>CM073942.1:5000000-10000000 GCA_037179545.1 Sesamia inferens
TGTAGCGTGCTATTGTTTAATAGCCGTTTTGAACAATTCTATCAAGCATTGATATCTACTTGAGCAGAGTTAGAAAGGGATGTTGCTACATACGATGCATAGCTCCATCCTTTTCTAACTTCGTGACATCCCTTTCTAATTTTGCTCAAGTAGAGATTAATGCTTGAGTCTTGTTCTATAAATATACATGCGTTACAATCATTTCATTACTGTATTCAGCAGTGGGATACTGACACAGCTAGAATCGTTATTATTGGCAACGACAAAACATTTAGACAACAATAAGTTTATGGGCAAAAGTTAAATCGAGATAACTCTTTTATATTAAATATATCAATAGTTGTCGAATTAAATGGATAATCAAAAAATGGTTGATAACAAAGAAACTCACGCCCGTAAAGATACAGGTTGTCGTCGATATCACTTAGGTTTTCAAATTCTGTTTTCAACAAGACAATCATTTTTGCGATACTACTCTACATATAATGTTTGACTATTTAAGGTATTTTTTTTTAAACAGTCGTAAGTACCTTCGTCGGGAACTGGCCCTGATAAATATGGATAATAAGACACAGATGCACTTCTATCACATACACGCCAACCGATTCTATTTCTATTATTCTTTTTACAAGTTGTAGTAAAGGCTTATTAGGCGATCTTACCAATTTCTTTTATGTACCTAAATAATTTTCAAAAGGGAAAGCTGAAAAATTATCAAGGGCGCCAAATGTACGAACGTCTTCAGATAAATGGCACAACTATGTAGAAAGAAGAAGAAGAAAAACATATTATTATATAACAACATAGAAAAATATTTGCAATAAACATGACGCAAGAGTTTACAAAAACATAAGAAATAGTTGAGGGAAACATGCGTCACATCCACGCATAACGGCTGTCGCTCAGCATTATGCTGCGACTCTATGCAATAACAGCCCAGCGCAGGTTTTCAGCGACAGACGGCGTCGACTTACAGACGTAACCCGATGCAACAAACAATTAAAAGCATATAAAAACTACGAAAATATCATCCTCAAAAATGACATACATCTGGTTCCGATTTGAAATTCAGCATTTCCTAACATAGTCTGTGGTTTGTGGTTTGTCGCACGCGCATCCAAGCCAACATGCATCAATGTTTACATTGTTTGATTACTATTACCATTTATAAATAATTTGTATTAGAATTAATTATTACCACACAATTGAGTTACAAAATGCTCCATACGTTTATACGTATGGAGCATTTTGTTTTGTTTTTTGTACTGTTACGAACAGTTATTTGTCGGTGTTTTATCTTAGCATCAGTGAGTAGTTTGTGAGAGACGAATCCCTGGAACTGGAAACCGGAGGATGACCCAACATGCTACACCATACAAGGAAGAACACACAGTATTATAATAGACAATCGCCGCTAAACGATTGGACCACCAATGCCAGTCGCGTGCAATCAGAGGTAGGTTCAAAGTTCGGTATCTTTTTAAAGTTGTAGTAAATACTGTTTGAATTTTGATCTAAAGCTACTAACCGGCTTTATAGCACAAAAAGGAGGTGGCAAATCGTTCCAGCAACGAAAGGCAGCTAATTTGAAACTGCCACGGAATGCAGCAGTTCTATGTGATGAGGCTAGCATTAAGTTAGAGGAAGCCCTGGTTTTAATCCTGTTAATGTCGCGTGACTAGGTCAGTTTATTATATAAATAATCTGGTTTCTTATAAGTAATTGTACCAAAGAGAAGAGTAGCCAGGTGAAGCTTTCTACGTGCTGACATTTTCATAAGATTTCCTTTATTTAAAAAAGGAGTGATGTGGGAACGTGGTGGCACGTTGTAGCAAAACCTAGCACAAGCATTCTGCACCCGCTGAATCAACCTCTCGCTTCTACCGAGAATGCATGGCCCATATACAGTGTCAGCATAATTAAGTTTAGATAAAACAAGTGACTCACACAGCATGACACGCATATCCACACTTAAGTAGGGCCGGATACGATATAATAATTTGAGTCGATAGAAGCAGTTGCGCACCGCCTCCAATATGTGTGTTTCAAAATGGAGCTGGCCGTCAAATATCAAACCCAGATTCCGAGCCTCTAGGACTCTTTCCACAGTGCAACCATCGATTCTGAGGTCCAGATTGCAAGTAATCATTTTGCAAAGAAAATCCCTAGATCCCATCACAATATACTTGGACTTACCAGGATTCAGGACCAGGGAGTTTCACCTGGACCACGAAGCGAATCTTTCCAAATCCTCATTCACTCTGTTCACAGTATCAGCTACATTCCAGGACTGGAACGAGATGTACAACTGCAAATCATCAGCATAAAGGTGATATTTGGTATTGACCAGACAGTTGGTGATATCGGCACTGTACAGGATGGAGAGAAGTGGGCCCAGGATTGATCCCTGGGGTACGCCCCTCTCCACAGGCTTCGGACCAGAAGACAAGGAATCACCACAATCAGTAGTCACCCGGACAAACTGCGATCGATCTTTAAGGTAACTCTCAAACCATTCAAAGGTTTCGACTTCACATCCATAATAGGACAGCTTGGAGAGTAAAAGTGAGGTGTTGATTGAGTCGAAAGCACGCGGAAAGTCCAACAGGACTAGGAGAGTTCCCATACCCTGATCTCTGGCCTCAAGAATGTTGCCAACTACATCCAATAGGTCCGTTGATGTGCTATGTGCCCTGCGGAAACCAGAATGAGCCAGCGGCAAGATATTGTTGCATTCAAGATATGCCCTAAGTTGGCCTGCTACAACCCTTTCCAGGATCTTAGACAGACACGGGAGTAGGCTTATTGGACGAAGGTCCTTCACGTTCACAGGGTAGGGTACTTTTGGGATTGGTCTAACAATTGCCATTTTCCACAGATTGGGGAATGAAGAGCTGGCCATGGATCTGTTGATAATAGCGGTGATCACTGCAAGTGTTCTAGGCAGTGTCAACATCAGCATTTCCAAAGAAATTTGGTCCGGGCCCTACGCATTAGACTTGAGACTCTGCAAGATTCTCAGAACTGCATCCTGCTGGACCAGCTCAAGCTGGAAATGACTATTACTATGCCTGTGATGATAGAAGTATTTCAAATCCGCAGCAGCAACCCTCCCACTGCCAGGAACATCCAAAAAGTGTTGGTTGATTAATTCAGGGTTATTGCAGAAATGAGGCAGACTATACTCTTGTTTTTAGAGGTGGTAACTGTTGCTTTAATGTGGCTCCACAATTTTTTAGGTTGTCTCATGTTATTATTAATATATGTTTTAAAATATGCACACTTTTCACTATCAAGAGCAGCTCTAACAAGATATTTAAGCTCCTTGTATGACTTAAAATTATGTTCAGATTTAGTCAATTTCTATTTAAAATAGCACCTATCACGAAGCTTCATCATTTCCTTAAGTGTGTCTGTTATCCTGGAATAAGATTTCTCTTTAATAAGGACTTTCTTGGAGGGAGCATTCAAATCAAAAAGTGTCAAAATGCATTGATTAAAAATAGAAACCATAAGTCCTCATTAAAAAGATCAGGGAGGATATCTTTAAATGGCCTGTAGGTAATCCAGTAAGGAGAGGAGTCTCTCCAACCTGAAATTCAGTTCGACAGATATAATTGCATGATGACCAAGCTCCGGTATGTGTGATACAGAAACGTCGCACACACGGGCATTAGTACCCAAGTAACAAAGTACTCCTTTAGTGCACAAGTTACAGGCTTACAGCACTAATAACTACCTCATAGTGGTTCCATGTTTTACTACCAAGCCTATAACAGGTTACACTGAGTTTGTTTGGGTTTATAGTACATCTGTTCTAATAATTTGACTTATAGTCTCGTACAGAACGAAATTATAAGAGCAGTAAAGACTAAGATGACCTATAAAAGTGATGCAAAGGTGTAAATACACTTGAGAAAATTTGCTCCAGTAACTTATAGTCATAATCACCTACAAGAAGTAATTATAAATCTGCTATAAGTGTCATGCGCTTGTAATAGTAATGCATAGAACCAAATGCACTTGGAACCATTACCACTTATTATTTGAGCTTATAGGCATGCATAAGTTAACTTTATGTGCCAGTTATGAGTGAGTTAGTTCTACATTGGTTTTTTCTAAGAGTAAGTATACTTGGTATTATTGTGTACTCCCAAATGCTGTTATAGTCTTAATTTATCTATAAAACTACCTTGTAAAACTATTAGTGTCCAAAGATAGCTCCATGAAGTCTATTTAAGATGACAATTGCTTATAATATAAATCGTAACTTCACAGCCATTTTGATTTCTTTTGAGTCATTGTGACTGTACTTAATTATTACAAAAATGGATATTAATAAATGGAAACGTTATAAGAAAAGTGGTTCGTATAAGAGAAAAGTGCAGAAAACTTACCAACAAATGTTATTTGTGCCTAGTACTAGTTTTACATCGAGCCAAGAACGTTTTGCAGAAGTTGACGAGGGTTCCGTACGAAATGATAGTTTTCAAAATATTATCCCAGGAGTTAGCGGTAGCACTTCTGTACAAAAAGTTTTGTCTACAACACGTCATGACGGTTTAGACTCGGAAGATGACAAGGAGTATATTTGTGATGATTCTGATTCTATGCAGGAAGATGAAAGTGACTGCTATTCAACATACGAGAAAAATTATGAACTATGTAATGCTCTTAGTAAATGGGCTGTAGACTGGTATATTCAAATGGTTTCTCACTAATGATAATCACGTAGTTGCATTCATATCAGTTTATGTAAAAAAAAAATAGTCAGACCCAGAAGCAAGATATAGAAATACATGGTTATGTTGTGCAAACAACTCAAGATGCGTTTGAAAAGCCACTAAAATCTTCTTTTTTAAACATTTATCAGTGTAATTGTGATGAATTCCAGCGCGGTAGAGAGGCTATTGTTTTCAAAATGTCAATGATTAAGTGTAAAATAGTGAGTATATTGTATGGTAGGAAAATGTTTTTCATACCTTTGTCGCATACTCTGTAAGTACATAAGTTAAGTTTAAGTAAATAATAAAAGTCTTTATAATAAAGAAAATCAAAGTTTTATTTGTCAATAACAATTACTTTTTTCTTATAATAATAATTGAGTTAAAAGTCAGTCTTCAAAAGTTTAATTAAAAGTTTAATTAATGAGGTAATCACGGTCCTTTAGCATAATGACCAGAAACAGGACTAACGATAATTTATCATAATCTTATTACAAGTCCTTCAGTATCATGTACATCAATTATGTTTTTCTAAACATATACTAACTGAATTAACTACATACACAATTACTCGGGCATCTCTTCATCGTTTTGATCAGGCATCCCCTTATTATTTTGATCGAGAATCTCAACATTATTTTGGTCAGATCTCTCTTCATTATTCTGATCGGGAGTTTCGACACCGTTTTGTCTGGACTCCTCTCCGTTACAATTCTCAATAGGCACATTTTTCTTTACTACTCTAACTTTCGAAGCCGACATCCTCTGATTGCTTTCACTTGCGTTTATGGGCATTTTTCAAAATAGTTTTAAAAAATTTATCGCAATCCGCTCTTGCAAAACTTTCATCTGATGCATGGATAATATAAAAAAAAAGAGAAATCGTTCTCGTAAACCCTTTAAAACATATTTTTTTGCTTCCTTCTTGGAAAAGCCGGTCCACGTACATTGCTTTAGAAAATTTCTATCAAACAAAGAATCGATCAAGTGGTAGGCATTTACGCCACCTTTGGCCAAACCTTTAGAACAGACGCCGACAAATTTCATTTTTATATATTCTTTGAATTATCTTTTATTAAAGTAGGCTCTGCATCAATCGTTTTTTGTGATGCGCTCATTTTTATGAATGCTCGTAACTCTGTTTGTATTTCTGATATCTTTACACACATATTAGTTTGGATTTCATATAATGCTCTTTGGTTCGCCATAATTGTTGACATGCTCTCCTTAATATTTTTAATTTCGTAGGATGATGATGATGCCGGTTCTGGTGTGTATATAGGACGTAACTCTGTTCCGGAACGATGTCAGGGAAATTGCCGTCGACCTCGACTGTACCAACAATCTGGTCTTTGTGCACAAAATATTCATTGGGCACATGGTCTTCTCGGGATTTTTGGGCTACTTGAGTGACTGTTGACGTGTTACTTTGTTCTTGGAAATGATTCTGAAAAAAATATATATCTGTAAGTGGAATGCGAGGGTACTAGTGTATAATGGGAAAAAGGCTGACCGTCTCAAACCATTATATGTATAACTTTTTCTGCCTTATAATTACCCTTGCAATATGTGCCAAACATGGCATCAAGAGGTACTAGAACCACTGATGCTCTGTATATCCCGTTACCTCACGTTCGGAAACTTCGAGTTGCATTGCGCGGGCGACGCGCGACATTTACGAAAACCGTGCAATCGTATTATTACGCTACCTACACGTAAGGTGTCTCGCTAACTTCTAGGCGTTAAGCTGGCAGCCTCTTGGTGCTGTCATAGCTTAAGGCTTCTTATGCAGGAACTTGGTGCCTAGAGCTAGCAAAATACCTAATTACAAATATTCTTTTCATATAGAAACACGCTTGATAGGCTTTAGGGAAATTTATGGGCCTCACGGACTAGCGGGAAAGGGGGTTGCATCGCATTCAATGTTAGGGCATAGTTTTTCATACTAGTTGTAAGTATAAGTATAGGTAGCTTACATCAGTTAACGTATTCGCCAATTCGTTGAAAGATTTATCTGGCAATGGATAGTTTTCCTTGTGCAACGATCGACGGTTCGAATCTCCTTCGTCAATGTCTGTGTCTGATTTGTCACTCATTGCATCAATTTCATTTTGTGCCTCTTGAAATGTTTTAAGGCTTTTTCTTTTTACGTCACACGACATGATTTCCCAAGAAGCATCAGGCGAACTATTTTCTCGCTTCCTCAATTTATCTGCTGACTTCTTTGGCCAAAAAAGTAATTTATTGTGCACCCATTGATCTGGTACGGCCGATAATCTTATTTCGCCTGTTTCAATTGTTTGCACTACTGAGAAAAGCATGGCAAGAATCTGTAAAAAAAAAAACACGGAACTATAAATAGGTACCTTTTACATCCAACCAAAGAAAAAACTGAGCTCAAGGTACGATTTTTACGTTAGGTACTATTTTAAGTCGACTGAATGATTTAGTAACTAAATTCAAACTAGTATTATTTTAGTGATATATTATTTATCCCAAGTCCCTAAGTATGTTCCTATGGCATAACGTTATCAAACTCGATTAACCGGCGCGGCACCGGCGGCTTACCTTTGGTGCTAGTCGGCGTCAGATGAACAAATTAAGTAGGTAAGTAAATAGTGCATAGCATAAGCCTTTCTGAGTAATCGAACAATTATTTATTGTACAATAATACTTATTCACGCACGTCCACCGTCGCGTCGTTACTTTAGCAAAGTTAAGAGATAGGTAACTAAACAAGAACAAACACAGCGGGCGGGGGCGTGTGAGTGAGCGCCGCGCATTTCCCGCGAGCGCGGCTAACTTCAGTTCAAACATTATAGATAACACAGGGATTCCCCGGAGTTATACTTTCAATATTCCCTATAATACCTATCCTTCTAATATTATAAATGCGAAAATTTGTGAGTATGGATGTTTGTTACTCTTTCTCGCAAATACTGAACCGATTACTATGAGACTTGTGTAGTCAGAATCACACATAGGCTACTTTTTATTTCAAAGTTCCTGGGGAATCGTAATTTGCAGACGAAGTCATGGGCGGCCTCTAGTATAGTATATATTTACGGATAATTTACATCAAGCAGCATTTACAATGCTAAAATAACATTTATGAACTGAAGTAATAAAATATATTAGGTACCTAGTTCACATTCATCACTGACGAAATGGTCATAAACAGCGTAGAAGTTGCAATTTTCACACCAAATATTTTTTTCTTTTAACAATAATTTTATGTCTTCTTCCTTCAAAACTATGTGAACTGGCCTTTTTTCAGAATTTGTTGAAACTTTATAATAATAATAATAATAAATCTTTATTGTCGCAAGGTTTACAGTTCACAGGATGACTTATATATAGATACAGGTAAATGTAATGGCTATAGGTACTGATGCTGCCTCCCAAACTAAGCGAAAGCTTGTATTTTGGGTGACAGTGTTCAGTCGTCTAATGTGGCTCGGTGTTTACAATTTACATTATTTGTGCGAGCGGGTGAACTTTATCGCTGGATAGTTAATAGAAAACAAAAGTACGATTATATAACTATGTGTGAATATTACTTATGTGGACCATGGATTGTTGAGGAGATATGTGTATAAGTGAGTGAGTGTATGTGTGGGTGTTAATGTGTAGGTATGTGTGTGATTTGTAGTTGTGTTGGAAGTGAATATGGTGTTATGAAGGTAATAGTAACGTGTGTTTCTATGTGATGTGCGTCAGTAACTCTTCTGTTTTTGTGTAGTTCTTATTTTGAAGCCAGTTAGTTAGGCTGGTTTTAAGTTTATGCCTGTTTAATCCTGCGATGTTTAGTTCTTTTTGGATATCATTATATAACTTAGTGCTCATGTTGTTATATTGTTTACTGGCAAAAGAGGTCCTACAAGGAGAACGTAGACTTTATGGCCACAACCATTGCAATTGTGACATAACAAGAAATGAGTTTCAATCCAAGGCCATCTCGCTGTTTTTAAGGCTCCAATATCATTTTTAGTCAAAAAACGGTCGACATCCAAAAATATGACCATGGTCAAAGTCACAACTAAAACACAATAATAATTTAACTTTTAGCAACAACCTTAGCAATTAAAATTAACATTTTGTGGAACCCTAATTCATAATAACATTTTTAAAGACAATCAATTTTTATACCTATTTATCATTATTGTAATAAATATTTTATTTTATGTAAAAAAGCGGTTTGAAAAAATCGTTGACATTTATCGAAGTGATGTGGAACCCTAATTCGTCACAATATGGCGCGACAATGCTGTTAGGATTAATATGTATTATTTTTCAACACAACTCAGTAAATACGCCTTATTCACAAGGCGAACAAAAACTTAGATGTAAAACACAATATATTTCACCGAAAAACTTTATGCGTTTGCCGTGCAAACACTTATGCATGCATAACATTACATGTAAAATACTTGTTAATACATTTAATATAAAATGGATGAACTTATCTTTTATATTTTATATTTTTCTCCACCACCGAACAAACACAACACAATAAAATTCGCAAATGTTTGTAGTAGCTAGTAAAAGAAACGCGGAGTATGTTACAGACTTGCCTGGGTGTATTGGCTGCTCATAGTGGGCTCCGCGAGAGTAAATGGTTCTCCGGAGTCTAAATATTAGTGTATTATGGACTTATGTCGTGATTTTTGGTTCTATTATATGCTTCTAGTTGGCTTCACGGGAGCAGATAGTCCTGTGTAGTCCAAGTATGAGTGTATTATTGGCCTAAGTGGTGCTCGCCAAGTCGAGTATGAGTATTTTACTAGCAAAAGTACGCTTATAAAATGGGCCCTTTTCCGTGGTTATAAACGTTTATTAGCCTATTATATTCTTGGCTCCGGAACCACTACAAGTCCATATTTTGTTACTTGGGTACACACAACATCAATTAGGGTTTCACTATGATCTGTGAAATGTGTTGGCTCAGCAATTATTTGAGTAAACTTGCAGCATTGTATAAAAATGTTTAGTAGTTTGGATTTATTGTCAGACTGGTTTAGTACATTTATATTAAAGTCGCCAAGCAGGATGACCCTGTCCGCGTTAGCAAAGGAGAAGAGAGAGTCCGTAACCGCATCCAGAAAGGTATTCACATCAAGCCACGGCGGCCGGTATGCAGTACCAATAATGACTGAGTGTGAGTTGACGTTAAGTTGAAGCCACATTTGCTCAACCTGCGGCGCGGGCGGATGCGGCATGGTGCGTACGCGCAGATCGCGGCGCACGTAGAAGTCCACGCCGCCCCCACGACCACCGCGCACGGCGCGCGCCCGCGGCACGTGCCGCAGTCGGTAGCCCGGTACTGTTGGCGCACGACCCTCCTCCCCTGCCTGAGCCACGTCTCATTTATCGCCATGATGTCCACCTACAGGCTCTCCATAGCCACAAGGAACTCGTCATGACGTGAACCCAGCGACCCCGCATTAAATAATCCAACTTTCAAATTTCTTGCTTTAGTCATTTTTGGAAATAGGTAGGGCACACAGTATATCACTGTACATACCGTCTATCACAAAGAGAAGTATAAAAAGTGAGTCACAAGGTTCAACAGAAGCACCTCTATATTTGAGATTAGTACACAACAGGTCGATTATTAAATTAATAATTTTCCATTTTATTTTGTAAATATGTAAAATAATATAGGTATATAGGTATAATAATAGTAGGTTTGGCTAGGCAGGCGGCGGCCCAGTCCAGGGTCGCCCCGGCGTATGACAGGTGTCCAGTCTCATACGTCAAACGACGTTTGAGAGAGGGCACAGTAGCTGTCTGGAACGGGAGGTACACCGGCGGGGCCACGGCTGGGGTCACGCGAATGTTCTTCCCCGATGTGGTGCGCGCGCGCAAGGTCCTGAAGTGCCTCGACAGGACGTCTATCTGGGCGCAAGTTTTGACGGGTCACGGCGGTTTCGCCGCGTAACTGCATAAGTTTAAGTTAAAGAGTAGTCCAGTGAAACGATCCAGCACCTCCTCTTCGAGTGTCCGAGGCACAACCGCGACAGGTACGACCTGGAAGTAAGTACTGGAAAAATGTTGACGGAATCATCCATAGCCGACCTTATGGCGGACAAACACTCCAGGCCGTACCTGGAGCGGTTTTGCCTCAAAGTGGCCAAAATATGTATAGAGAGGAATCGGACAAGGGCAGCACAGCCAAGCACTGTGCCGTCGGCAAGAATTATTTAAGATTTAAGTAACTATGATAGATTATAAGTAGATAAGACTGATATAAAAATTGTAAAAGTATAATTTAAAAGACAAAAGAATGAAAAGAAAAGAACTAAATATGAGACGTGGGAAAAAAGTGACCCAAAAGAAAAAAAGGAAATAATGACAAGGCCAATGCCGCAAAGAATTAGACGCGGAAAAAAATGGATTGGCAGTATAAAAAGACACGGCAAAAAAGAATTCTTGCCATGCAAGAAGTGAGTTGACGGCACAATTTAAAAAAAAAAAAAAATAAATAAATAATAGTAGGTTTCATTTTAATTTGTAAAAAAATAATATTGAAGCAGTGTGCGTGGAGCTATAAAACTGGTTTACGTACGGTTGACCGAGGTACACCGCAAGCCACATACCTACCGAAACAACAATAAGGAGGTAGTAACAACAAAAACATAATATTAGATTTGAGAGACTGAGACTTACCATAACTAAACTTACTTAACCCCTCGAGTGTCGGCCTCTGTGTATCTAAAACGCCCGAAATGTCAGCGTTATCTCAAGTACTTTTTCATTTTTGGATAGGCCTTCAGAAAAACGGATAATTCGTCACTATATAGCCATTAACACGATATAAATGATACCTTCCTGGCTTCGTTATGAGTTTACCTAACTAGTCATACCATTTAATAAGCAAATAAAACTGACCTTATCTCGCAGTGATGAGATATGTTTTCATTTTTATAATTTTCACTCACTTAACTTTTAAACTTTATCACAAAGAAATCGAATTAACTCACAGATTCATCAAAAAACACTTTATTATGATAACACAATATGTGCAGGCAATGATTACATACTTTTATTCCACTTTGAAACAATAAACACACCATTATAACGATTTATTTATACAACGAAAAATCTCGGCGTCTAGGTTTTTGGCGCGCGTCGCTAAACGGTCGTAAAACAAAACATGGACTGTTGGCGTGCCACGTGACTTGCAGTGTTTGACCGTAGCGTCAGCGTAAAAATACTGCAAACGAATTATTGTACGCTTTGAAGTACGATTTTTTGTTATCATTTTATTGTAAATTAATAATGTTAGTTTGTTCTGTTTATTATAAAATAGCAAAAATCTTTATTAACGGAGCGGCTAAATCCAAAGCGTCTGCCAACATCACTTATCTTTCTCTCCCGTTTCTATAGCGCGTAACAGTAAAACTTTTTCGTAAATACACAGTGATTTTTTTTTAGTTGCCATGTTTACAGTTTGAATGTTAGTGAGGTTTGTGAGCAACTCAGAATACGATAGTCCATGACTCCTACTTATTAGTCATGGTCAACAACAGTCTACACGTGCAATCCCAATTTCTAAACAAAAGAACGAATTTCATAGAAAGTTTGGTTTGAATGATGCCGACAGTCGAGTTTATTACGGGCTAGGATTTATTATCCTAGCCCGTACGACAAAAGAACGTACACAGCTGCGCGGTTTTCTCTAATTTTTGCAACTTAAAAGGTACTTTTTATTACTTAATTGTTGTCGTCATTGAGAGTGCGGTGCTTGGAAAAGTTATAAATAAAATACATTTTGTTTTCAAGAAATATATTTACAATTAAAAAAATGTGTTGTATAAAAATATAAGAATTATTTACACCTTTCAAGCTACATTAACAAAGTTTGTACACAAAACTCAAACTTAATTACAGACGTATCCAGCAAATGGTAGCTTTTTAATAGGCATTCACACATTTGCTACGCAATTATACTCGTACAAAACTAAATGATGAATTTATACAATGCAAAGATAGTTTTTTCAAATGCTGCATAGTATGCGTTTTATACAAGATTTAAATTCCCTTTCATTCAGTTGGAGTATATGGGGACGTATTTTATTGTAACATTTTAAACAGTAGCCCATGAAAGACGAGTATATCTTATCCAGACTGAAACCTGGCTGAAGTAATTGGTGCTAATGATAAAATTGTATTTCACCTCTTTTACTAAAAAGATGAAGATTTTTCCTTGCGTACATGATGTTTTCATAGCTATATTGACAAGGTACCGTCATCCCAACTAATGCTAGAGATTGGCTGCTCATTCTAAGTTCAGGACATTCCCGCCACTGACAACGCAACGCATTTATTTCAATTAAACCAATTAAAATCCTAGGTACATTATTCTTGTTGCTTCTATATGTGTGAACAGTGTAAAAAACAATTCAAATTACTACAAAAATACTGAGGGCGCCGTGTTCACGAACATGAAGCGTTGATCAGCACCATCAAGCTCAACCATTTTGTAGGGAACCCATGCAGGAAATAAATGTGAGATTTAATAAACAGTAGGCGTCCCCTACCGTCGAAACGTGGCCCTCATGCGAGGGTCCAGATCCCTTTCATAGTCCACATCCACCATCACATTCAAACGCATTCACTCATGTTCACACTCCACATTCATACCGCCAAAAGATTCATTCACTAAGTACGCCTAGTTTTTCGCCCACGTTTATCTTCGCCTGGGAGCTCTGCTGCAGAATGCCAAATTCTCCAGCAATCTACAAAACAAAGATACACGTCACACTGGGCGCACTTAGTATGAATGAGTTTCGTTTCATTCTTTCGATAACAAATCACACATCTTCTTCTAAACTTTTGCCCTTTCAAATGTTCTGGCTCGTGCACGATATCTCGCCTCAGCCTCATGAGATCCCCTACTGGCAGGCTGATCTCTGGTCGAAAGGGGCGATGCCGTCTAACCAGAGATTCAGCAAGCTCATAACGGAACTCACGATGCGTAACAGGCAGTTTATCGCACCGTTTCAGCGAACTCACGTACATAACAAGAGCATTGTGAATGCTCACATTTAGCAACCTTTTATACATCTTGATATACCATTTCACGCCTCTCTTCCGCTCTAACAGATACATGGAGAGTTTTTGATCCTTGAGATCAACCCCCCCCATTGATGTGTTGTAGTCTCTTACACACACAGGTTTCACAATCGCTTTTCCGGCCTTAGTACCAATGTAAGTATCGGGTCTGTGGTAGGTAGATATAATATTCACCATTTTGGAATCCATCCATGAAATGATGGATACGTCTCCACAATGGCGAGATATTATCGTTCCCTTGCTCACTTTCTTCGGTACTTTCGCAATGTCACTAGGGACGTTTCGACGGCATACACGAAGGGTTCCCAAGCAATCAAAGCCCAAACTCTTGATATATCGTGCTAGTGATGGACAATTATAAAAATTGTCCATCACTACACAATGCCCCCGATGTTCAAGACCTTGTAAAAGCTCGAGAACCACTTTCGTGCTTTTCCCCCCCAAATTGACACCAAGTGAAGTGTCACCACCGGATCCATCAGACTTGCCTGTATAGATTTGGAATCTAGCCATATAACCAGTGTTTGACTCACATAATTCATATGACTTTATTCCAAATCGGGCAGCTTTTGACCTTATTGTTTGGACCCAAGACAAGCGGCCCTTGAACAAGGTCAAAGACTCGTCGATGGATATGACAGGCCCTAGGTTGTAGAGGGATTTAAATTTATTTTCGAGATGTACAATTATAGGTTCCAGCTTAGCCAGCTTAGCCTATAATCTTACTGAGGAAGCAACTCCATCTTGCGGCAATTGCTGACTCGTATTGTCTACAAAATGGAGGAACTTACTCAGCAAGACATACCGATTATAGGACATAAGGTGCTTGAACCCCGGTAATTGGAGAACCTCGTTTTGTGTCCAATATTCAGTTTGCGACGTCCGCGGGTCGATGGCCATATACATGTACATCGCGAAAAGACGCATTATCTCGTCCGCATCCGTGTCAGTCCACGAATGAAAACGAGATGATGATGCTAAGGTCCCTCTACTACGTTTAGTGTTGATCGTCTGCTGGGCGAAACGGTTAGTTTCGATTACGATCAAGTCTATGATATCTTTATCCCAAATGTCGATAAAGGCATCATAGGCCGAATCGTAATCTTTGACTGGGCCAGGGGTAGGTCCTGAGAACACCTCACGAACACCCCTGAACGACTGAAATTCAGACATCCACGTAAAACTTGGCGATGTACCCAGGAGACGATCAGCAGCGTCGTCCATCCCCGTATCTATATCGTTAACAATTTCCTGCATGGGTTCTGGTAACTTATCAGTATCGGGAATGCCCTTCCTAGTTGTCATCGCCTCCGAAATGTCGAACTCGTCATCAAACTCACTGTCGAATTCACTGCCGTTCACCACATCGCGCATAGGCGCCCTTCTTGACGATGTCGTCAATCCTGAGGTTGATGGGCGAACTTCAACTTCAGAGTTGGTGACAGTGACTTCAGACGTGATGCTGTTACTTGCAGCTAGCTCCGGCAGATCCTGCACCCAACGTCTGACATGCCAGGGGTCCTCCCTCAGCAACTCCTCCGTTTCTTCCTCCGACATGTCCAATGCCTCCACCCGCTCGACTACATCAGAACTGCACGCAAGAACAATATTATAAAAATATTACCTAAATAAAAACACGTACCAAGAAGTTACTCTATGAAGGAGAGCTAACTTACCAGAGAGGCACGGTCGGCTTGTTTTGGACATATCTGATGCGACCACCAGGAGTCTGCTCCACGGGCACAGTCTCGCCCTGAATGTGAAGAGAACCACCTGGGGTCGCTAGAACCGGGATAGCATGAAGGCGGCTAAAAATATAAGAAAGTTTAATTACTCCACTGAAATTAAATAAATATAGTAATACGCTATAAAAAATACTTACCGCGGCGGTGGGGATGGGGATAAGTCTGGATCGGGGCGCTGGTCAGCAGCGTCAATCAGCCCCATGATAATAGCCCGACGGGCAGCACAGTGTCTGTGCGTCCCTCTTTCAGACGGAGCGGGAGTCACACTCCGCGACCTTGAGATCGAGGACAGCCTTGCCATGCTAAAAATATGATAAAACAATAACTTTACTAAAGTAATGGTCTACCTATAAATTCCATGATCCTAAAAAAACATTAATTCTTTTTGAGGACATTTTTTGAAGTCGGTAAAATAAAACAATAATCTCGGCATTTATTATTTATAGACTTGACCGATAAAAAAAAAAATACATGAAATAATAAAAAATCCAATCGGCATAAAATTATAATAAAATATGTTCGATATTTTTTTTGCAGTCGGTACTTTGTACTCCCGCCGAGTCCCCCATACCACGACGGCTGTCATGGTACGGGGGAATATCGCCTATTTTTACTTTTGGAATACGATTACGAGAAAAATACGCAATAATATCATTAACTATTAGCCAAATTATGTTCGTAGATTAATAAGCTAAAAACTTATGTGTATTTCAAAAAATAAACAAGTATATTTATCATAAAACATTACTAAATACGGCGGCCTTCAAGCTCAAAATTAGTGCATTGTAAAAGTTTCATGTCTTTATCACTGAAATATTTATTACTTTTCGATAAACTATCACTCAATATGAAATGTACACCTATTCCTTAGTAATTATGTATAAAATTCTTGAAATATTACTCACCGTTTTCTTCTTGAATTCATGTTTTGTTCACACAAACAACACAGTTACTTACGAGTTTTGACAAGTATGGCGTCGTGTGGCGACACCAAAACATAGACACATTTTGTTTTTTCTTTTTTCGTTCGGTTTCGTGGTGTTTCCTTTAAAATGTTACTCAAATCGGTCAAGTATGAATCGATTATTCGAATGATACAGTCAAACCGTGTTGCAAGTGAAAATAAACCCTCAAATACCATCGTCCAATGGGGACCGTGGCCATGACAGTAGTTGTGTACCTATGAGGTACGGTTGACAATCCTGGCCATTTTTCTTATGTACCTATGGGGTGTCACGCGACACTCAAGAGGTTAAAAAAAAAACGCCATTGGAGTACAAGAAAGTATGATCAAACAAAACAAAATAATACACAAAAAGGCAATTCTATGATACCCAGGTCGGACCGAAGATGCGCTGTAAGTCAGCCTCGCAGCGGATTTGGCAAATGGTTTCTCCAGGTTTGTACCGGGCGAGAATATGGCCTCGTTTCGACCACACAAACTGCCATCTCAGGCGACTGCCGGCCTCACGAGCGCTCCGAAACAACTCACGATTTACCTTCGTGAGGAGATCGTTCAAATAAAAGCGCGTTGCAGAGCCCTTCAGGTCGAGGTCAGCAGTAGTCATCCCCCACGCACTCGTGCACCCTCAAGAAGCTCGTCGCGTAGGTCGGGGCGTGCGAGGCGCACGACAAGAAAGCGAGGGCGGGTCTCCACTTGCCCCGTCGCCTGCGACGCGTTTATGCGCCTACTCCCAACACGCTCGGCGCTCACTATGTCGCGCTGTTTGATTTTAACGCCGATCTTTGATACAACCAACATCACCGTGTGGATCGGGTTTTAGCCAGAGGCCTCGGGTAAGTTTGATATCTGGATATCATTAGCGAGCAGTTCTTGAACCCGGTCATTGATATCGCTACGCAGCTGAGATATCAATTTGTCCACCTCGGACGTAACTTGGGGTTGACAATTCTTTTGTTCTAATGTGGCCACTCTCTTCTCTAAATTACTCATCCTATCATTAGTGGCATTTAAGGAGGATCTTAGTTCTGACAGATCGTCCCGGAGCAACTGGAATTCATTTCGCACAGTGTTCAAGAATTCTTCTTTAAAACCACGTAGCTCCGCCCTGAGGATGTCTAGGTTGAGCTCCTGCGTGGTGTCCAGGGCTGTGGTATTGATTGGGCTGGTATCCATCAGATTTACGAGGCTTACCTCGTGAGGTGTAGGTACTGATGGATGCGCTCTTATCGGCGTTTCGGCCCGGTTGTCCCTCACCATGTTTTTTTTTGCACTCGGGGCAGTGCCAAGGGGTTGTCAAATGACCGGTACCTTGTATACCCACACACGCACGGTGGTACCTAGCTCTACATTTTGAGCAGTTTGCGGCCTCTGTCGATGACAGAAATTTGCCACAGCCACCGCACTTAGCCATAGTAAAGTAGTTGATTATGTAAATTTAAAGTGGTTATGGATAAAGACCAAGTGGTACAGCAATAGGGCAACAGATGGCGCTGTTTTAATGATACGCTTATAGCGCTTTCTGCGATGTATATGGGGCGGATAGACACCATAGATTGCTCAACAACAATAGTGTAAAGGTGCACGCACACTGAAGTTAGGTCACGCTTAGTAATCCTTTCAGGAAAAAACAACGTTTATATTTTCACAAGTATCAGGTACTTAAAAGAATTTTTTGGGAACGATAGAAAGATTTTTAAGTTTATCCCATTAATCATTGCACATATACACTGTCTAATATTGTCATCTGTATATTTCACTTAGACGAAGATTTCTACAATAAACTTTTCCTAAACAAACTTGTTTATCCTATTTATTTTGCGAGATGCATACAGAGAGCTTGTGACAGGTTGACATCCGTCAATCGGCGTAATGTACATTGTACAACTTGGAATTCCAGGCCGTATATTTCTTTCGAATGCTTTATAAACATTATAAACAATTCGTGAGCTAAGTTCACATCTATCTCACTTAAAGGTTTGTATGAACATAGAATTCTGATCGAACAGTGTAGGAGTAAAAATTTTTCATACAGAGATTTAGATAAAATATTTTTTAAAACAATTGGGCCAATATACAACAAAAACATACGGTATTCTGTTGCTTTGAAACGAGCTATATCGCTTAATTTTCGAGGTTTTCTGTTAAAGTCAACAGGAGTAAATCTTGCACGGTTTAATAAATTTTCTGACATGTCATTTACCGAACGACTACCTAGGCGTATGTCCACTTATCCAGGTGTAAAAGTTTACGCATAACTCCTAAACAAACACAGTGCATGTATTAAGAAGGGAAACATGCTACCAAATCAATTGAAAGATCTAGGAGTGGTGATTCATTAACATGATGGTCTTCATCTGGTTTTGAACGAAATGATTCATTTGAGGCATATAAAATCAAACCTGACAATCTCCATTACGTTGAATTGTTGGGGAAATAGAAAAAACAAATAATAAATAGCATGAAGGTATTATTAATGTAATTTCCACTTAATTACATGGACGGCTCTATTGTAGACTATTATTGACCACTATTTGTAGATATTTACTTGAAAAAACTGTCTCAAAATGCAAAAAAAATATGGATATTGCCGTTTTTGTTTTGCTCGTAAGGACATAGCCGTCTTTGATCGAATGACCTCTGGAAAAAGCCGACTTTGTTATGACTTACCTACAATACACTACTAATTAGTTTTGATACTTTAAAGAATGGGAAATAAAAATATGCAAATTAACGTTTCAAATTTATTTCGTTTTCGTATTTTATTAAAAGCTAACTTAAATTCTAAGACTATGGACTTCTTCTTAGCGTTCATAAACAATGTCATCGGATAAAATACTTTCTGCAACTTCAGAGTTTTGGGCAATTGCGTTTTTATAAAAGCCCAGCTCTTTCATCTGATGCCATTCGTCACCATAATGAGTACTAAGGAGTTTTTTAACGTCGTTAATTTTGTTTATGTTCATTTTTATATGACACTTAGCAATAACATTTGGACTAATATCTTTAGCCAGCTTATTTTTTCGTGTCACCTTCTTATACACTCCATCACTGAACCTGTAATTCACGTCCCCTTTAATGATGACGTTGCCATCGTTTTTGGACCGCGATATATAAAATCTTGTACATTTTTTAAATTGAAAATGCCAAGTTCCAACCTCTGTCATAATAGGAAACATAACACTTTTAATGTCATTTGACATGCAGTACTACCCATTCTGATAACTGTACTCCACTGGCTTATTATGTCTAAGTACTCTTCAGGCTGCACTATAGTGTCCCGTTTACGAACTTCTTTCTCTATTTGGGCAAACACTCGATCTGGAGGGATGAAAGAATGTCCTGCAACAGGGAATAGAAGTTCCAGAATTTTCACATTAACTAGGTGCAGATTCTACCAACCATTTTGAGCACATTGCTAACATAATTGAGTTTTTGTTCTGCCCTCCGCATCCATCTGCTATTAATCTTACTGTTTGAATTCCATTTAAGTCAGTTTTCATAAGTCTGTGATAAACAATTGATGCTATTTCATTTGCACCTTTGTTAAACTCGTTTTCCGTCTAGCAATATGCAAAAACATTGTTCTGTGTAAGTTGGGACTTAGAACCTTGAACCTTGAACGACTGTACAGTTATACAAATATATCTGACGGGAGTAATAAGTGCTTTGGGCGGGTATCTTGGGTAAAGGCATATTTTTTTCGCAATCAAATACCAGTTTTTAGATCTGGACTTGCCTCCTTCACCAGTGCAAAAAATGCTTTTGGTCTAAGGCTATGTACTCTTTTTTCAATTATAAGTGACTGACGTTTTGTTTGATCTGTTTATTATATTGTCTGAATATTTTATTTATGCTTCATTCAGGTGCCAGGTAATGCCTTTGAGATTTATCATGAAATAAGTTAATAAAAGTCATAACTGCTTCCTTTTTACGCATAAATAAGTGGGATTTATGATCTCCCATTTTTTCCTTTACTGGTTCTCCTATTTCTAAAAACTTCCTCATAACATATTGAATTCTATGCTTAGTTATGTCCAAAATATGCAGAAAGGCTTTTTGACATACTCGTACATGAGTCTTCGTTGATTTATTGTAGACAGTGAACTCAGTTTGAAAATTTTCTCTGTATGTTTTTTATTTTTTGGTCTTTTTCGTTTTGTGGGTTCTGCATTGCAGCACTTGAGCAAGCACTCATCTTGGGTTTCCTTGTCTTTATATTTATAAAATGATTAATGAAAAGCTTGTAAATCACGCGTAGTCAATGTATTGCAGAGATATAAGTTTTTATTATGTTTGATGACAAATTGTGGAGATTGCCATGTGTGGTTTTATATGCCTCATTTGTTCTTCTGCGTGCGCACACGTTTTCATAAACTACCCGTCCATGATATTCGCCAGGCCCGACACATTTATCACAAGCAGAGTAACCACCATGCTGCTTGGTACACGTAATAAAAGCACGAGCTGGGGCGTCACATATAAATCTATGTACTTCTACCGTATAATAATTATTTTCGAAATAAAATCCATCATCAAGTAACTTTCTCAATTCCTCTACAAACGGCTTTAAAAACAAATTTAATGGTGAAGGTTTTGCTCGACCACAAAACAGAGGAACTACAAATGGTTTATTATCGCAGCAATTTTTAAGTAACCCTAATATTGGCCACAACTGTATGAAATTTTAATAAGTCTTCTAGGTGTGGGTCCGTAACGCCTTTTTCAAGAAACGTTACGTAACCAGTTACTTGATCGGCGTCACCTGTTATAAAACAAGTTATTGTTGTATATTTTAATTCAGCTACTGTGATTGTTTACATAAATATAACCACCAACTATAGAGTTACACACGAAACGAAACTAGACGTGGTCTTTATTTCACGTAACTAGTTACAATAACCAGCGACGCGCGCCGCCGGTGTTATGCACGATACGGCTACCCAATACGGCATAACGTGTGTATGAAATAACGCATTTACAAAAATAACTATTTTTTAATTTGAGTCGTAACTAGTGATTCAGTTACACATCGCGTCGCTGGAACAAAACATTGACATTTGTTTATTAAATGAAACATGGTTTAAAGACAATAGTTTTAAAATTCCTGGATATAATATTTATAATAAAAACTCTAAAAATACACACAATGGAGTTGCAATATTGATCAGGCCAACCATAAAGTGTAATGTTATAAATACTACCTTTTATGAAGATATTCAAACAGTTGCTTTATGTTTATCCACTGTACAACATAGTAGTTTGACTGTGCTCTGTGTATACTGTCCACCAACAGGCGGACACATACGCATCAACAGATTACATAATATAGTTAATAATCTTCCAAAACCTATCTTTGTAAGTGGCGATTTTAACGCCCATCATATTGCATTTGGTTGTAAATCAACTAAAGGAAGGGGTCATGATTTATTTAATTTAATAGATGAGCTGGATTTGTGTATCCTAAATGATGGAAGCTTTACAACTATTAATCACCCTAGACAAAATCCCTCTGCTATTGATGTTAGCTTTATAAGTGCCAGCTTAGCACCACTCTGTGATTGGCATGTGCATGATGACTCCATGGGGAGTTATCATTACCCAACAATAACAGAGATTTCCCTGGGTATAAATAAATATTACGTTAGTCCTCCAACAGATAGATTTGTATATAAAAAGGCAGATTGGAAAACATATAAAACTCTTTCTAAAACAATATTTAAGAACTTTGAGCTTAGAACTCATGATCCTATAAATTCCTATAATGTCTTCTGTTCTCACTTAGATACACTCAAAGAGCTTACAATACCCAAGTACACAAAAACAAATGAGTTTTTAAGTAGATCTCCAACTCCCTGGTGGAATAGTGTTTGTGAACAAAGTGTAATTGCCTCATACAAAGCTTTAAAATTATATAGACAGGTACCTACTATTGATAATTACATAGAATACAAAAGAAAAGATGCATTAAAGAAAAGAACCATCTCAGAACAGAAAAAAATAGGCTGGAATAATCTATGCAACACATTTAACCGAACTACACCTATATCCAAAATTTGGAATCTTTTAAAAATATTCAAATGCAAAAACAATAGAAACAAATCATACAAAGATGAGTTTATTAATTCATTATTAGAAAAATTATCAGATAACAGTGATTTAATTGACTTTACATGCATAAATAATTTCTTTGAAATAAACAATGATAACCGAAATTCAAAATTTTTACTAGAACCCTTTTCATGGTCTGAATTTACAATGAGTTTACACTCTAGACGGAACACAGCACCAGGTTTAGATGATTATCCTTATATAATTATTAAAAATCTAGATGAATCAATTCAAAGACTCTTCCTTGATATTCTCAATCTTCTTTGGCACAGTAAATCTATCCCGCAAACATGGAAAACTCAGTGTGTTATCCCAATACTTAAACCAGATAAGTCACCAGAGCTTGCCGATTCATATAGACCAATATCCTTGTCATCATGCATAGGAAAAATTTTTGAAAATATGGTTAAAGTGCGTCTTGATTGGTATGTTGAGTCTAATGGCATCATTCCACATGTACAGTATGGATTCCGTAGAGGACTTAGTTGTGCTGATAGCTTTGTCTCTTTGATCTCTGATCTGAAATTAGCAAAGAATAAAAATTTACAAACTGCCTGTGTATTCTTAGATGTTAAAGGAGCCTTTGATAGTATTGACCCTGGTATACTGGTCAAAATTATGTCCAGACTAGGTATCCCTGGACAACTATGTCAATGGATTTTTACTTTTTTGGATAAAAGAACAATTTATATAAAACACAACAATACACTTTATGGACCAAAATATGCATCAAAAGGTACAACACAAGGTGGTTGTACCTCACCATTACTGTATAATATATACACTAGTGAAATTTGTAAATATGTAAATATTAGAGATGTAAATATTTTGCAATTTGCTGATGATGTTGCCTTGTATAGTAGTAGTCATGATATACAAATAGCTATTGATAATATTAACCAAGCTTTATTCCAATTACATCAATATTATAATGAAATTTTACATTTAAGAATAAATCCATCTAAAAGTAGCATGATGATTTTTGGTAAACAAAATCCAATTACAAGTATTATTTACAATGGAGAAATTATAAACAGAGTTAATTCAAAAAAATTCTTGGGTATTGTTATTGACCAAAAATTAACATTTGAGGAACACATCAGACACATTTCAAAAAATGCTCACAAAGGTCTAAATATTATGAAATGTCTAGCTGGTATATCTTGGGGAGCAGACCCCAAAATATTATTAATGTTATACAAATCTATTGTAAGAAGTCATTTTGACTATAGTGCTCTTGCTTATATGAATAGTTTCCATGCACAAAAACTTAATATCTTGCAGAATAAAGCTCTGAGAATAATATCTGGTGCAATGTGCTCAACTCCCATAAGGGCCATGGAAGTTGAGACCAAAGTCATGCCCTTAATCTTAAGAAGGATATTGCTTGCAGAAAGATATTGTTTGAAAATAATATCTTCAAAAAACAATAGAATTATTAGTAAAATTATACCTGAGGATAGTACTTCTGAGCCACTGGTGACAGGAGAAGCTCTCTTGAATAATAACTCACCAACTCTATCGCAAATTTTGCTGAAAGTAAATAATAATTTTACTAAAATTAGAAAGCAATGGCCGTGGCCATGTTATTCATTTTCTTTTAAATCTATCACACATCCAATTAAAACAATACAAATGAAATTAAATAATAATTCTGACATGCAACAATTTTTAGAAGAAAATGACTTATATTATGTTATATACACTGATGGCAGCAAAGGAAGTACTAATGTAAGAGCTGCTTTATTCGACCCACATACAAAGTTCTCTCAAAGCTTTGTTCTGCAAGATTACTGCTCTATATATACGGCGGAAGCATATGCGGTTTATCGGGCATTATTGCGAATTCGAGAGATTCGTAATCATAAACATTTTCTTATAGCTTCTGATTCACTCAGTTTAATAACAGCATTGTCAAGATTCAAAATATCCTACAAAACTAATTATATACTTTATTATATTAAAGAAACCATCTATCAATACTCTCTTAGAGATATTCATATTGAATTTCTGTGGCTACCTTCTCACAGAGGTATTTATGGTAATGAAATGGCTGATAAATCCGCATATGAAGGCATAAATGCTGTGGATGTTCAAAATACTACAGAGGTACCTATGACAGATTTTAAACAATACTTAGATCAAAATATTAACAGATTATGGTTAGAAATGTGGAAACACGATCAAGAAACTAAAGGGAAGTGGTATGGGAGCATTCAAGATACTCTACCTGTGAAACCTTGGTACAATGGTTATAAAGATGCCAGTCGAGACTTTATTACTACAATCAATAGATTACGGTTTGGACATAATAAGACGCCGTCACATCTAGCAAAACTGGGCATTGTTCCTACGGATAATTGTCCTCATTGTGGAGAGAACGGATGCACCGCAAGTCATCTTATTTTTGACTGTCAAATTTTTTTACTGGATCGATTGGTGTTGGCAAGTGAATTAAGTGAACTGAAAATTAATTGTGACTCCTCATCCCGCCCGCCGCCACTCTATGAACTACTTAAAGACAGAAATACATACAAAGCATTATACACATATATTAAAAATACTATTAAAAACGTATAAGTGCAAGTGGAACATAGTGAAGTGCTACATAAATAAGATATGACCTAAAGGTCTTAGTAACCAGGTTATTAAATTAAAAAAAAAAAAAAAAAAAAAAAGATATTCTAACTAGTTACGTGAAATAACGACCACGTCTACTGTCTTCAGTATTTAGTCTATGGTGTAACTGCTTATGTATTTGGGTTAATAATCCCATGTAGACCATTTCCCCTGTATCTAAGGAAGTGACTTCTATATTCATCGGAGTTTTTAATAAAGTTCGGTTGTCTTTTGGCAAATTAGGGTGTCGAGGATTCAAAATCTTAAGAAGACTGTCTACAGCATTGTGAGGCACTTTATACTCAGTAGTCTAATGCCTCAATTCAGCTGGCAGATCACGGCTGCGCGCGACGAACATATCTGTATTTACAGTGTCTGTGGACTACCGAATAATTCGATGTAAACACGGTGGGGAGGGGGCGGCAGTCATCGTAGGCGCTTATAAGGTTTTCTTTCGCTTGCGTCCAGGATGTTATTGTAATTTCACACCCAGCCACCACGTTGCTGCTTCATCGATGAGGAAGTAGGCGAGACCGCGGAGATTGTTAGCGCTGGTGACTTGCGCACACTCACTATAAGCTTCTACAGCGTCAATAAATGCTTCTACGGACTCGTGCGGCTTGCCGGCGAATGAAGATTTACAGCGCGTAAGAGTACCTTCTCCCGGAATTTGCACAGGAGTAGATGAATTTGCGAGCGTTACTGTTAATAAGAGGTTTCAAAACGCTTCCGTTTGTGATTTTTGTAGTGACGCAATAGGGTATTCTCCAAATTTTTCAAACTTTTTTAATATGTTCCTTTGTATCTGATTATCATTCATAATTTTTATTTCAGCAAAATACGACAGTTTTATGGTGAAAAAAAAATGTCGTAAAATATACGCGCCAAAACACCGACCGCCATTTTGGTGACGTCATAACAACTAAAATATCCACACGTCAATTAATGTCAAGTAAACACGAGTAGGCTTGTGTTAAGTAACTCCACTAGAAGATTGGATATGAGACATATCATTCCAGCCAAAGACACATATCCGATAACTATATCCATGTCCGCTAATCATATCCGCGGTTATGATGACGTGAGAGAGCGAGGACAAGTCCCATATCGCGGAACTATGTTGCTCCGAGGCTGCGAGAGATTTAAAAATTTTCTCGGAGCGAGATAGAGCCGCTTACAGTACAAAGTTAATTTACTCGCTCTCGCTCCGAGGACTATTTGATTTCCCGTCATACTTTACACAGGCTTAGGACTGCTAACCAAATACCTACCTATTTAAATTAAAAATAAATATTTGATTGGCGTATTTAAAAATCAATTAGTATTTACAATGATTTCTGATCGACTATGTACATGATTATGATTTTTACAGTTGTTTTTTTTTTACCTACTTATAATTATTAAACTATTTTTTGTCGCCGCTGTGTTGTATTACGCTCTCGCTCTCTTTAAAAGAGTCTCTTACTTACGAATGAACGAAACTTGGACGTGGACGGGTAGGATAGATATAGGATATAGTTATTTATTAGAAAGGGAATGAACGATTCATATTCAAAGTGAGACACATATCCGAAGATATAACTGTGTCCGGAGTTACTCAAGCCTAAACACGAGTTTGTTTGTGGTGTTCTTTTGTGATTGTTTTTATTTAATTTATTAATATTAATTAAAAATGAGTTTCTATAGCCCGTATCGTTGGTGTGTAGCTTTAAATTGTAAGAATTCTACATTGAAGACTCCAGAAAAGTTATTTATTACTGTTCCTAAAGATGTTTCCATGAGATATGTTTGGTTAGAACTAGCGGGACACGATCCTACAAAATACTCAGAAAAATCTCAATTATACCTTTGTGAGGATCATTTCGATGTAAGTACATAAGTTTTTATATCATGATAGTGACATTAAGTTTATTTCTTCTACACAATTGCAGGTTTTCATTATTCTGTAAGCTGCATTAATTATTTGTATGTGTTTAGCTAGAACAAGATATGGAGAACTACATGAAGTACAAACTTATGGGCTCAGTAAAGAAGATTAGAATGAAATTAAACGCTATTCCATCTAAGTTTAGTCACATGCCCATTGAGAGCCTTAGTCATAACATGGAGAGTTCAACAAGTGTACTGCCTGGATTATCAACTTCCTGTAAGTAACTTTTTTTTAATAATTATTATTTTAAAACCTTGATAACACAACATCATAAAATAAATATATACCTATCTAGTGTATAATATTTTTTTTGTAATTTCAGTTTTTCAAGAAGGACAAGACATGCCATCTATATCCTGTGAGGTAGATCTGTCATTCCCAGCCAAACAGCAGATAGTACTTTAACCACGCAGCCCGCTTTATTGACTTCATGTAAGTTCAGCATTTATCTTGTTGCATTATTTAACACTTTGTTAAAAAAATATAACTAACTCTATGATTACATCAAAAATATATTTATTTATTGTGTTTTCTAGATTCCATGGAAAAACTTGAAAAACCTGATAAGGAAGTTCAAGTGAATATAGTGCCCACTATGGAACACAAATCTGTGCGAACATTACCCGCCCATTACAGAAGCAGAGCCACACAAATCAATTATAAAGTGAGACACAGCACTACATCACCATTAAAATTAAGTGTGTCTGTTGCCACTTCACCACTTTTCAACATAACTGCGACAGATGTACCTAGTACATCAGGTATAACACGACCAGTAAAGAGAAAATTGTTTACTGTGCTTGAAGATAAGTCTGAAAGTGAGTTATCGACTACTCCTACTATCTGCACTCCATCAGTATCTGGGTCAACAAGTCAAGACTTCTCTACTATTAAGACTACAACATCAGACAGTAGTTTCCCTGAAGAAGCCCAGATATATAAAAAAACAACATTGGAAAATACCATAATAAAAATAAAAAAGAAGCCAAGACTTTACATTGGTGTCCCCAAGGAACTTTATTTCTTAATAAATATCATAGAAAAGCAAACAAACACTACTGAAGCAAACATTTTATTGTGTTTGATGAAAATTAGGCTCAATAGATCATTTTCACAAATGTGATGACTTTGGTTTGTCTCTATCTCAAGCAGGTAAAGTTTTTACAGCAAACATAAAATCAATCAGTTAAGTCATGTTACCTTTTATTAAACAGTTTAAACCAGACACAATAAAATTAAATTTGCCAATAGCATTTAGACATAGGTATAATAAAGTAACTTGTATAATAGATTGTTTAGAGATAGAAATACAGAAGCCAACTAGTGCTATCCAACAAGCATTAACTTGGTCTGAATATAAGAAGGCCAACACAATAAAGTATTTAGTTGCATGTACTCCAGATGGTTTGGTATGTTTTATATCTGCTGGGTATGCAGGGAGAGTAACAGATATTACTTTACTTGAACATTCCAAGTTTTTGGATACTCTCCCTTCAAACGCATGCATCTTAGCTGACAGGGGTTTCAAGCATATTGAATCATATTTGTTAAAAAAAAAAAATAACTTTACTGAGGCCCCCAAGTGTCGCTAGTGGTTCCAAGCTATCAAAAGCTGAGGTACGTCGAACAAAAGAAATAGCAAGCCTCAGGATTCATGTGGAAAGAGTGATTAGAAGAATCCGGGAGTTTGCTATTTTAAAACCACACTCTGTGGTTAATATCAACTTGGTTCACCTTCTTGATGAATGTATTATTATTGCGTGTGCTCTGATCAATATACAGGATTCTCTTATTAAATAAATTAAATTAAAATTTACAACAAACATTTCATTTATATCCCATATCCCACTATCCAAAGGACAGAACCATTTTGGTGCATGTAGACCAGAGGTTCCCATACTTTTTTTCTCATAGACCACTTTAAACATTTTGCTGGATCTGGTGGACCCCCTGCAGGAGGTGGGATGGGTGCGGCATAGGCGAGTCTTGTTACTGTTATAATTATTGTCTGCCTTTATTTATAAAAGAAGTAAAGCTTATATGTAATATTCTCTACCTATATTCATTCATAGATGTCAAGTCAGGTTACCTGATACATTTTTATACACCCCCGTTAACAAGTTGTGGACCCCAATTTTTTCCACACGCAATCATAGACCCCCGTCGGGTTCCCGTGGACCCCAGGGGGTCCACCTGGACCACTTTGGGAACCTCTGATGTAGACTATCAAATCAATAAATTAGGTAGGTAGATATGATTTCACTTTCCATACTAATATTATAAATTTAAATGAGACTGGTTGTGTTCCTCTTAAACCACTAGTTTATATGAAAATTGGTGGTGTTTGACAAATGACATGGGATACCAAAAAAAGTTATTTGTTAGGGAAGAATCAATATTCTAGAGAATAGAGCCTTGGATAAAAAGAAGTCAAATAGGTTATAATAATGCCGTGTGGTGACAGCAGAGTAGAATAAAAAAGACACCACCCCTACTCGTCCCGCAGGGCTGATTAAGTTATGTAGGTTAAAATAAAACTATTTACATACATTCTCACAACTTTTATATTTTTGTACTTTCATACAATATTGGATATATATTATTTTTCCAAAACGAAATAACATTGTCTAAAAGTTGCCTTACAAAATTTTCATCATACTGCACCTCTACTATATTGACATTATTTGTTTTTTCAAAATCATTGCTCGCAACACAAAAGATACTTTTTTCTACTTTGGCACAAAACATTTGCATTTGCACTTGTGCTAAATATTTTTTTGTCACAACACCATCCTTTATATAATTTCTAAATGTTTTTTCACTTATTGGACATTTTATTTCCACCAAAGTACTTTTATTGTATATGCCATCAGGTGAACCAGCAATCATAGGAAATTGCTCTGATATGAAGAGACCACATTTTTCAATCTTATGGCCTATTCTGTTTTCCACTATTTTCCTGACTTTCTCTTCTAATCTTTGTCCCCTTTTCATAGATAAACTTAGTGGAGTCCGTGCTCCAAGAATAGCAGCTACTAAGGATCCATCCATAGTTTTACATTTGCTTACTTCATAACACTTCGAAGCTGTAATTCTTCCATAACGTAGCTCATACCAAAATGCTGTTTTGAACTGATGCCTTGTCTCTTTCTCAGCATTTTTGAAGTGAAACTTCTTTAGGCACGCTTGACTTGGGGAGTAAACTCGCGAAAGCGTTACGAAAAATGATAGGAAAAAAAATGATGAAGGCGAACGGAAGCAGAGTATAGTCCTATTTCGTCTGTACTACAAACGAGGAGCTGGCTCATGTAAATATTGCATGACTTGTCGAGTGTGAAGTTGTGAGTTCGCATCACGCCAAGGCAATATATATTTTTTGGATCTTTTTAAGATTTGTTAACAATTGAGTCGAGTATGAAGTTGTGAGTTCGCATCTCGCCGAAGGCAATATATATTTTTTGGATCTTTTTAAGATTTGTTAACAATTGAGCACAAATAATTTATAAATTTCGGTCTCCGTGGCGCAGCGGTCAACACGCCTGCCTGCGACGTGGAGGCCCCGGGTTCGATCCCCGGCCAGGTCGTGATGGAAAAACGATCTTTTCCTGATTGGCCTGGGTCTTGGATGTTTATCTATATATGTATCTATTATAAAATATAGTATCGTTGAGTTAGTATCCCATAACACAAGTCTCGAACTTACTTTGGGGCTAGCTCAATCTGTGTGATTTGTCCGTATATATTTATTTATTTTATTTATTTATATTTTGTTCTGGCTTTTATATTGTTTTATATATTTTTGCTGAACATTTCTGATATAATTGAAAGTATAGAAGAAGATATCGTCACAATACGATAATTGGACACAAAGTACAAATTGCTTTCGAGCCTCATAAGCTCAATTATTAGGCTAAGTACCTTGATTGATTAAGAACTATGAATTTCTTCGAGAACATGACGCTGCGAACACCCCCCGACCCCCCTCATTGATTACCTCACCCCCCCGTGGATTATCTCGGGAACCAGAGGTCGTGGATACCCGAGTTTGAGGTCCTCTGATTCACGAGGAAGAGCCCGACCTTTTGGCCCCGTGGTATCCACTGCCAGCGTTGGGCCGGATTGATGGATTTTCTTAATCTTCGGCTCAGCCCCGCGGCGGCGTCCGCATGGTTGGCAGAGGAGTAGGGAATGCGGGAATTCGCGCCGCATCATCTCTGTCACCTGGGCTTCCTGCTCGTCCTCTTGTGATCCTCGGTATTGTAAATTATAGGTAGTTGTACGCATGTGCGTACAACTTGTTTTAGTGGCTATTGTGGGTGAATCAGTGAAAACTATTAAAACAGTTCAGTGCACATGCACTGAACTGTTTTAATAGTTTTCACTGATTTTGTAAGTAGGTACGGCCACGAGTTGGGATGCCATTTTTCGTATTTGATCACTGTATTAAAACAAGTATACGACTTAGTACTCTGTTTATTGTTATTTCTGTGTGGCCAATTAAAGATTTAGAAATAGAATAGAATCACAAATTATGGATCTTTTTACATAGTAATCACAAACGCGCGTGAATCCGAGTAACGAAAAAATACGACTTTCGACTAGAACAAAATGGAATGGCGGGGACCAATCAGAGCATCGCGTGAGCCAGGCTGCGCTATAGATTAATAAGTGTAATCAATTATACGCATCTCAAATCATAGTCGCGCAAGCGCTGGGGTATAGTAATGACACGGCGGTTAGGACGATTTGCTACAAAGTCTATAAATTGTTTTTTCAGCGGTGGTGGACGTCTCTAGTTATCATCATTTTCTGATTCATCGGTGGACATATGTATATCGTCTTGGCCTAGCAGGCAACCTCTTAAGTTTTTTAATTTCAGTTTCTTTTTCTGACTTCTGTCTGCAAATCAGAATGAACCTCTGACAACTTCAATTTTTGTTTTGCTTTATCTAAGTTGTCTGCAATTAAACACAAAAGCACCCATGCATAAATGTAAAGCAAAAACCACACCACAGGAAAAGTAATCTGTACCTACTTGATTTTCATATCCAAAACTTAAAACTCGAGCACATCAATTTAAAACTACAATGACCAAATTATAATTAGTAATTTGCGATTAGTAATTTGTAAAATGCGAATTCCGATCCCCCCACGGCGACAATAGATAGGTATTCTAAACTTATGACTCATAAGTAACTTATGAGTTATAAGTTATGAGTAACATTGCGATTAGGTTAGGTTAGGTTTTATATGCATTACAACTAAATTTCACTATAATAATTATGTATATATTCAAAGTTAATAGTGATGCTCACCAGTCTCACAAAAAACGCGCTGCACGCCAAATAACCTCCAGTTCTCTTCGTCTGCATCTGCTTGCAATACTATTTCGAACGTTTTAGATGATTTTACGGGAGGCCAGTATATTTCACATTTACGCGGAGTTAACCATTGGCTTTTTACAATTGCTACTGTATTTGCCCCCGTTGATATTGGAAAATTGTACAACTGAGAACATTCTTGACCGGTATACAATACACCAATAATACACTTTTATACACGTCACATTTGGCAAATGATTTGAATTTAAGAAAAAAACCCACCCAAGCCTACACATTACACAATTGATTTGCCGCGAAGTCATTTCGCCAGAGTTGCCAACAGATTATTTGCGTCCCCTCAAGTTGAAGCAAATAAATCACAAAAAAGAAGACAAAATCAAAATTCTTAGCAAAAATATACATGTAAACGTAAAACAGCAGTTTATTAAGAAATATTGATCAATTCAGAGCAATCTAGTATTAAATATTTGTTTATGATAAAAACAGACGGTTCTTGTGTTGTTTAGTATTATTAAAATATATTATATTTAATCAGAAGATAACATAAATGTAACGCTATTATTTAAGGCGAACACATTTTTGTGAAATGATTGTGACTAGTTGGGGTCGTTTGGACCGCAGTTGATATAATTTTAGTGTAAAACAATGCTGGTTGAATGATTTATTGTAAAAAAAGATTACCTAATGGTAAAAGTACTTTCGTTTCATATCGATAAATCACTAATAACAATATTATAACACAAGTACCTATTAGTAAACAGAAAGGAGTAGGTCTTATGAAATACTCTTTTAGTAAAGTATTATAAGCAATGTAAAGCATTTTAACGGTCAATATCATCGACATTCACACAGAAAATGTAATTAAAACTTTGGCATGTTATTGAGTTTTGTGAAATATAGAATCAATGCATGAGATTGCAATACTAAATGGATACCATAACAGTTACGAGTAAATTTTATCGATATCGATCCGTCAATATTTTGAATAATTACACATCTCTACTAAAAGAATACCGCCACCCTGAGTACCTATTATTTTTATGAAATAAAAATCACTTTACTTGGAATTATTATCAGTTTCGCGTAAACATTGCTTCCGTGTAGACGTTTGGTGTATTGTGTGATCAATTCGTTTTCTAACGTAGGTAATTTAAAATGCTGATGTGTCTGGATGTAAGTGAAGCTCGTAGAGACTATGAGATCCGTTTTGTTATTGTGTGTCACAACGTCTGTATAATCGCAACTACGTAACGCGCAGTGTTATTGAAGCTCATGGTGTGGTCGCTGGTGTAGAGAGACCGCGCATCCACGATCCGGATATTGAAAAGCAGGTGCTCGAATTATTCAACGAGGACCCCACTGTGACACGAGAGCTAGGCACTATGGTTAGTTATGCAAGTGCGGAAGGTCATGCATGAGGTCAAGTGAGTTCATGATCTATCGGCACCGCTACCGCGTGACCTGCCTCGTCGCCCGCGCCGCCCAGTATTGCCATGTAAGCTACCTGTTTTTGCGAAATAATATTTATTTTTTTAAAGGGTATTTTTTTTAGGTTTAGCTAGGTTTTGTATGCATTAGTAGAATCAGTTATCGATACCTAACAACACCTTCACGGGTCGGACATACTGTCTACTGTACTGTGTACTGTGACAGTCTTAACATACTGTATGACGTTAATTTGACGTAGTTTTTTGACTAGTTTAGTATGAATAAAAAAATTTCAATTATATGGCGTCATATTGACGTACTGTTTCGACGTATTTGGTTACGGTACTGAAATGACCACAGAAAGACGTTATTATGACATACATAGGCTATTCGACGAACATAGAGTAGACCCTAAATTGACGCAAATGGAACGTACTTTTTAGATCCGCGACGTCAGCTTGCGGTCATCACCCTCAGCCTCATCAGGAACCTGGGCACAGCACACTGCACTTTCGGCCGGTCAACAAGCAGAGCCCTCTCTTCTGGTCGATGCAGCAGCCAGCCTCAACCCGGCACTGTACGACATCCGACGCGCTGGAGTATAAGACTCAAACCACACGAGCGGTTCGGCGCCGCACCGCAAGCCATTTCGCCGCGCTGGGGACCACACGGGCAGAGCGGCGTCGCAACGTTCTACGGAGCCGCGGTGGCAAAATGAGGAGTTGTCCATCGCTACGTACGACAGACTTTAATAACAATGGATCGGGAAAGTCGTGTGCTGCTGCTCTTATTACTTCGTCACCGAAGAAATCGACGTAGAATCATATGAAAACACTGGATAGCCTTGAGGAATAGTGACGGACTTTTTTCTTTAAAGAATATCAAGAGTTGGTTTTAGACGAAAAGAGGTTTTACAATTTTTTTCGAATGAGTGTATCCACTTTTGAAGGTTTATTGCAATCCTTAGAGCCACATATACGGAAACAGTATACTAGTATGAAGAATCCAGTGGAGCCAATAGAAATGATGGGAATCACTTTGAGGTAAGTAATGAAATTCTTTTATTTTTTCCACTTGCTTTATTCTCGAGTTAAGTACAAATGGTGTAACACACACGACTTTGTTTTATATATTATAATAGATTTTCAAATAAACTTCAGGGCAATATTATCACCTACAAGCTTGCAAAATCATATTCAATCTCTTCGCTATTTTGAGACACTTCAGAACCTTGATTTAGAGATTGAAATACATCAGAATTTGAGTTTATTGAACTGTACGTACCCGTACTTTGGTAATTTCGGATTTGATACCCGTATGATATTTGCTCTTCAAACGCAAAGGACGAATGTGGAATCGTTTGTCCATAGCGCATTTCCGTGATTAGTTCTAAAACTTTACATTGGAAAGTGAGGGTCTGAAGTTCGGTAAAATCTTCTATAGAGGGCAGTATGCCTTTAAAAAACAACAAGTGGCGATTCTCCTTCTCCTTAGGAGCTTTTAATGCATCTAATGTATCTTTTACAAAATCATCCAATTGTAATGTTCTCTTCCGGGTGACAGGAACATAGCGGGACTGCCCAGGTACAGGCACAGTTTAAACTATCGTCCACGTACAATGGTCCACTGAAGGGACTGAGTGCGGAAACCAAACCAGTAACCAATATCGTCCGTGGCATTCTGTCCTATTTTGGTTAAAAATAATAACTGATTGTAATAATGATATTTTGTAAGCTTTTTAGCGGCTGAGCCGGATTTCGAGGCTTCTTTAATTTTTTTTAATGTTTGAAAAAGGTGTCCTTGACATTTTTCCACTTTTTCACAACAGTATTATTATTATTTAATAATTATAAACTAGCGCTTGACCACAATCCCGCCTGATGGTAAGCAGTGATGCCAAATATTATACGAGACTTAGGAATCTTGTTTTTTTAAAAAAAACTATTATTTAAGCTAAAATAGGATTTAATTAAAAAGTAGGATTTAGAATACAGAAATAGTAACAGTTAGGACCTCCGACCCGTACCGAGATTTAGAACCAACTGCCCCGCTGGGCTCATGAATGACGTACTGTAACCCATAAATCTGACGTGGCACATCTGAGCCTTGCTAAGCCGTTCTACTAACATTGTAAGGATATAACAGCCCCCTCATAAGACTGAAATTCGGGGATAAAATACCGAAATTCAGGAATTTAAACTATATCACGTAGTACTAATATTATGATTACTGACATCGTCATCGGTATGAGTCATTGGTTTTACACAAGAAATATAGAACTTAGATCTATGTTTACAAATAATTTTGCATAACTTGAATGCTATAAAAGAAATTAGTATAACTAGAATACATATGGTCAGATTAGAATAATGTGTCCCGTATTTTACTAGAATAGGTTCTTCATCAATAAGTTTATTTAAATCAGAATATAACTTGTTGTTTTGTTTCTTTAAAGTTAAATCATCTAAGTCAATATTTTGTAGTAAAATAGGGGATATGATATTATTTAAACTAGTAGTAGACTTAGTATCTAATTTACAACATGAATCATTTATAATGCTAAAGTCTAATCTAGGAATACGAATTTCTACATTGATTGAGTCTTTTGATGATATAAGCCTTGCACTTTTTGTGTAGACTGTACACTGATTTGGAATCTGTAGTATACCAGTTCCGGATACTATGATTTCACGTAATTCGGAGTTATTACAGTCCATTGAAACTTTGCTTGAACGAGACTGCACGAAAATCCATTGATTGTTTATAAGCGATTTCCAAATGTCCAATTCGTCAACAATTGTTTTGGTTTCACACTGAGTAGGAATAGCACTAATTGTTTTAGTTAATAGTTCACTTTCACATGTAGGACTGACGTTTGTCAATAATACCGTAGGTATCTCACATAGAAAGAACTCAGAGTACATTGTTTTACATTTATCTAGGGTATCTGTAGGGTATGTTAATAAGTTATGTATGTAGGTATGTGTAAATAAATCAGTTATTACTTCGAATCGCAGTTTAACTCCACGCTTCCCGTTATTATAATTAATAAACACAACTGTTTGAAGTTTAGTTTATCTTTAGAAATAGCAATATACGAACTAGAAGGTAAAATTAAACTAAAAGTATTAGGATTATCTGACCCATGAGGGGTCGGTAAAGCTAAATTATGGTACAAAATAAATTCATCATTAGTAACTAAAGGAATTTGTAAAACGAACACAAGTTTATTCTTATAATAATAACAAGCGACTTCAGATATGCTTAATATTATATGGATATTATCTAGACTTAGCGTTACAGGAATTCCAGTGTCTCTAGGTAGGTGCCTGTCGTTAACAACGAGTTCGTAGTATAATTGCGTAGGACTTATTATGTTTGGATGCAGGATGTTTTGACTACACAACAGGATAGCGTTTGTTATGTCTTCAAGCTGAAACGACAATGCTAGTAGAGAACTTTCGAGAATAGCAAGTATGGAATGGAATTTAGTTTCGAATATCAGGATTTTAGAAGTTTCTGTGATATTATTTAATTGTAGTATGAGTTGGCTTAGAGTATTTTTAAGAGAAACTTCGTTATATTTTAATTTATTAATCGTTTCTTTGTAAGATTCTAGAGAAGTAGTAGTAATTAAGATATTTTCTTTCATTAGTTCCGCGAGCTTTTTCTCGTGGTTTTGAAATGATTCAATAGCGGAATCGTATTTTGATGCGTCATCTTCATCTAGAGTGCCGAAAACATGTTTGAAAACGGTGCCTATTCCGGCGAACCATGCTGAACGTTTATTACTTTAGACATTAGATGTGAGATAAGAGTCAAACTCGCGTTTAATTTTCGTTGTACCGAAATGTGAGTGGAGATAGTATATCATCGCAATGAAGGTTGCTTGATTTTTGACATGTTTTCTTAAGTATGCTCATTATATCATCGCGGTTAGAAAGGTGAGGATTTATAAGAGAAATGTTTACATGACTAATTATATTTAACTTTCCCTTAATCGTTTTTCCCGTAATTTTCCTAGGTTATTCGAAGTATATACCGGAACTAGAAGGAAGAGGCTTGATAAGGTCTTGATGCTCATTGACCGAGGCGCTGAAATAGAATTAATGCAATCAGTTAGACTACGTTAAGGACCTATTCTAATTACTAGCTAATACTTACATGTAAATAATTAATGATTAATTATCTTAATCGATCTCTAACAGTAATACGGAGTCGTTAATTACCGCAGGTTTCATTTGATCGAAATGATGAGTCACATGACGTCTGTTTATAAGAAGCGTAGCTGTGTTGTTATTGTGAACTTTAATGATTTTGTAAGGTCCTTTCCAGATAGGCGAGAGTGCCTTTTTGAGCCTCAGGTGGGCTTTAAGGTAGACGTAGTCACCAGCTTTGTAGTGTGGTGGTGATTTAGTATGTGAGTCGAAATAGGATTTAGAAGATTCCTTGGATTTTAATATATTTTCCAAGGCTTTTCTCTAGTGTGTTTAAATTTATGTTGTAACATTCTAATGTAGTCTGAATAGGTTGTGTTAGGTTCAGTTTCATAGATGAAGTTAGAAATTTATGACCAAATATTAGCTCGTAAGGAGTAAATTTTGTCGTTGAATGTTCCGTTGTGTTATAAGTCAGCATAGCTGTATAGACATAAGTCGGCCAATTGTCTTGGTCTGTATTTACGAAGGATTTTAAATATTCTTTGAGAGTCGAATGACTGCGTTCTAAAGCGCCTTGCGTCTGAGGGTGGTAAGGCGATGACCATAATTGTTTAATTTTAAGGAATTTGCAAGTGGTTTTAAAAAGGTCGGATGTAAAGTTAGTACCTTGATCAGTTAAGATAGATTTAGGAATTCCGAATAAGGATATAAAATGAATAAGACAATCGCTAGATTCTTCAAAGGCTGTACTACGTATCGGGTAAGCGATTGAATATTTAGTTAGATCATCTTATAAGGTGAGTATATACTTTAGTTTAGCAGGACCGGACTCGGGTAAAGGTCCTACTATGTCCAGTGCTATTCTCTGAAACGGTGCTGTGGATGTAGTAGTGATTTCCATTGAGGCCTTATTTAATTTTCGCAGTGCTTTATTTTCCTGACATAGTTTACATTTCTTGACATAGTCTTCTATGTCGCTTCGCATGCCTTTCCAATAGAATTGTTCTTGTATTCTGTTGTACATTCGTGTCGAGCCTAAGTGTCCGGCTGTAGGAATATCGTGGTTTTCACGCATGATTTTGGGTCTTTCACTCAGAATAGGGTATATTGTTTTATTTAGGTAAACGTGGATTTGAATGTTTGTGTTGTGAAAAATATGAGTTAGGATATTGTAGATTTTGAAATAGGAGTGATTATCAAATGGATTTTTGAAATCGGAGATAGCAACGTCTGTTATTTGTTCGAATTTCAGGATTTCGCTTCTAATTCGTTTCAGGGTATCATAAATACCATGTTAAGGTAACTCGTCAAAGTGGTGAACTTTTGTAAAGATGAAGTAAACAGTTTTGCCGTCGTATTCAGTGTTTAGAAAGTGGTATAATTCTTTTTCAGAATTAAGGATTTCGTCTTCGTTGCCAGAATTTAGGAGAATTTCGGGGATGTAGGGATTTGATTCGTCTAAGTCTATTGATGTAGGAATTAATATTACCTTGCATGTTGTTTTAAGGAGACTTTCGTTATGTTCTTTTAGAATTGTGTTGCAAGTATTATTTTTAATTGTCTTTAGGAATTGGGAATAATTCTCTTCATTTAGATTTGATTGCTCATTTGGTGAGGGAATTTGTAGCGAGTCGAAGTCAAGGTTAAGATCAGCACTGTTAGGGCTTGTCTCAAGGTAAGGTAAGTTTGGTCCTAGATCTATGAGATCTGGAGATAGTATTGGTTCATTTTGCGGTATAGGGTTTTGTAGTATATTAGAGTCGGGATTTATTTCTTGATTTAATAGGTCTTTATCTTCGAAAGAGAACGGAATGGGAGTTGGAAAAATTATAAAAGGATCCTCTAAAGGATCATCGAATTCAGTGTCAAGGTCTAGTAACTGAGGATCAGAGGTTGTCGAAGGTTTACCTTGGATAGGGTTAACTGGAAATCGAGACAAAGCATCAGCTAGTAGTTAGTATTCATTTTCTCTTTCTGGCATACAATATCATAGTCAAACTCTTCTAATTTGAGTCGCCAGCGTACTAGCCTAGAGCCGGGATCCTTGCAGTTAAATAACCACTGTAGTGGTTTGTGATCAGTGACTATGGTAAATTGATTCCGTACAGATAGGGTCGGAAGGCTTTAGTTCCAAAGATAATAGCTAAGCATTCTTTTTCAGTAACGATATAGTTACATTCAGCCTTATTGAGTGTTCGAGACGTATTAAGTACGCCTTCGAGGTATTTAAATGAAAGTTTGGACTGTATAAAAAAATATATTATTATATTATTATGACAACTAGGAGATACATTAGTTTCTTCGACGATCCAAAAAAAAGCGCCTTCTATGCCCGGCTACAAATTTATATAAGGGTATTCGACCAATCCGAGGGCCGCACATGGGTCGCGGCCCCCTTGCGTCTTACTCGCCCCTCCTTAGCCCGGGCTGGAACTTGATGCGCCCGCGACGAACGCGGACATGCTCCCCGGGTTGAAGTGTCGACTTCAAGAGATTGGTAGAGTTCAAGAGATTGGTAGAGAATTGTGCCCTTCTTGGTCTTCAGCTCTGCCACCCTCGCGACACCGTCGGAGCCAGGATACACCTGCATAAGGCGCCCCAGAAGCCAGCAGAGAGGAGGAAGCGCCTTATCCTTGACCAGGACGAGGCTCCCCAGCGTGATGTCTCCTGTAGCTGCAGACCACTTGGTTTTTTGCTGAAGCAAAGATACATATTCGGTGTTAAACCGGTTCCAAAAATGTTGTTTCATATATTCCACCCTTTGGAAACGCTCAAGTCTGCTGATATTCCTGTCTTCAGCTATTTCTGGATGCGGAACAGATGTGAGTGAGCGTCCAATCAAAAATGGGAAGGAGTTAAGGCGGAAAAATCTAGCGGATCAGAAGAGAGGGGAGTGAGAGGTCTGGAATTGAGAATCGCTTCAATTTGAGTAAGGCAAGTGACTATTTCTTCGAAAGTGAAATGGGACTGATTAAGCAACCTCTTTAAATGGTGCTTAGTGGAACGAACAGCCGACTCCACTAAACCGTTAAAATGGGGTGAATTTCCGGGGGAAAAGTTGAATTCAATTTGTTCCTGAGCTACGTCATCTGCAATATTTGAATCTAATAAGAATTAACGTAATTGACTACAAGAACCAACAAAGTTTGTGCCGTTATCGGACAATATGCTGCGAGGTTTACCACGGCGTGCAATAAACCGGTTTAAGGCAGCCATATATGCCTCCTTTGTGAGGTCCGTAACAAGCTCGAGGTGCACTGCTTTAACAGCTAAGAAGACAAAGATAGAAATGTACGATTTTATTAATTTGCAACCCCTACCTTTCCGGTCAGCTATCAGTATTGGCCCAGCATAGTCGACACTGGAGAAAAGGGAAATTCAAGATTAGTTCGACTATTCGGAAGTTGTCTCATAATGGGTTGTTTGCTTTGAGCCCGATGCCGGAAACATACTGTACATTTCTGTACAGTGAATCTAGATAGATTTCTGCCACCCAAAGGCCAATAGTTTTGACGTATGTTTCCCAAAAGTAATAAGGGGCCGGCATGAAATAATTTTAAATGATATGAATGGAAAAAAATCTTTGTTAAATGGTGTTTGCTACATAAAAGAATGGGATGTTTCACATTGTAGTCATAAGGTGAGTTATCTAACCTGCCACCAACTCGGATAATGCCATCGTCGTCTAAAAATGGGGACAAGGAAATAAGACGATTTTTAGACGGCAAAAGTTTTTTAGAATTTATTGAAGTGAAACTTCTTTAGGCACGCTTGACTTGGGGAGTAAACTAGCGAAAGCGTTACGAAAAATGATAGGAAAAAAAAAAAAGATGAAGGCGAACGGAAGCAGAGTATAGTCCTATTTCGTCTGTAATACAAACAAGGAGTTGGCTCATGTAAATATTGCATGACCTGTCGAGTATGAAGTTGTGAGTTCGCATCTCGCCGAAGGCAATATATATTTTTTGGATCTTTTTAAGATTTGTTAACAATTGAGTCGAGTATGAAGTTGTGAGTTCGCATCTCGCCGAAGGCAATATATATTTTTTGGATCTTTTTAAGATTTGTTAACAATTGAGTCGAGTATGAAGTTGTGAGTTCGCATCTCGCCGAAGGCAATATATATTTTTTGGATCTTTTTAAGATTTGTTAACAATTGAGTCGTGTATGAAGTTGTGAGTTCGCATCTCGCCGAAGGCAATATATATTTTTTGGATCTTTTTAAGATTTGTTAACAATTGATTACCTAAGAGCACAAATAAATTTATAAATTTCGTTCTGTTCTGGCCTTTATATTGTTTTATATATTTTTGCTGAACATTTCTGATATAATTGAAAGTATAGAAGCTTTAAGATATCGTCACAATACGATAATTGGACACAAAGTACAAATTGCTTTCGAGCCTCATAAGCTCAATTATTAAGCTAAGTACCTTGATTGATTAAGAACTATGAATTTCTTCGAGAACATGACGCTGCGAACACCCCCCGACCCCCCTCATTGATTACCTCACCCCTCCGTGGATTATCTCGGGAACCAGAGGTCGTGGACTACCCGAGTTTGGGGTCCCCTGAATCAGGAGGAGGAGCCCGACCTTTTGGCCCCGAGGGAATCCACTCCCCCCTCTCCCCCTCCCCCTAACCCCCCCAACCCCACGAAATCTACCCCCCCCCCCCCCTTTAGTTACCTCACCCCCCCGTGGATTATCTCGGGAACCAGAGGTCATGGACTACCCGAGTTTGGGGTCCCCTGAATCAGGAGGAGGAGCCCGACCTTTTGGCCCTGAGGGAATCCACTCCCCTCCTCCCCCCGCAACCACACGAAACCTATCCCCCTCCCCGACACCCTTTAGTTACCTCACCCCCCCGTGGATTATCTCGGGAACCAGAGGTCGTGGACTACCCGAGTTTGGGGTCCCCTGATTCAGGAGGAAGAGCCCGACCTTTTGGCCCCGAGGGAATCCACTTTTTTTTTTTTTTTTATATTGGAGGTCTATGCAAAAATATTAATTTATAAATGAAAGCATGAAATAAATTTAAATATTTATAGAAAATTAATATATGTATATATTGTACACACACATATATATATATATATATATATACATACAGATGGTGCAAAAGAAGTTTCACTTCAGTCGTGTGGTCATAAGCACACTCGTTTTTATAGAATATTCATTAGGAAACATTTCATATTGAGCAATACGCAAAATGCATTTTAAAGACAACTGCATTTCTTCATTTGATAAATTACCTTTAATTCTGTTGTTTTTATTCTGTAAGTTGTACATATATCTTTTTAAGTAGGCTAAGATTCTCTGTAAATACACACATCAAAAGTGTCTAGGGATCAACATATATTTTTGCAATAACTTTTCTCCTGATTGATATTAATTAAAATTTTCTTTAAGGATTCATCAAATAAAGTGTTTTCGTTTGTCACAGTAACGATAAACCAAGTCACCTTTGCATTAATAAAGAAATTTGCCATTTTCCTAATAAAGGGATATTTGACATTTTAACCACTAACACAAAAGTTCGAAAAAAAGACTGAAATAACAGTTTTCTCTAAAATTTTATTGGGTAACTTAAACAATTAATAATCCGTGTTTCTACCGCGAACACTAACAACACAAGAACATCGGTTTGGCATACTCAAAATGAGTTCATCCAAATCACGCTGTGGAATGGCCGCCCATGTTCGTTGCAACAACAAAAAAGGTCTTCTTGCGACTGGATACCCTCCATATTCGGCAGAGCTCTTCTCTGTAGCATATCCCATGCATGCTCAATCGGGTTCAAGTCTGGCGACTGAGCAGGCCAGGGCAGGACATTGATGTTAGCTGCGGCGAGAGTCTGTCTTACAACTCTTGCGGTGTGCGGTCGTGCATTATCATGCATTAACTGAAATAAGGGACCGATTTGCACTTGTAGAGGAACGATGACGACTGATACAATCGTCTCAGCATAAATTTGAGCGTTGAGGTTGCCTCTGATCCAAATCAACTCAGTTCTTCCGCCGATCCAAATACCCGCCCATACCATGATGGATCCACCACTATAAGGATGGACTTCCTGGCAGGATTTTAATCGCTGTTGGCGTCCAGGGGTTCTCCAGTGTCGTATACGTCTTATATCCGGTCTCATACCAAAACGAGACTCATCAGAAAAGCACACGAAACGCCATTGTTCTCTTCAAGAAATCCGCATAAAAATGCTTGATCCCTAGACACTTTTGATGTGTGTAGTTAAAATTGGAATATTTATAAATTAATTGTTGAATTACAATGGAATTTGGAAAATTATTAGGTTCTTGATTAATTAAATTATAAATTACTTCAGGCATATTTTGTTTCTCGATATTATGTGCTAATTTAGACCAACATTGTTCATTTTGGGATAAAAACGCTGGGCCTGACCACCACAGTGTTGAACAGTTGGTCTGATCAGCCTTCAGGCCTCGAGAAACAAGATCGGCCGGGTTGTCTTTTGTCGGTACATAATTCCAGCTACATCCAGAGGTAATTTCTTGAATTTCATTTATACGATTCCTTACAAAAGGTTTAAGTTGACTCGATGGCATTGATAGCCATCCTAATACTATTGTTAAGTCGCACCATAATACACAGCGACTAATATCCAACGTAAGTGATTCTTTTAGCTGTGTACAAACACAGCTTTGCGCCTAGAAGTGCACCACATAATTCTAACCTAGGTACAGTAAAAGCTCTTTATTCGCGGGGTATATGTTCCATAAATATGCCGCGAATACAGAAAACGTGAATACGGAATGGTAATTTATATGGGATTATAGGGGATACGTTCCTAGGTGACAAAAAAAAACAACAAATATATAAAAAAATATTTTATTGGAGTTTTTTAAAAATTTTAATTAATTATCTTACGGCTTAGGCAATGGTTTGAAGAATTTTGTAATTTTTGCTTGGCAGTTTTCAAAAGCTCCTTCAATTCAGACTGATACACATCAGCCGCATTAGCAACTTGCCTCTTAAAAATAAGACTTCGTTCCATAGATGTATGTGTTGTGTTCATAAAGAAATCGAAAAACTCATTTACCATTCTTAAGCCTTCACTAAGATTTTTCAAATTAAATGTCACGTTTCCAGTGCTTGTTGAAGCCTCTTCTTCAATGGGCTGTGAATTTAACATTTCCTCCAAGTCGGTTTCAGTCAAATCTTCATCTTGCGATTCAAGCAATTCCTGAATGTCACTTGATTCGATCTGTTCGAACCCATCTCGTCCTATTCCATTCGCGATTTCGGCTATGTTTGCAGTCAAAATTTGAGCTTGCACAGATTCTACGTTATTTTCCGCAGTCACAGCAGGCCACAATTTTTTCCAGCATGACTTTAATATGTATGGATTCAGTTCTTCCAATGATTCTTTTATGTTTACGATGCATTTTGCTATGTCAAATTTCTTCCAGCATTCCATAACATTCATATCAGGATTGCATTCCATATTATCCAATATAATTTTGAAGGTTCGTCTTATGTAATAGAGCTTAAAGGCCTGGATTATGCCTTGGTCCATAGGTTGAAGCAAAGCCGTCGTGTTGGGAGGTAAAAATGTCACTTTTATATTTGGATGCATAGTTTCAAGTTCGCGAGGATGACCTGGTGCATTGTCCAAAACTAGAAGCGCTTTAAAATCTAAATTCTGTTTTTTTAAATAAGTTTCAACTTCAGAAACAAAACAATTCCGGAACCAGTCACATAAAATAGCGCTTGTAACCCACGCTTTCTTATTAGCACGCCAAAACACTGGCAGGTTGTCTTTGTTTTTAAAGCCCGAGGATTAAACGATCTGTAAAGCATCAGTGGCTTTATGACACAATCTCCAGAAGCATTAGAACATAGCAGCAGTGTAACTCTATCCTTTGCTGCCTTAAATCCAGGAGCAGACTTTTCGCTTTTAGAAATGAATGTTTTGTTTGGCATTCTCTTCCAAAACAGTGCCGTTTCGTCTGCAATAAATACTTGCTCAGGTTTGTATCCTCCATCAGCTACTAGGTTTGCAAATTCTTCTGGATATCTTCCTGCTGCAGCAGTGTCTGCAGATGCAGCTTCACCAACAATTTTGATGTTATGCAATGATTGTCTCACCTTAAATGTATTGAACCAACCTTCCGATGCTTGAAATCCGCTACCTGTACATTCACCACTAAAACTACCATCAGGTTCTTTAAAATGAGCGTAAAGTCGCTTTGCCTTCTCCCGGACCATTGGACCACTCAGGGGCACTCTTTTTTGGTTGCGGTCTTCGATCCATAATGACAACGCCACTTCCATTTTTTCTATTGCTGGATCGCGAACAATTTTCGCTGACAGTGAAGTTGAAGCTACAGACGACCTTATTTTATCGTCGGATTTTTTTATCGATCGTACACTTGATTCATCATCATCATCATCATCATTTCAGCCGAAAGACGTCCACTGCTGGACATAGGCCTCCCCCAAGGTTCTCCACGACGACCGGTCCTGCGCCTCCCGCATCCAGCGGTTTCCCGCGACCTTCACCAGGTCGTCGGTCCACCTTGTCGGGGGCCTACCCACGCTACGACACGCACTTGATTCGTTGACATTGAATGAGCGTGATATGGATGCAAATGACTCTCTAAGGCGCAAACGATCAAGCATTTCTATTTTCACTTTAAGCGGTAACACAGATTTTTTCGTGTCGAAACACGTTTCTCAATTTTTTTAGTTGACATTATAAACTAGGAAGAGTGCAGTAGAGACGTGTTACTCAATCACAATTTTTGTAACGAATGTGAAAGACGAAACAATAAAACACGCAAAGCGGCTTTTACTATAAACGGAACAACAACATTTAAAAATATACTTTATTTATTGAGTTATAAGGTTGCTTTCATTCTGTTTGTTTACATTCTCAAAAACACCGCTCGAAGGCAGATTGTGTCAAAGTCCTCGGCGATATCATTTAACAACATACTTTTGGTTAAGTTGTAATAAGATCTATTTTACTTTTTTTATTAGTCCATTTGACAAGGATATTGTGTTGGATACTTATTGGAATAATTTTATTATTATTATGTATGTACTTATTAGATCCGCGAATAAGGAAATTTTTAGTCGCGAATATAGGAATTGGGTAGCATTTTTTTTAATCCGCGAATAGTGAAAACGCGAATAAAGGAAGCGCGAATAAGGAGCTTTTACTATATAGTTGTGGGCGTGGGTGTGGTGTGTTTTATAGGGGCTATCCTATTTCTTGAGGTCAATAGGTGAACTGTGACTGAACCATTTTTATCAGTGGATCGCACATATATACATGCACCGTAAGCTACTTGACTACTATCGGAAAAGACATGTATTTCGTGACGAAATTAAACGACGTGAAGTATTTAAAAACTTCAGTGTGTCCATGAATAAAATCCACTGACTCGCTATATCGTGGGATATTTTGTCATCCCAACCACATTTAATAAGCCATAATTTCTGCATAATTATTTTCGCTTCTACAACGCAAGGACCGATTAAAGTAGAGGATCGAAAACCTGGCTAATTAATGACAAAATATGGCGTTTTGTGACATTATTACTGCTTTCAATATTAATAGAAAACGATAAAATATCTGATTTACACGTCCACAGTAGCGCTAAAGTTTTTGATAAAAAATTGTACGATAAATCCAAGTCTAGACTGGAATCATCACCGACCTCGACAACTTCTTTCAAAACTTCCGAGCTGTTAGACTTCCATTTTCGTAAGTAAAATTTTGCAGAAGCTAATATAGATTTGACCTCGCGACAAAGTTCAATCGTACCGCTAATAGAATGCGATCCGCTCAAATAATCGTCAACAAAAAAATCATGACGTATACTTCGTTTAACTTGTACATTATCTGTCTCGTCAGCGAGACTCACCATAACTTGGTCGCGAGATAAGGCGCAGACGCCATGCCGTAGGTAACCGTATTCAACGTGTATACTTTGAGCGGCTCGGATGGACCTTCTCTAAATAATATTCGTTGCAATGAACGTTGGTTAGGATTTAATTGAATAGCGCGATACATTTTTTCTATATCCCCAGATATCACATACTTAAACTGCCTAAATCTAATTAAAATTGAAAACAAATCGTCCTGTACAGTAGGGCCGACATGTTGTATTTCATTTAAAGATATACCAGTAGTTGTTTTTGCCGACGCATCGAAAACAGTGCGCAATTTTGTTGCCTTACTTGTTTCGCGCAACACTCCATGATGGGGCGAAAAATGGCTAATTTCCTGCTTATCCCCAAATGAACCACTTGTATCCTCAGTCATGTGCCCTAAAAACGCGTACTCGTTCATAAAATTAATGTACATATTTTTAAAAGTCTGATCGCGCTCAAAACGTTTCTCTAAAGATAAAAACCTACGTTTCACCATACCGTATGAGTCACCGAGAACGGAGGGATCCGCCTTGAGTGGCATTGTCACAACAAAACGACCGTCCGATAGGCGAACAGTATTTGATTTAAAACTTTCCTCACAAGCACGCTCGTTTAAGGAAAGGCAATGCTTGGGTAAAATTGTATCAAGTTCCCAAAATTTTGTTAAGTCGGGACATGTGTCTGTTTTAGCAAAATTACAAAAATATGAATAATTACGTGAAAATGAAGGTACGGAACCCGAAGCTATCCAGTCTAATTTACTCTCACACAACTTTGGCATATCTTTTCCTAAATTAATATAACTGGCCTGAATGACCTCCCAAAATATTTCAGCTCCCAACAGGATGTCTATGTCTGACGGAATATTAAAAGACGGGTCCGCTAAAAGTAATCCAGTAGGAATTGGGATGCCTTCTATATTTATATAGTTGTCTGGCAATCCTTTAGTTAATTCTGGCAAAACATAGCAAGCAATATTGCAGGAGATGTCGCCATATAATGACTCGATAGTTAAGTTGAAAGACTGTGTACTGTTAGTGGATAAATTATTTATACCTGCTACTCTGGAATTCGTACCCACTCGAGACAACCCAAGCTTACTACAAAACTCCTCTGCGATGAAATGTGCGGTGCTACCGTTGTCCAGTAGGATTCGGGCGTTATACCTCTCGCCTTTGTCAGTCACTACCCTCACCACAGCTGTGGAAAGTAAAATAGTTTTCTGAGAAGTAGGCTGAATATTGGATGAAAGAGAAACATTGTCAACAGATGGGCTAATCATAGGACTAACTACTTCAGACCCGGGTTGATCTAAATGTAACAAGGTATTATGCTTATTTTTGCAATATTTACACCGTGAAAATCTACAGCGGTTTTCTGTATGCCCAAAACGTAAACAGTTCATGCAAACTCTAAATTCTTTTGCCTTCTTTAATCTAATTTCTACAGTTAGTTTTCTAAAATCATCACAAGAATATAGAAAATGATTTCGTGAACATAAACGACAAACAATTTTGTTTACTTGTTTGTTACGTATCGTACGAAAATGTAATTTGTTGCACAACATTGTTATTTGTTGTTTGCGATGTTACTACTAAACTTTTTAATTTATTTGACGAATTATTGTTTGAGGGTATCTGTAATTTTTTGTTATTTTCTAATGTTTCTAAAAGATCAGCTTGATTATTTATAAATGTACCAAATTGTGATAAAGTTGGAAAATTATGCAGTGTGTTTCTATACTCTTCCCAATTTCTACTAGTGACAACATTTATTTATTTAAACTTTATGCACAAACATTGCACAATGGCGGACTTAATGCCTTAGGCATTTTCTACCAGTCTACCTTGAGGTGATGCAGAGACAATACATGGTAGGTGCAAACAAATTAAAGTTAAAAGAGAGAAAAAAAAATTAAAAATTATAATAAATACATACATACAAACTATAAACAGAACAGGGAGTTAAAAAAAAAATCATAGATAGAGAAAAGAAAAAAAAATTATATATGTGATGAATCTGCCAATTTCTTGCGTAGGTATTCCCGAGCTTTCACTTTAAATGTGTACCGACTTGTCAACGTCCTGATAGTCTGAGGAAGATCATTCCAAAGGAAAACCGCCTGAACCAGAAATGAAGACTTAAGAAAACCAGTGCGGTGAGAAGGACAACGTAAAAGACAATTATTGGAAGAGCGCAGATTCTTATTATGCGCAGAGAATAAATATTGGAAATGTGAAGTAAGATAAGAAGGGGAACAGGGTTTGTGTAGGAGTGAAAACAAGGTCGTCAAGGCTCTTAGAGCTCTGCGTTGCCTGATGGGAAGCCATTTCAAGATGGACCTGTGAGAAGATACATGATCGTACTTACGAAGATTAAATACGAATCGAATGCAGTTATTTAGAAGTCGGTCAAGTTTATTGAGTAGATCTGCATTCAGGTCGTAATAACACACATCACCATAATCAATAATGGGGAAGATAAGGGATTGGACAAGCATTGCCTTTATGTGTGGCGGAAGAACATTTTTGAGCCTATAAAGCGACCGCAACGTCCCGGTGACTTTTTTGCTCACACTTGCATCCTGCTTACGCCAGTCCAGGCAAGTGTCAACATGCAGACCCAAATCCTTGACGTCGGAGCTGAACGGAATGGCTTTGTCATCAAAGATAACCGGTGGCACCACTAAGCCACTCAGCCTACGTTGATTAAAGGAACTCCCTATAATAATGGCCTGGCATTTAGTAGGGTTAACCGCTACCCCGAAACGACTAGACCAATCCCTCACCACTTCCAAATTCCGGTTCAGCTCCCCAATCGCATGCGATAAGTTGTCAACACTTGCCTGAGTGTAGAGCTGGAGGTCATCAGCGTAAAGATGATACGCACACTGAAAATCAGTAGTAATGAGATCAATAAAGATTGAGAACAAAAGTGGGGATAATATACCGCCTTGAGGGACGCCAGAAACAAGCTCACACCAGTTAGAAGATGAATCTCCGGCCAGAACTGCTTGCTGACGCCCCCGAAGATACGAGGAGAACCAATCCAGAACCTCGGAAAAGACCATGGGAAAGGATGGATAAAAGGACTTCGTGATTGACGGTATTGAAAGCGTTCGAAAAATCGATCAAAACCAAAACGGAGACTTTGGTGTCTTCCATTCCCCGCCTTATATCGTCAGTCACTTTAAGCAAAGCAAAAACTGTGCTGTGACCGGGCCTGAACCCAGATTGGAAAGGACTAATGAGGGAGTTTAGCTGAATGAAGTGGGAGAATTGCTTGTGGACACAGGCCTCAAGCACTTTAGATAAAAAGGGGAGGATAGAGATAGGACGGAAGTGGCTAAGAAGGGTGGAATTGGGAACTTTAGGTAGAGGACAAACATGAGCTTTCCTCCATACCGAAGGGAAGTCACCAGTAAATAGGGAGAAGTTAATAACATTGGAAATTGTAGGAAGGAGCGGGTCGAGAGCCGTCACTATCATATAGCGGCTGATGTTGTCGCAGCCCACGGCTTTAGATTTAATGGATAGGATAATCTTCTTAATCTCTTCCAGGTCAACGGGGGTGAAGACAAAGGGGGGTAATATTGGGGCGCGTCAGACCAGTAAGGTAGTGAATAGTTTGACATTTGGTATGGCTATCAAGAGTAGGCGCAGTGGTGAAATGACGGTTTAGTTCTTCCAAACTAAACGTATTAGGAAGGTCTGAATGCCGCGTTTTGCCAATACCTAGAGTTCTAAGGAACTTCTAAATATCGGCAGGAGAAGAAGAAATGATATTATCAAGAATGTGGCGGCGTTTAGCGTTTCGTATCATCTGGTTACAACGGTTGCGAGCAGTTTTGAAGAGAGTCCAGTTATTCTCAGACCTATCCTTCTTAAATTTCCGGAACGCGCGGTCCCTACGCCGCATAGCCATCCGAATACCCTGATGCATCCATGGAGCAGGCGGCCGCTTCAGCTTTACTTTCCTGATGGGAGCGTGAGTGTCGTACAATTTGACAACAGCTAAGTTAAAAATATTTATCTTGTCATCAACTGTAGTAGCTTCCTCCAAGGGCGTCCAGTCAATATTTGCAGCATCATGTATTAGTTTTTCAGTGTTCATCCGCGCAAAGGCACGCCTGTACTGGAATTTAGGTTTTGGTTTTGGGGGCTTAAGGACATAGGACAGGAAAATAAGGTCGTGATGAGAAAAGCCAGCAGCGGTATGTTGACCATGTGAGGAAACTAGGGAAGGATTAGAAATGAGGATCAGGTCGAGCCAGGTATCATCACCGACAGTGTTGTGATGCGTTGCTTCCAGTGGCAACACGTGCAAACTAGCTGACTCAACCAGTTGTAGGAGTTTGCAGGACCGAGTGGAGTTAAGGGCGAGGAGGTTTGTGTTGAAATCTCCCATTATTATGTGATGTGCGTACTCCGAACCCAAAGATTCCAGGATCGATTCGAATTCGATGAAGTAATCAAGGGAGGGGGGGCAATATACAACTCCAATAATGGTTTTATTTCCTTTAACACAAACCTCAAGAAAAAGAAACTCAGCCGAACTATTTGAGGGAGAAGTAGCAAGAATTTTAAAAGGAAGATCAGCTCGAAGGTAAATTGCTACACCACCCCCCCTCCTACCGACTCTATCATTCCGTAGAAGAATGAATCCCGGAAGAGAGTAAGAGGAGGAAAGAAGTTCTGGTTTTAACCAGGTCTCAGATATCAGGACGGCATGTACGTAGTTGTTCGCAAACGTGTCGTATAGTTCATTATAATGGCTCGGAATACTCTGGGCATTGATGTGACAGATGTTAAGATGACGGTCGAGGTTTTGAATAAACGTCTGACGCAAAAAATCACCAAGAGTGTCTGTGACAGAGCAAAAACTATTATCATCAGAAGTGGCAATAGAATCATTGGCAGAGAAAAAAGACTCATTCTCAAAGGGTGCTGACATAAAATATATATAATTAAAAATATATAAAAATAAAACTGAACAAAATATATATACCACAAAAAAAAAAGCAGTGTTTGCATCACTGCACCACCCGCCAGCTAACAATCACAATAACAACTTAATTAAGGTGTTCGGAACGCACCCTTCATTAAACAATAATATTGACATCGTGAAAATATCCGAACACAAAAACATTTGACATGACATAAGCATTGTAAAATAAAATGAGGGTTATGTTATAATTTAATATTTATCTAAATGAGAAAAAAAGAAAACTTAATGAGGGTAAACAGACTATTCAGATCTAAAATTGTAAAATGTAAACATAAAAGACAAGAAATTAAGGGATAGCAAAGATTGTGACGTATCAATAGCGTAATAGATAGATGAATAAGGTAAGTAAATAACCTACAGAATGTAGGAATTGGCATGTTGTGAAAAACTATTACCCATAATATAATATTAGCAAAATTAACGTGCTTTGTCTTTCAGGTTACCTCCAGACGTCAACATCTAATTTTAATGAAATAATATAAATGATAAGAGTATCCCAATGCTGGGTAGGCTCATTCAACGCCCTAAGAGCTCTAATATTTTTATTTGTGACGTCAATAAGGCGACGTAAATCAGTACTAGACTCTGATATGACTGGTTGGGCGTTGAATAATGCCTGAACGTGATTGTTAATTAATAAGCGACTATTGTTGTATCGATTGCATAACAAGTCCCAGGCTAAATTATAATTATCACCTTTAAAATCTAAGTTTTTAATTATTTCGGCAGCCGCTCCCTTTAGAGAGGCTCGCAAATAATGGAACCTGTTTATGTTATCGATGCAGTCATTATTGTGAATTAATGAAAGAAAAGTGTCTCTGAACTCCAACCAACAATGATAGCCGCCGTCAAAATGGGGTAAGTCAATTTTAGGCAAACGAATAAAATTGTTCTTTCTACCACCTGATGCCTCAGAGCCTGACACGGAACCTGCAATAGACTTCACCGGTGGCGGACGGCCAGCAGCGAGCAGCTTCCGAGCGATGGCAAGCTGGGGATAATAGCTTTCTTCAAACTTCAAGCGCTCGTTGTAGACCTCGTCATCATCCGACAACAGCTCAATCTCGGTCTGTAATTCATTAAATTCATCATATAAGCATTCGAATTTACTAAACCGACCTTCTAGCTCGAGTAATTGCAGTTCAGAGAAATGGTCACAGCTTTTTAAAATGTTCAGGTAGTTTGTGAAATTGGTGACTTTGGCTTTGATGGAACTGCGCTTTTTAATTAATTTATCAGTCATAGTGGGTAAGACAACAAAGAATAAAAAAATTAACTGCGTAAGAATTTTAAATGAATGTTAAATGTTTGCGAGCAATGTCCACAATGTACCCACAAGATTATTTAATGAAAGAATGGGCGCACAGCTGATCAACCCGGCAGTTGAAGAAACGGGATAATAAAAAACAAGTTGCGCGATAAATATTCAATTCACAATAGCTTTGAATCAGTGCGTTGGACGCCTGCAAAGTGGGATGACGAGTAAAGAAATGAAGCCTGAACTTACTCAAATAAAGACGAGAAAAGTGAAATGACTTGCAAAAAATTAAGTACTTTGCACTGTTTTTGAAACAAGATAAAGGTAAGGAAATGATTGGAACGAACTCATAATACCGCCCTTATCCGTCGTCAAACTCCACCGCAATATGACTTGTCCTGGATCTTCAAAGTATTTACACTGGAACACAGCGATGACACGGCGCAATAGATCGGCGCGATGATGTCCGTTGGTTCCAAAGTCCGATCTCCGTAGCAGCCGTTGTAAAATATTATCCGTGGATTCTTTGGCACGGTTCTTCTTCACGGTGAGAGGACCAATTTGTTAAGTACGCCTTCGAGGTATTTAAATAAAAATTTGGACTGTATAAAAAAATATATTATTATGACAACCAGGAGATACATTAGTTTCTTGGACGATCCAAAAAAAAAAAGCGCCTTCTATGCCCGGCTACGAATTTATATAAGGGTATTCGACCAATCCGCGGGCCGCACATGGGCCGCGGCCCCCTTGCGTCTTACTCGCCCCTCCTTGTCTCGGGCTGGAACTTGATGCGCCCGCGACGAGCGCGGACAAGACGCGTAAGCGATTGGACGGTCCTTTCCGATTGGACCTTGGGATAATATGGCTGAAACAGCGAAGTTGGGAGCGTCACAGGTGAGGATAAAGGGTTTGGTAAAATCGGGATATGCTAACACCGCTGACGTCACTAATAGTTTTTAAGTTTTCGAAAGCGAGCTGTTCATTGTTCCAATTGAACGGTGTGTCCTTTTTTAGGAGAGATGTTAATGGTTTTGCTAGTTTGGAAAAGTCAGGTATGAAACGTCTATAGTAAGATACGAGTCCAAGAAAAGATTTTATATCTTGGGCATTTTGGTTTTGGAAATTCAGTGATACATTTGACTTTTCTAGGATTTGGTTAAACACCGTCTTTGTTGATGAGGTGACCAAGATAAGCCACCATAGAAACTAGCATTTATCTGGTTGGAGTTTCAGGTTATAGTTCCTGAGCCTATCGAAAACAGCGGACAGATTTTGAATGTGACTTGGTAAGTCAGGTGAGTACACTACAATTTCGTCTAAATAAACAAGCATCGTGAGCCTTGAAGTCCACACAAGCATGTGTTCATTACTTTTTGAAAAGTAGAAGGGGCATTTTTTAATCCGAATAGCATTCTTGAAAATGACCTTGTGGTATAGAAAAGGCGGTTTTGGGAGCGTCTTGCTCAGACATAGGAATCTGATGCAAGCCTGAGGCTAAATCTAAAGTTGTGAAGTATTGACTTTTCCCCAACTGTCCATATTTGTTTAATGTTCTTGCCTGCGTTAATTAATTGCGATTTTTGATAGTCCGATTTTATTTTTCTGAGTAACCCGTTGCAGTAGTTACGATATCTGGTAAAAGTTAATTTAAGTATCTCATTAGTAGGTGTCTTTTTAAATTGTTTGTGCAAATTGTCTCTATGCCGAATGCATCTAAGTAGACCAGGTGTAATCCATGGCTTAATGATAAATTTGCGATTTGGAACCCTTACTTTTTTAGAATTGCTCTCTAGTGCATTTATGATCAGGTTAGTCATTATCTCGGCCTCTTCATTTACATCCCGAGTATTGTATATTGGACTAAAATGAGTCCTTCAAGATCAGCATCCAACTGCTCATAATCAATCTTAACTACAGTTTTACGTAAGACTTTTCCAGTGGCACGTTTTATGTTTCACCAATGTGGAGGCATGAGGAACAGGGAGTAAAGGTCACTCAACCTCCATAGAAAAGGGAGGATCCTCCAACCAGACGGGTATTATGTCTGGCGGGCACTTGCCCTCTTCATCTTTTCCATAAGTGTTTCTGACGTGGGATCGTGTTACGTATTTTATCTACACGGATGTGGGAAGCGGGTACACGAGTGAAAGGCTCTGTAGCTAGCAACGCACTGCTTTATTCGTACAGAGTCTCAACGGGACAATAATGTGGGTGGCGCGCTTGCGTGTGCGCTTCGGATACGCATACATAACATTTCCTCCCCTTAGTCCAAAACCCCGAATACAAATCAACATCCCCAAACAGCATCAATACTACCGATAAGGGAAACGACAATTCGGAGTCGATGCCGGCCGGTCGTACCCCGAAAAACTAAGTCACTCCACTACGGAGGAGTGGCAACAATGGCTACATACCATTTCGATTTTCTTTAAAACCGGTAAGATCTGTAATATTAATAAGCACTACCAAGACAATCTATATTATGCGGAGATAAAAATCTTGAATCAGTCGTTTGTGGGATTATTGGATTCTGGAGCAACAAGAAATTGGGGTTTTCAGAACGTAAAGTCGATAAAGAAATGATATCGACGGCTGATGGGACCTACCATACGTTGGATTTCATTGTTCATTTACCTATTGAATTTTCGGGGAAATACAACGTGGTAGATTTTTATATCATGAACTCTATAAAACATGATATTATTATTAGGTATGAATTTTTTTGAGTCATTTAATTTAATTGTAGGAGCAGGAAAGCCAGCCGCTGACATTACGGAAATTAACGTCTCACAACCTGTGGTTTCGAGGGGCGAACTTTCTGTTCAACAGGCAGAGTGCCTGGACAAATTATTAGAGGAAATGGCAGCAGAGATTGGTAAAGGTTTAGGAAGAACCACGTTAATCAAGCATAGAATTGACACAGGAGATAGTTTGCCCATCAAACACAGACAGTACCCCTTGGCTCCTCCAATCATGGCGGAACTTGAAAAGGAAATCCAGGAAATGCTGAACAATGACGTAATAGAACCCTCTTTCAGTTCATGGCGTTCCCCGGTATTACTGGTGAAGAAATCTTCGGAGAAGAATCGTTTATGTCTCGACAGTCGTCAATTAAATAAAGTTACAGTGAAAGACTCTTATCCACTGCCGAGGGTTACCACCATCTTAGATAGCCTAAAAAATGCTCGTTTCCTATCAACTATCGACCTACGATCAGCCTTCTGGCAGATCCCACTAGAAGAAACAAGCAAGGAAAAGACAGCGTTCGGACTCGCTGGAAAAGGGCTTTTTCAGTTCAAAGTCATGCCATTTGGGCTAAGTAATGCATCTCAAACACAGCAACGTTTGATGGATCGTTTATTCACGCCTGAATTTGAAAGTAGGGTGTTCACTTATTTAGATGATATCGTCATTTGTGACGACAATTTTGACGATCATAAGAAAGCAGGCTTGACGATCAATCTGGAAAAATGCGTATTTGCAAGATCATCCTTAAAATACTTAAGCTATATTGTAGATAAGGAAGGGTTACGTACAGACCCGGACAAAGTTAAAGCTATACTCGAATACCCCTGGCCTGCGACATACACGGAGCTAAAGCGTTTTATTGGTTTAGCAAGCTGGTACAGGCGGTTTGTGGAAAAATTTGCCATTGTTGCAGCTCCATTACATGAACTAACTAAGGGTGGCAAGAAGACTAAACGCATTGTTTGGAATAAGGAGGCAGAAGACTCTTTCTTAAAATTAAAGACTGCACTAACTTCTACTCCAGTGCTGAGGGTACCAGACTTTACAAAACCCTTTTCTATTCAATGTGATGCTTCTAACAGGGGAGCTGGGGGAGTTTTGTTCCAAATAGTCGATAATCTGGAGGTCCCTATTGCTTACACTAACAAAAAACTGACAGAAAGAGAATGCAAGTATTCAGCGTCGGAACGAGAACTATTAAGTGTTCTGCATGCTGTAGAACAGTTTCGACCATATGTAGAAGGAAATCATTTTAAGGTAATTTCCGACCATAGTGCCCTTCAGTGGCTACACCGAAACAAAGACCCCCACGGACGTTTAGCAAGATGGGCTATGCGCTTACAACAATTTGATTACGAAATAGTCCATCGCAAAGGTAAATATAACACTGTACCAGACGCCTTATCAAGAGCGATTGAAGAAGAAATTAACATTATAGAAATAAAACCAGAACATAAAGATGAGTGGTATAAATCAAAAGAGGATCTGGTACTGTCCGGGGAAAATGATCCGGATTGGATAATCAGTCAAGGACAATTATGGAAATATATACAATTGAAACAATTCCCCAATGAAAATGACAGTTGGAAGCTTGTAGTTCCTGAAAAGCTTCGTCAAGGAATCCTAAAAGAATGCCATGATGACCCCTCAGCTGGTCACTTCGGTGTCAAAAAATCAGTCAACCGCGAGTTATGTAGGTGTAACCACCACACGACGTAAACAAGATAAGCACGTACCAGGAAACAGGACAATTACTTCATTCATTACCACCGCCTAATGGCCTTCCTGTATTATGTTATGAATGAATTAGATTACTGTATGAATGTATTAACAGACCACCCATTGTAAACCTGTAACGATTATCTTAGAAATAAAGGGAGTCTTGCTCAGCTCTTAGCTCTTCAAGCGAGTAACACGTGTACAAAATAATTGTTTTTAAAAAGCCTTTTGCCCTCGCCCACCTCCTAACTGGCGCAGTCGGTATACCGCGATCTAAATACGATTCGAGTTGAATAGAATCTTCAACTTCGCGATCGAGACGCGAGTGTAAGAATCTACAGCGGGTGTCGGCAGCAGCAGCACGAACGAGCTTGAAGAAGAGCAGACCAACTCCAGAACATCGGAACGCCTATCATCGGCATGATCGTGGGATACGCATCAACTCTTTTTATCCCCGATATTTTTCCTTCCCGCACATTAACTGTGTATCCTAATGAGTGCATTTCTAGTATTTGTTTTAGTTCTTACTTTCATATTTTTGATTGCAATCATGTCAAACGAAAAGAAAGTAGATGTTAGCACTATGGAAGATAAACCAATAGTAATTGATTACAGTACTCTTTCAATATTGTTACCAAGCTACGATGGTAACAAAAGGACACTAGCATTTTACATAGAAGGTGTTGAAAATGCATTAAGTCTAATTACAAATCAAAACGATCCAAGCATAGCATGATTGATCAGAAATAAATTATCTGGTAGGGCAGTAGAAGCGCTATCGGAAGGAACAGGAGCAAAAACCTGGTCCGAAATAAAATCAATTTTATTGAGGAGGTTCGGTGAATTCCGAAATGAGATACAATTAGTTCAGGAACTAATGCTGTTAAACAGGGACAGTAATTTAGACAAATTTGCTGACAGAATTAGGGCATTAGAATGTACACTCGTACTATCGGATAAAAGAACGTATTATCAACAAATGGCACTAAGTGTATTCTTAGACAAAATAAACCCAATCACTGCAATATTTATTAAGTTACAAAATGTAGAAACTTTGGAACAAGCATTAACTATTGCTAAACAAGAAGAGACCAAATTAAAAAATAAAAGAGCCCAACAACAAGCCATTAAGCCAACCAATCAAAGAGGTAATTCTAACATTGCAAATAATAAAAATTTTCCACCTAATTTTAACACACAAAGAAAGGAAAAAACAAATTCCAAAACTCCTTTCAACACCAACATCAGAAAATCTATTCATTATCAATCCCACAATAATGACGAGGAAGATAATGATATGGATGAAGAAATTACAAATAAAGATAATGAGGACGATGAAACAGAAGAGGAAAATTTTCTCATAGACTCTTTGAACAGTCTACTAACTTAATATACATGAACAATATAAAAAACTATAGTCGCTTACCGTATATATATATTAATGAATTGGGAGGAAGATTTCTTTTAGACACAGGAGCTTCACAATCATTAATTCACCCTAATGTTTAAAAAAATAAAAATGTGGAAGTTAACGTTAAAAAAGAAGTACATCACATAAAAACGGCACATGCCAACAAAACATAATAAGGTAGCATTTATAAAACTACCACAGAAATTATTCAAAAAAGAAATCACACATAAATTTTTGATATTTAACTTCGATTCGGATTTTGTAGGATTATTAGGATTAGATATACTAATACCATTAAATTATAAGATAGATATTAAAAATATGATACTACATACGGATAATACAAAAATACCAAACAGGGATGACATAAAACTTACAGTATAATAAAACCAAAATCTGAACAGATAGTAAATTTAATGTGTAATTACAGCGAAGGACAATATTTCGTAAATGAACAAAAAACAAAGAAGGTCTTCTCTTCCCAGCGGCCTTTGTAGCTGTAAAAAACGGAAATTTATTAACATTAGTCATAAATAAATCAGATAGAGAAATAAAACTTAAAAATAGTACAAACCTAAACTTACAAATAATAGAAAAAGAAAATAAAGTGTACTTACCTGAGATAGCTCACGTTAACAAAATAACGCTAGACAAAAACTTAGATAACCACCTGAAAGAAAATCTAAACAGACTAATAACAGATCACATGAATTCAGAAGAAAAGCGAGAAATTAAAAGATTATGTTACAATTATAGAGATATATTCCACAGTGAGGAAGTCACACAAAATAAAACATGAATTACGTTTAACAGACGAAAAACCGATTTTTGTACGAAATTATAGGCAGGCACCGAAACAAAAACAGGAAATCCTACTACTATTATAAAGGCGAAAGTTTGTAAGTATGGATGTATGGATGTTTGTTACTCTTTCACGTAAAAACTACTGAATGGATTTGAATAAAATTTTGCCACAATATAGCTTATACATCAGAATAACACATAGGCTACAGTTTTTGAGGTTTCTAATGTGAGGTCGTAAAAAAACACATTTTTTGCGCTTACATTGCAAACGCTGACTGAATCCTACAAGATAGATTAAAACAATTTACTACAGTATTGTACAACTTAAAAAGGTATACAAAAAAGTCCGTGATGGTATATGTTTATCTCTTAGGAATAACCCACAATAACCATTTTTTATCCTTTACTTTGTACGAGAAATAATGGCTTATTTACGAAGCGATTTTAAGCAATACAGTATTAATCCTTATCCAATTAAGTATCTTAAATACATTGTGCATATAATAAAGATCAATATGGCTTTTTACAGCATGTAAATTTGTTATTAATATGGCAATGTTTATTCATAATTGTAATGTTGGCTGTACTTCAAGACTAACGTGTTAAAATATTAATGTTGGTACTATTGCTTTTTAAACCGTTCTGATTGGTCGTTCTTTGTCTTGTCATTCCAAAACGTGTAAGGTGTGTAGCTCAGGAATAATAAATAAAAACTATATTGTTAAGAAGAAAATCCTGCTTTTATTTCAAAATAACATTAAAATTAAATAAATATTTTCGATGATATCACAGATTTAAAATGCAGAGTATATCAATTTCGGCGATAAATACCGTTTCGGTGATAAATACCCGCAGCGGTGCCAGACGAACGGGGCGTGGGGGGATCGGGGTAGGTGCGGTGGGGAAGAAGTGGCCCATCGCTGAGTGCGCGACCCGAACGCGGGCAGACGCGTGAGGGCGGACGTCGTTGACGGTTGTGTCCGTTTTGCGAATTTTCAAGGCTTTTGATAAAAACGTATGGTCGCCTACTTTAAGTAATATAGGCCTAAGGTTAGTTATTGCCAGGTTTCTTTTTGGTTAGGAGTTACACGTACAAAAAGATATTTCATTTTTACGAATTACTTCATTGATAATTCAATTACTATATAGATAGGTTACTTACAGTTAATTATAACAAATTATATAAATAGGTTAATTATAACGAATTACTTCATTGATAACTCAATTACTATATAGATAGGTTACTTACCGTTAAGTATAACAAATTATATAAATAGGTTAATTATAACGAATTACTTCATTGATAATTGAATTAATATATATGTAGATAGGTTAATTAAATAGGCAAGGATTGCATTAAAGTACAATCATAACAATAACTACCGTACTGTATTTTTTGGAAGTATAGAAACAACTCGTACTTAAGAATTATGCCGCGAAAGCGTAAGTCTAATCTTTCCCAAAGCTCTAATAAAGCTCGAACTATGAAAGTAGCTAGACTTAACGAGACGTTTCCACAAGCCGAACTGCGAAGGCTTAAACAAGCAGAGCGTGAGGCAGCTCAAAGAGCTGCTGAGACACCAGAGCAGTCCCAAGATAGACGTCGACATCATGCTGAGTATCTAGCATCTCAACGGGCTGCAGAGACACCCGAACAGTCTCAAGCTCGACGTCAACAGAACGCTGAATATCTGGCATCTCAACGGGCTTTTGAGACACCCGAACAGTCCTAGGATCGACGTCGACAGCATGCTGAGTATCTAGCATCTCAACGGGCTGCGGAGACACCCGAACACTCTCAAGCTCGACGTCAACAGAACGCTGAAATCTGGCATCTCAACGGGCTTCTGAGACACCCGAACAGTCTCAAGCTCGGCGTCTTCAGCAAGCGACTTACATAGGGTCCCAAAGAGCTACTGAAACTGTTGAAGCTGCTGAAGCTCGCAGACGCGCTGTTGCTGTAAGGGCACAACAGCGACGATTAATATTTACAAGAAACGCTTGGGGAGTTTTCGATAAAGCTGCATTTGAGTACGATGAAACTCTTGATTACGAAAGCCACAAGCTTATAAAAATAGAAGCGATGAATAAAGAATGCAGATTTTGCGGTGCTCTTAAATGGAAAGAGAAAGCTGCAGGTATGTGTTGTTCGGGAGGAAAAGTAGTTCTTCCTTCAATAGACGAGCCTGTTGAACCTCTTAAAGAACTTTTTTCAAATGAAACAGATGAGTCTCGCCGTTTTTTAAAAAATATAAGAAAATACAATACATGCTTCCATCCATCCAGCTGATAACATTGTGTCCAGGTTTTTGCCCGACTTTTACAATCCAAGGGCAAATATACCACACAATTGGCTCTTTGCTTCCTGCTACTAATACGCAACCAAAATTTTTGCAAGTTTATTTCATGGGTGATGAGGAAGCACAAGTTGATAGGCGTTCTGAGTACGTACCAGGTGTGGAAAGAAACACAGTTCAAAAAATACAAAAAGTTCTACATGATCACAACGTTTTAGTGCATGAATTTAAAATGGCTAAAGATAGAGTGACTAGCGATAATTACAAGGTCGTGATACACCCAGATCGTGTACCACGTGGTGAACACGAAAGACGTTTCAATGCCCCGACCACAAACGAAATAGCTGCCTTAGTAGTTAGTGGGTGTTTCGCGTAGTTCGTGCAAATTCTTAACAATTTAACTTTTTAATTTATTGTCGAATATTTTCGTTTTTTTTAACTTATATCGATAATATAAGGATAATCTTTGAACATTTCGTTGTTTCTACTTTATTTTTATTAATAATTTTAAAATTATTGCCATTTTTAAAATCGGTCTGAGATGGTAATGAGAATGACAAGAACGGAAATGATATTAAGGCATTTATTGAAGGAAGAGCTGTGAAAAACTGAAGGCAATGATGTTACATTAAGCATTTTTAATATTTATGAACCTTAGGTTTGGTTGGTATTTAACATTCACAACATATAAGGCCAATTCTCCTTGCTTGCTTTCTCCTGAATTAAGATGGGATATCATAGTATCCAACAAGTTTCCTGTGGCTACAAATAATTTCATTATTACACCGAAAACAACTTAGTTATCTTAAACTAAGCTTAGAGTTCCCAAATGACCAAAGAATTTGGTGCACCATTGTCTTTTTGGCCGTTTTTACAGTTTTTGGAAAACATCTTGCTGCAATGTCATTTTTTGATACAATACGTTTTTACGTCAATTATTTTCACTATGGGTCAAAGACAGGCTAAAAACGTATTTAATGATTCTACATCACTACCAAAACGGACTACTTGATCTGCTGTTCGTTTTAGAACAGCACCAACTTCATCTGGCACCCCTTTGCCGTGGCCAGCTTCTAAGTAGTTCCAGGTTATAGATTTTAGTTGCGGAAACTCACGATACAGTTGCCTAATCATATAAAAAATAAAACGATTTCGATATTGACTTGTTGGACTGTCGGAAATGAAATGTATAGTATCGATTTGGGTAGAAATCTCAATTACGTACCCTATGGTAGGTATCAAATGTGAACCCTCTCATATAACCCGCAAGATTTTTTTTTTTAATTGAAATATAATATTACGAGGTATCTTATAATGTTCCTTTTTTTGTAACCAACTTTGTTTTCACCTCATCTTTTACATAATAATTTTCAGAGCAATTACGCCATTCATAATATTTAATCTTTTTATCATTCCGGAATTCGGCGTAATCTACTTTTTTCTGTTGACATTTTTTGCATATGCGTTTTAAACAATTTTCATCATAAGCATTACAATACAAGCTTTCCGAAATACTGGTACCATTGGATTTCTTTAGTATTTTGTTTGTATTTAGCCATTTAATCAACAAATCTATATTAATGTAAACTTTGCAAGCACACGTTTTCCTACTGGGATCCTTTGGGTATAAAACCCAAAAGGGGCGATATTTACAAAAAGTTTGATACGTCACCTTGACCTTATAGTATTATGCTTAAACTTTTTGTATAGATTTGTCAATGTGTCCGTTCGATATCTTTTCTGCTTTCATATTTTATTTTTGGTAATGTATTCTTTTTTGTCAGCAGCAATTTAAGTCACTGTATCATCGTTAAAAAAATGTAAAATTATTTGCTCCGTTAAGTTTTTATTCTTATTAGCTGTCTGTTTTGTTTATAACAGTGAATGATTTCGTTTTTGTTAAAAGCTTACATTCCTTAAATTTTTCTTTCTTTGTCATAATTAAATTTGAGAACTCTTTCCTATCTCATTTTCTCAAGCATTTGTATCCTTCCCCGACACTTCTTGATAAAATTTCCCCAAATATTAACTTATTAATTTCTTCACGTCTTTCCGTTTCCACATTATTTATTAATAGTTCCATTTTTCGTTCAGTTGTTTTTTTTTTCATTTTCTTGTTTTAAAATACCTTTTATTTTTTTATGTCTGTAGCGAAGTTTTCTCAAAAGATCATCTTTCAAACACTGTGGACAAGAATAACAATCACCTAAAGAGTTTTTGGATGTACTAGGCATGGGACTTGAAGCTGGTCGAGCGAGACGGTCTTGTTCAGCTGGGCGTACTTCAGTATCACTATTTGGTGGAGAATTGTCTATTAATAATTGTTGAATTGCTTTTTCTTTCTTTTATAATGTCGTTTTGAATTAATTCTCTACATTTTCCTCCTAATTCTTAACTGTCTACGTGTCATTTCTTCTGCACTTTTATTTTTTTTGTTTTCTTTTCTTTTAAGTTATCTTGCTCTTTCTCTTGCTTTCACTTCAGCGTAATTTCTTTCCTTCGCGGCATCTTTCTTAATTTCTTTCCTTTTGTAGTCGATCGCACTCTCGTTTCTGCTCTAATATTTGTTTGGCTTTCTTAATTATGCAATTGTTCTGCAAATATATAAAAATAGAGAAAGTGACCAAAATAATAATGATATTCAACCACCTGTATGTACATTTTTTTCACTACAAATCATATTAAAGGTATATCAAAAGTAAAAAGTAAAAAAAAAAATTAAATCACGGATAAAACCCACGATCACAAGTCAAAAATAAACAAACACATACAACAACAAACATATTCTATTTACCATCGTTTTGATCTCATCACCATCGCTGAAAAAAACGATGGTAAACGAACGGAATGAGGAAGAAGGTAATGAGGTTTAAATGCTTTATTCAGTTTTGATTGAGAAATATCAAAATTACAAACCTAATACCTATTTTAAACTGCGAAGGGAATAATGGAAATTTATAATAAGTAAAGCAATAAACGAAAACACATATACTTACGTTATAATACGGACGATAGGAAAGAGAACGATTCCCGAATAATCACCTCCCGCGACACTTAACACGAGTTTTTTTTTAATTTTCTCAACCAAGCATGCACCCGTTACGATGTCTACTGGCAGACTGAGACGTGCGCGGGGCTTCACATCGCAGTAGAATAGCATTTAAGGTCAAGCGCTAACTATAATGTTGATTTGTTTTCTGACCGAGGGTAATCAGAAAAAATTAAAAATAAATATTTATTAAATCATATCTCAAATATTGTGAAGATATCATTATTTAATTCAGATGTAAACGTTGGGTTTTTTAATATACTTCATTATTATGATTATTTTTTTTCTATTTACTTTTGTAACTGTTATTTTAAGGTGTCTTCTTTGTCGTCACTTACGTTATTTATTGTGCATCAGGATGGAAGATGTTTCTTTATAGAAAACCAAGGATTTACTTCACTATTTATTATTCATACAACATATGAACATATATACCGCGGAACGGTCGCGAGAGGACTGGGGTGGCTAGGCGCCGCTGCCCGCGCGCAGTTACATATAGCTGACAAAGCAAATTACTCGGGCGCGGGATCAAAGCCACCACAATACCCCCCTTCTTACAAAAAATAAAAAAATAATAAAAAATACCAACTATAATAGATATATCCTTAACAGATTACAAAATTATTCGCAGTAGGTACCTAGGAACAAAATTTTGAGAACAAATTAAAACATTTTCAAACGAACAAAAATCACTTCCAATTTTGTTATTTTTGCAACTAAATGGTTGTATCCGATTAATATCATGTAATCATATTTTTAGACTTTGAATATTAACAAAATTTAAGCAAAATATTTTTATTTCATTAACAAATTTTTACAATTAACTACCAACATTGTTTCTATCGATAAATGAAAAATACCTTATATATTTACTAAAATGCTCAACTACCGTTTGATACAAATAACACAATGAAACGCGCATAATACAAACGAACACATCATCACATCACAAATTAGAATTACATATAGTTAGATTGCGCCGGCGTCGCAGCGGCTGACTGCGGCTGCTGAGCGGGTACAACCTGCACCATAGCTAGGTTTCTGGAATTTACGACTTCCTTTCTGACAGCAGAACGAAATCTTTTGAGACATCTTTGCCTCAAAAAGTATGACAATATCACAATTCCCAGTATAATAAATGCTATCATTACATAGCCATATTGGTTTAACTTATTTACCACACTCTGATGCTGTGCTATCTCGGCATTAATTACAACTTTGTTGTCCAAATCTTGTTGTTTACTTTGATTATAACCCATCTTGAAAATAATTTTAACAAACTGGTACAATAAATACAAGTATGTAGGTACTCGATTGGATTACAAATGTGAATTACCTTATATACTAATGAAGTACAATTATATATTTTTACATACCGATAAATGACATACTTTAATATTCATTAGTAAGTTAACAATGTACATATAAATTTTGCCACAATCGTTCGTCAAAACAAATCTCAATAGCACATCTCGTCAGCAAAACGCACCGGTTGTTTCACCACTCTGCCACTGCGCGTGGTTTTCGCCACGGGCGGTAGCGTGTTAGAGTTACTCAACGAAATCGGTTCAGTTATCTTTTGGGACAAATTACCATCTCCGTCTTCACTTTCGTTTAACAAATATGCAGGCTTTAATCGATCTATAGAAACAGATGCAGTTCTGTTCGGATACTGAATAACATATACCTTACCTGACCTACTTAATACTAAATATGGACCATCGTATGTTGGCTGTAAAGGCCTACGATACGCGTCGTTACGTACAAATACATACTTACACTTCTTTAAATCAGGGTGTACAAAAAATGACTTACTTTTAGAAATCGCTAACTCCTGTGGCTTATAACTATAAATAATTTTTCGCAATTGCTCTACATAATTATAATCATCAGTTTCATTGATTTGTTTATTAGCGTAAAAATCTGCAGGTAAACGCAATGTTGTACCATATTTTAGTAACGCTGGGCTCACACCACTATAATTTCTGATCGCTGCTCTGATACCTAATAACACAGTAGGTAGTTCATCTATCCAAGATGAGTGTACCGAAATTAGCCTAGCTGTCAAAGCTGTTTTAAACACACGATGCCATCTCTCCAGAATCCCATTCGAGATAGGATGAAAAGAGCAACATCTTATCTTTTCAATACCCAATAACTTCATAAGATTAGAAAAAAGTTGACTTTCAAACTGACGACCTTGGTCACTGGTTAATTTAATTGGGCACCCAAAACGCGTGATCCAACCGTTATAAAATGTTTTTGCTACAATTTCGGCTGTTATTTCTTTGAGAGGAAAAGCCTCTGGCCATCGTGTTCTTCTATCTATCACGGTTAAACAATATTTATAACCTTCAACAGTGGTAACTAAAGGACCTACTATATCTATGTGTATGTGCTCGAAACGATCGTTATTAGGAAAACTACCAAACACTTCATTTGTATGCCTATGTATCTTAGCTCGCTGACAGTGTACGCAAGCCTTAGCCCATTGACCTACATCGCGATTCATACTCGGCCAGAAAAATCTGTCACTTACTAATTTGCGACTTGTTCTTATTCCTGGGTGACTTAAATAATGTATGGAATTGAAAACTAATTTACGAAATTGTACAGGTAGATATGGTCTTAATTTATCCGATGATAATTCACAGAAAACAGGTTTGCCATTAGAAGACATAACTACTTTCTTTAAAATTATATTACCTGGATTTTCAGATGTAAAATTCTTAATATAGTCATCATTACACTGGGCGTCCGCCAATTCCTCGAAATTGATAAGAGAAGGACATTCTATAGTTTCTATTCTCGACAACGTATCTGCAACAATGTTGTCGTGACCGCTAACATGCCTTATGTCTGTGCTATACTCGCTTATATAAGCTAACTGCCGAATACGCGTAGGAGTCTCTTTCTCACCTTTTGTTTTCGTAAATGCAAACATAAGAGGCTTATGATCGGTATATATAGTTAAGCTTTGTCCTTCAACTAGGTTTTTAAAATATCTAATGGCCAAATAAATCGCCAATAGTTCCCGATCATAGGTGCTATACTTTTGTTGCGCAGGAGACATCTTTTGGGAAAAATATCCTAAAGGTTTCCATGAATTACTCACGTATTGCTGTACAACGGCTCCAACGGACGTGGTAGATGCGTCGGTCATGAGTGCGAGCGGGGCGCCGGGGACAGGGTGCGATAACGTCACCGCATTCTCGAGGCTCCGCTTACATTGCTCGAATGCTGACTCGGCTTCCGGTGTCCACTCTATGGGTGTTCTGTCTTTCTTTTTAGCACCAACTAAATAAGTATTTAAAATTCGTTGATGTTCGACCGCTTTAGGTAAATGAGAACGATAGAAATTGACCATACCCAAAAATCTGCGAAGTTCCTCGACCGTCTTCGGTTTCGGAAAATCCTGAATAACCTTTATTTTTTCTTTAAGGGGCCTGATGCCGTCCTCGGAAACTTCATAGCCTAAAAATTCTACTTTCGATTGCGCAAAGACACATTTAGATAAATTAATAGTTAACCCATATTATTATTATATTATTTTTTTTTTTTTTATTTTATATTATTTTCTATATTCTGAATCTGAATTACTCGCTATCAAAACGTCATCAATGTAACAAAAATGAAAATCGCTATTTTCTCCTGACTCAGAGTTTTCCCCTTGCAGACCTTGTAAAACTGTGTGGTTCATAAACCGCTGGAAAGTCTGTGCAGCATTACGAAGGCCAAATGAAAGTCTAGAAAATTCAAAAAGCCCAAAATTTGTAATTATTGACGTTTTCTCCACATCAGCAGGCCAAACAGGGATACAATGGTACGCCCTAACGACGTCTAAACGAGTAAAATATTTTTTATTTGCTAACATATATGTAAAATCCTGCAATCTAGGTATAGGGTAGCGATCAGGCTTGGTAATAGCATTTAGCCTTCTATAATCACCGCAAGGACGTATTTCACCATTTTTCTTGGGTACTACGTGTAGCGGGCTCGACCATGCTCCTTTAGATGGCCTACATATGCCTAACTCCTGCATAAGTCTGAACTCTTCCCTAACCTTCTTATATCTATGCGGAGGTAAAGGTCTCGCACGTGAGTGTACTGGAGGACCTTCTGTTTCAATATGATAGTAAACATTATGAGGCGGAGTTTCCTTATAATTCATAGGTTTCGTTAAAATTGGAAATCGATTCAATAGTTCGGCGAAGGGGTGATTTTCATTAACCGTGCACAAGGAAGATTGTCTAAAGCTGACGAGAGATGCTATAACATTGAGTTGAGTTACATTGTCAATTAACTTACGTGACTTAAGATCTACCAGTAGATTAAAATTCGCCAGAAAGTCCGCACCGAGTATAGGTTGGTTGATATCCGCCACTATAAATGTCCATTGATATGGTCTACGTAATTTTAAGTCTAAAGTCAATTTTTTCACTCCAAATGTCCGAATTTCACTACCATTGGCCGCGAAGAGTTTAAAATCACTGCACTTTTTATCACAAAATAGTTTTTTACCCACTGGAATTGCTGAACAATTTGCTCCGGAATCTACGAGGAACCGCAATCCTGAATTATTATCTCGTACGCAAAGGCGGTAGCTAGGCAGAATAGTGCAAGTATCCGCCACTTCCTGCACTTCCGCTAGTTTTCCTGATTTTTATTCCAGGCACACGGCTGGTAACATTTGTGCGCACGCTCCTTGTACCGAAAATGATACGAACACAACCAATCCGGGTTAGCTGGAGAACGTCGTGGTTTCGAATCATCGCGTGTCCTCGAAACAGATCTATTATTTCGCCTTCCTCTACTAAAGTTGCGATGGCGTGGCCTTGACCTCTCTAGGTTAGCAATCTTTGCACTCAACTTCGCTATTTCTGCCAAAATCTGCTTATCTGTATTTCCATTCTGTGTTTGGGAAATCGCGGATACCTGGGCACATCCGGTAGTCTCCATTATCTTGTCAGCGATGGTAGCGAGGTTGTCCAGCCCTTTGCTTTCAGTCACAGCCAATACAGCACGCACAGACGACGGAAGGTGTCCTTGCCATAAAATTCTTAAAGTCTCGTCCGATATCTTCTCTCTGGCCAAATCCCTCATACGTCTCAAGAGTTGGGAAGGTCGCTGCTCTCCTAAATCCATCTCACTTATTATTTTTTGTATTTTCCGACTCTCTGACTCTTCATAAACGGTTAGTAATCTATTTTTTAATTCTGCAAATTTATTTTCTTGCGGAGGCTTCAACAGTATATCTGTAATTTGCTGTACGACTTCTTTCTGTAATTTTGCGACGACGATATGGTATTTCGCTTCGTCTCCCAACTTTTGAGGTGCCAAAATTGATTCCACCTGAGCAAACCAAACGCGCGGTTGATCCGTCCAAAATTCGGGTAATTTTGTCTGAAGTGACACGGCAGCAATAGAAGTCGCGCTGGCGTGTGAGTCCTCTACGCGTAACGCAGCAGGGGGTGGTCCTTGTCCAGGATTCATCTTCTGTCCGTGTTCTGTACGGGGTCCGTGTTCTGTACGGGATCACGTCGGGGTCACCACTGTAACTGTTATTTTAAGGTGTCTTCTTTGTCGTCACTTACGTTATTTATTGTGCATCAGGATGGAAGATGTTTCTTTATAGAAAACCAAGGATTTACTTCACTATTTATTATTCATACAACATATGAACATATATACCGCGGAACGCTCGCGAGAGGACTGGGGTGGCTAGGCGCCGCTGCCCGCGCGCAGTTACATATAGCTGACAAAGCAAATTACTCGGGCGCGGGACCAAAGCCACCACACTTTAATTTATCTGATTAAAAAAATAAATTAATTTAGTATAGTAGTAAATGGACACCGAAGGAAATGAGAATGAATGAAGTTTTTTGGTTATAATTAATTAATTATGCTAATTATTATTGTAAATCTTCCATGCATACAAACATAACTGTGTTCCACTTGGTATCCTTTGGAAAGAATGTAGATATTTATTGAATAAATCAATTTTATTTTACTGGACTCATAATATGCACGAAAAAAATTAAACATCCTAGTACTGAACAAACTGCGTCTCGGGACATTGTTATTCAGGCGCACGATGGCCGGCTTACTAGAGTTCCGGACACTCATAGATTTTATGATGCTCTCGAGTACCCGATATTTTTTTGGAAAGGACAAGAGGGGTACAGTTTTGATATTCCTCAGACAAACCCAGTTACAAAACAGCCTATACCGAACAAAAAAGTGTCGTGCAAAGACTTTTATGCGTATCATATGATGGTACGTCGCAACAATTTTAATTTATTGCTTCGATGTAGGCTTCTCTTTCTTCAGTTTTTGGTGGACATGTATGTCAAAGTGGAGAGTGAGCGCTTAAGGTTTATTGCTTTAAACCAAACAAAACTGCGAGCAGAAAACTATATACATTTACAAGACGCGGTCAGGAATGATGCGGATTTAGATCCAAACATTTTGGGTCAATTGGTAATACTCCCATCGTCATTTGTAAATAGCCCGAGATATCTTCATGAGTACACGCAGGATGCGTTCACATACGTGCGTAACTACGGGAGGCCTGATCTGTTTATTACAATGACATGTGGGATTACATGTCATTGTGGCTTGGCCAGAAATTACTAAAGAGCTCATTCCAGGTCAAAATGCAACAGACAGACATGACTTAACAGCCAGGTTATTTAAAATAAAAGTACAAAAATTGGTTGCTCTACTTACAAAAGGTAAAATATTTGGAGATATGAAGTGTTTCATGTACTCGATCGAGTGGCAAAAAAGAGGTCTGCCTCACGTGCACTTACTGCTGTGGTTGACGGAAAAATTACGCCCCAACCAAATTGATGAAGTCATAAGTGCGGAGATACCAAATCCAGAAAGTGATCGAAAACTCTACGATACTGTAACCAAAAATATGATTCACGGTCCCTGTGGTGCACTAAATCCGTCATCACCATGCATGAAAGAAGGAAAATGCACCAAAAAGTATCCAAGGGCGCTTTTAAAAGATACTCAAACTAACAACAAAGGCTATCCTTTGTACAGGCGTAGAGCACCAGGAGATGGCGGCCGTACGATAACTCTAAAAACCCGAGGTGGAACACAGGAAGTATTGGTTGACAATAGCTGGATTGTCCCATATTCTCCTCTTCTGTCTAAAATTTATAACTGTCACATAAATGTAGAGTTCTGCAATACGGTACAGGCGATAAAATATATTTGTAAATATATAAACAAAGGCAGCGACCAGGCTATTTTTAAGATTCGACAGCAAGGGAATGTTAATATTGACCCGAGAGATGAGGTCCAAACGTATCGAGCCGGTAGATATGTTAGTAGTAACGAAGCAGCGTGGCGGATCTTGGGTCTGCCTCTGCATGAAAGACACTCAACAGTCACTCACCTTGCGGTTCATCTGCCTAATGGTCAGCGGATTTACTTCACTGAAAACAATTTTAGAGAGAGAATGGCCGCACCACCTAAGACGACACTAACTGTATTTTTCCTGCTTTGCCAAAATGACGCATTTGCAAAAACATTACTTTATGTTGACGTACCCCGCTACTATACATGGAACGTGTCGTCGAAAGAATGGAAACGTCGTTTACAAGGTACACCTGTCGACGGCTGGCCAGGTGTGAAGGCAGGAGATGCTCTTGGGCGCATTTACACAGTGCATGTTAGTAACTTCGAATGTTACTGTTTGCGAATGCTGCTGAATGTAGTACAGGGCCCCACTAGCTTCTTGGATCTAAAAACAGTTGACGGCCAAGAACATTAAACTTTTCGACAACCACTGGGATGCCACAATGGAAGAGGCAGTGCTGTGTCGCTCTCCTTCGCAAATAAGAGAACTATTTGCAATATTGATATGCACTTGCGGTTTATCCAATCCTCTTCAACTATGGGATAAGTATAAATCTGCATTAACGGAGGATATCTTGCATAGATTTGAAAGGATGGATCAAGTCAACAATGATCTATGTTTCAATGAAGCACTGAGACATATAGAGGACAAAATAATAACGATTTCCGTTAAGAAATTGTCCGACTTCGGTATACCTACACCAGAGCGTCGAGGAGAGTTGTCGACCGATTTAATCAAAGAGCTAAGCTACGATATTGCTTTATTAGACGCTCAGGTCAGCGAAACTGAACCACGCCTGCTACCCGAACAAATAAACATTTATAAAAAAATATTACAACGAGTTGAGCTTGACAAAGGCGGCCTTTTCTTTCTTGACGCCCCGGGCGGTACAGGTAAAACATTTTTACTTAATTTGCTTCTAGCAAAAATTCGTAAGGACCGTAAAGTTGCATTATATTATCGGTGGCTTCCTCTGGGATCGCTGCAACATTGCTGAGCGGTGGACGAACGGCACATTCGGTTTTTAAATTACCTCTTAATCTGGCGAGCGAAGAAACCCCAACGTGCAACATCAGTAAGAGCAATGCCCGTGGCGCCCTCTTGCAACAATGTATGCTGATCGTGTGGGACGAGTGCACTATGTCACACAAACGCGCCATTGAGGCGCTTGATCGCTGTCTACAAGATATTCACAGCAATCGAAAGTTGATGGGTGGTGTGGTAGTGTTATTGGCAAGGGATTTTAGACAGACTTTACCTGTTATCGAGAGAGGCACTGCAGCAGATGAAATTAACGCATGTCTGAAAGCCTCATATCTGTGGTCTAAAGTTGAAAAGCTTTATCTTACCACTAACATGCGAGTCCAGTTATTCAGCGATGTCGAATCAGGAGTATATGCTCAAAAACTGCTAGAAATTGGTGAAGGCCACCTAAACACCGACCAAGAAGGTATGGTTCTTTTCACACAGCAATTTTGTCATGCTGTGGAGACAGAAAACGAACTTATTGAACAAGTTTTTCCGAATCTGCAACAAAATATTCTTGACAAAAATTGGTTGTGTGAAAGAACCATATTGGCACCAAAAATGAGACTGTTGGGAAAATAAAAAAATCTTGGCCGAAATAAACAGCGAAACATCAGTGTATAATTCCATTGACACAGTTATGTTATCCGATGACACTACAAGTTATCCCGTAGAGTTCCTAAACTCTTTGAGTTGTCCGGGGTGCCATCACACAAGTTGGAATTAAAGGTAGGTGTACCCGTTTTGTTAATGCGTAACCTGGATGCGCCAAGATTATGCAACGGTACTCGGTTGCGAGTTACCGAATTAGGAAGGCATATAGTGAAGGCTACAATTTTAACTGGAGAAGCCAAGGGAGACAATGTTCTTATACCATCCCAATCATACCCAACAACTTGCCATTCAATTTTAAACGCCTGCAGTTCCCATTAAAAGTCGCATTTTCAATGACGATCAAGAAATCGCAGGGTCAAACCTTGAAGGTAGCAGGCCTACATTTGGGCACGCCATGTTTTTCTCACGGTCAGATCTATGTGGCTTGCTCACGTGTTTCCAAAGCGAAGAATCTGCATGTTTATGCTGAAGGAAAAAGATCGTTAAATGTAGTTTATAGGAGCATACTGCAGTAGCTACCTATAGGCCTATGATTAGGGCTCTGCAATGCTTAGTTACCGTATTTCTTACTTATTACTAGACTAGACGGGACGAACCTGAAGTCCACGCGAACGAAGTCGCGGGCAAAAGCTAGTTAATAATCACACAAAAAAGCTCTTAAAACAAAATATCACAAAACCTACCAGTTCACCATGGTCTTGTCCAGTCCACATCGTACCAAAAAAAGCGGATGCATCAGGTCAACAAAAATGGCGTCTTGTGATTGACTATAGACGTCTGAATGACGTTACAACAGAAGACAAGTATCCACTACCAAATATAGAAGACATATTAGACAAACTAGATCGCGCACAATATTTCACAACCTTAGATTTAGCATCATGATACCATCAGGTAGAAATGCACCCAAAGGATGTAGAAAAAACTGCATTTACAATAGATCGGGGTCATTACGAATTCTTACGAATGCCTTTCGGTTTAAAAAATGCTCCGAGCACTTTTCAAAGACTAATGGACTCTGTCTTACGGGGAATCGATAACATCATGACGTATCTCGATGAAGTAATTATTTACTCATCGTCACTGGAAGATCATTACTAAAATGTAAACAAGTTTTTGACAGATTTAGAATACACAATCTTAAAATACAATTGGACAAATCCGAATTTTTACAAAAACAAGTCAAATTTCTTGGTCACACATTAACAAAAAATGGCCTTAAGCCGAATGAAGATAAAATAAAAGCCATAAAGAAATTTCCTTTACCTAAAACACAGAAGGACATAAAATCCTTCCTCGGATTAGTCGGCTACTATAGAAAGTTCATACAAGACTTCGCAAAATTAACAAAACCATTAACTAAATGTCTAAAAAAAGGAAGTAAAATTGAAATCACAAAAGAATATACAGAAACATTTGAAAAATGCAAGGAATTATTAATAAACGCACCCATATTACAATATCCAGATTTTGATAAACCATTCATATTAACAACGGATGCCTCAGATGTAGCGATAGGCGCGGTATTATCACAAGGTAAACTAGGTTCAGATAAACCCGTAGCGTACGCTTCTCGCACGTTATCGGACACAGAACAAAGATATTCCACTATAGAAAAAGAATTACTCAGTATAGTATGGGCAATAAAATACTTCCGCCCATACCTGTATGGGAAAAAGTTTACAATATTTACAGATCATAGACCACTAACGTGGATAATGTCCCTTAAGGACCCTAATTCTAAATTAACAAGATGGCGTTTGAAATTGGCAGAATATGACTTCGAAGTACAGTATAAAAAAGGTAAATTAAACACAAACGCAGACGCCTTATCACGTGTAAAAATATACAACAACGAAATCACAGACCCACAACCAGGAACGTCAAACGAACAGATAAACATAGATGAAATAGATATACGTACCTTGCTGGACATGCCGATTACACCTAACGTAGGACAACCTGAAACGACAGAACAACAATCAAGTCAAAAAGATAGCAGCCAAAACATCATCAATGAACAGGAAATAAATAAAATACCTGAAACACATGATGCTATAGAGACATTTAAAACAATTCCATATTAGAAAATCACCGGGAAATCAATACAGCATAGAAAATAGGTCTAAAGGCAAAATGACCTTAAAAGATGTTTTATACCTATTAATAACAGAGGAACAAATCAAAATGTTTCTCTTAGAACACACTGTACCAGGTAGAACATTCCATTGTTATTTCCACCATGAAGAATAATACGACCTTTTCTGCAAAGTATATAAAACAATATTTAATAATCGTGGACCGAAACTAATCAGATGCTTAAATAGAGTAACGTTAATAGAAGAACCAAACGAACAGGTAGAATTGATAAAAAAATATCATGAAGGAAAAACAATACATAGATGCATACAAGAAACATTCAAGCAATTACACAAAAACTATCTTTGGCCAAATATGTTATTAACAATTCAAAAATACATAAACAAATGCGACAAATGTTTAAAAAGTAAATACGAACGGAACCCACTCAAATTACCATTATCACTGACAGAAACACCACATAAACCGATGGAACATATGTTCATGGATCTATACAGTAGTGGAGGCACAACATTTTTAACAATAATAGATAACTTCACAAAATATGCGCAAGCTATACCATTAGTAGCAACCACTAGGATTCATATCGCAGAAGCACTACTAAGTATCTTCTCCACAATGGGTATACCTACAAAAATCACAACAGATTCCGACCCTAAATTCGATAACGAAGTCATAGCGGAAATCTGTGCAATGCACAAAATAAACATTCACTTTACAACACCATACAACCCTAATTCAAACTCTCCCGTAGAAAGATTACACTTCACACTAGTTGAAATAATTAGAATCCAAAGAATTACTGATAAAAATGAACCTTTAGAACTAATGAAATACGCAATAATAGCATACAATAACACAATTCACAAAGCAACAGGGTTCACACCATTTGAACTTTTATTCGGACACACAAGTAGTAGGAATCCGTTAGAATTGCATTTTCCGTAAGAATTCTATCAAGAATATGCTATTAAACACAAATAAACCATGGATAACGTACAAAAAATTGTGAACGCCAAGATTTCCTCGAAAAAACAAGCAGTATTCGAAAGATCCAATCGAGGCACGGAAAACCCGGATTTCAAAGTAGGTGATAAAATTTACAAACAGGTAGCAAAACCAGCGCGATCAAATAAACAGGAACCGAGATACCTAGGACCTTACACAATTGTTCGCATACACCCAGAACAAATCGCTGAAATTGTAGGAAAACACATCAACGCAAAAACTATTAGAGTACACTTCCGATTATTAAGGCGCCCGGAAAATGTTTCAGGAACGCCATCACCTGCCTCGCCGCCCTCAGATTTGTCGCAGCCACAGCAGTCATACAGCCAATAGATAACCATAATGGGATCTTAGTACTAACGGAAGCAAAAGCCCAATATCAAATAGATACGTATCACCTAGTAGTAATTTATAACACTACACAATTAAAAGAAATTTTCTTAGATATAAGCAGCAATTATTTTACTTTAAAATTAAATATAAATAACACAATTAGCAGTAGGATTTTAAATAAGCAAATAGAATACCTTATAGATATAATAGAAAGTAAATTAGTTTACTTAGGAATAGATACAATAGGTTTAAGAAATAATCATAGACAAAAAAGAGGACTAATAAATAGATTAGGCTCAATAGTAAAAAGCATTACAGGTAACTTAGATAACGATGACGCAATTAAATTTGAAAATGAAATTAATGACTTAAGATCAGTAATTAATAATAACGCAAACAGCCAAGAAAACACAATAAGCATAGTTAAAGATTTCATGCAGGAATACGAAGCTAAGTTAAAGCAAATTAAATCAAATCAAGACGTAATAGCTTTAGCCATTAAAAACATCTCGGAAAAATTTACCTCAATGGAATTAAACACTCGATTATCCGTCGTTTATTACGAAATAGAGATATCGCTTCAACGACTCTATGACAGACTATCTATGCTGGAAAATGCAATAACATTTTCTCACCTGAGTAAAATGCATCCTAGTATAATAGACCCATCTTACCTTTTAGAACTTAATTATTTACAAAACCAAATACCTCATAACTTACCTTATGCACCTAGCATTAAAAATATTCATTTGATAGCAAAAGCAATCACAGTAAAAGCATACAGTACAAATGAGACATTGAACTTTATACTAGAAATACCACTTGTAACAGATACACCCTATAACCTATTACACCTTTATTCCATCCCTAATAACAATAACACAATCCTTATTCCACAAAATCCTTTCCTTATCTTGGGAAATGACGAGTTTACTTACCCATGTGAAGAATGCATGAAGATAACCAACGATGACGTCATCTGCAAACATCTGGAATGGCAAAAACTGCAACACGCTAATGATTGCATAGCGCAACTCATTCAGCATCAAGAATCGCACAAATGCACTTATGCAACTGCAACCTATGAAAATAACTTGATACAACAAATTCAGGATAACAGCTGGATAGCTATTATGAAACACGAAGTAGCAAAAACTACCTGTGGAAACGATGTGCAATATCAACGTGTAAAAGGCGTTTACCTAATCACAAATGACAACAGGTGTACGATACAACTAGCGGATAGAACCCTAGAAACACATAAAAAAAAAATATCAATATCAGGGAATCAATACCTTTACCTCGAGCCTATGAAACACCAACATCATCAAATATAACAATTGATCTAGAAGTCAACTTAGATGACCTGAAAAACCTTATACAGAAAACCAGGGAAATTCCGCACACGAAGACAGCTCCCTTAGTTTCATCAGCACCAAGCTGGTCATCACTGATGCTGTACATCATACTTACCGCCGCAGTAGTCGCAACTATAACCTACAAATACTGGTGGTTGCGAAGACGAAAGCCGACCTCAGTTTTACTGTGTGTAAAGTGAAGAGAGATCGAAGTGCGGGAAAAAAAATGGTGGCCTCGTTCTTTGGAAGGATAGGTCATTTCGCAACAATTGTGTTAGAGGATCAAAAAACAGTTTCTGCAGAATGGTTCACTACCAATTGTTTGCCACTTGTCTCGGAAAAAGTTCGAGAGAAACGACCTCGCAGTAGGGATCCTCCTTCACCACGACAACGCCTCGTCGCACACCGCCAAGCGAACGATCGACTATTAGGCGACATCAAATGTTGAATTACTGGGTCACCCGCCGTATAGTTCCGACCTCGCGCCTTGTGATTTTTATTTTATTTGTTCATTTCATGGGCTTTTACCCACTCATTATTATCCCACGCACCAGAGCGGTTCATGTTTAGACCATTTCATCATAAAAACAAAAAATCCATCAAAAACATTAGTGACCTACTCATCACTCACCGACCATCAAGCAATTCTGCTAACGTTACAAATATCGCCACCTAGAATAAAATGCATGCGTAGCTACACAAAAATTAATATGACTAATCTCGAAAGTGATGTCCGAGGTATTAATTTTGACCCTATTTACGAAACAAATGATGCAAATATTTCCTTGCAGTACTTCATAAATATGCTTCAAGCTGCAATAAATAAAAATACTTTTAGCAAAATAATCCCTAGAAGATATAACAACATTAAACCATGGATCACTCCTGGTCTCGTCCGTTGTATTAGGCATAGAGACAAATTGCATCAAAAGTCGAAACTTGCACCTGATAATGAAATACTTTCTGTTACATATAAAAGGTACAGAAATTTTTGTAACAAACTTTTATATAATACTAAAAATCAATTTGAGAAGAATGAATTACAGAAGGCTGGGAAAAATAGTAAGCTTGTTTGGAAATTTATTAAAACAAATACATTTCGATCAAAAAATCCTGAAACGCCACTCGAATTACTGTCAATTACAACAAACTCCATCGAAGCTGCAAATAAAGTCAACAGTTTTTTTGCAAACGTTAGCAAAACCCTGGCCGAAAAAACCTTAAACCAGAGTAATCATTTTTCACAGCCATCATCAACAGTGTTCAATACTTCGAATACTTTAAATTCTTTTGTTTTATTGGACACTGATGTCAATGCAATTTTAGGAATTATTACCGGTTTAAAAGACAACTGTGCTGTTGGGTGGGATGGAATTAATAATAATATACTAAAAAGATTTAAACACTTTCTTGCTCCTCCATTAACCCATATTTTTCAGTCATGTTTGTCAAACGGAATATTCCCCAAATTGCTTAAAAAAGCTGTGTTTACACCAGTGTACAAAGCGGGAGATAAAAAATGTGTTAATAACTATAGACCCATTTCTGTACTAACAGGACTATCCAAAATATTAGAAAAAATTATAAACAGTCGATTAATTAAATATCTTGAAACTAACAAATTGCTTTCCAATAACCAATATGGGTTTAGAACCAACAGATCAACTGACCAAGCAGTTCACAGGCTGACAGAGTATATAAGTACTAATTTAGTTAATGGCTTGCACACTATAGGGATCTTTCTGGACCTCGCCAAGGCCTTCGACACTATTTCTTGTTCTATATTATTACACAAGCTTGAAACACTTGGTATAAGAGGGGGGCAACTTTCTTTATTCTCTGATTATCTTAGCGACCGCTATCAATGTGTTAAAATAGGTCAGTACACTAGTTCTGAGATGAAAAGTAGTACTTTTGGAATACCCCAAGGTAGTATTTTGTCCCCGACATTATTTTTAATTTATATAAACAACCTTTGCAGCCTAGATCTACATAACGGGATAATACTATCTTATGCCGATGACACTGCACTAGTGTTTTCCGCTAAATCCAAAGACGAGGCATACAAACATGCCCAGAACGGCTTTAATATTGTGTCTGATTGGCTTCATCAAAATCTTCTAAGTTTAAATGTAGAAAAAACCAAATAAATTTTATTCTCAATGAGAAACATTAACATTCCGCTTAATAACATAAACATATATGCACACAACTGTATTCATGCTGACACTGCTTGCACTTGTCCCACTTTAACTAAAGCTGACCACATAAAATATCTGGGTGTTACGATTGACACAAATCTCAATTTCCGTAAACATATCGAGTTACTGTGTACGAGAGTGCGTAAATTAATATACATTTTCAAAAACCTACGCCACATAGCTGACTATCAGTTAATAAAACAAGTTTATTTAGCTTTGTGCCAATCTGTTATCACCTACTGTATTACTTCATGGGGTGGTGCGGCAAAGACCATACTGCTTCCTCTAGAACGTGCTCAAAGAGCTATTCTAAAGGTTGCAACCTTCCGTCCGTTCAGATTTCCCACCTATCAGCTTTATGTGCAATGCAAGGTTCTAACCGTACGTCAACTATTTATTTTGCATACCGTACTTCATCTGCACTCTGAGCTTCCTTTTGACCCAGTACCTTTAACCAGAAGGAGAAAGACATGGTTTGCACAAAACCACAGACGAGACATGCTTATGCCTGCAGATTTTATGTATTTTTAGGCCCTTTCTTATATAACAAGCTCAACAAAATTAGATATATACAGTATAAATTATAAAAAATGTAGTCAAGTAATATCGGAGTACCTATTGAATCTCAATTACTCAGACACAGAAAAGCTACTGGAAATTATGGTGTGATAGTAGGTCAGATTAGATATACAATTAATTTAGTTTTTTTTTTTTTTAAATCGTTTTTGATCCTGTGTACTCACATATGTTTTTAAAGTGTACTAATAAATTATTATTATTTTTTAATTATTATTATAAAGTTATTATTACTATCGAACAAAATACTTTCCTTTATATTATTAAATTATATTATTGTGATGTCAAAATGTGTACTGTAGCGACATCTAGTGTAGTTTATGTTAACTGTATCTTTGTAATTGTCTATGAGGTAAATACATGTCAGTCTGTCTTTTCCAACGCAATCGGTTGTTTCATTTAAGAGGTTATGGGCCCAGACTATTCTGAGCGGCCAATATTGTGAAAGTAATTTGTTACAGTTCGATCGTTTATCGATATTTCCAAATTGGTTCGGCCAGTTTCCGCGTAAAAACAAACTGTACTGTAAGTGTATTGTGCTACGTGGGTGCCGGTGCGGTCGTAATGGCGGCCAATTACATTATAAATGTGCCGAAGTTGCGTGGTCGTGAGAACTATGACGAATGGGTGTTCGCAGCAGAAAACTTTTTAATACTCGAAGGGATGATGAAGTGTATCAAGACCGAACGAGATGAAAGTGGTACAGAAGTTGTTGTATCAGCTGCAGACGACGCGAAGACAAAGGCGAAGCTTGTACTCACTATAGACTCATCGTTATATGTTCATATCAAGACCGTTAAAACCACAAAGGAGCAGTGGGAAAAACTCAAGTCGCTCTTCGACGATTCTGGGTTTACTAGAAGGATCAGTCTTTTACGAAATTTGATATCTATTCGATTGGAGAATTGCAGTTCCATGACTTCTTATGTAACGCAAATAATAGAGACGGGTCAGAAACTATGTGGAACAGGATTTGCAATAAACGACGAATGGATTGGTTCGCTGCTACTAGCTGGATTACCAGAGAAGTTCTCTCCCATGATTATGGCGATAGAGCATTCGGGCATTCAAGTAACAACGGACGCCATTAAAAGCAAGCTTCTAGACATGGAAACCGGAAGTATAGACAATGTGGATGGCGCGCTCGCAGTGTCAAGGAAATACCAACAGAACAAGTCGAAATCAAGTGCGTCTATGAGTGGCAGCACTGGCAAAGATGGCGTCAAATATCAAAATGAAAACGTCAACTCGAAAACTGTCAGTGTTAGATGCTATCGATGTAAACAAACTGGACATTATCGATCACAGTGCCCGAATAATCCCAAGTTCAGCAAAAATGCAGACCATAAGCAGACTAATGCGTTCTCAGCTATATTCTTAAGCGGCAGTTTCAACAAAACAGACTGGTATATTGATTCCGGTGCTAGTGTGCATTTAACTGCCAATGTAGATTGGATCACTAGTAGATATCGGAAAGTTCAACAAGAAATAATGGTTGCAAATCAAGAAACTGTTTCCGTTACGTGTGCTGGCGATGTTAAGATTGTAACCTCAGTTAAAGGCAGTGAATTTGAGATAAACATTGAAGATGTTTACTGTGTACCAAACTTGACAACTAACCTCATATCAGTAAGCAGATTGATTCAAAATGGCAACAAGGTGCATTTTACGGACGACAGTTGTCATATTTACAATAGAAAACGTGAACTGGTTGCTACTGCTTTGTTGACAAATGGTGTTTATAAACTGAATCTAAAAGAATGTTTGGTTGCTGCAGTGACTACTTCGGATCTTACTTGGCATCGCAGATTAGGCCACCTGAACAGTGATAGTTTAAGGAAAACCAAAAATGCAGTTGAGGGAATGAGTTATGATGAGAATTTCACCATAAGTAAATCAACCTGTAAGATATGCTGTGAAGGTAAGCAGTGCAGATTACCTTTTACAAGTAGTGACACAAGGAGTACAGAATTGCTAAATGTTGTACATAGTGACCTTTGTGGGCCAATGGAGGCAACTTCACTGGGAGGCGCATCCTACTTTCTATTGTTTGTCGATGACTTCAGCCGGATGACCTTCATTTACTTTCTAAAACATAAGAATGAAGCGTTGAAATACTTTAAGGAATTCAAGGCATTGGCAGAAAACCAAACTAATAGAAAAGTGAAAACCTTCAGAACTGACAACGGGAAGGAATTTTGTAATACAGATGATTACTTGAAGAAATTCGGAATAGTGCACCAAAAATCCAACCCTTATACGCCTCAACAAAACAGATTATGTGAAAGAATGAATAGAACGGTTATTGAAAAGGCTAAGTGCATGCTTTATGACGCTGATCTGGACAAGAAGTTCTGGGCGGAGGCTTGCAATACGGCTGTATACTTACATAATCGGATTGTTTCTTCAGTTTTAGATGGCAAAACACCATATGAATTATGGACAGGTGTTAAGCCAGATCTGAGCAACGTAAGGATTTTTGGATCCCCTATCATGGTCCATGTCAACAAAGAGAAAAGGTCCAAATGGGACAGAAAGTCCATTGAATGTATACTACTTGGATATCCTGATAATATTAAAGGCTACAGATTGTATGATCCAAAAGAGAAAAGAATTTTCACAAGTAGAGATGTAATTATCATGGAGAAACAGTTGGTTATGATGGATATTAAGTCTGAAGAGAATAAAAATGAGTCTGAGATGGATAAAACATCAGGAGACACCCAGATTCTGCAGGATTCAGTGGGGGACTCAGATTGTACATTGACAGAAGAAGCAAAGGAGGATACATCTACAGAGTCTTCAGATTATGTACCAAGTGATTATGAAGATTGTGTAGAGGACACACAGAGTAGAAGTTATAAGCCTAATAGACCTGTCAGAGAACGTCGTGCACCAGACAGATTTGGTTTTGGTGGTCTCTGCTACACAGAAATGGATAGTGGAACAGGTCTCACACTCAAGCAAGCACTGAAAGGGCCTGAGAGAGACCAGTGGCTGCAGGCAGTACAGGGGGAGCTGGAGTGCTTCGAGCAAAGTGGTGCCTGGGAGGTAGTCAATGTTCCTGATAACTCTACTATTGTGCAGTGTAAGTGGGTACTTGAGTGTAGGGGTAAAGTCCGTTACCGTGCAAGGTTAGTGGCTAAAGGGTTTACCCAGCAACCTGGTGTTGACTATACTGAGACTTTCTCGCCTGTAGTAAGATACAGTTCTCTCAGATTATTGCTTGCTATTTCTGTAAAACTTGGACTTGACATAACACATTTAGATGTGTGTACTGCATTCTTGAATGGTGATTTAAATGAAAATATTTATATGCAAATGCCTGATGGGTTTAACTGCCCAGATTCAGACAAAGTTTTGAAATTGAAAAAGGCTATTTATGGATTAAAGCAATCATCAAGAATGTGGTATAATAAAGTAGATATGTGCTTAACTGACAATGGTTATTCAAAATCGAAATATGAACCTTGTTTGTATACTAAAAAGGATGGTAGAAGTATGACTATAATTGCATTATATGTAGATGATTTTTTTGTGTTTTCAAATAGTAGTGATGAAACGAATAATTTAAAGTATATTTTGGAATCTCAGTTTAAAATTAAAGACCTGGGTCAAATTAGACAGTGTCTTGGTATGTCAGTTCACTATGATAAATGTAATAAGATTTTAACTTTAGATCAATGTGATTATATTGAGCTGTGGCGGTACTACGAGCCTCAAATTACTTCTGCGCAGGCGCACCGCGCGCCCGCCGCACGCGCCCCTAGCCGATCGCCCCGCGATCGCTCGGTCGCCAGCGGCAGTGCAAATCCTATCTCCACGGCGAATGCACGCTCCGATTTCTCCCGTTCTAAATCGCTAATACTTACGAAAACCTTCATTTTTCCAGTCAATCTTAATTTCGGTTTCTTTCTTGTGTCTATATATAAATCCTTCATCTTATCTCTTATCTATCTCTGTCAACTAGAACTTTACATCTAAACTCTGTGATCTGCAATAAACTTCTATGAATTCTATCTACTGTGTCGTGATTTCAACTCAAGCCTTACACACCAACATACCTACAAGTGGTGACCCCGACAAAGAACATTCGAGGCTATAACAAGATGGAGCAGCAGGAACAAAAATTGCTGATGGAAATAGCAGCGATGTTTGGCGTGTTGGTGTGCGAGTACCGCCGTTTTATCCTGATGATCCCGAACTTTGGTTTGCGCAGCTGGAAGCCCAGTTTACGTTGTCAAACATCACCAGTGACTCGACAAAATTTTATTACGCCGTGACTCAGCTAGAACATACGTATGTTTCTCAAGTTAAGGATATTTTATGCAACCCGCCAGTGACCGGTAAGTTCGAAATACTGAAAAGTGAGTTGATCAAGCGTCTCAGTGCATCAAAAGAGAAGAAGCTGAAGCAGCTGTTTTTTCACGAGGACATGGGAGACCGTAAGCCCTCACAATTTTTAAGGTACCTTAGGAACCTTGCTGGTCCAACCGTGTCAGATGACGTGTTATCTACATTATGGACTGGTCGCTTACCTCATAGCTTACAAACCGTAATAGCATCGCAGCCCAAACTGGCATTGGACGATCTCGCCGAGTTGGCCGACCGTGTTCACGAGATAGCACCGTCGACACCTCACCACCATGTGGCCGCAACCTCAGCTGAGGCACAGCCAGGTTCATCCTCACGCATGGATGAGCTGGGTCGGGAGATTTGTGCTTTAACAAAACAAGTAGCTAAACTTACCTCTTATGTACACAGGCAGTCACGCGCGCGTTCCCGATCCAGGTCACGGGGCCCTCGTGGCCAGTCGAGCAACCGCCAACCACCACCAGATCACCCTCACTGCTGCCAGGAAGTGCAACGAACCATGTAAGTTTAAGGCGGGAAACGATGCGGGCAGCCGGTAGTAGCGGCCAACGACTGCCCAGTCCAGTCAGGCCGTTTATTTGTATCAGATCGGACTACCAAGATGCAATTCCTCATAGATACCGGCTCGAATTTATGCGTCTACCCACGTTCGGCGACTAAAGTACCGTGCTGTAAAAGCAAATATGATCTCTCTGCAGCAAATGGTACAACTATACATACTTACGGCCCTATATTACTGCACTTAAACCTGGGACTGAGGCGCGACTTTAAGTGGCAATTCATCATAGCTGATGTATCTAAGCCAATAATTGGTGTGGACTTCCTTAGCTACTACAATATTCTTGTAGATTGTAGGAACCAGCGTCTCATAGATGGCAAGACGTCACTCTCAGTACCTGTACCGAAGCAAAACATTCCAGAAAGCATCGTATCCATCAAGACGGTCACGGGTGAGTCCGATTACCACAATATACTACGAGAGTTTCCTGAGGTCACGCGGCCTACCGGAGTGGTACGTACAGTCAAGCACAATACCGTCCACCATATTAACACCACTCCAGGTCCTCCTGTTGCCTTCAAACCGCGACGTCTAGATCCAGCTCGATTAAAAGCGGCCAACAAGGAGTTTGATGAAATGCTAGCGAACGGAACAGCTAGGCGTTCTGAGAGCTGTTGGTCTTCACCTTTGCACATGGTCAAGAAGAAGGATGACGGCTGGAGACCCTGTGGAGATTACAGAGCACTCAACGCAAGAACCATTCCAGACAGGTATCCAGTACGTCACATTCAGGACTTTTCACACCAGCTTTCAGGTTGCACAATCTTCTCCTCGATCGATTTAGTGAAAGCTTACAACCAGATTCCAGTCAATCCAGAAGACGTTAAGAAGACTGCCATAACGACCCCCTTCGGCCTATTTGAATTTGATTTCATGACGTTTGGTTTACGGAACGCTGCACAAACTTTCCAAAGTTTTATAGACGAAGTACTGCAAGGCCTAGAAAACTTCACTTACGGATACTGTGACGACATCTTAATCTTCTCGTCTTCAGAAGAAGAGCATAAGGACCACCTTCGGATAGTTCTCGAACGTCTCACAAAATATGGAGTTCTCATAAACACGTCCAAATGTGTTCTGGGAAAGCCTGAGCTGAGCTTCCTTGGCTACAAAATCTCCGCAGCAGGTACTAGACCCTTGGAACATAAGGTACAAGCAATATTGAACTACCCTGTACCAAAAACAGTTAAGGAGTTGCGGAGGTTTCTGGGAATGATGAACTTCTACCGCCGATTTATACCAGAAGCAGCAAAATGTCAAGCACCTCTGAATTCACTTTTAGAAGGCTCAAATGTCAAATGTTCACATCCAATCCAGGCGACTCAAGAGTTTCTACAGGCGTTTGAAGAAAGCAAAAAGTCTCTGTCAAACTACACGTTACTAGCTCATCCTGATCCAAATGCTGAATTAAGTATTGCTACGGACGCTTCAGATGTGGCAATTGGTGCAGTTCTACAACAAAAGAAGAATAGCAATTGGGAACCTTTAGCGTTCTTCTCTAAGAAGCTCTCACCACCACAGAAAAAATACAGCGCATTTGATAAGGAACTACTAGCTATGTACGAAGCAATCAGGTATTTTCGCCATATGGTCGAGGCACGTGACTTCTCTGTCATAACCGACCATAAGCCTCTCACACACGCGTTCAGAGCAGCTAGTGAGAAACACTCGCCTAGGCAATTTAGGCACTTGGAATTTGTTGGTCAATTCACAACCGATATACGATACATTCCTGGGAAGCAAAACGTAGTCGCGGATGCCTTATCAAGAATAGAGGAAGTCACTCAAGGAATAGATTTTCATGCCCTGGCACAATCTCAAGAGACTGATCTAGAGTTACAAGGTCTACTGGAAAACGGATCTTCACTCAAGCTGCAAAAGGTGAACATACCAGGAACGTCAGTTGAAGTTTATTGTGACGTAGCAACTCAGCTACCTCGACCGTACGTCACACCAGGTTTTCGACGGCAAGTTTTCAACTCTCTTCACAGCTTAAGTCATCCAGGGAGAACGACTACAGTGCGACTGGTCACGCAGAGGTACGTGTGGCCAGGGATTCGAAAAAAACTGTAGAGAGTGGTCTCGTGAATGCCTAAAATGCCAAGGCAGCAAGATAACTCGTCATACCACTACCCCAATTTCCCCACTTCCAACTCCTTCATCCAGGTTCACCCACATCCATCTGTACATCATAGGTCCGTTACCAATTTCTTCTGATTTCAGGTACTGTCTCACAGTCATCGACAGATTCACACGATGGCCTGAGGCGTACCCCATCAAAGATATAACAGCAGATACATGTGCAGCTACGCTGGTGGCTGGCTGGATCGCCAGGTTCGGCTGCCCATTGAAGATAACAACCGACCGTGGACGGCAATTCGAATCTCACCTCTTCAGAGCCATCACGTCCATGGTTGGTGCACAACACTTCCGCACGACCGCCTACCATCCAGCTGCAAACGGTATGGTTGAGCGTCTCCACAGACAACTGAAGGGAGCCATCATGTGCCACTCGACGACACACTGGACAGAGGTACTACCATTGGTACTTCTAGGAATCAGAAATGCTTGGAAGGCAGACATCCAGGCGTCGCCGTCCGAGCTGGTCTACGGTGAGCCGCTACGTTTACCAGGTCAGTTCATATCGCCTACTGATGACCACAATACAGCCGACGTCACGGATCTGGCAACACGACTGCGAAGACACATGAGCATGATGACTCCAAAACCCGCGTCATGGCATCGAAAAGGTACTTTCTTCATACCTCGCGAACTTAACAGCTCTTCCCACGTGTTCCTGCGGCAGGATCATGTCCGAAGACCGCTGGAGCCGCCATATGCTGGACCATACAGAGTGTTGGAACGTCATCCTAAGTATTATAAACTCGACGTGCGGGGGAAAGCTATAACGGTTACTGTGGACCGGCTAAAACCTGCATTTCTCGCACGCGATGACGACACCTCTCTGACAGCAACTGAATTGTCTCCAGAAGCCGAGTCTAGAGAGGAAAAAGGCGCAGATGAGAAGAGGACGCGAAGTGGAAGATGCGTCCGGTTTCCAGACTTCTACCGCCCGCAGTAGCGGTCTCAGCGGGGGAGTACTGTGGCGGTACTACGAGCCTCAAATTACTTCTGCGCAGGCGCACCGCGCGCCCGCCGCACGCGCCCCTAGCCGATCGCCCCGCGATCGCTCAGTCGCCAGCGGCAGTGCAAATCCTATCTCCACGGCGAATGCATGCTCCGATTTCTCCCGTTCTAAATCGCTAATACTTACGAAAACCTTCATTTTTCCAGTCAATCTTAATTTCGGTTTCTTTCTTGTGTCTATATTTAAATCCTTCATCTTATCTCTTATCTATCTCTGTCAACTAGAACTTTACATCTAAACTCTGTGATCTGCAATAAACTTCTATGAATTCTATCTACTGTGTCGTGATTTCAACTCAAGCCTTACACACCAACATACCTACAGAGCAGTTGTTACAAAAATTTAATATGGTTGACTGTAAACCAGTAGATACACCAATGGAGTGTGGATTAAAATTAACAAAAGATTTAAGTTGTGATAAAAGTTTGCCTTATCAGCAACTAATTGGATGTTTAATATATCTTGCCATACTTACCCGACCCGATATAGCTTTTCCTTGTGTACTTAAGTCAGTTCAACAATTGTTACAATAAAGAGCACTGGGCTCATGCTAAACGTATACTGAGATACCTAAAGGGAACTAAAGACTATTGTATTAAGTATAATGGCACAGATGACAACAAGATATTGGGCTATGTGGATGCAGATTGGGGTAGTGATATCACAGATAGGAGATCCTATACAGGCTATTGTTTTACTCTATCTAGTGGTTTGATATCTTGGAGAAGTAAAAAGCAAAAGAGTGTAACTTTATCTAGTACCGAAGCAGAGTATGTTGGCATATCTGAATGTTGTAAGGAGGCAATCTACCTTAGGAATTTGCAAAATGAAATCATAGGTCTAATGCAATGTATTGTAATTTTTAATGATAACCAGAGTGCACAAAAGTTGTTATATAATCCTGTATTTCACAATAGAACAAAGCACATAGACATAAAATTCCACTTTGGTGGATAATGTATTAAAAATAATATAATTAAAATTGAGTATCTTCAGACAGATCTAATGCCAGCTGACATACTCACAAAGTCTTTGAATTCTGTAAAACATTATAAATTTCTAGAATTGTTGGGAGTTCGACAAAAGTAAAAATTGTTATTTCATTTTGATATAGTGGGGGTATTGATTGTATATCAAAATGTGTACTGTAGCGACATCTAGTGTAGTTTATGTTAACTGTATCTTTGTAATTGTCTATGAGGTAAATACATGTCAGTCTGTCTTTTCCAACGCACTCGGTTGTTTCATTTAAGAATTGTGAAATAGTATTACATAAGATAGCATGAAAAATAACTAAAGTTCTTTGTTTATTGAATTCCTAGTCCATAACATTGCATGAGTAAATCTTACGGACTTATTAATATATTCTGATGTAGAGTGATCGCCTGAAACACAGGTTTAATAAACCTAGCTCGGCTATGTCGCTAATTTTACATGATTCTCTGTATAATAATACGTTCTGTATGACTTTATGTATATTTTTAGTCACACATAATACCTAGCTTTTATTTAGGCAATAAGATCTGTATGTATTTCTATAAGAATATTTTTGTCGTTTTTATTTTATAATGTTGTGTAAGTTTTTGAATAAAGATTATTATTATTATTATTTATTTCCAAAAATTAAAGAAAAACTTAAAGGAAAGCGGTTTATGAATGCTGAAGAAGCGGTGGCTGCGTATCGCGATGCCATTGAAGAGACCCCTAAGGACGAGTGGGCAAAGTGCTTTTCCCAGTGGTTCCATCGCATGCAACGGTGTATTGACGTGAATGGACAATATTTTGAAAAGATATAATAAAACTAATAACTGGCTGAAGTTATCAGTTTTTGATTTTCTAAGAACTTTCAGTTTAACCCTCGTATTTTATACCAACTAAGTATTTAGAATTCCAATGTTGTTCAACAAATATTTTTAGAATTTTATTGTTATTATTTTATTTGATCTCATATGATAATTCTATTCTAACGATCACAATTAAAAGATTTAAGAATCTGCAAAATGCTTTTTATTATTATGACCGTGTTTCTAGGAGTCGATTTCTATTTTAGGAGTAGCCTTCTACTGCTAAAACACCAATTGTCCTCAAAACATAATTAAATTTGATTGATTTTTCGTTTATACAGTATGAAGGGCTTCTATCCCGCGCCGCAGGCATCTATCCTTCATAGTATTTTCAAGGTGGGGCAACTATTCATACCGGTGGGCATCTATCCTCAACAAAGGAGTTTTATAAAAAGCTAAAATCTGGAACTGATAGTTCCAAAAAAAACAAATCACAGTTAAACATAAAGGATTAAAGTAGATAAATTCATAGAAATTTTTTATATAAAACTAATATTTTCAAAATTAGGAGGATATTTTAAAAAGTGAGGCATCTATACCGCCTTTACCCTATAGAAAATGGAACCGACGTAGTTGAAATTGAAGATTCTGTTCAAGAACCGACAAATCAAACCTCATTGCCCACCTGTTCAGATACTTCAGAGACTAATTAGATTATCAACTGGAGAAATAACTCGTACGCTAATCACACATTCATTTAGAGTGAGTATGATTTTGGGCGCATAAATATGTACATTATCCGACCGGCACGGCATGTTGTTGCCATTAGACATTTTAATAGAGGTGACACAGATAGATCAGTTAATATCATAATAAAAGAAAGTGTCAAATACGCACAACCAAATGGAAGATCTTTTACAGTCAGCTTGGATGAAATGAGAGCATTTTTAGGCATGAATGAATGCAAGGCTTGATGAATTTTGTAATGAGTTATCATGTTTTACCAACTCTTAGGAATTATTGGTCGACTGATGAAGACATGGGTGTGCCTTTCATTGCTAATGTTATGCCAAGAACTAGATTTGAGCAGATTTGGCAAAATTTACACTTCTCTGATAATAACAATCACTCAAAATCGAGTGACCGATAACTACTTTTTAATTTGACTCGTAACTAGTAATTTAGTTACACATCGCGTCGCTGGTTATTGTAACTAGTTACGTGAAATAGCGACCATGTCTATTACTCTATCTGACGGAACAACTACAGGGTCTTGGTTGTGAAATATATACTTTGACAATTTTTTAACTCGCCTGCTTTGCAATATAAACTTATGATGCAGAACACCAAAGCCTGTAGCACTGTTCGCACAAATAGAAAAAATGTGCCAAAGTCATTACCATCAGATAAAAGTATGAAAAGAGGCGACATCCATGCCGTAAGTAATGTACAAACGATATAACATTCTTGAAATGGATGGATACTAAAGCAGTTCATATGTTCACCAATTTCATATCTCCGCTGCCAACTAAAACAGTAAAGAGAAGGCAGGCAGGAACTGCTCAAAAAATAAATGTTACATGTCCGAATGTAGTGATGCGCTATAATAAATATATGGTCGGTGTGGACCTTATAGACCAGCGCAAAGCATGTTATGAGGTTGATCGCAAAGTCAAAATCAAATATTACCTGCGCCTCTTTTTTGACATCTTAGATATTGCTATAACTCGTATTTAGTATACGCAAAGTTGCACGAAACACACCGAGTAGAAGGTCCGCTTTTGAGCAGCCTCGAGTATCGCCAACATATAGCACGACCATAAATAATTTAATCCCACGGATTCCACAATCTCTCCTCGCTTTACATGCAAGACCGCACATTTGTCCACACCAAATTCCATCCTGATGGAGCTACTGAAAGTTTCAGTAATTTTCAGTAGCTCCTTCAGTTGTGAATTGTTGGGAGCAAAAAGTTTCAGGTCATCCATGTAAAGGAGGTGCGATATAACCTGACCACCTCTCCTCAACCGATAGCCTAAACCTGAATCCTCCAATAGTGTGCTTAGAGGATTCAAAGCTAAGCAAAACCAAAGTGGACTCAAACTATCGCCCTGAAATATTCCTCGCTCGATCCTTATCGGTTCGCTATTCCTCAGAATATTTCGACATCCTGGACAGCGAAGGACTGTCCTCCATGTCCTCATACACGCATCAGGAAGGTGCGTAGAGTTGCATCCACTTTATACAACTCCAGCACCCGCATGAGCCATGTATGTGGCACTGAGTCATAGGCCTTCTTATAATCTATCCAACATGTCGATAGATCCTTTCGGGAACGACGAACTTGTTGGCTAATGGCCACATCAATGAGGAGTAGCTCCTTAGTACCGCGGGACCCGCTCCTACGTCCATTTTGAGAGGCAGACATGATGGCGTTGCTGTCAACATGTTTGTTAATTTTAGTTTTCAAAATGGATGCAAGAACTTTATAGACCGTCGGTAAACAGGTGATCGGTCTATAATTTTTGGGTTCCGCGGTGATACCTGATTTATGGAGCAGGTGGGTTATTCCAGTAGTTAGGAACTGAGTTAACGAACCAAACATTAAAGCAGTTTGGAATTGAGATGCCAAGCGAGCATACGGCCTTGGAAACCATTTTATCCAAAAGTTATGCAGCCCGTCCGGTCCTGGAGATTTCCAGTTAGGTAACGGATGGACTGCACGAGCTACATCTTGGGGGCAGATGGTAATAGCCCCCATTTCAGGTATTGGATCGCAGGCTCGCTCGACATCCCGAGCCCAGTCACCTTCAGAGTGACTGACAGGCACCGACCAGATACTGCGCCAGAATGAACACATGGCATCATCTGGTAGGCACGTGTCAGCCACACCTTCTTCTGGTCGTTCATTATTATTATTATTAAATCTCCCCGAAACTGTTCACCACTGCATATCTATTTACAAAGGGTAAAAGTAGCTGATCAAACGCCACTCCTGCAGTGTTCCCTCTGTTTGGGCTATGGTCATGTTCGACGTTTATGTAAAGAAACGATTGAGAAATGTAGTCACTGCGGGGGTCCTCATTTGAAGGTGAATTCCACGGAATGGCTCGCTGGTGCGCCTCCATCTTGCTGCAACTGTATGCATGCTAAGATCGATGCGACGGAACACAATGCATTTGATGCTGAGTGCCCAATAAGAATGAGATGGGGCGCCATGGCTCGAGCCACCATAGCTTATTGCTGAGGGCACCCTGCAGAACAGCTGGTGATTACAAAGAAACATAAATACACTTCTGGGTACATCTATTGGCCCACCTTAGAGTTTAGGTTTCGATGGCCCCTATCGAAATATGATTGCTAGATTGAACAAAAACTATTGATGCAGTTTTAAACCTGATCATTTTACCATCTTTTTCGATCGTATTGTTTTAAATTTGAATTCAGAATACCATACGACATGGAGCTACGCCTAACAAGTCGGATATGCGCCTTGTTAAAGGCCATTTATTTTTGAATAAAAAACATGTTTTATCAAATAAAGGTTTAATTTAATAACGCGTGTTGCCTCCATAGGCATCTACCACAGCTCTCATACGATTAGGCATAGAGTTTATCAACCGCTCTATGAAGGGATCATCTCCCATTCCTCTTCAATGGCAGTTTTTAACTGCCTGCATCGTCTGGGGCAACTGGCTGACGAGCCCTAACACTTCTTATTAGCTCGTCCCACATGTGCTCAATGGCGTTCATGTCTGGGCTTCTGGCTGACCAGTCCATAATTGTGATGTTCACATCCCGAAGATATTCCCTGACGATGCCGGCCGTATGGGCTCTTGCATTATCATGCATAAAAAGGAAATTTGGGCCCATATAGTCCGCGTATGGTATCATGTGAGGTTCTAAGCACTCACGAATGTACCTTTCAGCATTTAATGTTGGCAGCCGTGGTCCTGTAACAACCTAAGTTGAGTTTTGCCGCTCGCGGATATAACGCCCCAGACAGTCCATGAGCCACCTCCATAAGCAACCCTCGCTTCAAAGCAACATTGTGCGAAACGAAACATTCGCTCTTACGTCGGTAGACCTTCTTCCTTCCATCATTGCCATGTAACACAATTTTAGACTCATCAGAAAAGATTACACGGCTCCAATCTTGCTGTGTCCAATTTAAATGAGGCTCGCGTTTGTTTGGGCCCATTAACTGGCTTGTGTGGTACCATATCGTGTTCTTTTAACCTTCTCCGAACAGTTCGAGCGCTCACAAATACTCCGTGGAAGTCGCGAAGTTGGTTTTGTATTTCATTTTTTTTTTTTAATAATTATAAACTAGCGGTTGACCGCCTCATGGAAACAGTGATGCGATCGTTGCTGGTAAAGCGCGCTAGTTTATTAAGAACCTATTCACTCAGAAAAACTGAGCGAATAGGAAGGAAGACGGCAGTTGAGCGAGGTGATGCAATGTTAAACCCAACAACACAAACAACGATGCTGCGCCAAAGGGAGATTGATCTGAAGACCCTTCACGACCAAACTCCTAACACAACAACATTTGGCGCATCGTACCCGGCACACATTGCAACACAACTGCTCAGACCCATCCTCCGTACGGCTTCACGAGACATCATGCCGGAACACGACAAATCGCTTGGCGGCAAGGCTTTGTCTGGTGGGTGGTAACTTATGGATGGTTCTCAAGCTGGTCGTCACGATGAATCGATCCCGCCTTTCAGTTGTGACCCGAGATCGTGGCCTTCCTTCGCGACGAACAAAGCCGCCAGTCTCTAGGTACCTCCGATAAATATTTCGAACCGCAGATCGACTTAAATTAAGTTGAGCACTCACATTTCTTTGGCTCTGTCCGGCCTGAATGCCACAGCTTGGGCGGTGGCTTCAGGTGAAGTATCCATAGATTATTGATAGAACCACATCTTAATGTTAAGAATAAGTAATGTTTGTTGCAAAACCAAAGATATCAATCACTTTTTTAAGAATTAAATCCAAGTATACCAATAAAATCAATTTCTTAGTATTCGATTGTTTGATATCAACAAACAGGCTCCAAATTGTCTTTTGTTTCTTTAAAGTCTGTTCGAAATTCCAAAAAAGACTATTGAATAAAATTGCGAATGTGCTAGGTTCAAAACTGCATAAAACTTTTTGCTCGACCTAATATAAAATTTTAGCTAGGACCAAACGAAACAGAAAATGCAAGGTGGGCCAGTGTCCAGAAGTGTATGACTCACAACTCCTGAGCATGGGCGGGGAAGCCATTGGGCTTTCAAGAGAGATCAAGATACTTGGCCTAACCCTCGACGACAAATCGACGTTTAACAAACACGTGTCAAATGTATGCCGTAAGGCAATTGACTTATACAAAAGGTTGTCGAAGGCGGCCAAGATACACTGGGGATTGAACCCCGAGGTGATTAGGACTATATACATCGCAGTAGTGGAGCCCGTTATCATGTATGCGGCATGTGCATGGGCACCAGCTGCGGAAAGTTGGGGGTAAAAAAATTGGGGTAGTACAACGCAGGATTGCTCAAAAAACAGTGAAGTCATATAGGACCGTCTCCCTGAACTCGGCCCTCCTACTCACCGGCATCCTGCCTCTTGACCTTAGGGTCATGGAAGCAGCTCTTCTCTATGAAGAAAAGAAAGGGTATTCGCGACGAGTGATTGGTGACCGAGCCATCGAGAGGCCAGTAATCATTATAAAATCACCACATCCCGCGGAACATAAAGAAATAAAGTTCGAATACGTGATGGACGGTGCTAGGATGACCCAACTTGAAGATAATGCCCTAAAAATTTACACAGACGGGTGTAAAATCAAAGGAAGGGTCGGCGCGGCACTATCCGTGTGGGACGGTGAAGCGGAGACCAAGTACCGAAAATTCAAACTGGAGCCGTCCTGTACCGTTTATCAGGCAGAACTGTTCGCCCGTCACAGATCGCGGAGATACTACCGCAGCCGCGCCGCAGAGATAGCACTAGCTGTGCTGACTAGGGGAGGAATGATGGGGCTACAAATGTAAATACCCAGTGCAATGAGGAATTAAGAAATGGCTTGAAGGCTGCGATTCGGGAATATCGTTTCGTGTCGGCAGAGAACTAAGACCACGGTCCACGCCTGCCACGTTTGCCCATGCATAACAGAAATTGAGCACTCATGGCTGCTCTGGATGCGCAGTTATCAAATTATTTTGATACCTTCGAGGACCTCACTGATACTCATTCAATCCTGTACTGCGCAGCTGTAGCAGCTTGTCGTGTAGCTCATGTCAAATTTCCCAGTGACTTTAGAGCTACACGACCATAATCAGTAGTACCAGCTTGGCAGCACAGGATTGAACGGCGTATTGGTGGGGCCAGAGCACTCATCGGTAAACTAATCTGCTTCAGGGAGGGTAATACTCGTCCTAGAGTGATGCGCTTTGTGAGGCGGGCATTCTCAGGTACAAATACCAGCCCGCAGAATTTTATGGCCCGTATCACGGAGCGCATCGATTTCCTGAAGCAGAAGTGTATGCATGGGCGTATCGTATCAGAAGATATAAACGACGAGTAGAACGGTATACCCAGAATCGCACCTTGCAAAGCAATGAAAGGTGGGTTTACAGGGACTGGGAACGACCAGAACAAGGTGTGGCTGACATGTGCCTACCGGATGATGATGCCATGTGTTCATTCTGGCGCAGTATCTGGTCGGTACCTGTCAGTCACACTGAAGATGTCTGGGCCCGGGATTTCGAGCGAGCCTGCGATCCAATACCTGAAATGGGGGTTATTACCATCTGCCCCCAAGATGTAGCTCGTGCAGTCCGTCCGTTACCTAACTGGAAATCTCCAGGACCGTACGGGCTGCATAACTTTTGGATAAAACTGGTTTCCAAGGTCGCACGCTCGCTTGGCATCTCAATTCCAGACTGCTTTAGTGTCTGTTTCGTTACCTCAGTTCCTACCTACTGGAATAACCCACCTGCTCCATAAATCAGGTAGCACCGTGGAACCCAAAAATTATAGACAGATCACCTGTTTACCGACGGTCTATAAAGTTCTTACATACATTTTGAAAACTAAATTTAACAAACATATTGACAGCAACGACATCATGTCTGCCTCTCAAAATGGACGTAGGAGCGGGTCCCGCGGTACTAAGGAGCTACTCCTCATTGATGTGGCCATTAGCCAACAAGTTCGTCGTTCCCGAAAGGATCTATCGACATGTTGGATAGATTATAAGAAGGCTGACTGGCTTTTTAAACGCTAAGACCCTCCACAATCGCGAGATATGCAGTCTTAGGGAATATTTTCTAGAAACCGACGTGGGGATGCATCGAGATGAAGTCGCGGTTGACAAGGGCCTCACTCCGCTCTTTTTGGCTAAAGAAAACTGGCGCAAACCAGTAGTGCTCGACACAAATAATCGCATGGAGGTATGGAAGAGCAAAGAGCTTCACGGACGCTTTTCCCGAGTCCTACATGGGCCCGATGTAGATTTTCAAGCGTCCGTAGCCTGGCTACGTTTCGGTGATCTTTTTGGGGAAACCGAAGGTTTTGTATGTGCAATGTGTGGATTTCAATTATGGATGAAGTTATGATGACGAACAATTACCGGAAATTTATTGTGAAAGACGGCACAGTTGACATCTGTCGCGTATGTCACCGGCCGGGGGAATCAATAAGGCATATTATATTATCTCCGGGTGTTCTCCTCTAGCTAACGGAGAGTACTTGCATAGACACAACCTTGTAGCCAGGACAATTCATCAGCAACTTGCTCTCAAATACAACCATGTGGAATGTGAGGTAACGTACTACAGGTATATGCCCGACCCAGTTCTCGAAAATGGCCATATAACATTGTACTGGGATCGATCCATCATCACTGATAGGACTATTGATGCCAATAAGCCTGATATAGTGATGGTGGATCGATCAGAGCGGCGGGTAATGAATGTTGGCATAACCATCCCGCATGATGAGAACCTCGTGAAAGCCGAGAAAGATAAACAAATCAAGTATCTTGACTTGGCTCACGAGGTTCTCGACAAGTGGGAGGTGGATTCAGCAATCATTGTGCCGATAGTCGTGACAACCAGTGGCTTAATAGCCAAGAACCTCGACCAACAGCTCAGGAGGCTCTCGTTAGGCAGCTGGATCAAAGGCTTAATTCAGAAAGCTGTACTTCTGGACACGGCTCGCATTGTCAGGAAGATTCTCTCTCTGGAGCCCTGACCGCCGGGTAGCTTGAACCCTGTTCCGGATGCCGGTGGGCTACTATTTTTTATATTTTTAAATGTTTTTTATGTATTGTTGATGTACAAATATTAAAAAATGTAATTTATATGTATATATAATGAAATAATATAATAATAGAAACATGTTAGTTGAGTCCGATGAAATACCTAGAAAGACACCGCTTATGTTAGCTACACAAAAGATTCAGCCGAGTGACTCAAAAAGTAATGCTACAGGTGATAATCCGAATCTAGAATCTGATATGCAATTGTCAAAAACCGTTTTAAAAGGTATTTCTTTCTCATCAATGTACACTACTCCTAACAAAGCTCAGATATTATCTGCTAAAAATACGAATACTAAACCTTTTGTCTTTAAATCTCAAAATTTAATGGAAGAAAATATCCAAAAAGAGTATCGGGTATTTGTTTTCGCGCCATATTCGAAACGGGGCGTATAAAGGGAGCGGGGAGGGATTCGTGGCGTCCGCCATTTTGTAAAGTTTTAGTCACGATGGAACAGTTCTCGGGGAAGCATCGCGCATTTTGCGTACGAGCGTAATATCGTAATGGCGATTCAATAGTGTAATGTAATGATTCTTTCTAAAATATTAAGAACATTTATTAGTATTTTAATGATCAGTTTTTGTTTAATTTCATAATATTGTTATCTAGAAAGAGCGAAACCGGAAATTACGGAACTCTCTAGTACCCTCATTTAATTCGTCAAAGTGGTGGCGGGAATGAAATTAGAAATAAGCATTTTTAGAGCCAGTACGCTCAGTTCTTGGTTGTCATCCGAATCACTCGGAATAGTTAAGAAATATTGGAGTCTGTCCGTTATGTATTCGATTTAAGTATAATATATTGGCTGTTACCTGTTGTGAAGAATAAAATTATTATATGGATCTGTCCAAGTTGCAGTTTTATTGAAATCTCAGAAGTGAGAGAGGATTCAGCCAATAAAATAAAGGTATGTATAAGCAATATTCATTTCTTGATTATAAAAAAATGATTATTTATCGTTATTTTCAAACCATGCCATGTAGTATTTAAAATATTAATTTTTCGTAAACCAAATCGAATCGGTGGTTTTATTGTCGTTGATTCATCTGGTGAGGGCAACTCCCTCATGGTGTTTTGGTGATAATATACCAACGTTGGAGTTTTGAATGTATAAGTTCGTACATGGGCAGCGTTCGGTCAGGGCAACTCCTTGACAATGCTATTTATTCACATTTTGTGGATTATCGCGGCGAACATTTGGTTAAGGCTACTCCTTAATATTGTTGTTCGTGATAACTACAGGAAACTGTATGTAATTTGGGTACCTAGATGTTTAGAATGAATATTTTTATGAACATAATAATTATGAGGGTATGGTTTGAACAGATATTTTTAGACACGGATCAGATAGTAACTATGTATGTTCACTGGATTATTGTTAAGATTGCGTGGACTATGCTGGTTCACAGGATTATTGTCAGGATGGAGTGGACTATGCTTGTTCACTGGATTGGATTATTGCTAGGATAGGGATAAGGTATGAGAAAAAAAAATAGAAAATAAAACAAAGAAAAAAAAGAGCAGAAAAAAAAGAGCAAAAAAAAAAAGAGCAGAAAAAAAGAGCAGAAAAAAAAGTACATATCTGATGAATCGAACATTAATTATTTTAAGTCGTCATCCCGATTGCGTGGACTAGGTTTGTCCACGGGATTTCAGGATTGCGTGGACTAGGTTTGTCCACGGGATTAATGTCAGGATTACGTGGACTAGGTTTGTCCACGGGATTAATGTCAGGATTGCGTGGACTAGGTTTGTCCACGGGATTAATGTCAGGATTGCGTGGACCAGGTTTGTCCACAGGATTAATATCAGGACTGCGTGGACTAGGTTTGTCCACTGGATTAATGTCAGGATTGCGTGGACTAGGTTTGTCTATGGGATTAATGTCAGGATTGCGTGGACTAGGTTTGTCCACGGGATTAATGTCAGGATTGCGTGGATTAGGTTTGTCCACGGGATTAATGTCAGGATTGCGTGGACCAGGTTTGTCCACAGGATTAATATCAGGATTGCGTGGACTAGGTTTGTCCACGGGATTAATGTCAGGATTGCGTGGATTAGGTTTGTCCACGGGATTAGAAAGAAGAAAGAAAGAAAGAAAAACGTTTATTTGCAATAAAAATGACGCAAGAGTTTACAAAAACATAAAAAAAAAATAAGAAATAGTTGAGGGAAACATGCGTCACATCCACGCAAAACGGCTGTCGCTCAGCATTATGCTGCGACTCTATGCAAAAACAGAGCCCAGCGCTGGTTTTCAGCGACAGCCGGCGTCGACGTACAGACGTCACCCGATGCAACAAACAATTAAATTACAGTAAAAATTAAAAAAAAAAAAAAACGTAATAATAAAAAGATATAAAAAGTAAATCCAATTGTATATCGTGAGAGTACAGTTTAAACAAACAAACAAAAATATAAAAGCAAAATACGGGATATATAAAAAAAAATTAATGTCAAGGATTAATGTCAAGATTGCGTGGACTAGGTTGGTCCACTGGATTAATGTCTGTAATGCGTAGACTATGCCTGTTCATTGGCTAGAACTGAGTGGACTATGGATGTTCACTGGATTATTATTAGGATTGAGTGGACTATGTTTGTCCACTGGATTATTATTAAGATTGAGTGGACTATGTTTGTCCACTAGATTATTGTGAGGACTGAGTGGATTATGTTCAGTAGTTGCTTGGATAAAATTAATGGCTTAAAGCTTATGAAACTATTAGCAATGAATATTTTTGTACTGATATGGATTATCGGGGTATGGATTTCTACTCGGTTCAATTTATTTTCAGCCATGGTACCAAGCGAGGATGATAAAAAGGAGGGGCACCTCCGACTACTCCGCCTAGGAGGCAATCAAATCGGGAATTGTTCTTGTGACTGGTCTTGGGCGGTGTTTGTACTCATTTCTCAACCATTTTAGCATGTTTCTATGTATCCTTACTATTAATGTTAAGTCTATATTATATTTCTTATTTACATTATGTTCTGTTTTTAAGTTTACTTTACTATTGCGGAGCTATATTTTTATGTGTCAACATTTCAACCCTTCACTACACTTACAACTACTCACCAATACTCAACACACTCGATCGATATGTAGATATCTTCCCTTTCTGTCGTATTTTGATAGCTAAAGCAATATGTGTTCCAGAGAAAAGTTTAAATGAAATCAGTTTCGTTCCATCACGTATTACACGTGACTTTCATTATCTTTTTAAACAAATTTACAGTAACTCTCATGCAAAATATTGAAATAAACTTAGATCTGGACACATTGCAGGTAGCTAAGACTGTCTCATGCGACATTGAAAATGCAAAGAAACACATTAACAGTCACAAGCACACCATCAATATCCTATGCCAAAATATTCGTAGCATCACCCGCAATATGCCAAACTTAGTCACACTTCTCCAAAGATCAAAAATTTGTTGGGACATACTGGTTCTCTCCGAGTGCTGGCTTCAGTCTGCTAAGTACATTCCTTTCCTCGACAACTACAACCATGTAGCCACCGCTTTAAACAAAACGCAAAATGAGGGTGTTGTAATATATTACAATAAACACTTACAAGCCACTGTGGAGGAACCGTCGATCATCGACGCAAACTGTCTACTTTTAAAATTAAATCGGGATGTTTGCGTACTGGGAATATATCGTCCACCAAGTCAAACTAACGTTGCTAAATTTATTGATTCCCTCAACTTGCTTCTTATTAACCTGAAATCCTTTAAAAACATTTTCCTTTGCGGTGACATAAATATTAACATAGTTCCAAATAGTGCTGATAAACGATCCCATGAATACCTAAACTTATTGGCTGGCCATGGTATGCTCCCAGGTCATACTCTTCCAACGCATGGTTTAACATGTCTTGACCACACGATGTTGAGGACTAATATGGACGTATCGTGCTTTGTTTTTGAAACCTCCATTACTGACCACGAAAGTGTTGCTATTAGCTGTAAACCCAAATCGCGCCTCTACTACTTAAACGCAACATATAGCACTGTAAATTATGAGGGTCTCGATAAAGATATGTCAAATGTTGATTTTCAACCTATTATTGACTCCCAGGATGTAAATATTGCAACGGAACTTCTTGTTACTTGCTTGTCTGCAGCAATCAGAAACAATACCAGGATTGTTAAAAGCAGCAAAAAGGAATGGATTAGCAAACCCTGGATCACTAAAGGATTATTACGTTGTATGAGAAATCGGGACAATCTACATAAAAAACAAAAGCGATACCCTAATGACGACATTATAAAAACTACATACAAACGTTACCGTAACTATTGCAACACCTTACTCAAAAAAGCAAAAAGGAGACATGACAGACAAGAGATTGAAAATGCTAGGGGCAACAAAAAACAGCTTTGGGATGTAATTAAAAGAATAAGTGGCACTGATAAAAGAATAGATCATTCGTCGTCTCTTTTCACATCAAACAATCCAGATACTGACATAAACAACGTCAACAGCTTCTTTGCAAACGTTGGAGCATCCCTGGCGAACAGAATCACTAATGTTAATCGGGCTTCAGTCAGATACTGCAGTGATCACCTACCGATTACCTCTCTAAATTCTATGGTCTTGCTACCCGCTGACGAGCAAGAAGTCTTCTTACTTATAAACAGACTAAAGGATAAATGTGCTGTGGGTCTCGACCTTATTGGTGGTAAAATTATCAAGAGATACGCGAATCTCCTTGTCTCTCCTGTTACCCACATATGTAACCTATCAATATCCACAGGGGTATTCCCTGAGCTGTTTAAAATCGCTCTTATCAAGCCGACCCATTTCCATCCTTCCGGCACTTTCCAAAATTCTGGAGCGCCTAATTAATAAGCGTCTAGTTATGTTTCTGGAGACCAACAAACTGCTCTCTCCTTCACAATTTGGCTTCAGAACTGGTATGAGTACCAACGATGCCGTGCATGAGCTGGTTGACACTATCGTAGCCAGTTTAGATGATGGGAAGAAATGCCTTACGGTGTTCCTTGACCTCGCAAAGGCGTTCGACACAGTGTCAATACCTCATCTTATTAACAAATTGGATCGTCTTGGCGTAAGAGGAATACCTCTCAAATTGCTGGAGGACTATCTTACTGGAAGGAAACAAAGAGTGAAAATTAAAGATAGGTTAAGTGATGAGCTCACTGTCAGCTTTGGCGTACCACAGGGTAGTATTATCGGGCCAACGCTCTTCTTAATATATATTAATGACCTTTGTCAGCTTCCTCTTATGAAAGGAAAAATAGTCACTTTTGCAGATGATACCGCACTGTTCTTCAGTGGTGGTGGGTGGAATGAGGTCTTTGATGCTGCACAATTGGGCGTAAATGCTGTTAGCGGATGGTTGCACAACAATCTATTGACATTAAATGTTTCTAAAACCAAATACGTAGCCTTTGCTCATAGAGCTAAACTTCTTCCTCCGCCAGCCCTCTCTATTTCGGCACACACGTGTGGCTCTCTAAATTCCGAGTGCAGTTGTCCCACCCTCGATGGGACTAATAATATCAAATATCTGGGGGTAATTATTGACTCCCATCTTACTTTTAAATATCATTTTGATGCCATTGTTCCGAGAATGCGTAAACTTATTTATATCTTTAAGACACTAAGACACACTGCAGACCGAAAGACCATCAAAATGGTTTACTTTGCCTTATGCCAGCCGTTAATTGAGTACTGCATCACAACTTGGGGCGGTGCTGCCAAAACCCATCTTGTTGTGGTGGAGAGGGCTCAGCGTGCTATTCTTAAGGTTGGTGCGGGTCTTCCCTTTCGTTTCCCAACTATTGATTTATACAAAAAATGGGATATCCTTACGGTAAGACAAACATTTATTCTGCGTACTGTAACAAAAAAGCATTCTCAGTTAAAGTTTGACAAATCAACCTACAACCAACGACGGAAGGGAAGAGTCTGCCCTTCACTCCAATTCAAATCTTCTCTCCCCCAGAATTTGTTTTGCTTCCTCGGTCAATTATTGTACAACAAATTAAACGTCACTCTCAATTTATATCCTAAAACCATCTCCCATTGTGAAAAGTCAGTTAAAACTTTTCTTAAATCCCTTGACTATCAAAAAACTGAGGATTTGCTGACAGTTTCCAAATAGATTTCCAGCAGCTTCTCTCTTGTGGCTGTTTTACATCGCATACTCACACTCGCACACTTCAACATGCATTCAAACAGCAATCTATGTGCATACTCTCCATCTTTCACTTCAACACGAACCTTCACTTTCACATGAATCATTAGTTCTGCATTGTTAATTGTTATTTGTTTTTGTATTAATTGCTAATTTATTTTTTTCTGTATTATGTATTGTTAGCTTTAACTTTTAACTGATTGTCTCTTTGTGATTTTCATGGAACTATCAAATGTTTACTCAAGATCGTTTTTATTATAAACTTTTTACTCTATTGTTTTGCTTCGGGGGGCCCTGGTGACCTGTAACACAGGTTTCTTCAAAAACCTACTTCAGGCACCAGTCTCTTCCAATGGTAGAATATAAGTAAAATTTGCCAAACCAATGTTGTGAAGAGAGAAATAAATAAAAAAATAAATAAAATCAAAGAATAAACGAAGAACGACTTCTACTTCTAGCGTAGAGGCCACACCAAGGAAGGCTCGTAGGACATCGAGTATGTTGGCCGCAAAAGACTTGTTGAATCTGCTCCCCGACTTCAAAGGAGAACAAAGTAGAAGTTCATTTTAAAAATTTAAAATAATGTAGTTCCCGAATTCGACCCGGCCTATAGGGCTCAAACCATTGACAGCTGGCTTAGGAAAGTGAAAGAGTGCGCAGGCATTTATGGCTGGGATGAAAATCAAATTATCCATTTTTCCTTTCAAAAACTTGCGGAACTAGCTAAAAGATGGTTTGAGACCTTGCCAAGCAAGGCTTCGAAAGGCGTTCCCTATTGAAGAGAACTATGGACGCCTTTTAGGAGAGATGATTAATAGGACTTCACGAAATGAATAAGTCTTCGCGGCTATTTTTACTATAAATTAAGTTGGTAAGAAGGCGGTAGACTGTATTGTTCATGGGTTGACTGATAGGTGGGTAGATTATTAGTGGCGATTAAACTCTTAATTGTTCTGAACCTGGAGCTCTTTTAAATTTTCTATGCTCTCAATGTTCGCAGACTAGTTTTCCTACTCAACCAAAGTTCCGTGATCGTAATGCTCGTAGATTTAGCAATTCAAATAATGTAACTACCACGGGTCAGGATAGTACCAATTTAAATGTCAAAAACCTATAGTTAGATGTAAAGACTGCCATAGGGTTGGGCATGACAACAATTACTGCAAACTGCTACCATTACGATCTCGCGCGTCTTCCGTATTAGGGACAGGTAACTTAGCTGAAAGGAAAACTTAAATGTTTCTGTTAATGATAAAGTTTTCAAAGCGTATATTGACTACGGGAGTCTACGTAAGAACGATGCTATTATCTCAAAACTTGTTAAAAATTATGATAAAATTCCAATAGTACGGAGCTTTGATAACTCTGCTGTACAGCCTTTATTTAAATCATGTGACTCTGAAGGTTGACGAAATTGAGACTTCTATCGATGTGTTAATAGTCAACGTTAAATTCATGCATACTCCATTGATCAATGGGCAGAATTTTACGGAGCTGCTTTTTGCGATTGCACTGAAGGATAGTTGCAGACTAACATTTTATAGGAGTCCTACTTAAGAATACCTTTGACACGGAGTCTTCACAAATGAAACTGTATAGGTACTACGGTTACCACTAAAGTTTATACAAACGAGTGTTGTATCAATTCATGCCAGGGACTGTAACTTCACGAGCAATATTTATATAGAAGGTTACTGTACTGTTGATAAAATGTTTGCAGGTATGATATTTGTGTGGTGGTGGGTAGATTGATATATTTATTCAATAAACCAGTGCGTTGCTAACTCTCGCCTTTCATTGACGCTGCATTGGCGACGATTACGGGATTCTTAGAAATTTTAAATTCTAAGACGGAACTAATTAGCAGTTTTTGCAGTGTAAAGTATTTACGTATTGCAATTCCGAGTAAGATGCCAATCGGTAAATTAGAACCGTTCAACATTAGTTCTAAACAATGGCCTGCTTATATACGTCGAGTTAACCAATATATTTTACTTAACGACGTAAAAGATGACCTAAAAGTGCCGATGTTAATCACAGTCGTGGGTGAGGCCACCTATTCGTTGATGTGTGATCTGTGTTCCCCTGACTTTCCTGAGGACAAAACTTACGAAACATTAGTAAAGCTACTTACCGACCATTTGGAACCGCAGCGGTCGGAGATCGCCGAGCGCCACGTGTTCCGGCTGCGGAGACAACGGGCCGGCGAATCCCTGATGGAATATTTACAAGCGCTAAAACATCTGGCGGCAACTTGCAACTTTGGCAAATGTAAAAAGTGTTCTACACTAGAGGAAAACCTTAGAGATCAATTTGTTTCGGGAATGGCAAATAACGCCATGCGTTCTAGAATATTTGCCGAAAGAAGAATAGAATACAAGGAGGCGGTGGAGTTGGCACTAGCACTGGAGGCTGCAGAGAAGCACGCGGAGGTGAGCGGCAGCACGGTGCCGACGACGACCTCAAGTGCTGGCGGCGAGGCAGGTGAAGACCTACACTACACACGCGGGGCCCGAGGGCGCACCCGCGGCCCGCGCAGTCCGGCTGGCGCGGGCGGCCCAGCCGGCGCAGCAGGCGCGGGCGGCCCAGCCGGCGCAGCAGGCGCGGCGGGCACGGAGCGCGCAGCGACCGAGCTGCGGAGCGGCGCGGCAGCATGCTGGCGTTGCGGCAAGGCGCATCGCGCGGTCAGGTGCCGTTACGTAAATTATAATTGTGATGAGTGTAAACAAAGGGGTCATTTACGAGTGATGTGCAAATCGATTAAAAGTAATCGAAGGGTAGACAGTCGGCAGAATTATATGAGCGGTGAGGACGATTCAGACGAAATGTTTAATATTGTTACTGGAGGTAAGGACAATAAACCATACTTTATAAACTTGATGATAGATAACTTTGAAACCAGGTGTGAAATCGATACCGGTAGTCGTATTTCGGCGATCAATGAGAGTATTTATACCAGTAAATTTTCTCATAAGATGATTAAGACTGATAATTTGATGTTACGTAGTTATGCTGGTTCACGCATCGAATCGCTTGGTTACATAGAAGTACGAGTTAGGTTACGAGATGTAGAAGTTAAATCCTTGCCGCTGTATGTAATTAAAAACGGAGCGTGCCCATTAGTGGGACGAGATTGGTTGCGCGCCTTGAAAGTAACACAAATAAATCTATATAAGATAACCGACGATAGATTCGTGAACCGTTTATGTGCCGAATTTCCGGAAGTATTTACAGATAGGTTAGGAACGTGTAAGCGAGCAATTCGACTACAGCTGACTAACGATGAGCCAGTGTATGTGCGTGCGCGCCCCATGCCGCTGGCGTTACGCACGCGCGTGGAGCGCGAGCTGGCGCGACTTGAGTCCGACGGTACCATATATCGCGTTGATTATTCCAACTATGGTACGCCCATTGTGCCGGTAGTCAAAAAAAAAAAATGGAGACATACGAATTTGCGGGGATTACAAAATTACTATTAATCCAAAGCTTAAGCGTGATTATTACCCCCTACCCCGCATAGATGAGTTATTTGCAAACTTAAGCGGAGGAGAAAAATTTACTAAAATAGATCTCACTCATGCTTACGAACAGTGTTTATTAACAAAAGAGTCACAACCGTACACAGCAATTACAACTCACCTCGGAACATATGCCTACCGACGTACACCGTACGGACTAGCGTGCATTCCCGAAAAATTCCAAAAATTAATGGAAGAAACCCTACGCGGTATTCCAGGTTGTGTTGTTTTTCTAGATGACATTTGCACAACGGGGGCTAATGATAAAGAACACATTAGTAATTTACGAGCTGTACTCGAAAGGTTGCGCGAGATGGGCTTAACAGTTAAGTTAAGTAAGTGTAGTTTTTTACAAGATAGTGTTAAATATTTAGGTTATGTCATTGACAAAAAGGGCTTACGGCCAGACACTACTAAACTGGATGCTATTTCCAACGCACCCACACCCGAGAATATAACACAACTGAAAAGTTTTTTAGGAATGTTAAATTATTACGGCAAATTCATTAGTAATTTAAGCACATTGTTATATCCTTTACATAATTTACTGAAAAAAGACGTTCGCTGGAAATGGGATGCCAGATGTGAGCAGGCGTTTAAAGAAGCTAAGCGTGTTCTCCTGGGCGAGCGAGTGCTGGCGCATTACGAGGAGGGGCGACCGCTGGTGCTCGCGGTAGACAGCAGCGCGTATGGGCTGGGCGCAGTGTTGGCGCACCGCTACTCCGACGGCAGCGAGCGCCCGGTCAGCTGTGTGTCGCGCACACTGAACGCGGCCGAACGAAACTACAGTCAGCTCGATAAAGAGGCACTCGCGATATTGTTTGGTATAACAAAACACCATCAATATTTGTTCGGTAGGAGTTTCATATTACGAACGGACCACCAGCCGTTAACGCACATTTTCGGTGCTAAAGGCGGTATTCCACAGACCGCTGCCAGCCGGCTTCAGCGGTGGGCCGCACGCCTGGCCGCATACGATTTTACTGTAGAATTTGTCCGCTCAGCTGACAATGGGCCAGCAGATGCCTTATCGAGGCTGCCGCTACCCCAGGAGGCTCGTTTAGTAGATGCAGTCACTTACATAAATTTAATAGAAGAATCAATTCCAATTAGCTTTAAGGATATTGCTGAGGAGACTGAGAAAGACCAATTGTTAAGCAAGGTTAAGGGTTACGTCACATTCGGTTGGCCGTTGACAGTGGCGGAAACAGAGAAACCGTATTTTGCCAGAAAACTGTATTTAACTACTGATTTAGGTTGTCTTGTCTATAAATACAGGATAGTGATACCGAACACATTAAGAAAAATAATTTTAGATGAAATTCACGATGGGCACTTAGGAATGCATAAAATGAAAAATTTAGCAAGAACTTATGTATATTGGCCCAGTCTAGATAGGGACATAGAGGAGGTATGCCGCTCGTGTACAGCGTGCCGCGCCGTGCGCGACGCACCGTCACACGCGCCGCTTCACCCCTGGGAGTTTCCGTTGCACCCGTGGCAGCGGGTACATGCGGACTTTGGGGATTGTGGTGGAAAGCGGTATTTAATTATGGTGGACGCAAATTCGAAGTGGATAGAAGCTATTGCAATGAGTAGGACGGACGCGCAGGCGACCATCAAAGTTATGAGAACAATTTTCGCCCGGTTCGGCTTACTGTCATCTCTTGTCACTGACAACGGCCCGCCATTTTTCTCACAGGAATTTAAAACATTTTGCATTAATAATTGTATAAAACATGTGACTACAGCTCCTTACCGACCACAAGGAAACGGAGCAGCAGAAAATGCGGTAAAAACCGTTAAAAAAGCTATCAAACGTGCTTTGTACGAGGGCGAGGACGTTACCACGGCCCTTAGTAAATTTTTATTCCAGTATCGAAACTGCGAACATGCAACCACTGGGGTCTCCCCGGCGAGGGCGTTGCAAGGGCGTAGGCTTCGCGGGCGCCTGGACGCGCTTCGGCCCGATGTGTCGACGGTAGTGCGCACCGCGCAGGAGCGCCAAGTGGCGGCTGCGGGCGGCACGACGCGCGTGCTGGCGCCGGGCGACGCGGTGCTGGCCCGCGACTACACCGCGAGGGGGGACAAGTGGTTGTCGGGAACTATAGTCGACCAGACTGGACCGGTCTCGTACAAAGTAGACGTTGGCCGTGGAGCCGGGTGGCGCAGACATGCCGATCAAATTATACCAGTGTAAAACAAGCATCGGCACTCGCTATCGCGGGCTAACATAGTTTCCGCGAGTAGAGATGTATCCGCAGAGCGAGAGATTCCTTCGGTCCGTGAGGAGGTGGAAGACACATTCGAAGATGCGTCTGACGGCGTTGGTGGGAAGTCACAGACCACCGGTTCCGAGGCGGCATCCGGGCCGGAACCGGAGTCGGAGTCCCCGCCACCACCGTCGCATGCATCTGCTCGTGCTCTGCGGGCTTATAAACGGGCTCGATTAGGAGCCACTAAATAATATGTTTGACGCATAGGTATTGTTGTTATTCAGATTTATATTTTAGATTAAGTAGATATGCTAAAGCTAAAAGGGGAGAAATGTACTGTTGATAAAATGTTTGCAGGTATGATATTTGTGTGGTGGTGGGTAGATTGATATATTTATTCAATAAACCAGTGCGTTGCTAACTCTCGCCTTTCATTGACGCTGCAGTTACTACTCTGTTGAGCCTAAAAGGGAATTTAGTTTACTACAAGGTATTTATTGGTCATCTAATGGGAAGGGTAATATTGTTGTTACTAATTTAGCAATAAACCACATCACGTTAGAATCTGATATTTTGTTAGCGAGGGCATTGCCAGTTAACAAGCTAGAATCCTGTTACTTTAGAAAAGCTAATACCAACGTTGCTACTATAGAAACACTAGACCAAATCAGACAAAAATAAAGGCATGACGCTAACCGGGTGCCGGCTCGTAAATATGATGTTGAAGATCTAGTCAAACTTTCGCGAAATAACTACGTTAACGACTGAGAACGCTCAAAACTCTTATCAGAATTCATAGGTATTACCGTATTCTCGTATTCCTATAAGATTGTAGAGGCTCTTGGAAACTACCGATATAGAATAACTGATGTCCCAAGTTTTCGAAAGAAAGTCAAACCTTATGACTCGGTCGTAGCCACAGATAGGATTAATACCTTGGATTCATGTAAAAGCATTAGAAATTCATGAGTGACTCAAGTAGTTGTGAAAACGAGAATGACGAGGCAAACTAGTTGTCATTAGTTCATTTTTTTTATTATTTCATTTTCGTCAATTACCTAATTGAACAATAGTCTATTCATCATCGTCATTTATTTATTCATAACAATTTACATTGTGTTGAACATTGCATATAAAATTAAAATAGAAATACAACATGCGGCTAAAAAAATAATTTGAAAAAATTTAATATTTTATTGTGTGTACATAAATAATAAAATAAATAATCACAGACAAACATAACAAGTCAATCAATTATACTTAAGTGTGTCAATAGATATATAAACAAATGTCAGATACGATTACAAGAAAAAATAAATAAAATAATGTCAAATGCGTAGTTACAGTCAAAGCATATTGTTACAGTCAAAGTTAAGAAAGTGTGTTCACTGGTACTTTCTTTATTTTGTATCATTTGACATGAATTCTGATACTGATTATAAACATCTTTCCAACAAGGTTTTTAATTTATTTTTAAATAAATGACTATTATATATTAACAATTTCAAATTAGTTGGTAACCAATTTAACAATTCAACTGCTTGGTAGCTGGAGTAATGCCTGACCACGTTCAAATTCGGTGACAACTTGTGTTTAAACTCCTTTCTTCATGTGCTTTCTCTTACCTTACGTTCCTCTTGTGATTCATACTGATGAATATACTTGGCAAAGTAACAAAGAATAACCAATATATATAAACTTAGTACAGTCAACATATTCAACTTTAAAAAAAATGCTCTCTACAAGATTCTGTTTGTGAGATCCTTACTCAAGTCCTTATAGCACAATTCTGTAAGATGAATGCTTTCTGACAAGTATAATTGTAACTGTTACCTCAGTCTAGCTTCGTTAAGCGCTATAATAATTAGCCTTTAGATGCTTTAAATCTAAAATATCTCTAAGGCTCCTGAGTGCAAAGCATGCCGATGAAATAGAAGAGTCAATAGCAGCTAGCTCATGTTTTTAATTTAAGTTCACATCTATGTTAATACCTAAGAATTTGACTTTGTCTACTAAGTCAATCTTGTCTCCATTAATTTGTACGTCTAGATTGTCGTTGTTACGAGTTGTTGTCTTGAATAAAGTAATGTTGGTTTTACTTGTATTTAGCAAAAGGTAATTGTAAAGATTTTTAAGTGGTTCGTTTATAGCTTGGGTCAATCCTTTTAAGTCATTAGCCCCTACTATTATGTTAGTGCCATGATTGTTTCTATCGATGCTTTTAATTTCTACAGACATTCCTCTCGATACTGTAATGTTCTAAGTTAGTCAGTAATAATTCATAGTCAATAGTATCAAAAGCTGAGCTGAGTTCGTTAAATAGTCCAGCCACTTTCATTTTGTCATTTAAATTTTTAATTGTCATATATGTGTTTATGGCATCAGAACAAATAATCGCCTTTCTGTTAACCAAATTGTCTTCTATTAATTATTTTGACATTCAAATGCACCATCATTTGACATTCATATACATAATATTGCCATATTTAAAAACAAAGTGTTTGCTCTATTCATTGAATTCTGATTATTAAGCCAGATTACAAGAAATGAACTGTGCGATTCTAAAGTAGATGTTCTATATTATGATTAATTAAATAAGGTAATTTAATGTAATGATTCTTTTTCTTGATTTGATAATAAACTGAGATTTAAGTAATATATTATTGAATAGTATTTGTTATTGTTGTATATTATTGAAGTAAAAAGTCCGATAGAATCTAAGTTGTGTACTTCTATATTATGTTAGTTATGAATTCTTGATATTAGCTGTAGTGCGCCAGGAGGCTGCACTATGTAGGATGGCCGAATGTAATGTAATGATTCTTTCTAAAATATTAAAAACATTTATTAGTATTTTAATGATCAGTTTTTGTTTAAATTTCATAATATTGTTATCTAGAAAGAGCGAAACCGGAAATTACGGAACTCTCTAGTACCCTCATTTAATTCGTCAATGTGGTGGCGGGAATGAAATTAGAAATAAGCATTTTTAGAGCCAGTACGCTCAGTTCTTGGTTGTCATCCGAATCACTCAGAATAGTTAAGAAATATTGGAGTCTGTCCGTTATGTATTCGATTTAAGTATAATATATTGGCTGTTACCTGTTGTGAAGAATAAAATTATTATGTGGATCTGTCCAAGTTGCAGTTTTATTGAAAATAGTGACAGCTCAACGTCTCTATCGTGCGGAATATCGTACACGCCACGCGCCAAGTGACGATAGCATTAGGAAATGGATCAGGATGTTCGAGAATACAGGTGCGACAGTTAAAATTCAAAACTCTGGTCGTCCTCGTTCAGTTCGCGATGAAGAAACAATTGAAGAAGTTGAGGCGTCGGTTCGTCAAAATCCGTCTTTATCCATCCGAAAGCGAAGCCAAGCGCTGAACATCAAAAAATCGTCTTTACATTCGATTTTAAAGAAAGACTTACATCTAAAAGCCTATAAAATTCTATTGGTTCAAGAATTGAAGGATACGGACTATGCGAATCGACTGAATTTTGCGAACGAAATGCTGCAGCGATTTAACAACTTTAACAACATAATGTTCAGTGATGAAGCAAATTTTCACCTGAATGGTCATGTTAACAAGCAGAATTGTCGATACTGGGCAGTGGAGAATCCGAGACGAATGCATGAACGACCCCTGCATAGCCCAAAGGTCGTTGTTTGGGCCGTGTCGCGACTTATCGCGAAATCACTCAAAATATTGTAAGGGAAGACATTCTCGCAAGATCACTGACAACTTTGCACAAGTTAAGAGACAATACCATGACTTGGTCATTTATAGTCTATGGAACCTAACGAACCCGCGACGCGACGAGTTCATTCCTGTTAGAATCCTGCCGCCATTTTAATCAGCCTACTAAAGTAATAAAATATACTAAAACTATTGTTATGAGTGTTGAGTGAGTGTCGGAGCGGTTGGGAAGCCTCCAGTTGATGAAAGCTAAGTGCCTAGGGTTAATTAATTAACTATTTATTGTCAATCTAATTCTATATCTTTTTCAACTACAAAAGAAAGTTGTTAATATTTGCTGTAAACTCGTGTAACCTGTGAAATAAACACTTGGAGCACTCAATTTAGTGTTGGGGCTGTGAATTAAGGTATGAAAAGTAATTATTCTATACGTATTACGTTGAAGGTACAGAATTTTCAAATTCCATAGAATTGCGATTCTCTATGGCCACGTGGGAATGCCAGAAGAATTTAAACAGTTTTAATTGATATTTACAATGAACAAATTACAAAATTACTGAGTCTAAACTGAGAAACACACTATTATTTAATTTTTTTTCTTTTCTCAATGTGCCTACTTACACACTTCAAAGGATGATTTCTTTCAAAATCAAAATCAATCTAAATCAATCAAAATCAAAGCATTTATTCCAAATAAACCAGTTACATGCACTTTTGAATTGTCAGAAGGTCGGTCAGTCAGTAAGGTGAAGCTAGTCGCCCATTCCAAAGAGTAGGTACCTATGGAGAAGAACGGGCAAGAAACTCCATGGACACTCTTTTAAATTATCAAGCTATTGATACAAATATTTGATTACATCATTCATTTTGAAATCAATCGTGTGAGAACGATGCAGAAATATATTGTACGCTGAGAGCGTCCATTATGGAAAAATAACAACAATTCAGAAATTAAAATACGCCGTAGCAGTTAAGAGATGACCAGTCCCCTCTGACGGCGTCCGTTCACGAACATGACGTATGGATCAGCATCATTCAGCTCAACTATATTGAAGGGAACCTAATGACCCAACACACACGCTACCACCAGCGAGACATTTGAGTGAGCATGACATACTCTCAACAGCCATAGCACTATCAAGTCAATAAACGACTAACCCAACAAATAGATGCTTTACAGCAAGCAGATCGTGCTCACACGTGTTCCATGCAATTATACAATACTAAGAAATTGAATCTACACAATGCAAAGACAGTTTTGTCCAAGGTTCAGCAGCTCCAACGGTATTCCCGAATGCTAAGTTTAGCTCCTGTGTAGCTGCACCAGTGCCGAATACCCCTGTCAGCGATGCAATTCCGTAACGTATAATATGCCTGGCTACATAGTGTGTACTGGCTTTGAGTTAAAAAAAAAACAAACAATTGCAAATTTAAACTACAAGAGGAAAAATCAAAGAACAATCAGTGTAAGCATAGAAATCGGACGCAGCTCAAGCCCAAGCCTTTTTGTCGTCAATATAATCTTTAACACTATAAAATGCTTTCTGACACAACTTACGTTTAATGAAGGATTTGAATTTATTCAGGCTCAGATCTTGAACCACCTCTGGAAGTCTATTGTAAAAATGCATACATTGGCATCTAAAAGAGCCACCTATTTTCTTGAGCCTTGTTGTAGGTACAATAAATTTGTGCCTGTTCCTAGTATTTATATTATGGACATCACTGTATTTTTCAAACAAATTTATATTTTTATGAGCATACAAAAGATTTTCATAAATATATTGAGACGGCACGGTCAGTACATTAATTTCTTTAAATTTTTCTCTGAGTGAGTGTCTTGGACTTAATTTATAAATTGCACGAACAGCTCGTTTCTGCAAAACAAATATTGTCTGAATATCAGTGGCATTTCCCCACAACAGAATGCCGTACGACATTACGCTATGGAAATAGCCAAAGTACACTAAACGGGCCGTCTCAATATCAGTCAAATTACGAATTGTTCTAACTGCGTTTACAGCAGAACTTAGTTTTTTTGACAATTTTACTATATGGGCACCCCATTGAAGCTTAGCTTTCCTCTTGCTTCTTATCTTAATTTGAAAATTAGATTTATTTGGCTACTAAGAATGTGGAAGGAAGTATTCCATTGCAGTATAAGAACCATAAGTAAACAAAGTACTTGTAGTTATTTCAAATTTAAACCAAGTAAAGGCATTATAAGTCTCTATCTCTAGGTATAGTAGGAAAATAGTTATTGTTTAACAGAGTGCTCATGTGAAAATACAACATCATACTCTCATATTACTTTGGATCTTCATATGAAATTTTAAGATAGTCAATTAACTTGTTTGTCTTGAAATTCTTCCATTCTTAATTACTTACTTGGCCACAACTTTAATTATAATTCAGTCATTGACAGCAATATGTTTGGTATATTGCCTGTTCCTTGAAATTAAACTAAATTAAATTAATCAATAGTTAGAATAATAAACACATGCATACCTACATGTGACTAAAGTAACTTCAAGAAGAAGTTTTTATTTTTGTTCTAGAATCAGAATTTAAATTAAAGCTTGACAGTATTGGTACTTTCATAAATATAAACTATTACCTGTTTGGACATGATTGTACATGAGTAAGGTTTAAAGTAAAATAATTATGCTTTAATATTAATTTTAAAATAACACTGTAAACCATTGTTATTTCAAGATAATAAGATTTATATTAGACTGCATGTCGGAGATCAATGACAATTAAGATACATATTTTATGAAGATGTTGGTAAATGATAATTATGAGTTGACGGACTATCAATGGGTACTCACCTGGTACTTACTTGTAAACAATTTTTTTTATTTTTTTCTACTTCATTCTTTAATAAATTTTCAATTGAAATTTAAGGCCAAGTGAATTTTAAATGAAACCAATACTTAAGGGAGATTTACATTTTTTTTCAAATTAGTTAAAGCAAATAATTTCCAAATGAAATGGATAAAGTTAGATTTATAACACACATATTGGTATATAAGTTTATAGTAGAGATAACTTTGCGGGAACCCTGAAATGGAAGACATATTAATAAACCGTTTGACTAAAATTGCTGACGAAATCAAAACCATATCTGCGCGAGCCTATGATATCTACAATATTTTGAATAATGAATTTGAGTAATTCATGCGCATCATAGAGCTATTAATAATATAAAACAAGCAGTAAAGCTTGATGAATGCCGAACCACATTGGATGAAATTCAACGTCACTTAAGAATACTTCAATCCATGGGAGAGAATACTGATATGAATCAGATGAGATTTTTAATAATGGAAAAATTCCCTACTGCCCTAATCTATGATACTAAGATGAGACTTGGATCTAACGGTACATTTACTGTGGAATGTATTTTAACGCATCTATGCTTGATAATATTCACTAAAGAAGACGCTATAAGGATAACTCAATAACCTTGTTCAAGTAGTGCTGTTGAAACTCCGTACACTACAGAAACTTTGCATATAAAGGCTGCTACAAATATTGAAAGGAGACCCGGAACGTCAAAGAAATTTTTCACATATAATAAAAGACCATTGAAAGGATTTCAACACAATTTCAAACCTAATAATGACAGACTGAAGAGAAAATTTGATCCAAATACAACTAAAGAAAAGAAATTCCACAACTCTGATAAAAGAAAGAAGCTCTTCAATTGTATCTTCTGCAAAGGAGACCACTACAATAGCAATTGTGAAAAGTTTAATACTCTAGAAAAAAGAAAAGCAAAACTTCAAGATAGATGCTTTAATTGTTTTAAACGGGGGCATCGATGTCCTCAGTGCCCTAATAAAAGAAGATGTCGCTTCTGTGGCGAGCATGGAAGACATAACCAATCTTTATGTCCTACCACAGTGCAGCCGAAGAGTCGAAATGAAAAGGAATCGAATGTAATGCATGTAAGCGGGAAAAGGTCCACAATATTGCAAACAGCCGTTTACACAGTACTAGGCCACAGTGATAGTCGAAGAAACTGTAGGATACTGTTGGATACAGGAAGTGAGAGAAGTTATACAGGATGGGCCAAGAATTCGTTAACATTTAAACTTAACACCCCGCGCTAATACAAGCCGCGTGGGGAGCGGGGAGGGGCGTTACCACTAGCTCGCTTCTCGGAAATTTAGTCGCAATGGATCGTTTCACGGGGCCGCAGCGCGCTTATTGTGTGAAACAATTTTATTTAAACAACAGTTCGCTCATTACTGTGAGACGCTTATTTCGCGTTGAATACGACATACACGATTTAAATCAGTGTCCGAGTGCTACATTAATAACGAAATGGGTTAAAAAGTTCAAAGAGACCGGATCTACACTAAACGTGAAGCGAACCGGCGGCCCACGGACTTCTCGGAGCGAAGAGAACGTGCAGCGAGTTTCCGCATCAGTTCGACGTGATCCAAATTTATCGACGCGCAAACGTTCGGCTGAATTAGGACTATCCCGAACATCATTGCGCCGTATTTTGAAATTAGATATGAAATTACATCCATATAAGATCCAGTTAGTACAGGAATAAAAACCTAATTATTTAAATTTGCGCAAGTCCTATGCCGAAACAATGTTAGATCGATTCAATAATTTTGACAACCTCTTATTTTCCGACGAAGCCCATTTCCACCTCAACGGACACGTAAACAAACAGAATTGCAGATATTGGAGCAGCGAAAATCCCAAATCTAAACACGCGAGGCCACTTCATTCTCCCAAGGTAACGGTATGGGCTGCAATTTCAGCAAAAGGAATCATTGGGCCCTATTTTTTCGAAGATTCTCGCGGCCGTTCGGTTACTGTGAATTCTGTTGAATATGTGAAAATGTTACGGGGGTTCTTGGCACCGAAGCTACTGGAATTTGCTGGCTACAATCGTAACACATGGTTTCAACAAGATGGAGCCACTTGTCACACATCCAACGAGTCCCTGCCGGTAGTCAAAGAAATGTTTCCGGAAAAGCTGATTTCCAGACGAGGCGACATCCCATGGCCACCCAGGAGTCCAGATTTAACCCCAGCAGGCTTCTTTTTATGGGGTTATTTGAAGAGTCGTGTTTACATCCATAAACCAAAAACACTACGTGAACTAAAGGAAAAAATTAGCGAAGAAATGTCAGCGATCTCGCGGTCTCTTTGTCGACGAGTATTCGAAAATTTCGGTGCTCGCTTAGAAGAGTGCAAAAATCGAAACGGTGGACATTTAGATGATGTTATTTTTAAAAAATAAATTCCAAATAATTAACTTTCTTGTAAATAAATAATTTTAAAAATATGTCAAATAGTTTTCTTTATACGATTTTTTCAATTGGCCATGGCCCACCATTTCATGGCCCACCCTGTATTACAGAAGCTATGGCTAAAGAATTGAATCTTCAAGAGGAAGAACGAAATAACCTTGCAATATTTACGTTTGGATCTCAACACCCTAGAGAGATAACAAGCTCATTAGTAAGAATAGATATTATGACAAATGATAATACAATCAGGTCAATATTTGCCAACGTTATACCATCAATATCTCCAGGAGTACCTTATCCAGAGGAAAATTTACTTGGGTGGAAGAACTCTGGCGAATATCTGTTAGCTGATGATGGGTCACTGCTTGATCGAGTTGACATATTGATAGGCAATGATCATTATTACTCTATAATGGCAACTGATAAAATACAAATAGGACAGGATTTGTATTTGATACCTTCTGAATTTGGTTGGATAGTTTCTGGTAGAAAAAACGCTACCAAATGCAGGCAACGTTTATCAGTGCTTACATATTTTGAAAATTCTGGTAATGATAGTTTCAATCAACTAGATCCACCACTACTTTCACAGCTTGAAGTGTTTATGGGACTTGGAATCCATAGGTATAACAGACTCACCTAAAGCGAATAGGGATGAAGAAGCTATCAAGCATTTTAACGAAAACACAGAGTATAAAGATCACAGATATTATATCAGCTGGCCATGGAGTGATAGTCCATCAGGATTGCCATCCAACTTTGGGCTGGCATTTGGTCGGCTCAAAGGCTTACTTAAAAGACTAGATGCAGTTACACTCACGTCGTATGATGACATAATCAAAGATCAGTGGAGTAACGGAATAATTGAAGAAGTTCCTAAGAGACAAGTAAACCATGCAGTACATTACCTTCCTCATCACTGCATCACTACACCAGGGAAAGTACAACGTATAGTCTATGATGGATCGGCACATGTCAAGGACAGTAAAAGTCTAAATCAGCACCTCTATTGCGGACCTCTGTTATTGGAAGATTTAACAGGACTCACGCAATTGGAATAGTAGCAGATGTCGAAAAGGCTTTTCTTCAAATTGGGCTTAAGGAATTAGATAGAGATGTGACAAGATTCTTGTGGTTGAAGAACCCTCATAAACCAGTAACCGATGAAAACCTCATCCATCTAAGATTTACCCGTGTTCCATTTGGTCTTACAGCGTCACCATACTAAATATAAATACTAAATGCCACAGTCAAACACCATCCAAAATGTTCAAAATTCGAATATATAAAGAAAATCGCTAATGATATTTATGTAGATAACCTTCTGACTGGATCAAACACTGTTAATGAAGCAGTAATGTTATACCATAATTTGAAAAACACATTTAATGAAATTTCCATGAATCTAAGACAGTGGAGTTCAAACTCTAAAGAATTTATAAAACAGATTCCAGACGGGGATATATGTCCTGACAAAACGATAAAATTACTCGGTATAGAATGGAACTTAGATCAAGATACATTAAGCTTAAGAGCAAAGGTACAGCTTGGCAAAAAAGAGTCTGACGCGGTGACAGTTGGAACTAAAAATGGATAATTGAGGCAACATTGCTCACTTGTCAATTGCTAGTACGTTCTGTGTCAACAGTGCGTTTACCATAACAATATTTTTATAATTTCCAAAAATTATAAATTGTCATTGCATAATTGTCCATTTAAAATAAATAGAACTATTCAGAATAGTGGCAGAGCAGTGATTTACCACGTCTATATGCGGTGTTTATCCGAATATCAAGCGGGACAAGTTTTATCGATAATCGAGAATGTTTATCAAAGAACTGCCGATATGACAGGTATTTATGTACTTTAAATAAGTAATTGTACATTAAATAAGTTTTTGTAAATGTATTCAATGCATAGTTTTGTGGTTATCCAGATTTATATAACTTTTAGTCTTGTTTATAGAAATTGAAAATTGAGGTTATGTTTTGTAGTTTAACAAGACTCGTATACGCTATCCTCCAATATAGATACTTGAAGATTATGAAAATGGAATTAATAAAAGTGTTGTTATTATGTTTTTTTTTTGTTTTAGGTAAATCTGTCAATACTATAAGAAAAATTGTTCAGGAAGGTGAAAACAATAATGGCATTTTTTCACCACCGGGAAAACATCGCAAAGGTCGCCTGAAGAAAGATTTAGATAATTTCGATTTATGTGCAATACGTTTAGCAAGCCAAAAGGTTCATTTCTTTTACACTGTGAAAAAGAAGGTATGGTTTATTCATACACTGTTCCAGATTTCATGATTTTAAAAAAAGCCGATTTAATACAAAATACAATGTTTCAGGTACCTACACTGAGAAATTTACCGCCGGTAATTAGAGAGGACTTGGGTTATGATGGAAGCCGTAAACATCTCAGAAAGATATTACACTCTGGGTTTATAGATATAAGAATATTTTGACAGAGGTGCGATTATGTATGAACTGGTGGAACAACTTATAATAAATTTAAGAGATGACAGTAGCAGTGATTTTTCACAATCAGAATATTCCAGTGATTCTGAAGATGCAAGCTTAAGCCAAAATGTGAGCTTTTCTGGAATTTAATATTTAAATGAAAGTGTTTTCAATTTGTCTGATTAAATTGTTATGTATTAAAATAAAACTTCAAACAAAACGTGTTCATTGATTATCCTGTAATATTTGTCAATTCCTAACAATCCCACTGTTAGATTGCCCTCGGGGGCATGATTATCTGTATGTGGGTACTTATTACACAGCCTTCTTACAGGGCTTCGGGGCTTCCCCTATGAATATTGTCAATACTGGACATTGATGTGTCTGAGGGATTGAACCACCCACTTAAGATTGGGATCACATCTCCAAAAATAACAAGTATCAAAACTTGTTGACCCTAAGTATTCTGGGTTGCCACAGGTGCGATACTAGTGACCTCAATTGTTCCACACTCTTTTTTGGCAAGCTGTAAATGAAAATAATAAATGCACAAAAAGAGGAGTTTTGAAAACGATAGCAGCTGTATACGATCCGTGTGGATTTAGCATACCCAGTATGCTATCTGCAAAAATTTTCTTACAAGATCTATGGAAGAAAAAGTAAAATGGGATAGTCCACTAGACATTGATACTAAAGAACGTTGGATAACCATTGTACAAGACATAAAGTATGTAGAGAATATTTGCATACCTCGTAGAACCATTATCTCCATCGATGGGATAGCTGAACTACATTGTTTCTGCGATTCTTCATTGCAGGCCTACGCTGCAGTGGTCTACTTGGTGCAAGGAATTAATATACATTTCATAATAGGAAAATCACGACTCTTACCAATAAAAGATCAACAAAATTTAAGTATACCTAAATTAGAGTTACTCGGTGTACTTACTGGAAGTAGACTGATTAAATATGTTCTCAAGTTTTTACCAATGCAGGTCAATAAGCAAACCTTGTGGACAGACAGTCAGATTGTGATAGACTGGTATAATTCTAACAAACTACTTACAGCATTTGTAACAAAAAGGTTGGAGGAAATAAAACTGAATAAGGATTTGGTACTTAGACATGTTCCATCACAACAAAACCCTGCGGATGCAGCAACAAGACCATATGCTTCGGAAGAGGAAAGGTCACGTTGGTTACTAGGACCAGAATTCTTAAAGTTGGGTCAATCAAAATGGCCGTTTGTTCCACTAAATACCATTACTTTTTTAGCGGAGGAGGATCTGCTAAACGCAGAAAGTCTGCAGTTGAATATCACTCAAGATGAGGATATGTCTGAAAAGGTAGCTGAAGAACCTCAGCTACAAGAATCATTAGATAATTTGTCAGAAGAAATGCACTCTGAAAACAGTATATTAAAAGAAATTAAGAAATTACAATCTGAACATTTTGGAGATGAATTGGAAGGAAAGGAAACTAATCTTAGTCGAAATCTAGGTCTCTTTGAAGATATCGACGGTATACTTCGTTGCAGAGGCAGAGTGAAATATGCCGGTTGGGCTTTTGATAAAAGATATCCGATAATCTTACCGAAAGATTGTGAATTCACCTCTAAAGTAATCATAGATATACATGAAAGAAATTATCATGTGGGCGTCAACCACACATTGAGTATAATTCGTGAAACGTACTGGATACCTCAAGGTAAAAGCCAGATTAAGAAAATATTGAGTAAATGTTTCTGTTGCATGAAACATGTTGGAGGACCATATAAACTACCATCTACACCAGCATTACCTCCTGGAAGAGTGAACTATTGGGAACGTGCACGACATTAGCGCCATCTGCTAACGGAACTTTAAGGGGCATATGTCAAAAATAAATGGCAACAGCTTTCTTATTGATTAGAGTAAATAAAATATACTTTAAAAAGACAATAAATGGTACGTTGAATGAAAAAAAAAATGGTTTTGAATGTGTAAAACACACAATAAGTTTCCAACCCCAAACTCAGCTAAAACGAAAAAAATTGGTGCTAGCAGAGCATGTGAGGAATGTAGAAGAGCTGAAAACTAATGGCAATAGTTATTTAATACGAGCCACCATCATTCGGCAAACATCGGTGATCTCGACATCCTATAAAACAAGTTTAAACGTAAGTAATCTCCTAAACTAAAAATATGACTAAAGATTTAGATAAAGTGATATAAAAAATTAACTAACTGTTTATACTGTACTTAACTATACTAATTTAAATTAACTAAAACACAACAGACATGTACAATATCATCAATACAATTGAATAAATTATCCGGTAAATTTTTTTAGTCTTTGCATAATCCTTTCGACATCTATTCTTACGATGATTCAACAATAAAGACCCATTTTCAAGTTCAAAACAACATTGACATTGAGAAGTTTGTTTGCTTCCCTTGCCCTTTTTGTTACACATTTCTGCCGCGACAAGCGCAGCAATCGTTTTCTTTACCCCTTCCACCTACTTCGCACGTTCCCAATAGCCAACCATTTACTTTTACTGGTGTTGATTAATTAGGTCCAATATTAGTTAAAACAGATAGCGGCACAAGTAAGAGATGGATATGCTTATTCACTTGTCTTGCTGTCAGAGCTGTGCATCTCGAAGTGGTTGAAGATCTCTCAGCTGAACAAGGACTACTTGCTTTAAGACGAATGATTTAAACTAGAGGAATACCCACACTTATAACTTCCGACAATGCTTGGCATTTTAAGTTGATTTCCGACAAAGTAGCAAAAGCGTACTGTGTTGTGAATAAAATAAAATGGCGTTTTATACCTGAACTCGCACCATGGCATGGAGGTTTTTATGAACGCTTAGTTGGATTGATAAAGCATTCCATGCGAAGAACATTTCAAAAACATCTTTTAAGAGATAGTCACCACTAACTTGTGTTGATACCGAACTTGAACATATTTTGAAACCATCCAATTTTCTTCAAATTGGCAGATGTGTCACTCTTGAGAGTGCAAAAACTGACGTGATGGTACAAGGATCTTCCACAAAAACAAATTTAATTATGGGTTGGAAGAAGTCTAGAATAATACCAGGTGAATTCAAAGAAATGTTCCAAAATCGCTACTTACCTAGCTTAAGAGAAAGATACAGCCATTCTCCTAAACAACCACGTGTTACTTCGAATCTTAATCCAATAGTAGGTCAGATAGTCCAGGTAGAGGGAGATAAGAACAGAGAAGGCTGGAAAGTGGAAAAAATAGTGTCATTAGTGAAAGGTTCTGATTATCTAGTTAGAGTAGCAAAAGTCAAAGTTGGAAATGCGATTTTCACTCGCTCTATTGCACATTTATATCCTTTAGAAGTTGAAGATGACGAATGTCATGATGAAATTGTGAATATAAACCCTTCAGTGTGGCACCTGAGCCCTTCAGTGTGGCATCTGAGCCCTTCAGTGTGGCACCTGAGGCCTTCAGTGTGGCATCCTGAGCCCTTCAGTGTGGCATCTGAGCCCTTCAGTGTGGCATCCTGAGCCCTTCAGTGTGGCATCCTGAGCCCTTCAGTGTGGCACCTGAGCCCTTCAGTGTGGCGTCTGAGCCCTTCAGTGTGGCATCCTGGGCCCTTCAGTGTGGCATCTGTGCATATGACTGCTGCAGGACTGCTTTGCCTCACTGAAGGCAGTGAGGCAAAGCAGTCCGAGCCCTTGAGAAGATAAGGGAGTGGACGCAGAATTTGATGATTACTTTCTTTTAAATGTTTCCGGCGGGTCGCGACTTATCGCGAAATCACTCATAATATTGTAAGAGAAGACATTCTCGCAAGATCACTGACAGCTTGGCACAAGGTAATAGACAATACCATAATTTGGTCATTTATAGTCTATGGATCTTTTACCCAACGAACCGACGCGATGAGTTCATTCCTGTTAGAGTCATTGGCGCCATTTTCCCTCAGTATTAAAGTAACAAAATATACTAAAACTATTGTAATGAGTGTTGAGTGAGTGTCGGAGAGCTTGGGAAGCCTCCAGTTGATGAAAGCTAAGTGCCTAGGGTTAATTAATTAACTATTTATTGTCAATCTAATTGTATATGTACTATGATGGTATGATCGGAACCAAAGTTACCGAATTACAGTAACACGAATTATCTTAATGGTTGTATGTCCTGTAGAACTGTGCAAATAAGCCCTTTAGTGTGGCAAGAGTGCGTGTAAGCCCTCGCGCGAGGCCGATAATAAGCCCTTTGGTGTGGCATCCCGACGCCGTCAAGGCGTGGGTTACAGCACACAGGATATCCAATATGATAGCTAATTGGTACGAAGCGCTAGGTCAAAGCGCGCGGCGCGGTATTAGACAATCCCTCATTTGGAGACTATGAGAAAACGATAGATTAAAATGAATGTAATCAATATTATATAATGTCAAGTTAGCTCTGTGCACTTAGTTCCATAACAAGCAAATGATGATTGCTTAATCCCTATAGACTAAGGAAAGGAGAGGTTAACACCGAGCGTGGGCGAAACGTAGAGGGCATACATCGTGTAACAAAGCGAAGCAGATTATTACATCCACTACACACCGGTTGTCGGCACAACAGTATCAACATAGGTAAGTCAAGTTATCATCGGACCCCCTTTAATAAGAATTTTCGTCGAGTCGCGGTATTGGGCACAGGCGACTCGCCGACAGGCCGCTATGTCTGCTAAAGGCATAATTGGTCCTTATTTTCATGAAAATCAACGAGGCCGAGCAATTAATGTGAATAGTAACCGTTATTGCGATATGTTACGAAATTTCTTGGTCCCTGAGTTGCAGGAGTTTACAGGTTTCAACTCAAGAATGTGGTTCCAACAAGATGGGGCCACTTGCCATACCTCAAATGACTCAATGGAAGTTGTTAACGTATTCCCTAATAAAGTCATTTCGCGAAGGGGTAACATCAACTGGCCTCCCAGAAGTCCCGATCTTAGCCCGCTCGACTCTTTTGCATGGGAATACCTTAAAAGTAAGGTTTATCAAAATAATCCGACGACTCTAACCCAGTTGAAGCAAAACATCAGGTCAGAAATAGCAGCAATATCGATAGCTATGTGTCAACTTGTTATCGCCAATCTTCGTTCCCGATTAGTAGAGTGCCAGCAACGTAATGGTCACCATTTGAATAACATCATCTTTTCCAAATAATTCTCCAATTCATATGGTAATAATAAACAATAAACGTTTTTATTACTTACAAATAATTTTTGTTTTATTGAACTTACAAATACCCGATACCCTTTCTGGACACCTTGTACCATCGCCATTCAAACGTGCTTTATTTTGGCCGGAACCAGAAACTAAGAAAAAGCGTACTAAAGAACGTATTCCTTCAGCAATTACTGGTGAGGCTTGGAAGTGTTGATGTCAAAAAAGAGAATGAAAAGAGAAAAAAAAGAGGAGCAGAAAATAAAACGGGTTAAAGAAAAACAACTATTAAAAAGAGGATAGCTAAGGAAAAAATAACAAATAAACGGAAAGTGTCAAAAATGGATCACAGAAAAAGGACGGTTTTCTCGTAAAAAATAAATCGGCCGCCGGCGTAAGTTACCACCCACCAGACAAAGTCATGCCGCCAAGCGATTCGTCGTGTTCCGGCATGATGTCTGGTGAAGCCGTTTGGGGGACTGGTCTGAGCAGTTGTGTTGTGGTGTGTGCAGGGTACTGTTATAGGGTCCCTTCCAAAAGGCTTTTTAAAAAAAGAAAGGAATTATTAAATGATAATTTATATTTCTTTTATCAATTATAATGATTAATTATAAAGGGACCCTTATGCAACCGTTCACGTTCGTGGTTTAAAATAGACTGCCTTCAGTACCGTAAATCGAATGGTTAGTGCTGATTATTCCTATTATGCTGAGATGGCTTCTTAGGGTTCAGTGTATGCCTATAACAGCATCTTAGGGTTCGGTGCATGCTTATAACACCTCCCCCATCAGAGTGAACTTTGGGGATGATTGCCAAAGTTCACCCTAGAAAGAGGTTCTTAGGGTTGGAGCTGGAATTTCTTGAATGGTTTGCTCCAGTTCTATAGATACCGATTTAGATTTATCGCATCTGCGGAAACTATATTTGCGAAGGTTGCAATTGGGTTTACAAAAAACTACAATTTTATAAACTATGTAAAACAAAATAAAACATACAATTAAGCTTATAACTATTGAATAATGTGTCCCATATTTAATTATGTGGGGTGTCTCTTGAATTTTATCGACGTCTGATAAGAGGTTGTTAATTGCTTTGCCAATATTATTCATATCATCTAAGTTAATTCGCTCTAAGTGAACAGGGGACATATTATTCGTTATACTATTTGTTTTACAACAACTGCTATTTATTAAATTGAAATCTGGCAGATTGATAGGTGAAGTTAGGTTTAGAACATTGTTGTATCTCGGTAACAGCGTAGTACCTCTACAATAGGCGATACAATTGGTTGGTATAGATAAGATGCCGATACCAAGTATATTTATTTCCTTTATCTGATTGTGACCTTGACAATCTAGTGAAAGTTTCGTTAATTCAGATTGAGCGTATATAAATTTATTATTATTGAGTGATTTAAAAATGTCTAGGTTACCATGAATAATTTTGATATTACATACAGCGGGAATTTCTTTTATTGTTTTAGATAACAATTCACTTTCACAACTGGGTCTTGAATCAGTTTTATAGATAATTGGAATTTCACATAAATATTCTGCCAAACGTATTAGTTTACAATTTTCCAATGATTCTAGTTTACAGTAATTTGACTTATCCTTCGTTATAGCTATATACTTAGCACTAGGTACAATTAAACCAAATGTGTTTGGTTGGCTGGCGTCGTGAGGTGTTGGCAATGCAATATTATTAAACAAAGAATACTCTTGATTAGATATCAAAGGAACACGCAAAAGAAATATCAGTTTATTGTTAAAGTAATAACAGAATAAAGTAGACACTTTTATAATAGTGTGAACTGAACTTATGTCTAATTGTACAGGTAAGTTTACATTATTGGACAGATGCCTTACGTTATCAGCTAATTCTCGGTACATAGCGGTAGGCGACATAACGGACGGGTGCAGTATGTTTTGACTACAGAGCGTTATCGCATTTGTTATGTCTTCAAGTTGAAATGTTAGGGTGACCATGGAAGTTTCTAAGGTATTAAGGACAAAATCTAATTCTAAAATATGCGTAGTTTTTGAAATATTTTGAATACTGCTCGAGAGTTTGCTGATAGCGTCATTTAACTTTGCTTCGTTTTCTTGAATCTTGTGAAATGTGTTATTATATGTTGATATGACAGATTTAGTTATTAAAATATTGTTTTTAATCAAAGATATAAGTTTATCTTGATTATTTTGTATTGATTCAATAGCTTGATCATATTGAACAGCGTCGTCTTCGTCTAAAGTACCAAAAACTTGTTTTAGAATCATCCCAATTCCTCCAATCCATGCTCGTTTATTTCTGTGATCACCATTATCAGTAAGGTAAGATATGGAACTAAATAATTTTATTAAATTTTGTTGCTGGACTACTAATGGTTCCACCGTATTATTGCATTCTGAGTGTTTTATATAACCGGTTTGTTTGCATGTATAAATTACTGTTTCTAATGCTGAATTTATCTCTTCTATATGCGGTTTAATATGTGAAATATCTAACGGCATAATGACATTTAGGATACCATTATTAATTTTTAATTTTCCTATGTAATCGAAGTATATTCCAGGACTCGCAGTTATCGCGTGGACATACTCGTTAGGTGGTTGTAGCTCCGCTGAGGCACTGTAAGTACATAGGTATGTATGTATTATGAATACTAACTAAATGTTTATTAAAATAACCAACTACTACTAATCTAACTAATCCATAAGCATTACGTAAATACATATAGTCTAACTATACTAATATCGATTCGATTATGAATCTAATTTAAATTATTCTTTTACAGGTTATTGCTGACTTCCGCAAGTTTCACTTGGTCAAAATGGTGACGGACGTGTCGTCTGTTTATCAATAGTGATAAAGTGTTATTGCTATGAACTTTTACGACTTTATACGGACCTTTCCATATGGGTGATAAGGCCTTTCGCATTCTAAGGTGGTTCTTTAAGTAAACATAATCGCCAGTTTTATATTGTACTGAACGACTATGGGAGTCATAATATGTTTTAGACGTTATCTTAGATTTGTGGACATATTCAAGGGCTTTATCGCGAGAATACTTTAAGCGGTTTTGTAGCATACGGATATACTCAGGATATGTCGCGCCAAGGCTTTCGTCACATATAGAGTTTGGGATAAACGGTTTATTGCCAAACATTAATTCATAAGGAGTATAATGTGTTACGGTATGAACAGTAGTATTATAAGTAAGCATGGCTGTATATACGTAACGGGGCCAATTTGTTTGTTCTTCGTTGACGAAAGATTTTAGATATTCTTTCAAGGTTGAGTGGCTCCGTTCGAGTGCGCCTTGTGTTTGCGGGTGGTATGGTGTTGACCATAGTTGTTTAATTTTTAAAAATTCACACGTTTTCTTAAATAAGTCTGCTGTAAAGTTAGTGCCTTGGTCAGTCAAAATCATTTTTGGAAGGCCAAATATTGATATAAAATGTAGTAAACATTCGCATGTTTCTTCGGCTGTCGTGCTGCGCACGGGGTACGCGGCAGAGAATTTTGTGAAATCATCTTGTAGAGTTAATATAAATTTAAGTTTTGCCGGACCGGATTCCGGAAGGGGTCCTACTACATCAAGCGATACGCGCTCACACGGTTTAGTTGATGTGCTTGTAATTTGCATAGGTGCGCGGTTTATTTTGCGTAAAGCTTTATTTTCTTGGCACGATTTACAGCATTTAACATAGGACTCTATATCATTGCGCATACCTTTCCAATAATATAACTGTTTCAATCTATCATACATACGACTGACACCTAGATGACCAGCTATGGGTAGGTCGTGGTTATCGTACAGAATTCTTTTAACTTCAGACGGTGATGGGTAAGTAACGTTATTATGATAGATGTCTATTTGTATGCCAGTATTATGAAATAGGTAGTTTATAATATTATAAATTTTTATATAATTGTGTTTCTCGAAAGGGTTTCGGAAATCGGATATGCTTATTTCTTTAATTTGATGAGTTTTTACAAGTTCATTACGAATATTTTTGAGGGTTTTAAATATTTCGTCATATGACGTCTGGTCGAAATGATGTACTTTTACATACAGGAAGTAGTAATCTTTATTTCTCGATTGGATCTTATAGAATTTATGTAATTCCTTTTCTTGACTGTGGATTTGTTCTCTATTTTCTAAATTACTTAATATGTGTTCTATATACGGATTCGACTCATCCAAATCAATTGATGTGGGCACTAAGACAACCGTAGAAGTTGATTTTAGTAAACTATCATTATGTTCGATGATGCGTGTATTAAATGATTTATTTTTATCTGCTATTTGTTTCAGGAAGTTGGGATAGTCGACCGTGGATAAGTCAGGGACGGAACTGAGGTGCGCGTCTTGAATTATAGTGTCTTCTGATGGCACTCTTATAGAGCTAGGGTTTGGAGATCCTGTAAATAAAAGGTCTGGGGTAGGAATTTCTAAGAGATGGTCGGGATTAAGTTCATCCGACTGGAAGGAAGTAGGTGATGTAATGAAGTCGAACAAATTTCTATCTGAATTACTATCGACATTTTCAGGTATAACATCAGCTTCGGAATTTAGAAGGTTAGGTGTAGTTATTTCGCTAGCAGTGGGTTGAACGGGGTTTACAGGAAATCTAGACAAAGCGTCTGCGTTGACATTTATTTTACCCTTTTTATACTGAATATCATATTCGAATTCTTCAAGTTTCAACCTCCATCGAATAAGTCTAGATCCGGGATCTTTACAATTGAATAACCATTGAAGCGGTTTGTGGTCTGTTACAATGGTAAAACGGCGACCATATAAATATGGACGGAAGGTTTTAGTTCCAAATACTATCGCCAAACATTCCTTTTCCGTAACACTGTAATTACATTCGGCTTTATTTAAGGTGCGGGACGCATAAGCAATTGGGAGATCACGCCCGATGGGGCCTTGAGACAGGATAGCTGATATAGCATAGTTAGATGCATCGCATGTTAACAAAAAGGTTTGATTAAAGTCAGGATAAGCTAATATAGGCGCTTCAACTAATTTATTTTTTAGTGTTTCAAAACTAAGTTGCTGTTCATTCGTCCAATCAAACGGGGCGTCCTTTTTCAGGAGCAAGGTAAGAGATTTGGCTAGTTTCGAAAAATTAGGGATAAAACGCCTGTAGTATGACACAAGGCCTAAGAAAGATTTAATGTCTCTAGCGGATTTTGGAACGGGGTACTGTGTTACAGCTTTCACTTTATCTGGATTTGGTTTTACACCGTTTTGGGTGATAATATGACCTAGGTAAGTAACTTCTTTCCGGAGAAATTCGCATTTCTCTGGTTGGAGTTTTAAATTAAATTCCCGAAGTCTGTCGAAAATGGCCTTGAGGTTTAGGATTGCTGAATTTAAATCGAATGCATACTGGACTATGTCATCTAAATAAACAAAACAACGAGAACCTTGTAGCCCGGCAAGGCAAGTATTCATAAGTTTCTGAAACGTACTCGGGGCATTTTTTAAGCCAAACGGCATTCTATTGAATTGAAAGTGACCTTGGGGTACAGAAAACGCTGTTTTAGGCGCGTCTTCCGGTGATATCAATAATTGATGGAAGCCTGATGAAAGGTCGAGAGTGCTGAAATATTGGCTTTTACCTAATTGGTCAAGAATTTCAGTAATTTGAGGGATAGGATAGATTTCACCTATTGTGACGTCGTTTAACTTTCTATAGTCAATTACGATGCGCCATTTCCTTTGGCCAGAAGCGTCTGTTTTTTTAGGAACAATCCATATAGGAGAAGACCATGGAGAATTTGAGGGTGTGATGATATCCTGGTCCAACATTTTATTTATTTGGGTGTCCACTTCCTTTTTATGGCACTCAGGGAAACGGTAGGATTTTGTGTGTATTGGAGTGTTACTGGTAGTTTTGATTTCATGCTGAATAGCGGGCGTAAAAGATAGCGCTTCTTCTGGTAAGTGGAATATGTCAGAATAATCTGAACATAAATTGAAAAGTGCTTGAGCTTCTTCGTCGTTCAGATGGGAGGTTCTCAGGCAATTCAGAACTTTTCTAGTACGTTCAATTACGTTTTCACTAAGGGGTTTTGATTGAATAGGGTAAGCGACAATTGGGTCTAGTTTAAGGTTAAGGTTACGTTTAATTTTAACAGGTTTATTAGAAGTATTAACAACGGATATATTGACTCTATTATTATCTTTAACTTTTGCTATACAATTAGCAACTAGAAGAGTACTAGAAAGATGTTGATCTAAAATCACGCCTTCTTTTAATTCTGGATTTGTGACGGTACATTCTATTACAGTCTCTGTGCGTGGTGGTATGATGTAGCAAGTGTCAAAGAAATGAATTTTGATTTCATTGCGAGCTATTTTAAGAATATCACGACTGTAATCAATGTTGCAACTGTTAGCCGTCAAAAAATCATTGCCTATAATGCCATCGTAAGGTAGGTTAATTTCCTTGATCATGTGAAATTTATGGCTGATTGACTTAGAATCAGAAACTTTTAATTGTAAATTAAAATAACCCACAGTTGGAGTGGTTTCAACGCCAGGATCGATGCCTTTAATGCTTATAGGCTTATGAATGATTTTTGGCTTGTTTAAAACACTTGATTCTTTTATCAAGCAGATTGCAGACCCTGAGTCTACAAGGAGTGTTAGTGGGATATCAGAGACTTGTGATTCCACCAACACATGAGGTAGTAGCTTTTTAGAGGTATCGATACTAACCTCATAAATTTTATTAAGAGAATCGAGGTTTCCGCTTTGGGGCTGGTTACCCTGCTGTATAACCTCGAGAGGGTTGAGGTTGCCGTTTTGGGGCTGGTTACCCTGCTGTATAACCTCGAGAGGGTTGAGGTTGCCGTTTTGGGGCTGGTTACCCTGCTGTATAACCTCGAGGGGGTTGAGGTTGCCGTTTTGGGGCTGGTTACCCTGCTGTATAACCTCGAGAGGGTTGAGGTTGCCGTTTTGGGGCTGGTTACCCTGCTGTATAACCTCGAGAGGGTTGAGGTTGCCGTTTTGGGGCTGGTTACCCTGCTGTATAACCTCGAGAGGGTTGAGGTTTCCGTTTTGGGGCTGGTTACCCTGATGTATAACCTCGAGAGGGTTGAGGTTGCCGTTTTGGGACTGGTTACCCTGATGTATAACCTCGAGAGGGTTGAGGTTTCCGTTTTGGGGCTGGTTACCCTGATGTATAACCTCGAGAGGGTTGAGGTTTCCGTTTTGGGGCTGGTTACCCTGATGTATAACCTCGGGATTTTGGAGGGTTGAACTCATGCGGTTCGAATGTGTGCCGATTTTGACTTGTCGTCCTGTTCGGCACGGTTGCAGGACGTTTATTCGTTTAAATCTTCCACTTCGACATTTTCACCTTCGTCATCGTGGGTAGATTCATCAGAGTCATCGTTATCATCGATGAAATTGACTTGAGATTTAGAATTGGGGTGAGACCCAGAGGATTTACTTCGATCCTGTTGAGAACTCGGGTAACGTTTCTGTCGCTTTTGACAGTTATATATATCATGACCAATCTCTTTGCAATATTTGCATGTAAGGTTTGGGTCGTGTTTAGGATTGTTACCCGATGACGTACTTGGTTGCGAAGATGATTTCTGTGAGTATTTATTATTTTGAGCAAAGGTTTTAAGTTTAGACTTATTTTGGCTAGCCTGTTTATCATGTTGTGAGCTATGATTTCGCCTATAAAGAGTTTCTAAAATCCTTTCTTCCGAAATGGCTAAGTTAACGGCCTCATTGAACGTTTTAGGTGCTCTACACCTTACCATGTTTGATACGCGAGGGTTTAAACCCATGAGAAAGTGGTGGAGTGTTAGGTCCTCCATGGCCGCTGTGCGACCTGGTATTTCTTTGGCCTTATAGTTAGAGAGTGATATCTCTGTTAATAATTGAGAAAGGTAAGTCTCCATACGAAGGGCGAATTGTCCTACGTTTTCAGACGAGGTTTGTTTGCTTTCTTGGAGGTCATTAAGTAAATGTGTATAGTGTTTTCTTTCTGAAAATTGAGTTTTAAGGAATTCTTTCAACTGATCCCAAGATGTGAATTCTTTTATTGAACAAGCAATTTCGGCTTTGTCTGTAAGTTGACATAATATGTATTTAAATATAATTGGCTTTTGTGCCTCGGATGCTAGCTCGTAAGTATTATTGCAGTTATTAATAAACGAATTCAGTTTCTCGCGACTGCCGTCGTATGGTTTTACGAATTTTAATAAAGTATTAAGCTCCATTTCTACTGTTTGCCTAGTAATTCTTGGTGATAAGATTGGAGATTTCAGATCTGAAACTTTGGATGGAATATCAATTTTTAATTTACTATCTTCGTTTTTTGGCACTTTAGGAAGCATAACATGTAATTTTAGACGACAAGTAACAAAATATTAATTTTAAACTAGCAGGGATAAGCTTACAGTTAAAATTGTTCATTGACTTACAGGAATGCGTAGGCGGCGATAAGAGTTGTAGCCGAGAACGGCTGCATAGCGACGCTCACACACAGATAACACAACGGATACTCTTTGATTCACGGAACACTTATTAGACTAAACACAAAACACTCGCGGGTTATAGGACGACACTTATGACGTTTCAGGATCCGCAGGATCCCTGAAGGACTCGCAGGATGCTCGGAGGACTCGCAGGATGTTCGGAGGACACGCAGGAAGCTCGGAGGGCTCGCATAATGCTTGGAGGACTCGCAGGATGCTCGGAGGACTCGCAGGATGCTCGGAAGACTCGAAGGATGCTCAAAGGACGATTAAAGGATGTCCACTGGACACTCACTAGGCCGCACTTATTATTATGCGCTCAGGATTTACTCACAGAATCGTAACGTGCTACTTATGAACACTTCACTGGTTTTATTACCATTTATTTATTTTATAGGATTGCAGGATACGGAGAGTCTATTTATTGATTTAACGCAAATATAGTTTTCGCGAATCGGCACTGGGGATTTCCGTATCCCACCGCTGCCACCAAATGTTATAGGGTCCCTTCCAAAAGGCTTTTTAAAAAAAGAAAGGAATTATTAAATGATAATTTATATTTCTTTTATCAATTATAATGATTAATTATAAAGGGACCCTTATGCAACCGTTCACGTTCGTGGTTTAAAATAGACTGCCTTCAGTACCGTAAATCGAATGGTTAGTGCTGATTATTCCTATTATGCTGAGATGGCTTCTTAGGGTTCAGTGTATGCCTATAACAGCATCTTAGGGTTCGGTGCATGCTTATAACAGTACGATGCCCCATATGTTGTCGTATCGGGAGTTTGGTCGTGGAGGGTAGCGGGATCCGAAGCACGGTGCTCCGCTGGCCGACCGCAGGTAGTTGGGAGCCAAGTAGTGTGCCAGCCACACACGAAAGGCTGCCCCGCCAACTGCGAAAAATCCCAGGGTGGCCTCATCGTGCCGGTTGGCGACCGGGTGAGAGATGGAACACTGGCTCATACGGCTAGAGAGAAAGCAGGTCTCTCTTTGCCCATAATTCGCGTCTTGATACTGGCAGTGCTACTCCACCTATTTTACCCCATTGCGGTACTTCAATGCCTGAGGTTCGCATTCAGAACAAGGAGGTGCTGAGAGTACTGTGTCGTCTAGACGTGAATAAGGCTAGTGGTCCGGATGGTATACCAGCGATTCTTCTTAAAGCATGTGCGCCCGAGTTGTCTCCTGTATTGACACGCTTGTATCGCCTCTCATTTAGGACTGGTATAGTGCCCAAGTCCTGGAAGCTTGCCAACGTGCAGCCCGTGCCCAAAAAGGGTAGTCGTGCCGAGCCTACCTATCGGCCGATTTCGATCACCTCCATACTTTGCAAAATTATGGAGCTTGTATTGAACTCGCACCTCTTGGCATACCTGGAAGGTAACGATCTCCTCAGTGACCGACAGTACGGGTTTCGCCGCAATCGGTCAACTGGGGACCTACTAGTGTATGCCACTCACTTGTGGGGCGAGGCCCTCGAGAGACATGGGGAAGCGATTGCAGTCTCCCTTGATGTCTCGAAGGCCTTCGACAGGGTATGGCACCCTGGTCTTTTGAGTAAGCTTCCAGCGTACGGCATTTCCCCTGGCTTGACTGGCTAGGTAAAAGACTTCCTGAGTGTAAGGTCCCTCCGAGTCGTTGTCGACGGATGCTCATCTGAGCCCATGTTGACTAATGCCGGTGTTCCTCAGGGGTCTGTTCTCTCTGCAACTCTGTTCCTGCTGCATATTAACGATCTGCCGAAGCCCGGTATCTATGGGTATGCAGATGACAGCACAGTTATGGAGAGATACCTGCCGGATGCTCGGGCTAGTAGGGAATCAATCCGGACCGAAAGAGAGGCTATGGTAGAGCGAACGAATGCAACATTCGTTCGCTCTACCATCTCCTCTCTCACTACAGGCAGTCTCCGAATGGGGCAATGCCAATCTTGTAGCATTCGATGCCGCCAAAACGCAGGTGTGTCTTTTCACCACCAAAAGGAGCCCGTTCACCTTGGCTCCTACTTTTCGGAATGTATCATTGGAGTGTACCGACCGCCTTCATGTTTTGGAAGTTGAGATTTCCTCGAACCTAAACTTTGGGCGGTTCATTGAGTCCAAGGCCAAAGTGGCTGCCAAGAAACTTGGCGTTATCGCAAAGGTCCGGCGGTACTTCACACCAGGGCAACTTCTAATGCTGTACAAAGCACAGGTCCGTTCGTGTGTGTACTGCAGCCACATTTGGGCTAGTGCTGGTAAGTGTCACCTGGCCACTTTGGATTCGGTGGAGAGGCGGGCGAAGAGGCTGATTGGTGACCCTGACTTAACTCGAGATGGTCTCCAAAGCCTAGAGCACAGGCGTAGAGTAGCCAGCCTTTCGGTCTTCTATAGAATGCATCTTGGGGAGTGTGCGAAGGAATTGCATGATTTAATTCCCCCATCGGATGACCCGTCGTACGGCGAGTTTCACTCTTACGTTGTTAACACCATTACGATCCGGACGAAGCGTTTCGCCTCCTCCTTCACACCGCGTACGTCGAGGCACTGGAACAGTTTGCCTGCGGCGGTGTTTCCGTCGGACTACAATTTGAGTGTCTTCAAGGCTAGAGTGAATAGGGTCTTAATAAACAAGTGCGCTTTACCATCAACGACTGCGTCACTGCTTACCATCAAGTGGGATTGCGGTCAAGCGCTAGTTTATAATTATATATAAACAAAAAAGGAATAGACATAAATCGTCAAGTTCTTCATCAGAAGAATTGATATTCAATATCAAGAAAGAGACCAAGATTTATCGGCCGATGACGTGTTTGACCAACCAGACCATCAAACAAAATCGGAGGTGTCCACTGAAGATAATGTTCCTCTAACAGCCCTGCTATCATTTAAGAAAAATACGTATGTAATCTATAATGTAATCTATAAAAGCAAAAATATTAATGAGAATAGTTTCTAAGTACAATGGTTCTCTCGAATTTCTCGGAACCTATGACTGTTAGCGAGTTCGCAACTGCGCACGATATTTCTTTAGAAACGCGCCATGTGATGCAGTACGCGTCAGAGCCGCAGGACAAGTGGTAGTGTGAGTGCGACGTCTGCATGGAAAAATATCTCTAAAGTATTTTGTAAAAAAAAAATTGTATTCATATGGTGACATATTAGTTACATGTGGATATGCTATATTTTCGTATATTGTGTGGTTTTTGAAGTTTCAAAGCGTGGCATTGTCTTGCTGTGTTTGCTCGCTTGTTATAGCCTAAAGTAGGAGAGTTCTGACACGATGTCACAACTCTCCTACTTTAGCTTATTTTCTAGCTAGTTTATTTTTATTTATTTTTTGCAAACCCTTGTTTCTGTTTATATGGTTGTTCGTTTATTTTAGGTAATTTTTACAACCTAAATTTGAATTAAAAATTGTACGGCAATTAAAGTTAACCCTACACTGCATGACTTTTTTCCACGGCGCGCATCAATTTATTGAAATTTTCGATCGAATGGCTAACTGAACGAGATGGTATTGTCATCTACGTATAATTAATGCACAAATCGATTACCATTAACCTTGCCCTCTTCAATACACAATCATAGATGGCGCTACTTAGCTCAAATTAGAAATAATATCAATTTTGTTGGTTGTTACACATATGGTACTGAATGCAGTGTAAGGTTAGAATTTGTTCGGTTGAAATTATTTTAGCATGGGTTTAGGTGCTGTATCTATGCTAAATTGCTATATTTTTTATTTCAGAATGCCTAATAATTATACACGAAAGACTCATAAGGGCATGGCTAGTGTCGACATTTATGAACTAGATTTTGAAGAAGTGACATTAAGAGGTCAAAGTCTACGGAAAGCCGCATCCTCTTACAATCTCAACTACATGTCAAAAGAAACAGGCTTTTAATGATAATACTGCTGTTGTGGCCCCATTTATGGGTTATGCTAGTCCAACGGTATTTACTAAAAAGGAAGAAAATATATTATGCGAGTATTTATTGACATGTGCAGCATCCAATTATGGGCTAACTACAAAAGAAACAAGAAGGATAGCCTTTATGTTAACAAAAAATATAATAAAAAAAATGCCGGCGTCATGGGTAGAAAATGAAAAAGCAGAAGTGTGGCTCAAATTATTTATGCAACGTCACCCCAATTTATCTTTAAAGGTTACCACAGGCCACAAGCATAGCTCGGGCAACGAGCTTTAACAAAACAAATGTGGCAACTTTCTTTAAGAACTACACAAACGTTTTAAGTAAACATAATCTTGAGGCATAAGATATTTGGAACGTAGATGAGACGGGAATAACGACCGTAAAAACCTGTTAGAGTAATAGGACAAAGAGGAGAGAAACAGGTTAGTGCGATGACATCGGCGGAACGAGAAACCTTAGTTACTTTGGCTTTGGCTGGAAACGCTATAGGTAATAACACAAACATACCACCTATGTTTGTGTTTCTGCGTAAGAGATTCCAAGAACATTTCATTCGTGATGGCCCAACTAGTTCTATATGAACAGCTAACGGAACAGGATGGATGCAGGAGGATGATTTTTACATTTTCCTTGAGCACTTCAAAAATCACGTCAGGCCATCAAAAGAGACAAGAGCTTTGTTGCTTTTGGACAATCATGCTTCGCACACAGCTTTGAAAAATATTTAATTCTGTAGAGATAATGGGATTATTTTGCTCAGATTCCCCTCGCACTGCACACATAAGCTACAACCGTTAGATCATGCTATATTTGGGCCTCTAAAGGAAGCAATTAATACAGCGTATGATAATTGGATGCGCTCGAATGCTGGGAAAGTCATGAGTATCTATGATATTCCATTTATAACAAAATCAGCATTTGATGTGGCGATCACTGCAAGGAATATCAGTGCTGGTTTTGCTGGAACTGGAACTTGGCCTGTTAATACAAATATTTTTGAAGAAGCCGATTTCCTGCCTAGTAAAGTTACTGATCGCATTTTGCCCAATCCAGATCCAGAACAATTGTTAAGTGTCCCAGAACCTACGGCCAATGTAGAAAACAGACCCTTGACTCCAAATATTACTTACAGTTGATAATAACGAAGAACTAGTTTTTACGCCAAATTCAATAGGACCAGTTGAAAATGAGACAAGTGCGCTTACTTCAGTTATATCCACAGATAAAGCCACAACATCTTCTACCAATCCACCTTTGCAAAGCAATATCGCTAATGAACCCATTCCCTCCACGTCTACAGCAAGTATTCTGATTTACACTAAGCCAAATGTATTCTCGCCAGAATCAGTAAGGCTGCTGTCAAAAGCTCCACCTAGTAAAAATAAACAACCTAATAGACGCAAGATTAAATCAGCTGTGCAGCCATAAAAGCCAGTAGAAAGCTTAAAAGTGTGAAAAAGCGTGTTCTAAGCGAAGAAAAGAAGAAACCTAAGAAGGCCAACATAAAAAGTGCCATTGATGTCGAAGAAGATACAGAAAATGATTTTTTTAGCTTGTGCTGCCTTGAACCTTACATCAATAGTAAATCAAATGAGAAGTGGTTTCAGTGCCTCGATTGCAAAGGGTGATCTCACGAAGATTGCACTGGAGGCGAGCTGCAAATTGTCTGTCATAATTGTTTATCAAATTAGATTAAGATTTTCGACTGATTTTGAAACGACTGATCTCATAATGTTTTCTTAATTACTTATTAAAAATTCAATACCTGTTATGTTTCATGTTACTGTAGTACAAATATGGCAAATGATAATTAAAGTACTTACTTCTATGTTTAAAAATGTGTATTTTATTTATATTTCACATAAAAGTCCGTTTGTCTATCAAACTAAGTCTATACACAAAATTTTCACAACTTACCTTGGTACCTGTCACAACTTACCTAGGTGATAGGAGAGTTGTGACAAAAGGACTAGTTTAAATTTTTGTGGTATTTCTCAGAAACCTTGTAACTTTTATAGACTTTGATAACTGTTTTAAAAAAAGGTAAGGATTAAGCTCAAGCTTCAGTCTCTTGTCTCGCGTTATTCGCCTGGTTGGAGACTGGTTTTAGTCAGTCTGATAAAAGAAAAGCAGCTCAAGTCCTTAAACTTGCAACAACTTCATCTCCAAAAAATTAAAAAAAAATGGAAACGGCTCACTCGTCTTCAGTAAATATTGTGCAGTATAGTGATGAAGAAGCATTAGGTCTCATAGTGGATCTTAATTTAACCAAAGCTGAATATAAGACTGCGTCTAGGAGCAAAGAAAAGAGGTGCTGATATATATCCTTCTTATCATTTCGTAGCAGACGCAAAGCAAGTGTTATCCATCGAATTTGAGAGTTACTGAGAATGAAGCTGTGGTGCCACTACAAGATCTTTTAGACCACAACATACAGAGACTGGCACAAGTACAGTCAGAAGTAATTATATCAAACATGGACGAAGATAACAACATTCTGGAAGTTTATTATAAGTGGGGTCTAGATGGGAGTGGTGGTCACAGTATATACAAACAAAACTTTACCAATAATTCAAATTACGCGGATTCTAATATAATACTGTACACAATTGTGCCTCTAGAGTTGTCGGAAATGAAAAACAAAAAAAAAAAATATTGGAAAAACCCGACTCCGTCTTCCACCAGATACTGTCGTCCAATTTCGTTTAAATTAGAAAAAGAAAACGACCAAAATACTAAAGAGGAGTACAATGAGATTGCGGAACAATTAAATCAGTTACAGTCCACGAATATTAATCTAGGAGATCGAATGATATGCAGTCAAACCTGGGTAAGTGAGAACTGGATAAGTGAGAAAACTCTATAAGTGAGAGTAATAGCCAAGACCCGTCATTTTAAGCTCCCGAAACCTCTATTAGCGAGAAACAGAAACCTCTGGAACTGTCTTACAGAGGTTTCTGTCTCATGAGAGTCTTTTTGCCTCATCGACCTCCGTAAGTGAGACTGCTACTTATCTATACCTCTATAAGCGACAGTCGAGCTTTATTTATTTATAAAAGATACACACACACAGTGTTATCTCCTAAATTGATCACACAACTTTTAAAAACAACACACAATTTTAAAATTTCACAATGGAAGCAATGCAAGCCTCAATTTCGAACATGAAGTTGCTGTTCCAAAACAGGATGACAGCCTTTGAAGCAGAATTGCAAAGCAACCCTTCGGGAACTGCAAGCTGCACAAGTGACGGTTTGGTTGCGGACTTCACTGCATTTAAGAAATTTATTCTTGAGGCATTGGTCTGTCTTCAGCGGCAGTTGGAGGTGTTGGCTCTGGGACTCGACAACTTGGAGATGCGTGGGCGTCGCAAGATGATCTTATTGCATGGAATCACTGAGCAGGCCAAGGAAGAAACCACACAAGTCGTCGCTGAGGTTGTGCGATGTCACCTGAAGTTGAATGATTTTGTTGTTGCTGACACCAGGCGGTGCCACCGGTTGGGTAGACAAGCGGGTACTAGCAAACCCAGGCCCATTCTCGTCAAGCTCCGGGACGTCGGCGTCAGAGACAGCATCTGGTTTGCTAAAGCAAAGTTGAAGGGTACTGGGATAACTGTTTCAGAGTTTTTGACGAGATCGCGGCATCAGCTCTTTATGTCAGCGCGTGAAAAACTTGGTGAAACGAATTGCTGGACTAAGCAGGGACAAATATATGTTCTTCGCTCTGACGGCTCCCGGCAACGAGTAAATAGCATGGATGATCTCAACAACATCAAGCAGGTGAGTGAAAAAGCCATGTCCCCTGGCGCCTCAACACTGTCCCCGTCGCTGTCTCCATCACCGGCACCGAAGAAAGCCCGGTGTGCTGCCGCGAAGAAGAAGTAAGCCGGATCATCCGGGTAGCAGGTTTCATTAATAACTTGTAACCTTTCAAAATTTTATATCCTTATCTTTCCACATACATATTATATTAGGTACATGTAATTATTTGTTTCTATTAGTATTACGAATTCATAGTAGAGGTGGGCGTTGTATGAACGAACCGTTTACCTAATCTGTTTTTTTGTACGTGAACGATAGAACTAGTTTATAGTTCACAGATAAACTAGTTTATTCGTCGACTGGTTGACGAGTCCGTTGTCGTGTCGCGAGCGTCTGGCCGATGCCGATAGGTACTAATCACTCGCGGTCGCTACGGAACGGACCGAGTGAACCCGAACATTGCCGACGCGAGCGAGGAGTCGCGACACCAACTGAATAGACCGCTTTCTTTACGCTCGCTTGTTTTACTAATTGACTCTCTTTCTTTTTCGGCACGTGCTCAACCTGTGACGTTTTGGTGGGAGCGCTACACGAGAAACGTCTCTATCGTAATAACAATAAGAATAAGAAATAAAAGTTGCGAATTTTGTTTGTTTTAGTAGTCTATAGTCAGGGGCGTAGCTACCGCCGTATTTGCCGTATCAGTTATACGGGGCCCCCGGGCCACGGGGGCCCCCAAAGTGTGTAAGGAAAAAGAATAAAAACTTTCTAATTTATTTTAGTTTACAAATGACAAAATTCTATAAAGTAATTCCTTTTTTTCCCGCCTTAAGCGTGCGTTCAAAAGTTGGCAACACTACATCGTTATGGCGGGCTGCGGGACTTCCCCGTTTTACTTACTTCATCTTCAACTCAGCGGGGAATCCCCGGGAATCCTTTATCGATATCGCGATGTACGTGTACGTTGTTGTACTTTGCATTGGATGTTAAACCACGGAGTACAGTGCACTGTTTATTTACGCGCTTTATATAAATGTGCATTACATTGTAATTCAGTACAAACAATATTGTTCTTCTGGTTTAGCAGTATTAGTAGCGACTTGTAAAAGAAATGAGTGAAAGGAAAAGAGATTATCCCAGCGGCGCTGAGAAAAGAAAAATTAAACAGAAAAGGGACGAGGTTATAAAAAAAGTGCCCAAAATTTCTTCATTTTTTCAGAGACAAGATACTGTGAGTGATTTAGATTGGAAAGGTAAGTACTACACTACTACCCAACCCATTTATTAGGAGCCCGTAGTGATAAACAAGGAAATATTTTAATTTCGGTCTGTCCATCTGACCGTCACGTTATTTATTTATATATAACTCTTTTTAGTTTAGTATCAAAGCATTCGTATTTATTTTTTAACAATTACTCGTTTATTTTTAGATTCTTCTGAAGCATGTTCTTCGTCACATATCCATCCGGAAATAGAAGAAAGCCAAGCACATACTTTATCGGATGTCCATCCAGAAAGCGAGGAACCCCAAGTCAACGATTCTGATATATCTGCAGATAATGCAGATTGTAATATAATTTCATCAGATAGAGGAAATTTTGGTGACAATTTAACTGAATGCGAACGAAAAATAATTTTTAAATTGGGTCCATTTAAACCACAAGGACCATTTCCAAAAGTTTCAGAAAATAACCGACCTTTTTCGGCTTATTATTATTCATATTTCAATCAGGCAGGCATAAAAATTATAAGACCATGGTTATGTTATTCTAACGTTTTAAACAAACCGTACTGTCACTTCTGTTGGTTATTAGCAGATCGTCAAAACAAATCGTACTCCTCTGCTTGGGTTAACGGTGTTTCGGTTAGAAGCAATTTCACACAAACTATTCTTGACCATGAAAAATCACAGCAGCATATTAGTGCCTCACTCTCTTATAATAATTGGTTGCAAGGAAATACCATCGATACTCTATTGAAAAGTGAAATCGATAGTAAAATTACATTCTGGAGAGATGTACTGCATCGTATAATTAATGTTATAATTACTTTAGTATCTTGTAATCTACCTTTGAGGGGGCATGATTCTGATCCTGGCAATTTTATGGCAATTTCACGTCTGCTATCTAACTATGATGCAACTTTAAAAGAACTTCTTCTAAAACCGAAAGGTGAAATAAATTATTTAAGCCCTACGATTCAAAACGAAATTATTAGTTTGCTTGGTACTAACGTTAGGAACAGTATTATCTCAGAAATTAAAAAGCTCCATTTCTGACAATAATTCTGGATACAACACCAGACTTGTCAAAAATTGACCAACTATCTGTAGTTTTTCGATATATCTCGGTTACAGAAAATGATGATAATGTGCCTAAAGAAATAAAAATCTGTGAGTCCTTTTTAGGATTCATAGCAGTAACCGATTGCAGTGCTGCAGGTCTGAAAACTGTCATTTTAAATTTGACTAAAGAATATGGAATTGATTTGACTAAATGTAGAGGACAGGGATACGATGGAGCAAATGTTACGTCGGGTGTGTATGGAGGATTACAAACCCTAATAAAAGAGCATGCTCCAAATGCCGATTATGTTCATTGTGCTGCGCACGCTTTAAACTTGGTTTTGAACGATGCTGCGAGACATGTTCGTGAAGTATCGACATTTTTCGATAATTTAGAAATAATATATACTTTTTTTGCCAATAGTATAAAACGCTGGGCTATGCTAAGTGACGATTCATCTGAGAAATATTTGATTACCCTTAAAAAGGTATGTCCTACCAGATGGTCTTCTAGGAACGACGCTTTATTAGCAGTAAAGAAAAATTTTTTACTAATCATGAAAACTTTGTACCAACTAAATTTAATTTCAAATAAAAAAAATGAACGTGAAGAATGTAAAAGTATAATTAAAATTTTAGAAAGTTTTGATTTCTTAGTGCTCGTTACATTTTTTTCTTCACTATTTGAAATTATTAATCCTGTTTCTAAAGTTCTACAGCATGAAAATAATGACTTACAGAAATCTAGTATTTTATTAAGTAATCTTTTGAATAGACTGTGCCAATTAAGAAATCAGAATTCATTTAATAGTTTGCTAAATGAATCCAAAGATTTAGCAAAAGAGTGGGGGGTAACAACTGTTTTTAAAAACAGTAGTCGTAAGATAACGAAGCGTTTTTTTATGAGTTATCACAAGATGAAAGAATTTCCGAACCGGAATCATATTTCAAAGTCAATGTATACTATTGCTGTTTAGATATATTAATTTCTCAAACTAAAGAAAGATTTCAGAGCCTTTGCAACCTGAGTAGTATATTCGAAATATTACAACCGGAGAAACTCCTATCTTCTTCAAGCGAAGAGATATTAAACGCTTCCATAAAACTGTCTGCTAAATACAGTAAAGACATCTCACTTAATCTTTGTGACCAATTAAAGGCTCTAAAAACATGCTTAAATTCTGAAATTAAAAAAATTTATTCCATTAAAGAACTCATTGAATTATTGCTAGTAAAATTCAATAGTCTTGCATCCAGTTTTCCCGAGGTAATCACAGCATGCTTTTTATTCTTAACCCTTCCAGTTACAACCGCAACGGCAGAAAGAAGTTTTTCAAAATTAAAACTAATAAAAAATTATTTAAGAACTTCGATGGGACAAGAACGGCTGTCAGACATGTCACTATTGTCCATAGAGGCAGAAACTTTAGAAAAACTAAAATCATCATCAGCCATGAATGATTTAATAAATCAGTTTGCCGAAAAAAAGGCAAGGAGAGTGAATATTTAAAATTCGATTTTTATTTGTAAAATGGGTAAATTATGTGATAAATAAATATTTCTTCTCACAATATTTTTTTTCTTTTGTGAAAAATCTTTACCTCCATATAAGGGCCTCCAAAAAAATTTTTATACGGGGCCCCGACAAGGCACGCTACGCCACTGTCTATAGTTTAATAAATTAGTTGTTGTTGGAAATTTGAAATGTTGCGTAGTCACGCGGTGGACGAAATTTATGCAATAAAAATACAAAAAAAAAATAAAAACCCAAAAAAAAAAGAAAGAAATTCATAAAATATAAAAATTCTAAAACAAAAAAAAAAATGTAAATATCTACTTGTAAATATTAAACTCATAATTTGATTAATGTACATAGTTGATTATTATGAATGAAAATGTACATATAATGAAATTAACTTTTAAATACGCCAAGTTTATTACATACTAATTTAAATATAAGTATGCATAATAAGCTTGCCAGTCCTAAGCCTGGAAAAAGTACGAAGGGAAGTTCATTTCAACAAAATGTCATTTCATTCTCAATAATCTCGTTTACCAACCGACGACGTATGTACATACCTATTCACATCGTCAAATTGGTAAACGAGACTTTCGTTCGTTCACGTTCACTAATCGTTTATGTGATGAAGTAGTCTTTTCGACGACGACGTAAACTAGTCGAAAATTAGACTGTTTTTTAAACTAGTTTATCGTCGACGGTAAACGGTCTCGTTGCGTCGACTGTAAAATCGTCAACGACCCACCAGTAATTCATAGGTATATATTGTTACTCATTTTTATTTCGGTCTGTCAGCTGTCAATTCATTAACTCGAGTCATGTTTTTTTTTTTTTTTTTTTTTTAGTAATTATAAACTAGCACTTGACCGCAATCCCGCCTGATGGTAAGCAGTGATGCGATCGTTGATGGTAAAGCGCGCTAGTTTATTAAGAGCCTATTCACTCAGAAAAACTGAGCGAATAGGAAGAAAGACGGCAGTTGAGCGAGGTGATGCAATGTTAAACCCAACAACACGACCAACGATGCTGCGCCAAAGGGAGATTGATCTGAAGACCCTCCACGACCAAACTCCCAACACAACAACGTTTGGCGCATCGTACCCGGCGCACATCGCAACACAACTGCTCAGACCCGTCCTCCGTACGGCTTCACCAGACATCATGCCGGAACACGACAAATCGCTTGTGTGATGACAATGTGTCATTCTTTGTTTGAAGTTTTCGTTCAGAAACTTTAGGGATGGAGTGACGGTGTGCGTGCCAGATGAGGACAGTGTGCCAAGGACATATTTTGTCATATATTAATTTTATTTATTATATTTGTACATATTTTTGTTACCTCTCTTCATTATACAAAATTAAATATATTATAGTTTTTACCTATGTGATATCTTACTGTTACCCGGATGACGAAATTATTTAAGTGTTGTTTTATGTTTAATTTGTAAACACTCAACTGGCGGGTGGATTTAAATTATTGTTCGTTTTATATTATTACTTTTATTTTAAATATTTATTTATTTTTATTACGTTTGTTATTATTTTTTTATAGTGCTGATGTCATATAACAATGACGATAGCGACACCGAAGGCTTTATGTCGGTCTGTAGTAATAACAGCTCTGTTAGCTTTCAGTCCCTTGCTGACACCCTTGAGTCTCAGTTTTCCGATGTATCTAAGAATTTCAATGTAGTCCATATAAATGCCCAGAGTATTCCGGCGCATTATTCTGACATGCTAGTTAACCTTGACTGTAAGAACATCCACGCTATCCTTGTCTCAGAATCTTGGCTAAAGCCTTGCCTACCTTCATCTTCCTATTCCTTGCCGGGTTATCAACTGATAAGAAATGATCGCGGGAGTGGCGGTGGTGGTGGTGTTGCCATATACCTTCGTTCACATATTACTTTTTCAATTGTTGATATGTCCACACAGCCTCCACCGCAACATGCTGGCGAGCATCTCTTTTTGGAAGTAACCCTACAACATGTAAGAGTTCTATTGGGTGTTTATTATTGCCCTTCGTCACGCATAAGTTTCATGTCTTCCTTTGAAAAGATCCTAGAAAACCTAACACCCTCTTACAGTCATACAGTCATTATGGGGGATTTCAATACTTGCTTATTGAAAAACGACTTCCGCTCTTCTTCTCTTCGATCAATAGTCCAGTCTTCAAATCTTTCAATTCTACCTTTGAGTGCTACACATCATTTTCCCAACTGCAATCCTTCACTTTTGGATCTTCTCATTGTTTCTTCTCCGCAACACGTCAGCAAGCATGGTCAATGCCCAGCTGACATGTTTTCTTACCATCATCTATTATTCCTATCCTATAAAATTACCCACCTAAGTCAAAACCTAAAGTTCTCCTGCAGCGCAATTTTGGTGGTATGAATACTGATGATCTTCGAAGGGGCGCTGCCAACATTGACTGGGCTTCTTTGTTTGATGCTGAATCGGTGGATGATAAAATCAGGCTACTTACTGATCATTTGGTGCAGCTGTATGATATTCACGCTCCAATTCGTGCAGTGAAAATCAAACATCTTCCGGCGCCATGGCTTACAGATGATATTAGAGCTATCATGCACAGAAAGGCTGTGACTAAAACTAAATATAAGTGCCGGCCCTCGCCTTCGAACTGGAAGATCCTTGTTGATGCACGCAATCGCTGCAATAAGGTATGTAGAGATGCACAACGCCGTTATATCCACACTTCCGTTGAAAACGGAGATCCAGCAAAAGTCTGGAAATTTCTCAAATCCAGGGGGGTTTGAAAATCTCGCCAAGAATCGCTTCCCAAAGACTTAAATATTGATCTATTGAATCAACACTTCTCCTCTTCGTCCCACTGTAATGGGATCATAAAGGCGAATACAATTAACAATCTTTCGAACCTTCCAACACCGGATCATGACCCATTTATTTTTAGTCAATTCACTGATTGTGATGTTAAGCAGAGCATACTTTCGATCACGTCCAACGCAATCGGTAGTGATTGTGTAAGTCGGAAAATGATACTCCCTGTCCTCGACGAGATCCTTCCTGTCCTGTGCTACATCCTTAACTACTCTGTATCCTATGGTGCCTTTCCATCGATGTGGAAAGATGCCAAAGTCATTCCGTTACCCAAAAAATCCAATCCAACTTCGTTTTCTGAATACCGTCCCATATCCATCTTGCCTTTCCTCTCCAAGGTCCTAGAACGCCTTGTCCATCATCAGCTTAGTACTTTTCTTTGTAAGAATAGTGTACTGAATCCTTTCCAATCTGGTTTTCGTCCTGGTCACAGTACCACTACAGCCTTAGTTAATGTCACTGATGACATACGTTTGGGTATGGAGCAGGGAAATCTGACGGTTCTTTGCTTACTGGATTTTAGTAATGCATTCAACAATGTCGATTTCGATATCCTACTTGGCATGCTTCGCTCGCTTAACATATCTCCAACGGCGATTGACTGGTTTCGTAGTTACCTGTATGGCCGTCGGCAACGTATATGCATAGAAGAGTCTTGCTCTTCGTGGTGCTATACTTCTTCCGGTGTATCTCCTTTACTTTTCGCAATATTTATCAACTCCATCACCAAAAACCTTCTTTCCTCCTACCACCTTTATGCAGATGATTTGCAGATTTATAAACAAGCTGGCCACTCAGATTTAGCTGGCGCCATTCAAATTATCAACAAGGATTTGTTCTCAATCTGTGAGTGGAGTGAGGCGCATGGGTTGCATGTTAACCCATCGAAGACTCAGGTCATTGTTATTGGCAGTTCAAGGATGTTCCCCAGGATAGACTGGTCGCAAATTCCCCAAGTTCAATTTAATGGTACTGCTATTCCGATCAGTGAGAAGGTTAAGAACCTTGGGGTTTGGATCGACAAGCATCTTTCCTGGGATCCACAGCTACAAGATGTCAGTCGCAAAATTTTTGCATCTGGCAAGTCTCTGAGACGGTTACGGAACTTTCTTCCTACTGCCACTAAAACTGCGCTTGCACAATCACTTCTAGTTCCCATCCTTGACTACGCAGATGTCAGTTATCCAGATCTTACTGAGGCACAACTAGATAAACTTGAGCGACTTCAAAACTTTTGCATAAGATTTATATTTGGCCTGCGCAAATATGATCACATATCTGAATTTCGTACAAAGCTTAAGTGGCTTCCCATACGTCTTCGCCGGAATTCTATTATTTCATATACTATTTCAGCTCTACAACATTTTGTTTAATCCTAAAACCCCCTCTTATCTTAAAGAACGTTTCAAGTTCCTTCATGACACACATAATAGATATCTGAGGTCATCGGAAAACCTGATATTAGACATGCCGATGCATTCCACTAGTTTCTATGATAAATCCTTTACTGTACAAGCAGTTCGGCTATGGAATGACTTGCCCGTGTCCGTAAGGCGTGCTCAAACACTGTTTACTTTTAAAACTATGATAAAAAAGCACTTCCTCTCTCTTTAAACATATTATTATATTTAATGTGCTCTTGTATGATATTTATTAATTAGTTGTATAAATTTATTTAAGCTAGTATGATACACTTAACGTATATATTTATAGTATAATCTATGTAAATAGTACACTGTAGACTACCTACACTATTTCTTTATCCTACCTCTTAGAATTCCATCCAAAGGTTGTCTGTAAAAGATCGCTCTTAGCGATAAGACCGCCCATTGTGTCACCCTTTGTAAAATATTTTTATTTATGTTCTGTAATCTATATGGTGTACATAATAAAGAGTATTCTATTCTATTTTATGGCTCATTCTTAACTTTCGTGGAACTTCCTACCATTGTTTTTGTATTGTTTTCTCGTCAATATTGTACCTATTCTATTTCATGGATCGCATTCTTTTCGAATGGACACGTGTGCCTGTGTACCGTGTATCGTCCTGTTTGTCGGACTAACTCAGTTTACAGTTTATCAAATGCGAAGGAAAGTTGTGGTCTGCATCATGTCAAAACGGAAAATGAAAGTACTGTCATTAAGTTATCACTTAATGACAGTACTTTCATTTTCCGGATTCAAACGCATTCACTATTTTAAGTTTATCAACTTAAAATAGTGAATGCGTTTGAATCCGGAAAATCGCGAAATGAAATTCAGGGGGAGTTTAATTTACCAGAATCCACCTATTATAAAATTAAAAGACTCCATAAAATCTGAGTGCTCTGATGGACATGGAAATATTAAGAGGACTAGAGTTTCTGAATTTACCAATATCGAAAAGTGCCTTTTGGAATGGATAAAACAAACTCTCGATAAGAACATTCCCATAGATGGACCTTTGTTGAAAGAAAAATCAAAGGAGTTTGCTACAAAACTAGGAACCCAGAAATTTTCTGCTAGCAACAACTTTGAAAAAGTAGCTAGGGAGATTAAATCTGTGGACCAAGGTGTGTGCAACCACTGGACTGAAGATCTACCAAAACTTTTATAAGGGTATGAACCAGACGATATTTACAACGCTGATGAAACTGCTTTGTTTTTCAAGTGCCTTCCGGATAAAACATTTACGTTTAAAGGCGAAAAATGCCATGGAGGAAAACAAAGCAAGGAACGCCTTACACTTCTCCAGTGTGTAAACATGAGTGGTACGGACAAACTCCCATTTCTCATCATCGGGAAATCAAAACGACCTAGATGTTTTAAAGGTGTCAAGACTCTACCCGTTGATTATGCCAATAATACAAAGGCTTGGATGACAAAGATATTATTTAAAGATTGGTTGAAAAAAGTTGAGAAACAAATGAAGGTAAATCGAAAAAAAAATCTGCTACTCATTGATAACTGTGCTGCCCATACGGACTTACCAACACTTGCAAACGTAAAAGTAATGTTTTTACCTGCTAATACCACTAGTAAACTTCAACCATTAGATCAAGGCATCATTCACACTTTTAAACGTTTTTATCGCAGAGAAGTCGTTAAACATGTTCTTACGAGTCTGGAAGAAAACAGTAACCCTGACATCAACATACTTCTAGCTATGAAATTTGCTAGAAAATCATGGTACTTAGTCAGTGACGTTACTGTCAAAAACTGCTTCAAGAAAGCTTGGTTTTGGAAAAGTACAGATGAGCAAAACCTGCCAGAGGAAAATGATGTTGAAGTTGGACCTAGCAACGAGGAATGAACTAAGCTTGTGTCTCGCGAATCTAATATGTTAATGCCGAGCTTCGAAGATTTCGTTCAAATTGACGACGACGTCACTACCGCTGGAGAGCAAACCGACGACGATATCATTAAGAATTGTGTAAACATTTGTATTGCTGGAAACGACAGTGAAGACGAGGCACAGATTCCGGACAGAGAAATAAAGATAATTCCAATGAAACTAGCTTTAAATGCTGGAGATGAATGGAGCTTTGAATGCGGTTGTTGATAAAGCAATATTTGACAAAATTTATGAGTTAGAGAAAAACATAATTGACGGTTTTTTTAATTGTAAATAAGTCCATAATAAAATAAAATTACATAGTGCATTAATTTTGGTTTTGTTTTCGGTAGCATCTTGATACGTATCTTTATAAAGTACTTTCATGTCGAAATCTAATGAACGTACACAAGCGTGTAACGTATGTAAAGCCACGCCCACACAAATGAACGACTTATTTTTTTTATTAATTATAAACCAGCGCTTGACCGCAATCCCGCCTGATGGTAAGTAGTGAAGCAATCGTTGATGGTAAAGCGCACTAGTTTATTAAGAGCCTATTCACTCTAGCCTTGAAGACACTCAAATTGTAGTTCGACGGAAACACCGCCGCTGGCAAATCGTTCCAGTCCCTCGAAACGCTTCGTCCTGATCGTAGTGGTGTTAACAACGTAAGGGTGGAAACTCGCCGTACGACGGGTCGTCGGAAGGTGGAACGGAGATGGGTGAATTAAATGGTGCAACTCCCTCGCACAATGCATCCCATAGAACACCGAAAGGCTGGCTACTCTACGCCTGTGCTCTAGGCTTTGGAGACCATCTCGAATTTAATCAGGGTCACTTCAGCCTCTTCGCACGCCTCTCCACTGAATCCAAAGTGACCAGGTGACACTTAGCAGCACCAGCCCAAATGTGGCTGCAGTACTCCACACACGAACGGACCTGTGCTTTGTACAACATCAGAAGCTGCCCTGGTGTGTGACTACGACATCGTTCTGCTCACGGAAACTTGGTTGAACGGCGGCATCTACGACTCTGAGCTTTTTGATGACCGTTATGTAGTCTACAGACGAGATCGCGAGTCCAGTGCATATAGAGCGCGTAAAAACGGGGGCGGCGTTTTGATAGCTGTGGCTAGACACTTAAACTCACGTAGGATGCCACACTTAGAAGGTCAGTGCGAGGATTTGTGGATCTCCGTTGATTCAGACTCTCCCGGGAATCGTAAAACCGAGATTTACATTTGTTGTGTCTACCTGCCTCCCCCGATTACTTATGAAACCATCCAAACTTTCCTAGACTCAGCCCAAACTGCCCTGGATAAAAATGAACGTACTGTTATTGTCGGTGACTTTAATCTTAGTACTGTAACCTGGAACATTAACGCAGAAAGCCAGGTAAGGCACACTACTCCATGCGCTAGTGTTAACAACGACGTGACAAAACACTTCTTGGATTGCATTTCTATGAATGATCTAAGTCAGTATAATTACCTTACTAACAATAAATCTCGAACACTAGATCTAGTCCTTTGTAATTCTTTGGTACAACACCTGACACGTTGTCACACACATCTGACAGAAGAAGATCCATTACATCCACCGTTCGAATTCAGTATACCCTCGGTCAGTAAAATAGATTGTCTACGAACGAAATCTAGCACTAGACCTGTCTTCTTTAAAGCAGACTATGACAAAATCGTAACTTCTCTTGCTGCTATTGACTGGGAAAGTTCGATGGAATGTTGTTCTTCGGTGGACCATATGGTCAATATTTTATATGATATTTTACGCGACATTATTAAGCAGCATGTTCCCTTGAAAAAGATATCTAGGAAGGAGTATCCTGTTTGGTACACGCCTATGCTCAAGCGACTCTTTAAAGAAAAAAACAAAATTCGTATTAGAATAAAAAAATACAACAATCCCCTTGACGTTATATATTTTGCAGCGCTGCGTGCCGACTGCAGCAAGTTAAGAACGGTTTGCTATAAAAACTATATCGAGAGAATGGAAACAGCAGTCTTGAAAAATCCTAAAACCTTCTGGTCTTTTATTAAAAATAGGAAGAAATCATGTAGTACTTACCCAGCAGTTATGAGTTACAATAATAAAACCGCTTCCACCGGCCACGACATATGTAATTTGTTCGCTGAAAACTTTGCAGGGGTTTATAACAGTCATCTAAATCCGTCCAACCAAAAACAGAACATCCCACAACTGCCTAATCTTGACAGCAAAGAGAATTCACTGACTCTCTGTAAACTAGAACTCAATGTTGATGAAATATTCCGAATCTTAACATCTTTAGATGAACATAAAAGTGTTGGGGACGACGGTATTCCACCCGTGTTCATTAAAAAATGTGCTAAAGCGTTGGCGTTACCCCTCAATCTTATCTACAACAGGTCTCTTAAAGACGGAATTTTCCCTGAACAATGGAAATTGGCACTGGTGGTGCCTATCTTCAAAACCGGAGACAAAAAATTGGTATCCAATTACAGACCCATTTCTATTTTAGTCATCTTTGGCAAAGTATTCGAAAAACTCATAACCAACAGTCTATCATCACATGTTAAACACCATCTCTCCGGCCATCAACACGGCTTTATCAAGTCTAGATCTACAACTACTAATTTAATGTGCTACGTGTCGTCTCTTTCAGAGTGTTTGAATAAACGTATTCCTGTAGACACTATATACACGGACTTTAGTAAGGCATTCGATAGGGTAGATCATTCTCTCCTCATAGGCAAACTTCAGCGCTTGGGGGTGGCAGGCTCAATGTTAGAGTTTCGGTCTTACCTTAGTGGAAGATCTTCCAAAGTTGTTGTGAGTGGCTATCATTCGAGGCCTTTTGAAGCTACGTCAGGTGTTCCGCAGGGTTCCCATTTAGGCCCGATTCTCTTCAACATTTTCATAAACGACATTGCATTCTGCTTTAGGCACTCAAAATTCTATCTTTTTGCCGATGACATGAAAATAATGAAACCAATTTCGACTGAATTTGACTCTGCCTTACTGCAGGAAGATTTGAACCGACTGATGGACTGGTGTAAAATGAACAAAATGTTTCTTAACGTCTCAAAGTGTTATTACATGCAATTTAGTCGTAATAAAATCGTCAAATCTAACGATTACATGATTGGTCAACATAAACTACAACAGGTAGAGGAAATGCGCGACCTGGAAGTCACTTTAGATAAGAAACTTAAATTTGACAAACACATCCTAAACATTTCATCGAAAGGGTTTAGGATCCTTGGATTTATCTTACGTAATAGTAAAGATTTTAAAAAGGCATCTACCGGAATAAAATTATTTAACACACTGGTTCGACCAATACTTGAATACTGCAGTCAGGTCTGGAATCCTCACTACGACATATACATTAAACACCTGGAAAGTGTCCAAAGGCGTTTTCTATATCATCTTTGTTACAAATATCGTTTAGCTAGTAAAGTTATCAGCTACAAAGATAGATTGGAACACTACAAAATGGTCTCACTTGCAGACAGACGAAATACGGCAGACCTGGTACTACTGCACAAGGTATTCAATGGAGTCATAGACTGCAGCGAACTGTTAGCCAAACTGTATTTGAGCACGCCATCTCGTCTGCCGCGAAATAGCAGTTATAACTTATTCTACGTGTCAGGATCGAATACTAATTTAGGGCATTTCGCCACCCTCCCTAGACTCTGTAGGCGGTACAACGATTTGGCAAAGCGCTATAACCTGGACATTACCCTGCCCATTTCAAAATACAAAAAGAATTTGGACACCGCAAAATGACAAGTACCTACTACAATATATTTCGTAATTTTTCGCAATTGTAATTTTAATGTTCAATTTTTGACATCACATCTCAATATTTTTCCCGATTTTTATTGTTATTTTTATCTTTTTTATTTTTATTTTATTTCCATCGTTTTTATCCTGCCTATAATATTATTTGTATTAATATGAATGTTTGATTTTGATTATGTTGATTTTATGTTAATTCTATTTTATTTTATGTTTCTAACTTTATGATTTGCACTCATCATATATTTTCACTAATTGTATCGTGTTTAGACCTAGTTGTATGTGCAAGCTGTGGTCTTCTATAATTGAAGGCGCACACGTAAAAGAGCCTTACTGTTTTATTGTAATTTTCTATTGTATTTGTGTATCCTTTGTTGGAGATCCTAATGAATAAATAAATAAATAACACCAAGTTTCCTGGCAGCCACCTTGGCCTTGGACTCAATGAACCGCCCAAAGTTTAGGTTCGAGGAAATCTCAACTCCCAAAAGCTAAAGGCGGTCGGTACACTCCAAGGATACATTTCGAAAAGTAGGAGCCAAGGTGAACGGACTCCTTTTGGCGGTGAAAAGATACGCCTGTGTTTTGGCTGCATTGAATGCTACAAATTGGCATTGCCCCATTAGGAGAGACTGCAACACTCGTTCGCTCTACCATGGCCTCTCTTTCAGACCGGATTGATTCCTAACTAGCCCGAGCATCCGGCAGGTAGTTCTCCACAAATGTGCTGGCATCTACATACTCATAGATACCGGACATTAACAGATCGTTAATATGCAGCAGGAACAGAGTTGCAGAGAGAACAGACCCCTGAGGAACACCGGCATTAGTCGACATGGGCTCAGATAAGGAACTTAGAAAACATCAAACAAAGGGTATGTGACGAAGATACATATAAATTTGGGATTTCCATATTGCATGCTTATCTCCGATGCTCCGAATATTTATTACACATATCATAAATTGGAATTGCAGCAATGGCAAGCTAGAGGCAAAGAAGCACAGGAAAAATTGAAACAGCGAAAGAACCAAATCTTCAAGGATTTTTATAAAGAAATGGGACTCGTTGTTGACCAACCAAAGCAAGGAGGGGGTAACAGTAATGATGGGAGCACAGCACGAAAATTTTTCAAAAACTCGGAACAGGTTTCTAGAATCACGGGTGTGAATAAAGAATTTATAGAAATATTTGCAAATATTTTGTGTGTCGTTTCTTCTGGACATTACATAGACGAAGAGAAATTTAGGATTTATTGCATCACCACAGCTGAAATGGCGGTAAACCTATATGGATGGTACAAAATGAGTGCAAGTGTACATAAAATATTAATTCACGGTGCTGACATCATTAAGTCTATGACGTTTCCCGTAGGTCTATTGTCAGAAGATGTAATAGAAACATCTCATAAAAGTTACAAGAGTTTGCGACAATATCACTCCCGAAAAATGTCCAGAATATATACAAATTCGGATATTCTCCATTGGATGCTATATCTTCGGATCCTGTCGTAACTAGCCACAATACTCCAAAATGTGATGGACAAATTCCTCATCCATCCAAATGAGGCAGATGTGATGCATTCCACAATTATTGAGAGAGAAGTTAAAAATATGTTAAGATCTGCCCCCTAATCGGCGAACACATTTTTGTCAAATGATTGCGACTGAGTTGGTATCAGTTGGGGTCGTTCGGCCCGCCCATTGGTCCATTCGGTCCAAACGATCCAAACTAGTCGCAATCATTTGACAAAAATGTGTTCGCCGATTAGGGGGTTGGTCCTATTTATGTTCCCGACCAATACATTGCAGCAATAGCGAACGCACGAAAAAAAGGAAACGCATACATTGTTAATGTGAAGAGCCATATTGATTTTATTGATATTAAATGTCTTTCTGAAAATATTTTTTCAAAGAATACGGAAGGAGATAAGGTTAAGATAGGTGATATTAAAATCATAAAAATGATGAAAGATTTAAATGAACCTGCTTCGGTCAAAATATTTTATAAGAAATCTTACTTAGAACAGAACTTTAAAAAGATTAGACTAGAAGCTAATAGGGTAGCTCCTCGGAGAAAACAAACAGGTAATGTGTACCAAGTTCCTAATGGCAACAATTTATTCACACCTCTAAGCTCCCTTTGGCTGAAAGAAAGAAAAACGACATCAAATCGTTGATTGATCAAAATCTCATTCCTAATTATTACGTTTCTTCATTAAGTATATCTTGGACACCAATGACTGAAGGTGAAGGAAAACATCTTGAGGAAACCTGGACTTTATAAGTCTGAAATCGCCAACCCGCATTGAGCAAGCGTGGTGATTATGCTCAATCCTTCTCTGTATGAGAGGAGACCTGTGCCCAGCAGTGGGGCGATAAAGGTTGTTGATGGTGATGTTTCTTCTTATTTTGATAGAATCCTTTAAGAATAAGTTTAATTATCTGATAAAGTAATTTTCTTGATCTCAATTATTAAGTGCAATTTATAATAAGTAATTAAACATGATTGTGATATTCATACAAACTTTGTTCTTATTTTAATAGTTATTTTGTTTTTGGTGTTTATTATTAAGATGTTTAATATTTTGGTTAATACAATCTTTATGTTATCTTTTTTATCACCTAAGTTTTTTTGGAGTTCTGTAATTATAAATTATTCTGAAAATATTAATAAAAATTTGATTAACCTAGCTGTTGCCATTGCAAACAAGTTAATGTTTGAGTATTCTGTATTAAACATTGCAAAATATTTTCTAAATAAAAACAGTATTTTCTTTGCGTAATTAATCTTTTTTTTATTGTTATTGTGTCGGTAGGTTGAAATGAAGTAGAAAATGTTAAGCGTTATGATTAATGCTATAACGTCACTAAAAAAGGTTTTTGGAAAAATCTGTCATTTAAAAATAGATTTTCATAAAAAAAATAATAATAATACATTCTAGTCGTGTTTAAAGCCCTCTGCAATAAAAACCACATGATATAATTTTTTTTTTATTATTTCTGGTGCAAAACTAATCATTACTGTTAGATAAAACTTTAAATGCTTCTACTGAAAAAAATGTTTTTTTTTTTTTTTGTTAGTGTCACTCTTCTTATCAATGTGCGAAATGTTTACTTCTTATTCGAATATGGGTACGGTTCTAGGGTTAATTAAAGTCTGATTTTAAGTTTTTTATTTTATTTTTAATAATTATAAACTAGTGCTTGACCGCAATCCCGCCCGATGGTTATAAATTAATATGAAAGTAATATATTGTTTGTTTAAAAAGAAAAGAACTGATTATTTAAGTTTTCAGAGTTACAAAACACGTTGTGATTCTACTACGTACCTACCTTAATTAAGACCACTAGATCCTTGAAACTAAATTGTCTACGATTAATATTAAGAGGGCAATAAGGCCCACGTTAAATAAATAAAGGAAAATGATTAAATTTGTAAAAAACAGCAGTTCACTTTTAACTTATTTCTAGGTAAATTTATGACGATTTATTGTAAAAATAAAGCAAACTTTATACAGTACAGTACATATACACTACAGTAGTATAATAAGGGCCCTGAGTACTTTATACACTACAGTAGTATAATAAGGGCCCTGAGAAGGGTTTTTAAAAAGTATATTTTGGTATTAAAAATATGCCATTCTGAATAGTTATACACAATTTATTACAGCAACATGTACCAGCTATGTAAACAATATGTTTTTGACACCCTATACACATTATACTTCGATTTAAAGCAATATTCTTTTAGGTGGGCCTTAATTGGCACCAGTACCTTATTGAAAGTTTTCAATATTTTAAGACGATAAAGCAAAAGATGATAAAAGATTTTCGGAATTTACACTTCCAATAAAAACACTAACATATCTCTTGTACCCGAAAACAAAAAATAACATTTACCCCTATAATTATAAACGCTAAATAATTGTAAGTGAATAGTGACTGTTTAACCCTTTAACCGCCAACGCCGTAATATTACGTGTTGTAAGAACATTACATCAGACGCCACGTCAGAATATTGTGTAGAAAGTCCTGTCATTTAAAAAATTTACAATAAATGTTGAATTTGCTTACTGAATGTTAGTATATTTCGTGTAATTACTTTATTTTTAACAGTATTAAATACATATTTTAGCTAATTGATTGAAATAATTACATATTCTCAGTTCGTGATACGTCTAAATATCAACCTACTTCGCCGAACCCGTAATTTCAAGTAGACTAGTGTTGTACCGCATATGAAACTCCTGATAGTAAATTAATAAAAAACATCCTATTTTTTACAAAACTATCAAGTAAACATTAATCAAAATTTCATAGTTTATTAAACATTTATTTATTTATTCAAAATTCAATAAGCTTTAGTGAAGTAATATGTAGAAATCAACAAATAAGTATAGGTAAATTAAGTACAAACTTATTCTAGAACGTCACTAGTAGGGGAGTCCGGGGCAAGATGAAGTTCGGGGCAGCACGGGAAGTAAGCTTGTGTGCGTGAATAGTAATCGTGTGCGGAGCGGCAACAGCGCCATTTGCACGAACTTCACTCTCCGCTAGTGCGTCTAAGCAGCGCGAACTGGTTAGAGCTCGTTTTTGTGTTGCAGAGAGAAAAAAGTGATATTGCAACTGTTTTTACGCGATATTTGATTCGAAAACTGATATACAGACATGTAAGTACCTGTGTTAATGTATGATTTCAATCCCGAGCTTATTATAGTAGTCCAAAACATTAAATTTAAACCATATTTTTTCGCCAGTAAAGTTTGAGGTTAGAATTGCGTCATCTTTAGTACCTACGTGTGGATCGGGGCAAGATGATCGGGGCATAATGGGATTCTGTCTACTATCCCGTTTTGCCCCGCGCCCTTGAGATTAAAATAACCTATTTATTAATTTGTCTACAGATATAATGGTTCGCAACTATAAAAAAAAAAAACAGATCGTGGCAAATGGAACGAACAAGATATGAGAAGAGCAGTAAATGCTGTTCTTACTGATAGAATGGGATATCTTCGAGCCTCGGCTACTTACGATGTTCCAAAGTCCACCTTAGAACGACGAGTAAGAAAAGTTCGTGAAACTGCTAATGCCGACACTGATTCTGATAACGACTGCGCGAAAAAACATTTGGGACGATTCAAAACTGTTTTTACAGCCGAGCAAGAAAATGAGTTGGCGGCGTATGTGAAATCTATGGAAGCACGGCTTTTTGGTTTAACAGGACAAGAGCTTCGTATTATAGCTTATCAGTTGGCTCAGCGGAATCACATAGATAACCCATTTAATACAGAAACTGGTATGGCAGGAGAAGATTGGCTCAGCGGATTTCTAAAACGACACTCTGATCTAGCATACAGACGCCCAGAACCAACATCAGCTGCAAGAGCGATGGGTTTTAACAGAGTGGCAGTAGACAATTTTTTTAAATTGTTGGAAAATGTTATAGATAAACATAAACTGTCGCCCGAAAGGATCTACAATGTAGACGAAACGGGGGTCAGTACTGTTCCAAAAAGTCAATCTAAGATATTGTCAATGAAGGGCCAGAAGCAAGTTGGCTGCCTCTCATCAGCAGAAAGAGGCCAGTTGGTTACTGCTGAAATTTGTTTTAATGCCGTTGGCACCTATGTCCCGCCTATGCTAATATACGCTCGGAAGCGGATGAAAGAAGAACTTTTAGATGATGCTCCGTCAGGGTTTTGGGGCACTTGCAGTGACAATGGCTGGATTACAACAAAATTATTTTTTGATTGGTTTAAATCATTCGTGCAGTTTGCACAACCAACGAAAGAGAAGCCTGTATTGCTTCTGTTAGACGGTCACTCTTCACATACCAAAAATATTGACCTAATAGATTATGCAAGAGAAAATAATGTGATTTTATTATGTACACCACCACACTGCACTCACAAAATGCAGCCTTTAGACGTGTCTTTCATGAAACCTTTAAGCACGTACTACAGTGCAGAAGTGAAAAAATGGCTGAGAGATCACCCTGGTCGCGTGGTTACACCGTATCAAGTGGCAAAACTTTTTGGACAAGCTTACTTAAAAGCAGCTACAATGCTCACAGCCATAAATGGTTTTCGGAAATGTGGTATATGGCCATTAGATAAAAATGTTTTTACGGATGCTGATTTCATGGCTGCAGAGACGACTAACACAGAAAATCTCGCAAGAGAAGAGCTAAATGTGGAAAATGCTCCATCAACTCAAACATCCGAACCAGCAAGCACTGAAGAAAATCTATCGCGGCCATCCCCTTCAGCTCACCTTGGACAAATTTCGTCTACAACCCAGCAAAATAATATACCTTCTTCAGCTATTTGTCCTCAGGCTGAAAATGGTCGTGGTTTATCAGAAAATACAGAAAACAATATTTCTAATCCAAACTTACAAATTGATAAAGGCAGTGTTCCAGAGCCTCTGATATCCTCAGAAAATGCTGTCCATCCAGTTTTATCCACTGAAAAAGAAAATATTGTTGAACCAGCCACATCTTTTTCTCCCGAGATTATTAATACTAGAAAGAAACCTGAACAAACATTGGCCGAGCAACCTTCGACGTCAACATTTCGAGCTAGAGACAAAACTCCCGAAAGGCAAATAAAAAGAGTATCTTCTTCTTTTCTGATAAGTCCTGAAAATATTATGGCTATACCTAAAGAAGTTAGGACTCAGGAGAGAAAGACTAGGAAACGAGGGAAGAGTGCAATACTAACTGAATCACCTTACAAAAACGAACTCATGAAAGATATAAGTATTAAAGAAGGTAAAAATAAGATAAAGAGTCAAGTGACTGAAAAAGGTAAAAATCAAATAAAGAAACCTGGAAAAAAGACTGCAAAGAAGATTAAAAAGACAACTGACAAGGCAAATCTGCAGAAAAAGCGTCAAACCAAAAGGTGCAAAAAAGAAACTGAATCGGAAGATAGTTCATCCCAAGAAGTGGATGATGACTGTGCTTGCATCTATTGTGAGTACTTATACTCAGATTCAATCGAAGGTTGGGTCATGTGTAGCGTGTGCTACGGTTGGGCGCATAATTCGTGTGCTGGAGTAGATGAGGAAGACGAAGAAGCACACATTTGTGAACGCTGTCGACCCGATTAAAAAGCGTACTCGTTTTGCCCCACAGCGTTTCCCATCTTACCCCAGTCATGGGGCAAAACGGGAAATTTGCAGAGTTTATTTTTTCTTTATTTGCCAAAAAAAGTTCGTTGATTTTGCATGCTACAACGTTTAATTATAAGAGAGAAATGTATGGGCCATTCTTCACTAACTGGAAAATCGTTGTCCCCAACATTTTTTTTCGTTACTACCAACAAACTATGTATAATATTTATGAAAAACGATAGTATATAACGAATTTTTGGTAGGCCAGCATCAAAGCAATAACATTATAAATGTTATATTACAACAAACTCTTTGTAGGAGTCCCAAAATCAGTCCCGTGCTATGTCCCCGATTCCAAAATTATAGACCTAACTGCGCGTAATTATTTTTAGCATTTCAAATGTGCAACTTTAATTTAAGCAAACAAAACTGTAATGCTGTAGGCATCAAGATCATTAAAATACATATTTTTTACTTTTTATTTTACTATAAAAATCGAAGTTGTCCCCAGAAGTACGTGATCAGTCCCGTGGCTAATTTAAAAAATTGCGCCAAAATTTGACTTAACATTGGCGTCATTGTTTAAGACGCGAAACGAATAGCAAGCAGTGTGAACTTCGCCACAGTGCAGCGAGAAGCGGATCGGCGCCATCTTGCTCAGTGGTAAGCTCGCTTGTGAAGGAGATCAACGTGCACGCTCTGGTTGCCCGCGCAGTCCACTGGTAGGTTGATTTTCGACAATATATAGTAGTTAAATTATAATAATTTTATGAATAATAACACAAGAAGTGCTTTACTAATTCCCATTGTTACACTTAAGAAATTTCATCAGATATTAAGGTTAGAAACTATTTAGTGTGAAATACGCAGTCCCGTGGTCACAGTCCCCTGGCTTGAAATGCTACAGGGGACTGCGTTATGCAACACGGGACTGACTCTGTTTGAAGCTGACTTTTTATATGCAGTTTCAGATTAAAACTGTTGCTTATATATTATTATAATTATAAATTACGCTATTGCTTTTAGGTAACGCTCCGAAATGGCACCTAAGAAGAAACCAAAGACTAGGGAAGAAATTTTGGAACAGAAACGGTTGGCTGAAAGATTGAGACGTGAAAGAATAAAAAATGATCCACAGAAAAGAGAAGAAATGAGAGAAAAAGGGCGTCAGAAGTACAAGATAAAAAAAGAAAATGGCTCCAGAAAGTTAGTCAAAGATATGACTGATCGTGAGCACAGAACGGCTGTTAAAAAATGGAGAGCCCATGGAGCCACTTATCGCGCTAAGAAGAAAACTTTAAAGGAAGTTACAAATACGTATCTTCGGGAAAACACGCCGGATTCAGACCAAGTTTCACCAGATTCTCCAATTATAGAGCGGCCACGATCTCCAGGAAGTAAACGAGTAGTTGCCAGAAAGAGATTAGCTAAAAATAGACGGGACCGGATTATGAGACAAAAGAACAAGCAGGTTGATTATTACAAAAAGAAAATGGAGAAGTATAAAAAGAAGTTCCAGAGATTGACTAAACGAAATTCAAAAAATTCAATTGACACACCTAACACTAAATTACACAAACTATGTGAAACACCAGATACACGCAAAGATGTTGTCAAAAAAGCGCTCTTTGGGGAAGTTCTTAATAACCAATTAAAAGAAAACTATAGAAAATTGAGAACCAATGAGAAAAGCAAATTTTCGAAAAAGTCGTCTCTGGTAAACTTGTGGACAAGTATAAACTATGGAGAAGTGAAGACAGCGCGATATCGTACAAAGGATCCCGTAAATCGGCACAAAGAGATAGTTTGATGCCCAGCAAACGGACTCGACGTGATGGACTGACATTCCCACGTATCAAGACAGTGCGAAAGTTCTACCAGCAAGATGAAGTTAGTAGACTTGGTGCAGGAAAACGCGAATGTGTAACCCGAAAGGGCGTGAAGAAACAAAAACGGTACCTTTTGGATACAATGCTGAACTTGCACAAGAAGTTTAAGGAAGATAACTTTAATATCAGTTATCAGACATTCTGTCGATTACGCCCTTTTTGGGTTATTATACCAAAAGTGAACGACCGTGATACATGCCTCTGCATAAAGCATGATAATATTGATTTGAAACTATCTGCATTACACAATCGCAAAATCCTGCCTTACGGTGGACACAATAAGCTACTTGAAGACACATGTTGCAATCGCTACAACGAGCAGTGTTTGTCGCGAAATTGCCAACACTGCGTCGATAAGAACCCCCATTACAAGGAATTCGATGACAGCCAAATCATAGAATATAAAAAATGGATGGCGACCAAACAAGTTTACAAGGACCCAAAGTCAAACCAACCCCGCTCTGTTACTAAATATCTCAAAACAAGTTTTGTGGTACGTCCCCGTGAGCTAATAGAAGAGTTGCACAACGAATTAGAGGGTTACTTTGAACACGAGAGAAACATAGTCCATCAATATAAAGCCATTAAAGATTTAAAGACCAATCTCAATGAACAAGAAGCAATAATACACATGGACTTTTCTGAAAATTACTGCACTAAATACAACCGAGAAATACAAGCGTACCATTTTGGAGGATCTAGACTTCAGCTCAGTATGCATACTGTTGTAGTTTACACTAAAGACAACATTCAGTCCTATTGCACAGTTTCCGAGAACACTACACATTCTCCAGCTTCTATATGGGCTCACTTACAGCCAATCTTTGAATCTTTGCTGCCTCAAATTACCTACATTCATTTTGTCAGTGACGGGCCTGTAACACAGTACAGAAATAAGACAATGTTTAACATTTTAGCGACAAAGCTTCATCTAGCTGTCCCAAACATAGAAAAGTTTACGTGGAATTTCTCGGAGAGTGGCCATGGAAAGGGCGCCCCTGATGGGATTGGTGCTACATGCAAACGAACTGCCGATGCTGTAGTTGCCGCAGGTGGAGATATTGATAGTTTGGAGTCTTTTGTAGAAGCCATTCGCAAAAGATGTCCCAGGATCTGTATATTTACAATTGAGGACGAAGTAATTAAAAAAATGTCCGCCGATATTAAGAATGATGAGACAAATCTTAAGAGCTTCAGTGGCACACTGAAGGTGCATCAAGTGAAGGGCAGAGTATCAAAGAGCCCCCTGGGATTGTCACAGGGAACTACCGATCTCGAAATGAAAAGTCTAAGTTGTAACTGCAGTGACAAATGCCAACATTTTAATTTAGGTGTCATTCATTACAAGAATAAAACCAAATTGACTGTCGATGACATTTACACGGAGTCTGAAAGCGAAAATGAACCCATATGTAGTTTAACCCACTCCAACCCTATCAGCACCTGTGTGGACACAAACAATATGAAAACTAATCCACGTGATGACAGTATTGAATTCCAAGATGTTGCTGGACCCAGTTCCACAAAATGTCACTATTCCTGTGAACAGTATAAAGTAGGTGATCACGTTTTAGTTAAGTTTCCGGCCAAAAACATAGAATATCGCTATGTGGGTATTGTAAACCAGGTAGACGACGAGGATGCCGAACTGACTGTAATGTTTATGAAGATTCGTGATGATAAGGGTCAGATGTTTAGTATCGACGAAAACGACGTCTCGGGTGTAGCTTACGAAAACATAATAGAAAAGTTGCCAAACCCACAAATTGTGTTGAAAGGCAAACGAATTTTTTATACTTTCCCCATTTCTTTACCTGTATTTGAAAAATAAGTTTAATTATGTTGATTATGATTATATATGTAGTTTCCATTAAGTTTGTTAAATTATCTTGTGATTTTAAAGACTGAATACCCAAAAAGGGATATTGTTAGTTCAGTTCGTAGATTTCTATAAGTTAACTAAGGTTAGCTTTGTTATGTGTAAGATTTAGAATTGTTTTAGTTGAAATCGTATGTAATGCGATCTGAGAGTATAAGAATTGTGATACTTAAAAGAATTAAAGATTTCGCTTATAATTTTCCAATAAAATATGTGTTTTCTTTCATAAAAACAGTCCCATGGAAGAGAGCTCAGTCCCCTGTCACGAATTTACTGAAAATCGTCCATAACTCACAAAATAAGAGGATATTAAATTGGGTCTTTCAAGATACATATTTAAATTATTGTTACGTCTCATAGTTTATGCACAATTTTTTATTTTATACAAAAAAATTCTATAGACATGCTTCTATGGACGAGTTTCCAGTTAGTGGATAATGGCCCGTATAATGGTTACCTCTTTTGTTAAAGAATGTTATTAAAGAGTTTAATTTTCTTTGTATAGCGAGTTTTGTCTTAGCTATCTCATCTTGCCCCTGTCTCCCCTACAGGCTATCCGCGAACGCCGTCGCCGTAATTTTACGTGCGGCTCAGGGTCAACTAAAGTCATATTTTGAATAAACGTCAGTTGCGTTAGCGCCATCGCCTTGATAACATGTGCTCACATTATTATTACATCTAAGCTAGTGTCGAGAAGTTATCGATGATGTTATACGACGACGAAGAACTATTAAACATTGCAGCAAGCAAACAATGATATTTGTAGTAGTAGCAGTTCAACGGATAGTGATAATAATTCGGTAAATAACTCTTGTTTTCAAGTCTGTTTATTTATCCTCAGTCAAAAGGACAGCTAAATAATAATATGTGTACTTATTTACCCATTTATTTTGTTTTAAAGAAAATACAGTTAATTTAGTTATTTTATTTGTTGTTATTTATTATTATTTGTATCCTAATATTTTAAACGCGTATCATTTTTTTACATAAATGTCATACCGTCTTTTTGTCCGCGGGATAGTAAACGGACTAAATAAGTTTACTGTTTTTGAAATTTGTTATCTATGTTTCATATAATACTAATCTCATTTTAAATTGCTACAGGAGAAGCTTTATCGCTCAGTGCAACTAGTGTTGTAGGCCTTTTTCGTGTTTCAAGACGAAGAGTTATTAAATATTTTGTAATCATGAATTGCGAAGCGACGACAGTTCTCAACATAGAAAGTGATGTTGATTTGATAAGTTTAATTTGTTTTTTAAATCGATATTTTAATTTGACAAGTAATTGTGTTTGTTTGTAACATACCTACTAAGGTTCATCATGGATACTAACCAAAATTGAAATGATACATTCATAGGCTGGAATTATTTAATATTAAGAAGGTACATCGGTAGGTAGGGTAATAACAGATTTTGTAGTGTTATTAAGTTTAGGTATATGCTTACCTATACCTATATTTTTATAATAATGCCTCTATATATGTATGAGCAGTATAAAAGTAAATATTCTCGAAAGGTTAATATTGTGAATAAATAAATGCATCGATATTGAGTATTCGCAACACTGTTCCAACTTATACCTAAAGTGACGTGGCGCTGGAGGTTCGTCAAAGGGATCAGTGACGTGGCGGTTAAAGGGTTAACCATACAATTTTGATGTAGTTTGAACGTCACTCAACTTTAATCATCGTTTATGAATATGTCACGGCCAAAACCCGAAGTGCAGTTGCACAACTAGGTACAGCCGCGCCTTAGAAGTCTATAAATCTCGACTTTAGAAGCAGTAGGTCGAACTATGCATACGACTTAATTCTTCTAAGATTAAGAAATAATAATAGGAGCATTTGTTACGCCACCAAAACCCCAAGCGCGGCTGCACCTAGTTTTAGCCGATTAGAACTAGGTGTAGCAACTTATTTTTGGATAAACCTAGTACGAGCCGATTGTTTTCGGGTAAAACTAGGTCTAGCCTTCATCATGCCGGTTACAACTAGGTCCAGACAATTCCTGTTAGATAAAACTAGATGCAAACAAGTTTAAACAAGTAACAGGGCGACAGGAATTGGGGACACTGGAATTGTCTGGACCTAGTTGTATGTAACCGGCATGATGAAGGATAGACCTAGTTTTAAAAACAATCGGCTCGTACTAGGTTTAACCAAGAGTAAGTGGCTACAACCAGTTTTAACTGGCTAAAACTAGGTGCAGCCGCGCTTGGGGTTTTAGCCGTAACAAATACTCCTATTATAAGTCGTATGTATAGCTAGACCTATTGCTTCTAAGGTCGAGATTTAATCGTGTTTAGATAGTGGCGTCCAACACATCTGAAACACTACTTGTTAATTTAAATGATCCTGTATAATCATGTAAAAAAATAAGTAATTAGTACTTCATTGCCCACTGCTCGCAGCCCGCAATCCCGCGCCTACGGTAGCCGGGAGTTCGGTGTTGTCTTCCGACCAGGGCGTCTCCTGCGGCGGCTAGATGCGTGAGGGCGCTGGGATTCCCGCTGCCTCAAGCGCTCCGCCTTTTGTTTGCCAGCATCACTGCTTCGCAGAAGGAGATGACGGCCTGCCATACCCTCTCGCTCCGGACCAGGGTCGGACGCGAGATCACCGCCGATCTTGCAGCTTACAAAATGGCTGTAGCTATGCCTCAGCTTCTAAACTAGCTACAGCCATTTTGTAAGCACCTTCTCTCGTGGTATTGCCACCGATGAATCCAGTGCTATGGCAGAATATACAACCCTCTATTCCTGCTACTTCACTCAAGACTTCGTCTCGTACTCCCCACCAATTCTTGTGTAAAGGTTTCCTGAAATGATGATAACAGTTATTAAACAGTCTTAAGGATGGTTTACTTTGATACAATCATAGATATAGTACAATTGCGTCAAGATCGACGTTTATTGAGAATATTTTTATAGCATACTAGTTTCCCGCCCGCGTGGAATTCGGTTATATCGCGCTTTTTAGATTTCCCTCGGGAATATCAATTTTTCTTTCAATAAAAGGTAGCCTATGTCCTTTCTCAGGGTCTAAAGATTGTCTGTGCTAAATTTCATCAAAACGGTTGAGAGGTTTAAGCGGGCAAGCGTAACAGACAGACAGACATACAGAGTTACTTTCGCATTTATAATATTAGTATGGATATATCGCAATTAAATGATTAAATTAGTCAACCGCCTCGCCTTTAGCTGACTTTATACAATACTATGTATGTATAGTTTATATATAACTATGGTCTATCTAGTTGGACTGAAAATGTATTGAATAGGACTGGCGCAGACATAGGATTAACAACCTCTCAGGACTATATTACACACATCATATACAACAGTTTTTGTTCAAAAACTTTTATTTATTCATTAGTTTCATACAAAAATAAAAATACATAAATTCAACCAATTGAAAAGAAAGCTCTAGTTAGGTGAACAAGCTGCTGTTTTAGCAACAAAATGCAGAGGAGGGAGTGCGGGGTCCAGACAGGAAAACTAAATATTAAAAATTATGTTTTGTAACAAGTCATAAGTTGCTGTTTATGATGTTAATAAGATCACAGGAACGTTAAGTATTTTACCATTAACCCTGTAACCAGTACCAGTATTTGGTATTGGAACAAAACAAATAAATATACATCCAGTAATTATGCTAAGAACTTAAATTTCTTTTATTCAGCATAATACAGTTTAAGCATACTATTGCTCTCAATTTTAATTATATTGCTCAGTCATTGCTCCATGTATTTGAAAAATGTGAATGTTGTTGAATTGGCAAACTCATAGTGCGTAAATTACTAGTACTAATAATAGTAATAATGTGTATCGTAGCCCCTCGTTGTTCAGGTTAACAAAAATAAAATAAACCAATAGATCTCAGGCAAACATTACCTACTGCCTACTTGTATGAATGGAATGTTGTTAAGGATGTAATTATCTAATTATCAATGTAACAACTAAAAACAATGTCTGATACTATTTGTGTCATAAAAATGAGTTGATGCAAGGTATTAAGATTGCTGGAAGAGATCAGCGATAAAATCAAGTTTAAAAATTAGGTTTATATGGATATACATACAGGCTGTATCTGACTGGCTCGGCCTTTGACCGTTGCAAGCGTACCGCCGCGCGTGTTTGTGGGTATGACGTTGATCACTGATGTAAACTCTATTAAATCAGCTGATAAGACAGTTTTTCGAGTGTTGTTCACATTGCGATTTTTTGTGTAATTAGTGAATTAATAATTTTTTACTTTAAAATTTTATTGGGTTATAAAAGTATAGCAATTATGAACGGTTTAGAGTGAAAAAAACTACATATAATTTTTTTTTTAATCAGGAAAAAACGGTCGAAAAATTCCTTATGTGGGGGGTTCAGATTTTGAACTTCAGAATCATGTACTGGATCCATGGTACTCGTTTGTGCGTCGAAGTCAGAGACACCCTTTATGATATGGTGTACAAGTTTATTTTTTAAACTCTGAAGGAATTTACTCCTGTATCGTGGGTGCGTTTACAAACACGAATTATATATGTTATAATTATAACACACAAACAGTCAGACCTGGAACAACTGTCTGTAGGCCATACAAATATTTGTTCTGCGCGGGGATCCAACCCCTATTTTCATGTGAAGGTGAATGATCAATATAAGTATTAAAACATTGTTAACTCACCTAGTTATAAAGCTAGTAGGAGTAACTGGAACTGCCTGTACTCTCCAAGAGTTCGGTTTATCATTAAATAGAACAAATTTAATTTCATGTCCAATATTTGTTTCTTCTTCTAAATCAAACAAATGTTCTTTCCAAGGAAACCTCTCAGTAAATTCAATAATTTGTCCAGATTTGTGAATTTCGAATCGGTTATCCAATGCAGACCTAACATAATCCCGTGCTGGAAGCCACACATTTATAAAATAATTGACTGTATACAGAAACTCTTCACTAACCCGTTCCATAGCTTTTTTGAATATTTCGTCTATGTTTATATTTTGATTCGAGTTCCATTCTGGGTTCATTCGTGCAATTCGATTGCTTAGATTTGTACGTATTTTGTACCTCGGTTCTTCTGTACACATTGGAACACCATTATCTATAGCATCAATTTCTTCAATGAAGTTTTGGTATACTTTCTTGTAAATTACAGCTTGATCAGTTGAATTGAGAGATACGTGTTTTGGGATGAGCTGCTGTATAACTTCCTCACCATAGTAAGTGTAGACTAAACCAGCAGAACTTAACCTGAAGAAATTAAGTTACATATTACATATATTCTTTTTTTTAAATGCTGCTCCACTCTAGGATCCAGTATTGTGGGTGTGTTTACAAACATATAAACTCACATACACAAACAAAAATGTAAAAACTATGTTTATAATAAAATAATTGCCTGGAAGAGATTGCATTTTGTATATTTTGTAGTTTTCAATGTACTTTTTAAGCAATGAATATTTCTATTATACATTAAGTACATACAGAATGTTAAGAAAACCCTGTCCGACCCATGAAGGTGTTGTTAGGTATCGATAACTGATTCTACTAATGGATACAAAACCGGGCTAAACTTAAAAAAAAAACCCCCCTAAAAAAATAAATTTTATTTCGCAAAAAGAGGTAACTTAATAAATGTTTGTAAGCACCCTTCCGGGGGCGGCGGGCGGCAGGGTACGCGGCACGTGGTCGCATCGCTATTCGCTCATAGTAATACCGGTGTTGTCACTTTTTTAAAAATTAGAAAATTTCGGGGAAGTTGGAATTAATTCGCGGGAAAAAAAGATTATTTCAAAATTCATTTGTATTGTTACTATGATGATTACGTAAAATTTTATATTATATTTGGTCATGTGTTTACCTAACCTTTATCATCCTTATGGCTCGGACAGGGTTTTCATAACATACTGTATACAATGTAATTTTTTCTTTATACGAAACCTCAATATGTTCAGAATAAGCAATGAATCCAATCATTTTTACACCATGTTATATTTTTTACCAAATACATTTAAAAATTGTTGCAGTGTGGTTAGCTAGCGCGCAACACAGCTAAGATCATAGTAGTAGGCGCGACAGGACAATGTACCGCCCCTCCGCGCCGCGCTGTGAGTTGGCCATATTTTTGTTGGGACAACTTGGTAAGATAACAAGAAGAAATTTTGTACATACGATTCTTTACTTACAAATATTGGATAAGTGTTTCGTGTTTCGCATATACAAAAACCTTAGGTGAAGTGAGTGCAGATTGAGCTGCTTATATCTTATAATACTATTGACACTTAACTTTTCACACTGAGCTTTTTACAGAATTAATGGGCTGCACCAACTTTTGAATTAGCAGTTGATTACATAGACAATAATGCATACCAAGTAAAACCAGCCATACTTTGAATAATTCTATTAGAACAAATTGGACTACCTACATACATAATTATTGTATATGTTGCATAACTGTATTGTAAGTACCTATTGTAATGCAGTATTAATGTACAAAAAAATAATTAAAAATACATTTTTTTGCCTGAATATAATATTTGTTTCTTTTTTTTTTTTTTTGGATCTGTCTATAAATTGTCATGGCCTTCCAGTCTAACCAGAAGCAGCTAAATACCAGTTTACATAAGGCAACTGCAAATCTGACCTTCACAACTCAGTTATATGTTAAATTGCATTAAAAGTTACTTGATTATCTTTTCTAATAAAAACAAACTTACTTGATTTTAAATTTGTCTCCAAGTTCTGGCCTCAATGAGCTCAGGGTTTCGTTGAAATCCCTTTGATGATGATCGTATTGCTTTTTCTCATGATCAAAGACTGCCCCGACATCAACTACGATATCACATTCCTCAAGCTTGGCTGTATCCCGAGTTCTGACAATGACTGCATCTTGGTACAGGGGAAGAAGCTTGAGCATGTAGCATGCAAGAACTTCGTCACAGTGGAATACACCATCATGAGTTCCAATCTAAAATATTATATATTTACTTTTATTATCAGATTACATGGAAGTTCATCATTTCAACCACAAACATATATCTACTTACTAATGTATATACAACTTCAGTTTAACTATGTATATTTTACGAAAAAAGAAGATTGTTATTGCTACTTTCACTTTACATAATAAGCTCATATTTCATACCTATATTTGGGCCAAATTCGATAAAGAATAGAGGTAAACAAACCGTTGCTAGGCAACAACTCGTTTACACCTAAAAGAGAAATGTCAACAACATTTTCTTATAGATGGGGGAATAGTTTCAAAACCTGCAAAGTCCATTTTTTTAACACAGCAACATTTTTATGTCTCTAGAAACTCCCATCTTTTTCTGCACATTTTACATTTATCAGGCTTTACCATAAACAGCTATGTCTAATAGAAAATTCACTTACAGTAGACTGTTGGCTTCAAACACTGCCAGGTCCATCATAGTTTAAATCAAAAACTGCAAAGTCCAAACTATAACCAATGGCAAGCCACCATTTTGGTCATGGCCAGCTTAGTTTTTGTTGTATTTTTCATCAAAAAGTTGAAAAAATTACAGATACTGTATTATTTTCGAAGTTAAAGTACCATAATTACGAAGATGCAGAAATTAGGAGATAAGTAGATACTAGAGTTTAGTAAAGAAAAGTACTTAATTAAAAATACTAATTGATTTATTAAATGTGTTTTTTTTTCTGTCCCTTTTCAATATGATGATGCTTTTATCACATACAATAAAAGTATCAAATATTTTAAGTCGATGTATACATAATACTAGTTGTAGCAAATACAGCAATATCCACATCTGCCAGATTCAAAACTAACAATGTCCGAACTTCAGTTTCAAATTCGGCTAAGTCCATCATTGTTTTGCTTTTTATATGTTTCTAACATATGATAATTGATAAGTAACAAAAAGTTTGTGAAGTGATCAATTTGTCAAAAGGCATTGAAGCATAATTATTTCAATAATGCTACAACAATTTATCACAAATTTTCTATTCCTGGATTTTTAATGACACTGGACTTGGTGGGTTTTGAAACTATACCCCTCAGATGGTTTTCATACATGTAATAATCGTACTTCCTAAATGTAAACATGTAACAACACAATTTCCCCTTTTATGAATAAGGGGAAAGCTTTCTATGAAAATCATAAATATCTAAACATATACTTCCTTCTTTATAAACACTGCTTAAAGTTAATTAGTGATTAGCAATTCTTTAACCATACATTTTGGACCTTTTAACATCATTTCTTCTTCTTCATCTTTTATGTATAAAAACCATAGAGTTTAAGGGGTTCATTCATAAAAATTGCACAATCGCTAATCACTAAGTTAACTTTAAGTAGCGTTTATAAAGAAGGGGGTTTAATTGTAGATATTAATGATTTTCATAGAACGCTTAACTGATTTGAATGAAATTTGACACACATGTAAGCTAATTTCCTAATAGGTTAAATTTTCTATACATTTAAGTAGTCCTTACTTTTACCTTACTTAAAAGTATTTTATTGAATATGTATTATGCAGTTGATTTGAAATGTAGTTAAAATATGCAAAATTGTGTTGACAAATGTCTCAACTTTATTCAGTCTGAATTCCACAAAATGTGTTTAATACCTGGTTATCATTAATGTATTTTTTGTAGGGTTATCACGTAATACTAATGTCGCCTTTTTAATGATTTTTAGAAAAAGCATGTTAATCATCATCAGCATCAACCTTTTTTCATGTCCCACAGCTGGGCCTCAGATCAATCTCAATGCAGATTTCAGACTTAAATAGCAAGATAATACGCATGTTATTTAAGTGATTCTATTGAAAAGTGGTGCAATAGGAATTGTTAATAAATAGTTAGCATGTGAAAGTCGATCATAATGTAAGATTTGTAAAACATGAGTTATGATAACCCTAAATTGCTTTGTTTCCCTCCTGTTCTTGGCACGAGTTATAGGTTATACTATAAAGGACCGTAAACCGTATTTCAAGGTTAGTATGTTCAAAGTTAGAAAACGTTCTGCTTGACGTTGATAAAATAGGAAAAATTTTGGAGCTTTCACTATGGGTTACATACAGGAAAAAGCTGTAAAATAGGTTAAAGCAATGAAAATCAAATTAACAATAAGTCCCACCTTCATGTTTCGTGACCGAGATAAGAAACGCCGAATCACAAAATTGCTGTATGACGAATTATTTACTATACTACTACTAATAGTACATACAACTTTTCTAAGCATTTACTCGTAAAACAGCGTGTACTTCCAGATTTACAATTTCGCGCTGTGTAAATAAAATGAGACTTTCAGTCTACCAAACACAACACAAAGCAAGTTTTTTTTTTATTCATTTTCTGGCTCGGTTACTGGACCTTTAAGCCAAGTCATTATTTTGAGTACACTCTTATTTACAATAAAATACTTCAAAAATTATTGAGGATCACTTCACTTTAGACTATCACATCGAAATTGTGTTTTTGATCACATCATTCAAAGTTTTCCAACAGTGTTTTTAATAAATCAGTTTTAATAAATCAGTCAAGCGGCGGGAGGAATTAAAAGTTATTATTTCATTAATTTCACCGGCAAGTATCGGTCAAGCACATTATTTTGTGCTAGAAGCAAAACTGGTTTTAATGAAAACACAAATCTATCGTCTCTGGCGTTTAAATAAAATGAGTAAAACAAAAACAAATCACACATATTTATTAACGTTTTTTAATATGTTTTAACGTGTTTTTACCAATGAAAAGTATTCCAAAACATAATAATTGCTTTCATCATCTGATTCCAAATATTCTTAGTTTAACAGTGTTTTCATATTCATATTTAACTTGATAAAGGGTTTACTCTCACATTTTTCTGTAAAATTAAAAATAATAGTATGTAATTTCTATCACGTCCATAAGCATAATTTTCGGCACGGTGGCCAGTGAGTCATTGAATAGCATAGAGTAGGGCAGTTATGGTTTCAATAATCAACTTAGAAATTCTGTTCTTCTTCTATTATTCCATTGAATTGTTAATTATACTATAACATTTTGAAATCTTTTGTTCGCATTAAGGTGGAAAGTGTGCTGCTGACGCTGATCTATCTGATGACTACCACAGACTGAGTAGTCTCCTTACAGTGGACAACACCGACTCGGGCTAACTGCATCACCACACCTGTACGATCCAATCTACATGAAACTATATAATTTTCTAAATTAATTCGCAATCGATTGATTTTAATCAAATGTTTCATTGAAACAGAACATCTCTAATGTACGGTTTTTAATAACATAAGCTATAGTTTAAAAACGAATAGATGGCGCTACAGAAGCCGTTCGTTCCAGCCCGTTCAAAGTAATAGCTAATAGCTATTACAGGTGATTAATAGATGGCGTTACCAGTAGAACTGCATGATAAAAATGCTACAATCATTCATCAACGATTCCAACGTTTACTTGCTAAACATTGTTCAAAATGTGGTGTAGCGATACCTACAAACGCCAAAAAAATTTTTTTTTTTTTATCCATTTTGGCAACTGAGCCGATATCGACTATTCTGCCAATGTCATGTGGAGACAGACGAGCTGTCGAACTTCGCACTTCGTGGTAGTTTTCTAATATATGTAATAGGACAACACAGGTGTAACTATAATAAATAATAATATAACAACAGTATAACTATCTATACAATATGAATACTAACATATAAATTTACAAAGGACAACACAATATATATATTTACAAAGTTATTATTAGTACACACCAAACTACAATTTGACCTTATTTAAATTTATAAAAGTTGACAAGAGGTGGATTAATTTTGGAGAAAAGTGGGTCAACAGGGAATGGAAGTTAATAGGAAGAGGGATTTTAATTTTGGAAAGCTTGTGGTATAAGTCAAGAGATTGGGAATTTAAAGGACAAGAGAAGAATAAGTGATCCAGATTACCATCATCAAGACCGCATTCGCACAGGGAACTGTCACGAACACGAATCTTGTACAGAAATACTGGGCTGCAGCAGTGACCCAGTCTCAGTCTACACAAGGTTGCAACAGTTCTTCTGGACAATTTCGGACATTTAAAAAACCAAGGTTTCCGCTGGATGGCTGGTTGAATACTGGCGTAGTGCGCTCCCTTTAGTTTCGAACTTACCTGCCACACTGCTGACCACGAGTTGTAAAGCCTATGTTTGGTGTCAGACCGTAAGTCGTAGCTATGGATCACGTAGTGCTTCCGATCGACCGGGTTGGATGTAGCAAATTTTGCCAGTGAGTCTGCACACTCATTACCGCCTATACCCGAGTGGCTCGGAACCCAAGCTAATTCAACGTTTAAACCATTGGTAGAACAAGTAAGTAGTAATTTTAAGGTATCAAAGATGACTTTGCTGTGAAGTTTGGATTTAAGTTGATTTTGAGCTAGAGCCTGAATACTACTGCGAGAATCTGAGAAAATGACAGAGTTTTTAATATTATGGGCTAAAATAAAGTTTGCGGCTTCTAAGATACCGATACATTCCCCTGTAAATACTGAGGTCTCAGGAGGGCATTGGAATAAAAGAGCAATTTTGGAATTTTGGAAATATATAGAAATCCCTGTACACCCTGTTGAAGACAATTTCGATGCGTCTGTGTAAAACAAATTCCAACCTTCCCAGTACCTTTTAATGGCGCGATCAAAGTCGCCTTTCGCGTCCCGGGAATTTTTGGAGATACCAAGTCCCAAAACAACTTTTGGCCTAAAATGAATCACCTCATATGCGGAAGAAAAGACCGGGAGAGTGGGGTATTGACAAACAGGTGAGGAGAGGAGTTTAACCTCTTTGAACCTATTCATCAAGGGAATAGTTTTATTATTCCAATAGGAAGATGAGTTAAGAGAAAGGTAGATTTGTTCTAGAATGGGGAGTAAAGGATGAGACGATAGGGAGAAAACTTCTGATAAGAAGCGATCTGCTAAGTATTGTCTACGAAGGTGAAGAGGGGGTTCTGCACATTCAACCTGGAGCGAACGCCAAAAAATAAACAACGCGTCATACTGACGTCACACGACTTCTATACCTCGTAATCAGAGTTTACCGTGCAATAAGCATACATACAACTTCCCAATTTCAAGCATTGGGCAAGTGCCCGCCAGACATAACACCCGTCTGGTCGGAGGATCCTCCCTTTTCTATCGAGGATCATCATCATCATCATCATCAACCTTTTTATCGTCCCACTGCTGGGCACAGGTCTCTTCTCATACAGAGAAGGATTGAGCGTAATCACCACGCTTGCTCAATGCGGGTTGGCGATTTCAGACTTAAAGTCCAGGTTTCCTCAAGATGTTTTCCTTCACCTTCAGTCATTGGTGTCCAAGATATACTTAGAAAGTACATATAACTTTAGAAAAGTTACATTGGTACTTGCCTGACCTGGATTCGAACCCGCGCACTCATACTTGAGAGGCTGGTGTTTTAACCACTAGGCCACCACGGAGGAGGATGAGTGAACTTTACTCCCTGTTCCTCATGCCTCTACAGTGGTAATGACCTTAGTAATAACCATTGCAGCGGTTAATTTTTTTATATGCCCGCTCCTATTGGTCGCAGCCTGATGTTATATAGCCTAAAGCCTCTCTAGATTAATGGGATATCCAACGCAAAAGAGTTTTTCAAATCAGACTGGTAGTTCCGGAGATTAGCGCGCTCAAACAAACAAACAAACTCTTCAGCTTTATATGTATATTAGTACCTATAGATGATGGAGGCATCATCGTGGCCCCTTTAGGGTATACAATACGACAGTTGGCCGCTTTTTCTAGTGCAACTGTTTTGTACATCAGGTAATTTTAAATTTAGATAATAGTCTGGATTTGGACTCCTTAAAGCATAGAACTTAAACATGGTGGGAGTAATAATTTACACAGGCGCAATTTTATTCTTTGCAAAGTACAAATAATAATTATATTTATAATAAAAACATACAATTGGCCTCGATTTTCTTCTTAACAAACTAAACTTTATTTAGGGTCAGTGCGTATTTTCCTTTCTATTTAATTAAAAAGGACAGAAGATAAATGGAGTGTTTTTAATCGCGTCTAGATTTCCGATGGTGTATCTTAATTATTTAACCGGACTACCTAATATCTTATCTTCTGTCCTTTTCTTAATGAAATAGAAAGTAAAAGATGCACTTATCTTAAAATAGGTAGTTTTGGCGCCAATGAGTAGGTGAGTAAATGACAAACATTAATATATAGTACGTCTTAAAAAACGAGATGGCGCTAGTAGTATGTACCTTACAATTTACCAGGCTCGGTATTTTTATAGGTACCTCCTAGGTCACTTTTTTACGCCAAGCAAAATAAAATACTTCATAATAAAATTAATAAGTATCCTAGAGATATACATTTTGATTGATGTTTTAATATATAGGTATTATATTCACACACAGGCATCAACAACGGTTTCGAGTTTACTGCTCACTAACTCATCATCACTCATTAACATCAATCATCTCAGCGTTAATCCCAGTCGCATCAGTAGGTTTTTCAGCTTTGGAGTCTGGGGTCCGCTTTACCAGTAACTAACTGCTGATTTTGGATAAACTTCGATAGTTTCCGTGAAGCGACTGCCGTCTGACCTCCACAACCCGAAGGCGATATCGAAGCATTGCAGCTAGAACAATTGTTGGACTTTTGAGGGCACCAACAACTCGTTACGACTGCCATTAGATGTTCGTATGGCAACCGGGACCAACATTTGTATTCCTGCATACAAGTATTGGCGCGGGGATCGCATCCGTGCCTCCTTGCACAGCGGCCGCGTTCGCTACCGCCACCCCACGGAGGCTGTCACTAACTCATCACCACTATCATCAGCTGTTCATGTAAATAACTTCATTGCGAACGTAGGGAAATCCCTCGCTGGACCACTTTTGAACCAACCTTGTGACCAGACCGCACATTATCAGACTTTTAAGACCCTTAAGAGCTGTACAAATTTTTTTACACTTTTGGACATGGTAGAAAGTGAAATAGAACAAATCATCTTAGAGCTGAAGGATGATTGTGCTGTAGGCTGGGATAATGTTAACAATAAAATATTCAAGTGTTTTATACACCTTTTCATACGTCCTTTGACATGTGCCTCAGAGAATGATTTTTTTTTTATAATTATAAAATAATGCTTGAGCTTGACCGTTGTCCCGCCTGAGTAAGCAGTGATGCAATCGTTGGTGATAAAGCGCGCTAGTTTATTAAGAGCCTATCCACTCAAAAAAACTGAGTAAATAGGAAGGAAGAGTTGAGGGCAGTTGAGCGAGGTGATGCAATGATAAACCTAGAGGGAGATTGATCTGGAGACCCTCCACGACCAAACTCCCAACACAACAACATGAGGCGCATCGTACCCAGCACACATCGCAACACAACTGCTCAGACCCGTCCTCCGTACGGCTTCACCAGACATCATGCCGGAACACGACGAATTGCTTGGCGGCAAGACTTTTTCTGGTGGGTGGTAACTTCTGCCGGCAGCCGATGTTATGGCCTACCACCGTTACTGTTACCGTACTATTTTCCTAAAAGTTTGAAAAAAGCCACGGTATCCCTATTCTTAAAAGCGGATGTAGAGATGTAGTGTCATTGGACCTAGTAGGACATTAAAAAAAAAACATTTTGTCTTCTCTAAAAAAAAGATCAAAACATACCCGGAGGTCTCTTTTTAAAGGTTCAAACCTTATCTACAAACTACTCACTTCACTTTTTCCGGTGGAAGTCCACCGGATAAAGTCTTGCCACCAAGAGATTCAGTCAGTTGGCAGTTCTGCTGCAGTCCAACCTGTATGCTTGCAGAGGATATGATTATTGGCTTTAAGCAAATCGCCTCCATCATACACAGGGTACGTTCTAGTCCCAACAGCATCTTGCAAACAACTGCAGATAGGAGGAACAGTGCCATACCAGATACGCCTTAGATTTAAAAGTGTCCTTGGAGATTCTTGCCTGTTGTTCCCCACAGGTACTCATTACAATTTGGAATGGGCATTTTAAGTTGGTTGTCAAAATCAAAATCAAAGCATTTATTTCAAATAAACCAGTTACATGCACTTTTGAATTGTCAGAAGGTCAGTTAGTCAGTAAGATTAAACTAGTCGCCCATTCCAAAGAGTATGTACCTATGGAGAAGAACGGGCAAGAAACCCCATCGACACTTTTAAATTATCAAGCTATTGATACAAATATTTGATTACATCATCCGCCAATTTCACTAACAGTTTTTTTTTCTCTAACATTACACATCATCATCATCATCATCATCAACCTTTTTATAGTCCCACTGCTGGGCACAGGTCTCCTCTCATACAGAGAAGGATTGAGCGTAATCACCACGCTTGCTCAATGCGGGTTGGCGATTTCAGACTTAAAGTCCAGGTTTCCTCAAGATGTTTTCCTTCACCTTCAGTCATTGGTGTCCAAGATATAATTAGAAAGTACATATAACTTTAGAAAAGTTACATTGGTACTTGCCTGACCTGGAATCGAACCTGTGCACTCGTACTTGAGAGGCTGGTGTTTTAACCACTAGGCCACCACGACTTATAATAATAAATACAACAAAAAAAAATTAACTAAATGCAAGGTGAGATTAAACTATATAGACTCTTCGAATAATACGATAAGTACAATGTTTTCCGATTGATTATAATAACAACAACAGTGTTATTATAATCAATCAATAATTATTACACATATGTGTACAGAAGACAGCACATCAAGCTACTACAATTTGTTGAATTTCTGTATTAAATTTTCAACTTTATCTCTATGGTATTAAGGCTCAAGGTTGAATGGGAATATTTGAGAGTTTTGGGTAGCTTGACCTGGTGTCGCCTAAAATATAAAAACAACTAATTTGTACCCTTGTATGGTATCCTTAATTATATGAATTTGTAAGTAAACTTTCGGTCAGAGGTCTACCCAGTCGTTTTTTTGGATGGGAATTCAGCTAAAGACCTCTGCCGCTCTAGCTTGTCAGACTTTTATTGAAGGAAATTTATAATTTAATATTTCAAACTACCTATTGCCGTTAATAACTTCCAGAAAAAAAAAATGTTTCTTGTATGAGAGGCCTACTTATATATTTATTTCCTGTTTATAGTATCTGTTGTTATAATAGCAACAGAAATAGATCATCTGTGAAAACCGACTGCAGCAATCCCGCCTGATGGTAAGCAAGTGATGTAATCATTGATGGATAAGCGCGCTAGTTCATTAAGAGCTTATTCCCTCTAGCCTTGATGACACTTAAATTGTAGTCAGACGGAAACAAAGGCGAGAATGCGGCGGGAGCCATGTTATCCTAGAAACAGATGAAGAAAAGCAGAAGAGAAGCACATCGCGACGGGGTCCACGAAGACCGATGCCTGCTAAGGCCGCTCCGCTCAGACAAGAGAAGTCATTTGATGATTTCACAACCTCAAAAAAAACTCTGTTCTTAGTTTTTTTTATTAATTTATAAACCAGCGCTTGACCGCAGTCCCGCCTAATGGTAAGCAGTGACGCAATCGTTGATGGTAAAGCGCACTAGTTTATTAAGAGCCTATTCACTCTAGCCTTGAAGACACTCAAATTGTAGTCCGACGGAAACACCGCCGCAGGCAAATTGTTCCAGTCCCTCGATGTACGCGGTATAAAGGAGGAGGCGAAACGCTTCGTCCCGATCGTAGTGTTGTCAACAACGTAAGGATGGATATTCGCCGTAAGACGGGTCGTCCGATGATGAAACGGAGATGGGGGAATTAAATCATACAATTCCCTCGCACACTTTTCACAATGCCTTCTATAGAACACCGACACGCTGCTATGTTGCTAAGGTAAACATCGTAGAAAACCGGAATGTATTTCCTAAAAAATATCGATTGCTAAAATGGAACCCAGGTCAGGGATCGATTTTTGAATTTTTTGAATTTCGCTAATTTCGGATCGGGAGACCGTTATTGAAGATGTTATTGAAAAACATCTTCATTTTTAATGTCTGGACTTGGAAAAAACGATGATCCCTGAGTTTGTTTCGTCTTTTTTTCTCAGAGGTAGTCAGTTAGGAAATGCCGGGCTCCAGCTAGTTTAAAAAAATATGACGTGTAAAAGTGATCAGTGATCCTACTTGCTTAATAAACGATTTCATTTCATTCCATTAGACCAAAAAATGTCACGAGGAAGAAGTCGTGGGGAGAATCTAGTAGGTAGGTAGTGGCTCCATATTTTTGGAAAACGTCAACTGGTGTTGCTCAACAACAGGTAAATAACGCAATAACTGTTGTAGAACTGTCAAAATGAAATCCATTGCTACAGATGGTGTGTTGTGCAATTACCTTGTTGAATAGTGATGCTTTTTTTTCTTTTTTAATACCTATAAACTAGTGCTTGACCGCAATCCCGCCTGATGGTAAGCAGTGACGCAGTCGTTGATGGTAAAGCGCACTAGGTTATTAAGAGCCTATTCACTCTAGCCTTGAAGACACTCAAATTGTAGTCCGACGGAAACACCGCCGCTGGCAAACTGTTCCAGTCCCTCGATGTACGCGGTATAAAGGAGGAGGCGAAACGCTTCGTCTAGATCGTAATGGTGTTAACAACGTAAGGGTGGAAACTCGCCGTACGAAGGGTCGTCCGATGGTGGAACGGAGATGGGGGAATTAAAGAGAGATGAGATGCTTACAGTCTTAGCTATCTCCTCGACAGTCAATCTTCGGTCAGATAAAATTAAATCACAGATTTTTTCTTTGTTTTGATCAGTGGAAGCAGTCGAAGGCCGGCCACTACGGGGCTCATCTTGAATGGTCTCACGACCATGTTTAAACTCTGCCACCCAGTTTGAACAGTCGCAAACGAAGGAGCGAACTCATGCAAAGTAGCAGACATGTCTTCATGTATAGCTTTTGGAGTTAAACATTTTAAATTTAATTATTTTATCACTACAGGATTTTCAATTTTATCCATTTTCAAAAATAGCTCCGACTTGGCTTACGGTATCACGTGTATATGAACAATGAGTTACTGTGAATACACTAAACTATGCATGAATGCAATGAGGGTTATTATCAATAACTTTAACCATGTTAGGCTAAGAACTTTTCAAATGACCCAGGTATGTAGTCGACAAGTGTGTGTGGGAACATAGACACGTAAGGGAGTATCTACTTAAAGGCTTTTTGGGCTGCAGCCCAGGACTCCGTGGCTACAAAATGATCTAGTCCAAGAAAAGAATGTACTTTGTTATTGTAATAGAGAATCGGCGCCTGAGTTTGACATCATTTAGGTATTTAAGAAAGGTCGGACCACAGAAGAATTTGATAACACTTAGATATTAGGTCCTTATATATGAAATTGGCGTTTTGTATGGGAGGAATAAAACTCGTTTATTTTTTTAATATAATATATTTATTTAATCATTTTATCTTTATTTTTTTAATATAATTGAGTCTGTTGGAGTAAGGCCCGGGGAGTACGGTGGATGTCTTAAACATTCCAATTGAAGCTCCTCTAATTTGGTAGCAGTCTGTCGTGCAGTGTGTGGTCTCGCGTTGTCCTGAAGCAGCACTGGCCTTGTGCGATTGACCAGTATCGGTTGTTTAGCGGTTAGTTTATCCATCATTATGTGGAGGTGCTCACCACACCGGCACTAGTCCACCAAACGCTGACCAATAACTTTTTTCTAGTCAAATTTCTCTTGGGGCAGAATTTGGATGGTTCACCGGGATTCAATCATTGAGATGTGCTCTTCATTATTGTGCCGATACAGTAATGTAACGCAGAAGTCGACGAGCGTTTGTCGGTTTGCTTCACTCAATTCATGAGGTACCCACCTTTTGAGCTTTCTTATCTTCCCAATTTGTTTCAAGTGGATTATAACAGTTTTATCACTCATCAGTTTTATCTTTCTTTGTTTTTTTTGAAAAGAAAAAAAAAAAAAACACCGCAGTTTACAGCTATCTCGGACGTAGTTTGGATTAGATCCGCTTCCGCAGTAGCCTTCAATTCTTTATTGTCGACTTTGGTCTCCGGCCGTCCACGGGGATTGTTCTGTAGGTAGAAATTTCCAGAATGAAAACGTTGGAACCAAAAACGCACTGTTTTCTCCAGCAACACCACTGATTCACACATCATTAATTCTTCGAGCCGTTTCTGCAGCACTGGTGCCACGGCGGAACTCATATTCGTAAATAAAGCGAAATTTTAAAGTTTCCGTTTTTAAACACAATGACCCAGAGAAAAAACCAATAGAAAAAAAAACTACTCACTGGATATTGTTCAAAACAATTTTCGTTGGTAGTTTTTATAGTAATGTACATCATGTTTTTTTTTTAGATTTTTCATTTTCTTATTTTAGAAGTTAGAGGGGGAAGAGGGGGGGGGGGGGGCTTTTTTCCACTTTGGAAGCGCAAACTATTCGGTTTAGAAAAAAAATATTTTTGAAACCTCGATTATCATTTTTGAAGACCTATCCATAGATACCCCACACATATGTGTGTGATGAAAAAAAATGTAAAAAGAAAAGAAAAAGAAAGAAAAGATACAAAAGAAATACGGTTTTCGATACACAAATTGATGAGTAAATTAGCTGTATAAATTTGAATTTGGAATTATAAACCAAAGAGGAAATATTTAAGATCAAAGTGGCCAGTACGACAAAACGGCAAATTCATATGAATTTGGCGTTTTGTAAAGAACCAAATAACTTATAAATATAAAGTGGAATGTGCACTATCGATCAAAACGCGGTCCGAGGGAGATAGCTTCTCAGTAGCTCTCTGACCTTGTTGTGTGACTATTGAAATGGGGCATTATAAGGAATGTACATGAAACATTTTTTTAAAATACTTTTTTATATTTATTACCTGAGAATTTTATTAATATTTAGGTATGGATGCGAAGTTTTTAATTTATTATTCTAGAAATGGATAAATAAATTGTAGATGTACTTTTTCTACTACGACAAAGAGTATCATCACAAATCTGTGGTTTTTTGAATACTGGATATATGTTATATTTTTTAATTGTTTTCAAAGATTAAATGAATAATAAATGCTAAACTAATACTGCTGAGTGTCTTGAAGCTCTGGAGAATAATTATATTATCAACAGCTGGGAAATCAGAAATTCAATCACCGACAAAAATTCAGGCTGGTGATGTATTTGAATATTAACCCTAAAGTAACAAAGAATTTTGAAAGAAAACAATGCTATTAATAATATTAAAAACTTTATTAGAGAACATAGCAAATGTAGTTGAAGGATGTGTTAATTTACACATGGTTAAATAAGACTGTTTTGTGTAGTCTTTGTCTTAGTGTGGATTTTAAACCTAAAACCATTTGCGTTTGTGATTTTCCATAATTTATTAGACGAACAAACAGATAGTATGAAGTTATACCCAGTTGCATGTTGCATTTTATGTGAATCTTCACAATCAAATGATTGTAAAGGATGCGGTGAAAATATTTTTTGAGTTCCGTAAAAAACTGTTTCATTATTAATAAAACCATTTGATTTTTGATCATTGTTTCTAAACATTTTGAGTTTTGAACAAGAAATATCTTTTCTGAACATTTCACAATCTCGAATACAAATTTGGACACATATTTTAACTTCCTCTTCTTCTTCATCATCTCAGCGTTAATCCCAGTTGTATCCGAAGCTTTTCAGCTTTGGAGTCTAGGGCCCGCTTTACCAGTCTAACTGCTCATTTTGGCTAAACTTCGATATTTTCCATGAAGCGACTGCCGTTTGACCTTCACAACCCGAAAGCGATATCGAAGCATTGCAGTTAGACCAATTGTAGGACGTTTGAGGGCTCCTACTACCCGTAACGACTACCATTATATGTTCGTATGGCAACCAGGACCAACGGCTTAACGTGCTTTCCGAGGCACGACCAGACCAGTGCAAATATTCATGCATACAAATATTTGCACTGCACGGGGATCGAACCCGCGCCTCCTTGCGCAGCGGCCGCGGTCGCAGCCGCTACGCCACGGAGGCTATCACATATTTTAACTTCCATATTTATCAATAAAGGTTGTGAAACTTGAAAATTTAGATACATCTATCACAGCATAGCTTTGTTACTTAACTTTACATTTATGTTTAAACGACGCAGAGAAACAATATTCGCAAGTCAACCTCAAAAGCAATTTTTGAGATATTTTTATCGCACAGTGGCCCGCTATGTAATACAGTTTCTTGTTTTTGTAACTAGATAAATTTAAATCTTGTACATAAGACTGCAAAACACGCAACTCAGTGTCATCCGCATCTAAATCACAGGTTATTCCTATATCTCTAATGGGTTGATCTACGATAGACCTTTTAGGAAGCCTAAATTCCAAAATTGGTATGATTTCAAAATTATCTTCAGTAGCGCAATTGGCGTTTATACATGGCTGTACACTGTTATGAAACAGGAGTTTCCGCAAGATATATCGCAACACGGAGCGCATTGGGGTTATCGTTTAATGAACCACAACTTCTGATGCAAAAAAAAAAATATCTCGAGGTGATCCTGGGAACACTTGTAAGTTAAAAAAGTAATTCATTTGATGTTCACCACTTGTTAATAGGTCCGTTGCTAAGTTTGTACAGCTAAATGAATTTACTATAAACCCAAGAGCTGGAGTTTTGCGTCTGTGCTGGAGAATATTTTGACCTTGACTTTTAAACTCTCCAGATATTCCCTTGTTTCGGTGAGTATATTTGTCCAAATTTCTTTATTACTTAAACGTAAGGGTGATTGAAACCGGATCCAAAAGGATTTTTCGAATTGAATACGTCAAATATTGTATATATTAAATATTCTATCTCACCAGAATAACAAATTATTGTAATCCCCAACCAGCCTGCCAAGCGTTGGGATTATGGCAATGCCCCCCAATGGAATGAAAGCCTTAGGGGAGTCCTTTGTCCAGCAGTGGACCTGTGGACTTCTATAGGCTGATGAGAAGAAGAAGCAATAGCTTTCAATTTTATAGTATTCATTGCTTTATTTACGTCGTCGAGCAGGCAAATTTTTCAAACATATTTATAAGGGAACAATGGTTTAGAAGTATAAATTTTCTTCAAAATCGTTCAGTAGTTTTTGCGTGTAAGATGAAAGTTTGTATGCATGGACTCTTTATCTATTTATAAATAGACCATTCATATAAACTTTTGGGTTAATAATATTAGTATTATGGACTCTTGAGGGGATCAAACCACTTTAAATCTGTATTTACGTATGAAGTTCTATGCTCTATCTATAAGATACCAATCTGTGAGTCACTGGTAAAGCATCTGATCAATGTAATCAGGATAATCCAATTTGAATACATAATTATTCTTAACTAACCAAAAAGTTTTTTTTTTGAGGCTATTAGTTAGTTAGTCAGATTTCCAAAAAATACTAGACACGTATTTTTACTTTTTTCATATAAACAAAAAATGAAGAAGACACAGTGCGTTGAAAACTCGTGTGACGTCCCTGCACGCTATACTTTTTAGCGAGGAGGTCGTCACCAGCCACCACTGCTGCTCTTTCATGCTTTTTATTTTTGTAAATTTTTGTTGATGTGAGAAAACAAAATATACGTATCCAATATTTTTCTATAATCTGAATGACGGACTAAATAGAATAATTTTTTTTTACCCAGGAAACATCCCTTATTGACGAAGATTTTTATGGGCTAAAATGAAATTTCTGTTTTCTGGGAAATCAAATATTTCGATTTTTTTTTACAATTATTGAAATACAGAATTTTTATTTCTGTTAAATTAATTATATAAATATCCATATAATGTTAGTAAACGTAAAGCTAAGCTTAATGTAATTCAAATTATACAGCGAAAGTCTTTAGTTAACGCCCCGGTTGCTTGTAACTTTTAGGTATGAAAATGTCAAGAAACGTGTTGTTAGAACAAGTCTTTTAGGCATAAACCAGAAAGAATGTTTGAATTTTTCAGATTTTCTGTTCCTTTTCTACTAACAGAAACGTAGACATAGATTTTTTTTTTATTGAATATGGATTTTTCCTAAGTAATCCAGGTGTTTATAGTAACAACCGGTAGAGTAAGAAATGCGACAAATTGTAACCGTAATTGTGGTTGGAAACTGCCGGGATAAGGGGCATTATGGAAATCAGAACCCTCGTTCTAAAAGAAAAAAATTGTACAAAAACAAAGCATTTATTTGAAAATTATTTTGAACTTATTAAAGGGCTTATTGTCCATTCCAATGCGCCTATACCAAACATATACCTGTGGCAAATCTTATCCTGTGAAGAAATGTGAATTAAGTTTACCTGTACTAGAACTAAGTATAGTGCCTGACGGGGTTGGAACCTACGACCTACAACTTGTAAGTCGCGACCGTTACCACTAAGCCATCACTTTTTTTTTTTTTTAGTAATTTTAAACTAGCGCTTGACCACAATCCCGCCTGATGGTAAGCAGTGATGCGATCGTTGATGGTAAAGCGCGCTAGTTTATTAAGAGCCTATTCACTCAGAAAAACTGAGCGAATAGGAAGGAAGACGGCAGTTGAGCGAGGTGATGCAATGTCAAACCCAACAACATGACCAACGATGCTGCGCCAGAGGGAGATTGATCTGAAGACCCTTCACGACCAACCTCCCAACAACATTTGGCGCATCTTACCCGGTACACAACGCAACACAACTGCTCAGACCCGCCCTCCGTACGGTTTCACCAGACATTATGCCGGAACACGACAAATCGCTTGGCAGCAAGGCTTTGTCTGACACCGGCACGTCATAGAGGCAAAACTATCGAAGACATGTGACATCTACCAACCCGCGTTGGGCCAACGTGGTAGATTACGGCCCACTCTCTCTCACCGAGAGGAGGCCTGTGTCCCAACAGTGGGAACAATATAGACTGATTATGTATGTATGTATGTGTGACAGCCTCCGTGGCGTAGAGGTAGCGAACGTGGTCATTACTCGAGGTCATGAATATGAATATTTGTACTGGTCTGGTCGTACCTCAAAAAGCACCTTGAGCCGTTGGTCTAATGGCAGCCGTTACGGGTTGTTGGAGCCCTCAAAAGTCCAACAATTGATCTAACTGCATTGCTTCGATATCGCCTTCGGGTTGTGGAGGTCAGACGGCAGTCGCTTCACGGAAAATATTAAAGTTTAGCCAAAATCAGCAGTTCGACTGGTAAAAGCGGACCCCAGACTAAGCTGAAAAAGCTTCGGATGTGACTGGGATTAAGGCTGAGATGATGTTATCATATGTCTGTATACTAGAACTAAGATACCAATTTTAATTCCACGGAAAAAGATAAGTCGCAGCCTGTCCCCTAATCCAATGTTGGGATTGCCCATTAGTCCGTTCGGTACAAACGATCCCAACTAGTTCGCCGATTAGGGGGCTTTACATTTTTTGTCAATTTTATAACTTTATTTGTCGTTGAGATGAGACTGCGATTAAATTTTGAATATTTTAATTAGGGAATCAGCGTTATGTATATCTGGAAAACTTATTTCGGTTTTCACAATGAAGCGCTTATACAACCATATTGGTACCAATCACAGCATTTGACTTAGGACCGCAATGCGAAACTTAACAAACTTAAGCCAAACAATAATTACGTAATCGTAATTATTAAACGTCATAATTTTGTAGTACCGTATTTAAAAACGTAACACACGTAAGTCAAATGATGATTACGGAATCGTAATTTTTAAACATCATAATTTTGTAGGACCGTATTTCAAAACGTCACACACGTAAGTCAAATGATGATTCATCATTTCAGCCGAAAGACGTCCACTGCTGGACATAGGTCTCCCTCAAGGATCTTCACGACGACCGGCCCTGTGCCTCCCGCATCCAGCGGTTCGCCGCGACCTTCACCAGGTCGTCGGTCCACCTTGTCGGGGACCTACCCACACTAAGTCTACCGGTGCGTGGTGCCCCATCGGGCATCGGTCCTACGGCCAATATGTCCAGCCCACTTGCCACTTTAGTGTTGCAGTTCTTCGGGCTATGTCGGTTACTCTCGTTCTTCTGCGGATATCCTCATTCCTGATTCGATGGCGCAGTGAAACCTCAAGCATAGCCCTCTCCATTGCCCTTCGAGTGATTTTGAGCCTTCTTATAAGGACCATTGTTAGCGACTACGTCTCAATTCCATAAGTCATCACTGGCAACACATACTGGTCGAAGACTCTTGTCTTGAGACACTGCGGTATTTCGGACGAGAAGATTCTAACGTAGCTTCCCGAAAGCAGCCCAGCCGAGTTGGATTCGATGATAGACCTCTTTCTCGAAGTTGAACCTTCCTAACTGGGTTGTTTGTCCCAGGTACACGTAACTGTCAACAACTTCGAGAACAGAGTCTTCAATCTTTATAGGAGTCGGTACAACATGGGCATTAGACATGACTTTCGTCTTGTCCATGTTCATTTTAAGATCGACTCGCTCGGAGGCCCTACTGAGGTCTTCGAGCATTGTACTCAGGATGATTAAGTAATCGTAATTATTAAACGGTATAATTTTCTAGGACCGTATTTCAAAACGTAACACACGTAAGTCAAATGATAATTATGTAATCGTAATTACTAAACGTCATGGAATTATAATGGTAATTTGAATTTTTTTTTTTTGGTTTGATGACAGCGTCATTTTTGACGCTTGTGTCATGCATGAGCGTGAAAAAATCCGCCATAACTTTTTTTTTTCATTATTTTAAACGAGTGCTTGACCGCAATCCCGCCTGATGGTAAGCAGTGATGCAATCGTAAAGCGCGTTAGCTCCACCGTTATTCTTGTAAATTGAGAGATTTCCTGTTTTAGTGTCTTCATAATGGATTTTTCTATAGGTCAAGAAGTCGATAACATTTGTTTATTTATTAAAAAAAATAATATAACCTTTATTTTATTCATTGACCCATACACAAAGTAGGTAAGTCATAAAATAACAATTCTAGGTAAATATTTATTTTTCCTTGTAGTCTGATAATTAAGTGCATACTTAGATAACACGTTTAATTAATTAATCTTTGTTGGTATATCAAGTTAATATGTTTAATTCAGGAAATAAGTCTCTTTACAACTTTGTCATTGATGATGCATCGGTTCCCCGAACTATACATGTCGTCATGTTCCATTATACTACATGGCCAAAACACGAGGTCCACGTTTTTTATGACCATACATTCGTATACCAGTTTTCGTAGCTGACGGTACCGCTAGCACGTTAGGTCGAGCTTTTTTGAAGACGTAAAGTGTATCGGGACGTGGAGTCAGATAGCAGTTGAGCGCGACGCCTCAGTATCGCGCGAGTTACCGCCCGCGCCGGTCACGTTATGCCGCTTGACGAAGTCGGCCGAGCGCTCCCGAACACGCTCACGAAAAATCGCAGCCGGTAATTGACCAACATGTGATCGGCAAACACAAAATACCATAGAGTAATAACCTCAAAGTATCCCCAAAAACTTTCCGCCGCTTTCACTATTTGAGGTTAGGATTTTTCCGGTTAACGTTTTTCCGAACAACTTCGCGCGTTCGAAAATCTTAGTTTCGCGATTTGGCAGCCGGTCCGGCGTTTTGCAATTGCATAACAATGCAGCGAAGGCCGGACCGCGTGGAAAAGTTGATTTTATCATTTCGCACAGGTGAAAATTAGTGTTTAGTGCCTAGGTGGTCTGTTTCCACGCGGCGTGCGTACGTGAGCACTGATTTGGGACGATTTCAGTGTAACGACTTGTGCGCTTGTTACGAAACGCTCGGGGCGAACAGTTTCTTGCCGAAAAAAAGAATTTCTTTTCGTTCATCTGACGACAGTTATCTGCTAATTGCTTGACAAAATCTCTTTTGGCACGAAGGCGCACTGTAAGTTTGCGCCTCAACATTACGTTGTGAACGGCGTCCGCGCACCAATTATTTAAGTAAACATTTGCAGACTTACGTTTTATCGCGTCCTTTATCGATTCTCTTAATTTTCTTATTGACAGTGTGGGGTTATTTTTAATTTGTTTATTTTTTCCGTGGGACGCTACTGGCGTTTTTATTACTCTATGATATTTTAGTGCCGAAATTACAAAAGTGTATTTTTAAGTGGTTCATGTGTTAGCTAATAATGTGCGTGATTTTCAGTTCGCAGAGAAACGTCGGTGGGAAATATTACTAGTATCAATTACCTTCCCTGTGTGATGTCTATTTGCACCAATAATACCAGTGTTGAGTTATTCGAGTTAGAGTTACAATAACCACAAGTGAACACGATCTGTTCGGAAACTACGAAAGTGACACGCCGTTGGGAAACTCACGCGGTTTTGAAAAACATCCATTTGTGTGAACTAAAGTATTACGAAAGTGTGACTTCGGTTTCAGGAGAAAAATTTAAGTGTATCTGTTTATTGGTTCCAAAATTTTTTATGTGCAACATCTGTCCTCAGCAGTGTGTAGACGTTTGAACAGGTGAGTTTCGTTTCATTACCTATTAAAAATTATTGTCTGTAGTGAAATTTTTATTTCATTACTTGTACTGTTTTCCGTTTCGGGGCTGGCTCAAATAGAGAGCAATAAAAATGAAAATAATTTCGAATATATTTTTTAGCGGTTCGTAAATGTTAAAAAGTATTGTAGGCTCCGGCAAACTGACGTAAGTCATAAAATGGTTATTTTGAGAAAAAAAGTGCGAGTGACGAGTTAAAGGAAGTAAATTTGTGAGTGCATCAGTCGTCGCACTTAGTAATATTAATCTGTTTGTATTTATAGTAGGAGCTTAGCTTATAAATGACGTTTTATCGTCAACAGTTAACACTAAAGGTGCTCGTAGGTTTTATTTTAGAAATAGTCCACTACTGGCACTTCTAGACAGACATTTCACACTAAAACTAATGGCACGTGTTCATACGAATACACATTCTAGTTCGTATGTTCACGAACTTTATTAGTTTTATTTATTTAATTAAATTATAATTAATAATTATTTATTTTTTATAACTAAGCTATTATTCTGCCGAAATATTTAGTGCTAGTTTGACCAAAGTGGGATTGTCCTTTTTATATAGAAAAAAGAAATGTTGTTATTTATTATAATTAAACATGGCCATTTTTAAAACAAATATATGTAAGAGAGCACCGGGTCAGCAGTGTGGCTGAGTAATTAAAAGATCTTACTCAATATATATTTAATATATTGGTCTGTTTTAATATCAATATAGGTAGTACCAGCTTTTTACTAAACCCATTAGACAGTATGGTAATTATAAAAAAAAAATGTTGTGTCTCTCTGTGTGTTCGTGTTAATCTCCGAAACGGCTGGATTGATATCGTTGGAAATTTCACATTTTAGCTTATGATGATTTACGAGGAGTACCTAACTTATTGAGCAATTTTTATTTTAGGTTAATTAGGTTATCACATGAAATACTTAAAACAGCAGTTATTACATTTCGTTAATAATCTCTTAAAATAAAAATAAAAAATATACGTAAATAGGTTTTTATTTTATTTGACTACAAATAAAAAATATGTACAATTATTTTTGACTTCATTTTAAAAAATATACAATTTTGTTGATTAAAAATATAAATAAATAGTGGAAAGTACGGATTAAGTATCTATACGTTCAAATAATACACAGGTATTTTAGTTTTATCATACATAGCTTCAATTATACTTATCTAAGTAGATATAAGGTGTTATAATTTATAAATACACAAAATATTTTAAGGCAAGCATCTGTAGATAACAAAGAACCCATAAGATTATTTTTATAAAAGTTTTCTTTTATCTAACATTACGGAGTCAAGATTCTATATAAAATTACAAAAAAAAAAACATTTTGCATAACATTTTTACTCGGTTTCAATGACAGGCAATATTACGTAGACCCTAGTAATAAGGAGCTAGTATTTATTATGTGTGTGATATTTTTTTTTATAATAATGAATTTAAGAAAAATCGTTACTATGGCTTGTATCTCATCTAAAGAAATACCTCCCAAAATGTTTCGTATACAAATTTGTTATATACTTAAAAATAAATAAACACTTTTCCTGTTACTCGAGAGGTAATTTCACTTTCGTTTTGAACTCTTCGCAGTGAAAATACGAACCAATTGATTATGTTGTAGGATTGCAGTACTTTGGTATAATTATGTAACTAAAATCTACTAAAATACCGCTGCACTGCTTACCAAAGCTTGGAGCACAAGCGATGAGTAACCAGCCCGTCGGAAAAAGAAAGATCAGGAAAAACGTAACTTAGTTGTTAAGAGGGGACTTTAGTGCCAAAGAATTTGGAAAATAGGTATTTGAAGAAACTATTGCCGTCGCACTGCTTCCAACCTCAATTAAAGTGCGAAAAAGGACAGTTGCAGCTCAGGTTGATTTTGCCTACAAAAACGTTAAGCAAAAGACGTTTCGTATTCCTCTGTTTTCTTTTTCAAAACACGACAGATCTCAATATTGTATAATCTATGTTAATGGTACACTGTAGACTACCTATATTATTTCTCTCTCTTTCTCCTTGGCATTTCATCCAAAGGTTGTCTGTAAAAGATCGCTCTTAGCGACAAGATCGACCGCCCATTGTGTCACCCTTTGTAAAATCTTTTTATTTATGTTCTGTAATCTATATGGTGTACATAATAAAGAGTATTTTATTCTATTCTATTTTCGTATAGCCATGCTTCTCTTATTTTCTTTTTTGTCCAAAACTTATAACGTTTGCTAGTCATCTGAACATCGCGGGAAAAATGGGTTATTTTTCGGGACTTTGAAGTATCATATTTCTCTTATTAATTATGTTTTGTAAAAAAATGATAAGGCCACGTATAATCACGGTGTAAAATTGTAGAAAAAAAAGCTCTAAAAGCATTATCGACGAACAAAACAGTGGAATACGTTTGTACCTATATAGAAAGCACCAATAGAGTCCCTCTTAATAATCGCCTATTTTAGTGTTTGAAGGAAGCCGATTATGTAATGATTGTTGTAGGCGTTGCGCCAAAAGCCTGTCATGGCAGATGTCGCTGAGTTTAATGATTGCAAGCGCCATTGAAACCCATCAATTCATAGGTTAGCGCAGTAGGGTTTATTCTTGTTATAGGTTCCTTTATAGATTTTTTCCAATGGCGTCGGCTCTCTGGTTAACAAACTAAACTGATTTTAAGATCTGTGCATCTTTTTCTTTCCATTTCATTAAGAAAAGGATAGAAGATATCATATTAGTTTAGTCCTGTCAAATTAAGATACTCCGTAGTCAGTTTAGATATGATTAAAAACATGCAGTTGAGTTACTACATTTTTTTTTTACGCTGTGGGAATGCTTTGTTTATGCACCATACCCCGAAGGGCGTGTGTGGGACTCGCCCAGCCGAAGCCGGAAATACCCACTAAACCCAACAGCGGCACACCGACATCGCCTTAGTGGCGGGGTCATGGGAAGTAGCATGCCTGCCGTCCAATCCCCCGCCGGCGATTCCTGCCCGAAGGCAGGCCCACAGTGGGCCCTCCATAGGGAGGGGTCCGGCTGGGTACGTCTTCGTGTGCAAGAAGACGCAGCAGCCAAGGGTTTTTAGCGAGGTGTCCTTCCTCTTAGCCCCACTCGTTTGCCCGAAGGCAAACGGGGCCCCCAGCTCCTCTCAATGAGGAGACCGTGTTGCCCGAGGGTGACCCGGAGTTCGGGTCACGTCAGCCACCTGGAGTGGTGGCCGACCCGCCGCACGTGACCGCCGAAGCGGTCCCCACTTCTGGTTTTGGTCCGCGCCGGTAAACCGGTAACCCCCATATCTGGGGGCCGTTCCCCTATCCGCCACCTGGGGATTTTGAACAAAACCTGGACCGCCAATTAGCCTCTTCGCACGCCTCTCTACGGAATCCAAAGTTGCAAGATGGCATTTTGGAGCACCAAACCAAATATGGCTACAACTTTGTCTCAATTAGATAAAAAAATACTTTTATTATTTAAATCGCAGACAGTTTTTTCTGTTTAAAACTAGCCACAATGAATTTATGTATTATCTACAAGAAAAACATAATCTCATTCTTATAGCTTATTTGCACACACTTAACATATATATGCATAATCCTATTGACTAAGCAGCCATAATACTGCTTGTGTTGATAATATTTATAGGACTTAGATGTTTTGGCTAAATCATTGGCTATTTAGTCAAGTCGTCCAAATGTAATCAACCAAAATGGGCGAATTGTTACTTTTAAATAATAGATTCTTTTCGAAATAACTCGCATCATTAGCAAAAAGGGGACTGGGATTCTAAATTGATTCGCACGTTTTGAATTTGATGCTATTAGTGTCATAAGTGCACCTTTTTTCTTTCTATTTCATTAAGAAATGTATAGAAGATAACTTTTTAGTTTACTCCTGTCAAATTGAGATATTCCATAGATAGTTTAGACGCGATTATATTATACATGGCGACCAAAAATACATTAATTTACGTCAGGCGTGGACTAATTTGACAGGTCTAAACAAGCATATTATGTTCTGTCCTTTTCTTAATGAAATTGACAAAAAAATATGCCCTAAATTTAAATATAGTTTATCTGTGTCCTTTCCGTGCCCAAAGGATTACTAAGACCCAACTGTCTGTCTGACTATCATCAAACTGTATCTCAAGAACCAAGATAGTTAAAATATTCAAAGATCTATTTCTGTTGCTGCTATAACGTACGGAGGACGGGTCTGAGCAGTTGTGTTGCGATGTGTGCCGGGTACGATGCGCCAAATGTTGTTGTGTTGGGAGTTTGGTCGTGGAAGGTCTTCAGATCAATCTCCCTTTGGCGCAGCATCGTTGGTCGTGTTGTTGGGTTTAACATTGCATCACCTCGCTCAACTGCCGTCTTCCTTCCTATTCGCTTAATCTGAGTGAATAGATTCTTAATAAACTAGCGGGCTTTACCATCAACGATCGCATCACTGCTTACCATCAGGCGGGATTGTGGTCAAGCGCTGGTTTATAATTATTAAAAATAAAATAAAAATAAATAAAATATAACAACAAATACTGAAAACGGAATATGTATTTTTTTGGTATATTTATATAATGGCTCGAAACTCGTGCGCATGTCTGACTCACACTTGGCCGGTTTTTTCTACTCTCAACTTTAGGCGAGTAAATTCGTGCGAATCGTTGTAACTAAGCAATGTTGCAGATTAAGATTATTGCAGACTAACGATGTTCGAACTATCGTAGGGAGACATAGATAAGATATGGAAGAAATACGGGTTTTTATCACATCTTCTCTTTCCGGGTGGAAAGAAAAAAAAAAAGAGGTGTTAATTGCAAGTGGCATCGACTTGATCATGAATCATGTGAGTTTGCCATAATACAGATTAGAAAATAAAACTGTAGATTAGACTTAGCTTCTTTGAAAGATTTTGTTTTAATTAAATTTTGTTCAGAGTTTTTTTATTCAACGAACATATCAGCAATATCAGCTTAACATGATGACCTGATGATTGATTTTCAAATATTATGTATATTCTGTGCACTTTGTTCTTACGCGTTATCCGGGTGTATTAGGGTCATTTCTTCATTCTAATAACATTATTACAATAAGAACAGTTTGAGAATTTCTAAATAAATTATTAGTGTCATAAACATTTGTTTCTACTCAAAAATACCGACACTTTGTTACGTACCTTAATTTTTAATAATTATTGGTCCTTCGAGCTGGATTTCCGCGTCGCGTAATTCCTAAAATTCAGAGTTTTGGTGTGTGAAGTCTGAATTATTGTAACAATATCATTGTGTGTTAAAAAGATTCATAAATCATAAACCATCGGGTACCGTTCAACGAGGCCAAAAACACGTTTCTTTACTTGTTTTAATTTTTATTAACATTGTATTTCATTTTTTTTTTATAACGGTCACAGAAGGAAATATTCTGTGTCAATTTCAAAAGTGTACATTTTTTTTTTTTTAATTATATATTATAAACTAGTGCTTGACTGCAATCCCACCTGATGGTAAAGAGCGCTAGTTTATTAAGAGCCTATTCACTCAGAAAAACTGAGCGAATAAGAAGGAAAACGGCAGTTGAGCGAGGTGATGCAATATTGCCAACCCAACAACATGACCAACGATGCTGCGCCAGAGGGAGATTGATCTGAAGACCCTCCACGACCAAACTCCCAACAATATTTGGCACATCGTACCCGGCACACATCGCAACACAACAGGGCCTGTAGCCAATGTAACATCGCTTCGTAGCGAAGCGACAACAAAAACGATTGACCACGTGACTTGATAAACGTAATGAATCGTTCCCGCCATTGGTTGTTTTGGTATTCGATTTCGCTTCGCTACGACGCGATATTACATTGGCTACAGGCCCTGGTCAGACCCGTCCCGAAAATATAGGTTTGCTGTATGAGAATTTACTATTTGTGTTATATCAGCTAAACACTAACTAATTCATACATAAACACGCAATTTCAACATTCTATTTCTAATCTGTATAATGAGAAAACACGTACTTATGCATCGTACACATGAATATTTAACTTACAATACATTGAAAGACTAAAGCAATACACTAATTTATACAGTCCGAGCCAATTTATGTAAAACTTCAGTAATACTAATAACAAATTACGCAAACGCCACTTAGGGATTACTGCATGCGGCTTTCATCATCAACCTTTTTTATCGTCCCACTGCTGGGCATAGTTCTCCTTTCATACAGATAAGGATTGAACGTAATCACCACGCTTGCTCCACGCAGGTTGCCGAGTTCAGACTTCCTCAAGATGTTTTCCTTCGCCTTGTACCTAATCAGTCATTGGTATCCAAGATATACTTGGAAGCATTATTAGCATACCGCGTTGTCCGCGTAGAATTATGTCGCACCACATGACCTGACACCTTCCTCGGCAGCTTGTTTTCTCTTAGCGATCATTTCGAGTTTTTTCTTTATGCTCGGCACCTAAAGATCACATCGTTATATTAAATGGCCTCAAGAATTCGGCTATCAAATGCAAAATTATTTTTTGATATCCGATTGGCAGTTTCTAAGATTAGGCCCGACATACAAATTTACGAAGTTACTATTAAATTAAAGTATGATATGGTGGTACTGGGATATTATATATGAAGTATTAGTATACATAGCTGTTATTCAATTGTGTACGAGACAATACAGCGCCAGCGACCGTCTGTAAAACGATGACCTCGTAATGAAAATTTTCTTCAAAACTAAAAATAGTCGGCCATGATGACTTTTCTCACAACAAAGTTTAGAATTGCACGGAATTTTTAGATTCGCTATCGCCTTCATGCCTACCGGTATCTGGCACTGATTTGATTACGACGATAAACCGAAGAAAGTATATAATGTGCGATAGCGGTTGTGATATAAATTACTTATCTATTGCTCCGTTTTGCTTTATCTGGGCCGAAAATGTGATGTCAGTCATTTTTGGTTTTGATTGATTACTTAAAAGACTTCGAAATTCCGGGTTAAAAAAAGTAAAGTAAGTAAGTTTTTTTGTCACTCTGATCATTGGGCCACTGCCAGGGTCATGAGTTGTTCGAGAGAGAAACCGTGGTCCCTGGTACACAGACAAGTAAAGGAACACGGGAGGGTTTAGTCAGTAAAAGTCTGACACGCTCTTTCGCTCGATCCAGAGCGAGACAGGCCCTTTGATGATTTCCCGTAAAAAATAAAAATCACTGGGCTATTGTTTGTTCTCTGGCGATTAGGGAACTCTACTGAGACGCGATTCGCCCTTGACCACTTTCTCCTATTGTTGGGACAAATTGTATAATAATTTTATTTATATGAAGATTCTTACAGTTCAGGGTTAGCAGGGACAGCGCCAACGAACCGTAACGCATGCTCAGTTGCTCACAAATATTCTGTCTCAAGAGGCGTAAAATATACTTTAGTCTAAAAAACTATGCAATAGTCTAAATTATTGTGTAACATATTAACATTACCTATAATTTTAACATCATCATCATCATGATCTCAGCGTTAATCCCAGTCGCATCCGAGGCTTTTTCAGCTTTGGAGTCTGGGGTCCGATTTGCCAGTCTAACTGCTGATTTTGGCTAAACTTCGATATTTTCCGTGAAGCGACTACCGTCTGACCTCCATAACCCGAAGGCGATATCGAAGCATTGCAGTTAGACCAATTGTTGAACTTTTGAGGGCTCCAACAACCTTTAACGACTGCCATTAGATGTTCGTATGGCAATCGGGACCAACGGCTTAACGTGCTTTCCGAGGCACGACCAGACCAGTGGAAATATTCATATTCATGCGTAAAAATATTTTCACTGCGCGGGGATCAAACCCGCGCCTCCTTGCGCAACGGCCGCATATAATTTTGACAGTTCAACAACATTCATTGCGTTATTTAGGTTACTGAGCAGACAAACTTTTCCAACATAATTATTAATGGCTCGTTGACACTTCTCGTGACCCAAGGGCTGCCTTTTGCAGAGGTCTTGAGTACCTACATTGACAACAATACGGAGGAATATATCGACGCTGTATTTTAGTTTTTTAATGATTTTAGTTAGTATTTTTATTTTAGAATTACTTCTAGTGTATTTAGTACTAGCAACCGCCAGCGACTTCGTTCGCGTGAGTTAGTTATGCTCCGCTCCTATTGGTCGCAGCGTGATGTTAAATAGCCTAAAGCCTTCCTGGATTAATGGGCTATCCAACGCAAAGAGATTTTTTCAAATCGGACCAGTAGTTCCTGTGATTAGCGCGTTCAAACAAACTCCTCAGCTTTACATATGTCTAATATAGATATGTATAATATAGATAGCCTAGTATAGATTAGCAGTTTGAAATTATTAACTTCAGTTACTTTGTGACTCAATCTATACCATGATTTTCTCCAAAATCATAAGCAAAGGATTAGCAGTGTCCTACAAAATGATTTTGTTTGTAATTGATAGTCTTTTAGAGTCATGAGGAACTTGTTGTAAAGTTCACTCATCCTCCATAGAAAAGTAAGGATCCTCCTACCAGGGTGTTGATAATGGGAAATTGTACTAAATGTATATCGTAGTTGCACGGTAACCTCTGCTTGCGAGATGTAGAATTTGTATGACGTCAGTATGAGGCGTTGTTCGCATGTGAACACGACAATCTAGAAATGACATAGATAACGGTTTCCTGAATATATCCTGCAAACCATGACAATGCTATGTTACTGTTGAAACGAGAATAATAACTAGAGATGGCACAGTGCGACCCGAAGAACTTTACGAACAGAACTGTGACATGTTACATGTCACAGTGGATCACATTTTGACAATACATTGTGTTATTTATGGTGTTGAGCATACACATTTTTCGAACATGTAGAGCAATGCTTTGGCAATATGCTTCAAAATGAGGGTACGTAACAGTTGTATTACGCAATTATGGTACAGGAGTTGACAAAGTGCGATCAGAAAAACTAAATAAACAATATCTTTGTCTGAAATAGGAGTAGGTACCTATGTACCTACTATTTGTACAGCGGGTTTATAGGGATGTTTCCTGGGTAAAAAAAAAATTGATTCTACTTAGTCCTTCATTCAGATTACAGTAAAATATTGGATACGTATATTTTGATTTATCAAATCAATAAAAAATTACAAATATAAAAGACATCAAAGATCAGGAGTGGTGGCTGGTGACGTCACTGCTCACTAAAAAGTGTAGCGTGCAGTGACGTCACACGAGTTTTCAAGGCAATGTGTCATCATAATTTTTTTTTTATATGAAAAAAGAAAAAATACGTGTCAAGTATTTTTTGGAAATCTGACTGAAGGACTAATTAGTTAGTTTAGTTTTTAATCAACTACCCTATTGCTTAAAGCACATTCATTGCGTGATTTATATTGTGGAGCACATAGACTTTTGAAACATGTGAAGCGATGGATTAACAATATCCTTCAAAAATGATTCAGATTGATATTTTACGTGATTAAGGTGAGCATCTCATTTTAAGCAAATATATAATACAAGTTGTACTTTTCCTTCTGCCTTCAAAGTAGTGAACAGCCTATCTTCTGGGCATGCTAGTTCCATCGTAGACCTCATTCAACGCTCCATGTCAGGCGTGATCAAGAGCAGGAATATTCCAAAATTAAAGTTAAGCTACACTAGCCGAGGCGGGTCCGCAGATGGGTGACCGTTCATTAGGTACTGCGAGTACTCCCGCGACTCGGAAAGAACGTTCAGCCCTTGGTCGCGGCAGACTTGTCATTACGGATAGTCCAGAATCCCAAAATTCTGTCTACCAGTCTTATCATGTTATCTAGTAACATGTTTGTAGAGGTCAGATAAATTAATCAGTCGCTCCATGTCAAATACTGGTCCTTGGTTAGATTGGAAGCTGACCACAACATAGATGCAAGAACGCTAGGCAGATAATGTTAAACGCAACTTCCGAAAATTTTAGATACTCTATGCACTAATGCTTGACCTCAATCCCGCCTGATGGTAAGCAGTGATGCAATCGTTGATGGTAAAGCGCGCTAGTATATTAAGAACCTATTCCCTGTAACTTTGAAGACACTTAAATTTTAATCAGACGCAAACACCGTCACTGGTAAACTGTTCCAGTCCCTCGATGTACGCGGTATAAAGGACGAGGGGAACATTTCGTCCGGATCCTTAGGTTTTGTTGCCTGAAGAAGCTACCCCTTCTATAACAGCTGCTGTTTCATAAAATAACCATAAAAGTAATAAAAAACAAACCAAATACGACAGATTTATCTCTCATGTCAAAAAATTACATTTGCATACGCTTAATGTCACTATGCGGAATTTTAGTGGCCCAGGTGGTAGAATCGCATCGTCTTCCTCGAAAGTGAGGTTCAATCGTTATAAAATGATTAATACACACGACACGGTACTGCTCGAAGTTGTGTAGTCAATGTGTGAGAACGATCGCCCAATCGCTATTAATAAGCCATTCGACTATTTTAACAAACAAATGGTCAGTTCGAAAAATCAATAACGTTATACGAAAAGTCAATTAACCTTAATTTTGGGAAGGTAGCTAAAATGACGCTGAACGTTGATGGCGTGTGAAGGAGTTTGTAAACGAGTTTATAATGAGTTGTTTTTTAGTTATGATGATTTTTTTTTTTGCCCTGTTTCCTTGCTCTACTGTCTATATTATTTTAAGTAAATATGATCATGTTATTTCACCTGGTTGTCCCAACAAAAATATGGTCAACGCTACGCTCGCAGTTTTATAAACTTATCAATTATTATAGTTACCATAAACAGCTTCCTTCAATTAATACGAGTATAGAGGCCGCGCATGCGTAGATCATTAACTGTTTGTCTAAGTTCAGGTTTTCTCAAGATGTTTTCCTTCACCTTTTAATCAGTCATTGGTGTCCAAGATATACTTAGAAAGTACATAATAACTTAGAAAAGTTACATTGGTACTTGCCTGACCTGGAATCGAACCCGCGCACTCATACTTGAGAGGCTGGTGTTTTAGCCACTAGGCCACCACGACCAAAAAGCTACTTGAGACTATTTTGTAAGAGGCTAATGTCTGCACTAGGAATACCTGTAGGTAGCAGATCATCAGATTAGTATTGGCGTTGATAAAATGAATAACTCGAAACGGTCTCCAAAGCCTGGAGCACAGGCGTAGAGTAGCCAGCCTTTCGGTCTTCTATAGGATGCATTCTGGCGAGCGTGCAAGGGAATTGTATGATTTAATTTCCCTATCTCCGTTCCACCATCGGACGACCCGTCGTATGGCGACTTTCCAGCCTTACGTTGTTAACACCACTACGATCCGGACAAAGCGTTTCGCTTCTTCTTTTATACCGCGTTCATCGAGGGACTGGAACAATTTACCGGCGGCGGTGTTTCCGTCACACTACAATTTGAGTGTCTTCAAGGCTACAGTGAATAGGCTCTTAATAAACTAGCGCGCTTTGCCATCAACAATCGCATCTGTCAAGTGCTAGTTTATAATATATATATAAAAAAAAAAAAAACAATAACACCATTTCATTGAGTATGATGTAGTGTTGGGAAGATGGTTACAGTTACGAAAGTGTCAAATGGCTCAAACGTCACTAAAAATAGCAAATGGCTTCCGAGTTCATGGATGTCATTAGCACTAACACGTTATAGAAACATCACACCATACAAATGAGTACACTTAGTACTCATTTACGTAAACCTTTTTTTTAAGGACTCTATTTTTGTATCGTCATCATTGTAATGATGAACTTGGCATTAGGAGTTTCTTCTTCAGCCTATCGGTCTTGTGCTGCCCGCATCCAGCGGCTTCCCGTGACCTTCACCAGGTCATCGGTCCACTTTGTTGGGGGCCTCCATACGCTGCGTCTTCCGGTACGTGGCCGCCACTCCAGAACCTTACTGCCCCATCGGGCCATCGGATCTGCAAGCAATGTGCCCCGCCCACTGCCACTTAATTTTAGCGAATCTAAGAGAAGTTTAGATATCTTCAATAAATTGGTGATGAATCTATTTTTTTAATAATTTATAAATTAGTGCTTGACCATAATCTCGCTTGATGGTAAGCAGTGATGCAATCGTTGATAGTCCAGCGCGCTAGTTTATTAAGAGCCTATTCACTCTAGCCTTGAAGACACTCAAATTGTAGTCCGACGGAAACACTGCTGCTGGCAAATTGTTCCAGTCCCTCAGTAGCGGTGTTAACAACGTAAGGGTGGAAACGCCGTATGCCTCCTGAAATGTTTCTACTGCTGGGACACTAGCATCCTTTCTAAAAGAAGGGGTGGGCTGTAATTCACCACGAGGGACCAGTTCTATTAGTAGGTGTCGTTTCTAAATTTTGCCAATTTTATCAAAGTATTTTCCTAAATCGTTTTTAGAATATTCGTGATGAAATAATTTACATATAGTTAAGTGCCAACCCGCATTGAGCAAGTGTGGTGATTACGCTCAATCCTTCTCTGTATGAAAAGAGACCTGTGCCCAGCAGTGGGACGATAAAAAAAGGTTGATAATGATGATGATGATGAAGTGCCTTCCTGGATTCGAACTCGTAAATGAACTTGGCATGTCGATGATAGTTAAAATATACAACATTATTTTTTGTTTATAGGAAACCCGAAACACGTGTCCAGTATTTTTAAACAAAAAATCTATGTACAAAATTTCAAAAAGATATCATGAAAAACCACAAAGTTATGAGCTTATTATCTTACTTGGCTGTCCCAACAAAAATATGGTCTATGCTCCGCACGGACAGGGCGGGCGAACGGTGAGTTGACCTCTGGCGTCAGCTGTTGCGCGAGCGCGGAGTACTATGATCTACGCCCGCGCTCGGCTACCACACTGCAAAAATTTCTAAACGTATATGGAAAAAAATATAACATGGTGTAAAAATGATTGAAATCGATTCAGTTGCTTATTCTGAGCAAACTGTATTCAGGTTTCGCATAAACAAAAAATTAACGTTGAATATAAAATCTAAAATTGTCTACATTTCTCGTCTTTATCTTTTTACTTACAACAACAGTAAACATTCATCTCTTAGCTGCGCGGGATTAGCAACTGATCCTTGTATGTTTTTCTTGTAACTGGCGTTAAGAAAACATAAGACTATCGTTAAAGCGTTTAAGGCTTTATTCACGTACCGATATAGACAGGTATTTTATTTTTATTGACGTGGAAAAGGACATTTTGTTTGAAGCATGTTTTCTCACACATTAATTTCCTTTTAATGAGGACTAATATATTTATGTGTATCGGTTATTACGGCTGTTACATTTTTGTGGACGGTTTTTTATTCAACTGCTTGATACATAATAAAGCAATCATTGCGCATACACACACTTCTGGGCTGGCTCGTTCCATCATAATTGTCGTCTATAGATTTTGCACCAGGCAAGGTCGAAGACAAGAACTAGCCATCATCGTCTGCTTCGCCTATTCTCCACTATGTTGGGTTCAGATTCAAATCAGACCAGCAGATAAATATGAAAAAAAGATCTTTGATGATTTTTCCTACAGTTACTTAAAAACGTTTTTATTTTTGTCTAGACTTGATTATGCATAGTTAAAAGGAATGCTTGATGGCGTCCAAAAACGTAATTTTCCATCTGCCTCAATTTTAACCCATGTGAGATACCAACTGACCCTGAAAATGTGTCAAGGTTAGCAATTTGTTCCAATATCTTTCAATTCTCTTGGTGTGACCGATGCGTAGATACATTTTAAACTTTATTACAAACGCGTTTGTAAGTATTTATTTAAATTGAATATGCTTTTATATTCACTTTAAATAAATCTGTTTGCATAGGATTCTATAAAATCCCCTATTGGGATATATATCACCTAGCACAGGAATCATGGTCTTCACACTCTTTTTTGTACCAATTTTTTGTGTAATAATGATTATTATATGATTAAAAAGAGATAAAAGTAAAGTATTTCTACACAATTCTTCAAGAAATTTTAATAATATTAATAAAAAAAAAAAAGAAAAAAATACGAAATAAAAATTATTTTTATTTTCTTTCCTTTTCTTTTTCATAAGCTCTATAGAGTATGTTTTGCGTAGCAACATCTTAGCTGCCAAAAAGCTGTAGAATGCGCTCGTGAATCCGAAACTCCGAAAGTTGAGATAAAAACGTAGGAAAGTTATACAAATAACTGTTAATCGTATAAAACAAATAACCGGACCCGATGAAGGGCGCCGAATACACTGTATCTATAATTTAATGATTTTTCGGATTTATTCCTCGTGACACGTGTTCATGGTACGGCCGAAGTGGAACAAATCAATGTTTTATGCATATGAAATAGATTTATTCTATTCGACTTTAATTTTTAAATAATTCTGTTATCGAACGTTTGTTATCCTCCTACTTAGGTATGTAGTCATAATTACTTACTAACTGGCTTCTTTTCTCCTTCTCCCTTTTCCACAATTCTGTATTTTACAAGTCTTTTAGATGGATCAAATTGATAGTAATAGTTTTTTACGCATTTATGATGCTGATCACATTCCACTTAATAAAATTCCTTTTTTACATGCTTTTTATTAGCTTCACTTGTATGTTTGCTTGCTTCCTTGTTTGTTTGTCCGTCTCTAACGCTTTGGACTACTAGTGAGCGGCTTATTACTGTAAAATGTCCCACCGTTTTCAATACGTTCGTTCGCTCGTTTCATTTTTAAAAAAGAATATCGAACTTTAAAGTTGAAAATAAATATAGTTAAAAATAACATGCTTTTAAAGAATATCAAACTAAACAGTTAAAAATAACATGGTTTTAAAGAATATCAAACTAAAATGTTAAAAATAATTATTTAACTTAAACTATATTTTTAAAATATAGTTTAAAAAACTAAAAAACAATTTAAAAAACATAAAAAAAAAATATTTTAAAAATTGAAAATTTATATATTTTTTTAATCGTTAAAAATAATTATTTCAACTTTTTAGTTTGATATTCTTTAAAAGCATGTTTTTTTTAGTTTTTTAAACTATATTTAATAATGAAAAAGGTTGCATCTCCAATTTTTTTTTTATAAACGTTGCCCCACACTAGGAATTTCTCCTGTGTCGTGGGTGCGTTGACAAATATATAAATTCACATACACAAACATCGAGACCCGGAACAACTACTTCTAGGTCGTATAAATATTTGTCCCATTCGGAAATCGAACCCGCGACTCGCAGCGCAGCAGTCAATAGCTTAACCACTCCGCTAACCGTGCAGTCAAATTTTTTTTTTTTTTAATTAGTTAGCAAGTTATGCAATTAGGACGTTACTATTTTAACTGGCAAATGGCATGTGATTGAATGGGGATGTTTCCTGGGTAAAAACAATTGATTCTATTTAGTCCGTCATTCAGAGTATAGAAAAATATTGGATACGTATATTTTGTTTTATCAAATCAATAAACATTGATAAATATAAAAGGCATCAAAGATCAGGAGTGGCTGTTGGTGACGTCACACGAGTTTTCAACGCAATGTATCGTCTTAATTACTTGTTTATACGAAAAAAGAAAAAAAAAACGTGTCTAGTATTTTTTGGAAATCTGACTGACGGGCTAATTAGTTTTTTTAGTCAACTATTAGACAACCCTATTGATTAGGTAGCTATGTTATTTCCTAGTTCGTCTGTGAGCTGCACTTTTTTGATAGATACTCTGCATAGATTTTTGATTGATTTATAAAAACAACAAATATTACGATTATGGACTCGGCTTTTAATGTTCCCACTGTTGGGAACAGACCACCTCTCTATCAAAAGGACTACAATTTAAATGTCTTCAAGGCTATAGCTCTAAGCTAAGCTTAAGTCTCTTAATAATCTAGCGCGCTTTACCATCAACGATTGCATCACTGCTTACCATCGGGCGGGATTGCGGTCAAGCATTTGTTTATAATTTATATTAAAAAAAATACACTAAGAAAAGCGTCTGACTTCGAAACTGCGACCTACAACTAGTAAGTCGCCAGACCACTGGGCCACCAGTTCATAGTAGCCGAGTCTAATTAATGGTTTTCGAAGAGTTATAACGTAGTTGCGCCTTCGATTTATTGGACGGAACTTGTTTTCGTTCAAATTTCCCTTAAAAATGTAGCTCAACGAATAAATTCTTGAATAATTTTATTTAATTAGTTATAATTTACTTTAGAATAAGATTGAGTTCCGTTATCATTAAAATATTTAAGATAACACCTGATACTGCTGAATAGATACTTGAAAGGTTACTGAGGGCCTCGTGGGTAAATAAAAACAACGCTGATCGGATTCTCATGCTGCCGTTAGTCAGTTGATGTAGTGTGGTAGGCCATAATATCGGCTGCCGGCAAAAGTTACCACCCACCAGACAAAGTGTTGACCCCAAGCGAATCGTCGTGTCCCGGCATGATGTCTAGTGAAGCTGTACGGAGGAGGGGTCTGGGCTGATTGTGTGCCGGGTACGATGCATCAAATGTTGTTGTGTCGGGAGTGTGGTCGTGGTGGGTCAATCTCCCTCTGTCGCAGCATCGTTGGTCGTGTTAACATTGCATCACCTCGCTCAACAGCCGTCTTCTTTCCTATTTACTAAGTTTTTTTTTTAAGTGAATATTCTTAATAAACTAGCGCGCTTTACCATTAACGATTTCATCACTGCTTACCATCAAGTGGGATTAATAATTAAAAAAAAAATGTGTGTTCATCTATACATTCCGAGACCCATCCATACCTCCGAAAGCACGTTAAGCCCTCTTGATCCGACAGCCGTTACAGGTAGTGAGAAGCCTTCGGGCTTCTCACTACCTGTAACGGCTGTCGGAGTTTGACAATCAGTTTTATTTGCGTATTTTGCCTATACGTAAATACATTTTTTTTACCGTCCCACTGCTGGGCACAGGCCTCCTTTCATACAGAGAAGGATTGAGCATAATCACCACGCTTGCTCAATGCGGGTTGGCGATTTGAATACCTACATATAACTTAGGAAAGTTACATTGGTACTTCGCTGACCTGGAATTGAACCGGCACACTCATACTTGACTGCCCGGTTCTTTAACCACTAGGCCACCACGACTGTATAAAAAAAGAAAGAAAAAAAAAAAGGTTGACGATGATGCATACAATTTGCTCTTTTGGATTTCTAGTTGTTTAAGAATATGTATTTCAAAGCATTATGTGACCTATGTCTGCTGCAGCATTGCTGAATATAATGCACGGCGTTTAGCACCCTCGTAATGTACTATGTACAACCTAATCATTTTTGCACTTTTTCAACCAGGATTTACAGAAACATCCCGAAATAATATGGAAAAATAAGTTGCAACACAAAATTAATTCAAGAACTTAAAAAACAAAAACACGTGAAAGTGTAAAATAAAAACAAAACTTATTACATATTAAAATAAGTCAGCCTAAATAAAATATCGATACAAAATTATGTGTCCATTGAATTCATATAAAATTTCTAAAAGTCTCGAACGCTCAAGTGCGGTGCGCTCAAGAATCACGATAGATTTTGTCGATAAGCCGAAACATTTCGTGAATTCGGCTTCGGTTTTCGTGTATTTTACCTTCAGGCGATAAAATTATTCTGAAGTTTATTGTTTTACAATTTAATGGAAGGCTACTGAGCTTCTGCCAGGGCTGCGAGTTGTTCGAAAGAGATAGGTACCGTGGTCACTGGCGCATAGGCAAGTGAAGGAACACCGGTGGGTTTAAGTCAGTAAAAGTCTGACACACCCTTCCGCTCCGCCCAGAGCGGGAGAAGTCATTTGATGATTTTTCTAAAAGTCTTATTTAAAAATGATGATGGCTTTGAAGCTTATGCATTGAGATGCTGTTCATTTACCTATTACGTAAAACGATTTGAGGAAGGGGTCCTAACATTCCTCAGGGTCTGGATTGTTCTTGGTCAAAAAAGTAAACAAAAATAATATTTTTAAAATTTTTACGTAGGTATTTTTTTTTGCAATTTGTTTTTTTTTTTAATAATTATAAACTACCGCTTGACTGCAATCCCGACTGATCGTAAGCAGTGATGCAATCGTTGATGGTAAAGCGCGCTAGTTTATTAAACCCATTCACTTAAAAAACTTAGTGAATAGGAAGGAAGACGGCAGTTGAGCGAGGTGGTGCAATGTTAAACCCAACAACACGACCAACGATGCTGCGTCAGAGGGAGATTGATCTGGAGTCCCACCACGACCAAACTCCCGAGTTTGGTCGTGGCGGCACTTGGCGCATCGTACTCGGCACACATCGCAACACAACTTCTCAGACCCGTCCTCCGTACGGCTTCACCAGACATCATGCCGGAACACTACAAATCGCTTGGCGGCAAAACTTTGTCTGGTGGGTGGTAACTTCTGCCGGCAGCCGATGTGGCCTACCACCGAGAAAAAGATAAATCGAAAACATAAGTGATAAAAATTATCTTAAGAAATAAATGAACTGGGTTTTGGCCAAGGATGGGCATAGAATAAATCTATAAACCTATCTCACAGTCTCGTTACCATTCTGCAAATTGCGAGCATATAACACCTTTTCAAATATTCGCCTTTCTTTCTTCTCTGCCTTTTATTGAGACGTTGCAACAAATCTTCTTTGCAAACTAAATACATGCGTAAGTCATTAAATGAATGAAAAAAGTCTCAGTCCAAATATTTTAAAAAGTCGAGCACCAACCTGCCGGACCGGCTCCTGTACATGTTCCGGTTTGAAATTCGCGTAATTCTCGTCACAAGTTGACCCCTAAAATGAGATCTCGTTACCGAAGGCTGACACTTTTTGATTTTAATATTGCGTAAGTATCGTTGAAAACTGTAGAAGTTTTTCTGGGCAAATGATCTCCGGCAAAAAGGTCGACGGAATTCTCAAAAAAAAAAAAATCGCTGGATAAAAACGTTCAAAATTTCATCTCAAAACTTTTTTTTTTAATTATTATAAACTAGCGCTTGACCGCAATCCGCCTATTCACTCAAAAAATGAGCGAATAGGAAGGAAGACGGCAGTTGAGCGAGGTGATGCAATGTTAAACCCAACAACACGACCAACGATGCTGCGCCAAAGGGAGATTGATCTGAAGACCCTCCACGACCAAACTCCCAACACACCAACATTTGGCGCATCGTACCCGGCACACATCGCAACAAAACTGCTCATACCCGTCCTCCGTACGTCTTCACCAGACATCATACCGGAACACGACAAATCGCTTGGCGGCAAGGCTTTGTCTGGTGGGTGGTAACTTCTGCCGGCGGCCGGTGTTATGGCCTACCACCGGACCTTATTAGTAAGACTGAGATCAGACTGGGAACGTTCTCGAAATTTCGGGACCACTTCACAAACAGCATGGTAATTGCGTAACACATTATCAGTAGCAATAAGTTTCATTTTGACAGTTCAACAACATTCATTGGGTTATTTAGGTTGTTGAGCAGAAGCATTGGAACATAAGGAGCAATGAAATAGCAATAAGATTCAAAATGATTCCAACTGATTGTAACAGTGTGTATGTAATTAGGGTGCAGGTGTTCGATTAATTGTCAGCCAGTAATAAAAAAAATTGCAAAAATAAAAATACCGAATCGAAAATGGAACGTCATCGTTAAATTCCCACCTCTATTTTTAGACCATCAAAAATCGATCGATTTTTTCTGTGTTTGTTTTACAAGTAGTCATTTTCGTTCACAAGGTTACTTACAACATCGTTCTCAATCGTACATCGTATTTAACTAGTGACAAACTGATCACAGTGGCGGGTATTTATATCGGGCTGTAAATAGTCCGTCTGATTGCTCCACTAATCACAATCACTTTCAATACATCATAGTACATTTATATGTATGTTAAGAAAACCCTGTCCGACCCATAAGGATAATAAAGGTTAGGTAAACACATGACCAAATATAATATAAAATTTTACGTAATCATCATAGTACCAATACAAATGAATTTTGAAATAATCTTTTTTTCCCGCGAATTAATTCCAATTTCCCCGAAATTTGGTAATTTTTAAAAAGTGACAACACCGGTATTAGCTAATTATGAGCGAATAGCGTTGCGACCACGTGCCGCGTGCCCTGCCGCCCGCCCCCCGCGGGCGGCAGGCGAAGGGTGGTTAACGCGGATTTATTAAGTTACCTCTTTTTGCGAAATAATTTTTTTTTTTAGGGGGATTTTTTTTTTAAGTTTAGCCCGGTTTTGTATGCATTAGTAGAATCAGTTAACGATACCTAACAACACCTTCACGGGTCGAACAGGGTTTTCTTAACATACTGTATATCGTTGTTATTTGTCGTGCCTGTGTTGTTGGGGATAGCCATGGGTGCCCCTTTCACTGGACTAGTCGTTGTCAGACGAGAATGAATGGTTCTGAACTTAAGATACAAAAATTAATAGTGGCATTGGCTTAAATTAATTGCGTATTTAATAAAAGCAATAAAAAATATTTACTTCGAGCTGTGCTGCTGGAGGGTTTCTTGCGCCACTTCTTTTTCCCACTAGGAAGTGGTTAGATTCGGGCATTATTAGAGGACTGTTTTATAATAATTTTGATGTTCGAAAAGAGCTGATTTTTAGCCTAGTTTTACTGTATTATTCTAGATTTTGTTGACCTTAATTTTTTCATCATCAAACTTTTATCGTCCCACTGCTGGGCACAGGTCTCCTCTCATACAGAGAAGGACTGAGCGTAATCACCACGCTTGCTCAATGCGGGTTAGCGATTTCAGACTTAAAGTCCAGGTTTCCTCAAGATGTTTTCCTTCACCTTCAGTCATTGGTGTCCAAGATATATTTAGACAGTACATACAACTTTAGAAAATTTACATTGGTACTTGCCTGACCTGGAATCGAACCCGCGCACTCATACTTAAGAGACTGGTGTTTTAACCACTAGGCCACCACGACATAATCTTTTAGTAAAATACATTTTTATTTTTTATTTGTTTGGTTGTTTGTGATTCCACTAAAACTGTCGAAGTGTTGAGAATTTCCCAAAGCCTTAACTAACGCAAATGTTAATTAATGCATTAATGTACTGGATATTAAAATGTCACATGTCACACATTTATACGAAGAAATCTCCTTCAAACGCACCGCAGTCAAAGAGAATCGATTTCATAGACACTAAATCGTAATTAGCTAATATACGTTCGAGCTTACAACTGAAATTATCAACAACTTTGGTTAGTTTGACGATTAAACTTTAACTAGGAAGCCATATTTTATAACAACTAACTAATATATGTAGATTACGTTGCGTTCAGCTGTTGTCGTTGTCGTCACAATTCGGTTGTAACGGTAGTTTATGTAATAAGAACTCATAAATACGTTTTAAATTATCAAATCATTTAAAATTTTAACATCATCATGTTCACATTTAAGATTCTTATATTTCTTATAATTGACGATTTTACGAATCATCTCTCGGGCGATTTCAAAATTGTACGTTCACACACAGATTTTGACAGCTAATTTGTCGCTTGCGATGTTAATAATACGTGAGTTTTTAACGGAATGTAGTTTTGTGTGTGTGTAACATAATAAACAAGAAATGTTCTTTTAGGAAATTTGAATTTGCGAATAAGTGTTTTTTTCATAAGATTCACCTTAACGGCAGAGGTAACTGCTGCTGTGATGCTGTCTATAATGTGCCGCCCATGTATTTGAGCACCGCTCTCAAACACGAGCGGCATGTAGCCGACTCGTAGACGGATTGTTGTCTGCTATTGACTTTACTGTTGACACGTGTATTTTACCAAGTGTCTATGAAAACATAGCGTAAACTAAATATGTTTGTAGAACCAGTATGCAAACTGCAGAACGCGTTATCGGGTAAATTGAAATTTCTGCTATCAAAATCAAATGATCTCGCCGTGATAAAATTATTTAGTGAAATACTGTCAACTAAAGATATAATTTCATGTCAGTTCGTAAATATACTATTGATTACTGTAACGTAAATGTGTAACACATTGCTAATTAATTCAACAATCTGCATAATTTTGAAGAATATTCATAGTTAATCCATGCTCGAAAATTTTATCTCCTCTACTTCAACTTGCAACTCTTGATCCATGGCCTCGTGGAATAGATACTATAATTTTGCCAAAAACACGTGTAACAAATAATTATAGGAATTCTTTGAAAATTTTATTTCACAATAATGGCGCATATCGTCATTGATAAAGTCATGATGTGGCCACTATGCTGCGATATTTTAATGTTCTTTATGAATTATTTATTGAATGCACTTTTTACTACATAAATCACGCGCTTTAGTAAACGACATTATAAATAATTTTAAAAGTCTAATGAAAAATGCGTGTGACACTCATCTTAGCTTTCCCGACAAAAAACCATTTTATCTCCTCAACAGCGTAAATGTCGTTGAAGTGTAAAATTTTTAACCATAGCCATATTGATAATGTGTAAATTATCCCTCTGTCAAAGTGCACTGTTTGGAAAGCATTTCAGACGGTTCAAAACTCAATATCCTAGTGTTGAGCTTACCTGACGTTAAAATATTGTGGTGGGGTTGGATTTTTACCCTCACTGTTGAGCTGAACATTGATAATGTCAAAAAACACTATTGCGGTTTAACTCTCGGCACTAAGCAGCGAGTTAAAAATTCAATACACGAAGAAGCCTCAAAAAGCGGACAGCTTTCTTTCATTCGGGCTTTGGAATAAGATGGAGTAACAACAAGTTGGTAGAACTGCAACTAAATTATGCGAACTTCTACATATTTCAACAACAAAAAGATCTCATAAATGTTCAAAGATTTGAAAAGAAGACTTATCAACGGACCCCACACATCTCCCAGCAAATTTCTCATGCAACCAGCTGAAACATTCGCCACAAGATAAACTGCTATCGAAAGTTCCTGACTCAATCTTCCAGCGACAATGACCTACCATTCTCTTACAAGCTCTCGAACATAATTTATCGATTACAATGCTGTATACGACAAGTGAAGTTGTCTCCAAGCTTGGACAAGTTTCCCATGATCTTTAGACTACGATTTGTCCGACAATATCTTCGTAACGGCACCACTAAACACATGCATCTGTCCAGTGGTACATTGCATTGAATGGACTTTCTATAGTACAAGCCATAGGTTATGGGAACAAGTGTAGCCGAGCGGGGACAGCTTTGTGGACATCGGTATTGAATGGAAAATTTATGGGTTTGCATCTCTTGACCCTGGATGGCAGGAGATTATTGCGGGAAGCGTCATACTGTTGCTTGGCGGTTTTGTACTGTGACGAATTTTGGCAGATATATACTTTGTATCAAGATAGTTGAGACAATGCAGAAGCTTTTTAACTTAGTTATGTGTAAAATTTCTCTGTACAGAACGGCTCTTAATTTAACAAATTATTCTGTTATTTATTGACATTCAAATATTTATACGCTCCTTAGGCCAGACATAGTTATGTCTGGCCTAAGGAGCGCAACGCGCGCGCGTTATAGAGCAGTTGCTCTATAACGTATTGTGATAACTTGCATGCTCTATATGTATACTCATATTTCCACAAATATATCAAGATTCTTCTTGATAGTATACGCGGGTTTTCAAGTGACTAACACCGGTTGTTTTGCTCATTAAATGGTTGTATACAGCATAATATGTCTTCCCTTTCTTTAGCGTCAGACACTGGTTGTCTGTTATTTTTGCTTAAGTAGGCGATTCTGGTGCAGCGAGGCTTACTGCTGTTATTTTTTACATCGGGGTTTTTATTTTCTATTTGTTGCTACCTAATGTATGTTTATTTTAGATGTATTATGTGTCTTTTTATTCTGTGCAATATAAATGTATTTTCTTTCTTTCTTGCTCTATTGTACAATGTAGAGACAACAATACGACGATAAACGAAACACTGGCAATACCAATATCTAAGTGTGTTTTGGAACAATCCTAACTTCAAAATTAAAAACGTCATTTTTCCTAACAAACTCAATAGTTGTGATGGGCAACTGTGGGTTTTGTCAATCTTTGATATGCCGTAATAGGAGTTACCGTTTGGTGTTAGGAGATATGGCGATTAAACTATTAGAAATATTTAATGTATTTCTTTTATGCAGATTAGGAACGAGAATAGACAATTTACACAGTTTAATTTTAACATCTTTAAACTCTATAAATCCTTCTCCAATGGCATCCTAAATGTGTTTCAGACCGGTGGGACTCTCTCCTCTCACGTAGGTGGATAAAAGTCCATATCCACTTCAGTTAATTTATCTTCAGTTAGTTTTTGAATTTGAATAAATTTGCGCCTATAAGATTTCGGAACTTGTAAGCATTGCAATAAGGCAGATATTGCCTTATTGCAATGCTTACCTATATTCATCAGCTTTACCTAAGGGTTTGATCTTGGATAATGTCAGAGATAGCCTTCTGGATAAATCGGGTGTGTTACTTACAGTTTTAGAAAAGACCCCTGAAAACTTGATGTTAAGGCTAATAAAGTGTCTTCAAGGTTAGAGTGAATAGGCATTTAATAAACTAGTGCACTTTACCACCAACGATTGCATCACTGCTTACTATCAAGCGGGTTCGGGGTATAAAAAAAAACGCTGTTTAAAGACATCTTGATTATTAATTAAATAAATATATTGTTTATTTTCTTAGCTTTGTACATAATTTTATAATAACTTTTTTAAATCTAAATAGCACTGATGTATAATTTGCCTGAACTAGGTAGAACCTGTAAATAAATAAATATATATATACGGACAAATCATACAGATTGAGCTAGCCCCAAAGTAAGTTCGAGACTTGTGTTATGGGATACTAACTCAACGATACTATATTTTATAATAGATACATATATAGATAAACATCCAAGACCCAGGCCAATCAGGAAAAGATCGTTTCCCATCATGACCTGGCCGGGGATCGAACCCGGGGCCTCCACGTCGCAGTCAGGCGTGTTGACCGCTGCGCCACGGAGGCATAAAAGTTCTTACTACAAATTTTTAACGTAAAAATCTAGGACACAACGAAAGTATAAGCTTCCGGATTATAAAAGGTTTCATAAGCACATTGCTTGCCAATGTCTTATATACAATTATATACATCGGCAGTAAATCTTTTTCTTCACAGAGATGAATGGACTAGAACACCTAGTTGGCGAGGCCAATACATTGGATAACATTTTCGTGGCGCGGCGGTCAACACGCCTGCTTGCGACGTGGAGGCCCCAGGTTCGATCCCCGGCCAGGTCATGATGGAAAACGATGTTTTCCTGATTGGCCTGGGTCTTCGATGTTTATCTATATATGTATCTATTATAAATATAAATCGTTGAGTTAGTATCCCATAACACAAGTCTCGAACTTACTTTGGGGCTAGCTCAATCTGTGTGATTTGTCCGTATATTCCTCTCGTAGTTTAAATTTGCAATTGTTTGTTTTTTCTTAACTCAAAGCCAGTACACACTATGTAGCCAGGCATATTGTACGTTACGGAATTGCATCGCTGACAGGGGTATTCGGCACTGGTGCAGCTGCACAGGAGCTAAACTTAGCATTCGGGAACACCGTTGGAGCTGCTGAACCTTGGACAAAACTGTCTTTGCATTGTGTAGATTCAATTTCTTAGTATTGTATAATTGCATGGAACACGTGTGAGCACGATCTATTTGCTGTAAAGCATCTATTTGTTGGGTTAGTCGTTTATTGACTTGATAGTGCTATGGCTGTTGAGAGTATGTCATGCTCACTCAAATGTCTCGCTGGTGGTGGCGTGTGTGTTGGGTCATTAGGTTCCCTTCAATATGGTTGAGCTGAATGATGCTGATCCATACGTCATGTTCGTGAACGGACGCCGTCAGAGGGGACTGGTCATCTCTTAGCTGCTACGGCGTATTTTAATTTCTGAATTGTTGTTTTTTTTTCCATAATGGACGCTCTCAGCGTACAATATATTTCTGCATCGTTCTCACACGATTTATTTCAAAATGAATGATGTAATCAAATATTTGTATCAATAGCTTGATATTTTAAAAGAGTGTCCATGGAGTTTCTTGCCCGTTCTTCTCCATAGGTACCTACTTTTTGGAATGGGCGACTAGCTTCACCTTACTGACTGACCGAACTTCTGACAATTCAAAAGTGCCTGTAACTGGTTTATTTGAAATAAATGATTTGATTTGATTTGATTTGATTTGATTTGATATATATTTATTTATTTTATTTTGTAAATTTTCCATAAAAGATCTTTAGGCCCTTTGTAGATACACGCACTTTTTCCTTGCCGAGAAAAAATTGTTTCGATATACTTAGGGAATCGATTCTTATGCGGGTAAAAGTATGGATGCAGCTAGTTATAAATATTGAAGACACAAAAGAGGCTTTCCTCAAAAAAATATCGACTAAAATCTTTCGGGGTTTTAAATATTACACACTTATCTAACAAAACGCTTCTCGTAGTAAAGTAGTTGTACCCTATTTACTAAGCATAATGCGTAAATACATAAACTTGTATCACATGTGCAGCTGTGTGTAGTTTGTGTTAGCGGCCGGACGGTATGCGTGTGCGCCATTATTCAATTGTTATGTAAGGCGACGACCTAAAATCGAATCCGACTGCAAGTGCCGTGGGGCCGCCGCTGGCGCAGTGCGAGCGGCGAGCGGAGAGATGACCACGGAAATGAAATTAAGGTTTAATACTAATCATAACTTCTATTTGCATGAAGTTTTGAAAGCTACCAAACAGTCTGATAGAAAGATTAATATAGAAACAGTCGTCCTCCGTGGAGTAGCGGTTAACACGCCTGCCTGAGACGTGGCGGCTTCGGGTTCGATCCCCGGCCAGGTCATAATGGAAAAACGATCTTTTCCTGATTGGCCTGGGTCTTAGATGTTTGTCTATATTTATGTATCTATTATAAATATAGTATCGTTGAATTAGTATCCCATAACACAAATCTCTAACTTACTTTGGGGCTAGCTGCTAGCAATCTGTGTGATTTGTTCGTATATATTTATTTATTTATAACATGTCTTGTTTATATATTTTTTTAAAGAAATCTTATTATTAAATATAAGGTCTGGAATTCGTATGATATACAGAGCACATCAAGTTATTACGGTATGTCTGATTACTTTATTAGCTTTTCAACTTTATTTATAAAGCAGTAAGGGTCAAGGTTGATTGGGGATATTTGACAGTTTCGGGTAGCTTGACCTGCTGTCGTCCGTACAATAAACATCAAATTGCTAAATGAGTCTACAAAAAAAAAAAAACCCTTTTTATCAAAATTACATTCTAAAGGGTGAAATTATAATTAAATACGGGCTGTTCCCAGTAGTCTTACCCAGTAGTCCTACCAGTAGTACTAATGGGAATTTTCTTCCCAATAGACTTACTCATAGTAAGTCTTCGCGGTTGTTATATTGGGGCCAATTTTTCCCAGTAGTACTACTTTAAAAAGTAACAATAACACATAGACCTCGACATAGCCAGAATAGTTTATTTTAGTTATTTTCATAGTCTTATGACTTATGGGATTCTTCTCTGGGGAACTTGTGCGGACATCAATACCATCTTTGTTTTACAGAAAAGGGTTGTTCGAGCAATTTACAACCTCGGTCCTAGAGATTCTCTTAGAGAAAAATTCAGAGAGGTGAACATTCTGACTGTAGCTTCACAATATATATTTGAAAATCTTATGTATATACATAAAAACATATCGGATTTTAAGAAAATAAGCGATATTCATAATATAAATACCAGGAACAAACACAATCTTGCTGTACATCACACTCGTCTCCACAGAGTAGGCAACTCGTTCATAGGTCAATGTATACACTTTTATAACAAGCTTCCCATGGACATTCGAAACTTACCCATTAAACGATATAAAACCTATATAAAGGCCAAACTTTGCAAAAAGGGGTATTATAAAATCTCAGATTATTTAGAGGATAGAGTGGCCTGTGACTGAGCTGCTCGCTCTGTTAAGAATTGTTATTAAGCAATATGCGTAATTATAACGTAAATTATTGTAAACATTTTCATGTTTAATGTCTGAACTTGAAGAAAGACGATGATCTCTGAGTTTGTTTCGGCTATTTCTTCTCAGAGGTAGTCAGTTAGGAAATGCCAAAAATAGTAATTTATTGTATGAGTCCTAATTGCCCGAAATAAAGACTTATTAATAATAGGTTTATTTTTAATAAAAACTATAATATCGGATATAATAAGTAGTTACTTAGTCTTGAAATACAACCTAAATAAATATTTTCACCAACGGAGCTTCTCCAAAAAATGACCAACGCTTATATCGCCGTTGATTAATTGCATTTGTGCATCCTGAATAAGCCGGTCGCGTTCAATGTACATGATGTCTCTTTTTTTAAAATTAATTGTATTTTTAATTTGGAGGCTACGCACTTTTTGATACGATGCGTCAGAAACTAAAATGTTCAACAATTGGTGTAAATTGCAGGCCTTCTTACCAACTTCGCCGTTCAAAACAAAATGCCACGATTCCAAATAATTGGTAGTACGTTGCCGTTGGCCGAAGACGCACATTCTTTCAATAATATTTTTGGACAACAAATTTCTGTTCATATACTTTTTAAATTCTTTAATTTTTTCTTGTTCAACGACGTTTCTTTCCATTTCATCTATTACGTAATTCCAACCATCTAAAATATTTTCTCTGGTTAATAACGGCAAAAGTTTGCAAAGGGACACAATTCTGTACGCCTTTAATTTTAGAGACTTCTTCTTTCTTTTCAGGCTCTCACAATAATGATAGTAGCATCCGCTTGGTACAATTAGTGGAAAAACATATCGAATAGCTTTTATCATGGCATCTTCATAGTCAGTTTTAAACTGCTTGGGGTTCCAGTGAGGTATTTGGCTTTTTATTAACTGTAGTAATGTAATATATGTGTCCGTAGTTTTATCCAGAAGGAGGGCGTAGATAATAGGTATTATATTAGTAACATCTTGTGAACTCCCGAGATCGCAATGAATTGTATAGAGTTGCAGGAATGGTTCTGGAATGGAACCAAATGTGCCATCACTGAAATAGTCTTCACATTCGGTCATAATATTTCCTGCCTCCGTGGATGCAAATACTAAAATTCTTGCACCGTCATCGCGATGGTAGTCCGCCAAAAGAAATGAATCAAATTTAGATGGAACCTTAATATCTGTGAATTTTTTATAATATAATTTGTCTACTTCAAGTGTTCTATTTCTTTGCTGGTAAAGTGTCGATTTTATGCTGGAGAACTGAGGTAACTTCTTTATTATGTCGATACCACAATTTTCGAGTGAGCCCACGGCTTTTCTGTAGATCTTGGGTACAGAAACTGTATCTGATCCACTTACTTGTTTCTTACAGTCATTTAACTTCATGTCTATCTCGTTTTGAGCATAATCAGGGGAACATGTTGGTAAATGTGATATAGTTTTGGACACAATACTATTATTTATAGTAACCGATCCCACGCATTTGCTTTTACGATATAGAGCACATCGCCATATAATTCCTCCATCTTTATAAATCTTTAGTTTATAGTACTGATAACCATTACATAGCAACACTTCACCTCGTCTTCTTTTTATTATATTTATATCACACATTTTAAAGATTATTATATTTTTATCAGAATTAATTTTAAAATAATTTGTTTTTTTTTTTTTGGTTCATTTCTTTCCGTTCAGAGGAACGGAAAAGGCAAAGGCATAGGACGCCATACAGCCTAGTCTTAAGTATTTCTTTCTTCAGTAACTTTATATCCTAACTTATCCTAATTTATCCTAAACTTATCCTAACTTAACTTAATCTAAACTAATTCCTTTCGATTCACGCGTGTAACCGATTAGGAGGGATTTAGCGTAAAAACATGATGTGGCCACTATGTTACACTATTTCACTGTTCTTTATGAATTATTCACTAAATGCACTTTTCACTACATAAATTACGCGTTTTTATTTAGTAAACGACACTATAAATAATTTAAAAGTTCAATGAAAAATGAACGTGGCACTCATCTTCGTTTTCCCGCCAAAAAACCTAAAATAATTTGTGCCTCTTGATGGATATAAAGTGACAAGATGTCAATGAAAATGTTTCATAATATATTATGTCATAGTCAAATGTACTAAAGAGGATAAAAACCTACCTATATATAAGGAACATCTATAAGTATTTCGGTCTACATTGTAATATTGTTTTGTTTTACTGGTAAGTCTACTGGGAATAAAGTTCCCTGTAATCTTACTAGTAAGTCTATTGGGAAGAAAACTCCCATTAGTACTACTGGTAGGACTACTGGGTAAGACTACTGGGAACAGCCCTTAAATACATGTAAAGAGCCTTTCGACTAACATTTGATTATGGTTTATATCTAGAGTCCTTTAATATTAAAAAAAATTCTTAACCTAATTTTATTTCCAGCCTTACAAACACAATATACAAACTGATTTGACCGCACTCATACTTTTGTATAGTTAATTAAGCTACCTCAAAAATAACTGCCGTGTATTGATAAAATAATAAAAAAATCGCTGTCAGTGACGACTCGCCTACTAGGTCCGCTAACTAAGGCTCTTAGATAAATCTTAGTCTGTTTTAAAACAATCTATACTTAGATGTTTCAAGGATAAAGTAATTTGCGGACGACAGCAAGTCCCTATTCCCAATCAACCTTGAGCCTTAATTTATTAGAGATAAAGTTGAAAATGTAATAAAGAAATCTGACAGATTGTAGTAGTTTGTTGTGCTGTCGTCTGTACATTTCATTGCATACATCAGTTGATAGCGTTGATACCGACAAAACATTTTTGGAGGTCAAAATTACCCCCTTTTAACGAGTAACTCTCTTCGTACTATAGAGTTATTTTTACCCGAATACGGCAGAGGATAATTTTGACCGATCGGAATTTTATACACGTTTAAAAACTACGATTTTTTCATCAGCATCGTATGGATCAGCGTACAACACTGTCAACACGGCGAATAAATCGTAGTTTTTCACGGTAAGAAAAATATTTTGTGTAAAAAAAACCTTGTTTACGGACCCGTTATTTAACGGCGCAGTTTTTCACAGTAAAAACCATAGCATGTACATTTACGGGATTTACGAAATTTCATGAAAAAAATAATAACTGTTAAGTAATCCAACACATGATAAAATTTACCGAGCATTGTTTACTTTGCCATATGTTTTGAGATAAAAAGGTACATTGGCCGCAGCAGGTGAAGGCGAATTTCGCAAAACATTTAGTGCCTCGTTGTTACCTGTTTCAGTTTGTTAGTTTATAAAGTAAACATTGTTTTGTTCACGTTGTCTCTCAATGAGCGTCGCTATAAAAGGTTACATGATCTATTCTTCCATTTATTGAATGACAGCGAACGCACACGCGGAGATCGTGTATTGATTATAGCAAAAAGGTGGGCAAAAATGGGCAGCATTTTTTTGAAGTAAACTTAAAGAGATTTTAACGTGTCTTGATCTCTAATATGGCTTATGGTATAGCACTAGGGATTTACCTTGCGAAAGCGGCATTAACCTGTAATTATTAGCATATAATTAGCCTATAATTACGCGACTGCCGTCTACGAGAGGGAGTGGACTGTAATCTGTCACGTGGGACAAGTATAGGTTGGTAAATGTCACATATCTTTGAACTTTTGGTTCTAGGACATAACGGTTTTCTCACTATCCTGGTGGTGAAAAGTCTCCCCCCCTATTGACACCTACACCTAAAGAGTGGACCTTTTTAAAGGCGTGTATTTGGACAGATCATGCCACCCTTATCTTTACAAATCGGCTTTACAAACATACTAAAAAATATCTTACACTTCTTCTTTACAAGTCTGTACAGAACCCTGACTCTACCACCACCACTGGCGCCCGCCGAAGCAGGAGGATCCTCGCTGCTCCTGATTCAGCAGCTTGCTTTAGCCAGTGGGTGGATCCTCATCAGTTTTCATCAGCCTCATCATTTTTCAGCCGAAAGACTTCATTGCTCTGAACATAGGGCCTATTTTTCATGCCCAACGGGTTCCTACAGCCTTCACAATGTCGTCGGTTCACCTTGAAGAAGGCCTTCTAACACTACGTCTTCCTGTACATGGTCCGCCATTCCAGGACCTTTCGCCCCTATCGTCATCTGCTCCGCGAGCAAGGTGCCTACTGCTACTTAATTTTGGCAATTCACCAGGCCATGTCAGTTGTCTAGGTTCTTCCGGCGGAACTTTTCATTTCAAGGACGCTCATACATCAACCTCATTCTCCTGCCCTTCTACCAATTAATTTGAGGTCGGCGCAATACGCGGTGAGTTTTTAAGTGGAAACTTGTTATTAGCAAATTGTGCTGTCAATTAATGATGTTTAGTATAATATTAGTCTGTAATCTTTCTGTAAGAATAAAATAAATAAATACGTCTCCCTCTATACCTCTCTATTATACGCCATCAGTCATCCACTTTTTAACCATATCTTTCAAACATTCCATCTGGTCTTTGGTCTTCCCGGACTCTTATAGAAATTTATACTCAAGACTCTCCTCATAACATTTTCCTCATTTTTCCGTAACACATGCCCATATCATAACACACAACTTTTCAATTACCGGTACCTCTTTCAGACTTCCTCTTTACTCATTTCTTTATGCTCATAGGATGGGTATTAAAAGAATTAGCCGCCTTTTACGATTTGTTCAACAAGCACATTGGTTCCAAATCGTGGAACATTTATGAACCTAAACATTTGGCCTAAAAACCTTTCGCTTATCTTTGCTAAGTCTATTACGTCACTGTATCTAGATATTTCGTTGTTAGTATACTAGACCATATTCACATGTGCCCAGACAACGGTAGGACATTCTAAACTCGTCATTAGGGCTGTCAATTGCGCTTTTAAAGAGTTCACTCGGATGCAAAAAATGTGCCGGTTTTATATCTTCATCGTATTTGTCACAATCAAGAGTAGTTTTTTTTTCCAATTAGGCTCAAAATTAACACTTTTGCAACGTAGGAATTACGTAATATATGTACAATAGTACATACATTATTGTTCTGTCGTTGGTCTCTCTCCTGTGGTGTTGAATGGCCGTCCCATCCAATCGGATGATAAAGTCAAGGAAGAGAGTGTTTTCTCTCTTCCTTCACACGCACACCTGTACACTATATGTAATTTCTGTCGAGATTGGCCGCCGTGGGCAAAATTCGGTCCGAGTAACTACATATTTTCGATTGTGATCCGAGATATATAACTCGGGATCCTGCGCCCTAAAATTCGGCGGAAGACTTATCAGAGGCCAACTCGTAGAGGCCCTTTAGACAGTTTTAAAACCGAAACTACAAAATACACAAAATTTACTGAATTTTTAAATGTTTCAGTTATCCTAGTAATATAGGTATAATAATACATTTTTCTTCCTTAGAAGCGTAAGGTAGTATGCATATGTAGGTCGCTGGACCTATACATACGACTTAATGCCTCTAAGGTCGAGATTTATATATACTACCAAGTAACAAAACATACATAAATGGTGTGATGATAATGATGATGATGGCATAAATTATTTTCTTTTTCTATCACACGCACATACTTATTTTTAGTTTTATTCGCCTTGCTAAGATAATAAGTTAACAAGCGAGATAGTTATTCTAACGAGCGATGAAACGTAATACTTCGGATGATCTGGTTCCGGTTTTAACATTTTTTATTCCCAAATAACCGTTTAACATGAACTTCTTTTTAGTGGTTGTGGATCAGATACAAATTTTAACCTAAATACTTATTATAAGTGTAAAAAAAAGACTTACTCTCAAAGTGTCTGGGTTATCCGTGCGAATTATTCGTACTTTCAATCGTAAATTTTCGAAAAACCACTAAACAAGTTTTAGTGGTTTTTCGAAAATTTACGATTTAGTTGTTGTTTGTATATTTTTCCGGTATAGCGGTCCAGAAAAGCTTTAAAATTATGACTCATTTATGTATATTGATAAAGTATGAAGAAAGTTATGACGTACCCACAAAAAGAGCAACGAAAATGCCACTTTTTCTAAAAAAAATTAAAAAAATGCCACGCCGTAAATATAATTTTTTGAGTACAAATGACGATGGCTGTAAAAGTAGAGGCAGTCCAAAGCTACTATGGATCGACTGTGTGAGTTATGATGTAGTTAGAAACGGGGTGAAAAATATGTTTTATTTTTTAATTGTAACTAGTACTTGACCACCCTGACAGTAAGCAGTGATGCAATCATTAATGGTAAAGCACGCTAGTTTATTAAGCCTGTTCACTTAAAAAACTAGTGAATAAGGAAGACGGCAGTTGAGCGAGGTGATGCAATGTTAAACCCAACAACACGACCGACGATGCTGCGCTAGAGGGAGATTGATCTGGAGACCCTCCACTACCAAACTCCCGACACAACAACATTTGGTGCATCGTACACGGCACACATCGCAACACAATTGCTCAGACACGTCCTCTGTACGAATCGCTTGGCGGGAAGAATTTGTACGGTGGGTGGTAACTTCTGCCGGCAGCCGATATTATGGCCTACCACCGAGAAAAAGACAAACGGAGAATAAGATATTATTTAAAAACTATGTTATACAGAATGTATCTAACATCGTAACGCAAACTTCGCGAAAAGGCTACACCGCATGCCACTAAGAAAATTATGATAGTCGTTTATATCGTTAATGAGCGGTTACAGAAATCACAGTGTTTAAAAAAATGTGTTGGCTCGGTCTTTGAACGTTGCAAGCGTGCCGCCGCGCGTGTTTGTGGGTATGACGTTGATCCCTGATGTGAACTCTATTAAATCAGCTGATACGACAGTTTTTCGAGTTTTATTCAGATTGGGTTTTTTGTGTAATTAGCGAATTAATTGATTTTTCATTTAAAATCTTACTAGGTTATAAAAGTATTATATTATTTTATCAGGAAAAAACCGTCAAAAATTTCCACCACTGGGGGGTTCAGAATCATGTACTGGATCCATGGTACTCGTTTGTGCGTCGATATCAGAGACACCTTTTATATAGAGCTGTTATGAATAGCAACCCTAGCCGCGGCCGGCCACTGGCCTGTTTGGCATACGGCAGCCAAACTCGAGCGCCCGCCGCGTCGCCCAGTCAAAAAACGCATAACATTGTAACTGTATGTTGCATTACCTTAGATAATAGGCTAACGGGCAAAGTTTGAAGCATTATTTGTTATGAAGAGGTGCACCTAGATGTATCTCTTTGTTTTATGCTTATTTTTGTCGGTAGTTTAGATTTGAATCGGTAGCCGATTATGAAAGAGGTTTTGTTTACATGAGGTATTTTTTTTTAATAATTATAAACTAGTGCGTGACTGCAATCCCGCCTGATGGTAAGCAGGGATGCAATCGTTGATGGTAAAGCGCACTAGTTTATTAAGTTTTTAAAAAACTTAGGAATAGGAAGGATGATGGCAGTTGAGCGAGGTGATGCCATGTTAAACCCAAGACCAACACGACCAACGATGCTGCGCCAGAGGGAGATTGATCTGGAGACTCTCCACGACCAAACTCCCTACTCAACAACATTTGGCGCATCGTACCCGGCACACATCGCAACACAACTGCTCAGACCCGTCCTCCGTACGGCTTCACCAGACATCATGCCGGAACACGAAGATTCGCTTGGCGGCAAGGCTTTGTCTGGTGGGTGGTAACTTCTGCCGGCAGCCGATGTTTTGGCGGTCTTCCTTTCAATTCACTAAGTTTTTTTAGTGAATAGGCTAAATAAACTAGCGCGCTTTACCATCAACGATTGCAACACTGCTTACCATCAGGGGGGATTGCGGTCAAGCATTAGTTTGTAATTATTAAAAAAAAAAAAATGTATACTAGTTTTTCAACTCTGAAGAAAATAATTCTAATTACTAAAGTGGATTATACCGTTTTGGCATAGAAACATAATTTTTGGCGTAACATATTGTATTTCTTGAAAACAATAGCTGGAAATTCCTTCAGGCTTGCTCATAAAACTCTCGCGTAAGACAAAAGATTCAAGCATCCAGATTAGAAGAATCGAACATTGAAAATTCAAGGCAATGTCAGGCGTGAACCATAATAATACAATATAAATCACAATTCAGATACATACAGAACGTTTTCATAAATTATTCATCGGAAATATTCAGTTTTGAATACGAATAAATATTCTGTCTGGATTCTTGTAATATAAAAAAGACAAACTACTGTGGACAATATTCGAACCACTACTTATGCTGCGACCTTAGAAGCATTAGGAAATCGAGATATTTTTCTGGATGTTTACTATTGCCAATGCCATATACAAAGAGGTTGCTAAACTTGACAGCCTCCGTGACGTAGCGGTAGCGAACGCGGCCGGTGCGCAGGAGGCGCGGGTTCGAACCTCGCGCAGTACAAATATTTATCATTTCATCAATATGAATATTTGCACTGGTCTGGTCGTGCCTCGGAAAGCACGTTAAATCGTTGGTTCCGGTTGATTGGTAAGTCTTCAGATTGACATTTCATTTTTAAATTACCGTACCTCCAGTAAGTAAGACAAACCCTAATCAAATTGCAAACTTAATCTATCTTATACAGTATGTTAAGAAAACCCTGTCCGACCCATAAGGATAATAAAGGTTAGGTAAACACATGACCAAATATAATATAAAATTTTACGTAATCATCATAGTACAAATGAATTTTGAAATAATCTTTTTTTCCTGCGAATTAATTCCAACTTCCCCGAAATTTGGTAATTTTTAAAAAAGTGACAACACCGGTATTATTATGAGCGAATAGCGATGCGACCACGTGCCGCGTACCCTGCCGCCCGCCGCCCGCGTAAGGGTAGATAACGCATGTTTATTAAGTTACCTCTTTTTGCGAAATAATATTTATTTATTTAGGGGGATTTTTTTTTCAAGTTTAGCCCGGTTTTGTATCCATTAGTAGAATCAGTTATCGATACCTAACAACACCTTCACGGGCCGGACAGGGTTTTCTTAACATACTGTATATCACATAAGTTGGGTAGTAAACTGCCATTCAACATGTAGCCACTTTAAATTAAATCTAAACGATTGAACTGCAGTACATTTAGCCATGGGCTTCGCTTACATTAACACTGTAAACGTCAAAAACAAACGCAATCGTAACAGAAAAGATACTTAAAAAAAATCGTCAATACTTAAAGACACAATTCAAACCGACGTGGATCCGCGTCATTTCGCTACGTATAAATATAATTCCAGACACACTAGTCACTGCACAATTTATTTTTGTATCACATATTTATATTCTAGCTCGGAAACTATTTAGTGATATATCTTAACAAAAGAGTCTGTGACAAGACAAGCGTTGGACCGGTCCTGCTTGATCTAACATCGATTATCATTTAGTCGGTAAAGTGCAGCTTAGAAATAAGCGAGTGTGACAGGCGAGTCCAGTTAGTCAGTTTTGAGGCTAGTAGAGTCGTCTCAGACAGTACTGAAATGAAAGGCAAAAGGTTGGATTTGAGATATAATTATTGTAGCTCTACTTTTGACATGACTTAGCCATCTAAGTTTGATGAAACGCTGTGGTAAATGCCTAACACATTAAAACTAGCGATGACTTGTTTTGACAGTTCAGCAATATTCCTTGTGTTTTTTGTATCGTGGAGCAGATAATTTATCGAACTTATGAAGCAATGTGATTATGCTCAGTCCTTCTCTGTTCGAGAGGAGACCTGTGCCCAGCAGTGGGACTATAAAAAGGTTGTTGATGATGATGATTGATGATGAGGAAGCAATGTCTTTCAAAATTATTAAAATTGTTGTTGATACTTGATAGTATGTTACGGAATTAGGGTACAGACGACAGCACATCAAGCTATTGTTAGGTTTTATTTATTAGATTTTCAACTTTATCTCTAAACCTTTAAGGCTCAAGGTTGATTGGGAATATTTAACAGTTACTTATCATAGACTTGTATAACGTGTTTTTCTTAATTCTGTCAATGTTATGAATTATGAATGTATGTTTTTACTGTTTCACGCAAAATTACTGAATGGATTTAGATGAAATTTATTTTTTTAATTATCCTGGTTATAAACCAGAACATGTGCCAAGTTCCCAAAACGATCCCATATATGGGATCGTTTCAATCACACGGTATTAATGTGTATGCGGGTGAAATCGCATGGCGCAGCTAATATTCTATATACTGCGGTGAGTTTGGTTGTGCCTCGGAAAGCACGTTAAGCCGTTGGTCCAGGTACCATAAGAACATCTAATGGCAGTCGTTACAGGTTGTTGGAGCCCTCAAAAAGTCCAACAATTGGTCTAACTGCAATGCTTCGGTATCGCATTTGGGTTGTGGAGGTAAGACGGCAGTTGCTTTATGGAAAATATGAAGGTTTAGCCAAAAATCGGCAGTTAGACTGGTAAAGTGGACCCCGGAATCCAAAGCTGAAAAAGCTTCGGTGAGGTATAGTTACATCCTAAATGCATTAAACCTGATTTCTAAATTGCAATTTATCGAGTCCCCTTTGTGATTGATAAATTGTGTCAATTTGGGATACGTCCTGTGATTTTGGCACCCCTTTTTCCTGTCCAATTTTGTTTTCTACTGCAATTCGCTCGTTTCTCGTTTTCATTTATCTGTAGTATATATAGTACAATTATTACCTAATGCTATTATTGAAATATTATTATTATTTTGTTAAGTAAGTTGCAGTCGAATGTGCGACGGGATTCTGGTGGGACATTTTCTATTTCTGCTGAAGTCGCGTTGCCCCAGCCTGCGAGAGCCTTAAGAGGAGGTGAATGATGAAAAATACTTCTAAAACTCAGAGATATATTGGCGAGAATATGACCAGAATATCGATAAAAATGTAACTCCACCGCCATGATATGGCTGTTCATTTCATTGATACGGCAGATACGATTAAATATTAAAAACAAACAACATTTTCAATTATATCAGCTGGATACCGCTACCAGTTTCGATCACATATCGATAAGTTAGCGGTGGCCACACTGGACCACACCCTAACAGTATCGAGACGGTAACAACTATCTAATGGTCTAAGGGCCCGACACTACACATGTCGACACGGATTTCATTTCTATTTTATAGACCATTCACATAGGGGTCTATACGGCAATGTTTTTTGAGAACCTTTGAACTTTGTGGCACTTGTTGGAGTGTTGTTTCTTATAGGGGGTAAGCAGACGTATCTTTCTTGAGACTTTTATCGAGGTGGGGTCAGAAATAATGTGCGGTGAAAGTATCGGTGGTATGAACGACAGCAAGTCTAAATACTTTAGCCATAAAGCTGAAAATCTAATAAAGGAATTTGACAGATTGCAGCTTGTTGATGTGCTGTTGTTTGTACAAGGGTAATATAATTCAAGAGACATTCTAGGGCTGGCCTATTTTTTGGCCAAAGAATCAGCATCGCCATACAACGTGGCAATGCTGCCAGCCTTTTGGGCACGTTTCCTGTTAACAGCGATGCGGATGAATTTTTTGATGCCCTCTAGTTATTTACATTCCTTTTTTATATACTTGTACATATATTTTTTTTTTACTTTTTTTTATAAGTTAATCTGTATTAAGATAAATTTGTATGTTATAGCAAAATAAAAAAGAGACATTGATTGTAATAAAGGTTTTAGTATAACACTTAGTCATATTCATCATAATTCTACTATCCTACTAATTAGAAATGCGAAGGTTTGCAAAGATATAGGTATGTGTGGATGTTTTTCTTTTATAATTATTTCTCGGTGGTAGGCCATAACATTGGCCGCCGGCAGAAGTTACCACCCACCAGACAAAGCCTAGCCGCCAAGCGATTTGTCGTGTTCCGGCATGATGTCGGGTGAAGCCGTACGGAGGACGGGTCTGAGCAGTTGTGCTGCGATATGTGCCGGATACGATGCGCCAAATGTTGTTGTGTCCACAACTCAGTTACTGGGTAATAATGGGTCCCCTTGGTAAGACTTTCAAGCTTCTAACTACCTGCAACGACTATCAAAGATCCACTAATGACAGCCGGCTGTCTGTGTATGTGTTGATGAATACTTGTATATATATCATCATCATCATTTCAGCCGAAAGACGTCCACTGTTGGACATAGGCCTCCCCCAAGGTTCTCCACGACGACCGATCTTGCGCTTCCCGCATCTAGCGGTTTCCCGCGACCTTCACTAGGTCGTCGGTCTACCTGGTCGGGGGTTACCCACCCACGCTGCGTCTTCCGGTGCGTGGTACCGAAATGTATTTATTAAATTTATCTCTATCTCCCTCTCTCTGTATATACAGTATGTTAAGAAAACCCTGTCCGACCCGTGAAGATGTTGTTAGGTATCGATAACTGATTCTACTAATGCATACAAAACCGGACTAAACTTAAAAAAAAATCCCCCTAAAAAATAGATATTATTTCGCAAAAAGAGGTAACTTAATAAATGTGCGTTGCTCCCTTCCGCGGGGGGCGGGCGGCAGGGCACGCAGCACGTGGTCGCATCGCTATTCGCTTTTAATAATACCGGTGTTGTCACTTTTTTAAAAATTACCAAATTTCGGGGAAGTTGGAATTAATTCGCGGGAAAAAAAGATTATTTCAAAATTCATTTGTTATGGTACTATGATGATTACGTAAAATTTTATATTATATTTGGTCATGGGTTTACCTAACCTTTATTATCCTTATGGGTCGGACAGGGTTTTCTTAACATACTGTATGTATCTATCTATCTCTGTATATAGTTTCACCAAGAAATAATTCCGATATTTTCGTTTTTTTGTTTATTACACAAAAATATGATAATTATGAATGAAAAATATTAAAATAATTTATGTATAATTAATTATTTGATTTATTAACACGGCGACAACAATTTAATAAAAAAATTTTTTTAGATTTATTCAAACTCTTTTTTCTATTAAGCTAATTAAAACAGTTTGGTAGCCTTTTTATTGGTATAAACGACCTCGTAATTACCTCACCACCTTATGGTGATCAGACCAATGTGATAGTGTGTATACACATAAGCGACACGTGCCAAAGGTAGCGCCCACTCCAGTGTGGCTACTACGAGTTTTCATTACGAGACTCGATCAGACGCATCTAGCGTGGCGTGGCGTTGGCGTTCTCATTGGTTGAGAGTTCTTACAACCTTGAAGCGGGCAAATCGATGAGTCCAACGCGCTCGATATCGATGGACGAGTCTTCGTAATGAAAACTCATGGTAGCCACACAGTCCTTGGCATCGATGGCTGCCGTCAACAGCATGACGTTTATGTCATATTTAAAGCACTGTACTCAAATACGGCAGACGGCCAGCCGACGCGTCTATGGCGGGTGTCAACGCCTGCAGCTTCTACCGCCGTTGACACGTGTTACTCCTCTACACATGTATATGAACTAGCACAAAGTTTTGGTAACGATACTACTGTTCACAAACTAAACTAATTTTAAGTTTAGTACATCTTTTTCTTTCTCTTTCATTAAGAAAAGGATAGAATAGATAATATATTAGTTTAGTTCTGTCAAATTAAGATACTCCATTGACAGTTTAGACGCGATTAAAAGCATGGGGACTAAAAATACGTCCGATTTACGTCAGGTGTGGACTAATTTGACAGGACTAAACTAATATTTATTTTCTGTCCTTTTCTTAATGATATAGAAAGAAAAAGACTCAACTTAAATTAAGTTTAGTGTGTTTAGTACTAGGGAATTGGGACCATTGTCAACTTTACTGAAGCATAATGCTGGGAGTTTGTATTTCATACGTACAATTCAAATAAAAAAACTAAATGCCTAACTGTCAACATTCTAGCAAAGATTAATGACAAAATTGTAGAATGCAACAAAACTCACTTTTTATTTTTATTAGACGGTGTAAAAGAAAATACAATAATTGCTGCTATTAAAAAAAACGTACTTTTCAACACAATTTTTCGGTCAATGCCATACATTCTGCATGAAATAATGACCCTCAATTCCTGAATAGATAATAGCCAATAGGAATCCCGGACAGACATACCTAATGCCAAATTCAAAAAAAGAATCTGTCTGAGGCAAGGCTGAATGTTACATTGCACTTTGCACTAGTGTAACAAACATTAAAGAAAAAATGTTTTTCAAAATTTAAATTGTGAACGTTTTGCTTCGTCATAAATCTTCGGAAACCTTCGGAGATCTTTGGAGCAGCAACGGAAACAGAATTTATGCGGTGTTGATGGCAAAAGACAGCAATAGTAACCCACGGATGACGTCCACAACCCGGTTATAGTTTTAAATCCGGACAGGTGCTTTACTTTGCCATTTGTCATCGCAACTGCTCCCAAAACGGCGAAGGAGTAAATCGTGAGAAAACCGTTAATTTTTGGAACCAAAAGTCGAAGACGTGCCGATCCGCACTGAGCCCAAGTGGTGGCTTACGGCCCACTCTCTCACCGAGACGAAGCTAGTGTCCCAGCATTGGGAACATTTTAGGCTGATTACGCTTATTATGGCTATAAAGGGTGTCTCTGACATCGACGCACAAACGAGTACCATGAATCCAGTACATGATTCTGAATCCCCCACAGGTGGAATTTTTCGACGGTTTTTTTCTGATTAAAAAAAATAATAATATGCATGTTTTCCTTTTGAACCGTCCATAATTGCTATACTTTTATAACCCAATAAGATTTTAAAGTAAAAATTAATTAATTCGCTAATTACACAAAAAAGCGCAATGTGAACAAAATTCGAAAAACTATCCTATCAGCTGATTTAATAGAGTTCACATCAGGGGTTAACGTCTTACCCACAAACACGTGCGGCGACACGCTTGCAACGTTCAAAGGCCGAGCTGACACATTTTTTTAAACACTGTTATTTCTGTAACAGCTCATTAACGATATAAATGATTATCATAATTTTATTAGTGGCATGTGGTGTAGCCTTCTCGCGAAGTTTGCGTTACGATGTCAGATACATCCTGTATAGTCTCGGTCCTTATGCACTGTTGGCATACCTCTGCCTAAACTTAATTATAGAAATAGGCGTAATGTTACGTGTAATGTCATTTTCATCATTCATACTCTAATGGAAAATCTTTAATCTTTAATTAAAGATGTGACCAAAAGATCATTATTGATTCTGCATACATCATGTTAAGAGTTTTTTTAAAGCAAATTAACATACCTTTTCTAACTATCTAATTAAAAAGTAAATACAGCGCATAAAAAATTAAGCTTCCGTCAGCCATAACTATAAAAAAATGCTATAAAGAATGTAGAGGCTAGTTGCAAATCTTTCGTCAAGTTTCTCTAATCAAGATACTACTTTATTTTAACTGTCGCTGCGCCGGCGACTGAATGGTATCTCATTATATTATCTGTGGTGTGATAAATGATGTCATAAAAAAACTGCCTCCATATTTGTTTGCGTCTTTGTAAATGTCTTATTATTAAAATTAGAATTACTTTTATTTCTTCTACAAAACAATTGTATACTACTATGTTTTTGCTACTATATTATTCTATACAGTATGTTAAGAAAACCCTGTCCGACCCATAAGGATAATAAATGTTAGATAAACACACGACCAAATATAATATAAAATTTTACGTAATCATCATAGTACCAACACAAATGAATTTTGAAATGATCTTTTTTTCCCGCGAATTAATTCCAATTTCTCCGAAATTTGGTAATTTTTAAAAAGTGACAACACTGGTATTATTATGAGCAAATAGCGATGCGACCACGTGCCGCGTGCCCTGCCGCCCGCCCCCCACGGGCTGCAGGCGAAAGGTGGTTAACGCACGTTTATTAAGTTACCTCTTTTTGAGAAATAATATTTATTTTTTTAGGGAGTTTTTTTTTTAAGTTTAGCCCGGTTTTTTATGCATTAGTAGAATCAGTTATCGATACCTAACAACACCTTCACGGGTCGGACAGGGTTTTCTTAACATACTGTAGATAGTGTTCTCATCTGTATCTCATTGTATAAATATACTTATTACTGAGTGACGAAAATGCTAAAAAATATAACCGCTCTACCGTAAAGAGCAACATACCTTTCTGTTTTTGGACAGGTAATCATCAAATTGCCTAAGTCGGGAGACTTGATAAAACAGGCACTTCTCAATTTTTGAGTTTTACTATGTTATCACCATAACGTATTTTGTTTTCATTGGTATAACCTAGTTCCATGTATATTCCAAGCTTCGAAGCCTAAATAACGCTTATAAACTAAATAGTTTTGGACTTAAAATTGCGTAGGTACCAAAGCCAAATTGTCTTAGACTAGTCTACCTAACCAGTATTGTGATGATGTCAATATGGTATATGATTAATATCATTACAACAACCAGTAGCAATCCCGTAGTCAACTGTGGTTTTTACTTATTTATAAACGATGACATCGTCATACGCCAGAATATCGATAGATTTAATCTTTTGCCGTACAAAAATATATAAACTACAGAACGCTACCTCATTTTTTTCCTGGATTGGAAATCATCAAATGACTTCTCCAGCTCTAGTTGGAGCAGAAGGGTGTGTCAGACTTTTACTGACTAAACCTGACCGTGTTCCTTCACTTGCCTGTGCGCCATCTCTTTCAAACAACCCGCGGTCATGGCAGACAACAAGCTGCCTTAATCCAAATGGTTGTGAAGAGTAGCGGCATATAAATCTGTAAAACTTATCAAGAAGAAATTTTAAGAAGATTACCTTCGATGTCACGGTTGGCGCAGTGGCTAAGCTATCGTATGCTGCGTTGCATGTCGCGGTTTCGATACCCGCACGGAACAAATATTTGTCGCTAGTTAGCTACAGGTAGTTTCGGGTCTGGTTGTTTGTGTATGTGATTTAAAATGTTTTTGAACGCATCTAAGAAGCAGGAGCAATTCTGTGTAAGGCGAAAATAGAAAAAAAATATAGGTAAAAACTGTCACAATTTCCTTTTATCTTCGTTAAAAGCAGTTACAGCCTTGAGATTTAAACCACAAATTCAAACACAAGTCTAAATCAGTTTTTTCCCACGGCATTTCTTTGGATTGTCTCACAACCAGCCAGATTCCACATAGCTATGTGTATGCATGTTTACAGCAAACAAAAATAGTAATCAGACGGCTGTGCCACGGCTAATTGCCAACGCACCTGACGTAACAACGTGGACACAGTCGAGACACACAGAGTCCATTCTAACAGAGTCACTTTCTATACCTAATCAAAATCATTGCTAAATAGTACCAGATTTATAACTGATATATTTATTCACCAAGTAACAACAGACTCTTTATCATAGACTTAATGGCAAACTAAACTAATTTTACGTTAAGTCCACATTTTTCTTTCTATTTCATTATGAAAAGGATAGAGGATAACATTTGTATGTTTTCAATAATGGACGCTCTTAGCGTACAATATATTTCTGCATCGTTCTCACACGGTTGATTTCAACATGATTGATGTAATCAAATATTTGTATCAATAGCTTGATAATTTAAAAGAGTGTCCATGGAGTTTCTTGCTCGTTCTTCTCCATAGGTACCTACTCTTTGGATTAGGCGACTAGCTTCACCTTACCGACTGACCGACCTTCTGACAATTCAAACGTGCCTGTTACTGGTTTATTTGAAATAAATGCTTTGATTTGATTTGATTTTTACTTTAATCCAATCAAGTTAAGATATTCCATAGACAGTTTAGACGCGGTTATAAACATGGCGACCAAAAACACATCAATTTACGTCAAGCGCGGACTAATTTGACAGGTCTAAACTAACATATTATGTTCTGTCCCTTTCTAAATGGAATATAAAGAAAAAGATGCACTGAACTTAAATTTAGTTTAATTTGAGAACAAGAGAATTGACGCCAATTTCTTCTTCTTCTTCTTTTTTCAAAGTGAAATTCAACCTCAACTCTTGATTAATAGCTTCTGTGGAATATATACCACAATTTTGCCAATAAATCGTGTAATAATTATAGAAATTCTTTGAAAAATTTATTTCACAGTAATGGCGGATATCGCCAATGACAGTTGAAAAAGACGGCCGCGTGAACCGTCTATGAGGAAGGTTTGTGGTAAAGTCATAAAGTGGCCACTTTGCTGCCATATTTCAATGTTCTTTTTGAATTATTTACTGAATGCACTTTTTTCTACATAAATCACGCGTTTTAATTTTGTAAACGACACTATAAATCATTTTAAAAGTCGAATGAAAAATGCGCGTGACACTCATCTTAGCTTTCCCCGTCAAAACTTCGGCGCCAATTTCAACTATGTTGATACACAGACAATATAGGAAACAATAAATGAAATTAAAATAAAAATGATAAACAAAGAAAGGCTAGGTGGAATGACGATCTTCGCAGGATGGCTGGTAATAACTGGATGAGAGTTGCAGGAAAAGTTGAAAGTTGGTGAGTTTGCAAGGGAATTGCATGATTTAATTCCCCCATCTCCGTTCCACCATCGGACGACCCGTCGTACGGCGACATTCCATCCTTTTGTTGTTAACACACTACGATCCGGACGAAGCGTTTCGCTTCCCTTTTTATACCGCGTACATCGAGGGACTGGAACAATGGTGGAGTTTCTGCCACACTACAATTTGAGTGTCTTCAAGGCTAGAGTGAATAGGCTCTTAATAAACTAGCGCGCTTTACCATCAACGATCGCATAACTGCTTACCATCAGGCGGGATTGCGGTCAAGCGCTAGTTTATAATTTATAAAAACAAATCGACTTGAATGACGTGAAATAAGAGAGGCCTATGTCCAGCAGTGAACTACTATAGGGTGATGAAATAAATAACTTTGAGAATATGATTGAAGGCCCAGTAGTAGAAAAATAAGGGCGAAAGAAAATAAAAATGCAATTTTGACGCGATTTGGACGTAAGGTCTTAGGGTTAATCCCAGTCGCATTCGAAGCTTTTTCAGCTTTGGAGTCTGGGGTCCGCTTTACCAGTCTAACTGCTGATTTTGGATATTTTCCGTGAAGCGACTGCCGTCTGACCTCCACAACACGAAGGCGACACCAAAGCGTTGCATTTAGACCAATTGTTGGACTTTTGAGGGCTCCAACAACCAGTTACGACTGCTATTAGATGTTCGTATGGCAACCGGGACCAACGGCTTAACGTGTTTTCCGAGGCACGACCAGATCAGTGCAAATATTCATATTCATGCATAAAAATATTTGCTCTGTGCCTCCTTGCGCTGCGGCCGCGTTCCCTACCGTTACGCGACGGAGGCTGTCAAAGGGCGATTTGGACGTAAGGTATTATGCAGCTGTAATAGACAGAGTTTACTTGTATTAAAGTTTGCGTTACAAACAGTGGGTCAGTTACATCACTAATGTAATTATTCGAAATACAGCATCGCGGTCTTGTCCTTGTGGATGTCGGAAATTATGTCAAGGGAACATGCTACCGGGACAATGGACAAAATGCCTATGTGCTTTCCCAGGATGCCATCCATCTCCTTGCCAAATTGTATCGAAATCCGTTTAGTGGTTCAGGCGTAATACAAACAGAGATACTTCCGAACATCTAATATAAAGGGCTACATGTTCTAAAAATCGATACATTAGCAATAGCAAAATTAAATAATGATAAACCGAACAGACATTGACATTTTTTTACTTACTGAGTATATTTTAATAGATAACTTATTATATTTTATTAGACAGAGCAAAGGTTAAAATGCATAAATAAATAAGTATTATAATTCCCCAATGCTTTTGTTAGCAAACTGTTCAAGGTCAACAATAAGTGACTGTTAAAGTCAAATAAATTGCAATGTAAAGTAGTCAATGAAGCAAAGTTCAAAGTAGGCAATTCAAAGCAGCTAAGCTGTGCCTGAACTCCCGACGTCGACAATATTGGTATGCCAAATGGGTTACCAATCCACGACTTGTTTTTTTAAGGTGTAAAAATAACATCTCAATTCAAAACAGCAATGTATATGGCATACGTAAATTTTCACTTTCAATAGACATACGGCAGACGAGATGAGAGTGACGGTCGAACACCCTTTATTGGTACAACTGGTTTCTTATTTTGGCAAATTGAAGTAGATTTGTGTGTGTGTGAAATTATTTTTTAACATGACCAAAGTTTGGAATACCTACATAGTGACCTTATTGGTGACATTTTTTTTTTTTTTAATAATTATAAACTAGCACTTGACCGCATTCCCGCCTGATGGTAAGCAGTGATGCGATCGTTGATGGTAAAGCGCGCTAGTTTATTAAGAGCCTATTCACTCAGAAAAACTGAGCGAATAGGAAGCAAGACGGCAGTTGAGCGAGGTGATGCAATGTTAAACCCAACAACACGACCAACGATGCTGCGCCAAAGGGAGATTGATCTGAAGACCCTCCACGACCAAACTCCCAACACAACAACATTAGGCGCATCGTACCCGGCACACATCGCAACACAACTCCTCAGACCCGTCCTCCGAACGGCTTCACCAGACATCATGCCGGAACACGACAAATCGCTTGGCGGCAAGGCTTTGTCTGGTGGGTGGTAACTTCTACATTCTTCATAAAACTAAGGTCTAATTGTCTAACACATTGCTACTATCAATTTATTGGAACAATTTTGAAGCATATTGCTAATCCATTGCTCCATATGTTCGAAAACGTGTGTGCTCAACAAAGTAAATGACGCAATGTATGTTGCTGAACTGTCAAATGAAACCCAATTCTACTGATAGTGTGTTACATAATTACCCTGGATATTTATCTATCAAATAACTTAAGAGTATGGATCGTAGGAGGTAGCGTTCTGAGCGCTCTTGCAGGCGGTGAGCAGTGGGCAGCACGCTGCATGGTAAGGACCAGGCCCAGGTCAACGGCGCGTTGTCTTTCACGCGCGCCTCAGTGAAATGACAGCACATCGTGACGGGGTCCACGAAGACCGATACCTGGGTCAGGGTTGCGGGTTGGTTAAAAAAGAAACCGTGGCCGTAACGCACAGGCAAGTGAAGAAACATGGGTGGGTTTTAGTCAGTAAAAGTCTGACACGGCCTTCCGCTCCGCACAGAGCGGGAGAAGTCATTTAACAATTTCCCATCCAGAAAAAATTGGTTGTCTGTAGAACTCTGTCTACTGCCGATATTTGAACGTGACAACGTCTATTACATGGTAATAGACCTCGCGCACGAGTGTGACACACGCTCTAGGGGTGGGGGTAAAGTAGGCGTGGACTCCGTGTGGCGTCAGATTCGGCCGTTACGGTGTTTTCGAGAATGACTCCACGCCGTACCAATTTAATAGACGTTGTCACGTCAAAAAAAATGAGGTAGCGTTCTGTAGTTTATATATTTTTGTACGGCATAAGATTAAATCTATTGACATTCTTGCGTATGTCGATGTCATCGTATATAAATAAGTAAAAACCACAGTCGACTACGGGATTGCTACTGGTCGTGGTAATGATATTATTCATACTTATACCATATTGACAACATCACAATACTTGTTAGGTAGACTAGTCCAAGACAATTTGGCTTTGGTACGCAATTTTAAGTTCAAAAATATTTAGTTTATATGCGTTATTAAGGCTTCGAAGCTTAGAATATATGCACATGGAACTACATTATACCAATGAAATCAAAATACGTTATGATGATAACATAGTAAAATTAAAGAAATGAGTCGTGCCTGTTTTATAAAAAAAAGCCTATAAGGAATGATAGAACTGGTTTATCAATTTTTATAACGGCTTAAACTATCATATATTTTTTAAGATTCAACAGCATTTGAGAGAGCTTCGCAAGATAGCAAAGTAATACGTATATTTCAACATTTTTTGTTGACCAAGTCCATCTCATGTACTAAAGTATTTGGGATATTTATTTATGTCAAATTGTATTCATCTTTTAAACATATCTCCAAATTACGATGATAAGGGCCTTTTTTTTTTTTTTGCCGGGGTGGAAATCCTCATAGGATGCCCGCCGCCCTGGGCTGGGCGACGGGGTATGTCAGACTTTTACTGACTCAAACCACCCCGGTGTGTCTTCTATCACGAGCGCGCGTGGAGCCGCGGGAGTCTAAATTCTTCCACGGCCCCACACCCTCGTGCTGGCCCGGTCTGTCCGGGTCTCGTCTCCTGCACGGAGTAGTGGGGTGTTAAACTACCCCGTGCATCGCCTCAAAGGCGCGCGCCGACACTCGCGCGCGCCTCCGCCTCGGGGTCCATCAATAGGGGGGCGGGGACTTCCCCATGTCCCTCGCCCCTAGACCCATTCATGGGGGGCGGAAGAGGGCGCTATCCGCCCTTCCTCGGCGCCCGGTGCGTCTTCTGCGGCCCGGGAAGGGGGTTGATATTTCCCTCTCCCGTTCCGCAGCTTCCTTCTGCGACATCACGTCCTCGCAGAAGGACACCACCGCGTCCCACGACTCTGAGCTGCCGACCATCCTCCGCACTACTGCCGACAGCGTCAGGTCGCCTCCTAATTCATTTGTGAGGACACGGCGCTGCTCCTCCCAAGCTACACACTCGGAGAGCGTGTGCTGCGCCGTGTCCTCCCCGCATTGGACGCAGTGGTGGCACCGAGCGTCCGGCTCTCTGCCTAAGCGACGCAGGTACTTGCCGAAGCAGCCGTGCCCCGATAGCACCCGCGTCACCCTGAACGACAGGGAGCCGTGCCTCCTCCCGAGCCAGTCGTCGAGTACTGGCCGGATCGCCTCGACGGTAGCGAGGTAGGTAGGGCGCATAAGCCTCTGCCGCCAGTCCGCCACCAGGACCTGACGGAGCTCCTCTCGGCGCAGCTCGATCTATCGCTGCACCGGACTGGAGCCCCGTGTCCGCTCTTCCTCGCGCCATTGGTACAATGACGCGAGTACTTTCGCCTCTAGGTCCCAGGGCGGGGATCCGGCCAGGACGCAAGCCGCCTCGTAGGATATCGTGCGATACCCGCGGACGACCCTGACGGCCATCGCCCTCTGCGGCTTGCGCAGAATGGCGAGTGTTCCGGCCGTCAGGTCCATCGCCCACACAGGGGCCCCATACAGGGCCATGGATTGCACGATTCCCACGTACAACCGCCTACAGGCGGCGCTCGGGCCCCCCATGTTGGGAAGCAACGATGATAAGGGCCTGCAACAAAGAGAGCCCTCATTACTGTTTTAAATCTCTTTTTTTTTATATAATTACAAACTACAAGCACTATTTTCAATTCCGCCTGGTAAGCAGTGATGATATCATTGATGGTAAAGCGCGCTATTTTATTAAGAGCCTATTCACTCTAGCCATGAAGACACTTGAATTGTAATCTGACCGAAACACCACCGCTGGCAAATTGTGGCAGTCCCTCGATGTACACGGTATAAAAACGAGGTGAAACGTTTCGTCCGGATCGTAGCGGTGTCAACATTGTAAGGGTGGATAATCCTGATCGTCCGATCAATTCCCGCGCACACTCCCAATAGAAACCGACAGGCTGGCTACTCTTCACCTGTGCTCCAGGCTTTGGAGACTGTTTAGAAGCAAATCTGGGACGCCAACTAGCGTCTTCGCGTGCCTCTCTACCGAATCCAAAATTACCAGATGGCATTTTGCAGCACTAGCCCAAATGATGCTGCAGTATTACTCGATTTTTTTTTACATATATTTCTTTTTATCCTACTTACAAAAGTTTGTTGTTGTTGTTCTTTCATGCAAAACTACACACTATCAATTAGAATCATTTTGAAGCATATAGCTTAAATCCATTTCTCCATGTGTACGAAAATTGTGTCTACTCAACAACTTAAATAACGCAACGAAAGTTGTTGTACTGTCAAAATTAAATCCATTGCTACTAATCATATTACGTATTGATTTGAATGAGATTTGGCATACAATTAGTAGAAGTCGTGGTGGCCTAGTGGTTAAAACACCAGCCTCTCAAGTATGAGTGCGCTGGTTCGATTCCAGGTCAGGCAAGTACCAATGTAACTTTTCTAAAGTTGTATGTACTTTCTAAGTATATCTTGGACACCAATGACTATGAAGGTGAAGGAAAACATCTTGAGGAAACCTGGACTTTAAGTCTGAAATCGCAAGCATTGAGCAAGCGTGGTGATTACGCTCAATCCTTCTCTGTATGAGAGGAGACCTGTGCCCAGCAGTGGGACGATGGAAAGGTTGATGATGATGATGATGATGATACAATTAGTTTATAAGCAAAATTAATCATCCCGTGTTACTTTTTAACTCGACATTCCCGGGGTCGAAATTTATGCGGGTAAACCCGGCAGGGCGTAGCTAGTAGGTACAATATTTGTTTTTATGATTTTCTTGGAAAAATATTTCTTCACAGTAAATTACGTCATCAATTTCAACATCATTGTTCAGTAACACGATTTATACTGCTTGACGTTTTTCTAGCAAGCCACCGTATGAATGGGTTTTTAAATATATAAGGTAGCACCCATCAGACAAAATCTTGCCGCCAAGCGATTCATCGTGTTGCGGCATGAAGTCTGGTGAAGCCGTACGGAGGACGGGTCGGAGCAGTTGTGTTGCGATGATTTCCGGGTTCGAAGCGCCAAATATTTTGTGTCGGTAGTTTGGTGGTGGAGGATCTACAGATGAATCTCCCCCTGGTGCAGCATCGCTGGTCGTGTTGTTAGGTTTAACATTGCATCACCTCAATCAACTGCCGTCTTCCATCCTATTCATTAAGTGAATAGGCTTAATAAATTAGCGCGCTTTTCCATCAACGATCGCATCACAGATTACCACCAGGCGGGATTGCAGTCAAGTACTACGATTTTTTGTTGTTGTTGTGATGTTTTTAGCAGTCCGCTGCATGAAAGGCCTACCTGCGACCGGGTTCGATCCCCGGCCAGGTGCCGGGGCCCTCCACGTCCATGATGGAAAAACGATCTTTTCCTGATTGGCCTGGGTCTTGGATGTTTATCTATATAATGTATCTATTATAATATAATATCCTTGAGTTAATATCCCATAACACAAGTCTCGAACTTACTTTGGGGCTAGCTCAATCTGTGTGATTTGTCCGTATATATTTATTTATTCATTTAATTTATTTGGAAAAAGGCAATTTGCAATAGCTTGTCTATTAATTTAAAGACTAATTGATTGTATTGTACTACTGGACACAATATTCTTCACAATAGCAAAATTATTTAATTCCGTAATCATCTATTATATTCAACAACATGAAATTTTTCTGACAAACTGCCTCATGAATTGGCTTTAAATTATCATTAATTAAAATAGTTTTTAGTAACCATTTTGTATTCTCTGAGCTGTAAGGTTTAACATTTTATGTTCAGTTTCATCCATGATACGTTCGTTTATTTTTTAAATCATAAATATTGTTTTTTTATAATTATAAACTAAGGTCTCTCCCAAGGCTTTCATTCCATTAGGGGGTTTGCCATAATCCTCACGCTTGGCAGGCGGGTTGGAGTTCGCAGTAATTTGATATTCCACAGGAGAAGCGCTGCTGCCCGCTTCACTGGTGAGAGTTCCCTTGATCGTCTCTTACGACACCCACGGGAGGATAAATCAAATCAAATCAAAAGTCATTTATTCAAATTAGGCTGAGAATCAGCTCTTTTTGAACGTCAATATTATATAAGACAGTCCCCTAAAACGCCCACCCATCGACACTTCCTAGTGCTTTCGCTGATATGGTTTGGTACTATTCTAAGCCCGGTACCACACGGCTGGTAATGGTTTAACTGATATTGGTGACCTTTGTCTCAAACCTCCATCGTAAGTCGGGTCACGCGGCCGTCTTTTCGCCATGAACAATTCATTACGTGACATTGGCTAAATGCACAAACCGTGCGAAGCCATAAAAGAAAGAAAGAGAAAGAGAACCCGGTCAATGTAGCTAACGAAACTACACCTATCATGGGTATCAACACATTCAAAAGTACTTGTATAGGACGTGTTGCTAGATTTTTAAATGACCATTTATAAGATCTAGAGCAGTCGGACAGTACAGTTGTAGTTTGAGACTCTTTCCTATTTCATAGACAAGAACAACAGACAGTTTAATAATTTTAGTTTAATCGACAATCGTGTCAAGACTTGTAGACAACAACAGATCACAATCTATATGTATGTCTTAAAGATTACTAAAATATGTAGGTTTGGTATAAGCGTTATGGAATTCCTTGATGCCCCCTGTCGCTAATTGATATGTTTACTTTTTTAATTACTTGACTATATTCATACCTTTATGGACTTGATTGGAGATAAAGTAATTAAAAAAATGTTTAATAGTATATTGTGTAAAAAATTTACCGTCGATATGTAAATGGCAGTAAATTGGGCATTTATACCCGTTTTGGAATTCACGTTGGCCAGACTATTTATTGCATTTCTTGATATATAATAATGAAAAATATATGTCAAATTACGTGTTTTTTAATTTCGATTAAAATAATTTGTTTTATTCTTAGTTAGAATTATCCTGCAGGGTTATTTAGTAACAACAACAATCATTGCGTTGTTTAGCTTATTGAACAGGCACATTTTTCGAACATATGGAGCAATGGATTAACAATAAACCTCAAAATGATTGCAATTGATAGTTATGGTGTGTTACACAATGGGGGTGCTGTTCCATAGCACAAGATTTGTGCTTGAAAATTTCAATTTACTGGAGGCTTCACTCTCTGGTGTTTCTTAACCAAATACGTCTTCTTCCTGGACACTGATATTTCATTTACATCCTTATTTTCCAATATACAAAGTTATATTTACTTTATACGAAACCTGAATAAGCAATCGAATCGATTCCAATTAGTTTTACACCATGTTATATTTTTTCCAAAATACATTTAGAAATTGTTCCAGTGTGGTTACATTAAGACAAGGTTCCCCGCGCTGTGCCGCTTTAGGCGCGGGCGAAAGCGGTACGTTCACCATATTTTTCTTGGGACAACCAAGTTAGATAACAAGCTCATAACTTTGTGGTTTTTATGATACCTTTTTGAAATTTTGTACATAGATTCTTTGCTTAAAAATACTGGACACGCGTTTCGGGTTTTGCATAAACAATAAATAACCTTAACAGTATCACTTCACAGGTTTATTAAAACCATCTTCATTAAAATCTGCTGACACTGTTCCAAAAGCATTCGATATTGCTTCGAGATATGTAATTAAATCTCTGTTGTTTGACCGACTCTATAACATGGTGTTCTCAAACCCGTTTGCATACACCTTGTATATATATTAATTGATAAAATCTTAGCTCAATAAATCTACTGGATGTCAATTAATTCCGAATGCTAAATGATTATTTTATTCATCCCAACTGCAGCTTAATACGTTTGCAATTGTCTGTTAATTAGTAATAATATATCGGTGCTTTTATTTGTCACTATGTAAATGTCGGTTTTGTGGGATTTTAAAAAGGAAAATAAATTAGTTTTTGAAGTGAAACTTCTTTACGCACGTTTAACTTGGGGAGTAAGCTGGCGAACGCGTGACGTAAGCGTTACAAAAAGTGATCGGGCAAGGCGAACGGAAGTTAAGTAGGGGATATAAGCACAGAGGCGTCCATGGCGCGAGCTTGGTACTACAAGGTCTACAACGAGTTTTTTTTTTTTCAATAAAAATAGAAGATCTATGCAAAAATATTAATTTACCAATGAAACCATGAAATAAATTTTAATATTTATAGAAAATTAATATATGTATATGTGTATACATGTATATATTGTACACACATATATATATATATATATATATATATATACATACAGATGGAGCGAAAGAAGTTTCACTTCAGTCGTGTGGTCATAAGCACACTCGTTTTTTTTTATCTAATACCTTTTTGTTTTAACTTCTGGTTACAAGCTTTTGGCTATTGGTAGTCTTTGCGTAATCATCTTTTCTGGTTGGAGTAGAAATCCCCTATAGAATTCAATAAAACTTACAACAAGGATAATTTTTAGTCTCATCTATGACCGAAATTTATGAATTCATTTGTATGTAATGTGCATAATATTCCGGAGTAGAATACGAGCCCTTTGTCACATGTCAAGTGCTTTATCATCAATATAGCGCGTCTGACAAATAATTGGTATGCCCGACGTGTCTTGTACCCTAATATAATTGTTTTATTACTGCATTCTATTATCAGCTAATTTTGTTATTGATTGATGTAGTTGACACCTCGTGTAGTGTACTGCTGTGCATACGAAATGCCTTGGACCCTACAAGGATTTTACAGGATATTTATAGAGTTTCATTTTTCTTTTTTGTTTAAGGATTTCCCTATGGTGGACACTTTTTGATTGATTTAGTGTTAGATTTTGTTAATAGTGTTCTTCGTTGGTTTTTCATACAACTTCAGTTTTCTGCAAAGCGGAATGGAGTTTGCAATTGTATTTTCATTTTTACGTTTCTCAAATTGACTTCACAATAACCACAACTATATTTCTAATCTTGGTTTATTTGAATGCGCTTATCTTTGGATCAACCTGTTGACTTCACCCATCAGATGAGCAAGGAAGGTTTTGAATCAGCAATGGATCCTCTTTTTAAGATAAATACCTTAAATTGTGAATACGTAGTTACATACATTAAAAAAAGAACGATTTTTTTTTCTATTTCTAATTCGAATCACAACTTTTGATTTGTTCTGAGGCAACTCTCATCGCCTCTTTTGAAACATTATGTAATTTTCGATCTAAAGTCATTATAACTAGTTCGTAACCGTGGACGTTCATATTTTGGTTATTATTACCAAAATATCAACGTCCACGTAAGATAAGTTGTCGTTACAAACGTGCCGGAATTTTCTTTTTACAACTCCAGCAAAGTCATTTTATTACACATAATTACTAAATATTATGACATTTCTAACTGTATGGTAGTAAAATGCAATCTTCACTAACCTCTCATCAGCCTCTTTATTATGAAATGAAATATGGGTAAAAAGATTAATGTATTATTACTATTGCTGTTATAATAGCTTTGGGAGCCTTAGAAATAAGTCTTGGTCATATTTTATTACTTCATCGTTATTAACTTTTAGTTGCTATGCATAATCAGCCAATAATGCCCCCTCCTCTGCTTTGAGAGAGGGAGCAGAACGTAACATTACAGGGCCTAGTGCGGTATGGTAGATTTCACATGTCGTACAATTTTTCGTTCTATCTAGCATACGCTGGTTTCCTAACGATGTTTTCTTTTACCATTTTGACAGCCGTATTGTAAATTTGCGTTTCTTCAGAATCCGTTCAGTATTTTTTGCGTAAAAGACTAACATCTTATACATTAGCACACTTTAGAATATTACAAGTTAGTTAAGTTTCATGAGTTATCTTGTTACTTAAATTTCAACAAAATTTAATATTGTTACATGTAAATGCCTATTTTTTAAACCGTTAACGGTAAAACGTAGAGATCACCATAATTATAATAACACCTATTTTTATACTTACCTATGATTTACAAATAAAAAACTTTCACTTTGACTTTGACATTTATCCATATATCCTCAAAAACTCTCACATTTATAATTTTAGTAGGATTCTGTCTTTTGAACTTGCAGGCAGCCTTAGAAGGGACAGATGTTTTTCGGAATATTTAATAGGACTATCATTGGTGTAAATATTATAGATACATACAATACACTAAAATAGATACACAATATATACATATCCATAATTATACAAACACATAATAAATATTCACATATTAAGTTTTCTAAGTACTTATATCTTGGACACCAATGCCTGATTACAAGGTGAAGGAAAACATCTTGAGGAAACTTGGACTTTCAGTCTGAAATCGCCAACAAGAGTAAGCGTGGTGATTACGCTCAATCCTTCTCTGTTTTAGAGGAGACCTGTGCCCAGTAGTGGGACGATAAAAAGGTTGATGAATAAATAAATAAAATAAATATATACGGACAAGTCAAACAGATTGAGCTTGTCCCAAAGTAAGTTCGAGACTTGTGTTATGGGATACTAACTCAACGATACTATATTTATAATAGATAAACATTCAAGACCCAGGCCAATCAGGAAAAGATTGTTTCCCATCATGACCTGGCCGGGGTTCGAACCGGGGTCTCCACGTCGCAGGCAGGCGTGTTGACCGCTGCGCCACAGAGGACGATGATGATGACGATGATAATAAATATATTAGGAAAGCAAAGTATTTAGGCAAAAAGTAGTTAGTTCAACAAGATCACAACAAAAAGTAGTGTGCCTTCACTAGTCTTTTGAACACCTGTAACGACTGCACGCATTTTATTTCTACTGGCAATGCACGATACTAAACATGCCCTAACAATTTCAAAGTAAGAATTAAAATATACGCTGCTTAGTATAATAATCAACACAAATTTAATTCAAAATGCGTTTGTCACTGTTTTTATTGCTTTCAGTGTCACACACAGTAAACAATTCGTTTATAGTTACGGTGTCACTCGTTTCTCGTAAAATAGAATCAGATGGTAATAGTCATGCTTGACTAAATGAAGATGCGTTTCAACGCTTACTTAGGGCTGGTAGGGAATAAAAATTGAGCGTTTTATTAGTAGTTTGTTGTAGGAAGTAGTGTATGGTAACTACGTAAGGGTTTGATTTATTGTGGAATTAATTGATTTATGATTCAGTAGTTTTGTTTCGTTTTATTGTTTTTTTTTTAATAGAGAATAATAATAAACGAGATATAAAAAATTAAAATATACATAAAATACGTTGAGTATATGGTGTACATTATAATGAGTATTGTATCTATCTCTGATATCCGCCTAAGTGTAGTGTAATTATTTTTGGTTTATATGTTTAGGTATACTTAATATTATTACTTTAATAGTTATCATGTTCATATTTTATTTCCTCCTTGTTCTTACACATTATTGTCTACATTTCTGTTTAACTTCTCCTTTCGCAGGTCTGCTGGAAGAAATTTCTTAAGAAATAAGCAGCACCTTTGTACTCAGATCTTAATTTTGTCCTATCTTTATGTATTTTATTGTGTGTACATAAATAATAAAATAAATAAATAAACTCGAAACACGTGTCCAGTATTTTTAAGTACTAAAATTTGGTACTGAAATTTTGTATATAGACTCTCTATATACAAAATTTCAGAAAGATATCATGAAAAACCACAAAGTTATGAGCTTGCTATTCTACTTGGTTCATCATCATTATCAACCTTTTTATCGTCCCACTGCTGGGCTTAGGTCTACTCTCACACAGAAAAGGATTGAGCGTAATCACCACGCTTGCTCAATGCGGGTTGGCGATTTCAGACTTAAAGCCCAGGTTTCCTCAAGATGTTTTCCTTCACCTTCAGTCATTAGTGTCCAAGATATACTTAGAAAGTACATATAACTTTAGAATAGTTGCATTGGTACTTGCCTGACCTGGAATCGAACCCGCGCACTCATACTTGAGAGGCTGGTGTTTTAACCACTAGGCCAACAAAAATAAGGTCAAAATTCCGCTCGGGCAGGAGAGCGCGGTGCGTTGACCTCTGGCGTCAGCTGTGGCGCGCGCGCAAGACTATGATCTATGGTAACCGCTCGGTATCAACTCTGCAACGATTTATAAATTTATTTGGGAAAAAATATACCATGGTGTAAAAATGATTGGAATCGATTCAGTTGCTTATTCTGAACAAACTGTATTCAGGTTTCGCATTAACAAAAAATAATGTTGTATATAATTTTGTGAAATAATAATAAAATATAAAATAAAATCTTTTATTTGCACCTTAAAGTATAGGAAAACACAAAACAATTGGGTTGTATTCTAAAAAATAATTTAATATCCATCATATCCAGATTTATAAAAAATATTGAACACGTATTTTTATTTTTGCTTTCATTCAAATACTTAGAAGATATATTGAATTGAAATATCGCATGACGTCACGCCGTGGTACAAAATACACCACGGCGCGACGTAATTAGCCCCCACTCCGTAACTTTAATACACTATATCTCAGTAGTTTTTAGTAATTTCGACAAAATAAAAATACGGGTCTTAATTATTTTAATTATCTATAAGACGGACTAATTATTTTTTTTACATACCTTTTAAACTTCCATATTGTTTTACAATAAAAATAGACCTAAGGTAAGTAAAGTTGTATTTTAGAGTTGCAACCAATACCTAAGCTAAGATAACTAAATATCTTGTAATTATAGGTATCAGCGCCCACCTTCAGAAACAATTGTAGCCAAAAGATCAAAATAACATATAAACTATGTACTTTGCTCGATTGAATAATTTTCTGTTGATATCACAAGTTCATTAATGATTGCTATTTTCGGCCATAGCACTGTGTATCTAGATCAGGAATTTCATAAGAATAAATAGATTAATTGTCTTGTTAATGCAGTTGGTATTCAGTATTGTTCATGTTACTAATACAATGCGTTTGTTATAAAGTTTATTCCCATGATAAAGAAAGATGATTTATTTGAACAACAATGAAATAAATCCTTCTTATCAGTCTGTAATATTTGATGTAGGTTTATAGTCTGCTCCAAAATCGGCGACGCACACGCATCATCTACGATAGCAAAAAATGTATGCCTATATAGATAAGGCTATTTTACATTTGCACATATCACAACCATTTTATTTCAAACTAGCGGCCGCCAGCGCTTCATTCACGTGGAATTAGTTATGCTCAGCTCCTATTGGTCGCAGCGTGATGTTATATAGCCTGAAGGCTTCCTGGATTAAGGGGCTATCCAACGCAAAAAGAATTTTTCCAATCGGACCCGTAGTTCCTGAGATCAACGCGTCCAAACAAACAAACAAACAAACTCTTCAGCTTTATATACTAGTATAGATAGGCACATAAAAGACTTTTTGAACGTCAAAACATACAATAAAATATAATTAATTCTTCCGCTTCTAAAAGGTTGTTTTCGAATGGAGAAGAATAGGCAAGAAACTCATCTGTTTTTGTTTTATAAAGTAGTAGCTTTTCGCCCGGAGTTCGGTTATATCGCGCTTTTTCCCTCAGGAATATAACATTTTTTCGGGATAAAAAGTACCCTAATATTTAATCCGGACTTCTGACTTTATGTCTGCAAAATTTCAAAGCAATCGGTTCAGTACTTACCGCATGAAAGTGGAACAAACAAACAAACAAACTCACTTTCTCATTTATAATATTAGTAAGGATAAGGATAAACTAGTTCTTGTCCGTAATCCCGCCTGTTGGTAAGCAGTGAAGAATTCGTTGATGGTAAAGCGCGCTAGTATAAAAAGAGCCTGTTCACTCTAGCCTTGAAGACACTTCAATTGTTACTCTTTTAAAATGATTACACAATACCAACCAAAATTTGGATAGTGCCAGCCCTGTTCGGTCGGAATCGGAAAACTCCCAAGCATCTATTTGCAGAATGAACTGCTCTCGTGTAGCTTTTAGGGATGGCCGGATAAATACAAACTGGTAAATACGAGACGACTTCATTTGTTTAGTTTTATGATACTGTACACTTATACTTATACAAGCGAAGGAATTCCTTGGTAAATTTGGGTATGTTATATCAATTTGTGAAGTTTTGGTACAAGTATTTTGATAATTAGGTTTCGATTCATAGGATTTGAGATCCACAATGTGATCTGAAAGCAAAATAAAACAGAGTAGCTGATCTGCTAATTACAATATATATTAATATTTTCATGAAAAGATAAACTAAAAATATAAATTTAAATATCGGTTCGTCAAAGTAAGTATTCCGCATTAACTATCCAATTATAATGTGTGATACAATATTTGTATAACAATAAAACACTAAAAGCATTTGAATAAAAACTCGTAATATATTAGCTTATTTGAATAACACTTAAATCTTCAACGATTTTCTTTTTCCAAGATGAATTAGAATTTATAAATGAATGTATTTATTGGACGTTTGAGTGCATAGTGAAGTTCGCCGTCGGTTTTCTTCCGGAAGATTTATTATGATATCTAAATAATGCAAGCTTTTCTAAAGAAGTTTACAATCCAATTAATCTTTTCCCATCGGCCAACTAAACAATGCTATTAACTGCCTGCAGCCGATGTCTGGCAGTGACATTTCAAACGCAGTTAATAATAATTTTAATTTGAGAGTTGTTGAGACAGATTTAGAATGTGGTAAAGTTCAGGATGCTAATTAAAATGGGTTATCTGTACATTGAATGATATTACTCATTGATGATGATAACATTGGTAATAATGACATACTGCAATCACTAATGTGTAACATACATATATTATATGAAAATATTATATTTTTACCCAATGTTAATTCAAGTAAGTCAAGTCGAATATCTGAGTAACAGGTGATTCGGTAATCGCAAAATAGCTTGATACCCAAGTAAAACATCGTTCCAAAATGTTTGAATTAATTTGCATCTATGAGAAAGTGAATTTAAATACAGTGAACTTCGCAACTGTTATTTAATTGACCTTTAGAACTCTTAGTTATTTTTGTACATTTTAACGTTAGAATTATTTAATTCTACGGTTTGTAAAATATGTATAAATAAGACAACGTTAACATACATCTTCGGTCAGCTATGGAATGTTATGAATTCGGAAGACTACTATGCTACTAATGGATACTATAGTATTATTACTACTATGCTATTATTGGATACTATACTGTTAATGGGTACTACAGAAGCGACATAAAGGGTGTATCTGACATCGACGCACAAACGAGTACCATGGATCCAGTACATGATTCTGAACCCCCCAGTGGTGGAATTTCGCGTCGGCTTTTTCCAGATTAAAAAAAAATTATATGCAGTTTTTTTCACTTTAAACCGTTCATAATTGCTATACTTTAATAACCCAATAAGATTTTAAAGTAAAAATTTATTCATTCGTTAAGTAATAACACAAAAAGCGCAATGTGAAAAATACTAGAAAAACTATCCTATCAGCTGAATTAATAGAGTTCGCATCATCAACGTCATACCTACAAACACGCACGGTAGCACGCTTGCAACGTTCAAAGGCCGAGCCGAAATTTTTTTTAAACACTGTTATTTCTGTAACCGCTCATTAACGACATACATGACTATCATAATTTTGTTAGTTGCATGCGGTGTAGCCTATTTGCGTTACGATGTCAGATACTTCCTGTAGGTATTTAAAGACGTCTTCTTATAAAACAAATAAAAATGGAATTAGAAAGGGTGTTCAATGATGATCATTAACTAAACGGACTTAATATCTAAGAAACACTGTTGAAATTGTGAGTTACACCATCAATAAGACTTCAAAATGAATAATATATTAAAAAGCGCTAATAGAGACTGGTAGGTAATACTAATGAAATAAAAGGAATCTAATTATCGTGGGATTAAGACAGTTTGAGCGTTATTGTATCATGCAGTAAGTACTATACAACAACTTACAATCAACAAGAAACTATATTAAGAAATAAATACCATCGCATGTATACTAGAACCATCTGCACTACATTTAGGACATAACGATAATAAATTTAACTGACAATTGTAATAATGTTTTTACTAAAGCGTTTAAAACACTTGATCACGCATCAAATTGGCAAAATTAGAACTATGAGTTATAAGTTTGATCTAGCGCAACGCACTTATAAACTACAATTACTTTTGGCAAAAAAAGTGACAAGCTCTATAGAAGTTTATTAAACCATTTATGGATTGATGAAGATGATACTACAGATTTTGCCAGTATTAAAACCGCGTGCTCTAATTTAGTATTGTGCGTTGCTTCGTCTAGCAACAACAGACAGTAAGCAGACAACTATGTCGATATTATACATACATATATTATGTACTGTTTAAATTTCTAACGCACTATTTTAGAACATTTGCGTATTCATGTTAATACTCCAAAAATAGTTCTTGGAACAAATAAACTCAAGTAAGTAATGTGTTTAGTTTTTTTTTTTTTTTAGTTGGTGGTTTCTTAGTGATATACAGTATGTTAAGAAACCCCTGTCCGACCCATAAGGATAATAAAGGTTAGGTAAACACATGACCAAATATAATATAAAATTTTACGTAATCATCATTGTACCAATATAAATGTTTTTTTTTTTTATTAATTTATAAACCAGCGCTTGACCGCAATCCCGCCTGATGGTAAGCAGTGACGCAATCGTTGATGGTAAAGCGCACTAGTTTATTAAGAGCCTATTCACTCTAGCCTTGAAGACACTCAAATTGTAGTCCGACGGAAACACCGCCGCAGGCAAATTGTTCCAGTCCCTCGATGTACGCGGTATAAAGGAGGAGGCGAAACGCTTCGTCCGGATCGTAGAGGTGTTAACAACATAATTTTGAAATAATCTTTTTTTCCCGCGAATTAATTCCAACTTCCCCGAAATTTGGTAATTTATAAAAAAGTGACAACACCGGTATTATTATGAGCGAATAGCAATGCGACCACGTGCCGCGTGCCCTGCCGCCCGCCGCCCGCGGAAGGGTGCTTATCGCACATTTATTAAGTTACCTCTTTTTGCGAAATAACATTTATTTTTTTAGGGGGATTTTTTTTAAGTTAAGCCCGGTTTTGTATCCATTAGTAGGGTCGGACAGGGTTTTCTTAACACACTGTATAGATGACTCGAACACGAAAAAGAAAGTTTTGGTATGATAAATGATTGATCATTATTATTGGTATTGAATTATCTATTACGAGACCAACTACCATTTATTGAAAATCTATTATATCCAGTATTAAACGATTCACTTGCTCATGCTTTTAGGTTTTAGTTTATTTTTGCTGCTGATGTTTGTTTGGAGTTTCTGTGGGATTTATTTTAGTTTACACCTGCTTGGATCATGGCCGTCCAAGCATGAAATTCTTCGGCGGTTAGCTTTACCTTTTGACTATAAATATGATTGTGAGTATTGTTTGCGTCACCAGGATCACATGATTTCACTAGAATTCTGTGTTTTTGAATACAATTCTAGGATACATTACTAGGACTAGCTTTAAGTTGATACGTGTTGTGTTTTTTTTTTTCACTGATACCTTAAAGGAATCGTTGGTTAGATGACATGGACGCGTATCAGGAGAGCTAGTTCGAGGTGGGGCTAGTGAAGAGTGAGAAGGAATTGAAGGAAGCCTATGACCAGCAGCGGAACTGTAGAACCTAAACGAAAAAAATAACAAGTGGTTGTGAAGTGCTAACCCGATTCTTTTGTTTTTTTTTTATCTTCTGTCTTTTTCTTAATGAAATATAAAGAAAGAGATGCTCTGATCTTAAATTTAGTTTCGTTTGAAAAACAAGAGAATCGGGGTCATAGCCTTACCTAACTAATGGATAGTAAAAACCATAGTTTATCAACACAATTTGTTTGAAATTAAATTTTATGTTTTGCGGCTTAAAGCACGCTTTCCTGCAAACATTATAAAAAACGGATTTAAAAACCAAAAGGATAACTGCGTTACTCATCTATTTCAACAGTAATGTAATTCGTAGTATTTACTATATCTTCAATGATAAAGCAAAATCAATTGAGTAAGTGTGTCGACAGGGTCCATAACCTCGTTAAAATCTAGGCAAAAAATCTAGCTCCGTTCTAGTCCACTAGTCTGAGTGCATTGTTTAGCATTCTAGATTTGTATTAAATGTCATTCAAGTTCTTTTCTTTTTAGCAACATAATATTTAGTAGTGAGACACACTCAGTTACTAATGATCGATCGAAGCATTTTACTTTTTTATTGTTATTAGTGAGGCAACACTTGGTTTTTAATGATCGATCGAAGTATTTTACTTTTTTATTATTATTAGTGAGACAACACTTAGTTTTTTTTATGATCGATCGAAGTATATCTACGTTTTATACTAAAAAGGATTTTATTTTAGACACAAACGCGCTTTATAAAACTAAATTTTGCGAAGTATTATAACGAAGATTACATTTCACTGATTTCTATGGAAGATTACATGTTAATATTTGATTATGTAAATATAAAAACTTACTTATTTATAGTGGTTGATGTAAGATTGTTTTGTGTTTATCAACAGATATATAGAATTCAAAATCACAATGATTAACTTTAATTATCATGACTCAATAACACCAAAATAGGTGTAAAGATTATATGAAAAGTAGGTGTAAACATTTTGATGGCGTGTATGAATTATTACATTATCTCATAGAGTGTGGGAAACGGGTTATCTGATCAAGATGATAGATGCACCCGTCAGGGCTGTTTGCAGTTGCAATCTGCGTAAAATGTGGTACATTTGGACGAGGTGTGAACAGTAACTTTTAAGCTACGTTTAATAATTCTATCCCTGTTAAGGGAAATGAAATGTCAGTGACGTAATTTATAAGGAGAATAAATTTTATATGTAGTTAAATTAGCACCAGTTTGATTTTTTCTAGATGTGATGGTATCTAAACACGATCAACCACTAAAAATCCGATTTTCTGAAATCCTGCTTCAAGAATCTACATTACGTTGTTGTAGGTCGTTGACCAGCAAAATATCATCAAATAATTTTATAGATTGTCAAGTATCGTTAGCAAACTTTAATCTGAACCTGTATTACTATCATAAAAAACACGAATATCTGGAGGACAATTCTCGTAATGAAAACCCCTTGGTGACCTCCTTAGTAAGATTGCTGGTACGATCCATAATGACTGTCAAAGATCTACGAATAATAGCGGAAACTAGCGGCTTAACCTGTTTTTCCAAGTACGGAAGGGTTTCGGTATGTAAAAATGATCACCCATCCTCAGATCAACCGCGGCAAGCGTAACTTAACCAGACTGATTAGCCACGAGCCCCTCTTAAACCATTCAAAATGATAAAAAATCGGTTGTTCTTGAAAGCTTAAGAGAACGTCATTCAATAAAACTTATAACAGCACGCAAAACTATACACAGTCAGTTCGATGCTCCACCACAAATCTAGATGCCAACTGTTTACTAGACAATACAACGTAATTTCTGAATTTCAGTCTTACATTTGGCATGGTGTATGTATTTAGCTAAAGCACGTGTAAAGACTAGATCACCGCCCACAAAGAGAACAGGATTATTTTTGTTACTAGCACTAGCTTTCAACTGCCAGTTGTATAAAGAATTTATCAGAGACAAAAAAAAAAAAAAACATTTCTTACATTGTCACGGAAGAACTAAATTTTTTAAATTTAAATTCACGTCTGGTTAGTATCCCACCCAGAAGTGATAATAAGCTGGCAATCGTGAATAATAGCCATATAATTTGTCATTAATCATCACCATTAGAAGTCCTGAATTCTAATGGTGAACAGAAGGTGTTTTTTGACGACACGGTTGATGCAGTGGCTCAGCCATCGACTGCTGCGTCGTGTGTCATGGGTTCTATTCCCGCACAGAACAAATATTTGTATGGCCTACAGGTAGTTGTTCCGAATCTAGCTGTTGGTGTATGTGAGTTATTGTAAACGCACCCACGATACAGGAGTAATTCCTAGTGTTGGGCAACTTTCAATAAAACAGAACAATATGTATGAAAGAAGGCGTAAAGAAAGCCTAAGGTAATTAATCTATGTGCCTTTGTTTTTTTTTTTGTGGGTGAAAAGTTTTAATAAATGAAAATTAGGAAATTTCACAAATACTTGTTAGAATCCTAGAATAGAATACTTTTTACTATGGACACAATATAAATTACACTCCCCATGGCCACAATGGCTGACCTTGACCAGACCCTAAACATTGGCATACGCCGTGGCAATGCCAGCAGTCTCTTGGGTACATTACATTAATTATTAATCGGCAGTGACGAGAATCATGTTTTTGACACTATATGTGGTTAGATTATAATTTCGTTATTTTAGTGTTAGCTTATAAATAGTAATTACTGCGTAATATGAATATCAAAAAAATTATTCCAAAAAATTATACAAAAAGAGCTTTAACCAGTAAAGTCAACATAGATACAGAAAAGCAAATAAGAAAAACACTATGATCTAGTTTAAATAATAATTCGTTATAAACATTAAAACCTATTCCTACCACCGTCCTTGAAAACTAGAACAGAATGTAACATAACAAAACACCAAACTAGATGCATTAGAAATAAAAAAGTTAATAGCGGACTAAAAGCAAACGTACAAACAGCTAGCCAACATAAAAAAGAAACTAGTTTAACAAAACATGAATAAATTCTCAATACGTTAAAAGCTAATCAAAAAACCTGACCGATACTAAAAATTCCGCATATGTTTAGTACTATACGGGCGCAAAAACTTACGTAACAAAATGTTTTACTCAATGAACCGAACCGGGAGAGGGTGAACTCATGATCTACTCTAGAATAGTTCCGATCACAGAATAGAAAACACCAGTAGCCCCATCTGATTAATAACACACATCCAAGCACGAAAGACTGAGAATAGTGTGTTACATCTCACGATATGCGGCGTGAGGACTCTGATTTTGCTATACTATGCCATCTGCATGTTTCAGAGTTAGTTATTCTATGTTGTAAAAAATGAGTCTTCTGTTCTTCAAATGTTTGTGGTTCCCATGTTGCGCGCTCGCAAAATATCGATGCTAATTCTGTCTACAGACCGAAGTTATGCATTGTCCGCTGTCTCTACCACTTCTGGTTTTCGGTCTAACGTTCGCCGGCTATTTTAATTCCGTAACCTGTTTTTGAGCATTATTTGTTACATTGTAGTTTTATTGGTAAGATTTGGTATCTTCTGGTGTTGTAACTTTTTTTTGCCTTTTCGAATCTCTTTGAAAATTTTTTCAAACAATTTATTTTCGCTTTCTAAAAACTGAAAAACCTTCTGAAGCAAAAGTCATGAAGAAAATGTCAATAGGAAATTCTGTCAAGTTACACCTCTTATATTGTCTTATGGATACTAGTAAACTAAAACAAATAACTGCACTAATTCATCATCATCATTTTTTCAGCCGAAAGACGTCCACTGCTGGACATAGGCCTCCCCCACGGATCTCCACGATGACCGGTCCAGCGCCTCCCGCATCCAGCTATAATAACTATACTAGGTCATTCCAATGCCATGGTCAATTATAGTATGGAGTCAATGAGTCACTTATAAACTCTTCACTCTGCTCAACGGTCATAAGTCACTATTTATATCATTTATTCTGTACGTATATTTATCATTATATATCGTTTCCAAAATTTTATATAGCCTTGCTTTTGTCCACGACGTTACTGGAACAATTAGAAACCGTGGCCCTAGCGCATAGGCAAGTGAAGAAACATGGGTGGGTTTTAGTCAGTAAAAGTCTGACACGCCCTTCCGCTCCGCCCAGAGCGGGAGAAGTCATTTGATGATTTCCCAGCCCAAACAAAAAAAAAAAAAGCAGGAACAATGCGATCAGTCAAGCAGTATGCTTATCCAAGGGTAGCATTTCACTCAGTCATGACTAGTAGATTCTTTCTAGGTTGTAGTTATCGGAAAGCACATTTTCTCATTTGCCATGAAATATGAAAAAGAGAAAATGCATACCTTTCCCAATGCTCGAGATAACGCAAGTTCACTGACCTAGTGACGTCTTAGCCAGAAATAAGCGAAGGGAAGCTAAACTTCAGTAATTAGAAGTGTGCACTATTTGTGTCCCTCATTTTTTAGCAAAAGTTTTGGCAGCTGCGCAGTGCCCGTTATAGATGGTCGACTAGCTTTGATCTATTGACATGGCTCGACATTTCTGTTGTTCCGCGATACTGTTTCGATTTGAGGAAATGTTAGGTTTAGTTACGTTAGAATACTTGAGATCACGGTAGATCATCAAACGTTTTAACATTCCATTCCGGAGTAATTATTACTAAGAAAGTACACATTCTCAATTTGTCAAAAAAAAAATAGGTATTTTCCCTATATTTTTGACAACTTTTTGACATTCATTGTTTCAATGACAATGAATGTCAATATAAGATTGCGATTTGAATTTGAAGTCTTTTATGTTGATGATTTGGCGTTCATACCATATAACACCTTTCACAATTAAGCCAAAGCAAAGTTACGACCAAAGAATGGCTGAATACATTTACCTATTCGCGGGAGTGTAAAGCAGTAAAACTATATGCATACCGTCGCCAACTCACATATGACCACAAATCGGCATTCGCGATAAATTTTACGATTTGCCTTCACGTTTAGGTTCAATAACTTTATTTTGTAACTTACATAACTACTGTTACTCAAAATAGTTTATACTCGTTGCGATTTTGGTAACTCTTTGGAAGAGCCAAGGAGTTTCTTATAAGCCTGCGTTTCAATTTTAATATTCATTTGGTTTCTTCCTGCTAAGACACGGGCTTCTTCTGTTCGAGTAAGAGTGGGCTGTAATGTACCACGCGGGCTCCTGTGGGTTGGTAGATGACAAATATCTACGAATTTTCAGCTCTACGGCACGCCGGTTTCCTCGCCATGTCAAAATAAAGTAAGCAAAATTGTTTATACAAAGTAATGCGCACTGAGTTTTTTATGTATGTGTAAACCTTGCTGTCACTTTTTTTTTTATACAAAACACCAAAAACATATATTGATTAAAAAGAGACTACGAAATTTTCTCTTCATCGAAGACTTAAGTTTTGAAATAGAAACTGTTCGTTCATTTATTGGTTTTCGTTATTGTAAGGGCTTAAATAGTTGGGACGTATGGCGATCTCCATTGAGTCGTAACTCCTCAGCCAATACTGGTCTGTCAATTTAATGGCCTAATAGCAAAAAGACAAACGGTTGAAGACTTCAGAGCTACCTGCCAATCATACCAAGCGAGACGCATGATTCAACGAAGGCAAATTAGTTAATTAATAATCTTTCTGCGCATATTGGGTGTATCTTCAGGGAATGCTTTCATATATTCTTTAAGTATTTTCTGACAATACCCGTGTTTTAAAGAAAACTGGAAAATTAATGAACGTTAGCGAAGGAAGGATATTTGTCACCCTTACTCTACTTATAGATAGAGATTTAATTAGATTTAGTAGATAATAGCGAGATGAACTAGATTGTATTATCAATGATAAGACAACGATAAGCGATAATCGTGAAAAACAAAAATAATCTAGGACCCATTTTAGTGCGCTAGTTTAATGAGGGATATATTTTATAGGATTTTAAAACTCATGAAAATTAAAAAGTTTTGTATTGCGACCAACTTTGGAGTTAATATGTACTTTTCTTCGCGGTTTTACGCAAAAGTAGGTACAATATCTACTAATATGATCATAGTGTATCAAATGGTTTTCTCATACAGAGTTCCCCATGGTTAAGGTTGTTAATTTTCATGTGTTTTAGACTTCCTTAGTTGATTCAATGCCTTTATTATCGTAACAATTCAAAGGCATCGTGGCTTGCATAGATCCACGTAATCAAGCATATTGTAGATTGATAGTAACGCACAAATGACGTGGTCTTTTTTTCTCCAAGCATCCCTATTTGATAGTAAATATTCTAATAGGCATCATTATGCACCTTTTGTGTCGTGAAACTCCAATAACCTAGTTTAACCGGCTCGTGACCTGCACAGTGACAGATGTTAACAAGAAAGCAATACTTGCTTGACTATTTGTTGACTTATCAACAAATAAGATTAGTGTATTGTGTATGTACGATGATGGATCCTCTTGTGGGTAGATTTACCTACTGTAAAACTAAAAATAATTACCTCTTTTTGTTTTGGATAGGAAATCATCAAATGACTTCTTCCACAGTGCCCTGCGCGCAGGACGCCATGTATTTCTTTCATCAACCCGCGGCAAAATAATAACTTCTGTGGGTAAAATTAGTATAACATACCTATAAGAATTTTACGGTTTTAGCTGAATTTCTTTCTGAGTTCCGGCTAGCTTTCAACTGGGCTTCAAACTATTTTGATAGACCACAATTTAAGCGAATTTAAGCAATTTTCCGTGGGACTACAATTTAAGTGTCTTCAAGATTAGAGTAAATAGGCTCTTTAATAAACTAGCGCACTCTGCCATCAACGATTGCATCACTGCTTACCATCAGGCGGGATTGCGGTCAAGCACTAGTTTATAATTTATTTATATAAAAAAAGACCAGTTTGAACGTCTTTAAGAAACTCTTCATTTTAAGCAAGCAGCTATTTGTATAGCATTTCGAACTGTTTGCGAGTTAAACTTACTATGAAACAATATGCGATGCCCTTTTCAATGTTCGGAAAATATGAAAACGCGTAATGGACTACAGAAGTACAGAAGTGCGATCCTGTAACCATATTATCGTGAAAATTTAGTTGAACTGAGTGAGCTATGATTTACTCACGACGAGCTACTTACGACATTCCAACTAATGCTTGGGATTTACACTATTGATAACTCACATTAGGCTCACTCCGCCTTACTCCTCAAGGTGAGATTTGAAATCATCATCATCATTTCAACCGAAAGACGTCCACTGCTGGACAAAGATATCAAATGAAATGAAATGTTACAACGCTTCGGGCTATGTCGGTTGCTCTCGTTCTTCTGCGGATCTCCACATTTCTGATTTGATCAAGCAGTAAAACCCGAAGCATAACCTACTCCATTGCCCTTGATTGATTGATTATATATTTACAAAATCAACTGCTAAAACATTTGCGTATGGAAACAAAGATTCGTATTTTAAAATAGCTATTCATTATTCGTCTTTTAGTAGGTATAGAATATCTGTAATATTCTCCTATGTTGCTTTTTTAAATATGTTTTGGCAACCCAACATTAATATTTAAATTTTCTGTTGTGTTTATGTATGGCAACATTGTATGTATATTTTTGGTATGGCAACATGGTGTTTTGCCTGTCTCTCTCTTGTGTCAAGTTCTAAATAAACCTCACGTCTTGCGTCGTATCTCGTGGCTTTTATTAATTTACCAGTACATCTACAGCCCATTAAACTATACATCGAAGCCAATTCCGTTCACTATGTTTAACGCATATCATCACGCCCATTTTCCTCATTGTGTTAGGGGGAAGTGCATATATAATACCCCCACATTTCATTAGTTAAGTTTCGTATAAGAGAAGGAGAGCTTAGTACTATAAACCGGACTTCAGGCTGCCGCTGAGAAAATAAAACAAATGAAAATAAAACTCCTGACGCACTGTTCATTCACAAATATATGCCATCAACTAAATGACCTAAAAGCCAATAACAATATATTGAAGCACCAACCCTCTATAAAAATGAGATAAAATTCAACAAAAATACGTTTGCATTGGTATTGACACCACTTTTTCCTGCAAGTTTAAGATTTTTGCAATAATCGTTTCCAGTTATACTAAATTAGATGTGCTAAGTTACAATTTAAACGTATTTTTTATTAAACTCGTTAACATTGTGTGTGGTTTTACATTTCAAATTGGTTTTCTCGTTATGCCGAAGTTATTATATTTCATGTTCATTTAAAATGACTCCTAAAACTTCTGTAACATTTCGCATTCTTATTTAAGCCACTTTCTTTAGTTCAGCCATCTATCTATTTAGGAGCTTCTGAATCTACACTTGCCGATACGCTGTCTCCACTCCAGGACTCGTCTGCTCCAGCGACCGTCGATCCTTTAACAGACATGGTCAGTCCACTGCCTCTTCAGATTACTTTCTCTGCAAGCTATGTCTGTAACTTGCGATAAGATTTGTAATCATCATGAACATCATCAAAATAATTTTCTTGTTGTAATGGTTGTTTTTCAGTTAATTCCACTCCTCCATGATCAGAGCCCTTTATGCAACTTGTTTTTATTTCTAAATTCAAATTAGGCAGTCTCTTTATCAATTCAACTAGTCGAGACTTTTCATTTCAAATTACTTACTATTTGAGACCAGTGTGTGATTTATATCAAATAGCATTTTTATAATGATGCCAATTTGCAGCTCTTTTTATTTAAAAATCTTTAGTTACCGTCTTATATAACCCCAGCCATAATATATCATCCTTCACCAACAATAGCAGTTGCATTAAACGAAATTTATTTTCGAAATCTCCCTGTATTCGCACCCAAGAAGGGCGCGTCACAATTATTCAATAATGTCATAGTTTATCTGTCGCCTGTCATTGTCAACTGACACCTCTCTGGAGATAATACCGCGCTTATTGAATTCATTCTTATTTCTTTATCGCATTTTGTGCTATATTATTGTTTTTTCTCTCTCATTCACACTCCCCTTTTTATCAATGTCAACATAGCGTGTTATAAACATCTTATTATTTCATGTATTGTGAAAAACATCTGGTAAAAGTGACACGTTCTCTTTCTTTTCTATTTTAATGTCTGATTTATTACCAAAATACGTGATGATATTCTGTTAACTGTCATTTGTTTTACAATCAGCAGGGCAATTGCGTATTGCACTTTATCAGTAGCAATGGCTTTCATTTTGGCAGTACAATAACATTCATTGCGTCATTTACGTTCTTGCGCAGACACATTTTTGGAACATATGGAGCAATGGAATAGTAATATGCTTCAAAATGATTCAAATTGATAGTAGTGTACAGAATTAGAAAATCAGCTATATACGTACATATGCTTGTGTTAATTTTTATATATTATAAACTAGTGCTTGATGCGTTGATGGCAAAGAAGGCTAGTTTATTAAGAACCTATTCACTCTAGCATTGAAGACACTTAAATTGTTGTCAGACGGAAACACCGCCGCTGGCAAGTTATTCCAGTTCCTGGATGTACGTGGTATAAAAGGCGATGCGAAATGCTTCGCCCGGATCGTAGTGATGTCAACAAAGTAAGGGTAGATAGATACTCGCCGTACAACGGGTCGTCCGATTAAAACATTCAGTTGGCCGTTATTTTAGCACACTATATTTAGACGGTTTTAGTATCTTACCTAATACTTATATCTCCTCATAGCTGTTATGTATGTCTATTCAGTTATTGCTATTGATTATTCAAAAACGCATCTGCACCAAACTTCGACCACCCAGATTGATCAGCAAATTGATATCAACACTTTCCTGATTCTTATCAATAAAGAAACTTGAAATAAGCCAGCATTATCTCCATTTAATCTCGGTTATAAATCGTTATGACCTTAAATATTTCATTTATATGCATGTCAAGGTCATTCATATAATATTAAATCAGCTATATGGAACCAGTCGGGGCTTCTGACATTATTAATCGTATGCTAATGATTTTTCTCAGATTATTCCAATGAGTATTCGATTGAAATGTAAGATTAATTCTTCGAATAAGAAATTATATTGCAAGTTCATTGAACTTTGGGTTGTGAATTTTGTTGTGACGTCTTTTATACTTAATTCTTTTGTTTAGTCGTATTTTTCGTTGCGCCCCACATTGATCTGTTACTAAGGGTGTCGCGAAAGTAAACTTTGGTTTGAAATCAGGAGCCAGTTGTTGCATATAAAATCTGATAAATAGCCGCATCAGTTGAAATAGGACGCTGACACCAAGAGTGAAAATAGTCGAAAATTATTGGTTTATGATGACGAGAAATAGCCACTTTTAAAGCTAGTTGATCTAATACTTATTATACTACACACTATTGTCTACATTTCTGTTTTACTTCTCCTTTCACAGGTCTGCTGGAAGAAATTTCTTAAGAAATAAGCAGCACCTTTGTATTCAGATCTTAATTTTGTCGTATCTTTATGTATTTTATTGTGTGTACTTAAATAATAAAATAAATAAATAAAATACTTAATTGGGATTTTTAAGGAATTAAAATTATTAAAACTTTTAGAAAAGAAGAGTTGTGTGTTGAAGTTTCAAGTCAAAACATCATCAAGCTCATAAATTAAGCTATCATTTCTTACTAATGGCCGATATGTGTTCGAGCAGTGCAGACTTTGGCGATGAGCCAGCAAAGGTACCTACAAGAAAGATGAATAAGACTATAAGAGTTTAATCCAACACAACATAAAAACTGAACTCAACATTTCAATAGACCTCGAACTATTAAAAAATCAAAACACAACCGGCTCTTTACATCATCAACTAATTAGCAAATGGCTAAGACTACAAACGTTCTTAAAAGAAAAGTGTTGTAATATTGACTTGGAGTTAAAATCAAATAATTATAATGCCGATCAATAGATTACACAGCAATAAAGATAGATTGCTCAGTTGGACCGCACTCTATCTTGAGATAAGAACGGGGATACGGGTGAAGGTGTGTAGAAAAGCTTTAATGGTTCCGTACATCGATTTATGCCGATGGAATTTACCGGTGCAAGAAGTAGTTAGGTCGAAGAGGTCAGACGGGAGTCGATACTTGTAAAATACTGGTATTCTGGTACATCTTGTGAGATTGGAACCCCGCCCCGACATAATTTGGAAAAGCTAGCTACTGTTTCTTAGCTTGTTACTGTAGTGGGTCACAGAAAAGCTGTCAGAGAGATGATCTACAGCATCTCTGACATAATATCATTCAGCAATAATGATTATTTCTTCAACGATATACTGAAAACCAAGTTTGTAATGGTACGAATCGAGAGAAGGCCTGTGCTACAACAGTGGGAATATTTTAGGCTAATTATGATGAAAGTACAAATCGCCAATGAGTTTTAATTTCCAAACATTGTCCTCTTCAGTACCAAGCTTTGCGTTATCATGAGGATCATGGATGTGTACTAAGCATCAAAGCTTAATGTAATCGAATGTATCGAATTAATGTTTTCTAATCTTTACGACTTTGGTGACGCAATAGTGGCTTGAATAATTTGAGATAATTTAGGAAAGTCATTTCTTGAAACGAGAGAGATTCTAGTTGAACGTTTCATTGAAGTGAATATTGTATTTGCATTTAAAACATAATTTTGCTTACTCCGAGTACGATACCTCAAAATAATTTGTATGAAAAATAAGTTCCGAACTATGAAAGTCGTGGATAAACGTTGTTCAGGGTCATTCAATTCAAAATTATAATTAGTGCTGAGAGGCTTCGCGAAATCAATCCATAAAGAAAAAGCGTAAAATATAACTTAATAAGTAATTGATTTTGGGTGAAAGTTACAATCGGTTTTTTTAAACAGTTTCGGTTATTAACTTAAAATAGATCTACTTTTGAAAACCGTTATGCAGATATAATGCATTCAATTGACATTCGACCTGCTACTGTAAAAATACTGTCCAATTTTTTTCAGTTATATTAAAGTACCAAATTGAAGTTGTATCACTAATGCAATTTTTTAACTATTAGAAATAATCAAAGGTTGAAAACAAAGATACTTCAAACAATATCAATCTGTCATGTTCACGTACCCGTATTAACATCATCACAACTGAAGCATGATATGGTGATAAAAGATGATTGACAGCCTCAGATGTAGAAAATGATGATCATAATCTGATATTCATAGATGATACAGTAATATATGACAAAAACTATGATGATTGACTACTTAAAACAACTTATTGTATATTGATATGGTGGATGTTAGTTTGAAAAGACATTAAAACCATTGCAATCGTTAAATATACGGTCGTTAATCTTTTGATGGGTTTCGCTTTTGTTGGATATTTCTGTTGTCAAGTGTTAAATGTCTAGTGTTGAATATAGATCTTAATAGTCTTTGCACGTTCTTAATCTAATTCATCTATTGCCAAATAATCAACGGTTAATGTGCAAGGTTACATAAATTACAATTTACACATAAATTACAAAAGTATTTTTATCGCTGGGTAAGAACACGAATCTAGAACAATACACTTATCAGAACACTATCTAAAATTATTTAGCTCTGAGCTCAATGCAACCAATTAGAGTAAGTTGATAAAATAAGGAACAGAATTTGCACAATTTGTAATCTCAATCCATTGTCGGCGAGTTTCTCGCTCCATTCAATTACACGAAACAGGTTGACAAATTGAGACCAGATTGTGTTACTGGATTGCTTGATACTATTACCAGAGGGGAAAGCTGTTATAGTTAAGAAGACTTTATTTAACTCTTTGAAGATAGCAGGGCAGTGGTATCCAGAATCTAAGCTAGATCAAAACATTTTTGAATATACAGGCACATATAATCTAAATATAATCTATTTTTCATATAATCTAAAAACAGAGAAAACTTTAAGATCAATTTGATTCATAAATTATTATCTATTGAGAATGTTTAACAATGATAATAAATATTCTAAATCGATTGATTTATTGAATGAGGTTTCCTATATATCAATACTGAAGTTTAGGAGACAAAACGATGACCCGGTCTACTTATACATTGGAATCGTGAACATTCGGATTCAATCATTATTCCACACGATTCGATCATGTCGGAAACTTAAGTGGTATGAATCAATAAAATCATCAAATAATTGAGTATGTGGAACAGAAACATGATAAACTTGTAGGGACAATATTGTAATAGGCTTGGACTTAAAAGTTTTGAATAAACATTTAATAGCAAGGTCACTATATATGTGCGTAAATATCAACATTAACACTAATCTGAAATATTAATCAATAGAAAGCTTATTTGATCGCTTACTTTGAAAAAGAGCAACCAACTTTATGAAGAATCTTTGAAAACATCAAGAGATCGACATGTGATTAATTTCTTCTTTTTTTTTAATTATAAAAAAAATTGGAGTACTATAATTATTAAATTTTGAAAGCCAACAAGACAAGAAAATCAGCTATAAAGCAAACGAAGTAATAGCAAGTTTTTGAAAGTGACTACGTCCAATACTAAAAGTAAGATAGCTTCGTTAGGAGTTAAAACCAGAGCTGGTCTACAAATAAAGACAGTTACTGGCTCCTTATCTTTGAGTGGTCGACTGCCTGAACGGCGATGCGATCGCATGTAAATGTTGAAAGTCGAACAGATTGGTCGACCTACAAATTTGCCGATCATTAGCTATATGTTATCGACTTTCCTTGGCAACGATCACCGAATAAATTGTATTTTAAAGTATATCTTTTTATTTTCGTCCAACCTCAAAATGTTCGTTTTAAAATGTTGCCACCGACCTGTTATAAATATCTAATAATCTACATTCGTTACTGCAGTGGCTTTTGTTTAAATGTTGTATGTGACATAAATACACAGAGTACATTTTTTAAAGTGATACCATTATACCTTGGCTGTTATTTCTAATAATTGGCTATTATCATTTTATATGTTTTGCAAATAAAACTTTTTGCATTTGAACTTAGTTTTAGAATATTCTGATATTGCTAGACACATTTTAGCCTTCAGGAGTTTTTTTGCCATCATCATTATAGTAATTTGTCTTCAAATAGGACTAACTAACTAATATTTACAATAGCCAGTTGATTAATTGTATTTTATAAATCGTCTCGGGTATTGTTTGAACACATTGTATTTATACAATAGCTGTTTGAGTTTCGCACGTCGTTGTAAGAGACATCGTTTCATTCGCTGTATCGTCACAGACATAATGACTGTCGTCGCTTACGTTCAACATATCGCAGCAATGCGTATATTTTGATTTTGCTTCTAAAATATATGTCCCAGGTGACGAGCGATGAATATGCGGTAGAGTTACATTGATACCAGAATTATTTGTAACATTCTTTACCACAATACGTCTAGACACTGTTAATTCAAGCTTATTTGCAATGAGTGTATTAAACAATTGTTCACGTGACGATGCGGTGTATCAGTTACCAATTTATCTACCACACTCTATTATTAAACACAAAATTATTTTGTTTCAGATCGTGTGAACAACCCGGCTTGCGGCGTTTGTAAACCGAGAACCTCTCAATAATATTATGGTGCAATAAAAGTAATATGAGGGTGTTGGGTATGATGCGTGTGAGAGTCAACCGAACTGAGTTATAAATAAAGAAGGAAAAATATTCAAACTGGGTGGTGGTAGTAGTGGACGGTTGAGCGAGGTATGAGAAGCGGTGTTGTGCAGTGACGGCGTCCGGGCGGCTGCCATGGGCGCGGCGCGCCATGCGCTCGCGCACGCGCCCCCTGCGGCTGCTCCTGGCGGCGCTCGCGCTCGCGTCCTGCGCAGCGGCCCCCGCGCCCGAGCCGCGCGCGCAGCGTTCCGCCAACCTAAGCCACATAACTGGCACCTCCCGCACCATACAGATGTTCCTCAAGAATCGCTATCTGCAGCTGCTGCCGGATGGCACAGTCAACGGCACCACAGATTACAACAGCGTTTACAGTGAGTACTCTTTCTTGTTTTTCTATTTGAGCAGCTGGAACTGTATTAGCGTTACATTTATGGCTATACCTATCAAATGATATTTGTTTCTTTTCTTGTTTTTTTTTTTCTATGCTTTTTGGAATTGTCAGGAAAAATATCTTACCAGCAGTATTAGAAATACCAAAAGTAATGTGGTCAGACCTCAGTATATTGTTCGGTTCACTTGTCTCTCAATCTGTAACGAACTACATAAATATTACAATCAACCACACAATCTAAAGCCAGATAGCAAAATCTGCTTTCAGGCGAGTTTTTGTACTGAGCTCGGCTTCCTACAGTTACGTTACACTATTTCACAACACCTATAACTTGTGCCTCAATTTTTTTGTCTCACTACCGATCGGCACGTACTATCGAGATCACAGCGGTACATTGACAGTGGTCCCAATTATATCAATTGAATTTTTTATTCGCTTTGCTTCACTGAAGTCTTTTATATCTATTTGCTCTGCGAATTTGTACGTGCCTACAACATTATCGCCTAGTCGAATTTCCGCAAGAAAATCAATTGTTGCGTGGTAATTAGCGATATTCTTTTTTGTTTATCATATGTAGAATATCATTGAGTTGGTACAAATGAAAAGAAGTCTGATTCGTTTTCTAATATTCACAATTTGCTTTATTCTTGCTCTGTTTTGTGCCCAGAGATGAGCCGATAGGTATATATGTAGTTGCTAAGTTGTTCAGTAACAAACACTTTCTCATGCTGTACACGACCTTTTTTAAAAATGGTACTTATTTATAAATTATTTTGTAGATTACTCACTATTTGAATGTAAAATATTTCGCATATTTTTACTACAGCAGAAAAAGTATTGTTTTTTTTTTATGTCTGTAATCAATATTTCAACATGGATGATAAAACTAAGGGGCACTGTTTGTAACCTTGACATAAATCACGTCTAGCTGTTTTAATTAATATTACAAAGATAAAGATATATTTATTGCATAACTGTGAACGACAAGTTCTTATTAAAGATTTAGCCATATTAATTGGCATAAGTATAGAACAAATCCACGGGATTGTCGATTGTACGGAAATTATAGTTTTATTTTATTTTGAGTTTCGCGGAAAGCCGATGGTCGTGGTCAGCACAAAGCCGGTCATTTGTGGAAAGCCTTTTTTTTATAAATTATAAACTAGCGCTTGACCGCAATCCCGCCTGATGGTAAGCAGTGACGCAATCGTTGATGGTAAAGCGCACTAGTTTATTAAGAGCCTACTCACTCTAGCCTTGAAGACACTCAAATTGTAGTGCGACGGAAACAGCGACGCTGGCAAATTGTTCCAGTTCTTCGATGTACGCGGTATAAAAGAGGAGGCGAAACGCTTCGTCCGGATCGTAGTGATGTTAACAACGTAAGGGTTGGAAACTTGCCGTACGACAGGTTGTCCGATGGTGGAACGGAGATGGGGGAATTAAATCGTGCAATTCCCTCGCACACTCCCCAAAATGTATCCTGTAGAACACCAAAAGGCTGGCTACTCTACGCCTGTGCTCTAGGCTTTGGAGACCATCTAGAGTTAAATCAGGCTCACCAATCAGCCTCTTCGCACGCCTCTCCACTGAATCCAAAGTGGCCAGGTGACACTTAGCAGCACCAGCCCAAATGTGGCTGTGAACGACAAGTTCTTATTAAAGAGTTAACCATAATAATTGTCATAAGTATAAAACAAATACACGGGCTTGTCGATTGTACGGAAATTATAGTTTTATTTTATTTTGAGTTTCGCGGAAAGCCAATGGTCGCGGTCAGCACAAAACCGGTCATTTGTGGAAACCCTTGGGGGAGGCCTTTGTCCGGCAGTGGACCTCTCTAGGCTGAAGAGGAGTTTGAAAATTCGTGACTCAAATATAGGTGTTTCTGGATGTTAATAACGCATTCGCAACAACATATTCACGTATACAACAACATATTCGTGGCGCAGCGGTCAACACGCCTGCCTGCGACGTGGAGGCCCCAAGTTCGATCCCCGGCCAGGTCGTCATGGAAAACGATCTTTTCCTGATTGGCCTGGGTCTTGGACGTTTATCTACAGTATGTTAAGAAAACCCTGTCCGACCTATAAGGATAATAAAGGTTAGGTAAACACATGACCAAATATAATATAAAATTTTACGTAATCATCATAGTAGCAATACAAATGAATTCTGAAATAATCTTTTTTTCCCGCGAATTAATTCCAACTTCCCCGAAATTTGGTAATTTAAAAAAAAGTGACAACACCGCTATTATTATGAGCGAATAGCGATGCGACCACGTGCCGCGTGCCCTGCCGCCCGCCGCCCGCGGATGGGTGGTAACGCACATTTATTATGTTACCTCTTTTTGCGAAATAATATTTATTTTTAGGAGGATTTTTTTTTAAGTTTAGCCCGGTTTTGTATGCATTAGTAGAATCAGTTATCGATACCTAACAACACCTTCACGGGTCGGACAGGGTTTTCTTAACATACTGTATATATGTATCTATTATAAATATAGTATCGTTGAGTTAGTATCCCATAATACAAGTCTCGAGTTTACTTTGGGGCTAGCTCAATCTGTGTCATTTGTCCGTATATATTTATTTATTTATATTCGAATACTACCATTGGAACAAGTGAGGATCATTTGTCAGATTTTTGGAAGGCTGTCAAAAGTTGCCAAACTTCCTCGTCGTCCACCAAGTTTGAATGATTTTGTAACACCTGATTTTTTAGCAAGTTGGACTGCTGCAGAGTTTGTAGACTTTGTTGTACCACTTTTTGTTTCCGGCGAAAGCACTAGGAAGTCATGAGGAGTGGGTATTTTGGCAGACTGTCTTATTTTGACACTACAAAATGGGCCAATTCTCAGGGTAATTTGAATAATTGATTTTATGTTTTGATTTGAGTTCCATTTCAGCGACAAAATTATATAACGTAAATAGTATATGTAATCACTTAAGATTATTTCTTGTTATTTTGTACTTACATTGCAAGCAAAATGATATGAAATTAATACATATATATATTTATTTTTTCAAATATACATAAGCAACATAAAGAGAATTTGAAGGAAACATGATGTGTGTGTGTGTGTGTGTGTGTGTGTGCATGTGTGTAAAACGTAACTTTCTGAACAAATCAAACATGTGATATTAAAACCTTTTAATTAGTTATTTCTGATAATAAATACCGACAACACGTGACGTGTTAGAAGTATGTTGCAAGTAATGTTATAACATAATATAGGATTGACAATAAATGTCGTTAAAGTAAACGGAAAATAAATGATGAAGTTGCCATTACCTAAAGAAGATATATCGTAACTCACAATTATCTACGGATAGGTTATGTTTTGTAATCCATCAATATCTAAACAATCACTTTACTCTAGTGGTTGGTTAAACCTTTAAAAAGTTGCCTGATTGAGTTGAAACTGTAAACGGTTAATATGTTTGAGTTTTAAAAGGTTTTTTTTAAAATATTATAAACTAGTGCTTGATCGCGACCCCGCCTGATAGTAAGCAGTGATGCAATCGTTGATGGTAAAGCACACTAGTTTATTAAGAGTATATTCGCTCACCTTGAAGACAGGTAAATTGTAGTTAGACGGAAACACTGCCGCAGGCAAATTGTTCTAGTCCTTCAATGTACGTGGTGTAAAAGAAGAGATGAAACGTTTCGTTCGGATCGTAACGGTGTCAACAACGTAAGGATGAAAAAACGTAAGATTCTATAATAGAATAGAATATAAATCTTTTCATTCAGCCAGGACTCCTCTCTAAGTTACAGACACAAATATAAGACACAGATATACATACATAAAGTTAATACTTAGCGTGGTGCTGCATCCACCTCTGTAACATCGGAGAATCCCACCGAACCGCGAACACACTGAGAATACCGTTGTTGCTACCGCGAACACGCGTCATCAGGGATGCGCATCTACTCCTAATAATGGCAGTAAAACCATTAATATTATTATCCGCCAACATCCCTGACGCACTACAACGCCACGGCAGTTACAACAGCACCCTCAGTGCGTTATTATATTGAACACGACGCTCAAAGCGTTTCCTAAATACCTCAAAAGAAGCCATTCTTCTCATGAAGCACCTGCAAGCAGTGTAAGATTAATTTCTCTTTAAGCAATATCTTCTATGTTAAATGAATAAATAATGAAGCAATTACTCAATACTATTAATTCGAATCTGCGAAAAGTGCGATATAATCGAATTCTACGCGGTCCGCCCGCGGGCGGAAAACTATTTAAAAAATAAAATAAAATAGAAAGTTTGTAATTCAATAGTATGTACAAGATTACTAATGACTGTTTTACACTACAGGCCATTAGTTACCTTATGACGTTCGAGTACTGTTTCTACGGCCCCGGGCGCAGTGGTACAGTAAACAACGAACTGTACAATACATTTTCGAGTCATGACAGTAGCTGTAATGTAAATGTGACGTGTACAGTTACTACGTACTTGTTACTTATGCCAGTCTGATAGCTTATTAGCCGAATTGCACGCATATACTCGCCTGAAACCTGCGAATTGGCACATTTATTATAAATAAATAAACATTATTAAAAAAACGTGACGCGACAGCAAAAAAATTAAAAGTTGTAGGTCGTAAGTTCGTACCCCGTTAAACGCTTTACTTTATATAAATTATTTCGTCACCACTGCCTTCAAAATGGTGAAAGAAAATATCGTGAAGAAATCATGTCCTAGAGGCAAAACTTCAAAGACAATTTGTGATATCTGTCCGCACTGCATCTGTGCCAGCGCCTCTCACCAAGAGGGGGACTGTGTTCCAGGAGTGAGAACATTTTTTTTTTTATAAATTATAAACCAGTGCTTGACTGCAATCCCGCCTGATGGTAAGCAGTGATGCGATCGTTGATGGTAAAGCGCACTAGTTTATTAAGAGCCTATTCACTCTAGCCTTGAAGACACTCAAATTGTAGTGTGACGGAAACACCGACGCTGGCAAATTGTTCCAGCCCCTCGATGTACGTAGTATAAAGGAGGAAGCAAAACGCTTCGTCCTGATCGCAGTGGTGTCAACAACGTAAGGGTGGAAACTCGCCGTACGACGGGTCGTCCGATGATGGAACGGAGATGGGGGAATTAAATCATGCTATTCCCTTGCACACTCACCAGAATGCATCCTATAGAAGACCGAAAGGCTGGCTACTCTACGCCTGTGCTCCAGGCTTTGGAGACCGTTTCGAGTTAAGTCTGGGTCGCCAATCAGCCTCTTCGCACGCCTCTCCACTGAATCCAAAGTGGCAAGGTGACATTTCGCAGCATCAGCCCAAATGTGGCTGCAGTACTACACACACGAGCGGACCTGTGCTTTGTACAAAATTAGAAACTGCCTTGGTGTGAAGTACCGCCGGAGCTTCGCGATGACGCCTAGTTTTCTGGCAGCCATTGCATTATAGGCTAATTGTTTTTATGTATTAAAAAACACGTAATTTAGTCTTAACTACAATACATGATACCGATATTACCTGGTAATACCTGTATGAAGTGGTGGGAGCCCACAAATAAATTCACTTTGTGCGAGTCACCTAATTGAAAAATAATATTATATAAAAGTGTGATTTGCCCGTTTCGGGTGAGTAAATTCCTGCGAATCAACAAGTAAGCCAAACTATTGCTTTAATAGTTAATTTATAGGCTTAATCAGCGAAGAATGACAGGCAAGAAATCAGCTACATTTTTTCTTGGGTACAGCTAAGTTTTTGTTCTGTTTTTTTGCTCACTCGATCTTACTCACTCACCAGACGACTCCTAGACAAACGTTATACAACTCAAACCAGTTCAAAGCGAATGACATAAATCAGGACTGCCCTATTTTTTTACGAAATATATTTGAGACAGTTTGATTACATGTCCTCAAAGACACTCAAACAGTTCCGTAATAACACCGTAGATGTTAATATCACTCTTAATCCAGATCGTAATTATATATTTGGTATTCACAATCAGTTAAACGGAATTGTGATAATGGCTCAATAGGAAGATTTGAATCGCCCGGAGCGTTAGTTGTGGTGGTCCAACTTTACATCAAGTTGATTGTGATCATAAAACTCTAATAACAACTTTATAGACTTCAAATTGAGATTTCGTACTTTGATAGCGGACGATTCCTATAAAGTGGTTCAGTACAAGATGCTTTTTCGTTTGTTTTTATCGATAAGTGTGTCGATTTCCCAATATAATGCGTGGGGAAGTAAGCTGAAGTTTATCATCAAATAGCCTGTTATTGTTCTATAGGATGCATTTTGGAGAGCTTGCGCGGGAATTGCATGACTTAATTCCTCCATCTCCGTTCCATCATCGGACGACCCGTCGTACGGCGAGTATCCAACCTTACCTTGTTGACAACGATCCGAACAAAGTGTTTCGAGAGATTGAAACAATTTGCCAGCGGCGATGTTTCCGTTCCAATGTTCTTCTTCCGACCGTTTTCAATTTAAATTTCTTCAAGGCTAGAGTGAATAGGCTCTTAATTAAGTAGCGCGCTTTTCCTTCAACGATTGCATCATTCCACTACTTACCATCAGGCCAGATTGACTACGAGATGTAGCTGTATGCCAGTATTTTCCATGGAGCGACTGTCTATATGTCTTCTACAATCAAGTTACTACGTAATACAATAAGTATTGGTTCGTAAGAAGTCTGGAGATCCGCAGAAGAACGAGAGCAACCGACATAGCCCGAAGAATTGCAACACCTAAGTGTCAGTGGGCCTGGCACATTGCCCGTAGGACCGATGCCCGATGGGGCCGACGGGTTCTCGAGTAACGACCACGCACCGGAAGACGCAGCGTGGGTAGGCCCCCGACAAAGTGGACCGACGAACTGGTGAAGGTCATGGGGAACCGCTGAATGCGAGAGGCGCAGGACCAGTCGTCATGGAGATCCTTGGAGGAGGCATATGTCCAGCATGGACGTCTTTCGGCTGAAGTGATTTTCGGCAGAAGTTACCAACCACCAGACAAGGCCTTGCCGCCAAGCGATTGATCGTGTTCCGGCACGATGTCTGGTGAAGTCGTACGGAGGACGGGTCTGAGCAGTTGTGTTGCGATGTGCCAAATGTTTTTGTGGCGGGAGTTTGGTCGTGGAGAGTCTCCAGATCAATCTCCCTCTGGGGCAACATTGTTGGTCGTGTTGGTCTTAGGTTTAACATTGCATCACCTCGCTCAACTGCCGTCATCCTTCCTATTCCTAAGTTTTTTAAGTGAATAGGCTTAATAAATTAGTGCGTTTTACCATCAACGATTGCATCACTGCTTACCATCAGAGAGGATTGCAGTCAAGCACTAGTTTATAATTATATAAAAAAAATGATAGATACCTATGTCGTACTTTCTGGCTTCTGACGGCCTGTAACGATTGTCAAAATTCACGAATGACGGTAGGAACCAACAGCTTAACCTGCTTTCGGAGACACGCAGAAATCGTGGCATATAAATATGGTGACCCATCCACGAATCAATCGCTAGAGTAGCTTAACTTGATTGATCGGCCCGTAGCTATTATTACTTAACCCATGAGCCGAATTTAATGATCTGTGAAATTAAATGTAAAGATTGGACGGTGACGTGTTCACCAGGTCTCTTGAGATTAAGGCCGCTGGTTCTGTTATGGCTGATTGTAAAATATTACATGCGTTTGAATAAATACATTTGATTACCAAAAATACTTATTTGTATGGTAATCTAAAGGCTATTAACATATGTTAACTTTGCTGTTAGTTGTGGCGCCAATATTAACAAAAATTACTTCGAAAGCTAATTTGGAATAAATTAAAACTGAATTTTAAAATATCTTACTCAAAAAAAAAAAAAAAACAAAAAGGCTTGATCCAAACTCGAAACTAAATAAAGATCCTGCCATGGAAGAAACATCATCAAAGGAATTCCGCATAATCTCCTTCGCGACACGTTATGCAGATACTAATCCCCGTGAAATACTATAGTAAAAATGTCAGCGTTGCTGCATACGAATTGATAGTTGTTATAAGTACGTAAGACCCATCTATTGGTAAGCAGTGATGCAAATGTTGATGGTAAAGCGCGCTTTATTATAGGTGTATGTTATTATGCCTGTGGTTTGTCCTTTCTTGATTACGTTCCATTTTATACAAATTTATTTTTAGAGAGCATTTACATAATATACAATACGTAAAGAAAACCCTGTCTGCTCCGTGAATGTATTGTTAGGTATCGATAACTAATTCTACTAATGCCTATAAGGCCGGGTTAAACTTAAAATAAATATTATTTTGCAAAAGTGAGGTAACTTAATATATATGCGGTAGTCAATATATGCGCGGGCGAAGTGGGGCAGGGCACGCGGCACGCGGTCGCGTCGCTCATAATAATACCGTCGAAAAAGGTGTTGTCACTTTTTAAAAAGTTAGCAAATTTTAGGGAAGTTGCAATTAATTCGCGGAAAAATTTCAAAATTTATTGGTATTGTTACGTTACGTTATGACGATTATGTGAAATTTCATATTTTATTTGGTAATGTGTTTAATTAACCTTTATTATTCTTATGGGTCGGTCGGGGTTTTCTTTAAATATTGTATATAAAATTAAGAAATAGTCACGCGATTTTCTTTTTGACGTGACAACGTCTTAAATTAGGTTGCGGCTGGGAGTCACTTATGAAAAAGTGTAACGCTCGGTAACGTTACGATGAGTCACCGAACTAAAAAATATATTTCTATAGTTAAAATTTGTGCAATTCTTATTTTCATTCAATTCCTTGTTCCTATTGTGCAATTTAATTATATTCATATCAATAAATATTCTACCGAGAAAAAGACGTTGTCACGTAAAATCTTCGCCCGTAAAACCGACTTTACAGGCAACCATTTTTATTTTTAATGTATCTACCTAATTCGATGGAGTTTAGGTTGGTATGAACTCGTGTGTACACTCTGTACCAAAAAGAACCATTGACCATATATTGACTTCAAAAACTTCATTTTATAATATACAATCAGTAATATACAATCTCATGGGAACCACCGTTATTCTAATAATTAAAACATAAATTTTCACGCCGACTAATCAAAAAAATTAAAAACACGGCATTCTTCTGTTGTTGTTATAAATTCGAAGCCGTGGCAAATGGTTAGTTATTCAATAGCTTAATTGTTCATAGGCCACAAGTCCAATAAACTTGTTGATTGATACAGAAAACTGTTTAATTTAAAAAAAATATATATATAAATGTACAGATAGCTCATCAAGCTTAGTAGCTTAATTATGATGATGATATATATTTTATTGTATATCAAAACCATATATGTATTACATAAAAATACATTTAAACACTACAAAGTATATAATGGGATTATCGCTTACGCAATCCTTTTCAGGAAACCTTTCAAAACAATTTTCTTTCTTTTCTGTTTAAAAAAATGAATTTTAAAATATCTTCAAAATATAAATCGCCGTAACAGTCGATTTTATGAAGCTGAAATTCAATCATCATCATCAACCTTTTTTATCGTCCCACTGCTGGGCACAGGTCTTCTCTCATACAGAGAAGGGTTGAGCGTAATCACCACGCTTGCTCAATGCGGGTTGGCGATTTCAGACTTAAAGTCCAAGTTTCCTCAAGATGTTTCCGTCTCCTTCAGGCATTGGTGTCCAAGATATACTTAGAAAGTACATATAACTTTAGAAAAGTTGCATTGGTACTTGCCGGACCTGGAATCGAACCCGCGCACTTATACTTGAGAGGCTGGTGTTTTAACCGCTAGGCCACCATGACTTTAAATTCAATACTTAATGCTAATTACTCTTCCGCTCCGTTCATCTGGGAGCGTGTGTTACGTGATGAATACCTTATATTGGCTCTTAAGAAAAGATGTGTGTCAAGCTTTATATTGTGTGGGAAAGAATTATTGATGTACAGTCGGCTACACATTAAGCTACTACAATCTGTCATATTTCTTTATTAGATTTTCAACTTTATCTCTGAAGCATTAAGGCTCAAGGTTGATCGGGAATATTTGACAGTTTCGGGTAGCTTGACCTGATGTCGTCCGAACCATTTTACCGTACCATATTAGTTTTAGAGTTGATTTTACCAAAGACAGATATTTGTTTTTAGTTTTTTTTTTTTTTTTTTTAATGATTATAAACTAGCGCTTGACCGCAATCCCGCCTGATGGTAAGCAGTGATGCGATCGTTGATGGTAAAGCGCGCTAGTTTATTAAGAGCCTATTCACTCTGAAAAACTGAGCGAATAGGAAGGAAGACGGCAGTTGAGCGAGGTGATGCAATGTTAAACCCAACAACACGACCAACGATGCTGCGCCAAAGGGAGATTGATCTGAAGACCCTCCACGACCAAACCCCAACACAACAACATTAGGCGCATCGCACCCGGCACACATCGCAACACAACTGCTCAGATCCGTCCTCCGTACGGCTTCACCAGACATCATGCCGGAACACGACAAATCGCTTGGCGGCAAGGCTTTGTTTGGTGGGTGGTAACTTCTGCCGACGGCCGATGTTATGGCCTACCACCGAGTAAGTTAGTTAGTTATCCGAACAACATCCTAATTGAGTAACACACAATTACTAACATTTGGAATCGTTTTAAAGCCCGTGGCTAATCCATTGCTCCATATGTTCAGAAAATAAAGGGTCTGACATCGACGCTCAAACGATTACCATGGATCCAGTACATGATTCTGAACCCCCCATTGGTGGAATTATTCGTCGGCTTTTTCATGATAATAAAAAATATATGCAGTTTTTTTTTTGCTTTAGACCGTTCATAATTCCTATACTTTTATAACCCAATAAGATTTTATAGTAAAAATTAATTAATTCGCTAATTACACAAAAAAGCGCAATGTGAACATAACTCGAAAAACTATCTTATCAGCTGATTTAATAGAGTTCACATCAGGGATCAACGTCATATCTACAAATACATACGGCGGCACGCTGCAAGCGTTCAAAAGCCGAGCCGACACTTTTTTTAAACACTGAATTCTGTAACCGTTCATGAACGACATAAATGACTATCATAATTTTATTAGTGGCATGTGGTCTAGCCTTTTCGCGAAGTTTGCGTTACGATGTCAGATACATTCTGTATATCTGCTCAACAACGCAAACAATTAAATGAATGTTGTTGAACTGTCAAAATGTAACCCATTGCTGCTGGTAGTGTATAACAATTACTTTGCAGTTTAACTATGGGAGAACTGTCAAAAAATATTCTAAAATTAATGTGACGAAGACTTACTCTAGGTATAAAGGTTAAGTGAACTTAAACAAAACTTAAACAATCTTAAACGCGAATTGATCAAGGCGGATCAAGTCAGTCCACGGATAAAAGAAAGTTGAATCGAGTTGAATCTTGTTCTTCAAATGTTTTTAATTATTTTCGTTTCCGAACAAAACCCAATTGAAAGAATAAATTCACAAATAAATCTGGTGACGCACACAAAAAAAAAAACAGCAAACAAATTATTTAAAAAAAATTATAGCGATCAAAAAAGCATTCAAATATTTTTATTACAATAAAAACTTATTACTTTCCCGACTTCCCGGTAGCAATTTCCCCAGATTGCAACATTTAAGTCCACACCCGCTATACATGGCCTCAAAACCAATTTACATTTACTGCTACAAAACTTTCCATCAATCTAAAATGAGCTCTATTGCTTCCACCAAAGTATGAGATGGACTGAATTTGTAAAAAGTTGTGCGAAATTGTAAAGCGGTGGTCGATAGGCCTTGTCGTGTAATCTACTGGTCTGATTATATCAATTACTTCTTTATTGAAGGTGATTTGGCAGCGATTCTACTGCAGATTGCATTGTATCGAAGATCTTAATTCTATTATTTTGTAGATACAGAACAAATAGAAAGATTTATTGGACTTCTAACACACCGCTTAGTTGCAAGGTTGCAACATCCCAAAATGAGGTTCTGTTCAAAGAGATTGGAAGAATTTTGATAAATACCAGAAGATTATTCTTTTAATTATGTTTTCAATCTTGCTTAACCGCCTTTCCCGGTTTGTTTTGGTTACAGTAATAAGCATTAATGTTTTAGTAATAACAGTTCCGTACCGTTTTGTTAGTAAGTTAGTCAGCTAACATTCCCCGTATATAACAGTGCTCATCCATTGAGTCAACGAGCAAATTATTACTGAAATTATCAGTGGTGGTCTCTGTGGTAGGCCATAACATCGGCCGCCGACAGAAGTTACCACCCACCAGACAAAGTCTTGCCGCCAAGCAATTCGTCGTGTTCCGGCATGATGTCTGGTGAAGCCGTACGGAGGACGGGTCTGAGCAGTTGTGTTGCGATGTGTGCCGGGTATGATGCGCCAAAAGTTGTTGTGTTGGGTGTTTGGTCGTGGAGGGTCTTCCGATCAATCTCCCTTTGGCGCAGCATCGTTGGTCGTGTTGTTGGGTTTAACATTGCATCACCTTGCTCAACTGCCGTCATCCTTCCTATTCGCTTAGTTTTTCTGAGTGAATAGGTTCTTAATAAACTAGCGCTCTTTACCATCAACGATCGCATCACTGCTTACCATCAGGCGGGATTGCGGTCAAGTGCTAGTTTATAATTCAATAATTTTGTCATATCTGGATTAGTAATGGACGAGATTTTTCTCTTCCTTCTATCTTCCTCCAATAATTCTTCCAATTCCGTGTCTTCGTACGATTTCGGTCTTCTACTACGTTCTTTGTCTTCACAGTTTCTAAACTTTTGAAACCACTCACGACAACTACTCTCGCTTAAGCAGCTTCACCATAAGCTTCTTCAAGCAATGGATTAGCCTCAGCAGCAGATTTCTTAAAATTAAAGAAGTAACAAAAGTTCCCAAAATGACGCTTATTCGGCACAAAACTTGTCATTTTTGCACAAAAATATATATTTGATAATGAGACAGAGTCATTAATACTCTAAGTGTATATTTTTACCAGATGTCCGAACTTACGATATCACATTTTACATCTGACAATTTCAACGCATCCTCTCAGTAAGGACATCATTTGTTAAACGGCTAAACTATCAATAAAGTCCAAATATGAACATGTGCTTTACAATACGTAGCAAAAAACAACATATTTTTACAATAATCCATAATATCTGTTAGTAATAATACAGACTTACAGCGTTCCCTAGAGCGGAGACTTCCATATGTTTCCGATTGTTTTTTGTCCCTTGTCTAGGCAAGCTAGCTGATGACCAATTTATTATATTTAGCAAAGAGATCAAGGTTTAATACACGCGACAACCACGCCAAAATAAATGGAGCAGCGAACATCCTTTAAACTACGGTCCTTAATGTATTTCATTAAGAAAAGGACAAAAGATTCGATAGACAAATTAGATGTGCCAAAAATATGCCTACTACAATACGTCAATTTGAAAGGACTAAACATAACATTAGCTGCCGGCAGAAGTTACCACCCACCAGACAAAGTGTTGCCGCCAAGCGATTCGTCGTGTTCCGGCATGATGTCTGGAGAAGCCGTACAGAGGACGGGTCTGAGCAGTTGTGTTGCGTAGTGTACCGGCTACGTTAAGCCATATGTTGTTGTGTCGAGAGTTTGGTCGTGGAGATCCTCGAGATCAATCTCTCTCTGGCGCAACATTGTTGGTCGTGTTGTTGGGTTTAACATTGCATCACCTCGCTCATTTGCTGTCTTCCTTCCTATCCACTCAGTTTTTTTTACCATCAACGATTGCATCACTTCTTACCAACAGGCGGGATTGCGTTCAAGCACTAGTTTATAATGTAAAAAAAGAAAAAAGAAACTAAATTTTAGACTGATATTATAAATATCAGTCTAAAATTTAGTTTCTTTTTTCTTTTTTTGTCGTCCGTTTCTTAATGAAATGGAAAGAAAAAGATTCACAGAACTTAAATTTTGTTTAGTTTGTAAACAAGGGAATTTGCGCCAACGTCAATATTGCCTAATATAGGTATTAGGTAATATTGACGTTGGCGCAAATTCCACACACTAGGGTGTTGGAGTAACCTGGAGGTAAAAATTAGTGATGCGACGGATCTCTGTTTCTGTTTCCGCAAGTGCGGAAATTCCGCGAGATATTCAACATCCGTTTCTGCTTCTGTTTCCGCAACTTTTATAACGGACATTTAAACGGAAGTTTACAACCAACGGCTAAGAGGTTAACACGCGCGGCGCGCATTTAAATTTTGAATATTAATAAAATGTACAGTTGCAAAGTTGCAATATTGTTTTCTATAATATATTTCTAAGTCGTGGTGGCCTAGTGGGTAAAACACCAGCTTCTCAAGTATGAGTGCGCAGGATTACACGTCAGGCAAGTACCAATGTAACTTTTCTAAAGTTATATGTACTTTCTAATTATATCTTGGACACCAATGACTGAAGGTGAAGGAAAACATCTTGAGGAAACCTGGACTTTTAAGTCTGAAATCGCCAATCCGCATTGAGCAAGCGTGGTGATTCCGCTCAATCCTTCTGTGTATGAGAGGAGTCCTGTGCCAAGCAGTGGGACGATAAAAAGGTTTATGATGATGATGATGATGATGACATATATCTATGTCTAATCTAGATTTGGTGTATTTGATACTTAATAATGAATTATATTAGTAAATTTGTTTTTTTTTCACATTATTTACACTTCCGTTTCTGTTAAAATTTACTTTTGACAACTGTTTCTGTTTCTGGTTCCGCTAAGACACTTCCGTTGCATTACTAGTTAAAATATTTTGCAAGCGCAGAGAAAACTGCTCCTCAGTCTAATGTCTAAAAATATCGACTCCATTTTGTTGTTAAACGCAAAAACTAAATACGCAACTCTAAACTGAGCTATCTGACAGAAGCGAAGTTCTATCTCAAAATTCGAATCGTATGGCGCCATCTTTAAGGTATAAATCAGTCATCAGATGCGTTTGCGATTGGTATATGAGCACAATCGGCCATCTTGGTGTGGGCAGAACAATACATGGTCAATGGTGTCAGTGTCTCGGTTTCGCTGTTTAGCTTATTTTCTTTTGTTTTCGGGAGCTAAGAATGTTTTACGAGCTGGATGCAAGAATTTTTGATGTCATGTGTGATTTTGAAAAGGTGTGTTGTGCGTTAAAAATGAATAGAATCTGACAATGATCTTGGAGTCGGCTTATGCCTGTGGAAATCTTTAGTCTCTTCAAGTATCTAAGCACTAGTGAAACTACATAAATGTGGATTATCTTAACACTATAATATAGCAAAAAAGAAATTAGTTTGACGATTTTTTATGGGATCATCGACCACAGTTAGTGTATTCAAAATCAAAGTTTGTATTTCAAACCAGTAGATCTAAATAGTGCTAATATGAAGTACAACGTAGAATACAATAAAAAAGATATCGAGGTCTGTCATATCTGCGAAATTTTGCTAGCCAATTTAATTGACACTGTATAAATCGGTGTGGTCAATACTAAATAAAAAATAAAACAATTATTTATTAGGCTTACACTTGCTTAAAAAATACAAGTAATAGCACCTAGTAACAAACAGCAGAAAAGCTTTTCATTTAGTTAGAATTAACAGCGGGTCCCAAGCGGTCGTGTTGTTGGATTTAACATTGCATCACCTCGCTCAACTGCCGTCTTCCTTTCTATTCACTAAGTGTTTAAACTAGCGCGCTTTACCATCAATGATTGCATCACTGCTTTCCATCAGGCGGGATTGCAGTCAAGCACTAGTTTATAATTATAAAAAAAGACTTTATACTAAAAGCATTTTGGAGTTACTGAAAAATTTCTAACTAACTTTCTAAACCGGACTTGGGTTATCCTGCTCCGCATCAAGATCCAAGTTCAATCAGCATCACAAAACCCATCTACATCTCTTGCATAAGTTCAAGCAAGTGTACCATTATTCATGGTTAATATTGTTATTAATTAACGAGTTACGTCATGTTAGGTTAAATAAACCGTTAATTTTAAGTTATTTAAACCCGTTTAGGTTCTCACACGGGTCGAGAAAAGTTAATAATGTGGTCAACAAGGAAATTCTATTAATATTCTCATGTTTTGGTTATAGGCCCGGCTGGGTTAGCACATTAAGTCATGATTAAGGGCGTTGATTCGTTTAATGAGTGTGATTTAAATGCGGTAATGTCTTAAAGTAACGCTGCAAAAAGTATGAACAAAATTCTTACTACTTACTTGTTATGGATATGAAAAGTACTACTAATCACTGTTATCGTAATAATTGCGTCTTCGATTTTTCTCATTTAGTTAGCTATTTTTTTGACGTTATAAGCTAGTGCTTGACTGCAATCCCGCTTGATGGTAAGCAGTGATACATTCGTTTATTAGGAACCTATTCACTCTAGCCTCGAAGACACTAAAATTGTAATCTGCCGCGGGCAATATGTTGCAGTTTTTCAATGTACGCGGTATAAAAGATGAGGCGAAACGCTTCGTCCGGAGAATGACCGTTGGGAGATCGTTTTTAAGCAAATCTGTGTCGCTAAGTAGCCTCTTCGCAGGCCTATCCACCGAATCCTAAGTTGCCAGGCGTGTGGATATCGTGTTATGCCCTATCTGATAACTGGTTACATTTAGAATGTACAGCAAATCATAGTTGTTAATGTAGCTGTGGCAATAGGCCGGCCATATTAACCGTAGAACCAATGTCCGCTGGTGTAGACGTGTTCTTGAGTAGAGACCACGAGTTGGCAAATGTATGAACAGTAAGGTTGTTAGAGAATGAGGTCTCTGTAGGATGGATGGTAGGAGTTGGTACAGAGTTGTTGAGAATCGATCTATAGGATGACGTGTAATTTGAGAGGCGTATGTTTAGCAGTGGATTGCTATATCCTGATGATAATGACAAAATGAAAAGTCATTTATTCACTTTACGCTGAGGACTATCAGTTTTCGGAAATCAAAATTACAAAAGACAATCCCCAAAACATCCGTCCTTCACCATTTTCTACTGCTTTCGCTGGAAAAGAAGAAGTGGCGCATGAAAAATCCAGCAAAATTAAACTTGTTACTAAGTTCTTGTACACTTAATTCTAAAATAACCCTAAACTTCATTTCTTATTCCACAGTTCATATTGCTCGGTACATTAATCCCTAATTTAAGTCAACTACACACTGTCACCCCGTTTTATCTAAAATCCTTTTCGCACCAAAGAGGTCCGAACCGAAAAAAGGTCTCAAAATTACCATACAGGACGTTTACAAACTGACAGCAGTATCATTACGCTACTAACAAACATTGGTTGTCCGAAAACGTGATTCTCGTTATGAACGTTGAAACTTGTCGCGTTGGTGACAGAAGGTACAAAGCAACAAACTGGATAGTTGTTTTTACAGAGGTTTGTTCCACTTGCGACTTTTATAAAAAAAAAAAAAGCATCGAAATATTTTCGAATAAAGTGGATTAAAATTGAATGAAACGGAGAAGACTATTTGGGTTTTTGAAGTAGTATTTAATAAATTCTGAAAACGTAACCTAAGTAATAACAGGATCGACTATCAGGGTCCTTGTGCCGCAAACTATAGTAGCATCAGCTTTCAGTTCAACAACATTAATTCATTTATTTATTCTGTTGCACATGAATTGTACAGAGGCGGACTTAATGCGTTAGGCATTCTCTACCAGTCTACCATAAATGTTGAAGAGATTAGATGGCGATGGATAAGAGATTGGATTGCGGTATTAGGCGAATCTTAAGAAAACATAATTAAGCAATGGGTCTTACCAAGGGTATCGTATTACCCAGTAAGTGGGTTGTGGAGGTCAGATAGGTAGTCACTTCATGTGAAATATTGGTACTCAGTTTCATCCTGTTGGATTGGAAGCCCAAATATAGTTGGGAAAATGGCTAGGCTAGGATAATGAAATAATGGATTTACGATATCGTTTAAAATAATTCAGATTATCGTTGCGCAATACACTACCACCAGCCCCACAAGTATGAGTGTGCGGGTTCGATTCCAGGCCAGGCAAGTACCAATGTAAATTTTTTTTATGTACTTTCTAAATATATCTTGGACACCAATGACACCAATGACATCTTGAGGAAACCTGGACTTTAAGTCTGAAATCGCCAATCCGCATTGAGCATGCGTGGTGATTACGCTCAATTCTTCTCTGTATGAGAGGAGACCTGTGTCTATCTGTATTATGCTATTAGGGTGTACAACAATGTTAAGAGGCCAAAGGAATATCTATATTTGCGTGAAGTTCAACAGAAAACATGATGCTTTGTAAGCCTACGTAATATTTATTATTTTAAAAATTTGACAATAGCTTGTTTGAATTATTTTCAACCACAAATGTGACGAATAAATTACGCTATTTATTATAATGTCAACCACATAGAATCAATATATATAACTATATAATTACTCCAACAATGCAATTAATAACAAAGATAATAAGAATAATGTCAGTGAAATATTGTCTACCATTCTCTGACCAATGAGTTATAACTATTTTAAAAACTTATTAAGCTAACAAAATATATCGAATGCTTACTTTATCTCTAAATAATGATGTGAATAGCTTTTTGTTACCGGTCAAATTATTACTTTAGGCGATTGTGTCTTTCTCATGGGGACAACTAACACTTCTAGAATTATAACATTTTAAAAATAAAGCAACGAATACGAATAATAAAAAAACTGTTATAAAAAACATAAAAAAATAAATTAAGTGCCGTTCTCAGGACGAAAACGGCAAAGATTTTCGCGCGACTAAACGGCGCATCCATATACATGCGAAGTGCGCCCGCGTCGGTGAAGACAGTAAGATTGATCGCGCTCTTTTAATATAGCAATTTACACCTGTTATGCTTTTACAGCTTCCTTATACAACATCTTCATCATCCAAACGATTACCCTTGGTGTGAGAAAAAATCCAATTTGTGATTTGAATTTTAAATTCAAGTAAATTATTTACTGGGAACATTATTCTTCCATGTATGTACGTGAATGTTGTAAATCTTTCAGATATGCATATCTTCTTGAATTACCAACAACCTTTTGATGTTGTTTGATTTATCTTGATTCAGAAACTGCATATTCTAATTTATTTCAAAATTGCTTGTTGATTTTATGTGGCGTTAAGGTAAGGTGTGAATGATCGGCGATTATTCAGTCTCTTTTATAATTGGCTTGTATCCTAAAATATAATTTAATGTCCATCAGATAGATTTATAAAAAATATTGAACACGTATTTTTTATTTTTTCCTTCATTCAAATACTTAGGAAGATATATTGATTTGAAATGTCGCATGACGTCACGCCGTGGTCCAAAATATTGCACAGCGTGACGTAATTAGCCCCCACTCCCTAACTTTAATACGCTATATCTCAGTAGTTTTTGGTAATTACGACAAAATAAAAAATACGGGTCTTAATGTTTTTTATGATCTATAAGACGGACTAATTATTTTTTTGATTTTCATACCTTGGATACATCCCTATTGAGTATTAAACTGTAACTTTCTTTGAACGTCTAACTTTTTGGTGGATATGTATATATTGTACGGTCACGACTTCTCTTTTTCTTCCTATCAGCCTATAGAGGTCCACAGCTGGACAAAGGCCTCCTCCAAGACTTTCCACGATGACCGCATCCATCAGCTTCCCGTGACCTTCACCAGATTATCGCTCCACCTTGTTGGGGGCCTCCCTATGCTGCGTCTTCCGGTACGTGGCCGCCACTCCAGAACCTTACTGATCGCGACTTACGAGTAGCATAATTAGCATATATTATGGAGGTCCACGTGGTAAGTTATGCACTCATTGAGGAGACCTATGTCACACTAGTAAGAACATTACAAGGCTGCCTATGCTATGGTCAACCTCTTTTCTCTCATGCAAAGATTATATCTTCTTCTTCTTCTTCTTCAGCGTATATAGGTCCACTGATGGACAGAGGCTTCCCCTAAAACATTCATTCCATTGGGGGGCTTGCCATAATCCTCACACTTGGCAAGATTATATAAATATTATTTATCGCGAAAACCTTCAAATCCATCAGAACTAAGTTACAATTCAAAAGCCAAGTAACGAACATGTCTAACTACCTAACTGCATTCCACAAATTTTTACTAGAAATCGAAATTTAATCGAATAATCGTTGTATTTCAATTGGATTGGTTAATAACCAACTGCCTCCGGCCATTGGACATCTTTATTTCGGTTCAGTACCGAGTTCAATCGATATAGTAATCGTTTTTGACGTTTAAATGGTAAAGATTACTTTAAGTGACGAAATTGAGTTTAGTAGTAAAGTGTTGATGGGCAAAGAAGATTTTCTAGAGACCGAACAGATTTCGATTGAGATTGGAATTGCTTGTTTAAAAGATCTGATAAAGGAATTAGATGTCGTGGTGGTGTGAGGCAATAAACGGATGATAATAATCAAAGCTTTTTCACCCAGGCATACCAATTAATTATAATCTGTTAAGTAGGCATCGTAAAATTTCCTTAGTACCTAGTCATGATCTTATAGATGGTAATCTATAAACAATACCACGAGCTTAAGAAGGTCTAAGTATTGGCTACAAAGCTTGAAATTTTGAAATTATAAACCTAGCAGATTTATTAGCAGATGCTTACATTCCAAAAGCAGCATATTATCATTTTCAAATAGCTCATAAATATCTTGCTATAGCCATAACCCAAACAGTTACAGCAGCGATGCATACTTCCCTATGTCTAATGGGTTTAAATCATTACTAATACCCATCAAAACACCGTTATGTTTTACACTGATATCATGTTTCACTAAAACGCAATCGTTTTTCAATCTCATTAGGTACTTATGAAGGCCGTATGATTATTTATTTTAATTAATTATTGGCCGTCATGACATTGAGAATGTCATGTATCAAATGGCCACGAATTTTGTCAAAGAGTAGGTGAAACAGATGGTTAGGTTACAAATTATTTATTTACTGATTGTAGAAATTGAAGCAGATTAAAATGCTTAATACCATAACTTCCTGCAGTATAAGCCAACTGTGGTGGCTGGCAGTGAGGTGGCCAAACTTGTCGGAGGATCGATGGCTGGTGGGATAGACAAGTCCTGGAGTCACTCCAGACCGCGTATCGACGAGCGACGTGTCAAATATTGTGAGATACCTTCCAGCTAGATACATGGACAACCTAGAGAAAGTGAATGCAATAGGATTAGTTGATTGATTGATGAATGTCTTCATTAAAGTACCAAGTTTCTTGGGAAATCAGAAAATCTTTTTGATTCAAAATTTTTGACCAAATACATGCTACCAGTGCGGCATATGTTGAAATAACAAGAAACTGAGATAACAAAGTTCAGTAAACTTAGCGCCACATACAATTTCACAACGGACGCGGTACAGGAGAAGGTAAATATTAATATGCACCATTGTAGCCCCAACCTAAGACATATTAAAGTGGGGGAACTGAATAGGGAAGCTAGATTGCAACGCGGGGCTGGTATTGTACCACGCGAGCCAACAATATACCTGGGTGAGATAACTACAATGACTTTCTAAAGCAAACACGATTTGAACTCCTATAATAGATCGTGTCAACCTGAACAAATTTTGAACAGAATTGTGTTTACAGGTTTGAGTAATTAATTCTGTGTGGTCTACAGCTAATTGCGGGCCACACTTGCTTTAGTTGTGTAAGGTGCGTTTGGTAATAAACCAGATGAATGAACAACAACAACTTACGTTTTGATAACAACAACATTTTATTATGTATTCATTTGTGCTGATCAAGGTCTTTCAAATAACGGCCGATGATGTTACTGATTTAAGGATAAAGTTCCTGCTATTAACATAACAGGTTGTTTTACTCAAAAAATAAATATGTTATAACCAATCTATCTGTGGTTTCATATTTGAAAGCTTGTTTAATATTAGCAATTTCTAATGTGACTACGTCACTCAAATTTCAAACATTGTAGATGGCGCTTTTATTATAAAAGTAGGACAATTTTTGTATGCTATCTACAGATTTTAGTCACGACGCAATTATTTGTCTAAGTGCACTATCGAATGTTTAATAGCTCTGCCACATTTATCTCGTCCTCTAAATGCACCAGAATTAGAATAGCGTTTGCGTTAATTTTACACAAAATCCCGTACAACAAGTAATGTTTGCAATCCACTGATTTTGAAAAAAAAAAATATTTGACTTGGTATTGCTGTGATTTGAATGATTTTGACTTCTGATGTTGTTAAAAAACTATAGATGATTTTGGTCTGATAATCGTTTACTGAAATTAGGAAGTACTACCAATAGATCCACGTATTCCATGTATTCTTGAAGCAAGAACGGAATTGAGGGTTGGTGAATATAGTCAGTAATAATGGATATGTGAAGCACAAAATTGATGTAGCTAAACTTGAAGGGGACTTATATCCAGCAGTGGACACGACTTCTTTCGGCTGAAAATATCTATAATCTTAACCTAATGCCACTAATAACTGCAAAACACATAGCTTGTTAGACTTAAGATACGCGTCGAAAGACGCAGCTGGCAATGATTTCGTCCAAACCACATTATTGATATTTTGTTACCTCGTTTCTAAACAGTTTTCACAGAAGACGACTGAGATACTGTTTTAAACGCATGTCTAAATGCGTAACATTAGTGCCTACAGTGTAGTTACTGTCAGTCATAATTTAGATTACGTATCAAATTCCGAACCCACATTTAGATTATAAAATGTCGTAAGTCATTTTTTCCGAACGCCTGTCGCAGAACGGCTTTTGATAAAATGTTTTAATTATTGTTTTGTAGATGATTTATTTGGCATGCTCATTAAATAATGCTCTTATGGAAGACCATCATCGATCCAAATAATTTTCCATTTCGTTCGCAAATTGTTTTAATTTAGGAAGTTTTAAGAAGATTATTTGGTTTTGATATACATCTCTATATCCTTATTTATTGCTCCAATGAATTAAATCATAATCAAAATTGAATCATTTATTTCAAATAGTCAAATAAATACCTAATAATACCTTTGAACGCCGAAATTTATAAGAAATGCAAATCAATTCTATTTGCGATGTCTAAAAGGGAGTTGAGACATGGATGACTTCAGAAGAGCTAAAAAGTGCTATTTTGGAATAGTTGTACAACTGAGAAGAGTCTAAGTCAATTTTGGAAACAGAAAACTTTATTACGAAAAAAATGGAGATAAATTTCGAGTGTTTAATCTTATAGTCATGTCAAGACAACGCGTTTTGGATACAAAATTCGAAATATTTCGAATAACTGTTCCACTAATCTCTTCATGTTTAGATTTCTCTTCCACACACACACATACAATCAACACATTAGAAACTAAACACGTATCAAGAAAGTGAGAGTAATTTAACTTTATCGCTAATAAATATCCAGATACGCAAATAAATTAGTGTCACATTTGATATGATTTGCATGTAATTGATTATTCTTATATTTTTGCGGTAGGTTATCGTCTTATCTGTAGTAATACATTGCACGCGAGTTGAACGAATCTGTTTAAATGGTGTAACTGTTACAATATTGTTGCTAACGACGTATGTGTCATCAGATTCATATAATTTATTATTGAGCTCTGTCCTGTATCGTCTGCTGTGTGGAACGCCCCCCAGCTAGATGGACAGACAACTTTAAGAAGGCTGAGTTGGACTGCGGAAGGCAAAGTTCAGGGTGTTGTCATACCGACTACAGTAAGCTGAATTGATAGATTTGTTGAGCTCTCTTTTTGAAGTGAAACTTCTTTACGCACGCTTGACTTGGGGAGTAAGCTGGCGAACGCGTGACGTAAGCGTTACGAAAAGTGATCGGGCAAGGCGAACGGAAGTTAAGTGGGGGATATAAGCACAGAGGCGCCTGTGGCGCGAGCTTGGTACTACAAGGTCTAGGAAGGTTTTTTCAATAAAAATAGAAGATCTATGCAAAAATATTAATTTACCAATGAAACCATGAAATAAATTTAAATATTTATAGAAAATTAATATATGTATATGTGTATACATGTATATATTGTACACACATATATATATATATACATACAGATGGAGCGAAAGAAGTTTCACTTCAATCGTGTGGTCATAAGCACACTCGTTTTTTATATTTATTTTCATGATACGTTTTTTTAGTTCTTTTGCAAACCACGTGGCAAATGGGTATTTAATCATTTTGTTAGTCCTAACTTAAGTAATACAACGATTGACTACATAAGACGACCCCCGCAAAGCCAGGTAAAGGCGCAGATGATGATGGCTGAAGGAAAATGCAAAATAAACCTACATTCCCTTCTTTTTCTTTAGCCTATTGAGTTCCACTGCTGGACAAAGGCCTCCCCCAAGGCTTTCATTGCAATGGAAAGGTTTGCCATAATCCCCACACTTGCATGGGGATCGCAGTAATTTGTTATTCTACAGGAGAAGCGCTGCTGCCTGCTTCCCTGGTGAGAGTTCCCTAAGTCGCCTCTTACGACACCCACAGGGGGATATGGGTTGGTAATATTCTAAGCCCGGTACCGCACGGGGCACGTACACTATCACCTTAACTAATTTACTCGAATGTCAATCTTTTTTGCTGAAAGCTGATCATTGAATTTTATTAGTAAGTAACTTATCTCTTATAAGCTAGTGCTTCACCGCAATCCCGCCTGATGGTAAGCAGTGATGCAATGCACTCTAGCCTTGAAGATACTTAAATTATAATATAAATTAATTTAAAAATGAATCGGAAAGCGTCGTCCGGATCGTAGTGATGTCAATTACGTAGGGGTGGATACTCTCCGTACGACGGTTAAAGACAACCTAGTAAAATATATTATTGGTTCAGTTGTAGGATAACTAGTTATTTACCAATGATAGCTTTTCGGTCGCGATACAATGTACGCTAGGCTTGACATTCCAAACGTTCTATAAGTACCTTAGTACGATCTCCAGCTTATGAACACAGGTGCGACTGCAGCTAATTTTATTACGTATCGAGATAGAGGTGCTTATTTGTTTTTTATAGTTTTAAGCTTTAGTTATTAGTTCGCGGGCAGAAAAGGACTGTGAAGAAGCTGTGATAGCCACTTGAACGTCCCGGTTTGACAGCTGGAAATGCGTTGTACGTCCAAGCGCCGATATCAAGCCGCGCCGAGCTCTCGTAAAATCATCGTTATTTTCTTCTTTTTTTTTTTTGCAGAAGTCTATTTAATTACTAAATATGAACTATTTATCCTTCAGGGAATATTTTGTCATATTTTAAGATATTATATCAAACAAAAACTTGAAAAAAATCCGGCACACAATGAGCAATCATTCCATCGTCCACTTTAACACTCGTAAAGACAACTTATCAGACATTGGATACAAAGTATTTATACATATTCAGAAAGAACAAATCTTGATAATTATTTTAATATGTAACACTAATAAGAGTCCCATAATAAAAAATAATTTATTACTCTCATTTTAATCGCAAAACTCACTGCAACTGCACTCACCGTTTATAAACAAACTTTTTTTTTCCGATTTAGAATAATCTTTGTAAAAGTCGAATTTTAAAATATAGTATTCTCTCTGTTACTCACAAGGTAGCCCAGTCATATTAGGTAAAAAAAGGGGTCAACCTCGGAATGAAAGATAATAAGCTGAAAATTGGTATGAACCTTTGTTTTGTCATTCTAAATGTTGTCTCAAAAGTCACAATCGTTATCGTGTCCGCGTCTCAAGATATTCAAGGTCAAAGGTCACAAAAATCGGGTTTTCGCGAATATCTGGCTTCCTATCGGTTAAATGAGATTTGCATTTATTATAAAAGTTGTAGGCTATAAAATTCCCTACAACTTTTGATTAAACTTTTTTTTCATACGACCAACCGTTTTGAAGGTAGAGCGCGAAGAGTGCACATCGTACAGTCATATACGGCCTAATGCAAGGTCAAGCGTGAGTTATGGTTATCAGTACGTTATAAAGTCAATTATTTACTTGGAAATTATAATTATATTAAACAATGCCCATTATTTATGTACTTTCAAACGTGGTTAGGGAAGGACTTAGAACCTCAAGAATGGGGCTGGATGCTTGAAAATGAAATCCTGGAGCCCATACGAACGTTATTACCTCCAGCACCAGCCGAACTACTAAACGTAATATTTTGCAATTGCAAAAATGGTTGTGGTTCCCGCTGTGGATGCAGAAAATCAGGGCTACAATGTTCTTTAGCTTGCGGCCAGTGCAACGGACAAGCTTGCCTCAACGCTTCACTGTATCCAAGTAATCCCGATGAAGAAAATACATATGATCCCGATATTCTGGAAGGTTTGGAGATGAACATGACAGATAATCAAAAAAAAAAAAATGACAATGAATCGAACATTTTTGAGCGACAAGAAGAAGAAGACGACGAAGAAGAAGAAGATAATTAGCTTCCATTTCCAATTTCATTACAATTAAAATCAACAAAGATACTTTTGATATTTGAACTCACATTTTGATAAATGTATATTATGCCGTATTTAATAATAAATAAAAATATGTGTAAAATATATACTCTTACTATCATTTTAACTTAAAATAAAACTAAAATATATAATCCAGAATTAATAATATTTTATACTTAAATAGTTAAATATGAATAATTATATATAAATAATCAAGTTACTTACTTTAATTAAATATAAATAATTAATAGTTAGTACATAAATAATGGGCATTGTTTAATAATTATAATTTCCAAGTAAATAATTGACTTTATAACGTACTGATAACCATAACTCACGTTTGACTTTGCATTAGGCCGTATATGACTGTACGATGTGCACTCTTCGCGTTCTACCTTCAAAACGGTTGGTCGTATGAAAAAAAAGTTTAAACAAAAGTTGTAGGGAATTTTATAGCCTACAACTTTTATAATAAATGCAAATCTCATTTAACCGATAGGAAGCCAGATATTCGCGAAAAACCGATTTTTGTGACCTTTGACCTTGAATATCTCGAGACGCGGACACGATAACGATTGTGACTTTTGAGACAACATTTAGAATGACAAAACAAAGGTTCATACCAATTTGCAGCTTATTATCTTTCATTCCGAGGTGAAAGCCCTAATATGACTGGGCTAAGGAGAATGCTATATTTTAAAATTCGAAACCAGAATACATAGAATTTAATTTTTTAAATATTTTTTTTGGAAACAACATTTTGGTATAGGACCTTTTTATATCAATAAAACGATGAATAGGTATATTTATTTATTCAATAGTATATTAATTTCAATGTTCTTTAGTGGTCTTCGCACCTAGCCAATAAAAACTAACGGAATCAATTACCCACATAAGGTAAAGTGTTTAAATGTTTCAAATTGATATTACTTCAAGTTAAGCAAACTTCAGCTTTCTTTTAATGGCTACTAAGTTGATTTTAGAGTGACTAGCACCCTTATAAAAGTTATAAAAATGTTTGAAGTCATAGAACTGAACCTTAATAAGAGGGAGTAAAATTATTTTTCCATAAAATTATATTTACAGATTACATTACTTACGTCGGTCATTTCTCATTTTTAAATTAATTTATAAATTTGATATAGATTAATTTATATAATTAATAATTGCTTAACATACTAACACCAGGAATGATTTTAGTTTTGAAAGTTTAACCACAATCATTGAGTTATTTGTGTTATCAAGCTGATTTTTTTTCTAACATATGATTCAATGGATTACGTCTTCAAATTGATTCAGATTGTCATTGATAGTGTTTTACACAATTGCTATAAAAAAATTGCTTAAAATTGATGCTTTAAAAAAAAAACTTTGTCCCACAAAAGGAATTACTCTTATATCGTGACTTTTAAACACATTCACAAACAGCCAGACCCGGAATCTATAATATGCTATACAAACACTTGTTCCGTGCGGCAATCGAAACCGCGTCCCGCAGTGTAGTAATTCATGCATAGGTACAAATATTTGCACTGCGCGGGGATCGAACCTTCGATTCGATCGATCCTTGCGCAGCGGCCGCATTCGCTACCAGTACGCTACGGAGGCTGTCATATATACCTACTATATCGTCTATACAAATTCATTGTTAGCTAGCTATTAAATAGCTATTAGTTTTTTTTTTTTTTTTTTTTTTTTTTTTAATAAATTGTTAGCTAGCTACACGTATATAAGGAAATTGCATGAGCGTGCTCATAAATAATAAGCATTAAGTGAAAGCTCTTAACAGTCTAGATCTAATAATCTGTAAAACTTTAGCATAGGTGCAAAGTTTCGAACAGTATTGTGCATGTACTTTGATAAGAAGTAGGCAAAAATGTGGCTTTCTATGAAGCTGATAAAAATTGGGAGAGTCAAATATTAAAACTGGGATGTATACATTGTAATATACAGTTATGAGTATTGTTATAAGCGAGGCACATAGCACGTAGAGCCGATGGCCGATGTAGCAGAAAGGCTCTTAAATGGCGACCACGTACCGATAAGCGCAGCGTCGGACACCCACCGACCGAAAATCGCAGGGAAGCGCTGGATGCAGGCCGCGTCCAAATGTTCTTTTTGAAAATCATTGGGGGAGGCCTATGTCCAGCAGTGGACTTCATATGGCTGAGATGATGACGATAAGCATTAAAACTCAAAATCATATTGTAAAATCAGCCTATAATGAATGTTCGTACTGCTGCGACATAAGGATGCACGGGAATGGGAATGATTCCTGGGTAAAAAAAAAATTGATTCTATTTAGTCCGTCATTCAGATTATAGAAAAATATTGGATACGTATATTTTGTTTTACCAAATCAATAAAAAATGACAAATATGAAAGGCATCAAAGCTCAGGAGTGTTGGCTGGTGACGTCACTGCTCGCTAGCTAAAAAGTGTAGCGCCCAGTGAAGTCACACGAGTTTTCAACGCACTGTGTTGTCTTCCTTTTTTGTTTATATTAAAAAAGAAAAAATACGTATCTAGTCTTTTTTTGGGATTCTAACTGACGTACTAATTATTTTTTTTTAGTTAAATACCCTATTGCATGATTTAATTCCGCCAACACCGTTCTATTATCGGTAGGTCAACTCGTCGTATGGCGAGTATCCACCCTTACGATGTTAACAACTTGATACTACTACAATCCGGACGAAGCGTTTCGTCTCGAGTTTTATACCGCGTACATCGAAAGACTGGAACAATTTGCTTGCAGCTTGACAGTTGACAAACACATTTTTCGAACATATGAAGCAATGGAATAGCAAAGTCCAAATGAATCAAATTTAGATTGATAGAATCCTACGAAATTATGATGCTGTTTACAATAGGTACTTAATTAAATGACTAACTAACCCACTCCACTATACATGTAAATACAAAAACGACAATTGAAATTAGGTCAAACGTGAAGATGAAGGTCACTAAAGAAATGCCGTCAATAATGAAATAAAATCGCAACCTTCAAAAACTAATGTCGCATCTGCATAATTATTTAAATATACATAATCTTTGCGAGTTAATGAAACAAGTGCACAAACTGGTCCCGGCACCACTCCAGTTACCAAAACTGATGTAAAACCAAATTGTGCAGAGAAAACGTCGTGGTCAACCACTACTTTTGATTTTTGGAACCTTTTGAAGAAATTTTGATGGTAATAATTGTAAAAGCTTTAAAATACACGCTAATATGACTACTTTTTACATAGAAACAGAGTGGTCTAAAGTACAATAAGCTTTTGATCCTTTAAAAGTGATTTTTCAATAGTCAGAAAATTATAATTGAATAATAAATACATCTGTATATATGTCAGTTTGACGTATTTTCGATATAAATGCTCACAAACTGCAATATAATTAGCCTTTAATCAAAGTTTTCCTAACGATCTTATTCTTCAATGTAAAAACGCCTGTGATGCCTTTGATATTGACTTAGAACATAACAATACTGAAAACTTACACTGCAACAACAGTACAATGGAATAAGCATTCAATACCGTTAGCCGCTGTTCTGAGAACATCCACGACACAAAAACTGCAGGAATAAATAAGTGGGAGTATATGCATTACATACCTGGTGTAGGTCGTGCGAAATTGGCGGATACTGGTAGCATAGGACCAGTTATTGAGGAAGTCTTGGGAGAGGCCTTTGACTAGCAGTGGATCTCTATAGGTCCATTATATCATACATGACACCTGTAGTAATTTGAACCGGGTCCTCAAAGTCCTGGACTATCATTGTACGAGTCATCATCAGCATCATCATTTCAGCGTTAATCCCAGTTGCATCCGAAGCTTCTTCAGCTTTGGAGTTTGGGGTCCGCTTTACCAGTCTAACTGCGACTGCCATCTGACCTCCACAACCCGAAGGCGATATCGAAGCATTGCAGTGACGACTGCCAATGAATGTTCGTGTGGCAACTGGGACCAACGGCTTAACGTGCTTCCGAGGCACGACGAGAGCAGTGCAATTTTTTTTTTTTTTTTTTTTAATAATTATAAACTAGCGCTTGACCGCAATCCCGCCTGATGGTAAGCAGTGATGCGATCATTGATGGTAAAGCGCGCTAGTTTATTAAGAGCGACCACGACCAAACTCCCAACACAACAACATTAGGCGCATCGTACCCGGCACACATCGCAACACAACTGCTCAGACCCGTCCTCCGTACGGCTTCACCAGACATCATGCCGGAACACGACAAATCGCTTGGCGGCAAGGCTTTGTCTAGTGGGTGGTAACTTCTGCCGGCGGCCGATGTTATGGCCTACCACCGAGAAATGTATATTCATATTCATGCATACAAATATATGCACTGCGTGGGGATCGAACCCGCCCCTCCTTGCGTAGCGGCCGCGTTCGCTACCGCTACGCCACGAAGGCTGTTGGAGGCGAATATTCATTCAAAATTGCATATATTTGTAGACGTCGCACATGAAGTTTCTCGTTCCACACAATTACAGAAAGACAAATGAGTTCTAGTTAATAAACATTATCATCTAATCAACTGACCAATTACAAGCAATGCTAAGGTTATTGCCGCATCATACAAATATATAAAAGTCACTGAACATTCTTGACTAACTATGCTAATTAAAAGGGATGCTGAAATAAATTATATCGTTACGAGAAATAATAGCGATAGGGTTGATATCCAGGATCTTGTGTAGTTTGAGGACGTTTAAGCATCCCGCTGGGTTTTACAACGAATCCAGGTAAAACCAGGACAATTAAGCTCACTGAAAAAATAGAAATTAAGTCAGCTGAGATTTCAAGCTAAGATATAGTTATGTGTAGTCTTATACGAATGGCTAGAATAAGAAATGAAGACGTAAGAGGTAGAATGGAAGTGGCGCCGGTATCTAGAAAGTTGTGTGGAAAATCATTCTCATGTTACGGGCGTTTCATACGAACAATGAGAAGAACGTCATGAGGAAAGTTTTTAGTAAGAATTCTTAAATACCATAAAGATTTTAAGAATTCAAGAGTAATGGGACTGGCATATGCAGTCGTGTAAAAGTCCCTAAATTAAATAAAGAGAAAAATATAAGAGTATTGTGCCTTACTCTCTATCTTACTTACTAAAGACAGTGTACGAGTATAATCTAATAATATAATAAGTATTAATATAAACAAATTAATAAGAAAAAAATAGAGCTATTCATATAGAACCTCAATTAAGCGACACGACTTTTTCATCCTCTCCGATGTGGGTATTGACAAAATGGACTGTAGTAAACCTATATCTAATTTATTCAAGTTAAATTCCATTATGTATAGCTCCCGTTCATTTTTATTCCTAGTACAATCCATCAACAAATGTTGCACATCCTCAATTTGATTGCAAGTTAGGAGACTCGGCCTTTTTCATTTTGACAGTTTAAAAAGATTCATTGCGTTATTGACATTGTTGAGTAGACACGTTTTTCGAATATACGGAGCAATGGATTGGCTATACGCTTCAAAATTATTCCAAATGATATGTAGTAACAGTGTGTTACACTATTCGGGTGCTGCTATCGAATATGCATGTAATCTTGTACCATGATACGTTGCATATATTTAGAAACAAAATAATAATGCACCTTAATTTTAATTTTAATTGTTAAATTTTTTGTTTTATAGCATGACTTATTGTTACTTGGTATTGTATTGACATTTCTTCTTTTTTTATATGACATATTATTTATTAGATATTCTTATTAATATTTCAACAATTATTACTAAATTATTTGCTAAATTTTAAAGTGTATTTTTATTAGGTATTATTTTATTTTGTTTTTATTGTATTATATTTTCGAGCCGATGAACTGCCAATGCTATTATACAATATGTAACAAAAACCCTGTCGTTCCTTCAACCTACGTTTTAAGAATCGGCATACGGACGTAATAAAGCAAGTAATTTATAAAAATTGTTCAACAAAAATAATTAAAATAAATGTTTAATTATTAATATTTATAATCTGTAACTGATTTCTTAGCTCTGCAATTCTGTATGGAGAAACTAGACATAAGTACAACGTTCCCGCCAACTTATTTAACTTATAAAATCAGATATTCTAAAAAAAAAAAATCGAATTTGTCGGTTTTAATAGGTATTTGATTGTGACCCCTCGACTAGAAAATGATTAGGTACTGTTTCTAATTATGACTTCATTAATGATGTGCTTGTAGGTAAAATTATATTTCCCTGAAAGGAACAACAGGGTTTTTGTTACATAGTGTGTATAGTGTGTGTCAATTTATGACCTGATGCATGCGACAATAATGGCGTATGCCATTATTGTCGCATGCATCAGGTCATAAATTGAATTGATTCAATTATTTTCAATGTTTAATGTTTGTGATGTGGCAATACTTTTTAAAATAAATAAATAAATAATCTTGACCACGAGCAAAAACGCAAGGTTTTTTTTTATATTAGATAGTCTTCTGGGTAGTAACCCTGATAATATAAATTAAATTGCGTAACTAACCATCGAGGTACACCAATTAGAAGTAAAAGATAGCCATCATTCACCTGCAGATTACCAGGAGGACCCGCGATACTTATCTTAGTTGAAAAATTATAAGCTACATCAGCAATTAACTTGTAAAACATGGAACTATTAGGAAGATATATTATTGCTTGAGTTGCTGTAAAGACTTCCTTATACTTGCGTTTGCGAATATATATGGCATTATCTGTGTTGTGTTGGCCTTCGGAATTAAGAAGGAAAGCCAGGGTTTCAAGCAGAATTGCTGTTGTTTTTGTGTTCTGAGACCTAATCAATACTTCTTAATTAGTACTTCGGCAACATTTATTTTCATCATCAACCTTTTTACCGTCCCACTGCTGGGCACAGGTCTTCTCTCATACAGAGAAGGTTTGAGCGTAATCACCACGCTTGCTCAATGCGGGTTGGCGATTTCAGACTTAAAGTCCAGGTTTCCTCAAGATGTTTTCCTTCACCTTCAGTCATTGGTGTCCAAGATATACTTAGAAAGTACATATAACTTTAGAAAAGTTGCATTGGTACTTGCCTGACCTGGAATCGAACCCGCGCACTCATACTTGAGAGGCTGGTGTTTTTAACCACTAGGCCATCATTTATTTTACATAAACATAACCAGCCTATAAGTTCCCCACTCCTGAGCAACAGGCCTCCTCTCGGTGAAAGGAAGTGGGCCGAATCTACCACGCGGGCTCAGTGCGGTTTGGTAAATCTCACCATGTCTTCGAAGTTTTGTTTCTTCACGATGTTTTCATTGACCGTTTTGACAGCACTGATGATAAAATAATGTACACAAAGTAAGGCACCTGACGGGGTTCGAACTTACGACTTACAACTTGTAAGTCGCGGCCGATACCACTAGGCCACCCACAGAGGCCCCCGCTGCTCTTAACATTAATTTGCTTGAACCGAAAACTGGACTTAAAACTCGATGTTAATATCTCCTCTGATTTTGTGCTTATCGGCGGTGAACGCTACCGAAAATTTAAAGTAAACGGAATGCGACCATAGCAGTGTGCGTGCTTCCGCTGACCGCCGCGCACTTCCTTTCGAACTGGCAAGCTAGAGAGTCATGGTCACGATCTTTTAACGGTCTTCTTCTTCTTCAGACAAAGGACTCCCCCAAGTCTTTCCACGCTGACCGGTCTTGTGCTGCCCTCATCCATCGGCTTCCCGCGACCTTCACCAGGTCATCGGTCCACCTTGTTGGGGGCCTCCCTACGCTGCGTCTTCCAGTACGTGGCCGCCACTCCAGAACCTTACTACCCCATCGGCCTTTGGTTCCACGAGCAATGTGCCCTGCCCACTGCCACTTAAGTTTATCGACTCGCAGAGCTATGTCGGTGACTTTGGTTCTTCTGCGGATCTCCTCATTTCTGATTCGATCACGCAGAGAAACTCCAAGCATAGCTCTTTCCAACGGTTTTTTAACGGTCACAAAAATGTCATTAGTTTTAAGTATTTAAAGTAACCCCCGGAGGGATTGAGGCCTCAAAATTCAAAAATAATAAAATTAGGGAGTCTGCCAGTGAATTGTGTCGACTCGCCTCCTCGTGACCTGGTCTACGAACTTCGCATCATTGTAAAGTTTAATATGACAGGCTTTAATATGACAGTGTAAGTTTCTTAATACATATCACTTTATGGAACTTTGACGGTTAAGAAAAAATCTTGTCTAATTTACTTTATAATTTCTGCTTAAATCTGTCCCTTATGGAAAAAAGGAATCTCCTGAACAGATGGTAAGTTTAAAACATTAATTAGGTACATAATTTTTTCCCGACCTTGAAAATCAAATAAGTGGAACCTGGTACAGAGATCGATAAATTATTCATGAGTTTAAATTATCGTTTTACAATGTTGAATGTGCATAATTATTACCGTGATTCATCTCATTTTGGACGTAATCATTTCATCAAAATATATACCATTTTTTCTCAGTGGTAGGCCATAACATCGGCCGCCGGCAGAAGTTACCACCCACCAGACAAAGCCTTGCCGCCAAGCGATTTGTCGTGTTCCGGCATGATGTCTGGTGAAGCCGTACGGAGGACGGGACTGTGCAGTTGTGTTGCGATGTGTGCCGGGTACGATGCGCCTAATGTTGTTGTGTTGGGAGTTTGGTCGTCTTCAGATCAATCTCCCTTTGACGCAGCATCGTTGGTCGTGTTATTGGGTTTAACATTGCATCACCTCCCTCAACTGCCGTCTTCCTTGCTATTCGCTCAGTTTTTCTGAGTGAATGGGCTCTTAATAAACTAGCGCGCTTTATCATCAACGATCGCATCACTGCTTACCATCAGGCGGGACTGCGGTCAAGCGCTAGTTTATAATTAGTAATAAAAATGTAACATTATGTTTGCACATTTTTTATTATTTTAGTTTTGTTTATTACTAGTTTTGTCTTCAAGCATCGAAAGTATTGGTGGTATACCTACGTACGTAAATGTGAATGAATGAACTTGTGTGTGGTCGGTGTGACACGGAATTTTGAAAAATAGAAAAGGTGGTTGATTTTTATAGTTGATAATTAATTATGTCGTGGTGGCCTAGTGGTTAAAACACCAGCCTCTCAAGTATGAGAGTGCGCGGGATCGATTCCAGGCCAGGCAAGTACCAATGTAACTTTTCTATGACTGAAGGTGAAGGAAAACATCTTGAGGAAACCTGGGCTTTTAGTCTGCATCGCCAACCCACATTGAGCAAGCGTGGTGATTACGCTCAATCCTTCTCTGTATGAGAGGAGCACCTGTGCCCAGCAGTGGGACGATAAAAAGTTTGATGATGATGATGATGAATTAATTATCTGCATATTACAATCTCGTGCAACATCGTACCTATATGTTTATTATGTTTACCTTTTCATCATCTTCCACCTTATTATCGTCCCACTGCTGGGCAAAGGTCTCCACTCCTACAGAGAAAGATGGAGCGTAATTACCACGCTTGCTCAATGCGGGTTGACGATTTCAGACTTGAAAGTCCAGGTTTCCTCAAGATGTTTTCCTTCGCCTTGTAATCAGTCATTGGTGTCCAAGATATATTTAGAAAGTACATATAACTTTAGAAAAGTTACATTGGCACTTGCCTGACCTGAAATCGAACCCGCACACTCATACATGTTTTAACCACCAGGCCACTACGACTGTCACCTCTTACTGATACATACATCAACATTAAACTCCTCTAAACCTCAGCAATCCGTTGTTATTTAAAACAACCACCATTTAAAAGCCACTGAAATCCATGAACCCAATTGTTGTTTACTATCCACACCGCTATCTCTGCTTAGACCGTTACCAAAATATATGCACTAACAACTTGTTATATTATGACGGTTATTTAAAGTACATAAAGTACTACGGGTCCCGGTAGCAAGCTAACGAACGTTAGGGATCGGGATGTTTCGGATACACTCGGAAGCACTCGGGTATGATTTTACTGTGGGTGGTGTAAAGGCAAAGATAGACTGGCGATTAGATCACCGTTGACTGCCAGCGTCACGCCATTTAGTGTTATGGGTTTTGAACGGGAAAGCGTTGGTTGAAGCAGTGTTTATTTATTGTTAATATTTATCCTCTGCTAAAAGGAAGATTTATTTAGTCCCTAACATTATCTGTGTGGTTAATTTCTCAACAGTTATTTTAGACACCCAATTGGCCAATGGCCTACCAAGATTATGTCTGGACTTTTAAACTGTGACCAACTTATGTGACTTGTGTGTGTGTGTGAGTCGGAGGACTAAACTGATATATTTTATCTTCTGTCCTTTTCTGAGTGAAATATAAAGATAAAGACATATTAAACTTAAATTTAGTTTGGTTTGTTAACAAAGGTCGACGTCAATGTCTTATTTTATGTTTTTATATTATAAACTACTGCTTGTCTATCCGTTTTTTAAACTTCACCATCATCATCTTTAGTCCGGCTTCACCTGTTGCTGATCATAGGCCTCTTTTTCTTGTACCAGTCCCAACGCCTCCTCTCTTGCCTCATTCAGATTCTACCAGCCCCCTAATCGGCGAACACATTTTTGTCAAGTGATTGCGACTAGTTGGGATCGTTTGGACTGGTCGCAATCATTTGACAAAAATGTGTTCGCCGATTAGGGGGCTGGTCTAAGTTCTTTTCCAATGTCATATAATAACAATTCTCTTTTCGCCATAATAAAGGTCGTCTGTAAAAGATCGCACTTAGCGATAAGACTCCCACTTTGTCACCCTATGTAAAATCTTTATATTTATGTTCTGTAATCTACATGTTGTACATAATAAAGAGTAAGTATTCTATTCTAATTCAGTTGCATTTTTAGCTGTTTCATAATATGACTTTTCTAGTAATTATAATAGTAATTATTTGTATACAATATTAAATAAACAATTAATTTACCTTTTTTTTATAAATTATAAACTAGCGCTTGACCGCAATCCCGCCTGATGGTAAGCAGTGATGCGATCGTTGATGGTAAAGCGCGCTAGTTTATTAAGAGCCTATTCACTCTAGCCTTGAAGATACTTAAATTGTAGTTTGACGGAAACACCGTCGCTGACAAATTGTTCCAGTCCCTCGATGTACGCGGTATAAAGAAGGAGGTGAAACGCTTCGTCCGGATCGTAGAGGTGTTAACAACGCAAGGGTGGATACTGAACGGAGATGGGGGAATTAAATCATGCAATTCCTTCGCACACTCCCCAAAATGCATCCTATAGAACACCGAAAGGCTGGCTACTCTACGCCTGTGCTCTAGGCTTTGGAGACCATCTCGAGTTGAGTCTGGGTTGCCAATCAGCCTCTTCGCACGCCTCTCCACTGAATCCAAAGTAGCCAGGTGACATTTCGCAGCACCAGCTGCAAATGTGACTGCAGTACTCCACAGACGAGCGGACCTGTGCTTTGTACATTAGAAGCTGCCTTGGTGTGCCTTAATGCTGAAATGAAATATTTTTATTTCTTATTTTTACAAACACAAGTTTATCTATGTTTAGAAATTAGGGCTTCACTGGTTTCGTCTATGTACCTCGGCGTTATATCGAATATTGATAAAATAAAATCGTTTATCGATAAGAGTAGATCGATCCAAAGATTGTCCGAATGCCAATGAAACTAGTTTATCAGAATCATTAGATATATAGATAATTATTTAATAATCTGTCTCTTTCTTGGAATTTCCTAATTCTAGCCTACCTTTATCTTTTGTTTTGTGTGGATGGGAAACCATTAGATGACCTCTTCTGCTCTGGGCGGAACGAAAGTCAGACTTTTACTGACTAAAACCAACCCCTGTTCCTTCATTTTTTATGCACCATGGCCACGGTTTGTTTTTCAACCAACCCGCAGCCCTGACAAGTGTTAACGTTCAGTTACTGTTTTCGAACCACTATCAAAACAAAATAATCGCAGTATCCTAGATAAATATGACAAAATCGGATAGTATCGCGAAACTGAAGCTCGCTCGTAAATCAGATCGAGCGCCAATTGGTGATATCTCGCAGATCAGCACCCGGCCTTATCTGACCCTGTAAGTTAAACCAGTCTATCTAGCTACATCCCTTTGTCGGTCTGTCAGTGCGTCTATAAAGTATACTTTAAGTGTATTAGGAATATATTTAGCCGATTTGCACGCTCCGGGGTATAATGTGTTTGACATAACGAGTTGGACGGACAATGATGATTTATGTTATATCCGTAATTATTGTGGTCTTGTTTTCTGTTCGCAAAGTGTAACATTGATTTGGATTTATGCCTAGGGAGAGTAGTGGTTGGGTGTTTGTTAATCTTAAGTGGATGTAGACCATGAGCAGGCTTTCGTAAGTATATACGTAGCAATTGGAGAAGAATATTTTATGTGAAAATGTTTCATGGTGGCAAGCTGTGGTGGTATTGAAGTATCGATAATATTAGCATTAAGAACTTGCCGAAAATGGACACGACAGTCTATAGGATTTTTTTTAAATAACACCTTCCTTCTTCCACCTTCCAAGTCCTTGATTTTCTTACTAAAATTCTACTAGATCCGATGACCCCGGTCACATATTTCCTTTGGTGACCGTAGATGTATTCTAAAGATATAAGTTAAATTCTATTAAAGCAGGAAATACACAAAATAGATCTTAAACAGTCTTTACGAAAGAAATAAATCTGAATGCCTCATCATTCATTCAGAATTGTTTCTTTGATACAAAATAATCAAGAATAATTTATATTTTTATCACATTAAACAATAAATATAAACTCATAATAACGTTATTTAATGTAAATATTTATTTATACACACCATTACAAGAATAATTTAATCAAATTATACATTATAGATCATATCTTGATAATTAATCTTCATAGCTTTGTCCTTAATTTGTCAGAGGATTATATTACTAATTAGTTGTTCTAAGGTCTCTCATATAGATATTAAAGTAAAAAAATCCAATGATGGATCAAAACATAAAAAAAAACTGTAAATTTTACTAAAAATGTTTAAATAAGTAACTTTAGAAAAAGTTGTATACATGAACGTACGAAACATGCACCTATACAGAATTGTTTATTTAAGGTTCATTTATTTATTTTTTTTCGACTTTTATAATCTAGAAGTTTCGACTGGACCGCTTTGGCCGACGGGAACGGTTCCAAAAAGGTTCGAGAATCGAGTTATATGTAAAGATCGAATATTTCGGAGCTTAAATACCTAAACTTGATTTGACGAAAGAAAAATATGTAGTTAATAGGTAATACGGTGGTAATACGTATTACAAGGTATTTCGTAATTTTTAAAGGAAAATTGTATATAAATATCATCATCAACCTTTTATCGTCCCACAGCTGGGCACAGGTCTCCTCTCATACAGAGACGGTCTGAGCGAAAAAAAAAAATAAACTCAGTGGTAGGCCATAACATCGGCTGCCAGAAGTTACCATCCACCAGACAAAGTCTTGCTACCGATGTCTAGTAAAGCCGTACGGAGATGAAATATTGTTGTGTCGGGAGTTTGGTCGTGGAGGGTCTCGAGATCATTCTCCCTCTGGCGCAGCATCGTTAGTCGTGTTGTTGGGTTTAACATTGCATCACCTCGCTCAACTGTCGTCTTTCCTATTCACTAAGTTCTTTAAATGAATAGGATTAATAAACTAGCGCGTTTTACCATCACTGTTTACCATTAGGCGGGATTGCAGTCAAACACTAATCTTATAATAATTCATTTCCCGAAAAAAAAAAATAATTTTCTTTAATTGATTTCGCCATAATTTACCGATCTCTAGTTATAAGTGTTAGAAGCGTTGAATTTACTACACACTTACGACTTTTTACAGTGGCAACATAAGCCAGTCACTCATTGCCAGTCAAAAAATGTCATTCTAATAAACTTCATATTACAGACAACGCATAATTCCGCTACTGACAGGATAACTAGTTAGAAGATAACTTGCGTTATCGAGAGGATAATTAAAACTGACGACATTTCTCGATAATTTAATTGGGTTTAGATTTTATTGATTCTTCGTATATGTATGTAGGTAGAGCACGTTTCGTATCGTATCGACCGTTACATTTCTACAGTAAAAGGGACGCAATTTCCTGCTGTGCAGAAATTATTCAACGGCGCCTATTCAAATCCAAAATATACAAAATTTAACATCAATACATCTTTTTTCTTTCTATTACCTAAATCCTGTCAAATTAGTCCGCGCCTGACGTAAATTGACGTACAGTCGCCAAGTTTTTTTTTTAATCACATCTAAACTTGCCATGGAGTATGTATATTGATTTGGCAGGACTAAATTTATGTTCTGTCCTTTTCTTAATGAAATAAAAAGAATAAGATGGAATGAACTTAAATTTAGTTTAGTTTGTGAAAAAGGGAATCTGTGCTAAAGTCAATGTGTATATAAAAAAAGGATTTTTGGCGCCGCCATATTGGCATTGGCTGCTCTGACGAGCGTCTTTCACTTTATCCCTACTCCGCGGCCGACCGTCACGCGACATGCAACACACAGATGAAAAAGTTTGAGACGATGTAATAAAATTTACTAAAATAAAAATTGGATAAAGGGTTTGTGACGAAATTGCTTGCAAAATTATACAGGTGCTGTGAAATATTATACAGGGACATTGTACGCAACCTGTTACCAGGGAGGGATTCAGAACATAGTTCTGAACGGAGGGGTCTGTTAAAATTATTCGTAGGTTATTCAAAGAAATGCTGTTTTATGTATGTAACATTTTGACCACGTAAATGTGTTTTTTTTTTAAACCGACTATTTTATTACGTCGATCAAGCACTGAAGTCATGGTTAGGGCTAAATTAATGTTTCAAAATAAAATAATAATAATAATAATAATAATTTTGCAAAATAATAATATTTTGCAAAATAATTTGGTCATAATAAGAAGCTGCTAAGCGATTCTGTAAAAATATAACCTTGAAAAGTTATGCAATGGTCAAGTGAGCACCCTAATTACATAACACACTATTACTGTCAATTTGAATGAATTGCTAATCTATTGCTTCGTATGTTCGAAACATGTGTTTGCACAACAATTCAAATAACGTAATGAATGTTGTTGAACTGTCAAAATGAAACTCATTGCTACTGAAAATGTGTTACGCAATTACCCTGGAGGATAGAATGAGCTGTCATTAGCAGCAATCCCTAGCATTAGAGCCATCACGCACTGCCGACTGGTCGCCAGCGGCTCGGTCGATGGCTACTGTGACGGACTAGTTTAAATAGGGGCTTACGCATTTGGTTGACGTGACGGTCGCCCGGCTAACTTTGCCTATCTCCTTTGGCCGATGGGGCAGTAAGGTTCTGGAGTGGCGGCCACGTACTGGAAGGCGCAGCGTAGGGAGGCCCCCAATAAGGTGGACCGATGACCTGGTGAAGGTTGCGGGAAGTCGATGGATGCGGGCAGCACAGGACCGGTCAGCGTGGAAAGCCTTGGGGGAGGCCTTTGTCCAGCAGTGGACATCTATATGTAGTGGTACTAGTGTAGGACAACTTTTCTTTTAAAAAAAATATTTTCTTTCACCGTTATGAGAGCAGTGATGATGAAATAATTTACACGAAGTACCTAATAGGTTACGAACTACAACTTGTAAGTTACCGCCGTTAACACTAGACCATCGCTGCTCTCGAAAAATGGACTTAATGCCTTAGTTTCTACGGTATTTTTTAAAAGAATGAACCACCATCTTAAACTTCGTGGGTTATATAAACACCGATACGCATAAATCATACTGTTGGTCGATGACTTATCAAAACTCTATTGTCATTTAACAAATGAACTATCTGTAAATTCCATACAATAGCAAGCATTACAGATGAGAACAAAAATATTCAAAGAATCTCTTTCATCATTAGATATATAAGATTTGTATAATCCGAAACTTGATTATGGTTCTGGGTTCCGTAAAATAAAATTATACTTTATACAGTCGGTGGGGAGCGAATAAGAACTCGGTCATCACAATCACAGTTTGGAAAACAGCCCTAGCACAAACAATCTCACAAAACTTATAATTTCTTCCATTTCTTACTTGAGCGTGAGTCGTTAGCGCGCCAAAGTTTGTCTCCGCCAAACGTCAAACTCCGTATCTCAGCGCCTCTAGGGATGGCATAGAGAGCGCGCTTACGGGTTGCCACGCTGTAACATTACGAAACGTGTAACATATGTAGTCCATTGTTGCTAAACACCGTACTTTAATAGACGACTTTTTTTTTCTTCGGCCGAAATCCTACAAAAGATGCGTTCCAAGGGAGTGTGGAATTTATACCTCACTAAAACCAATAGGATGTACGATGGTCCGTATCTGCACTTGGAAAGGGCACCGTTACCTTTCAAAAGACCAATTCGGAGACTCCTCTGTGCGATTTCTATTAGGGCACATCTTTGTGGAGATTGTGAAAGAGCCTCTTCAAAACCTGAGTTTGCATGTTAGTACGCGAGCACTGCGCGCCGCCTACCCTGAGGTTACTCAAAGGGCCGACAGAGTCCCCACTCTAATCGCCCGCATCGATGTGTTAGCCGTCAGGGCGGTAGTTTCCTCAACGTCGACGCTTCCTCTAAGAGGGATCGGCTCTCTCATGATCCCACTCGGCAAGCTTGTGTGATTTAAACCAGCATATAAATCCGTGTTTGTGAGTAAAAATGGACTTCTAGTCACAGAAAAGCGCGATTTAAATGCCTGTCTAGGTCGCACATTGCTATAAAGTTATTTTATAATACGTAGACAGGAGTAGGAGTAGGCTGTGTAATGATGTTATCATTTTTATAACCCATCTGCAAGCTCATTTGCCTTTAAAGGACAGAAAATCTGAGTTCGGCATCAAGTCAAATGCATAATGCATAGAAATGACTGGGAGTGATCAAATCATGCGAATAGATTGTATACATTCACCTTGTTGCAGTTATTTTGTCGTGCATCTTATACCAAAGAGTTTAAACTTGTTTTAATATAGTACTATTTAAAAAAAATATAATTATAAACTAGTGCTTGACAGCAATCTCGCCTGATCGTAAGCAGTGATGCAATCGTTGATGGATTACTGGAAGACTGAACAGGAAAAAAGAAGTGAATAGGAAGCAAGACGGCAGTTGAGCGAGGTGATGCAGTGTTAAATCCAACAACACGACCAACGATTCTGCGCCAGAAGAAGATTAGTCTGGAGACCCTCCATGATAAACTCCGAACACAACAACATTTGGCATACCGCACTCGGCACACATCGCAACACAACAGTGCACAAACCCGTCCTCCGTCGTCCTAATTTTCTGCCATAGTGATAAAACTATGCTTTATCAAAACTATTTTAAGGATTCTAAATGAGTGCCTGAAATTGAGACACAAAATACTAAATAGGTGTTGTATTCCCCACCTTCATTATAACAAAAAACCGGTCGATTCGGCAAAAATGTCACCGTAAAAAGTGTATTTACTTCATTTATTTTTTACATCAAAAACTTCACTAAGTTATTTTTAAGTTAAAATAAGTGAACTTAGTGATCTACCAATAGTGTCAATCACTAGGATTCACAGGCTCATTCCATACATTCAGTGTTTTTACAATGAGAAGGTCTAAATCTCACTGTTACACTCTTGAAAAATGTGAGTTTAACCAGCAGAGCAATCGCGAAACAAACTATCAGTAGCAATGGGTTTTGACAGTTCAAGAACATTCATTGCGTTATTTACGTTGTTGAACAGACACATTTTTCTAATACGAGCAATGGATTAGCAATCTGCTTCGAAATTATTCAAATATGTTAGTAATAGTGTGTTGCGCGTCTGGTATGTCGTTTTAATTTTTATTGTTTAATAATTTAAATTTTTAATATTTGTTTTGTAACATTATAAAAAAAATTCTGTACTGTAAATTTAACCAAAAATTTGTAATGTTTAACATGCATGACATGAGTGAAATGTATGTATAATTGTACAATGCCTGAAAATAAAATGATTTATTAATTATTATTATTTATTAAGGTGCTGATCATCTCTCTGAACCAAGACAATTTGAGATGAAAAGTCAAGTGTAATATAATTGTATGCACTACAAACTACCAACGCCAAAACCAACTTTAGTAGAGAAGAAGCTTCCGGCACACGGACCCCTAAAAAAATTAGACAATGCTCATTGATTCAAATCTATATCGTTTTCTGTTATCATATTAATGAATTATTCAAGTGCAGTGTGCCACTGCTCAAATCGAACTCATTGGGGCACTTTCTCCTGAACAATGGATCGGCAGGTATACAATGAATGTATGTAATGCAATGCACTGCATTACAGATGCATGCATGCATTACGATACACGTGTCGAAGTTGCTTATATGAGCTTAATTTTAGGGTTGTGCGTTGATGAAATTGATTAAATTGCTAGGATTGCAATACTGCACCCAATTGACTGCTGATTTTGCAGGCCGTAGTTTTAATTTATTTAAATTACTAGCTTTCCGCCTGCGGCTTCGCCCAGGTGGAATTCGGTATTTTTGTTTTACAAATGGAATATCTATTTTTTCCGGGATAAAAAGTACCCTATTATTTAATCCGGACTTCTAACTTTACGTCTGCAAAATTTCAAAGCAATCGGTTCAGTAGTTACGGTGTAAGCGGAAAGAACAAACAAACAAACTCATCATCATCATTTCAGCCAAAGACGTCCACTTCTGGACATAGGCCTCCCCCAAGGTTCTCCACGACGACCGGTCCTGCGCCTCCCGCATCCAGCGGTTTCCCGCAACCTTCACCAGGTCGTCGGTCCTACTTTGTCGGGGGCCTACCCACACTACGTCTTCCGGTGCGTGGTCGCCACTCGAGAACCCGTCAGCCCCATCGGGCATCGGTCCTACGGGCAATGTGTCCAGCCCACTGCCACTTTAGTGTTGCAATTCTTCGAGCTATCCTCACTTTCCGATTTATAATATTAGTAAGGATAGATAATGTTATTTCTGTAATTAAGTAAGTTTGTGACAAATAACTTTACAGAAACTAGGTGGGTTCAGACTTGCCTATTTGACTACTCTGAGAAGAAAGGCCAAAACAAAGTGCACAGTCTCTTTTAAAGGGTAAACGCAATCTTGATCCATATAAAATAACCATAAAATGCCTTCTTCGTCGTATCAACGATTCAAATTATACCAATGTTTAAATAAACTCGGACACATCGACAGCGTTGATCTCATATCCTCATAAGCTGTAGGTGTAATGACACAGAAAACATGTCTGTGATGTGGCTCCATAGTCCTATTACAGTCATAAGAGTAGGTGCATCCGACCTGACTAAGTAGCATATCCAGAGGCTTCTTCCAGGTGGGCCATTGCACTTGGTGATCTACTGGAAGGTTTTGCGCGCTTAATATGGTCTGAAAATGTTTGAACAAGGCTTGAAGTTTTAATGTAAAAAATAATAGAAATTCGTTAACTACACAGTTGCTATTTCTTAATGTTATTCGTTAATCTATATTAATATATAAAGCTTAAAATGTTGGTTTTTGTTTGAACGCGCTGATCTCACGAACTGTTGGTCCGATTTGAAAAATTGTTTTTGTGTTAAATGGCCCATTAATTCAGGAAGGCTGTAGGCTGTCAACCACCATCACGCTGCGACCAATAGGAGTGGAGCATATAAAAAGCAAATATTAATCCTTATCTAAATAAATTATATTAAGTATTTAATTTTAAACAAAATTGGCCTTGACATAATTTAATTTCGATTACCATCTATATCAATAAAAATATTCAAATGACTGACTCCACGAGAATCCATCCTCCATCATCAACATCAACCTTTTTTTTTTACTGCTCCACTGCTGGGCACAGGTCTCCTCTCATACAGAGAAGGATAGGATAGGATAGGAGTTTGTTTGTTTGTTTGAACGCGCTAATCTCAGGAACTACTGGTCCGATTTGAAAAATTCTTTTTGCGTTGGATAGCCCATTAATCCAGGAAGGCTTTAGGCTATATAACATCACGCTGCGACCAATAGGAGCGGAGCATATAAAAAACATATCGAAAACTACGCGCGTGATACCGCTTGGCGCAGCTAGTTAAAAAACAAAAATGGTGGTAAAATTATATAAATAAAAAAAAAAAAAATTGTTGTTGCGAAGCGAAAGCCCTATTGAATAATTTAGTTAGATACTATATGATATAGATGATATATAGTAAAGGGGCATTACCTATTTAAAATCTCCATAGTAACGTCTTAATATTTATGTTAAAGGCGTGTAGCAATGACAATTATTTGTTTGGAGACAAAACAATACCGTGTTGGTTATGGGCTTCCTGTGTTAGTTTTGATGATACCTCTAAAATTAATTCAACCGGCCACTGTTTTAAGTTTTTTTCTTAAGTAATATTTCATTTCGTGTAATACTTTTTTTTATGTACAAAAGAATAAATGTCTGTTTCAGAGTGGTTTATATATATTTATTTTGTGATCAGTTTTTAGGAACTGTAATGTTGACGTTCAAAAAGTGTTGTTTCCTGGGTAAAAAAAATGATTATATTTAGTCCGTCATTCAGATTATAAAAAAATATTGGATACGTATATTTTGTTTTATCAAATTAATAAAAAATTACAAATATATAAAAGGCATCAAAGATCAGGAGTGGTGGCTGGTGACGTCACTGCTCGCTAAAAAGTGTAGCGTGCGGTGACGTCACACGAGTTTTCAACGCACTGTGTCGTCTTCATTTTTTGTTTATATGATAAAAGAAAAAATACGTGTCTAATATTTTTTGGAAATCTGACTGACGGACTAATTAGTTTTTTTAGTCAACTACCCTATTACATTTCACATCGTTGGTGGAAACACAGCCATAAACTTGGCTGCTCTCTGGTGATGTACTAATAATTTCATTCATCATCAACCATCTCATACAGAGAAGGATTCAGCGTAATCACCACGCTTGCTCAATGCGGGTTGGCGCTTTCAGACTTAAAGTCCAGGTTTCCTTAAGATGTTTTCCTTCATCTTGTATTTAGTCATTGGTGTCCAAGATATACTTACTTATAATTTCAATATCACATCAGATTCTTTACATAATTGGAACATACAATAAATTAGCCTACAAACGTAATCTTTTTTATCTTTTATCGCCATCCCATCTTTAATGGTGATCGTAATAAAAATATGGTACATAGTTGAATTTGAGTCCAATTTAACAGTTCAGTTTACGTACCTACCCAAAAAGTATTTTTACGATAAGGTTTTTATATCTTATAGTACCAGTTATTTGTAACAGTATGTAACTTAATTAACGGTTCTTACTTTTATTGTTCCAAATAATTTATTAGGTGGATTGTTTGCTTTATTTTTGTTGTGCAACGAATTCTTTGAAAAAAAAAAAGGAATCATTTTTTTTAATATCAAGAACATAGAACACTGATTGAATTTTGTGTACCAAAACGTTATTATTTTTTTTTCTTTTTGATGATAATTATGTAAGAGGAAATATTTGGATTTATAATAATAGTTGTTTACGCAGCCAATAAGTATAGAATAAGGTACCTACCATTGAAATATATACACTTTTTTCTATCATCCAAAAGTACCATATGAACAAAACGTTACCCTTTGTTTCCCCGACGGGATGGGTAGAGGTGTATGTAAGAGGCGGCTGGTTATTTTTAAGCCCTAGTAGTAGGGGGCAAGTCATTCTAGATTCCGGGTAGGGGGCAAGACATTTCACTGGGAAAGTCTAAATAATAAAACTCAATAGCACAAACAGAATCGTTCTTTAATAACGATAGGTAAGTAAGTACACACAAATAAAACATTTTTACAGATATCATCATCATCATCATTTCAGCCGAAGGACGTCCACTGCTAGACATAGGTCTCCCCCAAAGATCTTCACGATGTCCGATCCCTTGTCCACGACCTTCAGCAGATCGTCGGTCCACCTTGCTGGGGGCATACCAACGCTGCGTCTGCGTTTTTACAGATAATGTAAAAATGTTTTATTTGTGGGTACTTACTGGTGCACTACTGTGTGGTACTTAGAGATTAGACTCTATTGAGCTTAATCTCCCTACACTTTTGACATTGATTGTCACTAATGAAGTAACGGCATTTTGACCCTTCTGTTTTAGAAGGCAAATATGACACGTCATCATAGGTAAGTAACCAATGACATACTTAAACGAATTCAAAATTTATCTACCTACTGTATCAGTTTCATATAGGAAGTCAAAACCGGGTTACAAATTTATTTATTAATATTAATTTTATTTATACAAGAGCCTGTAGGTGATCAGGTTTGAAATCAATAAGGCACAGTGAATGAGCACCTTTAAATTTATTGTGTAACAGATCTGACAAAGCCAAAGAATGTGTTATAAATGGTGTATCTGACATCGACGCACAAACGAGTACCATGGATGAGGATCCAGTACATGATTCTGAACCCCTCAGTAGTGGAATTTTTCGTCGGCTTTTTCATGATTAACAAAAAATATGCAGTTTTTTTCACTTTAGACCGTTCATAATTGCTATACTTTTATAACCCAATAAGATTATAAAGTAAAAATTGATATTCGCTAATTACACAAAATATCGCAATGAAAACTAAACTCAAAAAACTATCTTATCAGCTGATTTAATAGAGTTCACATTAGGGATCAACGTCATACCTACAAACACGCACGGCGGCATGCTTGCAACGTTCAAAGGCCAAACCGACACTTTTTTTAAACATTGTATTTCTGTAACCGTCCATTAACGACATAAATGTCTATCATAATTTTATTAGTGGCATGCGGTGTAGCCTTTTCGCGAAGTTTGCGTTACGATGTCAGATAGGTACACCTGTTTGGTATTTTTTATAATGAATTTTTCATACAAGACTATATTGACCTCAAATGACACTTCGTCAATCCGAAATTAGCAAAATATTACAGATGAATAATAAAAACTGAGATTTGGATTCAAGTTTTGAATCTATATTAATATGTAAAGCTGAAGAGTATGTTTGTTTGAACGCGCTAATCTCAGAAAATACTGGTCCGATTTGAAAAATTCTTTTTGCGTTGGATAGCCCATTTATCCAGGAAGGCTTTAGGCTATGTAACATCACGCTGCGATTAATAGGAGCGGAGCATACAAAAAAAAATCGATATCTACGTGGGTGAAACCGCGTGACGCAGCTAATACCTATTTAATATTAACGCTACGAAAAATATTTGATAAATTTGGGTTTCAGATATCCGAATAGCCCAAAGTATACCTTTAGGTACTGTAACTTATATTGATCAACGAACACTCTGGAAATGGTATTATTTGAATAAGAGAAAAACTTTGATCCTGCCTTTGTTTCGAAAAAAAAAAAACAATTAAGATCTGCAAAGATTTGTTTTTTCTTTCAGTCTGCACAAACGTTCAGAAACTTTAAGGATCTATTGAAAATTATATTTATTTACCTAAAAATGAACAGGAGAATAATATTAATGAAACAGTTAAAAATATATTGTTTAATACAATCGAGACTTAAAGTAAAACATTAAATTAGCTAAAACACAAATATTTTACTCTAAACCTCACTCTAACGAGAAATTTCTTCTCATTTAAATTAATTAATTATTCAACACACCGAAAACACCGTAAATCAAGACGTTATACGGGAATTATTACAAAAAATTTACTAATTGTCGTTTTCTATCCGACTAAATTATTAATCGATTGTGATGTCGATAAAAACCATTTTTATTCAATTAATCTTTTTAGTAAGCTTACATGAGATAATAAACGAGACTTTAACTGCAAAAGAATTTTGTTATTAGAGGATTATTGACTTTTCTGGCATGAATCGTTATATTCGACTATGAATCGAATAAATTCGACTAAAATATGTCAATAAAGATGTTACATGTGAAATTACTAATTAGTAAGAATTTGTTTGATTTATATCAGATCCAGAGAAATTCGTGTTATTTTAATTAATAAATATTTACCTTATAGACTTTGTGTGAATTTTTTAACGTTGATGTGTTATTATCATATAGTAAAAAATGAAACTAAGATCAAGCTGTGTGTTTTAAATATAGACGACTTGTTGATTGGCAAGTTTTTTTTTTTAAGTTGATAATTTTAATTGTCATTATGCTATTATCGGAGGCTACAAAGAAATTTAAAACCAGTCTGCATATTTAAAATCTATATGACAAAAAAGTAGATATTCATGTATTCTTTTGGCAGACTAATGTTACATACAAAACCCACAGAAAAAAAAAACACTGCGAAGTATTTGCTACCCACCAGAATAAATATGTACCTATACCATAAAAGCCACATCAGTCAACAAGATTGATTCAATCAATCATGATTATTGCCATCAGACACGTGACCCAAATTATCAAGTTAAAATAAGTAGGTAATGTGTTTTACATGTTTCCTTGACATCAGCCGGTTACATTATCTACACGTTTATCTGCATAAACTCCACATAGATATTATGAACGGTTATAAATAGATTGTGTGGACAATGTTTAGCCTTCGGTGATTGGATAAGCACTAAAAACTCTAAGGAGGGATCTGAGTCTAGCGTCCAATGATTGATAATTACTGATAGTATTCAGATGTTTCAGGAATAGGTTTTTTGGGACTAAATTTAGTCATGTTTGTTTTAGCTTAATTTATTGTTAAGCTTTATTGTTTTCATCGTCTCTGGTAGTGCACTGTCAGTGTGGTGTGGGTGACCTGGTCATCATTAGTTGCAGCTGCATAATAGGCAGCCGATTTGCCGAAAACAAATTTGTAAAAATGTACCACAGTCAAAAATAATTAAAAATAAACTAGGTTCAACGTTATCTTAAAATAAATAAAGTTATTCTATAATTCTCTTTTGCATAAACTTACCCACAGACGTCATCTAGAAATGACTTGTTTACGCAAACTGATAACTTAATAACACAGCATTTAACTGCTTTATCAATCTATTTCTGCCCTTCCTTCAGCCGGTATACCTTGATGATGATGACGTTATAATTAATCGGATACTTCGGACCACCACGCATCGCTATATCCTTTTAAATTGTATGCCTTAAGCTATATGCGGATTTTTCTCAATAACTAAAGTAGATTGGAATAGTGCTGTGAGAAAAAATAAATTTATACTTGGTACATACCTAATGTTTTGGTTTCACAATTCCTCGATATATAGACTATCAAATAGGCGCACGTTACGTATATTGAAATTGAAATATTGAGAGAAACCGCGAGCAAGCACAGCCAAATAATGAAGAGGTTGGACTTACAGGGGGCTTCAGGGCCTGTGTGCAGGCCAGCAGGCAGGGCATGTGGCAGTGGTGGCCGAGCCGTACTATACTCCCAGCAATCGGCTGGGAGACAGTGACGGCTCGATGGCAATCGTGGCGCGGTCTTCCTCGGACTCCCGTCCCGTCTCGCTCTTAGAGAGGGGACCAAGGTAGCAAAATTACGTTAAAATGACGTCCAAATATAGTCAGGTCATGACGTAGGTGACGTCCTATTATGACGTCGGGAGGCCCGGACAAGGACCTCAATATGTCTTGGCCTTATGACGTCACTTTAGAACAACCTTAGTACGTTAAAATTTGACGGCTTTTGGACGTTATTTTAAGACAGACTTATGACGTTAGAGCAGGGCTTAAAATTGCACGATGAGTAGGACGTTATATTGACGTCTTTAGGATATTTTGGGGTCCGTATTTGAGACGTCTTTTTAGACGGCTTTATCACCTATTTATGAGCTCTTCAATTGCGGGTCCGGTCAAGTTCAGGCGATGTACTCCTGGTGTGCTGGAGTGGATAGAGGCCTCCATCAGATGTTCACTTAGCGCTATATGTAGACTTGCCGATAAGCTCGCCGTCCGGTAGCGGTTTGGACTTCGGTTACTTGATGTTGTTCGCAAACCAGGGTTACGCAGAGAAAACAAAAGTATACTGACGGGTGAATGGAAAAGCTTCTTGAGTTATGTTCGTTCTCCATTCCTTAATGCTGATCAGATGCCCCGCCAGGCAATGCCGGAATATTTGAATATGCTTGCTTGATGATATATTTAATTGTTATGTGCAATTAACACCTAATAATGTACCATATATAAAAAATAATTTTTCGTTGCACATACTTACAAGATGATAAAAAAAAATTCGTTCACTTTTGATTCAAGTCGAAATTCACGTATAATAGTAATTTTATTAGTTTTATTTCAAACCCAACTTTGTTAACTTAATATTTACATACATTTAAGACTCCGATAGAGACAGCTGCGACGTGACTCTGGCAAAGCAATTTCTATGAAAACTAAATGGAAATTGTTATATCAGAATCGCGTCACGCGGTCGTCAGCGGAACTCTTGACGTATTGATAACAGTTCAGTTTATTAAAACAATCACCTGAACGAAAACTATGTTTTGGCATTTACGTCAGAAAACAAATGTGATTAATTTTAGTAGATAGCCGTGCTTCGTGGGTGCGACGCATGTTTTTTTTTATACAATATTTATAAACTAATGCTTGACCACCATCCCGTCTTATAGTAATCAGTGATGCAATAGTTGATGGTAAAGCGCGCTAGTCTATTAAGAGCCTATTCCGCCAAAAAAAAAAAGAACTAAGTACCTAACTAGGAAGGAAGACGGTAATTGAGCGAGATGATGTATTGTTAAACCCAACAACACGACCAACGATTCTGTGTACCCGGCACACATCGCAACACAACTGCTCAGACCCGTCTTCCGTGCGGCTTCACCAGACATCATGCCGTCATCATCACGACGAATCGTTTGGCGGCAAGACTTTGTCTTTTTATATTCTATGTTATTTTTTTGTGTAATTTTTACCACAATTAAACGCATTTTCATTCTTTAATTCTAGGTAGGTACCAATATTATCTCTACAACAACAACAACCAGTTTTATAAAAAAAAAAAAAATACCTTTTCTATTAAATTAATTCACGAGCCCATTAACGGTACGCGAAAACAAATTAACTAAAAAAATCTGAATAGTAGGCTAATGAATAATCTTTTGATTTAACCCAATCGCTTTCGAAACCTATAATTTATTAAAAATGTAAAGTTATTAAGTGAGAAGGTTGTAATAGAAAAGATTATGAAGGGCAACGACCTCTATGGAAATCATGGACTAAGTATTTCACTCTTTATAGCAGTTTAATAATATATTAAAAATATATATATCTGTAGAGACAATAGGGTAGTTGATTAAAAAAAAAACTAATTAGTCCGTCAGTCAGATTTCCAAAAAAAAAATCTTTTTTCATATAAACAAAAAATGGAGACGATACAGTGCGTTGAAAACTCGTGTGACGTCACTCCTTACAACGCTTTTTAGCAACGAGTGACGTTACCAGCTCCCACTCCTGATTTTGAAGCCTTTTAAATTTGTAAATTTTTATTGATTTCATGAAACAAAATATATGTTATATATCCTTAATAATCTGAATAACGGACCAATAGACAATAAGAATTTAAACTTATCACTCGCATAACTTTCAATTCCTTGGGAATATCAGGATAAAAAATAACTTAGGTATATGTTAATTAATTAATTCTGGTTATAAACCATCTCTATGCAATCATCCAAATCCATTTCGTAGTTTTGCGTGAAGAAGTAACAAACTGAACCCATTCTTAAAAACTTTCACGTTTCGTAAGAATCAGTAAACCAATAATGACACTTTTACACTACAAATGTCAAAATTTCCCGCCAATCTTTGAATTATGATTTTAACTAGTGTAAAATTTATATTAAACTGGTTTTTATAGGATATTTAAATAAATGAATATTCCTTGTTTTTCTAAGGTACCTACACATAACACGCATGATACCTAAAGATGATACGCATTTTTTCAAAGTAGGCTCGTTCAATTAACATAATTAAAATAAAGAAATAGCGTAATAAATCGTTATAATATCTTTATTCATGAAGCATTATCAATATTATACCTAATAAATTGATTACTCAAGATTATAAACCGTGTTAAGCATTATCTATCATGTTTAGGTAGTAAAAAACAATACATATAAATCTATGAATGTGCTAGGGCCGCGGGATCTGCCAGTGCCGCGGTACCTGCCAGGGCCGTGGGATCTGCCAGGGCCGCGGGACCTGAGAGGGCCGCGACACTTGCCAGGGCCGAGGGAACTGCCAGAGTTGCAAGTCTGTCAGGGTCGTGGGTTGTGTGAAAGAGTTACCATGGCCCTGGCGCACCGGCAAATGAAAGAACACTGGTTGGTTTTAGTCAGAAATAGTTGACACGCTCTTCTGCTCCGCCCAGAGCGGGAGACATCATTTGATGATTTCCTATCCAAAAAAAAAAAAATTAGTCACGAATTGAGATGGGACAATTTTTTTTTTAATAATTATAAACTAGCGCTTGACCGCAATCCCGCCTGATGGTAAGCAGTGATGCGATCGTTGATGGTAAAGCGCGCTAGTTTATTAAGAGCCTATTCACTCAAAAAAACTGAGCGAATAGGAAGGAAGACGGCAGTTGAGCGAGGTAATGCAATGTTAAACCGAATAACACGACCAACGATGCAGCGCCAAAGGGAGATTGATCTGAAGACCCTCCACGACCAAACCCCCAACACAACAACATTAGGCGCATCGTACCCGGCACACATCGCAACACAACTGCTCAGACCCGTCCTCCGTACGGCTTCACCAGACATCATGCCGGAACACGCCAAATCGCTTGGCGGCAAGGCTTTGTCAGGTGGGTGGTAACTTCTGCCGGCGGCCGATGTTATGGCAGAATATTATTAAGTATTGAGTCTATTAGGTCACCGCTGCTCTTAAAACGGTGAAGGTAAACGTCGTCAGGAAACCGGCATGTCCTAGAATCAAGAAAAAACGAAGAAATTTGTGACATCTGGCAACGTGCACTGGGGCCAAGGCAGATCGAGCTAATGGGCTTTATTTACCCCATCTATCTACCCTGTCCTCAAGGGTTAGAAGAGGACTACTTCTTCTGACTCTTCTAGGCTAGGCCTCCCTTGAGGAGAGGAGGCCCGTGTCCAAGCTGTGGCAACATTACACGTTGATTATGTTGCTAGGTCTAGAACTTATCATTATTGTGAAAACACTAATATGATTTTTTTAGTGTTACTATAACATATATATATTAATTACCGTGCGATATTCACGCGCAAAATGCGATATGGATACAAAAAGTTCAACACGGCAATCTATGTTGAACTATTTTGTGTCGAAATCGCATTTCACTTATAAGAGTTAAAGTCCAAAATTGAGTGTTAAATCTGACCACCCAAGCGTTTCTCAGGCTGTCGCAAAGTAATTGATAACATTGTCGACTTATTGATAACAGTTATCTTGCTTACACCATTTCGGTTTGATTTTGCATAGACCACGTGGTCGGCTGGTGTCAATTGAATCAACAGATAATATAATGTTTGGGATCAACGAAACCATTATTGATATTAATTATCTCAGAAAAAATGTCACTTGCACTAGTGAATTTTATGATATTTATGCTTGTATGTGCTAGGTGTCGATTCACGTCAGTAGTGCAATGGCTGGTGATCGCAAACGTCGTATCAGTTCGAACCGTAAGTTCTAGCCGCTAAGCTAAGTTTTTTTTTTTAACAATATAAACTAGTGCTTGACACCGCTACCATTCAGACGAAGCGTTTCGCGTTGTCTTTTATATCACCTACATCGCGAGACTGGAACTTTTCGTATGCCGATAATTTCAGTGTCTTCAAAGCTAAAGTGAATAGGCATCTCTGTTTACCATCAGGTAGGATTGCAGGCAAGCACTATTTATCGTTAAAAAAATGCCATATACAGTATGGCATTTTTTTTAACGATAAATAGTGCTTAACGATTTAATTGTGAAAGCACCGTGAATCATCATCCACAGACCGTCTTTACCCACGGCTGGACCTATTCGTTTTAGTCCTAATCATGGCGCTCTCATGCCAATATCTTCCAAGCTCAATACTCGATGTCAAGAATGTAGTGCACCCATCTCGCCACGGCTTACTTTATCCATATAAAAGTTATAATATAATGTTAAATTCCTTGTTAAGAGCTGCTTTGATAAGCAAGCTATTAATAGTATAACATTTTCACCGTCTCTTCCTATTCGATAAAAGCACAAAGATTATAGAATATCAGGACAGCTAGTCTCTCCCCTTTGAACAACGATTCTACAGCGTGAACACCTGTAAACCTGAACTTCCTTGTCCACTGATAACATTATCCCGTGCGTATATTTTAGGGTTGCAACTTGCTAGTAGGTACATAAATATTTGTCTGTCTTTAGTTTATTGGTATTTATTTGCGTGTGAATTACATATTTAGGCAAATTTAAGCATGCCTGTAAGCTAAATAAAAGTAACATTTTCATTAAAATATTCCGTACCCGTATATTCCGCATTAAAAAAATACCTTCTAATCCGACAAAGTAGAGGTCCAATGATAAGATTATAATAAAGCGTGTGTCGAATTCAAACGAAGCAAACAGAATCAAAACAATATCTTATGTATCAAATAATATACTACACTGCAAATTCAAAATAGGTCAACTGTATTTCAAAGCGTTCTATCATCTCGCTATGACTTCAAGAGATAAGCAGATATAACACCACGCCGCAGAAGCAAATAAATGAAGTATTCACGTCAAAACGAAAAGACTAAATAGGGCTGTCGCAAAGATAAACAATAAACATCTGTTTAACAATAATAATTATATTTTATTTTTTGTACTTGTTTCTTCTCTAGGATAGTCCTAAAATAGTAGTATCTAATATGTTTATATAATGGTAGAAATATCAATTATAACATGATGACCACCAATAAAACAAAAGGGCACTTTTATATATTAATTATTAACGATATTTCTACACGAAAATTAAAGAAATTCTGGTAGTGAAAGTAAGCCCGTATATATAAGAATAATGACTGCATTAATCCCTACGACATTACATCTTATATGCAATGTCAACCTGTCCCACTTTATTACAAGTATCTTTGCACCTTTCATTTCTTGTCAACATATAAGCAAGGCTTTCAATTACACAGACAGACAGCAAGACAAATCATGACACAAGTGTCCCAAACATCGCAATTTATGTCCCAACAAAAACACAGTCGCGAACTTTCACAAATATGATTTCCGAAACTGTTAGAACAACAACTGAACATTTCAAATTTACACCGGAATTGGTCTTGTACTTTCCTGGTTCTAAATATAATCGTAGAACGTGTTACAAAATATATTTATGAGTTACATTTATCGAGACACTTGTGTCGGCGGCGAAAGCTGACAGGTGGGAACCCTGAGTCGGCTGTAAATCGCGACCGTGCCGACGGATTATCTTTCGCCAAACAGAAGATAAGGTGATGGATGTCTTACATTGTAGGCTGAGTACGGGAAAGACATTGAGGGCTTAGAACCTAGGAAGTGTAGGCTCGTGAATATTTTTAAAATCGTTAACAGTAATTTGGGTTACAATAAAATTTGATATGGCTTATTTTAATGTGAAGGTTTTAGGTTTTGTTTTCATTATTATTCTTGATAGGTGTAAGTATTAATCAATATATTAAAATGATTTTGAAATAATTATCTTATTTATAACTTCACATTCTAACTTTCTTTAAATTGTTGTTCTAATATATAATCATAAGGGTTAGGTGCCACGATTAATTTGTAACGATTAGTATGTTTTTCTCACAACCATGTGAAATCTATTTCTTTATTCCATTACTAGACGAATCGCTTACATGTTTTAATTTACAGATGACAAGTTATGTGAGACCGCTGATATGTGATTACGGTTTTCGAACAAATTGATTAGACCGAAACTGTCAAATAATTAAGAAAATAAACAAAAGTATTATATTAATAGCTTACAACGACGTTTTGAAGTTAAAAGCCATTTTGTAACAAAATAGTCATATGTATCTGTATAAGTTTAACTTGACGAAGATCAAAGTTCATACGTAGGCAAATATTTTTCTTTACAAAATAAGTTATAATTTTTTTTTTATTAAACCAATAATGTATACAATGAATTATACAAACGGATATGATTTTTTTTTTATAATAATATCATGACTATCGTATTTTAATTGACGATTGATTTGTTGTTTAAAGTATTTTAACATTTTTCTTTTTTTTTATATATATGATGCGTGATTGAGATACGGATTTCTGTAAAAAGTCTGATAAATTGTTAGTTAGTAGTCAGCAACGGTCAAATAAAATTATTATCTAATTCTATTTCGCCTTCCATATTTTATTTGGTACTTTAGATAGAGACTGTCGTTTGATTCCTACGCACTTATTGTTACATATTTATGAGGAAGCATTCTTCTGTGTCAGCCTATTGTCGTCGTTCGCAAATTTATGAGTTTCAACGACAAATTGTGTATTTTTTCTTCAATAGAATTATTTAAATAATCCTAAAGATATGTCCAACATGTTTGGGCGAACATCTTAAGCATGCGATTTAATGGTGGAATTAATGGTTTAACCATCGATCACCGGTTTAACTGATTAAACCATTTCATTCATCTATACTAATATATAGAGTGGTGCTGACGATACGACAATAAATTAAACAACGTGTACATACCTCAACACATTCTCAGTCTACCCATAAAAATCATATAAATATGTCCATTAGTGTAGTGACAGGAAATTATTTTTAATTTTTCACATTTTCTACGTGATTTACATAAACTTACAGGTTAATGGCCGCCTCATCCTGCGGTACCAAACTTTAATAATTATAGCGCGAAAAAAAGCAAGTCGATACAGGATCGCGTTGTCGCCGATCAGAGGTCAGTGAACCAATATTTTTAAGGGATGTCCTATTTCGTTTGCAATTTTATGCGATTTAGTTTGTTTGAAATTTTCATTTTTCTAATTTTGATGCTAGGTTTTTTTATATGGTTTAGAATTATTTCTATGAACCAGCATTGTTCGTGTTTTCATTTATTGTTGTACTGTCAGCACCACTCTGTATAAAGCTGAAGAGTTTGTTTGTTTGAACGCGCTAATCTCGGAAGTACTAGTTCGAATTGAAAAATTCTTTTTGCGTTGGATAGCCCATTTATCCAGGAAGCCTTTAGGCTATATAACATTACGCTGCGACCAATAGGAGCGGAACATATAACAATGTATGCTGTATATTTTTTCTTATTACCCCACGCGAACGAAGTCGCGTGCGGCCGCTAGTAAATTATATTTAACACATTTATCATTATGAGCTTAACAATAAAGTTATTGTAAAGCTCATAGTCAGTAGTAGGTAGTAGAGTAATAGTCAAGAGTAGGTATATGACTACCAGATGATTTTATAATGTTGAACTGACGAATTTTTAAATGTTTATTTTTTATTCATATTGATTTTTCGCCGACAGTCAGGTGGGTGAGCACCTTTATCTGAAAGCAATTTATACTGTGTCATCTTTTTTACATATTATGTTATTATGATCTTCTTCAGTGGGCATCCATACTACTATTATAAATGCGAAACTAACTCATATCTGTCTGTTACGCTTTCCCGCTTAAACCTCTTAACCGATTTTGATGAAATTTGGCACAGACAACCTTTAGACTCTGAGAAAGGACATAGGCTACCTTTTATTGAAAAATTTGATATTCCCGAGGGAAATCTAAAAAACGCGTTATAACTGAATTCCACGCGGGCGAAGCCGCGGGCGGAAAGCTAGTAATAAATAAAATGGTCCCATCATTGTCATGTTAGACAAGTTCGGAATACATAAACATTATTTTAATAGTTCTAATGATAAAATACACCTGTTTTACTGTTTCTTTGAAATATGCGAAATTATTCGACAAATGTGAGATGAGGTAGATTTACACCGACGAGATAAATAGATCTAAAGTCGTTTGATGGACTTCTGCTTAAGTATATAGGCTCACAATAGTACTTTTTTTCCTATTAAATTAAAAAAAATTGAATGTTAAAACAATACATATCACAACATTGATACATCCTTATAAAATAACATCTAATCTATACTAAAATAATTTAAATTTTAACAGAATATACCTACATCATGTCCGCTATGTACAAACAAGTTTTAGTTTTAATTGAATTAATTAAAGAATAATAAATGTCAACTTATTTAAGCCACACTAAACAACAGTAAAGTCATACGCAAAAGACACGCCTCGATGTGTTGTGAAAACTGCCCATCATCATTCATCATTTCAGCCGAAAGACGTCCGCTGCAGGACATAGGCCTCCCCCAAGGATCTCCAACATGACCGGTCCTGCGAAAACTGTCCAATTATACAATAACTTACCGTGAATTTTAATCGTTCTACAACGATAAAGAATAGTATTACCATTAATAGTAAAATATTATTTACCGCAGTGTCTTCGACCAGTGTGTGTTGCCAGTGATGACTTATGGAATTGAGACGTGGTCGCTAACAATGGGCCTTATAAGAAGGCTCAAAGTCGTTCAAAGGGCAATGGAGAGGGCTATGCTTGGGGTTTACTGCGCGATCGAATCAGGAATGAGGAGATCCGCAAAAGAACGAGAGTAACCGACATAGCCCGAAGAATTGCAACACTGAAGTGGCAATAGGCTGGACACATTGCCCGTAGGACCGATGCCCGATGGGGCCGACGGGTTCTCGAGTGGCGCCCACGGACCGGAAGACGTAGCGTGGGTAGGCCCCCGACAAGGTGGACCGACGACCTGGTGAAGGTCGCGGGAAACCGCTGGATGCGGGAGGCGCAGGACCGGTCGTCGTGGAGAACCTTGGGGGAGGCCTATGTCCAGCAGTGGACGTCTTTCGGCTGAAATGATGATGACGATGATTATTTTAATAATATAAAAATTTAAAACAACCTGTATAAATATGTATGACGCATGATCTAGTTTGAAACACCCCATATGTGTGCGCAGCCGCGTTCTAAGGGCACGCGGAACTCAATAAATAATAATACCTAGGTATTTAAAAAGATGCACTAAATTTAAATTTAGTTTGTTGTCAAGAGTATCGGGACTAAAGTAGCATGAAACGAAATGCCCCTCATTTGGGACAAACATTTTGATATATCGTAAGGCCGTTGAGACAAATGGCACAATTAATCTCTTTTTAGATTAGACGTGAGATTGAGACCTTTCAGTAATTGCAGTGGTGTATATAATTAATATTAATTAAATTAATTTGTTTTAATTTCGTGTTGTTTTTTGTTGCAGGTAAGTACCGAGTTCAAGGGTTTTTGGCGTTTTGTAAGTTGGTGAACTACTAGCCTTATTACCGCAAAACAAGCATTTAGCAGTAGTTTATGCTAAACACCTGTTAAACATGACACTATTATACGGACTTTGACGTATCACTGACACTAGACACGCATTAAACAAATGTTTAAGTTTTTGTGGTCAGACTCTAGCCCCCTTGTTACAAAACAAGGATTTTGTTTTTAGACCAGTTTTTTTTTTGGCTATTGGTTTTGGCGATTATCGACTAAGATTGGAGATTGATCTGGAGATCTTCCACGACCAAACTCCGTCCTCCGTCCGGTTTCACTAGACATCATGCCGGAACACGACAAATCGCTTAGCGGCAAGACTTTGTCTAGTGGGTGGTAACTTCTGCCGGCAGCCGTTGTTATGGCCTACCACCGTTTTGATTTATGAACCTAACCAATATAGAAATGCAGTTATTTATAAACAATTACCGCTTAGTTAAGAGGGGACTCTAGTACCAAGGAAAATAGGTATTTGAAGAAACTATTGCCGTCGCGCTGCTTCCAACCTGTCCCGGTAAAGTGCGAAAAGGACAGTTGCAGCTCAGGCTGATATTACCTACAAAAACGCTGACCAAAAGACGTTTCGTCTCAATTATTTTATATATCAAAATTTAGAGGAAACGTATACACCTGCTTCTATTATTTTCTGTTTTGGCAAAAAACATATCACGTTTGTCTAATAGTCATCTGAACATCACGGTAAAAATGGGTTATTTTTCGCGATTTTGAAGTATCGTATTTCTTTTATTAATTAAGTATCGGAAAAAATTAAATTGTAGAAAAAAATAATAGCTCTAAAAGCGTTTGTATAGAGAAAGCAACCACTAGAGTTCCCTCTTAATCCAAATAAAGTTCGAAATATAAATATTGACTCCATGTATGAGTCAGTATTTATATTTACAGGTTAAGCCTGGAACTAGAGTAAGTTTTCCTTTAATTAAGAAAAAAATAACAACCATTTTCGTTTGTTTTTCTAAATTAAGACTTAACAAATCTATTAGCAAAAAAAAATAACTTGTACTAATAAATTTGTTATGTGTGTATACTGTATAGCCTTATCTATTTATAATCGAATACACCTATAACTACTAAAAGGAACAAACAAAAAATATATACGCCAAAAGAAAAATGCAAATATTGTTGCATTTTCACAAAACCCTAACCAAATCACACATTCGCTCATTCAACACAGTTCGTCTTCAAACATTGACAAGTCGTACTCAAACTGTAAAAACGGCAATAGTATCGGATTTCGCAAGCCGATCCGTCTGTAGTCTGACGTCTGCCGGCTGTCTGTAGACCTGACAGTTGAGCCAACAATGTGACATTACCAACTCACCGTTATACGGCAAGACACCTCAGATTGGAAATTGATCTCCTGATTGTGATATTCTATGGAATTCTGCGTAAGTTTGTAATATTTGCGCGACGCTAAAATATGTCACGGTTCCGTTACGCATATTTGATTTTTATATGTCATAAGTCAATATTAGACTGAACGTCAAATTCGCTATCGTTCTTGACCAAAGATTCACGATCCCACGTCTAAAGTTCAGGGCTGCTCGTTCAAATTCAGTTCAAATAATGCAAATTCAACGTCACATGTTTTCTGATACAAGAAATATGTCCTAGAGTAATCTGGACACAATATAATCAAGAGAAGCTTTTATTTTAGTGTTCCTTTATTTTTCGTTTAGTCAATAGCGTAAGGGTGGGTACTCGCCGTACTGACAGACAGATATACAGCCTCGGTGGCATAGCGGTAGCGAACGCGGCCGCTGCTCAAGGAGGAGCGGGTTCCCGCGCAGTGCAAATATTTATATGCATGAATATGAATATTTGCACTGGTCTGGTCGTATCTCGGAAACCACGTTAAGCCGTTCGTCCCGGTTGCCATACGAACATCAAACATTAGGGGAGAGTCCTACAGTACCGTCACCTTAAGGTATATCCTCAAAAAAATCTAAATACCTAAGGTTACATGTTCAATACCTCCTAATATATTAAAAAATACTATTGTGCTATGTATTAAAACAAACAAACAACCAAATTCTTTAGAAATAATCAGGTTTATTATTGCAATTCAAAGACTAGGAAAAATCAACTACAAATAATTGGCCTCCAGTACCAGCCAGTAAGTATATAAACATTTAGATAATACAATAATCGCAAATGTACTGATCGGATAGCTCCGATATGTTTGCACATGCCTCATGTACCCACACTTTACAGTTTCCACACTGTATCCAATCTTCTTCATGACATTCAGCGCACAAAGGGCAAACCGTCTCTTCTTCAATCGGTTTGTTAATAGGAGTTAGATTTTCTTTGGTTTTTATTTTTGTTTTCTTGCTGACATCTCTTCCTGACAGTAAACTTTTACCTTTTCCTAACACCTTCGTTTTCTTGTTACCATCTTCTTGAACATTATTTTTATCTAGCTTAAGCGATTCAATTTTTTTTTTGTCGGTTTTTTTCTCTTCCAGCATCTTTTTGTACGGAGAACTCTTTATAATTTCACTGAAATCGACAAATCGACAAATATGAAATCGACCCATAACTGGTTCAATGGACATTTCTTTATTATTTTTAATATCACTAATTCTGTCATTCAGCGTAGTTCGGGGTACCTGATAGCGTTCTGCTTGACGTGCACTCATCTCGTTATTCAGCACCTTTTCTACAGCTTTGTGCATATTTGCCGGATCCCAGGTGCCCTTCTTTTGCCTCGTCTGACCATCATTCGTATCATTTGGCATTTTTGTGTATCTGTAAGTAACGCAATTCTTTTAAAAACAAATTTTAAAAATGGCCGGTACTGCAGGACTGCGATGTGGCCGGTATTGCAGGAAACGAAAAAAAAAAGATTTTCGATTTTATACGAAAACAACGTACAAAGGTTGAATTAATATTCGGTTTCTAATAGTCATATAAGCATACTAAACTTACCAGGAGTTATTTGTTTTGAATTGAATCCATCAACTTCGAAAATTACTATTAGAATTTTAATTACGTAGCGTACGTTCATCGCGCTTAACACAAATCTTTGCACTGACAGTAATCCTGTCGCGACCGGTCGACACCGAGCGGGGCATATACTTGTACTATTAAACTGCACTTCTAACGTTAAAAATCTCAATGCCATCTATTATAGAATTAGAGAACTAGCAACTGGCCGGTACTGGACGCTGGCCGGTACTGTAGGACTCTCCCCTACAGGCTCTTGGTTGTCTGTAAATGATCGCTCTTAGCGTTAAGACAGCCCATTGTGTCACCCTTTGTAAAATATTTATATTTATGTTCTGTAATCTATATGGTGACATAATAAAGAGTATTCTATTCTATTCTATTCTATTTTATTCTTGGAGCCATCAAAAGTTCAACAATTGGCCCAACTGCAATGCTTCGATATCGCCTAAAGGGGACCTCAGACTCCAAAGCTGAAAAAGCTTCAGATGCAACTGGGAGTAAATCGGAGATGATGGGATACCTAGTCACCGTACTACCGATTATCCAGTAACGGAACGGTGATGACAGAATTGATAATAAAATTGGCTTATTACCCTCTGTAGAACAATTAATTGTTGGTAGTATTATTGCAGCATTCCATGCGAAATAATAATTAATAAATAATCCTCATCCGTTTCTAATAAATAACTTTGACTCCTATTAAGTTCTTAATTAAATCAATCGACAAGTGCAAAATGGAGGCCAAAACACTAGCACTAAAAGTTTGTTCAACTTGTAGCGTCTAATAAGCTGACGACAGACCTATTTCCGCTGCAAGATTCAGCGGTGTTCACCTATGCCGACGATAGGATGCGTGATATACTGAATGGGAAGTGAACTGCAGATAAATCTTGGAAGCTAATTTAGTAATCTGTTCACGTATCTCCCTTACATATATCAATGTTGGCGGACGTTGATTCAATTATAGAGATGCAGTGCAAAAACGGGGAGGTCAGCGGGTGGGTTATAACAAAAAAAGATATTTGTTTTTTAAATAATGTGAAACGTAAAGAGTCCGATAATACTAAACATTTCGAATTACATTGTGCCAACTCCAGTAAATAAAAAAGTGGGTTCATTACATCAGTAAGTACAGATTCCTACGTAGTCTATTCTGAACTAAATTCACTAAAATTCGTGAAAACTTGGTTGTCATTCCACTTGATCCTTAAATTAGGCGTTGATACTATCGTCAGCTGATTTGAAACTCAATTTACCTTAAAGTTTTTACAGTCAGAATATTACAGAGATCTACAACAATGCAATTAAACTCCATTTATACAACTAAAAATTAATTAACGCACTTCCTGAAAATCACTTCTTCTGAATCGGTTTATATCCTAAAAATGATTAAAACTACGGAAATTATTGTCGTATTAACCGTGTTGTTTGTACAGACTTTTAAAATCGCAGTTTTACTTGTATTCTTACAAATTTAATCACTCAATACAAAATAAAGAAAAAGACCTTATTCCAAGAACGTTAAAGTCTTCGTTCTCCAAGAATTGGTACTAGTTAAAACTAATTTAATAAATAACAATACTATATACTAATAAAATTCAGTGCGGTCAGTCAATTGGGGTGTTTGAAGGCGTGCGTTAATGACATACACGTTGCATACTTTTCAGCACAATAAAGAAAGGCGACAAAAATAGACCATTAAAACCTTTAAAATATTCTAACAGTCACTATTGAAGTCTCAATTACACAAAGTTGCCAACTTCTAAACCGCCATTCTCTTTCACCATGACGCCTTTCCTCGTATCTTGCGTGGGCGCAGCTTCCTGCACACTGACAGTTGACAGCGCACTGAGGCACCCGCCGCCGGTGAACCCGCTGCTAATACAGTGGTCCCTACTTCTATAATAGGGATGTTCAAACAAGATGAAATGGAGTTATTTTGCTTATGATATAAATCGACAATGTAATTGATGATGGTCAAGAAGCGATTGATAGTAATGTTGAAGATGGCGATAGAAATGAGAATAAGGATGAAATAGTTTAAATTCTTGTAAACGATATGTAAGAGATTGATTGAAGGAAGAATTTTAGCATTGGGATTCTGCGTCACAATATTTAATAAAATATAGCTTTAAATATTTAGTAAAAAACATGTTATGATATAATTGATAAACATGTGAAACAAATTAACTACGATGGAGTTTATGATATGGAATTTGAAGTGAACTTACGAATTTTTTGCCTAAATGCTTATCTCCTACGAAGTGAAATAAGGATATCTAAAGGAATATATGCTAACTAACCGTCGGTTTCGCCTTTTATGATTTTCTTAAAATATTTGTTTTACTTTTAAATATGGATAATAACAATTTTACCCTGCATATGAAAATCAATAGCTTTTACGTTTTTGGACATTTAAAATTCTATAGGCGGTTTGGTTATCAAAAAATTGGATATTTTTATTTATTCAGCCTATACGCCTATTCTCCTTCTTAGGTTAAGCAGATAAGTCTAACTATTTATAGATAATGTCAGATTTTGTGACGGATGTGGTAGATAACATCTATTTATATCTGGTAAATAGTTGTGTTGCGATACACTCACATTTGGGCACATTTTAGGTTATCTCCGCCGAAAATACCACCCCGTTGATCTCGTGGTTAAAAGCGTGACAGCTGAGATGAAGACCTGGGTTCGATTCCCAGTCTTAACAAAGTCTTATTGGGGTCTTCCATTAAGAAAGATTTCTTAGAAAAGGTGCGGAGTTCGGAAGTTTGTGCTGCGGAGTTTGTTTCGCCACTTCTTCAAATAGAAAGGGCGGGCGTTTTGTTGGACTGTCTTATGTAATACTGACTTTCAAAAAGTCAATTTCTCAACCTAGTTTGAATAAATGACTTTTGATATTTATTTTAAATTTTTGGTGATGTGAAACCCCCGTGCTGAGAAAAGCACGTTAAACAATTTTGTGCCGCGTCTAATTTCTCTTCGGTCGTATCAGATTGCCTTTTCATCGGACAATAAGAGCAAAAGTAGGTACACTTTTGCTCTCATTGTGTGCACACTATAATAATAATATATTCCTCGTAAATGGATGAAACGGTCTGGAAAGCTTTGCTCGGAGTTTCTCTACGCGATCGAATCAGTCATGAGGAGATCCGCAGTAGAACCAAAGTCATCCACATAGCTCTTCGAAACGCTAAAATTAAGTGGCAGTGGGCGGACACATTGCTCGTAAAACCGATAGCCGATGGGGCAGTAAGGTTGTGTCTTAACCTTACTGCCCAAGCGGCCATCGGTTAGCAAGAGCAACAATCTATTTGGCGTATTTGCCATTATTATCGCCATTTATCAAACCAATGTCCATCTATAAAGCACATGTCAATTGTAAAAGCACGGCTTTCTCAAAACAGCCCCCCGACAAGTCAGATTGAGTCATAGATAGCAACTCTTTGTGTGGGCGATTTTTGCACCAGCCCAGTCCTGTTCATAATTGTTCCAGTCTCGTTATGAAGACATTACGGAACGGTAAGGCCTGCCCACGTTGGAATACCTGTTCTATTTGATTCTTGATTGTAATTGTAACAAGGCAATGATTAACATTGTTTATGTCAGTAAACTAATGCTTAATTTGTAACTAGTTTCATTATATCAGCACCTAACTAAAGTGTCTTTGAAGGCAATGCTAACACAATAGAATGGAATCTGTTGAGGTTTTCGTGACCTGGGGAAATTTTCTCTGCAAATTGCGCGTTCATTTGCCAGTTTTAGTTAACTCGATAATATGCAACTAACTCAAGCTAATCCAAATTGTGACTAGATAAGCTATAGGACTGATAGACAGCATTTTCAAAAACCAGAATGACAACCAGTCATCATCATTTCAGCGTTAATCCCAGTCGCATCCGAAGCTTTTCAGTTTTGGAGTCTGGGGTCCGCTTTACCAGTCTAACAAGTCAGCTTGTCTCGATTGTAGCTAAACTTCGATATTTTCCGTGAAGCGACTGTTGCCTGACCACCACAACTCGAAGGCGATACCGAAGCATTGCAGTTACACCAAATGTTGGACTTTTGAGGGCTCCAATAATCCGTCACGACTGCCGTTAGATGTTCGTATGGCAACTGGGACCAACGACTTAACATGCTTTCCGAGGCACGACCAGACCAGTGCAAATATTCATATTCATGCATACAAATATTTGCACCGCTTGAAGATCGAACCCGCGCCTCCTTGAGCAGCGGCCGCGTTCGCTACCCCTACGCCACGGAGGCTATCAATCAATCAATTGTTAACCACTGTTCCTTCAAAGAATACAACCATAGCGCAGCCTATAACCATTTTTCCAGAGTAGACTCTGCCATCGACAATGCTATGGAGGTGGCGAAGTTTTTAGCCAACAAGATATGTATATTACGCCGTCTTGCCATCAATACGATAAAAAAGGAAAATACTTCTGTAATCCATACGCCTTTTTCTAAAGTTTCACTATCCAGTACTTTTCATTATATCATCTACTGTCTTCAAGATCTCGTGCCACGGAAGATAACATGAACATTTGAGAATCAACCAATTTACAGTTTACCGTCAATTTCAAATGATTTACAATTGTACGCTAGTTTCAGTCGACCCACATATTTTACAATATTTGCTCAGAAGCCACAGAGTATATGTATTGTTATTATAAGTATTGTACTACTGAGTTATTTGTGTGATTTTTCGGACGATTTCCTCGAAAACTAAAGTATAATAATTATGAGGTTATGTAAATTGTTAACGTCAAGGAGTGGTGAGATCTAAAGAAAACACTGCTAATATGTATCTAATAGATAATTAACAAGTTATTTATAAGCTTAATTGTTTTTAATTAAACAATTAAAAACGAAAAGTCTATGTCAATATTTAAAAAGCATTTAAAATTGCATATATTCAATCAAGCGAGCGCACCTTAGTACATGCCACATCTAGTTGTGCGTGCTCCATGTGTTGTTAGCAATCTACCTTACATATTTTTAATTTTTATTTCTGTATAGTGTCTTACTGTACTGTACGTCTTAAATATTCGTTTAATTTAAATTTAAAAATTTCTCATGTAAGTGATTAATATCTTATGAGAAATAAAGATATCTCAAACCTCAATTGCTAATAACAATGATAATAACGATCGATCCATCATCACTGACAGGACTATTGTTGCCAATAAGCCTGATAAAGTGATGGTGGATCGATCAGAGCGGCGTGCAATGATTGTTGACATAACCATCCCGCATGATGAGAACCTCGTGAAAGCCGAGAAAGATAAACAAATCAAGTATCTTGACTTGGCTCACGAGGTTGTCGACATGTGGGAGGTGGATTCAGCAATCATTGTGCCGATAGTAGTGACAGCCAATGGCTTAATAGCCAAGAGGCTCGACCAGCACCTCAAGAGGCTCTCGTTAGGCAGCTGGATCAAAGGCTTGATTCAGAAAGCTGTACTTCTGGACACGGCTCGCATTGTCAGGAAGTTCCTCTCTCTGGAGCCCTGACCGCCGGTAGCTTGGACCCTGTTCCCGATACCGGTGGGCTACTATTTTTTATATTTTTAAATGTTTTTTTATGTATTGTTTATGTAGAAATATTTAAAAATGTAATTTATATGTATATACAATGGAATAAAGGATGATAATTATAATAACCGGGAATATTTATTCTAAATTTATCGGTTCAGAAATTAAGCAATGAGAGGGTACCCGACATACTACGGTTACCGACATAGCTTTAAGAATTGCCAAACTTTAGTAGTAATGGGCAGGACTCAGAGAACAGATGGCCAATGGGATCGTGAGGTTCTGGATAGGCGATTCCGAAAGACCGTTGAAGGGCCATCCACACATAAAAGGCAATCGTTAAATAATCAGTCCACCGGTGTGGACTAGTGATGGTTGCCGGAGTTCTATGAATGCAAGAAGCATTGAACAGTCCTTGAAGAAAACCTATGGATGAAATTTGACACTCTAAGAGTATACTTTCCATCTGTATATTCACACGAGATCGAAGTTTATGCGGGTGAAACCGGGAGCCGCAGCTAGTTCTATCGTATACGTATTATCCTCTTACACAAAAACTACTGAAAAGATTTGTATGAAATTTGGCACACAGGGGGTTTTTTACCAGAATTAACATGTAGAATAGTTTTATGGGTAAAACCACAGGACAGCTAGTATTAAATACAAAAAATATCTCTCATGATCATGACGATAAAAGTAAAAAGAAATTCATTAGCAATTTCTTACCTACCAAATATTTCATCACTTTTGCATTGTGTTAGAGTCCTGTTCGCCTTGGTAACATTACCAAACGCTTTTGTTTATTGTTTATACAAGTGTGTGCGTGTATACAGTATAGTACGTATTGTGATGCGCTTACGCACGAATACGGTTGTTTCTCCACACGTTTCCTGTTCATAGATGTGGGTTTGGTAATATTTTGCCATTCAATAGTCGTGTTAACCGGTTTTCTTTGCGGCGTTCTGTAAATAAAGATAGCATATTTTACAGATAAAAAAATACAGCTTGTAATGTAGGTGCTTTGCTTTTCATTCTCCATGTCGGTCGCGAACCAAGAGTAGGTAGTAACTGCCCATTATCTTGTAGGTCTCCAAAAAGGTAACTTAGGAATAATATTGGGTGAGTAAATGATAAATAAGCACGAACATTTTGATGTACTTAATGTGACAAATAGCCCAAGACTAAATGCAAAAGAGAACAGGCATTTGATATCAAAAACATTACCTATAGAGATATGTTCGTTGCATCCCATCAAACACTAATAAAAAGTAATGACGTACAGACGAGTGCTGTCGTCTGTACGTCATTCAAGCTGCTACAATCTGTCAAATTTCCTTATTAGATTTTCAACTTTATCTCTAAAGCATTAAAACTCAAGGTTGATTGGGAATAGCTGACAGTTAGGGGTAGCTTGACCTGCTGCCGTCCGTACGTTTTCACTACTTAGTCACAGACAATACGATCTACTTTAAGCCATTAAGGTACTAAATTGAACTATCGGATGCCCCTTAAATACTACTCAGCAGGGTAATTGAGTAACACGCTATCAGTAGCAATGGGTAATTTTGACAGTTCAACAAGATTCATTGCGTTATTTACATTGTTGAGCAGACACATTATCCGCACCTTAGCAGCAATGGATAAGCAATATGCTTCAAGATGATTCCTATTGATTGTAATAATTTGTTACGTAATTAGGCTGCTGTTCCTTCAGACATACATATTTTCCTATATCTAGATTTACTCTGCCAATCAAGACCAGGAACAGTTATCATAAGTTTCACAGCGGCAGTTATCTTATGTATGATGTTTATAACAGTGTCCAAGGCCACAGTTATTGACCTTGACACAGAGACAGTCAAGGGAGAAAATGTTGAGGAAGAACAAAAAAAAAAAAAAAGTGCTGAGCCTAATGTCGATAAAGTGAAGCTTTACAATACGCAAGTTATGAGTCAAAAGCGTATTATAGCAATGTTGTAACTTTTGAAGACGTCGACAACGATGTTGATAGAAAGAAATCGATAAAATTGATTTAATGATCATATTAATCGGGTACAGAATTTAACGTCTGAATTGAAGCTAAGCTAATTAGAAGTCATCTCCACTCATCACACACACACATCATCGAAAGAAAGAAAAATTATTTATTGTAATTCGTACAGGAAGATCATAAAACTAAAGACAATTAAAAATAAAAACAAAATAGTTATAGTACATTAACAGCAAGCCACAAAAAATCAGAAAGTCCTTTACGAGAGAATCGTCTTAATTTTTTTCCAAAGAAAAAAAGAACATAACACACGAGTACAAAAAAGAATTGGTAACATTTACACACAAAAAGTAGCTTTTATTTGCTTAACAAAAAATTTGGTAATCAATTTCGTAATGAAATCATAATCAACATTATATTTTATTTTATTTTTGATTCTGGCATTTTATTTTATTTTTAAATTTGACATTTTATTTTTTTAATAATTCTGACATAACATAATTCTCAAATGTATTAATGAGTTTTTCAGTCTAATTTTATTTTATTTTGTAATATTATATGTATATTTTTAATAGTTCATAAATAATTTAAATGTATTTTGTGTATGTGTTTTTATGAAAAACTATGGACAATTGTCTGATGTAAATAAATTAATAATAATAATGGTACTTAATGATTCATTCACAGATTCAGTACCTAATATATCAAAATCAAAAATGATCTATAGACGATGTTTACTTACAGTACCGACATTTAGATTCCCAACCTATCGAGACGTAAAAGCTTGAAGCAAAAATGAAAATTCCATTCAACCTATCTCCCAAAATCGCTGTCTTCAAAGTCATACAGCCTAACAAAGTCATAAAGAATCATATAACGTAAGTTTCTTTGAAATCCTCACTGACAAACGTTATTTGAACGAACAAATGTGACAAGTGTTTAATTATCTACCACGGTAACGGGTGACTTTGATGTGGTAATGTTGGTGATAATGTTGGTCCCAATGACGATAATGTTGGTGGATATGTCGGTAACTTGATCACTTCATGTTTTAATAACTTTACCGTAAGATTGTTGACTATTCCGAATCGGATTGAGTGTGTAGATAATATAATGTTGGATGTAGTTTAAGTAAGCTGTTGCTCTAGTGGAATACGGTTTCGAAATTTGAATTTTAGTACAATATTTTCTTAAAATGCATCTCTTCAATCAGAAAAATGAGTTCAATTGAATTTTTATTAATTTACGGACGACAGCTGGTCAAGTTACCCGAAACTGTCAAATATTCTCAGTCAGTCTTGAGCCTTAACGCTTTAGAGATAAACTTGAAAATGTAATAAAGAAATGTGACAGATTGTAGTAGCTTGATGTGCTGTCGCCTGTACATTTTTATTACCAGTATTTTTTTTATCCCATATTATTTTTAAGGAATTAATTCATATGATTTTCCTCGGTGGTAGGTCATAACATCGGCCGCCGGCAGAAGTTACCACACACCAGATAAAGCCTTGCCGCCAAGCGATTTGTCGTGTTCCGGCATGATGTCTGGTGAAGCCGTACGGAGGACGGGTCTGAGCAGTTGTGTTGCGATGTGTACCGGGTACGATGCGCCTAATGTTGTTGTGTTGGGAGTTTGGTCGTGGAGGGTCTTCAGATCAATCTCCCTTTGACGCAGGATTGTTGGTCGTGTTGTTGGATTTAACATTGCATCACCTCGCTTAACTGCCATCTTCCTTCCTATTCGCTCAGTTTTTCTGAGTGAATAGGCTCTTAATAAACTAGTGCGCTTTACCATCAACGATCGCATTACTGCTTACCATTACGCGGGATTGCGGTTAAGCGCTAGTTTATAATTATTAAAAAAAAAAATGATCCAGCCACAGAGATATTGAACTTTATCTATGGATTTCATCTTTCCCAACTAAGTTAGGGTCGGCTACCAGTCAAACCCTTAAACTTAATTCTAATTTAATAAATAAAAATTAATTCAGGTTATAACATTGAATTTATTTGATTGATCAAAATAATATTTATGGTTTTATGATTAAACCCTTACATTTCCAATAGCACAGATTTATAAAGACACGGCTCTACTATTTGTTGATTTTATTTGCTTTTTTACTTGTCTGCATTGTAAAGTCCTAATGAAGGGAGTTTTATGTTCTGGAACAAATATTGGCTTGCGTCTGTTCGCATTGTCTCATACGTTACGGTTTGCCTGAGTAAATATTTGTCATTGTTGGATAAATCCTTGAATGACATTCTTGTGAGTCATCACGAAACAATTTTCGGTTCTGGGATGAATGAGGTTACGAGATCAGATTTTTGGGATTTGTATATTATTAGTCACAGAATGACTTTGTTAGTGTTTCGTTTTTGAGTTTCTGTGAAAAAGTCATAAGCAAAAAATATATACACTATGTAACAATTACCCTGTTGTTCCTTTCAGGGACATATAATTTTACCTACAAGCACATCATTAATGAAGTCATAATTAGAAAACAGTAATCATTGTCTAGTCGAGGGGTCACAATCAAATACCTATTAAAACCGACAAATTCGATTTTTTTTTGAATATCTGATTTTATAAGTTAAATAAATTGGCGGGAACGTTCTACTTATGTCTAGTTTCTTCATGCAGAATTGCAGAGCGAAGAAATCAGTTACAGATTATAAATATAAATAATTAAACATGTATTTTAATTATTTTTGTTGAACAATTTTTATAAATTACTTGCTTTGTTACGTCCGTATGCCGATTCTTAAAACGTAGGTTGAGGGAACAACAGGGTTTTTGTTACATATTGTATATTTACAACCATCGATCACTTATAGATATTCAGTCTCGAAGAAAATTCTTATTAAAAAGGCCACAAGTATTAAGAATGCATTTTGAATGCATTTTGGGGAGTGTACGAGGGAGTTGCATGATTTAATTCCCCCATCTCCGTTCCACCATCGAACGACCCGTCGGTGTTTGTTGTTAACACTACTACGATCCGGACAAAGCGTTTCGCCTCCTTTATACCACGTACATCGATGGACTGGAACAATTTGCCAGCGTCGGTGTTTCCGTCGGACTACAATTTGAGTGTCATTAAGGCTAGAGTGAATAGGCTCTTAATAAACTAGTGCGCTTTACCATCAAAGATTGCGTCACTGCTTACCATCAGGCGTTATTGCGGTCAAGCGCTAGTTTATAATTTATAAAAAAAAGTATTTGATTTTGATTTTGATTTTGAATTTTTTGTATATGCGAATCCCGAAACGTGTCCAGTATTTTAAGTAAAGAATCTATTTCCACATTTCAAAATAAACCATAAAGTTATAAGCTTGGCTTGAGTGAGAGAGATGGTTAAAGTTCCGCTTGCATTGCTATTGCGCGCGCGCAATTACTATGATCTATCGTAAACTGCGTGGGGCGCTGGGTAACCACACTGCAACAATTTCTAAATGTATTTGGGAAAAATATAACATGCTGTAATAATGATTGGAATCGATTCAGTTGCTTATTCTGAACAAACTGTATTCAGGTTTCGCATGAACAAAATATAACGTTGTGTACGCGGCGGAGTTTCTGTGTTTGTTCCTACTTCAATTACTGCAAGAGCTAACTAAAAAAGAGGTATAAAGAAAAATAATGGCGGAAGTGTAAGTACACACTCTCCTTTTTTATAATTACCGTGCGATCATAAATAAACAAGATCACACAGTAAATACGGGAGCCTACACGTTCCGGAATACGGAACACGTATTATGGAACGCAAATGGATAAGGGTAGGGCACCAGGCAAGGCGCAGTGATAGACAAATGGAGCTTGGCTGTGACTAAGCACTAGTGAATGAGATGTCAGTCGTCAGGCTGCGAGATGGGCAGTCGAACCCTTAATATGAGCTTGAAGATTGGCAGGGGAAAAGAGAGCTTGGCAGTTAGACTGTTGATAGTATAACCGACCGACTGAAGCCGATTATACCCGATGTAGCATTGCCGACCCGAGCTCAGAAAGAAATTAAAATACCGTTTAGTAGTTTTCACTCTAAAAATTCGATTCATTTTCAATACAATGCCAAAACTAATCACTACTATGTAACTAAATGTAATGCTTTCACTACCCGTCATAAACTTATTGTTTCCAATGATCCGTAAAACCATTCATTATTAACGTTGTCATTTTCTCGTCGTTGCGGTGACTGAAGACAATGGGCACAGGAACTTTCGCAGTTTGTAATGGTGGAGTTGTCAGCTCGCTGCTGTCTTAAGTAAGTCCTCTGTTTAATATACTGTTTGTATTACGTGCGGGATCTGTGCAAGAAGTGGGAGATCAGCGAGAAAACTACGGTTGAATATAGAACGTGTGGCGAGAACATTTCAGACTTGCCGGGAACTTCATGGAACCATCTGGAACATTCTAGACTACGATGGAACCTTCTGGTATATTCTAGATTGTTGGAACCTTCTGGCACATTCTAGAATCCGATGGAACATTCTGTCCACGATTCCGTTTGTACGAGTAGTACCTACGTCGTATCGTAATTTGTTAATAATAAGTTGGGCCCTATTCTACTATGGACGTCAGGAAACTTCTTATGTATGGTTCCGTTGTCAACATCTAGCTATCGAAAATTTTAAAACATACAGTTATATACAATATGTACAGAAAACCCAGTCCGATCCATGAAGGTATTGTTAGGTATATAACTGATTCCGCTAATTATTATTTCGCAAAAGGAGGTAAATTGATACATGTGCGGTAGGCAATACATGCGCGGGATACGCGACAAGTGGTTGCATCGGTAACAAACATCGGATCACTTTTTAAAAAATTACCGAATTTTGGGGAAGTTGGATTTAATTCGCGGAAAGAAACTCGTATGGCTGTTATTACATAAGTTCCTCAACTAAGGATGTTCATAAAACTTCAATTAATCTGCTGATTGCATTCTAATAATGCAGGTAGGTTTACTCGTTGGTAGGCTATAAGACCACTGCCTCGAATCTTGCGGGCAGCGGGGCGGCGGCGGCAGCGGCGCGGGAGCCGGGCGGGCATCGAAGACCCGTTCTCGAAACTAGCGGGCAGATCGTGCGTCACTATAGCCGCGTAGTGTTGTGTTCATGATTGTGTCGACGAGATATTTGTTTTTATTCGCAAAAGAAATGTTTGAACAATGGCGGCAACTTCTTTTTGATTCAAATTTATTCCTAACGTTCGATCACCGCTCGCTGCCCACCCGCTGCCCGCAAGATTCGAGCGCGAGAAGTACACCGCTCGCTACCCGCCACCGCCCCGCTGCCGCGACACTGTTTTCGAGAACCGGTCCGTTTGATTTTACGCATAAGATTCTGCCGCTCTCTCGCCGCCGCCGCCGCCGCCGCCCCGCTGCCCGCAAGATTTGAGGTAGAGGCCTAACATCGGCTGCCTGCAGAAGTTACCACCCACCAGACAAAGTCTTGCCGCCAAGCGATGCGTCGTGTTTCGGCATAATGTCTGGTGAAGCCATACGGAGTATGGGTCTGAACAGTTGTGTTGCAGTTGTATGCCGGGTACGATGCGCCAAATGTGTCGGGAGTTTGGTCGTGGAGGGTCTCCAGATCAATCTCCCTCTAGCGCAGCATCTTTGATCGTGTTGGTTTAACGTTACATCACATCGCTCAACTGCCGTCTTCCGAACTGTTCACTCAGTTTTTTTGAGTGAATAAGCTCTTAATAAACTAGCGCGCTTTTCCATCAACAATCAGGCGGGATTGCAGTCAAGCACTAGTTTATAATTATTAATGAAATGTGGGTTCTTTCAAGCTGAGTCACCACATTTGCATCGCAATCTGGCCCCTTTATACTATTAACAAAACTTTTTAATAATACAACATCCATTCTCTCATTACTTGCGTCATACACGAAGTCGTCTATTTTGTATATATTGTCCAATAGTCAATGCAAACTTGCGTCAGTGTTTTGTAAAATCTTGCTTTATTATAATAACATCTTATGCTTGATAAAAGGTGCACCCTTTTAATAGAGTCGGCAATTGGTGTAAATTTTGGCCTTAATATTTTAATAGAGTCGGCAATCGGTTTAAATGTTGACCTTAATATTTTAATAAAGGCGGCAATCGGTGTAAATGTTGGCCTTAATGTTTTAATAGAGTCGGCAACCGGTGTAAATTTTAGCCTTAATATTTTAATACAATCGGCAATCTGTAAATTTTGGCCTTAATATTTAGTGACATGCTTTTTCTTTTTACGGTCCCGTAAAAAATGTAATAATAATATGACCCTATTACAAAGCCTTCAGTGTCTGTCAGTCAGCAGGCTCTCATAATCTATAATATATTTCTAACTTTAAAGCTAAAGCATTAAGGTTCAAAGTTGATTGCGAAATATTGACAGTTTCTAGTAGCTTGTTGTACGTACTTGTTGTCTGTACAAGTCCTAGACTGCCACACTTCCTTTATACTCTATTAATCTAAAAAGCTATAACAGATTAGGATAAGCTTAAAATGTTAATAAGTAGCAATTCTACAAACTAACTCATCCATTAAAAAAACTCTTAGCATTAGCAAGTTACGTAACATAACAATTAAAATTACAATTACATCTAACTCTCACGCACAACATTAACTGAGCCCAACCAATTAAAATTCACTAATTACCATTGTAATTGATCGTAACGGTCTAACAATTATCGTCAATTATAATCGTAGCGATATTTTGATCTGCGCAAGAGCATTTTTTGTTGTCAAAATTCAAGATGATTATATGGTGTAATGGTATGTTAATTATGGTTATTAGGCGGTAAACTATACATTGTTCAAGCGAAATAAATACCTACACGTGTTTTAGATAGGAAGAAAATGTAATTGTTCCACCAAACAACCGATCTGCGCACGATTGTCTGAGGGGCGGATTAACTTGTCAAATATACTATATAAAATAAATGTTGTTGTTTTTTTTTTGAAGGAACTGAGGAATAATCGGCATTAAGTGCCTTTGTACATTTTTGTGCGAAAATTTAAATAAATAAAAAGTATCACTCACCAATTCATAATACCAATTTTAAGATAAATTTATAAAAAGAAGAACATGGCGACCACACGATGTCGGCCATATTGATTTATGATATCAAAATGGCTGCCACTATCATTTAATTAAATCCAAGGAAAGACATTCCTAGCAAACCACGGGTGAATTAACTTTTCAACCTACATCAGGAACCAATAATAAAATATTAGAGTGTAGTTTAAGAGCCAGTGAACTTATCCCTAACGATATTAGTTGAAAAAACGCAGCCGGGGCGGGGCTCTCAGACTAATGAATGATGATAAATGGTATAAATAAGTTGTCAGGTCTTATCGCAGACGCGATCTTCAGATATCTACAGAAGTCATCTCATGTGTTCCTCGTTCGTAAAAATTCTGTTGGGTCGAAAATAAAGCATTTTTAGGAGATCTGTTCAGATAGTGTGTTACTAGCTGGATGTCCCTGAAAACCAGCGCTGAACTCTGTTTTGCGCATAGGGACGCAGCATAATGCTGAGCGACAGCCGTTTTTGCGTGGATGTGACGCATGTTCCCACGACCCCATTTCTTATTTGCAATCACACCTGATGCCAAGCAGTGATGCAATCGTTTATTAAGCCTATTCACTTAAAAAAACTTAATGAGTAGAAAGGAAGACGGCCGTCGCGTTGAGGGAAGTGATGCAAAACCCAACAATACGAACAACGATGCTGCGGCAGAGGGAGATTGATCTGGAGACCCTCTACGACCAAACTCCCGACTCAACAACATTTGGCGCATCGTACCTGGCACATATCGCAACACAAGTGCTCAGACCCGTCCTTCGTACGGCTTCAACGGACATCATGCTGAAACGCAACGAATCGCTTGGTGGCAAGACTTTGTCGGGTGACTGGTAACTTCTGCCGGCAACCGATATTATGGCCTACCACCGAGAAAAGTTAAGTTGTAAATGTTAATCTCAATCGAGTTGTACGTACCAGGAATAGCCCTCATTCGCGCCGAGATTGCGGCTGCACCTCACACACAGGACGCTCAACGAACAAAAGGATATATTTTATTAAGATTACAAGACGCGCTCCGATGTTATCGATAATCGTATGTTATTAGCAGACAAATATTATTCGATTATCGCGTTTGCATTTAAAAGTATCGATTTTTTTTTTTTTATTGAAGTTAGGGAATCAAATTAAGAGGTTTCGAGGGTTGTTGAGGTGAGAGAAGTAGTCGATCCATGTGAAATACTGGTCTTCCGGTTAGAATGGATGCTGACTCTAAAATATTTGGGACGTTGTATATATGCTGGTTGCACCGTAGTGCAACTAGCATATATACAACTTCTCAACATCAACCGCTGGGTTAGAGCTCACCAGACTCGACACTCGCTTGGTCAGGATCCTCCTCTTTTTTTTTATAAATTAACTAGCTTTACGTCCGTAGCTTTGCCCGTGTGAAATTCGGTTATGTTGCGCTTTTTAGATTTCCCTCGGGAATATAAATTTTTTTCGGGATAAAAAGGACCCTGTTATTTAATACGGACTTCTAACTTTACGTCTGCAAAATTTTAAAGCAATCGGTTCAACAGTTACACCATGAAAGCGGAACAAAAAAACTCACTTTCCGATTTATAATATTAGTAAGGATAAATAGTGACTGCAATCCCGCTTGGTGGTAGGCAGTGATGCAATCGTTGATGGTAAAGCGCGCTAGTTTATTAAGAGCCTATACACTCTAACCTTAAAGACATTCAAATTGTTGACCGACGGAAACACCGCCGCTGGAAAATTGTTCCAGCCCCTCAATGTACGCGGTATAAAAGAGGAACCGAAACGCTTCGTCCGGATCGTAGTGGTGTTAACAACGTAAGGATGGAAACTCGCCGTACGGCGGGTCGTCCGATGGTGGAACGGAGATGAGGGAATTAAATCATGCAATTCCCTCGTACACTCACCAAAATGCATCCTATAGAACACCGAAAGGCTGGCTACTCTACGCCTATGCTCTAGGCTTTGGAGACCGTTCTAGGCTTTGGGTTTCTTCTCGATGGATCTATTGAACGCGAAAAATTTCGCAACGAGTATCACTAGTGATGGCGCCAAACATGTAGTCGATTCCTTGGCAAAGTTCATTTAGATGGTTAACGACGGAATGCAGAAAGAAACTCACCTCAGTCTGACCCAAAAAAAAAAACAATAACCCGAAAATAACTCTTTCAGTGTCGATCGATAAAACTGACTAAAAATACTTTACGGTTGTAAACCAAACTGCAGGTAAGTATGAAAAGCAAATATTTGAGATTTAGCGACGTACCACATACTAATAAACGTTGGGATCAATGTACTCGTTGCATAAGCAATGTGCGTCAAAAACCAATCAAGGTGATACGTCATACTGGAGCCATATGCATGAGATGGTTTTGATAGAACCGTTAAAATGCCGCAAGAATTTGGCTGGAGAAGTAATAGGAATGACGTCATTTTGATTGCCGTTTACACGTGGCATTACAACGTCCTCAGCTTTGACTTAGACAGTCAAAACTAAAGAAGAGTTTATTCCAAATCAAGGAAGAAAAGCGAAGAGTCATTCAGTCAAATGTAAAACCACAAAATATAAGATGATAGTGTCATTTAAACGGCGGTATTCAGCAGTAATAACTACCTTTTAATCAATTCCATTAATTTTCTGTTTATTACAAAGTTATCTTGTATAAAATGGTGCACTTAAATATCAATTACTTTACCAGTCCGCCCTTGGCTTACTTTTAATGTAAAGTGAACTATTACATAATATGTATACCTGACACTTTCAATTATAATAAAATACTTTTTTGTGTACCAACTTCCAAAAATGAAATAGAACGGACCAATCGCGTGCTCCAAATGCGTAAAGCAAACTGGCATAAATCAAAAATCATTTTATGAATAAAAAACTTCAATTATCTTAATACGTTTCACCTCATTAGATATCTATAAACCGTAAAAAACTTTAATATCGTCCTTTTACTAAGGGATTAAACAAATATGTTACTCTAATACATCGGAACGAACCTACCTACGTATTAATCAAAAAAGCTATTGATTTATCGGTTTTCCGTTTAATAGCCCTTTATCACGCGATGGGGTGAACAATATTGAATGAATTTCGATAAATTAGTAGCTTTTATTTTTCTTTTTACGGTTTTTATTAAATTTTCGAGCCTTCTGTTCCGTTTTTTTGTTTTTAATAAAATCTTATGACGTTTTATGTATAAATTATAATTTATTCTGTCCCCGCCACCGTGGGGTGTATAAAAATTAAGTAAGTGCTTTGAAATTATTATGTTTCAAATATTGGCATGTCTTAATTTAGGACAAAAATATGGTGAACGTATGTTAATAAAATATATTTCATCTTTAATACTTGTAATTTTCTTTTTATATATTATAAACTAGTCCTTGACCGCAATCCGCCTGATGGTAATCAGTGATGCAATTGTTGATGGTAAAGCGCGCTAGTTTATTAAGAGCCTCGGTGGTAGGCCATAACATCGGCCGCCGGCAGAAATTACCACCCACCAGACAAAGCCTTGCCGCCAAGCGATTTGTCGTGTTCCGGCATGATGTCTGGTGAAGCCTATCGGAGGACGGGTCTGAGCAGTTGTGTTGCGATGTGTGCCCGGTACGATGCGCCTAATGTTGTTGTGTTGGGAGTTTGGTCGTGGAGGGTCTTCAAATCAATCTCCCTTTGGCGTAGCATCGTTGGTCGTGTTGTTGGGTTTAACATTACATCACCTCGCTCAACTGCCGTCTTTCTTCCTATTCGCTCAGTTTTTCTGAGTGAATAGGCTCTTAATAAACTAGCGCGCTTTACCATCAACGATCGCATCACTGCTTACCATCAGGCGGGATTGCGGTCAAGTGCTAGTTTATAAAAATTAAAAAAAAAGCCTATCCGACACCAAGCGACAAGAAGCAAATCACTTTATCCGGATTATAGTGGGGTCAACAACGTAAGGGTACTCGCCGTATGACGGGTCGTCCGATGATTTTTTATAACTACCTAACAGAGAAAGGTAAAACATCATGAAATACATGTTATGGTGATCATGACACGTTAAAAAGGCTAGGTTAAAATTAATGCAATAATGAAGAATTTAAATTAATTACTATCATTGCTTATTAATAACAAATTATCTAACATAAAAACTGAATGACTCTCAGCAATGTCTGTTCGCATTTGTACTTTCTGAAGTTATTGTGCAAAAACTTTTCATAACTTTTTGCTAGCGCTGGCAATCAAGCGTTTTTTTGCAGGTCAAGCTACCCGAAAATGTCAAATATTTCCAATCAATCTTGAGCCTTAAAGCTTTAGCAATAAAGTTAAAAATCTAATAAAATTACACTGATTGTAGTAGCGTGAAATGCTGTCATCTGTACAAATTACGCATATCGATGATTTACTCAACATATTTATTCTTTTATTTCATTAACTTCTCTTGTTTAGGCCTCCGGTGAGAAATGAATGTGCCGACCGCCTTTTTTTCAAACAGTAACAGTAGCAGTATAGTTGTGGTGGCCTAGTGGTTAAAACACCAGCCTCTCAAGAATGAGTGCGCAGGTTCGATTCCAGGTCAGGCAAGTACCAATGTAACTTTTCTAAAGTTATATGTACTTTCTAAGTATATTTTGCACACCAATAACTGAAGGTGAAGGAAAACATCTTGAAGAAACCTGGACTTTAAGTCTGAAATCGTCAACCCGCATTGAGCAAGCGTGGTGATTACGCTCAATCCATCTCTGTATGAGAGGAGACCTATGCCCTGTAGTGGGACGATAAAAAGGTTGATAATGATGAACAGTAGCTTTTACTGGAAGCGAAGAAGATGTCTTCAAAGCCTCTTTGCTTTAGAAAAATTGTTTAACACGGTATTTACGACTTGTCAAAGCATCAAGATTTTTAATATAAATATACATTTTTACAATTTTTCTAAAGCAAAGAGGCTGACTGAATTAAATTATTATTAATAGTATTATTATACACTTATACCTTGAGGAATAATTTTTTGATAAGAAGTTGGAAACCGCATTAAATTCAGTTGCGAAGTACAGAAAAACAATCCGCACTCTACGTAAAACACAATAATTATGCTTTAAAATGATTCAAATTGAAAGAAATTCGCAATTTGAATCATTTTAAAGCATAATTATGGCTAATCCATTGCTCCATATGTTCGAAAATATTATTGTTCAGCAACGTAAACAACGCAATATGTAGGTACCTATTGTTGAACTGTCAGAATGAAATCCTTTGCTACTACTGATAGTGTGTTACATAATTATCATGCTGGATATACAGACAGACTCGAAAAACGGCTTTAATTTATAAAATGTTTAGATATATGTAGTAAACACTTACCCTAAAATAATTCAACTCGCTTCGTATATCAACTCCTCGTGCTCCAAAAATTCAATAACCCTGATTGGTTCATTTCGTTCACGTTCATAATCATATGAGCTTATTGAATGGGCTTAACTATTTCCCGAAACGTTATTACTTTAATGGTGATTACGTATAAAAATATAGCATATAAAGTTTCAATAAATGGTCGCGATGACAAGAAATGGGCGACATTTGTAATTCAATCGACGATTTATCGACAAATCGTGCCACATCACTACAGAAGTTGTGATTTTAAGTGTTAATAATTCTGTGTAGGTATATTGAAATATTTTTAATTCATTTCTATATCAGTTTGTGGATCATTGAAAGAGAGGAATTAATGGGAGAAATCAACGGGAAGAAGCGGCTTAATGCTTGCTTTGTGATGTAAAAATGTTTTATTTAGTGAAGTTATCGACCGATTTGATTTGAGAACAAACAGAAAATCGTACTGTATATAATTCTGAAAATTAGTATTATTTAGAAATATTTTAATTTGTACTTTTGCAGCTTTACTTGAAATTTGTAACGAGAATTTCAGTCATAGTTAATTTTGGCCTTAAACTTGTTAAGCAAAGTAGATAAAAATTTATAGATTTGCGTAAAAATAAACCATCCCTTTAGTTAAACCCTACCCACAAACAGTTCATTAAATCTTCCGCGACAAGTTCCGCATGCGCTTCTCATATATTAATATCTAAGTAATGCCGTTTTGTTTTGCGCACACGCATGTAGATTGATGAATGCGCCCGCGTCGCGAAACCGACGCCTTTTATGTGTATACGCCGCTTTCCTGGATGCAACTCTATTCCTTACTGGCATTGACAGCATTTTTAGGCATAGACTGTTGTAATGAAGAGTGGACATAGGTTGAAAGGAGTTTAAATCTCGTTAATAGTGTGATTTTGATTTAAAAGATTAGTCGTGGAGTTCATTGCCCGTTTTTCATCATAGAATGAGCAATGCTTCATTTTTCTGACTGATGATTGGTGTAGTTGAAAGAAGTGCGTTGAGTTTTGTGTGATCCAAAAAAAAAGACGATCATAAAGGTTTTTTTTTTTTTAAACATGTCTTCTTCTCAACCTAGGTATAGGTAGAGGTCCAAGACAAAGTTCGCTTTTAAGGCTTTCATTCCATTCCTGACGGGGTCCACAAAGACCGATGCCTCCTGTGTCAGGGGTGCGGGTTGGTTAAAAAAGAAACCGTGGCCCTGTCCGTCACACAGGCAAGTGGAGAAACACAGGTGGGTTTTAGTCAGTAAAAGTCTGATACGCCCTTCCGCTCCGTCCAGAGTGGGAGAAGTCATTTGATGATTTCCCATCCCAACAAAAAAAAAGGTTTTCATTCCATTGAGGTTTGCCATAATCCCCACGCCTGGCAGGCAGGTTGGGGATTGCAGTAATTTGTTATTGCGCAGGAGAAGCGCTGCTGCCCGCTTCCCTGGCGAGACTTTCCTTAGTCGACACCCATGGGAGGGTTCGTACTATTCTAAGCTCTGTATCACACGGGGAAACACGACTAATATAAACATGTCCTTAGCTAAAGTGTTTTTACTTTAATGCTAAACAAACAAATCATAAACACAGTAACTTAGCACCTCGATACTTTAAAAGAAGTTAAAAATAAAGCTTTGTTCACTGGTTATTTTTCTTAGATTTAGAGTTAGTTTGACAGAACTAAAATATCACACAAAATCTTTTACTTTTTCCACCTAATGGTAATGACATCTTCATACATTTACTTAAATAAATCTTATACAATATTTAGCACTAATCAGCTATTTACACCAGGTTAAATGAAATCACTAACTAATCATACACTTGGATAAAAACAAAAACAAAAGAACAAATGAATTCGAAAAATGTATTTTTCAACATTTGAGAAACAAACGGTAATTTCCAGGTCGTAAGAAAGAACTATAAACATGTTAATTACTTAACAATAACTGGGTTGTGGAGGTCAGATAGACAGCTCATGAAACTGGTCAGACTGCAAGCTGACCCTAACATAGTTGGGAAAAGGCTCTGCACATGATGATGATGAGAAAAGAACTGTAATGATTGTATGCCAATGTAATCAGAAACCAATATTTATACATATACCTACGTGTATTTTTATGTAAAGAATCTATGTACAAAATTTAAAAAAAAATGTATTGAAAAACTACAACGTTATGAGCTTGTTATCTGACCTGGTTGTCCCAACCAAAATATGACCTGTTGACCTGTGGCGTCAGCTGTTGCGCAGGCGTGCTCACGCGCCTATTACAGTAGTACTATGATCTACCGTAAACCGAACTGTGCGCTCGCTAACCACACTGCAATAATTTCTAAATGTATTTAGAAAAAATATAACATGATGTAAAAATGATTGGAATCGTATCAGTTGCTATTCTGAACAAACTATATTCAGGTTTCGTATAAAGAAAACATACTTTATATAATGCATACACACAAAGCCTGTAACTCTAACAAACGAAACACCCGCTCCCGAATTCCGCCATACTTGTCAGCACAGCAATATTTGCATTTTATTTTAGATATTTATTTTATAAGCATCATCTACCACCTGTTTTAAGGAATGATTAACCGCTTGGTTTCCTAGAGAAATTGTATGTTTATAGCATGTCAACAGGCAGTAAATATCATGCCTACAGCGGTCCGTTTATTTTTGCTATAGTGCGATTGATTGGAGTCAATGAACCTTTATTTTAAGTTAAACCAAATTTAGGTGTTCGGTAATAATTACGTGATTTGCTAGTTAAGTATTCTTCTTAGTTTTAGTTCAGACATTTTGTTCATTTCAAATGAAGATACATAAGTATTATATGTATTTGGTTTTTGCCAAAATATTTTTTTTTTAATGATTATAAACTAGTGCTTGATCCTAATTCCGCCTGATGGTAAGCAGTGATACAATCGTTGATGGTACAACGTGCTAGTTTATTAAGCCTATTCTCTCAAAAAATCTGGATGAATAGGAAGAAAGGCGGCAGTTGAGCGAGATGATGCAATGTTAAACCCAAACAAGACGACCAACGATGTTACGCCAGAGGGAGATTGATATAGAGACTCTCCACGACCAAACTCCCGACACAACAACATTTGGCGCATCATACCGGGCACACATTGCAACACAACTGCTCAGACCCGTCTTCCGTACGGCTTCACCAGACATCATGCCGGAACACGACAAATCGCTTGGCGGCAAGGCTTTGTCTGGTAATGGCCATAACATCGGCCGGCGGCCGATGTTATGGCCTACCACCGAGAGAATATCTGAAGATATTCACCCATCTTTGCTTATGCTAGATGTTGGATAATAAATGCCTGGTTTTCGTAGAAAGTCAAATTCTGTAATTAGATATGGTCAAAATCTACAATGTCATCTCAATGAATATTAATGTCAAAATCTTGACATTATGTAGAGATATTAGGGATATTGTGGAAAAAAATGAGACCTCAGATCAGGGTGTGAACATTATTAAAAAAACGAGAATTACCTCTCAGATTCTTTGATTTAGTCTTATGCCTTTAAAAGATTGTTATACGATTCTTAATTTCGAAGCGTTGTCAAGTAATAAATAACTTCCAGAGTGTCTGTTTTCTATTGTTCTATTTTGTGCTTCATTAAAAAGAGTTATAGTTTTTAAAGACACACTAATTCGTTGTCTGCTGTAGCTGCGAAAATAGTCCGATGTAATTTTATCAAATTTCTCCCCTCATCAAACATTTTATGGTCACTTATCACTTTTCTCATGGCACTAAAATAGAGATGAGGAACAATTCGATAAACACAACATTATATGTGTCGGCCAACATTCTTTATTTTGACCCTCGTAAACATTTTTAATGCCCTTAAAGCTGACTGTGGACGGTGCGATTTAAAAACGCGCGCTAAAATTAATCCTTATCTGTACTTATAATAAAAATGAGAGTAGATTGAAACTAAAATCGGAATTGTATAATTATTTATGCATCTGGTGGCTCAATTCTTGAGAAAGGCTTCTTAACATAACGAAATATTTTTTTTTTTAATAAATTTTATTTTTAGCTACTTAATGAATCTTTTACATTCACTATTTCTTTCTAAGAATAAACGTTAACTTTTAAAAAAATATTATTTTACTATCCTTGTCCCAATCTATTTGGGGTCGGCGCGGCGCGTATTCATCGTAAAAGTAAAAATATGAAAAGCTTGTTATATTACTTGCAAAGGCTGTATATTACTAACTAATTGTGTATTATTTGTTAATATTAATTACACTACACTACACCATGCATGAAACTGAACATTTTATACTTATGTAGTTATTATACATGCCTACATAAAAAATATAACCTTACTCACTTGTAGAAGTAATTGACAGCTGTCAATAAAAATCTTGTTGAAATGAGAACGCTAAGCGATTTTTTCCTCACTAATTAAAAGATTTTTTTAATTTGTCTACGTATAATAAGCTGATCAAAAGATTTATAACATTTTTTTTTTAACCTTTTGGCTACCATTGAATAGATATCATTAACTTTTTACGCCTAATGACTTGCGTATCGTAAAAGTTGGTCGAGGATATTTTTTTTTTCTTTGCATAATTCAGCTAATTTTACAATTCGGCTGACTGGTTTTCTATTATATTATAAGGTTTTTTTTTTCTCTTTTTCCAATTAATCAAGGTAGTACGTGCCAATGTATTCAATATGGGTCAAATGAAATGAGCTAGCGAAACTCTGCTAATGTGACAATACACATGTATCGACACCATGAAAACAAAAAAAAAATGATTTTGATGGCTTTTATGGGTTAATTGGCCGCAGTTAATGTGCATTTTAGTCTGTGCTGAATAAATTAATTTCTTTCTTTCTATTACCGCAGGAATTATCAGTTAAAAACAGTTATTCTTTTGTTTACATAATAAGAATGACGCATTTTAATAACAATTTCATTGACTCAATGTCCATTTGAATAATGTTTGCATTACTGCTTACCATGAGGCGGGATCGCGATCAAACACCAGTTGATGATAATAACATTAAAAAAAATATTTCCCAGAAATCAAAATCTTGCTGAAACCAAAATATATTCTTTATCATGACAAACATTTTTGACGTTCAAACCTATTACTATAAAGTCTAATAGTCAGTCGCACAGTGAACAGCCAGCTTTATACCACCCCGTGATCAAAGCGAATCCAGGCGAAAATTTAGATTAGGCAGTAGTAAAAATTTTATGTACAGGATATTTTTTATTGCCCAAACCCGCCTGAGGATGAGATAAATAAAGTAGTAAAACTTATCATTTTTCGTCTGTCGGTATTTTTAATATCCTGTATTTGTTGATATTGTTTTAATAGTTCATTAATTGGTATTTTATGTTCTGTAATCTAGTGTTTAATGGGGTCGCAAAAAGGATGTTTGGTGATAATGATTGCGGTGTTACTTTTATCTTATTCTTTTGGTATCTGTTATCATAGACTACATTAATGTTATTACACTATTCTATTTATAATTATTTTATTACTAGCTTTCCGCCCGCGGCTTCGCTTGTGTGGAGATCGGTTATATCGCCCATTTAGATTTCCCTCGTGAATATATTTTTTTTCCGGGATAATAAAAGTACCCTATTATTTAATCCGGACTTCTAACTACGTCTGCAAAATTTCAAAACAATCGGCTTAGTAGTTACGGCGTGAAAGCGTAACAAACAAACTCACTTTCCGATTTATAATATTAGGATATGTGGTGTACACATACAAATATTCCAGTAATCTCCCTTGGGAACTTGATGTTTTTTAGGACCAAAAGTAGCCTATGTTACTCTCTATCTTTTCAACTAACTGTATACCAAAAATCAGGTCGATTGATTGCTTAGCTACGGCGTGAAGGAAGGACAAACAAACAAACACACTTTCACATTTATAATATTAGTATTAGTATGAATAGTACCTACCCATATCCTCCCGTGGATGTCGTAAGAGGCGACTAAGGGAACTCTCACCAGGGGAGCCGGCAGCAGCGCTTCTCGTGTGGAGTATCACATTACTGCGATCCCCAACCCGCCTGCTAAGCGTGGGGATTATGGCAAGGCTAAAGGCCTCCCCAAGGCTTTCATTGGTTTTGAGGCAAAGCAATAAAAGCCTTGGGGGAGGTCTTTGTCTAGCAGTGGACCTCTATAGGCAAAAGAAGAAGATTCCATTTTGAATAGATTTTGAATAGATTTTAAAGTTTTTTTTTTTTTTTTTGGGACAAAACCCGCCACACTTTTCCCAACCACTGCAACTCCTGAAAGCCAGAATCAACAGTGGAGACCGCCAGAAAAACGCCGAGCAATGAAGCTCGACGAGTCCCGGAGAAACGATTCAACTGTCTTGGGTCCCGCCACGAAATTAATCAGAAAAGAATAGCGGAGGAGTAAGAAAAAAGATATTTTTTTCCACTTCCCTCCATAACAGCAGGAGACAGAACTAGGCCAATCGGCACAAAGGGACATTATTGCAACTGGGAGAAGCCCAGATTGCCAAATACCACGGAATAAAATTTGATTAAGTTAATGGGTCCTAAGTAGGTATTAGCTGTTACAGTTGATTCCAATAATAGGTATGGCAAAAGCGCCTGAACGCACGGAAATTGGTTCTAGTTTCTACAAGGTCCGTATAATAAACGACTCCGGATGTAACTTGTACACTATCCAACATAATAGGTATTGCGTTCATTCTGCCAAAGAACACACTCCCACAAGATGTGATGTGCGGACTGTTCAAATTCACAGTTCGATGTAGAACACTGACACAAAGGCGAAGGAACAAGTTTAAAAGAATACTATTCTAGATTTTAAACTATGTAAATAGTAATCCTCTTCCCCACTTACCCGTCTTTTGCTGTGCTTGACAGGGTCCATAATTGTTTATTTTGTCAGAATTTACCACCTACATTGTGGCATGTCCATCAGACTACAATTTAAGTGTTTTCAAGACTAGAGTGAATAGGCTCTCAATAAACTAGTGCGCTTTACTGTCAACGATTGCATCACTGCTTACCATCAGGCGGGAGAACTAGAACTTATAAGTGGGATCGATTCCACCAGGCCAACATATTAAAAAAAAAAAAGTTATAGGAAAATTTTGTGAGAAGAGTTTTGAAGAATAGGAGTAGGAGACCATAGAAAAGATGGATGGAATGTGTGAATGAAGCTGGTTCAAAAGCGAGTGACTACTGATGGCGTCTAATAGAGAGGTATGGAAAAATTGGACATATTGGGCCGACTTCCAGTAAATTCGGATAAAGGCAGACGAATAATTTAATTATATTTCTTAGTCAATTCTCGATGACGTAGTGGCTAAACGATTGACGCTGCGCTATATGTCTCGGGTTCGATTCCCGCACGGAACAAATATTTGTATGACATATAAGTAGCTGTTCCGGGTCTGGATGTTTGTGTATGTGAGTTATATGTTTGTAAACGCATCCGATACAGAAGAAATTCTAGTATGAGGCAAAGTTTAAAAAAAAGAACATTTTTTGTATTATGCACATAAAATAAATTTCAGATAATTTTGTATTTTGACATTATTTTCTTGTTAAGATTTTTATTTTATTCAGCTCGTGATTTTAATACACGTTGTGCCTTAATTTAAGAAGTGCTTTAAAAAGTTTTACTACTGATAACTTCACGGCCACTTAACTTTAAAAAACTAGGCAGCACTTCAAGCACCATTAATTTCCTTGGCACCATATCTAGACACGAGAACCATTAAACTGTTATTGACCACAACACTAAGCCTTCATAATATCGACTAATAAATATGCAAGTTTACAATAAACCTGCTAAAAGGATAATGTAAATATTTTCTTGTTTACAAGAGGCATTAAAGTTTTAACGACTTGTCAATGTGGTCTCTTTTTATGCTATTAATTTATTTTATGTTACTTAGTCTTCTGTTACTACATTGCTCCATTGCCTTTTAGGTAAGTAAATTTGTAAGTGCATCTACTAATAATAATTGATACATTAAATGTACTAGTTCTTTTTTTTAATAATTATAAACTAGCGCTTGACCGCAATCCCGCCTGATGGTAAGCAGTGATGCGATCGTTGATGGTAAAGCGCGCTAGTTTATTAAGAGCCTATTCACTCAGAAAAACTGAGCGAATAGAAAGGAAGACGGCAGTTGAGCGAGGTGATGCAATGTTAAACCCAACAACACGACGAACGATGCTGCGCCAAAGGGAGATTGATCTGAAGACCCTCCACGACCAAACTCCCAACACAACATCATTAGGCACATCGTACCAGGCACACATCGCAACACAACTGCTCAGACCCGTCCTCCGTACGGCTTCACCAGACATCATGCCGGAACTGGTGGTGGTAACTTCTGCCGGCGGCCGATATTATGGCCTACCACCGAGTTTCTGTACTAACCTGCTTAATTGGGTTGTCTTTTAGGTTTGAGACTTTCTTGACTTGTTCAACCAACAAGGGAAGATCAACTGGGTCGGAATCGGTCAGTCAGAAAGTTGAGGCCGTCCTTGGTTCTGATGAGGTGTACTCAAACTCAGTGAATCTCTATCTGTATGTGTCTCTGTATGTATCTCTATGTATCTCTTAACTGATTGAGTGCCGTAATTACAGAAGTATTTATAAAACCATTGTGGCTCGCGTGGATCCACGTACCAGAGATACCTACCGAGATTTCAGATTGAAATACAGTTTCTTGTTTTTAATAACCTTATGCGTACACTGTAGCTTTATTACATTGTGTGATATCACTTTATATCCTGGCTAAAAGGACTCGATTTATTTCCCATGCAAAAGGTTATCTACCAACCCTAAAACTGTCGGTATCTTTGCGAATTATCATAAAAATGCAAAGCTAATCCAAGCAAAACTGTTTGTAATAAAAATCGAATTAAACAAGCAATATAATTTAAAGTTGTTAAAGAAATACTGTACCCGCTTCTCACTTATCAATGTTCGTTTCTGATTAAGAACCCATCTCAAGAAAGTGAAGCCTAAAATATTTAATTACGGAAGGCGGCTTACGTGGCTTTGGAAAACAAGCGACAAAACTTTGGGTTTCGCGTGACACTTTTTGCTAGGGCTGGCACTGTTATTATGATTTATTTCTGATTTGTCTGACTATGCTTTGTTCAACACAAAAAATCCTTCGTCGTGCTAAATTATGCTTCCGATAGGAGTGGAAAAAGTGTTGTTGGATCTTGCGTGTTGCGTGGAGTAATGGAAACAACAACAATATCACTTTTAATATGAAATGATGATTAAAAATTATCCAATTCAGTTCAATATTTAATCCAATTTGTTAGTAACATTTCTCATAAAAACTATTCTTAGTAACCAATCCAAAAATTGTTTGTAACTCCAGCATTTGTAGTTTGATTTAAATGAATTGATGTTTTTTTTTTTTAATAATTATAAATTAACGCTTGACCGCAATCCCGCCTGATGGTGAGCAGTGATGCGATCGTTGATGGTAAAGCGCGCTAGTTTATTAAGAGCCTATTCACTCAGAAAAACTGAGCGAATAGGAAGGAAGACTGCAGTTGAGCGAGGTGATGTAATGTTAAACCCAACAACACGACCAACGATGCTGCGCCAAAGGGAGATTGATCTGAAGACCCTGCACGACCAAACTCCCAACACAACAACATTAGGCGCATCGTACCCGGCACACATCGCAACACAACTGCTCAGACCCGTCCTCCGTACGGCTTCATCAGACATCTTGCCGGAACACGACAAATCGCTTGGCGGCAAGTTTTTGTCATTTCAGCCGAAAGACGTCCACTGCTGGACATAGGCCTCCCAAGGATCTCCATGACGACCGGTCCTGCGCCTCCCGCATCCAGCGGTTTATTTACTATCATGCTTTAATTACTAAAATGTTCACCACCACATGTGAAAGTAACCTCACAAAAATCCTTGATATCACACCCCAAACTTCGAAAAAATTATCAAATCGCTAAAAAAGTCGTCACTTTAACACCTTACAAAAAAGTTCTGAAAAGTGACACCCCTGTGAATAAAATAAGGACGGCTGCAGACAGAGGTCTGTTGTTATCAGCTGGCAACTTTAGGCAGTAAACCACTCACACTCTTGGCAAACAAATTTCGTAATAATATATTAGGTTAGTATGTTGTGGATGTGACTGGAGGATCCACTCTTGCGCATGGAAAGTAAATGATTGTGTTAAAGAATGAAGAGCGAGTATCGGTTCGAAAATTAGTGGAATCTGCGAAGTTATTTAATACTAGCTTTCCGCCCGCAGCTTCGCCCGCGTGGATTTCGGTTACATCGCGTTTCCAAGAGATTTCTTCAAAATTCCGGAATCAAAACTATCCTATGTTAATTCTCAAGGTCAACTCTATCTTTGTACCAAATTTCAATAAAAATCAGTTCAGTGGTTTAGACGTGAAAGCGTAACAGACAGACAGACAGAGTTACTTTAGCTTTTATAATATTAGTAGGGATTTTAATTAATTTTAATATTATTTTATTGTCCTTTTCTAAAAGTTAATTTTAGGATAAAATACTGGACCGTCTCTGTTTTGTGGACTTCAAAAAAATCAAAATATTTTTTTTGACAACGGAATTGAAACGCTGTGTATTAATAAAAAACGCGGTCATGCGTATCTGCATAACTTGAATTTACATTATTTATTCTACTAATATTATAGTTACAAACAAATAATACTAAAATTAATAATAATAAAAGATATAAAACTAGCTTTCCGCTCGCGGCTACGCCCGCGTGGTATTCTGTTATATCCCGCTTTTTAGATTTCCCTCGGGAATATAATTTTTTTTTTCAATAAAAGTTAGCCTATTTCCTGTCTAAAGATTGTCTGTGCCGAATTTCATCAAACTCGGTTGAGAGGTTTAAGCGGGAAAGCGTAACAGACAGACAGACAGAGTTACCTTCACATTTATAATATTAGTATGGATTAGCTGCGCCCCGCTGTTTCACCAGCATAAGTTTCGATCCCGTGGGAATATCGGGATAAAAGTGTGGAGGTATTCGGATATATCGGACCGGGATCGGGTCGAGATTGGTATGGTTCGTCGATCGGACCGGGATCGGGTCAAGATCGGACCGGGATCGGGTCAAGATCGGATCGGGTTAGGGTCGAGATAGGTATGGTTCGTCGATCGGACCGCGATCGGGTCAAAATGGGTTCTGGATAGGACCGGGTGTTTGAACGCTTAGCGCGTTCTTTCAATCTCAGGAAGTACTCGATCGATTTGAGTAATTCATTTTACGTTGGATAGCCCATTAATCTAGGAAGGCTTTAGGCTATATAACATCATGCTGTGACCAAAAAGAGCGGAGCGTAACTACCTCCACGCGAAAGAAGTCGCTGGCGGCCGCTAGTAAACTATATGTGTGGCAAATTTCGTCTAAACCCGTTCAGTATTTTTTGCGTGAAACAGTAGCAAACATCCAACCATACATTCAGAATAAAGACAGATAGAATCTTATACTCCTCAAAGGAGATCTTTTAATTATATAAAAGAAAATTAACTTATCAACACACAGGAAATGAAAAGCAATGATTTCGGACATAAAAACATAAACAGACTAGTAAACGGAAGTATTTAAAGAAAATATACATACCAATAACACGTACAGAGAACATTCCAATCTATCAACCTTAATACTTTGGAGATAAAGTTGAAAATCTATAAAAAAATTGGCAGATTGATACCTTCATGCGCTGCCATCTTCACTTAATGTTCGCAACTGTACTTAAGTTCCCACGAAATTACCATTCAAGTAAACATTAATATGAACCAACAATTTATTTTTCAATTTGAATTAAGTGTAGAAATTTATATAACGGTTTTTTTTTTTTTTACGTAAAAAACATTTCTCTTAATTAACCTAATAAATGGTTTAGATACTTTTGAGCCGGCAAAGAGTCAGTTAAAAAATGATGAGCTGTAACGTCATGGATCCGTGATTAGTTTGGGGAAGAATTGGGAATATACTCTATGGTTCTTCTTCTTCTCCTTCTGCTGGCGACGACTTTGTTCCCTTGATATTACTTGTTCCCCTGATCCACGTCGCATTGTATCGCTTACGCGCGCTATTGCTTCGTTTTCGCTCAGTGTTTTCTGCCTCTTTTATATTGACTTGTGACACGAAGTTGTTGACAGTTCCGTGTACCTGGGACAAACTATCCAGTTGGGAAGGTCCAACTTCGAGAAAGAGGTCAATCGTCGAATCCAACTCGGCTGGGCTGCTTTCGGGAAGCTACGTAGAATCTTCTCGTCCGAAATACCGCAGTGTCTCAAGACAAAAGTGTTGGACCAGTGTGTGTTGCCAGTGATGACTTATGGAATTGAGACGTGGTCGCTCACAATGGACCTTATAAGAAAGCTCAAAGCCACTCAAAGGGCAATGGCAATGTTTCACTGCGCGATCGAATCAGGAATGAGGAGATCCGCAGAAGAACGAGAGTAACCGACATAACCCGAAGAATTGCAACACTAAAGTGGCAGTGGGCTGGACACACTGCCCGTAGGACCGATGCCCGATGGGGCCGACGGGTTCTCGAGTGGCGACCACGCACCGGAAGACGTAGCGTGGGTAGGCCCCCGACAAGGTGGACCGACGAACTGGTGAAGTTCGCGGGAAACCCTCTGGATGCGCGAGGCGCAGGACCGGTCGTCGTGGAGAACCTTGGGGGAGGCCTATGTCCAGCAGTGGACGTCTTTCGGCTGAAATGATGATGATGATGTCACACAAACAGTGTTCTGCTTGCTAAACCATTCAGTACCTTTTTTATATCATCTTTCACTAAATCCATTCAATACGTTCATTTTTTCATTCTTTCACATTCATCAACCTTATCATCATCAACAACCTTTTTTATCGTCCCACTGCTGGGCACAGGTCTCCTCTCTTACAGAGAAGGATTGAGCGTAATCACCACGCTTTCTCAATGCGGGTTGGCGATTTTAGACTTACAGGTTTCCTCAAGTTGTTTTCCTTCACCTTTTCATCAGTCATTGGTGTCCAAAATATACTTAGAAAGTACATATAACTTAGAAAAGTTACATTGGTACTTGCCTGACATGGAATCGAACCCGCACACTTGAGAAGCTAGTGTTGTAACCACTAGGCCACCACGACTTCTTCTTTCTTGTTAACCTCATAGTCGTAAACATTTCTTTCCTCTTCACTACAGAAGAGTCCATCTTCAAAATTTATTCCAGATTTGTTCTTGGGTATGTCCATTCATTTCTACGGAGTCTCCATTAACAAAAGTGTTATCTCTCCCCCCCCCCCCTCCCTCTCTACCCCTCTTCCTGTAGGCTGAGCACCGCGTTCATTAGGTACACATATAACAGGTAGAAACATTGAATTATTATACATATCTTTGTTATTGATAACAATCGGTTTTGTTGTTTTGTTTTTGTCTAATTTTACATACGATTTTTGGGAGGTTTTGGATAATTTAATTGCAGATGTTGGATTATGTTTTAAGGGCTTATTATTCGATTTAGGCTTAAAGGGCTTGTTAAAGAAACAGGAACCCATCGGATGAGTCGAAATGAAGGTCGAATTGAAGGTGCTTGGGGACGGTTATGTCCAGCAATGGACGTCTTTCGTCTGAAATAATGATGATTAGTCGATTTGCACGAAACGGGCAAATCAGCCCTTAATTTGTATTTTTTTTTAGGGGGCGCGTGTCTGCTGTAGCTATATGTAATATGTATTTAGCATATTTCGATTTCTATGCAATGAAGTTAATAAAAATTATACTCTTCTGGGCATTATTGTCCTTTTTATCTGTACTTTATTTATTGCATAAAATTCAAAATTTGCCAAATACAACAATCATATTTCAGAAGACGTCGATTTAAGAACGAAGTCACTAGCAGAAGCTAGTCTATTCTTAAGTTTCTTGCCTCTATTTATGTAGTTTTGCTTAGGAAGAGATTTCTATATTTATTTTACGTCTAACTCAAACAAACACGGCAATATTTCCCCAATGGATTAGTTATGCATTTTCGAGCATTACATTGTAATGTGTAGCGTGTTTGTTTTACAACACAAACAGTCCCTTGTCGGTTTTGACTTAAAACTCTTATTTATTGGAACCGGTCTAACTTATTAGTTCCAAATCCCAAAACATCTAATAACTTTTGTTGTGTGTTATGTTATGTTTAAAGTAGGGTTGTAACGGAGCTTCGCCTCCGCTTCCGTTAGGTACTGCGGAAGTTCCGCAAGAAATCGTATCTTCGTTTCCGCCTCCGACTCCGCACAATTTTCTCGGAGTTATAACGAAGGTTTATTTACGTATTTATAAAATAAATAACGCGCAAGCTGTGACGCTCAACAACCGTCCGGCCGCGTCTGAGCGCGAAATGGTCAAGAATCAACTAGTGCGAGACGTGAATGCGGCAAATACAAATTGATTCTCCTTAATTTTCATTACTTGAAGGTAATATTTTTTTACTAAGTGTACTACTGTTTATGCACGTATTTTAAATAAAAAAGTTGTTTTAATTAACCATAAATTTAATTTTCTTCTATATCTACTTTCACCTCCGCATCTGCGGATGTGAGACTCGTCCTCCGCCTCCGCTAACAAGGCCTCCGTTACAACCCTAGTTTAAAGTACCTACAGTTACCTATATATAAGAAAAGGCTAGTCGCGTACAACAATACCACCAAGTGCTATAAATTGACTGACGTCTAAAAAATTATTTATCAATTTAAACATCATTTGTGAAATATCTGTACGAGAGATCTCCGTACGTGCTATTTTTACAGTAAAGTAAGTGAAACTCGATTGTGTGAGTGACTATTAAAGGCTGTCCTACCATGTCTACTGTGACTAGTTTCTTCTTCTTGTTCCTCTTCTGCCTTTAGCGGTCCACAGCTGGACAAAGGCCTCCCTCAAGGCTTTCATTGAGTGGGTTTGCCATTTTCCCCACGCTTGGCTGGCGGGTTGTTCTAATTAATCCGCGCGTGACGTATTTTAGTCGTCATGTTTTTAATCGCGTTTAAACTACCTATGAAATATCTTTATTTGACAAAACTAAATCAATATATTATCTTCTATCCTTTTCTTAATAAAAAAAAAGAAAAAGATGCACTTACCACCTACTCAGTGGTAGGCCATAACACCGGTCGCCGGCAGAAGTTACCACCCACCAGACAAAGCCTTGCCGCCAAGCGATTTGTCGTGTTCCGGCATGATGTCTGGTGAAGCCGTACGGAGGACGGGTCTGAGCAGTTGTGTTGCGATGTGTGCCGGGTACGATGCGCCAAATGTTGTTGTGTTGGGAGTTTGGTCGTGGAGGGTCTTCAGATCAATCTCCCTTTGGCGCAGCATCGTTGGTCGTGTTGTTGGGTTTAACATTGCATCACCTCGCTCAATCTGAGTGAATAGGTTCTTAATAAACTAGTGCGCTTTACCATCAACGATCGCATCACTGCTTACCATCAGGCGGGATAAGGCGGTCAAGCGCTAGTTTATGATTAATAATAAAAAAAACTTAACTTAAAAATAGTTTAGTTTGTTCGCAAGAGAATCGGCTCCATTATTGGCTGATGTTCTAACTATGTAGACATTTAGTTAGCAGTTTGAGTTAAATTTAAATAGCTTACCTTAGCTTAGCTCAATGAATTGTAATGTAAATAAAGTATCTCCTAATATGGCACTTTATATAAAAAAAAATTCTATGCCTCAATGTTTAAAAAAAAAAAGTTGACCCCACACTAGGAATTTCTCCTGTATTGTGGGTGCGTTTACAAACATATAATCTCGCATGTATTAATAGCCAGCCCGATAATTTGTAGGTTATACAAACAAATATTTGTTCCGTGCAGAAATCAAACACGCGACACCAGCGCAGCAGTCAATAGCTTAAACACTGCACTGACCGTGCAGTCAAGCTACTGTTTCAGTTTTTGCCAACCTGTCTTCAAACACCAAGCATAAAAAATCCTTTATTTCATACTAGCAGCACCGCGCGGTTTAACCCGCGTTGGTTTGGATATGTTTTTTGAAGTGAAACTTCTTTAGGCACGCTTGACTTGGGGAGTAAACTCGCGAAAGCGTTACGAAAAATATTACAAAAATGATCGGGCAAGGCGAACGGAAAGCAAAGTATAGTCCTATTTCGTCTGTAATACAACGAAGCAGTTGGCACATGTAAATATTGCATGACATGCCGTGTATAAAGTTGTGGGTTCGCATCTCGCCGAAGATAATGTATATTTTTTGGATCTTTTTAAGATTTGTTAACAATTGAGTCGAGTATGAAGTTGTGAGTTCGCATCTCGCCGAAGGCAATATATATTTTTTGGATCTTTTTAAGATTTGTTAACAATTGATTACCTAAGAGCACAAATAATTTATAAATTTCGTTCTGTTCTGGCCTTTATATTGTTTTATATATTTTTGCTGAACATTTCTGATATAATTGAAAGTATAGAAGTTTGAAGATATCGTCACAATACGATAATTGGACACAAAGTACAAATTGCTTTCGAGCAGGCGCGTGCGCTCCTTAGAAGCAGATAAGCATTGCATACCCTAATAATTTTCTAAAAAAATATATAATAATTACATTAAAATAATTTATATACTACAAACTTAAAACTGAAAGACTGTTGATAACACTGCCATCTATTGGGGCTAATGCAAACTACTAACACACATTACAATGCTGTCCGCGCAACTCAACTTCGTCACGACGCTCGCGCCAGTTCGCGTAGCGACATAAGCAGTTACTAATGTGCCTCTTCCATACGCGTCTGTGAATAAAATTATTTGCTTGTGTGCATAATCTTTGCGTACGTGGGCGTGTAATTTCATTCAAATTTTTAGGCCGAACAAGCACAGCTTCTAATAATGCGGCGAATTTAAGAAGTTCACAAATATAGCATGATTGTTGATGAAATATAATATAAAATTTTACGTAATCATCATAGTAACAATATTAATGTATTTTGAAATAATCTTTTTTTCCCGCGAATTAATTCCAACTTTCCCGAAATTCGGTAATTTGTAAAAAGTGACAACACTATTTTGACGGTATTATTATAAGCGATGCGCCAACATGCCGCGTGCCCTGCCTCCCGCCGCCCGCGTCAGGGTTGCATACCGCACATGTATTACGTTAACTCTTTATGCGAAATAATATTAATTTTTTTAGGGGTATTTTTTTTAAGTTTAGCCCGGATTTTTGAAGTGAAACTTCTTTACGCACGCTTGACTTGGGGAGTAAGCTGGCGAACGCGTGACGTAAGCGTTACGAAAAGTGATCGGGCAAGGCGAAAGGAAGTTAAGTGGGGGATATAAGCACAGAGGCGCCCGTGACGCGAGCTTGGTACTACAAGGTCTACAACGAGTTTTTTTTTTCAATAAAAATAGAAGATCTATGCTAATATTTTTTTTTTTTTCAATAAAAATAGAAGATCTATGCAAAAATATTAATTTACCAATGAAACCATGAAATAAATTTAAATATTTATAGAAAATTAACATATGTATATGTGTAGGTATACATGTATATATTGTACACATGTATATATATATATATATATACATACAGATGGAGTGAAAGAAGTTTCACTTCTGTCGTGTGGTCATAAGCACACTCGTATTTTTTTTTATATGCTCCGCTCCTATTGGTCGCAGCGTGATGTTATATAGCCTAAAGCCTTCCTGGTTTGATGGGTTATCCAACACAAAAATAATTTTCAAATCGGACTGGCAGTTCCTGAGATCAGCGCGTTCAAACAAACAAACTCTTCAGCTTTATATATTAGTATAAATAAACAGTTCCAATAACAAACATCGTTCCATACTTTAACTACTAACCCACGGCTTCAAAAGCAACTCAAAGACACTATTCACGAAATACCTTCAACAATTAAAAAGTCCTGCCATCCTTCACCCACGACTTTTGAAGATTACCAGCAGGTCCTGCTACCCGAAACTGCCAAATTTTCCCGATCAACCTTAAACCGTAATACTTTAGCGATAAAGTTGAAAATACAATAAAAAAATCTGACAGATCGGAGTAGCTTCTGTACCTTTCTTATGTTAAAACACCATTCTTCCTTACGTCAGAAGGGTACCTTCCATGTGGGTACCTGCCGGGTGGCCTCTGGTAAACAGTAATACGATATTAACTCGAGTTTACGATGGAACCATAACTCACCCCAGATTGTGATGCTACTAATAAATACGAATATTTTCTTGTTATGTGATTTAATAGGGTGATTTCTGGAGGAAAGAATATTGAGGATACGGCGTGGGTGAGCTATTAAAAAGCTATTACAAAGGTCCTTTTACATATAAAGGTTTGTTTATAAATGAATCGAGTTGTATATAAATTGGGTAATGTTTTTGGAGTGAATTAATAATTAAATTAGTTTTTTTTTTTTTTTTTTTTATTAAAACATAAACCAGCGCTTGACCGCAATCCCGCCTGATGGTAAGCAGTGACGCAATCGTTGATGGTAAAGCGCACTAGTTTATTAAGAGCCTATTCACTCTAGCCTTGAAGACACTCAAATTGTAGTCCGACGGAAACACCGCCGCCGGCAGATTGTTCCAGTCCCTCGATGTACGCGGTATAAAGGAGGAGGCGAAACGCTTCGTCCGGATCGTAGAGGTGTCAACAACATAAGGGTGGAAACTCGCCGTACGACGGGTCGTCCGATGGTGGAACGGAGATGGGGGAATTAAATCGTGCAATTCCCTCGCACACTTCCCAGAATGTATCCTATAGAACACCGAAAGGCTGGCTACTCTACGCCTGTGCTCTAGGCTTTGGAGACCAACTCGAGTTAAATCAGGGTCACCAATCAGCCTCTTCGCACGCCTCTCTACTGAATCCAAAGTGGCCAGGTGACACTTAGCAGCACCAGCCCAAATGTGGCTGCAGTACTCCACACACGAACGGTGTGAACGAATTTTTAAATATAAGTTAAGTTAATTTACTTAAAACAAAAAAAATATTTGTAAATAATTGTTTGGAGTTGATACCTATTACCTAAAATTTACCGTACCGTATATCTACCAATCGTCTTTTTTTTTTTTAAATCAGTAATTCAAAATCGCTAATACGTTTTGATGGCCCAAAACTACCTCGTTTCTCAGACATCGTCAGTGGCTGCGCAAAGGTCCGTTACATTATTAATTTGATACAACAGTATTGCAAGCTAAACGTGTCAAAAACGTACATAAATGGTATTTATGGGTTTATTTAATTTTTTATTACTGTGCAAGACATTAATGAGTGGCGATTTTTTTTTTTACATCGAAATTCAAACAACCTTTTTTTACGATACACGGATCAAATTACGCGAATATATTCTTTTTTTTTTGACATAAAAATTACGACCATTTAAAAGCTTTTTGCTAAATGAGCAGACATTTTATTTATTGTGTTTAAACAAAGTTTTAAAACACATTATAATGCTATTAAAAACTGTCGTTGCAACTGCCGTAAAATAAGTTGTTAATGAGTAACTTATTTCTTAACCTTCCCATATTTAAAAACATCTTATCATGGGAGGGGAAACTTCCTCCCCCACCAACAAGATTTTTAAATATTACCAAGTAAGACGTAAGGCTCATACTAAAAGTGAAACGCTTCATATGCTCTTTACCAACAATTCATACTTTTCTTGTTGATTGTATCAACTTGCCCCCTCTTCCCCTTCCTCTCCACAAAATAACCAGATCCTGGCGATGCCCCTGTATCTTATCATTCTTAGAGTCGATATAACTTTAAGAACATTAAATAAGCAAATTACTAAAACAAGATAGGCTTACGTCATTAAAAAATCTCAATCATGATGTCAAAAACGTGAATTCATAATCCACTTTGGTAATTAAATCATTAGTTTGATGTCCATATGTTCTTCTTTATGTTTATCGCCATCGTGGCTATCATTTTAACCCACGCAAACAATTTTCTTTATTACACTTGGCCTAAAAGCTTCTTTAAACACAAAACCTCCAAAATGCTACTAATAATATAAACGTTAAATCTTATACCGACGTTTGTTACTCTTTCACGCAAAAACTACTGAACAGATTTTGATTATATTTGACACGCATACAGGTATAACCTGTATATATGTCAAATATCCCCAAAATCTTATAATACATAGAATACTATACATAGCTTTTAGCGATAAGACCGCCCATTGTGTCACCCTTTGTAAAATCTTTATATTTATGTTCTGTAATCTATTTTCTCGGTGTAGGCCATAACATCGGCCGGCAGAAGTTACCACCCACCAGACAAAGTCTTGCCGCCAAGTGATTTGTCGTGTTCCGGCATGATGTCTGGTGAAGCCGTACGGAGGACGGGTCTGAGCAGTTGTGTTGCGATGTGTGCCGGGTACGATACGCCAAATGTTGTTGTGCTGGAAGTTTGGTCGTGGAGGGTCTTCAGAAATTTAAAAAATCTAAATTTTAAAGTTTAGTAGGTTTGGATATAATAGGGTAGTTGACTAAAAAAAGCTAATTAGTCCGTCAGTCAGATTTCCAAAAAATATTAGACGGGTATTTTTTCTTTTTTCATAGATACGAAAAATGAAGACGACACAGTGCGTTGAAAACTGGTGTGACGTCACTGCAGGCTACACTTTTTAGCGAGCAGTGACATCACCAGCCACCATTCCCGATCTTTGATGCCTTTTATATTTGTTAATTTTTATTGATTTGATAAAACAAAATATACGTATCCAATATTTTTCTATAACCTAAATGACGGACTACATAAAATCATTTTTTTTTACCCAGGAAAACATCCCTATTATGTTGCCCAAACACGCAAAAACGGCTAACTTGATTTCTATGAAATTTGCCACATAGTTACTTTGTAATTAACACAAAGAAAGTCCCATTTCGACATCTATAAAATTTACTTATTGGTTTATGATTTAAATTACACATACATATACCATATACTCATATTTTTAAAAGCACAAAGAAAAACGCATTTTATTATGGCGTTTTCAAAATAAGTCACATTGCATTTGCACTTAAGATGTAGCAACGTATACTAAACTAAATCAATTCCCGGTACACGAAAGCAAATCCATACTATTCCATCCTTCAGCTGATGTAAGTAGAAAATTAAAATCAGTTTAAGTATGTTTATTACAAGCCGCGGCACCGTTAGGGCGGGTGCACACAAATAACCACTAATCGATATTAGAATCAATGCCGCGTGCCACGCCTGCATGCGATGCTGAGGGTGTTCAGAGATTCTTGTATTTATAGCTTGCTTTCACATGCTGGTTTGCTCGAGAAATGTTCCGTTAGATCCAGTATGAAAGGACCTACTATTAATGACATTAGGGATAATATTTTTGAAGAGAAAATTTCTCTAGTGACGATGAGCACTTTTGTTCATCATCATCATCATTAACAACCTTTTTATCGTCCCACTGCTGGGCACAAGTCTCCTCTCATTCAGAGAAGGATTGAGCGTAATCACCACGCTTGCTCAATGCGGGTTGGCGATTTCATACATAAAGTCCAGGTTTCCTCAAGATGTTTTCCTTCACCTTCAGTCATTGGTGTCCAAGATATACTTAGAAAGTACATATAACTTTAGAAAAGTTACATTGGTACTTGCCTGACCTGGAATCGAACCCGCGCACTCATACTTGAGAGGCTGGTGTTTTAACCACTAGGCCACCACGACTACTTTAGCACTTTTGTTGGATGGGGGAAAATCATTGAATTCGCGTGAGCGTGACCGACCCTTTTTTTGTTTGGGATGGGAAATCAACAAATGAGCTCTCCCGCTATGGGTGGAGCGGAAGGGCGTGTCAGACTTTTACTGACTAAAACCCACCCGTGTTCCTTTACTTGCCTGTAGGTCAGGGCCACGGTTTCTGACACCGTGTTGGTTTTTTGTTTTTTTACTTTTTGTGTGTTCTTATTCTTCAGCCTATACAGTATGTTAAGAAAACCCTGTCCGACCCGTGAAGGTGTTGTTAGGTATCGATAACTGATTCTACTAATGGATACAAAACCGGGCTATGCTTAAAAAAATCCTCAAAAAAAATAAATATTATTTCGCAAAAAGAGGTAACTTAATAAATGTGCGTTAATCACCATTCCGCGGGCGGCGGGCGGCAGGGCATAATAATAACGGTGTTGTCACTTTTTTTTAAATTACCAAATTTCGGGGAAGTTGGAATTAATTCGCGGGAAAAAAATGATTATTTCAAAATGCATTTGTATTGGTACTATGATGATTACGTAAAATTTTATATTATATTTGGTCATGTGTTTACCTAATTTTTATTATCCTTATGGGTCGGACAGGGTTTTCTTAACATTCTGTAGAGGTCCACTGGACAAAGACCTCACAAATAAACGTAATTTCTTACTGTCTCTTTTATTTTTCGTTAATATTGCCAGTTATCTACCTACTGATAAATTTGGAAGGTTACAGCTCACTTTACGAACGGTTCGTTTTACGGTAACGATGTGAAAGTAAAACTAATTTTTACTTACGCTTGCCCATATGACCAGTTAATATCTACTTACGATTAGGTACAGGTCTCCCAAAGTGATAATGCGCATAGAAATCTTCGTCACTGTTCGGCAACGGTCGTATTCCCGAGCGTTCGGAAGAAGATATGTATATAGAGTGGTTAAGTGCATAAAAAGTGGTTAAGTGCACCGCTCTATATACATATCTTCTTCCGAACGCTCGGGGAATACGACCGTTGCCGAACAGTGACGAAAATTTCTATGCGCATTATCACTTTGGAAGACCTGTAAGTGTTTGGTTAAATTAACTAATAATGCATTATGCTATGACATTTCACTTTTTTTTTACATTATGATAGCTAAGTGATAATCTATAGTAGGAAAATCTGCGAGTCTTTTTATTCTATTCTTCCTCTGAAGGATTAATGAAAAAAAAAATACTATAATTCTTTTTATATATGAAAAAAGGTGGCTGGTAGAGGCTGGCGGAGAACTGCTCAGGATCGAGCTTGTTGGCGTGCCATGGAAGAGGCCTATGTCCAGCAGTGGACGAGTAAATGCTGATGATGATGATGATGAAAAAATAACAAATCCTTTCTCCAAGCATTTCAGTTTTTTTAGACCGAAATCTAAGAAAAAAAGAATCAACTGTATTTAATCCAAACGCCTTTTATGTGATCAGGAAAACAAACAGCCTGTAACTAAAACAAATAGTTAACGTACGTGAAGTTTATTGTTATTGGAACTCGGGGCCTAGGTTCGACGCCTGCGCAGGTGAAATAATTCAAATGTTTGATATTTAAGTAACTAGAGGCGGAATTAGCTTTGTTTTTTATGTAACATTGGAAACTTTTTTTTTTTCTTTGAAGTGATGTGGAATTCCAATTTTTTGTTTTTTTTGTGATAGGTTTTTGTTTAATAGATGACACTGGGATCAGAGAAGCAAATTTTTTTTTTATAATTAATAACTAGTGCTTGATCGCAATGCCGCCTGAAGGTAAGCAGTGATGCAAAGATTGTATCAATTGAAATCAAAATCATTGTATTGGAATTATGGTAAAGCGCGCTAGTTTATTAATAGCCTATTCACTCTGGCCTTGAAGACACATAAATTATAGTCAGACGGAAAGACCGCCGCTGACAAATTGTTCCAGTCCCTCGATGTACGCGGTTTAAAGGACGAGGCGAAACGCTACGTCCGGATGGTAGTAGTGTCAATTATGGTAATTTTAAGACTGTTCACAGTCATATCTAAGTCTTAATCAGAAGATCTTTGACATTTGCTTGTGATGAGATTTCTTGCTTCTTGCGACTTGATTTTTAATTCGCCTTCTGAATGTGAACTTCCTGAGTAAGATTCAAACGATACAAAGATTTATTTATAATGGAGGTTTAGATATTTACGAAACTAAATCAAACTGTATGTCTGACCCAGTAAATCTTACGAACGATTCTGTACTGTATCTATAAAGCTGCGTCCACACAGCATTTAAAAAGATTGTGTAGCACGAAAACATTTTATAACACTGTGTAACATTTTATAACAAAGTGTAACTGAAACTGGACTGTAGCTGAAAACCAGCGCTTTGCCTCTGTATTGCATAGGGTGGCAGCATAATGCTAAGTGGCAGCTGTTTTGCTTGGATATGACGCATGTTTCCCCCAACCATTTTTTTTTTGTTGTTTTTGCATATTTACTGCAAATAAACTTTTTTTTCTTTCTTTCATTTTACAACATCTCTGTATCAGCTCCTTGTGTAACATCGTATAACACTCCGTAACCATCAGTTTGGCCCAGCAGAAGGAAGCTGGTAGTGATATTAGTTTACTCCAACGCGGCAGTTGCGCAAGGAGGCGCGCGTTCGATCCCCGCACAGTGCAAATATTTGTATGCATGAATATGAATATTTGCACTGGTCTGGTCGTGCCTCGGAAAGCACGTTAAGCTGTTGGTCCCGGTTGCCATACAAACATCTAGTGGCAGTCTTTATGGGTTGTTGGAGCCCTCAAAAGTCTAACACTTGGTCTAACTGCTATGCTTAGATATCGTCTTCGGGTTGTGGAGGTCAGACGGCAGTCGCTACACTTAAAATATCGAGGTTTAGCCAAAATCAGCAGTTAGATTGGTAAAGCGGACCCCAGACTCCAAAGCTGAAAAGCTTCGGATGTGACTGGGATTAACACTGAGATGATGATGTGGATACTCCATAGCCAAATTAGCCGTGGTTGAAGACATTACCAACAAGGTGGACCGATGACCTGATGAAGGTCGCGGGAAGCCGATGGATGCGGGCACCACAAGACCGGTCAGCGTGGAAAGCCTTGGGGGAGGCCTTTGTCCGGCAGAGGACATCCATAGGCTGAAGAAGAAGAAGAAGAAGACGTTACTTACTACTAAAAATATGTCAATTTACGTCAGTCGCTGACTAATTTCATTTATCTTCTGTAAATGTTTATTATTGAAATAGAAAAACTTAAATTTATTTTTTAAACTAGACCTAACGGCTATAAATCGTGCACATGTAATTTTTTGGTTGTCAAAACTGTTCATCATTTTGTTTTTAATAAAAAAAATAAAAAAAAAACAGATAATGCTTATTAATTTGGATTTTATTTATGGTTTGAAAAACAAATGAAAATTTTACTGGATGCAAAAACTCTAAAAACAACAGAACAGAAAACGTTTTGTCACATAAAGTTGCATAACATCACTAACAAACATATAACATTTTACAACAAATATTATACAACATTCTCTAATGTTTTAGAACTACTGTGTTGGGAACAGCTTGAACCATAAAATAATAATATTTGCTAACTAATTTTGCGAGTGTTCATTACAGAACCTTGGAACTAATACACGGCGCATAGAACATAGATCAAGGTACACAGGTAATAGGAAATTTATGTGTGAGTAAGTATGTAAAACCAATTGTTGTATGTCTAAATATAGTTTTAATCAATTTTGTAGAGAGCACCAATGGCCCAAAGTTAACGACCTCCGCTTACGAATTGGGTCGTAGGTTCAATCCAAAGTAGTCTGTACTTTGTGCAAAGCTCCTGTTTATTTCATCACCACTGCTCTAAAAATGGTGAAGGAAAACATCATGAGGAAACCAGCAAAGCTTAGAAACAAAAACTCAGGAACATGAATCCACCATTCCGCATCCGGAATTTGATCAATTGTTGACACCACTACGGTCCGGAATAAGCGTTTCGCCTCGTCTTTCATACCGCGTACAACGATAAACTGGAACAATTTGGCGGCTGACTACATTTTAAGTGTCTTCAAGGCTAGAGAGAATAGGGTCTTAATAAACTAGCGAGCTTTACCATCAACGATTGCATGACTGCTTACCAACAGGTGAGATTACAGTCAAGCTCTAGTTTTATATTATGGTAATATCATTGACATTTCTCGGTGGTAGGCAATAACATCGGCCGCCGGCAGAAGTTACCACCCACCAGACAAAGCCTTGCCGCTAAGCGATTTGTCGTGTTCCGGCATGATGTTTGGTGAAGCCCTATGGAGGACGGGTCTGAGCAGTTGTGTTGCGATGTGTGCCGGGTACGATGCGCCTAATGTTGTTGTGTTGGGAGTTTGGTCGTGGAGGGTCTTCAGATCAATCTCCCTTTGGCGCAGCATCGTTGGTCGTGTTGTTGGGTTTAACATTGCATCACCTCGCTCAACTGCCGTCTTCCTTCCTATTCGCTCAGTTTTTCTGAGTGACCTATTCACTCTTAATAAACTAGCGCGCTTTACCATCAACGATCGCATCACTGCTTACCATCAGGCGTTATTGCGATCAAGCGCTAGTTTATAATTATTAAAAAAAAAAGACATGAGTAAAAGTGTAAAAACCAAGGTCGTTGGTACAAACCTAGTTAAATAACTAAAGTTATTTATCTTAGTTTATGCTTTAACAATATCAGTGAAACAAGAAAAGTCTTGTTTCAAAACAATGAGGAAACTAAACCCAATAATCAAAGATGACGTCACACATAACGAGCAACTAATAAATCTCTTATAACATGTTAATAATTGCTTACTTATTGTTCTTAAACACACGAACATGCAACCAACATGTCCGCCAGATGACTTAATAAGCTCTAATAAAATTATACCGATGCACGAAAAGCAAACACAGGAGAGAGCGAAAGTCAAAACCCTACAATTTTATGTTTCAAAATTTTGATAACTTTATCTTACATAATAATAGTGCAGAGAAAATTACGGCCACCAATCGCGTGGGTCAGTTTAAACCGCGAGCGTTTGAATTTCGAACGGTACGTGCAAACGTCGACTGACCTACGTCGAAGACAGACGTGTGTTTAGCCAGTAATTTGATGATAATTTGCAAAATGAGAACGTGTGCGGTTGTGAGTTGAAAGCTTTAATTTTTTTGTGCTGAATTTTCAAATAAAAATGTCGCTGAACTCTGGGGTGAAAGTACTTGACCTGGTAATTGAATATTTTATCAGGCAGGGTAATAGGCTCGCTGAGGGTTGAGGGTTCATGAATATAAAAAAGGTGTTCTCGGGGTATCCGACCTACCATTCCTGATTTTCATTATGATTACGAACTGCCTGTAGGCCGTTCAACTTTCGATTTTACAGCATTCTTTCGTTATAGCTGTTAAGCAAACTTGTTTAACAACCACGACGTGACATGGGCTAAGCCAACTTTAATATTACAATTGTTTTTACCTCCATTAAAATTTTATCTGAAACATGGGCGTTGAACTTTGAACTAAGCGGTGAAATGGGTGGGCTGTAGGCAGTGGCGTAGCTTGGGGGGGGCAGGGGGGGCCATGGCCCCGGGCGGCATATGAAAGGGGGCGGCGGATAAGGAAAAAAACATTGCATGACCAAGAAAAAAAAAAGTTATTCCAAATCACATCGAATCCAGACTAAAAAACAGCTTATGAAGTCCGGCTCTCTGGAACTATTAAAATATATTATTGACTCCAAACTTGAAGATGGCTTGCCAAACATTGTAATTATATTGAGAATTTTTTTAACGTCTGCCGTCAGCAATGCCAGTTGTGAGAGAAGCTTTTCTAAACTTAAGCTGATAAAAAATTACCTTAGGTCGACTATGTCTACGTTGAGGCTAACAAATCTAGCTATACTGGCAATTTAAAATGAGATACAATTTGATATTGACGATTGTGTAAAAAATTTTCTTTGAAAAAAGCACGAAGAGTACATTTTTAATCTATTTTTTTTAAAGTAATAGTAACAAAAATATTTAAGGAGCTTACTTACCCTCTAAAACTAGTGCCACAGATAATCTTTCGTGATTTCTCTTGTTACAGACCGAAATAAAAAAAAGTGGTTTGAAAATAGTTAAAGCCATATCTAAGCTACTTTTGAAACAGTGTATATATTATATTCAGCAAGTTCGAAATTCAAAATTAGCTAAAAACCACAACTTTTAGCAGAAATTAAATCTGTAACTAGCTGCAAATATCAAATGAATTCAAACAAATCATTTCAAAAAATAGCTTCGATACATCTTATACATTTTTCAAACCACTTTTTTAATTTCGGTCTATAACAAGAGTAATCAAGAAAAAAATATGGTGGCGCTGGTTAGCTAGGGTACAACCCTTAATAATATTAAGCACATATTTTATTCCTTCTAAGTTCAATAAGCACTATGTATAATTTAAGATATTATTTACACTCAATTGACAAATAAATACTTTAACACTTGTTATTATTATGCTCAGCTTTATTATGTAACGCTAACGTTACATAATAAAGCTGAGCCGTTTAAGAAAATCAAACTTCCTGTGGGTGTCTTGCGCAATTGCTTCTCTTAGATGTAGAGGGTTTTTCATTAAGAGCACTAGAACATTGAAATGAAATAAAACAATCTGTTTAAGTGATATTACCACAATTTTTATTACATTTTAAAGAATATTCAATGACATTATGTGTGGAAAATAATATCAGCCAAATGGCCGAAGCGACTCCGCTGTAGAAGGTTCTGGTGGACCAATTTTGAAGGGACGTCTTCGCATAAATGGGGCTCAATTTCACGAAGAACGCGAGTTATGTTGGCCTTTAGGACAGCAATTGACTGTGGTTTATCTGCATATACTAGACATTTCAAGTAGCCCCACAGAAAATAATCAAGCGGTGTTAAGTCACACGATTTCGGGGGCCAGTTGTTGTCGCCACCACGCGAGATGACGAAGCCCTCGAACTTCTCTTTCAATAAATTTAATGTTTCCCGTGCTGTATAGCAAGTGGCGCCATCCTATTGGAACCACATGTTTATGAGATCTATACCAGCTACCTTAGGCCACAAAAAAATTGTTATCATCGTCCGATATCGGTCGCCATTGACAGTGAGTGCGGCTCCTTGCGCATCTTCGAAGAAATATGGGCCAAAATACCGCCTGACCAAAATCCACATCAAACAGTTACTTTTTCGGAGTGTAAAGGCACCTGATGAATCTCCCGCGGATTTTCATCGCACCAAATCCGGCAATTTTGTTTATTAACAAAGCCGCTTAACTAGAAATGAGCCTCATCAGTGAAGATGATTTTTATTTTTTTTTTCCAAAAGCAGGATCAGCTGCCAGATGCTCTAACGCCCAACCAGCGAATACACGGCGCTGCCTGTGGTCATTGGATTTTAGCTCTTGAGTTAATTGGACTTTATATGGATGAAAACCCAAATCTCGGCGCAAAATTCGCCATGTTGATGTTGCAGAAAGACCCAGTTCTTTCGCACGACGCGGAATGGATTGTCTGGGGTTTTCTCGCACACTGTCTCGTATGGCAACAATATTCTCCAACGATCTTGCGTTTCTTTGACGTACAGGAACTGCTTCATCGATCACCGACCCGGTTGTCTCAAATATATTTATCAAACGACTGATTGTGGACTCTGCAGGACGGCCATAAACGCCATAAATTGGACGCAACGCACGGAACGTTAGGCGAATAGAGTACTGATTTTAATAATACATTTTAATCATTTCTACGCGTTGTTGAAGCGTGTAGTGTTCCACGGTAAAATGTCGCGACTAAATATGTATTCATGCCAAATTTGACAGCTATCGTATTACCAAGATGGCCGCTATGAGCTGTCAAAGTTCGAGCGTCCCTATTGAAAAACCCTTTATTTTCCTTCTGAAGCAGTGCATGGTAGTTTATTTTGACTTGCAACAAATAAGGTGAATAATGGACATGAAGTCCATTCAATATAATATTAAAACTTTCAATTATTTATAATTAAAATAAAGGGCGGCGAATTTCTGGACGGCCCCGGGCGGCGAAAAGCCACGCTACGCCACTGGCTGTAGGTATTGCATAACAGCAAGAATCAGCCTAATCGTTCCCACTTGACACAGAACTCCTCTTTGTGAAATAAGTGGGCCTTAATCCACCATAAGGACCCAGTGCGGGTTGGTATATGCCACATGAATTCGTAATACGTATCTCTACCTAACTCTTCGGAGAATACAGGGGTGTTATTATGTTTATTTTTAGCGGAAAATTTATTTTTTTGTTCGAAAATAATTATAGTAAATTATATCCGTGTTTTACCGTATACTAATTAGCTGGGCACAATTTATAGGGATATGAATTTATAAGAAGACCCCGCGAATCAGTTTAATGCGAGTTTTATAGAGGTTTAGCGATTTTGTTGTTAATTGAAATGATAATGAAATATAGTCACTAAATTCTGTGATAACTGAGGAATGCTTTAGTAGATCCAGATTCTGTCTTCCTAATTGGTTGTTCTGCAGCACTCCAAAGAAACACATTGCGTTTTCTACGTCAGTAACCTAAAAGACATCTATTAGGATTTCCACGCGTAAAACAATAGGTATCTTGTTTATCACCAGGTGTCCATTGCTGGACATAGCGCTGTCCATTCAGCTCGATTCTCGAAAATTCTCATCCAGCTATCAGACACCCTACAAAGATTAACCTGATGACCTACTTAGGTTTGTTTATTCGCGGTCTCCACTCAAGTTCAGAGAAGCCCTCACGGCTAAGAAACCGTGACCCTGGCACACAGGCAAGTGAAGAAATACTGGTGGGTTTTAGTCAGTAAAAGTCTGACAAACCGTTCCGCTCCGCCCTAAGTGGGAGGGGTCATTTGATGAAGTAAAATGAAATCGTTTATTAAGGAAGTAGGATCACTGATCACTTTTACACGTCCTATTTTTTTAAACTAGATGGAGCCGGCGTTTCCTAACTGACTACCTCTGAAAAGAAATAGCCGAAACAAACTCAGATCATCGTCTTTTTTCAAGTCCAGACATTAAAAATGAAAATGTTTACAATAATGTACGTGATTAAAAAAAACAAACAGTGTTTAAAATGTCATAATTGTAGCATAATTACGCATATTGCTTAATAACAATGCTTAGCGAGCAGCGAGCAACTGAGTCCCAAGCTTCCAAGATGATTTCCTAGAACAAAAAAAAAAGCCCTCGCGCCTAATACGGCCGGCCATTGCCACTTCAGCTAAGAAGTATCGTATACATATAATAATCCCGGTATGTGTGCTTATTCTGTGGCAGAAGCCTATTATATGATTCTACAACATCATAACATAATGTGATGCAATGAACTGAAGAAACTTTCGACGAAAAAGTCTCGACTTTTCAATGTACTCGTAATATGCTAATTTTACACAAGTTTAAAAACGTGAGAAAACCAGATATAATAAATTTACAGTACATATGTATATCTCCGCTTAATTTACATGTTACAGTGGCCAAGTCTGAAGTTGGAATGACATTATTACGACTTATGGCTTGTCAACAACGGCATTTAGTAAGGTAATGGATTGCAATACAAAAAAAAAAAAAAAAAAAATATTTTTGTACATAATAATAATGAAATAAGATTGTTATGGCGTTGGCTGTAAGAGTAGAGAAAAACTAAATAGTCGATGTAAATGTAAATGAAAAAAATCGATATAGTTAGAGTACTAGTGGCCTAGTGGACTCGTGGTGGCCTGGTGGTTAAAAAACCAGCCTCTCAAATATGAGTGATTCTAGGTCAGGCACGGGTCTTGTATCTACGTGCATCCTGCTAACATTATAAGTGCGAAAGTTAGTGAGAACGTTTTTTTTAAAACGTTGCTGTACACTAGGAATTTCTGCCAGACCCGGAACAGCTACTTGTAGGTCATACAAATATTTGTTTCATGCGGCAATCGACCACATTATATTGTTATAATGATTTACCTAGGGACGACAGCAGGTCAAGCCATCCCAAACTATCAAATATTCCCAAACAACCTTGAGCCTTAATGCTTTAGAGATAAAGTTGAAAAGCTAATAAAGAAAAATGACAGATAGTATTAGCTTGATGTGCTGTCATATGTACGTGCCAAATCGCACGTACGCAAATTGATAATAAAAACCAAAAAACAGTGCTAATAGTATAATAAACTCATCGTCGTTAAATATGTTACTTTAACATTTATTAAATACCAAAATCTGGCTTCCAACGGAACAATCCATTTCAAAAGATACCTACTATACACCAAATCAAGCCATAGCATTGCATATACTGACGTACAATGCTTTACGGGAGTTCATGACTGACATATCTTATCGTACAAAGCTGGTAATGTACTTCAAAGTAGAAGATTTATCGTTATAACAAGTTCAGTGTGGTAAGGTTAGGTTAATTGATGTTAAAGAGCAAGTAATAATACTGAGAGTAATAAACAAAGATGATGGCTGACTTGATACGCACCTCTATTTCTTGGTGATTACTTACTTGGCGCCATGATTAAATTTTGATTCCTTCTTATTTTCCTTCTTTTCTTTGGCATTAAAGACAGTAGTATCAAAGAAATCATTTTCTTGTATGAATATGTTACGTAATTCTTGTTTCGGAATGTATTTATTACTTTCCGCCAGCGCCCTCGCCCGCGTGGACTTCGGTAATTTCGCGCTTTTTAAATTTCCCTCGGGAATATCAAATTTTCCGGTATAAAATTATTGAATCCTATATTTATAAATATGCCTATTATTTAATCCGGACTTCTAACTTTACGTCTGCAAAATTTCAAAGCAATCGGGTCAGTAGTTACGGCGTAAAAACGGAACAAACAAACAAACTGACTTTCCGATTTATAATATTAGTAAGGATATCTCATTTCGGTCTTTCTCGTCAGATATTTTTGTTTTAAATAGTGCGTTAGCTGTTGCTGTCTAGCAAGACAGTTGGAGACTTACAATCATTAGTATATCTCCAATATCTCTCCTTAGGACCTAAACACTAAACTGTGTATGGTTTTCCGTCATTGAAAAAAACTTTCTGTTTTGGCATGGAACCCTTTTTTTGTTTTCGATAGGAAATCATTAAATGACCTCTACCGCTCTGGGTGGAGCGGAACGGCGGAATTGCATGATTTAATTCCCCCATCTCCGTTCCAACATCGGACGACCCGTCGTACGTCGTACAAGCTTCCACCCTTACGTTGTTAACACCTCTACGATCCGGACGAAGCGTTTCGCCTCCTCCTTTATACCGCGTACATCGAGGGACTGGAACAGTTTGCCAGCGGCGATGTTTCCTTCGGACTACAATTTGAGTGTCTTCAAGGCTAGAGTGAATAGGCTCTTAATAAACTAGTGCGCTTTACCACCAACGACTACGTCACTGCTTACCATCAGGCGGGATTGCGGTCAAGCGCTAGTTTATAATTTAATATAAAAAAAATATTTTATTCAAAAACTAAGTTGGTACAAACAAAATTGAGGTTGACCTCTCCTTTTAAGTTTGAAAACATTTGTGCCAGGAGAGGCCGCTCTCCCTTAACTTGATTACAAGTTTCTTAGGAACTTAATTAAATTGAATCCAATAATTAGAAATATAGGTGTGAAGTATGTATAACTATGTGAGCGCAAACTAAAAGTAAGCAAGTGTGTGTGCAAGCGTGAGTAAATGTTTGCGTGTATGGTGTGTCTGTATTTGTGTATTGGACTGTGTGTGTATGTATGTGTGTGTGTGTAACAATTTAGTTATTTATTTATTAATAAATATCTATGTAAACTGTCACATTTGTTTACGGTTATATTTCGGTTGTATGCCATTTTTATCACATTATCGTCTTAAAATGAAACTTATCAAGAATGTAGACTGTTCAAAAAAGGAACAGCCATATTCAGTAAAAAAAAAGAAAAGGTAAAAAAAAGTGGGTGGTTTAGAAAATACGTCTTGTTAGCTTCATCTAGTGTTCGGTTACATTGAGGAGCCTATGGAGATCGGGCACAAGATCAAAGCGTTAGCGATCTAAGATAGCTTTTATTTATTATTCAAATTTGAAAAAAAATAATGCCCAAATGAGGTAATTCTAAAAATCACCATTTATCACCAGATGAATGAGTATTAGACAAATAAATGTATTTATATATTTACCCCTTACACTGGAACGTCAAATAGCAATTACCTACTCCAATGTAGTAAAAACGGTGGCGGGAAAGTCAAGCTGAGTATCACGCCCATTTTTCATTGGACTTTTAAAATTATTTATAGTTTTGTTTACTAAATAAAAGCGCGTGATTTATGTAGTTAAAAGTGCATTCTATGAATAATTTATAAAGAACATTGAAATATTGTAGCATAGTGGCCACACCATGACTTTACCCCAAACCCCTCCTAGTCTGCTCATGCGGGAAACAGTAAGAAGAATAAGATTCAGTGATGGCGTGGCGTGGATGTGACGCGTATATTCCGCAGTAGTTTCGTTTTATGTTGTGTTCTTTCGTGTAATGAAAGGATTATCTTCGTTTCTATTCTCTTACTGTAGTTCCGTGTCGAGTTCGGTTAAACTTTTACTCGGTGGTAGGCCATAACATCGGCCGCCGGCAGAAGTTACCACCCACCAGACAAAGTCTTGCCGCCAAGCGATTTGTCGTGTTCCGGCATGATGTCTGGTGAACCCGTACGGAGGACGGGTCTGAGCAGTTGTGTTGCGATGTGTGCCGGGTACGATGCGCCTAATGTTGTTGTGTTGGGAGCTTGGTCGTGGAGGGTTTTCAGATCAATCTCCCTTTGGCGCAGCACCGTTGGTCGTGTTGTTGGGTTTAACATTGCATCACCTCGCTCAACTGCCGTCTTTCTTCCTATTCGCTCAGTTTTTCGGAGTGAATAGGCTCTTAATAAACTAGCGCGCTTTACCATCAACGATCGCATCACTCCTTACCATCAGGCGGGATTGAGGTCAAGCGCTAGTTTATAATTATTAAAAAAAAATATCGCGCTTTTCAGATTTCCCTCGGGAATATCAATTTTTCCGGGTAAAAAGTACCTACCCTATTATTTAATCGGGACTTCTGACTTTACGTCTGCAAAATTTCAAAGTAATCGGTTCAGTAGTTACGGCGTGGAAGCGGAACAAACAAACTCACTTTCCCATCTATACTAATATATAAAGATAAATCAGTTTGTTTGTTTGTTTGAACGCACTAACACCAGGAACTACTGGTCCGATTTACAAAATTCTTTTTGCGTTAGATAGCCCATTAATCCAGGAAGGCTTTAGGCTATATAACATCACGCTGCGACCAATAAGAGCGGAGCATAACTAACTCCACGCAAACGAAGTCGCTGGCGGCCGCTAGTTTATAATATTAGTAAAGACATTGTAATCACCAATCCACCTCAGCGTACAATCATTGCTTTAGATAACCTTTCACTCAGTAACCCTGGAACTATTTACGTTGTGATGCGAGAATACATTGAATTGTAACGCCTTTATGTTACATTTGTCAATTGCTAACTGTCTGGGTGTATATTTTATACACATTTTATTGAACAACGATTAACAAAGGCAAAGAGAAGGCACATGTGAGTGTAAACGCCGGGAGAGGACTCCCTAGATGGTCCTATAGTGATCTTTTAGAGGTATGTGGTAGGTGTGTGGCAGGGCATATTGCTCGTAGAACCGATGGCCGATGGGGCAGTAAGGTTCTAGAGTGGCGGCCACGTACTGGAAGACGCAACGTAGGGAGGCCCCCAACAAGGTGGACCGATGACCTGGTGAAGGTCGCGGAAAGCCGATAGATGCGGGCAGTACAAGACCGGTCAGCGTGGAAAGCCTTGGGGGTGGCCTTTGTCCAGCAGTGGACATCCATAGGCTGAAAAAGAAGAAGGAGAGGTATGTGGAACGGGGGGGAAAGTTCACTCATACTCCATAGAAAAGGGAGAATCTTCCGACCAGACAGGTGTTGTGTCTGGCGGGCACTTGCCCAACTATTGTATGTTGGGAAGTTGTATAAATGCTAGTTGCGCGGAAAACTCTACTTGCAAGATACACACTCTGTGTGACGTCAGTATGACGCGTTGTTTGCATGAGGCGTTTCTAGATAGCATCGTCATCCGAAGCTTTTTCAGCTTTGGAGTCTAGGATCTACTTTTACCAGTCTAACTGCCGATTTGGGCTGGTGCTACGAAGTGTCACCTTGCCGCTTTGGATTCGGTGGAGAGGCGTGCGAAGAGGCTGATTGGCGACCCAGACTTAACTCGAAACGGTCTCCAAAGCCTGGAGCACAGGCGTAGAGTGGCCAGCCTTTCGGTCTTCTATAGGATGCATTCTGGTGAGTGTGCAAGGGAATTGCATGACTTAATTCCCCCATCTCCGTTCCATCATCGGACGACCCGTCGTACGGCGAGTTTCCACCCTTACGTTGTTGACACCACTGCGATCCGGACGAAGCGTTTTGCTTCCTCCTTTGTACCGCGTACATCGAGGGACTGGAACAATTTGCCGGCGTCGGTGTTTCCGTCAAATTACAATTTGAGTGTCTTCAAGGCTAGAGTGAATAGGCTCTTAATAAACTAGCGCGCTTTACCATCAACGATCGCATCACTGCTTACCATCAGGCGGGATTGCGGTCAAGCGCTGGTTTATAATTTATAAAAAAAAAAAAAAAAACAAAAAAAAAGACCAATTGTTGGACTTTTGAGGGCTCCAACAACCCGTACCGACAGCCATTAGATGTTTGTATGGCAACCGGTATTGAAAACTGTTCTTACGATATTGGGACCCTAGTTACATTTTACTGAAAGATATCAATATCATGTTCATGGTTATTTTTTTTTTTGCTTGATGACTTCTGAAATTCTTCCGCAGTATTTGAATATAGTCAAAATATTGATATGGGTTTAGATAAAGTTTATAGTTATAAAACATAGATACCTAGGTTCCTAGGCTGAAAATTAGACCCAATTTTTGATCCCAATAGGTTCCAGACGGAAAAGCGAAAGGCGAAAAGGAATTAAACGCGTTTGCGGCGACATATACTCGTACATTGCCACATGCAAATGACTAAGTAATATGAAAAAAAAACCTTCGTATCATATTGACGTCACAAAAAATCGTGCATCATGTAAGAGAAGTTTACCGCACAACTAGTATATATACAACGGTCGGACCTCAATGGTCAGGCAGTTGCCCACAAGTTACGACACTCGTTTGGTTGGAGGATCTACCGTTTTCTATTGAGAATAAATTACTTATCACCCTGTTCCTTATACCTCATAAATTTTAAATAAAATAAGAAAATAACATTCCATCAGCGTTTCATAGTAGATGATAAATTGCAAATTGAGCCCGCTTATCTTATTACTAAGCCTCATCCTGGACATATCATTGTAAAATAATACTCTTGTTTGCGTAGACGCACGCAATCTTTGACACGACGCACGTGCAAACTTGGACTTTACGACAATGTAGGACTCGCATATATGAAGCTTTAGAACTATAGCCATATTTAAAAGTAAAAGCTAAGGTTCTATTGTGAATTTATTTCGACGACCTCTGTGGCGCAACGGTCAACACGTCTGCCTGCGACGTGGAGTCCCCGGGTTCGATCCCCGGCCAGGTCATGATGGATAACGATCTTTTCCTGATTGGCTTGGTTCTTGGATGTTTATCTATATATGTATCTATTATAAATATAGTATCGTTGAGTTAGTATCCCATAACACAAGTTTCGATCTTACTTTGGGGCTAGCTAAATTTGTGTGATTTGTCCGTATATATTTATTTATTTATAATAAAGAGTATTCTATTCCATTCTACATTTATTTATTGTTGCCAGTGATGACAGTGTGCGTTACCAGTGATGACTTACGGAGCTGAAACGGCCCCATACGAAGGCTCAGAGTCACACAAAGGGCAATGTAAAGAGCTATGCTCGGAGTTTCTCTGCGTGATCGAATCAGAAATGAGGAGATCCGCAGAAGAACCAAAGTCACCGACATAGCTCTGCGAATCGCTAGACTTAAGTGGCAGTGGGCAGGGCACATTGCTCGTAGAACCGATGGCCGATGGGGCAGTAAGTTTCTGGAGTGGCGGCCATGTACTGGAAGACGCAGCGTAGGGAGGCCCCCAACAAGGTGGACCGATGACCTGGTGAAGGTCACGGGAAGCCGATGGATGAGGGCAGCACAGGACCTGTCAGCGTGGAAAGCCTTGGGGGAGGCCTTTGTCCAGCTGTGGACATCCATAGACTGAAGAAGACGAAGACGATTTATTTATTTTATTTCATCACTAGCGGACGCCCGCCACTTCGTTCGCTTGGAGTTAGTCATTTGTACATTTATTTTAACCCCAAAAGGGTTATTTTAAAATTGTAGTATCTTATAAGATGTTAATCGATATTAAGTGATGTCAAGGACAATTTTGTTCAAAATTAAATACTTTTAATTTATTTGGATAAAGATTAATATTTGTTTTTTTTATGCTCCGCTCTTATTGGTCGTAGCGTGATGTTGTATAACCTAAAGCCTACCTGGATTAGTGGGCCATTCAACGCAAAAATAATTTTTACTTCGTGAGATTAGCGCGTTCAAACAAACTCTTCGGCTTTATATATTAGTAGTATACTATAGATCAAAACTTTTTACAAAAAAATAGAAACCGACTTCATAAGAACACTTAAAAGGAAAAAATAATTTTACTTTTGTCATGGCTCTAGAAGTCGGTGACTTGAAGTTTCTGTTGTTGTGTTTTTTTGAAGTGGATTTCTATTTTTTTGTAAAAAGTTTTTATTTCATGCTTTTCAGTGCCTTGGTCGAAATTCGAAAATTATTCACCTCATAACAGCAGTGGCAGCCATAATCCATGTTAGAATAAGTTCTCATCAATACGAAAAAAATTCCCTATCTCAAAAACTACTGAACCTATTTTGATGAAACTTACAATATTCGCTAAGTTGAACAATACCTAGTACTACAATACTAGCAGTTTTGCAAATATTATATATGTCGGAGACAGCGACGGCAAAGCGGTAGGGTCGACAGCATCTTGGTGTGGTGGTACAGGTTCCGTTTCGTAGGTGAGTTTTGAATTAAAGCTCGACGTGTAGATATACCCTCCAATCTTCATAATAACAATTTGAATAGGCAAACCGACAGTTTCGGTTCGGAGAAGTGCCTTGGTCCGCGTCTCGATGCAAAGTGACCGTTCGACGAACCCCACTTTCCAAAGCGACTCTGTCCATGTGACGCCATCACAAAATAACGTCACAAGCGTTCGCCCCTCTACTAGGTAAATCAAATCAGCAACTTCTATTAAAACTATATCGACGATCTCCGACATATACATACCAGTCGAATTGATAACCTTCTTTTTTTGAAGTTGGTTAAAAGTGATGTTTTTAAAATATTTTTTGGCATTATAATGAAAGTAACTTTACTGATTCAATGGTAGATGTCATGTCAAGCAAACCAGGGTATTGCAGTCTGCTGTTGGATTTTAGAGCCCCTTGATTTTTGCCTTAATCATTTGCCTTTGCCCTAGCCTTTTAAAAGTCATCATCACTATCAGAATAGCTGGTTTATCAGTTAACAAATACTTGAGTAAACCATGTTCTTCTGTGTAGCATAATCAGCCTCTAATGTTTTCATTGCTGGGACACAGGACTCCACTCAGTGAGAAGGAGTGGGCCGTAGCCCTGAAGCCCCAAAGCAAGCCCTCACTGGGTTGCTATACAGTATGTTAAGAAAACCCTGTCCGACCCATAAGGATAATAAAGGTTAGGTAAACACATGACCAAATATAATATAAAATTTTGCGTAATCATCATACTACCAATACAAATGAATTTTGAAATAATCTTTTTTTTTCCCGCGAATTATTCCAACTTCCCCGAAATTTGGTAATTTTTAAAAAGTGACAACACCGGTATTATTATGAACGAATAGCGATGCGACCACGTGCCGCGTGCCCTGCCGCCCGCCGCCCGCGGAAGGGTGCATAACGGATGTTTGGTAGTAACTGGATGAGAATTGCCGCAAATCGAGTTAAATGAGGTGGAGGGCCTATGTTCAGCAGTGGACTGGTATAAGATGATGATGCAACCTGAGAGTTCGAACTTAGAACCCACAACTTGGAAGTTATGGTCGTCTCCTGGATGGAGAACTAAAAGTATCATATAAATTATAGCGAGGTTGTTCCAAAAACAGACCGTGAAACTATTTCAACACGTACTAGATTAGTAAAGTATAATCACCCTTAGCCAAACGTGGTAAGTAAAAGAAGAAGAAATGTGTTGGTATAACTGTCCAAAAATTGGCAATGAGTCCCGATTATATAACGGAATGTACAAGCTTATCTATGTTTTGTGTACAAAATGAGCATGACTTCATATATTCAACGCCGTGCCCTACATTTGCAATCAATGTTGTTGCTTAGATTCGGCTAACATCATACTGTTTAGATTGAAAAGTTATTGAATGATTTGCATGCAGTCTATCTCAATATCTATAATTATTTACTATGAAGCTGACTTCTTAAAATCAATGATACAACAATTTCTGACATTGGAAAATTAATGTTTTTTTCAGCAGTGCTCAAGAACAGCTTAATTTAAAATAAGATCATTAGGGATCCGATCTTATTCAGTTATACAGATACCACTCCGAGCCTTAATTATTTTGTATGCAACGTCAATTTGATAACCTAATCACCCAGCTATCCAAGAGACACAAACAAACAAAATTTTGCACTAATTTCTCACTAGATTTGAGAATTTCCAGTAATTCCCTCCAGGCCTACTGGCCTTGAGAGACGAACGCAAAGCGAAATCATACAACATTATCTCTATGTACGTAGCAAATAGGCATATCTTGGAATCGTGATTACGTATTATCGGGCCAGATTCGCGGAGTCAACGACCTGTTATCAAAGGAAGATATGCGTCGTAAAAATACAGTGAGTGGTGATGAAGACATCTCTTTTTTCTCACCGGACGTGAGATAGTGGGATAATTGTTTATTGTGGGATTAAAATTCAACACTTTGGAGTATTCTTTTGAGGATGGTTACTTGTTTGGCCCTTTTACAAGTTCAGTGGCACTTAAATAAAAGGATTCATTTTAGAAAGAAGATAAGCAATAGATAGTCTTATTTGGTAATGGTCCTTGATCCAAAGATGCTACTAAGCTACAGGTGACTATTATGAAAGTAAGTAAGACGTTGAATTAGATTTTACGTTCCTTTACAAGTTATCATACAAGGAAACACTAACGGTAATATAGTCATCATCATCATCATTAACCTGTTTATCATCCCACTGCTGGGCACAGGTCTCCTCTCATACAGAGAAGGATTGAGCGTAATCACCAAGCTGGCTCAATGTGGGTTAGCGATTTCAGACTTAAAGTCCAGGTTTCCTCAAGATGTTTTCCTTCACCTTTTAATCAGTCATTAGTGTCCAAGATATACTTAGAAAGTACATATAACTTAGAAAAGTGAAATTGGTATTTGCCTGGCCTGCAATCGAACCCGCTCACTCATACTTCAGAGGCTGGTGATTTAATCAGGCCACCACGACTGTTTCTTTGCCAAGAATCTACTATTGATTTGAAAATCAAATAAGGATTCAATGGTCTGTAACAGTTTTAAATCTTAAGAGACCTCGTATATTTGAACAAGCCTAATAAGTTTAAAACGTTCACCTATTTTACCTGATCCTATTGATGTTCTGGCTTCCTGCCAGGTTCCACTCCGACTAAAGGTACCAAGCATGCGTTCATTGACAAGTGCATAGACACTGCCATCCAATCCACGCCCACTAATGACCTCATTTTGATAAGAATTTTCTTCTCCTATATACTGGAATGTATAACCCAAATGATTGTAGCGTTATTCATAGAGCCAATAACAGTCTTCTTCTGGATATAGGCCAATGTGACTCTTGGCTATAACTTTCATCTAGCAACTACCAACCTGTGTTTTTCCTCATTCGTGAATTTCCTTACTTGGCTTAGCTTATAATGTTCCCACAGTTGGAATATAGGCTTCTTCTCTTCAAGGAAGTGGGCAGTAGTCCACCACGTGGAGCCAGGGCGGGTTGGCATGTCACATCACATACCTTTGAAGTTTTCGTTCTAGGACATACCGCTTTCTTAACATTTTTCATTCTAGGACATACCGGTTTCTTAACAATTTTTCCGTCACCTTTTAAATAACTGCGGTAAGAAAATAATTTACACAAAGTAAGTCGCCTGTCAGAGTTCGAACCTTCGACCTTTCACTATTGCACTTCTCTCCTTTCTTATTCAGCCTATAGAGGTCCACTGCTGGACAAAGGCCTCCCCCAAGGCTTTGCACGATGACCGGTCTTGTACTGCCCGGCTTTCCGCGACTTTCTCCAGGTCATCGGTCCACCTTATTGGGGGCCTCCTTACGCTGCGTCTTCCGATACGTGGCCGCCACTCCAGAACCTTACTTCTCTCCTTTACATGCTGCTATTTAATACTTTTTTCATTAACCTTATTACATATACTCCTTTCTCATATGCAATAGTGGGAATGAAAAACGACTGGCACATGCCTGGAGCAAGATGAGCCATTAGTGATTCTTCACAATACAGATCAATTCAAAACGCTCTCTACCCTACATCTGTGGTTAATAATGTGGTGACAAATTGGTATGAAGCCAATTTTTTTTATGATGATTTCGGTCAAGCACCTCGTGCGTAGACACAAAGTCTGCGACATGTGCATAGCTTTTTTCTATACTATATTCATATTTGCTAATAGTTCTCGGGAATCGGACCGTCTATAAAAACCATAATGGCGTTACGTGTGCATGTTATTTCTACTTCTTTTTCTCTGTTTTGAAAAGTTTCGAGGTCGATTTTGTGAGAGGAAATAGGATTTTGTAAATTTGAGAAATTCCAGAAAGATTGATGTTTTTTAATTACGTGATTCTTTAGTGTTTTCTTCGCTCTTCAGCTCAGAAGGTAAATATCGTGTGGAACCTGATATTTACCCTAGAAACATCAGTTTGAAGACGTATGACTTCTACCAAGAGAAGACTTCTCACAGAGAGAATACGACTGTTCCAATTTTGGAAATATTTTAAGCTGAATTTGATATATCCTATACTGCTTAGGGATTTCAATATCATATATTGTTTTTCAAACTGCTAATGTTATTAATATGTTCCAAGTTTCGCTTCACAATACCTTTGGGCACATTGCAAATCGGCCGTAGTTTGAATGGAACATTCAATCCTCCTAAGTTTACTGACGTTGGCTGATATTTTTACACATCCTTAAGCTTATTAAACTTGATATTGTTTTTATGTAATACATTCTCAACAATATTCTCATCCTACTTTGGTTTTAAAACCTACAACACTACACTGCTAATAGTTCATGCGTGAGCACTTATTTTTGAATATGACAACCAACGCGTCATAAACAGATATTTCACATTTCTGCTAGGCGAATTTTATTATCTAGAAATAATAACGCGAAACAATGGTTTCGATGTTCTAGTTAGTAGAAAATAAGTAGTGGTTATTTAGAAAACTTATTTAGTGAATGAACTCAAGCGGGTAAGTCATTTTAAATATTTGGGACACTATGTTACCGAACATCTTGATGACCAAATGGACATTGAAAGGGAGCGCAGGGCACAGGCGGTTAAGAATAACATGCTGGTACGCAGGTTTGCTCGTTGCAACGAGAATGTTAAAATCTCTCTTTTTAAAGCGTACTGCCAGACCTTTTACATGAGCAGTCTGTGGTTTTGTTATGCACAAAGATCGCTCGGTGCCCTGCGAGTCCAATACAACAACGGTTTCTGGATGTTGCTGGGATTACCCCGTTTCTGTAGTGCATCTAGCATGATCCTGGAAGCCCGTGTTGATGGCTTTCATGCTATTATACGCAAGAGAACCGCCTCCTTGCTACGTAGAGTACGGGGTAGCACTAGCAGCATTTTGAAAGTAGTCGCTGATAGGATCGACTCCAAAATAATGGAGTGTTTCATGCGGGTCCTAGTTATACAGTAAGGAGTGTCTGGCTGAGCTCGCAAAAAATTAAATATTGTCTTACTTTTTATTACTACTAACATAGGCTTAAGATTTTTGGAGTACTAACCGAATATGGATACCTACTGTCTGAAATAAATTATTCATCATCAACCTTTTAATCGTCCCACTGCTGGGCACAGGTCTCCTCTCATACAGAGAAGGATTGAGCTTAATCACCACGCTTGCTCAATGCGGGTTGGCGATTTTAGACTTAAAGTCCAGGTTTCCTCAAGATGTTTTCCTTCAGCTTCAGTCATTGGTGTCCAAGATATACTTAGAAAGTACATTATAACTTTAGAAAAGTTACATTGGTACTTGCCTGGCCTGGAATCGAATTCGCGCACTCATACTAGAGAGGCTGGTCTTTTAACCACTAGGCCACCACGACATTTTAATAAATTATTATTATTATTTAAATATAAGTAGGTTTTCTAAATAAGTATTTCTTATTTTCTTTCTGATATAGGTACGATTGGGCAAGAATAATCGTTATATGTTTCTATGACCAGTCAGATAAGTGTTTAAAAATACATCGGGACTAGGTCTTGTGGTTGTGAAATATCACAGCATCACTATGTCCGAACACCTATATATTATTCTAAACTATAGCATATTACAGAGCAGTGATATCCTATATATTATTCTAAACTAAAGCATATTACAGAGCAGTGATAGCCTATATATTATTCTAAACTATAGCATATTACAGAGCAGTGATAGCCTTGTAGTATCGCCCGCGACTTACAAATTGTAGGTCGTAGGTTCGAACCCCGTCAGGCGACTTACTTTGTGTAAATTATTTTAGCACTACTGCACTCAAAACAGTGAATCGGCTGCCGGCAGAACTTACCACCCACCAGACAAAGTTTTGCCACCAAGCGATTCGTCGTGTTCCGGCACGATGTCTGGTGAAGCCGTACGGAGGACGGGTCAGAGCAGTTGTGTTGCGATGTGTGCCGGGTATGATGCAAATGTTGTTGTGTTGGGAGTTTGGTCGTGGAGGGTCTTCAGATCAATCTCCCTTTGGCGCAGCATCGTTGGTCGTGTTGTTGGGTTTAACATTACATCACTTCGCTCAACTGCCGTCTTCCTTCCTATTCGCTCAGTTTTTCTGAGTGTATAGGCTCTTAATAAACTAGCGCGCTTTACCATCAACGATCGCATCACTGCTTACCATCAAGCGGGATTGCGGTATAGCGCTAGTTTGGGAACATTAGGTACCACACATGCTGATTATCTATACTCATCATCATCTCAGCGTTAATCCCAGTCGCATCCGTAGCTTTTCAGCTTTGGAGTCTGGGGTCCGCTTTACCAGTCTAACTGCTGATTATGGCTAAACTTCGATATTTTCCGTGAAGCGACTGCCGTCGGACTTCCACCACCCGAAGGCGATATCTAAGCATTGCAGTGAGACCAATTGTTAGACTTTTGAGTTGACTGCCACTAGATGTTTGTATGGCAACCGGGATCAATGGCACGACCAGACCAGTGCAAATACTCATATTCATGCATACAGATATTTGCACTGTGCGGGGTTCGAACCCGCGCCTCCTTGCGCAATGGCCGCGTTCGCTACCACTACGCCACGGAGGCTCAAATACTCTATACTGATTATATACGCTGATTATATCTATACTCTATACTAATATATAAAGCTTAAGAGTTTGTTTGTTTGAACGCGCTAATCTCAGGAACTACGGGTCCGATTTGAAAAATTCTTTTTGCGTTGGATAGCCCATTAATCTTGGAAGGCTTTAGGCTATATAACATCATGCTGCGACCAATAGGAGCGGAGCCTATCTAACTCCACTGGAACGAAGTCGCTGGCGGCCGCTAGTGTTGGATATTTAGCACAGTTTTGCTCAGTAAAGGCTAGGCTTCAAAAAACAATTTTTAGCCAACTATATACATTTTATAGCAGCTAAAAATATGTTAATCTTGGTCGTATTCTAAGGTCTGCTGTATATTCTTATATGGGCTCCTTCATCACCAAACTGTCAAGCCTTTTTCCTAAACATGTTCGAATTGCGCTCTCATTTAATGCATCTGAATACTTCTTTTTTACTGCCTGTCTCACCTTCACAATTCTGTTACTGACGGTGTGTGGTCAAGAAGTAGTCATAGTGACTGTAGTCTAGTCAGACTGTAGTCAGACTGTTAACTTAGGGCCGAACAAATCAGTGCGGATCTCGGAATATAACAATGGTCACTAATCCAAAGACCGCCCGCGACAAGTGTAGCATTATACCTGTGCCGCTGTTATTTGGGACCAATGGGCAACAAATAGGCCCTATTCCAATGTTGAGTGCGTCTTAAGAACCATATTAAACATTATTGACTCTTCATGTGCATGATTATAAAATGTCTGACGCATCTATAGCAAAATGTTTATAATCCAGATTCTTTCCTTCGTAATTTTTTATAGTTCTTGCAATTTACGTGCGTGACTCTTGCTTGTGGTATGTTGTGTACATGCACAATGCGTTAGTGTGTGTGCCTGACGGAGCGGTCAGTAGCGAGCGGTCGCCCGCTCAGGTCACTTGTGTTTATTGTTTTCACGTCGCTATCCGCCACGAAGTACCGTCAGCATGTCAAATAACGATAAAAAGCGAAAAATTATTCGTAGTGAGTTATTTAAATATGCATTTATAGCGTTAATTTAATATTAAACTTTTTGTAGGGATCAACGATCATGAACATTGTATAATCTTTATTATTTGTAGGGTCGTGCAATTATCGCCCGAGTTTTTCATTTTCTTCAAGAAGAATATAATTTCATGAAGGCGAATAATAATGATAATTGTGATTTGAGTCCTTTGGCTAACGTAAGTAAACGAACCGCCGAAGCAACAGGGGTCAGTGAACGTACTGTAACTTCTATTTTGAAAGAAGAAAAAGAGATGCCCTCTACATCTACCAAGTTTCTATCCCCAATGAAAAAACGTCGTAAAAGATGTAGCAAATTTGATTTTGATAATTTCGACACTAATTTGATTCGAAGTACAATTCAAAATTATCACATCGAACACAAGGAAATTCCAACTTTAAACAAAATTCGGTCAGTTCTCAGAGAAAAGATAGACTTTGACGGGTGTCTAAGCACTTTACGTTCATTGCTCATAAAAATTGGTTATAAATGGCGAAAGATTAGCAGTAACCGACGAGTATTACAAGAAAGGCATGATTTACAACTATGGCGTGTAAAATATTTGAAAAAGATTTCTCAGTGCCATGCAGAAGGACGTCCTATTGTTTACACTGACGAAACACATTGACAAACACAAAACAACGTTTTAACGTCACACGTTCGACAAAATACATGGGGCATAAAGGATAAAGATACTCCATTTATGAAGAAATTAGGTACTGGGAGCCGGTTTATTACAGTGCACGCAGGTACTAAAGATGGATTCATTCCAAATGCCTCATTGGTATATAAAGCATCCTCCACAACTGGAGATTATCACTCAAATACCTATGAGTTTTTAAAATTATAAGAAGTGGCTAGAAGAGAAGCTGATGCCAAATTTGCCAGAAAGGGCAGTTATTGTGATGGATAACGCGTCCTATCATAACGCCCGCAGCAGTAAAATTCCTACGTCCAGTTCAAGGAAGAGCGATATGATAAAATGGCTAACTGATAACGGAATTTTATGTGACGAACGATTAAAAAAAATCGAACTCTATGATTTAATAAAAAATAATAAACATCGTTTCATAACATTCAAAATCGACGAAATAGTTAAAAGCAAGAATTTTGAAATATTACGTTTGCCGCCCTATCACCCTGAGTTGAACTGTATCGAAAATATCTGGGGAATTTAAAAAAATAAAATTGCAACTAAAAATATCGGGCAAAATATGACTATTTTACAAAATTTAATAAATGAGTGTATGAACGATATCGACAATGATACCTGGCGTAAAACTTGCAAACACGTCGAAAAACTTGAAGAAGAATATAGAAAATATTTCGATTTAGACTTCGAGTTAACGATTAATATAGAATCAACTGATAGCGACACTGAAGAGTTTGAAGATAGTGACACTTCTGACGATGAATAATAATTAATTTTAATAAAACTTACTATTAAAACATTTGTTTTATTATCATTGTTGGTTTCAAAGAAAAAATAATTTTAGCATTGATTATTTGTATGCTAACCGTAGCGCGTCTACGTTCACGCACACATTTACACGTATACAGATACGACTTGAACACAACTAAGAGCCACGCGCGTTCGTGAATTGCAAGAACTATAACTCCCCTCAATTTTCCTAAGTCTTGTTATCGTTAGAATTATTTTTACGCTCAAAATTCATAGTTGACGGGCTATTAACCTTTTTGGCAAGGCCGTCTGTGGAAAGAGACGACGTTATTGGAGCTTTATTGTGTGGACGCGAGATGGGTATATTGCTGAAAGATATTGCCGGCATGATTAATTCTCACTAGCATCTCTTCAACAGGTGCGTAAGCCGTTGCGTTATGTTATTTCAATTCCATGCCAAACTGTGTATTTATAGAAATTATGTGCCGCGGAAATACAGGGTGTATCTGACATTGTAAAGCAAATCTCGCGAAAATGTTAGACCGCATGCCACTAATAAATTTATGAGAGTCATTTATGTCCTTAATGAACGGTTACAGAAATAACAATGTTTAAAAAAAAAGTGTTGGCTCGGCCTTTGAACGTTGCAAGCGTGCCGCGGTGCGGGTTTGTAGGTATGACGTTGATCCCTGATGTGAACTTTATTAAATCAGCTGATAAGATAGTTTTTCGAGTTTTGTTTTCATTTCGCTTTTTTTGTGTAATTAGCGAAATAATTAACTTTTACTTTAAAATCTTATTGGGTTAGAAAAGTATAGCAATTATGAACGGTCTAAAGTGGAAAAAAACTACATATATATTTTTTTTAATCATGAAGAAGCCGACGAAAAATTCCACCACTAAGGGGTTCAGAATCATGTACGATCCATGGTACTCGTTTGTGCGTCGATGTCAGATACACCCTTTAAGTATATCATTATCAGTGAACCTTGTATCTCTTTCTTTGAAGTCGCAAATGTGTGTTGATATAAAGGCCCTTTTTCCCAAAGTATACTACATTTGCCGCATCAGAAATGAGGTAATCCGACAGAGGACCAAAGTCACCGACATAGCTGAGAGGATTAGCAAGCTGAAGTGGCAATGGGCTGGCCACATATGCCGCAGGACCGACAACCGTTGGGGTAAACGAGTCCTCGAGTGGAGACCGCGTCTCGGTAAACGTAGCGTAGGACGGCCTTGGGCGAGATGGAGCGACGACATCAAGAAGGTAGTGGCTGGCGGAGAACTGCTCAGGATCGAGCTTGTTGGCGTGCCATGGAAGAGGCCTATGTCCAGCAGTGGACGAGTAGATGATGCTGATGATGATGATACTACATTTATATTCAGTGTATCTTCTTCACTTTGTGTCTTCTTCTTCATCTCAGCGTTAATCCCAGTCGTATCGGAAGCTTTTCAGCTTTGGAGTCTAGGGTCCGCTTTACCAGTCGGTCTCCGTGGCGCAGCGGTCAACACGCCAGCCTGCGACGTGGAGGCCCCGGGTTCGATCCCCGGCCAGGTCATGATAGAAAACGATCTTTTCCTGATTGGCCTGGGTCTTGGATGTTTATCTATATATGTATCTATTATAAAATATAGTATCGTTGAGTTAGTATCCCATAACACAAGTCTCGAGCTTACTTTGGGGCTAGCTCAATCTGTGTGATTTGTCCGTATAAAAAAAAAACTGCTAGTTTTGGCTAAACTTAGATATTTTCCGCGAAGCGACTGCCGTCTGACCTCCACAACCCGAAGGCGATATTGAAGCATTGTAATTAAACCAATTCTAGGACTTTTGAGGGCTCCAACAACCCGTAACGACTGCCATTAGATGTTCGTATGGCAACCGGGACTAACGGCTTAACGTGCTTTCCGAGGCACGACTAGACCAGTGCAAATATTCATATTCATGCATAGAAATATTTGCACTGCGCGGGGATCGAACCCGCGCCTCCTTGCACAGCGGCCGCGTTCGCTTCCGCTACGCCACGGAGGCTGTCCTACTTTGTGTCATAAAGAAAAAGACAAAACATAAATATCACTTAGTTTAGTCCTTTCAAATTAGTCCGCGCCTGACGTAAATTAACTTTTTATCTTTGTGGTCACTGAACTATACAAGGTCAACTTCTTGTAACTTTTTTAAATTCCAGATTCTTTTTAATGTGTTTTTTTTTTATTTTCCAGGTAAGTTCGTAAGCAGTTCAGGTCTATAAGAAAACCCTTCAGTAAGTTGACTGTTCTGAAATAAAAATAATCACATACGTTAAATGCTTATTCTAACATTTGATCCTCTCAGTCACATATATTTCACTTTTGCAGCGAAAACAATGTTTAAGACGGGCGTTGTTTAAGAATAAAATGTTCTAGTATAATATCTCGAGAAACTAGTGTATATAATAAAAAAATAATATACTTAATAATAATTATAGCTCAATAAATTTACTTTAGTTAAATGTACTTTCTAAGTATATCTTGGACACCAATAGGGCAGTTGACTAAAAAAAACTAAATAGTCCGTCTGTCAGATTTCCAAAAAATACTAGACACGTATTTTTTCTTTTTTCGTATAAACAAAAAATGAAGACGACACAGTGCGTTGAAGACTCGTGTGACGTCACCAGCCACCACTTCTGATCTTTGATTCCTTTTATATTTGTCAATTTTTATTAGTCTGATAAAACAAAATATACGTATCCAATATTTTTCTATAATCTGAATGACGGACTAAATAGAATAATTTTTCTTCCCTCATTTTTTTAACCCAGGAAATATCCCTATTACTGATAATAAAGTGCAGGAAAAATCTTGTGTAAACCTGGACTTTAAGTCTGAAATCGCCAACCCGCATTGAGCAACCGTGGCAAAAATTACACTCAATCCTTCTCTGTATGAGAGCCAGGAGATCTGTGCCCAGCAGTGGGACGATAAAAAGGTTGATGATAATGATGAAATTCAGTCCTGGTTAAAATTAGGAGTAGGAGGGGTGTTAAATGAAATTATAACTAATAAAAAGAATCCAAAATATTGTTTCTAATAGGCATATGAAAAGCCCGTAGATATATTATAATAACTGCCATACAAGTCGATCAATCACTTGTAGACTAGTTGGGATCGTTTGGACCGAATGGATCAATGGGCGGTCCGAACGATCCCAATTGATCCCAACTAGTCACAATCATTTGACAAACATGTATTCGCCGATTAGGGGCATGTTAAGCTTCGCTTGCCGCGGTGGGCCCGTAGATGGGTGACCATCATTACATACCCAGACCCTACCGTGCCTCGGAAACCACGTTAAGCAGTTGGTCCAGGTTTCCATGTCATGCCGGACACTCGGTGCCACCACTGCGTCCAATGCGGGGAGGACACGACGCAGCACACGGTCTCCGAGTGTGTAGCTTGGGAGGAACAGCGCCGTGTCCTCACAAATGAAGTAGGAGGCGACCTGACGCTGCCGGCAGTAGTGCGGAAGATGGTCGGAGACGCAGAGTCTTGGGACGCGGTGGTGTCCTTCTACGAGGACGTGATGTTGCAGAAGGAAGCTGCGGAACGGGGGAGAAAGATCTCAACTCCCTTCCCGGGCCGCAGAAGACGCACCGGGCGCCGAGGAAGGGCGGATAACGCCCTCTTCCGCGCGCCTCTGAGGCGATGCACGGGGTAGTTTAACACCCCACTACCCGTGCAGGAGACGAGGCCCAGACAGACCGGGCCAGCTCGAGGGTGTGGGGCCGTGGAAGAATTTAGACTCCCGTGGCCCCATGCGCGCTCGTGATAGAAGAGACACCGGGGTGGTTTTAGTCAGTAAGAGTCTGACAGGCCTAGTTGCCCACCCCAAGGCGGCAGACATCCATTGAGGATTTCCACCCCGGGAAAAAAAAGAAGGTTGTCATGTCATAAAAATAACAAATTTTACAATTCAATTAGCAACAAGTTTGGTTTCTGTCCAAAGATATACCTATATTTTGTTCACTGTGATATATATTTTGTTGTATACCTTTGACTTCATTTAAAAATAACTTTTATTCCTAGCATTCAGTTTGCGCTAAAACTTTTTCAGTGGTACTTGATAGCCATTCTAGAAAAAGCTAAATCATCATGAAATTAAAGCTGATATTTGCTTAACTCGAAATAAAGAATACGTACTTTAGTAGATAATATTTTTTATTCATGAACTTTTCGTAGTAAACGCCACCTATTTCAATCAGTAGGTAGTGGATAAGTATATGTATTTTTGAATTACTTATCGCTATTAGTGACGTAGATACGAGATTAAGTTTCGTTGACCTTGAAACCACAAAATAATTTAATCAATTTTAAAACATATAAAGAACCGGTATGTATACGTTTTGTGGTATAAATCTTCGCTCAACGAGTAAAACACGAGATATTTGTGAAACGTGTATCAACTATAGAACGTTATTTTTTGTTTATGGGAAACCCGAAACGCGTGTCCAGTATTTTTAAGTAAAGAATCTATGTATAAAATTTCAAAAAGATATCATGAAAACCACAAAGTTATGAGTTTCTTATCTTACCTGGTTTTCCCAACAAAAATATGGTCAACGCACACCGCGCCGGTGGCGGCGCGGCGCGGGGGGCCCTGTCTCACGCGTCTAATCTTATAATTGAACGTCAGCCGAGTTGTGCGCTCGATAACCACACTGCAACAATTTCTAAATGAATTTGGGAAAAATATAACATGGTGTGAAAATTATTGGAATCGATTCAATGCTTTTTCCACGTCTGACAGAAGTGCACATCTTTACTAAAGAAGTTTCCTCCTCATGTCGTTCTCCTCATTACTGGGGGTCGTGATGTCCATGTGGAATTATTTTCTCCTTTACGATAATGCGCCATCTGTTACCTTCCCTGGCCGCGAGTATAGCGTCATGCAGGCTGGTGTCCAGAATTTAACGGATTTGGTCAGTCTACCTTATTGGACTGCGGCCTCTAGAACGTCGTCCATCCGCCTTCCCAGTAACCATCAGATGTGCGAGGTTGCTTGCATCTTTTCTGACTAAAGAAGTATCAAAATTTTTTACGTTTAAATTGTACAAGGGCTAATGGAATCGAAAAACCTGGAATGCGGAAATAGAATGTTAAAGACGAACCTCTAGTTTTCAAGGTGGTTAAATCATGATTAAGTAGGTAAACAAAACTTTGAAAGGCAATAAATATATATAGCCTTAATAAATCAATGTAAAATATTACAAAATAATTATAATATACAAAACGTGTTGTATCAATCAAACTTCCATTACTGACATAATTGTGCAAAACACAGGCAACTTCTCAATAAAGATAGATAACGAATATAGGAATGTATAAATTGACAATAATTACCTAACTATTTATACAATTATAATTATGTTAAGTCACAGAATTGTTGCAGAAAAACCACAATGTTCCCATTGTTGGGGCACCAGCCTCCACGTGGGCGCAGTGCGGATTGGATTGGAGCAGTTTTCACCTCCCTTCGAATTTTCGGTTCGATCTACTACGGTTTCCTTACGATATTTTCCTTCACCGCTTTGAAAGCAGTGCTGTTAATATAATTTACATACAATCACTAAGGGAATCACAAGACGAAAATTAAGGCAAACTCAATTGGTGGAAGCGCGTTTTTATTGAATTTATAAGTAATCACGGTCGGGGACGCATTATCTGCGCCCCTTCACGTGAGCGTTTTATGATCTTTCTACTCTATTTGGTATTCCAAATATGAACATTGGCCCCAATTTACTTGTTCAGTAAGAAAAGGACATAAGATAAAATGTTTTAACCGCTTTTACCAAATTCATATAGGATTTTGTAAAATCTCCTATTAGGAGCGGGCAATTGCAACACAGGTGTATCGCCATTCACCTAGCACCGGAGTCAGAGACTTCACACCTTTTTGTACAAATTTTTGTGTAATAAAGATTATTATTATTAGACGTCGTGTCTATGGAGTATCTTAGTTTGACAGGATTAAACTAAAATATTATCTTCTATCCTTTTTTTAATGAAATAGAAAGAAAAAGATGCACTTAACTTAAGATTAGTTTAGTTGGTGAACAAGAGAATCAGGGACATTATCTGACATTCTTCTAACGTTAAGTAAGTTATTTTAACAAAAATTAAAGTGACTAAGCCTTCTGATATATTTGTTCAGTGGCATTAGCGGTTGATAAGTCACGGGTCCGGCGTCTGCGAACCGCAGTGCAATTGTGTCACCTAATTGTCCGCTTGTCGTTTGCACTGAACTGCATAGAGCCGCCTTATGCGTCTAAAATTTTAGAAGCAGAAAAAAAGGCTTTGTTACATTACCTATTTATCCAAAAAACTGTTCGATCAGATCTTATTCAATAAAAAACTTTAAAAACTAGAGAAATGTTTGTATATTTTAAATTAATACATCGTAATTTTTAATGATTTAATTTTAAATATTGCATAAGGTAAAACAAATAAATAGTTTGCTTTGTACAAATTGTGCAGAAGCATCCAGGAAGCGACTCTCTTCCACCTTTGAAAATATTAGTCAGAAGGCGACTCCATTCCTCACCCAAATGCTTAGTACGATCGGTGTACTATTCGAGTTGACCGCATGTTTGCGGCTGATCGCTCTAATAAAGCTATGTGATTGGCGAGACCCAGCTATTAACAGGTTTTGGTGGTCCATGCCTGATTTCTTGGTTTATGAAATAAATCATATAAAAATAATCTAAATCTATACTAATATATAAAGCTGAAGAGTTTGTTTGATTAAACGCGCTAATCTCAGGAACTACTGGTCTGATTTGAAAAATTCTTTTTGAGTTGGATATCCCCTTAAACCAGGTAGGCTTCAATCTATATAACATCACGCTGCGACCAATAGGAGCGAAGCATAACTAACTCCACGCGAACGAAGTCGCTGGCGGCCGCTAGTATTAATATGAAGCTGAAGAGTTTGTTTGTTTGAACGCGCTAATCTCGGGAACTACGGGTCCGAATTTAAAAATTCTTTTTGCGTTGGATAGCCCATTAATTCAGGAAGGCTTTAGGCTATATAACATCACGCTGAGACTAATAGGAGCGGAGCATAACTAACTCTATCCGAACAAAGTCGCTGGCGGCCGCTAGTTAAAACATAAAATGAAAAATAATTTCTTAACTTTAACGCCCCAAAAAGCTCACTCTTTTGTCTCTTCTTCAGACAATTAAAGGTAGTTCTCCTTCATTGCATGTCACTCTTCCGCTGTTTGACCTTTCACCTTCAATTAGATTATCCGCCTGCGATTTTAAATTTCTATTCTTCTTAGTCTTTAAATTCCAAAATTATCTAATACAATCTTCCTCAGCCTATAGAAGTCCACATCTAGACAGAGGCCTACCCCAAGGCTTTTTTTTTGAGGGTTTGCCATAATGCCCACGCTTGGCAGGCGGGTTGGGGATCGCAGTGATTTGATATTCCACAGAAGAAGCGCTGCTGCCCGCTTCCCTGGTGAGAATTCCCTTATTCGCCTCTTACGACACCCACGTGAGGATATGGGTTGGTACTATTCTAAGCCCGGCACCACACGGGCGAGCCCGTGTCCTATGTACCACAATAGGATTAGTTATTTCATGAGAAGAAACTCGTAAAAGAAATAGCAGTCGTGAGACTGACCGATAGAAGTGAAAACTGAAATCATTAAAAAACCGGCCAAGTGCGAGTCGTACTCGCGTACGAAAGGTTCCGTACCCATTATCTTTAAAAGCTGCAAAAAAGGCACGTTTGTTGTATGGGAGGAATATTTATTTCATAAATAATATAATTAATAATATTATTAATATAAATTTCATAAATTGTATAATATAATAAACTGTGAACATTTCAAGCGTCTATCTATTTCCGTTATTAATATGGAGCAAAAAACGGCAAAACAAATCACGCTTATTGTATGGGAGCGCCCTTAATTTATTTTTACTTTTAATATTTTTAGTTATAGCGGCAACAAAAATACATAATCTCTGAAAATTTCTACTGTCTAGCTATTACGGTTCATGAGATACAGCCTGGTGACAGACGGACAGCGAAGTCTCATGAATATGATTCCGTTTTACCTTTTAGGCACGGAACCCTAAAAACACAGAATACACAAAAAGTAAAAAAAAAAACTATCTCGGTGTCGGGTCGGTCGAGCTCACGCGAATTCAAAGCTTTTTCCTCATACAATAAATGTGCTCCACTAAAGAAGATTTCGCTTCAAAATTAACTGACTTTATTAACAGTTCTTTGAAATGTATATCCTCAATTAAAGTTCATTTAATACTAAACAAATTGCATCCAAGGTTCGTCTCGAGTTTTAATTAACAAACTCAATTATTACAATCAGTGCAATGTATCTGGTTTAGATGGTAACGGTTAATCGTTTTAGAGCTAACTAAGCGAATAGCCGCTTCATTATATTTTATCACTTTTTAACTGAATTACGTTATTGATTTTATCGGTCAAATCAAATGATTCATTTACTAGAATGCAGGTTTGGAAAAAAAAAATCAAATTGACCGACTGGTCATGATTCCAAATTCAAGAAATTAATCAATACGATGCTATCATCATGATCTCAGCGTTAATCCTATTCGCATCCAAAGCTTTTTCAGCTTATTAGTCTGGGGTTCGCTTTTCCAATCTAACTGCTGATTTTGGCTAAACTTCGATATTTTCCGTGAAGCGACTGCCGTCTGACCTCCACAACCCGATGGCGATATCGAAGCATTGCAGTTAGACCAATTGTTAGACTTTTGAGGGCTCCAACAACCCGTAACGACTGCCACTAGATGTTTGTATGGCAACCGGGACCAACGGCTTAACGTGCTTTCCAAGGTACGACCAGACCAGTGCAAATATTCATATTCATGCATACAAATATTTGCACCTTGCGCAGCGGCCGTGTTCGCTACCGCTACGCCATGGAGGCTGTCTTCAATTAATACGTTGCTCTCTATAATAAAAATAAGATCATTACCAGATGAAAAATTAACAATTCAATAAAATAAAAGTCAATTCAGTCATGTGTATGTTTGATAGTCAATATATTATACATGAAATGTCTTGATTTAACTTCAAGGGATCACACTGCACCTATTTATCTGTATATTTAGTTACTAATAATATACCAAAGACGGGCAGAATAATTATTAAACTATGCTATTAAAATCGACAAATGATAGGTAGGTACATGTTGTAAATATGCTCTTTAATACCATTAATATTACTGGTTAATAAGCCCTGGCTGTCCTCCTAACAATATCATATTGGAAAACATTGTAAGACCCAGTTATTTTTAATTGTGGGTCGTGGAGTTCTTAACGGTTTTCTCTACCCATCCAGACAATGACCTCTGAGTTTGTTTCGGCGTTTCTTCTCAGAGATAGTATTAGGAACTGCCGCGGTCATCAAACCATTTCAAAACTTTATCGATCCAGCCGTCCTTTGCTGCCCTCTCCAGTGCCTGGCGCCCCACTGTGGGTGCCCTTAGTGCGTCGTCGCTCAGTAGTTTTAAATTCATTAAAGGCATCCACAGGATAGTCCGGTTAAATAGTCACGGGCCTCTCAAAGTCAACTACGAGATGCAATTATAAAAAAAAGTTTTTTTCTATAAGAAATGACCAATTGATAGAAAGAAAGAAAGAAAAATGCATTTATTGACATTACAGCAAGATACATAAATTTAAAACTGTAAAACTTGGCTTGTAATGCCAAAAGGGCCTCAGCTCAGCATAATGTCAGATGACAACACGAAGTGTACCATCTGACTTTCAGCTGCAACCCACGAGTGCCATACGTTAGAATTACAAAAACACAGTCTGCAATAATATAAATGATATATTATAATAATAGTAATCCAAATGATAGAAAAACTTAAACAGAATCACATAAAAATGTTGCGACATGCATAAATATGTGTATGTGTGTGTATGTATATACATATGTTAAATATATTGTAATTAATCAAATAAAAATAAGTATTCAATTTACAATAATTTTATAAACAAATACGTTAGATAAATATTAATACCTAAATAAATACCTAAAAACATTAAAATTAAATAAATAAATCCGGAAAACAGAAAATACCCCCTCCCACCAATCATAGAAAATAAAATAAAATGGCTTATATGGCAGATACGTCTGCGAATTGGATCCGCGCACTTAACTTCTGAACTACCCTAATTGTGTAATACACTATTACTCTCAAGTCGAATCATTTTGATGCATATTTCTAACCATTGCTCCATATGGAATGTATCCTTGGAGTGTACCGACCGCCTTCAGCTTTTGGGTGTTGAGATTTCCTCGAACCTAAACTTTGGGCGGTTCGTTGAGTCCAAGGCCAAGGTGGCTGCCAGAAAACTTGGCGTTATCGCAAAGGTCCGGCAGTACTTCACACCAGGGCAGCTTCTAATGTTGTACAAAGCACAGGTCCGTTCGTGTGTGGAGTACTGCAGCCACATTTGGGCTGGTGCTGCTAAGTGTCACCTGGCCACTTTGGATTCAGTGGAGAGGCGTGCGAAGAGGCTGATTGGTGACCTTGATTTAACTCGAGTTGGTCTCCAAAGCCTAGAGCACAGGCGTAGAGTAGCCAGCCTTTCGGTGTTCTATAGGATACATTTTGGGGAGTGTGCGAGGGAATTGCACGATTTAATTCCCCCATCTCCGTTCCACCATCGGACGACCCGTCGTAGGTCGAGTTTCCACCCTTATGTTGTTAACACCTCTACGATCCGGACGAAGCGTTTCGCCTCCTCCTTTATACCGCGTACATCGAGGGACTGGAACAATCTGCCGGCGGGGGTGTTTCCGTCACACTACAATTTGAGTGTCTTCAAGGCTAGAGTGAATAGGCTCTTAATAAACTAGTGCGCTTTACCATCAACGATTGCGTCACTGCTTACCATCAGGCGGGATTGCGGTCAAGCGCTGGTTTATATTTTAATAAAAAAAAAAAAGGAGGAAGTTCTAAATTTTTTTATGTATGTTCACCGATTACTCTAAGACGGTTGGACCAAAATTGGTGGATTTTCAAAATTGGTGGGTCGTAAAATTTACATGGACAAAACGAAGCGATTATACGATGCGATTATTTAGCGATAAACGGGATTTGATTGTCATTAGGATTCTGACGGTAAAGACAAAGGCCAGTTCAGGGAACAGAACAGGGAACACAGGGAACTTTGAGCGGTTTACATTAGTTACCTTGTGTTTGGACTTACTTCATTTATACTGATGAAAACTTTGCAGCTATATGGTTTATAATGAATGCTTGCAGTAGATCTGATGATGGAGCCGAGAGACAGCCGAGAAAACTCCTCAACGATTCACAGAAGTTGTGATAGTACTTGATTAATTTATATTGAGAGAAGCTTTACACCTACATTTAAATTAGTTATTTTACACTATATAGTGGTTTTTTGGAAGTCGATTTATCTCTAGTCTAGTGTTTAATGTAACTAGCTAGGTAATATTAAATACGACGTGACTCATTGTTCTATAATATGATCATTTGCTCGGCCTATATAAAAGCGCATACCAATCGAATCACGCAGAAAATTATATTGAAATCGATACCTTTAATAATTCTCATATTTCCTTGACATCTCGTCAGCCTGCTATTAAGATACTGCCTGACTAAGTAATGTACTCTATCTTGTTGAGCACTTAATTAATGACTTGGGGCCTATTTTGACGCCATAAAGTAATTTGTACCGATTTGTAAGCTAATTGACCTATTTGGCTAAAAGTTGGAAAATTACCACTTGTTGTGACTCTCTAATTAAACTTTGGGTATATAGTTAATATTACGCCTTTTTTACTCTATTCAGATGATTTGTAGGGTAACCAGCTATTTGGTATTCTTTGGGATGCATTTTGCACTGGGATTACGTGACATAATTCCACTATCACCGTTCCATTATCGGACGACCCGTCGTACAGCGAGTATCCACCCTTACGTTGTTGACACCGCTATCCGCGATACGGTTGAACCCTGTCAACATGTGAACAATTTCCCTGCAGGCTTCTTTTCTTTTGACTACAATTTAAGTTTTTTCCAAGGCTAGAGTGAATAAGCTCTTAATAAACTAGCGCGTTTTACAATCAACGATTGCATCACCGCTTACTGGCAGGCCGGATTGCGGACAAGCACTAGTTTATAATATTAAAAAAATAATAATAATAATGCCAGGAAAGTCCTATGTTATTGGAGACATTCATTCGTCCATTACTACAGTGTATCAGAAATTGATGAACCAAATGTGTAACAATAAAAAATGATAGCACGAATGCGTAAGGAGTGTGTAAGTGTCTGTGAGGTGAGTGTGTGAGAGGTAGAAAGTCATCGTGTGTATGTGTGTGTGTGAAAAAGACTTACATTCAATAAATCATAACAACGATCGAATACGAGGCGAAACGCTTCTTCCATCTGGACGAATTCGACCCGATCAACACGCCATGTCAACGCTAAACAGACGTAGACATACAGATCAATTAATTAAATAACATTTTGTACCTGTCAATGTATCTTAAGTAATGCAATATGATGCCAGTGGTTTTTAGTTTGGCCAAAAACAGGTCAGTGCGGTTTCTTATTTGATCCAGTGCAAGGTGTAAGCTCTAGTACCAAATATTTGATTAAAACCGCACGGAGGACGGGTCTGAGCAGTTGTGTTGCTATGTGTGCCGGGTACGATGCGCCAAATGTTGCTGTGTCGGGAGTTTGATTGTGGAGGGTCTCCAGATCAATCTCCCTCTAGCGCAGCATTGTTGGTCGTGTTGTTGGGTTTAACATTGCATCACCTCGCTCAACTGCTATCTTCCTTCCTATTCATTAAGTTTTTTAAATGAATAGGCTTAATAAAGTAGCGCGCTTTACCATCAATGATTGCATCACCGCTTACTATCAGGCGGGATTGCAGTCAAGCTCTAGTTTATAATTATTAAAAAAAAATGTGGTTACCGGCGAGATCTTTTTTAATTTCTATGCAATTTTTTTTATGGAAAAATTCTTTTCATTTGTTTATCTTTCTCGGCTTTCCCGAGGTTTCCATCAGGGACGGTTATGTAATTTAACTACTTATTATTAAAAATAGCTACTTCACACACGCTCTAACTTTTAACTTAAGACTATGACTTACATCCGCTCCAAATATTTCTAGTATGCGGTTATGTATAAATAAATTTAAATGTACAAATATAGTGTATTGCATTAATATCAATTTACACGCCACAGTAATGACGATTATGTTTTACGATCGGAATAGTTAATTTTGTGGTCAATATGTACCTATGAATCGCATGCAATGGTCATCCAACGACGACTGCGACGTGGAGGCCCCGGGTTCGATCCCCGGCTAGGTCATGATGGAAAACGATCTTTTTCTGATTGGCCTGGGTCTTGGATGTTTATCTGTGTATGTATCTATTATAAATATAGTATCGTTGAGTTAGTATCCCATAACACAAGTTTCGAATTTACTTTGGGGCTAGCCTCAATCTGTGTGATTTGTTCGTATCGTCCCACTGCTGGGCACAGGTCTCCTCTCATACAGGGAAGGATCCGAATGATTGAGCGTAATCACCACGCTTGCTCAATGCGGGTTGGCGATTTCAGGTTTCATCAAGATGTTTTCCTTCACCTTCAGTCATTGGTGTCCAAGATATACTCAGAAACTACATATAACTTTAGAAAAGTTACATTGGTACTTGCCTGACCTGGAATCGAACCCGCTCACTCATACTTGAGAGGCTGGTGTTTTAACCACTAGACCACCACGACTTCAATTTGTCCGTATATATTTATTTATTTATTTAATGGTGTCTGCCTAAAGAAACCGTGGCCCTGGTACACAGGCAAGTGTAGAAATACGTGTGGGGTTTAGTCAGTAAAAGTCTGATAGGCCCTTCCGCTCCGTCCAGAGGGGGAGCTCCGGGAGAGGTCATTTGATGATTTCTTATCCCATAAAAAATAGAAAAAGGCGTCACCCTATAATGTTCCCACTCCTGGGACACAGGCCTCCTCTCCGTGAGAGGAGAATCTAACACACGGATAAATTGCTTTTTTGCAACTCCCTAACTTTGATAATTGACTAAAGACATTGGTCATAGCCATAAAGTGAAAAAAAAAAAAACACATGGGCCCAGTGCGGGTAGGTAGATCTCACAAGTCTTCGAAGCTTTGGCTCTAGGACATGCCAGTTTCCTCATGTTTTGCCTTCTCCGTTTTGAGAGCATAACCTTACGACCTAAAAGTTGTAAGTCGCGGCCAATACCACTTGACCAACGCCGCTTTCTGTGTGCGATTTGTGTTCTTAATATGGACGGGTCTGAGCAGTTGTGTTGCGATGTGTGCCGGGTACGATGCACCAAATGTTGTTGTGTCTGGAGTTTGGTCGGGGAGAGTCTCCAGATTAATCTCCCTCTGGCGCAGCAACGTTGGTCGTGTTGTTGGGTTTAACATTGCATCACCTCTCTCAACTGCCGTCTTCCTTCCTATTCACTCAGTTTTTTGTTTGAGTGAACAGGTTCTTAATAAACTAGCGCGCTTTACCATCAACGATTGCATCACTGCTTACCATCAGGCGGGATTGCAGTCAAGCACTAGTTTATAATTGTATAAAAAAAGTATGTAAGTGACTATGAATATGATATGTCTTTCTGTGTCTTGTGTGATGTGTGTGAGTATGATATGTCTTACTGTGTCTTGTGTGGTGTGTGTATCTTCTTTCTGTGTTTTGTGTAGTGTGTGTGTCTTCTTTCTGTGCCTTGTGTGGTGTTTGTGTCTCCTTTCTGTATCTTATGTGGTGTTTGTGTCTTCTCGCTGTGTCTTGTGTAGTGTGTGTGTCTTCTTTCTGTGTCTTGTGTGGTGTGTGTGTCTTCTTTTTACTTTCTTTCGTTCATACATGAATATACTTCATTGAATATACTCTGCACCCATAATAAGCTTTCAGCATCCTATGAATAAGCATCGAGTGCCACAGTATAATATACACAGGTGTCAATAAAACAATAATAATTGTTACATTATTATAATATTATGCGACAATAGGATTGTGTTTGTACAGAGGGATTAATTATTATGTAGATACGGCTATTTATTAAAATGGTATTGTTGTTTATAGTTTTGTTTATAGTGTTGTGTATATTAATTATGAGGTTTCCTGTGTGAATGATAATCGGCGAATAATTATGCAAATTTTCTTATTAGATGAGAAATCAATATTAACTAATGACTACATTACACTTCTTTTCTCGTATAAGTTAAAATATCTACAAAAAATATTACTATTAAAATTACAAATTAAAATATTTTATTTCACATACATTTTGCGGTGGTAGGCCATATCATCGGCTGCCAGCAGAAGTTACCACCCACCAGACATAATGTTGCCGCCAAACGATTAGTCGTATTTCGGTAGAATGTCTGGTGAAGTCGTACGGAGAACGGGTCTGAGCAGTTGTGCTGCAATGTGTGCCGGGTACGATGCACCTAACTTTGTTGTGTCGGGAGTTTGGTCGTGGAGGGTCTCAAGATCATCTCCCTCTGGTGCAACACCGTTAGTCGTGTTGTTGGGTTTAACATGGCATCACCTCGCTCTACTGCCGTCTTCCTTCCTATTCAATCAGTTTTTTATAATAAATAGGCTCTTAATAAACTAGCGCGCTTTACCATCAAAGATAGCATCATTGCTTGCCATCAGGCGGGATTGCGAGTCAAGCACTAGAGTTTATAAATATAAAAAATAATATATGCCTACGTGGCACTTATAAAATCACAGAAGCTAGGTGAACGTTTACAAATTATCGTTTCCTATGGAAAGAGCCGGTAAGAAACACAACGCTTACAGGTCTCCCAAAGTGATAATGCGCATATAGACATCTTCGTCACTGTTCGGCAACGGTCGTATTCCCCGAGCGTTCGGAAGAAGATATGTATATAGAGTGGTGCACTTAACCACTTTTTATGCACTTAACCACTTTAATTATTGTAGTATCTTCAAGTTACAGTAGGCATGTGAGGACACCCGAGGAGGACCACGGTGGCGGGTCGGCACCAATCGAGGACTGCGGAAGTAATGTTAGTTCTCGCAATCCCCGATGTAGGTGTGAGATGGAACATCGGGGTGGTTCTTAGTCAGTAAGAGTCTGACAGACCCCGCCGCCCACCCCAGGGCGGTTGACATCGATGTGAATTTTGGACCCCGGAACAAAAAAATAAAGGCCTGTGAGGACAGCGGAGGCCTGTCAACAAGTACCAGGTACTTGACAAAATACAAAATGGTTTACTAATTTAAAGTCGATAAGGCCACAAAGGCCACATTTGAATAAAAATTAATATACTATTAGGAGGATAGATATTTAAAAAAAAAACTATTAAACCAATTTCCCGACTGTCGAAGAAAAGAGGGTAATGTTATAGACGTTGAGGCTATTAAAATGTCAACATCAGGACAAGTCTTATTAATAATACGTTTTACGTAAAGTATCCAATTTTTACGATTAAGTATCTTCTATCTATACCTTAGGATTATAATTTATTTTTAAAAATATGAATGACCAAAAAAAATCACTTTCGAAAGACTTTCTCAAAAAAATATTCTGCATAAATAGTACATCTTCTGTCTTCACAAAAATAAAACAATAAATAAGGACAGCATGCTGAAGCTAAGGCTTGACCCTGTCGAGGGCGGCGACGCGAATTGCTTAATACATTGCATTGTCTGTCATGAGGTATACCTGGAGTGGGATTCTGCAACTATCTTACAAATATGTGTGCCGAGGTACGATGCGCCAAATGTTTGGAGTGAGATGTATTATGCAGGTACTACATCGAGGAACTGGAGCAATTTGCCAGCTGCGGTTTTTCCGTCGAATCAAGAATGGACAGGCATTTTCTTTTATTGCTCATCACTTCATAGACTTCATCCATAACTTTCTATTAGAAGGGGTATGGGTCTTTAAAATATCGATTCTTAATACGAAAAACACATTTGCTAAAACGGGAACTAAATTCCAAACAAAAAATCGAGAGTTACATTTCTTAATCCTGGTTATACCCAACTGTTGAACTGTTTGTTGTAGATTTGTGCATAAAGAGAAATTTCTCGTCAGTCGAGTATACCAGTCACAGCTGATTACAGCCACCACCTCCGTCTTCTTAACTCGATATTTATTTATAGTCAGCCCACAACAGTATAATGACGTCTTTATTTATTTTGCTATCTCTTCGCCCACAACTATTTACTGTCAACGTAACTGACTGGAGTTAATGTGAATTGACAGTTAGTTAAAGATGGCGGATCGATGGAGTTACGCTCCTGTAAGGTAAATTAAGGGAATGAAAAAAAAAATTAGATTTAAAAAATTTGTTTAATCTGAATAGAAGGGATATTGATGGCTACGTTTTGCTTCGTCCTCAATAAGGGATAAATACTAATTAATTATTTTTAGGTACAGACGACAGCACAATCAATCTACTATAATATGTCAGATTTCTTTATTAGGTTTTCAACTTTATCTCTAAAGCCTTAAAGCTCAAGGTTGATTGGGAATATTTGAGATGTTGGGGTAGCTGGACCTGCTGTCCTACGCAAAGGGTAAAAACGGGACCTATTACTAAGACTGTCTGTTATTTGTCTGTCATTGGGTTATATCTCATGAAATTCTTCTTCTTCAGCCTAAAGAGGTTAACTATTAGACAAAGGCTTACGCCAAGACATTCCACAATGACCAGCCTTGTCCTGCCTGTATCCGTTGAAATTTTCACACATGATATATTTCAGTTGCCGCCATAACAACGAAATTCGCACCTTTAGTACAGACCTAATTCGAAATTTGAAGATTTCAATGTTGACTCATAAAATTACCTTGCAAGACCATCTTCATCGACTGTTAATAAAACAGAGGCGATTGTTCAGGAAAAGGATAAGTCCTTTTCATGAAACCGTCTCTGTTTCATTGTTCAACATTGTTGCGACAAGTTCAACATATCAACATTGAAATTTTCAAATTTCGAATTAGGTCTCTAAGGTGCGAAATATACCTGTTGAAAACAGCTTTTTTGTATCGATTTTGGGGTAATAATAATTTTAAGTCAGACAGTAAGGACACTGACTGAAATAAATTATTATATTTTTTTTTTTTTTTGTTAATTGTTGTTTGGTTAGTACTACAAAAAATCTTATAAACCTATGCTAGTAACAATGGTACAGAATCCTTCGTGCGCGGCTCCGACTCGTACTTTGCCTGCTTTTTATGTTTTTTAATAAATTACTCTAAGGTCCGTATTCCAGAAGAAAACTCAAGCAGTGATCTCTGTTTAAACATTACTTACAGGTCTCCCAAAGTGACAATGCGCATAGAAATCTTCGTCACTGTTCGGCAACGGTCGTATTCCCCGAGCGTTCGGAAGAAGATATGTATGTCGAGTGGTGCACTTAACCACTTTTTATGCACTTAACCACTCTATATACATATCTTCTTCCGAACGCTCGGGGAATACGACCGTTGCCGAACAGTGACGAAGATTTCTATGCGCATTATCACTTTGGGAGACCTGTAAATCTAGTTTCAACCAATCAAATGGCTTGAAACGAGTCTAAAAGTAATGCTTGAGTTTTGAGTGAGCTTCTGGAATACGGGCCTTAGTCCGCACCTGACGTAAAACAATGTACTTTTAGTAGCTATGTTTAAACCGCGTGTAAACTGTCTATGGACTATCTTAAATTGACAGTACTAAACTAAAATGTTATCTTCTATTCTTTTCTTAATGAAATAGAAAGAAAAGGATGTATTTAACTTAAAATAAGTTTAGTTTGTCAACAAGAGAATCGCCTCCAATGGTCACGTTCTTTTTCTTTCCCACCAAAACTTTCAACATCATTACATTCAATTTAACATTTCAATTTAAATCTTTGAAATAAATTCAAAATCTCCTATGACCATGAATGCTATAATTAAATAATAAAATACCTTTAACACCATATATGAATTTATAAGTGGATACATATGGACTGCAAATGAATCTGCCTATAAAAGGAGTTCAAAATGAAAATGAATTCAAATTACAAGGCTTAAGCATTTATAATTGTGTATTAAGTTCTCTGTATTGTAATAAACTTGTCTGCTTACTCCCTATTTGTAATATATCTTGATGGTCTGATAGATTGTTTAATATTATACACAGCAATACCAAATATCTGGATGGCTCTGAAGAAAGACGGGAAAGTTCGTTCAAGTGCAAGAAGTTTCTTCAAATATTATCACAACACTGGGTTAGATTCAAACGAATTGACTTCAATAAATTAAACATAAAACCTGAAATTCGTTTTTATAGGTGCCTAATAACAATATTTATATATAAAATTGCCCAAAGAAAAATAAGTAGGTATATAATTATGAGTCTGGAGTTCTTTTTACATTATTTTGTGTATTACATGCACACCTACACCTAGTTTAGGAATCATAGTAAGTACCCAATCATTGTTACTTATTAATAAACCTTATGTATAAAAATGCTAATATTAATGGTGTACCTCCAAATGTTTGATAATGCAACTCTCTGTGAAATGAGAAACAAATATTGTTATTATTTTACTACTTTCCAATAACAACCTTTGGGCAAGTGGCCACCGGACACAACACCCGTCTGGTCGGAGGACTCTCCCTTTTATGGAGGATGATGGAACCTTACATCCTGTACCTCATACTTCTTAAATGAAATGCTTTTATTTAGCACAGACTAAAAGACATTGAAGATACATAAATCAGATAAATATCAAATAGCGTAAAGTCCGATGTAAGAAATTGGCAGGAAAATGCGCCAAAAACACCCGTTCTCAGCTAATTTTATGGTACCTAGCAGGTACCATCGAAGGCCCATACCAGCTTATATTAACAAAAAAAAAAATAACAAAAATCACTAGAGTCAACATCAGAAACAAAAATTTTCTCACGCCCAAACTAATCAAAACTAGACCACTGGGTACCAAAATACAGACACAATTAAACAAATGACCGACAAGCAATCCATCTTCCACTAATCACCGTGAAAAAACCAAATTAAAATATTGTTTCTTAGTAATTCACACGGAGTGTGTTTTCAAACGTAATCCGGAGTAATCCGGGCTGTAATATGGGTGTGAAGAATCGGCAAAAACCTTTTGATGATTATGTGGAAATCGGTAGAAGGTTTAGTAGGGCACGTGTTTGAACCCTTTCTAAGACGTGGTCGTATATTTAATAAAATAATATTGATAGTAGTAACTGTATATTGATTTAATAGCCATATTTGGCCAGACCTTTAATTTTTTAAAAGAAAACGGGAAATCCTACTTATATTTTTAGTTTTAGTTTGTGAAGATGGATAGGTGTACCTCTTCACGCAAATACTATTGAAAAAATTTTACTTTCTATTTCGTAAAAAAGGACAGAAGACTAATTTAGTTGGTGAACAAACTAAAACTACAAGGTTCACAATGCATCTGTTTCTCTTTATTTCATTAAATAAGATAAGGACAGGAGATAAATATTAGTTTAGTACTGTCAAATTAGTTAGAACCTGACGTAAATGGACCTGACAGCAGGTCCATTTACGTCAGGTACCCCAAAGTGTCTGATATTCCCAATCAACCTAGGGCTGAAATGCTTTAGCGATAAAGTTGAAAATCGAATACGGAAATTTGACAGATTGTAGTGCCTTGATGTACTATCGTCTGTACTTTTAGTAGCCATGCTTTAATGACATTTAAACTGTCTATGGAGTGCCTTAGGAGTTTTAGCGGGAAAGTCAAGCTGAGTGTCACGCTCATTTTTCATTGGACTTTTAAAATTATTTATAGTGTTGTTTACTAAATAAAAGTGCGTGATTTATGTAGTAAAAAGTCTATTCAGTAAATAATTCATAAAGAACAGTGACATATCGCAGCATAGTGGCCACATCATGACTTTGTCTCAAACCTCCATCGTAAGACGGGTCACGCGGCCGTCTTTTTCGACATGAACAATTCATTACCTGACATTGGCTAAATGCACAAACCGTGCGAAGACATAAAATAAAGAAAGAAAAAAAAAACGAGTGCCTTAATTTGACAGTCCGGACCAGTTACAACTGCTGTGACCATTATCACAGTAATTCTAACTGGCATTACAGTGACACAGCAAATGATTGAGTAGCGACATTATGACCATACTCTAACACTAATCTCTAAACGATAAATATTTAAATCCTCGTTTAAACTACTGCAGTTAACTGTCACATGTCGTTAATCTCAAATTGAAACGTTAGCGGTAACGCTTTGATTGTTGCGCCCGCGCCGCGAGATCTCTGTCAGATGTTATGATTGGTAGCGGTTTTTAGCTCGCCCTTGTAGCGGTGGGCAAGGCATGAGAGGAGACGGAATTGCATTTGTAAAACTTAAACCGCAGCTTATATTTTAAACATAATTTTCCGCATCGCTGCCAATGCGGTGAAGGTGTTGACTGCTTCGGACACCATGGCTTATCCTGCAGTAAAAGCGCAGGTCGGATAGCACGGCACGCCAGCATTAATGATATTATCCGCCGTGCTCGTGCCAGCTGTTTTAGAACCTCACGGCTTGACACGCGACGATGGGAAGAGACCAGACGGAATGACTGTAATGCCTTGGAAGGTAGGTAGGCCTTTGGTATGGGATGCAACGTGTGTCGACACCCTTGCGCCATCCCATTTTCCAAATACGGTGAGTTGTGCTGCAGCGGCTGCTGCAAGTGCGGAAAACCTCAAATGGCGGAAATACTCCAATCTCATTGGAACCTATATGTTCGAGCCGTTTGGGGTTGAAACACTAGGGCCATGGGGTCCGAGTGCACACCTGTTAATCCGAAATATCGCCAAACGTCTAATCGACTCTTCACGTGACCAGAGGGCTGGGCTTTTTTTGGCCAAAGAATCAGCATCGCCATGCAACGTGGCAATGCTGCCAGCCTTTTGGGCACGTTTCCTGTTGACAGCGATGCGGATGAATTTTTTGATGCCCTCTAACATAATTTATGAATAATATAATATTTGCATTCGCAATTTGGTTGTACTGATCCGGAATACTTACATTCCGTTTTAGTGTGGAATTTTTGAAGAAAAGTTATAAAGGTCGTAACTGTTCCCGCGAAAAGTAACTCACTGGCCAAAAATAGTGAACTTTGAGACTTCTTCCTATCATACACAGTACTAGACTTGTTCAGGGCCAAGAGGGCATTTGACTAAAAAAAAAATAATTTGTCCGTCAGTCAGATTTCCAAAAAATACTAGACACGTAAACAAAATGAAGACGACACAGCGCGTTGAAAACTCCTGAGACGTCACTGCACGCTTCACTTTTTAGCAACCAGTGACGTCACCCGCCACCACTCCTGGAATCTTTGATGCCTTTTATATTTGTCAATTTTTATTGATTTGATAAAACAAAAAATACGTGTCTAGTATTTTTTTGGAAATCTGACTGACGGACTAATTAGTTTTTTTTAGTCAAATACCCTATTCTTGTAATTTAAAATGTTCAAAATATTTCAATTGAGATCAGACTGTGAACGTTACTAAAATGACGAGAATCACCTCTCTGATTGAAGAAAACGAAACTTTTACTTCCAGTTTTGTCCCTATATTGTAAAGTTGATCACCAGAGTGGTTTTCTTCTTCATCTTCAGCGTATAGAGGTTCACTGCTGGACAGAGGCTTCCCCCAAGTCTTTCCATAATAACCGATCTTGGGCTTTGTGCATTGGCTTGCCGCAACCTTCACCAAGTCATCAGTCCAACTAGTTGGTGGCCTCCCTACGTTGCGTCTTCCGGTACGTGGTCGCCACTCTAGAACCTTACTGCCCCATCGGCTATCGGCTCACTACGCTCTACACTGCCAGCTAATTTTAGCGACTGGAAGAGCTATGTCGGTGACTTTGGTTCTTCTGCGGATCTCCTTATTTTTGATTCGATCGGGGTGGTTTTAGTGAGGTAAACTTTCTACACTCCCCGACCTATCACCCCTTAAGTCGGGCGTCTTATACCCCAATTTTACCTACATACGTCGTTCAGCTTTGCAACATCCAAAAAGCTACGTACCTATCCTTACTTACACCGAAGGAACATTCCAGGCATGATCTACACATTATGCAAACGCTTTTCCACTCCCGCTATCAGCTTCCAACTTAACTCCACAACCCAAGCCGCATTTTAATATCCCGACTGGTTATTGGTTATACGCTAATATGGTTCGCCATTTCAAGGCGCTAATTACCGGCTATACATAAAAAACATTACAACATGCTATTACCTATAGTGATAGCGATGAAGCAGGAACTTTAAACAAGTTGTGTTTGCGTTAAAACGATTTGTAACGAGTTTCTTGATGATTTTGATGTTAGCGATTAGGCTTTGAGTATTCTTACGTTTGGAGTTTTGTATATTAATTTGTGACCTTGTAATAGATGTGAAGATGAAATTATTAGCACAACTGGCCAAAACTAGATACAAACAGCGCAATCTAAAGAAAACTGGATCAAATTGGAGGAGGCCTTTACCCGCAAAAGGGTTCCTACAGAATAACTTCATCATAATATTATTTGACAAATGCTCTTATTTCAACATAGAACTGAAAAACAATGATAATAAAACATACATCTCTTTCTCTTCAAATATTAACAAAAGTAGATTTTAAAAGGCTTTTCTATTAATTATAATTTATTATTATATTAATTTGACCGTATTAAAGCCAATTTTGTTATACGAGTATGTACTTATATTTATATCGCTGACAGCCTCCGTGGCGTAGCGGTAGCGAACGCGGCCGATGCGCAAGGAGGCGCGGGTTCGATCCCCGCACAGTGCAAATATTTGTATGCATGAATATGAATATTTGCACTGGTCTGGCCGTGCCTCGGAAAGCACGTTAAGCCGTTGGTCCCGGTTGCCATACGAACATCTAGTGGCAGTCGTTACGGGTTGTTGGAGCCCTCAAAAGTCTAACAATTGGTCTAGCTGCAATGCTTAGATATCGCCTTCGGGTTGTGGAGGTCAGACGGCAGTCGCTCCACGGAAAATATCGAAGTTTAGCCAATATCAGCAGTTAAGACTGGTAAAGCGGACCCCAGACTCCAAAGCTGAAAAAGCTACGGATGCGACTGGGATTAACGCTGAGATGATGATGACTTATATCGCTGACACTTGGTTAAACAAATCATTACAAAAAAAAAAGTCAGCAGCCTGACCTTTTTTTATAGGAATTACTAGGAATTTCTGCTGTATCGTGGATGCGATTACAAACATATAAACTCACACACAAACATCCAGACCCGGAACAGCTACTTGTAGGTCATGCAAATATTTGTTCCGAGCGGAAATCGAACCCGCGGCACGCAGCGCAGCAGTCAATAGCTTAACCTTAGCTTAGCTTTTTCAGCTTTGGAGTCTGCGATTCGCTTTACCAGTCTAACTGGTAATTTTGGCTAAACTTCGATAATTTCCGTGAAGCGACTGCCGTCTGACCTCCACAACACGAAGGCGATGTCGAAGCATTGCATTTGGACCAATTGTTGGACTTTTAAGGGCTCCAACAACCCGTAACGACTGCAATTAGATGTTCGTATGACAACCGGGACTAACGGCTTAACGTGCTTTCCGAGGCACGACCAGACCAGTGCAAATATTCATAATCATGTTCATGCATACAAATATTTGCACAGCGCGGGGATCGAACCCGCGCCTCCTTGCGCAGCGGCCGCATTTGCCACCGCTACGCCACGGAGGCTGTTGAGAGACACAAAGTGTTCCATACTATTGTTTATAAAATCAGTAATAGGATCCCGTGTTTACTCTTTATGAACAGAACTCTAAAAAGCCATAAAGCAATACCAGTAGTTATCTATCCATTGCCATAATAACCATAACAACTCCACTCCTTATTTAGGTACATTCATAAGCGCGCGCGCCGATAAGCGCTCCAATTATCGTGTCATTAACACGTCTCGCTGATTGACGGCGATATATTCTTAGCAAACGAGCCTAGTTGTACAAAACTTATAATATTTAGACATTTACTAGATTACATATACTGTATTTAGGTTACCATCAAAGATTTGTTTGGCTATTATGGCTAGATTAATTATGGTAAATTGTTCTGGGAGTATGGGAAAATAGCGAAAACATGACTATGGTACACAGGAAGCCGGCTGTGTTTGATATGGCTAAGCTTAACTAAATTCATCATCATCATCATCATCAACCTTTTATCGTCCCACTGCTGGGCACATGTCTCCTCTCATACAGAGATGGATTGAGCGTAATCACCACGATTGCTAAATGCGGGTTGGCGATTTCAGACTTAAAGTCAAGGTTTCCTCAAGATGTTTGCCTTCACCTTTTAATCAGTCATTGGTGTTCAAGATATACTTAGAAAGTACATATAACTTAGAAAAGTTACATTGGTACACTCACAATTTGGAGGCCGGCCTTTTAACCACTAGGCCACCACGACCACTACACTAAACTAAATTACTAAAAATAATTTAGTTTTTAATAACTAAAAAGTGATTCTAATTTAAATTATTAAAACGTAATTTAGTTTTTAATTATTAAAAAGTATTTTAGTTTACTAACATTTTCAAACTGCAACTGCAACCTCTGACAATTAACTGAGATTTTAATCGTATCGAAGCCTTTTCCATAAATTGTTTTTTTTTTAAGCTTCTGTTATTTATTCATGTTCAGGGTTACTAAGAATTTTCCCTAATAGATACACGATCAACTTTTATTTTGTACACAAAAATATAACAACCGATTTCCAATAAACAATATAATGTGAAAAATAACTAATTTCGTTAGTCGTTGTCTTTAGTGTTTGCATCTCTGACCTCCAAGACCCACTTACTAAGCAATACTCCTTTCATGGTAAGACCAGTTGTCAGACATTTTCGGGATTCTGACTACTCGTAATGGCTTCTGTCAAAAATATACTAATAACAGTCAGTCGGAATCAACGTACAGGTCTCCCAAAGTGATAATGCGCATAGAAATCTTAGTCACTGTACGGCAACGGTCGTATTCCCCGAGCGTTCGGAAGAAGATATGTATATAGAGTGGTTAAGTGCATAAAAAGTGGTTAAATGCACCAATTGCGGTCAAAAGGTTTGTGTCATAGTTCTTAAGACAAAGTTTTTTTCTTTCAAATCGATTAAAATCATTTTTCACCACGAAATATTATTTCCCAAATACATTTATAAATTATTGCTGTGTGGTTACGGAGCGCACAACACAGGTCAATGCAGATCGTGGTACTAGGCGCCTGCGCACAGCGGGACAGTTGATAGTACAGGTCTCCCAAAGTGATAATGCGCATAGAAATCTTCGTCACTGTTTGGCAACGGTCGTATTCCCCGAGCGTTCGGAAGACGATATGTAAATAGAGTGGTGCACTTAACTACTTTTTATGCACTTAACCACTAAAATAGACTACTTTTAATCGCTCAACTTCTCCTTTCGCAAACTATCTTCAAATTCTTCTAGAATCCCCGAAATTCGCCACAAACTTTTCACCACTGATACGTGACACTATATCGATGATTACACAACGGCACTGAAATAGCCGCCTGCGCAATAGCACGGCCCACTTAATGGCAGTTTGTTTAAATTCCAATGCTTATTCATACATGTTATTCGTTAAATTGTTATACAGCATTCAATTACAGCCTGCTTATTGTTATTGTGGTTTGTGTTTCCTTGTTTTGGCGGGAAAGTCCTATTAAAGTGCTATTTTGGAGGATTTGAAGCTGCCATTTTAACTTCTGTCAACTTATTTTGTTTGCGTGAAATTTCTTCTTGCTTTCCCGCCCCTTCCTGTCATAACATATCACCTACCCGCGCTATGGCTTTATTCTCTACTTCCTAAGTTTTCTAGCAGGCGCAGCCTTTTCTCGTAATTTGAACTAACAAAAGCAAAAAGGTTTTTGCTAAATTTGACTGATAAGCGCGTTCAAATAAAATTTATTTGAATGCGCTTATCGGTTAAATATTTAGTTAGCGTTATTATCAGAAAGATTATTACGTCCCAATGCTGGGCAAAGGCCTCCTTGCTCTCTTTCCACCTCTCTCTGCCCAGAACTGCGAACTTAAGAAAGGAGCCAAACTCACCTTGCGATCTCCGTCTGAACCTGCCACGATTTCGCTGACAAACGGAATCCACTGTATAATAAGCTTGACTCATTGATCAACAGTGATGCGACAGATATTTACAGTACATTTCCATTAAAGAGTGACAGCTTTCTGGGTGACAATCCTAAAGATTTTACATATTGATGGATGGATGTTTGTTATTTTTTTACGCAAAAGCTACTGCAGAGATTTGTATGAAATTTGGCACGCAGAATAACCAGAATTAACACATATGATTCAATTTATTCCGATTTTCCCACGGGTCCGATACTGATGTGGGTAAAACGGAGTAGTCATATTAATTACACTTGGTGCTTAGGAACAGATTGGCAAAAACCGAAACAGTAGCATGATTTATGATTGAACGACGTTGGAATTTTCCTCAGGATAATTTTCAAATTTTCCGACCATTTTTCCACTTGGTATGTGACGTATTGATATTCATCATCAACCTTTTTTCACACAGAGAAGGCTTGAGCGTAATCACCACGCTTGCCAGGTCAGGCAAAGTCCAGGTTTCCGCAAGATCTTTTCTAAGTGAAGGTGAACTTCACTTAGAAAGTACATATAACTTTAGAAATGTAATGTAACATTTCTAAAGTTATATGTAGTACTTGTGTGGTACTTGCCTGACCTGGAATCGAATCCGCGCACTCATACTTCCGAGGCTGGTGTTTTAACCACTAGGCCACCACGACTTATACGTATTGATATGTAACAACAAAATCCTGCCCTTTTTTATTAAAAATACGATATAACGTTGACTCGTCAATGTAACTCGCGTAACACGAAAATCACTCCCGGAGGTTATTCACCTCACAGCTGATTTCGTACTCTCAGTATCACAAAGAAAACGTTCACCTTGCGTTTCCTGGAAAAATTTTCACTCATATACTACTTACCTACTAAGCCACTCGGAATTTATACTTTTCGTTTTTACCAAGCTGCCCCACATACGCAGTATGATTAGAAGAATTTATATGATTTTTTGTTAAAACTAAACAATATCTTCTCCTGTAAAGTTAGCCTTATATCGCTTAGTCGATTTTTTATAACTTACCTATTTATTTATTTCATTTAATAAAACCAATTAAACTACAGTTACATCCATCGCAATTACTGATGTAATTACTTATTCCCTCGCCGCTAAGTCAAGCACAAACTGCTTGTCTATAATGACTGAAGATGTCTCCTAATGAATGTCCCATAAAAAGGACGGAATATTCAGCTTTATCAAGATGGTTCAGTGCCAATCAATCGGTGCAATTAAGAGAGTTGTCCCGTTCGATTCCCGACTCATTTCCTTATGCGAATACAGGAGTACACGCGATGCTGAGTTTTTGTTGCTTTATTTTTAAAGATGCTTTCAATACATGTTTTGTGGTTGTTAGCTGTTCGTTTTTTGAATTTTGCTCTTGCTTATAAATAGTTTTTTTTAGGGCTTTTTGGCTTGGTTGGTAAGACCTTTGAGCCGTTTCTTCATTATTCTTGTTTTCTTTCGTAACTTATCCTAAACTTATCTTAACTTAACCTATCTCCTTTCGTTTCCCGCGTGAGCCGACTAGGAGGGGTTTGGGGGTAAAGTCATAATGTGGCCACTATGCTACAATATTTCAATGTTCTTTATAAATTATTCACTGAATGCACTTTTTACTACATAAATCACGCGCTTTATTTAGTAAACAACACTACAAATAATTTTAAAAGTCCAATGAAAAATGAGCGTGACACTCAGCTTGACTTTCCCACCAAAAACTCCTATAAATAGTTTCGAGATAGGGATGTAGTGAAATTCGAAAATCGACTAATTGTTTTCATAATTGGGCCTTTTTGTCTATGGGCTGTTTTTTAAATAGTCAGATAACTTATGTTTGAAGAATAAATATGACAGATAGATGGTAAAAAAGAAACTTTATTTTTCAGATAAAAATAATCTGAGTATTGAAAAATAAGTTACTTTTTTTTTAAAAGCGTCAAGCTGGTTAATGTATCCGTCAAACCTGGAATGAGGATGCGTAGATTCGCGATTGAATAAATGAGTGGAGAGAGGCCTTTGCCCACGAGTGGGATAAAGCAGACTAATAAAGATGAAACTAAATATTCAATAACACTGTAAATATAAACTCACAGCGTATATTAATTTAAAGCTCTAGTGATGTATCTTAAGTTAAACTTTTTATTTCTAAGGCAATATTAGAGAAGTGCAAATGCATTTGCATTCGATTAACTGTTAAGAACCAGCTGTAAAAAACAGTCCCCGCCGCAAACCGTCTGCACCTTTATTTTACGAGGCGCCTTTACACCGATTATGTAAATCTCCGATATAAATAATAACTACCATGATATCCATCATATTATTTACCTAATGAATTAACAAGGCGTGTTTTCTCCACGTGCTAAACGCTTTGCATAGTCGGCGCCAACAACAGCAGAATATAAGGGCATTATAGGTAAATTATTACAATATCTGTAAATTACCCTCATCGATCATAGTGGCTGGTGTCAGTGACTATAATTGGTGTGGTGTATCGGCTTCCGTATGTAAAGTTATTTTGTTAAACTGTTGGCGATATACAAAGTAATTTTTTCTTTATGAATATAGTTTGTTCAGAATAAGCAACTGATCAATCGATTCCAGTCATTTTTATATCATGTTATATTTTATCCCAAATCCATTTAGAAATTGTTGCAGTGGGGTTACCGAGCTCTCAACTCAGCTTACGTTAGATTATAGTACTAGACGCGTTAGACAGGGCCGCCCCGTCCCGCACCGCCGCAGGCGCGGGTGTGCGAGCGGTACTTTGACCATATTTTTGTTAGGACAACCAGGTAAGATAACAAGCTCATAACTTTGTGGATTTTCATGATATCTTTTTGAAATTTTGTACATAGATTCTTTACTTAAAAATACTGGACACTTGTTTAAAGTTTTGCAAGTACAAAAAGTAACGTCGTATAAAGGGAGGTGCTTGATCTTGAATCATGATCAAGACTGATACAAATATTACCAAGGCTAGTAGTCATCACAGATAATGTCGCTGATTCTCTAGTTCATAAACTAAACTAATTTTAAGTTCAGTGCATCTTTTTCTTTCTATTTCATTAAGAAAAGATAGAAGATAACATATTAGTTTAGTCCTGTCAAATTAAGATACTCCATAGACAAATTATACGCGATTAAAAACATGGTGACAAAAAATACGTTACATTTGTAACTCAGAAGGCTTTTTTTAACAGTAAAAATTTATTTAGATAAAGGAGATGTTTCATTTTGGGCCACCACTGTGTACGCTATATAGATAAAAAGGAAAAAAATAGAAGATTTTCATAAAAATACTACCAAATTAATTTGAATAAAAATACAAGTATATATAATTAATTATTTGAAACGTTTTTAGTGAGATAACCCTTTATTAAGGTAGCCATGACAGTGGTTATGACGTTTGATTGGCGACTTTGACAGTTCTATTTTCCCGTTGTGTTCGTGTCGAGTGTTGATTTGAGTTGATTGTGTTTATTTAATGGGTGTATGTTCGGAATTCATGTTTTGTTTTTTTCACAGTCAAATGGTAGATAATATAGATACGATAGCCTTAGATACATGACACGTAAATCAAATGTCACTGTCAAAATCTTATTTCGGTTATTGCTGACCACCATATTTATCAGTACTTGTGTTGCACTCCTTGGCCGAGTTAATTTGAATCTGTATAAAAACTAAGCCAAAATATAGGAAATTAACATTAAAAACAGTTAACTATAGCGTAACTATACCTAGCATTAAGTGTACAATGTGCTGGCCCAGGCTCCATACATTTTTGAAACTTCTCCTTTTGATGACAAGGTAAGCAAAACAGTCAAAAAACAGCAAACCAAAAATTTAAATAAATATTAAATATGTCGCGCAATGAAGTAGAGCTATCGTGCGACACAGGGTATTCTAGTGTCGTGGGATCTAGTTATTTTATCTATTATAACTAAGAATAATGCATAGTATACTTTTAATCCCGATATTATAGAGGCGCGCCTAGTTATCATTTAGTAAAGTAGTTTCCTGAACGGTGAAAAAGTTCCAAGGAAGAGCTTTATCTTGATTGATTTAGCTTGTTGAGCAGACACATTTTTCGAACATATAGAGCAATGGATTAGCAATATACTTCGTAATTATTCCATTTGATATTAAAGTAATTAGGGTGCAGGACGAACCCAACCCTTGTTATATAATATATTACATACAAAATTTAATAAATCGATGGCAATGAATTGTCATAAACAGCTAGAATATGCATTGCAAATGAATCGATATCCGATATCTTTGCAAATAAGCCTACATTGTTTATACTGAGAACAATCGATTTATTTTATCGGTAAGATTAATCGATGTTTTGAAAGATTGTGATTATGAAACTATTTGTTACGTAACATTGAAATAATGAAGTTACTAATCTAGAATTTATAGAAATGGGAACTGTTTTTTGTAAAAAGTTACTTTATTATTATGAATTAACTTAGTATGGTGTAGAGTTCTGTGCAGTATGTGTGACCATTAAACAGGATATCCCAAAAACTTGGGTCCAGATATAAAACACCCCTTTAGGTACACAAAACAAGTATGTTCCGCGATTTTTCCTTTTCTTACTCAGAAATCGTCAAATTTACCCATGTTATATATTTAGATGGTAGTTTTTATCATATTTAAGTCATTACTTCTACCTAGCTAATTGGTTTTTTCTGGATATCTCGTCTAGTCTACTCTTCACGTGTCCAGAGAGCTGGCCAGTTTCTTGGACAATCAGCATTGTTATAATAATAATAATAAAGCCTTTTATTCCATATTTTACAATGTTGCATGTTGTAGTTTCGTGTTAGTATATGATTTATATTGCTATTGTGACTTATAAATAATGTTAGTGTTAAGCAATATGGACCCCTGTTTGGGTAAAGGCCTCCTCCATCCTCTTCCACGACTCCCTGTTCTTGCCTGACTTTATCCAGGCAAACAAAGATACAAAACCAACCCTGAAGATCAGCATTGTTATACAACGCAGCAATACTGCCAGCATTTTGGGCTCTGTAGGTACCTTTTGACAAAAATGGGGAAGAATTTTGATGCCTCTATGATTCTTTTGTCTTATTTTATACCATTCACATAGGTTATATTGTAAATACATTAATTAAAATGAATGATAGCCTCCGTGGCGTAGCTACAGCGGCTGCTGCAGCATTAAAGCAACTCGTAAATCGTGGCCACCACTCAGAAGGGTGTGGTCAAAACCAAAATCAAGAAGTTTTAATTCATTTATTCAATTTAGGCTGAGAATCAGCACTTTTCGAGTGTCAGTGTTACATAATACGGTCCCCCAATATGCCCGTCCTTCACCACTTTCTAGTACTTTCGCTGGGGCGAAGAGGCGCGGGCTTAATTCCCCGCGCAGTGCACATATGTATGCATGATTATGAATATCTGCACTGGTGTATGGTAGTGCCTCGGAAAGCACGTTAAGCCGTTGGTCCCGGTTGCCATACGAACATCTAATGACAGTCGTTACGGGTTGTTGGAGCCCTCAAAACTCCAACAATTGGTCTAACTGCAATGCTACGATATCGCCTTCGGGTTGTGGAGGTCAGACGGCAGTCGCTTCACGGAAAATATCGAAGTTTAGCCAAAATCAGCAGTTGGACTAGTGAAAGCGGACCCCCAACTCCAAAGCTGAAAAAGCTTCGGAAGCGACTGGGATTAACGTTGAGATGATGATGATGATGACTTTAATTGAAATAAATAATTTCCCTTTCAGCAGAGACTAAATAATTACTCGGTACTATTAACTGTAGTAAAGACATTAAGAAAGATTAACCGCTCTTACTGTTAAAAATACAAAAAGGATTTAAATATAAAAAGAAAATTTCTAAATACAAAAAGAATTGAGCTACCGCAAAATAACCAAGTTAACAATTAATATTTATTATCATATTACCACAATTGTAACTGAAATGTTCAATCTTGAAATCAGATCTCATATTGTTTCCTTGTTATTTCCTAATTTAAATTTTAAATTTTTATTTTTATCCTGCCTATATTATGTAAGTACTATTTATAATATGAATGTTTAATTTTGATAATGTTGATTTTATGTTAATTTTATTTTATATTTCTAATTTTATAATTTGCACTCATCATTATCAAACATTTCTATCGTGTTTTCACCTAGTTATATGTGCATGCTGTCATTATCAACCTTTTTTTTTATCGTCCCACTGCTGGGCACAGGTCTCCCTTTCATACAGAGAAGGAGATAAATATGTAGGATTGTGCATGCTGTGGTCTTCTGTAATTGAAGGAGCACACATAAAAGGGCCTTCCACTATTGTTGTAATTTTTTATTTTTTTTAAGTGTTTGTCTATCCTTTGGAGGTCCAAATAAGTAAATAAATAAATATAAAAAGAAAAATTGATGTCTTTACAAAATACCTGAAACTAGATTTCTTTCAAAACGTTTCTAGACAGATAGATATAAAATCCAGGTCGGCTGCTTGTTTTTTTTATGCCAAGATCTCATAAACATGTAATGTATTAGGCATTCACGACACATCTAATTCGTGACGGATACTCAGACAGATATTTAGATTGATAGACGCTCTGGTTATTGACATAGATAAAGTAGTTAGATAATGGTGTTGTATGCGAATTGGTTTTAGGACTTGACTTTGATTGAATGGGATATACTCGTACATACAGTATGTTAAGAAAACCCTGTCCGACCTATAAGGATAATAAAGGTTAGGTAAACACATGACCAAATATAATATAAAATTTTACGTATTCATCATAGTACCAATACAAATGAATTTTGAAATAATCTGTTTTTCCCGCGAATTAATTCCAATTTCCCCGAAATTTGGTAATTTTTAAAAAGTGACAACACCGCTATTATTATGAGCGAATAGCGATGTGACCACGTGCCGCGTGCCCTGCCGCCCGCCCCCCGCGGGCGGCAGGCGAAGGGTGGTTAACGCGCATTTCTTAAGTTACCGCTTTTTGCGAAATAATATTTATTTTTTTAGGGGGATTTTTTTTTTAAGTTTAGCCCGGTTTTGTATGCATTAGTAGAATCAGTTATCGATACCTAACAACACCTTCACGGGTCCGACAGGGTTTTCTTAACATACTGTATAACCCTGTCCGACCCATAAGGATAATAAAGTTTAGGTAAACACATGACCAAATATAATATAAAATTTTACGTAATCATTATAGTAACAATACTAATGGATTTTGACATAATCTTTTTTCCCGCGAATTAATTCCAACTTCCCCGAAATTTGGTAATTTAAAAAAAAATTACAACACCATTTCGACGGTATTATTATAGGCGATGCGACCACGTGTCGTGTGCCCTGCCCCCCGTCGCCCGCGGAAGGGTTGCCTACCGCACATGCATTAAGTTACCTCTTTTTGCGAAATAATATTTATTTTTTTAGGGGGATTTTTTTTTAAGTTTATCCCGGCTTTGTATCTATTAGTAGAATCAGTTATCGCTACCTAACAATACCTTCACGGATCGGACAGGGTTTTCTTTACATATTGTATATATTATATATTACGTGTTTCACAATTTAGACATTTTTGATATGAAAACTCTTTGTACACTTTGTTTTGGATGGGTAAATAAAGTAAAATCTCAGGACACGTGATCCTGGTTGAAAAATCGTAAGATGTAGGAGGAGTAGTCGTGCGGTGTAACATGCCTGCCCCTGCTATTTAATTTAAGCGGCCCATGAGCGTATATACGTGTGTAGATCTCAGATCCACGGATGGTGACTGCTGATGTCTTGATCGTCTTATACTTTTTAAATTCATGTATGTAAAGTAATGAAGTAATCCTTACTAAACCATTTCAAAATATTCAAAAAAGGAACAACGTAAAACATATTCAAGTTTTCACGCCTGCCGCATTCCTGGAGTGCAATCCGTTGATTCATTTTCTTTTTATTGTCCTCCTATCGTTTATCCCAATGTTTTTTTTTTAATAATTATAAACTAGTACTTGACTGCAATCCCGCCTGATGGTAAGCAGTGGTGCAATCGTTGATGGTAGAGCGCACTAGTTCATTAAGCCTATTCACTTAAAAAACTTAGGAATAGGAAGGATGACGGCAGTTGAGCGAGGTGATGCAATATTAAACCCAAGACCAACACGACCAACGATGCTGCGCCTGAGGGAGATTGATCTGGAGACTCTCCACGACCAAACTCCCGACAGAACAACATTTGGCGCATCGTGCCCGGTACACATCGCAACAAAACTGCTCAGACCTTTCCTCCGTACGGCTTCACCAGACATCATGCCGGAACACGACGAATCCATCAATGTGCTGTCCATTAGATTAATCTCTTTTGACAGCAATGTTAGAACTACATATTTCAGATTACGTAAAAGGTAACTTATTATGTTATCCAGTTGTGAATGTTTTCATGGATTACAAGTGTGCAATATATAATTATTTAATTGTGCATTGTTTGTTACAGGTAAGTATGGAGTTAGGCTGCGAGTTTTGAGCTTCTTAAGTAAGTACTAGAATATATTGGGGGCTTTATCATCTATGACGACATCAGAATGACAAATATTACCTGTAGCTGTTTCATTGCGCGGTAAGTTGATTTTGAAGTTAAATTTTGTGGTTGAAAACGTTTAATGTATTCTCTAAGTTTTGACGGTTCACACACTTAGACATACATATTAACATCGTGTACCGAAAAGCATTGTTAATTGAAAATAAAATTTTTCATTATCTGTATTCTGCCAACACTTATAAACGTCAATCAGACGACCAGGATTAAAGGGCTACGTATCAATGTCAAATCGTCACCTGTCAAGCGTGACATCTGAGTGAAAAATATATGCTCGGGGTTCGCATCATGGCCGCTCGGAAAGAGCACTGTTTCATAATATAATTCAACAATTAAATCATTAGAATAATTTAGGAATTCATTCAATCATGTAAATATTCAGTCACAATAAACGGCAACTCAAGAAAATCAAGAAGTTTCATTGAATCAACCGGTCACAACAACACGCCACCATTTTCATACAACAAGCATGTTCATATTTTTCTCATAACACATAGAAATAAAAAACACACAACATCTACTAAACAACAACAACCATAAAAACATACAACCACCAAGAAACAATACAGAGTCTATTCAATTTTGTATTACAATATTTATTACAAAACGAAAAGAAAAGGTCGTTTACCTTTCCAACATTTCATGATAAAAACGCAAGATACACATTTACCGATCCAATATGTCCCAAGCCCGTTAAAAGCCTTAACATCCTCATCACCAGTGCTTACAGTTAACAGCTTCATCATCCCCTGTCATCACATTAAACAGTTTGACTTGACTTTATGCCCAAAACAAGCGTATTTAATGCTTCTCCAAGTTAACCAATGTTCGATACAAAGGTACCGCGTCAAATTTAACCCTTTACAACTATGGAAATGGTATCGGGCTCAATCAAGCGGGGAGTGTGTGCCGCCGAAATAAGCGGGTCATAACTAACTGTTTTCGTATTATAGAAAACTTGTGTGTAGATGCAATCTACCGTTTTAGTAATGAAGAGCATCTTTACCCTTTCGTAGGTATGTATACTTGTGTCCATCTTATATATAGTCATATGTACGAACGACGATATGACGAATGTATGATAGTAAATGAAAATTATGACGATACTAGTGCACAGGAAACTTTTTTTTGTGTTTAAAATAGTAGCCCCACACTAGAAATTACTCTCGTGGAGACGTTTAAAACATTTAAACTTACCAACACAAATAGCCAAACCCGGAACAATTACCTGTAGGTCATATAAAAACCAGGGAAAAATCTCAGTGAATTGAAGAGTAAAGTAAGTATTATTTACGCCGCGATATTTTACGTCTGTACAAACGTCGGCTTCTTTTCCATCCAAATTAATATTCATAACTTTCCTCACAACAATTCTCATTAATTACCAGCCTCGTTATATTAACTTTCATCTCCTCCCATTATTTTACATTAAAATAATTTTCACGATAAAAATGACAAACAGCTATGTCGCCATCTGACGTCCAAAATGGCGCCCTACATCATTGAATAATTTGTCATTATTTGGACGCGTTCCAAATTGAAAACTCTCAAAGGATATTCGCTCGATTAATGATGATGTAACATTCTGCACTCATTTTTTTACAAATTAAGTGCAAATAAATTGACTTTGTATTCGTGAGGTTTTGACAGATTTTCCGGAACAAACTAGATATTCCAGTTTGTTAACAAGATAGTTGGTTGTTTTGTGAGAATCATAAATTGTTAATCATTTAAGTACATATTTCACTTTTGTGATCATTGCTAAAATAATATGTATTTCTGTTCGTAATTCAAACGTATTGAAAGTTGTGTCCGTTTTCTGTCAAATAGAAAAAGAAATGTTTATGCTTAGAATATTTACAAACAATTTTTAATATTTATAAACATTTTTTTAATCATTTGCAGTAAAGATGAACTCATTTGATACAATGTTAGTCAGAATCACAAAATAATCATAATACAAAGCACAAAAAGCATATTTTACCTACCTACATCTCCAACTCAAACGTAGAAGCCACAAATCTTGCTTTCCCTAGAGAAACCACAGCCATGATAAGACAAAGCTGTACCAAATCGCAATTAAATTAATTTAGCAATACTCCGTGGAAATAATTTAATTAATTCGCGGACGTAATGGCCGATCGGGCCGCATCAACGGTTAATGGGCGCTTTGCATGCATTCACAGAAGCTTATCGCATTGCCGGTCGGTCAAGTGTAAACGGGCCTTAAAGATGGGTACTTATTAATAATTTTGGAAGAATGATGATTGATGATGGAATTGATACGATTGCGAATGTAAGTGGTTGAAGTTGCGGTAGTTTGACGATCATATTAAATCCTGGAACACGCGTGAAAGTCCATTTATGGTGGCAATTTTATATGTAACTGGTGACGTATTGCACCAATTTAAAAATCGAACTAGGCCAAAGAGCATTGAGTCGCAAGATTATGCACTACTGAATAAAAAAAGGTTGTAAAAAAAGAATATACCTATTCGTTTGGAAGGGATACAAGACACATGGATAGTAGTAGTTGAACCAGTAGATGATTGGACTTCCATGGACACCCTGAGAATATTCGTGATTTTAGCGTGTCGATGACAATCAAAGAGTTGGCCTAAAATTTGATTTTGAGTTTGTCACCTTCAGTAGCGTTTGCCAGTTCCTAAACGTGGAGGAAAAAAAGACAAATTGGACGTATGTGATAATTCGTAAAGTTGAATTTATACGAAGATTGTGGCAAAAAACAATTTTGGTACATACTGCTTATGTTAATTAAGTATAAAATAGGATATATTTTTAGAACTTCCCAGTTATAAAACCCAGCTCTCCTGTTTTTGATGGGGAGTGGGTCCAGTGCGAGTTAGTAGAAGTTTTCAAATTTTGGTTCTGGAATCTGGCATATCCTCATGCCAGATTCCTCGCGATAGTTCTACGACAGTAGCCTTGACGTACAAATTACGGTCTTAGATTAAAACCCAAGCATGCGTACTATATTGTGTAAATAATTTCATCATCACTGCTCCAAAAACGGTGAAGGAAAACTTAACGAAATAATTCCTAAATAAATTGGCGGGATCCTAAGCCTATGAGCATAACTTTGAAAGTACAGTTTAATTCAATGGCACTTTAATAAACATGGCAGCAGCTTGCTATCGAAGTATCGGCGCGGCTTAATTTACAATCCTTTGCAACGACTCCCCGAGAAAGCGACAACCAACCGCGTATTAGATTTCATCCGAATAATTTATTGTATTGGATGTTGGTTTTCGTTTGATAGTTTATTTGTTTAAACAAAAAGAAACTAAAGAAAAAGCGCCTATTGCTTGTAAGATAAAATACGCTATGATGTCTATAATGATCTTCATTGATGAGGCCTATTTTTAGTTGAGTGACTTTGGTAACAAACAAAATCGATAGAAAATCCACGGGATATTCGAAAAAGTCACTGTTTGGTGTAAATTTTGGAAGGCAGTATTATAGACCCTTATTTCTTCAAAGATTTTCAAACAGCCGCGCTCTATGTCAATGGCAACCGATATCGGACGATGGTCACAAAATATATGTTTGTTTTTTATGGCCTAGAATAGTTTTTTTTTTTTTTTAATAATTATAAACTAGCGCTTGACCGCAATCCCGCCTGATGGTAAGCAGTGATGCGATCGTTGATGGTAAAGCGCGCTAGTTTATTAAGAACCTGTTCACTCAAACAAAAAAACTGAGTGAATAGGAAGGAAGACGGCAGTTGAGCGAGGTGATGCGATGTTAAACCCAACAACACGACTAACGATGCTGCGCCAGAGGGAGATTGATCTGGAGACTCTCCACGACCAATCTCCCGACACAACAACAATTGGCGCATCGTACCCGGCACACATCGCAACACAACTGCTCAGACCCGTCCTCCGTACGGCTTCACCAAACATCTTGCCGGAACACGACAAATCGCTTGGTGGCATGGCTTCTATGAATCTCACTAATATGTGGTTCCGACAGGACGACGCCGCTTGCCATGCTGCATGAGAAACATAAAATTAATTAGATGAGGAGTTCGAAGGCTGTATGTAATTGCGTGGAGGGCTGTGACTACTTTCTGTAGGGCTATGTAAAATATAGACATTTGCTGGCCTGAAGGCCAACATAACTCATGTTTTATACGAAGATGTCGTCCAAAATTGGTCCTCCAAGGTACACCACTTCCAGCGGAGTCGCAGTGGCTATTAGACTGAAATTATATTCCTTAGGTAAATAAAAACCAAAATTATGGTGATATCACTTAACACCGGATTGTTTTATTTAATTGCAAGTTCAAGAGCTCTTGAATGAAAATCCTGTATATAGAATAGAATACTTTTTATTATGTACACCATATAAATTACAGAACATAAATATAAAGATTTTACAATGGGTGACACAATGGGCGGTCTTATCGCTAAGAGCTATCTTTTACAGGCAACCTTTGGATGGAATACCTATTAAGGGGAAGGAGAGTACACTACCTACATTATTTTAAGAATACTATATGCACAAAATATATAGCGTAGAACTTTGTATGGAGAAGATCTCAAAGCATATCCTTAACACTTAAAACATAATTAACCTTAAACCCAACCATACATTAACTGGATTAACGGTTTCTAATATATTTAAACTGAGACTGCACTTAGAGTTGCAAGTTCAGATATATTGAGTTCAGATCTGAAGCGATAGGATCGCGTTCCCAGCAGTAACCGTTAATGACTGGGAATGGTTCCGAGAGCGAGAGGTCTTGGGATATGGTAACTTCACACTATGGCATGCATTTTAATTGTAATGGGCTTATTTATAAACCTTGGTATGCCTACAAGGTATAACAAAATAAACGCAAATCCAGGAAACTAGTGTGGTCGTAATTGACTACTGAATCGATTTCAGTTCAAAAATCGGCGTCGTCGATTGAGGCAAAAAAGATTAAACCAAATATCAAAGCTTTAAGAACATTATATGCACAAAATAATGCTTGGCTATTGTTTTTTAGCTCAATGCTGTAATTGCACATGGAGGGATCGATACAGATGCATAAAGTACCACAGATGGAAATGTGGCGATTATAATATTAGTGATCTTAAAACAACAACATTAGAAAGTATTAATGAATTGCCAGCTGCGATGTTTTCGTCGGATTACAATTTGAGTATCTAAAGGGTTGAGTGAATAGGCTCTTAATAAACTAGTGCGCTTTACCATCAACGATTGCATCACTGCTTAAAATCATTCCCGCTCTGATAATTCAAATTCTCTAAATCCTGCTATAATAATTAAAAAAAAAAGATTTGTGAACTTTAAAAGGAGTTATTGTTTATATAACCGCTAACCGCATTGTCTACAAGGACGAACCCAATTCCGTCCAGGTTCTACTCCTTATGCAATTCCTTGAATTCATCATATCTAAGATCTGCTCTATCCTGAACAGCCTCAGCGCTAACTCGATCATTACGGACTACCCACGAGATGGGACGATTGCATAATTTAACTACTCAATTGAACGAGGTTTATCTAGAAGGTGTTGTATTGAGGACAACGGATAGGAGCTTTGTTGTATTTGCTTCGATGTTGGATGGTATCGGGTGTTTACATAAGATTAGACTAGTGATTCTGACCTACAGAATAGATTATTGTCTCTGTAGCTACTGTTAACTCACAGAAAGCAGCAACAAGAATAATGTACCCAGGATTTTGTAATAAATTGGTTTAAAATACTTTCGTTGGAGTTACTTACGCGTTCTTATCTAACTTGCAAAAGTCCCGCGGTACTTCACACCAAGGCAGCTTCTAATGTTGTACAAGGCACAAGCCCGTTCGTGTGTGGAGAACTGCAGCTACATTTGGGCTGGCGCTGCAAAATATAATCTGGCTACTTCAGTGGAGAAGCGTGCGAAGAGGCTGTTTTTCGACCCAGATTTAACTTAAAACGGTCTCCAAAGCCTGGAAGCACAGGCATAGTATTTTAGTGAGTGTGCGAGAGAATTGCATGATTTAATTCCCCCGTCTCCTTTCCACCATCGGACGACCCGTGAGTTTCTACCCCTACGTTGTTAACACTACTACGATCCGGATGAAGCGTTTCGCCTCCTCTTTTAGACCGCTACATCCAGGGACTGGAACAATTTGCCAGCAGCGGTGTTTCCGTCGGACTATTATTTGAGTGTCTTCAAGGCTAGAGTGAATAGGCCCTTAATAAACTAGTGCACCTTTAACATCAACGATTGTGTCACTGCTTGCCATCAGGCAGGGTTTCGGTCAAGCGCTAGTTGACGCGCTGACGAACTAATCTGAAATTCCCAAGTAAATTCTAGCTGAATATCTAGTTTACTTATACAGATTGACTCTCTAATCACGACCACTACCCATATAAAAACAGTAACATATTTATCACGATCACTGTCTACATTTACACTGAGCCAATTGGTTTTACTTAGGCTGATAAATAGCCCATTGCTGTCCTCGGAGCGGGTTAACAATTTATTACTGAACGCACGAGTTTCCTTGCGCTTACGCTCCTTCCTACGACTAGCTTGTTACACGGTTCCATTTCCATACGGTAACTAAATCAATTGAACTTTCCCTAATATTTACATACAAGCCTTTGCTTGTTGACTGCGGAATAACAAAATACTTCCGAGCTGTCAAAATGAAATTGTCATTCATCTACGAAGTTTACATTCTAGATCACGAATTGGTAGAAATTACAGCTTAAGGCTTAAGGCTAAGATTAATAGGTTCAGGGTTGCGAGTTGGTTAAAAAAGAAATCGTAGCCCTGGCCTACAGGCAAGTGAAGGAGCACGGGTGGGTTTTAGTCAGTAAAAGTCAGACATCGGAGCCCTTCCGCTCATTTTATGATTTCCCAACCCAAATAAAAAAAACGGCTGGATAAAAATCAAATATGATGGTAAAAAGAGGCAGTAATATGAACACATAATTTCTTTCCGTATCATCGTAGCAAGTTTAAACATTGTAAAGAATATTAATAACTGCCTTAAAAAGCATCAAAGACGCCAAACACAGTGGAGTTTACAAAATATCGCGTTTTTCCATTTAGTTAAAGCCATGACCTAACGGCATAAAACCGCTGCCGGCCTAAGCATGGCCCATATCTGTGTCCCAACTTTCTTCATGCCAATTTAATTCAACAACCACAACACCGCTAATTCGAAAAGCTAATCCCTCCGAAATTTATCACCGACCTAAAGACTTAACACCACAGTCACGAGCACACCTTACAAGAGGCTCAAGAACCTTTTCATCACAATTAGCTCCCAAGATGTCCTCCATTAACGCATCCAATTCCTGACCTAGGCCGCAGTAACTTACTCTGGCTTAAACAGCACTTTCCACAACTTTACAAGTTTGTATACCCTGAAACAAATTGCTGTTAATTGGCTCAGGCTAATGAGAACATCGTTTGGTTAATCCATATTAGTTAGAACAGGGTTTGGAGCTGGTTAATTCAGCATTAATTAAGCGAATAGTGAATGGAGTAGGAGAACAGCGGTGTGTTAGTGGTATCGGCCGCGACTTAAAGGTTTTAGGTCGTAGGTTCGAATCCTATCAGGTGCTTTAATTTTTGTAAATTAATTCATCACCAGGTCCCATCAGGTGTACCGATGACCTGGTGAAGGTCGTGGGAAGTCGATGGATGCGGTTAGCACAAGATCGGTCAGCATTGAAAGCCTTGGGAGAGGCCTTTGAGGCTGAAGAAGAAGAAGAAGAAGATTTCATCACCACTGCTCTCAAAACGGTGAAGGAAGACATCGTGAGGAAACAGGCATGCCCCAGAGCCAAAACTTCGAAGACATGTGATATCTTCAACCCGCACTGGGCCAGCGTGGTAGATTACGGCCCACTCCTTCTTACCGAGAGGAGGACTGTGTTCCAGGAGTGGGAACATTATATGCTGCTGCTGGATGCTGAAGACTACGGATTTCCACTTAGTAGTGATGTGTTCTATTACGTCTCCAGCATCATAAATGAGCCTATTACAGTTTAGTATAGAGCAAGTTACCACCCACCAGACAAAGCCTTGCCGCCAAGCGATTTGTCGTATTCCGGCATGATGTCTGGTGAAGCCGTACGGAGGACGGGTTTGAGCAGTTGTGTTGCGATGTGTGCCGGGTACGATGCGCCTAATGTTGTTGTGTTGGGAGTTTGGTCGTGGAGGGTCTTCAGATCAATCTCCCTTTGGCGCAGCATCGTTGGTCGTGTTGTTGGGTTTAACATTGCATCATCTCGTTCAACTACCGTCTTCCTTCCTATTCGCTCAGTTTTTCTGAGTGAATAGGCTCTTAATAAACTAGCGCGCTTTATCATCAACGATCGCATCACTGCTTACCATCAGGCGGGATTGCGGTCAAGTGCTAGTTTATAATTATTAAAAAAAAAAGTAACCTAATACTCTTATGAAAAAAAAAACACTTTTTTCATCTTCTTCTCAGGCTATTGAGGTCCACTGCTGGACAATGGCCTCCCCCAAGGCTTTCCATAATGACCGATCTTGTGCTGCCCGCATCCATCGGCTTCCCGCGACCTTCACCAGGTCATCGGTCTACCTTGTTGGGGCCTCCTTACGCTTTTATAAAATTTCATCATTAGAAAAAAAATGATTTCAAATAGATTTTAAGGAACTTACATTACTTGTATTATTGTTTAGGCAAATGTTGAACCAAGCTATCACCCCCTGGTCTACGTAGTACTATTTACTGGTCACTCTGCATAAAAAAATAAAGGAAATGAACCAGAAAAGCCTGTACGAGGCCAAAATGCTCCCAGCATAATGCTTCAACGTAAAAACTGCCATCAAAAGCACGCTTTTCAGTAGTAAATCTGATATCTTATCTACGAGTAATAATGATTACTCCGCTAACTTCCGCAAGTCTTATTACTCTTATGTCCCGTCAAGGGTCATAATCATACACTAATCAGAGAAGGCGTGAAGCCGACACTCATAGACCTCCGGCGGTCAGCACTTGATTACTTATTTGTACCACTAACAACATCCTGAAACTATTAAGTGCAAGTCAAGAGGAACTCACGCGTAGTTCTTCCTTATTTGTGAGCCCCTACCACTTATCTTGGTGGTCTGTGATATGAAATTAACTCTCTGGATTATAAGCTGTCACAAATTATGACTGGACAGTTTTTTGGGTTTTCACCGTCAGGATTTTTCTCAGTAGCTTGGAGTATTGTTTTCTTCGGTCAGTGGCAGCAGAACTCATTATGTTCTTAATAGCTGAAATATCGGTAGCCTAATAGACTTAGATGAAGGTATAATTTCAGGCTTTGAAAACAGAAACAAATTAAAACAAACAACTAAATTTTTCCCCATCTTTGGACTTGACGCAAAGCACCAGCTGATGCAATCACCAACTACTTAGTAACGCTTATAATATCTTAATATCAAAGGATCTAAGAAATATAAGCATTTAAATTAACTATAACACTTATTATTGAAACATGAACCCTAAATATCGCTTTCCAGTGAACAAAACGACTTTCATTCAATTTAATATAGGTACCTTCTCAAATTGCTTGACTACTCTAATAACTAAATGATAAAACAAATTAGGATCATTAGATCGCATGATCCAATTATTGTATAATTGCTTTATCTATTGCTGTACTACCTTTTAATGAATGTTATTGCAATTATATGCTTGAGATTTATTTTATAAACCACAGAGCATTTAAAGAAGATAGAAATGGCATATTTTTTTGGTGGATGGTGGTTTTTTGCCCATTCGACCGACTACAATCATTTCTTAGAATTTTTGGTCCTTGGATATTTTTTTCCCGCGTTGAATATTAAAATTATAAACCGTCTGATCAATATGAAAATATGTATACAGTAATCCCCAAAAGTTTTGAATTTTTGTTGGTGATCTGTAATAGTAATTTATGAACATGTATATTAAAATAAGTTCCCAGTTATAAGACTGATTTTCACGGTGCCATTTATGGTTTTATTTGAAGCAACAATAAAAGTTGCATTGTCTAAACACCAATTAGACGATGCAAATCATTTGTTGCATCAATTTTATTGTACATATGCCATAGGCAATTAAATTGCACCGTGTAAATCAGTCTTTACACTCAAGTTTAAAAAGTACACAGATAGTGCCTTCACTTATATTCACTTCACTCATATTGCTTCCACAACCGTGACACGATCCAATCATCATGCCTTTAGGCCTCTGTTAAAACGCAATGCAATACCAAGAAGCAATAATCACCTCTATCTTTTTCCCCACTCTATATCGGAAATAGATAATCAGAGAGAAAAGTAATAGGTTGTAATTTGTTTGAAATGTTTTCGTAATTTTTATTGGCGTTTAATTTATTAATTGCGCAGGAATGTATTTTTCTCTAACAATGCAATCAGTGATTAGTTAATTTTTTTTTTCTCTCAAATGTGAGAGTTATAAACAGTTTTTATTTGATTTTCATTTGTTACTACCTGATGTATGTTTATTTTATATGTATTGTGTACGTTTAAGTCTGTACTGAATAAATGTATTGTTTTTGTTTCTTTCTTAGTGAGATTTAAATTGATATGTCAGCATTGATAAATCTGTTAAATTCAACTGGATTAGAAGTATTTCTTACTATCGGCCATCAGAGGAAGAAAATAACCAGTAGGTAGTTTTGGCCTGGATTTTTAGTTATAAAAGCAATGCAATTTACAAGTTACAATACACTGAGAGATTTATATATTAAATAAAATATTAAGCTTGTGTTTATAAAAATAACACTAATATTATAACGGTGAAACTTGTGAATGGTGTGTGTGTTTTTGTTATTTCTTCCAACTCAAACGGCTGAACAGGTTTGTATATAATTTGACACACAAAAGGCTTATAACCAGGATGAATATTTGATTTTTAGTCCGATATTTTTTTAAACCGTCGGCGTAAATAGTTTTGATAATAGAAACAAAGTAAATCATTTTAAATCAACATTTACATGATGACAGAAACGGATCAATTAACAATTTCTCTTTCTCTTACTTAAAATCAATCATTAGTGAACAGTTATCGGGAAGAGTTTTCTGGCAGTGCCAGTATGGTTGATAAAAAAAAATCATTTTAGGTAGGTATTTCATAAACAACTAGTAGGGGCCGCACAAAGCGATACTAATGTGTTAAGAACGGTGAAACGCGACGCGGGTGCATCAAAGATCGCGCCTTGAGATAGCCGCATTCATTACCGCTTGCAGCTTGTTATTGTATCGGCTTTATGTATCTAGAGCGCAGTGGATGTCGAACTCAGGAAGTGTCGGAATATGGGGAGATTAGGAGATAATTAATTGATTTTGCATATTTATTATTAATATGGCAGTGGGTAAGTTCCACACAAGCGAATGTTGACGTTCGACGTTGGACGTTCTTAAATGTACGCGATATGATTTTGTAAATACATAAAAATAATAAATAAATATATACGGACAAATCACACAGATTGAGCTAGCCCCAAAGTAAGTTCGAGACTTGTGTTATGGGATACTAACTCAACCATACTATATTTATAATAGATACATATGTAGATAAACATCCAAGACCCAGGCCAATCAGGAAAAGATCGTTTTCCATCATGACCTGGCCGGGGATCGAACCCGGGGCCTTCACGTCGCAGGTAGGCGTGTTGACCGCTGCACCACGGAGGACGTCAAATAAAGAAAAATATTTAGAGAACCTAAAAATATAGGAATGCACACAACATCACGCCTATGTACCCCGTAGGATTGGGCAGAAGTGTAAATGTTACCTTTACACCACAATTTTTTGAAGTGAAACTTCTTTAGGCACGCTTGACTTGGGGAGTAAACTCGCGAAAGCGTTACGAAAAATATTACAAAAATGATCGGGCAAGGCGAACGGAAAGCAAAGTATAGTCCTATTTCGTCTGTAATACAACGAAGCAGTTGGCACATGTAAATATTGCATGACATGCCGTGTATAAAGTTGTGGGTTCGCATCTCGCCGAAGATAATGTATATTTTTTGGATCTTTTTAAGATTTGTTAACAATTGAGTCGAGTATGAAGTTGTGAGTTCGCATCTCGCCGTAGGCAATATATATTTTTTGGATCTTTTTAAGATTTGTTAACAATTGATTACCTAAGAGCACAAATAATTTATAAATTTCGTTCTGTTCTGGCTTTTATATTGTTTTATATATTTTTGCTGAACATTTCTGATATAATTGAAAGTATAGAAGAAGATATCGTCACAATACGATAATTGGACACAAAGTACAAATTGCTTTCGAGCCTCATAAGCTCAATTATTAAGCTAAGTACCTTGATTGATTAAGAACTATGAATTTCTTCGAGAACATGACGCTGCGAACACCCCCCGACTCCCCTCATTGATTACCTCACCCCCCCGAGGATTATCTCGGGAACCAGAGGTCGTGGACTACCCGAGTTTGGGATCCCCTGAATCAGGAGGAGGAGCCCGACCTTTTGGCCCCGAGGGAATCCACTCCACCCTCTCCCCTTCCCCCCTCTCCCCCTCCCCCTACCCCCCGCAACCCCACGAAATCTAACCCCCCCCAACACCCCCCCCCCGCTTTAGTTACCTCACCCCCCCGTGGATTATCTCGGGAACCAGAGGTCGTGGACTACCCGAGTTTGGGGTCCCCTGAATCAGGAGGAGGAGCCCGACCTTTTGGCCCTGAGGGAATCCACTGCCCGCTCTCCCCCTCCCCCCTCCCTCCCCCGCAACCCCACAAACCCTATCCCCCCCCGACCCCCTTTAGTTACCTCACCCCCCCCGTGGATTATCTCGGGAACCAGAGGTCGTGGACTACCCGAGTTTGGGGTCCCCTGATTCAGGAGGTAGAGCCCGACCTTTTGGCCCCGAGGGAATCCACTTTTCTTTTTTTTTTAAATTGGAGGTCTATGCAAAAATATTAATTTATAAATGAAAGCATGAAATAAATTTAAATATTTATAGAAAATTAATATATGTAAATGTGTATACATGTATATATTGTACACACATATATATATATATATATATATATATATATATATATACAGATGGTGCGAAAGAAGTTTCACTTCAGTCGTGTGGTCATAAGCACACTCGTTTTTTTTATCTTTTGTGCTTTTATTAATAAAATAAAAAGACGCACTGAAATTAAATTTAATTTAGTTCTACTCTTCTAGCTTTTTAGTTTGTTTAATTATTTTGGTTTTCGTAAATGACGCGTGACGGGTCAAATCAGAAATGAGGAGATCCGCAGAAGAACGAAAGTAACCGACATAGCCCGAAGAATTGCAACACTTAAGTGGCAGTGGGCCGGGCACATTGCCCGTAGAACCGATGTCCGATGGGGCCAACGGGTTCTCGAGTGGCGACCGCGCACCAGAAGACGCAGCGTGGGTAGGCCCCTGACAAGGTTGGCCGACGCGGATGACCTGGTGAAGTTCATCCGCATTGGTAAAAGATTAGTATCACTAAATTATTCCTGTGAATTAAGAAATTTTACTGATAGAATAGGGTATTTGACTAAAAAAAACTAATTAGTCCGTCAGTCAGATTTCCAAAAAATACTAGACACATATTTTTTGTTTTATCAAAACAATAAAAATTGACAAATATAAAAGGCATCAAAGATCAGGAGTGGTGGCTGGTGATGTCACTGGTAGCTATAAAGTGTAACGTGCAGTGACGTCACACGAGTTTTCAACGCACTGTGTCTCTTCAATATTTGTTTATATGAAAAAAGAAAAAATACGTGTCTAGTTTTTTTCTGAAAATCTGACTGACGGACTAATTAGTTTTTTTAGTCTAATACCCTATTAGAATATCATATAGGTACGACTGAACGGATTTGGGTAAAATTGGGCACATAGATAGTTCGTAACCAGAATTAACATGCTCTTTTTTTTTTGTTTGGGATGGGAAATCATCAAAAGACCTCTCTCGCTCTGGGTGGAGCGGAAGGGCGTGTCAGACTTTTACTGACTAAAACCCACACGTGTTCCTTCACTTGCCTATAGACCAGGGCCGCGGTTTCTTTTTTAACCAATTTGCAACCCTGACCCAGAAGGCATCGGTCTTCGTAGACCCCGTCACGATGTGCTGACATCTCTTAGAGGCGCGCGTGAAACAACGCGTCGTCAACTCGGGCCTGGTTCTTATCGGGCGTCGATATGCCCGCAAGCCCGCGCCTTCGGTGGCCGAGAGTCCGATGATGTGTCCCCACCAGGAATAACGTGACCTTCAACTACATCATTGTACTTTCGCAATTATACGGGTGAAGCTCTGGGGTACTGCTAGGCTAGATAAATAAACCTGCTTGTTGACAAATAAACGCTGCTCGAGAAACATAACCTTTGAAATGTTTAATTAATAATTTCAGCGGAGCATAAAATCGTTTTGACAGGTCACCATTGTAAGATGGCGTAAGATTGAAAAGATAGCATTTACTAGGGATTAACATAATTTATTCTAGAAAATAGCATTTACGTTTGACCCCCAGTTAAAACTGGGGGTCAAACGTAAATGCTGTGTAAAAGGATACCCCTTGCTTTAGCAAGGGGTATTTGAATGAAAGAAAAAATAAAAAAATACGTGTTCAATATTTTTTTTAAAATCTATCTGATGGACATTAAATTATTTTTAGGATACAACCCAATTGTTGAACTTTTTGAAGGCTCCAAAAGTTGTTTGCATCCAACAACCCGTAACGACTGCCATTTGTTTGGCATTGGTTTGGTTTGTATGGCAACCGGGACCAACGGCTTAACGTGCTTTCCGAGGCACGACCAGACCAGTGCAAATATTCATATTCATGCATACAAATATTTGCGCTGCGCGGCCAAACCCGCCTCCTTGCGCAGCAGCCGCGTTCGCCACCGCTACGCCACGGAGGCTAAATGAAAGTAACTAATGCTTCCAATTAAAGAAAACAAATCTTCATTTTGACCCGCCTAAAGTCTATTATTAACCATAGACAACCGCTAAATAAATCACTATAATTTTCTAAACAAGCCACATTAAGTTACGCTTTCATTCTGACGGCGGTAATTCACAAGGACATTAATACGATATTGCACATGAAAAATCCGTACTAATACAGACATAGCCCGGAGGCGAGCCATATATCGTGTTACTAATACTCTAAGAGCCGACTTACCGCTTGAGTTATGAGAATCATCTGTTATGTAGCATCTTAGCCTAAGGGAAGGATTGTATTGTGCCTAGCTGCGGAAGGACTAAAGTGGGCAGACCATCGATCATGATTGGTGTTAGATTTGTGGTGTAAAGTAGCATTAGATGTGTTTTATGGTGTTCTGCTGTGTTAAATTGACCTTTAGAAAGTATACAACGTTATTTTCTGATAATGCGAAACCCGAAACACGTGTCCAGTATTTTTTAAGTAAATAATCTATGTATATTGTATACTTATACAAAATTTCAAAAAGATATTATGAAAAACCACAAAGTTATGAGCTTCTTATCTTACTTGTAGAAGTCTAGCGTCAGTTGCTGCGCGCACTAGCGCCTGAAGTGGCGCGGGGGGAGAGAGGAGACCATGTTCCAGCAGTGATAAAATTGTAGGCTGAATAAATTATTCATATACATATACAAATTTATTTTTACTTTATACGAAACCTGAATATAGTTTGTTCAAAATAAGCAACTGAATCGATTCCCATCATTTTTACACCATGTTATATTTTTTCCCAAATATATTTAAAATTTGTTGCAGTGTGGTTACCGAGCGCACAACATAGTTCACAACAGAACATAGTAGTATTATGCGCGTGCGCACAGCGGGACTAGGCCCCCGCCCCTCTGTGCAGGGGGTGGCAAAAGTATGGTCAACGCGATCGATATCGACGATCGAGTTTCGTAATGAAAAGTCATACTAGGCCTACAGGTGACCTGGTGAAGGTCGCCGAGAGCCACTGGATGCGGGTAGCACAAGACCGGTTATCGTGGAAAGGTATAGACTGAGGAAAAAGAAACAATAATCTCTAACTACACTTGACTTTAACGACAGTCGAAAGCCTGCAAATGTGATGGAAAATGTTATCACTAGTTAATTACAATACAAACAGAAATTATTATCAATAAACGCAAGACGACACCGCGTACCGTGCTGCTGCGACGCGGGCGATCGAGCGGCGCGTTGACCATATTTTTGTAGGGACAAGCGGGTGAGATAACAAGCTCATACATTTGTGATTTTTCATGATAGCTTTTTGAAATTTTCTACATAGACTCTTTACTTAAAACTACTGGACACGTGGTTCGGGTTTCGAGAATACAAAAAATAATGTTTTATATCTAGCATTGAAACGTTACACTTAGTGCTATTTATAAACAAATGCCTTACAAAATAATGAAAGAAAAGCTCATTTCTTTGTACGTTGTTAAGCTGTTGTATGCTAACTTGTAACTTAGCCAAGTGTTTCTATATTGGTCCCAACAAACTACCTTATTTAGAACACTATGCATTCCGATCTGTACATGATCTGCTTACCTCGTTGTACGGTTAAAGGATTATGCTTATTGTGAACAGTATGCTAAATGTGAGTATATTTTTTAGTCATTTATAGTAATACTTTTTTGCTGGTATTTTGGCGTGGCTAGCTGGCATATAGTAAATAATTTCGTCGTTGTTGTGTTTTCTCGTATTCATTACTGTACCTACATAGTCTTGTATAAAGTCATGTGTTTTAATAACAGACAGCTGTGCTGCTGGTTTGTTCCGTCACTTCTTCCCAGCGAAAGCACTAGGTAGTTTTTCTCGGTGGTAGGCCATAACATCGGCCGCCGGCAGAAGTTACCACCAACCACACAAAGTCTTGCCGCCAAGCGATTTGTCGTGTTCTGCTGCTGTCTGGTGAAGCCGTACGGAGGACGGGTCTGAGCAGTTGTGTTGCGATGTGTGCCGGATACGATGCGCCAAATGTTGTTGTGTTCGGAGTTTGGTCGTGGAGGGTCTTCAGTTCAATCTCCCTTAGACGCAGCGTCGTTGGTCGTGTTGTTGGGTTCAACATTGCATCACCTCGCTCAACTGCTCTCTTCCTTCCTATTCGCTCAGTTTTTCTAAGTGAATAGGCTCTTAATAAACTAGCGCGCTTTACCATCAACGATCGCATCAATGCTTACCATCAGGCGGGATTGCGGTCAAGCGCTAGTTTATAAATATTAAAAACAAAAAAATAGTGGTGAAGGGCGGGCGTTTTGGGGGGACTGTCTTATAGAAAGAAAGAAAGAAAAAACGTTTATTCGTAGTAAACATGACGCAAAAGTTTACAAAAACACAAAAAATAAGACATAGTTGAGGGAAACATGCGTCACATCCACGCAAGACGGCTGTCGCTCAGCAACATGCTGCGACTCTATACAAAACAGAGCTCAGCGCTGGTTTTCAGCGACAGCCGGCGTCGACGTAAAGACTTCACCCGGGGTAACAAACAATTAAAAGTGGCACCGAGACGTTAATACAGTAAAAATAAAAACGTAATAATAAAAAACATAAAAAATAAATCCAATTGTAAACAAACAGGAATATAAATAATAAAAAACAGGGTATACAGAGTGGTGCTGACAATACGACAATAAATAAAAACACGAACAATGCTGGTTCATAGGAATAATCCTAAATCATAGAAAAAACCCTGGCATCAAAAATAAAAAATAAAAATTTCAAACAAACTAAATCGCATAAAATTGCAAACGGAATAGAACATCCTTTAAAAATATTGGTTCACTGACCTCCGATCGGCGACAGCGCGATCCTGTATCGACTTGCTTTTTTCGCGCCATTATTATTAAAGATTGCTACCGGAGGATGCGGCGGTCTTTAGCCTATAAGCGCTTCCTTATCAACATGTACATCATGTAGAAAATGTGACAAATGAAAAATAATTTCCTGTGACTAAACTAATGGACATATTTATATGATTTTTTGTGGGTAGACTGAGAATGTATTGAGGTACACGATGTTTAATTGAAGGTTAAACAAACTTACCTGAAGTGAAGTTTGACCACAATTATATGAGTCGCTGCATCCGAAGAGATTTACATATTGCACTAGGTAGTCCACTCCTCATTGTACCAGGCATCGAACACAATTTTAGAGAACACACTAAAATAATTACTTAAATTTATTAATACCAATATTGACAGGTTGTCCCCCGCCAGCCACTACCTACCTACCTTACGGAATTTTATCATTTCTTCAGAGAATTATTTCAAAAATATTTTAAGGGTTGTTTTTGTAAGACACAAAACAAGGGCGGGTGGGTGTGTAAATCTCTTCGGATGCAGCGACTCATATAATTGTGGTCAAACTTCACTTCAGGTAAGTTTGTTTAACCTTCAATTATATTTCGTCGCTGCATCCTCGAGATTTACATATTGCACTAGGTAGATGTTCAGAGTATTATTTTTGAAATAACTATCTCCTTATATTTTGTGTAATGGGTATATACATATAGCAAACATCGTAAAGTTTCAACTAGTTTACTTGTGTGAAATAATTATACAGCATGAGAATCAAAAATAAACAAAAATTAACAAGTACTTTCAATGTTCATTGACGTTAAATGCTGCCTCCGCGAAGGAGTTAACGTTATTCGAATTTATAGAATTGGGCGAAAGTAAGCGACCGACCTGTCTACCCTGCACATTTCTTTATGATATCAATCGAAACGCCTCTACGATCAGCGGCTGATGTGGCAGCGTGGCGAGCGCTGTGTGCTGAGAATACATTTGTATCAATCCCACTTTCGTATAATACTGCTTTTATCCAGCGGCTAATTGTAGATGCAGAGGCATTATGAATCGGTTTTTTAGTTGTTAAAATCAGCCTTTCAGTGTCAGGGTCCTTCCTCAAAGAATTTGTAATTTGCATATAATCTACTACAGTCCTAGCGGGGCAAATTTCGGGTCTACCGTGAAAAAAGGGAACAACTAGTCGTGGGTTTTGTTTACCCGGAGCCGAGGTCTTAATTATGTCATCAATTGGTATATCAATGTTGTTATCGTTGACTTTTATATTGCAAAATCTAATTAAAGACAGCGTCTGTACTCTTTGTGCAGTTGACAAAGATATAAGAGCTACCAGCTTTTTTTGTTAAAATTTCTATTCTCAATTCCTTATTGGGATACCAATTTCACACAATCAAGAACAATATTACTGTACCACGTTGACTGATATTTTGACAAATAATGTCTACTTCTAAACACTCCCATAAAAAACTAACGTTACGTTAAACTACGTTATCGTCTCCGCTGAATGATTTTCCTAATACTAGGGCCAATGCTGAGCGATAGTTGAGCAACTAGACCCGGAATAAAATTCATTGGTTAAAATTTTTTAAAGCCACTGGAACTGTTGAATGGAAACAATTATCAATTGAGTTTGCTTGACAAAATTGCCACCTTTTTGTTTTTTAACCCCACATCGTATTGCTTTAATGAATTTATAGAAAGAGAATTAATCATAATATCTGTCGTTTCCGCGGCTAATAACTGTTTTGAATAAGCCTCCCTCATAAGGGTGCTGACACCAGGGTAAGGCTTCGCCATAACGGATGTCACCATAAAGGAGACAAAAGAAGGTCACTTTCCGATGAGAAAAAGATAGGCTCTGATGACTGTAACTCTACGAACAGAGGATATCAGGGCTGGCTTGACCAATAGGGGATCACCATTATGCCATGAGCTTTATCGTCTATGATTTTTCATAGGCATCTTAGGATCAGTGAGAACGGCGGAAATGCGTAGAAGAAGCATTGGTTCCAATTAAGTGTAAAGGCGTCTATATTAAAAGCATGGGCATCACGTCTCCATGATATGTATTTTTCACATTTTGCGTTTAAGCGAGACGCAAATAAATCCAGTTGAGGGGAGCCCCAAGTGTCAGTAATTTTATTAAAAGCTGACGGCGATAACTCCCACTCCGTATCAATATTGTCACGTCTGGACTCGTCATCAGCCTCTACGTTATCCTTGGACTTTATATAAGACGCAAAAATAAAAATGCGTCGTTCTTCGCACCAACACCATATCTCGCATGATATCTTGTTTAAATGATCATATTGTACGCCCCCCATTCTGTTGTTATATGATATAGCGGTCATATTATCAATTCTAAAAAGAATTTTCTTGTTTTTTATTTTGTCAGCGAAGCATTTCAAATCTATGAAGGCTGCCTTCAGTTCTAGCCAATTAATGTGACTTTTAGCTTCTCTCGTGCTCGAAAAACCACCATCACTCGCCACTTTCATTTCGTTACATGAAATGCCCCATCCTGTAAGGGATGCGTCTGAAAATATTTCTAGTACGTATTTATGTTGATTTACATAGGGTTGCTAACATTCATTATGTTATTATTCCACCATGCAAAATCGGCATCTAAATAACGATTTAATAACATATTTTGATCGTAATTTTCATTGTTTTTCAATAGAGCCAATTTTTTTTTTTTTTTCGACAATTTCGTGTAAAGCCATCCGTAATCTACGGTTGGGAAAGCTGAAGTTAACACTCCGACAAATTGAGCGAATTCTCTTATAGATAATAAACGTTTCTTTGAAATTTTATCAACCATATCTTTAACTTTAATTCGTTTATTAAATGGCAACTTTAAAGACAGTTCGTTAGGGTCCAGTTCAAAACCTAATAAAGTTTTGCATTGACTAGGTATCAAATCGCTTTTTTTATGATTTATGACAAAACCAAATTTTTCTATGAAAGAAACGGTTTCTGAAACTCTCTGAGAGCAACCTTCATAAGTGTGATCGATACAGAGTAAATCGTCTTTCAAGTCAATATTTGACATAAAGTCGAAACGGGATATCAATTTAGATGTGGTTCTAATGTCCTCCATCTTAAAGTGTTGTGTATCAATAAACTTGTTAAGCTTTTTCAGGTTAAGAATAAATCTATTAGTACCGTCGCTTTTAGGCGTGAGGAAGATATTTGAGATAAATTGATCGTCTACGTCTTTACATTTTTTAACAGCACCATTATTTAAAAGCACCATTATTTAAGAAATTTTCAAAATTTAAAAGTTTTGAAAATTTCTAAATTTTGACTATGAATTTCAGTTACAGAAAAAATTGGTTCCTTAGGTTCGACCAGCTGAATTACAGGACAATTACAGGGTATTTTGTAACCCGTAATGAATTCTAATACTACTGGGTCTTGGGTAACAGTTTTCCATGTGTCAAGGAAATGCTGAAGCCTACCAGCGTGTTGTTGTACAGGTACCTCTAAGGATTCTTGTGGTTGGTCGATTTGCTCGCGTTCGTCGCAGAGTTGTACCGGTTTGCAACAGCCGGCAGACGGCGAGCTGTTTGAGCCGACGATAGTTGAGTCCTGGGTCCCCCTGGTCTGCCCCGGTGAGCATATTGCCTGGGGGGACCCTTCGTTGCGTTTCCCTGGCGGCTGTTATAAGGCCGGTCTGGCCGATACGATGTTGAAGGTCGAGGTTCAAATTTTCCTTTGATCTGCAAGCCAGATTTTTCAGCTGTCTTCGAAGCTTTGACTTTTCCTCCTAAATTTTCTCCAAATAGATATGAATCTCTCTTTACATCCTTGATCATGGAATGAAATTTTTTATCCAAGCTGAATGTTATTATTTGTCGTCTTGTAAAGGTGTCGGTTATGCAAATCTATAAGAATCTGTCCCGTTTCTGAAAGCTTTTTTATAATATCGTCTTTTGACATTTCTGTGTCAATCAAGGTGGACATTAAGTTTTATAATTGATGCTATACACCTAAAAGATTTTGGGCTTTCTCGAGCCTCTTGTCCCGGTTTTTAGTAGACTCGATAAGAACAGCAGCGATTTCTGGGTTAAGCTTCGGCGCTTTGAACAGCTGGAAGTTTTCTGGTATTAAAACCCCTTCCATCATCTTCAATTTTTGGTCCTTATTCAGCCCTTCCATTATTACGAGTATCTTTTCCCATCTTTTAGAGATTTCTTCACTAATCTTGGGTCCAAGAGGCTCGTCTTTTTCCTTGGGATTTCCCAAGCAAAAAGCAACAAAATAGCAGCAAACAGTGCCTGGGGATCTGCTGAAGCACCAGGTACCGCATCATCTTTGGTAGGTAATGTTTCATCAGATTGAGTGACAGGAGCCACAGGTCTTGATACCATTGAGCGAACGCTAACTTCATCAGCGTCTGAACTGTATAAAACTTCTGGATCAAAAGGCAAAGTTTCTTTACTTTCGAGTTCTGTTTCATTACCTATAAGGTAATTAACTATGTTCACAAAAGGAACAAGTCGAGGTCGTAATCGCATTACGACTCAATTGACAACGACCGCAATCGCATCGCGGTTCTTAAATGTCTTATTTGATAACGACCGCAATCGCATCGCGGTTCTAAAATGTTTTATTTGATAACGATCGCAATCGCATCGCGGTTCTAAAATGTCTTATTTGATTTCGACCGCAATCGCATCGCGGTTCTAAAATGTCTTATTTAATAACGACCGCAATCGCATCGTGGTTCTTAAATGTCTTATTTGATAACGACCGCAATCGCATCGCGGTTCTAAAATGTTATCCATTGTGTGGCTGCAATCGCATCGCAGCTCAATTGATTTGTTATAACATAAGGAGTATGGCAACTCCACAGCGACATTCTTATCGCAGCTTTTTTATGTCTATGTAAGCTTTTTTATATCTCTTTTAATATAATTTATAATTTAATTAGAAAAAAAAAACTGGCTTATACTTATACTGGATTTACTTATTAGGTACTTATATATGTTTCCATGTTTTAACATTAGAATTTACTAATAGACGCAAAATAGTTTTGAGGCGTTAGTTTTTTCAAGATTGAAAATGCCTACAATAACTACGTTGTAAGGAAAAAAAAAAACCGGTCTGCGCGCTTAGGCTTTGATAGGTACCTACGTTTAAACAAAACGGCTTTTACTTACTGTGATCCGTTATCGCTGGGTCCGATTCAGATGAATAACTATTTTTTCTTCTCTCAACAGATCTTCATCCGAACGAGAATGCTTATGTTTACGTTTACCCATTATGGGTAAGTCAAACTAACTAGGTACCTACACAAAATAAAAAAAAAAGGTCGAAACACTGTTAACGCGCACTTTTCGCTGATTTTATATGTAAAACGTATCAATCATGAATTTAAACAAAGGATATTCCAAAACTTGTGACATAAAAAGAAATTTTACTTGATTTTTTAACCCTTTTGTACAATACGAGGTTACGATGCCGGCACACAAGAAGCGAATGATAAAATTCCGTAAGGTAGGTAGGTAGTGGCTGGCGGGGGACAACCTGTCAATATTGGTATTAATAAATTTAAGTAATTATTTTAGTGTGTTCTCTAAAATTGTGTTCGATGCCTGGTACAATGAGGAGTGGACTACCTAGTGCAATATGTAAATCTCGAGGATGCAGCGACGAAATATAATTCATTATCAGCACCACTCTGTATAAAAACTACGAGAATATCATCCTCAAAAATGACATACGTGTACATAGTGGCAATATTAAGAATAAATAACTTTTGATTTTGATTGACTAACTGTGCTCCGCGATTTCATCCGCATAAATCAGCTTTTTTCAAATTCTATCTTGTCGGAATATTCGGATAAAAATCAATCCTATACATAAATCCTGCACCCCAATTGCGTAACACACTATTACTATCACTTGGAATCATTTTGAAGTTTATTGCTATTCCATTACTCCATATGTTCGAAAAAGTGTCTGCTCAACAAAGTAACTAACGCAATGAATGTTGTTGCAAAATGTTACACACACAGTCTAATACACAAATACAGACACACCATAAACTCCATGCACACAAATACTTACTCACGCTTACACACACACGTGCTTACTTTTAGTTTGCGCTCACCGCTCACATAGATTTAGTTCACACATGTATTTCTTAATTATTGATTTCAATTTAATTAAGTTGCTAAGAAATATGTAATCTAGTTAAGGGAGAGCGGCCTGTCCTGGCACAAGTGTTTTCAAACTTAAAAGGAGAGGTCAACCTCAATTTTGTTTGTACCAACTTAATTTTTGAATAAAATATTTTTCATTTCATTTTTCATTTTCAAAATGAAACTCATTGCTACTGATAATGTTTTACTCAATTACACTACTGATTATTAACCATTGCTATGCCAAATTACATAGAAATCTGTTCAATAGTTTGTGCATACACTCGTTTTTATTCCTTTTTGCAGTTTTAAAAAAACTACCTGTAATATATTAAGTAAAATTGTTTACGGAAGGAACCTGGATCTCTCAAGGAATCCTAGTGTGAGGTCTAGGAATTCAATGCACTGGAATGTAAACTTAGCTAAATCAATTCATTCTTATTATTAATTGAAAGCTCCAGTCACTTCATTTCCTATTTACGTTCCTAATGAGGTACTAAGTACGGTACTTATGGAGTACCTCATCCACACTCCCCCTCAAAGTTCGGCAGATTAATACGTAACTATTAGCGCCACACAGTAGCTGTTAAGTTAAAATTATCTTTCGATTGCTCGCCCACACGGGACCACTCAACACCCTTCTGGAAAGAAAGACTAACAATTTTGATACTTTTGTATTTTTTTTATTTCAAAATATGTTACGTCTAGCTGGGACCAGTCGTGCATAGGGGTATGTTTATACCCAATAACGGACTTCTGGAGATTAGATAAGCAGGAGTTCAGTCCATGTGATATACTGTATTTGGTAAGACTGTAAGCTGACTCCAGCAATAGGTAAAAGGTTATGTAAAGGAAGACATACCATAGACCCAATTTATTTAAAACTAGCTTTCCGCCCGCGGCTTCGCTCGCATGGAGATCGGTTATATCGCGTTTTTTAGATTTGCCTCGGGAATATCATTTTTTCTGCGATGAAAAGTACCCTATTATTTAATCCGGACTTATCTTTACGTTTGAAAAATTTCGAAGCAATCGGGTCAGTAGTTACGACGTGAAAGCGGAACAAACAAACAAACTCACTTTCCGATTTATAATATTAGTAAGGATGGACTATAGCACACTGAAAAATACTAATATATTGTCTGGTGACGTTACGGTAATACTTTACAAATATCATGATAAGATTTATTTGATGCTTTAATGCAATTTAATATTTATGTAACATCTATAAACCTTATCGTAACATCATGATTTCTTTTTTATCTGTGTGAAGTATTATATCAGATAAAATTTACAACGCGGAAGTATTAAAAACGAATGTCAATGTATCTGATGTGCAGTTCATTGCACTTTTTAAAGGCAAACAACTCGCAAGGATTTGATATTTTCTGTTTGTTTCCTTCGCTTTTACGCAAAAATTGCTAAACAGGTTTTGGTTAAATTCTACACATGGGTAGACCATGACCTGGATTAGCACACAAAAGATTATTATCCCAATATTCCCGCGGTATAGATATTTATGCGGGTGAACCCGCGGGGCGCAGTTAGCTTGAAGTACATAATAATTTAGGTACTATGGAGTTCCCGTTTTATATATGTAAGTAAATCATATACCATGAAAACGATAATATGCATATAATGTTAAAAAATATTTTTTTACATCTTTCGGTTATATTTCTAAAAGTATCAACTACTTTTGATCGCAGTACTAAATCGGGCCTGCGCTCGCGCACCCAAGCACGTGCCTCTAATACAAACTACAGAACTAACCAAATTAAATAATTCATAAATTAATTATAGAGTTTAACGTGTATTACAAATATTATTATTGGTTACACACCTTTTTAATTGGTATAGTGATAGATGTTTAACTGAGCATAGTGAACAGAGGAAGAAAGTCAATATACGAGGACGATGATATATGTACAATAAAATTGATATTACCTGTCAAATCGGTAACTATCGCCAAAGGAAAGAGAATCGGGTTGAAAATTTAAAAGTCAAAAATCATTATCATCATCATTTCAGCAGAAAGACGTCCACTGCTGGACATAGGCCTCCCCCAAGGTCTTCACGACAACCCGTCCTACGCCTCCCGCATCTAGCGGTTTTCCGCGACCTTCACTAGGTCGTCGGTCCACCTTGTCGGGGGCCTACCCACGCTGCGTCTTCCGGTGCGTGGTCGCCACTCGAAAAACCGTCGGCCCCATCGGGCATCGATCCTACGGGCAATGTGCCCGGCCCACTGCCACTTTAGTGTTGCAATTCTTCGGGATATGTCGGTTACTCTCGTTCTTCTGCGGATCTCCTCAGTCCTGATTCGATCACGCAGTAAAACCCCAAGCAGCCCTCTCCATTGCCCTTTGAGTGACCTCAAACCTTCTTATAAGGCCCATTGTTAGCGACCACGTCTCAATTCCATAAGTCATCACTGGCAACACACACTGGTCGATGACTTTTGTATTGAGACACTGCGGTATTTCGGACGAAAAGATTCTGCATAGCTTCCCGAAAGCAGCCCAGCCGAGTTGGATTCGACGATTGACCTCTTTCTCGAAGTTGGACGTTCCTACTTGACAGTGGGATAGTTTATCCCACTGTCAACAACTTCGAGAACGGAGTCTCCAATCTTCATAGGAGTCGGTAGAACATGGGTATTAGACATGACTTTCGTCTTGCCCATGTTCATTTTAAGACCGAGTCGCTCGGAGGCGCTACTGAGGTCTTCGAGCATTGTACTCAGGTGCTCCGCGGTCTCAGCCATGACTACGATATCATCAGCAAACAGAAGCTGTGTAATGTACTCGCCATTGATGTTGATGCCCAGTCCTTTCCAGTCCAGAACCTTGAAGACATCCTCCAATGCAGCGCTGAACAGTTCCGGGGAGATAACATATCCATGTCTGACACTACGCAGCAGAGGTATTGGTTTCAAGGTCTGGTCCTGTATTCGGACTGACATGGTGGCGTTTTCGTACAAACTGTTCAGCGCTTCAATATACCGATAGTCTACTTGGCACCGCTGGAGAGACCGCAGTACAGTCCAGGTCTCGGTCGAATCAAAGGCTTTTTCGTATTCCACACACGCCAAGCAAAGGGGTAAGTCATACTCCTCGGTCTTCTGTATAACCTGACACAGCGTATGTATGTGGTCTACAGTGCTGAAGTTCTTTCGGAAACCCGCTTGTTCAGGAGGCTGGAAGTCATCAAACCTGCAGGCGATACGATTCGTGAGTCGATTCAAAAATCAAAAGTTATTTTTTATTCAATTTTTTTTAAAACATTATAGACTAGTGCATGACCGCGATCCCGCCTTTCAATTGTTGATAGTAAACTACCACTCTAGCCTTGAAGACACTTAAATAATTGTAGTAGTACCAACTTTCCAACATTAACGTTATATAAAACCGTTACAGTAAACCTAATAACGATAATTGTTGGATAAATAACGTTGAAATATAACTATATCGAAGCAGGCGCCGATATTTACATTGGCGGGAACAATAACAATCAATTCCCAGTAGTGTAGTACCCCGATGCTATAATAAAATAATTTTCCTGTAACCATAGTGTTGTACCTCTTGACCTATATCGATAACGAATTGTTTTGTCAAGGAATTTTGGTCGAGGAGCGGTAATTTTATTGTGCTATCGTGGAAATGTCAGGTGTAAACTATAATGTACAGGGACATACCCACTTTTCATACATTTACAACCGTGTTCGATCTGTTTCTCAAATAAGATTATGTAAATATTCAGGAAACAGGGCCTTTGTACCAAAGTTTTCACTCTTACTTGCAAATTTCTTGAAAATTTGTATTGGGTAGGTTCCTTTTGTGGCCTCAGAAAGTTAGTTGACTTTTCAATTCCATTCGATTTATTTACACCGCTCGGCTACCATTAAATTACCATCACCCACAAGAACAATAAAGTTATCAAAATGGTATTTAATATATTTCTCGGTGGTAAGCCATAACATCGGCTGCCGGCAGAAGTTACCACCCACCATACAAGGTCTTGCCGCCAAGCGATTCGTCGTGTTCCGGCATGATGTCTGGTGAAGCCGTACGAAGGACGGGTCTGAGCAGTTGTGTTGCGATGTGTGCCAAATGTTGTTGTGTCGGGAGTTTGGTCGTGGAGAGTCTCGGGGTCAATCTCCCTCTGGCGCAGCATCGTTGGTCGTGTTGGTCTTGGGTTTAACATTGCATCACCTCGCTCAACTGCCGTCATCCTTCCTATTTCTAAGTTTTTTAAGTGAATAGGCTTAATAAACTAGTGCGCTTTACCAACAACAATTGCATCACTGCTGACCATCAGGCGGGATTGCAGTCAAGCACTAGTTTATAATTATTTAAAAAAAAAATATGCGTCTATAAGTAAAAACATCGTAAATACACATTCGTCAAGGAATATAGAAACATCAACGAATTACTCTCGCACTCAGTTGAAATGGAAAGTGCTTGTAAATAACACAAACAGCTTTTATAATTCTGTTCGAAATGCATAAAAAGTGTAGGTATTGGTTCAGTTTAACATAACTATTTCATCGCACTCAAAATAAAATACACACTTCTGAGGACGATGATGCAACCGCTTAAAGATGAATTAATTTGTCATACTAAGCTCTGCCCGCAGTTTTCCTTGTGCGAATAGTGTTTAGTTTTACTCGGTATAAACGATGATAAAATCAGTAAGCTAGACTCGTTATTTTATAATATGTATATGTACTAAGTTAAACTTTTAATATTCATATATGAAAATTATGTTAAATTATTTATTACTACAGAGCTTAATTTAGTAATAGATATAAAAAATACTAAGTAGGGAGTGATTTGATTCGTAAATCTGTTTAGCCAATATTCCATCACTGAAACAAAACAAACAGCGAAACTCTGGCATTTTTTCAAAACTTTGAAGATTAAAGTAATAAATTAGCTGGATCGTATTTAGGGTTGCCAGATTTTAAGTTTTAAGCGTAAAGTCCGGTATTTTTAAGGCCTCTCCGGTAAAAAATAAATGCTCATACCGGATAGGACAATGTCCGGAATTTTGAAGAAAGTCAGGGTCACAGTCACCTACAAAAGCAAGCATATGAAATCTAATGCAAAACTCACGCGCGCTCCTCGCTTGCTGTTTGTATCTGCGTCTGCGGGCTCTCACTTCACCACCGAATACCAACCAGCTTCTAAGTACCTACTCGTTGAAAGAAGCAAACTTGCTATGTACAACCCCCCCCCCCCCTCTCTCTCTCTCCCCTCCGTTTGGGGTTTGAGGTTGTCCGGTATTTTTTCGCGACTTATCTGCCAACCCTAACCGTATCTGCAGTGATTATCGTGTGATGTCCGACATCGACAAATTTATCGATATTTGTTTTCACAGCGCTATTTGTTTTCTTTCAACGTTTCGATATTAGCAATGCATTTTGAAAATGTATATCTTATTATTTTTAAACCGATTCTTTAGCGAATGTTAACAAACATGTTTATATTAAGGATTAAATATATTATTGGATCCTCTTGAGGTTATTATTGATAATTCAGGGAAAATCCGCTGATATAAATGTTCGACCTTGACTTTTGCACTTTGGGATCAAAAGTTTTTCTCGAAAACAGAATCTTGAGACTATCCATCGATGTTTTTTTTTTAAGAATGCGTCGCTTTATGTTAGACATTATTCCAGCACCATCAATTGGAATTATTTCGAAGCAAACTACTAATCCATTGCTCATTATGTTGGGAAAATGTGTCAGCTCATCAACGTAAATAACGCAATGAATGTTGTTAAACTGTCAAAATTAAATCCATTGCTACTTATAGTGTGTTATGCAATTTCCCTGCTATATAAAAACTCACATACATCAAGACCCGGAACCTGTAGGCCATACAAATATTTGTTCCGTACGGGAAACGAACCCGCGACTTGCAGCGCAGCAGACGATTGCTCATCATTGCAATACCAACAGTGTTGTCAATTATGAGAACGTGTAATTATTATTTCTCGATGGTAGGCCATAACATCGGCCACCGGCAGAAGTTACCACCCACCATACAAAGCCTTGCCGCCAAGCGGTTTGTCGTGTTCCGGCATGATGTCTGGTGAAGCCGTACGAAGGACGGGTCTGAGCAGTTGTGTTGCGATGTGTGCCAAATGTTGTTGTGTCGGGAGTTTGGTCGTGGAGAGTCTCGGGGTCAATCTCCCTCTGGCGCAGCATCGTTGGTCGTGTTGTTGGGTTTAGCATTGCATCACCTCGCTCAACTGCCGTCTTCCTTCCTATTCGCTCAGTTTTTCTGAGTGAATAGGCTCTTAATAAACTAGCGCGCTTTACCATCAACGATCGCATCACTGCTTACCATCAGGCGGGATTGCGGTCAAGCGCTAGTTTATAATTACTAAAAAAAAAAAAAATTTAAATAACTGGCACACCTTTATCTCTCACCTCAGAGACTAAACTAAACTAAGTAGGTAATACTTTTCTTGCGTCCTTTTCCTAATTAAATACATAGAAAAAGATGCACTAAACTTAAATTTAGTTTAATTTGTGAACGAGGGGATCAGTGTCAATATTTTTATAAATAGTTTTTCAGCATTTTCTAGCTGACTCTTTTTTTTCAGCATTTTCTAGCTGACTCTTTTTTTTTCAGCATTTTCTAGCTGACTCTTTTTTTCAGCATTTTCTAGCTGACTCTTTTTTTTCAGCATTTTCTAGCTGACTCTTTTTTTCAGCATTTTCTAGCTGACTCTTTTTTTTTCAGCATTTTCTAGCTGACTCTTTTTTTCAGCATTTTCTAGCTGACTCTTTTTTTTCAGCATTTTCTAGCTGACTCTTTTTTTCAGCATTTTCTAGCTGACTCTTTTTTTCAGCATTTTCTAGCTGACTCTTTTTTTTTTAGCATTTTCTAGCTGACTCTTTTTTTCAGCATTTTCTAGCTGACTCTTTTTTTTTCAGCATTTTCTAGCTGACTCTTTTTTCGTTCTGCATCAATCCAATGGAAAATCAACAAATGACCCTCCCCCGCTCTGGGCGAAGCGGAAGCGCATGGGCACTTTTACTGATTAAAACCCACCCGTGTTTCTTCACTTACCTGTGCGTCAGAGCCACGGTTTCTTTTTTAACCAACCCGCAACCCTGACCCCTGGTCATCGGTCATCGGTCTTCGTGGACCCCGTCACGATGTGCTGACATCTCTTTGAGGCGCACGTGAAACACAACGCGCCGTCGACTCGGGCCTGGTCCTTACCGGGCGGCGAGCTGCCCGTTGTTCACCGCTTGCAAGCCCGCGCTTACGGTGGCGTAGAGGTCGATGTTGTCTCCCGACCAGGGCGTCTCCTGTGGCGGCTAGAGGCGTGAGGGCGCTGGGATTATGGCAGTGCCACTCAATGGAATGCCCTTTGGGGAGGCCTTTGTCCAGCAGTAAACTTCTATAGGAAGATGTTAATCCTGGCTATAAGTCCTGGTTTTAAGTCCGCGTAAATCGAGTAACTGGAACAATTTGCCAGCGGCGGTATTTCCGTCACACTACAATTTGAGTCTCTACAAGGCTAGAGTGAATAGGCTCTTAAATTAGCGCGCTTCACCATCATCGATCGCATCACTGCTTACCATCAGGCGGAATTGCGGTCAAACGCTAGTTTATAATTTATATAAAAAAAAAAATATCCAAATCCGTCTAGCCGTTTGAGCGTAACAAACACAATCATAAACTTTCGCCTTTATTTTACTATTGCGAATTTCAATTTGCAAGCTTACTCACCATTTCATGAATGGCCGGTTATTACGATAACAGTTACAAACTGTCATTTTGAGTTTGCGCGTTGGCGTACGAATTATCTCGAACATTTCATTCGTGAATGAAACATTGAATGAAATGCTACACCTTCATTCAAGGTAGGCTTCTATTTCAACACCTACGAAAATTGTGTCTCTGACTTCCTTTTACTGAATCAGTTGAACGCGATTGGCGATTTTGAATTGCGGTCAAAAGGTTTGTGTCATATTGGTGTCATAGTTCTTAAGACAAAGTTTTTTTCTTTCAAATCGATTAAAATCATTTTTACACCACGAAATATTTTGTGCCAAATATATTTATAAATTATTGCAGTGTGGTTACGGAGCGCACAACACAGGTCAATGCAGATCGTGGTACTAGGCGCCTACGCACAGCGGGACAGTTGATAGTAGGTAGGTATACAACGGAGATAGTTATATCGGAACCGGAACCGGAGTCGGAGTTTTTAAATTTGATTTATCGGAGTCGGAACCGGAGTCGGAACCAGATGCGGAGGCAGGGTCAGAAGTGGTGATAGAGAGATTTTTTATTAAACACAAAAAACATTATTCAGTCAATTTTTTCATTTCAAATTATTCTTGTAAAATTAAACACAAACAGTGAAAAGAAAATTGGCAAATTTCTAAATGAACAAGAAATTAAATGAAGTGAAGTAAAACCCAAAGTAGCATATTATATAACATTAAATGAACAAAATCTTCGAAACAAGTTAAATCAAAGGTGTTGACTCCAAGACTAGCGAAAAATACACGATAGAGTACATGTAGCAGGAGTCAGGGAATTCCCCGCGTGATATGTCTGCCTGCACCCCAATCGCGTAACGCTCTATTACTACCAATTGGAATCATTTTGAAGCATATTGCTAGTCCATTGCTCCATATGTTCGATAAATGTGTGTGCTCAACAATGTAAATAACGCAATGCATGTCGTTGAACTGTCAAAATGAAACCCATTGCTGCTGATAGTGCGTTATGCAATTACCCTGCTTTTCATAACAGTGGGCAGGCCGCCGCCGCTATGGCATGCTTTAATAAGCTCCGATTAAAACCTCCGATTTAAAAGTATCGGAACCAAAGGTGTGATAGTAATCGGAAGTTCCGACTTAACGGAGTCGTAATCGAAGCTCCGTAACATCCTTGGTTGATAGATGTTCGTATAGCAACCGGGGCCAACGGTTTAATGTGCTTAATGTGCTTTCCGAGGCACGACCAGACCAGTGCAGATATTCATATTCATGATACAAATATTTGCAGTGCGCTGGGATCGAACCCGCGTCTTCTTGCGCAGCGGCCGCGTTCGCTACCGCTACGCCATGGAGTCTGTCAAGAATGTACGTAATGTAACGTAATTTAATATTAATAAAATAGCTGTAACTCTGTAAGGCGACGAGCGGTTAATTTCAATGATACGAGCGGCACAAGTCGCCCTAAAAATATTCAGAGCTCCAGAATAAATAATATTTAACATATCCAAAGGATCATTGAAGTAGGATTAGTTTACTTGGTGCGGCACAGGGTTGCCACGTAATGGTAATTTGAAAATGTATCCTTACTAATATATGAAAGTGAGTTTGTTTGTTTGTTCCACTTTCACACTTGAACTACTGCACGGATTTAGATGAAATTTGGCACACAGATGGTTTATAATCAGGACTAGCACATAGAATTTTTATCCAGATAATCCCGCGAAATTTAAATTTGTCCAGGTGAAACCGCAGGGCGCATCTAGTGCTAATATAATAAATGCTGTAGGTTTTTTTTGTTCACACTTATTTCTTATTTTAAGAAGTGCTTACTCGTTTCTTTTTTTTTTTTTTAAGGCCTATGTTATTCTCCCATACCCACTGTGATTTAAAAATATTGTAAACGCAAATATTATTTTTAAATGTTGATTCTTGCTAACTAGGAAACGACCAATCGGAACAGTTGAACAACTTCAGGCGTTGCAAGTGCCCATGTTGGTTTAGGTATGGGAAATAATGATGAGCTACGATAATAATTAACTATGGAAGCTAAGTTTGTGCACTGTAATTTACATATGATCTTTATGATGGATTATAGATATAGATACATATAGTCTCTAGCTGTTTAAATATCGTACTTACTTTGCAAACTGCATCGGGATTACAGCTCCAGAATTGAAAACATGTTTACTTCGACATTTACTAAGACTGGCTCCCAATTATGTGTAGTTTTAAAAAAACTTTTAAATATCATTATAAGTCGATGTTTCCTGTCCGCCTACTCTGAAAAGAAACACCGCATCAAACTCAGAGGACACCGTTCGTTAAGAATCCATACATCAAAATGAAAATTCAAACTATTTATTAAACTGACAATCAGCACATTTAACACTTCCTAGTGCTTCAACTGAGAAGAAGTGGCGCAACAAATTCCGCATCATCACAGCTGTTACTTCAGTAAAAAACTCTTCATCATCGTAGAATAATATGCGAGGACCACGTGTAGTAAATAAAATAGTATTTTGTTTGTTATTCCATTATTTAATAATATCAATTGGTGATAGTGCCAACCCTAGAGGAACAACAAGAGGTGACAAGTTCACAGTTTAAAATTATATCCTTAAAACATCTGATAAGTTCGGTTCGCCTCAAAGAGAGGCTCATAGTAACATAAATAACACAAAATATTATACAACCATCTGTAGTGAAAGATCTTTATTTATTAAGATGTTAACTGTGATACCAGCAATTTATGAAGTCGGGACCTCTGCCCATTACGAAGATAATGATATGAGAGTTTTTTTTTTTTTTTGTAATATAATGGTGTTACAACCCTATATTGGACAGGATTACCAAGTATTTTGATTGGTGATTGTTTGTTTTTTGTGTGGAAATTGTGTACCTTATATTATTTTTCAATCCGCAGATATTCATTATTCGTACAATAAAATTGACGTCTGACAGTTTCTGTACGGAGTAACTGTCAAACATTCAAATTTATTCTTCGGACAAACTTATTTGGCATTGAATCGGAAAAAATAGCGGTTGAGGCGTATCCTAAAATAAATTTAAAACTAGCATAACTAATAATTTTTATCCATAGATAAAAGATTTTGTATTTTTTATATCTAAAACACTTAAGCTTAGTTCACATTCAGTATAAGCTACAAGAAAACTTCTCAATGCTAACTGTGTATATGTACATTATTACATACTGTCCATACATTATGAGCAATTCTGTCTAAGGAAACGTGGGCTGCCATGGCTGGGGGTAGTTCGAAAGAGCCTTGAACCTGGCACCCAGGCAAGAGAAGGAACATGGTTGAGTTTAAGTTAGTAAAAATCGGACACCGCTCCGCCAAGAACGGGAGAAGTTCATCCGCAGAAAAAAAGGGTAATCAGCCTTTGGATATCCACTTGAATACTATGAGATTGCAATAGTTAGGTAGGCTTTTAAGTGCAAGGTCCAACAGGAGACTATAGAATATTTATGGTCACTTCGGTGGTCGTTAAAAGGTTTCTTGTCGGCAAAGGTATGCAATTGAAATTCCAAGTTGTTTTTCCTTAGATTCTGTAAGGTAACTACCGTGAGCCGTTTGTCTTTAGGCGTAACTGTAGGCACGGGAAAAGGATATAAAAATAAAATATTTTTTAGGAATAAGTAAATATGTTTCGACAAATCTAGATTAATGTCTGAACTTGCCTTTTATCAAGCAAGTACAGCAAGTATTTTTATACTTCAAATGGCGTTTTTTAACGCATTATTTCAAAATAAATGTCCAACTGATGTTAATGACCATGTTATTGATAAAATATATACTCCAACATCGAAAAAACCCACTTTATCAAGCGACACTATTAACTTCCCATTTAAAAGTTTATAAAAAAAAGAAAAATAGGAAACTGACCAGATCATTTCTCCATTCCGTATTTTCGACACAAGAATATGTGTAGAAATATTATAATTCCGAAACGAACAAGCGGAAACTATCAGGGTTTTATCTAACAGTGTTTGTCTTGCGCGAGTCGCCGTATCTCTCACTAACGAGTAACTAAACGGCGATTTATTGTAGAAAAGTCACTTGTATCAGTGACCAATTTGTTTTACTAACATATTTTGTAGACAAAACTTCGCGAATTATTATAGGGAACCTTTAAAACAACAAACATAGCTTGGCTCCCATTGCCCTTTTTTTTGGCGTGTCAATTATATTCACGGTTAGAAATAAAAAGCCAATGTGCAACCTGTCGATCAGTATTATATAAAATATCAATTTATCGAATCGATAAAATATATCATGACAATGCGAAATATGAAATTATATCGATATCATCAGACAAGCACGAAATGGTGAGGTTTAACAACAACTTATTAAATACCTGGCATATTGTATTTAAGAAAAACAATGACAACCACAAATCATAGCAAAAACAAAAACAGCAAAATTATTTTATTTGAAAAAAGAATATTCAAAACTTTTTTTTTTAATTATTTCGTTCAAGGTATGTAACTCGTAATTTTAATGTTCATTTAAATATCGAATGCTCATTTATAAAAGAAGATGTATTATGATCGATGCAAGCAATCCTGCAGCGCGGTCGCTAGTTCCATACAAACATGTCATTTTAAATTACCCGATCGATTCTTTGTAGACATTTTTATTGCGTTGCAATAATTTAATGTATCACTTAACGTGAATAAAAATTATTTATAGTCGGCATCTCAGTGTGAGGTTGTATTATTGTTGAAATAAATATGAAATCGATTCGATGGATTTCTTTTCGATTTTATTTTTATGCTATTTAGAACGTTTGCGTGAATTGAAGGCGATCACAAATAAATGTATTTTAGCTATGCCTAACATAGAGGACAATGGGCAAAACACTATGAGAGTTTTACCTGCTGACCAATACACATGAGATATTGTTTTTGTGATAAGTCATAACACACAACTAACGAGAAAAATAAAAAAAAAAATAAATGTACCGAGTTGTTGTACAGTCACGTCGAAAAGTTTTATTTATTTATGTTAAACATTTTGCAATTAAAAAATAAATTTATGTATTTACCGATGATATATGCAAATAAATACCACATCGTAAAGATGTCATTGTATATTTTAGTAAATTAGAAGTTTAATTGGAAAAGGACAATTAACACAGCCTAATTAGTAGAGTGTATAGGCTCTTAAAACTATTGTCCTTTACTATCAACGATTGCATCACTACTTTTCATCAGACGGGATCACGGTCAAACACTAAATCCGTACTAATATTATAAATCGGAAAGTGAGTTTGTTTGTTCTGCTTTCACGCCGTAACTACTGAATAAATAATAGAAGTCCGGATTAAATAATAGGGTACTTTTTATCCCGGAAAAAAATTATATTCCCGAGAGAAACCGATGTGACAGATGGCGCTGTGTGTCGTTTAAAACAAGGTATTATATTGCAAACGAATATTCACTTGTAAACTTAGAAACTGAATGATACGATAATTAATCCCCAAAAATGAGGAATCTAAAAAGCACGATATAACCGAGTTCCACGCGGACAAAACCCCGGGCGGAAAGCTAATTATAAATTAAAAAAAGAAACTATTGTATTTTTAACCACAGTAAACCTACCCATTTCTTTCTAATTGAAACTTATTAAGAAAAAAAAACTTTAGAGACTGGACTAAATCAAAATTCTACCTACCTATTCTTAGTTTTGTAATCAATCCCTTATGGATCGAATACAAAACTTATTCACCTAAAACAAAAAAACGGCGCTAACAAACTGACATGCATGACGTATACGCAAAAAAAAAAATTAAACGTCAACTCAGGCTCCCATTCAAATATAAACAATTGAAGTTGAACCGACCGTGAAAAGGGACACTTGCCCTGCCTGTGGGGCCGTATTAATACAGATTTGACAGCCCTGATGGGGACTGTCAACTTGTTTCATAATAATTGGACGTGAGTGACAGCCCTAAGTTGATTGATACTACTGACTTCTGTCCCTTTACTTGTTGTGTTTTGATTTTATTAATGCTTGTGTACGGGGTTTAATCTCTTTTTGATGAAGGATATTAATTTTACTGTGACCAATAATGATGCAAGATTTTTTTCTTTACTTTTTTTTTTTGCTTGCTACACTTATTCTTTCCCGTAGTTATTATTTTAGTGGAAAAGAGAAGTTGAAGATATGCGGGTTGGGAAATATTTCGTATCTTTGATTTGATCCGTCCGTCGTTCTGTCCATGATTTGCGTGTCCTCATGTATTCCTCCACCGTTTTTGTAAGCAGTGTTAATGGAATAAAATAATTCAAATTTAACACCACCTCTGACTGCCCTTATGAAGATTTTTAATTAGATAGGAAAAGCATCAATTTAGGAAATATCTTAAAAATAAGCCTGAATAATAAAACTTATTTTAAAATTATATAAAAAGTTTTATGCATTTCGACTATAGTTAATTTATTTTTGAGATTATAAGAAAAATTTATTTTTTAATCTGTACGACCTTTTTTTTTATTTTGTTATCTTTAGACAAGCACCTTACCTACATTAGACTTGCGCAAACCTTTCCATATAGCCCAGTCAAATTAGGGTTTCACCTCGGAATGAAAGATAATAAGCTGCAAATTGGTATGAACCTTTGTTTTGTCATTCTAAATGTTGTCTCAAAAGTCACAATCGTTATCGTGTCCGCGTCTCAAGATATTCAAGGTCAAAGGTCACAGAAATCGGTTTTTCGCGAATATCTGGCTTCCTATCGGTTAAATGAGATTTGCATTTATAATAAAAGTTGTAGGCTATAAAATTCCCTACAACTTTTGTCTAAACTTTTTTTTCATACGACCAACCGTTTTGAAGTTAGAGCGCGAAGAGTGCACATCGTACAGTCATATACGGCCTAATGCAAGGTCAAGCGTGAGTTATGGTTATCAGTACTTTATAAAGTCAATTATTTACTTTTTAGGGTTAGGGAAGGACTTAGAACCTCAAGAATGGGGCTGGATGCTTGAAAATGAAATCCTGGAGCCCATACGAACGTTATTACCTCCAGCACCAGCCGAACTACTAAACGTAATATTTTCCAATTGCAAAAATGGTTGTGGTTCCCGCTGTGGATGCAGAAAATCAGGGCTACAATGTTCTTTAGCTTGCGGCCAGTGCAACGGACAAGCTTGTCTCAACGCTTCACTGTATCCAAGTAATCCCGATGAAGAAAATACATATGATCCCGATATTCTGGAAGGTTTGGAGATGAACATGACAGATAATGAGGATGATGACAATGAATCGAACATTTTTGAGCGACAAGAAGAAGAAGACCACGAAGAAGAAGAATATAATTAGCTTCCATTTCCAATTTCATTACAATTAAAATCAACAAAGATACTTTTGATATTTGAACTCACATTTTGATAAATGTATATTATGCCGTATTTAATAATAAATAAAAATATGTGTAAAATATATACTCTTACTATCATTTTAACTTAAAATAAAACTAAAATATATAATCCAGAATTAATAATATTTTATACTTAAATAGTTAAATATGAATAATTATATATAAATAATCAAGTTACTTACTTTAATTAAATATAAATAATTAATAGTTAGTACATAAATAATGGGCACTGTTTAATAATTATAATTTCCAAGTAAATAATTGACTTTATAACGTACTGATAACCATAACTCACGCTTGACCTTGCATTAGGCCGTATATGACTGTACGATGTGCACTCTTCGCGCTCTAACTTCAAAACGGTTGGTCGTATGAAAAAAAAGTTTAGACAAAAGTTGTAGGGAATTTTATAGCCTACAACTTTTATTATAAATGCAAATCTCATTTAACCGATAGGAAGCCAGATATTCGCGAAAAACCGATTTTTGTGACCTTTGACCTTGAATATCTTGAGACGCGGACACGATAAAGATTGTGACTTTTGAGACAACATTTAGAATGACAAAACAAAGGTTCATACCAATTTGCAGCTTATTATCTTTCATTCCGAGGTTGACCCCTTTTTTTACCTAATTTGACTGGGCTAATAGAAATGTTGGTTTTCAAATTCTGAACATAAAATTCGGACATCGGAACGGCATCGGAACGAATTGAAGATCGATTTTATTTAGACCATTGGTGTGTTATTGTATACTAAGTCTATAAAAATTACTAAATATATAAAACAAAGTAATATTATATAACCGCTAACAGGTAATATTATATATATCATATCTAAAATTGTAAAAAAAATTCCAATCGTCTTTGAACCTTAAAGCTTTAGCTGAAAATCTACCAGAGAAATTGCACAGTTTAATTTAACAGCATAGTAACACTATAAATTAAAACTAACAGAACCGTAGCAGAGATTTGACTGTGGGTCTGGCGACTACCTATTCATTGATGTTGCATTGAATGTAGCCCAGTCTTAAGCCCAACAATTTTGTCAGATTCGCGTTAAACCAGTCACTTAACATAAAGCTTCTAGGAAAATTTAATTTGCAAGTCATCCGTTATTGGCAACTGGCAACACTCAATGAGTGTCCCATAAATAATATTTTATATTCTTGTTAATTTATAGGGTTTACTGGTTCTGGGAGCAGTTATGGCTTGTTGTGGGCTATAAGTACCATGTGATTATTATATTATATTCTAGCTGGAGATGTAGGAATACAACTTTCTACCACGATAGACAGGTATGATACTCTGTATTGCCCCGATTTTCTTGTTTATTTAAGTTAAGTGCGTCTTTTTCTTTCTGTTTCATTAAGAAAAGGACAGACGATAAAATGTTAGTTTAGATCTGTCAAATTGATCCGCTCCTGACGTACTTTTGGTTGCCATATTTATACGTTAGGAAGTCACATAAAGGGCGATGGAAAGAGCTATGCTCGGAGTTTCTCTGCGCGATGGAATCAGAAATGAGTAGATCCGCAGAAGAACCAAAGTCACAGACATAGCTCTACGAGTCGCTAAAACAAAGTGGCAGGGGACGAGGCACATTGCTCGTAGAACCAATGGCCGATGGAGTAGTAAGGTTCTGGAGTGAGACTACGTACCGGATGGTCTGAACAAGGTGGATCTATGATTTAGAGAAGGTCCCGGGAAACCGATGGATGCGGGCAGCATAAGACCGGTCATTGTATAAAGCCTTGGGGGAGGCCTTTGTCCTGCAGTGGACGTCTATAGGCAGAAGAAGAAGAAGAAGAAGAAGGAAGAAGACCGAAAGCCTAACAAGCGGATTGACTAGTAACTGTATGGGTTGTTGAAGTCACATAGACAGTTGCTCCTTAAAGCACAGAAGGGACTGTGCCTTAATAGGGTAGTTGACTAAAAAATACTAATTTTCCGTCAGTCAAATTAAAAAAAAAAAACTAGACGCGTTTTTTTTTTTTTTTTTAATATTTATAAACTAGTGCTTGACTGCAATGCCGCCTGAAAAATGAAGAAGATATAGCGCGATGAAAACTCGAGTGACGTCACTCCGTGCTACACTTTTTAGCAACGAGTAACGTCACCAGCCCCCACTCCTGATCTTTGATGCCTTTTATATTTGTTGTCAATTTTTATTGATTTGATAAAACAAAATATACGTATCGAATATTCTTCTATAATCTGAATGACGGACTAAATAGAATCAATTTTTTTTTTTACCCAGGAAACATCCATATTGTGGAACAAATTAAATTATTACTATCAATTGGAATCATGTTGAAGCACATTCCTAATCCATTGCTCTTTGCATTCGAAAAATGCATTGGCTCACCAACGTAAATAGCGCAATGAATGTTGTTCAACTGTCAAAATGAAACCTGCTACTAATAATGTGTTACGTAATTACCGTGCTGGTAACTAACCGTAGCAATCTTAACTCGATCGATTGACCCGAGCGTCTGCTACTGTTGCTTAAGAGGGAACTCTAGTAGTGTTTTTTTTCTATGCAAACGTATTCGGCTGTTTTCTTCGTGGATAATACTTTTAGAACAATTTTTTTTTACAGTTTTACACCGTGATTATATTTATGTGTCTTTATTATTTGAATTTTTCCGAAACTTAATTAATAAAAGAAATACGATACTTCAAAATCGGGAAAATACCCCTTTTTACCGTGATGTTCAGATGACTATTAGACAAACGTGATAAGTTTTTGATAAAAAAGAAAATAAAAGAAGCATAGAGCTTTTCTCTAAATTTTGATATAAAAATAATTGAGATCTGTCGTGTTTTGAAAAAGAAAACAGTGTAATACGAAAGGTCTTTTGTCAAAGTTTTTGTAGGTAAAATTAGCCTGAGCTGCAACTGTCCTTTTCGCACTTTACCGGAAGAGGTTGGAAGCAACGCAACGGCAATAGTTTCTTCAAATACCTATTTTCCAAATTCCTCGGCACTAGAGTTCCCTCTTAAGCCACACACTCTCACGCAGACTATCGACTCAGAGGTCAAGGCAGAAAAATATATTACAACATTATAAAACTTATCAACATTTCCTTAATTAATAATACAATGAACTGTGTGTTTAATGAAATAATTAAGATAGTAATATCAGGGTCAGTTGGGAGATAAGTTTAGCAGAATTTTTGGGTCATCGTGTCAATAGTAAGGACAGTTTTGATTAGGTTTTATTCTATTCATTCTTTGTTTTTAGTATAACGAGATGGGAATTCCTTATAACTGTTACTTACAACTTACAAGGCCAAGAGATTACATCGGTATTTTTTGAATTTACTCATAACGTACAAATATCCTCACAGGCTAGACCTAATGCGATATTGTAACAACATTTAAATTGCAACACAGTTTTTACGACAACAAATTAATTATTCAACGTTATTTCTTCTTTATGCGTAACCTGAATATAGTTTGTTCAGAATAAGCAACTGAATCAATTCCAATAATTTTTACACCATGTTATAATTTTTCTCAAATACATTTTGAAATTGCTGCAGTGTGGTTACCGAGTGCGCCACGCAACTTACCGTAACGCGCGCCCGCGCAACAGCTGACGTCAACAGCCGGGATAACCAAGTACGATAACAAGCACATAACTTTGTGGATTTTCATGATATCTTTAAATTTTGTTCATAGATTCTTTACTTAAAAATACTGGACCCGTGTTTCGTATACAGTATGTTAAGAAAACCCTGTCCGACCCGTGAAGGTGTTGTTAGGTATCGATAACTGATTCTACTAATGCATACAAAACCGGACTAAACTTAAAAAAAAAATCCCCCTAAAAAAATAAATATTATTTCGCAAAAAGAGGTAACTTAATAAACGTGCGTTATGCACACTACCGCGGGGGCCGGGCGGCAGGGCACGCAGCACGTGGTCGCATCGCTATTCGCTCATAATAATAACGGTGTTGTCACTTTTTAAAAATTACCAAATTTCGGGGAAGTTGGAATTAATTCGCGGGAAAAAAAGATTATTTCAAAATTCATTTGTATTGGTACTATGATGATTACGTAAAATTTTATATTATATTTGGTCATGTGCTTCCCTAACCTTTATTATCCTTATGGGTCGGACAGGGTTTTCTTAACATACTGTATATCATAATGTTGTATAAGTAACTGTTGCATTAAAGTGACCAGCAAACACACACGGTAGGCACAGTGGTTAAGCGACTACGCGCAAGCGAACCACTGTGCCTACCGTGTGTGTGAATTTGACTGTTTAGTTTAGTTTTTAGCTACGTAAAATCTTCTCGTCCGAAATACTGCAGTGTCTCAAGACAAAAGTCTTCGACCAGTGTGTGTTGCCAGTGATGACTTATGGAATTGAGACGTGGTCGCTAACAATGGGCCTTATACGAAGGGTCAAAGTCACTCAAAGGGCAATGGAGAGGGCTATGCTTGGGGTTTCACTGCGCGATCGAATCAGGAATGAGGAGATCCGCAGAAGAACGAGAGTAACCGACATAGCCCGAAGAATTGCAACACTAAAGTGGCAGTGGGCTGGACACATTGCCCGTAGGACCGATGCCCGATGGGGCCGAGGGTTTCTCGAGTGGCGGCCACGCACCGGAAGACGTAGCGTGGGTAGGCCCCCGACAAGGTGGGCCGACCGGTCGTCGTGGAGAACCTTGGGGGAGGCCTATGTCCAGCAGTGGACGTCTTTCGGCTGAAATGATGATGAGTTTAGTTTTAAGGTCTTCTTGTACGAGTCACAACAAATACTTTTTCTTTCATATAGATCACATAGGTTTCCATTTCCACATATAAGTCTTCACACATTTATCATCGATTTACACTAGAACTAGATCTACCTATAGATATTCGCGCCTGACGAACTCCGGCAGCTCTTGATTTTCCCAGGAAATTGTGATTAGTGCCGTATGTCACGGTTATCTCAAGCGGTACAGAGCTGGTACAGTATTCGATGTGCTCCAAATATGGCAGGTCAGGCTGGGCACGGGAATTGAATGAGATTTTCTAGATGGTGATATCTGGTGAACCGTCTCTTTTTTTATAATTATAATATAAAACTAGTGCTTAACCACAATACCGCCTGATGGTAAGCAGTGATGCAATCGCTGATGGTAAACCGCGCTAATTTATTAAGAGCCTATTCACTCTAGCCTTGAAGACATTTAAATTGCAGTCCGATGGAAATATATATATGTATCTATAGTTTATTAGTCAGTGGCGCCAATCCCATTATTCACAACCTAAACTAAATTTAAGCTCAGTCAATATTTTTCCTTCTTATTTCATTAATAAAAAAAGATAAATGTTATACATTAATTTTCGTGAAGCGTTGACTAATTTGGCGGGACTAAATATATTAGTTTAGTCCTGTAAAATTAGTCAGCACCTGAAGTAAATTGATGTATTTTAGTCGCCATGTTTTAATCACGTCTAAAATGCCTATCTGGAATCTTCTGATAACTGCTTTTTAATTTAGTTTGTAGACAAGGGAATCGGAACCAGCACATTTCCCTAAAAAATTTGAATTAAAAAAAAATATATATGACAGGTGTTAAAGCAATTTGTAGTAAATTAAATTAACTATGAAAATTACTAACATGAGTTTAAGAAATGAAATTATAATGTCTTGAATTCTCAAAGCTAATAAATACCTCCTAAATTAATTTTCAAATGAGGTTTTGAACTATATAATATGCCAATGGAAACAAATCGCTTGATTTAGATCAAGCAATTGTGCTTTATATAGTTAGGCGTTGGTATAGGTTTAGACCTATACCATCGCCTAACTCCATAAAGGAAAAAGGTAAACTAGCAACGGTTTGTTTACCTCTATTCCTTATCGAATTTGGCTCAAATATGGTCTAGCTGATCAATTCTGATTCTGACATAATGACAATTTGTGTGATGTCTATGACCATCGACATAATATACTAATGGACATGCCTTATAGATGAGAATTGTGGCACTCCGAAAGAAAGAGAGGAAACGAAGTTTCGTCTATCTTTATCTGTCTCAAAATCATCAATCATTTATGAGGAATGAGATAGTGCTAGATCGAAAGCATAGGCCATCTCTCTCACTCTTTTCAACCCAAAAAATTACTGCAGATTATATGCGTACGGCATGTCCATTAGTATTGTCTATGACCATGACTTTGACATTAGGCCAACATTTTTTATAAGTTTTTATGTTTGAGTAAGAGGCTTTTGACTCGATTGTTTTTTATCCTTTTTGTTATTGTTTTTAACTTGTAATGCACTTTTTATTTCTGTGAAATAAACAGTATTTCTTGCTTCCTTTACGACATTTTACTTCCAGATACTTAGTCTCCTTTAAAGATCCTATTATTGGCAAAACCTCTACACTACTGATAGGTACTTAGTAACTACTTTAGGATCAGACCAGATCATTACTTAGTTTAACTTATGTTCTGTTATAAGTCTCAACACACTATTTCCCGCGGGTATGCCCGTACGGAACCAAGTTTACGATGACACTAAAGATAATGAGGGAGAGAACGCACTGGGCAGTGTAGCTGCAACAGTTTTTTAGCTGTATGCTAGGTAAAAAGAATAAATAAGTATATTGAGAGCTGATGTTTAAAATGCTAACTCATCACGCACACTTTTACAATGGAAGCGTGTTATGCGAAGACGTTCACCCATCCACAAACTAACTGCATCCTAGGTAGCTTAAACTGATCGATCGACCCGTTTGGCTATTATTATTTACAACCCCCGGCAGTAGAAAAGTAATTACATCGTTTTATAAAATTACTGTATTGAACTAGACGCCAAAGTTTTAACACGTAGTGCGTTACCGCCTCACACTTTCATATTATGAGATATATTGGTCCGTAAACAAAGTTTCAAATAAACAGAACTTATTTGCTTCGAATTTCCTTTAAAAGAGCGCAGGACTATTGGGAAATAGAGTTGTACTTACTTGACAACATGAAACCATAAAGTTCCGCTTGTAGCAGATTTACATTCAGTACCCAATATAGGTTGTTTTCTTTACACCACGTCTACACTTTCACCGTTTTCGATTCGAGATCCGTACCTATAATAGTTAAATAATGTTTAAAATTGCAAGCTATTTTTTTGCCATTTTCACTTCTTGCTTGGCAAGAGTCCTTATCTTTCTTTTGTTTTTTCACCAATTCGCTTTTTTCCGCTTTTACTTCTGCTGCACTGTGTCTATACAGAATGGTGCTGCACTCTGAAAAAAAAACCTAGCATCGAAAATAAAAAAAATAAAATTTCAAACAAACTAAATCGCATAGAATTGCAAACGGAATGGAACATCCTTTAAAAATATTGGTTCACTGACCTACGATCGGTGACAGCGCGATCCTGTATCGACATGCTTTTCTCGCGCCAGTATTATTAAAATTTGGTACCGCATGATGCGGCGGTCATTAACCTGTAAGCGCTTCCTTATCAAAATATACATCATGTAGAAAATGTGAAAAATGACAAATAATTTCCTGTGACTAAACTAATGGACATATTTATATGATTTTTTATGTGTAGACTGAGAATGTGTTGAGGTACACGACGTTTAATTTATTGTCGTATTGTCAGCACCACTCTGTATATTTCTTTTCTTTTTTTGTCATCTTTTTTTTTCTTTTTTTGTCATCTTTTTTTTGTCAGTGTTAGGTATTCCTTTATAGTTTTACATATTCTTACAACTAATCATTTTAAACTACATTATAACACTATTATCATTATTTATGACATTATTATATATTTCTTATATTACTGGTTATTCGATTCTTGCCGACGGCACATTGCTAGGTTGCACTGCTCTTGTTCTATTCCGGTCAATAGCTTGTTTAGCGATTTTGAGGCAAAACCGCAAGCTTATGTAGTACCTACAAACGCCACATGGAACAACGCGTCATACTGACGTCACACGAATTCTACATCTCGCAATCAGAGTTTACCGTGCAACTAGCATACATACAACTTCCCAATTTCAAGCATTGGGCAAGTGCCCGCCAGACATAACACCCGTCTGGTCGGAGGATCCTCCCTTTTCAAAGGAGGATGAGTGACCTTCACTCCCTTTTCCTCATGGCTCCTTACTTATGTGTTAGTGTAACTTTAGTAAAATTAATTTGTAATAATACATTTTTTTTCCACTCAATCAACCAACAGGGTATTTACGTAACACACTATCAGTAGTTAGGAAGGTCCAACTTCGCGAAAGAGGTCAATCGTCGAATCCAACTCGGCTGGGCTGCTTTCGGGAAGCTACGTAGAATCTTCTTGTCCGAAATACCGCAGTGTCTCAAGACAAAAGTCTTCGACCAGTGTGTGTTGCCAGTGATGACTTATGGAATTGAGACGTGGTCGCTAACAATGGGCCTTATAAGAAGGTTCGAGGTCACTCAAAGGGCAATGGAGAGGGCTATGCTTGAGGTTTCACTGCGCAATCGAATCAGGAATGAGGAGATCCGCAGAAGAACGAGAGTAACCGACATAGCCCGAAGAATTGCAATACTGAAGTTGCAATGGGCTGGACACATTGCCCGTAGGACCAATGCCCGATGGGGCCGACGGGTTCTCGAGTGGCGACCACGCACCAGAAGACGTAGCGTGGGTAGGCCCCCGAAAAGGTGGACCGACGACCTGGTGAAGGTCGCGGGAAACCGCTGGATGCGGGAGGCGCAGGACCGGTCGTCGTGGAGAACCTTGGGGGAGGCCTATGTCCAGCAGTGGACGTCTTTCGGCTGAAATGATGATGATGATGATGATGACTATCAGTAGCAATGGGTTTCATTTTGACAGGTTAACAACATTCATTGCGTTATTTACGTTGTTGAGCACACACATTTTTCAAATATACGAAGCAATGGATTAGCAATATACTTTAAAATGATTCCAACTGATAATAATAATACTATGTTTAGTATTGAGGTGCTGAACCATATGTGGTTTCTTTATTTGAACTTATCTAAGAACTAATAGCATTATGGATTTCTCTACCAGTCAACCAGGTTTGGTAGAGAATATATGGCAGTCGTTTTGGTCGATAATTTAGTTGATACACAAATAGGTTCACTGATTACCATCAGGCGGGATCGCGGTTAAGCACTAGCTTATAACATAAAAACAAAACCTTTTAGACTCCCAAAGCGTAAAAAGGGTTCCCTATAATTACGACTGCTGTCTGTCTGTCTATCACCAAGATTTATCTCATAAACCAAGAAGTCTATACAGTTGAAATTTAGATATGTGATTTTTTACCGCTAAAACAACAAATACACGTAGAGGCGTCCGACTCACACTTGGCCGATTTTTTTAATTGCCGGTTATAACAGCAATCGCAAAACGATGACAAGACATCTACAACTAGTAACAGTAATTACAGATAGAAAAAAACATTCTTAATATGTAGTTTTTACGACAATCCTAGGAATGTAACAAATTAAAACATACAAGAGTTTTATGAGCCGTTTTATTACTAATCTGCATTTGCAACATATTCGCCAAAAGATAAAGAAATAGTGGTTTATGGAAAAACTACTTTAACTGCTACACTATAAAGTACAATTTACATTAAAACTTCAAAAAAATTTATTGCTTTTTCAACGTGCTTGTCGCTCCAAAATCACCTTAATATTCATTGTAATAAAGTTGATATTTGTCTAACGTGAATTGAGATGGCGATGTGCAGCATTACATTACGCACTTTTAATATATATAGCTACAGGTTGATCATGCCATAAGATAATATTAAAAATGATTTCAATCGTAAACGAGGTCTAATTACCTACATGGACTTGTAAAAATGCTATAAGAAGTTATGTCAACCACTAAGGATATTCACTGGATTCTATGTATGCTTGTAAGAATCCTCAGAAATAATTAAGGTATTAGGTACATAAATGATCTAGTAGATGATGAACACAATAGGAATGCTTCCTGGGTTAAAAAAATGATTCTATTTAGTCCGTCATTCAGATTATAGAAAAATATTGGATACGTATATTTTGTTTTATCAAATCAGTAAAAATTTACAAATATAAAAGGCATCAAAAATCAGGAGTGGAGACTGGTGACGTCACTGCTCGCTAAAAAGTGTAGCGCGCAGTGACGGCACATGAGTTTTCAACGCACTTTGTCGTCTTCATTTTTTGTTTATATGAAAAAAGAAAAAATACGTGTCTAGTATTTTTTGGAAATCTGACTGACGGGCTAATTAGATTTGTTTAGTGAAATACCCTATTGAAAGAAATTTTTAATAGAAATATCTACAACGTTAATTTTTCTTTATACGATACCTGAATATAGTTTGTTCAGTAAATCGATTTAAATCATTTTTATACCATATTATATTTTTTTTAGTAAAGCGGACTCCAGACTCCAAAGCTGAAAAAGCTTCGGATGCGACTGGGATTAACGCTTTGATGGTGATGGTTACGTTTTTTTTTTTTTTTTGTTAAAGAAATTATTGTAGTGTGGTTACCGAACGCACAACTCAGTTGACGATACTAGGCGCCTAGTGTGACAACGATTTTTGTTGAGACAACCAAGTAAGATAACAAGCTCATAACTTTGTGGTTTTTCATGATACCTTTTTGAAATTTTGCACATAAATTCTTTATTTAAAAATACTGGCAACGTATTTCGGGTTTCGAAAAAATAGTGTCGTATATTTTGTAGTGTTACGGAGAAATGAGGAAAATATTGTAAGGAGAGTTTAGAGTATGATTGTCAATGGCTACAAGAGTAGGAGAAGACCATAGAAAAGATGGATGAAATTTGTGAATGAAGATATGGATCAGCAGGGGGTTACTAAGGAAATGGCGTCTAATAAAGAGGATTTTTTTTAATAAGTATATACTAGGGCTTGACTGATGGTAAGCAGTGATGCAATCGTTGATGGTAAAGCGCACTAGTTTATTAAGCCTATTCACTCAAAAAAACTGAATAGGAAGGAAGACGGCAGTTGAGCGAGGTGACCCAATAACACGACCAACGATGTTGCGCCAGAGGGAGATTGATCTGGAGACCTCCGCGATCAACCTCCTGACACAATGCTTGGCGCATCGTACCCAGCACGCATCGCAACACAACATCTAAGACCTGTCCTCTGGCTTCACCAGACATCATGCCGGAACACGGGTGGTGGGTGGTAACTTCTGCCGGCAGCCGATGTTATGGCCTAAGTGGAGGAAATTGATGATCGTGGTTGAAGGATTGGTAAGATAATGACAACATTTTAAAATTGTTGTGTGTGTATGGATCGGTCCTTAGCTGTTCTAAACAGACAGAGGTGGAAGAAGAGTTGAGAAGCTTTTACCCAACAGTGGGACATTAATAGCTGATAAAAAAGAATGTTTAAGTTTTATCACCGTTATTTTTTGTATAATATGTGTACAAAATTTCAAAACACTGTCATTAAAAATCTCAAACTTATGAGCTTGTTATGTTGCCTGCTTGTCCCAACCAAAATATGGTCAACGCGCCTGCACTGGCGCGGCGGTAACCACACTGCAACACTTTTTAAAAAATTTGGGAAAAACTTAACATGATGTAAAAATTATTGGAATCGATTCAGATGCTTATTTTGAACAAACTATATTCAGATTACGTATAAAGACTAGTAGTAACTAGATGAGAGTTGCCGAAAATCGAGATGAATGGCATGAAATAGGAGAGGCAGTGGATGGCTATATGCTGATGATGATACAAAAGCAGGGGTTCAGAAACCAGACACAAAATATATCAAACCAGCCAACCAATTTCTGTGTTATTTACGATATTATAATGAGGCGGCAATACATATTGGTTTGGTAACAAAAACTTACTGATTGAATCTATTAACATTTAGAAAACTAGGGTGACAGACACAATAAGTGTTTTTAAAGTTATAAGGATGGACTTTATTATTATTTGTGCTCAAAATAATGGCATCACGTACAATCCAGGTTTTGGTATATAGGATTACGAAGCATTGAAGTTCAGGGTGGAAGAACAAAACTTACTGACATAGCAGCAGTGATTGCGTGAAGAAAGTGGAGATGGGGTTAAACTTTGCTGGACTGAAGACCGAGACCTGGTGGTAAAAGTATGGGTAAGCTAAACAAAAGACCTGATTAAGATTGCTGGACAGTTCTGAGAAAGAAGAGAGTGACGTGCATTACAAGATACCTCACAACATCGGGTAGGCAAAATCTGCAGAAGAAGAAATGAGGCAGAACATAAACACGCGTGCTGTTGCCACGGATTAGATGATTTTGAACCTTCCCGAGATGAACGTTTTGGCTAGAACAAGTTAACACAAAGAAGTGGAATATATGAAACTGAAGAATGGCAATAATATAGAAAATATAATAACTAGTATTACCACCTTATAAATATATTTGTTGAAACAGATATAGCGAAAGATAACCTAAATGATAGAATTAATTTAACACATAGTATGTGCAACAGACACGCAAAAAATATAAAAAATGTTTAATACCATTAACGAATTCTAATGAATTAGCTCCGAGTGATTTAGAACTAATAAATTCACATTAATTGCTTAACAATGATCATGATAATTATAGTCCATGTATTTTATATGAACAAAATGGTTAATGGGTATTATTTAACATGTATTTATCAATAATTCGAACATAATAAATCTATTAGAGACATCAAATAGGATATTAACAAAACGAGATCAATGATAATAAAATATTATATGCATTTTTTAGTGGATAATTACATCCGACAAACTCTGCAGCTTGGTAAGAATTTTTTTGAGAGCGAGGCTATCAGAAGAATTCAGCTCAGCTGGGCAGCGTTTGGAAATCTTGATCAAGTCTTGTCGTGGCGTATTCCACAGAAAATCTAAGGTCTTCAATTGTACGTCCTGCCATTTATGACTTACGGAGCCGAAATGTACTCACGGTACGGCTCGTCCATAAATTCAAGTTCGCTCAGGGAGCTATGGAACGGGCTATGCTTGTAAGTCTCTCTGAGGGATCGAATCCGCAAAGAGATGATCCGGCAGAGAAGAGAAGCAAAGTTGTCAGCGCAGTTCGCAGAATAAGCTAGCTGAATGCCTGTTGGGGTAGACCTGTTCTAAAGTGGAGACCGCAAACCGGTAAATGTAAAGACGCCTTCAGGATTGGTGGAGCAGTGATCTTCGCAGGATGACTTGTCGAAAATCGAGTTGAGTGGCGCGCAATAGGAGATACTTATGTACAGTAATGGACTGATATAGGCTCCTGATGAGTGGATAATCACATTGTTGTATTAATTGTACATCTGGCCATACATTTGCAAGATATCTACACCCTACCTACATACTATAAATCTATAATTTGAAGGGATTTGCTAATCCATTGATTGCTATTTTGAAATACGAGTATGTTTGAAAATTTGGTCCACTGAACAACGTTAACATTGTGTAGCGGTACCTACAACGCTACATGCTAACAATGCGTCCTACTGACGTCACGCAAATCCTACATCTCACAAGCAGAATTTACTGTGCAACTAGCACGCATACAAGTTTGTGACATCAACCAAAGGCAAAGGGGCAAAGTGCCCGCCAGACAATCCCAGTCTGCTCGAGGATCCTCCCTTTTCTATGGAGGATGAGTGAGTGAAGTGTCCACAATCGCATTGGGCATTCTTAAACTGTCAAAACTAAAGCCATTGTGATAAGCAATTACCTCACTGGTCTAGCTTTTAAAATATTTACTGAAGAGTTTTTCAAACTTTTTTGTCAGTATTCTTTTAAACATTTAAAAAGTCTTCTGAAACTTTAAAAAGTCACGAGGAAGTATCTAATTAGTTGTTTGCACGCGTAGCAGAAATCCAGTCTGCATAATATGGGGACAGATGGCTTGCCAAGGAACTACTATGTAGTAGAAACGTCAAATGTCAAGTAAATACTTGGCAACTGCATCTGTAATTATGTAGAATACGGGAATATCGGAAAGACGAAAATTATTTATTTAGATTTGTTTTTTTTTTTATAATTCTAAACTAGTTCTTGACCGTAATCCCGTCTGATGGTAAGCAGCGACGCAACCGTTGATGGTAAAGCGCGTTAGTTTATTAAGAGCCAATTTACTCGAAAAACAAAGTGAATAGGAAGGAAGACGGCAGTTGAGCGAGGTGATGCAATGTTAAACCCAACAACACGACCAACTATGCTGTGCCAGAGAGTTTGATCTGAAGACCCTCCACGACTAAACTCCCGACACAACAACATTTGGCGCATCGTAACCGGCACACATCGCAACACAACTGCTCAGACCCGTCCTCCGTACGGCTTCACCAGACATCATGCCGGAACACGACGAATCGCTTGGCGGCAAGACGTTGTCTGGTGGGTGGTAACTACTGCCGGCAGCCGATATTATGACCTACCACCGAGAAACAGGAGGGTTACATAAAAATGTATAAACTGTCGTATGATGTCATATGACAGTTGTGTAAATAAGTACAAAACGTAGATACTATACATAGAAACTAATATAATTGTATCAAAGCGTAGCACGAGTTAAAATAATGCGAATCGTTTGTGCAGTGTTGTCTGTCAGTTTTATCGATATATTACACTAGTCGTGCGGATAAAGATTTGAATACTACAAGATATATGGTTAATCTAGTTGAAAATAATCACTATGTTTTTATCCGTATTATTTATTTCATAGGTAACAAAGGGACCCCAAGACATAACATTCACCTCATTTTAAAGGCAATTGTCATCAAATCAAATCAAATTTATTAGAGATTCAAATTATTTTACATTAGTTGATGATTGGAGCCTCCTGTTAAGCAAATAATGCCTGTTTTAGGCACAACACTCTTCACACGCACGGCACGGCTCTTCCACAACAGTATATTTTTTTTTTCAATAACCTTATACTTATATAATATAATCAACATGCGAGTGTGTGTGCGTGTGTATGTGTGCATATTTATGTGTGCTTGTGAGTATCGTTTGTGTGTTTGAATAGTTAGTTTTGTAGTGTCATGAATATTTATTGTAAAATAGAAATGAAAAAGACACCAATATTTAACTTTTCTTATAATTAATGAGTTCATGTTTCTCTTATCGGACTGTCTGCAAAAAAAAAATCTCTATCAGTCATATCCACAGAGTCTGGGTCAACATGTCAGGACTTAAATAACTTATTCAGCCTCACATTCAAACTTGTACGTCATTATTACTGCAACCCATTTTTCATTTACATATTTACATTGCATAAATATTCAGTGATTAATAGATTTACCCATTCATAAAAAAAATATTATCAGATGACTTCGTGTCAAAAATAGTAGTGATGGGACAACAAAGAATAGGTTAATCACGAGTATCGATAAAGATCGTCCCACGCGTGCCCGCGAAATATTATATGACGCGTAAATACGGCTAATTGTGAGTCATCTGGCGTTCACGATTACAAACGACATTTTGTCTCGGCCTCGTGTTAAAATAGATCTAACGGCGCTATTCTTATCAAACCGACGCTGTATAACTAACTGTCCTAGACATCTACTAAGCGCACTGTCATGTAATAAACTCTTAGTTTAGTGGTAGGTATTAATAAATTCATGTAGATATTTATGCTAACATTTAATAAATTTGCACAAAAGACTTTTTACTGGCATCGTTGTGGTTTACCGAGGCCTATCTATTCTATAAAAGAACTAACTAACTACCTAGTTTGCGGTTAAAATAAACCGCATACCATGAGCCTATAATGTTCCCACAGTTGGGACACAGGCCTCCTGTCGGTTAGAGCGAGCGGGCCGTAATCTACCACGCTGGCCCAGTGTGGGTTGGTAGATGTCACATGTCTTTGAAATTTTAGGCTCTAAGACAAACCGGTTTCCTCACGATGTTTTTATTCGCCGTTTTGAGAGCAGCGGTGATGAAATAATTTACACAAAGTAAAGCGCCTGATGTGGTTCGAACCTACGACCTACAACTTTTAAGTCGCGGCCAATACCACTAGGTCACGCGTATTTACACGTTGAACGTGTCACACGTGTTTACGTAGTTTAGTGGTATGTAATTAATAAATTTCTACAAAAGACTTTTTTATGGTACGTTTGTGGTTTACTGAACATAACTAACGAACTTCCTAGTTTGCGGTTAAAATAAACCATTTGAGTATTGACGCTGGCAATTGACACCACAACGTCTTCATGAAGTGTAGAGATAGTTCCACTAACAATAATCACGACAAAACCAATTGTTTTATAGTCCGCATACATGTGACGAATTCTTGTACAAACAAATACCGTTCTGTTTTTATCGATATTTACGCTCGCGTACGTCACTACAGGGGTGCTATACGTGCGCGGCAGCACGTCGTCGTGCTGCGAGTGACGTCACGAAAGAAGTTGCGCGAAAATTACCGAACAAGGCCGAACATCGACCTCGGAACCTACAAACTGACAGAAGCACGAGTGTCACGTGCAATTCCCTGTGATGTATTTATGGTTATATTTTGATGTGATTCATAGAGTTGAGTAGTCGATAATGTATTTCTAATCGTGCTGGGAATGTTAATAGATACATTTGTTTAACTTTTTGCCAGTAGATAAACTGAAGTAAACTCTTTCTACTATCAGGAGTCTATTTCAGTATACAACGTCAATTTTTGTATTATATGCGAAACCCGAAATACGTGTCCAGTAGGTATTCTTAAGTAAAAAATCAATGTATAAAATTTCAAAAAGGTGTCATGAAAATCCACAAAGTTATGAACTTGTTATCTTACCTGGTTGTCCCAACAAAAATATGGTAAACGGACCGCTCGCCTGCCCGCGCTTGCAACGACGCGGCGCGGGGTCCCTGTCTCATGCCCCTAATACTATGATCTAACGTGAGCTAAGTTTTGCGCTCAGTAACCACACTACAACAATTTCTAAATGTATTTGGGAAAAAATATAACATGGTGTCAAAATTATTGGAGTCGATTCAGCTGTTGCTTATTCTGAACAAACTATATTCAGGTTTCGTATAAAGAAAACATAATGTAGTATACAACGATAGTTTGTTACATATACCTATAATATAGTATACAGTATGTTAAGAAAACCCTGTCCAACCCGTGAAGGTGTTGTTAGGTATCGATAACTGATTCTACTAATGCAACCGGGCTAAACTTAAAAAAAAATCCCCCTGAAAAAATAAATATTATTTCGCAAAAAGAGGTAACTTAATAAATGTGCGTTAACCACCCTTCCGCAGGCGGCGGGCGGCAGGGCACGCGACACGTGGTCGCATCGCTATTCGCTCATAATAATACCGGTGTTGTAATTTTTTTAAAAATTACCAATTTTCGGGGAAGTTGGAATTAATTCGCGGGAAAAAAAGATTATTTCAAAATTCATTTGTATTGGTACTATGATGATTACGTAAAATTTTATGTTAAGAAAACCCTGTCCGACCCATAAGGATAATAAAAGTTAGGTAAACACATGACCAAATATAATATAAAATTTTACGTAATCATCATAGTACCAATACAAATGAATTTTGAAATAATCTTTTTTTCCCGCGAATAAATTCCAACTTCCCCGAAATTTAGTAATTTTTAAAAAGTGATAACACCGGTATTATTATGAGCGAATAGCGCTGCGACCACGTGCCGCGTGCCCTGCCGCCCGTCGCCTCCGCCGCCTCCGCCGCGGCGCGCGGAAGGGTGGATAACGCAGATTTATTAAGTTACCTCTTTTTGCGAAATAATATTTATTTTTATAGGCGGATTTTTTTTAAAAATTTAGCCCGGTTTTGTATGCATTAGTAGAATCAGTTATCGATACCTAACAACACCTTCACGGGTCGGACAGGGTTTTCTTAACATACTGTATATATACAATACGATATTAACATAAAAAAAACTATAAATACATATATATGTAACAAATAACTGTAGCTAATGGACACGAAGTGTCGGCGTTGTGTTTGCTGCCCGGTGTTACATAAATGTATCATAAGATCTTATTGGCAAACAGCGTAGAACAATATTGGCATTCCAATTCAATTTGCGAGATATAAAAATTTATCAGAAACCTTTTTTTTATTAAAATTATAGCGCTAGCGCTTGACCGCAATCCCGCCTGATAAAACTCTCCAAATAAAAGTTCAGTGTCTAATATTTTCGTTACCACGTCTAGCTTATTGCGTTTAAACTATGCAGAATTGTTTGATTTATGGGATCAGTTAAAGCGGTGTAAGAAATTGATAGTCAGTGACAATTTGTGGTCTATCTGTCCTTGTCAATGAACATAAATCAATTAGATATTAGTAGTCATTAGTGGTGTGATGATGTGGATGATGTGGACAGTCTCGTAAAATCTGTCGCGACAATGTTAAAAGTATATTGGGCAAAGTTTTATGACTAGATTCGGCTTGTTTTGTAAAATATCGAAGTTTAGCCAAATCAGCAGCTAGACTAGTAAAGCGGACCCCAGACTCCAAAGCTGAAAAGGCTTCGGATGCAATTGGGATTAACGCTGAGATGATGATGGTAATCTAACATGTGACAGATGAAACCCTTTAGCTTCGTTGATAGTCCAATGGTAATATTTATAATGGTATAGACGGTATATTTATTAGTTTATGAATAAGTATGATGTAAACTGCCAAAACATCATTACATAATAGCCAGTATTAATCGAGAAAACGAAATCGATTTTGAAGACCTGACGGAGTGTCAGGTCTTCAAAATCCAAAGTGTAATACAGAAGTGATAATTATGAAATATTATATTACATAAAGTACCTTAACAGCTTTCTACTCAAGCCATCCAACCACTTCCCACTTTCTTTAAACTAATTAAGGATCATAAACCTGCCACAGTCCATATTTTTCTCGTTCCCAAATGCACATCATTTACCATCTCAAATGTCCAAACATCTGTAGATAGTGGAGCCATAATCTCTGATCCCAATGACAAACTACTTAATAAAGCATCTGACCAAATATTTTCAGTTATAATCTAATCATCGCTACGGTGGGCTCAAACCGGCCTCAGTGCACCTCAATGCTACCAACTTTCTCCGTAATTATAATTTATATCAGCTTTGGTTTTATCTTACACTTTATAATTTCATTACCCGACATGTCTTGATACATTATTATCTACTTTTGTTAACCTGGCATTCAATTGCTTAATATTTCTCGAAGTAATGACATTTTTGACGTAATTTCTAACGTATGTAGATGGTTCGATGACTCAGAATTGCGAGAGCATTGATCGATTGAGTTTGGAAAGGTTTCAACTATTTTTTCTTATTGTGCTGTTGTTTTTCAGTGTTATATAACTTCAACGTCAGAAATTCGTGTTATATTAGCTGCATTAGCAAAGTAAATGCTTCTATTAATGATGACATAACCGCATTTCAGTTTCTAGTTCCGTTAATATTCCTTGAGACTGCATTTCAATCATGGCTACCCATGTCAACGCCGCCTAACGCGTGAGAGATCTTGTACTGTACAAGTTCTTGCATAGGCACATACGTATTTCCTTTTTCTAATTCATATAGTTCTATAGGACGGCACGTAGGAGTTATAGAACCAACGGCTCAACGTGCTTTTCAAGCCACGGCGGAATCACGCCAACTTTAAAACTGCGGGCTTGTTACCAAGGACGGTTGGCGAAGTGATTCCCGCACGGAACAAATATTTGTTTAGCCTACAGGTAGTTACTCCGGCTCTGACTGTTTGTGCATGTGAGTTTAAATGTACAAACATTTAAACGCACCCACGATACAGGAGTAGTTCCTAGTGTAAAGCATTTTTTTTAAATAAAACGGAACGCCTAAGGGAAAAAGCTTATAACCCTTGGCCTGACTCGGAAGTCGGACCCCATGACCGGCAATCCCGCCAGAAATCACGACACCGACAGGATAGTTCAAATATAGCTTCTTTCTGTATTACTTTACTAACCATAGCTGGGCTGCAGCTGATACCGTGTAAGTTTTGATCCGGTGGCAATACGGATAAAAAGTATCCTACATACATATACAATATGTAAAGAAAACCCTGTCCGATCCGTCAAGGTATTGTTAGGTATCGATAACTGATTCTAATAATGGATACAAAACCGGACTACACTTAAAAAAATCCCCCTAAAAAAGTAAATATTATTTCGCAAAAAGAGGTAACTTAATACATTTGCGGTAAACAACCCTTCCGCGGGCGGCGGGAGACAGGGCACGCGTCACGTGGTCGCATCGCTATTCGCTCATAATAATACCGGTGTTGTCACTTTTTTTTAAATTACTAAATTTCGGGGAAATTGGAATTAATTCGCGGGAAAAAAAGATTATGTCAAAATTCATATAAATTGTTTCTATGATGATTACGTAAAATTTTATATTATATTTGGTCAAGTGTTTACCTAACATTTATTATCCTTACGGGTCGGACAGGGTTTTCTTTACATATTGTATAATGTTAATCCTGGTTACGAACCAATCTGTGTGTCAAAATTCATCCAAAATCCATTTAATATTTTTTGCGTCCAAGAGTAACAATCGTCCACGTTTATACTATTGGTAGAATAGTTAGTGGCTATATCACCATTGAAACATTACCCAACACCCAGAAAATCCCATTCCTTCCACCCGAGTCAAAGCATCACCTCCTAATTAAATTCTTACGACACTAATCACCCTCTTAACATTTTTCTACATAACTAAGCCCGAAGACCGACGAATATCTTAAGATAAATGCGGGTAAAAATGAGACAGTTATCTTATGTCACCGTAGCTGATAAACGAAGGTGAAGAGGTGACTAGCTGATAAAACCTTACCGTTATATTTACACTGGCTACTTAAAATGCCACAGCAGATTACCAGGGGATATGAGACCTCGAATCGGGTTTCGCCGTTTGAATCTATTAATCTTGGTGTAATTATAAGATTTTTATTGGATATTCGATAGCTTCGAAGTACTTACTCTACTCTAGCTTACCCCCCAGCTGATTGTCTGTAAACAAATGATATACCTACATATGTTTGAAACTGTACGGACGCCAGCAGATTGTAATGGTAATTCTAAAGCCTATCCTCTCAAAAAAACTGATTGAATAGGAATAAAGACGACAGTTGAGCTAGGTGATGTAATGTTGATTAGGCCTTCGGGCCGATCCCGTGACACTCTGAACGCAGGGCTCGAGGGCAACCGAGTGGTTTTAGTGGGTATTCCCGGCTTCGGCCGGGCGAGTCCCACACAAGCCCGTCGCCTAGCTAGCGGCGGGTACGGTGCGTAAAGGCATTTCCACTCGTAAAAAAAAATAAAACGGTGATGCAACGTTAAACCCAACAACACGACCAACGATGCTGTGCCAGAGGGAGATTGATCTGTAGACCTCCACGACCAAGCTCCCAACACAACAACATTTGGCGCATCGTACCCGGTACACATCGCAAGACAACTTCTCAGACCCGTCTTCACAACAGGCAACAGGCAAGAGACTACACAGACACTCTTTTGAATCATGAAATTGTAATATAACTTCTCTCTGCCTGACTTTCAGCCTCAGCAAATGCAGATCATCATCATTATCTTAGCGTTGGAGCGTTGGAGCCCGGGGTCCGCTTTCTTACTCATCCTCCACCATTTCGCGCGATCTTAAGGATCCTGTGGTGTGAAATTTTTGACACACATGTCACCTCTTTCAACGTCAAGCCAGAATTTCATTCGTCTACCTCGCTTGATCCGGCGAAGGCGCCATGGTAAGACATTTGTTACCCACGTAACATGCGGGTTTTCGTAAGACGTGACCGTACCAGCGTAGGCGACCCTCCTGCAGTTTGTCTGTTGTGACTGACACGGATCTGGGAAATGGAGATATTATCAGTATTATTTAAAGAGCGTGACGTCTAAACATCCCCTGTCAAAATGGGCTCATCCACATTACCTTTTTTTTTAATAATTATAAACTAGCGCTTGACCGCAATCCCGCCTGATGGTAAGCAGTGATGCGATCGTTGATGGTAAAGCGCGCTAGTTTATTGAGAGCCTATTCACTCAGAAAAACTGAGCGAATAGGAAGGAAGACGGCAGTTGAGCGAGGTGATGCAATGTTAAACCCAACAACACGACCAAAGATGCTGCGCCAAAGGGAGATTGATCTGAATACCCTCCACGACCAAACTCCCAACACAACAACATTAGGCGCATCATACCCGGCACACATCGCAACTCAACTGCTCGGACCCGTCCTCCGTACGGCTTCACCAGTCATCATGCCGCAACACGACAAATTGCTTGGCGGCAAGGCTTTGTCTGGTGAATGATATTATTACAAAGTATTATTAAATTATTACTATTTATATCATTGCCGCTAAAGTGGTAACGAAGCATACATATAAAACAAAACAAGTTCCCTTCTTCTAAAGGTATTTGAACAAAACAATTTAATGAAACTACTTCAAACAATTCTCTGATAACTACTTCCAACCTATCTCGTCAAAACGCGTCATTACCTACTTGAACCCTACAATAAAGAAAACTGCTCGTGCCCGCTTTATCCAAGCGTTAATTAGATAAATAACAGTCATTGCTGCGCTCTTGACACGTCCGCACTGGTGTGTGGTCGTCGCGTGACTGACCGCTATTACGCATATGTAACTAGCGCCACCTGGAGGATGTGATCTATGATTAAGTTTTTACAACTATGAGCTGTGAAATTGTCTTTTAAGTTTCACGCTAAATCAATGAAATGTGTTGGAACTTTCTCTTCGTAATAAACGAATTTATGATAATGTTATAAAAGTATTACGTTATGGATGTTTTATAAATATCATAAACAATATTTATTTAAATATTCATAATGCCTTTGAACATATTTTTTTTTTAAATATTCATACACTTTTTGACCACGCACAATTTACTTTTTTTAAAACGTAAGATGTTACAGTAAGCTCTAAGAAGCAACCCTGATATTAAATCAAGTTAGAACCACATTTTGTTTTCACTTAACATCGACTAAAGTCTGTTATTTTAGTCGACTGGCGTCGTTTAGCGTCGATCGTATGTATTTAAGGGTGATTTTGTATCAATTTAGTGATTTACACCTCGGGGCAAATTGAATGTAAAGCTTAAAGTAGTGCATGTATCGATAAAATTGACGACACGGTTGGTTCAGTGGCTGAGCTATCGACTGGTGAGATACGTGTCGCAGGTTCGATTCCCGCATGGAACAAATATTTGTCTGGCCTGTAGGCCATACGCTGCAACAACTACAACAGCCAGACCCTTGAACAACTACCTGTAGGTAGTTGTTTCAGGGTCTGGCTGTTTGTGTATGAAACTTTAAATATTTGTAAACGATACAGTAGTAATTCCTAGTGTTGGGCAACGAATTTTTGAAGTGAAACTTCTTTACGCACGCTTGACTTGGGGAGTAAGCTGGCGAACGCGTGACGCGTTACGAAAAGTGATCGGGCATGGCGAACGGAAGTTAAGTGGGGGATATAAGCACAGAGGCGCCCGTGGCGCGAGCTTGGTACTACAAGGTCTACGAGTTTTTTTTTTCAATTAAAATAGAAGATCTATGCAATTTTTTTTTTTCAATAAAAATAGAAGATCTATGCAAAAATATTAATTTACCAATGAAACAATGAAATAAATGTAAATATTTATAGAAAATTAATATATGTATATGTGCATAAGCACCCTCGTATTTTTTTTTTAAGAATGACATATGATTACATATATTGCAAACCCATTTCGTTTTAAACTTACCTCCACTTATTCTTCATAATTCTTCAATGAAGTTTCTATGCAATGAAAATTAATATTAAACCTAGGTTTCTCTTTCCTTAATATCAAAACTGCATTTACAATGTCATCACCTTATCTAAACCACATCTTTGTCCATTTAACCTAGTTTTCAACATCATAAAATCAAGTTGAAGATTAATTAATCGATAATCTTAGTAATAATCGACTACATCCCCTCACTAGCCGTCAATCGCTCTCATTACCTACTATCTTGGCGGCGACTCACTGCCGTTGAGCGTCGGCAAATTACACAAGACACCCCATTCATGGCTATTTAGCGTGAATTAGCTCTTAAGTTATCGATGGTCGATGTTTATCGATTAGACTACATGACTATTTTTGTTTGAAAAAGGAACATTGATCTAAATGTCGGCTGTGAAGTCTTCTTTGATAATTAGATAATTCGTTTTCTTGCAAAAATGCATAAAGAGAGGCATTAGTGGTAGGCCATAACATTGGCCGTAGGCAGAAGTTACCACCCACCAGACAAAGCATTGCCGCCAAGCGATTTGTCGTGTTCCGGCATGATGTCTGGTGAAGCCGTAGGTACAGAGGACGGGTCTGAGCAGTTGTGTTGCGATGTGTGCCGGGTACGATGCGCCTAATGTTGTTGTGTTGCGCGTTTGGTCGTGGAGGGTCTACAGATCAATCTCCCTTTGGCGCAGCATCGTTGGTTGTGTTGTTGGGTTTAACATTGCATCACCTCGCTCGACTGCCGTCTTCCTTTCTATTCCCTCAGTTTTTCTGAGTGAATAGGCTCTTAATAAACTAGTGCGCTTTACCATCAACGATCGCATCACTGCTTATCATCAGGCGGGATTGCGGTCAAGCGTTAGTTTATAATATTAAAAAAAAAAAATTAAATCAGCAATCATAATCATGATATACGCTTACGGAAAATAAAAAAAAAACCGTCATCAACATCATTTCAGCCCAAAGACGTCCACAGCTGATATCCACGACGACCGGTCCTGCGCCTCCCGCATCCAGCGGTTTCCCGCAACCGTCATCAAGTCGCCGGTCCATCTTGTCGGGGGCCTACCCACGTTGCGTCTTTCGGTGCGTGGTCGCCACTCGAAAACCCGTCGGCCCCATCGGGCATCGGTCCTGCGGGCAAAACACATAAATAAGTTTCTTATTAAATAAACTGCTTTTTTAACTTATAATAATCCCACTGGTACTCCTCTTAGTGAGATTGGGCGATCTTCCACGCGAGCCCAATACGGGCTGGTAGAAGCCACGTGACTTAGAATTTTTAACTCTAGGACATCATCATTATCATCAACCTTTTCCTTAACCTATCGTCCCACTGGGATACAGGTCTCCTCTCATACAGAGAAGGATGCTCTAGGACATGCTGAACACTAATTATTTAACACACTATTGCTATAAATCTGAATAATTTTAAGCATTTTGCTAATCCATTGCTCCATACGTTCGAAAAAAGTGTCTGCTCAATAACGTCATTACCGCAATGGATGTTATCGAACTGTCACAATGAAACCCACTACTCCTGATAGTGTGTTATGTATGTAGTTACCGTGCAGGTCTCCAACCATTATTTTATTTAACTTATATTTTCTAAGTATAGTACTATAGTAAGTATAGTCATAGTGACTGATTAAATGCGAAGGAAAAAATCTTGAGGAAACCTGGACTTTAAGACTGAAATCGCCAACCCGCATTGAGCAAGCGTGATGATAAAGCTCAATCATTCTTTGTATGAGAGGAGACCTGTGCCCAGCAGTGGGACGATAAAAAGATTGACGATGATGATATTTTACGGAGAAACTTTGAATAATAGTGAGCCAGTTACACTGACCGATATATCATTCATTCGCCCTTTGGATCTTACATTCAATATCATTTAACAAAACCATCAAACAGCATCTTTTTTTAATACCAAAATTAATTTAATTCAATACCGAGCATAATTTTCTGTGTCCGTTTTTATTAAACGTAGGTAATGTTTAAAGTTACATGTCCGACAAATTTTCTAATATTGCTTGATCACCGTCTTGATAAACGATCTGATAAAAATGAATGACAGAATTTTAGGTTATGTTTAAACATTGCTACTTATGTAGGTACATACTTTAGTTACTTGTGGAGTTATAATGTCTGGACGACAGCAGGCCAGGCTAACCAAAATGAGCATTAATTCTTTAGCGATAAAATTGAAAATCTAATAAAGGAATTGGACAGATTGCAGTAGTTTAATGTACTTTCGTCTGTACGTATACTCACACTTATTATTTCTACTTGAACTTATTTACATTCATACCTTCAAGCCTTACTTGCAGGTATAAATATAAATAAGTAATGTAATGAGTGGTGAATAAGTGAGAGTAGAAATCATAAGTGCCCTGTGAGACGACCTGTCAAATTAGTTCGCACCTGACGTAAATTGATGTATTTTTGGTCGCCATATATACAATCCCCCTTTATTCATAAAAGATACTTAAAGTTAACTAGTGATTAGAGATTCTTTAACCATACATTTTAGACCTTTGCACGTCACTTAACTTTAATCTTCGTTTATGAATAAAACCCTTAAACACTGTGGTGTATATTCAACTTTAAGCAGCGTTTATGAATAAGGGGGTAGATGTAAAGAAAACCCTGTCCGACCCTTAAGGATAATAAGGGTTCGGTAAACACTTGACCAAATATAGTATAAAATTTTAGAAACAATACTAATGAATTTTGTAATAATCTTTTTTTCCCACGAATTAATTCAAATTTCCCCGAAATTTGGTAATTTTTAAAAAGTGACAACGCCGTTATTATTATGAGCGAATAGTGTTGCACCTACGTGCCGCGTGCCCTGCCGCCCGCCGCCCGTGGAAGGGTTGCTTACCGCACATGTATTAAGTTACCTTTTGCGAAATAATATTTATTTTTTTAGGGGGATTATTTTTTTTAAGTTTAGCCCGGTTTTGTATCCATTAGTAGAATCAGTTATTGATACCTAACAATATCTTTACGGATCGGACAGGGTTTTCTTTACATATTGTATAATCGCGTCTAAACTGTCTATGGAATATCTTAATTTGACAGGATTAAACTAAAATGTTATCTTCTATCCTTTTCTTAACGAAATAGAAAGGAAAAGATGCGCTTAAATTAAAATTAGTTTAGTTTGTGAACAAGAGAATTGACGCCTCTGACTAAATAAATAAACGCAATATGGAACCTTCGGAATTTAAACTACCTATACTAAAAAGATTTATTTTTTCCCTTCAAAAACAACAAAATTCATCTGCTGACTCACTCGGACATTGTCAGCCGCGCGGCGCCAGCGCATCTGAAGAAAGCCGCGGGCGCCGATATGTTAACGATATATACACTGTCTTATGAGTCGTGATGTGAAATGGTCATCACACGAAGTCTCAGCCACTGAATTAAAAATACCTAGGTATAATAGAAAATACAGTTTGTAATGGAAAGGGTACACCTTATATTTTTTTTAAAGTGTGCCGTGTACTTCTTTGTAGGATATCAAATGACATTGAAGAGGTTTTCGCTAAGAATTGATACAATAATTTCGGATTCCTTGATTTTTTTAATTAAAATCATAAAAATCGTGTCACCACGCTCTATAGGTCAATAACTATACGTCCCCGAATGGTAGGCCCCCGACAAGGTGAACCGCCAACCTGGTGAAGGTCGCGGGAAACCGCTAGATGCGGGAGGCGCAGGACCGGTCGTCGTAGAGAACCTTAGTTGGAGGCCTATGTCCAGCAGTGGACGTCTATCGGTTGAAATGATGATGATGATGACACCCCAACGGCCACATGGTAAATCAACTATTACTATAAAGCGCCATTTTTTTAATAACATCTTAACTGTCCAAGGAGTATCTTAATTTGACAGGACTTGACTAATATAAATCTTTTGCCCTTTTCTAATGAAAAAGATGCACTGAACATATATTCAATTTAGTTTGTGTAGCGGCACCAATACCTATGAAAAAACGTACTGTAACCAATATAGTTTGTAAGTGCATACAGAGTGGTGACAATACGATAATAAATGAAAACACGAACAATGCTGGTTCATAGAAATAATCTTAAACCATAGAAAAAAATCTAGCATCAAAAATAAAAAAACTGAAAAATTTCAAACAAACTAAATCGCATAAAATTGTAAACGGAATAGACGAAACAATCCTTTAAAAATATTGGTTTACTGACCTCCGATCGGCCACAGCGCGATCCTGTATCGAATTGCATGCGGCGGTCATTAACCTGTAAGCGTTTCCTCATCAACATGTACATCATGTAGAAAATGTGAAAAATGAAAAATAATTTCCTGTGACTAAACTAATGGACATATTTATATGATTTTTTATGAGTTGACTGAGAATGTGTTGAGGTACACGATGTTTAATTTATTGTTGTATTGTCAGCACCACTCTGTATAAATGTCGATCATATCAACACAGTTGTTTGGCTGTCATTGGTATTTGAAATGATTTGACCTTTGTGGCTTCCGTTCTGACCTTACGGATTTTAAAGTTTAAAATTGAGGCTTGGCTTACATTGGCTCTCATCCCCATTTTCAGAATTCCATGCGTCTTGTGTATGTGCACCCTAATAGGGATGTTACCTGGGTAAAAAAAAAATTGATTCTATTTAGTCCGTCATTCAGATTATAGAAAAATATTGTATACGTATATTTTGTTTTATCACATCAATAAAAAATTACAAATATAAAAGGCATCAAAGATCAGGAGTGGTGGCTGGTGACGTCACTGCGCGGTAAAAAGTGTAGCGTGCAGTGACGTCACACGAGTTTTCAACGCACTGTGTCGTCTTCATTTTTTGTTTATATGATTTTTGGAAATCTGATTTGAATCTGACTGACAGACTAATTAGTTTTTTTTTAGTCAAATACCCTATTGCGGAACAAACAAATTGTCAACCATGACCTGTTTAATTTTGAAGGATATTGCTACCTGAGGAACAGGATTAAAGTTCACTCATCCTCCATAGAAAAGGGAGGGTCCTCCGACCAGACTCTTATTGTCTAGCGGGCACTTGCCCAGCGGTTGATGTCATGAATTTGTATACGTGCTAGTTGTACAGTAAACTCTGCTTGCGAGATGCAGGGTTTGCTTGACGTCAGTTTAGGCACCGCTTAGGGTTGTAACAGAGGCGGATGCGGAATCGACGATTCTCACCTCTGTGGATGCGGAGGTTAACGGAGGCGGAGGCGGAGGTGAAATTAGATATAGGTAAAATTTAAATTTATGGTTAATTAATTTTTTTTTTATATTTTACATACGTACATTAAAAATATTACCTTCTAGTTTGAAAATTAAGGAGAAATAAATTGTATTTGCCGCATTCCCGTCTCGCACTAGTTGATTCTTGACCATTTCGCGCTCAAAGGCGACGGGACGGTTGCGCAAATAAACCTCCGTTATAACTCCGCAAAAATTGTGCGGAGTCGGGGGCGGAAGGGAAGATACGATTTCTCAGAGGCGAAGCTCAGTTACAACCCTACAATACGCTACAATATGTTAGAATAATTTCTACTGAACAACGTAAATAACGCAATGAATGTTGTAGAACTGTTAAAACAAACGCCATACTTACTGTATACAGTATGTTAAGAAAACCCTGTCCGACCCGTGAAGATGTTGTTTGGTATCGATAACTGATTCTACTAATGGATACAAAACCGGGCTAAACTTAAAAAAAATCCCCCTAAAAAAATAAATATTATTTAGCAAAAAGTGGTAACTTAATAAATCTGCGTTAACCACCCTTCCGCGGGGCACGGGCGGCAGGGCACGCGGCACGTGGTCGCATCGCTATTCGCTCATAATAACACCGGTGTTGTCACTTTTTTTTAAATTACCAAATTTCGGGGAAGTTGGGATTAATTCGCGGGAAAAAAAGATTATTTCAAAATTCATTTGTATTGGTACTATGATGAATACGTAAAATTTTATTAAATTATATTTGGTCATGTGTTTACCTAACCTTTATTATCCTTATGGGTCGGACAGGGTTTTCTTAACATACTGTATACATACACTTCTGGACACGTCTATTGGCCCACCTTAGAGTTTAGGTTTCGATGGCCCCAACCAACCGAAATATGATTGCTAGATTGAACAAAAACTATTGATGCAGTTTTAAACCTGATACATTTTACCACCTTTTTCGATCGTATTGTTTTAAATTTGAATTCAGAATACCATTACAGACCCTCGCAAAAATTTTCGGGGGCTTTGATACGTAATATAATTTTAACTTCCGAAGTTTGTCTTTGCACATTTCGTAGTTCAAAGCTGAGTGTTGACTTTCGAATTGAAATATGAATATTAATATTCTCTTCTCTAAATATTAGCACGAGGGTCTTAACTGGCATTTGTGGGTCATTTTATCGATTCGCTTCGAGATGGTTTGTGTGCTTACCTCTGAATATTTATGTTATCTATTGTTTATTTACAACAGCTTTATTTGCTAAAGATGTTTACACATCAAGTTTACAAAAAGTTTCGTCGTTATTTCCCACAGCCTTTGTCGTTTATTGAGACGATAAAAGCTAGGTAGTCTTGCACTGGCAAGACTTAGTTGTCTTCTTCACCATTCATTTTGTAATTGTAATTAAAATAATGTAATTATAATTCATAAATAGGAGATAGGTGATTTCATAAATACCGTAAAGAGTATCGTAACGTCTCTCAAGTATGAGTATGCGGGTTCGATTCCAGGTCAGGCAAGTACCAATGAAACTTTTCTAAGTTATATGTACTTTCTAAATATATCTTGTATATAGTATTACCAATGACTGATTAAGGTGAAGGAAAACATCTGGAGGAAACCTGGACTTTAAAGTCTGAAATCGCCAACCCGCATTGAGCAAGCGTGGTGATTACGCTCAATCCTTCGCTGTATGAGAGGAGACCAGTGCCCAGCAGTGGGACGATAAAAAGGTTCTTGACTATGATGATGTAAAGAGTACAATTTTGTGTTTTGTAACCATATTATCAAATACTTCCGTTCAGCTTCTCAAATTCCGAATTGAGCTGTTTAAAATGCCTTCACTAAGAGGACAGAGTACTCACAATCTGTGTGGTGTTCTCCATGATGTCTCCACACGGTCTGACTAGGATTATGTCTGGACTTAAAAAGCTACTATGACCTTTGAGTTTGTTTCGGTCTTTCTTCTCAAAGTAAATGGAAAAGAAACGCCGAATTAAGTAAAAAAGTGTTTGTTACGAACAACAACAGATCAAGCTACTTGAAACTGGCAAATATTCCCACTCAACCTGGAGCCTTAATGCTTTAGCTATAAAGTTGAAAATCGAATAAAGAAATTTGCCAGATTGTAGTAGCTTTATGTATTGTCATCTGTACAAACCTACTTACAGATATAAAATCATTTATTTTTTTAACTTAAAGGCAAAATTCTGTAGAAGATTCAGTTAAAACAAGCTAACTAGGAAGTAGGCCTTTTACCAGCAGCCGCAAGGCACACTTCCCTGTTTTTCTCTTACAAAGGGTTTTTACTTTGGCCACGCGACAAAAGTGACGTAACTCTTTGACGAGTGACTAAGGAGGCGCCACGGCGCCCTCACCTTCCGCCTGACGGATGTCCTCACCGGACAGGGCTGTTTCGGGAGGTTCCTGTTCCGAATAATGCGGGAGAAAACTCCAAAGTGTCACCACTGTGGGCATAGTCCTGAGGTGCTGCCCGGCTTAGGCGGAGCAGCGCCATGTCGTCTTGGCGGCGTTCGGCGGCAGATGGCTGGTCCAGGCTATAGTCCGAAGCGAGAATGCATGGCAGTGTCTTTTAGTCTGTGCTAAATCAATGTTTTTTTCTTTCTTTGGAAAGGTGAGAAGGAAGCCTTTGATGGATATTTAGGTGAGGAAAGACTTAAGCCTATCGTCCTATCGTATTGTCCCCCATCTTGCAATAACCTGTTATTTCGTATGATCACGTTATCAATAAATATAATAATCTATCATTAAAGAGCCATGTAGTGACATAATGCAACACCAAATAAACCTTATATAAAGTGCGTGTTGTTAAGACATTATGTTAACATAAGTTAACTGTATGAATATTCAACAAATGCTTAATGTGTTGAGAAACCTGACACCGCTGACCCTGGTTTGTTGCGATGACAGATTAGTATGAGCCCATAAGTCTAGAATTATATTATATTTTTACATTTGGGCCGGTGCTGCGAGATGTCATCTGGCTACTTTGGATTCAGTGGAGAGGCGTGCGAAGAGGCTGATTGGCGACCTAACTCGAAACGGTTTCCAAAGCCTGGAGCACAGACGTAGAGTAGCCAGCCTTTCGGTCTTCTATAGGATGCATTCTGGTGAGTGTGCGAGGGAATTGCATGAATTAATTCCCCCATCTCCGTTCCACCGTCGACGGTCGGTTCCATCGGACGACCCACCCTTTCCACCCTTACGTTGTTAACACGACGTTGACGTTATACCACGTACATCGAGGGACTGGAACAATTTGCCGGCGGCGGTGTTTCCGTCACACTACAATTTGAGTGTCTTCAAGGTTAGACTGAATAGGCTCTTAATAAACTAGCGCGCTTTACCATCAACGATCGCGTCACTGCTTACCATCAGGTGGGACTGCGGTCAAGCGCTAGTTTATAATTTATAAAAAAAAAAAATGAAATGAAATGAAATCTTTATTAAGTAAATAGGATCACTGATCACTTTTACACGTCATATTTTTTTAAACTAGATGAAGCCGGCATTTCCTAACTGACTACCTCTGAATAGAAAAAGCCGAAAGAAACTCGGGGATCATCGTCTTTTTTCAAGTCCAGACATTAAAAATGAAAATGTTTACAATAATTTACGTGATTTTACAGTGTTTAAAATGTCATAATTGTAGCATAATTACGCATATTGCTTAATAACAATGCTTAGCAAAGTGAGAAGCTCAGTTCCAAGCTTTTTGTCTTCTAAATAATCAGTGATTTTATAATACCCCTTTTTGCAAAGTTTGGCCTTTGTATAGTTTTTAAATCGTTTAATGGGTAAGTTTCGAATGTCCATGGGAAGCTTGTTATAAAAGTGTTTACATTGACCCATGAACGAGTTGCCTACTCTGTGGAGACGAGTGTGATACATACTTTAAATACACATACATATGTTAAATAACTATAACCCTCGGTTTTGGTAAGATCAAATCTCTGATCAGTGGGGTAATTGCCTAACACACTATCAGTAGCAATCTTGTTGATCGACGGATTGACTCCTAGCGAGCCTTCTTCAAGAATTGTGCTAACAAAAGCATAATGATTTTTTAAATCTAAGCGGCAGTACTAGTACGTTCGCGCGTTCAGACAAGCCCTTCAGTATTATATTTACTATTAGCTAAGAGATGTTAACAAACGAAAAAAAATAAGTTTCTAGAGTCGGTCTCAGTATTCATCATCATCAACCTTTTTATCGTCCCACTGCTGGGCACAGGTCTCCTCTCATACAGGGAAGTATTGAGCGTGATCACCACTCTTGCTCAATGCGGGTTGGCGATTTCAGATTTAAAGTCATTGGTGTCCAAGCTATACTTATACAGTATTAATTTAATCTAATTTAACAATAATTAATACTAAACATGGGCTGGTCACATATGCCGCAGGGCCGACAACCGTTGGGGTAAACGAGTCCTCGAGTGGAGACTGCGTCTCGGCCAACGTAGCATAGGACGCCCTTGAGCGAGATGGAGCGACGACATCAAAAGGTGGCTGGTAGTGGCTGGTGGGGACCTACTCAGGATCGAGTTTGTTGGCGTGCCATGGAAGAGGCCTATGTCCAACAGTGGACGAGTAGAGGCTGATGATGAATGAATGGAATGAAAAAAAAAAACACGCGGTTATCAATATAATTTAACAATAATTAATATTAAACACGCGGGTGTTAATCTAATTTAACATATAGTTAACACTAAACACGCGGGTATTAAGGTAGTAAACATCCGAACACCAGTAACCTCTAATTAAAAGCAATGTTAGCACCTAGTAATTACACGCTAAATGTAGCAGGTAAACATCCCCTCCAAACAGCTGTTTATAAATGATTTGAAGACATCAATGCAATTGCCTGTACAATAGTTTAAAGACCGTGCTTAAATGTAATGTATAGATTTTTTACATGTTTTTTTTTCTAGCTTCACTTGTATGTTTGCTTGCTTGCTTGTTTGTGTTTCTGTCTCTAACTCTTTGGACTACGAGTGAGCAGCTCATTACTGTATAATGCCCCACCGTTTTCAATACGTTCGTTAGCCGAACGGTCTAAGGCGCGCGTCATCAGTGACGTCAGCCTTCGGATTCAGCGATCGTGGGATCTACTCCCGGCCACGCCGAAAAAAAAATGTTTTATTCCGGCAAATGCTAAATTTTTATTCGTACATCTAACTGTAAGTGATTCTGAAAAACTGTATCATTTCTTTGTGACGCTGCAACTCCAAATCGTTATAACAGATGGTAACAGGTAGAGACGGTAACTCGTTTCCTATGATAAGTAGGAATGTTAATTTCTGAGTCGTGCATGGTTTAATGTTTGAGACAAACAGAGCCTTAGATTTTGATATGTTGGAATATCAGTATCAACAACTAGAACGGAATTGATTATTTGAAAGCGAGTCAGGGAATCAAATTTTCGAAATTTTTTCAACCTTACTTTACATTAATTTGTGCAGGCAAAGTATTTAGTTTAGATTTAGATTTAGTTACTTGGGTAACGCATCATTACGAATTTTAGCACTAGCAAGTGTTCTGTCTGTTGGAGATCAAGAATAGTTTGGTAAAAACAAATGAGCACCACTTAAGCGTTCGTGTTATCCGTATATTATTAAAAAAAAGAATATCGAACTAAAAAGTTGAAAATAAATATAGTTTAAAAAACCAAAAAAAAAACATGCTTTTAAAGAATATCAAACTAAAAAAGCGTGAGCGCGCTTAATATACAAAAATTATGGCACGCTTTTTTCTCATTTATGCTAGTATTGTTTATAGGTATCATAAATTAAATTTTAAAATTATTTTTAACTTTTTAGTTTGATATTCTTTAAAAGCATGTTTTTGTTCTTAGATATGCTTGCTATATCGTAAGAAACGTTTAAAGAAAACGATGATGACAGCAGAAATATACAGACCACACAGACCTCTCTCTGTAGGATGGAGTTGGCCATTCTCCACCATGCGTTTGAAAGGTTTTTCTAATGTTATAAACTAGTGCTTGACTAAGATCCCGCCTGATGGTAAGCACTGGTGCAATTATTGATGGTAAAGTGTGTTAGTTTATTAACCCTTTCCCCCCGGGGTAGTGATTTTTAACGAATTTCCGCTTTTGAACTTTATTTTCATAATAAGGTAGGTAAAATTAAAAACACAGATTTTTTTTAGATTTTTATTATAGTTAGAAGTACTATTTCCAAGACCTAGACTTATAAGTACCGTCAGGAACTTCGTGTTAACAGAGTGGTAGGAACTTTGATAGAAACTACAAAAATAATGAGATCCACTATTGACTTAGCAGTAATTAAATTAATGACTTAAGTAGTAGTAATAAAAAAAAATTACAGGTTAACCTCGTGGTATTCAATAAAACAATTTTTCTTTTCGTTTACACACAAAAACACGTTGCAATGCGAACATTTACTATGAGGTTTCGACTGAATCTTCTTCAAACTACAAACCTCACACCTTCCCCTGTTCTCTACAAACGTAGGCCAATGGATGCCTCTGTTACCTAAGCGTACGTCTTTTATAGTAGAGTAGTCAGATTTGCGTCTTTTGGAAGGGCCGCCTTTTGCAGTATTGTCAGTAGAAGTCTTCCTTTTCTGACTAGCATCTTTCATTGTCATCAAGCCTTGAGTAACAGAACGTCTAAAATCTTTTACGGTAGTCTGTTCCATTATAAGTCCATGAATGACATATGCATTGACAAATACGATGTCCAGAAGACCCCAAAACAATCTGTGCCACCATTTCGGAGATTTGCGATCTATACAGTAAAGGGCTCTCAAACGATCAGCTGTATCTACGCCGCCCATATACATATTGTAATCTTTGACAGCTATAGGGCATGTAATGGCTGACTTGGTTCCATTTTTTTCTTTACGTGACACATTTGCCTCTTCGTTCCCGTGAAAATTAGACACTAAATGAACCATTTTATTATCCTTCCATTTCCAATATCCAATGTCTAAATTTGAAAATCGATGATCACTATCGCCCCTTTTCAATTGAGAATCAGCGAGCATATTTCCGGGCAGTCCTTTTCTGTTACTTCGGATAGTTCCACATGCGTAGGTGTTTTCAGTTTCTCAAGTAAAGCCACAGACGTGAAAAAATTATCAAAGTAAACTACCTTCCCCTTACTCCAATCTTGTTCCGTTAACTCCAAAACTACTTTCTCTCCTAATCCATAGCCGGTAAATTTTGTGTTCAGTTCTTCGTCTTTCCCTTGGTAAATTTGAAACTTCTTTATATACCCCCTCTGGTCAGCAAGACACCACAGTTTGTACCCCCTTTTTATGGGCTTCATAGGTAGATACTGTTTTAGGACAGACCTACCTTTGAATTTAATCATGGACTCATCTACACTCAGTTCGCGAGTACCATGATAAACCATTTCAAATTTTTTATTGAGTGCATCAATCATTGGTCTAATTTTATATAATTTATCTTTGCAGCCTGAAGGCATTTTGGAGCTATCATTGCAATGCAGATGAGATAAAATAATAGCGAACCTGTCTCTAGGCATAGTCTTGCAAATAAGCGCGTTGTTGAGATCAGGTGCCGAAGAGTAGTGGTCTCTCCACGCCGGACGAGTATTGTAACCCATAAAAAAATTCATACCTATAAATGTTAGGAGTTCCTGTTTTTTTAGGTTCAATACTTTGCTTTTCTGAGTAGCATAAAGGTTACTTTGGTATACAATATTGTCAACAATGTCATCAATCAATACTAAAAATATATCAGTCGGTGTGGTACAGTGAGCAAACCAGTCATCTACTACTCCAGTATCCGCAATGTATTCCGGTAAAGATGTACTTAGGTCCCTCTTTTTCCATTTACGGTTTGGTTCGGGTAATCGCTGGTTAGTTCGGTGTGAAGAGTTATTTGCAGATGGTAGATCAGGCTGAACACTAGGTGCAGGTAATGAAGATGTGGGTACCTGATTTATTGGGTACTCCAATACATCTTCATTTGACGGCGACGACGGCGGAACTTCGGCCAAAACATCTTCTATAGCTCTTTCAAAAATTTCATCGAAACCTCTTGGCGAGGGTAGTTGAACATTTTCCACTTCATCATCGGACACACCTGCATCAGACGCTTCGTCGCAGTCCGGAAGCTCTTCTAATAACAGGGCTTCAATTAGAGCCGTATTGTTTTTAATATCCATCTCAATGCCTAAAACAATAAAAACCTTGATTAGAACAATAATAAAAAAAAAAAATAACATGGGTTTATAAAAATAATAATAAAATAAAATAACCACTTCATCGTATACATGTATTATAAAAAATCATAATATTTGAGACTAGAATCACCTGACGGTACTTTTAAGTCCGCAGTAGTTTTTATCAAATATTCGTATGAAATATCGTGATAATACATTATAACAGCTTTTAGAAATATAGCCAATGATATAAACAACGTAAATAGTAAAAAAAAATAGCACTTACCTGTGATATTCTATTTATAAAACTTTTTCTATTTCACTGCACAACGAAATGAAAAAACGTTCGACAAGTTGTGACAAGAATTTCAATTTTTACGCCAATGTCGCGCGGTAATTCAAATAACGCGCTGTGATTGGCTGACGGAAACGGTACTCTAAAGGATCGTCAGTTGCCGTTCACGTAAAGTGTTTTCGTACTAAAGATATTAGACGAAAAATGTGGTGGTACTTCTAAGTACCGTAAGGAGGGAAAGGGTTAAGAGCCTCGGTGGTAGGCCATAACATCGGCTGCGGCAGAAGTTTTGTCTTGACGCCAAGCGATTCGTCGTGTTCCGGCACGATGTCTGGTGAAGCCGTACGGAGAAGGGGTCTTAGCAGCTGTGTTACGATGTGTGCCGGGTACGACGCGCCAAAAGTTGTGTCAGGGGTTTGGTCGTGGAGGGTCTCCAGATCAATCTCCCTCTGGCGCAGCATCGTTGGTCGTGTTGTTGAGTTTAACATTGCATCACCTCGCTCAACTGCCGTCTTCTTCCTATTCACTTAGTTTTTTGAGTGATTTGGTTTTTAATAAACTAGTGCGCCTTACCACCAACGATTGCATCACTGCTTACCATCAGGCGGGACTGCGGAATAACGAAAAAAAAAAATAAATGAATATATTGAGTACCTGCTACTTTTAATCCTGATAGTACGTTCCCGTGGGAACTTTTCCAATGCACCTACATGCAGGTGACACCACGGGCAAAGATAAACTCTAGTACTTAATAAGACCTGAAATTAAATGAAATCGTTTATTAAGCAAGTGGGATCACTGATCACTTTTACACGGCATATGTTTTATTTTATTTTTTTTTTAACTAGATGAGGCCGGCATTTCCTAACTGACTATCTCTGAGAAGAAATAGCCGAACAAACTCAGGGAGTATCGTCTTTTTTTCAAGTCCAGACGTTAAAAATGAAAATGTTTACAATAATTTACGTTATAATTACGCATATCGATTAATAACAATGCTTAACAGAGCGAGCAGCTCAGTCCCTGAACGCCATTATCACTAAAGAGACACTAACAGTTACAGATCTTCTTTTACTCCTCTAACAAAGAGATCACAGCAAAATTAAAATTCATTTCCTCTCTACATACTCTATCGACTAGATTCTTGTCTCGATAGCATTTACGACTCACATCCACTCGCATCAGCATCCTAATAACAATTAAATTAAACATCCCCTGTAGCTCTTGACCACTTACTCAGTAAACATTGCAAAAGTACCACTTCATACAATTTCCAAGACAGGATTCATGATGTTCCCTGATCGGGAGACAACATGGAACTCCCGACCACCGTAGGCGCGGGCTTGCGGGCGGCGAGCAGTTAGACTAGGCCCGGGTCGAGGGCACGTTTTGTTTCACGCGCTCCTCTAAGAGATGTCAGCACATCGTGACGGGGTCCACGAAGACTGATGCCTCCTGGGTCAGGGTTACGGGTTGGTTAAAAAAAACAGTGGCCCTGGCGCACAGGCAAGGGAAGAAACAAGGGTGGGCTTTAGTCAGTAAAAGACACGCCCTTCCATTCCGCCCACAGTGGAGAGGTCTCATCCAGAACAAAAACGAAAAGGGTTCACGATGTTGATATATTTAAATAAAAAATCTTCCAAGCCGAATTTGGGCCGACATGGCGACCAATTTCAGCGGAGATATGTATACAGTATGTTAAGAAAACCCTGTCCGACCCGTGAAGGTGTTGTTAGGTATCGATAACTGATTCTACTAATGCATACAAAACCGGGCTAAACTTAAAAAAAAGATCCCCCTAAAAAGTAAATATTTTTTCGCAAAAAGAGGTAACTTAATCAATGTGCGAAATGCACCCTTCCGCGGGGAGCGGGCGCCAGGGCACGCGGCACGTGGTGGCATCACTTTTTTTAAAATTACCAAATTTCGGGGAAGTTGGAATTAATTCGCGGGAAAAAAAGATTATTTCAAAATTAATTTGTATTGGTACTATGATGATTACGTAAAATTTTATATTATATTTGGTCATGTGTTTACCTAACCTTTATTACCCTTATGGGTCGGACAGGGTTTTCTTAACATACTGTATATATAAATAGATAGAACATAAGTTTGTGCGCACTCAATCTTCCCTCTGTCACATAGTTCCATTTGCAAAGTTCGGTTTCTGGTATTAAAAATTCACATAACTTTAGAACCGGCCAAACATTTAGTGATTTAATTAAAAAACTCTTCCATAGCGATTGTTTCCACTTTTAATGGCAACTACTTCATAAGGAGCGGATATTTTCAAAATCTTTCACTCAGTAAACTTCCTCTGTTGAGCTAACAAAGCACACTATTTTCGTGTCCTTGGACGCCAAGGTACTAAAATTCCTATATCATCAGGTGTGAGAACGAAACTTCTGTATATTTTGCTAAGTTTCACTTCAAAGATTGCCAAGTGAAGATAGTAGACGCATCTTTATTACAAAATGAATTCTTGTTTGTTTTCCTTTGTGTTAATTACTACAGTTCCTGTTTGTGGCTTTGTTCTATTTTGAGACGTCTAGACCGAATGCTGGGACGGAGTTATGGAACATTTGTTTGACTAGAAGTCGATCGGTTATCACAAATGGGGCACTAATAGCAAGCAGCTGTTAGTAGCGTTTAGTTATGTTGTTTGAACTTAGTTAAACTGTTTAGTGCCTTTGGGCTTAGAAGTAAGAACTAATAGTTTCCTCCTTTACAAACGAATTGCTCGAAGATTGTTTCGGGTTTCTTCTAGCGAAAAGACCGCCCATTATATCATCCTTTGTAAAATTTCCAAGTTTATGTCTGCATATTTATAAACTTAAACTTAAGACTCGTTTAAACGTGCAAAATGTGTAGTTAAACAGTCAGCCAGTACTTTAAAGTTTAAGCAATGATTATAAATAAATAGACATTTAAAGTATTCAAGAGTTTCCTTTTATGATTTCAACTAAGTATATCAAAACTTCCAGACTTCAATAGGACACAGGCAATACTATTAATAGTTTTAAAAAAAAACACTGCAAGCATTCAAAGAGGTTTCTGTTTAATTTTTATTTTAGATAATTTAATTTAAAAAAGGAATATATAATTTGCTTCTTTTTTTTTTTTTGACTATGTTCGTTTATGTTTGATCTTCCCGCATAAGTCGCAATAAATCCTTTTTCTTTCCAGATGAAAATGTTTTATGAAACCCGTCTGAATTTACCTCAGATTGAACTACAAAGGTACTTCCTTTATAACCCCTTTATGTTTCATGTTCTAATAGAGTAAACAAAGTAACAATGGATCAGCAGCCTGGGTACGGTCGTTAAGAGTAACGTCTTCACATGCTGGTGTACTAATAACGCATTGTCGTTGTGCTATCTTGGGCTCTTAAGCTATAAAACCGTTGCATTCAAACTTTAGACCTTAATGTATGGGATAAGGGGAAGATTGGAATTTTAAACTTAATCTTAACATGTGGAGCAGAGGTGGTAACCGGCTCTATTTATAAGATTTAGAACGTAGGGTCGAACCCAGACAGACCCCTTGTGTAAATTCATACGTCCTGACGACTGCTCTCGAAACGCTGAAAGAATACAGGTATGCTGGAAGAGATTTCTTATGAAATAAGCATTACCTGTGTACCATTTTACTGTTGATTTTTTCTTATCTGTTTATTTATATAGTATGTTAAGAAAACCCTGTCCGACGTGAAGGTGTTGTTAAGTATCGATAACTGATTTTACTAATGGATACAAAACTTAAAAAAAATCCCCCTAAAAATATAAATATTATTTCGCAAAAGAGGTAACTTAATAAATGTGCGTTAAGCACCCATCCGCGGGCGGCGGACGGCAAGGCATGCAGCACGTGGTCGCATCGCTATTCGCTCATAATTATACCGGTGTTGTCACTTTTTTTTTTAAAATACCAAATTTCGGGGAAGTTGGAATATTTGGTCATGTGTTTACCTAACCTTTATTATCCTTATGGGTCGGACAGGGTTTTCTTAACATATTGTATACATAAATCCTTACATAATATTATAAATCGGAAAGTGAGTTTGTTTGTTTGTTCCGCTTTCACGCCGTAACTACTGAACCGATTGCTTTGAAATTTTGCAGACGTAAAGTTAGAAGTCCCAATTAAATAATAGGGTACTTTTTATCCGGAAAAAAATTTATATTCCCGAGGGAAATCTAAAAAGCGCGATATAACCGAATTCCACGCGGGCGGAAAGCTGGTTGTTAAATAAAAGAAGAAAATATTGTGAGGCGTGACGTTTAGCATTTCCTAGTAACAAAAACTCGACGATATGTCACACATACACATCCTAGCAGATATTTACCAATCCGCACTGAGACCCCATGTACCTAATAGATTACAGGCCATTCCCTCTTGAAGATGAAAACCTGGGTCACAGTAATGGGAACATTTTAGGCTGATCATGTAAATGATCTGTCTCGTTGATGAATACTTTTATTTAGCTGCCAGCTGACCTGACTGGAAGTTGATCACAACTTAGTTGGCCAAAAAAATGCGCAGATGATTGATTAATTAGCGAAGTGTTTTAACATAAGCAAATAATAATAAGCCTGTTTATTTTCCTATAGGTATCTGACAAATCATTGTTTTATAGTTTCTTATTTCTAGATTAGTAATAATTTTGTAATTAATTCTATGTTAGTTTACTTAAATATCTTAACTATAGGAACCCCTTTTAGGGTATAGGCCTCCTCTAAGTCCTTCCATTTCTCTCTATTCTGTGCTAATTTTGTCCAGTCCTTCCCAGCCGTCTCTTCTATGTCGTCCATCCATCGTTTTTGTCGTGTACCCACGTTCCTTTTCCCCGGTGGGCCAGGCCAATTCGTGCTCTTGAGAGTCCATCGTTGGTCTTTGCATCGCGCTACATGACCAGCCCTTCTCCACTTAAGTTTTAGTGCTTGGTGTAATGCATCTGTCAGTTTTGTTTTGTCTCTTATTACTTGACTTTTTGTTTTTTGAATTTTCATCAGGCGTAGCATGCCCCTCTCCATTGCCCGTTGATAAGTTCTTATTTTGTTGCTTACTTTTTTAGTGAACGTCCACGTTTGGGAGCCATAACTCAAGCAGGGCAGGATGCAAGTATCCATGATGGTCTTTAATATCCATATGTCTTTAACATAAGCAAATAGAAAGACAATACTGTTTATTCTACGTACAGTGTGATAATGACATAAAAATTTACACTAATTATCAATCGTACTAAGAGTCATTTTCACACATTTCTATTACACCAGCTTACACCGCAGTTAAGCCATCGTCAAAGCGCCTACACTACCGAAACCGGTCCAGTAGTTTCGGGGATTAACATTGGAATACAAACAAATACAAACGACTCTAGTCTCAAGATCATTGACAAATATTACTCACAGTTAGATTTGAAAGCTAATATTTGTCTCGAAACGGAACTGCAGGTGTAATCATCTGTTTTACTATGATCAACTTACTTCTGAAGACTACTTACATTTATGTATGCATTAAGTTTCTTGGATAAGTTCGGAAGCCGGTTCTAGCGTTAACTATTTATCAGGCTAGATTAATTTAGGAACTCTCGCCTGTGGTAACATTTATATTTGGTTTTTATTTGTAAATATAGACTATGTATATTCCATAAAGCCCGGCAGGGAGAAGACAGAGGGTCTTGTAATACAGCAGTTACCTAGCGCAAGAGTCTGTGAATCACTTTATTTATATTTGTAGTACAAATATTGTTTATGTGTTTTCGATACATTTTTTTCCTTTTCTCGCGTTACTGTAAGCTAAAAGAGGCCGGTAAACAGATGCGGCTGGCTGATTATAACTCGTGAAGTCTGATGCTTGCAATAAATAACGTTTGCCAGCTGATGGATCTTGGAAGCTCACTGTAGGCTAGGTTGTGCCTGCAGTAAGAACCTGGAAGTTAAAAGTTTTGCGATTGCGAGGCCGATGGAGTCAAGGTGAACCGCCTTCTAAAGACCGAAACACCGAATCGGCTGAAGAGACGATGCTTGGAAGCAGTGGTGTACGCCTTTTGGCTGAAATAATGATGATGGAATTACGTGAATGCTGTAATAAATAATTTTTCATTTTTATTATTATTTCATTTTAAAAAGTACAATATACTAAATATAAGTTACATCGATATTTGTTTTTGAGTACTTTTCGTACGAAATGACAATAAATGATAGGTACAAAGCCGTAGAGACTTCCTCATTCCGAAGATAGTCCGAAATAGCAGATTTCATAATACAACATGTCATATGAACCACTCACGGGGCCATTAGCTCATGGAATTCATTACATATCGACGCTAGAAAGCGATTTTGTCGTATCTGGAAAAAAGGTAATTTTGTTTTATTGCATAATTGAATTCAGGAAAATGTTTAGAAAAAGTCAACGTCGGATCATAAAAGAAACATATTAGGAATAAGTTGGTCAGGCCTTCCGATCCAGTACTTTTTTTCTGAATTCAATTATGCAATAAAACAAAAAAGCCTTTTTTCGAGATACGACAAAATCGCTTTCCAGCGTCGATATTGTTATGTAAAATATTCTCTAAGCCAGTCTTGACCTTAACATGTTTTTCATTTTCCCCGTTTAAACCCACCATATTTACGAAGAGCATTTGAAACGCGTTGAATTTGTGACTGGCAACATTAGTCCCATGAATAGTGTTGTCATGCAAATAGCAAACTATTAAGACCGCCATTTTAGTCTACTCAATGAGTGTAGACCACGCTTTATTTAAACTTAAGATTATTTCGCTTTTAGACTTGTAAAAGATGTTCAGATTAGTTTTTACACGATTGTGTAAAATGACAGTTATGATTTTACATAATGAGCTCTTTCAATATGAAACTCCGTGGTGTTTACTTCCTTGATGTAAATGTGCTTTTAATATTTATTGTAAGGAAACGTTTTCAACCTTAGATCATGTTGGATGGCTTGCGGTCGAGTCTTTAACAATCGGGGATCTTTCATCTTCAGTGAATAAATCTGCTTGAAGCTGTATTAGCGTAAATAGTTGAGAAGATATTACGCGTTTACTGTTTTTTTAACAGTTTGAAATTGTTAACAGTAACTGGTATGTTTTGAAATGCGCGTTTACCTATAATTTATAACATCTTTTATTGCCAACCTTGATTGTTATTCATCGACTCTGTCAGATCAACGGATCGATCTTTGGATCACCTAGATAACCTGTGATTTATTTATTTATTCATCCTTGCACTGGAATGTCATGTATTCCAATCGATGTTATAAACGCATGAACCGTTGAACGCGAATTTACTAAGTATTAATTTACGGTTGACTAAAAAAAACTATTTAGTCCGTTAGTTAGATTTCCAAAATATACTAGACACGTATTTTTTCTTTTTTCATATAAACAAAAAATGAAGGCGACACAGTGTGTTGAAAACTCGTGTGACGTCACCAGCCACCAATTCTGATCTTTGATGCCTTTTATATTTGTCAATTTTTATTGATTTGATCAAACAAAATATACGTATCCAATATTTTTCTATAATCTGAATAAAGGACTAAATAGAATCAATTTTTTACACAGGAAACATCCCTATTTTAACAATGTTCACAGTCTGTTCTGGGGGTTACATTGATGTGTTAAAATAAAACCATTATGGATTCCTTAGTCAAACAAAGATGGACCTATACAGGATGAATAACGCTATCCCTTCCCAACGGGTTAACGATGGTTTTAACTATTTTTAACACATCATAGCAGGACTGAATCTGCCAAATATCGACCACTAATTTCCTTACATTTTTGACAACATTAGTCCCTGAAATGAACTTTTAACTGGATTTTAGATGTTCTTTATTATGGGAATGGAGCTTCACCAGCTAAACCTGGGATGAATCTATACAACGAAACCTGAATATAGTTTGTTCAGAATAAGCAACTGAATCGATTCCAATCATTTTTACAAAATGTTATTTTTTTGCGAAAACATTTAGAAATTGTTACAGTCTGGTTACCGAGCGCGCACGGTAGATCATAGTACTGCGTGGTCGCGCAACAGCTGACGCCAGAGGTTAAAGCATCGCGCTCGCCCGCCCGAGCCGAGCATGGACCATATTTTTGTTGGCCCAGCCAAGTATGATAACAAGCTCATAACTTCATGATATATTTTTGAAATTTTTACATAGGTTTCGTATAAACAAAAAATAATATTGTATATTTTGAAGAAGTACTTACGTAACTAATTTAATTTTCTCTTTGTCCCCAGCGATACTTCAGCGTGCGACGTACAAGGTCGGCCTCCTGACGATCCAGGGGGTGTCCACCTGCCTCTACCTCTGTATGGATGCTTGCGGGTTCCAGTACGCTCATGTGAGTATACGTTACCATTTACACCCTGAACACGAAACAAATAAATATACCATTTTTGCAGAAACACAAAACACTATTCTTTATTGAAAACACTTGAGTTTAAAACTCAAAAGTTTAGAGCCACATTCATTTGAATTATTACAAAAAAACAATGTTGTACAAGGTTTTGGCCGAAAAATTATGTAGATACCAGACATAACTGTGTCTTTATCTACTTCTCTAGTTAGTGGTTAGACCACAGTTAACTAACTGTGGTCTTAGACCACATTTAACTGACTGTGATCTTCTATAAATGAAGGAGACCACTTACTTAATAACTGATGTTGCCCCTTTTCTATGTCTCATGTGTTGTGTTCATCTTTTGTTGGAGATCCTAAATAAAAACCTTTGCAACCTAAATAACGTGTGTTACCGCAATGGGAATCGCTAGGAAGAAGCAAATCTGCTTAGCCTATAGAGGTCCACTGCTGGACAGAGGTCTCCCCAAGGCTTTCATTCCATTGGGGGGCATTGCCATAATCTCTACGCTTGGCAGGCGGGTTGCGGATCGCAGTAATTTGTTATTCCACAGGAGAAGCGCTGCTGCCCACTTCCCTGGTGAGAGTTCCCTTAGTCGCCTCTTACGACACCCACGGGAGGATATGGGTTGGTACTATTCTATACCCGGTACCACACGAAGAAGCCAATATTCAAATATACCTATCGATCTAAACAAAAAGACCAGCTGAACTTTCGCGCGCGATATCATTTCAACGCCCCTTTGAAATTTTCGTTAGCGCTTCTTATAACATAATTTCCGAGCTTATTTTAATAACTTTAGTGACGAAAGACTTGACCGTAAAAAATAATAAAACAATAACATCTCGTAACGAACAAATTCAACCGTTTCCAGTCCTTCCAGACGCCGCCGAATTAAAATATCCAGCTTTTTGTTGAGAGATCATCAAAACAAACTATGTTTCTTTCAACGCGGCATGGTCCGTGCTTGTCGTCGCTTGCGCAACATACGTCGGTTAGTGTTGCCAGCTGCTAGCAAATTGCGGGGCTTAGAACTGGGGGATTTTGGACATGTGGAACAAAGGATGACTTATTTATTACCTAATTAGAATATTATAATCATCATAACCAGCATATAATATTCCCACTGGTGGAACACATAAGGTTTCTCTGTGTGAGGAGGAAAGGGCCGTACTCCACCATGCGGGCATGGGGGACCAGCGAGCCTTGGTTTCACTATGTTTTTCTTCAGCGTTTTGAGGGCAGGTAATAATTTGCACAACAACAATTTGTAATTAGCAAAAAAATATTGTATCTAAGAACTGCAAAAAAAGTAATACATATTGTGATAACGTTCCAGAATCACTTCCTCATCATATTTGACTATTAAGTAGCAACCGTACTCACGTAAAGACATCTGGCAACATCACCTCATTACCTCTCTATAATTAGAGCAGCGCCATCTACCGTTAAAGTAGCACTAATTACGTTTATATGGTACAGGAAATTAGACAAAATGGTTTGGATTATCAGGAGAGATTTGTTACCAATCGAGTTACTAAGAATGGGGTAATAAGATTAATTATAATTGTAAATCTAGAGTAATTATCGGAAAAAGGGAGATAAATTAGTAATGAAGGTATCTTGTTTGGGTAATTACATTAATTGTGTTAAGATTACTATGTATTATGGATTTAGTTATTTATGATAAGTTTCAAGTTTCATGTAAGTGCTCTTCGTAACTCGTTTGAAATTTATTACTTACTTAAACGATCTCAGATACCTATGTAGAAAATATATTGTTACTGGCTAGGGGTACTAAAATACCGGTTAAGGGTTACGAAGTTTATTGGCAACGAAGGTACAGTCGATTGTAGGCAATGACAAGTAGAATGTTGCTGACGTTGCACCGAAGTCTTCACTTACGTCCACGAAGTCCGTAATGTAAACACGCAATAACACTACAGATGTTACTTCACGTAGTACTCACTGTTCTTGTTACAGTTATCGCAGTAGGTATTCTCAAAGATCGCTTCTTAATTGTCGCTGTTTTCGTATCGCTAGTCTAGTGCAGACTGACTCGGCGTCGGCGTCACGGCGCTATATATAGGCCAGCTGATCGAACATTCCAGAATCGTCTAGACGTAATAATAATAGCGCATAACTTCGAGTACATTCAGTAAGTACCTACGGTAATTCCCGGAAACGGGCTTCTAGAAATTTCGATGTCGTCACTTTGTTGACAAAATTGATAAAACCTGTACCATTCAGTAGGCCACCTTAAGTCTAGGAATGCGTTTTTATATTACACCTAGACAATGTCTGGATCTCGAGTTACAGAGCTTAAAAGTTACGCACTGCATGTCACGCGATATTGAACCTTATGCCCTCGACATAAGGTGCATTCGTAACATTGCCCCCTTCTTAGTCGTGCTCGTCCCGAGCATGATTTGATCCATAATAGCGAGCTAGGCGGTCTACGTGTACGATCTTCAGCTTCCCTCTAGGTCCTTTCCTTATCCGGTAGGTGACATCGTTTATCCTGGTTACTATCGTGTACGGACCCTCCCATTTGGCTTGAAATTTCGGACTCTTTCCTTTTCTCCTAATGGGATTATGTAACCATACCAAAGTTCCCTCTTCGAATCCGGGCACGTTAGCTTTGCGGTCGTATCGAATCTTCATTTTCTCGCTGGTTTTCAGACCATTCTCTCTCACTAGCTCATGTATTCCATCTAGTTTACGTCGTAGGTCGGCCACATAGTCGCCGGCTAGGATAGGGGTATCGGGGGGTGTTCCGGTAAGTGCATCTATGGGTAATCTAATTTCTCGGCCGAAGTTAACTTTCGCCGGTGTACAATTTGTGCTGTCATGTGTTGCAGAGCGGTATGACATTAAGAAGAGTGGAATATATTGGTCCCAATCCCTTTGGTGTTCTTCCACTACTTTGGCCAAATGATTCTCTAGCGTCTGGTTGAATCTTTCGACCATTCCATCTGACTGAGGGTGATATGGTGTTGTACGAGTCTTATGTATCCCGAGTAGTTGGCAAACCTCTTGAAATAGTGAAGACTCGAAGTTTCTACCCTGGTCAGAGTGCAACTCCAAGGGGACGCCAAATCGACAGAACACCTCGTGAACTAGCTTTTTGGCAACGGTATGAGCTTCTTGGTTGGGTACTGCGAAAGCTTCTGGCCATTTGCTGAAATAGTCTTGCATGACGATGATATACCTATTCCCTTCTTCAGTAATAGGGAATGGCCCAGCTATATCGACAGCAACTCTTTCCCATGGTGCACCAACATTGTACACTTTCAGCCGACCTTTGGCTCTCGTTTGCGGTCCCTTTACTGAGGAGCAGGCTACACATTTCCTACACCAGTCCTCTACGTCTTCGCGACAATGCACCCAATAAAATCTTTTTCTCACCTTCTCCAAGGTTTTCTTCACTCCTAGATGTCCTCCGGATACTCCGTCGTGCACCTGCTTTAGCACTGATGCGACTTTATCGCAGGGGACAACTATCTGTAAGGTGACCTCCTGTCCACTGGGTGATTCCCATTTCCTCTTCATAACTCCATTATCAATTATCAGGCTGTCCCATTGAGCCCAGTAACTTTTTGCTGTTGGACTAAGCGCTGATATTTCACTCCAAGCGGGCCGCTGGCCACGTTTCTTCCATTCGATTACTGTCTTCAAATCACTATCTTCCTTTTGTGCATCTTCCAATGATCGATTATCCCAGTCTTCATCCAAAGCGTTCACCTGGATAATCCTTACGTTCTCTTTCTTTTCCTGCTTGGAACAATGTCGGCAAGATTCTTCGCAAGGCCGTCTAGATAAAGCATCAGCATTATTGTGTGACTTGCCTTTTCGATGTTCAGTGACAAAGTCAAATTCTTGCAGCTGCTCTATCCACCTTGCTACTTGTCCTTCTGGGTCTTTGAACTGAAGCAACCACTGTAAGGCAGCGTGATCGGTGCGAAGTGTAAACTGTCTCCCAATCAAATATTTCTTGAAGTGTTGTAAGGTCTTAACAACGGCTAGAAGTTCTCGGCGGGTAACACAGTAATTTCTTTCTGGCTTGGAAAGACATTTGCTGAAATAGGCAATAACGACCTGCCGATCTCCTTGTGTTTGAGAGAGAACTCCTCCAATGCCAGCATTGCTGGCATCCGTGTCCACCAGAAATCGGCCTTCCCGACTAGGGTAACCTAATACAGGAGCCCCACACAAGTGAGTTTTGAGTAGCACAAATGCCTGTTCGCAGTCAGGGTTCCATTCAAATTGACACTTTTCCTCTGTTAAACGATGCAATGGTTTCGCTAACTCGGAGAAATTCTTCACAAACCGACGGTAATATGCACACAGACCCAAGAAAGAGCGTACCTCAGTTTTGTTACGAGGGCTAGGCCACTTCGACACGGCTTGTATTTTTTCAGGGTCTGTTCGAATTCCTTGCGCCGAAATAATGTGTCCTAAGTATCCAACCTCTTTCTGGAATAGTGTACACTTACTAGGACTGAGTTTTAAATTCGCTTCACGCAGTTTTTGGAACACTTTCTCCAAATTGCGTAGGTGCTCTTCGAAGCTTCGTCCCATAATGATGATGTCATCCAAATAGACCAGGCATGCATCCCCAAGCAACCCCACCAAAATGCGCTCCATTAGGCGCTCGAATGTAGCTGGAGCATTGCACAGTCCAAAAGGCATGACATTGAATTGCCAGAGACCGTTCCCAGGACCAGTAGAGAAAGCGGTCTTTTCTTTATCCTGCTGACAGATTTCCACCTGCCAGTATCCACTTTTGAGGTCAACTGTGGAGAACCATTTCATGCCACTTAGCAAGTCCAAAGTGTCATCTATACGTGGCAGAGGATAACTGTCCTTTTTCGTGGCATCATTCAACATCCTGTAGTCAACGCAAAACCTTGTACTGCCATCCTTTTTCTTGACTAGGACAACTGGAGATGACCAAGGGCTGGTAGATGCTTCGATAATCCGATTTTTCTCCATATCTCTTAACATTTCCGTGACTTCCTGTTCTCTTGCAAAGGGAATACGACGTGGTCTCTGTCTTATCGGCTGTGTATCACCCGTATCTATATGGTGTTTAACTAGCCCGGTCCTTCCCACGTCACCGTCGGTCTTCGCGAAGATGTCATGGAAGTTATGTAACAGTTGCTTAACTTTGTGACTTTCGAACTTGTTTAAATTGCCCTTACAACTTTCGAGTAGTGTCGATACATGTTCCTGCCACTTCTTATCAAGTTCCTTTTCATGCACCTCTGTTTTTCTCAAAGATGCTACATTATCGCACACACCCACCATGCAATTTTTTTCAAGAATTATTTCTTTGTTACTAACGTTGATTATGCGTATTTTTGGTTTGTCGGAAATCATCGTCAGCGTCCTTGCTGTTATCCAGTCTGGGTGATCTCCAGAATCCTCTATTATAATGCAACGTTTGCGGCATCCTATTGGTGAAAATCTAATATCTACTAAAGTTTCTGATCTAGGTGGTAATACAGTTTTCCTTAAACAGTACACTGACCCTTGTTTTGCACCTTGAAGAAATACTTCTTGTTCTGGAAAACTCAATACTCCTTTTGCTACATTAAGGACGCATTGTTGTTTCTTCAAAAAGTCCAGTCCTATAATACAATCATCTGTAATATTCGCTACTAAAACAGGATGCGTAAATGTCTTATCACCCATTTTCAAGGTCACATTTGTTTCACCAAGGACGAGTACTGGTTGGCCGGTGGCGGTTTGTAATCGGCATTGTGAAGACCCTCTTTTCCATGCTATGGTCCGAGGAAATAGCTCCGGTCGTGCAATAGTTCTTGATGCACCAGTATCCAATGTGAAACTGCATGACTTACCATTCAGTTCTCCTTCTATAATAAGACTGTTTCCGTCACCCACTTGTGATACTGTTATAATGGGGGCTTCACGTCGACCAGCCAGTACTCGCCCCACAGCCCTGGCTGTTCCTAGTTTAAATCCTCTGCTTCCACCTGTGTCCCAGAAGTACTTCTTCCCTTAGACTTCCTGGGACAATTGATCCGAATATGCCCCTTTTCGCCGCACTCATAGCAGGTTGGTCCTTGTCGGCTTTTCATTGGTGCGGTTACCACACGGATACGATGATGTTGTCGGCCGTCTTGACGTACTGCTTCCACCTCCAGGGCGTGTGTCAAGGCTGCCTTTAGAGTCTGATGGTGACCCAGGCGTACTGCAGCCCTGACTTCTGCGTCTCGTATTCCATCAGTAAAGGCTTGCACAGTAGTAGCGTCAATTAATGCTGGTGTTGATGCATACGCCCTTCGAACAATACGTTCTATTTCCGTAGCCCATTGTTGCAAACCTTCACTGCTCTTCTGTGTCCGGTCGCGGAGTTGAGCCCTGAAGACATGTTCGAGGTGTTTCTCCCCGTATCTAGACTCTAACGCTTCCAACAGACAGGCTAGGGTATTACAATCGCCGGAAATGTTTTCGAGGATTTGTACCGCATCACCACGCAGAGCAAGCGTAAGGGCGGTTACAACTTGATCATCGTCCCAATTATTGCCTTTTGCGACCTTTTCAAACTGTAGACGGAAGGCCACCCATGACGTTGTTCCGTCAAAGTGAGGTACTTGGAATGTCGGCAAAGTACTAGGTACAGGTATCACACCTTTAATACCTCCTTTTTGTACTCTTTCTATTTCTTTCCCAAACTCCATGATCGTATTGTCTAATTTCTCTATACGAGCTTCTTGCTGGTCCATGCGGGCATCTTGTTGTGCTGTTTTTATTTTAAGCTCGTTGACCTCTTCTTTGGTTGTTTCCCACTTTTCATTAAGTTCTAATACTAATTGCTGGGATTTTGCCTGGGATTCTGCTACACTTTTAATGATTTTTGCCTGGGTTTCTGCCTGGCATTGTTTTATCTGTGCCTGGGTTTCTGCCTGGGATTCTGCTATACCTTTTATTTGCGCCTGGGTTTCTGCCTGGGATTCTGCTATGCTCAGCCTTATTTGCGCCTGGGTTTCTGCCTGGGATTCTGCTATGCTCAGCCTTATTTGCGCCGTCAAGTGAGTCATTAATGCCGATAAATCGCATCCGCTGGTTCCGGGAATAGTGGTGGTACTAGGCGCACTCACATTCGTCGGTGTTACGACGGCCGCATCTTCTAAGGGTGCAGGGACACTAAGCAATTCTTCCTCTTGACGCGCCAAATCCATCGCTGCTTGTCGTCGCGTGCGAACTCTTTCGTCTTCCCTTGGCGTGACCGGCATTCCGCTTCTGACACCAATTGTTACTGGCTAGGGGTACTAAAATACCGGTTAAGGGTTACGAAGTTTATTGGCAACGAAGGTACAGTCGATTGTAGGCAATGACAAGTAGAATGTTGCTGACGTTGCACCGAAGTCTTCACTTACGTCCACGAAGTCCGTAATGTAAACACGCAATAACACTACAGATGTTACTTCACGTAGTACTCACTGTTCTTGTTACAGTTATCGCAGTAGGTATTCTCAAAGATCGCTTCTTAATTGTCGCTGTTTTCGTATCGCTAGTCTAGTGCAGACTGACTCGGCGTCGGCGTCGCGGCGCTATATATAGGCCAGCTGATCGAACATTCCAGAATCGTCTAGACGTAATAATAATAGCGCATAACTTCGAGTACATTCAGTAAGTACCTACGGTAATTCCCGGAAACGGGCTTCTAGAAATTTCGATGTCGTCACTTTGTTGACAAAATTGATAAAACCTGTACCATTCAGTAGGCCACCTTAAGTCTAGGAATGCGTTTTTATATTACACCTAGACAATGTCTGGATCTCGAGTTACAGAGCTTAAAAGTTACGCACTGCATGTCACGCGATATTGAACCTTATGCCCTCGACATAAGGTGCATTCGTAACAATATTAACATCCAAATTGAAGACTTCTCCTTTTTTGAAGATGGTTAAAAATCCCGCATTGTTTTGTAGGATATTTCAACGGATAGACAAAAAAATTACAAGTATAGTCATTTTGTTCTGGAGGGGGAAATCATCAAATGACCTCCCCCGCTCTGGGAGACGCCGGAGGGCTTTCAGACTTTTATTGACTTAAACCGGGTGGGTTTTAGTGTTCCTTCACTTGCCTGTGTGCCAGAGCCACGGTTTCTTTTTTAACCAACCCGCAACCCTGACCCAGGAGGCATCGGCCTTCGTGGACCCCGTCACGATGTGCTGACATCTCTTTGAGCCGTCGACCCGGGCCTGGTCCTTACCGGGTGGCGAGCTGCCCACTACTCGCCGCCCGCAAGCCCGACCTGGGTAATTCTTTAACTAGCAATTTAAATCCATGATACTTCTTTTAATAGGCTATAAAAAACGCCTACGAACGTAAAGTAAGGAAATAAGAAAGCTCATTAATTTGTTTACCTATTTGTAATTGGAGTCTATCCCGAAAGTATCACGCGAAAGTGTTATTTATCTATTTAGTTATTTAGAAACAAACCTTTTAACGGGTATCAATTACTATAGTTTTCACAACTGGTTTAAAAGGATTTTAGGTTAAAACTAATTGAAAATGGAGGAATAAGTTTAAATAAAATAACGGCTTTTATTTAATATTATTAAGTCTATATGGCGTTTCTGTTAATTATTTCCCAAAATTTTTGATGGAAAAGGCCTATTACAGTGTAAACGAAGTTATAAATGACATGCAATCTAATAGGTAATGAGAGATGACATTATTGTATTTAGTTATTAACTTGATTTGTTTTTAATTAGTGGTTATTTATAGTTTGACATATTTATAAATTTTCAATTGACCTGTCCATGACGAAATTTCCAGACATTTATTATTTTTATGACTTCTTTTTCCTTTTTTTTTATTTATTTTGTTTCGAATGAATTAATGAAATTTAGATGATTATTAGTAATTGTACAATAAGTAGAGACAAACACCAATTAAAATTGCATGCCGTCAGGCGGATTATGGCGATGCCAAACTATTTTATGTATCGATGTTTCTAATACCCATTTTCGCAAGTTTGAGTTTGAAAAATTTTCGAACAAAAGATAAAAGTTTGCTATTTATTAATTATGATTTTTCTTTAGAGAGAGCAACGCTGGCCTTGTGTTATCGGCTACGACCATTGAGTTATAATGTACTACGTAGTACACTATAACTCAATGGCTGCGACTCACAAGGTTTAGGTCATAGGTTCGACCCCAGCAGGCACTTAACTTTGTGTAAATTATTCCATCACCGCTGCTCTCATAACGGTGAAGAAAAACATCGTGAAGAAAAATCGAAAAATTGTGGGCATGTCCTAGAGCCAAAATATCCAGCTTTTTTTCCCGCAATAGACGCGACAATACCTTGCTATATCAGGAACCAGCTAAGATAGCACTTATGCGCAAAAGTGTCTACGGCATGGCTCCAGTTATTTATAATAAGTTACCAAAGAGCTGGAAAGAGCTTCCTTTAAAATTATACAGTATGTTAAGAAAACCCTGTCCGGTACCCGTGAAGGTGTTGTTAGGTATCGATAACTGATTCTACTAATGCATACAAAACCGGGCTAAACTTAAAAAAAAATCCCCCTAAAAAAATAAATATTATTTCGCAAAAAGAGGTAACTTAATAAACGTGCGTTAACCACCCTTCGCCTGCCGCCCGCGGGGGGCGGGCGGCAGGGCACGCGGCACGTGGTCGCATCGCTATTCGCTCATAATATTACCGGTGTTGTCACTTTATAAAAATTACCAAATTTCGAGGAAATTGGAATTAATTCGCGGGAAAAAAAGATTATTTCAAAATTCATTTGTATTGGTACTATGATGATTACGTAAAATTTTATATTATATTTGGTTATGTGTTTACCTAACCTTTATTATCCTTATGGGTCGGACAGGGTTTTCTTAACATACTGTATAAAAAAAGACTCCGCAGCCTTTTAGTCGTGAAAACGTACTATAATATAAATGAGTACCTTACTGCAAAAGATTTTTCTTTTAAGTTAGAATAATGTAGTTTTGAACTATTTTCCTAAACTGTATTTTCTAGTTTGAAGTTGAATTTTTTTTTTAAATTATGCATGCCTAAATGGCAAAATTTGGCTGAACCTGTCATTATACAGTATGTTACGAAAACCCTGTCCGACCCGTGAAGGTGTTGTTAGGTATCGATAACTGATTCTACTAATGCATACAAAACCGGGCTTTACTTAAAAAAAAATCCCCCTAAAAAAAATAAATATTATTTCGCAAAAGGAGGTAACTTATTAAATGTGCGTTGACCACCCTTCGCCTGCCGACCGCGGGGGGCGGGCGGCAGGACACGCGGCACGTGGTCGCATCGCTATTCGCTCATAATAATACCGGTGTTGTCACTTTTTAAAAATTACCAAATTTCGGGGAAATTGGAATTAATTCGTTGGAAAAAAAGATTATTTCAAAATTCATTTGTATTGGTACTATGATGAATACGTAAAATTTTATATTATATTTGGTCATGTGTTTACCTAACCTCTATTATCCTTATGGGTCGGACAGGGTTTTCGTAACATACTGTATATACATTTATTTTTTGTCATCTTTTTACCCATGTTTGCAAAATAAAATTATCTTTATCTTAAAACAAAAATCTTCGCAGAAATGTACCAAACCGCATTTAGCCGACGTGGTAGATTCCATTTCTTTTTAATATGTTGGAAACGATAATGCTCGTATTTACTTAGTCGAAGAATTTATCGCTTGACAACATAACACAATGACTATTGTTGAACTGTCAACAATAATTACCCCGTTCCTTTAAGTATTTGTGTAATTAAATCGTGGCGGTCTAGTGGTTAATACATCAGCCTCACAAGTATGAGTGTGCGGGTTCGATTAACCAATGTAACTTTTAAAGTTATATATGTACTTTCTAAGTATATGTTGGACACCAATGACTGATAACATGGTGAGGGGAAACATCTTGAAACAACCTGGACGTTAAGTCTGAAATCGCCAACCCGCATTGGTCGCCAACACGCTCAATCCTTCTCTGTATGAGAGGAGACATGTGCCCAGCAGTGGGACGATAAAAAAGGTTGATGAGGATGATGATGTCAAAAAGAATTATCCAGTTCCTTTAAGTAAAATTTGTGAAATTAGAACGGAGCGACGTACTTATACGAGTAATATCATTTTGATAACGTTTCATTCAGCATTGTTGTAAGACTTTTTATTTTTACTGAACAATGAATTTCTCGATTCAATATGTAGGTCAACCGACGCCCAACAATAACGTCGCAACTGTTATCTCCATAATTAATATCGACTCAAGATTTCAATCTACACATGTAAAGGCGGCAACAAAGATCCATGGCTATAGTTAGTTTCACCTGCTCCAGGATAGCGATCAATCATACATTGATCGATATCACGATAAAAATCCCTTTCATGAACATATTTATTGACTTCACACAAAACTTTTGCTTCATAATATTACGGATAATGAATGACGCCTACATCTAGATCTCACAAAATTATGTTTGGAAGTGTCAAAAAAATTGACTACTTTATTTTCATGGGATAGAATTCAAAATTGTATGGGATTTATTTTTGTACGAGTTTTTGTGTCAATACTAAGGGCTATTGTTAATTGAAACGTTTTGACGTTTGATCTATTTAGTTGGGAGTCTGTTTTTGTCTGTGGGTGGCATTCTGGATGTATTGTAGGTGTTTTTGTATTGTTGTGGTGACACTATCGGTTTGTACGTCATTTTTAGTTTATATGTGGCCATAAATGCCATTATTTTCGACGTCACTTTAATATAAAATTATGTTAACTATATTTATAAGTTCAGAACAAAATATTATTTATTTTCTTGTTATGTGACTGCGAGTCCAATTTATTACGCAATAATCTGCTTTAGTATTAAAAATATATGTAAATCGCTAAAATAATTTGAAGCTAACGTCAAAATTTTACACATTTTCATTTTAAAGATCTAATATTGTCTTGTTACTGTCCATTTTAACAGAACAATATGTTAATTCCCTTAGCAAATGTTCGTAAAAACTAATAAGTTGTCTGTTGCTAAGAAATGATCATAAATTTTGTAAATGGGCACTCGTACCCGTCTTTAACTTAAGTGTTGCCTCCTAATTGGATTTATGTCTAAATATTTAAGTTTTTTCTTTAGTGGCAACCCCAATATGCCAAGAGAGATAGATGTAAGTCTATGATCTATGAGTTTGCATATACTAATAACCACCAGTGTTAAACAGGATTAGTCGAGATAAATATGGCTAGTTGACAGTAATAACTGTCATTTTTGTTGACTTTACGGTCTTAAGTTAAATACACACTGTTAGTTGGGTAAGTTTACAAGTTATATTGAAGATATTAGACACAAATGTAACAATATTTGAAGTATGGGCTAATATGCTTCAATTTCACTGTTTTTCAACCCATAGCAGTCCACTGCTTGACATAGGCCTCTTCCAGAAGGCCAGAACACCCTGTCCTCCGGCTTTCGTACCCATTCTGTCCAGCCACCTTTTTTAGGTTCAAAACAAACAAATATTATTGAGAGAGAAATCTACTATTAATTTTCCTAACACTCGTTTTAACAATTCACATTCACATAACTAATAAATATCACGTGATTAAGTTATTTCATTCACTTTCACACAATACAGATGACACATATCATCGAAAGTCATCCAGACGTAAACACTCAGATGTTAACGTATGTATCGCCGAACGTCATCTGTCACAATTTGCACATTTTTCACTCGCGCCCCTACCCGTGGGGGGCGACGACAACTCAATATAGAGGACTAATGACAAATGATTTGTTTTTCGACAGCTTGCCGTCAGTAAGTTGATAGAGTATTAAATGAATGAAAGAATGTTTTGCTGTTCTTAATGCTAAATAAAATACATTTGGCTGTACTTAATGTTATTCTGTAACCACATTACCGTAAAATCTTAGGTGATGTGAACCAATGCTAGGTGTTGACAGTATTGACAGCTCACTAAGTACACTTTTTTTTAATAATTATAAACTAGTGCTTGACCACAATCCCGCCTGATGGTAAGGAGAGAAGCAATCGTTGATGTTAAAGCGCGCTAATTTATTTAGCCTGTTTTCACTCGAAAAACAAAAACTGAGTGAATAGGAAGGAAGACGGCAGTGGATCGAGGTGATCCTCCACGACGAAACTCCCGACACAACATTTGGTGCATCGTACCCGGCCCACATCGTAACACAACTGTTCAGATCCGTCCTCCGTACTGCTTCACCAGAAATCATGATGGAACACGAGGAATCCCTTGGCAGCAAGTCTTTTTTTGGTGGGTGGTAACTTTTGCCAGCAAGCGATGTTATGGCCTACCATTGAGATTTCTACAGAATCGATGGGCTGTTATCGCAAATGCTTTAAAATTATTGAATTCTGTAACTCGAAATAAAACTACTGAATGTGTTTTTTTAACACAAAGGAGATTTTATTTGAACAGAGTTATGTACCTATTAGCTTATATGTATAACTATGTAACATTGGAGGTGCGAAGCCCATAGGAACGCTTAAAGTTTTTTCTTTGTATGTTATGATGACTAAGACTCTAGGCTGGTGTGATGTTTGGTGTATTGGGCTGGCTACACACTGACCGCACCAGCCTAATCATGTAACACACTGTTGCTATCAATTTGAATAATTTTGAGGCATACCTATTGCAAATCCATTGCTCCACCTGTTCAAAAAAATTGACTCGCTCGGCAAAGTAAATAACGCAATGAATGTTGTTGAACTGTCAAAATCGATTCCATAGCTGCTGATAGTGTGCTACACTACTGCTGAATATATCTAGTGGGTTACTTCTTCAGCGTTCATCATTGGCGCAATTCTTAAACATGGATTACAAAAATCCATTCAGACCATCTATTTTTACGCTGCTCCTAAGATATGTCTTCAACCAGAATAAAGTGGAGAAAGTTTGCTTCGGCAATGCTCATTGCCACAGGAAACGTGCACAAACGAAACAAAGGTTTTTAAAGCGTTATCGAATCCGTGGGGGGAGGATGAGAGGGCACGTGCCCTTATGGCCCCCTTCCCTGCATCCGCCATTGACAACGCTAAAAAGGTCTTTCGAGCTAGGTACATACATATATTTTAATATAAAAAACATTTTATCATTCAAAGAATTTATCACAGTTACTTCTCGAACACTCAAAGACTCAACGTCCCGTCAATGCGTCGAACGTTATCACTCAAAAGGAGTCGCTTTGAAAAATGGAACGCGATTCAAAAATCGAGCACCACACCCGCTAATCGTGGAGGCGAGGACAATTTAGGATGCAGCCTTGGTATAAGCGAAGCGGCTTTTAAATAGAGAAAATGTTGTATTAGGATAAAGTTTCTAAATAATTTCCCTTACGGGAAAAAATCTATTAATTAAATATGACCGAACACTACCCCCAGCTGTTCAAAATTATTATTTCACCTTATTTTCATTGAATGCGCACATTGCAATGCAGAGCAAAAGATCTTTGTTTGACAGCAACTAAATAACCAAATTCAAATGTCATTTATTGAAACAAGGTTGAGAATAAGCAAATTTTAACGTGAAAATTACATAAAACAGTCTCCAAATCGCCCGCCCGTCATTCCTATTTCTTTAGATGAAGTGTGTGATGCACAGTTAAAAGATCTGTTCAGTTAGAAGTATTTGATTCTACACAATATAGTAAGTTAGTAAATAACAATACGTAACACAAAAGTTTATGTTAGCTGTACCCACGGTTTACCCGAATAAGTTTCGATTCGGATAAAAAGTATGCTATATATTAACCTTAGTTATAAAGCATCTGTGTACATGTGTAAGCATCAATGTATTTGAAATCCTACAGTAGTGTTTTGCGTGAAAAAGTAACAAACATTCATACATCCTCACAAGCTTTCGCATTTATAATATTAGTACGATATAGTTAACGCAATAGACTCTGATAAGTCTTTGAAAGGGATTGTCCACTATTTCGAGCGATCAAATCATCCGCTCCGCCTCACAAGTGCCACCACCCTTACTAAACCTAGCACCCAATTTAAATCGAACAATAAAGGATACGAATAGCTAATCGATAGTTCATTTTTCTACTCGACTAACGCCCGGGTGATCCCATTAAGGAGGCGCAACACTAACATAGGGCGCGATAAGGATGTAGTGACACCATTAATCAGCGAGTTCTCGATTCATTAACGCGCGCGGCGAGCATCGATTTGTCATAGGGATGTGCGTTAGATACGGGGCAAATTGTTTTGGTGCGATAGCTCTGTTTGCCTATGATGGAGTGGGGATGAATATTGTTTGTTGCACTTAGGGATGCAAGAATATCCGAAGAAAAATATTCCTTGAGATTTATTTAGTAGAAGCTTGTGATGAATTGCTTGTATAGTGCAAAAACTAATATCATTTTGTTAGAAAATCTTATCCATCAAGAACAGCATGACTGTTTGTCGGTTGAGTATTAAATTTTTGATAAAGCTGTTCAATAAAGATTCAAGTTGACGGTACGTTTGGCGCACTGGTTAAGCAATTGACTAATCTACAGAATTACTCTGGAGATTCTAGGGATGTTGACCAAAATTTCATTTCATTTAAATGACAGATCATCATCTGTTTTGGGGTTGGCTCCAAGTCTAACCGAACGCGGCTAAATACCAGTTTTTTTTACATAGAGGCGGCCACGTACCGGAAGATGCAGCAAGCCTAACAAGCTGGACCGATGACCTGGTGAAGGTCGCGGGAAGCCGATGGATAAGGGCAGCACAAGATCGATCATTGTGGAAAGCCTTGGAGAGTTGGGAGAGGCCTTTGTCCAGCAGTGGAACTCTGAAGAAAAAGACACGAAGCCACTGCCTAACAGACCTTCTCGACCCAGTTACTGGTCACTAGAAAACTATTTCATGATATATCAATCAACAAAATATATGAACTTAGGTTGTGCGGACGACAGCAGGTCAAGCTACCCGAAACTGTCAAATATTCTCAAACAACCTTGAGCCTTAAAGCATCAGAGATAAAGTTGAAAATCTAATAAATAAATCTGACAAATTGTAGTAGCTGAATGTGTTGTCGCCTGTACGTCGAACATCGCAATGATTATTGTAATATAAATATGTACTTGTTTCACAAATTACGTTTGTTCCAAAACACTACAGTACGATTCTGTAACTTAAAGAAGTGAGCTGAAATGTGCATGAAGTAGGCTGTCATTCCAACGTTCTTCGGTGGCAGGTCATAACATCGGCCGCCGGCAGAAGTTACCACCCATCAGACAAAGTCTTGCCGCCAAGCGGTTCGTCGTGTTCCGACATGATGTCTGGTGAAGCCGTACGGAGGACGGGTCTGAGCAGTTGTGTTGCGATGTGTGCCGGGTACGATGCGCCAAATGTTGTTCTGTCGGGAGTTTGGTCGTGGAGGGTCTCCAGACCAATTTCCCTCTGGCGCAGCATCGTTGGTTGTATGGTTGGGTTTAACATTCACCTCGCCCAACTGCCGTCTTCCTATTCACTCAGTTTTTTGAGTGAATAGGTCTTAATAAACTAGCGCGCTTTACCATCACCGATTGCATCATTGCTTACCGTCAGGCGGGATTGCGTTCAACACTAGTTTATAATTACAAAAAAAAAAAATACTGGGGATTGTCATTATTGACAGTTTTACTTTACCTACCTTTTCACTTGAAATTTTACAGATTCGAACAGCTCACAGTGATCGGCGAATTGCAAAAAAAAAACCTAAGAAAATTCTAATTTTGCGGCCTACCCTTTAAATGAAATTCTTTTCCAAGTTTTGAAGTTCATCCCAAAATTAACTTTAGCCCGAACAATTTTCAATTTACAACTCAGTAATTTTATTATCCTTAACCTTTAGAAGCGTTTCCCCTTTGAACCCTCTACTATGTCTGGAACGCGAAACATTCTCTTACTAAAGGTTGAACGGGCAAAGATAATGTTAAAATTGGATAAGAAACCTCCTAAACTTGTTTAATTAGATGTGGAATCTTATAAGGTGCTAGTAATTAGACGCTTCCGTCATTAAATATATCCGTAAAGTCAATTATCGTTACTGAAAGTAAAGAACACATTTCAGCTTCTGTTGAATTGGCTCAAGACGGAGGCTCGCTAAAATAATTTAAAAACATTTTAAAGTTATTGATCACAAATCATTATAATTACTAGTAATCGAAGGCAAATGGTGAAACTATAAATACGCGTTATTAATTTAGGAAGTAGCAGAATTATTGTCAAAATTTTAAATGACGTAATAGTAAAGTAAAAAACAAACGTCAATCCTAAAGTTATATCCAGCCCTGAATTTAATCATTTGTGCGAAGAATACAGAGCGAGTATAGGGACATAGTTGAAATAGCATAACTACGGTCAAGCCTATTTCAATGGTAATTTGTTTCCACTGAAGCACGGGAAAGGGGTACAAACTTCTGTTGAATACCTCATTTAAAAGTTTCTCTAAGAACTTCGTCCCTTATTCAATACATAAACTAAATTTCAATTCAATGCTACATTTTCGTTCCATTTTACTGAGAAAAGAACAAAAACAATTATTAAATTTGTCAAATTAATAAGCGCCTGACGTAAACTGACATAGTCGCCATGTTTTAATCACGTCTAACTTGTCTATGGAATATCTTAGTGTATCTGTTACGTCAAATGGAATATTTTTAAACATATTCCAATACTATTTACGTTTTAAACAATAAACAGCTTGCTGCTACCTAGTATTAGCCACACACCAATGCTTCGCCTATATGATTCATTTAGTGTTTACGTAAGTAAATAACAAATGCTGATGATACAACAATCATTTTATAATAACCATCATAAAACACACAATTTTTAGAATTTCAATTACCAGTGTAATTCTATTTTAGAAGCGGACCTCTACCCATGGCATGTCATAACTGTTCATTTCCCAAATCGGAAGACAGGCAGCCAGATAATAATATATCAACTATATGTCACGCTACCGAATCCAAAATTAATTGGAGGCCAATAGAATGTTTGATAGCTATTAAAACCAACGATATGAACGACCCAAGAAACATCCATCATTCGTATCTAGTGACTTTCAATAAGGTAACTTTCTCACTGACTTAAGGACTGGAGCGGGGATTCAGGGGCTTGTAATCAGGCGGATTTTATTAATAAAAGGAATGTTCGTATCTGTGGGGATTAATCTCCGAGCTATGAGTACAGTCCTTCCTATCATCATCTATGAAAGTGCTTATTCTTATAGGAACAGGATCTGGCGACAAGGCACTTTCTATAATTGTCAATAGACAGAACTCTTTATTAATAAGTACACTAACTGGCTAACATAACTTTACCCGATAAAGTAGAATGTAACTATCTACAGATCATAAAAATAACACTAAAGGGTCTAAAAGTATCATATTACTTTAACTAGTATGTTGACCATACCTAGTTATTTCAAAAGTAGTTGCTTTGTGCCAATGAACCGCATCAAAAGAAAGAAGAGGGCAAATTTAAAAATATTAATAAATTGCCCTCACTGCTAAGTTGACTATATGAATATTAATATAAATAGATCAAAGTCATACTAAAATCAGTTCACCAGCCGCCAACTTAGGTTAAGTCCAGCTTACCATCTAATCCAATTACAGGTACTGACCGTGAGAATCATTAGCCACTCAGGATTATAGCTGCATATCAAACCTGTCTAACTATTTCCTTCTTGGTCGGTTTCAACCATTTTCAATGGATTATGACATGAATATACGATAGATATTACAACTGCCATAGTGACCGTTTGAAATGCTATTGCGTAAACGGTTCTGGCGTTTGATGCTGTTAATATTGATTTTTAAATCGATTTGCCTGAATTAGACTCTAATGTCGGTGTTTTATCCATCAAGATGCTCGTAGAATGTAGGATACATAATATGGTTAGATTTAAAAAAGTGGAAACTTGAATAATTTTGGCAGTGTTACAGGATTCCCCAAGGGACAATAGTAGGTCCCATTCTCTTTCGATACAAGATACCTAAGATACCCATATACCCGAGAGATAACTAGATAATCTCTTGGGTATATTATAATGGCATTTTGCTCCTTTCACTAACAGAAGGTTCTCTTAATGAACTTGAAAGTGAGAAAATACTAGTTAAATTATTTTCTCAATTTCCTGTTTTATTTGCTAGTTTGCATTATCATCCTAACTTATTTCAATAGATGCATATTTGTATTAGCCTACGACAGCTAGTCAAACCAGATACCCCTCATAAAATCGTCAGTCTTATTAATATTACTACACGATATTAATATAATTATCTAATAATTCTATTATAAGTGCAGTGCTTTGCAACCGTTTCCCGCCATCTTATAACCGGAAATGAGTAATAATAAGCCCATCACTCGGTGTCCGTTTTGTAACTTTTTAATATATTACCTGTCATAACGCAATGCAATGCGCTCCAAACAACCTTATACGGATACTGTATGCATTATTAAAATATCTTCTAATTATACAAGATATTTAACTACAGATTATATTTTAAGATAATTTAAATCATAATATTCTGCGTATCATCATCATCATCATCATTTCAGCCGAAAGACGTCCACTGCTGGACATAGGCCTCCCCCAAGGACGACGACCGGTCCTGCGCCTCCCGCATCCAGCGGTTTCCCGCGACCTACACCAGGTCGTCGGTCCACCTTGTCGGGGGCCTACCCACGCTACGTCTTCCGGTGCGTGGTCGCCACTCGAGAACCCGTCGGCCCCATCGGGCATCGGTCCTACGGGCAATGTGTCCAGCCCATTGCCACTTCAGTGTGCAATTCATCGGGCTATGTCGGTTACTCTCGTTCTTCTGCGTATGCTTACGTTTAATGATTCTTATTTCTAATTTTGCTTTTCATGTGTATTTTATACGTAATATCATAGGTACTTAATTATTGACAGATTACATTGTATATAAACATTTCAAAATAATCATGCAGATATCCTATCTTATACGTAATCGTAAAGCTACCAATTAATCCAACCTTCATTTTTGAGACTTTAATGTCGTTTAAACTGCTCAAAAGGCAAATTGCGACCGACACCCGGGACAGTAAGCCAAGAATTTATGGCTCCATTACAGGACATAAAACGAATCGACTAAAACGGACAATAGGCACCGCTTAACGAAATAAAGCGTTCTCAGATAATGACTAGAAGAGTATTAATAACCCGCTTAGAAGATAGCAACACCGAAATAGCCTTTATAAAAAGACATTTTGAGAAATAAAACATGTTCCATTTTTAAATTCGGACTAAAGGGTTTTGCCGCACCACAGGCGCCGCTCGTGTTGCCACCACAAAAAATTCAGGACAACAGAAAAAAGTGTTATACGGACCACAAAATAGACATAATTTATACTTGAATTAACGACCCCTTTGTGTGTTTTCGTTGTAATTTTTATTTACGATTGTTTACCCTATTTTATGTTTTAATATGACGCCATATTTATGACTGGTTGATTTTGTGTGTAGGAATTTGTTTTTATAAGGGGATGTTTTAATTTATAGGGTAGTTTGTATCGACATTTTCATGCGACTGGGTTGTTTTAAAACTCTTTTAAGTGCTGAAGATTCTTTCTGATAGCCACTTTTTTCTCAGCAGTATATCAAACAATATTTATTTCTATTGAGGTATAAATATCTCTATTGTTAGAGGAAAAGTTTTATTGGTATTCATTATTATTACAAATTTACATATTCTTAATAAGTTCATATGGCGTATACAGACAAAATTATATGAATGGTAAAGTACTTTTATTACAATAGTTAACATTGTACACTAAAAATAATACTTTAAATTAAAAAAAAAGCACTGTTCGAATTCTATTTTAAAAACTACCTATTAAAATGTTAACTTCAGCGTTCGGAAACACATTCAAAACATTTCACACGCCGATCATGTAATTCCTTATTTGAATAAAACTTTAAAATAATCCAAAAACATTTCCAAACTAGATCACACGGTGTCTCGCTACGCTCGTAAATAATTAAGAAATAGCTTGTTTGAAATAAAACTACTAAAAACCTGTGTATACATATCGACAATCACATTTTTACTGCTTTTTTAGTATCCATGGAATTTCCGAAAGGACGACTAGGGGCGGTTTACGAGTCCCAGTAGATTGGGAGATTATAATTCGATATAAATTTAATAATGATTAATAATGATATCGACTTTTGGAGTATCGAATTAGATCTCGATTTTGAGTACCGTGGAGCGGCTTGATTACAAATTATTTGAACTGGTTCGGTTATTGTTAATCTGTGGTAAAAGCGCAGGAATTAAATGGAGAAGACTTGTGACTAGAAAAACATGTGAAGGTTAAGATGAAATGAACTAAACAAAACATTTGACTTTCAGACTTCTATAATGACCCAAAGATCATTCCTCTCAAAGTTTTTTTTTTTCGTTCCATGATACGCAATTCTCAGTGTGAGTCTATGTTATTATTTACCGTAAAATATCGCACACTGGCTCGACAAAGTCATAAAAAGATGAACGAAAGTGTTTACATTATTATGTTAATTAAATTTACGCTGCTTATATTTTATATATCCAGTTAGGTTTCAACGAAATAAACCGGTAATAGAAATGGGTTCAGAATTTTTCAATTTAAGTAAAATGTAAATACCTACTTAATATTAAAATAGTTGTATAATTGTACTAAATTCGCTCATGAAAATGGCCTCCTCTAAACCGTTTATTAACAGTACCTTTATCATCAATATAGTAAATATAACCAAAAATTAATATGAGAAACATAACAGCTCTTCAAACCCCTGTTCCCTGAACTAGCAACCTAATATGGGAGTTCTCAAATCCCCATAAACCGAAGACGTTAGTGACGACAATGAGGTAACGGATCGTAAACTTTTTATCTCTTCATTCCCTTTTATTTCCTTTCTTTCCTTTGTTTTAACGTGAACACAATCAATATAAACCGTTTGGCTAAGAGTTTCATTCAGCCGTAATGGCTTTCAACTTCAAGTGAAGGCGTTCGAAACTTAAAATCGATTTTGAATTAGTAGATTCTGTCGTTTGTAGCGAAGGGTTGGTTTGATTAGGCTGTTTACGTTTTGTTTTGTGCCCTTTAATGTTTTTTTCTTTTTTTTTTTATAAATTATAAACTAGCGCTTGACCGCAATTCCGCCTGATGGTAAGCAGTGATGCGATCGTTAATGGTAAAGCGCGCTAGTTTATTAAGAGCCGATTCGATGTACCTACGCGGTATAAAAGAAGAAAGTTATTAACCTGTTGGTATATGTCCTACTAATTCTATGATTCTCATAAACGAATGGCAATATACTTACTCGTTTCTTAAAACACAGGGATTTAGGTATTTGTGTTATCAAATTATTCTGTAATAGATAGTAGGATCACACAGCGATCACCTTCACAATTAAAGCGAAATTGGAGGTGAGTAATTATTGAGATCGCTACATTCTGCTTTAGACTTGATGTATGTTAATATTAAATTCATACTTATAAATAATCAACACAGATGGAAACAGTTGTAACAACAAATCTAATTACGAGATTTCGTGGTCGATAAATATAGAACTTTATTTTTTTATCGTGTTATATTAGAAATAAAATTATTTCTAATAACAGAGGGAGAATTCCTCTATTATTAGAAATATATACACGATAAAAAATTAAAGTGATCATTACATGTTCACAAAGAACCATAAATTCTAAATGTCGTATTTTAGGAAGCACAAAGTATTGATATATTAGGTTATCTGGCCGTGAGTGATGGCCGATTTTATTTTATGAGCTTTTTAACGACCTTTAATATCGGTATTATAAGTTTTCCTGCCTGTTTATATTGTTTCAGAGATATTTCAAGCGATTTTATCTTGGAAATTATGTTTATGGCTGCGTAATAGTGAAAGCTTGGGAAAAAACCAACTATAAGATATTTTTGTTAAGCTAATTTCAAGATGGAAATGTTAGTGGAGAAAACTGTTTAAGAGAAAACGCGGTCACTTCGTTGTTATCGTTCATTATAGTTTTATAAAATTCTAAAATGAATAGGTGTAACATAGAATATAAAAACATAGGTGTGGGAGGATATACATTGCATCATAAATAAAATAAAACATTATATGTATTATAAAAATGAACTAGGGACAAAATGGAGGAACATTTTAATATAGAATTAACGCCAAACAACCAAGTGACAATAATTTGATTACATATCCTAACACAGATAAAATACAACAATTGTATTTCTTCTATTTTTTTTTTTTACAATATTTTAAGAGTGTGTGCAATATGCGGCAAATTTACAAAAAAATAACAATAAAGTTACTAAAATACTGCAAACATAAAAGTCTACAAAAATAAGAATTGGTCCACACAATCCGGTCTTCACAAATCTTACACTTAAATAAAGATTAAAATTAGTTTGTACTAAAACGTCAGTTCGCCAGCGAAATCTTCAGCCTAATGAATAATTTAAAGGTCAGTCGAGACTCAAAACAAAAACATTTGTTTTAAAACCTAACCTAATATCAAATATTAGCCATAATAATTATGTTAACAAAACGTTATTAACATTTTTAATCTGTTTAAAAAACAATAAGGAACTATATGCAAATGTCAGAGGAACTAATTATTATAAAAAAAAGTATCTCACGATCTATGGTAGACTTCGTAGGTCTACTATTGGGGTCTAGGTTTAATTCTTGACATTTCATTAAGTTTTTAATTATAAGTATATCTTATTAGGTACATATCTTATCTATGATGGAATCACTCGCTTCGATCGTGGGAATAAACTGTTCACACCTCTTGACAGTTTTTGTTAAGATTTAGTAAAAATGTATGCAAAAAAGCTTGACTTACGAGCTAAATGCAGAATGAATTAATGTTGTCACATTAGTGTATTTGTCAATCCAATCTACAAGAACCAGGCTATCTACTATGCTTAAGCCAATGTCTGAATTATTTAATAATTGTATCAGCCTTGAGTTAATTTTTCATCATAAATCAAGCCAATTAAAGAAACAATCTAAATCTAATATAAAAAGAACCGATATAAAAAAGAAAACAAAGTTCGAAGTTCCGCAGATTCCCATCAGGGGCTGATTTTATGCTAGTCAATCCTAAAGATTAAGAATAACAAAACAGGAAAAATGAAGCTATTAATTCTACCGATCTCGATCCGATGAGCGGTGGTCTACGATTGCCTATTCCAAAAATTATGAAGTTTTAAAAACTTCAAGACATTCTATTCGAAAACACATCATTAAATTTTTATAGGAGCGCCGCCGTCGCATAAATTAACACTAGATTCACAGACGACAGGTTAGACAAGCCACAAATAATCGGGTGACGATGAAAAAGCCCCAGTTTTCGGCTTGACGGAATCCCATCAAAATACCTGGAAGTGATGTATTCAGGCCGCATTCATCTTGTTATTGATCGTGATAATCGATTTCGGGGAATCGACTAACGATTGCTGGCAACCCTACGATGTGTCACGTTCACGTTTTTTCGTACCCGACCATCGCCAATTAGGAATTATTTTAATCTCCCTCGTAAAGTTGACTATTAGTCTAACTTTTGTAATTTTTTTTTTTTTAAGTCTTTTAATACTTCTCCTGTTTACTTATCCCTGTTGATTTTAACCGTTCATCCTGTTACGGAAAGCCTTTATAGTTGTTTATAATATACCGGTAAATACAGCGATTGCATTCAAGAAACTATCTACATACCGTGAATACATCGAGGGGCGCGCATTCACTTGACTGACATTCGATTATTGTATTTGCATTCGAAACGTAAATTGTTCATGTTTACTATACAATTGTGGGCACATTAGGTTTATGTGTTGTCAACCTCTTTGGCCTTTGAGATAATTTATAGACAAGTAATATGGAAGCAGGTCGCCTAGGTGGAATAAATGTTAAGCCTTTGCCCGGTGGTCTTGGTGACGATAAGACCACCTCATCACTAAAATTACTTCACGAGGATATTATTTCAATCCAAAGGCTAACAACTATTCATCTGATATAGGCATTAGAAACCTTTCCATAGCAATAAAATTATTAATTATAAGTACGAGTCTACGACTAAATTAGTTATGAGTTTCATAAAGTATCTATGTCAAAAAGAGCAACTAAGCACAAAACTATACACAAATACAAATGAATCCTAATTAATTTTTACTAGAATATTAAAAATTGTGATCGAAGTTGTGCCCACTGATATTAAACAAAAACACACCACACAAATAAAATATTCTTTTTTATAATTATAATGCCTTATACAAGACAGACCTAATTCAATCTCTATCAATCAATATCTAAAATGGGTGACAGAGGACTAAATTCAACCTGCAATCTGTTAACGGTGGAAAAATGACCCAGATTGGTTTTTTGGATTGGGTTAAAATTAATCTGACTGACCGCACATTCAAATTTGAAATCATATTCAATCTGATGAAATAACGGTCATAAATTCCTTTCCATTGACCCTTTCATTAAGAAAATTCAATGGCGCATTAATAGGCCATAACTCAACAAATCAACAGTCATCGACCATATTTTATTCAATGTGTAACTGTCGCACGTAACTTGTTAATAACACAAAATACTATTAATTGTTCAAACATGGTGATTCTCATTCATTATGTCACTTGACGTCATTAACTATGGCAGATTGCCAAAGTGTTCGGTTATTCAAATTTCGAAGTCTATGAAATTTTTTTTTTCGCGTTCATATTATACCTCTTTTTGAAATGTTGCCATGCAAAGTTCAAATGTCAGGATTGGAATTTAATGCATTATACGGGTGACTTTTACAGCTAGTGTTCACCTATTTAGCTATCCTTCTTTTTTGATAACCAAAATAAGTATACACAGTTATAACATCTTAGGGCAAAGGTATACTTCTGGGAATGTGTATTAATCTGAATATCAATGCCCGTAATTAAAAACGTTTTAAATCTAGTTATAATCTCATCTCGTCAACAACCAATGTCTGTATTAATGAAAGATCAGTCTGTGGACGTTCTTAAAATTATGAGAATTCCTTCTCAGATCTAAAAGACCCTTTGTTTGTCGCGCATTTCTAATAAATGGACCTTTATCACACTTCAATATAAGCTTAAATGATTTTAGCGATACTATATAATCAATAGTCTGGTATTAATTAGGGTGTTTAAATGCCATTATTATTTTACGATCATAGTGTTAAATTAGCTCGCTGGTTTATTATAACCTGAGACTAATTGAGAACAGTAGTCAAACTTTACATAATTCAACTATTGTAAAACTAGATTTCCTTTTTTTATGAATATAATAATAATAATAATGAAAATGAGGGTTTAATGTTCTGGTTTTTACTCTATGCACTTGTTTGGCCCATATACCTGGCATGCAGCAAACATGGCCGGCCCAGTTCCACTTTGGTTTGGCAGCCGTGCGTTTATTTTCACTTATCTTGTAACTTAAGGGCTGCCAAATGGGTCACATTGCATTAGACCATAAAGTTCACTATATAAATTAAATACTGTGAAGCCTTCTCAGGAACAATAACATTTTTGACGTGACAACGTCTATTAAATTGGTACGGCGTGGAGTCATTCTCGAAAACACCGTAACGGCCGAATCTGACGCCACACGGAGTCCACGCCTACTTTACCCCCACCCCTAGAGCGAATAGACGTTGTCACGTTCAAATATCGGCAGTAGACGGAGTTCTACAGACAACCAATTTTTTTTTTTTTTGTTATACTCTTCTTGTACCCAAACATTTTATAAGTTTTGGCAAGCTAATAAATAAGGTACAAAAATATATATAACCTAGGCATGGTTAAAGTTTTTATACAATGAGATTACTTTACCTTTATTTCTACCATGGTTTCTTTGGTGTCAAGTACAAAGACAATTCGCTTCAAGCTCACTCCTAAACACGATGATTTTTTAAAATGATACATCGGCTTGACTCGCTGTACTTTTTAACATCGACTTTAGTGCATTTACAGTGATACTCATTTTCATGGAAAATCTGAATAAAAAGCTCCTTCCATGAATAACACTGTTACAACCTATATTTATAGCGGACCTCGGGCTCCAACGCGAAAGCCGGGATAAACGCTAAGATAATGATGATGACAACCTATATTTATCCACACAAATACCAGCCCTACAAAGATGACAAACCACTTTTTCCTAACTTCTAACTCCCTTTCAACTCACCCGTCACTAGAACGTCCCAACGCAAAAGTCGGCATTTTAAAACACGAGTGACACCCCTGTATAAATCTGTCTCAACTAGACTACTGTAATTGACATATTTATTGCAGGATAAATAACTCTAGAGACGCGTAAATTAGGATTCAGAGCTTTCTAATTTAGTATTTACTTTGCCATCTACTGTTATCCGATTTCAGAGGAGATTTTCCTACGGTGTAGGATTTTAGTCTTTTTTTTTTTTTGCTGTCAGTTTGTGGGTGGCTTTTGCTACTGTAAAATTGAACAAGGCATGACATGTATAGTTGAAGCTTACATAGTGTCGATCAGTTTATAAGATAGCGTTCCTCAAAGCGGAATTGTACGTAGACTTTCATTTTATTTGAAAATATAAGAAGGACCAATGATCTCTCAAGATCATAAAAGGAATTGTAGTGGGTAGTCGTCCTTTTGAACAATACCGTCAAAAATAAAACAAGCATCTTTACAATGTTGCCAACACCCTAATAACCCACATTGTGGGTGTCAACGGATACTCTTAGGTACAATAAAAAAAAAGTAAAAACCATAGATTTTATTTTATTACTTTGTAAGTGACATACGAAGGAACATGTCAATAAGGACACTAAAATTTAATTTCGTCATATGATATCCTTTACAAGGAACACGAAACGACGTATCTTCTTTGGCGATTGTTTCTGGTCTATAAAGATCGTTCGCGATAACCCTATCTATGCTAGTGTCGTGTCGCCTATTCACTATCGATAGTCGATCATCGGTATCGATAAATTCACGATCGTAAAATGTTTGACCCTCGAGGTTGGCACGATTTATCGATTAGAAAATGTATGTAAATATTATGAGTATCGATATTTACATGTTGCAGGGAATCATTGAATTAGAATAATCTTGTTAGTCTTGTTTGAAAGCGCGTACCTTCAGTTTGAAATATTAAATTTCGTGCGTGCATACATGTATTATGCATGCTTTCACATAAACTTGCGGCTAGGAACTTACCTTTATTCAGTCACATTGAATAACTTACGAATCTTTTCATAAACGGACAGCAAGTAAAGTTATCAAACATATGACTGGTTATTTTATGACCAAATTGTGTACAGTAAGTGCGATATATTTACTACTAATGTTAGTGTATTTTTATGTCTTTTCCATACGGTCCGCTATGCAATAAACTTGGCTGTCATTTAATAAAAACTTATAGCCATGGCATACTGACCATGGAACTTTTCTCTTAAAGAGCTTTCTATTTTAATTGATCTTATCTATAAACTTAACTTTATCGATATCCGAATTGCTACCGATCAATCTCTAGAGTATCCTTATCTATGCCTTCTTCTCACACCATTTGCCCTATGATCCAATTCTCTAAACGAATCCTGTTACTATTATTGAGAAGGGACTCGTTAGAGATAAGATATCGTATATTATTATGACCGTCGCCACGTAGGTGCGATTTAATTGATAATAACGTGTGCCACCTGCCTTAATTGAACTATTAGTAACGGTTCATATTTATCTGTGGTTGATAGTGATGTGATTGGGGATAAATAGATATATTTTTAGGCAAAGGACTCTGCACTCTGTTGTAACATACGTATATTGCTTAATTAAATGCTTGTATCACTCATTTTATTTTAAATTGTTTCAAAGTTAAAGACAATTAGATGTAGAGTTTATTATGGCTTTTTTTCTTTCGAAACAAAATTGTATAACCATCGTACAAATAACATTAAAGTCTTAGACTACATACTAATATTATCACATTACTGTTATAACAGATCTGTCACAGCTCCCCAGGCCTAATCTTGCCCATTTCCTTAAAACCTAAACTAGCTGTGGCCACGTATAATAGAATGACTTGCCTGTAAATGCAAATAAGCCTAACCAACATGGGAACCGAATTTTGCCATACTCACGGGAAATCACGCTCAGCAATAGCTTCTTACCCACTAAACCATCATCAGACGATCCGTCGTACGGCGAGTTCCCACCCTTACATTATTGACACCACAACGATTCGAACGAAGCATTTCGCCTCGTCTTTTATACTGCGTACACCGGGGGACTGGAATAATTTTCCAACGGCGGTGTTTCACTACAATTTGAGTGTCTTCAATAGTAGAGTGAATAGGCTCTTAATAAACTAGCGCGCTTTACTATCAACGATTGCATCCCTGCTTACCATCAGGCGGGAGATAAAACATCAGATAAAACATATCGACTAGGTAGGTACTGAATAATAAGCCTTTTAAAAAACAATAGGTCCTCTCTACAAATAAAATGACACACGCTACAATACAACTTACATGTCCATTCTTAGTAATGGCCTCAAATAATTTTCATAGCTCATAATTAAAAGCCTTGGGCACGTAATACATGCAATTGTAATTATATCTTTAACGATTAACAGTTAAACAATAAACAGTAACCGCATACGGTACATAGAAACGATATTAATATCATCCAGTAAAGCTTCGGGGTAAATAGCGACCTCTAGTGGTCCATTATGAAGTTACAATATACAGTGATGCCAACTTTATGGTTTGTGCGCCAAAACGGTGTAAATTGGCGGGAATGTTTTGGCGCGCGTTTCGAACGCCATTTTGTGGAAAATTATAATTTATCTACCGTAAGTCGCATACTGTCTTGACTAAATTATGATTACTACATTTTTTCGAACATTAATATTAGTAGTTTTATATTCGCATAGTCATATTGTTAGCAACCTTTACATTTCTAAACCATAATCCATATTATAACATTACCACATTTTATCTGAATACGTACTTAATTATAACAAACTTAGCAGTACACCTCCAGGAACTTCCAACTCCATGGGTGGTATACAGTGCACACCACCGAACGCATTATTTAATAGCGACTCCTTCAAACTGATTGCATTCCATTGCGCATTTAGTACGCGATCACCGACCAATTAGTTATGCAGCTCCTGCTTCCTATATCAAATAGGTCGCTTGGTTGTAATTGTCGATTACGCCAGTTAAATTTAATGCAGACCATTAGTTTAGTTAACCACGCTGAGAATTAAATGTGTTGTGTTGTATGAGCAGTTACTAAACGTAACTGTCTTTGATGAAGTATTTAGTTTGTGGTTACAGGAGTATACGTTTAGTTACATGTGTAACCTAGTTTATGTAACAATAGGCAGCAGCTACTGGTAAAACGGACTAGGAAGTCCAAATTTGAAATTTGTTCAGTAAACTTAGACTGGCCGGTACCACTTTGCATAGCACGATGCTTTGGCACATAGGTAATGCAACTTTTTCTATGGGGTAACCTATGCAACTTTTCCTATCGGGTATCGATTCTAACATTAGAAAATTGTTAGAACCCTCTATTTCCCAGCTGGTTTTGTCATGATATATACATTAAAAACATCATGAAATTATTCAACACCTTACTAAGCGAAAACCTCTGCAGATATAAAGCTCCTTATTCATAAACGCTGCTTAAAGTTAACTAGTGATTAGCGATTCTTTAACCATTTTTTTTTTTTTTTTTTTTCTCGAGTGGAAATGCCTTTACGCACCATACCCGTCGCTAGCTAGGCGACGAGCGTGTGTGGGACTCGCCCGGCCGAAGCCGGGAATACCCACTAAAACCACCCGGTTACCGTCGGGCCCTGTGTTGAGATTGTCACGGGGCCGACCCGAAGGCCAAGTACTCCGTGCCACTCTCAGGGCTTGCCGGCCCTCCCCTGTAGGGCCGGTTTCCGCGCCAAAGGGGGATTACCCGGTAACGGAATAATCCCCAGACGTGGTGACCGTTGTGCAATGCACGTGCGGGAGCTACCCGCACGCGCTGGTCACACCCTGGGGCTAAAGGAGACGAGGGTTCGTCCCCCGCCTTCTTCGCCCCACCCGTCTACGCCGGAGGGGAGCGGCAAGTACGTCCTCTTCCCGCTCCTCCTTCTGCAAGAGGACGGTCTCGCAGAAGGAGGCGGCAGCCTCCCATGCACTCTCCCTTTCAACCATGGCTCGCACCATGGTTGCCAGGGAGAGGCGTCCGCCTCCGAGCGCCGCAACGAGGTCGCGGCGCTCGTTTCGCCAGGCCGGGCACTTCACCAGGGTGTGCTCGGCCGTGTCGTCGGGGGAGTCGCAGTGATGACACCGCGGTGACTCCTCCCGACGGGCGACCCGGTGCAGGTAGTGACCGAAGCAGCCATGTCCGGTCAGTACCTGCACTAGGCGGAAGGTAAGGCTGCCATGCCGGCGCCCAACCCATCCCTCCAACACCGGACGAATCGCTCCAATCGTCCGGTGGCCGGCAGCTGGGGAGCGGAGCGCCTCCCTCCACCGGCTCAGGGCCTCCCCCTGAGCCGCTAATCGGACCCGCCTTACTTCCTCGAAGGCGGGAGCGATTCTTTAACCATACATTTTTGACCTTTTATCGTTACTCAACTTTAATCATCCTTTATGAATAAACGCCACCGTGTTTAAGGGGTTAATTCATAAACGATGATTAAAGTTAAGTGACATGCAACCGTCTAAAATGTATGTTTAAATAATCGCTAATCACTAGTTAACTTTAAGCAGCGTTTATGAATAAGGGGGCAATTCCTTAATAATGAAAACGAAACTTTCCCATTCTTCGACCAAAAATCTTAATAGGTCTAATAGCTCATCAACACAATTCAGTCTTTCAATCAACAGCAGTAAAGGTCTCTTTCATAGCTTTCGGAACAACATCGGCTGCCGGCAGAAGTTACCACCCACCAGACAAAGTCTTGCCGCCAAGCGATTCGTCATGTTCCGACGTGATGTCTGGTGAAGCCGTACGGAGGACGTGTCTGAGAAATGTTACGATGTGCGTCAGGCACGAGGCACCAATAGGATACTTGACTAAAAAAAACTAATTAGTTAGTCCGTCAGTGAGATTTCTTTCTTTTTTCATATAAACATAAAATGAAGACGACACAGTGCGTTGAAAACTCGTGTGACGTCACTGCACGCTACACTTTTTAGCGACCAGTGACGTCACCAGCCACCACTCCTGATCTTTGATGCTTTTTACTTATATTTGTAAATTTTTATTGATTTGATAAAACAAAATATACGTATCCAATATTTTTCTATAATCTGAATGACGGACTAAAGAGAATCATTTTTTTTTACCCAGGAGTTAGGTCGTTGAGGATCTCGAGATCAATCTCCCTCTGGCGTAGCATCGTTGGTCGTGGGTTTAACATTGCATCACCTCGCTCAACTGCCGTCTTCCTTCCTATTTAGTCGGTTATTTTTAGTGAATAGGCTCTTAATAAACTAATGCGCTTTACCATCAACGATTTCATCACTGCTTACCATCAGGCGGGATTGTGGTCAAACACAAAAATAATACATATTCATATAAATCCCCGATCCAATTCTTATGCCGCGTCTGAAGTGCGCTGCACGCTGCACGTTGCGCAGTACCTCTGCCCTCGCCTCCACTGACAGGTGATTTTGTTACTGAGAAGTGACCCGCCTTATGTTCCGAGCCGTCAAAAAGTTTGAATTTGACCGGACACATGACAAATATTTTCCTCTTATCACACCTTAATGAAAGTATACTACCGTATCCTCCATGCATAAAAACAAGTACAGGAAACCCGCAGTTTCTACTAGAAGTCCAATAAAAGGAAAGTTTGTAAAAAATGATTTATATCAGCGCACTAACACCGTGGATAATTGAATACGCATATTCATAAGCTGTCTTGGGGAGTGTCATTTAAACCAGTTACATGTTGGAAAAGTGGCTGAATGCGCAATATGGGCTGACCACCTCGGAATATCAACATATACGTATAGCAATTTTTTTCCGATTAAAACACCTGAACACAGAATTAAACTTGGACATTGACAGCTTCTTCATAAAGTACAAGTCAACTCATGGTTGGTATGGCAACAGCATTTACTAAAGAACTTCCGATAGGACAAATTGCTAACACCATAAATCTAAGGAGCAATAATTTTCACCCAGCGAGCCGGCCGCAGTAACCCGCAAACCATCGCGGATTGAATTTAATGTCCTCGATATTATGTGTCTTGGGACAATTTAAGAGACATTAGTACACCCTACAGCGATTCACTTATACATATTTATGAATAAAACAACCAATTTGTATTGCTTCGTGCACCCGGCTGCTGCAGCCATAACGGCACAACAACCGGGGGGGTAATACGGTTAGCCTAAAAGGATAGCTCCAATTTGTTGAAATTGTCAAACCAATATCCTTGTACGACGCTTTGTGCTCCGCTGCGGACATAAAAGGGACTTTATAGCGGATTTATAGAGTGATAAATTGTGTTCTGATAGTATAATTGGAGAGTACGGTCTCCGATTCTTAAATCAATTCACAATTCTAATGAATGTGGCTCCATTGCATGGTCTAAGCAGTGGTCACGATAACTATGTTGACCCCGATTGCGACAACGTTACTCTAGAACACACACCAACAGTCTCATAATTACGCCTACTTTGACAACTAATCGCATCTTTTTCATTGTTTCAGAAGGATCTCTCGGACGATTGCGTGTTCGAGGAACATATAGAGGAGAACAACTACAACACATACTCGCGGTTACGCAACGGGAAGAAAACCTTCTTGGCGCTAGACAATAGGGGGAGAGCGAGACGAACGCAGATCCCCGTAAGTCGGCCGCTCGGCAACCTCTCGCCGTACGCGCTGACGCTAACGAGGCGATGGGACGGGCCCAAGCAGACGCACTGTCCGCCGCGGCGGCACCGCGGGAAGCTGAAGCGGCCTCCACCGCGACACAGAAACTGCCACATACGCCTCCAGAAAGCAAATTTAAGGCATAAGAGGAAGCACAAGAAGGCTAACAATCCCAAGAAAAAGCAACGGCATCCGAAGTCGAGGAGAAAACACGAGAACGGTACGACGACCACGACCGAAGTGACGTGGGACGAGTCGACAATGTCGACCATGTCTACGACGGACGCTGAGTTTTTTCGGTCGGCGACCGCGCAGGAGGCGGTCGGACGCGCGTGAGTCGAGCGCTGGTCGCGGTTGGGGCAGCCGTCGCGCTCGCACACTAGCACCGTTCCACACTTACACGTGCAAGAATCTCTGTATCATTCCTATTTAGTGCCGTTCCGATTGATGCACGGAACGACTCGTGAAATATTACGACAAAGTAGCATTGCTCTCTTACGAATGACGCTCCAATTTAACTAGCGAGAAAGTTGAACCCGTGACGCGTTCATAAAACGAATTGTCAAAACTTCAAGTTCGTTTTCCTTTACTAGTACGTACGAAACATAATACTCAATGTTGAGTTGGGCGGTGACGCCGTTAAAGTCGATACATGTTAACAATTATACAAATGATATTATTCTACCAAAGCTACTGAAATTATCTATCTCAATTTATATTCCTAGTTCGCTTTAAAACATAGGTTTATCGGCAAGATTCCAGTTGTTAGTTACTGTTACTTATCAAGAAATTAACGTAGATGTTAAATTAACTTATTCGATAATTACTAAAACATTGATTGTTTTTAGCGTCGAGATTATCGTTTGGTAAGGTGGAACTGTGTTAGGAGAAGCCAAAAGATTCCTGTCAATTAAAATTTAGCCTAAATACTTATCGTTTCGGAATCACTCTCTTGTACGAGCATCACTTCATTCAGTTCGTAATCATTGTTCTGTTCTAATATTTCTTTAAATATCTTTAAAAACCCATTATGTAGCAATGATGATTACCCATTATGTTTTCTTAATTAAGCTAAGTTATTATTTAATGGACTTGATCCAAGCTGTTCGGATCCGTTACGATCACAACATTTTTAGTGTCCAGATATCTTAAATGCTCGTAATTTTCACATTAACAAAGTAGTCTAAAAGCTTAAGTATTCAAATTAAGAAATTAACGCTCTATTCCTTTTTAACATCAATCGTAAACGCGACTTTTAAGTATTTTTAATATCGTAATTAAAACATCTTCGGCTTTCATCACTATTTGCATCCGAATGCTTCAATATCTCGAAGAGACGAAATTCCGAAACGTTTTTGTACTTAGATACGTGTGTTGAGGTGTAATTTCATAAGAAATTGACTGAAAATTGGACTGAGTAATGTAGTTTATGTTGGTTTCGGCCTAGGCTACGATAGGATAACGTAGTGCGGCGGACGGCATGCTTCTGTATTCTATTCTAAGTTATATTCGAGCGTCTGATACGAGCGGCCCTGTAATTAATGTCTTCGAAATTATAATCGTATTCCCACGCGTGCCAGTGGCTTGGTGACATCGTGCCTGGCACACCCCGCGGTGAGGACTAAACCAGTTCAATCTGGTAAATATGAAAAAAGCTATTAAAATTATAATTGCGCAATGCGCATCACTAGTACAGGCCCGCTTGCCTCGACTCGTCCAAAAATGTAGTGATAAACATTAATGACGACGAAGTGACTATTAGTAAGTAGTTCTAAAACGTGTATCTAATTTGTAAATTTATTTATTTTCCATAGAGAAAGTCGTATTTTGTTAACGTTTTAGTTGATGTTTTTTATTCTCTCGTTCCCTTTAGTTCCAACCGATTGTAGATGTGTAGGATGTCATACGCTTGTACTTTTAGTGAGCCAATATTATTTGTATTATATTTTTATGTCCGTTCGGTAACAATATGTGCTCTGTATGCAGTTTTGTATAGTGTGTAATGGATGCATTTGCAAATATTGTGATTGAATGGATTTTACACGATTACATTCTCTTTAGTGATGTCCCTCGCATTCTGAATATGTGCGCAGATTTTGTAGCAGCTGTATAATTTCTTTTTCTTTGTCAGCGAACATTTTTTTTTAACGGGCAACACTATATTTTCCATGTAATGGTTACCTACTCTGGCAAAGGTTAAGGTAAAGGTTGATTTTATTAATAAATTACGCAAAACTGGTTTCCCACATTCAGTTTAAGTTATTTCTGTCAATTTCGAATTTCTCTTGAATTCCAAGCCTTGATACGATCGATTGACGTAGTACTGATACAACTCTAGACCATAGAGTAACCACGGAAATTAAATATGTCAAGTACAAATTAAATGTTCGCTGACGAAGCTGTTCGGGAGTTTTTTTTTTTTTTGTGAATATATGCAGTAAGCTTTATGAATGTACCTACGTATGTTATATGAATGATATTTTGAATTTATTGATATGTATGTATAATATATTAGGTATCACATGAAAACGACATGGAATACGTACAAAATAAAGCATTTACTCATCTAATAAACATTTTTATATAAAATAATCACGATCGTACCGATTCCTTGTCGTTTTCGCATAAGTCAATAAATTATTCGATTCTCGGATTCGTTATACTTGACTCGTTATTGTGAATGAATACCAATCAATCTTTATGTTAGTGTAGAAGCAGTATTTCGATATTGTAAAAATGATTCTCCGTTACAGTATCTAGTTTTTGTAGGTTTTATATTGAATAGAGAATGTAAGAAACTTCAGCAAATGTCAATATTATTGGTTTTTATATTTTGTTCTCCTATACGTAATGTTACTGGCAAGCATACAGGTGCCGTGTTTACAAACTCTGTCTCGCTGCACAAAAATAAAAAATAAACCATAGACAGCTTTTTTTTACAATATCTACCGGTTAAGAGTCATATTCAGCCTATTAAGTAGTAAAAGTAGTAGTCTGCTATATATAATAAATTATGCGGGATTCCGTGAGTTTGCAAAACAATGTGCCGATAATGGTGTAAAAATATGAGTGTTATGTTAATTTAATGCCCATGTGCCATAATATATACTGCCCTTTGGGTTAGCCTACCGATTCAATAAACACTGTTAATTTTCACGCAGTTGCTATACTCAATTACATTATATAAATATTGTTAAGAAATAAGGGGCGTATCCACTTACGGTTAATGATGGACAATACATAGACTTATACTATTGGACATGCCGTACGCGTTTAATCTGCAGTCATTTTTTTGGTTTGAAAAGAGTGAGAGAGATGGTCTATGCTTCCGGTGTAACACTATCTCTTTTCTCATAAAAGATAGACGAAACTTCGTTTCCTCTCTTTCTTTCGGAGTGCCACAATTCTCATCTATAAGGCATGTCCAGTAGTACCTATACGTCGTTGGGACAATATAAAAAATTGTAGATAAAATATGACAAATATCTTTTTTCCTATCGTGATGTAAATACCCCTTGTTTCTCGAAAATTATAATTATTTAAGAATGTCAAGAGGAGTCAACAGTATTACTTACTTAATTAATTTCGATACCTTTTTACAATAATGACATACTTTTAAAAATGATCGCGTTTGCTTAGTGCATTTATACATGTACGATTGAAATTTAATTCTGAATATAAAATAAATGTTTTTGAATGTAAAAATAAAATATCTTTAGATGTTTTTCTAAAGTAGAATTTAAAATTTTACCTTTTTACCTACTTAGTTCTACCAAAAGAAAGATTGGTCGAAACTTTTGGACAATAACTTTTTACAGCCTCTTATACCGACAAATAAATAAAAATGATTCTATAATCTCTGTGTTTTCTTTACAACTACCCTACAAACAAATATTCGCATAAGTAAGTATACAGCATTATTAGAATGATATGGTCATATTTAAAGACATCAAGCTATAGCATATCCAGTTTTAGCTGGCTTCATTGTAAATAGGTTTTCCGTACAATCAGAAGTCAGCTTATACTAGGAAGTGTATAAAGGGTGTATCTGACATCGACGCACAAACAAGTACCATGGATCCAGTACATGATTCTGAACCCCCCAGTGGTGGAATTTTTCGTCGGCTTTTTCATGATTAAAAATAAATATATATTCAGTGTTTTTTACTTTGGACCGTTCACAATTGCTATACTTTTATAACCCAATAAGATTTTAAAGTAAAAATTAATTAATTCGCTAATTACACAAAAAATGGTAATGAAAACAAAGCTCGATAAACTATCCTACCAGCTGATTTAATAGGGTTCACATCAGGGATCAACGTCATACCTACAAACCCGCACGGCGGCACGCTTGCAACGTTCAAAGGCCGAGCCGACCCTTTTTTTTAAACACTGAGAATTCTGTAACCGTTCATTAACGACATAAATGACTATCATAATTTTATTAGTGGCATGCAGTCTAGCCTTTTCACGAAGTTTGCGTTACAATGTCAGATACACCCTGTATGTTCCGTTATTTTTTGTTTATACGAAACCTGAATATAGTTTGCTCAGAATAAGCAACTGAATCGATTCCAGTCATTTTACACCATGTTATATTTTTCAAATAAATTTTAAAAAATTGTAGTTTGGCTACCGAGCGCAGAACATACGCACACTGAAGGCGCGTTGAACATATTTTTGTAAGGACAACCAGGTACTTAACAAACAAGTTTGTGATTTTTCATGATAGCTTTTGAATTTTTTTATATAGATCTTTACATAAAAATACTGGACACGCGTTTGGGACTTCGCATATAAATAAAATAAAGTAGCATAGCTTCATGTATTCGTTAATGTATAAATAAATAAATACGCACAAATCACACAGATTGAGCTAGCCCCAAAGTAAGTTCGAGACTTGTGTTATGGGATACTAACTCAACGAATATTTATAATAGATACATATACAGATAAACATCCAAGACCCAGGCCAATCAGGAAAACATCGTTTTAATAAAAGCACATTTCTATTATATCGAGTCATCGTCCTCCGAGCCTTTTCCCAACGATGATGGGGTCCACTTTCAGTCAAACTGGGTTTAGCTGAATACCAGTAATTTGCATGGAACGACTTTCGGGTTTCTGAAGAAAAGTAAAGACTATCAAAGAACTACGAATTACAGTCCAGATCAGCATCTTTTTTTTATAATTCTAAACTAGTACTTGACCGCAATTCCACCTGGTGGTAAGCAGTGATGCAATCGCTGAGGGTAAAGCACGCTAGCTTATTAAGAGCCTATTCTCTCAAAAAACTGAGTGACTAGGAAAGAAAACGACAGTTGAGCAAAGTGGTGCCATGTTACACCCCAAAAAAACGACCATCGATGCTGCGCCAGAGGGAGATTGTTCTGGAGACCCTCCACGAGGAAACTCCCGAGACAACAACATTTGGCACATCGTACCCGGCACACATCGCAATATAACTGCTGAGACCCGTCCTCCGTACGACTTCACCAGATATCATGCCGGAACACAGCGAATCGCTGGGCGGCAAGACTTTGTCTGGGTGTCTTCTGCCGGCAGCCGATTAAAAAAACTTAACGTCCCAGGAACGTCCCTCCGTACGCCTCCTCGTGTTATATATTTCTATTATATCGAATAACCGATTGATTGTTCAGCTGAAAAGCGATTCGATTGTCCATTCGGCTGGAAAATCTAAGCGACAGAGATTTCGAGATTATTCGATTGTTTGCACATTTCAATTTATTGCGGCATAGGTATCATATCAACCGTGCTGTAAAATGATTGTGGTAAAGACGCATGGAGAAATGGGAATTCCTAAAATACCATCCTGTTTCAGAAAATGCTGCCTCACTGCTGAAGAAACTATCTTTGTTACTCTGTCAAACAAAGATGGAGCTATACCTATAGGATGTGCTATCTCTCTTTCACAACGGCACAATGATGGTATTAATACGTCATATTCCTATTTTTTTCAGTAACAATAACAGAAAGAATTTCTCAGTAACAGGCTGGTATCTGGATTTATGCGGTAGGATTTCGGTACCCACGCTACGTCTTCCGTGTGTGGTCGACACTCGAGAACCCGTCGGCCCCATCGGGCCGATGGGGATGTCTGTGGACCTCCTTAATTTGAAAAAAAAAAACGAATATGTAACTTCTGTCCTTTTCGTAATTAAATAGAGAAAAAAAGCAATGCTGGTGCTACACTAGTGGGTGAAGATTAGTATCGCGTTGACGCCCAAACTATCCGTTGTCGGACATACACGATGTTCTTGTCTACATTGACGGGCGCCTTACATTCAGAAAGCGGCCTACGGCGAATAATCTTGTTTAGTTGTGCGGCCGAAAGGCGAAAGAGGAATCAGTGGTTTTGCATTATATGTCAGTAAATTATTATTTACCTATTACATGTGTACAAAACAAAAACAATGAAAAAAAAATGCAAAAAGAACGTCAATAACGCTTCAAAGTCTGGACGACACTGAAGTGTAGCCACTCCAGAGAATATTGTCGCGACAAGTCCTTTGAAGTGCGCCACTTTACAGACAGTGCCCCGATGCTACACAGTCTACGCACGAATACATTGCGTTGCAACGCCAAATACATCGCCGTAGCCCGCTAATGTAGCCCCAGCATTACAGAATTTAGTTAGCGAACAAGGAAATCGGCGCTAATGAACTGAACTGTCAAAATAAAAGCCATTGCTGGCTTTTATTTTGACAGTTCAACAACATTCATTGCGTTATTTACGGCTTTCAACAGATCAATATAAAGCAATAAATCAGCTATTTACTTCAAAATAATTAATATTGTTATCGACGGTGTGTATGGTGTTATTGCGTAAAATAACGGCGCTAAGCTGGATTCGGTTTTCGGCAAGGTACGGACGACAGCAGATCAAGCTACCCGAAACTGTCAAATATTCCTAATCAACTTAGAGCCTTGATGCTTTAGCGATAAAATTTAAAATCTAATAAATTTGTAGTAGCTCGATGTGCTGTCGTCTGTGCTTCCGTAATACAATATCAGCAGCAACTGGTTCCATTTTGACAGTTCAATAACATTAATTGCGTTGTTTGTATTGTTAAGCAATAGTTATTTATGCTACTGTCAAGCAAAGATAGCTACTGCAATACGAGTGATAGTTTTGTGCCACGAAGCGAAGCTGAGTGGCACAAAACGCAGCTCAAGCCCAAGCCTTTTTGTCGTCAATATAATCTTTAACACTATAAAATGCTTTCTGACACAACTTAAGTTTAATGAAAGATTTGAATTTATTCAGGCTGAGATCTTGAACCACCTCTGGAAGTCTATTGTAAAAATGAAAGTCTGGAAGTCTATTGGACAACATGTAATGTAAAAACAATCAGTGTAGTACGAGATGATCCCCTTAAGCGAGAATCGCTGTAAAATGCAATTGTTATAAATTAAACTTAAAATAAAAGCATTTACTACTAATATATGTATCTACCTAAGTTCCCTCTCGCTCAAAACCAACAATATTTGAGATTTCATTAAAATATTTCTTTTTTTAAAAAACACTACAAAGTAATCATCTTGTACACTCCTATGGGTAAGATGATCCCCGAGGTAAGATGATCCCTATGATTATCTTACCCCCATTGCAAATAAACAAATATTTTTATGAAGAAAAAGGTTGTAAAAAACAAAAAAAAAAACGCAATATTCAAACAAAATCTTTATTTAAATTTAGAGTTTTTAGTTAAGTAACAAAATAAAATTAAATAAATGAACAGTAAGGTGACTTAAAATTCACAAAACTCAAAAATCTCCTAAAACCAAAAATCAATAAATATTTGAGTATAAATGAATAAAGAAAATAAATTAATATTCCTTCTTAGAAATTTAAACGCTTTTTGACAGGTGTTGTTGCATATATCAAACATAAATTCACCAGCATCACCTTTCTCTATCCCAAAACATGCTTCATGCCCTCATTTTTCACATGAACAACATTTGATCCATCTTTCGCCCTTGTTATCGCTTGAAAACTTTTCTGTACATCTTCTTTAGACTCAGATGTTATATGGAATTTTTAGGTGCAGTCTTTTTCTTAATTTCATTATTAATTTTTTTTAAATTAATTTTTCTGTTTTCTTGCTATTTTTTCCCTCTAAATAGTTCTTGTACGGCGTGCTAGTTAAAACAGTCGGATGGTTGGTTTTCTATTTCAACGTGCTTCTTTTGCCCACAATTTATGGCAAAAGTTTTAATGTAGCAGGTCTAACGGCAAACTTCCGATATTATTATCATCAAGTGATGTCTCACTGTGGTTGACTGCACAGCTCGTCGATGGGATTGGCGACAGTGGACTGCGAATTTGCGAAGTTTAACTTCAAAGACATCAAAATATCAGAAATTTTAGCGGAACGAAATTAACGATAACTCGGAGTGCGTCAAAGTAGCTTGGAAAGCGAATCCTGAATTCCTGACTGTTTGATTGATTTGTTTTTTTTTTTTTTTTGTAGCGCTTATTTCACTGTGTGAGTATAGACAGCGATAGAGAGTGAGCGAAAACGCATGCGAACGAACGCCATTTGTATTTCTTTATCTGCGCGGGTTATAACTTCACGATATTGTCTAAAAGTTCGATCGAAGGCCAACGACGCTGCGTGTCGCGGGTTCGATTCCCACACGGAACAAATATTTGTATGGCCTACAGTTACCTTACCCAGTTGTTCTGGGTCTGGCTGTTTCTGTATGTGAATTGAAATGTTTGTTAGTTTCAAAAAAAAATGCCGGCACTTAAATCCTTCAAAATCAAAGTCGATAGTCTCATCTCAAAAAACAAAATGTCAAAAACCTGTCAATTTTTTTGGGGAATTTTTAAAGTATTTTTGACAGATGGAGACTATACCTGAGGAGATCTTAAGAACGTTCACAGTCTGATCCCATGATCTGATCTGTCTCAATGTATGATGAGATTGCTATTTGATTTTGAGAGTTTTAAATTCCGGGAATCAGCTTTTAAATTGTGAATGTTCGGCTTTCATTTCTGCCAGTACTTTCCAGAGAAAAACCGTTGTTATGCCAATATAGATGGGCAATTCGATGCTTTAAAAACACCTAATTTTCTGGGTGCTTACGTATTCATCAGGTGTTTAAACAAAAGCGTCAACCTGATGGGTTAGTCATCTACATAAGTGAACATTAATTTCGTCCACCTTACTAGATCTTCGGTAGTATAGTGGTAAGTATCCCCGCCTGTCACGCGGGAGACCGGGGTTCGATTCCCCGCCGGAGAGAATCTTTTTGTATTTTTTATTGGCCCTATATTTCTTTATCGAAAAATTAAATAAAAAAAATATGAACTTGATCAAAAAATCATAGGTTTTATGATTTTTTAATCAAGTTCATATTTTTTTTTATTTAATTTTATTTTTTGTATTTTTTTTTTGGCCCTATATTTCTTTATCTAAAAATTAAATACCAAAGGATTTTAGGAAATTAAGCACCGGAAGACGTAGCGTGGGTAGGCCCCCGATAAGGTGGACCGACGACCTGGTGAGGGTCGCGGGAAACCGCTGGATGCGGGAAGCGCAGGACCGGTCGTCGTGGAGAACCTTGGGGGAGGCCTATGTCCAACAGTGGACGTCTTTCGGCTGAAATGATGATGATGATGAAATAACAAAAAACCTATGAACTTAATTAAAAAATCATAAAAAAAGCCATACATTTAATTTTAATTTAAAAAATATATATATGTACCTATACTGATGCGATTGGAGGGACTTCGCTTTAGAACCACCAACAGTGAAGAATGAGTGTTGAGTAACTGATAGAATTTATTCAAATTGACTATATCGACGCTGGAAAGCGATTTTGTCGTATCCGAAAAAAGGACAATTTTGTTTTATTGCATTATTTGATCCAGAGAAAAGTTAAGAAGTCAAGATTTTGTCATAAAAAGGTTTTGTCAAAGATCGTAGGAATACGTGGATCAGACCGTCCGACGTAGTATTTTTTTTTTTTCGAATTGAATTGTGCAATAAAACAAAATGCCTTTTTTCGAGATACGACAAAATCGCTTTCCAGCGTCGATATTCATAAGTCTATTCCAACCAAGAAAAAAGATCTGGCAGAATAATGGTGATTTCATGAGAAATAAAATAGAAAAAAGGAAGAAGGTAGTTTGAAACCCTGATCATAAAGACAATGATCTAAGATCAATTAACTTTAATAATTATTAATAGCGGGTTTTAGCTTAGCCAGGTTTAAGCCCTCAGTAAAACATAACAAAGTATTGGAACGCTTCATAGATCCAATGGTCCTCGGAACGAAATGAATGAAATACCTACGCACTCCGTCAATGGAACGCGCCAGCCATTGATCTTTCTCCAGAGTCGCTCCTATTTTTACTAAGTTGGCAGCACTTCTTACTGACTGACGTAGCTGTGGCCAATGACAATAGGTGTGAAAGAGATAGGTATAGCACTCTGGCCAATATGAGTGAAAGAGGAAGGTAGCAAAGGACGATCACGTGGACGAAAGGCCAAATTATTTGAAGCTGTTCATTATCTTCTATTGTACTACACATAAGCTTCAATATTGACTGTCATAGGTGTTAAAAATATTGGTGGGATTATTCAATCGTGTTCGGTCTGAAGTGGTGGCGTTACTGCATATCGAATGAAGGTCGCTCGCTCGCTTCGCCGCTCGATGCTTCATTCGATCGCCATTTTGTATAGGCGTTTCAACTCGCAATACTTTTGATTCGATTCAAGCCTATAATCGTTTTCGTCGATTCATTCAATAACAATCTGATTTTAGGCGGTAAATTGTAATTGATTGACTACCAATCTAATATCGATACAAAATGAAGAAATGTTCTTCGATTGTGTGGAGGTTTTTTGACCGCCTTGAAGAAAATAAGAGATGTGTTGCAGTGTTGTGTAAATTATGTGAAACTCAGTATAAATTCTTCGGAAATACGACTAATCTCAGGGCTCACCTGATAAACAAACATCCTATTCAGTGGGAGCTATCGCAGAATGGAACATTGACTGACGCCTTCAGAGATGAAGATGATGATACAAATCAAACGACATCCACGCCTAAACGAAGAAAATATACGCCGAGGGCTCGCAAAGATAAAAACGTACGTTATTCAGTATCAATTAATAAAGAAGAATCTGCCGGATCGGGAGCTATGCCTAAAATCGAAATACAACGGGTACCTATATTGTTATAATTAGGTTATAGTTTCTTTATCAGTTATCAGTTATCAAACCGAGACTGTTATCGAAAAATTATCGATTAGCGGTCACCGGTAGAGAGTAACGTTTGTTGATAAAAATAAAAGTAATCGATTCGTGAAGTTCAATCGATAATGATTATGACGTAACTGATCATCGATTTTTGTTTGTTGTGTCAATGTAAAAGTTGTGATTGTGCATGAGCTTCGAAAATATTTTAGTTTGTTCGTAAATAAAGTCGGCAGATTAGAGTGTACCCATTAAAGGTATCTCGGTAAGATTGCAATTGCCTTAAGATCATATCGAATCAATTTTATGATTAACTGAACCGTGTTTGAATACTTTGAAGGTTAAGACGCTACATACGAGTATTCATGTTTACAAAAAGATGTTTGTGGAAACTCAAGAGCTGAAACTTTTAACAAATACCACGGCACGGATAAAGACTTGTTTTCATTGGTTGTTACTGGGTAAAGTAACTGTTGATTGGCGTATTGGTTACTATGGCAATGTTAAGCATAGGTTATGACGTCCCGCCAAAAACAGTAAAAAGCTTTTTAGACTGAGTTTATTACTAGGTATCTTCATATTTATTTTCTGCAATTTATATGGTGCAAATTACTAATCTACAAAATTCTATTCTATTGCTATAATTCTAAATTTGAAAACTTACTAGGTTTCTTACAATTTATTTTCATATTATTTGCTGCTACAGCTTCAAGGATTTGTGGAAAAATCATTAAATTATTATTTTCATAACACTAAATTGATGTTTTAAGTGTCTAAGCTAGTTATACAACAATGAGTTCAACTTGTCTCATAATAACTTTGTTTACAGGTTGATGTGTTAGAGAACTCAGATTCTGACATTGAAAAAGAAGATGGTAATGACACTTCAATAAATCTAGTCCGCCAAATGCATGCAGGAGGAAACACTGACGAGGAGTGGCTGGAGGAAGACCCTTACCAAATCACACATATAGAGACATATGAGCCTAAACGTAAAAAAATGAAGTACAGGAAGATTAAACGTGAAGTCGCCTCACCAACTGGCCTACCTGGCTTCTATGTTGCACCTAAGGCTGAAAAGACGCTAATCTTTGAAGATTCCCAAAACAAAGATGAATATTCTGTGTTCGGAGAGTATGTTGCAAATAAACTGAGAAAGTTCAAAACTCCCCGAACAAGGGGAAATTTACAACAATTGATCACAACAATTTTATGGCAGGCAGAGTATGGACTATATGATAATGCGGATGCTGTAAAACGAGTACTGATGTATTCCGTTCAAGCTCCTCAACCTGAACCATCTGTATCAGTAGACTTTGAAACACAAATACAAACAGTTCAGGCTGAAGAAATTATAGAACATAGAGAAGAAGATCCTATCCAAAGTAATGAGGGTAGTTTAGGTGTAATTAATTAAATATATTAATTAGGTTAAATTCATGGTTACAAATTATAATAAAAGTTGTACAGTAATTGTCTCGCATTCATTTATGGTGGCCATTTTTTTTTTTTTTTTTTTTATTAATGTATAAACCAGCGCTTGACCGCAATCCTGCCTGATGGTAAGCAGTGACGCAATCGTTGATGGTAAAGCGCACTAGTTTATTAAGAGCCTATTCACTCTAGCCTTGAAGACACTCAAATTGTAGTCCGACGGAAACACCGCCGCCGGCAGATTGTTCCAGTCCCTCGATGTACGCGGTATAAAGGAGGAGGCGAAACGCTTCGTCCGGATCGTAGAGGTGTTAACAACATAAGGGTGGAAACTCGCCGTACGACGGGTCGTCCGATGGTGGAACGGGGATGGGGGAATTAAATCGTGCAATTCCCTCGCACACTCCCCAGAATGTATCCTATAGAACACCGAAAGGCTGGCTACTCTACGCCTGTGCTCTAGGCTTTGGAGACCAACTCGAGTTAAATCAGGGTCACCAATCAGCCTCTTCGCGCGCCTCTCCACCGAATCCAAAGTGGCCAGGTGACACTTAGCAGCACCAGCCCAAATGTGGCTGCAGTACTCCACACACGAACGGACCTGTGCTTTGTACAACATTAGAAGCTGCCCTGGTGTGAAGTACCGCCGGACCTTTGCGATTACACCAAGTTTTCTGGCAGCCACCTTGGCCTTGGACTCAATGAACCGCCCAAAGTTTAGGTTCGAGGAAATCTCAATACCCAAAAGCTGAAGGCGGTCGGTACACTCCAAGGATACATTCCGAAAAGTAGGAGCCAAGGTGAACGGGCTCCTTTTGGCGGTGAAAAGACACGCCTGCGTTTTGGCGGCATTGAATGCTACAAGATTGGCATTGCCCCATTCGGAGACTGCCTGAAGTGCAACACTCGTTCGCTCTACCATGGCCTCTCTTTCGGACCGGATTGATTCCCTACTAGCCCGAGCATCCGGCAGGTATCTCTCCATAACTGTGCTGTCATCTGCATACCCATAGATACCGGGCATCAGCAGATCGTTAATATGTAGCAGAAACAGAGTTGCAGAGAGAACAGACCCCTGAGGAACACCGGCATTAGTCGACATGGGCTCAGATGAGCAACCGTCGACAACAACTCGGAGGGACCGTTCAGTCAGGAAGTCTTTTACCCAGCCAGTCAGGCTAGGGGAAATGCCGTACGCTGGAAGCTTACTCAAAAGGCCAGCGTGCCATACCCGGTCGAAGGCCTTCGAGACATCAAGGGAGACAGCAATTGCTTCCCCATTCCTCTCGAGTGCCTCGCCCCACAAGTGAGTGGCATACACTAGTAGGTCCCCAGTTGACCGATTGCGGCGAAACCCGTACTGTCGGTCACTGAGGAGATCGTTACCTTCCAGGTATGCCAAGAGGCGCGAGTTCAATACACGCCATTCATATTATCATATTAGTACACAAACATGTAATGATTGATTTTGTAATTGAGGGCCAAAGATTTGATTTTTTTGTTAATTAAGTTTTCCCTTAATTACTAACATGGTTAACATTTAACACTTCGGAAGTCCATGATATGACTTTGACTTAGGATACTTTTATCCTGATATACCCACGGAATCAAAACTTTTACTGGTGAAACTGCAGAGAGCAAATTATAATTAATTAAATCACCTTCACTAAGTGCGCAAAAATAATAATTTGTAATAATTACCTCATTAAAAATATCCATATTGTACATTCTAGTCTATTTCCTGGAAGGTACTTTTTTAGCCATAGTTAAGAATTGTTCTCTCGGGTGATTCTGCTTAGTGAACCAAGGATAGAGTAAAAATTACAGCCTGCTCTTTGCTAAGTAACCTGCATAAGAATATGAACATTATTCTTGCTATGAAAATATTCCCTAAAAATGCTTCCTTTACAAAGTCAATGTCATAAGCCACGGCTCAGGGGTGAACTTACACCTAATATATAATACATAATCACCAACTTACAATGAACCTTAAGTCACTGGATATATGCAGATCAAGTAAGTTAAACACTTGTCATATCAAATATATTTTTTTTATTAACATGTAGGTAAGCTATATTTCTAAAAATCATAAATTTATGGAAGTACAGACAAGCACATAAGTTTAGGGTCTACAATCTGTCAAACATTAATAAACTTTCTGCTTTATAACTAAATCATAAGGTACAATTGTAATGAAACTGCTTTGCATGCCAAGCAAGGTTGTCTAATGGAACGGACAGCTGTGCTGCTGAGTTTGTTGCACCACTTATGTTCCTCAGCGTAAGCCATACACCCTACCACCCTAGTGGTGGTAAAGGGTTGGCGTTTTGGGAATAGTTATGTAATTTTGGCGCCCTAAAATTGCCAATTCGTAGCCTCATCATCATTATCATTTCAGCCGAAAGACGTCCACTACTGGACGTAGGCCTCCCCCAAGAATCTCCACGACGACAGGTCCGATTCTCAGCCTAAGTAATTTAAATATATTAAATAAATAAATATATACGGACAAATCACACAGATTGAGCTAGCCCCAAAGTAAGTTCGAGACTTGTGTTATGGGATACTAACTCATCAATACTATATTTTACAATAGATATATATATATAGATAAACATCCAAGACCCAGGCCAATCAGGAAATGATCGTTTTCCATCATGACCAGGCCGGGGATCGAACCCGGGGCCTCTACGTAGCAGGCAGGCGTGTTGACCGCTGCGCCACGGAGGACGACAAACTACTATTATGTAGGTACTTAATTTTATAAATGCTCGTAATCGCCCCTACAAGTGTAAATCTTATTTTACTTATTGAAAATCTTATGTTAACATATGAATTAGAATTTATATAATTATAAAGTAGTGCTTGCCCGCCTGATGGTAAAGCGCGCTAGTTTATACAGTATATTAAGAAAACCCTGTCCGACCCGTGAAGGTGTTGTTAGGTATCGATAACTGATTCTACTAATGGATACAAAACCGGGCTAAACTTAATAAAAAAATCCCCCTAAAAAAATAAATATTATTTCGCAAAAAGAGGTAACTTAATAAATGTGCGTTAAGCATCCCTCCGCGGGCGGCAGGGTACGCGGCACGTGGTCGCATCGCTATTCGCTCATAATAATACCGGTGTTGTCACTTTTTTAAAAATTACGAAATTTCGGGGAAGTTGGAATTAATTCGCGGGAAAAAAAAGATTATTTCAAAATTCTAATTTGTACTATGATGATTACGTAAAATTTTATATCATAATTGGTCATGTGTTTACCTAACCTTTATTATCCTTGTGGGTCGGACAGGGTTTTCTTTGCATATTGTATATAGTATTCATTAAAACGAAAACTGCGTGAATAGAAAATAAGACTAGCGAGACCAACTCGCTGCTGCGCCAGAGGGAAATTGATCTGGAGACCCTCCACGACCAAACTCCCGACAGAAAAACATTTGGCGCATCGCACCAGACATCGCAACACAACTGCTCAGACCTGTCCTCCGAAAAACTTCACCAGACATCATGCCGGAACACGACGAATCGCTTGGCGGCAGACTGTCTGATGGGTGGAACCTTCTGCCGGCATCCGATGTTATTGCCTGAATACCACCAAAACTTTTAACTGTTCCGTTAAATTAAAGCCTTTTTAGTGTCGAATTCACGTAGGTAAGTAAAGTAACAAGTTAAAAACCCTCTAGAATCTCCTTTTATGATATCCACACTAGGGTTGTAACGGAGGCCTTGTTAGCGGATGCCGAGGCGACGAGTCTCACCTCCGTGGACGCGGAGGTTAACGGAGGCGGACGTGGAGGTGAAAGTCGATATAGAATTTTTTTAATTTATGGTTATTTAAAACATTTTTTTATTTTAAACACATACATTAATAGTAGTACACTTAATAACAATATTACCTTCTAATAATGAAAATTAAGGAGAAACAAATTGTAGGTATTTGCTGCATTTCCGTCTCGCACTAGTTGATTCTTGTCTCTTGACAATTTCGCGCTCAAACCACAAACGTGGTCGGACGGTTGTCGAGCGTCGCAGTTTGTGCGTTATTTATTTTATAAATACGTAAATAAACCTCCGTTATAACTCCGCAAAAAATGTGCGGAGTCGGAGGCGGAAGCGAAGATACGATTTCTTGCGGAACTTCCGCAGTAACGGAAGCGGAGGCGAAGCTCCGTTACAACCCTACTCCACACTATCAATCCGGATCATTTTAAAGCATATTCCTAAACTATTATTTAGAAATGTGTGTCTGCTCAAGGACGTAAAAAACACTCAAGCTACTACAATTGACAGATTTTATTGGATTTTCAACTTTATAAATAAAGACGTCGCGACGACGCTTCTATACATTTTGTATGAAAGGGATGCGATAAAGTCAAACCCCCGTGCCCCGTTTGCGTCTTACGTCTTGTCTGTGTGTCCAGTGCCTTATACCAGTTGATGTGGAGTAGATACAAAAAAAAGAACAACACCGACTTCCAAATTTAAAATTACTTCGTAATGTTTTTTTTTTAAGTTCAATGTGGTGTTCACTATAATCACTTATAGGGGCTTTGAGGTTTGAAGTAAAACCACCGAATTATCAGTAAGTACACACAGCTTAACGGGCACGTCTAGTCGCCACTCGGGATAGAGCGGGAATGTCTTGAGATGCTACATTAAACTGTGTGCCACATTTAATTGTATACATCACATCTCTTTGCTTTTTTTTGTTGTCAAGTATACTTTTAGTTCCTGTTCGCATGTGATTAGTGACTATTAATAATAAGTTCATTTTATTCAGTAGTTAAGTCGTGGTGACCTAGTGGTTTAAACACCAGCCTCTCAAGTATGAGTGCGCGGGTTCGATTCCAGGACAGGCAAGTACCAATGTAACTTTTCTAAAGTTATATGTACTTTCTAAGTATATCTTGAACACCAATGACTGAAGGTGAAGGATCTTGAGGAAACCTGGACTTATAAGTCTGAAATCGCCAACCCGCATTGAGCAAGCGTAGTGATTACGCTCAATCCTTCTCTGAATGGGAGGAGACCTGTGCCCAGCAGTGGGACGATAAAAATGTTGATAATGATGATGATTCAGTAGTTCTGTCAGCTTGTAGTGTAAGTGTAGTCATTTTATTGTGGGTACTTTTATCTAATTACGTAAAGAAAAAGTTTCATCGACTCTGTACGTGCTACGTGACTAAACCTACGCATTTCAAAATCACGTGGATAATTCGTTGAGAAACATAGTTTCTGGCTATTTTTATGTTCACGCAAACGGAGTCATCGCACTGATAATATTTCTGTTAGACTTTGCGGCAATTCCTATCCTATTCATTGTAATACATGTAGGTAGTTATATTCTAGTGAAATAGGAAATAGTAACGCAGATTCTCTTATTCACATACTAAACTTAGTTTAAGATAAGTGCTTCTTTTTTTTATTTCATCAAAAAAGTATAGAAGATAACAAATTAGTTCTGTCAAATTAAGAAACTCCATAGACAATTTAGACGCGATTAAAAAAATAGTGACTAAACATACCTTAATCCTACGTCAGGCGCGCATTAATTTGACAGGACTAAACTAATATTTATCTTCAGTCCTTTTCTTAACGAAATAGAAAGAAAAAGATGTACTGAGATTAAGTTTGGTTAGTGAACAAGGGAATCGGAGCCATTGTCTACGAATATTGGGTGGGATTACAGTGGCTAATCACTAATGAGGAAGTGGATAAGTACCTTTTTTTTTAATAATTATAAACTAGTGCTTGACCGCAATTCCGCCTGATGGTAAGCAGTGATGCAATCGTTGATGGCAAAGCGCGCTAGTTTATTAAACCTATTCACTGAAAAACATCTTAGTGAATAGGAAATAAGTCGGCAGTTGAGCGAGGTGATGCAATGTGAAAGCCAATAACACGACCAACGATGTTGCGCCAGAGCGAGATTGATCTGGAGAACTCCGCGATCAACCTCCCGACACAACTTTTGGCGCATTGTACCCAGCACACATCGCAACACAACTGCTAAGACCCGGGCTCCGTACGGCTTCACCAGACATCATGCCGGAACACGACGAATCGCTTGGCGGCAAGACTTTGTTTGGTGGGTGGTAAGTTCTGCCGGCAGCCGTACCTAAGTACCCTTAATCCCAAATTATTTTAGTTCAGTGCAACATGTCCAATTCTTACATACTTCTGTAAGTATTCTTATCCTTGACCCAAGACGTGTAGCTTTCTTGATTTTATCTATGAAAGGATTGAAGTCCTAGCTTAATCAGACTTTAATGTTCCCACTGTTGGGATACAGGCGTCCCCGCAGTGAGATGGAGTGTGCCGTAATCGAAATAGAAGGGCCCAGCATGGGGTAGTAGAAGTCACATATCTTCGAACTTTGAATTAGTTTACCAAAAAAATGTAGGTAGGTATTATTGGGCAAGAAATAGGGATATTGGATAAACTGGTATAATCTTAAACTGCATTTTATTTGTGTAACATTACTAATCCCGACCTGGATATAAGTACAGACATAACCTTGTCGGAAACGACCATTGCCGGAATTATGGCAGCCAAGCACTCCAGGCCGTATCTGGAGCGGTTTTGCATCAAGGTGGCTAAAATTAGTATTGAGAGGAATCGGACGAGGGGCGCAGCACAGCCAGTGCTGCCGTCAGCAAGGATTCAGTAGTTATAAGTAAGATTGTATATAAATGTTTAGAAGTAAGTATATTATTAAATGTTAAAAGATAGATGACAAAGAAAAGATAACAAAAGAAAAGAAATGATGACGTGGGAAAAAAGCGACCCATAATGACAAGGCCAATGCCGCAAAAAGAGAGCATGCGGAAAAAAAAAGGATTGGTGGAAAACAAAATAGTAAAAAAGAATCCTTGCCACGCAAGGAGAGAACTAACGGCAAACTATAAAAAAAAATCTTATCCATTGAAAATATGTCGATGCTCAGCAACGTAAATAACGCAATGAATATTGTTAAACTGTCAAAATAAAACCCTTTTTGCTACGCATAATGTATTATGCAATTACCCTACGTGTGTTGAAAGTAAAAGTATTATAGGTATCTATGTAGGTATAATTACTGGCCACCAAATCTCAATCAACTACCCGCAAAGTGACTCTAAAAGATGCACTATCGTTTGATACAATTCAATTTTAACATACTGGGTACTAGGCCCAACGTTACGCTGATGCTGCATAACACTCATTTAAGAGGCAAGCAAAATCGCAGGTCAAATGCGGCCTGGTCCTCTAATTAACGATAAGGATCACATAAATTGGTCCCTCATAGTTCATGGTCTTTAATGACTACGCCGTTTGTGAATTGCATAGAGTCATAGAGCAGAGTGCAAATGACGTTACCACAGACAAATAGATGGTGTGAAGAATTTGGGTCGGGTGTTCAACTCCAACCAGGATGCAACTTAATTGTGCAACTAAATAGATGGAATGGACGCGGTAAACTGGTAAGGTAATTTAGATGGCAATGTTTAACAGCTGTTAAATAATACTAATTGTGGACATTTGTGATCTGGGCTAGACTTAGCCGCGCTAAAGTGACGTACCTATACATAAATAGATAGCTTACACTTTACACTATCGTCAAGGTTTCATCATAGTTGTTATATGAGTGGATATAGTCGCACCAAAATTGATTTAGGTACCTACAATACCTACTTGTGTGGTGGGGCATAGTGACTAATAAAAATAGCTAATGTAACCTACGGCTACTACGTATTGCGGACATATCTATACCTGCCCCCTTTAAAAAAATTAGATTTCGTGCGCATGGTGACCACAGCGGTGTCCGTAAGTAGGTGATACAAAAGTGAAAAGAGTATCTTGTTAGGTCGAGTTATGAGCTGCAAGAAGGAATAGTCCTTATGTTAGATAGAAATTGTGGCGATTGTCCCTCTCAATCCAATAAAAAAGTAATAGGAACCTATCTAATCTCTGAAATACCTACTTTGCAGGTACTTATTTTGTTAACGCTTAGAAGCATCTCGTAATGTAACTTATCAAGTTAAACAAGCACGGATACCGACCGAAAATCCAATAGAGCGCTGGATTCCTAAGGCAAAAGGATTGAAGGTCAAGTGTAGAGTTTTCGTCAAAATATTTTCCACATAGAGCCAGCTATTTTTTCGCAAACTACGAAAACTTATAAAGAATGCACTGATTAACAAATTAACAGTCAACTCTTACTACTAGGCAATAGGGTTTATTTTGAGTTGCGCTTGCCGTATAAATCTTGGACAGCACATGCGCATGCGTAACTGGATTTTTATTATATCTTTGTCTCGCTCGCACACGTCATTCCACCGTTCTACCAACATGGCCACGTTAAGCCGTACATCGACTAAATTATTAAGAAAAATACAGTTTTCACCTGTTACAGCGCGTAATTTTAGTAATGTGAAAAGTGGTAATTCATTAAAAAAGGTCTTGACGACCTGTGTGTGCGTCGCGGGCGGTGGCGTGGCGTTTTATTCCGTAAATAAATATGGGAGGAAGAATACAGTCTACGCTCTCAAGGCGAAGGTTAGTCATATTTTGTTATTTTATCATACATTTCTGCATTTATCAATCCACAATAATGTCTCAACTTACCTATTCTTCGATATCATTAGGGTTATGCATGTAAAAAGGTTAGTTTATGTCATAATTTTTAATATCCAAGCAAAATCGGGAGGTTGTTTATAAATAGCACCAACGAAATTTGACGTTTCTCCGAACGTTCCGAAACACGAAATGAAATAAACAAGTTTTACTAAACACGTTTTATTGCGGAAATACGTAAATCAAATTTTTGTTGTATATTATTATTAAACAATTATTATGTTGAATATATTTCATTGTTATCGTGAATTTATTCATCAAAATCGAATACTAAGTCGAGGTCAAGACTCAGAATATACTGGGCGCACTGTAGCTGGTGCGGATCAACTCCTCTCTTTAAGTGGTATTGGGCTGTTATTTGCCACGCCAAGTGAGAGTTTGTAGATGTCACACGTATTCGAATTTATGGTCATTTGCCGGTTTCCTCATAATATTTTCCTGCACAGTCGTGGTGGCCTAGTGGTTAAAACACCAGCCTCTCAACTATGAGTGTGCAAGTTCGACTCAAGGTCAGGCAAGTACCAATGTAACTTTTCTAAGTTATATGTACTTTCTGAGTATATCTTGGACATCAATGACTGATTACAATTTGAAGGAAAACATCTTGAGGAAACTTTTTTTTTGTTGGGATGGGAAATCATCAAATGACTTCTCCCGTTCTGGGCGGAGCGGAAGGGTGTGTCAGACTTTTACTGACTAAAACCCACCCGTGTTTCTTCACTTGCCTGTGCGACGGCCAGGGCCGCGGTTTCTTGTTTAACCAACCCGCAACCCTGACCCAGGAGGCATCGGTCTTCGTGGACCCCGTCACGATGTGCTGACATCTCTTTGAGGCGCGCGTGAAACACGACGCGCCGTCGACTCGGGCCTGGTCCTTACCGGACGGCGAGCTACCCACTGCTCACCGCCCGCAAGCCCGCTCCTACGGTGGCTGGGAGTCCGATGTCATCTCCCGATCTTGAGGAAACCTGGACTTTCAAGTCTAAAATCGCCAACCCGCATTGAGCAAGCGCGGTAATTACGCTCAATCTTTCTCTGTATGAGAAGAGATCTGTGCCCAGAAGTGGGACGACAAAAAGGTTGATGATGTGGATGTGATTTTCCTGCACAGTTATGACACATGCACACCCCCACAGTTGGTGAAATCATTTACAAAAAGTAAAGCGCTTGTCTGGTTTCGAACCCACTTCAACACAGTGAGTTGGGGCCGTTATCACTGGCCAATATTGTTCATGAAATGTATTTATTTTACATCTTACTGATTGAAATTCAAGCATATAACTCGCCGACCAGCAAGGTAATTGCGTACCTAACAAACTATCAGTAGCACCATTGCTACTGATAGTTTGTTAGGTACGACGAGGTTGACATATCATAATAAACCCATGTTTATTATGATATGTCAACAACATTAATTGTGTTTTGCACGTTGTTGAGCCGACACATTTCCGAATATAGGGAGCAATAGTATAGCAATTAGCTTCAAAATTATTCCAACTGATAGTAACAGTATGTTATTCTATTAGGGTGCTGATCTGGAATCAATGAGCTGCCAATATCAGACAGCTTAAAACAGCTTGACTTCATTAAGACCAACAGAATGCAGTAAAATATTTGTCGCACCGTTCACATCACACCCTGGGAACTTGAACAAATCGTCGAAGATAAATAATTCAAAATTCCTAAGTTTCGATACTAATGGAATCGATTAATATCGAGCATCGGCATGAGAACTCGGTAGGCGAGTTTGAAGTTAGTTTTTTTTACTTTAAACACGTGTTAAAAGGAGTTAATGAGTTCCCGGGGTGGTTGGTGTTAATAAGACAGGAGAATAATTGCTGTCATCGTTTACTGGTTCCCGGGTTCAAGCGCAGGCCTTTTTGGCCTTTTTTTTAAAGAATGAAGTGTTGAGTTTAATTATTACGTCGTGCGTTTAGACGGGCTTTGTTTAGAGTAGACTTAAAAAGCGCCAATTTTTCACAAATTGCCGCTGTTTAGTAGATAATCTTTTGTTTACTTCTTTTGCATTGCATAGGATCTTGGGTTGAATTCCAAAGTTAGGCTAATTGTTATTGAGATGTCCTATTAGGAATTTAAAGTAATAATCTTGGCGATGTGTTACAAATGTGCTACATAAAACTTATAAAGCCGTGGCTCTTGCGCCTACTCTTTCTCTGGTTGATGCGGATGGCTCATCTGACTAGAGACTAACCTCTAGTTTCTCTAGAGGCACGAGTCACCGCCAACTTCTAAACTCCGTGTCTTTTCAATGAAATTCTTAATAACGACCAGGTGAATCAAACCCTAGCCGTTCACAATATGACCAAATGGGCAATGAGAATACAAGACACACGAATAAGCGACGGATTATTTAAATGCTCAATTTTATTATAAAGGTGCTTTTCCTTATAGACCCGGGTACAATGAAATACCCAATGGCTCAAGAACGGAGGATAACGACAAATTGCAATACATTTACTTAGAGACACCATCGACCACACAGTTATATTCTGATATATTGTCATCTCACACCTACATAAGGCTCTAAAGATATGTTTGATGGGGCGAAAGACTTATAACAGGGTAGTATTTTCTTCACAAATTGCATGTAAACAGTTATATATGGTAATACTTGATCTGTATTGATCTAAAATCTCATAATTTCTTGTATTAGAGGTTTCTGTTTATGAGGGGTGTGTTTATGATTATTTTATGCTTGGCTGAAAGGAGGTTAGTGTCAAAGATGAAGTGTTAAATACCCCGATGGTATTTAGGGAGGTTGACCTGTAGGTACACTAGTGAGGGTTGTAAATAAAACCACTGTGTACTGATCTGACTTGATTGCTCTCGATAGCTCTGTCTCTTTCTTTCGATCTCTCTCTCATTTATTAAAAAAAAAACTTAACTTATATACTACACACGGTAACGAAACCATAGCGACTTCTAAATCTACGCCAACGCCATCTATCGAGCACGCCGACAACTTTATAAGAAATTATGTCTTTAACATACCGCCCACCAAGGACATAACTGACGGAATGTCCTTTTAAACTGAACTAGAGTGACACATTGCTAAAGCAAGTTGAACTAAACGGTTGTAAGATATAATTTGAACTAAGATGAGCTATGGTTCGTATACTAACTAAAATATTCAATACATAAAGACTACTGAAAATGTTACTATTACTTAAATCTAAACATGCATTATTCTAGATTATACCGTAAAGGTATACTTAAACATACCATAATAATTGTAAACAGTGTAAAAAGAACTTAAAATATGTGTATAATTTAATTTTTCACAGTTGATTTAAAGTTTACATGCAAAAATGGTAAAATAAAATGGTTTTTATAAAATATAAAGTGTAAAATTCATGGTTGTATAAAATCTGTCTTGTAAACAATAAATACAGTACATTTTTATTCAACTACTGGTAAAATACATATTTTGGATGTTGGCCTTTTGATTGTTGAGGATTTGGTGCGTAACGTGACTACACGAGTAATATTGTCATCCCCTGAATGTTTTTGTACTATCCTACCCATTAACCAACGACTGGGCGGCAAGTCGTCTTCTTTGACTAACACAATGTCTCCAATTTTTGGTTCAGCAACTTGGAAAGACCATTTGTAACGACTCGTCAAAGTAACGAGATATTCGTGAGACCAAAGTCTCCAAAATGACTGAAGCATTCGTTGAATAAACTGCCAGCGTGATAAATAATTAATATTCGAATATTCGTACTTGTTATCTGGTACATTTACTAAGGGCTCTCCTATCAGAAAGTGTCCAGGCGTTAAAGGTAACGGTTCATCAGGATCATCAACCTTAATTGTGTTCATAGGTCGCGAGTTCAAACAAGCTTCTACTTGACTGAGGAGTGTCGTTAGTTCTTCAAATTAAAGTGTCGCTTCACCGATCACGCGTTTCAAATGGAACTTTGTGGACTTTACTCCTACCTCCCAAAGTCCGCCAAAGTTGGGACTATTAGGAGGAATCAAATGCCACTCCGTGCCATTTGCTGACCCTTCTAAGTCTATATTGCCATCATTATTTGGCCTATAATAAATAACATTTCTTGATTTAAGAAAATATGGTCCAGAAAACCATAAATCGTTTTCTAGCAGGGAACTGGGAAGTATACCTCTGGAGGCACAGTCTGCTGGATTGTCCTTAGTGGAGACTTGAAACCATTGCGACGCTTTCATCAAAGTCAATATTTCAAATGTCCCATTGGCCACAAACGTCTTCCATTTACTTGGGTGGCTATTTATCCAGGCCAACACTACAGTGGAATCCGTATACGCCTTGACCTTCTCTGAGGAGATATTCAAGACCTCAGATATTTGCGTTAGTATCTGTGTAAATACTTTCGCTAATACCACACTCGGGACGAACCCGCCTAATGGATCAAAAAGACGTCCTATTACATAAATAATAGATCTTTTAGTCACTGGGGCGGTCGTCGGCGGAGGGAGATTCACCGTGTACTGGGAGGTGTCTGCGTTGCGGTTCCAGGTAAGTCCTAGAATTTTGATAGTACTATCTAATTTTATTTCTACTTCCTTTTCATTGTGTTCTGGTTTCCTTGATTTATTGTACTCTATTGCTTGTTTTGTGTCCTGTATGATTTTTTGCTTAGTTGTGTTGTCCTTATTCATGTTGTCCTTTATCTTGATTTGATCTATTTGTCCTTTCAATGTATTATTTTCTAATTCTTGTATTTTGTCTACTATTTCTTGATTATTACTGTTCGATTTTTGGAGCGTGAATCCACCCTTTCTTAATAATGCTGTCATTTGCCTATAGATTTCCAGACCTGCTTCTATGCTATTACAACCGGTCATCAAATCGTCCATGTAGAAGCAGTTCAGGACCATTCCAGCAGCCAGATTATAATTTTTACCTTCATCGTGGGCGATTTGATGTAGGGTTCTAACTGCTAGGTATGGTGCACATGCCGTACCAAAGGTCACAGTCATCAGCTCGTAGTCCTTGATTTCAGTCTCAGGACTGTCTCGCCATAATATGCGCTGAAACATAGCGTCTTCTTCAAAAATCCTGACCTGACGATACATTTTGACGACGTCCGCTACTATTGCTATGGGATGAAGTCTCCACCTTAATACTATATGCCTTAAATCGGACTGCAATGTAGGTCCCACTATCAACGTGTCATTGAGTGAGACTCCATTATTGTTTTTCTCGGACGCGTTGAAGACAACGCGTATCTTCGAGGTAATTTTGTCTTCCCGGATCACAGCATAGTGAGGTAAGTATACCGCCACTTCCTTTTTTTTATCATTTTTGTTTATTTCCCTCATGTGTCCTAATTGTAAATATTCTTCTATTACTTGTTTGTACTTTTCCTTTAGATCGATATTTCTTTCTAGTCTTTTTTCTAATGACTTATATCTTTTTTCAGCGATAGCACGAGATCCTCCACCTTTACAAGAAGGATTTTCCTCGCGGAAAGGTAGTCTCACTATGTACCTTCCACTGCTATCCCTTACTGTAGTTTTAGTATAAAACTCTTCACACTTCTTTTCTTCAGATGACAGTATTTTCTTTGAACTATTTTGCTCTTCAATTTCCCAAAATTTCCTTAATAAATCGTCTTCATTAACTTGTGCATGCATAACATTAATTTTAGGTGAACCTTTAGATGTGTCTCTACTAACTGCACCAGACAGAACCCACCCTAAGGTAGTGCTCTGGGCAATCAGCGTGCCTGACGGACTTTTAATTATGTCTGCCTTAATAATGCAACTGTAAGCATCAGCGCCTAGCAAAACATCTATTTTATTAGGGGTGTTAAATCCAGGATCTGCAAGTTGTAACGTGTTAACTTTTAACCAATCCAAGGCAGTGTCGACTCTACACTCAGGTAAGTACGATGTAATTTTCTTCAGAACGTAAGCGTTTACCTGAAGATTGAAATTTGGATCGATCCGAGAATGGATATTCAAGTGTACCATGTACGTTGCCATGGTTGAACTATTACCACCAAGGCCCGAAATAGTTCCTTGAATAGGGATTTTTTTCAGTCTTAGTAGCTGTACTACGGCTTCTGTTACGAAACATGCCTGTGAGCCCTGATCCAGCAAGGCTCGGACAGTTTGAAATTCACCAGAGCGTGACTCAGCTTTTATTAGCGCTGTAGCTAGTAAAACTTGTCTGGGCTTGGGAATGTTACCTGTCGATAGGCACGAAATAATCGGACTAGTATTAGTTGAACTAACACTGTCGATAGCCGGTGATGTCGAAGGTTGGTCTCTTTTGTTCGATTCCTGACCTAAATGCAACAGTGAATGATGGCGCCTCTGACAAATCTTACAGGCAGTAGGTTTCCTGCACTCAGAAACAATGTGATTGCCACCTAAACAGTTGAAGCAAATTTTATGTTTGGCTACAAAATCACGCCTAACTTCAACTGCCTGCTTTGAAAACTTCTTGCAGTAACATAATTTGTGTCCTTCTGAGCAGAATTCACATTTTATTGCTGAACTAGTAGCTAACATTGCTTTTGGAGTGTGGGAAAATGAGCCTTTATTACTGTTGTTGCCCTGATGAACTGGTGCCCTTTTTGGCTCTAAACACTCTAACGCACGAAACCGATTTTCTATAAAAGCTTGAAATTGATTGAAAGTTGGCAAGTCATTGTTGGAGTCATTGTTGCATACATAAAGCTCCCACTGTTTACGCGTTTCGTGGTCTAATTTAAAGGAAACGATGTGGATAATTATGACGTCCCATGTACTCACGTCGATTTTCAAATTACTCAACGCATTAAGACAATCGCAAGTGGTATCAAGCAAATCCTTCAAGGCTGTAGATGATTCCGCCTGCATACGTTTTTGACTGAACAACCTACTAAGTATACAGTTTGTTAAATATTTCTTATTGCTATAACGTTTTTGTAACTGAGTCCAGCACTGAATATAATTAGCATCAGTTATAGGAGTATGACGTATTAATTGTTCTGCTTCGCCAGAAAGGTGACCTTTTAAATAATGAAGCCTTTGCACATTATCCAAAGTATCATTTTTGTGTACTAATGATGTAAAAAGATCATGGAATGTTGTCCATTCGTCATATTTTCCCGAGAATATTGGAATAGATATTTTGGGCAACTTAACAAAAGAACCACTTATTTTATTCATGCCAGTTGAAGCATTATCGGTTTGCTGTACAGAATCCTTAGCTAACTGAATTTTATTAAGAGCTGTTTTTATTAAACTTTTATAAATAACATAAGTGTCTTCTGTCGCATCGTAGATATCAACCACTTTCTGTACTATATCTTCTGCTTTATAACATTCATATAATTTAGTATTATTTTCTTTAAACAATGCCCAATCCTTTTCCAATAGCTCTTGCTTTGTTTCTATGTATTCTAGCGTTAACCTGTCTTTATTACATTTCTTAAAATTTATCAATCCCTTTGTGATAACATTCTGTTGATCCTTTAAAACGTTAATTAACCCTTCCATTTTTATGATCGATTTATGTACTATAAAATGTGTTTTAAGTTGTTGATAGAATCAATAACTACTTTCTCAAAAAGATAACGAAATGCTAGAATTCTTAGTGATGTAACCCAAACTTATCAGTGAACATAACAATCTACTGAAATTTTCTAAGTTATAAATTTTATCGAACAAAATAATACAAGTCCCAAATCACTATCTAAAATTTTACAAGTTTTTAAGTTAGGAACAAAATCTGGTGGAATTCGGGCATAGGTTCCCCGTTCCTCCGTTTTCTATAAAATATTCTAAGTCCTAATACTAACATGCACACAAATTGGTTATATACTAAAAGTTTTCTAAGTTTAAAAATGTTCTTAAAATTTTATAAGTCCAAAATTACGAAATATTTTTCTAAGTCCAAACTTCTTCACTATTGCTTAAGTTAAATTTCTTCTTGGAATAGAGTTCAAAATTGTTGACTCGTACTGTTTGTCCAATCCGTGGACAAGATAAATATATAAAATGTACTCACAAGATTGCACTTCACACAAACACTGTTTTCAAGCTGCAAGTGGCGCCCCCTGTGGCCGCTATCTGAACTGTGCGTGATGTCACCTGTGACGTCGTGTGATGGCTGCGTCTGCGTCACCTTGCTGTCCTCCAGTGATGTGTTGAACTGAGTGGCGCCCTCTGTGGCCACCCCTTGAACTAGTCTCCGCCAACACTGGGCGAAGCTGTCGTGTACCTTTCTGCAGCGATCCACTGCAAGTACACGGGACGAAAAGTGGATAAACTGTCCAAGAGACCCGGCTCGTAGGACCAATGTTAAATACCCCGATGGTATTTAGGGAGGTTGACCTGTAGGTACACTAGTGAGGGTTGTAAATAAAACCACTGTGTACTGATCTGACTTGATTGCTCTCGATAGCTCTGTCTCTTTCTTTCGATCTCTCTCTCATTTATTAAAAAAAAAACTTAACTTATATACTACACACGGTAACGAAACCATAGCGACTTCTAAATCTACGCCAACGCCATCTATCGAGCACGCCGACAACTTTATAAGAAATTATGTCTTTAACATGAAGAAATGTGCATAGTGTAATATCTAGTACCTGAAATTTATACTTCGTTGTGTCTATGGTACGACAGATTATATTGTTATGCTATATGTATAATATGTCGTATTGTCACGATTTAGCATCACTGCCTAATGTCGCTCTTTATCAATCGTGGAGCGACAATTGGTCACGAACTAGCAAAAAAAGGGAAAATTTTATAGTACCATACAAGAACAGTTGCCTCGGAAACCCTGGTTCTTTATGTTAAAGCTAAGTAAACATGCTACTAGTTGTATCATAAGATTAAGATTGGGTCATGTTTCAACTCCTGCACATTTATATAAACTTAGCATAGTCACTAGTAATATTTGCCAGTGTGGCATAGATATTGGCGATCCGAATCATATCTTCTTTTCTTGTTCATTAAAAAAAAAAAAAAAATAAAATAAAATAAAAAAATAAAATAAAATTTGTTTATTTCAGGTTTCCCCATATTTTGTTAGTAACATTATGACTTAAAACAACTATGTTAGTATCTAAACAGAATAAAACAAGTAATGCAAATAGAAAATACAAAAACAAAATAGAACATTTAAAAAAAAAAAAAAAAAAACTAATTCATGAACCTGCCACCTTCAGGGGCACCTGGAACAAGCACATGCGATCGTACCCAATGCCGCTGAATGGGGCAGTCTGGCTTGTCAGCAATGACCGACAGGATGGTGTTGGTGCTCCCCCTGACCCTGCGCATGAGCGAGGCCACGCGGCGCCTCACTGTCGCCCCGAACCCTTCCGTACGGGCGTGTGCAAACATGGCCGATGCGCTGCAGTACCGTGGAAGCCCCAGCATCACCCTGAATGCATTGTTGTATTGTACTCGGAGCGCGTTGAAGGCCCGCAGCGTATAGTTGACCCACAGACTGCACGTGTACAAATTTTGACAGTATGCTTTGAAAAGCGTTATTTTTACTTCCACGTTGCACCGCGCGAATCTGCGAGCCAGCATGTTGCAGCGGACCGTCAGCGCCCTCCTTTCCCTTTCCATGTCTTTATCATCCTTCAAATCCTCGGTAATCACATGGCCGAGGTATTTGAATTCCTTAACTCTATTAAGTGCGACACCGTTAAGCAGTACAGGGGGTGTACATAAAACATTTCGACCCCGGGACCTAAATATTAGTAACTCACTCTTTTTATCATTATATAAAAGTCCATGTGTTTTCGCATAATCCATACATACATTTAATAACTTCCTAAGTGCAGAGATTATACTGTTGACCATGTAACCGTCAATCGAGCAACCAACCCCGGTACCACTCAGCTCAACAATCAGCTGGTTAATGTACAGGTTGAATAGTGTAGGTGATGTAAGTCCACCCTGTCTCACCCCACATTCCAACCCATACTCGTCCGAAAGCTCTCCAAGCCATTTGACTTGGTTAGTTCATAGAATCACTGATCTCTCTTAACGTTCCCCTCCCAACCTCTGTTCCTATATTATTAGCTTATCAAAATTTTGATATTTATAAAACCATTTCCCTATTTATTGAAAGTAATAATATCCGCCTATAATTTTTTCTGCTATATTTTATTAAAACCTATCATATTTTACCTATACGTAAAAGTGTTTTGATCCAATTTCCTTTTCCTATCGCAAAATTTCCTTACCATACCATATCGATTCCCTACCTTTGTACTAAAATCTACTGTAACAAAATCAAATACTCGAATATGGCAATACGCAAGCAGCGTCATGCCAAATGGAAAAAAAAAATCTGTCGTATGATATTCTCTTAGTTTTCATATATCCTGTTTATTATTTTTTATATTCCTGTTTGTGTTTGTTGAAACTGCTCTCTCGCCATTTACAATTAGATTCACTTTTTATGTTTTTAGTATTATGTTTTTATTTTTACTGTACGGTGTTCGGTGCCACTTTTTATTGTTTGTTGCATCGGGTGACGTCTTTACGTCGACGCCGGCTGTCGCTGAAAACCAGCGCTGGGCTCTGTTTTGCATAGGGTCGCATCATAATGCTGAGCGACAGCCGTTTTGCGTGGATGTGACGCATGTTTCCTTCATCTATTTCTTATTTTTTGTGTTTTTGTAAACTCTTGCGTCATGTTTACTGCAAATAAACGTTTTTTCTTTTCTTTCTATACTATTTGCTGTCAAAATTTTGGCCCAAATCTATGCCACTTTTATGACGTCGTAAAAATCGTCTGTGGCAGCGTAGGGATCCCTAAGGCAGCATTTTTTTGTCACTTACATAAGAGGAGGTGAATGCATAATTTGTACCACAGCTCCACGTCTACACCGTGTTGCTGCCACACTGTCCTTATAGTCCCTTCTTCCTACTTGGTTTCCTATAGAATTATCTCGTGTAAATAATAGTTAAGCTAAAGTTTGCTTGAATGTGCTAATGTTTTGAGCTATCAGTCTGGGTCTCTTTTTTGCACGTGATAGCCCAATTGTTGAGAAAGGCAATAAGGTTACCTAGCATCACGATTGCCACCGGCTTTATGTCGGCAATATTATGTTGGCGGCTTCAGTCACTGCAAGTCGTAGAACTAAGCCGGCGGCAAGTCGGCGGCTCGACATCGGAAACTTATTTGGCCGTTAAAATAGCACGTCACTACAGCTGAAATGTCGCCGGGCAACTGAGCACTTACGTACGCTAGCCTAGCTAAGACGCTGACGCGTCGGCGGGCAACACGCGCGGGCGTATGTTGCCAACATGCTTCCTTCAACATAAGGCGGCGGTCAACGGGCTGTGTCGTCGGCTTTGGTGTGTAGAGCGCTTTTCAGACCGAACAAAAATAATGGATAGCCATAGATAAAAAGGTTTATCATTGTATTGTCATATTGCGGGATGTTATTATTTTATGTATGTTAATGGACTTTTAAGTGACAATTAATCGTATAAAAGCCTAATCGTGTAACGATAACAACAGAAGGCCTAAGCTTTTACAAATAACCATACATAACGATAATTTAGACTTTGAAACAGCCCACACTAGGCCCACTTAGCCTACATATGAGCACGCAAATGCTTTACCAGGGAAGATAATTCCATAATGTACACGTTACGACGTTGCTAAGCCGATTAGCCATCGTCTGATGTACATATCTGTAGCCTCTTTACCTTATTTCCATTGATATTTAAATGTATTATAATTAAACTGGTATAATAAATGTTTGCTACATAATCTTCTAGGTTAAATCTAGTAGATCAGGTCACAAACTTCAACACATATATTTAGGTAATTTTAAGGGTTCCAAGTCAGATAAGTTTTCAATTCTGGGACTCGTTGAGATTCAATGTCTCGCCACTTTTGGGGGTGACGGTGTAGATTTTGAACCACATGTGTTGCACTGTTTATGTGTAGTGCAACGAGTTTGTCTTATTTTAAGCTCATGTAGTCAATCAACTGTTCCGCAATTTGTGACATTCACCAATTAACTTACTTCTTGATACATTTCTCCAAAAAGCTTTTCGTCTCTAGTCTTATCATCGAAATTACCAGGTCCTCTCACATCCATCTTACGCCATTTCTCAAAACTAATCTTCTATTTTGCCTGTCTAATTCTTTTCCATAATATTTATAATATATCATTTTTTTCCTCCTTTCCTCCTTTAATTCTTATTGCAATCTGTCTGGGAGACATTCGACAATACTTAAGAAATGATGTATGGTATGTGAGGTACAAGTCCAGTGACAAGCCCTCCAAAATGATGTTTTAAATAATTAAGTCTTGAGGAACTCTCTTCTTTAGTCTCCTTGCACTTGGAAGGATAATATATCATAAATGGGAATTTTTTTACGACCTCAATAAATTGCGCTTGTTGATATTGTCGATTCCCAGTCTCCAATGTAGTTTAAATTACAAAGCTCATAAAAAATCAATTTTAATTCGCGAACAACACTCGATACCCTATTTAATAATGAATGACACAGTTTAAATAAAGGCCATATTAATCGGATCAATCGGTCGCGCTTCGCCGTTCCACTCAGGCGCAACAGACGATCTATATCGCAATGATCGACTGGATGGGGATGACTTTTTACATTATTGGACTCCAGTACAGCGTTGGTAATTGGACAATTTATTGTTGAAAGAGGCATGTCATTATGATGATGATGAAAAGAACCTAGGTTTGTGAACAAAGTTTAAACGGACTTGCCCAAAGATTAAAAATGACTGTTCAAGAATACTTGCTCCTTCCCTGACTTGCCTTTATCTGCCGACTTGAGGCTTTTGAGTTTCAGACAGGCATTACTGAAGCGTCGAGCGTCTACGTAGAAGTCCACGGTGGGAGTATGTTCTTTGGTTTGTCTGTGGATTATAAATCCAAAAAAAAATCCAACCAAATGATTACTTATCATTTGGTCGGGTTTTTTTTTTTTTTGGATTTTTATATCTATTTTTCATCAGCATCATATTTCTCTAGGTGCTACGATGCCAAGGTACACACTTTTATCGATGGTCGGCGCCAGCTGTATCTGCAAATCCTATCATTATCCATGCGCAAACGCGGATATTGCTGCGATGCAAAGTATAATTAACGTCGATAAAAGCTTTATCGTGTCGATTAAGAGAAAGTGTGTCAATTTAAGGGTTTTTAAAAAACCTTTAAAAGATTTATGCTTTTGTTGTCTACTGGAGACCACACAATGGGCCACTCGACATGGTTTGAAATCAGCCGTTGGTATCCGCTGTAAGACTTACATCAAATTGTTAATTAGATTGTCTTCAAGCACCCGAGTTTCTTTCAAGGTTTAGGTATCTAATCAGCTGCATTTTACTCTGTAACATCAAAACTTGATTGATTTTACATACTTTCCTTGTTACTTAGAACGTATCTCTTCTTATTTATTAATGAGACATGTAAGCCATCTTACTCGTTCGCGAAGACTTTAATATTTCGCTAGAAGAGTATCTGCCGACGTCAAAACGGGCGTCATCCTTCTGAAATCGAATTAACTAAACCATTAGCACCTATCCAAAAACCGATACGTCTTCTAAAGTCGACTAATCCCGTCCCAACACTAAAGTCGAGTAACAAGAGCCTTGTGGTTTAAGCAAATCCCTTGCATGGTCGCTGCTCTTTAAGATCCACTCATACGCGCCCTGTAATGTGACAGGCGTGGCTTAAATACAACGTTTATTTTATCTTATTGGTACTTAATGACTGACAGCCAGTGAGATCGTTTCATCATCATTTCAGCCGAAAGACTTCCACTGTTGGACATAGGATCGTTTACTGAATGCAGGTATTTTCGGAAGATTTGATTGTAAAGTTTATTACATGTTATAACATCATTGACATGTCTGAATCGTCGAAACATTCTTGAGTGTTACCTGAAATGTCGGTATCATAATTACAAGTGAATATCTTCATTACCTATGTTCTCAAAATGGTAAAGGAAAAACATTGAGAGGAAACCGCACTGGGCTATCGAGGTGGATACCAGCCCACTATTTTACCGAGAGGATACCTTTCCTTATTATGTCATGCTTATTACTACTATTAATTTAGTGGCTTTATATCAAGTTTTCATTTCCCGAAAGAGTAAATGGGGAATCACTCACATTTCGCCATATGTTATAAGAACTATGCAGTTGAATACGAGTCTGCTACCTACTGTAATAAGGATAAATTCAACTGCTTTTGTATGTGGAAAACACATTTCTCAAAAAACATCTCCTAATAACCACAATTTCCCCTTTGTGCACTCCTTGATGCATTTAACAATAGATTTCCTGATAACTTTTACTCATATAAGTTTCATAGTAGATACAAAGTGTGAACAGGAAAGTCTACAAATAATACTATTAGTCACTTTAATAAATTATTCAGTCCGAATGCACCTGCGGTGATCTAACCCAGATCAAACTGATCGGCGTACAAATTGATTGAATGAACTAACAATACTATGGCACTGTTAACACAGAATTTATGGTGCAGAAGGTCGACTCCATACAAAGGGCGACGATGCACGTAGCACATACACATATATACATGCATCAAGTGCCTTGCCAACATTCACAAGCATAATCAAAGCAAAGTCTTGCCGCCAAGCGATTTGTCGTAATCAGATGTCTGGTGAAGCCGTACGAAGGACGAGTCTGAGCAGTTGTGTTGCGATGGGTGCCGGATAAGATGCTCCAGATCAATCTCCCTCTGGCGTAGCATCGTTGGCCGTGTTGTTGGGTTTAACATTGCGTCACCTCGCTCAACTGCCGTCTTCCTTCCTATTCAGTCAGTTTTTTGAGTGAATAGGGTCTTAATAAACTAGCGCGCTTTACCATCAATGACTGCATCACTGCTTACCATCAGGCGGGATTGCAATCAAGCACTAGTTTATGACCATTAAAAAATATTGTTATTTTATGAGAACATTTTGGTTACATTACAAATCTAGGAATGCACACATATACTCCTACTATAATGAGTGTTTCATCCATTTTGGTTAATTTTGACAGCGGTAGTGCGACTGCAATTTACTTAGTTTTAATTATTTTTTGATAAAAATAATATCTATATTAAAAATTACAGAAATCGATCGAGTAAGCTATTCTGAAGAAGCTATTTTCATAATATGCATTAGTTCAGTTACACATTATATTATGTTGTTACCATTAGTCTCTATCCCCCGACCCCCCACTTGGCAACTTATCACCTCCCCGCGTATATCGTTTTAGCTTAATGCTTTTTGTTACTTTTTTGTTCTGCTCCTATAAACCCTAGAGTGATGTTATATCCTATAGCTTTCCTGGAAATAAGGCCTACCAAATGCAAAAAGAATTATTCAAATCCGTCTGGAAGCTCCGGTGCACGTTCAATTAAACAAACTTTTCAGATTAATTATAAAATAAAATGTTTTATTGCAGAAACTTCTATAACTTTTACAGTAAATCTGACTTAGGGACCTGCTTTTGAGTTTGTATTCTTGTCTTGTAACTCCACAATTAATTTCTCAAGTTTTATCGTTTAAATTCAATTTTATTTTGGTACGCCACTTTTTCCACTTTATAATTTGATAAAATGGTGAAACCTTCTGTTCTATTCTGTGATAATGTCACCGGCGCCGTTTGTTATGATTCATGGGCGAATGAACAAAGTTCTGCAGGATTTCCTATTAAAACAAAAAGTGAAGAAAATGGTAATTTTTTGACATTGTTCTATTGTTTCTTGGTGACTAATGTGGGCCATCGTAATGAGGTTTTTTTTTTCGATTTTGGCGTTTTGTATGACGCTTAGGTTTGGATTTGCGTATCGGCCGCTCACATTTTTGACACACAATGCAGTTCTGTTTCAGTATCATTATAAATAAAATATAAATGCCTAATCATTCTTTTGTTCAAACGTAAATATTAACAAGAAGCATATAAAAACAAAAATAAAAATTGGTCGATGCAAGGACATCGACGTACAAACAGCAGTGAGATTTTATAACCATAAAAAATTAGGTGAAGCGAGCTTTGAGTGATTTGTCAGCATCATCATCATGCTCGCATCGTCCCACTGCTGGGCACAAGTCTTCTCATATAGAAAAGCAATGAGCGTAATCACCACGCTTGATCAATGCGGGATGGCGATTTCAGACTTTAAAGTCCAGGTTTCCTCAAGATGTTTTCCTTCACCTTGCAATCGGTTATTGGTGTCCAATATATACTTAGAAAGTACATATAACTTAGAAAAATTACATTGGTGGTTGCCTGACCTAGAAGCGAACTCGCATACTTATACTTGAGAGGCTGGTGTTTTAACCACTAGGCCACCATGGCTTTTGGCCACGATGAGTGATTCCAAGTAATGCTAGGTTGTTCACACTGATGACGGTTTACTTAAAACACACTTCACTGTGCAATACATGGACAAACACTAACACACTATTACTAACAATTGGAATCTTTTGAAGAATATTCTTAATCCATTGCTTTGTATGTTCTAAGAATCTGTCTGCTCAACAACGTAAATAACGCAATGAATGTTGTTAAACTGTCAAAATGAAACCCATTGCTACTGATAGTCTTCTTCTTCATCTCAGCGTTAATCCCAGTCGTATCCGAAGCTTTCAGCTTTGGAGTCTGGGGTCCGCTTTACCAGCCTAACTGCTCATTTTGGCTAAGCTTCGATATTTTCCATGAAGCGACTGCCGCCTGACCTCCACAACCCGAAAGCTAAACTTCGAAATCTAAGCGTTGAAGTTAGACAAATTGTTATACTTTTGAGGGCTCCAACAACCCGTAACTACTGCCACTAAATGTTCGTATGGCAGCCGGGACCAAGGCTTAACGTGCTTTCTGAGGCTCGACCAGACTAGTGCAAATACTCATATTCATGCATACAAATATTTGCACTGTGCGGGGATCGAAAAAGCGCCTCCTTGCGCAATGACCCCGTTCGCTACCGCTACGCCACGGAGGCTGTCAGATAGTGCCATTGCTACAGATGTATGATGATTATGTTACGAAAAAAACAGCAGGGTAATTAACCCTGCTGTTTTTTTCTTTGAATCACCACCTAAAAATTTATGGAACAATAATTTTCTTAGTTACCAGCTAAAAATTTCAACGCAAATATGTTTAGAATCATGTACCTACTGAATCAATGATAGCAGGTTGTTGGTACTTTTTTTATTTCGGCTACCAGCACAAGTTACCAGCCATCAGTTAATGTCGTGCCGCCAAGCGATTCGTCGTGTTCCAGCATGATGCCTGGTGAACCCGTACGGAGGACGAGTCTGAGCAGTTGTGTTGCGATGTGTGCCTGGTACGATGCGCCAAATGTTGTTGTGTCAGAAGTTTGGCCGTGGAGGGTCTCCAGATCAATCTCCCTCTGGCACAGCATCGTTGGTCGTGTTGTTGGGTTTAACATTGCATCACCTCGCTCAACTGCCGTCTTCCTTCTTATTCACTCAGTTTTTTTTGAGTGAATAAGCTCTTAATAAATTAGCGCGCTTTACCATCAATGATTGCGTCACTGCTTACCACCAGGCGGGATTGCGGCCAGGCACTTGTGTAAAATTATTAAAAAAATAACCTCACACAATCACCACCTAAAACCACCACGGTATTCCAACTCTACCTATGGTCGGTGGTGCGGAAATTCGCATATTCATTCATCGCTCCAAGGAAGATCCTCTTTAATGCATCAAACGATTCCAAGACCACTATGATACATCACACATCTGATAGCAGTCACGTACACAATGCTAATTCATACCTATCACGGAACACATCGTCACTAGCCCATAATATTGACTTCTGTGGTCTAATTTCAATCATTTTCGTATAATCAACACTTAGTATTGTCTCATCGCCTGACCACATTCAAGAAAAGGCAGTGGGGCTGTCCCCTAGCCTTCAACTTATGTATAAAGGGTGTATCTGACCAGGGGCGTGCACAGAGATTTTCTTGAAGGTATGCATAGATATACCCTACTACCCAAATCTCTGTGCTTATATATGGTAAAACTTAAAAAACGTAACGTAGACGTAGTTTCAATTTAATATAGTCGCGTACTTTTTCGCATGTCAACATTGAATTGATGTTTGTGCGTGGCTACAATGAACATTTAAGTATGTGATTGATGATAAGAACAAGTCAAATAAATGATATACGTGGGGTGTTAGGTATTTTTTTTTTGCCCAAATGAATACAATGAAATCATCATCTCAGGGTTAATACCAGTCGCATCCAAAGCTTTGGAATCTGGGGTCCGCTTTTCCAGTCTAATTGCTGATTTTGGCAAAATTTCGACATTTTCCGTGAAGCGACTGCCGTCTGACTTGTGGGCTCCAACAACCCGTAACGACTGCCACTAGATGTTCGTATGGCAACCGAAACCAACGGCTTAACGGGCTTTCCGAGGCACGACCAGACCAGTGCAAATATTCATATTCATGCATACAAATATTTACACTGCGCGAGGATCGAACCCGCGCCTCCTTACGCAGCGGCCGCGTTCGCTACCGCTACGCCATGGAGGCTGTCAAAATACAATGAAATGGTATTACTAACTGAACTGTAAATAAGTAATAATTTATTTCTCAAAAAACTAAAAAAATATATTTTACTATCTATAAATTAAATCAACGCGCCTATCTATTTTTAAATAACTCTGTAAAAATTAAATATATATAAGATCGTTGTGAAATCGCTAAAATGGAAATATAGACAAATCTTTCATAAATATGCGTAATGCACTACTCATTGGAATCATAACTATTAAATTTTGCTAATTTGTAAACTTCAGGAAAATTATTCAAAATCAAAAAAATCAAAATCAAAGCATTTATTTCAAATAAACCAGTTACAGGCACTTTTGAATTGTCAGAAGGTCGGTCGGTTAGTCAGTAAGGTGAAGCTAGTCGCCCATTCCAAAGAGTAGGTACCTATGGAGAAGAACGGGCAAGAAACTCCATGGACACTCTTTATTATTATATATATATTACAATTTAAAGTATAGTATTGAAATTCAAAAGCAAGTAGGTTGAAAAACTTAAGGTCTTTTAAGTTTTTATAACAACGAACTGTCAATGCCGTGTTCTATGTTCTATGTTCTATGTTACTGGTTCGGTTTCCGCACTCAGTCCCTTCTGCGGACCATTGTGCGTGGACCATGGCGGCCTTTGGCGGATTATTCCAGCCAGCCCACCTCCCTCCAAAAGCTCATCAGGTCTCCTAGCCTGTTGAGAACATCTGTGTAACATCTTGGTGCTCCTATGAATTTGTTTCTTATTTGGGTTACGCCTGTACACTCGAAGAGTACATGCGCAACTGTTTCGTCAGCCTCTATGCAGGCTCTGCACAGAGGCTGACGACTACACATGCCGTGTTTTAAAATAATATATCTACACGAGAAACAAGACAATTTATTTGTGTGTACATACTACACAGCCTGCTAACCACATATAATTATCATAATACTTTTTATAAAGACAACCTTTCTTATGTGTTAAACCAAAAACTCTAAAATAAATGAATATTTAATTCCGCTTAAAACAACCAATATAGGTACATATTTAACCAAATACATACACCAATAATGAAACAACATAAGCTGCTAAAATAAAAAGGTATTTGAACGAACAACAATCATGCTATATTTCTGAACTTCTTAAATTCGTCGCATTATTAGAAGCTGTGCTTATCGTGCCCTTAAAAGCCAATGAAATTTCACGCACACGTACACAACAATTTACGCACACAAGCAAATAATTTTATACACAGACAGATATGGAAGAGGCACATTTTGTTTGTGCTTACGGCCGCTACGAGAAGTGGCGCGGTCGTCGCGCCGAAGGCCAGTGATATTTCGTAGTTAGCACTAGGCCCAATAGATGGCAGTGTTCTCACTAACTGATTAACAAAGTCTTTCAGTTTTAAGTTTGTAGTATATAAATTATTATATATTTTTTTAGAAAACTATTAGGGTATGCAGAGCTTTTCTGCTTGTATGGAGCGCACGCGCCTGTATCTGACATCGACGCACAAACGAGTACCATGGATCCAGTACATGATTCTGAACCCCTCAGTGGTAGAATTTTGCGTCGGATATTCCAGATTAAAAAAAAATAATATGCAGTTTTTTTCACTTTACACCGTTCATAATTGATAATATTTTAAAGTAAAAATTAATTAATTCTTTAATTACACAAAAAAACGCAATGTGAACAATACTAGAAAAACTATCCTATCAGCTGATTTAATAGAGTTCGCATTAGGGTTCAACGTCATACCTACAAACACACACAGCGGCACGCTTACAACATTCAAAAGCCGAGCCGACACTTGTTTTTAAACACTGTAATTTCTGTAATCACTCATTAACGACATAAATGACTATCATAATTTTGTTAGTGGTATGCTGTGTAGCCTTTTCGCGAAGTTTGCGTTATGATTTCAGATACACCCTGTATTCTAGATGCGTCACCTATCATAATTTGCAGCATTTTTGTCACGTACTTTCGGCTCCCGACTTTGGCTTGAGTAATATTATGAGCCTATAATGAGCTTGAAGTGAAACCATTCATTTATGAGTCAGCCAAGGAAAATAGGTTAAAAACGTGGGCGATTGTTTATTGACTTATCACTAAGCAATATTACAAAGTATTTTAATAGATTACCGACCTACGTACTCTTACTTCAATGTCGCCGTTTGCACGCTAATCAGTGCCCTTAGGCATGACTATATTGGATTGGTTAAGATAATAAATGTGACTGATATGTTCATGACATGTAATGATGTACCAATTATAGATACTAGAATATTGGTGTATTGTATACATAATCCCATTATATGTCCAAGAAAATCGTTGTCCATTCTAAGGTTGCCTGGATGGATTGCTGAATTTTTGTAACCTGTATTGTTGTGGTTTTTAATGTATTTTTATATGTTGTGTATTTTTAAATTAGTAGTATATGTAAATAAATAGAACGATAACGGTACGTTATGGCAACATTAAATAAAACTATCAACCGTATTTGATGCAATAAGATCCTTTTAGAAAGACTATTTTTATATACTTAAGTACCAGTCAGCTGACCGACTGTATAAAAGAGACCACATCAAGCTACTAGAATCTGTCTTTCTTTAATAGATTTTCAACCTCATCGCTAAAGTATTAGGTCCAAGGTTGATTGAGAAAATTTGACCGTTTCCGGTAGTTTGGTGTGCTGGGGTCTGTCTTCCGAGATACTCCGCAGACGTGATGGACGTAGATGTCTAAACATGATAAAAAAAAACTATATTAATCAATGAATTGAATTATTATTGTCTTTTTTGTGTAATGAAGGTGAGCGTCGTTGACCTAAAAAAAAAACATACTTTTTTAAAATGTTTGTCCTATACAAATGCATAACTACTATGGAGTAGGTGATAGGCCATAACATCGGCCGCCGGCAGAAGTTACCATCCACCAGACAAAGTCTTGCCACCAAGCGATTTGTCGTGTTCCGGCATGATGTCTGGTGAAGCCGTACGGAGGACGGGTTTAAAATCAAAATCAAAATCAAAAGTCATTTATTCAAATTAGGCTGAGAATCAGCACTTTTTGAACGTCAATATTACATAAGACAGTCCCCCAAAAACGCCCACCCATCGACACTTCCTAGTGCTTTCGCTGGGAAGAAGAAGTGGCGGAACAAACTCCCCAGCAGCACAGCTGTCTGTTCATTTTTAAAAAAACATGTCTTTATACAATACTATGTATAGTGATGAACACGATAAAATACAATAACAATGAAATTATTTACCATATGCCAGCTACCACGCCAAAATACCAGCAAAGCAAAACAATATATTTATATTCAAATGAAAATGTAATTAACTAAAACTTGTTACTTAACTAAGAAGCCCCAGGCATAAAGGGCGTGACAGCTTACATATTTATGTAATGTAAAAAAGTAAATTATATGAACTCATATAACGTATCAATAAGCTAATTACTGAGAAAGAACACAAACATTGTCCTGAGTTAATCAGAGCGACCAGCTATTCTTATCATTTAAATAATCATTCACGGAATAATATGCCTTTGAACAAAGCCTGGACTTAATTTGTGCTTTAAATGCATTGTAGGGCAAGTCTAGCAAAGCAGAGGGTATCTTGTTATAAAAAGCTATACCAAGCCCAACAAAAGAGTTATGAACCTTTTGAAGTCGGTGAAAAGGGGCTCGCAGTTTGTCCTTATTTCTGGTGTTAATATTATGAATATCACAGTCTGAGAAGTTGTGTTGCGATGTGTGCCGGGTACGATGCGCCTAATGTTGTTGTGTTGGGAGTTTGGTCGTGGAGGGTCTTCAGATAAGTCTCCCTTTGGCGCAGCATCGTTGGTCGTGTTGTTGGCTTTAACATTACATCACCTCGCTCAACTGCCATCTTCCTTCCTATTCGCTCAGTTTTTCTGAGTGAATATGCTCTTAATAAACTAGCGCGCTTTACCCTCATCGATCGCATCACTGCTTACCATCAGGCGGGATTGCGGTCAAGCGCTAGTTTATAAATATTAAAAAAAAAAGAGTTTCACAAGCTAATTTTAATTAACCCTACATAACAACACCTCGCCTTTATTCCTCGAAGGGCTATAGCTGTAGTACACCTACATACATAGATCGCCACTTATCTTAAAGACCTGTGTAACACGAGTGAATCTGATGATTTCTACTGAAAATTTCCAGATGGGAAAACCTAATAACTCAGTCTGTCCCGAGAATTTGGAATACTGATATTTCTAGTAAAGGCATGACGTAATCCAAGTATCGCTCCAAATACTCCACTGAGCTATTAACAGTAGGAAAGGAAAAACTTGCTATGAAACTCTGAATTCAACATACTACGATATACTTCTTCTTCAGCCTGTAGAGATCCACTGCTGGGCAAATCCACAATGACCAGTCTTCTAAAATCAAAATCAAAATTATTTATTTCAAATTAACCATCCGTTGGTGCTTTTGAATAGTCAATGTAGGTCAGTCCAAGAAAAGTGAAGCTAAATTGCACGTTCCAAAGCTTAGATCTCTATGGAGAAGAACATGCAAGAAACTCCATGGACACTCTTTTAAAATGATAGTATGGGTTACATTTCTTCGTTACATATTTCTGTTGCTTCTATCATGTGAGCACAATGTATAAATATAAAAAATAATTAAAAGATAGACAATGAATTAAGCCCACTGACAGCTAAGATATGACCAGTCTCCACTGACGGCCCCCGTTCACGAGCATGACGCGCGCATTAGCCCCACCTAGATCAACCATTTTGAAGGGAACCAAATGACCCAACAACACGCGCCACCATCAGCAAGTCATTTGAGTGAGCATGACAAACTCTCAACTGCCATGCTCGTAATGTCAAACAAGTTATATTTATAAAAAAACAAACCATAGTCCATGGTGCCTCACATTCACAAACCTGAAAAGTGCTTTTACATTATACAATACTATATTACCCGCAAAATCATGGTAGCAGCTCTTCTTGCTGCCCGCATCTATCGGCTGCCTGCAACCTGCAGGGACCTCCCTACGCTGCGTCTTCCGTTACTGGCTGCCACTCCAGAACCATACTGCCCCATCGGTATTCGGTTCTACGAGCAATGTGCCCCACCCACTGCCACTTAATTTTAGCGACTCAAATATATCGCTAACTTTGGTTCTTCAGCGGATCTCCCTCATTTCTGATTCAATCGCGCAGAGAAACTCCGAGCATAGCTCTTTCTACCGCCCTTTGTGTGACCTTGAGCCTTCGTATGATTCGCCTTCGCAATTTAGTCTGTGGTGTCAAAGGAATCCTAAAATCTTCCTTCAGCATAGATTTTAAAGGGGAAAAAAATCAAACGAAACAGCACCGTGTTCGATGTTGCGGACACTGCACCTACAAAGCGATCTAGCGAAATTGTATACATGAGTTTTTTTTCTTCTATGACATAGTTGTACATCAAACGTTTTGTTTTGTAGCAGACCGAGACCCATGTTTCTCAGTCGACTACTTTTTTCATGTCGAAGTAACACAATCCACCGTGTCGCACTAAACTGTCCGAAGCCCTTACTATTGGCTCGTGAAATACGTTTCATTTGCTCTTGCGCATGGTTTGGCGAAAAGTTTTAAATCTAAAAACCAATGCATTGCTGTAACCTCTGATCTTAAAGATGTATTCATAAGGTTTCCGCTCCGTTTAGAGGGAGAAGTCATTTGTTGATTTCCCATTTTGTAGGTAGGTACTGCAAATTATACTTAGATACAGCTTATTATTGTTTTTTTTTTTTTTAATTTAAACTAGTGCTTGACCGCAATCCCGTCTGATGGTAAGCAGTGATGCAATCGTTAATGGTAAAACGCGTTAGTTTATTAAAAGCCTCTTCACTCTAGCTTTGAAGTCACTTAAATTGTAGTCCGATGGATACACCGCCGCTGGCAAATTGTTCCAGTCCCTCGATGTAAGCGGTATGTACGACGATACTACCAACTTTATGGGTGCTTGTGGTTAAAGAATCAGAAAAGTCTTTTCTTCATCATCATCATAATCAGCAATCATCTGCCTAGGTTTTTCCCAACTGTTTTGGGATCGGCTACCAGTCTAACCGGATTCAACTGAATACCAATATTTTATGCGGAGCGACTGACTAGCTGACCTCTACAACCCAGTTACTGGGTAATACGATTCCCCTTGGGAAGCCTGGTAGTCAGACTTTCGGACTTCTGACGACCCGTGATGAATCATCATCATCAACCTTTTTATCATTCCACTGCTGGGCACAGGTCTACTCTCATACAGAGAAGGATTGAGTGTAATCACCACGCTTGCTCAATGCGGGAAGTCCAGGTTTCCTTTAGATGTTTTCCTTCACCTTGTAATCAGTCATTGGTGTCCAACACATACTTAGAAAGTACATATAACTTGGAAAAGTTACATTGGTACTTGCCTGAAATGGAATCTAACCCGCACACTCATACTTAAGAGGCTTGTGTTTTACCACCACCACGACTACCCGTGATGAATATCGTAGATCTAAGAATGACAGCCGGATCAGCACCCTAATTACGTAACACACTATTACTATCAATTGTAATCATTTTGAAGCTAGCTTATTGCTATTCCATTGCTCCTTATATTCGAAAAATGCGTCTACTCAACAACGTGAAAACCGCAATGAATGTTGTAGAAATGTCAAATTGAAACCCACTGCTGCTTATAATGTGTTACGTAATTACCCTGCAGATCAAGGGCTTACCATGCTTTAGAGACACGTAGGGGTCGCCGTATGTAAAGATGAAAGGTTTTTTTTTTTAAATTACAAAATCATATTAATTACTGTATCCATCATTCGTAGATAATCAATAGGGTATTTCACTAAAAAAAAACGAATTAGTAAGTCAGTCAGATTTCCAAAAAATACTAGACACGTATTTTATCTTTTTCATATAAACAAAAAATGAAGACGACACAGTGCGTTGAAAACTCGTGTGACGTCACCGGACGCTACACTTTTTAGCGAACAGTGACGTCACCAGCCACCACTCCTGATCTTTGATGCCTTTTATATTTGTCAATCTTTACTGATTTAATAAAACAAAATATACGTAGCGTACGTACCTATAATCTGAATGACGGACTAATTAGTTTTTTTAGTCAAATACCCTATTGTAATAAATTCTCGAGAGCTTATCACGCATTATCTCACGACTGCTATCGATTAATCAGAGGGCACACAGGAACAAATGGTAGGGCACACCGGCCTGCTCGTAACAAAACACTTGAATGGTGCGCGATAATATCAAACTCACGATTAAAAGTAAATCAGTCGATGCTATTCAACGGTTTAGCCCTAAATTGTGGCAACCCCCTATAAACGGGACCATAATATTGTCCGAAACCCATTAAGCAAAAGGGTGTTTCTGGGAACAGACCACCTGCATCGTCATTGATCCAATTCCACATACCTACTTCCAAATATTGGTCAGTGTAGCACAAATATTTTTTGTCAACCATTATGATCCTCGTTGTCTAGTGGTATAATGAGATAATTTGTTGTCGAATCCTTTTGTGACTTTGTTAGCTGCGTGTAAAGAATGGGACGTAGATTTTGAATATTTATTGAGGACTTAAATAGTTCTGACGTTATGGGAGATATAAAGGGTGTGTTGAATAAAAAAGGAGTTGGCGCCTTTTTATGCATTATTATCTATTGATATATCTCTTACAGGGTATGAATGGAATACCTAAGTTCGAAATGAATTACTGAAATATTTTTTAATTTTTATTTTTAATAATTATAAACTAGCGCTTGACCGTAATCCCGCCTGATGGTAAGCAGTGATACGATCGTTGATGGTAAAGCGCGCTAGTGTATTAAGAGTGAATAGGTCACTCAGAAAAACTGAGCGAATAGGAAGGAAGACGGCAGTTGAGCGTGGTTATGCAATGTTAAACCCAACAACACTACCAACGATGCTGCACCAAAGGGAGATTGATCTGAAGACCCTCCACGACCAATCTCCCAACACAACAACATTAGGCGCATCGTACCCGGCACACATTGCAACACAACTGCTAAAAACCCGTCCTCCGTACGGCTTCACCAGACATCATGCCGGAACACGACAAATCGCTTGGCGGCAAGGCTTTGTCTGGTAGGTGGTAACTTCTGCCGGCGGCCGATGTTATGGCCTACCACCGATTTTCAAACCAGATAAAATAATAAATAATATAGAGGTCAACATAATCAGCTCATATTGTTCCCACTGTTGGGACACAGGACTCCTCTCGATGAGAAGGAGTGGGCCGTAATCTACCACGCGGGCCCAGTGCGTGTTGGTAGAAGTCAGATGTCTTCGAAGCTTTTGACTTTCGGAGATGCCGGTTTCCTCACGATGTATTCTTTCGCCGTTTTGAGAGCAGTTGCGATAAAATAATTTACACAAAGTAAAGCGCCTGACGGGGTTCGAACCTACGACCTACAACTTCCGATACCACTAAGCTACCACTGGACTTAATATAATCCATACTAATATTATAAATGTGAAAGTGTGTTTGTTTGTTTGTCCTTCTTTCACGCCGCAGCTAAGCAATCAATCGACCTGCTTTTTGGCATACAGTTAGATGAAAAGAAGGAGAGTAACATAGGCTACTTTTGATCCTAAAAAAACATCAAGTTCCCAAAGAAGATTACCGGAATATTTGCATGTGTACACCAAATATCCTAATATTATAAATCGGAAAGTGAGTTTGTTTGTTTGTTTGTTCCGCTTTCACGCCGTAACATACTGAGCCAATTGTTTTGAAATTTTGCAGACGTAAAGTTAGAAGTCCGGATTAAACAATAGGTTACTTTTTTATCCAGGAAAAAAAAATATATTCACGAGGGAAATCTAAAAGCGCGATATAACCGATCTCCACGCGAGCGAAGCCGCGGGCGGAAAGCTAGTATGGAATAAACATCAAAATATTCATCCACACCGCTGTCAACAGGTAAAATGACCAATAGGCTAGCTGCATTACTACGTTGCATGAGGATTCTGATTGTTTGGCAAAAAATATGATATGCTTACAACAATAGCTATTCAAACTAGTTGAGGGAGCAGACTTTATTAGGTAACACCCGAACTCCACACGACTGAATCATAAAACCGGCCTAGCTCAATACAATCGTGCTCAATTAGCAAAAAACAACAATGATACTTCTTATAACACTTATGAACAATTGCTACTTCATATCATATACGACAGCTAAGCTATTGAAGTCATAAATACAATAGAAACGTAGGAAGAGGTCTATAAACTTGATTAAGTTATGATTTGTAATGAACAGCTTCTTTATAACTAATTAAAAAACTGTGGCCCAATCAATGTGGTATGGCAAAATATAGATGAAATCATATTAATATGCCGTTAATCTACTCTTTCTGATGAGGCACTTATTCTAATTTGAAGCCATTATAGGTCATATAAAAATATACAAACAAAAATAATGAACAATTCTTGTTGCACTTATTTTTTAGTTTATACAGTAAGCTGAAAAAGTAAGTAGATTTTGTTCCAGATGCTGTTATGCCACATTATTTAAAAAAATAAATAAATTATAAACTAGTGCTGACCGCAATCCCGCCTGATGGTAAGCAGTGATGCAATCGTTGATGGTAAAGCGCGCTATTATTAAGAGCCTATTAACTCAAAAATACTGAGTGAATAGGAAGGAAGACGGCAGTTGAGCGAGGTGATGCAATGTTAAACCCAACAACACGACCAACGATGTTGCGCCAGAGGGAGATTGATCTGGAGACCCTCCACGAGCAATAAAGCACATGAAGCATAGTACTCAGCACACATCGCAAAACAACTGCTCATACCCGTCCTCCGTACGGCTTCACCAGACATCATGCCGGAATATGACGAATCGCTGGCGGCAAGACTTTGTCTGGTGGGTGGTAACTTCTGCCGCCAGCCGATGTTATGACCTACCACCGAAAAAATAAAATTCTGTATTCAAATGTTAGAACCGTATACCCTTTCATAGTCAATCCCCTTTATTCATAAACGTTGCTTAAAGTTAACTATTGATTAGCGATTGTTTAAAAATACATTTTTGACATTTGCACGTTACTTAACTTTAATCATCCTTTATGAATAAACCCCTTAAACACTATTTTAAAGTTAAGTAACGTGCAAACGTTCAACGTTTATGAATAGAGTGCAATATTGACAAATGCTGATTTTTCCATCGACAAATAAATTTATCTCGAAAATTGCCTATAAAATCTGTCAGATGTCAATTTAATTCCACGAATAAAAATTATCAGTCGATCGGAAAATCGGCCTTAATTCAACTCTGCCTAAACGGCTTATCGACCCTTAAAAATATTGAGGGTACTCTTCAGGTTCACCTGATTTTTATATTAATCAAAATGTGGCATCGCATCAAGTCATCAAGTGGAAAATGTCGATCATGTCATCAATGACGTTCTCACTCTGTCTTTGCACACATGTATAGGCTCAGTAAAAGTATTCCAATTTATTTTGGGATTGCATCATCACATTTTTTCCGTCCATATCTGCTTAGGTATTAACATATATACTAATTTGGAAGATGAAACTCTCCCGGAACCATTTCAAAACATGTTGGTCAGAATTTTGTTGAAACTACTGCAACTTGGCAAGTCGTTTACAAATGTTGAGACATTATACCACTTTAACAAGATGTGGGAAGGTATGACGCTGATCTTATGGTCAAACGGGAAAATGCGCGATTGTATGTTGATGCTGCTTGTGCTAATACACCGATTTCTTACCTCGTAAATTCACTGTGTCACCTGTCGGCTCTTATTAAGACGTGTCTTTGTGAAACCACGCCAGTTTAATGAGGGAACTTGGCGGGAAAAATAATGAAACAGTGAAATGTGTATGTTTGGTGTGGCGGCAACGTGCCTACCACGACAGATTTTAAACAACACTCAAGTGGGCTGTATTTAGGATAGTGATATATTAGAAATTATATGTAAATATTTGATAGGATGATGCCTTTGGAGTATATCTCTCTGGTTAAGGTGCTAAAAGCGGCAAACCACTCACCTCCAACCTTCAGATGCGGAGTTCGTAGACCACCAGACCAGATCACGAGAGGACGCACGTCGACACAATAGTGACGTCACACGAGTTTTCAACGCACTGTGTCGTCTTCATTTTTTGTTTATATGAAAAAAAATACGTGTCTAGTATTTTTTGTAAATCTGACTGACTAACTAATTAGTTTTTTTTTTGTTAACTACCCTGATCAGCGGCAGACTCCCTAACTTTATTAATTTTAAATTTTGAGGGCTAATCCCCCCGGGGGTAAATACTTAAAATAATTAAATTTTGTGACCGTTATAATCGGCCATGACTCGCTAGCTTGCGAGGTTTGTCAGCGAGCCTTGGAGCGCAGTATCCTGGAGGTTCGGATTTCTATCCAAAACTAAGGTAACGGACGTTACCTAGAAAGCCGCTAAACTTAAGTGAGACTGGGCCGGACATATTTGCCGCATGCTAGGTGCCAATTGAGCAAAAAGGACCACAGATTCGATCCTGCTTAACGCACCCTGCCATCGCGGCAGACCAAGATGGAGATAAAGGGATGAGCTGGACTCCTACCGTAGGGACTCCCAAAAGAAAAAAAATTGTGTGGTAAGGAGAAAGGGAGGCCCTTTAAAATTCAGTGGGACATAACAGCCTAGTTAGATAAGATTAGATTACGGCAATGCTTATGGTAGAGGGATCATGAAAGTAATTTTAGTTAAAAGTTATTTCTTTATAAATATAAAAACAATCTAAACTTTTCCAGCAACCAATATTTCCATGATCACAGTATTCCCAGGTATGGTTCCATTACAAATCCGATCCGGGATGCATTTTCTAAACTAGACTACTAAGGTCAAAATTTTCTATTAACGAAATAAGTTTATTCATGCCCTATATGACAAATCTGTTGCCTTCTCTAGTTCTCGAACCCTCAACAACCCTCGTTTCACTTTCATTATCACGTCCGTTGCCGTCTATATTAATAATACCTTCGGAAATCTCTCCCTAGTCTTTTCATTAATATATCGTCAATCCTAAACCACCGTCCTCCCCTAGTTGTTTGGTTCCCCATCAGTGCCAGTGTCTCCGCTAATTTTGCCTTCGTTTCGCAGACGATTAGAGATACGGGTCGAGTGTAATTAATTGTTTCCCTGCATGTCTGCTTCTGAGGGTCCCTTAGCTGTCTCCATGCCGTTAATTATAGTATTTACCTTTATCTGTTAAGATTTTTTTGGAGATAGTGTCATAGTTCTGGAAAATTTTAGAAGTGTGATTAAATTCGAGATAGCACTGCATTGCTGATACTGTGATTGTCATTAAAATGTTCTAGAACTTGAGACTATAAGAACTATATTATGGAATTAAAATGGTTTACATCTCTTATATTCGGTTAGTAGGTCCTTATTACCCCCAAATGAGACCTGTAAGTGACAATTTGGCGCCCTAGGGTAATAATGTAGCTAGAAAAGCCCTAGGGCGGTAAGTAATTTAAAAACAAACTTCACTCTTTCAAAAAGTTCGTATATATTTAAAGTAATCATCATACTGGCAATAGACATCATGCATTCAGCCCAATAACAAAAAAGGTCGCTTTGCAATTCAGCCTTTCCTTCGCATGAATATAATAGTCATCAATTTTAAATATCGAACGGCGAAGCTCAATTTAGTTCTTGAAAAAATTATTTAAAAAAAAAGATTTAACAATATTTTGCCTGAAAGTTCTTAAATGCTTTATTCTTGAAATGTCGGTTTTTTTCTACTTACCTCATAATCGAGATGTAAAGCGGAGTAGTTAGCACGGGTGGAAGAATCAATTGCATCCTCGAACTATAGGCGCCCTCACTGCACTCGCGCGTCTAAATATCTCGGGCTGCAATTGACGCCTTATAGCCCTTGGCTACTAATCTACTATTAATGAAGTAATACTAATTAAACTTAAGCGCGGCACCTATAACGATGAGTGATGTATTGATCGAAGTTATAAGGCGTTAAAGTTAGTTGACAGTTAATCAATTTTATAACAGCTATATTATAATACTTTTGAGAAAACTAAAGAATTTAAAAGCGATGTTTTGACTACGCTTCAGTCTGTAAAAATCGCGCAATGACAATAACGTACGACAATTTTAGCAAAGTTGATCCGTGAATGCATTTTGGCATCGACACACAACGAATGCGGTCACGTCGTCAGAAAAAGTCTGTAAATAGTTTCAGTGAAATGCTCATTACCGGAAATAGCGCACGACATAAATCGCAAGGGGCCACGATCCCCTAGAAACGTCACTAACAAAACAAAATGTTCAAGCTAATCCCCTCCTTTTGGAATTTTTCAATCAACCACAAACATGTGACTTCATAATTCGTTTCACAGTGGGACCGCATGAGAACCCCTGTGATAAAGATCTTGCTAGATAACATTAAACTGTATTTCTTGAAGCTCAGGGTTCAATCTCTAGTAGCGTTGTAGTGGAAGGTGGAAAAAAGGTGAAATGGCGCGTACAATAGGTTACGGCGGTCATTGAAACAAATCTGTTAGGGGCGTTGTTGAGGGTAAACACATCCTTAACAAGCTCGAAGAGTTAAGAAGGATGGATAAGAAGGACTTGAATATAAAGTTATTAGAATTAGAAACATGTGTATATTTATTTACATATTACACATTTTCACATACAGGTATAGGCATAAGTATGTATATTAAAGAAAAGTATTATGTACAGCTATTTACCACAGTGAATCTTGCCAGTGACCCCACGCAAGCCACTTAGTCTGTATCTGGGTGCTCAGGATGTAATTTTCTACACTAGAAAGTTTATGTAGTGACGTATTCATGATAGTAAAAACTTTATACCCCATCAAGTTGCTAGTTTATTTGCAAAGTTGTAAATACCGTCGTAACGTCATATTATGGAAACAGTTATTCCCTAATTAAATTATATTTTATTTTATGTTATAACAGAGCCGGTGAGATCCGGAAGCTGTTTGGATTTTGGAATCTGCGCTTACATCTGTTGCCTTAGATAACGTCAACGAAAATTGATATTACGTAACATTTTAATTAGATCTCTTTATCTGTGATTAATGAATTGCCTGTTATCTTAACTTCTTCTTCATCTTCCGTTTTATTTCTAAATTTATATTTACATAAACAGGTCGTGTTTTCTATCCAATGCTTAAAATGGTACCTATATTTGTTTGTTCCAAATTCTTCAAATGGAGTTAAATAAAGCTGTTTATTTTATTTAGGAGTAGATCCGCTCTTCGGTGTTCCGTTGCTTTTGACTTTGGACACGTTTTTGTTTTTATTGAAATGATAATAGAGCTTTAGACATTATAAACAAGCTACCATTCAGAAGAAGACACATTCAGAGGAAATATAACTTACCTACTTACCAAATTTTGATGAAAACGTATAAATTTAGTTAAAGTACTTTGAACGCTTCTTGTTCAAAAATAATACACCTGACATTGTGACAGTTCTCACACATTCATATGCATTGTCAAATCAGTTCATACATCGATACTTCAAATTTAGAACACGTTGACCTGCGCCCGCGCAGCCACACACATTGTTCACAGATAAACATCTTGTTCGTCAATCACTACCACGACTTACCCTCATAAAAGGACGATAATTACACACACGAAAATAAACTCTGTTACTATGTTAGTAAGGGTAATCTTTATGTGAATGGGAAAATTAATTTATGGCTAATAATGGGAAAATAGACCATTACGTAGCGAAGTGTTTAAGGGTTTAACATAATTTTTGAATAGTAAGGTTTTTGAAATAGTAGTAATTTCGTATTTACATTTATTATTTTTATAGCTTTAAAAAGAACTTCGAACTGGACAAATAGGCTACTTGCTTCATAAAGCAATCACGAAGACAACATAGACCGATAGTATTCAAAACCTAATCACTTTTTTTTGTTCTAATATAGATCCCCAACGCACTATAATCGTATATTTTCCATTAAATTGCCATTGAAAACCTATAAAATATTAAACGAGATTATGGACTCGTGCCATGTTGGATCAACCAACCTTACTGTTGCTACCAAGATTATTGTTCTGCGTCTAGACTATAAGTATTAATAAAAATCAAAATGAAAAACATGCATGAATGTATCTATAAATATGTTCAATTGAATGATGACCAAGCACTCGACAATGCCAGCAATTGCCATGCCGAAAGCAACACAGACACATGACCTTGGAAGAATAATATCGTCCTTTAAAAGTAAGACGCAGTTAAACTACTAGACAAATTAGGTAAGGGCAAGAAGCGCTAACGAATAGTCAAAACAAATCATCCTAATATTCGATTCCTAAACCGGAAAGATCGACTCCATTACCGGTAAACAAAGTAACAATTACACTTGGCAGAACTGTAACAACGTTTACAGATAGGATCCCATAGGAAGAGTAGGAAAGAATTTTGACCATAAACAACCGCAAAACAAAGTTTGTGAAGGAATAAAGGCTGATTTATATAGAGCAAGCCGACGAAGACTGAGACGTTGTGACCAATAAATCTCAATCAAGATCAGAGATACGATATGATTGGTCGGTCGACTGTCGGCGGGAGATGCCGATGATAGCTTACATAACTAGATTTGCGGTGGTAATGAACCTGTCCTTTTATTTTAGAATAAGCCCTTCGAAGAAGATTTTGAAAGTGTTATGTAATGGCTCCTCTATATGTACTAAAGTTTAGTAGCTGAACATTCTCTTGCTTTAGTTTATTATTTTGTAAGAAGTGGTGTCTTGTCATGCGCTGGATGCGGGAGGCGCTGGACCGGTCGTCGTGAAGATCCTTGTGCGAGGCCTATGTCCAGTAGTGGTCGTCTTTCGGCTGAAATGATGATGATGATGATAGTGGTGTCGCGTATAGACGTTAAGTCTCTTGTCTTGTTGACACATAACTTGCCACTGGAACTAAACACGCTACTGAGCTAATGCAAATGAAAATTTAAAACAGGTACTTGTACAGTAAATAAGTTAGTAACGCTAAGAATCAAGCAAGTAACGGATTGTGCCAGTAGAATCAATTTTAACTGATTGATCCGTATACTGATTTATGTTCAAATGATTTGTTTTAAAAAAAACACGCATAGCATACGCGGCCGCTGCGCACGGAGGCGCGGGTCCGATCCCCGCGCAGTGCAAAAATTTGTGGCATGAATATTTGCACTGGTCTGGTCGTGTCTCAGAAAGCACGTTAAGCCGTTGGTCCAGGTTGCCATACAAACTTCTAATGGCAGTCGTTACGGGTTGTTGGAGCCCTCAAAAGTCCAGAAATTGTTCTAACTGCAATGCTTCGATATCGCCTTCAGGTTGTGGAGGTCAGACGGCAGTCGGTTCACCGAAAATATCACAGTTTAGCCAAAATCAGCAGTAAGACTGGTAAATGCGGACCCCAGACTCCAAAGCTGAAAAAGCTTCGGATACGACTGGGATTAACGCGGAGTTGATGATGATGATGATTTGTTTAAAAAAAAATTCTTGATGCATAGATATATGATTCCTTCCCGCAATGTATTAAAGATGACTTTGCCAATTGCGAAATTCCGTCACACGAATCCTTAATTGTTTTTTGTGATGTCTATAAATTAATGAAATTAATAGACTCTGTCAGAAGCTAGTTAGCTTGTCAACTGAGACAAATTAGACATTGACGAGAGCTCGTAAATGATGAGAGAGCAATCAGTCATTATTAATCCTACTTACTTGCAAGCTATGATATATGTCACTAGCCTTCCGATGTTCAAGTGACAGCGCTTAGTCTTAATCATCAGGTCTGACAACCAGGATTGTTGATAGTAACATCAAAGTGTTGAGACCCGTCTCCCAAGATTTAAGTCACTTCTATTTTAGAACATCAACCAAATAATGATGAATCTTGAAATAAGAATAGAGAACTTGTTCTTGTGCTTTATTTTTAGTAACCTTTACTGTAAGGTTACTGCGTAATATACTAGAAGTAGCAATGGGTTTAATTTGACACTTCAAAAAGATTCATTGCGTTAGTTACGTTGTTGAACAGACACATTTTTCCATCATACGGATTAATGGATTAGCGATATGCTTCCAAAATTATTCCAATTGATAGTGTGTTGCGAAGAATGCAGGTCGATAAGGTAATTTAGGTGATATTAGTAAGCTGGTAGTAGTGTGCGAAGGAATTGCATGATTTAATTCCCCCATCTCCGTTACATCATCTGGCGTAAGCGTTTCGTCTCTCATTTTGTGCCGCGTACATCGAGGGAGTGGAACAATTTGTCAGCATCAGTGTTTCCCTGTGACTACAATTTAAGTGTCTTCAATGCTAGAGTGAGTGAGTACGCTTTTAATAAATTAGCGCGCTTTACCATCAACAATTTCATCGCTGCTTACCATCAGGCGGCATTGCGGTCAAGCTCTAGTTTTTAATTATAAATAAAAGTTAATGAGTTGTGCTACTGTTTTTTTTTTAAATTATAAGTGGATTTCCTACAGTTTAAATTATTATTTAAGAAATTAATATACCTACTCATTGCAATTGAGTGTCAATTGTAATGATTTTCAGCCATCGATCAAATGTATAGATATAAATACTGGCGCTCTCATAGACGAGCCTTTAGTATTAGAAACATCCTATCATACGGCTGCAATCTCGGGAGCTTATGCAGTGAGTGGATCTAGATCTTTTTTGTACGGATCCCTTTCTTTGTCCTTATCGGTAGAGATTAGAGATTTGTTCCCGTCGTTAGTTCTTTTTGGAATATACTCCATATCTGCAAATGCAAATTTATATTACTATGTCTACTATGTCTTAGGTTATTCTTAGTTTGTTTATGTAACGATGAAATGTTATGATTTTTTAAATCAATATCATGGTTTGTAGTTGTTTTTTTTTTTGATTTGCTTAAAACATAAGTATCGGACAAAAGCCTCGGTGGTAGGCCATAACATCGGCCGCCGGCAGAAGTTACCACACACCAGACAAAGCCTTGCCGCCAAGCGATTTGTCGTGTTCCGGCATGATGTCTGGTGAAGCCGTACGGAGGACGGGTCTGAGCAATTGTGTTGCGATGTGTGCCCAGTACGATGCGCCTAATGTTGTTGTGTTGGGAGTTTGGTCGTGGAGGGTCTTCAAATCAATCCCCCTTTGACGCAGCATCGTTGGTCGTGTTGTTGGGTTTAACATTGCATCACCTCGCTCAACTGCCGTCTTCCTTCCTATTCGCTCAGTTTTTCTGAGTGAATATGCTCTTAATAAACTAGCGCGCTTTACCATCAACGATCGCATCATTGCTTACCATTAGACGGGATTGCGGTCAAGCGCTAGTTTATAATATTTTTTTTAAGAAAAAAAGCTTTCTTCCAGATTCTTTCAGGTTTCGTAAATTACAAGTCAACAAATTAATCTTGATTCTTCATTTTGAAAACCAATATAACTTGCTGTAAATACCTCTTCCTACCTTCCTACTTCTTCATCTGAAGATCTGCCAATCTTTACCAGCTCACCAATAAATAAACCTGTTGACAAAAAACAGAAGACTATCACGTCAGAAATCTATACCCACATAATAACATAGACACTTAATTACTATAATTCCTCGAGTCGAGACCTCAAGGGAGTTTAATCCGTGAAACACCGCCCGTCATTGTCTGTTGTAAGTGTTTCACGCTAAACAGTCTGATATAATCGTGATTCAATTTGCATACAGTTAGTTCTGTCTCGGAGGTAATGTGAGCGAGACAGTTAAACACATGCTTAAACGCTGCTCTTATAGATAACTAGGTTTTGCCTGCAGCGGCGTTCGTGTTGAATACGTTCAATACAATTGTGATAATCTTTTTCGCAAGATTTTATTTACTTATTTAATATTTCAAGTACATATGTACATGTTTTTTTGATAAATTATAAACTAGTCCTTGACCGCAATCCCGCCTGATGGTAAGCAGTGATGCAATCGTTGATGGTAATGCGCGCTAATTTATTAAGAGCTTATTCACTCTAGCCTTGAAGACACTTAAATTGAAGTCCGATGGAAACACCACCGCAGGCAAACTGTTCCAGTCCCTCGATGTACGCGGTAATAAAAGACGAGGCCGAAGACGGCGACGAGGTTTCTTGTACAGGGCTTACTTACTTAATGTGTATTCATTTTAAAGCTTTTCTTTTTCTTTTTTTTAAATAATTATAAACTAGTGCTTGACTGCAATTCCGCCTGATGGTAAGCAGTGATGCAACCGTTGATGGTAAAGCGCACTAGTTTATTAAACCTATTCACTTAAAAAACTTAGGAATAGGAAGGGTGACTGCAGTTGAGCGAGATGATACTATGTTAAACCCAAGACCAACACGACCAACGATGCTGCGCCAGAGGGAGATTGATCTGGAGACTCTCCACGACCAAATTCCCGACACAACAACATTTGGCGCCTCGTACCCGGCACACATCTCAACACAACTGTTCAGACCCGTCATCCGTACGGCTTCACCAAACATCATGCCGGAACACGACTAATCGCTTGGCGTCAAGACCTTTTCTTTGTTAAGAACCGTGATATTATGTACCTATATTTTAGTAATTATAAAAAGATAGATTAAATTTGATTTATTGTGGATTTTTTAATCTGTTATTAGTAACCTCGACACAATCAGCCGCACCTTGACTTTACCCACTTCAGCTTCATATTATATCATATCATAATCATCCTATAATGTCTCAACCTCTGGTGAGACACAGATGAAAGAGAGCCTAGAGCCTCTTTTTCTCTATCTAATCCCCATCCTCACAGAAGTATGGTGATTGGCACAATAGGACAGACGAGAATTCAAAACTATAATGTGTATACAATATGTAAAGAAAACTCTGTCCGATCCGTAAAGGTATCGTTAGGTGCCAATAACTGATTCTACTAATGGATACAAAACCGGGCTAAAGTTAAAAAAAAAATCCCTTTAAGAAAATAAATATTATTTCCAAAGAGAGGTAACTTAATACATGTGCGGTAAGCAACCCTTGCGCGGGCGGCGGGCGGCAGGATACGCGGCACGTGGTCGCATCGCTATTCGCTCATAATAATACCGGTGTTGTCACTTTTTTTAAAATTAGTAAATTTCGGGGAAGTTGGAATTAATTCGTGGGAAAAAAAGATTATTTCTAAATTCTTTAGTATTGTTTCTATGATGATTACGTAAACTTTTATATTATATTTGGTCAAGTGTTTACCTAACCTTTAATCCTTATGGGTCGGACAGGGTTTTCTTTACATATTGTATATAATTTAGTAAACAATTATCCTTTTTTTATATTCTCGTACCTAGGTTGTGCACATCCTTTTGACAATCAGAATTTTCAGTTATTATTCAGATTTATATGCGATATATTCAATGAAGATTATAATGCCCACATATGGTTTAATTTGGTACTGATTTCATTATATTCTTAACTCTTATTTAAACTAAAAGAACATTTTATGTTTTGTTACAGGTAAGCTGAATTTTGAATACAAACACGCGTAGCATCAGTAAACATCATGGACAGTGGTAAGTGTAACAATGTAATTTTATGAGCGGCAAGAATATAGTTTTAGGTTAAGACGTGGATTTTATTAGAAATAGACACAAATTGATCAATCGCTGTGTACAATACAATAGGGTATTTGACTAAAAACACTAATTAGTCCGTCATTCAGATTATAGAAAAATATTGGATACGTATATTTTGTTTTATCAAATCAATAAAGATTGACAAATATAAAAGGCATCAAAGATCAGGAGTGGTGGCAGGTGACGTCACTGCTCGCTAAAAAGTGTTTTCAACGCACTGTGTCGTCTTCATTTTTTGTTTATATGAAAAAAGAAAAAATACGTGTCCAGTATTTTTTGGAAATCTGACTGAAGGACTAATTATTTCGTTTTTAGTCAAATACCCAATTTTATCGACATTAATAAAAAAATATTAATAAAACAAATAATGCAAACTTCAATTATTAATTTAACAAAGGGGAACGCAAAATGGCTTACATGACCTTAATAATCACTGACACTAATTATCACAAAATATCCGTACACTCCAGGACCCAGAGCGCCAGTATGCTGGTTCTTATAGGGTCCTTATAGGTATGTATAGTAATATCGCAGGATGGCTGATGACGTTGTCAGGAACTCTTTACAATAGTATAATTACACTAGTTCTAAGCATTTATACTATGAAAGAAGGTGAATCCAACGGTTGGTTCAACACACGAGTGAGAGAATTTTGTGCATCGTCATCAGCCTCTAGTAGTCAACTGCTGGACATAGGCCTCTCCTATTGCACGACTTTTAACTCGTTTTTCGCCAACTCTCATGCAGCTGCTGCCAGACATTCTGCGAAGCGCTTCACCTGGCCTGCGGGCGTCCCATACTTAATGTTCACCGATTCGCGGTCTCCGCCAACTATATTAAAAACATTTAATAACATTTAATATAATTGTAAGAAATAAAGACTGACAACAATAAGGTACACCTTAATACTGTATTTATATCGTTCATAGAAAGCTACAATTTACCGAGTGCCGTAGAATATGGTACAATTCACCAAATGGACGAGAGTTTTAGGTAGCACCAATTATAGTTTCTTTAAGCCGTTAAAAACAACAAGACTTGATCAAAACTTTTCATAATGTTCCGATTCTAAAGACACCAACACCAAATTTGTAATTTACCCTTCTATATACAACTTCCCAGATATAATCGACTATTACGAGGCAACATCTCCACGCGTTCTCATGCCAGATAGCGTACAAAAGGACCAAAAACTAGAGCTTGACAATACGGCCGTACAAATGATGTATTGGTCGATAGGATCGATATATGTGGCATAAATCACTATGTTCCCATAGTGTTGCAGGTTTCCTATCAGTGTTATCCTACTCTGACTACTTATAATTTATTTTAAGGCATCAATACCACAAAAGACCAAAGGTTGTTGTTAGAAGGAAACGTGTATCAGTTTGGTTTATTTAAACTACGTCAAAAACACATTCCAGTTGTTCTTTTTTGTGATAAAACAAATATAACATTTTAATAAACAAGTGTCGGGTTGTGTATTAATTAAAATATGAATCGCGATTACCATAATTAATATGATTTAAAAAAATATTAATCGTTACTTAAGATTGACGACTACGACTAGTTTCATCTTACTGACTGACCGACCTTCTGACAATTCAAAAGTGCCTGTCACTGGTTTATTTGAAATAAATGCTTTGATTTTGATTGATTTTGATTGGTGGTAGACTAGTGATATCGGCCGCGATTTACAAGTTGTAAATCGTAGGTTCGAACCCTGTCAACCGCTTTACTTTTGTGTAAATTATTTCACCACCACTGCTCAAAACGGTAAAGGAAATCATCGTAAGGAAACCGGCATGTTCTAGAGTCAAAAAACTTCGAAGACATGTGACATCTGCCAACTCGCACTGGGCCCGCGTGGTAAATTACGGCGCACTCCCTCTCTATACTATTTTTTTATGGGAAATGAAATGAAATGAAATCGTGAAATGAAATGAAATGAAATCGTTTATTAAGCAAGTAGGATCACCGATCACTTTTACACGTCATGTCACGACCTTATAGATATGAGTTCTCCCGCTCTGGTTAATTGTAAGACCCCGGGAGAGTGTTCCTTTATTTGCCTTTGTCCATGATATCTCTTACGAACAACTCGCGGCTTGTCCTTGTGGATCAGGTCACTATGTGCTGACATCTCTTTGAAGCGCGCTTGGAGTACCCCTTCGACATATCGCCCGCGTCCGCACTGCCTGGAGACCGCTGAATTCTCCAGACGTCCAAGCCATACAACTTCTTAGGTCAGAACTAGCCTCAGATCTCATGATCGTTGTTTTTTTTTTTTTTAAATTAATTTATAAACCAGAGCTTGACCGCAATCCCGCCTGATGGTAAGTAGTGACGCAATCGTTGATGGTAAAGCGCACTAGTTTATTAAGGGCCTATTCACTCTAGCCTCGAAGACACTGAAATTGTAGTCCGACGGAAACACCGCCGCCGGCAGATTGTTCCAGTCCCTCGATGTACGCGGTATAAAGGAGAAGGCGAAACGCTTCGTCCGGATCGTAGAGGTGTTAACAACATAAGAGTGGAAACTCGCCGTACGACGGGTCGTCCGATGGTGGAACGGAGATGGGGGAATTAAATCGTGCAATTCCCTCGCACACTCCCCAAAATGTATCTTATAGAACACCGAAAGGCTGACTACTCTACGCCTGTGCTCTAGGCTTTGGAGACCAACTAGAGTTGAATTAGGGTCACCAATCAGCCTCTTCGCACGCCTCTCCACTGAATCCAAAGTGGCCAGGTGACACTTAGCAGCACCAGCCCAAATGTGGCTGCAGTACTCCAGATCTCATGAAATAGTAATTCAGTAGGGTGTAGTATCAATCAAATAGACAAAAGGATATGCTGTTGACAATTTGAATAGTCGAAATATTCTATAGGATAGTAATCCTATTGTTTATTCGTTTTCTTTGAACTAGTGAGTTGGAAGATACATTACATTAACATACTGTATGTGCCTGCTCACTAGTTAAACGCCGATTTTCTCCAGTCAATCTTCATAACTGTTGTATAACAAGGACTTATGCGATTACCATGGTCCTCCAAACAAGCTGACAAGCAGCGTCAACGTATTCCTTCTGTATTAATAATTATTTAGCTCCATTTTCACGGTAGATTCTTCTAACGGGATCTACAATAACAAACTATATCAAGTATTATTACGGAATATTAAGACAGATAAATATGAAAATGCAATGACAAATCTGAATAAAATATTTGAAAACGCAGTCATTTGTAGGTATATTTTATGTAGTTAGATTCGCTTCCCACTGCGGCAATAGATGATCATGTTGCGTTAGCGGCTTTTATTTCTTTCTTTTTTTTTTAGTTTTTATAAACTAGCTGCAATCCCGCCTGATGGTGAGCAGTGATGCAATCGTTGATGGTAAAGCGAAGCGCGCTAGAACCTACGACCAACGATGTTGCGCCAGAGAGAGATTGATGTGGAGACCCTCCACGACCAAAATCCCGACACAACAGCACTTGGCGCATCGTACCCGGCACACATCGCAATACAACTGCTCAGACCCGTCCTCCGTACTGCTTCACCAGACATCATGCCGGAACACGACGAATCGCTTGGCGGCAAGACTTTGTCTGGTGGGTGGTAACTTCTGCCGGCAGCCGATGTGGCCTACCATCGAGAAAATGTGTCAAAATGTCTGTAATTGTGTTCTGACTGCTGGTAAGCACGTCTCCTCTCAGCTCTCTCTCTCCGCTTATTTGGGTTTGAATCTACAACCAATTTCAATATATTTCATAAAACATTACTGCTCAAGTATGTAATTCCGTGAGTGCGTAAATCGGCTCTTGGTCAATTTTGCATCTTTTTAGCAAAATCTTGACACCTGTAGATTTTAAGTGTTCTTTGTTTAAATTTTCTGATATGAAGCGTACAAATAGGCAGGCGGAAATGTATAGGTGTCAATAGGCTAGTATCCCCTATAAGGGGTGTTATCTAATAAATGGGGCTTAAACAAAACGGGCGACCTTCTTTGGGGGTTATAACAGGTACTCCTCTGTCCTTCCCTTCCTTGCCATTTGGTTGTGTGCGTATCGAATACAAAGAAAATCCGTTTTAGAACACACGCGAATAAATCTTTTGACGGAAATATTAACCCTTGCGAATGGAGAGACCCTTTCACCAATTTTGACCAATGTAATGTCCATTTTAGTGTCATTTGAATGAACAAATGATTCGGAATGTGCAATTTAGTGCGACGTAGGTACGGTGAGGGTAAATGTAACGATTTATATTTCTTATAATAATGTCCTATTCGAAAACCTTATCAATATACAAGAATGAAAACATTTTTTTTTTTCATTTCTTCCTAAATATGCTACAAGTGTAGCTGTTGATTTCGTTTAAAGCGGTCTCCAAAGCCTGGAGCTTAGGCGCAGAGTCACCAACCTGTCGGTGTTCTATAGACTGCATTTGGCACGGAAATTGTATGAGATAATTCCGCCTTCTCCGTTCCATCATCGGACGACCCGTTGTACGGCGACCTTACAGCCACCCTTACGTTATTGACACCACTACGATCTGGACGAAGCATTTCACCTCGTCTTTTATACCGCGTACATTTCAAATCAAATCAAAACATTTATTTCAAATAAACCAGTTACAGGCACTTTTGAATTGTCAGAAGGTCGGTCAGTCAGTAAGGTGAAGCTAGTCGCCCATTCCAAAAAGCTATACCTATGGAGAATAACGGGAAAGAAACTCAATGGAAACTCTTTAAATTATCAAGCTATTGATACAAATATTTGATTACATCATTCATTTTGAAATCAGTCGTGTGAGAACGATGCAGAAATATATTGTACGCTAAGAACGTCAATTATGGAAAACACACAAAAAAAAAACAACAACAAAAAAGACTAACCCAACAAATAGATGCTTTACAGCAAGTACATTGTGCTCACACGTGTGCCATGCAATTATACAATACTAAGAAATTGTAGGACTGAAACAATTTACCTGCAGCGGTCTTTCCTGATTATAATTTAAATGTCTTCAAGGCTCTTAATAAATTAGCGCGCTTTACCTTCGACGATTGCAGCACTGCTTACCTTCAAGAGGGACTGCGGTCAAGCACTAGTTTATCAGGTTTTAAAAAAAGGTGTGCCCAAATATGAAACTAACTCTGCCATCATGTTTTTTCAATATACACATTTATTTCATAAAACATAAATACACTCACAAAATTCAGATTTGCAATACATACTTCCAATCCGAATCTAAATTTAAGATCTGAGGTCAACCCGATTTCAAACGGACTGAGTCCGGATGGAGTGCGCAACCCCTAAATACAAATAGTGCTATCTCTACTTCAGACCTTCATTTCCTGGACCGCTCTTAAAGTTTACCAAAGGCGACCGAAAGATCCTTAAAGCAGTATAAGTAGAATGCTTCCGACCCAAACCCGTCCCTATAAAACTGAGACATAAAACACATAAAATGGTCTTTCTAAATGGAAAAATTATCATGAAAAAAGTGATGAGTACTTATCGAAGCTATATAAAACATCACTCAAACTGACAAACTTATCATACACAACATTGGCGCCGATTCTACAATTCACAAACTAAACTAATTCATAAAGAATATGATAGAAGATAACATTTAAGTTTAAACCTGTCAAATTAAGATATTCCATACACAGTTTAGACGTGATTATAAACATGGCGGCCAAAAATCAGTCGTTCAGTCATTCGCGTCAGGCGCGGACTAATTTGACAGGTCTAAAATAACATATTATTCTCTGTCCTTTTCTTAATGAAATAGAAAGAAAAAGATGCACTGAATTTAAAGTTCGTTTAGTTTTTGAATAATTGAATCGGGGCCATTAAGTATCTATAATATAAAAATGAATCGCAAAATGTGTTTGTAAGCGCATAACTCAACAACGCCTGGACCAAATTGGCCAAATTTTTTTTTTAAATGTTCGTTGAAGTTCAAGGATGGTTCTTACGGCGAGAAAAAATAGAATTATTGCTGGAAAAACCCTAAAAATAGCCCTTTGCTTTTTCCCATACAAATGATTTGTAACTAAAACGTAGTCAATTTGAGCTTTATTGCTATGGTATAAAGTTCACTGTTGTCTAAGCAATGTAGGTGTGTTCCTAACGTGCGTGTGTGCGTTGGAGCACAGAATACATAGTTGGAGGAGTTTAATGTCGCGTTCCGAAACTCGCGTTTCTTTTGTATTAGTTTCGGCACGCGAGATAAAATGCATCAGTTTCCACGTCATTACATCAGTCAAACAAAAATCGCGTTACCAACAGTGTTTTATTATTTTTAATATCCAGATTTTAAATAAATAAAACAATTCGTACGGCTTAAAAGGATTAAACTTCAAGTCATATCAAATTTAAAAAAAAAAAGTTGTCAACTGATACACGAAACAAAATCGTATATCGTGTTTTGTGCAGAGTGTTTAGTTAGTTATTGTTTGTTTAGTTCGTGATTAGTGAAAAAATAATTTATATTTGATATGCCTCCTGTAAGACGAAGCAATTTAGGTAGAAGAACCAGAAATGCTACCTACAAACCAAGCTAATTACCGATCTAATCGTACTGCACAAGAACGTGACGACGGAAATGAACGTGAAAGAATTCGGATATCACAAATGCGTGAAGCGCGAGCGCGACATTCAACTAATAATCGCGCAAGTTTGAATCGAGCTGCTTTCAGTTACGATGTGTTAATTGACTACAGTAACTACCAATGTGTTGTTATTGGTTCTATGAACTCGGTTTGCTCACACTGTAAGGCATTAAAATACAAAAATGCAAGCCAATGGATTGTGTTGCGCAAATGGTAAAGTGAAATTGATACCATTGGATCCACCACCAGAACCATTGTACTCATTGGTTTCAGGAATAGGAACAGATTCTATACACTTTTTGACACATATCCAACAATATAACAATTGCTTTCAAATGACTTCATTTGGGGCAACAAATGTAGTTCGGGAAAATTTTATGCCAACTTTCAAGGTATGTATTATAGCAGTTACTCATAATTATTTTAGCGAACAAAATTTTCTGTCACCAAAGTTAAGATGTGTGACTAATCTTCAATTTCTTAATCACTTATATATCACTTAGTCATCATATTATATGGTGATTCAGTTTCAGTGACACTTTTATTATATTTTATATTTGATAGATATTAGTTAAAACTAAATATATACTTTTTAAGATCAAAAATTATTTAAGTTTGATCACTGACAATCCATTAATTTATACCACACCATAATTTTTTTTTTTTTATTTACAGATACAAGGGCAAATATATCACAGAGCAGGTTCACTGTTACCAGTGTCAGATAGCGACAACAAATTCCTGCAAATTTATTTTATGGGCAATTCACCACAAGAAATTGATCTGCGTTGTGCACATAACAATTTAGTAAAGAGGTCTGTTGTAGAACAATTACAAACTTTATTTCATCAACACAATCAATTGATTATATTGTTTAAAACTGCCCTGGATCTGATGCCATCCGATAATCACAAAATTGTAATCAGAGCTGATAAAACACCTGCAGGTCAACATACAAGACGTTTTAATGCACTAACTATTGATGAAGTTGCTATCGTTGTAGTTGGAGAAAACTTGGAATCCCGTGATATTGTTTTACATCGTCGGAATGATCAATTACAACGTATAAAGGAAACACACCGCTCATATGATGCACTGCAATATCCCATTATATTTTGGCAAGGTGAAGATGGCTACGATTTCTCAATAAAAATGATAAATCCCATTACAGGTAACTAAAGTATTAGTTTAGCTATGGCGATAATATCTCAGTCACTATATTATGTATTTTAATTTTATATTTGAATGTTATTAAAACAAAATCTATTTACAGGTTCTGAAACCAACAAAAAAGTCAGTTCAATGAACTATTATTCATACCGCCTAATGATTCGGGAAAATGAAGATAATCACATATTGAAATGTCGGCGATTATATCACAAATATGTTGTTGACATGTATGTTAAAATTGAAACGGAGAGATTAACATTCATCAGGTTGAATCAAACCAAACTCCGATCTGAAGAGTATATTCACCTTCGAGATGCGATTAATACTGATGGAAATGCACAGAATGTCGGTCGGATGACTATTCTTCCAGCAACATACATCGGAAGCCCTCGGCATATGCACGAATATGCGCAAGATGCCATGTCGTATGTTCGTCATTATGGTACAGCAGATTTGTTCATCACATTTACATGCAATCCGCAATGGATAGAAATCAAGCAGGAGTTATTCCCTGGGCAATCACCCATTGATCGTCATGATGTTACAGCCAGAGTCTTTAGACAAAAGTTGAAATCTTTAATGGATTTCATCGTAAAACATAATGTGTTTGGTGAGACATGCTGCTGGATGTATTCTGTGGAGTGGCAGAAACGAGGATTGCCACATGCACACATTTTGATTTGGTTGGTTGAAAAGATAAGGCCAAATGAAGTTGATGCAGTGATATCAGCTGAAATCCCTAATGTACAAGTAGATCCTGGATTGCATGAGGTAGTTATCAAAAACATGATACATGGTCCCTGTGGAACTCCTTTGCTAGACTTGCCTTACAATGCATTTAAAGCAAAAATCAAATCCAAGCTTTGTTCAAAGGCATATTATTCCGTGAATGATTATTTAAATGATAAGAATGGTCGCTCTGATTAACTCAGGACAATGTTTATGTTCTTTCTCAGGAATTAGCTTATTGATACGTTATATGTGTTCATATAATTTACTTTTTTACATTACATAAATATGTAAGCTGTCACGCCCTTTATGCCTGGGGCTTCTTAGTTAAGTAATAAGTTTTTAGTTAATTACATTTTCATTTAAATATAAATATATTGTTTTGCTTTGCTGGTATTTTGGCGTGGTAGCTGGCATATGGTAAATAATTTCATTGTTGTTGTATTTTATCGTGTTCATCACTATACATAGTATTGTATAAAGACATGTGTTTTTTTAAAAATGAACAGACAGCTGTGCTGCTGGGGAGTTTGTTCCGCCACTTCTTCTTCCCAGCGAAAGCACTAGGAAGTGTCGATGGGTGGGCGTTTTGGGGGACTGTCTTATGTAATATTGACGTTCAAAAAGAGCTGATTCTCAGCCTAATTTGAATAAATGACTTTTGATTTTGATTTTGAATAATAATTATGATTCACATGATTAACAATAAAGCGATTACTTACTTTTAAATCCTTATATATGTTTTATTTAATTATTTTTTATTCACAACGCCCTATCACCAGGGCGACGGTTCTGTTCAGGAGATTTTTTTAAAATACGTAGGCACAAAAACTGTCAGATTACAAATCTTTTTGACAGGACGAAGTCTGTCGGGTCAGCTAGTTGATAATATAACCCGCGCAGATAGAAAATAGATCTGTAAATGGCGTCTGCTCGCCTGCATTCTCACTCACTCTCTATCGCTGTCTATACTCACACAGTGAAGTAAGCGCTGCAAAAAAATATCAAATCAATCAATCAGTCAGGATTCGCTTTCCACGCTACTTTGACGCACTCCGAGTTATCGTTAATTTCGTTCCGCTAAAGTCTGTTATTATGTTGTTTTTGTTGAGTTTGATTGTTATTTGTTTGCGTTACGTTTGATTGTTATTTATTTTCGTGAAGCTTTTAATACTAACGTTGACATTTTATTATCTATTAATTATCATTGGCTTAACTATTTAGGACATGTGTTGTATTGTAATTTTTACGGCTATGGAGCCCTTCATCTTTCCAAATGGAAGAAAGAACCAAACATGTTTTGTCCACCGTAAGAATCCGCCGCCATTTTCAGATCGTTTCTTTATCTGCGCGGGTTATACCACGCATCACAAGACATAATACAGTTTCATCCAATAGGCTTGAACTTGACCAAGTGATTGAATTAAATCATTCTGCAGAACCAGTCTTCTCTGAATGCCCTGATTTTACCGACTTATGTGCACGCTATACTAGATTTATTGCCTGGAGACGAGAATTTAGACCCTGGACTGTTACAGGACAAGTAGTTTTAATTATATCTTTAGGTTAAAGTATTTATCTATAGGCATGAATAAATAGAAGAGTGTTAGTTATTGAGTCTGTTTAGCGTTTAGACGCGAATGGTGGCTGTTTAAAATATCTAACGTGTGTTTTAAATAGTTTGATGGTGGTTACTCGTATATTTGTACTGCTGTTCATAGGGATTGCTATAGCTAATATAAGATAGATATAACTATTGCTTAGTGTATATTCTTGATGTTCTACTTCTTCTTCAGCCTATAGATGTCCACTGCTGGACAAAGGCCTCCCCCAAGGCTTCCCACGAGGACCGGTCTTGTGCTGCCCGCATCCATCGGCTTTGCGCGACAATCACAGGGCCATTCTTGATGTTAATGAAACTCATTTGTACCTTTCAACAACTCTTAATTTGAAAAATAAAACGCTATTTTGCTCTGTAACCCTTTTCTAGTTTTTTTTTTCTATTTCATTTAATTTTCTATGTTGTAATAACAAGATAGTTTCTGGCAGGCATGTATTATTTTTCATGTGAACAAAAAATATTACATTTTGTCGGACGCATAACCTAATATACCTATAAACAAGGAGGAGGAAGGAGTAGAAAGGAGGGAAACCTAGACGAAACGGTCCCTACCTAATCTCGCGGGCCCAGTGCGAAATGGTGAAAATCACATTTCTTTTCTAAATTTTTGGTATAACCACACATTTCACTAACATACTGGTGATCGCTGTACCTACTTACCAAACAAAACCTTCAACATTTTAATACATGTATACATATTAATCGAATGTTTTATGATAACAAATCATCTCCAAACAGAGAAAACACGTTATATTTTCGCTTTACAACTAACCAGTGTACTGTGGTATTAATAAATCTGCCCACACTACCTTAAACATTGATTAACTCAGTTGTAAATATAGAGTTGACATAACAGCCATAATCTATAGAAATTAAACATGCTTTTTCTTCTATGTTTTCATTATCAACAAGCACAGACTTCTATAAGCAATATAATACTTAAGATTTATAGTTTCTGTAGGCATCTACAAATACACGAAGGTCGAAATTCAAAAAAGTATCTCTACAAAATACTTCGTAAAATGTGCCGGTAATATTAGCCATAGAACCAATGACTTTGGAGAAGACCTGCTCTTGAGTGGAGACAGTGAATTGATAAACGTAAGGTGGGAAATCCTCCGGCTAGATGGAGTGACAATCTTCGCAGGACTACAGGGGCCCTAGTCAGCTTTAATAAATTTGACATTCCCACACGATTCCATTCTTTTGTACTAAAAAGTTCGCAATCTGCTAAATTCAGAATTATCGATCAATTCTTTCAATCGCCTAGTCGCCTCGTAATGGAATTGGCATAGAATGACATCGCCGTATTGCCAATATTATAAAAAGTAATTGTAAACCCGCTAATAGTAATAAATTTCTAAAAACTAGTACTTAATTTGAATATTTATTAATATGGAGTGAAATATTAGTCATTGACCACTAGAAAGACATAATGGCGCCATTTTGTTAGTAGATTACGAGACTTGTTAAAATCGATCATTAAGAGATCACAGATCGACCATTCTGACACTATTGCATACTAGGGCCCCTGGTGCTACCAACCATGGTGTGGCTTTGACAGTTGCCGTCAATCGAGTTGAATGGTGTGCAATGGATCTTGATGATTATGAGGATGAATATTACGGGAAAATAAATAGATAAGTATATTCTAACTGTATTTTTTTAAACTTGTTCCTTCGCCTTTGTGTCAATGTTCTACATCGAACTGTAAATTTGAACAGTCCGCACATCACATCTTGTGTATTCTTTGGCAGAATGAACTCAATATTATGTTAGATAGTGTACAAGTTACATCCGGAGTCGTTTATTATACGGACCTTGTAGAAACTAGAACCAATTTCCGAACGTTCAGGTGCTTTTGCCATACCTATTATTGGAATCAATTGTAACAGCACATACCTACTTAGGACCCATTAACTTAATCAAATTTTATTCCGTGATACTTGGAAATCTGGGCTTCTCCCAGTTGCAATAATGTCCCTTTGTGCCGATTGGCCTACTTCTGTTCTGTCTCCTGCTTGATATGGGGGGAAGTGGAAAAAATATATTTTTTCTTACTCCTCCGCTATTTTTTTCTGATTATTTCGTTGCGGGACCCAAGACAGTTGTATCATTTCTCCAGGACTCGTCGAGCTTCATTGCTCGGCGTTTTTCTGACGGTCTCCACTGTTGATTCTGGCTATCAGGAGTTGCTGTGGGTGGGAAAATGTGTGGCGGGTTTGGTACCAAGAAAAAAAAATCTAACATATAATAAACAGAAACCTAAACTTAGTCCCTGCAAGAACTATTTAAGTAATACAGGGAAATGGAAATACCTACATATTCCTATACGAGTACTAGAAACTTGGCAGCGAATTGATATTCATCGCTTTTTCAAAAATCCAAGCTACAAAATATTTCGTAATTGTTTTCCATTGCCATCCATCAATCAGAACAGACGTGTATTAGCAAAGGGGTCTGTTCCGACAAAATATTCTCCAAATTATATGCCCATTCGAATCGAATATCACAAAGTTTGGTTCTTGCTTTTTTACACTTTCTATTATTACAGAATTGCTTAACATAGGTCAATGCCGTTCATTATTTTTAGAAGCTTTAGTAATAAGTATCAATTGAATAAGTTTATGTTTTAAAATGGAACCATTTTTTTATTTAACTATAAAGAGATTTAAGCCATGTACTCACGCAAGTGGAACGTGAAAAATAAACGCTATGCAAAAGAAGCCTAAACGAGCTTCGATTAAAAATATCCCTTTACAATTAATACATTAAAGGCACCGAACATAATTATAAGAAGGCTGGCAACATTCTCCACGCAATCGAAAGTGATATTTTTTCCGACATTACTATCAGCGCACCCATATACATTTGTGTCGTATTAAATCCTTGCGCATGCGCTGTGCCCGTCGAGAGTGAAACAATGGCGGCGCGGGCGCACTGCGACGGACGGTCACGCGCCCATCTGTCATGTCTTCCCGAACAGGACCCCCGTGTGAGACCATTTTAATATACATAGTTGGTATCTATTTTAATTTTGAGACCGAAGTTCACCTGTTATTATAAACTCAAAATAGAAATTTGCATTTTAGAGTCGTTTTGAAGTTTGCGGATGAATGGACCAATTATTAAAATGATCCGATTGTAGGCCTATAGGTATGCCTACGATAATCTATTTTTAGGTTTTCCTTAAAACCAACCCCTCTGGTAATTTTGAGTGTCCAGTAATTTAATATTTCTATGGATTGTTGGTAATTCTGTACAAATACAAGAAAAACGTTTAGATAAGAGTTTCACAGAATAATATCGATTAAATGAATATCAGAACTCTCTCTCGCCGAAAGGAGGCTGAGTCCCAATAGTGGGAACATAATATGCTGACTATGTATATTATGTATGAATATCAGAAAAAATCTTTTTTTTATTTACTATTTTAATGCTAACCCCGACATCGATCAACATACTCCAAAACAAGAAACAGCCAGTCACAATAGACATGAATAAGACAACTGTCAGTTGCAACACCTAAAAACTCATTGGAGAATATCAAGTAACGTCCAAAGGTGACATTTACTGCGTCTCGAAGCGAGCACAATAAAAAGCATACCTTTTTAATAACAAGGAGGACCATTGTACTGTTGTCGTCACAAATCATGCCCGAAACGACGTTAAGTTCATTTGAAAATTGGCAGTCCGGCTGTGTGAACTAATGAACGAAAGCAAAATGGTTTTTTGGTGCTGGTTTCGTTTTAATTTGAAAGACTGTTGTTATTGCTAAAACGGCAATAAAACCTAAAAATATATTGGAATAAACAAAAGTATCTGAACACAGCTAAACAATTATCTCATCCACGAAAATTACCCAGTATCATTTCCGCTGAATTCATATCAAATGAATCATAAAGTCCTTAAGTTATATGACAAAATTGGATAAAAATGCAGTTGAAAAAAAATAAGAAAAGTAATTCTCCTAATTGTTGTGGGAAAAAGTCAAGCAGACTAAAAATGGAATGCATTCGTGGCGGAACACGAATTTTGACAGGTTGCATCGCGCCAAATTCGGCAGATGCGCCCGCGCATGGGAACATACTGTCGCCCTTAATCATTGGCCCGTGACAGACGGGCGTTTTTGATCGATCGCCGTGTCTTTGACAGCGAGACAAAACCCATGTTTTGCCATGTAGGAACTTAAACTGTTCTTGCGACTCGAAGGGCCCAGATGAACTTGTTGCTACTATTAGCTTTGTATTTGCCCTTTTGATGAGGGGTTCTCTGTTTATGACATTTTGTGGCAGAACAATAGTGGTTATAGTGTGTGGCCAGATCCGATCAATCATAAAGAAAATGATATTGTGAGATTATTTAGAATATAGCAAATTCTGATCAAAAGATTTAAGAATGTTTCCGAGATGTCAATTAAACAGATTTATTCAAATCCCTCTCTGAAAAAAAATTAAGACATGTCTTAATAGTTTTTAAACAAATAAAAGAATAATAAAACTCGAACATGCTTCACCTCAGTATATGTGGGTGCTGGATGAAAAGAATTCACTTAATATCAAATACCTTTCACTGGTATAATGGGAGTATGCAAATGGACCGGTTAACATATCTATTAAGAAACTAAGTACACGTCCGAATTGATGTTGACTTCAAAGGAATCGATATTTACCTGTCCAAAACTCTTACAGTTACATCGATAAAGGGTTACCAAACATGTACAAAAGTGTATTTACAATTCCTCGAGTTATATCGTAACGTACGGACCTTGGCCTCGACTCCCTAGATCAGATAAGCGTTCTATATTCTCTAAGCACAATAGCATATCGTTGGAATGTCACAACATGTCCAACGAAGATCTTTTTGTGTTGGTTCAGAACACGGACATTCCCAAATTTGACAGCAATTTAGGTATCAGAAGCTATAAAACAATTTTACAATGCGGTGTACTACAAAAGGCGACAGATCCCACGTATGTTGTTCACACAATCATGCTATTATGACCCTCCTTGAACTTTATTTGGGGATTGAATGCTCATCATTATTGCAATTTGGAACATTACAATGACTTAGGGACTATTGGCTTGGGAGCCAATTTGAAGGTTGAGACGTAAAACAAATCATACTTCATTATGTTTGAAGAAAAACCGTTTGAATGTGTGAACGGCAAAACAAAATAAGTTTACAAATTAACCTGGTAATGTCAATCAATATTAAAATGTAGATCGAAAATAGAGAACTATTTGTTTTACTATAGTTGATAAAATACATATAAATGAAAAGCAAATCTTCAAAAGATACATATATTAACCGCGTCAAGTAAACACTAAGTTTCTATTTAGGCTACTAGGTGTTGGAAGTGTTAAAATTGGTTCAGAAACCAGGCTCGGGAGAAACAACAAAACATCTTAGCTTCGGTCCACTGCGTTAGTCCTTAAATATAGGTACAGAAAACGAGTTACCGTTAGATTTGGGAACCATTACAGCTACCGATTTATTTTGAGAATAAACGCAAGAGCTTGTGGCTTAACGACCGCATTGTTCAATCGAGGATCCATTGGTTAAGCTACCTTTGCCGAAGTTAGTTGTGTATTGTATACCTGACCACTTTATACACAATATAACATAATAAACATAAACTAGCAGGCATAGGGCATAGAATGTCCTGTGTGGTACCGGGAATAAAATAGTACCAACCCATACCCTCCCGTAGGTGTCGCTAGAGGCGACTAAGGGAACTCTCACCAGGGAAGCGGGCAGCAGCGCTTCTCCTGTGGAATAACATATTACTGCGATCCGCAACCCGCCTGCCAAACGTGGAGATTATGGCAATGCCCCCCAATGGAATGAAAGCCTCGGGAGAGGCCTTTTTCCAGCAGTGGACCTCTAGGGGCTGAGAAGAAAAAGAAACATAAACTTTCGCAAAGCAAGTCGTTGATCCCGTCATAATAAGGGGGTATGTACAATAGTCATAATAATGGGGGTTGATGATGATGATGATGTACAATAAGTGGGCTGTGAGGTTCAGATAAGCAGTCACTCCATTTACAATACTGGTGTTCCCCTGCATCCAGTTAGGCAGAATGCTGTAAGCAGATAATGATATAATAAAAAATACTATGCAGTTTTATAACACTGCCATGTCTTAACCCACTTATGAATTTCATAGATGCTTATTCAAATCTTTAGTTTTATTTATAGGTGTTTCATCAAAGCATGAAAAAGTCCGTTTTTAAATAAAAAGTATCTTTCACCAGACATCAGTGGCGAAGGGTGAAATTTTGACAAAGGGAAGCCGGTCCAAAAAAATAAACACTTATACACTTACCTACTGCAGGATATCTTGGAGGAGGTCTTCAGATAAGAATAATATCAAAAGCCCCACCTTCACCATACAAAAAATGACTGATGATTTGATAACAGTGTCTTTCAAGTATGATAAAAGCGGCTTTGAGAAAAGCCTTTTTCGACGTGCATCTCCATACCACACATGCATGCTTGTTAGTAAGTACTAAGTTAAGTACCTATTGTTAGGGAATAAGAGTCAAGAAAAAATAAAATAAAAAATTACAAAAATAATAAAGTGTTAAAAACCGAACCACACAAACACCGATCCAAAACCAACAAAAATATTAAGCAAAAATAAAGCAAATTATACACAATCCCAACGTTATTTATATTCTAATGCAATGCGTCTTGTTTTGAAATTTTGTCGTGTTTCCTTTCTTGTAGTGGCGTGGTTTCTTTGTCTCTTTCTAATAGAGGAGAGGAGAGAACTACAAGCCGCTTGGCATTAGCCTATATTTATCAAGTTTTACCGACGGTTAGCGAGCATTAGAAAGAGATGGTCTGACACGCTCTGTCTCTTTTCGCCTCATAGTAAAACGTTGACCGAGGTAAGCTGAAATTCGTCGGGTTCCTTGTACGAAAAATTGAAGCGCTGATTAATTTACGACTATAAAATGAAATGTGATACTTAGGGTATTGCTAAAAATTACGATTGCTATTGTAAATCGCGCTGGCATTTGATTAGTAATACTTTGATAATGAAATAGAATGTAAATAGTTTTGTATGAATATGGAACTGATTTTTGAAAGGTAACCCGGTGGGAATCGGCTTGTATGGACCCTTCGCCACTGCCAGACATCCATTTTGATGACTTTGTGTGAGTACAAAGTATAGCTAACCCTGACAACGAAGCCACGACTTTCTTACGACTCAGTCATGTTGTAATCGAATCGCAAACACTAAAGGGCTGAGTTGCCGAAATGAATTAGTAAATCGACTTCGACATTCCCGATGCGTCCCGTCTCACGGCTAAAAAGAGCGGCGACAATGTCTAATTTATTTATGAGAATCGGTAGCCCCTCACAATGGAACTTAGAAAAGATCTTCAAATGGCCAAACAAAGATAGCGTCAATCCTTTGAAGGGAGAATGGTTTTAATTAATATAGGGTGCGTAGACAATAAGGTGTAGAGCGCCCTGAAAATTTCCTGGATGAATTATTGAGGGAGAGGTAAGATTTTAGAACTATTGAATATTTGATGGTCCTTCGAGCCGTCTGATCTAATTCAGTAATAAATCAATGTTTATAAATCTCAAGGGAAAGGTAGAGATTCATGTAGATTATAGAGTTAATTAGATAGACGGTAGACAGAATTAGTTTTGTCTCGTTTGATAGTTTACGAGGTAAAGTTGATGAAGCTATTCACGTCGTAACATTTAATGACACGATGGAAAGTTGGCGTCTACTCTCCTGATTGTGATCTGTATGTATTTTCTCGTTTACAATGCACAGTGACAGGGTAAGGATAGAGATAATTGTAATAGTTGAAACCACACCAAAAGTTTATACCTTTTTTTACCTATATCTTTAGTTTATTTGTATACTTTCAACTTTCTTAAGCTTTGAGTATTTTTAATGCGTATACAACGATGTATCTCTTTGTATTAGAGTAATTATTTCGATGTCACAACACGTGTCATAGTTTGTTGTTTTGCCCTGTTCCAACTTAATCTCAGCTTATTAAAAAGTCAATAAGACGGCACCGTCGACGGCTCGTTACTGACTTCCTGTCAAAATTATTAATCTATACGATTTCTCTCATCGTAAGCTTTTGTCTTGAGTGTCATATTTATTTCCCACAATGACGCAACTAGACCGCATACTTGAATAACCACAACATGTTAACACATTCCTGATACCACAGCGTCGGGTGTACGTGATAATTCATTAGCCGATACACACGTCATTCTTATGATTACTAATTCCAGCGTTCCTCTACCAACATTTGTACTAGCTTCGTCGTTGGTAATCCACAGTGAATTTCCAAACTTACGTCCTGGAATTAAAGCTGCTGTAACGTTGTAATTGGCTGCAAAAACATCTATGCACCGACCAGATCTAATAATTAGTTTGTCAGAAACTACTTGTCTGTTACTACAGGTTTGCATCCTATCGTATTAGATGTCAACGCATGGGTCTCTAACTAATGTATTTTTGCAAATGATCCTCCCACTCATTTATTTATGTTAATTGATTTAATTGGAGCCCATAATTTAGCTTTTGTAATGGATTTGAATAATCGGTCATTAAAATTGCATGAGCATGATATTTACAACATCTGTCTTCTTATAAGTGGATGGAGATTTAAGTAGATCTGTTAAATCACTTAGGGGCTCGTTCGCATTGCATTGAATGTTTCCTATACCGCTTTCGGTCACAGTAATTGGATTTATGGACTTAAGTATTTAAATTCCTGCGTACATGAACAGAATTGGAGCAGTTCCCTTGTTATATTCTGAACGCTAACAACTAATAAGGTTCTCTAATGTTGCGTTTAACCCTAACTGCTTGTCTATCTATGACTATGTTTTGATGCCCTTTTAATAAAATCATTGTTATTAAGCATGTTAATTGGATACCTAATAACATCGAGACCTACCTCCACAAATATTAGCATTCGTCGGCTAAACACAGCCTTTGCTAATATTTGGGATTCAGCAAAAAATAAAGACAGGCGAAATTAAATCGCTTGGATGAATTTAATGGTAGAACAGAGATATTATGTTAATTCAGCCATTAAGTCAATGGGCTTCTACAGAAATTACCGGTGGTCCTACTATATCATTATCGTGTTTTTTGTGAGCCACTTCATTATCCGTTGTTTGTTCAGTGCGGTGTTTTAACATAATCACTGCGGCGGTGGATGTGTTCAAATTTTTATTTTAGTTTGTTTGATGACTTTATCAGTGAAAATTGATAGATACAGTCTCGCTTTGAGCTTTTTTGCTGCCTCTCGTAAAGCCATCTCATTTTTTTAAATAGCGATCATTTTCGTCAATCGACGTAATTGCCTCTGCCACCCAGTTTTCTATTAATATACCAGCTGTGTCAGCTATTAGCTACCGTTTAAGGATCACAAAAAAGTTTATTTTATCATTATGTCTGTAGACAGTTTATGAGGATTATAAATAGATATGAAAAATCAATTTGAAGTCGTTATTTGTCGAGCCTTTGAAAATCTATGCCTAATAAATAACTTATTATTAGGCATAGATTTTTGAAGGCTCGTTCGGCGTGCAATGCTCATATGTGTAATAAAAGTTTTTGTGCACATGTCAATGGCTATTGAACCATATCGATGATGTTGGAGTCGATAACAAAAAAAAACTATATAATGAGCAAATTCGTTTGATGTGTTTCGCTCGAGGCAGTACAGCGTTTGTTAATGAGAGCTGAGGAAATAACTTACAAACTGACAGTATGTGTATGATTTCGAAGGTCGTATATTCAATTTGTTCCAATAAATAATTTTTGGGTGGCATTTGGAGCAGTTTGATTTGTGTAGCCATTTGTTTAAAATTACCATCATCAAAGCTGTTATACCTATCAATATTTTTAATACCTTTGCTTATTTAGAGTTTAATTTTATGGATATTAAAATTGAAGTTGATGAAGGTTTTATTTATTGTTGATATTGCTTAAAACATATTAGTATATTATTACTAATGTTATAAACTGCGTTTTTCTTTCGAGAACATGAGCATCTATGTTATCTTGATGAACTATTATTACTGGAATGTTATTTCAATGAATTTTGGCCTGAAAATGATACTTACGTTATCCTCCTTTATTACTTCAAATCATAAAACTCTCATCGCCAATTACGATTTTATGACGCCATATTGCAATAGACATCAAACAAATATAATTGATGAGTTCATTGCTCTCTAGTTTCTAATTTGCATTGACACTGTTAAATAACAGCCTAGTAATGTATGAATTGATTGAAATTTACAGCATGCCAAATTTTTATTGAACTCCTTTGAAGGCCGATTCAATGTTTGCATAGTATGACGTGGTATATCGTAAAAGGTTACTGGGTATTACATTTGACCCGATTTGAATTGAAAATAGGTATGTTATCATCATCATTTGAAGAAGGATATGATCACTTTGATGACTGCCCGTGCAGTGAATGAGTGAAGAGTTAGGCCTTGCCCATGTTTATCAATGTTATAGTGATCGCATCATGATTCATTGTGATGCTTTCAGTAAACTTTGATGTTGCAGCATAATATAGGAAGTAGCTTAATCTGAAAGATGTCTTATTTGTGATATTAATTGATTGTCTTCCAGTCCATGACCCATGTTACTTGGGGTTTGGAGCAACACGTTTTCTTCTTCCGTTCTCAATTCTTCCATTCTGTCAACCGTCAACCAGCAGCTTCGCGTCTAAGTGTGACTCGTCCATCTCCGTAACGAACATGATAAAATCGATAGTAAACTTCTTTAGTACTATATTATAAGAAAGCACGAAATGAGTTTTTGTTTGTTTTTTGACTATCATCTAGTAGTGCTTTTGTCCTGATTATTCAATGAAAAATCAGCATAACCTGTTTGAACTTATCACATATTTGTACAAATATTAGATTCTTTTTTATGTATATTATCTTACACATATTTAAATAAGTTAGTAATCTATCATTGAATGTCGAATTGGGAGACGAACAATCATCAGAAGTCAGAACGCCCATTTGTCACAATCCTTTTTGTATTTCATTACTTCTTCGAATTGATTGATTGAATTGTCTATAGTGCTGTTCATAATATTTGCCAAACCCCTAGAACCCTTATTTTATCAGTATTTTTTTAAGCTAAACACCTGTAAAACACGATATATGGAGGACTTTCAAGTAACACTGGCATTGGACACAGGGGAAATAAGTGTTTAGTTTTTGTGGTAAAACCCTATTTACCCAGCCGTATCAACATCAGTTTTGAAGGGGTCTTTTGTATCAAGTGTTGCTTCCAATTTCAGCCTCAAATTGGCATCCTATCCTTCGCTACACAGATTGCTGCTATTGTTAATCTAAATTCTATTGTTATCCCCATTTTATATTCAAATCTTGCCAAAATTCGTTACTTAGCTTAACATTTAATTTTTAACGAATTATTTATTCTTAGAATCTTCATTGTATAGCTCGGAGCAAACGGCCTGATTCTTTGAAATGATCAGAGAAAAAACATTGGAACACCGTGAAATTAAAATCAGGTGTGCGTAAGAGACGGTAGATATCCTATTGCTATCTCATTTATAAGGAAATAAAAACAGTAAATAAGAACATAAGGTATAAATATATGATTTGTAATCAGGGATGATTGCAGTATTAAACAGCAAGATATAGATAAGATATTAGAAAGCAAAATAAATGAGGCTGATTGTTTTATTTTGGTAGCCTTATTATCCTATAACATCACGATTTGATTTTTATGTGCACAATGCTACTCGGGCTGCCATATGCTGCTTGATACCTATTTATTATGTTTATCTCTGCTGCTTTTCTAGAACCAAACGACCAAGCAGACTTAAAATAAATTTGGGAAGACGTTCGGAAAATCACGTGTTCTATAATAGACTGCTATGTCTTATTGAATATCTAGTTAAGTGACATTATGTTTTGCTATAGTTTCATATAGTATGGATAGGTCATCATCCTTTCCTTTATCTTCTATATTCATCAGAATAATATTTAAATCTTATCTATCAGCTACTCCCTTATACAATACTGTAATTCTTCGTTAAGTCATTCACTTCCTTTTAACAAAATTTATACCTTTAGAAATTGTAGAGAAACCTTGCTCCGTCTTTGTTAAATCCAATCAATTCGTTTGCTAATTAGTTGGCCACGCGAACTGATAATCAAGGCTTTCGCGGTACCCTCTAAATCATTAACATCTGACGGCTGGATTGTGGGCGGGGGACCACACAGCTCTTGAAATGTTCGCTAAATGGACCAATCTTACGGTTCTAGACTATCTTAATTGCTTAATTTGTGTTATCTATGAGAATAACTAGTTAAGCCTATAATTTGCTCGGAAAAAAATGTTATGAAGAAATCTTTAAATTAGATTTAAACCATTTTTTACACCACACACCAAAGTTAATCATAGTTATGATTTTTTATGTGCTTGTGGTCTAAAAACTAGTGTTTGCATCCTGCCTGATGGTAAGCAGTGATGCAATCGCTGATGATAAAGCACGCTATAAAGAACCTATTTGCACAAAAAAAACTGAGTGAATAGGAAGGAATAAGGCAGTTGAGCGAGGTAAAGCAATGATAAACCCAACAACACGAATAACGATGCAGCGCCAGAGGGAGATTGATCTGGAGACTAAACTCCCGACACAACAACATTTGGCGCATCGTACCCGGTACACGTCGCAACACAACCGCTCAGACCCGTCCTTCGTACGGCTTCACCAGACATCATGCCGGGTGGGTGGTAACTTCTGCCGGCAGCCGATGTTATCCCCGACCACCGATTAAAAAATAAAAGAACTTAAGCTTCCTCTCCTTCCTTGGGGAAGTAAAGGGTGTATTCAACCATGCAGACCGAGTAATAGATATCTTATGTCTTAAAATTTTTGCTTTTAGATAATGTCGACTTCCTCATGGTATTCGTCTTCGGTGGTGATCAATAATTTACACAATGTAAAGCGCCTAGCCTAAGTCACCGACATAGCTCTTCGAGTCGCTAAAATTAAGTGGCAGTGGATGGGGTTGCTCGTAGAACCGATTGCCGATGGGGCAGCAAGGTTCTGGAGTTGCGGCCACGCACCGGAAGATGCAGCGTAGGGAGGCCCCCAACAAGGAGAACCGATGACCTGGTGAAGGTCGCTGGCAGCCGACTGATGCAGCCAACACAAGCCTTGGGGGAGACCTTTGTCCAGCAGTGGACCTCTATAGGCTTAACAATAAAAAGAAGAAAGCGCCTGGCTAGATTCGAACCTACGACCAGTAACTCTTACTAAACCTCCACTGGTCTTTGCTTAGCTTGCCTGTTCTTCTAAAAAACTATGGCCAAATATTCTAACGATGGTTGTCCTTTTTCCAAATAATACATATGTATTCTTGGGACCGAATTCCAATCAAAGTAAACAACTAAAGATAAATTAATAGGCATAATCATTGCTCGTGCAAAATTCAAACAGTCGCTGAAGTTCACAGAGTTATTACAGTATATGTGGCATCACAGGCGGGCGCTTAGCTACCTGTCATTGCGCACTATTTCAACCTTTGATCAACCTGCTAAGCGCCTTCACAATATTAATATCGCCTTGAGCTCTGTTTACCCCATAAGGTATAAACGTGAGCGATATATCAAAGGCAGTTCATTGGCTAGACATAAATCTTGCGCTACATACGTACCGCTGGGTTTGTACTGAAGAAGTTCAATGAGTTTAAAGGAATGTTTAATATATGTAGTGTGTCAAATATGGTATGTTTCCATATATACATAATAATTATTTTTCTATTTTCGCTTTCATCGTCTGCTTTTGCCCTTTTTAACTATTTCTTTTTTATTATAAATTATAAACTATTGCTTGACCGAAATCCGGCTTGATAGAAGCAGTGATGCAATCGTTGGTGGTAAATCGCGCTGGTTTATTAAGAGCCTATTCACTCTAGCCTTGAAGACACTTCAATTGTAGTCCGATGAAAACACCGCCGCTGGCAAATTGTTCTAGTCCCAGTAAGCAGTATAAAAGAGGAGGCGAAACGCTTCGTTCGGATCGTAGTGGTGTCAACAACGTAAGGGAGGATATTCACCGTACGACCCCCCCCCCCCCAATGCCTTGAGAGAGACCTATGTCTAGCAGCGACAAGCGTTCCCCGAGCGTTCGGAAGAAGATATGTATATAGAGTGGTGCACTTAACCACTCTATATACATATCTTCTTCCGAACGCTCGGGGAATACGACCGTTGCCGAACAGTGACGAAGATTTCTATGCACATTATCACTTTGGGAGACCTGTACTTCTATATTTTTCTTTATTCTATTAGGTCATCGCACCTATACACGCGACTAAATGCTTCTAAGGTTGAGATTTAATTTAGTTCTTCTTTGGTCAAAACACGTCACAGATCATCGACTAACACTGTAGCAATAAATCGATGGTTACGACTCGCCCCCATGCTCAATAGACAAGACTATAATAACAAACAACACAATTGTTCCACTTTGAATGTCCCATACCGAAACACCATGGAATAATTCGAGGAGTATAATTCAAATCTAATGTGTTGAATCTGATGACATGAATGTTTTTCCTTCTCTGTTTTGTTTGTAACTCAGCGTGGGTTGAATTGGAAATGCATATTATTGTGATGTTAATATACTGCTTTTTTTAATGAATTATAAACTAGTGCTTGACCGCAGTAGTGTTACAATCGTTGATGGTAAACCGCGCTAGTTTATTAAGAGTCTTTCGGCTGAAATGATGATGATGAATGATGGACATAATGCGGATTAGTAGATGTCAAATTATGTCTTCACGTGTTTGGTTCTAAGACTTGCCGATTTCATCACAGTGTTTTTCTTCACCTGTATAAGAACTGTGGTGATGAATTTACATAAGGAACGCACCTGTCTGGGTTCGACTCCAACCCCTAAGATTCGAAAGTCGCGGGCGTTGTCACTAGTCAACTATTACTCCTATTTATTTAGGTTCTACAAGTAGTTGTTCCGGGTCTGGCTGTGTGTGTATGTGAGTTTATATGTCTGCAAACGCACCCACGATGCAGGAGATATTCCTAGTGTGGGGCAACGTTGTATATTAATAAAAAAAATAGGTACGGAACATGAATATAAATATCTTACAAGGGTGACTCAACAAACGGTCTTTACGAAATTATAGCTAAGAGCAATGTTTTAAAGACAACCTTATTAGAAGCTCAAGTCTTCAAACATGCAAGTAAATGGACATTGAACACTCTACCGAGTGGGACATGATCTAATTAGAAGCGCTGCACTCGCACTGAGTGTTGGATGGATCAGAAAATCCCTACGTTGTCAGAGTACCTACTTGGGTATCCAATGTATTGAGAGATTCCCACATCCAAATTTATTGAGCATAAAGAAATGAACAGGTCGAAACTTTCATGTTTATAATTATTTATGGCTCCCAAAATAATTATAAACATGAAAGTTTTAATCTCATTATCTCCAAGTAAAGTTAAGCTTTAATAAATGTTCTCCCCTTTTCAGTTGTCGCATTTGAGAAAGTGCTTTCAATCAAACTTATCTTAAACTAAATCAACCAGAGGCGTTCATTCAAAAACGCCAGTCTTATTGTTCTCATTGCGTCGGTAATCAAAAGTATTTTGTTATGATTTTCCCTTTAATAGATTTTGGTAATAAGTTATAGGTTAAATAAGGCGTTTAAACACGTCTCAAGTGACTTCATTAGTAATATAATACAAGATTAATTTTTATTTGAAACTACTAGCATCTGTCGGCGACTTGCATGAAATTTTCTTGTTTTAACACCAATATTGATCACTTGGCAATACTGTACTGCTTGCCATTCTTGCAAGAAGATGGGTGTACATGAAATACACCCACATTTCAATGATTAAAACCCATGCAATGGCAATGCATGGGGCAAAGCTAATGCCTTCAACCGGGCCCAAAATCTTACGCCAAGCTATTACTGAAAAAATCTTGAGGGAAATCCCCAATTCAACAAATTCAGCATTTACTTTAAAAAAATGGAAAGCTTATTCACAACTTTCAACCTCATTCCAGGCTACCCACAAAAGTACCTTCATACAATTTGTTCGTGTTATATTCAAATGGAGCGTTCATAACTCTCTTACGCCCGGGGCGAGCCGTCACACAAACATCACTTGTCAACCATTTACATTTTAATAAAATAATAAAGCTATCATATAAAAACGCTTTATGTTCCGTTATGGCTGTCTGTACACCCCCTAACTGTTGTTACTGTGAAGATAAGCTCAGAAGCTGTTCACCGACGGAAATGTTTGGGAGGTTCAACAACATTCATTACGTTATTTACGTTGTGGAGCAAACACATTTTTCGAAAATACGTAGCAATGGAATACTAATATGCTTAGGGTGCCGGGTCTTACAACCGCATTCATTTCAGCATTTAACATACGTAACGTTCATTGGAAAATGAACGTTACGTATGTTATAAACGTTATAATGCTGCAGGTTCATTCTGCAAACTTACAAGTGTACTCTAAGAGTACTCACACGGGCTGCTTATTGCAACTTAGAAGACATTTGTGCGTATTATGTAGTTGCAGAATATTGTATTGGGTTCACCTGTGAGAATAGTTGTCATTGTTAAATAAATAAATAAGTTGGCATCTAAGGCCATGGTCCTGGCCGTCGTACAGGCAAGTGAATAAACCCGGGTGGGTTTTAGTCAGTAAAAGTCTGACACGCCCTTCCGCTCCGCTCAGAGCGAGGAGAAGTCATTTAATGATTTACCATATCAACAACAACAACAAAAAATGACATTATTAGGATAATGTTGACAATTTACATAAATATCATCTCATCTTCGTGTAATTTCCCCAAATAATGTATTTGCGTAAAATGCCACATGCCAAAACATACAATAAACATATTGTCATTTCATTTTATTCCTTTTGGTAAGAGAGATTAGCCGTACAGCGAGTTAGTAAAAGTCACATGTCTTAGATTTATTGTTTCTATGACATGCCGGTTTCCTCAGGATGATTTCGTGTTGAAAGCAGTGGTGGTGAAATGATTTACACAAAGTATAGCATCTTTCTAGATCTATGATCAACAAAACAAACAATTAGCTAAAATTAGCTGTCCGTCGAAATCAACAAACTTCAGAGCAACACAGGTGTCTGTTCATTAAAAAAAAAACACATGACTTTATACAATACTGTTAATGTAACTGTTTGATATTGTTAATGGTATTTCCGTCGACAGTTGAACTGCGTTTCTTAGGCGCGATTTTGGGATATTGCATGTTGCACAGTCAAACGGAAAAAGGGAAAAGGACTCACTGAAATATACAGCGCCGCATTCTCCGTTTGATGATGGTTGCCTCCACAATTGTTCACGGGTCTCTTTGGTTGTTGGATCCAAGGGGTAATGATTGATTTAAAGGATGGTCACATCCTCCGGCCGGGCGTCCGTTTTTCTTGTTCTAGTTTTGATGGTGAAGATATGTTTTCAAACCCAGAGAGAAATTGGCTGTTGTTTTTTTGTAAGTTTCCTGGCTTAGTCTCTAGGCCTTTAAGCCAGATATATGGAATCAGGAAAGCCTGGGAAGGAATTGGGAAATTTGAATGTGCTTGATGTAAGAATGGTTGCATACTTTAACAGTAATGCTAGTTACGATATCCGAATCGTATCATTTTTATTAATATCTGAGTTATCAAGGTACAGGCCGTGCTTTTTTTTTTTGTTCTGGATGCGAAATCATCAAATGACCTCTCACGCTCTGGGCGGAGCGGAAAGGCGTGTCAAACTTTTACTGATTAAAACCCAGCCGTGTTTCTTCACTTGTCTGTTTGCCAGGGCTACGGTTTCTTTATTAACCAGCCCGCAACCCTGACCAAGGAGGCATCGGTCTTCGTGACACGATGTGCTTTGAGGCGCGCGTGAAACACAACGCGCCGTCGACCCGCTTACCAGGCGGCGAGCTTACAGGCAGTGCCTGGCTTGGGACTCAATGTTAAATCGGTCTATGTTTCTCTGTTGGCTAGAATTGCATGCTTGTTTGTTGGAGATGTAAGTGTAACTTTAATAAATTCACGTGAATATTTTCTTTTCGTTGGCTGGGCCGAATGAACCTTCTAAAATCATTGCATTGTGTACCCATAGCGTGATGGTTCTTCCTTTTTTTGTTCTAACAGATTGAGATATTTGAATTTAGATGTGATTTTATTCAAATCTCGGATATGGCTGGATTATTTAGATTTGATGTGCTTACCTAATATTGGTTGGCTAGCTTATTGTTGAGTTAGCGTTTGATAAATTGTTATTTTAGGCGAAAGTATTTATTAAGTTGAACAGTTTTGTTCTTCAATTACGTCGCTCGTATAGGATTATTTCACTACTACAATATTAAAAACTGCTTGGCAGTGCTTGATCATGTCCATTGCCAAGCGTTCGGTCGATTCCTTATCTAATTTTTCACCAAAAAGATCGAAGGGGGTTGCTCCTCCTACCCCACCCACACCATGGAGTCAAAGTGACCTTTGCACTGCCTCGGTAGTCTTGAAATATCGGCGAAGTTTTGACCCGTCATAAGTTAAATAACGGTAATGCCACCAAAACCAAGAAGAAACAACCCTTTCCTGACAGCTCTAGATCTAATGGCTTATTATAACTTTATTACTTTTTAGGGTTCCGTACCTAAAAGGTAAAATGGAACCCTGTTCATGAGACTCCGCAGTCCGTCTGTCCGCCCGTCTGTCACCAGGCTGTATCTCATGAACCGTACTAGCTAAACAGTTGAAATTTTCAGATATTATGTATTTCTGCCGCTATAACAAGAAATACTAAAACTAAACAGAAATATATTTAAGGGTGCCTCCCATACAACAAACGTGTTTTTTGCCGGTTTTTGCTCCATATTAATAACGGAAATAAATAGACGCTTGAAATGTTCACAGAATATATGGTTATATATTAAAAATAAATGATTAAATTAAAATAATATATATTAAAGGGGGGCTTACATACAACAAACGTGATATTTTGGTCGTTTTTAAAGATAATGGTACGGAACCCTTCGTGCATGAGTCCGACTCTCTCTTGGCCGGTTTTTAATGCAAATCTAATCCAGTTATAATTATATTAAATAATTGTCAAACTGCTTTGATACATCGCAAGAAGCCGTGAATGAACTAAAAATGAATCAGTCTTTTACTACAAGACAAAGTTATCCAGATAAGAAGACCGCAACTTAAAATAACCATAAGCAATAAGGAAACAGTAGCATATCAAAAGTTATCTCAGTCGTGTCGGTCGCAACTCATCATTTAACTGACAAAGTGCCGACAATGTCGCACTAAAGATTTTACGAGCGATATTCAAGTGATAAATGTATTCAGCTGTATGAGATTTTATTGGCAAAGTGAGACGACACATGCTTATTTTTGTGGTCATAGTTAAAGCAAGAACTTATCTGGTTATAGCTAAATGAGCGATGATTGATTTCATAGTTTTGATGATAATTGGTTTCTCGGTGGTAGGCCATAAGATCGTCTGCCGGCAGAAGTTAGCACCCACCAGACAAAGTCTTGCCGCCAAGCGATTCGTCGTGTTCCGGCGTAATGTCTGGTGAAGCTGTACGGAGGACGGGTCTGAGCAGTTGTGTTGTGAAGCTTACCGGATACGATGCGCCTAATGATGTTGTGTCGGGAGTTTGATCATGGTCCATCCAGATCAATTTCCCTCTGGCGTAGCATCATTGGCCGTGTTGTTGGGTTTATAAATTTGCATCACCTCGCTCAACTGCCGTCTTTCTTCTTTTAATAAACTAGCGCGCTTTACCTTCAACGATTGCATCACTGCTTACCATCAGGCGGGGTTGCAGTCAAGCGCTAGTTTAAAATTATTAAAAGAAAAAATAGTTCAACAATTATTTTTAATTTAATATAATTTTTTATTATTGTAATTCCATTGTCTATTGTATTTTTATTTGATTGTTTTACTTTTTTCTCAATTTATCTAATATTAACTTTATTTCATTATCATTATTTGACATAATTAAGAAAATGCTTGTTACTGTTTGTATTATAATTTTGTCGTCACTGTCTTAAAATATAGTTTAATATAGCATTGTTTTAAAATTTAATCAATATGACTTTGCTTTAAAATCTAATATCATATACAATTGTTTAAAAGTTTAATTTGAAAACAACGTTAACAATTTTTTTTTTATAAATTATAAATCAGCGCTTGACCGCAATCCCGCCTGATGGTAAGCAGTGATGCGATTGTTGATGGTAAGTGTAAGTGGAAAGTGGCGATGGCTGCTGTTATATTTATTATTATTTGCATGCTGTGACTTCTTATAAGTGCAGAAGCACAATATCCTGTAATTTATATTTTCTAGCATTTACGGTGTTTTCTCTGTTAGAAGTCCAAATAAATAAATAAATAGTGAGACTTCTCCGTGTCTCGCAAAGCTCGAAGACCCATTCGCTCAGTTGTCATTCTTGCCCGACTAAAAAATCATACAGAAAAATCGTATCCATCCCGACTATGACTTCTGATTTCTTTCGGAATTTCTTTTCAGAGATAGTACTAGGAAATGCCGCGGCCATCAAACCACTAAAAACTTTTCGATCCAGTCGTCCCTTGCTGTCCTCTCCAGCGACGCCTTAAGCCGAGGTTCGTACTCCACAGAGGGTGCCCTTAGTGCGTAGTCGCTCTGTAGTTCTTAAGTGCCCCTGACTGGAGGCTTTAATTGTATTTAAGGCAACCACAGTCTTCTGTCCGAACCGCAATAGACCGCTTGCACTAATCGCCGACAACAGGAGGATAGTTACGTAACATTGGTCCTATCAGTAGCAAAGTTTCATTTTGACACTTCAATAACTTTCATTGGGCTGTTTAAGTTGTTGATCAAACACATTGTTCGAACATATGGATTAGTAGGTAAGGAATATCATTATTATCAACCTTTTATCGTCCCACTGCTGGGCACAGGTCTCCTCTCATACAGAGAAGGATTGAGCGTAATCACCACGCTTGCTCAATGCGGGTTGGCGATTTCAGACTTAAAGTCCAGGTTTCCTCAAGATGTTTTCCTTCACCTTCAGTCATTGGTGTCCAAGATATACTTAGAAAGTACATATAACTTTAGAAAAGTTACATTGGTACTTGCCTGACCTGGAATCGAACCCGCGCACTCATACTTGAGAGGCTGGTATTTTAACCACTAGGCCACCACGACTTAAAGAAGTAATATGCTTCAAAGTTATTTGAAATTAAGAGTTATAAAGTGATACGATACAATCAGAGTGTTGCACACAGCTTATACCAGCTTTTTGTACTATTAGTGACGGTTTTAGAATAATGTACTGAATCTATGATAACAATCCCTATTATCCTCTATAGATATTTTATCTTAAAACTTAGAAATAGTGTTAAGATGACGTGGAGTTAAAATATGAGTTCCTCCATCTAAAATCTTCGACGACGGTCTTGCCGCCAAGCTCGTCGTATTCCGGCATGATACTGATGAAGCAGTACGAAGGACTGATCTGGGCAGCTGTGTTGCAATGTGTGCCGGGTACGATGCGTCAAACGTTGTTATGTCGGGAGTATGGTCGTGAAAGAATCTCCAGATCAGTCTCCCACTGGCGCAGCATCGTTGGTCGTGTTGTTGCACGTGTAAACATTGCAGCACCTCGCTCAACTGCCGTCTTCTTTTCTATTCACTCAGTTTTTGTTTTGATTGAATAGGTTCTTAATAAACTAGCGCGCTTTATCATCAACGATTGCATCACTGCTTACCATCAGGAGGGTTGCGGTGAAGTACTAGTTTATAATTGTAGAAAAAAGCAAAGCAGGTTATGATGAGCTAGAATAGTAACTAAATACAAAAATCTAAAGTTAACAATATTAATTATCATCTGCCCGACCACAATTATGTTGGGGTCGGCTACCAGTGTTACTAAGATGTGGTTAAATCAATACTTCACAATGTTTACACGAGTTTGTAGTGACTCATGTGTTCTTCGGTTTCTAACTAGTCCAATTTGTTACTTGGACTATTTGACTAACGGATCACGTGAGATGATCCCTATTTCTCTTGCTATGAGTGTTTTAAAGGTAGCATAGGAACGATTGCTAAAAGAGTGATTAAACGCAGGTTAAATCATCTATTTTTTATTTCTTAATGAAATTTGCAGCTAGCACTTAACCAAGTAGATGAAAGAAGGCCACTTAAAAGTTTCCACAGACAATATTAGCTATTATTATTGTTAGCACAAGCATATTCAATTTTAAATTTATGAAGCCCTATTTCTTGCCCATGGCATATTTATACTATTTAATTTTCTAATGGCTGTATTACCGTATTAAAATAATGAACCCTAATTAAACAAACCCGGATACCTTGATATTCTGCTGAGCCCAGTCACAACATACCTGTCTCCAAGCCTGTGGTCACCTCTCATTTATCATACGGGCAGCAGATAATAAAGCGACTGACCGTGTCTCCTCGCCTAATCGAATCGTTTTCCACGCTGTGGGATCCAACGAGAACAGAGAAGTGTGTAGAGTCTACCTTATTACAATAAACGAACGAGTAACTTCTTCTCAAATTAAAATAGAAAAAAATAGAATAGTGTCTTTGCTGCCCCATAGTCGAGTAACAAAAAATTGATCCCCGTCTGATATAAATTGACATATTTTAGAATTCATTCGTTTTTAATCACATTTAAACTGTCTATGGAATATCATAATTTGACAGGACCACACTAATATTTATCTTCTGTCCTTTTCTTAACGAAATAGAAAGAAGAAGACGCAGAAAACTTAAATTTAGTTTAGCTTGTGGACAAGAATCGGCGCCCCTTGCTAGTTTTCCTAAAGAAGCTCCATTTATCACAATGTTCATGTAGATCGTATTTGCCGTCACTTACGAAATTGTTCCTATTTCATTGTTACCATCTTTAAGTACGGACGACAGCAGGTCAAACTACACGAAACTATCAAATATTCCTAATCAATCTTGAGCCTTAATGTTTTAGAGACAAAATTTAAAATCGAATAAAGAAATCTCACCGATTGTAGTAGTTTGATGTGCTCTCGTCTGTACCAAAGTTGTCGTAATCATTGATACTACATTCATCATCACCATCATCATCATCAACAACCTTTTTATCGTCCCACTGCTGGGCACAGGCGTAATCACCACGCTTACTCAATGCGGGTTGGCGATTTCAGACTTATAAAGTCCAGGTTTCCTCAAGATGTTTTCCTTCACCTTCAGTCATTGGTGTCCAAGATATACTTAGAAAGTACATATAACTTTAGAAAAGTTCTATTGGTACTTGCCTGACCTGGAATCGAACCCGCGCACTCATACTTGAGAGGCTGGTGTTTTAACCACTGGGTCACCACGACTTCTTACCGTCTTATAATGTTGAACCAACCTGTCTCTATTGATCTCCCTGTCCATTTTGTATATTACTTTCACTAATATTATTTCTATTACGTTAATATCGTCAAGTGCCATTATTGTCACGTTCTTGTGCGTTCGAGGCACCAGATCATTATCTTGTGATCTTGTGTTATGTCTTGATGCCACCATGCTTAAGTCTAACACTTTTACTAGTATTATCTCTGATATATGTCATTGCGAGCTTGTTTAGAAAATAGAATGTTAGTTTTATTTATGTTTTATTTTTCAATGAAAATTGCATTATTAGCTTTCATTTTATTCAGTCTATATTGTTCCTACTGCTAGGATGACAATCCTGCTCTTGGTGATAATGAGTGGGTTATCTAATCCCTCACGTAGACCACACTGGCTCTACGTTTGGTAGTTGTTAGATCACAATACATGTCTTCGAATTTTTAATTCTAGAACATGCCTGTTTCCTTGTTTGACTTCACCGTTTTGAGAACAGTGGTGATGTATTAATTTATAGAAAATAAAATGCCTGTAGTCGTGGAGGCCTGGTGGTTAAAATACCAGCCTCTCAAGTATGAGTGTGCGGGTTAGATTCCAGGTCAGGCAAGTACCAATGTAACTTGTCTAAAGTTATACAGAGTGGTGCTGACAATTCGACAGTAAATTAAACGTCGTGTACCTCAACACATGCTCAGTCTACCCATAAAAAGTCATATAAATATGTCCATTAGTTTAGTCACAGGAAATTATTTTTTACATTTTCTACAAGATGTACAGGTTAATGACCGGCGCATCCTGCGGTACCAAACTATAATAATAATGGCGCGAAAAAAGCAAGTCGATGCAGGATCGCGCTGTCACCGATCTGAGGTTAGTGAACTAATATTTTTAAAGGATGTCCTATTCCGTTTGCAATTTTATGCGATTTAGTTTGTTTGAAATATTCATTTTGTTATTTTTGAGGCTAGGTTTTTTCCTATGATTTATGATTATACCTATGAACCAGCATTGTTCATGTTTTCATTTATTTCCTATTGTCAGTACCACTCTGTATATACTTTATAAATATATCTTGGACATCAATGACTGATTACAAGGTGAAGGAAAACATCTTGAGGAACCTGGACTTTAAGTCTGAAATCGCCAACCCACTTTGAGCAAGCATGGTGATTACGCTCAATCCTTCTCTGTATGAGAGCAAACCTTTGCCCAGTAATGGGACGATAAAAGGTTGATGATGATGAAAATGCGTAAAAAAAATATTCGTAAGTCGCAGCCGTTACCACTGGGCTACCACTACTGAACTGTTACTACCGTCAGATTTTAACTCTCGTTTGCTTATCCATTTGCTGTCTTCTGTTGAACACATGCTAGAAGAATTTATTCTGTTAAGATTTTTCTACCAACTCCTTATCAAATCTTCTCCCATCATCACATCTCTCACAGCAATCTATCGATGATGACAGTTGGAATTAAGACTATTTGGAATCGCATCGTGACACCTGATCTTCTTAATTGAATTAATTACAACGTAAGTGAAAAAATTTCAACACCTAATTATTTATTGAAGTGCCTCTCAATAAATGTTGGTAACATTATAATTTACGTCCAAACAATTTTTAATTATGGTAATACTGAACACAGATAGCCGAGCTTAAGATATAAATTGTTTTATCGACTATCTGTCGATGCGTGGGCGCAGCATCGAACTTATTACGAAGTTACGTAACAGATATTTAGTTGGTGACATTTCTGATGTATTGAGTTTGAATTTATAGTTATAACAGCTTAACCGCGGCTTTGCCCGCGTGGTTGCCGGAAGTTAACTTACTCACTGAAGATATGCTGGGTTTCCTATACATGCTTCCAAAATTGCAAAAATTTGTCGAAATCTAACCAGTGGTTTAGGTATGAGATCTAAACATACATAGACGCAGAGACCAGAGGGGAGGACGCATTTTTTTAGTTTTGGAGCGATTATTTCCGTTAATATCAAAAAATGATTTTAGTAAACACCTATTCATTTTTAAAAACCTATCCAAAAATACATCACACGTTAAGGTGGAAATTAAAAAAACACTCTCGCACTTTACGTGTCTGAATCCCTAATACTTAAAACATTTTTTTTGTACTTTGTCGGCGTTATTTATATACATATTGGTAAAAATTTTTAGCTCTCTAGTGCTAACGGTCACAGATTATCCGCGGACAGACAGACAGATATGGCGAAACTATAATGATTCATAGCTGACTACGGAACCCTAAAAAAACGATGTAGACAACGGACGACAAGTTATATGTCATACACAAATAACCAAATAAAATAATCGAAGCAAAAGCAATGCACAAGTGATACTTTAATTTAAAATTACGACCAGAATCTAAACAAGGCATTTCAAAATACTTTCCTTTTCGATCCGTACGATTGTGAAACCATTTCGATTCTTCCAAACAAAACAACAGTAATTAGGTCGAATGCTCAAATCGATTTTGAATCTCGAAAAACTTAATCGATATATCTAAAAAGCCCGGTGAGTCCGTAAAGGCTTGGTCGGCAAACCCTCAAAGGTGATTAATTACTGGCAAAACGTTAAACGTGAGCGGTTTAATTTTTATAGGCTGCTCATTTGTGTGAACGTACCGCGGATTCGTTACAGGGATTCACAAGTTAGCTTTTTTATGAACTAATCTTGCAAAGATAGAATTGATATTTCGATGTATTATAGTTAAAATCAGTATGGTAATACAAAATTATTTTTTGTTTATGCTAAACCCGAAACAGATGTCCAGTATTTTTAAGTAAAGAATCTATGTGCAAAATTTCAAAAAGATGTAATGAAAAACAACAAAGTTATGAGCTTGCTATTCTACTTGGTTGTCCCAACAAAAATATGGTCAAAGCTCCGCTCGTTCGTTGACCTCTGGCATCAGCTGTGGCGCGCGCGCAAGTATTATGATCTATCGTAACCGCTCGGTAACCACTCTGCAACAATTTCTAAATGTATTTGGGAAAAATATAACATGGTGTAAAAAATTATTGGAATCGAATATAGTTTGTTCAGAATAAGCAACGAATGCTTATTCTGAATAAACTATATTCAGGTTTCGCAAAAACAAAAAATAACATTGTAGCCACTTTTTGCCCTCCTTTAGGCACTTGTTTGTGAAAAGCTCATTCTGTGATAAAAAAAAAAAAAACAAGTTTACCTAACAACAAAGTTATATCCAAGTGACCCAAGCTAGCTGGGTTCTGCGTGAAACGAACTGGAGTATCAACCTTCGTGTAAGCTCATTTTATGGACCTAAAAAATGGTGGTAAACCTCAGGAATCTAGTCTACGGAATAATTTGTGTTTTTCTTTAGCATTATTAATTAATATTGTTTATACACACATCAAAAGTGTCTAGGGATCAACATATATTTTTGCAATAACTTTTCTCCTGATTGATATTAATTAAAATTTTCTTTAAGGATTCATCAAATAAAGTGTTTTCGTTTGTCACAGTAACGATAAACCAAGTCACCTTTGCATTAATAAAGAAATTTCCCATTTTCCTAATAAAGGGATATTTGACATTTGAACCACTAACACAAAAGTTCGAAAAAAAGACTGAAATAACAGTTTTCTTTAAAATTTTATTGGGTAACTTAAACAATTAATAATCCGTGTTTCTACCGCGAACACTAGCAACACAAGAACATCGGTTTGGCATACTCAAAATGAGTTCATCCAAATCACGAACAAGGTCTTCTTGCGACTGGATACCCTCCATATTCGGCAGAGCTCTTCTCTGTAGCATATCCCATGCATGCTCAATCGGGTTCAAGTCAGGCGACTGAGCAGGCCAGGGCAGGACATTGATGTTAGCTGCGGCGAGAGTCTGTCTTACAACTCTTGCGGTGTGCGGTCGTGCATTATCATGCATTAACTGAAATAAGGGACCGATTTGCACTTGTAGAGGAACGATGACGTCTGATTTGTATCAGACGTCATCGTGAAACGTGGCGTGAGACGATTGTTCGTCTCAGCATAAATTTGAGCGTTGAGGTTGCCTCTGATCCAAATCAACTCAGTTCTTCCGCCGATCCAAATACCCGCCCATACCATGATGGTTCCACCACTATAAGGATGGACTTCCTGGCAGGATTTTAATCGCTGTTGGCGTCCAGGGGTTCTCCGGTGTCGTATACGTCTTGTATCCGGTCTCATACCAAAACGAGACTCATCAGAAAAGCACACGTAACGCCATTGTTCTTCTGCCCAATTTCTGTGTTCAAGAGCCCATTGATATCGAATCCTACGATTGTGCATTGCTATAGGTGGTACCCGTAGCGGTTTTCGGGAATGAAGGTTCACTTCATGCAAGCGGTTTCTGACTGTTTGGTCGCTAATTAAGTTCCCTGAAGAGTGATGAAGCCTCACGGCTAACATCATGGCGGTTATTGTTGGAGCTCTTCGAGTTAAGATTTGAATGTATCGGTCTTGTCTCAGTGTGGTGCAGCGATACCGTCCTCCATGGCGCTCAGCCACGGTACCAGTGCTTCGGTAACGTGTCCAAAGTCGACTGATAACACTCTGACTTGTATTCAGAGCTAAAGCCACAGTACGTTGCCGGGAACCAGCTTCTATCATTCCCACGGCTCTGAGCATTTCTTCTCTGCTTAAATGACGTCGCCGCTCCATAATAACGTTGGTTTTAATCAGTAGTAGGGAAACAGTAGCACTAATAATGTCTTCAATGCGTTGTATGTTTTTATAGGGAAAACATTGACAGCAGATTTTCATCTTTTACTCGAATTTGATTCACAGTTCCTGATTGAAATTATGAAATGCACCAAAAAGGATCCATATAAATTTATAAAATCATAAATTTATTACAAAGCCACATCTCAATCTCAAGAAATCCGCATAAAAATGCTTGATCCCTAGACACTTTTGATGTGTGTATTTTGCATGTATATGTATGTATGCTTCTTGGCGTAACATAGCGACCTATAAACTTAAATTTAAGAACTGATGAAAGATAAAGGAAGATGAAAGATTTTGAAGGGCTAATAGCAATAGACTCGCCAAATGTGGAAAATTACAATTAATAAATTTGGCCGATAATACTTAGTATCGGCCATATACATGAACTATAATAAAAATAATGACTAAACTTAATCAAAGAGTAAGCCGCAAAGGAGCCCTTCCTGTATACTCGTAGAACTAAGTTACTACTGGTACGACAAGACGCATTTAATCACAGGAAAACGAAACGAAAAACTCAATGTACGGCCATACATCAAAGTGGTGCAAGCGTGTTATTTGCACCACCCCGCCATATATGGGACATATAGGGTTACTACACAAAATAAAAATTTGACAAAGCTTTTAATAAAACGTGATAATTTGCGCAGAATCTAGAACAAGCTAGCGAAAATTGCAATGGAATGTATACCTTCTGAAGTTTTAGTTACAATCAACTTACATGCATGTTAAGCTATTCCATATCTACACCATACTATATAACTTTAAAAGGCAGACATAGTCTTACCTTCATAATGTTCCCTATAGGTGACTGCTATTACACATTGGCTAAATCAGATCTAAGACTAGACGTATACCCTTATTTTCGAAACCATATCTTTTGAAAATTATCCCAAGTGTTGGCTAGTCTAGTAGTTAGTTCTAAAACACCAGAAAAAAGAGTAGACCCGTTATTGTTCTCTATATTATGCTATCTAAATTAGCCAGAGATTTAATCGCCTAGACTAGATCAACCCGCGGTAGTCCAAGGTTCCGCCTTCCTATTTCTTGTGGCAACCCTGCACCGTTCCACCACCGTGCCATATAAGTCACACTACCACACAGTGGTCGATAATTGAGACGTTTTCACGATAAACGCCGTCTAATTGACCGTGCCATAGAGTTGAGCTTAATCGCCGCCCCAAGCGTGTAATTCCATACACGATTATGTATTTTTTTGTTTAAGTTGTTCTAGTTTTCATATGATTAATTGTGTTCCTTGTACGTCGGCGGTGTCTTGGTTTTTTTTGTGGTTCTGTATCCGTGTGTTGTTGTTTCTTAGGTTTGAGCTTGCCTGTACGGGATTTTATTTTTCAGTAATTGTCAGTGGTAATTTTCTAGCTGGAACGATTTACTCCTATAAGTACCTACTTAATGATATTTGGACGCAACCACTAATTCAATGCTATCAAATAATTTTAAAAAATACAATACACTTACTCTTTCATCGTTATCTTTATTTCCAGTTTTGTTTTCAACCTGTATTATCGCTGGACAAAGTTCTCTCCAAAGTTTTCTACTCTTCCTTGTGTTTTGCCTGCTGCGGCCAATCCCTCTCTCCCTATCCTAAATGGTAGCTTTTGCTTTATCCCTCAATATGAAAAGGATACAGGATTCACATGGGTAATTCCCTTATTAGTAACAACATTCGAGTATCTGAATATTTACAACCAACACGATAAGGAACACTAACCCCTTTATTTATTACAAAACAAAATGTACCTTTAGTTCCACACATAACCTTTGGTTTAATATTTGTGTTTCAATCTTTATTGAGGTTAAATGAAAGTTCTTAATACAAGTGACAACGACAGTACTGAACTATGTATACTTAATGACGCATACAAATGAATAAGTAATTCAATTAAACTTCATGCGCACTAGCCAAACCTGAGAATCGAATCCAAGGCTTTATGAATCATCGGCGAGCCCCCTTGCTGAATTGCCGCCATGGATCTGGATGCCAAAGCGCTCGCCCACATGTGGGAGTGGCGAGAGGAAGCAAAACGCCGGGGAATAACTCCGCTGCCGCGCGAAATGCGGTACAGAGCTCCGGAAGGTTCTCATAGCGACATGGATACTGCGATCGTCGCAACCTAGTGCTGGGCACGCCACAATATCGGCGGGAATTCCCTCTTTGAGGAGTGGCTAGAGAGACGCCACGGCGTCCACACCTTCCGCCTGACGCAGGTTCTCACCGGACACAGCTGTTTCGGGAGGTTCCTGTTCCGAATAAGGCAGGAAAAAATGTCAGGCTGTCACCACTGTGGGTATCGCCATGAGGACACGATGGAGCTTACGGTGGAGGTCTGCCCGGGTTAGGCGAAGCACCGCCGTGTCCTCGAGGCGGCGATCCCTCGCGTTTGGCCTTGGTCAAGGCCATGGTCTGGAGCGAGAGTGCATGGCAGGCTTTCACCTCCTTCTGCGAAGCAGTTAGTGCTGGCAAAGGAGGAGGAGGAGCGCGTGAGGGATCGGGAATCTCAGCGCCCTAGTAAAGGAACACGGATTGGTTTTAGTCAGTAAAAGTCTGACACGCCCATCATTCCATCATCATTTCATAATTTATCATCCACACAAAAAAAGGCTTCATGAGTCATACTCAGAGGTATCGGTTGCGCGACCACTAGACTAACGTGGCAAACTCGAGTCAGAAATTGACAATTAACCACCGTGGACAAGTAATACGACCCTTTGTGAACACTCGTTTCGTTGTAAAAAGCTTGTTCATAAATAGTGTTTTTCGACGACACCGTTTATTCGCCTTACAGTAGTGAAACCTGGAAAGGTTTCTAGTAATAGTATACTAGTAAGTCTACAACCCACATAGTGATGGTATATGCTCACAAGTTCTTGAAATAATGCATAGATATCATCATCAGGGAACGTCATTAGCAGTGATCGGAATAGGTAGATTGATTTTTGGTATCATAAATGTTCACAGAAAGATTAACGTGGATAAGCCATTTTCCCGGAATGTAATTCCGGATCCAAGTAATTATTCTTAATGTTAGTGACATTATTACTACTCAATTCATTTAAAGGAAGGTAACAAAACTCAACTGATTATTTACTTGTTGAAAAATAAAAACAATCAAATGAGAAATGTCAATGAGGAATGTCCATACGTTTCCGATCAATGACCCCAATTCACTCTACCTATTCCGATCACTGTTCATTAGTCTCCAAAATAAGACAAAAACAGACAAAAAAGACAAAATAAGTAAAAAAAGGTCGAATTGCGTTGTGGCAACCATAGAGCCAGTTAGAACTTTTCATACCGATATGTAAGAGGGTTACTCTCTGTAAGAGAAGCAATACATAAAGGCAATGGGGGAAGCGTTTATATATGTCAGCACAAGGGTCGTAAACAAAATAGAAACATAGGCTAATGTATTAAACGAAAAATTTATTTTATTTTTGTTTAAGTTGCAAACAAAGCGATTCCTTGTTTTTGTACGTGAAGTGTTTTTGAAAACGGCAAAGGACTAAGATTTGGTGGATGTGTTCTTTAATATTATTTTAAATTAAGAAATATTGCCTGATAGGATTTTGCATCGACCAAGAATTTCACACACACGACACTAAATGTCGGTTACTATTAATTATCTTTAGTGGATTTTTCAGAAATCCATCATACCATCATAAAAGGAACTCTTGTACAAAAAGTCATACATCTAAACTCAACAGTTTAAGATGTGCATTATCTGTCAGAAAATAAACTTTAAACACTTGGGACATCACGATGATACTGTCTATCAGTCTTGACTCAACTTCATCCTCGCAAATAAATCAATACATCAACTTTAAACAGTAACAATTCCAGTCTTGATTCTTTTCTCTGGTGCCAACCTTACACAGCTGCACGGACTGGCTATATGAAATACATCTCGAAAGTCGAATAAGAAGGACGTCAGCTACTTAACTGGGCTATCATATGGACGGCTTCCAGTCAGATCAGTAAATGATATAGATCATCTCGGCCCAACACTGCTGAACATAGACCCCACCCAAGCTAAGCCACATCACCCTGTCCTCCGTCTTCCGAATGCAGTCGGTTCCACGTTACGTACATAATCAACCTTTAATGCTCCCACTCTTGGGACGCACGCCTCCTCACGGTGAGAGAGTCATAATTTTTATTTTTTTAATAATTATAAACTAGCGCTTGCGTAAGCAGTGATGCAATCGTTGATGGTAAAGCGCGCTAGTTTATTAAACCCATTCACTTAAAAACTTAGTGAATAGAAAGGAAGACGGCAGTTGAGCGAGGTGGTGCAATGTTAAACCCAACAACACGACCAACGAAGCTGCGCCAGAGGTAGATTGATGTGGAGACCCTCCACGATCAAACTCCCGACACAACAACACTTGGCGCATCGTACCCGGCACACATCGCAACACAACTGCTCAGACCCGTCTTCCGCACGGCTTCACCAGACATCATGCCGGAACACGACGAATCGCTTGGTGGCAAGACTTTGTCTGGTGGGTGGTAACTTCTGCCGGCAGCCGATGTGGCCTACCACCGAAAAAATATACCACACGACACCAGTGCGGGTTGGTAGATTTCACGTCTTCGATATTTTGGCTCTAGGATATGCTACTATTTTGAGAGCAGCCGTGATTAACATTTACACAAAATAAAGCGCCTGCTGGGGTTCAAACCTTCTACCTTCAACTTGTCCCAGAATATACCATCGCTGTTCAGTTGGTCCCAGCCACCTGTTTAATGTCGTCAGTCTGTGTAGCTGCGTTGTATCTGGGTTCTGGTATCATTTATAGTTTCCGTTTGAGCGCTAACGATGCAAAACAAAGTATGGATATAATTACCTATCGTTTAATTGGTCTCGCAATGTTAAGCTTCTTAGAAATGCTAAGTTTAAAAGGAGAAAATTATTTAAGAGAAATAAATGCAATGGCCTACTCATTGACCTGGTAATGTAAATAATATGAGAATCGTTTACTATCATAAAGTTTCTACTTCAGCTCATTCGAAAACGTAGGACGTTTTTAAGCTGTAGTTGCTAATAACAGTGCCCCATGCTACACACCCTAGTCGGCTAGTCTATATTGAATAAAACCACATGAATTAATTAATCACTGTGTAATTGTGAATTTGAAAAACAATTTGCCAGCGGCGGTGTTTCTGTCGGATTAATTACAATTTGAGTGTCTTCAAGGCTAGAGTGAATAGGCTCTTAATAAACTAGTGCGCTTTACCATCAACGACTGTGTCACTGCTTACAATCAGGCGGGATTGCGGTCAAGCGCTAGTTTACAATTTTATTTAAAAAAAAAAACTGTAAACGCCGTAGTGCCGGTAATATAGTACAGAGCGAACCATAGATACCACACTCTTCCCCACTAAGGTTTAACTTATACATATATTAAAGGTTGACTTATATATTAAAATTAAACTAGGAATGTAACTTAGTCTAAACATTCTAAACTATTTATAATAACATTTTACTACTAACTTACGTTTTTAACACTTACACCACACATCCCATTCTATTTAAAGTAAGCAACTATCAATTTTATTTCAATGAAAATTAAGTTGAATTCACTTTTCCATAAACTCATATTTATTTACATTTTTCGCGAATATGTCGCAATATTACGATAAGTGGACGATAAACTTCGCAAAGTGTCACCAATACCACCATCACCTGCATGAGTGTATAAATGAATGAACGAATGAATTGCTCCGATCCCAGCGACACAATGAATCGAATGAACTCCAAGAAGCTCCTGATACAACCATCATCATCATCTCCGTATTTAGTCCGGTTACATCCGCAACTTTCGTGTTGGAACCCGGTGTCCGCTTTTTTGCTCATTCCCCTCCATTTCGTGCGATCTTTAGCATCCCGTGGTGTGAGATTGTTGGCACGCATGTCATCTCGTACAACGTCAAGCCAGCACTTCTTTGGTCTACCTCGCTTGTTCCGGCCCGGCGGAGGCGCCATGTCAAGACATTTGTTACCCACATAACATACGTGGCAACAGCGTAGGCGACCCTCTTTTCTTTTCTTTCTTTCTTTCTTTCATGATACAGCAACTATTGTGTATTAAAGAGTAGACCGCCAGCATTACCTATATGAGGGTAAACTATAAATGATCTTATTTCTGAAGTCTGTTTGTACACCCACAACATTGACACTATGAAAACAAACATATTTCAAAAATTAAATAATTTGAGTTCCCTATCTCTGCTCTAAGAAAAAAAATTGGTTGTCTGTAGAACTCCGTCTACTGCCGATATTTGAACGTGACAACGTCTATGCCTATGTTTCCGAGTATGCCTTCGGGCGCTCTAGGGGTGGGGGTAAAGTAGGCGTGGACTCCGTGTGGCGTCAGATTCGGCCGTTACGGTGTTTTCGAGAATGACTCCACGCCGTACCAATTTAATAGACGTTGTCACGTCAAAAAAACCGAACCAAAAAACCCAGAGGTCACAGTTTTTTAATGTATAAACATAATCTTAGTCAAATCATGTAAGTTGGACTAGGTTAGTGAAATGGTCTTATGAGGAAAGATCCCCACAAAGAGTGTACGCGTCCAGTGAGTGAAAGTATTTGTCAGTAATCCTTCAGCTCAATCCAGAACTTCAAACCCTCAACGGTTCGACGAACAATACTAACGCAAGGTCATTCAGGTGGATCGCAAGCATTCGATTGACGTGGACAGTAATAACCCACATTATATGGGAGTGACACCATTCCATATCACATAATCCATTTCGTAACGTGACGTAAGACCAATGAACTGAACAATGCCTTATCGAACACAATGGTACACAACTCCGATGAATCGAATCGCAATCGTTACGCTCATGTATCGAATGAACTCATCACTTGCACTATCATGACTGTGCCAAAACGTGTAGTAACAAGCCGATACCATTTAAGTACGGTTTAACGATTAATGTTTGTACAATTATAGGGACAATTTTGAAAACGATGGTATACCGAATTATTTGGAAAATGCAAGCTCCGCTTACTATTAAGAAATGCAACTGATTACCAGTATGTATTATACATAAAACGACTGATGTGATAAATAAAACTTTTATTTTAAATAATTGTAGTGTTCGTACCCTATCAACAATGCTTAGGTTACTATTATAGGTTTTAATTAACCTAGGACTGGGCGCACCCAGTATTCCTCAATGGGACAGTCAGCTCTGACAGCCAATAAGTATTTTTAGAATGTTTTCATTACAATGGGGTGGTGTTCTTATATCATCATCATCATCTCAGCCATATGAAGTCCACTGCTGGACATAGGACTCCCTCAAGATTTCCAAAAAGAACGGTTGGACGCGGCCTGCATTCAGCGCTTCCCTGCGATTTTCGCCCACCAAGCCGGTGGGCATCCGACGCTGCGCTAGCCGGTACGTGGTCGCCATTCAAGAGCCTTTCTGCCCCATCGGCCATCGGCTCTACGAGCTATGTGCCCCCCCACTGCCACTTCAGAGAGCTAATCAGCTGGGCTATGTCGGCGACTTTACTTCTTCTACGGATCTCCTCATTCCTAATTCGATCACATAGAGAAAACTTACCTTAGCCCTTAGCTTTCTGTTCTGTTCTTATATAATAAACTAAATTTTGTGAGTATGTTTGCTACTCTTTATATTCTCTTTTATTATTATTTTTTATTACTCTGATATTCTCAAGAGATCGTCGAACTTGTGCGGGAAAAACCGCAGGACTAACTGCGCCCCAAAATATATGTATCACCACGCATCACACTACACACATCACACGCATCTGTTGCATTCACCACGCGCATCAACTAATTACAGATGCAACGCCTTTTTGATTCGTAGTGTAAAAGCCTTCAATTGTATACCATCTCACCTGGATATCGACCTATTTTACACCAACGCACATAATATTAGAAAGGTTCTAAACAAGGAATATTTTGGGGATAGTCATGAATAGGTTGAGCTATAGTTTAGTAGTTCAGTATACTAATTGAACTACTAAAAGGTTTAACTGCTTTGATATTGCACGATCTTTTATAATCAGTTTTTTATTCCTTTTTAATCAATTTTTTTATTTTATTATTATTGTTTTTTAAATTTTTCTCTTGGTTTGCAAATCGCTGTTAACGTACGTACATAACGAAGTTATGTTCTTGTATCTAGATATATATATATATATGTGGAAGCTTGTAATTAGTAATTTGTGTTATAAATAATGAAGTTTATGGTAATATTAGTCTGTAAGCTTTCTGTAATAGTAAAATAAATAAATATCTAATATATAAAATTCTCGTGTCACGGTGTTCGAACTTAAACTTCTCCGAAACGGCTCGACCGATTTTGATGATTTTTTTGTGCTTATCCGGTATCTATGAGAATCGACCAACATCTTTTTTTTTTTTTTTTTTTCTAGGAAATTATTTATATGGCAAAACAAATGTTTGCCGGTCAGCTAGTATCTAATATATAAAATTCTCGTGTCACGGTGTTCGAACTTAAACTCCTCCGAAACGGCTCGACCGATTTTGATGAAATTTTTTGTGCTTATCCGGTATCTATGAGAATCGGCCAACATCTATTTTTCATCCCCCTAAATGTTAGGAGTAGTCCACCCCTAATTTTTTTTTATTATTTATATGGCAAAACAACGTTTGCCGGTCAGCTAGTATATCTATAAAATTTGAGCAAACATACTTGTTTAAGAGTGGCCGCAATCGTGACTGTTAAGCGTTCCGACCCCGAGTTCACACCTCGCATTACAGTCGCTGGAATGCCTTCATCTAAAGCATTTTCAATTACAGTAGAGTAGATCTTAGATCAGTTGTCACACTTTCATCCTAATCTGGCTTAGATTAAGGCCTATTTTCATCTTTCATTCATCATCAGTCTATAATGTTCCCACTATTGGGACACAGGCCTCCTCTCAGTGAGAATGAATGGGCCGTAATCTACCACGCTGGCCCAGTGCGTGTTGGCATGTCATAGATATTTTGCTTAGGTATGGTGCAGTTTATTCCCTGTATAGGGTAGTTCACTAAAAAAAAGTAATTAGTCCGTCAGTCAGATTTCCAAAAAAACTAGACACGTATTTTTTCTTTTTTCATATAAAAAAATGAAGACGATACAGTGCGTTGAAAACTCTTGTGACGTCACTCCGTGGTACACTTTTAAGCAACGAGTGACGTCACCAGCTGCCGCTCCTGATCTTTGTTGCCTTTTAAATTTGTTAATTTTGATAAAACAAAATATATTTTCTATAATATGAGCGACGGACTAAATAGAATATATTTTTTTTAACCCAGGAAACATCCCAACATTGTCCAACATTCGTCGGCCTCCGTGGCGCAGCGGTCAACACGCCTGCCTGCGACGTGGAGGCCCCGGGTTCGATCCCCGGCCAGGTCATGATGGAAAACGGTCTTTTCCTGATTGGCCTGGGTCTTGGATGTTTATCTATATATGTATCTGTTATAAATATAGTATCGTTGAGTTAGTATCCCATAACACAAGTCTCGAACTTTGGTGCTAGCTCAATCTGTGTGATTTGTCCGTATATATTTATTTATTTATTATCCCTATTCTAATGAAACCGTGCCGTGAACATAGGGCATGGCAAACCTTTGAATTTACATGAAAACAGTCATTATAGTCATCATTTGCTAACCTTTTCCTAAGTATGTTGGGGTAAGCGTTTAGTCTAACCGGTTTTACTTGAATTATAGTATTTTCTACGTATCTGACTTCCACAACCCAGTTACAGGGTAACACAATACCCCCTGATAAGACTCATGGGCTGAGTTCCGGGCCCATCCAAAGACAAACGGCGGCAAGCGTAGCTTAACCTGTTCGATAGACCTGTGCGACTATTTTTATGAAAACAATCCTAATAATTAATCTAAAACTTATATAAAATTGTACACTTTAACTAAAAACTTCACCTACATTGAAGTTACATAATGATATACAGTATGTTAAGAAAACCCTGTCCGACCCGTGAAGGTGTTGTTAGGTATCGATAACTGATTCTACTAATGGATACAAAACCGGGCTAAACTTAAAAAAAATCCCCCTAAAAAAAATAATATTATTTCGCAAAAAGAGGTAACTTAATAAATGTGCGTTAAGCACCCTTCCGCGGGCGGCGGGCGGCAGGGCACGCGGCACGTGGTCACATCGCTATTCGCTCATAATAATACGGGTGTTGTCACTTTTTTAAAATTACCAAATTTCGGGGAAGTTGGAATTAATTCGCGGGAAAAAAAGATTATTTCAAAATTCATTTGTATTGGTACTATGATGATTACGTAAAATTTTATATTATATTTGGTCAAGTGTTTACCTAACCTTTATTATCCTTATGGGTCGGACAGGGTTTTCTTAACATACTGTATAGTGTGTAACCTTTGCGAATTCACTCAAGTTGCACCACAGTACATCAACTCTCTCATGAACTTCGTTCACTACCCGCATGGCTCTATAAGAGGATATTTCGCCAGTAGATTGGTTCTGGCCGCAGACACAGCACGCAAGGCCGGACGTCGCTGCCTTCATACGTACCGATCTGGCACGCAGTGTTCCAGGTGCCGCAGCACTCCCGGGTTATGCGCTTCGCCATTCAGTAGCTTCACTACATATGCTGTGAGCGCAAAATCCCGTCGCACCTTTAACGTGTTCTACCCTACCATACCCAGTACAAATAGTGTAGGATACATCAGTGAGTAAAATGGATATACCCCATAGTTATCTCGGTTTGTTGCAAATATCCTGCTTCTAACTAAGCACTGTTACTTTAATTAGATACTGTTGACACAAAAAATCCTTGATAATATTTTTCCCGTACTCATTATTAAGGTTGTAACGGAGGCCTTATTAAAGGAGGCAGTGGCGACGCGTTTCACCTCCGCTTCCGCGGAGGTTAACGGAGGCACAGGCGGAGGTGAAAGTGGGTACAGAAAAATTTAAATTTATGGTTAATTAAAACAAAATCTTTATTTTAAATACATATATTCATAGTAGTACACTTAGTAAAAAAACATTACCTTCTAATAATTAAAATTAAGGAGAAGCAAATTTACCGCGCAACACTCGGCCGGACGGTCGTCAAGCGTCGTTGCTTGTGCGTTATTGTTCTACGTAAATAAACCTCCGTTACGACTCCGTAAAAACTGTGCGGAGACGAAGGCAGAGGCGAAGGTACGATTTCCTGCGGAACTTCCGCAGTAACGGAGGCGGAGGCGAAGCTCTGCTCAATATATCCAAAGTACTGTTTTTTCTTTCTTAAAATCAGAATGGGAAATGACTTATCCCCTAACGTAAGGCACTGCTTAATACCCTCATACTCGAAGGGACACAGGGTCAAAGGATCCCTTTGAGTCGTTGATGTTAACCATGATACGGAAGCTCATAAATGCTTACACTTGTCATACACTGGAAACTACTTTTTACACTTTCCTTGTGATTAATTTTATCGAATAGTCTTACAATCTAATTGGTACAGACACCTTGAAGAAGTTACTTTTGACTATTAGACCTTAATTTGTAGTATATGTCCTGAGGGACAATTTTAGGTGTTTTAAGAGCCTTCACAATTTGATCTCAATCAATCTGTCAAAAATACCTCGTGATTACCTATATTTTGACATTTGTGTGTCGCCGAAATGACGCGCAGTGTCATGTCTAGATCTTGAAAGATTCAGTTACGGAAATTGATCCCGGTTGCCATACGAACATCTAGTGGCAGTCGTTATGGGTTGTTGGAGCCCTCAAAAGTCCAACAATTAGTGTAACTGCAATGCTTCGATATCGCCTTCGGGTTGTGGAGGTCAGACGGCAGTCGCTTCACGGAAAATATCGAAGTTTAGCCAAAAATCAGCAGTTACACTGGTAAAGCGGACCCCAGACTCCAAAAAGCTGAAAAAGCTTCGGATGTGATTGGGATTAACGCTGAGATGATAATGATGAGTCATGAAGATGCTACAGCCGCTTCATGCTTTCAGCACGAAGGAAAACCTATCTCTTCTGACTTAAGGCACCGTTGTAATACCGCCATACCTAAAGAGGCCACATGATAACCCACGATACGCAAACTCATGAATGTAAATTACGCTAAGCTAGTCTCGCGACCCTTAATGTAGATTACCGTTGAGGCTGAAGGTAGTATTTCAAAGGTAATGAGGTGTTTTAGGGTCGGTCATGACTCTGACCCTATTTAACACCTTGTTGGAAGATAAAGGATGACCGCACGCGATCAAATATGGCTGAGAGTATTCGTAGGCACGCGCTTAGGTCCAACGTTCATATACATTATTCGTGAAAGCTCGTGTTAGGTTTCGGTGTTGCGAATTTAGAGATAAGTAGGTAGGTACATTACAAAAACCTTAACAGAATTTCAATGACGATGTTCTACAACTTTACAATATGCGGTAATTATGACAAAAATGGCTTAAGGTTAATGTAAAAAACGTTCAAAATAAAGAAGATTTTTTTCTTTTCTCCATAAACAAAAGTCTTAGTCTAAATCCTTTAACTGAAGCATACAAAAAGTTGTATATTTTGTTAAAAGTGATTATTATTTTTTTATAAATTGATCGTATTTGATTATTTTAATGATGGTCTACCTTTGAACAGGCCCTTATCTTCGTTGAAGGACGTGAGTGTTAAGTCTGTCATTGAAGATGGGCCAAGCACAAAGATGGCGAAACACTTAACGTTTTTTTTTTTACAGTTGGTACTACTACCACCGTCAAATAAGTGATATGATGGGAGTACGAACTTTGTGGATAGAGAGCTTTTTTTTTTGATATGGCATCTCGTAGTTGACCTTGAGAGACCGTGATTACTTAACCGGACTTTTCTGTGGATGCCTTAAATGAATTTAAAGCCTCCAGCCAGGTCGACTAAAAAACTAAGCGACTACACGCTAAGGGCACCCCCTGTGGGGTACGCACCTCGGCTTAGGGCGTCGCTGGAGAGAACAGCAAGGGACGGCTGGATCGAATATTTGTTTAAATTCGGTTTGATGACCGCGGCGTTTCCTAGTACTAGCTCTGAGAAGAAACGTCCGAAACAAACTCAGAGATCATGGTTGGGAAATTATATTTACTGGCTCAGCTGCGGCGCGGGCTGGCCTTCATCGGCCATGTTGGATAGAGAGCAGACCCGCTCTCACATTAATCTGAACAATATACCTACTCGTAGCTACACTTTGATAAACATGGTGGAAATTTAAAATATTCATTTAAACGACCACATTAATTAAAACAATAAAAGAATACCACTAAAGTATAAGGCCTGAGGTCTCAAATAAGAATATAATAGAAAACTATTGTGTACACCATATGAATAAGCCAAGAAACAAATGAATACGTTTAGTTCCAAGCGTGGTGTTTCATCACATTAATGTTTTAAAATGTTTCTTCAGCTTTCCTTATCAGGGTTCCGTACCCAAAAGGAGCCAGTCAGACTATTACTAAGGCTTTACTGTCCGACCATCTATCACAGGGCTCTATATTTTGAACCGTAGTAGGCAGACACGTGGAAATATTCAAAGAGTGTCTAATATACTGTGATCCGTATGTCATTATTATTATTTTCCATTAAAGTCTCACTATTGGGCAAAGGTCTCCCAAATCTATTTCCACTGCTCTGTTTAGGGCTGCCAATAAATCCAATCTTTATTTAAAGGTGTCCAAGGCTGTACAAAGCTATTGAAGGCCGTTATTTAAAAAAATATGTACATGTATACACATATACATATATTAATTTTCTATAAATATTTAAATTTATTTCATGGTTTCATTGGCAAATTAATATTTTTGCATAGATCTTCTATTTTTATTGAAAAAAAATAAAAATAAACTCGTTGTAGACCTTGTAGTACCAAGCTCGCGCTGCGGGCGCCTCTGTGCTTATATCCCCCACTTAACTTCCGTTCGCCTTGCCCGATAACTTTTCGTAACGCATACGTCACGCGTTCACCAGCTTACTCCCCAAGTCAAGCGTCGCGTGCGTAAAGAAGTTTCACTTCAAAAACTCGTTGTAGACCTTGTAGTACCAAGCTCGCGCCACGGGCGCCTCTGTGCTTATATCCCCCACTTAACTTCCGTTCGCCTTGCCCGATCACTTTTCGTAACGCTTTCGCCAGCTTACTCCCCAAGTCAAGCGTGCGTAAAGAAGTTTCACTTCAAAAAACTTTACAAAAACGTGTTGATAAAATATTGCACGGGGGCACCAGCACCCTGATTGCGTGACACTCCATTATAATCAATTCGAATCATTCTGAGGCCAATTGCTAAACCATTGCTCCATATGTGTGTCTGCTCAACAAAGTAAATAACGCAATAAATGTTGTTGAACTGTCAAAATGACACCCATTGCTAGTGATAGTATGTTACGCCATTACCCTGCTGAACCCTTCGTGTGCTAGTCCGGTTCGCACTTGCCCGCTTTTTTCAATTTATAGTTATGCAAAGTATTTTCATCGTACCATCCGCACATTTGCATGCTAAACTAACAATTGCAATTACTATAATCATTGTTTAGTGCGACAATAATTGTTTTCGATTCATATCTCAAGATAAAGCTGCCACGCGACAAAATATTCGCAATTATGCGCCCACACTTAATGTCCATTGGATTTCTCTTATTGAAGTTATCAGCGAAGCGAGGTGCAAGATGTATAATGCTCAGATGATTATAATATTCAATTTGCAGTATAATTTCACTATGCTATTATCATTTGCAATAGAAAAGAATAAAAAAATATAAGTCTATAAAGTATATAGGTGATTTGTCGACAAAAGAAAAAACAACAATAAAGCTACCTATGTACCTAGTAGGTAGTGACTGTACCAGTAAGCAGTGGTGTCCTAGTGATAACGGCGGGATTTACGTGAGTAGGTAGATCGTAGGTACGAACCCACACCCTAGCTTTACTATCTGTCATTTATTTCATTACCCCTGTTCTCGAAAACGATGAAGGAAAACATAATGGGGAAACCAGCATGACTTAAAAACAACAGTTAGAAGACATGTGATGAGCAAACCCAGAGGAGTCACCTAGTACATTGCGAACCACTTACTCCAAGTACAGAGTTGTTCCGCAGCAGTGGAAAGGCTGGAACATTGATGCCACCCTGGTTGTGGATTTATTTTCTGTTTTGTAGAGCGTCGGCCCTTTCTTAGGCTTAAGGTGACATATTTACTCCCAAAGAATATAATTATATGCATATATAAATTGAAAAACCAGAGATAAGAAAACGAAAATTCTCTCCGATTCCTTAGATATTGTCTTCCAACACGGAAATAGGTTAGCATTGTCGTTCATATATCAGAGACTACATCAATGGCTAGAGTCCACCAAACCTCGAAATTTTCTTATCTTAATACCAAAATTTATAGGTTCTACATGGCATACATGGTGTCATAAGTCCCCGATTCCGTGCTCATGTTTCTGTCAGGTCTGTGAGCAAGTTTGCGCCTCAATCGCAGTGCACTTTCCACCCTAGTACCGCCCACGTTCCAACTTGATGGTATCTCGCGAGTTACGAGCTCAAAGAAGATGTCGCTCCGTGTTAACGATCGTATGTGTGTGTATGGGGATTTCTCGGGTGTTGGATGCGGTATTTGCGGGCTATGGTGGTATTTAGAATTCTTAAATGGGTGTGAATGCGGGCTATAACAAAAAATAGTTATGTGTTATTCTGATCTGTTGATCTGGGTCTGAGCCGTCATGTTGTGATGTGTGCCGGGTACGATGCGCCAACTGTTGTGTCGGGAGTTTGGCCGTGAAGGGTCTCCAGATCAATCTCTCTCTGGCGCAGCATCGTTGGTCGTGCTTTTGGGTTTAACATTGCAACACCTCCTTTAACTGCTGACTTCTTTCCTATTCACATTCATTATTGAAGTTTTTTTAAGTGAATAGGCTTAATAAACTAGCGCGCTTTACCATTATTACCATCAAAGATTGTATCACTGCTTGCCATCAGGCAGGATTGCAGTCAAGCACTAGTTAAAAAAAAAACAGGTTGCTCAGTCAGAAAGATGAAGCTAGTTGTACTACACATAGATAGAGTTTCACGGACCCTTTTTTAAAATCATAAAATTGTTAAAAAATATTTTATTACTCCTTTCATGTGAATTCGAAACCATGTGAGAATGATGCTGACAGATCTGCACGTTTAAAGGTGCCGATATATATTCTTATACATTATATTCAAATAACTTTGTTCTGACTGAATACATCAACTATTTTTTCCATAATATCAATAAGCCCAAAGGTCTGGTCACAAAATTTTACTCATTCATTTTCGTTATAAATCATCGTCTTTTTCAAGTATTTGTATGCATATTTGCCAAGCATCACCAACGAGGTTCCTCCAGCCTTCTTGCCAAGCACCAGAAATGGCACTTCTCCAGGCAATTCAGTAGCATACCTACAGGTGAAAGGACTTTCCTCAAAATAGTATTGTCACATCCTCTCTTTTCTGCCTCAAGGTAACTACGAGTCTAATGGTGCGGGAATAGTTCTAATATCGACTGTATCTCTTGTGTATTTTGTTAAACGATGTATCTGAGAAAGTCCCCCGGGATTCCAGTGTTTAGGTGAAATTCATGCGTTTGTTCCTTGGGATTTTAATATTTTGTACCGATTTTTTCTTCGGATATATGTGTATAGGGTTTAAAGTTATCTGTGTGGGATCTGGATTTGCAGGGAACATTGCCTGGTCCGCTATGGATGGTAAAGACTTTAGATTGGTAATAAACTAATATTTTAATATTATAGGGAAAAGATTTAATTTTTTGTATATTTGTACACACACACGCACGCACACACACACGCACATATACTTGCATGTTAATTATATGTACATAAGGTTTCGAAAAAGTTGTATACTGCTGTGGAAGAGCGGAGTCTCCTAACACAGGCATTATTTGCTTACCAGGAGGCTCCAATCAACAACTAATGTCAAATAATTTGAAGCTCTAATAAATTTGATTTTGATTTTTGATTTTGATTGATTTTTGTTCCACTTTCACGCGAAAACGGCCGAACAGATATCGGTCAAATTTAGCATATGGGTGGTTTGCTTGTATGACCTAAAGACGGAAATATGCTACTTTTAATTCTAGATCACAGATGAAGTCACGGGCAATAGCTGGTCTACCATAAAATGGTGTCATTAAATTAGGTATTTACAGAAATGTCTAGATTGTTCAAATTGACAAATAAATGATTTTTCACTTTGTGCGCTTGACACAAATTTAAGAATAACTAGATTTGTATATGATTAAAATACCTTCTATTATTATTAAGTATTTATTAAATAGTTTCAATAGTTTCTTCCCCAGGTTTATCACTATTCTAGTTTGAGCGTGTTTTCAAATATATAATTCGGATGTATAGTATCTTTAATGGCTTCTGAAATCGGCAACCCTAGACCTTCAAATTATAATTTAATCTGTTAACACAAAACTATTTCTTGTTGATCATCGTTTTATCCGTAACTAGCGCCCTCACGTGTGTATCTATCTGATGGATGCTCTTGTTAATCACCCCCTGCTGTGTCGACGCTCCTTCGCCGTTAGTTCAGGCTACAGAGCACGGAACCATCGCACCAGGAGCGACTAGACACGCCATTACTAATAATAGAAACGATGTGGTGAATTACAGTGAACTTTTTGGTGATGTCATCATCATCATCTCAGAGTATAATCCCGGTTGCATCCACGGTTTTCGCGATGGAGCCCTGGATCTTCTTTCCTACAATTACTCCTCCATTTCGCACGATCTCGGGCATCCCGTGCTGTGAGATTCTTGGCACGCATGTCATCTCTTACAACGTCAAGACAGCACTTCTTTGGTCTAACTCGCTTGTTCCGGCCCGGCGGAGGCGCCATAGCAAGAAATTTGTTACCCACGTAACATGCCGGTTTTCGTAAGACGTCACCGTACCAGCGTAGGTGACCCTCTTGCAGTTTGTCTGCTATGTCACGGACACGAAGACTGCCACGGATGCGGGAGTTCCTGATGCGGTCTTTCCGCGTAACTCCACTCGTTTACCGCAGCATATGTGAACGTTTTGGTGATGTGTGAGAGTAGAATATAATATAATACTCTTTATTATGTATAACATCATATAAATTACAGAATATTAATGTGTGAAATGCGTTAATTATAACTAAGTGGCGCTAAACAAATTCCGGCTATCATAGGCAAAGTCAGAATTGTTACGGGCTATCACATTATATAAGGTGTGACAGTCACTGACCCGCTTAGTAATGGTATGTATGGAAAGTGTTGACTGCCCCGTTAGTTTCTAGATAGCAAGCATGACCGCTGAGCGTGAGGTCCTGGATCGGATTCCCCAGTGGAAAAAGTGGTATTGGGTTTTTTTATTAGGAAAATTTTATTATATTAGATCATTAAATTTTTAATAAAGCTAACAGTAAAATATCTATATAACCATATTACACAAGTAAAAAAAAGAATAAGTCTCTTTGAGCACCAAAAAATTCGTCCACATCGCTGTCAATGGGATCATCACCTCTCTCCCAAATTTTTAGTTTGTATGTATATATTATACGTATATATTTTGGTAATAGTATGTATGTGGATATAGCTTATTTATTTAAATAGTGTTAAGAGCTTTTTTTCTTTATATTTTTTTCAACTAAAGCACCTGCCATCTAATCTCTTCACCACCTGTGGTTGACTGGCAGAGAATGCCTAAGGCATGAAGTCCGCCTCTCTACAATTCATGTGCGAAAGAATACTTAAATAAGTACCCAAAAGGCTAGCAGTATTACCACGTTGGATGGCAATGCTGATTCTCCTGGTCACGAGGAATTACTTAGTAGCGACCCTGAGTTTGGAAGTTGGAAATCTTGGCACATTAAGATCTTGGTCTTTCACCAGATCTTTCTCCGGACGTGTCGGATTGCCTTCCTACTGCACTATAATATCTCTCGCACCGAAGGTCGACTACAGTAACATGTCTAGCAATGGCCAGCGAGGCGTCTCCGTGCTCTGTGGTTCAGGATACATCTAACGTGTTAGATTTCTGTACTGTTACAATTGTAACGGGCTTCAACGAAGTCATAATAATGAAGGTTACAGTAATTGTGTTTGTTTATTTGTTATGGCGTTATTGTGCAGTCACGGATTGCCAATATTGCACATGTTGTAAGGTAACTGTCGTTGTTAAGTGTAATTCTATCTGAAGCTAAGTATCTTGCTGGATCTGTTCAGTGACCTAGAATGTAATTCCTACGCAAATGTCCAGCAGATCTGGTAGCGTCTGCGTGAGCTACAAGATCACTGAAAGCCCATTCTCATCGTTTTTTTTTTTTTAATAATTATAAACTAGCGCTTGACCGCAATTCCGCCTGATGGTAAGCAGTGATGCGATCGTTGATGGTAAAGCGCGCTAGTTTATTAAGAACCTATTCACTAAAATTGAGCGAATAGGAAGGAAGACGGCAGTTGAGCGAGGTGATGCAATGTTAAACCCAACAACACGACCAACGCTGCTGCGCCAAAGGGAGATTGATCTGAAGACCCTCCACGACCAAACTCCCAACACAACAACATTAGGCGCATCGTACCCGGCACACATAAAATGTATGTTAAAATGTTCAAAATCGAATCTCGATCTTATCTCAGCAAAAACAATGCTAAAAACTTGTATAAAAGTATGAAAATAAGTGGGATTTTGGACCGATTAAGACTGAGCTGATCTCAGCCTGTGCACGTTCTTAAAATGACAAAAATTCTCCCTCTGATATTATTACATGTTGCAATGCGGATTGGTAGATGTCATATGTCTTAGATATGTTTTTTTTTTTTTTTTGCTCTAGGGTAGACCGGTTATCTCACGACATTTTTTTTCAACGTTTTGAGAGCAGTGGTGAGGAAATAATTTACACAAAGTACCTGATGGGGTCGAACCTACGGCCTGCAACTTGAAAGTCGCACCCGATACCACTAGGCCACCGCTGCTCTCATCTTTCAGACTCATACACGGTCCTAGTAAAATAATGTTTGAACTTTAAAAGAAACCATGACCATTGAGTTTGTTTTGGAATTTCATCATTCATTGTAAATTATTGACCATCCGACCAAATATTGAAGTGTAAAAGTGTATTAAAAAATCTACTTAAAGAAATTTTGCATCATCTCTTGTTTGCAGTTGTTACCGTGGCAAGATATCTAGCATGTTCTAGAACAAAAAAATTAACACATGTTCGCCGGGAGCCCGCACTGATCATGAACAAAGAGGGAGGCTTATGTCCCAGTAGGCGTAACATTATGGGCTAATTATGTTATAAGATTTGTGTTTATTTTGTACCAATTCTTGATCATGTTAATCAGCCATCAGCCCTCTAACCCTTTACCTCCATTATAGGAATTATTAACCCGGAACAAGTAACCTGTGCTGTGACGAAATATATTATTTTATCGGCGGTTGTTGTACGGATGACAGCAGGTCAAGCTACCCGAATCTGTCCCGAATATTCCCAATAAACCTGGAACCTTAATGCTTTAGAGATAAAGTTGAAAATCTAATAAAGAAATCTGACAAATTGTAGTAGCTTGATGTGTGTCGTCTGTACATCATGGACATAAATACATAGCATTGACGAAATCATTATTCCTTTATCGTGTTTTATGGTAATGCCATTTAGTTATTACGATTCGCATGAAAATGTTCGTAAACAAGACTTCTAAGGCACGTACTCACGTGAACTTTCACCTGTATTGTGTTTAATAATAGTTTGCTTTTGTCAGAACAAATACAGTTAAACCTAAACAGGTAAACCTAGGATTCCCTTTCGATTAAACCACACTAATATTATTAAACGCGAAAGTTTGGATGTCTGTTATTCTTTCACGCACGGACTACTGAACAGATTTAGATGAAATTTGGAAATTGAATTTTGACAACTTTCCTTAGATACCTTTTCCAGACGTTACACCATTTTTTTCCCTATATGTACCCTACCAACTATCTCTTAGGGATGTTGAGATTTAACTCGTTGGAGGTGAGAAGATTCTTTGACCAGTACACCGTAGCTTGTGAGACATTGCGGGGACGTATAGACTGCCCAGAGTTCCTTGGACTTTTCTTCCGACTATTTGTGCCTTACAAATACATCGGTCACCGTCAAAGCCACAGGCACAATCTGTTTGCATAACTCCCAGAAAAAACGGTAGCCAGAGCTGAATCCCCGGTCTGTCTTACTCCAAAGGTGCTGAATGCCCTTCTGATGGTTAACCCTGAATGTGACGTGTTTGCGGATGAATGGAATAAGCTTATGCGTGTATGTTAGTTTTTGAGTTAATTAATATAATTGTGTGTTTCTATGTTAATTAATGTAATTGGTATTGTACCGTTTTAATTAACCATAAATAAATAATAATGTGGAGGAATGAGGAACAGGAAGATAGTTCACTCATCCTCGATAGAAAAGGGAGGATCCTCCGACCAGACTGGTTGTTTGGCGGCCCACTTTGCCCGCCGGTTTATGTGGTGAACTTGTATGCGTGCTAGTTGCACAGAAAACTCTGATTGCGAGATGCAGGATTCGCGTGACGTCAGTATGACGCGTTTTTAGCATGTTGCGTTGTAGGCACCGCTATAATAATAATGAAAACTACATAGAATAGTTTTAATCTGAATGTTCCCATGGAATCGAACATTACGCGAGTGATACCACGGTGCGCAGCTAGTTAAATATATATTGTACTACCACTACCCACAATTTCATTCCCATCACCTTGCCCAAGCAATCTTCATAAAATCAGCTCTCTCCCAATGGAAGTCCCGCCAAAATCGGTCCAGCCATTTTGTAATTAATTTCATAACCGCTGCTCTCAAATGGCGAAGGAAAACATCGTGAGAAACTGTCCTAGAACCAAAAACCAACCTCCCAACACACATCTACCAACCCGCACTGAGCCAGCGTGGTAGATTATGGCTCATTCCCTCTGACTGAGAGGAGGCCTGTGTCCCAACAGTGGGAACATTGTGTCCCAACAGTGGGAACATTGTGTCCCAACAGTAGGAACATTGTGTCCCAACAGTGGGAACATGGTGTCCCAACAGTGGGAACATTGTGTCCCAACAGTGGGAACATTGTGTCCCAACAGTAGGAACATTGTGTTCCAACAGTGGGAACATTGTTTCCCAACAGTGGGAACATTGTGTCCCAACAGTGGGAACATTGTGTCCCAACAGTAGGAACATTGTGTCCCAACAGTGGGAACATTGTGTCCCAACAGTGGGAACATTGTAGGCTGATTATGTATGTTATCACTATACATAGTATTGTATAAAGCCATGTGTTTTTTTTTTAAATGAACAGCCAGCTGTGCTGCTGAGGAGTTTCTTCCGCCACTTCTTCTTCCCAGCGAAAGCACTAGGAAGTGTCGATGGGTGGGCGTTTTGGGGGACTGTCTTATGTAATATTGACGGTCAGAAATTGCTCATTCTCAGCCTAATTATGCGGTGTGTTTATATATCACTTCTCTTCGCGCCCCCGCGCCGTGTGGTGTGAAGTTAATACGCTCCGTTTATATTTACGAATATCGTGTTCCGATTAGTTCCGGCTGGTGTGTTTCTTTCTAGGATTGTTCAATTTGTGTCTAGTTTTGGTATCGTAAGTTTATTTTTAGTGTTTGTTTTGTAATTACTGTAAATCAATCAATCTCGGTGAGTACATTTATTTTCTTTTTTGTGAGGGTAACGTAATTTTTTTTTTTCTTCTCTTCCCACTAGTTTTATTTTCTTTTCGTTAAGTTAGATTTGTTTTCTTGTTTATTAATTACTTATGTCGACTTACAATGATGACCCGCCTGATCGTGGTGGAGATATTTTTCGTAGAAATAATAAAACACTTAGGTCCCCGCCAACGCAGACGGCTAAGCGTCTATTTTGTGAAATGTCTCCGACCGACAAATTAGTAGATGATAGGTCGAAGCGCTTACAAATAGCTCCTAATTCTCCAGAACAGTCCTCGCCTACATTAAATATGTCCAATAGTAACAGTGATAGTTATTACGATTTGGTTTCGGAGGCGTCTGTGTACCTGTCCAAAATAAACGAACTGGTTAACGATAACGGTTCTCGTATAAATGTCGCTAATAAATCATCTATTATGGATATGACTCAACGAGTTACAAGTATCGTGTCTTTGTTAGCTTTAAAATCTTCGTGTAACGAAACAAAGCTTGCTAATACCGAGCGCGAATTAGAAATAATCAAATTAAAATCCGGCGTTAAAACCGTTAATGAGGACAATAAAGTGTCGTACGCAGATTCTTTGAAACTGCGGTTGCCTAAAGTGGCCCCGGCTATTGAATCTAGAGTGCCTCTGCCTTGTGTCGTCGCCTATCCGACCCAGGAGCGATCAGCTGACTATGCGTCATCGTCCGCCACTAAACAAGCTCTTATGAAAGCGATTAGACCGAGTGACGATGGGTTTCAAATAGTCGGTATTAAAAAAACCGCCAAATCGGGAGTTGTACTACGGGTGGCTAATCAAAACCAATTAAAAAGATTAGAATCGGTAGACGCTATAAAGTCTGCCGGTCTCCGCTTAGAAAAACCAAAGGGTCGCCGCCCCCGTCTATTAGTTAAGGACATTCCCGCCTCAATGGAAGACAAAAATTTTTTGCAAGCTATATACCGCCAAAACATTAAAAATGAGTTGCCAATAAAAGAAGACGATTTTATTAAATCCACAAAAATAGTCCGTAGGCGTTCTACCGATACCGGTCGGAAATGGATAGGCATAGAAATTGAACCTGCGGTACGTAAACATCTTGTGACTACCAAGGATAAATTATTTATTGACTGGGCCACTTGCCGTTTTGTTGATGATATCGAGGTAGTTCGTTGCGCGTATTGTCAACAATTCGGTCATGTTAAAAAGCATTGCGCTAATAAATCACCAACCTGCGCTGTCTGTTCCGAGGCTCACGAAACCAATGTTTGCCCGCATAAGGGCGATTCGAATTTTACCCCGGTTTGCGCGGTGTGTAAACGATTTAAAAAACCCTATGATCATAGATGCGGGTCGGACCAGTGCGGTACCTATAAATTAAAACTCGAACAACTTATCCTACATACTAATTACTAATTAAGATGGATAGGTTAAAAATAGGGCAATTAAACCTTCACAACGATAAGGTGGCGACATCAGAGTTAGATAAATTAATTATTGACTACAACTTAGACCTTGTACTCATTCAAGAACAATATCAAAACTCACGTTTACGTCACAGGGTAGTTCAACTGGATTGCAGGGCACGAGCCGGAATTTATATTGCGCGGTCTTCTAACTTTACGGTAACGTCTTTACGTGACCTCATGACGCCACACTGTGCGGTTGCCGAAGTATCATCAGCTTCTTTTAAAGTATTCGTTGTAAGCTGTTACTTTCAATATTCAGATCCTGTTACTCCTCATATACATAATCTCCGTCATGTCTTGCGGTCACTCGCGGGCTGCAAAGTTATCGTTGGCGCGGATGTCAACGCGTCATCGTCTTTGTGGTATGGCAAGGTTCGGGCCACCGATACCGAACGACGCTGCGCTGTTGAGGATTTCATTGCTGAGATGAACCTATCGATTCATAATACCCCTGATGCACCACCTACTTTCTGCAGCCAAATGGGCGAATCTTGTATTGACGTCACACTTTCAAGTGCCGACGTACGTTTGGATAGGTGGCGTGTCCTACCGGACGCGTCTTGTAGTGATCATCGCCTGATCGTGTACGAATTTGTTCCTGGTTATATTCAGGGTCCGTCTCATATTCCCGGTAATTTCAGATATAGATGTAAAGGCGCGAACTGGGAATTTTTCGGCTCGCTTTTTGCGTGTCACGCCAAAGAATTCACTCGGGACGGGCTGTCAGCCGAAGAAAGTGCTGACATTATGTCAGAAACCTTTACCTACTGTGCTGACATTGCCATTGGTCGCGGATCTATGACCAATATTCGTAGATGTGACTGGTGGAGTGATTACTTAGTTGAACAGCGTAAAAGATATCGCAGAGCGCGTAAACAGTTAAATAAACTCAAGAGCCGAAAGATTACTGGAGATCTTCTTACGTTCGCTTTGAATGCTTTTAGAGTTGCCAAGTCACGCTACAAAGCATCGGTGGAAAAATCTAAGGGTAATTTGTTGCGAAAAATTGTTGATAAGCTTGACAGGGAGGGTCCGTGGTCTCCCTTATATCACGAATTTAAAGCTAACAGATCGGTCGACCTTGCATACGTTCAAAACATTAAAGTCAATGATAGGCATACCACGGGCATAGAGGAAACAACAGAAGTGCTAATAAATACACTTATCCCTGATGATTCACCGGCTAACGATAGCGACTACCACCAACAGATTAGAGCGTGGGCTCCTGTGCCACCTGAATCACCAATGTCAGACGTACCATCTAATGACGAATTTATAAATATTGTTAGAAAACTACCGGTCAACAAATCATCAGGTGAAGATAAAATATCTAATAGGATGATTAAAGAAGCGTGTAAAACAGCGGGTGATGCCATCTTAACTGTATATAACCGATGCATTGCTGAAGGCGTTTTTCCTCGTAAATGGCGACGCGGTTTCTTACGAATAATACCAAAGTGTGGTGACAAACCACCGGATGATCCGAAGTCATATCGTCCTATCACTCTTCTACCATCTTTGGGTAAACTTCTTGAGCGCCTCATCGTTCCACGTTTACTACCGAACGGTCCAAAATTCCATAATAATCAATATGGCTTCACCATAGGTAAATCTACAGTCGACGCGGCGCTTTCTGTCAGAAGAACCGTTAACCAATCTGAAAACAAGTACGTAATTGGGATCTTCCTGGATATTTCTGGGGCTTTTGATAACGCCTGGTGGCCTATGCTGTTGTTAAAATTAAAAACCCGCGGTTGCTATAGAAACATATATAATCTCGTTTACTCTTACTTTATAAACGGTTCCGCGGTACTTAAGCTCGGTCATTTTTCTAGTACTAAAACACTAACCATGGGATGTCCTCAGGGTTCAGTTGTCGGTCCTTATTTATGGAATTTGGGTTTTGATGACTTCCTCGCGATCCCGCTTCCTTGCGGCTGTTCACTTACTGGTTACGCGGACGATGGCCTACTGCTCATTCAGTCAAGTACCCGAGCTGGACTTGAGAACTTGGCCAATACTTGCCTAAATTTAATATCTCAGTGGGGTGATCGTAACCGCCTAGCATTTGCGCCACATAAAACCTATCAACTTCTACTAAAAGGTAATCTTAAATCATTGCCTACTATTAAATTTAACAACGTTCCCATTAAAAAACAGCAATCCGTATGCTACCTTGGTATGATCTTAGAAAGGAATTTTTCATTTATCGAACATATAAAAATAGTTGGTGAAAAAGCTAAAAAGAACTTTTATGCCCTGACTAGAATATCCAAAGCAACTTGGGGTCTATCATTCCTAACTTTAAAAACTATATATGGAGCTACCTACTTAGGATGTATGTGCTACGGTGCACCTGTGTGGGCCGATAGGGCCAGCATAGGAGCGGCACGACGTAAACTGCTTCAAAGCCAACGTTTGGCATTGATATTTTTATGCAAGGCGTATAGAACGGTCAGTACTGAAGCCTTACCGGTACTGGCAGGTGTACTTCCAGTCGACCTTGAGGTACAGCGACGTGCTTCAATGTACTACTCCGCGAGGGGGGAGGCCATGGACACTAATTTTGTTACACAACGCGACTTTAATAAAATCTCTAGATTATTTAAACCTCAGACTGAAGTCTGGGAGGACCTCTTATCCGAATGGCAAAGTAGGTGGGATAATTCCATCAAGGGCCGGCACCTCCATCTGTTCTTTCCATCCGTTGGTGATCGGCTGGCTAAGACATGGCTGGTGGTTGACCACTGCGTTGCCCAATTTCTCACAGGTCATGGCAACTTTAAAAGTAAACTGTATTCTTTTAAACTTGTTCCTTCCCCTTTGTGTCAGTGTTCTACATCGAACTGTGAATTTGAACAGTCCGCACATCACATCTTGTGGGAGTGTGTTCTTTGGCAGAATGAACGCAATATTATGTTGGATAGTGTACAAGTTACATCCGGAGTCGTTTATTATACGGACCTTGTAGAAACTAGAACCAATTTCCGTGCGTTCAGGCGCTTTTGCCATACCTATTATTGGAATCAATTGTAACAGCTAATACCTACTTAGGACCCATTAACTTAATCAAATTTTATTCCGTGGTGTTTGGCAATCTGGGCTTCTCCCAGTTGCAATAATGTCCCTTTGTGCCGTTTGGCCTAGTTCTGTTCTGTCTCCTGCTTGTTATGGAGGGAAGTGGAAAAAATATCTTTTTTCTTACTCCTCCGCTATTCTTTTCTGATTAATTTCGTTGCGGGACCTAAGACAGTTGAATCGTTTCTCCGGGACTCGTCGAGCTTCATTGCTCGGCGTTTTTCTGGCGGTCGCCACTGTTGATTCTGGCTTTCAGGAGTTGCAGTGGTTGGGAAAAGTGTGGCGGGTTTGTCCCAAAAAAAAAAAAAAAATATGTTATAACGTATTTAATATAATATAAAAAAATAAATATATAAACACACACATTTATGCATGTCACAACATTTTAGGTTTTTCTATCATTTGGATTACTATTATTATCTAAATATATCATTTATATACCTCAGGGTAGCGTGCTCGGGCCACCTTTATTTCTCATATATATAAATGATCTGCCGAAAGTGACGCAACAACAAATGGTTTTGTTTGCAGACGATAGCACTGCCATAGTAAAATGTAGAGATCTAAATACATATGAAACTGACATTAATAATACTCTTACTGACATAATTAATTGGCTTAATATGAATAATTTAAAAATTAACCTGAAGAAAACCAAACTAATGCATTTTTACCAAAAAATTGAAGCTCCAAAAATGTGTGTCAAATTTAATGACAACGTAATAGAAGAGGAAAAAGTAAGTGTGTTTTTGGGTATCTATATTGACAGTAACTTGAATTGGAAACCGCATATAGAACAGCTTTGTGGGAAAATTCATATCAGCATACGCACTTTTTCAACTGGCCAGAAAAGTAAATATAGACTCGTTACTTGTTGCCTATCATGGTTTGGTGGTCTCACTCATACGATACGGTATTATTTTCTGGGGTAATTCGCCGGATAAAGAATTAATATTCAAGGCACAAAAAAGGTGCATTAGAGCCATGTGTGGTTTGAAAACAGAAGACAGTTGCGCGCCGTACTTTAAATTGCTAAAAGTTCTTACGGTGCCGGCGTTATACATACTGGAAATGAGTATCTTTATCAAACAGAATCCTCACCTTTTCGAAAAAATTACAACGGCACGAAATGTTCCACTTCGTAGTCAGTACAAAAATTGTTTGTGTAATTATAAATGCAACACTGCACTAGTCAAAAAAAGTATCCTAGGTATGGCTCCACGTATTTATAATAAAATTCCAGACGCCATTAAAGAATTAAATTTTACACAATTTAAGAAAAAAATGAAATTGTTCTTAATTGATAAATGCTACTACACAATTGATGAATACCTGAATGACGAATTAATGTAGAATTGCAATTTATTTTTATTGAATTTTTGTTTTTTCATTAATTTTGATATTTTATTTATTTATTTATTTTTTTTTTTTTTTGACATATAATTATTTTGACATCGATTTTTTTTTGACTAATATTTATATATGTTTTTTTACATTTTAATAATTCCTCGTTTGGTTATGACATAACAATAATAGAAAATCTAGATTTGCATGTATATTTGTACGCCTACTGGCATAACATAGCGCTCAGCTCATCAAAACCAAGAACTGTATCTCTATTACCTATGTTAACAAATAAAAGTATTATTATTATTATTATTATTATTATTATATTATTGCGGACTGTGTTTTTGAAATTCTAGCGTATGGCACTCGTGGGTTGCAGCTGAAAATCAGCGTCAGATGGCACATCTTGTGTTGTCATCTGACATTATGCTGAGCTGAGGCCCTTTTGGCATTATAAGCTGGGTTTTATTGTTTTATAAAATAACACAATCTTGCTGTACATCACACTCGTCTCCACAGAGTAGGTAACTCGTTCATGGGTCAATGTATACACTTTTACAACAAGCTTCCCATGGACATTCGAAACTTACCCATTAAACGATATAAAACCTATATAAAGGCCAAACTTTGCAAAAAGGGGTATTATAAAATCTCAGATTATTTAGAGGATAGAGAGGCTTGGGACTGAGCTGCTCGCTCTGTTAAGCATTGTTATTAAGCAATATGCGTAATTATAACGTAAATTATTGTAAACATTTTCATTTTTAATGTCTGGACTTTAAAAAAGACGATGATCCCTGAGTTTGTTTCGGCTATTTCTTCTCAGAGGTAGTCAGTTAGGAAATGCCGACTTCATCTAGTTTAAAAAAAAAAAAAAAGAAGAAAAAAAAAACATATGACGTGTAAAAGTGATAGGTGATCCTACTTGCTTAATAAACGATTTCATTTCATTTCATTTTATAGTTTTAAATGTATGTATTTTGCTGTAATGTCAATAAACGCATTTTTCTTTCTTTTCTTTCTTTCTTTTTAATTTTAATTTAAATTTTTTTCTTTCTTAATTTCAAGGTTGAACATTTACGGCCTACAACTAAAATAACATTTATAAGTTACACAGCCTACGAAAGCTATCAAACGAATCCTTAGAGCCGTGAACCGAGTTGTAATTCGGTCAAGTGCGAGCCTCGTGCCAGCTTCGACATCTAATCTCGATCAGTTATCAGCGGCGCCATCGCAATCATGAGCGGCGCCCGAGTGGTTATGTGTTTTAGTATAATGAGAACTAATTGACAAGTGGTTTGTTACTTATTGAGATATTAAATTGGCTATCGTTAACTATTGTAGTTTGTTGCTCTCTTAACTTGTGAATTAAAACGTCGTGTTGGGGTTTTTTCGCCATTGACAATACCCCAGAGTTGTTGTAGGTAATTAATGAATAACACTAAAACCACCAGTTTTGAGTCGCACTTGTTTTATTTACACCTGACCGCGTGACGGAGGTATATTTACTACTGAATTACATTGTGTTCAAGTTCATTATACAATAGCATTTTGATATACGAGCATTAATGGCTCGTACACGTCGTGTGGAAACCATGTTCTAGAACTAAAAAATGGAAGACTTGTTATAACTACCAAACTAAACTTGGCTGCGTGTTGGATTAACGCCCGCTTATTGTCTTACTAACTTTCCGACCCCGGCTTCGCCCGCGTGGAACTCGGTTATGTTAATTTTTTCGGGATAAAAAGCACCCTATTATTTAATCCGGACTTCTAACTTTACGTCTGCAAAATTTCAAAGCAATCGGTTCAGTAGTTACGGCGTGAAACCGGAACAAACAAATAAACTCACTTTCCGATTTATAATATTAGTAAGGATTTGTCTCGATGGTAGGTCATAACATCGGCTGCCGGCAGAAGTTACCACCCACCAGACAAAGTCTTGCCGCCAAGCGATTCGTCGTGTTCCGGCATGATGTCTAGTGAAGACGTACGGAGGACGGCTCTGAGCAGTTGTGTTGTGTAGCGATGTCTGGTACGATGCGCCAAATGTTCTTGTGTCGGGAGTTACGTCATGGAGGGTCTCCAGATCAATCTCCCTCTAACGCAACATCGTTGGTCGTGTTGTTGGGTTTAACATTGCATAAATCGGTGACAGTAGTCACGTCAGAAGCCCGAAAGTGACAATTATTCTTACCAAGGCCTATCATATTACCCAGTAACTGGATCTTAGTCGTCTCCAAAGCATAGAGCACAGTCGTAGAGTAGCCAGCCTTTCGGCGTTCCATAGGATTCATTTTGCTGAATGTGTGAAGGAATTGCATGATTCAGTTCCCCCATATCCGTTCTACCATCGCACGGCGAGTTTCCACCCTTACGTCGTTAACACCACTACGATTCGGACGAAGCATTTCGCCTCCTCTTTTATACCGCGTATAGCGAGGGACTGGAACAATTTGCCAGCGGCGGTGTGTCCGTCGGACTACAATTTGAGTGTCTTCAAGGCTGGAGTGAATAGGCTATTAATAAACTAGTGCGCTTTACCATCATCGATTGCGTCACTGCTTACCATCAGGCGGGATTGCGGTCAAGCGCTAGTTTATAATTTGTAAAAAAAAAATGTATAGTCGCCCCATGATACGGGTATTCAGCTGAGCAGTGATTAGATTGGAAACCGCCCGCAACATATTTGGTCGGGCAGGCAAGGCTCAGCAGATCAGTTTTTCAACAAAGGAAAGGAAAAATACATTTCATCGTCATTTTTTATCTTTGTTTTTCATTAAAAAGAAAAACAATTTGAGGATCCCGATTTTATTGAGAACTGTTCTTAATTTTTTTTTTTTTTAAGATTTATAAACTAGCGCTTGACCGCAATCCCGCCTGATGGTAAGCAGTGATGCGATCGTTGATCGTAAAGCGCGCTAGTTTATTAAGAGTGAATAGGTCACTCAGAAAAACTATAAGCGAGTTGAGCGAGGTGATGCAATGTTAAACCCAACAACACAACCAACGATGCTGCGCCAAAGGGAGATTGATCTGAAGGCCCTCCACGACCAAACTCCGAACACAACAACATTAGGCGCATCGTACCCGCCCGGCACACATCGCAACACTACTGCTCAGACCCGTCCTCCGTACGGCTTCACCAATAATTTATTTATTTATTTATTTATTTTATTATTTATGTACACACAATAAAATACATATAGATACAACAAAATGAAGATCTGAGTACAAAGGTACTGCTTATTTCTTAAGAAATTTCTTCCAGCAGACCTGCGAAAGGAGAAGTAAAACAGACATGTAGACAATAGTGTGTAAGAACAAGGAGGAAATAAAATATGAATATGATAACTATTAAAGTAATAAAGTAAGTAAGTAGTAGTAATTTATTAATTTTCTTAATAATTTATTACAATCTAATCTAACATATTTTTAATCATTTTCACTCTTAACTTATTTTACATTATAACTAAGTTGCAACAGCCTATAATCTTCTCAATGTTGGGACCCAGGCCGCTACCAGGACACTACCGCTGGCCCAAGGCGGGTTGGCAATTAAATGTCACAAGTCTTCGAAATTGTTGGCTCTAGGACATGCCGGTTTCCTCACGATATTTTCCTTCACCGTTTTGAGAGCTGTGCTGATGAAGTAATTTACTTAAAGTAACACTCCTGATGGGGTTCGAACCTACAACTTAAAATTTGTAAGTCGCGGCAGATACCACTAAGCCACCACTGCTGCAAGTGGATATGAATGTAAAGAATTAAATTGAATCATTGTATTAAAACTTAAGCAACCGATATTTTTTCTTACAAGTTAATGTAATTCGGTCAAGCGCGAGCGAGGCGTGTTAAAGCCCCAGCTTGTAATCTAGATCTGTAATATACAGGGCGCCGGCGTCTCCACTTGCCGGCTCACGAGGTAATCACGATCACGCTGTATCTTTATACATATCTTTACTTTCTGTATAAATGAATGATACAGTCTGGAAATAGTTGATTGTATGATTACATTTCCGTAGTTTTGCATTTAAGTATTCATTTTCCTGAACATTGACCTTACTACTACATAATTAGTGTTTAGTAGTTGTTTAGCTTAAACACCTTTTTAACACAACATTATTATATGGACTTTGACGTCCACGTTAAACGAGACTTGTTTAAATTCTTTGGTTTTATTATGTAACGCTAAACTATTTCTAACATCTACCGATACAGTCTGCGCGCTTCAATCGGAAGCATTGTAGAAGTTTGCTTTGAAAACTTAAGACGCGCACTCTTTTTTGTTCTGGATGGGAAATCATGAAATGACCTCTCCTGCTCTAGGCAGAGCAGAAGGGTGTGTCAGACTTTTACTGGCTAAAACCCACCCGTGTTCCTTCACTTGCCTGTGTGCCAAAGCCACGGTTTCTTTTTTAATCAACTCGCAACCTTGACCCAGAAGGCATCGGTCCTCCTGGACCGCGTCACGACGTGCTGATATCTCTTTGAGGCGCGCGTGAAACACAACACGCCGTCGACCCGAACAGGCCCTCCGCCTCCTCCTTTGCCAGCATCACTGCTTTGCAGAAGGAGGAGACAGCCTGCCAAGACGCGCACCCTTCTGTTGTCATTAGATTGATTTAGTAAAAATCTAATCATGAAAAGTTCAGTGAAGTAAGCTTAGAGTAAACTATCAATATTGTCAATCTAGGGATTAACGATATTGAAACTATTACTTACTTACTACTTACTAGCATTAGTTTCAATAACAGCTCACTCTACGCTTACTTCACCTAAATTTTCACCGTGAAATGGGTACAGAATCGGGCTGCTATTGGTGCTCAGTGACACAAAACTTCTTAGAATGCGTATAGACTTTTAGTTTTAACTTTATACTTAACCTTACCGAGAGCTGTCTCGTCGAATCCAGCTCGGCTGGGCAGCGTTCGGGAAGTTACGCTACATCTTCTCGCCGTCCAATATACACGGTGTCTCAAGACTAAAGTCTTTGACCCAGTGTGTGTTGCCAGTGATGACATACGGAACTAAAACGTGATCGCTCACAATGGCCCTTATACGAAAAGTCAAGTTCACACAAAGGGCGATGGAAAGAGCTATGCTCGGAGTTTCTCTGTGCGATCGAATCAGAAATGAGGAAATCCGCAGAAGGACCAAAGTCACCGACATAGCTCTTCGAGTCACTAAATTTAAATGGCAGTGGGCGGAGCACGTTGCTCATAGAACCGATGGCTGATGAGGCAGTAAGGTTCTGGAGTGGCGGCCACGTACCGGATGATGCAGCGTAGGGAGGCCCCCAACAAGGTTGATCGATGACCTGTTAGAGGTCGCGGGAAGCCGATCGATGCGGGTAGCACAAAACCGGTCATTCTGGAACGCCTTGGTGGCCTTTGTTCAGCAATGGGCCTCTAAAGGCTGAACAATAAGAGGACTTAACTTCTCTTAACATTATTCTTTTGTTCGTTGGTGAAATGCACTAAGCTAAACATTAAAATCAAGTTTAAATTCAGATCAAAACAGTAAACACAGAATCACTTTTCCCTCACACTAAACCCATTAATTGCCCCTCCCGTCGCAAGCGCAGCTAATCTCCGATCGACACCCAATCGTTTACAGTCGACAAGAAACCTAAACTGTGGTTGTGTAAACGAAACGAATTAATTTAAGTTTAATCTCGAGAATAATCGTGCGGCGCGTAGTTTGTCAACGACGTCTCGCTTGCACTTAATAAAGAAAACCGTTTCATTACCGATTCTGAGATAACTGTAATGTACCTACCTAGTTGAGAGTTTTTCAGTAAACCAGGACAAATCTAATTAAAAACGTTCTAAATCTAGTCGCAATCTTATCTAGATGTCTTATAACAAAAAGAGAGAGTATTTTAGACAGGTTAAGGACTGGAATAATTTGCCAGAGGGGGTCTTTCCGTCTGACTACAATTTGTGTCTTCAAGGCTAGAGTGAATAGACTCTGAATAAATCAGCGCGCTTTAGGGATTGCGGCCAAGCCTTAGTTTATAATAAAAAAAAAATCAGCTGCATCCGGTTAGACTAGGAGCCGATCCCAACATAGTTAAGAGAAAACAAATTCAGTAAAACCTAAGTTTATCCCTTTTATTACGCACTAGCTTTCCGCCCGCGTGGAATTCGGTTATACCGGGCTTTTTAGATTTCCTTTGGGAATGTCAATTTTTTCCGGGACAAAAAGTACCCTATTATTTAATCCGGACTACTAACTTTACGACTGCAAAATTTCAAAGCAATCGGTTCAGTAGTTACGGCGTGAAAGCGGAACAAACAAACAAACTCACTTTCCGGTTTTAAAATATTAGTAAGGATCAATCGTCTCGTATGGGTAAAAATATGGGTCATACACTACAACACTATTTAAATGACCAAGTAGTCAATTATTGTATGCCTGAAGCATCGAACCAATAAATAGAAAATGGGTGCAGTCGCTAAGTTGACTACACGGAGCAATTTACCGCGACAATTCACACTCGTCCTTTAAACTGAGTTTTATTGTTCTACATCATTATACTCCTAATAGACAGTAGTCACTCCAAAGGAAAGAAAAACATTTATATTTCAAGATTCTTCCAACTGTATTTTGGCTAGTAATATGTTCACCACAAATATGTAACTGTTAACGGGTATAGTAGCCTCAGTGACCTTGTGCATGTGGGCGGAGCTAAACGCCGTACTCCCGAATTCGTAAAATGCGCGCGGTGGCGCGCTAAACTAAAACGACAATCAAAGAATATCCAGAGATGCAGACAAGCCGCGTGTAGGTCGCGATTTGTGCCTACGATTTCAGACGGGGGTATGGATGCAAGACGATAAATGTATATTTTGCATTAATAAATGGTAATATCGTACTATAATATATTTTTAGTATTCTTGATCAATGTTTAAATAAAATCAAGGAGTGCTCGTTACACAGTTTAATGGCCGATCGCAGACTGACAGACATTTGTAAAACAAGTACCCACACATTATAATATATCATAACATTCACATAAAAAATAATGGTAGATGGTAATATCTACCGATTCAACATATTTGAATTTTTTTTTCACTACTTTTCAGTATATGAGTATCATGTCTTTGCAGTGTCCTTGAATTAATTACTAAAGCGAATAACATAAACGAGTTCATCGCGTTAACGTAAACCAAACGCGCACTAGGCACTTTGTGATATTTTTATTAAAAAAAAAAAACGTTGAACCACACTAGAAATTACTTTTATCGTGGGTGCATTTTTAAACATATAAATTCACAGACACAAACAGCCAGACCCGGAACAACTACTTGTAGGACATGTTCTGAATATTTGTTCCGCGCGGGAATTGAACCCGCGACAAGCAGCGCAGCAGTCAATAGCTTAACCGCTGCGCTAACCGTGCTTTATATAGATGCCTTGAGATTACAAAGCGCGTAGTTTCGGCCGTTTTCCATAAAGAGATAGTACCCTATTTATACTGTGTCAGTGACGTCGGATTGAATGTACTTCGTCGTAATGAGGTTTCAAATAAAACACGAGTTATTTTAAAATCTGTAAATTTTAATTCTTCGATCCAATAAATAACATGCGAGATTATAGGCATATCTAAAGCTGCAGAAATTTCTTGCAGTTGAGAATGGCCACAGTCTATTTCTATTGTTCCTACAACTGCACAGCTGATATTGATTTCTGTAGGATGTGCAAAATGTTTCCATACACATACGGCATTTAAAAATAAATAGGGAATGTAGTCCCACTTGTCGTTCTCCAACAATATCCACAGATCCTAAACCACAGTCTATAATTCTCCGTGCTTGGCAATTTTCTTTAGTTCTGAATAAAAGTAAGCAATATTAATTATGCGTCGCCCTTCGATGAAACAAGCTTGAGATTTGTTGAGGTTTTGGTGATATTTTGAGCTAAAAAAAGATATAACATACATTTTAATTAACCCTTGCAACACTGTTAGAGATTTTTGTCAAGGAATTAAGAATTTATCAAGAAAAATTAATTAAGAATTAACAAAAAAATAATTTTACAGGTATATGATATATTTGTAAACTAAAAATATAGGTTGTAGGACATGCAGGCATAATTTTACCTGAATGATGATGATGGAACTTGCGTCGTTTTTTTGTGCACATAGAGATATATAATATTATCATTTTCTTGACGACATTCTGTATGGATGTCTGACCTAGAATCAACTGCGTTAGTGTTCGACCTAAAAAGCAAATTAAACTTTTAAGTTCTGTCGATTGGTTTCTTTCTCTTCTTTTCTGTAAGTCGAAAAATGTTATTACAATATTATTTGTGAAAAACAGAATATATATATATATATATATATATCCTACAGTATGTTAAGAAAACCCTGTCCGACCCGTGAAGGTGTTGTTAGGTATCGATAACTGATTCTACTAATGCATACAAAACCAGGCTAACTTAAAAAAAAAACACCCTAAAAAAATAAATATTATTTCGCAAAAAGAGGTAACTTAATAAATATGCGTTAAGCACCCTTCCGCGGGCGGCGGGCGGCAGGGCACGCGGCACGTGGTCGCATCGCTGTCGCTATTCGCTCATAATAATACCGGTGTTGTCACTTTTTTAAAAATTACCAAATTTCGGGGAAGTTATTTCAAAATTCATTTGTATTGGTACTATGATGATTACGTAAAATTTTATATCATATTTGGTCATGTGTTTACTTAACCTTTATTATCCTTACGGGTCGGACAGGGTTTTCTTAACATACTGTATATATACGGACAAATCACACAGATTGAGCTAGCCCCAAAGTAAGTTCGAGACTTGTGTTATGGGATACTAACTCAACGATACTATATTTATAATAGATACATATATAGATAAACATCCAAGACCCAGGCCAATCAGGAAAAGATCGTTTTCCATCATGACCTGGCCGGGAATCGAACCCGCGGCCTCCACGTCGCAGGCAGGCGTGTTGACCGCTGCGCCACGGAGGACGTCAAAAAAAATTACTGATAACTGTGACATTCCAAGCCCGCCAGCCCGCGTCCATCGGCTTCGGCTACTTTAAACAATTACATATAGAAATAAAATATTTACAGGAAGAATCATTTAAAATAATCCAAGTAAGAGTTTTTATTACACATTTTTGCTAATATCGCAAAAACTAAAAGTCCTATCAACTCAAAACTTTTTGTAAAACTGTTTTTACACCAAAACCTTTAATTGAGTCCTAATTTTTGGTTTATATCACCATAAACAAAAAATCACATTTTCAAGTTACGTAAATTTCTAATAAGATTTTTATTTTTAAATCTCCTTACAAACCTATAAATTATAATCTAAGTGCGAGTGTTTACTTACCTGAATAGAGTCTTCTATATTATCAGCGGATGTAGTTAGTCGGATTATTGCCTTTCAAGTCTAAAGATTTCTTTCTAGATTTCCTGGAACAATTCGTAATTGTTTAACTTCAATTGTAAAAGAAAAATGGTTACAAAAGCTAATAGTAATTATAAAGAAAAATACAGTAATATGTAGGTATAAATACAAGAGTATAGGTAGATAGATACTTACGCCACCAGACGCATCTTCAATTCTCATTTGCGAGCTATAGGCCTAGTATGAGTTTTCAATACGAAACTAGTTCGATCGTATCGAGCGCGTTTGACTCAGCGATTGGCCCGCTTCAAGGTCGTAAGAACGCTCAACCAATGAGAGCGCCAAACGCGCTCGATACGATCGAACGAGTTTCGTATTGAAAACTCATACTAGGCCTACTAATCTATGAACGTACACTGACACGATTCGCTCGTAAATATTTGCACTCACACAGACAACCACGCGTAGTCGGCGATAGCCGGAGCAGAGCAGCAAGCGACACAACCCTCCCGTCTGAATGCTAACGCACGACTGCCGCCCGCGCCCGCGCAGAGCACCTCTAAACCGATGTTTCAAAATAAGGATATTTTCTTGGCAAATGTTGATGGATTTAAATACGCTCTTGCATATTTGTAGTACTTCTAACCGCGAATTTTTCAGTGTAAAAATATTTCCACACATCAATGCCGTTTAGAAGTAATAACGAATATTAGCCAAAAATAGCGTTTTGGTAACTATTTTTTTAAGGCAAAAGGCAAAATCCTACGAAAAAATCATCTTTAGTAAATGTTGTACATGAATCAATAGACAAGATATATTTTTTTCAAATCTCAAAACCAAGCCGTTAATTAGAAATTAGCTTCCTAAAGTGACCATTTTACGCTACTAAATGAGACTAAGGCCCTTAATAATAATAAAGTGTGATTTAAATCGAGCACACTAGAAATTATTACACAGTCGAGTGGCATCATAATACGAGCTATGTACAGGGTGTATCTGACATCGTAACGCAAACTTCGCGAAAATGCTACACCGCATGGCGCATACCACTAATAAAATTATGATAGTCATTTATGTCGTTAATGAGCGGTAACAGAAATCACAGTGTTTAAAAAAGTGTCGGCTCGGCCTTTGAACGTTGCAAGCGTGCCGCCGCGTGTGTTTGTAGGTATGACGTTGACCCCTCATGTGAACTCTATTAAATTAGCTGATAGGATACTTTTTCTAGTATTGTTAACATTGCACTTTTTTGTGTAATTAGCAAATTACTTAATTTTTACTTTAAAATCTTATTGGGTTATAAAAGTATAGCAATTATGAACGGTCTAAAGTGAAAAAAAAACTGCATATTATTTTTTTTAAATCGGGAAAAAGCCGACGCGAAATTCCACCACTGGGGGGTTCAGAATCATGTACTGAATCTAGGTACTCGTTTGTGCGTCAATGTCAGATACACACTTTATATAAGTTACTGTAATAAAAGAGCTGCATGCCGTCTTCTTCTTCTTCTTCTCATCTTATAGGTTCACTGTTGGACAGAGGCTTCCCCCAAGGCTTTCATTCGGCGGGTTGGGAATCACAGTAATTTGATATTCCACAGAAAAAGCGTTGCTAACCGCTTCCCTAAGGAGAGTTAGTCTTAGTCGCCTCTTGCGACACCCACGGGAGGATTTGAGCTGGTATTGTATGCCCACTCGCATACTCCAGCCCCATTATCGATAAGAAAGAAAATTAATTTCGCCGGAAATAAAGAAAACCATAAAGATAAAGATGTTTTGACAGCCTCCGTGGCGTAGCGGTAGCGAACGCGGCAGTTGCGCAAGGAGGCGAGGGTTCGATCACTACGCAGTGCAAATATTTATATGAACGAATATTTGCACTGGTCTGGTCGTGCCTCGGAAAGCACGTTAAGCCGTTGGTCCCGGTTGCCATACGAACATCGTGGTAGTCGTTACGGGTTGTTGGAGCATTCAAAAGTCTAACAATTGGTCTAACTGCAATGCTTAGATATCGCCTTTGGGTTGTGGAGGTCAGACGGTTAGACGCTTCACGGAAAATATCGAAGTTTAACCAAAACCAGCAGTTAGACTAGCGGACCTCAGACTCCAAAGCTGAAAGCTACGGTTGCGACTGGGATTAACGCTGAAATGATGAAGGTTAATCCCAGTCGCAACCGTAGCTTTTGCCGCTGAGATGATGAATAATAATAATAATAAATCATTTTTATTTCAGACATAAAAATCCATAAGAGTGTTAGTAGCATACAAAGAAAACAAAAACTTATTGCCTAGTGTTAGTAATTATTAAAGTTTGAACAAATTTTTTAATTATTGGAGAGCCGAAGCTCTCAGCTACAGTTTTCAGGATGCTGTTCCGACTGTCTCTCACTCTTCTCAGCAACGACGCGGTCTTTTTGCGTATGATTGCTTGAAAACCGTCGGTACGGGCTTGCGCAAACATTTCCGACGCACTACAGTAACGAGGTAGTCTCAACAACATCCTGAAAGCATTATTATATTGGACACGCAGGACGTCCAGCGATCTTTTAGTACAGCTGACCCACAGATTGCCCGTGTACAGACTTTGACAATAAGCCTTGAATAGTGTTATTTTTACTTGGTCTGTACACTTGGCAAATCTACGGGACAACATATTACTCCGGACCGCAAGTGCCCTGCGCTCCCTTTCAATATCTGCATCGTCCTTGAGATCAGCGGTAAGAAGATGCCCTAGGTATTTAAAAGTTGTAACCCTACTAATTGATGACCCGTTCAGCAGTAACTCCGGTCCTTCTCCACGGCATTTCCCGCCGACCTCAAAGACCATGTACTCACATTTTTTTACATTATAAATTAACCCATGCGCGGCAGCGTAGGCCTCGCACGTTTTAAGCAACTCTCTGATTGCTCCCGCCGACGGACCCAGCAGCACCATGTCATCTGCATAGCTGATGTTGTTTATTGTAACCCCATCAACACTGCATCCGACACGCATTCCGCTAAGTGCAACCAGCAGGTCATCCACGTAGAGGTTGAAGAGTCTGGGAGACGTCAGACCACCCTGTCTCACCCCACACTCCAACCTGTACGGTTCAGAAAACGTATCGTCCCATTTCACATGATTAACTTGGTTACCATACCAATACTGGAGTAGCCCACATAATTCCGCCGGTATACCCCTGTCTCCCATCTTTCTCCAAAGCACATCGTACGAGACAAGATCGAACGCCTTGGAGAGATCAAGGAAACAGGCGTACACCGGCGTACCGCGATCTTTATAATATTGAACGGTGTGCTTGAGGCTCAAAATAGCACTTTCAGTTGATAGTCCGGGTCGAAACCCGAACTGTGCATCATGAAGATGTATATATTTACTTAAATAAGAATCAAGCACACCATCCAACACCTTAGCTATTACAGTCGCAAGCGAAATGGGACGATAATTACCCTTATCAGCGATGTCACCTGTTCTGTTTTTCACAATGGGAACCACGATGGTCTTCATTAGATTAGCAGGAAGGTACGCGTGACTAATGCACATTGTGAAAAACATAGACAGGACTCGCGGCAGATGGACACCTGCATGCCTCAGGTGCTCGATGCTGAGCCCATCATGTCCCGGAGACTTACCTCGTTTCATGTTGTTAATGATAGCACATATTTGCTTTGCTGAGAAACGTATCAGAGGTTTCGCGCCGGGACGGAAGAGCTCACCATCATTCACCAAAGACGAGGGACCGAGTGGGGATTGAACTTTAAAATGTTCTTTGAAAATATTCGAAATTCCCATCTTATCACTTACCCCATCCACACTCGCAGAGAGGCCAGGCTTCGCATCCAAATTACCGGTGGACTTCCAAAATTTACTAAAGTCTTTACTAGCTCGTTGTTCAGCTATCCTATCCATAACAATTTGTTCAGCGTTATTCTGACAAAACTTCAAACGACTTTTAAAGACCTTTCGCTTTTCATGCATTTCATCATAAACCGGGCCCGAAGAGGGACGATTATTTAGTAACCAGACCTGAAAACTATACCTGGCCTCGCGGTGGGCATCTCTCACATACTCATTCCATCCACACACCCGCTTACCTCGCCTCGGTCCCCCTACAGATGATCCCCTAGATTGCCTAGCCGCCGCACATAGGATTTCTACAATCTTTTCATACAAATTGTCCAGAATAACCCTATGCTCAGCCAAACCACATGATCCAACGCTACACCTTTCAAACTCATGGGGGAAATCAATGTCTCGCAATTTACTATTACATAAATTATGGTAACTTTGCGTTTCTGACTTAGTTCTTTCACCCCAAAAGACTGAATTACGGCCTACACCCCCCGTCATCAACTTCGGTCTCACAACTTCCAAGTCACACTCCAAATGTACAGGTAAATGATCCGAAACGTAAACATCCTCCGATACATCCACACCTGTGATTGTGTGCCAAGCTGATTCAGATACTACACAGTGATCTAACCATCTCCTGCTTCCGTGCGCATCACTTATAAAGGTATAAGTAGTAAGATAAAGATATTTTATTTTGCTAACAGGGCTACATGTCATGGTGGTACAGACGACACGACAGCACATCAAACTACTATAACCTGTCACATTTCTTTATCCGATTTTCAACTTTATCTCTAAAGCGTTAAGGCTCAAGCTTGATTGCGAATATCTGACAGTTTCGGGTAGCTTGGCCTGCTGTCGTCCGTACATAGTATAAATACAGAAACAGCCGTATTTTGCCAAATATAAGGAAAGTACAATGTTTACAATTTAAAAAAAAATTGCAGTCGTGAGACTGGTCGACAAAGTGAAAATTGAAATCATTAAAAAACAGGATACAGAAAAAGTCAAAACCAAAAAACGATTACGGTGTCGGGTCGGTCACGCTTACGCGAATTCAATGCTTTTCCCCCATCCAACAAGTGCTCAATGTCGCCAAAGAAGTTAAATAAAAACTATTAAAGAAAGGCCTCCTCGTCTCAGTGTACTATTCGTCGTCATCATCATCACCAATCTTTTTTATCGTCCCACTGCTGGGCACAGGTCTCCTCTCATACAGAGAAGGATTGAGCGGATTGAGCGTAATCACAACGCTTGTTAAATGCGGGTACGCGTATTCTGACTTTTGAAGTCCAGGTTTCCTCAAGATGTTTTCCTTCACCTTTTAAGCAGTCATTGGTGTCCACGGTACTCGTATACTTAGAAAGTACATATAAGTTAGAAAAGTTACATTGGTACTTGCCTGACCTGGAATCGAACCCGCACACTCATACTTGAGAGGCTGGTGTTTTTACCACTAGGCCACCACGACTTTCTATTAATAGTGTGCTATTGCCTAGCTTAAATTAAGTTTGGCTCCATCTGATAAACTTAGCCAAACATTTTAGAAAGATTACGCAGATTTGTACCTCAGCAACCATTAAACTGTGGCCGAATAAGTTACACGAGTAATGTCCGATACTGCACCACGGCCGGTTCCTTGCAGCCATCACTGTCAATGTCAAACTTTCACTCAACAGGTGCTGGCCGTTAGTCCTGCCAGATGAATGGGTAATGTGAAAGTTAGGGTTGCTGGCTCTTAGACTAACTTTTGGTTATTTTCAGATTATGAAGTTTAATGACACAGACATTATACTATATGTAAAGAAAACCCTGTCCGATCCGTGAAGGTATTGTTAGGTATCGTTAACTGATTCTAATAATGCCTACAAAGCCGGGCTAAACTTAAAAAAAAAAATCTCCCAAAAAACATAAATATTATTTCAAAAAAGCGAGGTAACATGTGCGGCATGTGTGTGTGTGTGAGGCATGTGCGGTAGGCAACACGTTAGGCATACATGTGCGGGTGAAGAGAGGCAGGGCAGGCGGCATGTGATCGCATCGCTATTCGCTCCGCAACAAATAGTGTTGTTACTTTTTTTTAAATTACCAAATTTTGAAGTTTGAATTAATTCGCGGAAATAAAGATTATTTCTAAATTCATTACTATTGTCACGCTGATGATTATATAAAATTTCATATTTTATTTAGTCAAGTATATACCTAACATTTATTATCCTTTTGGGTCGGACAAGGTTTTCTTTACATATTGTATATTTATTTTTAATTTTACGTCGATACGTTCCAGACCTTGGAATACGACGGGCCGAAGCCAACTCTTAGAGGCTTATTTGAAATTTCATTATTATAAGTCTGGGTAGCCATCTAATCTCTTGGTTGATAGGTAGAAAAAGTTTAAAAAGTAAGCACCCACTGCAGGGCGAAACGCTATAAGTAATTATACCCTGCAGTGGGACAACCTTTCGTCTTGTCTTTTCCCATGATTTTATTATCTATTTATTGAAACTTTTCGCACGAGGGTACAAAGGCGGATTTAATGCCTGAGGCATTCTCTACCAGTCAAGGAAGTGTGGTGAACATGATGATAGATGGCAGATGCTTCGATTTTCTCACCTTTTTTCCTTTATTTAGGAATTAGATGCTTAATTAGTTTGACTTTTTCTTAATAGAGAGATTTATTGATAATTAATTATACTCTTTTGGAAACGATTGATCAGTCCCAAGAATTTGTTATTTTTATCTACTCATGAAACATGAATTTCTTTTCGGATCTTCCGTTGATTGCTTCAAAAGCGCAAATATGGTAGACTTCATTCCTTCATGAATGAAATCAATCAAGCATTTTTTAATTTACAGTTGCCAGTTTATATGTATTTATTATAACAACTAAAAAAGAGAATGCACTTTTATCTTTCCATATAAAACTCGTCTTTACTTACCTACATCATAGAAAATACTCGATTTTCAATTATAATCGTAATCAAAGATACAGTAGCGAGGAAGCTGTTAGAATGCTGAGCAAACTGCCATCAGTGGGCGTAGACAGTAGGAATTTTGATTGAGTTAGCCGCGCCGGTGGCTCTGACGGCTGCCCAGGCGCATTCGACGCCATCCAAGATTTATCGACGATCGAGTGACGTAACGACTAATCGTCGATCGACGTCGATCTGTGCATCGTGTTGTAATCTCGTTGTTGGTAATTTAATAAAAACGTGGGTAGGCTAAATATTTTTATGTGTTAAAAGATTTATTTTTGTAATCATAACAAATATAGAGTGGGTGAGTTGAGGGCTAGGAAATTAGACGTGTTCTGTAACGATCGAATTTGGTGGGTTTAAATTCCTATACTTTTAATACCAAAGATCACAGACAACACATAAGATCATGCGTGTGCCTATAGGACACACACATTTTGCCAGTCATGTTTAAGGAGGACGACTTTATTGTCATCATGCAGCACTCTCCTCATACAGAGAAGTATTGAGCGTAATCACCACGCTTGCTCGATGGGGGTGGCGATTTGAGACTTAAAGTCCTGGTTCCTCAAGATGTTTTCCTTCACCTTTTATTGTCATCAACCAGGCAAAAATCGGGCTGCACAAGACAGGTTATTGTAGAAAGCCTCACGGGAGGCCTTTCTCCAGCAATGGACCTCTATAGGATAAGAAGAAAGAAGGCCAGACTCCGGGCTGCTCCAAGTTGCTTTTATAGTATAACTAGCTGTGCCCCGCGGGTTTACCCGCATAAATTGCGATTCCGTGGGGATATCGAGATAAAGAGTAGCTTATATGGTAATGCTGTGCATCCAAATCCGTTCTGTAGCTTTTGCGTGAAAAAGTAACAAACATCCACCCATTTTCTTTTTTTTTCTTCTGAATCATCAAATGACTTCTCCTGGGCTGCTGCTGGGCGGAAAGGTAGGGATGTCAGACTTTTATTCACTAAAACCCACCCGTGTCTTTCATTTTTTTTTTTGTTATTATAAACTAGAGCTTGACCGCAATCCCGCCTGATGGTAAGCAGTGATGCGATCGTTGATGGTAAAGCGCGCTAGTTTATTAAGAGCCTATTCACTCAGAAAAACTGAGCGAATAGGAAGGAAGACGGCAGTTGAGCGAGGTGATGCAATGGTAAACCCAACAACACGACCAACGATGCTGCGCCAGAGGGAGATTGATCTGAAGACCCTCCACGACCAACTCCCAACACAACAAGACTAGGCGCATCGTACCCGGCACACATCGCAACACAACTGCTCAGACCCGTCCTCCGTACGGCTTCACCCGACATCATGCCAGAACACGACAAATCGCTTGGCGGCAAGGCTTTGTCTGGTGGGTGGTAACTTCTGCCGGCGGCCGATGTTATGGCCTACCACCGAGAAAATTGCCTGTACTTGTGGCCACGGGATCCTAGGGGAACCCGTCACAGTGTGTTGATGATCTTATTGAGGTGTGTGTGGAACACAACGCCCCGTCGACCCGGGCCAGGTTCTCACCGGGCGGCGAACTACCCATTGTTCACCGCCCGCAAACCCGCTCCTATGGTGACCAGGAGTTCGTTGCTGTTTCCCGACACTTACTAGTATTATAGTTTTGTAGTATTACATTGTTGTTTTATGTCATTCATTTGCCTATAATTTTTGCTGGAACACTGGTCTCCTGTCGGTGAGACGGAATGAGCCGTTATGCACCATGGGCTAGTGTTCATTTTATCTATACAGTATGTTAAGTAAACCCTGTCCGACCCATAAGGATAATAAGGGTAAGGTAAACACATGACCAAATATAATATAAAATTTTACGTAATCATCATAGTACCAATACAAATGAATTTTGAAATAATCGTTTTTTTCCCGCGAATTAATTCCAACTTCCCCGAAATTTGGTAATTTTAAAAAAAGTGACAACACCGGTATTATTATGAGCGAATAGCGATGGGACCACGTGCCGCGTGCCCTGCCGCCTGCCGTCCGCGGAAGGGTCCTTAACGCACATTTATTAAGTTACCTCTTTTTGCGAAATAATATTTATTTTTTTAGAGGGATTTTTTTTTAAGTTTAGCCCGGTTTTGTATCCATTAGTAGAATCAGTTATCGATACCTATCAACACCTTCACGGGTCGGACAGGGTTTTCTTAACATACTGTATATGCAAATGATAATTCAACCTGAAATAAATCCCGAAACCTCGTTTTTTTCTACTTGATTCAATATGTAAATAGCACAAATTAATAAACTCTGACTAAACACTAAAAGATGCGTAAAAGAAAATTATAATATCAGTATGCATGAAACTGTCGCAAGCTCCTTGTCTCGCATGCGCCGGCGCAGACGACGTGACTTTGAGTGATTTAGGGCGAACACACAAACATTAATACAAGTCTAGTAATTAATACATACGAAGTTGGATGAAGAATGTGATTGTTTGTGTGTGAAACTAAATTAGTTATATGCGTTATTTGCCTTGGAGTGAAGTTGCTTTCCTTTTACGACAACGGATGTTAGTAGGTACTGAATTATCTTTTTAAAACGGATGAAGGTACGGAAGTTATAGAAAATTTTGTTTTTAACTGACGAATAAAAACTGAGAAGATTCTCAAGTCGACGCGTATATATATATTTCTTTTATTTTTGTCCACGCATACGTATTCACAAAAAAAAAATATTTAAAGCTAAGGCTTTAAATATTTTTTGTACAATTATTGACCTTGTAAAGAACCCAAAACAAATCAAATCAAAAGTCATTTATTCAAATTGAGCTGACAATCAGCACTTTTTGAACGTCAATATTACATAAGACAGTATGACACATGCCAAAAAGCAAAAAACTAAATGATTCTTTGACAAAAATTTAAATATTAAAAACGAATAAGGTCACTTTAAAAAGTGCTCCTTTAATTATTCGTCATCTTCATCATTTTAGCCGAAAGACGTCCACTGCTGGACATAGGCCTCCCCCTGCCCCGCGATTTCCCACGACCAGGTCAGGTTCACCTTATCGGGGGCCTACCCACGCTGCGTCTTCCGGTGCGTGGTCGCCATTCGAGAACCCGTCGGCCCCATCGGCCATCGGTCCTACGGGCAATGTGCCCGGCCCACTGCCACTTAAGTATTGCAATTCTTCGGACTATGTCGGTTACTCTCGTTCTTTTTTTATTCTTTACTAGCTTTCCGCCTGCGGCTTCGCCCGCGTTAACTTCGGTTATATCGCGTTTTTTAGATTTCTCTCGGGAATATCAAATTTTTTCGGGATAAAAAGTACCCTATTATTTAATCCGGACTTCTAACTTTACGTTTGCAAAATTTCAAAGCAATCGGTTCAGGAGTTACGGCGTGAAAGTGGTACAAACAAATTCACTTTCCGATGTATAATATTAGTAAGGATATATTTGGTGTACACATACAAATATTCCAGTAATCTGCCTTGGGAACTTGATGTTTTTTTTAGGACCAAAAGTAGCCTATGTTACTCTCCATCTTTTCAACTAACTGTATGCCAAAAATCAGGTCGATTGATTGCTTAGCTACGGTGTGAAGGAAGGACAAACAAACAAACAAACAAACAAACACACTTTCACATTTATAATATTAGTATGGATTTCCATTTAATTAGTCACTTTAAGTTAACAAGTGACGTGCTTTATCGATACCCTATCTGTAACACTCTCAAGATGTAATACTACGTAATAGGGCAATCGAATAAGTTTCGTAACAGACTACTTAGGAATTATATTATATCAGATACTTAGATGAATAACATCATTTTCGCAATACTACTGGATGTCTACGTCTAGTCGCAAAATGTTCTTCGTTATCAAAATGACATAATCGTAATGAGAATCAAAGTAAGTAGGTACTGAATATCCTTAGTAATATTAGAAATGTGAAAGTGAGTTTGTATGTTTGTTCCGGTCTCACGCCTAAACTACTGAACGAATTTGGTTGAAATTTGACATACAGTTAGTTTATAACCAGGAATAACACATTTGATACTTTTTGTCCTGATATTCCCAAGGGCTCGAAAGTTACGCGAGAGAAACCGCGTGGCGCAGTTAGTTGTGTAATAAATTTTAATATTAGCTACTAAATATTTAGTTCATAGGGATCAAAGTCGTAATAGGAACTTGTACCTAAAGTCAAGATATTACGATTATAATCTGTGACAAATTATCTAACGGCTTAATTAATTTGATAATACTATGTAGCGGTACCTACAAACGCCACAAAATGAACGACGCGTCATACTGACGTCACACAAATTCTACATCTCGCAATCAGAGTTTACCGTGCAATTCGCATACATACAACTTGCCAATTTCAACCATTGGGCAAAGTGGCCCGCCAGACAACCAGTCTGGTCGGAGGATCCTCCCTTTTCTATGGAGGATGAGTGAACTTTACTCCGTGTTCCTCATTCCTCCACAATGGTGACCCCGAGCATGAAAACAGCGCAGCCTTAGTGCAACAACTTGAGCGTGACTTCATCATCATCACTCCCGCAAGCTTCATCGGCGAATCACCCACCCAGCCAGCACCCATTTCTTCAACGGGTATCCTGACCACAAGCATGCAGCGACCGCGCATACCTGGTCATCACCCTCAACCTCATCAGCAACCTCGACGCAGCCTCAACCCGGCGCTGTACGACACCCGACGCACTGGAGTACAACGCAGCGCCCTACCACCCCGACTCACTGGGGAATCTTCAAAGACAGTTCCGACTCACCGTGAACTACGCGGCAACTGGTTCCGACTCACTGGAACCTCAGCTGGCCTAGCAAGAATCACAAGATACAAGACTCAGCCCACTATCGACCTCCGGTCTCCGGAGGGGAGTGATGTAGCGGTACCTACAAACGCCACAAAATGAACGACGCGTCATACTGACGTTACACAAATTCTACATCTCGCAATCAGAGTTTACCGTGCAATTCGCATACATACAACTTGCCAATTTCAACCATTGGGCAAGTGCCCGCCAGACATAACACCCGTCTGGTTGGAGGATCCTCCCTTTCTATGGAGGATGAGTGAGCTTTATTCCCTGTTCCTCATGCCCCCACAACTACAACACCAGAAACAGCCTCAATAATGAGATGGAGTCAGAGATCATTAAATAATTTCTATTTGAAAGCAAGTTCCCATAATTAAATTTTAATCGGAATCTCATCTCAGCGATAATCAGCGTCTTTTATATCGCATCGAGGGACTGGAACAATTTGCTAGCAGCGGTGTTTCCATCTGACTACATTTTAAGTGACTTCAAGACAAAGGCTAAGGCTCTTAATAATCTAGCGTGCTTTACCATCAACGACTGAAAATTAATGGATTTTATGACACAGGGGTAATTCCCGTAATTTCAGAAACGTTCGCAGGCTAATCTCACTTTCCCTCTGAAAAATATATGTAAATTAACTTAATTATTTACGAGTATTTGAGGTTGATTTTCGCTGAGATGTGATTGCAACATGAGTTTGAACTTTTTTAAGCATGGTAATTGGTTTTCAGATTAAGACAGATTAAAATGTGACCGTTCTTAAAACAAGGAGTGTCCTCCTTTCTTGAAAAATTATCCTCTTACCACCCAAATAGATTCTTGCACTAAATCATAAATCAATGTGAAGCAAAATGACCATTATTTATGTCATCATTTTAGCGTTTAGTATCGGTTGCACCCGCGGCTTTCGCATTAGAGCCCGGGGTCCGCTTTTCTGCTCATTCTCCTCCATTTCACGCGATCTTTAGCATACTGTGGTGTGAGACAACTATCTATGTATATTTTTAAATTGTAAAGATCCTCAAAAAAGGGGTTTCGTCAACACATCAGTATTGCCTAGATAGCTGGTACTCTGCAAGAGGTGTTCCAGGCTGATATAATTATCCATCGTAGCTGTTCGTCGACAACAACAAATCTATTTTTATTTTTTTATAAATATTAACTAAGTTTGACTTCGATCCCGCCCGATAATGATGACTTTCCTTGAAGACACTTAAATTATAATCGGATGGGGAGACCGCTGCTGACAGATTATTCCAGACCCTTGATGTTTACAATACAAACTACGGCGAGGCGAAAGGCGCTTCGTCCAGATCGTAGTGATGTCAACAACGTGAGGGGTGATATTCGCCGTACGATGGGTTGTCCGATGATGGAAGAGTTATTTCGGAATTAAGAAAATATAAAATCAACATAATAGATCTTAATCACAACAGGGACAGATATACTCAAGACACCAGAAGCGCCACTAATAACTAGTTGTTTATCCTATGTCGCGAGTATGTTCGAGATGTTGACAAATCTGCCACCGCAATGTCGCGTTATTTATACCGAGCCCATCCCGCCACGCTGGGTTTAACATTAAAGCGCTGCAGCAAGATTTAGGGCTCCTGAAATGTTTATTTGTAACATTCTTTCATATCTTCATATCATATCTTTCTTTCATTCTTTCATATTTTCATTCTCTTTATTTTATGATAACGTTGAATTACGTCCGTCAATTATTAGCTTAGCTGCAAGATCGACAATATAAAGTATATAAATTATCTTACCTAACTTATCCATCACCTCAGCGCTAATCCCAGTCACACCCGAAGCTTTTTCAGCTTTGGAGTCTGGGGTCCGCTTTACAAGTCTAACTGCCGATTTTGGCTAAACTTCGATATTTTCCGTAAAGCTACTGCCGTCTGAATTCCAGAACTCGAAGGCGGTATCGAAGCATTGGAGGGTTCCAACAACCCGTAACGACTAAAATTAAGACTGATTGAAAACGAAATTACGAAATTAATTTACCTAACTAGTGTTATTAAAAGAAAATATTTGATTGTTGGTGTGTTTGTTTGTTACGCCTTCACGTTAAAACGGCTGAATGGATTTAGATGAATTTATCACATTTTTTGACCATAATCTGAAGTAGGACCTAAGGTTTTATTATCTCTATAATCCTACAAGAGACCTATGATAGTAAACTCAGGGGCGTAGTTAATGTTGGAAAATTTGACATGAAGTTTTGCATGATAACAATCGGCCATATTTTCCATTTTTTTTGTCCTTGTATTAATTAATGCAATGCTTTGCTGTTATTCTACTAATATTACTTATAAAGTAAAAATTTAATGTATGTTTTTTACTCTTCCTCGCAAAAACTACTGAATCATTTTGTATGTAATTAGGCGCACAGGTGGCTTATAACCAGGATTAAGATATAGTATAGTTTTATCCGGATAATTATTTGTGCGGGTAAAACCACGGAACACAGCCATTGTTTTATAAAAATAAGAATCTACAGTCCTTCCCGGATAGTACTTTTTATTTATTTTATTTTTTATATAGACATATTAGTAACTAGTTGCGGTTCGCGGTTTCACCCGCGTTGTTTTTTATATACCCCGCTCCTGGTCGCAGCGTGATTTTAAATTTTAGTAAACACACAGCAATGAGAACATTGTTAACCTCTGTAATAAACGCAGGCTTACCTTATGGCCCTCAACAGCCAGCATTACACGGCAAAGGATTTTTCTGTGATGAATATAAAAAGTGATTTTAAAGTATGACATTAAAATTGAATTTTCAACGACAACGATGCCACGGTAGGTTCCTTCCTGGATCAATGGGTTATCCAATGCAAAAAGAATTTTTCAAATCGGACCAGTAGCTCCTGAGATTAGCGCGTTCAAACAAACAAACTCTTCAGCTTACCACCCACCAGACAAAGCCTTGCCGCCAAGCGATTTGTCGTGTTCCGGCATGATGTCTGGTGAAGCCTTACGGAGGACGGGTCTGAGCAGTTGTGTTGCGATGTGTGCCGGGTACGATGCGCCTAATCTTGTTGTGTTGGGAGTTTGGTCGTGGAGGGTCTTCAGATCGATCTCCCTTTGGCGCTGCATCGTTGGTCGTGTTATTGGGTTTAAAATTGCATCACCTCGCTCAACTGCCGTCTTCCTTTCTATTCGCTCAGCTTTTCTGAGTGAATAGGCTTTTAATAATCTAGTGCGCTTTACCATCAAAGATCGCATCATTGCTTACCATCAGGCGGGACTGCGGTCAAGCGCTAGTTTATAATTATTAAACAAATAATATTAGTATAGATAAGTACAAAGTTACTGCTTATTTCTTACGAAAAAAAAAAAAAAAGTTTCTTCCAACAGACCTGTGAAGGGGAAATGAAAAAGAAATCAAGTAGAATAATGACAAAAAGACAATGATTTAGTTTTGTAACGTCTGGTGATCATCAATAAGTATAATGAAAAGGTTGACGTCATCAGTGATGTAACCTGTTCGCACCAGTAAATTTATAACTACCCACGAGACATTTATTAAGTCCTAAGAATTCATCTCACAGTGTGATAATAACTACTTCAATGAAATGATATGCAAATACTAAGAGACGGTTTTTGATCCGTAGCGACGCGTATGACTCAATCACTTGTTAAAATGTTTAATCTGTTCTTGGAATTTTCAGTTTATCTATAGTTTTCTTTTTTTTTCGGTAACAATGGTTATTCAAACATAGATATGAGAACACCAGCATGTCTTAATACCAATAATTCAAACACATGTGCAATCCATCAACCTGCAAAGGGTTAGCTTAGTGGATACTAGTCTACTGCCTCTCACAGAACCAGGTGGACGACTGTGTCCCAACAATGATAAGATTCTATTAATAGGGTACCATTTCCGTATCTCAAACGGTTATTTATAACAGGGATGACAAAGTCCTCCAAAAATAATAAAAAACCTATGATGTACTTTTCATCCATAACCATTAACCACTTCTCTTCGCGCCCCCGCGCCGTGTGGTGTGAAGTTAATACGCTCCGTTTATATTTACGAATATCGTGTTCCGATTAGTTCCGGCTGGTGTGTTTCTTTCTAGGATTGTTCAATTTGTGTCTAGTTTTGGTATCGTAAGTTTATTTTTAGTGTTTGTTTTGTAATTACTGTAAATCAATCAATCTCGGTGAGTACATTTATTTTCTTTTTTGTGAGGGTAACGTAATTTTTTTTTTCTTCTCTTCTCACTAGTTTTATTTTCTTTTCGTTAAGTTAGATTTGTTTTCTTGTTTATTAATTACTTATGTCGACTTACAATGATGACCCGCCTGATCGTGGTGGAGATATTTTTCGTAGAAATAATAAAACACTTAGGTCCCCGCCAACGCAGACGGCTAAGCGTCTATTTTGTGAAATGTCTCCGACCGACAAATTAGTAGATGATAGGTCGAAGCGCTTACAAATAGCTCCTAATTCTCCAGAACAGTCCTCGCCTACATTAAATATGTCCAATAGTAACAGTGATAGTTATTACGATTTGGTTTCGGAGGCGTCTGTGTACCTGTCCAAAATAAACGAACTGGTTAACGATAACGGTTCTCGTATAAATGTCGCTAATAAATCATCTATTATGGATATGACTCAACGAGTTACAAGTATCGTGTCTTTGTTAGCTTTAAAATCTTCGTGTAACGAAACAAAGCTTGCTAATACCGAGCGCGAATTAGAAATAATCAAATTAAAATCCGGCGTTAAAACCGTTAATGAGGACAATAAAGTGTCGTACGCAGATTCTTTGAAACTGCGGTTGCCTAAAGTGGCCCCGGCTATTGAATCTAGAGTGCCTCTGCCTTGTGTCGTCGCCTATCCGACCCAGGAGCGATCAGCTGACTATGCGTCATCGTCCGCCACTAAACAAGCTCTTATGAAAGCGATTAGACCGAGTGACGATGGGTTTCAAATAGTCGGTATTAAAAAAACCGCCAAATCGGGAGTTGTACTACGGGTGGCTAATCAAAACCAATTAAAAAGATTAGAATCGGTAGACGCTATAAAGTCTGCCGGTCTCCGCTTAGAAAAACCAAAGGGTCGCCGCCCCCGTCTATTAGTTAAGGACATTCCCGCCTCAATGGAAGACAAAAATTTTTTGCAAGCTATATACCGCCAAAACATTAAAAATGAGTTGCCAATAAAAGAAGACGATTTTATTAAATCCACAAAAATAGTCCGTAGGCGTTCTACCGATACCGGTCGGAAATGGATAGGCATAGAAATTGAACCTGCGGTACGTAAACATCTTGTGACTACCAAGGATAAATTATTTATTGACTGGGCCACTTGCCGTTTTGTTGATGATATCGAGGTAGTTCGTTGCGCGTATTGTCAACAATTCGGTCATGTTAAAAAGCATTGCGCTAATAAATCACCAACCTGCGCTGTCTGTTCCGAGGCTCACGAAACCAATGTTTGCCCGCATAAGGGCGATTCGAATTTTACCCCGGTTTGCGCGGCGTGTAAACGATTTAAAAAACCCTATGATCATAGATGCGGGTCGGACCAGTGCGGTACCTATAAATTAAAACTCGAACAACTTATCCTACATACTAATTACTAATTAAGATGGATAGGTTAAAAATAGGGCAATTAAACCTTCACAACGATAAGGTGGCGACATCAGAGTTAGATAAATTAATTACACTGGTCAACAAAATTCAAACTTTTTCGTGCCACACGGACTTTTTTGATATTTTTTACTTTAATTGGTGATTGTAAGAAAAAATAAACAGTTAAAAAAATTTTGCTAGCCAAGGATTTTATTCTATTGAGTAATTTAAAATATTAAGAAAAAATACAGATCTCGTAAATCAAACGTTTTTTTTTTTATAAATTTTATAATTTTTTTTATAAATTACTTAATAATTTAAGATTTTCTTGAATGTTTAGCTTCTGGTTGGTCCCTTTTAATTGTCCAGCAGTAATCCGCTAACATATTTGGGCTCCATTTGCCCTGGTACCGCTTAAAAATAAACGCCACTGAGAGAGTTCAAAATCTATGTCCAACATTTTCATAATATCATTTATGTTATTGCAAAACACCAAATCTCCATCCTGAGAAAAATACGTTCTGAAGTGTTCATCACGGTTTCGAAAATAGCTAACTTTTGTATTATGATGTAGCAAATTCCATTCTTTTAGACGAGATCCTAATAGTTCCGATTGCTTTTTTGACAAATTTAAATCCCTAACCAAATCATTTAGGTCTCCTTGAGTTATCAAATGTGGCTCCTTTTCAATTCCTTCAAACTCAAAGTCATCATCCTCGTCAACACATAGACTTGAAGTAGACGGTTGTGAATGGTCGTTATCAACAGACGTTGTTGCAACTGGTATTAGTTCTGGCATTTTTTTACAATGAGAGACTGGTCTTATAGCAGAAGATACGTTAGGGTAGATAACTGTGTTTTTTTTCTTGTAATTTATACCTTTTATGTCAGTGAGACAAAAATAGCAATCCGAAACGTGATCTCGCTGTTCAGTCCATATCATGGGTACAGCAAACGGCATAGCTCGTGCACCTTTCTTCCAGTCGGTTAAATTTTTCACACACGTTATGCAACAGACATGAGGGGCCCAGAATTTGTCTTGATGGGCGACAGAAAAACCAAAACATTGGTGATAACACTCCAGCACAAGATTCGTAAAATTTCGTCGTTGTTTTTTGAATGTAAGTTCTCCGCAGACATAACAAAAAGAGTTAGGGTTATTTTTACACTTCCTCGACATGTTCACAGGATTAATAAATCACAAAAAATATTCAAATTCAACTACAAATACTTTTATGACGATTTACTTGTGAGCGTTTCTGTTAATTTACCGCCGTAGTACTAGTTATGAGTATTACCGTATCACAACAAATATGAGGCTAACTGACAGATGACAACTGTGATTTAATGATGAGGGTAGATTGATAAAACAAAATTAGCTATCAAAGTTCGTGTGGCAAAATCAGTGTTGACCAGTGTTATTGACTACAACTTAGACCTTGTACTAAAGGTGGTCGTTTCAAACCATAAATAGTTTCAATAACTATGTATTGGTTCAATACCTAAAATACGGTATTCGATTCTACAATAACTATTTATTTAGAAAAACTATTTATTGGCGAAAACGTTTTACTCGCCGCACCAACACTGCGAGTCGCGTCCGTCAGTACTAAGTATATTCTTACTCGGTTCTGTAATACCTAATACCACCTTATAACTATTTATCGGGAAAACTATTTATTTTGCGAATACACGATATACGCTTTACTCGTCGCACCTACTGCGAGTCTCGTCTCCTCGATGTAGATTGCGGGCGTACCCGATACCGAACCGAAATATTCCGACGGCGCACGACGAATGGCGATTACGATTTACGATGAGCGAGTCCTAGGAAAAAAAGGAAGAAGGGATTTGACTTGTAATCCGTATGCAATAGATGCAATTATCGAAAAAATGTATTTAGGTCACGGTTGAAAGTTGACCTTCAGGTTCACAGAAAGGGGCACTTGTTTGGGTGAAAAGTAAATTGCAAATTTTACCTATCTATTTTTATTTTAGTTGTGTATGTTTTGTGTTCACGTTCTAATGCAAAACTTTCTACACGCGTGCGATACTTTTTTGTTCTTTGTGTTATTTCTTTTATTATTATTTCTTTTTCTTATTGCTTTTATAGTTTAACTTAGGTGTGTAAAAATAGACACACGTAAATTATACTTATGAATATGTAGTTTTATGTTATAATAACTAAATATTTTCACAAATATTGTTTTATAATTTCTAAAATCCATTCAAAACTAATACCGAAAACCACTGAAAACTTAGTTACTCTAGTTATCCACGAAACGAGTAATGTCAATACCCGCCAAAGGTACCGGTACACCGCCACCGACCTCGGTATCGGCAATAAATAGTTACTAAAATAAATAGTTTCAATACCCGTTATCGGGTGTCAAACCAATACATAGTTTCGGTATTGCAAAAACACGTACCGACCCACTTCTACCTTGTACTCATTCAAGAACAATATCAAAACTCACGTTTACGTCACAGGGTAGTTCAACTGGATTGCAGGGCACGAGCCGGAATTTATATTGCGCGGTCTTCTAACTTTACGGTAACGTCTTTACGTGACCTCATGACGCCACACTGTGCGGTTGCCGAAGTATCATCAGCTTCTTTTAAAGTATTCGTTGTAAGCTGTTACTTTCAATATTCAGATCCTGTTACTCCTCATATACATAATCTCCGTCATGTCTTGCGGTCACTCGCGGGCTGCAAAGTTATCGTTGGCGCGGATGTCAACGCGTCATCGTCTCTGTGGTATGGCAAGGTTCGGGCCACCGATACCGAACGACGCTGCGCTGTTGAGGATTTCATTGCTGAGATGAACCTATCGATTCATAATACCCCTGATGCACCACCTACTTTCTGCAGCCAAATGGGCGAATCTTGTATTGACGTCACACTTTCAAGTGCCGACGTACGTTTGGATAGGTGGCGTGTCCTACCGGACGCGTCTTGTAGTGATCATCGCCTGATCGTGTACGAATTTGTTCCTGGTTATATTCAGGGTCCGTCTCATATTCCCGGTAATTTCAGATATAGATGTAAAGGCGCGAACTGGGAATTTTTCGGCTCGCTTTTTGCGTGTCACGCCAAAGAATTCACTCGGGACGGGCTGTCAGCCGAAGAAAGTGCTGACATTATGTCAGAAACCTTTACCTACTGTGCTGACATTGCCATTGGTCGCGGATCTATGACCAATATTCGTAGATGTGACTGGTGGAGTGATTACTTAGTTGAACAGCGTAAAAGATATCGCAGAGCGCGTAAACAGTTAAATAAACTCAAGAGCCGAAAGATTACTGGAGATCTTCTTACGTTCGCTTTGAATGCTTTTAGAGTTGCCAAGTCACGCTACAAAGCATCGGTGGAAAAATCTAAGGGTAATTTGTTGCGAAAAATTGTTGATAAGCTTGACAGGGAGGGTCCGTGGTCTCCCTTATATCACGAATTTAAAGCTAACAGATCGGTCGACCTTGCATACGTTCAAAACATTAAAGTCAATGATAGGCATACCACGGGCATAGAGGAAACAACAGAAGTGCTAATAAATACACTTATCCCTGATGATTCACCGGCTAACGATAGCGACTACCACCAACAGATTAGAGCGTGGGCTCCTGTGCCACCTGAATCACCAATGTCAGACGTACCATCTAATGACGAATTTATAAATATTGTTAGAAAACTACCGGTCAACAAATCATCAGGTGAAGATAAAATATCTAATAGGATGATTAAAGAAGCGTGTAAAACAGCGGGTGATGCCATCTTAACTGTATATAACCGATGCATTGCTGAAGGCGTTTTTCCTCGTAAATGGCGACGCGGTTTCTTACGAATAATACCAAAGTGTGGTGACAAACCACCGGATGATCCGAAGTCATATCGTCCTATCACTCTTCTACCATCTTTGGGTAAACTTCTTGAGCGCCTCATCGTTCCACGTTTACTACCGAACGGTCCAAAATTCCATAATAATCAATATGGCTTCACCATAGGTAAATCTACAGTCGACGCGGCGCTTTCTGTCAGAAGAACCGTTAACCAATCTGAAAACAAGTACGTAATTGGGATCTTCCTGGATATTTCTGGGGCTTTTGATAACGCCTGGTGGCCTATGCTGTTGTTAAAATTAAAAACCCGCGGTTGCTATAGAAACATATATAATCTCGTTTACTCTTACTTTATAAACGGTTCCGCGGTACTTAAGCTCGGTCATTTTTCTAGTACTAAAACACTAACCATGGGATGTCCTCAGGGTTCAGTTGTCGGTCCTTATTTATGGAATTTGGGTTTTGATGACTTCCTCGCGATCCCGCTTCCTTGCGGCTGTTCACTTACTGGTTACGCGGACGATGGCCTACTGCTCATTCAGTCAAGTACCCGAGCTGGACTTGAGAACTTGGCCAATACTTGCCTAAATTTAATATCTCAGTGGGGTGATCGTAACCGCCTAGCATTTGCGCCACATAAAACCTATCAACTTCTACTAAAAGGTAATCTTAAATCATTGCCTACTATTAAATTTAACAACGTTCCCATTAAAAAACAGCAATCCGTATGCTACCTTGGTATGATCTTAGAAAGGAATTTTTCATTTATCGAACATATAAAAATAGTTGGTGAAAAAGCTAAAAAGAACTTTTATGCCCTGACTAGAATATCCAAAGCAACTTGGGGTCTATCATTCCTAACTTTAAAAACTATATATGGAGCTACCTACTTAGGATGTATGTGCTACGGTGCACCTGTTTGGGCCGATAGGGCCAGCATAGGAGCGGCACGACGTAAACTGCTTCAAAGCCAACGTTTGGCATTGATATTTTTATGCAAGGCGTATAGAACGGTCAGTACTGAAGCCTTACCGGTACTGGCAGGTGTACTTCCAGTCGACCTTGAGGTACAGCGACGTGCTTCAATGTACTACTCCGCGAGGGGGGAGGCCATGGACACTAATTTTGTTACACAACGCGACTTTAATAAAATCTCTAGATTATTTAAACCTCAGACTGAAGTCTGGGAGGACCTCTTATCCGAATGGCAAAGTAGGTGGGATAATTCCATCAAGGGCCGGCACCTCCATCTGTTCTTTCCATCCGTTGGTGATCGGCTGGCTAAGACATGGCTGGTGGTTGACCACTGCGTTGCCCAATTTCTCACAGGTCATGGCAACTTTAAAAGTAAACTGTATTCTTTTAAACTTGTTCCTTCCCCTTTGTGTCAGTGTTCTACATCGAACTGTGAATTTGAACAGTCCGCACATCACATCTTGTGGGAGTGTGTTCTTTGGCAGAATGAACGCAATATTATGTTGGATAGTGTACAAGTTACATCCGGAGTCGTTTATTATACGGACCTTGTAGAAACTAGAACCAATTTCCGTGCGTTCAGGCGCTTTTGCCATACCTATTATTGGAATCAATTGTAACAGCTAATACCTACTTAGGACCCATTAACTTAATCAAATTTTATTCCGTGGTGTTTGGCAATCTGGGCTTCTCCCAGTTGCAATAATGTCCCTTTGTGCCGTTTGGCCTAGTTCTGTTCTGTCTCCTGCTTGTTATGGAGGGAAGTGGAAAAAATATCTTTTTTCTTACTCCTCCGCTATTCTTTTCTGATTAATTTCGTTGCGGGACCCAAGACAGTTGAATCGTTTCTCCGGGACTCGTCGAGCTTCATTGCTCGGCGTTTTTCTGGCGGTCGCCACTGTTGATTCTGGCTTTCAGGAGTTGCAGTGGTTGGGAAAAGTGTGGCGGGTTTGTCCCATAAAAAAAAAAAAAAAAAAAACCATTAACCATTTCCCAAGCCAGCAGAGTAATTTACATAACACACTATCAGTTGGAATGAGTATCATTATGATAGTTCAAACGACATTCATTGCATTATATAGTTTATTTAGCAGACACATTTTTAGAACACATGGTGCAATGGATTAGCAATATACTTCAAAATGATTCCAAATTATAGTCAAAGCAAATATAACGCAATTATACGCAGCTTCCTCCATTAAAGCAAATAATTGATAATGGCCCTGTTGATAATTTACTTTGTTCTCAAACTATATTAAAGTTAAGTTCAGTGCAACTTTTTCTTTCTATTTGATTAAGAAAAGGGCAGAAGATAAAATGTCAGTTTAGACCTGTCAAATTAGTGCGCTCCTGACGTAAACTGGCGTATTTTTAGTCGCCATGTTTATAATCGCGTCTAAACTGTCTATAGAGTATCTTAATTTGACAGGATTAAACTAAAATGGTATCTTCTATCCTTTTCTTAATGAGATGGAAAGAAAAGGATGCATTTAACTTAAAATTAGTGTAGTGTTTTAACAAGAGAGTCGGCGCCATTAGCTGTTCCATAAAGCGAGAATCCCTGTGTTTATGTAGACATCAGAACAGACGTTAACTTATCCAACATCCTCGTCCCACTTCGCTACAATATCTCATTGTTTGCCGCCAATACTTAAGAACTTGTGTGGCAGGCGGAGAGACGGAGGAAGGTTCCGTAGTTAGAAAAGCATACTAAATTAAAAACTTTACTTAGAGGGTTTACAAATAGCACTTTAATCATGGTAGCTTGTTCATTGCCGGACATCATTAAAACTATTCAAGACCTCTCCGTAACTAGGACTCGTATCATATCTTTAGCAATCATTACATGTCATCAGTAGCTTAAGTACCGTAGATTGTTATGCTACGCTTGCCGAGGTCGGTTCGTAGATGGGCGACATCCATCACATATAGCAAGACATCTACGTGCTTCGAAGGCACGCTAAGCCGTTATTTATCTTTGGCGGCGTTATGGGTGGACGATAGAAGAGTCTGACAACCAATCTCTCCAAGGGGAGATTACTGACTATCGGAGTTGTGGAGGCTTCATGTAACCTACTGGTCTTCTTATATCCTATTGCTAGCTACATCTGGAGGGATTAGAAGTCAACTATATCCCTCCTTCCTGGCCATCACGGTCTCACAGAAGGAAGCAACTTCTGTCCAATTCTCTGTCCTTGCCAGCATAGCCCTCACTACTGCCGGCAGAGACAGACTCGCCCGATCCTTGCAACCAGGACCCACCACTCGGAGCCGAACGCAGGTAACTCCTCGAGTGTGTGTTGTGGGGAATCCAGGCTGCCTCCGCAATGATGGCAATTTGTCATGTTCTCTCGCCTAATTCTGTTCAGGTATTCACTGAAGCAACCGTATCCCGTGAGCCTGAAGGAGATGAGCATTGGTAATCCTACTAATATGATAAATGTTAATGTTTGTGAGAATGTATGGATGGACGTTTGTTACTCTTTCACGCAAAAACTGCTGAATGGATTTGGATGAAATTTGGCACACAGATTATTTATAACCAGAAGTAACCTATAGGATTTTATCCTGATATTCCCATGTGATCGAAACAGCTAAATTGTAATAATGTTAAATGTGTTAAATGACAGTTACGCAATCATCATTCAAAACTGTTTCTACCAAAAGCTCATAATAAATTACAGACGTCTTGATCTTTTCAGCGATCTATAAACTCACCATTAGGAGGATACTCATACATTGAGATGGTAATAAGACAATATTTTACGCAATGCAAAGGTTTATGACCATGATTACGGAATTCCAAAAAATCTGTTTGTCTATCTATTCCGCCGGTCAAATGCTAATTGAACTTAAAAGGATCTCAAAACAAATTGGCACATAGTCACAAATAAATGTTCGTTTGTGAGGCTGTGTTTAAATTGATTGAACACAATTCGTCGAAATTGAATCTCCCAATTCCGACGCATTTTCAACAATCGTTTTGTCACGAATCGTAATTTGTTCGGAGGAATTCGTTCGTTTTGTTTAAATTACTGTTTCTTACTTCGAATGTTATTTATGAGAATTTCGGGAAATGTAACGTTTGGGTGAGTGATCGGGAGTTTTCTGTGGTAGTGAGTGAGGATGTATAATGAAAGCTTTGGCGGCAGCGACTCTTGAGTATTAAAATTATAAGATTGACACAAATTCGGTGTAAGACGGAGTGGTATCACTATATACATTTTTTTTTTTTTTTTTTTTAATAACTTTGAATTATTGCTTGACCGCAATTTAAGCCATTGCTTAAATTATAACTAACGCGCTTTACAATCAACGATTGCATCATTATGCAATCGTTGATTGTAAAGCGCGTTAGTTTATTAACCGCATATTCACTCAAAAAACCTGAATGAACAGTTGAGCTTGGTGATGCAATGTTAAAACCAACAACACGACCAATTATGCTGCACCAGATGGAGATTTATCTGGATACCCTCCACGACCAAACTCCCCCCGACACAAAAACATTTGGCGCATAGTACCCAGCACACATCGCAACACAACTGCTCAGACACGTCCTCCGTACGGCTTCACCAGACATCACGCCGGAACACAACAAATCTCTTGGCTTTATGAACTCTAATAGTAAAATATTCAGTAAGCTTTCATACAAATGGTAAAGTAATAACTAAATTTAGTTTTATCATAGGTCGACATGTCTAAAGACATAAAACAATTAGCAATATCATAAATGTACCACCCATAATATTTAATTCAGTAAATGAAACATAATCCAAATACCTTATTACACATATATCATCGAAATAAACAAACCCTCAAGGGGTCTTCACACCAAGTGCTCCTACTGAGTGCTAACCCCTCAAAGCTGCTTCAAAGACGGATCTAATTATAGAAATAATCCCACAAGTCGAACTTCAACGAAAGGGTGAATCGTCAAGATTAAGGTACGTGACAATTACGGTAAAAGCCCTAACAGTCGGCTGTCACACGTCATTTATTTATACATTCGTGGTATTACTCCACACTGGGACTCCCATGGGAGTTGCCTAATTGCGGGCTGTCACATGTCACAAACGTTGGCCCAATAAAGATGGCTGTAAGTGCTACCAAGTTGGACCCAATGGGGTGGAATTTTTTTGCTTTGCTAGTGTTAGGTATTTGTTTTGAAATCGATATCATTGTTTTTTTTTTTTTTTTTTTTTGACTACCTATCGCAGAGTTATCCTACTACTAAAGCTACTTGTTGGTTTTCTTAAAATAACTTGTCTTATTTCATTCTTGGACATTTATTTCCTACAAATCAGAGCCAGATTAATCCCAAATACGGCCCGCCTTTGATTCAAAATCGAAACAACAGAACTCAAAGGATTCCCCATTTTATAACCCCACAACTTTGAGACCACGCTATAAAGATCGGTTGAAACATTCCGAACTTTCAAGATCTTTCGCGAAAGTCTAATGCTGTGCAACTGTTTAGATAACGCAAAGTGTTCTGTAGTATCGGTACTAGCAAATGTTACTCGCTGCTTCAAAGGCAAGGAAATAAACACGATATAAATAAGTATTTTATAAACACTTTCTACTGTTATCTTATTATTTAATATGTAAACGGAGAACGCCTTACGTGTGAACTGTTAACCTGTTTTGGTTACTTCAGAACTTACGGAAGAAATAATCTTCTAGGGTAATGTTATCTTTCGTGTTAATTCTGGAAATTTTAAGAACGTTCACACTCTAAGGGCCTGAAATCAAATTGTGAACGTTCTTATAATTAGTCCTCGGATGTTAGACTGAATCTCTCAAATAATACTTCTAATTTGCCTAGATTTTGACATTTGTTTGTCAATGTGATGGGACTTCGATTAGATTTTGAACGTTTTAAATAACAAGAATTAGCCTTCTTCTTTTTTCTTTCTCATAACTGTGGAGGCATGAGAAACATGTAGTAAAGTTCACTCATCCCAATGCTTGAAATTGGGAAGTTATATATATGTTAGTTGCACGGTAAACTCTGATTGCGAGATGTACAATTCATGTAACGTCAGTATGACGCGTTGTTCCATGTGGCGTTTGTAGGTACCGCTACATAACAGTCCTCCTTATAAGGATTAAGTACATTTCCTATAGAAAGGAGCGTAAGCGCTGCACCTGCAACTTGATTCTGTATAAATAAATCGAAAACATCCAAGTGAACATTAAGGACTTAATTGACTATTCTATGGATAAGCAAGTGATACTTGAATGCAACTGTAATCTATTAAACCTGTGAACATTTTAGGGACAAAGTGATAAATAGTGACTGTGTTACCCAAAAACCATTCTACTTTGTGAATAATCTCATCCTAGGTGTGATAGTACTGAACCGGAGAGGCCAATACTAATCAGGATGGAGAAAAAGTTACTACAGGGAGTTGAGATAATAAAGACCTGTCTATCATGGAAAATGTTAGATTATGAGAGGCATGATATGAATAAAAAGGAATGGAATGAAACGTGATAGGGGAAATGAAATGAAATATTTTTTCGACCTGACCCTAAGTAATATAGGACAAGTGCAGGCAGGCAAAAATAAAGTTTTATAATGAAGATGTATGTAGCTGACGTACTGACGACAGCAGGTCAAGCTATCCGAAACTGTCAGATATTCCCAATCAACCTTGAGCCTTAATGCTTTAGAGATAAAGTTGAAAATCGGATAAAGAAATCTGACAGATTGTAGTAGCTTGGTGTGCTGTCGTTTGTACAAACGCGATGGGAGATTCCTTCTATGGGAAATAATAAAACACTTGCAAGAAATGTTATTAGAGCCACAATTATTACGCATAGTTAGTAGTGTTAAAGATGAAAAGGACTGAAAATGGACCAATAACCCCAATTACAAATATTATACAATATGTAAAGAAAACCCTGTCCGACCCAAAAGGATAATAAATGTTAGATATACACAAGACCAAATAAAATATGAAATTTTACGTAATCATCATAGTGACAATAGTGATGAATTTTGAAATAATCTTTTTTTTCCGCGAATTAATTCCAACTTCCCTAAAATTTGGTATTTTTTTAACAAGTGACAACACCATTTGTGACGGAGCGAATAGCGACCACGTGCCGCGTGCCCTGCCCCCCTACACCCGCGCATGTACGCCTAACGTGTTGCCTACCGCACATGAATTAAGTTACCTCGATTTTTCGAAATAATATTTATTTTTTTGGGAGATTTTTTTTTAAGTTTAGCCCGGCTTTGTTGACATTATTAGAATCAGTTAACGATACCTAACACCTTCACGGATCGGACAGGGTTTTCTTTACATATTGTAAAAAATAATGTTTCCTCCTATTAATGCCATGCTAACATTGCAGCGAGGAAGTATTAACATTCACACATGGGCAAGCATTTACCATAGATTATGAGCTAGTAAATTGTTGGGCCGGTGACCAACATATCTTAATGACAACAGCTATCTAAATGATCATTGGCTAAACCTGTCTCGTTTGCATCGACACCATCTTACTACGAAATCTCGAAGAATTTAGAATTTTAATATTTCATCATCATCATCATTTCAGCCGAAAAACGTCCACTGCTGGACATAGACCTACCCCAAGGTTCTCCACGACGACCGGTCCTGTGCCTCCCACATCCAGCGGTTTCCCGCGACCTTCACCAGGTCTTCGGTCCACTTTGTCGGGGCCTAAACACGCTGCGACGCACCGGAAGATTTTAATATTTGAGATAGTACAAATTAATCATTTTGGAATAGTTACCGTGCTTATGCATGTGTCTACTAATGACATAGTGAATGAAATCTCAAAAAATCCAAAGGTAGAAGTACTGAAACCAGTAGCAAATTTGCCAAAGGGATGTAGCGATAACACTTTTCTCTCCAATCATCCCAAGATTTCCAATATTACTAACAGTGCAAAATAAAACGAAGAAAAAGCAAAAATACCTGATCGGCCTGCCAACCTTCATTAATTAAAGACAATATTTTCTAATACAACGAAAGTAATCTAAAATCCAGACTTACCTGATAGCCATCCCAACTAATTACAAACAAGTTCCCGCGAGTTTATTCTAAGCGAGAAGCAAGCGAACATAAATGGTACAGCAAGAGATAATGGTGGTTCACGCCAAACGTGGCTGAGTTGGAACAGAGATTGATTGTAATGGTCGGTTGCTGCATGATGGAAGATCAGCGGACTTGACATCAATGAGGCGGGACTGGAGTCTGGGCGCCGATTACCAGTGATAAACGGTTTAGATTAGACAAATTTTACGTGGTATAGCTTGAATGACAGCCTCATTCACGTTAAAATTAACTTGAGAGGTGGCGTGTCAAATATCTATATGATTATTTCGACACTGAATATATTTTGAATATTAGTCGTGACCGTTTTTCCTTGTGGAATATTTTAAAAAGAACAGAAGCTATTAATGGCGCCGATTCTTTTCACAAACTAATTTTAATTTAAATGCATCTTTTTCTGTCTATTTCATTAAGAAAAGGACAGAAGATAATATCTTAGTTTAGACCTGTCAACATAGTCCACGCCTGATGTATTTTTGGTCGCCATGTTTATAATCGCGTCTAAAGAGTCCATAGAATATCTTAATTTGACAGGTTTAAACTAAAATATTATCTTCTATCCTTTTCTTAATGAAAGAGAAACAAAAGGATTCACTAAACTTAAAATTAGTTTAGTTTGTAAACAACAGAATCGGCGCCAGAATCTGCATAAATTCGTGATAATCTAAATTGAAAAATATAAAGACTTCGTTACTGAAAAAAGGTTAGATCATTGATTTAAATAGCACTTTCGTGAACGGCTCTTGAGCAAAAATATTTATTGCAAGACAAGAAATCCTTTGGCAAAACAATGCCTGGGAAGAAGTTAACGAAAAAAGCTATATTAAGTAAAATAGAATAAGGTAACATTGAGAAAAGTAACTAACTTTATAATGCCCAGAATTGAAATGACCAGCTGTCATAAATAGTATCGTATTTTAAAATCTTAATCCTGTCCAACTATATTACTAATATTGTGATTTGTGTTGCTTATCAACATCATCAACCTTTTCTATCGTCCCACTGCTTGGCGCAAGCCTCCTCTCATACCTACAGAGAAGGATTGAGCGTAATCACCACGCTTGCTCAATGCGGGTTGGCGATTTCAAACTTAAAGTCCAGGTTTCCTCAAGATGTTTTCCTTCACCTTTTAATCAGTTATTGGTGTTCAAGAAATACTTAGAAAATACATATAACTTAGAAATGTACATTGGTACTTGCCTGACCTGGAATTGAACCCACACACTCATACTTGAGAGGCTGGTGTTTTAGCCACTAGGCCACCCCGACTGTTTTTGTTACTCGTTCTCGCAAAAACTACTGAACGGATTTGAATGAAATTTGGCACACAGATAGTTTGTAACCAGGAATAACACATAGGTTATTTTATCCTATTAATTCCACGCGATCCAAACTCATGCAGGTGAAACCGCGGGCGCAGCTAGTAACCTATAATTATGTTAATTTTATTGCTACGAAGCTTCGATTTGTGACACATTTTGTAATAATATAGTGTACTGCTCCTTATTATTAACATAATTTATTAAAAAAGCAAAAAGAGTTTTGGCGGGAAGCTAAGATGAGTGTCACGTTCATTTTTCATTGGACTTTTTAATATTTATAGTGTTGTTTACTAAATAAAATCGCGTGATTTATGTAGTAAAAAGTGCATTCACTAAATAAATCATGAAGAACATTGAAATATCGCAGCAGCATAAGACTGCCTCAAACCTGCCTCATAGACGGTTCACGCAATATCCGCCATTATTGTGAAATAAAATTTTCAAAGAGATTCTATAATTTGTTACACGTGTTATTGGCAAAATTGTGGTATCCATTCCACATGGGCCATTGATCATGAGTTGAAGTTGAAGAAGAAAAAAATTGTAAATTATTTCATCACCATGCTCTCAAAACGGTGAAAGCAAACATCGTGAGGAAACCGATATGTCCTAGAACCAAAATTTCATAAAAATCAAAATCAAAGCATTTATTTCAAATAAACCAGTTACAGGCACTTTTGAATTGTCAGAAGGTCGGTCAGTCAGTAAGGTGAAGCTAGTCGCCCATTCCAAAGAGTAGGTACCTATGGAGAAGAACGGGCAAGAAACTCCATGGACACTCTTTTAAATTATCAAGCTATTGATACAAATATTTGATTACATCATTCATTTTGAAATCAATCGTGTGAGAACGATGCAGAAATATATTGTACGCTGAGAGCGTCCATTATGAAACAACAATTCAGAAATTAAAATACGCCGTAGCAGCTAAGAGATGACCAGTCCCCTCTGACGGCGTCCGTTCACGAACATGACGTATGGATCAGCATCATTCAGCTCAACCATATTGAAGGGAACCTAATGACCCAACACACACGCCACCACCAGCGAGACATTTGAGTGAGCATGACATACTCTCAACAGCCATAGCACTATCATAGACATGTGACATCTACCAACCCGCGCTGGGCCAGCGTGGTACATTACGGCCCACTCCTTCTCACCGAGCGGAGGACTGTGTCCCAACAGTGGGAACAATATAGGCTGATTAAAGAAGCAATCGAGAAATATATTTTGAACGAACGAGCTGATATTATGTCATAGTCATAGTCATTTATTCATTAACAACAATCATTGTATCTGAAATCACATACTAAAAGAGAAAATCAATACATTAAATTACATTAATAAACACGTTAATCATTACAAAAATTGCATATCCAGACATACAGGAATTCTGTTACAGATCGTCAACAACATAAAGACACTTAGTCAACGGGAAATGTTTAAGCCGACCCTTGAATGAATTTGAGTAAATAGCGCTTGTCTTATGTCTAGAGGCAACTTATTAAACAATATATGTGATATTGTACGTACTATCACTATGGTTTCTAATAGCTCTATTGCACACATTTAATCCGCTTTCTCAAATAAGTATAATATGCATGTTTTATAATGTACAGACGACAGCACATCAAGCTACTGCTATCTGTCAGATTTCTTTATCCGATTTTCAACTTTATCTGAAAAGCATTAAGACTTAAGGTTGATTGGAAATATCTGACAATTTCGGGTAGCTTGACTTGCTATCGTCCGGACCTGTTATAAAAATGTAGGAATGCCTCCTCAGCTTTAAAATATATCTGGCATCACAGCAAATATAAAATCATGCAAAGAAGATCCAAATCGCATCACCGATTTTTTTCCAAATGGATTATCTAAATCTGAAAACTATGCTTCTTTTTCTCCACCATTAAAATCTCAAACCAAACATTCTATACTAGGTATAGTCTTCTAGGACCCATGATACTTTTATTTCCAATCTTTATTGCATCCATAACGTACGTACACATAGATATGGAAAGTACCTATAAATCAATAGAATCAATTATGAACTCTGTCAGCAACAACAAAATTTTCCCAAAAGTAGGGGAGAGGCAGAGCGATTTTATGGTTTTCCTTATTACTAAGTGCTTCTTTGCAAGATATCAAACGATATTGGAAGCGTTCTTCAATCCAGTTTCTACATGTTCGGAAGTTATGAGAAAATACACCCTCTGCGGAAGAACCAAACTTCCTTCCATAAACACTTTCGCGTTTATAAAATTAGAACTCATATTTATTTGCTGAATTTGATTTGTGTAAGTCAATTTATTTATTATTATATTCATAATCAGTGAATCTTAAAACCATAATTCATTAAACACTTTTTTTTTTGCCCTGCCGCCTGATGTTAAGCAGTGACGAACGATTGCGATGGTAAAACGCGCTAGTTTATTAAGAGCCTATTCACTCAAAAAAACTGAGTGAATAGGAAGGAAGACGGCAGTTGAGCGAGGTGATGCAATGTTAAACCCAACATCACGAGCAACGATGCTGTGCTAGAGGGAGATTGATCTGGAGACCCTCCACGAAAAACTCCCGACACAACAACATTTGGCGCATCGTACCCGGCACACATCGCAACATAACTGCTCAGACCCGTCCTCCATACGGCTTCACCATACATCATACCTGAACACGACAAATCGTTTGGCGGCAAGACTTTGTCTGATTGATTCATCAACACTTAATTGAAACTGCTTGCTGAACTGTGTTTTTTAATATATTAAAAGTTTTGTCTCTCATAGATCTAAGAAAGGTTCTAGTTCATTAATGGTGTAATTAAGTCTATTTATAGTGAGGTAGTGAAGCATGACTATGCTTATTTCCGTTGTAACATAGATCCTGCTTTTAACATCATCATCTCAGCCACATGAAGTCCACTGCTGGACATAGGCCTCCCCCAAGGATTTCCAAAAAGAACGGTTGGACGCGGCCTACATCCAGCGTTTCCCTGCGATTTTGGTCAGATCATCCGACCACCTAGTCGGTAGGCGTCCGACGCTGCGCTTGCCGGTACGTGGTCGCCATTCAAGAGCCTTTCTGCCCTATCGGCCATCGCCTCTATTAGCTATGTGCTCCGACCACTGCCACTTCAGAGAGCTAATCCGCTGGGCTATGTCGGCGACTTTAGTTCTTCTACGGATCTCCTCATTCCTGATTCGATCACGTAGATCAACACCTAGCATAGCCCTCTCCATAGCTCTCTGTGCTACCTTGAGCTTTCTTATGAGGCCCATAGTGAGAGACCACGTTTCTAATCCATATGTCGTCACCGGTAACACACTTTGGTTAAAGAATTTATCTTTAGGCACTGAGGTATTTTGAACGAGAAGACACTATGGAGCTTCCCGAACGCTGCCCAGCCGAGTCGGATTAGTCGAAACACCTGCTTTTATGGTATTTAGAAATAATTATAAGTTAGGTGTATAGTAATCACATCCAGCGTGCTTGTATAGCCAGAAGACCAATTCGGTTTTAACTTGGAAACGGCTTTCAAACCAATGCTTATGAAGAAACGTGTCAAATTTATAAGATTTAAGATCTCGTATCAGTGTTTAATGCAGTGTTGTTTTAGCAATACAACAGCTTGCATTCTTCCTCATTCATCCTGCTGCCTTCATATACATCAGTTGCTTAGAAGCAGCTTGATACATTCCTGTAATCCTTTGGGCTATAACCGTAAATGCCATTTATTCCTAAACCCATTCATATTGCACTTCAAATATTCACGTACAGTTCCGTTAACTATACACTGTTGGCAGAGATTAATTGACTGCTTCACGCACAGCGACATCTTATTGTAAATACTTGTCTATAATAAATCGTATTTGTTGATTTCCTGGTATTGACGACAATCAGACCAGCGTCGTAATATCATAATTAACAATCGAAACGAATTTTCAGTGCTTTATTTACGTTACTCGGCAGGCAAATTTTTCGAACATATTTTTTTTCTCTCTCTTTAAACGGAGTTACCCCACACTAGGAATTACTCCTATATCATCGGTGCGTTTACAAACATTTAAAGTCACACACACACAATCAGCTAGCCCCAGAACAACTACTTGTAGGTCATATGAAGCAATGGTTTAGTAACATCTTTCAAAATTATTAAGATTATGTTTTTTTTTTAAGATGGTGTGCTACACAATTAAAATTCTGGTACTCGGCAAAAAATTGTAATGTTTTCACTTTTCACGCTTACTTTTAAAGGTGTACAAATATTCTTTAAGCAACTATTAAGTAGAAAGTAATAGTAGAAGGCAATCATATAATATGAACCAAATATTAGCGAACTGGATCTCCAACATACGACACAGGTTCTTAAAAGCTCAACAAAGTTATAATCCACATTACTAAGACAAATTAAAAAAACCAGACAAATATTTGCTCTTGAAGACGTCGATTCTAATGATTCTTGTACACTGCCGAGCAAGATAAATCACCCACTTCATAACTATAGCACTGTCACGTACTAATACGTCAATTTTACTTGCTTGTGTTGCTAATGATAGGTAACCAGCACTTGTTACCTATTTGTCTTATTAACAAGCTATAGTTAGCGCTATGTCGGATAATGGTTTAGATGGATTTGCATTACCCGAAGGTAGGGTGATATTTTTGCTACAAAGTGTCATTCTCCGGGCTTGGTTGAAGCCAATTTGTCCTTGTACTATAATAGCTTGTTTGAATGAAATACTGGACCAGTCTTATCAAATTGTGCTAGCAAGCTGAAGGCGAGAATGGATTGGCTGATTTACGACGGATTTTAAACTTTTGATATGTATATTAAATCTCTGTCACATGTAAGTTCGTTGCATTCCTCATCATAGTACCACTATAAACCTTACAGCCTCATTCCATGAGAAATTCTCAAAGAAATTCAGCACTTCCACTTTCATTTTCGATATTTATAGCAAAATGTAAGGTGCGGCGGGCGCCAGTAATCTGCCATTAGCGCCGGCATCCTCGCCTGCAATCGCTATGTGAATTTATCATATATCAACCAGTTTATACCGAAGAATATGATGAAGATGCTGTTCAGGTAATATCTAGATAAGTAAGCTATCGAGAGGTGTTGTTATTACCTTTATAGATCGAAGGTAAAATAAAGTTTTATAGTGCCTTAAGTTGGGAATGGTTTTGTTGGCGATAAGGTGATTTCAATGGTTGATGAAAAGAAGGCTAAGATGAAGAGAAATAGACAATAAGAGGAAGTCTGTGCTAGAAAAGGAAATGATTATAGATGCAATGCCCTATTAAATGCTTCATTAGAAATTGGTCAATTTTTCGCAAGCCTAGCACACTTTAGAGTAAAATTTACAGAAGCCAAACAAAAAAGACACTATCTTATCCTTTTTTTTTTGTTTTTGATGGGAAACCATCAATTGACTTCTCCCGCTCTGAGCGGAGTGACTACAACCCAGCCGTGTTCCTTCACTTGCTGTGCGCCAGGGCCACGGTTTCATTACACTATCCTATCCTCCTTTATCGATATCCCATTCTCCAAATCTCCATAATACGAAGAAAATATCGTTTCTATCCCTAGAGACTTTGACACTGCAATAAGTACCATAGGAAAGCTAGGACCGTTTCTCTATGTCAGGTATATTTACAAAGTTCCAGCTACTGGGACACGTCAATCCAAACAAAACGGTGTATCTTCGACCTTTAGCCCACTTTTCTGAGAACCAAACAAAGCGCTGTCTTCAAACATTCTCTCGTAAACAAATGTCCAAATGTCCGACACAAATGTGCAGAGCCTGTCGCCTGAGAATGTAGAACGCGTTGCATTCAACTTGATGTCACAACCTTGAATGCAGAAATATGTCGAATAAAATTACGTACGCGAAGGGCGCCGGCGCGGAGTTGAGAAGAATTGCAGATATTCCAACTGAGTCATGCGATGCATTAGTATGCTCAATCCAGTCTACGAAATCCCGCTTCTCAAACTAAAAAATCACCCGTATACAGTATATCATTCGGAAATCAATAAAAACGGAATATGGGGGAAAAATCGGTTTGCCATGAATTAGTCTATATAAGTCTAGACCGTATGGAGTTACAGTCAGGGTTAGTATTAAGCATGAAAATCCTTATAACCATGGGTTTTTCGCGTTTCCTTTGAAAAGAGGTCTGATACCTACCCTATGAGTTGGTATATTGAAAAATCTCTTTTCTATTTTTATTTCATTTAAAGAATGCATGAATTTTGTAGTATATCTCTAAGTGAAAAGTAATAAATTATTATTTTGTTTAAATGTACTAAAATAAGGAACTACATCTGCCATCGAACTGCTCTGCTGTTTGGTAGAGGGGTATAGAATAAAATTGTGTAAAAAAATGTATATCTGTGAATAACACTTTTTGATTTTTTTTTAGTTGTGTTGCGATGTGTGTCGAGTACGATGCGCCAAGTTTTGTTGTGTCGGGAGTTGGGTCGTGGAGGGTCTCCAGATCAATCTCTCCCTCTGGCGCAGCGTCGTTGGTCGTGTTGTTGGGTTTAACATTGCATCACCTCGCTCAACTGCCGTCTTCCTTCCTATTCACTATTTTTTTTTGAGTGAATGGGTTTAATAAACTAGCGCGCTTTACCATCAACGATTGCTTCACTGCTTACCATCAGGCAGGATTGCAGTCAAGCGCTACTTACTTCACTAAAAAAAAATGTATGTACTGACTACAGACGATAGCAAATCAAGCCACTACAATCTGTCAGATTTGTTTATTAGATTTGCCACTTTATTTCTAAAGCATTAAGGCTCAAGGTTGATTGTGAATATTTGACAGTTTCGGGTAGCTTGACCTGCTGTCATCCACACCTAACACAGTTTTGGAGTAGTGTAAAATTTGAATAGTTAATTAGTTTTTCAGGTTCGAAACTAATCTTTAGTTTCCGAGACACTACATTGCTTCGTAGATCTTTAGTATAAGAGTCCTCATACTATTTTAAGGGAATATCCCCCACTGGCTGCCTGATAGGATAATAAATTTACTCCAGTTTCGCAGCAACAGTGCTGACGAAAATATAACGTCTACCCAGTCAGGTCTAACTGTTTATCTTTGTACTTAGCTACATTTATGGGCGATAAAGTACCGGCGGCAATTGTTACCAATATTGGACAATGTTGTGTGCTTTGTATCTGTTAAGATTGTGAAGTAACAGTAGTTAAAGTAATGATCACATGCAAATCTGAAGTTCAAGCTTTGCTGTAGGTCTGATTCTTTGACGCTTGGTAAATGCCCACCATTTCACACAGATACTACTCGTTTTGCCATTTGAATATTACCACAAGGGATGTCAATGGAATCCTATTGCTTAGCCTTCGCTGTCCGTTTGTTCATCCATCCGTGCCTTCAGCGAACTGTATCTCATGAATATGTTACCAACCGATTTCGACTTTAGGCTGAGTTTTGCAGTACATATAACAACAAATAAACTTTTTTTCTAGTGTTTTTGCCTTAGCCCCAATAACTTTATTATTATTTGCTTTTGAATATTTGTTTTCGAAAAAGTGCCATTTTCAATAAGTGTTAATTTTAATGAGCAATCCAATCATAACCTCACTCTCCACCATGTTCTTCAACGGCTTCTATGTCTCCCTAATGTCTTCAGTCTGTATGTTCTCCCGTCCATATCCTAGTTCTTAACTATTAACACTGAGGCTATACAAATGTACATGCATTCTAAGTGGCGCCAAACATACTATTTTCCGACTATGTGTGAGTATAAGAGATGTTCCAATATAGCCAATCTCACTCACACATCAGAGAACCTATTCTAATCTCAACGTAATAAGTATCACTATCTCCGTCTATTTAGCAAGTATTCGGATAATCTGACGCCTCGCTGTGAAGCCGCAAACAAACAGATACACTTCAAAAGCATCCGGAAACATTCGAGATTCTGAATAAAACTAACAGGCGCATACTAGTTACGAGATTATGATACATTTGTACATATAATAAAGTTGTGTTTTTAATAATCCCATTTTTTTAAAATCTTACTCTTGATTGCTTGAGATAATTCATATCAATGATGTAAGTGAGAAAAAAATACGTTTATTTGCGGTGAACATGGCGTCATGAAAGAACAGAAACACAAAAAAAATAACAAGTTTGGAGAAAATGCTAAGACCCTATGTGAAACAGAGCTCTTGCGCTGGTTTTCAGCGATAGCCGGCATTGATAACGAGATGACGTCAACCGATGGAATATACTAAACATAAAAAATAATAAAATTCATTGAGACCGTGAAATTACTCTTAATTGATTGTGTAACGCGGCTACCTATATACCTAGCGTAACTACCTGTCTAAATGTATTATGAGTACCTAGGTAATACCTAATTAAAACTTACAGATAAGTTTGAAAGAAAAGAAACAAATTTATAAAAAAAAAACGCTCAATAGGTTAAAGAGAATATACTTACATGGCAAAATGTAAGAAAGGAATTACCACATACGAGTATAGCAAAGATGTTAATGAGAAATTGAACAAGACACATCGGCCGAAAGCCGTATTTAATCACCTTGTCTAAGGGTCAGAAATATATTACTAAAAATATTCTCTCGCGGATTAAATAGATTCTCTCAGGAAGCATCTAAGCTTATGCAAAGATGCCCATAAAATATATAATAAATAGGAAAAGTAATAAAGTCACCAGTCGCATTCCGAACATAACTAGTCTAAATAAAATATGTATTGGAATACCAAACCGAACAAATATTGTGAAATGAAATTATAGAATAAAATTAAATACAGTCATGCTCTGTGTCGGATCTGTATGAAAACGTTGCAGAAACAACCACTATATATTGACACTTAAGTGTGGCGCTACTTGCTAAGACGTATAGTAGCAATGGGCAAAATTCAGTGCAACTTTTAGCTCTATTTTTTGTCGCAGGTCAAGTAAAGTTGGGCCCAGTGTTTATGTATTGTGACTTTGTGAGTCGTTATCTCTAATCGATTAAGTTTTATAGCTAACTTTATTGCGAGAATGGTAAGTTTGATTGATGTGAACATGTATTGAAGTGTTTAGAAATAATATTTGTTCTACAAAATGCGTTAATTGCAATAAGTGGTGGTGACAGCTCCGCTTTTCTGCTATTAATCGTTCACGTAATCCTTAACGATGTTATTATGTTGCATGCATCGATATCTATTATTATCATTCTGATAATAATAGATATAGATATCCAATATGCATTCAGTATGAGGTGAGTGTCTCTCTAATAAGCTTTGGTATTCCCTCTTTCATGGATATAGCGAAGGCGATACCAAGAGTTGGAGACATTTACCAGATTCGGAAATTTCACCAGTGAATAACAACACTACGAATTCTTCTATTTCTCGGTGGTAGGCCATACCATAGGCTGCCGGTAGAAGTTACCACCCACCAGACAAAGTCTTGCCGCCAAGCGATTTGTCGTGTTCCGGCATGATGTCTGGTGAAGCCATACGGAGGACGGGTCTGAGCAGTTGTGTTGCGATGTATGCCGGGTACGATGCGCCAAATGTTGTTGTGTCGGGAGTTTGCGCATGGCGCAGCTTCGTTGGTCGTATTGTTGGGTTTATTTTTTTTTAAATTTCATTACCTCGCTCTTTTGTATCACTGCTTACCATCAGACGAAGCTGCGATCAAGCACTTTATTTAAACGAAAAGCTTTTCCTCTTTGATCGAATTCTTTACAAAAGCTTCTGATTGATTCCGTAAAAGTAGAGATCGTAAACTTAGGTGATAAAATTATCATTAACTATTTATTAACAGACAAGGAACATTATTCTTGCACGTGTTAAGCACCTATACGACAGTACTCCTCAACATTACAATTCAACAGAACAATCACAAATAAACGTTATTTACCTGATTGAATAGTATATTTAATGGCGTTTACAGACAGCAAAGTATGTTTTGTAATAAATATTCAACTTCGCTATTATTTCGTTGCTAGTTTCGATTTGCAGGTCGAAACCGTGGTCCTGGCCGTCGTACAGGTAAATGAAGGGATGTGTTTTAGTCAAAACACGGGTGTGTTTTAGTCAGTAAAAGTCTGACACGCCCTTCCTTTATTAAGCAATATTCGTAATTATAAGGTAAATTATTGTAAACATTTACATTTTTAATGTCTGGACTTGAAAAAAGACGATGATCCCTGAGTTTGTTTCGGCTACTTCTTCTCAGAGGTAGTCAGTTAGGAAATGCCGGCTTCATTTAGAGTAAAAAATAAAAAAAAAACATGTGACGTGTAAAAGTGATCGGTGATCCTACTTGCTTAATAAACGATTTCATTTCATTTCCGCTCCGCCCAGAGCGGGAGAAGTTATTTGATGATTTCCCATCCCAACAAAAACAAAGGTTCGAACCCAAACGGATGCATTACTTTGTGTAAATTATTCCATCACCACTGCTCTCAACATGGTAAGGAAAACACCGTGAGGAAATTATCTACATGTGCTCCAATTTGAAAACATGTGAAATCCGCCAACAGACACCAGTAGCGCTTGTTAGACTCTTACCGAGAGGAGACCGGTGTCTCAGCAGCAAAAGTAATAGCAACATAAGCCTACTGTAATGTTTCCACCACATTATAGGCTTATATTGCTTTTATATTGTTGGTTAGTAACATGAGTAGGTACCTATTAGATGGAATCTTTTTTTTATATATAGGTAATTATAAACTAGTGCTTGACCGTTATCCCGCCTGATGGTAAGGAGTGACGCAATTGTTGATGGTAAAGCGCGCTAGTTTATTAACAGCCTATTCACTAATACAAAAAAAAAAACTAAGTGGATAGGAAGGAAGTGGCAGTTGAGCGAGGTGATGCCATGCCATGTCCAAAGGGAGATTCCTCCACGACGAAACTCCCGACACAACAACATTTGGCGCATCGTACCCGGCACACATTGCAACACAATTGCTCAGATCCGTCCTCCATACTCTACTCTATGATTGAGTATATATTTGTCACTGTATTTTTACCAATCCAATTATTATATTTCTTTCCATATGATATATTTTACTTCGGCTATACTGTTCCACTGACAGCAGAAGCTTTCCCCACATCCTTCCAGGAATCTTTTCCCGCGATATGCGCAGCAAGCTCTTCTTGAGCCGGCCTCGATCCAATTCATCTTCATACACGCATTGTCTGGAGATTTGCTCATCAGGTCATCGTGCATGCCGCTGATATGACCCGCCCATTGCCTTGATTTTATCCCTCCACCCAATATATGACTTGCTTAATATGAATCTTCATCTCAAGTTCCTTTCGTGTTTCCATGAGTCTGTGTCAAGCTCATAAATCTAGTCCCATCTTAGACCACACACCTTGAATTTTCACCAACACGTAAATTAGAAAGTTAATTTACAATGCCCATTAAAATTATATCAAAAACACTTTCTTAACAAAAAAAAAAACGATTCCATTCAACGATTGCACAACATACACACGGTCGCTTAACCCCGCGAACAATGCATGTCAGAGGTAGGTGATACACTGGTGGTAAATCACCCGAGCTGGGCCATTAAGTTCAGACATGTTCAGCTAATACGATACAAATGTTTGTACAATAGAGTGTTTAAAACTGTCACTGCACGATTTATGGGGTACGTCCAGGAAAAGGGAACAGGGGTGGACTTGAAATTCTAAAGATAAATAAGAATTTGCTGTAGAATTATGGCAATTTGAATTTAATAATATAAACTCACCAGATAAACAAAATTAATAATTTTAAAATATATAAAGCCGAACGGAGTCTCTTCTGTAGATGTGTACAACCAGTCGATTCTATAAAAATCTCACCCTGGAAAGTGAGCTTAGAGTGGACTGTCCATAGTGTAAATTCCTAGCTTAGTTGGTGAACAGATCCGCCAAAATGACTTCAGCTGGTGGTGAAGTTAAGAAAGTTTAGGCAAATGACTCACATCAACATCTGCTGATACAATAACTCCACATTAATTAAATCTTTATTTTTCTAATATTCTATATTATAATATATCTTCATCTAATCTGTAATCATCTAAAATTACTTTATTCTTTATACACCCTTATTTCTTTATTCTTTCTCGGTGGTAGGCCATAAGATCGGCTGCCGGCAGAAGTTACCACCCACCAGACAAAGTCTTGCCGCCAAGCGATTCGTCATGTTCCGGCATGATGTCTGGTGAAGCCGTACGGAGGACGGGTCTGAGCTTGTGTTCTGAAGCTTGCCGGGTACGATGCGCCAAATGATGTTGTCGGGAGTTTGATCATGGTCCATCCAGATCAATTACCCTCTGGCGTAGCATCATTGGCCGTGTTGTTGGGTTTATAAATTTGCATCACCTCGCTCAACTGCCGTCTTTCTTCCTATTCACTAAGTTTTTTAAGTGAATGGGTTTAATAAACCAGCGCGCTTTACCATCAACGATTGCTTCACTGCTTACCATCAGGCAGGATTGCAGTCAAGCGCTAGTTTATAATTATTAGAAAAAAAAACCCTCTCGCACACATACACTCACCATTCACATTTCACATTCACACCTAGAGGACATCAAACTTTCAATCTATCATTCTTTTGTTATAATTATGTTCTTAGTTTAAAACAGTTTCCTTTTGTTATTAAGCTCGTACTTGCATACCCAGTCCGAGGGCTTGAGGCGCTGCGTGCTGAAACCCAGGCTTAAACCTAGGTCGGCAGCAGATGCCAATATGTCAAAATTGGACACAATTGCCTCCTTCTTCTTCCTCCTCCTTCCTCAGAATATCAGGACGTTGAAAAGTCGGTACACATTTAAAGTTAAAGCTCGGGAATACCTACGCAAGAAATTGGTAGATTCATCCCACATATAATTTATTCTTTTTCTCTATCTATAATTTTTCACCTCTCTCTACTGTTGATATTTTGTGTATATATTTATTATAATATCTTTAATATATTTTTTCTCTTTTAACTTTAATTTATTTGCACCTACCATGTTTTGTCTCTGCATTAAGTCCGCCATTGTGCAATGTTTGTGTATAAAGTTTAAATAAACAAATAATCTCAGGTCCGATTTGAAAAATTCTTTTTGCGTTAGATAGCCCATCAATCCAGGAACGCTTTAGGCTATATAACATCACTCTGTGGCCAATAGGAGCGGAGCATATAAATAAAACATATCGAAACCTACGCGGGTGAAACCGCGGGGCGCAGCTAGTGTTAAATAAACGTGTAAATCAGTCCCTGTAGTTCGGTCGGTTCTCACAAATCCATCTCGTTGTAGCGCGTCAGTACCGGCGCCTGCGCACCTACGACGCGACGCGCTATTTATGTTAATGTATACAATTTCATATTATTTCCTTGGCTGGTTTACGTCGGGAATAACTTTAGTAGACGTAAAGTAGGAATTAATTTAATATCTGGCTGTGTTAAAATGTAAGCTGTGATTTTTTTATTTCAAGATACAATGACAAAGTCATTTCTAAAAATGAGTCTGGAAATTAACTGATTATGATAATAATAAAATATTCACTAAAACATCGGCAATAGCAATCCTCTGTATTAATTACATTGATACTGAAGCATACAATATGCCAGCGGCGGTGTTTCCGTCTGACTACAATTTAATTGTCTTCAAGGCTAGACTGAATAGACTTTTAATAAACTTGCACGCTTTACCATTAAAGATCGCATCACCACTTACCATCAGGCGGGATTGCGGTTCAGCGCTAGTTTATTATTATAAAAAAAAATCTCTCTGTTATCTACATCCTTTTTGTATTATTTACTTTCTGTACAAAGAAACAAACAACATTTACAGTAAGGGTCAAAAGTGCAATACCACTTTTGAACTTTATTGCAATAAGTGTCAAAAGTGATGCTCCACTTTTGACCCCTTAATGTAAAAAGTGGCCTTAATGCCTAAGGCATTCTCTACGAGTCAACCATGGGTGGTGATGAGAAGGCAAGTGCTTTGGTTGAATAGAAAATAATGATAAAAAAACTCTTAACTCTAGTTAGACAAATACTTAAATAAGCTATATTCACATACATACTATTACCAAAATATATACTTATAAATAGACAAAACTAAAACTTTGGATAGAGGTGTTGAGATCATTCTTTCCTAACTGTTTGGAAAATAATAATTATTATCAATCATTATTGGCAGTTTCCCTTTGTCCTATTTCCCAAATAAATGGTTAATTTATTTATTTCCTATAAGTAGGTTTGTACATACAAACACCCGGTCACATATACACAATAATACACATTTAACAAAATCGCGTTTCACTGTTCTCTGAATGAAAACTTTTTTGACATTATTTTTTTCTGAATGAGTTAACTAACATTTATGACATTATTTTTTATAATCAGAATAATAAATAAATATAATATATGATGATACATTAGTCCCTTCCAATTTTAAATGAAAGCCTGACATTTATTTTCAAAAACACATGAAGCAAAGACAATACACCTAGCCATTCTAACGCTATTAAAACCAGCATTAAATACAAACCATGAGGTAAACCGACTGATAGTAAAATAGAAATAAACCATTCTGGCGATAATTGAATATAAAATATTTTTGGTTGCAAAACAATTTAACGTATGCAATTCCATTTTTTGACGTGACAACGTCTATTAAATTGGTACGGCGTGGAGTCATTCTCGAAAACACCGTAACGGCTGAATCTGACGCCACACGGAGTCCACGCCTACTTTACCCCCACCCCTAGAGCGTGTGTCACACTCGTGCGCGAGGTCTATTACCATGTAATAGACGTTGTCACGTTCAAATATCGGCAGTAGACGGAGTTCTACAGACAACCAATTTTTTTTCTGGTTTGATTCATCAAGATGAAGAGAAGAAATTATGTATATTGGAAGGGACTAATGTATCATCATCACCATCATCTCAGCGTTGATCCCAGTCACATCCGAAGCTTTTTCAGCTTGGAGTCTGAGGTCCGCTTTACCAGTCTAACTACTGATTTTGGCTAAACTTCGATATTTTCCGTGAAGCGACTGCCGTCTGATCTCCACAGCCCGAAGCCGATATCGAAGCATTGCAGTTAGACCAATTGTTGGACTTTTGAGGGCTCCAACAACCCGTAACGACTGCCATTAGATGTTCGTATGGCAACCGGGATCAACGGCTTGACGTGCGTTCGCTACCGCTACGCCACGGAGGCTGTCAAAGTTATTCAACAGTGGTCTTTACAATCAACACAGTTCTGAGGTTCCAAGTTATATTGGCCACTCTGTTAATACAACTAATTTTATATTGCAGTAGCTGCGCTGACATTTACTAGAATAAATGGGTAGTACAGAAGTTTTATGTTGTTGTTTTTTTGTTAAATATGTCCGGTTTTAGAATGTGATCTACTTTTGCCGGTTCCGTGTTGTAATTCGTCAAGTCAATAATGTTTGATATATTGAATTAGTGGTAAGTAAGGTTGATAGAAATAAATGGAATTAAGGAATGTAATCTTTGTGGAAACGTTTTAGGACGAAATTAATCACCATATTAGATCAGGTATTATTAACCTTAAAGAGATAAGCCCCGCGGTTTCACAGCATTTTTCAGGATGATGTGGGTAGGAATGATTAAGGAAGTTATGATGATGACGTCACGCTAAAGTAGTTGCACGAAGGCTGCGATGACGTCATTTGCTGAATTACAGTCATCAGAGACGGAACTCAAAAATCTGTCTATTTCACTAGGACATTATGTACTATGCGTAACAGAAATACATCTATATGTATTTTTGTTACGGGGTTGGTACGGGGTGGGTTATGAGCAGATTCCTAATTCTGCCACTATGGCAAAATTAGGAAGCTGCTCATAACCTACCATAACAGTTACAATTTGTTTACATTACAAAATGTTACCCCATAACTTGTTCATAGTTAACCATTACCACTTGTAAGTCCTATTACAAAACAACAACTACCCACGTTTAACGCAGCAATGTCTCAACACCGAACTCCATAGTCGATCGGTCATATTTTCATTCAAACAGATGAAATGATAGAAACAATTATTTACCGAGTCGGGTAAAATTGAAAGCTGAGCCAGTGGCTCTACATATAGGCAGGCCACTAGGGTTGCTTAATCAGAAACAAAAACGGTAGATCACAAGACTACCAGAAGAATACCTTGTACAAAAACAAACACGCAGAAGGAAGGACAATTGACAGCCTCAGTTCGATTCCCGCTCAGTGCAAATATTTGTGTGCATGAATATGAATATTTGCACTGGTCTGATCGTGCCTCGAAAAGCACGGTAAGCCGTTGGTCCCGGTTGCCATACGAACATCTAATAGCAGTCTTTACGGGTTGTTGGAGCGCTCAAAAGTCCAACAATTGGTCTAACTGCAGTGCTTCGATACCGCCTTCGGGTTATGGAGGTCAGTCGGCAGTCGCTTCACGGAAAATATTGAAGTTTAGCCAAAATCAGCAATTAGACTTTAAAGCAGACCCCAGACTCCAAAGCTGAAAACGCTTCGGATGCGACTGGAATTAACGCGGAGATGATGATGAAAAGGAAGGCCAACATGGTGGATAGCGATCCCGCCTGATGGTAAGCAGTGATGCAATCATTGATGGTAAAGAGTACTAGTTTATTAAGAGCCTATTCACTCTAGCCTTGTTTTTTTTTGGTGTGAATGGGAAATCATCAAATGACCTCTCCCGCTTTGAGCGGAACGGAAAGACGTGTCAGACTTTTACTGACTATAAAACCCACCCGTGTTCCTTCACTTGACTGTGCGCAAGGGCCACGGTTTCTCTTTTCACCAACCCGCAACCCAGACCCAGGTGTGCTGACATCTCTATTAAGACACTTTAAAAGACTCTTGCAGGCAATTTGTTCCAGTCTTTCAATGTACCCGATATAAAAGAGGAGGCGAAATGAGCTACTTGGAAATAGTGGACATTAGCTACCTAGGACTTTCAATTACTAGCGAAGTTCAAATTCAGCTGTAAAGTACTTTCAAAGAATGAAACATAAAAGGATGGCATAGTACGAAATTTTGCTTCAGTGCGGATATCGGAAATGCTCAAGTACCGTTCGCGGATGTACCATTCAAATCAGGGCTCTAAGTGGCTAAGTGACTAAGTGATCTACCCTGTTTTCATTCGCAAAAACTAAAAATTTGTATAACAAAATCCAAAATCTCGAATTATGGCAACACCGCAATCCTGCCACCAACCAGACCTGTCTACTGATGAATGGAAGACGATACTATCGGAATGCAGGAATTATTACAAGTAGAAATGTTTATACTTAGCGACGAATGTCTTTCTCGTTTGGATAGATAATAAATAAATCAATAACCTAGTCAAATACCGGACGACCAGCCCTACAGACGACAGGTAAATGAAATGCTACAGAGCACAGATACCAGGCCGTTAGGCGTACCTACAGACTTACAAAGCAAGTATTGATAGATAACGATGTCACTTTTAATTGGTACTTACCTGGAACATTCACGCATTTTCTCCATTGAGGAGTTGATGGCATGCACTTGTGATGTACTTTTATTGTATGAATGAAATGGATTTTTAGTAGAAAGTAATGCAAGCACTGATAGATCTATTTCCAGGTAAATAAAAAATGTTAGCATTTTTTATCATTAGATTATACACGAGTTGACCGCAATCCCGCCTGATGGTAAGCAGTGATGCAATCATTGATGGTAAAGCGCGCTAGTTTATTAATAGCCTAGCCTTGAAGACGCTTAAATTGTAGTCCGACGGAAACACCTGCGCTGGCAAATTGTTCCAGTCCCACGATGTTCAGCGGTATAAAAGACGAGGCGAAACGCTTCATTCGGATCTTCGTAAATATAGCATGCCATATGTTGCTAATGAAGCCCAGGCGGCCAGCTCTATGTCCATCAACGAAAACAGGGGCCCGACAAAAAGGTTCCATGTTAGGGTAGAGTGGTAGACCTCGTGGGCCGTGGCTCAGTACACTCTGGACTTTTTTAGTCTGGACTTAACATAAATTGAAGATATATTATGAAAGTAGACTATATATATGTATTTGATTGTAGCGAAACTAGACTTAATATTATCTAAAAATACTAGATAAGTACGAAACCCATTCCGCATCATTATATATTATTTAATTACTAGCAGCCGCCAGCGACTTCGTTCGCGTGGAGTTAGCTATGCTCTGCTCCTATTGGTCGCAGCGTGATGTTATATAGCCTAATACCTTCCTGGATTATTGGACTATCCAACGCAAAAAGAATTTTTCAAATCGTGCCAGTAGTTCCTGAGATTATCGCGTTCAAACAAACAAACTCTTCAGCTTTATTAGTATAGATTTACGGCAACAGAAATGCATTAATTATAAAAAAAAATTAACTGTCTAGCTATCACGGTTTATGTGATCTAGCCTGATGACAGACAGGATCCCGTTTTTACCTTTGGAACTCTAAAAAGACTAAAATATTATGATAACGCAATCAGTAAACATCTTTTACATTACAGCATGTGAAATGTTTCGTGGTATTCGAATGATAACAGCCGTGATTTAAAAGTTGTAGGTCAATTCGATTACAAACCAGGCACTTCGAACCCATTGATTACAAAAAAATGTTGTTATTGCCCCACATTAGCCATTACTACTGTATCATTGGGTACGTTTAGAAACATGTTCCATGCGGGAATCATACCCGCGACTCGCCGCTCATCAGTTGATCGTTCAGCCACTACAACCGTCACAAAAAAAACTATCGTCACTGTAAATTATTTTCATCGCCACTGCACCAAAATGAAGTAGAATAATGTCGTAAGGAAACTGGCATGTCCTTGAAGCAAAACTTCGAACACTTGAGACATCCGTTAAACTGTACCCGCGTGATGAATAGGCTAGTTGACAAAAAAAACAAATTAGTCCGTCAGTCAGATTTCCAAAAAAAACTAAACACGTATTTTTTCTTTTTTCATATAAACAAAAAATGAAGACGATACAGTGAGTTGAAAACTCGTCACTCCTTGCTACAGTTTTTAGCAACGAGTGACATCACCAGACCCCTCTCCTGATCTTTGATGCCTTTTATATTTGTCAATTTTTATTGATTTGATAAAAGAAAATATATAATATACGTATCCAATATTTTTCTATAACCTGAATGACGGACTAAATAGATTCTTTTTTTTATCCAGGAAACAACCCTATTTTGTCCCTGTCACCAATGGACACATACATATAGGCTGAATATGGAAATGCTACGTAAAATATATATTTCCCCGGTCACCCTTACAAACAAACATTCCATTCACCAACCACCATTCATTTAAACGCACTAGCAAATTATATACCTACGTAAAACTCAAAATTATGCTAGCTAACGGTGAAATCCTAGCACCAACCCGTCCTCAGTAAAATATGTACAGCGTAATGACGATTTCTATCGTCGAAGCGAGCCTATTAATCAGAGCTGTTGCTTGTAACATTAGCACATAGGATACTAGACTTCATAGCTGGTGCTAAGCCAATGAGCGTGAGAATTACTTGCATTTATTAGTCTTGAATCAGCTAATTGATTCAGTGAAGGAAACCGGAGAAGAACGGCAAGAAAATGAAGAAAGGAGGGTTATATATGCTAAGGCCGAAGTTAACAATACATTTTCTACTAAAGTATAACGATTTTTACAATAGTTATACAGAAAATCACGTACATTTATACAAAATCGTAACTCGAACACCTCGAAACGATGAACTTAAAATCGATTCAGATACGATTCAACACGAGGCACCTAAAAAACGTTTTGGTCGCCACTTTTCTGGCCATCTTATTTATCTATATATCATCTTATATATGTTATCTATTGTATTTAGAAATTATAACAACCTGAACACTTTCGTAAATTTTTTAGATTTTCGATACTTACTTATAATAATTATTGCTTAATTTTGCTCTTATTTTTTATTTTCATTTTATGTTTTGGGGGGAGAAATCCTCCGGCAATTTCATTCCACGGATAAAACTTATGTACCACGTAAAATCTGTCATGAATCTGTTAAAAATAAAAGTAATTTCCTTACATTTTACACAAGTTCTTAACATTATTGCCGCTGACTGATATTGCGACTAGAATTTGAACGTTTTTTGTGTACGAAAAATTAGTCTTCAGATATAAATTACAAAATTCCTTATAAGAAATTAGCAGGAAAGTAACAAAATGAGTTTGCGACGGATTAAGGGTTCAAGCTGCTGCATCTAAATCTTCATTCAAAGACAAATCACATATGCTCCCCACCCTTACACGAGAAAGGCCGAAACTATCATCAACAAAACGTTGTCAGATTACAAGATAGGCTATTACAGGCCAGTATGTCACGAGCACACACATAGGCCTAACCTTGTCTGGAGAGAAATCTGAAGAAAGATTCCCTTAATCATTTACACCGGATACTCTTACCCCATGATCCGTATCAAAGGAAAATTCACATCATGAATCATGGGTGTTTTCTACCAACACATGTTTCTAGTAGAACAATTAGAGGTTACAAGGCTATCGTGATGGTCTCCCCTCATAAACATCTCATTAGCTTGGGTTACCACAATTATCGTCTTTCAACCTGTTGCTACAAGTTCCTATGTATGTATGTGACCTCATGTCAAATTAACTACATATTCAATGGAATGCAAATTGGTATTTTCAGTTTGTATGTCGTTTTGTATTTATGGCGTGGGTTAGTTGAAATGTGTCGGTAGAGAATTAAACAGGGATGGAAATGATATTACAAATATTGTAATATACTCGTCTTTGGTTAATTAAATATAAATATGCAAATAGATTTTTTTTTCAATTATAAACTAGTGCTTGACCGCAATCGCGCCTGATGGTAAGCTGTGATGCAATCGTTGATGGTAAAGCGCGCTAGTTTATTAAAAGGCTATTCAACTCAAACAAAATCTGAGTGAATAGGAAGGAAGACGGCAGCGAGATGATGCAATTTTTAACCCAACAACACAACCAACGATGTTACGCCAGAAGGACCCTGCACGACGAAACTCCCGACACAACAACATTTGGCGCGTCATAACCGCCACACATCGCAACACGTTGCTCATACCCGTCCTCCATACGTAGATATATATTTACAGTTGCCTCCAAAAGTCAGTTGACATTTCCCACTCAAGCTGTGGCACACCAATTTAAATTTGTACTGATCCAACTGCTTGATCAGCTATAGTGGTGGCTGGTGACGTCACTGCTCGCTAAAAGTGTAGAGTGCAGTGACGTCACACGAGTTTTCAACGCACTTTATCTATCTCCTTCATTTTTTGTTTATATTAAAAAAATACGTGTCTAATATTTTTTGGATATCTGACTGACAGACTAATTATTTTTTTTAGTCAACTACCCTATTCACAGGATATCCTGAAACATTATCATAGGTATCTATTATTTTCATTATCATACCATTAAAATTGCTTCAATACTCCATCTCATTGAGGAGGAATTAAATGTGGACTAGAAGTCATCACTAAAACGAAGGGCGCCCCATTTCATTGTGTTCAGCGAACGATATAATGATAAAACTAGACTTATTAAGACTTCCACCAACATTTCCATCGCAAATAAACTTCAAAACGGTACAAGTATTAACAACCAAACCATCTTACTACCCACCAGCTTCGATACCAACTATATTAAGTCGACTATCGACATTAAATTCATACCGCTTCACATTACATCATATGGCGAACAAACTACACGACAGGAACCGGGGCGCGTAGCTAGTTCAAGCCAAACAGTATTTATTAATGTCCGCGACGAATAATACGCCTTTAAATTGTTCCTAATGGCTACCAGTTTAAATAGAATTAATATTGTGTACTATCTGATACATGGTGTCTGTGATTTAATATCACCATGGGAGGAAACATATAACATTAATATAGAAAGTTGTTTGCTGGTACTTTGGTATTGTGTTGGTTCCGCCTTTTTGTGTTATCGGGAAAAGTAGTCCAAAGTTGGGGAAATATGGGAACGCTTATAAGGTTAACAATATCAGCTTCATGCATTAAGTGTTTTTGGTATTCCGAGTGGTCATGAGTATCTAAGTCGAAACTTTGGTCTTAGAGGAGAAGCACCAGCTTCGATTAGTTAGAAAGAGAAACCGTGGCCCCAGGTACAGGTAAATGAAGTAACATGAGTGGGTTTTAGTCAGTAAAAGTCAGAAACGCCTTTCTGCTCGCCCAGAGAGTTAATTGATGATTTGAAGGCACAAGAGTTCTTAGGTATGTTTTTGTACAGGTTTCAGGCCTGTATCGTATTGTATGTTGGACCACATATGATTCATAACCGTAATAATAATTATGTCTTTCCAGAATAATTATTATTAAAATTTAAAATATTCAGATCTCGAACTATAATCCTCAGTAAATTGCCTGCAATTTCGACAAAACTTTTCTAAAGAAAATTCAAATTTCGCGAACTACTCTGATGCTAGTGAAGAAACACGGGTGAGTTTTAGTCAGTTAAATTCTGACACACCCTTACGCTCCGCCCAGAGCGCGAGAGGTCATTTGATGAAGTCCATCCCAAAAAAAAATGCTTTATATATACATATATATTATATGCATATGAGTGTATGTTTGCATGTATATATTAAAAAAATAAAATGATACATTATTGTTTTAAAAGTTAAGGTCATTTTTATGTTATACTTAGCTATGATATCCTGTTACTGGCTTTTATGAAGTATATTTGTTTTAGTGTAAGCATATATGTAAATGGCTGTTGGATATCTTAATAAAATAAAAATAAAATAAAGATATATCTTTTTTTGTTACGACTAGATTACAAGTTTCTTTTCTAAATAAAACATTCAAATTCCATAAATCTAAGACTACCCTCTCTAATAATTACAAAACATGTCCTATGTTTCCTGAATACTCGATTCTAAGCACACAAGTAACATACGTTTACCTTATTTAGTTCTAGTTTGGGCACTAGTTCACCGTTTCAAAGACTAACGCTGGTCCTTTGACAGATGATCACAGATTCTAATGGCGCCTATTCCCATGAATTCCACTATTATCTTTACCGACAAACGTAAAAAAATACCACATTCAAAACATAAACTATTTAATGTTTAAACACATTCGTCAGGATTTATAACTCCTTTTGAGGGTAGTTTTGTAAAATTTATTGCTATATTTGTGACAAAACGACTATTTAGTTGGGGTGGGTTTATAACAACCCTGATTTATTGGAGCGATAAGAGAATTATTTGTTTGAAGATTTAGTGATTCTAAGGGTGAGCTTTTGTTTATAAACCGCTGTATCCGAAAAGGTCAGTTGGATCGACATGAGTGTTTCTAAGGCCGTGCTCAAACTGAGTTAGATCTAAGAAAACAAATATGGACGAACGTATACTCGCAACAACAGAGTAGCTTTCTCAAAATATACGGAAACATCTATTTTGACACAGGTCAAAGTCAAATCAATTCATATATATCGAGTTTACCGTCTAGAATAAGAAAATTTATTATCCTTACTTATAAATGAGAAAGTGAGTTTGTTTGGTTGTTCCGCTTTCACGCTCTAACTACTGAACCGATTGCTTTGAAATTTTGCAGACGTAAGTCCGGATTAAAGAATAGGGTACTTTTTATCCAGGAAAAAAAATATATTCCCGAGGGAAAACAAAAATATTGTTAACTTTATAGGTACCAGTACGGTGATAGATGGCGCTGTGTGTCGTTTAAAACAATATAATATATTGCAAATTAATATGCGCATGTAAACTTTTCTCGGTGGTAGGCCATAACATCGGCCGCCGGCAGAAGTAACCACCCACCAGACAAAGCCTTGCCGCCAAGCCATTTGTCGTGTTCCGGCATGATGTCTGGTGAAGCCGTACGGAGGACGGGTCTGAGTAGTTGTGTTGCGATGTGTGCCGGGTACTTTGCGCCAAATGTTGTTGTGTTGGGAGTTTGGTCGTGGAGGGTCTTCAGATCAATCTCCCTTTGGCGCAGCTTCGTTGGTCGTGTTGTTGGGTTTAACATTGCATCACCTCTCTCAACTGCCGTCTTCCTTCCTATTTGCTAAGTTTTTCTGAGTGAATAGGCTCTTAATAAACTAGCGCGCTTTACCATCAACGATCGCATCACTGCTTACCATCAGGCGGCATTGCGGTCAAGCGCTTTATAATTATTAAAAAAAAACAGTATTAGTTGTCTATTATGACGTATGTCTGTCAGACAGTACATTTTTACACAAAAACACTGATTTCTTAACAAATAAAAGTTCTATTGATTAAAATTAAGAGCATTTTCAGTCAGTCAGATGCAATAGCCTTAACATATTAACTTTACCTTATCATGAAAGTAAACAATACAACCATACCTGGAAAACACATAGATTCTTCTATTTTAGTGATTCCTGTTCTTATCGTAACTTTTCCTTCCGATGTATGCAAATGAAACCCAGAATAAGGTACCCCAATATTTATACCTGCAACCTTATCTGTGTTCGCGACTTTTCGATACAGTACTAAAACGTGTAACGTGTTTATCTGTCGTGTCCTGTAGGCTTCTATATTACGTACTAAATATATCTAAGATTGTTGTAGACATCGCTACCAGCGATAAGGCCACTATTCTGTGCTTTGAATTAACGATATTAGGAGCTATATTCAAATTTTATTTATGTTTCAAATTGATGTTATTTTAAGTTAAAGAAATGTTCACTTTAGTGCAAGAAGAAATCATATGCGATTAGCGTAGATTTCTATTTCTTCATATATTTTCATTCACTGTCTCTCGATTCGCATTCATAGCGTATACGTCCTCTAAACGCTGTTCAAAAGTCCAAAACCCGAAAATGTTGTCATTTCATTTCAAATTGACGACAGCTAATCTGCCAAAAACTGTGTGCAGTCGTAAGCAAAGAAAAGTCAGGTTATCAAAGTGTGTAACTTTCGATACGATAGCTTCTGGATTGGTTGTGAATAGCTGTCAACAAAATCTGTCAACGAAAATACCGATCCGTCCGATTGTAGCTATCTGTCAAAACAAGTGATTTTTTTTTTCGAAACTTCAAAAGCACTTTGGGCGTAGGTACAACTCTCAAAAGTATTCTTATTCATTGTTAGTTAGGGAGCCGAACTATAAGAAAATATTGTTTCCGTATAGATACATAAATTTAAACAGCCATAATTTAGGCTGAAACTAACGGTACTTACGGAAAACACACCCTGATATATGAACGTAAACGAAGAAAAAAGAATGTTATACGGATTGAGGTGAGAGGTGGCGTTCTGTTGTGTCTGCCTACCCCATGGGAAGTTAGCGAAATTTTATGTAAAACAAATGTTACCGTCAAAATAGTTGGCAAGAAAGCTACAAATGAATGAAGACTACATCCGAGAGTGACACAAATTTTATGTTCAGTAATTCACACTCGCGTGGCATTCACAAAACAAACACCATCTTTCGTCTCAATATATTACCAACATTCATTCAACACCCAATACAAAAAAAGAGTGCATTAAAATGGATACTACGTTGGCACGTAATCCAAAGGCATTTTTATTATTTTAGACCGAAAATATACTGACCAGTTTATTTTGATATGCAATGTCAGAAAGAACTTCCTTTATGGTATTTTCCCGCCTAATTTCTAAACTTTTATTTAGGCACACCTGCGATCGACCTTTTTAGTACCTATATTTATATTAGCTGTTATTTTGATCGAGCGAATTTCCGAAAATTGTCAATGACTACATAGTAGATTTTTTTTTATTGAAATGATATTCCATTCTCAGACACTGTTCTTATTATGAAACAGACCATAGAATGAATTTTAACATTTTTTTTTTCAGTGTCCATTACAATGTCGCCGCCATGACAGTTCAAAATACATTGGTCACATTTCGGGTAGTCTAAACATATATAGAGACGCCGAATTTAGCGAAAGTCGCCTTCGTATTCCTTTTCGCCTTACAGCGCATTACCGAAAATATTATTTTAAGCCGAACGGAACGAGGAAAAATACTTTTGTTCCGCGTATCTTGTTACTACTCGTAGTTTCCACTTCATCTATTTATGGATTTCTTTACTTTGACTGTGATTGTGTTTTTAGTTGGATTGTGTAGACAGCAGACGTGCGATTTTTTTATCGGACGTTTTGTCGATTAAATTGTGATATGGATCATTATCAATCTGTCTAACCTTTGCCTATCTATGTTGAAGTCGCCTATATTCCTGCCTCACTGGGTGCAGCTGAAGACTACCGACCGCCTAGCGTACATTCACAACCCAATTATTGGATCATACGATACCTCTTGGTTGGCCTGGTTCTCAGACTTTAAGGAGCCTATCGTCCACCCGTAACGAGACTCAAAGGTCAATAACATGGAATTCGAAGCACAGAGATGTCTCGTGCTATGTGTAATGGATGTCACCCATCTACAAATTGACCTCGGCAAGCATAGCTTAATCTTCAATCGATATGTGTGGCTATTTTTATTTTGTCGTGTTTCGATATTAATGCCCATCTCATGTGCAAAGATTCGCTATATAATTGCCCTGCACCTTGCTATTCCTTTGCTCCCTATGTTCGAAAACGTATCTGCTCAACTACGTAAATAACGCAATGAATGCTGTCAAAACGAAACCCTCTGTAATAACAATACACCTTGTATTTAATTTAAACTAGTAGTGTCGCGAACTATCACCGGCATGTTTTCTTCCCGTGAGAATATTGGAATAAAAGTATTTAATGTGTTAATCTTGGTTATAAAGTATTTTTGTGCCAAATGTCATCCGATTACGTTCAGTAATTTTGCGTGCAAGAGTAACCAACATACATCCATACTTCCACGAAAATACTACATTTTTTTTTTTAATATTAGCACACTTTAAAAATATGTTTTTTATGGGGACTATACAAGAAATATGTTTTTTATATTAAATTTCTGTTTAATTTATTTTTTCTTATTATGGCCATAAGTAATATATTTTGGTAATAGTATGTATGAGTATATAGCTTATGTAAGTATTTATTTATATAGTGTTAAGAGTATGTTTTCATTATAATGTTTTCATTTAAAGCACTAATCTCTTCACCACCTATGGTTGACTGGTAGAGAATGCCTAAGGCATTAAGTCCGCCACTGTACAATTTATGTGCGAAAGAATAAATAAATAAATAAATCAGTTCACACTATAAATTTTTTTAAAAGTCCTATTACGATCGAAAACAGACAGACGCCCAACTGAGCCTTTATTAATACCCTGTTGACACCCTTTTGTTACGGAAACATAAAACCCACGAATTTTAATCGCAAGTCTGCAACTCAAGTTAATAGATGAAAATAATGTATTGATTGATATCAACAGTGGGTCCATCAACCCGCGCTATGCTATAAACCGAGCACATAACTCACTCATCGGCCACGCCAAAACACGGAACAGACGAATTCCACTGTGTTTTCATACCAGTTATTAGGAAACGAGGTTCAACAAGGAGTTGTTTGCCAAATGTAACAAGACTAAAGGATCTTTCTCCAACTTATTGGGTGGGCCCCAGTAGGACTTTATAAAACCATCTTGGTTTTTAATATAAGAACATAAATGTGATGTGTGGTCATTCAGTGGGTAGTTTTTTTTTTACAAATTATAAACTATCATCAACCTTTTTATCGTCCCACTGCTGGGCACAGGTCTCCTCTCATACAGAGAAGGATTGAGCGTAATCACCACGCTTGCAAGTCCAGGTTTCCTCAAGATGTTTTCCTTCACCTTCAGTCATTGGTGTCCAAGATATACTTAGAAAGTACATATAACTTTAAGTTTCATTGGTACTTGCCTGACCTGGAATCGAACCCGCGCACTCATACTTGAGAGGCTGGTGTTTTAACCACTAGGGCACCACGACTATATATAAACTAGTGCTTGACCGCAACCCCGCCTGATGGTAAGCAGTGATGCAATCGTTGATGGTAAAGCGCGCTTGTTTATTAAGAGCCTAGTAACTCCAAACACATTTAAGCTAAGTTAATACAAACATTCGATTAAGCTATACTACTTACTACATATTAACATTAACGGGTATAGTAGCCTCAATGACCTTGTGCATGTGGGCGGAGCTAAACGCCGTACTCCCGAATTCGTAAAATGCGAGCGGTGGCGCGCTAAACTAAAACGACAATCAAAGAATATCCAGAGATGCAGACAAGCCGCGTGTAGGTCGCGATTTGTGCCTACGATTTCAGACGGGGGTATGGATGCAAGACGATAAATGTATATTTTGCATTAATAAATGGTAATATCGTACTATAATATATTTTTAGTATTCTTGATCAATGTTTAAATAAAATCAAGGAGTGCTCGTTACACAGTTTAATGGCCGATCGCAGACTGACAGACATTTGTAAAACAAGTACCCACACATTATAATATATCATAACATTCACATAAAAAATAATGGTAGATGGTAATATCTACCGATTCAACATATTTGAATTTTTTTTTCACTACTTTTCAGTATATGAGTATCATGTCTTTGCAGTGTCCTTGAATTAATTACTAATGCGAATAACATAAACGAGTTCATCGCGTTAACGTAAACCAAACGCGCACTAGGCACTTTGTGATATTTTTATTAAAAAAAAAACGTTGAACCACACTAGAAATTACTTTTATCGTGGGTGCATTTTTAAACATATAAATTCACAGACACAAACAGCCAGACCCGGAACAACTACTTGTAGGACATGTTCTGAATATTTGTTCCGCGCGGGAATTGAACCCGCGACAAGCAGCGCAGCAGTCAATAGCTTAACCGCTGCGCTAACCGTGCTTTATATAGATGCCTTGAGATTACAAAGCGCGTAGTTTCGGCCGTTTTCCATAAAGAGATAGTACCCTATTTATACTGTGTCAGTGACGTCGGATTGAATGTACTTCGTCGTAATGAGGTTTCAAATAAAACACGAGTTATTTTAAAATCTGTAAATTTTAATTCTTCGATCCAATAAATAACATGCGAGATTATAGGCATATCTAAAGCTGCAGAAATTTCTTGCAGTTGAGAATGGCCACAGTCTATTTCTATTGTTCCTACAACTGCACAGCTGATATTGATTTCTGTAGGATGTGCAAAATGTTTCCATACACATACGGCATTTAAAAATAAATAGGGAATGTAGTCCCACTTGTCGTTCTCCAACAATATCCACAGATCCTAAACCACAGTCTATAATTCTCCGTGCTTAGCAATTTTCTTTAGTTCTGAATAAAAGTAAGCAATATTAATTATGCGTCGCCCTTCGATGAAACAAGCTTGAGATTTGTTGAGGTTTTGGTGATATTTTGAGCTAAAAAAAGATATAACATACATTTTAATTAACCCTTGCAACACTGTTAGAGATTTTTGTCAAGGAATTAAGAATTTATCAAGAAAAATTAATTAAGAATTAACAAAAAAATAATTTTACAGGTATATGATATATTTGTAAACTAAAAATATAGGTTGTAGGACATGCAGGCATAATTTTACCTGAATGATGATGATGGAACTTGCGTCGTTTTTTTGTGCACATAGAGATATATAATATTATCATTTTCTTGACGACATTCTGTATGGATGTCTGACCTAGAATCAACTGCGTTAGTGTTCGACCTAAAAAGCAAATTAAACTTTTAAGTTCTGTCGATTGGTTTCTTTCTCTTCTTTTCTGTAAGTCGAAAAATGTTATTACAATATTATTTATTATTAATTAATATTATTTATTATTTATTTATTTATCCTACAGTATGTTAAGAAAACCCTGTCCGACCCGTGAAGGTGTTGTTAGGTATCGATAACTGATTCTACTAATGCATACAAAACCAGGCTAACTTAAAAAAAATCACCCTAAAAAAATAAATATTATTTCGCAAAAAGAGGTAACTTAATAAATATGCGTTAAGCACCCTTCCGCGGGCGGCGGGCGGCAGGGCACGCGGCACGTGGTCGCATCGCTGTCGCTATTTGCTCATAATAATACCGGTGTTGTCACTTTTTTAAAAATTACCAAATTTCGGGGAAGTTATTTCAAAATTCATTTGTATTGGTACTATGATGATAACGTAAAATTTTATATCATATTTGGTCATGTGTTTACTTAACCTTTATTATCCTTATGGGTCGGACAGGGTTTTCTTAACATACTGTATATATACGGACAAATCACACAGATTGAGCTAGCCCCAAAGTAAGTTCGAGACTTGTGTTATGGGATACTAACTCAACGATACTATATTTATAATAGATACATATATAGATAAACATCCAAGACCCAGGCCAATCAGGAAAAGATCGTTTTCCATCATGACTTGGCCGGGAATCGAACCCGCGGCCTCCACGTCGCAGGCAGGCGTGTTGACCGCTGCGCCACGGAGGACGTCAAAAAAATTTACTGATAACTGTGACATTCCAAGCCCGCCAGCCCGCGTCCATCGGCTTCGGCTACTTTAAACAATTACATATAGAAATAAAATATTTACAGGAAGAATCATTTAAAATAATCCAAGTAAGAGTTTTTATTACACATTTTTGCTAATATCGCAAAAACTAAAAGTCCTATCAACTCAAAACTTTTTGTAAAACTGTTTTTACACCAAAACCTTTAATTGAGTCCTAATTTTTGGTTTATATCACCATAAACAAAAAATCACATTTTCAAGTTACGTAAATTTCTAATAAGATTTTTATTTTTAAATCTCCTTACAAACCTATAAATTATAAATATTATAATCTAAGTGCGAGTGTTTACTTACCTGAATAGAGTCTTCTATATTATCAGCGGATGTAGTTAGTCGGATTATTGCCTTTCAAGTCTAAAGATTTCTTTCTAGATTTCCTGGAACAATTCGTAATTGTTTAACTTCAATTGTAAAAGAAAAATGGTTACAAAAGCTAATAGTAATTATAAAGAAAAATACAGTAATATGTAGGTATAAATACAAGAGTATAGGTAGATAGATACTTACGCCACCAGACGCATCTTCAATTCTCATTTGCGAGCTAATCTATGAACGTACACTGACACGATTCGCTCGTAAATATTTGCACTCACACAGACAACCACGCGTAGTCGGCGATAGCCGGAGCCAGGGGGGAGACAGTTCCCTTGAACGAACGTGTAGCAAAGAAAGTTGCGCCATCTACACTTCCCGACCTAAAACCATATCATAGATGTCTCTGTAAACAATTTGAAAAATAAATATTTTGAATTTTTATGAAAAAATATGATAAATTTTTAATAATTAGAAGGAGATCATTTAAATTACCAATTTCAATTAAATTTCCTTTTTAAAAATCCTTGTTCTGGCAACCTTATCAGATCATTTTGTTAATTGGTAACAGGAACCTAACATGGTTCACAAGTAGGGTTACCAACTATTTTCACAAAAAAACGTATAAAGTGGTTTGGATAGGAAAAAAATAAAGTATTAGGTAGAAAAAAGTATTTTTAAAATTTTATGTTTTTATTACATTAAAAACGTATTTTTGTGTGCTTTTAGCACATGCCAACAATTTTTTGTCATCTTTAAAGGTTACAAAGCTTGCTTGACAATTAACATTTAAAGGAGAACGGCCACGACCCATCCAAAAATAAAAAACCCAAGCCTGATGCAAAAATTTAATATATCAGATTTTAAATTAAAATTAGTATAGTTGTTCTGAGATATGATCGTTGCTGAATTCAGTGGCTAACATGTTTTTTGGCCATTAAAGTTATTAATTAGCATAGGCGCTCAAGGAAAACAATATATTATTTATAAATTGTCATTATTTCATATGATTACTATACAAAAGGACTCTAGAAAGTTAACAATGCTTGTAATACTACTTATATATAAACATATTAAACATAACAAAAGTATTGTAGTATCGTATTTAATAGAACATTATTTACAAAAGTTTTACAATGGTAATACAAGATACATAAGATAATTAGATTATTATATTACACAACAACTCTCGCTTGCATCGTCTAGCGTCACTATCTTGCTAGCTCACTCACAATCACGTATGTAATCACTTGCTTATTTTATTGTTATGGCCTGACTTACCTAATACTTACAATAATCATAATAAATAATGTGAATTAGGTATTGATAAGTTTACTAAAAAAACATTGTTTGCCTCAAGCGCCAGCTAAGCAACTACTATAGGCAAATAAAATATGTTAGCCACTGAATTTAGCTATGATCACTAAATCAGACGCTAATCAGCTTTGTTTACTAAATCAGATCTAAAATCTGAAATATAAAACTTTTGTGCCGAGCCTGGTCTTTCCTGGTGGTTTTTTTGGCCATTCTCCTTTAAATAAATAACCAACTCGTTTTGGATTAAATTTATTGATACTCTATTTCTCTCTTCTCGCCACTTTAGATTTATTAAAAAAAAAAACTCTTTGTTAAAATTGCAGGAACAGAGAGTAGGTAGGTAAGAAATATTTTGTTCATTCCAAATTATTTCCATTATCCGTTTTAAACATTTCGTTCAGCAATTACAAATCGTTAAGTACCCATAATGAGTATTTTATTTTACGCATCACAGTAAAGGTTAAAAATAAAGTATTTTTGCATACTTTATTTGTAAAAAAGTAGAATTACCAAAAATAAAGTAGAATGTAGGGTTAATTGGTTGGCAACCTTATTCACAAGATGGCCACTTTTTCATTTTAATTGCCTTAGCGTAAAAAAATTTGATTCTACAAGACCCGATGCCCATTAACAAGTTATTTTGTTTAATTTTCTTATTGTAATGTTTTGCAAATGTTTGTCAAAGCATAACAACAAGAAAATTAAACATAATAACTTGTTATTGGGAATGGAACTATGCTTATGAATACTTATATAGCTAAGTATACGTATGTATAGCATACCTATAACTCTGGTCAAGAACTCTAGATGGCGCTTCAAAATTGCTTGCATAAAAACGTCTCGAGAGGGCTCTCTTTTTCCCTAGTATTATTATACTCTTTGGCCGGAGCAGAGCAGCAAGCGACACAACCCTCCCGTCTGAATGCTAACGCACGACTGCCGCCCGCGCCCGCGCAGAGCACCTCTAAACCTATGTAAATGTTTCAAAATAAGGATATTTCCTTGGCAAATGTTGATGGATTTAAATATGCTCTTGCATATCTGTAGTACTTCTAACCGCGAATTTTTCAGTGTAAAAATATTTCCACACATCAATGCCGTTTAGAAGTAATAACGAATATTAGCCAAAAATAGCGTTTTGGTAACTATTTTTTTAAGGCAAAAGGCAAAATCCTACGAAAAAATCATCTTTAGTAAATGTTGTACATGAATCAATAGACAAGATATATTTTTTTCAAATCTCAAAACCAAGCCGTTAATTAGAAATTAGCTTCCTAAAGTGACCATTTTACGCTACTAAATGAGACTAAGGCCCTTAATGGATAAAATTATATCGATTCTGAAATATTTGAATTCAATTTTTTCTATGAAACACCTGTTTTTTTTTAATAAGACATAGACTAGAATGAGTGCTCGTTTATTCTATAAAAGGTAGCTTTGATGGTAAAGCGTCATAATACTAGGTCATTTTACTCATGACGTTTTGGAATTAAAATGATACATATGGACTGCATTCCAGCGAGTTGCACAGTTAACTTGCGCGAGTTATACACTATGTAACAAAAACCCTGTTGTTCCTTTCAGGGACATTAATGAAGTCATAATTAGAAAACAGTAATCATTGTCTAGTCGAGGGGTCACAATCAAATACCTATTAAAACCGACAAATTCGTTTTTTTTTTTTTTTTAGAATATCTAATTTTATAAGTTAAATAAATTGGCGGGAACGTTCTACTTATGTCTAATTTCTTCATGCAGAATTGCAGAGCTAAGAAATCAGTTACAGATTATAAATATTAATAATTAAACATTTATTTTAATTATTTTTGTTGAACAATTTGTATAAATTACTTGCTTTATTACGTCCGTATGCCGATTCTTAAAACGTAGGTTGAAGGAACAACAGGGTTTTTGTTACATATTGTAGATTGATATCCAAAGTTTCTGTAAGCATTCCTCTCAAATGGAAATAGTGCCTTTGTTTCTTATTATAGCAAGACAAGCAAATGCAGAATGTGACTTTTGCTATTCGTTTTTTGACAGGATTTCTTGTTATAGTCAACATGCTGCTTTAAAATCAAAAGCTAAGCTCATATAGCTTAGCTTACGAAGCTTTTCTTTTAAAGCGCTATTATTTACTTATAAGTCTTATTATTAGGTTTCCGTACGTTCGAATGTTAATTCACTGTTTAAAGAACCCTTTCTGTCTTCTCTCCAGCCGGACGAGCTTGCCAAATCGGTGAAGCTGACTTCACGAGAGCGGAGGTTTATAAAGTTCGCGAGCGTCGAGTATGGAGGCCAGCTGTACATGACGCCGCAGGACTTTCTCGAGTCTGTGGTGGAGCAGGAGCCAAGACGTAAGTCCCTTATTTTCTTAAATTTTCTTTAAGCTAGTCCAAGACACACGTAACTGACTTGTTATCCTGTCAGTAAAATACTTATCATCATCATCTCAGTGTTAAACCCAGTCGCATCCGAAGCTTTCCAGCTTTGTATTCTGGGGTCCGCTTTATCAGTCTAACTGCTGATTTTGGCTAAACTTCGATATTTTCCGTGAAGCGACTGCCATCTGACCTCCACAACCCGAAGGCGATATCGAAGCATTGCAGTCAGACCTAATTGTTGGACTTTTGAGGGCTCCAAAAACCGTAACTACTGACCGACTACATCATCATCATCATAATTATCAACCTTTTATCGTCCCACTGCTGGGCACAGGTCTCCTCTCATACAGAGAAGATTTGAGCGTAATCACCACGCTTGCTCAATGCGGGTTGGCGATTTCAGACTTAAAGTCCAGGTTTCCTCAAGATGTTTTCCTTCACCTTCAGTCATTGGTGTCCAAGATATACTTAGAAAGTACATATAACTTTAGAAAAGTTACATTTGTACTTGCCTGACCTGGAATCGAAGCGCACTCATACTTGAGAGGTTGGTGTTTTAACCACTAAGCCACCACGACTTCATAGGGGAATAAAAATTCCTACTAATATTATCGTACTTCCTACTGCTACTAATCCTAAGTTTACGAGAATGTACATATGTCTGAATGGATTAAGTATGTACGTTTGTTACTCTTTCACGCAAAAACTATTAAACGGATTTATATAAAATTTGGCACACAGATGGTTTTTAAGCAGATATGTTAAAAAAAAAAAAAAAAAAAAAAAAAAAAACTTAAATTCTTCTTCTGCAGCCTATAGAGGTCCACTGCTGGACAAAGGCCTCCCCCAAAGCTTTCATTGCTTTGGAGGAGTTTGCCATAATCCCCACGTTTGGCAGGCGGGTTGGGGAGCGCCGTAATTTGATATTCCACAGGAGAAGCGCTGCTGCTCGCCTCCCTGTTGAGAGTTCCCTTAGCTGTCTCTTACGACACTCACGGGAGGATATGAGTTGGTACTATTCTAAGCCAGGTACCACCCGGGCGTAGGTAAAGGCAATTTAGCATGATTAATAATTAGTTGTTTCCATTTTGCAGCCCGTCTGAAGCGGCGTGTGCTGACCACAAAGGAGATCGAGAACCTGCGCGACCACACGCCGCAGCTCAAGAAGGGTTCCTCACAGATGTTTCGCTCCATGAGAGATAAAGGTACCTCGCTATATCTACTTCTCAGAATCATCTGGTTAGCCGTTTTCCAAGTAAAGCCACTCGGTCAATATTTCGCTGTTGATTGTGTTGGTTGAATGGGCACGGTTTTATTCAGTAAAAGTCTGACACTTTCCCTAGAGTGGGAGGGGTCATTAGAAAATTTCGCACCCAAAAGTAAATGAAAGGTACGGGCAGGAAGATCGAAGACAGGAATATAATATGAATGGGACTAATAACATATTTAAAACGCAAAAAAAGTGTAAAAACGGATGTGTAAAGAGAGCATAAAGTCTGCCTGTAGGCATATTTTATTTGCTAATAGAATAAGAAGAGCGTAGGTTCAAAATCACCAACGTGCAGAATTAGCTCTGCTTGCAATTTAATGTCTTAAATCTAAACTTTGTTGGGAAAAGAAAATTTATATAAATACTACAAGTAACCTGTTTTGTATTGTACATAAATCAAATCATCATCATCATCTCATTGCTAATCCCAGTCGCATCCGAAGATTTTTCAGCTTTGGAGTCTGAGGTCCGCTTTACCAGTCTAACTGCTGATTTTGGCTAAACTTCTATATTTTCCGTGAAGCGGCTGCCGTCTGACCTCCACAACCCGAAGGCGATATCGAAGCATTGCAGCTAGACCAATTGTTGGAATTTTGAGGGCTGCAACAACTCGTAACTACTGCCATTAGATGTTCGTATGGCAACCGGGACCAATGGCTTAACGTGCTTTCCGAGGCACGACCAGACCAGTGCAAATATTCATATTCATGCATAGTTGCATACAAATATTTGCATTGCGCAGCGGCCGCGTTCGCTACCGCTACGCCACGTAGGCTGTCGTTTTCGTATAATTTATCAAAGAGTTACATTTTAATTTAAATCAAAATAAACTTAGAGAATGCCATTCCGGGAACGCGTCCTAATGCAGGATCTTCAACAACAGGTCAAAAATATTAATGTAATGGTAATCAACTCCTGTCATTATTTGATTTACCGTATTTTTAAACAAAATGTAGTTTAGTATGATTTTTATTTTTTTGCATAAAACTAATCTTGTAATTCGCAACCTTGGTGATTTTGAGCCGTATATGTATCATTATAACATCATATTTCTGATATTTCTAACTTTACAAAAATTGAGATAAGTTTTAAGGAAAACAATTCATGTTTACTATATTGACTGTCATATTTATATTAGTTCTTGCTGATTTTAATAGATTTGTATTTATTTACTGATTTTTACTTTCAAAACAGAAAAGATATCTTCTCTTCTGATTATATGTATAAACGTTTTACAATAAATTGAGTTGAATAAGAAAATGCTATGTTATCATACATGTCTAATTGAAATATTATTTTTACATTACTACTGAATTTCAATAACAAACCAAGATGGTGCATACATTGGTGTACGTATTAACACTCTATAATGTTATCGATACTATTAACACTCACTATAATTGTATCGATACTATTAACGCTTTCTATAATTTTTCAGGCATTATCTCCTACACGGAGTATCTGTTCCTGCTCTCAATTTTAACAAGTAAGTATATATTTAGTATACCTACCTAATAAAATCTAAACTCCAGACACGATTTTTATTTTTAAGATGACTTATGTTCATACTACACACATCAAAAGTGTCTAGGGATCAACATATATTTTTGCAATAACTTTTCTCCTGATTGATATTAATTAAAATTTTCTTTAAGGATTCATCAAATAAAGTGTTTTCGTTTGTCACAGTAACGATAAACCAAGTCACCTTTGCATTAATAAAGAAATTTGCCATTTTCCTAATAAAGGGATATTTGACATTTGAACCACTAACACAAAAGTTCGAAAAAAAGACTGAAATAACAGTTTTCTCTAAAATTTTATTGGGTAACTTAAACAATTAATAATCCGTGTTTCTACCGCGAACACTAACAACACAAGAACATCGGTTTGGCATACTCAAAATGAGTTCATCCAAATCACGCTGTGGAATGGCCGCCCATGTTCGTTGCAACAACAAAAAAAGGTCTTCTTGCGACTGGATACCCTCCATATTCGGCAGAGCTCTTCTCTGTAGCATATGCCATGCATGCTCAATCGGGTTCAAGTCTGGCGACTGAGCAGGCCAGGGCAGGACATTGATGTTAGCTGCGGCGAGAGTCTGTCTTACAACTCTTGCGGTGTGCGGTCGTGCATTATCATGCATTAACTGAAATAAGGGACCGATTTGCACTTGTAGAGGAACGATGACGTCTGATACAATCGTCTCAGCATAAATTTGAGCGTTGAGGTTGCCTCTGATCCAAATCAACTCAGTTCTTCCGCCGATCCAAATACCCGCCCATACCATGATGGTTCCACCACTATAAGGATGGACTTCCTGGCAGGATTTTAATCGCTGTTGGCGTCCAGGGGTTCTCCAGTGTCGTATACGCCTTGTATCCGGTCTCATACCAAAACGAGACTCATCAGAAAAGCACACGAAACGCCATTGTTCTTCTGCCCAATTTCTGTGTTCAAGAGCCCATTGATATCGAATCCTACGATTGTGCATTGCTATAGGTGGTACCCGTAGCGGTCTTCGAGAATGAAGGTTCACTTCATGCAAGCGGTTTCTGACTGTTTGGTCGCTAATTAAGTCCCCTGAAGAGTGATGAAGCCTCACGGCTAACATCATGGCGGTTATTGTTGGAGCTCTTCGAGTTAAGATTTGAATGTATCGGTCTTGTCTCCGTGTGGTGCAGCGATACCGTCCTCCATGGCGCTCAGCCACGGTACCAGTGCTTCGGTAACGTGTCCAAAGTCGACTGATAACACTCTGACTTGTATTCAGAGCTAAAGCCACAGTACGTTGCCGGGAACCAGCTTCTATCATTCCGACGGCTCTGAGCATTTCTTCCCTGCTTAAATGACGTCGCCGCTCCATAATAACGTTGGTTTTAATCAGTAGTAGGGAAACAGTAGCACTAATAATGTCTTCAATGCGTTGTATGTTTTTATAGGGAAAATATTGACAGCTGATTTTCATCTTTTACTCGAATTTGATTCACAGTTCCTGATTCAAATTATGAAATGCACCAAAAAGGATCCATATAAATTTATAAAAACATAAATTCATTACAAAGCCACATCTCAATCTCAAGAAATCCGCATAAAAATGCTTGATCCCTAGACACTTTTGATGTGTGTAGCTTTCCGCCAGCGGCTTCGAACGCGTGGAATTCGGTTATATCGCGCTTTTTAGATTTCCCTCAGGAATATCAATTTTTTCCGGGATAAAAAGTACCCTATTATTTAATCCGGACTTCTAACTTTACGTCCGCAAAATTTCAAAGCAATCGATTCAGTAGTTATGGCGAGAAAGCGGAACAATCAAACAAACTCGCTTTGCGATTTATAGTATTAGTAAGGATCAATGGTCTCTCCTATATTTCTTTACGAACTGTTGCCCGCGACTCATGATATTAATACCTTGTCATGCCTTGATTAAATTATACTTTATTTATTCTAAAATAAAAGTAGTCTAAAAATTTCTATAACAACAGTTATCTGCCAGTAAAAATTCCGTAAATATCGGAAAAAAAACAGACATTTAGACAGACTTACTTTTAGGGTTCAATTCCCGCACGGAACAAATATTTGTATGACCTACAAGTAGTTGTTCTGGGTCTGGATGTTTGTGAATGTGAGTTATATGTTTGTAAACACACCAACGATACAGGAGAAATACCTAGTGTAAGGAAACGCTTTAAAAAAAAAAGAAATACTTTCACTTGCATTTAGCAGCAACCTTTTTTTTCACAGATTGTAGTAGGTACATATGGTTAAAAAGTTTCTTACAAAATATGTTAGGTAGTCTACAATCGAGTGGGTGAAGCACTGTTCTCCTAGCTAGGTTACAGAATAACCTGTTAAGGAGAAGCAGTCTCGTCCCCCTATGCTTAAGATACAGGTATAAAACATAATATTGTATAGTACATTACAAATGATACTTAATTTTTGAGATCTTACATTGCCATTTAAAAAGACGTATAATTTGTTTACAAGATCCCCATTTATTTCTAACACTCAAAGCACATCTGCCGGGTATCTGTAGCACATAATTTCGTATTTCAGAGCCGGCTTCAGGCTTCCGCATCGCATTCAACATGTTTGATACCGATGGCAACCAACGTGTCGATAAGAACGAATTTCTAGTCGTAAGTATAAAAGTGCATGTGTGGGTTAAGTGTAAGCGATGAGCGGACAGCGATTTTAAATATGAAATTTCAAAATTTTCTCAATGGCTTTTTTTCGTTTGTACGTCATAACTTTCTTCATACTTTATCAATATAATGAGGCATCATTTTAAAGCTTTTCTGGACCGCTACAGCGGAAAAATATACAAATTACTCGCATTCGAAAATTTACGATTGAAAATTCAATATGTGCGTATACTTCGCACAGATTACCTTAAACTTTATTAAAACCCATTCGCAAAATATTTCACGTTGTTGGTTCGCAGCCCCGTTGTCCGACATCAGACGACTCTTCAAAAGCAAAAATGGGGCGAAAAAGAAAGCTTCTAGAATCTGGAATCATCGAATTGGCCTGTTTGGCCGGACGGGAACAGTTTCAAAAAGTTTTCCGTTATAAAATTAAATCAGTTTATTTTCGAGAAACAAGACTCATAAAATTTCATTAAAAAATAAAAGATAAAATCTTATTTATTGTACAAAAAAGCGTTTGATCAAGAAAATATGTCGTTTAACTATTATCTGACAGATATCTTTGACGAATCCTTTTTTTCCAGCCCTCTCAATTTGATTGAAATTTCAATTGTTGCGAAATATTACCAATACTAGCGGCCGCCAGCGACAGCGTGGTTTAGTTATGCTCCGCTCCTATTGGTCGCAGCGTGATGTTATATAGCCCAAAGCCTTCCTGGATTAATGGGCTATCCAACACAAAAATAATTTTTCAAATCGGACCAGTAGTTCCTGAGATTAGCGCGTTCAAACAAAGATACAAACAAACTCTTCAGCTTTATATATTAGTATAGATATTTAAAAATCGCTCTCCGCTTCCTCTTACACCATACCATAGGAGTACGAGTAAAAATTAGCACAAGCTAAATTAGCCGCTAAAGCACATCGCGTTAGATTATAACAATGTAGAGGAAGGGGGTTTGCCGAGGCGAAATAGGAAAATTGATTCTATTTAGTCCGTCATTCAGATTATACAGTATGTTAAGAAAACCCTGTCCGACCCATGAAGGTGTTGTTAGGTATCGATAACTGATTCTACTAATGGATACAAAACCGGGCTAAACTTTAAAAAAAAATCCCCCTAAAATAATAAATATTATTTCGCAAAAAGAGGTAACTTAATAAATGTGCGTCGGGTCGGTGCACGGGACGGACAGGGTTTTCTAAACATACTGTATATAAGATACATATACAGTATGTTAAGAAAACCCTGTCCGACCCGTGAAGGTGTTGTTAGGTATCGATAACGGATTCTACTAATGCATACAAAACCGGTCTAAACTTTAACAAAAAATCCCCCTAAAAAAAATAAATATTATTTCGCAAAAAGAGGTAACATAATAAATATGCGTTGAGCACCCTTCCGCGGCCGGCGGGCGGCAGGGCACGCGGCACGTGGTCGCATCGCTATTCGCTCATAATAATACCGGTGTTGTCACATTTTTAAAAATTACCAAATTTTGGGGAAGTTGGAATTAATTCGCGGGAAAAAAAGATTTCAAAATTCATTTGTATTGGTACTATGATGATTACGTAAAATTTTATATTATATTTGGTCATTTGTTTACCTAACCTTTCCTTGATCCTTATGGGTCGGACAGGGTTTACTTAACACACTGTATATATAATTCTGGATCTTAGAAGCATTAGGTCGTATGTATAGGTCGACCTCAGATTCAAGAGGTCGTCTTGCCTATACATACGAAAAAAAAAATGGTCCAGCTATACAGTGATTAGTGCACAAAAATCAAACACAGATTTGGGTAGAAGAGCTAAAAAAAAAGCACAACATGTCTTTATGGGACACGGAACCAAGATTTATTAAATATGTTTATATTTTCCTTTTTTTGGAACAAGCAACTAAGAATTATTAAATATTATGACGTAATTTATTTTGATAAGAAAAAGTGGGCTCTGATTTCGACTGGCATTTTAATTATCTTTACAACCATAAAAAAGTAGTCATAATGAATAAACTATAGTAGGTAGACATATGGTGTCGCAGACTTTTTTGTGGGCATTTTTAAGGTCTACAATATTCGTACATTATTTTGATCTATCTCAAAGGGTTCAGTCAACGTTTGCAATGTAAGCTCAAAAAAATGGGTTTATTTTGCGACATGTGTTAGAAACCTCAAAAATTATCAGTGTTCCTGTTCAGTGTTACATACATAAAAACCTTCCTGTTGAATTACTCTATCTATTAAAAAACTCTATGAAAATCCGTTGCGTAGTTTTAAAGATTTAATCATACAAAGCGCCATAGGGAAACTAAAAGTTTTATAATATGTGGTGATGTTTATATTTTCCTTTTTTTTTTGGGATAAGCAACTAAGAATTATTAAATATGTTTATATTTTCCTTTTTTTTTTCGGGACAAGCAACTAAGAATTATTAAATATGTTTATATTTTCCTTTTTTTTTTCGGGACAAGCAACTAAGAATTATTAAATATGTTTATATTTTCCTTTTTTCGGGACAAGCAACTAAGAATTATTAAATATGTTTATATTTTCTTTTTTTTGGGATAAGCAACTAAGAATTATTAAATATGTTTATATTTTCCTTTTTTTGGGATAAGCAACTAAGAATTATTAAATATGTTTATATTTTCCTTTTTTTGGGATAAGCAACTAAGAATTATTAAATATGTTTATATTTTCCTTTTTTGGGACAAGCAACTAAGAATTATTAAATATGTTTATATTTTCTTTTTTTCGGGACAAGCAACTAAGAATTATTAAATATATTTATATTTTCCTTCTTTTTTGGGATAAGCAACTAAGAATTATTAAATATGTTTATATTTTCTTTTTTTCGGGACAAGCAACTAAGAATTATTAAATATATTTATATTTTCCTTTTTCTTTTTTGGGATAAACAACTAAGAATTATTAAATATGTTTATATTTTCCTTTTTTGGGACAAGCAACTAAGAATTATTAAATATATTTATATTTTCCTTTTTTCCTTTTCTGAATGTTTTTTTCTGCAATGTATATTTAGATTCAACGTCTGCTGGGTGGTACATTTAAGGAGCGTAAAGATTTGGACCCCAAGAGCCAGGAGGCAGTGAGTTTGAAATTGACAGCTTGCAGAAGCGATTCTGCCTCGCTATTCAAAAATACGGCTTCAAATTTTGATTCGATTTGACGGTGACGCTGTCAGTGTTTTCTTTATTTTTGATCTCTATTATTTTTATTTTCATTTTAAATATAATTTTTGTTACTTTTTCTACAATTCATTTTTAAAGTCTAATCAAAATTTCTGCCGTTACCAAACAAATATTAATGCCGCTCAAATGTGTGTATATCCGTTAAATAACTTTTTTTGTTCTCTTTCTCTTTGGGCCAAACAATTAACTGAAAAAAGACCCAATTACATTAAAACTTCCAATTACTTTATTTTAATTCCTTTTCACTTATAAAACATTAAAAATGTCACTAAACTGTCTGTGTTTTAAAGGAAAAATGCTTTTTTATAATTTTTGTTTACAGTATAATCCATTTTACCAGAGCGGTATAAAGTGTTCTTTCGCTTATCTTTTTGGTTATATTTGAATATTTATGTATATGTAAATAATAATGTAATATTTATATGTGTATTATGTGCTCACCACGGCTTAGCTGCTTACCTTAGTGTCGACAAGTGCCATGAGGAACAGGACCAGTCATGTCCAGAGTCCGTCCACAGTAAGTCCACAGTGGACATCACTAAGTCCGCCCGTTTTTTGTATCGTCCGTTTTGTTCTATTTTGTTTTAGGTGTTTTATTTTAATCTTTTCTATCATCTATCTTTCAATATATAAGTTTTACGGATTTCTTCTTCTGTTTGTTCTATCTACAATTCACATAAACAACGTTATTTTTTGTTTATGAGAAACCTGAATATAGTTCGTTCAGAATAAGCAACTGAATTGATTCCAATCATTTTTACACCATGTTATATTTTTCCCAAATACATGCAGGCGCGGGCGGGTGAACGGTACGTTGACCATATTTTTGTTGGGACTACCAGATAAGCTAACAAGCTCATAACTTTGTAATTTTTTATGATATTTTTTGAAATTTTGTACATAGATTATTTACTTAAAAATACTGGACTGGTTTCGCGTATACATAAAATCACGTTGTATTTACCCTGTGCATTAGGTTAACCGTTGTGACATTTGTCTTAGAACGCACATATTATGTAAAACTATTGGATGAGGAAAACAGTACTTCGTTTAAATCGAGCCCAGAAGTGGTGTAAGTAAGACGCCGTGTATGTGTGACACTAGTTCTCACTGATTTTTTTTTTATATGACGTTTATTACATTTAATTTTTATTATTATTGACTAACGTAATATTAAGACCGTTGTTACTAATAACTATGGATATGAAATTAGTCTGAAATAAACGGATTCATTTATTTATTGTTTTATTGGTTGTATTGTGTTGTATTTTAAAATGCGTATTAAAATACATATATATACTACCTTATCCTGTTCATGATTTCTTTTATATATTATAATATTGTACGTGTTTTTATCAATGTATTGTGTGTTGCTACCAATCACTAGTTGCATCTGTCAAAAAACGGTTTAGCTAATGTGCAGGGTATATATATATATATATACTACTACTATTTATATTATATGGATAATGGGCAAGGATGCCTAATAGTAGGCTACAATTGTTCGAGTGAGGCGTAACTGTAAGAGAATCCGTAAACATCGCCTTTGATCTATGTTTTTTTTTTTTTTTTCTAATAAAGATAAAAATAATTGAAATGTTCGCTTTAGCATAACTTTATTTTATTGTGCTTCGTTTTTAAAAAGATTTAAATATTACTATGTACAATGAATAATTTTCATATTCTCAAATTGTTATGTTAATAATTTGCTTTTTAACACTGGGTCAAATTAATAAATTCCTGAAGTTGTTGACAGCTAAACATTTTTTTTCGGGTTTTGACATTGATACCTAACAGCAGAGTGCTAGACAATTTAATTTGACCCTTTACAATTAATTCGATTCATTTATATAATTTAAGGTTTGCACGAAAATTTTATCTGTAACAAGATATTTTCTTGGTATTGTCGTTAATTTGAGTGTCGTTTTGAATTTTTACATGTGTATCATTGTTGGCGTTACTTTACATAACGACTCAATTAACACACCATTATCAAAAACTACATGCTTTTTTTAATCAACTTCAGTCCGACTGCGTATGCGACACTTTTTGTAGGTATGAAGAATAAAGGCTTCCCCAGACTGGCAAGACACGACTTTAGTAGAAAAATATCTGTAAATATATGAAAATTGTTTTTCCAGAGTCGTGTCACGCCTTTCTGTGAGCGTTATTAACTAAACTTTCACTTTCCCTGTTTCATCACATTCATCACCATCATTTCAGCCGAAAGACGTCCACTGCTAGACATAGGCTTCCCCCAATTATTTCCACGATGACCGGTCTTGCGCCTCCAGCGGTTTTCCGCGACCTTCACCAGGTCGTCACTCAAGAACCCGTCGGCCCCATCAGGCGTCGGTTCTACGGGTAATGTGCACGGCCCAATGCCACTCAAGTGTTTCAATTCTTCGGGCTATAAAAAATTAAATTAAAAAAATTAAAATTCATTTATTTCAGATATCTTGGATCCATAAAACATGGCTATGTCGGTTACTCTCGTTCTTCTGCGGATCTCCTCATTTTTGATTTGAACACGCAGTGAAACCCCAAGCCCTATAGCCCTCTTCATTACCCTTTGAGTCACCTTTCTTATAAGGCCCATTCTTAGCGTCCACGTATGGTACATTATTCGTAAACAGTTCCTTTCACTATTAACTTGCCAAGCCAACAGCAACCCTATTACTTTAACAATAAAGATTTTAGAGGCTTTGATCAGACAGGTGTTGTCTAGCGGGCATTTGCCCAACGGTTAATGTTGGATAGTTGTATATATGTTACAATAAACTCTGCTTGCGAAATGCAAGATTGTATGACGTCAATATAACGCTTTGTTCGCATTTAGCGTTTGTAGATACTGCTACAAGATCACTGTAATTTTGACAAACTTGGTAGGTATATGTAGCAAACTAACAGCAAACTTATTATGACGAGATTAAAGAATGCTGTGGTACTAGCTGCGCATTAGTTCCGATCCTGTAGAATTTATCACAATAAAAATCTATCCTATATGTTATAACCATCTTCTCTTCTCGGTTATAAACCATCTGTGTGTCAAATTTCATCTAAATCCGTTCCGTAATTTTTGCGGGAAAGAGTATTGAACTTACATCCTTACGTACAATTTTTCACGTTTATATTATTAGTAGGATAGGTAGGGTTGACACTGATGCAAAATCAATGGTAAAGTAACTGTGAATTTATTGTATTTCATTCAGCGACATCGCATTTGACTTTTAACATTTCTATAAACAAACATATTTTTACAGGACTTTTGGCGGGAAAGTCAAGCTGAGTGTCACGCTCATTATTGAATGGATTTTTAAACATGTTTACTAAATGAAAGTGCGTGATTTATGTATTAAAAGTGAATTCAATAAATAATTCATAAATAACAGTGAAATATCGCAGCATAGTGACCACATAATGACTTTGTCTCAAAACTCCCTCGTAAGACAGTTCACGCGGCCATCTTTTTCGACATGAATAATTCATTACGTGGCATTGGCTAAATGTACAAACCGTGCGAAGCCAAAAAAGAAAGAAAGAAGAACATATTTTTACTCTTTGACATTTCACAATATCAACATAGAGTTTTTTTTTTTTTTTTGTTAAAGCGTACGTCGAACGCAGTCGGACAAAAGTTTAGTACTTATTGTGTTTTAACTTGTTAATAAAAATTTCAGATGGAAAAAATCTTCAGCTTCGCGTGGCGAGGCAAGCGGGGGATGACGGAGGAAGAAAATAAGGGGGATGGAAAAGGGGATGAAAATGCGGATGGCAAGGCTCATGAGAACTATGTCAACGATGATCAGGGGTTGCAGCGGAGGCACAATGTGGATACTTTCTTGCAGGTAAGTATTTCTGATATTTAAATAAAAAAAAAGTTATATAAGAAAAACACAATAAGCTTTTGATTCTCAGCCTTTATAAAATTTTGTCTTTAAATACAACAATTATAAAATTCTTTATTTTTAATTTATTAAACAAAAACCGGCCAAGCGCAGGTCGGACTTGGGCACGAAGGGTTCCGTGCCATATCTATACATCTATACAAAAAACCACGCAAAAACGCACCGGAAGACGTAGCGTGGGTAGGCCCCCGACAAGGTGGACCGACGACCTGGTGAAGGTCGCGGGAAACCGCTGGATGCGGGAGGCGCAGAACCGGTCGTCGTGGAGAACCTTGGGGGAGGCCTATGTCCAGCAGTGGACGTCTTTCGGCTGAAATGATGATGATACAAAAAACAGACGTTTAACTTTTAGTATTTGTTGTTATAACGGCAACAGAAATACATCATCTGTGAACATTTCTAAGATCTACCACAGTTCATGAGATGCAGCCTAGTGACAAACACACAGACAGACGGTCTTAGTAATAGGATCCCACTTTTACCCTGTAAACATAGAACCATGTGCCTTTCGAAACCACACAATGGTGTAAAACTATTTTAAAAAATGCAAAATCATTACATAACTAATCAATTAACATAACTACCTTATCCTTCCAGGTGCACTTCTTCGGCAAGAAAGGCACAAACGACCTGAAGTTCGAGGGCTTCAGACAGTTCATGGAGAACTTGCAGACTGAAGTTCTGGAGCTGGAGTTCCATGAGTTTGCTAAAGGTAGGGTGCATAATCATTTCAGCCGAAACAGGTCCACTGTCGTCCACTGCCGTCCACGCCGGACATACCCCAAGGGTCATCACTCTTACTGATTCTGACAGGTCTATGTGTAAATGAGGTAGAAATTGGAACTACACGACCATCTTTTTTTTTTAATACATATCACACAACAATAGGTTATTTGACTAAAAAACTAATTAGTCCGTCAGTCAGATTTTCAAAAAATACTAGACACGTATTTATTTTTTTCTTATAAACAAAAAATGAAGACGACACAGTGCGTTGAAAACTCTTGTGACGTCGCTACACGCCGCACTTTTCAGGCACCAGTGACGTCACCAGCCACGACTCCTGATCTTTGATGCCTTTTATATTTGTCAATTTTTATTGATTTGATAAAACAATATTTAGTTCTAGTATTTTTTGGAAATCTGACTGACGGACTAATTAGTTTTTTTTAGTCAAATACCCTATTGTACAAATTTTGATAATACTTAGAAGGCCAATTCAAGCATTTGCCCTCTTCAGTGTGTTAAATAAATCCGGAACAAATTCAGGATTGGAATTCAAATATTATTACCTTCTAATACTTACATCATTATCATTTTCGTTATCAACCTTTTTATCGTCCCACTGCTGGGCGCGGGTCTCCTCTCATACAGAGAAGGATTGAGCGTAATCACCACATGCCGTTTTCCTGATAATGTTTTCCTTAACTGAGCGCTGATGATGAAAATAATATTTACACAAACTAAAAGCGCCTGACAGGGTTCAAACCTACGACCTATAACTTGTAAGTCACGGCCGATACCACACCGCTGTTCTTCTTCTAATCTTCTATCTATACTAATATATAAAGCTGAAGAGTTTGTTTGTTTGAACGCGCTAATCTCAGGAACCACTGGTCCGATTTGAAAAATTCTTTTTGCATTTGATAGCCCATTAACCTAGGAAGGCTTTAGGCTTGTGTGACCAGCGCGTGTGGGTAGCCCCCGCAGCGCGTCTGGGGATTACTCCGGTACCCGGGTAATTCCCCTTTGGCGCGGAAACCGGAAAACAAGGCCGGTAAGCCCTGAGAGTGGCACGGCGATTAGGCCTTCGGGCCGATCCCGTGTCACTCTCAACGCAGGGCCCGAGGGTAACCGGGTGGTTTTAGTGGGTATTCCCGGCTTCGGCCGAGTGAGTCCCATACACGTCCGTCGCCTAGCTAGCGGCGGGTATGGTGCGTAACGGCATTTCCACTCGATAAAAAAAAAAGGAAGGCTTTAGGCTTAACATCACGCTGCGACCAATAGAAGCGGAGCATTCAGCACTAACTACACGTGAACGATGTCGCGCGCGGCCGCTAATAGTAGATAAACTACAAAAGGTTATCGTTCGACATTCTCTCAGCCAAAAACTTAACCATTTCAGGTCACGAAACAATATCCGAAGTAGACTTCGCGAAGATCCTGCTCCGCTACACATACCTGGACACGGATGAGTACGACATGTACCTGGACAGGCTGCTGGACCGCGTCAAGTACGAGCACGGCATCACCTTCGAAGAGTTTAAGACCTTCTGCCAGTTCCTCAACAACTTGGAGGACTTCACCATCGCTATGAGGATGTATACGCTCGCTGACCATCCTATTTCCAAAGGTAAATCTTCAATCCACTGCTGGAAATTATTGATTATGAAATACTGGAAATAAAATAAAAACAGGAAAGATCAATATAAATGATGAATACAAATTAAAACGCCATTAACCGTGATTTTACTAACCAAATTTTAGGCTTTAATAAACACATATTTCCATAGTAACTTACTCATCTTTTGTCATTCTTCTCTCCTCAGACGAGTTCCACCGCGCAGTCAAGATTTGTACGGGCATCTCCCAGTCGGAGCACCTGGTGTCCACTGTGTTCGCCATATTCGACGCGGACGGAGACGGACTCCTCAGCTACAAAGAGTTCATAGCCATCATGAAGGATCGACTCCACAGGGGCTTCAAGGTTGGTTACCAGACGCCTCACTCAATACACTCCACTGGAGGTTCATTTTTGTTTAATATTTCGTCTTTTTTTTCGACTGTAACAATAGGGCAGTTGACTAAAAAAAACTAATTTGTCCGTCAGTCAGATTTCCAAAAAATACTACATACTTCCTTATGCCGCTGACGTGGCTGAGTTTTAACGAGTGAAAGGTCGGTACAGTCTTAACTAAAGGTAAACAAAAAGATAACTAATTACTACTACTAATACCAATCACTTCAATAGGGTAGTTGACTAAAAAGAACTAATTAGTCCGTCAGTCACATTTCCAAAAAATACTAGACTTGTATTTTTTTCTTTTTTCATATAAACAAAAAATGAAAACGACACAGTGCGTTGAAAACTCGTGTTACGTCACTGCACGCTAAACTTTTTAGCAAGGAGTGACGTCATCGGCCACCACTCCTGATCTTTGATGCCTTTTATATTTGTTAATTTTTACTGATTTGATAAAACAAAATATACGTATCCAATATTTTTCTATAATCTGAATGACGGACTAAATAGAATCATTTTTTTACCCAGAAAACATCCCTATTTGCCTGTGCGGAGTTCCCGTCAAATAACAATAGTCTTCAAGGCTAGAGTGAATAGGCTCATAATAAACTTATGCAATTTCTCGAAATATGCTAAATGCACAAATCATATGCAGTGTTATTACAAAACAAAATCTAACTTTTGTTCCAGCTTTAACATTTGCGTCAGTATTTGTATTTCGAACTTTAAAAGTTCTTAATACAAAAGTGGCAACTTAATACCCAACTAAGCTGTCATTTATACAATACCTATGTAACGAAAACCCTCGTTCGACCCATAAGGATAATAAACTTCCCCGAAATTTGGTAATTTTAAAAAAAAGTGACAACACCGGTATTAGTAAGTATGAGCGAATAGCGATGCGACCACGTGCCGCGTGCCCTGCCGCCCGCCGCCCGCGGATGGGTTGCATACCGCACATGTATTAAGTTACCTCTTTTTGCGAAATAATATTTATTTTTTTTAGGGGGATTTTTTTTTAAGTTTAGCCCGGTTTTGTATCCATTAGTAGAATCAGTTATCGATACCTAACAATACCTTCACGGATCGAACAGGGTTTTCTTTACATATTGTATATAAAGAACTGTATTTCTATATTTTGGGTGAATAATTCAATAAACATTGAGGTGATTTTAACCTCTAGGGTAATTTCGTAACACACTATCAGTAGCAATGGGTTTTATTTTGACAGTTGAACAACATTCATTGCTTTATTTATATAGCAGACTAGACAGTAAGCAGGGACATTTTTCGAACATACGGACCAATGGACTAGCAATGAGCTTCAAAATGATTCCAACTGAGTAATAGTGTGGAGTTTTGGCGGGAAAGTCAAGCTGAGTGTCACGCTCGTTTTTCATTGGACTTTTAAAATTATTTATACTGTTGTTTACTAAATAAAAGTGCGTGATTTATGTAGTAAAAAGTGCATTTAGTAAATAGTTTATAAAGAACAGTGAAATATCGCAGCATAGTGGCCACATCATGACTTTGCCCCAAACCTCACTCGTAAGACGGGTCACGCTGCAGTCTTTTTCTACATGAATAATTCATAAATAAAGAAAGAAAAAGAGTAATAGTGTGTTAGGCGATTAAGGCTGATCTAAACAAAATCCGTGTTTTGTACTAAGAGGAAAACTGGAAATTGTCATATCATGTAGCCGATAGGTAACAACATTTTTTTTTCAGGGTCTGTTAACAAATAAACTTCACAAATTAGCCAGTTCATAAATTGACGTACTTTTAATCGCCATGTTTTTAATTATGTCTACAATAGCGCTTATTGTCTTATTAACCAACTAAACTAATTTTAAGGTAAGTGCAGTTTCATTCTATTTCATTAAGAAAAGGATAACAGATTACATTGTAGTTTAATCCTGTTAAATTAAGATATTCCATAGACAGTTTAGTCGCGATTGTAAATAAACATGGTAACCATAAATATGTTTACGTCAGGCGTAGACTAATTTGACAGGTCTAACCTTACATGTTTTGTTCCTTTTCTTAATGAAATATAAAGAAAAAGATTCACTGAACTTGTGAATCGGGGACTAATTTGACAGGACAAAAACTAATATGTTATGTTCTGTCATGATGAAGTAGAAAGAAAAAAAAATTATAACTAAACTTAAATACGTAAACTGTGATAAGTTTTATATTTGTTGTATTGATATTCTTGTTTCCTTAAGAATTGAATCTATAAATGGGAATAAATTGAAGCTTTGTGAAATTTGAACAAAATGTTCAAGAAATGTTTGAAAAAAAAAAAGATTTGCAGCCCAATACAGGAAAAACTGGGTCCAGTAAAATTTGTTGTAAAACAAAAAGAGGAACGCGACCCTGCCAGGATTCGAACCTGGAATCTTCTGATCCGTAGTCAGACGCGTTATCCATTGCGCCACAGGGCCAGTTGATAGGGCTGTTGAAATAGATAACTTAGTACAGCACAAAAATATTTTTTTTACTATTGCATCGATTCTTACATTTAGCAAAACTTTTTAATTTCCATTGTTTTTTTTTCTTGTTTAATTTGTGGACCTAATAACAAAGGAATATATATTTTTTCCTAACAATCATAATCACAGAGACATACGTTTCAGCCTTTTTTAGAAGTAAATTATTAGAAGGTTGTAAAAATACCACACACCTATTTTTTTCAATAGTCATTAGTTTGACATAGGTACTTCGTTCTTTGTTCGTTTAGTTTAGATAATAATTTTCCCTGTTATTCATAAACGCTGCTTAAAGTTAACTAGTGATTAGCGATTTTTTAAACATACATTTTAGACGCTTGAATGTCACTTAACTTTAATAATCGATTATGAATAAACCCCTTAAACACTGTGGTGTTTATCCATAAAGGATGATTTAAGTTAAGTGACGTTAAAAGGTCAAAAATGTATTGTGAAAAAATCGCTAATCACTAGTTAAATTTATGCAGTTTTTATGAATAAGGGGGATTATGTACAGATGACAGCACATCAAGTTACTATGTATTATAATCTGTCAGATTTATTTATTAAAATATATTTTCAACTTAATCTCTAAAGTATTAAGGCCCAAGATTGAATGTGAATATTTGACAGTTTCAGGTAGGTTGACCTGCTGTCGTCCGTACCAAGGCCAGCAGATGATATTACCTGAAACTAAAATTATTGTTTTTTTGTCATCTTTTTTAGACGCTTATGCTTCAACCTTACTTTATTATAAATAGAGTTGAAAATCATAATCATCATCATTTCAGCCGAAAGGCGTCCACTGCTGGACATATAGGCCTCCCCCAAGGTTCTCCACGACCGGTCCTGCGCCTCCCGCATCCAGCGGTTTCCCGCGACCTTCACCAGGTCGTCGGTCCACCTTGTCGGGGGCCTACCCACGCTACGTCTTCCGGTCCGTGGTCGCCACTCGAGAACCCGTCGGCCCCATCGGGCATCGGTCCTACGGGCAATGTGTCCAGCCCACTGCCACTTTAGTGTTGCAATTCTTCGTGCTATGTCGGTTACTCTCGTTCTTCTGCGGATCTCCTCATTCCTGATTCGATCGCGCAGTGAAACCCCAAGCATAGCCCTCTCTATTGCCCTTTGAGTGACTTTGAGCCTTCTTATAAGGCCCATTGTTAGCGACCATCAATTTGAGATTGAAAATCAATTAACGTTTTTTTTTTTTCTTATAAATTTTTACTAGCACTTGACCGCACTCCCACTTGGTGGTAAGCAGTGACGCAATCGTTGGTGATAAAACGCGCTAGTTTATTAAGAGCCTATTCACTCTAGCCTTGAAGACACTCAAATTGTAGTGTGACGGAAACACCGCCGCTGGCAAATTGTTCCAGTCCCTCGATGTACGCGGTATAAAACAGGAAGCGAAACGCTTCGTCCGGATCGTAGTGGTGTTAACACGTAACATTGTTATAACGAAATATTTCGCATAAGGAGGTAATTTAATACATGTGCGGTAGGCAATACGAGCGCGGGCGAAAGGGGGCAGGGCACGAGGCACGCGGCCACATCGCTATTCACTCATAATAATACAGTCAAAAATGGTGTTGTCACTTATTAAAAAAAATACCAAATTAAGGGGAACTTTGAATTAATTCGCGGAAAAAAAAGATTATTTCAAAAATCATTAGTATTGTTACTAAAATGTTTTCATATTTTATTTGGCCATGTGTTTATCTAACCTTTATTATTCTTATGGGTCTGACGGGGTTTTCTTTACATTTTGTATATACAGTATGTTAAGAAAACCCTGTCCGACCCGTGAAAGTGTTGTTAGGTATCGATAACTGATTCTACTAATGGATACAAAACCGGGCTAAACTTAATAAAAAAATCCCCCTAAAAAAATAAATATTATTTCGCAAAAAGAGGTAACTTAATAAATCTGCGTTAAGCACCCTTCCGCAGGCAGCGGGCGGCAGGGCACGCGGCACGTGGTCGCATCGCTATTCGCACAAAATAATACCCGTGTTGTCACTTTTTTAAAAATTACCAAATTTTGGGGAAGTTGGAATTAATTCGCGGGAAAAAAGATTATTTCAAAATTCGTTTGTATTGGTACTATGATGATTACGTAAAATTTTATATTATATTTGGTCATGTGTTTGCCTAACCTTTATTATCCTTATGGGTTGGACAGGGTTTTCTTAACATACTGTATACAATATAATAATAACATTTTTCTTTTCTTTTCAGTCCTATGCCAAGAACGAAGGATGGGAAGCGTTCAAATCTTGCGTCAAGCAAGAAATGAAGAGCTCCGTCTAGTACCAGTAGTGTCACAATATTGCCATAATGGATTAAGATCTCCATCTTATATACAATTTTCATCTTAAAAAAATCTAGAAATATTAGGAAAATATTACCTTAAGAGCTGCAATTATGTTTGTTTAAAGAATTTGATGACTAGTGTAACCAAGAATCGAGGAAAACTTTTTGAAGACGAAGAGAACTTTTCTTTCTTTGAAAATTTGTGATTCCTCGCTTTTATTTTCTTTCGATACAGTGTGCCCAGTATATCTTTCTAGTTCGGCGTGGCGCTGCTTGTATGTAGGTCTCTATAATCCTGCGTGTAAACTATTGCATTTAATTCCTTATTTTGTCGCCCGCGAAAGATATACTGGACACACTGAATAATTTTATTAAATATAATTATCGTGGCGTGTTACTTTCGGCTTTATCGTAAGTACATAAGGTTTATTGTTCAATGCAATAACATGCTATAAACAAAGATGATTGCAGACACATTCAAAGTTAGAAATATTTATCATAATAGGGTATTTGACAAAAAAAAAAAAACTAATTAGTCCGTCAGTCAGATTTCCAAAAAATACTAGACACTAGACACGCATTTTTTGTTTTATCAAATCAATAAAAAAATGACAAATATAAAAGGCATCAAAGATCAGGAGTGGTGGCTGGTGACTTCACTGGTCGCTAAAAAGTGTAGCGTGCAGTGACGTCACACGAGTTTTCAACGCACTGTGTTGTCTTCATTTTTTGTTTATATGAAAAAAGAAAAAATACGTGTCTAGTATTTTTTGGAAATCTGACGGACGGACTAATTAGTTTTTTTTTAGTCAAATACCCTATTGTTGCCTAGTCTTGTTCCCTACTATTTTGATTTAAATGTATCAAAATATTTATAGACTTAAATAAAATAATCACTTTTAACAATCGGGAACCCTGTTCCCCCCAAAGATTATCAACGGAATGTTTTAAAACTCGATTATTAATTTCAAAATACTAATAATTAAATCAATTTTACCAGCAATATCTATTTACGAGTTACACAGCACATGTTACATTGTTTTCGCACATTTTTCTAATAATATTTAAATATGAAGTAATTACTAACTTAAGAATTTCAGTGGTTCATTAATAGTGAGATTATTTATATTTTGTAAATACCAGTTAATTAATTTTACATTATTTATTTAACTAATGGTCAAAAATTACTTAAGGATTATTGAGAACTTGAACTTGTCTGGACATGGCAGATATTTATCTAAGCATTGCTTAAGGACTCCTACATAATTAATACCATAGAGAAACATACCATAGAGAATCTTTTTGAGGTAGTGAGCAGTTTTCCAGGAGCTTTCCTTTGACTTGCTAGATGGCGCAGCTGGCACCTTTGGTACTAGAAGAGTTTTCTATTCTACTCTATTTTTATTTATGGCAAGTGAAGCCGATGTCGACTATTCTGCCAATCTCAAAAGTGGATTGGAGAAGCAACAGAAGAGTGTTGTTTTCACATTTTTTATTTGTTTAAATCAAACAAAATATGACTTATGACATTCTATCACTGTCAATTATTTCTTAAAACTTTATGGTAGCGCCATCTCTTGATGATTTTTAAAACTAACCTATCGGAAAACTGTTCATTGCGTCATATACTATCAGTAGCTAGTCACTTTGACAGTTCAATGACATGAACGAAGACATGAAAGAGATCTCCGTTATTGACATTGATACTGAGCTACCCAATTATGGTGCCACATAGACGAATATTGCGTGAGATGCGACTGTGAATTCAATTATTCCAATAGTTCTAAACTCGCGTGATAACTCACACTTATGTCGAATAAATATAAAATACTAAGAAGTTACTCCCAATATCAATGGTGGTAGTCTAGTTTCCCTACATCGAAATGAATCTAAGTCAATAATTATTACAAGTTACGGGTCAGTTAAAACATTATGTAATACCTACCTTCGGAAAATAAAAGATCGAAGTCTCAGTGTGCCCAACTAGAATAAAGAAATGAAAAAATATGTAATGTTGTAAAAATACTGCTTTTAAATGCATATTCACTGAACTTAGTGTATTATTTTTAAGCATGTAGGTACTTTTTCATATTGTTTTGGTGTTGTATTTTCATGATAATTAAGTAATTTTTATAAGTTTTTTCGATTATCTACCTCTGAATATCCAGCCTATGATGGATACAAAGAAGCACATATCCGAAAATCACCCCTAGGCCTACTTGATTAAACGGAATTTATAGATATATGGACGATTCTCGGATACGCGTATCCATTTTAGGCTGGATAAATAAGATAACCGACGTTTTTGGTACAAAAATAATTTTCTTTTTGGTGAGTGAGTGTATTAAGTTCAAAACTCATGAAAGCCAGTATAAGCGTTATTACATAAGTAAACAAGCTACTAGTCATTGCACTTAATTATAGTTTGTTACTCAAAGTTATCATAACTTTTATTATGAATGGAGCTGATCTTTCAATCATCAGATAACTTTATTCGAGGAATAATTTTGACATTTTGACAATTATTTAATTTATCTGGCAATGGGAAAATCAGCCCTGAATTTTATAAATAATGTTATAATATTATCATGTGTTATTTTAGCTTTGTGTTTTTGCCCTTTGATCTGATAATAAATGTTAAATATATCGCTGTGTACTTATTTCCCGCCAACATCGACATCAAATACAATGTTTAGATTCTGTCGCCTTCGTCGATTTATAGGTTTTGATCTAAGTAATTTCCTTTTTCTAAAAGAGCGGTAGCTGCCACATAGCGTCCGTTATTTACCGGCTTAAGCGATCGAATGGTAGGTATTATAGTAAGTTGGTGTGTGTGGGACTGTAACTGGTGAAAATATATATAAAATACGCTAAAATAGATATAGGTATACATATGCAAAATTATACAAACGTAACCTACATAAATAAATACATACCTACCTTGGAGCAATATTTGCTCCATGCATACCTACATACATACGTGTCGTGGTAGCCTAGTGGTTAAAACACCAACCTCTCAAGTATGAGTGCGCGGGTTCGTTTCCAGGTCAGGCAAGTATCCAATGCAACTTTTCTAAAGTTATATGTACTTTCTAAGTATATCTTGGACACCAATGACTGAAGGTGAAGGAAAACATCTTGAGGAAACCTGGATTTTCAAGTCTGAAATCGCCAACGCGCATTGAGCAAGCGTGGTGATTACGCGTGGTGACAGACCCCGTCGCCCACCCCAGGGTAGCGGATATCTTTCTGGAGGATATCCACAACGAAAAAAAAAAAAAGTGTCGTCCATTCGATTCTAGGACCGTCCTAGAACTGCCCACGACAATAACCTGCGTCTTCATAGGTTTACCAAAAGTCCATATCTTTTGCTCCAGGCCACATGATGGTCAGATCAGATAGATTTCCAAGAGGCACTCGTAACTAAATTTGTAAATCATTTGCATAATGATGGTAGGAAGAAATTAGCTCATCTGAGATTGAGTTAATAAAAACTGCGAAAGTAAAGGGGATAGCACGCCGCCCTGCGGTACACCAGTATTACTCAAGGAAGACAAGATCTCGTTGATGCAAATACGTTGCCGGCGACCAAACAGGTAACTATGAAACCAGTCAATTACCGATGGGGACATGTTAAGACAACAAAGTTGGTACGCCAAGCAAAACACCAAAATCAACAGTAATGAAATCCAGTAAAGCTAAAACCGTTAGATTACAACGCTCTATGGCTGACCTTATATCATCCGTAATGTCATCTTTGTACGAGCAAAGCAAGCAAGAGGGAAAGACCTCGCTAGAAGTTTAAAAATTGAGGATATGGCAAATTACGGGAAGAATAACATCCAACTCAGGGAGCAATATATTACGGCTGATATGAAAACTCGTGGTAGCCAAACTGCCCTCATTCTAATTTATTTGTGATATAGTGCGACGCAGTTACTTCCTACTGCATTGGAAGTAATTGATATTAAACTGACCAAAGACATACACAAAGAAAATTAAGAATAATTGCGAGTCTGAAGAGAAGAAAGATAATTTAGTGTATTTAATTGTCCTATCAAAATTGAACGAAGCAGTAAAATGCTTATTCATAGCATTTATGTCTATGGCCCGTATTCCAGAAGCTCACTCAAAACTCAAGAATTACGTTGAAACTAGTTTTAAGTAATATTTAAACAGAGATCAATGCCCGAGTTTCCTTTTGGAATACGGACCATGTCTTTTGGGATTGTTCTTGCCGGGTTTTACAGATTCCCAATATTCTATGAAAATTCCAAATTTTGGATAGAAGCATCAATGTAGTGGCGATGACTATGTCTACAGACCTTGTGGCAGTGATTACGAATTGAGATGTATCTTTCCCTGTTACTGTTAGCATCATTAGGCCTACGCTTAAATTTAGACCGTCATAACTTTATTGAACATTATCGTTATACATATCATGCGAGCCACGGTTTTGGCAAATGTATAACCTAATTGCTCGAACAGGTGCGTTTTGATATCGATAAACTTCGCCGTAAACTTGATCATCAACTGATGCAGAAGCAAATACGTGGTACAAATGCAACTTTTCTAAGTTATATGTATTATTCTAAGTATATCTTGGACACCAATGACTGATTATATAGTGAAGGAAAACATTTTGAGGAAACCTGGACTTTTAAGGCTGAAGTCGCCAACCCGCATTGAGCAAGCGTGGTGATTACGCTCAATCCTTCTCTGTATGAGAGGATACCTGTGCCCAGCAGTGGGACGATAAAAAGGTTGATGATGATGATGATGAATCTATATTGCTGGCATCCTATGTACATATAATGCTTTTTATCACCTAAAATCCACAACCGTGCCGATAATGGGTGCCGGGCAATCCCTACACCGCAGAATTACGCAGCAGGAAAAACGTGTACAATAGACATAACGGGAATATTTGGCATGACGAGAGTATCTATGAAATTAAACACAAACATGAATCAAATATATTTTTATTTCATTTAAACATCAAATAAATCTGTACAATCTTTACAAATAGGTCAACTTAAATCGTAAAAAAAAATCTTGTACGAGAGCGTTAAAATGATTCTCGATCAAAAATTACTGTAACAGGCATCTACACGCTATTCGGAATAAGATCACAAATTTTGAACAAATCTATTGCGTTGTCGGCATCACAATAGTTATTTATGCCACTGTCAAGCAATGATAGTTATTGTAATAAGAGTTTGTGCTACGAAGCGAACCTGAGTGGCACGAGAGACCGCGAGTTTGAGCCACAAAGCGAAGCTGAATGGCACAATAGATCAGCACGAGTATTATTACAATAACTGTTTGCGACAGCAAAACTTTTTCTACGACCTTGAAATAAATAAATACAAAAAACCGTCAATGTTGAACTTTAGCGCGGCGCGCGCAATGTTGTTTTGTTGTTATAATCCCACAAATAAAAGGCAAAGGCAATTCATCCATACAGCGTAATAACATGCGATGTTTAGTCGTAACGCAAATACGCGCCCTTTTTGGCATAATCATATGTTGATTTTTTGATACCATAGCCATAAAAAAATTAAGTTTCATTGAAGTACTGTTTATCCGTGTGGAAAAGGTCATTGTAACACGACTTGGCAGGAATGAGTACTATTGAAATATGACTTATGGTTATGTATTAAGCAAATTACCAAATGGTCGTAGAAAAACGGTGTTTGCAGTACAGTTAGTACTGTAACCACTTTTTTGCTTCTAATGTTATCCTTATGCCAACGGAGTAGTAGTTAAAATTGGTTGAACGGACTGTAAAAAAGATTTGTTTAAATGTCTCAAACTTATTCTGAAGGGAGTGTAATAGCTGAACAATAAAATAAGTATTTAGGGCAACATCACAAAATGATTACTAAGGCACTAAAGGTGATACCGATGTTGAGCAGTTGAAAAACGTTTTTAACACAATTTTTGATACGTATTTCAATCATTCTAGTGATTGTACGTATGTTTCGACAACTTCGTTACCTTTAGTACAAATAAAACTATTTCTTCTGATTTTGAGATCGAGAAATTACAACTCGACTGGTTCATACAAAACCGTGTGACAGATACTTCAATCAAAGTGTTGCAACACTTGAGAATTGATTGAATTTTCTCAGACCAAAATATAACAAAGATTTAGTAGACAAAATAACCATTACAATATTAGTTATTAATTTAAATAACTTATTTGAAAGTTGTACAAACATTCTGCACATTTAAGCCAAAATATAGACGCTAGCTAGCTACTTGAATCTGTCAAATGTTCCTCCAACTTTGACCTTAAACTTCTCTGTCTGAAGTAACTTTTCTGTACATACACGAACATAGCGATATAAAAGTTAATAAAAATTAAGAAAGTAGGAGCAATTTCTTAAAAAAAAAACATTATTTCACAAAATTATAAAGAAAGTTTTTAAAACTATATTTAATTAAATAAACACTCACTGTGAGCAAAGCTTAAGATTACAAAAAATATTTTTATTAATTTGTTTCGAAAAATATTTTTTCGTTCATTTATAAATATGTGGTCATTTATGAGAACGCATTTACAATGGCCGGGTAAAATCAAATTCAATTATTATAATTCGGACCAGCGCATTCAGAAAGTGAAAGAATGAAAAATAAAGAATGAAGAATGATACGTAGCGGTAGCGAACGCGGGCACTGCGCAAGGAGGCGCGGGTTCGATCCCCGCGCAGTGTACTGCAGTTGTACTGGTCTGGTCGTGCATCGGAAAGCACGTTAAGCCGTTGGTCCCGATTGCCATACGAATATCTAATGGCAGTCATTACGGGTTGTTGGAGCCCTCAAAAGTCCAACAATTGGTCTAACTGAAATGATTCGATATCGCCTTCGTGTTGTGGAGGTCAGACGGCAGTCGCTTCATGGAAAATATCGTTTAGCCAAAATTAGCAGTTAGATTGGTAAACTAGACCCCAGGCTCTAAAGCTGAAAAAGCTTCAGATGCAACTAGGATTATCGCTCAGATGATGATGAATGTGGCTACCATGGGTTTTAATTACGAAGACTCGGATCTATATCTATTTACTACGCTAGTTCTAAAAGCCAGATTCATTTACACTATAGCATTATTTCATTTGTATTATTATGAATTACTCGACCAGTGTAAATACAATATTACAAAATCTCCATATTGGCTAGCTTAAGCTAAAATGATAGCGTCTTTAAATTATGTTCATAATAAAATCTCCTCTGTAATCTCTGGGGGTGAGCCAAGTTGCCTCACTGGTCACATGGGACTCCAGCTTATCACATTATTACTCCCAAATTGAAGCATATTGCTTATCCATTGCTAAACAACGCAATTAATGTTGTGGAAGTGTCATAATGAAACCCAACTTCAACTCGTGTAACAAATTATAGAAAATCTTTGAAAATTTTATTTCACAATAATGGCGGGTATCGCCAATGACAGTCGAAAAAGACGGCCGCGTCCACCGTCTACGAGGGAGGTTTGAGGCAAAGTCATGATGTGGCCACTATGCTGCGATATCTCAATGTTCTTTATGAATTATTTACTGAATGCACTTTTTACTACATAAATCACGCGCTTTTATTTAGGAAACGACACTATATTTAAAAGTCCAATGAAAAATGAGCGTGACACTCAGCTTTCCCGCCCTGCGTTATCCTTCCATCGTCCATATCGAGCGCGTTTGACTCATCGATTGGGCCGCTCCAAGGTTGTAAGAACTCTCAACCAATGAGAGCTCACGCATGGTAGTCACCCTGATGTGAACTGTACATTTAGGCAGTTAGCTAAGTCACGTGATTTCTTTTTGTTTACCTTTTGTTAAGTACCTAAACCAATATAGTATATTCACGTGCCAATGTGGTGATAGGGGATGCGCTAAGTCGCGTGTAACGTACTTCAGATCCGTCCTAACGTTTGAATCGTGCGGTAAGGAGTCGATGTTAGACATATTAAGATACAATTGATTGAAAACAAAACTGTAAGTAAGTACTTCAAATGTTTTCAAAGTTATTAAAAATGTTGTTGTCTCCTTTGTTAATTATTTTAAAGAGAATTCCATTGCAGTCATTAAAACCGTCATTACCTATAACGCTACAACTCTAAGGGAGCAAAGGTGTAAAGCACACTCAAATTTCGCCATTCCCAAGTAAAAAGGAGCCTATTGCCAAAATAATGAAACTATTATAAGTCCAAAATGTTATTTATTCAATTATTTTCTTTACTTACAAAGTTCAAGCAATTGATATAAGATATTTCAATTGTATAATCATATTTGAACCCTTGCTTTGTTTGTTTGGGTCCATTACGTCGTAACTACAAAGCACTTCCCATGGATTTAGTAAGTACTATACTATAGTCCAACTAGCTAACAAGCAGCGGAAGACCTTTCAAGTTGATTCTTTTCGTGCGTTAATTGGTAATGCAAAGTAAACTTTACCAAAAACGTTTATAATGGATTTCCATTAACAATTTGAGAGTCAGAAACCACTCAAGATGTATTTAAATTCCTTGAAACTTATTGATTTCTTGACCCTTCCCTGGGCAATCGGCCTTCTATCTATTGCTACTGAGAACCGTGGTATTTCTTCCCGGCTTTTCTATATAGATCATATATAAATAGCTTCTGGCGGTTCATAAGCGCCAATGTTGGTTTATATGGAACTAGCTTTCCGCTCGCAGCTTCGCCCGCGTGGAATTCGGTTATATCGCGCTTTTTATTTCCCTCAGGAATATCAATTTTTTCCGGGATAAAAAGTGCCCTATTATTTAACCCGGACTTCTAATTTCAAAGCAATCGGTTCAGTAGTTACGGCGTGAAAGCGGAACAAACAAACAAACTCACTTTCCGATTTATAATATTAGTGAGGATAAAATAATTTGATTTGATTTAGGTATATGTCTGTTGCCCACTTTATTGCTTTGAGTTTAAAACAACTTTCTTCTTTAGTGTTCACAGTTTTATTTAGCTATGACGTCACGGCACTCGCAAAAATGAATAATTATGAAAAATTATCACGAAAAATCAGAACAAGATAACAGAAATACAACTATATTTTTTGGGATTTTGAGCCTAATAAAAGCAAATCCAAATTAATAGTGTTCAAAAACGATTAAATCTCCATTATAAAAACTCTAGATCCATCGTAAAATTGTCACACGTTTATTCCCCATCAACATATTGCTACACGACTGAAATCCTTCAGCCTATATATATACTGTTGGACAAAGGCCCTCCCCAAAGGCTTTCCACGCTGACCGGTCTTGTGCTGCCCGCATCCATCGGCTTCCCGCGACCTTCACCAGGTCATCGGTCCACCTTGTTGGGGGCCTCCCTACGCTGCGTCTTCCAGTACGTGGCCGCCTCTCCAGAACTTTTGGTCAGTTGTTATTTTACAGTAAGCTTTAATGCCCACTATAACTTGACTTACGGAGGAAATAATGAATTATTTAAATAAGATTTATAGATTATTAGCAAAGTCCCGCAGTTTTACCCGCATAAGTTCTCATGGGAATACATAGGGTTCCCCTTTCGAAACCAAATAATTCTGTCTTTCTTTACTTTCGGTAGGACAAGTTATGATGAGCCTTTATGGTGTATGTTCAGCAGCCAGGCATGCTGCCATGTAAGAGTTGCATCTGTTCTCCATTCTCTGTGGCCGCTGTGAGGCGATGACGGAGCGCGAAGGCGGCTACCACTCTTGCGACCTGCGGAGTGAAGATATAATAATGTATGTAAATAACATTCACTTTTTTTTTGTATCGCTGACCCACACTATGAATTTCTCCTGTATCTTGGGTGCGTTTACAAACATATAAACTCACATACACAAACATCCAGGCCCGGAACAACTACTTGTAGGTCTTACAAATACTTGTTCCGTGCGGGAATCGGGCCCGCGACAATAGCTTAACCACTGCGCTAACCGTGAAATTAAACCTAAATTGATACTTGACAAAATGTACGCAAGTTGAGATTGTATAACAGCTACACGGGTCGGTCGATCAACGAACAAAACGCGTTCGATGATATGTAGGCCTAGTATGAGTTTTCATTACGAAACTCGTTCGTCGATATCGAGCGCGTTTGACTCAGCGATTGGCCCGCTTCAAGGTCGTAAGAACTCTCAACCAATGAGAGCGCCAAAAGCGATCGATATCGACGATCGAGTTTCGTATTGAAAACTCATACTAGGCCTACTGATCGAGTCTCGTAATAAAAACTCATGCTAGCCACAAAGGTCAAGCTATGAGTGCCTCTGTAGTAGGGCCACCTTCACAATATGCGTGCTTTAATGCGTCCTAACCCGCTTTTGGGTCTTGAGTATAAAACCCTTCATGCCACGGCTATCACTCGAGGACCTTTGACACTGGTTACGGGTTGTCAGTAGCCCGAAAGTTTGACCAGTCTCAAGGACTATCATATTACCCCGTAACCAGTCGTTGAGGTCAGACAGGCGGTCGTCCCATGTAAGATACAGGCATTCAGCTAAATCCGGCTAGATTGCAAACCTAAACATCATGGGCGTACCCAGGGGGAATGGTGCAGGTGGGGCAGCTGCCCCTCCCCCGGAAATAAACTTACATTAAAAAATATACTTACATTGTTTTTGCAAGTACATACATTTATTTAATTGAAATTACTTTATCCTTAATATTACTTTATCTAAGAAGGGGTAAGACACAAGCATAACCTAAATACCAGCAGCAACACAAACATGACCAACTTGCCTTCTGTTCCTGCCTGCCAGCATGCATGGCAAACAAATTAGTAATTAGGGGTGAAACAGGGACTGGTTCAGGATCATTTCCGTCTATTTGCCCTATACACTACACTACAACTACTACCAAATGTTTCATGTAGTTGTGCTTGTGTAGTTTGGAGGACAAAATAGCCGGGGATAAGTCGGCCATAAAAATCTGACTGGCCCTCTAGGCTAGAAGCTGGGTATGTCCATGCTCAACATAGTTGGAAGGCTAAGCAGATGATACCTATAACATGATCAACTTTGAAAAATATATTCAAATTATACAGAATGTTAAGAAAACCCTGTCCGACCCGTGAAGGTTTTGTTAGGTATCGATAACTGATTCTACTAATGGATACAAAACCGGGCTAAACTAAAAAAAAAAATCCCCCTAGAATAAATATTATTTCGCAAAAAGAGGTAACTTAATAAATGTGCGTTAAGCACCCTTCCGCGGACGGCGGGCGGCAGGGCACGCGGCACGTGGTAGCATCGCTATTCGCTCATAATAATACCGGTGTTGTCACTTTTTTAAAAATTACCAAATTTCGGGAAAGTTGGAATTAATTCGCGGGAAAAAAAGATTATTTCAAAATTCATTTTTATTGGTACTATGATGATTACGTAAAATTTTATATTATATTTGGTCATGTGTTTACCTAACCTTTATTATCCTTATGGGTTTTCTTAACATACTGTATATAAACAGTATCCACGGATCTTTTGGTACATGTAGTTGTGCTTGTGTAGTTTGTAAGACAAACTAGCCGGAATGATTTCACCATAAAAATCTGACTTGCATGAGAAAATTATGCCATGGATCTTGGTGTACCATTGATAATGGTAATACCATTGTACAATTTTGATAACTCACCTCGCCCGGCGTATCTTCATGTACTGCGTGTCCACATCGCGTTAGAACTTGCATTTGGAATTTACCTATAACCACAGAATATAAAAATTATTCGAGAAGAACAATTTGAAATTTGAAACAGCCGGTCCAGAATAGAATGCCGATTTTAGCTTTAGAGAAGCTTAGTGCCAAAAGATTTCAATAATTATTATTTTATTGTAAGATTCTGACCCTGCATTTGCCCCACGGTAAGCTCCCGGTCCAACCCGTCGATGGACGCCAGCAGCAGTAGGCGCGGCGCTCGCACCGACAGGAAGGCGGCCGACAGACCGCGGAACCAACCCGACCAGTGTCGCTCGGTCTTGGACAGGTCAATACGCCATTTGTATCTGAAGTAAGGAATAAGTCGGTTAGTGAGGAGTTTTGGCGGGAAAGTTAAGCTAAGCGTCACGCTCATTTTTCATTGACTTTTAAATTATTTAGTGTTGTTTACTAAATAAAAATGCGTGATTTATGTAATAAAAAGTGCATTCAGTAAATCACTACATATTATAAAATTAAAAATGCCTACAAAAAAGTCTACGACACCATTATGTCTACCTACTATAGTTTCTTCATTATGACTACTTTTTTATGTTTGAAAAGTTAATTAAAATGCCAGTCGAAATCAGAGTCCACTATTTGTTCCTTATTATTAACCCTTATCCACATAAATTGCGTCATATCAAAGGTAATTTCAGTAGCAGCAGATCTCTTTTTGAATTATTGGAATTGGTTGTTTCATTCAGGAGACATCACGATTTATTCAAAACTAAACACCAGAAAAAATTCGCGTACCAATCGCGCCCGTGCCGGCCGCCTGCTACTTGAGTGTTTCTCTGCCTAAACCGCGGAATGGGTGTGCCGGAGCGGGGGACCATTATTTCGAACAAACTTGCTTCCTCGGTAGGCTTTCATTCTTTTTGAAGGTGGTAGAACTGACTATACATGGACAATAAGGTCGATGTATCTTGCAGAGTCAGATATTGGCTAATGGGCAGCACAGTTGACATTATTTTTATTGAAGGGCCACCGTTTCTTGAGGAAGGCTTAGGTACCTATATCATTTGTCCACGTGCGAAGCCAGGGCGGGTCGCTAGTAATTTTTAAAGAACATTGAGATATCGCAGCATAATGGCATCATCATGACTTTGCCTCAAACCTCCCTCGTAGACGGTTCACGCGACCGTCTTTTACGACATGAATGAAAATTAATAAATAAATAGCGAAGCCAAAGAAGAAATAAATAGTTCCTAACAATCCCAACACGTGACATAGGCTAAATGCAAAAACCATGCGAAGCCAATGAAAAAAAAAGAAAGAACAAAAGTCTAAGTAAAATTATCATATACCGGTGTACTAAGATTGATCATCCAAATTAATCTATACTAATATATAAAGCTGAAGAGTTTGTTTGTTTGTTTGAACGCGCTAATCTTAGGAACTACTGGTCCGATTTGTAAAATTCTTTTTGCATTGGATAGCCCATTAAACCAGGAAGGCTTTAGACTATACAACATCACGCTGCGACCTATAGGAGCAGAGCATAACTAACTCCACGCGAACGAAGTCGCTGGCGGCCGCTAGTAAAGAGTATTTTCCAGTTTTTCATATCACAAATCGAGGCGCGTTTTATTTATGGTAAAGACGTGTACAAAACGCTGTGAATGTGTTTGCGAAGACGAGTAGCGTTAATATAGTCATAAGACAATAGCGAAGTGTATGCGTGATATAATAACCGACACGAGAGTTGGCCACGAGAATTGGTGAAGTGGAGGAAGTTCGTGCACACTTAATTTCATACATTTTTACATATACAAACATCTCCACTACAAAATATTGCGACAAGTTACGTGCCGATAACTATACCACGCACACACTTCCAACTTCGCGATTGTCTTGAACGATACCAGACACTATCCGGATATGAGGGAACTTACACACATTCACAGCCTATTTATAAATACACTTGTACACCATAAATGATAAAAATATTATAACATTAGAGAGATAAAAATCAAATCTTATAAATAATCTAAAATCCTATAATGTTAAGTTACACTTGCCGCTATCATTTCCATCAATTTGATACCGAAACCATCTCCTTACCTCAGAAAGCACAACCCGTCATTCTTAGATCCTCGACAGCTGTTATAGACAGTCAGAAGTCTCACCAGTCCAAGACCTACCAAACTGTATTGTGTATCAGTAACTAGGTTGTGGAATTCCGATAGGCACTCAGCTACTCAATGTAAAATACTGATATACATCAGCATCTGGTTGGACTAGAAGCCGACCCAAACATTTATTATCTTCTTAAATCTACCATTATAGGTCACCCCAATGCCTAGTATGGCAATACTAACTCAAAATTATCTAATCATAACAAATTACAAACATTCATTTATTCAAAGAAGAAGAAGTTGTAGGCCGCAGGTTTGAACCCCGTCAGGCACATTAGTTTGTGTAAATTATTTTATCAATGTTCTCAAAAACAGTGTAAGAAAACATAGTGAGGAAACGGGCATGTCCTAGAGCCCAAAACTTCAAAGAAATGTGCCCTCTCACTAAGAGGAGGCCTGTGTTCCAACAGTGGGAACATTATAGACTGATTATGTATTTTATGTATGTTGTTACGAATGCACCTTATGTCGAGGGCATAAGGTTCAATATCGCGTGACATGCAGTGCGTAACTTTTAAGCCCTATAACTCGAGACCTAGACATTGTATAGGTGTAATATAAAAACGCATTCCTAGACTTAAGGTGGCCTATCGAATGGTACAGGTTTTATCAATTTTGTCAACTAAGTGACGACATCGAAATTTCTACAAACCCGTTTCCGGGAATTACCGTAGGTACCTACTGAATGTACTCGAAGTTATGCGCTATTACTATTACGTCTAGACGATTCTGGAATGTTCGATCAGCTGGCCTATATATAGCGCCGTGACGCCGGCGCCGAGTCAGTCTGCATTTGACTACCGAGACGAAAACAAGCGATACTTAAGAAGCGATCTTTGAGAATACCTACTGCGACAACTGTAACGAAAACATTGAGTACTACGTGAAGTAACATCTGTAGTGTTATTGTGTGTTTACAATACGGACTTCGTGGACGTAAGTGAAGACTTCGGTGCAACGTCAGCAACATTCTACTTGTCATTGCCTACAACCGACTGTACCTTCGTTGCCAATTAACTTCGCAACCCTTAACCGGCGTTTTAGTACCCCTAGCCCGTAACATATGTATTCATTCAACATATTTGGAAAACGACTGAGCAGTTGATTACTTACTTCATACTAGCACTCCCGTCGCCGAGAACAGTGGGCTCCGCGAATAATTCCCGGTCAGCGTTGGAATTGGCCACCGCATCTTCGCTTTCGTCATCCTCTTCGGCGATGCGATCGGCGAGAGGTTCGTGTCTTGTCGCCATTGGTACTGACGCGTCCGATACACAGGTGTATGTTTCGACCTCATTTGTGGCTAGGAGCCCTGTTTCACAACTGGAAATAAATGGTATAACAATACACACAATACACATGGGTATAGTAAGCCACTATAACAGTGGTGATAAATATTTTTTCATCATATCTTACTTACTTGACAATTTGACTGGGCATTGAAACTTTGGCTGATTCCACATTTCGTACTTGACCGCTACGAACACTGAAAAAATATGAAAATATATGCAGGCACGCTATACTTCGTGTAAATCATCGCAAAAAGTCCGGCATGTCCTAGGACCAAAAATTGGAACACGTGACATCACCAGAAATCTGTCTAACTCTCTCTCACTACAGGGAGGTGTGGCTGTGTCATGCTAAGTGTTCCCAGTAGTGAGAATATTTGGCATGATTACATGCTAAGCAGAATAAAACTGTATATTTTTTTTTCTTTTAAGAAACTGAAAACAACTTGTAATAACAGATGTGCTATCTAATGTGAGACACGGTTGGTGCAGTGATTGAGTGATCGACTACTACGCTGCTATTGCGGGTTTGATCCCCAGACGGAACAAATATTTGTATGGTCTACAGCAGTGATTCCCAAAGTGGTCCAGGTGGACCCCCAGGGGTCCACGGGAGACTTGCTGGGGGTCTACGTAGGCGTGAACAAAAAATGGGGGTCCATAAGATGTTAATGGGGGTCCACGAAAATTTATCTGCTTTTGATAGTAAAGAGCAAAAATGTAAGCATAGTTTTTATAAGGGCCTACCTACATTGTTTTAAGTACCTATCTAAGCAGATAATATTTTAATAAGGCAAGCGACTGTTACTTGTCCAAACTTGCGTATTCGATATTACGTACAATTTCGTGTACAGACTTGCAAAGCGCTATCCGCCCGACAATGCTTAATGCTTGTTCAGACATGAACTTGATCACCACTATAAATACTTGATGCCAAAGGCAAACGCATTCATTCGTTTCCGGAATTTCGAAAAAAGGCGGAATTTGGAAAAAAAGTTGTGAGAAAATTTATATCTGTGTTTGCTAGTGCCGGAGAAAAGTAAGTAACCTACCTTTTTTTTGTTATAGTACTTAAGTATTTTGTTTACGTGTACTAGTCGGTTGATCACAACGGCCTGTATAGATAGGTAACTTAGTAACTTACAGATATTTTAATTGTCCTCTTTCGATTTGAAGACAAACACAGCACATTTTATTCAATTGTTTTTTCACGAGAGAAGCACTGCCTCTCTAAAAAGGCCGAATAAGCAATATTGCAGAGCAATTAATTTTGTAATTTTTCTTGCAAATAACTGCTTGGTCTTCATGGACCCACCAAACAGACCCACCAGTGGGTCCCTGAAGACTGATATGTCTCCATAGACCCACCAGTGGGTCCTCTGAAAATTTATTGTCTTCGAAGACCCACTATTGAGATATTTTCTTTTGACATGTTTAATTATTTTTATTTTGTCTCCTAATACCTAAGTTCAATGTAAGAAAAAATAATAGCAAAATAACATAAATCAGTCCTTTACTTATTAACTATAAACATCCTTAATTATACCTATTATTATTTTTGAATGGTGCGAATAGAAAAAAAACCGGTGAAAATAAAATATTATTCTAAGACTACAAAATATCAATTTTCAAAAAATAAGTGCAATTAGTTATTAGACTAGTAGTACTACTGAATAGTTTAGTGAACCTTAAATTCGTATTGGCAGGTCGAGAATAATATTGAAATAATCTTTTAAGTCAAGTTTTATCCTGTTTGCCATTGTCATGTAGATATATGAAATCCGTAAAACATTATATTGTAAAATAAGTGGTGTATTTCAATAAGTGTAAAATGCTGCGTTGCAATGCAATTGAGAGCTGCTGTTCATCAGTTATCCAATTCAGACATACAATTTTTGAACAGAAGGGGTGGCAAAGTACTTTTACACGAAGGATATCAATATTATAAAAAGAAAATTTGTAAGAATGGATCCAGTATATAGCAGTGTAGTACGAGGAAAAAATATAATTGTACCGGCTTAATAACGATACAGGTATGATATTGAGTTTAAAACTAATTGCACTTATTTTTTCAAAGTTGATATTTTACAGTCTTATTTTTTCCGTTTTCCAGCATCCGCCTTCGTATTCTAAAATCTAATAAATTCATATCCTTCGTGTAAAAGTACTTTGCCACCCCTTCTGTTCAAAAATTGTATGTCTGAATTGGATAACTGATGAACAGCAGCTCTCAATTGCATTGCAACGCAGCATTTTACACTTATTGAAATACACCACTTATTTTACAATATAATGTTTTACGGATTTCATATATCTACATGACAATGGCAAACAGGATAAAACTTGACTTAAAAGATTATTTCAATATTATTCTCGACCTGCCAATACGAATTTAAGGTTCACTAAACTATTCAGTAGTACTACTAGTCTAATAACTAATTGCACTTATTTTTTGAAAATTGATATTTTGTAGTCTTAGAATAATATTTTATTTTCACCGGTTTTTTTTCTATTCGCACCATTCAAAAATAATAATAGGTATAATTAAGGATGTTTATAGTTAATAAGTAAAGGACTGATTTATGTTATTTTGCTATTATTTTTTCTTACATTGAACTTAGGTATTAGGAGACAAAATAAAAATAATTAAACATGTCAAAAGAAAATATCTCAATAGTGGGTCTTCGAAGACAATAAATTTTCAGAGGACCCACTGGTGGGTCTATGGAGACATATCAGTCTTCAGGGACCCACTGGTGGGTCTGTTTGGTGGGTCCACGAAGACCAAGCGCAAATAACTACTAATTTTATAAAACAGTAATTTCATAATCATTTTAAATTGATTTTGATGTAACTATTTTATCAAAACTATTCCTTTTCGGAAAGAGCGAGCGGTGCGCGGGCGACGGGAAAAGGGCGGGGCTTGAACTTCGATGCCAGTTTGTCACGTTTTAACAATGAAGCCGCAGACAAAAAATACGCAAATACACGGAGCGCGTGAACTCATTGATTTAATAAAATTTTAGTTATCGTTTTTATGGACAATTTTGGGATTTCGACTTTTATTTTTTCCTACACAAATATGATCAGTATTCGATACTGAGTACACCAATTTTTATTTATACTATTAAAAATTAGTGGTAAATTATGTACTTTAAAATTGATACCGTTTTGTGAAAACGTCTGTATTTGTCTCAGCGGTTTATTACTTGGTCCCTTTACAAGCCGTAATTCTATTTCCACGTGCTGACAAAGGCTGCGGTGTGATACCTATATTCAGAAAAAAACTTGGTTACTAAAATATTTTTTTTACAGGTAAGGTAACTGACACGAAACATGGCTACAGCAAAGAAAAAATGTCGACAAGATAGTGTCGATTATTTGAAATATGGTTTTGTTCCATCAGAGGCAGACAAACAATTGCCCATGTGCCTATTATGCAACAAAGTTTTGAGCAATGACTCTATGAAACCATCAAAGCTCGAAGATCATCTAAAATGGTGTCATACTGATAAAATAGGTAAAGATTTAAAATATTTTCAAACATTGAAAGAAAAATATGGAAAGATACCCACCGTGCACAGTATGTTCGCTTCAACATCTCAAAGTAACGATGATGGCTTGCGGGCATCTTACAATATCTCATTACTTATAGCAAAATCTGGAAAACCGCACACTATCGGAGAACAATTAATTTTACCCGCTGTTGAAGAGGTTTTAAAAACTGTTTTGCACAAATCTCCATTTGACGTACTAAATAGAATCCCATTAAGTAACAATACTGTACAAAGACGCATTGATGAAATGAGCTCTGATATCGAAAGCTTTTTGTGCAATCATCTGCAAAAAACTCATTTTTCTAAACAACTGGACGAGTCAACGTTACCCAGTAATGAAGCGTTACTATTGGCATATGTCCGATTTATTGTTGAGGAAGAAATTCACGAAGAATTGCTATTTGCCAGAACTTTGGTGACTGACACTAAAGGCGAATCAATATTTAATGTCCTGAGTAATTTTTTTACGGAAAGTCGATCCCATTTACAAACATTATTTCAGTGGCAACAGACGGAGCTCCTGCAATGGTCGGGCGATATCGTGGGTTTATAAGTCATCTCAAAAGAATTATACCAGGACTTACAGCTATTCATTGCGTAATCCACCGACAACATCTTGTGGCAAAACATTTAAGTGACAGGTTGAACCAATCTCTTCATTTTGTAATAAAAGCAGTCAACAAAATCAGAAGCAATGCATTGAATACGCGTTTATTTGCTCAATTGTGCGACGAAAATGATGAAGACTTCCAACGACTGCTCTTTCATACTGAAGTACGCTGGTTGTCGAAAGGTGCATGCTTAACGAGATTTTACTCTGTTTTCGATTCCATATTAGAGTTCTTAGAAAGTAGAGATCCAGATTTAAAAGAAAACTTGATCAAATTCAAAGCAGACATTGCGTATTTGACAGATTTGTTTAAAAAATTTAATGATATTAACTTGCAGTTACAAGGGGACAGCCTGAATTTAATAAAAACAAAGGGGATAATTTCGGCTCTTCTTGGGAAATTGAAATTTATGAAGCAAAACATTAGTCGGCGCGAATTCTCTCAATTTCCAAACTTGTCGCAGGTAGAATGTATTGATGAGGATATCCATACCTACAGTCAACATTTAAGTGCCCTGCATGATGACTTCAAAACCAGGTTTGAAGATATACTGACAATGAATATACCACCATGGATCATAAATCCATTTGATGAAACGGAAGTGGCCAATGTTGTATTACAAGAGGAGCTGCTCGAGCTAAGCACTAATGAGGAGCTGAAGGTGAAATTTAGAAAAGGCTACCTAACATTTTGGCTGCAAGCAGAAATACCCGAAAAATATCCTGGACTGTGGGAAATCGCAAGGAAATTTTTAATAGCGTTTCCCTCGTCATACCTTGTCGAAAGGAGTTTTAGTGCCGTTACAAACCTCTTAACAAAAAAAAGGAGCAAATTAAACATCACAGAGCACAAGAGCACAAAAATAAAGCCAAACATTGATCGTTTGCTGACACTCCATCAGATACATCCTTCCCATTAATTAAAATTATGACCTGAACCTATATTACCTTAATATTTTTTTCTTGTAATTCTATTCTTTTAATAAATAAAGAGATATAAAATGTACCATTTTTCGTTTTTATTTTACATATCGGAATATAGGGACAGAACTCAGAAGTGACACAATTTTTATTTTTTGGCGACTTTAAGAATGTGGTAGAAATGTAGCAGCAGGGGGTCCACCGAAACCAGTAAAATTTTGAAAGTGGTCCACGAGAAAAATAAGTTTGGGAACTACTGGTCTACAGGTAGTTGTTCCGGGTCTGGCTGTTTGTGTATGTGAGATAAAGGAGCTTATTACAGAACGATACTCAAGACTCAAGCATTACTTAAGACTAGTTTCAACCAATCAAAAGGCTTGCAAACGAGATTGAAGTAATGCTTGAGTTTTGAGTGACATTATGTAATACGGACCTAAAAGTTACTAGTGTGGGGTAATGTTTTAATAAAGAGAAACTAGAGATTGGAAATTACGGCGCTTATAATACGCATCGACCGCGTTTGGCGCATTGGTTGAGAGTTCTTACAACCTTGAAGCGGGCCAATTGATGAGTCAAACGCGATCGATATTGATGATAGAGTCTTCGTAATGAGAATTCATAATAGCCACATAGGTATTTAAGTGTCGGAATATCTGACCTCCAGTGATAATCTAATCTTCACTCTAGAATTGTTTTTAATGCATCTTACCACCACTCTATAGCATGTTCAATGCTCTTGAAGTGTGTGGGTCTGCTCCTCAAAAAGCTCTGCATACTGGCCAGCGCATCCATAGCTGTGCCTGTAATTATACACAAATATTAAGTTGTGACCAGTTTAAGAAGCCTTTGTTAGGCATTGGGTATTGTTTTTGCAGAAGGAAATGGCAATATTTAGATACCATACATAGTTTTTGTTCTCCCACAAATCTTTCCAAATGAAAGGGAGCCCTGAATGTCTTTACATGCAGAAACGTTTATCGCCTTTACTAATAGAATAGAATAGAATACTCTTTATTATGTACACCATATACATTACAGAACATAAATAAAAAGATTTTACAAAGTGTGACACAATGAGCGGTCTTATCGCTAAAAGCGATCTTTTACAGTTTTTAGTTAACAAATTTATAAATCATTCACTGACAAACAGCTGCTGAGTGTAGAAGCATATAATGTAAAAGAGTTTCTATTATAATTAAAGTAAAAATTACAGACCTATTAAGAAAATTCTTCTCCTAACAATGTTAAACTATGGGTTAAAATAATGCGTCCTTACCTTCTACAACATCGATGACAGCGATGCCATGTATGGCATGCTCCAGTGAGGGCTGCAGGGCCACGCGCACAGCCACAGCGCCGCCCATAGAGTGCCCCACCAGTATCAGCGGCGGAATCGCCTCTGAGAACAGCTTGTGCAGGACTTGTTCGACATCACTGGAATATACAAGTTAATATGTTATTACTAATGATTGATTTCTGAATTCTTTAATAAACTCTTTTACTTATTCATTCACTAAGTTCAATTTAAGCATAAGTTTATTTACCTCAAAATATTCACCCCGAGGTGAAGCATCACACATACATTTCTGAGAATCCATTCAAAACCTATAGCCTAAACCTAGACTATAAGTCTAAATTTATATTTATCCAACTAGGCATAAGGCAGATTTTTTTTTAACAATTTACAGAAACAAGAAATCAAACCAACAGTAATATTGATTGATTAACAGAATTAACGGTAACTGATTTTACTCTGCTATTACCATAATATGGAATTATATTATGGTCAGATGGTTATATGGACCTGACTAAAGAGATGTAGATGATGAGAGAGCAAATAATTATCACAACCCATTAATCTGTCAAACATATCAGTCTTGTGAAGTTAATTCATAATTATGTAACCTGAAATAATGCTAGTACATATAATGAAACATTCAGGATTCAATTGAATATCAGTATTATTATTTTCATAGCAATTATTATACTCACTGCACAAGTGTTTCAATGCTAAGGTCATCAGGATTCTCTGCTTTGGTCTCCCCGTGACCCCTGATGTCAATTGATACTACCTGGCAATGGATCATGTTTGTTATCTCCTCCTGAAATAGACAATCGTTTTTCTTTAAAAAAAAAAAGTTGTGCCACACTAGGAATTTCTGCTATATAGTGGATGTGTTCACAGTTTACAAACATATAACTCACATACACAAACATCCAGACCCGGAACAACTACTTGTAGGCCATACAATTATTTGTTCTGTGCGGGAATCGAACCTGCAATGCAGCGCATCAGTCAATAGTTTAACAACTGGGCTAACCATACTATCAAAATGAATGAGTAAGAGCAATCAGTACTTCAGATAAAAACAGAAATACATGATTTTTTTATAAAGGTATTTATATTCATAAAATGCAATTATTATTTTATTAACTCAGTTGATTAGGCCTGGTTTTTCAGTTCTCTGACAAAAAGAACTTTTTAACTAGAATTAATTTTAAAGCAATCTTTGTTTTAAACACTTTTGCATCATGATTACTGCAAATAAACATTTTTTTTTTTTCTTTCAAAAAGCCACAAAAATACAGTACAATAAATACACTTGAGGTGAAAATTTCAGCAACACACTTACAGTAAACAAAGCCCAACTGAGACCTGAATATCCACCTCCATGCAGGGTCACTATCCTGGGCCTGTCTGGGTGGTCAGGCTCTGGAGACAGGTACACTCTGAAGGTTCCTCCATCTGTCTCAACATCCACATTCCTGAGAAAATACTCTTTCCATGACACTGGAGTATAGTCCTTACGACGACCTGCTCCAAATGGTGCCATTCTAAAAGAAAATGAATAGGTATGGTATCATGGTCAAGGAACTGCACTTAAGTAGAATCATTTGAATTATGATTACCACCATCATCATCATCGTCATCATTATCAACCTTTTATCGTCCCACTGCTGGGCACAGGTCTCCTCTCATACAGAGAATATGCATATACTTGTAATGTGCTATCACATCTACATAATATATAATTGTTGTCATGGATGAGCATTTGACCATCATCATTATTGATTTTCACAGAATCAACGGCTCTACGCTCGGAAAAATATGCATGCATTTCAAAATTGTTGGAATAACAGCTATGACATTTTTTTCATTATTCTTTATTTAAAATCTACGGTAATCATTTTTATATTCACTTCACTGACATTTTAAATAAAAAGTAAAAGTTGAATGGATATCCGCTAACCGTGAAAACAAAACAAACTTAATTGAGCATAAATGATAGGCACCAATGTTTGAAAACAATGCACTAGGATATGCAATTGGCAACAATTAATAACCGTTGTCATGAATGTTTGGTAATACTTATATAGTGCAATACAGTGCATTTGTATAACATTATGGGTCTATTAGAGTTATTTCTCCCCTCAAATCCAAGTCTATTTCTTACTTCGACAGTCCAGAAGTTCTAGGACATCTTGGCGGCAATTTGTTTTTCATTATAGCCTTCTGAAGAGCAGACATTTTAACTTTACTTATTAAAACACTTAAAATTCATTTGCTAGACTTTTTTTCCTCTGAAAGATCCCTCTGTTTAGAAAACGACTGCTGTTATCATTCACAAATTAACCCGGTTTTCCGATATTTTTGCAAATTCTTCCATACTTTCCAGTTTCCACAGGTAATAAAATAAAAATTCAACTATTCGCCTTGTGAGCCGCAAACTAATCGACTAATTTATAATAGCATAGCGAGTGTGGCAAATATTGTACTTCAGACGATAGCAGGTCACGCTACCCAAACTGTCAAATCAGTGTTGCCAACTCTGATTTTGAAAAAGGCGTAGACCTGTTGAGAAAAGTACGTAGATTTAGTAAAAATGACTTACTAAAAGTTCGTAGATCTACGTATTTTTTTTTTCAAGGTAAAATGAAGAAGTTTGGGTAGGTGAAATTAAATAAAACAAGTATTTTGATATACCTTCACCTTGTAATCAGTCATCATTGGTGATATACTTAGAAAGTACATATAACTAAGAAAAGTTACATTGGTACTTGCCTGACCTGGAATCGAACCCGCACACTCATACTTGAGAGAGTGGTGTTTTAACCACTGGATTACCACGACAATTTATACATATTTTTGTTAAAATATTCTATGTGTTTGTGAGTAGGCTCAATGTTTCTTTTCAGGTCACTTTTGGACAGAAAAGTAAGTCTGTTAGCGTGTCAGTAGTAAGTCTGTTTCTGATGTCATTTTTCATTACATTGATCGACTGAAATCATTACGGGCACTGACGATCCTCTCCTTATCCTTAATCCTCTTTTTATGTACCTAATTAAAATATATGTGCCAAGAGACAGAACAGAACATAATATGTAACTGCAAATTTGTCTCGTCTGATGGCGCCGTAATGTTTCCGCCAACTGTCACTGTCAATTTCATGTTGTTTTTCTTGTGATAAACTATATTAAATTTCTGAGAAGACATGTTTAAATAATAACTGTTATACCAGTAAAAACCACTGGATAATAATAATAGAAAAAAAAAGAGACCGGAAACTCTTTGAATGACAACAACTTCCTTTCCTTTAAAGGAAACGCAAAGGTTTAGAGCCCATACAGTCAAGTACAAAGACACTAGCGCCTCCGTAACAGTGAGAAAAACAGTGCGACAATATAATTTTTGCATCAGTTTAGTTACTTTGCATACTTTTACAAATTGACTAAAAGTACGTAGATTCTGGGACTGAAAGTCGTAGGTTTTCAGGAAAGACCTAAAATACGTAGATCTACGTAAAAAGACGTAGAGTTGGCAACGCTGTGTCAAATAAACCCAATCTATCTTGAGTCTTGGTCCGTATTACAGAACGTCACTCAAAACTCAAGCTTTACTTAAGTCTCGTTTGAAGCCTGTTGGTTGGTTGAAACTAGTTTTAAGTAATGCTTAAACAGAGATCAATGCACGAGTCTCCTTTTGGAATACGAATCTAAGGTCCGTATTACAGAATCTCACTCAAAACTCAAGCTTTACTTAAATCTTGTTTGAAGCTACTTAATTGGTTGAGACTAGTTTTAAGTAATGCCTACATCTTGGTTCTGCAATACGGTCCTTAATGCTTTGGTTAGGGATAGTTGTCTCTACAGACGGCAGCACATCAAGCTATTACAATTTGTCAGATTTCTTCATTATCTTTTCAACATTATCAAAAAATATTAAGGTTCAAAATTGAGTGGCAATATTTGAATTTCGGGTAGCTTGGCCTGCTCTCGTCCCTACAAATCTCGTCATGGGGGAGCGTGGCATTCACCTTACCAATATCTAAAGTTGTGTACATTGTTAAAGTACTACTTTGCGCCAAATATTCTTAAATTACTAATACTATGAGTACAAATCATGTGTTTTTCAAAATGTCCCAATAAATCAAACTGTCAAGGTCGCTTCTTGTTTTCTTGAATATAATAACTAATCGTAGTATACTGTGTCTATAAAGTTATGAAAATAAATGATGGCGCAGCGTTCGTGCATATAGCAACCCTGATGTGATTGAAATCATTTTGGTACCAGCACATTATTTTGTACTAGAAGCAAAACTGGTTTTAATGAAAACACAAATCTATGGTCTCTGGCGTTTAAATAAAATGAGTAAAACAAAAAATAAAATCATACATATTTGTTTATGCATTTATTAAAACTTTATGCACAAAGAAAAACATTGCACAATGGCGGACTTAATGCCTTAGGCATTTTCTACCAGTCTACCTTAAGGTGATGCAGAGACGAAACATAGTATAATAGATTTTATATCTTTATAAAAGATATTGAAGTTAAAAGAGAAACAAAAAAAAAAAACATTATAATAAATACATAAATACATACATACAAAATATAAACAGTAGAGAGAGATAAAAAAAAAATAGATAGAGAAAAAGATTAAATTACATGAAAAAACTCTTAGAGCTCTTCGCTGCCTGACGGGTAGCCATTTCAAGATGGACCGGTGAGAAGATATATGATCGTATACTCCGTCTATAAATTCGTGAAAATGGCTGTTTCTTGAACTAAACATTTTAAAAGTAGGGCAACACTAAATCTTTCTAAGTATATATATTATACAAGTAGGTACATCTACATCGGATGTCATCGGCAGTCATCGTTTTGTTTATGACTTTTTATTTTATTTTAATATATATTTTACTATTGGTGTATGAACTATGAACGACCCTCCTGACTTCGAGCCGGGGGGTTCAGGCTTATGCCTGGATCCCCCTGTCGCAAGTTATATGACTATTTCCGATGATTTGAGTGGAATGGATACGGATGTTTCTCAAGTGTCTACTTCAAAAAGCGAAGGAACACGTAAAAGGGTCCGCCATCAACTTATGTCTGTTTGCAAGCATTGTAATAAGCGTAGGAAAAAGAAAAGGAATTCTACTGATAGCAGTGATACAACACAATGCCAATGCATTATTACCTCAAATGATGTTGTTGAGGAACCTCACATCCATATATCAGGCTCAGGCTCTCAACCATTAATTGAAACAAGACATCAAAGTAGTGTTGATAATGTTACTGCAAAAATCCTTCAACCATCTCTTGGTAGGAAAGAGTACCTTGCTTCAGATTTGCAACCGTATGTAGTCCATGTCCAGAAAATAGAAGCATCCTCAAATGCTAGTACTGCCTTACATCCCATGGCTTTTGACAATTTTTTAAAGAAAAATAAATTTCAAAATATAAAACCAGGTAGTGTGAAAAGAATAGGTAGGAACAGATGTGCTGTGTCTTTCACTACACACAATGCTGCTAATGATTTTATTGGAAATAAAAATCTGTCTACATACAATTTTAAGGCGTTCATTCCCACCTTTAGTGTGACAAGGGTGGGACTGATTAGAGGTATCCCTAATGACTGGTCTGTGGAAGAAATTATAGAAAATGTGTCAGTACCTGTTGGCTGTGGTAAGGTGCTAAAAGTTAGGCGTCTCAATTACAAAGTTACCACCACTGAATCTACTACATGGAAGCCCTCTCAATCAGTAGTTCTTACCTTTGATGGACAAGTTCTTCCAAAGAGAGTTTTTGTTTGTTTTAACTCTGTTCCGGTTCCTTTCTATCAAATATGACGGTATAAAGGCTTTGAAATTATTTTGCCATAAAAATTCTTCCATCTTCAGAAAATTGTTTGCCGCAGCAGTCTTCCTGAATGTTGTTCCAATTTCATGCGCATTTACTCTGTGTACTCTTAGGAGTACTACTAAGACTACCTTAACATTATCCGATTTTAAATTAGTGAGCGTGATAGGATTTTTATTCCCTACCTTCTCCTGCTCTGTTGATTTGACATATACTACATATTCAGAATTGGTGTTTTCTATGAACAATCTTTTATAGTTCGGTTTGGTGAAAATATTGTACTTTTATTTGAGTCAGAATTTCGATTCTTATTGTACTTGCGTTTCCTCTTCTCTCTCGGCTCTGGCAGCTACTCACGGCCACTGGTGACGCTCATGGTTATTCGTGGTCTTATCAGATCGTATTAATATGGTCCTTCCATGTAATAATTAAAATTATTAAACTTTTTGTGAAATCAATATTGCCGCCTAGTCCGACTTCCCGCCAAAAAGTCACTTGCACTTTTTTTTTGGGATTTTATGGCCTGGTTTCTAAGACCTTTAAGCCATGTGTTACTTGCACTTCACGAAGCACTTTAGTTTCACTTCTTCTTTTGTAACTTACCTTAACTTAATCTAACCTAACTCCTTTCGTTTCCTGCGTGAGGCCGATTAGGAGGGTTTTAGCCTAAAGACATGATGTGGCCACTATGCTGCTATATTTTACTGTTCCTTATGAATTATTCACTTAATGCACTTTTTACTACATAAATCACGCGTTTTTATTTAGTAAACGACACTATAAATAATTTAAAATCCAATGAAAAATGAACGTGGCACTCATCATCGCTTTCCCGCCAAAACTCTCACTTGTACTTACTAAGATTTAGTGTTGCCCTACTTTTAAAATTTTTAGTTCAAGATCAACACACCTGCCTGCGACGTGGAGGCCCCGGGTTCGATCCCCGGCCAAGTCATGATGGAAAACGATCTTTTCCTGATTGTCCTTTTCCCTAGTATTATTATACTCTTTGGTCCTGGGTCTTGGATGTTTATCTATTATAAAATATAGTATCGTTGAGTTAGTATCCCATAACACAAATCTCGAACTTACTTTGGGGCTAGCTGAATCTGTGTGATTTGTCCGTATTTTAACGACTTTATAGACAAGCTATATAAGGGCTGGTGCAGACTGCAAAGCGTTACGCACTCGCAGCGAGGTTTTCAGTAAACTAAACAATCATTTTTTTGTAACCAGCTGATGCTAGTCGAATATTGGTTAATATGTTAATAACATAGATGTTAGATCTCGTTTACTAAAAGTTAAAAGAATAAACAAGAGACTCTATGGAATTTAAAATCAATAATAATCACACAAATTTTAATTCTAGTCTAACTCACGTCTAACTTACTCTTTTAAGTCTAACTCAGCTCAGCAAGAACTCTGTAATACCAGCAAGTCGAACCGCAGCAGCAAAATTACAGTTCTCTCACCCACCTAATTTATTATGGAGTCAGGACTTCTGTGGTCCGAAGCCAGAAAAGTCTGTCGTATTTGTCTCCGTATAGATCCTCGATCATATAATATTTTTACCAGTTATTATGAGCGAAGGCATACCTTGTATTGTGATATGTTGGCATATTGCACTAAATTTGAGGTAAATAAACTGTATTATTAAATGTGTGATTCTATCTTTCTTTGATGAAATTGTATTTTATTCTGTCGGAGTAGTATTCTTCTTTATCTTGATTAAATTGTGTCATTTGTTTTGCTCTGCCCTGCGTGCTTTCTATCTACCTACTGCCATCTACCTAGTTTTTAAGCTAGCAAGGGACTGAAACTCTTTTCTAGATAAGAAGTAATTTTGTGCTAAAACTAGCCAGTTGTTTCTTATAAAAACTTTCCGCTTTTATAATGAGTTGCCAATGTTGGTTACAGAATTAGCCAGGAAAGTTCAAAACTCTCATCAAATGTCTTCTTATCAAAACATATATTATAAAATTAAAGACAATGTTATAGAAAATTTAGTTGGGCAATGAGTCCTTAACACATGTTGCTTCTGGCACATCGTTAATGGCATGAATATTTAAATGGCTGCATTAACTGCTCTCAATTTTATTTTTTACCCAACAGCCTGGCATGCAACAATGAAAATAGGGATGATTCCTGGGTAAAAAAAAATTGATTCTATTTAGTCCATCATTCAGATTACAGAAAAATATTGGATACATATATTTTGTTTTATCAATTCAATAAAAATTTACAAATATAAAAGGCATTAAAGATCCGGAGTGGTGGCTGGTGACGTCACTGGTCGCTAAAAATTGTAGCATGCAGTGACGTCGCACAAGTTTTCAATGCACTGTGTAGTCTTCATTTTTTGTTTATATGAAAAAAGAAAAAAATATGTGCAGAGTATTTTTTGGAAATCTGACAGGTGGACTAATTAGTTTTTTTAGTCAACTACCCTATTGTGTAATAATCATCCTAATTATTTCCAGCTACATCCAAAAGATGGTCTCCCACCTTACATGTGCATGAACTGCATCGAACATGTTGAGGATATGTATGAGTTCCATTTAGAATGTGAAGAGAGTGAGAGGAACTTTCTTTGGTTACTGTCTGTAAGATGATTTGTGGCAAATGAGCAAGCCAATGAAGGTTTTAACTGAATTGTTAAGAAATCGGACATTATAGATTGAAATCTATCACAAAAAAAATCTTTGTGAATTAGTACTGAATATGAGTGTAGTACATTGATGTTGTAGAAAAATTTATATTTCCGGATTTTACTTGTAAAACTATATTTTTAATCATTATACTGAAATATTTGATGTTCTTATTAATCCATTTGCATTAATCTTATAACTGTTTAATAGTAAATAGTAGAAATAAGCAAATCAGGAAACATAATCAAGATATTTTTTTCTAATGTGCAATGCTAATACACGTTTGGTTGTATTGTATATGGGGCTCATGTCTGTAATTTAACATATGAATGCATATTTTGCATGTACAAAGGAAATATTGGTGATCTTGGTTAAATATGCCTTGATATAAAATGGCAAAAAGTTGATTTGTTGCTTAGGATGTCTACAATATTAAAGCGAAGTCTAAATTCATTTTTATATTACTTAAAGTTAGAAAAATTATGTAAGATGAAGTTGCGAGTATACAGGCGGGTGACAATCTGTAGTTTATACCTGCTACTAAGGGAAGAGGTACCTATGTATGGAGCTTGAAAAGACTGAAATACTTATAGAAGTCATGTGAGTTAGGATTTGTCTAGGTCCTAAGGAATTAAGTATATAGTTTGACTGTAACCAGCATTGTTTGCAAGTACATAATGAACAGACCAGTATAATACAATCTAAACATTAATTGTAGTTGTGTCGGTTTTGCCTAGGGCTTAAGGATATACAGGTTGACTGTGACCAGTAAATAATTTAACATACCAATATAATATGCTCTAAACAGATACTTAAATCCTTGTATGACAAAATAATTACACAATATGTAAAGAAAACCTCGTCCAATCCGTGAAGGTATTGTCAGGTATCGTTTACTAATGCCTACAAAGCCGCTAAATGGCTAAACTTAAAAAAAAAACCCCTAAAAAAATAAATATTATTTCGCAAAATGAAGTAAATACGGTAGGCAATACGTGCTCGGGCAAAGGGGTGCGTCACTCATGATAATACCGTCGAAAATGGTGTTGTCACCTTTTAAAAAATTACCAAACTCTGGTGAAGTTAGAATTATTTGCGGAAAAAAAAAATCATTACTATTTTTACTATGATGATTATGTAAAATTTCATATTTTATTTGGTCATGTGTTTACCTAATCTTTATTATCCTTACGAGTCGGACGGGATTTTCTTTACAAATGGTATAGAGGTCCGAGTTTGATTCAATGATTTCTCAACTTGATATAAATTGTTCAGGTGAGCTCATCTAGGTACTAAACCAGTAAAAAAATGGCCATTATATTTTCTGGACCGTGTGGGACAAATTGGTACATATGTGTACCCACAAATGGTACCTTATTGTGCTTACCTACCGTATTACAGAGATTACGGCCAAAGAATCACGACTGAGCCGAACAGTAGGCCTAGTATGAGTTTTCAATACGAAACTCGTTCGATCGTATCGAGCGCGTTTGGCGCTCTCATTGGTTGAGAGTTCTTACGACCTTGAAGCTGGCCAATCGCTGCGTCAAACGCGCTCGATACGATCGAACGAGTTTCGTAATAAAAACTCATACTAGGCCTACTGAACTGTATAATATAATATGTAGAAGGCTATTTTAACATTTTTTAGAAACCAAATAATGTTTTGTCGAAATTTCGGTAGTCGGTAAGTCTGTGTAAAAGTTCGGTAAGTCTGTGCGTATAGTAAGTACTTATACAACTTTTTTTATTACTTATATAAATATTCATTCAAATGTACCTATGTAGACAATATTCAGGTATTAGTGTAGTATATAGTAATGTAATAAAAATACTGATGCAGTGGGTTGCTTCAAAGCACAATATTTGGAATACGTAAGACGTAATGCTTGACATGTTTTTTTGCCTCTTATAATGAAAGTTGGAAGTTTCGGTATGTGATATGCATGATATCCTCTTATAAATACACTCATTTGCAAAAAAAAAACTGGCGGTTTTGATTACAAAATATTTTAGTTTTTGTTCTTCTCGGTGGTAGGCCACAACATCGGCCGCCGGCGTAGTTACCACCCACCAGACAAAGTCATGCCGCCAAGCGATTCCTCGTGTTCCGGCATGATGTCTGGTGAAGCCGTTTGGAGGGCGGGTCTGAGCAGTTGTGTTGCGATGTGTGCCGGGTACGATGTGCCAATTGTTGTCGTGTCGGGAGTTTGGTTGTGAAGGGTAGCGGGATCCGAAGCACGGTGCTTCGCTGGCCGACCGCAGGTAGTTGGGGGCCCAAGTAGTGTGCCAGCCACATACGAAAGGCTGCCCCGCTAACTGCGAAAAATCCCAGGGTGGCCCCATCGTGCCGGTTGGCGACCGGACGAGAGGATCCGATGGCGATCCCTGGGGGGGTTCGGGCGTCCCCGCAGTCTCCAGATCAATCTCCCTCTGGCCCGGCATCGTTGGTCGCATTGTTGGGATTAACATTGCATCACCTCACTCAACTGCCGTCTTCCTTCCTATTCACTCAATTTTTTTTCTAAATGAAAAGGTCTAAAAAGAAAAGTAGGTGTGTACAGCGGGCGCACGTCCTCTCTTTCAAAGTGCACCTCTCTAATATTCGAGGTCTGCACTCCAATCTCATTGCAGTACATCACCACCTTGAGACTGAGAAGCCCCATCTACTTTTCTTGACGGAGACCCAGATCAGATGTCCGTCTGATGCGGCATACCTCAGCTACCCGGGATACGCATTGGAGCACCATTTCCTGCAGCGTGCCGGGGTCTGTGTGTATGTCCGCAATGACATTTGTTGCCGGCGCCTCCGTCACCTCGAAGACCCTCATTTCTCGTCCCTATGGCTGTTGGTTGACACTGGTGTGGACAAAATTGTTTACACTTGTGTCTACCGATCGCACAGCGGTGATCAGGAGACAACTCAATTATTTGACCACCTCAGTGAGGCTGCTGACAATGCGCTGCACCGGCACCCTGACGCACACTTCGTCGCTCTGGGGGACTTCAATGCCTGCCATCAGGACTGGCTTTTCCCGTACCAGAGGACCGACCACGCTGAGAGAGAAGCGCGAAACTTCGCGCTTTCAATGGGCCTTTCCCAGCTGGTAAAGCAAGCGACTAGGGTGCCTGATGTAGTTGGTCATACTGCCAATTGTCTGGACCTTCTGCTAACCACTGATCCGGACAGGTGTGTTGTAACAGTTTCCTCACCGTTGGGAACTTCAGACCACTGTCTGGTGAAGTCTGTGTCGACCTTCTCCCCGCCAGATCACGACTCTCGTGGTGAACGGCGAATGTGGCGATACAGGTCAGCAGACTGGGATGAGATGCGCCATTTCTTTGCGTCTTATCCTTGGCAGCAGGTCTGCTTCTCTTCTAGCAATCCGTCGAGCTGTGCGGATGCTATAACCGATGTGGTGCGTCAAGCTACGGAATATTTTATTCCCTATAATGACGTGCCTGTCGGTGGCTCGGCTCGCCCATGGTTCAATGCCGATTGTGCCCAAGCCGAACAGCGTAAGCACACGGCATTTCTCACCTGGGTTGACGCTCGTGACCGCGGAGCTCTGGATCTAAGCTCAAAGAAGAGAGCCTTTAACCGTGCTGCCAAGTCCTACAAAAAGGCGCTAAAGAAGGCTCGCTTCGACCGTATTACCCATATTGACAACAAATTATCTGCGCAGCCTTCCGGTAGCAGATCTTTTTGGTCCCTTGCCAAATCGGTCGAGGCGAACTTCTGTCGGCCCTCACTGCCTCCGCTGGTTAGGCCTGATGGAACACTGGCTCATACGGCGAGAGAGAAAGCAGGTCTCTTTGCATCTCTCTTTGCCCATAATTCGCGTCTTGATACTGGCAGTGCTACTCCACCTATTTTACCCCACTGCGGTACATCAATGCCTGAGGTTCGCATTCGGAACAAGGAGGTTCTGAGCAGGCGCGTGCGCTCCATAGAGGCATTTAAGCACTGCATACCCTAATAATTTTCCAATTCGGAACACCCTAATCGTATTATAATATATTTTTTGTACTACAATACATTTTGTTAAAACACTACACTAAAACAGTAATACCGCCATCTTTTGGGGCTAGCGGAAACTAGCTAACACACATTACATATGCGTGCGTACGCGGCACTAGCGCTACGGAGCGGAGAGCGACGTAGGCACGAACTAAATTTGCTTATTTTTTAGCGAGAATGGCCGTCTATTTATATAAAATTATTTGTTGGTGTGAGTAATTTTCTCTAGTGTGCCCGCAGAATTTCATTCACTTTTAAGCCCGGAAAGGCAGTGCCTATTTGGCAAACCGACCAAGTTTAGAGGCTATGACAAATAGCATAATTGTTTTTCGTTAAAATACCTATTTATTTTACCAGCTTTGCAATGTTAAATTACTCCATGTTTTTGTTGTCGTGATTTGTGATGTTTGTTTTCGTTTTAAGTGCAAATGAATTGAATTAAGTTTATTTACTTTAATACGTATTTCTTTCTAAAATATGCAAAATTATACCTGTGAGATTTGTTGGTTTAGTTGTTTTTCAACGTAAAGTTTTGAGCAAAAATATAAATTAAAGAGCGTTGTGTTCCCAATTTGGATGTAACTCAAAAAAAGGTAATATCACACGTTGTTTTAATAAAAAGTATTATGATAATTATAACTGGTTAGCAGGCTGTGTACACACAAATTATTTTGTTTCCTGTGTATATTATTTTCAAAACATGATAGTAAAAATGTTTGGGGTTTTTGATATTCAGATTTACATAATTTTCACAAAGCCCCCTCTAAATACGATTCTTCGGAAAAACATTTAGATTCTTATTTAAAGTACCAAATTTTTGGAAAAGGTAGAATAGATGACGTGGTCTCGACGAATCGCTTAATAAACGAAAAATATGGTCCACGCTCAGACGATGGGCACGCGGGGCGTTGAATTCCGTCAGCTGTTGCCACGATGCAACAATGGCTAAATGTATTTGTGAAAAAATATAACATACATAGTGTAAAAAGATTAGAAACGATTAGGTTTCGTATAAAGAAAAAATAACGTTGTATAAACACAGAGATTTGGTTGTGTATGTATGCATACACTTTTCTAAAGTTATATGTACTTTTTAAGTATATCTGGGACACCAATGACTGAAGGTGAAGGAAAACATCTTGAGGAAACCTGGACTTTAAGTCTGAAATCGCTAACCCCCATTGAGCAAGCGTGGTGATTACGCTCAATCCTTCTCTGTATGAGAGGAGATCTGTGCCCAGCAGTGGGACGGTAGAAAGATTGATAGTGATGATGATGATGATCTATGCATACCCTCAAAAAAATCTCTGTGCACGCCCCTGGTTCTGAGAGCACTGTGTCGTCTGGACGTGAATAAGGCTAGTGGTCCGGATGGTATACCAGCGATTGTTCTAAAAGCATGTGCACCCGAGTTGTCTCCTGTATTGACACGCTTGTATCGCCTCTCATTAGGGACTGGTATAGTGCCCAAGTCCGCGCCCGGCCCGCGGCCCCAAATTACTTCTTGACCGTGAGCACCGAGTTCACAGGCTTAGGTTCGCTAGAAATTGTGAATTATGGACTCGAGAAGATCGGAATAGGGTTTTGTTCTCTGATGAAGCCAAGATATCTCTGTTTGATGAAGATCGACGTCGGCTAGTGCTAAGAAGACAAGGAGAATGCTTTGCAAAGGCATGTTTCGAAGAAGTCACACCTTATGGTGGGGGCTCTGTTATGTTTTGGTCAGGAATAAATTCAATTTATCGTACAGAGTTAGTCTTCATTGGAAACGGCTCACTGACTGGGCATTGATATATAACGGAAGTTCTAATTCCTTATGCACAACCCGCATTGAACGCTGAAGGTGAATACTCGATTTTTATGGACGACATTGCTCGCGCACCCACCGATCTTGCGATTATGAAGCGTATGTGCAAGAGGTCGGCATTCGTCTTTTGGATTGGCCAGCTCGAAGTCCCGACCTCAATCCCATTGAGCATGTCTGGGACGTTCTGAAACGGCGTGTGAGATCAGTGCAACCGGCTCCGCAGACCATCAGAGAGCTGAAGAATATGATGAAAAATGGGTAAGTACCTAACATACTGCAGGGTAATTGCATATCAAACTATCAGTAGTTCACATTCATTGCGTTGTTTACGTTCGTAAGCAAACAAATTTTTCAAAGTTATGGTGCAATGGACTAGCAATAAGCTTCGAAATGATTCCAATTGATAGTAATAGTGTGTAACGCAATTGGGGCGCAGGTTTTACTTATTAGGCTTCCCGTATTCAAAAGGTAAAACCGGGACCTTAGACTTATTGTCACCAGACAATACTTACGGTTCTTGAGATATAGCTTCCAAGCTATATCTCAAGCAAGAACCGCTTAATTAACGCTTTAGTTTTAGCTTGTAGTTGTGAGTTCGGAACTGTGTCTATCGCGAAAAATGAGAGCGGTCGGCGGATGAATAGCTGGCCATCTGCTAGCTGTCACCGCGTACTACTCGCGCGAGTTAACTGTGCACCTCGATGAAATGCGACCCCTCTCCCGCGGCGCCCCGCATTCGCCGTATGCGCGGAGTAGCGATTGCATCTTTGTTACAATTGTTTAAATGCCCTGTTGTCATTACTGTTTCTGTGGAGTTTTTGCTTTGTTAAGTTTTTTTATTATGTTTGTTTTTGTTTTTTACATTTTCGATGCGATAGTAAAGCCTGTTGGTTGCACCAACATTATGTTTTAATCCATATGTATCAATTTATTTGCAAAACGTCATGAGTAAAATGTCTTAGTATGACGCTTTATCATCAAGACTACCATATATTAACATAAAAAAATAACTTAAATTTTTTAACATAATTCTCATTTTTTACAAACTGTGCCGTTCGAATAACATCACAGAGCGAGGTGCATAATTAACTCGCGCGAGTTATAGTCTGCGCAGACGAGGGATTTTTGTCCGCTAAAATAGATCGCTTTCAACTCTATCGAGTAACGCAAACGAGGGATTTAAAGTACCGCATACAAAAAGTCCCCCGAATAACCGAGGACATGCAGAAAGCGGACCGGACAAAAGTACGGGGGAGTCTCCGAATAAAATAGAACTCGTGTGACACGGCGAAGCAAGGCACATGGTGGACTTTAGGCCGCGTTGTGTGCTCTCTCTTCTCTACATTTCTGGGCAACAAATGACCGCACACCGTGTGCGTTGAGTTCGCGGTAAATCCTCGGTAGACTTTTTATTCGCGGAGCGTACTTTTTTCTCTGCCGCGGTGAAAACTCCGTCGCCTGCGCAGGCCCTTATAGACTGCTGGGTGCCGGCTAGCTGTCACAGCATGGACTGCGAGCAGTCAGCAGAGTGGTGTTAGGGCCGAGATAAGTATCCAACTCTATGGAGCCGAGTCGTTTAAGTGTGCTATTACCTTTACCATCCTCCGCCAACTGCGGATACGTACGTTCTACAGCCCGATTCAAACTTCATGGCAGCTCTGAACATGAGGAGAGTTGGCGCGTAGTAACGTCGGTGGGGTCAGGAGTGAGGTGCTGCGCAGGGAATGCGCTTCGCATTTCAGGGACACGTTTGAATCGGGATGTATTCATTTTATGTGAACTGACCTTTCAACTGTTTTGTGACCAACAAAACACAAACGATTTTTGGACGTCTTTTGAATAAGCGTGCTATTTCTACTGTCTCCTGCTACCCTCACCCGGCCACTCCAGATCCTGAAATAAGTATATCAAAATTCAAAGTGTTGCTTAAATAAACTAAGCTTATGTTTATCTGCCGTTCCTCCTAAATTAACACAGTGTTGGAATCAAAAGGCAGGTAAGTACGTCAAAATCGCGTACGCAGTACCTACCGGTACCGAGCTAGTTATTTTTCTTTTAGTTTTTACGCTATGGTCTTACCACATTTATTAGTTTGATTTCCCAGGGTCTAGTGAGGAATTAGTGTCTGAAATAGTTAAAAATAGCTGCTTATAACATAAATAATGAAAATATTCAACTTCAACTCTTGATCAATGGCCCTTGTGGAAGCGACACCACAATTTTGCCAATAACACGTGCGAACTGTTAATAAACCATCAAACTCTGCAGGGTGTTTAGCGAGAATTAATGTAAAATTATATCTTTGTATTTAAATTAAAACTAAAACAATAAAATATTTCTTCGCAGACGCAGACTGACTCTGATTTTTAACCTCCCGTCTGTTATTATATCGTATCGCATGTCAAGCGTTGCCGCGCAGCGCCCCGGATATTCCTGCAGTATGTTCTAGTCTATGGTACTATGTTCCTTCCTGGCCGCGACCACCGAGTGAATATATATGTCGGAGATCATCGATATAATTTTAATAGTTGCTGATTTGATTTACGTAGTAGAGGGGCGAACGCTTGTGACAGAGTCGCTTTGGAAAGTGGGGTTCGTCGAACGGACTTTGCATCGAGACGCGGACCAAGGCACATCTCCGAACCGAAACTGTCGGTTTGCCTATTCAAATTGTTATTATGAAGATTGGAGGGTATATCTACACGTCGTGCTTCAATTAAAAACTCACCTACGAAACGGAACCTGTACCACCACACCAAGATGCTGTCGACCCTACCGCTCTGCCGTCGCTGTCTCCGACATCAGAAGTTGGATAAAGAACTACACTGCTCACAATCTCGTTATAAATCAAGGAACAGAATAAGTCACTTTTTGCCATTATGTGTGTAGTTGTTCATTGACTTTGTATGAGCTTCTTTAAATGCTGGATGTACGGGCAGTGAGGCTGGAAGTGAACGTCATGTCACGAGGTGCGCTCAATTGCTGGCGCAGAGATTGCTCCGCGTGATGGTGCGCTCCAGGAGTGCGCTGCAGGCGTGCACGTGCGGCTGGACGCGGCGCTGTCGCGACAGTGCTGGCTGTTGCTTGGCGCGCGACAGTGCTGGCTGATGCTTGGCGCGCGACAGTGCTGGCTGATGCTTGGCGCGTGACAGTACTGGCTGATGCTTGGCGCGCGACAGTGCTGGCTGTTGCTTGGCGAGCGAGGGGCGCTTGCGGAACATACAAGGTGTGCTTGCGGAGCGCGGAAGGAGCCCATGCGGAGTGTGCAAGGTGCGCTTGCGGAGCGCGCAAGGTGCGCTTGCGGAGCGCGCAAGGTGCGCTTGCGGAGCGCGCAAGGTGCGCTTACGGAGCGCGCAAGGTGCGCTTGCGGAGCGCGCTTCTAGCTGCTTGGTGAATCGCATCAATGGCGTGGGGCGCTGCTGGAGCTGCTTGCGGCGCAGCCGGAGTTGCGTGCGCTTTGTGGAACGGTTTCAAGACTTGAGCCTCTACACTGCAGGCGATGAGAAGATTTCAGGACAGCATCTACTCTGCAGGCGATGAGAAGATGTCAAAATACCCAAAACGTTTGTGGTAACGTAATGGAGTTTTATGAGAGCTCTGAGATGTCTGGTGTGCAACGGTTGACAACTGCCAAGTGGCAGGTGTTTGTGGGAAATTGCCATAATCCGGTGAGTCGTACTATTTTTATTCTGATTTCGGTGCTGAATGTTCTCTTGTCAAGCTATCTGTAATTTCATTGGTATACGTACACACGCGATAGTACGTATACAGGGTATGGGTAGTACCAGCGTCGTTGTGTACTGAACTATTTCTTTGCGACATGATAATAAGAGTTATTTTTGCAAATTTTATTTCTTGTACTACCCGATTATTGTTTGTAATAATGGGCTGAGAAATTTTAAACTCGGGTTTTAAAATTATGATGTCTGGTTTGTCTTTAATTCAAAACTAAAGTTCACTGTGGCCTATAGTTACGAGCTCACTTGAGTTTTTGATAGTATGTGTGGCTAAACTATTAAATCTTCTCAAGAGAACAAGCGGTAACGAACATAGAAATGAGTGCTATTTACGAAAAATCTAAATTTGATAGAAACACTTCTATCAAATTTAGATTTTTCGTTGCTAAAGTAATGAAATTTAATAATGGCGAGTTGTTTGATGCCGATAATGGCGATCGTTACCTATTGAAATCATTGATTGGAAACAGAACTTATAAGTACCCCACGATCGCATAAGTACGAAAGATTTTTCCAAGTAATGCCTGCCGAGTTAGATTTTCATAATGTAGAAGATGGTGAGGAGGGTGCCTCCGCCAGCAAATGGAACACGTATCATGGCTATGTGGTCGCGCTGCACGCACTAGTCTGTTGTCGTAACTGCAATCCAGCGAGGGGTTGTTCAGAGCGCGATGGGCAGCTAGTGGTGTGGCGGGGACACTAGTAGGTATGGTCGCACTGCATGCACTAGTCTGTAGTCAAAACTGCAACCCAGTGAGGGGTTGTTCAGGGGGCGATGGGCAGCTAGTGATGTGGCGGGGACTCTGGTAGATATGGTCGCACTGCATGCACTAGTCTGTAGTCGTAACTGCAACTCAGTGAGGAGTTGTTCAGGGGGCGATGGGCAGCTAGTGATGTGGCGGGGACCTGGGTCTCGGAGGAGACTATTAGTTGTACGGTCATGTGTTGACCTGGGAGTCGTGGACTCTAGAGTTGGTCGTATCACAAGAGGTGATGACGATATGGGTGTCAACTATGAGTTGTCACTAGCTACTGTGGTAGCGGGCGATGATGTGTTTTCTTTTTGATAATTATGATTATGATTTTGATTGGATAATTATGAGGCTTGGAGAAACCTTTTGTTTTCTTTTTGAAATTTGATAATTATGAGGCTTGAAGGAAGCTTTTGTTGGACTTGGTTTTCTAATAATCATAGTAACTAAGCGTGACGTGTGACGGTCAGGTTGGCCGAGTTCTCAAAAATGCTTCAAAGTCGGTTTTCTGTGTTTTTTTTTAAATTTGTTACAGACATGCACTAGGACGTGCAACCGGAAGTGTCGAGGTTTGGCTGGAATCGGCGGTTGGCCTGGTGGACTGGATCCCGGACTCCGGGGCTGAGGGAGCTTCGGATGCGACTGGGATTGGCGCTGGGATGATGATGATGATGATGCACGAGGACGTGCAAATCGTCAGGCTGGCCGTGTCGGAGATCATCGATATAATTTTAATAGTTGCTGATTTGATTTACGTGGTAGAGGGGCGAACGCTTGTGACGTTATTTTGTGAGGGCGTCACATGGACAGAGTCGCTTTGGAAAGTGGGGTTCGTCGAACGGACTTTGCATCGAGACGCGGACCAAGGCACATCTCTGAACCGAAACTGTCGGTTTGCCTATTCAAATTGTTATTATGAAGATTGGAGGGTATATCTACACGTCGTGCTTCAATTAAAAACTCACCTACGAAACGGAACCTGTACCACCACACCAAGATGCTGTCGACCCTACCGCTCTGCCGTCGCTGTCTCCGACATATATTTTGTTTCTGATTCCTTAGCCTTGTCTGTGTTATAATCAGCAATGTAATTGACCGCAAAATAGTCGGAATTTCGAGTTACCGACATACCTTGGCAAGACCGTTGATCAGTAGAGCAAACAAGTCAAGACCGCTTATCCAAGCGCAAGTATAATGTACTCTGTGTCCAAGCGTAGTGTGAGACGCCCCGCAGCTAGATGGACGCTCGTCCTAAATTTGGATGGACTGGGACAGACTAGATACAGAAGGCGGAGGAAAGGTTGCTTTGGTGCAGCCTGTGAGAGACCTATGTAAGGCATCGGCCTGTGAACTGCAATAGTGTGCAATGGCTGAGTTAATTGATCGATATCGACTAAAACCATGCATAACGTTTAATGCGAAACAAAATGAACTAACTAAACGTGCTGTATTCTCATCTTTCTGATTTTATTTTATGTCATTTTGACACTGACATTATATGATTATATTTATTTGTTTGTATCAGAAATTGACGAAAAGCTATTATTTCTTTTTCAATAAAAATGCTATTCTAAATATGATAAACTGGTTAAATTATCTATTTTCTTAAAGTTGCATACAATTAAATTACACAGTAATACCTAACTATGGCGTTAGACTTTACAAAAATATGTCGAATATGCCTCGAAGCAAATAAACTAACATATGATATTTACACTAGTTACTATGTGAAAAAGAACACATTATATTGTGATATGTTGATAAACTGCACTAAGTTAAAGGTACTTACAATTAATTTCTACTCACGAGCCGATTCAAAATTTTTATAACTGATAATAAATTGACACACTAACACTTGTTATAAATTCTATTTCTAGCCCGAAGTAGGAGATGGACTACCTCGTTTAATTTGTAAGGAATGTAGCCGACAGCTTAAACGTACGTACGCATTTATTCTTCAATGCGACGAAAGTGACAAAAAGCTGAAATTCATCTTGGAAAACTCAACAAAGGGGGACGATTCAAGAAATGGTTGTTCTGATGCATCTGTTAAAGATGAAATGGATTTTGAAGATTTAAAATTCGAGAATAGTCATGAAGCTAACGAGGAATTGGTATTGACCACCCTCAATGATAATAATCATCAAGATATCAAGGATATTAAACTGGGCAAGTGGTGATTTAATTATTTATATTTTAAACATTGTTTTTTTAATTTATTTTGAAAATCATTAGAATTTGTAGCTTTAGAGCGAAGTTGTCAAAAAGATTTTAGTTTTTAGCTAATATAGGAAATGCATCTTGTTTCATACCCTTTAGTATGTTAATACCACTTGTCATGGAAACATAATAGGTTTACAGGTCAAAAAGAAAATACTTTTTCACTGCCAATATTCTTTATAATTGTGTGCTTAATTTCAATTGTCATTAATATCATATTAAGCAAAATATCAGGAAATTAAACATTTACGTGCTTTAAAATACCAATATTTGTAAGTATAATGTTTATGGAACATGTAACAAAGAGTATTCTATATATGTATATCTCTAAAGAAACTAAGATTTTCTTACACATAAGTGCCCTGACAATTAAAAACTGCCCTTTATATACTATGAGCTTGATTTGATATAAACACACTGTAAACACCAATGTCTGTTAATTTCAGAACCGTTACTAAATGATGATGGAAGCAATAGCTGCTGGGATGCTGACGATGATAACATGGTGTTAGGAGAAATCAAAATAAGGAAAACAGGTGTTTGCTTTAAATGATTCATAAAAAGGAAGAGGGTTTCAATTTAAGTGCATTTTTTGTTACCTCTGAACTTTCAACCTGTTGAACAGATTTTTAGAATTAAGTCAGTCTATTGCTCATATAAATTCAGTCTATTATTTATTAGAATTAACAGCAGTTCACAGGCCTGTGGATTGCAATAGTGTGCAATGCCTGGCTATAGGCCTCTCAAAGGCTGTGCCATAACAATATTTCCTCCGCCCTCTATATCCAATCTATCCCAGTCCATCCACCTTTACGTGGTATGTCCATCTAGCTGGAGGATGTCCCGTCCCACACTATGCTTGGATATGCATTCTTGACTTTTTGCTGTACTGATCAACGGTGGAATGTGATGCAATTGCATATTAGTATTTTAAATAGAGTGTCTGATTTCACAAAACCAATTGACTTCCAAAAAAACACTACAAGTTGAGAAATAACTAATTTCGGAAGTTGGTAGCAAAAACGAAAATATAAAAAATAAAGAGACACTGACTTCTGAAATTTTACAATTTTGTTTTTAGAGTTCCGTAGCCAAATGGCAAAAAACGGAACCCTTATAGATTCGTCATGTCTATCTGTCCGTCCGTATGTCACAGTCATTTTTTCCGAAACTATAAGAGCTATACTGTTGAAGCTTGGTAGGTAGATGTATTCTATGAACCGCATTAAAATTTTGATGCAAAAATAATAATAAATACTGGGGGCTCCCCATACTTAGAACTGAAACTCAAAATTTTTATTTTTCATCAAACATACGTGTGGGGTATCTATGGATAGGTCTTCAAAAATGATATTGAGGTTTCTCAAAATTTTTTTTCTAAACCGAATAGTTTGCGTGATAGACGCTTCCAAAGTGGAAAAAAGATGCCCCCCCCCCCTCTAACTTCTAAAATAAGAAAATAAAAAAACATATGATGTACCTACAGTACTATAAAAACTACCAACGAAAATTGTTTTGAACGAGATCTAGTACGTAGTATTTTTTAATACCTCGTATATCGTAAACCGCTAATTACCGCGTAATCTTTCATACAAATAACTTAAATCCTTTAATTTCATAAATCAATGGTACGGAACCCTTTGTGCGTGAGTCCGACACGCACTTGGCCGGTTTTTTTTTTCATGGATTATTGAAAGTGTAGTATGTATGGATATTTAACTACATAGGTTCTGCCTATGAGTTTAGTTATGTGGAAGCCCTAAGATCAGTTAAGAATCTCTACTGCTATTATAAATGTGAAATTTTGGTTGGTTGACTGCATAGATATTTGTTACTTTTTCACGCAAAAACTAGTCTAGACGGTCTCCAAAGCCTAGAGCACAAGCGTAGAGTAGCCAGCCTTTCGGTCTTCTATATGATGCATTTTGGGGAGTGTGCGAAGGAATTGCATGATTTAATTCCCCCTTCTCCGTTCCACCATCGGACGACCCGTCGTACGGCAAGTTTCCACCCGCGTACATCGAGGGACTGGAACAGTTTGCCAGCGGCGGTGTTTCCGTCGGACTACAATTTGAGTGTCTTCAAGGCTAGAGTGAATAGGCTCTAAATAAATTAGTGCGCTTTACCATCAACGACTGCGTCACTGCTTACCATCAGGCGGGATTGCGGTCAAGCGCTAGTTTATAATTTTAATTAAAAAAAAAGTCTAACTTACCACGCAAGAAGATTTCCCATCCACACCAAAATAATAAAATAAGGAGATGACGTCTAATGGGGAAGTATGGAAAAAAGACATATTGCGCCGACCACAAATAAATTTGCATAAGGGCAGCAGAATGATGAAGTATGTAACTAAAGTAATATTATGCTTAATTGTAGATACTGAAACTACAGAGGAAAAGCCAAAAAAGAAAAGGGGTAGAAAGAAAAAAGGTATGTAACTATTTTTAAGGCATTTTTTAAAACATATGTTCTCTTTTGTAGAACTAGAAAAACAAAAGTTGAATATAAATAGTGAAATTTACTTTTCGAGTTCATACTTAATAAAAAAAAAGGTTTTTTATCAATCTTTTACGGAGTTCAAGTTATGTCATCTGTAGGTAATGCTGATGTTTCACTTGATGTGGGTATTAGTGCCAATATTCGCATTATTACTCCAAAATAAAAAGAACTTTATGTCATTGAATATTTGCATTAGGTACTCAAGTGATGGAATATTTTGACCAATGCAATTAATCTCTTATTAAAAATTTCACTTGGATTGCAGTGTATCTAGAGGGCGAACTCCCACGCTTACCAGAGAGTAAGCTGCCGCATCAGTGCGACATCTGTGGCAAGTTTCTCAGCACTAAAAGTAATCTAAAGGCACATAAGCTGTGCCATACTGATCTCAGACCGTATCTATGTCCTGAATGTCCAGCTACTTTTAGGTAAGAATGTTCGGTTTAACCAGTCTGCTACATTCGAATTTAAAATTCGAATACCTGCTTCATTGATATTTTAATGATTTCTTTTTTTCGCTTTGCTTCGCATGGTTTGTTCATTTAGCCAATGTTTTTCAAAATTTCCACTCATTTTAAATTTTTAATGAGAAATTCAAAATTCGAATGAAAAAACTTAACATTATCATCATCATTTGCATTAATAGGCTTTAGAATCAGAACTTTTTGGACGTCAATGTAGGATGTCTTGGTGCTAACACTTGAATGAAATGAGTTATAGGCTTTTTATATTTGTTTCTAAATAAATACCCACGATATGTCGATTATTACAAAATCGACTAAAGATTGTTTTTTGTAAATAAATAAATCAACAGTCAAAATTACATAATCTCACAAAATTCCCACCCTTCAGCACTCCTAGTGCTACATATTTAGTACCTACGTAGTCGGTCTGTAGTTCTTATGTGCCCCTGACTGGAGGCTTTAATTGTATTTAAGGCATCCACAGGATAGTCTGGTTAAGTAGTCACGGCCTCTCATGGTCAACTACGAGATGCCATAACAAAAAAAGCCTGGTAGCAGAGCCCTTCTTTTTATTTGTAGGATGAATTAACTGTACATTCTGTTCCTCATACCTCTAGGTATACCTCTTTACCTATAATGATATTTTTTTTTGCAGAGGACATAGTGCATTGTTTCAACACAAGAAAGTACATACGGGGGAGACTCCGTATCACTGTACGTATTGTCCCAAACAGTTTGGCAGAAGAACTGGACTCGTTAATCATATACGTATGCACAAAGGTGAGGCTTTATTACTTTGTTTACACACTGTTGGAGTCAGACGGATTGAGTAGAAATGATACTTGTAATACAGCAGGGGATTATTTATTAATCTATTTGGCTCAGGCTACAAAGACCCATAATAAAATATGATAATACTATACAATAAAAACAAATAATAAAACTTAAAAATACTGTAAATACATATAACATAACAACTAAAACTACTGTACACGGGGTTATCATACTTTCACATTTAGTTCATGGAAATACCCTCGCCATCATATGATACGCTTTTTTTGGTGAATGGGAAATCATCGGTCCCTCGTCTGTGTGGAAGGGCGTGTGAGACTTTTAAAAACACACACATATACAGCAATGGAATATTAAAACACACACATACAGCAATGGATTATCAATATGCTTCAAAATGATTCAAATTATAATAGTGTGTGTGTGTGTGCAATTACACAGATTCTTCGCTGTGTAACCATTGCCATTTACTCAATTATCTAATTTCGCTTTATGTACTCAAGGTCGATTTTTAAATTACCCTTTTGTTTTAGTTCTAAATTATATTTGGTTGCAACGGAATTTGAACATTATCATGTATGGCATTGAGTTATATGTTCCAAAACTTGGTGATTAAATCAGGTTCTGAATTAAAAAAAAACAACAATAACGAAAATTAAGAAAATATTCTGTTCCAGGAGAAAAATTGTACAGTTGCGAGATTTGTTTCAAAACGTTTGTGCAAAGCGCTCAACTGTCGATACATATGAAGCGACACAAAGGTGATAAGCCTTACCTGTGTCAAGTTTGTGGGAAAGGTAAGCTGCAGTGTTTTTACTAGAGCCTTCCTTTTGCATCTTTATTAATTATGGCACTCTTAAGTCTGGACTGTAAAAATGGTTTGTTTATATATCTGATCTTATTCCGAATGAAATCAAAATACATTTATTCAAATTACACTGAGAATCAGCCGTTTTTGAAAGTCAATATTACTTAAGACAGTCCCCCGAAACGTCCGCCATTCGCCACTTCCTAGTGCTTTCGCGGGGAAGAAGTGGCGGAACAAAAGTTCAGTTAAATATACATCTGAGCTTATGTAACAACGTTATTTTTTGTATATGTGAAACCCGAAACACGTGTCCAGTATTTTTAAATAAAGAATCTATTTATAAAATTTCAAAAAGATATAATGAAAAACCACAAAGTTATGAGCTTTTTTTATGTTACTTGGTTGTCTCAACAAAAATATGGTCAACGTACCGCTCGCCCGGTCTATGATCTAACCCCAGCTGAGTTGTGCGCTCGGTAACCACACTGGAATAATAGGGATGTATCCAAGGTATGAAAATCAAAAAAATAATTAGTCCGTCTTCTAGACAATAAAAAAATTTAAGACCCGTATTTTTTATTTTGTCGTAATTACCAAAAACTGCTGAGATATAGCGTTTTAAAATTACGGAGTGGGGACTGATTGCGTTACGCCGTGCTATATTTTGTACCACGGCGTGACGTCATGCGACATTTCAAATCAATATATCTTCATAAGTATTTGAATGAAAGAAAAATAAAAAATACTTGTTCAATATTTTTTATAAATCTATCTGATTGACATTAAATTATTTTTTAGGATACAAGCCAATTTCTAAATGTATTTGGGAAAAAACATAACATGGTGTAAAAATTATTGGAATCGATTCAGTTTCTTATTCTGAACAAACTATATTCAGGTTTCGTATTATAAAAAAAATAACTTTGAAGATTTCTATGCATGTAATGGATATCTGTAAATGGAGTGAATGTGTATGGAGTGTAAATACTGAAGTTATTCACATCCTAAACGACTTCAATATATAACTTTTTATGTGTTTTCGTTGCTCAGGTTTCCCAATCAAAGCAGAATTAAAGGTTCACCAAAGGATCCACAACGGTGAAAAGCCTTACTCCTGTCACCTCTGCTCCAAGACCTTCGCGACCTCAGGAAACTTGTCCATACATGTTAGGATACATAATAAGGAAGTAAGGTGAGTTTTCCTGTATTATGTTTTTTTCCATGGAAGTATCTGAAACGGCTAGGACCTTCCTAGTCGTTTGCGGAGCTTCTTGGAACGGGACTTTTTAAGGGGCAGTAAGGTTCTGGAATGGCGGCCACGTGTGGCACGTGTGGCTCGGTGGTAGGCCATAACATCGGCCGCCGGCAGAAGTTACCACCCACCAGACAAAGTCTTGCCGCCAAGCGATTTGTCGTGTTCCGGCATGATGTCTGGTGAAGCCGTATGGAGGACGGGTCTGAGCAGTTGTGTTGCGATGTGTGCCGGGTACGATGCGCCAAATGTTGTTGTGTTGGGAGTTTGGTCGTGGAAGGTCTTCGGATCAATCTCCCTTTGGCGCAGCATCGTTGGTCGTATTGTTGGGTTTAACATTGCATCACCTCGCTCAACTGCCGTCTTCCTTCCTATTCGCTCCGTTTTTCTGAGTGAATAGGCTGTTAATAAACTAGCGCGCTTTACCATCATATCAACGATCGCATCACTGCTTACCATCAGGCGGGATTGCGGTCAAGAGCTAGTTTATAATTATAAAAAAATAAAAAAATAAAAAAAAATAAAAACGTACCGGATGACGCAGCGTAGGGAGGCTCCCAACAAAGTGGACTGATGACCTGGTGAAGGTCGCGGGAAACCGATGGATGCGGTCATTGTGGATGGCCTTGGGGGAGGCCTTTGTCCAGCATTGGACCTCTATAGGCTCAGAAGAAGAAACTAATATTGTATATGTTTTCTTTTGTTTAATGAAATAAATAAATAAATATAAAGGGTGTATCTGACATCGACGCACAAACGAGTACCATGGATCCAGTACATGATTCTGAACCCCCCAGTGGTGGAATTACTAGTCGGCTTTTTCATGATTAAAAAAAATATATGTAGTTTTTTCATTTTAGACCATTCATAATTGCCATACTTTTATAACCCAATAAGATTTTAAAGTAAATATTAAATAATTCGCTAATTACACAAAAAAGCGCAATGAAAACAAAACTCGAAAAACTATCTTATCAGCTGATTTAATTAAGTTCACATTAGGGATCAACATCATACCTACAAACCCGCACGGCGGCACGCTTGCAACGTTCAAAGGGCGAGCCGACACTTATTTTTAAACACTGTGAATTCTGTAAGCGTTCATTAACGACATAAATGACTATCATAATTTTATTAGTGGCATGCGGTGTAGCCTTCTCGCGAAGTTTGCGTTACGATGTCAGATACATCCTGTATATACGGACAAATCACACAGATTGACCTAGCCCCAAAGTAAGTAGTAAAGTAAATAGAAAGAAAAAGATGCCTTGAACTTAAGTTTGGTTTAGTTTGTGCAAAGAAATCGACGCCAATATTGCCAAGCTGTCCATAGTCATATTAAATAAATAAATGTAAAGAAAACCCCGTCCGACCCATAAGGATAATAAAAGTTAGGTAAACACATGGCCAAATAAAATATGAAATTTCACATAACCATATAGTAACAAAACTAATTAATTTTGAAATCTATTCTTTTCCCCGAATTAATTCAAACTTCCCCGAAATTTGGTAATTTTTAAAAAAGTGACAACACCATTTTTGACGGTATTATTATGAGCGAATAGCGATGCGATCGAGCTGTGTGCCCTGCCTCCATTTGCCCGCGCATGTATTGCCTACCGAACAAGTATTAAATTACCTCTTTTTGCGAAATTATATTTATTTTTTTAGGGGTATTTTTTTCTAAGTTTAGCCCGACTTTGTATGCATTAGTAGAATCAGTTATTGAAACCTGACAATACCTTCACCGATCGGACAGGGTTTTCTTTAATATTTTATTCTTATTTACAGATACAACTGTAAAGAATGCCAGCGCGGTTTTGTAACCTGCAGCGCCTACAACGTCCACCTAAAGAGGCATAAAGGACAACGCGACTACCACTGTGAGTGTGGCAAGACTTTCTACACATCCTCAGCTCTAAAACAACACAGGGTAGTCCACACAGGGGAAAAGAAGTACCAATGCAAAATATGCGACAGAAAATTCACACAAACTAGTCATCTAAGTCGCCATTTTAAAAGAGATCACGCAAAACCCAACGCCCCTGTGCCTTCTTCCGACCATTATAAAGTGGTGTTGCCAGAAAATAAAGATGTTTTTAATCTGTTAGATAATACGATACAGAAAATTGGACAGAATATGAACTCGGGTGTTAAATGTGAAGGGTCGTAGCAAAGGGAGTCTGTATGTTGTATTTTTTTTTTTTTGTTTTTACGTGAAACTACCTCATTTTTGCCAGATATTGGTTTTACGGAATTAAATGGTTGGGTTGACAAGTGCTTGAAAAAGTCATCATATGTATTATTTCTCAAGGGCTTTTTTTGTCGGTAAGTCATAACTTCCTCCAAACTTTATTAATGTACATACAAACATACATCATACATACATCTTGAAACTTTGTAAATGAGGCATCATTTTAAAGATTTTTTTACCGCTGTACTAATACAAATCACTCACAATTTCAGTGGTTTTTCGAAAATCCACGTTTGAAAATCAATGTCCGAATACTTGGCACGGATCACCTAGTCATATTATATTATTTCTGTTGAATAGATCCGTTTTTCTCAGCACAGAATTCATCGTAGATTCATGAATCTCATTAATTTTTCCAAAAAGCTACTTTATTGAGAAAGGGGACGCCCTCCCCGAAAGCGGGCGCAAATTGCAGCAGTTCTACAATATGTAAAGAAAAGCCTGTCCGACCCATAAGGATAATAAAGGTTAGGTAAACACATGACCAAATATAATATAAAATATTACGTAATCATCATAGTAACAATATTAATGAATTTTGAAATAATCTTTTTTTCCCGCGAATTAATTCCAATTTCCCCGAAATTTGGTAATTTTTAAAAAGTGACAACACCATTTTGACGGTATTATTATAAGAGCGATGCGACCACGTGATGCGTGCCCTGCCCCCCGTCACCCGCGGAAGGGTTGCCTACCGCATGTATTAAGTTACCTCTTTTTGCGAAATAATATTTATTTTTTTTAGGGGGATTTTTTTTTAAAGTTTAGCCCGGCTTTAGTATCCCTTAGTAGAATCAGTTACCGATACCTAAGAATACCTTTACGGATCGGACAGGATTTTCTTTACATATTGTATATCGAAATAGGAGTACGTTACATTCTAATGTCAGAACCACTAAACCCGGCTCAGTGCAAAAACGAAACGTCGCATACTCTGTGAGCATTTGAATACTTAGTTTCCGGTAGATAAGGTCAAAGATAGGACCTGTCTCTAGCTCTATGTAAACGATGATCGTGATGATTCGTGTGACTGAGCGTCACTTCTACTTCTTCTACTTCGTGTCGTTGGCACGAAGCATTAATTAGATTTTTTTCTTTTTTGAAAAAAAAAAACATGAATTTTCGCCAAAAGCCGTAAAAGCTAGCTAGCAATTCTCGAAATTTAAAACGTTCAAAATCTAGTCGCAGTCTCATCTTGGTGACAGACAAACGTCAAAACCTTGACAAATTAGAGGTTTTTTTGACAGATTGAGACGGAGATCAGACGTGTAACGTTCTTAAAGTTACCATAGGTAATTGTTTCTCTGATTTGGTATCACTTATGCTCCCTAATATTTTGTGTTACACAGGTATTTGAGTATTTGTTCAAAGCTTTGTTAAAACATTTGTACTTTGCCCTTCGTTGTCGGTTTCGAGCGCACATCAAAGCGTTCAAAGGTGTCTGTGTTCAAATGTTTGCGTAACCTGCTACACACGCGCAAATATTTCTACAAATATTTGACTGCGCCTGGCGCCGGCTTTATAATAGGGTTTTAAGAAGTAAGATAGCTACAAAAGGTCTAAGTGCTGTTTTTTTAATAGGTATTCAAAGCAATAGAAAGTTGCATGTGATGAAAGAAAATCAAATGTTGTTCACCCAACTATTTGGAAAAATGTTTTAGAAGAATTTAAATTAAATGTAGAGTTGTTGATTCAGTCTCCTGTTTACGTTAAGAGGGTGGCTCTTGCCACACGACATATTGTACCTTCTAGCCGCCATAATGAACAAGTTAAGGCTTTCACCGGATCGCGTGTTCACAGAATTGATGCGATATTCATTTGGTACAAACTTGCGTTTCGGCGCCCACGCCGTGCGGCGGCGCTTTGATTAATAATAATAAATAATAATAATAGCTTTATTAATTCCTTACACAGATAGATTTTCACATATTATTATGTATAACTTTAGTTGTGTTAGTACTTATTTAACTATTATGTTAGTTTGTTAGTATTTCTTCTGTGCTAAGGACCGCTCTGGCGGTGAAAGCCTCCTCCATTTCTCTCTATCCCTTGCCAGACTGTTCCAAGTAACTCCAGCCGTGGCTACTATGTCATCACTCCAACGTTTAGCCGGCCTGCCCTTTCGTCTTTTTTTTGTATAGGGTACCAATTCGTGATAATTTTGGACCATTTGTTACCTGGTGATCTTTGGACATGTCTAGCCCATTCATCCATTTCTGGTTCATTATAGTTTTTGCTGTCTGGTACCTTGGGATCACCAAGGTACCTGATATCTTGATTTCTGACTTTGTCGCTTAGCTTTAGACCCAAAAGACTCCGTTCCATACTATTTTTGCACACTTTAACTTTGTGAGTCTGTTTAGCTGACAGCGGCCATATTTGAGAAGCATAGGTGAGACAAGGTATCAAACATGTCTCCATAGCTTTGGTTTTCAGTGTTATCGGGAGACTACTCTTGAATATCTCTTTCATTGCCCAATACTTGTTCCATGTCATTTTGATTCTTCGGTCTACTTCTTCATCATTGCACGATTTGAAAGATATTAAAAGTCCTAAGTATGTGTAGTCTTCGAGGTATTCAATTTCTATTAATTCTGACTTTATCGGTATAATTTGACTATCGGTCATTACTTTAGTTTTCTCCCGGTTAATTTCTAGACATACTTTTCTGCTTTCTTTGCTAAGTGACTCTATCATGTACTCCTTTTCTTTTGGGTTCTCTGAAAGCAATACTATGTCATCTGCAAATCGCAAGTGTGAGAGACGTTGGCCATATACTTATGTTTATCCCTCTATGTACTCAGTCAAGTGCTCTGAAAATTTCTTCCAGTACTGCAATGAATAGCTTTGGAGATATTGGATCACCCGGCGCTTTGAATAGGTAGCTTTTAATTTGTTGTTGGAACCCTCAAGAGCCTAAACCAGCAACCTGTAAGTAGGAATGTTTAACAAATGTATAACATATTATGGACAATACAGTTGTAATGGAAATTCAATCTCATTAATTATTATTTTATTGCACAAGCTAAAATAATGACGATAGAATTGATATTACGCACGGGACGTGTCAAATTTTGTCACTAATTTTTGAGAATGCATAAATGCGAAATTGTACATGGGGACATTGTAACATGTCAATTCCTTATGTAAAATTTCTTCCCAATGTAACGTTTATACTGTGTGCAAAAAAACTCACACTGACGTGGAGTTGCGAACTCCAGCCCGTATTACTCACTACCTAAGCCAAAGTATACTGGGCGCACTGTATAATGTCAAAAATATTTACAATTCTAGACTATTAAGACTTTATTACTGCTGTGAACAGCGGTAATACACAGTCTTTCTTGAGACGTATCTTGCACATGAGTACAACGGCTCGTTTCTCATTGAGAGCAGCTACCAAGATTAGTAAAATATTGTAAGCATGGGCGTATCCAGCTTCTGGCTTTGGGGGGAAGTCAAATGCTAAATCCTCGTTTATACGTTGTTTAGTAATTAGGGGAGTTCATACATGTTCTGCCGCCCCCCCCCATCCCTCTCTGGGTACGCCCATGATTGTAAGTCAACGGTACCATGAATAAAGTACATGACATTAAGGGCGGGTTGTTTCACGTTCACTTAACGCATGCGTAAAAGTTAAAAATGGTGCTAACTATCGTTAAGTCAAAAAATGAGTTGTTTCACAATACGTAAACGTTAACGCACGCAAAAAATAAAACGATTACGTTAACCGATGGTCTGAGCACTGGTTAACGTAACTTATGTCAAGTTGTGTTTAGTCCGCCGTGGTGTCAAATGGTGAAAACAACATAAACTCCTTTTTTATTCGAAAGTTTGGTCTTTAATTGATGATAGTAGTTCATCTGATGAGGATACAAGTACCGTAGAAAAAAAAGAGAAAGGTATTTAAAACACGAATTAATAATTTAAGCCTTTGGGATGATCAGGAATGTATTGCAAGATACCGATAAATCAAAGGAAGTAGCTATAATGTTAACACGAAGCATTCAACTCTGTGTATTGCAGCCAAGTTTTTTATTTTTTTATTTCTGTTGTTGTCTTGTCTGCTTTTTTACAGAACAACACATCTTTATATTTTTCAATCAAAGATTGAAAGCGATCTTTCTCATTTTTTGTGAAGTTAATAGTTAGAGTATTTTGTCTCAAATAAATAAAATGTATCCATTTTTCGTCAAAGTAATAGCTTTTCTATAGGTACACATTTTTCTGGTATAAGCGGACTTAATTTATAAAAATGGCACGAAGTTATTTCCCAAAACGATAATACCATGGAGGTTAGATAAAATACAACACAATGACAGTCGTCCAGATAAAATTTGACGTGAACGTGAATGTTGCTATACCAGAAAAAATCTCCCATCGATTTTTATAGGGAAAACATCTTGCTTTCTACTGACAACCCTGTTAACCATGACAGCTAGTATTTTACGCTTTGAAACAACATTTCTTATTTAACGAACGTTAAACATCTTCCGTTAACGTAACTTTTTGACGTACGTATGTTACGATAACCAACTGTTTGAAACAAATCGCCCTGAGTACAGACGACAGCACGTAAACTACTACAATCTGTCAATATTTTGTCGTCCTCCGTGGCGCAGCGGTCAACACGCCTGCCTGCGACGTGGAGGCCCCGGGTTCGATCCCCGGCCAGGTCATGATGGAAAACGATCTTTTCCTGATTGGCCTGGGTCTTGGATGTTTATCTATATATGTATCTATTATAAATATAGTATCGTTGAGTTAGTATCCCATAACACAAGTCTCGAACTTACTTTGGGGCTAGCTCAATGTGTGTGATTTGTGTCCGTATATATTTATTTATATATATTTTATTTATTTTAACGTTATCGCTAAAGCATTAATGCTCAAGGTTGATTGGGAATTTTTGACAGTTTAGGGTAGCTTGACCTGCTGTCATCTGTACATTTTATACGTACGAAGAATTTTAATGTTTGATATTATGTTACAAGCTATTTATTGATTTTTGTGAAATGTGTGTTGCTTATTACATTTTATGTGTTTATTTATTGAGCTTATTATTTATTTTATACCTTTGGAAACACACGGTTATTTATGAAAGTTATTCTTTGAAAATGATTTATGAAAAAGTGGACTAGTATCTAAGATCAAGGTAAGGTCTTTTCACAAGCATGCGATTGTCGCCTAGACGCCTCAACGCTCTGCCGTTCTAGCTTTTTCACATGTATTGGTTACTTGCCTAAGGCGAGGTGGGGTGGTCGCAGTATTATCGAGGTACTGAAGACGTCTTTTGGTATGAAATAAGCCAATAGTCTTACTCATGACGTATCCAACTCGCCTACCCTCTGGCCCACGGCAAGTCAGGCCTTTTTTTTTTTCTCGAGTGGAAATGCATTTACGCACCATACCCGTCGCTAGCTAGGCGACGAGCGTGTGTGGGACTCGCCCGGCCGAAGCCGGGAATACCCACTAAAGCCACCCGGTTACCGTCGGGCCCTGTGTTGAGAGTGTCACGGGGCCGACCCGAAGGCCAAGACTCCGTGCCACTCTCAGGGCTTACCGGCCCTCCCCTGTAGGGCCGGTTTCCGCGCCAAGCCAAGGCAAGTCAGGCCTAGTAGGAGGGGGGCAAGCACCCAGTCAAATTTTTACAGTGAGTAATCATTGTGCGCTATAATCGCAAGCAGTTTTTTGGCAATTACACCATACATTTTGTCAGTGTCTACTGCGTAATTTACTTAAAAGTTACAGATAAGTCCTCATTTATACTAAATTTGTAATTAGAGGAGTTCATACATGTTCTGGGAGATTTCCAGGGGGGCAGCTGCCCCCTTGCAATAGGTACGCCCATAGCTCTTCTATTGTATGTCGGCTTTATTATATACAAACACATCTACGTGAATTTGGTTTTTCGCTAGGAATTCTGCGAGATAGCATTCAAATGGCATTGATCGTGCCGTGACCATATGCATGTGAAAAGGTCCTTACTCATCAGACGTGATTGGTTGAATATCTAAAGATCTGCGGGGAATTTATTGCCAATTATGTATAAATTCTTATGATATTCATATTTTTCTACTATCATGCCCTCGCGTCCTATTATAGATCTGTGGAGCTTTTCTATACTTACTACGTGTGTTAATCAAACTAGAATAAGTTACCATTGTAATTAATTTTGTGTTGTAAATCTATTGTAAATTAGACAGAAATAAATAAAATAATGTTTTGTGATAAAGAAGTGTGTACAATAATATAAATTTGAATATAAAATGTATTACGTTTTATTGAAGTGCCCCCTGGATGTTGTATTTTTTATTTTTATTTATGGCAAGTGAAGCCGATGTCGACTATTCTGCCATTCTCGATGTTGTACTACGCACTCACTATTTTACCCTCAAAATATCAACAACCTACAATAGTGTGTTATTTCTTGCTTGCAGACTGCCATTTTTTCACCTTATGTATTTATACTCGTTTATATACCTATTCTATACTCTCACAAGGGAAGCAGGCAGCAGCGCTTCTCTTGTGGAATATCATATTACTGCGATCTAACCCAACCCGCTTGCCAAGAGTGGGAATTATGGCAAACCCCCCTAAAGCAATGACAACCTTGGCGGAGACCTTTACTCAGCAGTGGACCTCTACAGCCTGAAGAAAAAGAAGAAGATATACCTATTGCTTTGAACATCTAACACCCAGATCCTAAGGATAAGGATATAATTAATCCATTTCTTCATAAATGTCCGAAATAATAATCTGCTTACCACTGTAACTAAATGACGAAATGAATGTTGTTTTACTGTCAAAATGAAAGCCATTGATACCGATAGTGATAGTGTGTGTGAACGAAATTGATGCACGTTTGGTGCAGCAGGTAAGTAGTAGTTCCGGATCTGGCTGTTTGTGTGTGCGAGTTTAAAGTGTTTGTAAAGGTACCCACGATACAGGAGTAATTCCTAGTGTGAGACAAGCAGCTCGGCAATAACATCTGATCGCATAATCCGTCTCATCTAAATATTATTGGTTTGCAGAAATATGTAATATTGGAGGGACCTCAAAACATTCTGGCATGCCAAGTGAGCTCAATATAAAGGATGGCAGTATTTTTGAAGTCAAAGCGGCATCCTATATTTTGGTCCCTTATCTCGATTCGTTTTCGGGTTTGTATACCTTCCACAAGTTATCACAATACCTATATATAGTATGTCTATAAAGTCGTGAAAATAAATGAGGGCGCTGCGGTCGTGCATATAGCAACCCTGTTAGTGTGACTGAAATCATTTTGATACTAGCACATTATTTTGTACTATAATCAAAACTGGTTTTAATGAAAACACAAATCTATGGTCTCTGGCGTTTAAATAAAAAGAGTAAAACAAAAAAAAACATACATATTTCTTATTATATGTTTTAACGTATTTTTACCAATGAAAAGTATTCTAAAACATAATAATTGCTTTCATCATCTGGTTCCAATTATTTTTCTGCTACCTTCGCTTAGGCGAATAACTGACTTATCTATATCTTGATGTAGGGTTCGCTCTTACATTTTCCTGAAAGATTAAAAACAATAATATGTAATTTCTATCAGAAGATGGATAGCACTAATTTTAATCCCGAAAATGATATAATTCATTTTTAAAGTAAAGTACCAAACCTAAAGTATCAAAACTGTGCTAGTCGCACTACAATATGGTCTACTTACATTTGCAATTAGATTGATAGATAAAAACAAACAGTACCTAACACGATTACATACCTATTTCAACAACTGTTCAAGCATAAATATCATTTTATATGTAGATTTCAAAAGCAATAATAAATGCAATAGATTTCAAGTTACAAAACAAATATACGACAGCCGATGACATTCGATGTAGGGACGACAGCAAGTCAAACTACCCCAAACTGTCAGATATTCCCAATCAACCTTGATCCTTAATGCTTTAAAGATAAAGTTGAAAATCTAATAAGGAAATCTGACAGATTGTAATACGAGTAGCTTGATGTGCTTTCGTCTGTAGGTACTATAATTTAGTGTTACCCTACTTTTAAAATTGTTAGTTCCAGAAACATTAATTACACCACTTTATAGACAGTTGAGCACTCGGAAAGTTTTCGATAGTAAAAAAAATGTTGTATAGGCAGTAGGCACATAATAATAATGTTCTATAGGTACGGAGTACGTAGTCGTGGTGGCCTAGTGGTTAAAACACCAGTCTCTCAAGTATGAGTGCGCGGGTTCGATTCCAGGTCAGGCAAGTACCAATGTAACTTTTCTAAAGTTATTAGTACTTTCTAAGTATATCTTGGACAGCAATGACTGAAGGTGAAGGAAAACATCTTGAGGAAATCTGGACTTAAGTCTGAAATCGCCAACCCGCATTGAGCAAGCGTGGTGATTACGCTCAATCCTTCTCTGTATGAGAGGAAACCTGTGCCCAGCAGTGGGACGATAAAAAGGTTGATAATGATGATGAATGATGATAGGTACGGATGACAGCAAGTCAAGCTCCGCGAAACTGGTAGATATTCCCAATCAACCTTGAGCCTTAATACTTTAGAGATAAAGTTGAAAATCGGATAAAGAAAGCTGACAGATTGTAGTAGCTTGATGTGCTGTTACTACATCTTTTCTAAGTACTCTCCACCAACAAAGTTATATCAAGTTTCATGCGTTATCATCATCATCCTCATCGTCTCAGCGTATAATCCCGGTTGCATCCGCGGCTTCCGCGTTGGAGCCCGGGGTCCGCTTTCCTACTATTACGCCTCCATTTCGCACGATCTCTGGCATCCCGGGGTGTGAGATTGTTGGCACGCATGTCATCTCTTACAACGTCAAGCCAGCACTTCTTTGGCCTGTCTCGCTTGTTCCGGCGGAGGCGCCATGGCAAGACATTTGTTACCCACGTAACGGTTTATGTAAGACGTGACCGTACCAGCGCAGGCGACTCTCTTGCAGTTTGTCTGCTATGTCACGGACACGGAGACTACCACGGTTGCGGGAGTTCCTGATGCGGTCTTTCCGCGTAACTCCACACATCCACCGCAGCATATTCATCTCCGTGACACGCAGCTCCTGCTTGTGTCGCTCAAGCACAGGCCACGCCTCACTGCCATACAGAAGGACAGGTCTAATGATGGTCTTATAGACCTGTCCCTTAAGCTTAACTGGCATTTTGGGGTCACAAATAACACCTGTCATCTCACGCCATTTTGCCCAAGCTGCGGAAATGCGTGCTTTAACGTCGCAATCAATGTCGCCGGACGCGTGGAGCACAGACCCCAAGTATTTAAATTGGTCTGTGCACTCGTCCCTGTCTCCGCCTATGCACACAGACATAGGGTCTGTGGTGTTGCTGGCCATGTACACCGTCTTCGCCACATTAAGTTTAAGACCTCCGTTCTCAAGCGAGTTATTCCATGCATTGACCCGCCCCAACAACCGTTCCCTGTCCGCGTCTGCCAGCGCGATATCATCAGCATACATATACGCGGGTGAAACCGCGCGGCGCAGCTAGTCACTTATAAAGATGTCGTAAAGACGCCGTTTCATGCTTGCTTCAAATTTATCTATCATATCATGGCACCATTCCACCCGTGAATGCTTCTAAGCATCGACACAGTCGGTGAGATTGTGTGGCGCCCAGCTTGAAACTATCCTTCGCAACCGAAGATGCACGGGTAGAATCTCGTGAAGGCTTCTTGATCCAATCTGCGGTTTATGCTGAATTTCTTGGTATGTAATTTGTCTATTGTCTTGAATCAAACTTTTCACTGCTAGCACGTTTTCTTCTGTAATAGCCGTCAAAGGGTGATCACTTCTTTCTTCATCTCTCAAAGTTAGTCGACCGTGCTTAAATTCATTATACCACCGTTATACGGTTGCCTTAGAAGGGCCTTCATCCATAATTGCCATTTGAAGTCTATCGTACGATTCGTCTGGTTTCAGGCGATATTTGAAATCGTAAAAAGTTATAACGCGAAAATGTTCTCGACGCTAATTCATTTTTCAAAGAGACGATAATTTTAATTAGCTCGCAAAAATATGGAGGGAAGTTTTGAATTTGGAACGTACCTATTTTTAGATAGTTCTTTCTTTCTTTCTTTTATGGCTTCGCACGGTTTGTGCATTTAGCCAATGTCATGTAATGAATTGTTAATGTCGAAAATAAACGGCCGCGTGACCCGTCTTATGATGGAAGTTTGAGACAAAGTCATGATGTGGCCACTATGCTGCGATATTTCACTGTTCTTTATGAATTATTTACTTACTACATAAATCACGCACTTTTATTTAGTACTTAAACAACACTATAAGTAATTTTAAAAGTCCAATGAAAAATGAGCGTGACACCCAGCTTGACTTTCCTGCCAAAAACTCATACATACAAAGTTTTTGTCGCAATACTTTCTGAGTGACCTCATTACGAACCTCGATCGTCAATATCGAGCTCGTTTGACTCAGCGATTGGCCCGCTTCAAGGTCATAAGAACTCTCAGTCTCAACCAATGAGAGCGCCAACCGCGCTCGATATCGACGGTCGAGCTTCGTATTGAAAACTTATACTAGGCCTACTGATATTAGCCTTCAAATATCAATGGATGAATAATGAAATCAAAAAGCCAATTCTCGTAATTTAAAACTTTCAAAACCTAGTCGCAGTCTCTTCTAGTCGATAAACAAATGAATGTCAAAAACTTATTATAATACATTGACAAGTTTTTGACATTCAAAATACGAGTTTTTGACAGATTGAGACTAAAATCCTTGTAAACGTTCTTAAAATTACGAGTATTGATCATGAGTTATTATGCCGAGCTGTAATATGCATACCTGTTTATGCTCGTGACTCTAGGGATGACAGCAGGTCAAGCTACCCTAAACTGTCAAATATTCCCAATCAATCTTGAGCCTTAATGCTTTAATGATGAAAGTTGAAGATTTAATAAAGAAATATTACAAATTGTATTAACATAACACCTTGATGTGCTGTCGTCTGTACATAAAGTACTGTCAAGATATGCTGGGTGCATTTACTTAATAATATAATAATAATAATAATAATGATGCGCTTTGTGAGACAGGCATTCTCGGGGACTGGTATCAGCCCTCGAGAATACATAAATAATGTCACAGAGCGCATCGACTTCCTGAAGCAGAAAGTTTGTGCATGGGCGAGCCGTATTCGGCGGTATAAGCGGCGAGTGGATCGATATACGCAGAATCGCATGTTCCAGAGCGATGAGAGGTGGGTATACAGAGCTTGGGAGCGACCAGAACAAAACGAGGCTGACGTGTACCGCCCGGATGATGCCACCACAAGTGCATTCTGGCGCGGTATATGGTCGGTATCCGTTTGTCACACTGAGGGTGACTGGATGCAGGATGTTGAACAAGGGTGTGAAAACTTACCAGAAATGGATACTATTTTGATAACACCATCAGACGTAGCCACAGCAGTCCGTTCGTTACCGAACTGGAAATCACCGGGACCGGACGGGCTGCATAACTTTTGGTTAAAATGGTTAAGTAGTTCACACACTTGTTTGGCATCTCAATTCCAGTCATCCTTAGAGTCTGGTTCGCTACCCCAGTTCTTAACAACTGGAATTACCCACCTGCTCCATAAATCAGGTAGTACCGCGGAACCCAAAAATTATAGGCCGATCACCTGTTTACCAACGGTCTATAAAGTTCTTACATCCATTTTGAAAACTAAAATAAACAATCATCTTGACAGTAACTCCATCATGTCTGTCTCTCAAAATGGATGTAGGAGCGGGTCCCGTGGTACTAAGGAGCTACTCCTCGTAGACATGGCCATCAGCCAACAGGTTCGTCGATCCCGCAAGGATCTCTCCACCTGCTGGATAGATTATAAGAAGGCCTACGATTCGGTGCCACATACATGGCTTATGAAGGTGCTGGAGTTGTACAAGATAAATGCAACTCTACGCACTTTCCTTAAGTCGTGTATGGGGCAATGGAAGACAGTCCTTCGCTATCCAGGGAGTCGACAGATCCAGAGGAATGATGAACCTGTATGGATTAAGCGGGGAATATTCCAGGGCGACAGTCTGAGTCCACTATGGTTCTGCTTAGCTCTGAATCCCCTAAGCACACTGCTGGAGGATTCAGGTCTGGGTTATCGATTGAAGAGAGGTGGTCAGGTCATATCTCACCTCCTCTACATGGATGATTTGAAACTCATTGCCCCCAATAAATTGCATCTGATGAAGCTAATGAATGTAACAGAAACTTTTAGTAGTGGCATCAAAATGGAATTTGGTGTGGATAAATGTGCAGTCATGCATGTAAAGCGAGGGCAGATCATGGAATCCGAGGGAATTACACTCCCGGATTCCATACACCTTAGATCCCTCTCCTCAATCGAGAGCTATAAATATTTGGGTATGTCGGAAGCGTTAGGTATCAACGATGCTGACATGAAGCAATCGTTGAAGGAGCGCTTCTTTGGTCGCCTGAGGAAGGTACTAAATAGTCTTCTTTCGGGCGGAAATAAGGTGCGCGCCTTCAACGGGTGGGTCATGCCGGTTTTGATGTACTCTTTCGGCATACTTAAATGGACTCAGACCGAACTCGATGCCCTGGATAGAAGGGTCCGTACACTGCTGACAGCAAACAGGATGCATCACCCACGATCATCGGTGATGAGACTGTATATTCCGCGGAAGTGCGGGGGTCGAGGCTTTTTAAATGCGAAGACCCTCCACAACCGAGAGGTATGCAGTCTCAGAGAACATTTTTTAAAAACCGTAGTGGGTATGCATCTTGATGTGGTCACAGTAGACAAGGGGCTTACTCCGCTATCCATGGCGAAAGAGAACTGGCACAAACCTATAATACTTACCACTGATGACCGCAAGATGATATGGCAAAGCAAGGAACTTCACGGGCGATTTTATCGGGCTCTTCATGAGCCCGATGTTGACTTCTTAGCTTCCGTATCCTGGCTACGATTCGGTGACCTTTTCGGGGAAACTGAAGGTTTCGTCTGTGCAATTATGGACGAAGTTATCTTGACGAATAACTACCGGAGATATATTATGAAGGACGGGACGGTTGACGTGTGTCGGGCATGTCACCACCCGGGTGAGTCCATCAGACACATTATCTCTGGTTGTTCTCGTTTAGCTAACGGCGAGTATTTGCACAGACATAACCAAGTAGCTAGGATTATCCACCAGCAACTTGCTTTGAAATATAAACTTGTGGATTCTGAGGTACCGTATTATAAGTATGTGCCCGACCCAGTTCTTGAAAATGGCCATGTCACGTTATACTGGGATCGGTCTATCATTACTGACAGGACTATTGTTTCCAATAAGCCTGATATAGTGGTGATAGATCGATTAGCGCGCCTTGCAATGATTATCGATGTTACCATTCCACATGACGGGAATCTCGTGAAAGCTGAGAAAGAAAAACAAATTAAATATCTCGACTTGGCGCACGAGATTGTTGACATGTGGAATGTGAACTCGGCAGTCATTGTACCGATTGTCGTATCGGCCAATGGTTTGATAGCCAAGAGCCTCGACCAACATCTATTGAGGCTCTCGTTAGGCAGTTGGATCAAAGGCCAGATTCAAAAGGCAGTACTCCTTGATACGGCCCGCATCGTGAGGAGGTTCCTGTCTCTGGAGCTCTAACCACCGGTAGCTTGGACCCCGCTCCCGCCATCGGTGGAACACTATTTTTTATATTTTTAAATGTTTTTATGTGTTTTATAAATATTTAAAAATGTAAATTAATATGTATATATATATATAAATAAACGAAATAATAATAATATGGGCAACACCGTCAACGTCAACGGAACACATTCAAATAATTTACCACTATAATATTTAATAAATTAATTAATAGTTCTTTGTGCACATATATATATACCCACTGTGAATCTCAAAACAGTAACAAATAATATACATACAATAAAAATAATCGCGGAAATAAATACAATGGACAAACTAGAAAATTCAAAACAGACAAGACAGGATGACAGAACATGTCACCTAACAACAAGAAATAGAAATTTGGAAATTTACAAATGTGAAAATATGTTGACAAGATCTGCCGCAAGACGTGCACTCCCAACATCTCCGGACTCGTTGCTCAGCTCCGCCTCGCCGCCGCCGGTCTCCAGCCCCACTGTAAGCGCTGTGACGACCCCGGCCGCGGCAGTTGCGTCGAGCTCGAGCGACGAGTACTTCTCTCCGCCGACGACGCCACCACCTGTTCGCCGACGGGGAGGACGCCGGCCGCCGGACCGCTTAGGACCTCGAGGCCCATCGGCTTCTGACAGGGTCCCAGCTCCCGGCGGAAGTGTGCAGCGCATGAGATGGACACAATCCATCAACGAAAATGTCATGCGCTCATACTATGGGGCTACAGAGGGAGGAAACAACCTGACCGCGTACCGTGTTCGAATGCTCTCTCTGTTTCAGGTGCTTGAACCAGCTGTCAACGTTTCGGCACAACGACTGTCGGATCAGGTACGGGTTATCCAGCGTAATCATATGTTGGATGATACTGGGCTTGATCGCCTGCGAAAAGAAATGCAGAGTAGCCGTGTCATCACTCACCAGTCGCAGACTGCGGAGGTACCACCGCAGTCCACAAACTATGCTGACGAGGGGAATAATGATAGGGCTACAAATGTAAGTACCCAGTGCAATGAGGAATTAAGGAATGCTTTGGAGGCTGCGATTCAGGAATACCGTTACATGTCGGCAGAAATTAGACCACGCCTGCCACGTTTGCCCATGCATAACAGAAATAGGGCACTGATGGCTGCTCTGGATGCGCAGTTATCAAATTATTTTGATACCTGCGAGGACCTCACTGATACTCATTCAATCCTGTACTGCGCAGCTGTAGCAGCTTGTCGTGTAGCTCATGTCAAATTTCACAGTGACTCCAGAGCTACACGACCGAAACCAGTAGTACCAGCTTGGCAGCACAGGATTGAACGTCGTATTGGTGGGGCCAGAGCACTCATCGGTAAACTAATCTGCTTCAGGGAGGGTAATACTCGTCCTAGAGTGAAGCGCTTTGTGAGGCGGGCATTCTCAGGTACTAATACCAGCCCTGACAATTATATGGCCCGTGTCACGGAGCGCATCGACTTCCTGAAGCAGAAAGTGTATGCATGGGCGAACCGTATTCGTCGATATAAACGACGAGTACAACGGTACACTCAGAATCGCACCTTCCAGAGCAATCAAAGGTGGGTTTATAGGGACTGGGAACGACCAGAACAAGGTGTGGCTGACACGTGCCTACCAGATGATCATGCCATGTGTTCATTCTGGCGCAGTATCTGGTCGGTGCCTGTCAGTCACACTGAAGGTGACTGGGCTCGGGATGTCGAGCGAGCCTGCGATCCAATACCTGAAATGGGGGCTATTACCATCTGCCCCCAAGATGTAGCTCGTGCAGTCCGTCCGTTACCTAACTGGAAATCTCCAGGACCGGACGGGCTGCATAACTTTTGGATAAAATGGTTTCCAAGGTCGCACGCTCGCTTGGCATGTCAATTCCAGACTGCTTTAGTGTCTGGTTCGTTACCTCAGTTCCTAACTACTGGAATAACCCACCTGCTCCATAAATCAGGTAGCGCCGCGGAACCCAAAAATTATAGACCGATCACCTGTTTACCGACGGTCTATAAAGTTCTTACATCCATTTTGAAAACTAAAATTATCAAACATATTGACAGCAACGCCATCATGTCTGCCTCTCAAAATGGATGTAGGAGCGGGTCCCGCGGTACTAAGGAGCTACTCCTCATTGATGTGGCCATTAGCCAACAAGTTCGTCGTTCCCGAAAGGATCTTTCGACATGTTGGATAGATTATAAGAAGGCCTATGACTCAGTGCCACATACATGGCTCATGCGGGTGCTGGAGTTGTATAAAGTGGATACAACTCTACGCACCTTCCTGATGACGTGTATGAGGCAATGGAGGACAGTCCTTCGCTATCCAGGATGTCGAAATATTCTGAGGAATAGCGAACCGATAAGGATCGAGCGAGGAATATTTCAGGGCGATAGTTTGAGTCCGCTTTGGTTTTGCTTAGCATTGAATCCTCTAAGCACACTATTGGAGGATTCAGGTCTAGGCTATCGGTTGAGGAGAGGTGGTCAGGTTATATCGCACCTCCTTTACATGGATGACCTGAAACTTTTTGCTCCCAACAATTCGCAACTGAAGGAGCTACTGAAAATTACTGAAACTTTCAGTAGCTCCATCAGGATGGAATTTAGTGTGGACAAATGTGCAGTCATGCATGTAAAGCGAGGAGAGATTGTGGAACCCGTGGGAACCCAACTCACGAGTTCCATAAACCTTAGAGCCCTCTCCGCATCCGAAACCTATAAGTATTTGGGTATGGCGGAAGCGTTGGGTATCAATGTTACTGACATGAAGCAATCGTTGAAGGAACGCTTCTTTGGCCGCCTGAAAAAAGTACTTAATAGTCTTCTATCAGGCGGAAACAAGGTGCGCGCTTTCAACGGTTGGGTCATGCCGGTATTGATGTACTCTTTCGGCATACTCAAATGGACTCAAACCGAACTTGACGCCCTGGATCAGAGGGTCCGTACGCTGCTGACTGCAAATCGATTGCATCACCCACGATCATCGGTTATGGGGCTGTATATCCCGCGAAAATGTGGAGGTCGTGGCTTTTTAAACGCTAAGACCCTCCACAATCGCGAGATATGCAGTCTCAGGGAATATTTTCTAGAAACCGACGTGGGGATGCATCGATATGTGGTCGCGGTTGACAAGGGCCTCACTCCGCTCTCCTTGGCTAAAGAGAACTGGCGTAAACCAGTAGTGCTTGACACCAATGACCGCATGGAGGTATGGAAGAGCAAAGAGCTTCACGGACGCTTTTTCAGAGCCCTACACGGGCCTGATGTAGATTTGCAAGCGTCCGTAGCCTGGCTACGATTCGGTGACCTTTTTGCGGAAACCGAAGGTTTTGTATGTGCAATTATGGACGAAGTTATGATGACGAACAATTACCGGAGATTTATTGTGAAAGACGGCACAGTTGACATCTGTCGGGCATGTCACCGGCCGGGGGAATCAATAAGACATATTATCTCCGGGTGTTCTCGTCTAGCTAACGGAGAGTACTTGCATAGACACAACCTTGTAGCCAGGATAATTCATCAGCAACTTGCTCTCAAATACAACCTTGTGGAATCAGAGGTGCCGTACTACAGGTATATGCCCGACCCAGTTCTCGAAAATGGCCATATCACATTGTACTGGGATCGATCCATCATCACTGACAGGACTATTGTTGCCAATAAGCCTGATATAGTGATGGTGGATCGATCAGAGCGGCGTGCAATGATTGTTGACATAACCATCCCGCATGATGAGAACCTCGTGAAAGCCGAGAAAGATAAACAAATTAAGTATCTTGACTTGGTTCACGAGGTTGTCGACATGTGGGAGGTGGATTCAGCAGTCATTGTGCCGATAGTCGTGACAGCCAATGGCTTAATAGCCAAGAGCCTCGACCAACACCTCAGGAGGCTCTCGTTAGGCAGCTGGATCAAGGGCTTGATTCAGAAAGCTGTACTTCTGGACACGGCTCGCATTGTCAGAAAGTTCCTCTCTCTGGAGCCCTGACCGCCGGTAGCTTGGACCCTGTTCCCGATGCCGGTGGGCTACTATTTTTTATATTTTTAAATGTTTTTTATGTATTATTTATATAGAAATATTTAAAAATGTAATTTATATGTGTATACAACGAAATAAAGGATAATAATATAAGGCGACACGAATAGATAATGTAATAAGATAGCGTGATTGTGTCTCCAGTAGGCATGCAACGAATATTCGGTTACTATTTGGTATTCGGCCAATTCGGTTGCATCTATTATATTCGACCGAATACTACTATGTCTATGTACATACATATTTGTCCACCGAATACGAAATAATATATTTTTATAATTAAAAAAAAAATATAACAAGATTCTTGTTTTCATTTATCTTATAGTCATTTAAGTAGTCAGTGGTAAATAAAACAGGTAAATAATTATCTTCAGTAGGTATTAGATAAGTTAAGAATTTTTCTATGCATTTTAATTAATTACATAACCCGAATTTACGTAATATTTTAGCCGTGAGCAATATACCGCGCAGAGCAATTCTGGGCGCGCGGCGGCCAGCACCCTAATTGCGTATCACAATTTGTATCATTTTGAAACAGATTGCTAATCCATTGCTTCATATATTCGAAAAATGTACCTGCTCAACGACGTAAATTATGCAATGAATTTTATTGAACTGTCAAAATTAAGTCCATTGCTACTGATAGTGTGTTACGCAAAAACTCAGCTGAACTATGATCAACGAATCTATTCTTGAGGATCGTTCTAAAATCAAAATTTGACTCAAAATTAGTTTTAAACAGAGATGCTTGAGATTCCTTCTGTAATACGGACCTAAAAATTTTTAGAATAAAAGCGCGCGAAGTAATATAGTCTCTACAAATTTTGGCGTTAAAATCTAGATGAATACTTTTGCCTTATATTCGGCTATTCGGTCAGGGGGCTCGCTGAACATTCGGTATACCGAATATACTATTGCAAGCCTAACCTCGAGAGTTTAGTTTTATACTGACAAAGCTATGCTTGGGATAGTTGGGTTGAAGAAATAAAGTTACCTAGTTAATTTATTTTACTTATCACCCTATACAACGTTATTATTTTGTTTATACGAAACCTGAATATAGTTTGTTCAGAATAACCAACTGAATAGATTCCAATCATTTTTACCTGTAGTGCAACATTCGTACCCTCTAGGGCACGAATGTTGCACTAAAGGTAGTCTCCGAATGGAGCAAAGCCAATCTTGTAGCATTTATGTCGTCCTCCGTGGCGCAGCGGTCAACATGCCTGCCTGCGACGTAGAGGCCCCGGGTTCGATCACCGGCCAGGTCATGATAGAAAACGATCTTTCTGATTGGCCTGGGTCTTGGATGTTTTTCTATATATGTATCTACACACATCAAAAGTGTCTAGGGATCAACATATATTTTTGCAATAACTTTTCTCCTGATTGATATTAATTAAAATTTTCTTTAAGGATTCATCAAATAAAGTGTTTTCGTTTGTCACAGTAACGATAAACCAAGTCACCTTTGCATTAATAAAGAAATTTGCCATTTTCCTAATAAAGGGATATTTGACATTTGAACCACTAACACAAAAGTTCGAAAAAAAGACTGAAATAAGGTAAACGCAGGTATTAACGACCCCCCTAAGGCAATTTTAAAATCAACCATGTTTTTTTAGTATACTGGTTCCTCTAAAGATTAATAGTTTCAATTTATATGCTAGTGTTATGTATAAAAAATGTATTTACTGGATCAAATACATATAAATAAAAGATAATCTTGTAAAAAATGATTTAAAATGTGTCTTAGTCGATTGTTGCTATTACCGACCCATAAAAACGGCTGTGAAGCTATTAACGATTTTTATGCAGCTATTCCCGATCGTCTATGAGAGGAGGCCTTCTTCCAGCAATGGAATGTGGATATGTATGCTAGTGGTGATGATGATTACCGATCTTAATAAAATAAAACATAATACTTATTCGTATTTTTTAATTATCATTATTTTTAATAAAATAATTTTTTTTTAAATTAATCAACATAATACTATTAATACACATATATATTTATATTTAAGGAGTTTAAACTCTAGGATATTTTCTTATGCTATTGAGATCATAATCATTTTTCAAAAATTATAGTCATTGGTTCAGCTCTTTTTAGAAATAAATTGCAACTACGTAGTTACATATTATATGATTTGGTACATCTGGTCCTTACAAACGAAACAACAGAAGACTGGTATTTCATTTGTTACAAGCCACGGATATAAGCGGTTGGTGACATGTTCATAAAATGCTTCTGTGTTCATCCAACTCAATTCCGTGTTACCAAGTCCCCATCCACGGGGTAATCTAGGCACAAGATTTTTTGGCAAACGTTTAAAAGGAATAAGTATCATTGGAGGTGCTACATTTCCGTCAGCTGAAACGTTCACAAGCACAGTCAAGCACTCCTTTTCGTCATTAGCATCTCTATTATACACACGTTTGCTACCTCTGCTGACCAAAACTTCTTTCTGTTTTGGACATAAAAAGAAAGAAGTTTCGTCACAGTTAAAAACTCGTCTAGGATCTACTAAAACATGATGCAGATTATTTGTCATAAAATAATTGTTCACTCTGTCGAACCACGTGACTTGATTTCGGCTTGAAGGAAGACTTTGTGCAACGCGTTTAGACACTGTTGGATGTCTCTTTATAAAATTCTCAAACCAATATCTGCCAGGCACACCATTTTTAAAAGGATTTGGATGATTTAAGTCATCGACTAGCTTAGCCACTGCTTCTAATAACTGTTCTTTTGTAACTCGTAATCCCATCTTGCCAAGGTAGTGATTCCAGTCTACAATCTGTTTGTCATCACTTAAGAACCGGTTGAACTCCGCAAATTTCATTCTTATATTTCTCGTCCCGTTTGCCTCATAATGTAGTTTTGGGAATATTAAACCTTTTTGATGCCTGATATACAATTGTACGAGTACCGTCATTAATTGCTTTGATTGCTTCGGCGAGCTGTATTTCACTATATACTTTTTGCCGCTTTTGTGACTCCATCTTCTTCTTCTTCAGCCTATGGATGTCCACTGCTGGACAAAGGCCTCCCCCAAGGCTTTCCACGCTGATCGGTCTTGTGCTACCCGCATCCATCGACTTCCCGCGACCTTCACCATCATCGTCATCGGTCCACCTTATTGGGGGCCTCCCTACGCTGCGTCTTCCAGTACGTGGCCGCCACTCCAGAACCTTACTGCCCCATCGGCCATCGGTTCTACGAGCAATGTGCCCTGCCCACTGCCACTTCAGTTTAGCGACTCGCAGAGCTATGTCGGTGACTTTGGTTCTTCTGCGGATCTCCTCATTTCTGATTCGATCACGCAGAGAAACTCCGAGCATAGCTCTTTCCATTGCCCTTTGTGTGACTCTGAGCCTTCGTATGAGGCCTATTGTGAGCGACCACGTTTCAGTTCCGCAAGTGATCACTGGCAACACACTGGTCAAAGACTTTAGTCTTGAGACACTGGTATCTTGGACGACGAGAAGATGTAGCGTAGCTTCCCGAACGCTGTCCAGCCGAGCTGGATTCGACGAGACACCTCTTTCTCGAAGTTGGACCTACCTAGTTGGACTTTTTACCCCAGGTATATGTAATTGTCAACAACTTCGAGTGCAGAGCAACCAACTAGAATTGGAGTGGGTGCGACATGAGAGTTCGACATGATCTTCGTCTTATCCATGTTCATCTTTAGACCCACTTGTTGGGAAGCTCTGCTGAGGTCATTGAGCATTTTGCCCAAGTCTTCCAGGGTCTCAGCCATGACCACGATATCATCTGCAAAACGGAGATTAGTGATGTACTCGCCGTTGATGTTGATGCCAAATCCTTTCCAGTCCAGGAGCTTGAAGACATATTCCAACGCAGCAGTGAACAATTTAGGAGATATGACATCTCCTCGCCTCCTGTCTCACTCCACGCTGGAGTTTGATCGGTGATCCTGGAGACGGACTGACATGGTGGCTTTTTTGTACAAACATTTTATCACCTCAATGTACCGATGGTCAATTTGGCACCGCTGGCGAGACTGTAGCACCGCCCAAGTCTCGATCGAATCGAAGGCCTTCTCATAGTCCACACACGCCAAGCATAGTGGTTTGTTATACTCCTCGGACTTCTGTACTCGTATAACTTGCCGCAGCGTATGTATGTGGTCTATGGTGCTAAAGCCTTTTCGGAAGCCTGCTTGTTCGGGAACTGGAAGTCGTCGAACCTGCGAGCGAGACGATTCGTGATGACTCTAGAAAACAGCTTATAGACATGGCTCAGGAGGGATATCGGTCTGTAGTTTTTCAGGAGGGTATTGTCACCTTTTTTGAAAACAACAGCACCACGCACCTTGATTTCATACTTCTGGAAAAAATATAATTGTATGTCTTATATTGCTTTAGACAAGAAGTACCATTTATTAATAGAAATTATGTCATAAAAGTAGGTGAGAAACTAATTAATCTATATACGATCGGTAATAGCTTCTTATAGTTGCTATTGCCGACCCTCATGGGTCGGTAATAAAGTATGTAAGTATAAACATAATTGTATTACCGACTCATAAAAAAATGGTTATTTTAATTCAATTGACCTTCGGACTATAAAATAGAATGTAACTGATTAATGTCACAGAAAATATGAACAAATGCACACTGTTTTAAACACAAAAACAATGATTTATTACTGCAACTATTCAATATCGATCCTCGATAAAAATCATAACTTTGGTTAAATTGACAACGCTATAAGGTAAAAACTAGGCAAAAAAAGTTGAGCCGCTAATAGATTTTTATAAAGACTGATAGCTTAGTTTTAAACTGGTGCATAAAAATACTTGTATTAGTGTGATATAATAACATAATAGAAAAATAAAACGAAAAGTTACGTCGCTGCCATTAACGACTTATGGGTCGTTGATAGCTGCCACGACTAAAACTGATGAAGCTAATATCGTCCTTTTTTAATTTAAAGTTTTATCATTTCAAGTTAATTTTAATAATTAAAAGTCGTAAGAAATCAAGAGTTGACACTTAAATGAATACATTTAGTAATATAAGATAAAGAATAGACATCATTTGTTTGTATAAATGTCTTAAATAGAAAAGTCATATACTTACTTGAAGGAACAAGGGCACAGTAAGAAACGTGCTGCGTTCACGCTGCCCCGCAGTACCTGACGTATTTTACGTCTTTTTTGCACAGATACTTACACCAAAGTAAAAGTATACGATGCTCAAGGAATAAATCCGTGTGAAACTTTGCCTACCTATAGCTAGAATAGTTCCGGAAACGAAAGATTTCCAATTACTTTTATAGGTCGGTAATAACTGCAGATTTTCAATGGGTCGTTGATAGCTGCGTTTACCCTAACAGTTTTCTCTAAAATTTTATTGGGTAACTTAAACAATTAATAATCCGTGTTTCTACCGCGAACACTAACAACACAAGAACATCGGTTTGGCATACTCAAAATGAGTTCATCCAAATCACGCTGTGGAATGGCCGCCAATGTTCGTTGCAACAACAAAAAAAGGTCTTCTTGCGACTGGATACCCTCCATATTCGGCAGAGCTCTTCTCTGTAGCATATCCCATGCATGCTCAATCGGGTTCAAGTCTGGCGACTGAGCAGGCCAGGGCAGGACATTGATGTTAGCTGCGGCGAGAGTCTGTCTTACAACTCTTGCGGTGTGCGGTCGTGCATTATCATGCATTAACTGAAATAAGGGACCGATTTGCACTTGTAGAGGAACGATGACGTCTGATACAATCGTCTCAGCATAAATTTGAGCGTTGAGGTTGCCTCTGATCCAAATCAACTCAGTTCTTCCGCCGATCCAAATACCCGCCCATACCATGATGGTTCCACCACTATAAGGATGGACTTCCTGGCAGGATTTTAATCGCTGTTGGCGTCCAGGGGTTCTACAGTGTCGTATACGTCTTGTATCCGGTCTCATACCAAAACGAGACTCATCAGAAAAGCACACGAAACGCCATTGTTCTTCTGCCCAATTTCTGTGTTCAAGAGCCCATTGATATCGAATCCTACGATTGTGCATTGCTATAGGTGGTACCCGTAGCGGTCTTCGGGAATGAAGGTTCACTTCATGCAAGCGGTTTCTGACTGTTTGGTCGCTAATTAAGTTCCCTGAAGAGTGATGAAGCCTCACGGCAAACATCATGGCGGTTATTGTTGGAGTTCTTCGAGTTAAGATTTGAATGTATCGGTCTTGTCTCCGTGTGGTGCAGCGATACCGTCCTCCATGGCGCTCAGCCACGGTACCAGTGCTTCGGTAACGTGTCCAAAGTCGACTGATAACACTCTGACTTGTATTCAGAGCTAAAGCCACAGTACGTTGCCGGGAACCAGCTTCTATCATTCCCACGGCTCTGAGCATTTCTTCCCTGCTTAAATGACGTCGCCGCTCCATAATAACGTTGGTTTTAATCAGTAGTAGGGAAACAGTAGCACTAATAATGTCTTCAATGCGTTGTATGTTTTTATAGGGAAAATATTGACAGCTGATTTTCATCTTTTACTCGAATTTGATTCACAGTTCCTGATTCAAATTATGAAATGCACCAAAAAGGATCCATATAAATTTATAAAATCATAAATTTATTACAAAGCCACATCTCAATCTCAAGAAATCCGCATAAAAATGCTTGATCCCTAGACACTTTTGATGTGTGTATTATAAATATACTATCGTTGAGTTAGTATCCCATAACACAAGTCTCGAACTTACTTTGGGGCTAGCTCAATCTGTGTGATTTGCCTAAAGATATGTATTTAATACCGCTAAAACACTGGAGTGTCTTTTCACCACCAAAAGAAGCCCGTTCACCTTGACAGTTTTCGGAATGTATCCTTGGAGTATTCCACCGCCTTTTGGGAGTTGAGATTTACTTGAACCTAAACTTTGGGCGATTCATTGGGTCCAAAGCTAAGGTAACTGCCAGGAAACTTGGCGTTATCGCAAAGGTCCGGCGGTATTTCACACCAGGGCAGCTTCTAATGTTGTACAAAGCACAGGTCCGTTCGTGTGTGGAGTACTGCAGCCACATTTGGGCTGGTGCTGCAAAATGTCACCTGGCTACTTTGGATTCAGTGGAAAGGCGTGCGAAGAGACTGATCGGTGACTCAGATTTAACTCAAAACGGTCTCCAAAGCCTGGAGCACAGGCATAGAGTAGCCAGCCTTTCGGTGTTCTATAGGATGCATTTTGGTGAGTGTGCGAGTAAATTGCATGACTTAATTCCCTCATCTCCGTTCCACCATCGGGCGACCCGTCGTACGGCGAGTTTCCACCCTTACATTGTTAACACCATTACGATCCGGACGAAGTGTTTCGTCTCGTTTTTATACCGCGTACATCGAGGGACTAGAACAATTTGCCAGCGGCGGTGTTTCCCACGAACTAACGGGTGATTTTTTAAGAGCTTGAGAACTTTTTTAAACAATAAAACGCATAAAATTTGCAAAATCTCATCGGTTCTTTATTTTAAACGTTAGATTGGTACATGACATTTACTTTTTGAAGATAATTTCATTTAAATGTTGACCGCGGCTGCGTCTTAGGTGGTCCATTCGGAAAGTCCAATTTTGGGCAACTTTTTCGAGCATTTCGGCCGGAATAGCCCGAATTTCTTCGGAAATGTTGTCTTCCAAAGCTGGAATAGTTACTGGCTTATTTCTGTAGACTTTAGACTTGACGTAGCCCCACAAAAAATAGTCTAAAGGCGTCAAATCGCATGATCTTGGTGGCCAACTTACCGGTCCATTTCTTGAGATGAATTGTTCTCCGAAGTTTTCCCTCAAAATGGCCATAGAATCGCGAGCTGTGTGGCATGTAGCGCCATCTTGTTGAAGCCACATGTCAACCAAGTTCAGTTCTTCCATTTTTGGCAACAAAAAGTTTGTTAGCATCGAACGATAGCGATCGCCATTCACTGTAACGTTGCGTCCAACAGCATCTTTGAAAAAATACGGTCCAATGATTCCACCAGCGTACAAACCACACCAAACAGTGCATTTTTCGGGATGCATGGGCAGTTCTTGAACGGCTTCTGGTTGCTCTTCACTCCAAATGCGGCAATTTTGCTTATTTACGTAGCCATTCAACCAGAAATGAGCCTCATCGCTGAACAAAATTTGTCGATAAAAAAGCGGATTTTCTGCCAACTTTTCTAGGGCCCATTCACTGAAAATTCGACGTTGTGGCAGATCGTTCGGCTTCAGTTCTTGCAGGAGCTGTATTTTATACGGTTTTACACCAAGATCTTTGCGTAAAATCTTCCATGTGGTCGAATAACACAAACCCAATTGCTGCGAACGGCGACGAATAGACATTTCACGGTCTTCAGCAACACTCTCAGAAACAGACGCAATATTCTCTTCTGTACGCACTGTACGCATTCGTGTGGTTGGTTTAATGTCCAATAAAGTAAACTGAGTGCGAAACTTGGTCACAATCGCATTAATTGTTTGCTCACTTGGTCGATTATGTAGACCATAAATCGGGCGTAAAGCGCGAAACACATTTCGAACCGAACACTGATTTTGGTAATAAAATTCAATGATTTGCAAGCGTTGCTCGTTAGTAAGTCTATTCATGATGAAATGTCAAAGCATACTGAGCAAATAATAATGCATGAAAATCATAACCTCAAAAAATCTGAGCAAATACTAATGCATGAAAATCCTAACCTCAAAAAAATCACCCATTACAATTTGAGTGTCACCAAGGCTAGAGTGAATAGGCTCTTATAAACTATCGCGCTTTTTAGTCAACGATTGCATCACTGTTTAGGCGGAATTGCGGTCAAGCACTAGTTTATAATTTATAAAAAAAAGATATAATATTATTTAATCTACACTTCTACACTAATATTATTTATTTATTTGTTTAGGTTAACCAACAATTGTTTACACTGTACATTATTGTGATTTAATGATTTAAGGTAACACTTACAAGTGCAACAATTAATTGCAGGTTAACTCCGCATGGACAAAAAAAAAAAACGGTTTACATTACATACTTAATTAAAACTTAATTGATATTAAAATTGAAAAGCATACATACAAAAAATAATTAAATAACAATAGGCGAGAAGTTGAACAATGAATAACAAATATAAATTCAGATTAAATATTAATTAATTATTAATTATTGAGATTATTTAACGAATTATGATTTAAGAGGATTAAAATTAATAAAATATTGAAAATGGAAATGAAACTAAATTTAAAGAACAAAACTGAACCTGAACACTAAAAAAGAATAGTACAAAATTAAATAGTGAGGTCTCCTATACAATACTGCAATATTCCATAGCACTACGTACGAGACTGTTATATAACATTATCTTAGTGCTACTTTTGCGAAAGCCTTTGGTGTTACGAAGTAGGAACCCTAACATTTTGATGACTTTTTAATAATACATTCAATCAAAAAAAAGTCACTTTTGTGCCCCATGCACAAAAGTGACTTTTTTGTCAAAAAGTACTCCTAGATAGTAGTGGTAGGCCATAACATCGGCCGCCGGCAGAAGTTACCACCCACCAGACAAAGCCTTGCCGCCAAGCGATTCGTCGTGTTCCGGCATGATGTCTGGTGAAGCCGTACGGAGGACGGGTCTGAGCAGTTGTGTTGCGATGTGTGCCGGGTACGATGCGCCTAATGTTGTTGTGTTGGGAGTTTTGTCGTGGAGGGTCTTCAGATCAATCTCCCTTTGGCGCAGCACGTTGGTCGTGTTGTTGGGTTTAGCATTGCATCACCTCGCTCAACTGCCGTCTTCCTTCCTATTCGCTCAGTTTTTCTGAGTGAATAGGCTCTTAATAAAATAGCGCGCTTTACCATCAACGATCGCATCGCTGCTTACCATTAGGCGGGATTGCGGTCAAGCGCTAGTTTATAATTATTAAAAAAAAAAAACCCTTATTGTTTCGACTACTTGAACACGCTCTTAGTCTATGAAGTACTCTGTGTCAATACAGCAAATTTTCCGCGTATACGTAAAGTATACGCGGATTTGCTGATTGCTGATTGAATGATAACATTACTTTGGATTTAGTTGCATTTTATTATTGTGGCACCATTTTATAATTTGGTTAAGATCGTGCTGCAGAAGTTCGTAGTCTCTTTTTGATTCGATTACCTACTCGTGCAAATTTTACGTCATCAGCATACAGAAATGGTTCAGAAAAACGAAAACATTCAGGAAGGTCATTTATGAATATAATAAATAGTATTGGTGCTAAGTGAGATCCTTGGGGGGCGCCCGATGTTATTTTGTGTGCAACCGACCCAAAACCGTTTACAACGACAAAAAATTCGCTTTCAGTAAGATACGACTTGAACCAACTTAAAAGAGACCGTTTTATACCATATGCTGTAAGTTTATTAATCAGTATAGAATGAGACATTTTGTCAAATGCCCTACTGAAGTCGGTATATACCACGTCAAATTGTTTGCCTGCATCTACAGCCTGTATTAGGGACACCGTAAATGACACTAAATTTGTAGCTGTAGATCTAGATGCTACAAAACCGTGTTGATTATCATTAAGATACAATCTTAAGTGTCGCTGAATATGTAGACATTAGATTAAAAAATCCTTGCAAATGTGGATAAAATTGAAATTGGCCTGTAGTTACTTACGGTATTACGGTGTAACACCCGTTACGTATCGGGTGTTACACACTGTTACCCGCCAAAATTTCACAAACAAAAAGGCCAATCTTCATATAAATAGCAAAGTTAAGCACCTAGTTATCAATCATATCCTTACTTTCTTAAAAGCATTTTATAATGCGTGCAATAACTTAATCGCCAAACAAACGAATGCACTTTTTTTTTGTAACGGGTGTTACAGGTAGGAGGCATAATTTAAAAGTTAAATAAATGGAAAGAATAATTAAACTTACGAAATAATAATACACGCAACAGCTGTTGAAAACTTCTCTTTTCGAATGGCGGGAAGCGTAATGCCAAACTAACAATAGTTTTCTTTTTTCAGTGTATCAAAATTTTGAGTTATCAACCATCAATCGTCATAGTAACCTAACTTAAATATGTTAAAACATTGAAAAATGAAATACTTATCGCAAAAATAATGATATATTATTAAAATATGGGGTTTTAAGATTATCTTAAGACACATTTTATTTTGCGTACCTACGCTGCCTAAACTAAAAAGATAAAACCATAAAATGTTTAATTAATTGTAGATCTTATAAATATCTACAAAAAAGTCCGCGACACACTATACTCGTACCTGTCTATGTCGAGAGAGACCATTTTGTTATTTAAAAATCTTGAATTTTTTTTGGACTATCTGGAAACGCATTTATTTTACTAATGCTATTAATCCATATCAAAATAATTTTTTTCATCACTAAGTACAGTTAATGTAGATTATATTTGGTATGTGATTGCCGTTGCGAAGTAAGCGTTACCAACGGACGCAGTGAACTACCCCCAGGAATTTTTAAATTGTCTGAACCCCGCTGGGTACCACCTCATGAACTGTCGTTAAAAGATAGCACGACGATAATGCTTCTCAGAAAGCTCTCCCAACATGTGTTATGGCACGAACTTCTGATAAAGGAGCTAAAAGCTAATTTAATAGTAGCGAAGATTATCACCAGCCCTGCAGCTGGTGAATTAGCTCATATACCACGAATATCTACTACAAATATAACATATATAAAAACATATCTATATACTACACTGTCGGTGTCTGTGAATTAACTTGGGAATCATTTTTCTGACCGTGTCTTCCCTGGGTAGGAGTTTTGCAGCGGTAACCGACATCCAAGCGGGCGGAAGCTGCGGGCGACCGCTATGTAGTATAAAACAAAGTCGCTTTTTCTGTCCCTATGTCTTTATATATGCTTAAATCTTTAAAACTACGCAACAGATTTTGTTGCGATTTTTTTAAATAGATAGAGTGATTCAAGAGGAAAGTTTATATGTTAACGTTAAAAGTTGTTTTTTTATACATGGACCCGTGCGAAGCCGGGGCAGGTCGCTAGTATTTTATACCTAAATGGAAAGGACTGTAGAATAGACTCCTGGAAAAATCAATGACCTCTATTCTCTTTCCTACTTGCTGACAGAAACATGTACCTACTCTGGTCCTTGTGCTGACTTTGAGGTCTTGTGTCACCGAAGTCTTGTGTTCCATTGTTTCCTTTTTCCTTACTAGCAATCCGTCCGCGGCTTCGCCCGCCTGGTATTTGGTTATATCGCGCTTTTTAGATTTCCCTCGGGAATATCAAATTTTTCCGAGCTAAAAAGTACCCTATTTTTTAATCAGGACTTCTAACTTTACATCTGCAATATTTTAAAGCAATCGATTCCGTAGTTACGGCGTAAAAGCGGAACAAACAAACAAACTCACTTTCCGATTTATAATATTATATAATACCTAAGGATTAAAAAAGGACTACATTCAAATGGAAAGTCTGAAATAATACGTATGACGACAGCAGGTCAAGCTACCTCAAACTGTCAGATATTAGCAATCTACTTTGAGCCTTTTGTTAAAAAGTAAAAAATCCAATAAGGAAATCTGACTGACAGATTGTACTAGCTTGATCATTGATGTGCTGTCGTCAGTACAAGCCGTTATTATGGTCACATACACGTTTTGATATTGCTCTATTTAAAAACTATACGATGAAAATAAATTACATATAAAAAATATATATCTACTAATTGATTTGCGATTTAGTTCTACTCAACTAAAAGAATATTATGATGAATCTTATCAAAATCGGTGTTTTGTTTTATATTTAAAACTAAAACCTACGTATTGGTATCTGTCATTCTGTATCTGTCGTACATACGTGAAAATAAACGCATTTGAAGTGTTGAGTTGTTGATTGTAGAACTTGCATTTATGTTCTAATTTTTTTATTTTCCACCAGTTTTAATTTAGTTTTACTAATGTTTTTGACTCCACCGTAGCTTTAGGATGACAATGGAAAGGAGGATAAAGTTAAAAGCACTAAATAGTCACATTACTTGCAAAATATGTCGCGGCTATTTCATCGACGCGACCACGGTTACTGAGTGTCTTCATACGTGTAAGTATTATTGTAATTTCTCGTAATTTAATCAACATAATTTTCATCCTACAAATAATCTTTTTTATCATTTGTTCTGATATACTTTTAATACTTTTCTCAAAAAGTGTTTTACCAAAGTAACATGGCAATCAACATTTCTTACCAATCGATATTTCCCGCTATATTCTTAATCTTATCTCAATAAAAACATCTAACAAAGAAACTATAACACATCCAAGCTGGAACAAAACCGTAATTTATGTATAATAAAAGAACAAAATCTAATCCCACCTTATTTTATTACAGTCTGTAAAAGCTGCTTAGTGAAACATTTGGAGGAGAACAACACATGTCCAACATGCGACATAGTGATACACCAGTCCCACCCGTTACAGTATATCAGCTTCGACCGGACAATGCAGGACATAGTGTATAAATTAGTGCCAGATTTGCAAGATAGTAAGTAATTTACCTGAGAAGTATCGTTTCAAGGAAAATTTACTTGGTTATCTTGTCTACGGTGTAAGTAGAAGGTCTATTGGTGCAATTACATAGACAAGGTTTTTGTGTGTGATGCAATATTATGAATGGTTAGAAAGTGATAAAATACAATTAGTTGTTGAATGCACAAGAGAGTATGTGACTTACAGTGGTATCTAATTAGGCCATTTGGACATGAAAATGACGTAAATTTGTATCACTTAAGGAATGCCTCTATTACACTGTACTACATTCAATATTTGATTAGGTTCTACATTACATTAGGTTGTACAGACAATTTGAACCATGAAGTTTTAGAAATTTGCAATATCACTAAAAAAATAATACATTTGATTAAAATACCAAATTTTAACAGTAAAATTAGTGAAATTTTTAATCTAAATGAATTTTTATCTACATTCTACGATACATAAATTATTTTAGTAATAAAGTTAACCAACCTCTGTAGGATTTAATCTTTTATGGCAGAAAACTACTATAGGGTAGATCCAGAAAAAGATTGCGGGACTCCTTGAAGGAAGAAACTCACAGTTGCAATAGACTGGGAAGAGTGGCAAGTGAAACTTATGACTTGCAGTGGGACAACACAGAAATAAAAATAATATCCTTACAAAGATGTGAGGAACTCGGTGTAAAGTTCACTCATCATCATTTATTCAGGTTGCATAACGTGGCTCTCGTGTTGGAGCCCGGGGTCCGCTTTCCTGCTCAATCTCCATCATTTCGTGCTATAATTGGCATCCTGTGTTGTGTTATTGTTGGCACGCATGTCATCTCTTACAACGTCAAGCTTTCTTTGGTCTACCCCGCTTGTTCCGGCCCGGCAGTGGCGCAAAAGTTAATAGTGTAAAGTTCACTCATCCTCCATAGAAAATTGAGGAGTCAACCATATGGGTTGATGTTAGAAAATTGTTTATATGCTAGTTGCGCAGTACTGTGCTTGTCAGATGCAGGATTTGCATGAGATAAGTATAACACGTTGCTCGCAAGTGCTGTTAATAGACATCATCTCACTAGGTTGGTTAACTTTAATAAAAGGAAAAATTCATGTAAGTTACCCAACTCATATTATGCTTGTCTATTTGCAGATGAGATAAAACGTGAACGAGACTTCTATCGGGCACGCAATCTGCCATGCCCCAAGGATGCAGCACTGGCTGCAGACAAGCCTGGAGCCGATGAGCCAGAGCAGCCAGACAATACTGACTGCCATAGGAAAGATGAACAGGTAATTATTAATTGAAATGTTTAATTAAACCAGCATTTTTTGTTTAAAACTGGAACTGGACCTAGATAAAAGTAAAGTAATATATGCTAGTAAAGTATTTAAATAAATAAATGTCTTGGAAGTTAATTTTATGAATTGGAAACCTGAAAAACCTTGATTAACAAGATAACTCCAGTTCCAACATTAAATACTATATTTGTTGTTAGGTATAGAAAATATTAAAAACTGTTCCATTGTTTTAACTTTCACAGCTACAGTTTCCCATGTACTTCTCCATCCTTCACAAAGTTCCTTAACTATGTTCGCCTTTATGACTTTTTCTTAGCTAATAAAGCAAAATCCCATTTCCAGGTGAATGTATGCCTAGAGTGCATATCAACGTCATTGCGGACTCTAAAGCGCAGCTTCATTCGGTGTTCGGCACAGGCAACCATCACGCATCTCAAGAAATTTATAGCTAAGAAAGTTTTAAGTGGTATGGAGAAGTATAGAGAAGTAAGTTGCACTGTTTATTTATCGCATATTTCTCTTAATAGCATAAAGTTTATGCTAATAATAAAATAGAACAGCAGAATCTTACATGAAATTTTTTTGTCAGCAAATTGAAAGTTTTATTAAATAAAACCTTTGCTCAAGAATGGTCATATGAAAATAAACCATTTTTGTTTTACTAATGACAGGTGGAATAATAAATATATTAGCTTCCTGATTATTGAACATATACATTTTAATCATATTGCTAATCCATTACTTCATGTATTTGAAAAATTGTCTTGTCAATAATGTCAAAAGTGCAATGTCAGTCAGTATTGTTAAAATGAAAGAGGGATTGTTCCTGATCGTGTCTTAACAGGATCAGAAACAATCGCTCTTTCAGGGTAATTGAGTAAGTCCGTAATTACCCTAAAGTACTAATAATAATTAATAGCGACATTGGTACACCTACACAGGAGGTAAACTTAGTATTCGTGAACACTGTTAGAGCTGTAGGCCTAGTATGAGTTTTCATTACGAAACTCGTTCGATCGTATCGAGCGCGTTTGACTCAGCGATTGGCCCGCTTCAAGGTCGTAAGAACTCTCAACCAATGAAAGCGCCAAACGCGCTCGATACGATCGAACGAGTTTCGTATTGAAAACTCATACTAGGCCTACTGCTGTACCTTGGACAAAACTACATGGCACACGTGTGAGCACAATGTACTTGCTGTAAAGCATCTATTTGTTGGGTTATTTTAATTTCTGAATTGTTTTTTTTTTGTATTTTCCATAATGGACGCTCTCAGCGTACAATATATTTCTGCATTGTTCTCACACGGTTGATTTTAACATGAATGATGTAATCAAATATTTGTATCAATAGCTTGATAATTTAAAATAGTGTCCATGGAGTTTCTTGCCCATTCTTCTCCATAGGTACCTAGTACCTACTCTTTGGAATGGGCGACTAGCTTCATCTTACTGACTGACCGACTTTCTGACAATTCAAAAGTGCCTGTAACTGGTTTATTTGAAATAAATGCTTTGATTTTTGAATAAGAATCTGTATTTTCTTTTTCCAGATTGATATACTATGTAACGACGAATTATTAGGAAAGGACCATACATTAAAGTTCGTCTATGTAACGCGTTGGCGATTCCGCGACCCCCCACTCAGACTGCAGTATAGACCTAAGATCGACTTATAAACAACATAACTATTTTTACATGTGATGTAGCTAAATACAAATCAGCACTTTCCAATTATTAAGTCAGAAATAAGCTAGGCCTCCTTAAGGCTAGGCTTCCTTTCTTTTTTGTAAGTTTCAAAGAAACAACAGTAATAGTTTTATAAGTGTTTTTTATAACGTAAAGGGCGCCACTTTAGCTTCTGCCTTTGGCAATCCTGTATTTTTTAAGCTTATTATGTTTTAGCTGTTCAATGGATGTCTAGCTTATTGACACAAAGATATGAAAAAGGAAGTGTCTATCTGTATTCAATATTCCTAGAAATTAAAATCTTGATTAGTTTAAATGTTTATTAGTTCAATTAATTCACATATTTTTGTTTCCTCAAATGTATATTTAATTTTTGTTACTTATTTTTTAATTAGTTTACTTCGGTAATTATTTGGTAAAATTAAAATTAGTTTAATTGAATGAAATCTCCATGGAAGGGTAAAATGCATTAACATTTACTTAGTTATAATTAGTTAATGGAGTAACTGTATTTTAGTTTTAATGAAACAAATATTTAATAAATTGAAATATATTAACTTTCTTATATTTGTAGCCTAACCCCAACCAATATTAGCCTAATTATTAAGAGTCGAGATCGCCGATTCCGCTGTCCAAAAGAACGGAAGGCCAATTATTACGATAAATCTCATCGACAATCGTAAAAAATGTGGGAACAAAGTAATTTTGAGAGTTTGAGACTGAAATCAGACTGTACATCATTATCATCTCAGCGTATAATCCCGGTTGCATCCGCGGCTTTCGCTTTGGAGCCCGGGGTCCGCTTTCCTACAATTACTTCTCCATTTCACACGATCTTTGGGATTGTTGGCACACACGTCATCTCTTACAACGTCAAGCCAGCACTTCTTTGGTTTACCTCGCTTGTTCCGGCCCGGCGGAGGTGCCATTGCAAGACATTTGTTACCCACGTAACATTTCGCAAGACATGACCGTACCAGCGTAGTCGACCCTCTTGCAGTTTCTCTGCTATGTCACGGACGTCTGCCACGGATGCGGGTGTTCCTGAACCGGTCTTTCCGCGTAACTCCACACATCCACCGCAGCATATTCATTTCCGTGACACGCAGATCCTGCTTGTGTCGCTAAAGCACAGGCCACGCCTCACTGCCATACAGAACAACAAAAGCCAAAAACCGCCAAAACATGAAAAGGAATAATAGAAAGGCACAAGTTACAGTTAGGGCGCCGCCGCAAAACGGCGCGCAGGAGCCCCGCCCGACTCCTGTGACCTGTGGGCTAGGGCTACCGTGTCAGGGGCGGACACGGCTCAAGAAGCGAGCCCAAACCAGTAAACTCCGTTTCGCTTCGTGGAACGTTGGCACGCTAACTGGACGCGCGAGAGAAGTGGCCGACACTCTCCACAGGCGGAGGGTGGCCGTGGCGTTCCTGCAGGAGACTCGGTGGAAAGGCTGCAGATCCCGACTTATTGGGAATGGCTACAAGCTGATCTACACGGGTGTATCTAGTGGAAGGAATGGGGTCGCCGTGGTGTTGTCTGACGAGCTCCAGGATGACGTCTTGGAGGTGAACCGCATCAGTGATCGGCTAATGTCGGTGCGGGTGCTTGTCAATGGGGTAATAACCCACTTGATAAGTGCTTACGCTCCGCAGGCCGGGTGCGGTGACGCCGAAAGGACGTTGTTCTGGAGCCAGCTCGAAGGATTGCTTCACGGGATCCCGTTATCCCAGGGAATCGTTCTGGGTGGTGATTTGAACGGTCATGTGGGTGAGAAGTGTGACGGGTTTGAGCGTGTTCACGGTGGCTTTGGGTACGGTAGCCGCAACGCGGAAGGGGACAACATTCTCCGAACGTGGCAATTGTGAACACCTACTTTAAAAAGAAACCGGAGCACCTTGTTACCTACCGGAGCGGGCGAAGCGCTACCCAGATCGACTTCCTACTAACTAGGAGATACCATATCGGCAAAGTAGCCAACTGCAAAGTCATACCCGGTGAGAGTCTTACTGCACAACACCGTCTCCTTGTCATGGATCTCTGCGTTAAGGCCCAACGTAGACGTGTAGAGCACTGCCGGCGCCAGATCCGGTGGTGGCTGCTTGATGAAAATAAGTACCAGGAGTTCGCTTCGGTTATTGGCGACAAGTGCGCTGGTACCGAGGGAGAATCTGTCCAAGATCACTGGGACAGAATCCAGGCAGCTATTACTAGGGCGGCGCGGGAGGTGCTCGGCGTGTCTAAGGGCGGTCGCAAAAGTGACAAGGAGACCTGGTGGTGGAACGACACAGTCCAGAGGGAGACAAGGGTGAAGAAAGCCCTCTTCAAAACGTGGCAGGCGACCGGATCTCCTGAAGATCGCGACGCATACAAGGTTGCCAAACGTGCCACTAAAAGAGCCGTAGCCAGAGCCAGACGAGACCACTTAGAACCGCTCTACCAAAAGTTGGAATCGTCTGAGGGACAGAAGCTCATTTACAAGTTGGCACGTTCTAGGGTGAAAGCGGCACAGGATATATCCAAGTGCCGCTGTGTAAAAGACCCTACTGGCAGCCTGCTTTGCGAGGATCGCGCGGTGAAGGAGAGATGGCGTACGTACTTCCACGAGCTGCTGAATAAGCAGCACCAAGAGGTGCAGACACCGGAACTCCCTCCGAACATTGGATTGTCGGATAGGAAGTCCACACGGCTCTTCGTCGCATGGCGAATCGGAAAGCTGTCGGTGCTGACGGAGTCCCCATTGAGGCCTGGAAGACGATGGGTCCTCGCCGTGTGGGCATGTTAACAAACTTTCTGAACCGCGTGCTCCTGTCCGGCAAAATCCCGAGCCAATGGAGGCTGAGTATTATCACTCCAGTCTTCAAAGGCAAGGGCTCTGTACAGGAGTGTGGTAACCACCGCGGTATAAAGGTCATGTCCCACACCATGAAGATCTTTGAGAGGATTTTAGACTCCCGGATCCGGCAGGAGTGTTCTGTCTCGACGTGTCAATATGGGTTTCGTCGAGGGTACGGAACCACGGACCCTATCTTCGCCCTAAGGATCACCATGGAGAGATACAGATCGAAGAACACGCCTCTGCACATGCTCTTTTTAGACATGCAGAAGGCCTTCGACTGTGTCCCTTGGGGGGTGATCTGGTGGGCACTGAGGTCCAAAGGAGTACCAGAAGCCTATGTTGACATAATTCGAGACATGTACCTCAATTCCGATTCCGTTGTTAGGACCGCTGTTGGCGACACTAAACCCTTCCCCATCACCGTCGGTGTACACCAGGGATCCGTCCTTAGTCCGTTCCTGTTCAGCGTGATATTAGATGTCTTGTCAGACAGCATCAAGAATTCACATGAGCAACCTCCCTGGTTGCTCATGTATGCTGATGATATCGCGCTGGCAGACGCGGACAGGGAACGGTTGGTGCGGCGGGTAAATGCGTGGAAGAACTCGCTTGAGAGCGGAGGTCTTAAACTCAATGTGGCGAAGACGGTGTACACGGCCAGCAACACCACAGACCCTATGCCTGTGTGCATAGGCGGAGACAGGGTCGAGTGCACAGATCAATTTAAATACTTGGGGTCTGTGTTCCACGCGTCCGGCGACATTGATTGCGACGTCAAGGCACGCATTTCCGCTGCTTGGGCAAAATGGCGTGAGATAACAGGTGTCATTTGTGACCCCAAAATGCCGGTTAAGCTTAAGGGACAGGTCTATAAGACCATCATTAGACCTGTCCTTCTGTATGGCAGTGAGGCGTGGCCTGTGCTTGCGCGACATAAGCAGGAGCTGCGCGTCACGGAGATGAGTATGCTGCGGTGGATGTGTGGAGTTACGCGGAAAGACCGCATCAGGAACTCCCGCATCCGTGGCAGTCTCCATGTCCGTGACATAGCAGACAAGCTGCAAGAGAGTCGCCTGCGCTGGTACGGCCACGTCTTACGTAAACCGGCATGTTACGTGGGTAACAAATGTCTTGCCATGGCGCCTCCGCCGGGCCGGAACAAGCGAGGCAGGCCAAAGAAGTGCTGGCTTGACGTTGTAAGTGATGACATGCGTGCCAACAATCTCACACCACAGGATGCCAGAGATCGTGCGAAATGGAGGCGTAATAGCAGGAAAGCGGACCCGGGGCTCCAACGCGAAAGCCGCGGATGCGACCGGGATAATACGCTGAGATGATGATGATGATCTTCAGGAGATCCGGTCGCTTGCCACATTTTGAAGAGGGCTTTCCTCACCCTTATCTCCTGAAATCAGACTGAACGTTCTTGAAATACGATAACTTTTGGGTGGTAGTCCTCAAAATAATATCTTTTTTCGCTCTGGACGGAGAGAAAGAGCGTCTCAGATTTCTACGTAAAACGTAGTGATTACTTGTTTCAACGTACTGAAATTACTCATTTTGCTCCATGGTATCTCTTTTGAACAGAGTCATTGGTGCCGATTCTGTTGTCACAAATTTCGCTAAACTAAACTATAAATCGCTAAAATTTAGTTTATTCCTGTCAAACGACGTTTCCTATTCTGAAATAGATTAAACTGACACATCTTAACTATATTTTAGTTTGACAGCTCTAAAATCATTTTAGTTACTCAACTTAGCGAAACTTGCTATTTCGCTATTCTGAATTTGACGTTTTTCACCTAAAATTAAAGCTGTCAAACTAAATCTAGCTATTTTTAATCGCGTTTAAAAAGATGTGGAATAAAATTAGTTGTCATGAACTAAAATTTACAAAGCACATTTCTCTGCTAATTCTTGAGTTCGGAGGCCTACTTAGAGTTGCCGTGAATTATTATGGAAGCTTATGTGGCTGTAGCTATTGTCGATTCGGTAGAAAGGTAAATAATAATATTATTGTTATTATACAATACAATACAAAAATTATTTGTGAAAACATATAGAGATTATTGCACTGAACATCTAATTAGCTTTGTACTACTTACTACATTATGATTTTTAAAAGATAATTGTAGATAAATCGACTTAGAGATTTTATGAAATAAAGAAGAACTATTTTTTTTAGAAACCATCAAGAAAGAATTCGGTTGGAAAGATTGCGGGACAATTCCGTAACCCATTCCATATAGCTGAAGAAAAATTCAAAAAAATTTTTAGACTCCCTAGATCTGGGACACTTTATTTGGTGGATGTGTTAAGGAATCCTCAGTTGGATGAAGGATTTATCCCCAAACACATAAAGGTTAGAACAGTATTGTTTTGTTAAAGGTTCCTTTCTCTTGTATTCTTTCTTATCAGATAGTAACACGCTACAAGTAGGGTGTGTAGTAATTACTTATAATATTTACTACTTATTGTAATATATCTATTGTAGTCATTACTTAGTATGTATCTGTATAATAATGAAATTTCATATTCAGATACTAGCTGCACTCAATCTGTTTGCCCAAGGAAGTTATCAAACAGCTGTTGGGCAAGACAACATACTTGGGGTCAGCCAGCCATCAGTGAGCAGGTGCCTAGCTCTAACAGCAGGGGAAATTTTAAAAACTTTATCGCCTCGTTACTTGAGATTTCCCATGACCCGAGAGGAAAAAGAAGCAGCTAAGACTGAGTAAGTTCAATTTATTATATTGAGTTTAAAAAAAAATGTTAAGAGTCAGAGTTTAATGTTAAAACGGCTTATTTAAACCCTTTTCTGTCAAATTTGAAGAAAACTGAAAAGAATAAGTAATAAATATTTATTTTGAGGATCTTTTTACAGCCATCAAAACTTAGAACTGCCCCACTCTTATTCATGCAACACTTTGCTTGTTTCAGTTTTCATGACCTATATAATATGCCCAACACATTAGGTGCAGTGGATGGGACCCATGTTGCAATAGCAAAACCTCCACTCAGTCACCCTACTGCGCCTGGCAACCTATTTTATAATAGAAAGGGTTATTATAGCATCAACTGCCAACTTGTGAGTATAAATAATTTTTTGTTAAGGCTCTCTTGAAACCTTAATAAAAACTAAAAAACTTTTTAGATATGCAGTGCGAGGGGCAAGATTATTGGCCTCAATCCAAATTTCCCTGGCTCCACCCATGATGCTGCAATTTGGAGGGCATCTAAAATAAACAGAGTCCTGAGAAATGACTTTGTGCGTGGGGAAAGATCCCAGTGGCTTTTAGGTAGGTCACCACAAGTAAACTTTTTTACTTACTGGGTATGTCTACCAGCTAAGTACATTATAAAGTTTTATTTATTATAGGTGATAAAGGATACCCGCTACAGCCATGGCTCATGACTCCTATTATGGGCCCGGCAACTGAAGCAGAGGCTGCTTACAATGAGTGCCATACAAGAGCAAGAAATATGGTGGAAATGTGTAATGTCTGCATAGGCATCGCTGTTTGCACTACCAGCCAGAAAAGGCAGCTAAAATTATATTAGCATGTTGCACCTTGTACAATATGTTTTTGGATTCATTTGATGGTAACTATACTTAGTTTGCTCTCTTTGTTTTATTTACATTTGGAAAATAAGAAATGTAAAGTAAGTGTATTTTTACAGATGAAGAAGAAATTGATGTGACTGAGGAAAGTGAGGAGAGTCCGACTGTGGAGGAAGTTAGCACAGATTTTCTTGACGAAGCAAGGGAAATTCGGCAATCATTAATTATAAATCACTTTAATTAAACACCTTTTTTAAAAAAATACTTTATTTTTTTTTTAAATTACAAATATCCTTAAACCTAAACAAAATATAAACAATCAACAAAATATAAACAATCAACAAAATATAACAATCAACAAAATATAACAATCAACAAATATAGAAAACTTAAAAATAAACAAATTATAAAAAATACAAGAATTATGCTTTAGTGCTAATCTCGATAGGGAGCTGTTGAGGATTTGGAACAAGCACTTAATGTGAATAGTAGTTTTGGTGCTGAAGTAAGCTCCAAGACAAAGTAATGGAAAGAAAACCATTAGGTTTCATTCCCATTATCTTCTTCTTGGGCAATTTGCACCAGCAATGGGATGCCAGAAGAGCGAATGGCAGCTGCTAAAATTTCAGCTGCCTGTACAATACTCTCCCTAAGTAATCTACTATTCTCATTCAGTGCTTGTACCAAATTGTGGTGCACTGGGGGGCGGGGAGTCCTCTGCAATCTTCGACGCCGGGTAATCCGACTTCTCGAATGCGGCAGTGAAACTGCAGGAGACCCACTACCAGTTTCCACAGGCTGCTCTTCCAGTACCGGCTGTAGAGAGGGCGACATACTTGGATGGGCAGGCGACGTGGGTAGTGAGGGTGAGATAGGTATTCCCTGAAATAAAAAAGAAAACGGCTATTGAATTTCAGTCATGAGCTTGACTACTCTAACAAAACAGATAACTAATGGTTTTGTTTTTTTTTTTTTTTTTTTATAAATTATAAACTAGCGCTTGACCGCAATCCCGCCTGATGGTAAGCAGTGACGCGATCGTTGATGGTAAAGCGCGCTAGTTTATTAAGAGCCTATTCACTCTAGCCTTGAAGACACTCAAATTGTAATGTGACGGAAACACCGACGCCGGCAAATCGTTCCAGTCCCTCGATGTACGCGGTATAAAGGAGGAAGCAAAACGCTTCGTCCAGATCGCAGTGGTGTCAACAACGTAAGGGTGGAAACTCGCCGTAAGACGGGTCGTCCGATGATGGAACGGAGATGGGGGAATTAAATCATGCAATTCCCTTGCACACTCACCAGAATGCATCCTATAGAAGACCGAAAGACCGAAACAGTCTTAGTAATGTTTTAATCCATAAAAATTGTTCTATAGCCATAAAAATACCATGAGTACTAAAATAAATTACCATTTCCAAAGAGGCGAAACCATCAACAGCAGCAGACCCAATGATATCAAGAATTTTATTCTCAATATCACTGAGATCTGCCCCTGCCGGTCCTCCACCTGTGGCCCTGATGGAGTCTCTTATTTTTCTCGCCTTTGTTTTCACCTTTGCCACCCATATATTCCAAATCTGTTGAAATTAAATTAGTTAAGAACACAATGAAAATTATGCAATCCAATTTAAGTTTTATCAGATAAAAATCACTTACATGATGCCACTGCTCTACAGTCCTGCTGCAGCCCAGTTGGTTCAGCTCGCTACTGAGGTTAGCCTAAAAAGACATAACCTCGGGATCAGCTTGATTTTCTAAAAAAAGACGCTTGTATTAGACCTAAATTGATATCTAATAGGTATATTAATGTAACAACAAACATCAATGAAAACTGTAATTAATTTTGATGCACTCAAATTTTCTGCGGTTTATGTAATGGCTATGAATTTATCAATAAAATAACAAGTTCGTATGTATTTCCTACCTCGGGCCATTAATGGATTTGCATGAAGCCGTTCTACGAGCAGTTCCTGCTGCCTTTTTGTGGCTCGTTTCCTTGATGACAGCATCATAAGAATAATATTTATATGATATCTACGAAAACTTAATAATTAAAATACAAAATGAAATGGCGGATCGACAAAACAAAACAAACAGACTCGGATCATCGGATGTCCTGGATAGGGCTTTCCTTCGACGACGAGTATACGAAAAACCGGTATTTTCTTTTTGAAAATCACTATTTAATTCTTATATTAGCTCTATAACACTGAAATAAATAATACAAATATCATGTTATCCGAAACATTTCTTTAAATGCTGCAGTTTGTTGATTTGAAAAACTTAAAGGCTTTTTTTCTTATTGAAAATCGAAAAATGGATCCGCCGAAGGTCTAAATCGTTTTCGGTTACAACCCTAGCAGGATTACATTGACCACAGATAATAAAAATAGTAATAGGTTTTGGATTTTAATTTACTTAAATATAAACAACAATATAGTTTTATAGCGTGTTTATAATCCTTATAAATCATTTAAATAATTTTTGATAAACAGTTCAAGATAATTTGATTTTAGTCATGTTTTTTTTTTGCAGTTCAGATCATTTCTTCACTTTCATTCATTTTTTATTTATATTTCCAAGAAATCTTGGTCTATGGTTTATTCAACTTAGCGATTGTCAAACTCAATTTTAGAGATGTCAAATTGCTTTTTAAAATTAGAGAATCTTGTTTGCAGAATAGCTTTTTAGATACACTAAACTAAAAATTAGAAATTTTAGTGATAGTTTAGTTTAGTTGGGTGTACAACAGAATCGGCACCATTGTGTGATAATGTTTCTTTATGGCGGGCGTGGCACACAATGCGTTGTCGACTCTGCCCTGATTCTCACAAATGACGAGCTGCCAATTCCTCTCCGCCGCTTTCTCTGCTGGGGCAAGATGTCCAGGATGCGCCGTGGCAACTCTAGGCATACTCCTCAAAGAGGGTACTTACTTATCGCCGCTATGACGGCGTGCACACGGAGAGGAGAGTGCGATTGTCACAACTCAGCAGTGGGTTGAAACATGGTTGGGAAATGACAAACATGAGAACGACAATTTATAGAGCTCAAAAACATTAAAGTTATATAAACAGAGCCCAACATCCAAAAACAAAAAAGTCAGAAGGTTGTTATAAAACAAAATTGGGTTTGATGTCATAATGTTGGCTACACACTGCACAGGGGGCACACTTAACACTTCATCAATTTCTACAGTCGACAGCGACTCTGGCGACCTGGCGACTGAACAACTTGGCAGCCATCTTATCCCAAGTGTCAAATAATGAAATAAAGCCAATGACGTATTTTTGAATTGCAATTTTCATCATTGATGAAAAAAAAAATCCACGACCTCAACTATCTGACCTTTAACATACATAGCTACGTACGCATAGTTACGTATATCAGTAGTTGCTCGGAGCTTTGGTGGGAAAGTTAAGCTGAGTGTCAGGCTCATTTTTCGTTGGACCTTTAAAATTATTTATAGTGTTTTTTACTAAATAAAAGTGAGTGATTTATGTAGTAAAAAGTGCATTCAGTGAATAATTCATAAAAAACAGTGAAATATCGCAGCATCGTGGCCACTTCATTACTTTATCTCAAACCTCCCTCGTAAGACGGTTCATGCAGCCGTCTTTTTCGACATGAATAATTCATTACGTGACATTAGCTAAATGCACAAACCGTGCGAAGCCAAAAGAGAAATAAAGAAGAAAATTTGAAGATTTTTATTTTACTTAAAATTGGCATAAGTCATAACTAGTGCCACACTACAAAAAAAATGTAGTTGTTCACCCGCCTAATGTAAGGGGGCAGCACTTTCCATACATGCAAATTTTACCACAGAGTTGTCACTCTCTATACTAGCGATGGGCGATTCCGAGATGTTTTATCAATAAAATAAATAAATATCATCATCATCATCTCAGCGTTTATCCCGGTTGCATCCGCGGCTTTCGCGTTGGAGCCCGGGGTCCGCTTTCCTGCTTAATTTACTCCATTTCGCGCGATCTTTAGCATCCTGTGGTGTGAGATTGTTAGCACGCATGTCATCTCTTACAACGTCAAGCCAGCACCTCTTTGGTCTACCCCGCTTGTTCCGGCCCGGCGGAGGCGCCAAGGCAAGACATTTGTGACCCACGTAACATGCCGGTTTTCGTAAGACGTGACCGTACCAACGAAGGCGACCCTCTTGCAGTTTTTCCGCTATGTCACGGACATGAAGGCTGCCACGGATGCGGGAGTTCCTGATGCGGTCCTTCCGCGTAACTCCACACATCCACCGCAGCATGTTCATCTCCGTGACACGCAGCTCCTGCTTGTGTCGCTCAAGCACAGGCCACGCCTCGCTGCCATACAGGAGAACAGGTCTAATGATGGTCTTATAGACCTGCCCCTTAAGCTTAACCGGCATTTTGGTGTCACAAATAACACCTGACACCTCACGCCATTTTGCCCAAGCTGCAGAAATGCGTGCCCTGACGTCGCAATCAATGTCGCCGGACGCGTGGAGTACAGACCCCAAGTATTTAAACTGGTCTGTGCACTCGACCATGTCACCGCCTATTCGCACGGACATGGGGTCTGTCGTGTTGCTAGCCATATACACGGTCTTCGCCACATTGAGTTTCAGACCTCCGTTCTCGAGCGAGTCCTTCCACACATTCACACGCCGCACCAACCGATCCCTGTCCGCGTCCGCCAGCGCGATATCGTCAGCATACATAAGCAACCAAGGAGGTTGCTCATGTGAATCCCTGATGCTATCCGACAAGGCGTCTAATATCACGCTGAACAGAAACGGACTAAGAACGGAACCCTGGTGGACTCCGACGGTGACGGGGAAGGGTTTAGTGTCACCAACAGCGGTCCTAACAACGGAATCGGAATTGAGGTACATGTCTCGAATTATGTCAACATAGGCTTCTGGTACCCCTTTGGACCTCAGTGCCCACCAGATCACCCCCCGAGGGACACAGTCAAAGGCCTTCTGCATATCAAGAAAGAGCAAATGCAGCGGCGTGTTCTTCGATCTGTATCTCTCCATGGCGATCCTTAGTGCGAAGATAGGATCCATGGTTCCGTACCCTGGACGAAACCCATATTGACACTCCGAGACAGCACACTCCTGCCGGATCCGGGAGTCTATAATCCTCTCAAAGATCTTCATGGTGTGGGACATGACCTTTATACCGCGATAGTTGCCACACTCCTGTACCGAGCCCTTGCCTTTGAAGACTGGAGTAATAATACTCAGTCTCCATTGGCACGGGATTTTGCCGGTCAGGAGCACGCGGTTCAAAAAGCTAGTTAACATGCCCACACCGCGAGGACCCATCGCCTTCCAGGCCTCAATGGGAACTCCATCAGCTCCGACAGCCTTCCGATTTGCCATGCGACGAAGAGCCGTATGGACTTCCTCAGGCGTTATCGGGGGCACTAATCCAAGATTTGGATGGAGTTCCGGTGTCTGCACCTCTTGATGCTGTTTATTCAGCAGCTCGTGGAAGTACGAGCGCCATTTCTCCTTCACCGCGAGGTCTTCGCATAGTAAGTTGCCAACAGGATCTTTTACACAGCGGCACTTGGATATATCCTGTGCCGCTTTGACCCTAGAACGTGACAACTTGTAAATGAGCTTTTGCCCCTCAGACGATTCCAGCTTCTCGTAGAGCGGCTGCAAGTGATCTCGTCTGGCTCTGGCTACAGCTCTTTTAGTGGCACGTTTGGCAACTTTGTATGCGTCGCGATCTTCAGGGGATCCGGTCGCTTGCCACGTTTTGAAGAGGGCTTTCTTCATCTTAGTCTCCCTCTGGACTGTGTCGTCCCACCACCAGGTCTCCTTGTCACGTTTGCGGCCACCCTTGGAGACGCCGAGCACCACCCGCGCCGCCCCAGTGATAGCTGCCTGGATCCTGTTCCAATGTTCTTGAACAGGTTCCCCATCGGTACCGGCGCACTTGTCGCCAATAACCGCCGCAAAATCCTGGGACCTGTTTTCGTCCAGCAGCCACCACCGGATCTGGCGCGGGCAGCGCTCTATACGTCTACGTTGGGCCTTTACGCAGAGATCCATGACAAGGAGCCGGTGTTGTGCAGTGAGACTCTCACCGGGTATGACTTTGCAGTTGGCTACTTTGCCGATGTGGTGCCTCCTAGTCAGTAGAAAGTCGATCTGGGTAGCACAACGTCCGCTCCGGTAGGTGACAAGGTGCTCCGGTTTCTTTTTGAAGTAGGTGTTCACGATAGCAAGGTCAGCGGCCGCACACGTTCGGAGAATATTGCTTTCTTCTGCGTTGCGGCTACCGTACCCAAAGCCACCGTGAACACGATCAAACCCGTCACACTTCTCACCCACATGACCGTTCAAATCACCACCCAGGACGACTCCCTGGGACAACGGGATCCCGCGAAGCAATCCTTCGAGCTGGGTCCAGAACAACGTCCTTTCGGCGTCACCGCACCCCGCCTGCGGAGCGTAGGCACTTATCAAGTGGGTTATAACCCCATTGACAAGCACCCGCACCGACATCAGCCGATCACTGATGCGATTTACCTCCAAGACGTCATCCTGGAGCTCGCCAGACAACACCACGGCGACCCCATTCCTCCCACTAGGTGCACCCGTGTAGATCAGCTTGTAGCCATTCTCAATAAGCCGGGACCTGCTGCCTTTCCACCGAGTCTCCTGCAGGAACGCCACGGCCACCCTCCGCCTGTGGAGAGTCTCAGCTAGTTCTCTCGCGCGCCCAGTTAGCGTGCCAACATTCCACGACGCGAAACGGATTTTCTTGGTTTGGGCTCGCTTCTTCAGCCGTGTCCGCCTCTGACACGGTAGCCCTAGCCCACAGGTCACAGGAGTCGGGCGAGGCTCCTGCGCGCCGTTTTGCGGCGGCGCCCTAGCCGTGACATGTGCTCTTATGTTTCTATCCATAGTCCATAGTAAATATATACGGACAAATCACACAGATTGAGCTAGCCCCAAAATAAGTTCGAGACTTGTGTTATGGATACAAACTCAACGATACTATATTTTATAATAGATACATATATAGATAAACATCCAAGACCCAGGCCAATCAGGAAAAGATCGTTTTCCATCATGATCAGTACCCCTAGTATGAGTTTTCATTACGAAACTCGTTCGTCGATATCGAGCGCGTTTGACTCAGCGATTGGCCCGCTTCAAGGTCGTAAGAACTCTCAACCAATGGGAGCGCCAAACGCGCTCTATATCGACGATCGAGTTTCGTATTGAAAACTCATACTAGGCCCACTGGCCGGGGATCGAACCAACCATCGACTCGCCTTTCTACAAAACAATCGAGATGTTTTTTGATTGTTTCGAGTCGATGGAATCGACTGCTGGTTTTCTATTGTTCGAATCATTGAGTCTCACTCCACTCGATGAACGAGGGAGTCCAGGGAGGTCAGTCGATTGTATGCATCGAGTCGAGGTGCATGTCGGAGTCAAGTCGTGCGACCCGTGCGTAATTTGTGAACAATTATTTATACCTTTACTTACGATACACTGTTTTATTTTTAGCTAGTTTTACCCGACAAATTTTACATTTAAATTTATACATGTCTAATGAATTAAAATAACAGATTCAAAAAGAACCCTTGATATGTTTTATTATTGTATTTTTACGACTCCTTCTATCTAATTATTCGTACGGACGACAGCATGTCAAGCTATCTCAAACTGTCAGATATTCACAATCAACCTTGAGTCTTAATACTTTAGAGATAAAGTTGAAAATCTAATAAGGAAATCTGAAAGATTGTAGTAGCTTGATGTGCTGTAGTCTGTACGTAAGTTAACTACTAACGTTTCTTTATTCCCGTCGCTGTACTGCATATTTTCACTTGTTGAAAAAATTAGTTTGGATTCGCAAATACAACGCAAGACAAGAACTCACGTCTAAAACATCGAGCAACAACTCTCGATTGCTCTGGAATGAACACGCCTTGACTCGTGAGCCCGTCGCAATAACAGACCGTGTCGGACTCGAGTCCAAGTTGGAACAATCGAGGACCATCGAGATATTTGAACAATCGAAACAATCGAATGAAACCTCTCGCCATCGCGCATCGCTACTCTATACTTACTATAACTTTGACACTGCCCCAAACGCCACTTGTTCAACGTATGAATTATTAAATAATACCGGTTTTTATTAATCGACTAAACTTCTTTTGTGATACGGTTACATTCCTAGCTTTGACATTTGTATATACAATGTGTGTATATCGGTACTGTATAGTGTATTTATTTATAGGCTCTGTGTGTGAGTAAAATGAAAATGGATGGCCGATAGATTCCAGTTTGGCACGTGAATAGATATTTTTATTTAATTATTTGTAATTATCATTTGTCCGTCAAACTGGGTGCCAAAACGGTAGAGCGGTTCCTCAGCCTAGCAGACGACAACTTTGTCGAAGATGTCAACGAAGACCTAAGATGTTTTTTATCCGAAGGAAGAGTTGACAGGTAAACAATTTTATCTTTATTGTTATTCAAGAATTTTCGCGATAAGTTATAGTTTTGATGCTTTTCTATTAAGTATTCAAGATCGTAAAGGATGGTGTAAAGTGCTGTATGATACAGTTATTGCTTAATATTTTCAAGGTTATTGTCTGTCAAGCTCTAAACGAACGTAGGTCGTAAATGAAATGATGCGAGGTGCGATGGCACCTTGAACGCTGATAAAATATTCATGGAGCCGTAAAAAAAAAAGCGGCAACACGCTGTTTCCGTGTCCGTTAATTATCGGTGTATAGCACACACGGGAACGCTTGCTATTTGCAATAGTTTCTTAGCTATAAATTACCGCAATATCGTAATACAAATCATGCCGGCTATATTTTTTTATAGGTTTAGCGAGAATATGCTGAAACGTACACAATATTTTTGTCATTTAAGTTAAATGATGAATATTGATTTGGTCATACCATTTTAGGAATTTAGGATCTTATTTACCAATCATTATTAAACTGCATGATGTAGTTAGAGAAATAATTTTTAATTTCCATGAATCCTGAATGATTCATGCTGTAAGTGAATCTGAAATTTTTATTCAGTCCAGACAATCCCTCCTCCAACTTTTACATAAGAAGGTCTTGTCTTTCATCTATGTCCTTTGTAAAATCTTAATATCTATATTCTGTAATTTATATGGTGTACATAATAGAGAGTATTCTATTCTATTCATGCACAGCCATTATATTCCTATGCTTGCCTACAAAATAATGAAAGGTACATTTTATTTCCTCGAATTAAACATAATTTAAACCCCAAAGTTATCAATACAGTATAAAAGATAAAGTCCAACTACATACCAAACATTGACATCAGCATAATTTTTCAGTGTGCTAGTGTTTCCTCCAGTGAGCAACTACCGGCGGTTCCTGATCCACAACTCTGTGGAACAGCTGTGCCGGCCAGACCTTGCCACCTTCTCCATCGGAATCAGTGACGAGCGCCGCACTGTAGTCTGCTACAAGGAGAGATTGCTGAGGTAATATAATGGACTGCAGCAATACAATCTGTATCATATTAGCAATCTGACAATCCAGCTTTTGAATTCTCCCTTTTGTTTATTTTCTTCTTATTTTACAAGATCAGACTGGATAGAGTTGACCCCAAAAAGGGGTGCTATGCTAGTTGAATAGGCCTGTCTCTTGGGGGTCAAAATTGGGAAACAAAACCTAAGGGTCAAATTCATGTTATTTCTGCTGATTTTGCATCATGGACTTTAATGCACTTGAAACTCGATGCATCTAATTTTAGCGATTTTTTTATGCTGAGCTGATGTTGGTGCTGTTTTATTGGTTACTTAGGTCCATATTCTAGAAGGAAACTCAAGTATTGATCTCTGTTTAAACATTACTTAAAACTAGTTTTAACCAATCAAATGGCTTAAAATGAGTTTAAAAGTAAAGCTTGAGGTTTGAGTGAGCTTCTGGAATACGGGCCTTAGTCTATTGATCAACATAGTTTTCTCCCATTTTTAATTTAAAACAGATTTAGGAGTTGTTTGAGCTTAGCCTTAATTTTTAAAAGAAAGAAAACTAGAGAAATAATAACTGGAAAATTTGTTTTCCGACATTTACGCGAAGTCACGGGCACAACTACATAGTTTGTAATTAAAGTAGTATGGACTGGCGAAAAGGCTTCTCCAAGTGCGAAATTTATCTTTTTTTTTTGTTTATTAATTATAAACTAGCGCTTGACCGCAATCTCGCCTGATGGTAAGCAGTGATGCGATCGTTGATGTTAAAGCGCGCTAGTTTATATAGAGCCTATTTACTCAGAAAAACTAAGCGGATAGGATGGAAGACGGCAGTTGAGCGAGGTGATGCAATGTTAAACCCAACAACACGACCAACAATGCTGCGCCAAAGGGAGATAGATCTGAAGACACTCCACAACCAAACTCCCAACACAACATTTGGCGCATCGTACCCGGCACACATCGCAACACAACTGCTCAGACCCGTCCTCCGTATGGCTTCACCAGACATCATGCCGGAACACGACAAATCGCTTGGCGGCAAGGCTTTGTCTGGTTGGTGGTAACTTCTGCCGGCGGCCGATGTTATGGCCTACCACCGAGAAATATCTATTAAAATACACTATTGCTACCTAGTTAACTGTAACATTATAATTCGACACTGCATAGTAACGTAACGAACTTCGTAAAACGTAGCGTCTTACGTGATTGATGTACATTAATCAACTCGAAATGCCACATTAACCACAGTTAGTCCGTACACCGGTATTATATCTCGGATCAGTATCTACTCGTAGGCATGTCTAGGCTCTTGTTACTATCTAAATAACTTGTCTTGTCGCTTGCTGGATGTAAGTTTCTAATTTTCAGCTACATTACTATTCAAAATTCCTTGCCCGACGAACGCCAGCCCGCGCCGCAGTTGAGCCAGTAAAATCGTAACCACCCCGACTGTGACCTCTGAGTTTGTTTCGACATTTCTTCTCAGAAATAGTGCTAGGAAATGCCGCGGCCATCAAACCATTAAAAACTTTTCGATCCAGCTGACCCTTGCTATCCTCGCCCTAAGCCGAGGTTCGTACCCCACAGGGGTACTTAGTGCGTAGTCGCTCAGTAGTTCTTAAGTGGCCCTGGCTGGAGGCTTTCATTTTATTTAAGGCATCCACAGGATAGTACGGTTGATTAATCACGGCCTCTTAAGGTCTACTACGAGATGCATTTAAGGCATCCACAGGATAGTACGGTTGATTAATCACGGCCTCTTAAGGTCTACTACGAGATGCCATGAAAAAATAACACTATTCAAAATGTCGATAATTACTGTCTGTGGTATGTTACAAACGCAATTATTTATTTTTGCTGTCAACGTGCTTGTGGAAGGAACAGGAACCATGCGAGGTCCACGAAAAGGTTGAAGTATTGGGGTTGAATTCGATATGTTATTGAGATAGTGGTTGTGTCATGTTATTGTATTACGTAATGTTATAGGATGATTAAGAATTTTGCGGATCTTTAAGGATCACAGGATCCATTGCGATAGAGGGGGCTTTGCATGATCGACAACTACCATTACAGATCTGTATCTGTAATGGTAGTTGTCGATTTCTCGGTGGTAGGCCATAACATCGGCTGCCGGCAGGAGTTACCACCCACCAGACAAAGTCTTGCCGCCAAACGTTTGTTTTCGTCGTGTTCCGTATGACGTCTGGTGAAGCCGCACGGAGGACGGATCTGATTGCAGCAGTTGTTTTGCGATGCGCCAAATGTTGTTGTGTCGGTCGTGGAGGGTCTCCAGATGAAGTTTTTAAATATTATTACTATTATAGTTATCATATTTTATTTCCTCCTTGTTCTTACACACTATTGTCTACATTTCTGTTTTATTTCTCCTTTCGCAGGTCTGCTGGAAGAAATTTCTTAAGAAATAAGCAGCACCTTTGTACTCTGATCATAATTTTGTCGAATCTTTATGTATTTTATTGTGTGTACATAAATAATAAAATAAATAAAACGTAGGAGCACTTAAGTTATTTTTGTATTTACAGTGATGAAGCTTGCGCGCGTCCAGCCATGGGTCTGACACAGACTGAACGCGATGATGCCACCATTTCACAAGCAGGTTAGTTGTAGCATTGTCTATCTCATTACAGCTACAAGTATTGCACATATACACAAACCAACCTTTATGATACACAAATACGCAAGTTAAGTTACACAAGGGCCGTACCCAAAGGGTGAGAACGGGACTGTTAAGACTCCTCTGTTACCAAGCTGTATCTTCCGAACCGTGATAGTTAGACAGTTGAAATTTTCACAGATGATGTATTCCTGATGCCGCTATAACTTCTTTTTCTTGTTCACCCTATAGAGGTCCACTGCCAGCAGTAGGAGAGACCTTTGGAGAACCTTAGGCTTGGAAAAGGCCTTTGTCCAAAGTCGCCTTCCAAGACTTTTCAGAATGACCTTGTGCTGCCCGCATCCATCGGTTTCCCGGAACCTTCATTAGGTCGCCGGAAGCAGATGGATTTCCGTTATAACAACAAATACTAAAATGAGCTTTTTTTTTTAACTTATTTTGGTATGGTACAATTCTTTCGACAAATTATACGCTGCGCAAGCTGGAATAGTCTTTGCAGTGGTTAATTTTGGTCAGATTAGATCGTAACGAAATGAAGCAATAGAAATATAGAAAAAAACATTATTCAAAACATTGGTTCGATCTGGTCTTGAGTATTGTAGTCAGATATGGTCTCCTCATTATGAAATACATATAAAGCGCTTAGAATCTGTACAAAAAAGGTTTATGTGGCACCTTGCTTACCAATGCAATGAAGGTAAACGTCTAAATTCATATGCCTCGCGTTTGAAACATTTTAACTTGAGCAGCCTTCAGGATCGCAGATTGCTATTGGTTCACATGTTCTTATATAAATTACTCAATGGATATATTGATTCTCCAGATCTTTTGCAGAAAGTGAAAATTATTGCTCCAAATAGACTGCCCAAATCTCACACTTATGTACCCTTCTGTCAAACTCCGTCAAAAAGTAAACTAGGACATTTCTCCACCATCAACCGACTAGGTAAATAATACAATGCCTTAGTCAAGAAAAACACAAGCATTGATATTTTCTCAAATAAATACTCCGTCTTCCGTCATAACATCTTATCATCGTTCACCACCTAACAATGATTGAGCCTTGTCCTTTAATTCTATGTTCTGTTTATAAAATTACGGGCTTGTTGTTTTTTCTTTTAATATTATATAAATAAATAAAAATCCGACCACTAAATGATGCATGTTGTGGCAACCTATAAATTAAATAAGTCTGCACTCAACATAGGATTTTATATTATTGTAATATATATGTATGTAACTAGTGTAAGATTTGTTGGTTGTCCTAAATAAATAAATAAAATAAATAGAGACTATTTACTAATCATCTGTTAGATAATACAATGTAATATTACTTCATTCAGTCCAGTGTACCTTTTACAGAAACACAGACCAAAGTACCCAGCAAGGTTCTTTAATCTAATTTTATATTTTCCGTGATCCACTCTTTTTGTTCATTTAAGCCAGATTAGATTATGATAAAATGGTGCCATAGAAATGAACCACTAATCCGCGATCAATAAAATTGTAAGTGTCCGTCTACGAGACGAAGTCAAAGTAATAAAATCCTCTCTCAATTCCTTGTCTTCAAACAAAGAACTGAAAAGGTGTGTCGGGCGTTTCCCATTTCTCTCACATACCCGTTTGAGTGAGCGGGACAAAAAATGTGCCGTTATAAGGTAAATGTACCAAAAACATTAGTCAACGGAACGAGTGTTTAAAGACGTGTTCAAGATGCTCAACACTGCTTTTAATTGTATCGCATTTCAATTGCATATTTATGACATTATACGTAGGTAATTGAAATACGATACAACACGCGATTTAGAAAATTCGGCCAAAGTTTAATAATACAACTTTTTTACTAAGTACTTTGTTACTCTATCATCATCATCATCAACAACCTTTTTATCGTCCCACTGCTGGGCACAGGTCTCCTCTCATACAGAGAAGGACTTACTCTATATTACAACTCTATACTCTTGATTACTTTTTTTTTGGTTGGGAACGGAAATAATCAAATGACCTCTTCCGCTTTGGGCGGAGCGGAAAGGCGTGTCCGACTTTTACTGACTAAAACCCACCCGTGTTTCTTCACTTGCCTGTGCGCCAGGAGGCTCAGAAGCCGTCAGGATTTGCTGACATCTCTTTAAGGCGCCGAATCGGGCCTGGTCCTTACCGGACGGCGAGCTGCCCACTGCTCACCGCCCGCAGGCCTACGGTGGCCGGGAGTTCGATGTTGTCTCCCGACCATTACGTCTCCTGCCAGTGGCGCGAGGGCGCTGGGATTCCCGCTCACGCTCTATAATTTTTTTTTTTTCAAAATTCTCTTTCAAAATAGCCTTGTCCAACTATGGGCTTCCAGTCTAACCAGTTGTAGCTGATCACCAAAATTTTACATGAAGCGGCTGTTTATCAGACCTCCTCAACCCAGCTGGGTGATACGATTCCTCTTGGTAAGTTGTCAGACTATTTTTGGACTCTGACTACTCATAACGTTTTTCAAACAACCAACAGCCTTGCAGAGACACGGAGGTTCTCAATATTTGTAATGGATGGACACCCATCCATGAACTCTCCGACCTGTGGGACTGTTATCATTTGGCCCCTCTCTATTACGTATTAACCCATAGATTCCCTGTACTTTGTTACCTGAAGAACTTACCGCTGCATTATTTCCGCATAGAAAGGTTATTTTCTTCGTAACAGGTCACCCCTACTCGACTACTGCCTATGTCAGTGTGTTCTTTAGAACTGATCTCTCTTACTTGATTTTAAGCGAATTCAGATAATGATGTGAATCTGTTGATGAATTGATTCAAAATGTCTGAAAATATTATGTTTTATATAAACTTTTCAGCCGTTTTATGTTTCGTACAACTCGTATAGTCGTCGATATACGTCGTATATAATTAATGCATGCTCGTACAGAATGTAAATCCTTGCTAATATTATAAATCGGAAAGTGAGTTTGTTTGTTTGTTTGTTCCGCTTTCACACCGTAACCACTGAAATGATTGATTTGAAATTTTACAGTCGTAAAGTTAGAAGTCCAGATTAAATAATAAGGTACTTTTTATACCGGAAATATTTGATATTCCCGAGGGAAACTTAAAAAGCGCGTTAAAACCGAACTCCACGCGAGCTAAGCCGCTGACGGAAAACTAGTTTTTTATAGACATTGTTTTACTAGCTTCGCTCCGCGATTTTAGCCGCAAGAGTTTCGTATCTTTGGGAATATCGGTATAAAAATATATCCTGTGTTATTCCTGGCTATAAACTATGTGTGTGCCAAATTTTATCCAAATCCTTCAAGTAGTTCACGTGATATAGTAATAAACGTCCACGCAATACAACACAACATGTTCTATGTTACGAGTTTGCTTTCCGCACTTAGTCCTTCCAGTGGACCATTGTGCGTGGGCCATGGCGGCCGTTGTCGGTTATTCCAACCAGCCCACCTCCCTCCAGAAGCCCATTAAGTCTTCTGGCCCGTTGAGAACATCTGCGTAAGATCTTGGTGATCCTATTGTTTTACTTCTAATTAGGGTGACACCTGTACGTTCGAAGAGCACACGCGCAACTGTCTCGTCAGCCTCCATGCAGGCTCTGTACTGAGGGCTGTCCGTTATGCCTATTGGGTGGAAATGTTTATTTAGCGAGCAGTGGCCCGTGATGACCCCCTTCATCAATCGTAGGCTTTTCCTGTTCAGGTGCAACAGTCTTTTGGTTAGCCTGTCATCCAGGGATGGCATAGCTTCCTTGGACTGTCCGCAGCCCGGTGACACACAACATACCTCACAAACTTTCGTATTTATAATTTTGGTTGGATAAGAAGGTCGTAGGATTAGTAGGATATTACATTCTGCATTCTCCTATTTCTCTATCTTTCCTGCATAACTTGGGCATCATTTAGTTTAACCATTCCTAGACCCTGTCGGGCTTTCCGCCACAGATCTTCAAAACAACATTATGCGTGTCAAGTGAAAGATTTCTACAATGTTACATTTAAGCATCGTTGACGTTATTCTTTTTCCCAAATTCCAGATATTTCTTTTAATTTTATTTATAAAGGTGTTAAACCGTCACGCAATTACACAACCTTAATTTAGTGCAGTAAAATTATTAACTTCCGCAAGTTATGAAACCCTACATAATAATATTGGTATCAAACATACGGCTGTTCCCACAACTTTCCCAGCGTCGCCGAATGTTCGCATGTCTGTTTGTCGTTTGCTGCATGCATGATTGCTAGACGGTGTGTCTAAATGGATGCTGATGTAATGTGCTCGTGCATTCATAGAAACTTATTTTTTGAGAGTTATACAGGACTAGCTTTCCGCCCGCGGCTGCGCCCGCGTGGAATTCGGTTATATCGCGCTTTTAGATTTCCCTCGGGAATATCAATTTTTTCAATAAAAGGTAGCCTATGTCCTTTCTCACGGTCTAAAGATTGTCTGTGCCAAATTTCATCAAAATCGGTTGAGAGGTTTAAGCGGGAAAGCATAACCGACAAACAGACAGGGTTACTTTCGCATTTATAACACTAGTATGGATTAGTATGGATGAGCGGCCTGCGCTTGATCTCGGAGCGGGCGTTTTATGATATTCTTGAATGTGTCCGCAAGGCAGATTCTCCGATAAATTCTGTACATTTTGATACCAGCTGGGTAATTGCGTAACACGCCATCGGTAGTAATGGGTTTTATTTTGACAGTTCAACAACATTCATTGCGTTATTTACGTTGTTGAGCAGACAAATTTTTTCAACTTATGAAGCAATGGACTAGCAATATGCTTCGAAATGATTCCAATTGATAGTAGTTGAGTGTTACTCAATTAGGGTGCCGGTTTGTCAAGTTTGATTGCGTGTAAGGGGAGAAAAAGGGATCTATACAAAAGAAATAATATATATGATGGTTTTGAACGGTAGCCTAAAGTTATGGCGTCTCCTTGGAGAGACATGACTCAAACTATTTGCCTAGAACTGTACCTGAAGTTGGGAGTCTGTACTACCGGGGTACTAAGTCAAAGTTAAGTCAGCTCAAACCGTTTTTATGTAGATTTTCTGAGCTATCTAATTACCCAAAAGATATATCTATACTAATATATAAAGCTGAAGAACGAACGAACTGAACGCGCTAATCTCAGGAACTACGGTCAGATTTGAAAAATTATTTTTGCGTCGGATAGCCCTTAGTCCAGGAAGGCTTTAGGCCATATAACATCATGCTGCGACCAATAGGCATGGAGCATATAAAAAAAGTGAACGAAGCCGCGAGCGGCCGATAGTCAGTTATTAAAAAAAAATCATAAAATTTCTGCATAATGTTAGCTCCAAAAAGGTAATTTTTTTCTGCAAAAAGATATATTTTTCTTTATCTCCTTATAACGAAACCAGACAGGAAAAATTATCATAAACGTGCATCTCCTCGAAAAGTAAGCATTATTTTGATTGTGTTCTTACAAAAATGGATAGGCAATTTCATTATGAACATTATGTTACAAATATTTTTTTCAAACGACCACACTTAAGATTATATAGAAAAAAAAAATCAACAAAAGAGCGTATTATAGTATAAAGGGTCTTTGTTATTGATGCTTATTTTCGCGTTAGTTTTTTTTATTTAGTCAGGTATTTATTGTTTTTCTGCGAAAGGACGCTTTGTGTAAATAATATAGTATAAGCGTGTTTTTCGTTATTGATATTTAATTTAGCAATTTAGCGTTAGATCTTTTTTGGATGAGTAAGAAATTTGTTCTGCGAAAGGACGCTTTGTTTATAAAAGACTAAAGTATTGAGTTTTGCGAAAAGACGCTTTTGTTATGACAAAGTAAAATAGGATAATATAACTTCAGCTTGTTTTAATAAACGAGAATAATAATGTAATTTCGCAGTCTTGCCTGAGCCCAAAAATCATCAAAAATCTAGGCAATCAAAGATTATAAAAATCGATCCAACCGTTCTTGAGTTAAAACAGATATAACCAACCCATCTTTGTTTTATGATACCCGCAGCGCCCTGCTGCTTTATCCAAATAAGTGTAGATCCCGTGGGAATATCGAACTCAAAATATCCTATAATGTTATTCTGATGTAAAGTTTCATCCAAAAAGTTAAATCAGTTTTAGTATTTGCGTAACAAACATGTATCAATCCTGACAAACTGTAACATGTTTCTACCTTAACTTCCTACACGTCGAAAATCGATTACATTATAATACAGGCGTAGGCGATGATCTCATAATTTATTATCACATTCTTGTTACAGTCTACTTCTAAATATAATACCGTATCTGTTAATTATTTTTTGTAAGTATAATCAACAATTATTTTTTCAAATTAGGCTGAGAATCAGCACCCTTTGAATATCAATATTACATAAGACAGTCTCCTCAAAACGCCCATCCTTGGCTACTTCCTAGTGCCTTCGCTGGGAAGAAGAAGTGGCGGCACAAACTTCCCAGCAGCACAGCTGTCTGTTCATTGAAAACAACACGTTTAATTGGTGGCAGACCATAACATCGGCCGCCGGCAGAAGTTACCACCCATCAGACAAAGCTTTGCCGCCAAGCGATTTGTCGTGTTCCGGCATGATGTCTGGTGAAGCCGTACGGAGGACGGGTCTGAGCAGTTGTGTTGCGATGTGTGCCGGGTACGATGCGCCTAATGTTGTTGTGTTGGGAGTTTGGTCGTGGAGGTTCTTCAGATCAATCTCCCTTTGGCGCAGCATCGTTGGTCGTGTTGTTGGGTTTAACATTGCATCACCTCGCTCAACTGCCGTCTTCCTTTTTATTCGCTCAGTTTATCTGAGTGAATAGGCTCTTAATAAAATAGCGCGCTTTACCACCAACGATCGCATCACTGCTTACCATCAGGCGGGATTGCGGTCAAGCGCTAGTTTATAATTATGTGAGTGAGTTTATACAATACTATGTATAGTAATGAACATGTAGTGCTCTAGCAGAAATAATAGTTTGGTAGTCTTTCTTTTCTGGATTGTGCTGCACAGTCTATTGAGAATTACTCATTATTATCACATCAGTCTTTTGCACTTCATTCGTTGGTAGTTCTTAGGGTAGGGCTCACCCCAAATGTACCTACGGACGAAAAGGACTTAAAAAAAAAAAAAGTAGTTTAGTACAAAATCAAATTATCATAAAAATATGACTTTACATTCAGATCCTTCTCTGTATGAGGGGAGACCTGTGCCCAGCAGTGGGACGATAAAAAGGTTGATGACGATGATGCCATTCAGTTGCTGTACAAATTTGCAAGGATCATTCTTGGATACTCCTAACTTCCTCCTTCACAGTTACGGGAACAGTTTCCTCGTTCCCAAAATAATTACCCCATTCTAACAACCCATTCGTCCTTCATAATGTCGTAGTAAACAAAAATGCTCCAGCATACTAAATTCCAATGACATAAGAACTGATGCAATCGTGCAACGCAGCCGGTTTAGCGGTATGACCGGGCCGCTAATGTGGAACACCGAAAGTGAAAGTAGCACGCTTTGCTGTGGAGCTTTTAATGCCATACTGTTGTGGTTTAACTAGATTAAGGGTATTTGTCAAGGACTGATGCCTGTGGAATATAATGGTTTGGTTTTAGAAGGTAGGTTCGACGGCATTCCATTCTGCAGCCCTTTCGAATGGACCTGAATTACAGTAGATATAGCACCCTCTGTTATTGTTAGGTGGAAGTTATCCAGTTATCTCGGTGGTAGGCCATAACATCGGCCGCCGGCAGAAGTTACCACCCACCAGACAAAGCCTTGCCGCCAAGCGATTTGTCGTGTTCCGGTATGATGTCTGGTGAAGCCGTACGGAGGACGGATCTGAGCAGTTGTGTTGCGATGAGTGCCGGGTACGATGCGCCTAATGTTGTTGTGTTGGGAGTTTGGCCGTGGAGGGTCTTCAGATCAATCTCCCTTCGGCGCATTATCGTTGGTCGTGTTGTTGGGTTTAACATCGCATCACCTAGCTCAACTGCCGTCTTCCTTCCTATTCGCTCAGTTTTACTGAGTGAATAGGCTCTTAATAAACTAGCGCGCTTTACCAACAACGATCGCATCACTGCTTACCATCAGGCGGGATTGCGGTCAAGCGCTAGTTTATAATAATAATAAAAAAAAAAAATCCCTCGCATACAAAAATATGATGGGCTCTGGCACAATCCTCGGATGGCAGGATCGTCAGATGATTTTACCAGAGTAACAATGTGGGTGGCACATTGCAGGTATTTATGATAATATCTATACTTTATACTAATATATAAAGCTGAAGAGTTTGTTTGTATGTCTCTCTCATCTCAGGAACTACTGGCCCGATTTGAATAATTATTTTTGCGTTGGACAGCCCATTATTCCAGGAAGGCTAGGCTATGTTAAGAAAACCCTGTCCGACCCATAAGGATAATAAAGGTTAGGTAAACACATGACCATATAAAATATAAAATTTTACGTAATCATCATAGTACCAATACAAATGAATTTTGAAATAATCTTTTTTTCCCGCGAATTCCAACTTCCCCGAAATTTGGTAATTTTTAAAAAAGTGACAACACCGGTATTATTATGAGCGAATAGCGATGCGACCACGTGCCGCGTGCCCTGCCGCCCGCCGCCCGCGGAAGGGTGCTTCACGCAGATTTATTAAGTTAACTCTTTTTGCGAAATAATATTTATTTTTTTAGGGGGTTTTTTTTTTAAGTTTAGCTCGGTTTTGTATCCATTACTAGAATCAGTTATCGATACCTAACAACACCTTCACGGGTCGGACAGGGTTTTCTTAACATACTGTATAACATCACTCTGCGATCAATGGGAGCGGAGCATATAAAAAAACGCGGACGAAGTCGCGCGCGGCCACCTATAAGAACGAGATTGCTCGTGGCAAGATCTACGTCATAGTGTAAAGAGTGGGCAAATAGTTTCTTGGGAAATTAGCTGTCTTAGAGACTGTCCCGGCCCTTGACAGTTTAAAGTTTCAGTTTGATTTATAGATTAGTTTAGATAAAGATGATTTTATTTAGCTCAAGCTTCTGCCCACGACTTCTTCTGCTTGAAATTTCCTTTTTCCTCCGGCTCACCCGTCTCATCTCATCGCTTGGCCGCGATTTTTTTCGGTTTCGCTAAGCGTTTTTTTGCTTAGTTCCTTAGTTTCTAAGCAAGTCTTTCTCGATAGTTAGACCACCAATAACAAAAAGTCTCTTCAGGGTTTTGAGCTTTTGAACGTTGAACTCAGCTTGCTTGTAGATTCTCAATGTCAGCTGTCAGATTTTCGTTTCACATTTACGCTTTTTAAACACGAGCGTTGTCTAGCAAGCGGTCTTTGTGGGCTGAAAATAAATAAGCCATTACTTGTTCAAATAAGTTCAGGTGTGTTTTGTGTAGCGCTAAAGTAAACCACGCTGCAGTGTTTGCAATATGTGATATTGACCTCTACTGTGTATTTTGTGAATCATTGTTAGACTGCAGAAGAAATGCTGGTAAGAATTGCTCAGAAAAGGTGCTAGATCGTTAAAGAATCATTGACCGGCTGCCTAGTCTGCGAACACATTTTTGTCAAATGATTGCAACTAGTTGGGATTGGATCGCGGTTGATTTTATTGTACACTAAACTAGTCGCAATCAATCTATTCGCCTATTAGGCTGCTGAAGTCTTGAAGATTTGTGGTTATTCATGGCTAGAATAGTAACATCCCATATCGTCCCGTGGGTGTTGTAAGATGCGACTAAGGGAACTCTGACCAGGGAAGCAGGTAGCAGCGGTTCTTCTGTGGAATATTAAATTATTTCGATCCTCGACCCGCTTGCCAAGCGTGGGGATTATGGCAAATCCCCTAATGCCTTAGGAAAGTCATTGTGCAGCAGTGGACTTCTATTGGCCGAAGAAGAAGATGGCTAGAAAGGGCTGATTGTCCAGATGACGATTAAAAGATAAATAGAGAAGGAAAATACGTGTTGTGCCGCCCGACCTACATTTAGATAAGAACAAGAAGATAACGATAATGGATTGTGGTTGTTTACTAGAATTTGTAACTAGGAATTTGACATTGAAGATTTTATAGCTTTGTTTAATAATTATATAAACTAGCGCTTGAACGCAATCCCGCCTGATGGTAAGCAATGATGCGATCTTTGATGGTAAAGCGCGCTAGTTTATTAAAAGCCTATTCACTCAGAAAAACTGAGCGAATAGGAAGGAAGACGGCAGTTGAGCGAGGTGATGCAATGTTAAACCCAACAACACGACCAACGATGCAGCGCCAAAGGGAGATTGATCTGAAGACCCTCCACTATCAAACTCCCAACACAACAACATTAGGCGCATCGTACCCGGAACACATCGCAACACAACTGCTCAAACCCGTCCTCCGTACGGCTTCACCAGACAATGCCGGAACACGACAAATCGCTTGGCGGCAAGGCTTTGTCTGGTGGGTGGTAACTTCTGCCGGCGGCCGATGTTATGGCCTACCACCGGATAGAAAATATATTGAAAGTACCTAAACTCTGCGCTTGACTAGATAATTGAAAATCTGTGACGGCTTATTTTTCGACCAAATACTTATAATTCAGGGGCCCGTAACTGCCCTGATGATCTTGCTCATTTAATATGTATTCCTCTAAGTTTGTATGTATTCTTCTTTTAGCTTCGATAGTACTTCTATATTGGGTACTAGCGGCCGCCCGCGACTTCTATTGGTCGCAGCGTGATGATATTATAGCCTATCGGATTCCTGGATTAATGAGCTATCCAACGCAAGAATAGTGTTTCAAATCGGACTAGTAGTTCCTGAGATAATAACATCACGCTGCGACCAATAGAAGCGGAGCATATAAATAAAACATATTGAAATCTACGCGGGTGAAATCGCGCGGCGTAGCTAGTTATAGTATAAATTCTGTTTTTGCTCATTTGATGGCCACGTTTATTGTTGCATGACAGGCGTTGTTAGATTGTCAAGTCAAGTAGGCGAACTGACTTTTGGTACACTTCAGCATACAGGATATAATCTGCTCAGGAGCACCGTACTCGCATTGGATGTTTGATGATGCGATAATGAGACAATAAAAAGGCAAGAAATGAAAGCACTGTCAATAAATATAAAATGTAGATGTTATTATTTTTATGATATAGAAGTGATGGGAAAGCTTTGGGTTTTGTCAATCTTTTATTAGCTTTAGCAACTAAACTGTTACGTTGTTAGATTTCATTGAATTTTTTACACATACTGGAAACGTTAGCAGTTATACCTACAATACGTAGTTTATTATTATATCGTCTTTGACAACTTATCCTGATATAAAGAGGAAAAGTCATATATCTAATTAGCTGTTGCCCACGATTTCGTCCGCATCAATTTCTTCTATTATGATCGCGATTAAGAAGTGTTTTATTATATTTTTTGTATAAAATAAACCATTTACGCAGCGCACGTAACGGTTGTCCTTAAATATTTTTCCCCGTTTTTTCCCCTCCCATTGGTCGCAGCATGATGTCATATAGCCCAAAGCCTTCCTCAATAAATAGACTATCCAATACAAAAAGAATTTTTAATTTCGAACCAGTAGTTTCTGAATTTAGCGCGTTCAAAGTAACAAACTTTATGAGCTTTATACATCTACCCCTCCATTCATAAACGTTGCGTAATGAACTGGTGATTAGTGACCATCTATCTATTTTTGACGTTTGCATGTCACTTAACTTTAATCATCGTTTATGAATGAACCTCTTAAACGTAATGGTGTTTATTCATAAACTATGATAAAGTTAAGTGACATAAAAACGACAAAAATGTATGGTTAAAAATCACTAATCACTAACTTAACAGCGCAATCGTTAACTTTACAACGTTTATATATAAAGTGGAATATCGTATACGTTTATACTATACAGGGTGTATCTGACATCGTAACGCAGACTTCGCGAAAAGGCTAGACCGCATGCCACTAAAAAAATTATGATAGTCATTTATGTCGTTAATGAGCGGTTACAGAAATAACAGCGTTTAAAAAAACATGTCGGCTCGGCCTTTGAACGTTGCAAGCGTGCCGCCGTGCCTATTTATAGGTATGACTTTGACCCCTGATGTGAACTCTATTAAATCAGCTGATAGGAAAGTTTTTCTAGTTTTGTTCACATTGCGTTTTTTGTGTAATTAGCGAATTAATTAATTTTTTCTTTAAAATATTATTGCATTATAAAAGTATAGCAATTATTAACGGTCTGAAGTGAAAAAAACTGCATATATTTTTTTATAAGCAGTAAAAAGCCGACGAAAAATTCCACCACTGGGGGGTTTAGAATCATGTACTGAATCCATGGTACTCGTTTGTGCGTCGTTGTCAGATACACCCTTTATATGATGGACTTCGTGGAAAATTCAAGAAAAACGTTTAAGTCGACTGCTACATAGCAGGAAAAGCTCACACATTATGTAGCCTGCCGGCAGTAATGAAATGCAATGTCGTTGGACTGTCACATAGATCGTTAAGTGATAGTTCCTGGTAAACAAAAAACTAAGAGTATGTTATAAATGAATACAAGGTGTACGGAACTGAAATAAGTGAAAATTTCTAAAGTTATAAGTCTACACATTATTATGACGATGGTTTACAATTCAGGAACGGTTTTTCTGTTTTTTTTTATAATTATAAACTAGTGCTTGACGGCAATTTGCAACGATTTTTTTATTAGTTTATCAAAGTATATTTATCTACGGTTACCCTTACCAAATTTTCTACATCACTTTGTTTAAACTTCAAAAATATGTGGTTAAACAGTTGCTAATCGTTACTTTTTTTTTTTTTTTTTTTTTTTTTTTTTTTTTTAATAATTATAAACTAGCGCTTGACCGCAATCCCGCCTGATGGTAAGCAGTGATGCGATCGTTGATGGTAAAGCGTGCTAGTTTATTAAGAGCCTGGAAAATTTTTAATTGGGTTGTATCCTAAAAAATTATTTAAAATGTCCATCAGACAGATTTATAAAAAATATTGAACACGATTTTTTTTTTTTTCTCTTTCGGTCAAATAGTGAGGAAGATATATTGATTTGAAATGACACATGACGTCACGCAATGGTACATAATATACCACGGCATGACGTAATTAACCCCCATTCTGTAACTTGAATAAGTAGTCGGTAGTTTTTGGTAATTTCGACAAAATAAAAAATACGGGTCTCAATTTTTTTTATTATCTATAAGACGGACTAATAATTTTTTTATTTTTTATTTTCAAACCTTGGATACATCCCTATTATATAGCTGAATGTATTTGTTTACGCATAAGGACACCTAGGGGAAACTTCGTAGAAGGCGGGAGTGTTTTTTCTTTGCAAAATTAATTTTTAACTTTTCTTATTAAATTTGATCAGTTGAGGTGGTAATTTAGCTTGTACATATTTATTGTAGTTTGATATTTGTATACTTTGTGTTATTTTGTGTATTTTGCTGAGTTCTCGATATTCCTCCTGTCTGTTTCCTTACCTTTTTATACACATTGACATTGGCACAAAGTTACTCTAGTGCCATAAAAAAAAGGACACCTAAAGAAAAATATGTTCGGCGTAACAATATCTGTGTAAAATTAGTTCCATTCCCTTGTTTACAAACTAAACTAAATTTAAATTTAGTGGAACAAAAAGAAGATAAAGAATAGTTTAGTCTTGTGTAATTAGTCCGTGTCAGACGTGAATTGATGTATTTTAGTCGCCATGTTTTTAATCGCATCTAAACTGTCCATAACCTTTAATTTGACAGGACTAAACAAAAAATTTGTTTATGAATAAGACAATCGACGCTACAGAGATCCAAGCGGTTTATAGTGTTCCTGCATGATGTCTGGTGAAGCCGTACGAAGGACGGGTCTGAGCAGTAGTGTTACGATGTGTGCCGGGTACGATGCGCCAAATGTTGTTGTGTTGGGAGTTTGGTCATGGAGGGTCTTCAGATCAATCTCCCTTTGGCGCAGCATCTTTGGTCGTGATGTTGGGTTTAACATTGCATCACCTCGCTCAACTGCCGTCTTCCTTCCTATTCGCTCAGTATTTCTGAGTGAATAGACTCTTAATAAAGTAGCGCGCTTTACCATCAACGATCGCATCACTGCTTACCATCAGGCGGGGTTGAGGTCAAGCGCTAGTATATAATTATTAAAAAAAAAAATGTAGCCCAGGAAACGAGTTCGCATGTTTGAAACACATTCGTGTTTCTAGGCTCAGTATTTGCAATATGCAATTATGCAAATCATTTAGGACAAGGCGCGATTTGTCCATAAACTGTTAGTCTTCCTGCTTGCAGCAAAAACTTGCAAATTCTTGGGTGCTTTCTATGTTTTAGTTGTAAGGAATTATGAGGAGAGGGTTCGCTTTGTAACGATGTTGGAAAACGACCAGGACTTGAGATGTAATCAATATAAATTAAGCGGACCTCGGGCTCCAATGTGCAAGCTGCGGACGCAACTCGGATAATCGCTAAGATGATGATGATGACTTGAGATATCATCAGCTAGTGCTTGGACATGGGCTTGTCTTAGCGAAACGAGTGATGTCACAATGTCTTCGAATTTTCAGTTCGAGGTCATGCCGCTTTCCTCAGAATGTATTTGAGACGCTACGTTGAGGATTACACAGCGTCTTGTCAGGGTATGAACCTAAGACCTCCAACTCGTAAGTCGCGGTCGTTACCTCTAGACCACTACTGCTCCTGTAGATAGCCCACTCACACATATTCAATCTCACATATTTAGACACTTGTTTTCATATAGCAGACAGTAGTGTTCAGTGAAGGCTAATTAATACTCCGGTAATTGACGAAACAAAAAGTCTGACATATGCATACAACTGAATTAGTGTTGCCCAAGTGCAAGAACAAGACGAGACTTAGCCAGTCTTGGTCTTGGTCTTGCGCCAATACACCTGGTCTTGGTCTTGGTCTTGGTCTTGCGCTCCCAGTCTTGGTCTTGGTCTTGCAGCAAGAGTCTTGCAAGTCTTGCAATTACCTATTAGTCTGTTACTATTTATTAAAGTTTACTTTAAATCTTAGAAAAATGTATTAGATTTGGAACATTGTGAGCTTGAATTAACATAGCCATAGTAAAGATCAAGCAGATTAATAAATAACTGAAGATTTCACGTCGCGGGCACAGCTAGTAAATACTTACTCTCATCATCTCTCTCAGAGATATTCGGGCTGGTAAGTAATACAAAACTCTTATCGCAGGCTTTTTATTTTATTAGTAGGTAAGTACCCACGCTTTTTATATTATTTTATTAGTTTTGTAGAATTTTTTTACATGTTTCGGGTGTGACGGGTGATATTTGAACACTTTTTTGCTATTTTTTCTTGTAAAAACTTAAGAAATATAATGACTAAATGTACAATAATAGTACCTAAGTAATTAGTTTAAAACCATATAAGTAATCAATATTATAATATATACTTACTAGAATGAATTAATATGACATCTACTACCTATCCTTACCATTTTATCCTAATCATAATACTACTTGCGTGATCAGTATAATGTACTCATTTTCATTCTAAACACTCTGAAACTTATTTATTCTTTGGAACACCTGTAGGTACTGTTAAAATTCGAAATTATTTTGCATGAGTATACCTACGCCCTATGGCGGCAATCAAATAGTGTCAAATGTTATGATTTCGGCGTGACGGCAACGATTGTTTTAGATTTCAAAAGAAGCCGCCGGCGCGTGTATCATAACCATGTACTTCCGAAAAGCGGCAAATTTCTTTGAGAAGTAAGTACAAAACCTTTGATGCCGCATTATCAAAGTGCCGATGGTTAAAACATAACATGCATGCACTCAGTTTGATTTTAATAGATATTTTTTTATTCGCTATGTTTATGGTATTAGTCGTAATGCGCATAGGTCCAGTTTTTCATATTCTTTGATACAGTTTTTTGCGTCTCATAGAATTCCTAAGCGTACCTACCTATACACCGAACTGTTACACCTAACTACTCAGTGAAATAGCGCTAAGTCCTAGCTGCAAGACGCAAGAGTCTTGCAGGCTATGTCTTGTTCTTGCTCAAGTCTTGCACGGTCAGTCTTGGTCTTGGTCTTGCTAAAAATACGCGGTCTTGTTCTTGGTCTTGGTCTTGCAAAAACGCAAGAACAAGACCAAGACTGCAAGACCAAGACTGAATTTGGGCAACACTAAACTGAATAAACAAAACCTGTAGTTTCAAAAATTCCATGTGCTTTACAGTTTTTTTCTTTATTATTTATTGCCGTTACTGAAATCTATCTCAAATTCGAAAGCTTTGCAAAATTTTACAGTGACATTGTTTTATTAAACTTTTACTGAGAAATGTCAAATCAACATTGTTAACAGTTTCATGAACCTTCTGATGTTCATTTGTTTTGTTGTTTGATCAACTTGTCAAGTCTAGATGTAGGAAGTATTTCTTTTTATGCATTACATAGTCTTATTGCGTTCCAGAATTAGTAGAGCTTCAAATGTTGTAAACATAGTCATTAAGACAATTTGTAACGCTAATTTACTGAGAATGGGTGTATTACCAAAACTAATTTGTATCGTAATGTAAAAGATCTATCTTCAACCAAACAAATTTCTTAGATTCACTAAAATACAAGTACAATCGAAACCACTGGATCTAGATGCATAAAAAGTTCAAGATGTCCTGTGTGTTCATTAACTTACATTATCATTATAAATTGTGATTTCACAGATATAATTTCTTATTAGTTATTGCCTTCAAGTAGACACGAATAATAAAAAAGTATCCTACGGCGGTCTTGTAAAAATATATATAATAATCTATTAAAACAAATGACAAAGATAAAATTTAGCTATAAGTAATCAAGTCTTCCTTGTTCTCAAACGTAATCTTGCTTAAAGTTGTGAATTCATCGAAGAAATCAGAACTTAAAGCAAGCAACGCGTTGAACCAGCGGTAGTGTACCTTATTTGGACCACTTAAACTTAAATTTTCAAATTGATTTATTTTCCTGATATAGCAACATGACCATTAACCACCATTATATGCAAACTAATGATAGAATGAAATAGATTGTAAAGAAGATACGAAGTAAGATTGATTGCTCACGTATGGGGCAACCGTATAGATTACAAAAGCAGTGGCCCAATATCGTATGAAGTAAATGTCGCTTTCGGTGTTGCAGTATAAGGATTTTATGTGTGGGAAGCCCAATTGAAGGAGGTGTTATATAAACGAGGCCCCAATCATTCGGGTTGGGTAGTCTTTAAATGTTGATTTATACTGTCATCAAAACCTAAATTTGATCATTTTGAAAACAAAATCCCGTTCACATGATGGACTACAGCTGCGTTCGTCTGTAAAACAAAAGAATTCTTTTTAGATCGGGCTCCAAATAGCGATGGTACCTATATTATCCAAAGCCGTTCCGTGTGAGGGTGTGATATGATGACAAACAAAGTCGAATTTAAGTGACCCAATTTTTCGGTGTCGGCGATAGCGATCAAAAGCTCCTCGGAGACGGATTGAGGTGTTTATTATTTGCAGGGCGAACGATTTTTTTGACGATCTTGGCGTGGGTTTCGAATTTCGATGGCAAAATGTTTAAAGATCTTTGGCCCAAACATCAGCTGTGCGAACCCCGCTGATTGATGCAGGCGTGCCTTTGTCACCTGTGCATTTGATTATCTTATTAAGAACGGGCAATTTTTCAATTCTAGAGTAGATACTGTACATATGTATATACCAATGGCGAAAAATCATCATCGTTTCGCAGGAACAATTTATTTATTTAAAAAAGTCTTACTTTATTAGTATTTTGGTGTTAATGGCAATAGTGCTTGGGTAACTAATTTTTTTAATGTTCTAAACCAGTACTTGACCGTGATCTCGCCTGATGGTTAGCAGTGATGCAATCGTTGATGGTAAATTACACTAGTTTATTATGAGCCTTTTCACTCTAACCTTGAAGATACTTAAGTTTGTAAGTAGCTGCCAAAAATTAAAATTTTATTTGTTCTGCCCTATAACTGTCGCCATCTAGTGTCCCTGAATCCCTTTCAGGGACACTGCATGTCGGTGCAGGCCACTCTGGCAGCGAACATTTTCATTTTAGATTATTGGCTCGAATATTGCTGTCAAATAAACCCTAATTATTATGCTAGTTAAAGAAAGGAATTCATTTAGTTAAAGACATCAATTAGCTATACGCAAAAACATCTATACACATTGCCAGAAATCTACTGAAGTATTCCTCATCTCATTTGCATGATAAGTATCCGCATAACAAGATAATCTTCCCTGAAATGGCTAAGCAGTGTCGCAAACCTAATGCAATATCTAAGCACAAAAACGTGATTGTAAAGCTTGCTGCGTGTATGGGAACCACGTTCACTGCATTGATACATAATACATAGTAGGAGAGCCATGCGTACGGATCGCTAGGGTTATATTGGACATTGGTGGAGGAAGTTTGTATTAACATTTTCTTTTTTTTTTTATTATTGTTCAAAATTCTAATTTCATTGCGGATAATGTGGAAAGTTGGCCTCTTTGTTCCTAGTTTCTGTAAATCGGATAAAGTTTTCTGAATCAGCAAGCGTATAAAATGCATTTAAGTTTAAAAAACTAATGACTAGACTCAGTCTTCAAAATCAATTATGTCTTCAGCTGAAACTGGACATATAACCGATTTAGCTTCTTAAATGGCGCTTTTGTATGATTTCTAATTTGGAAAGATTTCAAAAGAGGTAAAGCCTTTTTATGGTGTCTTATTTGGTAAGATTTCATAAGAGGTTAGTTAGCTTTTATGTCGTGTCTTATTAAAGATTTCAAACGAGGTTAGGCTACATAATATGACAAACGAGAAACCAGACGCTGAAAATCTGGTTAATTCCAAAACAAAATTCTTTTTGGATATCCTGGATAATGGCCCTGATTCCCGTGAACACAAAATAAATTAAATGTAAGTTCAGCGTATCTTTTTCTTTCTATTTCAATAAGAAAAGGACAGAAGATAAAATGTTAGTTTAGACCTGTCAAATTAGTCCGCTCCTGACGTAAATTGACGTATTTTTGGTCGCCATGTTTATAATCACGTCTGTCTATAGAGTGTCAGAAGATGGCGCTGATTCTGTTGTTCACAAACTAAATTAATTTTAAGTTAAGTACATCTTTTCCTTTCTATTTCGTTAAGAAAAGGATAGAATATAACATTTTAGCTTAATCCTGTCAAATGAAGATATTCCATAGACAGTTTAGACGCGATTATAAACATGGCGACTAAAAGTGCGCCAGTTTGCGTCAGGAGCGCACTAATTTGACAGGTCTAAACTGACATTTTATCTTCTGTCCTTTTCTTAATGAAATAGAAAAAAAAGGTGCACTTAACTTCAAATTAGTTTGCCAATATCTACTTTTTACACATTATCCAATATGCCACGTTGATTTGGTTAAACTGCAACCTAAATTCTATGATAATTGATTGTTAAATCTGAAATATCATACAAATTATGTCGTAGTATAAAAATATGTTTAATTGCTCAGCTAAATTGCAGTTAGGTATTGTTTCTATCAATGATACATGTATAAAAAAGTTTATCTACTCTCATATCAAAAAATTAAAAATATAAAACTATAAAGGAGTTTATATTGACGTACTTTACCCATAGTATATCGAAAGAAAATTAAATTATAACATTATTTCTCTAACAAAATAATGTTGTAATAATTTTTTTTTTTCATTATCGTACAAATTACAAACCATAGACAGCAATATTTCATTTTTTATATATGGCTGCGCGCGCTTTGGCGCGTGCGCGGTGATGCAGGGTGCAGAATTTTGGCGCCAAATACGTTTCATTGTATTGCAAGTCGTTGTGTTTCGCTGGACACATAATTGATTATTATTATTTCTTAAAATGTTAAGTGACAATGAAGAAAATTTGACGCCGCCCGTTATTTTAGAGGCTGCGACAGCAGTCAGTCTTAATTTACTACCAATTAAGTCAAGAAAATTATACGATAAATGTTATCAAGATTTTTTAACATGGAAAAAATTAATAAAAGTGCTACTTCATATATTCAATACAATGTATGAGATTAGATAAAGTAGTGTATGAAACTGTACATAATTAGGTATTACACACTCGTGTGATACTATTAAAAAACTCGCTTCGCTCATTTTTTAAACTCACACTCGTGCTTAATATCCCTTATTATGTAACAGTTTCATAAACTACTATTATTCATTAGTAGTGCTGTATATTTTTATTCTCATAAGCATTATTGTTATATCAAATTATGCGCTAAAATGTCACCATTGTAAACAAAATAATCGTCAGGCATTTAGCTAAGTCCAAGTTTGTTTGACCAAATTAGCGAATATTATTTTTCACGCATTGAATTTTCATCTCTCATTATTGGACGGAGCATTTAAAATCCAACAGACTGCGTCCCAGCGCGTCAAAAAAACACTGTTGGACTTTCAACCCTCTGAACTAAGCAAAGCGTTCTAAATCGCGTGCATGCACAATATATATAGCTCGTGCGAATTCGGGCTCTAATTAATGAATAATTAGGATGTAATTTACAGAATGCTATATGCGCTATTGCGATAGTATTTCGCAATATTGAATGAATTGTTTAAGCGGAGTATTTACCTAACAAATCGCTCTCATTTAAACATGCCACGATAGTATTTTTATAGAAAAAATAAACTGAACAACTAACTTTATATTCCTTATTTTGATAAAGAATAGGTATATAATTATGTTACTATAATTTATACATACAAATAGATGTAGTAGAATTTATCATATGCATAATCAGAACCATATATCAACTACACAATTTTTACTAATAAAAAGAAAAACTCGCACTTTACAACACGGTATATAAATAATATTTTATCAATCCTTTGATGTCACAAAATCATGGTAACTTTATGTAACACTCTTTCGCAGCGGCGGTGGGAGGTTTCAAGCCGGCGCAAGCGACGAAGCGCGCGCAGCCTCAGGAAAAGATCAGGTCGGTATCAACAATACTTCCTATATCATTTGTTGTTTGTTACTCGTCAGGGACGGACGTGCGCTAAGCCCTTTATCTTATCAGTGTTTTTTTATAAAGTGAACTGTACAGTGCTGTTAGTGTTAATTAGCGGAATTTGGATGTGCTGAAAGTGAATCTGTGTAACAGAATTTGGATTTTAATGTATTTTGTGTTGTGTAGTTAATTAATCGAAAAAGGTTTGTATTAAATTCTACTTTAACATGACCAACTAAACCCACTTGTGGCTTATTAACTTATTACAATTTAATGAGGTCATCAGTGACATTAGTTGTTCATTATTTACCACGTGTTCATTAACATACCGCCTAAAAAACATCGACCTTTATACCCACAATCATTATCGATTAGTTCTTTGCTATCAACAACATTGGTAATGACATAGAAATTGAAAGTGAAGGAAACAATGGAAAATCCTTGAAGTGCTTTGCAACGATTGAGGAAAATATGAACACACCTACGCTATAAGTAATTGGAACCATTTATAATGTAAAACATATTTACTTTATACACGCCAATGATTATTTATATATTTCGGCGAACAATGACGCAGTCGTACAATTAATGCATACTCATTGCTCGCTGAGAGGTTCTATTGGGTAAATTGACTAGATTGAAACGTACTGACGTTTTTACCAATGCCAAATAATAATAAAAGAAGACAAAACAGGTATTACTTAAAACCCATTTAATACCAGTTCTCAAGGACATTCCGTTCCATTCTGTTCCAACAATAAGCAAAATTTAGGTAATATTTTAAAACAATGTAAGTGTAATTTAAAAAGCATGCCCTTGAAGTTTTTTGTCCGTTCTCCTACGTAGAAAACAAAACGATGCTTTGTACTGCATAACTACTACCCGTATCTTTCAAAATGACTGACTCCTCTGACAATTCGAAAGTACCTGGAAATGGTGTAAAAAAATAAGTGCTTTGAGTAGAACTGAGATAAGAAAGGTACTTGGTCTTGCATGTTTCATTCTTAGATTGGACACACCATTGATAATGAAATAATACGCATAAAGTATTAGCTCAGTAATAAGTAGGAGTACGGTCAGCAAAAGGTCTATTGACTTTATATGATTCGATAATTTACTATTTGCCATTTTTTAATAGAAACTAAGAGTTAAAGAATAGAGATAATGAATCAGAGTAATGTTCTTTTTATTTAAACGTCACACCTTATTCAGTTTTAATAAAGTCTTGCCGCCAGGCGATTCGTCGTGTTCCGGCATGATGTCCGGTGGAGCCGTAGAGAAGATGGGTCTGAGCAGTTGTGTTGTGATGTGTGCCGGGTACGATGCGCCAAATGTTGTTGTATCGGGAGATTGGTCGTGGAGGGTCTCCAGATAAATCTTCCTCTGGCGCAGCATCGTTGATCGTGTTGTTGGGTTTAACAATGCATCACCTCGCTCAACTGCTGTCTTCTTTTCTATTCACTAAGATTTTTAAGTCAATAGGCTTAATAAACTAGCGCGCTTTACCATCAACGATTCCATCGCTGCTTACCATTAGGCGGGATTGCAATAAAGCACTAGTTCATAATTATTAAAAAATAAAATATTGCTCAATAATTAAGATTTCGAAATGTGTTAATTTACTTTTGTGGTTGACTGTTCCAATCGGTATGAGGGAGATGCGTAGCTGTTTCTTATTCATAAAAAAGGAATCCGTGTAATGTTGTGATTAAGAAGTAGAAATATAGCTACATGGTTTGACTTTTGTATTGTACAATGGTTTTCAACGTATATTTTTTCCTGTGTGAGGTAAATCCCAACAAATTAACATTAGGGCTGTATTTCTCTAAAAGATTCGGCAGAAGTGTGCATAGTCCACCCATATTTTACCAGTTAAAGTAACATAAAATAGGGCAGGGCTTCGGGCAAAAGTAGAAATGAAAATCCCAATAATATGGCCAGGTCCCGGAATTATGAAACCCAAGACCCTATGGTCGTTTGCGATTACTAGACCAACGAGGCAGTTACACATCATACAGTCATTACTCAATCAAAGCTAATAATTTCATAACACAACCTTTTTATCATCATGTAAATCTAATAAAACGTATAAGCTATAATACTATAAGTAATTGCTTATGCAATAGTGATGTACTTGACCGCTTTTTTGTGGCGCACCTCTAACATTTATCGATGGCATTTGCCCCCTTCACTAGTTATTGTATTGATATGAGAGGTATCAATTGGTTGTAGGGCGATGAAGCAATGAGTGATCGACGAGCCACTGTTACATTATTTATTGAATAAAATCGATGTTGTTAATCGATTGTGTTATTAATAATTACAGTATTGTTGTTTGGAATGTTGTGATATTTGTTATCAATACATTAGTAAGTGGATTTGTTGCCATGAACTTGACCTGCCTCCGTTATCTCTATTCTGTTTTTCATTAATTCTATATTTTCCTTTACCATAGGTGGAAAACCCGAGTTTTGCCGAAGCCAACAAACTTCCTCTGCTTTTTCGTGTGTCTCACACGGCAGTTATTCAAAATTTTTGTTCTAAAGCTTCACCACTTTCACGGCGTTATCTGTGGCAGCAGAGCGGACACTTTAAGTGCATGTTTTGCGACACAGAGGACTGGAATAGACTTGATGCTTAGTTTCATAATCTAATAATTCTGTCACAGACTATTGAATTCCTAGGTTTTCTACATCACTTGGTTAGTCCATCCCAGAAGTCGCTTTTCTCTTATTGTTATAGAAATATATGCATTAAATTAAAATTCGCCGTTTTAACCACCCTATAATACGCTTTACAATTCACACCATGCTTCCGTATCCTCAAAAGATAAGTCTGAGCCATATCGTAAATAGTAACGCAACATCTACAGCTTCCAGGCCGTATTCAGTCTCAAACTTAGCAATTACGAAAGCATTGTTAGCTAACTTACAGGTTGGCTAACCGTGCTAAATTAAACCTAGAATGGTCTTGCGCAATATCAGACAAGCCCTTTCTAAAGATATACATACTTCATATGTTGCTAGCATATTGTTACTAACTTATGTCTCAGGGCGAATATCCCAACTTATATTCTAAATGTGAAAGAAAGTTTGTTACGCTTTCATGGTTAAACGGCTCAAAGGATTTGGATCAAATTTGGCACATGATTAAACCACGAACTAGAGAGAAACATAGGCAGATCCTTTTCATCTTGGTTCCTAGACAAAGTTGCGGGCAACAGCTAATTTCCATTAAACTGCAAGGGTCAACGCATTTAGTCCGCATTCAAGATCTGTCGGAGTCAATATTTGGTTACAATGACAACACTTAAAGGTCTTGAAGATGGTTATGATTTTCTGATGGTATTATTTTTGATTGGTGGAATTCGCCCCAAGAATATGTACAACATAATATGTTAGTTTTATAATAGTAGGAATTTGTTGTTGGCACTTATATGCAAGTGCCAACAACAAATCCCTACTATGTACATGACATTTTTGTACGAGCTTAGTGTGGTAATAGTGATACTCGTCCTTCATATACAGCTTTTTACATGAAAAGAGTTTGAAGATTGCATAATAGGAAGTCGTTACAACCTTACATTACGTAAACTGGCTAATTACATTACAGTTCCATCGTGGTCTAGATCGAAATCGATATAGAGCCCGTGCTGCAATTAAAAAAAAGGGTACTGAATATATGCCGTCAACCTAATTAATAATGTTGATACCAGTCACCATCTTCACAATGATGAGCACAAGTTGTTCCCTGACTCCCTAGCCTTCCAGGCCTTCTATTACCTAGAAACCTAATTCGATTCTTTGGTCTAGAGCTTATTTAGACCACTTGTTGGTTTTTTCACCTCGTCTCGAAATTAAGAGTGGATTTTATATTCTTTTTTCCCAAGATATCGAGGTCAGCTTGATTGTATCCGTATTTTGTACAGATGACAGCACATTAAGCTACTACGATCTGTCAGATTTATTTATTACATTTTCAACTTTATCTCTAAAGCTTTAAGGCTCAAGGTTGATTGAAAATATTTGACAGTTTCGGGTAGCTTGCCCTGCTGTCGTCCATACTTTACATAATGAATCTGGTGAAGTTAGCTAATAGAGAATGTTTTTGAGATGAATAAATAGCCTTCATAGTATAGGCACAGGTGATGTCTGTAGTTCACATTAAACATCTGAATCATGCCTGACCGCAGTCTTAGCAATACGTCCTTGGAAAACTTGAAATTTCGCAAACTGGTTGACATTATGATTACGAAGCCCAGTTAACAACTTGTAAAGTGGTATTAACCCAGTTTAATTGCCAAATTATGATGTTTAGAGCGAGGTATTTACGAAGCGAAATGAAAAAGCAAAATGGAAGGAAAAGCTAACTGTTCCTAAGAAGTCTCTACCCAAAAAGTTTATATACTTTTCAACTTCTAGATCTAATGCAACTTTGCATCCATCATCATTATTTTCTTATTCTTATCCTAATTAATTTGGGGTCGGCGCAAATTTATTTTTCTCCCATACTTCTCTCGTCGTCATCTCTAATAAACAGCTTCAATAATTCATATACAGCATCTTTAATAATTTATATACAGCGCACATACACATAACTCAAATAATAACTTAATTAAAATAATACCGCTAACGATGTTACAAAATACGATTACCAAACTAGGTCCAGACAAAGAGCTAGTGATGTCAACAACATCAACATTCAATTACACAAACCGGCGGCGAGTGGCCGAAAACGGTCGAAAGTATGCCATAGAGAGAGGGGCACGGTGTTCGACTGGCGTTCGCTGGCCTTGCCCCACTTGGAGTTACGTGACTGTGGTAATAGCAGCCGTGCAATGAACGTGACAAGTGTGGCTGTGATTTTTAATGATGATATTGGGGTCGGTCTTTTTGACTACGAGACATTTGTTCTTAATGAGGATCGATGTTGAGATGATGCCGTTACAAAATTTTAATTTTTCTCAATGATTATACATTTTTCTTTACGTTATTGAAATGAAATTGCTGGGTTTTCTCCTCAATGTGTTCGCGTGTCAAGTATTATCATTCAATGTATTGTCCCCAGAACTGGTTCAACGAAACCTCGGCGCCCAGATCGTGCTGTGTACGTACCGCGTGCGCTGCGGACCGCGGACAGTACCCAACCTGAGGACGGCAAGGAAACCAACAACCATCGCAGAACTAGTCACAGTGCGGAAGGAGCCAAGTGTCCTAAGTCACCAGCACCCAAAGACAAATCACAACACTCTACACCCAGGAAATCCATAGACAAGACCTACTGTAATGTTTACACACCACCGCATCTCAGGAATCAAAGATCTCACACGGCCCCAAGTATAGAAGAGCCCACATCGAGCGATACAAAGGAATCCGTGCCTTCAGGCTTCCAAGTGCCAAATAGTGATAGTGCAATATCTTTTAGTGATAATAGTTTTATTAACGACGAAGAAGTGGAAGAAGTAGGCGAGAATTTTTATATAGGAGATTATTTCGCTAACGGACAGTTAGGGTTCTACAGCCCGAACTACTATAGTGAATTCACGGAAAACGCGACAGATAATAGCGACTGGAGATCAAATGGTTCCGACGAAAACATGGCGGTGAACGAATCGAATCAAAGTAATAATATTATCGATAACGATTACCCGTATACTAAAGATGAAGACGTTGAGAAAAATGAGTTGAAACGAGCGTCCCTAGAAATTAATAGAAGTAGCAAAAGAATTATAAAACAGAGTTTCGATTCTGATGTATTGGTTATATCAGATCCTGTTGAGAGTGAAACAGAGAAGAGTGAGCATGAACCGGTTTTAGAGGGGCAGGAACCTGACCTGAAGAATACTAAACCTAAGTTAGAAGCGAAAGTATCGTTGAAACGAGAAGAAAATGATTGGGATGCAGTTTTCGATGACAGTGGAGAATGTCTGGATCCTTCTCTTCTCGAGGAGTTGACGACAACCGTCGGCAAGGTTCATATAAGCAAGCCTAAGAACTGCTACGACCAATACCAGACTAGGGGTCAGCAGCTCTTCAACGGCCCTTACGACGAAACATTCGGTCATGTGGTAGAAGTGTATGACTTTCCCAGTGAGTTCAAAACGAACGATTTGTTTTCGTTGTTCAGTGAATATAAAGACACAGGTTTTGAAATTAAGTGGGTGGATGATACTCATGCGTTGATCGTGTTCAGCAGCGCTAAAATTGGTAAGTTGAATTGTGTTTTGTATTTGTTTTAGGATAAGATCGAAAATGCTCTGTTTGTGATTGTATCTTGCTGATCTTCAAAAGGCATTTAGAACGATTGTTCTAATAGTCGAACGAGGCTGAAGATCTTGAATAAGAATCTGTACTATACTAATAATAAAGCTGAATTTTGCTTGAAAGCGCTAATTACTGGGACTACTCGTCGAATTTGAAAAAAAAAAAAATGTTTTTGCATTTTAATCCCAATTCTTAGGGAACACTTTATATCGCGCTAAAACTTTTAGGAGCCGAGCTGTAACAAAAGAGTTTTAAGAATACTGTAATAACGTGAGCATGCGATGCGATACGAAGAGATGGGTTTAGGAAACAAGAAATTGTACGTAAATGAAGTCGCGGGCAGCAGTAGGATTCTATGTATATCCCACAGTGAAAACTTAGGTGAAGAGATTGGTGAGGCGTCATTCCAAATAATGCTAGGGATTGACACTATTGACAGCTCATGTCACCTCACTTTTTGTCGGTGGTAGGCCATAACATCGGTTGCCGGCAGAAGTTACCACCCACTAGACAAAGTCTTGCCACCAAGCGATTCATCGTGTTCCTATACGGAGGACGAGACTGAGCAGTTGTATTGCGATGTATGCCGGGTACGATGCGCCAGATGTTGTTGTAACCGAAGTTTGGACGTGGAGGGTCTTCAGATCAATCTCCCTCTTGCGCAGCATCGTTGGTCGTGTTGTTGGGTTTAACATTGCATCACCTCGCTTAACTGCCGTCTTCCTTCCTATTCACTCAGTTTTATTGAGTGAATAGGCTCTTAATAAGCTATTGCGCTTCACCATTTACGATTGCATTACTGCTTACCATCAAGCGGGATTGCGGTCAAGCGCAAAAAAAAAACTTTTCAACGTGAGATTTGTACAGAAACGATCGGCTGATAGTGTTGCCAATAAAATTGATGAGGACTTAAGTAAGTGACCTAATATAAAGGTGTATCTGACATCGACGCACAAACGAGTACCAAAGATCTAGTACATGATTCTGAACCCCCAGTGGTGGAATTTTTCGTCAGCTTTTTTCATGATTTAAAAAAAAATATATGTAGTTTTTTCACTTTAGAAAATTGCTATACTTTTATAACCCAATAAGATTTTAAAGTAAAAATTAATTAATTCGCTAATTACACAAAAAAGCGCAATGAAAACAAAACTCGAAAAACTATCTTATCAGCTGATTTAATAGATTTCACATCAGGGATCAACGTCATACCTACAAATCCGCACGTCGACACGCTTGCAACACTTCAAAGGCCGAGCCGACACTTTTTTTAAACATTGTTATTTCTGTAACCGCTCATTAACGACATAAATGACTATCATAATTTTATTAGTGGCATGCGGTCTAGCCTTTTCGCGAAGTTTGCGTCACGATGCCAGATACACCCTGTATAATCGAAACATGTTCGATATTAACATCGGCCGCGACCTCAGTGACGTTATAATAAGATAGTGATGTACAAAACAAAAATATTTTTTATTTTTTTCTTCTGCTTTATATTTTACGAAAAACCGTCCGACGTCGTTACCAACCCACACTGGGCCCTCGTGGTGGATTACGCTCTCACCGAGAGGTCTGTGTGAACATTATAGGTTGAATATATACAGTATGTTAAGAAAACCCTGTCCGACCCGTGAAGGTTTTGTTAGGTATCGATAACTGATTCTACTGATGCATACAAAACCGGGCTAAACTTAAAAAAAAAATCCCCCTAAAAAAATAAATATTATTTCGCAAAAAGAGGTAACTTAATAAATGTGCGATAACCACCCTTCCGCAGCACGCGGCGGGGCGGCGGGCGGCAGGGCACGCGGCACGTGGTCGCATCGCTATTCGCTCATAATAATACCGGTGTTGTCACTTTTTAAAAATTACCAAATTTCGGGGAAGTTGGAATTAATTCGCGGAAAAAAAAGTTTATTTCAAAATTCATTTGTATTGGTACTATGATGAATACGTAAAATTTTATATTATATTTGGTCATGTGTTTACCTAACCTTTATTATCCTTATGGGTCGGACAGGGTTTTCTTAACATACTGTATTATACATAATATGTATGTTCGACGACGTATAATCTAATTATCATAAAATATTGGTTTGTTGTTTTTTTTTGTAGATTATCTTTTTAATATTTCCCGGTATTTTATCCATATATCTTTTCATCTTTGCCTGCCTGATTTGCTGGTTCCTTAGTTTTCAACTCGTTCGTACTTTAAGCTATTAGAAAAAACCGTGTTTATAGGAACCGAGCATAAACAGGAAGATAAACTAGTGATATACGTAATAAATAATACTCGGTCCATTAGTGTAATTCATTACCAGTTTTTACTATGAAATTACAATAATACGGTATCTATCCTGAAAACTTCCTCCAAGCAACTGGTTTTCCTGCCCAATATTACAATACCAACCGGAACTGTTAAACTACGTACTGTTCAATTACGTGGGGCTCAGTCAAAAGCCGTGTGGTTCGGGGCTTAGAATAGTACCAACCCATATCCTCCCGTGGGTGTCGCAAGAGGCGACTAAGGGAACTCACCAGGGAAGCGGGCAGTAGCGCTTTCCCTGTGGAATATCAAATTACTGCGATCCCCTGTTCCCTGTCTGCCAAGCGCTGGATTATGCTCCCAAATGCAATGGAAAATCTGAGGGGAGGCGTTTGTCCAGCAGTGGCTGTTCAGCCTATAGAGGTATAGCAGCTGGCAGCTGCAGGGGTCTATCAAATAGATTAAACTAAGCTTACCGCGGTTGCGTCGTGGATAGACGACCTTTACGAAAAGCCTGTCATTCATGGATCTTTAAAAGTCTAACAGGGAGTCTAACTAACCAATCCTACCAAGAGATACCGGGTTCCCCAATAAATGGGTTGTGGAGGTCAGATAGGCCGACGCTGCATGTAAAATAATGGTATTCAACTACATCCAGCTGGGTTAGAAAAGGCTAGACAGCCACATGTCGCAGAAGGTAACTGCGGAACGGGAGAGGGAGATCTCGACTCCCTTCCCGGACCGCAAAAGGCGCACCGGGCGTAGGGACTTGGGGAAGTCTCCGCCCCCAATTCGATGGACCACAGACGGAGGCGCCTCGGATGTGGTGCACGGGGTAGTTAAACATCTCTCTACCCCGTGCAGGAGGTGAGGCCCCGACAGACCGGTCCAGCACGAGTGGAAGAATCTGGGACTCCCGCGGCCCCGTGCTCGCTTGAGAGGAAGGATATCGGGTTGGTTTTATAGTATGTAGTCAGTAATAGTCTGACTCACCTTAGGGTGGCGAACATTCATGAGGATTTTCCACCCGGAAAAAAAAGGCTAGACAGCCACCCGTACCAACCGTCGTTTCATGTAAAATACTAGTTTTCATTAACTATATCCGGCTAGGTTAGAAAAGGCTAGACAGGTGATGATAAATCATGTGTAGGTAGCTAGTAAACAAGTTATCGAGGCACTTGTATTTATAATGCTGGGGCTATATTAGCGGGCGAAGATTGGTATCGCGTTGGCGCGCAAAATATCCGTTGTCGGACATACACGATGTTCTTGTCTACATTGGCGGGCGAAGATTCAGAAGCGATTTACGGCGAATATTCGTTGTTTAGTTGTGCGGCCGAGGCGATGGAGGAAGTAGTGGCTTTGCATTATATGTCAGTAAATTATTATTTATTACATGTGTACAAAACAAAAACAATGAAAAAAAAAATGCAAAAAGAATGTCAGTAACGCTTCAAAGTTTGGATGACATTAAAGTGACACTCCAGCGAATATTGTCGCGACGAGTTTTTGAAGAGCGCCACTTTACCGAAAGTGCCCCGATCCTACATCGTCTGCACACGAATACATTGCGTTGCAACGATGTACCCGGCCACATGCATCGCCGTAGCCCGCTAATGTGGCCCCAGCATAACGGTTCGCATGTATAACCATACGTATTAACATTAACTAAGTTTTTAACTATTTAAATTACATGATTTAATTCCCCATCTCCGTTCCACCATCGGACGACGCGTCGTACAGCGAGTTTCCACCCTTACCATTACGATCCGGATGAAGCCTTTCGCCTCCTCTTTTATACCGCGTACATAGAGGGACTGGAACAATTTGCGAGCGGCGGTTTTTCCGTCGGACTACAATTTAAGTGTCTTCAAGGCTAGAGTGAATAGGTTCTTAACCCATTCCTCCCCACTGTCCTATTTTTAGGACACTATATTCAACATTTTTTTTTTCTATGTTAGGGTTATTATTTTTATTGGTTTTGATGAAATTCGTATTTTCACACTATTTTCCCAATAAAATATATTTTTTTCGCTCTTAAAAAAGTTATCGTATTTATAATATACATATTTTTAAATTGAGGAAATTCGTCAGCTTAAAAAGAGTATTATGATTTGATTATAAAAAACCGAAAATAAAAAGTTATCAGCTTCAAAGTCCATCAAATAGATTTTTAGATCTCTACTGAATCTATTATAATTAAAAACTAAAACAAAATATTATTTGGAAGCTTGTGATACTAATTCAAAAAAAGGCGTACTATAAATATGACACTGGGAACATGTCTTTACAAGTAGCCGTGAAAGCGTGTTCGATCCTGTTACGCTCGCTATAAGTTCAAACGTGTCTATTGTTTTGTTTCTTGCAAGTGTTTCGTAAACTTTACTTTAGTCGATAAGTCTTCGTCAAGCACAACACATCTCGTAATATAAAAAATTGTGATTTTTTTATAAGATTGAGGAAAGCAAAGGAGGTAAGCAAAAATATTAGATTTTGTTTCTTATCAAGTGGTTAACGATATATTTGTTTAGTTTGGGATGGTATATGTATATATATATATATATATATATATATAATATAATTTTTATACTTACTATATATGTATAATTATTGTTTATAGATCATGGATGCAGTGAGAAGAAAATATAAAAAAGCATTGATGGTGTCTGAAATCACCGAGTATCTTCAAGATATTGAAGATTGTAGTGACGAGGAGTTCAATGACTTGGAAGTTGCGATATTGCCCCCGGATGAAGTGGATGAAATGACTGATATAGAAGAAGGTAATGACGACGATATGGGAGTTCTGCCAGTGTCAGATGTGGCTGGTCAAGTGGAATTTTCATGTACAATTGATAACGTCGAGGAAGATCTTCCTACTCAAACCACATCTCGGACCAACAAGACAGTCATTTGGCGTAAGTGTGAACCTGTATATTCTGAAATTCAGCCGGAATCTAATACTGCTAAACAATGTTTAGAAAATATGATTACGGAATTGGAAGGAAAATCTGCGGTAGAAATATTCGAACACTTGTTATGTGACCAGATTCTAGAATATATAGTGCATGAAACAGTAACCTATGCCAAAAATTATAAAAATGATTTGAACTTCAATCTTACCGTGAATGAGCTAAAAGTATTCATAGGAATTTTGTTTTTCTCTTCGTATCTCCACTTGCCTCAAAGCAAACTATATTGGTGCAGAGATGATGATGTACACATTCCATTTGTTGAACGAGCGATGTCTCGGAATCGTTTTGATAAAATTAAATCATATTTACATTTCAATGACAATTCAAGAATTGATAATAGTGACAAAGCTTTCAAAATTCGCCCATTTATCGATAAAGCTAATAAATCATTCCAAAAGTTTGGTGTTTTTGAATCCAACTTAGCTGTTGATGAAATGATCGTCAAATACTTTGGTCACCATGGTATCAAACAGTTTATAAAAGGTAAACCAGTAAGATTTGGATACAAGCTTTGGGCACTGTGTGGAGTAAGCGGATATTGTTATAACTTTTCGCTTTATACAGGAAAGGATCCTCAAATATCTTGTAATACTGGTGATGGCTTGGGTTCAAGAGTGGTAAAAAAGTTGCTTACAGTATGTACTGATCCTAGTGCACATGTAGTCTACTTCGATAACTTCTTCAGCAGTATGCAATTGTTGATTGACTTGAAATCTGAAGGGTTCAGAGCTACAGGGACAGTCAGAGACAATAGGACTAAGAAATGTCCAATCATGACCAAACAAGAAATGAAGAAGCAAGAACGTGGTTATTCCGATCATCGTTTCGATAAAAATAATGAAATATTATGCGTGAAATGGCATGATAACAATGTAGTATGTCTCTTAACTAATTTTGATACTGTTGAACCTTTTGTAAAAACTAATAGGTACTCAAAGGTAGAAAAGGCCAAAGTTGCTGTGAATCAGCCAAAGCTTATTCATAATTATAATAAAAACATGGGAGGAGTGGATAAACATGATTGGCTTATTTCTAAGTATCCAATCCGCTTTAGAGGTAAAAAATGGTATTGGCCTCTAGTAATCCGTGTTTTGGACATGACTCTAGTCAATGCATGGATTATTTATAACCAGGTAAATAAAGATGAGACCATACCTCTGCTTGATTTCAGAAGAAGGGTATGTTTTTCTTGGATGAAAAAATCGGAAGGCAAAGTAAATAAGCTTACATCAGGTACTTCAGAAGTTCTTTTACAACCTATAAGATTTGACAACTATGGTCACTATATGACCAAGAGGGACAAACAAAGACGTTGCCAAGGACAAGGCTGTAAAAAAAAGCCTTTAACATTTTGTTCTAAATGTGAAAAAACACTCTGCAGTGATTGTTTCATACCTTATCATACAAAATAAGCTTTTATTACATTATTTCTGATACTGTTACTGGTCCTATTTTTAAATAAAGCTGATTTCCATATAATTCTTATCTTTACTTTTTCCTGACCATATGTTCCCACTGTCCTATTTATAGGACATGCTGAGTCAGCGAAACCGTTTTTTTTTAATTTATTTTTTTGCCATATTATTTTTTCTTAACATATTAAGAGCCCTAATACAAGATTTCATCAAAAAAATCCAATATTTTCAATGCTTGGGAAGTAATGGGTTAATAAACTAGCGCGCTTTACCATCAACGATTGCATCACTGCTTACCATCAGGCGGGATTGCGGTCCAGCACTAGTTTATAATTTATAAAAAAGTTTTTAAGTAATTTAGTAAATGCATGGTCTCTAGTGTCTGCTACTCTTCTTAAAGAAGGCGTATTTACAATTTTTGGTCGACTCGATTTGAACCGCTTTACTAGGTAATGTGTGCATTAGACTACAAAATTTGAATAAAAGTATTCAGGCATCGATTTCTCAACACCAGAACTTGCAACTTGAAAGAACAGTACCCTATTAAATTGCATAACATACTATTACTATCAGTTTGAATCATTTTTATTAAGCTTATTGCTATTCCATTGCTTCCTATGTTCTAAAATGTGTCTGCTCAAAAACGTAAAAGACGCAATGAATGTCGTTGAACTGTAAAAATGAAACTCATTGCTACTGATAGTATTTTACGCAATTACCCTGCTGATCTTGCAATGAATTAATTTGATTGATGTTAATGTGATTCTATCTAAGCCTGGTTAGTAACGACGAAATTTGGAGTTAACAACTTATGTTCTTTTAAGAAAGTTCTAATAAGTCTTTAAGAACACGAGAAGTTGTTTCAAATCAGAACCTTACATAATTATTATATGCTATCAACCTGAAGCAAATATACTAAAACATGTAAATGTATTGTCAAGTGCATGATTTAACAGTGCTTATCAGATATCGATACCAAGTTTTAGTAGTTTACTCCTTGATATAAATAGGTGTACTACAGTTGTTAGTAATCTGGACATCTGTTATCGGATTAGGATAAGACACTCAAAACAAAACCTTTTTGGCTTCTATTGAGTTGATGTTATGATAAATGACAGTGCAGTAAATAGCATTGTAACAACTTTTTTCTTTTATGCTATCCTGAAATTTTTCTTGCTTTTTGATCTAAAATCCTGTAATCCGGAATTATTTCTCGATTTGTATGCCCTTAAAACTGTTTAAAGTTAATTTTTCCGTCAGATCCACGAGTAACCACATCTATCTACGTTATAATTGGCTGATGGCTTTCCTTATTTTGCATTTTTTTTTTCATTCGGGCAAATGTATAATATTTCTTTTCTATGTATAGCGTCCTAGTAATCAATTCCATTGAAAAAGCGTACATAGATTGTCAGAATTAAGGAAAACATGTAATCCAATCGCCTAGAATTCACCATTCTGATTACGCAGGCAAACATTGACCGTCTATGGTATTGCCCTCAATGCATATAAAATTCACGTTGCCTTCCATATCAAATCGAATAATATCAAGAGGCCAGTAAAATTTCAACATAACTCCGTGGAAATCAATTCACCATATCCGAACACTTCCGAATGGTTCCGAAACCCCACTTTCGCCTGACATGTAAAGTTGTACTATTAATCTATGTCATTCTACTCTGCTAGGCAATTGTGCCGTGACTTCCAGTGCCTAACTTCAAAATTAACCGGTGTAAAGAGACGTTTAACGAAACCGCGACTCATTTGTTCTTCCCGTCATTGTGATCGTGTTCATTGCACCATTAAGCCAGAGAACCTTCTGGTTTCGGAGATATTGGAGGTCAAAGTTCCAACTTTTGTTTTACGAAAACATGTTTTAAATGTAGCAATGTATGTTTGTAATGTAACTTAGTTAAGGACAATGTTTTACTGGTGCGGTGCCGTAAACCGTGATTTTTCCACACCAAAGATAACATATATGGACGTAAATGAAGCAAAGGGCGTACGAGTATGTAAGGATTGTTACAGGTGGCGATATGTAGTTTCTGCCTTTGCCTTGCCTTTGGATGAAGACCTGAATTTGTGTCTGTGTAAAAATAAAAGTTTCTTAGCACTAATTTTTATCACTTACCCCCTTATTCATAATCGCTGCTTAAAGTTAACTAGTGATTAGCGAGTGTTTAATCATACTTTTTAGACGTTTGCACGTCACATAACTTTATCATCGTTTATGAATAAACCCCTTAAACTCTGTGGTGCTTATTCACAGAGGATAATAACTTATGTGACGTTAAAAGGTCAAAACTGTATGGTTAAAGAATTGCTAATCACTAGTTAACTTTAAGCAGCGTTTATGAATAAGGGGGTTAGTCTAATGTAATGTAATGTACAGAATGCGCACATAACGGTTTAGTTATTTTTTTTACAATTTACCCTGTATACAAAGACAACAAAACAAAAAAAGAAACTATTGCGTATACAGACATAATATGTAAGTACAAGCATGTAAACTCATTATTGTGGTTAATTGGCCGAAATGGTAATGGCTACTGCGCCCGCGCATTGCGTGTTTATTACCCGCCTGATTAGTCCGGTTTCTATTGGCTGTACGTTGTGTGGCTATTATAGCATAATCTTGTTATGTTGCTGAGGTATCTATGCAATGTTTTAAAATTCAAGTACCTACATCATAATACTCGACTATCATCATGATCCTGACTAGTCATCAATAATTGCTGCACTGGACATTGTATTGACGAAACCTGTCAAAAATTCCCAATCAACCTTGAGCCTTAATGCTTTGAATATAAAGTTGGTAAAGTAATAAAGAAATCTGACAGATAGTAGTAGCTTGATGTACTGTCGCCTGTACGTCGGCGTCGGCTGGCGCTAAAAACCACCGCTGGGGCCCTACTATGACGGGTTAAAACCATCATTAAACCGTTGTGAAAAAGGGACAGCGTTATTCATCCTATATAGCCTCATCTCGGTGGTAGGCCATAACATCGGCCACCGGCAGAATTTACCACCCACCAGACAAAGCCTTGCCGCCAAGCGATGTGTCGTGTTCCGGCATGATGTCTGGTGAAGCCGTACGGAGGACGGGTCTGAGCAGTTCTGTTGCGATGTATGCCGGGTACGATGCGCCTAATGTTGTTGTGTTGGGAGTTTGGTCGTGGGGGGTCTTCAGATCTATCTCCCTTTGGTACAGCATCGTTGGTCGTGTTGTTGGGTTTAGGGCCAGTTTCACCATACCCTGTTAAATATTTAACATATTGTTAAGTCAGTTAACGGGCTGTTAAAGTTATCGAGTGTCCCACCACGAGTTAACGCGTGGTTATTTGTCATAACAAGCCATTAAATTTAATCACCGCTCTAGAGGTCCGTTAGACCGTAACAGACAGTTAAAATCAAGATGGACGCTGCATACAATTTTATTTTCGAAAATAATGTTTTAGAAAATTTAGATTACTTAGATACAATAGTACGACGTCCAAGAATTTTTAAAGAACGGCGTTCTTATTTCGAGGAATACGACGATCTAGATTTTTGTACCAGATTCCGTTTATCTAAAGAAACAACCCTAGATATTCTGCAGTTGATTGAAGATAAATTGGAATATCCATCAAATCGGTAAGTTTAGGTATATATTTGGTGGTAATTGTATGTGCAATTGCCTCGCACGTGTATAAAACAAACCTAACGTAACCTTAATTTTGTTTCAGGAATGAATCAATTTCTCCCATTAATCAGATTCTTTTGACCTTGAGATATTATGCAACTGGTTCTCAACAAATAACAGTGGGAGATTATTGCGGAATAAGTAAGTCGTCATCTCATAGAATAATACATAGGGTCTCTGCTGCAATAGCCTCCTTAAGCCGCAACTTTATCCAATTCCCTAATACTGAAGAAGAAATAAAAAAAACTCAGTTAAGTTTTTATAATATAGCAAGATTTCCAAAGGCTGTGGGTGCTCTAGACTGCACACATATACGTATTCGTTCCCTTGGTGGAGAAAATGCAGAGTATTTTAGAAACCGAAAAGGCTACATGTCTATAAATGTGCAAGCAATTTGTGATGCAAACTTAGAAATTCTAGATTTGGTTGCAAGATGGCCTGGCAGCAGTCAAGACCAAACTATTTGGAACGCTTCCTACAGAAATGCTTTGTTTGAGAGAGGCAGGTATGGGGATGCTATATTATTGGCAGATAGTGGGTACATGAATCGGTCTTATATCATGATGCCTCTGGATAATCCACAAACACCAGAGGAGATTCTATACAATGAGGCGCAAATAAGGAGCAGGAATCCTATTGAACGTTTATTTGGGGTGTGGAAACGTAGATTCCCTGTACTTGCCGTGGGGATGCAGATTCAATTGAACAAATGTCTCCCTATTATTGTTGCCACTGGAGTTCTACACAACATTGCAGTAAAGGCAAAAGAAGACATACCACCAGATGATCCGGAACTTGCGCTCACTGTACCATGGGAAGAAATGTTCCGTCAAGGCCATATCAGGGAACAAAGAAATACTGAAGAGATCAGAGATATAAATCCTGAGCGAAGAATGCTGATAAATAATTATTTTAAGAGTTTACATATATCTAATAATTTAGATTGATTATTAACTAATAACATAACTATGTAGTAAAACAATAAATAAAATTGCAAAATACAGAATTTATTATTTATTTACTTATAATCTTTGTACAGCTAAAATAATTTAATACAAAATTTGAAAAAATAAGCTGTCTCTTAATCCAGCAAGATTTACTTACATACATATACATATATGTTTTAGGTACGTACCGATATAAGTACCTATTTAAATAAATTAATTAACATATGTACCTACTTACATCTGTACGGAACTACATGCAAAAATAAAAAATAAGTTTTAAAACTGAAAAATCACAAATTACAAGTCCAAGTTGTATCAATGAAAAAATAACTAGACTTTTTTTACTAATCAAGTTTTTTTTTAATGTTTCAACTTCAAGTTGTAATTTTTCAGTTTTCAATTTTTCTTGTTTTAGCTGTTCTTGTAAAATTAATTCTTTATGAGCAGCCTCTGTTTGGGTAGTGCTTTTCATCATCTCTATTAATTCTAATTTACTTTGCAGGACTTTATCCTGCAAAGAAATCTTCGGCCTACGTCGATGCAACCAAGTTGATGGATTGTTTTCTTTATTTGCTGACAATGTATTTGAAGTTTTTGATTTTAAAGCTTTTGGAGTCCAGGAGCTCCAGTTATTCTTTTCTACATGCTCCTGAAAAAAAAGTAACAACAGTTCATAAATAAGGTATCATCATCCTGTCAGATGTCAAGATGGCGGGACCCCCCACACTATTACAAAAATTGTATAATTAGGATATAGTACAGTATTAGTGCTTTTTTTATACCTATATAATAAAATTCTACACTCATAGATTCCAAAATATTTGTTCATCGTATCAGCCGTTTGTCTGTCTCCCTTATAGCGGACCTTCCCAAAGTTCAAAAGAGTCTATGTGAGGTGTTTAATAACACTTATGTATCAAACAAGGATATAGTTTACAATAAGGAGTAAATGACATCTACAGAAGTTTCAAGACAGAGTGTCACATACCAACTTGACCCCAGCGCTGAGGTGTTGCTACACTAGAGGACTGAGCTGTTAACTATTGATAACAGTGACAGGAAATAGCCACAACTGTGAATGGTATATCAATCTATGCTTAACATATTGGTCAGGACCTATAAGACAAGTATTTCTACGCACCTCAGACGAAATATTGTCTTCTCTGGTTTCATTTGTCTGCAATGTACAACCTTTATCTTCTTGAGTGGAATCCTGAGATGTTTGTGAAGAAGTAGCAGCATTGACATCCACAATTGTCTGTATTTCTGAATCAGTCGCTACAACATCCTGGTAAATAAATAAAAATAATGTATTTTGAGAAGCGATGACTTCTATATTGCAATGAATTTCAGAATGACAGTGATTTTAAATTTTAAACTTACTGATTTAGTAATCATTTCTATTAAAGTATTTGATCCAATTAGTCCCTGATCTATAAACTGAATATCAGAATCGTAGGGATTTTCTATTCCGTCTAATGTAGGTCCAAGTAGAACTTCCACTTGTCCTTGTAGAGGTCCTGGTGGTGGAATATCGGACCTTCCTCCTCCTGCAAAGAAAACCAGTAATTAGTACTGATTGCATAGTACTATTTCATATTTAATTAACAAAAAACAATGTCAGAACCTACCGGTTAATAAATTGTTTTTTTTCGTCGCAGCTTTGTCTTTCCGCGTAGTGCGTTTTATATTATCCCAACAGGTTTTTAATTGTTCTACGGTTCGGACATAGAATGAACTCAAACAGTTAAATTCTTCCGCTAGTTTCTTCCATCCTTCATTTTTGATTGCAGTGGTTACTGCATCCCTTTTCTTATTTTCAACTAGATCCTTGTATTTTGTAACTAAATGAACAAGGATTTCCTTTTCATTTGACGAAAAATTCGGTCCACGTGTTTTCTTTGACATAATTATTTATATTCAATAAGAAGCACAATAAACCAAACCACAATCACAAAGCACAAATGCTACATAACCTCAACTCAAAATAATACCATGTTATGATTATTTGACGTGTCAATCGGTTTAAATCAAAAGTAGTTACCATTTCATTGAAATCACTTGGAGCTAACGACGTTTGAAATTGGTCGCGTAGCACCACAAATGACATATTATACGACTAGATAAAATATTACCGAACTCCGTCTAAATGACATGTCACAAATAAGCATTTCAATTTGGTTGCTTGAAATAAGAGTGAGTAACTTACAAGTCATTCAGTTAAATGTTCAATTTAATAACGGCTTGTTAATTTTTCTTCCTGGGACATGTAATGATATAACAGCCCGTTAATTATTAACAACTGATTAGTAAATGATTCATTAGGATTTAACAAACACAGTTTGGTGAAACTGGACCTTAACATTGCATCACCGCGCTCAACTGCCGTCTTCCTTCCTATTCGCTCAGTTTTTCTGAGTGAATAGGCTCTTAATAAACTAACGCGCTTTACCTTCAACGATCGCATCACTGCTTACCATCAGGCGGGATTGCAGTCAAGCGCTAGTTTATAATTATTAAAAAAAAAAATATATATTTGACATTGGAATCGTGATAGTTTTACACGCCCAGTGTAGCTACTATGAGTTTACATTACGAGACTCGATCGTCGATATCGAGAGCGTTTGACTCATCGATTGGCCCACTTCAAGGCTGTAAGAACTCTCAACCAATGAGAGCGACAAACGCGCTCGATATCGACGATCGAGTCTCGTAATGAAAACTCGGGGTAGCTACACTGATCTCTGTTTTGTATAGGGTCGCAACATATGCTGAACGAAAGCCGTTTTGCGTGGATGTGACGCATGTTCCCTCAATTATTTCTTTTTTTTTTTTTTTGTGTTTTTTAAGTAAACGTTTTTTCTCTATTTTTCTTGATTTCTAGTGGTCGCAAGAAATACTTCTGGGCATAAGATTTTTGGTTTGATTCAATATAGAATTTCTCAGTGGCAGTCTTGAGTTTGGCATTTTCACCCGTTTGATGGCATTATGCTCGCTCCCTATTACAAGGGAACTAAAATATAATTGGTAAAATGGGGGAGTACTATGGTACACCTCTGCCCAGATATACGGAGACTTGGCGTGTTATTTAGGTTAACAACAAAATACTGGAGTTGTTCGTTCTCGACTTGTGACTTTATTGTGGTCAACTGATCATATTGCATCAGGAATTATATTCATGATTATAGTTTGACCGCGAAGCCACAACAGTGGTTTGTATTAACCAACCAGCAAGGAAAATTCTCTATGTAGTATTACATCAAAGATTTCCCAATATTTCACATGTCGTAAAATTGTAATGTATTTAGCTTTTTTGATGTCAAATCTTTTGGGTATAGTACACTAAACTAAACAACATTCAAACTTTTTTTGAAGCTTTGGGTTCTTTTAAAAACTCATTGAAGAATCAGACATATGTTCCCATTGCTTGGACATAGACACAGGCCACCTCTCGGTAAGCGAGAGTGAAATTAGAATGATCAAAATCAGTCTGCCTTACCCTACCTTATTTCAACTACATAATATGTATGTTGTGGACGGCTTCCAGCCTATTCTGATTCAACAGAGTGCCTGTATTTTACACCCAAATATTCCCTTTCTAACCTCCACAACCCAGTATCTGGGTAATTCGCTGCCCTTGGTATCACGGTTGCAGACTTTAGGGCTTCTGAACTACTGTCAAAGATCCAACTAAATGATAACTGAAACTAATAGCTGAAGGTGCTTTTCGGGACCTAAATCGCATTCCTATGATTAGTTCGTCAATGACGAGAACATATGCACTGTTACACGGTTAAAGAACAATAAAATCACAGCTCAATAGGTTACATGTAGTATCTAGGTTCGTGACCAGGCAAAGTAAACACAATGTGCAAGAATTAATAACTGTGTGTTATGTACTCGAGAGGTGAGAATTGATCGCCCGCGCCGTGGAGTAACATACTGATATATTTCGCAAACTTTTTGCTATTACCTCATGTGAATAGATATAGGTAACAAGGTTCAGTTGAAAGGTAACTCGGGTAACTGCTACGTAGTTGTCTGACATTTATGCTGAACTGGACCTATTTGGCGCAACCGTTGGACTCACATTTGTTGATTGTCTTTTTTTTTTATCTGTTTCTCTTTTTTGTTCTGTTTTCTTTGTTTAAAAATAATATTAGTCTACCACTATTGTCACTACATATACTGTATGTATTTATAAGGGTGTGTGTCAAATAAAGTGTTTCTTTTCTTACTTTATGTAGATGTGTAAAAAATGTGTTATTGACCTATTCCAACTGAGAACTATCTTTACGAGACACACGCTCACAGATGAACTGACGGCTTGTTCTCAAGGGGGTTGAAAAACTAAACAACGCTCCCTGCTGTGATACTTGCATACTTTTTCTTCGTTCACTGATAGTCTGCATCGTGGGGCAACGCCAAAATGAAGTGAGGGAATTAATGCAGGGCTAAAATGGTTGTTTGTTTTGTCCAGCTAGTCCCGCCTGTCCCACCATGTTTTACTGGATTTAATGCAACGCCTTCCAGCTTTGTCAGAGCTCCACTTGGTAGTTATTTTTCCCCACAATTCATTGACTTCGTTTACGTTTATAAATTGGGTCAGACCACGCTGCGAGCTGGTGAGGAATCACCAATAAAGTTGTTATACCTAAGACATCCTCTCCGGTCATGAGATGTTAAATTTTCGACTTTATCGATAATGCGCATTAGGTACAAAGTTGATTAGGATAATTGTCTGTTTCGGGTAGATTGATATATTGTACATAGTCCCCCTTATTCATAAACGTTGCTTCTTCACTCACAATAATCACTAGTTAACTTTAAGCAACGTTTATGAATAAGGAAGAGCCTGTATAAGTATTTTGCAAAAGTGATCACCTGTACATTCCACGGAAAGTTCCGAAAGTAATCCCTTTATATCCCGCCTTAACCTCAATTTTTGGGTAACTACAAGGATTTTCTCGCAGTTTAAGAGTTAGTTATTTTTAGACTGTTGTGTGGGTAAATAATAATGAGTACTTAGCATCATCATCATCTCAGCGTTAATCCCAGTCGCATCCGTAGCTTTTCAGCTTTGAAGTCTGGGGTCCGCTTTATCAGTCTAACTGCTAATTTTGGCTAAACTTCGATATTTTCCGTGAAGCGACTGCCGTCTGACCTCCACAACCCGAAGGCGATATCTAAGCATTGCAGTTAGACCAATTGTTAGACTTTTGAGGGCTCCAACAACCCGTAACGACTGCCACTATATGTTCGTATGGCAACCGGGACCAACGGCTTAACGTGCTTTCCGAGGCACGACCAGACCAGTGCAAATATTCATATTCATGCATACAAATATTTGCACTGCGCGGGGATCGAACCCGCGCCTCCTTGCGCAGCAGCCACATTCGCTACCGCTACGCCACGGAGGCAGTCAACAATGAGTACTTAGCATAATACTTATAATTAGCCGTCCAAGGGAACTCTTCGTGATGTGTGTACTTGGGCCCGATTTCCTTAATATGGAAATAATATCTTTGCCATTGCATAATGAACTCCTGTATTTGCGTAACCTAATTCCCAAATAAAAATGTTCAACTATCAATAATAATCGATCATAATTGAATTAACAAGTTCATTTCAATTTTCGAGTAGCTTCGTGTTTAGAGTAGGTCTAGCAGGCACACTCACATTTCACTGGTTTCCAGACATCGATACCCATGAGCATGACATCGAGCTCTTCATAAGAAACCCCATGACATGCAGTTCATTCAATGCAGAGCTAAAGTGGACCACTGGTTGTTGGTTTTCTCAAGCTCATTAAATCGCCACACCTGAGCAGTGGATGCACCGCTTATCAGATAAATATCACCTGGTGTGCCATAACAGCACGTAACAACACATATTATGAAAAATGACGTAAGGAGTGCATCGTACTATGATGTTATGAATGATTTTATAAGTAATGTAGGAAACAACCAGTTTTGTGTGCGTTGACCGTTACATGCGATTTTCTAAATATTGGTTTCATCTGAAGTATAATTAGGTCGACTATTTGCGTCTTTCTGTTACTGGTCCCCTGGAGCGATACAGATTGAACATAATCAAGTATGAATCTTCTTTTACCCAAGAGGAAAACAATGATATCAACATCCTAGATGCCAATTCTTCTTCTTTCTTTTTCTGTTAGTGTCGATGGACTTAATATTCTTTGAGTCCACTAGGTGGCCACGTCAATAGGGTATTAGACTAAAAAAATTAATTAGTCCGTCATTCAGATGATAGAAAAATATTGGATACGTATATTTTGTTTTATCAAACCAATAAAGATTGACAAATATAAAAGGCATCAAAGATCATGAGTGGTGGTTGGTGACGTCACTGCTCGCTAAAAAGTGTAGCGTCCAGTGACGTCACACGAGTTTTCAACGCACTGTGTCGTCTTCATTTTTTGTTTATACGAAAAAAGAAAAAATATATGTCAAGTATTTTTTGGAAATCTGACTGACGGACTAATTAGTTTTTTTTTTAGTCAGATACCCTATTGCGGCATCAAGGGCGTTCATTAAGAAAGATATCAAAGATTTCGATGAACGGGCACTTAGGGCACTGCATCAGGTAGGGTATGGTCTGATTAAAGGCACCTTACTCTCACTGGGTATTGGGTTAGTCAGAAATTGCCCACCTTGACAAATTGTGTCTACAGCTCTACTTGGGTACGCAATCGATTGAGAGACTTTCCTTATCACCGTCGAGTGGCAAGTGTTTCTGAGCCTTAGTGAAGTCGGGAGGTGGGTTGCATGTCAGTCAGATCAGATCATACCAGGTCAGGACAGCCTTTCTGGCCTCTTATAGTTATTGGAAGATTGTCATTCTTATCCCACCCACAAACTTGACCAAAGTACAAAATTGCTTTCAGAGTCCATGTTACATACATCGATGGGTAACTAAAGAACTGGTAAAGCATACTGAAGTTCGCAGATAGACCGATTCGCGACGAGCATTACATTACAAATCTTCGGCACAATAACCACCATCATGATTTTTAATTGACACCTTGAAGTTGAGAAAACTATATTCTTTTTATAAAACAGTATTATTTCCGTTCAATGAGTATCCAATGATATCTTCACACGAAAGTTTTTTTTTCATATATCTTTACTGGAATGGCGAAATCAAAACCTATATCGGGGAGACAAACATTTGAATGCTACCCATAACAAATGTAATTGGCTATTGCAGCACAATATCTAAGGAAATGTATGAAATACATCTATTGTTTCGTATTGAGCAAGCTTGATAGATTATCTTTTGTAATACTGCATTAGTTTTTTTATATCTTTGTCGATTTTCTCTGCTAATTTAAGGTCACTCAACGTACTTTGGAGCGGGCTATGTTTGAGGTTGCTTTGATAGATTAAATCATAAGCCTGTACCCAGAGTTACCATTACAGCTTGCAGAGTAAGCAAGCTGAAGCGGCAGTAGGCTGGCCATGTTTGTCGATGGCCGCCACTGTACGTATTGACAAGCTTAGTATGGAACTCTCCCTATAGAGTTAGACCGACCAATGAAATCAAAAAGATGTCTTGAGACAAACTGGATATGCAAGTCGGAATATAAGATGCTGTAGCGCATCCGGTCACATCTACATTCTGACAAAAAACACAATTTCAGTTTCTGGAATTAATGAATTGGAACAGGGATTCTGGGGTATAATGCCTTGGTAGCTGAATGCAGCTGTGACTGCAGGCTAGTAATATCGTCCACCTGATAGTCTTGCAAAATGACACAACTGTCTAAAATATAAAAATACCAACTGATGATATTGATAGCCAGGTAACTGGGTAGATCTACACGAGAAAATAAATTAACAGTAATTGGCCGAGATACGGAAAAAAGTCATTAAAATATAATCGACCAATCGACTTATTTTTACCTCAATATGAAATAGGTTTTTGGTGCAACAAAAACATATCTAGTATTTAACAAATACCTAAGTACTAAACTTAATTCCTAGCCTCACCTTCTCCGCAAACAAAAACTGTTGTTATTGCAACAAATTCGCACACAGAAGCACAGTCTCAATGTTACCACATCGTGCGATCTCAAACGACCTTTACTTACAGGCCCCTTCCGGCGTTAAATATCTTGACCACATGTGAACTATTACGACAAATGACATTTAGACCTTAGCTTAGGTAATATTCACTTTTGGTATTTTGAAGAAAATTATGGCAGTTCAGGATGTTAGAAGATTAGTAGACATATGGAACCTCATTTCGCAAACATGGATGCCGTAGGCACTACAACTAATTTTAAATGTTATGTATTAGCACTACCATCAATTTATTACTTTAGGACGCTCGCTAGGTCAGCCAGTTACTAAGAAAAATGTTTTTTTCTTTCCTATTTTAAACAAGAAGCTTATTTTTAACTAAATACCGCAAATCAAATAAAATACTACGTAAACGACTTTACTCGTCCAAGCCTAACATCAAATCGTTTTTCAGGCAGCCTAGAGTCTACCCTTTTTTATATTACGTTCTCATTTCGAAATAAAACTGTCACAGTCGGTTTGCTAAACTAATCGTCTCTTGAGTAAATACACTTTGGAGCTTCGTGCAACTTCCCAGAGTTAAGTAAGAGGTTGCAACAAGTCTGCAACTGGCTGCAACGACTCACGGATTGCTTTGAGCTTGATTACGTAATGTTTTAGCTGGAGATCAAGATCGGATGGCCTGCAAGATAGTTTTGTAATTGCGTCTTCCAAATCACGCCGGTTTGGTGCAAGATATAGGAGAAAGCGATTATTTGATGTCCACATTATATGAAATCTCTGAAAACTTACGTGTAGTGAGCTTGAAATGATATGTCATTTCACCTTAAGCTAGGGATTAACACTATTTATTAAAACCTTACTTTAAGCTCACTTAGTCCAAACTTTTACAGGGAGATTTTTACACAATAAATCAGCTATCTTTACTTTTTGTAGCTGTTTTTGATAAAGTATTAAGGGACATAATAAATTATGATAGCCGAACTAAGACTGTGCTATTAACTATACTCGTATACGATCGCATTGCGGAATTTGACATGGCACCCCTCTTGAGAACGACCTCTTGTTTTAACCTTTGTATATAGTATAATAAGTCCATAGTACAATAGTCTAAATGCACTATGACCTACTTTTTTCGTATCTATTATACTCATGTTGCTATGTTTTAGTAGCTGCACTCGGCATACGTTGCAATGCCACAGGACCCTTCCCGGGCGTCTTCAAAACACCCTAGCAAAATTTCATCACAATCTGATCGTTGGTTTAGGAACATGTGGACAAACAAAAAATGTTTTTTATTAATGAGATATCAGTTTGCACTATACATACTGTAAGTTATAAAAGAACGATTTAAAATTTTGATATCCATAAGTCTTGCACCAAATACAACCAAAATAGTTAATCAGGCTTGCTCTTGTGTCTCTATTACAGCATTATGTTCAGCATCTGCTTTAGTAATCGTTCATTTGTTTAGCTCTTTGCACCACGCACTACTTTCGGTTTCATTAGCATGTCCCACTTTATACTATTTTGATATTTTTATTCAGAACGCGTTTCACTGCCGCCTTGAACTTGAGTTTCTTCTGACATATGCTTTCAAAACGGCACATGTATTGCGAAATGTGAAGAAAAGATATTACGTGTCGTTCGTAGTACAAGTAAATGTGTTTAAGAGGCTGTCCACGCAGCAATTCTAGGTCGATCGTGGAATATTTTAATGATATTGAATTAGCATCTTAAGTTTTCTCAGATTTAAAGGCTTCCTCTTCCTTATTACTTGGGTTTATGTGGCAAATTAAATCTGTGGTTTCGTAGTTGTTATCATTGTACAATCCTATTTCTCGGTTAAAAATTCATGAAAGTTATTCACTAGTTTTCGTAGTTGCTATCATTGTACAGACGATATCACATCAAGCTATTACAATCTATCAGATTTCTTTATACATTTTCAACTTTATTTCTAAAATATTAAGGCTTATTTATTGGGATTATTTGACAGTTTCGGGAAGCTTGTCCTGCTGCCGTCCGTACAATCCTACTTGATGAAACCTCCGTTGATGTACCCCACACCGTTTGTACTTGGTATGGTGTATAATGAGCTCAGGGTTCGCCGAAAGTGCAGTCTTGCTGCATATGTAGTTAAGTCACATAACCCAGGAGTGCTGCGTCAGCTAGAGCTTCAAGTGCCGAACCGGTACGTGTGGAGGCGGCGACGTCCGCAACTGCTAAACGTGTCTGTGGCCAGAACCAACCTATTGGCGAAAGCACCCTTCAACCGTGCAATCCGTGTGGTGAACGAAACTCATGAAAGTCTGGCTATATTTTCGTGAATTGTTAGTTATATTTAAGTATTAGTGGATAAATGCACTGTCGCATTAGGTTAAGGCCTGTAAGGACAGTTGTAAGAGTGATAAATAAATAAATAATAAATAAATACTTCTGTTAAGGGTTTGGTTTCACATCTAGTCCTTCTAGCGGACATTATGGTTGGTGTCCATAAATTGATTAAAAATAAGCACATTTTTAATTGGACGTCAAAATTTTATAAGACAGTTCCTCAAACGCCTATCCGTAGTTAAGGGCGAGTGTTTTGGGGCACTGTCTGCCTAATGCTTAAGCTGACAAAAAGTGGCACAATAAAGTCCCCAGGTCTTCTGTCTATAAAAGCATGAGCGGTTCATTATGATGTAGGTATTTTGTTTTATATTTAGCTTTGACAACTTAATACTTCAAAGGAGTCAGAAAAGTTCTTCTAAAATATGCGACACATGACATTTTCCAATCCGTGCTGAGCCGGAGCTGGAGGATTGCTTTCTATCACATAGTGAGGGAAAGTCTGTGTCCCAGCAATAAAAACGTTATAGGCTTAAAATACTTGCAAACCAGTTGATAAAATTAATTAGCAAAAATCAATACCCGCTGTTAATCGTAAGAAGCCATACATATGCGTCTACTTCGTTAGAATTACGCAATGTATTTTTGCTAATCGATCGCACAAATTAATAATCAACCGGGTTTCAATCAACTAATTAATTAAAATGGCCACCATTGCGTAACACTTTCAATCACAATTTGAATAATTTTGAAGGTATTGCTAATGGGCTTTCCGAAGCACGGAAGGACCTCGTTATGTTAAGATGGAAGGATTTGTAAAGATGTACAAATCCTTCCACGGACCAACCTCGGCAAGCTTAGCTTAACTTGATTGATTGACCCGTGCCGCTATTATTACATAGCCACATGAATGGTAAATTCCATGGTCCAAGGAGCGAAGTATGACAGGAACAAGAAGAGAGACAGAGTTGGAAACGAAAGCCTAAGGTAAATAATCAAAACAATAGACATTTTAACCACGATTAACCAACAAAAGTGGAAGTGAACTGGCCTCATGATAAGGGGAAATCAAGAGTAGTGGAGAAGAATTCTAACAGACTGGTACCCCAGAAATACGGATAAACATTCTAAAATGATGGGAGGATGGAAGACTGGAGGAGAATGGCCCGAAAGTGATAGAGTACAATAAATAAATAAATATATACGGACAAATCACACAGATTGAGCTAGCCCCAAAGTAAGTTCGAGACTTGTGTTATGAGATACTAACTCAAGATACTATATTTTACAATAGATACATATATAGATAAACATCCAAGACCCAGGCCAATCAGGAAAAGATCGTTTTCCATCATGACCTGGCCGGGGATCGAGCAGCTAGAGGAGGTCTTTGCCAAGGGGCAGACTGAATTAAGGGACGTACTTTAGCATAGCAATTACGACTCTAACGGTATCAACAAATGCCACATGCGAGGTAGGTATGCGTTATACTGACGTCATACAGGTCCTCCATCTGGCAAGCATAGTTTACCGTGCAACTAGCATATGAATGAACCGTCGGGCCAATAGACAATACCCGTCTGATCGAAGATCCCTTTTCTATGGAAGATAAGTGAACTTTACACACTGTTCCTTATACCTAGTGGTTTACCAAATACCGATTCAGTATAAAAGACTAATAAAAATGGTAAATTAATTCCTTTTCCTAGACTATCTTACTGATTGCTCTCAGTTTAAATTCACTTCCTTGGTAAACATTTCTTCCAAGTAGTGACATTCTGTTCCCAGTAGTTTCCAGAACTGCACTAATTGTACTGCACAATGATTACAGCACCGAGAAAGTCTATACTTACGTGTAAATCTAAAATGGTAACTGTTGGTTGTTAGACAATTATGTTACGTTTCTTGCTTCATCGGAGGTATTACAGACGGTAGACAAACATCAGCCCAACGGCGGAAATCGGTGGAAATTGAACAGAAGTTTTTTTTATTACTTCAACGCATATAAGGAGGATACAGTAGGAAAACAGCGAAATCTAAATTTAGGTACTCACGTTTCATACAATTTGCAAGTCAGTGTAATTTATTGTGTTAAATAAAATAAGATTCGCGACCATAACAGATATGGCTGTACAAAATGATTTTATCATTAGAATCATCAATAACAACTTCTTAGGTTAGAATTGGCCCCAAAATCATGATTCCATGAAATACTCATTCAATAGGCAAAGCACGACAGATGTTTGATATAAATTCATTTCATAATATAACCAATGTAGGCAAAGGTCTCCTGAAGTCGACTCACTTTCCGGAGTCATCACACGGCTCTAGAGCTAGTGAATTTCACGCCTTTAATTTTCTTGTTTAAGATCATAACATTATTTTCCTTTACCGTTTTATGAGCTGGTCAATCGTCATACAAAACATTGTTTCAAGTATGCTATTCCAGTCATGGTTTTTCTGGTTGATAATAGGAATGTCAGAGATGGTCATTTTTGTCGGTGATATATCTCAACGACTAAAGTTGCATGTAGCCGAGCGGCCGTCTGTATTCGGCTTTACTGGAGTTACTGGTGATACAATACAAAACATTGTATTTCCTTCTTCATAATTGTTTTAATAATTGTAATTGAAATGCTTCTTGTTGTGTGCACGAGTTTAATTATTGCATGTTTGTGTCGTAACCTTTAGTTTTGTTTAGAAAATTTTCCGTAGTTTGATGATGGTTGTTGTCAAGTCAGTGAGTGATGCGCTATTGTTTTGCTTGTTGAGGATCCCTTCACTTCCTTTGAAGCTCATGTTATAAATCTACCACATCCAACTCCCCACTACTCTCAAGGCAACGGGAGAAAATATTTACTTGGTTTTGTTATAAAAATTCGACAGTTCGCAAAGCAAAGTAAAACCTTTTATAGAACACTGCACACCTGATACGCTTAATTGTGTTTAAAAAAAAATCACGTATTAACGAGTATACTGTGACATATGCTTGGATCGTGAGTGACATTTCAACTAAACAGGTTTTTATTCAAAGGATATGCAGCACTAAAAAACTGGCTATTTAACATCTGCTGCTTGATAAAGCAATAAAATCCAGTATCTAAATGCAAGTGGAAGCTTGGTTGAATGCCCAATCACTGAATAAATTTAATGATCTCCCAGATCTGCTGTTGCCGTTAATTTTAGACCTTGTATTGACTTCGTTTTATATCTTTTTTGGACAAGCTAAATAAATTAATCTGGTGTCAAATCTCTTTATAAGTTGAGTCTTAATAACTCAAAAACTGCAATTAGCATGATGGGACTGCTGATATGATGTTTTGCTGGCACAACCCTTTTAGTATCGGGGTAAAGCTGTAATATCTTTTGTTAACTGCTATTATGCACAGATCTTAAATGATTTTGAAAGTAGTTACAAACGCTTTTATACATCAAACCTATGTTTTTGAAGATGAGGTCGGTGTTTCCTTTTTAGTCTAAGAAGGGCTGAAACATACTCAGAAATCACAGTTTCTTTAAAGTCATCATAATCATGGGTCAATATTCACATCAAGACCATGTCAAAAATCTATGTCCGAGATGGTCTTTTCATGGACAATACAGCCCCCTAATCGGCGAACACATATTTGTCAAATGATAGCGACTAGTTGGCATCGGTTGGGATCGTTCGGACCGCCCATTGGTCCGTTCGGTCCAAACGATCCCAACTAGTTGCAATCATTTGACAAAAATGTGTTCGCCGATTAGGGGGCTGATTGAGACTTTGAGAGGACCAGTTCAGCTATGTGCACGCATTACTACTATGATCTACCGTCAGCTGTGCTGTGCGCTCGGTAACCACACTGCAATAATTTCTAAATGTATTTGGGAAAAGTATAACATGGTGTAATTATGATTGGAATCGATTCAGTTGCTGATTCTGTCCTTACTATATTCAGGTTTCTTATAAAAAAAACGACGTTGTGTATAGTCGAGATAAACAATATGTAAAGAAAACCCTGTCCGACCCATAAGGTTAATAAAGGTTAGGTAAACACTTGACCAAATATAATATAAAATTTTACGTAATCATCATAGAAACAATACTAATGAATTTTGAAATAATCTTTTTTTCCCGCGAATTAATTCCAACTTCCCCGAAATTTGGTAATTTTTAAAAAAGTGACAACACCGGTATTATTATGAGCGAATAGCGATGCGATCACGTGCCGCGTGCCCTGCCGCCCGCCGCCCGCGGAAGGGTGGTAACGCACTTTTATTAAGTTACCTCTTTTTGCGAATAATATTTATTTTTTTAGGGGGATTTTTTTTTTTAAGTTTAGCCGGACTTTGTATCCATTAGTAGAATCAGTTATCGATACCGAACAATACCTTCACGGATCGGACAGGGTTTTCTTTACATATTGTATAACTGTAAACAGTCAGACCATGTTTAAACAACAGAGCAGAGAGAAACTTATAAAAAAATAAAAATTAACCACATAGTCTTCACATTTACTATTATAGTTAAAATACTAGAATACGTTTTAAATTAAGCAAATAATTCAGTGAAAAGCACTGACATACGATTGAAAAGCACTTTGTCATTAGATTTTTGGGAGCATTAAATAAATTGTTTATTTCTCAGCTTTGTACATAATTTTTATAATAATTTTCTTAATTCTAAATAGCACTGATGTATATTTTGCCTGAACTAGGTAGAACCTGTGCTTCAGGCGTAAACGTGCTTATTATACATTTTTATTTTGCAATAAAAGTAGTACGTAAAAATCTTCGACACAACGGAATTATACGTGTTATGATTAGTATCCTATTGCTTACATAGTATTATTAGTCTGTTAATGTAATGATTATTTCTAAATTCATTTACATACTGTGAGTAGCTCTTCAGCCTGCTCATATGATAAACCTTGTAGATAATTAGAAACAACATTCTTATAGCTAAAATAATTCAATAGACCTCTGGATCATTTGCGATGATATTATGTACTTTGGGCGTTGTCCTGTGGTGCCCGTTTACCGTTTGGCGATTCAATCAATACAATATATTACCGCTACTCTGAATACCTTCTGCGACGTGCTTTTAATATTCGTATCAGCCAGGTCGATATAAAACTACGTTTCATATAATAGCCATCATCATATTTTCTTGTGGTTATCTGCGGTGAGGAATTCAAGGAATCTCTCGCTTTGTTTTCCTTGTTTTTTCGAAGGTGTCGTGAAGATGGGAAGCATTGTCCACCTGAACTTAGCATGATGGCGTGTTGACCGCTCCGTGGCGCAGCGGTCAACACGCCTGCCTGCGACGTGGAGGCCCCGGGTTCGATCCCCGGCCAGGTCATGATGGAAAAACGATCTTTTCCTGATTGGCCTGGGTCTTGGATGTTTATCTATATATGTATCTATTATAAAATATAGTATCGTTGAGTTAGTATCCCATAACACAAGTCTCGAACTTACTTTAGGGCTAGCTCAATCTGTGTGATTTGTCCGTATTTATTTATTTATTTATTTATTTATTTTTATTTAATATCATAATCAGCCTATAATGTTCCCACTACTGGGATACAGGCCCCCTCTTGGAGAAAGGGAGTGGGCCATAAACTACCACGCGGGCCCAGTGAGGGTTGGTAAATGTCCTGTCTTCGAAATTTTGCCTCTAGGACTTGCTCGTTTCCTCAAAATGTTTTCCTTCATCGTTTTGATAGCAGTGTTGATGAAATATTTACACAAAGTAAAGCGCCTGACGGGGTTCGAACCTACAAACTACAACTTGTAATTTGCGGTCGATACCACTAGACCACCGCTTAATGTCATTAAATCCCTAAATATCATTTAAGCATTTTCAGTCACTTATTTCTAATTAATTGTGATCAAATGATGATAATATATTTTCGCTTGAGGATAAGATATTGGTAGGAGTTTTGGCGGGAAAGTCAAGCTGAGTGTCACGCTCATTTTTCATTGGACTTTTAAAATTATTTATAGTGTTGTTTACTAAATTAAAATGCGTGATTTATGTAGTAAAAAGTGTAGCATTCAGTAAATAATTCATAAAGAACAGTGAAATATCGCAGCATAGTGGCCACATCATGACTTTGTCTCAAACCTCCATCGTAAGACGGGTCACGCGGCCGTCTTTTGCGACATGAACAATTCATTACGTGACATTGGCTAAATGTACAAACCGTGCGAAGCCATAAAATAAAGAAAAAAAAAAAGATTGGTATTATGGTTGCCGTTGGGCCCGGTTGCTATACGAACTTATAATGGCAGTCGTTACGGGTTATTGGAGACCTCAAGAGTCCGACAATAGGGATGTTTCCTGGGTAAAAAAAACATTATTCTATTTAGTCCGTCATTCAGATTATAGAAAAATATTGGATACGTATATTTTGTTTTATCAAATCAATAAAAATTGACAAATATAAAAGGCATCAAAATCAGGAGTGGTGGCTGGTGGCGTCACTGCTCGCTAAAAAGTGTAGCGTGCAGTGACGTCACAAGAGTTTTCAACGCACTGTGTCGTTTTCATTTTTTGTTTATATGAAAAAAGAAAAAATACTTGTCTAGTATTTTTTGGAAATCGGAATGACGGCCTAATTAGTTTTTTTAGTCACATACCCTATTGGTCTGACTGCAATGCTTCGTTATCGCCTTCGGGTTGTGGAGGTCAGACGGCAGTTTTTCACGGAAAATATCGAAGTTTAGCCAAATGAGCAGTTAGACTGGTAAAGCGGGCCCCAGACTGCAAAAGCTTCGAATGCGACTGGGATAAACGCCGAGATGATGATAATGATTTTGGGTGCCAATTGACATAAGTTTTATACTAGCCTCTTTCTATTTCACTATATTTATTATAATTATGTAGTATGTAAATTAGTGAATTATGCTTTATTTAGTAGGAAACTATTTTTACGCATTCGTGTTTTTATAATTAATTCTGAGTTAATCTTTTAAGTATTTGGGGTTACGGGTGGTGGATTGAAGAAAGGCCCAAATTTACATTTCAGGTCATCCGTGACCACAAACTAAAATGTTTTGCCTAAGAAGATATTTGAGAGGTGATCGGCATCACGTAACAGTCAACTCTTTTTTATCTGTTTCTTTGTTTACTTAGCCATTCATACAAACTTAAAAATATCATGGAAGGTTTATTTTAACGCACTGGATTTTTATCTCACTGCTCTGTACCGAAAGTTGAAAGTTTAAAAATGTTTTTTGACGCCCTGGGATGCGTGAAAGACTAGTGCGCGATAAAATCCCGGCGTGATATTTTTTCGTACGTGCTACGTCTTAGATAAGACTACGATTATTTCTTTAACTGGCCCTTATATCTATAATACAAATGTTCTGATTCTATGCCATAATAATACATTATTGTATTTTTATAAGGCTGAATCAGGCAAACTATTTTATAATATCTGACAAATCATTGTCCAATCGTTCCTCATCATGACCTGGCCGGGTTCGATTCCCGGCCAGGTCATGATGAAAAACGATCTTTTCCTGATTGGCCTGGGTCTTGGATGTTTATCTATATTTATATCTATTATAAATATAGTATCGTTGAGTTAGTATCCCATAACACAAGTCTCCAACTTACTTTGGGGCTAGCTCAAACTGTGATTTGTCCGTATATATTTGTTTTGTTTGTTATTTGTTGTTTGTTTAAATCATCTCCAAAACAGATCTACTTGCTCTAGTTTCCATTCTTTCTGAAGCACACTTATGTCATTACTTCCTTTTTTGAAGTCTTTGGCGAGTGTTCATAGATGTTCACTTACGCAATATAGACTTCGTGGTTGAACGAACTTCGTAAGAACTTTTTGGCGCGAACTAGGTTCTTCGTATTCATTTGTAAAATTATATTCTTTCATTATATTCTAAGCCTCGTTTAATACTTTAATGAGCCTATTAGGCTGTTTTATTTATAGGGTTGCTTCTCATTCAATTTTGCACGTTATTTTAAGTAGATTGTTGCCTGATGCTTTTATAATGATATCTCGATCGTCATCATAACTAGCTCAGAAACCACAGTCACTAAACATATTTTAGTCAGAAAAGACTCAATGTTCATGGCACCATGTTCAACACTTGATATACTAAACACTATAGCAGGCTTAAAAAATACAAACAGTGTAGGGTACGATGGTATATGTACAAAAATTGTTAAAACTGTAGCACATGAAATATGTGAGCCCATAAGCCACATTATTAACTTAAGCATCAGTGAAGGTATGTTTCCGAATGCGCTAAAAAAATCTATAATAAAACCGTTATTTAAAAAGCAGGATAGGGAGCTAATCGAATTTTACAGGCCAATATCATTAATCCCAATCATATCAAAAATTGTCGAAAAATATATATATAGGGAACTTAATAAATATTTGGAAAAAAATCATATACTATGTGATGAACAGAAAGGATTTAGGGAAAAAAATCAATTAATTTAGCCATATACGATTTCTTACATACAGTTATGATAAACATGGATAGAAATACACCAGTCTGTGCCATCTTCTGCGACATGACACAGGCATTTGATTATGTCCAACATAATATATTACTTAATAAACTTGAAGCATATGGTATAAGAGGTAACATATTTAATCTAATAAAATCATACCTACATGACAGAAAACAAGTAACGCAAATCAATCGAATAAATATGAGCTCAAAACGTGAAGACATTTTTACGTCGGGCGAACGAACCGTCCCTCATGGAGTTCCGCAAGGTAGTGTGCTTGGACCACTCTTGTTTACACTATATATTAATGACTTCCCTAAGTCCATTAAACATCCCTTGACGTTGTTTGCCGATGATAGTACGATAATTATACCATGCCACAATAAAAGTACATATGAAACAGACATAAAAAATACATTAGTTGAAGCGGTAAAGTGGCTGGATAGTAATAAATTAAAAATTAATATAAATAAAACTTTAATTATGCACTTTAGCCAACGATCATCATTATTCTCTAGTCTTGACATCAAATATAATAATAATAAAATACTGACAGCTAATAGTACAAAATTTTTAGGCCTAACAATTGACAGGAACTTAAATTGGAAAGCGCACATTGAGACTCTAGCAAAAAGAATATGCAGTAGTGCATACGCGTTATATAAATTATCACGTACTCTAAATATAGAAGCTATATTAACGGCCTACTATGGTTTAGTTGAATCTGTCATTAGATATGGTGTGATCTTCTGGGGTAACTCAACCGCTAAAGATATTATCTTTAAAAGACAAAAGTTCTGCTTGAGATCCATGTTTAATCTCAAAACTACTGATAGCTGTAAAAAATATTTCATTGAATATCATATTTTAACATTACCTTCACTTTACATAATAGAAATAGTAATGTTTGTAAAACTATATCCACATTTGTTTCCTCGCATGGCAGAAAAAAATCCTAGAAATAGACGTGATGACTGCAAAATATGTTTACACGCCTCAAAGACTGCACTTATGCACATGTGTCTTTTGTATGGCACCAATAATCTACAACAAATTACCCAAAAGTTGGAAAGAGCAAACAGTGTCTAAACTCAAAGAAACAATGAAAAAGTTTTTAGCACAAAAAGCATATTATAGCATTAATGATTTTTTAAATGATTCAGTAACTATTATAAATTAAAAAGTATAACTAATATTGTAGTAATTGTGGTCCTGTAGTAGTGGGGAACTTAAAATGCTTATATTATAAATTTTATTAAAATTTGAATTGTTTTAATATTGTTGTAAATCTTAATTGTGATAATTATAATATGAAATATTGACATGGTATTGTATATATTTAGCATGTGCTAAAGAAATAATATTTTTTGTTAAATATTCTAGTAATTGTGTGATTAATGTAAATATTTGAATTTCATTTTATTAATTTGTTTGAGTTGCGATCGATATCTATTATATAAATATAAAATTTAATATAAGTCATCCATTCTATTGTAATAATTATGTATGTACCTAAAATATTTGCACGCCATGAGAAGTGGCAGACATGTCGTGAGCCACTCTTTCTCAAGATCCTACATGCATGAGTTTTGTATTCTGTATGTATACACATGTTTGGGCAAATAAAATTTCTTATTCTTATTCTTATCAGCACCCTAATTACGTAACAGATTATTAATCGGAATCTGCATCATTCTGAAGCAAGTATCTAAACCATTGCTTTATAATCAAATACACAAAACTTAAATAACGCAATTAATGTTGTTAACTTGTCAAATTGAAACCGTTTCCGATAAATAATGTGTTACGTAATTGCCCCGCAGATCAACAATCCAGGTTATCAATTCTGTAAAAATTTGCTTGAAAAGTTGGCCGAAGTGGGCTTAGAGTGCGCTGTCAATTGTGTCAATCCCTAGCATTAGTTAGAAGGACAGTCACTCCACGCTTAAGTTTTCACGCCGAGATGGTTACAGAATCACACTGCAGAAGTTCATTCAATATTTTTGGCTCTGATAATACAGCACTAAAGAGAATGGCTGACAGTATTCTTACTGCCGATGGCACCGCAGTGTCTTGAATATTGCTGGCCAAAATTTCTTGACCCTCACGGCGTCGTCTTCGACTACTGCTGATGGCACCACAGTATCTTGAATATTGCCTGTTCAAAACTTCTTGACCCTCGCGTCGTCTTGGACTACTGCCGATGGCACCACAGTATCTTGAATATTACTGGTCAAAACTAAGGCTGAATCAGGCAAACTATTTTATAATATCTGACAAATCATTGTCCAATCGTTCCTCATCATGACCTGGCCGGGTTCGATCCCCGGCCAGTTCATGATGGAAAACGTTCTTTTCCTGATTGGCCTGGGTCTTGAATGTTTATCTATATATGTATGTATTATAAATATAGCATCGTTGAGTTAGTAACCCATAACACAAGTCTCGAACTTACTTTGGGGCTAGCTCAATCTGTGATTTGTAAGATATTATGGTCCATCAATATGAGCCAGCCCTTTTCCTTTTCCATCCTCATAAGATGTCCATGACAAGCGAGTCTCTTTCAAAGAAAAATCTGCCCCATAAATTCAGGTTGTTTCGTCCCTGCGTTCTGTTGAACACTTTTGTAAAATAGCTGTTTTTTTTTGTAACTGGCGAAGTATTTCACCGCAGAGGGCTCCAGAACAATGTGCAAATCCTTGGTAACAGGTTGTGCGTTAAAATCCTTCCCACCCTATACGTACACCTGTAGTCAATTAACTCTGTTCCTTCGAACAAGATATCCGACCAGAGAAATAAAGACATTGCAAGACAATGACCCCGACCTTTTTTACACAAATATTTCGAAAAGTTGTAAACAAAAGTCGTCAACCTCGCAGGCAGGCTTTTAACTTCCAGATTCTTTGATTAATGACTCATTTAAAATACCGTTTCCGTGTAATTAAATGCCTAATTAGTCGAGTTTCTAGTACACGCGGTATTGATATTGCATACTTATATGCAGTAGTATTTACTTCTTACTTTAGCTGTTTGCATGTACTTTGGTATGTATTGGTAACGACAACTTTCATCCTACACATAGTTATGTAATGCACCCGATTTTACATTTTGCAGGGTAAACTGCTAAATCTGTATTTTTTGGCATAAGTTGCGTATCAACGTCCCCTTATTTATTGGCTGCAATTGGTTACATTTTCGTACGATGGAAGATTCCGAAGTAAAACTTACAATTCAAATTAGCCTGCACACAATATCTGAACACTTATATAGCGGCCTTTGGCCAAGCGCTTTCTTTGGGTCTAGCTCAATCTGTGTGATTTGTCCGTATATATATATAAAAATATATATATATATAAAAATATATATATATATAAAAATATATATATATTTTTTTATTATTATTTATTTATTATTTCTGCCCAAATACGTCATATGCCGCGTTGGTTTCCTTCAAGGATTAGCCGCAAAGACCGGACCAGTGCTTAATGTATTTAGCATATTTTCATGCCATGTGTCCGTTTTGAGGTTGTTTTTTTCAGCTTTTAGGTTTCATCAGACATCTATCGTCAGCCATAGCCATAGCCTCGTCTCCCTTTTTTGCACTAATATACTTGACACGATTCTTCTGCTGTATAGACCATGTCCTAAATAACCCTGAGAAGATTCCAAATCCATTTTCTTTCTCAACCACAAAGAGCAGCTTATTACAGCGCTATGTGGCGCGGGCGTCGTTCTACTTGCTCAACTACCGTTGCGTCACGCGGGTCATCGAACCTCCTTGCGAGGTTGCGCGCCAAAATGTAGGTTGTACGTCACAGCTGTCAAATGATTATGGCGCGCAATTTTTATTACAATTATTTAATTGTTGCGTTATAAATATAACTTTATCGTTGTATTATTGTTTTTTGACAATGACCTTGTTTTTTTTTAAGAATGTTTTTTTCTTAATCAATCGATAAAAGAGGCCTTGAAGTTATAATTGCCTATATTATTCAATTATGTATGGTGTTTCTTTATCATCTTACCTAGTGGGCATTAGGGTATATAATTAATTTGGATTACAGTGCAATATTTGTGATTTCATGATTGGTGATAAGAAAACTGAACTTCAATGATATTTAATGTAAACAATAAACCCAGTGATACAAAATTCTGAATGGAATCTTATAAATTGTCTATGATATTTAAATTATGCTACATGCCGAATTGAACTGAATCTATACAAGAGCTTTTCTCGAACCTTTCTCATATTCTAAAAAATAAATTAGTAATTTCCTAGGGAGCCCGTCGTTAGTTACATACCGATTTTTCCATATTTCTTACTTATTTGGAGAGGTAAATTGCAAAGATCAAGTTTATTACGGAGATTTTAACAGAGCTACGACGATTTGCCTGGAAATTCTGCAGCCCGTCAATCGCATAACCGTGGCGCTGTAATCGCGCCATCCGTCATGTCAGATATGACAAAAAGTATCAATTAGATATGTAGTTTATATATTTGTAAACGCACCCACGATGCAGGAGAAATTCTTAGTGTGGGGCTACGTTTTTACAAAATAAAAAAAACAAAACATACAAAGAATAATATCTGAATTTACAAACCTAATCATGCCTATGAATGCAAAACAACATAGAATCAGTAAGAAATATGCGTTTATTGGTATTACAGCAAAATAAAATGTCCATGAAGGACCTTTTTCACCAAATGTTAGTATAATCCTAACATTGACGAGTATTACTCACATTATACATTTTTAGTTCACATAAACATTTATTGCATTTGCGTTGGTTATGCTTGGAATGCGGCCAACGGATAAAACAGTTTTTGAAATGTAGACCATTTTACTAAATAAATTGTGCATTTAATGAAATTGCGTAGAATATTACTCATCATTGCTCATCATAAGAGCAGTAGTGGTCCAATGATAACGGCTCTGACTTACGTGTTGTATGTCATAGGTTCTTATCCAGACGCTTTACGTTGATTAAATAATAGAAAAGAAAGAAATGTTTTTATTCCGCACAAACAAAACGCACATTACAATTAAATACCATAAAATATTAAAAAAAAAGACAAAAACGTAATAACGCCAAAAGTCTCGTTCTCGAAACATGCAAACTTATAAAAAAAGTTGATGTCAAGCCATAATTTCATCACCGCTGTTCTCTGTTAATTAAAAGTGTAGGAAAACACCGTTCGTGAGGAAACTGGCGAATCCTAGAACCAAAAATTCGAACACATTCGACATCTACCGATCTGCAAAAAGGCCGTGTGGTAGTTTTCCATAGAGGGGCTGTGTTGAAGCAGTAGGAACTAAAAGAAGAAGATTCTTCTAGGGTCACGGTTTCTTTTTTAATCAACCACAACCCTGACCCAGGAGGCATCGGTCTTCGTGGACCCCGTCACGACGCTCTTAATAAAATAGTCATAATGTCTATGCAAATACAGATGTATTTGCATAGAAATTATGACTATTTTATCCTTAAAACCAGAGATTAAATAAAAAAAACCATTCTGCCGATCAGTTCTTTAAAAATCTCATCGTAAAAAGTTGGTTGAAATGAGCTGTCATCATCATTCATCTTCATCTCACCGTTAATCCCAGTCGCATCCGAAGCTTCTTCAGCTTTGGAGTCTGGGGTCCGCTTTACCAGTCGAATTTTGGCTAAACTTCGATATTTACCGTGAAGCGACTGCCGTCTGACCTCCACAACCCGAAGGCGATATCGAAGCATTGCAGTTAGACCAATTGTTGAACTTTTGAGGGCTCCAACAACCCGTAACGACTGCCATTAGGTGTTCGTATGAAATGAGGTATCAATAGTCTGGCTATTTGTGTATTTGAGTTTAAAAGTTTGTAAATACACTCATGATACAGGAGTAATTCCTAGTGTGGGGCAAAGTTAAAAAACAGTGTCAAACTGTAGCATTAGTAACAATGAATGACAGCTCACTCCACGCTCTTTACACCTTTTTTTTGTTGGGATGGGAAATCATCAAATGACTTCTCCCGCTCTGGGCGGAGCGGAAGGGCGTGTCAGACTTTTACTGACCAAAATCCACCTATGTTTCGTCACTTGCCTGTGGGCCAGGGTCACGGTTTCTTTTTTAATCAACCACAACCCTGACCCAGGAGGCATCGGTCTTCGTGGACCCCGACACGACGCTCTTTTCATCTAAGTTTTCACAGGTGGGATGATTAGACAATAGGCCGACTGGTAATCTATCGGCCGAATACTGAAAAGCCACTCAAATATTTGAGACCCGCTTAAACTTTTGAGCAGCTCCTAACCTTCAATTTCGTATACACAAACGTCAATTTTAAGCGTCTGTTAAAAATAAATGCAACTTGAATTAAGTTGTGCTCAGAGACCACTCAGTGAAAAAGTCGTATACAGAAACGCTACTCAACGTTATTTAGCTGTCAAATCAAATGTCAAACTGATTTGAGCAGCCCTTAGATCTGAGAGTGGTCGCGAGGCCCCTCAAATCAAATAAAAGTTGTTAAAAAGTTTGTAAACAGTGGTAAAAATGTCTCTATCGTCATTGTCTTCACTTTCGGATCACGAAAGCCCAACCGTGAGGCGCAGAAATGAAAAGAAGCTGGATGCTTTTCTAAAGTACAACGACGTGGAATTTCGTTCACGGTTCCGCATCTCAAAAGATACCGTATTGTATTTGGATTCAGTTTTCGGTAACACAATCAAACCATTAACAAAAAGAAACCGAGCCATACAACCAGTGGACCAAATACTAATTACTCTACGGTATTATGCGACTGGTAGCTACCAACGCGTAATAGGAGATATTTTTGAGGTCGAACAACCCACGGTGCATCGAATAGTGCATAAAGTAACCGCCAAAATAGCGAGCCTAAAGTCTCATTATATAAATATGCCAACACAGGAAAAATATCCAGTTGTGGCAAATGAGTTTTTTGCTATAGCAGGATTCCCAAGAGTTGTGGGAGCTGTGGACTGTACACATATTAAAATAAATTCTCCAGGTGTGTATTTACGAAGTTTATTTATTATGTTCCCAAATTGTATGCTTGATTAATAGTTTTGTAATATTACCATTTATAATATAACCTAAAGTTGTGTAAATGTTTCTACTGAAATATAGGGCTCTAGTAAAGTAGGTAATTACTGTCTCACAGTAAAATAAATTATTATTATTTTTCAGGAGGTGCCCAATCTGAAATATATCGGAACAGAAAAGGATATTTCTCATTAAATGTTCAAATGGTATGCGATGCAAGATTGAAGATAAGGAATGTAATCGCAAGATGGCCAGGTTCTGTTCATGATAGTACAATATTTAATGACTCACCATTGTGTGCTCAATTAGACCGTGGGGATTTTGGCACAGGTGTAATTCTTGGGGACAGTGGATACCCATGTCGACCTTATCTACTTACCCCATTATTGCACACAAGAACAGCTGCTGAAGAAGCTTACAATCGGGCTCAAATAAGCACCAGGAATCCTATAGAAAGACTCTTTGGTGTCCTTAAAAGGAGATTTCCTTGCCTACAAACTGGAATGGGGCTAAAAATAAAAAACATTCCACCAATCATAGTAGCGTGTGCAGTGCTACATAATATTGCCCTCTTGCAGTCGGATATATTTATGGAGGATGATGACCCTTTACCTTATTATGAGGAGGAATCCTTGGGTCAACAAATTGTAGGTCTTGAGACCAATCAGAACTTTTTAGTAAGGACTAATTTAATAAATACACATTTTACCTCTTAAATATAGTTATATTAGTGTAAATTATTATATAGATTTCACTATTTCAAGTTTTGCAGTCTTCGTTTCCAAAATTGCATTTTTGCTTTATATATATTATTTTCCATTTTGTTTTTATTTATCCAGTATTTTGTTTCTAATTTTGCATTTTTGAGTTTTGTCCGAAAATATTGTTGTTTTATTCCATTTTGTGATGGTTTTATTCGTCCTGAAAAATGGTTTTAGTACAATATTATTGAAAATCTCACATCACTAGCAAAAAGGACAATAATGTTACATAATTACCAGCAGAGTATGATGTTGAAGGTTTGTTTTTTTCTCGGGGTATGGCTGTTGCAGCTCTCTGGTCATCTATCAAGGTAATTGTCAAGCAATTAAGATGCTGTTCATAGTAAAATTAATTGATTTAATAATTAGTACAATAAAAAATTATTACCAGCAATACATTTTGATTCAATTGGTTTGCTATTGTCCATTATGGAAGCCATTGTTGCATCTTGGTTGTCTGGAAAAAAATCTGTATGTGAGTAAAGAATACACAACAATAAGTATAAAATAAAAAAATGTACCAATGTTGTGAAATGGCAAGCAATTGAGATGCATTTTAATAGTAACATTAGTTTAATAATTAATACAATAATTAAAAACTTACCAGCAATACTATTTGATGTGACTGTGCAAGGTTTGGTATTATTTGTTATGTAAGCCACGGTTGCATCCTGGTCTTCTGGAAAAAAATCTGTATGTAAGTATAGAATACACAACAATAAGTATAAAATAAAGAAATGTAACAATGTTGTGAAATGGCAAGCAATTGAGATGCTTTTTAATAGTAACATTAGTTTAATAATTAATTCAATAATTAAAAACTTACCAGTAATACTATTTGATGTGACTGTGCAAGGTTTGGTATTATTTGTTATGTAAGCCATGGTTGCATCCTGGTCTTCTGGAAAAAAAATCTGTATGTAGAATTTATAACAATAAATAAATTAACACAAAAATAAAAACAAAATGTACCAATGGTGTGAATATCTGGCTCTGCTGTGTAAACATCGGATTGTGTAAGGAGTTCTGGTTCTGTATCACCTATAAAATAAACAAGAATGTAATGGCTTGTTGATGTCAAATGTATTAGGATATAAATTATTACACAAACCAAAATATAATGCAGCATCATCATAGTAGTTAGCTAATGGTTGAATCTGAGGAGCAGCCATGGCTAATATTTGAGCATCTTGCTCAGAGAGTGTACTCTTGTAGGTTCCACCACCAGTGCGATTAATTTCTTTCTATAAAAAATAAAAGTTATAATTAGAAGATATCCTGAATTTTAGAAATATTTAATTTAAACAAAACAAACCTTATCAATTGATGCCTTCTTTTTAATATCTTTGGTGATCTCATAGTACTGCAACCGCTAAAAAAATAAAGTGAATAAAGAATCACTTGTGTAAATGATAATTTCAAGATATCACAAAAACAAACTTACATTTGCTGTGGCAATGTTTTTTTTAGATCTCTGTTTTATATTTTCATATAAGTGACGGAGCTGTTGCCAGGTTCTACAGCCACTCACAGAGACAGCATTATATTGCCGGCATATAGTGTTCCATACTTCTCGCTTCTTTAAAAGCATGTGAGCGTTTGTTTCCTTATTTTCAATAATATTTTGATTTCTGGAAGGAATTCAAAATAATAAATATTATATTCTTTCATTTAAATATTCTTTGGGTATTTCAAACTATTTTTAGTGAACTATAATTTAATCATTTGATGTATTAAGATAACTTTTTTTTTTACTATAGTTTAGATGATGGGATATTTAATTTTTATATTGTATCTTTATTATTTCTAAATTGTTATTTATAAAAAATGACTGTAAAACATGGAGCACTTTTATGAAAAAAAAAAACTATCTACAGTATGTTAAGAAAACCCTGTCCGACCCGTGAAGGTGTTGTTAGGTATCGATAACTGATTCTACGAATGCATACAAAACCGGGCTAAACTTTAAAAAAAAATCCCCCTAAAAAAAAAAATATTATTTCGCAAAAGGAGGTAACTTAATAAATGTGCGTTGACCACCCTTCGCCTGCCGCCAGCGGGGGGCGGGCGGCAGGACACGCGACACGTGGTCGCATCGCTATTCGCTCATAATAATACCGGTGTTGTAACTTTTTAAAAATTACCAATTTTCGGGGAAATTGGAATTAATTCGCGGGAAAAAAAGATTATTTCAAAATTCATTTGTATTGGTACTATGATGAATACGTAAAATTTTATATTATATTTGGTCATGTGTTTACCTTACCTTTATTATCCTTATGGGTCGGACAGGGTTTTCTTAACATACTGTATATACTAATTTAACCAAGTTTGCAAACAAATAAATGATTTGATTTAAATGTTTTTGTATATTATTTACAACATGACACAGTTTGAAATTACTTAAACTGAAGATCTGAGAATCACACAAAACTTCGATGGCACGTCGCAATTGGGACGAAGCAGTCTCTACTTTGCTTCGTCCCAATTGCGCCTCTGCGCTACGGCTTCCTTAGTTTCCGCCTGACGCAAGTCCTCAGCGGATCGGACGTAGATATTTCGGGAGGAAGACATGCACCAGGACGTTGCGGTTAAATGATTCTATTTTCATTCTTTATTTAGGTACTTACTTCTTTACGAGTTCTAACAGCATATCTTTTTCGGCAGGCGTATAATTACTTCCGCGTTTCTTCTTTTCCTCCATCGTCAATTAACTTATTAAATAAGGAATCACCAAAAGGTTGAAGATTTTTACTAAATTATAGTAATTAGAACTTGATTCAACATCAACATTCGCGCGTAAGATAATTGTAACGTTCCAATCAACGACAACAATATTAGCAAGTAAATATTATTTTCTGATGTCTTCTTTTGATATTTATCTCATTTCAATATAAATAATTTAGATCATAATGCAAATTATACTTCTAATACCTGTTAAATTTCAACTAATTAATAAGTTTAGAAAATATTTATTCAAAGAACACTGCGTAAAAAGAATACAAGACGTAAGCCAAAATAAATTGTAACTGAGAACGTGCTGAGTATCATTTTTTTCGCAGAATGTTGCCATGACGTAAACATTTGAGCGCTGCTTGCTTGATCACGGCATCCAATTGCTTGAGTGACGTTTGTGTATACCACTTAAAATTTGAGGGATGCTTAAATTTAAGTAGCCTTTAGGTGAGAATGAGATTTGAGTGGCTTTTCAGTATTCGGGTGTATATGAATAAACAGCTTTTGTAATGATACATTTCTAGAATTTATTGATTTCAAAGATTGTATGAAGTTCGCAGGGTCAGCTAGTCAAAATATAAAAATAACCCGCAAAACAACCAGTAATGATCATATAATCAACAGAAGTTATAAAAGCATCAAGTTGTTAGCCACACTGATTTAATTACTTACGGCATTCGCTCATAATGTAATGTTACGACTAACTTACAAGCATAATATTATTTAACACTTTAAATTTAGGTTTTATGTCAGTAATTAAAAAATATTTATACTTAAACGTTTACGAGTTCAGATTTTTTTTATTTATTGCGGCATAATAGATAATTTACTTATTAATAATAAAAAAATATTATTTTTATGTTATTTTTTAATACTCTGTACCTCAATTGTAATTTAGCTATGGGTTTACTTAATAAGACTTTTTCAAATCCATAATCGAAGACATAAAGTAACCAATTTTCTGTTCCATTCCAGCTAGCGAAGTATTATCAGCGCAACGTCCCCTGGTGCGATGTAGGCCGCTTCACGCCGCCACTCTCGAGTCCAGAAACAAAGCTAAGAAATGTGCGGAGTTCCTGCAGCCTTATAGGTGGGTATATTGACATTTTTTAAGGAAAAGCGTTATCTCACACTAGGAATTACTCCTGTATTATGGGTGCGGCCTCGGTGACAGCCTCCGCGGCGTAGCGGTAGCGAAAGCGGCCGCAGCACAAGGAGGCGCGCGGGTTCGACCCCCCCGCAGTGCTCGGCTCGTGCTCGGAAAGCACGCTAAGCCGTTGGTCCCGGTTGCCATTCGAACATCTAATGGCCGTCGTTACGGATTGTTGGAGCCCTCAAAATTCTAACAATTGATCTAACTGCAATGCTTCGATATCGCCTTCGGGTTGTGGAGGTCAGACGGCAGTCGCTTCACGGAAAAAATTCGATATTTTCCGTGTATAACCAAAATCACCAGTTTGACTGGTAAAGCGGACCTCAGACTTCAAAGCGGCAAAGTTTCAAATGCATCTGGGATTAACGCTGAGATGAACAGCCAGACCTGCAACAACTACATGTAAGTCATACAAATATTGGTTCCGTACGGGAACGGAAACCGCGACACTCAGTGTAGAAGTTGATCGCTCACCCACGATATAGGAGAAATTCCTAGTGTGAGTAAATGTTTTTTTTTTTTCAACTAAAAATAATAATTATTTCACACGCCCAGCTTGTTGTTACCATACAGTTTATGATTCTGAAATCATAATACTCAATCTTTAAATTACCACAATGATTGATGAATTCAGAACGTAGCTAAGTTATCACGTCTGCGGTTTCCAAAGCTTGGACTGCCCTTAAACTCCAGACAATATTGTGGTCAGGTTCTATTTATTATGTATTTGTATATTATTACAGACAACGACCTGAAACATGCACGGCGCTTGCAAGGCGGCTGGTCTCGGGCGCGCTGGGCGTCAAACTAAGCACAGCGAGGCAGGAGCGAGCTGAAGAGAGGAGACTCATTACCCTTGCACGAGGTGAGTTAAAAAATCATGATCAAAAATAATGTATTCAGAAGACTGTATTCTTACCACTCTATTCGGAATAAGATTATATAGTTTACAGTCCAAACAAGCGATCTTGAATTCTATTGTCTTGGCGGCAAGACATGTTAGTTGACCACTCTATTCGGAATAAGATTAGACAGTTTAACAAACTTTGTATCACCTCGCTCAACTGCTGTCTTCTTTCCTATTCACTCATTTTTTTTTCTTAGTGAATAGGCTCTTAATAAACTAGCGCTCTTTACCATCAACGATTGCATCGCTGCTTGCCATCATGTGGCATTGCGGTCAAACACTAGTTTATAAAATTAAAGTAAATAATATTAAAACATTTACTAATGTATTGATATTTCCGCTAATTACAGAAAAGAAACGGCAGGCCGCTCTACACAAGGAAGCGGCGTGGGACGGCTCACTAGCCAACCAGTCAGTCGATACGTAAGGTAACTTTTTGTTTGATACTGAGACTATCTTGTGGCTACCTTAAATGAATTTAGAGATGCAATGGATATCCGGTAACTATCCGGTATCCGGCCTATCCGGCCGTCCTAATACTATCTGGCTGAATAACGGATAGCTTATAAATAGAAAAAAACTGGATAAAAAAACATATTCTTGAGTAAATATTTGCTTTATTTAGTTAGTATCACTTTAATATAATTAGTTTAAGTTTTATACTTTTAATAACACAATAGTAAATTAATGTAATACAAAGAAAATGAATGAATTAGTACTCATACTGCACTAAGGGCAAATTATGGCGAATGAATACTAATTTCTCTGCATTGGGAGGTGGCTGGCGGTTGCGTTTCTCTTCATAAATAAGGCAAGCTTCAGAGAAAAATGTCTTTCGCTATACACACTGCTGCAAGGTGCAGAAAGGTAGATTTTAGCAAATTTTGTTAAATTTGGGTATTGTTTGGCGTTAGCTGCCCACGAAGAATAAGGGTCGCAATTGCGATCAATTCGTACTGACTTGAGATATAAATTCAGCTCACAGGTTATCGCCGTCTGCGCAAACGGCTAAGTTTTGCCGGATATCCGGTGGCCAGATATCCGGCTATCCGCCCAAGTGGTCGGCCGGATATCCGGTATCCGGTAAAAGTGCTATCCGTTACATCTCTAATTTAAGGCCTCCAGTCAGGGGCATATGAAAACTAAGCGACAACACGCTAAGGACACCCCCTTGTGGGGTAAACGAAGCTTGGTTTAGGGCGTCGCTGGAGAGAACAGCAAGGGACGGCTGGATCGTTTTTTTTTTTTTTTTTTTATTAATTTGGCTTAGTACTAGCTCTGAGAAGAAACGCCGAAACAAACTGAGAGGTCATAGTCGGGAATTTATCGTATCATTATTTTAAACATCGTCCATCTATCACTAAAGGAAGGCTAATTTCGTCGACTAACGTAAGTCTTCGGTAGTATAGTGGTAAGTATCCCCGCCTGTCACGCGGGAGACCGGGGTTCGATTCCCCGCCGGAGAGAAACTTTTTTTTTATTATTAAAATTCAATGGCTGACCATGTTTAATTAATTTTATGCAATTTCATATCAATATTTATTTGTTAAATTTACTACTGAAAGATAATTCTTGTAATTGTTTAAATTAATTATATTTAACGCATTACCAAATTAATTCTTTTTATGAATTATATACAGAATATAATGCATTTAAGTACAATAAGTGGCTGGTGGTATGTATTAAAAAAAAAAAAAAAAAAACTTAAAACTACCTATAAAGAACTCCTTTAAAGAATTGTAATAAAAACGTTGAAAGATTAAAAACACTCGCTGAAACAAAACGCCTATTACAGTCTAAAAGAATTTTTAAATGACATGCAATCTAGTAATGAGAGATGACATTATTGTATTTGGTACATTACTAATTACACCACGCTTGCTCAATGCGGTTTGACGATTTCAGACTTAAAATCCAGGTTTCCTCAAAGTGTTTTCCTTCACCTTATAATCAGTCATTGGTGTCCAAGATATACTTAGAAAAGTTACATTGGTATTTGCCTGACTTGGAATCGAACCCGCACACTCATGCTTGAGAGGCTGGTGTTTAAACCACTAGGCTACCACGACACTCGTATGTATTATAATATAATACACAAGATAAAATGTTAATAGTTGCACGATCCAATAGAACGTTAATTTCACCAACCCTCGTAAGTCTTCGGTAGTATAGTGGTAAGTATCCCCGCCTGTCACGCGGGAGACCGGGGTTCGATTCCCCGCCGGAGAGATTCTTTTTGTGTTTCAAAATATTTTTTTTTTCGATTTTACAACTATTCATGATTTAAATAGCTGTAAAAACACAAAAATATATACATATTTATTTATAATTTTGTAAATTGTTTACATTTTTTCTAATTTAAAAGTCTTTGATTTTGATACTGAAACAGGTCACAGGTATTATCGGTATGTTTATTAACCAATCTTATGTTACTTTCAGATAACCCACGCGGGCCGGATTCCGTTCGACAAGAGTACTTCCACGATCGAGCTCTCAAGTAATATGTTCGTTTTACTAAAGTTAATGTAGTTATAGTACTATAGATATTTTTCTATGCAAAATATTAGATTATGAGACGCTGAAGAGGTTTTGGTCCTTTATGTAAGTATGGTTAACGCTTAGAGCATTAAAATTAATTTTTATGTTGCTGTTTAAATTTTGTGTGTTGACTTGACTGGCTTAAGTTTTTAGGTAGCTTATTATTTTTGAAGTGAAGCTTCTTAGGCGGCTGTTCCAATTGGACGAAAATTGAGAGTGAAACTTTAAAGACGCGTCACGTTTATGCTTGTTTTGTTATATTAGAGAGAAGAAAAAAACTCTCTCTCGCACACTAAATCTTTATGTTTTAAGAAGTTTCACTTTTTAACTCGTATGCACGAGCAATATTTTGTTAAGAAAAATGTGTCTGAATCGTGTACTTATTATTGTCTTCCTGTATACGAATTGAGTCATATGGTAACTGTATACTTAAATAAAGTTAAAAACTATTTTTTTACTCTTATTTCACGTCACAAATGTGTTTTGTTTTAAATGTGAAGTATTTTTTTTTTTAATCTGTGACTGCGTTTGTATGTCAGAAATGTTTTTAAAATTGATGTTTCCTGAATTTGTTACTCAATAATACTCCCACAGAATATTATTTTCTTTATGTGATATGTATTTTAACATCCGTAGTATTCATAAAAACCAAATATTAGTAGATATTTATCCTGTATTTTTAATATAGTTTTTATTTTATATAATATTGAAAGTCTTGAATTAGCTACGTTGTTTCTGCTTGTGACCAAAGTGTGTCAGGGCATGAGTCATGCATGTTGCTTATGAAATTCTGTTTATATTTTAAGAGTGTAAATCTTGTGACTGCCAAATATTGACGTTGCATTTGGTTTCAGTTTATATTCAAATATGAAGATTATTTAATCCACATGACTTTATTTTAATTTAATATGGAGTTGAAATTTTAAAACTTACTGTATTCGATCGTAAATTATATATAGTCGATCGGGCGAGTTCTTAAAGGGCTTGGACTTGTAGAGCGGTTCCTGTTAGGTTTGAGTGACAGAACCCGCTGATTGAACGAAAGTTATGGCCCAAATATGCTTCCTTGCGGTATTCCTGATTTGGTTTGACTGTGATCAGATCTACTGGGTCAAATTAAATTAGATATGAAACTGCAGACGTTATTAATATATACAACATTATTTTATGTTTATGCGAAACCCGAAACACGTGTCTAGTATTTTTAAGTAAAGAAGCTTGTACAAAATTTCAAAAAGATATTATGAATAACCACAAAGTTATGAGCTTGTTATCTTACTTGGTTGTCCCAACAAAAATATGGTCAACGTACCGATTTCCCGGCCGGCACGTGGGGCCCTGTCTCACTGCGCTCCTAATATGTACTATGATTTTATTGTCAGCTGTGTGCGCTTGGTAACCACATTGCAACAATTTCTAAATGTATTTGAGAAAAAATATAACATGGATAAATGATTAGAATCAATTCAGCTGTTGAGTATAAAGTGAAAATAACGTATGTGAATGTGGAGCCACGCAAGACGATGAGACGTAATGCCTTTTTAATTGTTTCTGTAATGACGGCATTCATCTAATTAATTAAGCGATGTTTGGTGTTCCTAAGCTTGAAGTAATATATTTTTAATTCGTTGCGAGTGCCTTTATTGTCTAGTCTGGTTGTATGTAAAAATGTGGACTTCAAAACCTCTTTGCGTTAACCTTTATTAGCTGAAAAGTAGGTTTAAATATTAGCGAAATAATAGTTTTTTAATATTGCGTCTTATGATATAGTAATAATTGGTTTTAGCGTTCCGTTCGGATCGAAGGATGGTAGTTTAGAGGATAGATACGGTTAGTGAAAGTGGAACGGAACGTTGAGTATTTGAATATAGAAAATATTTTCAAAAATGGATGTTGACAACGGGACGGGACGAACCCGTTGTCTTTGCTAAGTAAAGGTTTAAACATAATTCTATCACGCTACGCGATGATAACTTGTCTAAGGCAGCGTATTGCCCATTGCGTATGGACGAATATCGAAATAATTGTTTTGTGGAAATTTTAACTCAATGTAAAGGATTTTAAGGAAGGAAGGGTTTTATTATATTGCCAACAGTACTGCCGTTTAAGTCGGCAGCAGCTAGTGTTTTAATGTTGACAGAGACAAAGGTGAGTTACAAAGGGAAAAAAAATCTTTTGTTCTTTAATCCAATTTGATTTCCATAACTGCTTCTAACTTTTTTTCTTTTTAACTTGGCTATAAGAATCTTATTTGGCAGACTTTTAAGCTATAATTTGATATCCCTTTCTCACTTTTGCAACCTACCAACTTAAACTCAATTGCCAGAAAAAGAAATATTAATATATTGATAATTTCAATAACAATAAATCGATCATTTATTATTGATCTCTTAAGGAAACGGTTGTTTAAAGAAATTGACATTGAAAATAATATATTTTGTTACCAGTATATTACAGCCAGAGATCTGATCTTTTAATTCGGAACTAAAAAAAAATTAAATTTGGAGTATAGGACTGACTTAATTAATTATATTTTTAACGTGTTGCAACTTTATTTTTGAGGTTGTTGCCTAAAAAATGAGATGCAAGGACATGCAAGATTTTATTGCTTACTACGATAACTGTTAAAAATAAACTATTTAACCATTTTATATTCTGTAGAACCTGGAACAATCCATATTTTGCCTACCAGTATCTAGTCTTGCATGCAAGAAAGCTTTAGGCAACGTGCAGGCGGTCTTGAAATCTGTATTGCAGGTCCCTAATATTTGCTATCCCAGGGACAACAAATTACAGATTGCATGGGTTTTTTTTAGAAATTGCTAATTGCATTTCTTTGCTAAGTTTCTTCCATGTCTTGCATTTCATATAGGCACCATGACAAAAAAAAACTGCCTTCTTTGTCGCATTCATTATTGTAAATTCGAATAATAATGCTAAAATATTTTATACAAATACTTGTATCATTACAAACATTATATCTCAAACTTTGGTCCATCGTTTTCATACGGCCTTTTTGGTTTATGGTGCGGTCTCCAAAGTTTGAAATATCATAATAATGCCAGTATTTAATTCTTTGGGATTCCTTATTATGATTGTATGAAGACAATTTTGAAGTTGTTGCTGAGAATCGAATATCCAGCCCTATATAGGAGTATCGCTGCCTTCACTTGGGAGGCGATTCTCGTAACTTTAAGAACATTCACAGTCTGAAATTCCGAATCTGTCAAAAATACCTCTTAATTTCTTTACATTTGGAACCTTGTTATAAATAATTGGTCTTTTAGTTAGCCTCCTCCTTAGCATGTGTAATTCTCTGCCTAGACTATGTACTACTTACCAATAGAATGAAATATAGTATCTTAGCTCCCAAAAAACAAAAACGTGTGCCCACCCCCTAACAGCGGGAGAATAAATATGACCTTTTACAGTCGTGCTCATCTGATTATACCAATACGTAAATGTATGATTATTTTGATTTTAAATGAAAGTGTTGTCTTACTTAATAAATGTAACGTTTTTTTTAATTGTGCAATAAAATGTATATATCTGCTATTTATGTCAGTTTCACATTGAACCGTCCATATACACAATAATGTATCATTACAGTAAATAAATATTCTCATATGTCATTTTGTTATTTTTAAGCTATTGCATAGCTTCTATCGCGGGCCTTGAGCGCGGGGACCGAATCCAGAAATTCCGTAACGAAAAAACCTCACGCTCCCCATCGTCTAACGTCGTTTCAGTTCGGCAGTCTTCGGCACGGTATGTTTGTGTGCGTGCGACTACATCTTTTGAAAACAATTTATAGATTTTCAAAAAGAGCATGCATATTGCAGGGCGCGAACTCAGTCCTACACACTTGACATGTTACTGATAGTCGCAATGTGCTAAACTTGCGATTATTTTTCTCTCTGAAATAGGTCTTCTATAGAGATATGTCATAGACGTCATCGACGTTGTCATGGCTACCTTAAAAACTTTTCATATAATTAATTATTAAGTACTTTTATTCAAATTAATTTAGTAGTGTTTTTATAAAATAGCTTTTTTTTAACGGAAAAGCTAAGATGAATGTCATGCTAAGTTTTCATTGGACTTTTAAATTATTTATAGTGTTGTTTACTAAATAAAAGCGCGTGATTTTATAGAGTAAAAAGTGCTCACGCGACCGTTTTTTCAATTGTTGCAAGAATTCAAAAGACTGTCTTTAAATAGTGTTCAGACGATTGCTCAAAGTGTATTAGATTTCATTAGTAATAGAAATGGCATTTCAATAATGACTTTCAACTGCCAGTCTAAATAGTCATAAATACGATTTACAAGATTCAGTTACGAGACAAACAAATGTGTTACTTCTTACCGAAACTTGCATGACGCATGATAATCCAATTGAAATACCTAATTTTAATTGTATTGTTCAGTTCAAGCGAGATACTGTTTCAAAAGGTGGGGTAGCTATTTACCAAAATAAAAATGATATTACTAATATTATGACTCCGAATATTGAAATAAATATTGCACACGTTAGCGATGTTAATGTTAGGCGCTCAGTTGTTGGAGATATTTGTGCGTGCTTATGCAAACTTAGAAATGGCCTACAAATAGTTATGGTAGCAATTTACATTTCTCCGAATCCAAAATTGGACGAGGTAGAGCATTTTATTCATCGCACTTTACTGGAGTAACTCGAGTGGCTCGAAAATACTTGAAACAAATGGTAATAAATTTCCACTTATCTTGGCTGGCGATTTCAACATTAACTTCGCTGATAAAAAATCAGAGCGGTGGACAACTTTTCTATCAAAAACATTGAATTTGAAAATGAATAATGATCCACAAAAGTCCACAACAAAATATGGGACCACCATTGACGCGGTATTTTCTAGGTATTTAGAGGATATTAAGTCGCAAACTTATGTTTCTTATTTCAGTTATCATAAACCTATAGTTTCAATGATAAATATTCCTGAATAACCAACAGCTACTGTAAGGTAATAACACACATGTATTGTAAAATAATAAAAATATTTTAAATAATATTAACATTTTATTTATTTAATAAAAGAAAAATTTGTTTTCTTACCGGTCACCACGCTCAAAAAGTGTAACTTGAATTAATATCAAAGAAAAAAAATACTGCATAAATAAAATAAATAAATAATTATAATTGCATAAATTGATACAAAATGCTATGCAATAGCTTTACCGCGGCAGTCCCCGAGTGCCACACGTCTTTTTTTTTTTTCATTCTACCTCTGTACAATATGGCGGATAAATCATGGCCGATTTGAATTTCGCACGGAAAGTTGCGCGATATTTTTTTTTTTTTAGAAACCATAGAAGGGAGCATGAGCGAAATTTCAGTGAGCCTGTATTCAAAGTGGTCCTATTGGCACCGATTCCCATATTCACAAACTAAATTAATTTTAAGTTCAGTTCATCTTATTCTTTCTATTTCATTAAGAAAAGGACAAAAGGTGAAATGTTAGTTTAGACCTGTCAAATTAGTCCGCTCCTGACTTAATTTGACGTAGTTTTGGTCGCCATGTTTATTATCGTGTCTTAAATGATATCTTCTATCTTTTTCTTAATGAAATAGAAAGAAAAATGCACTTAACTCAAAAACAAGAGAATCGGCAATATTGGAGGTATATAAAGAAAAAGAGCTAATTTTGCAGACTAATAACATAATTCATTCTTCATAATATGCGTTAAGACTAATCTTACCTCTCATCTATGTATAAATGTCACCCATGATATAAAATTGACGTCTGATGCCTATTATGGAACCGGAAAGTAAATTTATTTTCAGTATAGGACTTATATTTAGGTATAAAAATTTGGTAAAATTCGCTCTTACATATAAAGTTGTCTGTAGACTTAACTCTTTAAAAACTGCATATAAAGTAAGGCATTGGTTACATTAGTAGAGTACAGTTATCCTGAAAAGCGGAGACCGCTACATAACCGCCGCAGAGACGGATATTATGAAAATTATGGTAACTTTACGGTGTCAAAAGACGTTATATAGGAAACCTAATAACTCAATTTCACGACGGCTGGACTGTACTGCTTGGCTAATGTTATCTGCTTTACATAATGTCATAACTTATTACACCCATAAGTTAATTTTGATACGTCAACACATGAAAAATGAAGATGGAATTTGAAATTCAAAATTAGTTTTACGCCACGAAATGTGTATTCTTTTACGGATTTCTTTTTTTAATATTTTGGAAATATTTGAAATGTTTGAGTCTACCAACATTGTACTCCAGACTTTACCCTTATCGAACGAAACTGTCAATGAGGTTTAATCTGTACAAAATAAACGTAGAGAATATTATTTTTGTAATATTGATGGATATTCTAAAATTGATATACAAGTAAATATAATTGATTGACTTATTTGTTGTTTTATTTATGTACACAACAGACAAGAAATAACAGAACATAAAATATGTACAAAGGTGTTGCTTATTTCATAAGAGGTTTACAAGCCTAACTTATATCTACACTCTAATTACATAACACACTATTACTATCAATAGGAATCATTTTTAAGCCTATTGCTAGTCCATTGCTCCATAAGTTTGAAAAACGTTTCTACTCAACAACATTAATACCGCAATGAATATTGAATATTGCTTAACTATCAAAATGAAACCCGTTGCTATTAATAGTGTATTTCGCAATTACCCTGCTGGGTAATTTCCTTGCAAACCGGATAAGCACATCAATCAGCAGTGCGATTTTGGAAACAAACTTACTGAGAAAATTCAGGTAAAGTGGGCGTGGAGTGAACTTGTCATAGCATTAGTTGAATGCTAAGGCATAGACAGTGTTGAAAGCTCGGCGCTCCTTTTTACGGGCAGATTTTTTCGGAATAGATCGGCAGTTCCTTCACTAAAACGTAATGCTTATAACGGATTAGGCTGAACACATCTGCCGCATGCACGATCAATGGGTCAAACTTCCCTCCCAATTGAACCGGGCACGGTTAATTGCGTAACACACTATTACCTATCAGTTTAAATCATTTTGAAGCTAATTGCTAGTCCATTGATCCATATGTTCGAAAAATGTCTGTGCTGTCTAGTCGGCGATGTAAATAACACGCAATGAATGTCGTTCAACTGTCAAAATGAAATCCATTGCTACTGATAGTCCAGCGTCTCCCAAACTTTGTTCTACTGTGACCCGGTAAATTTCATACTCCTCCTTCGTGACCCACTTAACTTTTTGGACCCAACTAAAATCGGTAGGTATTGGGTAAAATAAAACACACATATTGCCAATAGGTATGTATTAGAATACAATAATCTCTATAGGTTGAAGAAGAAAAATTAATTAGGTAAGTAGATATAAGCTGCAAGTAGACGGTAAATTTTTCTTTCCATGCAGTCTCTTTCTCTCTCTCATATACACACACGCATCTATCGCTCCAGCCGCGTCCAACATCCTGGACGCCAGCCGCCGGAAGTGGAGGCCGAAGTCCCACCGGCTGTCGAGCGCCAATCCAAGCCAATAACCCCTTAGCCAACCGTTGTTTTACATAGAAAATCTAGATCCATTGCAATACGGCTAACTAGGCATCTATTTCCCGTCCTGTGCCGTGAAATAAACAATGGAATTGCGACAGATGCAGGCTACGCGCTCCATGCGACATTACGACTAATCGCATGCCGCTGCCACCAAGACTAATTGAAGGCCACACCTTTGTTGTTTGTAGTAAACGGAGTGAAACCAATTGCGATAGCTCATTTAACTGATTTTTTTCCATAGCTATTAATTGAATAGATGTGACGAATTTTGTAGACAGTATTCCTTTTTTTGTGGCATGGTTTTGGCTCTTTTTCGTTAATTTCAGAGGAGTTTATTTGATGTTCTATTTGGCAATGATTGCAGGGAGTGACCATGCACCACATTTGCTATTTTAAAGTTAGTTGGCGTAGTTGAAATATAGTGCGTTTCATCTAATAGTTCCTTTGCCGTCATGTTGGCATTCATTTTTTGTCACTATCGTATACAAGGTAGACGCACTCTGCGTCTCTCTCTCTCTCACATTAAGTTGCATTAGTGCCAACATGACGGCAAAGGAACTATTAGATGAAACGCACTATAGCTGCTCTACGCTTACTGTACGGATGACAGGAGGTCAAGCTACTCCAAACTGTCAGATATTCCCAATCAACATTGAGCCTTAATGTTTTAGAGATAACTAACGACTGATACTAAATACACTATAGAAAACGTGAACGTTGTATAAAAAACCACCGCAAATGCCGCGCCGTGTATCGCCGCAAACGCGACACCTCGCTATTTTTTAATCTGTAATTTCTTCGAAAATATTCATTTAAATCATATGCTGTATCTAAATCAAATCAACGATGTATTTTAGTTATTAAATTGGATAAGGGTTAATGCTGTATTGGTTAAAATCGCTTCGAAAATATTCATTTAAATCATATGCTGTATCTATATTAAAGACGATGTATTTAAGGTATTCAATTGTATAAGGATTAATGCTGTATTGGTTAAAATCGCTTCGAAAATTTGCCAGTATTTGTCGTAAAAAATAAATGACAAAAAAAAATATTGTGACCTTTTCAATGTGTACAATATTTAGTACACTATTTTGATAAATCTCGTAGGATTCTGCCTGTGTTTCACTGCAAACGCGGAAAATATGTAATTATTTACGACATCACGTTAAAAATAATAGTATTTCTCCAAATTTTAATAGATGTTATACATATAAATCTTTCTCTTTAATCACTATCTATTTAAAAAACCGCATCAAAATCCGTTGCGGAGTTTCAAAGATTTAATCATACAAGGGACATAGGGAAATCGAAAGTGACTTTAAATAAACAGTTGATTTAATATACATATATCTATATTGCCCTTTACAGTCATCATTCTGTAGTGTATTTAAGTAGTATTAGCATTACACCCATGCGAAACCGGGGCGGGTCGCTAGTGTTATTATAATACAGTAGGTATGTTAAGAAAACCCTGTCCGACCCATAAGGATAATAAAGGTTAGGTAAACACATGACCAAATATAATATAAAATTTTACGTAATCATCATAGTACCAATACAAATGAATTTTGAAATAATCTTTTTTTCCCGCGAATTAATTCCAACTTCCGAAATTCGGTAATTTTTAAAAAGTGACAACACCGTTATTATTATGAGCGAATAGCGATGCGACCACGTACTGCGTGCCCTGTCGCCCGGCCCCCGCGGTAGTGTGCATAACGCACGTTTATTAAGTTACCTCTTTTTGCGAAATATTATTTATTTTTTTAGGGGGATTTTTTCTTTTAAGTTTAGCCTGGTTTTGTATGCATTAATAGAATCAGTTATCGATACCTAACAACACCTTCACGGGTCGGACAGGGTTTTCTTAACATACTGTATATTTAACATACACACACACATTTATGTATGTCACAACATTTTTTATTTGTCTCTGTTGAGTTTTTTTTTTATCATTTGTACATATTACTATTATTATCTAAATAAATTATCACTTTTATTATTGCAGACTGAAAACTCTGTAAAATAGCATATCTGTGTTTTTGTAATTCTAGCGTATGGCACTCGTGGGTTGCAGCTGAAAATCAGCGTCAGATGGTACACCTTTTGTTATCATCTGACATTATACTGAGCCGAGGCCCTTTTGGCATTATAAACTAAGTTTTGAATTTTTGTAGTTTTAGGTGTATTTCTTTTGCATGTCTTTTGTTTAAACAATCTTTATGGGATGACAAGTGAGCTGCCAACAACACTATGATGTTTAATTGAACATTATTTTTCTCTTTTTTTTTTTTTTTTTTAGTAATTATAAACTAGCGCTTGACCGCAATCCCGCCTGATGGTAAGCAGTGATGCGATCATTGATAGTAAAGCACGCTAGTTTATTAAGAACCTATTCACTCAGAAAAAGTGAGCGAATAGGAAGGAAGACGGCAGTTGAGCGAGGTGATGCAATGTTAAACCCAACAACACGACCAACGATGCTGCGCCAAAGGGAGATTGATCTGAAGACCCTCCACGACCAGTGTGCGTTCGCGCAGCGGAATGTTGTTGAATTTAAAGATTTTAGATATGCAGATATTTAGTGTATGACGTCGTATAATTGTGTATGGTAAAAAAAAATTTGTGCACGCAGCTATTGTGGAGAAATTCACAAAATACTGATTCCGCTGGGCGAACGTTGTCCTGGCGGAACTTTTTTTAATCCTTTGACTTTAGAAAAAAGAGATGTGTCCAAAAATTAGTGTGTATTTGTGTGTAATTGTGTATGTATGAATAAAATTTGTGCATGCATAAACTTCGGAGATATTCAAGTTTCCGCTGCGCGAACGTTTGGCCATTAGCTAGTTTTCATATAAAGCGCTTACATAGAGAGCTGTAGATTTTTACATACTTTGTTTTGAATTTGTGTATATTTGTTTAAAAAACAGATTTAGAAAAAATCGTAAGGCTTAAAAGATAAAAATATAAACGTAAAATACGCTTATTTGGTCTTAGTTCTTAAAGTATGCACTCTGGGGTCTAGATTTTCACGTTTATACAAACCTTGTAAGTGTCTGCATTATATTGCCAAGTATCAATGATGTTCCTTTAGTAATTAAAGAGTTATAGGACAATTTACCATGACATAATCACTGTTTACAAAGCAGTCAAATATCACGACATTCTAAAGGAATTGCAGGGTAAAATGTATGCCAATAATTAGTGTATTCATTCAACTATTCACATGCAAAATTTCATGTCAATAAATTCAGTAATTAAAGAAATACAATTATAATACTGACGAAGCATCGAAAACCTACATAACCCGACCAAGTTCGGATAGCTATAAAAAAGCGGCCGTGCAATATATTTAGGTAACATCCCAAAATTTACAGTATAATACCGGTATTGAATTGGTATAGGTGATAACACAATTGTTTCGATATAATATAAAGGTCATTTATTTTTGTACACCTATTTTTTTAAATGTATTTGACTATGACAAAGTAGGTACTATTTACGTAGTTATTTTATTTAAGTATGCGCTTGAGACTTGAGATATAATCTAGATATATTAATCAGGTTCAAGTACAACAGCAAATGAATACGCGCGGGCCGCGGCTAATGAAAACATATTGCCCTCTCTTTTCTTCAAGGATGGAAGTACTGTTTCAACTTTCAAGCGGGAAGCCGCCTAACGCTCGTTGCGCGCAGCGCGTTGTCTATTGTTTCACACTAGAATATTTTTGATCAATTCATAAGTACAATAGTAAGGTTCGTATTACAGTGTAGCTACCATGAGTTTACATTACGAGACTCGATCGTCGATATCGAGCGCGTTTGGCTCATCGATTGGCCCGTTTCAAGGTTATAAGAACTCTCAACCAATGAGAGAACCAAACGCGCTCGATATCGACGATCGAGTCTCGTAATGAAAACTCATGGTAGCTACACAGAACGTCACTCAAAACTCCAGCTTTACTTAAGTCTCGTTTGAATCCTTTTGATAGGTTAAAACTAGTTTTAAGTAATGCTCAAGTATTACTTAAAACTAGTAAATAAAGCTTGAGTTTTGAGTAACGTTCTGTAATACGGACCTTAGACTATTTAACCAAAAGACTAGCCTTAAGCGTACCGCTTCAATCAAAATAATTCTGCATATTTTGGTGGGGTGCGGTTGAACACGCTCACTTAAATAAGTCACAACCAGTACAACAGTATAGACCATCAATTAAAAAATCGATTGAAGAAGTAGTTTTTTTTAAGTTATTAGATTGTTTGATCCACTAAATTTGCAAAGGGGAACGCTCGTCTAGTGCATTGGTTAAAAAGTGTTATAAGCTACAATATGATAAATATTTACCTAAACAGTAGTACTTACTTGTGGTAATTATTTAATATCCCTGGGGGTTCTATAGTAAGAATCCTGATGCGTGAAATCTTCAATAGAAATTAGCTGTATCAATTTTATTTGCCTAAATTAATATATCTAGATTATATCTCAAATCTCAAGCGCATACTTAAATAAAATAACTACGTAAATAGTACCTACTTTTTCATAGTCAAATACATTTAAAAAATAGGTGTACAAAAATAAATGACCTTTATATTATATCGAAACAATTTTGTTATCATCTATACCAATACGATACCGATATTATACTGTAAATTTTGGGATGTTACCTAAATATATTGCACGGCCGCTTTTTTATAGCTATCCGAACTTGGTCGGGTTATGTAGGTTTTCGATGCTTCGTCAGTATTATAATTATATTTCATTAATTACTGAATTTAATGACATGAAATTTTGTATGTGAATAGTTGAATGAATACACTAATTATTGGCATACATTTTACCATGCAATTCCTTTAGAATGTCGTGATATTTGACTGCTTTGTAAACAGTGATTATGTCATGGTAAATTGTCCTATAACTCTTTAATTACTAAAGGAACATCATTGATACTTGGCAATATATTGCAGACACTTACAAGGTTTGTATAAACGTGAAAATCTAGACCCCAAAGTGCATACTTTAAGAACTAAGACCAAATAAGCGTATTTTACGTTTATATTTTTATCTTTTAAGCCTTACGATTTTTTATAAATCTGTTTTTTAAACAAATATACACAAATTCAAAACAAAATATGTAAAAATCTACAGCTCTCTATGTAAGCGCTTTATATGAAAACTAGCTAATGGCCAAACGTTCGCGCAGCGGAAACTTGAATATCTCCGAAGTTTATGCATGCACTAATTTTATTCATACATACACAATTACACACAAATACACACTAATTTTTGGACACATCTCTTTTTTCTAAAGTCAAAGGATTAAAAAAAGTTCCGCCAGGACAACGTTCGCCCAGCGGAATCAGTATTTTGTGAATTTCTCCACAATGGCTGCGTGCACAAATTTTTTTTTACCATACACAATTATACGACGTCATACACTAAATATCTGCATATCTAAAAGCTTTAAATTCAACAACATTCCGCTGCGCGAACGCACACCCACGACCAAACTCCCAACACAATAACATTTGGCGCATCGTATCCGGCACACATCGCAACACAACTGCTCAGACCCGTCCTCCGTACGGCTTCACCGGAACATGACGAATCGCTTGGCAGCAAGACTCATTATGAATATTATGGCCAAATGGGAAACTTCATGTGCGCGTCGAACATGGAAGTTTTCCGTACCAACTAGGGTTGTAACGGAGCTTCGCCTACGCTTCCGTTACTACGGAAGTTCGGCAGGGAATCGTATCTTTGCTTCCGCCTCCGCTTCCGCACAATTTTTGCGGAGTTATAACAGAGGTTAATTATTTACGTATTAGTAAAATAAATAACGCGCAAGCTGCGACGCTTGACAACCGTCCAGCCGCATTTGAGCGCGAAATGGTCAAGAAGCAACTAGTGCGAGACGGGAATACGGCCTAGAAGGTAATATTTTTTTACTAAATGTACTACTATTAATGTACGTATTTAAAATAAAAACTTTTGTTTTAATTAAGCATAAATTTATTTTTTTTCTATATCTACTTTCACCTCCGCCTCCGTTAACCTCCGCATCCGCGGATGTGAGACTCGTCGCCTCCGCATCCGCCTCCGCCTCCGTTAACAAGGCCTCCGTTACAACCCTAGTACCAACTATTCATACTAATTGCGAGGTTTGGTGGAGTGTGTCAGGAACGAGTCTAAGAGAAATAGAATTATTAGAGAATTAGATTAGTACTAGAACCCGTTGCTAGACTCCCACATTCAAACCACTACCTACAACAGTTATGTGGGGTATAATATTAATTTCTATTGTTACTATGTCCCACCACTTAAAGATAGCCACTAAAAGGAGTGAAATTTTCTCAAATCTGTATTGCTAAACAATGTGTGTAATAGATATATGTATAAAAAATATGTTTTAGACAGGTGTAGAGCGCAGGAGCGCGAAATATCAAAGCCAATTAGATCTTTAGATATGCATCGGTATACCTAGCTACTTTTTAATCAAAGCGAGGGTCGATTTCACAAGGCAGTAAGTAAACTTTTGCTGCACTGAAAATTATTATATTTCGAGTTTCGAAAACAAATTACTACGGGACGTATAAAGCGGTTCATTAGAACGTTATAATTGAATTTATAATATACCTACAGTAGAATCCCGATTATCCGAACATCGATTATCCGGACATCCGATTATCCGGACTCAGTCGTCTCGGCTCTACTTGTCAATTAAAAATATTTTGACGGTGTAACGCGACATGTTACGACAAGTTTCTTCATTTGTTTGCGGGATAGTGTTGGTCAGTGTTGCCAACTTGGTGGGTTTTCCACTAAAACTGGTGGTTTAGGTCCCCCTTTTAGTGGCGAAAATTAGTTTTTAGTGGCTGGTTTCGCACCCTAATCTCCCGAATTCTATTTTGTCTTTTTAATACTAAGATTGATTAAAAGATTGTTGTTATATGCTAGTAGAAGCGTGGAACTCTGTGGAATCGCAAACATTAAAAAGGGCGTGGAATAAATTATTAAAATTAACTCTTATCTAATTCTTCAATTGATCTGCACGACGATTTTAAAGAAATAACAGAAGCAATGAAAATTATTAGCATTGGTGAAGGGTGCGATGAAGAGAGCATTAAGGAGTGGCTGAACTGCGATGGTGAAGACCCTGGATTCCAAATCTTAACTGATAAAGAAATCATTGAGGATTTGAACAGTAACGAGAGAGAAGATGAAGAAGAAACCGTAACTGGAGAAGAATGTCAAGTACCATCTCACGCAGAAGCTTTTGAAGCTCTAGATGTGGCTTTTAAGTGGCTTGAAAGACAGGACGAATCGGATCCTATACAGTTGCTACAACTGAAGCGCATCAGGGACTTGGCCGCAATGAAAAGATGTGATTCATTACATCAAAGATTAATAACAAGTTATTTCCAATCAAAATTCTAAATTACATAAAGATATTATGTAATTCATTATCTATCGTTAAGCTCGTTTTTTATATATCGTATTTTCTAAATGACACATGTAAAATCCGTTACATAATAAAAAATATATTAAAGTTTTAATATTGTTTGATTTGCTTTGAAATCGATTATCCGGATTTTCGATTATACGGAATGCCCCTGGTTTCAATTGATCCGGATAATCGGGATTCTACTGTACTAAAAAAATTGCGTAATCAATCTCAAGCGAAAGTATGTAACACGAGCGTTTGAAGCTATGTTAAGTGTCATTTGTTTATAAAATAATCTTGATCTACTGTCTGATTATTTTAATAATTGTAAACTAGTGCGTGACCGCAATCCCGCCTGATGGTAAGCAGTGATGCAATCGTTGATGGTAAAGCGCGCTAGTTTATTAGAAGCTTATTCACTCAAAAAACTGAGTTAATAGGAAGGAAGATGGCAGTTGAGCGAGGCGATGTAATGTTTAACCCAACAGCACGACCAACGATGCTGCGCCAGAGGGAGATTGATCTGGGGACCCTCCACGATCAAACTCCCGACACAATAACATTTGGCGCATCGTACCCGGTACACATCGACTGCACGGTTAGCACAGTGGTTAAGCTATTGACTGCTGCGCTGCGTGTCGAAGGTTCGATTCCTGCACGGAACAAATATTTGTATGACCTACAAGTAGTTGTTCCAGATCTGCCTGTTTGTGTATGTGAGTTTATATGTTTGTACAATACAGGAGAAATTCCTAGTGTGGAGCAACGTTTCTTAAAAAAGAAAAAAAAAATGCGTAACACTATCAGTAGCAGTGGATTTCATTTTGACAGTTCAACATCATTCATTGCTTTATTTACGTTGTTGAGCAGACACATTTTTCGAACATATCGAGCATTGAATTGGCAATATGCTTCAAAATGATTCCAACTGACAGTAATAGTGTGTTACGTAATTAGGGTGCCGTCCTCCGTACAGCTTCACCAGCCATCGTGCTGGAACACGACGAATCGCTTGGTGGCAAGACTTTGTCTGGTGGGTGGAAACTTCTACCGGCAGGTGATGTTATAGCATACTGCCGAGAGAATTCTGTGAACATCTCACACGGATTAACAGCTCATTTCAAGCTAACTTCACCAAAATATTCTCGGTAACAATTTCACAGATTCGATCGGCTTCTTCATCAAATCATTTCTAGGTATTTATTTCAGCGCGTCAGATGGAGTACATACTGGTGAAAAGTTGAAGTAAAAACAGTGACCCATTTAAAACTAACGATTCCCACTGTTCGAACGAGTAAATTCATGCGAATTGATTGTATTTTATTTATTGGCCTATGGAGAACCCGTCGGCTAAATCGGGCATCGGTCCTATGGGCAATGTCCCCGGCCCACTGCCACGTTAGTTTTGCAATTCTTCGGGCTATGTCGGTTACTCTCGTTCTTCTGCGGATCTCCTCATTCCTGATTTGATCGCGCAGTGAAACCCCAAGCATAGCCCTCTCCGTTGCCCATTGAGTGACCTTGAGCCTTCTTGATGTTGATGATTGGAATATCTACAATTGTTACACAATAACTTAACAACAACACAAGCAAGATACAAACATAGTGCACAATATGATGCCATAGACACAGCATGCAAAAACAAAAATTATGACACATATAGGTAAGTTACAAAAAGTTCAGAAATAACTTTGCGGCAACTGATGTGAATTTAGCAAGAGAGAAAATAAAAAAAAACATCAGCAATGTTGTTATTGATTGATTTACCATAGTCCTGCAAGAAGTGATCTAAGACACTGAGCCCAGGAGTCTAGGTTTTCGGTCAAGGGAGGGCAACTTATTGTTTATCTCTGAGGAAGAGGGGGCGTAAAATCCAATAATATCAATTCAACTTAGTAATATGTATACAGTATGGAAAATAAAAATAGACGACAGCAGAAGACCCTCCGAATTCCAAAATGTCGTCAAGAAAAGGATGGGGAGAAATATAGGTACCTCTTTCCATTTTTTATTTATCTCTCCCTTAAACCCGTACCTAACGCAGTCTTTCCTTAATGCCAAGATCTAATCTAAGACATAACAGGGAAATAAGGAAGTAGAAGTCTGTTTATATTATTATTGGTATCTTTGTTCATCTTAGGACATTTGTAGCTTGAATGAGAATTGTATGCAGGTTGACAGGCAAAGAACGCATAACAGAAGTAACGTCTCGATTATTCGAAAATTTCCGATCCCTGCATTCATATTCTTCCAGTTTTATCGGTTTTATCGATATTTCAAGTACCTAACTACAACAACTGCCGGTGATCCCACAAAAAACATCCTCAGATTTATTTATTTTTTGTTGTATCGTATTTTTAACTAATACCCATCTACGAAGTTTTTCTAGTTAATTTAATTTGACCCTCAAGAGCGTAAAAATACCAAACTAGGTTGAATGTAAACTATAGTAGGCGTAATTCGTCACCCATTTATCATTGTAGACACCGGAAATATTTCTCAATGGTAGTATGACCCGACACCAGCTATTGTCAAAGAAAACAATGTTGTTGACCGCAGAGAAAACAAACAACTCATATAGTCGCGATTAGGTACAACCATTTCCAGTTAATTTTGCAGAGAGCATCTGAAAACACGTAGATGTAGTTAATATGAGTCGCTTTGCAATAATATTATGTTTTATACCGCGTGTGATCTCCGGAATATACACCACAGTTCGACACGAAACATACTCGGAACACATTTCAAGACAATCAAGATCAAATTTACCCACGCAACACGATGGATATGTTTACAGACAATTTGATAAACCTGGAGTGCGATCACAGATTGGACAACCTACCGTGGATCCTTATGCAGTGAACAATCATTTCGAATCAAAATCTTTTCGAAATAGTAGAAGCGACATGCCAGTAGAATACGGAGACATAATTAGGACTTATACTACACCTTCCTCGTTGAAAAGTGAAATAGATTATGCATTAGCAAAGTCTGCAGCTGACGCTAGGTACGAGGTTTCAAAGAGCTCATCAGATAGTATGCTCGATAAACTGAAATCACTGATGTACTACCACCCACCTCCAGATGTGCCTAACGAAATTAATATGGCGGGTTACGACGGTACCAACGACTATCATATGGACCATGACGATATAAGGAGCAGTTCCAGCAGTTTGTATGATAATTGGCCCTATTTTTACCATAGTCCTTACGAATATGAACACAATAAAGATATATTTGATACAGAGAAAGCGAAAGACAAACGCTACGTGGCAGACGGACATAAAAATGTTATCCCAGTTCACGAAGTCATAGAAAATGACCATCCACCAGGATACGATGGGACACCCAAATATCTGCATACCACTGATAACCCTATAGGAGGAGACGGGCCGTTCTTTTCATTTGTACTAAACGATTATTTTGAAAGAAGTAGCGACGACGATCCAATAATATTCAAAGGATTAGATTTTGCCAACGACTTTGACCATGATACCTACGTGCCGCAATCCGATGGTCGTAAACTACGAAATAGTTATTACTCAACAATAAGTCCAGGAACAGTGAATTATGATACTTATACGAAACTCGCGGAAGCAGAAAAAGAAAAAAATAGATGGCGAGATAATGCATTTGACAAAGGAGAAATAGGTGAAAAGAAGAATTCTGAACATAAAACTGGGTTTGAAAACCAAGCAAACCATTACAATGGATTCAAAGATTTTCTAGATAATTTTGCAAATAAGTTCGGATCGGAAGACATCAAAAAGAATTTAAATTATATTCGTGCTACGAATCAAGACAGAGGTGAAAATAAGAAAGGTTTTCGCAGAGTTTATCACAAAGACGAGTACCAGGAAGATAAGGAATTCTTCGACAATAATAACAGCAGTGCAAAGGGTGTAGAAAAAGGCGGCTACAATGCACATGTTGGTGGATCCGAAGCATATTTACGCTCTCAGGCGGCAGCAGCAGTAGGAAATCAAAATAATGCTCATAGTAATGCTGGAAACACAAACGACTCAAAATTTTTAAACAGTCATAAAGGACATGACAGATTGAATACGCTAGAAAGTTCGTTAAACAAATACAGAAACGTAGCAAAGGACGCAGCTTTGAGCAATAATGCTGACTACTCAGACAATTTCAGGGATCATTACAACAAATAACTGGAACAGAATCATCAGAGTGATTAAATGAAGGAACAAAAAGGACTAGAGTACATAATGTTGTTGACTAAAGTGAATAGTTAAGGACAGTGAAATAGTGCACATTGTTGGGTTGCGTGGCCTGGTTTACTACTATTTTCGTTGATTGCCTTCCATTGCATGGAATTTCATATACTTGCTACTACTACAAAAAGTGAGGATAACAGGAGATTGTCCTATTCGTAGATGGCGGTGTACGTACCTACCAATATATCTATGTCAATTTTTTTCATAGTACCGAGCTTTTAACAGACATTAAAGGTAAAATGCAATAGTCAAAAATAGACGGTCTCTATACAGCTATATCGACGCGCAAATGATCAGCATGAATCCAGTACACGATTCTAGATCCATTATCGTTAAAAAAATTAATTAACCTGTATTGCCTTGCACTGGATGAAACGCTTCTCCATAATTTTCCATCACATTTATTTACGCACGAAAAATGTGAATGTCTAAAATCATGTACAGAATTCATGGCAACAGTTTGGGCGACTATACCTCTTACACTGTGTATACTGAAAATCTAATTCTTATATATCTAGCTCAAACAAGATAAAAATGCTGATTGCTTGATTTGGGCTATCCTCATTTGCATCCGTCATACGAGAGTGGCTCATAAAGATTAGTGTACCCTGAACATGAGACGAATCACTTAAGAGCGTCTATGCACTACGTAGAGATGACAGCATATCAAACTACTACAAACTGTCAAGCTTTTTAAGAGATTTTCGACTGTATTGCTAGAACATTAAGGTTGAATGTTGATTGGGAATATATGACAGTATCGCGTAGCTTGACTTGCTATCGTCCGTACAATCCTAAGAAAAAATCCTGCCCGGTATATGTGAAGGCTAATTTCCGTATTTAAAATGTTTCAAAATTAGTCATATTTTCAACTCAGTCACAATCAATATTGAATGATATAGAGGTTAAAATGTGATCTTCCTTAAAAATTACGGGAGTTAATCTTCTGAAATCGGTTCTTCCGAATTTGGACATTTGAAATTCGGTTGGAACTTAGTTGTAGTGTGTAGAACTCACATTCAGACTGCACGCAGTGCGCAAACGCTCATAAGATGGTGTAGTAGTAATAGTATTTATATTAAAATTCATCATCATCAACAACATTTTTATCGTTCCACTGCTGGGCACAGGCCCCCTTCCACATAGAGAAGGATTGACTGATTACAAGGTGAAGGAAAACACCTTGAGGAAACCTGGACTTTAAGTCTGAAATCGCCAACACGCATTGAGCAAGCGTGGTGATTACACTCAATCCTTCTCTATATTAAGATTTGATGGAAAGAATTTTAAGAAAATTGTTTTTCTTTTTTATAATGTTAATTTACAATGCAAACTTGGGTAATAAATTAAGCTAGTTATAAGCGAAACACAAAATGGTACCTTAATGTTTTGTATTTTTTTTTTGGGTTTAATAAAATTAACAAAAGCGACGAAGATTTCTTTGATATTGATTAGATAAACGATTCATGCGAATTATACGTATTTCAGCTGCATCTGGTAAGACTGTAAGCTTTACCTGGCCTTTAAGTTCTATTACAGAAATATACTTTAAAGCTTGGAGAACTCCAGGGTGAATTAGCCGTCTACGGCACTCTCAGGAGGTCAACTGATACCAGGGTGGGACAAGGCAGCATGGCAGCTGATGAAGATGAAAAAAAAAACAAATGTGACCACACATAAATAATAAAATACACAAACAAACATTTTCCGAAACTATGTAATTACAATAATTTCCCTGAACCCCTCTATTCAGTTCGATCCCCACTACTAATGTACAAAGTAGTCAGTTTAAAAATTAGTAAAATAAAGCAAAAAATCAAAAGTATGGAAATTCAATGTAATTCTGTTCCTTTTAAGCTTGGGCTGGCCATGGGTCCATCGAGGTATCCGCATTATGATGATCGAAGTTTTCATTGGGCACTTGAGGGAACATAGGTAAAATACCTAGTACTTTAGACATGACATAAGAACTCTGCTCTCCAAATTTATCCATATAATTTAATTTCCAAGGTGACCTTATCGTTCGGACGGATGAAGATTTGCTTTCGAATTCTTTACTTTCTTCGTTGTCATCATTAAATTCGTCATCCTGATCACGTATCTTTTCTTTTTCAGAAGCCTTTTGAGTAGTAGTTGTATCGTCATAGTAATCTTCTTTCTCACCTGCTTTCCTGTGAGAGTCTGGTATTGCACGCTGTTTTTTGTTCGAGATAGGCCTATGTGATGCGGCCGACACATGTGCTTTTCTTTGAGGTTTCTCTTCTGGTTGGGGTACAATCTTAGTTTCTTGTTTTTGGGGATGACTGGATCGGTGATGATTAATTTTAGTTTTCGTTCTCGGTTCTAAAGGCTTACCTCTGCCGATAAATTCATCATGGTTAACATCAAAATCGTAGTCTTCGAGATTAAAATCTTCGTCTTCATGTTCCCCGGAGTCTACTACCTTCACCGGCGATCGGCTTATCTTCATTTGGAAGTCGTCATCGTCCATTTCATTATATTTTGGAATTGGCTTCTTCACGAGATTGGATTTCTGCTTTGTTGTTACATGTTGAGATGTGTTAGTGTTCTTTTTGACTTTGTCCACCTTTTCGTGGGATTCTCTTGGCACACGGATGAGAGATGACGGTTCGTCTTTCCCTGCTTTGGATCTGGTGAAGAGTCTAACTTTTTGGGTGTACGGGCTCACTTGCTCTTCGCTCCCCATGTGATCTTCCTTGGAGGATCCGGTGTAGGAGTCTTCTTCGAATGCATCTCTTGTGAGACGTACGGGTGGAGATGGCCCGATAGTTTTCGTTTCGGTAGTCAGTGTTCGATCTGTTATTTTTTCTATCAGCCGAGCTTCATTGCCGAGAGCGAACAATACGAGCAATATCAATTTCATTGTAATGTGCTTAACGTCGGACTGTCGGAGTGACGACTAGCGACATGGTTGTGAATCAACGCATAATGTAAACTACGTAATGTTTTAAAATGTTGTTGATATACGAACAAAGTGAGATATGAAAAATAGCTGACTAATAGGGAGATTTTATTTTGATAACATTCGAAAGATTGAATTATTGTTTGATGTTATTAATGATAGGGTCACAACGCTTGTGAATAATTTGATATTTTGTGTCAATTGAATATGACATACATTGTAACTTTTATTAGCTTAGGGCTTACAGTGAAATATCCAAACAGCAACTGCACTTTACTTTATCGATTTTTAAACACAATGCGGAGGGCACGAAAGCGCCAGTCACTGTGTTTGGTATGTTGCGATTGATGCCGCCATTGTAACTCATTTCAAAATCCATTTTAAACCTTTCTATCCAATTTTTCTCCGTGTCAATATTTACTCATTTCATCTGAACTCCAGAGCATCAGTGAGAATCGTTTCTATAGATGTTCTCATAACATTTCACAAAAGGCTAAAGCCATATTTTTGTACACGTCATACAAATTAGCCATTGTTAAAGTGAAACAGTGCAGTGTGCATGTCGTTGTTGTCAATCGTATTATCACCTCTGTAGGCCTAGTATGAGTTTTCATTACGAAACTCGTTCGCCGATATCGAGCGCGTTTGATTCAGCGATTGGCCCGCTTCAAGGTCGTAAGAGCTCTCAACCAATGAGAGCGCCAAACGCGCTCGATACGATCGAACGAGTTTCGTATTGAAAACTCATACTAGGCCTACTGATCACTTTTCGAACAAGTGGTTTCCTTCTCCTCGTTTCCTAAAAACCGGCCAAATGCGTGTCGGACTCACGCACAAAGGGTTCCATACCATTGCGTTATGAAATTAAAGGATTAAAGTTTATTGTTGTGTATTAAAAAAAAAACTACTTACTAGATCTCGTTCAAAACAATAGGGATGTATCCAAGGTATGAAAATCAAAAAAATAATTAGTCCGTCTTACAGATAATAAAAAAAATTAAGACCCGTATTTTTTATTTTGTCGTAATTACCAAAAATTACTGAGATATAGCGTATTAAAGTTACAGAGTGGGGGCTAATTACGTCACGCCGTTCTATATTTTGCACCATGGCGTGACGTCATGCGACATTTCAAATCAATATATCTTCCTAAGTATTTGAATAAAAGAAAAAATAAAAAATACGTGTTCAATATTTTTTATAAAGCTATCTGACGGACATTAAATTATTTTTTAGGATACAAGCCAATTTTCGTTGGTAGTTTTTATAGTAATGTACATCATATGTTTTTTTTAGATTTTTAACCTCGCTATCATTTTTGAAGACCAACCACATAGACACCCCACACGTACCTATGTGTTTGATGAAAAAAAAATATTTTGAGTTTCAGTTTTAAGTATGGGGTCCCCAATATTTATTATTATTTTTTTATTTTTGCATCAAAATCTTAATGCGCTTCACAGAATACATCTACCTACCAAGTTTCAACAGTATAGCTCTTATAGTTTCGGAAAAAAATAGCTGTGACATACGGACGGACAGACGGACAGACAGACAGACATGACGAATCTATAAGGGTTCCGTTTTTGCCATTTGGCTACGGAACCCTAAAAATGGTGAACGGCACAGTACTCATGATGAGATTATCCAAATGTAGAAGAGCGTTTTTAAAAGAATTAAAGTAAGGAATGGGTTTTCAATTTAATTAAATAAAAAGAAGTCGGTGGCAAAAAAAAAAAAAAACAAAAATGCTAACGAAGACACCGACTTCTGATATTATAGTTATTTTTCACTTTGTGGAGTTTTTTCGGAAGCTTTTTTTTTAAGCAAAAAGTTTTTATTTGTCAAATGTCGATGGATTGACGATCGTTATAATAAAGTATTGTCGACCTCCGTGGCGCAGCGGCCAACACGCCTGCCTGCGACTTTGGAGGCCCCGGGTTCGATCCCCGGCCAGGTCATGATGGAAAACGATCTTTTCCTGATTGGCCTGGGTCTTGGATGTTTATCTATACAGTATGTTAAGAAAACCCTGTCCGACCCGTGAAGGTGTTGTTAGGTATCGATAACTGATTCTACTAATGCATACAAAATCGGGCTAAACTTAAAAAAAAAAATATCCCCCTAAAGAAATAAATATTATTTCGCAAAAAGAGGTAACTTAATAAATGTGCATTACCACCCTTCCGCGGGCGGCGGGGGGCAGGGCACGCGGCACGTGATCGCATCGCTATTCGCTCATAATAATACCGGTGTTGTCAATTTTTTAAAAATTACCTAATTTAGGGGAAGTTGGAATTAATTCGCGGGAAAAAAAGATTACTTATTTCAAAATTCATTTGTATTGGTACTATGATGATTACGTAAAATTTTATATTATATTTGGTCATATGTTTACCTAACCTTTATTATCCTTATGGGTCGGACTGGGTTTTCTTCACATACTGTATATGTATTTATTGTGGAGGCATGATGAACAGGGAGTAAAGTTCACTCATCCTCCGTATAAACCGGAGGGTCCTCCGACCAGACGGGTATTATGTCTGGCGGGCACTTGCCCAATGCTTGAAATTGGCAAGTTGTATACAGTATGTTAAGAAAACCCTGTTCGACCCGTGAAGGTATTGTTAGGTATCAATAACTAATTCTACTAATGGATACAAAACCGGGCTAAACTTTAAAAAAAAATCCCCCTAAAAAATAAATATTATTTCGCAAAAAGAGGTAACTTAATAAATGTGCGTTAAACATCCTTCCGCGGGCGGCGGGCGGCAGGGCACGCGGCACGTGGTCGCATCGCTATTCGCTCATAATAATACCGGTGTTGTCACTTTTTTAAAAATTACCAAATTTCGGGGAAGTTGGAATTAATTCGCGGGAAAAAAAGATTATTTCAAGATTCATTTGTATTGGTACTATGATGATTACGTAAAATTTTATATTATATTTGGTCATGTGTTTACCTAACCTTTATTATCCTTATGGGTCGGACAGGGTTTTCTTAACATACTGTATATGCTAGTTGCACGGTAAACTCTGATTGCGAGATGTAGAATTCGTGTGACGTCACTATGACGCGTTGTTTATTTTTGGCGTTTGTAGGTACCGTTACACTATTATAAATATAGTATCGTTGAGACTTGAGTTAGTATCCCATAACACAAGTCTCGAACTTACTTTGGGGCTAGCTCAATCTGTGTGATTTGTCCATATATATTTATTTATTTTATATTTTAAAGGATCACCATGTTCCCTCGATGTCGATCTCATCAGGTGGAATCGCGGTCAAGCAATAGATTATTAAATAAAGATGACAGCACATTCAGCTACTACAATCTGTCATATTTATTTATTAGATTTTCAACATTATTTGACAGTTTCTGGTAGCATGACCTGCTGTGGTCGCCATATAAATAAAAAAAAAAACGGAACCGCTTTCCTTGGGAGCCAAAGCTTTATCCAATCGATGTGTAAAATTTGTTTTATTTATGTTCTTCCTGATCATCCAGGAACGACAAGAACCCTAAAACGTGAGCCTGTGTAGCAAACACTCGGTTTGTTTCTCTCAGGCTCGTATAACTTTGTCCATAGTTTGTAGGTTGATAATATTTTCTCATAATGGCTCTGTAGCGGTACCTACAAACGCCACATGGAACAACGCGTCATAGTGACGTCACACGAATTCTACATCTCGCAATCAGAGTTTAACGTGCAACTAGCATATATACAACTTCCCAATTTCAAGCATTGGGCAAGTGGCCGCCAGACATAACACCCATCTGGTCGGAAGATCCTCCCTTTTCTATGGAGGATGAGTGAATTTTACTCTCTGTTCATCATACCTCCAAACTGGTGACCCCGACGTGATCGTTGGCGCAGCCTTCGTGCAATAACTTCAGCGTGACGTCATCATTCTTGCTCATCATCATCGTCATCTTCATGCTTCATCGGCGAATCATCCAGCCAGCCAGCCAGCAAGCATGCAGCGACCGCGCATACCTGGTGATCACCCACAGCCTCATCAGCAACCTCGGCACAGCACACTGCACTTTCGGCCGGTCAACAAGCAGAGCCCTCTCTCCTGGTCGACGCAGCAGCTAGCCTCAACCCGGCGCTGTACGAAATCCGACGCACTGGAGTATACCGCAGCGCCATCACTCCGACTCACTGGGATCTCCGAAGACAGTTCTGACTCACCGTGAACTACGCGGCAACCGGTTCCGACCCACTAGAACCTCAGCTGGCCTGGCAAGCAACGCAAGATACAAGACTCAGCCTACTACCGACCTCTGAGGTCCGGAGAGGAGTAATGTAGCGGTACCTACAAACGCCGCGTCATAGTGACGTCACACGAATTCTACATCTCGCAATCAGAGTTTATCGTGCAACTAGCATACATACAACTTGCCAATTTCAACCATAGGGCAAGTGCCCGCCAGACATAACACCCGTCTGGTCGGAGGATCCTCCCTTTTCTATGGAGGATGAGTGAACTTTACTCCCTGTTCCTCATGCCTCCACAGCTCTGATTCCCTTGTTCAGAAACTAAACTAAATTTAAATTCATTCAATCCCGCCTGATGGTAAGCAGTGATGCAATCGTTGCTGGTATAGCGCGCTAGTTTATTAAACCCGTTCACTTAAAAAACTTAGTGAATAGGAAAGAAGACGGCAGTTAACCGAGGTGGTGCAATGTTAAACCCAACAACACGACCAACGATGCTGCGCCAGAGGGAGATTGATCTGAAGACCCTCCACGACCAAACTCCCGACACAACAACACTTGGCGCATCGTACCCGGCACACATCGCAACACAACTGTTCAGACCCGTCCTCCGTACGGCTTCACCAGACATCATGCCGGAACACAACGAATCGCTTGGCGGCAAGACTTTGTCTGGTGGGTGGTAACTTCTTCTTCTAAACTAAAATATTATCTACTATCCTTTTCTTAACGAAATAAAAAGAAAAATATGTCTTTAACTTAAAAGTTTAGTTTGTGGCGATCAAAAATACCTACATCAATTTATGACGTTTGTTTTCACTTGTTCATAAATTATATCCTTATGTAAACCATGCATCATCATCATCAACTTTTTTATCGTCCCACTGCTGGACGCACGTCTCCTCTCATACAGAGAAGGATTGAGCGTAATCACCACGCTTGCTTAATGCGGGTTGGAGATTTCAGACTTAAAGGCCAGGTTTCCTCAAGATGTTTTCCTTCACCTTGTAATCAGGCATTGGCGGCGCAGGGCGCTTGTGTAGATAAAATACGGATGAAAGTTGAGTTTTCTGGGACAAAATAATAAGATAACTGTAGGTATATAGTTCTAAAGTGTTAAGTTTTTTATCTGTTCTAATATTAGGTCCTTTCATATGAAATTGGCGTTTTGTCGTATTGACCACTTTGATCTCAAACATCTCCTCTTTGGTTTAGAATTCCAAATTCAAATTTATACCGCTATTTACTCATCAGTTTGTGTCTCAAACCGTATTTCTTTTGTTTTTTTTCTTTTGGTTTGGAACATAATTTTGTATATGGCAGTGGTATCGCTAGAGAAAGCACAGTGCGTTTTTGGTTCCAACGTTTTCATTCTGGAAATTTCAACCTACAGAACAATCCCCGTGGACGACCGAAGAGCAAAGTCGACAATGAAGAATTGAAGGTTATTGTGCAAGGGGATCCATCGCAAAATTTACTGCAAGACAACTGATTTTATTGATTCCCGTCCTAATGCTGTTTTAAAAAGGCACAAACTACTACCTATGAAATAGCAGAAGTGCATAGATAGCAATGGAACATCTTTTGATGAAATAAAAATATTATATTTAAAAAAATAAACGACTTTTATTCCTCCCATACAAAACTCCAATTTAATATGTAAGGACCTAATATATAAAGCTGAAGAGTTTGTTTGAACGCAGTAATCTCAAAAATTCCTGGTCCGATTTGAAAAATTCTTTAAAAGGCTTTAGGCTATATCAAATAGGCTATATAACATCACGCTGCGACCACTAGAAGCGGAGCATATAAAATAAAACATTTTGAAACCTAAGCGGGTGAAAACGCGTGGCGCAGCTAATGTAATATAAATTTTCATATTTGTGTACGATATCATAATAAATGTATTTGTATTTTATCACATAAATGTGTTCATTAATGTTTAAGGTTTCACTTGTGCCGGTACTTCCAGAGTGCAACCCGTTGTTACCCGTTTTTTTTTGTAGCCTATATTGTGTCCCACTGCTGGGCAAATGCCTCCTGTTTTTCCTTCAAATATCCCTGTCTTGTGTGATCTCTGTCCATGTTGGCCCAGCGAACCTTATCAGATTTTTCCACCGCCTTCGCAGTGGTCCACATCGACCGCGATTATCTCTGTCAGGAGTCCAGTGAACGACGATATTTACTTCAATGTATCTTATATTATTATTATAATTCTCATTTTTATTTATCTGCCACTAAAAACCAGCGCTGGGACTCTGTCGTGTAGGGTCTTAGCATTATGCTGAGCGATGACCGTTTTACTTGACACTTGTTTCCTCGCAACACACACAACAGTCACATGCGAACAACGTCTGATACTGATGTCACACAGATTCTGCATAGGTATACCAAGCAGAGTTTACTGTGCAACTAGCATATCTACACCCGTCTGGTAGGAGAATCCTCCCTTTTCTATGGAGGATGAGTGAACTTTACTCCCTATTCTTCATATCTCTGAAATGTACTTATTTGTTTTCTTCTTTCTTTCTCGCAATAGGACGGTTTTTTTAAAACTTTGTATCAGTATAGTACAACACCACCTACGAACAATGCGTCATATGACGCAACGCAAATCCTGCATCTCGCAAGCTGAGTTTCCCTCGCAACTAGCATAGCCTGGAGCACAGGAGTAGAGTAGCCAGCCTGTTGGTATTCTATAGGATGCATTTTGGAGATTGTGCGCGGGAATTGCGTAACTTAATTCCCTACCTCCGTTCCATCATCGGACGACCCGTCGTCGTACGGCGAGTATCCACCCCTACGGTGTTGACACCGCATACGATCTGGACTATGCATTTCGTCTCGTCTTTACACCGCGTATATCGAAGGCCTGGAAATTTACCTATGCCGTCATTCACCTATCTAGAAAATGTTGTTAACGTCTGTCTTTTAGGCGTAAACAACTAGTTGCTTAGCAAGTTTGTTTACCTCTATTCTAGGCTTTTATATAGTTTGCATGGCAAACTATATAAAAGCCAGATTAGAAAAGGATTTTTGGATGGATTTTTTTGTAATAATTAGATGCTGCGCTAACCCCAAACTAGTAGGGGAAACAATTTGGGAAATGTATTTTTCTAAATAAGTAATACTTTTGAATACTTTTTCTTTACTTATTATTATTTTTATCAAAAACAAGCTACTGTAAACCCTACAATTATATTGTCATCGAATATCTTGTGAATCAACAAATAAGTTTATTTGTTTGCAACTGGTACACATAAATAAACAACAGTAATATGAGCACAAACAAATTATAAGAGCACTGCATTAATTGTCCGAGCGCAGTTACTTTGTGGACGATTAAGATGAAGATACTCTTCAAGATAATTAGCGTATTTCTTTACTTCACCTTTGTGTCCCCTGTTTTAATGTACTACATATACGACGATAATCCAAACATAGGTTTTGTGTCCGTAGAAAACAGCATTGGAACATACGTAAAATCTGGATACAGTGCAGGTAAGACTAAGAAACAGTTCACAGGAGCATACAGTAATGCAAAATATTCGAAGATAAACAGCGAAAATATCATTGACTCTCATTTTAAAGTTCGAAAAACACCATCGAAGTTCACTATACCGGCTGCAGTTGACACCGGGAGGATTGGAGCTCAGGAAACCGGTAAAAACAAAGCGCACAGAATAGCTGAAGAATATAGAAACACTGAAGCGCCAAAACAATGGCAGCAGAAATCACAACATCAACATATGGTAACTGCTAGCCAAAAAGACGAGCAAATCACGAAGATTCCGAACAAAACACCAGTTAAAGGTGATTATAATGCTAAACCAAAAGAAGCAACTTCACATATTCAACCTTTAAACAAGCAACAGTTTCCACCTATAAGACCTAGATCAGTCAGCCCGGAATACAGCAACTCAATGAAGCAACGAAATCGGGATGCTGGAAGTAGTCAAATTAATCAAGAAGTAGGACGCAGCCAAAGATCTCAGGATGTCGTACGCAGCCAAAGACAGAAAGACGTAGGACTAGAACGCGGCCAAAATCAGGATACTAAACTTGCCTATGTAAACGGACAAATGAATATGAGGAAAGCACAGATATCGCCCGACCCCCAGAAACAATTACTGATAAACAACAAACGTCAAATTTCCTCCTTAACAGTACATACAGGGCAAGATAAACGACAGAGGTTGCCAGTATCCATGATGATGGATAAAACACTGTATAAGGCAAATGGAAACGCACACGATCATAACATGCAGGTAATATCAAGTATTCTAGACGATATGACTAGAAATCTTGTAGACAGAAGACATAAAGGTGAATACGTTAATAGAGAAATAGAAAAACATTTAGATGCAATATACGAGAAAAGCAAACGGAGTGTTGTAGCCGAAAACATGAAAAAGTTTATAGGAAAAGACAAAATAGGAAAAGATTTACGTAACCATAACAAACAAAATACGGCGAGGATTGGTAATCATGAAGAAAGTTTAGAAGTGGACGACACGCCTTACGCGGTGTTCTATAGAACGAACCCTGAGACATTGGACCGGCAAGAGGGGTTTATGACAAAGGGGTCCATGGAAGACAATCGCAGTAGTGAAGTCTTCAGCAATGAGAATCGCCCTCATACTGCTTTTGAGGAAGGCACTGAAAATATGACGAATATAAGAAAAACTTTAAAGAATGGCAACACCCATCAGCGTAAGAAGGTGAAGAATTTATCTAATTACAGGAACCATTGATTCGGTATATTCATACCTCTAAGAATATTGCTGATATACCTATGTAACTTGTCATGCTAATTAATACAATAAGTACCATTTCAAAGGCAGATCGCAATTTGTTTTATAAGCACTATGTTTTGTTTTTTTGGTCTGCTACTCAATACAATGTATATTTTGTTTAAATAAATATGATTATTGTTGTGATAAACTCTTTAATTGTTGTTTATTTTGATTTGTATACGAGGATAGAAATTCCAGTTTGAAGCATAGATGACTCATAGGGTCGTGAGGTGACGACCACGTGCTCTCCTGCAAGTTAAGCTAGCTTATTTTAGTTCGGTGACATACCTACATTAGTTTTGAAGTTTCAATGAAACAATAAGTAGAAATCGTGCCGCTTTATTAATGCAAAGTGAGGCTACCACAATAGTCACGTGTCGGCGGTCGGTCACCACGTCACCAGTGTGCAGTCGCCAATACAATATCGTTTTTATACTCTACGTCTGATCGAACGCGCAGCAATGCACCGTATAAATTAATACAGGGTTTTTCATTATCATTGACACAGAAGACCATTGCTCAATCTAGAGAGCGCTCTCGAGTCGGCCCATTTATGAATGTCAATGATCGATACAGTATTATGTTCACTATATAAATGCTAGTCTTGACCTTTGTCGTCATTATTGTAGTAGACTTGATAGCCGAAAGCATGGCGCGAAAGATCGCCACGCTGTTGTTACTTTTTGCTTTTGGTTCCTGCATGGAGATGCGGGAGACTGTCGAACGGACGGTCATGGTTCGGACTACAGGGTCCGACCTTCAGCCTGCGGCCACCGGCTACATATACAAAAAAGAAAGCGATGGGCCCGCCAGCGTTGTCAAGATGGGGGAGAGTGAAGTTATTGAACACTTTTCTAAAATGTACGGTAAGTCTGAGGCATACAAGGCGCCTATTCCCCTTAATGCAGGACCATTCCATGACACAAATGAAGATGAAGACAAAGCCGCTTCACATGCCTCTGAGGACCATGTGAAACCTGTTGAAGAGAAAGTAGATGAACACGACGACCGTATTGACGGTATAGCAGCCGAAGACTACGATAAGATCTTCGAAGATTACGCAAAAAGATATGGTTCGGGTTACAAAGATGACTTTACGGATTACTTACATGGAATAGGACATTTCGATCACGGAATTTTTCACGAATACGGAGGTGGGAAGGACTACGGATCAAAAGGATATCATGGTTTTGGAGACAAAGGGCACGAAGGTTACGGAAAAATACACCATTACGAGAAAGGAGATGGAGGGAATTACCACTCAGAGAAGCACGAAGGTTATGCAGTATCTAAAGAGGGAGGTGGCAAAAGTCACTATGACGAGGCCGACGGTCATGGAAAGCATTTCGCTCAAGGATACCAATACAAAGGCGACGACCATGGGCACAAAGCTGACCACAACCAAGGGGAAGCGATCGATGGATTTCACAAAGTTTTCGACAAAAATGAATTCAAGAAAGACCATGACTTTTTTGATGCAGAAGGTGTCAAAGGAGACCATCACAAGTACGCAGATGGACACGCAAATCACGGATCAGAGTCCGGTGGATACAAGAAAGGAGGCTCTCATGATTCAGGATATCACGAGAAAGATTTCGGAAAAGGAGGATTTGTTGCCAAAGAGTCAGGAGACGAGCATGACGCAGCACATTCCGCAGAGGAAGACGGGGAGTCCCATCAGTACCATGATGGAAAATTCGGCACTGAAGGTGGACAATATGCGGGCAAGAGCTACGGATACCAAATCAAGCACTGATCATATGTTGGCAACACTTGTTATATTTTTGTTGTTTTTTTGGTAATATGACATTTTTTTTGTAAATATGTGTATTTGTTAGATATAAAAAGATAAGCCATACCCTTTATTTATTTGTTTTGTTTGAATAGTCCTTTTTAATTTGTAAATTGAATATTGGACGATTCTTGATAGATAATAACCTTTTTTTACGTTTATTTTAAAATTATAAGTATTACTTTAACACTTGGCTTCATAAATATGTAAAAAAATAGGGATATTCTCATTAAGTTAATTTATTATAAATAAGAGGAATTAAATATCGTTTTATATTGGGTCTGTTCAGTTAATTAATTCGTAAATTAAATTGGACTGCGGGCGGAGAAAACCAAAGTTTTTGTTAGTAAATACTAATAGTATCTTTAAGAAAATGAATAAAATTATTCTTCAAAAATATAATAAGTGGTTTTTACGTTACACCATGACACTTTCACTTTCTATGTATGTGTTGGTGACCTAGTGGTTAAAATACCAGCTTCTCAAGTATGACTGCTCGGGTTCGATTCCAGGTCAGGCAAGTACCAATGTAACTTTTCTAAGTTATATGTACTTTCTAAGTATATCTTGGACATTAATGACTGAAGGTGAAGGAAAACATCTTGAGGGAACCTGTACTTTATAAGTCTGAAATCGCCAACTCGCATTGAGCAAGCGTAGTGATTACGTTCAATCCTTCTCTGTATAAGAGGAGACCTGTGCCCAGCAGTGGAACAATATAAAGGTTGATGATGATGATGATGATGGCACTTTTAAAACTGTAGGCTTTAAGTCCTGAGGTCGCCTAGACCAATTATTTCGAGATACAAATAGGTATTCAACTACAGGCATTTCTATGCCTAAATGGAAATCTTGATAATGCAATGTAAGCCAAGATGATATTAAATAAACTTTTTTTTACCGCTAACACACACAGCTACACAGCAACAAAAGGTTTCAAGAGAGTCTCAATTAGCGACATCACCACTCGCCTGGCGGGTAGGGCACTCGCTTGGTTCATCACCCTTAAAAATAAATGCTCGTCGCCTGCACTCGCTGGCCGTTGACCACCATCTCATTTTGAGTCGCTTCTCGTTTATTTCCGTCGATATGTCGTCTATTACTATTAATTGGAATCATTTTGAAGCCTATTGCTGATGCATTGCTCCATATGTTCGAAAAATGTATCTGTTCATCAACGTAAATGACGTAATGAATGTTATTGAAATGTCAAAACCAAACCTATTGCTACTGATAGTATGATACGTAATTATCCTTCAGGGTTAATTCAATCAATATCAACACATCTAATAAAATCAATTTCAAAGACCAGCAAAAGAGTGTGGTACAGAAATTTTCTGCACGAGACCCCAAACCCCTTCGCAGCTCCCTAGTACTACTTTAATTCTAGTCTCAATGTAAAATTAGTATAAAAAAAAACTAAAAAAAAAACATGCTTTTAAAGAATATCAAACGAAAAAGTTAAAAATAATTGTGACAATAGTATAAAAACAATACTAGTAAAATGAGAAAAAAGCGTGAGGCGCTGCACAAAGTCAATGCCAGTAAGCCGCTGCTGGCTAGCAGCGGTGGCCGCAACTTAGAAGTTGTAGGTCGCAAGTTCGATGCTCGTCAGGCGTTTTATTTGTGTAGATTATTTCATTACCACTCACACACACACACACACACACAAAACGGTGAAGGAAAACATCATGAGCGATTCGTCGTGTTCCGGCGTGATGTCTGGTGAAGCCGTACGGGGGACGGGTCTGAGTAATTGTGTTGTGAAGCTTGCCAGGTACGATGCGCTAAATGATGTTGTGTCGGGAGTTTGATCATGGTCCATCCAGATCATTTTCCCTCTGGCGTAACATCATTGGCCGTGTTGTTGGGTTTATAAATTTGCATCACCTCGCTCAACTGCCGTCTTTCTTCCTATTCACTAAGTTTTTTAAGTGAATGGGATTAATAAACTAGCGCGCTTTACCATCAACGATTGCATCACTGCTTACCATCAGGCAGGATTGCAGTCAAGCGCTAGTTTATAATTATCAAAAAAAAAAAAAAAAAAAAAGGTGTTCTAGAGGCAAAAAAACTTCGAAGACACGTGACATCTCCCGACCCGTACTGGGTTCGCTTGGTAGATTACTGCCCACTCCCTCTCACCAAGAGGAGTGGGAACATCATAGGCTGATATATGTTATGTTATGACTATGAGTGCTATGTTTTTAGTTTGAGCTTCGAAGTACGAGCTATGACTGCACGGTTAGCGCAGTGGATAAGCCATCGCAGAGTTGTGGGACGCGGTGGTGTCCTGCGAGAACGTGATGTCGCAGAAGGAAGCTGCGGAACGGGAGAGGGAGATCTCAACTCTCTGCCCGGGCCGCTGAAGCCGCACCGGGCGCTGGGGAAGGGCGGACAACGCCCTCTTTCGGCCCCCATGAATGGGTCCAGGGGCGAGGGGCATGGGGAAGTCGCCGCCCCGTATCTGATGGACGTAGTATCGGCGCGCGCCTCTGTAGGTAGTTTAACACCCCACTACCCCGTGCAGGAGACGAGGCCCGGACAGACCGGGCCAGCACGAGGGTGTGAGGCCGTGGAAGAATTTAGACTCCCGCGGTCCCACGCGCGCTCGTGATAGAAGAGACACCGGGGTGGTTTTAGTCAGTAAGAGTCTGACAGACCCCGTTGCCCACCCCAGGGCGGCGGACATCCATTGAGGGTTTTAAAAAAGTAGATAAGCCATGACTGTTGCGCTGCGTGTCGCGGGTTCGACTCCCGCACGGAACAAATCTTTTTATGACCTAAAAGTAGTTGTTCCGGGTCTGTTTCCTATGCAATCCAAAATTACTTTTTAATGCACGTCTGTCGTCTAATCTATCAAAGTTTAATAGATTATTATCAACTATAGCATTAGGTTCAACGTTGATTGAGTGTTATAACTTTGCATCCCGGGGACGCATTTTGACGTTGTTTTCACTTATTTTGATCGTTTTTTTACCTCCCTCTAGCCCCACTAGGGATAATTGACAATTTCCTGAAAATAGAGTTACTTAGCACAACTCCATATAAAAACACACTTATAATTTTTTATTCAAAATTTCCGGCTAGACCTAACCTAACTCTCTAGTAATAAAGTACCTAGCCGCCTTACCTGTATTCCTGTGCGCGTTCCGCGTGCTGGAGTCCTGTTTGGTAGTTGTTTTTCAAGGTTTTTACGCACATTTCGGGTTTTTTCAGTACTTATAGTTTTTTGTCCAGCATAAATTCCAAGACCAGGTCAGGTAAACTTCTCAGATCTTGTCGAATAATTTTAATACATTTATACCTCTTAACTTAAACTGATAACCGTAGAATTAGACAAAATTAACGTGATTTTTTTTTGCATTTTACATTGACCTGACCCTCGTCTTATCACAAGACGACTTTGATTTTGTGTGATTCGCTTCTCTCCGTATTTATCCCCTCTTTACAGGGATAAAGAAGAGATGTCCCCTGACGACTTGTGAAATCACAGAGATTTGTGTGACACACTAAAATAGTAATATTAAAGTATTATACTAATTATACAATCGTATGAGAACCTGTATGAAATGTCCGGCATGACTGGCCTAAAACTAAAACTATGAAGACATGTGTTATCCATGGGCGTAGCCACACTGGGACAAGCTGGCTCTGATCCGTAAGGTGCCTAGTTAAACAAAAAAAACCCGGAGGAACCCCGGAGGGGGAAGGGGGGGGGGGGTATAGGTTGACTGCTGCCCCACCCTGAGCTCAAGGCTGGCTACGCCCATGGTGTCATCTATCAACTCGCGCATGGTAGTTTACCGCCCCCTCTTTCAAGAAAGAGGGCCTGGTTCCCAGCAGGTTTTTTAATGTCTCGGGCATGACGGAATTTTATATCTTGTTGGCTCAAAACTTTGCCACACGTCCCAGCAGTGGACAACAAAATCAAAAGTCATAAGTCATTTATTCAAATTAGGCTGGGAATCAGCGTCCCCTAAAATGCCGTTCGCATATTTACAAGTACTTAAATCTTGCGAAAAGCTTTTATATCATACTAGCTGCTTGCTCCCCGCGGTTTCACCCGCGTAAGTAGTACTAATATAAAAAAATAGATAAAAACCTATTCTCATGCCTAACGAATGTTTATGCGAAATTTCATTAAAATCGGTCCAGTCGTTTTGGTTCGAGAGAGTTCGAGGACAAACTCTGTGATAGGAGAATTTTATATAATACATAAATTACATATGTCAAATGTGAAATGACGTAATAAGTTGTTATTGTAAAAGATTTTTTTCTTTCTCTTTTTTTTAAGTTTTTTTTTTCTAACGATGTTTTCAATCGCATCCAAACTGTACATGGAGTTTCTTAATTTGACAGTACGAAATAAATATATTTTTAGGTTTCCGTACCTAAAAGGTAAAACGGAACCCTAATCATGCGACTTCGCTGGCCACGTCTGTCCGTCGGTCCGTCTGTCACCAGGCTGTATCTCAAGAATAGTAATAGCTAGACAGTTGAAATTTTCAGAGATTATTTATTTCTGTTGTCGCTATAACCACAAATACTAAATATAAAAAGAAAATATTGAAAGGGGGCTCCCATACAACAAACGTGATTTTTTGCCGTTTTTTGCTCCATATTAATAACGGGAATAGATAGATACTTAATGAAATGTTCACAGAATATTTGGTTATATATTGAATTTAAAAATAAATGATTAACTTAAAATAAAATAAATATTAAAGATATACTTCTCCGAATGAGAAGAGACTTGTGCCCAGCAGTGGGAAGATAAAAAGGTTGATAATGATGATGATTATGAAATATTAAAAGGGGGCTCCCATACATCACACGTGATATTTTGGCGTTTTTTGCTCCATATTAATCCGGAAATAGATTTTTTCTTTCCGTTTTTAAAGATAATGCTACGGAACGGTTCGTGCGCGGTTTTATTTCTGTTCTTTTCTTAATTAAATAGAAAGAAAAAGTTGTCTTGGACTCAAATAAAATTAAGTAAGAAGAAGGAAATTGGCGCTATCGAACCACCTCTAGATCAATTAAAAAGCGGTAATAGTGTAACGGTTTCAAGTGCGTGCTGGGTAGCGAAGTTGGAATTTTCTAACAACCCGTCATACAACATAAGAAGAGAAACACTATTTTTATGTTCCTTTTGTTTCAACAGTTTAATTTGAAAACTGTAAGTGCAGTTATGTGCTCATACTTTGCACATATAGTGAGCAAAAGCTACTAACATTAAATCGACATTGACAGCCACGCATGTTAACAATAACGCATACATATGCACATCATATAAAATGCTTCATTTTATAGACTCATTATAGCAAATTTAAACCTTAGTGATTTTTGTTCGATATTTAATATGGATAATCCTGTATTCTTCTGTAAATAATGTTTAAATTAAGAAAAGAAATGTCCAATTAAAGTAGTTCTGAAGACAAAGAATGCAGACAAAAAATAGTACGAGAAGCTTCATTCATTGTCAAAACCAAATTACATTAGTGACATAATATTGTAGGTCAATGTTACCTTTACCGAGTGAAGCGGTTCGCGTAGATGCTTCTATTAAAAAAAAAGCATTTCACGCCTGTTACCAGTGCGGTCGGTTTGCCCACAAATTGCACAATAGCCAATTTTTTTCATTAACACCGGCTTTGTCACCTATAACCTCGTCTGATAAGCAATTTGTTACATGGCTACCAGAATGGTAGCAAACACACTCACGGACCTTTGTCTATAGACTAGATATAAATATTGAGCAACGGGCTTATCAAATTATAACAGTACGAGTTGTAGTACGATACACATCTCAACATGGCAAGCATAGCTCTATACGTTCTACTGGCTGCGACTGCTGTGGCAGCGGTACAGGTGGGCTTCGTGCCTCCAGCGGCCACCAGCTACATCTACAGGAGCGATAACAATGGGCCAGCCAGCTACGTCCAGCTCGGGGCACCCGCGCCCTACCATGGACTACACAACGGTTTCGCCGCACCCTTACCGCTCGCACAGCCCAAAATCGAAGCACTAGAGGCCTACGATCTCGCACCCGTTCCTCTGCCTTACGTGGCTGCCAAACCCATCATAATTGAGGACGCCGAGGATGATGACGATGATGACAGCGAAGAATCTGACGAATACCTCGATGGAGGTGACCATGGACACGACTTCGCTAAGGGCGAGGGCAGCGACTACGGCGAGAAACATCACTCTGCTCATGGCGAGAAGGGTAGCAAAGGCTACCACTCCAAGGGTCATCACGCTAAGGGAGAAGCTGGACACTACGGCAAGGAGCACGATGAAGGTTACCACAAGGAAGCTGAGGGCGGTAAGAAAGGACACCATGACGAGGCCGCAGTCCACGGCAAGCACTACGAAGCTGGCGAGAGCTACAAGGGAGGCGATCATGGACACAAGAAGCACCACAGCAAGGGAGAGGAAGTCACCGGCTACCACAAAGTATTCAACAAAGACGAGTTCAAGAAGGACCATGACTTCTACGACGTAGCTGACAACAGCGGTCACTTCAATAAGCACGCATACCAGAAGGGACACCACGGCTCCGAAAAAGGAGAACACAAGGAGGGTGAGCATCACGACTCTGCCTTCGACAAAGGTGGCTTCGGAAAGGCTGGCTTCCACGCTAAAGGTCATGTTGATGATGCCGATGCCGGTCATTCTGCTGAGCAAGGCCATGAGAGCCATTACCATGACGAAGGTGATTACGGCAAAAAGGGAGGCAGTGCCCATGGCAAGGAATTTGGCTACGCAGATGACGATGGTGACGACGATGATTATGACAGTCATTATGATGATAAGGAATAAGCTCACCGAACCCTGCGGTTATTGTAAATATCTGTTAACTATTTAATTTTCTCACTAATTTTGTTATGTTTGATATTCTCGATGACGACGCTGTAAATATTTTTATATCGCAAACGAATAAATGACTTAAAAACATATAAGTACATATTTTTGTTGTCGTGGTTATTCATTTATCAGTACTAGAAGTACTCTGCTGGTCTTGCCTAGCTGCCTGAATTGCTAGGATTCATTGGGAATTCTCGAGCCAAGAATTCCTGGGAAAGTTAGGCTTTGTTCCCGAAAATCAAGTTTGAGAAAAGTCGAGATCTAGAGAAATCATGTATGTACAAAGCATTGCCTTCAGTTAAGCCTACTTCAAATAAAAATGAAAGAAGGTTTTCAATTTCAGGAAATATAGTTAGTAGTAATATAATATAATTAAAATAAGAAACCGGCTATCTGACAAAGCTCTAAATGCTTTAGTTTTTCAAAAGGCATATTTCATCAGCAGAATCTGATCTTAATTGTTATTTATCTGACTATCTCTGTTTTTTATACAACGTTCACAGTGTTTCTGTAGTGTATTTAGTATCAGCATTACACCCATGCGAAGCCGGGGCAGGGCGCTAGTTAAATTATAATTTACATTTATTTTCTACCTGAATTAAAAGACTCGGTGGTTGGCCATAACATCGGCCGCCGGCAGAAGTTACCACCCACCAGACAAAGCCTTGCCGCCAAGCGATTTGTCGTGTTCCGACATGATGTCTGGTGAAGCCGTTCGGAGGACGGGTTCTGAGCAGTTGTGTTGCGATGTGTGCCGGGTACGATGCGCCTAATGTTGTTGTGTTGGGAGTTTGGTCGTGGAGGGTCTTCAGATCAATCTCCCTTTGGCGCAGCATCGTTGGTCGTGTTGTTGGGTTTAAGATTGCATCACCTCGCTCAACTGCCGTCTTCCTTCCTATTCGCTCAGTTTTTCCGAGTGAATAAGTTTAATAAACTAGCGCGCTTTACCATCAACGATTGCATCACTGCTTACCATCAGGCGGGATTGCAGTCAAGTGCTAATTTATAATTATTAAAAAAAAAAAAATATATATTAACATTTACTTTCATGTTATGTTCATTTATTTTTTGTTTTGTTGAAGCTATGTATTTTTATTTACAAGCTTTAAATTGTTTTTTTATTTTGCTAAAAAAAACCAGCCAAAATGGTACTGTGATTGTAATTTTTTTTTTTTAACAATTATATACTAGCGCTTGACTGCAATCCCGCCTGATGGTAAGCAGTGATGCAATCGTTGATGGTAAAGCGCGCTAGTTTATTTAAGCCATTCACTTAAAAAACTTAGTGAATAGGAAAGAAGACGGCAGTTGAGCCGACTAACGATGCTGCGCCAGAGGGAGATTGATGTGGAGACCCTCCACGACCAAACTCCCGACACAACAACACTTGGCGCATCGTACCCGGCACACATCGCAACACAACTGCTCAGACCCGTCCTCCGTACGGCTTCACCAGACATCATGCCGGAACACGACGAATCGCTTGACGGCAAGACTTTGTCTGGTGGGTGGACTTCTGCCGGCAGCCGATATTAACGTTTTCTTTCATGTTGATTTTCTTTAGTTGAAACTACCTTTACCTTCATTATAATTATGAGTATAATAATATTTCTGTATTTTTTTAAATAAAGTTAATGGTCTTATTCATAAGATTAGTGTTTTCGAATATAAATCAATAAAAGTTTTATAATTAATTTGATACTTTTACTTGAGAGGACAACCAAGACAACTACTGAAATTTTTGACGTTATTTCGACCAAATAATATGAGAAAACGTACGTAAATGTAAATTTCTCGGCAACCTGAGAAGCCGCGAGAAATTAGCCTCGAGAATTCTCGAGGCCCGAGAAATTGAAAAGCACGAGAAATCATGGACCCCGCCATTTGATTGATATAATTAAATGACAAAAATACACAAACATAATTCTAAAGATTTAGCGAGACGGTAGGATTTTGAAGAGGAAGTGCAAGTGAAGTTGTTTTGTTAACAAAGTTTGAAATACTGTCGTAACCGGCCAGTGTCAGCCACATTAAGAATATGATGGCCAATTCTCGTTATTTAAAATGTTCAAAATCTAGTCGCAGACTTGACAGATTGACGGCATCATTTAGCATCATCATTTAAATTTCAATTCAATTGTCATGCTTTTAAGTTATATCTATGTACTGTTATGAACACCAAAATGTCAAAACTTGCCAAGTTTAAATTGCATTTCATAATTGTTATTCAGGTTGCGGATTGGTTAAAAAAGCAATCGTGGTCCTAGCCGTCGCACAGGCAAGTGAAAGAAAACTTTTACTGACTAAAACCCATCCGTGTTTCTTACACGGTGGGTTTTAGTCAGTAAAAGTCTGACACGCCCTTGGGCTCCGCTCAGAGCGGGAGAGGTCATTAAATGATTTTCCATCAAAAAACAAAAAAAAAGCTGTGAATATTCTTAAAATTAGTAGCATAGGCGGAGACATGGTCAAGAGCACAGACCAGTTTAAATACTTGGGGTCTGTGCTTCACGCGTCCGGCGACATTGATTACAACGTCGGCGCACGTATTTCCGCAGCTTGGGCAAAATGGCGTGAGGTGACAGGTGTCATTTGTGACCCCGAAATGTCGGTTAAGCTTAAGGGACCGGTCTTTAAGACCATCATTAGACCCGTTCTTCTGTATGGTAGTGAGGCGTGGTCTGTGATTGAGCGACATAAGCAGGAGCTGCATGTCACGGAGATGAATATGGGGCGGTGGATGTGTGGAGTTACGTGGAAAGGCCGCATCAGGAAGTTCCGCATCCGTGGCGGTCTTCGTGTCCGTGTCATAGCAGACAAACTGCAGGAGGGTCGCCTAGGCTGGTACGGCCACATCTTACGCTATGTACGTGGGTAACAAATGTCTTGCCATAGCGCCTCCGCCGGGCCGGAACAAGCGGGGTAGATCAATGAAATGCTGGCTTGACGTTGTAAGAGATGATATGCGTGCCAACAATCTCTTACCACAAGATGCTAAAGATCGCGCGAAATGGAGGAGAATGTGCAGGAAAGCGGACCCCGGGTTCCAACGCGAAAGCCACGGATGCCACCGGGATAAACGCTAAGATGATGATGTATCAGCTCTCTGGTCTTTGAATCATTCATCGTTGATAGTCAATGCTACAAATTTCAGATAGAAATATCTAGCAAAGTCAATAAAACCCTAATTTGTAAAAATCGAATCTAGTCGCTACCTTGATGATGGTCAGTCTCCATAATAACCATGAAAATTAATTTGTAGACACAAGAAATAATTAAAAATTAATTTGATTAAGTCCGTTTAATATGGTTAAAGTGATCGATTAAACGGTTAAGAAAAACATCGTAAGGAAACGAATTATTCTGACATGCCTCGTCCATCAACTAAATATAGATCCGTGAATATATGTAGGTACTTATACAAAATGGAAAGAAAACCCCGTCCGATCCATAAGGATAATAAAGGTTAGGTAAACACATGACCAAATAAAATTTGAAACTTTACATAATCATCATAGTAACAATACTAATGAATTTTGAAATAATCCTTTTTTTCCACGAATTAATTCCAACTTCCCCAAAATTTGGTAATTAAAAAAAATAACAACAGCTTTTTCGACGGTATTATTATGAGCGAAACGACCGAGTGCCGCGTGCCTTGCCCCCCTTCACCCGCGCATGCATTGCCTACCGCACATGTATTAAGTTACCTCCTTTCGCGAAATAATATTTATGTTTTTAGGGAATTTTTTTGAGTGGCGACCACGCACCGTAAGACGTAGCGTGGGTAGGCCCCCGACAAGGTGGACCGACGACCTAGTGAAGGTCGCAACCGCTGGATGCGGGAGGCGCAGGACCGGTCGTCGTGGAGAACCTTGGGGGAGGCCTATGTCCAGCAGTGGACGTCTTTCGGCTGAAATGATGATGATGTAGGGTATTTTTTTAAGTTTAGCCCGGCTTTGTAGGCATTAGTAGTGTAGCAGATGCTACACATGTTCTCTTACCCGCTGGGAAGGGTCGCCTATAAATCACACCAGGACCGCGGAAGTCATGGCGAGCGTCGCTGCAACCCTGACCCCCGCAGCGAGGGTTCCTATAAATCTCACCCCGGAAGACATCTGTTGACCATCGTCAATGCGCGTGAGAACCAAACTGTGAGTTGGCGCGCTTTCTACACCAACCAATCACGCGCCGCGGCCTGCCTCGATCAACGAATCAACATCAAGAACGCACGCAACACCGCGTGGACATCCGCAGGACAGCAAGCTGATTTGCTATTGGTTACCCCACTATTGTTTAGAGATAGTTAGTATTTAAGTGAGTGCATAGCTTGTAAAATATGATATTCCATTCCATTTATTAAAAACATTACATTACAGTCCATTCCTGTTCACACTCTTGTGTATAATTATCTTACATCGTGCTATTGTACACGTCATAACATTGTACCCTTTTACGTGCAATACACAACGTTCGATTTATCTGAGTTTTAATTACGTAACACGACCTATTCGCTACAGTGGTGACCCCGACGTGATTCTAACCGACGTGATCGTAACCGACGTGATTACAAGACCGACGTGATCGTAACCGACGTGATTACAAGACCGACGTGATACAAGACCGACGTGACGATACTCGTGATTAGCACATTCTAGTGGCTTCCCACAAGCAGGTCTCACCACTAGGATTTCAAGAGGCTATATTCACGGTATTGCTGCGTGATATACCAGAAGAGTTTATTCAGGATGGCGACCAGCAACGCACCACAGGTAGGAGGGCGAGTCGACACGCTCACTCTACAAGCAGGGCTGTCTGACTTTTGGCCGGCGTACCCCAGACTATGGTTTACCTATTTCGAACCAGTAATGGCGCCACAAAAGCAAGGTGATGACGCGCGCTATCAAGCAGCTATCGCCCGACTAGGCCTGGACGCACTTCAGCAAGTAAGTGACATTATAACTAACCCGCCCACTGAAAACAAGAAACCCTGAAGTCCAGACTCATCAGCGTCTACGAGGAATCCGAGAGCCGGAAGCTGCAGAAGCTGATGGATGAGACGGAATTCGGAGATCAAAAACCCTCACAGCTGTTGCTAAAAATGCGGGAACTAGCTGGACAGAAAATACCAGACGGTACACTGCGCATCATGTGGACCCGGCTACCTCCACCCTCAGTACGCGCTGTTCTCACCGTGAGCGACTTTACGGACTTAGAAAAGTTGTCGCGAGTGGCAGACAATGTCATGGACACTATCGCGCAACCTAACCAGGTCGCGCAGATATCACGCACGAGCGATATGGCTGTCCACAACGAACAATTGCGGCAGCTGTCTCTGGAGCTGGCAGAACTCAAGAACAGGCAGGAATCTAGACCAAGATCACACAGACCACTCGACAGACGGCGTTCAAGATCGCGTTCGACAAGCAAGGATAATAGCAACCGCAAGTATTCAGAACAATCACTTAACTGTTATTATCATCGCAAGTACGGCACAGAGGCGCGAAAATGTACGCGTCCGTGCAATTTCGATAGCAACAGCGCCCAGTCGGAAAACTAACGCCTGCGTCGGTTGAGGCGGCAACTGACGCGAACAATACTTCTCACCGCCTATTCATAACTGATAAGAATTCGCGTATGTCATTCCTAATTGATACTGGTGCAAACGTTTCCGTGATACCGAGGACAAAAGGCGGGAAAGCAAAACAAACCGATTTCTGTTTGTACGCGGCAAACAACACGATCATTCCAACGTACGGAGAGAAAACCCTACAACTGGATCTCAACCTAAGACGGCCGTACACCTGGAAATTCATCGTCGCTGCAGTCAGCAAACCTATCATCGGTGCAAACTTTCTGAAACGTCATCAACTTCTTGTCGACATAGCCGGCCGACGTCTCGTCGACAAAGTTACCAATATGACCGTCAAAGCATCAGTCACTCATTCCGCCGAACCTACAGTTCGAAGTATCGACATGGAACAGCCGTATCACCAGCTCCTCAGTAAGTTTCCCGATATCCTGCGACCATCAAGCACGAAGGATACTTCCAAACACCGGGTAGAACACCACATCGAAACTACCGGCCCACCAGTGTACAGCAAGTGCAGACCTCTTCCTCCACATCGCTACCTGCCCGTGAAGAAAGAATTTGAACTCATGATGCGTCAAGGAATTTGCCGACCAAGCAAAAGCCCTTGGTCCAGTCCGCTACATGTCGTTCCTAAGAAAAACGGCGACTTACGCATCTGTGGTGACTACAGAAGACTCAATGACGTCACCAAACCCGATCGTTCATACACGAAATACTCAACGGAATAGATTACGCGTTCGCGTTCATCGACGATGTTATCGTTGCATCTGAAAATGAAGGAAGCCACATCGGAGATCTGCAGGAAGTTTTACGCCGATTAGACACGTATGGTGTCACTATAAATCCATCTAAGTGTGTCTTCGGCAGCGAATCCGTCAAATTCCTAGGCTACGAAGTATCAAGCAAGAGAATCAAACCACTTCAAGACAAAGTCATAGCAATCACAGAGTACCCCAAACCCGAAACCATTCAAGACTTACGAAGATTTATGGGGATGATAAATTTCTACCGAGACAGTATCCCCAACGCGGCCAGCATTCAAGGACCTCTGAATGCGTTCCTTCATAATTCAAAAAAACGAGACAAGACGGAAGTAAAGTGGGACAATCAATCGACAAAAGCCTTTGAGTTGTGCAAACAGAGCATAATAAACGCTGCTTTATTGTCTTACCCATCCAGTTCGCCAGAGGACCAAATTGCTATTTTTTCTGACGCCTCAGCTACCTGCGCCGGGGCATCTCTACAACAAAGGCGAAATAAAGAACAATGGGTGCCACTCGGATATTTTTCAAAAAAAAATTCGGAAAGACAAAAGAACTATTCCACTTTCGATCGTTAATTATTGTCTATACATATGGCAGTAAAACATTTTCGAAAAATGTTTGAAGGCAAAGAACTCGTGATTTATACTGACCACAAACCGCTGACCTACGCAATTCGCAAACCTCCTTCCGATAACGACACACCACAGTGAATCCGGCAGCTACTGTTCATCAGCGAGTTCACTACTGACATTCGACACGTGACCGGAGCTCAAAACTTTGTCGCAGATGCACTATCACGCGTCGAAACCATCGACGTGCCATCACCCATCAACTACGACGAGTTGTCTCAAGCTCAAGAAAACGCGCAGCTGTATCCCAACATTGTCTCAACAGACCAACTTACAACTCAAGAAAATCATCTTACCTGGTACCAACAAGCCAATATTTTGCGAAACATCAACGTCACATGTTCATCCATACTTATCAGCTGATTTTCGTAGCATAGCTTTCAACGCCGTGCACAGCCCATGCCACCCAGGAGTACGAACCACACGGAAGCTATTGCAAGAGCGATTCTTTTGACCTTCAATGAATACCGACATCGGCCAGTGGACTAAAACATGCTAATCGTGTCAGCTCTCCAAAGTACAGCGACACAATCATAGTGACATCGCAACATTCCCACCGAGCGAACGATTCCAACATATTCACGTTGATATCATTGGACCGCTACCTACATCAGCATGTGGACACAAATACTTGCTCACGATGATCGACCGGTGCACACGATGGCCCGAAGCTGTACCACTTCAGGAGACAACCGCTGAAATTGTCACAAGAAAACTTTACGAAGTGTGGATATCTCGTTTCGGTTGTCCAATAAGAATCACAACTGACCAAGGTCGACAGTTTGAAAGTCGACTATTCCGAGACCTAGCTCAATTATTCGGTGCAGAAAAAACCCGTACTGCTGCATACCACCCGCAGAGTAACGGAATCGTCGAACGCTGGCACAGGACATTAAAAGCCGCACTCATGGCTAGGCTAGAAAACAGCAACAAATGGATCGACGAGTTGCCTATTGTCTTAATGGGCCTAAGAGCCGCAATCCGCTCCGACTCTAACACAAGCGCAGCGCAACTCACCTACGGTCAAGCAATACGCCTACCCGGCGAGTTCATATCACCAACACCAGCCACACTGAAAATGGACCACGACTACGTTAATCACCTACAAGAAGTCATCACGAAGCTCACACCCACATACAAATCCCACATGCAAACAAGCGATGTATGTTCGTGCACAACGACCTACAAACATATAGCCACGTGTTTGTACGCGATGACACCGTCCGCAAACCTTTGCAGCATCCATACCAAGGTCCATACAAGATCATCGAACGTAAAGAAAAGTACTTTAAAATCCAGCTACCAGGAAGAATTAGCAATATATCGATTGATCGCCTCAAACCTGCGTACACAGAAGATGATCCCAGGCATACGAACAGCGAGACCAATCAAGCACCTGCAGCTGCCACAGGTGAGCAATACAGTCTACATCCAGAGCCGCATACGAGGGAACAACGTACCAGATCAGGCAGGATCGTCAAGACGCCTGCACGCTACGTACGCTTCGCTAAAGGGGGGAGTACTGTAGCAGATGCTACACATGTTCTCTTACCCGCTGGGAAGGGTCGCCTATAAATCACACCAGGACCGCGGAAGTCATGGCGAGCGTCGCTGCAACCCTGACCCCCGCAGCGAGGGTTCTTTTGTTTTTTTTTTTTATAAATTATAAACCAGCGCTTGACCGCAATCCCGCCTGATGGTAAGCAGTGATGCGATCGTTGATGGTAAAGCGCGCTAGTTTATTAAGAGCCTATTCACTCTAGCCTTGAAGACACTCAAATTGTATTGTGACGGAAACACCGACGCTGGCAAATTGTTCCAGTCCCTCGATGTACGCGGTATAAAGGAGGAAGCAAAACGCTTCGTGCGGATCGCAGTGGTGTCAACAACGTAAGGGAGGAAACTCGCCGTACGACGGGTCGTCCGATGATGGAACGGAGATGGGGGAATTAAATCATGCAATTCCCTTGCACACTCACTAGAATGCATCCTATAGAAGACCGAAAGGCTGGCTACTCCACGCCTGTGCTCCAGGCTTTGGAGACCGTTTCGAGTTAAGTCTGGGTCGCCAATCAGCCTCTTCGCACGCCTCTCCACCGAATCCAAAGTGGCAAGGTGACATTTCGCAGCACCAGCCCAAATGCGGCTGCAGTACTCCACACACGAGCGGACCTGTGCTTTGTATAAAATTAGAAGCTGCCTTGGTGTGAAGTACCGCCGGACCTTCGCGATGACGCCTAGTTTTCTGGCAGCCACCCTGGCCTTGGACTCAATGAACCGCCCAAAGTTAAGGCTCGAGGAAATCTCAACTCCCAAAAGCTGAAGGCGGTCGGTACACACCAAGGATACATTCTGAAAAGTAGGAGCCAAGGTGAACGGGCTCCTTTTGGCGGTGAAAAGACACGCCTGTGTTTTGGGGGCATTGAATGCTACAAGATTGGCATTGCCCCATTCGTAGACTGCCTGCAGTGCAGCACTCACACGCTCTACCATGGCCTCTCTTTCGGACCGGATTGTTTCCTTACTAGCCCGAGCTTCCGGCAGGTATCTCTCCACAACTGTGCTGGTTCCTATAAATCTCACCCCAGAAGATGTCTTCTGGGGTGAGATTTATAGGAACCAGCACAGTTGACCATCGTCAATGTGCGTGAGAACCAAACTGTGAGTTGGCGCGCTTTCTACACCAACCAATCACGCGCCGCGGCCTGCCTCGATCAACGAATCAACATCAAGAACGCACGCAACACCGCGTGGACATCCGCAGGACATCAAGCTGATTTGCTATTGGTTACCCCACTATTGTTTAGAGATAGTTAGTATTTAAGTGAGTGCATAGCTTGTAAAATATGATATTCCATTCCATTATTAACAAAATTACATTACAGTACATTCCTGTTCACACTCTTGTGTATAATTATCTTACATCACGCTATTGTACACGTCATAACATTGTACCCTTTTACGTGCAATACACAACGTTCGACTTATCTGAGTTTTAATTACGTAACACGACCTACGCGCTACAGGCCTACAGTAGAATCAGTTATCGATTCTTCACGGATCGGAGAGGTTTTTCTTTACATATTGTTTAATATGACCCTTGAACGGTGACCCGTGGTGACAGGGAAATACCATCGTATAACCTACATACAGTAACAATACCATATAGTACCTTCATGATTCTTGAGGAAACCTGGACTTTGAGTCTGGAATCACCAACCCGCATTGAGCAAGTGAGGTGATTACGCTCAGTCCTTCTTTGTGCCCAGCGATAAAAAAGTTGATGATGTAAGCGCCTGATGGGGTTCGAACCTACGACCACTGGTAAGTCGCAGCCGATGCCACTAGGCCACCGTTGCTCTCCGGCGGCGATGAAGTGTTTTAAATTCAAATTTTATTACTTCAAATTGACGTTATTACAAGTTATACAAATATTAATCAATTTGACAATTATTTTATGGTAATTAAGTTGATTTCAGAGTAACTAGCACTATTGCAAAAGTTATAAAAATCTTTTAAGTTTTAACGTAAACTAAACTTTATTGTGTAGGGAGTGTAGCAGCTGCAATGCAACACATTCGGACGGGACGACCCGTTGTGAAGGGTTGCCTATAAATCACACTAGGATCGCGGAAGTCCTGGCGGGCGTCGCTACCGCCTATCGAGACGGTGCCTATAAATCTCACCACAGGAAGTACAACTGCTGATCATCTTCGATGTGCGTGGGAAATCGTTTACGCGTCGTCTTGCACGTGAACTGTGAATTGGCGCGCTCTCTACACCGACCAATCACACGCCGCGCTATTCCTCGACCAACGAATCAACATCGAGAACGCACGCGCCATCGCGTGGATTTCTGCAGCACAGCAAACTGTTTTCCTATTGGTTACCCCACTATTGTTTAGATTAAGTAAAGTTTATTTAAGTCATAGACTACAGGCCCGTGTTAAAAAAATGATGGGTCATTTGAACCACCAGATGACCTATGTAGAACGATATAAGAGCATAAAATAATAAGATTCAGCATTATGCCGTCACTTGTAAGCTGTCCAACTGAGTGCAGGTGAGAATTCAAAAGTACAGGTAGAGTGGGTATATTTTGGTCATATATTTTTGTACGGCATTCTTACTATCGATAGATCCATGAAAAATAATAAGACAACGCGTAGTGCCGTAAAAAAATGGTGCGCCAAAAAGTCGGATTTTTTTTTTGATTTTCCGACAATTTCCAGGGTGAATTTGATCATTTAATTTTGTACGGCATCAGTTTCATGCTATTTCAGTACTGCTTCTAATACATTATTCCGCAACGCCGTACAAAAATCATGCGACAAGGGGAAAAAACCGAGGGTTTCAACCCCCTCTCTTTCTGTGGTCCAAGGGGTGATTTGACACAACATCAAATTAATTTATTTCGAAAGTATTTTATGCATAGATAATATTTTTTCATATGCCGTACATTTTCGTTGGTTCAAAGGGGAAAAAAATGAAAAAGAAAAAATGAAAAAGAAAAAATTCATATAACGAAAAGTACGGCATTTAGATAGTTTATTTGTACTAATTTTCATAGCCCTTTCGTGATTCTAGGTTTCTAGTTAGAAACTATGTTAAATATGGGTTTGTATACTATTGATTATACAAACCCAAACCCACATATGTATACTATCGACCCCCTTGTTATCGGGAGTTAAAACAACAGATGAAAAGAAGTACCTACATAGCGCAGATTTGGTGTAATGCCTATAAACAAATACCATCGACCTTGTTACCAATAAGATATGGATGGATCCTTAATGACGGTCGGTACGATTTCGATTGGTTCCACGGCAAGGAATGTCCCCAAAAAGTATGTGACATAACGGCACCGGATGAGGAATCAGGCGAAGAAAATGATGACGTCATAGGTAAATTAATAAATCTTAACATCTTTAATCTGTACGTAAGACTTTGATTTTGACAAAAACATATGTATGTTTCAGAAAATGATAGAGAAGATAATTCGGACATCGATGATTCTGATAACAACTCAGCGGCTGATTCCGACACTGAATAATTTAAATAGAAACCATATTTTGTATTATCATCATTATTAAATATATCAAATTTTTCTTAAAAATAATTGTTTTATTTCTTCACATCATTGCAATAAAACAAATCAATTATATATATGTATCAATAATGTTCGAAGTATATAGTAAACCAAAAAGTATACAAAACTGTTGATACTGTGGTTGACAGTTTCAATTTTTGGATATAATATACACACCTTTTCACTTCAGTTAGACGTCATAGTGATTTAATCATATTATCAATTGTTCTCTTCAAAAATATGTTAATGCCGTACTGTATCAGATGGCCATAAAGTACCCTTTAGATAGTAGTGTCATTTTCATCTGCCTAAAAGATATGGTCTGCATTAAAATGTACGGCATCATTTTTTCCTAATTTATTTATGTTAATACTATTTAAAACATGGGATACAATGTAGAAAACTGCTATATTTCATTCATGTATGATATTTAAATTTCTTCAATAATTTGAAAAATTACAGTTTTTGTGTTTCTCTATAATTTTTTTCAGAACAGTTTCTTTTGAACGGCAATACTATATAACAATTGTATTTTACAATATCATGTTAAAAAAAAAGTTCCCGTACAGGATCAAATGATTTTACACCTTTATAAATCAAGAATACGATAAAATTAAGATAATTATTGATATACATTCAAATGAACCATCATTTTTTGACGGCATTATTTTTAATAGTACTTTTAAGTGTCAGATAATGTTTTGGAACCAAAGCCGTACTTTTTCAAATCACCCCTTGTACCACGGAAAAGAGGGGGTTGCAACCCTCGGTTTTTTCCCCTTGTCGCATGATTTTTGTACGGCGTTGCGGAATAATGTATTAGAAGCAGTACTGAAATAGCATGAAACTGATGCCGTACAAAATTAAATGATCAAATTCACCCTGGAAATTGTCGGAAAATCAAAAAAAAAATCCGACTTTTTGGCGCACCATTTTTTTACGGCACTACGCGTTGTCTTATTATTTTTCATGGATCTATCGATAGTAAGAATGCCGTACAAAAATATATGACCAAAATATACCCACTCTACCTGTACTTTTGAATTCTCACCTGCACTCAGTTGGACAGCTTACAAGTGACGGCATAATGCTGAATCTTATTATTTTATGCTCTTATATCGTTCTACATAGGTCATCTGGTGGTTCAAATGACCCATCATTTTTTTAACACGGGCCTGTAGTCGTGCATAGCTTGTAAGAGACATTATTATTCATATTCCTGTTCATACTCTTGTACATTCTTATATACGTCACACACTTTGTACTCTTTTACATACGTACAATACACGACGTTCAATTCATCTGAATTTTAATTACGTTTTATTACACGCCCTACGCGCCACAGAAGTATTTTTCACACACTCTTTTTTTTTTTTAATAAATTATAAACCAGCGCTTGACCGCAATCCCGCCTGATGGTAAGCAATGATGAGATCGTTGATGGTAAAGCGCGCTAGTTTATTAAGAGCCTATTCACTCTAGCCTTGAAACACTCAAATTGTAGTGTGACGGAAACACCGCCGCCGGTAAATTGTACCAGTCCCTCGATGTACGCGGTATAAAAGAAGAAGTGAAACGCTTCGTCCGGATCATAGTGGTGTCAACAACGTAAGGGTGGAAAGTCGCCGTACGACGGGTCGTCCGAAGGTGGAACGGAGATGGGGGAATTAAATCATGCAATTCCCTTGCACACTCGCTAGAATGCATCCTATAGAAGATCGAAAGGCTGGCTACTCTACGCCTGTACTCCAGGCTTTGGAGACCGTTTCGAGTTACGAGTTGACGAATATGTCGCAATATGTATATATGAATGTGCTAAATTCATGGTTGGAGTTGAAGACAAATTCTTGCCGTCAAACGATTCGTCGTGTTCCGGCATGATGTCTGGTGAAGCCGTACGGAGGACGGTTCTGAACAGTTATATTGCGATGTGTGCCTGGTACGATGCGCCAAATGTTGTTGTGTCAGAAGTTTGGTCATGGAGGGTCTCCAGATCAATAATCTCCCTCTGGCGCAGCATCGTTGGTCGTGCGTGTTGCATCACCTCGCTCAACTGCCGTCTTCCCTCCTATTCACTAAGTGTTTTTTTTTTGAGTGAATAGGCTCATAATAAACTAGCGCGCTTTACCATCAACGATTGCATTACTGCTTACCATCAGGCGGGATTACGGTCAAGCGCTAGTTTTACAGAGAAAAAATGGGATAATAATTAAAGTTATTATCCATTATATATAACAGAGCGTCATATCATTTCTGCATAAAATAAACTTTAGAAAATAGTCAATTGTATTTTTTTTTTTAATAACCCCAATACCTTCTATTATGTCACCCTTTGTCAAATTCAGTATTTCTGTAATTCATGATAGTGTGAAGGATACAATAGTCATCATTCTAATCATTTTCCTCCTGCGATTTTTATCGATACCTACCGACTTACTCGATTCTTATTTCATTCATTCCGATTTTTTCACCCACAAATCGAGACATACGAGTTCCTGTATGGATGTAGGTATGGAAAAATATCGTTCGTATATGTGACCATTCCCTTATACGCAAGATATTCCCATCAGTCGGAAACCAATCCAGATGCTAGTAAAAACTTAATAATATTTTGACTGGTCCCAACAACCAAACAGCTTCGAGCACTAGATCAAAGAGGTTGACTAAAAACAGTTCGAGAAAATCTAAATTTTACCTAGCCAAGTAAGAAGTGTTCCAGTTTTCGTGCTCACTGCGTTTGCTCTTGCATCATCTTAGGAAAATCAGAGTGGCGGCTTGACCTATCCGAGTCAGAATGTTCCAGGTTTCTAGCTCGTTCCGCTCGCTCTTGCATTCTCTTAGTAAAATCACAATAAAAACTAATTAACCTATTCACAGACAGGATTCTCGAATTTCTGGCGCGCTTCGCTCACTCATTGCAATCTAATGACAGTTTAATATCCGGCACCCTAATTGTGTAACAAACACATTACTACTATCAGTTGGAATCAATTCGAAGCTTATGGCTAATCCATTGCTCCCTATGTTCTAAAATGTGTCTACTTAACAACGTAAATAACGCAATGATTGTTGATGAACTGTCAAAATAACAGCCATTGCTACTGAAAATGTGTTACGCAATTCTAATGCTGGGTCATTATACTATTTTGAGCCTCGTCGCAGCCAGTTAAAAAATAAAAATTCTTTATTGTCATCAGTAAATACATTAGTTTATGGGATCTTACATAGGAATCGTATAAAGACGGCGCCTGTCATAGTTCAAATATTTGATCACTTATTTGGAGACATGTGTAGCACGGGTATTTGAGTTTAAAGCTTTGTTAAACATTTGTACTTTGCCATTCGTTGTCGGTTTCGAGCGCACATCAAAGCGTTCAAAGATGCCTGTGTTCAAATGTTTGCGTAGCCTGCTACACACGCGCAAATATTTGCACAAATATATGTACATAATAATGTGCTTCAATGTATTGCACAATAGGTACTGCTACTGATAAAAAAACTAAGGTAACGCTTGTATATATTTTGGGTAACACTGTTCGGCCGCAGAAAGTATCAGGAAGTATCACATAATAAAATATGAAATATAGATTTGTGTTTCGTTGTAGTAGGCATGTCAATGCCGCCAAAACGCAGGCGTGTCTTTTCACCGCCAAACGGAGCCCGTTCACCTTGGCTCCTACTTTTCGGAATGTATCCTTGGAGTGTACCGACCGCCTTCAGCTTTTGGGTGTTGAGATTTCCTCGAACCTAAACTTTGGGCGGTTCATTGAGTCCAAGGCCAAGGTGACTGCCAGAAAACTTGGCGTTATCGCAAAGGTCCGGCAGTACTTCACACCAGGGCAGCTTCTAATGTTGTACAAAGCACAGGTCCGTTCGTGTGTGGAGTACTGCAGCCACATTTGGGCTGGTGCTGCTAAGTGTCACCTGGCCACTTTGGATTCAGTGGAGAGGCGTGCGAAGAGGCTCATTGGTGACCCTGATTTAACTCGAGTTGGTCTCCAAAGCCTAGAGCACAGGCGTAGAGTAGCCAGCCTTTCGGTGTTCTATAGGATACATTCTGGGGAGTGTGCGAGGGAATTGCACGATTTAATTCCCCCATCTCCGTTCCACCAACGGACGACCCGTCGTACGGCGAGTTTCCACCCTTATGTTGTTAACACCTCTACGATCCGGACGAAGCGTTTCGCCTCCTCCTTTATACCGCGTACATCGAGGGACTGGAACAATCTGCCGGCGGCGGTGTTTCCGTCGGACTACAATTTGAGTGTCTTCAAGGCTAGAGTGAATAGGCTCTTAATAAACTAGTGCGCTTTACCATCAACGATTGCGTCACTGCTTACCATCAGGCGGGATTGCGGTCAAGCGCTGGTTTATATTTAAAAAAAAATGTTCTTAGGTTTTTTTCTTAATCTATTTCTTATTTTAAAAATTTAACAGATATGTGTTTCTTGATGTGTGTGTGTGTGATGTGAAGGTGTGTATATGTAAGAGAAACCGTGGCCCTGCCAGACAGGCAATTAAAGGAATACGAGTGGGTTTTAGTCAGTAAATGTCTGACGTGTCAGTGAATGTGTGTGAGTGTGAATTTGAGTATTATAGTTTTTAGTTACGCAATATATTATCATCTTCATCAACATTTTATCGCGTCCCACTACTGGGCTCAGGTCTCCTCTCATACAGAGAAGGTCTGAGCATAATCAGCATGAGGGCGCGGGTTCGATTCCAGGTCAGGCAAGTACTAATGTAACTTTTCTAAGTTATATGTAATTTCTAAGTATATATTGGAGACCAATGACTGATTACAAGGTGAAGTAAAACATCTTGAGGAAACCTTGACTTTAAGTCTGAAATCACCAACCCGCATTGAGCAAGCGTGGTGATTATGCTCAATATATTATGCCAGTAAATAAATTAAGAAGTAGTTTCAAATTAATACATCCCATAAATTACTCGACTTTTGATCTTTGATTTGACTTGTGAAATTGTGATCCTCTATTTGCTTGTGCGCCAGGGCCACAGTAGATATTTCGAACAACCTGTCGCCCTGGAAGAAGGACATTAAATTCATTAAAATTCAATATCTACCTATTATTGTCACTACGGCAGCGACATTGTAGTAAAATTAATAATAAAAAAAAAACATTTGGTTTCAGAGGTCAGTGATATAACATTATTATGAATGAATGAACTCTAAATGGCTGCAAAAAATAACGGTCAAGTTATGAAGCTGTTTAATGCTGTTTTTTGTTAAAAATCGAATGATATCGAAACAACGGTGATTCATGGAAAAATTCTTACTTACTGAAATTGTTATAAGCGTGGGTCCGTAACATAACTTCGAAAGCGATACTTATGTTCGAATAATCATCCATACTTGTGTAGTTCCGTTGTTCTGATTACATTCTTTTATAAGAACTTGCCATTTAGGTACGGCCATTAAAAAAAGAAGACACATTTTACAATGTCGACGCGAGCAAAAAAAACATTTTTTTTTTATTAATAGTAAACTAGCGCTTAACCGCAATCCCGCCTGATGGTAAGCAGTGATGCAATAGTTGATGGTAAAACGCACTAGTGTATTAAGAGCCTATTCAGTCTAGCCTTGAAGACATTCAAATTATAGTGCGACGGCAACTCTACCGCTGGCTAATTGTTCCAGTCCAGTTCAGTTCGTCCGGATCGTAGTGGTGTTGACAAGGTAAGGGTGGAAACTCGCAGTACGACGGATCGTCCGATGTTGGAACATGCAATCCCCTCGCATACTCACCAAAATGCATCCTATAGAACACCGAAAGGCTGGGCTCTCTCTACTCTACGCCTGTGCTCTAGGCTTAGGAGACCGTTTTGAGTTAAATCAGGGTCGCTAATCAGCCCCTTCGCACGCCTCTCCACTGAATCCAACAGTATTGGCTAAGTGCGAGACGGACAGGTGCACTAAGGTACTAAGTAGGTACCTACCTATAATTAAAACTATTGTAGTTAACCTTTTTATATACTATGAGAGAAGCATGGTAACTCGTACACTATAATCTATGAAAACAGCATGTGTGCAATTCACAGTTTATATCAAGCTACGAAACGAATGTGTATGATGCTTTCTATCTCATTTTCTCCCACGTCAAATCTTATGAATTAATGTATGTGTCTGTCTCTTTTTACTCACTGCATACGATGCTAAAGAAATCTTCACTTCAAAACTGCCGTCCGACATTACACAATTAAAAAGAAATAACATAGAACATATGGAGCAATGTATCAGCAATATGCTTCAAAATGATTAAGTTGAAAGTCTTAGAGTGTTACGCAAATTGGGTGCAGTGCCCCAATTTTTTTTTTATAATTATAAACTAGCGCTTGACCGCAATCCCGCCTGATGGTAAGCAGTGATGCGATCGTTAATGGTAAACGCTCTAGTTTATTAAGAGTCTATTCACTCAGAAAAACTGAGCGAATAGAAAGGATGACGGTAGTTGAGCGAGGTGATGCAACAACACGACCAATGCAACGATGCTGCGCCAAAGGGAGATTGATCTGAAGACCCTCTAAGACCAAACTCCCAACACAACAACATTAGGCGCATCGTACCCGGCACACATCGCAACACAACTGCTCAGACCCGTCCTCCGTACGGCTTCACCAGACATCATGCCGGAACACGACCAATCGCTTGGCGGCAAGGCTTTGTCTGGTGGGTGGTAACTTCTGCCGGCGGCCGATGCTATGGCCTACCACCGAGGCCTCCCATTCATCCCTTTGAGCGTTTTCTCCTGGGTTTAATTACCAGAAACGAAAAGCATAAAATTTTAAGTCGTCTTTGATGGCAATCTACACTGAAAGTGAAAATGTAGGTCGTTAATGAATTGGTCCAATACCCACTCCAAAATCTAATTTAACTTATAGTGTAACAATCTAGAAAAAAGATCTATTAATAACAGAACTTTTTTCTATAGTTAGAATAGAATTATAACCTTCATTTCCCTTTTACTTAATAAGAGCAAAAGTATATAAATAAAAGTACCTTTTTCTTTTTGTTTGGTCAAAGTTTCCGTGTACAATCATGTTTTATTTTTGTTGAGTAGGGTAACTGGACGGAATGAATAGTGTTGAACTGTCTAAATGAAACCTGTGCTATGCTACTGATTTTGTAAGTATTATGCAATTACCTGAGCCTGACATAGTAAGGCAATGATATATCTTTAAGCCACATTAAACACAGCCTTGATCTGGTAGAAATTTGGGTTTGATTTGATTGGTCCCGAGAAGTTCAACAAGATATTATTGTATATTATACTCGTATTAAATAAGAAAAAAAATATAGGCAGACCACTAGAGATAATTTGTTTGAATTGTTAAATATTGAGCCCTTGACCGATCCAAATCATTGCACCGATTACGAATCTAATCGAGTGAAGCTCGAAACAACCGGTGACCGCTCATCTTATAAGAAAAAAAAAAACATCCTTGTCTATCGATTGTAAACAAAGGCTATAAAAGCCTAGCCGTATCCATGTATGTCAGTGTCGCAACCTACTTCGATTGCGCAAGAGTGGAGAAAAAATCAGGTCAGAATGCTAAAGAAAACTCTTTTTCTCATTTTGACATTGACCGTCGCGTATTTTACTGAGTCATCCCCAATCAATGTCGGTACTCTTGAATTCAACGACCTCGACGTTGATTACTCGGACGTGGGATACGAAAATGATGAGCCGGCTGCAGGATGGGCGGCTATCCTCTCCAAACTATTGGGCGACGCGACCAAAACACCATTAAAGGATTCAAAAGCGAGCAATAACGACGAGAAAACATCAGGATTGAAAAAGAAGAAAAACTCAAACAAAGGTCTACATAGCACACACAGCACTGGTGATCTTAACACGTTCTTCAAGAAGGCCGACGCGTATGATCATGGTCTGATCGATGACGCTGACGAGTCTGCTCGAGCTGACGCCGTAGCAGCAAAGGCAGCAGTCACCAAAGGCAAAGAAACAAGGACATACGCAAGAGGTAAGAAGACCACTGGCTTCCACCGAGTGCAACACAAAGATGAATATAAGAAAGATCAGGAGTTCTACGAACAGGATGAAACAAAAGGAACTATCAACAGAGCTGGAGCAAAGGCTTTAGGCACGGCAGTAAGTGCAGGAGCAGGATTTAATAAGAGCAGTTTCAAACATGATCGCCAGAAAGGTATTAACGGCAAGCAAGGATATTTAGATACCGGATTCACAGATAAGCATTTTAGTGAATTTGATGAATCCGAAAATATAGATGGCGAATTTCCTAGTGAAGTTTATAAGTAATTTTGTAAGGGGTGTAAAATTGAATTTTGTTAAATTTTTCTTTAAGAAATAACTGTCAAAATTTGTAAATTATTTCTTGAATAAACTTTTACATGTGGCATATGTAAAAGTTTATTCAAGAAATAATTTACAAATTTGCAAAGTTGTTAATAACGGGGAATGCCTCTCGAAATTACAGTTTCGTGGTAGGATCTGCGAAGGTGTTTATTCTCGAATATGAAGTACAAGTATGGTTTTACTATAAGTATCGAAAGGAGTCAAAGAAAATTTTTAAAAGTCATGTCGTTGCTTCCACGTTATGTTAAGATTATTATGCTTAAGAAGTATTTAAATTCATCATCATCAACCTTTTTTATCGTCCCACTGCTGGGCACAGGTCTCCTCTCATACAGAGAAGGATTGAGCGTAATCACCACGCTTGCTCAATGCGGGTTGGCGGTTGCGGGTTGGGGTATTTAAATTATTTGACCTAAAATCATGACGCACTCTCTTAGAGACGGTTATTTTATTTGATTTGTGTAGTATTGTATATGAACGTATTGATATCCGTAATAGAAGAAGTTACATAATTCCTAGAACGACAGTATTCACGGGGTGCGTGCACGGCCACTCTTTACGGTTACCTCAGCTACGCGGGCACCGTTTTTATTTTTTGTTTCCGGGATGGTAAATCCTCATGGATGTCCACCGCCTTAGGGCGGGCGCCGGAGTCTGTCAGACTCTTACTGACTAAAAACCACCCCGGTATTCCATCTCATCCCTACACCGAGGGTTGCGAGAACGAACACTGCTTCCGCAACCCCCGACTGGTGCTGGCCCGCCATCGTGGGCCGCCTCAGGATGAGGTTGATAATTATAACGAAAATACCATCATATCGATTTTGCTTTTTCTGCAGAAAAAGCAGTACTATTATTGTATTATTATTGTATATTGTCTATTCAATAGTCATTTCCATTTGCATAATTCCCCCTTCTGAGTTTTTGCTTTGCTTGCCGAATTTACGTTTGTTGTACTATTTTTTACAAAAAATGTTTTCTTAGCTTGAATTGTTGTAGTTTGTATAATGAATTGGTGTGTTGGGTTTCAGTTTAAATAGCATGGTTTGTAAATATTATTATTTTTATATGTATTCCATAGAAAATGTTGTAGGTTGCATATAAGAATTTATACGATCAAATCCGTATGTTTTTGTATAATTTCTTCCTATAAAATGTAATGTGTCATTGCTTGTTTTACCTAATAAATAAAATAAAAATAAACCCCCTTATTCATAAACGCTGCTTAAAGTTAACTAGTGATTAGCGATTCTTTAACCATACATTTTTGACCTTTTAACGTCAATTAACTTAAATCATCCTTTATCAATAAACACCACAGTGTTTAAGGGGTTTATTCACAATCGATTGTTAAAGTTAAGTGACGTGCAAGCGTCTAAAATGTATGTTTAAAAATCGCTAATCACTAGTTAACTTTAAGCAGCGTTTATGAATAAGGGGGAAAGTTATCAGATGATTGAAAAATCTGTCCTAAATTCAATAGAATAAATTGTCAATTTTGAATCCATTCGGATTTCATAATAAAGGAGCCAAACTAAGTCATTTAGTTTTAATATCGTAACATTATTTTTATATAATATTTAAACTCTTAGGTAAACACACAAAAGAAAGAGAGTAAAAGAAAGATAATTTTGAAAGAGTATTCTTTTCTAACCCTTCTTGGCTGTCGAGTAAAAGTAGAGACCATGTGGGACCAGTGGCTTTTAAGTACCTACCTTCCGTACCGGATTTTCTTTACTTGTGGTCATAACATTACATAATCCGACTATAATGTTCCCACTGTTGGGACACAGGTCTCCTCTCGATTAGAGGGAGTGGGCCATAATCTACCACGCTGGCCCAGTGCTGCTTAGTAGGTGTCACATGACTTCGAAGTTGTTGGTTTTTTTTTTTTTAATTTCTATAAACTAGTGCTTGACTGCAATCCCGCCTGATGTTAAGCAGTGATGCAATCATTGATGGTAAAGCGCGCTAGTTTATTAAGAGCCTATTCACTCGGAAAAACTGAGCGAATAGGAAGGAAGACGGCGGTTGAGCGAGGTGATGCAATGTTAAACCCAACAACACGACCAACGATGCTGCTCCAGAGGGAAATTGATCTGAAGACCCTCCACGACCAAACTCCCGACACAACAATATTTGGCGCATCGTACCCGGCACACATCGCAACACAACTGCCCAGACCTGTCCTCCGTCCGGCTTCACCAGACATCATGCCGGAACACGACAAATCGCTTGGCGGCAAGACTTTGTCTGGTGGGTGGTAACTTCTGCCGGCGGCCGATGTTATGGCCTACCATCGAGGAGGCTCTAGAACAAGCCGGTTTCCTCACGATGTTTTCCTTCACCGTTTTCAGAGCAGTGGTGATGAAATAATTAACACAAAGTAAAGCGCTTGATTAAGTGGCAGTGGGCGGGACACATTGCTCGTAGAACCGATGGCCGATGGGGCAGTAAGTTTCTGGAGTGGCAGCCACGTACCGAAAGACGCAGCATAGGGAGGCCCCTAACAAGGTGGACTGATTATCTTGTGAAGGTCGCGGGAAGCCGATGGATGCGGGCAGCACAAGACCGGTCATCGTGGAAAGCCTTGGGGGAGGCCTTTATCCAGTAGTGGACCTCTGTAGACTGAAGAAAAATAAAGCGCCTACTGGGTTTCAAACCTACGACCTGCACCCTTTAATAAAAACATAATAATGTATTGAATTAGAGTGGCAGTGTTCTAGATAAAATCATCGGTATGCATGGCTACACATCAAGGTACTGACGACATCAGGTCAAGCTATCTGATACTGTCAAATATTCCCACTCAACCTTGAGTCTTAATGCTTCAGCGATAACGTTGAAAATCTAAGGAAATTGACCAGTATTTAATAAGTTGACTTCGGATTTTACAGACACATCAAGCTCAATCAGTCAAAGGACTGTATCGTGTTCATATAATCATATTCCCCCTTATTCATAAGCGCTGCTTAAAGTTAACTAGTGATTAGCGATTCTTTAACCATACATTTTTGACCTTTTAACGACATTTAACTTTAATCATCGTTTATCAATAAACCCCTTAAACAATGTGGTGTTTATTCATAGACGATGATTAAAGTTCAAGTAACGTCAAAAATGTATGGTTAAAAAATTGCTATTCACTAGTTAACTTTAAGCAGCGTTTATGTTTAAGAGGATTATGTCGAAGAATTCCAGGTGCGAGTCGGACTCCGCACGAAGGGTATCGTTGCATTTTAAGCCTCTATATCTAACTGACAATGTTATCTTATAAGTTTTCCTTCAAATTTCATTACTTGGACTTTTCTCGGTGGTAGGCCATAACATCGGCCGCCGGCAGAAGTTACCACCCACCAGACAAAGCCTTGCCGCCAAGCGATTTGTCGTCTTCCGGCATGATGTCTGGTGAAGCCGTACGGAGGACGGGTCTGAGCAGTTGTGCTGCGATGTGTGCTGGGTACGATGCGCCAAATCTTGTTGTGTTGGGAGTTTGGTCGTGGAGGGTCTTCAGATCAATCTCCCTTTGGCGCAGCATCGTTGGTCGTGTTGTTGGGTTTAACATTGCATCACCTCGCTCATGTTTTTTTATGTTTGAAAAGTTAATTAAAATGCCAGTCGAAATCAGAGCCCACAAATTTGTTCCTTACTATTAATCTTTATCCAAATAAATTACGTCATATTAAAGGTAATTTTAGTAGCAGCAGATTTCTTTTTGAATTATTTCAATTGGTTGTTTCATTGAGGAGATATCACGATTAATTCAAAACTAAACACCAGAAAAAATCAGCGTACCGCTTGCGCCCGTGCCGGTCGCCTGCTACTTGAGTGTTTCTATGTCCAAACCGCGGAGGAAGTGGACCGGAGCGGAGTACCATTATTTCGAACAAACTTACTACCCCAGTAGGCCTTCATGCTGTTTGAAGGTGGTGGAACTGGCTATCCATGGACAATAAGGTCGATGTATCTTGCAGAGTCAGATTTTGGCTGATGGGCGGCACAGTAGACATTATTTTTATTGAAAGGCCACCGTTTCTTGGGGAAGGCTTAGGTACCTACATCATTTGTCCACGTGCGAAGCCGGGGCGGGTTGCTAGTTTTCATATACAATATGTAAAGAAAACCCCGTCGAGCCAAAAGGATAATAAAGGTTAGATAAACACATGACCAAATAAAAAATGAAATTTTACATAATCATCATAGTAACAATACTAGTGATTTTTAAATAATCTTTTTTTTCCGCGAATTAATCCCAAATTCCCCAAAATTTGGTATTTTTTTTTTAAAGTGACAACACCTACTTATTTGGACAGTATTAGGTATTATGAGTGATGCGGCCACGTGCCACGTGCCCTGCCCCCCTAAAGGTAAAGGTGTATCTGACATCGACGCACAAACGAGTGCCATGGATCCAGTACATGATTCTGAACCCCCCAGTGGTGGAATTATTCGTTGGTTTTTCCTGATTAAAAAAAAAATTAATATGCTGTTTTTTTCACTTTAAACAAATCAAATCAAATCAAATCAAATCGTTTATTGCAATCCATAATGTACAGTTACAGGTGGTAAATATTTTATTATAATATTGGAAACAATTATGGACCCTGTTGGGCACAGCAAGTTTTAAATAAGTAGAGAGAGGAAGAGCGCTTCATGTTTCCATTTATCTATTTATTTAGTTTTTTGTAATTCCTATTCATTTATTTTTATTATTTGTATTGTTATTGAGTCTTTATTCTCTTGCTATTCTTTTTATTATACATATTATATTAATTATAAAGTATTCGTTTTTTAACAATTTCTTTAATTATATTGAAATTATTTTTATTTGGTACTTGATTAAAATTTGTTCATTATTATAAATAAAACAAAATAAAAATTAATATAATAATAAACTTAATTATATATAAAATATATAATTAAGTTTATTATTATATTTATTTATTTCCTTATATACACTTATAAATTACATTTTTAAATATTTCTACATAAAATATATATATAAAAAACATTTAAAAATATAAAAAATAGTAGCCCACCGGTATCGGGAACAGGGTCCAAGCTACCGGCGGTCAGGGCTCCAGAGAGAGGAACTTCCTGACAATGCGAGCCGTGTCCAGAAGTACAGCTTTCTGAATCAAGCCCTTGATCCAGCTGCCTAACGAGAGCCTCTTGAGGTGTTGGTCGAGGCTCTTGGCTATTAAGCCATTGGCTGTCACGACTATCGCCACAATGATTGCTGAATCCACCTCCCACATGTCGACAACCTCGTGAGCCAAGTCAAGATACTTGATTTGTTTATCTTTCTCGGCTTTCACGAGGTTCTCATCATGCGGGATGGTTATGTCAACAATCATTGCACGCCGCTCTGATCGATCCACCATCACTATATCAGGCTTATTGGCAACAATAGTCCTATCAGTGATGATGGATCGATCCCAGTACAATGTGATATGGCCATTTTCGAGAACTGGGTCGGGCACGTACCTGTAGTACCGTAGTACGGCACCTCCGATTCCACAAGGTTGTATTTGAGAGCAAGTTGCTGATGAATTATTATATTAATTTTTATTTTGTTTTATTATTTTTTTTTTTGTTTTCCTTTAACCTTTCTTTACAATTAATAATTAATAATTGAATTTATCTGTTAAATATTCCTGTAATGTAAACCTTTTATAATTGCTATACTTTTATAACCCAATAAGATTTTAACGGAAAAATTAATTATTTCGCTAATTACACAAAAAAGCGAACTGCGCAATGTAAACAAAACTCGAAAAAACATCCTATCAGCTGATTTAATAGAGTTCACATCAGGGGTCAACGTCATACCCACAAATGCGCACGGCGGCACGCTTGCAACATTCAAAGGCCAAGCCGACACATTTTTTTAAACACTGTGATTTCTGTAAACGCTCATTAACGATATAAATGACTATCATAATTTTATTAGTGGCATGCTGTGTAGCCTTTTGGTGACGGTTGCGTTACGATGTCAGATACACCATGTATAATGAAATAGAAAGATTCATTGATACAAAGTTAGATAGGTAATTATTGTACGTTGTATTCGTATATACATGGTACACATTACATAGATTTATTCCGATTCTCAGATTATTTTTTAATAAATGATTTAAGAAGTTTGTTGTTTGTAGGATTACATATACCACTTTCTTCGCTATTTAACGTACTTTAAAATGATATATAATACTTGTGAATTCCGAAAACATTGCCCAATCTTTAACTAATGCTCTCAAATATAAAATAAGAGACTAACAAAGTCAATACGTCAAATAATATTCCCGAGTCAAAATTGAAAATTGACACCAGTGCTCCCTGTATTCTTTATTTGGAATTAGGTAGGTATTTGAACAAAGCTTTCATTTTTGTTCTGACAAGTTAACTTAGTGTTTCTCTAAACTTCCGATAGATGGTACTGTGTTCAAGTATTGTGCTTCCTATCTCATTTTCTCCCGCATGTCATCATCTCATCATCATCATCATCTCAGCGTTAATCCCAGTCGCATGCGAAGATTTCTTTTTTTTCAGCTTTAACGCTTTATAGATGAGCGTTAAGGCTTGGGATAAGGTTGATTGGGAATATCTGACAGTTTGGTGTAGCTTGACCTGCTGTCATCCCTACAATATATACGAAGAACTTATAAAACGGGTATTCTATGAAAACCTCGAAGACTTCGGCAATTCTGAGAATGTATAGCTCGATGGGTCGTCATGTGTATATACATAAAAATATATTTTCAAATAAATTGGTTACACAAGGTTTGCTGAAATTAAGTCTAAAAAAATATTGAAATAGTGAAATGTTTGTAAGACAACATGACCAAATGTAGCATTCTGGCAACACTTGTACGGACGACAGCAGACCAAGTTACCCGAAAAGTCAAAAAATCCATACAATCTTATCCCAAGCCTTAACGCTCATCTATAAAGCGTTAAGGCTAACCTAACCTATACATAGGCAAATCGTGCACCCACATATCTATGTATGTGTCACTTACGCCATTTATTGGTGACACAGTTAGGTAAACAAAACAAGCTGGTGTCATGCAAATTGATATTGATTGTCTTGTTAGTATCTGTAGTGTCGTCGTATAGTCGTCTGATATTTCCTACTTGCAAAATATAGGTTGATTCGGCACACTTTTTTTCTTTAAGTAGATTTGTACGGATGACAGCAGGTCAAGCTACCCGAAACTGTCAAATATTCTCAATCAACCTTGAGCCTTTTTGGAGATAAAGCTGAAAATCTAATAAAGAAATCTGACAGATTGAGGTACCTTGATGTGCTGTCGTCTGTACAATGAGTTCTTCTTGCCGCAGGACTGCTTTAGCGCGATGAAATTAAGAATATTATATTAGAAGAAAACGAAACGCTAGTCTAGTACCTACATTTTGATCTCTTACAATATGTAAATAGTGCATTATTTCTAAACAAACGTTATGTCTGAGAATAAAAAAAAACCGGTGTTCTTCATTTAGTAACAAATATCAGAGACAACACTACTGCAAAAAGACGTCTTGTTTATGGCTTACAGCTTGTCAATTTCAGCTGTCATGGCTCTAATCTATAGTCTTTGCACCGTCGTTGAATGAAGTTATGTGTTTGTGTTAAATGGTTGTGAAACAAAGAGATTTATACGAAATAAATGAGGCTCGGTAGAGATTTACTGTTTAACATTACTCATGAGTACGGAAGAGACTCTGTTGAATCTCGATTTCGACAAACCGAACACAATAATTACGCCGCCCGATGACGGTGTGGTATCTTTGTCGAGTAGTTCAGAGGAGATTTGTTTAGTGCCAGAGGTCGGGTTCGAGGGCAACGTGGATTCGCCAGGAGTGAACCGAGAGTCGCAGCCGCTGCTAGGCGGCCGCGGCGACTTCGAAGTTTCTTTCAATCATTTCCCAGGTGAGACGAGAATTTGAACCTTGTAACGTCGCACTTACTTATACTACATTTTTAATTAACTTTATCAGGCTTATTAGCTCGAAGTTAAAACATGGGTCACAGAATGTCTAGTGCAATAGGTTAAAACAAACTTGTAAGACTTCGCACGATGTGTTGTCTGGCTTCCACGAACATCGTTAATCTTTTCGCAAATAACAGATGTCCATAAGTACGTATTGTTTACCTTGGCGCTGTTATAGCTCACTTATCGCTCATGATTAGAAATTCGTATCGTGTTATTTTTACTACCTACCAAATTGCATGTTTTTGTGAGTATCAAGCTATTGATTGAACTAACTTCACTGTGTAGTTAATTCAAAAACGTATACACACACAAGTGCATGAATATAGCTGCAAACTATTTTCAGTGAAGTGTAACGGCTGTGCTGCAGTTCAGTGCCAATGTTTTCCTTTGTTTATTAGAAATGGAAGGTCCTTTTGAGTGCAGTGAGTATTCCAAATACAATATTGCTATTTGAAATTATCTGTCTCACAAAATGCTTCTGGAAAAGTTTTAGTAGCACTTCTTACTGATAAGCCATATGGCAGGCACTAATATCAATGTTACGGTACTATTTAATTTTACTGTCACATATTTTTTATGAGTCTCTAGTTAAAATTAAGCAAAGAGTTTTGTTGGCTCAAGGTTAAAACCTATTTTTTGTCCTTATTGCATATTTTTTTGCTGAAATATGTTACATTTGGAACAGCTATGTGGCACTGAAGAGTTGTGATGTGACAACTTTATACATCAATTAATTAACAAGATTGTTTTTGATAAACACTCGCAATCAAGATAGTATTGCATTGTGACTAATGCATTGCCTTGAAAACAAAAACATGTTTTTTTTTTATACAAAACATATTTTTGTACTCCTCTGTTTAATATCAAAAAACTTTGGGAAAGTAAGAAGAAAGCTAGATAAATTGAATTTTAAATTAAAAAAAGAGAAACAATTTTTTTTAAATTGTTTAGTTATATTAATATTAGGTATTGTAGTTAAAAAAAAAGAAAAAAAAGGTACTATACTTCCAAACTTATTTCACAAATTGTTGTCTTATTGATTCTGTAGTATCTAAAGAGATAAGAAGAGGTGTAAACACTCATTTCACAATAGTATATAAAATTAAACAATTAAAACACTCACCAAAATACTATTAGGTAACATTACTTGACTGCAGGGTCTGTTGTGTATGTGAAATTATATGTTTGTGTATGTGAATTGATATGTTTGTAAACACACCCACAATACATGCGAAATTCCTAATGTGGGGCAAGGTTTTTATATATAAAAAAAACTTTATTTTAGTTTTAATTATAGTGCAATAATTACGTAGAATATATAATGAAGTAGCTTGGTATGCTGAGGTCAGTAATAGGTTGATAACAAAACAGGTTACAATGTCAAAGTGACACTAGAAGTACCCAAAGTAGAGCCACTTATTTGTCACTCAATTTGCTTATACAATTATATACCCAATTACCTTATACATAATACGCCTATAATGTCCCCACTCCTGGGACTCGACTATCAACTTATGTGATATGCCCTTTATTATACATATGTAAAGGAAACCCTGTCCGACCCATAAGGATAATAAAGGTTAGGTAAACACTTCACCAAATATAATATAAAATTTTACGTAATCATCATAAAAACAATACTAATGAATTTTGATATAATCTTTTTTTCCCAAGAATTAATTCCAACTTCCCCGAATTTTTTTAATTTTTAAAAAGGTGACAACACCAGTATTATTATGAGTGAATAGCGATGCGACCACGTGCCGCGTGCCCTGTTCCCCGCCGCCCGCGGAAAAGTTGCTTACCGCAAATGTATAAAGTTACCTCTTTTTTGTGAAATAATATTTTTTTTAGGGGATCTTTTTTTTAAGTTTAGCCCTGCTTTGTATCCATTAGTAGAATCAGTTATCGATACCTAACAATACCTTCACGGATCGGACAGGGTTTTCTTTACATACTGTATATGTCCTGTACAACCTTTTTTTTGGAGATAAAAGTAAAATAAATAAAAGCGTGTTTTGGCGGAATTTTTGCTTCATAAATAGAACAATAAATTTAAAGAAAAAGCTAGCCATAAATGCCCTCTATACATATACATATACTAAATTATGCATAATTGCTTGTTTCATTACCTAGTAAGACAAGTATTACAATACCCAGGAAAAAGAGTACTTAGTTCCAAAAAACAGCAACAAAATATATCTTATTAAAATGGCTACAATTCCACAAAAACACTTCTGAAGTAAAGTTTCAATTACTAAACACAGCCTATACATATGCAAATCATGCACCCACATATCTATGTGTCACTTACCCCATTTATTGGTGACACAGTTAGGTACACAAAACAAGCTGGTTCATGCAAATTGATATTGATTGTCTTGTTAGTATCTGTAGTGTTTGTACTTGTCTGATATTTCCTACTTGCAAAATATAGGTTGCTTCGGCACACGTTTTTTCTGTAAGTAAGCTTGTAGGGATGACAGTAGGACAATCTACCTGAGACTCAAATATTCCTAATCAACCTTGAGTCTTAATGCTTTAGAGATAAAGTTGAAAATCGAATAAAGGAATCTTACAGATTGTAGTAGTTTGATGTGCTGTCATCTGTACAAACACTTTTACATTTCAATCATATTATATGAGATGAGTTTCATGTTTCCTTTTTGACTACTCTAAGAAGAAGAAACAAACTCAAAATTCACAGTCTTTTTTTTTTTAAATCCAGACATAATCTTGGTAGAGAAAAAGGGAGATTTTAGTAACCAATTTTTTTTTTATCATCCTGAGCAATAATACTTTAGAGGCATGAGGCACAGGATGTAAAGTTCACTCATCCTCCATAGAAAAGGGATTCTCCGACCAGACGGGTGTTTTGTCTGGCGGGCACTTGCCCAGTGGTCAGTGTTGCCAACTCTGATTTTGAAAAAGGCGTAGACCTGTTGAGATAATTACGTAGATTTAGTAAAAATGACTTACTAAAAGTTCGTAGATCTACGTATTTTTTTTTCAAGGTAAAATGAAGAAGTTTGGGTAGGTGAAATTAAATAAAACTAGTATTTTGATATACCTTCACCTTGTAATCAGTCATTGGTGATATACTTAGAAAGTACATAAGTAATTAAGAAAAGTTACATTGGTACTTGCCTGACCTGGAGTCGAACCCGCACACTCATACTTGAGAGGGTGGTGTTTTAATCACAGGGTCACCACGACAATTTATACACATGTAGTAAGTCTGTTTCTGATGTCATTTTTCATTACATTGATCGACTGAAATCATTACAGGCACTGACGATCCTCTCCTTATCCTTAATCCTTTTTTATATACCTAATTAAAATATCTGTGCCAAGAAGAAGCGCTCTTCGTTATCAAAAATATATAAAAAAAAAATATTATATAAAATATTTTCACAAAAAATAGAACCGAATCCATCAGTTTAGTTACTTTGCATACTTTTACAAATTGACTAAAAGTACGTAGATTCTGGGACTGAAAGTCTTAGGTTTTCAGGAAAGACCTAAAATACGTAGATCTACGTAAAAAGACGTAGAGTTGGCGATGCTGCCAGTGGTTGATGTCGTGAACTTGTATTCGTGCTAATTGCACAGTAAATTCTGCTTGCGAGATGTAGGATTTGCGTGTGCATGTTAGCGTTGTAGGTACCTCTACAATACCATTCATAAACATATTTAACACACTCAGACACTTTCATACAATAGGGATGTATCCAAGGTATGAAAATCAAAAAAATAATTAGTCCGTCTTACGATACAGATTAAAAAAAATTAAGACCCGTATTTTTTATTTTGTCGTAATTACCAAAAATTACTGAGATATAGCGTATTAAAGTTACAGAGTGGGGGCTAATTACGTCACGCCGTTCTATATTTTGCACCATGGCGTGACGTCATGCGACATTTCAAATCAATATAAATCTTCCTAAGTATTTGAATAAAAGAAAAAATAAAAAATACGTGTTCAATATTTTTTATAAAGCTATCTGACGGACATTAAATTATTTTTTAGGATACAAGCCAATTATATCATTGATTAAAATGATTTCCATTCACAATGTACCTACGCTTTATTGAATATTGATACATGTGTAAGCTTTCATGCGTCATTGAAATCGACCCACGTCACGATTCCGCGAGATCGGAGTTGGGAAATAGCCTCAGTTGTAGTTTTATTTGCATGATTTGTTTACAATAGTGTTTTCGATGATATCTCATAAATTACAATAATTTTTGTGCACAGATCACTGTTGTTGTTTTTGCTACTACAATCGGACAAATTAATAGATTTTCTACTTTATTACTAAAGTATTTAGGTCTAAGGTTGTTTGGGAAAATTTAACAGTTTTGGGTACCTTGACCTGCTGTGTACAGATACAAAACAAAAGAGGTGGTGTACACGGCTACACATGCTATACATATTTCCAATTTAAGCTGACCTTGCATTGTAAAGGTTTTTCGAACAAACCGAAGTCAGATTTTACTGGGTCATCATCATCTAATCATTAAACCCAGTCGTATCCGAAGCTTTGTCAGCTTTGGAGTCTGGGGTCCGCTTTACCAGTCTAACTGCTGATTTTGGCTAAACTTCGATATTTTCCGTGAAGCGACTGCCGTCTGACCTCCAAAACCCGAAAGCGATATCGAAGCATTGCAGTTACACCAATTGTTGGACTTTTGAGGGCTCCGACAACCCCTAAAGATTGCCACTAGATGTTCGTAAGGCAATCGGGACCAACGGCTTAACGTGCATGCCGAGGCACGACCAGAGTGCATTTATTCATATTCATGCATACAAATATTTGCACTGCGCAGGGATCGAACCCGCGCCTCTTTGCGCAGCGACCGCGTTCGCTACCGCAACGCCACGGAAGCTGATTTTACTGGGTATATTACATAATCATAAATAGACATTCGCGTGCGTACATTTCAGGCGCAACATCATTGGTGCACAGATGAGCGCATTTATAATTTCTTACGTCACCATGTTATCGTGGACGTCCATGCCCGCGTCACGGCTGAACGATATCACAGAGACGTCAAATGTACGGAATTATATGAAGACGCTTTAAAAAGTCGATGTTAAAATTGCACGTATTGCCATGTATTTCTTAGAAGTCTTCGCACAGCTATTCACAACTATTCGATAGGCTGTCGTATCTACAGAAAAGCCATCACTTTTCTGTTATAGAGGGAAAATATGTACCAAAATGGCTTGGAGGGACTCACTGATTATTTCGACTAATAGAGGGTTGACATTTCGAGTAATGGAGTTTTTGGTGTTTGAAGGGAAAGCAACAAAACAGAGGTTTTTATCGAGGTTCTACTGTATAAACAATTTGTTTTCTTTTATTTTATCTTGTTTAATAAATGTATAGATACTAATCTATAGATACTAATCATGTCTGTGAAGGTTACAGAAACTAATTCGGTCGATGACCCCACAAAAACTACAAAAAATATTTAGTATTTTTTAACATTTTATACATACAACGTGTAACGAAAAGTGTGTATATTATACATACCAAGGGCATGGCTTCTATAGATAGCAATAAACAGTATTGGAAGGGTTTTAACTCAAATTAAAATCTTGCCAATATCACGATATCTCTTCTGTAGTTTTGCGTGTCTATTAAACTTCGAGCACTGTGTTGCTCGAAGCTATTAGGCTATGGTAGTAGCCTACTGCAGGCGATGGTCTATCTCACAACTTCCTAACATGTAGAGATAGGGTTCAAACCCTTCCAATATAATTTGACATCCAAATAAGCAGTGCCCATGATATGTATGTATATGTATACGCATTTCGTTACACGTTGTTTGTATGTACTATAACCTAATCTTACCCGATCTAACGTCTCTGACCTTTTTCGGTTTAATGTTTCTTACTATTTTTGCAAAGTACGAGTACCAGTTTATTAAAAAACAAAAAAAGAACAACTTTTAGATAGTCATCTAAATAGCTGTTCAATAATAAATACTGAACATGTTCGAGCAAACAGTTGTTCCGATTTTAGCATTTTCTTGTATAATGCTTTTAATTTTATTATTTTTATTTTCTGTCTAACATCGCTGCTCAGGCAAATGGCGCCGTTTGTTAGCCAAAAGTAAGGATTTTTTTTTATATTACGCTAGATAATTGTCTGTGTCGTAATGTAGTATCAATATATTATGTAGTTTTAGTTCGATGCTTGTGATTTGCTTTCTTTTTCCGAATTTTGTTTTGTTAGAAACGGGTAACGGATTGCAGCTATTCATTTAGAATGGACTTATACACCTTTTCCGGGTTTCAGGCGAACTCTGACCTCAGTTTTCTGGAACATGCTTTAATGGCGCTAAAATCACTGAATCCAGAAAACCTAACTGTCAATCTCAACTTGATCCATTTTAAATATTGCTAATCTATAGCTTCGTAATTATGGTCGAACATATTGTCTGGATAACAACGTAAAAACGGAATTAATGTTAATGAACTGTAAACATTAAAGCCGTTGCTACTGCAGTTAGTGTAGTTACGCAATTATTGCCAGGATCTCGGAAGGTCCAGTCCTGGAACTGTGGATAGAGCTTCCTTGGGAGGAGTAAGATCATCCACTTGGGCCCTATCAACCTAAACACTCGCGGTTTCCATATAAAAAGACATTATGCCTTGATCATAAAGCCAGTAGGCCTAGTATGAGTTTTCACTGCGAAACTCGATCGTCGATATCGAGCACGTTTGGCGCTCTCATTGGTTGCGAGTTCTTACGACCTTGAAGCGGGCCAATCGCTGGGTCAAACGCGCTCGATATCGACGAACGAGTTTCGTAATGAAAACTCATACTAGGCCTACTGAGGGGCAATTCTCATAATTTTATGATCATTCACAGTTTGATGTCAGTTTCAATCTGCCAGAAATACCTATAATCTACATTTTGACAAGTATTTGACATTTGTTCGTGGCAGAGATTTTTTTTTTTTTTTGTAACTGAGCCGATATCGATTATTCTGCCAATGTCGTGAGAGCCGTCGAACTTGTGGTAGTTTTCTAATACATGTATGTAATAGTATAAGAGAGACTGCGCCTAGATTTTGAACATTTTAATTACAGTAATCGGCGTCTTATTTTATGTCATAACTTCATAAGTTGATTTTGCGATTAACGACGAAGGTACGTCATACGATTTATTAGGTATTCGTAGCACATATTTATAATCTGTATTATTGAATAAATTGTTTATTTTCGATTAACGTAATAAAGGTCGCCTTCCTTTGCTTTTCTCGGCCGGTGAGATATTTGCTGGTCATCATCGTACAATTAATATTTACTATAGCGATCTTAACATAGCATACTTTTAGATTTCTAAGTTTATTTTAGACAACGGTGAAGCAAAACATCGTGAAGAAACCTCTACCTAATTGCGTTTGAAGGTTAATGCTGATTTATTGATTCATGTGATCGAAAAAGTGGTCTCCTCAACAACGTAAAAACACAATCAATCTTGTTGAACTATCAAAATGAAGCCATTGGTACTGTTAATTTGTTACTCAATTACTCCGCTGGACTGACGCTGAAATAGCCTATTCGTGTGGAGCCAGCGTGGTGACTAGTGCTCGTCTTCCTTTTATCAGGCAGAAAAAGAAGGGAAAGAGAAGAGCTAATGCCTCTTGCATTAGCTCTGCTATAGGTCAGTTACAACCTGGTATTACATTATTATTGTATTTCCATCATCTCAGCGTTAATCCGAGTCGCATCCGAAGCTGTTTCAGCTTTGGAGTCTGGGGTCCGCATTACTAGTCGCAACTGCTTATTTTGGCTAAAGTTCGATATTTTCCGTGAAGCTAATGCCGTCCGACCTCCACAACCCGAAGGCGATATCGAAGCACTGCAGTTAGACCAATTGTTGGACTTTTGAGGCCTCCAACAAACCGTAACGACTGCCATTAGATGTTGGTTTGGCAATCGGGACCAACAGCTTAAGGGCCTTAGTCTCATTTAGTAGCGTAAAATGGTCACTTTAGGAAGCTAATTTCTAATTAACGGCTTGGTTTTGAGATTTGAAAAAAATATATCTTGTCTATTGATTCATGTACAACATTTACTAAAGATGATTTTTTCGTAGGATTTTGCCTGTTGCCTTAAAAAAATATTTACCAAAACGCTATTTTTGGCTAATATTCGTTATTACTTCTAAACGGCATTGATGTGTGGAAATTTTTTTACACTGAAAAATTCGTGGTTAGAAGTACTACAGATATGCAAGAGCGTATTTAAATCCATCAACATTTGCCAAGAAAATATCCTTATTTTGAAACATAGGTTTAGAGGTGCTCTGCGCGGGCGCGGGCGGCAGTCGTGCGTTAGCATTCAGACGGGAGGGTTGTGTCGCTTGCTGCTCTGCTCCGGCTATCGCCGACTACGCGTGGTTGTCTGTGTGAGTGCAAATATTTACGAGCGAATCGTGTCAGTGTACGTTCATAGATTAGCTCGCAAATGAGAATTGAAGATGCGTCTGGTGGCGTAAGTATCTATCTACCTATACTCTTGTATTTATACCTACATATTACTGTATTTTTCTTTGTAACCATTTTTCTTTTACAATTGAAGTTAAACAATTACGAATTGTTCCAGGAAATCTAGAAAGAAATCTTTAGACTTGAAAGGCAATAATCCGACTAACTACATCCGCTGATAATATAGAAGACTCTATTCAGGTAAGTAAACACTCGCACTTAGATTATAATTTATAGGTTTGTAAGGAGATTTAAAAATAAAAATCTTATTAGAAATTTACGTAACTTGAAAATGTGATTTTTTGTTTATGGTGATATAAACCAAAAATTAGGACTCAATTAAAGGTTTTGGTGTAAAAACAGTTTTACAAAAAGTTTTGAGTTGATAGGACTTTTAGTTTTTGCGATATTAGCAAAAATGTGTAATAAAAACTCTTACTTGGATTATTTTAAATGATTCTTCCTGTAAATATTTTATTTCTATATGTAATTGTTTAAAGTAGCCGAAGCCGATGGACGCGGGCTGGCGGGCTTGGAATGTCACAGTTATCAGTAAATTTTTTTGACGTCCTCCGTGGCGCAGCGGTCAACACGCCTGCCTGCGACGTGGAGGCCGCGGGTTCGATTCCCGGCCAGGTCATGATGGAAAACGATCTTTTCCTGATTGGCCTGGGTCTTGGATGTTTATCTATATATGTATCTATTATAAATATAGTATCGTTGAGTTAGTATCCCATAACACAAGTCTCGAACTTACTTTGGGGCTAGCTCAATCTGTGTGATTTGTCCGTATATACATATACAGTATATTAAGAAAACCCTGTCCGACCCGTAAGGATAATAAAGGTTAAGTAAACACATGACCAAATATGATATAAAATTTTACGTAATCATCATAGTACCAATACAAATGAATTTTGAAATAACTTCCCCGAAATTTGGTAATTTTTAAAAAAGTGACAACACCGGTATTATTATGAGCGAATAGCGACAGCGATGCGACAACGTGCCGCGTGCGCTGCCGCCCGCCGCCCGCGGAAGGGTGCTTAACGCATATTTATTAAGTTACCTCCTTTTGCGAAATAATATTTATTTTTTTAGGGGGATTTTTTTTTTTAAGTTAGCCTGGTTTTGTATGCATTAGTAGAATCAGTTATCGATACCTAACAACACCTTCACGGGTCGGACAGGGTTTTCTTAACATACTGTAGGATATATATATATATTTTCTGTTTTTCACAAATAATATTGTAATAACATTTTTCGACTTACAGAAAAGAAGAGAAAGAAACCAATCGACAGAACTTAAAAGTTTAATTTGCTTTTTAGGTCGAACACTAACGCAGTTGATTCTAGGTCAGACATCCATACAGAATGTCGTCAAGAAAATGATAATATTATATATCTCTATGTGCACAAAAAAACGACGCAAGTTCCATCATCATCATTCAGGTAAAATTATGCCTGCATGTCCTACAACCTATATTTTTAGTTTACAAATATATCATATACCTGTAAAATTATTTTAATCTCGCATGTTATTTATTGGATCGAAGAATTAAAATTTACAGATTTTAAAATAACTCGTGTTTTATTTGAAATCTCATTACGACGAAGTACATTCAATCCGACGTCACTGACACAGTATAAATAGGGTACTATCTCTTTATGGAAAACGGCCGAAACTACGCGCTTTGTAATCTCAAGGCATCTATATAAAGCACGGTTAGCGCAGCGGTTAAGCTATTGACTGCTGCGCTGCGTGTCGCGGGTTCGATTCCCGCGCGGAACAAATGTTCAGAACATGTCCTACAAGTAGTTGTTCCGGGTCTGGCTGTTTGTGTCTGTGAATTTATATGTTTAAAAATGCACCCACGATAAAAGTAATTTCTAGTGTGGTTCAACGTTTTTTTTTTAATAAAAATATCACAAAGTGCCTAGTGCGCGTTTGTTTTACGTTAACGCGATGAACTCGTTTATGTTATTCGCATTAGTAATTAATTCAAGGACACTGCAAAGACACGATACTCATATACTGAAAAGTAGTGAAAAAAAAAATTCAAATATGTTGAATCGATAGATATTACCATCTACCATTATTTTTTATGTTAATGTTATGATATATTATAATGTGTGGGTACTTGTTTTACAAATGTCTGTCAGTCTGCGATCGGCCATTAAACTGTATAACGAGCACTCATAAACATTGATCAAGAATACTAAAAATATATTATAGTACGATATTACCATTTATCAATGCAAAATATACATTTATCGTCTTGCATCCATACCCCCGTCTGAAATCGTAGGCACAAATCGCGCCCTACACGCGGCTTGTCTGCATCTCTGGATATTCTTTGATTGTCGTTTTAGTTTAGCGCGCCACCGCGCGCATTTTACGAATTCGGGAGTACGGCGTTTAGCTCCGCCCACATGCACAAGGTCATTGAGGCTACTATAGCCGTTAACGTGCTCTCCGAGGCACGACCAGACCAGTGCAAATATTCATATTCATGCATACAAATATTTGCACTGCACGGGGATCGATCCCGCGCCTCCTTGTGCATTCGCTGCCGCCACACCACGGAGGCTGTCATTGTATTATATATTTAGTCTATATTCGTTTTTTTTTCATGTTTGAAATTGACTTTATTTTAAGTTAAAGTGATATCAACTTTATTTTAATTTCTATTAAGCTAATTTCAGAGTGGCTTGAGAATTTTCTTGTAGCGTCATATGAATTTTAATGTGTTATTTAATTAAAGTACTTAGTATTTGTTATTTTTTTTTTTTTTTGTCAATTGCATATGTTCCAATATTATTTTACATCAGTTGCAACTTCGAACCCAAAAAAAAAACATATTTGTATAAGTCTTAGTACGGAGACGTTCAATGCACTTCTTATCCATTATAATAACGAATCCATACGAAAGATTGAATGTTCTTTTATCCTTTATCTTGAATGCACTGACTGCAAATCAGGTTTAGCCATACATGGAGCAGCTAAGACGTCACACCTTTTGTGTTATCAAGTCTGCGGTTCCCAAAACGCTCGCAAAGCATGCATAATTTTTGCATGTTTTGTATTATTTAATTAATAAGCCGTGGTGGCCTAGTGGTTAAAACACCAGCCTCTCATGTATGAGTGTGCGGGTTTGATTCCAGGTCAGGAATGAGCAGGAAAGCGGACCCCGAGCTCCAACGCGAAAGCCGCGGATGCAACCGGGACTAAACGCTAAGATGACGATGATGATGACTAAAAAGGTTAAAAAGGGACCATATTAGGCACTATGGCACCACTGTCCGTCTGTCTGCCGGTCAGCACTTTGTATCTCGTGAACTGTGATGTGATAGATAGAGATATAGACAGTTGAAATATCCTACAGTTAACGCCATAGCAACAGAATTTCAAAATGATAAATCCACCTTTGGTAACAAAAAGTTTTTCTGTTGCTGTACAATGAACTTTTTACATTTATTCCGGACAAAACGGAACGGAACGTACTTTTCAATGACAGTTCTTGCTTCTACAATGGGTGGCGTGGAATAACCATAAAAACTTGAGACAATAATGAAAGGACGCTTACCTGATGACGGACCCAGTTCTGTAAGGCATACGCAGCTTGAATATACGGTTCTGAGCAGATTTTTTTCCGAAAGCTTTTCTGAATCTGTACCGTTTTTGAAGTTATATGTATTCATTATGTGCCGAGTACACACGTACTCTTTACACGATAGTTATATTAAAGTTAGATACGATAGTAATCCAAAAATTTCATGTCATTCATTTTTTTTATTATCTATACTATAATTATACACTATTCCTTGACTGCAATCCCGCCTGATGGTAAGCAGTGATACAATCGTTAATGGTATAGAGCGCTAGTTTATTAAGAACCTACTCACTCAAAATACTGAGTGAATAGGAAGGAAGACGGCAGTTCAGCGAGGTGATGTAATTTTAAACCGAACACCATCGATGCCGCGCCAGAGGTAGATTGATCTGGAGACCCTCCACGATCAAACTCTGGACACAACATTTGGCGCATCGTACCCGGCTCACATCGCTACGTGACTGCTCAGATCCGTCTGCCACACGGCTTCACCAGACATCATGCTAGAACACGACGAATCGCTTGGCGGCAAAACTTTGTCTGGTGGGTGGTAACTTCTGCCGGCAGCCGATGTTATGGCCAACCACCGAGAAAACTATTTAAATAAAGCAATATGGCGAGGGTTAAACACGTGCTAAAGAAGGGGTTGTTATTGTTTAAATTTTAATGTGTAACACATGTTTAATTCTAAATAATGGCTAAACATGGTTTGTAGTATCTCTTTTGCTAAACACGTGTCTAGTGTGCATGTTGAATTTAGAAGGTTCAAGTTTTAGCTGACCTCGCATTGTATAAGGTTATCTTATAATGAGATGTCACCGTAAACTGGAACATTTCAAATAATATGAGCCTGATATGTCGTCGGCGTAAAGATTTTTTTTGATGCGTGGCATAAATTGAATCCAACGCCGCTTCTTGCTTTTTCAATGCCAAAAATTTGCCAACTGTGTACCCCTGTCAATGTCATTCAAACGCCATTTAACGTTCTTGTGGCACTGTAGTCCATTAGCCGCATTTAGCGGGCCAAACCAAAGAGTAGGTACCCCGCTGATTTTACTGTTGTCTGCATAACGCTTAAGTATGGCGCCGATTCTTTAGTTCACAGACTAAACTAATTTTAAGTTAAGTGCATCTTTTTCTTTCTATTTCATTAAGAAAAGGATAGAACATAACATTTTAGTTTAATCCTGTCAAATTAAGATATTCCATAGACAGTTTAGAGGCGATTATAAACATGGCGACCAAAAATACATTACTTTACGTCAGGCGCGGAATAATTTGACAGTTCTAAACTAACATTATTATCTTCTGTCATTTTCTTAATGAAATATAAAGAAAAGGATGCACTAACTTAAAATTAGTATGAACAAGGGAATCGAGGCCATTATAAAGTTTACCCTGTCAAACTCAGTGGCCTTTATTGTCATACTTATAAGGTTGCAGTTGAAATGTTGCTGTGACTAACAAGCCTATCTAAATCATTGTGATATTTATTCTTGTCACAATAAGGTTGTTGTTATGTTGCAGCTGTCAGAGGTAAAATGACTGACTGGACTGTCGTAAAGGACTGGGTAAAGGTATTTGAAAAAATCTCAAGCCATGAGCAAACATATTTGCCAGTTAGCGTGCAAGTGATGGATGGCCTGGCTTTTTTTTTTGAGATGGGACCTCCTCCGTTCTGAGCGGAGCGGGAGGGCGTGTCAGACTTTTACCGACTAAAGCCTACCCGTGTTTCTTCACTTGCCTATGCGCCAGGGCCACGGTTTATTTTTTAACCAACCCGCAACCCTTTTATTTAAACCTCAGACTGAAGTCTGGGAGGACCTCTTATCCGAATGGCAAAGTAGGTGGGATATTTCCATCCGTTGGCGATTGGCTGGCTAAGACATAGCTGGAGGTTGACCACTGCGTTGCCCAATTTCTCACAGGTCATGGCAACTTTAAAAGTAAACTGTATTCTTTTAAACTTGTTCCTTCGCCTTTGTGTCAATGTTCTACATCGAACTGTGAATTTGAACAGTCCGCACATCACATCTTGTGGGAGTGTGTTCTTTGGCAGAATGAACGCAATATTATGTTGGATAGTGTACAAGTTACATCCGGAGTCGTTTATTATACGGACCTTGTAGAAACTAGAACCAATTTCCGTGCGTTCAGGCGCTTTTTACCATACCTATTATTGGAATCAATTGTAACAGCACATACCTATTAGGGACCCATTAACTTAAGCAAATTTTATTCCCTGGTGCGTGGCAATCTGGGCTTCTCCCAGTTGCAATAATGTTCCTTTGTGCCGATTGCGGTCAAGCGCTGGTTTATAAATTATTTAAACACGGGACGCCTGGTAGATGTGAAACATCGACGTTATTTCGTAAAAGTAGTATGCAGAAAAGAACAGATTGTGGTAGGAACTAAAAATGTCAATAAAAAATAAAATAAAAAAATATAACGATTTTTTTTTTCTAGATAACGATGATTTTTTATTAAATAAACATTCATTTTCATTAAATACAAAAATTTACATATTTATTTTAAATCGAAACTACTCAATTAGTTTAATCAGTGACTTCGGTAATAGTTACATTCGATGTTGCCTCTGAGAACGGTATTACTGTGACAATTGGTCGATGGTAACTGAAGTACGATACGAAAGTATTGGACATAACATTATTAAGATATCTAATAAATACAGCATCTATTGTTGTTCCGTATCTGGTGGTAGGTTCTCTTGGATTGTTATTAATTTCCAATTGAAATTCTTCTTGAAGAAACGTAATTAATGGCGTTGATTCATCTTTTGCAAAATTTACATTGAAATCCCCAGCTAAAATCAATGGTAGTTGGTTTTTATTGGTTTTGAAAATTATTGAACCTCGGTGACTGTACGGAAATAATCTCTCGTGTAAAAATAAAATGATATCATTTATTTTTTTATTAGGAGAAATGTACACAACAACCATCATCAATTCACTTCCATCTTCTAGTTTCACGTGTGAAGCACACATATCGCCAATAGATGTTTGGGAGACATGAACTTCTGTAGCGTTTTGAATTACTAAATCCATGTTGAATGTAGTAATATGTGAAGTATTGTTGTTTTTATAAATGGCAACTCCAGCTACTCTAACATTTTGTCTCTTAAATTTAGCTATACAGTGAAAATTAGGTAAGTCAACTGATTCATCTGCTGGAAGCCATGTTTCAGTTAGTAATAAAAAGTTACTCCGTTGACAAATAGAATCTTGTAAATCAGTAGTATGTTTTCTGAGACTTTGGCAGTTTAAAGTATAAATGGTTAATTTATTTCTGGAGTTCATAAATTCAAGGATCAGTCCTTGCAATGTAGCAAGTTTGTTTAAAGCTAATCTTTTGAATTCTTGCTGTAAACTTGAAACTGATGGATCTACTCTCCTTCCATGATAAAATCTTAAGTTATTCTGACTGTTACATATAAATAACCCTTCAATACTTGTTACTCGTGTTAAAGCTACGTAAAGTAATGGAATAGAATGACTTTTATTATACTCATAGACCACCTCGTCATATGTACCTCCTTGAGACTTATGAATAGTCATAGCACATCCTGATATCAATGGAAAATGATTTCTTTTTCCCACAATGGTTTTATTATTATTGAGTGGTATACTTGAAGTTCGACGTATGATAGGTACTGCACGTCTATCGATATTATGTTCCGCAAGAAAAGCAGCGGCTTTTCTTCTAGCCACCATACCAGTGTTTTGATCTGGAAAAACGAGCCATATGCGAGTTACTTGATTTTCATCATTTTGTTCGATATGAACCAGCTTTCCAACGGCGCCGTTAGCTAAGCCATCTACCACTGTGCGTTTCTCTCTCACTCGATCCGGCGTTAAGCCATCTCTTTCGCTCCACTGAGTCGACTGTGCGTTTCTCTCTCACTCGATCCGGCGTTAAGCCATCTCTTTCGCTCCACTGAGCTCGGATACCTATAGGATGTTAGGAGAAGCAGCTAATTCTGTAATCACATCTGCATTTTGTAGACGCCTCCTTCTTTCCGCTTCACGTTGTTTCAATTTATCCCTGTTCTGCTCCCTGTATCTTTGTTGACGTTCTCTTTTTTTTTGGAGAGCGTTTTGTTCATTACCTTGATCATTGCTTTGAATAGATGATGGTTGTATTTCTTCCAAACCAGATGAACTTTGAGCAGTAATTATTTCTTCATTATTCAGTTCTATTCTATTCGTGTTTGAAGAGGTAGATGGTCCGGCAATACTTTGTGAAAAATGTATGCGTTCTCTTCTTTCCGCTTCACGCTGCTTCAATTTGTCTCTGTTCTGCTCCCTGTATCGTTTTTGACGTTCTCTTTTATTATTATTTACTCTAAAAAAAAAAAATATATATATATATATATATATATATATAACGGGACCTGATAGTTCGCCTCGTTATCAGACGGGTCAGCCATCGTTAAATGTCCGTAAATACGATTAGGTAGACACAGTAAAACACCTTATTAGTCTTTAGATTTAGTTTTAGATTCAAAATCACAATGGATGGCACAGATACAGACTGATTAGCTAGACGGAAAACGCGGCAAGTTCGATAGCACGTGGCAACGACCGATGACGCTCACGCTTCAAACTCGAATGTCCAGTGACACTGTCCCTCTCTCTACCACAAGCCTCGACTGACGTTTTAAAATGTCAAACGTCACGTAACAAACGTCATGTGTCAATCGGTAATCATACAGCCAGTGTTGCCACGTGAATCGACCTTACCCAAGTGTAGTACTTGACGTTTCCGTTACAAATTATTTGGAAGAATAATAATCAAATAACACACACACACACTAATTGATTAACTGACGTCATGATGCAAGGTTCCGACACGGCCGTCCTGACATCTCACACGTCCTCGTGTGAGGTACCTATAACAAAAAGTTCACACAGTAAATGCGTCCACTCGCTCGGCCAACCTGGCCTATGATAGGCGAACTCGAATACTCTCAACATAATCTTTATTAATCATCATCAGTAATCAATTTACAAATTTTGGTTATTTCGAGATTCAGATTTAAGAGATCTCACTACTTTGAAACTTCTTAATGACAATATTAAATATTCTCTTAAGTAACGAACTTAGATTATCACAACAAGACAGAAAACTAATCTGTCTAACAGAACTTAATATGAAAACGAATAAACATCAGAACAACCTCTTTCTAAAATCCGTCAATGACTCAAGAAAACCTCCGTCTGGCATCTGATAGTTTTATTACCCTTCAAGACAACCATCCCAGCGTCTGACAGGCATTCTCAAGACAACCATTCCGGCGTTCGACAGCCATTGGAGACAACCAACGCGGCGTCCGACAGCCATTCAAGACAACCATCCCGGCGTCTGACAGGCCTTCAAGACAACCAACGCGGCGACTGACAGGCATTCAAAACCACCAACGCGGCGTCTGACAGCCATTCAAGACAACCATCCCGGCGTCTGACAGGCCTCCAAGACAACCAACGCGGCGACTGACAGGCATTCAAAACCACCAACGCGGCGTCTGACAGCCATTCAAGACAACCATCCCGGCGTCTGACAGGCCTCCAAGACAACCAACGCGGCGACTGACAGGCATTCAAAACCACCAACGCGGCGTCTGACAGCCATTCAAGACAACTCACCAATATTAAATTTCATTACTTTAGCTCACTTCTATCAAATTTAGATTTTTCGTAAATAGCACTCATTTCTATGTTCGTTAAATTTATTTACAATAACTTGTTCTCTTGAGAAGATTTAATAGTCTAGCCACACATATGATCATAAGCTCAAGTGAGCTCGTAACTATAGGCCACAGTGAACTTTAGTTTTGAATTAAAGACAAATCAGACATCATAATTTTAAAACCCTGATTTAAAATTTCTCAGCCCATTATAACAAAAAATAATCGGGTAGTACTAGAAATAATATTTGCAAAAATAACTCTTATTATCATGTCGCAAAGAAATGGTTCAGTACACAATACACTGGCACAACCTTATACACTGTATATATACCGGCGCGTGTATACATACATACACCAATAAAATTACAGATTGCTTGACAAGAGAACATTCGGCCACGGAATCAAAATAAAAATAGTACGACTCACCGGATTATGGTAATTTCCCACAAACACCTGCCACTTGGCAGTTGTCAACCGTTGCACATCAGACATCTCTCATGCTCAGGCTCTCATAAAACCCCATTACGTTACCACAAATGTTTTGGGTATTTTGACATCTTCTCATCGCCTGCAGAGTAGAGGCTCAAGTCTTGAAACCTTGGGCGTTCCGCAAAGCGCACGCAGCTCCGGCTGCGCCGCACGCAGCTCCAGCAGCGCCACACGCCATTGATCCGATTCACCACGCAGCTAGAAGCGCGCTCCTCAAGCGCACTTTGCACGCTCCGCAAGCGCACACCGCGCGCTCCGCAAGCGCACCTTGCGCGCTCCGCAAGCGCATTTGCATCAGCCAGCACTGTTGCGCGCCAAGCAACAGCTAGCACTATCGCGCGCCAAGCAACAGCCAGCACTGTTGCGCACCAAGCATCAGCCAGCACTGTCGGGATAGCACCGCGTCCAGCCGCACTTGCTCGCCTGCAGCGGACTCCTGCAGCGGACTCCTGCAGCGCACTCCTGCAGCGCACTATCACGCAGAGCGATCTGTTCTGCGTCAGCAATTGAGCGCACCTCGTAACGTGACGTTCACTTCCAGCCTCACTGCCAGTACTACTACACAAGTAATCACACAAGTACTATAAAAATATTGGCAGAAAGTGACTGTTATTCTGTTTCTTGATTTATAACGAGATTGTGAGCAGTGTAGTTCTTTATCCCACTTCTGATAACGGGACCTGATAGTTCGCCTCGTTATCAGACGGGTCAGCCATCGTTAAATGTCCGTAAATACGATTAGGTAGACACAGTAAAACACCTTATTAGTCTTTAGATTTAGTTTTAGATTCAAAATCACAATGGATGGCACAGATACAGACTGATTAGCTAGACGGAAAACGCGGCAAGTTCGATAGCACGTGGCAACGACCGATGACGCTCACGCTTCAAACTCGAATGTCCAGTGACACTGTCCCTCTCTCTACCACAAGCCTCGACTGACGTTTTAAAATGTCAAACGTCACGTAACAAACGTCATGTGTCAATCGGTAATCATACAGCCAGTGTTGCCACGTGAATCGACCTTACCCAAGTGTAGTACTTGACGTTTCCGTTACAAATTATTTGGAAGAATAATAATCAAATAACACACACACACACTAATTGATTAACTGACGTCATGATGCAAGGTTCCGACATATATATATATATGTGTTAAAATAAGCTTAATTAAAAATTGGTAGATTCAGGTACTATTAGATTAATAAAATCTTACATCACATTAATAGTATGTCTTGTGTTTAATTGACCTTGGTGATGTCCAGTTTCAATAATAATATCTTGTGACCCCTGTGATGATTGTTGGGTTCTAAAACATTTATAAAAAAAAAATTTAAGTTAATATTAAGTTTTTAAAATATTAAGTTAAATATTAAGTTATTAAAATATGCAGAAAAAAATTTTAAATGGCTTCAATATATTAGTGAACTCAAGAATCTTAGCTAGTTATTTCAATATACTACTAAAGATCGTAAATTATAAATATAAATAATGAATGTTTCACTATAAACTCCATTATGATTAGAAAAATTAATTAATTTTTTAAAGTTTAAATTAATAACAAATAAGAAAAAGATTCGTGCGCTGCACGCCATCAGCTGATTTTAAAATAAAGTTCTGTCAGTCTTAATAAATTTATTCTCTAAGCAATTGTTTTAATGCATTAATTTCAATAAGAATGAAATTAAAATTAATAATTAATTTAAAAACATGATATGCAATGAAATTTATGTGAATTTTAATCTACCTAGAGAGTAGATTTTACATTTACTGGCGCTCAATACACACCAAATATACGCGTGCTAAATGCACAGATAAATGCATACTTTAATTATAAAAATATAATTAACTTACTGATGACTTGATAATGTGTCATAGTGTGATTTTGCTTTCTTTGCAGGAGGCTGATCACTTCCACTCTCTAAATTATCACGGTCAGACATTTTATTATCAGAACAGAAAAATGATTTATTTACCAGAAAAACACAGGTTATGAGTACTGTAATAAACAGAGTATACACTATAGGTATCCGAGCTCAGTGGAGCGAAAGAGATGGCTTAACGCCGGATCGAGTGAGAGAGAAACGCACAGTCGACTCAGTGGAGCGAAAGAGATGGCTTAACGCCGGATCGAGTGAGAGAGAAACGCACAGTCGATTGCGCGTGGCGACGCGTCGCCACGCCAGAAATCGGTCTCACGTGCGCCTATAGATGTTTCACATCAATCAATCTATCATCCTGAGCAATAATACTTTAGAGGCATGAGGCACAGGATGTAAAGTTCACTCATCCTCCATAGAAAAGGGATTCTCCGACCAGACGGGTGTTTTGTCTGGCGGGCACTTGCCCAGTGGTCAGTGTTGCCAACTCTGATTTTGAAAAAGGCGTAGACCTGTTGAGATAATTACGTAGATTTAGTAAAAATGACTTACTAAAAGTTCGTAGATCTACGTATTTTTTTTTCAAGGTAAAATGAAGAAGTTTGGGTAGGTGAAATTAAATAAAACTAGTATTTTGATATACCTTCACCTTGTAATCAGTCATTGGTGATATACTTAGAAAGTACATAAGTAATTAAGAAAAGTTACATTGGTACTTGCCTGACCTGGAGTCGAACCCGCACACTCATACTTGAGAGGGTGGTGTTTTAATCACAGGGTCACCACGACAATTTATACACATGTAGTAAGTCTGTTTCTGATGTCATTTTTCATTACATTGATCGACTGAAATCATTACAGGCACTGACGATCCTCTCCTTATCCTTAATCCTTTTTTATATACCTAATTAAAATATCTGTGCCAAGAAGAAGCGCTCTTCGTTATCAAAAATATATAAAAAAAAAATATTATATAAAATATTTTCACAAAAAATAGAACCGAATCCATCAGTTTAGTTACTTTGCATACTTTTACAAATTGACTAAAAGTACGTAGATTCTGGGACTGAAAGTCTTAGGTTTTCAGGAAAGACCTAAAATACGTAGATCTACGTAAAAAGACGTAGAGTTGGCGATGCTGCCAGTGGTTGATGTCGTGAACTTGTATTCGTGCTAATTGCACAGTAAATTCTGCTTGCGAGATGTAGGATTTGCGTGTGCATGTTAGCGTTGTAGGTACCTCTACAATACCATTCATAAACATATTTAACACACTCAGACACTTTCATACAATAGGGATGTATCCAAGGTATGAAAATCAAAAAAATAATTAGTCCGTCTTACGATACAGATTAAAAAAAATTAAGACCCGTATTTTTTATTTTGTCGTAATTACCAAAAATTACTGAGATATAGCGTATTAAAGTTACAGAGTGGGGGCTAATTACGTCACGCCGTTCTATATTTTGCACCATGGCGTGACGTCATGCGACATTTCAAATCAATATAAATCTTCCTAAGTATTTGAATAAAAGAAAAAATAAAAAATACGTGTTCAATATTTTTTATAAAGCTATCTGACGGACATTAAATTATTTTTTAGGATACAAGCCAATTATATCATTGATTAAAATGATTTCCATTCACAATGTACCTACGCTTTATTGAATATTGATACATGTGTAAGCTTTCATGCGTCATTGAAATCGACCCACGTCACGATTCCGCGAGATCGGAGTTGGGAAATAGCCTCAGTTGTAGTTTTATTTGCATGATTTGTTTACAATAGTGTTTTCGATGATATCTCATAAATTACAATAATTTTTGTGCACAGATCACTGTTGTTGTTTTTGCTACTACAATCGGACAAATTAATAGATTTTCTACTTTATTACTAAAGTATTTAGGTCTAAGGTTGTTTGGGAAAATTTAACAGTTTTGGGTACCTTGACCTGCTGTGTACAGATACAAAACAAAAGAGGTGGTGTACACGGCTACACATGCTATACATATTTCCAATTTAAGCTGACCTTGCATTGTAAAGGTTTTTCGAACAAACCGAAGTCAGATTTTACTGGGTCATCATCATCTAATCATTAAACCCAGTCGTATCCGAAGCTTTGTCAGCTTTGGAGTCTGGGGTCCGCTTTACCAGTCTAACTGCTGATTTTGGCTAAACTTCGATATTTTCCGTGAAGCGACTGCCGTCTGACCTCCAAAACCCGAAAGCGATATCGAAGCATTGCAGTTACACCAATTGTTGGACTTTTGAGGGCTCCGACAACCCCTAAAGATTGCCACTAGATGTTCGTAAGGCAATCGGGACCAACGGCTTAACGTGCATGCCGAGGCACGACCAGAGTGCATTTATTCATATTCATGCATACAAATATTTGCACTGCGCAGGGATCGAACCCGCGCCTCTTTGCGCAGCGACCGCGTTCGCTACCGCAACGCCACGGAAGCTGATTTTACTGGGTATATTACATAATCATAAATAGACATTCGCGTGCGTACATTTCAGGCGCAACATCATTGGTGCACAGATGAGCGCATTTATAATTTCTTACGTCACCATGTTATCGTGGACGTCCATGCCCGCGTCACGGCTGAACGATATCACAGAGACGTCAAATGTACGGAATTATATGAAGACGCTTTAAAAAGTCGATGTTAAAATTGCACGTATTGCCATGTATTTCTTAGAAGTCTTCGCACAGCTATTCACAACTATTCGATAGGCTGTCGTATCTACAGAAAAGCCATCACTTTTCTGTTATAGAGGGAAAATATGTACCAAAATGGCTTGGAGGGACTCACTGATTATTTCGACTAATAGAGGGTTGACATTTCGAGTAATGGAGTTTTTGGTGTTTGAAGGGAAAGCAACAAAACAGAGGTTTTTATCGAGGTTCTACTGTATAAACAATTTGTTTTCTTTTATTTTATCTTGTTTAATAAATGTATAGATACTAATCTATAGATACTAATCATGTCTGTGAAGGTTACAGAAACTAATTCGGTCGATGACCCCACAAAAACTACAAAAAATATTTAGTATTTTTTAACATTTTATACATACAACGTGTAACGAAAAGTGTGTATATTATACATACCAAGGGCATGGCTTCTATAGATAGCAATAAACAGTATTGGAAGGGTTTTAACTCAAATTAAAATCTTGCCAATATCACGATATCTCTTCTGTAGTTTTGCGTGTCTATTAAACTTCGAGCACTGTGTTGCTCGAAGCTATTAGGCTATGGTAGTAGCCTACTGCAGGCGATGGTCTATCTCACAACTTCCTAACATGTAGAGATAGGGTTCAAACCCTTCCAATATAATTTGACATCCAAATAAGCAGTGCCCATGATATGTATGTATATGTATACGCATTTCGTTACACGTTGTTTGTATGTACTATAACCTAATCTTACCCGATCTAACGTCTCTGACCTTTTTCGGTTTAATGTTTCTTACTATTTTTGCAAAGTACGAGTACCAGTTTATTAAAAAACAAAAAAAGAACAACTTTTAGATAGTCATCTAAATAGCTGTTCAATAATAAATACTGAACATGTTCGAGCAAACAGTTGTTCCGATTTTAGCATTTTCTTGTATAATGCTTTTAATTTTATTATTTTTATTTTCTGTCTAACATCGCTGCTCAGGCAAATGGCGCCGTTTGTTAGCCAAAAGTAAGGATTTTTTTTTATATTACGCTAGATAATTGTCTGTGTCGTAATGTAGTATCAATATATTATGTAGTTTTAGTTCGATGCTTGTGATTTGCTTTCTTTTTCCGAATTTTGTTTTGTTAGAAACGGGTAACGGATTGCAGCTATTCATTTAGAATGGACTTATACACCTTTTCCGGGTTTCAGGCGAACTCTGACCTCAGTTTTCTGGAACATGCTTTAATGGCGCTAAAATCACTGAATCCAGAAAACCTAACTGTCAATCTCAACTTGATCCATTTTAAATATTGCTAATCTATAGCTTCGTAATTATGGTCGAACATATTGTCTGGATAACAACGTAAAAACGGAATTAATGTTAATGAACTGTAAACATTAAAGCCGTTGCTACTGCAGTTAGTGTAGTTACGCAATTATTGCCAGGATCTCGGAAGGTCCAGTCCTGGAACTGTGGATAGAGCTTCCTTGGGAGGAGTAAGATCATCCACTTGGGCCCTATCAACCTAAACACTCGCGGTTTCCATATAAAAAGACATTATGCCTTGATCATAAAGCCAGTAGGCCTAGTATGAGTTTTCACTGCGAAACTCGATCGTCGATATCGAGCACGTTTGGCGCTCTCATTGGTTGCGAGTTCTTACGACCTTGAAGCGGGCCAATCGCTGGGTCAAACGCGCTCGATATCGACGAACGAGTTTCGTAATGAAAACTCATACTAGGCCTACTGAGGGGCAATTCTCATAATTTTATGATCATTCACAGTTTGATGTCAGTTTCAATCTGCCAGAAATACCTATAATCTACATTTTGACAAGTATTTGACATTTGTTCGTGGCAGAGATTTTTTTTTTTTTTTGTAACTGAGCCGATATCGATTATTCTGCCAATGTCGTGAGAGCCGTCGAACTTGTGGTAGTTTTCTAATACATGTATGTAATAGTATAAGAGAGACTGCGCCTAGATTTTGAACATTTTAATTACAGTAATCGGCGTCTTATTTTATGTCATAACTTCATAAGTTGATTTTGCGATTAACGACGAAGGTACGTCATACGATTTATTAGGTATTCGTAGCACATATTTATAATCTGTATTATTGAATAAATTGTTTATTTTCGATTAACGTAATAAAGGTCGCCTTCCTTTGCTTTTCTCGGCCGGTGAGATATTTGCTGGTCATCATCGTACAATTAATATTTACTATAGCGATCTTAACATAGCATACTTTTAGATTTCTAAGTTTATTTTAGACAACGGTGAAGCAAAACATCGTGAAGAAACCTCTACCTAATTGCGTTTGAAGGTTAATGCTGATTTATTGATTCATGTGATCGAAAAAGTGGTCTCCTCAACAACGTAAAAACACAATCAATCTTGTTGAACTATCAAAATGAAGCCATTGGTACTGTTAATTTGTTACTCAATTACTCCGCTGGACTGACGCTGAAATAGCCTATTCGTGTGGAGCCAGCGTGGTGACTAGTGCTCGTCTTCCTTTTATCAGGCAGAAAAAGAAGGGAAAGAGAAGAGCTAATGCCTCTTGCATTAGCTCTGCTATAGGTCAGTTACAACCTGGTATTACATTATTATTGTATTTCCATCATCTCAGCGTTAATCCGAGTCGCATCCGAAGCTGTTTCAGCTTTGGAGTCTGGGGTCCGCATTACTAGTCGCAACTGCTTATTTTGGCTAAAGTTCGATATTTTCCGTGAAGCTAATGCCGTCCGACCTCCACAACCCGAAGGCGATATCGAAGCACTGCAGTTAGACCAATTGTTGGACTTTTGAGGCCTCCAACAAACCGTAACGACTGCCATTAGATGTTGGTTTGGCAATCGGGACCAACAGCTTAAGGGCCTTAGTCTCATTTAGTAGCGTAAAATGGTCACTTTAGGAAGCTAATTTCTAATTAACGGCTTGGTTTTGAGATTTGAAAAAAATATATCTTGTCTATTGATTCATGTACAACATTTACTAAAGATGATTTTTTCGTAGGATTTTGCCTGTTGCCTTAAAAAAATATTTACCAAAACGCTATTTTTGGCTAATATTCGTTATTACTTCTAAACGGCATTGATGTGTGGAAATTTTTTTACACTGAAAAATTCGTGGTTAGAAGTACTACAGATATGCAAGAGCGTATTTAAATCCATCAACATTTGCCAAGAAAATATCCTTATTTTGAAACATAGGTTTAGAGGTGCTCTGCGCGGGCGCGGGCGGCAGTCGTGCGTTAGCATTCAGACGGGAGGGTTGTGTCGCTTGCTGCTCTGCTCCGGCTATCGCCGACTACGCGTGGTTGTCTGTGTGAGTGCAAATATTTACGAGCGAATCGTGTCAGTGTACGTTCATAGATTAGCTCGCAAATGAGAATTGAAGATGCGTCTGGTGGCGTAAGTATCTATCTACCTATACTCTTGTATTTATACCTACATATTACTGTATTTTTCTTTGTAACCATTTTTCTTTTACAATTGAAGTTAAACAATTACGAATTGTTCCAGGAAATCTAGAAAGAAATCTTTAGACTTGAAAGGCAATAATCCGACTAACTACATCCGCTGATAATATAGAAGACTCTATTCAGGTAAGTAAACACTCGCACTTAGATTATAATTTATAGGTTTGTAAGGAGATTTAAAAATAAAAATCTTATTAGAAATTTACGTAACTTGAAAATGTGATTTTTTGTTTATGGTGATATAAACCAAAAATTAGGACTCAATTAAAGGTTTTGGTGTAAAAACAGTTTTACAAAAAGTTTTGAGTTGATAGGACTTTTAGTTTTTGCGATATTAGCAAAAATGTGTAATAAAAACTCTTACTTGGATTATTTTAAATGATTCTTCCTGTAAATATTTTATTTCTATATGTAATTGTTTAAAGTAGCCGAAGCCGATGGACGCGGGCTGGCGGGCTTGGAATGTCACAGTTATCAGTAAATTTTTTTGACGTCCTCCGTGGCGCAGCGGTCAACACGCCTGCCTGCGACGTGGAGGCCGCGGGTTCGATTCCCGGCCAGGTCATGATGGAAAACGATCTTTTCCTGATTGGCCTGGGTCTTGGATGTTTATCTATATATGTATCTATTATAAATATAGTATCGTTGAGTTAGTATCCCATAACACAAGTCTCGAACTTACTTTGGGGCTAGCTCAATCTGTGTGATTTGTCCGTATATACATATACAGTATATTAAGAAAACCCTGTCCGACCCGTAAGGATAATAAAGGTTAAGTAAACACATGACCAAATATGATATAAAATTTTACGTAATCATCATAGTACCAATACAAATGAATTTTGAAATAACTTCCCCGAAATTTGGTAATTTTTAAAAAAGTGACAACACCGGTATTATTATGAGCGAATAGCGACAGCGATGCGACAACGTGCCGCGTGCGCTGCCGCCCGCCGCCCGCGGAAGGGTGCTTAACGCATATTTATTAAGTTACCTCTTTTTGCGAAATAATATTTATTTTTTTAGGGGGATTTTTTTTTTTAAGTTAGCCTGGTTTTGTATGCATTAGTAGAATCAGTTATCGATACCTAACAACACCTTCACGGGTCGGACAGGGTTTTCTTAACATACTGTAGGATATATATATATATTTTCTGTTTTTCACAAATAATATTGTAATAACATTTTTCGACTTACAGAAAAGAAGAGAAAGAAACCAATCGACAGAACTTAAAAGTTTAATTTGCTTTTTAGGTCGAACACTAACGCAGTTGATTCTAGGTCAGACATCCATACAGAATGTCGTCAAGAAAATGATAATATTATATATCTCTATGTGCACAAAAAAACGACGCAAGTTCCATCATCATCATTCAGGTAAAATTATGCCTGCATGTCCTACAACCTATATTTTTAGTTTACAAATATATCATATACCTGTAAAATTATTTTAATCTCGCATGTTATTTATTGGATCGAAGAATTAAAATTTACAGATTTTAAAATAACTCGTGTTTTATTTGAAATCTCATTACGACGAAGTACATTCAATCCGACGTCACTGACACAGTATAAATAGGGTACTATCTCTTTATGGAAAACGGCCGAAACTACGCGCTTTGTAATCTCAAGGCATCTATATAAAGCACGGTTAGCGCAGCGGTTAAGCTATTGACTGCTGCGCTGCGTGTCGCGGGTTCGATTCCCGCGCGGAACAAATGTTCAGAACATGTCCTACAAGTAGTTGTTCCGGGTCTGGCTGTTTGTGTCTGTGAATTTATATGTTTAAAAATGCACCCACGATAAAAGTAATTTCTAGTGTGGTTCAACGTTTTTTTTTTAATAAAAATATCACAAAGTGCCTAGTGCGCGTTTGTTTTACGTTAACGCGATGAACTCGTTTATGTTATTCGCATTAGTAATTAATTCAAGGACACTGCAAAGACACGATACTCATATACTGAAAAGTAGTGAAAAAAAAAATTCAAATATGTTGAATCGATAGATATTACCATCTACCATTATTTTTTATGTTAATGTTATGATATATTATAATGTGTGGGTACTTGTTTTACAAATGTCTGTCAGTCTGCGATCGGCCATTAAACTGTATAACGAGCACTCATAAACATTGATCAAGAATACTAAAAATATATTATAGTACGATATTACCATTTATCAATGCAAAATATACATTTATCGTCTTGCATCCATACCCCCGTCTGAAATCGTAGGCACAAATCGCGCCCTACACGCGGCTTGTCTGCATCTCTGGATATTCTTTGATTGTCGTTTTAGTTTAGCGCGCCACCGCGCGCATTTTACGAATTCGGGAGTACGGCGTTTAGCTCCGCCCACATGCACAAGGTCATTGAGGCTACTATAGCCGTTAACGTGCTCTCCGAGGCACGACCAGACCAGTGCAAATATTCATATTCATGCATACAAATATTTGCACTGCACGGGGATCGATCCCGCGCCTCCTTGTGCATTCGCTGCCGCCACACCACGGAGGCTGTCATTGTATTATATATTTAGTCTATATTCGTTTTTTTTTCATGTTTGAAATTGACTTTATTTTAAGTTAAAGTGATATCAACTTTATTTTAATTTCTATTAAGCTAATTTCAGAGTGGCTTGAGAATTTTCTTGTAGCGTCATATGAATTTTAATGTGTTATTTAATTAAAGTACTTAGTATTTGTTATTTTTTTTTTTTTTTGTCAATTGCATATGTTCCAATATTATTTTACATCAGTTGCAACTTCGAACCCAAAAAAAAAACATATTTGTATAAGTCTTAGTACGGAGACGTTCAATGCACTTCTTATCCATTATAATAACGAATCCATACGAAAGATTGAATGTTCTTTTATCCTTTATCTTGAATGCACTGACTGCAAATCAGGTTTAGCCATACATGGAGCAGCTAAGACGTCACACCTTTTGTGTTATCAAGTCTGCGGTTCCCAAAACGCTCGCAAAGCATGCATAATTTTTGCATGTTTTGTATTATTTAATTAATAAGCCGTGGTGGCCTAGTGGTTAAAACACCAGCCTCTCATGTATGAGTGTGCGGGTTTGATTCCAGGTCAGGAATGAGCAGGAAAGCGGACCCCGAGCTCCAACGCGAAAGCCGCGGATGCAACCGGGACTAAACGCTAAGATGACGATGATGATGACTAAAAAGGTTAAAAAGGGACCATATTAGGCACTATGGCACCACTGTCCGTCTGTCTGCCGGTCAGCACTTTGTATCTCGTGAACTGTGATGTGATAGATAGAGATATAGACAGTTGAAATATCCTACAGTTAACGCCATAGCAACAGAATTTCAAAATGATAAATCCACCTTTGGTAACAAAAAGTTTTTCTGTTGCTGTACAATGAACTTTTTACATTTATTCCGGACAAAACGGAACGGAACGTACTTTTCAATGACAGTTCTTGCTTCTACAATGGGTGGCGTGGAATAACCATAAAAACTTGAGACAATAATGAAAGGACGCTTACCTGATGACGGACCCAGTTCTGTAAGGCATACGCAGCTTGAATATACGGTTCTGAGCAGATTTTTTTCCGAAAGCTTTTCTGAATCTGTACCGTTTTTGAAGTTATATGTATTCATTATGTGCCGAGTACACACGTACTCTTTACACGATAGTTATATTAAAGTTAGATACGATAGTAATCCAAAAATTTCATGTCATTCATTTTTTTTATTATCTATACTATAATTATACACTATTCCTTGACTGCAATCCCGCCTGATGGTAAGCAGTGATACAATCGTTAATGGTATAGAGCGCTAGTTTATTAAGAACCTACTCACTCAAAATACTGAGTGAATAGGAAGGAAGACGGCAGTTCAGCGAGGTGATGTAATTTTAAACCGAACACCATCGATGCCGCGCCAGAGGTAGATTGATCTGGAGACCCTCCACGATCAAACTCTGGACACAACATTTGGCGCATCGTACCCGGCTCACATCGCTACGTGACTGCTCAGATCCGTCTGCCACACGGCTTCACCAGACATCATGCTAGAACACGACGAATCGCTTGGCGGCAAAACTTTGTCTGGTGGGTGGTAACTTCTGCCGGCAGCCGATGTTATGGCCAACCACCGAGAAAACTATTTAAATAAAGCAATATGGCGAGGGTTAAACACGTGCTAAAGAAGGGGTTGTTATTGTTTAAATTTTAATGTGTAACACATGTTTAATTCTAAATAATGGCTAAACATGGTTTGTAGTATCTCTTTTGCTAAACACGTGTCTAGTGTGCATGTTGAATTTAGAAGGTTCAAGTTTTAGCTGACCTCGCATTGTATAAGGTTATCTTATAATGAGATGTCACCGTAAACTGGAACATTTCAAATAATATGAGCCTGATATGTCGTCGGCGTAAAGATTTTTTTTGATGCGTGGCATAAATTGAATCCAACGCCGCTTCTTGCTTTTTCAATGCCAAAAATTTGCCAACTGTGTACCCCTGTCAATGTCATTCAAACGCCATTTAACGTTCTTGTGGCACTGTAGTCCATTAGCCGCATTTAGCGGGCCAAACCAAAGAGTAGGTACCCCGCTGATTTTACTGTTGTCTGCATAACGCTTAAGTATGGCGCCGATTCTTTAGTTCACAGACTAAACTAATTTTAAGTTAAGTGCATCTTTTTCTTTCTATTTCATTAAGAAAAGGATAGAACATAACATTTTAGTTTAATCCTGTCAAATTAAGATATTCCATAGACAGTTTAGAGGCGATTATAAACATGGCGACCAAAAATACATTACTTTACGTCAGGCGCGGAATAATTTGACAGTTCTAAACTAACATTATTATCTTCTGTCATTTTCTTAATGAAATATAAAGAAAAGGATGCACTAACTTAAAATTAGTATGAACAAGGGAATCGAGGCCATTATAAAGTTTACCCTGTCAAACTCAGTGGCCTTTATTGTCATACTTATAAGGTTGCAGTTGAAATGTTGCTGTGACTAACAAGCCTATCTAAATCATTGTGATATTTATTCTTGTCACAATAAGGTTGTTGTTATGTTGCAGCTGTCAGAGGTAAAATGACTGACTGGACTGTCGTAAAGGACTGGGTAAAGGTATTTGAAAAAATCTCAAGCCATGAGCAAACATATTTGCCAGTTAGCGTGCAAGTGATGGATGGCCTGGCTTTTTTTTTTGAGATGGGACCTCCTCCGTTCTGAGCGGAGCGGGAGGGCGTGTCAGACTTTTACCGACTAAAGCCTACCCGTGTTTCTTCACTTGCCTATGCGCCAGGGCCACGGTTTATTTTTTAACCAACCCGCAACCCTTTTATTTAAACCTCAGACTGAAGTCTGGGAGGACCTCTTATCCGAATGGCAAAGTAGGTGGGATATTTCCATCCGTTGGCGATTGGCTGGCTAAGACATAGCTGGAGGTTGACCACTGCGTTGCCCAATTTCTCACAGGTCATGGCAACTTTAAAAGTAAACTGTATTCTTTTAAACTTGTTCCTTCGCCTTTGTGTCAATGTTCTACATCGAACTGTGAATTTGAACAGTCCGCACATCACATCTTGTGGGAGTGTGTTCTTTGGCAGAATGAACGCAATATTATGTTGGATAGTGTACAAGTTACATCCGGAGTCGTTTATTATACGGACCTTGTAGAAACTAGAACCAATTTCCGTGCGTTCAGGCGCTTTTTACCATACCTATTATTGGAATCAATTGTAACAGCACATACCTATTAGGGACCCATTAACTTAAGCAAATTTTATTCCCTGGTGCGTGGCAATCTGGGCTTCTCCCAGTTGCAATAATGTTCCTTTGTGCCGATTGCGGTCAAGCGCTGGTTTATAAATTATTTAAACACGGGACGCCTGGTAGATGTGAAACATCGACGTTATTTCGTAAAAGTAGTATGCAGAAAAGAACAGATTGTGGTAGGAACTAAAAATGTCAATAAAAAATAAAATAAAAAAATATAACGATTTTTTTTTTCTAGATAACGATGATTTTTTATTAAATAAACATTCATTTTCATTAAATACAAAAATTTACATATTTATTTTAAATCGAAACTACTCAATTAGTTTAATCAGTGACTTCGGTAATAGTTACATTCGATGTTGCCTCTGAGAACGGTATTACTGTGACAATTGGTCGATGGTAACTGAAGTACGATACGAAAGTATTGGACATAACATTATTAAGATATCTAATAAATACAGCATCTATTGTTGTTCCGTATCTGGTGGTAGGTTCTCTTGGATTGTTATTAATTTCCAATTGAAATTCTTCTTGAAGAAACGTAATTAATGGCGTTGATTCATCTTTTGCAAAATTTACATTGAAATCCCCAGCTAAAATCAATGGTAGTTGGTTTTTATTGGTTTTGAAAATTATTGAACCTCGGTGACTGTACGGAAATAATCTCTCGTGTAAAAATAAAATGATATCATTTATTTTTTTATTAGGAGAAATGTACACAACAACCATCATCAATTCACTTCCATCTTCTAGTTTCACGTGTGAAGCACACATATCGCCAATAGATGTTTGGGAGACATGAACTTCTGTAGCGTTTTGAATTACTAAATCCATGTTGAATGTAGTAATATGTGAAGTATTGTTGTTTTTATAAATGGCAACTCCAGCTACTCTAACATTTTGTCTCTTAAATTTAGCTATACAGTGAAAATTAGGTAAGTCAACTGATTCATCTGCTGGAAGCCATGTTTCAGTTAGTAATAAAAAGTTACTCCGTTGACAAATAGAATCTTGTAAATCAGTAGTATGTTTTCTGAGACTTTGGCAGTTTAAAGTATAAATGGTTAATTTATTTCTGGAGTTCATAAATTCAAGGATCAGTCCTTGCAATGTAGCAAGTTTGTTTAAAGCTAATCTTTTGAATTCTTGCTGTAAACTTGAAACTGATGGATCTACTCTCCTTCCATGATAAAATCTTAAGTTATTCTGACTGTTACATATAAATAACCCTTCAATACTTGTTACTCGTGTTAAAGCTACGTAAAGTAATGGAATAGAATGACTTTTATTATACTCATAGACCACCTCGTCATATGTACCTCCTTGAGACTTATGAATAGTCATAGCACATCCTGATATCAATGGAAAATGATTTCTTTTTCCCACAATGGTTTTATTATTATTGAGTGGTATACTTGAAGTTCGACGTATGATAGGTACTGCACGTCTATCGATATTATGTTCCGCAAGAAAAGCAGCGGCTTTTCTTCTAGCCACCATACCAGTGTTTTGATCTGGAAAAACGAGCCATATGCGAGTTACTTGATTTTCATCATTTTGTTCGATATGAACCAGCTTTCCAACGGCGCCGTTAGCTAAGCCATCTACCACTGTGCGTTTCTCTCTCACTCGATCCGGCGTTAAGCCATCTCTTTCGCTCCACTGAGTCGACTGTGCGTTTCTCTCTCACTCGATCCGGCGTTAAGCCATCTCTTTCGCTCCACTGAGCTCGGATACCTATAGGATGTTAGGAGAAGCAGCTAATTCTGTAATCACATCTGCATTTTGTAGACGCCTCCTTCTTTCCGCTTCACGTTGTTTCAATTTATCCCTGTTCTGCTCCCTGTATCTTTGTTGACGTTCTCTTTTTTTTTGGAGAGCGTTTTGTTCATTACCTTGATCATTGCTTTGAATAGATGATGGTTGTATTTCTTCCAAACCAGATGAACTTTGAGCAGTAATTATTTCTTCATTATTCAGTTCTATTCTATTCGTGTTTGAAGAGGTAGATGGTCCGGCAATACTTTGTGAAAAATGTATGCGTTCTCTTCTTTCCGCTTCACGCTGCTTCAATTTGTCTCTGTTCTGCTCCCTGTATCGTTTTTGACGTTCTCTTTTATTATTATTTACTCTAAAAAAAAAAAATATATATATATATATATATATATATATAACGGGACCTGATAGTTCGCCTCGTTATCAGACGGGTCAGCCATCGTTAAATGTCCGTAAATACGATTAGGTAGACACAGTAAAACACCTTATTAGTCTTTAGATTTAGTTTTAGATTCAAAATCACAATGGATGGCACAGATACAGACTGATTAGCTAGACGGAAAACGCGGCAAGTTCGATAGCACGTGGCAACGACCGATGACGCTCACGCTTCAAACTCGAATGTCCAGTGACACTGTCCCTCTCTCTACCACAAGCCTCGACTGACGTTTTAAAATGTCAAACGTCACGTAACAAACGTCATGTGTCAATCGGTAATCATACAGCCAGTGTTGCCACGTGAATCGACCTTACCCAAGTGTAGTACTTGACGTTTCCGTTACAAATTATTTGGAAGAATAATAATCAAATAACACACACACACACTAATTGATTAACTGACGTCATGATGCAAGGTTCCGACACGGCCGTCCTGACATCTCACACGTCCTCGTGTGAGGTACCTATAACAAAAAGTTCACACAGTAAATGCGTCCACTCGCTCGGCCAACCTGGCCTATGATAGGCGAACTCGAATACTCTCAACATAATCTTTATTAATCATCATCAGTAATCAATTTACAAATTTTGGTTATTTCGAGATTCAGATTTAAGAGATCTCACTACTTTGAAACTTCTTAATGACAATATTAAATATTCTCTTAAGTAACGAACTTAGATTATCACAACAAGACAGAAAACTAATCTGTCTAACAGAACTTAATATGAAAACGAATAAACATCAGAACAACCTCTTTCTAAAATCCGTCAATGACTCAAGAAAACCTCCGTCTGGCATCTGATAGTTTTATTACCCTTCAAGACAACCATCCCAGCGTCTGACAGGCATTCTCAAGACAACCATTCCGGCGTTCGACAGCCATTGGAGACAACCAACGCGGCGTCCGACAGCCATTCAAGACAACCATCCCGGCGTCTGACAGGCCTTCAAGACAACCAACGCGGCGACTGACAGGCATTCAAAACCACCAACGCGGCGTCTGACAGCCATTCAAGACAACCATCCCGGCGTCTGACAGGCCTCCAAGACAACCAACGCGGCGACTGACAGGCATTCAAAACCACCAACGCGGCGTCTGACAGCCATTCAAGACAACCATCCCGGCGTCTGACAGGCCTCCAAGACAACCAACGCGGCGACTGACAGGCATTCAAAACCACCAACGCGGCGTCTGACAGCCATTCAAGACAACTCACCAATATTAAATTTCATTACTTTAGCTCACTTCTATCAAATTTAGATTTTTCGTAAATAGCACTCATTTCTATGTTCGTTAAATTTATTTACAATAACTTGTTCTCTTGAGAAGATTTAATAGTCTAGCCACACATATGATCATAAGCTCAAGTGAGCTCGTAACTATAGGCCACAGTGAACTTTAGTTTTGAATTAAAGACAAATCAGACATCATAATTTTAAAACCCTGATTTAAAATTTCTCAGCCCATTATAACAAAAAATAATCGGGTAGTACTAGAAATAATATTTGCAAAAATAACTCTTATTATCATGTCGCAAAGAAATGGTTCAGTACACAATACACTGGCACAACCTTATACACTGTATATATACCGGCGCGTGTATACATACATACACCAATAAAATTACAGATTGCTTGACAAGAGAACATTCGGCCACGGAATCAAAATAAAAATAGTACGACTCACCGGATTATGGTAATTTCCCACAAACACCTGCCACTTGGCAGTTGTCAACCGTTGCACATCAGACATCTCTCATGCTCAGGCTCTCATAAAACCCCATTACGTTACCACAAATGTTTTGGGTATTTTGACATCTTCTCATCGCCTGCAGAGTAGAGGCTCAAGTCTTGAAACCTTGGGCGTTCCGCAAAGCGCACGCAGCTCCGGCTGCGCCGCACGCAGCTCCAGCAGCGCCACACGCCATTGATCCGATTCACCACGCAGCTAGAAGCGCGCTCCTCAAGCGCACTTTGCACGCTCCGCAAGCGCACACCGCGCGCTCCGCAAGCGCACCTTGCGCGCTCCGCAAGCGCATTTGCATCAGCCAGCACTGTTGCGCGCCAAGCAACAGCTAGCACTATCGCGCGCCAAGCAACAGCCAGCACTGTTGCGCACCAAGCATCAGCCAGCACTGTCGGGATAGCACCGCGTCCAGCCGCACTTGCTCGCCTGCAGCGGACTCCTGCAGCGGACTCCTGCAGCGCACTCCTGCAGCGCACTATCACGCAGAGCGATCTGTTCTGCGTCAGCAATTGAGCGCACCTCGTAACGTGACGTTCACTTCCAGCCTCACTGCCAGTACTACTACACAAGTAATCACACAAGTACTATAAAAATATTGGCAGAAAGTGACTGTTATTCTGTTTCTTGATTTATAACGAGATTGTGAGCAGTGTAGTTCTTTATCCCACTTCTGATAACGGGACCTGATAGTTCGCCTCGTTATCAGACGGGTCAGCCATCGTTAAATGTCCGTAAATACGATTAGGTAGACACAGTAAAACACCTTATTAGTCTTTAGATTTAGTTTTAGATTCAAAATCACAATGGATGGCACAGATACAGACTGATTAGCTAGACGGAAAACGCGGCAAGTTCGATAGCACGTGGCAACGACCGATGACGCTCACGCTTCAAACTCGAATGTCCAGTGACACTGTCCCTCTCTCTACCACAAGCCTCGACTGACGTTTTAAAATGTCAAACGTCACGTAACAAACGTCATGTGTCAATCGGTAATCATACAGCCAGTGTTGCCACGTGAATCGACCTTACCCAAGTGTAGTACTTGACGTTTCCGTTACAAATTATTTGGAAGAATAATAATCAAATAACACACACACACACTAATTGATTAACTGACGTCATGATGCAAGGTTCCGACATATATATATATATGTGTTAAAATAAGCTTAATTAAAAATTGGTAGATTCAGGTACTATTAGATTAATAAAATCTTACATCACATTAATAGTATGTCTTGTGTTTAATTGACCTTGGTGATGTCCAGTTTCAATAATAATATCTTGTGACCCCTGTGATGATTGTTGGGTTCTAAAACATTTATAAAAAAAAAATTTAAGTTAATATTAAGTTTTTAAAATATTAAGTTAAATATTAAGTTATTAAAATATGCAGAAAAAAATTTTAAATGGCTTCAATATATTAGTGAACTCAAGAATCTTAGCTAGTTATTTCAATATACTACTAAAGATCGTAAATTATAAATATAAATAATGAATGTTTCACTATAAACTCCATTATGATTAGAAAAATTAATTAATTTTTTAAAGTTTAAATTAATAACAAATAAGAAAAAGATTCGTGCGCTGCACGCCATCAGCTGATTTTAAAATAAAGTTCTGTCAGTCTTAATAAATTTATTCTCTAAGCAATTGTTTTAATGCATTAATTTCAATAAGAATGAAATTAAAATTAATAATTAATTTAAAAACATGATATGCAATGAAATTTATGTGAATTTTAATCTACCTAGAGAGTAGATTTTACATTTACTGGCGCTCAATACACACCAAATATACGCGTGCTAAATGCACAGATAAATGCATACTTTAATTATAAAAATATAATTAACTTACTGATGACTTGATAATGTGTCATAGTGTGATTTTGCTTTCTTTGCAGGAGGCTGATCACTTCCACTCTCTAAATTATCACGGTCAGACATTTTATTATCAGAACAGAAAAATGATTTATTTACCAGAAAAACACAGGTTATGAGTACTGTAATAAACAGAGTATACACTATAGGTATCCGAGCTCAGTGGAGCGAAAGAGATGGCTTAACGCCGGATCGAGTGAGAGAGAAACGCACAGTCGACTCAGTGGAGCGAAAGGGATGGCTTAACGCCGGATCGAGTGAGAGAGAAACGCACAGTCGATTGCGCGTGGCGACGCGTCGCCACGCCAGAAATCGGTCTCACGTGCGCCTATAGATGTTTCACATCAAAAAAATAAAAATTCTGGCATGGCTTGAGAGTAAATTAATGCCGTCAAGGTTTCTCATTTATGAAACTTATGGTTTCATCTTTCATCATTTATGACACAAAATGGACAATTTCGATTTAAATCAAACTTATTTTTACAAATAAATAAAAATATTATTCCAAAAAACTAAAAAAGTGTGATGTGTGAAAAACCTGCCTTTAATTCTAATGATCGCCTCCCAGGCGATCGTGAGGTCTATAACTCGACAGCGAATTGTCTCCTCTGCCCGCTAATTACAAATAACGCATAATTTACAAATATTCCTAAATAACCAACCGAGCGCGGCCTCTCAGGCGATGGGTTGATGGTCCCATCAACCCATCACCTGATTAAAAAGGCAGCGCGGCGACGTGCAGCTGCCCGCGTACGCGGCGATACGAACATACATACTTATGGTATATTCTGGCTTCCCTGCTGACCTAACTAGATGCGATGATACCGAGTGAAAACAGAAGCTTGCCGTTTTGTATAGCGAAGAAACATGATAAGTGACATCCACAAACACGTACTGGGCCCTCGTGGTGGTTAAAATCCACTTCCTCTCACGAAGCCTGTGTCGCAGCATTGGAAACGTTACAGGTTGATTATGCATGTTGAACAATGCTAATATCCCACAATCTGCAATAAACCGCAATATGCTTAGGTGATTGATTGCTTTCCGCGATCTTCTACAAAAACGTAATGCACATAATGAAAGAACTTTTTCAGTGTCTTAGCAGTCCGAATAAACTTAAACTGAGAAATAACCTACACAAGTCTAACAGATATATCACATAACAAGTTGTCCCTAATTTCGCCCAATTTCGCCCTCCGAGCTCTCACTCAATTTGGTAGCTGTCAGAACCAAGGTGACCTTTTCACTCAAATGTCCGCTGACGAAATTCATCCCATTCTTTGGTCAAGTACCTAATAGTGCCTAATACTTTTTTTGTCCGAAAAGGTCAATTCGTTTAGCGTTTTCGTCTGTAGTCGGGCAAAGGAACAGATCGTCAGATCCTTGAAAAACTTTAGATTACAATTAAACTAGACGTGTTCTGTATGTGGAAGATAGATATACTTGAAGTTTAATACGAAACCGCTGGATGTTATGGGTTGAAATAGGGATATGAAAATCAAAAAATAATTAGTCCCTCTTATAGATAATAAAAAAAATTAAGACCCGTATTTTTTATTTTGTCGAAATTACCAAAAACTACTGAGATACAGCGTATTATAGTTACGGAGTGGGGCTAATTACGTCACGCCGTTGTACAAATATACGTCATGCGACATTTCAAATCAATATATCGTCCTAAGTATTTGAATGAAAAAAAAAAAATTAAAAATATGCGTTAATTTTTTTTTATAAATCTTTCTGATGGACATTAAATAATTTTTTAGGATACAACCCAATTCATTTGGGAAATTAAGGTTTCTATTAAAATTTGATTCTAAATTATTTGTTTTGTTTCTTTATAAACTTCAACTATATCGGACGACGGTTCTTACTTATCCAAGTTAGCACTTTTAGTGACCATAAACATCTAAAATTCGTTCAGATTTAACCACTAACCAGAATTACCAAAAACAAATAAGTGAATGACCAAAAAAGAAAATTAATTTTGAGTTTAGAATATACGAATTGGAATTCCGTTTTCTAACTAGTCAGTATAACAAGTTTAGTATCGATTAAACAAGAAGGTAAAGTTTGAGGTAGGGAACTCTCACCAGGAAGCAGGCAGCAGCACTTCTCCTGTGGAATATCATATTACTGCGATCCCCAACCCGCTTGCTAAACGTGGGGATTATGGCAACGAGCCCTGGAAAGCCTTGGGGAGGCCTTTGTCCATCAGTGGAACTCTATAGCCTGAGAAGAAGAAGAATTATTGAAATATTATTCCCCGTCTTTTGTTGTAAAGAACTTCGTCGTTTTTCTGATGAGAAATTCCACCGGAGACCGGGCTGGACCACCTAAAGAGCAAAAAAATCTGTTTTTAGGATTTGTTATTATAGCGGTAACAGAAATACATCATCAGTGAAAATATCAACTGTCTAACGATCATGAGACACAACCTGGTGACCAGTGATCGGAATTGGTAGATTGAATTTTGGTACTTGTATCATAAATGTTCACAGAAATAATAACGTGGATAGCCATTTTCCCGGAATACAATTCCGGATCCAAGTAAATATTGTTAGTGTTGGTAGTGACATTATTACTACTCAATTAATTTTAAGGAAGATAACAAAACTAAACTGACTAAACAGAAATGTTAATGAGGAATGTTCATATATACGTTTCCGATCAATGGCCCCAATTCAATCTACCTATTTCGATCACTAGGTACTGGTGACAGACAAACAGTCTTAGTTATAGGATACCATTTTTACCCTATGGGTACGGAACCCTAAAAATTACACACTTCTTATTCAGCCTATAAAGGTCCAGTGCTGGACAAAAGCCTCTCCCAAGGCTTTCATTGTTGGGGGGGGGGGGGGGGGGTGATATTCCTCAGAACAAGCGCTGCTGCCCGCTTCAGTTAGATTCCGGTGAGAGTTCCCGTAGTCGCCTTTTACAACACCTACGAAAAGATATGGGTTGGTACTATTCTCTGCCCGGTACCACACTCAAGCTAAATTTAGGAAAAATAAAAATAAACAATATCAATTGAGTCATGGAGTCATGTCTGATTAGCTTATCACATGATACACAATAATCTTTATAATACGGAAAACTTTGCGTAGTACGGATGACAGCAGGTCATGCTACCCGAAACTGACGAATATTCCCAATCAATCTTAAGCCTTAATATTTTATAGATAAAGTTGAAAATCTAATAAAGAAATCTGATAGACTGTAGTAGCTTGATGGGCTGTTATCGGTACATAATTTTTATAATGAAGACATATGAGGTTAATTTACTACAAATGAACTTCATATAAAAGTCAACCAACAGTCATATTGTTTTTTTTTCAGTAATTCTCGTAATAACGCTCGGTCTGCAGGGTAATAGGGTAGTTGATTAAAAATCTAATTAGTCCGTCAGTCAGATTTCCAAAAAATACTAAAGCGATCAGTGACGTCACCAGCCACCACTCCTGATCTTTGATGCCTTTTATATTTGTCAATTTTTTTGATAAAACAAAATATACGTATCCAATATTTTTCTATAGTCGAATGACAGACTAAATAGAATCAATTTTTTTTAACCCAGGAATCATCCCTATTGCGTATCACATTGTCAGTAGCAATGGGTTCTTTCATTTTGACAGTTCGACAACATTCATTGCGTTGTTTACGTTATTAAGCAGACACACATTCCCAACAATTAGAACAATGGATTAGCAATTGGCTTCAAAATGATTCCAATTGGTAGTCATAGTGTGTTACACGATTAGGGTTCTGATCTCAATCTCAATCTGTCAAAAATACTTTAGATTTTCCTACAGTTTAACTAGCTTTTGACATTTGTTTGTAGCCGAAATGAAAGTGTTACTAGATTTTGAACGTTGTAAATTACAAGAATTGGCGTTAGTTTCCGCGACAAGGTGGTTTGGAGAATTTTAAGTGCATGTATAATTGTTATATCTCGTTGATCAGTTGCGAATTACAAATCCAGTGCTGTACACTAACAGTAGCAGTGACTTTTATTTTGTCAGTTCAACGACATTCATTATGTTATTGAAATATTACAGATAATTACAAATACAAATATTTATTGGCACAAAAAATACATTTTTTTTAATTTTTTGTATAGGTACATTAATACTGCATTACGATAGGTACAATAGGTTTATCCCTGTCCCCTAAACTAGGCTAGGCCTGTATCTTAGGGGGCAGTGTCCGGTTACAGGGTATACAGTTTCTGTCCTCTCCTTTGAAAATAGGATGTTGAATAGCTTTTTTAAGGGCATTGGGGAAAACTCCTGATTGAATGCAAAGGTTAAAGATGTAGGTTAGAGGAGGGACTAGAATATGGCGTTATGTTTTCAGTAATGATGCTGTGATACCGTCCCAACCCACGGCACAGTTACTGCGTAGCTGTAATATAGTTGCTTCCACGTCCCTTTCGTCTACCTCAGCTTCGACCAACAAATTACAGGGCGGATCGTTTATTAGGTTTGGGGGGGGGGGGGGGTATATTAAAGACTAGGTATTACAGAGGTTTTATGCAAATAAATATGACCATTGACCGACGACCAGGGGCCCTAGTCTGCTATTGAAATAGTGTCAGAATGGTCGATCAGTGATGTCATAATGATCAATTTTGACAATTTTCTTAATCTACCAACAAAATGGCGTCATTATGACTTTACAGTGGCCAAACACTGACATCCACTCCATATTAATATTATGTTCAAATCGAGTATTAGTTATTAGAAAATCATTTCTACTAACGGGTTTTATAATAATGGCAATATGGCAATGTCATTCTATCAGACTGACCGATAATGAATCAATCATTATGTATTTACATTTGTATTCAATTGTCGTCCTCCGTGGCGCAGCGGTCAACAGGCCTGCCTGCGACGTCGAGGCCCCGGGTTCGATCCCCGGCCAGGTCATGATGGAAAACGATCTTTTCCTGATTGGCCTGGGTCTTAGATGTTTATCTATATATGTATCTATTATAAAATATAGTATCGTTGAGTTAGTATCCCATAACACAAGTCTCGAGCTTACTTTGGGGCTTGCCGAATCTGTGTGATTTGTCCGTATATATATATTTATTTATTATGTATTTAGCAGATTACGATCTTTTAGCACAATGACAATATAATCGTGTTGGAACGACAAATTTATAAAAATGGCAGATTAGGGCCCCCAGTGAAGGTCGCGGGAAATCGCTGGATGGGGGAGGCGAAGGATCGGTCGTCGTGGAGGTCCTTCGGGGAGGTCTATGTGCAGCAGTGGACGTCTTTCGGTTATTGTAATATTACACGATGCAACGTTCTTCCATCGTCAACAACATTCATTGCATTGTTTACGTTGTGGACCGAACACAGGTTTCGTACATATGCGGAAATGGATTAGCATTTAGCAATGCTAATCCTGCAGTCTTGAGAGACATGTGCTTAAAGATTTATCCTTTCCCCTCCTTTTGCAGTGGCAAAAAATCATATTCACAATAGGGAACTTCTCACTATACATATTAATCTATGATTTTTTGTACCCCAGATGACCCGCAATTCAGCGAGTTGGTATGGCAGGCGGAGGTGGCTATCGACAACGGTATCTTCCCGGAAAGGATATACCAGGGCTCCAGCGGGTCTTACTTCGTTAAGAATGCTGGAGGGGTAAGTTTATACTATTTTATTCACTTATTTAGACAATAAAAGAGTTTGGGTCTCACACGCAATACAGGCAAACATTAAGAAGGGACTCTAGTTCCGAGGAATTTGGAAAATAGGTATTTGAAGAAACTATTGCCGTCGCGCTGCTTCCAACCTCTCCCGGAAAAGTGCGAAAAGGACAGTTATATCAAAATTTAGAAAAGTATACCCATACCTCTATTATTTTATTTTTTGTCCAAAACTTATCACGTTTGTCTATGAACTTTGAGACGCTCAAAAGAGCGATGTTAAAGACACAATATGCATTGAAAGTAATTAAAGAAAAAAGAAACTGTTTTGTTGACTATGTGGATAGAAAAATAACAAATACATTGATTTAATTTAATTCACATGTTAACTGCATTATTCTCGTGCCCAAAAAGGGTAGTCGTGCCGATCCTTCCAACTATCAGCCGATTTCGATCACCTCCATACTTTGCAAAATTATGGAGCGTGTATTGAACTCGCGCTTCTTGGCATACCTGGAAGGTAACGATCTCCTCAGTGACCGACAGTACGGGTTTCGCCGCAATCGGTCAACTGGGGACGTACTAGTGTATGCCACTCACTTGTGGGGCGAGGCCCTCGAGAGAAATGGGGAAGCGATTGCTGTCTCCCTTGATGTCTCGAAGGCCTTCGACCGGGTATGGCACGCTGGCCTGTTGAGTAAGCTTCCAGTGTACGACATTTCCCCTAGTCTGACTGGCTGGGTAAAAGACTTCCTGACTGAACGGTCCCTCCGAGTTGTTGTCGACGGATGCTCATCTGAGCCCATGTCGACTAATGCCGGTGTTCCGCAGGGGTCTGTTCTCTCTGCAACTCTGTTTCTGCTGCATATTAACGATCTGCTGATGCCCGGTATCTATGGGTATGCAGATGACAGCACAGTTGTGGAGAGATACCTGCCGGATGCTCGGGCTAGTAGGGAATCAATCCGGTCCGAAAGAGAGGCCATGGTAGAGCGAACGAGTGTTGCACTTCAGGCAGTCTCCGAATGGGGCAATGCCAATCTTGTAGCGTTCAATGCCGCCAAAACGCAGGCGTGTCTTTTCACCGCCAAAAGGAGCCCGTTCACCTTGGCTCCTACTTTTCGGAATGTATCCTTGGAGTGTACCGACCGCCTTCAGCTTTTGGGTGTTGAGATTTCCTCGAACCTAAACTTTGGGCGGTTCATTGAGTCCAAGGTCAAGGTGGCTGCCAGAAAACTTGGCGTTATCGCAAAGGTCCGGCAGTACTTCACACCAGGGCAGCTTCTAATGTTGTACAAAGCACAGGTCCGTTCGTGTGTGGAGTACTGCAGCCACATTTGGGCTGGTGCTGCTAAGTGTCACCTGGCCACTTTGGTTCAGTGGAGAGGCGTGCGAAGAGGCTGATTGGTGACCTTGATTTAACTCGAGTTGGTCTCCAAAGCGTAGAGTAGCCAGCCTTTCGGGGTTCTATAGGATACATTTTGGGGAGTGTGCGAGGGAATTGCACGATTTAATTCCCCCATCTCCGTTCCACCATCGGACGACCCGTCGTACGGCGAGTTTCCACCCTTATGTTGTTAACACCTCAACGATCCGGACGAAGCGTTTCGCCTCGTCCTTTATACCGCGTACATCGAGGGACTGGAACAATCTGCCGGCGGCGGTGTTTCCGTCGGACTACAATTTGAGTGTCTTCAAGGCTAGAGTGAATAGGCTCTTAATAAACTAATGCGCTTTACCATCAACGATTGCGTCACTGCTTACCATCAGGCGGGATTGCGGTCAAGCGCTGGTTTATATTTTAATAAAAAAAAAAAAAGTTGGTCTCCAAAGCCTAGAGCACAGGCGTAGAGTAGCCAGCCTTTCGGTGTTCTATAGGATACATTTTGGGGAGTGTGTGAATATAAAAAAATAAAAAAAAAAGAAATGATTTCGTAATATCATGGATATTTTTGTCACGTAAAATCTATTAGTCTTGACAGAAAAGCAGTGTTCCTTTAATATTTATAGCCTTTTATCATATAGCCTGTGTTCAATAGGCACCTTAGGAAGACAATTACTTGTGGTTAGACTGGAAGGAAACCCATCATAACATAACTGGAAAAAAGACCAAATGAGTTACAAGTGTGCTTTACAATGGTATTTATGACAATACATGTATATAGATTTGTGCCATTCCTTTGAAAATCTCTTGGACACCTCAAATAGAAAAAGAGATTCTCAGATGCGAACTACTCCATATAACTCAGTCTTCACTAATATGCATAAATATTAAGAGGGGACTCTAATGCCGAGGAATTTGGTAAATAGGTATTTGAAGAAACTGTTGCCGTCGCGCTGCTTCCAACCTCCCCCGGTAAAGTGCGAAAAGGACAGTTGCAGCTCGGACTGATTTTATCTACAAAAATGTTGACCAAAGGACGTTTCGTATTCAGCTGTTTTCTTTTTCAATTAAGAGGAAAAGCAGGCCTATGCTTCTATTATTTTCTTTTTTGTCAAAAACTTATAATCACGTTTGCCTAATAGTCATCTGAACATCACGGTAAAAATGGGTTATATTTCGCGATTTTAAATTATCGTATTACTTTTATTAATTAAGTTTCGAAAAAAATCAAATGATAGGGGCACGTATAATCACGGTGTAAAATTGTAGAAAAAAATAATTGCTCTAAAAGCATTATCCACGAAGCAAACAGCGGAGTACGTTTGTATAAAGACAGCACTAGTAGAGTTCCCTCTTAATGCAATTATACATTACTCAGCAAGAATTAGGAGGAATCACAAAACGGTATTGTTATATGGACTTACGACATTTTGCAGTTAAGATGTCTCGCGTCTGTCTGAGAATGGTCACGTTGTTCACCACAAAATTGCAGTCTTGGCCTGTCTTGAAACTAGTTTAAATATGAGACGTTAGAGCTTCATGCGGTTACATGCGGTGTTGAATTGAAGCTGGTTTTCAGATACTATATTAAGTAAATGTTTTATGATATAAAATGTCTATAAAGTCGTGGTGGCCTAGTGGTTAAAACACCAGCCTTTCAAGTATGAGTGTGCGGATTCGATTCCAGGTCACGCAAGTAATAATAATAAGTTTATTTCATATAAATTTGGTTTAAATTACATGTCAAGGAGTCTCCATCCCTACTAATATTATAAATGCGAAAGTAACTCTGTCTGTCTGTCTGTTACGCTTTCATTCTCTGCCACTATCTAAACCACTAAACTGATTTTATTGAAATTTGGTGCAAAGATAGGGTTGACCTTGAGAAATAACATAGCATAGTTTTGATTCAGGACTTTTGAAGAGTTCTCTTAGAAACGCGATATATCCGAACTCCACGCGAGCGAAGCCGCGGGCGGAAAGCTGGTTTAGCCATAAAAATGCCTGTAGTTGAAAGCTTCTTCCCCTAATACATAAAAAATGCGATTAATTGTATAAGCGCGTGCGTGTGTGTGGTGTGCGTGCTTGTTGGTGCGTGTATGTGTGAATAAATAAATAAACAAAGTACCAATGTAACTTTCTAAGTTGTATGTACTTTCTAAGTATACCTTGGAATGTGAAGGAAGGAAATCATCTTGAGGAAACCTGGACCTTAAGTCTGAAATCGCTCAGTCCTCTGTACGAGAAGGGGGGACCTGTGCCCAGCAGTGGCAGACGATATAAAGGTTGATGATGCTGTATTTATGAAATTAAAATAAATATTGTAATGGCGGAGGTTCTTGCTCATTTTCTACATACAAAACTATATTTTAGAAGAGATGGTTACAATTTTTTTTTGTCGTTCTAAAGAATCTTGCGTGTATGTACATATTTGAAATAGAATATTTGACTTTTTGAAATGTGATGAGTGTGATGGCCGAATATTTCCTGTCTAAGGATATGGACTATCTGCTTTTTAATTAAATCTACACTAAGGTCCGCCTTGATCCGCTATAGATTGTTACGATGAACTTAACGATTAAGTTCCTGGCAATCTTTTGAAGATGACAGAGAAAGGATATCACTACATACTATAAAAACAAAGGACCCTCGACGTGTCTGACTGTCTGAACAAAGAGTTTTAAAAGCGAGGCCCAAAAATTGTTTAACAATAGCAAACAGCTGCATATAATTTTCGAAGGCAAAGGCAGATGCTTATTATACACAAAAAAAAAAAAAAACTGGAGACGAAGTGTGCCTGCATTTTTGCAGCTTTTGTATCTCATGTCACATGTGCTAAGAGGCGACCTTATTGTTTGCGCTACTGCTAAGGATTTTTGAATTGTAAACACCACAAATACAATATATGTAAGTACTTACTTATACCTTCTTTGTATATCTATATAAAGGGTGTCTCTGACATCGACGCACAAACGAGTACCATGGATCCAGTACATGACTCTGAACTCCCCAGTGGTGGAATTTTTCGTCGGCTTTTTCATGATTCTAAAAAAATATATGTAGTTTTTTTCCCTTTAGACCGTTCATAATTGCTATACTTTTATAACCCAATAAGATTTTAAAGTAAAATTTTATTAATTCGTTAAGTACTACAGAAAAAAGCGCAATGAAAACAAAACTCGAAAAACTATCTTATCAGCTGATTTAATAGAGTACAGGTATCAACGTCATACCTACAAACCCGCACGACGGCACGCTTGCAACGTTCAAAGGCCGAGCCGACACTTTTTTTTAAACACTGAATTCTGTAACCGTTCATTAACGACATAAAAGTAAATGACTATCATAATTTTATTAGTGGCATGCGGTCTAGCCTTTTCGCGAAGTTTACGATGTCAGATACAGCCTGTATATAAAAATCAATGCCACTTTCTTTGTAATTTTATAACTCAAGAACGGACTCACCTATCCAAACCAAATGTTTAGGCTTTGTTCTGACTAATTCGTAGATGGTTTATGTGAAGTTTGGACAAAATCGATTGAGCGGTTCTTCATCACATTTTTCAATTAAAATAAAAAATATGTTTTTGTTTGAGTAAATGAATTTTATGGTCCAATTTATTTTCTATTATTTCACTTTGTACGTAGCGAAGCACATACCGGGCCGCTAGTACAGTATAAGATTTAATATACCTATGAATCGCTCATGAATTAAGCAAATAACTCGTAAACTTGACATAGTTTTCGGGAAATTACATAAAGCGTACATTAATATCTGTCATGAAACGGGGAAGAGAGGGCTGCAAGCTTAGCTCCTACTTTTGGTATGGCAGATACATTCAAATATGTATACAATAGAGTTTTTGTTGTCGGCCTCATTTGTTTAGTGAACTATGGTTCATTTGTCTTCTTCAACATGGGCAATGGCTCTGGGGTTGGGCATAGTGCCCCAGAAAAAAATATATCCTTTCTTAAGATTATATAATATTACACGTTTATGTGTATGCAGGTAGTCCCAAAAATTGCGTCAAGCGGGAGATCAGAGATGGAGCATCTCTTGGATAAATGTTACGAGATTTTTCATAGTTTTCGTGTTATGATTAATTTTTTTCTGATGGACGGCGAATTTTCGACAAAAAAAAAATTAACGAAAATTCTCCATCAGCTTCGTAACTTTCACCAACATTTTTACAATGTTGGTGAAACCCCAAAATTTATGGTTGGAGAATGGTGACTTAAATGTTCAACTTTACAATATTAAAATCTAAACAGGTGACTTCGTGGTGTCTTTGTAAACCTTTTTACATAGACACCACAAAGTCACCTTTTTAGATTTCAATATTGTAAAGTAGAAAAATCTCGAGCCCTTGCTCGAGAATTTTCTACTCTCCGCTTTCATAATCATTAGAAAGAAGTACATAATGGGCTGATACTTGGGCGAAAATAAGCCTTCATTTACTGGGTATGTTTTTTTTTCTTAATATTATTAACGCTTAGTGCTTGACCGCAACCCTGCCTGATGCAATCGTTAATGGTAAAGCTATTAAAATCCTGTTCACTGTAGCCTTAAAGACACTTAAATTGTAGTTAGACGGAAAGACCGACGCTGGTCAATTGCTCCAGTCCCTCTATGTACGCGGTATAAAAGACGAGGCGAAACGCTTCGTCCGGATCGTAGTGGTGAGCACAAAAACGTAAGGTTGTTGGATACTCGCCATTCTGGTCGTCCGATGATGGAGCGGAGATAGAGGAATTAAATCATGCAATTTCCGCGCACACTCTCCAAAATGCATCCTATAATACACCGATATGCTGGCCTTGTGCTCCAGGCTTTTGGAGATAGTTTTGAACAATATTTGGGCCGCCAATTAGTCTTTTCGCACGCCTCTTCAGCACCAGCCCAAATGAGGTTGCTGTACTCCACACTCGAACGGACCTGCGCTTTGTATAACATTAGAAGCTGTTCAGGTGTGAAGTACCGCAGGATCTTTGTTATGACACCAACTATCCTGGCAGCCACTTTGGCTTTGGACTCAATGAACCGCCCAAAAGGTTTGAGGAAATTTCAACCCCCAAAAGCTGAAGATAGTCGGTGGACTACAATAATACATTCCGAAAAGTAGAAGTCAAGATTTTCTCTCTCTCAGATGATTACAATTTTTTTTTCCGACTGTCTCATTATTTGTAAGGTTCATTCGCTTTTTAGCCAACCAAATAAAAACTATAGGAAAGTTGAAATTTTTTGCGGATTTTCGATTGTAGATTTGGGCGCAACGCAACAATTTTACCAGCAAAACAATGGGCGCAGAGGATAAGGGACCGTTTTATTGTTACTTCTTTCATTCTCATTAGCAAGAGTGACAACCGAAACTGCGGGGCGTGATTGCACCCCCTGCTGTTTCAGTTTCCCGCAGAACACAATAACGCAGGACCCAATGTTCTTAGGTCAGTATCTCCGAGCATTGGTATTTTTTGTTTTGCGTATGGTCACTCGGTTACCTACCTGCCTTTGTTACGCCCATACCTGGGATGGATGACTTTTTATTTAAATTTGAAAGAAATTAAAATGTTTGGCTTTGTACACTAACATTTTCATAATTTGGTCAAAATTCCGTAGCCGATTATATTATGCATAAAAGTACAATTTAAGCTGATTCTTTGTCCAAGCAATGAAAAGAATTAAAGAAAACAAAGAAAAAAGTATTTAAAAAAAAGGGATTTATGGCAAAAATTCTAAAAATTCAGAAAAAAGTCATAAGCGCCAAGCGATTCGTCGTGTTCCGGCATGATGTCTGGTGAAGCTGTACGGATCTGTGCAGTTGTGTTGCGATGTGTTCCGGGTACGATGCGCCAAATGTTGTTGTGTCGGGAGATTGGTCCTCGTGGAGGGTCTCCATATCAATCGCCCTCTGGCGCAGCATCGTTGGTCGTGTTGTTTTTTAACATTGCATCACCTCGCTCAACTGCCGTCTTCCTTCTTATCACTCAGATATTTTCTTTTTTTGCGTGAATAGGCTTAATAAACTAGCGCGCTTTACCATTGTATCACTGCTTACCATCAGGCGGAATTGAGGTTACTACATAGTATATAATAAAAAAAAAATCTGTATGTTCGTTCCCGCTAATCTTTAACGACTGGATCACGGCACTTTAACGGGACTTTCACCGGCAGATACCTAATATTATAGAGCAACATATAGGCTTTTTGTTCCGTTAGAACCTTCTCGTAGGATAATTTCCGATAACCACGGGCGAATCTAGTAATAAATATTATCGTTCTGGCTGACAGTGGTGGTCTATAAAAGATGGTTGAACAATGTTTGGCCAAAGTATGGTGAATCATTATTTATAACAAGAACAAAGACATTCAGGTTATACAGATTTCCAATGCTATTGTTAAAAAAAGAAAATAATGGTACACAAAGGTCGATTGAGGTTTTGAGTAAGAAAGAGACATAAGTATTTTATCATTGTTTAACCCAAAACTATCATAAAACTCACTTTTATGTCAATAACATTCTAAATACAATTTTTGAGTTTATAGATCCAGCATGTTAAGCCAAGCAATAACATTAACAGTCCGACAAATAAAAGTTCAGAAGCAGAATTCAAGGAAACCTGTCACGTCAGTAACAATCCGACAAAATTAATTTCTTTAGCAGAAATTTAAGGCAGAAAATAAATAAATTATAAATGCATATTTTAAGTACATATGTAGGTAATGTGTATATTATATCTCATCAAAAACATAAATGTGAAATGAGAGCAAAGTTGAATATTATGAGTGAGATTTAAACATTAAAAGCAGCAATACCTGTGGGTGCAGCTATTGCACCTGACTTATTCATTCGCTTCTTAGCCCAGTTTTTAATTGTATTGATTAAATAACTTTTTCCCGGGCCGCCTGTCCCACTAACAAATATTCTCAAATTTAGATTCATCTAATAAAGTCCTTCAGATCTTGTCGAACATACGAGTACGTTTTTGGTCTACATTTAAACCTTCTATCATTTGCTCAAGCTCATTTTCAGATACCAAATACACACATCAAAAGTGTCTAGGGATCAACATATATTTTTGCAATAACTTTTCTCCTGATTGATATTAATTAAAATTTTCTTTAAGGATTCATCAAATAAAGTGTTTTCGTTTGTCACAGTAACGATAAACCAAGTCACCTTTGCATTAATAAAGAAATTTGCCATTTTCCTAATAAAGGGATATTTGACATTTGAACCACTAACACAAAAGTTCGAAAAAAAAGACTGAAATAACAGTTTTCTCTAAAATTTTATTGGGTAACTTAAACAATTAATAATCCGTGTTTCTACCGCGAACACTAACAACACAAGAATATCGGTTTGGCATACTCAAAATGAGTTCATCCAAATCACGCTGTGGAATGGCCGCCCATGTTCGTTGCAACAACAAAAAAAGGTCTTCTAGCGACTGGATACCCTCCATATTCGGCAGAGCTCTTCTCTGTAGCATATCCCATGCATGCTCAATCGGGTTCAAGTCTGGCGACTGAGCAGGCCAGGGCAGGACATTGATGTTAGCTGCGGCGAGAGTCTGTCTTACAACTCTTGCGGTGTGCGGTCGTGCATTATCATGCATTAACTGAAATAAGGGACCGATTTGCACTTGTAGAGGAACGATGACGTCTGATACAATCGTCTCAGCATAAATTTGAGCGTTGAGGTTGCCTCTGATCCAAATCAACTCAGTTCTTCCGCCGATCCAAATACCCGCCCATACCATGATGGTTCCACCACTATAAGGATGGACTTCCTGGCAGGATTTTAATCGCTGTTGGCGTTCAGGGGTTCTCCAGTGTCGTATATGTCTTGTATCCGGTCTCATACCAAAACGAGACTCATCAGAAAAGCACACGAAACGCCATTGTTCTTCTGCCCAATTTCTGTGTTCAAGAGCCCATTGATATCGAATCCTACGATTGTGCATTGCTATAGGTGGTACCCGTAGCGGTCTTCGGGAATGAAGGTTCACTTCATGCAAGCGGTTTCTGACTGTTTGGTCGCTAATTAAGTTCCCTGAAGAGTGATGAAGCCTCACGGCTAACATCATGGCGGTTATTGTTGGAGCTCTTCGAGTTAAGATTTGAATGAATCGGTCTTGTCTCCGTGTGGTGCAGCGATACCGTCCTCCATGGCGCTCAGCCACGGTACCAGTGCTTCGGTAACGTGTCCAAAGTCGACTGATAACACTCTGACTTGTATTCAGAGCTAAAGCCACAGTACGTTGCCGGGAACCAGCTTCTATCATTCCCACGGCTCTGAGCATTTCTTCCCTGCTTAAATGACGTCGCCGCTCCATAATAACGTTGGTTTTAATCAGTAGTAGGGAAACAGTAGCACTAATAATGTCTTCAATGCGTTGTATGTTTTTATAGGGAAAATATTGACAGCTGATTTTCATCTTTTACTCGAATTTGATTCACAGTTCCTGATTCAAATTATGAAATGCACCAAAAAGGATCCATATAAATTTATAAAATCATAAATTTATTACAAAGCCACATCTCAATCTCAAGAAATCCGCATAAAAATGCTTGATCCCTAGACACTTTTGATGTGTGTATTTAGCATTTCTGAAATCTTCCATTGCATTCGCAGCGTCAACAGGTAAGAAGTCCAGTGGATTCTCTATACCAACATCTTCGTGATCATCTTCCTGTCGATCTCTTTCAATTTCCGTTACTTTTTCTTCAATTATTTCAAACGCTCTCTCTATGTTAGTTAAGAATTCTGTCTGTACATATCTCCGTAAACAAATGTTATAGGAAATTGAAGGCTTCAGTGTAAGTATTTTGTCTAGACTTCAGTACTTACTGCTAAATCTCTCCATGGATAAAACATTAATAAAAGCGAAACATTGTATTTTTCTGGGTGTGTATTTACGTCGTAAGTATAGTGATTTATTAAATAAGGTCTCTGTCGTTTCCATAAATATTAGTTTGATGATAATTTATATACATACCTTAGCCGAAGGGGGCATAGTCCCTATGTCAAACCATCGAGCAAAACTATATATATATTCATACTCTCTAAGTCTTCTGGACATTGAGGATAAATATTATCAAACCAAGATTCGAAGTAGATGTCAGTAGAATCTGATTCAAGATCGATTATCTCTTTTAGTTTTTACTCTTGTGTTGCGATATATATTTACATCGAGCCAACGGATTGTGGTCTGTGTATCGGTACCAGTACACCACATTCTCTGCTATTGAGTGCTCAGAAACCTACGTTAAAAAGCCTACTAGCGAGATATTTTGTAGAATTTATGTTGTCAAAAGTGTCTACTGAGAGGCTTTTTCACTTTTAGTCGTATATTTGGTTATATAATAATTTAGTACAGCTGTCTTTTCACCTTCATACTGTAAATCCATGTTACAATTTTATTCCAAGCGAGGAGGATTGCTGGATTTATAGTCGTTAATGTAACGCGATTTTTCTTCGCTGGGTATATTATAAAGTCTATTACTTTTTTAAAGTTTTCCTAGCCGTTATTGATTCGGTTACGTTATGTACGGTTACGGTTATGTTTATGCCTCTGATAATAATTGATAACACGATCATGTAATATTGGTGATACTTTTACCTCCTCAACAGTCGAAACTTGCAGTATTGGTGAATTTTTTACCCACAACATTAGATGGAAATGCTGTAAGCCCCTAGACTGGTATAGGTCAGTCAGTGATAAAAATGACGATTTTTGGACGTTAATATTTAAATAACTGAGATATGTTTATGAAATTTAGAGTACATATGTATCTCGCAAGTCTCAATATATGAGCCAAATTTGACACGTTAATGTGAAATAATTTTTGAGTTATGAGTGGGTCAAAAGTAGCTCTTAATGGTTCATGTAATATTACACGGTGCTGCTCGCCATCTGTAGGCCTAGTATGAGTTTTCATTACGAAACTCGATCGTCGATATAGAGCGCGTTTGATTCAGCGATTGGCCCGCTTTAAGGTCGTAAGAACTCTCAACCAATGAGAGCGCCAAACGCGCTCGCTATCGACGATCGAGTTTCGTATTGAAAACTCATACTAGGCCTACTGTTACCTGCACTTGGCTCGACACGCTACCGCGTGTCTAGATGAAAGCGAACTACGATTGCTTTTTTTGAAGTGATAAAAAAGTTTTAACGAGAATTGGGAGTTGAAATTTCAAGTAAGCGTCAGATTTAGGAAGCTCACATTAAATGTCTTACTTTTTAAGTTTTGCTTGTATCACGTGTACGGCGGTGAACACGTTTTTTTTATATTTGGCAAGTTTTCAGCCATGCTCGTTTCTATTTTGGCTAGTCATTGTTTATTGTCTGCATATATCCATTTTATTGCCAATCACTGGTTAAGGATCCTGTACACGTGTTACCTCGCTTCGCCTCGCTTAATCGCTTACTTACAATTAAATGATTATATTGGCGTGGTTACCTGAAATATGGTAAATCATTTTATGTAATATTCTGTGTCTTGAAATGTTACTTGCTTAAAAGCCTAGTATTGCATACGATCACTAGATTTCTAACTGAACAGACAGCTATGCTGCTAGGCCAGTTCTTCCCAACGAAAGCACTAGGAAGTGCGACTGGGCGACTGGGCGAGCGTTTTGGGGGACTGTCTTTTGTAATTTGGACGTCCGAAAAGTTCTAATTTGAATAAATGACGGAATGCTTAGATTTCGTGAATTAATAGTACAATGTAATGTACAGACGATGATACCACACCAAGCTACTACAATCTGTCAGATTTCCTTATTAGATTTTCAGCTTTACCTCTAAAGCAATTGATTTGGACATTTTTGGACGATTTCTGACAGTTTCGGGTAGGTTTAACTGCTGTCGTCCGTCCTTGTGGTAATCTTGAGAAATCTAGAATTTATTATTAAATTGTAATAAAATTATATTATTTTAAGATATTCAAACAGAGTTTCCTCTCTCCTGTTACCCTATTTTGCTGTGCCTTACAGGGTCTATAATTGATCTCACATAAATTGTTACCACCCTATATGAACTTATGGTATAGCAATAAAGATATTGAGTATTGAGTATGTTGCACGCACTGATGCTTTATCATACAAACATTAGCTGTACATCGATAAACATTGATTTATCAGATAAGTGTTATATCACAACGTGTGCACGTTGTGTTACCACCACTTCATGAGTGTTTTATATAATAAAGATCCAATCAAACATCAACGAACCTTTCGAGTCCCGTTCATCGTCATTATCATCAACCTTTTATCGTCCCACTGCTGGGCACAGGTCTCCTCTCATACAGAGAAGGATTGAGCGTAATCACCACGCTTGCTCAATGCGGTTTGGCGATTTCAGACTTAAAGTCCAGGTTTCTTCAAGATGTTTTCCTTCACCTTCAGTCATTGTTCAAGATATACTTAGAAAGTACATATAACTTTAGAAAAGTTACATTGGAACTTGCCAGACCTGGAATCGAACCCGCGCACTCATACTTGAGAGGCTGGTGTTTTAACCATTAGGCCACCACGACATTCGAGTCCCGTTAGATAGTAAAAATAAATATTCGTCTGCTATTACTAAGTCTAGTGGACCTCTGCACTTTTGCTTTGGTTTCTCGTACGCTTTCTAAAGAACCAGCACCCTTAAATTCTTACCTTACCTACCCCTTAAATTAGGTATAATCCATTCCTTCATTTCAAAAAACTTCTCTGAAAAACGTGATTTTTTTTTAAATAAATATTCGTCTGCTATTACTAAGTCTAATGGACCTCTGCACTTTTGCTTTGGTTTCTCGTACGCTTTCCAAAGAACCAGCACCCTTAAATTCTTACCTTACCTACCCCTTAAATTAGGTATAATCCATTCCTTCATTTCAAAAAACTTCTCTGAAAAAACGTGATTTTTTTTTAATTATATATAAATTAAATTAAATTATATATAATATTTTTTTTTTCTAGTATTTGACTGCGATCTCGCCTTATCGTAAGCAGTGATGCAATTACTGGTGGTAAATCGCCCAAGATTATTAAGAGCATATTCACTCTAGCCATGAAGAACACTAAAACTATAATCTGACGGGAATAAAAATTTGACGCTAATAAAAATAAAGTCATTTACTCAAATTAGGCTGAGAAGCGGGACTTTTTGACAATATTATATAAGACAGTCCCCTAAAACGCCCGCTCTTCGCCACTTCCCAGTGCTTTCGCTGAGAATAATATTAATGTGTTAACGCCATGGCCCCGAGATTGTAAATTAACAATGTTTTTCCTCAATTATTATGATCGTCCTTCTGTAGATCACTTTTTGTCGAATTGTAGGCTACTTCTGTGCGGAAATGTGGTAGCAATTTTCCGCCTATTTCTTTTATGATAAGAAAAATGTTGTAATTCTTCCTGTAAAATCCAGGCAGATTTACATCTATGATTATTATTTAAGTAGTTGTGGTGGCCTAGTGGTTAAAACAACAGCCCCTCAAGTATGAGTGTGCGGTTTCGATTCCAGGTTAGGCCAATGTAACTTTTCTAAGTTATATGTACTTTCTGAGTTTTTCTTGGACACCAATAACTGATAACAAGGTGAAGGAAAACATCTTGAGGAAACCTGGACTTAAAAAAGTCTGTAATCGCCAACCCGCAATGAGCAAGTCTGGTAATTACGCTCAATCCTTCTTTGTGAGGAGACCTGTGCCCAGCAGTGGGACGATAAAAAAGTTGATGACGATGATGAATATGATGATGATTATTATTTATCTTAATTAATTACGATACGAGATGTAATGATATTCTATAACATTGTATAAGATTGCTATCATACGGATAACATTGAAATATAACACGAATATGTCACAGTGCAACAATACTTGTAATTTTAAGTTTAAGAATGCTGTCTGAATAAATAATTGACTTTTTAATAAATGTCTCCCCTCTCCCCTCTAGCATATGATCAAAATCGGAACTAACACAGCCGTGTTATTTTTTCAACAATATTATACCAAAATAAACCAAATTACATATTACCAAAGTGTACCCTGTAAAAACACTCAAGCATCTAATATCCTAGTAACATCCTATATTCATGTCCTTCGTTCCTCTGTAGACCCGTAGAAAACGTAGAACGGCCTGTTTCCCTTATTTGGAAGGGACAGATTATCCGGTAATCCTCTTTGGATTACGGCCGTATAATTCTAGAAACGGGCAGGAGTATCATCTCTGCTTTTTGTGACTACAAAGCCTTTTGTAAAGCATTTGATTGAGGTGCGCCATTAAGATTTTAAAAGTTGATGACTATGTATATTAAACAGTCGTAAGTTGAATCTTGAATCTATTATATAAAATTTTACTGTCAGTGTTTGTCCTCGAGCTTGTCCAAAACGGCTGAACCGATTTTAATGAAATTTCGTGTATACATTTGTTAGGCGTAACCTGTGTTTTTATCTATTTTTTATATTACTACTAGGTACTTAGCGGGTGAAACCGCGTGGTTCAGCTATAACTTTCTCTGGGTCTTGTACCGCCCACGAGGGGCGTTATTGCCCACGACTGGCGTTATCATCCATGACTGGCGTTATCGCCCACGAGGGGCGTTATTGCCCGCTGTGAGAACCATGACCTATTTATTATAAGTGTCTTAATTATTTTTCCGTGTCTAACTTTATTTTATCATCATTCCAGAAAATCATAGGCGTATTCAAGCCTAAAGACGAAGAGCCATACGGCCGCCTCAACCCAAAGTGGACAAAATGGATGCACAAGTTATGCTGTCCGTGTTGCTTCGGGCGCTCGTGTCTCATTCCCAACCAGGGTTATCTCAGCGAGGCGGGCGCCAGTCTCGTCGACTCCAAGATAGGCCTCAAAATTGTGCCAAAGACCAGGGTGAGTAGAGCATAAGAGAGGCCGATGCTAACAAGACAAGATTTCCAGAACACCCTTTGACTTCATAAACATTTTGACTATTTAATTAAAGTAAGCTTCGTATACAGATGTGAATATATTTTTCTAGTATTTTAATTGTGTTCACGCGGTCAATTACAATACTAAAGATTTTGTAGGAAACTGCTAATTCATTGCTTTTTTTTTAATAATTATAAACTAGCGCTTGACTGCAATACCGCCTGATGGTAAGCAGTGATGCAATCGTTGATGGTAAAGCGCACTAGTTTATTGAGCCCATTCACTTAAAAAAAAACTTAGTGAATAGGAAGGAAGACGGCAGTTGAGCGAGGTGGTGCAATGTTAAACCCAACAACACGACCAACGATTCTGCGTCAGAGGGTGATTGATGATGAGACCCTCATGGTTCATGATTTTGATAAATACGTCTGCTGAGCAACGTAAATAATGAAATGAATGTTGTTGATCTGTCAACGATGTGACATCTACCAAACCGCGCTGGGGCCGCGTGGTGGTTTATGGCCCACTCCCTTTCACCGAGAAGAGACCTGTGTCCCAGGAGTACATTATACAGTAACATTATAGGCTGGTTATGTTATGAACTGTCAACATGAAAGGCATTGCCCTTGTAAGTGTACTAGGGATTTAGGCCCGTATTACAGAACGTTACTCAAGACTCGAGCATTACTTAAAACTAGTTTCAACCAATCAGGCTTCAAACGAGACTTAAGTAGAGCTTGAGTTTTGAGAGACGTTCTGTAATGGATCTTAGTGATGACAATAGCGATGGTATACCTACTTCCATCAAGTGCCTAATTTTTTTCTTTCCATTCGTTATTTAACGACTGCAAAGAACTTGGCAGAAGATGCATAACTGAGGCATCTGGTTCGTTTAAATCATGATCATCTTTAAGACATTTTTTTCCTTTAAGCCTATTTGACATGCAAAGCACTTTAGTGCTGGCTACATATAGACAGTACTTAAACATGAACAGTACTGTGACATCATGTAAGAACAGTTGTATGGGTTTGCAGTCCGTTCATAGTTATTCTAACTCTAACACCAACCTTATGGCTAAGAGAATAGAGATTACTGTAGTGAAAAATCAGAAGTAAAACGTATTAGTGTCGTCAGCGAACGCCATTTCATTCGACATTTCACCCACAGAGTAAATAATACTATCAGCAGCTGCAGTAGATTTCATTGTGACAGTTCAATAACATCCATTGCGTTATTTACGTTGTTGAGCAAACATATTTATCCAACATATACAGTAATTGATTAGCAATCTTAAAATTCACAATCAGGCTTCCGTCCGCCTTCAAATCAAGAGGAACAGGCTTTTTTGGGCGCTTTTGTTCCATTATAGACTGATCCATCGCTTTCCATCATGCGTGATCGAGTTCAAGAGTGGTTCCATTCGGCAATAAAACTTGTTACTGTTTACATTATATCGAAATCCAATATTATTGAAAAAAAAAATTGCGCTCTAAGTCCGTGTAATGACACTGTAGGTCACGGAGCTGATAAAAAACGTGTCTACAGACGATAGCACATCAAGCTACTACAATCTGTCTGATTTCTTTATTGGATTTTCAACTTTATTTCTAAAGCTTTAAGGATCAAGGTTGATTGGGAATAGTTTGCAGTTTCGGGTAGCTTGACCTGCTATCCTCCGTACATACGAGCAAAAGTTTGTATACACTCAACTTTTTCAATGCGATTTACTCCTTATTTTTGAACTAGCTTCATCCCGCGCATGGGCGTACCCAGGGGACAGGGGAGGCAGCTGCCCCCCGAAAATCTCGCAGAACATGTATGAACTCCCCTAATTAATAAACAAAGTATAAACGAGGACGTATCTCCAACTTTTAAATAAGCCACGCAGTAGGCACTAACAAAATGTACGGCCATAAAACCGCGTGCGACTGTAGCGCACAAAGTATATATTTATACAATATGTAAAGAAAACCCTGTCCTATCCGTGAAGGTAATGTTAGGTATCGTTAACTGATTCTTATAATGTCAACAAAGCCGGGCTAAACTTAAAAATAATCCCCCTAAAAAAATTTATATTATTTCGAAAAATCGAGGCACTTAATGCATTTGCGGAAGGCAACACGTTGGGGGTACATGCGCGGGTGTAGGGGGGCAGGGCACGCGGCACGTGGTCGCATCGCAATTCGCAAAAAAATGACCAAATTTTCGGGAAGTTGAAATTAATTCGCAGAAAAAAAAAGATTATTTCTAAATTCATTAGTATTGTCACTATGATGATTATGTAAAATGTCATATTTTATTTGGTCATGTGTATACCTAACATTTATTATCCTTTTGGGTCGGACGGGGTTTTCTTTACATATTGTATATATACTCACTCTAAAAATTTTACTTGCCCCCCCCTAGGCCTGACTTGCTCCCATGAGGCCAGAAGCTGGGTACGCCCATGATCCCGTGGTTTCTCATGCATTAGTTTCGATCCCATGGGAATATTGTGATAAAGAGTATCAATATGTTAATCCCTCTTATAAACTACTCGTGAAGAGTAAAAGAATAACAAATACCCATAAATATATCCTCACAAACTTTCTCACTTATAATATTATTAGGTTTCCGCCCGCGGCTTAGCCTGCGTGGAATTCGGTTATATCGCGCTTTTTAGATCTCCCTCGGGAATATCAAATTTTTTCGGTATAAAAAGTACCCTATCATTTAATCCGGTGTTCTAACTTTACGTCTGCAAAATTTCAAAGCAATAGGTTCAGTAATCACGACGTGAAAGCGGAACAAAGAAACAAACAAACTCTCTCATTTATAGTAAGGATTAGTAGGGTATTAATATGATCCTAATTATATGCTAAGTAATTCAGTACACACGCACTCAACTGACCCCGCTGTCGATCGAACTTAATGTTATCTTCATGTAATCTCATACTATTATGTATTAATTTATACTTCAATAACCTTAATTATCTTTTCAAGAAGTCGGTCATTGATTCGTGTATGAGGTTGTAACATCGAAATAACTTTTCTTTTGTAACATTTATTTTTAAATAAAAATGTTTCAAATTATTCAACGTGACGAACCTATTTTGGTTGATCATATCAATCAATCAATCTAAAGTCATTAATTCAAGTTAGGCTGAGAATCAGCATCCTTTGAACGTCAATATTACATAAGACAGTCTCCTCAAAACGCTAGCCCTTTGCTACTTCCTAGTGCCTTCGCTGGGAAGAAGTGGCGGCACAAACTCCCCAGCAGAACAGCTGTCTGTTCATTAAAAAAAAACACATCTCTTTATACAATATCACATTGCTTTAACTGATCCTGCTAGTAGAATTAAATGTTCTAAACGTTAGCATCATCGTCTAGCGTATTCCTATCTATATTAGGAACGGCTTCTGGCTTAACCGAAACCAGCTGGAGTGATTGCCTTCTGAAAGGAAGCCACAAACCAGTTTCTGCGTAATATGATGAGACTGGTAATCGAGACTTTCGGGCATCTGACGAGCTGTAGCGACTGTAAGATAACCAGAAATGACAGCTAGAAGCAACAGCTTAAAATGCTCACCCCATCCACGGCACAGCCGCGGCAAGCGTACAATTACATGATCGATCGACCTGGGGCCCTAGTCTACTATTTTTTATAAATTTGTCATTCCAACACGATTCCATTGTCTTTGTGCTAAAAATTAGTTATCTGCTAAATTCATAATGATCGATCAATTATCGGTCAGTCCTCTCGTAATGGAATGGTGATAGAATGACATTGCCATTTTACGTTAGTAGAAATAGTTTTAAAAACTACTCTATTTGAACATTTAATAATATGGAGTGGAGTGTCAGTGATTGACCACTGGAAAGTCATAGCGATTCGTCGTATCCCGGCATGATGTCTGGTGAAGCCGTACGGAGGGCGGGTCTGAGCAGTTGTGTTGCGATGTGTGCCGGGTACGATGCACCAAATGTTGCCGTGTCGGGAGCTTGGTCGTGGAGGGTCTCCAAATCAATCTCCCTCTGACGCAGCATCGTTTGTCGTGTTGTTGTCGTTTGTCGTCTTCCTTCCTATTCACTAAGTCTTTTAAGTGAATAGGCTTAGTAAACTAGCGTGCTTTACCATCAACGATTGCTTCACTGCTTACCATCAGGCGGGCTTGCGGTCAAGCACTAGTTTATAATTATTTTAAGGAAATGCCGGCTAAGGCCCCTCTGACGCTGTGTTTTATTATTTAGGATGCATTTTGGGAAGTGTGCGAGGGAATTGCATTATTTAATTCCTCCATCTCCGTTTCACCATCGGACAACCCGTCGTACGGCGAGTTTCCCTTACGTTGTTAACACCTCTACGATCCGGACGAAGTGTTTCGCCTCCTCCTTTATACCGCGTACATCGAGGGACTGGAACAATTTGCCAGCGGCGGTGTTTCCGTCGGACTACAATTTGAGTGTCTTCAAGGCTAGAGTGAATAAGCTCTTTAAACTAGTGCGCTTTACCATCAACGATTGCGTCACTGCTTACCATCAGGCGGGATTACGTTCAAGCGCTAGTTTATAATTAATAAAAAAAGCCACTATCCCCTCCATGTTCTGTATTGTAATATGTGTTCTTGAATTGTCTCCAGGTGGTGAAACTGGTATCGGAGACGTTCAACTACCTTCGGATAGACCGTGAGCGGTCGCGGCTCAAGCGCGCCATCACCGAGCAGTTTCCCAATCTGCGGTTCAATAGAATGGGACTACCGCCTAAGGTAACATTACACTTATTGAAGCCGATCTAAACTAAATTTAATTACAGTGCATCTTAGAATAGAATAGAATACTCTTTATTATGTACACCGTATAGATTAGAGAACATAAATAAAAATATTTTACAAAGGGTGACACAATGGGCGGTCTTATCGCTAAGAGCGATCTTTTACAGACAACCTTTGGATGGAATTCTAAGGGGTAGGATAAAGGTCTGTTTCATTAAGAAAAGGACAGAAGAAAAATATTATTAATATAAGGTCGACGTAGAGATCCTTGAGGGAGGCCTATGTCTAGCAGTGGACGTTATTCGGCTAAAATGATGATAATGATGTTGATGATTTGAAATACAGTTCTGAATTAACTTAATAATTCACTATGTTTCTGACTAATAGACCAAACTAACAAAAAACGTATATTCTCGTCAAGCTCGATAAAGAATAGAGGTAAACAAACCACAACTCACGTTTTACAAATCTCCTGTTATTTACATGATAATCGACTTTTACGTGCTAACTATTTATTAACAATTCCTATTGCAGCATATTTCAATAGAATCACTAAAATAACACGCACAATAACATAGTAGCCAGACACAGACAAAGCCTTGCCGCCAAGCGATTTGTCGTGTTCCGGCATGATGTCTGGTGAAGCCGTACGGAGGACGGGTCTGAGCAGTTGTGTTGCGATGTGTGCCGGGTACGATGCGCCTAATGTTGTTGTGTTGGGAGTTCGGTCGTGGAGGGTCTTCAGATCAATCTCCCTTTGGCGCAGCATCGTTGGTCGTGTTGTTGGGTTTAACATTGCATCACCTTGCTCAACTGCCGTCTTCCTTCCTATTCGCTCAGTTTTGAGTTAATAGGCTCTTAATAAACTAGCGCGCTTTACCATCAACGATCGCATCACTGCTTACCATCAGGCGAGATTGCGGTCAAGAGCTAGTTTATATATATTAAAAAAAAAAAATTGTGTTTCGAAAAACCATTAAAAGTCGACTTTCATTTGAAATTTCATTAAATCAGAAAGATTTAATCCGGTTAAACACATTTTGTGGAATTCAACCAATGAATAAAGTTGAGGCATGTGTCACTACGATTTTGCGCATTTTAATTACTTTCAAATCAACTGCAAATTAATGCATTTTAATCGAATTAGTATTGATATAAAATTATAAATGCGTCTTGTAATATGAAGATGAACTAACAACTTGTGCATGTTAACTCGTTCAAAATTCAAACTATTTGCAAAAATAATTAAGTATAATTAGTGCGAGTTTTTTTTTTTTTATTTGTGAAAATGATCTGTTTACTATTCATAATCGTGATTCAGTGCTGTTTAGTAGGTTTAATAAAAGTCAATCTTAAATACAGCCACTGAAAGAGACTTTTACTTTGTAATCTAACCATGCATGTAACACATATGGGCATGCAATAGAGATTATTGAGTATTGAGACTAATCTTTTCCTTTAAACATTTAATTTTTTAATATTTTTATAGAAAATACAAAAGGAAACTCTGATAAATAACAACTCAATGAACTACAGCTTAGGCACTACCAACATAATAGTTTAAATTACGTTCATTTTTGTTTGTTGTTCGCAGGCGGGTTCATTCCAGTTGTTCGTGGAGGGTTACAAGGATGCAGATTACTGGCTGCGACGGTTCGAGCAGGACCCGCCGCCGCCACATGTTATGAGGAAGTTAGTATTTTTTTTTTTTGCACTGTAAGTACTCAGCGGTCAAGCAATAGGTTATAATTTATATAAAAAACCTGCCAAGTGCGTGTCGGACTCACGCACAAAGGGTTCCGTACCATTGATTTATGAAATTAAGGATTAAAGTTATTTGTATGAAAGATTGTGGTAATAAGCGGTTTACAATTTACGAGGTATTAAAAAAACTACTTACTAGATCTCGTACAAAACAATTTTCGTTGGTAGTTTTTATAGTAATGTACATCATATGACTTTTTGATTTTTGATTTCCTTATTTTAGAAGTTAGAGAGGGGGACCAATTTTTTCCATTTTGGAAGCGTCGGTCACGCAAACTATTCGGTTTAGAAAAAAAAATATTATATATAGATATCACACACGTGTGTATGATAAAAAAAAATGAGTTTCAGTTCTAAGCATGGGGGGCCCCCAATATTTTTATTTTTTTTAATTTTGCATCAAAATCTTAATGCAGTTCACAGAATACACGTACCTACCAAGTTTCAACAGTATAGCTCTTATAGTTTTGGAAAAAAATGACTGTGACATACGGACGGACAGATGGACAGATAGACATGGCGAATCTATAAGGGTTCAGTTTTTTTGCCATTTGGCTACGGAACCCTAAAAAAGCTAGTCGGTTAACTAAATGGCTAGATATATTAATAAGTCATCCTTTATTGCAGATTCCAGCTTCAATTCGAGCGTCTTGTGGTGTTAGATTACATAATTCGCAACACAGACCGTGGTAACGACAACTGGCTGATCAAGTACGATTCACCGAGCCAACAGCCTCCCCACGGCGATGTAGACCTTCGGGATCCCTCCGTAAGTTAAAATTTCTTTGTAATTTATATTATAATTGTTGATATAATATCGTCGACTGGATTATTAAGCACGACTCGTCACGTTGATAGGCCTTAGGACCCCTCTGAGAGTTCATATTGCCTCGTACTTTATATAATCTGTATGTTAACGATTGCCGGCTTGTAAAATACGATTTGCAGAGTACATATACCTATATAGGCTGTTTTTCGGGAAACCGCTGGATGCAGGAGGCGCAGGACTGGTCGTCATGGAGATCCTTGGGGGATGCCTATGTCCAACAATGGACGTCTTTCTTCTGAAATGAGGCTGTTTTTCGAGGATTTTTATCTTATATGCATGTATTTAAATTTATATGCAAAAAAAAACGGACACCTAAGCAATTAACCATTTCAAATGTTAATATTGCTTTGTTTGATAATTATAGGTAGTTTTATCCTCACAATTTGGTAAATTAATAAGAAAATAATCGTTTACATCAGTATTTCATAAAATTTTGATACAATTTATGGGAAATAATGCTAAACCTCACTAGTAGTGCATAATTATGTTCATGAAGTTAAAATTAAAAAAGTTTTTTTGTTTGTGTTGCTTTAATAAAGTAAAAGCAGATAAATGTTTAGTATCGAATGTGACCCCCTCTAGCTAAAATCACACATTGAATTCGTCTGGGCATGCTAGCGAGTATATCCAGAATACTTGCTTGCTGAATACGTTCCCACTCTGCAGTAATCACATTCTTCAGCTGTTTGATGGTCTGCGGAGCCGGTTGTACTGATCTCACACGGCGTTTCAGCAAGTCCCAGACATGCTCAATGGGATTGAGGTCGGGACTTCGAGCTGGCCAATCCAAACGTCGAATGCCGACCTCTTGCACATACGCCTCAACATCGCGAGACCGGTGGGCGCGAGCATTGTCGTCCATAAAAATCGAGTCTTCACCTAGAGCGGTCAATGCGGGTTGTGCATGAGGAACCAGAACTTCCGTTATGTATCGATGTCCAGTCAGTGAACCGTTTTCAATGAAGACTAACTCTGTACGATAAATTGAATTTATTCCTGACCAAAACATAACAGAGCCCCCACCATAAGGTGTGATTTCTTCGAAACATGCCTCTGCAAAACGTTCACCTTGTCTTCTTAGCACTCGCCGACGTCGATCTTCACCGTTCGGTGATACAACAGATGATAGAACAGGTGATGTAACAGCTACGAAGCATTTGCACCCCTCTCCAAGCAGCGCGATAATTTTTGTAGCTTTTACCACTTTATCTATCATTATTGATACAGCCAAACAGCAATAAATAAAGCTTTGACAGTCAAGGATATGAAATTAATCGATAAAAATTGAATAAAAAAATTGGTTGTCTGTAGAACTCCGTCTACTGCCGATATTTGAACGTGACAACGTCTATTACATGGTAATAGACCTCGCGCACGAGTGTGACACACGCTCTAGGGGTGGGGGTAAAGTAGGCGTGGACTCCGTGTGGCGTCAGATTCGGCCGTTACGGTGTTTTCGAGAATGACTCCACGCCGTACCAATTTAATAGACGTTGTCACGTCAAAAATTATGAAAGTCGATGTTAACTTCTGGAACTTCACGCCAAAAATGTAGGATAAAAAAAGATTTAATGTAAAAATGAGCATAAAATGAAAATTTTAATTTTGAACGTACTTTTTTAAATACCACGGTATTTTTAAAACCGGCCAGTAACGTGTACAAACGATTGAAACCTTTTTTGTATCGTATCTTTTTAAAGATGAATGAAAATCAAAACCACCAGTTATTTTTGCAAATGTATATCTAAGCATAATTTAAAAAAAATGTGTTTTGTCTATTCCAGGAGTGGACAGGAGCAGAGATTCGTATAGCGGCCATAGACAATGGACTAGCGTTCCCGTTCAAACACCCGGACTCGTGGCGAGCCTACCCATACCACTGGGCATGGCTACCTCAAGCTAAGCAGCCATTTAGCCACGAGACTAAGTAAGTAGCCAATCAAGTCAGGCTGGACAAAATTAAAAAGCAAAAAAAAAAAGAATCTGTTTAGCTGTCTTCATTACACTTTTCTTCCTTCTATTTCATTATAAAAGAACAGAAGTTAATAATGTTTGACGTATTTTTAGTAGCTATGTCGTCTGTGGAATATCTTATTTGACAGGAGTACAGGACTAAACAATTATTTTATCCTTAGTCCTTTTCTTAATATAGAAAGAAGAAGATTTCCTGAACTTAAATTGAGTTTATTTTGTCATCAAGGTTTAGGATAGAATTGGTAGAGTTTGTGATCGGGGTCAATGGCCCCGATTCCTCTGTTGACAAACTAAATTAAGTTCTATTGCATTAAGAAAAGGACAGAAGATAAAATGTTAGTTTAGACCTATCAAATCAGTTCGCTCTTGACGTAAATTGGCGTATTTTTGTCGCCATGTTTATAATCGCGTCTAAACTGTCTATCGAATATATTAATTTGACAGGATTAAACTAAAATGTTATCTTGTATCCTTTTCTTAATGAAATAGAAAGAAAAAGATGCACTTGACTTAAAATTAATTTATTTTGTGAACGAATCAACAAGCGAAGGGAATCAGCGCCATTGTGAAACTAATACTATAATCTTTTGTTTTCAGGGAATTAGTGCTTCCTTTGCTATCAGATATGAACTTCGTTCAAGAGCTGTGTGATGAACTACATTTGCTATTCAAAGTAAGTTGCTAATATATTGCCCTACTTATGCAACATTATTTTTTGTTTTTGCGATACCCGAAACACATGCCCAGTTGTTTTAAGTAAAGCGTTCATGTATAAAATTTCAAAAAGATATCATGAAAAATCACAAAGTTATGAGCTTGTTATCTTAACTGGTTGTCCCAACAAAAATATGGTCAACGCACCGCGCTGCTTGTGGTTATTATAAGATTCAAACGATAGTACCCTTGCTATTTTAAAATGACAATATATTATGATGGTAGCTTTGCCCGCGACGTTCCGAGAATTACTTTGTTGGTTTAGCGGCTGTTCATATTTTGACGCCTCCCTTGGCTATGAAATGCTTTGATTCTTCATTTATAATTCCATACATACATAACATAATCACTCTATATTGTCCCCACTGTTGGGATACAGGCGTCCTCTGGGTGAGAGGGAGTGGGCCATAATCTACCACGCTGGCTCAGTGCGGATTGGTAGATGTCACATGTCTTCGAAATTTTTGGCTCTAGGACAAGCCGGTTTCTTCACGATTTCCTTCACCGTTTTGAGAGCAGTGGTGATGAAATAATTTACATAAAGTAAAGCGCCTGACAAAAAAGTCGTGGTGGCCTAGTGGTTAAAACACCAGCCTCTCAAGTATGAGTGCGCGGGTTCGATTCCAGATCAGGCAAGTACCAATGTAACTTTTCTAAAGTTATATGTATTTTCTAAGTATATCTTGGACACTATTGACTGAAGGTGAAGGAAGACATCTTGAGGAAACCTGGACTTTATAAGTTTGAAATCGCCAACCCGCATTGAGCACGCGTGGTGATTACGCTCAATCCTTCTCTGTATGAGAGGAGACCTGTGCCCAGCAGTGGGACGATAAAAAGGTTGATGATGATGATGATGATGAAAGCGCCTGATGGGGTTCGAACCTACGACCTGTAACTAGTAAGACGCGGGCGATACCACTACGCCACCGCTGCTTTCTTAATTCCATATTGTATCCATATTCTGACATTAATTCCAAATATTTAAATTTGCTAGAGTGCATACAATTATGTTCACAAAACAAAAACGACCATTGTCACAGCAGGATAAGGGCTTCGACAAGAGTTTGTTCGAGCGGCAGATGTCCGTCATGCGCGGTCAGGTGCTGAACCTCACGCAGGCGCTCAAGGACAACAAGAGTCCCGTACAGCTGGTACAGATGCCTGCGGTCATCGTAGAGAGGTACGTTTTGCTGATCCACGCCCAATGCTGGACAAAGTAGCCCTTCCTAAAATAGTATATCAAAAATTTCTACGAAAATCTGCACCTAAAGGGAAAATAGGTCACATTATACAAAAAAGTGGTTGCCGCCAAGCGATTTGTCGTGTTCCGGCATGATGTCTGGTGAAGCCGTACGGAGGACGGGTCTGAGCAGTTGTGTTGCGATGTGTGCCGGGTACGATGCGCCTAATGTTGTTGTGTTGGGAGTTTTGTCGTGGAGGTTCTCCAGATCAATCTCCCTTTGGCGCAGCATTGTTGGTCGTGCTTTTGGGTTTAACATTGTATCACCTCGCTCAACTGCCGTCTTCCTTCCTATTAAAGGAAACACATTACACAAAAAAGGGGTCACAATAGACAAAATAGGTGTTAAATTATATAAAAAAATGGGCCACTTTATTCAAAAAAGATGTCACATTATACAAAAATAATGTCTTACTTTTTTCTTTGTAATTATATGAAACTGTCCACTATGGAAGCTGGCAGATTGTAATACCATGTACCATGCAGAGCTGGTTTTTGTTTTCTTTTTTAATACATGATTGTATTGTGTTTTTTTTTTTTATTTTATTTTGAACTAATAATACACAATGTCTTTCATGCAGTTACTAATCAATATTTAATTATTCCTGCGCAGGTCCAAGAGCGGCTCCACATCATCCCGCTTCTTCGACTCGTTCCAGCAACGCTTCCAGCACAAGTCGCCCTTTTTCTCTTGGTGGTGAGGCTACAGCCGAGCTGCTAGATAGGTGAGCATACCAACCGTAATGTCTTCTGCCGGATCAATCCAGTACCCTAATTATGTAACACACTGTTACTATTAATTTGAAACATTTATTACTAATCCATAGACAACGCAATGAATGTTGTTTAACTGTCAAAATGAAACTCATTGCTACTGATATTGTGTTGCACAATTATTCGGCGGATTGAATGAGAATATCTGACCAATTAGCTGAGGGGCCGTTCAAATATTACGTAAGCAGATTTATTACAATTATTTACCCCCCCATCCCCCATGTCAGCAAAAGTAAGCAAAACTCTTACCCCCTTCCCCTATGCTTACGTAAACATTTTTCAATTATAAATGTATCAATTTTTTTATAATTACAATGTTATATAATATTTATAATTTTAAAAATAAGGAAATAGATTTAAGATAGATTTTACATATACAGTATTCAACATAGAGTAAGGAAAAAAAATTATAATAATCTTATGAACAAAACATTTTCAAGCATAGATAATGTGAGGGTTGCACTTCGTGTAAAAAAGTAAATAACTACGGATGACCTAATCATCATCTAGACTTCCCTACCCCCCATGTCATCCAAAATAAACAAAACAAAGACCCCTCCGTCCCCCAATAGTGCTTACGTAATACTTGAACGACCCCTGAGTCCCTAATATTTATGCCATGGTACACGGTTATGGGTTTCTTGAAGAGAGGTGATCGCCGCATGCGGTGCGCCATACGATGCTGTCTCACTGTGATCTACCGCCACCTGTGTTGTGCACTCGGTAACCACACTGCAACAATTTCTAAATGTATTTGGGAAAAAATTTAACTTGGTGTAAAAATTTCTGGAATCAATTCAGTTGCTTATTCTGACCAAACTATATTCAGTTTTCGTATAAAGTATAACTCGCGCAAATTAACTGTGCACCTCGCTCACTGACCTCTATAATTACCACTGGACTGGCGGCTGTCAAAGTGCTTTTGTGCCTGTTTGATAATCGCCATTTTGGCGCTGTCGAACGTAGCGAGTGTCTGTGGTACTAAAACTAGTGATGTCGACATCAGCGAACAAAATATATCGATAACTCTTGATAATAAGTTTACAATTATAAATAAAAGTATTATCATAACTATTTCCTATATTATACTAACAATCTACAAAACACTAAATATGAGTAGTTGCTTAACTTTATGTAAATAAAATATTAATTAAAATGATTAAAACCCGACCTCAAAAATAAATATTAATTTTCTTCAGTCAGTGTTTTTATAATTTGTTTTTGATGTGAAACATCTATAGCCGCACATAAAACCGAACTCATACCGTGGCTGGTATGTTGGCGTATGATGGTATATATATTTTACAAAATAATGTCGATGTTTCACATCTGCCAGACGTCCCGTGACGCCAAATCTAAGCGTTATTTTTAGGTTTTTCAATGTATTTTTTTAACATTTTATCTTATTGTTTTTAGCTTTCTTCATTAATGTTGCAATTGGCCTGTTAGTCTAGTGGTTAGTGACCCTGACTACTATGCCGGAGGTCGTGGGTTCGATTCCCACCCAAGTCAAATGTTTGTGTGCACGATCATTTGTTCTGTCTAGTTGTAATTTATCTATTATATGTATGTATTTAGAAATATATATGTATGTTTATCAGTTGTCTAGTACCCATAACACAAGCTCTGCTTAGCTTGGGACTAGACGGCGTTGTGTGATAGTTGTCCGATATTATATTAATTGCATTGCTCCCCAAGTTAAACTACTAACTAAAAGAATTTCAGCAATCCAACTTCATTCTTAGATGTACGCGGACAAGCGTGCATACATAAAAATTTGGAACACATGTTAAAACGCTGGTATAGACTAACATACGTGTATGCAAAAACTATGCAATTCTAGTGATATTAGATAGGGCAGAAAGGATAACCCCCTTTTTTGAAGTCTTAAAATACACGATCTATGTCTTAATCAGACTGATTTTATACTGCGAATGTTTAGATGAATATTTGTTACAATTTCACTTTTAGGTCCGTATTCCAGAAGGAAACTCAAGCATTTATCTCTGTTTAAACTAGTTTCAACCAATCAAATGGCTTGAAACGAGTTTAAAAGTAATGCTTGAGTTTTGAGTGAGCTTCTGGAATACGGGCCTTAGCTACATAATCATACGATATTTGGCACATGTTAGATACCTGGATTAACAAACGGATAGATATTTTTATCGGTTGGCTACGAGAAGCCATGGAATAATGAATTAAGTAACATAGTCGTAAAGGTAAAATAAAACACGTTTTATAATTTTACTTTATATTTTTAATTAAGAAGAAAGAAATTTCTTATACTTTGACCTGTAATCGACAAAGAATAATTTTTCGTAGCTGCAAAAATTCTTACATCGATGAAACAAATTATAATTAAGTAAATTATAATTTGTTTAATTAATACATCAAAAGGACTATTTAAAGTTTCAAACATCATTGTTTTTAAAAAAAGAACGCGTAATTCTGGAAACAAATTATTTGATTTTGGAGCTGAATAAAAATGAAGAGTTATTGCAAAAGCACGTAACTGTGGACCCCCCACAGTTACGTGCTTTTGCAATAACTGTGGGGGGTATTTATCATGATTTACGCTTTTTTTTTTTAATTTCATAACAATGGTCATGTAAAAATCCAAATTCAAGTCTTGCCTTAGGAGTTGATGAGACCTCATAATCATGATCAGTTAGCTGTTCTTGATCTCTCTTTGACTTATCCGATAATTCTATAATATTTGCATCACAAAATAATTTTCGTTTGGCTGAACTAGTACCTACATTAGCCGACTTTGTTGTTAACGGACTAGGCAATGACGTAGACGCTGACGGACGAGGCGAAGATGTAGACGTTGACGGATGAGGCAATGAAGTTGAAGTTGACGGACGAGGCGATGATGCAAAGGTAGATGTTCCTGAAAAGTAGACAAAAATCTTAATATCACAGCTCAATGAATATTTATGATAATTTTAGCATGAAAACACAGGGTAGATTTGATGTTAATATACACATCCAGAAATATGCTTGCTCGGTTCGAGAGATTTAGGTGTCACATATATGTATTATATACTTGCATATCTATTTATACTTTTGCATGCAAATGTATGCAGGCGGACTTATGCCATAGGCATTTTCTACCAGTCAACCATTGAGTGATGCAGAGACGATTTGTGCTAGGTGCAATGAAGTTATCATAAAAGATACATAAGTATCACATTATGAAACAGATACCCAGATACATGTGATATTGTAGGAATCAGTATTTAACCAACCAAACACATTGGTCCGAGTAATAGACCCAGGTCTGAGAAAATGGTGGCACTCAGTGTCTGTGCGATGGATCCTTTGATTAATTATAAGGATTGATCAGGTAAGGAGGGCAACTGTATCATATAAGTACTTCTAGTAAATTAATTTATATAAAAACAACAAACATTCAAATATTGTCGGAATGCTACCTGGTTTCAATGTTGTTCTACTGAATGTTTGTCGAAACATTATATATATGTTTTAGAAGTCAAGTTTATATCCATATTCTCAAGCCAAACTTTTCTCTCCTCAAAGTCCTTTGGAAATCTGGAAAAAATATAGATTAAGTAACATAATTTACAATGAAGGTTTGAACATTTCATATCCATTAGCATCCTGACCATGATCATTGATCTTGACTACACAAGTTATATCAATATCACGGAAAAAAAATGTGTTAAATTAACTATCGATAATGAAAATATCGATATGATGCAACCACTGACGGTTCTAGTTGAAACTTGTAAATAAAAAGATTCTTTAATAATACGTATAATTGCATTAATGTTTCTTTAGAATAAAACATGATAAAAGAAGTAAGAAGACAGGATTATTACGAGTAAAGTTTCTGATATGTAAAAATATGATTAAATAAATTATTACAAACAACAAACCTGTGGAATGATATTTCACTGCCTTTTTTATAGCGTCGCTTACAATATACACATGACCTCATTCTTCATAACTTTTATATAATGCTTATAACAATCACAACATAAAATTCTAACCTAATATTTAAAAATGCAAAATTACTTTACTGTAAACAAACACTTCTCTCGCAGCCATTTACAATATACGTCAAAATTAGTTCTGTGGACACTCGCTAGTGGCGCTTCAAATAGGCACAAAAACGTAGCTGCTTACGGAACAGCCAGTCCAGTGGTAATTATACAGGTCAGTGACCTCGCTGGAATGCGACCCCTCTCCCGCTTCCCCGCTTACTAAAAAATATGATGTTGGTCGCACCAACATTATATTTCAGTCCATATGTGTCAATTTAATTGCAAAACGTCATGAGTAAATTGATCAAAAAAATCAAAATCAAAGCATTTATTTCAAATAAACCAGTTACAGGCACTTTTGAATTGTCAGAAGGTCGGTCAGTCAGTAAGGTGAAGCTAGTCGCCCATTCCAAAGAGTAGGTACCTATGGAGAAGAACGGGCAAGAAACTCCATGGACACTCTTTTAAATTATCAAGCTGTTGATACAAATATTTGATTACATCATTCATTTTTAAATCAATCGTGTGAGAACGATGCAGAAATATATTGTACGCTGAGAGCGTCCATTATGGAAAAAAAAAACAACAATTCAGAAATTAAAATACGCCGTAGCAGCTAAGAGATGACCAGTCCCCTCTGACGGCGTCCGTTCACGAACATGACTTATGGATCAGCATCATTCAGCTCAACCATATTGAAGGGAACCTAATGACCCAACACACACGCCACCACCACCGAGACATTTGAGTGAGCATGACATACTCTCAACAGCCATAGCACTATCAAGTCAATAAACGACTAACCCAACAAATAGATGCTTGATGATCTAGTATTATGACGCTTTATCATCAAAACGACCTTTTAATAACATAAAAAGAAATTGTAATTTATATTTTTTTAACATAACTCTCATTTTTTACAAACGGTACCGTCCGAATGACGTCACAGAGCGAGGTGCACAGTAAACTCGCGCGAGTTGTAAAAATAATATGGTTTTTTTTTTTTTTAATAATTCATGTCTGTAGTCACTTTTGTACAGTCAGAAGCAAAAATATGTATACATTGCCAAGGCTCCAAAAATATGTAAACATCTTCGACTTTAAGACGAAGTGCTGAACTTGAAGAGCATAAAATTGTAGCCACCGGTTCACATCATAAATATGTATACGCTCATTGCTTCATTAAATTATGCCCACCACGAAAGGAACAATACTATGTACATAGTATTGTTGTGCCCCTTGGTTCATCCGTAATGAGATCCTCTACCTTGATCTCAAAATCCCCACCACCCAGCAGTTCATAAAGCGTCTTTCCAAACACTTCTTTGACACTGCCGCCAAGCACCGCAATCCCCCTGATAGTAGCGGCTGCTAACTATACCCCATCCACCATCTCCAAGCTTCGCCGCCCAAGGCATGCCCTCACAGACCCCGATGACCCCATAACCCTCCTCCAAGAGGCCAATAGGGCCACCAGCACAACACACAAAAAAGACCCACCTACCGACCTCGCCGCCGATGTCCATCGCTTACTTTGTACATAGTATTGTTCCTTTCGTGGTGGGCATAATTTAATGAAGCAATGAGCGTATACATATTTATGATGTGAACCGGTGGCTACAATTTTATGCTCTTCAAGTTGAGCACTTCGTTTTAAAGTCGAAGATGTTTACATATTTTTGGCGCCTTGGCAATGTATACATATTTTTGCTTCTGACTGTAACCATATAATCATTCACACAGTCCATTCACTGTTTCTGACTTCTAATTCTTAACTAAATACACTAAATACAGAACAAACAAAACTAAAAACATATAAATATAGGATCGGCGTACAACGCGCTCCATTAGCTTAACTTGGGTGACTAGTCTCTCCTTCAAATACGATAATAATTAATGCAGCTTTTAGTAATAAAATTCTAACCATCAACTTTCTTCCCCAGACCTTATAACAAAAAAAAATGGTGAGAAGTTCCACACTGAAGCAGAAAACATATAGATGTAAAGGTAAACACAATTGTATGTATATGTATGTATAATGTAACGTAGATTAGAATTATATTGTAAACTAGCGAATGCTCGAGGCAGATCAAAAACGCGGCGACGTGCGATATGTCACGGTAACTTTTAATATTAGTTTTTATTTCTTTAGGAATCCGAATTTGCCTTCAACTTTTTTATTTACTGTATAATTCCTCGCTTTTGTTTCCTCAAAGACAAATAAATAAATTTGAATTTGAAAGAATAAGTAAGGGTCTAAATAAAGGACACACCCCTTGCGGCCTAACCAAAAGCATAGTCAAGCGTATGTCGTGTTTTTTTTTGTTTGGGATGGGAAATCATCAAATGACTTCTCCCGCTCTGGACGGAGCGGAAGGGCGTGTCAGACTGAACTACTTACTCACTAAAACCCACCCGTGTTTCTTCACTTGCCTGTGTGCCAGGGTCACGGTTTCTTTATTAACCAACCCGCAACCATAGCCCAGGAGGCATCTGTCTTCGTGAACCCCGTCAGTTAGTGCTGACATCTCTTTGAGGCGCGCGTGAAACACGACGCGCCGTCGACTCGGGCCTGGTCCTGTATGTCGTGTTCATGTCACTTTTTAATGGTAAAAAAACAGAAATTTATCATCATCATCAGCGTTAATCCTAGTCGCATCCGTAGCTTTTTTTCAGCTTTTGGAGTCTGGGGTCCGCTTTACCAGTCTAACTGCTGATTTTGGCTAAACTTCGATATTTTCCGTGAAGCGACTGCCGTCTGACCTCCACAACCCGAAGGCGATATCTAAGCATTGCAGTTAGACCAATTGTTAGATTTTTGAGGGCTCCAACTAATCGTAACGACTGCCACTAGATGTTCGTATGGCAACCGGGACCAACGGCTTAACGTGCTTTCTGAGGCACGACCAGACCAGTGCAAATATTCATATTCATGCATACAAACATTTGCACTGTGCAGGGATCGAACCCCCGCCTCCTTGCGCAACGGCCGCGCTCGCTACCGCTACGCCAAGCAGGCTGTCAAAAAAAAAAAGTGACTCAAATTAATCCCTATCCTATATGTTTTCACGGCTGGAACACAAGCCACCTCTGTGAGAGAGAGTGGCCGTAATATACCACGCGGGGCGTTGGTATATATCACACATGACTGTAGGTTTCCTCACACTGTTTTCCAATAATCGACGCAAAACTGGGCACGTGAGAGGCAGCCCAGACGAAAAAGGGGCAATTTGGAGTTTAAAACAAACCTTTCCTCTCCGTTCTAGGTTTACTTATAGATTCCATTTCCACTATTATTCCATACTTTTAAACTGTGACGTATCGTATGTAGTTTGTGTTAGTTTTATTATATTTTTTATCGACGACAATGCCTACAATCCTTGGCTAAAATTGTTTATTTTTGTATAATTTTATTTGTGATTTATCCATTGATAAACGAAAGCCCAGCTCTTGTATTTAGTTTCTGATTATTTTGTGTGAAGATATTAAGGCATATCGCTAGATGGCAGTTTAGGCGACTAGGGAAATTCACTTAAAAATTAAGCATTGTTTTTTTTTTTCTACCGTAGTTTGGACATTGGAGAATAGTTAATCATTACCAATACAGGGCTATTTTTCTCCCTGGGACCAGTAACGTAATCATGAAAATTGTATCAACTGTCCCATAGAAAACTTCAATACTACTCGACCTAAAGGGTCCCATACACTTACAGTCCGCCTGCAATCTGATCCTAACGGGCGGCTTGCCGTCAAAGGTCTGCATAGCTCACTCACTGTAGCGATTATTTCCTGCCGGCAATGATTGTACAACGGCTCTGAGTCTACACACTAGCAGGCGGCAGTCGACAGTTTCACTCGTTTCGTCACGCGATTTTCCGGCCGATGCCTGTCGACGCAGGGCTATAACGGCAAGCGGCCACATACTATGGGTTCGCATTGACCCTGGATACGAAATCGTCAGGGGAGCTGCGGGTCTGTGGTCTTTTCCGGTTAACTGACAGGCTGATATCCACCGGCGAACTGTTAATGTATGGGACGACATTTTTTTATTTTTTTTTTATTTTAAAAGTTGTCATATCGTTATTATCAACCAGAGAAGCCGTACTCTTGGTATATACGTTTCGTTATACAACTGAACGGTATAAAGAAACGTTGTATAAAGATTTTTTAAATGATTGAAAATCTCGAAGCTATGTTTTATTGCTCAATACATCATTGTGTTGCTACATAAATAAAACAGGTTGGCATGACACTAGACCCAATGTTGCCATGTCGCAAAAATATGTTTTTTTTTTTTTTAATAACACCATAAGAAAAGGTATGAAACTTGTGCTGCGAATGCTAATATTGGGGTGGTAATAGTATAATTTTGTTGTAAATTAAAAATATTTCATTAAATATTGATTGTATTGTCTAATGAAACAAAACTCGACTTATTTTTTATAATAGTTTGATACAACAAAATCTGTTTCTAAAATTGTAAATAAATTAAAATAATAGGAGGCAACTAAAGTCCATGTTATGTAGTTAATATTTTCCAATTGGTACGTACAATATAAATATCTTGCTATTTTCAATATATCAAATTTTGACACAAATATAAAACAACTATGTATGAAGCAAATTTTTTAATGAATATAACAAGTAGATTTTATGAAATACAGTAAATTTTATTTTCAGTTATACTTGTAGTAACACCTTTTTGTAATGTAACTGTTTGTTAAATGTTAAATAATACCAGTTTTGTTGAATATTTTATAAACAAATGCAGTGACAACTTTCATATCTAGATAGACAGTTAAATCAAATTGTTTTAGACTCTTTGTTCTTTTAAATTGTTAACATATATTTATGTCCATGAAGTAGGATACTGAAGAATTTTCATACAATCGTTGTACTTGATATAGAAGCACGACTGAATTTTAAATCTCGTTTGTCCCATGCCACTTCCACGGTATCGTCAGTCAAAAAATAGTAATAATACAATCATAAATGTTCAGTCTTATTACAAAACAGCCCCCTAATCGGCGAACACATATTTTGTCAAATGATTGCGACTAGTTTTGATCGTTCGGACCGCCCATTGGTCCGTTCGGTCCAAACGATCCCAACTGTCGCAAAATTTGGGCGTGGCCCTCTACAATGGACGCGCAATCTAGAATTTATTCTATAAATTTTAAGTCCTAACTTGAATGTGCATAGCAAAATAAACTTTCAAACCGCCAGGTGTCACTTTTAAATAAATGACGATTGTCTTTCTTTTGTATAGATAATTAACTTTGCCAAGAGCCTTATTACACAGGCGTATGAAAACAGTACAATCTTTAACTTATTCCGTATTCGTACAAGTATCCGTTATAGTTTAAATATAAAATCATACGATTTGTAACGATCAAGTAGATTGAAACCGTAAACAAATAATAATGTATGTATTTGTATAAGGAACTGTGAGAGTGTAAGATGGATGAATATGTTTATATATTTTTAATTATTTATGGGAAGATATTTCTGTAATATTGTATTCGTTCGATGTTTAATACATGGCCCTTTTTCTTAAAGGTTTTGTGATATTTGTTAAAACCAATGAAAGACGTACATATTATAAGACAACCTTTTGGAAAGGGTCAAATATGGTGTTACGATTTTTTTTTCTAACTCTGGGATGTAATTTTTTTTTATGGGAACTTGGTTAATTATGAATGATTAAATATATAATTATGTTTTATACCTTCTGTAATATTTAATTAAATCACTACCTACTTATTTTATTTGTAACTTTTTAGAGATATAAACTAAGAAAGTCTTCCTATAAATAGTTAAATATTACAATTCCATGTTGTACATAGTTTTAACAACTTTTGTTTGATAATTATTACAATGTTTATTACGCATTATTATTTAATATTTGAAAAAAAAAAATATAATCACCATTGCATTTTATTACTTGTTTTATTTATCCGATATTCAATAATCATGATTAGCCATAATGTTCAGAGTGCAGTGTGGCTATCATGAGTTTTCATTATGAAGACTCGATCATCGATGTCGACCGCGTTTGATTCGTCGATTGGCCTCTTCGAGGTTGTAGAACTACCAACCAATGAGATCGCCAAACGGTCCATGCGTATGATCGAGTCACACTGGGACACTGGCCTCTTTGAGAGTGGACTGTAGTAACCTACCAGGGCAGCAGTCTCGACACTAATAACGACCACTTTACGATCAATGTCGGTTGCGAAGTCCTGTCGATACGTTTGAAGTGATATTTGCTAGTCTTGACTCTTCTAAGTTATCCATTCTGTATTCTACCAAACTTAGTCGCAAACTGGACGATTTTCATAATGAAAATTATTTCAATCAATACTAAATAAATACAAATTACTAAATAAAGCTATTACCCTAATTAAAACTATTAATAAATTACAATACAGCATCAAAAAATTCTTCGTCATCGCTGTCGACTGCTAATGTACCCAAGAGACTGGCAGCATTGCCTCGTTGAATGGCAATACTTAGTCTCTGGCCAAGGTAAAAGCCAGCCTTGGGTCACGGGAAGTGTCAACAAGCCGTTTGGACAGTTCATTAAAAAGGCAAAGAGCACTCGGACCCCACGGCCCAAGAGTTTCAACCCCAAACGGCTCGAAAATATAATTTCCGATAAGGTTGATATATTTTCGCCGTTTGAGGTTTTCTGCAGCCGCAGCAGCAACGCCAGTACAGCACGTCGATCCAGGAAGATGGGATGAATACTAAATTTTCCCAACATTCAAGGACAATAATTTGACTTTGAAAAACTATGAATACGCTTTTCACTAGCCTACCGACATCAATATGACGGATATAGAGATGCGTTTGTCGTAAAAATCGTATTATGTTAAATAATATCGAAAATAATCGCTCGACCAGTAGTTTGCGACAGCGTCGTTAGTAATGTTGGGCCTGCCGCCCCAGTGAGGGTTGGTAGATGTTACATCTTCGGATTTGTTGTGGTTTTATGACATGCTGGTTTCCTCACAATGTTTTCCTTCTGCGTTTCCGAGGTTCGTTCGTGTGTGGAATACTGCAGCCACGTTTGGGCTGGTGTTACAAAATGCCATCTGGTTACTTGGATTCGATGGAGAAGCGTGCGAAAGGCTAATGGGCCACCCAGATTTAGCTTAAAACGGTCTCCAAACCTTGGAGGACAGGTGAAGAGTAGCCTAGTAGTTGTATGAGGCGACTAAGGGAATTCTCACCAGGCAAGCGGCCAGCAGCGCTTCTCCTGTGGAATATCAAATCACTGCGATCCCCAACCCGCCTGCCAAGCGTGGGGATTATGGCAAAACCACTACACTGTTGTCATGTGAGGCGTGGCACAGGAGCGTAGTGGTGTTGTTTTTCAAAAAAGGTGACGATACCCTCCTGAATAAGTTCAGACCGATATCCCTCCTGAGCCATGTCTATACTTATGCCGTTTTCTAGGGACATCACGAATCGTCTCGCTCGCAGGTTCGACGACTTCCAGCCTCCCGAACAAGCAGGCTTCCGAAAAGGCTTTAGCACCATAGACCACATACATAAGCTGCGGCAAGTTATACAGAAGTTCGAGGCATAAAACAAACCACTATGCTTGGCGTTTGTGGACTATGAGAAGGCCTTCGATTCGATCGATACACTGAGGTGATAAAGTGTTTGTACAAAAACCCCACCATGTCAGTCTGTCTCCAGGATCAGGACTCGAAACCGATCCAACTGCAGCGTGGAGTGAGACAAGGAGATGTCATATCTCCCAAATTATTCACTGCTGCGTTAGAAGAGGTCTTCAAGCTCCTGGACTGGAAAGGACTTGGCATTAACATCAACGGCGAGTACATCACTAATCTCCGTTTTGCAGATGATATCGTGGTCATGGCGGAGACCTTAGAAGACTTGAGCAAAATGCTCAATGACCTCAGCAGAGGTTCTCAACAAGTGGGTCTAAGGATGAACATGGATAAGACGAAGATCATGTCGAACTCTTATGTCGCACCCACTCCAATTCTAGTTGGTTGCTCTGCACTCGAAGTTGTTGACGAGTACCTATATACAGAGTGGTGCTGACAATACGACAATAAATTAAACATCATGTACCTCAACACATTCTCAATCTACCCATAAAAAATCATATAAATATGTCCATTAGTTTAGTCACAGGAAATTATTTTTCACATTTTCTACATGATGTACATGTTGATAAGGAAGCGCTTACGGGTTAATAACCGCAGCATCCTGCGGTAGCAAACTTTAATAATAATGGCGCGAAAAAAGCAAGTCGATACAGGATCGCACTGACGCCGATCGAGGGTCAGTGAACCAATATTTTTAAAGGATGTTCTATGTTTGCAGTTTTGTGCGATTTAGTTTGTTTGAAATTTTCATTTTTTTTATTTTTTATTCTAGGTTTTTTTTCTATGGTTTAGGGTTATTCCTATTGACCAGCATTATCCGTGTTTTCATTTATTGTCGTATTGTCAGTACCACTCTGTATACCTGGCACAAACAGTCCAACTTCGAGAAAGAGGTGTCTCGTCAAATTCAGCTCGGCCGGGCAGCGTTCGGGAAGCTATGTTACATCTTTTCGTCGTCCAAGATACCACAGTGTCTCAAGACTAAAGTCTTTGACCAGTGTGTGTTGCCATTGATGACTTACGGAACTGAGACGTGGTCGCTCACAATGGGCCTCATACGAAGGTTCAGAGTCACACAAAGGGCAATGGAAAGAGCTATGCTCGGAGTTTCTCTGCGTGATCGAATTAGAAATGAAGAGATCCGCAGAAGAACCAAAGTCACTGACATAGCTCTTCGAGTCGCTAAAATTAAGTGGCAGTGGGCAGGGTACATTGCTCGTAGAACCGATGGCCGATGGGGCCGTAAGGTTCTGGAGTGGCGGCCAAGTACTGGAAGACGCAGCGTAGGGAGGCCCCCAACAAGGTGGACCGATGACCTGGTGAAGGTCGCGGGAAGTCCATGGATGCGGGTAGCACAAGACTGGTCATAGTGGAAAGCGTGGAGGCCTTTGCCCAGCAGTGGACATCAGGCTGAAGAAGAAGAAGAAGAAGAAGTGTCCTCCAGCGCCACGCTATAAATGTATAACGTATCTATAGTAAAACGTAAGAATGAGATTAATGTCGACGAATGTAGACGTGTTTTAGAAGGCACATCCCTATTTGTCTCCAAATGTAATCTTTTTACTTCATATCAAGTAGTTGGCGCTCAAAGCACATCAAAATCCTTTCTGATATAAGGATGTCTAGATTTCTATGGCCTTTATTTTAATATTCACCGTGGTGGAGTTACACGTGCATAAATAAACTCAACAGATTCCTGCAATATTTCGTTTTCGTTTTTCTGTAAGAATGCGTACGCCAACTTAAGGTGTAAAGATTGCACTACACTAAAATGTACAAAGTCACTATGACCTTGAAAACCGTCCGCTTATGACGTCACAGATTTACTTCTATACAAGTTCATGGCGTTGTGCGCACTGACAACTAACTTTGTAGGGATGGGTTTTTCAAACGGTGTTTCAATATCTACAATGATTAGAAAACCAATTTATTCTTGTAGTTTACAATATTTATAAAATATTATGTATTCACGTCATTTTCTTGCAATAATAGTATTTATGATCATTTCGAGGAGATGAAATATAGCGAGGTCTCCATCGTGTCCCATCACTGGCTTTTTATATCAAGTACTTGGCGCTGGCGGCATTAAAATATTTTCCATAAAAACAAAATAAAAGGTCTAGTAAATGTCGTAAATTTATTTTATACTATTATTACTTGTAATCAAGTACTGGCGCTGAGGGCACGAAAATCTCGAACTTGTATACAAGTGATTGGTGTTCAAAAGGTTAATAAACTACATAGTGCGCTTTACCATCATCGATTGCATCACTACTTACCATTAGGCAGGATTGCGGTCAAGCACTATCTTATAATTTTTTAAAAAAAAAACAAGATTCAAGAACAGTGATGATGAAATAATTACACAATGGGGTCGAACCCCCGAGCTAAAACATCCTCATCTGCCAAATCTTTTTCCCAACAATGATGGGGTCGGCTCCAGATTAACTGGATACTAATAGGCTATTTGGCAGTATTAATTTTTTTGTGATTATTTGCTTTAAATGTATAAAATGAAGGTTCTCTATGTCATTTACATGAGTTTTAATGAAAATAATAACAATTAATATTTATCTTCCTAAGTATTTGAATAAAAGAAAAAATAAAAAATACGTGTTCAATATTTTTTATAAAGCTATCTGACGGACATTAAATTATTTTTTAGGATACAAGCCAATTATATCATTGATTAAAATGATTTCCATTCACAATGTACCTACGCTTTATTGAATATTGATACATGTGTAAGCTTTCATGCGTCATTGAAATCGACCCACGTCACGATTCCGCGAGATCGGAGTTGGGAAATAGCCTCAGTTGTAGTTTTATTTGCATGATTTGTTTACAATAGTGTTTTCGATGATATCTCATAAATTACAATAATTTTTGTGCACAGATCACTGTTGTTGTTTTTGCTACTACAATCGGACAAATTAATAGATTTTCTACTTTATTACTAAAGTATTTAGGTCTAAGGTTGTTTGGGAAAATTTAACAGTTTTGGGTACCTTGACCTGCTGTGTACAGATACAAAACAAAAGAGGTGGTGTACACGGCTACACATGCTATACATATTTCCAATTTAAGCTGACCTTGCATTGTAAAGGTTTTTCGAACAAACCGAAGTCAGATTTTACTGGGTCATCATCATCTAATCATTAAACCCAGTCGTATCCGAAGCTTTGTCAGCTTTGGAGTCTGGGGTCCGCTTTACCAGTCTAACTGCTGATTTTGGCTAAACTTCGATATTTTCCGTGAAGCGACTGCCGTCTGACCTCCAAAACCCGAAAGCGATATCGAAGCATTGCAGTTACACCAATTGTTGGACTTTTGAGGGCTCCGACAACCCCTAAAGATTGCCACTAGATGTTCGTAAGGCAATCGGGACCAACGGCTTAACGTGCATGCCGAGGCACGACCAGAGTGCATTTATTCATATTCATGCATACAAATATTTGCACTGCGCAGGGATCGAACCCGCGCCTCTTTGCGCAGCGACCGCGTTCGCTACCGCAACGCCACGGAAGCTGATTTTACTGGGTATATTACATAATCATAAATAGACATTCGCGTGCGTACATTTCAGGCGCAACATCATTGGTGCACAGATGAGCGCATTTATAATTTCTTACGTCACCATGTTATCGTGGACGTCCATGCCCGCGTCACGGCTGAACGATATCACAGAGACGTCAAATGTACGGAATTATATGAAGACGCTTTAAAAAGTCGATGTTAAAATTGCACGTATTGCCATGTATTTCTTAGAAGTCTTCGCACAGCTATTCACAACTATTCGATAGGCTGTCGTATCTACAGAAAAGCCATCACTTTTCTGTTATAGAGGGAAAATATGTACCAAAATGGCTTGGAGGGACTCACTGATTATTTCGACTAATAGAGGGTTGACATTTCGAGTAATGGAGTTTTTGGTGTTTGAAGGGAAAGCAACAAAACAGAGGTTTTTATCGAGGTTCTACTGTATAAACAATTTGTTTTCTTTTATTTTATCTTGTTTAATAAATGTATAGATACTAATCTATAGATACTAATCATGTCTGTGAAGGTTACAGAAACTAATTCGGTCGATGACCCCACAAAAACTACAAAAAATATTTAGTATTTTTTAACATTTTATACATACAACGTGTAACGAAAAGTGTGTATATTATACATACCAAGGGCATGGCTTCTATAGATAGCAATAAACAGTATTGGAAGGGTTTTAACTCAAATTAAAATCTTGCCAATATCACGATATCTCTTCTGTAGTTTTGCGTGTCTATTAAACTTCGAGCACTGTGTTGCTCGAAGCTATTAGGCTATGGTAGTAGCCTACTGCAGGCGATGGTCTATCTCACAACTTCCTAACATGTAGAGATAGGGTTCAAACCCTTCCAATATAATTTGACATCCAAATAAGCAGTGCCCATGATATGTATGTATATGTATACGCATTTCGTTACACGTTGTTTGTATGTACTATAACCTAATCTTACCCGATCTAACGTCTCTGACCTTTTTCGGTTTAATGTTTCTTACTATTTTTGCAAAGTACGAGTACCAGTTTATTAAAAAACAAAAAAAGAACAACTTTTAGATAGTCATCTAAATAGCTGTTCAATAATAAATACTGAACATGTTCGAGCAAACAGTTGTTCCGATTTTAGCATTTTCTTGTATAATGCTTTTAATTTTATTATTTTTATTTTCTGTCTAACATCGCTGCTCAGGCAAATGGCGCCGTTTGTTAGCCAAAAGTAAGGATTTTTTTTTATATTACGCTAGATAATTGTCTGTGTCGTAATGTAGTATCAATATATTATGTAGTTTTAGTTCGATGCTTGTGATTTGCTTTCTTTTTCCGAATTTTGTTTTGTTAGAAACGGGTAACGGATTGCAGCTATTCATTTAGAATGGACTTATACACCTTTTCCGGGTTTCAGGCGAACTCTGACCTCAGTTTTCTGGAACATGCTTTAATGGCGCTAAAATCACTGAATCCAGAAAACCTAACTGTCAATCTCAACTTGATCCATTTTAAATATTGCTAATCTATAGCTTCGTAATTATGGTCGAACATATTGTCTGGATAACAACGTAAAAACGGAATTAATGTTAATGAACTGTAAACATTAAAGCCGTTGCTACTGCAGTTAGTGTAGTTACGCAATTATTGCCAGGATCTCGGAAGGTCCAGTCCTGGAACTGTGGATAGAGCTTCCTTGGGAGGAGTAAGATCATCCACTTGGGCCCTATCAACCTAAACACTCGCGGTTTCCATATAAAAAGACATTATGCCTTGATCATAAAGCCAGTAGGCCTAGTATGAGTTTTCACTGCGAAACTCGATCGTCGATATCGAGCACGTTTGGCGCTCTCATTGGTTGCGAGTTCTTACGACCTTGAAGCGGGCCAATCGCTGGGTCAAACGCGCTCGATATCGACGAACGAGTTTCGTAATGAAAACTCATACTAGGCCTACTGAGGGGCAATTCTCATAATTTTATGATCATTCACAGTTTGATGTCAGTTTCAATCTGCCAGAAATATTTTTTTTTTTTTTTTTTTTTTGGTTCTCTTCTTTCCGTCCTTCCGAACGGAAAAGGCAAAGGCATAGTACGCCATACAGCCTAGTCGTCAGTTTTTTTTTTTTCTTAAGTAAGCCTATATCCTAACTTATCCTAAACTTATCCTAACTTAACCTAATCTAAACTAACTCCTTTCGGTTCCCGCGTGTAGCCGATTAGGAGGGATTTGGCGTGAAAACATGATGTGGCCACTATGCTACACTATTTCACTGTTCTTCATGAATTATTCACTGAATGCACTTTTTACTACATAAATCACGCGTTTTTATTTAGCAAACGACACTATAAATAATTTTAAAAGTTCAATGAAAAACGAGCGTGGTACTCATCATCGCTTTTCCTGTCAAACCCTCTGCCAGAAATACCTATAATCTACATTTTGACAAGTATTTGACATTTGTTCGTGGCAGAGATTTTTTTTTTTTTTTGTAACTGAGCCGATATCGATTATTCTGCCAATGTCGTGAGAGCCGTCGAACTTGTGGTAGTTTTCTAATACATGTATGTAATAGTATAAGAGAGACTGCGCCTAGATTTTGAACATTTTAATTACAGTAATCGGCGTCTTATTTTATGTCATAACTTCATAAGTTGATTTTGCGATTAACGACGAAGGTACGTCATACGATTTATTAGGTATTCGTAGCACATATTTATAATCTGTATTATTGAATAAATTGTTTATTTTCGATTAACGTAATAAAGGTCGCCTTCCTTTGCTTTTCTCGGCCGGTGAGATATTTGCTGGTCATCATCGTACAATTAATATTTACTATAGCGATCTTAACATAGCATACTTTTAGATTTCTAAGTTTATTTTAGACAACGGTGAAGCAAAACATCGTGAAGAAACCTCTACCTAATTGCGTTTGAAGGTTAATGCTGATTTATTGATTCATGTGATCGAAAAAGTGGTCTCCTCAACAACGTAAAAACACAATCAATCTTGTTGAACTATCAAAATGAAGCCATTGGTACTGTTAATTTGTTACTCAATTACTCCGCTGGACTGACGCTGAAATAGCCTATTCGTGTGGAGCCAGCGTGGTGACTAGTGCTCGTCTTCCTTTTATCAGGCAGAAAAAGAAGGGAAAGAGAAGAGCTAATGCCTCTTGCATTAGCTCTGCTATAGGTCAGTTACAACCTGGTATTACATTATTATTGTATTTCCATCATCTCAGCGTTAATCCGAGTCGCATCCGAAGCTGTTTCAGCTTTGGAGTCTGGGGTCCGCATTACTAGTCGCAACTGCTTATTTTGGCTAAAGTTCGATATTTTCCGTGAAGCTAATGCCGTCCGACCTCCACAACCCGAAGGCGATATCGAAGCACTGCAGTTAGACCAATTGTTGGACTTTTGAGGCCTCCAACAAACCGTAACGACTGCCATTAGATGTTGGTTTGGCAATCGGGACCAACAGCTTAAGGGCCTTAGTCTCATTTAGTAGCGTAAAATGGTCACTTTAGGAAGCTAATTTCTAATTAACGGCTTGGTTTTGAGATTTGAAAAAAATATATCTTGTCTATTGATTCATGTACAACATTTACTAAAGATGATTTTTTCGTAGGATTTTGCCTGTTGCCTTAAAAAAATATTTACCAAAACGCTATTTTTGGCTAATATTCGTTATTACTTCTAAACGGCATTGATGTGTGGAAATTTTTTTACACTGAAAAATTCGTGGTTAGAAGTACTACAGATATGCAAGAGCGTATTTAAATCCATCAACATTTGCCAAGAAAATATCCTTATTTTGAAACATAGGTTTAGAGGTGCTCTGCGCGGGCGCGGGCGGCAGTCGTGCGTTAGCATTCAGACGGGAGGGTTGTGTCGCTTGCTGCTCTGCTCCGGCTATCGCCGACTACGCGTGGTTGTCTGTGTGAGTGCAAATATTTACGAGCGAATCGTGTCAGTGTACGTTCATAGATTAGCTCGCAAATGAGAATTGAAGATGCGTCTGGTGGCGTAAGTATCTATCTACCTATACTCTTGTATTTATACCTACATATTACTGTATTTTTCTTTGTAACCATTTTTCTTTTACAATTGAAGTTAAACAATTACGAATTGTTCCAGGAAATCTAGAAAGAAATCTTTAGACTTGAAAGGCAATAATCCGACTAACTACATCCGCTGATAATATAGAAGACTCTATTCAGGTAAGTAAACACTCGCACTTAGATTATAATTTATAGGTTTGTAAGGAGATTTAAAAATAAAAATCTTATTAGAAATTTACGTAACTTGAAAATGTGATTTTTTGTTTATGGTGATATAAACCAAAAATTAGGACTCAATTAAAGGTTTTGGTGTAAAAACAGTTTTACAAAAAGTTTTGAGTTGATAGGACTTTTAGTTTTTGCGATATTAGCAAAAATGTGTAATAAAAACTCTTACTTGGATTATTTTAAATGATTCTTCCTGTAAATATTTTATTTCTATATGTAATTGTTTAAAGTAGCCGAAGCCGATGGACGCGGGCTGGCGGGCTTGGAATGTCACAGTTATCAGTAAATTTTTTTGACGTCCTCCGTGGCGCAGCGGTCAACACGCCTGCCTGCGACGTGGAGGCCGCGGGTTCGATTCCCGGCCAGGTCATGATGGAAAACGATCTTTTCCTGATTGGCCTGGGTCTTGGATGTTTATCTATATATGTATCTATTATAAATATAGTATCGTTGAGTTAGTATCCCATAACACAAGTCTCGAACTTACTTTGGGGCTAGCTCAATCTGTGTGATTTGTCCGTATATACATATACAGTATATTAAGAAAACCCTGTCCGACCCGTAAGGATAATAAAGGTTAAGTAAACACATGACCAAATATGATATAAAATTTTACGTAATCATCATAGTACCAATACAAATGAATTTTGAAATAACTTCCCCGAAATTTGGTAATTTTTAAAAAAGTGACAACACCGGTATTATTATGAGCGAATAGCGACAGCGATGCGACAACGTGCCGCGTGCGCTGCCGCCCGCCGCCCGCGGAAGGGTGCTTAACGCATATTTATTAAGTTACCTCTTTTTGCGAAATAATATTTATTTTTTTAGGGGGATTTTTTTTTTTAAGTTAGCCTGGTTTTGTATGCATTAGTAGAATCAGTTATCGATACCTAACAACACCTTCACGGGTCGGACAGGGTTTTCTTAACATACTGTAGGATATATATATATATTTTCTGTTTTTCACAAATAATATTGTAATAACATTTTTCGACTTACAGAAAAGAAGAGAAAGAAACCAATCGACAGAACTTAAAAGTTTAATTTGCTTTTTAGGTCGAACACTAACGCAGTTGATTCTAGGTCAGACATCCATACAGAATGTCGTCAAGAAAATGATAATATTATATATCTCTATGTGCACAAAAAAACGACGCAAGTTCCATCATCATCATTCAGGTAAAATTATGCCTGCATGTCCTACAACCTATATTTTTAGTTTACAAATATATCATATACCTGTAAAATTATTTTAATCTCGCATGTTATTTATTGGATCGAAGAATTAAAATTTACAGATTTTAAAATAACTCGTGTTTTATTTGAAATCTCATTACGACGAAGTACATTCAATCCGACGTCACTGACACAGTATAAATAGGGTACTATCTCTTTATGGAAAACGGCCGAAACTACGCGCTTTGTAATCTCAAGGCATCTATATAAAGCACGGTTAGCGCAGCGGTTAAGCTATTGACTGCTGCGCTGCGTGTCGCGGGTTCGATTCCCGCGCGGAACAAATGTTCAGAACATGTCCTACAAGTAGTTGTTCCGGGTCTGGCTGTTTGTGTCTGTGAATTTATATGTTTAAAAATGCACCCACGATAAAAGTAATTTCTAGTGTGGTTCAACGTTTTTTTTTTAATAAAAATATCACAAAGTGCCTAGTGCGCGTTTGTTTTACGTTAACGCGATGAACTCGTTTATGTTATTCGCATTAGTAATTAATTCAAGGACACTGCAAAGACACGATACTCATATACTGAAAAGTAGTGAAAAAAAAAATTCAAATATGTTGAATCGATAGATATTACCATCTACCATTATTTTTTATGTTAATGTTATGATATATTATAATGTGTGGGTACTTGTTTTACAAATGTCTGTCAGTCTGCGATCGGCCATTAAACTGTATAACGAGCACTCATAAACATTGATCAAGAATACTAAAAATATATTATAGTACGATATTACCATTTATCAATGCAAAATATACATTTATCGTCTTGCATCCATACCCCCGTCTGAAATCGTAGGCACAAATCGCGCCCTACACGCGGCTTGTCTGCATCTCTGGATATTCTTTGATTGTCGTTTTAGTTTAGCGCGCCACCGCGCGCATTTTACGAATTCGGGAGTACGGCGTTTAGCTCCGCCCACATGCACAAGGTCATTGAGGCTACTATAGCCGTTAACGTGCTCTCCGAGGCACGACCAGACCAGTGCAAATATTCATATTCATGCATACAAATATTTGCACTGCACGGGGATCGATCCCGCGCCTCCTTGTGCATTCGCTGCCGCCACACCACGGAGGCTGTCATTGTATTATATATTTAGTCTATATTCGTTTTTTTTTCATGTTTGAAATTGACTTTATTTTAAGTTAAAGTGATATCAACTTTATTTTAATTTCTATTAAGCTAATTTCAGAGTGGCTTGAGAATTTTCTTGTAGCGTCATATGAATTTTAATGTGTTATTTAATTAAAGTACTTAGTATTTGTTATTTTTTTTTTTTTTTGTCAATTGCATATGTTCCAATATTATTTTACATCAGTTGCAACTTCGAACCCAAAAAAAAAACATATTTGTATAAGTCTTAGTACGGAGACGTTCAATGCACTTCTTATCCATTATAATAACGAATCCATACGAAAGATTGAATGTTCTTTTATCCTTTATCTTGAATGCACTGACTGCAAATCAGGTTTAGCCATACATGGAGCAGCTAAGACGTCACACCTTTTGTGTTATCAAGTCTGCGGTTCCCAAAACGCTCGCAAAGCATGCATAATTTTTGCATGTTTTGTATTATTTAATTAATAAGCCGTGGTGGCCTAGTGGTTAAAACACCAGCCTCTCATGTATGAGTGTGCGGGTTTGATTCCAGGTCAGGAATGAGCAGGAAAGCGGACCCCGAGCTCCAACGCGAAAGCCGCGGATGCAACCGGGACTAAACGCTAAGATGACGATGATGATGACTAAAAAGGTTAAAAAGGGACCATATTAGGCACTATGGCACCACTGTCCGTCTGTCTGCCGGTCAGCACTTTGTATCTCGTGAACTGTGATGTGATAGATAGAGATATAGACAGTTGAAATATCCTACAGTTAACGCCATAGCAACAGAATTTCAAAATGATAAATCCACCTTTGGTAACAAAAAGTTTTTCTGTTGCTGTACAATGAACTTTTTACATTTATTCCGGACAAAACGGAACGGAACGTACTTTTCAATGACAGTTCTTGCTTCTACAATGGGTGGCGTGGAATAACCATAAAAACTTGAGACAATAATGAAAGGACGCTTACCTGATGACGGACCCAGTTCTGTAAGGCATACGCAGCTTGAATATACGGTTCTGAGCAGATTTTTTTCCGAAAGCTTTTCTGAATCTGTACCGTTTTTGAAGTTATATGTATTCATTATGTGCCGAGTACACACGTACTCTTTACACGATAGTTATATTAAAGTTAGATACGATAGTAATCCAAAAATTTCATGTCATTCATTTTTTTTATTATCTATACTATAATTATACACTATTCCTTGACTGCAATCCCGCCTGATGGTAAGCAGTGATACAATCGTTAATGGTATAGAGCGCTAGTTTATTAAGAACCTACTCACTCAAAATACTGAGTGAATAGGAAGGAAGACGGCAGTTCAGCGAGGTGATGTAATTTTAAACCGAACACCATCGATGCCGCGCCAGAGGTAGATTGATCTGGAGACCCTCCACGATCAAACTCTGGACACAACATTTGGCGCATCGTACCCGGCTCACATCGCTACGTGACTGCTCAGATCCGTCTGCCACACGGCTTCACCAGACATCATGCTAGAACACGACGAATCGCTTGGCGGCAAAACTTTGTCTGGTGGGTGGTAACTTCTGCCGGCAGCCGATGTTATGGCCAACCACCGAGAAAACTATTTAAATAAAGCAATATGGCGAGGGTTAAACACGTGCTAAAGAAGGGGTTGTTATTGTTTAAATTTTAATGTGTAACACATGTTTAATTCTAAATAATGGCTAAACATGGTTTGTAGTATCTCTTTTGCTAAACACGTGTCTAGTGTGCATGTTGAATTTAGAAGGTTCAAGTTTTAGCTGACCTCGCATTGTATAAGGTTATCTTATAATGAGATGTCACCGTAAACTGGAACATTTCAAATAATATGAGCCTGATATGTCGTCGGCGTAAAGATTTTTTTTGATGCGTGGCATAAATTGAATCCAACGCCGCTTCTTGCTTTTTCAATGCCAAAAATTTGCCAACTGTGTACCCCTGTCAATGTCATTCAAACGCCATTTAACGTTCTTGTGGCACTGTAGTCCATTAGCCGCATTTAGCGGGCCAAACCAAAGAGTAGGTACCCCGCTGATTTTACTGTTGTCTGCATAACGCTTAAGTATGGCGCCGATTCTTTAGTTCACAGACTAAACTAATTTTAAGTTAAGTGCATCTTTTTCTTTCTATTTCATTAAGAAAAGGATAGAACATAACATTTTAGTTTAATCCTGTCAAATTAAGATATTCCATAGACAGTTTAGAGGCGATTATAAACATGGCGACCAAAAATACATTACTTTACGTCAGGCGCGGAATAATTTGACAGTTCTAAACTAACATTATTATCTTCTGTCATTTTCTTAATGAAATATAAAGAAAAGGATGCACTAACTTAAAATTAGTATGAACAAGGGAATCGAGGCCATTATAAAGTTTACCCTGTCAAACTCAGTGGCCTTTATTGTCATACTTATAAGGTTGCAGTTGAAATGTTGCTGTGACTAACAAGCCTATCTAAATCATTGTGATATTTATTCTTGTCACAATAAGGTTGTTGTTATGTTGCAGCTGTCAGAGGTAAAATGACTGACTGGACTGTCGTAAAGGACTGGGTAAAGGTATTTGAAAAAATCTCAAGCCATGAGCAAACATATTTGCCAGTTAGCGTGCAAGTGATGGATGGCCTGGCTTTTTTTTTTGAGATGGGACCTCCTCCGTTCTGAGCGGAGCGGGAGGGCGTGTCAGACTTTTACCGACTAAAGCCTACCCGTGTTTCTTCACTTGCCTATGCGCCAGGGCCACGGTTTATTTTTTAACCAACCCGCAACCCTTTTATTTAAACCTCAGACTGAAGTCTGGGAGGACCTCTTATCCGAATGGCAAAGTAGGTGGGATATTTCCATCCGTTGGCGATTGGCTGGCTAAGACATAGCTGGAGGTTGACCACTGCGTTGCCCAATTTCTCACAGGTCATGGCAACTTTAAAAGTAAACTGTATTCTTTTAAACTTGTTCCTTCGCCTTTGTGTCAATGTTCTACATCGAACTGTGAATTTGAACAGTCCGCACATCACATCTTGTGGGAGTGTGTTCTTTGGCAGAATGAACGCAATATTATGTTGGATAGTGTACAAGTTACATCCGGAGTCGTTTATTATACGGACCTTGTAGAAACTAGAACCAATTTCCGTGCGTTCAGGCGCTTTTTACCATACCTATTATTGGAATCAATTGTAACAGCACATACCTATTAGGGACCCATTAACTTAAGCAAATTTTATTCCCTGGTGCGTGGCAATCTGGGCTTCTCCCAGTTGCAATAATGTTCCTTTGTGCCGATTGCGGTCAAGCGCTGGTTTATAAATTATTTAAACACGGGACGCCTGGTAGATGTGAAACATCGACGTTATTTCGTAAAAGTAGTATGCAGAAAAGAACAGATTGTGGTAGGAACTAAAAATGTCAATAAAAAATAAAATAAAAAAATATAACGATTTTTTTTTTCTAGATAACGATGATTTTTTATTAAATAAACATTCATTTTCATTAAATACAAAAATTTACATATTTATTTTAAATCGAAACTACTCAATTAGTTTAATCAGTGACTTCGGTAATAGTTACATTCGATGTTGCCTCTGAGAACGGTATTACTGTGACAATTGGTCGATGGTAACTGAAGTACGATACGAAAGTATTGGACATAACATTATTAAGATATCTAATAAATACAGCATCTATTGTTGTTCCGTATCTGGTGGTAGGTTCTCTTGGATTGTTATTAATTTCCAATTGAAATTCTTCTTGAAGAAACGTAATTAATGGCGTTGATTCATCTTTTGCAAAATTTACATTGAAATCCCCAGCTAAAATCAATGGTAGTTGGTTTTTATTGGTTTTGAAAATTATTGAACCTCGGTGACTGTACGGAAATAATCTCTCGTGTAAAAATAAAATGATATCATTTATTTTTTTATTAGGAGAAATGTACACAACAACCATCATCAATTCACTTCCATCTTCTAGTTTCACGTGTGAAGCACACATATCGCCAATAGATGTTTGGGAGACATGAACTTCTGTAGCGTTTTGAATTACTAAATCCATGTTGAATGTAGTAATATGTGAAGTATTGTTGTTTTTATAAATGGCAACTCCAGCTACTCTAACATTTTGTCTCTTAAATTTAGCTATACAGTGAAAATTAGGTAAGTCAACTGATTCATCTGCTGGAAGCCATGTTTCAGTTAGTAATAAAAAGTTACTCCGTTGACAAATAGAATCTTGTAAATCAGTAGTATGTTTTCTGAGACTTTGGCAGTTTAAAGTATAAATGGTTAATTTATTTCTGGAGTTCATAAATTCAAGGATCAGTCCTTGCAATGTAGCAAGTTTGTTTAAAGCTAATCTTTTGAATTCTTGCTGTAAACTTGAAACTGATGGATCTACTCTCCTTCCATGATAAAATCTTAAGTTATTCTGACTGTTACATATAAATAACCCTTCAATACTTGTTACTCGTGTTAAAGCTACGTAAAGTAATGGAATAGAATGACTTTTATTATACTCATAGACCACCTCGTCATATGTACCTCCTTGAGACTTATGAATAGTCATAGCACATCCTGATATCAATGGAAAATGATTTCTTTTTCCCACAATGGTTTTATTATTATTGAGTGGTATACTTGAAGTTCGACGTATGATAGGTACTGCACGTCTATCGATATTATGTTCCGCAAGAAAAGCAGCGGCTTTTCTTCTAGCCACCATACCAGTGTTTTGATCTGGAAAAACGAGCCATATGCGAGTTACTTGATTTTCATCATTTTGTTCGATATGAACCAGCTTTCCAACGGCGCCGTTAGCTAAGCCATCTACCACTGTGCGTTTCTCTCTCACTCGATCCGGCGTTAAGCCATCTCTTTCGCTCCACTGAGTCGACTGTGCGTTTCTCTCTCACTCGATCCGGCGTTAAGCCATCTCTTTCGCTCCACTGAGCTCGGATACCTATAGGATGTTAGGAGAAGCAGCTAATTCTGTAATCACATCTGCATTTTGTAGACGCCTCCTTCTTTCCGCTTCACGTTGTTTCAATTTATCCCTGTTCTGCTCCCTGTATCTTTGTTGACGTTCTCTTTTTTTTTGGAGAGCGTTTTGTTCATTACCTTGATCATTGCTTTGAATAGATGATGGTTGTATTTCTTCCAAACCAGATGAACTTTGAGCAGTAATTATTTCTTCATTATTCAGTTCTATTCTATTCGTGTTTGAAGAGGTAGATGGTCCGGCAATACTTTGTGAAAAATGTATGCGTTCTCTTCTTTCCGCTTCACGCTGCTTCAATTTGTCTCTGTTCTGCTCCCTGTATCGTTTTTGACGTTCTCTTTTATTATTATTTACTCTAAAAAAAAAAAATATATATATATATATATATATATATATAACGGGACCTGATAGTTCGCCTCGTTATCAGACGGGTCAGCCATCGTTAAATGTCCGTAAATACGATTAGGTAGACACAGTAAAACACCTTATTAGTCTTTAGATTTAGTTTTAGATTCAAAATCACAATGGATGGCACAGATACAGACTGATTAGCTAGACGGAAAACGCGGCAAGTTCGATAGCACGTGGCAACGACCGATGACGCTCACGCTTCAAACTCGAATGTCCAGTGACACTGTCCCTCTCTCTACCACAAGCCTCGACTGACGTTTTAAAATGTCAAACGTCACGTAACAAACGTCATGTGTCAATCGGTAATCATACAGCCAGTGTTGCCACGTGAATCGACCTTACCCAAGTGTAGTACTTGACGTTTCCGTTACAAATTATTTGGAAGAATAATAATCAAATAACACACACACACACTAATTGATTAACTGACGTCATGATGCAAGGTTCCGACACGGCCGTCCTGACATCTCACACGTCCTCGTGTGAGGTACCTATAACAAAAAGTTCACACAGTAAATGCGTCCACTCGCTCGGCCAACCTGGCCTATGATAGGCGAACTCGAATACTCTCAACATAATCTTTATTAATCATCATCAGTAATCAATTTACAAATTTTGGTTATTTCGAGATTCAGATTTAAGAGATCTCACTACTTTGAAACTTCTTAATGACAATATTAAATATTCTCTTAAGTAACGAACTTAGATTATCACAACAAGACAGAAAACTAATCTGTCTAACAGAACTTAATATGAAAACGAATAAACATCAGAACAACCTCTTTCTAAAATCCGTCAATGACTCAAGAAAACCTCCGTCTGGCATCTGATAGTTTTATTACCCTTCAAGACAACCATCCCAGCGTCTGACAGGCATTCTCAAGACAACCATTCCGGCGTTCGACAGCCATTGGAGACAACCAACGCGGCGTCCGACAGCCATTCAAGACAACCATCCCGGCGTCTGACAGGCCTTCAAGACAACCAACGCGGCGACTGACAGGCATTCAAAACCACCAACGCGGCGTCTGACAGCCATTCAAGACAACCATCCCGGCGTCTGACAGGCCTCCAAGACAACCAACGCGGCGACTGACAGGCATTCAAAACCACCAACGCGGCGTCTGACAGCCATTCAAGACAACCATCCCGGCGTCTGACAGGCCTCCAAGACAACCAACGCGGCGACTGACAGGCATTCAAAACCACCAACGCGGCGTCTGACAGCCATTCAAGACAACTCACCAATATTAAATTTCATTACTTTAGCTCACTTCTATCAAATTTAGATTTTTCGTAAATAGCACTCATTTCTATGTTCGTTAAATTTATTTACAATAACTTGTTCTCTTGAGAAGATTTAATAGTCTAGCCACACATATGATCATAAGCTCAAGTGAGCTCGTAACTATAGGCCACAGTGAACTTTAGTTTTGAATTAAAGACAAATCAGACATCATAATTTTAAAACCCTGATTTAAAATTTCTCAGCCCATTATAACAAAAAATAATCGGGTAGTACTAGAAATAATATTTGCAAAAATAACTCTTATTATCATGTCGCAAAGAAATGGTTCAGTACACAATACACTGGCACAACCTTATACACTGTATATATACCGGCGCGTGTATACATACATACACCAATAAAATTACAGATTGCTTGACAAGAGAACATTCGGCCACGGAATCAAAATAAAAATAGTACGACTCACCGGATTATGGTAATTTCCCACAAACACCTGCCACTTGGCAGTTGTCAACCGTTGCACATCAGACATCTCTCATGCTCAGGCTCTCATAAAACCCCATTACGTTACCACAAATGTTTTGGGTATTTTGACATCTTCTCATCGCCTGCAGAGTAGAGGCTCAAGTCTTGAAACCTTGGGCGTTCCGCAAAGCGCACGCAGCTCCGGCTGCGCCGCACGCAGCTCCAGCAGCGCCACACGCCATTGATCCGATTCACCACGCAGCTAGAAGCGCGCTCCTCAAGCGCACTTTGCACGCTCCGCAAGCGCACACCGCGCGCTCCGCAAGCGCACCTTGCGCGCTCCGCAAGCGCATTTGCATCAGCCAGCACTGTTGCGCGCCAAGCAACAGCTAGCACTATCGCGCGCCAAGCAACAGCCAGCACTGTTGCGCACCAAGCATCAGCCAGCACTGTCGGGATAGCACCGCGTCCAGCCGCACTTGCTCGCCTGCAGCGGACTCCTGCAGCGGACTCCTGCAGCGCACTCCTGCAGCGCACTATCACGCAGAGCGATCTGTTCTGCGTCAGCAATTGAGCGCACCTCGTAACGTGACGTTCACTTCCAGCCTCACTGCCAGTACTACTACACAAGTAATCACACAAGTACTATAAAAATATTGGCAGAAAGTGACTGTTATTCTGTTTCTTGATTTATAACGAGATTGTGAGCAGTGTAGTTCTTTATCCCACTTCTGATAACGGGACCTGATAGTTCGCCTCGTTATCAGACGGGTCAGCCATCGTTAAATGTCCGTAAATACGATTAGGTAGACACAGTAAAACACCTTATTAGTCTTTAGATTTAGTTTTAGATTCAAAATCACAATGGATGGCACAGATACAGACTGATTAGCTAGACGGAAAACGCGGCAAGTTCGATAGCACGTGGCAACGACCGATGACGCTCACGCTTCAAACTCGAATGTCCAGTGACACTGTCCCTCTCTCTACCACAAGCCTCGACTGACGTTTTAAAATGTCAAACGTCACGTAACAAACGTCATGTGTCAATCGGTAATCATACAGCCAGTGTTGCCACGTGAATCGACCTTACCCAAGTGTAGTACTTGACGTTTCCGTTACAAATTATTTGGAAGAATAATAATCAAATAACACACACACACACTAATTGATTAACTGACGTCATGATGCAAGGTTCCGACATATATATATATATGTGTTAAAATAAGCTTAATTAAAAATTGGTAGATTCAGGTACTATTAGATTAATAAAATCTTACATCACATTAATAGTATGTCTTGTGTTTAATTGACCTTGGTGATGTCCAGTTTCAATAATAATATCTTGTGACCCCTGTGATGATTGTTGGGTTCTAAAACATTTATAAAAAAAAAATTTAAGTTAATATTAAGTTTTTAAAATATTAAGTTAAATATTAAGTTATTAAAATATGCAGAAAAAAATTTTAAATGGCTTCAATATATTAGTGAACTCAAGAATCTTAGCTAGTTATTTCAATATACTACTAAAGATCGTAAATTATAAATATAAATAATGAATGTTTCACTATAAACTCCATTATGATTAGAAAAATTAATTAATTTTTTAAAGTTTAAATTAATAACAAATAAGAAAAAGATTCGTGCGCTGCACGCCATCAGCTGATTTTAAAATAAAGTTCTGTCAGTCTTAATAAATTTATTCTCTAAGCAATTGTTTTAATGCATTAATTTCAATAAGAATGAAATTAAAATTAATAATTAATTTAAAAACATGATATGCAATGAAATTTATGTGAATTTTAATCTACCTAGAGAGTAGATTTTACATTTACTGGCGCTCAATACACACCAAATATACGCGTGCTAAATGCACAGATAAATGCATACTTTAATTATAAAAATATAATTAACTTACTGATGACTTGATAATGTGTCATAGTGTGATTTTGCTTTCTTTGCAGGAGGCTGATCACTTCCACTCTCTAAATTATCACGGTCAGACATTTTATTATCAGAACAGAAAAATGATTTATTTACCAGAAAAACACAGGTTATGAGTACTGTAATAAACAGAGTATACACTATAGGTATCCGAGCTCAGTGGAGCGAAAGAGATGGCTTAACGCCGGATCGAGTGAGAGAGAAACGCACAGTCGACTCAGTGGAGCGAAAGAGATGGCTTAACGCCGGATCGAGTGAGAGAGAAACGCACAGTCGATTGCGCGTGGCGACGCGTCGCCACGCCAGAAATCGGTCTCACGTGCGCCTATAGATGTTTCACATCAAAAAAATAAAAATTCTGGCATGGCTTGAGAGTAAATTAATGCCGTCAAGGTTTCTCATTTATGAAACTTATGGTTTCATCTTTCATCATTTATGACACAAAATGGACAATTTCGATTTAAATCAAACTTATTTTTACAAATAAATAAAAATATTATTCCAAAAAACTAAAAAAGTGTGATGTGTGAAAAACCTGCCTTTAATTCTAATGATCGCCTCCCAGGCGATCGTGAGGTCTATAACTCGACAGCGAATTGTCTCCTCTGCCCGCTAATTACAAATAACGCATAATTTACAAATATTCCTAAATAACCAACCGAGCGCGGCCTCTCAGGCGATGGGTTGATGGTCCCATCAACCCATCACCTGATTAAAAAGGCAGCGCGGCGACGTGCAGCTGCCCGCGTACGCGGCGATACGAACATACATACTTATGGTATATTCTGGCTTCCCTGCTGACCTAACTAGATGCGATGATACCGAGTGAAAACAGAAGCTTGCCGTTTTGTATAGCGAAGAAACATGATAAGTGACATCCACAAACACGTACTGGGCCCTCGTGGTGGTTAAAATCCACTTCCTCTCACGAAGCCTGTGTCGCAGCATTGGAAACGTTACAGGTTGATTATGCATGTTGAACAATGCTAATATCCCACAATCTGCAATAAACCGCAATATGCTTAGGTGATTGATTGCTTTCCGCGATCTTCTACAAAAACGTAATGCACATAATGAAAGAACTTTTTCAGTGTCTTAGCAGTCCGAATAAACTTAAACTGAGAAATAACCTACACAAGTCTAACAGATATATCACATAACAAGTTGTCCCTAATTTCGCCCAATTTCGCCCTCCGAGCTCTCACTCAATTTGGTAGCTGTCAGAACCAAGGTGACCTTTTCACTCAAATGTCCGCTGACGAAATTCATCCCATTCTTTGGTCAAGTACCTAATAGTGCCTAATACTTTTTTTGTCCGAAAAGGTCAATTCGTTTAGCGTTTTCGTCTGTAGTCGGGCAAAGGAACAGATCGTCAGATCCTTGAAAAACTTTAGATTACAATTAAACTAGACGTGTTCTGTATGTGGAAGATAGATATACTTGAAGTTTAATACGAAACCGCTGGATGTTATGGGTTGAAATAGGGATATGAAAATCAAAAAATAATTAGTCCCTCTTATAGATAATAAAAAAAATTAAGACCCGTATTTTTTATTTTGTCGAAATTACCAAAAACTACTGAGATACAGCGTATTATAGTTACGGAGTGGGGCTAATTACGTCACGCCGTTGTACAAATATACGTCATGCGACATTTCAAATCAATATATCGTCCTAAGTATTTGAATGAAAAAAAAAAAATTAAAAATATGCGTTAATTTTTTTTTATAAATCTTTCTGATGGACATTAAATAATTTTTTAGGATACAACCCAATTCATTTGGGAAATTAAGGTTTCTATTAAAATTTGATTCTAAATTATTTGTTTTGTTTCTTTATAAACTTCAACTATATCGGACGACGGTTCTTACTTATCCAAGTTAGCACTTTTAGTGACCATAAACATCTAAAATTCGTTCACTCATTGATAGACTAAGCACAGCTTAAAAACCGCTGCGTCATAAAGTTTAAAATTTTAGACAATCGAAGAATTATTGCGAAGAATTAGCCCATGTGGTACCGGGCTTAGAATAGTACCAACTCATATGTTCCCGTGTGTGTCGTAAGAGGCGGCTAAGGGAACTCTCACCAGGGAAGCAGGCAGCAGCACTTCTCCTGTGGAATATCATATTACTGCGATCCCCAACCCGCTTGCTAAACGTGGGGATTATGGCAACGAGCCCTGGAAAGCCTTGGGGAGGCCTTTGTCCATCAGTGGAACTCTATAGCCTGAGAAGAAGAAGAATTATTGAAATATTATTCCCCGTCTTTTGTTGTAAAGAACTTCGTCGTTTTTCTGATGAGAAATTCCACCGGAGACCGGGCTGGACCACCTAAAGAGCAAAAAAATCTGTTTTTAGGATTTGTTATTATAGCGGTAACAGAAATACATCATCAGTGAAAATATCAACTGTCTAACGATCATGAGACACAACCTGGTGACCAGTGATCGGAATTGGTAGATTGAATTTTGGTACTTGTATCATAAATGTTCACAGAAATAATAACGTGGATAGCCATTTTCCCGGAATACAATTCCGGATCCAAGTAAATATTGTTAGTGTTGGTAGTGACATTATTACTACTCAATTAATTTTAAGGAAGATAACAAAACTAAACTGACTAAACAGAAATGTTAATGAGGAATGTTCATATATACGTTTCCGATCAATGGCCCCAATTCAATCTACCTATTTCGATCACTAGGTACTGGTGACAGACAAACAGTCTTAGTTATAGGATACCATTTTTACCCTATGGGTACGGAACCCTAAAAATTACACACTTCTTATTCAGCCTATAAAGGTCCAGTGCTGGACAAAAGCCTCTCCCAAGGCTTTCATTGTTGGGGGGGGGGGGGGGGGGGTGATATTCCTCAGAACAAGCGCTGCTGCCCGCTTCAGTTAGATTCCGGTGAGAGTTCCCGTAGTCGCCTTTTACAACACCTACGAAAAGATATGGGTTGGTACTATTCTCTGCCCGGTACCACACTCAAGCTAAATTTAGGAAAAATAAAAATAAACAATATCAATTGAGTCATGGAGTCATGTCTGATTAGCTTATCACATGATACACAATAATCTTTATAATACGGAAAACTTTGCGTAGTACGGATGACAGCAGGTCATGCTACCCGAAACTGACGAATATTCCCAATCAATCTTAAGCCTTAATATTTTATAGATAAAGTTGAAAATCTAATAAAGAAATCTGATAGACTGTAGTAGCTTGATGGGCTGTTATCGGTACATAATTTTTATAATGAAGACATATGAGGTTAATTTACTACAAATGAACTTCATATAAAAGTCAACCAACAGTCATATTGTTTTTTTTTCAGTAATTCTCGTAATAACGCTCGGTCTGCAGGGTAATAGGGTAGTTGATTAAAAATCTAATTAGTCCGTCAGTCAGATTTCCAAAAAATACTAAAGCGATCAGTGACGTCACCAGCCACCACTCCTGATCTTTGATGCCTTTTATATTTGTCAATTTTTTTGATAAAACAAAATATACGTATCCAATATTTTTCTATAGTCGAATGACAGACTAAATAGAATCAATTTTTTTTAACCCAGGAATCATCCCTATTGCGTATCACATTGTCAGTAGCAATGGGTTCTTTCATTTTGACAGTTCGACAACATTCATTGCGTTGTTTACGTTATTAAGCAGACACACATTCCCAACAATTAGAACAATGGATTAGCAATTGGCTTCAAAATGATTCCAATTGGTAGTCATAGTGTGTTACACGATTAGGGTTCTGATCTCAATCTCAATCTGTCAAAAATACTTTAGATTTTCCTACAGTTTAACTAGCTTTTGACATTTGTTTGTAGCCGAAATGAAAGTGTTACTAGATTTTGAACGTTGTAAATTACAAGAATTGGCGTTAGTTTCCGCGACAAGGTGGTTTGGAGAATTTTAAGTGCATGTATAATTGTTATATCTCGTTGATCAGTTGCGAATTACAAATCCAGTGCTGTACACTAACAGTAGCAGTGACTTTTATTTTGTCAGTTCAACGACATTCATTATGTTATTGAAATATTACAGATAATTACAAATACAAATATTTATTGGCACAAAAAATACATTTTTTTTAATTTTTTGTATAGGTACATTAATACTGCATTACGATAGGTACAATAGGTTTATCCCTGTCCCCTAAACTAGGCTAGGCCTGTATCTTAGGGGGCAGTGTCCGGTTACAGGGTATACAGTTTCTGTCCTCTCCTTTGAAAATAGGATGTTGAATAGCTTTTTTAAGGGCATTGGGGAAAACTCCTGATTGAATGCAAAGGTTAAAGATGTAGGTTAGAGGAGGGACTAGAATATGGCGTTATGTTTTCAGTAATGATGCTGTGATACCGTCCCAACCCACGGCACAGTTACTGCGTAGCTGTAATATAGTTGCTTCCACGTCCCTTTCGTCTACCTCAGCTTCGACCAACAAATTACAGGGCGGATCGTTTATTAGGTTTGGGGGGGGGGGGTATATTAAAGACTAGGTATTACAGAGGTTTTATGCAAATAAATATGACCATTGACCGACGACCAGGGGCCCTAGTCTGCTATTGAAATAGTGTCAGAATGGTCGATCAGTGATGTCATAATGATCAATTTTGACAATTTTCTTAATCTACCAACAAAATGGCGTCATTATGACTTTACAGTGGCCAAACACTGACATCCACTCCATATTAATATTATGTTCAAATCGAGTATTAGTTATTAGAAAATCATTTCTACTAACGGGTTTTATAATAATGGCAATATGGCAATGTCATTCTATCAGACTGACCGATAATGAATCAATCATTATGTATTTACATTTGTATTCAATTGTCGTCCTCCGTGGCGCAGCGGTCAACAGGCCTGCCTGCGACGTCGAGGCCCCGGGTTCGATCCCCGGCCAGGTCATGATGGAAAACGATCTTTTCCTGATTGGCCTGGGTCTTAGATGTTTATCTATATATGTATCTATTATAAAATATAGTATCGTTGAGTTAGTATCCCATAACACAAGTCTCGAGCTTACTTTGGGGCTTGCCGAATCTGTGTGATTTGTCCGTATATATATATTTATTTATTATGTATTTAGCAGATTACGATCTTTTAGCACAATGACAATATAATCGTGTTGGAACGACAAATTTATAAAAATGGCAGATTAGGGCCCCCAGTGAAGGTCGCGGGAAATCGCTGGATGGGGGAGGCGAAGGATCGGTCGTCGTGGAGGTCCTTCGGGGAGGTCTATGTGCAGCAGTGGACGTCTTTCGGTTATTGTAATATTACACGATGCAACGTTCTTCCATCGTCAACAACATTCATTGCATTGTTTACGTTGTGGACCGAACACAGGTTTCGTACATATGCGGAAATGGATTAGCATTTAGCAATGCTAATCCTGCAGTCTTGAGAGACATGTGCTTAAAGATTTATCCTTTCCCCTCCTTTTGCAGTGGCAAAAAATCATATTCACAATAGGGAACTTCTCACTATACATATTAATCTATGATTTTTTGTACCCCAGATGACCCGCAATTCAGCGAGTTGGTATGGCAGGCGGAGGTGGCTATCGACAACGGTATCTTCCCGGAAAGGATATACCAGGGCTCCAGCGGGTCTTACTTCGTTAAGAATGCTGGAGGGGTAAGTTTATACTATTTTATTCACTTATTTAGACAATAAAAGAGTTTGGGTCTCACACGCAATACAGGCAAACATTAAGAAGGGACTCTAGTTCCGAGGAATTTGGAAAATAGGTATTTGAAGAAACTATTGCCGTCGCGCTGCTTCCAACCTCTCCCGGAAAAGTGCGAAAAGGACAGTTATATCAAAATTTAGAAAAGTATACCCATACCTCTATTATTTTATTTTTTGTCCAAAACTTATCACGTTTGTCTATGAACTTTGAGACGCTCAAAAGAGCGATGTTAAAGACACAATATGCATTGAAAGTAATTAAAGAAAAAAGAAACTGTTTTGTTGACTATGTGGATAGAAAAATAACAAATACATTGATTTAATTTAATTCACATGTTAACTGCATTATTCTCGTGCCCAAAAAGGGTAGTCGTGCCGATCCTTCCAACTATCAGCCGATTTCGATCACCTCCATACTTTGCAAAATTATGGAGCGTGTATTGAACTCGCGCTTCTTGGCATACCTGGAAGGTAACGATCTCCTCAGTGACCGACAGTACGGGTTTCGCCGCAATCGGTCAACTGGGGACGTACTAGTGTATGCCACTCACTTGTGGGGCGAGGCCCTCGAGAGAAATGGGGAAGCGATTGCTGTCTCCCTTGATGTCTCGAAGGCCTTCGACCGGGTATGGCACGCTGGCCTGTTGAGTAAGCTTCCAGTGTACGACATTTCCCCTAGTCTGACTGGCTGGGTAAAAGACTTCCTGACTGAACGGTCCCTCCGAGTTGTTGTCGACGGATGCTCATCTGAGCCCATGTCGACTAATGCCGGTGTTCCGCAGGGGTCTGTTCTCTCTGCAACTCTGTTTCTGCTGCATATTAACGATCTGCTGATGCCCGGTATCTATGGGTATGCAGATGACAGCACAGTTGTGGAGAGATACCTGCCGGATGCTCGGGCTAGTAGGGAATCAATCCGGTCCGAAAGAGAGGCCATGGTAGAGCGAACGAGTGTTGCACTTCAGGCAGTCTCCGAATGGGGCAATGCCAATCTTGTAGCGTTCAATGCCGCCAAAACGCAGGCGTGTCTTTTCACCGCCAAAAGGAGCCCGTTCACCTTGGCTCCTACTTTTCGGAATGTATCCTTGGAGTGTACCGACCGCCTTCAGCTTTTGGGTGTTGAGATTTCCTCGAACCTAAACTTTGGGCGGTTCATTGAGTCCAAGGTCAAGGTGGCTGCCAGAAAACTTGGCGTTATCGCAAAGGTCCGGCAGTACTTCACACCAGGGCAGCTTCTAATGTTGTACAAAGCACAGGTCCGTTCGTGTGTGGAGTACTGCAGCCACATTTGGGCTGGTGCTGCTAAGTGTCACCTGGCCACTTTGGTTCAGTGGAGAGGCGTGCGAAGAGGCTGATTGGTGACCTTGATTTAACTCGAGTTGGTCTCCAAAGCGTAGAGTAGCCAGCCTTTCGGGGTTCTATAGGATACATTTTGGGGAGTGTGCGAGGGAATTGCACGATTTAATTCCCCCATCTCCGTTCCACCATCGGACGACCCGTCGTACGGCGAGTTTCCACCCTTATGTTGTTAACACCTCAACGATCCGGACGAAGCGTTTCGCCTCGTCCTTTATACCGCGTACATCGAGGGACTGGAACAATCTGCCGGCGGCGGTGTTTCCGTCGGACTACAATTTGAGTGTCTTCAAGGCTAGAGTGAATAGGCTCTTAATAAACTAATGCGCTTTACCATCAACGATTGCGTCACTGCTTACCATCAGGCGGGATTGCGGTCAAGCGCTGGTTTATATTTTAATAAAAAAAAAAAAAGTTGGTCTCCAAAGCCTAGAGCACAGGCGTAGAGTAGCCAGCCTTTCGGTGTTCTATAGGATACATTTTGGGGAGTGTGTGAATATAAAAAAATAAAAAAAAAAGAAATGATTTCGTAATATCATGGATATTTTTGTCACGTAAAATCTATTAGTCTTGACAGAAAAGCAGTGTTCCTTTAATATTTATAGCCTTTTATCATATAGCCTGTGTTCAATAGGCACCTTAGGAAGACAATTACTTGTGGTTAGACTGGAAGGAAACCCATCATAACATAACTGGAAAAAAGACCAAATGAGTTACAAGTGTGCTTTACAATGGTATTTATGACAATACATGTATATAGATTTGTGCCATTCCTTTGAAAATCTCTTGGACACCTCAAATAGAAAAAGAGATTCTCAGATGCGAACTACTCCATATAACTCAGTCTTCACTAATATGCATAAATATTAAGAGGGGACTCTAATGCCGAGGAATTTGGTAAATAGGTATTTGAAGAAACTGTTGCCGTCGCGCTGCTTCCAACCTCCCCCGGTAAAGTGCGAAAAGGACAGTTGCAGCTCGGACTGATTTTATCTACAAAAATGTTGACCAAAGGACGTTTCGTATTCAGCTGTTTTCTTTTTCAATTAAGAGGAAAAGCAGGCCTATGCTTCTATTATTTTCTTTTTTGTCAAAAACTTATAATCACGTTTGCCTAATAGTCATCTGAACATCACGGTAAAAATGGGTTATATTTCGCGATTTTAAATTATCGTATTACTTTTATTAATTAAGTTTCGAAAAAAATCAAATGATAGGGGCACGTATAATCACGGTGTAAAATTGTAGAAAAAAATAATTGCTCTAAAAGCATTATCCACGAAGCAAACAGCGGAGTACGTTTGTATAAAGACAGCACTAGTAGAGTTCCCTCTTAATGCAATTATACATTACTCAGCAAGAATTAGGAGGAATCACAAAACGGTATTGTTATATGGACTTACGACATTTTGCAGTTAAGATGTCTCGCGTCTGTCTGAGAATGGTCACGTTGTTCACCACAAAATTGCAGTCTTGGCCTGTCTTGAAACTAGTTTAAATATGAGACGTTAGAGCTTCATGCGGTTACATGCGGTGTTGAATTGAAGCTGGTTTTCAGATACTATATTAAGTAAATGTTTTATGATATAAAATGTCTATAAAGTCGTGGTGGCCTAGTGGTTAAAACACCAGCCTTTCAAGTATGAGTGTGCGGATTCGATTCCAGGTCACGCAAGTAATAATAATAAGTTTATTTCATATAAATTTGGTTTAAATTACATGTCAAGGAGTCTCCATCCCTACTAATATTATAAATGCGAAAGTAACTCTGTCTGTCTGTCTGTTACGCTTTCATTCTCTGCCACTATCTAAACCACTAAACTGATTTTATTGAAATTTGGTGCAAAGATAGGGTTGACCTTGAGAAATAACATAGCATAGTTTTGATTCAGGACTTTTGAAGAGTTCTCTTAGAAACGCGATATATCCGAACTCCACGCGAGCGAAGCCGCGGGCGGAAAGCTGGTTTAGCCATAAAAATGCCTGTAGTTGAAAGCTTCTTCCCCTAATACATAAAAAATGCGATTAATTGTATAAGCGCGTGCGTGTGTGTGGTGTGCGTGCTTGTTGGTGCGTGTATGTGTGAATAAATAAATAAACAAAGTACCAATGTAACTTTCTAAGTTGTATGTACTTTCTAAGTATACCTTGGAATGTGAAGGAAGGAAATCATCTTGAGGAAACCTGGACCTTAAGTCTGAAATCGCTCAGTCCTCTGTACGAGAAGGGGGGACCTGTGCCCAGCAGTGGCAGACGATATAAAGGTTGATGATGCTGTATTTATGAAATTAAAATAAATATTGTAATGGCGGAGGTTCTTGCTCATTTTCTACATACAAAACTATATTTTAGAAGAGATGGTTACAATTTTTTTTTGTCGTTCTAAAGAATCTTGCGTGTATGTACATATTTGAAATAGAATATTTGACTTTTTGAAATGTGATGAGTGTGATGGCCGAATATTTCCTGTCTAAGGATATGGACTATCTGCTTTTTAATTAAATCTACACTAAGGTCCGCCTTGATCCGCTATAGATTGTTACGATGAACTTAACGATTAAGTTCCTGGCAATCTTTTGAAGATGACAGAGAAAGGATATCACTACATACTATAAAAACAAAGGACCCTCGACGTGTCTGACTGTCTGAACAAAGAGTTTTAAAAGCGAGGCCCAAAAATTGTTTAACAATAGCAAACAGCTGCATATAATTTTCGAAGGCAAAGGCAGATGCTTATTATACACAAAAAAAAAAAAAAACTGGAGACGAAGTGTGCCTGCATTTTTGCAGCTTTTGTATCTCATGTCACATGTGCTAAGAGGCGACCTTATTGTTTGCGCTACTGCTAAGGATTTTTGAATTGTAAACACCACAAATACAATATATGTAAGTACTTACTTATACCTTCTTTGTATATCTATATAAAGGGTGTCTCTGACATCGACGCACAAACGAGTACCATGGATCCAGTACATGACTCTGAACTCCCCAGTGGTGGAATTTTTCGTCGGCTTTTTCATGATTCTAAAAAAATATATGTAGTTTTTTTCCCTTTAGACCGTTCATAATTGCTATACTTTTATAACCCAATAAGATTTTAAAGTAAAATTTTATTAATTCGTTAAGTACTACAGAAAAAAGCGCAATGAAAACAAAACTCGAAAAACTATCTTATCAGCTGATTTAATAGAGTACAGGTATCAACGTCATACCTACAAACCCGCACGACGGCACGCTTGCAACGTTCAAAGGCCGAGCCGACACTTTTTTTTAAACACTGAATTCTGTAACCGTTCATTAACGACATAAAAGTAAATGACTATCATAATTTTATTAGTGGCATGCGGTCTAGCCTTTTCGCGAAGTTTACGATGTCAGATACAGCCTGTATATAAAAATCAATGCCACTTTCTTTGTAATTTTATAACTCAAGAACGGACTCACCTATCCAAACCAAATGTTTAGGCTTTGTTCTGACTAATTCGTAGATGGTTTATGTGAAGTTTGGACAAAATCGATTGAGCGGTTCTTCATCACATTTTTCAATTAAAATAAAAAATATGTTTTTGTTTGAGTAAATGAATTTTATGGTCCAATTTATTTTCTATTATTTCACTTTGTACGTAGCGAAGCACATACCGGGCCGCTAGTACAGTATAAGATTTAATATACCTATGAATCGCTCATGAATTAAGCAAATAACTCGTAAACTTGACATAGTTTTCGGGAAATTACATAAAGCGTACATTAATATCTGTCATGAAACGGGGAAGAGAGGGCTGCAAGCTTAGCTCCTACTTTTGGTATGGCAGATACATTCAAATATGTATACAATAGAGTTTTTGTTGTCGGCCTCATTTGTTTAGTGAACTATGGTTCATTTGTCTTCTTCAACATGGGCAATGGCTCTGGGGTTGGGCATAGTGCCCCAGAAAAAAATATATCCTTTCTTAAGATTATATAATATTACACGTTTATGTGTATGCAGGTAGTCCCAAAAATTGCGTCAAGCGGGAGATCAGAGATGGAGCATCTCTTGGATAAATGTTACGAGATTTTTCATAGTTTTCGTGTTATGATTAATTTTTTTCTGATGGACGGCGAATTTTCGACAAAAAAAAAATTAACGAAAATTCTCCATCAGCTTCGTAACTTTCACCAACATTTTTACAATGTTGGTGAAACCCCAAAATTTATGGTTGGAGAATGGTGACTTAAATGTTCAACTTTACAATATTAAAATCTAAACAGGTGACTTCGTGGTGTCTTTGTAAACCTTTTTACATAGACACCACAAAGTCACCTTTTTAGATTTCAATATTGTAAAGTAGAAAAATCTCGAGCCCTTGCTCGAGAATTTTCTACTCTCCGCTTTCATAATCATTAGAAAGAAGTACATAATGGGCTGATACTTGGGCGAAAATAAGCCTTCATTTACTGGGTATGTTTTTTTTTCTTAATATTATTAACGCTTAGTGCTTGACCGCAACCCTGCCTGATGCAATCGTTAATGGTAAAGCTATTAAAATCCTGTTCACTGTAGCCTTAAAGACACTTAAATTGTAGTTAGACGGAAAGACCGACGCTGGTCAATTGCTCCAGTCCCTCTATGTACGCGGTATAAAAGACGAGGCGAAACGCTTCGTCCGGATCGTAGTGGTGAGCACAAAAACGTAAGGTTGTTGGATACTCGCCATTCTGGTCGTCCGATGATGGAGCGGAGATAGAGGAATTAAATCATGCAATTTCCGCGCACACTCTCCAAAATGCATCCTATAATACACCGATATGCTGGCCTTGTGCTCCAGGCTTTTGGAGATAGTTTTGAACAATATTTGGGCCGCCAATTAGTCTTTTCGCACGCCTCTTCAGCACCAGCCCAAATGAGGTTGCTGTACTCCACACTCGAACGGACCTGCGCTTTGTATAACATTAGAAGCTGTTCAGGTGTGAAGTACCGCAGGATCTTTGTTATGACACCAACTATCCTGGCAGCCACTTTGGCTTTGGACTCAATGAACCGCCCAAAAGGTTTGAGGAAATTTCAACCCCCAAAAGCTGAAGATAGTCGGTGGACTACAATAATACATTCCGAAAAGTAGAAGTCAAGATTTTCTCTCTCTCAGATGATTACAATTTTTTTTTCCGACTGTCTCATTATTTGTAAGGTTCATTCGCTTTTTAGCCAACCAAATAAAAACTATAGGAAAGTTGAAATTTTTTGCGGATTTTCGATTGTAGATTTGGGCGCAACGCAACAATTTTACCAGCAAAACAATGGGCGCAGAGGATAAGGGACCGTTTTATTGTTACTTCTTTCATTCTCATTAGCAAGAGTGACAACCGAAACTGCGGGGCGTGATTGCACCCCCTGCTGTTTCAGTTTCCCGCAGAACACAATAACGCAGGACCCAATGTTCTTAGGTCAGTATCTCCGAGCATTGGTATTTTTTGTTTTGCGTATGGTCACTCGGTTACCTACCTGCCTTTGTTACGCCCATACCTGGGATGGATGACTTTTTATTTAAATTTGAAAGAAATTAAAATGTTTGGCTTTGTACACTAACATTTTCATAATTTGGTCAAAATTCCGTAGCCGATTATATTATGCATAAAAGTACAATTTAAGCTGATTCTTTGTCCAAGCAATGAAAAGAATTAAAGAAAACAAAGAAAAAAGTATTTAAAAAAAAGGGATTTATGGCAAAAATTCTAAAAATTCAGAAAAAAGTCATAAGCGCCAAGCGATTCGTCGTGTTCCGGCATGATGTCTGGTGAAGCTGTACGGATCTGTGCAGTTGTGTTGCGATGTGTTCCGGGTACGATGCGCCAAATGTTGTTGTGTCGGGAGATTGGTCCTCGTGGAGGGTCTCCATATCAATCGCCCTCTGGCGCAGCATCGTTGGTCGTGTTGTTTTTTAACATTGCATCACCTCGCTCAACTGCCGTCTTCCTTCTTATCACTCAGATATTTTCTTTTTTTGCGTGAATAGGCTTAATAAACTAGCGCGCTTTACCATTGTATCACTGCTTACCATCAGGCGGAATTGAGGTTACTACATAGTATATAATAAAAAAAAAATCTGTATGTTCGTTCCCGCTAATCTTTAACGACTGGATCACGGCACTTTAACGGGACTTTCACCGGCAGATACCTAATATTATAGAGCAACATATAGGCTTTTTGTTCCGTTAGAACCTTCTCGTAGGATAATTTCCGATAACCACGGGCGAATCTAGTAATAAATATTATCGTTCTGGCTGACAGTGGTGGTCTATAAAAGATGGTTGAACAATGTTTGGCCAAAGTATGGTGAATCATTATTTATAACAAGAACAAAGACATTCAGGTTATACAGATTTCCAATGCTATTGTTAAAAAAAGAAAATAATGGTACACAAAGGTCGATTGAGGTTTTGAGTAAGAAAGAGACATAAGTATTTTATCATTGTTTAACCCAAAACTATCATAAAACTCACTTTTATGTCAATAACATTCTAAATACAATTTTTGAGTTTATAGATCCAGCATGTTAAGCCAAGCAATAACATTAACAGTCCGACAAATAAAAGTTCAGAAGCAGAATTCAAGGAAACCTGTCACGTCAGTAACAATCCGACAAAATTAATTTCTTTAGCAGAAATTTAAGGCAGAAAATAAATAAATTATAAATGCATATTTTAAGTACATATGTAGGTAATGTGTATATTATATCTCATCAAAAACATAAATGTGAAATGAGAGCAAAGTTGAATATTATGAGTGAGATTTAAACATTAAAAGCAGCAATACCTGTGGGTGCAGCTATTGCACCTGACTTATTCATTCGCTTCTTAGCCCAGTTTTTAATTGTATTGATTAAATAACTTTTTCCCGGGCCGCCTGTCCCACTAACAAATATTCTCAAATTTAGATTCATCTAATAAAGTCCTTCAGATCTTGTCGAACATACGAGTACGTTTTTGGTCTACATTTAAACCTTCTATCATTTGCTCAAGCTCATTTTCAGATACCAAATACACACATCAAAAGTGTCTAGGGATCAACATATATTTTTGCAATAACTTTTCTCCTGATTGATATTAATTAAAATTTTCTTTAAGGATTCATCAAATAAAGTGTTTTCGTTTGTCACAGTAACGATAAACCAAGTCACCTTTGCATTAATAAAGAAATTTGCCATTTTCCTAATAAAGGGATATTTGACATTTGAACCACTAACACAAAAGTTCGAAAAAAAAGACTGAAATAACAGTTTTCTCTAAAATTTTATTGGGTAACTTAAACAATTAATAATCCGTGTTTCTACCGCGAACACTAACAACACAAGAATATCGGTTTGGCATACTCAAAATGAGTTCATCCAAATCACGCTGTGGAATGGCCGCCCATGTTCGTTGCAACAACAAAAAAAGGTCTTCTAGCGACTGGATACCCTCCATATTCGGCAGAGCTCTTCTCTGTAGCATATCCCATGCATGCTCAATCGGGTTCAAGTCTGGCGACTGAGCAGGCCAGGGCAGGACATTGATGTTAGCTGCGGCGAGAGTCTGTCTTACAACTCTTGCGGTGTGCGGTCGTGCATTATCATGCATTAACTGAAATAAGGGACCGATTTGCACTTGTAGAGGAACGATGACGTCTGATACAATCGTCTCAGCATAAATTTGAGCGTTGAGGTTGCCTCTGATCCAAATCAACTCAGTTCTTCCGCCGATCCAAATACCCGCCCATACCATGATGGTTCCACCACTATAAGGATGGACTTCCTGGCAGGATTTTAATCGCTGTTGGCGTTCAGGGGTTCTCCAGTGTCGTATATGTCTTGTATCCGGTCTCATACCAAAACGAGACTCATCAGAAAAGCACACGAAACGCCATTGTTCTTCTGCCCAATTTCTGTGTTCAAGAGCCCATTGATATCGAATCCTACGATTGTGCATTGCTATAGGTGGTACCCGTAGCGGTCTTCGGGAATGAAGGTTCACTTCATGCAAGCGGTTTCTGACTGTTTGGTCGCTAATTAAGTTCCCTGAAGAGTGATGAAGCCTCACGGCTAACATCATGGCGGTTATTGTTGGAGCTCTTCGAGTTAAGATTTGAATGTATCGGTCTTGTCTCCGTGTGGTGCAGCGATACCGTCCTCCATGGCGCTCAGCCACGGTACCAGTGCTTCGGTAACGTGTCCAAAGTCGACTGATAACACTCTGACTTGTATTCAGAGCTAAAGCCACAGTACGTTGCCGGGAACCAGCTTCTATCATTCCCACGGCTCTGAGCATTTCTTCCCTGCTTAAATGACGTCGCCGCTCCATAATAACGTTGGTTTTAATCAGTAGTAGGGAAACAGTAGCACTAATAATGTCTTCAATGCGTTGTATGTTTTTATAGGGAAAATATTGACAGCTGATTTTCATCTTTTACTCGAATTTGATTCACAGTTCCTGATTCAAATTATGAAATGCACCAAAAAGGATCCATATAAATTTATAAAATCATAAATTTATTACAAAGCCACATCTCAATCTCAAGAAATCCGCATAAAAATGCTTGATCCCTAGACACTTTTGATGTGTGTATTTAGCATTTCTGAAATCTTCCATTGCATTCGCAGCGTCAACAGGTAAGAAGTCCAGTGGATTCTCTATACCAACATCTTCGTGATCATCTTCCTGTCGATCTCTTTCAATTTCCGTTACTTTTTCTTCAATTATTTCAAACGCTCTCTCTATGTTAGTTAAGAATTCTGTCTGTACATATCTCCGTAAACAAATGTTATAGGAAATTGAAGGCTTCAGTGTAAGTATTTTGTCTAGACTTCAGTACTTACTGCTAAATCTCTCCATGGATAAAACATTAATAAAAGCGAAACATTGTATTTTTCTGGGTGTGTATTTACGTCGTAAGTATAGTGATTTATTAAATAAGGTCTCTGTCGTTTCCATAAATATTAGTTTGATGATAATTTATATACATACCTTAGCCGAAGGGGGCATAGTCCCTATGTCAAACCATCGAGCAAAACTATATATATATTCATACTCTCTAAGTCTTCTGGACATTGAGGATAAATATTATCAAACCAAGATTCGAAGTAGATGTCAGTAGAATCTGATTCAAGATCGATTATCTCTTTTAGTTTTTACTCTTGTGTTGCGATATATATTTACATCGAGCCAACGGATTGTGGTCTGTGTATCGGTACCAGTACACCACATTCTCTGCTATTGAGTGCTCAGAAACCTACGTTAAAAAGCCTACTAGCGAGATATTTTGTAGAATTTATGTTGTCAAAAGTGTCTACTGAGAGGCTTTTTCACTTTTAGTCGTATATTTGGTTATATAATAATTTAGTACAGCTGTCTTTTCACCTTCATACTGTAAATCCATGTTACAATTTTATTCCAAGCGAGGAGGATTGCTGGATTTATAGTCGTTAATGTAACGCGATTTTTCTTCGCTGGGTATATTATAAAGTCTATTACTTTTTTAAAGTTTTCCTAGCCGTTATTGATTCGGTTACGTTATGTACGGTTACGGTTATGTTTATGCCTCTGATAATAATTGATAACACGATCATGTAATATTGGTGATACTTTTACCTCCTCAACAGTCGAAACTTGCAGTATTGGTGAATTTTTTACCCACAACATTAGATGGAAATGCTGTAAGCCCCTAGACTGGTATAGGTCAGTCAGTGATAAAAATGACGATTTTTGGACGTTAATATTTAAATAACTGAGATATGTTTATGAAATTTAGAGTACATATGTATCTCGCAAGTCTCAATATATGAGCCAAATTTGACACGTTAATGTGAAATAATTTTTGAGTTATGAGTGGGTCAAAAGTAGCTCTTAATGGTTCATGTAATATTACACGGTGCTGCTCGCCATCTGTAGGCCTAGTATGAGTTTTCATTACGAAACTCGATCGTCGATATAGAGCGCGTTTGATTCAGCGATTGGCCCGCTTTAAGGTCGTAAGAACTCTCAACCAATGAGAGCGCCAAACGCGCTCGCTATCGACGATCGAGTTTCGTATTGAAAACTCATACTAGGCCTACTGTTACCTGCACTTGGCTCGACACGCTACCGCGTGTCTAGATGAAAGCGAACTACGATTGCTTTTTTTGAAGTGATAAAAAAGTTTTAACGAGAATTGGGAGTTGAAATTTCAAGTAAGCGTCAGATTTAGGAAGCTCACATTAAATGTCTTACTTTTTAAGTTTTGCTTGTATCACGTGTACGGCGGTGAACACGTTTTTTTTATATTTGGCAAGTTTTCAGCCATGCTCGTTTCTATTTTGGCTAGTCATTGTTTATTGTCTGCATATATCCATTTTATTGCCAATCACTGGTTAAGGATCCTGTACACGTGTTACCTCGCTTCGCCTCGCTTAATCGCTTACTTACAATTAAATGATTATATTGGCGTGGTTACCTGAAATATGGTAAATCATTTTATGTAATATTCTGTGTCTTGAAATGTTACTTGCTTAAAAGCCTAGTATTGCATACGATCACTAGATTTCTAACTGAACAGACAGCTATGCTGCTAGGCCAGTTCTTCCCAACGAAAGCACTAGGAAGTGCGACTGGGCGACTGGGCGAGCGTTTTGGGGGACTGTCTTTTGTAATTTGGACGTCCGAAAAGTTCTAATTTGAATAAATGACGGAATGCTTAGATTTCGTGAATTAATAGTACAATGTAATGTACAGACGATGATACCACACCAAGCTACTACAATCTGTCAGATTTCCTTATTAGATTTTCAGCTTTACCTCTAAAGCAATTGATTTGGACATTTTTGGACGATTTCTGACAGTTTCGGGTAGGTTTAACTGCTGTCGTCCGTCCTTGTGGTAATCTTGAGAAATCTAGAATTTATTATTAAATTGTAATAAAATTATATTATTTTAAGATATTCAAACAGAGTTTCCTCTCTCCTGTTACCCTATTTTGCTGTGCCTTACAGGGTCTATAATTGATCTCACATAAATTGTTACCACCCTATATGAACTTATGGTATAGCAATAAAGATATTGAGTATTGAGTATGTTGCACGCACTGATGCTTTATCATACAAACATTAGCTGTACATCGATAAACATTGATTTATCAGATAAGTGTTATATCACAACGTGTGCACGTTGTGTTACCACCACTTCATGAGTGTTTTATATAATAAAGATCCAATCAAACATCAACGAACCTTTCGAGTCCCGTTCATCGTCATTATCATCAACCTTTTATCGTCCCACTGCTGGGCACAGGTCTCCTCTCATACAGAGAAGGATTGAGCGTAATCACCACGCTTGCTCAATGCGGTTTGGCGATTTCAGACTTAAAGTCCAGGTTTCTTCAAGATGTTTTCCTTCACCTTCAGTCATTGTTCAAGATATACTTAGAAAGTACATATAACTTTAGAAAAGTTACATTGGAACTTGCCAGACCTGGAATCGAACCCGCGCACTCATACTTGAGAGGCTGGTGTTTTAACCATTAGGCCACCACGACATTCGAGTCCCGTTAGATAGTAAAAATAAATATTCGTCTGCTATTACTAAGTCTAGTGGACCTCTGCACTTTTGCTTTGGTTTCTCGTACGCTTTCTAAAGAACCAGCACCCTTAAATTCTTACCTTACCTACCCCTTAAATTAGGTATAATCCATTCCTTCATTTCAAAAAACTTCTCTGAAAAACGTGATTTTTTTTTAAATAAATATTCGTCTGCTATTACTAAGTCTAATGGACCTCTGCACTTTTGCTTTGGTTTCTCGTACGCTTTCCAAAGAACCAGCACCCTTAAATTCTTACCTTACCTACCCCTTAAATTAGGTATAATCCATTCCTTCATTTCAAAAAACTTCTCTGAAAAAACGTGATTTTTTTTTAATTATATATAAATTAAATTAAATTATATATAATATTTTTTTTTTCTAGTATTTGACTGCGATCTCGCCTTATCGTAAGCAGTGATGCAATTACTGGTGGTAAATCGCCCAAGATTATTAAGAGCATATTCACTCTAGCCATGAAGAACACTAAAACTATAATCTGACGGGAATAAAAATTTGACGCTAATAAAAATAAAGTCATTTACTCAAATTAGGCTGAGAAGCGGGACTTTTTGACAATATTATATAAGACAGTCCCCTAAAACGCCCGCTCTTCGCCACTTCCCAGTGCTTTCGCTGAGAATAATATTAATGTGTTAACGCCATGGCCCCGAGATTGTAAATTAACAATGTTTTTCCTCAATTATTATGATCGTCCTTCTGTAGATCACTTTTTGTCGAATTGTAGGCTACTTCTGTGCGGAAATGTGGTAGCAATTTTCCGCCTATTTCTTTTATGATAAGAAAAATGTTGTAATTCTTCCTGTAAAATCCAGGCAGATTTACATCTATGATTATTATTTAAGTAGTTGTGGTGGCCTAGTGGTTAAAACAACAGCCCCTCAAGTATGAGTGTGCGGTTTCGATTCCAGGTTAGGCCAATGTAACTTTTCTAAGTTATATGTACTTTCTGAGTTTTTCTTGGACACCAATAACTGATAACAAGGTGAAGGAAAACATCTTGAGGAAACCTGGACTTAAAAAAGTCTGTAATCGCCAACCCGCAATGAGCAAGTCTGGTAATTACGCTCAATCCTTCTTTGTGAGGAGACCTGTGCCCAGCAGTGGGACGATAAAAAAGTTGATGACGATGATGAATATGATGATGATTATTATTTATCTTAATTAATTACGATACGAGATGTAATGATATTCTATAACATTGTATAAGATTGCTATCATACGGATAACATTGAAATATAACACGAATATGTCACAGTGCAACAATACTTGTAATTTTAAGTTTAAGAATGCTGTCTGAATAAATAATTGACTTTTTAATAAATGTCTCCCCTCTCCCCTCTAGCATATGATCAAAATCGGAACTAACACAGCCGTGTTATTTTTTCAACAATATTATACCAAAATAAACCAAATTACATATTACCAAAGTGTACCCTGTAAAAACACTCAAGCATCTAATATCCTAGTAACATCCTATATTCATGTCCTTCGTTCCTCTGTAGACCCGTAGAAAACGTAGAACGGCCTGTTTCCCTTATTTGGAAGGGACAGATTATCCGGTAATCCTCTTTGGATTACGGCCGTATAATTCTAGAAACGGGCAGGAGTATCATCTCTGCTTTTTGTGACTACAAAGCCTTTTGTAAAGCATTTGATTGAGGTGCGCCATTAAGATTTTAAAAGTTGATGACTATGTATATTAAACAGTCGTAAGTTGAATCTTGAATCTATTATATAAAATTTTACTGTCAGTGTTTGTCCTCGAGCTTGTCCAAAACGGCTGAACCGATTTTAATGAAATTTCGTGTATACATTTGTTAGGCGTAACCTGTGTTTTTATCTATTTTTTATATTACTACTAGGTACTTAGCGGGTGAAACCGCGTGGTTCAGCTATAACTTTCTCTGGGTCTTGTACCGCCCACGAGGGGCGTTATTGCCCACGACTGGCGTTATCATCCATGACTGGCGTTATCGCCCACGAGGGGCGTTATTGCCCGCTGTGAGAACCATGACCTATTTATTATAAGTGTCTTAATTATTTTTCCGTGTCTAACTTTATTTTATCATCATTCCAGAAAATCATAGGCGTATTCAAGCCTAAAGACGAAGAGCCATACGGCCGCCTCAACCCAAAGTGGACAAAATGGATGCACAAGTTATGCTGTCCGTGTTGCTTCGGGCGCTCGTGTCTCATTCCCAACCAGGGTTATCTCAGCGAGGCGGGCGCCAGTCTCGTCGACTCCAAGATAGGCCTCAAAATTGTGCCAAAGACCAGGGTGAGTAGAGCATAAGAGAGGCCGATGCTAACAAGACAAGATTTCCAGAACACCCTTTGACTTCATAAACATTTTGACTATTTAATTAAAGTAAGCTTCGTATACAGATGTGAATATATTTTTCTAGTATTTTAATTGTGTTCACGCGGTCAATTACAATACTAAAGATTTTGTAGGAAACTGCTAATTCATTGCTTTTTTTTTAATAATTATAAACTAGCGCTTGACTGCAATACCGCCTGATGGTAAGCAGTGATGCAATCGTTGATGGTAAAGCGCACTAGTTTATTGAGCCCATTCACTTAAAAAAAAACTTAGTGAATAGGAAGGAAGACGGCAGTTGAGCGAGGTGGTGCAATGTTAAACCCAACAACACGACCAACGATTCTGCGTCAGAGGGTGATTGATGATGAGACCCTCATGGTTCATGATTTTGATAAATACGTCTGCTGAGCAACGTAAATAATGAAATGAATGTTGTTGATCTGTCAACGATGTGACATCTACCAAACCGCGCTGGGGCCGCGTGGTGGTTTATGGCCCACTCCCTTTCACCGAGAAGAGACCTGTGTCCCAGGAGTACATTATACAGTAACATTATAGGCTGGTTATGTTATGAACTGTCAACATGAAAGGCATTGCCCTTGTAAGTGTACTAGGGATTTAGGCCCGTATTACAGAACGTTACTCAAGACTCGAGCATTACTTAAAACTAGTTTCAACCAATCAGGCTTCAAACGAGACTTAAGTAGAGCTTGAGTTTTGAGAGACGTTCTGTAATGGATCTTAGTGATGACAATAGCGATGGTATACCTACTTCCATCAAGTGCCTAATTTTTTTCTTTCCATTCGTTATTTAACGACTGCAAAGAACTTGGCAGAAGATGCATAACTGAGGCATCTGGTTCGTTTAAATCATGATCATCTTTAAGACATTTTTTTCCTTTAAGCCTATTTGACATGCAAAGCACTTTAGTGCTGGCTACATATAGACAGTACTTAAACATGAACAGTACTGTGACATCATGTAAGAACAGTTGTATGGGTTTGCAGTCCGTTCATAGTTATTCTAACTCTAACACCAACCTTATGGCTAAGAGAATAGAGATTACTGTAGTGAAAAATCAGAAGTAAAACGTATTAGTGTCGTCAGCGAACGCCATTTCATTCGACATTTCACCCACAGAGTAAATAATACTATCAGCAGCTGCAGTAGATTTCATTGTGACAGTTCAATAACATCCATTGCGTTATTTACGTTGTTGAGCAAACATATTTATCCAACATATACAGTAATTGATTAGCAATCTTAAAATTCACAATCAGGCTTCCGTCCGCCTTCAAATCAAGAGGAACAGGCTTTTTTGGGCGCTTTTGTTCCATTATAGACTGATCCATCGCTTTCCATCATGCGTGATCGAGTTCAAGAGTGGTTCCATTCGGCAATAAAACTTGTTACTGTTTACATTATATCGAAATCCAATATTATTGAAAAAAAAAATTGCGCTCTAAGTCCGTGTAATGACACTGTAGGTCACGGAGCTGATAAAAAACGTGTCTACAGACGATAGCACATCAAGCTACTACAATCTGTCTGATTTCTTTATTGGATTTTCAACTTTATTTCTAAAGCTTTAAGGATCAAGGTTGATTGGGAATAGTTTGCAGTTTCGGGTAGCTTGACCTGCTATCCTCCGTACATACGAGCAAAAGTTTGTATACACTCAACTTTTTCAATGCGATTTACTCCTTATTTTTGAACTAGCTTCATCCCGCGCATGGGCGTACCCAGGGGACAGGGGAGGCAGCTGCCCCCCGAAAATCTCGCAGAACATGTATGAACTCCCCTAATTAATAAACAAAGTATAAACGAGGACGTATCTCCAACTTTTAAATAAGCCACGCAGTAGGCACTAACAAAATGTACGGCCATAAAACCGCGTGCGACTGTAGCGCACAAAGTATATATTTATACAATATGTAAAGAAAACCCTGTCCTATCCGTGAAGGTAATGTTAGGTATCGTTAACTGATTCTTATAATGTCAACAAAGCCGGGCTAAACTTAAAAATAATCCCCCTAAAAAAATTTATATTATTTCGAAAAATCGAGGCACTTAATGCATTTGCGGAAGGCAACACGTTGGGGGTACATGCGCGGGTGTAGGGGGGCAGGGCACGCGGCACGTGGTCGCATCGCAATTCGCAAAAAAATGACCAAATTTTCGGGAAGTTGAAATTAATTCGCAGAAAAAAAAAGATTATTTCTAAATTCATTAGTATTGTCACTATGATGATTATGTAAAATGTCATATTTTATTTGGTCATGTGTATACCTAACATTTATTATCCTTTTGGGTCGGACGGGGTTTTCTTTACATATTGTATATATACTCACTCTAAAAATTTTACTTGCCCCCCCCTAGGCCTGACTTGCTCCCATGAGGCCAGAAGCTGGGTACGCCCATGATCCCGTGGTTTCTCATGCATTAGTTTCGATCCCATGGGAATATTGTGATAAAGAGTATCAATATGTTAATCCCTCTTATAAACTACTCGTGAAGAGTAAAAGAATAACAAATACCCATAAATATATCCTCACAAACTTTCTCACTTATAATATTATTAGGTTTCCGCCCGCGGCTTAGCCTGCGTGGAATTCGGTTATATCGCGCTTTTTAGATCTCCCTCGGGAATATCAAATTTTTTCGGTATAAAAAGTACCCTATCATTTAATCCGGTGTTCTAACTTTACGTCTGCAAAATTTCAAAGCAATAGGTTCAGTAATCACGACGTGAAAGCGGAACAAAGAAACAAACAAACTCTCTCATTTATAGTAAGGATTAGTAGGGTATTAATATGATCCTAATTATATGCTAAGTAATTCAGTACACACGCACTCAACTGACCCCGCTGTCGATCGAACTTAATGTTATCTTCATGTAATCTCATACTATTATGTATTAATTTATACTTCAATAACCTTAATTATCTTTTCAAGAAGTCGGTCATTGATTCGTGTATGAGGTTGTAACATCGAAATAACTTTTCTTTTGTAACATTTATTTTTAAATAAAAATGTTTCAAATTATTCAACGTGACGAACCTATTTTGGTTGATCATATCAATCAATCAATCTAAAGTCATTAATTCAAGTTAGGCTGAGAATCAGCATCCTTTGAACGTCAATATTACATAAGACAGTCTCCTCAAAACGCTAGCCCTTTGCTACTTCCTAGTGCCTTCGCTGGGAAGAAGTGGCGGCACAAACTCCCCAGCAGAACAGCTGTCTGTTCATTAAAAAAAAACACATCTCTTTATACAATATCACATTGCTTTAACTGATCCTGCTAGTAGAATTAAATGTTCTAAACGTTAGCATCATCGTCTAGCGTATTCCTATCTATATTAGGAACGGCTTCTGGCTTAACCGAAACCAGCTGGAGTGATTGCCTTCTGAAAGGAAGCCACAAACCAGTTTCTGCGTAATATGATGAGACTGGTAATCGAGACTTTCGGGCATCTGACGAGCTGTAGCGACTGTAAGATAACCAGAAATGACAGCTAGAAGCAACAGCTTAAAATGCTCACCCCATCCACGGCACAGCCGCGGCAAGCGTACAATTACATGATCGATCGACCTGGGGCCCTAGTCTACTATTTTTTATAAATTTGTCATTCCAACACGATTCCATTGTCTTTGTGCTAAAAATTAGTTATCTGCTAAATTCATAATGATCGATCAATTATCGGTCAGTCCTCTCGTAATGGAATGGTGATAGAATGACATTGCCATTTTACGTTAGTAGAAATAGTTTTAAAAACTACTCTATTTGAACATTTAATAATATGGAGTGGAGTGTCAGTGATTGACCACTGGAAAGTCATAGCGATTCGTCGTATCCCGGCATGATGTCTGGTGAAGCCGTACGGAGGGCGGGTCTGAGCAGTTGTGTTGCGATGTGTGCCGGGTACGATGCACCAAATGTTGCCGTGTCGGGAGCTTGGTCGTGGAGGGTCTCCAAATCAATCTCCCTCTGACGCAGCATCGTTTGTCGTGTTGTTGTCGTTTGTCGTCTTCCTTCCTATTCACTAAGTCTTTTAAGTGAATAGGCTTAGTAAACTAGCGTGCTTTACCATCAACGATTGCTTCACTGCTTACCATCAGGCGGGCTTGCGGTCAAGCACTAGTTTATAATTATTTTAAGGAAATGCCGGCTAAGGCCCCTCTGACGCTGTGTTTTATTATTTAGGATGCATTTTGGGAAGTGTGCGAGGGAATTGCATTATTTAATTCCTCCATCTCCGTTTCACCATCGGACAACCCGTCGTACGGCGAGTTTCCCTTACGTTGTTAACACCTCTACGATCCGGACGAAGTGTTTCGCCTCCTCCTTTATACCGCGTACATCGAGGGACTGGAACAATTTGCCAGCGGCGGTGTTTCCGTCGGACTACAATTTGAGTGTCTTCAAGGCTAGAGTGAATAAGCTCTTTAAACTAGTGCGCTTTACCATCAACGATTGCGTCACTGCTTACCATCAGGCGGGATTACGTTCAAGCGCTAGTTTATAATTAATAAAAAAAGCCACTATCCCCTCCATGTTCTGTATTGTAATATGTGTTCTTGAATTGTCTCCAGGTGGTGAAACTGGTATCGGAGACGTTCAACTACCTTCGGATAGACCGTGAGCGGTCGCGGCTCAAGCGCGCCATCACCGAGCAGTTTCCCAATCTGCGGTTCAATAGAATGGGACTACCGCCTAAGGTAACATTACACTTATTGAAGCCGATCTAAACTAAATTTAATTACAGTGCATCTTAGAATAGAATAGAATACTCTTTATTATGTACACCGTATAGATTAGAGAACATAAATAAAAATATTTTACAAAGGGTGACACAATGGGCGGTCTTATCGCTAAGAGCGATCTTTTACAGACAACCTTTGGATGGAATTCTAAGGGGTAGGATAAAGGTCTGTTTCATTAAGAAAAGGACAGAAGAAAAATATTATTAATATAAGGTCGACGTAGAGATCCTTGAGGGAGGCCTATGTCTAGCAGTGGACGTTATTCGGCTAAAATGATGATAATGATGTTGATGATTTGAAATACAGTTCTGAATTAACTTAATAATTCACTATGTTTCTGACTAATAGACCAAACTAACAAAAAACGTATATTCTCGTCAAGCTCGATAAAGAATAGAGGTAAACAAACCACAACTCACGTTTTACAAATCTCCTGTTATTTACATGATAATCGACTTTTACGTGCTAACTATTTATTAACAATTCCTATTGCAGCATATTTCAATAGAATCACTAAAATAACACGCACAATAACATAGTAGCCAGACACAGACAAAGCCTTGCCGCCAAGCGATTTGTCGTGTTCCGGCATGATGTCTGGTGAAGCCGTACGGAGGACGGGTCTGAGCAGTTGTGTTGCGATGTGTGCCGGGTACGATGCGCCTAATGTTGTTGTGTTGGGAGTTCGGTCGTGGAGGGTCTTCAGATCAATCTCCCTTTGGCGCAGCATCGTTGGTCGTGTTGTTGGGTTTAACATTGCATCACCTTGCTCAACTGCCGTCTTCCTTCCTATTCGCTCAGTTTTGAGTTAATAGGCTCTTAATAAACTAGCGCGCTTTACCATCAACGATCGCATCACTGCTTACCATCAGGCGAGATTGCGGTCAAGAGCTAGTTTATATATATTAAAAAAAAAAAATTGTGTTTCGAAAAACCATTAAAAGTCGACTTTCATTTGAAATTTCATTAAATCAGAAAGATTTAATCCGGTTAAACACATTTTGTGGAATTCAACCAATGAATAAAGTTGAGGCATGTGTCACTACGATTTTGCGCATTTTAATTACTTTCAAATCAACTGCAAATTAATGCATTTTAATCGAATTAGTATTGATATAAAATTATAAATGCGTCTTGTAATATGAAGATGAACTAACAACTTGTGCATGTTAACTCGTTCAAAATTCAAACTATTTGCAAAAATAATTAAGTATAATTAGTGCGAGTTTTTTTTTTTTTATTTGTGAAAATGATCTGTTTACTATTCATAATCGTGATTCAGTGCTGTTTAGTAGGTTTAATAAAAGTCAATCTTAAATACAGCCACTGAAAGAGACTTTTACTTTGTAATCTAACCATGCATGTAACACATATGGGCATGCAATAGAGATTATTGAGTATTGAGACTAATCTTTTCCTTTAAACATTTAATTTTTTAATATTTTTATAGAAAATACAAAAGGAAACTCTGATAAATAACAACTCAATGAACTACAGCTTAGGCACTACCAACATAATAGTTTAAATTACGTTCATTTTTGTTTGTTGTTCGCAGGCGGGTTCATTCCAGTTGTTCGTGGAGGGTTACAAGGATGCAGATTACTGGCTGCGACGGTTCGAGCAGGACCCGCCGCCGCCACATGTTATGAGGAAGTTAGTATTTTTTTTTTTTGCACTGTAAGTACTCAGCGGTCAAGCAATAGGTTATAATTTATATAAAAAACCTGCCAAGTGCGTGTCGGACTCACGCACAAAGGGTTCCGTACCATTGATTTATGAAATTAAGGATTAAAGTTATTTGTATGAAAGATTGTGGTAATAAGCGGTTTACAATTTACGAGGTATTAAAAAAACTACTTACTAGATCTCGTACAAAACAATTTTCGTTGGTAGTTTTTATAGTAATGTACATCATATGACTTTTTGATTTTTGATTTCCTTATTTTAGAAGTTAGAGAGGGGGACCAATTTTTTCCATTTTGGAAGCGTCGGTCACGCAAACTATTCGGTTTAGAAAAAAAAATATTATATATAGATATCACACACGTGTGTATGATAAAAAAAAATGAGTTTCAGTTCTAAGCATGGGGGGCCCCCAATATTTTTATTTTTTTTAATTTTGCATCAAAATCTTAATGCAGTTCACAGAATACACGTACCTACCAAGTTTCAACAGTATAGCTCTTATAGTTTTGGAAAAAAATGACTGTGACATACGGACGGACAGATGGACAGATAGACATGGCGAATCTATAAGGGTTCAGTTTTTTTGCCATTTGGCTACGGAACCCTAAAAAAGCTAGTCGGTTAACTAAATGGCTAGATATATTAATAAGTCATCCTTTATTGCAGATTCCAGCTTCAATTCGAGCGTCTTGTGGTGTTAGATTACATAATTCGCAACACAGACCGTGGTAACGACAACTGGCTGATCAAGTACGATTCACCGAGCCAACAGCCTCCCCACGGCGATGTAGACCTTCGGGATCCCTCCGTAAGTTAAAATTTCTTTGTAATTTATATTATAATTGTTGATATAATATCGTCGACTGGATTATTAAGCACGACTCGTCACGTTGATAGGCCTTAGGACCCCTCTGAGAGTTCATATTGCCTCGTACTTTATATAATCTGTATGTTAACGATTGCCGGCTTGTAAAATACGATTTGCAGAGTACATATACCTATATAGGCTGTTTTTCGGGAAACCGCTGGATGCAGGAGGCGCAGGACTGGTCGTCATGGAGATCCTTGGGGGATGCCTATGTCCAACAATGGACGTCTTTCTTCTGAAATGAGGCTGTTTTTCGAGGATTTTTATCTTATATGCATGTATTTAAATTTATATGCAAAAAAAAACGGACACCTAAGCAATTAACCATTTCAAATGTTAATATTGCTTTGTTTGATAATTATAGGTAGTTTTATCCTCACAATTTGGTAAATTAATAAGAAAATAATCGTTTACATCAGTATTTCATAAAATTTTGATACAATTTATGGGAAATAATGCTAAACCTCACTAGTAGTGCATAATTATGTTCATGAAGTTAAAATTAAAAAAGTTTTTTTGTTTGTGTTGCTTTAATAAAGTAAAAGCAGATAAATGTTTAGTATCGAATGTGACCCCCTCTAGCTAAAATCACACATTGAATTCGTCTGGGCATGCTAGCGAGTATATCCAGAATACTTGCTTGCTGAATACGTTCCCACTCTGCAGTAATCACATTCTTCAGCTGTTTGATGGTCTGCGGAGCCGGTTGTACTGATCTCACACGGCGTTTCAGCAAGTCCCAGACATGCTCAATGGGATTGAGGTCGGGACTTCGAGCTGGCCAATCCAAACGTCGAATGCCGACCTCTTGCACATACGCCTCAACATCGCGAGACCGGTGGGCGCGAGCATTGTCGTCCATAAAAATCGAGTCTTCACCTAGAGCGGTCAATGCGGGTTGTGCATGAGGAACCAGAACTTCCGTTATGTATCGATGTCCAGTCAGTGAACCGTTTTCAATGAAGACTAACTCTGTACGATAAATTGAATTTATTCCTGACCAAAACATAACAGAGCCCCCACCATAAGGTGTGATTTCTTCGAAACATGCCTCTGCAAAACGTTCACCTTGTCTTCTTAGCACTCGCCGACGTCGATCTTCACCGTTCGGTGATACAACAGATGATAGAACAGGTGATGTAACAGCTACGAAGCATTTGCACCCCTCTCCAAGCAGCGCGATAATTTTTGTAGCTTTTACCACTTTATCTATCATTATTGATACAGCCAAACAGCAATAAATAAAGCTTTGACAGTCAAGGATATGAAATTAATCGATAAAAATTGAATAAAAAAATTGGTTGTCTGTAGAACTCCGTCTACTGCCGATATTTGAACGTGACAACGTCTATTACATGGTAATAGACCTCGCGCACGAGTGTGACACACGCTCTAGGGGTGGGGGTAAAGTAGGCGTGGACTCCGTGTGGCGTCAGATTCGGCCGTTACGGTGTTTTCGAGAATGACTCCACGCCGTACCAATTTAATAGACGTTGTCACGTCAAAAATTATGAAAGTCGATGTTAACTTCTGGAACTTCACGCCAAAAATGTAGGATAAAAAAAGATTTAATGTAAAAATGAGCATAAAATGAAAATTTTAATTTTGAACGTACTTTTTTAAATACCACGGTATTTTTAAAACCGGCCAGTAACGTGTACAAACGATTGAAACCTTTTTTGTATCGTATCTTTTTAAAGATGAATGAAAATCAAAACCACCAGTTATTTTTGCAAATGTATATCTAAGCATAATTTAAAAAAAATGTGTTTTGTCTATTCCAGGAGTGGACAGGAGCAGAGATTCGTATAGCGGCCATAGACAATGGACTAGCGTTCCCGTTCAAACACCCGGACTCGTGGCGAGCCTACCCATACCACTGGGCATGGCTACCTCAAGCTAAGCAGCCATTTAGCCACGAGACTAAGTAAGTAGCCAATCAAGTCAGGCTGGACAAAATTAAAAAGCAAAAAAAAAAAGAATCTGTTTAGCTGTCTTCATTACACTTTTCTTCCTTCTATTTCATTATAAAAGAACAGAAGTTAATAATGTTTGACGTATTTTTAGTAGCTATGTCGTCTGTGGAATATCTTATTTGACAGGAGTACAGGACTAAACAATTATTTTATCCTTAGTCCTTTTCTTAATATAGAAAGAAGAAGATTTCCTGAACTTAAATTGAGTTTATTTTGTCATCAAGGTTTAGGATAGAATTGGTAGAGTTTGTGATCGGGGTCAATGGCCCCGATTCCTCTGTTGACAAACTAAATTAAGTTCTATTGCATTAAGAAAAGGACAGAAGATAAAATGTTAGTTTAGACCTATCAAATCAGTTCGCTCTTGACGTAAATTGGCGTATTTTTGTCGCCATGTTTATAATCGCGTCTAAACTGTCTATCGAATATATTAATTTGACAGGATTAAACTAAAATGTTATCTTGTATCCTTTTCTTAATGAAATAGAAAGAAAAAGATGCACTTGACTTAAAATTAATTTATTTTGTGAACGAATCAACAAGCGAAGGGAATCAGCGCCATTGTGAAACTAATACTATAATCTTTTGTTTTCAGGGAATTAGTGCTTCCTTTGCTATCAGATATGAACTTCGTTCAAGAGCTGTGTGATGAACTACATTTGCTATTCAAAGTAAGTTGCTAATATATTGCCCTACTTATGCAACATTATTTTTTGTTTTTGCGATACCCGAAACACATGCCCAGTTGTTTTAAGTAAAGCGTTCATGTATAAAATTTCAAAAAGATATCATGAAAAATCACAAAGTTATGAGCTTGTTATCTTAACTGGTTGTCCCAACAAAAATATGGTCAACGCACCGCGCTGCTTGTGGTTATTATAAGATTCAAACGATAGTACCCTTGCTATTTTAAAATGACAATATATTATGATGGTAGCTTTGCCCGCGACGTTCCGAGAATTACTTTGTTGGTTTAGCGGCTGTTCATATTTTGACGCCTCCCTTGGCTATGAAATGCTTTGATTCTTCATTTATAATTCCATACATACATAACATAATCACTCTATATTGTCCCCACTGTTGGGATACAGGCGTCCTCTGGGTGAGAGGGAGTGGGCCATAATCTACCACGCTGGCTCAGTGCGGATTGGTAGATGTCACATGTCTTCGAAATTTTTGGCTCTAGGACAAGCCGGTTTCTTCACGATTTCCTTCACCGTTTTGAGAGCAGTGGTGATGAAATAATTTACATAAAGTAAAGCGCCTGACAAAAAAGTCGTGGTGGCCTAGTGGTTAAAACACCAGCCTCTCAAGTATGAGTGCGCGGGTTCGATTCCAGATCAGGCAAGTACCAATGTAACTTTTCTAAAGTTATATGTATTTTCTAAGTATATCTTGGACACTATTGACTGAAGGTGAAGGAAGACATCTTGAGGAAACCTGGACTTTATAAGTTTGAAATCGCCAACCCGCATTGAGCACGCGTGGTGATTACGCTCAATCCTTCTCTGTATGAGAGGAGACCTGTGCCCAGCAGTGGGACGATAAAAAGGTTGATGATGATGATGATGATGAAAGCGCCTGATGGGGTTCGAACCTACGACCTGTAACTAGTAAGACGCGGGCGATACCACTACGCCACCGCTGCTTTCTTAATTCCATATTGTATCCATATTCTGACATTAATTCCAAATATTTAAATTTGCTAGAGTGCATACAATTATGTTCACAAAACAAAAACGACCATTGTCACAGCAGGATAAGGGCTTCGACAAGAGTTTGTTCGAGCGGCAGATGTCCGTCATGCGCGGTCAGGTGCTGAACCTCACGCAGGCGCTCAAGGACAACAAGAGTCCCGTACAGCTGGTACAGATGCCTGCGGTCATCGTAGAGAGGTACGTTTTGCTGATCCACGCCCAATGCTGGACAAAGTAGCCCTTCCTAAAATAGTATATCAAAAATTTCTACGAAAATCTGCACCTAAAGGGAAAATAGGTCACATTATACAAAAAAGTGGTTGCCGCCAAGCGATTTGTCGTGTTCCGGCATGATGTCTGGTGAAGCCGTACGGAGGACGGGTCTGAGCAGTTGTGTTGCGATGTGTGCCGGGTACGATGCGCCTAATGTTGTTGTGTTGGGAGTTTTGTCGTGGAGGTTCTCCAGATCAATCTCCCTTTGGCGCAGCATTGTTGGTCGTGCTTTTGGGTTTAACATTGTATCACCTCGCTCAACTGCCGTCTTCCTTCCTATTAAAGGAAACACATTACACAAAAAAGGGGTCACAATAGACAAAATAGGTGTTAAATTATATAAAAAAATGGGCCACTTTATTCAAAAAAGATGTCACATTATACAAAAATAATGTCTTACTTTTTTCTTTGTAATTATATGAAACTGTCCACTATGGAAGCTGGCAGATTGTAATACCATGTACCATGCAGAGCTGGTTTTTGTTTTCTTTTTTAATACATGATTGTATTGTGTTTTTTTTTTTTATTTTATTTTGAACTAATAATACACAATGTCTTTCATGCAGTTACTAATCAATATTTAATTATTCCTGCGCAGGTCCAAGAGCGGCTCCACATCATCCCGCTTCTTCGACTCGTTCCAGCAACGCTTCCAGCACAAGTCGCCCTTTTTCTCTTGGTGGTGAGGCTACAGCCGAGCTGCTAGATAGGTGAGCATACCAACCGTAATGTCTTCTGCCGGATCAATCCAGTACCCTAATTATGTAACACACTGTTACTATTAATTTGAAACATTTATTACTAATCCATAGACAACGCAATGAATGTTGTTTAACTGTCAAAATGAAACTCATTGCTACTGATATTGTGTTGCACAATTATTCGGCGGATTGAATGAGAATATCTGACCAATTAGCTGAGGGGCCGTTCAAATATTACGTAAGCAGATTTATTACAATTATTTACCCCCCCATCCCCCATGTCAGCAAAAGTAAGCAAAACTCTTACCCCCTTCCCCTATGCTTACGTAAACATTTTTCAATTATAAATGTATCAATTTTTTTATAATTACAATGTTATATAATATTTATAATTTTAAAAATAAGGAAATAGATTTAAGATAGATTTTACATATACAGTATTCAACATAGAGTAAGGAAAAAAAATTATAATAATCTTATGAACAAAACATTTTCAAGCATAGATAATGTGAGGGTTGCACTTCGTGTAAAAAAGTAAATAACTACGGATGACCTAATCATCATCTAGACTTCCCTACCCCCCATGTCATCCAAAATAAACAAAACAAAGACCCCTCCGTCCCCCAATAGTGCTTACGTAATACTTGAACGACCCCTGAGTCCCTAATATTTATGCCATGGTACACGGTTATGGGTTTCTTGAAGAGAGGTGATCGCCGCATGCGGTGCGCCATACGATGCTGTCTCACTGTGATCTACCGCCACCTGTGTTGTGCACTCGGTAACCACACTGCAACAATTTCTAAATGTATTTGGGAAAAAATTTAACTTGGTGTAAAAATTTCTGGAATCAATTCAGTTGCTTATTCTGACCAAACTATATTCAGTTTTCGTATAAAGTATAACTCGCGCAAATTAACTGTGCACCTCGCTCACTGACCTCTATAATTACCACTGGACTGGCGGCTGTCAAAGTGCTTTTGTGCCTGTTTGATAATCGCCATTTTGGCGCTGTCGAACGTAGCGAGTGTCTGTGGTACTAAAACTAGTGATGTCGACATCAGCGAACAAAATATATCGATAACTCTTGATAATAAGTTTACAATTATAAATAAAAGTATTATCATAACTATTTCCTATATTATACTAACAATCTACAAAACACTAAATATGAGTAGTTGCTTAACTTTATGTAAATAAAATATTAATTAAAATGATTAAAACCCGACCTCAAAAATAAATATTAATTTTCTTCAGTCAGTGTTTTTATAATTTGTTTTTGATGTGAAACATCTATAGCCGCACATAAAACCGAACTCATACCGTGGCTGGTATGTTGGCGTATGATGGTATATATATTTTACAAAATAATGTCGATGTTTCACATCTGCCAGACGTCCCGTGACGCCAAATCTAAGCGTTATTTTTAGGTTTTTCAATGTATTTTTTTAACATTTTATCTTATTGTTTTTAGCTTTCTTCATTAATGTTGCAATTGGCCTGTTAGTCTAGTGGTTAGTGACCCTGACTACTATGCCGGAGGTCGTGGGTTCGATTCCCACCCAAGTCAAATGTTTGTGTGCACGATCATTTGTTCTGTCTAGTTGTAATTTATCTATTATATGTATGTATTTAGAAATATATATGTATGTTTATCAGTTGTCTAGTACCCATAACACAAGCTCTGCTTAGCTTGGGACTAGACGGCGTTGTGTGATAGTTGTCCGATATTATATTAATTGCATTGCTCCCCAAGTTAAACTACTAACTAAAAGAATTTCAGCAATCCAACTTCATTCTTAGATGTACGCGGACAAGCGTGCATACATAAAAATTTGGAACACATGTTAAAACGCTGGTATAGACTAACATACGTGTATGCAAAAACTATGCAATTCTAGTGATATTAGATAGGGCAGAAAGGATAACCCCCTTTTTTGAAGTCTTAAAATACACGATCTATGTCTTAATCAGACTGATTTTATACTGCGAATGTTTAGATGAATATTTGTTACAATTTCACTTTTAGGTCCGTATTCCAGAAGGAAACTCAAGCATTTATCTCTGTTTAAACTAGTTTCAACCAATCAAATGGCTTGAAACGAGTTTAAAAGTAATGCTTGAGTTTTGAGTGAGCTTCTGGAATACGGGCCTTAGCTACATAATCATACGATATTTGGCACATGTTAGATACCTGGATTAACAAACGGATAGATATTTTTATCGGTTGGCTACGAGAAGCCATGGAATAATGAATTAAGTAACATAGTCGTAAAGGTAAAATAAAACACGTTTTATAATTTTACTTTATATTTTTAATTAAGAAGAAAGAAATTTCTTATACTTTGACCTGTAATCGACAAAGAATAATTTTTCGTAGCTGCAAAAATTCTTACATCGATGAAACAAATTATAATTAAGTAAATTATAATTTGTTTAATTAATACATCAAAAGGACTATTTAAAGTTTCAAACATCATTGTTTTTAAAAAAAGAACGCGTAATTCTGGAAACAAATTATTTGATTTTGGAGCTGAATAAAAATGAAGAGTTATTGCAAAAGCACGTAACTGTGGACCCCCCACAGTTACGTGCTTTTGCAATAACTGTGGGGGGTATTTATCATGATTTACGCTTTTTTTTTTTAATTTCATAACAATGGTCATGTAAAAATCCAAATTCAAGTCTTGCCTTAGGAGTTGATGAGACCTCATAATCATGATCAGTTAGCTGTTCTTGATCTCTCTTTGACTTATCCGATAATTCTATAATATTTGCATCACAAAATAATTTTCGTTTGGCTGAACTAGTACCTACATTAGCCGACTTTGTTGTTAACGGACTAGGCAATGACGTAGACGCTGACGGACGAGGCGAAGATGTAGACGTTGACGGATGAGGCAATGAAGTTGAAGTTGACGGACGAGGCGATGATGCAAAGGTAGATGTTCCTGAAAAGTAGACAAAAATCTTAATATCACAGCTCAATGAATATTTATGATAATTTTAGCATGAAAACACAGGGTAGATTTGATGTTAATATACACATCCAGAAATATGCTTGCTCGGTTCGAGAGATTTAGGTGTCACATATATGTATTATATACTTGCATATCTATTTATACTTTTGCATGCAAATGTATGCAGGCGGACTTATGCCATAGGCATTTTCTACCAGTCAACCATTGAGTGATGCAGAGACGATTTGTGCTAGGTGCAATGAAGTTATCATAAAAGATACATAAGTATCACATTATGAAACAGATACCCAGATACATGTGATATTGTAGGAATCAGTATTTAACCAACCAAACACATTGGTCCGAGTAATAGACCCAGGTCTGAGAAAATGGTGGCACTCAGTGTCTGTGCGATGGATCCTTTGATTAATTATAAGGATTGATCAGGTAAGGAGGGCAACTGTATCATATAAGTACTTCTAGTAAATTAATTTATATAAAAACAACAAACATTCAAATATTGTCGGAATGCTACCTGGTTTCAATGTTGTTCTACTGAATGTTTGTCGAAACATTATATATATGTTTTAGAAGTCAAGTTTATATCCATATTCTCAAGCCAAACTTTTCTCTCCTCAAAGTCCTTTGGAAATCTGGAAAAAATATAGATTAAGTAACATAATTTACAATGAAGGTTTGAACATTTCATATCCATTAGCATCCTGACCATGATCATTGATCTTGACTACACAAGTTATATCAATATCACGGAAAAAAAATGTGTTAAATTAACTATCGATAATGAAAATATCGATATGATGCAACCACTGACGGTTCTAGTTGAAACTTGTAAATAAAAAGATTCTTTAATAATACGTATAATTGCATTAATGTTTCTTTAGAATAAAACATGATAAAAGAAGTAAGAAGACAGGATTATTACGAGTAAAGTTTCTGATATGTAAAAATATGATTAAATAAATTATTACAAACAACAAACCTGTGGAATGATATTTCACTGCCTTTTTTATAGCGTCGCTTACAATATACACATGACCTCATTCTTCATAACTTTTATATAATGCTTATAACAATCACAACATAAAATTCTAACCTAATATTTAAAAATGCAAAATTACTTTACTGTAAACAAACACTTCTCTCGCAGCCATTTACAATATACGTCAAAATTAGTTCTGTGGACACTCGCTAGTGGCGCTTCAAATAGGCACAAAAACGTAGCTGCTTACGGAACAGCCAGTCCAGTGGTAATTATACAGGTCAGTGACCTCGCTGGAATGCGACCCCTCTCCCGCTTCCCCGCTTACTAAAAAATATGATGTTGGTCGCACCAACATTATATTTCAGTCCATATGTGTCAATTTAATTGCAAAACGTCATGAGTAAATTGATCAAAAAAATCAAAATCAAAGCATTTATTTCAAATAAACCAGTTACAGGCACTTTTGAATTGTCAGAAGGTCGGTCAGTCAGTAAGGTGAAGCTAGTCGCCCATTCCAAAGAGTAGGTACCTATGGAGAAGAACGGGCAAGAAACTCCATGGACACTCTTTTAAATTATCAAGCTGTTGATACAAATATTTGATTACATCATTCATTTTTAAATCAATCGTGTGAGAACGATGCAGAAATATATTGTACGCTGAGAGCGTCCATTATGGAAAAAAAAAACAACAATTCAGAAATTAAAATACGCCGTAGCAGCTAAGAGATGACCAGTCCCCTCTGACGGCGTCCGTTCACGAACATGACTTATGGATCAGCATCATTCAGCTCAACCATATTGAAGGGAACCTAATGACCCAACACACACGCCACCACCACCGAGACATTTGAGTGAGCATGACATACTCTCAACAGCCATAGCACTATCAAGTCAATAAACGACTAACCCAACAAATAGATGCTTGATGATCTAGTATTATGACGCTTTATCATCAAAACGACCTTTTAATAACATAAAAAGAAATTGTAATTTATATTTTTTTAACATAACTCTCATTTTTTACAAACGGTACCGTCCGAATGACGTCACAGAGCGAGGTGCACAGTAAACTCGCGCGAGTTGTAAAAATAATATGGTTTTTTTTTTTTTTAATAATTCATGTCTGTAGTCACTTTTGTACAGTCAGAAGCAAAAATATGTATACATTGCCAAGGCTCCAAAAATATGTAAACATCTTCGACTTTAAGACGAAGTGCTGAACTTGAAGAGCATAAAATTGTAGCCACCGGTTCACATCATAAATATGTATACGCTCATTGCTTCATTAAATTATGCCCACCACGAAAGGAACAATACTATGTACATAGTATTGTTGTGCCCCTTGGTTCATCCGTAATGAGATCCTCTACCTTGATCTCAAAATCCCCACCACCCAGCAGTTCATAAAGCGTCTTTCCAAACACTTCTTTGACACTGCCGCCAAGCACCGCAATCCCCCTGATAGTAGCGGCTGCTAACTATACCCCATCCACCATCTCCAAGCTTCGCCGCCCAAGGCATGCCCTCACAGACCCCGATGACCCCATAACCCTCCTCCAAGAGGCCAATAGGGCCACCAGCACAACACACAAAAAAGACCCACCTACCGACCTCGCCGCCGATGTCCATCGCTTACTTTGTACATAGTATTGTTCCTTTCGTGGTGGGCATAATTTAATGAAGCAATGAGCGTATACATATTTATGATGTGAACCGGTGGCTACAATTTTATGCTCTTCAAGTTGAGCACTTCGTTTTAAAGTCGAAGATGTTTACATATTTTTGGCGCCTTGGCAATGTATACATATTTTTGCTTCTGACTGTAACCATATAATCATTCACACAGTCCATTCACTGTTTCTGACTTCTAATTCTTAACTAAATACACTAAATACAGAACAAACAAAACTAAAAACATATAAATATAGGATCGGCGTACAACGCGCTCCATTAGCTTAACTTGGGTGACTAGTCTCTCCTTCAAATACGATAATAATTAATGCAGCTTTTAGTAATAAAATTCTAACCATCAACTTTCTTCCCCAGACCTTATAACAAAAAAAAATGGTGAGAAGTTCCACACTGAAGCAGAAAACATATAGATGTAAAGGTAAACACAATTGTATGTATATGTATGTATAATGTAACGTAGATTAGAATTATATTGTAAACTAGCGAATGCTCGAGGCAGATCAAAAACGCGGCGACGTGCGATATGTCACGGTAACTTTTAATATTAGTTTTTATTTCTTTAGGAATCCGAATTTGCCTTCAACTTTTTTATTTACTGTATAATTCCTCGCTTTTGTTTCCTCAAAGACAAATAAATAAATTTGAATTTGAAAGAATAAGTAAGGGTCTAAATAAAGGACACACCCCTTGCGGCCTAACCAAAAGCATAGTCAAGCGTATGTCGTGTTTTTTTTTGTTTGGGATGGGAAATCATCAAATGACTTCTCCCGCTCTGGACGGAGCGGAAGGGCGTGTCAGACTGAACTACTTACTCACTAAAACCCACCCGTGTTTCTTCACTTGCCTGTGTGCCAGGGTCACGGTTTCTTTATTAACCAACCCGCAACCATAGCCCAGGAGGCATCTGTCTTCGTGAACCCCGTCAGTTAGTGCTGACATCTCTTTGAGGCGCGCGTGAAACACGACGCGCCGTCGACTCGGGCCTGGTCCTGTATGTCGTGTTCATGTCACTTTTTAATGGTAAAAAAACAGAAATTTATCATCATCATCAGCGTTAATCCTAGTCGCATCCGTAGCTTTTTTTCAGCTTTTGGAGTCTGGGGTCCGCTTTACCAGTCTAACTGCTGATTTTGGCTAAACTTCGATATTTTCCGTGAAGCGACTGCCGTCTGACCTCCACAACCCGAAGGCGATATCTAAGCATTGCAGTTAGACCAATTGTTAGATTTTTGAGGGCTCCAACTAATCGTAACGACTGCCACTAGATGTTCGTATGGCAACCGGGACCAACGGCTTAACGTGCTTTCTGAGGCACGACCAGACCAGTGCAAATATTCATATTCATGCATACAAACATTTGCACTGTGCAGGGATCGAACCCCCGCCTCCTTGCGCAACGGCCGCGCTCGCTACCGCTACGCCAAGCAGGCTGTCAAAAAAAAAAAGTGACTCAAATTAATCCCTATCCTATATGTTTTCACGGCTGGAACACAAGCCACCTCTGTGAGAGAGAGTGGCCGTAATATACCACGCGGGGCGTTGGTATATATCACACATGACTGTAGGTTTCCTCACACTGTTTTCCAATAATCGACGCAAAACTGGGCACGTGAGAGGCAGCCCAGACGAAAAAGGGGCAATTTGGAGTTTAAAACAAACCTTTCCTCTCCGTTCTAGGTTTACTTATAGATTCCATTTCCACTATTATTCCATACTTTTAAACTGTGACGTATCGTATGTAGTTTGTGTTAGTTTTATTATATTTTTTATCGACGACAATGCCTACAATCCTTGGCTAAAATTGTTTATTTTTGTATAATTTTATTTGTGATTTATCCATTGATAAACGAAAGCCCAGCTCTTGTATTTAGTTTCTGATTATTTTGTGTGAAGATATTAAGGCATATCGCTAGATGGCAGTTTAGGCGACTAGGGAAATTCACTTAAAAATTAAGCATTGTTTTTTTTTTTCTACCGTAGTTTGGACATTGGAGAATAGTTAATCATTACCAATACAGGGCTATTTTTCTCCCTGGGACCAGTAACGTAATCATGAAAATTGTATCAACTGTCCCATAGAAAACTTCAATACTACTCGACCTAAAGGGTCCCATACACTTACAGTCCGCCTGCAATCTGATCCTAACGGGCGGCTTGCCGTCAAAGGTCTGCATAGCTCACTCACTGTAGCGATTATTTCCTGCCGGCAATGATTGTACAACGGCTCTGAGTCTACACACTAGCAGGCGGCAGTCGACAGTTTCACTCGTTTCGTCACGCGATTTTCCGGCCGATGCCTGTCGACGCAGGGCTATAACGGCAAGCGGCCACATACTATGGGTTCGCATTGACCCTGGATACGAAATCGTCAGGGGAGCTGCGGGTCTGTGGTCTTTTCCGGTTAACTGACAGGCTGATATCCACCGGCGAACTGTTAATGTATGGGACGACATTTTTTTATTTTTTTTTTATTTTAAAAGTTGTCATATCGTTATTATCAACCAGAGAAGCCGTACTCTTGGTATATACGTTTCGTTATACAACTGAACGGTATAAAGAAACGTTGTATAAAGATTTTTTAAATGATTGAAAATCTCGAAGCTATGTTTTATTGCTCAATACATCATTGTGTTGCTACATAAATAAAACAGGTTGGCATGACACTAGACCCAATGTTGCCATGTCGCAAAAATATGTTTTTTTTTTTTTTAATAACACCATAAGAAAAGGTATGAAACTTGTGCTGCGAATGCTAATATTGGGGTGGTAATAGTATAATTTTGTTGTAAATTAAAAATATTTCATTAAATATTGATTGTATTGTCTAATGAAACAAAACTCGACTTATTTTTTATAATAGTTTGATACAACAAAATCTGTTTCTAAAATTGTAAATAAATTAAAATAATAGGAGGCAACTAAAGTCCATGTTATGTAGTTAATATTTTCCAATTGGTACGTACAATATAAATATCTTGCTATTTTCAATATATCAAATTTTGACACAAATATAAAACAACTATGTATGAAGCAAATTTTTTAATGAATATAACAAGTAGATTTTATGAAATACAGTAAATTTTATTTTCAGTTATACTTGTAGTAACACCTTTTTGTAATGTAACTGTTTGTTAAATGTTAAATAATACCAGTTTTGTTGAATATTTTATAAACAAATGCAGTGACAACTTTCATATCTAGATAGACAGTTAAATCAAATTGTTTTAGACTCTTTGTTCTTTTAAATTGTTAACATATATTTATGTCCATGAAGTAGGATACTGAAGAATTTTCATACAATCGTTGTACTTGATATAGAAGCACGACTGAATTTTAAATCTCGTTTGTCCCATGCCACTTCCACGGTATCGTCAGTCAAAAAATAGTAATAATACAATCATAAATGTTCAGTCTTATTACAAAACAGCCCCCTAATCGGCGAACACATATTTTGTCAAATGATTGCGACTAGTTTTGATCGTTCGGACCGCCCATTGGTCCGTTCGGTCCAAACGATCCCAACTGTCGCAAAATTTGGGCGTGGCCCTCTACAATGGACGCGCAATCTAGAATTTATTCTATAAATTTTAAGTCCTAACTTGAATGTGCATAGCAAAATAAACTTTCAAACCGCCAGGTGTCACTTTTAAATAAATGACGATTGTCTTTCTTTTGTATAGATAATTAACTTTGCCAAGAGCCTTATTACACAGGCGTATGAAAACAGTACAATCTTTAACTTATTCCGTATTCGTACAAGTATCCGTTATAGTTTAAATATAAAATCATACGATTTGTAACGATCAAGTAGATTGAAACCGTAAACAAATAATAATGTATGTATTTGTATAAGGAACTGTGAGAGTGTAAGATGGATGAATATGTTTATATATTTTTAATTATTTATGGGAAGATATTTCTGTAATATTGTATTCGTTCGATGTTTAATACATGGCCCTTTTTCTTAAAGGTTTTGTGATATTTGTTAAAACCAATGAAAGACGTACATATTATAAGACAACCTTTTGGAAAGGGTCAAATATGGTGTTACGATTTTTTTTTCTAACTCTGGGATGTAATTTTTTTTTATGGGAACTTGGTTAATTATGAATGATTAAATATATAATTATGTTTTATACCTTCTGTAATATTTAATTAAATCACTACCTACTTATTTTATTTGTAACTTTTTAGAGATATAAACTAAGAAAGTCTTCCTATAAATAGTTAAATATTACAATTCCATGTTGTACATAGTTTTAACAACTTTTGTTTGATAATTATTACAATGTTTATTACGCATTATTATTTAATATTTGAAAAAAAAAAATATAATCACCATTGCATTTTATTACTTGTTTTATTTATCCGATATTCAATAATCATGATTAGCCATAATGTTCAGAGTGCAGTGTGGCTATCATGAGTTTTCATTATGAAGACTCGATCATCGATGTCGACCGCGTTTGATTCGTCGATTGGCCTCTTCGAGGTTGTAGAACTACCAACCAATGAGATCGCCAAACGGTCCATGCGTATGATCGAGTCACACTGGGACACTGGCCTCTTTGAGAGTGGACTGTAGTAACCTACCAGGGCAGCAGTCTCGACACTAATAACGACCACTTTACGATCAATGTCGGTTGCGAAGTCCTGTCGATACGTTTGAAGTGATATTTGCTAGTCTTGACTCTTCTAAGTTATCCATTCTGTATTCTACCAAACTTAGTCGCAAACTGGACGATTTTCATAATGAAAATTATTTCAATCAATACTAAATAAATACAAATTACTAAATAAAGCTATTACCCTAATTAAAACTATTAATAAATTACAATACAGCATCAAAAAATTCTTCGTCATCGCTGTCGACTGCTAATGTACCCAAGAGACTGGCAGCATTGCCTCGTTGAATGGCAATACTTAGTCTCTGGCCAAGGTAAAAGCCAGCCTTGGGTCACGGGAAGTGTCAACAAGCCGTTTGGACAGTTCATTAAAAAGGCAAAGAGCACTCGGACCCCACGGCCCAAGAGTTTCAACCCCAAACGGCTCGAAAATATAATTTCCGATAAGGTTGTTATATTTTCGCCGTTTGAGGTTTTCTGCAGCCGCAGCAGCAACGCCAGTACAGCACGTCGATCCAGGAAGATGGGATGAATACTAAATTTTCCCAACATTCAAGGACAATAATTTGACTTTGAAAAACTATGAATACGCTTTTCACTAGCCTACCGACATCAATATGACGGATATAGAGATGCGTTTGTCGTAAAAATCGTATTATGTTAAATAATATCGAAAATAATCGCTCGACCAGTAGTTTGCGACAGCGTCGTTAGTAATGTTGGGCCTGCCGCCCCAGTGAGGGTTGGTAGATGTTACATCTTCGGATTTGTTGTGGTTTTATGACATGCTGGTTTCCTCACAATGTTTTCCTTCTGCGTTTCCGAGGTTCGTTCGTGTGTGGAATACTGCAGCCACGTTTGGGCTGGTGTTACAAAATGCCATCTGGTTACTTGGATTCGATGGAGAAGCGTGCGAAAGGCTAATGGGCCACCCAGATTTAGCTTAAAACGGTCTCCAAACCTTGGAGGACAGGTGAAGAGTAGCCTAGTAGTTGTATGAGGCGACTAAGGGAATTCTCACCAGGCAAGCGGCCAGCAGCGCTTCTCCTGTGGAATATCAAATCACTGCGATCCCCAACCCGCCTGCCAAGCGTGGGGATTATGGCAAAACCACTACACTGTTGTCATGTGAGGCGTGGCACAGGAGCGTAGTGGTGTTGTTTTTCAAAAAAGGTGACGATACCCTCCTGAATAAGTTCAGACCGATATCCCTCCTGAGCCATGTCTATACTTATGCCGTTTTCTAGGGACATCACGAATCGTCTCGCTCGCAGGTTCGACGACTTCCAGCCTCCCGAACAAGCAGGCTTCCGAAAAGGCTTTAGCACCATAGACCACATACATAAGCTGCGGCAAGTTATACAGAAGTTCGAGGCATAAAACAAACCACTATGCTTGGCGTTTGTGGACTATGAGAAGGCCTTCGATTCGATCGATACACTGAGGTGATAAAGTGTTTGTACAAAAACCCCACCATGTCAGTCTGTCTCCAGGATCAGGACTCGAAACCGATCCAACTGCAGCGTGGAGTGAGACAAGGAGATGTCATATCTCCCAAATTATTCACTGCTGCGTTAGAAGAGGTCTTCAAGCTCCTGGACTGGAAAGGACTTGGCATTAACATCAACGGCGAGTACATCACTAATCTCCGTTTTGCAGATGATATCGTGGTCATGGCGGAGACCTTAGAAGACTTGAGCAAAATGCTCAATGACCTCAGCAGAGGTTCTCAACAAGTGGGTCTAAGGATGAACATGGATAAGACGAAGATCATGTCGAACTCTTATGTCGCACCCACTCCAATTCTAGTTGGTTGCTCTGCACTCGAAGTTGTTGACGAGTACCTATATACAGAGTGGTGCTGACAATACGACAATAAATTAAACATCATGTACCTCAACACATTCTCAATCTACCCATAAAAAATCATATAAATATGTCCATTAGTTTAGTCACAGGAAATTATTTTTCACATTTTCTACATGATGTACATGTTGATAAGGAAGCGCTTACGGGTTAATAACCGCAGCATCCTGCGGTAGCAAACTTTAATAATAATGGCGCGAAAAAAGCAAGTCGATACAGGATCGCACTGACGCCGATCGAGGGTCAGTGAACCAATATTTTTAAAGGATGTTCTATGTTTGCAGTTTTGTGCGATTTAGTTTGTTTGAAATTTTCATTTTTTTTATTTTTTATTCTAGGTTTTTTTTCTATGGTTTAGGGTTATTCCTATTGACCAGCATTATCCGTGTTTTCATTTATTGTCGTATTGTCAGTACCACTCTGTATACCTGGCACAAACAGTCCAACTTCGAGAAAGAGGTGTCTCGTCAAATTCAGCTCGGCCGGGCAGCGTTCGGGAAGCTATGTTACATCTTTTCGTCGTCCAAGATACCACAGTGTCTCAAGACTAAAGTCTTTGACCAGTGTGTGTTGCCATTGATGACTTACGGAACTGAGACGTGGTCGCTCACAATGGGCCTCATACGAAGGTTCAGAGTCACACAAAGGGCAATGGAAAGAGCTATGCTCGGAGTTTCTCTGCGTGATCGAATTAGAAATGAAGAGATCCGCAGAAGAACCAAAGTCACTGACATAGCTCTTCGAGTCGCTAAAATTAAGTGGCAGTGGGCAGGGTACATTGCTCGTAGAACCGATGGCCGATGGGGCCGTAAGGTTCTGGAGTGGCGGCCAAGTACTGGAAGACGCAGCGTAGGGAGGCCCCCAACAAGGTGGACCGATGACCTGGTGAAGGTCGCGGGAAGTCCATGGATGCGGGTAGCACAAGACTGGTCATAGTGGAAAGCGTGGAGGCCTTTGCCCAGCAGTGGACATCAGGCTGAAGAAGAAGAAGAAGAAGAAGTGTCCTCCAGCGCCACGCTATAAATGTATAACGTATCTATAGTAAAACGTAAGAATGAGATTAATGTCGACGAATGTAGACGTGTTTTAGAAGGCACATCCCTATTTGTCTCCAAATGTAATCTTTTTACTTCATATCAAGTAGTTGGCGCTCAAAGCACATCAAAATCCTTTCTGATATAAGGATGTCTAGATTTCTATGGCCTTTATTTTAATATTCACCGTGGTGGAGTTACACGTGCATAAATAAACTCAACAGATTCCTGCAATATTTCGTTTTCGTTTTTCTGTAAGAATGCGTACGCCAACTTAAGGTGTAAAGATTGCACTACACTAAAATGTACAAAGTCACTATGACCTTGAAAACCGTCCGCTTATGACGTCACAGATTTACTTCTATACAACATACAAGTTCATGGCGTTGTGCGCACTGACAACTAACTTTGTAGGGATGGGTTTTTCAAACGGTGTTTCAATATCTACAATGATTAGAAAACCAATTTATTCTTGTAGTTTACAATATTTATAAAATATTATGTATTCACGTCATTTTCTTGCAATAATAGTATTTATGATCATTTCGAGGAGATGAAATATAGCGAGGTCTCCATCGTGTCCCATCACTGGCTTTTTTATATCATGTACTTGGCGCTGGCGGCATTAAAATATTTTCCATAAAAACAAAATAAAAGGTCTAGTAAATGTCGTAAATTTATTTTATACTATTATTACTTGTAATCAAGTACTGGCGCTGAGGGCACGAAAATCTCGAACTTGTATACAAGTGATTGGCGTTCAAAAGGTTAATAAACTAGTGCGCTTTACCATCATCGATTGCATCACTACTTACCATTAGGCGGGATTGCGGTCAAGCACTAGCTTATAATTTAAAAAAAAAAAAAAAACAAGATTCAAGAACAGTGATGATGAAATAATTACACAATGGGGTCGAACCCCCGAGCTAAAACATCCTCATCTGCCAAATCTTTTTCCCAACAATGATGGGGTCGGCTCCAGATTAACTGGATACTAATAGGCTATTTGGCAGTATGAATTTTTTTGTGATTATTTGCTTTAAATGTATAAAATGAAGGTTCTCTATGTCATTTACATGAGTTTTAATGAAAATAATAACAATTAATATATCCAAAAACACAAAAATATGTTTGGCATTTTTTTTCTCGCGCCACATATTGGTTGTCTCAGGTGTTTTAGCGTTTTCAGAATATTTTTAACGATATTTGGAGCGATTCTTAACCATTTTATTAGACAAACAACAACAAATAACAGATAAAGACCACTGCGGAACCGAAAATCGTTTATAAGTTTGTGACGTCACTTACAAAGCGCAACGCCATATTGCTGAATAAAGCGTTTCGGCGGCTTATTTGAATTTTGAATTTTTATTTGCATATTTCTTACGAAATACGTATTAATAAAAAAAGAATACTTTCGGTGAACTTCTTAACCTATTGAGCCTATTGTCTAACTTTCACAACCCAGTTTTGAGGTGATTGGCCTCTTGGTAAGATTGACAATCAGATTTTCGGGCTTCAGACGACCCGTAATGACCGTCATTCATGGATCTTTGACCATTGGATTAAAGACCTTTCCGAGACACTGAAGGGTTGTTACGGTATGAGAATATGGTCACCTGTCCACGGACCAACCGTGGCAAACGTAGGCTGTATTTAACCTGATCCATTGAACCTTATGTCTGTTATGTGGCGACCCTCGATCACCACACATGACATCACTCCCGTCCTAAAAGGAATCCAGAAAAATAAATAAAAATCACATTATATCCTTTCATATTTTATTTCAACAGCAAATTCAGGCATTTATTACATAAACAATTCATAACAATTATGTATTTGTGCAAACAAATAAAACGTATCTTTATTATATTTTAATGACCCAAGCACTAATTACCTAATGCACTGGGGTCTTTCAAGGAATGTTTATCAAAATATATTGCACTGGCGAATTCTAAAATACACAAAATATTAATATTGGGTTGTAAGCCTACTCTAGTTCAATACGCCCGCAGTTGCGAACATTATACCAAACAATATTATATCGAACAATGGCAGTATTTGCTATTCCGAAGTTTCGTCACCTGCCCCACCACTGTCGAGGGAGTTACTATTTCCTCCCGCAAAAAATAAGCAAACGAGTAAGTAAAAGCACACATTAATGTAATGCAATAACACGCGAACTGTTCACATCCCCGGCTGGTACACAGCTACGTCACTTCAGTGTCGTCCAGACTTTGAAGCGGGATTGGCGTTCTATTTGCATCGTTTTTGTACACGTGTAATAAATAATAATTTACTGACATATAATGCAAAGCCACTACTTCTTCCATCGCCTCAGCCGCACAACTAAACAATGAATATTCGCCGTAAATCGCTTCTGAATCTTCGCCCGCCAATGTAGACAAGAACATCGTGTATGTCCGACGGATATTTTGCGCGCCAACGCGATACGAATCTTCGCCCGCTAATGTAGCCCCCAGCATATCAGTAGGCCTAGTATGAGTTTTCAATACGAAACTCGTTCGATCGTATCGAGCGCGTATGGCGCTCTCATTGGTTGAGAGTTCTTACGACCTTGAAGCGGGCCAATCGCTGAGCCAAACGCGCTCGATACGATCGAACGAGTTTCGTATTGAAAACTCATACTAGGCCTACAGATCGAAACGATAGCGGCACAGCGAGCACTTTCTATGCCAAATAATTTTAAACTTTATGTACATAATTAAAAGACCATTATCGCTTGAAAAGGTCGCGCGGTCACAACGACGCTAGTTTGGCGAAAACACTCGCTGAGAGACTGCAGTTTTATTTGGACGACAGCAGGTCAAGCTACCCGATATTGTCAAATATTCTCAATCAACCTTGAGCCTTAACGGTTTAGCGATAAAGTTGAAAGTCTAATAAAGAAATATGACAGATTGTAGTAGGTTGATGTGCTGTTGTCTGGACGTGCGCCAAAACCTATATCTAACACGGAAGAACTATTCTTGCTTGCAGTGCTTATTATAAATGATCCTCATTTATCTTACATACGTACGCAACGATGATCTTTATTTGCACGGGGTTTTTTTTTCAAAATGGTCAAGTATAGATTTTGGCAACAGTATATTGGATACCAGAGAATAATTACACGTAACTCATTTTTAGTTGCTATTGCAACTCGCTACTCATCTCTCATTGGCGAAAGGACAGGTGTTCAGTAAGGTAAGTGTCTTATTGAGTAGGGCTATGTCCCTTTCAGACTAGAATAATACACGACAAGCCGAACACACGTAGTGGAAAATATCCGTAAATAAATAGACGTTCTAATCATTGTATAATATCTTTACATAATTATTTAGTGCAATAGACACAACATCAAAATTAAGTCGGATTGGTGTTCACAAGTTCGATCCTATCAATATAGCACTCTTATTTAAGACAGATAATTTAAAAAAAAAAACATTTTATTGTGTAGCAATACAAATTGAGTTCTTTTTTTATGATCTACTTCTAAGATTTTTGACGTGCCATTTTTCATGTGGCCATTAGCGTCACATATGAAAATTAAGGTTCTAATCATTTTCTCTGGTTTGTCTGATTCTCATAGAACTTAGTGGAAATAGAGACATATTTTTGTGGAGCGCAGGACCAAATTAATACAGGAAAACTAATAATGCAAATAATAAAATAAAAAAATAACAAAATCCGTGTTTCGGTAACGCGTACAAAAATGGTAGGTAATTTTACAAATTAAACACAATAAAAGCATGCAACTATTTCTGTAACATCACTTTTTCTTGTGCCAATAACATTAAAAGATAATATTGTGCTATGTAATATACTCGCGGACTTTTAAATTTAGCGATCCTGCTTTATTTTGTAATCTGAGGGGTAATTCTCCTGAAGACTTGAGATGAATCTGCGACTAGATTTTGAACGTGTTCTATCCAGTAATTAAAGAAAACATTAAAAGGCCAGTTCCTTCTGTATAACTTTTAAATGATTGTGTATTCTATTTTTGAACAACCTTAATCCCAAAATGATGGCCAGTATTTGTATGATGAATTAAAACTTTTCTTTATTACTTTTTTGCTGCCTGTTATAATGTATGGAGTCTCGATTTAGGAGTGTATTATTAAGAAATAAAAATCACCCATATATACATTTTAATGGTTGTTTTCCCGCGGCAGAACGATTTGTTCCTAAGGAGTACTTTTGATGAATAGAATAAAAGACAAAATTAAAAATATTTGTGTTATAAAATAATAAAAAATAATTTAAAAAAATCATCAACTCGAAAAAGTGAGAAAAATTAGTTACGCTACCTACAAGCTGTAGGTACCACTCGGAATGGGCATGAAACCGCCTCAATGGAAAGCAATGCATTTAATGTTCAAACCATAATAAGCTCCCGCGCGCAGTGATAGGGCATAAAACAGCTCGTAGGCAACAATCCGAAAATTCAACGCCATGCCGAAAAAAGAAAAAAATGTTCAAACCAAAAAAATCTGTCATGTGCGTTAATAAGGTATAAAATAACTTAAATGTACCAATACAAAAAATTACCGCTCAAACTAGCATTCAAAAAAACTACCGTTCAAAGGCGTTGCCGCTTTATAAATGTTCAAAGTAAAATAAGCTCTCGACTCTAGTGATACGACATATAGTAGTCTGCGCGCAAAAATTACAAACAATTATCTTAGATAATAATTTTATTTTCGTGTTCAGTAAATTGCAGCTAAAAAGTATTAATGAAAATCCTAAGCCCGTAAAAGTATGAATGGATAATAGTTGAAGCACGCGGGTCAATGGCCCCGCGCCATTCAGGTGTAGATTATCAGAAGTTTACTATTGGTTCGTGCTCACTTTCTAGTTTTTTTTATCACTATGTTAAATCTGCCATTTTATGTTTCTAATACTTTATTTATTGTTGAAACGATTGTATCACTAAGACAAAACCGTTTCGCTGCGGGAAAACAACCATTAAAATTCCACGCTGTATTTGAAATTTTAGACCATGTTCTTTGCTGTATATTCTAATATCTGTCTTGGACCAATATTAGCGACTAGGCCTTACTTGGCACGGTCCTTACTTGACAAAACCTGGTTTCTTTACTATATAACGTAAGTGTGATATATATGTGGGTACGTATGTGTTCATCAACCACATATACCTTCCGGAATAAAATTTCTAAATGATAGTTAAAAACCACATTAATCCGTAGCGGAATTTAGAAGAACAACATGCGACTTCACTTTGTATTCATGTATAAATAAAATATATAAATATATTCAATAATATTGTCAATGCGAAAGTGTGTGAGTATGTGTGGATGATGGTTACACTTTCATACAAAAACTACTGAACGGATTTAGATGAAATTTGACACACAGATAGTTTATAACCAGGAATAACACAAATTTATTATTAATATAAACAACAACGAAATCTACGAGGGAGAAACCGCAGGGCACAGTTAGTAATTAATATATACTGAATTATTTGTTGTTGTACAAAAATAACAATGTTTGCACAGATACATCTTCAAAGATAAAAAAAAAAAACTTAATAAAAAATATTTTTTAAATATTTAAATTCTAAAGCATTCACATTGGTTATTAGCAATTATTGACTGATCTTATAAAATATTACAAAATAAAAAATAAATTAAAACAGTTTAACTGAAATAGCTAACTTAGGCTTGAAATGCACGAATTCTTTTTGTACTTTATCTAAATTTATAAATAAATAACGTTGGTAATACTTTAGCGACCTGTTACACAGCATATTATTATTTATATTATACAGGCTGTATCTGACATCGTAACGTAAACTTCGCGAAAAGGCTACACCGCATGCCACTAATAAAATTATGATAGTCATTTATGTCGTTAATGAACGGTTACAGAATTCACACGGTTTAAAAAATAGTGTCGGCTCGGCCTTTGAACGTTGCAAGCATGCCGCCGTGTGGGTTTGTAGGTATGACGTTGATCCCTGATGTGAACTCTATTAAATCAGCTGATAATTTTTACTTTAAAATCTTATTGGATTATAAAAGTATAGCAATTATGAACGGTCTAATGTGAAAAAAACTGCATATGTTTTTTTTTAATCATGAAAAAGCCGACGAAAAATTCCACCACTTGGGGGTTCAGAATCACGTACTGGATCCATGGTACTCGTTTGTGGGTCGATGTCAGATACACCCTTTATAACTTGCAGGCACAAAATACTTGCTGCAATTGGTCTGCAAGTTACTTGCAATATGTGTAGTTCCAACTATGTGAGTGACGAAAATTTAGGCATAATATTATAAGTCGCAAACGTGATTGTTACTTCTATTTATCTTCATCATCATCACCTAAAGTAGTCCACTGCTGGACTTAGGCATCTCCTATTTTACGAACCGATGAACGTTGGAGTAGACATGGTTTTGGGTGGAGACCGCGAATCGAGCCTCTCAGGCTGGAGCGAAGATCTTCGCATAATGACTGGTAGTAACTGAATGAGAGTAGTGAATGGGATGATAATGGGGGGGGGGGGTGTATTTTTCTTATTATTTCAGATTTTAATTGTAATAAATATAATCGACAACGGCTCCGATTTCCTGGTTCATAAACTAAATAAGGTATTAACGCATCTTTTTCTTTCTATTTAATTAAGAAAAGGACAGAAGATAAAATGTTAGTTTAGACCTGTCAAATTAGTCCGCTCCTGACGTAAATTGACGTATTTTTGGTCGCCATGTTTATTATCATGTCTATGGAGTATCTTAATTTGACAGGATTAAACTAAAATGTTATCTTCTATCCTTTTTCTTAAAGAAATGGAAAGAAAAAGACGCACTTAACTTAAAATTAGATTAGTTGGTGAATAAGAGAATCAGCACCAGCAGTGTGGTTGACATGTTTGCTGTTCCGTGACTTGGAATCGCATGATTTTGTGTAGATTTATGCCCCATTGATATCAGTAGACTACACCCCCATTTCTGATTATTATTTATTTATTTCTCTCTTCACAATACTGGTTTCCTTTTACACGTGACTTAAATATAACAGCACCCTAATCGTATAACAGACTAAACCAGAATCTGAATTGCTAATCCATTGATGCATATGTTCGAAGAACTAGTCTGCTCAACGATATGATTAACGTAATGAATGCTGCTCAACTGTCAAAATGAAAGCTGTCAAAACGTATTTATCTCTCGTGAAAAATGGAAAATATGGCTGATGAGGCAGACATGTTAAATAAGGTATGTTTTGCATATACCAAAGATATGGCGTCTCTGATAGTAAATTATTCATCCCACCACAATCAGAGCTACACTATAATTATTTTCCATATATCCCATTGTATAGGTACCTATATAAAGCGACTTATCTCTGCATGAGTAACGTGTGTTGGTATTTGACGAATGCTATGGCTGCGAGCTCTTTGCAGAATTCTTCCAGGACTATCAGGCTTTCCACGAGCTGGTTGTGGTCGGCACTGGAAAGAAGAAACAAGGGTTAGTGACAACTTGTTTAGTTCTAGCGTTGGTATTTTTGTTATAAAAAGTAATCATAAATATACTTACACAATTTCTATTTATTTAACCATTTATGTACACACATAATACAACATGTAATGTAATTAACGCACTCCTTCAAACACCCTAATTAGAATATTATGTTATAAAGTTATAATCATAAACACTACTTGTCGTTATGATCCTGTTCAACAATCACTTTTTGGCTAATTTACTTGCTTACCTGTTATGTTCAGTATCTATGTATTTATGTATGTATATGTTTGTATTTGTGTATCTATCTTAGTATATTGTAATAATGATGTTTGCACCAACGACTGTCCCATTTGTGGTTCAGGAGAATATGTCCATTCTTTGGATGCCTGGAAGAAATCGCATTAGCGATAAGGCCGCCCATTGTATGTTTTGTGTTGAATGTATTTTGTTCGATGCTTGATTGGTGTACAATAAAGAATATATAAATAAATAAATTTGAATTTTTAATTTAACATGTATATGTATTGTTAATTGTTAAATTAGTTATACCAATTCTTAGAGAACGAAGACCTTAACGTTCTTGGAATAAGGGTATTTTTTTTCTTTATTTTGTATTGAATGATTAAATTTGTATGAATACAATTAAAACTTTTAAAAGTCTGTAGAAACAACAGGGTTAATATGACAATAATTTCCGTAGTTTTAATTATTTTTGGGATAAAAAATTACCTAAATTAAAAATGATATAAATCGATTCTGAACTATATTCAGGAAGTGCGTTAATTAATTTACGAGTTGTATAAACAGAACAGAAAAATGTTAAATGTGAATTCAGTTAAAAATGAATCGTTTTTTTTAAAATAAGTTAATAATAATAAGCCACGGTCCATACAAAAAAAAGGAGAGTGGCCACGGTCCATACAAACAAAGGAGAATGGCCACGGCCCATACAAAAAAAAAGGAGAATGGCCACAGTCCATACAAAAAAACACCCAAGGCCGGCGCAAAAGTTTTATAAGTACAGTAGAAACTCGATTAACCGGACTAATTGTTGTCGTTAGGCATCCGGATAATCGAAAATCCGGATAATCGAATGTATGAAGAAAAGCGGGCTTTATGTATACATATGTAGTACATATGTACAATAGTGTTATTCAAAAACAACAAATACATATTAACGAAAATCAATGTTTATTAAGAAAGTGTTAAAAGATACATTTTTCAAAATTGTATTTGGTAATTTGCGTTTGGTAATCATAAAATAAAATATGTAATACATACATACATAAGTTTAATTTGGTTTAAAATATTTGGTAATTGTCATTTGACGTAAGCCACTTTTTCTCTTCATTGCTGCTATGTCACGAATTCGTTTCAGCTGCAGTAAACTTACAGTATCACTCTCTGTTTGTTTTTCAAACCACTTCAGAGCTATTTCCAGGGCATGAAGTGCTTCATCATGAGATGGTCCTGCATCATTTTCCACGTCTAGATTTTCTTAGATTTTTTTTGTGGGATTAATGCCAGTTCTAACACGTTCATGCTTGCATAAATTCGACTTGGAGGTATTTCGTATATTGGTCGTGGTTGGTAGTCCGGATAATCGCGAATCCGTATAACTGAGGTCCGGATAATCGAGTTTCTACTATCAGAATTAAAATTAGTATAGTTATTCCCAGTTATGATCATTGCTGAAGTCAGTGATAAACGTGTTTTTTTTTTTTGCCCATTTATAGTTGCGCAGCAGCTCAATTAAAATGAATGTATTTTTTATAAATTGACATTATTTCATATGATTATTATACAAAAGGACTGTAGAAAGTAAACAATATTTGTATTACTATTAAAATATATGAGTAAAGTAAAAGTATTGTAGTATCGTATTTAATAAAACATTACTGAACAACACCAACGCCATCTCGCGGCGTCACTATCTTGCTCGCTCACTCACATCCACTTTTCTAATCTCTTGCTTATTATAGTGTAATGGGCAGGCTTACCTAATACAATAATCATAATTATTAAATAATGATAATTAGCTATTGACAAGTATTACAAAAAAAAACATTGTTTGCCTTAAGCGTCAGCTAAGGAACTACTGTGGGCAAAAAAAAATAAGTTAGCAATTGAATTCAGTTATGATCACAACCGAGAATAACTATACTAATACAGATCTAAAATATGAAATAAAAAACTTTTGCGCCGGGCCTGGGTTATTTTTGGCCATTCTCCTTTGCTTAGTTTTTGAACAGAGACAAAAAGGGCACCAATATTGTCAAATGTACTTACTTTTCATCATAAGTAGGGTCCTCACTCATAAGCCATAATCGAGTGTTCTCAATGATTTTCTTAAAGTTCCTTAACCTCGGTATCTCCATTGTCAACCTCCTCGCTACCTCCTGCAGAGTTTTGAACAGCGTCGGCGTTTTCTTGGCGGTCGGGAGCATGGGGTTAAGCAAATACTCGTGCAAATTCGGATGGGGCAGCAAAGCAAGCTGAGATATTATAGAAGTCAAGTGTAGATTCACTTGATAAGGCTGATTGGGCATGTTTGCAAGAAGTTTAAACAGCATTTTAAAAAACGGTCCTTCGTCGAAGTCTTCTTCTGAAGTTTGGGATGTGAGGTCTCGACTTCTTAAGACCAGCTTTTGTGAGAAGTGTTTTTCGTCGTGTTTTACTAGGCTGTCGGGTTTTAAAGGTTCGAAAGCGTCGTCGAGGTGGATGTCCGCTTCTGGTCGGCTGTCGTAGCTGTGTGTCGAGCTGGCAGCCGTGTCTACCCAGTTGTAGTCGGAAGGCCAGTGAAACGTTGATGTGGCGTCTAACCAGTACTGGAAGGATTATTTTATGGTGTTTGTATTAGTGTGTTTACGTTCATCATCATCTTATTAATTCTAACTGCTGATTTTGGGTAAACTTCGATATTTTCCGTGAAGCGACTGCCGTCAGACCTCCACAACCCCAAAGGCGATATCGAAGCATTGCAGTTGGACCAAATGTTGGACTTTTAAGGGCTCCAATAACCCGTAAAGACTGCCATTAGATGTTCGTGTGGCAACCGGGACACACGGACCAGCACAGTGCAAATATTCATATTCGTGCATACAAATTTTTGCACTGCGCGGGGATCGAACCTGCGCCTCCTTGCGCCGCGTTCGCTACCGCTACGCCACGGAGACTGCCAGGCAGTAGTGTATTTACAATATAATGTACAGGTCTCCCAAAGTGATAACGCATAGAAATCTACGTCACTGTTCGGCAACGGTCGTATTCCCCGAGCGTTCGGAAGAAGATATGTATATAGAGTGGTGCACTTAACCACTTCTGATTTCTATGCGCATTATCACTTTGGGAGACCTGTAATATCGTTATATATCAGTAAACTTTTTATACTATCATCATCAGTATCAGTCCCACTGCTGGGCACAGGTCTCCTCACATACAGAGAAGGACTTATACCTACTATAACCTCTCTATTAGGTTAACCTTTTTTGACAGCTGTCTTAAAACGTACTTACGACAGCAGGTCAAGCTACCCGAAACCAAAAAAAATATAACAACAAACTATTTTATCTATATTTCTCATGTGCATTTATTTATAACAAGTGCAAAGTGCACTAGTTATAAACCATCAAAGATTGCATCACGGCTTACTATTAGGCAGGAACGCACCTCTAGTTTTACATAAAAAAAAAATCCCTGCACTCCAATTGCTGTAGTAACACGTCATTACTATTAATTGGAATCTTTTCGAAGCAAATTGCCAATTCATTGCTTCATACAGGGTGTATCTGACATCGTAACGCAAAAATCGCGAAAGGGCTACACCCCATGCCACTAATAAAATTATGATAGTCATTTATGTCGTTAATGAGCGGTTACAGAAATAATAGTGTTTAAAAAAATGTGTCGGCTCGGCCTTTGAACGTTGCAAGCGTGCCGCCGTGCGGGTTTGTAGGTATGACGGTGATCCCTGATGTGAACTCTATTAAATCAGCTGACTGAATTTCTAGTTTTGTTTTCATTGTGCTTTTTTGTGTAATTAGCGAATTAATTAATGTTTACTTTAAAATCTTATTGGGTTATAAAAGTATAGCATTTATGAATGGTCTAGAGTGAAAAAACTACATATATTTTTGTGTTAATCATGAAAAAGCCGATGAAAAATTCCACCACTGGGGGGTTCAGAATCACGTACTGGATCCATGGTACTCGTTTGTGCGTCGATGTCAGATACACCCTTTATATTTGAAAATGTGTCTGCCCAATAACGTAAATACCGCAATGAATGTTGTTGAACTGTCAAATTGAAACACCCATTGCTACCGATAGCGTGTTACGCATTTACCCCACTGATCGGAGATTTGATCTTACCAAAACCGAGGAAATGAAACCCAATGCTACTGATAGTGTGTTACGCATTTAGCCCAATGATCAGAGATTTGATCTTACCAAAACAGAGGAAATGAAACCCATTGATACTGATATTGTGTTACGCATTTACCCCACTGATCGAGATTTGATCTTACCAAAACCGAGGAAATGAAACCCATTACTACTGATAGTGTGTTACGCATTTACCCCACTGATCAGAGATTTGATCTTACCAAAACAGAGGAAATGAAACCCATTGCTGCTGATAGTGTGTTTTACGCATTTACCCCACCGATCAGAGATTTGATCTTACCAAAACCGAGGAAATGAAACCCATTGCTGCTGATAGTGTGTTACGCATTTACCCCACTGATCAGAGATTTGATCTTACCAAAACAGAGGAAATGAAACCCATTGCTGCTGATAGTGTGTTTTACGCATTTACCCCACCGATCAGAGATTTGATCTTACCAAAACCGAGGAAATAAAACCCATTGCTGCTGATAGTGTGTTACGCATTTACCCTGCTGTTTTGTTATTTCATATGCTTATTATAAATACAGCACACATGTTTACTAGATTGGGCAACGTTACCTTATTAGGAAATCATTTTACGAGTATCTTTAGTGCCCAAATGGTAAAAAGTAGACGCTGTTACAAAGACCTGGAGTAGTTTTTTTAAATAATAAATTAAAACTAGTGCTTGACCGCAATCCCTCCTGATGGTAAGCAGTGATGCAATCGTTGCTGGTTAAGCGCGCTAGTTTATGAAGGGCCTATTCACTAAAAAAAACTGAGTGAATAGGAACGAAGACGGCAGTTGAGCGAGGTGATGTAATATTAAACCCAACAACACGACCAACGATGTTGCGCCAGAGGAAGATTGATTTGGAGACTCTCCACGACCAAACTCCCGACACAACAACATTTGTCGCATCGTACCCGGCACACATCGCAACACAACTGCTCAGACTCGTCCTCCGTCCGGCTTCACCAGACATCATGCCGGAACACGACGAAACGCTTGGCGGTAAGACTTCTTAGTAACAGAGTCTGTGTATGTTTGTCTGGACTGTATCACAATGAATTGTGATAGCTAAACAGTTATTTTTTTTTTTGACAGATTACGTAATTCTGTTGTTGCTATAACAATTACTTACATAATAAAAGAAAAATGTTTGTTTGGAAAGTGGTACTGGTCCCTTGTGTGGTACCAGGCTTAGAATAGTGCCAACCCATATCCTCCCGTGGGTGTCGTAAGAGGCGACTAAGTGAACTCTCAGCAAGGAAGCGGATAGCAGCGCTTCTCCTGTGGAATATCAAACTACTGCGATCCCCAACCCGTCTGTATGTGTCAAGTGTGGGGATTATGGCAAACACCCCAATGTGGGAAGCCTTGTCCAGCAGTGGACCTCTATAGGCTGAAGCAGATTAATGGTACGAAACACTTCGTATGCGAGTCCGCCTTTTTTATTACACTTATATTTGTTCTACAATCAAATATTTGAATCCATTTTTGTTATATAGGTATAATATGTAAAGAAAACCCCGTCCGACCCATAAAGACAATAAAAGTTAGGGAAACACATGTCCAAATAAAATATGAAATTATACATAATTTTTTTAAAAGTGACAACACCGTTTGCGACGGTATTTTTATAAGCGAGGGCGTGCCGCGTGCCCTGCCCCTTCGCCCGCGCATGTATTGCCTACCGCACGTGTATTAAGTTACCTCCTTTTGCGAAATAATATTAATTTTTTTAGGGGGATTTTTTTCAGTTTAGCCCGGCTTTGTAGGCATTAGTAGAATACTCAGTACTTTATTGCATTCCATAATGTTACATAATAGTTCGTATATTAAAGTATAGAATCAATTATGGATCCTGGCGAATCAGTTATCGATACCTAACAATACCTTCACGGATCGGACAGGGTTTCTTTACATATTGTATTCATTCATCTATCTATTTCTGTCTCTTTTGAGTCTGGTCCAAACCTTCTGGATTTACAGGCGTGATGTTAAATTGCAGTGTTGTTTGTGCATAGGTGTACTCGTACATCTCTCTACGTATATTTACCTGGTACCGCCTATGTGCATCGTGAATATAATGCTCGTAGTCGGCGCCCACAGGGTCGGACAGTATGGCCCGCGGGAGAAGCAGCAGGAAACTGGAACGAAGGGGGACAATGAAAGACACACTCATTTCCAACGTATTTAATCTCATATTTACAGATATGTAGAACATTCGAAAAGCATACACAATCACAGATCTTATCGTGCTACCTGATTTTTATCACAAATTATATTTGAGGCTTCATTAATAAATCACTCTCAGAATCGCTTTGAATATACATTTTTTTTTTTTTTTTTGTATAAAACTTGAATATAGTTTGTTCAGAATAAGCAACTGAATGGACGATTCCAATCATTTTTTACCACCATGTTATATTTTTTCCCAAATATATTTAAAAAATGCTGCAGTGTGGTTATCGAGCGTAACAATACAGTTCACAGCGGAACATAGTGTCCTAGGGCACCCGCCACGACGCGCCGCTCTATACGCGAGCGGGCGAGTGACTGGTTGACTATATTTTTGTAGGGACAACCAGATAACATAAAAGGCTCATAACTTTGTGATTTTTCATGATAGCTTCTTGAAATTTTGTACATAAATTCTGTATGTAAAAATAAAGTTGTATATATTCAAGTTACTGTCAAAATATAAAGTCTATAGGGGCTGATGTGGGTCGTAATAAAAGGGCAACAATACGATCCAACCGCTATATTTATGTAGACACAGAACATCGTCGTCGGCGCCGGTCGCCGCAGATACCCGCGTGTCTACTCTACGGAGGCCCAAGGTTACTACTAACGCGCGTGGCGCGTGCGGCGATCCGTTGCGACCGGCGACAAAACGGTAAGGTAGGTGGGGCGCGAGGGATGACGCGAGCGGGCAATGTTACGTTGTTATGTTGGCGCGCTATAAGTCATTAATATTTTCAAGTTTTACGAACTCGTAACCTGTCTAGCCTTTTCGCAACTATTATATGTTGGGGTCGCGCAGGGAGTTCATTACCAGTATTTTTCATAGAGCGACTGCCTCTTTTACCTCCTGACTCCCCGTAAGGTCAAGTCTATCAAGCTAGAAGCTAATCAGTCGCATTTAAGCGTGTTCTTTTTTTTATATGGCAGTGATGCAATCGCTGAAGGTAAAACGCGCTAGTTTATTAAGAGCCTATATCACACAAAAAATACTGAGTGAATAGGAAAGAAGACGACAGTTGAGCGAGGTGATGCAATTTTAAACCTAACAACACGACCAACGATGCTGCGCCAGGGGGAGATAGATCTGGAGACCCTCACGACTAATCTCCCGACACAACAATATTTGGTGCATCGTACCCGGCACACATAGCAACACAACTGCTCAGACCCGTCCTCCGTACGGCTTCACCAAACATCGTGCCCTTAGTGACAAGACATTTTCTGGTGGTTGGTAACTTGTGCCGGCAGCTTATCTAATATATAAAATTCTCGTGTCACGGTGTTCGAACTTAAACTCCTCCGAAACGGCTCGACCGATTTTGATGAATTTTTTTGTGCTTATCCGGTACCTATGAGAATCGGCCAACATCTACTTTTCATCCCCCTAAATGTTAGGGGTAGTCCACCCCTAAATTTTTTTTATTATTTATATGGCAAAACAACGTTTGCCGGGTCAGCTAGTGTTCTTATAAAATTGAGTTCTTAAAATAGAACCTTGAATGAGCTATTGCATCAGAGTGATTTATTAATATAGACTAAAGAATTCAAGACCGTAGCCAGAGATAAACAACACAAGGAAAGTAGGAAAAATTCCGTTTATCACGACACCATATTATTTAGTCGCCTATTGATAAACAGTATTTAAGTTTAAAAATGACCCCAAACAATTTTCCTAGCTACGGCCCTGTACTCATTTACCCGTCGAGCTTATATTAAAAAAATATATATATATAATATCAAAATTAATAAATTCTATAAAAAGTTTCAATTTGACCAGATTCTTATATACAGTTCCTCTTTGAAAGGACGATTTTAATTATAATTATACGTATATATTATATGGCATCAAAATAAAATATGTATATTATTTTATTTTGATGCCATATAATATTAAATCTTTAAAAATGATTTTACATTTTATTTTTTAGGCAAGTTGTTCTAAAAGTATTTTTTTTTATTTTCATACAGTATGTTAAGAAAACCCTGTCCGACCCATAAGGATAATAAAGGTTAGGTAAACACATGACCAAATATAATATAAAATTTTACGTAATCATCATACTTAGTACCAATACAAATGAATTTTGAAATAATCTTTTTTCCCGCGAACTAATTCCATCTTCCCCGAAATTTGGTAATTTTTAAATTTTTAACAACACCGGTATTATTATAAGCGAATAGCGATGCGACCACGTGCCGCGTGCCCTGCCGCCCGCCCCCGCGGAAGGGCGCAACGCACATTTATTAAGTTACCTCTTTTTGCGAAATAATATTTATTTTTAAGGGGGATTTTTTTTAAGTTTAGCCCGGTTTTGTATGCATTAGTAGAATCAGTTATCGATACCTAACAACACCTTCACGGGTCGGACAGGGTTTTCTTAACATACTGTATATTTTATACACATACGACATTTTTTTTATATTTACAGTAGATATGAAAAACCATCTTTAATTAAACGGAAGATTTCGCGTTCTTATTTTAATACGTCATCAATTACCAAAATTTTGTAGAATAGCAACACTGGCTAAATAAATAAAATAGGCACTAAATGGTCCGTTCTAATAAACGTTTAATTAGAACGCATTAAATGTTGGCGGATATTAAGATTTTATTAGATGTGGATTTCAACACAATGAGTGAAATGTGTGCATTGATGTGAGTACACCCACTCAGATTCTGGCCCTCGCAAGTCAAATTTTTAGAGTGACTAATTTTAGTGCGCTTTAGTCGCACGCGGTTTTTTGGCAATTACACAGTACATTTTGTCAGTGTCTAATGCGGGGTTTATTTACAATTTAGAGATTTCCGTCCATTAATGTGTAGGTGAACTTATGTTCACCTCAGCCAAACCTTTCAAAGAAGAATGGCATGTTGTGTTATGTATCGGAAGGCTTGCAACAAACGAGCGATAAATTAATTATTCAAGCAATTATAGCTACGACGCTAATAACGCGAAATAGTCCGTATATGTGATAATTATTAAAATAAAATTACGATCTTTTTTTTACATTCAATACTATTTACAACTAAAAGAACTAATAATAAATGAGATTTATGGCAAGTGTCTTTGTACATGAGATGAATATGACAGCTATAGAAATATGTTGCCTAAAATTAAATTAAATTTAGTAGCCCCAAACCTTTTCCCTACTAAACTAAACGAAAACTAAACGTTCTTCACTAACACATAAGCGTGAAACAGAAGAAAGAAAAAAGAGCTGCTCAGAAGATTCAGCACAAAATCATTAACAAGATTACACTCCACTTCGAAATAAGATCATACATTTAAACAAGCCTTTTTAACAGTCGGTTTAATCGATTTTGACTTCTATTGCGATGGTACCAGGGAGGAAGACAGCTGCGGTAAATATGTAGTTGGTATTGTAACAACCATCCTGCTTTTAATGCCATCCTTATGCCCACGGAACAAAAGTCAAAATCGGCCGAACGGACTGTAAAAAAGGTTTGTTTAAATATCTAATCTAATACTGACATTTACAGTGTGTTATTACACTTAGTAAACCAGAAATAACGCACGCGTCGCTTTGTCATATAAAAATACACTACCCAAAAACATTTGTCTCTTTTGCAATCTAGCTAAAAGAAAAAGACAACAATAGATTTTATCAATAAGGATGTTTGCTGGGTAAAAAAAAATTGATTCTATTTAGTCCGTCATTCGGATTATTCAAAAATATTGGATACGTATATTTGTTTTATCAAATCAATAAAAATTTACAAATATAAAAGGCATCAAAGATCAGGAGTGGTGGCTGGTGACGTCACTGCGCGCTAAAAAATATAGCGTGCAGTGACGTCACACGAGAATTCAACGCACTGTGTTGTCTTCATTTTTTGTTTATATGAAAAAAGAAAAAATACGTGTCTAATATTTTTTGGAAATCCGACTGACGGACTAATTAGTTTTTTTTAGTCAACTACCCTATTGTGTAATTAAAATAGCGCCTTTAGTTCATATTATGTGATTTGTGCTACTAACCACAGACACTTTTAATATTTGATTGCCAAGTGGTTAACCGGTTAATCAGGAAGATGAAGATAGTACTTTGACGAGTGCAGGTGATTAATTAGTCACTTAGTATATTCATTCCATTCCATTTTTCTTTCCTACAGTGACCTAAATACTCCAATTAAAATCAATATCAAATGTGTTGGCTCACCCCCATTACATGGCAATTTAACAGAGACAAACAATACCTATCCTTTCGGTCAAAAGGCGTGTTGTTAGTTAGATATAGCTTGCAACCTGACCTAACGATGTTAGATATCAACAACGTGTAACGGAGAGGGTATATACATACCTAGGGCACGACTTCTTTTGAGATATCAAACGATATTAGAAGGGTTTCAACTCAAAATAAAATACTCAAAAATAACAACACGCTACTTGCCAATATCACGATAAATCTCTTCCGCGATTCTGCGGACCTAGTTTCATAGTAGCCTACCGGAGGCGACGCTTCTTCTCATAACTTCCGACCATGTAAAGAAAGTTTACTACTATAAAAAATAACATTAAAAAACTCAACCAATATCGTTTGGTATCATCCAAACAAGCCGTGCTCTCGTTACGTATATACCCTTTCCGTTACATGTTGTATAGAGTGTAAAAAGACTTAATGAAGCCAAGACACTCCCCGTCATTGTTTTTTTTTTTTTGACGTGACAACGTCTTATAATTCGATAGAGCCGCGCACGAAACAACAGGACTCATGCGGCGTTACCCCGTTCCATTTAAGGCTTGAAGTGCAAGCGAGAGCGCGGAACGAGCGACAAAGAGGCACAATCGGCCTCCGCGTTCGGCAGCGTTCGGCATCAGTCTCTCTCCTACTTGAGTGAGCGAAGCATCCGCATACATTTACATGTTTTTGTCAAGTATGAAGTGCAGTGAAAAGTGAATGTGGTGTCAATTGTTTAAAGTAACGATAATTGCGGCGATAAAGGTTTGAAAAATACAACCATTGCATCAGTATTTTCTTATGACGTCACGTTCAACTATCGTCAGTGAACCGACTTTACAAACAATTGTTTTTTTTGGACTTTGTGAGCTGTCAATAGTCTCGATCACAAACATTCGTTGGAAGAAAGCTCACTCCACGCTCTCTTCACCTAAGTTTTTACGGTGAGGTGGTTCCAGAACCGCACTGTTGCTAAACTTTACTTGGATTACAAAGATATTGAAGGTCGAAATTATTTTTAACTTTCATTGATTTTTTTTTTTTACGAAAACAATCGTTTCAGGTTCCGTACCCAAAGTGTAAAGTCTGATTTACACAGTGCGAGCTGCTGCCTGACCAGTAGACAACTGCTCGGCTGTCTATTCGTACGCCAATGGCACGCCTAGCTACTGCCCAGTCCAAAAAACAAGTCAACAAGAACAAAAACACGGATTCCACTCACAACTATCCGGCTGGCACTGATGAGCTACTGCCGAACGCGTCCAAACTATGGGAGCGACGCACGAGTTGCTGTCATGAGCGAGCAGGCGAGTGAAAACAAAAAATGTAGTAGCAACTCCGATGCGAGCTACTGACCAACTCGTACGTACGAGTTACTCGTAAGTTACGTCCAAACAGTGCGAGTAACTACAGTGCAGCTACTCGGAAGGCTTACTCGAGCGCTAGCTCGCACTATGTAAACCATTAGTAAGAATTCACTGTCTGTCTGTCACCAAGTTTGCATCTCTTGATTCATAATGAGAGTTTATTTTTGTACAGATATGTTACAGTTCGTGTGCGTGCCCGACTCGCACTTGGCTGGTTTTTAATGATATAGTAGCGTTGAATGCACCCATAAGCATAATATATTGCATGCGTTTCGTTCCGCACTACTGCAAACACCTATTTTTCACGACAAAAATAATCATTTTCCAGTAAATATTAATGAACAAAAATACTTATTTTCATATGTACAAACGAGCGCACATCAAGCTACTACAATATGTCAGATTTCTGTATTAATTTTTCTACTTTATGTCTAAAGCATTAAAGACTGATTTACACGGTGCAATGTAATTGCCTATGGCTTCAATTAAGTTGAAAGAACAATAAAAGCTGCATTATGTTGATGCAAGTCAATTGTTGCATCAATTTTATTAACCGACTTCAAAAAGGAGGAGGTTACTCAATTCGACCGTATATATGCTTTTTTTATGTTTGTTCGCGGATAACTTCACCGTTTATGAACCGATTTTGATAATTCTTTTTCTGTTGGAAAGAAGTCATTCCCAAGGTGGTCCCATGATAAGCACATCAGGGTTTTATGGTGGAAGACCAGAGAAATCAAGGAGAACTTTCAAAACATCGTAAGGGCAACCAGTGCGTTTGTAAGTTTTTTCATTGAGTATTTTAGCGTCAGCATCCAGTCTAACCGGATGCAGCTGAACAGTACTTTTCACAGCTAAAAAGTGTAAAACAAAAACTTTTTTTTAAAATAACTAATTTTGGAAGTCGGAGTCAAAAACTAATATACAAAAACCCTTTGACATAGACTTCCGAAATTAGTTATTTTTCACTTTGTAGTGTTTTTTGGAAGTCGGTTTTTTTTTTTTTGTAAAAAAAAGTTTTTATTGTATGTCAGAGGCAATTTAATTGCACCGTGTAAATCAGTCTTTAGGCTCAAAGTTGGTTGGAAATATTTACAGCTTCGAGTAACTTAAGTTGCTATCGTCCGTACAATGCTTTGTTGTCGGTTTGTCTTTTTACACTCTGTATTAAATTAGTATAAATATAAATTTATATTAAAATTAATAAAATTATTCATTATTTGTGAAACAGGCAGTATTTTCGGCGGGTATGAGTGATTCCTTATTCATAATTTCCTCGATGACCGTTTTGAGTCGTATTAGCCGGCTAGAAATTTAAGCTCTGGTTAAAATCGAGAAGCTTTTGCAATACAATAAAGGTCTTAATAAAGTGTTTATAAAGCTGTTTATTCGTTGCAAGCAATAACCAGCCACCGGTAGCTATTCTGTGATTTGTTTAGATTTCGGGAAGATTAGCAAAACATATGTTATGCTGTCTGTCGGAACATGTATGTGTTTTTTTTTCCTTAACGTGAATTGTCACCATTTTCCCCCTAATTCATAAACGTTGCTTAAAGTTAACTAGTGATTAGCGATTGCTTCACCAACCACCAGTGGACTATTATAAACGATGATTAAACTGGCGTTAAAACGTCAAAAATGTATGGGTAAACAGTCACTAATCACTAGTTAACGTTAAGCAACGTTTATGAATAAGGGGGTTTGCTTAAAGCGTTTATTACATTCATTGATATTCGTTGGTTGGGTGGTTCGGTGGTTCCCTTCCTTTGTGGATGCATAAAAAATGATAAATAATAAATAGTTACACAAATAAATGAAGTCCAACGGAATTTTTTGTCCCTTTCCATAGTAAAATGCATGTATGCAATTCACACGTGGTAGACGTGAAAGCTTCAAACTTCAAAGCTTCAAAGATTTAATATAATGTATATAATAAAATTTCGCTAAGAGGTTATTTGTAGTGATTAAGGGTAAGATATAGAATTATTTTATATTTTATTCGTATATATTACATACATTCACACTCAGAACTTATGGTTACTAAAGTATGAGAGAAAAATAATAACGAGCAAGTGTACAATATGTAAAGAAAGCCTGTCCGACCCATAAGGATAATAAAGGTTAGGTAAACACATGACCAAATAAAGTATGAAATTTTACATAATCTTCACAGTAACAATACTAATGAATTTTGAAATAATCTTTTGTTCCACGAATTAATTCCAACTTCCCCAAAATTTAATAATTTTTTAAAAAGTGACTACACCATTTTTGACGGTATTATTATGAGCGAATAGCGATACGACCGCGTGCCGCGTGCCCTACACCCCTTCGCCCGCGCATGTATTGCCTAACGCACATGTATTAAGTTACCTCTTTTTGCGAAATAATATTTATTTTTTTAGGGGGATTTTTTTAAGTTTAGCCCGGCTTTGCAGCCATTAGTAGAATCAGTTATTGATACTTAACAATACCTTCACAGATCGGACAGTGTTTTTCTTTAATTATTGTGTAAGAAACACATTATAATGCTTCCTATCTCATTTTCTCCCACATTAAATACAATGGAGCCTCGGTAATCCGGCCCCTAACTAATGCGACACCCCCTATAATCCGTCACTGTTCTGCAAAACGTTTGTCGGACTATAGGGGACCCACTGTATTATAAAATCTTGTGTCTGTGTCTTTTTATTATCGCCTTTACGTTTCATCTACTTTCAAATGATAATGATGCTAAAGAGGTGTTTGGTTCAAAAAATTATAACTCGGCTACTAGACGGGCCATATCTACTCAAACAATTAACTATCATAATCCTGTTCTTTAAAGAAGAATAAAAATAAAGAAGAACAACAAAAAGTAAGAAAAAATGGAGAAGAATTGATAATATTAACCCTAAGCGATTTTTAGAGATACCAAAGGCCGAAAGGACCACGTTTATAGAAAAGCATTCAAGGACCGACGTATAAGAAAGAGGTACACATACAAATCTCAACAGACAACATAACATACTAGAAGTGTCACAGTGAAGCGGTATACTGACCTGTTGATGACTCTGTGTATGTTCTCCGAGCCTTCGTCATGATGCTTGGGGTCCAGCCCTTCATGTGACAGTATGTCTGTGATCTGTTCGTTCACATGGTCTTCGTGTTGCAGCTGCTTCATCGCCTCTCTGTGGAAAATGATGAAGAATGAAATAAATCCGGATCTGGACGAAGCGTTTCGCCTCGTCTTTCATACCGCGTACATCGAGCGGCGGTGTTTCCGTCTGACTACAATTTAAGTGTCTTCAAGGTTAGAGTGTAATGGGCTCTTAATAAACTAGCGCGCTTTATTATCAGGCGGGATCGAGGTCATGCACTAGTTTTAATATTAAAAAAATAATAAATAGCTAGTTGTGTATGTGGCTTTATATGTATGTAAAAGCACCCACGATACAGGAACAATTCCTATAGCGGAGCAAATTTTTGATACAAAGAAAAAAACACAATGTTCCAGTATTGAAAAAAATGGGACATTCCCGCCTATCAGCTACAATTTTCAGGATGCTGTTGGATATACCCTCTAAAGCAAAATTAAAAGTCCAACTCGAGTAAGTAGAAGTCATTTGATGACTATACCACCAAAAAAGGTGCGGTTATAAAACGAGAGGGCGTGATAGCACGAGACTCAGTACATTTCATATAGTCCTACTCGCACACTCTGTGACTGCCACAGGACAAATGTTATATAATACTATCAAGGAACTTATACCTAAACTGGAATGTGCACTATTGATCAAAACGCGGTCCGAGGGAGATAGCTTCACAGTAGCCCTCTGTACTTGTTCTGTAGGGTAACTATTATAATGGAATTTATAAGGAACGTACGCAAAAAAATTTTTTTTTTACTTATTTTACCTTTGTTTTGTTTATGAATATTTAGGTATGCATGCGAACTTTATTTTATTATTCTAAAAATGGATGAATAAATTGATGATGTACGAACGACAGCATGTCAATGTACATGAAACTGTCAAATATTCCTAATCAATCTTGAACCTTTACAATTTACAAATTTAGTTTAAAATCTAATAAGGAAATCTGACATATTGTAGTAGCTTGATTGCTTTACTATTTTACATTTAAATAATTAAAATGTCTACAAGAAAACAGGCTTTAATATCATTGTAAATACCTAATAAAAACCACTTACTTATTATGTACACAATGACTAAGTGCACATTTATTATTTATTCCGAAATTTATGGTCACCCTACATACAAACAAAAAAAACGAGTGTGCTTATGACCACACGACTGAAGTGAAACTTCTTTCGCTCCATCTGTATGTATATATATATATGTGTGTGTACAATATATACATGTATACACATATACATATATTAATTTTCTATAAATATTTAAATTTATTTTATGGTTTCATTGGTAAATTAATATTTTTGCATAGATCTTCTATTTTTATTGAAAAAAAAAAACTCGTTGTAGACCTTGTAGTACCAAGCTCGCGTCACGGGCGCCTCTGTGCTTATATCCCCCACTTAACTTCCGTTCGCCTTGCCCGATCACATTTCGTAACGCTTACGTCACGCGTTCGCCAGCTTACTCCCCAAGTCAAGCGTGCGTAAAGAAGTTTCACTTCAATAACTTGTATATGATTACCGCAAAAAACTTACTTAAAGAATGATATTCCACATCCAGGGCGTGACTCACTAATGCAGTCAATAATGGCACCCTTTTTCACCATGTTTTTTTAATCGAAATTGTTGATTTCAAACAAAATTACGAACAGAGGGCTACTGGGATGCTTTTTCCCTCGGACCGTTTTCTCTTCAAATAAGGTATTATTTCCGATCGACCTTATTGCTCTTGTGATAGAGTCTTCTTTTAAATAAGAGAATAATGCAAGTTCACATTCCAGTGTAGCTATAATTTCCTTGGATACTATTTACCTGTTATACTCCCGCTCTCGTCCGAGTGAGAGGTCATTGAGTCTGTCCCGCTCATCATCTTCCATCAGCGGCTGTGGCGCGAAGTACCCGCGTGACGTCACACGCGCTAATACCACGCGATGTATACTGTGCTCCGTACCTTTTTCTATTATTGTCTGTGGGGAAAAATTGCAAGTGTTAGTCTTAATAAATATATATGTCGGCGTAATCACAATATTTAATCACTTAAATAATTAACATTCATAATTTGATGGTTCTAAAATCAGTAGATTAATTACTTTATAGTTTATTACGATGTCAAATTAACGTTAAACAGCAAATCACTATCTTTGTTATTGTAATATTTGCACGAGAGTGGGGGCGACGACTATAAATACGACCGCACCACCGGCACTCGGGCATTCAGTTCTGAGCCACCGAACAGTAAGGACCTAGTTGTGACGTCACTACGTTGTTTGTTGAATAAAAGAAGTTGTTGCGGAATTTGTGAAGTTTCCTTTGGAAGATCCACAATGAGTGATCATCGTGAAGATAACCTCTGTGACGTCAGCTATGCTGACGTCACACTTTTTAAAAAACGCCAAGGAGGTTCTTCCTCCGTCATTAGAAGTGGGATTGCAGGAAGCTCCTACCCAAACCACTTCCTTATCAGATCGTTCACCACCTGATCAACTAGAACCAACTATCACACGGCAGCGCGAGCCCGGGTTGGTTACCAATGCACCATTAGAACCTGTGTTCCAATCAAGACCGCAAATGTATCCTCACTATGGAATGCAGATGGGCGGTATACCACCACAATTTATGATGCAAATGATGGAGATGATGCAGAAAATATCGGAGTATTTATGTGCTCCACCAACCGAAGCAAAAATAAGAATTAAGGACGTCTACCTGCCATCATTTGATCCAGATACTCATATCGGTGTACGAGAATGGTGCCAGCATATCGATCAAGCGATCGAAGCGTACAAGCTAGACGATTTCGATATCCGTATGAAAGTCTGCAGCCTGTTGAAGGGGCGTGCAAAAATGTGGATCGATGATTGGATGGTCACAACTACTACGTGGGAAGAGTTGAAGAAAAACCTCATTACTACGTTCGAACCTGAATATAGATATTCCCGGGACATCATCATGTTCAGAGAACATGTTTATGACTCAACTAAAGACATCGCAGAGTTCTTGTCACGAGCTTGGATCTTGTGGAGAAGAGTTACCAAAGATAAACTGAGGGACGAACACGCTGTGGAAGCAGTAATAGGATGCGTTAATGATGAGCGCTTACGTATGGAACTATTGAATGCCAGGGCAACCACTGTCCCTGAGTTGATCTCAGTTGCAACATCCGTACGAAAGAAGCGTACTCGCCCAAGCTCCAGTTCCACAACACAAAACAAACGCCCTCGTTTTTCGGAAAATGCACCATCTACATCTAGCTGCGGTATATGCAAAAGGACAAACCATGCTACCGATGATTGCAAATTCAAATCTTTGCAGTCTAAACCTGAAGCTAGCAACAAAGATTCAATCACCTCAAACACTCCCGTTTGTACCTATTGCAAAAAACCGGGCCACACTTATGAAACTTGCTTCATACGTGAACGTTCGTTAACTTCAAACATGAACTAGCAAGCAGTACGTTGGTAAGAGTTCTTCTATTTTCATTAACATGGACTATTTTCAATAACGTGAATACCCAAAGACACGATCAACACTGGCGACCATGAAATCAGACTAAAGAAGATCATACCGTCTCAACCCAATGAAACGTTAGAAGGTTCGCAATATGATCCAAGAACTTCTGAAACATAATGTAATTCGTGAGAGCAAATCTCCTTACTCAAGCTCGCGAAAAATAGAGACTCGCATCAAAGCTCCAATATCCAAAACTATCGAGCAGGCCAGGCAGTTCAATGGCCTGGTTACCTTAGGAAATGCATTCCTGGCTTTTCTCGTGTGCTACTTTTGTACGAATCGACAAGAAGCAGTTTGGACATGGACAGACAAGCAAGAAAAAGCACGTAACACAATCATCGAATGCTTAACATCCAAACCAGTTTCTTCCAAGAAGAAGCACCCACATTACTGTACACGGATTCAAGGTTGCACATGACCAGCTGCGCCCTGCCCCTCAACCTGGAGATCAGTTGACCGTATCGGCCGAAAATGAATCACCTACTCGCCGAGATCCAACAAAACGAGCCTATACCATCGACGCGACCCACCAGAATACTCGTAAGGGGTAAGTAACTAAATTCAATCATTTCAAATAGCCTAACAAGTGTAGTAGCAAATCTCCGAGACCCTCCGAGACCCTCCGAGACCTTCCGAGACCCTCCGAGACCCTCCGAGACCCTACGAGACCCTCCGAGACCCTACGAGATTCTCCGAGACCCTCCGAGACCCTACGAGATTCTCCGAGACCCTCCGAGACCCTACGAGATTCTCCGAGACCCTCCGAGACCCTACGAGATTCTACGAGACCCTACGAGACCCTACGAGATTCTACGAGACCCTCCGAAAACCCTCCTAGACCCTCCGAGAACCCTCCTAGACCCCTCCAAGACCTCTTCGAGAACCTCCAAAAACTTAATTACCTTATTGATATTCTTAGACTGCCTGTTATTTCATAACTACTTAATATAAAGCAACGCAAGTTGTTCTCAGATATCCAACTCAGAGGAAGTTCTTTCTATTCTTACAGATATCACGGAGAGAATCAACGAGGCTGGTGCAGAGCGCGCACCGCCTGTCAGAATGGCCGTGTCGGCGTAATCACAATATTTAATCACTTAAATAATTAACATTCATAATTTGATGGTTCTAAAATCAGTAGATTAATTACTTTACAGTTTATTACGATGTCAAATTAACGTTAAACAGCAAATGACTATCTTTGTTATTGTAATATTTGCACGAGAGTGGGGGCGACGACTATAAATACGACCGCACCACCGGCACTCGGGCATTCAGTTCTGAGCCACCGAACAGTAAGGACCTAGTTGTGACGTCACTACGTTGTTTGTTGAATAAAAGAAGTTGTTGCGGAATTTGTGAAGTTTCCTTTGGAAGATCCACAATGAGTGATCATCGTGAAGATAACCTCTGTGACGTCAGCTATGCTGACGTCACACTTTTTAAAAAACGCCAAGGAGGTTCTTCCTCCGTCATTAGAAGTGGGATTGCAGGAAGCTCCTACCCAAACCACTTCCTTATCAGATCGTTCACCACCTGATCAACTAGAACCAACTATCACACGGCAGCGCGAGCCCGGGTTGGTTACCAATGCACCATTAGAACCTGTGTTCCAATCAAGACCGCAAATGTATCCTCACTATGGAATGCAGATGGGCGGTATACCACCACAATTTATGATGCAAATGATGGAGATGATGCAGAAAATATCGGAGTATTTATGTGCTCCACCAACCGAAGCAAAAATAAGAATTAAGGACGTCTACCTGCCATCATTTGATCCAGATACTCATATCGGTGTACGAGAATGGTGCCAGCATATCGATCAAGCGATCGAAGCGTACAAGCTAGACGATTTCGATATCCGTATGAAAGTCTGCAGCCTGTTGAAGGGGCGTGCAAAAATGTGGATCGATGATTGGATGGTCACAACTACTACGTGGGAAGAGTTGAAGAAAAACCTCATTACTACGTTCGAACCTGAATATAGATATTCCCGGGACATCATCATGTTCAGAGAACATGTTTATGACTCAACTAAAGACATCGCAGAGTTCTTGTCACGAGCTTGGATCTTGTGGAGAAGAGTTACCAAAGATAAACTGAGGGACGAACACGCTGTGGAAGCAGTAATAGGATGCGTTAATGATGAGCGCTTACGTATGGAACTATTGAATGCCAGGGCAACCACTGTCCCTGAGTTGATCTCAGTTGCAACATCCGTACGAAAGAAGCGTACTCACCCAAGCTCCAGTTCCACAACACAAAACAAACGCCCTCGTTTTTCGGAAAATGCACCATCTACATCTAGCTGCGGTATATGCAAAAGGACAAACCATGCTACCGATGATTGCAAATTCAAATCTTTGCAGTCTAAACCTGAAGCTAGCAACAAAGATTCAATCACCTCAAACACTCCCGTTTGTACCTATTGCAAAAAACCGGGCCACACTTATGAAACTTGCTTCATACGTGAACGTTCGTTAACTTCAAACATGAACTAGCAAGCAGTACGTTGGTAAGAGTTCTTCTATTTTCATTAACATGGACTATTTTCAATAACGTGAATACCCAAAGACACGATCAACACTGGCGACCATGAAATCAGACTAAAGAAGATCATACCGTCTCAACCCAATGAAACGTTAGAAGGTTCGCAATATGATCCAAGAACTTCTGAAACATAATGTAATTCGTGAGAGCAAATCTCCTTACTCAAGCTCGCGAAAAATAGAGACTCGCATCAAAGCTCCAATATCCAAAACTATCGAGCAGGCCAGGCAGTTCAATGGCCTGGTTACCTTAGGAAATGCATTCCTGGCTTTTCTCGTGTGCTACTTTTGTACGAATCGACAAGAAGCAGTTTGGACATGGACAGACAAGCAAGAAAAAGCACGTAACACAATCATCGAATGCTTAACATCCAAACCAGTTTCTTCCAAGAAGAAGCACCCACATTACTGTACACGGATTCAAGGTTGCACATGACCAGCTGCGCCCTGCCCCTCAACCTGGAGATCAGTTGACCGTATCGGCCGAAAATGAATCACCTACTCGCCGAGATCCAACAAAACGAGCCTATACCATCGACGCGACCCACCAGAATACTCGTAAGGGGTAAGTAACTAAATTCAATCATTTCAAATAGCCTAACAAGTGTAGTAGCAAATCTCCGAGACCCTCCGAGACCCTCCGAGACCCTCCGAGACCCTCCGAGACCTTCCGAGACCCTCCGAGACCCTCCGAGACCCTACGAGACCCTCCGAGACCCTACGAGATTCTCCGAGACCCTCCGAGACCCTACGAGATTCTACGAGACCCTACGAGACCCTACGAGATTCTACGAGACCCTCCGAAAACCCTCCTAGACCCTCCGAGAACCCTCCTAGACCCCTCCAAGACCTCTTCGAGAACGTCCAAAAACTTAATTACCTTATTGATATTCTTAGACTGCCTGTTATTTCATAACTACTTAATATAAAGCAACGCAAGTTGTTCTCAGATATCCAACTCAGAGGAAGTTCTTTCTATTCTTACAGATATCACGGAGAGAATCAACGAGGCTGGTGCAGAGCGCGCACCGCCTGTCAGAATGGCCGTGTCGGCGTAATCACAATATTTAATCACTTAAATAATTAACATTCATAATTTGATGGTTCTAAAATCAGTAGATTAATTACTTTACAGTTTATTACGATGTCAAATTAACGTTAAACAGCAAATCACTATCTTTGTTATTGTAATATTTGCACGAGAGTGGGGGCGACGACTATAAATACGACCGCACCACCGGCACTCGGGCATTCAGTTCTGAGCCACCGAACAGTAAGGACCTAGTTGTGACGTCACTACGTTGTTTGTTGAATAAAAGAAGTTGTTGCGGAATTTGTGAAGTTTCCTTTGGAAGATCCACAATGAGTGATCATCGTGAAGATAACCTTTGTGACGTCAGCTATGCTGACGTCACACTTTTTAAAAACACCACGGAGGTTCTTCCTCCGTCATATACAAAGTTATTTTTTGTTTATGCGAATCCTGAACATAGTTTGTTCAGAATAAGCAACTGAATCGAATCCAACCATTTTTACACCATGTTATATTTTTTCCCAAATACATTTAGAAATTGTTGCAGTGGTTACCGAGCAGTTACGATTGATCATAGTACTTGCGGGCGCGCCACAGCTGACGCTGAGGTCAATGTACCCGCTCGCCAGCTTGTGCGAAGCTTTGACCATATTTTTGTTGGGACAGTTAAGCAGAATAGCAAGCTCATAACTTTGCGGTTTTTCATTAATCTTTTTGAAGTTTTGTACATAAATTCTTTCCTTAAAAATACTGGACACGTGTTTCCGCGGGTTTCGCATAAACAAAAAAAAACTTTTTTGAATTGTAAAAAAAAAATATTTGTGGTCCATTTAGGATGCTTTCGATAAATTTACGAATCGATAAACTTCGACATTTTTCCGTGAAGCGACTGCCGTCTGACCTCCACAACCCGAAGGCGATATCGAAGCATAGCAGCTAGACCAATTGTTGGACTTTTGAGGGCTCCAACAACCCGTAACGACTGCCACTAGTTGTTCGTATGGCAACCGGGACCAACGGCTTATAGCCCAGTCGGGTTAGCATTTAACCCTGCAAAAATTCCCAGGCGCATTTTTATTGTTGGAATCTTTGGGGGGGGTCAGTGGGAGTCTAAATCCAAAATGGCGACCAAATTCCAACGGAGCGTCAGCCGCCATTTTGAATTTAAGCCAAAACGGTTTTTGCCTAATAACTTCGCGATTTTCAACTTTTCGACAAAAGTTTAAAGAGCAAAGTTGTTGCAAATTTAATTATCTACAATTTATTTCTAGCAAATTTTTTCGTATAAACGATATTTTTAAAGTTAAGCGGTAAAATAGTGAAAAACTATTAACATCGAATTATCTCATTAAATATTAACTTTTGGACAAAAATGTTCTGCAACAAAGTTGCAGGAAATTGAATTTCCAAGAAATTTGGTCCTTACAACTTTTTCCGTAAAATCGATATTTAAGGTGCTACGCTTGCGGTAAAGGCAAAGAGACCCGTAAAAATGTTATTTCGCGAACTCGTTTCCGCACCACCTTAGGGGTAGAGTTCCGGGCGCGTTTTTTTTTACGTGGTATCCCCAGTAGGCCTAATCCACGTTTCTCCGCTTGCAAGTGCGTAGCGATTTGTGCCTATTGTTCCTTATAAGCATTTTAAGCTGGACATGCGATTTTTCTTGCAAGCGTAAACGGTCCAGGCTATGTTTTTTTTTCTTTTTTTTCTCTTATAAGGCAGACGGCTCGCTCGATCTTTTTTTGTCCATCTTCGTTGTCGGAACTACTTGAATCTTTTTTTTTTTCGATGATGGTCCTGCCACATCGACATCGTCAGCTTGCTCTTCGCAGCTATCCTCCCATTGAATTGTGCTGTCATCAATTGGCGATAAATCATCGTTCTCGATAGGAAGATCATCTTCGTTATCTTCAAGTAGCTCCTGAAGCTCGACAACATTATCGCATGTTTCAGGGTTTTTTTTTTCCGTTTCAGGTCAAAGGGACGCTACAGGCTCATTCTTGTTCGTTGCCTACCTGCCGATGACGTCAGCGTCTAGGGTACGCGGTTCACTTTTGTCCCGCTTTTTACGGGTCTCTTTGCCTTTACCGCAAGCGTAGCACCTTAAATATCGATTTTACGGAAAAAGTTGTAAGGACCAAATTTCTTGGAAATTCAATTCTCTACAACTTTGTTGCAGAACATTTTTGTCCAAAAGTTAATATTTAATGAGATAATTCGATGTTAATAGTTTTTCACTATTTTACCGCTTAACTTTAAAAATATCGTTTATACGAAAAAATTTGCTAGAAATAAATTGTAGATAATTAAATTTGCAACAACTTTGCTCTTTAAACTTTTGTCGAAAAGTTGAAAATGGCGAAGTTATTAAGCAAAAACCGTTTTGGCTTAAATTCAAAATGGCGGCTGACGCTCCGTTGGAATTTGGTCGCCATTTTGAATTTAGACTCCCACTGACCCCCCCCAAAGATTCCAACAATAAAAATGCGCCTGGGAATTTTTGCAGGGTTCGGCCCTTTTTTTGTCTAACCCGACTGGGCTATTAATGTGCTTTTTGAGGCACGACCAGACCAATGCAAATATTCATATTCATGCATACAAATGTTTGCACCGCGCCTCCTTGCGCAGCGGCCGCGTTCGCTACCGCTACGCCACGGAGGCTGTCAAAACACGAACAATGGTGGTTCATAGGAATAATCCTAAACCATAGAAAAACATCTTTCATCAAAAATAAAAAAAAAATTCAAACAAACTAATTCGCATAAAATTGAAAACGGAATAGAACATCCTTTAAAATATTGGCGCGGCTTATACAGTATGTTAAGAAAACCCTGTCCGATCCGTGAAGGTGTTTTTAGGTATCGATAACTGATTCGACTAATGCATACAAATTCGGGCTAAACTTAAAAAAAAATCCCCTAAAAATAAATATTATTTCGCAAAAAGTGGTAACTTATTAAATGTGCGATAAGCACCCTTCCACGGGCGGCGGGCGGCAGGGCACGCGGCACGTGGTCGCATCGCTATTCGCTCATAATAATACCGGTGTTGTCACTTTTTTTTAAATTACCAAATTTCGGGGAAGTTGGAATTAATTCGCGAGAAAAAAGATTATTTCAAAATTCATTTGTATTGGTACTATGATGATTACGTAAAATTTTATATTATATTTGGTCAAGTGTTTACCTAACCTTTATTATCCTTATGGGTCGGACAGGGTTTTCTTAACATACCGTATGTATGCATATATTTCTGTCCTTGATCTTAATGAAATGTAAAAAAAGAGATACACTGCACTTCAATTGAGTTTAGTTTTTGAACAAAGAAATCGACACCAATGTGTAAGCTGGGATGGGTTCACATTGTGCTTTATTCAAGGTCATTGATAATTTCTGAGACATTCTAGAATATCTCACCTCAAAGAACCGCAGTGTTTCGAGTGTGAGTTCATAGTTATCAGTGAGACAGTTGTTGATGAGCGTGTGCAGCAGCGGCCATTCAGACACCTCGCCGTCACCCACCAACCAGTTGGAGAACTCTGAAACAATTTACACAACTTCAGTTACAAAGATTGAATAAATTAGATTAACCCCCTTATTCATAAACGCTGCTTAAAGTTAACTAGTGATTAGAGACAGTAGGCCTAGTATGAGTTTTCAATACGAAACTCGTTCGATCGTATCGAGCGCGTTTGGCGCTCTCATTGGTTGAGAGTTCTTACGACCTTGAAGCGGGCCAATCGCTGAGTCAAACGCGCTCGATACGATCGAACGAGTTTCGTAATGAAAACTCATACTAGGCCTACAGTTTAGCCATTCGATTTCGACGTTTGCACGTCACCTAGCTTTAATCATTGTTTATGAATTTATAAACGCCTTAAACACTATGGTGTTTATTTATAAACGATTTTTAAAGTTCATCACCATCATCATTATTATCAACCTTTTATCGTCCCAATGCTGGGCAGAGGTTTCCTCTCATACAGAGAAGGATTGAGCGTAATCGCCACGCTTGCTCAATGCGGGTTGGCGATTTCTGACTTAAAGTCCACGTTTCCTCAAGATGTTTTCCTTCACCTTCAGTCATTGGTGTCCAAGGTATACTTAGAAAGTACATATAACTTTACAAAAGTTACATTGGTACTTGCCTGACCTTGAATCGAACCCGCGCACTCATACTTGAGAGGCTGGTGTTTTAACCACCAGGCCACCACGACTTCCCCGACTTCATTTTTAAAGTTAAGTGACGCTAAAACCTCAAAAATGTGTTGTTAAAAGTTACTAATCATTAGTTAACTTTAAGCAAAGGAGATGAACCATTTTGGTACTGAGTTTGAACATGCCTAAATTTTTAATATTATATCAAACATCGAATTATAAGTTATTATCAGCAAAACGGAATTCTTACTAGTAAAAGAACTAAAAAAAAGAGGTTTTAAAAGTAATAGTTCTATTAAATAAATTAACGTGTAAAGGAACTCATGAAATAATATGAAACGATTTTCTGATAATCAATCGATTATTTATTTAGACAAAAAAAAAAATTGGTTGTCTGTAGAACTCCGTCTACTGCCGATATTTGAACGTGACAACGTCTATTACATGTTTACACATCGGGCGCTCTAGGGGTGGGGGTAAAGTAGGCGTGGACTCCGTGTGGCGTCAGATTCGGCCGTTACGGTGTTTTCGAGAATGACTCCACGCCGTACCAATTTAATAGACGTTGTCACGTCAAAAAGTAAAAAAAAGCTAAGGATTTAGTTCTCATTGACGAAAAAATTCTTATTATATATTAATAATTAAAATAATTGCATGTATTTGTCGTGGTGGCCTAGTCATGTCGTGGTGGCCTAGTGGTTAAAACACCAGCCTCTCAAGTATGAGTGCGCGGGTTCGATTCCAGTTCAGGCAAGTACCAATGTAACTTTTCTAAAGTTATATGTACTTTCTAAGTATATCTTGGACACCAATGACTGAAGGTGAAGGAAAACATCTTGAGGAAACCTGGACTTGAAGTCTGAAATCGCCAACCCGCATTGAGCAAGCGTGGTGATTACGCTCAGTCCTTCTCTGTATGAGAGGAGACCTGTGCCCAGCAGTGGGACGATAAAAAAAAGGTTGATGATGATTTATATGTAAGAAGATTACATTTTAAAAGCTAATTACAAATCCCGCCTGATGGTAAGCAGCGGTACAATCGTTGATGGTAAAGCGCGCTAGTTTATTAAGCACCTATTCACTTTAGCCTTGAAGACACTCAAATTGTAGTCCGACGGAAACACCGCCGCTGGCAAATTGTTCCAGTACCTCGATGTACGCGGTATAAAAGAGGAGGGGAAACGCTTCGTCTGCTGCTTTTCATTTCATACCGTTTATAAGATCAGGAGAATCCACAACTTTGAGACATTTAGCTAATATGGCGGTGACGATGACAGCGTGGTGTAGATCCGTGATGCCAGTCTCTGCGACGCCTTCCAGAAAGTTCTGACGGAACGTTCGAGAGAGGTGAGCAGCTATCGTTGGGTGGCATTCCTGGGTGGAACAAACATATCATATTAGCAGCAATAATAGGGATGTTTATTGAGTTAAAAAAAAAATGATTCTATTTAGTCCGTCATTCAGATTATAGAAAAATATTGGATACGTATATTTTGTTTTATCAAATCAATAAAAATTAACAAATATAAAAGGCATCAAAGATTAGGAGTGGTGGGTGTGACGTCACTGCACGATAAAAAGTGTAGCGTGCAATGACGTCACAAGAGTTTTCAACGCACTGTGTCGTCTTCATTTTTTGTTTTTATGAAAAAAGAAAAAATACGTGTCTTTTTTGGAAATCTGACTGACGGACTGATTAGTTTTTTTTAGTCAAATACCCTATTGAGGCCGAGATGACACGCTTTGGTTTAGACATGTTCCCGTCTTGCATTTATAATTTGACAGTTATGCGACAGTGGCAGGAATAACCAAAGTACGTGCTAAATAACATTTTTAAATCCCGGCCTGGGTTTGTAAACCAAGGGATGATAGTTCTTTCAATTCTTTGATCAGTGAATATTCCAATAAGGGCTGATTTTTCCAACGTGATAATTTTGTCCAAGGAATAATTTCGATTGTTTGACAGTTATTCCACCAAACAACATTCAGACGTAAATTTTATTCCACCTATAATTTATTATTCTTCTTCACTCTCCTTTTTCTTCAGCCTATGGATGTCCACTGCTGGATAAAGCCCTAAGGCTTTCCACGCTGATCGGTCTTGTGCTGCCCGCATCAATCGGCTTCCCGCGACCTTCACCAGGTCATCGGTCCACCTTGTTAGAGGCCTCCCTACGCTGCATCTTCCAGTACGTGGCTGCCACCCAAGAACCTTATCGGTTCTACGAGCAATGTGCCCTGCCCACTGCCACTTAAGTTTAGCGACTCGCAATAATATTGGCTCGTTATATTATTTATTTAATTTATTATTGGGCGCAGTTTAACAGAAAGGCAATGTAACTTATTGCGGTTTGAGTCCTTTCTATTTAACTGCGACGATTCGAGTCAACATCAGTCGTCTGGCTAATTTGAGCCATTACATTATATATTATACAGGCTGTCTCAAAAATCGACGACAAACCGGAGGCAGGAGATAGACCAAGTCATTCCAACTATGAGAAAAAAAGAAAAGAAATCTAGACCCCGTGGTTCTTGGAATCTTTATTAAATAAGCAAACTTCTGAAACGACTTGCCAAAAACGCTTAGTATATTTTTTTTTCAGGACAGTAGGTTAAAGTTGAGCAAAGTATTTATTTTTAGTTGGAAGTAAAGAAGAATTTTTAAAATAGATGACTTTAAATAAAAGCCTACATTGATAGCAGTATTCTTCAGGGCTATGCTCTCCAAAATAAAACCGAGCAAACCGTTACAACTTGTAACAACAAGGTTGAAATGATCATCATAGGGTGTTGATATTAGATTTAAAAAAAACACCTACCTACATATATTTTTGTAACCACGGGGTCTAGATTTTTTTCTGAACACTTGTTCATCAACGCTGACTCGCTACTTTTTATTAAAAGAAGAATACCAATAAGAATTCTCATTGGTATTCTTCTAGTAGGTTTTTTCTGGTAGGTTTTCTATGGACATTGTCATACTGACGTCACACAAATCCTGCATCTCGCAAGCAGTTTACCTTGCAACTAGCATATAATTATACACAACTTCCCAACATTAATTGTTGGATAAGTGCCCGCCAGACATACATATATTCTCGTTTCGTACTCACCTTCATTAACGTATCACAGTAGTCTAACCAAGAGAAGAAACTAGTTAATTCTTTATATCCGTGGAATTTGCTGTAAGATTTATCACCGAAATCGTGTGCAACATATCTGAAAAAACATACATATAGATTATTTTTTGTTTATGCGAAACACGTGTCCAGTATTTTTAAGTAAAGAATCTATGTACAAAATTTCAAAAAGATATAATGAAAAACCACAAAGTTATGAGATTCTTATCCTACTTGGCTGTCCCAACAAAAATATGGTCCACGCTCCGCTCAGGCGGGCGAGCGGGGCATAGACCTCTGGTGTCAGCTGTTGCGCAGGTGATAATCAAACTAAGCTGCGTACCTCGCTCGATAACTATATTGCAACAGTTTTTAAATGTATTTGTGATAAAATATAACATAGTGTAAAAATTATTGGAATCGATTCAGTTGCTTATTCTGAACAAACTATATTCAGGTTTCGCATAAACAAAAAATAATTTTGTATATATGTAAATGTAGGGCATTGAAGAGAATGGAATTGGGGTGGACACATTTGTCAAACTAATGACCCAATGGGTCCCGCTTAATGGCAACCGACATTACAGCAGGCCTAGACGGAGGTGGCGGGGTGAGCTGGACTCCTTTGATAAAGATTGATCCATGATAGAGAGAGGTGGAAGGAGGGTAGTCCAGAGTCTGACTTAATGGAAAATAAAAAAAAGAGGACATAATAATACCAGCCTATTACTGTCCTACTACAAGGCAAATGCCTCTTCGCATAAAGAAAAGCCACGAGCATTGATTACCAAGAAAGAAAGAAAAAATTATATTGCTCCTCGTATAGGAAGATCATAAAATAAACTAAATAAAAAAAGTAATAAAAAGAATGTTTTATACGAGGCCAAAAGGCTACGATCTCGGCTTGATGGTGTGACATTAAATAAAACATAAAATTAAAATATCACAACGTCGTTATTCTACTAGGGGCCGCAGTGACATCATAGGCAGTTACAGAAATCAATAAAATAAAACTTATGTAAAATACACACATCAAAAGTGTCTAGGGATCAACATATATTTTTGCAATAACTTTTCTCCTGATTGATATTAATTAAAATTTTCTTTAAGGATTCATCAAATAAAGTTGCAACAACAAAAAAAGGTCTTCTTGCGACTGGATACCCTCCATATTCGGCAGAGCTCTTCTCTGTAGCATATCCCATGCATGCTCAATCGGGTTCAAGTCTGGCGACTGAGCAGGCCAGGGCAGGACATTGATGTTAGCTGCGGCGAGAGTCTGTCTTACAACTCTTGCGGTGTGCGGTCGTGCATTATCATGCATTAACTGAAATAAGGGACCGATTTGCACTTGTAGAGGAACGATGACGTCTGATATAATCGTCTCAGCATAAATTTGAGCGTTGAGGTTGCCTCTGATCCAAATCAACTCAGTTCTTCCGCCGATCCAAATACCCGCCCATACCATGATGGTTCCACCACTATAAGGATGGACTTCCTGGCAGGTTTTTAATCGCTGTTGGCGTCCAGGGGTTCTCCAGTGTCGTATACGTCTTGTATCCGGTCTCATACCAAAACGAGACTCATCAGAAAAGCACACGAAACGACATTGTTCTTCTGCCCAATTTCTGTGTTCAAGAGCCCATTGATATCGAATCCTACGATTGTGCATTGCTATAGGTGGTACCCGTAGCGGTCTTCGGGAATGAAGGTTCACTTCATGCAAGCGGTTTCTGACTGTTTGGTCGCTAATTAAGTTCCCTAAAGAGTGATGAAGCCTCACGGCTAACATCATGGCGGTTATTGTTGGAGCTCTTCGAGTTAAGATTTGAATGTATCGGTCTTGTCTCCGTGTGGTGCAGCGATACCGTCCTCCATGGCGCTCAGCCACGGTACCAGTGCTTCGGTAACGTGTCCAAAGTCGACTGATAACACTCTGACTTGTATTCAGAGCTAAAGCCACAGTACGTTGCCGGGAACCAGCTTCTACCATTCCCACGGCTCTGAGCATTTCTTCCCTGCTTAAATGACGTCGCCGCTCCATAATAACGTTGGTTTTAATCAGTAGTAGGGAAACAGTAGCACTAATAATGTCTTCAATGCGTTGTATGTTTTTATAGGGAAAATATTGACAGCTGATTTTCATCTTTTACTCGAATTTGATTCACAGTTCCTGATTCAAATTATGAAATGCACCAAAAAGGATCCATATAAATTTATAAAATCATAAATTTATTACAAAGCCACATCTCAATCTCAAGAAATCCGCATAAAAATGCTTGATCCCTAGACACTTTTGATGTGTGTATTAGCAAATTTAAAAAATATATAAATTTTTAATCCGCGCCAGATGTAACCTCCTTACTTGTCTTTGCCTTAAATGTGTAGATGATCTATGTATACCAAAAAGGATGTATTGCATGTTCAGAAGCCAATATATCGCGGGCCTGCGGCGATGAGCAATGGGCAGCTCGACGCCCGGTCGCGGACCAGGCCCAAGTCAACGGCGCGTCGTGTTTCACGCGCGCTTCAAAGAGATGTCAGCACTAAGTGACGGGGTCCACGAAGACCGATGCCTCCTAAGTCAGGGTTGCGGGTTGGTTAAAAAAGAAGCCGTGGCCCTGGCCGTCGCACAGGTAGGTGAAGAATGGTGGTTTTAATCAATAAAAGTCTGACACGCCCTTCCGCTCAGCCCAGAGCGGTGATGATTGCCCATTCCAACAAAAAAAAGCCAGTATACTCACGCCCATGTTATATTGAGATGGTCCACATCGCTCGCGACGACGTTAGCCGGCACACATTTGTACTTAGCGGCGAGCTTGTCCACGATAGTCTCACACGCGGGGCTGCAGCTGGTCACTAAGTTAGCGATGTCGTCTTCTGGGAGGGAGGATACGATCATTATGCCTTCGCAGGCTCGGAGGACCACTTGATTGTCCTGGAAATGAATGAAGAAATGTACTTACTGGAGTTATGAAGCAATACAATTTGTACTGGACGAACAGGACGCTCCTTATAAAAATGGATTTATAGGGTTTATTGAAAAACAATGATTAAAGTTAGAAATTAACACTTCATGTAACGTTTACGACAAAAAAGGTACATAAATAAAGTGAAAGGTGGCCGTTTTAGTGAACTGTATGTCATTTCGACGTTTGAAGTGTTAATTCTCGGCCTAATTTCAATAAAAACTTTTTATGACTGGCATGTTAACCTGGCGCCCAACGAGTGGCCCACGTTGGGCGCCAGTTTAACATACAATGTTATAAAAATAGGGTTTGGGGCTATGATAGAGGTTAGCAAAATATATAATACACTTTCGATGCACAGCCCAGTTGACGAATATCAGACTCTTGTCAAAAAAATCGGGCGTGCATCATATGTTGACAAAGGAAATTTCAGAAATGTTCTAGAAGCTTTCACTCGCCCTCATGGGCCGAGCATGGAGCGGGAGGCATTTACGCCAGAAGCGCGTGGATTGTGGCGGGAGCGGTTACAAAATAGGTTCACGTTATAACTTTGGAGTAAACAACTACATCATGAAATACATAGGTATATACTCACAGCACTATTTAAATAAGACAGCAACAGATCAATGAGTAGGAACTTGTCATTGTCATCGTAAACCGTCTTGTGGCTCTTACAAGACGCGTTGTCATCGGCAGAACTACTAGATGTGGCATTACAATTGTCCTCCTTTCCTGTTCTTATTATAGACACATTTCTTAAGGGATTTGGGGGTAGTTCGACCTCGAATAGGGGATTTTTCTTTGGTGTCTGGATCTGAAAAAAAAGCAATCATTAATTAATTACAATACCATTATATCAACTAAATTATATCTATATAATTAATCTTTTGCAAATCTAAAACCTTCGAAATCAGAAAACAAAGAATTGGCTAGTTCGAAAACATGTCTTGAGCCGAGTCTAAAAATTTTACTTGTCTCAAACCATATTATTAAAGCGTGCGAAGGGTTCTGCTTGGTAAATATGAGATTGATAAAAAGGCCTTTACCGATATTCAATATTAAGATTAAAAAAACTTCAAAAAATATATACCATAACTTTAGAATTTGAACTTTAAATCCTAGAAATATGTTACAAATTCGCTTAAAATATCAAGATTAGTTATGTCTTACCTTACTTCTAATCGGTATTAATTTTTGTATGTCCTCAGGTATGCTGAGTAACGTGGACTTGTCCTCAACGAAGGGAGTAGTGAATATGTTAGCTAGACCTGGCTCCTGCCGTACTAGGCCACAAAGAGTAAGCAGGAGCTCCACTTCTTCTTTCTCTGTCGGTGATGCTGGACTTTCGTTGCACTGTATTAGCATTCGCTAGAAAATAAGAGTTAATTTATCTTGACATTTTCGCTTGCAGTGAGAAACGGCTACACTTTTTTTCTTTTTTTTTTAAGGTTGTCTACACACACTACTACGTTCATTATGAATTTGTCCTGTATCGTAGGTGAGTTTACAAACATATAAACTCACATATATAAATATCCAGACCCGAAACAACTACTTGTAGGTCATACAAATATAAAATATTTGTTCCGTGCGGGAATCGAACCCGCGACACGCAGCGCAGTAGTCAATAGATTAACCTCTGCGCTAACCGTGCACTCGGATATAATAAAGGGTGTATCTGACATCGACGCACAAACGAGTACCATAGATCCAGTACATGATTCTGAACCCCCCAGTGGTGGAATTTCTCGTCGGCTTTTTCAAGATTAAAAAAAAAATTAATATCGTTTTTTTCACTTTAGACCGTTCATAATTGCTATACTTTTATAACCCAATAAGATTTTAAAGTAAAAATTAATTAATTCGCTAATTACACAAAAAAACGCAATGAAAACAAAACTCGAAAACTATCTTATCAGCTGATTTAATAGAGTTCACATTAGGGATCAACATCATATCTACAAACCCGCACGGCGGCACGCTTGCAACGTTCAAAGGGCGAGCCGACACTTTTTTTTTAAACACTGTGAATTCTGTAACCGTTCATTAACGACATAAATCACTATCATAATTATATTAGTGGCATGCGGTGTAGCCTTTTCGCGAAGTTTGCGTTACGATGTCATATACACCCTGTATAAATTGAATCTCCAAAGGGTAAAAACGGGACCCTATTACTAAGGCTTCTTTTTCTTCTTCTGAAATCAGTTTTTTTTTTTCAGGTACATTGCTGGACAAAGGCCGTCCCCAAGGCTTTCCATTTCATTGGGGGGTTTGCCATAATCCCTTCGCTTGGCAGGCGGCTTGGGGATCACACTAATATGATATTCCACAGAAGAAGCGCTGCTACCCGCTTCTTTGGGAGTCCCCTTAGTCGCCTCTTACGACACCCACGGCAGGATAAGGGTTGGTAATATTCTAAGCCACACGGGACTTCGACTGATTTCATTATCCCAGTTGTATCTCATAAACAATGACAGCTAACAATGCTAGATAGTTGAAATTTTCACAGAAGATGTATTACTTTTACCGCTATAACAACAAATACAAAAAAGGTATTTTCTTGTCTTCTTTTTGTTTTCGTGAAACCTTCACAAGACACCCGACCCCCGAGAAGAAAAGTCGGGTAAAGTGGATTCTTTACGTCACTAAAATCACGCTGGTCACAAAAACCCGTAAATCCTGACCTTTATCGCTAAGTTACCACTACTTCTCCCCTAGAGACAATCGCTTTATTCTATAACAAAATTCAAAAAAGCGACGGTGACCAGTGCGTTACTATGTGTTTGTCGAAGATAGATCGAATGTGAGCTAGAAATGCTATAAAGCGAAGCGAAAATATCATAAAGTAATTAAATGACCACACGGTAAGCGCAGTGCTTGAACGATTTCCTGCGATATATTATGCGTGTCACGGTTTTGATTTACGCTCGAAACTAACATGTGTATAGCCCACATACAGATGATTTGCTGAGTAATTACATAGCACAGAATCAGTAGTACAACATTATTTTTCTACGACCATTTGGTAATTTGCTTAATAAATAACCACAAGTCATATCTCAATAGTGCTCATTCCTGCCAAGTCGTGTTACAATGACCATTTCCACACGGTTGAACCGTACTACAATGAAACTTTCAATTTTTTTTATGGCTATGGCATCAAAAAACATTGGCATTGCGACTGACTAAACATAGCATGTTATTAGGATGTATGGATGAATTGCCTTTGCCCTTCATTTGTGGGATTATAACAACAAAACAAGACACGCGCACCGCGCTATATTCGCGCCATTGTTAACTTTTATCTGCATTTTATAAATAAAGATAAAGATATGAATCCATTTACTTCCCTGATAGTCTCAAGACATAATAATGACTCCTAAATATCCAACCACTGCTTCAACTAGTTTGAAACTATTACTGCAAAACCATATAATTGGTTGAAAGTATTTTTAAGGAGTCAAGTTCTGTAATACCGGCTTCAAAGGACCAGAGAAGTAATCCTTGTGCTTAATTTGAAGAACGTTCACAATCTGTCAAAATACCGAGAATTTCCCTACATTTTGACATTTGTTTGTCGCAGAAATGAGACTGTGATTACTCTTTGAACGTTATAAATTATGATAATCGACCTTAAGGTTTATGTCAAAAGGACCATAATAAACAGTCATTTTATGCTTCTTCTCCTTCTCAGCCTATAGAGGTCAACTTCTGGACAGAGGCCTCTCCTAAGGCTTTCCAGGATGACCGGTCTATGCTGCCCGCATCCATCGGCTTCCCGCGACCTTCACCAGGTCTTCGGTCCACTTTGTAGGGGGCCTCCCTACGCTGCGTCTTCCGGTACGTGGCCGGAACCTTACTGCCCCATCGGCTATCGGTTCTACGAGCAATGTGCATCGCCCACTGCCACTTAATTTTAGCGGCTCGAAGAGCTATGCGGGATGTTATTTTATGCTAAAAGGACCAAAATAAAATATATATATATAAAGTCAATATTACCTGCAAAGGCCTATAAACATGTGCACTATTAACACAGGGCTGCCGCGTCCGTCTTAGCAACGCAGTACCAGTTGTAAGCGCCAGGGCTCTCGCGCCCGGCGGCCGTTCAGCCGCCGCAAGCGCACATAACGCGTCTAAAAGGCAGATGGAACGTTGTACTATTGCTTCCATACATGGTCCCACAGTCCCGCCTTGTTGCTCTTTCTCTTCGTCTACTATTAACTAAAAAGACAAAAAAACAATAGTTCAAAATAATTTCTTTAAGGTTTAATGGACTTTTCTTTCTCTGGCCAAATTCAGTGGTGTAATTGCATCACTGACACACTAACATTAGAAATGGCTTCCATTTTGTTGAGCAGACAAAATTTTCGAACATACGGAGCAATGAATAAGCGCGTGCGTTACGCAAGCAGACTTCAATTAGGGTGCTGAGCGGACTCAATTCAGAATGCCACCGACAAGCCAACATGATGTCTGATGAAGCCGTGAGGAGGACGGGTCTGAGCCAGGGGCGTGCACAAAGATTTTATTGGGGGTATGCATAAATATACCTACTATCCAAATCTCTGTGCTTATATATGGTAAAACTTAAAAAACGTAACTTAGACGTAGTTTCAATTTAACATAGTCGCGTACTTTTTCGCATGTCAACATTGAATTGATGTTTGTGCGTGGCTACAATGAACATCTAAGTATGTGATTGATGATAAGAACAAGTCAAATAAATTATATACGTGGGGTATTAGGTATTTTTTATTTGCCCAAATGAATACAATGAAATCATCATCATCTCAGGGTTAATACCAGTCGCATCCAAAGCTTTGGAATCTGGGGTCCGCTTTTCCAGTCTAATTGCTGATTTTGGCGAAATTTCGACAATTTCCGTGAAGCGACTGCCGTCTGACCTCCACAACGCGAAGGCAATATCGAAGCATTGAAGTTAGACCAATTGTTGGACTTTTGTGGGCTCCAACAACCCGTAACGACTGCCACTAGATGTTCGCATGGCAACCGAAACCATGCTATATAACGTGCTTTCCGAGATACGACCAGACCAGTGCAAATATTCATATTCATGCATACAAATACTTACACTGCGCGAGGATCGAACCCGCGCCTCCTTACGCAGCGGCCGCGTTCGCTACCGCTACGCCATGTAGGCTGTCAAAATACAATGAAATGGTATTACTAACTCAACTGGAAATAAGTAATAATTTATTTCTCAAAAAACTAAAAAAAAATATTTCACTATCTATAAATTAAATCAACGCGCCTATCTATTTTTAAATAACTCTGTAAAAATCAAATATATATAAGATCGTTTTGAAATCGCTAAAAGTTCTTTTAAAATGGACAGATAGACAAATCTATGAGTCTGCTTTGGCTTTTCATAAATATGCGTAATGCACTACTCATTGGAATCATAACTATTAAATTTTGCTAATTTGTAAACTTCAGGAAAATTATTACAACATAAAGTATAGTACTGAAATTCAAAAGCAAGTAGGTTGAAAAACTTAAGGTCTTTTAAGTTTTTATAACGTCGAACTGTCAAAGCCGTGTTTTAAAATAATATACCTATACGAGAAACAAAACAATTTATTTGTACACACTACACAACCTGCTAACCACATATAATTATCATAATACTTTTTATAAAGACAACCTTTCTTTTGTGTTAAACCAAAAACTCTAAAATAAATGAATATTCAATTCCGCTTAAAACAATCAATACATATTTAACCCATACACCAATAATGAAACAACATAAGCTGCTAAAATAAAAAGGTATTTGAACGAACAACAATCATGCTATATTTCTGAACTTCTTAAATTCGTCGCATTATTAGAAGCTGTGCTTATCATGGGCTTTAAACCCAAAGAAATTTCACGCACACGTACACAACAGTTTAGGCACACAAGCAAATAATTTTATACACAGACAGATACGGAAGAGGCACATTTTGTTTATGCTTACGCCGTAAGAGGCGCGGGTGTTGCGCCTAAGGCAACTAATGTGTCTCGTTAGCACTAGGCCCAATAGATGGCAGTGTTATCAATAACTGATTAACAAAGTCTTTTAGTTTTAACTTTGTAGTATATAAATTATTTTACAGTATATTATAATTTTAGAAGACTATTAGGGTATGCAGAGCTTTTCTGCTTGTAAGGAGCGCACGCGCCTGGTCTGAGCAGTTGTGTTGCGATGTGTGCCGGGTACGATGTGCCAAATGTTGTTGTGTCGGGAGTTTGCTCGTGGAGAGTCTCCAGATCAATTTCCCTCTGGCGCAACATCGTTGGTCGTGTTGGTCTTGAGTTTAACATTGCATCACCTCGCTCAACTGCCGTCATCCTTCCTATTTCTAAGTTTCTTAAGTGAATAGGCTTAATAAATAGTGCGCTTTACCATCAACGATTGCGTCACTGCTACCATCAGGCGGGATTGCAGTCAAGCACTAGTTTAAAATTATTTAAAAAAAATATGACCATAATAATTTTATGGGTGAATATTAAAAATATTTTATTAAATATTTATTTTATTTGCTCGCTTCAAGGAAATTTTGACAATTACATATTTCACACAAGAACGAACTTATTTCTCGAATAAGCTTTATCAGTATGCCTAGTATGAGTTTTCATTACGAGACTCGATCGTCGATATCGAGTGCGTTTAGCGCTCTATTTGGTTGAGAGTTCTTACAACCTTGAAGCGGGCCAATTGACGAGTCAAACGCGTTCGATATCGACGATCGAATTTCGTAATGAAAACTCATACTAGGCCTACTGGAGTATGAAATATCCGATTCAACACTCGTAAGTTGCAAATCTAAACACAGTTCTTAATAAAGAGTCATAAGACTTGTTTTGTGTGATTATTTGTTAAGCTTTCACGTCTAAACAGCTTAACGGATTTGGATAAAATTTGGCACATGGGTAAACCATGACAAGAATTGACACATAGGACTTTTTATTACCGACCGCGATCCCGCCTGATGGTAAGCACTGATGCAATCGTTGCTGGTAAAGAGCGCTGCTTTATTAAGCCTATTCACTTAAAAAACTTAGTGAATAGGAAGGAAGACGGCAGTTGAGCGAGGTGATGTAATGTTAAACCCAACAACACGACCAACGATGCTGCGCCAGATATCGAGACTTATGCATATGAAACCACGAGGCACAGATATTAAATAATAATAATTAAATGCTTAAATAATTTGTATGGAGAGCGCAAATAAAAATTACCTACAAATTACTAATCCTGTTCGTCTAGGTACAACCGTACGTCAAAATTGGCTACTGACTAATTATCAGAAGTCAATTAACGGCTACTTATAATTAGATATAGAATATTCAACAGTTTTTGCTGCTGTAACGCGATTAAATGAGTAGGTTTACTTATTATCTGTAACCATGAACACAGTACATGATCAGAGACCATCATACGCTGAAATGCTTTGTTGAAAAGATATTTATATATTTATTTGCGGTAAACATGATGCAAAATAAAAAAAAACGTCAAACAAAAATTTGGTTGGGGGAAACATGCGTCACATCCACTCAAAACGGCTATCGCTCAGCATTATGCTGGAACCCTATGCCAGAGAGTCCCAGCACTGCTCCTTACAATCAGAGCAAGTTTGATGTTGCGATGAACAAAAATTCTAAGAAAGAGGAAATATTGTTAAAGTAATGCGCTTTAGGAAGCGGCGGATTAAAGATTTGACTTGAATGCTAAGTAGATTCTAATTTGTGTCCAATTGTATTCCGTTGCGTTGTTCCGTACTTCCGTGTTGCATGATGTCTTCGCATTTGTCAAACTGGCAGGTAGATAAACAAGATAAGCGACGTAGGTTACAAAAGCCTTTAAGATGTAATTATGTTACTTTTGTGTATTATATTTACTTTGTGTGTAAAATAAACGACAAATTGGTTTAGTTGGTATCAGTCTATGAAGACCCAGAGTTATAAAAAAGTGCATTATCTCATCAGAGCAAGTAAGTAGTGCATTGTTTTAATAACCGATGGGGTCAACTTCTAGTCTAACTAGATGCTGGTCAGTACAAGTATTTTACTGGTTTTTATTTAACTAAGTTACGGGGTACTACTACCATATAGTGTAGACACCACGTTAGATAATAGAAAGCAATAAGTACTGAAATATCGCTAATTATAAGACGACGTTGTTTTATGAAAAAAAATCGCTCAATTAATTTTGAAATTAATTCTAAATACGATTGAGTAAACGAAGGTAACCAAATTCCATTTTCTAACGGCCTGCGCAATTATATCCCTTTTGCAGACAACCTTTACAATAGTTTTTTTTTATATAATTATAAACTAGTGCTTGACCGCGATCCCGCCTGATGGTAAGTACTGATGCATTCGTTGCTGGTAAAGAGCGCAGCTTTATTTAGCCTATTCACTTAAAAAACTTAGCGAATAGGAAGGAAGACGGCAGTTGAGCGAGGTGATGTAATGTTAAACCCAACAACACGACCAACGATGCTGCGCCAAAGGGAGATTGATCTGAAGACCCTCCACGACCAAACTCCCAACACAACAACATTAGGCGCATCGTACCCGGCATACATCGCATCACAACTACTCAGACCTGTCCTCCATACGGCTTCACCAGACATCATGCCGGAACACGACGAATCACCGAGAAAGATACTATGTATACTTTTTATTAAGAAATCACTTCGATATAAATTATTTCTTGACATTAATCCTAAGAACGAGTTCTTTCAATTAAAAAACAAAACTTTTTGTACGCACACACACATAATGCCCTGTGCTATAGTATCTCCATAATACCACAGAGTAATATGTGCTTGTGTGCGCCGTAACAACGCTTTTCATTGGAACAACAAATACATACAACATGGTAATACTAAAATCAAGGCCATTAGTACAGTTAAAAGCCGCGATACCGTGAAATTCAACAGTGTTTCATTGCATTCATTTAAATAACTTCGTAGAGAAAGTGATATTATAATTAAATATAGCTATATAATTAAATATTTGTTGGATGAAAGTGGCTAGTGGCTAAACAATACATGCTGGTTTATATTTTATAAAAATAAAAAAAAACATATGTATACGAAACATAATAGCCGGACAGCTCGATCAATGATTACGCTTACCAAGACTTGTGGTAATCCTAATGGAATATGTGGAATGGATTATGGTATATGTGGAGGGCAAAGAGAGAGAAAGCAAGTTGAACCGTTCTTAAGATTTTGTCCGACCTCCTGCACCCTAATTGTGTAACACATTATTACTCTCAACTTGGATCACTTGAAGCATATTGGTGCCTACAAACTATATAAACTAATTTTGTTTTAGTTTTTTCCTTTCTACTTTATTAAGGAAACAATACAAGGCAACATAAATTAGTTTAGTCCTGTCAAATTAAGATACTCCATAGACAGTTTAGACGCGATTAAAAACATGGCGACTAAAAATACGTCGATTTACGTCAGGCCCGAACTAATTTCACAGGACAGAACTAAAATTTTTCTTCTATCCTTTTCGTGATGTTTTTTTTTAATAATTATAAACTAGTGGTTGACCGCATTCCCGCCTGATGGTAAGCAGAGATGCAATAGTTGATGGTAAAGCGCGCCAGCTTATTAAGCCTATTAACTCAAAAACCTAAGTGAGTAGGAATTAAGACGGTAGTTGACCGAGGTGATACTATGTTAAACCCAACAACACGACCAACGATGTTGCGCCAGAGGGAGATTGATCTGGAGACCCTCCACGACCAAACTCCCGACACAACAACATTTGGCGCATCGTACCCGGCACACATCACAACAAAACTGCTCAGACCCGTCCTCCGTAAGGCTTCACCATACATCATGCCGGAACACGACCAATCGCTTGGGGACAAGACTGTCTGGTAGTTGGTAACTTCTGCCGACAGCCGATGTTATGGCCTACCACCGAACGTAAACGAAATAGATTGAAAAAGATGCATCACCCTTAAATTTAGTTTAGTGTGTGGACAATCGAAACGTGGCCATTGTTAGTCCTATCTGAGTCTAATATGAAAAATATATCTGCTCCACAACTTAACCATCGGAATAAATATTGCTGCATTGTCATAATCAAACCTAATTATTACTATTTTGATTTAAAAAACGCCTGTAGGATAAAGGTACGTTGTACCTTATAAGTATATGTCGCAATCGAACCGAATATCCGTCTAAAAACTATAGTTTTATGTTAAGACGCATGGTAATGCTTATCATGGCCTTGGTTATTTGTCTATTTTTAGCATACCATGACTAAATGTAATTGATTGTGATCAGGAGGATATACAGAACCCAGTAGTTTGTAATTGTGTATTGAACTGGTTGGTTTAATTAGTTATTCAATATCATTTTTTGTTTATGCAAAACACGTGTCCAGTATTTTTAAGTAAAGAATCTATGTACAAAATTTCAAAAGATATCATGAAAAATCACAAAGTTATGAGCTTGTTATCCTACTTGACTGTCCCAACAAAAATATGGTCCACGCTCCGCTCGGACGGGCGCCCGGTGCGTTGACCTCTAGCGTCAGCTATTGCGCGTGTGCGCAGTACTGTGATCTATCGTAAGCTACGTGGCGCGCTCGGTAACCACACCGCAACAATTTCTAAATGTATTTGGGAAAAAAATATAAGATGGTGTAAAAATGATTGAAATCGATTCAGTTGCTTATTCTGAACAAACTATATTCAGGTTTCGCATAAACAAAAAATAGCATTGTATAATATATAAATGTGTGGCTGTTATAATATATATAGTTGTTATCCTATTACCTAACACAGCTGATAGAATTGATAAATTGAAAAGTGTTGTTACAAGCATTATCCGTTATCAGAACCTAGATTAATTAAAACCCATGTAGGAAATAGAATTGGTCTTTTTATCAGTTGACAGACACACCAAACTCTGCTGCCTTTATTTTTAATGACCTTCTATGCTGGAAAATTAATCTAAATTGATGCAGTTTTTATTTTTAAAATTTGTTCCTTATTCCACATTATTGAATATGATTACTTCTATATTAAATACTAGCTTTGCGCCCGCGGCTACGCCCACGAGTTCGGTTATATCGCGCTTTTTAAATTTCCCTCGGAAATATCAAATTTTTATGTGATAAAAAGTACTCATTCTATTATTTAATCCGGACTTCTAACTTTACGTCTGCAAAATTTCAAAACAATCGGTTCTGTAGTTACGGCGTGAAAGCGAAACAAACAAACAAACTCATTTATCCATTATTGCCATCATTGCCAGCCTGCTTCGGCAAGTACCTGCGTCGCTTAGGCAGGGAGCCGGACGCTCGGTGCCACCACTGCGTCCAATGCGGGGAGGACACGGCGCAGCACAAGCTCTCCGAGTGTGTAGCTTGGGAGGAGCAGCGCCGTGTCCTCACAAATGAAGTAGGAGGCGACCTGACACTGCCGGCAGTAGTGCGGAGGATGGTCGGCAGCTCAGAGTCGTGGGACGCGGTGGTGTCCTTCTGCGAGGACGTGATGTCGCAGAAGGAAGCTGCGGAACGGGAGAGGGAGATATCAACTCCCTTCCCGGGCCGCAGAAGACGCACCGGGCGCCGAGGAAGGGCGGATAACGCCCTCTTCCGCCCCCCATGAATGGGTCCAGGGGCGAGGGACATGGGGAAGTCCCCGCCCCCCTATTGATGGACCCCGAGGCGGAGGCGATGCACGGGGTAGTTTAACACCCCACTACCCCGTGCAGGAGACGTGGCCCGGACAGCCCGGGCCAGCACGAGGGTGGGGCCGTGGAAGAATTTAGACTCCCGCGGCCCCACGTGCGCTCGTGATAGAAGACACACCGGGGTGGTTTTAGTCAGTAAAAGACTGACATACCCCGTCGCCCACCCCAGGGCGGCGAGCATCCTATGAGGATTTCCACCCCGGAAAAAAAAAAAAAAAAAAAAGATGCCAGCAGGTCAAGTTACCCAAAAATGTAATGTAAAAGATGCAAAATTGAGATGAAAACACATCATTTCTCGGTGGTAGGCTATAATATCGGCTGCCGGCAGAAGTTACCACCCATCAGACAAAGTCTTGCCGCCAAGCGATTCGTCGTGTTCCGGCATGATGTCCGGTGAAGCCGTACAGAGGTTGGGTCTGAAGCAGTTGTGTTGCGATGTGTGCCAGGTGCGACGTACCAAATGTTGTTGTGTCGGGAGTTTGGTTGTGGAGGGTCTCCAGATCAATCTCCCTCCGCCGCAGCATCGTTGATTGTATTGTTGGGTTTAACATTGCATAACCTCGCTCAACTGCCATCTTACTTCCTATTCACTAAGATTTTTAGGTGAATAGGCTTAATAAACTAGCGCGCTTTACCACCAACGATTGCATCACTGCTTACCATCAGGCTGGATTGCAATCAAGCACTAGTTTATAATTATTAAAAAATGACATTACGAGTTTGCAAACAAAAGTTTCACAGTTTTACATGATGTATCTGTTGACTGGCAGCACCGAGAGGTTAAAGATGTCTGTAGTAGTCTGCACCTGTATAAACACGACATGTTGCCAGCACCCTGGTTCAATAAACTTTGCCATCTTACAAGGAGCTTGCCTATCTGACCTCCAAAACATTTATTGGGTTTAACAATACCCCTTGGTAAGATTGGCTGTCACACTCATGTCAAAGGAAAATTAAGTATGTGTGAAAGGAATGGCAATAGTTTCTACTTGGCTTTGTTGACAAAATCTGCAAAACATGGTGTAGGTCAGTGCATCCATGTAAAGGTTACCTGTAAAAGATCGCTCTTAGCTATAAGCCCGCCCATTGTGTCACCCTTTGCAAAATCTTTATATTTATGTTCTGTAATCTACATGGTGTACATAATAAAGAGAATTCTGTTCTATCCATGTATCACTGCAACCACATGACATTGTAGAATTCATTGTTTTGACAGAGCAATGAAAAAATTGTATCAATAAACAAGACTGCATGATTCGTTGATTATTTTCATCAACACCATTTAAAATGTTGGTTCACTAATTCAATATTTTAAATGGTGTTCTTGCTTGGTTACACTTTTATGCTATTTATTTGATGGTTCCTAAACATTCCAATGAATGCAGTAGTATTGCTAGCGTTTTCATTGACTGTTGCATTTTCACCTCCACTTCGTATAATATTACATATAAACAGTGACATGTAAACGGAAATCACATACTTATCAACTGTAGAAATATGCGATGTTATGTAAGGATGTAAATGCTGCATTAAACAGCGAAGCTCATAAGCATTAATTAATAAAGCATTTCTAACCACATAAAACGAACTAGTTCTAACTAGTATGAACTAGTTCCCATATATTGTGGTTAGAAATGCTATTAACCTAATATTTAGAATCAGGGACACTGTAAAAATAACATCTTAAACTGTTTTATCAGTACAAAAGATTCAAAACATTAATAATATTTTTCAGTACAATAGGAGTATTGATCAATGAGTATGTATAAATATAATATGTAGTATACATGCTAGTCCTAAGTTGTTTATAGATAACTAACTACAATTTCGGTAGTTTTTATACAGAGAAAGTAACATCCAAAAAACAATATAGCACTCAATTCAGCCGACGCGAAACAATTCAGTAAATATCTAACCAAATTCGTCTGTAATAATTAGTAAGTTGTCACAAACAAACCTGTAACATTTGGTGCAGGTGGTGGGGTATCCTTGTCTCCTCGACGTGCAGTTTATTATTCTCGTCATAATTCTGGTAAAAATTCAGTATCATCTTCCAGTGATACTCAAAATCCTCCAACCGCGTAGCTGGAGGTGCCAGCTAAAACAATTAAAACTCATTAATTTGTTCACTACACGCACATTCACCGATAATATTAATTGTTTTGCTCTTACAACGTCCGCAGCAGTTTGCAGCACGTCCGAAAAACGACTTAACATTTTAACATGAAATGATTTTAGATGTATTCAAACATAACCCAAGCCTTGGTTATATGACAAACAAGCGATCTGTGATTGTAAATGCAGCATGCATCAAATCATTTTATCTGGCTCTATAAAATTTAATATTTTTATCACAACACAGTAACAAACCGAATAAATACAGAGAAGTATGATAAATGTCAGTGTCAAAAGAGAATTACTTTTTTTTTTTTTTTTTTTCTTGTTCTGGCACTCCACGTTTTGTGTTAGCCAATGACGAGTAAAAGGTAGGGAAAAGGAGAGAATTACTTATTGACATTTGAGACAGATTATAATTAATAGAGGAGCGCCATTTGAAGAAAATTTATCGAAGTACCGTTCTTTCTACTTTGCGCATGCTATTTCCCAACAATGTTAGAATTCAACGTTTCACGAATAGATAGAATAAGAAATGAGTAAATGAGAGTAAGTCTGAAAGTGGCACCGATAGTTGAAAAGTAGAAATGGTAAAAATAAGTTGTACGGAGAAATTAAGAAAATATTGTGAGGAAATTTTTGAGTATGAATGTCAATGGATACCTATAAGAATAGAGGAAGACCAATGAAACGATGGATGAAATGTGTGAATGATATAGTTAAGAAGGTGGTGACTAAGAAGATGACGTCTAATAGAGACGTATAGAAGATAAAGACATTGCGCCGACCCCAAATAAGTTTGGGTAAGGGCAGAAGAATGATATTAGAATTGACTTTAACTTGTAGTGACTTGTTGTCAGGCGATTTATTTTGACATGTTGAAACCATCATTATTTCAGTGGCAGAAAAAGATGAAGCTTTACAAGATGAATAGCGTAATTCCTTCTCACAATAGAACAATGTAAACACACATGTCATCATAGATAAAATATACTATACCTGGCATGTCATACTAGGGTGCCAGACTTTGTTGTCATACTAGTGTTGGCACATAATTTGTCTAAGGTTTCCTTAACCACTCCGTAAACTTGCAGGACAATATGCTTGCACTATATTTGCTTAACATGGAACGCAATTTCTTACATCAATGTCAAACTGATGTACGAATTACGATGTCAAATGGAATATCTGTCATTTTATGAATTTGTCACTCACTTGGCCAGACATCGCAATTTTCCTGTGGCGCTCGCCGCTCACGATAATTATGTGTATAGCAATTTAATTGTTTAAAATAAAACACACTGATAATCGATAGACTTATCAGTGCTAGTGATTGAGTTCGTTATATACAAAATGTCTTCATTTGTGAATTACCGCGAGAGCAGCACAGTGACCGTGGAGGACACTTCAACAAAAGATAATGTTACTTATTACAAAATAACTGTTAAAGTGGGTCCAGTGCATTGGAACGTGTCGCATCGGTACAGTGATTTTGTGGAGTTACATGAAAAGTTGGTGTCGGACCATGGGGTCGCGAAAGAGCTGCTACCGCCTAAAAAGGTCATTCGCAACAAAACACCAAAGTTTGTTGAGCAAAGACGAGAGGGCCTTAGCGAATACTTGAAGAATGTTTTTAACTATTTAAAGCTCACGATGCCGTCCGAATTCGTTCACTTCCTAGACTTCCAATTGTATGATATATTCTTTTTGCTACAAGATTTAGCAAAGACATTGTTTTTGGAGGGTGATAAGCTATTGCAAGATGAAAGGTCACATCACTTTACACCTCTCGAGGTAAGTAACTCCAAATTGAATACTAAAAGTACTCAAGTTCAGTACTGAATTTATTCTGTGCAGATTTTCTTTTTTCAAATGGATTTTCTTCAACATTTTTAAAGTAATTCTGTGACTTTACTCCATCTAACGGAAATAACAAACCAAATGATTTAGTTAACTGACTAAACATGTATCCAGTCAGCTGTCATGCTACACTAAAATTGCAAATGTGGCCCAGCATAATGTTTTTATCAAGATGATGACAATAAATTCAATAAAAGATTTTTTTTTATGAAATCCAGTTTGGATAACACTCTATGTGGTGCATTGTTGGAAATTTATTTTCACACATTCATCACCATAAAATAAATTATAAATTTCCATTAAAGCCATGTCTGACAATTATATGTTACCGTTCGGGCCGTGGGGGACAAGGGTGTCTAACAGTCAGACCTAAGTTAGACTATGCAGTGAGAGCTATGCAGTGACATAGCTGCAGAAATATGCATTTCTAACTTGGAAAACAGTGGTTTTCCAAGTTAGAAATGCATATACAAACAAATTAAAAATATGGTTTTTTAACCATTCCAATTCTTTTCTGTGACTTATCAGGAAACTTAAGTGTCGCCCATCAATGTCCAACATAGCATTGAATGTGTTAACAATGCACTACATGGAGGCAGTGCATTGTTAAAATAAATTTCCCATTACCTACATATGTAAATTTCATTGGTTAGTCATTCAAAAGAACTTACATGTTTTGTGCTCAAACTCACTTTCTTTTCCTTTAATAACTGTTTCTTAAATATCTTGTATATTTCAGTTGCACGCAATAAGTGAACGGTTAAAAATGGCATGTCCGCCAATGGAGAAGCTAGATCAGATGTATGACTTTAGTCACATTCTGGACTTCTGCTCTCAGCTACGGTCCCTAAACATTGAAGGGAGTTATGAAAAGCTTGGTACGAGTAACTTAGTGCCGAATGATCTACACTTCGATCTGATACCGTTTAAGTCACTGATTGAGTTGAAGATACTTGGGGTGCCGATGGCTTGTATACAGAGTGTTGGTAAGTGTCCATTTGTTTACTAAACTTCTAACTAAATAAGCATTAAAATTTATGGTGGTGATTTATAAACAATATTTTTATAATAAATGTTATTGCAAGCAGTATGACTTGCACCATGATATACATATAAAATAGGATCCAATTAAGAGTTTAAAAAAGTTAATAAAATGCTTGCTTTTCATTCTAAACATGCTGTACCTGTTGAAATGTAAATATATTTATAATCTGATTTTAAATTTGCTAGATGACAGTGTAATGATTGTAAAATTACAAATATCAAAAACGACACTTGCAAATTCACAATTATCGCAACTAACGTGTGTTTAGAAAAAAAGATCCAACCCCTAAACACATTAATTTTGCTTGTTATTCCAAAACAGTTTGACAATTAAGTAATCAATATTGCAAGTCAACAAAAACACATACAACTCTGTATATAAACAAACTGTTGTATAGTAAACTCAAATATCACTACACAACATTCTTGTTGTGCAAGTAACACAAGGGATAATCAAAAACTTGTCATTTATCTATTAAGATTGTACCACCCTATCTCAATACATGATAACGTTTATCTGTCTGCTAGATATCATAAAATAGGACCAAAGTGTTGTATACCTAATTGGTCTGTTTATAGGGTTTATAATTTAAACTTGTTGAAAGTCAAGACCCTGACTTTAGAAAGTTTGATGCGAAGCAGAACAATGGATGGCGATTTTTCAAAGCATGCAAAAGCAGAATTTGTATTCACCCATCTAGTGATTCAGCTCATTATACTTGAATCACAGAATCATACTTACCGATTGTAAAAAGTAAAGTTCCCACTGGAGAAATTGACTACTTTGCTTGACACTCAATCTGGCAACAGATTGATTTTGCATATGGAGATAAGAAGAAAAAGAAATGATGTTATGCTAGATGTCGACTGGTCGTTTTCAATAACCTGTACCGTTCGTTAGGTCATCTTAGGTCTAGCAATGCATTTTTAGATTTTTTTTTATCTTGTATTTAGAGGCTTCAGTGCACTCAGGGTGACTATGCCAGCCTCATGGGATCAATCCCAGTGTATCCACACACACATCACATCTTCAAATCTCACACTCCCGCTCTCCGCCCCTCTCTATCATTTCTCTCTCTCATACATCTCTTATAGGAACCCATAGATACACTGGGCCTCTTCGGACATTGGCCGGCTCAGAACCACATTGATTACCCCATTATGGAGATCAATGCCTGCCAGCAGGCCCCTCCTCAGTTTGCGATACTGGTCACATTCCACTAACACATGAATATAATCTTCGGGCACCTGACACGCATCACACAGTGGCGATGACTTAAATCCCATGAGATGATAAAACTTGTTCAGTGGAACATGACCAGCCCGCAACCTGAGAGCAGCAACCAATGTCTCCCTGGAGAGGTTGGCACCTTCAAACCAAGGCACTGATCCCGGTGTGTCCTGTATGGTATAGTACTAGGCACCATTAGTTTGTGAGTACTCTCTAAACGACATCTTCCATGTCTCTCTACATAATCTTCTAGCTTCTTTTATAATCTCCCCACCGTACATTTTTAGATTGTACCTCTAAAAAGCCTCAAGGTCTCAAGAAATATCTTAAAAGTTATGTACGGCATGTCACGCAATATTGAACCTTATGCCATTAAGACAAGCATTCGTACCAATATTATAATGGATAGAGTGACTGCAAACTGAGTAATTTATACAAGTACCCGTGACAAACTCTTCTCCACACGGTCTGCGAAAATATATCCGAAGCCTCGCTCTGTTAAAGCTTGGTACCAATCACGACCGGCAGCACTGTAGCAGTCTCACTGAGCCAGGAACTAACATGTTATAATTATTTTTAAACAATGGAATAATTAACTCAAATGATGCATTAACAAGTCTCACATCTAATATTAATTCACTCTCAATGTCGTGAGAAAACGCAACAGCGAAAATATGTACTATATTCATAATTTAACAAAAATGTGTAACAAAAAATAGCTACATAGTCTAAAATAATTACACACATATGCCATGCATCGATGTAAACCGCCAAGCTGTGACATATGCATTTCTTTTAGAGGTAGCGAATAAATAAGTGAGGAATCTTTTGCGTGTAATTCTCCTAAACGATGAAGTCAACAAGAGTTTCATATTATCGAAAGCGAACACTCGGGAAGGTTTCAGAAAATTCACCCCTCATAGGGTTTAAACGTAGTGGTAGTCGTGGTGGCCTAGTGGTTAAAACACCAGCCTCTTAAGTATGAGTGTGCAGGTTCGATTCCAAGTCAGGCAAATACCAATGTAACTTTTCTAAGTTATATGTACTTTCTAAGTATATCTTGGACACCAATGACTGATCACAAGGTGACGGAAAACATCTTGAGGAAATCTGGACTTTAAATCTGAAATCGCCAACCCGCATTGAGCAAACGTGGTGGTTACCTCCTTCTCGGTATGAGAGGACGCCTGTGCCCAGCAGTGGGATGATAAAAAAAGGTTGATGATGATGATAACATTTCTTTATTATTGTCGATGAAAAATCCCGTCTAGTTTTGTTTTAAAAATAATTTGTAATTAAATGGATGCCTTAGTTTAAAATTGTGTCACGCGTGGATCCACGATCGATACGAAAGGTTAATCGGTTATTTTTCTCCTTCAGGTGGCCTCCGTGACACCCTGGTGAGTCTATCAGTGTCAACAGCGAGCGTTGTGTCATTAAATGAGTTCCTGCTTGTCGACATCCTGCATAAGGATCCCTCCAGCATCGCTGATACTGTTGTAAGTAAAAACAAACCTTATTTATATAGTGATAGTGTCTATGTTTAGAGTTATATTAAGTACACATGAAAGGAAGTTTTCCTATGTGATTAAAAAGAAAACTTATCGACATGTGCATCCTGCCTGTCCCAATCTATGGTGCACAAAGTTGGTCAGGTAACCAAAAGAAAAGGGGGACATTGCGCAAAAATAATTGAATCAAAACAGAATTTCATCACAACTAAACCAAAACTTTAGTTATCTTTTGTATGTAGCTTTTCACAGAGTGTTTAACCATAACTGGATCACAATTGGAACGTAACCGCCGTCAAATTAAAAATTGAACAAAGCTAACTTCTTCTGTGCTATTTGTCAAACTCACATTGAAAAGGTTGGATTTACTTATAATTTTATTAGTTTTAATTATTATATCTGACGAAATGTATCACTACATTATATTATACATTGATTTTACTTCAATCGAAGTTAAAACTTTAGTGCGAAAAACGAAATGGAATCGAAACTAAACCACAACTTTAGCTGGATTAGATACGAACAAGAGTTTAACTTCTACTGTTTTATTTAGCGCGATTGCTCTCTTGAAGTCCAAACTCAGCTAAGCGTGTCGTGTCGAGTTAAAATCGTGTTTTAACTCTGCGCGTCATAATTCAAATAGCGAAAGTAGGAGAAAAAAAAGCCAGGCTGAAATAGGAGTGGGCTGGACACGTCTCTCGAATGCACCCCGAGAAATGGGCAAAGACCGTCACTCACTGGACCCCTGAGGGAGTACAACGCCGTCGAGGTAGGCCACGTGGTCTGACGATCTGGTAACGTTTGCAGAGCCAACATAACCAGAGATAGCACAATACAGGGAGGTTTCGAAAGATGCCAGTGATGCCACACAATGCAGTCTAAAAAAAAAAGTATTGATTCATTGTTGGTGTTATGTAAATAAAGATATAAATAGGAGTTCTAATTTATAATTGATGAACCCACAGCTGGGTTTACTTCAAGAGTCACAATTTTGGCGAGTCATAATAATGATTATTAGTATGAGAAAACCACAGAACTATTGAGAAAAATATCGTAGTCACATCTTTTTTCCTGTTTATGATTAAGAGTTTCAACATTCGGAAGGAAAAATACTATGATTTTCTATGCAAAGTACGGTCTACAGCAGGTCAACCTTCCTGAAACTAAAAAATTCCCAATCGACCTTGAGCCTTAGGTCCTTATTACAGAATGTCACTCAAAACTCAAGCTTTACTTAATTCTCGTTTGAAGCCTTTTGATTGGTGGAAACTAGTTTTAAGTAATGCTTGAGACTTGAGTAACGTTCTGTAATACGGACCTTAGTGTTCAGTGTGACCAAATGTGGCAGGATCCTGCCTTTTTGGCAGGTTTAGCCCTTTATTTTACTCTCTGGCACTTTCGTTTGACGTTTTAGAAATCTGGCAGGATTTGACAGTATTAACAATTAAAGCTGACACATTTGGCAGTATAGCCGCTAGCCGCCACAGCCATAAAAAGAGTAGAATGCAGTATCCAATTCAAATTCAAATAATACTTTATTCAAATATGCTTAGATACAAGCACTTTCGAATCGTCAGTTACAACCAGAGAACAGAGAAATTATAAATAAAATAATAATAATAAAAATCCTAAAAAGTAATGTAAAAAGGAAAAAAAATAAAGAAAATAATCTAGAATGTATCTAGAACAAAATTCTTATGTCATATAAAATAAAAAAAAATAAAAAGTAATATAGTTATAGAATGTTGTTTAATGTACAGACGACAGTACATCAAGCTACTACAATCTGTCAGATGTCCAGCTTGATGTGTTGTCATCTGTACTGAGTCACCGTCACGGAAGTATACTATATTCCTAATTTTAGCAAGATATAAGTAGCTAAAATAAAAGTCGACGCAAATAGATAAGATACGAAAATGACGACGCTCGTTAACGGCAACTTATCGTAAATACCCATTACCATATATTGTAAAAAAATCATTCTGAGACCATTTACAACTCACTCTCTTAACGGGTATAGTAGCCTCAATGACCTTGTGCATGTGGGCGGAGCTAAACGCCGTACTCCCGAATTCGTAAAATGCGCGCGGTGGCGCGCTAAACTAAAACGACAATCAAAGAATATCCAGAGATGCAGACAAGCCGCGTGTAGGTCGCGATTTGTGCCTACGATTTCAGACGGGGGTATGGATGCAAGACGATAAATGTATATTTTGCATTAATAAATGGTAATATCGTACTATAATATATTTTTAGTATTCTTGATCAATGTTTAAATAAAATCAAGGAGTGCTCGTTACACAGTTTAATGGCCGATCGCAGACTGACAGACATTTGTAAAACAAGTACCCACACATTATAATATATCATAACATTCACATAAAAAATAATGGTAGATGGTAATATCTACCGATTCAACATATTTGAATTTTTTTTTCACTACTTTTCAGTATATGAGTATCATGTCTTTGCAGTGTCCTTGAATTAATTACTAATGCGAATAACATAAACGAGTTCATCGCGTTAACGTAAACCAAACGCGCACTAGGCACTTTGTGATATTTTTATTAAAAAAAAAAACGTTGAACCACACTAGAAATTACTTTTATCGTGGGTGCATTTTTAAACATATAAATTCACAGACACAAACAGCCAGACCCGGAACAACTACTTGTAGGACATGTTCTGAATATTTGTTCCGCGCGGGAATTGAACCCGCGACAAGCAGCGCAGCAGTCAATAGCTTAACCGCTGCGCTAACCGTGCTTTATATAGATGCCTTGAAATTACAAAGCGCGTAGTTTCGGCCGTTTTCCATAAAGAGATAGTACCCTATTTATACTGTGTCAGTGACGTCGGATTGAATGTACTTCGTCGTAATGAGGTTTCAAATAAAACACGAGTTATTTTAAAATCTGTAAATTTTAATTCTTCGATCCAATAAATAACATGCGAGATTATAGGCATATCTAAAGCTGCAGAAATTTCTTGCAGTTGAGAATGGCCACAGTCTATTTCTATTGTTCCTACAACTGCACAGCTGATATTGATTTCTGTAGGATGTGCAAAATGTTTCCATACACATACGGCATTTAAAAATAAATAGGGAATGTAGTCCCACTTGTCGTTCTCCAACAATATCCACAGATCCTAAACCACAGTCTATAATTCTCCGTGCTTAGCAATTTTCTTTAGTTCTGAATAAAAGTAAGCAATATTAATTATGCGTCGCCCTTCGATGAAACAAGCTTGAGATTTGTTGAGATTTTGGTGATATTTTGAGCTTTTATTAGCTATTATATTATTATTGCCTTTCAAGTCTAAAGATTTCTTTCTAGATTTCCTGGAACAATTCGTAATTGTTTAACTTCAATTGTAAAAGAAAAATGGTTACAAAAGCTAATAGTAATTATAAAGAAAAATACAGAAATATGTAGGTATAAATACAAGAGTATAGGTAGATAGATACTTACGCCACCAGACGCATCTTCAATTCTCATTTGCGAGCTAATCTATGAACGTACACTGACACGATTCGTTCGTAATTATTTGCACTCACACAGACAACCACGCGTAGTCGGCGATAGCCGGAGCAGAGCAGCAAGCGACACAACCCTCCCGTCTGAATGCTAACGCACGACTGCCGCCCGCGCCCGCGCAGAGCACCTCTAAACCTATGTTTCAAAATAAGGATATTTTCTTGGCAAATGTTGATGGATTTAAATATGCTCTTGCATATCTGTAGTACTTCTAACCGCGAATTTTTCAGTGTAAAAATATTTCCACACATCAATGCCGTTTAGAAGTAATAACGAATATTAGCCAAAAATAGCGTTTTGGTAACTATTTTTTTAAGGCAAAAGGCAAAATCCTACGAAAAAATCATCTTTAGTAAATGTTGTACATGAATCAATAGACAAGATATATTTTTTTTCAAATCTCAAAACCAAGCCGTTAATTAGAAATTAGCTTCCTAAAGTGACCATTTTACGCTACTAAATGAGACTAAGGCCCTTAACCCTTTAACCGCCATGTCACTGATCCCTTTGTTTTACCTCCAGCGCCACGTCACTTTAGGTATAAGTTGGAACAGTGTTGGGAATACTCAATATCGATGCATAAATACTTTATTTATTCACAATATTAACCTTTCGGCAATATTTACTTGTATACTGCTCATACATACATAGAGGCATTATTTTAAAAATATAGGTATATACCTAAACGTAATAACACTACAAAATCTGTTATTACCCTACCTACCGAGGTACCTTCTTAATATTAAATAATTCCAGCCTATGAATGTATTATTTAAATCTTGGGTATCCATGATATGTTACAAACAAACACAATTACTTGTCAAATTAAAATATCGATTTAAAAAATAAATTAAACTCATCAAATCAACATAATTTTCTATGTTGAGAACTGTCGTCCCTTCGCAATTCAAGATTGCAAAATATTTAATAACTCTTCGTATTCACGAAACACGAAAAAGGCCTACAACACTAGTTGCACTGAGCGATAAAGCTTTCCCGTGATTTGACGGGGATGGGGGTGAGGCAACTCACAATACAGCGCGATTTAACCTTGAAGCTCCTTGGCCGCACGTAATAATACGGTGACGGCGACCGGCGAATATCTGCACTAGTGACGTACCGCGTAATGAGATTTTTATATTTTTGTCGTAAAAATTAAAGAATATTGAACTTAAATACATTTTATTGTGTGCAGAATTTTGTATCAGAGTAACACTATGGTAACATTGTGGTTAAAGAACCCACTTTCATTGCAAATAGTAATAGTGATTTCTAAAGAGCCTTGTTTATTCTTAGACAAGCTATAAAATATTTTACGAATTTGTCCCATCCCTAGTCTGGTCTTGAAAAAAGACGACGATCCCTGAGTTTGTTTCGGCTATTTTCTTCTCAGAGGTAGTCAGTTAGGAAATGCCGGCTTCATCTAATTAAAAAAAAAACATATGACGTATAAAAGTGATCGATGATCCTACTTGCTTAATAAACGATTTCATTTCACCTACCCATATCCTCCCGTGGGTGTCTTAAAGGCAACTAAAGGAACTGTCACCAGGGAAGCGGGCAGCAGAAGATATCAAATTACTGCGAACCCCAACCCGCTTGCCAAGAGTGGGGTATACAGTATGTTACGAAAACCCTGTCCGACCCACAAGGATAATAAGGGTTAGGTAAACAAATGACCAAATAAAATATAAAATTTTGCATAATCATCATAGTAACAATACTAATGAATTTTGAAATAATCTTTTTTACCAGCGAATTTACTGTAACTTCCCCAAAATTCGGGAAATTTAAAAAAGTGTAAACACCATTTTAGACCTTATAACTGTCGGCGGCGTCAGTGTGTCTAGCCGCCGACGCGCGAAGGAATAATTAGAGCTGTACTAGTTTTTGCGTAATAATGTTTTGTTTTTGTCGCTACTATTCTAAACTTTTACCTGCTCGAATGATTTGTTGTAAAAACGCAGATTACCTAATGGTAAAAGTACTTTTTTTGATTATCGATTAATTATTCATAACAATATTGTAACACAAGTACCTATTGTTAGTAAATAGGAACTAGAAAGGTCTTATGAAATACGATTTTAGGAGAATATTATAAACAATGTAAAGCATTTAAGTTCACCTGATTTAAGTTATGTGAAAGTTCTAAAATCTAAAGAATGCCATGCGATGTTGAATCGATGCGTGAAATTCTGAAATACAAAATTGATACCAAAAATCGATACGAGAAATATTTTGAATACTTTCACACCTCTAGTCAAAGGGCACCGCCGCCGCGCCGTGCAGTTAGAGTACCTATTTTTATGAAATAAAAATCATTTTTATTTTAAATTTATTAGTTTCGCGTAGACATTGCGTCCTTGTAGACGTATCGTTTATTGTGTGATCATATAGTTTTCTAACGTAATGTAACCTGCTGATGGAAGGTACCTAGTAAAACTGCAATTGTGTTGTGTTGTGATCAGGTGTTGAACGATTCGGATGTGACTACTTCTTGGTCAATGTGGTTCCAGCATGACGGTGCCCCACCATATTTTTGCCGACCTGTACGTGAGTACCTCCACTATCAGTTCGGCGAGCAGTGGATTGGTAGGAGTGGACTAACGTTGTGAAACACCGTGCTAATCTCGTGGGACGGTGCCATGCCGGTATCGTTCTTAGTGAACGAAATATGGAACAACATCTCCGCCACAGCCATTGTGCTCATCGAATGAAATTCGAAGATACATTCGGAGGGTCAGACGACCTTCCTACTTAAAAAAAAAGTTCTTTTCACGAGCTGCCTAAGTAGGTATCATTGTTTCTTTCTAGAGTCGATAAACGTGGTTAGACTACCAATACCTACATGCATGAGGTCAACTGAGGTCATGACCTGTGCCTGTGTTGCCATGAAATTACCTATTTATTTTATTTAAGTTATTTATTTTTAAGGGGGTATTTTTTTTTTTAGTTTAGCCAGGTTATGTACGCATTAGTAGAATCAGCTAACGATACCTAACAACACCTTCACGGGTCGGACAGGGTTTTTGTAACATACTGTATGGCACCCCCCCCTCAATTCAATGAAAACCTTGGGGAGGCCTTTGTCCAGCAGTGGACCTCTATAGCCTCAAGAAAAAGAATAAGTCATTTTTGAAAAGTCAAAAGCTAGGAGCATGTTTCCAATTTGGCGCTTCCTATTGCGAAGACCAGGCAAGAAACTCCATGGTTATTCTTTTAAAAACAATTTGCTTTTGTAATGTTTTCAAATTACCGAGTTAATAGGTAAGAGAGGCTAGTGAAGGCCTGTCAAAAAATTAATCAGCCATAACATCGGCTGCCGGTAGAAGTTACCACCCACCAGACAAAGTCTTGCCGCCAAGCGATTCGTCGTGTTCCGGTATGATGTCTGGTGAAGCAGTACGGAGGACGGGTCTTAGCAGTTATGTTGCGATGTGTGCCGGGTACGATGCGCCAAATGTTGTTGTGTCGGAAGTTTGGTCGTGGAGAGTCTCCAAATCAATCGTCCTCTGGCGCAGCATCGTTGGTCGTGTTGTTGGGTTTAATATTACATCACCTCGCTCAACTGCCGTCTTCCTTCCTATTCACTCAGTTTTTTTGAGTTATAGGCTCTAATAAACTAACACGCTTTACTGTCAATGATGGCATCATTGCTTCCACCAGGCGAGATTGCGGTCAAGCACTAGTTTATAATTTAAAAAAAAAATGCAAACTACGTTGAGACTCAGCACTTTTTGAACGCCAAAATTAAAGACAGTCCCGGTAGACGTTCACCCTTTACCACATGCTGGTGCTGAAGCTTGGAAGTCGAATTGGCGTAGCAAACCCTGGTAGGTTTCCCATTATATTTTTGTATTTCGACTAGAATACAGCTGCATTCTTCATTCAGATCGTTGTACGCCATAATCATTTAAGCTTATTATCAATGCAGCTCATTTAATGTTTCTTGCATATTGTAGGCTTCAATTAAATAACCAGCTATGTAAATGTTACTTCGATACAGTATTACTTTACAGCTCATTTTATAATTGGATGGGTAATAATACGGCATGACACAATGACTAGAGATTGTAATCCTCATTTTAGATCATTAATTAATTTAGAGCCTGGTTTTTAGATAATTCTTCTACTTTAAACGAAAGAGCAGTAAGAATATGTGATGTATTTTGAGTTTCAATAATAGTAACACAAAAAGAAATATAAAATACTTATTTATGGGAAATGAATATATTATTGTATGACATAAATGAATTGTGCTTTATACTATTTGTACTACATTAAACTATGAAAGTAAAAAAAAATGTAGGTATTCAAAAAATCAACACCAGTTTTATTATATAAGTTTTATTACCTGCAAAATTGCAAATGCTGCAATGCAAGGTACAACACAACACAAGGTCTTCAAATATTTTTTTTTTTTGCTTAACCACTGCGCCGACTGTGCCGTCAATACACATTAAAAATATAAAAAAAAAACTTTTTGTCGGAAGCCGGTTGTTTGTTTTTTTTTTTTTTTTGTAAAAAAGTTTTTGTTTTACAATTTTTATTTGCAAAAAGTACTGTTCAGCTTCATCCGGTCAAACTGGACGCTGCCGCCTACATAGTTGGGCTAGCAAAAAATGACGCTTTTTTTATTTATGTGTTTTTTATCCGTAATTTTGGTTTAAATACCAAACTACTGAACCGATTTTTATAAAATTTCTCTGGGACCGGACTGAATGTATGGGCATTACTAGAGATGACACGATTACGCGACTTAATTTTAGTCTCTTGATTTTTTTGGTTGTCGCCCCAGAATGGCGAGTAGCAGTGGCTAGTGGTTGTCCTACGTTAAACTTCAATGCTGTAAATTGTTGAGGAGTTCCCTGAACTGACCTTTGTCTTCATCATCAGCTCCCTAACGACAGTCACAACCTATCTAGACGTAAGGTTCTTATCAATACAAATTAATCAAGCACAAACATAACGTAGCTGCCGTGAATCGTTGAGGAGTTCACTCGACTGTCTCTCATCTCCATCATCAGATCTACTGCAGACCTTCATTATAACCCATATGGATGCAAAGTTCTCATTAATATAAATAAATTGAGTCCAAACACAAGGTAATTACTGCAAATCGTTGAGAAGTTACCTGAACTGACCTTTGTCTTCATCATCAGCTCTTTAATGACAGTCACCACCCATCTAGATGTAAGGTTCTTATCAACACAAATTATTCAAGTACTAACACAAGGTTGCTGTTGTGAATCGTTGAGGAGTTCCCTCGCCTGTCTCCCGATTCCATCATTATACTCGTATCTACTCCAGACCCTTATTAGATTGTAGTGCTTTATAATACCTAACCAAAAAACTTACAAATGCACTAGTCGTGCCTACAATTTTTTAAACTTCCCCTTGATTTCTCTAGTTTTCCACCATCAAACCCTGATGTCCTATCATGGTGCCACCTTAGAAGTGTCTTCTTTCCAACAGAAAATGGAATGATCAAAATCGGTTCATAAACGACGAAGTTATGCGCGAACAAACATAAAAAAAAACATATACAGTATGTTAAGAAAACCCTGTCCGACCCATAAGGATAATAAAGGTTAGGTAATCACATGACCAAATATAATATAAAATTTTACGTATTCATCATAGTACCAATACAAATGAATTTTGAAATAATCTATTTTTCTCGCGAATTAATTCCAATTTCCCCGAAATTTGGTAATTTTTAAAAAGTGACAACACCGGTATTATTATGAGCGAATAGCGATGCGACCACGTGCCGCGTGCACTGCCGCCCGCCCCCGCGGGCGGCAGGCGAAGGGTAGTTAACGCGCATTTTTTATGTTACCTCTTTTTGCGAAATAAGATTTATTTCTTTAGGGGGATTTATTTTTTTTAAGTTTAGCCCGGTTTTGTATGCATTAGTAGAATCAGTTATCGATACCTAACAACACCTTCACGGGTCGGACAGGGTTTTCTTAACATACTGTATATGGTCGAATTGAGTAACCTCCTCCTTTTTAAAGTCGGTTAAAAAACAGATAACAAAGATTAGAAAGTAACTTCAATTTTAATTTTTTAATGGCTAAAGTTTTGTTAGCGCATCTGCTGCGCTGAGTCATGGTTTTAGGTTCGAGTCAGACAGAATCCTTTGGATTGGGTTTTCTATAAGGAAACTCAACCTCAGCTGCGAGGGCCTTTATAGCCAGTTAATGGTAGTAGATTCGCCTAATCCGTCGGGGAATACCTCGCGTTATTTGATTACACCGATATAGATAAACAATCTTGATAGTGTATTCTTTGGCAGAATGAACGCAATATTATGTTGGATAGTGTACAAGTTACATCCGGAGTCGTTTATTATACGGACCTTGTAGAAACTGGAACCAATTTCCGTGCGTTCAGGCGCTTTTGCCATACCTATTATTGGAATCAATTGTAACAGCACATACCTACCTAGGACCCATTAACTTAATCAAATTTTATTCCGTGGTACCCAATAAGGTAGGTAAGAAAAACTTGCAACTGGGAGAAGCCCAGAATGCCAATTCTGGGCTTCTCCCAGTTGCAAGCTTTTCTTACTCCTCCGCTATTCTTTTCTGATTAATTTCGTTGCGGGACTGTCTTGGGACAGTTGAATCGTTTCTCCGGGACTCGTTGAGCTTCATTACTCGCCGTTTTTCTGGCGGTCTCCACTGTTGATTCTGGCTTTCAGGAGTTGCAGTGGGTGGGAAAATGTGTGGCGGGTTTTGCCCCAAAAAAAAAAAAAGAAATAATCTTGATAGCAAGACGCATTGGTCATACTAACATATATGACGAATTAGCCGAACCACGAATTATCCAGACTGCCAAATCATGTACCTACCGTCACTCGTACACTATCCTTCCATGCCTGTTAACATACATACATAATCAGGTTATAATGTTCCCACTCCTGGCACATAGGCCTCCTCTTGCTAAGAGGGAGTGGGCAGTAATCTATCACGCGGGCTCAGTGCGGGTAGGTAGATGTCAGAAGTCTTTGAAGTTTTTTGCCTTTAGGACATACCGGTTTCTTCACAATGTTTTCCTTCACCGTTTTAAGAGCAGTGGTGATGAAATAATTTACACAAAGAGCCTGACGAGGTTCGAACCTACAATCTACAAGTTGTAAGTCGCGGCCGTTACCATGATGCCACAGCTGCTCTCCGTTAAAGAGGGTTTTTAACGAACAATTGAAACTGTGCACTTATATGGTTGTTTAGTTCCCATGTGGGTTTATATGGAATAAAATATTTTGTTACGAATGCACATTATGTCAATGGCATAATGTTCAATATTGCGTGACATGTCTTACGTAACTTTTAAGACCTATATCTTGAGACCTAGGCATTGTAGGGGTACGATCAAAAAATGCATTGCTAGGCCTATGGTATATTGACAACGAAAGGTCGGCATCGAAATTATTAGAAACTCGTCTCCTGTAACTAGGTACCTGCTGGATAGCAAACAAGGATGTTCTCGAAATTTAGCGCCATTATTATTACTTCTAGACAGATCTGGAATGCTCGATTAGCTGGCCTATATAAAGCGTCGTGATTCAGCGTGGCATTCAAAAGATTTCGATCCAGCCGTCCCTTGCTGTTCTCTTCATTGACCCCCTTAACCGAGGTTCGTACCCCACAAGGGGAGCCCCTAGCGTTTTGTCGCTTAGTTTTTAAATTCAATTCCCCTGGCTGTATGCTTCAAATTCATTTAGGGCAGCCACAGCATAGTCCAGTTAAGTAGCCACGACCTCTCAAGGTCAACTACGAGATGCCATATAAAAAAGTGCATTTAACTATCGAAGCGAAACAAGCCATAACTAAGAAGCGATAATCGAAAACATCTATAGCGACAACTGCAATAAGAACTTGGAGGACTACATCGAGTGACTTTTGTAGTGTTCTTATGTGTGTGTACGACATGGACTTCGTGGACATAAGGAAAGACTTCGCTGTGACTGTACCTTCGTTGCCAATAAATTTCGTAAACCTTTTTTTTTTGTGGGGATGGGTAATCATCAAATGACTTCTCACGCTCTGGGCGGAGCGGAAGGGCGTGTCAGACTTTTACTGACTAAAACCCACCCATGTTTCTTCACTTGCCTGTGCGGTGGCCAGGGCCACGGTTTCTTGTTTAACCAACCCGCAACCCTGACCCAGGAGGTATCGGTCTTCATGGACCCCGTCACGATATGCTGACATCTCTTTTCTGCGCGCGTGAAACTCGACGCGCCGTCGACACGGGCCTGGGCCTTACCGGGCGCGCGCCTACGGTGGCTGGGTTAGGTGTCGTCTCCCGACCAGGGCGTTTCCTGCGGCGGCTAGTGACGTGAGGGCGCTGGGATTCCCGTTGCCTAACGCGCTACGCCTCCTCCTTTGCCAGCATCACTGCTTCGCAGAAGGAGTTGACGACCTGCCATACACTCTCGCTCCGGACCATGGCCTGGACCTAGATTGGGGAGGAGCCGCCTCAGGGCAGCCCCGGCCCGTTCTAGTCTGGATGCCAAACGTCGGAAGTGCTCCTCAAAATTCCACCGCCTGTCGAGGACGAGTCCCAGGTACTTCATCGTCGACCCGAAATTTCGTAAACCTTACCCCGGCATTGTAATACCCCTAGCCCGTAACAATATTGATACTAAGGTACTGGTTAAGAACGGATGCATTTTAGTACTACTTACTACAATGTACAAAAATTCCAGTACAAATGTAACAAATCGTTAACATTATCATAGTGGGGCGACCTCGGTGCACGTGGATAGTGAGTCAATAGGTTTATCAGTAGGTATGTAATTATTATAATTATCAGCACCAAATAGGTCGCACATCACATGTCTAATGCGGATTGATAGCGGCGTTCATGTTTAGAATCAAATCGATATAAAAAAAAATAATAATATGACACTTCCTAATGGCTGGTATATACGACTACGATCATCATCATCATCTGAGCGTTTATGCCGGTTGCATCCGCGGCTTTCGCGTTGGAGCCCGGGGTCCGCTGTACTGCACATTCTCTTCCATTTCGCGCGATCTTTAGCATTCTGTGGTAAGAGATTGTTGGCATGCATGTCATATCTTACAACGTCAAGCCAGCACTTCTTCGGTCTTCTCCGCTTGTTCTGGCCCGACGACCCATTACACCCACGTAATATGCCGGTTTTCGCAAGACGTGGCTGCACCAGCGTAGGCGACCCTCCTGCAGTTTATCCGCTATATCACGGACCTAAGACTGCCACGGGAGTTCCTGATGCGGTTATACACGACTACGTTAAAACTGCGCAAACCAACTGCACTGTTTATTTGTTTTTCGAATTGCACTGTCGATCAGTTTTATCGACCGGAAAGAAAAGGAGCATCAAACCACGTAACTCGTACAGTTTCCCTCCCGGAGTAGCCCATTTGTTAAAGCCAACAGACGATCCAGTAATCTTAATGGTTTTAGTCTTGAAAGAAATTCTGTAGTTACAATATCGGCGCAGATTTTTCGGTTGGTGCAAGCCATCGGAGCAAGGTTCAAAACCCATTCGATAAATCGTTGTCGATCGCGTTTGCACAGTGTTATTTATGTATATGGAAATCGGGCCAAAAGCTTTTTTGTATTAGCCATATAACTAAATACAAAATTTCAACTCGTTTAATCAATTTATCTGAGATTATCACTTCCTTTTAAGAACCCAATCCTTACACTACATAATCAGCATCACAGGTCTCCTCTCGGTAAGAAGGAGTGGGCCATAATCTACCACGCGGACCCAATGCGGGTTGGTGGATGTCACATGTTTTCGAAGTTTTTCCTCTAGGACAATGCCAGTTTCCTCACGATGATTTCCTTCACCCTACATGATCGCGTATAACGTTTTACATATATTAATAACTTCCTTATTTATTTTGTCAACAGAAATGGAAGAAGCTGTCTTTAATAAACTTCGCGAGCAACAACATACAAAATGTGGACTGGGCGATAAAATTAGTGCCGAAACTGCAACATCTGAGTCTTTCATCCAACAAGTTAAGAGAGTTATGCGACATCTCCTGCCTTCACGATCTAAGGGTACTCAATCTGTCTATGAACAGCTTCTCAATCTGCGAAAACTGGTACGCGAAGATAGGCAACATAGTCAGAATAGACCTATCACAAAACAGAGTTGCAAGTCTGCAAGGTTTCTCGCGTTTATACTCTTTGGAGAGCCTTGATTTGAGTTGCAATGTGATCACCGACGTCGAAGAAGTTCAACATATATGCAAACTTCCTTGCTTAGAATATCTATGGCTGACAGCCAATCCCGTAGCTTCGTCCATAGACTACAGGGTCAAAGTTCTAGAACAATTTAATGCTCGAATGACAGAGCTTTGCCTCGACAACGAAAAGGCGTCGGAAAAAGAGTTGGATACAGCAAGAGTGTTGCAAGCCTTAAGAATTGTAAAAGAGGGTAAGACTCCAAGTTTTCTACAAAACAATAATACGAGTCATAGTTTTAATAAGAGTTGACAGGGAATTGAAAATTAACATTTTGATTTTAGAACTAAGGTGTTGAAATGTTTTTCTACAAAATTAGCCCACGTTTTCACAGGTGTAAACATATCGCGGCGGGATTTACGCGCATTGGATTTTCGACCCCGTGGTTGAACCGAGCATTTAAAATCCAACAGAGCACATCCAAACACGACAAATACACTGTTGGATTATCGGCAAAACAGAGCGTTGGAAATCCTGTGCACGAAAATAAATCTCCTAGGGAAAATTGGGATATAATATTTCATTCAATGAAAAATGTACCCTGATTTTATATTTTATTCGAAATCTTTTTTTTTAGAAAAGTAAGATAGACGTTCCGATGTGCATGTTAATAAAAATAGATCTTTATTTTACAAATGTGATTATGTCATTATTTTGTTATTGTAGTGTTTGTTTTGGATTTAGAATCGCACTGCTCAGTTGAACTGTCTTTTATATAACAAGAATTGTGTGCTTATCGACTAAAAACCCATATGGGCGAACTTCACCAAATTTTTATACCCAGTATATGTGTTACCCTAATAAATAAATTTTGAATTTTTGCCAGCTTTTCCCATACTAAAACTGTCAAATGTCAATTTTATTGTAAAGGTATCTATCTGACTTTGGTATAATCAGCCCCAAGATTCTCTTGTGATAATTACCATAGCTCGTATGCTTTCTAGCTATCTCAAAATTTATTTGTTTCCTAAGTATACCTGCATGATTACATTCAAACTGCAACCCAATGGCAAAGTACTGTTTGGCTTAGCTTTAGCAGCAATCTGACTACATTGTAACCCTAACCCGGGATTTAGGCCCAGGCATACAACACAGGGCACCGGCACTAGATGGCCCATTGGAGCACCCTATCTGATCGCAGCCGGACAGCGTTGAATAGCAAATATTGCTCATACCATGGTATGCAAGCAATACTCGAGAGTCGTGATACAAAATTTTCAAAACGACTTGGTGTTGCCCGATATGCAAGGAAATTTATAGAAGGCAGAAAGTGTTGCCATATCAAAGCTGAAGGTCACTAGATAATTTTGTCTGTGGTTTGCAGTTGGAATGTAGTCTGTATAGTTATCTACTAGCAGTGATGTGTCTGATTTAAACTTGTATAATAATATTAACTCGTTTACAAATGTGATATTTGATAATTGTATAGCTTTATATGTATGTGTATGTAATATAATACCATTGTACTGGAAAATGACCAATACTAAATTAAGTTTAGATTATAGAGAGTGAAAATTCAGGTTTTTTTTCTTAAATTTTATTACATAACATAATAACACATCTTCTGTCTCCGGAGGTTTAGTTTTAGAACTCGTTAAATCGCGTATTTAAAAAAAAATATATATTGTTATTTTGAATATTGCAGATTCTGTGTGTATTTTTATTTTTCATCTGTGCTTCTCTAGTTATAATTTTAAAAGTAGGTATCGTGCAAAAATGGAGGATGGGACGGTTTGGCTAAGTGTCCTTTTGGAGTAAAATTTTGTAGTATATTTTAATTTATATCTCCTTAATCGGAATGAAAATAAAACTAAGAGCTTAATAAACAAAATATTAATAAATACTGAAATAGTCTAATCGTACCAAATTGCTCTATTATTCAACGAAAGCGGAATTTCATTGTATCCTAAAATATGTTATTCAAAATTCAAATTACTGATGAAAATTGGGATCTGATCCCGGGCAAAAGCAACTGAGAGATAATGGTTGGGTTTTAGCCAGTAAAAGTCTGACTTTAACTCCTAGGTCATTTGAAATTAAGTTTTAGCTCCATTTTGAGATTGTCTTACTATCTTACTTTTATAATTAAAGTCAAAACTGGCAAATTTTATCAATCAAGTTGAACCTTTTTTAAATTTGACAGATAGCTTCTTGTTCTAGTGTACCTTGCCTCATGACAAAATTAAATCTCTTTTTATGTTACATTAGGTTTTTTTATACTTTATTTATTTCGTGACAAATTTCATTTGGTACCAATATGTGCCTATATAAATTACGTCGACAAAGTGTTAAAATAAAAAGTGGAATAAAATGTTAGTTTGTCGGCTCAATGTAAATAACAGTATTTTTTTTTCACTGTTATGGACGCGAAACTAGAAACTACGGAACTTTACACTGAGCGAGGCATAAATCAGTATTCCAAACGTTAAGGTCCGAATTTGTAAAAATCTTTGTTGGGACCACTTTTAAATTTTTATATAGTTCAGTGATGATTCACAAAATCGAAATAGATGTTGCGGCTCGTCTATTCACCTCCCTCTTGCACATACTGTGTGTGAATAAGAAGAAAATAACAAGCAAAATTGGTGTCTATTTTAGTTGTATGCCTATCAAGTTTTTTATTAGTAAAATGTGTTTATTATGCTAAAAGCACATTATGGGACAGCGCCTTCTGACGGCATGGCATGGCATGGTACGGCAGATTGTGTTGCAGATGCAGAATACCGTGCGCCATCCAATTTACACTCTGTTAACCGAAATTACCGCTGTATAAATTTCAAGCCTATTTCAACTATCACAGCAAGAAGAATTTCTCGACATAAAGTGACTCTTACTACTTTGCTGTCTAATCTTTTAAAATTATATAATTATTTACTTTGTGTTTTCTTTTATGCATTTTTTTTTTGTCAATTTTCTTTCATCCCATAATTTTTGTCATGTGTTAGTATACGTTTGTATTAGTTGTGACACGACCGTGTAGTCAGGAGGCCTGGAGACCTGTAACACAGGTTGTGCTAGTACAGGCTCCAGTTTCCACTACATCATTATATCTTATATACTTTATTTTGTGGTAAACTTATGTTTAATTGTGTGGTGGAAAAACAATAAAGGTTTATTATTATTAATAATTTAATTCTTACGGCTGCAATGGGGTGCCGCGGCAACCCATGAAATGTAATGGCATGATGTCGCGGCATCATGATATCAAAACAAAGATTTGATTAATATTTATTAAAAAAAAATAATAATTCATGCCATGCCGGCAGTGGGCGCAAACTATTGGTTGATTAATAGTATTAAATGAAGTATTAAGTATGTATGTGATCAAAATATGTATAGAAATGTTTTATTTTTAATTGATGACGATTAATTAATTTAAAACTGAATATAAGTTATGGTTTAACCGAAGTGTTGTTTTTGTTTTCCTTTTTCTTAAACGATTGTCCTGTAAATGAAAAACTATTAACTGTGGTCCATTTATATATCGGGTTTTATGGTGATCCGATATAATTTCTAAATAATTTGTCGGATTCGAGTCTATGCACTTTCTCCTTTATTCATAAACGTTGCTTAAAGTTAACTATTGATTAGCGAATGTTTAAACATAATTTTTTGAAGTTTGTACGTTTTAACTTTAAACATCGTTTATGAATAAATTCCTCAAACACTATTATGTTTAATTATAAACGATGATTAAAGTTTAGGGACGCGCAAACCTCAAAAATGTATGCTACTTTTTTACCTTTGCAAGAGAAGAAAACATCTTGAGAAAATCCGAGATTCAATTCTCGTGTTTTAAAACATCTCAGTTTGTCAAAATACCTACTACTAATATTTACGAACAGATCTTTCATCCATCTTTCTCCTGTATCGTGGGTGCGTTTACAAACAAATAAACTCACAGACACAAACAGCCACCTCACTTTACATATTTTTTTACGTAGAGATGGTTACAGAATTGTAACTGCTGTAAGGGCAAATCTAATAATTTTAAATCTTTGAAATTACCTACATTTTTGATAAGTTCCTTGACATTAAGTCTTGAACATTTACCTCCTTATTCATAAACGCTGTTTAAAGTTAACTAGTGATTAGCGATTTTTTAAACATACATTTTAGACGCTTGCACGACACTTAACTTTAATAATCGATCATGAATAAACCCCTTAAACACTGTGGTGATTATTCATAAAGAATGATTTAAGTTAAGTGACGTTAAAAGATCAAAAATATATGGTTAAAGAATCGCTAATCACTGGTTAACTTTAAGCAGTTTTTATGAATAAGGGGATTAGTTGGCAGTGTGATATTTCCTCGAGCAACATACAAATACATGTACAGACGACAGCACAACAAGCTACTAAAATCTGTAAGATTTCTCAAGGTTTGGGAATATTTGTGAGTTTCGGGTAGCTGGACCTGCTGTCGTCGTGTGCGTTCGCGCAGCGGAATGTTGTTGAATTTAAAGATTTTAGATATGCAGATATTTAGTGTATGACGTCGTATAATTGTGTATGGTAAAAAAAAATTTGTGCACGCAGCCATTGTGGAGAAATTCACAAAATACTGATTCCGCTGGGCGAACGTTGTCCTGGCGGAACTTTTTTTAATCCTTTGACTTTAGTAAAAAGAGATGTGTCCAAAAATTAGTGTGTATTTGTGTGTAATTGTGTATGTATGAATAAAATTTGTGCATGCATAAACTTCGGAGATATTCAAGTTTCCGCTGCGCGAACGTTTGGCCATTAGCTAGTTTTCATATAAAGCGCTTACCTAAACAGTAGTACTTACTTGTGGTAATTATTTAATATCCCTGGGGGGTCTATAGTAAGAATCCTGATGCGTGAAATCTTCAATAGAAATTAGCTGTATCAATTTTATTTGCCTAAATTAATATATCTAGATTATATCTCAAGTCTCAAGCGCATACTTAAATAAAATAACTACGTAAATAGTACCTACTTGGTCATAGTCAAATACATTTAAAAAAAATAGGTGTACAAAAATAAATGACCTTTATATTATATCGAAACAATTGTGTTATCACCTATACCAATTCATACCGGTATTATACTGTAAATTTTGGGATGTTACCTAAATATATTGCACGGCCGCTTTTTTATAGCTATCCGAACTTGGTCGGGTTATGTAGGTTTTCGATGCTTCGTCAGTTTTATAATTGTATTTCTTTAATTACTGAATTTAATGACATGAAATTTTGCATCAAAAACATCAAACATGTAAAAATCTACAGCTCTCTATGTAAGCGCTTTATATGAAAACTAGCTAATGGCCAAACGTTCGCGCAGCGGAAACTTGAATATCTCCGAAGTTTATGCATGCACAAATTTTATTCATACATACACAATTACACACTAATTTTTTGACACATCTCTTTTTTCTAAAGTCAAAGGATTAAAAAAAGTTCCGCCAGGACAACGTTCGCCCAGCGGAATCAGTATTTTGTGAATTTCTCCACAATGGTTGCGTGCACAAATTTTTTTTTTACCATACACAATTATACGACGTCATACACTAAATATCTGCATATCTAAAATCTTTAAATTCAACAACATTCCGCTGCGCGAACGCACACGCTGTCGTCTGTACCATCACCCAATCTATAACCTATCTCATAGAGGGCAGGGAAAAGTAAAAATGAAATTCCATTATCGTTGATTTATTATTTATCTTAAGTAAAATACATATTAAAATAAGATTGTGATTAAAACAAAGATATTAAAAATAAAAGACATAGCAACTATTACAAAAAAGAAGGTTTAGAAATTATAGTCTTGCTGAATTGTTAGAATAATTTTAGTAAACACACAGCAATGATAACATTGTTAACCTTTGTAATAAACGCAGGCTTACCTTATGGCTCTCAACAGCCAGCACTGCACGGCAAAGGATTTTTCTGTGATGAATATAAAAAGTGATTTTAAAGTATGACATTAAAATTTAAATTTCAACGACAACGATGCCACGTTATCCTTAGACACGCCGCGACGTCCTTTGACATACGGCCGGCCGCGACTTTGTTCTCGTGGAGTTAATTATTTGAACATTTTATATTAACCCCAAAATATAAATAATTTAATTTTTTGTTATGCTCCGGTCCTATTGATCGCAGCGTGATGTTATGTAGCCTAAAGCCTTCCTGGATTAATGGGCTAACCAACGTAAAAAGATTTTTTCCAAATCGGACCAGTAACTCCTGAGAATAGCGCGTTCAAAAAAACAAACTCTTCAGCTTTATATATTAGTATAGATTTAAAAAAGTTATTACTTTTCGTCACCATGCCGTCGGTGAGCACCGGTCCTTAACGTCTATCTAAATCGCGCTGTTGGAATTAGAACGCTAAATTCAACGCCGAAAGCTTTAAATATAACATTACGCGAACATTTCGGGTAATGTTGATAATGGTTTTAATTTTATTCTGCGTTTATTAACATGTTGATTATAGTATTCAATACACAATAATAACATTGGTAAGAGCAACATTTTTAAAATTTAATTTTCAGTTTTTAAAACTAGTAACATTTTCGATTCCACTACATACAGAAACATCTTTCCTGTTTTAATTTTTTAGTACATATTTATGCAAAGAAGTATGCATTGGCGTAAATTTATCAAAACGTACACCGTAATGAACTAAGTATGAATGCAGCCATAGTTGCATCAAGATATTTTCAAGAATTCTATGAATTATTGGTACTATTGTGTTAAGAAGTTTTGGTAGGTGTACGAGGGTCCAAAGTCAACTCACAGAGGCCCTTTAGAAAATTTGGAGGAGGCATCGACTGATGATTATTCCTGAAAACTAGCCACCCTATGAATATAAACGTTGCTTAAAGTTAACTAGTGATTACCGATTCCTTAACCATACATTTTTGACCTTTTAACATCACATAACTTTAATCTCGTTTATGAATAAACACCACAGTTTTTAAGGGGTTTATTCATAAACGACGATTAAAGTTAAGTGACGTGCAATTTCTCGGTGGTAGGCCATAACATCGGCCGTCGGCAGAAGTTACCACCCACCAGACAAAGCCTTGGCGCCAAGCGATTTGTAGTGTTCCGGCATGATGTCTGGTGACGCCGTACGGAGGACGGTCTGAGCAGTTGTGTTGCGATGTGTGCCGGGTGCGATGCGCCTAATGTTGTTGTGTTGTGGGTTTGGTCGTGGAGGGTCTTCAGATCAATCTCCCTTTGGCGCAGCATCGTTGGTCGTGTTGTTGGGTTTAACATTGCATCACCTCGCTCAACTGCCGTCTTCCTTCCTATTCGCTCAGTTTTTCAGAGTGAATAGGCTCTTAATAAACTAGCGCGCTCTACCATCAACGATCGCATCACTGCTTACCATCAGGCGGGATTGCGGTCAAGCGCTAGTTTATAAACATAAAAAAAAAAAAAAAAAAAAATATGGATAAGGCGGTAGTTATGTAAGTACACCAAGAACATCCCCCTGTTGTTGTTTATTTTAAAACATGGAAACAACATTTGCTATGGGTTTGGGGGACCGGCGTAACGCTTAAACAATTAACGTTTGTATATATTTATATAGATATTTAATTCCTACTTCCCTTCTTCCTTTATAGTTACTTATATAATAAAATACAGAAACACTCCGTCGGTAGCAAACTCCAGTCTTACGTTCATTAATACAGATTACAACTAATAATTATTGCTTAATAAATCAATCATTTTCAATAAGTACAGAAGAATATATTCATTCAGCATTTTCTTAATAGAATAGTGAGATTTTTTTCAGCATAGACCAGACACAAAATGAGACAAAGAACGAGGTACAGTTTCAGTCATGAGACTTTTTTTGGATGGGAACTCAAATAACTTCTCCCGCTCTGGGCAAAGTGGAAGAACCTGTCATGTTTTTGCTGACGAAAAGCCAGTCTGTGTTATTTGTCTATGCGTATATACAGAGTGGTGCTGATAATACGACAATAAATGAAAACACGGACAATGCTCCATCAACTTCTCGGCGTTACTCCCAGTCGCATCCGAAGCTTTGTCAGTTTTGGAGTCTGGGGTCCGCTTTACCAGTCTAACTGCTGATTTTGGCGAAACTTCGAGATTTTCCCACTCCCGACACAACCCGAAGGCGATATCGAAGCATTGCAGTTAGACCACTTGTTGGACGTTTGAGGGCTCCAACAACCCGTAACGACTTTCACTAGATGTTTGTATGACAACCGGGACCAACGGCTTAATGTGCTGTCCGAAGCACAACCAGACCAGTGCAAATATTCATATTCATAATCATGCATACAAATATTTGCACTGCGCGGGGATCGAACCCGCGCCTCCTTGCTCAGCGGCCGCGTTCGCTGCCGCTACGCCACGGAGGCTATCAAAAGCACGGACAATGCTGGTTCATAGGAATAATCCTAAACCATAGAAAAAAAATCTTGCATCAAAAATTAAAATTTCAAATAAACTAATTCGCATAAAATTGTAAACGGAATAGAACATCCTTAAAAATATTGGTTCACTGACCTCCGATCGGCGACAGCGCGGTTCTGTATCGACTTGCTTTTCCCGCGCCATTATTATTAAAGTTTAGTACCGCAGTATGCGGCGGTCATCAACCTGGAAGCGCTTCCTTATCAACATGTACATCATGTAGAAAATGTGAAAATTAGAAAATAATTTCCTGTGACTAAACTAATGGATATATTTATATGATTTTTTATGGGTATACTGAGAATGTGATGAGGTACAAGAGGTTTGATTTATTGTCGTATAGTCATCACCACTTTGTATATAGGGCCACGGTATCTCGGAAGCTACCAAAAAAAATTATTAATATAATACCTTGTTGAAAATGATTAATTTCAACTAACTTAAACTTACTACACTTACTTCCTAAAAAAATCTAGGTCTAATACTAGAACATCAATTTAACATTCAAAAAGCTATGCCTCATAGACTAAAGTTTTTTTAAGAATAGTTAAATTTCACTGGCCAGTGACAGTAGCTGTAAGGAATTAAAAATAAATGCTTTATAATATGCTTAGAGAAAATAATTTATTCTAACCATAAGAATAAATATTAACTAAGGGCTAGACTCTCCGACGCCTTGTAAGAATCATTTACCTTTTATGTTAAGCTAATATGAATATTATTCGCTTCAAGATTAAAATCATACTCTTGTTAAAGTTAACGAAAAACATGCGTCTCACACGAATGTGAACTTTATACGTATAATATTAAAGTCCAAACGCTTGTACATACATTCGCATATACCAATATGAACACTATTCACCGGGTTCGATCCCCGTCCAGGTCATGATGGAAAAACGATCTTTTCCTGATTGGCCTGTGTCTTGGATGTTTATCAATATATGTATCTATTATAAGTATAGTATCGTTGAGTTAGTATCCCATAACACAAGTCTCGAACTTACTTTGGGGCTAGCTCAATCTGTGTGATTTGTCATATATATTTCCATTGAAATAAAATTCACATTCCTATGCAACGCTTATTAAGTCACGTTAAAGTGATATAAGTAACCTAAAAGTAATGCCTAACTAACTGGGTTCTGTGGGCAAAATGTGTTGGCCTAGAAAATTTCTAACAAGCTTATATAAAGTCAAGATTTTTACGAACCAAAGCGATTTTTTTAAGGCAGAATATTTTATAATCTACATTATACAATATGTAAAGAAAATCCTGTCCGATCCGTGAAGGTATTGTTAGGCATCGATAAATGATTCTACTAATGCCAACAAATCCGGGCTAAACTTAAAAAAAAACCCCTAAAAATAAATATTATTTCGCAAAAGAAGTTACCTTAATATATGTGCGGTAGGTAATACATGCGCAGGCGAAGGCGGGCAGGGCACGCGGCACGGGGTCGCATCACTCATACTAATACAGTCGGATATGGTGCTGTCACTTTTTAAAAAATCACCAAAATTTTGGGGAAGTTGGAATTAATTCGCGAAAAAAAAAGATTATTTCAAAAATCATTAGTATTGTTACTATGAAGATTATGTAAAATTTCATACTTTATTTCATCATGTGTTTACCTAACCTTTATTATCCTTATGGGCGGACAGGGTGTTCTATACATATTGTATATTACATTATGTTATGTTATGTCATCACAAAAGTCTTTGTATGGATTCCATAGTATCTTTGACAATTAATGCCTAACAACTTTAGGGCAAAACTAGCTACTTTAAACTGCATCTTATGAAGATATAATTAAAGATTATTTTTAAGTGGTATATTCAACAGTATTTTCGAAAAATCTTGTTTACGCAGCAGCCATTGTAGGCAGCATAAAGTGATGTTCAGGGTTGGTGAGTTGGTACAGAGGGGCCCGCGCTCGGACGCCGGTGGCTGTGGGACGCTTCGAGGGGTCTTCACTCAGCATAATTTTAAGAACTTCCGTCTGTGAACAATCGATTTCATAATTAAGTTTTACTTTGTATCCAAACTTCCTCATCATCATCATCATCACCAGCCTCTACTCGTCCACTGTTGGACATAGGCCTCTTCTATGGCACGCCAACAAGCTCTATCCTGAGCATTTCTCCGCCAGCCACTACCAGCCTTTTGGATGTCGTCGCTCCATCTCGCCCAAGGGCGTCCTACGCTACGATTGCCGAGACGCGGTCTCCACTCGAGCAATCGTTACCCCAACGGTTGTCGGCCCTGCGGCAAATGTGACCAGCCCATTGCCACTTTAGCTTGCTAATCCTCTCGGCTATGTCGGTGACTTTGGTCCTACTAATCAAAAAACATCCTACTATTTTTTATAAATTAGCAGGATGTTTTTTGATTAGTACGACTCACGAACTTTCGCATTTATATGCGAAAGTTCGTGAGTAGGTATGGGTGGATGTTTGTTAATTTTTCACGCAATAACTACTGAATATTATTAGTAATAACACTGGCTACTTTTTATATTGATATTCCCGCGGGATTGAAACTTACACCCGTGCAACTAGCATGCAAGAAAGTGGTGATGACAATATGACAATAAATTAAACATCGTGTACCTCAACACATTGTCAAAAACCCATATAAATATATCCATTAGTTTAGTCACACCAAATTATTTTTCATTTTTCACATTTTCTACATAATGCTCATGTTAATAAGGAAGCGCTTACAGGTTGAAATGCCGCTTACAGCGGTAGGTACTAAACTTTAATAATAATGGCGTTCTATTCCGTTTACAATTTTATGCGAATTAGTTTGTTTGAATTTTTTTATTTTTTTTTATTTTTGATGCTAGGGTTTTTCTATGGAGTAGGATTATTCCTATGAACCAGCATTGTCCGTGTTTTCATTTATTGTCGTATTATCAGCACCACTCGTATACAACTTCCTAACATCAACCGTTGGGTAAGTGCCCGCCAGATACAACAGGTCGGAGGATGCTCCCTTTTCTATGGAGGATGAGTAACTGAGTAATATGCGTGAAGTGGGACGTGAAGAAGAAGTGCGGAAGTCAACCATAGGACCCCTCACTGTACTGACCTCTTGCGGATAATGTTGCACAAAGTGGTCCGGATACTTGGACTGTCGCACGCGCAGCAAGCAGGCGACACGCTCGGATTCGGTCCCGAACGGTTGGAGCAGCTCGAACAGTATGAGACCCAGCGAGTATATGTCCACTTTGTAGTTATATGGATGACCCCGCATCTGTTCCGGGGACATGTAGAGGTGGGTACCTGAGAATAAGTTATATGTATTTATACAAAATTTTACGTAATCATCATAGTACCAATACAAATGAATTTTGAAATAATCTTTTTTTCCCGCGAATTAATTCCAACTTCCCCGAAATTTGGTAATTTTTAAAAAAGTGACATCACCGGTATTATTATGAGCGAATAGCGATGCGACCACGTGCCGCGTGCTCTGCCGCCCGCCGCCCGCGGAAGGGTGCTTACGAACATTTATTAAGTTACCTCTTTTTGCGAAATAATATTTATTTTTTAGGGGGATTTTTTTTTAAAGTTTAGCCTGGTTTTGTATCCATTAGTAGAATCAGTTATCGATACCTAACAACACCTTCACGGGTCAGACAGGGTTTTCTTAACATACAGTTTATTGAATAACCAAAGTCAATTTGTTAACTTAATAGTGTATGGTGTGCCGTACTGCACACTCATCATCGTCATCAAAGCGTTAATCCCAGTCTTATCCGAAGCTTTTTTCAGCTTTGGAGTCTGGGGTCCGCTTTACCAGTCTAACTGCTGATTTTGGCTAAACTTCGATATTTTCCGTAAAGCGACTGCCGTCTGACCCCTACAACCCGAAGGTGATATCGAAGCTTTGCAGTTAGATCAATTGTTGGACGTTTGAGGGCTCCAACAACCCGTAACAACTGCCATCAAATGTTCGTATGGCATCCGGGACCAACGGCTTAACGTGCTTTCCGAGGCACGACCAGACCAGTGCAAATATTCATATTCATGCATACAAATATTTACACTGCGCGGGGATCGAACCCGCGCTTCTTCGCGCAGGGGCCGCTTTCGCTACCGCTACGCTATAGAGGCACACGAGTGGCGTACTGCGCACTATAGTGTAATAATATAATAATATTATGATTAGAGATGGGATTCTACCCGGGTAAATTCCCAACAGCGGGTAAATACCTCGGTAAATACCCGCGAAAGCACCCAATCGGGTAAATATGCGGGTGTTTTCATTTTAGTGGTCGTTTTAAATACATAATCTAGTCCCAGTGATCTTTTCTTTTCCCAGTGATCATTTCTTAAATATATTGTGACTGTGAATCTTAAAGGTACAACTTTCGAGATGTGGAGTTAAATAAACATAGTTCCTTCCTGAAACTAAGGCGAAGGATGGGCTTTTTAGGGAGAGTGTCTTATTTAATATTGACGTTCAAAACGTGGTGATTCTCAGCCTAATTTGAATAAATGACATTTGATTTGAATACATAATGTTACAAATAACAAAACTTACTCAAAAAGAAAGAATCAGATCTCTAGATGCAACCATTATTTAATTATATATTTTTTAATCTGATGGTCAAAATGTACAAGTTGCAAAAATGGTAAAGTTTATGGTTATGAAAAAAATCATGCTACTAGGAAGTAACGGAGAAAATGATACCTAATCTGCAAATATCCAAAATAATAACAATAAGTATCATGTTTCTCAAGTACTCGTGGCTTAGAAATTTTTCAGAGAAGAACACCGCCGCGCGCGCTGCTCCATAGATTACGCGTTTGTGGTCCTTGTCGCCCCCTCCGCGCGTCCCGTGTCGCTATCCTCGCAGGTTCCGTGTTACCACCGCCGCGCGTCCTGTACCGCCACCCCCGCGTGTCTCATGTTTTCACTCCCGCGAATCCCGCGCACTACCCCGTTAAATCGGGAAACATTACAAGATAACCTTCCAGTTTCTGTAACTCCTAGTTCTAGTATATCTTTAACTGAGATCACCACGGAAAAGAAACTTTATCTAGATCAACTGTTGTCAAAGGCGATATTTGTAGCCGGAGCGCCCATTTCTATGGTTGAGCATCCAATATGGATACGACTTTTTGATGAACTACACGCACTTTATAAATTACCATCCAGAAAAGCAATCTCTACGACACACTTGGATGTTATTTATAATGAGATGGTAAAAGAGATCACAGTAGAAATATTCAAAAAGCATTTGAAATTGTAAAAGAAACACATACGCACATACTACCTCTACGATGTATAGCTCACACACTGAATTTACTATGCGAGGATTGCCTTAAACTCGAACCTGTACACGTATTTATGCAAATCGCCGTTAAAAGCATTAAAGCTGTGAAAAGAAGTCAAAATCTGAGTTCCTTGCTTGCTCACAAAGTAAAAGAAAAAGGATCGGGGGAAACGTTAAAATTGCCAGGCAAAACTCGTTGGGGCAGTTACTGTAACGCATTGAAAAGCCTACAAAACACAAAAGTAGCATTACAAACACTAGCTGTCCATGAAGATGCCACCATTTCGGAAGAAATAAAATCAAATCTGTTGGATCGAAACTTTTGGCTCATGACAGAAAAGTGTATAAAACTTTTAGAGCCAATAACGAATAAAATTTTTAGACTCGAAGGCAACGAAATACTAATAAACGAGGTGTATATGACCTTCAAAGACCTTAAATCTACGTTTACCTTTTTGCTACCCGAGATATTGATTTTAAATGAAGATCATAGGCAAGAAATTTACAATGCAGGCGAATGAGTAATTGCATCAAACCCATTCATTGTGCTGCATATTTATTGGATCCAAGACCGCAAGGTGTCGAACTTGAAGAAGAGCACGAGATAGATGCAATGGAATACATACATGAAGTGGCCCAAACACTCAACATTAAAATTGCTCCAGAGTTAGCCAACTATAGGGCCAAACAGGGACTATGGGGTAGATCATTTATATGAAAAAGTGTAGAGGCAATGGATCCCGTTGTTTGGTGGAGAGGACTTTGCAGCTCTAAACTGCTTAGTAGAGTAGCAGTCCGTTTGCTGACAGCACCATGTACTTCGGCAGCCACTGAACGGTCATTTAACTCACACGGGCATATACACAGTGTTAAAAGAAATAGATTAACTACGGAGAGAGCAGCAAAGATATCTTTTATATCATAAGTATAACTGGAATCTTCTTCATAAACAGAAGCTAGATGTTGAAGAAGACGAGTCTTCGTCTGTTACGGTATTACGCAGCCCGATAACGAGTCCTTTTGATGAGGAACAGCCCTCTACGTCTCACGGGAATATAGAGTCTTTCGAATTTTGTGATATTGATGAAATAGTTGGAGCCGATGATGACAATAAAAATGACAGCGATAGTGATTAAGTACAGTACTTTGAATTGCAATAATAAATAATTATGATTGGATATACGTAGTTTCATTTTAAATTAAGTACGTATTTGGTGGATCAATGATTAATTTTGTTTGTTTTTTGGTGTAAAATGTAATTATCGTTATAATGTGTGTTCATATTTTGATTGATGTAACTAAGAGTAAAATACCCGGCATTTAGGTATTTACCCGGGTAAATACCCGATATTTACCCAAAATGGTATTTTACCGGGTTTATACCTTTTGGGTATTTACCCGTTGCCCATCTCTAATTATGATAATAAGAATAATAATAAAAAAGTAGTGGCGTCCTAGTGGTTGAAACACCAGCCTCGCAAGTATGAGTGTGCGGGTTCGATTCCAGGTCAGGCAAGTAACTTTTCTAAGTTATATTGTACTTTCTGAGTATTTCTTGGACAATGACTGATTACTAGGTGAAGGAAAACATCTTGAGGAAACCTGGACTTGTAAGTCTGAAATCGTCAACCGGCAATGAACTAGCGTGGTGATTACGCTCAATCCTTCTTTTTTTTTTATATAAATTATAAACCAGCGCTTGACCGCAATCCCGCCTAATGGTAAGCAGTGATGTGATCGTTGATGGTAAAGCGCGCTTGTTTATTAAGAGCCTATTCACTCTAGCCTTGAAGACACTCACCTTCGCCTTCTCTGCATGAGAGGAGACCTGCCCCCTAATCGGCGAACACAATATCTGTCAAATGATTGCGACTAGTTGGCATCAGTTGGGATCGTTCGGACCGCCCATTGGTCCGTTCGGTCCAAACGATCCCAATTAGTTGCAATCATTTGACAAAAACGTGTTCGCCGATTAGGGGGCTGTGCCCAGCAGTGGGACGATAAAAAGGTTGACGATGAGCTTCATTGTTTCGACTTCTCCTACACTTTTGTGCTACCCTGGTACCTTGCACCTCCATAAAGTAGGGAAAGTGAAATTTCTTCTATATTATTATGATTTAATGATGAAACGAGCTTCATTGATTATGATTGATTTTCTTGTGCGAACAGGAACCAAGAATGTATAATGCCATATGCGTACTCACCAACTCTGTAGGTATGCCTGTGATGCGCATCAGCAAGCTCAGTCTTTTCTCCACCGTCCTGGGACGTGTCGCTCATGTTGGTGACCAGTCCAAAGTCACCCACCTTGACCCGGCCATCAGGCGCGAACAAGATATTACTGGGTTTTAGATCCCGGTGAATGAGGCCGGCCAGGTGAACATATTCGACTGCTGATACTATCTGGCTGAAGAGGACTTTTACCTGAATAGAAGGACGAGTAGGTTAGGTGGTGATAGAGAAAGGGTCAAAGCGGAAAGCAGAGGGGTGCCTGGTTATCAAAGAAACTAAGGTCCGTATTACAGAAGCTTACTCAAAACACAAGCTTTACTTAAATCTCGTTTCAAGCAATTTTATTGGTTGAGACTAGTTTTAAGTAATGCTTAAATCTTGAGTAAGGTTCTGTAATACGGTCTTAAGAGGCCTTGAACTGGTGTAAAACGGTAATCACAGAAAAATTTGTGCTTGATCGCAATTCCGCCTGATGGTAAGCAGTGATGCAATCGTTGACGGTAAAGCGCGCTAGTTTATTAAGCCTATTCACTCAAAAAAACTGACTGAATAGGAAGGAAGACGGCAGATTAGCGAGGTCATGCAATTTTAAACCCAGCAACACGACCAACGATGTTGCGCCAGAGGGAGATTAATCTGGAGACCCTCCACGACCAAACTCTCGTCACAACATTTGGCGCATCGTACCCGGCACACATTGCATCACAACTGCTCAGACCCGTCCTCCATACGGCTTCACCAGACCTCATGCCAGAACACGACGAATCGTTTGGCGGCATGACTTTGTTTGGTGGGTGGTAACTTCTACCGGCAGCCGATGTTATGGCCTACCACCGAGAGAGTACATAAATAGTTAATTGCATATTAGAAAGGCTTTCTTATACCATACCTTATCAGCTCTAGCCTCGCAACACTTGTTATCTCTAAGCCAATCATGCAGACTGTCCTGTCGACACAGCTGCATCTGTATGTAGAGGTACATCTGCCTGGTGGGGCCGCGCTCCACTGAATCGTCTGTGCTGCGGACTACCATGTCCAGCGACCAGTGGCGAGTGTGGCCTTTCTGTAGGAACAAAAATTTTTATTTGTAGACAATAGGATCGGGTTCCTTCGTTCATAAACTAAATTTAAGTAAAGTGCATCTCTTTCTTTCCATTCCGTTAAGAATAGGATAGAAGATAATATTTTAGTTTACTCCTGTCAAATTAAGATATTCCATAGACAGTTTAGACGCGATTATAAACATGGCGACCAAAAATACGCCTGTTTACGTCAGGAGCGCACTAATTTGACAGGTCTAAACTGGCATTTTATCTTCTGTCCTTTTCATAATGAAATATAAAGACCAACTTTTTTCCACTTCGGGAGCGTCTGTTACGAAAACTATTCGGTTTAGAAAAAAAATATTTTATAAACCTCGATATCATTTTTGAAGACCTAATATTTAGTATGTTTTTTTTTTTTTTTTGCATCAAAATCTTAATGCGGTTCATAGAATACATCTACCTACCAAGTTTCAACAGTATAGCTGTTATGGTTTCGGAAAAATAATGGCTGTGAAATACGGACGGACAGACGGACAGACAGACATGACGAATCTATAAGGGTTCCGTTTTTTGCCATTTGGCTACGGAACCCTAAAAAGTATAATAATCGAAAAAAAAAAGGAAAAATTAGAATCTTACCTTCTTTTTCTTCCCACACGTACTCTCAGTCTTATAATCGCACTCCTTCACTTTCGCCAATCTCTTATCAATCGAAGAATTCCTTTCTGATCCCTCATTAGAGTTAGCGAACACTATGAACGAATCATCGTCACTGTTTGGCTTAGCCAGGGACGAGTGCTCGTCACTGATTGGCTTAGCGAGCGAGTTGTTAGTTGAGAAGTCAGACGGTTTTGACGAATTGGGGGCGTTCTCGTCAAAAACTATACTGAAAGAATCGTTGCAGCTTAGTGATCTGAGAACAAACATTTATTTCAAATTACAAACTAGCTCAGCGACCCGCCCCTGCTTAGCATGGTTTTAACTACTTAACAAAAACTAAATATTATATATAAAGGGTGTATCTGACATCGACGCACAAACGAGTACCATGGATCCAGTACTTGATTCTGAACCCCCCAGTGGTGGAATTTTTCGTCGGCTTTTTCATGATAAAAAAATACATGTTGTTTTTTCACTTTAGACCGTTCATAATTGCTATGCTTTTATAACGTAATAAGATTTTAAAGTAAAAATTAATTAATTTGCTAATTACAGTAAAAAGCGCAAAGAAAATAAAACTCGAAAAACTATCTTATCAGCTGTTTTAATAGAGTTCACATCCGCGATCAACTTCATACCTACAAACCCGCACGGCGGCACGCTTGCAACGTTCAAAGGTCGAGCCGCCACATTTTTTAAACACTTATTTCTGTAACCGCTCATTAACGATATAAATGACTATCATAATTTTATTAGTGGCATACGGTGTAGCCTTCTCGCGAAGTTTGCGTTACGATGTCAAATACACCCTGTATATGTATACATTTACCCCTCTATTCATAAACGTTGCTTAAAGTTAACTAGTGATTGTGTAACCATAATTGTTTGACGTTTTAACGTCACTTATCTCTAATCATCGTTTATAAGTAAACCCCTTAAACACAATGGTGTTTATTCATAAACGATAAAAAGATAGATGACGTGCAAACGTCAAAAATGTATGGATAAACAGTCGCTAATCATTAGAAAGGTGAAAGAAAGAAAAAATTTTTATTCCGCACAAACAAAACGCACTTTACAACTAAATACCATAAAATTATGTTACAAAGAAAATACAGGAAAAAAAATAATAAAATCACCAAAAGTCTCGTACTCTAACATGCAAAACTGCCAAACTATATACAAATTTGATTTGATGTCAAAGCCAGGTTCATATACCATAGACGATGGAAGTAATAAGTACTACGTACAACGTAGTACTTACTACCTCCATGCCAGCATTAGACAGCACACATTATTTGACAATTCGATCCACCTGTCATCCGTAATGCGCCCGCGACACCGGCTCATGTCAACAAACTTAAACAACAACTTAAAAATACAAAAAGATAATAATAATTAGTTAACTTTATGAATAAAGGGGAATAAGTTTTTAATGTTTCCACAACTGTAATATAGGCCTATTCTCTTTCAGAGGGAGTGGGCCGTAATATACTACGTGGGCCCATTGCAGGTTGGTAGAAGCCACATGTCTTCGAATTGTTGGTTCTAGGACATGGTTTCCTCACGATGTCTTCCTTCACCATTCTGAGAGCAGTGGTGATGAATTAATATACACAGAGTAAAGTGCCTATCTGGGTTCGAACGTACGACCTGCAACGCGTACGTCGCACTGGTAACCACTGGTCTACCAAAGCAAGTATTGTATTACATATTCTTCATATTATATGGATGTATTAAGTACATAAAAGCAAGCTCCACCAAGCAAGTAAGCATTACATTTCTACATATTGTTCTGTTCTATTCTAATTAACTGTTTACATACATATGTGTGTATACAATATGTTAAGAAAGCCCTGTCCGACCCATAAGGATAATAAAGGTTAGGTAAACACATGACAAAAATAACAAATAAATTTGGAAATAATCTTTTTTTCCCGCGAATTAATTCCAACTTCCCCGAAATTTGGTAATTTTTAAAAAAGTGACAACACCGGTATTATTATGAGCGAATAGCGATGCGATCACGTGCCGCGTGCCCTGCCGCCCGCCGCCCGCGGAAGGTTGGTAACGCACATTTATTAAGTTACTTTTTGCGAAATAATATTTATTTTTATAGGGGGATTTTTTTTAAGTTTAGCCCGGTTTTTGTATGCATTAGTAGAATCAGTTATCGATACCTAACAACACCTTCACGGGTCGGACAGGGTTTTCTTAACATAATGTATACATGGTTAAATAATATATAACTATTAAACTTTGTGGAATAATAAATGAAAAATTTTTTGTTTATGCAAAACCTGAATATGTATAGTTTGTTCAGAATAAGCAACTAAATCCATTTCAATAATTTTTACACCATGTTATATTTTTCCCAAATACATTTAGAAATTGTTGCAGTATGGTTACCGAGCGCGCATCTTATGATAAATCATAGTACTGAGCACGCCCACGCAACAGCTGATGCAAGAGGTCAACCGCCGCCCTCCCGAGCGGATCGTGGACCATATTTTTGTTGGGACAGCCAAGTAGGATAACAAACTCGTAACTTATGGTTTTTCATATCTTTTTGAAATTTCGTACAAAGATTTTTTACTTACAAATACTGGGCACGTATTTCGGGTTCCGCATAAACAAAAAATACGTACGTTGCATAGTTAACCTAACTGGATGTAGCTTTATTCCGGTATTTTTTATGAGGCGGATACCTTTCTGACCTTTACAATCCAATTACTGGATAACACGAAACCCTTTGGTAATACTGTTTTCTTTTTAAATTATAAACTAGTGTTGATCGCAATCCCGTCTGATGGTAAGCAGTGATGCAATCATTGATAGTAAAGCGCGCTAGTTTATTAAGAGCCTATTCACTCAAAAAAACTGAGTGAATAGGAAGGAAGACGGCTTTTGAGCAAGGTGATGCAATAATAAACCCAGAGGGAGATTGATCTGGAGAATCTCCACGACCAAACTCCCGACACAACAACATTTGGCGCATCGTAACCGGCACACTTCGCGACACAACTGCTCAGACCCGTCCTCCGTACTGCTTCACCAGACATCATGCCGGAACACGACGAGTCGTTTGGCGGCAAGACTTTGTCTTTGACTTTGATTGTCAGACTTTCAGGCTTCAGTGTGGCTACTATTAGTTTTCATTACGAGACTCGATCATACGCATCGACCGCGTTTGGCGCTCTCATTGGTTGAGAGTTTTTCCAACCTTGAAGCGGGCCAGTCGATGAGTCAAACGCGCTCGATATCGACGATCGAGTCTTCCACACTCAGTACCCGTAACGACAGACAATGACAGCTGGAGCATACGTCCCGGCAGTCTTTGGTGGATTATTGTCAGTTAGCTTAACGTGCTTTCCGAGGCACGGTTTCTCGGGAGGTAAAGATGGTCATCCTTTTATTATAAAAATCCATTGCCAAAAGTCATTAGACAGTTACAAGTGGGGCTATCGATTTAACATAATCGTCTTATAAATTGCACAATGTATAAAAGAAATCGCTTCTCTGTAAAGTCGGGTTCACTGACGATAGTTCAACGTGACAACGTCAAAAGAAAATACTGATGGAATAATTTAGTTAGCATTTTTGAAAAGAAAATTTTCAATTTTGTGTGTTAGATATTTTGCATGGATATACAAACAATTGACACCACATTCACTTTTCACTGCATTTTATACTTGACGAAAACATGTAAATGTATTATTGTATAGCAGCTGTCCCCACGCGGACGCGTCGCTCACTCAAGAGGGATAGATTTCAATCGCTGCTGAACGCAGTAGCCGATTGTGCCTCTTTGTCGCTCGTTCCGCGCTCTTGCTTGCACTTCAAGCCTTAAATGGAATGTCTCAGAGGGAGGTAACGCCGCATGAGTCTTATTTTTTCTGCTCCATCGAATTATAAGACGTTGTCATGTCAAAAACAGGCGATTGAAAATATGATACAATGTTGCCAAACATTCTTCTGTCATGGCTACTTATCCTCAATTTTGAGCCCTATTGCGTTATGTAAAGGTACCTGAGTCTCTTGCTAGGGTCTCCTAGTTTCTTCTCATAGTCGAAGGCGTCGCAGCTGTCTGTAGACTTGTGAAGGTTGACCATGACGTCATTACGCGGTGAGGTAGCCGGCCGCGAAGAAGTCGCCGTGTATTCATCTGTCATGGCTACTGAGACTCCGTCTAGTTCCCTGTGGTGAGAAAAATATTATTGCAAAGATGTTGGATAATAATTAATGTCCTTAAAATAAAGTGAAGTTACGCCATAAATTTTGAAAAATTACAAAAAAAAAAAATGGCCAGTTTGTGTTTCCAGTGATGACTTACGGAACTAAAACGTGGTCGCTCATAATGGGCCTCATACGAAAGCTCAGAGCCACACAAAGGGCGATGGAAAGTATATAGTAAATAATCTGTTTACGTGTAGTTAGCTGTTGGGCATGCTTCTAAAGTATCTTTTAGTCTTTTTTTTTAATAATTACAAACTAGTCCTTGACCGCAATCGCGCCTGATGGTAATCAGTGATGCAATCGTTGATGATAAAGCGCGCTAGATTAAGACTCTTTTCTTCCTATTCACTCAAAAAAACTGAGTGAATAGGAAGACGGCAGTTGAGCGAGATGATACAATGTTAAACCCAACAATACCACCAACGATGCTGCGCCAGAGGGAGATTAAGAAACTCCCGACACAACAACATTTGGAAAAGAATGGAATGGAGACGAATCGCTTGGCGGCAAGACTTTGTCTGGTGGGTGGTAACTTCTGCCGGCAGCCGATGTTATGGCCGACCACCGAGAAGTCTGTGCTAAATAAATGTATTTTCTTACTTTCCTTCTTTCATAGTTATGTTTTATGTGGTACATACCTCATCCAAACAGCATCTCGTTGTTGCTGCCACAGCGGCGGCGGTTCCTCGACCCACGCGTTAAAGTACCGCACGATATGTTCATGTTCTAACTTCGCGAGTGCTCGTACTTCGCGTAAAACGCGATCTCGTTTCGATTCTCTGCAAAGTGGATAAGTTACGTCACATTACAAACTGACAATAATATTAGCCTCAATACACTGGTGTTGCTGTGGTTGCTAAAACCAAGAAAATTTTGATCTGTCATTATGTCAAAATGCAGGATTAGAGGTTTTTATAGGGATATATCAACAACCCATACCAAACGGTAAAAAAATAAATTGAGAACCTCCTCCTTTGTTGAAGTCTGTTAAAAAAATATCTATTATTAGACTTAACTGTCTTTTTGTCTGTTACAAGGACCAATTTTCACAAATAATGTATTACTGTTGCAGCTATAACAAAAATTAAAAAGCAGGTTTTTTTTGTATATGCATTGGTACGGAACCCTTAATGAGCGCCACGCACTTGGCCAGTTTTGTAAAATAAAACAGATAAAAAAAAAAAATATTTAGTTATCTTTTACTGTTCCACTACTGAGCAGAGGCAAGTCCATCCAGGAACTTTAATCCCGCGCCAGCTCAAACCAGCACTCTCGGTACGCGTCCTGGTCATCTTGCTTCTGCTTCCTGGGGGACATAATAAAAAACACTTTTGTAAATCTCACCTCTTAGGCAACGTAATCCTTTTAACAGCATAAGAACAGTCATCGATATTATTCTTCGCTTCGAACACGACTCCGAAGCCGCCGCGCCCGAGACAACGGAGCGGGGTGAAGTCATTTTCGTAACGACCGGAGTATTCCGGGATACTAGGACGTGCGGGGGGCGGGGAGGCAGGCGGCCATGACACCTGGACCACCACCTGTGGAACAAAATAAATAAATATACAGTATGTTAAGAAAACTCTGTCCGACCCATAAGGATAATAAAGGTTAGTTAAACACATAAACAAATATAATATAAAATTTTACGTAATCATCATAGTACCAATACAAATGAATTTTGAAATAATCTTTTTTTCCCGCGAATTAATTCCAACTTACCCGAAATTTAGTATTTTTTAAAAAAGTGACAACACCGGTATTATTATGAGCGTATAGCGATGCGACCACGTGCCGCGTGCCTTGCCGCCTACCGCCCGCGGAAGGGTGATTAACGCAATTTATTAAGTTACCTCTTTTTGCGAAATAATATTTATTTTATATTAGGGGGATTTTTTTTATGTTAAGCCCGGTTTTGTATCCATTAGTAGAATCAGTTATCGATACCTAACAACACCTTCACGGGTCGGACAGGGTTTTCTTAACATACTGTATACGGACAAATCACACAGATTGAGCCACCTCCGAAGTATATTCGAGACTTGTGTTATGGGATATTAACTCAACGATATTATATTATAATAGATAAACATCCAAGCCCCAGGCCAATCAGGAAAAGATCTTTTTCCATCATGACCTGGCCAGGGATCGAACCCGGGGCCTCCACGTCGCAGGCAGGCGTGTTGACCGCTGCGCCACGGAGGACGACCCAACAAAAACATTACATACTAGCGGCCGCCAGCGACTTCGTCCGCGTGAAGTTAGTTATGCTTCGTTCCTATTGGTTGCAGCGTGATGTTATATAGCCTAAAGCGTTCCTGGATTAATGGGCTATCCAACGCAAAAATATTTTTTCAAATCGGACCAGTAATTCCTGAGATTAGCGCGTTCAAACAAACTCTTCAGCTTTATATATTAGTATAGATTAAAAATAACATCACGACAGAGAGTTTTGGCGGGAAAGTCAAGCCGAGTGTCACGCTCATTTTTCATTGGACTTTAAAATTATTTATAGTGTTGTTTACCCAATAAAAGCGTGATTTATGTAGTAAAAAGTGCATTCAGTAAATAATTCATAAAGAACAGTGAAATATCGCAGCATAGTAGACTTTGTCTCAAACCTCCTTCGTAAGACGGTTCACGCGGTCGTCTTTTTCGACATGAATAATTTATTACATGACATTGGCTAAATGCACAAACCGTGCAAAGCCATAAAAGAAAGAAAGAAGAACATCACGACACGGTTGGTGTAATGGCTGAGCGATCGATCTCCGCACGGAACAAATATTTGTATGATCTATAAATGTTTGTAAACGCACCCACCATATACAGAGTGATGCTGACAATACGACAATAAATTAAACCTCGTGTACCTCAACACATTCTCAATCTACCCATAAAAAATCATATAAATATGTCATTGGTTTAGTCACAGGAAATTATTTTTCATTTTTCACATATTCTACATGATGTACATGTTGATAAGGAATCGCTTACAGGTTAATGACCGCCGCATCCTGCGGTACCAAACTTTAATAATAATGGCGCGAAAAAAGCAAGTCGATACAGGATTGCGCTGTCGCCGATCGGAGGTCAGTGAACCAATATTTTTAAAGGATGTTCTATTCCGTTTGCAATTTTATGCGATTTAGTTTGTTTAAAATTTTATTTTATTTTTGATGCTTGGTTTTTTTCTATGGTTTAGGATTACTCCTATGAACCAGCATTGTTCGTGTTTTCAAAGAAAATCAGTTACCCGAACAAAAAACACAGAAACATCAAAAATCTTGAGTATTTCCTCTATTTATTGAGGTCATCAAGCCCTTCAATTTTCAATGTTTGACAGGTCGACCTGAACAGCTTCAAAACTACCATCCCTCACCTGTTCCTGAGTACTTGGCAAAGGCGATGATGCGCTGATCTTCGGCGCGAAGAACCGCGGCCAGATCATGAGGTTCATGAGCAGTGCTGACGACACAGCGATGAGAAGCACCTCCTTCCACCAGTACCTGACGAGTCAATTGTAGTATTATAATTCTAATAATGATTGTACCTATCGGTTTTCCCAAACACACTTATGGGGTGGTTTTTTTATTTGATAAATAAAAAAGTGCCTAAATGTGACGTTTTCTTGAAAGGAGATGTTTCACAAATGAATGGAGCCTGGGCCAGCACATTGTACACTTAATGCTAGGTATAGTTACGCTATAGTTAACTGTTTTTAATGTTAATAAATAAACACAATCAACTCAAATCAGCACTCGCAACGAACACAACGAGAAAATAGAACTGTCAAAGTCGTCAATCAAACGTCATAACCACTGTCATGGCTACCTTAAAAGAGGGTTATCTCACTAAAAAACTTTTCAAACAACTAATTATATACAGGGGGTATCGTAACGCAAACTTCGCAAAAAAGCTACACCGCATGCCACTAACAAAATTATTATTGTCATTTATGTCGTTAATGAGCGGTTACAGAAATGATAGTGTTTAAAAAAAGTGTCGGCTCGGCCTGTTGAACGTTGCAAGCGTGCCGCCGTGCGTGTTGGTAGGTATGACGTTGACCCCTGATGCGAACTCTATTAAATCAGCTGATAAGATAGTTTTTCTAGTATTGTTCACATTGCGTTTTTTTTTGTGTAATTAACGAATTAATTAATTTTTACTTTAAAATCTTAATGGGTTTATAAAAGTATAGCAATTATGAACGATCTTAAGTGAAAAAACTGCATTTAATTTTTTTTTATCGGGAAAAAGCCGACGCAAAATTCCACCACTGGGAAGTTCAGAATCATGTACTGGATCCATGGTACTCGTTTGTGCGTCATTTTCAGATACACGCTTTATACTTTTATTCAAATTAATTTAGTAGTATTTTTATGAAAATCTATTATTTTTTTTCTTTTTATCTATATAGTTTACATAGTAGTGGCCCAAAATGAAACATGTCCTTTACTCTCAATCCTCAATTCTTGCTGAATTATTGAATCGCCTCAAAGGACTCACTTCACACTAAAAAACTCACTCTGCCTTGGAGTGTCGATGTGGTGCTGTTCCACAAACAATGGAACACTTAATTACGTATCCTATCAGCTGAATGTTATAGGAACTGATGGACACTGTTGATCATCGACAGATACTAAATGGGCATACCTTAGAGATGAGAATTGTGGCACTCCGAAAGAAAGAGAGGAAACAAAGTTTCGTCTACCTTTATCTCTCTCAAAATCATCAATCATCTATGAAGAAACAGATAGTGCAGACCGAAAGGATAGGCTATCTCTCTTATTATTTTCAAACCAAAAAATTACTGCAGATTATACGCGTACGGCAGGTCCATTAGTATTATGTCTTTGATGTTGATTATGTCCCAGTGTCGCAGGCGCAACACGGATGACAGATGGATGTAATGTGAATTGTCAATGTCAACTGTCAAATAATGAGTGTTGTTTAAGACCCTGGCTCTGACATCAGCCAATGTTGTTTTAGTTTTCGTGAGTAAGAGGCTTTTGACAATATTATAATTAGTGGCCCAGATTCCCTTGTACATAAACTATACTAAATTTAAAATCAGTGCATGTTTTTCTTTACATTTCATTAAGAAAAGGACAGAAGATAATATTTTAGTTTAGAGTTACACCTGTCAAATTAGTCCGCGCCTGACGTATATTTGAGTATTTTTGGTAGCCATGTTTATAATCACGACTAAACTATCTATGGAATATCTTAATTTGACAGGATTAAACTAAAATGTTATCTTCTATAGTTTTCTTAATGAAATAGCAAGAAAAAGATGCACTTAAAATTATTTTAGTTTGTGAAGATGAGAATCAGCGCCATTGTCATTTTTTATTATGATTATAAACTTTTAACGTGCGTATTGTTCGTCCGAAATAAACAATTTTTCTTTCTTTTGGCAGAGTGTATTTAGATTGCTAACGACAGGCTAAGATGATTACCAGAGCGAGGAGATGTGCACGTGGATGTGATGCTGTTCTGTGTAGTCGTCGCTGATGTTCGGGAGGCTGTTTATTTGATCTTCGGTCACTTGGACTGATCGGTCGCAGGTTTCTTGAAGGTACACGAAGTATCCGTGGTCGCCTGCAAGAGGAAACAGACGATTTATCATCATAAGATTTTTGAACAAACTAAGGTGTCCTTCTTTTTATATTAGTCTCTCTGTCCAGATCCTTTGAGAAAGGAATCGAAATTTTCTACGGAATAAAGATTAAGTATGGCAAAATAAATGAGAATGTTGATTTTAGAAAAATGTAATAATATTTTCTAGCATTCATATTCGAATCAAAATTAATTTTGACACAATTTTTTTTTTTGCTAAAATTCAATAGTGGCGACAATTCCTTTGTTTACACAACTAAACTAAATTTAAGTTTAGTCCATCTTATTCAATCTATTTCAATAAGAAAAGGGCAGAAGACAAATTTAATATTAGTCCTGTCAAATTAATAGGCGCCTGATGTAAATTGAAGTATTTTTAATGACGATATTTAGGTCCGTATTCCAAAAGGAAACTCAAGCTTTGATCTCTGTTTAAGCAATAATTAAAACTAGTTTGAATCAATCAAAATGCTTCAAACGAGACTTAAGTAGAGCTTGAGTTTGTGTTGATGTCTGGTGAAGCCGTACGGAGGACAGGTCTGAGCAGTTGTGTTGCGATGTGTGCCGGGTACGATTCGCCTAATGTTGTTGTGTTGGGAGTTTGGTCGTGGAGGGTCTTCAGATCAATCTCCCTTTGGCGCAGCATCGTTGGTCGTGTTATTGGGTTTAACATTGCATCACCTCGCTCAACTGCCGTCTTCCTTCCTATTCGCTCAGTTTTTCTGAGTGAATAGGCTCTTAATAAACTAGCGCGCTTTACCATCAATGATCGCATCATTGCTTACCATCAGGCGGGATTGCGGTCAAGCGCTAGTTTATAATTATTAAAAAAAAAAAAGAATGACGTTCTGTAATATGGACCTTAGCAAGTATTTAATCATGTGAGACTGTCTATAGAATATCTAAATTTAAAAAAACTAAAATTTTATCTGCTGTACGTTTCTTATTGAAATAGAAAGAAAAAGATGGATTAGATTTAAATTTACTTTAGTTTGGGAACAAGGGAGTCGGGCCATTTTTATATTAATTTATTACTAGCAAAAATAATACTTCTAGCTGCCTCAGTGACGGTACGCATTTCGCGCTCAATACAACCATTTTGCTCTGGAGTGAGCTACACTAGTTTGGTGAATTACACCTACTAAGAAGCCGTAAGCCGAAATATTATAATTTTTAATAGAACTTTTAAAATTTACTTTTAAACTTTTAAATTTTTTTTTAGAACTGAAACCGCAAATCAGAACCAAAAAAACGAAAACCGTAAATCATAGGATATGCGCCCGATCGCCAATACCCCGAAACCGAAAACCGAACCGAAAATCAAAAACCGTAAACCTAAAACCAGAAGTCAAAAAACCGTAAACCGGAACTGAAATCCGAAAGTCATGTAATTGTATTTAATATGAGATTTGTAAATTCAGTACCACAATTAGTTCGAACAGTTTCTATGTTACTTCGTGGTGGATGAATTCGTCTTAGTGGTGGGATTGTTCTGAGCACTCCCACGTTCTCATCTCATACCGTCACCTATTCCCCGAAATATCGCCGATGGGATGTTGGACGAAGTCGAAAGATGTCATCTTTTCGATTATTTACACAAATCGTTCTTCTTCTTCATCTCAGCGTTAATCCCAGTCGTATCCGAAGCTTTTCAGCTTTGGAGTCTAGGGTCCGCTTTACCAGCCTAACTGCTCATTTTGGCTAAACTTCGATATTTTCCATGAAGCGACTGCCGTCTGACCTCCACAACCCGAAGGTGATATCGAAGCACTGCAGTTAGACCAATTGTAGGACTTTTGAGGGCTCCAACAACCCGTAACGACTGCCATTAGATGTTCGTATGGCAACCGGGACCAACGGCTTAACGTGCTTTCCGAGGCACGACCAGACCAATCCAAATATTCATATTCATGCATACAAATATTTGCACTGCGCGGGGATCGAACCCGCGCCTCCTTGCGCAGCGGCCGCGTTCGCTACCGCTATGCCACGGAGGCGGGCGGAGGAGGTATTTACACTAATCGTTGAGCGAGCCTAAATGGTGAGAGATGTTCGACCTCTGGGCTCGGCGGCAGCCAAGTTACGAAAAAAAAAAAGAAAAAAAAAAAAGAAAAAAAAAAGAAAAAAAAAAAAGAAAAAAAAAAAAAGAAAAAGAAATGTTCTCAAATATTTTGAGCATTATATAAAATGGAAATACAGAATTTTGAAATTTGGAAATTTCATCTTGTATTCTTACCAAAATTATTCGCCGCTTGTCCATACAAGGTGATCAGCGACAGAGCATTCTGGTCAGCGTCATGTTGCACAGACAAGGCTGTCTGTCCATCAGTTTTTTCTGCTTCTATCTGAGGTCGGGCTGTCACCAGCTTCCAAGGCATTGGCTTGGTTGCCACTGCTGTTTCCAATTTACGTGAGTAGAATTGACTTTCTTGGATGTACAACTGCAAAAGATGGTAAGTTGACGTTTCTTTCTTTTCTTTTTTTTTTTTCAATGTGAGATTCAACCTCAACTCTTTATCAATGGCCTCTGTGGAATAATACCACAATTTTGCCAATAACACGTATAACAAATTATAGAAATTCTTCGAAAATTTTATTTCACAATAATGGCGGATATCGCCCATTATAGAAAAAAAAAAGAAAACTAAGGTGACGTTGAACAGCTATGGACAGTGCCAGTGACAGGTCTACTGTGACATCCCACACCACAGTTGTAGTTTGTTAGCCAATAAGGAGCATGAGATAGATAAGCTTTAAAAAATAGAAGGTTATTTATTCCATTATCACAGGCAAAAAATAGTTTATTAATTTCTTTGTCTCATAAACTCAAACTTTCCAACTCAAATTCAAACCATTTATTTAAATTAAACTTAAAATTGTGTAGTCTGTGTTAGTTTGTGTGTATGATGTATTCAGTAGGCCTAGTATGAGTTTTCAATACGAAACTCGTTCGATCGTATCGAGCGCGTTTGGCGCTCTCATTGGTTGAGACTTCTTACGACCTTGAAGCGGGCCAATCGCTGAGTCAAACGCGCTCGATACGATCGAACGAGTTTCGTAATGAAAACTCATACTAGGCCTACTTGAAGCGGGCCAATCGCTGAGTCAAACGCGCTCGATACGATCGAACGAGTTTCGTAATGAAAACTCATACTAGGCCTACTGAAGCGCGCGTAGTGTGCGTGCGTGCGTTCGTGTGAGTGTGTCTGTGTGTGTATTCTGCTCTAAAACAAGCGACTAAATTTGATGACATGACAAAATTTTAACTTTCGTAATATACTAACCTGCCTATCATGGCTACCAATATAGAGCGATGGATGTTGTGTGACGCCACCCTCTATGAGAGTTTGTGTCGCCTCCCAAAGCACGTCGATATTCTGTAGAGTTCCTGCAGCTAAGCGCCACATACCAGCAACTGGTGCATCTAACTGTAAGTGAAGATTGTTGGTTAAATACATTTTCTCTACTTCAACCTACAGAAGTCCACTGCTGGACAAAAGTCTCCCCCAAAGCTTTCATTGCTTTGCGGGGGGTTTGCCATAATCCCCACGCTTGGCAGGCGGGTTCAGGATCGCAATAATTTGATATTTCACAGGAGAAGCTCTGCTGCCCGCTTCCTTGGTGAGTGTTCCCTTTGTCGACCCTTACGACACCCACGAGAGAATATGGGGTGATACTATTATTATACTTAATAAATAAATATTAAGCAATAGGTTTAAGCTACCAGCTGAGTGAAACAGTATTTTAGTGGAGCTTTTGGAGAAGAAAAAATAATAGTTTTAATAGAGCTTTTGAAGAAGTTCGTGAGGAAAGAGGAAGCCCGAAGCTGTCACTGTGATTGTTTTGGTACAGGTGCCAGTGCAAATGTTAACGAATGAAACATAGATGGCAATGCAATTGGGGTGCCTATTTATTGTAGATGACATCATAGAAACGATTCATGACCATCGGCGGAGTTGGGGGTGACATCATTAGTGTTTGCCTTCTAACTAAACGGAAAATATCGAAGTTTAGCCAAAATCAGCAGTTAGACTGGTAAAGCGGAGCCCAGCCTCCAAAGATGAAAAAGCTTCGGATGCGACTGGGATTAACGCTGAGATGATGATGATGATGATGATGATGACCAATATTTTATATGGAGCAACTACTTATCTGACTTCTCGATATTTGTCCATGAACATCGATGTTTTCCATGAACATCGATGTTCCTCCATAAACATCGATACTTCTCCATGACCATAATGTTTCTTCTAAAAATCTAAAACATCGGTATTTCTCCATAAACAGCGTTATGTTAAAATCTCTAAAGTTGCCCAATTACCTTCTGCTGCCACAGTAGTTTAGTTCCCGAGGTATCCCTGACAGCGACGACTCCTTCCGGCAAGGCGACGGCCACAGCGACCGGCACGGAACCGGTCGGAGCGTCCGCACATTCTCTTCGACTCAAAGCTACCTGATGTTCGGCTACGCTGAAGTTCCATCTGTAGAAAAAAAGCGATAAAGGCGCATATTTTGTTCATTTGTTGCAGGTAATATACCTAGACGGAACTTACAGAAATAAGCGAAATATAGCACACTAGCAGCGCCAAAAGTTTCGATGCCACATGCTATCACTGTAATTATACACTGTAGTCTAGGTGTAATAGGACTAGGTAGAATACTAAGGAGAAGGAGAGAGGTATCTCTCCTTCTCCTTAGTATTCCATCCAAAGGTTTGTCTGTAAAAGATCGCTTTTAGCGATAAGACCGCCCATTGTGTCACCCTTTGTTAAATCTTTATATTTATGTTCTGTAATCTATATGGTGTACATAATAAAGAGTATTCTATTTTATTATATCCTATAATCCTGGCTATACCATCTGTGTGCCTAATTTCATCAAAACCGTTCACTAATTTTTGCGTGAAATAATGACAAACATACATTTATTTTTTTATTTACTTTCACATTTTAAGAGAATTGAAAGATAGAGGGCCGACAACCTAGTATTGGTGTTGCGTAGGTTTAACAGATTCATAATATCAGTGTGTTAAATACTATAACAGACTGATATTAAGAGAGAAATATCGAGATAGAACCAATTAATAGAGAAAACTAGGTTTACCAGTGTTACAAACTATCCGACGCAATCGTAAGTCGTATGGGATAAAAAGAAGCCTATGGCTTCCAAGAGGCCATGTCTGTATCATAGTTTCATCTATATCGTTCAGTGGTTTATGTAATAGTAACATACAGACGAAATTTCTTTCGAATATACAATATGTAAAGAAAACCCTGTCTGACCCAAAAGGATAATAAATGTTAGGTATACACAAGACCAAATAAAATATGTAATTTTACGTAATCATCATAGTGACAATAGTAATGAATTTTGAAATATTTTTTTTTCTGCGAATTAATTCCAACTTCCCTAAAATTTGGTATTTTTTTAAAAAGTGACAGCACCATTTGTGACGGAGCGAATAGCGATGCTACCACGTGCCGCGTGCCCTGCCCCCCTACACCCGCGCATGTACGCCTAACGTGTTGCCTACCGCACATGCATTAAGTTACCTCGATTTTTCGAAATAATATTTATTTTTTTAGGGGGATTTTTTTTAAGTTTAGCTCGGCTTTGTTGACATTATTAGAATCAGTTAACGATACCTAACAATACCTTCACGGATCGGACAGGGTTTTCTTTACATATTGTATATTCGAAAGAAATTTCGTCTGTATGTTACTATTACATAAACCACTGAACGATATAGATGAAACTATGATACAGACATGGCCTCTTGGAAGCCATAGGCTTCTTTTTATAATATTACTATGGATTAACAATGTTAAAAAAGGTCTTTGAATGAATACAGTGGGTACAGTAAGTAATAAAAGACGTCAAAATCGATCTTTGTTTAACATTATGTCTAGGCGTAAGGCGAAAAATAAACTTACTTCTCAATACCAGTCCTAGGATCCAGCGCTCTCACAGTATTGGAGTGTCTCCTCACTACTATAACATCACGGCCCGCATTAGCCGTCTGCTGTTCACTGCTGCAGCCTCCCGAACCGCATTCGTAGATAATGCTGCCCGTGTGGGCGTCGAGGCCGAACCAGAGAGTTTCGCGTGCACCTGAGGAAAATGGCATAGATGTATTTTAAAATGCATTTAAATCTGTTCAGGAATACAAGAGAATTGGATAAAAGAAATACATGAAAACCTGCCGATCAACTTTGTAAAAATATCACCATTAAATGTTAGGTGAAATAAGCTTGGAATGAGATCACTCCATGTTCGCTTTCCTTTGGTTTTCACGATGAAAAGTTTTATCATCGGCCATCGCACAGCTGGATTGGGTCTTTTTTTTTTAATAATTAAAAACTTGACCGCAATCCCGCCTGATGGTAAGTAGTGATGCAATCGTTGATGGTAAAGCGCGCCAGTATATTAAGAGCCTATTCACTCAAAAAACTGAGTTAATAGGAACGAAGACGGCAGTTGAGCGAGATGATGCAATGTTAAACCCAACAACACGACCAAAGATGCTGTGCCAGACGGAGATTGATCTGGAGACCCTCCACGACCAAACTCCCGACACAACAACATTTGGTGCATCGTACCCGGCACACATCGCAACACAACTGCTCAGACCCGTCCTCCGTACGGCTTCACCAGACATCATGCCGGAACACGACCAATCGCTTGGCGACAAGACTTTGTCTGGTGGGTGGTGACTTCTGCCGACAGCCGATGTTGTGGCCTACCACCATACCTAACTTCCATAGTTCAATATCATCATGTGCTAAAACCAATTCAACCAACCCTCTTATTTAGAGAACTTATAGAGCTTGTTGCTTTTGATGAATTCTCTCGACATCTGCCTTAATTTTTGTTAAATCACCAAAAGAGACGAAGGATAATATTATTTAAAATCTAATGAAGAAACTATCGGACTACTGTTCTGTCCGTATGTCCACGTACATACATAGGAACGTAAAAATATAGCGACGCGATGTTATGCATTGAATTTTCAACTCTCAGCTTGTGCCGAGCACTGAGAATCCAACACAGCGCAACACAGTTATCAAAACACCATACTGTTCGATTTTTAACTCTCGGCGCTAACCAGTGCGTAGAAAATCCAGGGCGCGAAAGATAGCTGCTAGAGAAACGCGCCCATGCGAGAAGCCAAAGAGAGCAACGATAGATCAAAAAGCTAAAATCATATCTACTTTCCGCATATGAGTGGAATAATAAAAAATGTAGGAATAACACTTCCAGTTTACGTTATCATAAACAAAAGAAAATGATTCAACATTCTAATTATATGTACGGACGACAGCAGATCAAGCAACCTGGAACTGTCAAATATTTCCACTCAACTTTGAATTATGGCTCAAGGTAGTAGATTTTCAACTTTATCTCTAACTGTCAAATATTCTCACTCAACCTTGAGCCATAATTGAAGGTTTAGTGGGAATATTTGAAAGTTTTTTTTTTAATAATTATAAACTAGCGCTTGACCGCAATCCCGCCTGATGGTAAGCAGTGACGCGATCGTTGATGGTAAAGCGCGCTAGTTTATTAAGAGCCTATTCACTTAGAAAAACTGAGCGAATAGGAAGGAAGACGGCAGTTGAGCGAGGTGATGCAATGTTAAACCAAACAACACGACCTACGATGCTGCGCCAAAGGGAGATTGATCTGAAGACCCTCCACGACCAAACTCCCAACACAACAACATTAGGTGCATCGTACTCGGCACACATCGCAACACAACTGCTCAGACCCGTGCTCCGTACGGCTTCACCAGTCATCATGAACACGACAAATCGCTTGGCGGCAAGGTTTTGTCTGGTGGGTGGTAACTTCTGCCGGCGGCCGATGTTATGGCCTACCACCGAGAAAAAAGAAAAGAAGAGAAGAGATAAAGTTGAAAATCTAATAAAGAAATTTGACAGATAGCTTGATGAGCTGCCGTCAGTAAATCTGAATGATAAGGCTCTATTATCTTTATCTGAATTGAAGTTGAATTTCCCATCAATCTGAAATCAGTTAACTACTTGAAGATAGCTGTAATGACTCATTTCCTGTGTTTTATCTAGTGACCTACTTCTGTACACGTTCTCCTAACGTATCTCTACTAATATAATAAAGTTTTTGTTTGTTTCAACGCGCTAATCTTTGAAACTTCCAGTCAGATTTGAAAATTCTTATTGCATATGTTATCCCAATTCTTGAAGTAAACTGTTAACATCACTCTCGGTTCTCGGACCTTAAGCCGAAAGTCAGGAAAAGAATGGGAAAAGGTTTATACTCCTCCGACGTCCTCCGTGGCGCAGCAGTCAACACGCCTGCCTGCGACGTGGAGGCCCCGGGTTCGATCCCCGGCCAGGTCATGATGGAAAATAATCTTTTCCTAATTGGCCTGGGTCTTGGATGTTTAGCAATATATGTATCTATTATAAATATAGTATCGTTGAGTTAGTATCCCATAACACAAGTCTCGAACTTACTTCGGGGCTAGCTCAATTTGTGTGATTTGTCTGTATATCAGTGGCGAAGGGTCCATACAAGCCGATTCCCACCGGGTTACCTTTCAAAAATTAGTTCCATATTCATACAAAAGTATTTACATTCTATTTCATTAACAAAGTATTATTAATCAAATGCCGGCGCGATTTACAATAGCAATCGCAATTTTTAGCAATACCCTAAGTATCACATTTCATTTTATAGTCGTAAATTAATCAGCGCTTCAATTTTTCGTACTTCTTTTCGTAGTTCTCATTGAAGGAAGCCGACGAATTTCAGCTTACCTCGGTCAACGTTTTACTATGAGGCGAAAAGAGACAGAGCGTGTCAGACAATCTCTTTCTAATGCTCGCTAACCGTCGGTAAAACTTGATAAATATAGGCTACTGGCAACCGGCTTGTAGTTCTCTCCTCTCCTCTATTAGAAAGAGACAAATAAACCACGCCACTACGAGAAAGCGTCAGTATGTGTTTCTCTATACCTACCACTGGTGCGTGAGTTTTTCGTTTGATTTTAATATTTGTGTTATTTAAACTGTGACGGATTCTGTAAGGTAATTTAATCGCAGATTTGGTTAAATACTGTGGATTTTGTTTGTTATTATGGCTTTAATTCATATAGAGTGCTGTTCAACAGATTACCTGCTTACAAATGAAACTTCATTTTCAAAACTAAGTTATGCATACAAGAAGCATGTTATTCAGTTAGGTCGAGCACTCCCACACATGATTATTGATTGCAAAAGGCGAGATGGATTTTTTAAACATTTTCACGCGTCGTTATATGATAAATATACATGGATGACAGGCAGTTGCAAACTGAACAAAATGTTTTGTTTTCCGTGTTTGTTATTTTCTGATTCGAAATCTGTTTGGAGCAGTACGGGTTTTACGGATATTAATAATTTGTCTAACTCAGCCAAAAAACACATTCAGACTGAAAAACACATCCGCAGCTGCTTGTTACTCCACGAATTTGGAAATAATGGCAGAATCGAGTCATTTTTTTCCAACGCTTTTGATGTACATAACAGAAAAGTTGACCGTAATCGCGAGTTAATGAATCGTTTTATTGACACGGTCATTCTTTTGGGGAAGCAAGAATTACCATTTCGCGGTCACAATGAAAGAGCAGATTCGGACAATCGCGGAAATTACATTGAAACGTTAAATTATTTGTGCAAGTACGATACAGTCCTTGATTCTCATTTGGAGCAATGTTCCTCGACCCAAAATTCTGTATTTTCAGGACTTTCAAGTGACATCCAAAATGACTTAATTCATTGTATCGCGTCTTCTATGCGTGACGAGATAAAGTCGGAAATAAATTCAGCTTCATTTGTATCGGTTATGATCGACGAAACGCCGGACGTCAGTCACAGGGAACAGTTGACTGTTATATTGCGGTACTTGTCCAGCAGTGGAATTGAAGAGCGTTTTCTGGGCTTCTATGACGTAAGTGGTGGTCGAAATGCCGAAATTTTGACCACCATGTTACTCGGTATTCTCGATGACTTTCGTTGTAAAGATAAATTAATTGGACAGTCTTACGATGGTGCGGCAGTTATGTCTGGAGAGCACGGTGGTGTACAAACTAAAGTTCGTGAAAACTGTCTCATGGCGATGTTTATTCCATGCTATGCTCACATTTTAAACTTAGTCTTGAGTCGGTCTCTTGAATTCGTACCCGAATTAAAAGCTTTTTTTGGTCATATTAACAGTATCGTACGCTTTTTTAATAAATCTTCTAAAAGATCGAATCTTCTGAAAGAAGTTGCTCATCGTCGTATGCCGGGGGTAGCAGAAACGCGATGGCATTATCACTCGCGCATAATTAACGTAATTTTCAACTGCAGAACCGACATGATCGAAACTTTGAATTGTATTTTAGATTCACCGGAATCATGGGACAGCGAATCAATTTCAATGTCCGAGTGCTTGTTACACAAACTGGAAGACATGCAATTTTGCTTCTTATTGCGTATTTTCTCAGACATTTTCGAAAAGACAGACGTTCTTTTTGCTTTGCTTCAAAGTAAGCAAGTAGACATTGAAGTGGCAAAGCGCGAAATCGATTCTTTTGAACGGTGGATTTCGGAAGAGTTTATTAATTCGTTTGATACCATTTTCCACAGCATTGAACAAATCTGTGAGCCGCCGCGGCGACGGCGCCGAATAAATACTGACACGGATCCCAAAACGGCGTACAAGCGTATTTTTTCCTCGATTATAGATAAAGTCAAAGCTCAAATTACTCAAAGGTACCGATCTTTTTCTCAGCTTGTATTTATTGATTTACTCAATAAATCAAAGTATCTTCAATACAACCAATCATTTCCAACTGAAAAAGTTTCCTCTTTGACAGCGAACTTTCCGGGAATTTTTGATTTTACCGCGTTGAAAAATGAACTTAAAGTCTTATTTACGTCAGCGTCGTTAAATAAATTGGACACCTATGAGCTTTTTTTACAGCTCCAGAATACGTCTTTGAAAGACGCATTTTCTCAAGTTTCGACTCTTTGCAGTTTAATTCTGACCCTCCCCATTTCAGTAGCTTTAGCTGAGCGGTCATTTTCTGCTTTAAAACGCATTCACACGTATGTACGAAACTGCCAAAAAGAGCAGAGATTGTCCGATTTGGCTATCATGTCAATTGAAAAAAATTTGCTTAATAAAATGAAAAGTAATCCCAATTTTTATAACAACATTTTAGCTCATTTTGTTAAAAAAAACAGACGCATTGCATTAGAATATAAATAACGTTGTGATTGTGTATAATTTGCTTTATTTTTGCTTAATATTTTTGTTGGTTTTGGATCGGTGTTTGTGTGGTTCGGTTTTTAACACTTTATTATTTTTGTAATTTTTTTTTTATTTTTTCTTGACTCTTATTCCCTAACAATAGGTACTTAACTTAGTACTTACTAACAAGCATGCATGTGTGGTATAGAGATGCACGTCGAAAAAGGCTTTTCACAAAGCCGCTTTTATCATACTTGAAAGACACTGTTATCAAATCATCAGTCCTTTTTTGTATGGTGAAGGTGGGGCTTTTCATATTATTCTTATCTGAAGACCTCCTCCAAGATATCCTGCAGTAGGTAAGTGTTTAAGTGTTTATTTTTTTGGACCGGCTTCCCTTTGTCAAAATTTCACCCTTCGCCACTGCTGTATATATTTACTTATTTTATTTATTTATACATTTTAAACAAAAAATTGCAAAAACACAAAAAATACAAACGGTTGACGAAAACATGCGTCATATGCACGCATAACGGCTGTCGCTCAGCATTGTGCTGCGACCCTATACAAGTCCGAGCCCCAGAGCTGGTTTTTAACGACAGGGGAATGCGGCCGAAATCGCGAACAGGAGCTATAATAATAAAGCTCATGAATTTGTTTAATTGAACATGCTAATCTTTGAAACTACACGTCGGATTAGAAAATCCTCTTTGGATTTGACAACCCAATTCAAGAGGAAGGTTAAAAAGGCTAACCTTTAGCCGAGCACAAATAAAAATACACCGCGGGCGAAGTCATCAGTCACGTAAAATGGATGGTTTGTTTCATCGTTATCTGCTGATGACGTCAGTAATAAGGGTGAACCAGATGACATTGTGTTTCACGTTTGACGACGCGAAAACTCGCTAGATCGCAAATTGTCAGAAGCTACTAACTACGAACTATGGTAATACTAGAAGTGAAAGGGAGCAGTGAAATATGAGAGCTATTCATGTCGTTCAAGGGTTTTGTTCGGCCTTGGGTCACAATTTGGGCTATGTTTTGCTTGTGAAGGGGTTTGTAATGTAATGATTCTTTCTAAAATATTAAGAACATTTATTAGTATTTTAATGATCAGTTTTTGTTTAAATTTCATATAGTTATCTAGAAAGAGCGAAACCGGAAATTACGCCAACTCTCTAGTACCCTCATTTAATTCGTCAAAGTGGTGGCGGGATTGAAATTAGAAATAAGCATTTTTAGAGCCAGTACGCTCAGTTCTTGGTTGTCATCCGAATCAGTCGGAATAGTTAAGAAATATTGGAGTCCGTCCGTTATGTATTCAATTTAAGTATAATATATTGGCTGTTACCTGTTGTGGAGAATAAAATTATTATATGGATCTGTCCAAGTTGCAGTTTTATTGAAATCTCAGAAGTGAGAGAGGATTCAGCCCACAAAATAAAGGTATGTATAAGCAATATTCATTTCTTGATTATAAAAAAATGATTATTTATCGTTATTTCAAACCATGCCATGAAGTATTTAAAATATTAATTTTACGTAAACCAAATCTAATCGGTGGTTTTATTGTCGTTGATTCATCTGGTGAGGGCAACTCCCTCATGGTGTTTTGGTGATAATATACCAACGTTGAAGTTTTGAATGTATAAGTTCGTACAGTTTCTAATCGTGAATGGGCAGCGTTCGGTCAGGGCAACTCCTTGACAATGCTATTTATTCACATTTTGTGGTTTATCGCGGCGAACATTTGGTTAAGGCGACTCCTTAATATTGTTGTTCGTGATAGCTACAGGAAACTGTATGTAATTTGGGTACCTAGATGTTTAGAATAAATATTTTTATGAACATAATAATTGAGGGTATGGTTTGAACAGATATTTTTAGACACAGATCAGATACAGTAACTATAATATGTATGTTCACTGGATTATTGTTAAGATTGCGTGGACTATGCTGGTTCACTGGATTATTGTCAGGATTGAGTGGACTATGCTTGTTCACTGGATTGGATTATTGCTAGGATAGGGATAAGGTATGAGAAAAAAAAAAATTTAACAAATTAGAATATAACAAATTGCCAAATGAAATCAAGGAGTGTAGAAGCATGAATATTTATAAAAGAAAACTAAAGGAATATATTACGCTGAACGTAAGTTGTACATAAATACCCTGGCAACATACTATGAAATACTTGGTAAATTAATAAAGTATTAAATACGATTACTACTTGTAAATCAAGAAAATTAAGCATAAAAAACTAAATATATTTAATAATAAGTATACCTAAGTAATAATTACAACATAAAACTAACATACACATTATAGCCAAAATTATAAAATGAAACACATAAACGATCACCGGTCTCTGAGACTATAGTTTGCTGCATACATAAGCACATCTACACAATAATTTGCTCAAAAGTAAATAATCAATAAATAAGAGGGTACCTCGGTTTCTAATTGGCCAGCCGTATTAACTTGTTTGTAAATGTACTATGTAACTACCCACACTTTTGTTTTTTGCTTTCTTATCGTTTTACCTATTGTGTATCTGCATGCTGCGTCACTAGACATAATATAATATAATAATAATAATTTTTTATTTCAAAAATATACATTTAAAGGTACACAAATAATATTTTAACTAAAAAATCAAAGAGTACAGAAAATAATGTGTCGTTGGTGCCTGTACTAATGAATTAAATGACTGTATCACAGCCACCAGCGCCTTCCAAGTTAAACAAAAAATAGGACTATTGGAGCGTACCGAATAGTAAATCAGAAAAGTGTAATAAAGCAAAATAAAAACAATTAATTTAAAATATAAAGATAAGAAAAGGTTACAATTAATCTAGGTATATCAAAATTAACAATAAAAGAATAAAAAAGAATTGATTTAAACTAAGCCACTTGTTTACATGGATTAATTTATGCGTATGTGCGTGCAAGAGTGATTCTGCATGTAGGTAGTGGTGGTATGTGTAAGTGTATGTGAGAGTAGATATGTGAAGGTGTGAGAGTGAGTGTATGTAGGTATGAGTCTATTTTAGAGGTACATCTATCGGATTGGTTTAAGCAGATCTTCAGTCTCCTGATAATTTAACTTTAATAGACGAAATAATTTGTGCATTAAATGTTAAATCTCATATAAGTGAACTGTATTATGTTCTTTTTGAGAAATAAAGTTCTTTAAACCTAAAACAAAGAAAAAAAAAAGAGTAGAAAAAAAAGAAGTATCTGATGAATCGAACATTAATTATTATAAGTCGTCATCCCGATTGCGTGGACTAGGTTTGTCCACGGGATTTCAGGATTGCGTGGACTAGGTTTGTCCACGGGATTAATGTCAGGATTGCGTGGACTAGGTTTGTCCACGGGATTAATGTCAGGATTGCGTGGACTAGGTTTGTCCACGGGATTAATGCCAGGATTGCGTGGACTAGGTTTGTCCACGGGATTAATGCCAGGATTGCGTGGACTAGGTTTGTCCACAGGATTAATGTCAGGATTGCGTGGACTAGGTTTGTCCACGGGATTAATGCCAGGATTGCGTGGACTAGGTTTGTCCACAGGATTAATGTCAGGATTGCGTGGACTAGGTTTGTCCACGGGATTAATGTCAGGATTGCGTGGACTAGGTTTGTCCACGGGATTAATGTCAGGATTGCGTGGACTAGGTTTGTCCACGGGATTAATGTCAGGATTGCGTGGACTAGGTTTGTCCACTGGTTTAATGGCAGGATTGCGTGGACTAGGTTTGTCCACGGGATTAATGTCAAGATTGCGTGGACTATGTTTGTCCACTGGATTATTATTAAGATTGAGTGGACTATGTTTGTCCACTAGATTATTGTGAGGACTGAGTGGATTATGTTCAGTAGTTGCTTGGATAAAATTAATGGCTTAAAGCTTATGAAACTATTAGCAATGAATATTTTTGTACTGATTTGGATAATCGGGGTATGGATTTCTACTCGGTTCAATTTATTTTCAGCCATGGTACCAAGCGAGGATGATAAAAAGGAGGGGCACCTCCAACTACTCCGCCTAGGAGGCAATCAAAGAATAAAAGGAGAACGACTTCTACTTCTAGCGAAGAGGCCACACCAAGGAAGGCTCGTAGGACATCGAGTATGTTGGCCGCAAAAGACTTGTTGAAGCTGCTCCCCGACTTCAAAGAAGAACCAAGTGGAAATTCATTTAAATTTTTAAAATTTAAAATAATGTAGTTCCCGAATTCGACCCGGCCTATAGGGCTCAAACCATTGACAGCTGGCTTGGGAAAACGAGAATGACGAGGCAAACTAGTTGTCATTATTTCATTATTTTTATTATTTCATTTTCGTCAATTACCCATTCATAACAATTTACATTGTGTTGAATATTGCATATAAAATTAAAATACAAATACCACATGCGGCTAAAAAAATTAAAAATGTCGATTTGAATATTTTAATGTGTGTACATAAATAATAAAATAAATAATCACAGACAAACTTAACAAGTCAATCAATTATTCTTAAGTGTGTCAATAGATATATAAAAAAATGTCAGATATGATTACAAGAAAAAAATAAATAAAATAATGTCAAATGCATTGTTACAGTCAAAGTTAAGGAATTGAGTCGAAAGCGTGTTCACTGGTACTTTCTTTATTTTGTATCATTTGACATGAATTCTGATACTGATTATAAACTAAACATCTTTCCAACAAGGTTTTTAATTTATTTTTAAATAAATGACTATTATATATTAACAATTTCAAATCAGTTGGTAACCTATTGAACAATTCAACTGCTTGGTAGCTGGAGCAATGCCTGACCACGTTAAAATTTGGTGACAACTTGTGTTTAAACTCCTTTCTTCATGTGCTTTCTCTTACCTTACGTTCCTCTTGTGATTGATACTGATGAATATACTTGGCAAAGTAACAAAGAATAAAGATTTTTAAGTGGTTCGTTTACAGCTTGGGTCAATTCTTTTAAGTCATTGGCCCCTATTATGTTAGTGTCATCCGCAAAGACAAGTTTTACATTAAGTTTAGTGTGATGCATAAAGTTCAGCAAGTCATTTGTAAATATGATAAATAGAATAGGCCCCAAAATTGAGTTTTGAGGTACACCACGTTGTATCTTTGTGATTTTAGACGTGTATACAACTTCCATGATTGTTTCTAGAAATAAATAAAATAAATTGTTTATTTCTCAACTTTGTACATAATTTGTATAATGTTTTTCTTAATTCTAAATAGCTATCGATGCTTTTAATTTCTACAGACATTCTTCTATTATGTAAGTAGGATCTTATGAGAATTAAGGATTTGCCTCTCGATACTGTAATGTTCTAAGTCAGTCAGTAATAATTCATAGTCAATAGTATCAAAAGCTGAGCTGAGGTCGATAAATAGTCCAGCCACTTTCATTTTGTCATTTAATTTATTAATTGTCATATGTGTTTATGGCATCAGAACAAACAATCTCCTTTCTGTTAACCAAATTGTCTTCTATTAATTATTTTGACATTCAAATGCACCATCATTTGACATTCATATACATAATATTGCCATATTTAAAAACAAAGTGTGCTCTATTCATTGAATTCTGATTATTAAGCCAGATTACAAGAAATGAACTGTGAGATTCTGAAGTAGATGTTCTATATTATGATTAATTAAATAAGGTAATTTAATGTAATGATTCTTTTTCTTGATTTGATAATCAACTGAGATTTTAAGTAATATATTATTGAATAGTATTTGTTATTGTTGTATATTATTGAAGTAGAAAGTCCGATAGAATCTAAGTTGTGTACTTCTATATTATGTTATTTATGAATTCTTGATATTAGCTGTAGTGCGCCAGGAGGCTGCACTAAGTAGGATGGCCGAATGTAATGTAATGATTCTTTCTAAAATATTAAGAACATTTATTAGTATTTTAATGATCAGTTTTTGTTTAAATTTCATATAGTTATCTAGAAAGAGCGAAACCGGAAATTACGCCAACTCTCTAGTACCCTCATTTAATTCGTCAAAGTGGTGGCGGGATTGAAATTAGAAATAAGCATTTTTAGAGCCAGTACGCTCAGTTCTTGGTTGTCATCCGAATCAGTCGGAATAGTTAAGAAATATTGGAGTCCGTCCGTTATGTATTCAATTTAAGTATAATATATTGGCTGTTACCTGTTGTGGAGAATAAAATTATTATATGGATCTGTCCAAGTTGCAGTTTTATTGAAAGGTTAAACAATATAAGACTTGGCTGCCAAACATCTTGGTTTATATTCATTAAAAAAAATTCATGTTTTTCCTATGTAAACGGAAATATATAGTATACGGATAGTGAGACGAGGGTAAAGAGGAATTTTTAAACTTTCACCCCCTAAAGAAGTTAATACGAGACTTTTGGGAAGGTTCATGTGAAGCCGGCGACGAGAGATTCCATCAGACAAACGGCTTGTATTCAAAAACAATTTTATTCTTTGTAAAGATACATCTAACCAACAGCAAAATTAACGTCCCTTTTGCTTCCTTACCTGTTCCCCACCTTTCCTCCTTCCGTGTAGAGTAGAAGGTACATGTACCTACACGTCATTTAGACATGCCTAAATGACGATCGGCAGTAAACAGTAGCGACTTCCTGCCTAGTTACTATAAACTAAGAAAGTTATTTAGTTGGTCAAGTGTGTCAATGTCAATTTAACTGTAATGGTAGCCGTGATTAATCAGCTAGTGTAACGATCACGAGTCGAAATTAATGAAAGTACCTACTAGGCAATTATCGGCTATTTTGTAGGGTTTCATAAGCGAGAGTAGGTACCTAGACAATCATCGGCTGTTTTATAGGGTCTCGTAAATGAGAATATCTAAGAACTCGTTGGCCATTTTGTCGGGTCTTATAATTGAACTAGCGTATCTAGGCACGCATAGGCTATTTTTAGGGTAATGTGGCGGTTTTATGTGAAAATTATATATTTGTAGAGCATCAGTCTTATCGCTAGCTTTTTTAAATGTTTAATTAATGCGACCAAAAACGCATTGACGTTTGTGATGTCTTCTATGAATTTTGAGCGTTTTAGCGTGATATAATAAATAATAACGATGTACGAAGTGTTCATTGATTGTGCATTTAGTATAGTTCAATAGGTTTTGAACTAAGCACTGATATTTCAATTGACAGCATAATTCTAATCGCGGAATAAAATTGAAGCCTGACAGATTTATATCAAAGGTCCGACCAAAATCCTAAATTAAATCTCGAATGAAAATTTCTAGTGTTGGAAAATCAGCCCTATATCAACCGGAACAAAAAAGAGTATCGAGTTAGAGAATCAATCTGAACGAAGCGAAAGAAATTTATGATTGGATACGGTGCGATTCTACGGAATATTCACAATGTACAAAGCATTAATCCAAGAATAAATAAAACATATGTATTATTATGCAAAGTGTTCTGCGGTGATTCATGCATAACTACCCGACAGAAGTTGCTCAGCCAAAGAGCCTTGAACTCTTGAATTCATACAAAATACACACCACATAAAAAGTAATTTGATTTTCTTTTTGTGAATCTCTTCCAGTTTATGTTTTCTTATAATATAATTCGATCTAGGTAGGTACTAGGAACAGTTTAAAACAAAAAGGTAACGAAAACGATCGAGCAAAAACAAACATTTCATTTTTATTACGACCCAGTAGGCCTAATATGAGTTTTCAATACGAAGCTCGATCGTCGATATCGAGCACGTTTGGCGCTCTCATTGGTTGAGAGTTCTTATGACCTTGAAGCGCTCGATATCGACGATCGAGGTTCGTAATGAAAACCCATACTAGGCCTACTGTTTTCATTTTTTTTTTTGTGGTTAGCTAAGTACAACAAGTACTTAGCTAACCACAAAAAAAAATAAGTACCTAATGATATTTTCGATCATATTTTTTTGAAGTGGCAACTTTTTATGGGAGAGTAAACCGCGTTACGGCGCCAGTCTGTCTGGCGTCTCTTTCTCTTATGCATACGACACTTCCTGCTCTCTACTCGAGTCTTCACTGTGCAATCGAAATACTGTTGACAGTGATCATATTTATATCTCAAAACTTTTTTAAAATGATTATAGTCACTCGAATTTTTTATAAATTTTTAAATCCAGATACGAGTTCGAGGATAGTGTTGGTTGTACAAATACATATGTATTGCATCTAGATTAATAACTACAGTAGAAACTCGATTATCCGGCCCTCAGTTATACGGATTCGCGATTATCCGGACTACCAGGATTGTGATGATGATGATATGAAAGAATGGGTCACTTGTGACAGTAATGATCAAGGCTTTCAGATTAGGTCGGATGACGAAATCGTAGAAAACATATTGCAGATAAATGAACAGCAAGAAACACAAGAAGATGAAACAGAAGAAAATCTAGACGTGGAAAATGATGCAGGACCATCTCATGATGAAGCACTTCATGCCCTGGAAATAGCTCTGAAGTGGTTTCAAAAACAAACAGAGAGTGATACTGTAAGTTTACTGCAGCTGAAACGAATTCGTGACATAGCAGCAATGAAGAGAAAAAGTGGCTTACGTCAAATGACAATTACCAAATATTTTAAAACAAATTAAACTTATGTATGTATGTATTACATATTTTATTTTATGATTACCAAACGCAAATTACCAAATGCAATTTTGAAAAATATATCTTTTAACACTTTCTTAATAAACATTGATTTTCGTTAATATGTATTTGTTGTTTTTGAATAACACTATTGTAAATATGTACTACATATGTATACATAAAGCCCGCTTTTCTTCATACATTCGATTATCCGGATTTTCGATTATCCGGATGCCTAACGACAACAATTAGTCCGGTTAATCGAGTTTCTACTGTAGTTATTAAATCTATACTAATACAGTATGTTAAGAAAACCTTGTCCGACCCATAAGGATAATAAAGGTTAGGTAAACACATGACCAAATATAGTATAAAATTTTACGTAATCATCATAGTACCAATACAAATGAATTTTAAAATAATCTTTTTTTCCCGCGAATTAATTTCAACTTCCCCGAAATTTGGTAATTTTTAAAAAAGTGACAACACCGGTATTATTATGAGCGAATAGTGATGCGACCACATGGCGCGTGCCCTGCCGCCCGCCGCCGTGGAAGGGTACTTATCGCACATTTATTAAGTTACCTCTTTTTGCGAAATAATATTTATTTTTTTAGGGGGATTTTTTTTAAGTTAGCCCGGTTTTGCATCCATTAGTAGAATCAGTTATCGATACCTAACAACACCTTCACGGGTCGGACAGGGTTTTCTTAACATACTGTATAGTGTATATAAAGCTGAAGAGTTTAATTTGTTTTTTTGAACGCTCTAATCTCAGGAACTACTAGTCTAATTTGAAAAATTCTTTCTTCGTTAGATAGTCCATTAATAAATCCATGAAGGCTTTAGGCTATATAACGTCACGCTGCGACCAATAGGAGCGGAGCATAACTAACTCCACGCGAACGATTTCCCTGGGGGTCGCCAGTACTCTAAATTTAAATGGCGAAGTGGTTAGCATAATTGTTTTAAAATGTAGTATTTAAGATGTTATGACTATTAGTTATCGTGCTATTTGTTTTCCTTTAAATAAATAAATGGACATTTTCATCTTGGCTGACTATGTACAGACAATGGGTTAAAAGTTTACCAAATACATTTAGAAATTGTTGCAGTGTGGGTACCGATCGCGCCACGCAGCTTACGATAGATCATAGTACTGCGCACGCTCGGGCAACAGCTGAGGCCAGAGGTCAACGCACCGCTCGTTCGCCCGAGCGGAGCGTGGCCCATATTTTTGTTGGAGCAGCCAAATAAGATGACAAGCTCATTACTTTGTGGTTTTTCATGATATCTTTTTGAAATTTTGTACGATTCTTTACTTAATACTGGACACGTGTTTCGGGTTTCGCATAAACAAAAAATAACGTTGTAAAAAAATTATATTATATGTATAAACAGTATGTTAAGAAAACCCTGTCCGACCCATAAGGATAATAAAGGCTAGGTAAACACATGACCAAATATAATATGTATAAAATTTTACGTAATCATCATAGTACCAATACAAATGAATTTTGAAATAATCTTTATTTCCCGCGAATTAATTCCACCTTCCCCGAAATTTGGTAATTTTTAAAAAAGTGACAACACCGGTATTATTATAAGCGAATAGCGATGCGACCACGTGCCGCGTGCTCTGCCGCCCGCCGCCCGCGGAAGGGAGCTTAACGCACATTTATTAAGTTACCTCTTTTTGCGAAATAATTTTTATTTTTAGGGGGTTTTTTAAGTTTAGCCCGGTTTTGTATGCATTAGTAGAATCAGTTATCGATACCTAACAACGCCTTCACGGGTCGAACAGGGTTTTCTTAACATACTGTATTTTTTTTTTGTTTATGTCTGACCACACATAACTTTTTTTTGCTTCTTTCGGGCCATGTGGATATCATAATCAACCTAAATCGTTTCCCCTACTGGGACTTACGTCTCCTCTTTGTGACAGGGATTGGGCGGTTTAGGAGTGGAGGCTGAGTCTTTAATCATCGTTTATAAATAAACACACTAGTGTTTAAAGGGTTTATTCTTAAACGATGATTATTTTTTTAAATTAAAATTATAAACTAGCGCTTGACCGCAATCCCGCCTGATGGTAAGCAGTGACGCAGTCGTTGATGGTAAAGCGCATTAGTTTATTAAGAGCCTATTAACTGTAGCCTTGAAGACACTCAAATTGTAGACCGACGGAAACACCGCCCCTGGCAAACTGTTCCAGTCCCTCGATGTACGCGGTATAAAGGAGGAGGCGAAACGCTTCGTTCGGATCGTAATGGTGTTAACAACGTAATGGTGGAAACTCGCCGTACGACGGGTCGTCCGATGGTGGAACGGAGAACGTGATTAAAGTCAAGTGACGTGCCAACGTCTAAAAGGTATGGTTAAAGAATCGCTAATCACTAGTTAACTTTAAAAATCGTTTATGAATAAGGGGGATTATTTTTAAATCATATTTTTTTTTTTGACATAGCATTTTAAATTCCTAAAAAGACCGAAGCACCCATAGCATGAAATTATAATGCATCGAACAACCGGACCACTCGCGACCTGTAGGTATGCAACTGAATCTCTATAAATACTTGACGCATAATATTGCGCTAACTTTGCCCACATAATTAGACGCGGTCTATGTCTAATAACAATACGTGGTGACACGACATTGGCCAGTTACGGCTTATACGTAATCAGGGCAAATACGTTTAATTACATACGTTATCTAAACGACTGAATACGAATGTAGTGTTTATTTACATTATACTACATGTGTGTGTGTGTGTGTGTGTGTGATTACGTTAATCAGATTTGGCGGCGTTTTTCGCGGTATTGTAGATAATTTGTTTGAGGTCTTTGGCCGGTGGAGTGCCTAATGGGTGTTTATAAAAATAAACATAATAAGCATATTTTTATGTACAGGCTCATAACATCGGCTGCCGGCAGAAGTTACCACCCACCAGACAAAGTCTTGCCGTCAAACGATTCCTCGTGTTCCGGCATGATGTCTGGTGAAGCTAGTGATGGGACTCGAGTGATTTTATTTCACTCGAGTCACTAGGTACTGGTAACTATCTCACTCGAATGCCACTCGAGTGAAGGTAAAACTCGAGCGATTTTTATTGACTCGAGTCACTCAGAATATAAAACTCAAGTGACCAAAATTTTAAAACCAATAAAACAATATTGGATTTGGATTCATTTCATGGCAAAAATTAATATTCTTTATTTTGCGCCATTTGTTGAGGTAGCAAGTCTTGACAAAGCATTAAAGTAAGAGCGAAATAATTTTTTTTTTTTTTTTTGCTTAGAAATTGAAGCATTTGGCTTTGCAAGCTGTAAATAATTAATCCGTCTTATAGATAATAAAAAAAATTAAGACCCGTATTTTTTATTTTGTCGTAATTACCAAAAATTACTGAGATATAGCGTATTAGTTACAGAGTGGGGGCTAATTACGTCACGCCGTTCTATATTTTGCACCACGGCGTGACGTCATGCGACATTTCAAATCAATATATCTTCCTAAGTATTTGAATGAAAGAAAAAATAAAAAATACGTGTTCAATATTTTTTATAAAGCTATCTGACGGACATTCAATTATTTTTTAGGATACAAGCCAATTGCTGATAACGCCGTTTCTTTAAAATAGAATTTTTAGTGGCAGACGAGAAAGCACACCTTCACTCGAAGAACATGCTTGTGACGAACTAGATTCACCACTGCTATCCTTGTACTGAACTGGATGCTCATTTTTCATGTGAGAAATCAAGTTAGTTGTTATATTACCTAAATCTTTGTATCTTTTTTTGCAAAACTATATAATAACAGTTTTTTTTTTCTAAATTTTTGTTAAAAAAAGACCACTCATTTCATATTTTCACTCGGCTCGGTATAAACCACTCGAGTACGAGTCAACTCGAGTTGGCAAGAATTTAACTCGAGTGCGAGTAATATAAAAACTACTCGAGTGAAAAGCAACTCGAATCCCATCACTAGGTGAAGGTGAAGCAGTACGGAGCAGTTGTGTTGCGATGTCTGCCGGGTACGATGCGCCAAATCTTGTTTCGGGAGTTTGGTCGTGGAGGGTCTCCAGATCAATCTCCCTCTGGCGCAGCATCATTGGTCGTGTTGTTGCGTTTAACATTGGATCACCTTGTTCAACGCCGTCTTCCTTCCTATTCACTCAACTTTTTCTTTTTTTTTTTTTTTTAGTGAATAGGCTCTTAATAAACCAGTGCGCTTTACCAACAACGATTGCATCACTGCTTACCATCAGGCGGGATTGGGAAAAACAATTATCTACGTGTTTGCTTTGTTGTTAAAACTGTATTCGGTAATAGAACTCTTTTGAAGTAATAACTTTTTGATGGTCCCTTCATATAAAATGTAGTCAAGTAATATCGGAGTACCTATTGAATCTCAATTACTCAGACACAGAAAAGCTACTGGAAATTATAGTGTGATAGTAAGTAGATAGTTCGCAGATAAAGGTCAGATTTGATATAATATTAATTTCGTTTAAAAAAAAAAAAAAAATCTTTTTTGATCCTGTGTACTCACATATGTTTTTAAAGTGTACTAATAAATTATTATTATTTTTTAATTATTATTATAAAGTTATTATTACTATCGAACAAAATACTTTCATCTATATTATTAAATTATGTTATTGTGATGTATTGTGAAATAGTATAACATAAGATAGCATTAAAAATAACTAAAATTCTTTGTTTATTGAATTCCTAGTCCATAACATTGCATGATTAAATCTTACGGACTTATTAATATATTCTGATGTAGAGTGATCGCCTGAAACACAGGTTTAATAAACCTAGCTCGGGTATGTCGCTAATTTTACATGATTATCTGTATAATAATACGTTCTGTATGACCTTATATATATTTTTAGTCACACATAATACCTAGCTTTTATTTAGGCAATAAGATATGTATGTATTTCTATAAGAATATTTTGTCGTTTTTATTTTACAATGTTGTGTAAGTTTTTGAATAAAGATTATTATTATTATTATTATATAATTTCCGTATTCTGTGTTCGTTGTTAAGATGTTAAGGATAGAGACAAAAAGCGTCCAAAATCATCATAAAAGAAAGTCATAGGAACTGGTTTTGAACTTTCTATTTACAGTTCTTTTTTTTTTAATAGTTTTATGTTCTGTTAGTAACAAGTATATTAAAATTATAGGCATTTCAATTCATCAAGAGCATTAGTAATTCATAGATCAGAGTAGGTTGAGCTACAAGTGAAGTTACCATCATGACGACCCATGATAGACTGGATGATCACACTGGACTTTCTTAGCACACAAAAAGATTATGCATATCCTTCAAAATTTTTGTGTCGCCCTGATATCCACAGTTAGAAAACCAAGTTGAACAGACTTCCTTGTGGTGCGAAAAGCACAGAACCAATCTAAGTGGCGATGCCTACGGCCAGAAGTGGACATCTTTCCGCTGAAATGATAATACATATATTACTTACCAGCTACGACGAGGTCGTCAGAGTACTTGAACGATGACGACAGTAGTTGTTCCGCGTCGAAGGGCAGAGGCTCAATGGTGTCCCCACTGAGACTGTACAGGGTGCCACTGAGAGACGGCACCAGGCGAACCCACTTGGCTCCTGATGTAAGCTGTGGATTAATTGATGATTTATACATAGTATGACTAGCAGCCCGTTCCAGCAGAGTAATTTTACTAAACTAAATTTAAGTTCAGTACCTGCATTTTTCTTTTGCATATACAAAAGGACAGTAGGCCTAGTATGAGTTTTCATTACGAAACTCGATCGTCGTTATCGAGCGCGTTTGACTCAGTGATTGGCCCGCTTCAAGGTCGTAGACGTCTCAACCAATGAGAGCGCCAAACGCGCTCGATATCGACGATCGAGTTTCGTATTCAAAACTCATACTAGGCCTACAGAACATCAATTTTATTTTGATCCTGTCAAACTAAGATACAATAAATGATTCAGTGGTATAAGCCCCGCACGTTGATATTGCGATGGAACCTTGTCACAATAACATCTGGGTGACGTCATCCGTCGGATAAAAGGACAGCTAACAAAAAAAAATGTTAATACAAAGTTAATAAGCTAGGGTAATGGGTTTATTTGTATTTTATAATTTTATTATACATACACTCTTTATACCCACTCATCCATATTCTGTCAAATAAACTTTCATTTCATTATCAAATTTCAAGGGAACGAGTATCTTTTTATTACTATAAGATTTTTATTCTAACCAGTTAATTTCTAATTATAATTAATTTCTTACTCATTTCTACGGGTAACAGGTAACAAAACTCAAGAAAAACAAAAAAAACCAGGATAGCAAAAACAAAAAAGTTTTAAGTATTTCAAGTAAGCGCGGGATGATCTTGCGAACGGTACTGACGCTGCGAGTTCGACTACGTCACCAAGATGGCCGCCAAACGCAAAATCAACTTGCGAGGCTTATACACCCCCTCCGCTATCTCCAAGCTTCGCCGTCCACGGCATGCCCTCACAGATCCCGATGACCCCATAACCTTCCTCCAAGAGGCCAATAGGGCCACTAGCACAATACATAAAAGACCGACCTACCGACCTCGCCGCCGAGGTCCATCACGATGCGTTCAACGTAGTAGTCCTGACACCCCCCCCCCCCCCCCGCGTCCCCCCGTCCCTTGTCTGATGAAAGCCAGCCCGCGCCGCCCTCTGAGTTTGTTTCGGACGTTTCTTCTCAGAGCTAGTACTAGGAAACGCCGCGGTCATCAAACCGAATTAAAATAAAACTTCGATCCAGCCGTCCCTTGATGTTCTCTTCAGCGACGCCCTAAGCAGAGGTTCGTACCCCACAAGAAGTGCCCTTAGCGTGTCGTCGCTTAGTTTTTATTTGCCTTGGCTGGAGGCTTTAAATTCATTTAAGGCAGCCACAGGATATACCGGTTAAGTAGTCAAGATGGCACCATAATCAAAAAGAAAAACAAAAGAGATTTTATTATTATTCGGAAAAACCTTCATAAATTTTTAATTTTGATATTATAATAATTCCAAATTGGTTAACATTAAGTAGTACCAATTTGAAATTCTCAAATTAAATGTCTTGGATGGTTTTATTTTAATCAAGTTCCTACACATTCCAATTAAATATTAATAAGTATTATAGTACACGATAATATTTTTAGGGAGTCAAAATAAATGACTACAAACCATGGTTGACATTGTAATTTCTTTATCACATTTGACAAAGAAACCTCACAAAGTTCTAAGAGCCACATAGGTACAGTATGTTTATCTTAAGGAGCATTATTTTAAATATCCGTTTATTTCAGACATCAAGGCCCATATAAACATATACAATATTATAACATAAAAACTTAAAATGCTTTAAATACATATAACATTATTAACTACAACTAATTTGCACATATTTGCCCCGCACAGAGCAAATATTTGTATGTATGAATATGAATATTTGCACTGGACTGGTCGTGCCTCGAAAGCATGTTAAGCCGTTGGTCCTGGTTGCCATACGAATATCTAGTGGCAGTCGTTACGGGTTGTTGGAGCCCTCAAAAGTCCAACAGTTGGTCTAACTGCAATGCTTCGATATCGCCTTCGGGTTGTGGAGGTCAGAAGGCAGTCGCTTCACGGAAAATATCGAAGTTTAGCCAAAATCAGCAGTTAGACTGGTAAATTGGACCCCATACCCCAAAGCTGAAAAAGCTTTGGATGCAACTGGGATTGATGCTGGGATGTTGACTACAACTAATTTGCACTACATCTGTAGTAACGAAGTGTAACAACACTCTGTGCTCTTTGAAGACAAATAGCAGCAGTACATCACACAAACAAACACAAGTTCGAGTTTGGCTTAGTCTTGGTTGGCACCCAGAGCACCTGCACGGTGGTAAAACAGAGCTGGATGCGGGAGGCGCAGAACCGGTCGTCGTGGAGAACCTTGGGGGAGGCCTATGTCCAGCAGTGGACGTCTTTCGGCTGAAATGATGATGATGATGATTGAAAAAGCTCAACTATTAAAGATGAAAAGTAAAACCTTTACAGCTCACTTTATATTGGAAATGTTTTATTCATACTTATATCATTTATACTTTACAATTCGATATCAATTCATGAATGAACACTACATTAATCCTATAAAAATCGCCAGTACCCATACAATGCAATTAGGGCCCTACCTCTGCTGCTTCAACACTTCAGTATTGAATAAAATTAATGTCACAACCAAGGTTCCAGTGAAAACAACCTTTAAACCCCCTTTTGAATGACTTGCTTGGTTAAGTATATAATTACCTCAACATGGTGTAGATTGGACGAAAGCAGCGGCTGTGTCTCCAAGTCCCATGCTTTGATTCCATTTTGTGTGGAGAAAGCCGTCAATCTTCCATCTAATGTGCTTACTAGCACCAAGCTAAAATAAAAAGACTGGTTACAGGCACACTGAAGATTAGTCCTAATTTTATTATTTGCTTATACACTAACTAACAGCTAATTAGCAGATATGTGAGTATCAAATAGTTTAGAGATATTTAATCTTTCTAATTAATTTTTAAGGCAGTTTAGTGTGGAAGATGTCACATTTTTTTTTTAACCCATTCCTCCCCACTGTCCTATTTTTAGGACACTATATTCAACATTTTTTTTTTCTATGTTAGGGTTATTATTTTTATTGGTTTTGATGAAATTCGTATTTTCACAATATTTTCCCAATAAAATATATTTTTTTCGCTCTTAAAAAAGTTATCGTATTTATAATATACATATTTTTAAATTGAGGAAATTCGTCAGCTTAAAAAGAGTATTATGATTTGATTATAAAAAACCGAAAATAAAAAGTTATCAGCTTCAAAGTCCATCAAATAGATTTTTAGATCTCTACTGAATCTATTATAATTAAAAACTAAAACAAAATATTATTTGGAAGCTTGTGATACTAATTCAAAAAAAGGCGTACTATAAATATGACACTGGGAACATGTCTTTACAAGTAGCCGTGAAAGCGTGTTCGATCCTGTTACGCTCGCTATAAGTTCAAACGTGTCTATTGTTTTGTTTCTTGCAAGTGTTTCGTAAACTTTACTTTAGTCGATAAGTCTTCGTCAAGCACAACACATCTCGTAATATAAAAAATTGTGATTTTTTTATAAGATTGAGGAAAGCAAAGGAGGTAAGCAAAAATATTAGATTTTGTTTCTTATCAAGTGGTTAACGATATATTTGTTTAGTTTGGGATGGTATATGTATATATATATTTATATATATATAATATAATTTTTATACTTACTATATATGTATAATTATTGTTTATAGATCATGGATGCAGTGAGAAGAAAATATAAAAAAGCATTGATGGTGTCTGAAATCACCGAGTATCTTCAAGATATTGAAGATTGTAGTGACGAGGAGTTCAATGACTTGGAAGTTGCGATATTGCCCCCGGATGAAGTGGATGAAATGACTGATATAGAAGAAGGTAATGACGACGATATGGGAGTTCTGCCAGTGTCAGATGTGGCTGGCCAAGTGGAATTTTCATGTACAATTGATAACGTCGAGGAAGATCTTCCTACTCAAACCACATCTCGGACCAACAAGACAGTCATTTGGCGTAAGTGTGAACCTGTATATTCTGAAATTCAGCCGGAATCTAATACTGCTAAACAATGTTTAGAAAATATGATTACGGAATTGGAAGGAAAATCTGCGGTAGAAATATTCGAACACTTGTTATGTGACCAGATTCTAGAATATATAGTGCATGAAACAGTAACCTATGCCAAAAATTATAAAAATGATTTGAACTTCAATCTTACCGTGAATGAGCTAAAAGTATTCATAGGAATTTTGTTTTTCTCTTCGTATCTCCACTTGCCTCAAAGCAAACTATATTGGTGCAGAGATGATGATGTACACATTCCATTTGTTGAACGAGCGATGTCTCGGAATCGTTTTGATAAAATTAAATCATATTTACATTTCAATGACAATTCAAGAATTGATAATAGTGACAAAGCTTTCAAAATTCGCCCATTTATCGATAAAGCTAATAAATCATTCCAAAAGTTTGGTGTTTTTGAATCCAACTTAGCTGTTGATGAAATGATCGTCAAATACTTTGGTCACCATGGTATCAAACAGTTTATAAAAGGTAAACCAGTAAGATTTGGATACAAGCTTTGGGCACTGTGTGGAGTAAGCGGATATTGTTATAACTTTTCGCTTTATACAGGAAAGGATCCTCAAATATCTTGTAATACTGGTGATGGCTTGGGTTCAAGAGTGGTAAAAAAGTTGCTTACAGTATGTACTGATCCTAGTGCACATGTAGTCTACTTCGATAACTTCTTCAGCAGTATGCAATTGATGATTGACTTGAAATCTGAAGGGTTCAGAGCTACAGGGACAGTCAGAGACAATAGGACTAAGAAATGTCCAATCATGACCAAACAAGAAATGAAGAAGCAAGAACGTGGTTATTCCGATCATCGTTTCGATAAAAATAATGAAATATTATGCGTGAAATGGCATGATAACAATGTAGTATGTCTCTTAACTAATTTTGATACTGTTGAACCTTTTGTAAAAACTAATAGGTACTCAAAGGTAGAAAAGGCCAAAGTTGCTGTGAATCAGCCAAAGCTTATTCATAATTATAATAAAAACATGGGAGGAGTGGATAAACATGATTGGCTTATTTCTAAGTATCCAATCCGCTTTAGAGGTAAAAAATGGTATTGGCCTCTAGTAATCCGTGTTTTGGACATGACTCTAGTCAATGCATGGATTATTTATAACCAGGTAAATAAAGATGAGACCATACCTCTGCTTGATTTCAGAAGAAGGGTATGTTTTTCTTGGATGAAAAAATCGGAAGGCAAAGTAAATAAGCTTACATCAGGTACTTCAGAAGTTCTTTTACAACCTATAAGATTTGACAACTATGGTCACTATATGACCAAGAGGGACAAACAAAGACGTTGCCAAGGACAAGGCTGTAAAAAAAAGCCTTTAACATTTTGTTCTAAATGTGAAAAAACACTCTGCAGTGATTGTTTCATACCTTATCATACAAAATAAGCTTTTATTACATTATTTCTGATACTGTTACTGGTCCTATTTTTAAATAAAGCTGATTTCCATATAATTCTTATCTTTACTTTTTCCTGACCATATGTTCCCACTGTCCTATTTATAGGACATGCTGAGTCAGCGAAACCGTTTTTTTTTTAATTTATTTTTTTGCCATATTATTTTTTCTTAACATATTAAGAGCCCTAATACAAGATTTCATCAAAAAAATCCAATATTTTCAATGCTTGGGAAGTAATGGGTTAAATTAAATTATAATCTCTAATTACAAGAGCTAGGCTTGACTGCAATCCCAGCTGATGGTAAGCAGTGACGCAGTCGTTGATGGTAAAGCGCACTAGTTTATTAAGAGCCTATTCACTCTAGCCTTCAAGACACTCACAATTGTAGTCCGACGGAAACACCGCCGCTGGCAACCTGTTCCAGTCCCTTGATGTATGCGGTATAAAAGAGGAGGCGAAACGCTTCGTCCGGATCGTAGTGGTGTTAACAAAATAAGGGTGGAAACTTGTGGTACGACAGGTCATCCGATGGTGGAACGGAGATGGAGGAATTAAATCATGCAATTCCCTTGCACACTCCCCAAAAAGCACATATCGATGCAAATTAATTTATTTATTTATCTTCTTACTTCAAAAATTATAAATTAGGTTATTTTAATGTTTGTTTCCAATCAGAGTGTAAGGGTGCCTAAAAAAGGCACTTCATAGTGTTCTGCGGGTACTTTGATACCACAACGAGCCTAAAGTTAAAAAAAAGCAAAAGGAATATGGCAGGAATGTAGCAGAGATGTATTACAAAAAAAAAAAAAAAATTGACTGATTATAATTGTTGTGGTTTCAATAAAAATAAAATGGCTTTCAGTGATTAATTGTGTAAAAGAATGGTTAACCAAAATTAAGTTATTACATTTTAAACAAAAATATTGTCAGTTCTATATTTTAAACACAAGGATATTAAAAAAAAATATATAACACTGAATCACAAAACACCTATAAATAATTAGATAAGTATGTAATAGAGATAAGATATCAAGGTCGAAATTTATTAGTAATTTACTTAGTTGATATATTATGGAATTATGCATTGTTTTGACAAATATGTTTACTTCCAACATAATTATAGTTTTTCTAACACAATAAAAGAAAAGAAAATTCCATGCGCATTCTAGAACATACCATTTCAATATGCACAACAATCAACATGTCATGACATGTTCAACTAAGTTGAAAAAGTTTGGTGAAACTAATTGTAAATATTACCTAAAGTAAACATACTGTTTACTTATTTCAACATCAAAGGAACGCAGTTTATGTTTTAGGAAACCTGTTTCAGTATTAGCAGCAGTAATAAGGTTCCAGTTGTTTTGTAAACAAACTTTTCGCCCGTCAAATAAAACTCCCAAGAAGTTTGTATGTGGTAAATTACAGATTTTTTAAGAATACTTAAATAAGATGAAAGAAAAATATCTTAGTAAACTTACTCGTTGAGTACTGAACTGTCCTTTTCAATGGTTGGATTGCAGAACGGTAACTTTTGCACTGTATCATCCGCACGAACATGAAAAACTATAAAAGTTAACGCGAAGGCTGCCTTCAAAGCAATTACCCGCCAATACCATTCCGACATTGTTTTACAAATGAATTATTTTTGAACATTTCAATCCGTAAATCGCCGATTTATTTTTATTATGAAATTCTTATGATAAATTACGAGATGCTCACAGCTGACTACAAAAACTTTTTACCACAGACTGCAGATATTCTATTTCTCCACGTAATTTGTATATTTTCTATCAAACTTGACAGAATGCATTTCGTTCATTATTTTTATTTTCTTCTGAAATCTAGTTAGTGACTCACAGCATTTGTTACAACAATTTCGTGTCGATCAACTTCCCGTTATGATTATGACTAATATATATAATTTATTTTACTATGCAGTATATATAGTCATAAGGAATAGTCTTTATATTTAAAATAAATATAGTCTTTATATTTAAAAACATGTTCTTATGTTTTATAAGAATATATTTTTATTTTTTTAATTTACGGATTCATTATAAAAAAAATAACTCGAGATATAATATTATATAATAACGATAACAAAATTATTACAACGAAAATCAGCAAAAGAAGAGCATTCACAAGTAGAGACAATAGGGATGTTTCCTGGGTAAAAAAAAAAATTCCGTCATTCAGATTATAGAAAAATATTGGATACGTATATTTTGTTTTATCAAATCAATAAAAATTAACAAATATAAAAGGCATCAAAGATCAGGAGTGGTGGCTGATGACGACACTCCTCACTAAAAAGTGTAGCGTACAGTGACGTCACACGAGTTTTCAACGCACTGTGTCGTCTTCATTTTTTTATTTATATGAAAAAAGAAAAAATACGTGTCCAGAATTTTTTGGAAATCTGACTGACAGACTAATTAGTTTATTTTAGTCAACTACCCAATTGATGGTACAGTGTCAATGAGATGAGGCGCAACTAATGCATAGAGAAGAAAATGATGGCTAGTGTTTGTCTTTTGCGCCTGAATGGAAAAAAAATACGCCACAGACGTCTGCGCACCAATCATGACAAGTTTGCCAAAGAATAACAAGAATGCAGAGAGGACATATAACAGAGTTAAGGTAGTTAGGTAGTTGGTAATTTGGTAGGTGGCTACTACCACCTACTCAATTTGAGCATATTTTTTTTATGAACAGCTTTACACTTCTATCAAATATTACATTTAATATTTGTCATTGAATGTGTGTCGTGTATTTAATATTTTGTGACTTTGATTAAAGGAAACGATATAAAATTAAATTTATTTTTTAGCACCGAACTGAGAATAAACTTTTCTGCAAATATATCCTTTTAGGTTCTAAGCATCCCTAGGAGTTAGCTCTCTTCGCAAGGCAATCCGTAAAAAGGATTTGTTACCATTGGGTGAAAAAAGGCAAGGAGGTAGGTATATTCAGTGGCGTAGCTAGAGGGGGCGGGCGGTCCGTGGTATTCGGATGGATGACCGGCAGATATTTGGGGGCCCAAGTAGTGTGCCAGCCACACACGAAAAGCTGCCCCTCCAACTGCGAAAAATCTCAGGGTAGCTCCATTGTGCCGGTTGGCGACCGGACGAGAGGACCGCCGGTGGGCGATGCCTTGGGGCTCGGGCGTCCTTGCAGTTTCCAGATCATTCTCCCTCTGGCGCAGTATTGTTGGCCGTGTTGTTGTGTTTAACATTGCATCACCTCGCTCAACTGTCGTATTCCTTCATATTCACTGAGAGTGCACAGCGGATGCACGTCCTCTCATTTAAAGTGCATCTCTGTCTGTAAAAGCTCGCTCTTAGCGATAAGACCGCCCATTGTGTCACCCTTTGTAAAATCTTTATATTTCTGTTCTGTAATCTATATGGTGTACATAATAAAGAGTATTCTATTCTATTCTCTCCAACATTTGAGGACTGCACTCCAATTTGGATGCTCTTGTGCCTGCCAGCTTGTCTGCTTCTCTTCTGACAATCTGTCGAGCTGTGCGGACGCTATATCCGATGTGGTGCGTCAAGCTATGAAGTATTTTATCCCCTTCAGTGATGTGCCCGTCGGTGGCTCGGCTCGCCCATGGTTCAACGCCAACGGAATTCAAGCTGAACAGCGTAAGCACACGGCATTTCTCACCCTTTCCCACTTACAAAAAGGCGCTTAAGAAGGCTCGCTTCGGCCGCATTACTCATCATATTAGCAACAAGCTCTCTGCGCAGACATCCAGTAGCAGATCTTTCTGGTCCCTTGCCAAATCGGTAGAGGCGAATTTCTGTCGGCCCACACTGCCTCCGCTGGTAAAGCCTAATGGAGCACTGGCTCATATGGCGAGAGAGAAAGCAGGTCTCTGCATCTCTCTTTGCCTACAATTCGCGTCTTGAAACTCGACGTCGTACGGCAAGTTCCACTAAGGGTGGAACTCGCCTTACGACGTACGACTCGTAGTGGTGTCAACAAAGTAAGCTTTGTTGACACCACTACGATCTGGACGAAGCATTTCGCCTCATATTTTATACTGCGTACATCAAGGTACTGGAACAATTTGCCAGCGGCGATGTTTCCGTTGGACTACAATTTAGGTGTCTTCAAGGTTAGAGTGAATAGGCCATAATAAACTAGCGCGCTTTACCATTAACGATTGCATCTGCTTACCATCAAGCGGGATTGCGGTCAAGCGCTAGTTTATAATTTATAAAAGAAAAAGATTAGACCGATTCATTCATATCGAATATTTTACAGGTCAAGAGACACTCATTTGCAAAAAAAAAGAACGGGCATTTTGATTTTCATTCATCTTTAAAAAGATACAATACAAAAAAGGTTTCAATCGTTTGTACACGTTACTGGCCGGTTTTAAAAATGCCGTGGTATTTACATGTTTGGCGCGAAGTTCCAGAAGTTAACTTCGTCTTTCATATCTTTTATTCAATTTTTATCGATTAATTTCATATCCTTGACTGTCAAAGCTTTATTTATTGCTGTTTGGCTGTATCAAAAATGGTAGAGAAAGTGGTAAAAGCTACCAAAAACCAAAGGCCTGGTTCTGGAAGAAAACCATGTACCCAACCACGGGATGATCGTTTTCTTGTGAGTCGCGCATTGAGAAATCGCAAATCTTCGTATGTGGATCACCTCCAAGAAGTAAGAAATGTGCATATTAGTCTATGGACGGTCAGAAGGAGGCTTTTCGTTGCCTATATATACGCAGTCACAGCGACCCGCGAGCCCGCGGTATAAGAAGATTGGAATAGGGTTTTGTTCTCTAATGAAGCCAGGATATCTTTGTACGGTGAAGATCGACGTCTGCGAGTGCTAAGAAGACTAGGAGAACGCTTTGCAGAGGCATGTTTCGAAGAAATCACACCTTATGTTTTGGGCAGGAATAAATTCAATGGATCGTACAAAGTTAGTCTTCATTGAAAACGGCTCACTGACTGGACATCAAAACATAACGGAAGTTCTGATTCCTCATGCACAACTCGCATTGGCCGCTCTAAGTGAAGACTCGAGTTTAATGAAAAAAAAAAACATTTTATTCAAAAACTAAGTTGGTACAAACAACATGCGCATGCTAGCGAGTATATCCGGGATATACTCACTAGCATGCGCAGACGATTTAAGCTGTGATTTTAGCTAGAGGGGGTCACACTCGATACTAAACATTGATCTGCTTTTACTTTATTAAATAAAAACAAACAAAAAACTTTTTTAATTTTAACTTCATGAACATATGCACTACTAGCGAACATACACTACTAGCGAGGTTTAGCTTTATTTCCCGTAACTTTTATTTTTATGAAATACTGATGAAAACGATTATTTTTCTATTAATTTACCAAATTCTGAGGATAAAACTACCTATAATTATCAAACAAAGCAATATTAACATTTGAAATGGTTCATTGCTTAGGTGCCCGTTTTTTTTTGCAAATGAGTTTATATGTATATACCTAGCTTCATGTGAGAGGAGTTTCAGTAAATTAATATAAATAAAAAACTATTTGCGGGCTACAATGACCCAATCGCGGCTTAGCAATCTTGGGATATTAGCCACCGAACACGAGGCAAAACAAAATATAAATTTCGATGAAGTTATTGCTGTGTTTGCAGCTGCCAAAGCTAGAAGGAAGAAATTTTAATTGTATAACAATTCTATTTCTCTCTTAGTTATTATTATTTCTTCAATATTATAAATAATATTCATGTATGTATAGATCCAATAATATCCATATATATGATATAGATCCATGTCCATTTATTGTTTTTTACTTTCCATGGGGTGACACCACCAACTTCCGCCCCGGGTGCCACCCAAGGTAGTAGATAGTATATTTTAAACAGCATACAAAAGAAATATTTTTATTATGATAATATTTGTTTATTTAGGTCTACATTATACATCATTATTATAAAATGTACTTGTGTATGTTAATAAGTAAGGTTAGCCGTGTGTTACTCGGCAGAGTAGAATATGCCACCCTCATTCTTACTGAGATGTCGTAGAAGGCGATTAAGGTAAATTTCGTGCAAAGTCACCAGCACAAAGAGAAGGAAAATTTTGCATTTCATACCAAAAGCCTCGCCAACCCATCTGCCAAGCGTGGTGAGTATGGCATTTATGAAGATGTAAGAAAAAAACAAGTAGGTAATATATGGATGCATATATTGCATGCAATGCAAACTTTCTGTATATCTAATATATAAAATTCTCGTGTCACGGTGTTCGGATTTAAACTCCTCCGAAACGGCTCGACCGATTTTGATGAAATTTTTTGTGCTTATCCGGTATCTATGAGAATCGGCCAACATCTATTTTTCATCCCCCTAAATGTTAGGGGTAGTCCACCCCTAAATTTTTTATTTTTATTTTTTAGACAAAACTTTTAATTTCTATTTTTTTATGATACAACATACAAAAATACATACAATCCCCAATTTTCACCCTTCTACGATCAACCCCTATTTTTTAATAGCCATTTTAGTAATTTAATCTATTATTTATATGGCAAAACAACGTTTGCCGGTCAGCTAGTATTTCTATATAAATATATATTTATCTATGTATGCACAAGTCTTTACCTTAAGCTTACTTTGAAGCTAGGCTAATTGGTGTGCGCGGAGGAAATATTTAATACTAACTGTTGCCCGCGACTCCGTTCGCGCGGGCTTCAGTTTACAGCGCGCGGTGATTCCCATAAATTAAAAAGAGCTCAGTTGATATAAAATAAGCGCCTGTTAAATGGGTTATTTCCGGGAAGGCGACCAGCTGTCCCAGGATGGTGTCGGGTTTACTGTCCACAAGTCCCTCATGAACAACGTTGTTAAAGTCGGGAGCTTTTCGACTCGGGTGGCGTACCTTGTACTCAGAATAACCAAACGATATTCGTTAAAGGTTATACAGGTTTACGCTCCGACGTCTAAACACTCCGACGATGAGGTGGAGGCTATGTATGAGGACGTCAGTAGAGCCATACATTCCTCCAAAACCCATTACACTGTTGTCATGGGGGACTTTAACGCAGAACTGGGCATGCGAGAGGCGGACGAGACGAAAGTGGGGCAATTTAGAGTTGGAAATCGGAATCCCCGAGGTCAGATGTTAGTGGATTTCATGGAAATGGAAGGACTCTTTGTGATGAATTCTTTTTTCAAGAAACCATTGCACCGCAAGTGGACCTGGATTAGCCCCGATGGTCAGACCAAAAACGAGATAGACTTCATAATGTCTACGAGAAGGCAAGTGTTCAATGATGTCTCCGTGATCCATGCGGTTAAAACCGGGAGTGATCACCCTATTGTTAGAGGCATCTTGAACCTCAACATTAGGCTCGAACGCTCTCGACTTATGAAGTCTACGCTCCGTCCAGCGTCAACCCAACTCCAAAACCCCGAAAGCTTTCAGATCGAACTGCAAAATCGCTTTGAATGCCTCGGTGAATGCGTAGATGTGGACGATTATAACAACAGGTTTATGGAAACTCTCCAAACGGAAGGATCCAAGTTTTACAAAACCCTCCGTTCAAAAGTACAGAAGAAGATCTCCGGTCCCACCCGTCGGCAAATGGAAAAAAGACGGGAGGTGGTCTTAAAATCCCCTGATGACTCTTCGTGTATCAGATGCCTTAACAGACAAATCTCAAAGTCTCTGACTCGCGATATACGCCAATTTAATACAAATTGTATTAAAGAGGCTATCGAGCGGAACAAAGGCTCCAAAGTGTTCGCACGAGATTTGTCTGTTGGACAGAGCCTACTTGCAAAGCTGAATACTGGGGATGGTAGGATCGTCACTTCCAAGCCCGAGATTTTGGGTGAGATTGAGAAATTCTACGGAGAGTTATACACATCAACACACGCACCTGTTGTAAGCTTGGCTAATGATCCTAGAGCCAGACTAACCCGACATTACACCGACGATATCCCGGACGTCAGCCTGTACGAGATTAGTATGGCCCTGAAACAGCTCAAGAACGATAAGGCGGCTGGAGATGATGGAATTACGGCTGAGCTTCTGAAAGCGGGTAGTAAACCGGTTCTTAAAGCGCTTCAGAAGCTATTTAATTCCGTCATTATTAAAGGCGAAACGCCTAAGGCGTGGCACAGGAGCGTGGTGGTGTTGTTTTTCAAAAAAGGTGACAATACCCTCCTGAAAAACTACAGACCGATATCCCTCCTGAGCCATGTCTATAAGCTGTTTTCTAGGGTCATCACGAATCGTCTCGCTCGCAGGTTCGACGACTTCCAGCCTCCCGAACAAGCAGGCTTCCGAAAAGGCTTTAGCACCATAGACCACATACATACTCTGCGGCAAGTTATGCAGAAGCCCGAGGAGTATAACAAACCAGTATGCTTGGGGTTTGTGGACTATAAGAAGGCCTTCGATTCGATCGAGACTTGGGCGGTGCTGCAGTCTCTCCAGCGGTGCCAAATTGACCATCGATACATTGAGGTGATAAAGTGTTTGTACAAAAACGCCACCATGTCAGTCCGTCTCCAGGATCAAGAATCGAAACCGATCCAACTCCAGCGTGGAGTGAGACAAGGAGATGTCATATCTCCTAAATTGTTCACTGCTGCGTTGGAAGATGTCTTCAAGCTCCTGGACTGGAAAGGACTTGGCATCAACATCAACGGCGAGTACATCACTAATTTCCGTTTTGCAGATGATATCGTGGTCATGGCTGAGACCCTGGAAGACTTGGGCAAAATGCTCAATGACCTCAGCAGAGCTTCCCAACAAGTGGGTCTAAAGATGAACATGGATAAGACGAAGATCATGTCGCACCCACTCCGTATCTAGTTGGTTGCTCTGCACTCGAAGTTGTTGACGAGTACATATACCTGGGACAAACAGTCCAACTAGGTAGGTCTAACTTCGAGAAAGAGGTGTCTCGTCGAATCCAGCTCAGCTGGGCAGCGTTCGGGAGGCTACGATACATCTCCTCGTCGTCCAAGATACCACAGTGTCTCAAGACTAAAGTCTTTGACCAGTGTGTTTTGCCAGTGATGAATCACGGAACTGAAACGTGGTCGCTCACAATGGGCCTCATACGAAAGCTCAGAGTCACACAAAGGGCAATGGAAAGGGCTATGCTCGGAGTTTCTCTGCGTGATCGAATCAGAAATGAGGAGATCCACAGAAGAACCAAAGTCACCGACATAGCTCTGCGAGTCGCTAAACTGAAGTGGCAGTGGGCAGGGCACATTGCTCGTAGAACCGATGGCCGATGGGGCAGTAAGGTTCTGGAGTGGCGGCCACGTACTGGAAGACGCAGCGTAGGGAGGCCCCCAACAAGGTGGACCGATGACCTAGTGAAGGTCGCGGGAAGCCGATGGATGCGGGCAGCACAAGACCGGTCAGCGTGGAAAGCCTTGGGGGAGGCCTTTGTTCAGCAGGGGACATGCCTAGGCTGATGATGAAGAAGAAGAAATGGGAGCAATATGTAGTCCGCGTTAGCTCCTGTTTTCGCAACTTTTTTGTTACTGCTCTGCTCCTATTGGTCATAGCGGGATGTTATATAGCCTATGTCCTTTCTCAGGCTCTAGACTATCTGTGTACCAAATTTCATTACAATCAACGTTTTACTTAAATGTTGCAATAAGATTTTCATAAATAGTAACTAAAGTCACAGGCGGGAAAATGAAGTGAAACAGAACTATACTTATTGTAGGTATTAAAGTCATCATCAACATTATCGCTTCTCTGCAACTATTCTATGTCGAATGCGTTCGCGTCCTTGTCACTGTCGCAAGAAATCCAATTAGCTCTCTCTTTTTTTACTTACAATGGACGCCTAAGTGTCATTTGTAAAAATATTCGACAAAATAATTGAAACTATTATTTATCCAAATATTTTGGAATAATTACTTATGATATGTTGTTCCATGACTTTTGTTGGCTTTTCTAAAATAATTCGTGCATTTACGCATTACACAAAACGGCATTTTGAATACGGAAAAGATTTTATTAGCCACCGAGGTCACACGCGCGTACGGAATGAGAGTATCGAGAGTGACTAAAGCAAGAGATTTGAATTACAATCTTTTGTATGCTTCATGTTTAATGCGCTAGTGACTTATCTACCTTAGTTTTATATTATATCAATGCAATTACCCTATCAAACAGCAATGATTACATTATTATTGATATAATTTGGTAGAGGATTGAAAGGTTTTTTTTTTCTAAATTTTCGTAAAATGTAACCATTCTTTTTAGTAGCTTGATGCTGTCCTCTATATGCTCGCTTAAGTAATTGTAGTCGTACCTCGACGCTTGAAAGAAAAGACAGGAACTAACATACATTTCTGCCTGCCGCGCAAGGCGCAATAGAAAGAGAGGGGACATTACTTTCTCTCCATCTCCGCGCCAGTGGTGTACCTACTCACACTTCGTCTTAAAAATTTTCAAACAGGTCATGAGTCCTAACTCGACTTTAACATTACACATCCCAAACAGTGCATAACGCCGCCAAAAATGTTTTCCCTCCAAAAATCACCTTTTCAATACAGAGTGCTATATTGAGCTTGATGCGCTTGCTGATGATGCCAATTAGGTTTGCCATTACTGGCCCCCGACAGGCTTAGTCCACCATTGTTATCGTTAAAGTTCAATATAAAAAACCACTGCATCAGTTTACAGGGACAGCGCTATATTCTAATGATTTAAAGAGATTCATAGCAAATTAGCAAAGGGTCGGCTTTTGGGTCGGCTACTGGTACTGATTGAGTCACAGACAGTTACTTCAGTCTTTCATTTTTAGAATTGCTATAATAAAAAAAAAGAGTATTGACACTATGTTCTATCGACAAAATATCTATTAGTAAATAAGAAAAACAATCAGGGTGCCCTATGAGGTGTTAAAACTAGGGTTGCAACGAAGGTCTTATAGCGGAGGCGGCGTGTTTCACCTCCGCCGATGCGGAGATTAACGGAGGCGGAGGCGGAGGTAAAAGAGGATATAGAAAAAAAATATGGTTCATTAAAATAAAATATAATAGTTATATTTTATATAAATAGTAATTTGCGTATTATATTTATTTATTTATTTTTAATTTGCGTAGTTTTTATTTATAAACATGCCAGTTGTAACGTGTGAGATATGTGAAGAACAGAACAAGTCGGGTGGAAAACAAAAAAGGAACATTTATGGCTCTATTTACACTGGATGAAGACCGGTTGGTACATTTTACGAATTAACTATACTCTAAATCGACATATCTTAGAAATTACAATACATTGAATTAGGACATATTTCTGAAAATAAATCTGCAAATATGTTTTTTGTCGTAAACACTAGTATGGTGCATTTTTTTATCGACTATCGATAAATCCTTTTTTTTATCAGTAATAATAATAAAAAATAATAAAATGTTTTATTGAAAAGAAATTACAAATTATAACCTACGAATATATTAGAGGAACTAGAAAAAGAAAGAAAGAAAGAAAAAAAAATATATTCTGCACAAACAAAACGCACCTTACAACAAAATACCATAAAAACCAAACAACATACAGGAAAAAAAAATAATAATAATATCATCAAAAATCTCCTATCCTAACATGCAAAACTATAAACAGACTCTACGTTACAAACAATCAAAGTGAGCCCTAACGTATAAACTAGCCCGAGTCTGTATCACAGACGTTAGTGTACATTAAATATAAATGCAGTAATAATATAAGTTCATAACATCATTAAATTCAGTTTTCATTAAAATCAGTTCAGCGACTGAGCTGTGACAAATAAAAATAGGAATAGTTTTTGCATTAATGGTATTCATCAATCATTTTACTTTGTAGATACAAACAGTAGGTAAAAATAATGGGTAAAGAGGACTTGGCCTATGTGCCTATAGAAAAATTGCACCAATTGAAACATGTTTGTGGAAAGCACTTTCGACTTAGGGATTTTAAAAAGAAAAAGACGAAGAAAGACACAACTTGGCAGAAATGCTGTTCCGGGTACCTATCGGAATTATGGTCGAGCCCCTGAGTCATATAGCTAAAGAAGCTGTAGAAGACAAAAATACCTACAACTTAATGCCCCTAATCCTTTAATGCCGCAATGCTCAAAAGGTCTGTCGCTGTTTCTTTTATAAATTGTTATTATGCTAGATACTAGATGCACTATCATACGGTTATTAATGCGAAAGTATTATTTAGACTTTTACATAAAGAAAATCATTGAAAATATAAATCTGTACTCTATACTTAATACATATATAAAGCAAAAGAGTTTGTTTGTTTGAACGCGCTAATCTCAGAAACTACTGGTCCTATGAACGTAGTGATTACTTGCTTTGTGGTTCAATTAGAATTCAATAATATCAGGAAAACTACGTCAAAGCTCTTCGACAGGTTGAATCCTGTCGTGTATCATTAATTTGACAAACGAAACGACATATAACGACCCCCACTCAAACGCGTTTCGCCTTGCACTCGTTGATTCTCGAACATTTCGTGCAACACACGGCCGGACAGTTGTCGCTACGTGCGCGTTAATATTTTATGAATACGTGAATAAACCTCCGTTATAAATCCGCATAAAGTTGTGCGGAGTCGGAAGCGGAGGCAAAGATACGATTTCATGCGAAACTTCCGCTAGCGATAGCGCTAATTATCATGTATAGCTCCACCTGTATAGTTTTAACACGTTATGATAACCCCCCAGGCCAATCAGGCTAGATGTATAGTTGTGTAAACGAGTTAGGAATATCTGTAGTCTATCTACCATTCTGCCTTCGAAACGACTAAGACGGCTAACAGGAAAGAAATGGCTAACATAAAGTATCCCCTTCGCAGGTGTTTCAATTCTTTCGATTATCATATTATGTTCGGAATTAAAATTAGTGCTATCCATCTTCTGATAGAAATTAAATATTATTGTTTTAACCTTTCAGGAAAATGTGAGAGTAAACCCTTTATCAAGATATATATGAGTAAGTTATTCGCTTAAATGAAGACACATTAAAACATATAATAATAAATAAGTATGATTTTTTTTTTTGTTTTACTCATTTTATTTAAACGCCAGAGACCATAAATTTGTGTTTTCATTAAAACTAGTTTTGCTTCTAGTACAAAATAATGTACTAGTATCAAAATGATTTCAGTCACACTAACAGGGTTGCTATATGCACGACCGCAGCGCCCTCATTTATTTTCACGACTTTATAGACAGACTATAAATTACATATTTTTATTTTTTAAACTTTCAGGAAAATGTGAGAGTGAACCCTATATCAAGATATAGATGTCATCTATATATTGATATATATAGGGTTCAGATGAGCCAGTTGTCCGCCTAAGCGAAGATAGCAGGCTAAAGACAGCATTAGCGAAGACGTTGTTAGGGACGCAGCTGACAATGAAAATACTTTTTAACTAAGAATATTTGGAATCAGATGATGAAAGCAATTGACTGAATTCAGTCATTCTAACAGGGTTGCTATATGCACGACCGCCGCACCCCCATTTATTTTCACGACTATATAGACACATTGTACGTTCTACGCAAGAATATTATAAAAAGAGTGGATGTTGCACCTAGAAGAAATAACTGATTCACCTTTGTTATGTTCTCCATCTCGCTTACACTTAAATTAAAAGTTGCCAAAATAAAATGTAGTTTTCCTAGTTACCTGATCATAAATGTACGACTAGAACAGAGAAACTCACTTTTTTAATAAAGGGTGTATCTAACGTCGACGCACAAAAGAGTACCATGGATCCAGTAAATGATTCTAAGCCCCCCAATGGTTGAATTTTTCGTCGGCATTTTCATGATTAAAAAAAATAAGTAGTTTTTTTCACTTTAGGTCGTTAATAACATTTAAACCCAATAAGATTTTAAAGTAAAAATTAATTAATTCGCTAATTACACAAAAAAGCGCAATGAAAACAAAACTCGAAAAACTATCTTATCAGCTGATTTAATAAGGTTCACATCAGGGGTCAACGTCATACCTATAAACCCGCACGGCGGCACGCTTGCAACGTTCAAAGGCCGAGCCGACACGTTTTTTAAACACTGTGAATTCTGTAACCGTTCATTAACGACATAAATGACTATCATAATTTTATTAGTAGCATGCGGTCTAACCTTTTCGCGAAGTTTGCGTTACGATGTCAGATACACCCTGTATATTGTGTAATCCAGATAAAGGACTTAAAGGTCCTAATATTTTTATAGTTATTCAAAAATTATACATGATATTGTAAAGTAGTTTTTTATTAAAATTATATTTGAGGTGTCTAAAGTTTACCCACATATGGCATCGAGTTCAAAGCTTACAATACTATTAGAAAGCTATTAACAAAAATCTCTGTTCTGTCAATCGCTTTACTACCACTTGAAATGTTTTACTGAATATATTCGAGGATTTGTGAGTTAATTTAGAGTACCTTACTATGTATTGTGTAGTTAAAGATTGTGGAAGTGTGTGGAACCCATCATCAAATGTTATCTTTCATAGGTAAGTTCAGTACCAGATTTTAAATTACACACAATCTGTACATTATACAAGCCAATATTTTAAAGATCCGCCCATATTTCTCGTTCAAAACTGTGTTAAAAATGTTTTTTCTAATAATTAATGTCATCATTCAGGCATTTATATGTTTAAATCGTGTATCATAATTGAAACTGTTACGTATAAAATCTTGAACGTCAAAATAGCATGTTTGTAAACAAAGAACAAAAGAGTGACCATATTTTTTCCATAAGATGGATGTTTTTAAATTTGAGGAAGTGTTTGAATTTCTTGTAGATCGTAATTTTATTGAATATGTCACGTGTTTTAGCGGACAAATGAAAAATCTTTGGCAATTTACAAAAGTAAAGAATAAACTTGTAATTAATTTCACCTAGCATAGAGATGAGAGTCTAGGTTACTGGAAAATAAGATTTATACTAATAATGGTAATACATGTCTAAATAGACATGCTTTCATTAAAATTTCATTAATAATTTAATTTAATTACTCAAAGTTTTAGGTTTCAATACATCTGTTAACTTGGTTTCAGGAAATGTAACAAATTTTCTGTTTCACTTTTCCCAAGGACTTGGATAAACGGCAAAAATGGTTATCTAGTATACCATTAGAAGGAAAGTTTTATGAATCAGCAAAGATTTGTCGCTTACACTTAAAATCCATGATGTAAAATGATCCATCAAGACCGAAACGACTTTTAATTAGTGCAGCCAACCTGCCAGTTTATTCTGTACAATTATGTTCCTGTGGGAATACTGGTAAGGTATGTTAAATATATTGTCAAAATGTGCTGCTTACAAACCCAGCAATGTTGATAACAATTTATTTCATATTACAGAAATGTACAACACCATTCAAGTGCTCAGCTTTACCTGATGTAATGATAAAAACTAAAAGAGATACTTGTTCCTCTGTGTTTTAAAACGCAGCTACTTTGAAAAGGACATGCCCATCACATACAGTGAAAACATTGCACGTACACACTTAATATTACTCCGCGTTGGACATTGCAATTTGCAATCAAAATTGCTTTTAGCGGTTTTAGAAAAAATTCAGCCATTACTGCTGGAACTATTTGTTCCGAAACATCCAAATGATATTTGCATTGATTTACATGAAATTGAAATAATAAAATTTATTTAAAATATGTTCTTTAAAATAAGAAATCATTCTTATCTTAAAAATCATACCCAAAAGCTTTTGGGTGACATTCGCACCAGAAGGCAGAAATTACACAAAAGTGTTCTATTTTTACACTAGGAGCCGCCAGCGACTTCGTTCGCGTGGAGTTAGTTATGCTCCGCTCCTATTGGTCGCAGCGTGATGTTATAAAGCCTAAAGCCTTCCTGGTTTAATGGGCTATCCAACGCAAAAAGATTTTTTCAAATCAGACCAGTATTTCTTGAGATTAGCGCATTCAAACAAACAAAAAACTCTCCAGCTTTATATATTAGTAAAGAGTAATCTATACTATAATCTCTCTAATAAAGTAATAAAAAAAATTGATATGTTATTAATAAAACTTGTTTTATGTAAATGTTTTTTTTTAACATATCCTGCCAGCTTGAAATATGTATACAGTATGTTACGAAAACCCTGTCCGACCCATAACGATAATAAAGGTTAGGTAAACAAATGACCAAATAAAATATAAAATTTTACATAATCATCATAGTAGCAATACTAATCAATTTTGAAACAATCTTTTTTTTCCGCGAATTTCCCCAAAAATAGGAATTTTTAAAAAAATGACAACACCTTTTTTCGGCTTTCCTTTCATTCTTTTGTCAGATTTTTTATTTCTTTGGCGGCGTGGCGCGTGAGCGTTGTCGGCGACGTAAAAGAAATAATTAGAGATGTACTATTTTTTTGCGTAATAACATTTTTTTTGTATCGCTATTAATCGAAATTTGTGTCTGGTTGAATAATCATTTGTTGTAAAAACACAGATTACCCAATGGTAAAAGTACTTTTGTTTGATTATCGATTAATTACTAATAATATTATTATAACACAAGTATTAGTAAATAGAGACGAGAAGGCCTTATGAAACACAATTTTAGTAAAATTTTACAAATATTTTAACAGTCAATATCATCGATATTGAGACAAACTGAAATTAAACCTTTGGCATGGTTTTCATTTACAGCGGTGTACATAACTAATCTGAGTTCTGTAAAAGTTCTAAACAATTCCATGCGATGTTGAATCGAGAATGATAATTGAAACTATTATACTAAATCGGTATCGATTGAAAAATCAATATTTTGATTACTTACACATCTCTATTTGCTCAAAGCATGCCGCGAGGCCAGCCGCGTAGGTACCTATTTTATAAAATAAAAATCATTTTTACTTTAAATTATCAGTTGCGCATAAACATTGCTTCCGTGTAGACCTGACTATTCGTGTATTGTGATCATGTCGTTTTCTAACGTAATGTAAAATGCTGATGGAAGGTAGTAGTTCTGCAATTAGTTGTGTTGTGATCAGGTGTTGGACAGCTGCTTATTGATTCATGTGGTGACACGACGGTGTACCACCATATTTTTGTCGACCTGTACCGGGCTGTACGTGAGTACCTCCATTATCAGTTCGGCGAGCAGTGGATTGGTAGGGGTGGACTAACTTTGTGAAACACCGTGCTAATCTCGTGCGAAGGTGCCAGGCCTGTATAGTTCTTAGTGAACGAAATATGGAACAACATCTCCGCCACAGCCATTGTGCTCATCGAATGAAATGATACATTCAGAGAGTCAGACGACCTTCGCACTTAAAAAAAGTTCTTTTCACGAGCTGCCTAAGTATCATTGTTTCTTTCGAGAGTCGATAAACATGGATAAACTACCTATACCTACATGCATGAGGTCAACTGAGGTCATGACCTGTACCTGTGTTGCCATGAAATTACCCATTTATTTTATTTAAATTATTTATTTTTAAGGGGGTATTTTTTTTTTAGTTTGGCCAGGTTATGTAGGCATTAATAGAATCAGTTATCGATACCTAACAATACCTTCACGGGTCGGACAGGGTTTTCGTAACATACTGTATAAATCAAACCACTGTCTGGGTAAATGCTGTACAAGTTTACTTAAACAACTAAACAAGTTGAACCAACCTCGAAATCGCCAGATGAAAAGCAGCTAAACAGAAATATACGGAGCAGCAGATTTTAGTAATACATTATAATAAACTAGCTGTAGGTACCTCCCGAATTCACCCGCATCTTTGTTTACTGGATCGCTCTTATTAGTCATAGCGTGATGTTATAACTTTCCTCAATAAATGGGCTATCTAACAGTGTAAGATTTCTTCAAATCGTACCAGTAAATCCTGAGATTAGCACGATTAACCAAACAAACTTTAGTTTTAGAATAATTATATTATCATCAACAACTTTTTATCATCCCACTGCTGAGCACAGGTCTCCTCTCATACAGAGAAGGATTGAGCGCAATCTGAGCGTAAAAGATTATCGCTTCTAAAGCGTAATAGATTATTATTAATAAGCATAGATATACTACCGCTAACACAGTCTGAAACCATATTAAAATGTTAATGTTCAGACGAGAGCAGGTCAAGCTACCCCAAACTGTCAGATATTCCCATCAACCTTGAGCCTTAATACTTTAGAGATAAAGTTGAAAATCTAAAAAGGAAATCTGACAGATTGTAGTAGATTGATGTGCCTATCTGTAACTACCTAATTTTCTCAATTTATAAAAATAATTTCAAAAATTTCCTAGAGCAAGTAAAAATATTGTCACCCTGGTGAAAGAGACGCAAAACATAAATGAATTGTTTCAAGGTCATTTTTTTAGGCTTCAGTTCTTTATCCAACATCCAGTGTTCTTATAATATTCTTGGTTCTACGCATCGTCATTATACTAATGGACATGCCATAGAGATGAGTATTGTAGCACTCCGAAAGGAAGAGCGGAAACGAAGTTACGTCTATCTTTATCTCTCTCAAAATCATCAATCATCTATGAGGAAAGAGATAGTGCTAGACCAAAAGCATAGGCCATCTCCCTCACTCTTTTCAAACCAAAAAAATACTGAAGATTATATTGTACGGCATGTCCGTTAGTATATGTCTATGTTTCTACGTTCGGATACATATTAAAAATATATCATCGACAAATTGGGATCTTCTTTCTAACCTGTGGTATGAAAAAGCGCGGGAAACTTCGAACTTGGCGGACGCGTTTTTTTATGAACCGAAGTTGGAAATTTTAAAATTGTGTAATATAGGATCAGTCACAGTAGTTTTATAGTTTTATATTTCTTTTATTTATAGTTTTTACTTAGTTTTAGTGTTTATTTCTCCGGTAGTGGTAAGCTTATATAATTTTATATTAGTTTGTAAGTATGAACGACCCGCCCGACCCGGGGGAACTAGTTCCCCCGGCAGGCGTTTTCATCACAGTTCAATCGAATGAATCGGGTATGGATACAGATGTTTCTTCCTCGGCTCGAAACTTAAAAAGGTCACGTTTACATCTCTGCAAGCATTGCAATAAACGTCGCCGCACCCGCAAAAATCATGGGTCGGACTCCACGGGTTGTAACTGCAATGATTCTAAAGTTGTTGAATTAGTTCCAGTACCTAATACCAAAACTATGCCTACTCAGCCTATAGCAATTACTGACATCCCCGCTCCTTCTATGATACCTGCCCCTCAGATTGGCAGAACAAGCTACGAACAATCGGATAGCGCGCCATTTTTGATTCATGTTCAAAAGAATTTTACAACACCTAATGACGGTACGACACTGCACCCCATCACATTTGGTAAGTTTTTAAAACACAACGCCTTCAAAAACATAATTAATGGGAGCGTTAAAAGAATTGGTCGTAATAAAATTGCACTTTCTTTTTCCAATCATCTAGACGCAAATTCTTTTATTGTACATGAAAGCCTAAAAACACACAATTATAAAGCCTTTATCCCTACCTTTAATATAACACGAATGGGATTAGTACGTGGTGTTCCTGCAGAATGGTCTCCTGAGGAAGTAATCGACAACATATCAGTACCAATAGGTTGTGGACCAATATTAAAAATCAGACGTTTAAATTTCAAAAGCAATGTTGACGGAACAGCTGTCTGGAAACCATCCCAGTCCATAGTAGTTACCTTTGATGGACAGGTTTTGCCCAAGAGAATATTTATGTGTTATAATGCGTTACCTGTGGAGTTATATATATTCCCTACAATTCAATGCTTTAACTGTTGTAGGTTTGGTCACACTAAAATTCAGTGCAGGTCCACACCTCGCTGTTATAAATGTGGTCATGAACACTCTGGGGACAGTTGTGATAAAGATCTAGAAACTGCATCTTGTTGTCTGTGCTCTGGATTTCACTTTGCGATTGATAAATCTTGCCCAGAATTCTCTAGACAAAAATCAATCAAAACATACATGGCCAAAAATTCAGTTTCCTATGCTGAAGCAGCTAAACTACATCCCTCAGTAAGTAAATCTTATGCAGATGTACTTTTATCCTCTCCATCGCGAACATCTTCAGATACGTCACAGACATCCCCTAATGCTAATCTTTCTCATAGTTACAAAAAGACTGTTTTCCTAAAACCACGAATGCCTCCAAAACATGAACATGGGTATAATAAAAATGCACATAATACTATTATTAGAGATTTTGCCATACCTCAGCCTTTAAATGGCTGTGCTTTGACTAACAATAATAACAATGAAATAAAAGACACAAATTTTTCCATTAATGATCTTCTTTCAGCTTTACATAATCTTCTCTCCCAGTTCAACATAACACCGTCCAACGCTGCCCAATCATACAATGTATCTCAATCTAGTCATAATGGACCAATCCAATATAATCCAGTGGAACTGCCGCAGTCTAATAAACAAAAAAAGTGATGTCATTCATTTATTAAACAAATATGATCCATTTGTCTTTGCTTTAGCAGAGACTTGGCTCAAACCATTTCATATTTTTAAAATTAATGGTTATTTAACCATTAGAAAGGATAGATCTGATGGGTATGGTGGAGTAGCTATACTTATCAAGAATTCTATCCCTTTTACTTCTATTACATTACCACCTCACAGTGAGGAAATTTCGATTTTAGCTATTAAATTGTATCATATTTGTATTGTTTCTATCTACATTCCTCACCCTTCTTCTTCTATTCTTCAAGAGGTCAATAATCTATTTTCTTTGCTACCAAAACCATTTTTGGTTTTAGGGGACTTTAACTGCCATCACCCATCATGGGGTTGTTCAACATCTAACAGTTATGGGGATGAATTACTAGATATTATAGACTTACACAACTTATGCATCTTAAATTCAGGAGAAGCCACACGTCGGTGTGCACCCAATCAAAACCAAAGCGCAATTGACCTTTCCATTTGTTCTCCTAGTTTAGCCTCTTTATTAACTTGGCACACTCTTACCTCTACTTATGGTAGTGACCATTTTCCAATAGTTATTAAATACCCTCTTTCCAAGTCAAAACCACAACAACGGAAATCAAATTTAAAACATAAATTACCAAATGGAAATAGTAATGACTGGGATAAATTTAGAGCCACTGTTGACAGTAAGGTTTGCTCCTTGCCTCTCCTTACTGATAGTAATGAAAATACCTGTGCAGAAGCTTTAGCGCACATATTAATTGAAGCAGCAGATGAAGTTTTCCCTGTTAAAAACAAAAATTTTAGTACAATCCCTTCACCTCCGTGGTGGGACTCAGAGTGCACAGAATTGTTAAAGAAACGGAAAGAGGCTGAACACAATTATAACTTGGATATGTCTGATAATAATTTTGTAATTGTTACTAATATTATTAATGAAACTAGTAAACTTTTCAAGAAGAAAAAGTTTGAATCATGGCGTAACTTTTGCACATCAATTTCACCGAATACTCATCCTACGATCGTCTGGCGTAATATTCGTAGATTTAGGTCTATTTATAAAGACCCTGCTCCTATTCCAGATTCTTTAGCCAGTGATTTCCTAAATATATTGGCCCCTCCTTGGGTGCCTGAGGTTATTGAACCTAACCTGCCTCTTGCACCTAACATCCATAATACTTCTGCAACGCTCGGTTTGCCATTTACACTCAATGAATTAAGGGGTGTTATTTGTAAAACTAAGGACTCCGCGCCGGGCATTGACGGCATCCCATATTCCTTTTTTGCTCATCTAAATGACGACGTCCTCAATTATTATTTAAATATTGTTAATTCTGTTTTGTACACTGGACATATCCCTGATGAATGGAAACGTCAAATGGTGTTGCCATTCCTTAAACCAAATAAAATTCCATCTGATGCTTCTTCATATCGTCCTATAGTTTTATCTTCTATTTTAATGAAATTAGCAGAACATTTAATAAAAAATCGCCTAGAATGGTATGTTGAAAGTAAGGGCCTTTTAGCAGAATCCCAATATGGATTTAGAAAGGGCAGAAGCACCACTGACTGCTTAAGCATTTTAACATCGGACATTCGGTCATCCTTTTCTAGCAACCATTCCACAGTAGCAGTTTTTCTGGATATAAATGCAGCTTATGATAATGTAGTATTATCAATTTTACAAAATAAACTAAACGCGTTACAGGTTCCATCAACTTTGTCGAATTTTATTATTAAAATTCTGACTGCACGCTCTGTCAACATTCTAATAGAAGATCATGAGGTATCTCGCCTTATATGGAGAGGTCTCCCACAGGGTTCAGTGCTCAGTCCCCTTCTATATAACATTTATACTTTTGATATGGACTCGTCCTTAAACAATCATGTAAATGTTCTTCAATACGCCGACGATTTGTTATTATATTCATCAAGTCACTCTGTTGATCAAGCTTGCTCTTATATAAATTCTGCTTTATCTATTCTTGAGTCTTGGTTGCACTTAAATGGCTTGGATATATCCACGTCTAAAAGTGCAGTAGTTTTATTCACTCGAAAAAAAAATATTCCTTTTGTAAATTTGTTGTATAAAGGAATACCTATTCCGGTAAAAGATAAATTCAGATATCTAGGTGTAATATTAGACTGTAAATTAAGCAGTGTTCCACATTGCGATTACATTGTTAACAAGTGTGAAAAGCACTTAAACATGCTTCGTTGCCTCTCTGGTGTGTGGTGGGGTGCTCATCCCTTTTCATTAAAACTAATCTACAATGCTATTATCAGAAGTACTCTGGATTATGGATTATTCGTTCTGGAACCTGGTAGTATAATGGCTTTTAAAAAATTGGATCGTATCCAGTCAAAAGCTTTACGTATTATTACAGGTGCTATGAAGTCCAGTCCCATTAATGCACTCCAAGTTGAATGCGGGGAAGCACCCCTATATCTAAGAAGACAATTCTTATCAGACAAATACTTATTCCGTATTCTTCAGCTCTCAATTCATCCTCTCATTCCCAAACTGGACTCGCTAATGTTGCAGATGGAATATTCTGATTACTGGTCTCATAAACGTGCTCCATGTTTACTAGTTAGCTACAAAAAGTTCCTATCACTTTCTTCACCTGTTCATCGTTCCAATAAACTCCCCATATTCTGCAGTAGTTATGAAAGTTTTCAGTTCAGTCCCATCATAACTTACGATTGTATAAATAAATCGGATCCCAATTACTGTTCAAAATTTAATTATTTTTTGTCTGAACACTCAGAATACCACCACATTTTTACTGATGCTGCCAAACGTGCTCCAACAGGTTGTGTTGGGGTAGGTGTTTACCATTCCCAATTTAAGATCACACAAAAAATAAAACTACCTCCGGAGACTTCCGTTTTTACAGGGGAATGTTTCGGAATTTTAAAAGCCTTAGAATACATTCGTGTTTTAAAACTAAAAAAAGCAATTATTTTTACTGACTCTCGAAGCGCTCTTCTAGCCATTAATAAATCCCCTTACGAAGACAAGTCGCAGACCTCTATTATTTTGTCTATAAGAGAATTTGCGTTTAGAATGACCAATGGGGGCATCTCGCTACAGTTTGCATGGATTCCGGCCCATGCTGGAATCCAAGGCAATGAAGTGGCCGATGCTCTAGCTAGTGATGCGGTGCATTGTGGGGACTTAGTCCCATATAAAATTTTTAATTATGACCTTTTAACTCTGCCTAAGGGTTTTCTCCGGGACACCTGGAAGGTAGCCTGGGATACCAGTAGCAGATTGAAAGGACATTACTTTTCTCTTGTCCAACCCGAGATTCCGGAAAAACCATGGTTTGGCAGGGCAAAATTTGGCAAAATGGAGACCTCTATTCTAATACGAATGAGACTGGGCCATGTTTGTTCCCCATCCCATCTTTCCAAATTTCACATTATTGACGATCCCATTTGCTCTTGTGGCACAGATGTAGGCGACCTTAACCATATCTTTTTCTCCTGTCCCTTGTATGACCGTTCTTCCTTCTTCTGTAACCTGTTATCCCTTGATATTCCTTTTCCTACTTCAATACTATCTTTACTTTGTACAAATAGTTTTCCTGTATATAAATGTATAGTCTCATTCATCACCTTAAATAATATAAAGTTGTAAATATTTGCCATTGTAAACTTCACATCATTCTTACATAAAAAAAAAAAACTGATCCTATATCTCCGTCCTATCCAAAATTCCGTAAAATTTTAAATCCGTTTCCCTACCTTTAGTACCTAACAATTCCAACACACTTGACATTGGCTGAATGCACAAACCGTGCGAAGCCAAAGAAGAAAAGAAAAAAAAAAAAAAACCTGTGGTATGTTTGACAACGACATCGACAAGTTGACAAATCTTTTATTTTCCATGCTTCCCTTTTCTGCGAATTGCGATTTTCTAATAATTCATTCGTGTTTAGGAAGCATTAGCGGACGACAGTATTCTTAGTTTATGTAAAAGTGATTTTCACTTACCTACATATAATTTTTAGGCAGACAATTTGAATTATCCGTCATGACTTTGGGAACTTACAATAGACATCAGGCGCAAAAGAAAAAGTAAATCATTACTTCCTTCCCCTTTATGTGTTTATCGTTAAGAGTTTTACCTGTTATTTATATGGAATGACTTTTTTAGGCAAGCTGCTTTGGCAGCGGCATTTCCACAAGGAATCCGTTGCCAGAAATGCCTCGAATATGGCCACTGGAGCTACGAATGTACGGGCAAGCGCAAGATCTTGGTGCGTCCTTCACGCACACAGGTTTTCAAGAAGAATTTGAAGTCGAAGGAAGAGGGATCATGCAGGTATGTTTAGATTTTTATTAATCTTAGACATCAGCAAAATGTATAGATTTTTCTAGAAAGATTGTTCATATTTTTTAATACTACCCCCAGTAAGTTTCTTACGGCATTTTAACTTATATATCATAATAATCATATTTTATTATTCATATAATGTTGGTTTTCTGTTCAAAACATTTAATTATTACAACATGAAATAAAATAAATACATTTTTTCTTTAATAGTACAATTGTAATTTAAGAGTACCCAGAGCAACAAAAGCAGCTTACTTAATTTAACAACTGATTTCAGCAATGGCAGTTGCAAGATACCAGCCAAAAAGAAACGCACTGAAGACTGTGCTGACTGCTCGGACAACAGCTCCTCAAGCAGCTCATCTGGGTCAGATTCTGGCAGTTCAGATGACTCAGATAGCGGGAGCAGCAGTGACTCCGATAGTGACAGCGGAAGCAGCAGCGGTTCCGAATCTTGTTCGGATTGTTAGAGAGATGGTGTGCGCTGGTAACTTATGACTGGTACCTATTATGCAATTTAGCACATTTCATTTTTATCCTCACCTTGAAAAATAATATCTGTGCACCTTTTTCTCAAATTTCTGTCAGCAATTTATATGTACAGTGGCAGTGTATGATCACAATAAGGTCCCAGTGTTCAGATATTATTTTTAAATGTTAATTTATTCTACATTATGAGGAAATGTGCAGTTTGTAAAATAAAGATTTCATAATTCCTAATACCTTTGATACACACTATTTAAAAAAAAAAAATATTATATACCTGTATTTTTTTTTACAACACATATCTGCCCTATATTATTTTTGTATATGATCACATGTAAGTGTTTTTTCGCTAGTACCAGCCATAACATGCACCCAGTTCAGTAATTACGAATTGAATGTAGGCTAAACTATCACCAGTTTAATTCTTAATGCCGGACATTAAAAATAAGGTTTAGTATAAATGACACTGTTTATAAGATATTTTTAACTTGCAGACAATGTTTATAATCTATTTATTTTTTTAATTTGATGTGTGATCAGTGGCACTTACCTCATTCAGCCTTTGTAAATTAATAGCCGGTTATTAGTGAAACACTGGTTTTCATAGATACTTAAAATAGTAATTAAAAAAGAAAGATGTTAGAAAAGAGCTAAATGGGTTCGGCGCCATTCTTTCTAGTTTTAATGCAGTGAAATTGTTGAAAGTTGGTAGTTTAAATGATTATAAGATACTAAAAGTAATTTTATGTGTGTATGAATGAGTTATTGAGAGTTTGTAGAGGTTTGATATTTTTTAACGATTGGCTTAATTTCCATTGAAAACATTAGGAAACAAAGCGCATGGTAAATTAATTAATTAAAGTAAGCCAAAGTTTGTTGATGTTATTTTACTCTACGATTTAACTATAAAATTGTCTAACAAACTTAGGTTTAGTGGAAATTTAGTCATTTTGTGTTTGTGAAACTGCTGTGTTAATATAGCATAGAATTAAAGTTAATTATCAATTACATATTTACATGTCATAGACGTAATATTTTCTAAGACTGTATAGTAAAATGTCTCTTCAATTACATAGTCTCATGATTTAAATAGAAATTGTAAGAATTTTGATATAAAATGAAATATAATTTAAATGGAATTATTTCTTTGTTTTATTTAATAGTCTTTATTGTCACACCAGCTAGTATTGTTTAGGCCCATCTGAGTGATGACGCCACTCATTTACTGTGTAATGACTTTTTCAAACCTGTACGCATCCTATGGGTGTGGTCCACCTATCACACTACAGACTCGCAGATTTAAGCTACAGCCACACACGCATTACTGTGTATTGTTATGTCTATAGTGCCCAAATCCTGAAAGCTTGCCAACATGCAGCCCATGCCCAAAAAGGGTAGTCGTGCCGATCCTACCAACTATCGGCCGATTTCAATAACCTCCATACTCTGCAAGATAATGGAGCGTGTGTTGAACTCGCGCCGCTGGTCATACCTGGTAGGTAACGATCTCAGTGACCGACAGTACGGAAAAAATGGGGAAGCGATTGCCGCCTCCCTTGATGTCTCCAAGGCCTTCGACCGGGTATGGCACGCTGGCCTTTTGAGTAAGCTTCCAGCGTACGGCATTTCCGCTGGCCTGACTGCCTGGGTAAAAAACTTCCTGACTGAACGGTCCCTCAGAGTTGTTAACGGATGCTCATCGGAGCCCATGTCGACTGAAGCCGGTGTTCCTCAGGGGTCCGTTCTCTCTGCAACTCTGTTCCTGCTGCATATTAATGACCTGCTGATGCCCGGAATCTATGGGTGTGCATATGACAGCATAGTTGTGGCGAGAACTTTAGTAGTTGCTCGGACTAGTAAGGAATCGATCCGGACCGAAAGAGAGGCTATGGTAGAGCGTACGAGTGTTGCATTACAGGCAGTCTCCGACTGGGGCAAAGTCAATCTTGTATCATTCAATGCCGCCAAAACACAGGAGTGTCTTTTTACCGCCAAAAGAAGCCCGTTCATCTTGGCTCCTACTTTTCGGAATGTATCCTTGGAGTGCACCGACCACTTCAGCTTTTGGGAGTTAAGATTTCCTCGAACCTAAACTTTGGGCAAACATTTCCAAAGAGAAGGTGGCTGCCAGGAAACTTGAACTTATCGCAAAGGTCCAGCGGCACTTCACACCAGCCTTGGTGTGAAGTGCCGCTGGACCTTTGTTGACGCTGACGCTTGGACACACGAGCGGACCTGTGCTTTGTACAACATTAGAAGCTGCCTAGCTTCTAATGTTGTACAAAGCACAGGTCCGCTCGTGTGTGGAGTACTGCAGCCACATTTAGGCTGGTGCTGCAAAGTACCTGCATCATCTGGCTGCTTGTCGGAGAGGCGTGCGAAGAGGCTGATTGGCGACCCAGATTTAACTCAAAACGGTCTCAAAAGCCTGGAGCACAAGCGAAGAGTAGCCAGTCTGAGGATGTTCTATAGGTTGCATTTTGGATTGTGTGAGGGAATTGCATTACTTAATTCCTCTCAGTTCCTTCATTGGACGACCCTTTGTATAGCGAGTTTCCACCCTTACGTTGTTGCCCCACTGCGATCCGGATGAAGCGTTTCGCCTCGACTTTTATACCGCGTACATCGAGAGACAGGAACAATTTGCCAGCTTTAAGGCTAGAGTGAATAGGCTTTTAATAAACTAGTGCACTTTACCATCGACGATTGTTTGATTTGTTTACCTAAAAAGCAGACTATATCGATTAACCTTTTGAATTTTTTTCTGTTACTATAAACTTTCGCATTGCGCCTTTCGATGTTTAATTTTAAATGTCTATACAAACTAGACTCTATTCTACCTTTCCAAAAATTTGGTACTTTAAACAAGAATCTAAATGTTTTTCCGACGAATCGTATTTAGAGGGGGCTTTGTGAAAATTGTTTAAATCTGAATATCCATAACCCCAAACATTTTTACTATCATGTTTTGATTTTTTGAAAATAATATACACGGGAAACAAAATAAAGTTATAATTATCATAATACTTTTTATTAACACAACGCCCTTTAATTTATATTTTTGCTCAAAACTTTACGTTGAAAAAGGAACCGTTTTAAGTTTTTCTAAAAACAAATCGCACAGGTATAATATTGCATATTTTAGAAAGAAATACGTATTAATGTAAATAAACTTAATTCAATTCATTTGCACTTCCGGCCTTAAAATCGAATGAAATTCTGCGGACACACACGACAAGTTTACGCACACCATCAAATAATTTTATTCACATACACGACCATTCACGCTAAAAAATAAGCAAATTTAGTTGGTGCCTACGTCGCTGTACGCTCCGTAGCACTGGTGAAGCGCTCGCATTATGAATTGTAATGTGTGTTAGCTAGTTTGCGCTAGCCCCAAAAGATGGCAGTATTACTGTTTTTGTGTAGTGTTTTTAACAGAATGTAATGTAGTACAAAAATTATAATACGATTCGGGTGTTCCGAATTAGAAAATTATAAGGGTATGCAGAGCTTATATGCCTCTATGGAGCGCACGCGCCTGCTTAGATTGATGTATACATTTTTGTCAGGATAAGATAAGAAAGAAAGAAAAAAAAAACTTTACTAATATTATAAATCAAAAAGTGAGTTTGTTTGTTTGTTCCTTCCGCTTTTACGCCGAACTACTGAACCGATTGCTTTGAAATTTTGCAGACGTAAAGTTAGTAGTCCGGATTAAATAATAGGGTACTTTTTGTCCCGGAAAAATTTGATATTCCCGAGGGAAAACAAAAATACCGAATTCCACGCGGGCGAAGCCAAGGCGGAAAGCTAGTGACAAATAAAACCAAATGTTTGATTACAATAGTAAAAATTTATTACAAAAGAAATCATTGATAGTAGGTACTTACATATAATTAGTATAAAACAACTTACAACGTCCAAATTTAGCATTTGTATTGAAAAAGGCATCTACGACGTTAAAATTATTCAAATAAAAAAATTAAATACGAAATCTCACGAACAAGTAAAACATGATAACAAAGTTACAACGATAAGTTTAAAACACATATTTCTCAAAAAAGTTTCGTAGACAATTCAAAGCTCCTGTAGTCTGGCGCAAAGCGACTACTAGAACAAATTTTCATGAAGTTTTTGCAAAAATTGTTCTACTAAAGTTGCGTCGCGCCTGTCTACGAGAGCCTTCAATAGAAGGTTAGTTCACCTTCTTGTATCGATCTGCAGCTAAAATTGAAAGCTTCAAAACAACTAGTCCACTTTTATCAATATTTAATATGTTAGTTGGGCTAGCGTATCTATTTGCAGAAATTCGATCGAACTATTCTTAAAGTTACTTTGATACTTAGACATAGGCGTAGTTGGCGAGAGGAGGGCAATGCAATGCAATGCCCACTAAAATTTTCTTTACTCAATGTGGAAAATCGGCAATATTGAAGAGTGTGGAACAGTTTCAGCAGATTTGTGGTAGTTAAGGATATTTTTATGGTGGAATTATCCATTAAATTGCCGGTTTAGGGACTATTAACAAACATTCGGCTCTGTTCGGCTTTTCATCAAAGAAAACAACGATATTGTATCACATAGCTTTCATTCTTGTGCATGCATTAAACCGCGTGCGTTTTCTAGGAACAAACGCTGAATAAGTGGAAGTAATCCCTAGATGGTTTAGATTGAAAATATAGGTATTTCTGAGAAATCCTTAGCTAAGCCAAAGTTTATAGGAACATAATTTCTGGGACCGGCACAGAATTCTTATCACAACAAAGAAATGAAAAACTTATAAATATAACACTTATGTTAAAGAAATAATTGTGTTTAGACAACGTTAAAGCTTTATTATAGTGTAGTGATATTCTAAAGGTGGGGGTCTGTAAATATGACACTATGTGGATTGGATAACCAGTGACTTGATTATGAAGGTCTACTGCGATAAAATTGGCAGCCATCCCCAACATAGGAAAAATCCAAATTGATTAGTTTATTTGAGAGTAGCTTCTACCTCTATAGGAAATACCCCACAGGTGAAACAGACATGCTACGGGCCCAAAAACTAGCCTAAGTTGTTCCTAACATCAGCTTTACCAAGTCCTGAGAAAATCTGACCAGCGATTCCATAGATTAGCTGAATAGAATAACAAAAAAAGAAATTTTGTGTTATTTTATTTATTTGTATTTATGCATAGATTAACTCCTGTTACTGAAGGCTATGACCCAATTCACACAGTGCCAATAATTAAAAAAAAAAGAAAAAAAAAATTGATATAAAACCACAGACAAAAACTTACGAAGATACAGACACGCTACTGGAAGGTGCATCCGGCAAGATGTGAATAATAACCTTCCTCTTAGCGTCATAGGTGAAATTGTTCATCTTGAATATTCTACTTTCATAGAATGGCTTCAAGTCTGCGATGTTGATCTGTCTTGCACGTTCTAGCAGGTCTCGTTCTGATATCTCGATGGTGGATTGAGAGTGGTTGTGAAGACCTCTCATGTATGCGAGTTGGTCCATCGTGAGTTGACGTAGAATGTAGTAGAGGAGTTCGCTGTGGTCTTTCTTGAAGGATAGATATTTTTGGAAGGTCTGGAAATGAAAAGTTGGATTAGTTATAAATATGAAGCCATAGTTAAATACAGATTTTAAATGAACAGACAGCTGTGCTGCTGGGCAGTTTGTTCCGCTACTTCTTCTTCCCAGCGAAAGCACTACGAAGTGGCGACTTACGGGCGTTTTGGAGGGACTGTCTTATGTAATACTGACGTTCAATAAGTGCTGATTCTCAGCCCAATTTGAATAAATGACTATTGATTTTGATACTGCACGCCGAGGTTTTACCAGTTTAGAGGCATGAGGAACAGGGAGTAAACTTCACTCAGCCTCCATAGAAAAGTGTGGTCCTCCAACCAGGTGGGTGTTTCATGTTGGGAAGTTGTATAGTTCTTGCAATTCACGAACGCGCGTGGCTCTTAGTTGTGTTCAAGTCGTATCTGTATACGTGTAAATGTGTGCGTGAGCGTAGACGCGCTACGGTTAGCATACAAATAATCAATGTTAAAATTATTTTTTCTTTGAAACCAAGAATGTTAATAAAACAAATATTTTAATAGTAAGTTTTATTAAAATTAATTATTATTCATCGTCAGAAGTGTCACTATCTTCAAACTCTTCAGTGTCGCTATCAGTTGATTCTACATTAATCCTTAACTCGAAGTCCAAATCGAAATATTTTCTATATTCTTCTTCAAGTTTTTCGACATGCTTGCAAGTTTTACGCCAGGTATCATTGTCGATATCGTTCATACACTCATTTATTAAATTTTGTAAAATTGACATATTTTGTCCGATATTTTTAGTTGCAATTTTATTTTTTTAAATTCCCCAGATATTTTCGATACAGTTCAACTCAGGGTGATAGGGCGGCAAACGTAATATTTCAAAATTCTTGCTTTTAACTATTTCGTCGATTTTGAATGTTATGAAACGATGTTTATTATTTTTTATTAAATCATAGAGTTCGATTTTTTTTAATCGATCGTCACATAAAATTCCGTTATCAGTTAGCCATTTTATCATATCGCTCTTCCTTGAACTGGACGTAGGAATTTTACTGCTGCGGGCGTTATGATAGGACGCGTTATCCATCACAATAACTGCCTTTTCTGGCAAATTTGGCATAAGTTTCTCTTCTAGCCACTTCTTATAATTTTCAAAACTCATATTTGAGTGATAATCTCCAGTTGTGGAGGATGCTTTATACACCAACTAGCTTTCCGCCCGCGGCTTCGCCCGCTTTAACTTCGTTTATATCGCGCTTTTTAGATTTCTCTCGGGAATATCAAATTTTTTCGGGATAAAAAGTACCCTATTATTTAATCCGGACTTCTAACTTTACGTCTGCAAAATTTCAAAGCAATCGGTTCAGGCGTTACGGCGTGAAAGTGGTACAAACAAACTCACTTTCCGATGTATAATATTAGTAAGGATATATTTGGTGTACACATACAAATATTCCAGTAATCTCCCTTGGGAACTTGATGTTTTTTTAGGACCAAAAGTAGCCTATATTACTCTCCATCTTTTCAACTAACTGTATGCCAAAAATCAGGTCGATTGATTGCTTAGCTACGGCGTGAAGGAAGGACAAACAAACAAACAAACACACATTCACATTTATAATATTAGTATGGATGAGGCATTTGGAATGAATCCATCTGTACCTGCCTGCACTATAATAAACCGGCTCCCAGTACCTAATTTCTTCATAAATGGAGTATCTTTATCCTTTATGCCCCATGTATTTTGTCGAACGTGTGACGTTAAAACATATGTTTCGTCAGTGTAAACAATAGGACGTCCTTCTGCACGGCACTGAGAAATCTTTTTCAAATATTTTAAACGCCATAGTTGTAAATCATGCCTTTCTTGTAATACTCGTCGGTTACTGCTAATCTTTCGCCATTTATAACCAATTTTTATGAGCAATGAACGTAAAGTGCTTAGACATCCGTCAAAGTCTATCTTTTCTCTGAGAACTGACCGAATTTTGTTTAAAGTTGGAATTTCCTTGTGTTCGATGTGATAATTTTGAATTGTACTTCGAATCAAATTAGTGTCAAAATTATCAAAATCAAATTTGCTACTTCTTTTACGACGTTTTTTCATTGGTGATAGAAACTTGGCAGATGTAGAGGGCATCTCTTTTTCTTCTTTCAAAATAGAAGTTACAGTACGTTCACTGACCCCTGTTGCTTCGGCGGTTCGTTTTCTTACGTTAGCCAAAGGACTCAAATCACAATTATCATTATTATTCGCTTTCATGAAATTATATTCTTCTTGAAGAAAATGAAAAACTCGGGCGATAATTGCACGACCCTACAAATAATAAAGATAATACAATGTTCATGATCGTTGATCCATACCATACAATATTAAATTAACGCTATAAATGCATATTTAAATAACTCACCTCACTACGAATAATTTTTCGCTTTTTATCGGTATTTGACATGCTGACGGTACTTCGTGGCGGATAGCGACGTGAAAACAATAAGCACAAGTAACCTGAGCGGCCGACCGCTCGCTACTGAACGCTCCGTCAGGCACACACACTAACGCATTGTGCATGTACACAACATCCCACAAGCAAGAATCACGCGCGCTCGTATATTGCAAGAACTATATGTATATACGTTAGTTGCACAGTAAAGCCTGCTTGCGAGATGTATTTAGGATATGCATAAAGACTAAAGTCAGTATAATATCTTGTTCGCATGGGATGTAGCAGTACCTACAGGTACTACTGCCGGAACACGACGAATCGCTTGGCGGCAAGACTTTGTCTGGTGGGTGGTAACTTCTGCCGGCGGCCGATGTTATGACCTGCCACGTAACTTTTCATGGTCAAATTTTTACACAGTCGATTGGCATCCTCCTACTTCTAGTTGGCGAATGAATTATTAAGAAGTATGATATTACCTGTCGCATAGCTCTCATGACGCTGTACTTCTGTGTCTCTACAAAGCTCTCCAGCATGGTGCGGATGGCCATGTTCACGTCTTCTTCAGAAACTTGGGACCGGAGGTGCATTCGAGCGTGGGCTTCACTCATACGGATTACTGGAAACAAATAGGAGGTTAGGAAACGGTCTTCAAATACGGTATTTATAATCCAGTAGGCTATTGCGTAACAAATAATCAGTAGCAATGGGTTTTATTTTGACAGTTCAACAATATTCATTGCCTTATTTGCGTTGTCGAGCAGATACATTTTTGGAATCAATGAGCAATGGATTAGTAATAAGTATGTTTCAAAATATTTCAAATAGAGAGTAATAATTGTTATAATGATTAGGGTGCTGATCGAGCCCTCACAGTGTATCTACAAACGCCACATATAAAACAATGCGCCATACTGACGTCACACGAATTCTATATCTCACAAGCAAAGTTAATCGTGCAACTAGCATATACAGTATGTTAAGAAAACCCTGTCCGACCCATAAGGATAATAAAGGTTAGGTAAACATATGACCAAATATAATATAAAATTTTACGTAATCATCATAGTACCAATACAAACGAATTTTGAAATAATCTTTTTTTCCCGCGAATAAAATTCCAACTTCCCCGAAATTTGGTAATTTTTAAAAAGTGACAACACCGGTATTATTATGAGCCAATAGCGATGCGACCACGTGCTGCGTGCCCTGCCGCCCGTCGCCAGCGGAAGGGTGATTAACGCATATTTATTAAGTTACCTCTTTTTGCAAAATAATATTTATTTATTTAGGGTATTTTTTTTTAAGTTTAGCCCGGTTTTATATCCATTAGTAGAATCAGTTATCGATACCTAACAACACCTTCACGGGTCGGACAGGGTTTTCTTAACATACTGTATACAACTTCCCAACATCAACAGTTGGCCAAGTGCCCGGCAGACTCAACTTTATTTGAATGATTAAGTTTTTATTGTTTTTATAGAGTGACTAGTAGTTACTTAAAAATATGTTTAAAGTTAAAAATATGTTAAAAGAACTTTATTGTATAACCGCTATATTGTTTAATCAACCTCAACTCTTGATCAATGGCCTGTGGAATAGATACCACAATTTTGACAATAACACGTGTAACATATTATAGAAATTCTTTGAAAATTTTATTTCACCATAATGGCGAATATCCCAATGACAGTCGAAAAAGACGGCCGCGTGAACCGTCTACGAGGGAGGTTTGAGGCAAAGTCATGATGCGGCCACTATGCTGCGATATGTCAATGTTCTTTATCAATTGTTTACTGAATGCACTTTTTGCTACATTTTATACTACATTAAATCACGCGCTTTTATTTAGTAAACGATACTATAAATAATTCAAAAGTACAATAAAAAATGACTCCTCACTCATCTAGCTTTCCCGCCAAAACCCATATTGTTTAATGTGATGACGTAATCACCACTTTGTATACAGCATGTTAAGAAAACCCTGTCCGACCCATAAGGATAATAATGGTTAGGTAAACAAATGACCAAATAAAATATAAAATTTTGCATAATCATCATAGTAACAATACTAATGAATTTTGAAATAATCTTTTTTTCCCGCGAATTTACTGTAACTTCCCCAAAATTCGGCAAATTTAAAAAAGTGTAAACATAATAATATTTATGCCGACCTGTACGTGAGTACCTCCACTATCAGTTCGGCGAGCAGTGGATTGGTAGGGGTGGACTAACTTTGTGAAACACCGTGCTAATCTCGTGCGACGGTGCCAGGCCGGTATCGTTCTTAGTGAACGAAATATGGAACAACATCTCCGCCACAGCCATTGTGCTCATCAAATGAAATTCGAAGATACATTCGGAGGGTCAGACGACCTTCCTACTTAAAAAAAGTTCTTTTCACGAGCTGCCTAAGTAGGTATCATTGTTTCTTTCGAGAGTCGATAAACGTGGTTAGACTACCTATACCTACATGCATGAGGTCAACTGAGGTCACGACCTGTGCCTGTGTTGCCATGAAATTACCTATTTATTTTATTTAAGTTATTTATTTTTAAGGGGGTATTTTTTTTTTTTTTAGTTTAGCCAGGTTATGTACGCATTAGTAGAATCAGCTAACGATATCTAACAACACCTTCACGGGTCGGACAGGGTTTTCTTAACATACTGTATAAGACTTACCAGATTCAATATGACGGACAGTGATCGGCAAACTGCCGGTGGCGAGAGATTCTTGTCGGAGCTGGCTGTACATCTTAGCTACCTTATCCTGATCCATGTTCTGTAAGAAATTTTATGTTGTGAACTCTACTCCGAAAATACTACAGGAATAACAAATACAGCGATATTTTTTCTTCATACGTGTTACGTATCGGTACGGTAACACATGTCCCCTCAACGTGACCAGCACCTTGTCACGAGGCCCAAATCAGCCGAATCAGGATATTATACCTATTTTCATGCAACTGAAGCTATACGGAGTATTACAACATCCCAACGGCTGAGTCGTCTCCTCGTGTCGCCGCCGCGTGCCCAGCCGCGAATCGCTAAATCATCAATCACCTCATTAGACGTAAACCCAAAGCACATATATAGAGGAATCTCGACAGATGCAGGGAATTAGAGTTTAGACATTAGACATAATGTAGGATAGTAGAGTGTAGCAGTGTCGTCCTAACTTCGGACGCATTCGCACTTAGGTTAAGTAGATTTAGGAGTTACCATGTAATCTTAGCTATAATAAATGTAGTATAAGTGATTATAGTTTCCATTTGCACCCTCCGTCGTGGCCGAAAATGTAATTTACGAAACCTGAATGTTGTTTGTTTAGAATAAGCAACTGAATGGATTCCAATCATTTTATTTTACACCGTGTTATATTTTTCCTAAATACATTTAGAAATTGTTGCAGTGTGGTTACTGAGCGCACAACTCAGCTGACGTTAGATCATAGTACTAGACGCACAGTGAGACAGGCCCCAAATTTAACAAACTTATTTTATGAACGAGGTGGTGGTGGTGGCGTGGTGGCCTAGTGGTTAAAACACCAGCCTCTCAAGTATGGGTGTACGGGTTCGATTCCAGGGCAGGCAAGTACCAATGTAACTACTCTAAGTTATATGTACTTTCTAAGTATATTTTTCAGCGAGAAGGCCGGTCTGTCGATGAACATCAGCAAGACAAAATTTATATTGGTCTCTAGACACCCAGACTTACGCCCTAGCATATCTGTGGCAGGCAAACAACTTGAGCGGGTACGACAGTAAAAGTATCTCGGTGCTTGGGTAAATGAAGCATGGGAGTCCGACCAAGAAATTAAAACCCGGATAGAACTTGCCCAAGCATCTTTTAAAACAATGAAGAAAGTTCTGTGCTGTCGTAAACTTCACATAAAGCTCCGAGTCAGGTTACTGATGTGCTACATATGGCCTGTCGTCACGTACGGCTGCGAATCATGGACTCTGAAAGAGGACTGAGGAGTTCCCTCGGTGGTAGGCCATAATATCGGCCGCCGGCAGAAGTTACCACCCACCAGACAAAGTCTTGCTGCCAAGCAATTCGTCGTGTTCCGGCATGATGTCTCGTAAAGCCGTACGGAGGACGGGTCTGTGCAATTGTTTAGCGACTCGTGCCGGGTACGATGCACCAAATGTTATTGTGTCGGGAGTTTGGTCGTGGAGGGTCTCCAGATCAGTCTCCCTCTGGCGCAGCATCGTTGGTCGTGCTGTTGGGTTTAACATTGCATCACCTCGGTCAATTGCCGCCTTCCTTCCTATTCACTAAGTATTTTTAAGTGAATAGGCTTAATTAACTAGCGCGCTTTAACATCAACGATTGCATTACTGCTTATACCAGGCGGGATTGCAGTCAAGCACTAGTTTATAATGATAAAAAAAAGGACACTACACGGCACTTGCAGGCTTTTGAAATGTGGTGTTATCGTCGTATGCTGCGCATAAGCTGGACCTAAGAGGCCGGAAATGACACCGTCCTTCAGCGCGTTCAAATGCCTCGAAAGATGTGGCCCACCACAAAGAAACGCAAAATAGATTATCTCGGCCACGTGCTCCGACAAGATGCGCTACTCCAACTCATTATGATGGGCAAGATAGAAGGAAAGAGGCACGCTAGACGAAAGAGAAAGTCGTGGCAGACATCAGGGAGTGGACTGGCATTAATTACGTCGAAAAACTGCTCCAACTCCCGGTTGACAAGAAGCTGACGGCCAACTTTCAGGATTGAAGAGGCACAGGAAGAAGAAGTATATCTTGGACACAAATGAATGAAATGGTGGTGATTACGCTCAATCATTCTCTGTATGAGAGGAGACCTGTGCCCAGCGGTGGGAAGATAAAAGTTTGATGATGATGATGAACGAGGTAATTACGCTATTACTTACTTGTAGCTTAGGATGCACGTTTTCTCTTGAATAAACAATGTACTTCTTGAGCAGATCCTGTTGTAACACAAACTCTGGGTCGGGCGCGTTATTGTCTTCCAGTGCGGTGCCGCGTTGAGTTGGGTGGTGACGTATGTGAGATGATACGACGAACCTGCGAATAATATGCTTAGTTACAATTTAACTGTCTTCAAGGCTATTTCATTGTTGTTGTTTTCTTTACATTACTTTACATAGTATAATAAAGGGTGTATCTGACATCGTAACGCAAACTTCGCGAAAATGTTACACCGCATGCCACTAATAAAATTATGATAGTCATTTATGCCGTTAATGAGCGGTTACAGAAATAACAATGTTTAAAAAAAAGTGTCGGCTCGGCCTTTGAACGTTGCAAGCGTGCCGCCGTGCGTGTTTCTAGGTATGACGTTGATCCCTGATGCGAACTCTATTAAATCAGCTGATACGATTGTTTTACTAGTATTGTTCACATTGCGCTTTTTTGTGTAATTAACGAATTAATTAATATTTACTTTAAAATGTTATTGGGTTATAAAAGTATAGCAATTATGAACGGTCTAAAGTGAAAAAAACTTTCATGTACTGGATCTATGGTCCTCGTTTGTGCGTCGATGTCAGATACACCCTTTACATAGTATAATATAAAATCATGTGTTTTTTTTAAATGAACAACTGTGCTGCTGGGGAGTTTGTTCCGCCACTTCTTCCCAGCGAAAGCACTAGGAAGTGTCGATGGGTGGGCGTTTTGTGGGAGTGTCTTATGTAATATTGACGTTCAAAAAGTGCTCATTCTAAGCCTAATTTGAATAAATGACTTTTGATTTGGATTTTGCTAGAGTGAATAGGCTCTTATAATCCAGTGCGATTTAGCATCAACGATTGCACCACTGCTTACCATCAGGCGAGATTACAGTCGCCAAGGACCTGTTTATAAAATAAAAAAAGAGTTTACACGACGCTTGTGCTCCGATGGGTTAGTTAGTCACGAGCATAAAAACGTGAACACTCGGCGTTATTCGAAAGGGATTTACTACTTTATTTTTGAACTAACTGCGCCCCGCGGTTTTACTCGCTTAGGTTTCGTTCTCGCGGGAATATTGAGATAAAGAGTATCCTGTATATTAATCCCGGTTATAAACCATGTACATATGAAAAATTTCATCGAAATCTGTTCCGTAGTTTTTGCGTGAAACAGTAACAAATATCCATCCATACTCACAGACTTTCGAATTTATATAATACTAGCTTACCGCCCGCGTGGAACTCGGCTGTTTAGATTTCGGGAATATCAAATTTTTCCGGGATAAAAAGTACTCTATTATTTATTTATTTAATTTGGGCTTCTAACTTTACGTTTGCAAAATTTCAAAGCCATCGGTTAAGTATGTAGTTACGGCGTGAAAGCGGAACAAACAAACAAACTCAATTTCCGATTTATAATATTTATATAATATTGTTAGGATGTCTGGATGAACTCGAGATGGCACAGGAGTAGAGTAGCCAGCCTTTCGGTGTTCTATAGGATGCATTTTGGGGAGTGTGCAAGGGAATTGCATGATTTAATTCCCCCATCTCCGTTCCACCATCGGACGACCCGCCGTACGGCGAGTTTCCACCCTTACGTTGTTAAAAAGGGAATTGGCGCTGTGGATGCTATTACTCGTACTGGGCCAGCGTGGTAGATTACAGCCCACTCCCTCGCATCAAGAGGAGGCCTGGGTCCCAACCGTGGGAACAAGATAGGGTGATTATGTAATGTATGCCGTTAATGATGGTTTTACTTACTTAGCCAGATGAGCGTCTTGCATGGGATCGGCCTCATCTCTCACGACACATAACACGTCGAAACGTGATAGGATAGGTTCCGACAAGTTCACGTTCTCAGAGAACGTTAGCGACGCGTCGTAACGACCGCCGATTGGATTGGAGGCTGCTATTATCGAACATCTGTGGAAGAGAATCAACATTCATCATCATTAATTATTTCAGCCGAAAGACATCCACTGCTGGACATAGACTTTCCCCGCGGTTCTCCACGACGACCGGTCCTGCGCCTCCTGCATCTAGCGGTTTCCCGCGACCTTCACCAGGTCATCGGTCCACCTTGTCCGGGTATACCCACGCTACGTCTTCCGGCTGATTTCGGGTAGCTACGTAGAATTATCTAGTCCGAAATACCGCAGTGATACTATATTTATAATAGATACATGTATAGATAAACACCCAAGACCCAAGATAATCAGGAAAAGATTGTTTTCCATCATGACCTGGCCGGGGATCGAACTCGGGGCCTCCACGTCGCAGGCAGGCGTGTTGACCGCTGCGCCACGGAGGACCAAAAATGTAAATGAATATGTATACATCGAAAAATAAACGAACTACAACAATAAGTTTCGAACCCGAGAGAATATCGGAATAAAAAAGATTCTATTTAACCTGTCTGTGTGCCAAATTTCCCCCAATCGGTTCAGTAGTTATACCATACCTAGCATGTAGTGAAGTAACGATGCCCGCTTTAGATATGGATATGGACTGTTGCTCCATGGCCTCGTGTATGGAGGTGCGGTCGGCGTCGTTCATCTTGTCGAACTCGTCGATGAGGCACACACCACGGTCGGCGAGGACCAACGCGCCCGCTTCTAGGGTCCAGTCTCTGTGGGATACCAATTGATTAGTATCTGATGCAACAATATTAGATATTAACTATAACTCGCACTAGTTAACTGTGCACGTCGCTGGAATCCGCCCCATTTCCCGCTTCCACGCGAGCGCCCCGCATTCGCTGTAAGCGATGAGTATCGATAGCATCTTTGAACAAATGTCTAAATACACTTTTTAATCCCCTGTTGTTATTACTGTTTCTGTGGAGTTTTTGGCCTTGTTATTTTTTATTAAGTTTCTTTTTGTTTTTTTTTACATTTTAGACGCATTAGTGAAGCCTGTTGGTTGAACCAACATTATATTAGAAGTCCATATGTGTCAATTTAATTGCAAAACGTCATGAGTAAAATGATCTAGTATTATGATGACGCTTCATCATCAAACAGAATAGGGATGTTATGGATATGTAATTTCGGATACGGATTGGATACGGATTTAGGAATGATTATTATACCGGATACGGTTACGGATACGGATAATAAATTATTTCGGATTATCCGTTAGTTTCGGTTACGGATATTAATTTTTTAAGAAATTTCAAAAGTAAAATACAAATAGGTAATAAAGTAGTTTTACTTAGTTTTTGGCAGGAATGTCAATCAGTCTGTGAGGTCGTCGTGAATCGGTAATTTTCATCAAAAAATAACCAAACTGCACTAGACTTAGGACGCATATTGTACAAGTTCAATCGATATCGTAACACAACACACTTGTCGAACTATTTGCTATTATAGAATTGGTCACAAGTCAGTTATTTACGAGAATGTTATGACGACAAAAGAAGAAAAAAAAACAAACAATGCGCGTAGCTTGTGTGTAAAAACAACTTGTCATAACGTGTCTCAATTAGGCTCCGCCCCTATCCGATACTATGCGAGACTTTTATTTCGGATTCGGATGATTTTTTATATCGCATATCCGATAGTTTCGGTTACGGTTACGGAGCTCCCTAACATCCCTGAAACAGAAATAAAAAAAATGTAATTTATATATTTTTTAACACAATTCTCATTTTTTACAAACGGTACCGTCCGAATGACGTCACATAGCGAGCGGCGCGCCATTGCATCTCGTGAGACGTATGGGTCACTTTGGGGTCGAGGAATTACGATTGCTAGCTAGGGGAAATAAGGTTGAAACTTGTGTAGCATTTCGGTGGGGCGCAGTCCGGACTGTGCACGGGGGCAAGGGAGGGAGAAAATTAATTTGGTTCGTTCGCATCAGTGTAAATACAATGTCTCCTTCAGTTTCTACATGGATCAACATATGAAAAGGAACGCATGGCTGAAACGCCACGGCATGCCACGGAACGCCGCGGGATGCCGCATGTGACTGCACAACCTGCCGTGCCGTGGCATGCCGTCAGTGAGCGCCCGCCCTTACCTGGTTGTAGGATTTTTCCTCACGTATGCAGTTAGACCCACTGCACTGGCACCCTGTCCTGTTGTGAAGATGGCTCGAGGCGCGATCTACAATAAATCACCACATATTATAAAACAGTCACTTCCTTTTTCCCTATGTCCCTTTGTAGGATTAAATCTTTAAAACTACGCAACGAATTTTAATACGGTGTTTTAAATAGAAAGAGTGATTAAAGAGAAAGGTTTATATGTATAATAACATCCACTAAATTATGGAGAAATACTATTAATTTTGAGGTTTTTAATGTGATGTCGTAAATAATTATATTTTTTCCGCGTTTGCAGTTACACGCAGGCTGAACCCTACGAGATTTATGAAAATAATGTACTAAATATTGCAAACATTGAATAGGTCTTAAAAATGTTCGCGATGGTATATGTCTATCTCTTATGAATATCCCACAATAAAATTTTTTGTCAATTTACTTTTTATGACAAATACCGGCTAATTTTCGAAGCGATTTTAACCAATACAGCATTAATATTTATCCAATTTAATACCTTAAATACATTGTATCTTTAATATAGATCTATATGGCCCTTTATAACATATGATTTAAATGAATATTTTCGAAGTTATTACAGATTTAAAAATTGCGGTGTGTCGCGTTTGCGGCGGTACACGGCGCAGCGTTCGTGGCAGTTTTTTATACAACGTTCAGTTTTTCTGTTGTATATTTAGTATCAGCAATGCACCCGTGCGAAACCGGGGCGGGTCGCTTGTACAATAACATAAAGAAAGCGTATCAAACTAGCTGTGCCCCGCGGTACCACCCGCATGAGTTTCCATACCGTGAGAATATCGGGATAAAAAGTATCCTAAATGGTAACCCTGGTTATAAATCATTTGTAAACCAAGATTCATCTAAATCAAATCAGTAGTTTTTGTGTGAAACTGTAACTAACATGCATCCTTCCATCCATACAAACTGTCACATTTATATTATTAGTAGGAAGTTGGAAAGGAAACGTTATAAGATTAAACATTTAAACAAACCTTTTTATAGACCGTTCTGTCAGTCTTGGTGTTGAAAGTAAAAAAGTGGTAATAATACCAACTATATAATAAAAAAGTGGTTATAATACCAACTATTTACTATAAAAAAGTGGTTATAATACCAACTATTTACTACAACTGATATGTGTCATGCCACCAAAGCAATAGAAGTCAAAATCGGTTGGACAGACTGTGTAATAAAATGATGAATGATGTCTGTGTGAAATGCCTAAATATTATTTCGAATGAACTCAACGTCGAAGTATTCACTTCAAAAATATAACAAATTCAACTGAATTAGATAACCTCCTAATTTTTTAAGTCAAATAACATGGATATACCTACATGGTTAAAATGTATGGAAAAGCATTTTTTTTTTTTATTATTTATTGAATACTTTATAGGGATTTAAGATTTTCTACTGTAATAGGATAACTTACCCCCTATCTACATTGGAAATCCTGAGCAGCATTAAGAAAAGAAAAATATGAAACATACATATAAATACAAACTTTCTTGCATTGAAAAAATTGTTTCGTCTTTTAATTACCTTTTCTACATACTTCAAAAATTGTGATTTAGCGGTACCAGGATCACCGCATATGAGAACATTGATGTCACCTCTGACTTTGTGCTTATCACCTGAAATAGGACAACAAAATACAATTTATTAATTTGCTCCATCAACAACTTGTTAACACTTCGGGTTCGGCTTGTTGCCTAGTGGTTAAAACACCAGACATTCCAGGTCAGGCAAGTACCAATGTAACCTTTCTAAGTTATAAGTATTTTCTAATTATATCTTGGACACCAATGATTGATTATAAGGTGAAGGAAAACATCTTGAGGAAACCTGGACTTTCAAGTCAGAAATCGCCAACCCACATTGAGCAAGCGTGGTGATTACGCTCAATCCTTCTCTGTATGAGAGGAGACCTGTGCCCAGCAGTGGGACGATAAAAAGCTTGATGATGTTGATGATAATGATGATGAAGTGTGTGAGTCACATGGTGCTATAATTCCAAATACCTGGATTCTTAGGCTCCCCGCCAAAGAGTGCCAATGCCAAGCCCCTCTTAATATAGTCGTGCCCGTATATAGACGGCGCTATACTCTGTACGATCCGCTCCCCAATGCGAGGGTCTTTTGACAGCTTGATTATGGTCGCGACGTCTTCATCTGTCAGCGAGTCTACGATGTGCTTGCAATCCTTTACCACTATATAGTTGGCTATGATTACTGTTGCGAATACTGGGAATCCCTGGCGCAGAAAAAAGGAAATAACTGGTATGTTTTTTTTTCTTGGTTAATGTTAGCTATATACAAGCTAAGAGCTATAAGTTAAGTTAAGCTAGCATTTTTTTTTTTTTAAATAATATAAAGTTTTTAATTAAGATTTTTTTAATAAATAAATATAAATACAGTATGTTACGAAAACCCTGTCCGACCCACAAGGATAATAAGGGTTAGGTAAACAAATGACCAAATAAAATATAAAATTTTGCATAATCATCATAGTAACAATACTAATGAATTTTGAAATAATCTTTTTTACCCTGTAACTTCCCCAAAATTCGGGAAATTTAAAAAAGTGTAAACACCATTTTAGACCTTATAATTGTCGGCTTTCTTTTGATTATTTTTTTAGGTTCTTTAGCGGCGTCAGTGTGTCTAGCCGCCGACGGCGGCAAAGGAATAATTAGAGCTGTACTAATTTTTGCGTAATAACGTTTTGTTTTTGTCGCTATTATTCGAAACTGTACCTGGCCGAATGATTTGTTGTAAAAACACAGATTACCTAATGGTAAAAGTACTTTTTTTGATTATCGATTAATTACTCATAACAATATTGTAACACAAGTACCTATTATTAGTAAATAGGAACTAGAAAGGTCTTATGAAATACGATTTTAGGAGAATATTATAAACAATGTAAAGCATTTAAGTTCACCTGATTTAAGTTATGTGAAAGTTCTAAAATCTAAAGAATGCCATGCGATGTTGAATCGATGCGTGAAATTCTGAAATACAAAATTGATACCAAAAATCGATACGAGAAATATTTTGAATACTTTCACACCTCTAGTCAAAGGGCACCGCCGTGCAGTTAGAGTACCTATTTTTATGAAATAAAAATCATTTTTATTTTAAATTTATTAGTTTCGCGTAGACATGGCGTCCGTGTAGACGTATCGTTTATTGTGTGATCACATAGTTTTCTAACGTAATGTAACCTGCTGATGGAAGGTACCTAGTGAAACTGCAATTGTGTTGTGTTGTGATCAGGTGTTGAACGATTCGGATGTGACTACTTCTTGGTCAATGTGGTTCCAGCATGACGGTGCCCCACCATATTTTTGCCGACCTGTACGTGAGTACCTCCACTATCAGTTCGGCGAGCAGTGGATTGGTAGGAGTGGACTAACGTTGTGAAACACCGTGCTAATCTCGTGGGACGGTGCCAGGCCGGTATCGTTCTTAGTGAACGAAATATGGAACAACATCTCCGCCACAGCCATTGTGCTCATCGAATGAAATTCGAAGATACATTGGGAGGGTCAGACGACCTTTCTACTTAAAAAAAAGTTCTTTTCACGAGCTGCCTAAGTAGGTATCATTGTTTCTTTCTAGAGTCGATAAACGTGGTTAGACTACCAATACCTACATGCATGAGGTCAACTGAGGTCATGACCTGTGCCTGTGTTGCCACGAAATTACCTATTTATTTTATTTAAGTTATTTATTTTTAAGGGAGTATTTTTTTTTTAGTTTAGCCAGGTTATGTACGCATTAGTAGAATCAGCTAACGATACCTAACAACACCTTCACGGGTCGGACAGGGTTTTTGTAACATACTGTATATACGGACAAATCACACAGATTGAGCTAGCCCCAAAGTAAGTTCGAAACTTGTGTTATGGGATACTAACACAACGATACTATACAGTATATTAAGAAAACCCTCTCCGATCCGTGAAGGTGTTGTTAGGTATCGATAACTGATTCTACTAATGGATACAAAACCGGGCTAAACTTAAAAAAAATAAATATTATTTCGCTAAAAGAGATTAACTTAATAAATGTGCGATAAGCACACTTCCGCGGGCGGCGGGCGGCAGGGCACGCGGCACGTGGTCGCATCGCATCGCTCATAATAATACTGGTGTTGTCACTTTTTTAAAAATTACCAAATTTCGGGGAAGTTGGAATTAATTCGCGGGAAAAAAAGATTAATTCAAAATTCATTTGTATTGGTACTATGATGATTACGTAAAATTTTATATTATATTTGGTCATGTGTTTACCTGTTTTTTTAACCTTTATTATCCTTATGGGTCGGACAGGGTTTTCTTAACATACTGTATTTATAATAGATAAACATCCAAGACCCAGGCCAATCAGGAAAAATCGTTTTCCATCATGACCTGGTCGGGGATCGAACCCGGGGCCTCCACGTCGCAGGTAGGCGTGTTGACCGCTGCGCCACGGAGGACGACAATGAGCTGACTATGTCTAAACTAAGTAGAATAAGCCGCTCAGGTTTGCTCGAATAATGCCGAGTCGACCCGAACAACCTCCTAAAATCGTTGATAGACGCCGAACAAAGATTGCGGATAGGCATGAGAGCCAACAATGGCGATGACTCTTGTTCAAAACTAAACTAATTTTAAGAAAAGGATAGATAACATTTTAGTTTAATCTTGTCAAAGATCGACTGTCGAAGCATCCCTAACTTTTACATAAACTAAAAAATAACTAACCTGTTCAGTATTAAGTGATCCATCATAGTTGTTAGTATAAATCCCGGTGAGGTCAACCTCATCTCCTGGCTTGCAACGGTCACATAGATCTGCCAAAAGTATGCACTCCTTGCTGCGAGGAATACGGCCGGCGGGGATGCGGCCTGGTGACTCTTGGATTGTTACTTTCTGGTAGTTCCGGTACACTGTTTGTTCCATGTTTACCTGAGAAAGTAAAAAACAGAACTTTTAACCTATATTTAAGGTCTTACATGCTTGATTTATATGTAAACAGTTGTCTAAGAAATTAAGTATACATAAGGTAACAACTTAAGAATCCAGGTATGTATTTGGAATTATTTTCTAAACCAAGTGACCTACAATAATAATAATAATAATAATATAGCCTTTGCATTCCTAAACTTAGGGTTATAATATGTCCCTAAGTTCGGTGTGCCTTTCGGCATATGCCTCCTCCAAATCTTCCCAATGCTTTCTATCCCCTGCTACTCTCATCCAGTGGGGTCCGGCTGTCAGTTTCAAATCGTCCTCCCATCTCATGACTTGACGACCCCTGCTTCTTAAGCCGTCTCTTGGATACCAAAGAGTGATTTGCTTACTCCATTTGTTAATCGGGTGTCGCAACATATGCCCAACCCATGTCCACTTTAAGACGTCTATCCGCGTTAGAATATCTGTTAGTTTGGTTTTGCTTTTTTTTTTTTTAATAACTATAAACTAGCGCTTGACCGCAATCCCGCCTGATGGTAAGCAGTGATGCGATCGTTGATGGTAAAGCGCGCTAGTTTATTAAGAACCTATTCACTCAGATTGAGCGAATAGGAAGGAAGACGGCAGTTGAGCGAGGTGATGCAATGTTAAACCCAACAACACGACCAACGATGCTGCGCCAAAGGGAGATTGATCTGAAGACCCTTCACAACCAAACTCCCAACACAACAACATCTGGCGCATCGTACCCGGCACATATCGCAACACAACTGCTCAGACCCGTCCTCCGTACGGCTTCACCAGACATCATGCCGGAACACGACAAATCGCTTGGCGGCAAGGCTTTGTCTGGTGGGCTTTGTTTGTCTGATTTCTACATTCCTGACCCTGTATTTTATTTTTAGCCCTAACTAGTTTCTTGTGCGTGACCTACATAGATAAATAATTAATCAGCCTATTAATGTTCCCACTCCGGGACACAGGCTTCCTCTTGGTAAGAGGGAGTGAGCCGCTACCACGCGGGCCCAGTGCGGGCTGGTGGGGTTCGAAACTACGACCTACAACTTGTAAGTTGTAATAATAATATATTTTATTTGCATTATTAGTAGTGTAGGATCCTCTACACAAATACTTTACAACATACACATACATACAATACCGGTCTGTCGACATCATTATATCGACATGGCCCCGTCCCTATTACCACTTAAGTATATAACTACATATACTCCGGCCGCCTGCGTACGCGCAGGGGTCTAAACAGTCGTTTACCTACTACGACGCGGAACGCATGTCGCTTGCCTAAGCTACTTTACTTTAAGCTTATGTATTTACCAGTATGTATAATCTTAGTGCATTTCGCTGTGACTTTCCTTTTCTACTTCTTTAAATAACTTCCGTGCTAAAAACTATACTGTGCTATTTGTGTACGTGTACTACCTAATGACTATCTTGTGCTTGCTTCCGCTTTTTCTACTCTAGTGCCTTCTAAACATTTGGTGTTAATGTGTGTATGGACGGACTTGAACAATACAACATTTGAAACAGTGAGTCGAACTTTTATTTCCATCCACCGACACCTACAGTAGGTACTCAATGAAGATGTTCAGTTATACAAGATCCTTTACTAACTACCTTAAATTAGGCATGCAAAAACAGATTTTAAATGAATGTCGATAAGATACAAAAATAATGTCATTAAAATTAAGAAAATGTCATTAAAAAATAAAAAAAGTATCAAGTTGGGGCCAATACCACTAGGCCACCACTGCAAATTAAACAAAGTATTGACAAAGCCAAAGCCTTGCCGCCAAGCGATTTGTCGTGTTCCGGCATGATGTCTGGTGAAGCCGTACGGAGGACGGGTCTGAGCAGTTGTGTTGCGATATGTGCCGGGTACGATGCGCCTAATGTTGTTGTGTTGGGAGTTTGGTCGTTGAGGGTCTTCAGATCAATCTCCCTTTGGCGCAGCATCGTTGGTCGTGTTGTTGGGTTTAACATTGCATCACCTCGCTCAACTGCCGCCTTCCTTCCTATTCGCTCAGTTTTTCTGTGTGAATAGGCTCTTAATAAACTAGCGCGCTTTACCATCAACGATCGCACTACTGCTTACCAACAGGCGGGATTGCGGTCAAGCGCTAGTTTATAAATATAAAAAAAAAAAAAATGTTATGTCTAAAAGTATAGATCCTTTTCAATCTATGGATGGAGTTTATTGTCTGTTCTGTTCCATGGGAAAGTATGTACACTATGAATCACATGGGTCTTCACAAAAAGCTTTGGTCTTATGAAATGTGTCCAAGAAATAATGCTGACCTTTACAGAATCATTCTGACCTCAGAGAAAGGTTTGTTTTTTTGACACTGTCTGCATCTAGGTTTGTAGTTAAGCAGCCTTAGCCCCATTCAAAAATGCCTCTAATTTGTACGATCGAAAAACAAGCATCGAGTTTGTTCAGTCAACTATAGCAACGTAATATACAGTCAGAGTTAAGTTACCATTAGTATAGTACTAACATTATAATAAATATGATTATTTTCTTTACCAAATTAAAGTTATATACCATCAAAACTCACCATAAAAGGCCCAGAACTCTGACACTCCGGACAAGACCCGGGCCTGACTTCAGAATTCTGTGTCTGCACAAACGGTCCCAGGATATACCCGCACCTGTTGCAATCATATTTGACCACAGACAGCTGAGGAAGCACTCCTGTAGTCGCTGTAATAACACCAACGGTCCTCACGAGTTGGTTCAAGTGAAGCTTTCGGAATGTTCTCAATTCTTCTATGAGTGGTAAGTCGGATATTCGGACGTGGATCTCGGAGGTGACTCGCTCGTAACTTGGGAATATTTGGAGGACTATGTCTTTGGCTACCTGCAAGGGAATTGAAGAGTTATTGAAGTGAAAGTTTCTTGAGTGGCGTTGTGCCCTTTTTTAGGAGGTTATACATGCTAAAAACTCAAGAAATTTTCAATTTAAAATTCAATTAGCAACACCAATTTACTAATAATGTTTGGTGTTGTTTTTTTCAACATCTTTTAAGTCAAATTCAACTGGTAATTCAATTAATGTACATGTTTATAATTATCTTTTTTATACAGGGTGGCGCAATAGAACGTGCATATTGCATCATCTTTTTTTGCGGGGTAGAAGGGGCGTGGGCGAGGGGAGACCGATATCGTTGGGTAGCGCGGTTCATGAAGTTTTAGTCACTATGAGTCACTTCGACGGGAAGCGTCGCGCATTTTACGAAAACTCTCTTTCGTACGTAGTTGTCAGGCGACTATTTTGTTCTGAGTATGGTGTACGGCAAATTAGGGAGGCTCCGAGTGCTAATTTAATTAAAATCTGGATAAAGCGGTTTGAAGAGACTGGATCGACGTTTAAACCACACGCAAAAGGTCGTCCACGCATATCTAGGACCGAAGACAATATTGAGAGTGTTAAGCAGTCGGTACGAGAAGATCCACAAATGTCTACTCGCAAGAGATCGTGTGTCCTAAACATATCGCGACGAAGTTTGCAACGAATTTTAAACTTGGATCTTAAATTGCATCCATACAAGCTGCAATTAACTCAAGAATTGAAAGACTCTGACTTCATAGCACGGCTCACATTTGCTAATGAAATGCTCAATCGGTTTTCAAATTTTGAAAACATCCTTTTCTCTGATGAGGCACATTTTCATATGAATGGGTTCGTAAACCGCCAAAATTGTCATTATTGGAATAGTGAGAATCCCAGACTCAAACATCAAAAACCGTTACATAGCCCTAAAGTGACAGTTTGGGCCGCAATCTCTGCCAAAGGAATAATTGGTCCTTATTTTTTTGAAAACGCACGGGGGCAAAACATCACTGTTAATACCGAACGCTATGTTGCGATGTTGGAAGGTTTTTTGGCCCCAGAACTTGAAAATTCAAGAATAAAGAACTCTAGGACTTGGTTCCAACAAGACGGAGCTACCAGTCACACATCAAATGACTCCATGGCGGTTGTGAAGCAGATGTTCCCTGGCAAACTGATTTCGAAAAGAGGTGATATCCCATGGCCTCCGCGCAGTCCAGACTTGACGCCTCCTGACTTTTTTTTGTGGGGATACCTCAAACACAAAGTCTACACCAATAATCCGAGAAACATCAGTCAGCTCAAGGAGAATATTCGTGGTGAAATGGCAGCAATCACACCAGCACTACTTAAGAAAGTTTTCGGTAATTTCCGTTTGCGGTTAGAGGAGTGCCAACGTAGAGAGGGTCATCATTTAGATAATGTTATTTTTAAAAAATAAACTTCAGTTATCATTTAATAATTGCTTAGTTTTATTTTAACTATACCTTTTGTATTTATTTTTTAATAATTATTTAAAAAATGCACGTTCTATTGCGCCACCCTGTATTTGCAGTGGAATTTGCCGAGATTGTTTGTATTACTAACTGAATATGGAAAATAAATTATTATTATGAACTCTCCAAAGCAGGAACACTTGTCATGACTATCGAAAGAATACTTTTTATTATGTACACCTAATACTTGCAAGATTGAGGTTTGAGCTTATAACATGTGGGTCAGGGTTGCGGGTTGTTTAAAAAAATAAACCGTGGCCCTGGTGCACACGCAAGTGAAGGAACAGGTGGGTTTTAGTCAGTAAAAGTCTGACACGGCCTTCCGCTCCGGCCAAAGTGGAAGAGGTCATTAGATGTTTTCCCACCCTGAACAAAAAAAAAAAGCTTGTAACTATGGAACTTTCTTTCAACTTGTACAATGCCAGCACATCAACCTACTATGTCTACATCTGTCAAATTTCTTTAATGTATTTTCATTTTTCAACTATACTGCTAAACCACTAAAGTTTAATGTTGATTGGGAAAATTTGACGGTTTCAGGTGGCTTACCTGCTGGCGTCTGTAGTAAAGTTTAACAAAGATTGACGAATGACATTAAAAAAAAAAACTTATGGATTTCTTTTATTAGCGTATACGGACTGTATACGCTAATAAAAGAAATCCATACCACTATATAATACCACTGCTGGGTAAAGGCATCCCACATACTCCTCAGGATCTTTACCCGCGCCACGACGCACCAGCCCTCGTGGCAAGCGCCCAGTGTGGGGGGGGACTTCCCCATGTCCCTCGCCCCTGGACCCATTCATGGGGGGCGGAAGAGGGCATTATCCGCCCTTCCTCGGCGTCCGGTGCATCTTCTGCGGCCCGGGAAGGGAGTTGATATCTCCCTCTCCCATTCCGCAGCTTCCTTCTGCGACATCACGTCCTTGCAGAAGGACACCACCGCGTCCCACGACTCTGAGTATATTTAAGGGCCTGTCTCAGCCTTGCCGTTCATCTTCAGGTAGCCATTGCGTGGAGGCATTTAACTGAACTTAACATACCTCATCAAATATCTGCAGCATCTGGAAGGGTGCTTCAGGCAGAAAGTAAGCCAATACTTGTTCTTTCCTCGCCAGGACATCGAATTCGACGTGGAACGACGCCTGATTGTGTTCACACATACGACGGATTCGCTCTTTGTACACAAACTGGCCTTTACTGTTAGTGTATGTACGGAGGAAGTTCTTGAACCTGGAAGAAGAGTGGATTTTTTAAAATAATTATAAACTAGTGCTTGACTGCAATCCCGCCTGATGGTAAGCAGTGATGCAATCGTTGGTGGTAAAGCGCACTAGTTTATTAAGCCTATTCACTTAAAAAACTTAGGAATAGGAAGCATGATGGCAGTTGAGCGAGGTGATGCAATGTTAAACCCAAGGCCAACACGACCAACGATACTGCGCCAAACTCTCGACATAACAACAATTGGCGCATCGTGCCCGTCACACATCGCAACACAACTGCTCAGACCCATCCTCCATACGGCTTCACCAGACATCATGCCGGAACACGACGAAGCGCTTGGCGGCAAGACCTTGTCGTATTATTTTAAGATTATGTTTTACAAACCTTTAAACTGACTGGCTTGTTTAAATTTTTACGTCTTACGTTTATATGCTACTGTGGAGTATGAAGTTCTTTTTTTAGATTTCCGGTGAAAATCCTCTCTATTGTGGGGTTTACAGAGGATATGACGCACATATCTATTCCGTGATATGACGGATATAATAAACAGCCTAACCGCCTGCAGGTTTCCCTGCAGTGAAGTTTAAGTTACGTAATACGTAGATAATCAAAGCAATAAGTTTCATTTTGACAGTTCAAAAACTTTCATCGCGATTTACGTTGTTGAGTAGACACAATTTTCGAACATATGAAGCAATGAATTAGCAATATGCTTCTAAATATTCAAATTGAGAATAATTATGTGTTACGTGATTTGGGTGCTGGTGAGGTAAATATGTATGCATTCTAATAGGTACATTACTGCCCAAACCTTTGGTAAACACAGATGTGATCTTAACTACATAGTATAAAACAAAGTCGCTTTCTCTTTCTCTATGTATATGTCTATCTGTAATAGATATCCCACAATAGTTTTATTTGTCATTTATTTTTTACAACAAGTATTGGTTAATTTTCGAAGTGATTAAAATAGCTTCGAAAAACAGCCAATACAGCATTAATACTTCTCCAATTTAATACCTTAAACACATTGTTGATTTAATATAGATCTATATCGCCCTACACAACACATGATTTAAATAAATGCAGTAGGGCCTCGTTAATCCGGACAGGCAAAAACAAGAGCCTTTTCGGATTATCGAGGCGTCCGGATTATAGTATGCCATATTAAATGTTAATATGCCTGCCTATGCCAAACTTCCGAGCAATGACAGCGTAGCTGTCACCTTTATCTATCATTTCTATAATCCGCAATTTGTATTTTAATATCAATGTCGTATGTTAATTGGTGGCACCATGATGTTAGCAAGGGCGCTAAATTGACACTAAACGTATTAGGTACCTACACCAAAAGCGATAAACAAAACACTGACGGATTGCGCATTGGTTCGTGCATGACAGCCCGCACGTAGATGCGAGGGTAGCCTCGCTGTCCTCCCCCGCGAATCCCATTGCCCGGCCAGATTACAGCGATCACCAAACAAGCGAGAGTCATTATTACCGAGGTCCTTCTGTATTATCGAAGTTATTAGAGATTTAAAAATTGCTGGGCGTCGTGTTTGTGGCCGTATCGAACGGCCGGGGTGGAGGGAGCGGCGGGCCGCTATGGTTTTTATACAACGTTCTCAGTTTTTCTGTAGTGTATTTAGTATCAGCATTGTACCCGTGGGAAGCCGGGTCGGGTCGCTAGTATATTATATTAATAATATCTTATCTACCGCTCCATCAGTTTAGGTATCTTATTAAGTAAAGGTAAACAGAGAATCATATGATATAGTTCACCGACTAGACAAAATACCAGTCTCTTCTTTTGTTTGGAAATTTTCAGCTCTGGGCGGAACGAAAGGGCGTGTCAGACTTTTATTGTATAAAACCCACCCGTGTTCCTTCACTTTCCTGTGCGCCAGGGCCACGGTATCTCTTTCGAACAACCCGAGGATCTGGCAGGCATCGGTCTTCGTGCCGTCATGATGTTGGGACATCTCTCTGAGGCGCGCGTGAAACACAACGCGTCGTCGACTCGGGCCTGGTCCGTGACCGGACGGCGAGCAGCCCACGCATACGGTAGCCAGGAGTTCGATGTAGTCTCCCGACCAGGACGTCTAAGCCGTGAAGGCGCTGAGTTTGCCATAATACCAATCACTTCAACAGTCTTTATTTGTAAAGAAAAGAAAAAAAAAAACACATTTGTTTCTCACAGTTATACTCTTCAATTTAGCAGTGTTATAATCCGAATGTAACATTACTAAATGAAAAGTACAACTGTGACTTAATATAACATCTGAAGTGTCTGGTATTACACTTAGTCAGTTAACTAATTCACTTGGTCTTTTGGTTTCATCATTATCATAATTTCAGCTGAAAGACGTCCACTGCTGGACATAGGCCTCCCCCAAGGATATCCACGACGACCGGTCCGGCGTCTGCCGCATCTAACGTCATTCCTTTTGGTTACCTTTAGTTAATTTAAACTGAAGGAGTACAAAACCTATAAGCTTTTCTGCCTACCCCCTTATTATAAATACGAAATCTTATGTAAGGTGTCAAAGGGTCGGTCAGTCAACTTTTTCTACTAACCTGTTACCAATCTCAGTCCTGGGTCCCAGCATGGACACCCACTCCTTGGTGGTGTACCCCTTGGTATCCTCCAAGTTCTCGATACTTTCAATCCCCTCCTCCACTTGTTCCTCACTCCCCATGGCAGCTTTCTCTGCAGCACGGCGCCGCTTCGCCCGCGGCGCTCCTGTGCTCTCCTCGTCAGATTCATCTGCGGTTAGCAAAATGGAATATTTCAAAATGTATTTAACAGACTTTAAAAAAGAGGAGGCACGACAACAAAAGGCATTTGAACATCATTACTCAACTAGCAACACCAATTTCGTAATGATGTTCGGTGTTGTTTTTTTAGAAGATGGTTGCTTTTTTTAAGTCCTATCATAATGTATTTTTAATAAAATAAAGGATAATAATCAAGACATGGCATTAGCATATGTTTGGACCATGTAAAGAAAAACGAATGGTTTTATATAGCAATGATAGCATTTTTTTATGCCATTAAAGATAAAAAAAAAACTATTGACGGTTTTTTAATTTTCTAATGTACTGGCATTCTAAGCATTTAGACATGTAGAACAAGATAAAACGGGAGAAACCCATTCTTACTTACCATACAACAAGTCCCGATCATCCCTCCTGATGCGGCCCTCATCCCTATCTCTTCGCCTCAACTCCTGCTCAGCAGCCACGCGGTCTTGTACTGACATGGGGTCATATTCATCATCGTCCAAATCTTCAGCATCGTATCGATCCAGGGCTGGCATGGGGCGGTAGTCACTGTGAAACAGCAATGAGATAAATTAACACATTCAGTGCCAGAGTTTACATGGACTCTCATGGCGAGTCGGTGGCGCTAACCGTGTTAATATGATCAGTAGGCCTAGTATGAGTTTTCATTACGAAACTCGTTCGCCGATATCGAGCGCGTTTGACTCAGCGATTGGCCCGCTTCAAGGTCGGAAGAACTCTCAACCAATGAGAGCGCCAAACGCGCTTGATACGATCGAACGAGTTTCGTATTGAAAACTCATACTAGGCCTACTGTACCAGTACCATGAGTTTTCATTACGAACACTAGATCATCGATATCGACCACGTTTGACTCATCGATTGGCCCGCTTCAAGGTTGTAAGAACTCTCAACCCATAAGAGCGCCAAACGCGGTTGATGCGTATGACCATAGATACGCGGCCGTATCATAATTTTCTCTGGAATCGAGGCTTATTCCTCTTTTGTTCAAAGAAAGTACACATTTTTTTTTAAATACAAAGCTCTCCCCTTAATTTTCATTTATTTAGAGTTACTTGAATAGAATATAATGCTTTTACTTAATTTTTTTCTTTTGGTTCTTACACACTATTGTGTACATTTCTGTTTTACTTCTCCTTTGGTAGGTCTGCTAGAAGAAATTTCTTAAGAAATAAGCAGCACCTTTCTACTTTATTCTGAATATTGCCATATCCTTATGTGTTTTATTGTGTGCGTATGTAATTTTTTTTTTAATAATTATAAACTAGCGCTTGACCGCAATCCCGCCTGATTGTAAGCAGTGATGCGATCGTTGATGGTAAAGCGTGCTAGTTTATTAAGAGCCTATTCAATCAGAAAAACTGAGCGAATAGGAAGGAAGACGGCAGTTGATGCAATATTAAACCCAACAACACGACCAACGATGCTGCGCCAAAGGGAGATAGATCTGAAGACCCTCCACGACCAAACTCCCAACACAACAACATTAGGCGCATCGTACCCGGCAAAAATCGTAACACAACTGCTCAGACCCGTCCTAATAATAAATAAATACTCTTTATTAGGGACACCATAATAATAATAATATATTTATTTTGCTTAAAACATGGTATAAAAGGTCTTACATACAAAAATGAGAACACACATGTTTAGCTTAAAAATATAAAATGCAAAATTGTTTAGCACAACCAGTGGAAGTGTTGCATGTGCATGTTGTCAACGTTAGTGTAGCAATTTTTATTAAATATTGCGCCTTACTAGGAATTTCTCCTGTATTGTGTGTTCATATAAAAACCATTTGAATTCACATACACAAACTGCCAGACCTGGGAGGACTGGGATGTATGTTATCCAAATATTTGTTTTGTGTGGGAATAAACCTGCAACATGTAGTGCAGCAGTCAATTGCTGAACTATTGTGCTAATTGTGCCATCTCAACATTACTTTTTGTATTATGTTCTCTTGTCCATTCTTAATTACTGCAGGCATAAAAGTCATTCCTTCAATAACTTACGCCTCCATATTGTCGTTGAACAGTTCCTCTCCATCACCCTCTTCCTCTTCAGGGTTGTCACCAAGAATGGCACCTTCATCTTCAAACATTTCGTAGTCACGTGCTGGTGACGTCATCCGTGACCGCGCTCCATCTCGGTCTCCAGGTGTGTCAGGGGCTGGGGAGCTCTGGAAATGAAGCCAATTAACTAATAAACTTACTATTTAGGCATTTTGTTGATACAGAATACCCTGCTACATAGAGTGATCTCAGTAATCTAAATGGACTCAGAATTTAACTATGATGGCAATCCAAAATCCAGAATACCATCAATACTTCACGCCATCACCAAAAATAATCAATTTCTATTCCCTCCAACATTTCTAAAATACTGTTGATATGCATATTGAAAAACAGTTTTTTTTTAACATTATAGACCAGTGCTAGACTGCGATACCGCCTGATGTGAAGCAATAGGGATGTACCCAAAGTATGAAAAAAAAAAAAAAATAATTAGTCCGACTTATAGATAATAAAAAAAATTAAGACCCGTATTTTTTATTTTGTCGTAATTACCAAAAATTACTGAGATATAGCGTATTAAAGTTACAGAGCGGGGTTAATTACGTCACGCCGTTCTATATTTTGCACCACGGCATTTCGAATCAATATATCTTCCTAAGTATTTGAATGAAAGAAAAAATAAAAAATACGTGTTCAATATTTTTTATAAAGCTATCTGACGGACATTAAATTATTTTTTAGGATACAAGCCAATTGTCGATGGTAAAGAGCGCTAGTTAAATAAGAGCCTATTCACTCTGGCCTTGAAGACACTGAAATTGTAATCAAACGGAAAGACCGTCGCAGTTCCAGTCCTTCTATGTACCAGGCATAAAAGACGAGCCGAAACACTTCGTCCGGATCAACATCAGGGTAAATACTCTCCATACGACGGGTAGTCCCATGATGGAACGGAGATGCAGAATTAAGTCATGCAATTCCCTCGCACCCTCTCCAAAATGCATCCTACAAACTACCGACAGGCTGGTTGCTTTACACCTGTGCTCCAGGCTTGGGAGATTGTTTTTAACCAAATCTAGGTAGCCAATTACCCTTTCCACACCAAATCCAAAGTTACCAGGTGACATTATGCACCACCAGCCCGAATATGACTCCAGTACTCCACAGACAAATGTACCTGCTCCTTGTATAACATTAGGAGCTGTCCCCGTGAGAAGCACTACCAGACTGTTGAAATAATGCCAAGTTTCCTGGCAGCCATCTTTGCTTTGGATTTAATGAACTGCCCAATGTTTAAGTTCAACAAAATCTTAAATCCCAAAAGCTGAAGGCGGTTGGTACACTCCAAAGATACATTCTGAAAAGCAGGAGCCAAGGTGAACGGCTTCTTTTGGAGGTGAACAGACATGCATGTGTTTGGCATTGAATGCCACAATTAGCTTTGCCCCATTCGGAGACTGCCTGAAGTGCAACATCCATACGCTCTACTGTAGCTTCCTTACTAGCCCAAGCATCCAGCAGGTATCTCTCAACAAATGTGCTGTCATATGCATACCCATAAATAGATACCAGGCATCAGCAGATCGTTAATATGCAGCAGGAAGAGAATGACCAAGAGAACAGACCCCTGAGGAACACATTCATACTAATGCATGTGTTCCTCAGGGGTCTGTAACAGGGGTCTTATTCAGTTAAGTAGGTATGCTATGCCAAAAAATTAGCAGTACCTATACAGTGTGCACATTAAATCTGCATAAAATGATGTAGATGACAATCCACACAAGATACATTGGCATTTTAATAGTTTCTATAATTGGACTACGATATTGAATCAATCAATCTTAACATTACTCACCTAACATTACAGTTGATTGACATTAAAACCTGGATAGTAAGTCTATCCAGGTTTAGTCCATAGAGAATAAGGATTTTGTATGGAGTGTGGAAGTAGCCGTAAAGCTGAACTGATGAGTGTGCATTCCATACAAAATCATTGAGTTATATGGATTAAATCTGTACAAAGCTGAGTGTGAGTACTCCCTAATCAAGGGCTAATTGGTAATCTATATATGTGCAGCTTTAAAAGTCAGTACATAAGAAAAAGGCCACAAACAATTATGAACAAAATACCCTTAAGAGTGAATATTACAAAGTTGGTTGGTTGGTTAATGGTTATAATGTTGTATGGTTTATATATATGGTGTATGTATAAAGCTACTTTAAGGTCCGAACCAGTTAAAGCTGAGTGTTAATAAACTAAAAAATTATTATAACTGGTTTCTTATTTTGATGTATTTACTCAATTCCGGTGTTATATAAAGTCTCTAAAAGTATTGATAACACATAATTAAACTTTTGTGTCTAGTCAAAGCACATACGGCTATGCCAAGCGGTCTCAAAAGTTTAGTAGAAATGAATCAGTAAACACTGTAAGAAGTAACACCTTTACTTACCATTGTTTTTTTAAATTATTATTGTAATATCACACAAAAGTACACTGAACTATGCACTTAATAAAGTTTTATTCACAATTAAACGAATTAACGAATTAACTCGTCGTTACAAAAAACAAACAGGTTAACTTTACGAATGTCAATTGTCAAAAAAACGCGCGAATCAAGAATTGTTCTGTGACCAACTGTCAAACATGTTGTTAGCTATTATCAACCTTATGCTAATGGATTAGAGCATAATCTATACAAAGTCACTACAGTGCCATCTTTGTTTCTGAGTTTGACCTGGGGGCTTACCATGACCTTTTAACAAAACGTTCAGTTTCCAGTCAGTTTTGATTTAGGCCTAATTTAGCGCTGCTAATAAATCGTACCATGAGAGTATTAAAATTGAACGATTATTGAACGAAGTTCACCAATGTTGAATCGTCATGCTTGTCTGTGGCCTGCTGTAATGCCACTGGCTCTTTATTACGCATCGTTCAAAAACTTATATTTTCCCATTACCGGTTTTTTTTTTAAATAATAAAAACATTAGATTCTTGGGTATATACATATTTTAACTATGATTATGTGGGACTATTTACCTAAATTCATTATCTAAAAGCACTACAAAGGTCAATTTACCTTTAAAAACAACTTTATAACTTTGAAAGATTCAACGTGATTTTGAACGTGTTTACACATGTCATGCAACAATAAAAAAAAGAATTGTAGCGCGCCAATATTTGTATTTTTATTCAATATAAACTCTGTACAATGTCTTAAGTTTGTTTGCTAAGAATTTTAGTTGGAATGTCGGTGAGGAGAGTAATTATGATTAATGTGCTGAATTTATTTTTGATACATGTACGGACGACAGCAGGTCAAGCTACCCGGAACTCTCAGATATTCCCAATCAACCTTGAGCCTTAATGCTTTAGAGATAAAGTTGAAAATCGGATAAAGAAATCTGACTGTGCTGTCGTCTGTACAAGTCTTTGTGTTAGTATAACCCAATAATTGCAGTTTATCAATTTTATATAGGAAATTTTATAAATGTAGAAAAGGGTTGCAGAGAAAATATAGTATTTTTGGGCCGCTTGTATTATAATGTGTACTTATTGGTCGTTTCTTTTTACGTAAAGTCTAATCATGATCAAGATTTAGAATAAAAAGAAGTGTGAAGTGTGTTGATAATTATTCAATTCCCAATATCGTCGTCGTCGTATTGTCAATGTAATAAATAATTGAATTGAAACGTTATAAACGATTTTGTATAAAAAAAAAACAAACTAATTCTTTACCTAAATACAGTTAAAGGTGGTAAGTAAATCTACTTTTAAAAATTAAATAATTTATCGCTGACGGTGTAGTGTGTTTAAACCCATTTTTATTTGATTTACTCTCGTGTGAAATGGGTAGGTAAAAATCAGCGTGAAACGGATTACAGTTTCTGTTTTCTCGTTAGTTCGACCAGCGTTGCCAACTCTACGTCTTTTTACGTAGATCTACGTATTTTAGGTCTTTCCTGGAAACCTACGACTTTCAGTCCCAGAATCTACGTACTTTTAGTCAATTTGTAAAAGTATGCAAATTAACTAAACTGATACAAAAATTATATTGTCGCACTGTCTTTGTCACTGTTACGGGGGCGCTAGTGTCTTTGTACTTGACTGTATTTGCTCTAAACATTTGCTTTTCCTTTAAAGGAAGTATTTAACGTGATTTAACAAAAAAAATAGTTCTTCGTCGCGCCTAAAAGTGGTTACCCCTCCAATGGTTCCCCAGCCACGCAAAGCATATCACAGAAGGCGCCACCAGTAATTACACTAAATGTCTATATCAAACGTTGTTGTCATTCAATTTTTGTAAGTGACAATCTATTTTTGATAACGAAGAGTGCTTCCTCTTGACACAGATATTTTGATCAGGTACATAAAAAGAGGACTCGTCAGTGCTTGTAATGATTTCAGTCTATCAATGTAATGAAAAATGACATCAGAAACAGACTTACTATTGACAGGCTAACAGGCTTACTTTTCTGTCCAAAAGTGACCTGAAAATAAACATTGAGCCTACTCAAGAACACATAGAATATCTTAACAAAAATATGTATATTGTCTTAGTGGCCTAGTGGTTAAAACACCACCCTCTCAAGTATGAGTGAGCAGGTTCAATTCCAGGTCAGGCAAGTACCAATGTAACTTTTCTAAGTTATATGTACTTTCTAAGTATATCTTGGACACCAATGACTGATTACAAAGTGAAGGAAAACATCTTGAGGAAACCTGAACTTTAAGTCTGAAATCGCCAACCCGCATTGAGCAAGCGTGGTGATTACGCTCAATGCTTCTCTGTATGAGAGGAAACTTTAACCCAGTAGTGGGACGGATTTAATAAAACGTAGAATACATAGATAATTTAATTTTAGTGTAAGTATGTAATTTCTATATCAAAATACTTGTTTTATTTAATTTCACCTACCCTAACTTCGTGATTTTACCTTGAAAAAAAAAAATACGTAGATCTACGAACTTTTAGTAAGTCATTTTTACCAAATCTACGTAATTTTCTCATCAGATCTACGCCTTTTTCAAAATCAGGGTTGGCAACACTGAGTTCGACATTAGTGTTGTTACTTAGACTCTACCGGCTGTCGATTATCTCAATTATTAATAAAATAACTTAAAAGAAAGTTTTATAGCAAGATCCATACTCAGTGACATTCAATTAAATAAAATATATAAATATATATACGGACAAATAACACAGATTCGTCTTTGTAAAGATCGTATTCTCCTACTGACATTCCACTGTCCATCTGATTATAATCAATGACGTTAGGATAACGATTTTAATTAAAAATTTAGTTCTGTCAGTTCATCAGTTGACTACGTGTAGAATAGACAGAACTAACTCACGGAACTGTATAATTTTCATTACAGTATTATGACGGTTAATATCAACATTGCGTAGCATTTAAGTGAAATAACTGTATAAAACCATAAAACATATACATCGAAACTTCGTGTAGTGCATCTTAATAAATATATAATATCTATTCTCTGATTTATAATCTACCAACGCATTTAATTATAGAATTAAGAACGACAGTTATGTAGTGTGTATTGGTGATATTTATTTAATTGCGTTGCACTAATTTAAACCATCAGGGGCCTTACCATGAGCTCTTATAGCAGGGCAGAAACAGTCCTAAATTAGTTTTCTGTACCATGACGTCTTATTAGCAGGCCTGCAACAGTCCTGTTGCGTTGACGTTTACAAAAACTGTTCACCTTTTTTTTGTATAGAATTTCGTACCATGACCTGCTATTTGACAGCAACAAAACTAATATTGAACGGCTGTAATGTCATCTTGAATAAGTTACTATTATAGAAGCTTAATCAACATTGTTTTGATCATTTTTTGATAATATACAGTAGCCATAGAAAACTTATTTTTATGTTTATGTGTAATAAAACTCAAAATTATAAATTACTCATGCTGCACATCAATGTGCAAGGATTATATGAAATAAAAACCTTATTCGTTCGTTTTAAACCACATAATATAATCGTAGTTAACGAGTGCCGGGAGGATTTTTCAAGAATGTCAAGAAATACCCGCGTTATTGCAAACAATAAAGATATCAGACAACAATTCCTACAAATCCTATCTAGGATAATATCACGCACTTACCAAAGGAAATCACAACAGACGCAGAATACGAGAAATGCCTATACAAAACCTAGAAAAAGCCATGCCAGAAATCTTGGATGTGTATGCGGAACTGCATCATGAAAACAACAGTACCTACCTGAAGTATATAAATGAATTAAACCTTAGTACTCAAGCAAGACATAATGAAGACTTGCTGTTGCTGCACCTCCATAATTTTACAACCACTGAAAAGAATGAAAATGAACCTGGGAAATAAAACATATATTCTGTTATACCTATAAGAAAGTAAATAAGCCTCTTGAAATGAATATTTTTCTTATTTTAACCTTAATATTTACACATACTCATGTTAAATAAGTACCTTATTTCTATAGCAATCTAACAATCAAACAAGGATTCAATGGAAAATGTTTTAGTAATCAAACCCATAAGTTGCTTCTAGCCTATGTAATGCATTGCTCTGGGAATTTATAATTGCAGAAAACCTATACTTTAAGAACATTGTAGTTTAAGGAAAAAATACTTCCTTTGGGTGCACCCACTGACTTAACAGCTTTGTCAGCAGAATTTAAGAGGTTTTTGTGCATGGAGCTCTCTCACAATCCTCCAAAAATTGTGATACCTATCATATTGCTATACTCTTTGTATAACATCTATCTATTAATTAAATGCATGTTTAATTGTTCCAAGTCAAAATTGTGGTATATTTAACCTATGTCTAACAGGAATATTGAGAAATATGACAATAAGGAACCTAAAAAATCCTGAGCAGTGTGTAGTTTGGACCCCTTTTAGAATTTAGTACAATAGTTCACCGTTCAGAAACAAATAGTAGAAATAAAGGCTGTTTCTAACAGTTCAAGAAATGAAAAATCAGATTTTAGCAAAATATTTTATTACTCTGAGTACTACTTCAATTTTGGTGTCAGATAAAAACATAAATAACGCATGCTCAATATTAGGTACAGTACATGAGCACAACAGCTAACAATGTCTTCGCACATTGTTTTGAACTCTTACAAAAACAATTAACACAGCATCCTTCTGGAGTAAATGCTGAAAAGAATGAATATGAACCTGGGAAATAAAACATCTATTCTCCTATACCTATAAGAAAGTAAATAAGCCTCTTGAAATGAATATTTTTCTTATTTTAACCTTAATATAATCACACATACTCATGTTATATAAGTACCTTATTTCTATAGCCATCTAATATACTCAAACAGGGATTCAATGGGAAATATTTTAGAAATCATACCCATAAGTTGCTTCTAGCCTTTTATGTACCTAATGCATTGCACTGGGAATTTATAATTGCAGAATAACTATACTATAAGAACATTGTAGTGTAAGGTAAAAAATACTTCCTTTGGGTGCACCCACTGACTTAACAGCTTTGCCAGCAGAATTTAAGAGGTTTTTTTTGTATGGTGCTCTCTCACAATCCTCCAAAAATTGTAATACCTATCATATTGTTATACTCTTTGTATAACATCTATCTATTAATTAAAAGCATGTTTAATTGTTCCATGTCTAGATTGTGGTATATTTAACCTGCGTCTAACAGGAATATTGAGAAATATGATAATAAGGAACCTAAAAAATCCTGAGCAGTGTGTAGTTTGGACCCCCTTTTAGAATTTAGTACAATAGTTCACTGTTCAGAAACAAATAGTAGAAATAAAGGCTGTTTATAACGGTTCAAGAAATTAAAAATCAGATTTTAACAAAATATTTTATTACTATGAGTACTACTTCAATTTTGGTGTCGGATCAAAACATAAATAACACACACTCAATATTAGGTACAGTACATGAGCACAACTGCTAACAATGTCTTTCCACATTGCATTGGACTCTTACAAAAACAATTAACACATCATCATTCTGGTGTAAATGCTGTACCATCTTGAAAATACCATATTCAGAATAACCAAAATATCAATCCTATGCATAAAAAAAAATGAGAATTTATTTATTTATCTACTGAAACTATCTTTACAGGCATTACCTTAATGTGACAGTTCAAACATTTTAACATATTGTATACCTTAATACTATTTAACGAAATATAAACATACACAAACACTTATATTATAATCTTACTAAATCTATAATATATATAATGAGTAACAAAAACTTATATTATGTGTAAAACATAGAATAAACAGCAGTGCCAGTGCTTTGGTCAGTTAACTCCTGCCACATGTATCTCATTGATGGTGTGCGCAGCTCTGGTTAGGGGTGGCTTTGCTAGCAGATTAGTTCTGGCTATAGGCACCAGTTGCAGCGGCGGACGAAGTCTCCTCCACACGTAGTGGTGCGGCACAAACAGACTCATGCGCTGCAATAGTTTGTCTCCATTCCAAGAACCACCTTCACCAAGTAGACAACCAGAGTAAATTCGCGTCTGATGACTTATGATTGATTATAATCAACTATGCCCAGAACAAACAGAGTAGGGTAGATCAATGAGTAAAACGGATATACTCCGTAAAACTTCAAGTACAAATACTAAGAGTAAAATAAAAATGTATACAAATGAAAATATTATAAGAAAATAGGTTATAGTTTTGTTGTCATTTCACACTTGCATGTTGACATTGACAATGTCAGATAGTGTTGATGCTTATAACTCGTTATCGTTAATCTAATTAAGTTTCGATTCGATATCCAATTGATGTGCCTGATGGTTTAAATTAGTATCACCAATACACACTACATAACTGTCGTATTAATTCTATAATTAAATGCGATGGTAGATTATAAACCAGAGAATAGATATTATATATTTATTAAGATACACTACACGAAGTTTCGATGTATATGTTTTCTGGTTTTATACAGTTATTTCACTTAAATGCTACGCGATGTTGATATTAACCGTCATAATACTGTAATGAAAATTATACAGTTCGGTGAGTTAGTTCTGTCTATTCTACACGTAGTCAACTGATGAACTGACAGAACTAAAATTTTCATTAAAATCGTTATCCTAACGTCATTGATTATCAGATGGACAGTGGAATGTCAGTAGGAGAATAAGATCTTTACAAAGACGAATAAATTGAATGTCACTGAGTATGGATCTTGCTATAAAACTTTATTTTAAGTTATTTTATTAATAATTGAGATAATCGATTGCCGGTAGAGTCTAAGTAACAACACTAATGTCGAAACTAACGAGAAAACAAAAACTGTAATCCGTTTCACGCTGATTTTTACCTACCCATTTCACACGAGAGTAAATCAACTAAAAATGGGTTTTTAAAAGTAGATTTAAGTACCACCTTTAACTGTAATTAGGTAAAGAATTAGTTTTTTTTTTTTAAATACGAAATCGTTTATAACGTTTCAATACAATTATTTATTACATTGACAATACGACGACGACGATAATTATCAACAAACTTCACACTTCTTTTTATTCTGAATCTTGATCATGATTAGACTTTACGTAAAAAGAAACGACCAATAAGTACACCTTAAATACAAGCGGCCCAAAAATACTATATTTTCTCTGCAACCCTTTTCTACATATATAAAATTTCCTATATAAAATTGATAAACTGCAATTATTGGGTTATACTAACACAAAGACTTGTACAGACGACAGCACAGTCAGATTTCTTTATCCGATTTTCAACTTTATCTATAAAGTCTTAAGGCTCAAGGTTGATTGGGAATATCTGACAGTTCCGGGTAGCTTGACCTGCTGTCGTCCGTACATGTATCAAAAATAAATTCAGCACATTAATCATAATTACTCTCCTCAGCGACATTCCAACTAAAATTCTTAGCAAACAAACTTAAGACATTGTACAGAGTTTATATTGAATAAAAAATACAAATATTGGCGCGCTACAATACTTTTTTTATTGTTGCATGACATGTGTAAACTCACGTTCAAAATCACGTTGAATCTTTCAAAGTTATAAAGTTGTTTTTAAAGGTAAATTGACCTTTGTAGTGCTTTTAGATAATGAATCTATGAAAATAGTCCCACATAATCATAGTTAAAATATGTATATACCCAAGAATCTAATGTTTTTATTATTTAAAAAAAAACCGGTAAAGTGAAAATATAAGTTTTTGAACGATGCGTATTAAAGAGCCAGTGGCATTACAGCAGGCCACAGACAAGCATGACGATTCAACATTGGTGAACTTCGTTCAATAATCGTTCAATTTTAATACTCTCATGGTACGGTTTACTAGCAGCGCTAAATTAGGCCTAAATCAAAACTGACTGGAAACTGAACGTTTTGTTAAAAGGTCATGGTAAGCCCCCAGGCACATCAATTGGATATCGAATTGAAACTTAATTAGATTAACGATAACGAGTTATAAACATCAAGCACCCCAACACTATCTGACATTGTCAATGTCAACATGCAAATGTGAAATGAAAACAAAACTATAACCTATTTTCTTAAAATATTTTCATTTGTATACATTATTATTTTACTCTTAGTATTTGTACTTGAAGTTTTACGGGGTATATCCGTTTTACTCATTTATCTACCCTACTCTGTTTGTTCTGGGCATAGTTGACTATAATCAATCACAAGTCATCAGACCCGAGTTTACTCTGGTTGTCTACTTGGTGAAGGTGCTTCGTGGAATAGAGACAAAGTATTGCAGCGCATGAGCCTGTTTGTGCCGCACCACTACGTGTGGAGGAGACTTCGTCCGCCGCTGCAACTGGTGCCTATAGCCAGAACTAATCTGCTAGCAAAGCCACCCCTAACCAGAGCTGCGCACACCATCAATGAGATACATGTGGCAGGAGTTAATTGACCAAAGCACTGCTGTTTATTCTATGTTTTACACATAATAAAAGTTTTTGTTACTAATTATATATATTATAGATTTAGTAAGATTATAATATAAGTGTTTGTGTATGTTTATATTTCGTTAAATAGTATTAAGGTATACAATATGTTAAAATGTTTGAACTGTCACATTAAGGTAATGCCTGTAAAGATAGTTTCAGTAGATAAATAAATAAATTCTCATTTTTTTTTTTTTGATTGCATAGGATTGATATTTTGGTTTTTCTGAATATGGTATTTTCAAGATGGTACAGCATTTACTCCAGAAGGATGGTGTGTTAATTGTTTTTGTAAGAGTTCAATGCAATGTGGGAAGACATTGTTAGCTGTTGTGCTCATGTACTGTACCTAATATTGAGTGTGTGTTATTTATGTTTTGATCTGACACCAAAATTGAAGTAGTACTCATAGTAATAAAATATTTTGCTAAAATCTGATTTTTAATTTCTTGAACCAGCCTTTATTTCTACTATTTGTTTCTGAACAGTGAACTATTGTACTAAATTCTAAAAGGGGGTCCAAACTACACACTGCTCAGGATTTTTTAGGTTCCTTATTATCATATTTCTCAATATTCCTGTTAGATGCAGGTTAAATATACCACAATCTAGACATGGAACAATTAAACATGCTTTTAATTAATAGATAGATGTTATACAAAGAGTATAACAATATGATAGGTATTACAATTTTTGAAGGATTGTGAGAGGGCACCATACAAAAAAAACCTCTTAAATTCTTCTGGCAAAGCTGTTAAGTCAGTGGGTGCACCCAAAGGAAGTATTTTGTACCTTACACTACAATGTTCTTATAGTATAGTTATTCTGCAATTATAAATTCCCAGTGCAATGCATTAGGTACATAAATGGCTAGAAGCAACTTATGGCTTTGATTTCTAAAATATTTCCCATTGAATCCTTGTTTGAGTATATTTAGATTGCTGTAGAAATAAGGTACTTATTTAACATGAGTATGTGTGATTATATTAAGGTTAAAATAAGAAAAATATTCATTTCAAGAGGCTTATTTACTTTCTTATAGGTATAGGAGAATAGATGTTTTATTTCCCAGGTTCATATTCATTCTTTTCAGCATTTACTCCAGAAGGATGCTGTGTTAATTGTTTTTGTAAGAGTTCAATGCAATGTGCGAAGACATTGTTAGCTGTTGTGGTCATGTACTGTACCTAATATTGAGCATGCGTTATTTATGTTTTTATCTGACACCAAAATTGAAGTAGTACTCATAGTAATAAAATATTTTGCTAAAATCTGATTTTTAATTTCTTGAACCGTTAGAAACAGCCTATATTTCTACTATTTGTTTCTGAACAGTGAACTATTGTACTAAATTCTAAAAGGGGGTCCAAACTACACACTGCTTAGGATTTTTTAGGTTCCTTATTATCATATTTCTCAATATTCCTGTTAGACGTAGGTTTAATATACCACAATCTTGACATGGAACAATTAAACATGCGTTTAATTAATAGATAGATGTTATACAAAGAGTATAACAATATGATAGGTATCACAATTTTTGGAGGATTGTGAGAGATCTCCATACAAAAAAACCTCTTAAATTCTGCTGACAAAGCTGTTAAGTCAGTGGGTGCACCCAAAGGAAGTATTTTTACCTTACACTACAATGTTCTTAAAGTATAGTTTTTCTGCAATTATAAATTCCCAGAGCAATGCATTACATAAAAGGCTAGAAGCAATGTATGGGTTTGATTTCTAAAATATTTCCCATTGAATCTTGTTTGAGTATATTAGATTGCTATAGAAATAAGGTATGTGTAAATATATATGTATGTGGTATGTTAAAATAAGAAAAATATTCATATCAAGAGGCTTATTACTTATATTACTTTCTTATAGGTATAACAGAATAGATGTTTTTTTTCCCAGGTTAATTTTCATTCTTTTCAGTGGTTGTAAAATTATGGAGGTGCAGCAACAGCAAGTCTTCATTATGTCTTGCGTTATGTATCCCAATCGAGGATATCCCAGAGTACTAAGGTTTAATTCATTTATATATACTGTTGTTTTCATGATGCAGTTCCGCATACACATCCAAGATTTCTGGGATGGCTTTTTCTAGGTTTTGTATAGGCATTTCTCGTATTCTGCGTCTGTTGTGATTTCCTTTGGTAAGTGCGTGATATTATCCTAGATAGGATTTGTAGGAATTGTTGTCTGATATCTTTATTGTTTGCAATAGCGCGGGTATTTCTTGACATTCTTGAAAATTCCTCCCGGCACTCGTTAACTACGATTATATGTGGTTTAAAACGAACGAATAAGGTTTTTATTTCATATAATCCTTGCAGGTTGATGTGCAGCATGAGTAATTTATAATTTTGAGTTTTATTACACATAAACATAAAAATAAGTTTTCTATGGACACTGTATATTATCAAAACATGATCAAAACAATGTTGATTAAGCTTCTATAATAGTAACTTATTCAAGATGACATTTCAGCCGTTCAATATTAGTTTTGTTGCTGTCAAATAGCAGGTCATGGTATGAAATTCTATACAAAAAAAAAGGTGAACAGTTTTTGTAAACGTCAACGCAACAGGACTGTTGCAGGCCTGCTAGGCTGCTAATAAGACGTCATGGTACAGAAAACTAATTTAGGACTGTTTCTGCCCTGCTATAAGAGCTCATGGTAAGGCCCCTGTACAATGCTATGGTGTGGAGCACCCTTCAGCAAAATTATACAAAAGTGGATGCGTTCAAAGTCGTTTAAAATTTGAACTTTTCTGTCTCGAACGCAATATAACCTCAAATTTGTATCCAACATTGACATGAACATTTAGAGGCTTGACATTTATTTTGCTAGTAATGTCATTAGTTATTTCATCAATAGTACCGAAACTATGGCTAAATACATTGCTCAAATTATAGTCCTTGGTGCCCAAGTAGTGGGACGAGCTTTTGCGAGAGCCCTCAAGCAGGAAATAGCTGCATCTCAAGAGGCAGCGAAGCGAGCTGGTGGTGGACCTGAAGGTACACGAAGAGCGGCAGCAAATGCATCCACTGGTCTCACGTTAGAAGAAGCAATGCAAATATTAAATTTAGACAAATTGGAAAAGGAAAAAGTACTCAAAAACTATGAACATCTTTTTCAAGCTAATGATAAGTCTAAAGGTGGATCCTTTTATTTACAATCAAAAATCGTGAGAGCAAAAGAAAGAATAGACGAAGAACTTAAACAAGTGAAGCCAGAAGGAAGTAAACAAAGTCAACAAAAGGATACATCATGAAACTAAGTTAATTAATTTGGACTATAGCTGATATTATTATTGTTGTAGATATTGTTTTAGTTAAAACAGTGTTCAGTTTTGTAAAATATTTATTGCGTAGAAAATGGATACCACAATAGTGACTAGAATACATCAGTCTTCATAACGTACATTGTTGATTATACATTACAAAAATAAAATAATAAAACCATACATTAAATCTCCTAAGTAATGCTGAAAAATTTAGAAATCAATAAATATTTGTTATGCATTCCACTGATTTTTACTGCTAACCCTACTACAGCATATAGCAATAAGTTTATAATATTATAATGTTAAAAACCTGATTATATGGAGTCCTATATTAAGTTCCTATTGTGCTTGTAAGCCTTTAAATATTGAATTTGTGCTCAGCAACATGTAACACTATTTCAGTCATAATAGTAAAATTTTACTTATGTTTAAAATTAAAATGAAAAAGTAACTGGACCCAAGTTATGTAATTTTGCATTCAGTCCATAGTCATGCATTGTATTACATCATAATATGAGATCTTTGGTATTCCATTACTTCTGTAACAAACTACTGAAACTCTTATTGGATATGTAAAACATTAATCTAAATACACCTATGATTACAATTTGAATCCTCACAAGTATAGAACCAAACAGGTTCAAAATGACTAGAAATAATTTCTTACAATAGAATGACACAATGTAAGAAATTGAGCAAAACAATTCTATTTGGATACACTTCATACTATTATTAAAAGAGATCTGAAAGGTATACCATCACTTGTTCCCACTCCATGTATAAATATCACTTTTCAAAAATCGATCTTGTTACATAATACTCTTCCAAATATGGATTTTGAAAAATCTTACAACTAACATTTAAACTTATATTTTTCTACAAAAAAACTTTTATGAAAGATTATTTTGGAAATATGTACTAAGAAATGAGGCTCATACAGAACTTGAAGTGTTCTTTCTCCAGCTTATGGTGTATGTATAGAGATGCAAATTATATTAGCTAGCAAAACTACAGAAATAATGGGTCAATATCTAAACATAGTAAAAAAATTTGAAAAAAAGACTAAGCATAGCTTGTGTGTTTAATGACCTCTTGTAGTAATTTAGTCAGTCGCAAGTATGAATTATTTAAAAAAAATCTTTTGCTGTGATTGATATCTATCATGTTTGTAACATATACAAAAAGAACATTGAATATTTCTTTTTTATGATTTGTTTAGATATTGATACCTATTATGTTTGCTGAATTTTATTCACTAATTTAATTTCTCCATGTATTGTAAATACAATTAATTCGCTGGTTTCAGAGACTGAAATAAATAGATATAATAGACTATAAAAAATGGCAGTGTCGTTGACATCTATGGCTTAACATCCATCAGAACAACAACTTCATATGGGCTACACTCTGACATACCCAATGTATTACAGAGCCAGCCATAAAACCCCTTCTCAAAATCACAAACATCTTTCCACCAATTGGCAGCACTGAAAGTAAGCTGCACTATACCAGCATACAAACCTAGCCCAATAGTAAAAAGTACTATCAAAAATGGGTACGATAATATCACAATTGGGGCCAGTAAAACCTTTTTAATGCAGCTGAAATGCTCGGTGACATGAAAGAATACATTATACCAAGCCATTGTGCCAATGTAAAATGAGTACAAGGCTGAAATTATCGTGACAAACGGAATGCATAAAAGGCTGAAGAGAAAAATGTGTGGACCATTGTAAAAAGAACATTTTGATATATCCATCTTGTTGTATTCTTCAGCTACAATAGCTGCCTCAATAATCTCAAGCTCCTCTCTTGATATGTTGAGTTTTACATCAACATTCTGGCCCTTCTTCTTTCCTCTTTTTATAGTTCCTGTCATAGTCAAATATCCATCCTTAGAAGTATCTGTCAGAGAGCAGTCAGGGGACATTGATCCTTCAGATTCAATGCGCAAAGCAGTTATTTCAGTATCAGTGTTATCTCCCTCCATGATTCCAGCAACAATGTTGACTCGTTTTTTCCTTTTAGCACTGTTTTTAAGACTGTCAGTGAGGTTGCCCATTTCGAAGCTGTTTTCTGACTGTGTTTGTGACAAGCTGATTGGGGTGGCTGATGAGCTTTCATTTTGATCAGAGTTTAAGATCTTGCAGCTTTTCTGTATGTCACTTTCATTAGCATCTCGCAGGTCACCGTGACTGGAGCAAGCATCAGATGAGTTTTCATATATCGGTGACAGATCTATTATCTCCCGGCTGCTGTTGAGAGTAGACAAAGCTTGATATCCATTCTTCTGGATATTTGGCTTCTGTGATTCTGAATCCCCATTGAAATCATTCAGCTCTTCATCGTTGACATCATTGATTATTGGAAGGTTAATTTTCATGCTGGACTTTAGGCCTTCCATTGTTGAGTGGATTATACCATTCACCACATGCTCTGATACTGGTGACAATCCATTCTTGTATTTTGTTTGGGCATCATCTGCAACTCCCTGTAAAATTAAAAATATTTAATTATGCTTCCCTAAAAATATACATAGTATGATAACTACTTGACCTACTTTCGTGCTGATAACACTTACAATGGAATAGTGGATATTGGAAGGAATGTAGTGTCGAGTGGCTTATCAAAATATTAGATTTATTTAGACGACGTTATCAACAACTACTAATTGGTTTCAGTATAATTAAAAACAACATCTCTACAACGTATTTCGAATATCAAATACTCCTACATAAAAATACGTACATCTCGCGTTAAGACCGGCCTGATAAAATGTAATCAAAATAGATTTTTGCACATTTCTCTCGACAAAATACAACAATACTTTCACTACATCATAAAGAAATCCGTACACTAGAACATTCTAAAATATTATCCGAAGGCATACAGACATAAATCACTGATGAAAATGGTGTAATTAGAACGTAAAATATTATATTTACTTGTACAGTAATTATGTGGTCTACATGGCTGGCTATTGTGTTCTGTTTCTTCCCATTTCGTTTCTTCGGTAATATAAATATAGGCTGTTCCACTTTAGCCATGGCTGGTTAAAATTTGGAAAGCGTAAATATGCAGCTAAAACACGAAACTTATACACAATTATATTAAAAATTTGCCGAATAATAAAAACAACAAACAGCGCCGGCCATTATTAAAATACGACTAATTCTAAAAGTTTTTAAATCAGGGCAGTTTAGTGTAAAATGCGAGAGAAGATTGACACCTTAATTTTGTCGCATTGTACTTCAGAACTTAATTAAAGTACGGTTCATTTCGAGATATCGGCTTAAATTTTTCTATTTATATTTTTTATTTGGTCTCCCAGGCTATAGCTTTAGAACAACTATAATAATTTATAAAAACATGAATTGTGAACATAAACATGTTCACGTTTCAGCATGTACAGACACCAAAGACATTAAAATTCAGACACACAGTTTCACATAGTGTAACAAATAGAATTTTCTGACTGGAAAAGTGGAAACTGGAAATGTACCGAAACGGAACGCGTCGCACCTATTTCATAACAATGACACAATTTGAGTTTGACATTTTCTGTCATCTCTCTCTCTAGTTTGTGATAATCGTCTGGCTGGATAGTGGATAGTGGATAGTTTAGTTTAACGAGTACATACTATTGGTTTAATTAAAATTGTTTTATGTCCCAGATAAGCAGCTAAAGAACAAAAATGTTAAAGGCAAACTTGCAAATGGTAAATTTTATGGCTGCAGAAGCAACGTTGTGATTTTCATTCATAAATTTGTTATTGTAACATAACCTCAACTATAACCTTTACAGGGAATGGTAAGCTTGGTAACTGGCGGAGCTTCGGGCCTGGGAAAGGCAACAGTAGAAAGATTTGTGAAAAATGGCGGAAAAGTAGTGATTCTGGATTTGCAAGGCACAAGAGCTACACAGCTAGCCCAAGAACTAGGCCAGAACGTAGCTGTAGCCACCGGCTGTGTAAGTATTTATTAATTACCTTGTCTGTTCTGGCCGCGATTTCTTTAGCGTGAAATTTCTTCTTCCCCCGATCCACCCAACCGCATCTCACATAGGGTCCTTTCTGACATTTTTCTTTTTGCTCGACTACTAAGGATTATAGTGTGATGTTACATAGTTATTTAAGATTTATCTTTGTAAGTTTGTGAAAACTTAGTTCTCATGGTCCTTGTTAATAATAATATATATAGTCTTGGGGGTTTAAATTGAATGTATAAAAACTGGATAAATACAACTCTCTTTGGGCTCTTTGATTACTCCGAGTATGTAGTACCTAATTCAAATAGGTAATACAGTCAGCAACTCTACGTCAATGCGCGTTTTGTATGTTCCTAATCTCTCAAATGTCAATTTATTTATCCTTTTGACACACACATGGACACCAGTGTCCATTTTTTTAATAATGTACTCAAAAGGTTTCTTGTACAGGGTGTCACATGTATTTGCAATTGTTGAATTGACCCTCCCTTTGCCTCCGTTAGTTTTAATATTCTTTTAAAAAGGGTGGTTCCTTTAATAAACCTACTTTGCAACACAGTAATTGCTTTAGACATAATTACACAGTTAAAAGCTTGGTGCTGTGTCAGTAATTATAGGTTGAAGCTCTAGTTTATGTTTCCTTTATCATATTATTATTTCAGTATTTATTTTAGTAGGTGACTTTTATGGCCCGCCTTTACTGGATTAGTAGTTTATTTTATATTATATTGATTATTGGATTATCCTCTTTCAAATAAGTTATTGTTGTTTTTTTATTTCATTGGTTGGTAGTAGGTCACAACATCGACTGCTGGCAGAAGTTACTACCCACCACACAAAGTCTTGCCGACAAGCGATTTTTCTGGTGAAGCCATATGAAGTATGAATCTGAGCAGATCGCTAAATGTTGTTGTGTCGGGAGTTGGGTCGTGGAGGGTCTCCAGATTAATCTCTCTCTGGCGCAGTATTGATGGTAACTTGGCGTTATTGCAAAAGTCTGGCGGTAATTCACACCGGGTCAGCTTCTAATGTTATACAAGGCGCAGGTCCAGGTCCAGGGACCTGCGGTACTCCACAGTACTGCTGTCATATTTGGGCTAGCACTGTAAAATGCCACCTGGTAACTTTGGATTTGGTGGAGAGGCGTGTGAAAAGAGTAACTGATGACCCATATTTGATTAATAACGGTCTCCAATGACTGGAGCACAGGCGTAGAGTAGGCAGTGTGTCGGTAGTCTATAGGATGCATTTTGGAGAGTCTGCGCGAGAATCGCATGAATTAATTCCGCTATTATCGGACGACTCGTTGTACGGCGGGTAGAGTATGTACCCTTAGGTGTCGTCCTAATTGGCAAAGATCGCACGAGCGTGATCGCACGATCGTCACGAACACGAGTTCAAACATACAGATTTGATGCGATCGCACGATGACACGATGCGTTCTCTTCGTGCGATGAGTTCAAACATACAGTTATCATCAGGGTGTCCTATGCGTACGATCGTTATTAAGCATTTCACGTTCTCGCACGATTAGTTGCGAGGTTCAAATTAGGACACTGATGTTTGTTTTTTTTATTTTTTTTTTTATTTTTTTTTTATTAAAGTATAAACCAGCGCTTGACCGCAATCCTGCCTGATGGTAAGCAGTGACGCAATCGTTGATGGTAAAGCGCACTAGTTTATTAAGAGCCTATTCACTCTAGCCTTGAAGACACTCAAATTGTAGTCCGACGGAAACACCGCCGCCGGCAGATTGTTCCAGTCCCTCGATGTACGCGGTATAAAGGAGGAGGCGAAACGCTTCGTCCGGATCGTAGAGGTGTTAACAACATAAGGGTGGAATTGGAAACTCGTCGTACGACGGGTCGTCCGATGGTGGAACGGAGATGGGGGAATTAAATCGTGCAATTCCCTCGCACACTCCCCAGAATGTATCCTATAGAACACCGAAAGGCTGGCTACTCTACGCCTGTGCTCTAGGCTTTGGAGACCAACTCGAGTTAAATCAGGGTCACCAATCAGCCTCTTCGCACGCCTCTCCACTGAATCCAAAGTGGCCAGGTGACGTGACACTTAGCAGCACCAGCCCAAATGTGGCTGCAGTAATCCACACACGAACGGACCTGTGCTTTGTACAACATTAGAAGCTGCCCTGGTGTGAAGTACTGCCGGACCTTTGCGATTACACCAAGTTTTCTGGCAGCCACCTTGGCCTTGGACTCAATGAACCGCCCAAAGTTTAGGTTCGAGGAAATCTCAATACCCAAAAGCTGAAGGCGGTCGGTACACTCCAAGGATACATTCCGAAAAGAAGGAGCCAAGGTGAACGGGCTCCTTTTGGCGGTGAAAAGACACGCCTGCGTTTTGGCGGCATTGAATGCTACAAGATTGGCATTGCCCCATTCGGAGACTGCCTGAAGTGCAACACTCGTTCGCTCTACCATGGCCTCTCTTTCGGACCGGATTGATTCCCTACTAGCCCGAGCATCCGGCAGGTATCTCTTCACAACTGTGCTGTCATCTGCATACCCATAGATACCGGGCATCAGCAGATCGTTAATATGCAGCAGAAACAGAGTTGCAGAGAGAACAGACCCCTGAGGAACACCGGCATTAGTCGACATGGGCTCAGATGAGCATCCGTCGACAACAACTCGGAGGGACCGTTCAGTCAGGAAGTCTTTTACCCAGCCAGTCAGGCTAGGGGAAATGCCGTACGCTGGAAGCTTACTCAAAAGGCCAGCGTGCCATACCCGGTCGAAGGCCTTCGAGACATCAAGGGAGACAGCAATTGCTTCCCCATTCCTCTCGAGTGCCTCGCCCCACAAGTGAGTGGCATACACTAGTAGGTCCCCAGTTGACCGATTGCGGCGAAACCCGTACTGTCTGTCACTGAGGAGATCGTTACCTTCCAGGTATGCCAAAAGGCGCGAGTTCAATACACGCTCCATAATTTTGCAAAGTATGGAGGTGATCGAAATCGGCCGATAGTTGTTAGGATCGGCACGACTACCCTTTTTGGGCACGGGCTGCACGTTGGCAAGCTTCCAGGACTTGGGCACTATACCAGTCCCAAATGAGAGGCGATACAAGCGTGTCAACACAGGAGACATCTCGGGCGCACATGCTTTTAGAACAATCGCTAGTATACCATCCGGACCACTAGCCTTATTCACGTCCAGACGACACAGTGCTCTCAGAACCTCCTTGTTCCGAATGCGAACCTCAGGCATTGAAGTACCGCAGTGGGGTAAAATAGGTGGAGTAGCACTGCCAGTATCAAGACGCGAATTATGGGCAAAGAGAGATGCAAAGAGACCTGCTTTCTCTCTCGCCGTATGAGCCAGTGTTCCATCAGGCCTAACCAGCGGAGGCAGTGAGGGCCGACAGAAGTTCGCCTCGACCGATTTGGCAAGGGACCAAAAAGATCTGCTACCGGAAGGCTGCGCAGATAACTTGTTGCCAATATGGGTAATACGGTCAAAGCGAGCCTTCTTTAGCGCCTTTTTGTAGGACTTGGCAGCACGGTTAAAGGCTCTCTTCTTTGAGCTTAGATCCGGAGCTCCGCGGTCACGAGCGTCAACCCAGGTGAGAAATGCCGTGTGCTTACGCTGTTCAGCTTGGGCACAATCGGCATTGAACCATGGGCGAGCCGAGCCACCGACGGGCACGTCATTATAGGGAATAAAATATTCCATAGCTTGACGCACCGCATCGGTTATAGCATCCGCACAGCTCGACGGATTGCTAGAAGAGAAGCAGACCTGCTGCCAAGGATAAGACGCAAAGAAATGGCGCATCTCATCCCAGTCTGCTGACCTGTATCGCCACATTCGCCGTTCACCACGAGAGTCGTGATCTGGTGGGGAGAAGGTCGACACAGACTTCACCAATTAGGACGACGCCTTACGTTGTTGATACCAATATGATCAGGACGAAGCGTTGTGTACATAGAAATGTGCGCGGTATAAAAAACGAGACGACGAGGACTGGAACAATTTGCCTGGTGTTATATACATAGGATTATATTCTATTTAAAAAAAAAAGATATGAAAGGTTCCATGGTTTTCTTAACAATCAATTCAGCCTATAGCAGTCCACTGCTGGACATAGGCCTCTCCTAGTTTGGGCCACATCACCATCATGTTAACAATACAAAACATAATGTGCCATTAACCACACATTAGTGGTAACATTTGCCCTACTAACTCAACCTTACTGTTACAACGCAAAGGCTCTTTTAATGTCAAATTGTTACCACCGATGTGCAGTTGACTATACAAAAGTATTAGAACAAGACTACCTATTGTGAGTTTATCATAATTGAGATCTAGTTCAAATAAAATATAATGTACTATGTTCTATGTCCCGTGTGGTACCAGGCTTAGGGTGCTTACATAAAGAAACAGGTTTCCGGGACACACAAGTCTGTGCGGGTCAGTACCGACCGGTGCAGGGGCAACTTGCCAAAAGAAACAGGTACAGGTAACCTGTTTCTTTATAAGTAAGCGCATAAGTAAACAAGTAAATATTATACCTGCACCGGTTGGTACTGACACTCACAGATTTGTGTGTCCCGGAAACCTGTTTCTTTATGTAAGCACCTTTAGATACCATCCTATATCCTCCCGTAGGTGTCGTAAGAGGTGATTAAGGTAACTCTCAACAGGGAAGCGGGCAACAGCGCTTCTCCTGTGGAATATCAAATTACTGCGATCCCCTACCCGCCTGCTAAGTGTGGGGATTACGGCAAACTAATGCCTTGGGAGAGGCCTTTGCCCAACAGTGGACCTCTATAGGCTGAAAAAGAGGATGCTCTATGTTATGGGTTTGGGTTCCCTACTTGGCTCTTCAAGTGGACCATTGTGCGTGGTTAAATATTTTCTTTGTTTACTATTTTGGATTCTTTTTATACTAGCACTAGCGGCCGCCAGCGACTTCGTTCGCGTGGAGTTTGTTATGCTCCACTCCTATTGGTCGCAGCGTGATGTTGTATAGTCTAAAGCCTTCCTGGATTAATAGACTATCCAACGCAAAAATATTTTTTCAAATCGGACCAGTAGTTCCTGAGATTAGACCGTTCAAATAAACATACAAACTAACTCTTCAGCTTTATATATTAGTATAGATGAGTTTCAACCCATTTATTCCAAATTTTATTCATTGCAGGTCACATCAGAAGCAGATGTAAAAAAAGCACTAGACATAGTAACAGATAAGTTTGGGCGGCTAGACACATTAGTCAACTGTGCGGGCCAGTCATTCGCTCATCAAGTATACAACTTCTACCAAGACAAGACCTGTAAAATGGACTGGTTTGTCCACTGTGTAAATGTAAGTTATTTATATTTTTTGTTATGTTAATGGTGCAATGGTGGCCTAGTGGTATTGGCTGCGATTTACAAGTTGTCTCTGTGGTCGGCCATAACATCGGCCGCCGGCAGAAGTTACCACCTACCAGACAAAGTCTTGCCACCAAAGCGATTTGTCGTGTTTCGGCATGATGTCTTGCGAAGCCGTACGGAGGACAGGTCTGAGCAGTTGTTGGGAGTTTGGTCGTGGAGGGTCTTCAGATCAATCTCCCTTTGGCGCAGCATCGTTGGTCGTGTTGTTGGGTTTGACATTGCATCACCTCGCTCAACTGCCGTCTTCCTTCCTATTCGCTCAGTTTTTCTGAATGAATAGGCTCTTAATAAACTAGCGCGCTTTACCATCAACGATCGCATCACTGCTTCCCATCAGGCGGGATTGCGGTCAAGCGCTAGTTTATGATTATTAAAAAAAAAAAAGTTGTAAGTCGTAGGTTTGAACTTCGTCAGGAGCTTTACTTTGTGTAAATATTTCTTCACCACTGCTCTCAAAACGGCGAAGGAAAACATCGTGATGTTCTAGAGGCAAAATTTCGAAGACATGTGACATCTACCAACGGGAACTGGGCTCGCGTGGTAGTTTACGGCCCACTCCCTCTCACCAAGGGGACGCCTGTGTCCCAACAGTGGGAACATTATAGGCTTCTTCTTCTTCTTCAGCCTATGGATGTCCACTGCTGGACAAAGGCCTCCCCCAAGGCTTTCCACGCTGACCGGTCTTGTGCTGCCCGCATCCATCGGCTTCCCGCGACCTTCACCAGGTCATCGGTCCACCTTGTTGGGGGCCTCCCTACGCTGCGTCTTCCAGTACGTGGTCGCCACTCCAGAACCTTACTGCCTCATCGGCCATCGGTTGTACGAGCAATGTGCCCTGCCCACTGCCACTTAAGTTTAGCGACTTGCAGAGCTATGTCGGTGACTTTGGTTCTTCTGCGGATCTCCTCATTTCTGATTCGATCACGCAGAGAAACTCCGAGCATAGCTCTTTCATTATAGGCTGATTATATTTTAAAGGAATAGTCCTTTGGTCCAGCATCAATTGAAACTTACATTATCACCCTTATTCATAAACGCTGCTTAAAGTTAACTAGTGATTAGCGATTGTTTAAACATACATTTTAGACGTTTGCACATCACTTAACTTTAATCATTGTTTATGAATAAACCCTTTAAACTCTGTGGTCTTTATTCATTAAGGATGATTAAAGTTAAGTGACGTTAAAAGGTCAAAAATGTATGGTTATAGAATCGCTAATCATTAGTTAACTTTAAGCAGCGTTTATGAATAAGAGGGTATGTTTCCAATTGAAGCTAAGTATTTCAAGTTGAACGAATATTAACTTTATTTCAGTTATGGTTGCGATGATTTAAGAAGATCATTTCTCGTAATAGGGTAGTTGACTAAAAAAAAACTAATTAGTCCGTCAATCGGATATCAAAAAAATACTAGACACGTATTTTTTCTTTTTTCGTATAAACAAAAAATGAAGACGACACAGTGCGTTGAAAACTCGTGTGACGTCACTGCACGCTACACTTTTTAGCGAGCAGTGACGTCGTCAGCCTCCTCTCCTGATCTTTGATGCCTTTTATATTTGTCAATTTTTATTGATTTGATAAAACAAAATATACGTATCCAATATTTTTCTATAATCTGAATGACGGACTAAATAGAATCATTTACCCAGGAAACATCACTATTAAATATGTTTAAAATCTACTTGCATTGGAATTGGAAAATTGGAAATTCGAGAGTTTTTATCACACTCTTAAAATCAAAGTAAATAGTTCAATTCAAAATGATAGAGAAAAAAAATATGTAGTGAAAATGAATTTTATTGGCACCCATTCTCCTGTTCAGAAACTAAACAAATTTTAAGTTAAGTGCAACTTTTTCTTTTTATTTCATTAAGAAAAGGATAGAAGATACCATTTTAGTTTAATTCTGTCAAATTAAGATACTCCATAGACAGTTTAGACGCGATTATAAACATGGAGACTAAAAATACGCCAATTTACGTCAACCGCGGACTAATTTGGACTATTTTTCTATCCTTTTCTTAATACAATGTAAAGAAAAAGATGCATTGACCTTAAATTTAGTTTAGTTTGTGAACAAGAGAATCAGAGCCATTGTGTTGGAATTCGTTATTTTTCCAAATACATATTTGTTTACATCACTGCAAGTGGTCATTATGTACTAAACCGACTATATTGTCGACTACACTGAACCAATATTCGCGCCAAGCTCCATAAAGAATAGAGATAAACAAACCAATTTAGGGTTATCACAACTCACATTTTACAAATCTCCTGTTATCTGCATGATTATCGACTTTTACATTTTAACTATTTATTAACAATTCCTATTGCCGCACATTTCAATAGAATCACTAAAATAACATGCATAATAACTTGGTATTTCAAAAACCATTAAAAAGTCGACATTAATTTTACGTGATAGCCCTACAAAAAAAGAAAGATGGATGAAATCCAGATATTAAACACATTTTGTGGTATTCAACCAATGAATAAAGTTGAGGCGTTTGTCAATACGATTTTGCTTATTTTAATTACTTTCAAATCATCTGCATAATACATGAATGTGTTATAAGTACACTTCTGGACACATCTATTATCTATTATTTTATTATCTATTGGCCTACCTTGCATTTTCAGTTTCGTTTGGTCCTAGCTAAAATTTTATATTAGGTCGAGCAAAAAGTTTTTATGCACTTTTGAACATGGCACATTCACAATTTCATTCAATAGTCTTTTTTTGAATTTCGAACACAGAATTTAAAGAAACAAAAGACAATTTGGAGCCTGTTTGTTGATATCAAACAATTGAATACTAAGAAAAATTGATTTTATTGGTTTACTTGGATTTAATTCTTGAAAAAGTGATTGATATCTTTGGTTTTGCAACAAACACTACTTATTCTTATCATTAAGGTGAGATTCTATCAATAATCTATGGGTACTGCACCTGAAGTCGCCGCCCAAGCTGTGGCACTTATTCAGATCGGACACAGCCAAAGAAATGTGAGTGTTCAACTTAATTTAAGTCGATCTGCGGTCCGAAATGTTTATCGGAGGTACCTAGAGCCTGGCGGCTTTGTTCGTCGCCAAGGAAGGCCACGATCTCGGCTCACAACTGAAAGGCAGGATCGATTCATCGTGACGACCAGCTTGAGAAATTGTCATCTTACCTCCATTGAGATACAAAACCAACTTCGCGACTTCTACGGACTATCTGTGAGCGCTCGAACTGTTTGGAGAAGGTTAAAAGAACGCGGTATCGTACCACACAAGCCAGCTAATGGGCCCAAACTAACGCGAGCCCACCGAACAGCGCGCCTTCATTTCGCACGCACTCATTTAAATTGGACACAGCAAGATTGGAGCCGTGTACTCTTTTCTGATGAGTCTAAAATTGTGTTACATAGCAATGATGGAAGGAAGAAGCTCTACCGACGTAAGAGAGAGCGTTTCGCACAATGCTGATTTGAAGAGAGGGTTGCTTATGACGGTGGCTCATGGACTGTCTGGGGCGGTATATCCGCGAGCGGCAAAACTCAACTTGAGGTTGTTACAGGACCACGGCTGCCAACATTAAATACTGAAAGGTACATTTGTGAGTGCTTAGAACCTCACGTGATACCATACGCGGACTATGTGGGCCCAAATTTGCTTTTTATGCATGATAATGCAAGAGCCCATACGGCCGGCATCGTCAGGGAATTTCTGCGGGATGTGAACATCACAGTTATTGACTGGCCAGCCAGAAGCCCAGACATGAACCCCATTGAGCACATATGACATGAAATGAAATCGTTTATTAAGCAAGTAGGATCACTTTTACACGTCATGTTTTTTTTTTTTTTTTTTTTTTTAATTAGATGAAGCCGGCATTTCCTAACTGACTACCTCTGAGAAGAAATAGCCGAAACAAACTCAGGGATCATCGTCTTTTTTCAAGTCCAGACATTAAAAATGAAAATGTTTACAATAATTTACCTTCTAATTACGCATATTGCTTAATAACAATGCTTAACAGAGCGTACAGCTCAGTCCCAAGCTTTTTTGTCTTCTAAATAATCTGTGATTTTATAATACCCCTTTTTGCAAAGTTTGGCCTTTATATACTTTTTAAATCGTTTAATGGGTAAGTTTCGAATGTCCATGGGAAGCTTGTTGTAAAAGTTGAACATTGACCCATGAACGAGTTGCCTACTCTGTGGAGACGAGTGTGACGTACAGCAAGATTGTGTTTGTTCCTGGTATTTATATTATTAATATCGCTTATTTTCTTCAAATCCGACATATTTTTATGTACATACATAAGATTTTCAAATATATACTGTGAAGCTACAGTCAGAATGTCCACCTCTCTGAATTTTCTCTAAGAGAATCTCTAGGATCAAGGTTGTAAATGGCTCGAACAGCCCTTTTCTGTAAAACAAAGATGGTATTGATGTCCGCACAAGTTCCCCAGAGAAAAATCCCATAAGTCATAAGACTATGAAAATAACTAAAATAAACAATTCTGGCTATATGGGACGAGCTAAAAAGACGTGTTAGGGCTCGTCAGCCAGTTGCCCAGACGATGCAGGAATTGAAAACTGTCATAGAAGAGGAATAGGAAATGATCCCTCAAAATTTCATAGAGCGGTTGATAAACTCTATGCCTAATCGTATGAGAGCTGTGGTAGATGCCCATGGAGGTAACACGCGTTATTAAATTAAACCTTTGTTTGATACAACATGTTTTTTATTCAAAAATCAATTGCCTTTAACAAGGCGCATATCCGACTTGTTAGGCGTAGCACCATGTCGTATGGTATTCTGAATTCAAATTTAAAACAATACGATTGAAAAAGATGGTAAAATGTATCAGATTTAAAACTGCATCAATAGGTTTTGTTCAATCTAGCAATCAGATTTCGGTAGGGGCCATCGAAACCTAAACTCTAAGGTGGGCCAATAGATGTGTCCAGAAGTGTATATGTATCAAAAATTTTAATTTATTAGGAAATTAGCTTACATGTGTTATATTTAATTCAAATCGGTTAAGCGTTCTATACACATCATAAATATCGAAACTAATAAACTGTTTACATTAGTAGGAAGTAGAATTATTACTTTTATGAAAATCATCTATCTAGAAAAGGTTGTTAACATCTGACTTTTAGGTGTAAACTACTCGTTGCGTCGCAACGGTTTGTTTACCTCTATTCTTTATCGAATTTGGCCGACATATACCGCCTTATTCATAAACGCTGCTTAAAGTTAACTAGTGATTAGCGATTCTTTCATCACACATTTTTGACCTTTTAACGTCACTTAACTTAAATCATCCTTTATTAATAAACACCATAGTGTTTAAGGGGTTTAAACATAAGCGATGATTAAAGTTAAATAACGTTAAAAGGTCAAAATGTATGTTTAAAGAATCGCTAATCACTAGTTAACTTTAAGCAGCTTTTATGAATAAGAGGGATAGTTTGATAGATTCAGAATACAGTTCTAAACTTCCGTAGACAGCGCAGCGTAGCTTAGAAACTTTTCGTCTGGAATCAAAATCAGAAAATAAAAAAAACTCCGTCTACTGCCGATATTTGAACGTGACAACGTCTATTACATGTTTACACATCGGGCGCTCTAGGGGTGGGGGTAAACTAGGCGTGGACTCCGTGTGGCGTCAGATTCGGCCGTTACGGTGTTTTCGAGAATGACTCCACGCCGTACCAATTTAATAGACGTTGTCACGTCAAAAACAGCAAGGTATGATTCCATCAACAGGTAGTGCAACAAAGTAGTCGGTTCAGTCTAAATTGAAAGTAAATCTTCATAATAACGACACTCGCGGGCGCGTTAACCACTGCAATATTAAGTTGTTAGTGGGTAGTAAGATTTACGGCGCATCCTTGCAGTTATCACAGTTATTAGCTGGGCGTACTTTATAGCAGTTTAGTTACCTACAACTTTCTTGTATAAAACAGAAATTCTAGAACATTTCTTGTTTTCTAACGGCGTCCCTCGGGTTTATCCGCATACGTTTCGTTACTGTGGGATAGTCCGGATAAAAACGGATATTCCATATCAGTTCCATAGTAGTTTATGCATGATAGTGCAAAACACATCCATATTTCCACACACACTTTGACGGTTAAAACAATAACTATGCCCCGCGGTTTCACGCGCAAAGATCGTGTAAGTTGATTCTGGTTAATCATCCAAACCCGTTCAGTAGTTTTTGCCTGAAAGAGGAGCAAACAGTATATTAGTAGGATTATTAGGATTTATAGTTTAAAAATAAATCGAAAGCTTTTGAAATCAACTTTAAAATTACAAATGACACATTAGGCTGAATTGGCCGAGAAGGTTTTTAGGGTTCCGTAGCCAAATGGCAAAAAACGGAACCCTAGATTCGTCATGTCTGTCTGTTCGTCTGTCCGTCCGTATGTCACAGCCATTTTTTTTCCGAAACTATAAGAGCTATTCTGTTGAAACTTGGTGGGTAGATATATTCTGTGAACCGCATTAAGATTTTGATGCTAAAATAAAAAAGAAATAGTAATAAATATTGGGGGCTCAAACACATGTGGGGTATCTATGGATAGGTCTTCAGAAATGGTATCGAGGTTTCTAAAATATTTTTTTGTAAACCGAATAGTTTGCGTGACAGACGCTTCCAAAGTGGAAAAAAGTTGCCCCCCCCCCTCTAACTTCTAAAATAAGAAAATGAAAAATCTAAAAAAAACATGATGTACATTACTATAAAAACTACCAATGAAAATTGTTTTGAACGAGATCTAGGAAGTAGTTTTTTTTAATACCTCGTAAATCGTAAACCGCTTATTACTGCGTAATCTTTCATACAAATAACTTAAATCCTTAAATTAAACCAATGGTACGGGACCCTTTGTGCGTGAGTCCGACACGCACTTGGCCGGTTTTTGATTTTGTTTGAGTTTGGTCGAATTCCCAATATACATACATATCTATAGACCTTATCGTACTTTGTTTAGCTTCATAACAGTTCTTGTATTATATTTGGAGATTTTAACGAAGACTATCTTAGTAACAGCAGTACTACAGTATTTAAATTAAAAATGACACTGGTTATCACTCCAGGTTTTTTTCTAACATTCCTTATGTAGTAGGAATCTATACAGTATGTTAAGAAAACCCTGTCCGACCCATAAGGATAATAAAGAAACACATGACCAAATATAATATAAAATTTTACGTAATCATCATAGTACCAATACAAATAAATTTTGAAATAATCTTTTTTCCCGCGAATTAATTCCAACTTCCCCGAAATTTGGTAATTTTTAAAAAAGTGACAACACCGGTATTTTTATGAGCGAATAGCGATGCGACCACGTGCCGCGTGCCCTGCCGCCCGCCGCCCGCGGAAGGGTGCTTACACACATTTATTAAGTTACATCTTTTTGCGAAATAATATTAATTTTTTTGGGGGATTTTTTTTTTAAGTTTAGCCCGGTTTTATATCCATTAGTAGAATCAGTTATCGATACCTAACAACACCTTCACGGGTCGGACAGGGTTTTCTTAACATACTGTATATTCTTTCTTTAGTTATCATCGACCTTTGTGATTTTTGTCCATTTTTAGGATTCCGTACTTAGTATGTCAACTCAATATAACAAATAGACCAAGTTTTTAACTCTTAAGTGGGAACACTTGTTTTGACGTACGGGAAACTACAGAAATGGACACTGAGCATGGCCCTACTCTCACTAGGCCGGTTTTTTCTTAAATCTATCTTGTATTCCAGGTAAACACAATAGGCACATTCAACACAATACGATTAGCAGCAGGTCTCATTGGCAAGAACAAACCAGACGACAATGGACAAAGAGGCGTGATAGTGAACACAGCATCTACAATCGCGTATGAAGGAGATATAGGCCAGGCAGCATATGCGGCGTCTTCTGCTGCGATTATTGGCATGACGCTACCGATAGCAAGGGACCTGGCTTCACAAGGAATTAGAGTTATGACTGTTGCTCCAGGTGAGATAGCTTTTTTTTTCTCTATAATAATAAACTAGTACTTGACTGCAATCCCGCCTAATGATAAGCAGTGATGCAATCGTTGATCCTATTCAGTAAAAAAAAACTGAGTGAATAGGAAGGAAGACGGCAGTTGACAGAGGTGATGCAATGTTTAAACCCAACAACACGACCAACGATGATGCGCCAGAGGGAGATTGATCTGGAGACCCTCCACGACCAAACTCCCGACACAACTACATTTGGCGCATCGTACCCGGCGCGCATCGCAACACAAATGCTCAGACCCGTCCTCCGTACGGCTTCACCAGACATCACCGGAACACGATGATCCGCTTGGCAGCAAGACTTTATCTGGTGGGTGGTAACTTCTGCTGGCGGCCGCTGTTATGGCCTACCACCGAGAAATGAGAGCATTTATACAGGGTGTATCTGACATCGTAACGCAAACTTCGTAAAAAAGCTACACCGCATGCCACTAACAAAATTATGATAGTCATTTATGTCGTTAATGTGCGGGTACAGAAATAACAGTGTTTAAAAAAAAGTGTCGGCTCGGCCTACGAACGTTGCAAGCGTGCCGCCGTGCGTGTTTGTAGGTATGACATTGACCCCTAATGCGAATTCTATTAAATCAGCTGATAGGGTAGTTTTCCTAGTTTTGTTCACATTGAGCTTTTTTGTGTAATTAACGAATTAATTATTTTTTATTTATCTGCGTGAATGTGTGTGAATACTGCGTGACCGATTGAGTTTTTGATTGACTTAATATCATTCTCCTGCCCATACTTATTATACCAATTTATTTGGGTAGGCGGTCCTTTTCCATACTTCCCTATTAGTGATGTTCTTGGTAGCCACCCCTATTATAGCTGTATATAGGGGATGATTAAAGAAAATATGCATGGCCTTTATGAATAATGCAGTCTTTGCAATGAATGCAATCTTTTCTTTGTTTTTCGCCTACTCTTAAAGCCAACTTAACCGACAGTAAAACCAAGATGAGATTTACAATAACGCCGATTCTCTTTTACAATCTAAACTCCATTAACGATCAATAAATCTTTTTCTTAATATTTCATTAAGAAAACGACGGAAAATAAAATATGAGTTCAGTCCTGTCAATTTATTCAGCGCTTTATTGTTTTTTCGTGGGTTTTTTTTTTTATAATTATAAACTAGCGCTTCGCCGCAATCCCGCCTGATAGTAAGCAGTGATGCGATCGTTGATGGTAAAGCGCGCTAGTTTATTAAGAGCCTATTCACTCAAAAAAACTGATAGGAATAGGAAGGAAGACGGCAGTTGAGCGAGGTGATGCAATGTTATACCCAACAACACGACCAACGATGCTGCGCCAGAGGGAGATTGATCTGGAGACCCTCCACGACCAAACTCCCGACACAACTACATTTGGCGCATCGTACCCGGCGCGCATCGCAACACAAATGCTCAGACCCGTCCTCCGTACGGCTTCACCAGACATCACCGGAACACGATGATCCGCTTGGCAGCAATACTTTATCTGGTGGGTGGTAACTTCTGCTGGCGGCCGCTGTTATGGCCTACCACCGAGAAATGAGAGCATTTATACAGGGTGTATCTGACATCGTAACGCAAACTTCGTAAAAAAGCTACACCGCATGCCACTAACAAAATTATGATAGTCATTTATGTCGTTAATGTGCGGGTACAGAAATAACAGTGTTTAAAAAAAAGTGTCGGCTCGGCCTATGAACGTTGCAAGCGTGCCGCCGTGCGTGTTTGTAGGTATGACATTGACCCCTAATGCGAATTCTATTAAATCAGCTGATAGGGTAGTTTTCCTAGTTTTGTTCACATTGAGCTTTTTTGTGTAATTAACGAATTAATTATTTTTTATTTATCTGCGTGAATGTGTGTGAATACTGCGTGACCGATTGAGTTTTTGATTGACTTAATATCATTCTCCTGCCCATACTTATTATACCAATTTATTTGGGTAGGCGGTCCTTTTCCATACTTCCCTATTAGTGATGTTCTTGGTAGCCACCCCTATTATAGCTGTATATAGGGGATGATTAAAGAAAATATGCATGGCTTTTATGAATAATGCAGTCTTTGCAATGAATGCAATCTTTTCTTTGTTTTTCGCCTACTCTTAAAGCCAACTTAACCGACAGTAAAACCAAGATGAGATTTACAATAACGCCGATTCTCTTTTACAATCTAAACTCCATTAACGATCAATAAATCTTTTTCTTAATATTTCATTAAGAAAACGACGGAAAATAAAATATGAGTTCAGTCCTGTCAATTTATTCAGCGCTTTATTGTTTTTTCGTGGTTTTTTTTTTTTTATAATTATAAACTAGCGCTTCGCCGCAATCCCGCCTGATAGTAAGCAGTGATGCGATCGTTGATGGTAAAGCGCGCTAGTTTATTAAGAGCCTATTCACTCAAAAAAACTGATAGGAATAGGAAGGAAGACGGCAGTTGAGCGAGGTGATGCAATGTTATACCCAACAACACGACCAACGATGCTGCGCCAAAGAGAGATTGATCTGAAGACCCTCCACGACCAAACTCCCAACACAACAACATTAGGCGCATCGTACCCGGCACACATTGCAACACAACTGCTCAGACCCGACCTCCGTACGGCTTCACCAGACATGATGCCGGAATACGACAAATCGCTTGGCGGCAAGGCTTTGTCTGGTGGGTGGTAACTTCTGCCGGCGGCCGATGTTATGGCCTACCACCGAGAAAAATCCTCATGGATACCCTAGTTTGGGAATAACGGAAGGTTATATCGGACTCTTACAGCCTAGAACCCCATTATTTGTTCGAGTAACATGAGTCGGGGGCCCGGGAGATACTACTACATTCGCCGCACTCCCGTTTGTTATCAGCTCGCCATCCCTAGCGGGTGCAAACTGTCTATCGAAAATCTTAATTTGGCAGGACTAAACTAACACTACTTTCTGTCTGTATGAGTATACTTTGTGAACAAGGACATCAACGCCATTCACTGTTCTGTTTTTTTCAGGTCTCTTCGATACGCCCCTTACAAACTATCTACCAAAAAAGGTGCTGGATTACTTAAAGCGCATGATACCATTCCCCTCTCGTCTTGGGAAGCCAGAAGAATTTGCGCACCTAGTCACCAGTATAGTAGAAAATCCAATGCTGAATGGGGAGGTTATACGATTGGATGGGGCGCAACGATGGTTCCCGCTGTAGAATAGTATAGATTTTAAGACTGATAATAAATGTTTAGGTATGTAGATATGTTTGTTTTTTTTTGCTGGCTTGTACATTCCCTCCTTTTCCCTGGGTTGTTGGCGATTGTGCAGAATAAGAACATATCTTTGTCTTCTGTCCAGATCAGTTCCAGTTAAAATCATCAATCGTTAGCGAGATGCCAATTTCGTTCGGCCAATACTTCTGCGATTTTTTTTACGTTTTAGAACGATATGCAGTTAGGTGGGTTTTATATTGCGGGTACGCTGCCGTCCTAGAGGCTCTTGGCTATTCCAGGGATACCGTATGGCCTCCGCTGAGGCAGCGAGCTTGCATGCCAGATTGCCGTCATGAGAACTGGAGGCAAAAGTCCTTGCTCACACTTGGGAGTGGGGCGTGAGGACGCAAAAAGCCGAGGCATAACTCGGCTGCCGAGAGATATCACAGAACAGTGGACAGAGCTTCAGCAGAATGTCGTGGCGACATGAAGAGTGCGATTTCCGCTACCCCGTACTGGGCATACAACAATAGCAGTGCCACCTTACGCCTAAAGGCTGATTTACATGGTGCAATTTAATTGCCTATGGCATACAATAAAATTGATGCAACAGATGACTTGCGTCGTCTAAATGGAGTTTAGATAATGCAACTTCATTGTTGCTTCAACTTAATTGAAGCGATGGGCAATTAAATTGCACCATGTAAATCAGTCTTAACGTAGGTGCTCACCAGTGACCAGATAATGGGTAGCTCGTCGCCCAATAAGGACCAGGCCCGGAACGATGACGCGTTGTGTTCCACGCGCGACTCTATGAGATGTGACAGAGTCCACTAGGACCGTTGTCTGCCAGGGCCGTGGGTTGTTCGAAACAAATGCCGTGGCTCCAGGCAATAGTAATGAAGGAACACGGGTGGGTTTTAGTCAGTAAGCCTGACACGGCTATCCGGTCCGCATAGAGCGGGAGAAGTCATTTGGTTTGTCTTCTTCAGATCGATCAAATCAATTTCAAAAGAAAAGAAAAACATATTCAAATCTTTCAAAATCAATTTGGGCATTCACGAAACGAACATGTCCAAGCTTCCGTTACATTCAAAAGTGCCTTCGACTGCCACCCGAAGTATTTGTTATCGCCTCCAAACAAAACCGGCTTAAACGGACAATACCAGCGAGCAGCGGAACGGCAATAACTTAATAAATGATTACATATTTATTTCAATCGCTCGGTTTGTTTTCTGAACGGGCCCGGTTGTTTATCATCGCGTTTATTGCTTTATACGCTGTCAAAGTGACAGTTGGCGTGGCGCGACGCGAATGCGCGGTGGGGCGTCGACGCGCGGGAAATGCATGTGCGTAGGGATGTGGCCCTTGTCGATTGATCGGGACATTGGTAGTCGCTCGACTGAGTTATGGTTGGTCGTTAAAATTAAAAGTATGGCAAGGAATGTGGATGGAATGGTTTTTGTATTTATTTTGTGTGATTAATGTGCACTTATACCAGTATCGTTGTACCAAGTATTCTCTCGTCTTTAAATCTTTTGGTTCTTAAAGGCTAAGGACAAAATTACTGCTGCTATTCAAATTTGTATCATAGAAAAAAATAATATTGACCTCGTCGCTGCAAAAGGCAGATAAGGAAGAGTGAGGGAAAGCTCCAACTCCATCCTGAAGACTATAGCGGGGAGGTACGAATCTCCTCTATTAGGTGATATTGTTCGAAAATATATTTCGAACAAAAGCCTTGTTTATAAATAGAAATATGTTTACTGAAATATGTAGGTATAAGTTATCTTTTGTCTTTGTTTACTTACCTACATGGATGTTGATCATACGAAATAAAGTTTTTTTTTAAAAGGTAAACCGAATCGCATAAGAAAATTAAATATATTTTGGTTCAGAGAGTCCAGTGGATTCTGCGAAAGTCCGAACGCAACTCAGCCCATAGCTACCATATACAGGTAATCCTCGTGGAGGAGGAGGAATTTTCACATCTTTGTGGTCTGTGGCACGGTTGTCGTTGCCCGCGTCCTAGCCGAAAGCGATCATCGCTTGATTAAATGAACAATGATATACTCTCGCGATCATTCAAGTCCTGTATAGGTCATCATTCAGGTAAGACTAGGTACTCACGAGCGCGTTTTTCCTGATTATATCCTCGCACTAGATTTACAACGGACTGCTCAGTGTCTTTATGTACCTACTGGTGAAAATCCAATAACGTACGACATAGGTACATGGTCAGTCTTCTCACCATGGGCGTACATTAGATATCTGTAGTGTAGTGTGTAGGGCAAACAGACGCAAAAGATCCTGATTTATAGGTAGTTAAATAAATAAAACTAAATTTAACTACATATGCATACATGCAATTAAATCGCATCTACTTAAAGAAGTCTCCTTTAAAATTAATCTTCGAGGACATTCTGCAAAATATTTTTAGTCACCTACGATTTGATTTAGCTTTATCAAAATAAAACCATGTCCATTAAAACAACTGCTAAATGCTAATCGCTCGCAACTTCAGCTCGCAACTCCCTACCGAAGATTAAGCGTTAAAACGCTCGGTTAGATTCGATAATCTTGCGCGCTATAGTCGCACGCGATTTGGCAACTATGTAGGCACACCGTACATTTTACCAGTGTCTACTGCGTGGTTTATTTAAAAGTTAGAGATAAGTCCCCATTTATGTATACTTTACTAATTAGGGGGGTTCATACAAGTTCTGCGAGATTTCCATAGGCATCTGCCGCCTCCTGGGTACGCCCATGTTTCATACATTTAAACTCTTCGGTACTAGTCAATTTAAAACATACTGGCAACAATATATCGAAGTATACTTACAGCGTACTGAACGTACCAGTTTTGATAGGGAATATCCTGAAGAAATATATATGTACTATACACATCAACAACGTCTAGGAATATTGCTAAAGACTTCTTAAAAACGATTTACAGTATTATTATTTCTAATATATAAAATTCTCGTGTCACGGTGTTCGACATTAAACTCCTCCGAAACGGCTCGACCGATTTTCATGAAATTTTTTGTGCTTATCCGGTATCTATGAGAATCGGCCAACATCTATTTTTCATCCCCCTAAATGTTAGGGGTAGTCCACCCCTAATTTTGTTTTTATTTTTTAGACAAAATTTTTAATTTCTATTTTTTTATGATACAACATACAAAAATACATACAATCCCCAATTTTCACCCTTCTACGATCAACCCTTATTTTTTAATAGCCATTTTAGTAATTTAATCTATTATTTATATGGCAAAACAACGTTTGCCGGTCAGCTAGTCTAATATGTAAAATTCTCGTGTCACGGTGTTCGACATTAAACTCCTCCGAAACGGCTCGACCGATTTTGATGAAATTTTTTGTGCTTATCCGGTATCTATGACAATCGGCCAACATCTATTTTTCATCCCCCTAAATGTTAGGAGTAGTCCACCCCTAAATTTTTTTTTTTATTTTTTAAACAAAATTTTTAATTTTTATTTTTTTATGATACAACATACAAAAATACATACAATCCCCAATTTTCACCCTTCTACGATCAACCCTTATTTTTTAATAGCCATTTTAGTAATTTAATCTATTATTTATATGGCAAAACAACGTTTGCCGGGTCAGCTACTTTTTATATAAAATTTTCTCTTCTGCTTCTGCTTTCGAAATTCAAAAAAATAAAAACAAAAAGTCATTTTCAAACAAAAGAATATCGATTATTCCAATTTGACGGTCGAAAAGTTAGTGTGTGTGTGCATGTTATAATACATATAACAGTGAAGTTTTGAAAAATTAAAAGCGAAAATTTGATGTTGTCACGTCGACATTTGACAAGAGAAGACCAGATTAGAGCTTTAGACACGTTGGAAGCCATAAGCGCCATACAATGCGTGGTTGCTGAAACTCTGCAAACCAGCCAAAATGTAATCTCCAGGTTATGGTCACGTTATCGTGCTACAGGCGATGTTGCTGAACGGCATTCAGGCAGATATTGCATCACCACTTTTAGACTCCGTTTTCTTCAAAATATTGCTAGGACACTACCCAATATCACGGCAATGCAAATGGTTCAAAGGCTACGGTAAGGGCAGGCGAATAATGATGATGAATAATGAAATGATATCCATTAACAGATCTTAACTTAAGCCAAAGCTGCCCAACCAAGTTTGTAGAAGGGCCATAATTTTGATTCCGTGTCAGCCTGCGAGCCATTTATTATACAATTTACCTACAGTTATGGTGGATACGTAGCTGTTAATATCCTACGAAACTTAAGTAGGAACAGTTGTGGTATTGTTCGAATAATTAATCTAAGCATAACTTAACTGATGCCTTTTGAAATTATAATTATCATTATGGATTGGGAGACAAATCTGAGGTCGATAATAAAATATGTGAAAATATTTTTTTATTGTTAACGGCTAACTGAGAATACAAAAAAAAAAAAAACAGCAGAAATTTCGTAATAAGCAGAATATTTTTTTTTCAACTTACTTAACATAATTTTTTTTAACATATTTCAAGACATTAATGTCTTGAAAAGCAGAATATTTTTTTTTCAACTTACTTAACATAATTTTTTTTTAACATATTTCAAGACATTAATGTCTTGAAATATGCTATCAAAAAACTATCGCCAGCTGATAGCTTTTGGCGGGTCGCTGAACAAGTTAAAGTATGAAATGTTACAAAATTAACCCATAGACTTCATGCCTTGAAATATGTTGCCAAAAACTAGCGCCAGCTTATAGCTTTTCGCGGGTCGATTCAAATTCGTTGGCGAGCCCCATGGTGACTTGAGGTTGAGTAGCGTTGGCTTAAGCTATTTCAAGTACATAGGTACTTCTTAGTTTAAATGCCTTAAGATAGGTAAATAAATAAAACCTAAGTCCATCTTTATTACGGAAGAGAATTATGCTAACTGTATCCTTATTGCAGTCTTGGATTTGCTTAATGCAAATTGTATACAAGAAGGTGTAAAATTGTGGGAGATTATTTTAAAATATATGTGCTATAAAAACTACACGTGCAAAAAACATGTAGAAGGCATCGTTTTTTATGGATTTCTATTCGTTTTATGCCTAAGGTGGACACGGGGTCCACATCTCCGAAAATCCATACCAGGCCTAATAAATTTATAGGCCTAGGGTGGATTCGTAGGGCGTTTCGACAGATCTACCATAGGGTGGATTTTTTGAGATGGATAAACGGAATAACAATTTTAGATTCCAAAATACTAATCACCATAGTTAGCCATGTTAATTCCTCTTATTGACTGACGGAAGTGACAAAAGCCAGTTTTTCTGTTAAACTCCGTTTATACGATGCAAACTTAATGTGTGCCGTTTGCAAAATATCATCATCAACCTTTTTACCGTCCCACTGCTGGGCACAGGTCTCCTCTCATACAGAGAAGGATTGAGCGTAGGTAATCACCACGCTTGCTTAATGCGGGTTGGCGATTTCAGACTTAAAAGTCCAGGTCCAATTCTTATCGACTAGCAGCATATACTAAGCCTCAAAACTACTTCGATAAGAATTTATTCTCCTGTTTATAAGTCGTGTTTGCTAATACTGTATCAATAAGTAAAATTAAGTACTCAATGTCTTAAATATGTTTTGTGTTGCTACGGTTCGCGGTCGAACCGCTTCAGAAGGGTAACCATGATTCTTTGCTCGATCTTTCGGACAAAAAAAACATCATGATTTTTCTTTATTATCCAATCACTGTCCAGCGTTGTCATGAAAGTTTATTGAAGCGTCCTGTGACACACATCAATGTTGAGGGATGTTTCCTAGGTAAAAAAAAAATGATTCTATTTAGTACGTCATTCAGATTATAGAAAAATATTGGATACGTATATTTTGTTTTATCAAATCAATAAAAATTGACAAATTTAAAAGGCATCAAAGATCAGGAGTGGGAGCTGGTGACGTCACTCGTTGCTAAAAAGTGTAGCAAGGAGTGACGTCACACGCACTGTGTCGTCATTTTTTGTTTATATGAAAAAGAAAAAATACGTGTCTAGTATTTTTTGGAAATCTGACTGACGGACTAGTATTTTTTAGTCAACTACCCTAATAATTTCTAAACCAATTGCTAAACCATTGCTCCATATGTTATGAAAATGTGTGTTCTCAACAATGTAAATAACGCATTGAAAGTTGTTGAACTGCCAAAATGAAACTCTACTGAGCAGTGGCGAAGGGTGAAATTTTGACAAAGGGAAGCCGGTCCAAAAAAATAAACACTTAAACACTTACCTACTGCAGGATATCTTGGAGGAGGTCTTCAGATAAGAATAATATGAAAAGCCCCACCTTCACCTTACAAAAAAGGACTGATGATTTGATAACAATGTCTTTCAAGTATGATAAAAGCGGCTTTGTGAAAAGCCTTTTTCGACGTGCATCTCTATACCACACATGCATGCTTGTTAGTAAGTACTAAGTTAAATAAAATAAAAAATTATAAAAATAATAAAGTGTTAAAAACCGAACCACACAGACACCGATCCAAAACCAACAAAAATATTAAGCAAAAATAAAGCAAATTATACACAATCACAACGTTATTTATATTCTAATGCAATGCGTCTGTTTTTTTTTTTAACAAAATGAGCTAAAATGTTGTTATAAAAATTCGGATTACTTTTAATTTTATTAAGCAAATTTTTTTCAATTGACATGATAGCCAAATCGGACAATCTCTGCTCTTTTTGGCAGTTTCGCACATACGTGTGAATGCGTTTTAAAGCAGAAAATGACCGCTCAGCTGAAGCTACTGAAATGGGGAGGGTCAGAATTAAACTGCAAAGAGTCGAAACTTGAGAAAATGCGTCTTTCAAAGACGAATTAACAGTAACAGCACTCTATATGAATTAAAGCCATAATAACAAACAAAATTAACAGTATTTAACCAAATCTGCGATTAAATTACCTTACAGAATCCGTCACAGTTTAAATAACACAAATATTAAAAACAAACGAAAAACTCACGCACCATAGGTAGGTATAGAACGCTATCTCGTAGTAGCGTGGTTTCTGTCTCTTTCTAATAGAGGAGAGGAGAGAAATACAAGCCGCTCGCGGGCGGCTTATATTTATCAAGTTTTACCGCGACGGTTAGCGAGAATTAGAAAGAGATGGACTGACACGCTCTCTCTTTTCGCGGCATAGTAAACCGTTGACATAGGTAAGCTGAAATTCGACGGCTTCCTTCAAGAGAACTACGAAAAGAATTACGAAAAATTGAAGCGCTGATTAATTTACGACTATAAAATGAAATGTGATACTTAGGGTATTGCTAAAAATTGCGATTGCTATTGTAAATCGCGCCGGCATTTGATTAATAATACTTTGTTAATGAAATAGAATGTAAATACTTTTGTATGAATATGGAACTGATTTTTGAAAGGTAACCCGGTGGGAATCGGCTTGTATGGACCCTTCGCCACTGCTACTGAGTGTGTTACGTAATTACCATACTGGTTTAAAAATCAAAACAAATGCCTATCGCCTGTACCTAAGTTCTCGACACCCACTGAACCCGTACAGGTTAATAAAAAGAAATTCAAGACAATAATAATACTTTATGGTCCCTGTTCAATTTATGTAATCATAAGCGCTACTATTGTTAAGGGGCACATAAATTTAACAAGGAATTCAAATACAGTCGTTACCAAATCGTATCGTATCTGTTTACGGAGCTATGGTCTGTGTTCACTGAGATGTAACAATATTTTCTGCTGTGATGTTGCGATGAATCTTTAGTGTGTTCTGTATGGCTAGCATGAGTTATCATTACCGAGACTCGATCATACGCATCGACTGCGGTTGGCGCTCTCATTGGTTGAGAGTTCTTACAACCTTGAAGTGGGCCAATCGATGAGTCAAACGCGGTCGATATCGATGATCGAGTCTTCGTAATGAAAACTCATAGTAGCCAGACTAAAGTCAGCCGACTTATTCCTTAAGAAAATGACCGTAATGACCGTAAAAAATTTGGCCCAGTCAGCTCACCCTTTCAGTACCTGACTATCATGAAATTCATTTTTATCGGCTCGTCATTTTGCTGTTTACCGGCCGATTGGCGTTCTTTAACCCTCATTCGATAGCGGCGACAACGCTCTGCAGTAGACAATGGGTCTGGACGATTTTTGGCCTCTTGTCTAGATTTGTTGCGCGGTTTTGTGCGAGGCATGATTCCAAAATGAGTTGCAAACGTCTCCCAAATTTCCAGTTTCTGCTCCACATGGCTGCAAATGGTCTTGAAATGTGCGCCGCGATGAGATCTATAAAAAACCGTTCGAATCAGGAAGATATCACCAGTAGTTCAAAAGTTATTAGCACTTTTATGGTTTTTGCGATAAAAAAAAATCGCAAATCACGGTTCCAGTCGCAGTCTTTTTTTCGATGACTAATTTCAAATTTCCAAAATTTTTATATATATTCTTGATGGCGCCGAGACACTCTACAATTAACACTAATTCAATACCGGATACGTCCGTCCGTTGCCGAGGTACAAGCGCTACTAAGTACACGATTTCGTGTCGGTGCGACTTTTTGCGTTACCATACATTACGAAACCCAAGACATAAAAATGAATTTCATGTCAAAACTTGGAGTAGTAAGGTGTCGTTTAAGCCGACACCATTAGCAACTCATTTCATTCACTTTACTTCAGTTTTCAAGGCGAGATTATTAAGGCACATTTACACGCTGTTAAGTAGCAGGTGTGCAAGTGTCAAGTGATTAATAAAATCAACATGTACACGGTCGCGCTGTAAAGTGATTAGTGTTAAGTAAGACCGTTTACACGTTGATTTTACTAATCACTTGACATAGCACACTTGCTACTTAACAGCGTGTAGGTAAATGAGCCTTTAGAGATTAAGTCAGGCGGATCAGTCTCCTACGAGGCGGCTTGCGTCCTGGCCGGATCCCCGCCCTGGGACCTAGAGGCGAAAGTACTCGCGTCATTGTATCAATGGCGCGAGGAAGAGCGGACACGGGGCTCCAGTCCGGTGCAGCGACAGATCGAGCTGCGCCGAGAGGAGCTCCGTCAGGTCCTGGTGGCGGACTGGCGGCAGAGGCTTATGCGCCCTACCGCCGGCCTCGCTACCGTCGAGGCGATCCGGCCAGTACTCGACGACTGGCTCGGGAGGAGGCACGGCTCCCTGTCGTTCAGGGTGACGCAGGTACTGTCGGGGCACGGCTGCTTTGGCAAGTACCTGCGTCGCTTAGGCAGGGAGCCGGACGCTCGGTGCCACCACTGCGTCCAATGCGGGGAGGACACGGCGCAGCACACGCTCTCTGAGTGTGTAGCTTGGGAGGAGCAGCGCCGTGTCCTCACAAATGAAGTAGGCGGCGACCTGACGCTGCCGGCAGTAGTGCGAAGGATGGTCGGCAGCTCAGAGTCGTGGGACGCGGTGGTGTCCTTCAGCGAGGACGTGATGTCGCAGAAGGAAGCTGCGGAACGGGAGAGGGAGATATCAACTCCCTTCCCGGGCCGCAGAAGACGCACCGGGCGCCGAGGAAGGGCGGATAAAGCCCTCTTCCGCCCCCCATGAATGGGTCCAGGGGCGAGGGACATGGGGAAGTCCCCGCCCCCCTATTGATGGACCCCGAGGCGGAGGCGCACGCGAGTGTCGGCGCGCGCCTTTGAGGCGATGCACGGGGTAGTTTAACACCCCACTACTCCGTGCAGGAGACGAGGCCCGGAGGTGTGGGGCCGTGGAAGAATTTAGACTCCCGCGGCTCCACGCGCGCTCGTGATAGAAGACACACCGGGGTGGTTTTAGTCAGTAAAAGTCTGACATACCCCGTCGCCCACCTCAGGGCGGCGGGCATCCTATGAGGATTTCCACCCCGGCAAAAAAAAAAAAAAAAGGCGGATCAGTCTGTGTTATGTCTAGAGCCACATTTTGAAAATCCAACTCAGAGTAAACATTTATGTTTTGTATGAAGGGGAAAAAAAAATTTCGGTCATTGTAACGTGATAGGTTTTATTAAAAATAGAAATGTCAGAAAAAAAAATAACGACGTATTACTAAAAAAAAAAAAATGATCACATACCAGCCCATTCTAAAGTAAAGTTTTTTAGGCACTTAGGTGCCTAAAAAACTTTACTGTACAACTTAGACACTAAAAGTGAGTGACAACCACCTCAGTGGTCAAAAAACTTAGCCAACAAGCCTACAGAAAGGGTTGAAAGAAACTACCGCCCATAGAAATACCTTTACAAATATCCAAGCTGTGGAACAAACATCAATAAAATGTATGTAAAACACAAACGGCCTAAGATCGTAAAGACACAGAGCAGAAGGGTTCAGAAGGACTACTCACGACAACACTACGCTAAATCAGAATGCTAAAAATATTTGTTTATTATTGTCACGTCTTAGCCCAGCACCCTAATTGCGTAGTTAATTAATTTACTATCAGTTGACATCATTTCGAAGTTAATTGCCAATCCATTGCTACATATGTTCGAAAATATGTCTGCTCAAAACGTAAATAACGCAATGAAAGTTGTTGAACTGTCAAAATTAAACCAATTGACAATTTTTTTTCGTGCAACGGATTTTAAACGCAATTCTTAACGCCGAGAGTTGACAATCCAATGGGTTGATTTCGCCGTGCTGGAATGCGGTCTGTTGAATTCTCAGCTCTGCTCAACACCGATATTGGTCCTGGGCTTACACTCCGAGATGAAGATGACTAAACTAAGTAATAATAACCAGTGTTTATTTAGACGACGCTAGTCTTTGGTTGCTTCGTCGAACTTGCATCGTTGAAATGGTGCTTAACCCTTTGACGTAAAAGGGACACCACTGTCCCTTAAATATAATTTGTATTTATTTCTAAACAAAGCATTATTGGGAACTAATTTAAACGCATGCTTATTGTTTCTGAACGTATTTTGTTTTTTTTCTGCGGTTGGTAGCTGTGCGCGCGAAAAAAAATAACAAAAACATCACATTACTTTTGAGTAGTTTGCCGCGCTTCTGTGATTTTTTTCTGAATCAATTAAAATACATTTTTGCTGCATTCAGTGACTGTTTAATGAATAATTCATAAGAATGGTAAGTATTAATTATGTTTTTATTATTAGTTATCGTAATTAGTAACATTTTAAATACTTAAATATGAAATTATAAGTAGGGGACGCCAGTGTCCCAATATGCGTAAAAGGCCAATTTTATTAATATTTTATCCTAACTTTTTATGCACGTTCTGTGATTTTACATACGGTCTAAACACTCAATTTATTTGTTTTAGGCACGCAAAGGAAATAGGATTTTCCGTTTGACTGATTGCGAAGTCGAGGAATATCTTATGGCTGAAACTAGTGACACTGAAGATGCACTCACTTTAGATGACGAAGACCAGTCATTTTTATTAGAGGACATGCAAGCTGGATTTTCTGAAGCTATAATTGAGCCACCTGGTTCATCAGGATCTACTCAAAATCCAGGTCTGTCTTCAGACTCATTATCTACTATCCCCATTTATTCATCAGGTAATCCGGTTCCCGAGTTCAAGTGGAAAAATAATATCTATTGCCCATATATTTTTTCTGACACTGATTATGAATTTGGGAAGATAAACATTTCTCAAGAAATACAGTCTTTGAAACCTATTGATGTATTTGATACAGTCACAAACATTAAATTATTGATTGAGGAAATAATAATACCAGAGTCTTTACGTTATGCTCATCAAAAGGGTTCGGTGTTCAGTACTGATATCCAAGAAATAACAGCTTTTATTGGCATGAATTATGTCATGGGCTACCATGTATTACCCACACTACGAAGCTACTGGTCCACAGAACCTGACATGGGTGTGCCTTATATAGCTAGAGTTATGCCTTTATCACGGTTTGAAGAAATTAGACGAAACTTGCACTTCTGTGACAATGCATCCCAACCATCTCCGACATCGTCATCATTTGATAGAGCCTACAAAATAAGATCAGTAATGAACCATTTCAATTCAAGTTTCCAATCAGCAATGAATAACACAAAAACGCAAGCAATAGATGAACATATGGTAAAGTTCAAAGGTCACAATATTATGCGACAGACATGCAAAATAAACCAATAAAAAGAGGATTTAAAATGTGGTGTCGTGCCGATTCGAGTACCGGATATTTATTCCAGTTCGATTTATATACTGGAAAAAAGAACGCAGGACCCGAAATAGGACTGGGAGAATCCGTTGTCCTTGATCTTACACAAGCTTTGGCGGGTCTTGGATGTGAAATATATTTCGACAATTTTTTTAACTCTCCCATGCTGCAATATAAACTTGCTAAACAAAATTTAAAGGCATGTGGCACTGTTCGAACACAGCGTAAAAATAATCCTAAAAACTTGCCTTTGGATAAAGAGATGAAGAGAGGCGATATCTACGCTACTAGCTTTGAAGGAATTTCTTTTATCAAGTGGATGGATAATAAAGCTGTGCATCTCCTCACCAACTTTTTGTCACCGGTACCTACTCTAAAAGTCAAACGAAAACAAGTAGGATCAGCTCAATGTCTAGAGATCACTTGTCCTGACATCGTCCATAAATACAACAAAAACATGGGTGGAGTAGATCTCATGGACCAAAAGAAGGTCACATACGAAGTTGATAGGAAATCCAAAATCAAATATTACCTGCGGCTATTCTTTGATTTATTGGACATCGCCATGAACAATTCCTACATTGTGTATGAAAAACTGCATGCGCAACATCGCATAGAAGGGCATTTACTATCATCACTTGAATACCGACAAGTTGTGGCTAAGGCTATGATTGGCAATTTTTCTATCCGTAAACATGCCTTGCCATCCACTTTCATGACCAAAAAGCGGATACAAAATATAGGACACAAACAGTCTTTACCTTCACACGTCATGATGAAGGGGCCTTCGCGTAAACGATGCGTGCAATGTGCGAAGAATGGAGTTGAAAATCGTACCAACAATATATGTGACATTTGTAATGGAAATCTGTGTTTTACAGCAACAAGAAATTGTTTTGCTGAGTTCCATTCATAAAATATTTAATAAAATTGTTATTTTTTACTGAATTTTGTTTTTTATTTTCAGAAAAAACTTGATTTTGCTGTAATAGTTAGCACCTCAGAAACTTATAAATAATGCCCTTTGACGCATATTGGGACACATTTGTCCCAAGTAATTTCATAAAATCTATTGTATTTTTTTTATTTTTTATCCTGTACATACTTGAATTACCTTGTTAAAGACTAAATAACGTTGTCATAAATATAAAATCGTATGTGTACTTATTTTGTGCGTCAAAGGGTTAAGCCGTCACAAAGTCTCAAACGCAAACTATTATTTCAATTAAGCAAACTACAAGCACTTCTCAAATGTCAAGGGGACCGACCCCTTGTCAGAAATAAAGATGAAACTAGCTGCTAAGAGGCAGCTAGTAAAGTAAATAAAAGCGTAAAATAAAGCGTAGTTAGTTTCTATGGAGAAGAACGAACAGTGTACTCTGCCGACACTGTTTTTAATCAAAATATTGTTACAGAATATTCGTTAGATCATTCATGGTTGTCTCTGTGACCTCATTTGTGACCCCCTGGGGCCAACGTTTTGAATATCAAGCAGTGCTCTGTAATGTTCATTGGCCATATCAATCATGGTCATATTTTTGGTGATGTCGGTTATAATAGCGTATTTCGTGTTGAGGCTGGATAGGTATGTGTTCCTATAACCCAAACTTATGCTTAGCATAATCAGTCTGTAATGTTCCGACTATGTTTTTTTTTTTAATAATTATAAACTAGCGCTTGACCGCAATCCCGCCTGATGGTAAGCAGTGATGAGATCGTTGATGGTAAAGCGCGATAGTTTATTAAGAGCCTATTCACTCAGAAAAACCGAGCCAATAGGAAGGAAGATGGCAGTTGTGTGAGGTGATGCAATGTTAAACCCAACAACACGACCAACGATGCTGCGCCAAAAGGAGACTGATCTGAAGACCCTCCACGACCAAACAACAACATTAGGCGGTCTCCAAAGCCTAGAGCACAGGCGTAGAGTAGCCAGCCTTTCGGTGTTCTATAGGATACATTTTGGGGAGTGTGCGAGGGAATTGCACGATTTAATTCCCCCATCTCCGTTCCACCATCGGACGACCCGTCGTACGGTGAGTTTCCACCCTTATGTTGTTAACACCTCTACGATCTGGACGAAGCGTTTCGCCTCCTTTATACCGCGTACATCGAGGGACTGGAATAATCTGCCGGTGGCGGTGTTTCCGTCGGACTACAATTTGAGTGTCTTCAAGGCTAGAGTGAATAGGCTCTTAATAAACTAGTGCGCTTTACCATTAACGATTGCGTCACTGTTTACCATCAGGCGAGATTGCGGTCAAGCGCTGGTTTATATATTAATAATAAAAAAAAATAAATAAAAAAAAATCGTACCCGGTACACATCGCAACACAACTGCTCAGACCCGTCCTCCGTACGGCTTCACCAGACATCATGCCGGAACACGACATGGGTATGGGAAATTATTAAATGACCTCTTCCGCTCTAGGCGGAGCGGAAGGGCGTGTCAGACTTTTACTGACTAAAATCCACCCGTGTTGAAGTTAGAACTTCATTTTCTATTTTTTTTCTGACTTGTTTTCAATAATATGCATCTAAACACCGTATTACAGAACCTTCTTCAAGATTTAAGCAGTACTTAAAACTAGTTTCAACCAATCAGATGGCTTCAAAGGTGTTAGTTAAGCTTGAGTTTTGAGGTTCCCTATATGGACCTAAGTAAGAGTTTTTTTTTTTCTTGTTGGCATGGGAAATCATCAAATGACTTCTCCCGCTCTGGGCGGAGCAGAAGGGTGTGTCAGACTTTTACTGACTAAAACCCACCCGTGTTTCTTCACTGGCCTGTGCGACGGCCAGGGCCGCGGTTTCTTGTTTAACCAACCCGCAACCCTGACCCAGGCATCGGTCTTCGTGGACCCCGTCATGATGTGCTGACATCTCTTTGAGGTGCGCGTAAAACACGACGCGCCGTCGACTTGGGCCTGGTCCTTACCGGGCGGCGAGCTGCCCACTGCTCACCGCCCGCAGGCCCGCGCCTACGGTGGCTGGGAGTTAGGTGTCGTCTCCCGACCAGGGCGTCTACTGCGGCGGCTAGTGGCGTGAGGGCGCTGGGATTCCCGTTGCCTCACGCGCTCCGCCTCCTCCTTTGCCAGCATCACTGCTTCGAAGAAGGAGGTGACGGCCTGCCATGCACTCTCGCTCCGGACCATGGCCTGGACCAGGGTCGGACGCAAGAGATTGCCGCCGATCACCGCTACGAAGACACGGCGGTGCTCTACCCAAGCCGGGCAGACCTCCACCGTATGCTCCACCGTGTCCTCAGGGCGATCCACACAATGGTGACACCCTGGCGTTTCCTCCTGCCTAATACGGAACAGGAACCTCCCGAAACAACCGTGTCCGGTGAGGACCTGCGTAAGGCGGAGGGTGAGGGCGCCGTGGCGCCTCTCTAGCTACTCCTCAAAGAGGGGACTTACTATTGTGGCGTGCCCAGCACTGGGTTGCGACAATCGCACTCTCCATGTCGCCATGAGATCCCGCCGGAGCTCTGTCCGCCGTAAGTAAGTGTCTTTTGTTTATGAACGTTTGAATAAGAATCCGTCTAAACATTTTTTTTAAAGAATGCATCTTTTGAACGTCTCCACATAGTGGCAGTGTTCTTAAGAATTAGATTTTATTTTGCCCTTTATTATCCTTGTGGCGTATTTTATTTACTGCCAGTGCTAACATGTTGGCTTATGCCTAAAGTTCGGCCTGTATTTTAGTGAATGTGATTTTTAAATGGTCGTTCGTTAGGAGTTTAAAATGACCGATTTCTTGAAGTGTTCGACGCAGTTGGCGAAATAAAAATCTCGAACGTGCTGATACCGGTTCGATATGGATAAAAGATTTTTTTATGGGCAAACGAAGGTCGTTGTTCAAGAAACTAATTGGATGGTCTCCAAACTTAGTGAACTTTATTTAATCTAAGTATATTTTATATTAGATTGCTTCATTAAGAATACAACTTTACTGTATTAGTTTTTATCATTCACTTTAGATCAAAGGCCTCAATTTCACCTATTTACACAGTCCTGTCTGTTTTTAGTACCGGCCAAGATTCTTCTTGGCTGAAATATGCTAAAAATAACCCCAAAATATTGTTACGGGCTGGGGGTACTAAAATACCGGTTAAGGGTTACGAAGTTTATTGGCAACGAAGGTACAGTCGATTGTAGGCAATGACAAGTAGAATGTTGCTGACGTTGCACCGAAGTCTTCACTTACGTCCACGAAGTCCGTGTTGTAAACACACAATAACTCTACAGATGTTTCTTCACGTAGTACTCAATGTTCTCGTTACAGTTGTCGCAGTAGGTATTCTCAAAGATCGCTTCTTAAGTATCGCTGTTTTCGTCTCGGTAGTCAAGTGCAGACTGACTTGCGCTGGCGTCACGGCGCTATATATAGTCCAGCTGATCGAACATTCCAGAATCGTCTAGACGTAATAATAATAGCGCATAACTTCGAGTACATTCAGTAAGTACCTACGGTAATTCCCGGAAACGGGCTTCTAGAAATTTCGATGTCGTCACTTAGTTGACAAAATTGATGAAACCTGTACCGTTCGATAGGCCACCTTAAATCTAGAAATGCGTTTTTATATTGCACCTATACGATGTCTAGATCTCGAGTTATAGGGCTTAAAAGTTACACACTGCATGTCAAGCGATATTGAACCTTATGCCCTCGACATAAGGTGCATTCGTAACAATATATATACCTATCCATATATCTCTGTCAGTCAACCAGGCTGTATCTCATGAACCGCGGTTTGACAGAGACATTTGTAATTTTCACAGACTGTTGACTTACTAAAAATAGAACAAAATAAATGGATAAAGCAATATGTTTTTTTATTATTTTGTATAGATAAAGATATAATGGTACGGAGGACAGCAAGTCAACCTACCTGAAACTGTCAAAAAATCCCAATCCATCTTGAGCCTTAATGTTTTATTGATAAAGTTGAAAATCTAATAAAGAAGTTTGACAGATTCTAGATTGGCGTGTTGTCGTCTGCACACGTAACCCTTTGTGCGTTCATCATCATCATCTCAACGTTTATTCCGGTTGCGTCCGCGGCTTTCGCGTTGGAGCCGCTTTCGTGCTCGATTTCCTGCATTTCGCGCGATCTTTAGCATTCTGTGAGATTGTTGGCACGCATGTCATCTCTTACAATGCCCTTTGTGTGTTAGCCTGGCAAACGGCTTGTTTTTTTTAAAAGTTGTTTGGCCCAAACTTGAGTAACGCGTTGAGCTTTTGCTTACGGAGACATTGGAGCCTCACGGCTATGACGCCTATGACTATTGACTATGAGATGCAAGAAGGTAGGTGAGCCATTGAATCCTCTTGTTCACTAAACTAAATTTAAATTCAGTGCAACTTTTTCTTTCATTAAGAAAAGGACAGAACATAATATATGACTTTGTTTGTTTGTTTGTTCCGCTTTCACGTCGTAACTACTGCGCCGATTGCTTTAAAATTTTGCAGACGTAAAGTTAGAAGTCTGGATTAAATAATAGGGAACTTTTTATCCCAGAAAAATTTGATGTTCCCGAGTGAAATCAAAAATATTGTTAGCTTTATACCAGGAAAATGAGGAATCTAAAAAGTGCCATATAACCGAATCCCACGAGGGCGAAGCCGCTGGCGAAAAGCGAGATTTTTTAAAATAAATACCTTATTTTAAAGCGAAATCGCAATATAATAGTGTCCCTATTGTTGTGGTTCCAGAAGTTTTCTTGTTTGATTGTGTAATACGGGTGGTTTTATAGTTTATTCTCAATTGCGACTTCTGATACGGGTGCTATGGATAATGTTATACAATCGTTTTTATTTTGTAGCGTTCTTTACCTTTTAACTTACGTCCTGCCGATCGATTCTGTAAAAACCGCATCGTAAAAAGTTAAGTGAAGTGAACTTAAAGTGTCAATCGTGTCAATTCCCAGTACAAGTTAAAAAGATAGCTTCCGCCACGTTTACTTCATCTAAGTTTTCACTATGAGATAGCTACAGAATCACACTGCTGTTATCCAGTTATGAAGTTTTTACCAGGAATTCATGATGTACAGACGACAACACAACAAGCTACTACAAAATTCAAACTCTTTATTTCAGGCAAGGCCCATATATTGTTAGTAAAAAAAAAAACTTATCCTATGTTAGTAAAAAGAGAAACAGGGATCAGTTCAATCTGTCAGATTTAGCTAAATGCTTTAGCATTAAGGGTCAAGGTTGATTAGGAATATTTGATAGTTTCGGGTAGCTAGACCTGCTGTCAAGTACCTATGCATGTTCATAATTTTGTTCCGTCAAAAAAAAAAAAAAAAAACAAAGAATCAAAACTCAGTTTTTTTAATTAATTTATAAACCAGCGCTTGACCGCAATCCAGCCTGATAGTAAGCAGTGACGCAATCGTTGATGGTAAAGCGCACTAGTTTATTAAGAGCCTATTCACTCTAGCCTTGAAGACACTCAAATTGTAGTCCGACGGAAACACCGCCGCTGGCAAATTGTTCCAGTCCCTCGATGTACGCGGTATAAAGGAGGAGGAATTAATTTATTAATTTATTTATCAGGACTTTTTGAACGTCAATATTACATAAGACGTTTGCCCAAAACGCCCGCCCTTCGCTAATTCCTAGTGCTTTCGCTGTAGTCGTTCTAAATCCTGATTTTTTTTTTTTATTTATTTTAATTTAACGCGTTTTCAATAATCGTCAGGCTATAATATTCCTGCTGCTGGAACACAGATCTCGTGTCATTGGTGAGATACCGAGTAAATAGAAAGAAAGACAAAAATACATTCTCTTAATTTAAAATGTTCAAAATCTAGTAGCAGTTACATCCATAGATTTAGGATTTCATTGCTACGCAAGTCTCATCTCGGCGACAAACAAATATGTCAAAAACTTGTCACAATGTAGGAAAGTTAGAGGTAATTTTTGACAGATCAGTAAGGTAATTACATAACACATTATTAATAGTGTTACGGGGCTGGGGGTACTAAAATACCGGTTAAGGGTTACGAAGTTTATTGGCAACGAAGGTACAGTCGATTGTAGGCAATGACAAGTAGAATGTTGCTGGCGTTGCACCGAAGTCTTCACTTACGTCCACGAAGTCCGTATTGTAAACACACAATAACACTACAGATGTTACTTCACGTAGTACTCACAGTTCTCGTTACAGTTGTCGAAGTAGGTATTCTCAAAGATGGCTTCTTAAATATCGCTGTTTTCGTCTCGGTAGTCAAGTGCAGACTGACTGGGCGCCGGCGTCACGGCGCTATATATAGGTCAGCTGATCGAACATTCCAGAATCGTCTAGACGTTATAATAATAGCGCATAACTTCGAGTACATTCAGTAGGTACCTACGGTAATTCCCGGAAACGGGTTTCTAGAAATTTCGATGTCGTCACTTAGTTGACAAAATTGATGAAACCTGTACCATTCGATAGGCCACCTTAAGTCTAGGAATGCGTTTTTATATTACACCTATACGATGTCTAGGTCTCGAGTTATAGGGCTTAAAAGTTACGCACTGCATGTCATGCGATATTGAACCTTATGCCTTCGACATAAGGTGCATTCGTAACAATAGCAATGGGCTTCGTTTTGACAGTACAATATTCTTTGCATCTACTCAAGAACGTAAATAAACGTTGTTGAGCAGACACATTTGTCGCACATATGGAGCAATGGATTAGCGATATACTTCGAAAGGATTCCAATTGATAGTACCTAATAGTGTGTTACGCAATTAGGGTGCAGACTGTCTTAAAATAACGAGGACTGTCCCTCAGATAGTAACAAAAACAAATTGAAAGTGTACAGCGTAAGAAAATAGGAAGCGGGAAAGTGTGCCTTGAGGCTACACTAAAAAGGCCCAGTTCAGGAAAAATGCCAGACAATTAGTGCCTGACGCTAGTTTTCAACGGAACCTGATGTGGGAGGTACTGAACCTGAGGAGTACATAGGTACAATCACCCAAATCGACGCCTGAGCACAGCAGAGGCGATTTTCCCTTGCATGTCCGTTCTACTGAGTGAGAAGTGATCCCGCCCCTTTTTTTAAAGTTGACCAATCACGTTTCATTGCTCAGTAGAAATGAAAAAAAGTGACCATTTGTCTACAAACAAAAAGATTTTACTACTTACACGTGTTGTAGAAAAAACAGTAGGTAGTGAAAGTTACGAAATAGGCGTAAGCCTACTTAGCAAAAACACAAATAATTCTCTTGAATTTAACAATATCTATCAATCTAAAATTAAATTTATCTTAAGTACGACGCCTGAGCAACCCAGAAAAATTTTTGCTTGCATGAGCTGACCACAGGGCGATCCGCCCCTTTTCTATTTGACCAATGACAGAGAAAGGTCCATTTTTTACTAATTGGCCACCTTTTGTATACCCAATTTTATGCCTTGCGAGGTTAAGTCAGTTGTTCATAATTTTGTTACTTCAGCTGCAACTTGTGAGTCTTACACAAACAATGTTTTTTTTTTTTTTATTTTGAGTGAGAAAGTAAGTCATTAGTATGAGCCAATACAGAAATTTGTCAGTTGTGGAACGGAGTAGTATAATAAATCTAAGGGATTCGAAATATCGAGAGAATTGAATATGTCGGTGAGTATTATTTATTATTAATAATTTCACTTAAAAAATATTTAATATTATCTATGCACTTCACAAGTTTTAGAAAGGGTCTCAAAACGTTCCCTAGCAGCGTGAATAAGACAACAAAGCTTTTATGAACGGTCCATTTGTCCTTGTAAAAGTAAATTAATGGTTAATATATTTATATCCAGTAATTATGAAATGAACTACTTATAATTTTTTCAGTTTGTGTTAACTTTTTGTATGAATACTCTTAGATTAGATTCCTCAAACATCGAGCTAAAAAATGTTTTTTTTTTCATTTCAGCGAAATACGGTGAAATTATGGCTTCACCGATTTGATAGCGAGGGGTGTATTGGCGAAGCAAAGATTATCCGCACGCCTCTGGCGGCGAAATTTAGAAACTGTCTAAGAACGACACTTTGTTTGTTTATTTGTTGAGGTTATGTTAGATTATTCAGATGGATCACGATTATGTAAAGAAACCTGTTGCTAATAAAAGCAGAAATACGAAATATTGTTGCGTTCCTCAATGTAGTACTTACGGAGATACGGGAATAAGTTTTCATTTATTCCCAAAAGACAAAATAATGAAGAAAAAATGGAAGACTGCTTTAAGAATAGGCAAGCCAATTTCACCATCAATGAGAGTTTGTTCTCATCATTTTCAAACTTCAAACTTTTTTCCGGGCAGTAAGTATATTTATGTTTTCTTTATTTCATTTTACATAAATTATATTTATAAGTATTTCATAAGTTATTCATTTAGTTTACGCCAAGGCGAGTTTCTCGTCAGATAACGAGATTATGTTTATTGTTCCAGATTCTAAAAGGCAGAAGTTGTTTCCTTATGCCGTACCGTCTCAGAATATTCCTAAAATAAGCTCTGATAAAGAAGTACCATTAGTGCAAATAAAAAAAACAATTGCTCGAGAAAATAGGGCTGTTATTAGACACAGGAAAATAGTGGAATCAGATAAAGAGCTTGGACTTGCTATTGAGAATGAAAAAACTAAATTTGAGGACAATAATATAACTGATAACAACAGTCATCATCATGTCAAGACTTCATCGACACAAGTCAATTTAGTGGATTACAGAAATTATCGTCCCCGAGAAGATTGGAGTTTAGCTGACATTCTTTGTGACAAAGAACCTTTGGAAAAGTGCACTCAAATAAATTTTCTTCCTATGTGGGAAGAGGATAGATCAGCTTTAAAGCAATTAACCCTCTCAGATTTACTTAGTAGTGATATGTATTTATTTACTTTTACGGGTATTCATTCAATAGAACTTTTAGAAACATTGGTGACTTGTGTTAGTGAATTGGCCTTAGATGCTCCAACAAATAAGAAAATGTTATCTGTAAGAGACAGAGTTATTTTGACAATGGTAAAAATTAAACAAAATATAATCTTGTTGCGGAAGCTCGCAAAAATTGGGTGTACCCTGCCTCTGCTACAGTTCTTAGCTAGCTATATGAAGGATCGCCAGCAATATGTCGACTACAATGGCTGTGTATCTCAACCATATTACACGAGATCGGGCGTGAGCCAGGGCAGCAATGTAGGGCCTATCGAGTTTGTTATAATGATAAATGATTTACCGGAAGTTGTCAGACACGGGACTTGTTTATTGTTTGCGGATGACCTGAAATTGCTGCTCGAGGTTCGGGATCACTCGGATTGTGAGCGCCTGCAGGATGATATCAACAGAGTAGTTGAATGGAGTAATAACAACAAACTGCATTTTAATGTTGCTAAATGTTCGGTGATGTCGTTCACTCGCGCGCGAACTCCTTTGAACTATCCATACAAGGTTGAGGATGTGCCGATGCAACGAGTAGCTCAGGTACGAGACCTAGGGGTAGTCTTCTCTCAGGAACTAACCTTCCGTGAGCATATCAATAAAATATGTAAGAAGGCATACCGAAACCTGGGTTTCGTACTCAGGCAGTGTCAGGGGTTCACCAACATCACAACACTTAAGGTGTTATATGACGCATTAGTCAGAAGTCACCTCGAACATAGCGCATTCATCTGGGCTCCTCATGAGGCGAAATATAGTGGTATGTTGGAACGTATCCAAAATAAGTTCACTAGACACTTGTACTATAAGCTGTATGGAGTATATCCAATGTACCCATTGATGTACCCTACACTATTCGTTCTGGGTATGGTAGGGTACAATACTTTAAGGGTGCGGCGGGAGTTCTCACTCGTAGCGTATGTGGTGAAGTTACTACGTGGCGTGGTGCAGAACCCGGGAGTGCTACGGCACCTACAGCTATGCGTGCCCGACCAGTACGTGTGGAGGCGGCGCCGCCCGCCCCTGCTCGCTGTGCCTGCGGCCAGGACCAACCTACTGGCGAGAACTCCTCTCACTAGAGCCATACGTGTGGTGAATGAGGTTCATGAGAGGGTTGATGTATTGTGGTGCAATATGAGTGAACTTGCTAAAGTTACATTATATATAATAAGTTACTTAGACTAATTGATATTGTTGCTTAGACTAAGAATTAAGTACCCACTTAATTCTTGGTCTAAGTAACAATATCAATATCAATATCAATATGAATATTTTTATAATGTGTATATTTAGAATTTAGTTTATACGGCCAATCTGTCGCATTGGATCATGGATCTGTAATGATAGAGATAGGTGAGAATAAATAAATAAATAAATAAATAAATAAATAAATATGTCATTTAGAGCCATTGGTGTTTTGTTTGGTATAAACAGGCAGACATGTTCTAATTATTTTAATAATATGTGCCCCATGCTGAGTAGAGTACTCAAAGTTATTATTCCTTGGCCTGATATCGAAATGATCCGTAGCAACCTACCTAAATCATTCCAAAAATATAAAAATACAAGAATAATATTCGACTGTGCTGAAACTGTGATTGAAAAATGTAAATGTTTAAAATGTAGAATACTGACATACTCTCAATATAAAAAAAACAATACAGCCAAGTTTAATATTGGAATAACTCCTTCTGGACTTATAACTGAAATAAGTGCATCTTATGGTGGTCGAGCATCAGATAAACATATTGTAAATAAATCAGGAATCTTAAATAAATGCGAGTTTAATGATGGAGTGATGGTGGATAAAGGATACAGGATTGAATCCGAGTGTAATGAAGTTAGTTAAAGATATTAATTGAATAGTTAGTACAAATGACATTTGATTAATTATGCAATGTATTTACATATTAATGTTCTTGTTACAGCGTCTGCTTCAGCTTGTCAGGCCTCCTTTCTTGAGTCAGCAAAAGCAGATGACCAAAGAAGATGCAATCCGCACTGCAGATTGCACGGGCAAGAGTGCATGTTGAGAGATTGATACAGAGATTACGACAATATAAACTTCTATGTGGACCATTACCATGGTCACTGGCGTCTTATTTTGATGATATATTAATTATTGTTGGTGGTCTTACAAATTTGGGTCCACCAATTATTCACATTGATAAATTTATGTAGTTATTATATAATCGGAAGGGAATTTTGTAAGAGTGGCAATAAATTTTTACAGTGAATAAATAATTTAGTACACAGAGTTGTATTTATTTTTATTCAAATTCAGTCATAATTTGATCCATAGTCGTTAACTATTCTAGGAAGAAATTTCTCAAAATAAACATTAACAAGACATACACAAATTTCCAAAATATGATTTTCATCAAATGAAACTCTTCTTACAGCTAAATCTTTTCCTATTTCAGAGTAAACTAAATAATCACAATTTGTAATACCTGACAATAACATGCCTACTTGCATTTGAGTATAATGCTGAGTTTTTTTTTTTAAATTTTGATTTTAATCTAATATAGGAATTGCATTCATTTCTATCAGTTCATCTGCAGTTAAACGAGTTCCTTCCTTTAATGTCTTAATCTCAATATTTGTAAGAAAATTTCTATCTTTATCCATGGCAGTACCGTCTAGACTTGCAGAAAGCCATGGTAATTCTGGTCGAACCAGCAATCCAGACTCTAAAATCATGCAGCTATTACGCTCTGCATATAAATCTCTTGCGACTGCTTCATAGCGAAGGCCTCTGATAGTATCTTCATTCCCAAGAAAATTACTGTGAAAAACCTCTTGATATCTTTTATCCCAATCAGCATTTTTATTAGAATAATAAGTAAACTGGGCTCTCGCTTTGGAGGCTGTTAGTCTTACTTTTCTAGCTTTATGCCAAAAAGGAGTACCCTGCTCAGCATTGATTATTTCTGTACTTTGGTCTAATGATACAGCTACATATCTGTTGTAAAATTCAAATTCATTTACTTTACATGTCTTCAACTTTTCTTCAGTCAGTTTTCCTAATATATTTATTACCCGCCACGAATTAAAAGTCAATAGTTTTTCAGGAAATTTTGTCTTGTCTACACTTCTACTAATTACCCTTTCACCATTATCAACAACTCCATCACCTCTTCGCATTAGACTTGTAAATAAAGAATATTCACTGTTTGGTGCGCCTGAAATAAACAACATAATTTTAGAAACTTCATTTTCGTTTGTAACTGTCCATTCAATCTGAAAATATAATTTTATGAAATTGATGTTTTCCAGGTAGGTGCCATATTATGCTTTACAAGTATTTACTCTGCATTAACTTCATTCTCCAACGACTTTCCATCTCTTCAGTGACTTCTGGCATTGTTTTCACATAGATGTCCCTCTGTCCTTTCACATGGCACATTTCAGACAAAGATTTTGCTTCATATTCCTTCAATGCTGTAGTTTTAAGTGTACCCCATTGTTTCTCAATGTCCGTACAACTCAGGTCCTCCAGATCTGCCTCCTCAGTTCTGAAAAAGAGAAAAATAGCTAATCATTTACAATTATGGTCTAGTACTTATATAGGTAAGTACTTTACATTATCTATTACCTGACTGTAAAATTGTTACAGACAGACAGTCAGAGTAAATTAGGTACCTACTTTAACATTATTTTATAGAATTCATAGTGCATATGGATGAGGTAGGACAAATGGATATAAAAGTAATTGACCAATTTACAAACCTTGAGAGATAAAGCATAACAGCTAATATGTGTTTACATTTCTCTGAAGCTCCAGCAGGACAATCGCAGACCTTTGTGACTTCTTGTTCATTATCACCAACTAATCTATTTCCATATTCTTGAGATACATCTATCCACAGTTTTATAATGGCTGGATGTTTGGAATTTAATCCCGACGTTCGTAGTACCAGTGCTTGTACATGAATTACGTTATTATTTTTCTCTTTTTTTCCAACCGAAATCACCATTCCACTCCGTAATAATTCTTCACCAGAACGCATTGGTTTTGTGTATCCTGCAGACGCATTAATTACATCGACTATTGACAACATAATTATTGTCTTAAACAGCAAAATGCCACGTAAATCTTATTTGTATTTATTATTTATGTTTTTCCCTGACGTTAATTGTAACGAAAACTGTCAAAGTGTCGTTCTTAGACAGCTTCACAATTTTGACACTAGAGGCGCTAGTTAGATTCTTTGCATCGCCAATAGAAAGGATGCCACGTATGCCGCAACCGACCATACTCACACAGGAACGTGTGCAGCGTATGGTCTCGGTATATGAGCAGCATCCTTTCACTGCAACGCGCGTATTTGCAGAGGAGTACGACTGCACAGCCCAGACAATCAGGAATGGTCTGCGGAGGGCCGGTATAAGGAATAGGAAACCAGCGAAAAAAATGATCCTAACTGAAGCTCATAAAGCAGCTCGTGTCCGCTTCGCTAGAGATTACAGGGACTTTGATTTTTCACACGTCATATTTACTGACGAGAAAAGTTTTAAGTCAAGTCAGATTGGCCGACGACATTTGCCCGATCGTGCCCTGGCCTTCGCGTTCTCCGGATTTGAATCCCATCGAAAATTTATGGGCTATAATGGTTCAACGATGGGATTCAAGATCTGAGAGAACAGAAGAGGCGTTAGTTGCACATGTTGACGAGATGTGGGAATCCTCCGCTCTTTTACTATATTTTTTGTAAGTAAGTAGAATAAGAGTTGAGTTTGTAAGTTACAACTTACGTATTAAGTATTTAAAAAGTATTTTTTGGAATGTGTAGTATAATAATTTTAATTATCCTTATTAATGACTTCAAAACTATGTCTTAGCTATAGATCGATATTATATCTATTAAAATTGTAATTTATTTTGCTTTGTGTCACGAATTTTTTTTTTCATTATCTAATTTGTATTTATTGTGTTGTCAGTAAGCTGTCTTTAAGAGATTGGTTTCGTTTTAAACTATATTTAATCTATACCTATTTTCTTTCTTATATTTTATAATAAATAATTCGGAATAACGTTAAAACACTTATTTTCTTAAACCTATAAGCAATCACATAAAAATTTCAAAATAATCACTTGATATACGCTGACTTCAGCGTATACTAAGTAAGTATCTGCTAATAATTTGATTTTGACACGACATACTAAGCCACTGACGATTTGTAGTAACTATAATTTCTATATTATACTAGCTGACCGGCAAACGTTGTTTTGCCATATAAATAATATCCTAGAAAAAAAAAAAATAGATGTTGGCCGATTCTCATAGATACCGGATAAGCACAAAAAATTTCATCAAAATCGGTCGAGCCGTTTCGGAGGAAACAATAATCAGACAACATCTGTTGTAAAAACAATCATAAAAAATAGAGATCGCAAAAAATATGCAGTTAAAAGTTTGCGTTACCTGGTAACTTTAGTATGGTTTATTATTGTAATATAAAAAATAAGACATCTGTTCGGCCAATATCCATGAGAAAAAATATTCGTTAACAAGAATTTAGCGACAAAATGGGACCTGAGTAGAATTGCCTGTCATCCAACAAATACTGATTGATAATTATATTAATATTATTTATTAATTTATTAGTATATTCTTTTCTACTTACGCAACTCACTCACTTCCTGGTAAAGAATGTCAATGGTAGATATTATGTCACCTTTTTGTAGTTAAAATTCAATAAATAATTTAAATAAATTATAATGTGTTTTTTTTGTTTCTATACAATACACCAATATTAGGCAAACGCGTAACATCGTAGACCTCGTCGACACTATCTATTAGGTGCGATTGTAGTCAAGCGTTAGCCTATTATATATAACAAAAATTATACATTAACATAATATCTTACTATAGCAACTTAATTAATGTTAAAATGACATTCATCTCATTTAATTCTATTAATTTCTAAAACTAAAAAAAAAACCTTGCCTAATTGTAAACTAAGATAGTTAAGAGATTTTTTCTACCTATAGCTACAACATCTGGCCAATTTTGAAAGAAAAGAAAGTGCGCACTTTATGTTTCGTTCCCAACTAACACCGTTATGATAACAAAGGTTTCAATTACAAACTACAATGTGATCCGCCTTCGGTTTATTTGAGTAACTGTTTAGACTTATTATGTTGTGTTAAGTATTTTAGCCTAAGAGTTAAAGTGAGTGAGAACTGTACCCGATATAAACTAATAAATCTGTGATAATTATATACAAGTCAATTAGGTTGCTATAGTAAGATATTATGTTAATGTATAATTTTTATTATATATAATAGGCTAACGCTTGACTACAATCGCACCTAATGGAAAGTGTCGATGAGGTCTACGATGTTACGCGTTTGCCTAATATTGGTGTATTGTATAGAAACACAAAAAAGAATTTTTATCATAAAATTAAGTTTATCTTACTATAGCTTTTTTAATACTAGAAACTAAAGTACTTAAGTTAAATTTAATTTTAGATTGATAGATATTGTTAAATTCAAGAGAATTATTTGTGTTTTTGCTAAGTAGGCTTACGCCTATTTCGTAACTTTCACTACCTACTGTTTTTTCTACAACACGTGTAAGTAGTAAAATCTTTTTGTTTGTAGACAAATGGTCACTTTTTTTCATTTCTACTGAGCAATGAAACGTGATTGGTCAACTTTAAAAAAAGGGGCGGGATCACTTCTCACTCAGTAGAACGGACATGCAAGGGAAAATCGCCTCTGCTGTGCTCAGGCGTCGATTTGGGTGATTGTACCTGGTCAGGATACAACATTGAACACCCGGCCATCGAAGGCGCGGGCTTGCGGTGGGCATCGCGGTAAGGACCAGGCCGCAGTCGACAGCGCGTTGTATTTCGCGAAACCTCAAGGAGATATTGACGTGACACATCGTGACGGGGTCCACGAAGACCGATACCTGGGTCAGGGTTGCGGGTTGGTTGAATAAGAAACCGTGGCCCTGGCATACAGTCAAGTGAAGGAACACGAGTGGGTTTTAGTCAGAAAAGAGAGCTCATTTAATAATTTCCCATCCAGATTAAAATAAATATGTGGTGTCGTGGTGGCCTAGTGATTTAAACACCAGTCTCTCAAGTATGAGTGTGCGGGTTCGGTTCCAGGTCAGGCAAGTACTAATGTAACTTTTCTAAAGTTATATGTACTTTCTAAGTATATCTTGGACACCAATGACTGAAGTGAAGGAAAACATCTTGAGGAAACCTGGACTTTAAGTCTGATATCGCCAACCCGCATAGCGCAAGCGTGGTGATTACGCTCAATCCTTCTCTGTATGAGAGGAGACCTGTACCCAGCAGTGGGACGATTAAAAGGTTGATGATGATTATAATAAATAATAAGGTGTACATAGGACATAATCATGCACGCGGATCTTGTGCTTCATGATGATACATCATCATGAAGCACATTCAAAATTCAAAATTCAAATGATGTATCATCATTTGAATTTTGTTCTAAGGCATGCCGGCCGGTCAGTCATGATTATATTTTGATACAACCTCTTTTTCGTATGATGTAAGTATTCGTAATGTTCTTTCATGTCGGATTAGGGTCATGGAAAAGAAGAAAAAAATAAAAACACGAAATACTTACCACCGGGCGAAAGCTAGTCGGTAACAAAGTGGATCGCTTTCGGTAACATAAAGAAAGACATCTTATCTAAATCTGTATCGAAGACGACACGTCAAAATTTAAAGAAAAACATTCTTGGCTAACCCCATACTGCGTTACCACGATACCCGTGCACGTTCCACTTCCTCTATATCTGTTCACACAAGGTTTATTTTGCTTTAGAATTATGGTACTTAAGTTTGGTAAGGTAGCATTTAGAGGGGTCATCAATCATACGGGACATAGGATGTTATCCTTTAGGACGAGCGAGCAGACACATTTGATTTGGATCGAATGCATTGCCGCTTTGTATCTAGAGGTATAAATATGTTAGATTTTATCTGTTTTTACGATGTTATGCACGATTGAGTCTGTGATGCAGCTTGGGTATGTTGGTATGTGATATCTAGCCTGTACTTGTTTGATTTGTGAATGACGGTGAAACATACTTTTGACCGGTGTGTAAGGACTGAGCTCTGAACTGATAGGAAACTCATCTAATGAATAACACGGATTGAGTTTAAAAAAATATACTGTTGTTCTGCGTAATATTTATTAAGTACTTCCCTTGCTTTTACTACTAGTCCATTTCGCAACAATATCAACAGGTGAGACTTGTGTGTATGCGAGGACTCCCCACAGACGTTTGGTCACCTCCCATCTTGCGCTGTACGCTCTGTGACCTGCACATGACACGGGAGTACCGAATGCTCAGAGAACTGTAAACCCTTTGCTGAATTTTGGGCCAAAAAGTAATATACTTTCACTTTCTATTGGACAGCAATAGGCTAAAAACTTAAATTAAACCATATGACGTTTTGAATAATTGGCAAACTTTTACTCTTTACTCTGTGCGGATTGGCCTCCTACCTGAACAAACAGAACGATATCGTCTTCAGCGCAGAAAGGTCCAATGGCCCCGATTTCCTTGTTCCCAAATTAAAATTAAATTAAGTGCATCTTCTTCTTTTCACTTTAATAAGAAAAGGATAGAACATACATACAATATTAGTTTACTCCTGTCAAATAAAAGTAATTCCATTGACAGTTTTGACGTGATTAAAGATATGGCGTCTAAAAGTACGTCAATTTACGTAAGGCGCAGACTAATTTGACAGGACTAAGCTAATTTATTTATTTGACTTTATTATTTATGTACACACAATCAAATATATAAAAGGGTATGACAAAATTAAGACCTGAGTACAAAGTTGCTGCTTATTTCTTAAGAAATTTCTTCCAGCAGACCTGCGAAAGGAGAAGTAAAACAGAAATGTAGACAATAGCGTGTAAGAGCAAGGAGAAAAAAAAGAATGTGACAAGCATAAAACTAATAATATTAAAATATATACCTAAACATACAGGGTGTATCTGACATCGTAACGTAAACTTCGCGAAAAGGCTAGACCGCATGCCACTAATAAAATTATGATAGTCATTTATTTCGTTAATGAACGGTTACAGAATTCACACTGTTTAAAAAAATGTGTCGGCTCGAACTTTCAACGTTGCTAGCGTGCCGCCTTGCGGGTTTGTAGGTATGACGTTGATCCCTGATGTGAACTCTATTAAATCAGCTGATAAGATAGTTTTTCGAGTTTTATTTCCTTTGCGCTTTTTACTGTAATTAGCGAATTAATTAATTTTTACTTTAAAATCTTATTGGGTTATAAAAGTATAGCAATTATGAACGGCCTAAAGTGAAAAAAAATACAATATATACTTTTTTGAAATCATGAAAAAGCCGACGAAAAATTCTACTACTGGGGGGTTCAGAATCATGTACTGGATACATGGTGCATTTGTGCGTCGATGTCAGATACACCCTTTATAATCATTCATCAAAAAATATTTAATAAAAATTTATCTTCTGTCCTTTTCTTATGACCTAAATGTAGTTGTTCCGGGTCTGGATGTTTGTGTATGTGATGTATTGGCTTGAAAACGCACCCAAACTTTGCAAAAAGGGATATTATAAAATCTCAGATTATTTAGAATACAAAAAAGCTTGGGACTGAGCTGCTCGCTCTGTTAAGCATTGTAATTAAGCAATATGCGTAATTTAACGTAAATTATTATAAACATTTTCATTTTTAATGTCTGGACTTGAAAAAAGACGATGATCCTTGAGTTTGTTTCGGCTATTTCTTCTGAGAGGTAGTCAGTTAGGAAATGCCGGCTTCATCTAGTTAAAATTAAAAAAAAAAAAAAACATATGACGTGTAAAAGTGATCAGTGATCCTACTTGCTTAATAAACGATTTCATTTCATTTCATTTCACCCATGATACAGGAGAAATTCCTAGTGTGGAACTATGTTTTTTTTTTTTTAAATATCCATATTTAGTTTGTAAACATGGCAATCGTCACCAATGAAATGGGAAACGCATACATATCCCGTGCATTGCGTTTAGCACAAACCTAGCAATGGTATTCGAACATTAAGAATGCAGCCTCACAACATATTCTGAGCATATCCTGCATAGCATAAAGCTAATAGTACCTACCGCATGCGGCGCCAGTTCTTAGACACTCATTTGCCACTAATTGTAACTAATCGCTGTATACTCAATTATAAGGATTTCTTACATTCTGGTTAGCTTAAATGTTTGTAAAGATGCATGATGGTATGCAAGTTATAGATATTTGAGTTTCTTTAAACGTATTTTAAAATTGAAAATGAATGTTGAGTTATTTGTTGGTACTTGACTCGACATTAATTTTCAATTTCAAACACAGCGTCACATCACATCTTCTTTAGAAATTACTAGCTGCGCCTTGTAGTTACACACGCGTTTTTTTTATACCCCCGCTCTTATTGGTCGCAGCGTGATATTATATAGTCTAAAGCCTTCCTGGATTAATGGGCTATCCAATGCAAAAATAATTATTCAAATCGGACCAATACTTTCTGAGATTAGCGCGTTCAAACAAACGAAAAGACTCTTCAGCTTATCTATACTAATACTCGTATATAAAGCTGAAGAGTTTGTTTGTTTGTTTGAACGCGCTAATCTCAGGAACTACTGGTCCGATTTGCAAAATTCTTTTTATATTGGATAGCCCATTAATCCAGAAAGGCTTTAAGCTATATAACATCACGCTGCGACCAATAGTAGCGAAGCATAACTAACTCCACGCGAACGAAGTCGCTGGCGGCCGCTAGTATATTATAGTTTCCAGCTTACCGAAGCATACATAAGGCTCTAATGCCCTTTTAATACAGAATCACATTGTACAGTATTTTTTGAATTTTGCATTTTATATATACAAATAAGTAGTTCATAGTTCATACCGTAGTAATGAGCCAGACAGTAAGGCTTTTAATGGGTCGTAAGTTCTGATAGGTTCTGGAGATTTAGTAAATATCATGTATGTTTCTTATACGTAAGTCTTGAAAATTAATGGAAAATAGACAGACTTAATTATGGCCAACCGCTTGACTCTTAGAATACTGGTAAACAGTTAAACATTATTGATATTCGTCTACCGCTTCTACCTAAATTTCTGCAACGGTTAATGAAGAAGAATATATTATATTGGTTGCTTTGAATAACACTTAACCTAATAAATACTCAGTTTTAATTACCTAAGCGTGCACACTTACCCCCGTATTCATAAACGCTGCTTAAAGTTAACTAGTGATTGGCGATTCTTTCACCATACATTTTTGACCTTTTAACGTCACTTAATTTAAATCATCCTTTATGAATAAACACCACAGTGTTTAAGGGGTTTACCCATAAGGGATGATTAAAGTTAAGTAACTTTAAAAGGTCAAAAATGTATAGTTAAAGAAGGGGGATTATCTACAACTCCAGTCGACGCGTGTCGACCGTTGCAGCTGCCTCCGACTAAACTACACGAGCTGTAGCCTAAATTCTTACTGTACATTACATGAACAGTAAGAATTTGAGTGAGTGAACAGATTTTATGTGTCCAGTACAAAATAATGTTAAAAAGCAATTCTCGGTTGCATTCAAATCTTAGTACCAATATGTCAAAAATTTTATAAGATATTTGACGACAATTGGGTTGTATCCTAAAAAATAATTTTATGTCCATCAGATAGATTTGTAAAAAATATTGAACACGTATTTTTAATTTTTTCTTCCATTCAAATACTTCGGAAGATATATTGATTTTAAATGTCGCATGACGTCACGCCGTGTTACAAAATATACAACGGCGTGCCGTAATTAGCCCCTACTCCTTAACCATAATACGCTATATCTCAGTAGTTTTAGGTAATTTTGAAAAAATGAAAAATATGGGTCTTAATTTTTTTATTATCTATAAGACGGACTAATTATTATTTTGATTTTCATACCTTGGATACATCCCTATTGTCACAGATGTTGACCAATTCTCATATAGAAACGTTCTATCAAAAAATCTAATCGCTATTAGCCTCATCTTTGCGGCAAACAATATAAAAAAAATGTCAAATATGTCGTTTATACGATGTAAACGTATTTCCTGGGCCCCCGATTGGTGTTAGTGAAAGGAACAGTGGGGCATAGTTGGTAGAAATACAATATAACCCCCTATTCTCCCCACACGAAGGGTATTTATGAGAATAACTCCAGAGAAATATAAGTTGTATTTATATGTTTATAAGAATAAAAATTAAGAAATAGAATAAAAAGTGCAGAAGTAGGCAAAGTGACCAGGAATGTGAACTGAGTGTGTATTGAAGAAGGTAAATTAGAGATGCTTTTGACAACGATTCAATGATAATGAACAACAACGATACGATTTGAGACGCATTGTGTATTGAATGTTCATAAAGATAGAAAAGTAGATTCTCTGATCACTACGCGTAAGTGCAATTTTGAGTGTGAGTTTTTGTGTACTATAAGCCCTTTAGAAAAGGGCGTAAGTAAGTATTTAAAAGTGCAGTTTTACACCACACGGTTAAGGAATTGATGAATCAAACCGCCGTTTACCCACATTGAGATCTTCCAAAACAGTCCACCTTCAAACAAAACCTTAAAGCCATATCAGGCAGATCGCATAAGTATGTGCTTAATAACGTTGTAGTGTCCATTGTCGGTTGGGAACAGTTGGTAAACATAACAATGTGAATTATTTGCCGCGCGATATAAATAACTTTGTCACTGGGTCACTACATAGCTCTGTACGGAGCTAGAAGGAACATACTGGGAAATGGAAATCGAAGCTTTTTGTTGGTATCGCTGTACGATGACTCGGCGAACTCAAAACTAAAGGACCAATTATGTTACCTAGCGAAACTCTGCAGATTTCATGGGTAAAAATATAAGACAAAAAAAAGTTCAGATGTTTTTATATTATGATGTTTCTATTTGTTTTGGCTGCTTCTAAATATGTTTTTAGAAAGGGTGTATCTGACATCGACGGACAAACAAGTACCATGGATCCAGTACATGATTCTGAACCCCCCAGTGGTGGAATTTTTCGTCGTTTTTTTTCATGATTTAAGAAAATATATATGTAGTTTTTTTCACTTTAGAGCATTCATAATTGCTGTACTTTTATAACCCAATAAGATTTAAAAGTAAAAATTAATTGATTCGTTAATTACATAACAAAACGCAATGAAAACAGAACTCGAAAAACTATCTTATCAGCTGATTTAATAGAGTTCACATCAGGAATCAAGTCATACCTACAAACCCGCACGGCGGCATGCTTGCAACGTTCAACGGCCGAGCCGACACCTTTTTTAAACTCTGTGAATTCTGTAACCGTTCATTAACGACATAAATGACTATCATAATTTTATTAGTGGCATGCGGTCTAGCCTTTTCGCGAAGTTTGTGTACGATGTCAGATATACCCTGTAATTACGGAAATTGCATCCTTGGTACGGATGACAAGCTACCCGGAACTGTCAAATATTCCCAATCAACCTTGAGTCTTAATGCTTTAGTGATTAAGTTGAAAATCTAATAAAATAATCTGGTAGTAGTAGCTTGATATGCTTTCGTCTGTACTTTACTCTTTTTGTTGGCTGATATTTTACCCCGTGTGTATAATTCCAGTTGTAGCATTGTTAAAGTCCAACTCGACTAGTTATGCAACTGAACAATTGCATAAAACCAAAGCACACCGGGCGGCACTAAGATTTTTGTATGTCTATTGTGTAAGTATTAACGCTGGGAATAGGGCGGCCCACCTCTCTAGTACAAACCCTTGTACCTATTTGCGACGAATTTTGACCGTGCACTGAATTTGTAACGCACTGATTACCATCGAGATTTCACCACGTTGTGGAATTTTCAGCGCTCGACTCAGTATCGAGAGTTGAAGTTCAAATGAAATCCAGTGCGCCTCATCTCGTGTCGTCGCGTTACTAAATCGCCCGGGCGCTCCTAAACTAGGTCCTAAGTGTTTTTAATGCGAATTGATAGTCCCAACGGGTCCATATTATAAGCTCAAAAACATGCAATGTTATTGTTACTCTACTAGGGAGTGGAATCTGTTTCTCCTTAACACAGATCACTTGGTGATCTAGCTAAGAGATCAGTGCCTCGCCCAAGTATTTGTATGTACTAGATGTTCTTTGTTATGCTCTGTTTCTAGAATGTATTAGCCCTTCATGTACTGCAAATAACCATGTGTCATTATTACTATCAATAAATAAAAAATAATTATTTTTATTATTAAATTTGCCTCTGCATTTTGAGGCTTAATTGTAGGTATCTTCAATCTATATTTCGATTTCTAAATAAATTATTAAAACATCATTCTGGCCCCAATTCCCTTGAGCACAAACTAAAATTAAAGTTAAGTGCAAAATTTTCTTTCTATTTCTATAAGAAAAGGACAGAAGACAGAATATTAGTTTCTCCTGTCTAATTTAGATATTCTATAGACAGTTTAGACGTGTCGAAAAATACTTCAGTTTACGTCAGGCGCTGCCTAATTTGACAGGACTAAATTAAGGTTTTTCTTCTGTACTTTTCTTAACGAAATGGAAAAAATATGTAGCACTTAACTTAAATTTAGTTCAGTGTGTAAACTAGGGAATCGGTACCTCTGTTTTCTTTGTATTTTTACTATGCTAATAATAAACTAAAAAATAATGGCATGTGTAAGCTATGCGGTACGACGGAGCGGGCCAAGGAACAAGAAATTTCACACTAGTGAAATCGCGGCCAAAAACTCTTTAAATGTTAATAGTCTTGCCAGGGTGGGAATTCCATTAGCAGGTCTTTGTATAAAGCACAAAAAGGTGTTGTTTGCTTAGGAGTCTCTAATTATTACCCTTATTTTGTGTGTTAAAACACTCGGCGTACGAGAACTCAAAGTATAGCAAAGTTTTGAGCTTTAGGGTTGCATATTTCTATGGGAAAACCTTTCTGGATATAGCAGGCACCCTTAGGTTTTTTCAAAAGAAACTATGTTCTTTTAAAATTAAAGTCTCCTTTAGAAGTGGATATTATACTCGTTCATTTTCCGATGGGACATAATCTTTAAAATTCAATTCATAATCGAATTCACTCAAACCGCGATATAATTCAAATTCTGGTATATATGGAGGGGAGACTTCCACTCCAGAAAAATCTATGTATATGTATACATGTTAAAATGGGTGCATTGGGGTCCCACTACCATCTCTGGGATTCAAGTCAACCCTGCCTGCCAGACGGTGCACCTGCTGATTTACGAACGGGGCCCTGACGTTGGCTTCCCCTTCGGGGTTGAGTGGTCAGACGGCAGTCGCACTCGTAAAAGCCAAACAATTGCCAAACATGAAAAGGAACAGTAGAAAGACACGTGTTACGGTTAGGGCGCTACCGCAAAACGGCGCGCAGGAGCCCCGCCCGACTCCTGTGGCCTGTGGGCTAGGGCTACCGTGTCAGGGGCGGACACGGCTGAAGAAGCGAGCCCAAACCAGTATGAGTATTATTACTCCAGTCTTCAAAGGCAAGGGATCGGTGCAGGAGTGTGGTAATTACCGCGGTATAAAGGTCATGTCCCACACCATGAAGATCTTTGAGAGGATTTTAGACTCCCGAATCCGGCAGGAGTGTGCTGTCTCAACGTGTCAATATGGGTTCCGTCCAGGGTACGAAACAATGGACCCTATCTTCGCCCTATGGATCACCATGGAGAGATACAGATCGAAGAAGACGCCTCTGCATATGCTCTTTATAGATATGCAGAAGGCCTTCGACTGTGTCCCTCGGGGGGTGATCTGGTGGGTACTGAGGCCCAAAGGGATACCAGAAGCCTATGTTGACATAATTCAATCAGTTTTTTTAAGTGAATAGACACTATAATAAACTAGCGCGTTTTACCATCAACGATTGCATCACTGTTTACCATCTGCTTTCTAAGTTATATGTACTTGCTAAGTATATCTTGGACATCAATGACTGATTATAAGGTGAAGGAAAACATCTTGAGGAAACCTGGACTTTAAGACTGAAATCGCCAACCCGCATTGAGCAAGCATGGTGATAACGCTCACTCCTTCTCTGTATGAGAGGAGATCTGTGCCCAGCAGTGGGACGATATAAAGGTTGATGATGATGAATCCGCCACGGAATACTAGCGTGGTATTATATAGTGAATGAAAAAAAAGGAAGGAAATGTCTGTCTTTTGCCGATAAGACCGTCCATTGTGTCACCTTTTGTAAAATCTTTGTATTTATATTTTGAAATTTATATGGTGTACGTAATAAAAACATTCTATTCTATTCCATTCTAATGAGAGGATTCTTTTTTTATGTTACAAGACACATCAAAACTTCGTGCCAAGCAATCGCTCGAAGCCTCTAAACTCTAACAATGATGTACTCAAACACGATAATTACAACTATGGACCATTAATTATTTTTTGTGGATCATTAATTTAAATGCCAAACCTCTGTGGTAACCTCAGACACCTGACATTTAAAGACACGTGACTCTAAGATTGGATATTGCAAAAGTGCAGTAAAGTCGGTAACAAATGATATGCTCCCACGCATCACATTAAATGTATTCTGAATTAACTCAATCGGATTTTACAACAGGCGTGGGCAGAAAACACACACATTCTTTTGTTTCGCTTAATTTAACATTTGCGTTCGCAGTTGATGATTCTTAGTTTTTTTGCCAACTGCTGTAAAGTCAAAAAGGAGGGCAATGATATTTCCGCAGGAGACGGTAAGGACCAGGCCCGAGTCGAGGGCGCGTTGTGTTTCACGCGCGCTTCAAAGAGATGTTAGCACATCGTGACGGGGTCCATGAAGACCGATGCCTCCTGGGTCAGGGTTGCGGGTTGGTTGCAAAAGAAACCGTGGCCCTGGCGCACAGGCAAGTGAAGGAACACGGGTGGGTTTTAGTCAGTAAAAGTCTGACACGCCCTTTCGCTCCACCTAGAGCGGGAGAAGTCATTTAATGATTTCCCATCCCAAGAAAAATAGCAATGATATTTAAACAGGGTTAACATGCTTTTTTTGAAATAGAAGTTTTGTTAAGTGACGATTGAAATTAGATTGAAATTATTTCTCGGTGGTAGACCATAACATCGGCCGCTGGCAGAAGTTACCACCCACCAGATAAAGCCTTGCCGCTAAGCGATTTGTCGTGTTCCGGCATGATGTCTGGTGAAGCCGTGCGGAGGACGGGTCTGAGCAGTTGTGTTGCGATGTGTGCCGGGTACGATGCGCCAAATGTTGTTGTGATGGGAGTTTGGTCGTGGAGGGTCTTCAGATCAATCTCTCTATGGCGCAGCATCGTTGGTCGTGTTGTTGGGTTTAACATTGCATCACCTCGCTCAACTGCCGTCTTCCTTCCTATTCGCTCAGTTTTTCAGAGTGAATAGTCTCTTAATAAACTAGCGCGCTTTACCATCAACGATCGCATCACTGCTTACCACCAGGCCGGATTGCGGTCAAGCGCCATTTTTTGTTTTATCTTAGTGCTTCTAAAATTTTCTACTATTCAACCCTTGAAGCATGTAGACTAATGTTTTTTTTTTTCTATATACATTGCCCCATACTAGGAATTACTCTTATATCGTGAGTGCGTCGACAAACATTTAACCTAACATACACAAGCAGCCAGACCCAGAATAACTACTTGTAGGACTTTCGTCGATCGTTTAGTCACTACACCTACCATGTCGTATATACGATGTCGTAAATCGTATATACGATGGCAAAGACATAGACGCGTTCAGCACAATATTCTAGACGCATTAGGTAAGAAGAAAACACCATAACTTTTACAGAAAAGTGCAAAACTGTAGTCAAATTGTATGGTACAGTGAAACATTTTAAATCGTGAGTTAACTCATCGTGACACGCATTTACGCCGAGTCACATCTACTGTCGTCATATTGCAACTATGCATTTTACTGGAAATTAGAGATAGTTATTTGTCTTTGCATTATATTGAGTCTTGCCTCAGCCGCCAGCTGAAATCCTGTATGTTTTGTATATTAAAATTATTATTTAAAATAAATATTTTTTTTTAACAAAAGTTCTGACCCCCGAAACATAACTCGTGCCTTGAATTCTTTTTTTGCTCTTTCGGTTCCCACTCTAAAGGCCAACTCTTGTCATTTAAAAGGTTAAAAATGTAATTATACTAAATGTTGAAAAACTTATCAAAAGACGACCTATTATTGTAACTCGTACGGTGGGCCGTTACCATTGAACCAAAATATGTACTCTCGTTTGCTACGCTCCATATAAAAGACATAAACGCGCACGCACCTTTAAAATCAGATAAAATCTAAGTTTGATAATAATACAGATATCAAATCACTTTTATGTGCTACCAAAAATCTTTAAAATGTTTCACATTATTTTCAGAGTCTTTAAAAAGTTATTTAGTGTTAATCTATATTTTATACCTAGTTAAATTATACCGAATATGCTCCAATTTGGATAATTAACTATCCCAATTATATAATCTTATGATAATCAAACTAATTTATATTTTTATGACATTAAAATAAAAATTAAATTTGTTGACACAGCAAACCTTTATATATATATATTAACAATATTAAAAACTTAATTTCACAGAATCACGCTATCTACCATATTTAACGCCATATTTATAGATAAGATTACAAATTTAAATAGATTGTGTCAGCCATGATAATGAGCCTAAACATATTAAAAAAGAATAATACCAGTCCTTCTTTAATTACTGTTCGACGGTAGGGCAACGTCCTCTTCTTATATACAGAAGGCACGAGCATTGAAGACCAATTTCCGTAATTGAAAAAATGTAGTTGCAGATTCAACTCTGCGACAAACTTATGTCAAAATGTACAGAAATCTATACTAATATATAAAGCTGAAGAGTTTGTTTGTTTGAACGCGCTAATGTCAGGAAGTACTGGGCCGATTTGAAAAATTATTTTTACGTTGGATAGCCCATTAATCCAGGAAGGCTTTAGGCTATATAACATCACGCTGTGGCCAATAGGAGCGGAGCATAACTAACTTCACGCGAACGAAGTCCCTGGCGGCTGCTAGTTAGATATATTTTTGACAGATTATCAATGAGGTTAGACTCGATACTCAATAATTTATTGCATTCCATAATGTGTATGATTGGTAGATATATAAAAAAAGGGGAATTATAAAACGAGCGATTAAAAAAAACTTTGCTTTTCTCCTTATACTCTGCTCATTAGTGTATTTTCAAAGTAGTTTTTATATTCGGAACACTTCATTTAAGATAAAATGCCGCTCAGTATAAAAATACGTTTGCCAAATATTGAGAAAAATGTAGGACGTAACGTTGACGCTCAAACAGATATTAAGTGGTTCAAATATTATGAAGCTGCTCATTTTATATTTTAAGTAACTCAAATTAATTAATTTTGACACTTAAAATTGTAATTTACAGTCACTAGTTTTATTGCTACCCATTAAAATATAGAATCAATTATGGACCCATTCGGGCATAGCAAAGTATTTTTTTCCTCTCTTAATTATTTATTAATTGCCTCTCTGATCACTGCGCTTGCAAAAGAGGTATTTGCGATTTAAGACATAAATTAACCGTAGATAAGTCTAGCCGTAGTCGTAGCGAGTCACGCAAAGGGCAATGGAAAGAGCTATGCTCGGAGTTTCTCTGTGTCAGAATCAGAAATGAGGAGATCCGCAGAAGAACCAAAGTCACCGACATAGCTCTGCAAGTCGCTAAACTTAAGTGGCAGTGGGCAGGGCACATTGCTCGTAGAACCGATGGCCGATGGGGCGGTAAGGTTCTGAAGTGGCGACCACGTACTGGAAGACGCAGCGTAGGGAGGCCCCCAACAAGGTGGACCGATAACCTAGTGAAGGTTGCGGGAAGCCGATGGATGCGGGCAGCACAGGACCGATCAGCGTGGAAAGCCTTGGGGGAGGCCCTTGTCCAGCAGTGGACATCCATAGGCTGAAGAAGAAGAAGAAGAAGTCTAGCCGATTGATTCTAGCTGCCTGGTCCATTGCCCGTAGGACCGATTACCGATGGGGCAGACGAGTTCTCGAGTGACGACCACGCACCGGAAGATGCAACGTGCGTAGGTCCCCGACAAGGTGGATGGACGACCTAGTGAAGATCGCGGAAAACCGCTGGATGCGGGAAGCATAGGACCGGTCGTCGTGGAGAACCTTGGGGGAGGCCTATGTCCAGCAGTGGACGTCTTTCGGCTGAAACGATGATGATGATGAACTATTCTTTAAAAATGTCCCCTGATATTAGACATGCCGATGCATTCCTCTAGTTTTTACGATAAATCCTTTACTGTACAAGCACTTCGGCTATGGAATGACTTGCCCATGTCCGTAAGGCTTGCTCAAACTCTGTCCACTTTTAAAACCACGTTAAAAAAGCATTTCCTCTCTCTTTAAACATGTCATTATTTTTTATTTGCTCTTGTATGATGTTTATTAATTAGATGTATATATTTATCAGACTAGTATGATATACTCCACGTGCATATTTATTATATGTTGTGTTGCGATGTGTGCCGGGTACGATGCGCCAAATATTGTTGTGTTGGGACTTTGGTCGTGGAGGGTCTTCAGATCAATCACCCTTTGGCGCAGTATCGTTGCTCGTGTTGTTGTGTTTAACATTGCATCACCTCGCTCAACTGCCGTCTTCCTTCCTATTTGCTTAGTTTTTCTGAGTGTACAGGCTCTTAATAAACTAGCGCGCTTTACTATCAACGATCGCATCACTGCTTACAATCAGGCGGGATTACGGTCAAACGCTAGTTTATAATTATTAAAATAAACTATGTAAATAGTACACTGTAGACTACCTAAATTATTTCCCTCTCCTTCCCCTTACTATTCCATCCAAAGGTTGTCTGTAAAAGATCGCTCTTAGCGATAAGACCGCCCATTGTGTCACCCTTTGTAAAATCTTTATGTTTATGTTTTTATAATCTATATATGGTGGAGATAATAAAGAGTATTCTATTCTATTCTTTTCTAATTGGAATGTGTGTGTGTACCGGGTTTAGAATATTACCAAACTACCAATCCATATCCTCCCGTGGGTGTAGTAAGAGACCACTAAAGGAACTCTCACCAGAGAAGCGGGCAGCAGCGCTTCTCCTGTGAAATAAATAAATACGGACAAATCACACAGATTGAGCTAGCACCAAAGTAAGTTCGAGACTTGTGTTATGGGATACTAACTCAACGATACTATATTTTATAATAGATACATATATAGATAAACATCCAAGACCCAGGCCAATCAGGAAATGATCGTTTTCCATCATGACCTGACCGGGGATCGAACCCGGGGCCTCCACGTCGCAGGCAGGCGTGTTGACCGCTGCGCCACGGAGACCGACAAATAACAATTACTGCGATCCCCATCCCGCCTGACAAGCGTGTGGACCTCTATAAGTTGAGAAGAAGAAGAAGAAATTGGAATGACAACTCACTCTCTCTTTTTCCAGGATGGGAAATCATCGACTGAGCTCTCCCGCTCTGGGCGGAGCGGAAGGGGGTGTCAGACTTTTACTGACTAAAACCCACCCGTGTTCCTTTATTTCTGTGTGCGCCAGAGGCACGGTATTTCTTTCGTACAACCACGATTTTATATGATTTGAAAACATTAAAAAATTGACTGTAACATAATATTAATTACAATGAATGCCTTTTTGTGCATACTTCATAATTATTTTAAACGAATTAAAAACAATTAGTCGATCACGAAATTATCCGTCGGCGATAAAAAAAACGGTCAAGTGTATGTCGTAGTTTTGGAATTAGTGTTCTGCATTATGTCTGTACATATATGTTATGAATGAGACTTGGCAAAAATTACATGATATGCAATAGGAGATAATTATAATATGTAGTAGAAATAGGCAATAGCCTCATGATGTCATAGTCATTGTCATTTATTCATAAATAAGTAACAGTGTGTCATGGTGGCCTAGTGGTTAAAACACCAGCCTCTCAAGTATGAGTGCGCGGGTTCGATTCCAGGTCAGGCAAGTACCAATATAACTTTTCTAAAGTTATATGTACTTTCTAAGTATATCTTGGACACCAATGACTGAAGGTGGAGGAAAACATCTTGAGGAAACCTGGACTTTAAGTCTGAAATCGCCAACCCGCATTGAGCAAGCGTGATGATTACACGCTCAATCCTTCTCTGTATGAGAGGAGACCTGTGCCCAGCAGTGGGACGATAAAAAGTTGATGATGATGAAGTAACTTGAATCTAACATCAACATAATCGTAGCGTTTGCCCCGGTTGCATCCGCGGCTTTCGCGTTGAACCCCGGGGTCCGCTTTCCTGCACATTCTTCTCCATTTCGCGCGATCTTTAGCATCCTGTGGTAAGAGCTTGTTGGCACGCATGTCATCTCCTATAACGTCAAGCCAGCCCTTCTTTGGTCTGCCTCGCTTGTTCCGGCCCAGGGGAGGCGCCATGGCAAGACATTTGCTACCCACGTAACATGCCTGTATGCGTAAGACGTGGCCGTACCAGAGTAGGCGACCCTCCTGCAGTTTGTCTGCTATGTCACGGACACGAAGGCTGCCACGGATGCGAGAGTTCCTCATGCGTCGTTCCGCGTAACTCCATACATCCACCGTAGCATATTCATCTCCGTGACATGCAGCTCCTGCTTGTAAAGTTGTTACAGAATCACATAGTTACAGTACGAGTATATATATGCATACACAAAAAAAAATTGAGGGTTTGTCGCGATGATGTGGAAATATAGTGCTTCCATGATTGCGCGCTGGCGCTCCTCCTCCAATGGCATCCTGAATGTGATTTCGGACCGGTGGGACTCTCACCTCTTACGTAGGTGGATAAGAGTCCAAACCCACTTCAATTAAGTAATTACTTAGACTTTTACTAACATGATATGGATATTTATACAATTTAACCAAAATATTATTTTTAGTATTTGAATTCCATAAATTATATAAAACATCTAAACCGTAAACCAAGTTTTATTTGGCTTTATTTGTAGGCAAACTAAAGCTTCAAAATGCATCATTGCGCGACCTGAAACCAGAACAATGCGACTCATTACTTGGTGGTCTTTATGACTTTACAGTTTGTAATCACAAGTTTTTTTCTTCGTCGTATCGATGATTATGTTTTATTTTTAAATAGGTAAATCAGCCTGCTCTTGGCCTCGACCACACCTGATGAAAAACGCAGGATAAGGTTTATGATAGAAGGAGCGTGCCCAGAAGATATCTGTTGATCCTTGCTTTAAAGGCAGAGGGGGGGGGGGGGGAACAAATGTGGGGGGAGGGGGAAAAAAAGGCTAGAGAGTTTGGGTGCAATTTGGGTGTGTGCATACCAAATGTGGAGGAGAAGCGCTGAGTACGAGTTGTCGGGATATCAACCAAATGTGACTGATGATTGTATGATTTAAATAAAGTTCGAGTTTTCGGTTACTTCGGTGTTACCGTTGTTCTCGCAAAGGTATCGGCCGCCGGCAGAAGTTACCACCCACCACACAAAGCCTTGCCGCCAAGCGATTTGTGTTCCGGCATGATGTCTGGTGAAGCCGTACGGAGGACGGGTCTGAGCAGTTGTGTTGCGATGTGTGAATGTTGTTGTGTTGGGAGTTTGGTCGTGGAGGGTCTTCAGATCAATCTCCCTTTGGCGCAGCATCGTTGGTCGTGTTGTTGGGTTTAGCATTGCATCACCTCGCTCAACTGCCGTCTTCCTTCCTATTAGCACAGTTTTTCTGAGTGAATAGGCCCTTAATAAACTAGCGCGCTTTACCATAAACGATCGCATCACTGCTTACCATCAGGCGGGATTGCGGTCAAGCGCTAGTTTATAATTATTAAAAAAAAAGATATTCCATTGGGAAAGTGTTTTTGTCCTGAGAATACGATGAGAGGTTCCATAGTTGCACTACAGCCTATCGGTGTACACAATGTGTGTGTATTTCAAGTTAAAGAAATTTAATCTTTATTTCAATTGTAATTAAAATGATTTTTAAAAGAGTAGCAGTAGTAGTGTAGGTAAGTAATAAGAACCGCGTGGGTTGACCGATCAGGTTAAACTACACTTTCTGCGGTTGGTTCATGAACGGGTGTAGCACATTTAATCCTTTCAAGAAAGTTCCACCAACTTTAACACTGAACGCCAAAAACCATTATACAGTATGTTAAGAAAACCCTGTCCGACCCATAAGGGTAATAAAGGTTAGGTAAACACAAGACCAAATATAATATAAAATTTTACGTAATCATCATAGTACTAATACAAATGAATTTTGAAATAATCTTTTTTTCCCGCGAATTAATTCCAATTTCCCCGAAATTTGGTAATTTTTAAAAAGTGACAACACCGGTATTATTATGAGCGAATAGCGATGCGACCACGTGCCGCGTGCCCTGCCGCCCGGCCCCCGCGGGCGGTAGGCGAAGGGTGGTTAACGCACGTTTATTAAGTTACCTCTTTTTGCGAAATAATATTTATTTTTTTAGGGGGATTTTTTTTTTAAGTTTAGCCCGGTTTTGTATGCATTAGTAGAATCAGTTATCGATACCTAACAACACCTTCACGGGTCGGACAGGGTTTTCTTAACATACTGTATATACAGAGTGGTGCTGATTATACGACAATAAATTAAACATCGTGTACCACAACACATTCTCAGTCTACCCATCAAAAATCATATAAATATGTCCATTAGTTTAGTCACAGGAAATTATTTTTCATTATTCACATTTTCTACATGATGTACAAGTTGATAAGGAAGCGCTTACAGGTTAATGACCGCCGCATCCTGCGGTACCAAACTTTAATAATAATGGCGCGAAAAAAGCAAGTTGATACAGGATCGCGCTGTCACCGATCGGAGGTCAGTGAACCAATATTTTTAAAGGATGTTCTTTTCCGTTTGAAATTTTATGCGATTTAGTTTGTTTGAAAATTTTATTTTTTCATTTTTGATTCTAGGTTTTTTTTATGGTTTAGGATTATTCCTAACAAAAAGCATTGTTTGTGTTTTTTATTTATTGTGGTATTGTCAGCACCACTCTGTATAGGAATAACTCCAGTACAAACACGTATTCACTCACTTATCTCCCACATACACTATGTAATGCATGTTTATATAAAAACCCACATAATGCAGGTATCGGTGCAGGCAGATAATCGAAACAGGAGAATGTTTTAATTAGGTTAACGATTGGGAGCGGGTGGACGAGCCTCGTGACGTCATCCGCTAATGAACGGCGGCTTCGCAGATAATGTGTGTTCAGATACTTCTGACATTTGGGAGAAATGCACTCACACATGTAAAAGAATTCATTGTATGGAAATTTGCGAGGAATTAGTGTGACTATTGGATTCTTGTTGAAATTATATTAAATATTCATTGTTCATAATCATCATTATCATCATCACCATCAACCTTTTTTTTATCGTCCCACTGCTGGGAACAGGTGTCCTCTCATACAGAGAAGGATTGAGCGTAATCACGCTTGCTCAATGTGGGTTGGTGATTTCAGATTTAAAGTCCAAGTTTCCTCAAGATGTTTTCTTTCACCTTTTAATCAGTCATTGGTGTCCAAGATATACTTAGAAAGTACATATAACTTAGAAAAGTTACATTGGTACTTGCTTGACCTGGAATCGAACCCGCACACTCATACTTAAGAGGCTGGTGTTTTAACCACTAGATCACCACGACTGTTGAGTACATAGTACATAGTAATAATAAATAATACAATATACCATCTTCATTGTGTACCATATATTATTATTATAACTTACAAGTTGTATGTAGGTCGTAGTTTCAAACCCCATCAGATGCAGCTGACTGTTGTGACTTACTTGTCGTTGATAATAAGTAAAAAAATTTGCTAATCCAAAAAAACCGCGCGCAAAAGATTACCGAATCTAGCTGAGCGTTTTAACGCTTGCGCTCGGCTGTAATCGGTACTCTTCGGTAGGGAGTTGCGAGCGATTAGTCTTCTTCTTCAGCTCAGCGTTAATCCTAGTTTTCCAGTTTCAGTCCAGCGTTAATAATTTGGAGTCTAGGGTCCGCTTTACCAGCCTAACTGCTCATTTTAGCTAAACTTCGATATGCTCCATGAAGCGACTGCCGTCTGACCTCCACAGCCCGAAGGCGATATCAAAGCATTGCAGTTAGACCAATTGTAGGACTTTTGAAGGCTCCAACAGCCCGTAACGACTGCCACTAGATGTTCGTATGGCAACCGCGACCAACGGCTTAACATGCTTTCCGAGCTTCGAGCAACAAAGGAAGGGAGTAGCCTTAACGTCTGTTCTCCGTACAAATTGTTCTGGCATATTTTGCGGGGGGAGTCGAGCACACAAGTGCAATTACTAATGCATCTGCACACAAAAGCACGCCTGTCATGACGACACACAAACATGGAAAATAAAACAACACATTAACAAAATCTGCACACCGCCATCTGTTTCTTTGTACAGATGAGACACTACACATTGATACTTTTTTAATGGCCGATTTTATTGCTTTTTAGTGTAGTGCCAATTGTCGATACAGCAAAAACGATACACTACTAAATGAGGCGCAAGGAATAAAAGGTAAGGAACTGAAACAATAGACTTCTTAGAATTTCTTTATTATTTGCAAGTACTTTAAAATCAGATAGCCGGAAATGAGTGGAGCAAATTACACTTGTCCTCTTGGGATCCCAGGTTTGCTTATTATTGCAAAAAAGTTTCCACACATTCTTCAATTCAGGATTTTTAGGAAAGCTGTAAGCACAAATAGTTTTGACTAGAAATTACATCATGAAAATTAAAATATTATCGCAATATCCATCAAAGATATCGGTAACCGTTTGATTATTATGATACCTTAATAGGCACAGATTTCGAAGCAGTTTAGCTTACACTTATAATTTCCAATACACGGCACCCAAAAATATCAAAATGTTATAAACAAATTTCTGTCAAATACATTTTTTTTTATTAATCCCATTAAAATCCTAGATTATACTTTATACCGCCACTTTGATCTTGTAACATGATACACAATAACAATAAAATATTTCATATAAAAACATGTTAATATTTTGTTAAATCGAATGTATCGCATTAAAATTATCGAATTATCGACACATTATTATGTGTATAAGCCATAAGGTAACATCACTACGTTGTCTATTGGCGGCGAGAAGTCGGATTTGTTGCTCAACTGATCCGAAATTTGTACCGAGAGAGCTAGAGCGTGCGGACTTTATGTTGACAAACAAATCCGACGATTACGATTGCACAAAATATCAGATTTTAGTGTTTAAATGATAATGAGTCACAATAATATGTAAAGAATTACTTACATGTGAAATGTAACACCATCTTTTTGTAAATTTGAAGTACCAGACCTCTTTTTACAGCAGAAAACAGAGCAATTCGGCATTTTGATGACAGCAGCGTTCTCTCGCACGACTCGACTCGGTCTAGTTTGAAGTCCAAGCGCAAGTAGTTTTGTTACTTGGGCTAGCTTACTTGGGCTTTACTCGCGTCATTGTACCGATGGCGCGAGGAAGAACGGACACGGGGCTCCAGTCCGGTGCAGCGGCAGATAGAGCTGCGCCGAGAGGAGCTCCGTCAGGTCCTGGTGGCGGACTGGCGGCAGAGGCTTATGCGCCCTACCGCCGGCCTCGCTACCGTCGAGGCGATCCGGCCAGTACTCGACAACTGGCTCGGGAGGAGGCACGGCTCCCTGTCGTTCAGGGTGACGCAGGTACTGTCGGGGCATGGCTGCTTCGGCAAGTACCTGCGTCGCTTAGGCAGGGAGCCGGACGCTCGGTGCCACCACTGCGTCCAATGCGGGGAGGACACGGCGCAGCACACGCTCTCCGAGTGTGTAGCTTGGGAGGAGCAGCGCCGTGTCCTCACAAATGAAGTAGGAGGCGACCTGACGCTGCCGGCAGTAGTGCGGAGGATGGTCGGCAGCTCAGAGTCGTGGGACGCGGTGGTGTCCTTCTGCAAAGACGTGATGTCGCAGAAGGAAGCTGCGGAACGGGAGAGGGAGATATCAACTCCCTTCCCGGGCCGCAGAAGACGCACCGGGCGCCGAGGAAGGGCGGATAACGCCCTCTTCCGCCCCCCATGATTGGGTCCAGGGGCGAGGGACATGGGGAAGTCCCCGCCCCCCATTGATGGACCCCGAGGCGGAGGCGCGCGCGAGTGTCGGCGCGCGCCTTTGAGGCGATGCACGGGGTAGTTTAACACCCCACTATCCCGTGCAGGAGACGAGGCCCGGACAGACCGGGCCAGCACGAGGATGTGGGGCCGTGGAAGAATTTAGACTCCCGCGGCCCCACGCGCGCTCGTGATAGAAGACACACCGGGGTGGTTTTAGTCAGTAAAAGTCTGACATACCCCGTCGCCCACCCCAGGGCGGCGGGCATCCTATGAGGATTTCCACCCCGGCAAAAAAAAAAAAAAAAAAAAAAGCTTACTTGGGCTTGCAGCTCAGAGTCGTGGGACGCGGTGGTGTCCTTCTGCGAAGACGTGATGTCGCAGAAGGAAGCTGCGGAACGGGAGAGGGAGATATCAACTCCCTTCCCGGGCCGCAGAAGACGCACCGGGCGCCGAGGAAGGGCGGATAACGCCCTCTTCCGCCCCCCATGATTGGGTCCAGGGGCGAGGGACATGGGGAAGTCCCCGCCCCCCATTGATGGACCCCGAGGCAGAGGCGCGCGCGAGTGTCGGCGCGCGCCTTTGAGGCGATGCACGGGGTAGTTTAACACCCCACTACCCCGTGCAGGAGACGAGGCCCGGACAGACCGGGCCAGCACGAGGATGTGGGGCCGTGGAAGAATTTAGACTCCCGCGGCCCCACGCGCGCTCGTGATAGAAGACACACCGGGGTGGTTTTAGTCAGTAAAAGTCTGACATACCCCGTCGCCCACCCCAGGGCGGCGGGCATCCTATGAGGATTTCCACCCCGGCAAAAAAAAAAAAAAAAAAGCTTACTTGGGCTTGTACTTCGACAGAGGGGAAACGCTGCGTATGCCCACTCCCTTCCTTTGTTGCTCGAAGTTTCCGAGGCACGACCAGACCAGTACAAATATTCATATTCATGCATACAAATATTTGCACTGCGCGGGGATCGAACCCGCGCCTCCTTGCGCAGCAGCCGCGTTCGCTACCGCTACGCCACGGAGGCTGTCGAAAGTTGCGAGCGATTAGTATTTATTTTATTTAAGGATTCAACCCTAAACATTAATAAAACCACAGTCAGAAGGCCAAAACGCTTAATTAAAAACATTTAAAATAGATTCGCAATCGCAGCGACAATCAATGTCAACACTTGTCTAAAATGCAGGGCAACCAGAGGTATTATTGACAGATTGGGCGTGAGATCTCAATCTGTCAATATTGATGATAGAATGTCTCTTTATGAACTTATGATTTTGCAAAGGAGACCTAGCCCTGTCGTTTTTCATAGAACGTTTTGTTTGTGTTGTGCTTTTATTGAGATCATTGCCGCAGGAGACACCCTGGTCGGGAGACGACATCGAACTCCCAGCCCCCGAAGGCGCGGGCCAGTGGCCAGGTGAGCAGTGGGCAGCTCGCCGCCGTAAGGAGCAGACCCGAGTCGACGGCGCGTTGTGTTTCACGCGCGCCTCAAAGAGATGTTAGCACATCGTGACGGGGTCCATGAAGACCGATGCCTCCTGGGTCAGGGTTGCGGGTTGGTTAAAAAAGAAACCGTGGCCCTGGCCTTCGCTCAGGCAAGTGAAGAAACACGGGTGGGTTTTAGTCAGTAAAAGTCTGACACACCCTTCCGCTCCGCCCAGAGCGGGAGAAGTCATTTGATTTCCCATCCCAACAAAAAAAAAAAAAAAAAAACATGGCGGATTCCGTGCGGATGCAAATCGCGCGGTTCTAAACCCAAGTGTTCTGACAGCACGCGGATGTATTTGCTAAGTGTAGAGTGACATGATTAATAAAATCAATTTTATTATTATTTAAATTAATAGGCACACGTATAACATTATTTTTTTAAAACTAAATCGATTTCAATAAAAATCTCAAATAGTTTCAGTTGCATGTCATACATTATACAACAATATCATTATAAAGGACAAGGCTAAACTGAAGTATGGAAGAAACCCCAAATGAAAACGCATGTTATAAACATGATTACTAGTAATATATAGTGCTGAATAGCTGAAAATTAGGATTTTGTAATTAAAAAGGTTTAGGAACTTTTCATATCTGCACAATACTGAGAATAGTATCGCGTAACTCCTACGACAAAGGTACAAAAACTTCAACAGTAACATTGCTATGAACTATTACCTAGGCGATTTAAGGTGCCCGCGAGCGTTTTTATTGATAACTGGCGGCCGCCAGCGACTTCGTTCGCGTGGAGTTAGTTATGCTCCGCTCCTATTGGTCGCAGCATAGTGCTTAAATAAGCCTAAAACCTTCCTGGATTAATGGGCTATCCAACGCAAAAAGAATTATTCAAATTGGACCAGTATTTCCTTAGCGCGTTCAAACAAACAAACTCTGTAGCTTTATATGTGTTTTTCACTGGTGATTTTGCGCCAAGGTATTTGAAGTAATTATGTACAAAGAGGTAATTGCAAGAAAAAAGAACTTGATACAACATGTCATGTCAAACCAAAATAATGCATAAAACAATTGCAAAACTTTTTATGTTTATTAGTTTAAGAAAGTTATAAGAATTCTTTAAACACTGAACAATTCATGAATGAATATTAAGTGTTAGCGTGAAATTCCTATTCGTTTAACTGAGCTAGGGCAGCCGCGTATCCATCTCTTTAAAATATAATAAATGTTATTATACGTTAAACATGTCATATATTATTAACCAACATTAAACAGAAGATCAAGATTGTTAAAATAGGTTAAGAGTTTTTTAGACGATAGTCGGATTCCAATTCTCGTAAAATCTAGTCCCAGTCTCATTTCAGCGACAAATAAATGTCAAAAACTTGTCAAAACGTAGTGAAATTAGAAGTATTTTTTGACATATTGACACTGAGATCACACTGTGAACGTTGTTAAAATTAGTAGAATAGAATTACCCATCTGGTCAAGCTATCCGAAGTTGTAAAATTTTTCCAATCAACCTTGAACCGTAATGCTTCAGCCATAAAGCTCAAAATATCTTAAAGTACATCAAGTTGTCATCAAGCAATGGACTAGCAACAGGTTTAAAATGATTCCAATTTTGAAACCTATCTAAAAGTGTTATGCAATTAGGGTGCCGGTCAAGCTACCCGAATCTGTGAAATATTCCCAATCAACTTTGAGCCTTAATGTTTTGACGATAAAGTTGAAAATCTAACAAAGAAATCTGACAAATTTTATTAGCTTGATGTACTGTCGTCTGTATCTAATGCTAGCTAGGAATCGACAGTATTGCCAACTGACTTCTAATTTTTCTCTGTGATTTTTTTCGGCTGGTGTTTTCCATGGCCACTCAAAATTGTGTTTAAACAAACATTTTCCATGTGTGCGTGCGTTTAGAAAAATGTGTGTGCAGTAAAGTTTCTGTATACTATGCAGTCTGTGCCCCAGGCGGGTACCGTTCCCTATCGATACGCATTTCGATTCAATCGATGTTGAAGATTATCGATAAACGTTGATTTATTTTGACTGAGTTTTTGTTATTTATCGATTGCGGATCGTTATTTCACTGTGTAGCTGTGAGTATGCTCATAAATTAGATGCGAGTGGCGCAGTGGCGGAATGTGATAATGGTTTCGGGTTGGTTTCCCCGAAAAAAAAAATTAAGCGTTTTTAATTTAAAGCCAAATAGAGAATCTACTTCTCTTTTTGTTTGGAGTATATGGTATTCTAAATATGTAGGTATTTAAGTGTAATTAGTAATGGATAAAAAACCAGGAAAAAAATATCGTTGGTATATCGCAACATTAAAATTTTTCCAAAAAAAAAAATAATCGCGCAATATCTCTTTCTTCCCTCTCTTGTCTTACTTGTTGGACAAAGACAGTGGCGCCGATTCTGTTCTTCACAAACAAAACTAATTTTAAGTTATGTGCATCTTCTTCTTTCCATTTCGTTATGAAAAGGACAGAAGATAAAATGTTAGTTTAGACCTGTCAAATTAGTGCATTCCTGATGTAAACTGTCTAAGGAGTGAGTGTTGGCGGGAAAACGAAGATGAGTGCCACGTTAATTTTTCATTGAACTTTTAAATTATTTATATTGTCGTTTACTAAATAAAAACGCGTGATTTATGTAGTAAAAAGTGTATTTAGTGAATAATTCATAAAGAACAGTGAAATAGTGTAACATAGTGGCCACATCATGTTTTTACGCTAAATCCCTTCTAATCGGCTACACGCGTGAATCGAAAGGAGTTAGTTTAGATTAAGTTAAGTTAGGATAAGTGTAGGATAAATTAGGATAAGTTAGGATATAAACTTACTGAAGAAAAAAACACTTAAGACTAGGCTGTATGGCGTACTATGCCTTTGCCTTTTCCGTTCCTCTGAACGGAAAGAAATGAACCAAAAAAAAAAATGTCTGTGGAGTATCTTAATTTGACAGGATTAAACTAAAATGTTATCTTCTATCCTTTTCTTAACGAAATGGAAAGAAAAAGATGCACATAACATAAAATTAGTTTAGTTTGTGAATAACAGAATTGGCGCCATTATAAACGTATCTTAGTTGCTGTACAACAAAATGGAAGCTTCTACATTAATACGAGATTCCTACGGCTATATTATTCTGTGCTATACCTAAATTAAATTATATTTAGGGGAAGGCCGGGCAAAGTGGATACCTTAAGGTATTTAAGGTCATAGCAGAAAATATATACAATACAAAAACAAAATAATTATCACAAACCCATCTTTATTTATTGCTCTTACAAATAAATACGAACATCAGTTACCATTAATATTTGAACAATAATCAATAACAATTAAAATTTAAAAAAGTACGGAAGTATTCGCTTTGCCCGGTACCCTGGGTAAAGCGGATACAGTGCTTGGGCAAAGTGTATTATACCCATATTCAATCTCAGAAAACATAGAAATAACTTTGATAAACTAAAAAAAAACTTAATTTGGCCATAAAATAAAATAATTATGTTTGGCAATAGTTACAGGTATATCAAAAAAGTGCTATCAAAAGCAGAACAATCTTCGTGATACTATTGATGACAAATGTCACATTGAATCCAATTTTCAATTGCTTTACTGTCTTCTTCAATATATATTTCATCGCCAGAAAAGCATACAATCCTTAAATTCTTTAATTTTCTCTGACTGTTTAACCTTTTTAGCTGTTTTTGTCTTTGTCAGTCTTTGTATTAGTCTTCTTAGGAACATTTTAATTAACGTCCAACTTCATGTCTGTTAAATCCTTTTGCCCTTGCAACCGATGTTTCCTTTGGATTCCCGAGGGATATTTGATCGTGACGAGACATAAATGACACTGACCAATCCTCTCCAACTTTTCGTACTTGTCCCAGTTATAGGGGTAGCTCAAATTATTTTTCTTGGTCCCTAAATTAATTTTTTGATTCCATCTTGAGTTAAGCTAAAAAAATACAGAAGCCATATCTTTGAGATATCGATATCGCCAACTCTATTTCCTGATCTTTAGTGAAAACAAAACGCCATCGACCTAGTTTTGAAGCAGCGATGCCAGTTTTTACATGCTTATACACGGTTGTATAAGGTTGTATTGTATGGCAAAGTGGCTGTGGTATCCACTTTGCCCTATTCACTTTGGCCGTCTAGGTAAGGTTTGAGTTTATAATACATTTCATACAAAAATTGATAATTCTGATTTTCTTTTAAATATACTAATAAAACCTACGTTGATACATGATACACGAGGCTACCGAATTGTGAGATTCCTAAAAAGCAAGAACTAGTAATACAGGAGAAATGATTAATTTACTTACCGCGTAATATCGTAATTTTATTTACGAAAACACAAATCTCCACTCAGCGAACGAGATGCGACGCAGGCCGTAACTTCGATGTTTGCCGCGTACTAAACCAAGATGGCCAAATGAAACAGCAGCGGCGTGTTGAATGAAAAACTAATAATTTAGGAGAAATGGGTAGTATTCGCTTTGCCCGGAGTATTCACTTTACCCGGCCTTCCCCTACTGGCTACTTAAACAGATATCAACGAAACGTACAGTGTTATAAAATCATTTTAGAAAGGCCATAAATGTCTTCGGAATATATGTTCATACGAGCCAAATACTCCATTGTATAGGCCATATTTTATTTGGAATATGTCATAAATTAAAACGCATTATTTGTTTGGGAATTCCATTGTTCCTTTCTGGCTTACGTACGTTGCTAGATATGGTGTAAGAATTATAAAAGTTATTTGAAGAATTAAAAATATGATTAATCGCTACAGGCTGCTGGGATCTTTAGTAATAGATTTGGCCAAAAATGTAATGTTATGTACATATTCATATATACTCACACTTATTATTTATAGTCATGCTCATACTTATATATGCATCATTCATTCCAACAGATCATAATATGCATTCCATCACTATGAGGCTCTGTTTTGATCATATTCCACTACACCAGCGGCCCTAGTCTGCTATTGCAATAGTGTCAAAATTGTCGATTTTTAATGTCATAATGACCGATTTTGACAAAATCCGTAATCTACTAACAAAATGGCGTGCCAAGTGGTCAATCACTGAACGAAATGGTATAAAACGGTAATCTTGTCCAAAATGACAAATCAATGACTGACATATGCGGTAATCTGCTAAAATTTTGACAGTTCTTTTGATCATTGAACTGTTATGATGCCGTCTTTGTACAATCATTGCTTTTCGAAGCGAGGCAGCTCGATGGTGGTGGTGGTTTTGTACAAAAAATGTGATATCTATTGTGTTTGTGGAATATTTAAGAATGTTTTCATTACTAGCTAATATTCTTGAGCTAGCCAACGCAGTGGATGCTAGAGAAAGAAGATAATATGCAGGAGACGTCGAACACATCGCTTGGCGATAAATGAGTAAATTCTAGTGCGAGGCGACGTGTTTTTTTAAATGTTTTATCATCGTACCCACACATTTACTACCTTAGTAAAATGCAGTAAACGCCTAAAGTAACATTAGGCCTTAAACCCTATAAAAACCCCTAGAAAGAGTACACGTGACACAGCAACGTAAAGCACCGTTGTCGTGTTTCTCTGTTTCACTTTAAGAGTTTATCGCTCATGAATATGACGTGCGAATAGTCCATCAGTGTTGAATTTACTTTTCTTCTCCAGCCATTATCCACTTTAGGGTTCACGCCTAAGGGCCGCGGATTGTACTAAAGAGATACTCGGGTCCCTGGCGCACAGGCAAGTGAATTAACACGGATGGGTTTTAGTCAGTAAAAATCCGACACGCCCCGTTCCGCCCAGAGCGGGATTTTTTGCGGATAGGAAAACATCAAATTACCTTTTCAATTGAATTTTTCCTATTCTCGAAAAAAATTGAAAACACCGGTCGCGGGCAGAAGTTACCACCCACCAGACAAAGCGTTGTCGCCAAGCGATTTGTCGTGATCCGGCATGATGTCTGGTGAAGCCTTACGGAGGACGGGTCTAAGCAGTTGTGTTGCGATGTGTGCCGGGTACTATGCGCCAAATGTTGTTGTGTTGGGAGTTTGGTCGTGGAGGGTCTTCAGATCAATCTCCCTTTGGCGCAGCATCGTTGGTCGTGTTGTTGGGTTTAACATTGCATTACCTCGCTCAACTGCCGTCTTCCTTCCTATTCGATCAATCTGAGTGAATAGGTTCTTAATAAACTAGCACGCTTTACCATCAACGATCGCATCACTGCTTACCATCAGGCGGGATTGCGGTCAAGAGCTAGTTTATAATTTAAAAAAAATGACTTCTTTCTGTTTGGAAATAAGCCCAGACTTTCACGCATAGTACTCGCACTTATAATTATAAAGCCATAACCATTGTTATTTTTCCGAAGATGCCAGATAGGGTGGTCTCCTCTTTAGGACCGGAACATAATGATACAAGCCATAAAACACTGACGAAAACCGAGCATTTAATAAAGATTGTGCGACAAGGATAGCCGTACACTCTACTACTCCATCATCATCTCAGCGTTAATCCCAGTCTAACTACTAATTTTGACTAAACATCGATATTTTCCGTGAAGCGACTGCCGTCTGACCTCCACAACCCGAAGGCGATATCAAAGCATTGCAGTTTAGACCAATTGTTGGACTATTTGAGGGCTCCAACAACTCGTAACGACTGCCATTAAATGTTCGTATGGCAACCAGGACCAACGGCTTAACGTGCTTTCCGAGGCATGACCAGACTCGTGCAAATATTATTCATGCATACAAATATTTGCACTGCGCGGGGATCAAACTCGCGCCTCCTTGCGCAGAGCCCGCGTTCGCTACCGTTACGCCACGGAGGTTGTACTACTACAATCATTAAATGAACTCTTCATTTGATGATTTCTCATCCTCAAAAAAGAGTTCACCTTCACCACCACATTCTGTCTGGCGATTCTATAAGATTCCCACAGTGAAAGCATTTATTTTTCTTTCATTTATTTAGTTATTCATGGCAATTAACATTGTGTTGAATTTTAAATATAAAATTATAAATTTAAATAGAATTGGCAGATACAAAAAAAGCATAAAAATGAAAAATATTGAATTAAAATTGAAATTACACATATCGAGTCATTCAATTATACTTAAGTAGATATGTCAATAGATGTATAAACTAATGTCAGATATAATTACAAAAGATAATGCCAAGTATTTAGTTATAGTCAAAGCATATTGTTATAGTCAAAATTAATTGATTTAGTTGCAAGCAGTCACTAGTACAGACGATAGCAGGTCAAGCTACCCGAATCTGTCAGATATTCCCGATCAACCTTGAGCCTTAATGTTTTTGATATAAAGTTGAAAATCGGATAAAGAAATCTGTCAGATAGTAGTAGCTTGATGTGCTGTCGTCTGTACATTTTTTATTTTGTTTCAAGCTTACGTGAAGTGAGCTTAGACTGAGCTGGCAAGTGTCAATGCCTGTAAGAATATTATTATTATATTATTATAGTTTATTTAGAGCCTGTTCACTTAAAAAAAACTGATTAAATAGGAAGGAAGACGGTGCAATGTTAAACCCAACAACACGACCAACGATGCTGCGCCAGAGGGAGATAGATCTGAAGACCCTCCATGGCCAAACTCCCGACACAACAACATTTTGCGCATCGTGCCCATACATCAAAACACATCTGCTCAGACCGACTTAATTAATTTTTAATTTTTTTTAAAAGATTTGTTTAAACCGCCTCTTAAAAGTCATCATCAACAACCTTTTTATTGTCCCACTGCTGGGCACACAGGTATCCTCTCATACAGAGAAGGATTGAGCGTAATCACCACGCTTGCTCAATGCGGGTTGGCGATTTCAAACTTATAAAGTCCAGGTTTCCTCAAGATGTTTTCCTTCACCTTCAGTCATTGGTGTCCAAGATATACTTAGAAAGTACATATAACTTTAGAAAAGTTAAATTGTTATTTGCCTGACCTGGAATCGAACCCGCGCACTCATACTTGAGAGGCTGATGTTTCAACCACTAGGCCACCACGACTTTTTAGCTCTTAAAAGTGGGACAAAATAATTTACGTAAAGTCGTTTTTCTCAAAATTCACTCTTATTGAGTTTGCGCTTTTCGGTTTATTAAGGCAGTATTGTTATCTCAGTTTTGTCTATAATTATAAGCATGTTGGTACATGTTCGTTCCTTTACCGTTTTGAGAGTAATTATTTGCACAAAATACAGCGTAAGTCTTGGTTTAAATCCAAGAATTACATTACAACAAGTAAATCGATGCCGTCACAACAGCGCAGATCATAGAAACTACTACATTCCTATAGCTCATCGCACAACGACCTCAATAGCCAGTCAGATATAGAGTGTAATTGGATCCTCTGGTTAAAAAAAGACAGTCATAGGTTCGAATTGGCTGATAAATGGCGTTAGAATGACAGTCTATCACTTTGTGTGTTAATGTCGTCATAAGGGAGCCGTGGGCGTACAATAGTATACTTCTAGGATTTTTGTTGTTTAGGGAATAGGGTAGCTGACTAAAAAAAAAAAAAATAATTAGTCCGTCAGTCAGATTTCCAAAAAATACCAGATACGTATTTTTTCTTTTTTCATATAAACAAAAAAAGGAAGTCGACACAGTGCGTTGAAAACTCGTGTGACGTCACTGCACGTTGCACTTTTTTAGCGAGAAGTAACGTCACCAGCCACCACTCCTGATCTTTGATGCCTTTTATATTTGTAAATTTTTATTGGTTTTATAAAACAAAATATACGTATCATATATTTTTCTATAATCTGAATGACGGACTAAATATAATCGATTTTTTTACCCAAAAAACATCCCTATTGGATCCTCTGGTTAAAAAAGACAGTCATATGTTGGAAATTGCTGATAAATGGCGTTAGAATGACACTCTATCACTTTGTGTGTTAATGTCGTCATAAGGGAGCCGTGGGCGTACAATAGAATACTTCTAGGATTTTTGTTCGTTAGGGAATTGGCACGACAATTACGTCTTTACAGTGTTTTGTGCAATGTGTTGGTTGAACATTATTATTATTATTTTTTAAATTAAATAATTTTATTTGTTAACACAGGCAAATATGTACATGTCTTATATATAACAGGGCGCTATTTTATGCCAATAGACGTACAAAATATACCGTCTTATTCATAAACGTTGCTTAAAGTTAACTAGTGCTAAGCAATTCATTAACCATACATTTTTGACCTTTTAACGTCACTTAACTTTAATCATTGTTTATGAATAAACACCACAGTGTTTAAGGGGTGTATTCATAAACACGTGCAAATGTCTAAAATGTATGGTTAAGCAATTGCTAATCACTAGTTAACTTTAAGCAACGTTTATGAATAAGGGGAATAGTGTTCATCTGGCTCATGATAACAAAACTAACTTTAACTTAACATTATTACGCATTAATTTATTATGCATTATTACAAATTCAAAACATATTGTTAAGAATACACCTGACGCTGATTTTCAGCTGCAACCCACGGATGTCATACGCTAGAATTACAAACATAGATATGTATGCTATTTTTACAAAAGTAGTTGTTCCGGTTCGGCGTATTTCGTCATCAGTTTGTGTACGTGAGTTTACATCTATGAAATCCATCTCTTGTTCACAAACTAAACTAACACTAAGTGCATCTTTTTCTTTCTATTTCATTAAGAAAAGGATAGAAGATAACATTTTAGTTTAATCCTGTCAAATTAAGATATTCCATAGACAGTTTAGATGCGATTATAGCGACAAAAAACACCTCAATTTACGTCAAGCGCGGACTAATTTAATCCAACTGTCCTTTTCTCAAGGAAATATAAAGGAAAATATGCACTGAAAGTAAATTTAGTTTCGTTTGTGAAGAAGGAAATTAGGGCTATTGTTTTTTTTTTTGTTTAAAAAAAACTTCTATATTCTAGGCTAAAAAGTAGGTACACAGTAGTGACACATTGACACATCAAGGTATACATTTCTAGTTTTAGCTGATCTCGTTTTGTATAGGTATTTCGTATAATCAGAAGTCAGCTTGTGATGGTTATGTGTAGGTTCAAGTCCACTCGAGCGTACTATGACTGTCAATTAATTTCATTCTCAACTCTTGATCAATGGCCTCTGTGGAATAGATACCACAATTTTGCCAATTTATTTAACACACACGTGTAACAAATTAGAGAAATTCTTTGAAAATTTATTTAACAATTATGGCGGATATCGCTAATGACAGTTGAAAAAAACGGTCGCGTGAACCGTCTATGAGGGAGGTTTCAGCAAAGTCATGATGTGGCTATGCTGCGATATTTCAACGTTCTTAATGAATTAATTACTGAATGCACTTTTTCCTACATAAATCACGCACTTTTATTTAGTAAACGACACTATAAATAATTTTACAAGTCCAATGAAAAATGCGCGTGACACTCATCTTAGCTTTCCCGTCAAAACTCCCGTCAATTAATTTCCTTTTTATGTAACAAGTGACAAGTCATGGCAAGAGAAAGGTTTTTATAAAGCAAGAGTCACATATTTGACTGTTCTGTTTCTGTTTAATCTACATACAACCCGATGCCCGACCGTCAAGAGCATCGACAGATACTAATGGACATGCCTTAGAGATGAGAATTGTGGCAATCCGAAAGAAAGAGAGGAAACGAAGATTTGGTCTATCTTTATATCTCTCAAAATCATCTATGAGGAAAGAGGTAGTGCTAGACCGAAAGCATAGGCCATCTCTGTCACTCTTTTCAAACCAATAAATTACTGTAGATTATTCGCGCACGGTATGTCCATGGTATGTCGATGGTCGAGAGAATGCGTTAGTGACACCTGTCAGTGCGACAATTCTAGTAACTAATAAAAATCAAATTCGCAAAACACGTATTCGTTTGTATGAAATTGACACATACCAAGAATACATTCTCTCATCGGCTGCTATAGTAAGTTAAGTTATTTAAAGGAGATGTTTCATTTTGGGCCACCACTATGTACGCTATATAGATAAAAAGGAAAAAAAAAATAAAAGATATTCATAAAAATACTACGAAATTAATTTGAATTAAAATACAGGTATATATAATCAATTATTTGAAACGGTTTTTTAGTGAGATAACCCTTTATTAAGGTAGCCATGACAGTGGTTATGACGTTTGATTGGCGACTTTGACAGTTCTATTTTCCCGTTGTTGTGTTGTTATGTTGATTGGAGTTGATTGTGTTTATTTAATGGGCCGTATTTGTCGGAATTCATGTCTTGTTTTTTTCGCAGTCATATGGTAGATAATATAGCTACGATAGCCTTAGATACATGACACGTCAATCAAATGTCACTGTCAAAATCTTATTTCGCTTATTGCTGACATCGGCCGCCGGCAGAATTTACCACCCACCAGACAAAGTCTTGCCGCCAAGCGATTTGATCCGGCATGATGTCTGGTGAAGCCGTACGGAGGACGGGTCTGAGCAGTTGTGTTGCGATGTGTGCCGGGTACGATGCGCTAAATGTTGTTGTGTTGGGAGTTTGGTCGTGGAGGGTCTTCAGATCAATCTCCTTTGGCGCAGCATCGTTGGTCGTGTTGTTGGGTTTAACATTGCATCACCTCGCTCAACTGCCGTCTTCCTTTCTATTCGCTCAGTTTTCTGAGTGAATAGGCTCTTAATAAACTAGCGCGCTTTACAATCAACGATCGCATCACTGCTTACTACCAGGCGGGACTGCGGTCAAGCGCTAGTTTATAATTAAGTATTAAAAAAAAACCACCATACTTACTAGTAGTTGTGTTGCACTCCTTGGCCGAGTTAAATTGAATCTGTATAAAAACTAAGCCAAAATATAAGAAATTAACATTAAAAACAGTTAACTATATCGTAACTATACCTAGCATTAAGTGTACAATGTGCTGGCCCAGGCTCTATATATTTCTGAAACATCTCCTTATTTTTTTTGTAAATATACTGTGACCATGGGCGTACCCAGCTTCAGGCCCTTACGGGCAAAACAGGCCGTTAGGAGAGGGGAATTCATATTTTAGGGTCAAATCGTCAAATAAAATAAATGCTAATCGCTCGCAACTTCCTACCGAAGGGTACGCTCACGCAGGTATTGACGGGGCACGGTGGATTCTCCGAATACTTATATCGTTTTAAGTGTAAGGGGAGTCCATCGTGCGTCTGTGATCCAGGCGTGAGCGAATCCATACCGCACTTGATTCTGGAGTGTCCAGCTTATGCCGCAATGCGGTATGATCTGGAGCAGCAGCTTGACGTGAACCTGAGGAAAAACAACATTGCAGAAGTCATGCGAGGAAATAATAGAAAATTGTTCTTAAAATATTGTGTAAAAATAGCTGAAACCGCAATTAATAGAAATAAATTAGTATAATGATACTATGTTTACTAGATATTGTGTACCTATATTTACTTTAAGCATAGGGAAATAGACTACAAATAATTAATTATAAGTAATAATAGTTTAGAAATAAAAATTATGTTATGTATGTACCAATAATAGTGTGTTGTAGTGCTTATAATAAGTTAGAGGTAATAAATAAATATTGTAGTTTATAATTATTTTCCCAAACGAAATAAATAAGCAGAAAGTTCGACAGTAAAATGGTAGTCCCACCCATTAGACTAAAAGACGATGAATGACAGAAAGATAAGTAGTATGCGGAATAAAAAGTGCGAGAGGAATAATAGCGAGAACTGGTATGAAAGGGTATAGTTATAAAAAAGGCTCCAATAACGTTGGAGGTAGCTAGTATTAAAAAAAAAAACTTCCTACCGAAGATTACCGATTACAGCCGAGAGCAAGCGTTAAAAAGCTCAGCCAGATTCGGTAATCTTTGTGCAGTTCGTACCCGGCACACATCGCAACACAACTGCTCAGACCCGTCCTCCTTACGGCTTCACCAGACATCATGCCGGAACACAACGAATCGCTTAGCGGCAAGACTTTGTCTGGTGGGTGGTAGCTTCTACCGGCGGCCGATGTGGCCTACCACCGAGAAAACCTTTCTGCGTACGGAAGGGTTTCGATATTATTAATCTATCCACAGAACAACCGCGGCAGAGGTAGCGTTGTGCGGTTGTTATTGTTTTGCCACGGGTACCTCAGTTATGACAGTATAAATTTATATTCATCGTACAATGATGTAGGTAACATTGTAAGTACACCTTAACTAATCATCTGACCACGTTATGATCAAATTATAACTTATGACCACTCCTTATACAATAACAAAATGCGCGCCTTACTTTTTGCATTCCAAATGCATAACCTCTTTGCCATCACAATCTATGGGAAAGTTATTCCTGGAATGAACGATAAGGGAGTGCTTCCTTTAGTGTCGCCGTCTCGCTCTAACGTTGTGCTGGACCCGTGTGCGAAAGAGAGGGCGGTGTTTAAGGAATGTCACACAGCATTTTGTTATTGTTACGGGCTAGGGGTACGAAAACGCCGGTTAAGGGTTTTGAAATTTATTGGCAACGAAGGTACAGTCGATTGTAGGCAATGACAAGTAGAATATTGCTGACGTTGCACGGAAGTCTTCACTTACGTCCACGAAGTCCGTATTGTAAATACCCAATAACACTACAGATGTTACTTCACGTAGTACTCACAGTTCTCGTTACAGTTGTCGCAGTAGGTATTCTCAAAGATCGCTTCTTAAGTGTCGCTGTTTTCGTATCGGTAGTCAAGTGTAGACTGACTCGGCGCCGGCGTCACGGCGCTATATATAGTCCAGCTGATCGAACATTCCAGAGTCGTCTAGACGTAATAATAATAGCGCATAACTTCGAGTACATTCGGTAAGTACCTACGGTAATTCCCGGAAACGGGTTTCTAGAAATTTCGATGTCGTCACTTTGTTGACAAAATTGATAAAACCTGTACCATTCAATAGGCCACCTTAAGTCTAGGAATGCGTTTTTATATTACACCTAGACAATGTCCAGATCTCGAGTTATAGATCTTAAAAGTTACACACTGCATGTCAAGCGATATTGAACCTTATGCCCTCGACATAAGGTGCATTCGTAACATTGCCCCCTTCTTAGTCGTGCTCGTCCCGAGCATGATTTGATCCATAATAGCGAGCTAGGCGGTCTACGTGTACGATCTTCAGCTTCCCTCTAGGTCCTTTCTTTATGCGGTAGGTGACATCGTTTATCCTGGTTACTATCGTGTACGGACCCTCCCATTTGGCTTGGAATTTCGGACTCTTTCCTTTTCTCCTAATGGGATTATGTAACCATACCAAAGTTCCCTCTTCAAATCCGGGCACGTTAGCTTTGCGGTCGTATCGGATCTTCATTTTCTCGCTGGTTTTCAGACCATTCTCTCTCACTAGCTCATGTATTCCATCTAGTTTTCGTCGTAGGTCAGCCACATAGTCGACGGCTAGGATAGGGGTATCGGGGGGTGTTCCGGTTAGTGCATCTATGGGTAGTCTAATTTCTCGGCCGAAGTTGACTTTCGCCGGTGTACAATTTGTGCTATCATGTGTTGCAGAGCGGTATGACATTAAGAAGAGTGGAATATATTGGTCCCAATCCCTCTGGTGTTCTTCCACTACTTTGGCCAAATGATTCTCTAGCGTCTGGTTGAATCTTTCGACCATTCCATCTGACTGAGGGTGATATGGTGTTGTACGAGTCTTATGTATCCCGAGTAGTTGGCAAACCTCTTGAAATAGCGAAGACTCGAAGTTTCTACCCTGGTCAGAGTGCAACTCCAAGGGGACGCCAAATCGACAGAACACCTCGTGAACTAGCTTTTTGGCAACGGTATGAGCTTCTTGGTTGGGTACTGCAAAAGCTTCTGGCCATTTGCTGAAATAGTCTTGCATGACGATGATATACCTATTCCCTTCTTCAGTGATAGGGAATGGCCCTGCTATATCGACAGCAACTCTTTCCCATGGTGCACCAACATTGTACACTTTCAGCCGACCTCTGGCTCTTGTTTGCGGTCCCTTTACTGAGGAGCAGGCTACACATTTCCTACACCAGTCCTCTACGTCTTCGCGACAATGCACCCAATAAAATCTTTTTCTCACCTTCTCCAGGGTTTTCTTCACTCCTAGATGTCCTCCGGATACTCCGTCGTGCACCTGCTTTAGCACTGTTGCGACTTTATCGCAGGGGACAACTATCTGTAAGGTGATCTCCTGTCCACTGGGTGATTCCCATTTCCTCTTGAGAACTCCGTTATCAATTATCAGGCTGTTCCATTGAGCCCAGTAACTTTTTGCTGTTGGGCTAAGCGCTGATATTTCACTCCAAGCGGGCCTCTGGCCACGTTTCTTCCATTCGATTACTGTCTTCAAATCACTATCTTCCTTTTGTGCGTCTTCCAATGATCGATTATCCCAGTCTTCATCCAAAGCGTTCACCTGGATAATCCTTACGTTATCTTTCTCTTGTTTGGGTTCTTCACATCGGTCCTTACTAATTGAAGTAAGCTGGCGGCGGCGGTCCTTTTGTCTTGCCTTTTTCTCGAGACGCTTCTTCTTCCGCGCCTCGTCCTCGACTTCCTTGTCCCGTCTTGCGTCTGACTCACTCCACGACCTTCCGCACGACCGCTCTCGCCCTTGTTCTCGCTTGCCGGAACGTTCGCGTTCCAGGTCCTTGACGCGTTCACGCTCTCGTTCAGCGGATCGCTCGCGATGCCTGCTCCGATCGCTCCGCTTGCGCCATTCGACCCACTCGCACCGGCGCTCGGGCTCGACCTTCGCACCGCGCTTGCGCCACGCCATTACCGCGGCCTCCTCACGTGACCAAGAAGTTCTTCTTTCCTTAGCCTTCCTGGGACAATCAATTCGAATGTGCCCCTTTTCGCCACACTCATAGCAAGTTGGTCCTCGTCGGGCTTTTATTTGTGAGGTCACTTCTCGAATACGGTCGTGTTGTCGGCCATCTTGACGTACAGCTTCCACCTCCAGAGCATGTGTCAAGGCTGCCTTCAGAGTCTGATGGTGACCCAGACGAACTGCAGCTCTGACTTCTGCATCTCGAATCCCATCAGTAAAGAATCGCAGGGTAGTAGCGTCAATCAGTCCCGGTGTTGATGCATACGCCTTGCGAACCAAACGTTCTATTTCCGTTGCCCACTGTTGCAGACCCTCACTGCTCTTCTGTGTGCGGTCGCGGAGTTGGGCCCTGTAGACATGTTCGAGCTGTTTCTCTCCATATCTAGTCTCCAACGCTTCTAACAGACAGGCTAGGGTATTGCAATCGCCGGAAATATTCTCGAGAATTCGTACGGCATCACCACGCAAAGCAAGCGTAAGAGCGGTTACCGCTTGATTATCGTCCCAGTTGTTGGCTGTTGCGACCTTTTCGAATTGAAGGCGGAAGGCCACCCATGACGTTGTTCCGTCAAAATGAGGTACTAGGAACGTCGGCAAAGCACTGGGTACAGGAATCACACCTTTAATACCTCCTTTTTGTACTCTTTCTATTTCTTTCCCAAACTCCATGATGGTATTGTCCAGTTTCTCGAAACGCGCATCATGTTTGTCTATACGCGTATCTTGATGGTCCATACGCGCTTCTTGTTTGTCTATGCGCATATCTTGCTGGTCCATACGTGCATCTTGTTGTGCTGTTTTTACTCTAAGCTCGTTGACCTCTTCTTTGGTGTTTTCCCATTTTTCGTTTAATTCTAAGACCAGCTGCTGGGATTCCTTTATTTGTGCCTGGGTTTCTGCCTGGGATTGTTTTAGTTCTGCCTGGGATTCTGCTATGCCTTTTATTTGAGCCTGGGTTTCTGCCTGGGATTCTGCTATGCTCAGCCTTATTTGCGCCGTCAAGTGAGCCAGTAATGCCGATAAATCGCAACCGCTGGTTCCGGGAACAGTGGTGGTACTAGGCGCACTCACATTCGTCGGTGTTACGACGGCCGCATCTTCTATGGGTGCAGGGACACTAAGGGATTCTTCCTCTTGACGCGCCAAATCCATCGCTGCTTGTCGTCGCGTGCGAACTCTTTCGTCTTCCCTTGGCGTGACCGGCATCCCACTTCTGACACCAATTGTTACGGGCTAGGGGTACGAAAACGCCGGTTAAGGGTTTTGAAATTTATTGGCAACGAAGGTACAGTCGATTGTAGGCAATGACAAGTAGAATATTGCTGACGTTGCACGGAAGTCTTCACTTACGTCCACGAAGTCCGTATTGTAAATACCCAATAACACTACAGATGTTACTTCACGTAGTACTCACAGTTCTCGTTACAGTTGTCGCAGTAGGTATTCTCAAAGATCGCTTCTTAAGTGTCGCTGTTTTCGTATCGGTAGTCAAGTGTAGACTGACTCGGCGCCGGCGTCACGGCGCTATATATAGTCCAGCTGATCGAACATTCCAGAGTCGTCTAGACGTAATAATAATAGCGCATAACTTCGAGTACATTCGGTAAGTACCTACGGTAATTCCCGGAAACGGGTTTCTAGAAATTTCGATGTCGTCACTTTGTTGACAAAATTGATAAAACCTGTACCATTCAATAGGCCACCTTAAGTCTAGGAATGCGTTTTTATATTACACCTAGACAATGTCCAGATCTCGAGTTATAGATCTTAAAAGTTACACACTGCATGTCAAGCGATATTGAACCTTATGCCCTCGACATAAGGTGCATTCGTAACATTATTATTCATTGAAGATCATCAAGACAGGTCGGTTATAAAATTATATTTAGTTTCTAATCTTTGGATTTATTGATGAATTGTTAGGTGTAATTATATAGTTCCGGTTGTTTATGGATTGATTATTATTCAATCATTTATGATGTTAAGAGAAATAATTTTGAAAATTTGAGAGTTATTTCATACAAAAACTGTCAATTTTGTTCCTCAAATAATTCATCTCCGTTCCACCATCGGACGACCCGTCGTACGGCGAGTTTCCACCCTTATGTTGTTAACACCTCTACGATCCGGACGAAGCGTTTCGCCTCCTCCTTTATACCGCGTACATCGAGGGACTGGAACAATCTGCCGGCGGCGGTGTTTCCGTCGGACTACAATTTGAGTGTCTTCAAGGTTAGAGTGAATAGGCTCTTAATAAACTAGTGCGCTTTACCATCAACGATTGCGTCACTGCTTACCATCAGGCAGGATTGCGGTCAAGCGCTGGTTTATACTTTAATAAAAAAAAAAAAAACATTTTTTATTAGATTTTTTTAAATTTATTTACAAATATATTTAACTTTTCTTCTTCCTTTATTGTGTCCGGTAGTTTATTATATATTTTAATTGACATTGCGTAGGGGCCCTTGGAATGTAGTTTCAGTTTGGAAGTTGGTATAAGTATTTAATCTGGAGGGGTGTCTGAGTGTGTAGAGTTTTTGGATGTCTTCGCGCTTTGTATAGAATTGTGGATGCTTACGGACAAACTTACAAGTTTCTAGAATGTAAATACTTAGGAGGGTTAAAATATTATGTCTTATAAAATACGGTTTACTGCTGTCAGTTTGTCCCTCGCACACTCCCCAAAATGCATCCTATAGAACACCGAAAGAATCTTCCACTAGTTGTCGATAAGTAATTGTAACCTTATGACGACCATGTTTGTGAAGCGTGGCGAGAAAGATTGATTTTTAATTTTCCACTCGAGAAGGCACGAATTCGCCAAGCAGGAATAAACGAGAAAGCAATAAACATTTAGACTTCTGAGTAATTATGTTTTATGTAAGCACAAACCTACAAACAAGAGTAGCCAGCCTTTCGGTGTTCTATAGGATACATTCTGGGGAGTGTGCGAGGGAATTGCACGATTTAATTCCCCCATCTCCGTTCCACCATCGGACGACCCATCGTACGGCGAGTTTCCACCCTTATGTTGTTAACACCTCTACGATCCGGACGAAGCGTTTCGCCTCGTCCTTTATACCGCGTACATCGAGGGACTGGAACAATCTGCCGGCGGCGGTGTTTCCGTCGGACTACAATTTGAGTGTCTTCAAGGCTAGAGTGAATAGGCTCTTAATAAACTAGTGCGCTTTACCATCAACGATTGCGTCACTGCTTACCATCAGGCGGGATTGCGGTCAAGCGCTGGTTTATATATTAATAAAAAAAAATAAAAAAAATTCAGGCCGATGTTATTGATTAAAATCGATCTTTTTTTTAAATCATAATTATAAACTAGTGCTTGATCGTAATCCCGCCTGATGGTAAGCGGTATCGTTGGTGGTGAAGCGCGCTAGTTTATTAAGAGCCTGTTCACTAAAAATACTGAGTGAATCGGAAGGAAGACGGCAGTTGAGCGAGGTGATGCAATGTTAAACCCAACAACACGACCAACGTTGTTGCGCCAAAGGGAGATTGATCTGGAGATCCTCCACGACCAAACTCCCGACACAACAACATTTGGCGCATCGTACCCGGCACACATCGCATTGCAACTCCTCAGACCCGTCCTCCGTATGTATCTTGTCAGGAATGTAATCCCATTTCCGCTGTTTTACTCACCTGACTGAGCCTGGTTGTCTATTCTCATTGGTCCGCCGAACAGTTCTTGAACGTGAAGACATCTGCCGTCTGGAGGGCCTCATCATCAACCTTTTTAACGTCCCACTGCTGGGCACAGCTGTCCTCTCATATAGAGAAGGATTGAGCGTAATCACCACGCTTGCTCAATGCGGGTTGGCGATTTCAGACTTAAAGTCCAGTTTTCCTCAAGATGTTTTCCTTCACCTTCAGTCATTGATGTCCAAGATATACTTAGAAAGTACATATAACTTTAGAAAAGTTGCATTGGTACTTGCCTGACCTGGAATCGAACCCGCGCACTCATACTTGAGAGGTCGTTGTTTTAACCACTAGGCCACCATGATCGCTGTTTGTGTGTGAGTTTAAGTTTCACGATACAGGAGTAAATTCTAGTGCGGGGCGACGTTTTTTTTTTAATGTTTTTATCATTATCATCTGGAGGGCCTAATTATGTTTAAATGTGGAATTACACTTATGCTGCCCACATCCATAGGCTTTCCGCGACCTTCACCAGGTCATCGGGCCACTTGTTGTTAGGGGCCTCACTACGCTGCGTCTTCCGGTACGTGGCCGCCACTCCAGTAGGCCTAGTATGAGTTTTCATTACGAAACTCGTTCTTCGATATCGAGCGCGAGAGCCTCGATATCGAAGGCTCAGCGATAGGCCCGCTTCAAGGTCGTAAGAACTCTCAACCAATGAGAGCGCCATACGCGCTCGATATCGACAGTCGAGTTTCGTATTGAAAACTCATACTAGGCCTACTGAACCTTACTGCCCCATCAGCCATCGGTTCCACGAGCAATGTGCTCCGCCCACTACCACTTAATTTTATCGACTCGAAGAGCTATATCAGTGACTTTGGTTCTTCTGCGGATCTCATCAATTCTGATTCGATCGCGCAGAGAAACTTGGCTTTTGTCCAGCAGTGGACTTCTATAGGCTGAAGAAGGAAAAGAAGTAGAATAACACTAGCAGTTCGCAAGGATTGTAGATTTTCAGCATCTAAACCCTTGAATTTTTTTTTTTTAATAATTTTAAACTTCCACTTGACCGCAATCCCGCCTGATGGTAAGCAGTGATGCGATCGTTGATGGTAAAGCGCGCTAGTTTGTTAAGAGCCTATTCACTCAGAAAAACTGAGCGAATAGGAAGGAAGACGGCAGTTGAGCGAGGTGATGCAATGTTAAACCCAACAACACGACCAACGATGCTGCGCTAAAGGGAGATTGATCTGAAGACCCTCCACGACTAAAATCCCAACACAACAATATTAGGTGCATCGTACCCGGCACACATCGCAACATAACTGCTCAGACCCGTCCTCCGAACGGCTTCACCAGACATCATGCCGGAACACGACAAATCGCTTGGCGGCAAGGCTTTGTCTGGTGGGTGGTAACTTCTGCCGGCGGCCGATGTCTGATGGCGGCTGATTTGAGGGACTAAGAACTTTCTGGGAGCTGTACCTGAATCGTATAACAGACTCATCATCATCCCAGCGTTGATCCCAGTCGCATCCGTAGTTTTTCAGATTTGAAGTCTGGGTTCCGCTTTACCAGTCTAACTGCTGATTTTGGCTAAACTTCGATATTTTCCGTGAAGCGACTGTCGTCTGACTTCCACAACCCGAAGGCGATATCTAAGCATTGCTGTTAGACCAATTGTTGAACTTTTGAGGCACGCCCATTTGAATAATAACTTGATTTTATTGACCCCTGTTTTTTATCAATATTTTTAAGTAGGTACTCTACTATCGCATGAGAGATTTCACAATCTTAATTACAGCGAAACAGCATCTACAATAAAATTATCTTGTTGACCCCTTGGGCGAGGGATTCTAGCTAACCCGATAACTGCATTTAAACAAAAAAACAAGCAAAAAACCGAACTGAAAGTACCTACTCATTATGTATTTATTATCTAATAGCATATCTCGTTAAATGCAAAGTTTGTTGAAAAAATAAACAGTTATAAACATTAAGTTGTCTAAGTAGTTTTTATTTAAACCGCTGCTTAACAAATTACTGAAGTTGTTGTGGGTAGACCGCGTATTGGGATGCTGCTATTATGTTAGTTGACGACTTGAAATGCGGCGCGGGCGCAGGCTGGAGGAACGACCTTGTTTCTTTTTTTTTTTGGTAGAGGTTGTTCGAGTCAGCTGATCGAATATTGGCAAGGGAAGTTTTTACCCAACTGCCAGGAAGGGTTATGTTTTAGCGCGTCTCTTGTATGTAACACTAGCGGCCCAATACGTGCTTCGCTACGTATAAAGTGAAATAATAAAAACAAATTTATTGGATCATAAAAATTATTTATTCAAACATAAAAAAAAATTTTTATTGCTATCAATTTTAAAACTTAATCCAAAATATTTAACAACGACTGGGGGTACCGACTCTCGAACAGGCAACATAAAGTTGGCCATTTGGAAAACATGATTCCTCCAAATTTTCACATCCACAAACGTGAAATGTTTGCCCTTGGGCTTTGTTGATGGACATAGCAAATGATAAACGCACAGGATATTGTAATCGTTTGAACTCAAACGGCATATCAGTTGAAATCATAGGGATACGCGGTATCAAACAAACTTCTCCTTTTGATTTACCAGTTAAGATCATAGCTTCAATTAAATTTGGCAATAAGTTTTACACTGCCAATCTGGTGCAATTACACAGTTTTGGTGGATTATAAAATTACAAAGAAAGTGGCATTGATTTTTATATATAGATGAGATGATGATTCACAGTTCGTTGAATTCATTTGTTACAAAAAATGTGAAAAATTAAGGATCGCTGGACCGATTCTGTTCAAACTTCACATAAACCATCTACTAATAATTAGTCAAAACAAAGCCTGAATATTTGGTTTGGATAGGTGACTCTGTTCTTGAGTTATAAAAATACAAAGAAAGTGGCATTGATTTTTATAAAGATAGATTCTTTATTACCTTGTATCTCTAGAACCACTAAATGGATTTTCAAATTTGTTCGTCTTAATAGCCCAAGTGTTCTTAGATAGGTGATTTAAAACAAAAAAAAAAAAAACAAAATGGTGGATGTTTGATGACATATTGTGAGGTAAAAAAAGAAAAAAAATATCATCATATCGAGTGGGGTATCAAAATGAGGGATTGTAAACACTGATTCTAAATATGTATATACATATATTTAATACTTATAAATATTTTTTGTATGACGTGAAGGATTCAGGTGGATTAGAACTTTATGCGCTGTTTTAGTAACTCGTAGGGTACTTAATTGAATTGTATCCTTAAAAATAATGTAATGTCCATCAGATAGATTTATAAAAAATATTGAACACGATTTTTTTTTTTTTCTTTCATTTCAATATTTAGGAAGTTGTATTGATTTGAAATGTCGCATGACGTCACGCCGTGGTACAAAATATACTCGTACCACGGCGTGACGTAATTAGCCCCCACTGCGTAACTTTAATGCGCTATATCTCAGTAGTTTTTGATAATTTCGACAAAATAAGAAATACGGGTCTTAATTTTTTTTATTATGTATAAGACGGACTAATTATTTTTTTGATTTTCATACCTTGGATACATCCCTATTGCGCAACTCACTACTATTAGTAGCAATGAGTTACATTTAGATAATTGAACAATATTCATTGCGTTATTTACGTTGTTGAGCAGACGAATTTTTGAAGTGAAACTTCTTTACACACGCTTGACTTGGGGAGTAAGCTGGCAAACGCTTGACGTAAGCGTTACGAAAACTGATCCGGCAAGGCGAACGGAAGTTAAGTGGGGGATATAAGCACAGAGGCGCCCGTGGCGCGAGCTTGGTACTACAAGGTCTACAATGGTTTTTTTTTTTTTTTTTCAATAAAAATAGAAGATCTATGCAAAAATATTAATTTACCAATGAAACCATGAAATAAATTTAAATATTTATAGAAAATTAATATATGTATATGTGTATACATGTATATATTGTACACACATATATATACATACAGATGGAGCGAAAGAAGTTTCACTTCAGTCGTGTGGTCATAAGCACACTCGTTTTTGAACATATAGAGCAATGGATTAGCAATATGCTTCGAAATGATTTCAATTGATGATAATAGACCGTTATGCTTATAGCTTTGACAAAACGACACTTGACAAACGACTTTGACGACACGATTGGTGCGGTGGTTGAGTGATCGACTACTGCGCTGCGTGTCGCGGGTTCGATTCCCGCACGGAACAAATATTTGTATGGTCTACGGGTAGTTGTTCCGGGTCTGTTTGTTTATGTATGTGAGATTCATCATCAAATTTTATCGTCCCACTGCTGGGCACAGGTTTCCTCTCATACAGAGAAGTATTGAGCGTAATGTGGGTTGGCTTATTTCAGACTTAAAGTCTAGGTTTCATCAAGAAGTTTTCCTGCACCTTGTAATCAGTCATTGGTGTCCAAGATATACTTAGAAAGTACATATAACTTAGAAAAGTTACATTGGTACTTGTATGACCTGGAATCGAACCCGCACACTGATACTTGAGGGCTGGTGTTATAACCACTAGGCCACCACGACTACATGTACTCGTATGCGAGATTAAATATTTGTAAACGCACATGCTATGCAGGAGTAACTCCTAGTGTGGGGCAACGTTTTTTTTTAAATGTATTTTGCATTTGGTGAAATGTTTGTAATACGTATTTCAAATCACTATGTTACTATTAATGAATGAGTTTATTAATTTGTGATTTGTTTATGCATTTAATAGATAGCTCTTACATTGTCATGTCAATTTGCAGTCACAACAATAAAATATATACAATAATTTTATATACAGTATGTTAAGAAAACCCTGTCCGACCCGTGAAGGTGTTGTTAGGTATCGATAACTGATTCTACTAATGGATACAAAGCCGGGCTAAACTTAAAAAAAATCCCCCTAAAAAATTAATATTATTTCGCAAAAAGAGGTAACTTAATAAATGTGCGATAAGCACCCTTCCGCGGGTGGCGGGTGGCAGGGCACGCGGCACGTGGTCGCATCGCTATTCGCTCATAATAATACCGGTGTTGTCACTTTTTAAAAAAATACCAAATTTCGGGGAAGTTGGAATTAATTCGCGGGAAAAAAAGATTATTTCAAAATTCATTTGTATTGGTACTATGATAATTACGTAAAATTTTATATTATATTTGGTCATGTGTTTAATTAACCTTTATTATCCTTATGGGTCGGACAGGGTTTTCTTAACATACTGTTTATACGACGAAACTCTATACAACGATACAATTGATTATCTAAGTATATACCAATTCATAATTAGATTATCTAACAAAAAATTGTCTTGAACTGATCGAAACTGTTCAATAGACTGATATTCGAACCAATCAGCCCGCTATCCATATCAACTAGCCAATAATAAAATCGCCAACGCGACCAAAAGAAGATGTATCACATCATCAAAGAGGCTTTGTATTCATATGCACTTTAAAAATAAGTTGGGTTATATCTAAACGACCGTAACTCTTGCTATCAATATTATCGTAGTAAGACCGCTTCAAGTTTTGCGAAATTAAAGCGGGTCTTAAAATGTATGGTTGTCTCGTTCTTATATATGGCTAATGCAAAGTCCAAGAGAGAAGGGTGACGAAGCTCGAGTCTCACTAGCGGGACATCGACCAGCAGCTTTCAGAAAAACTTTGACGCAGTACCGCAGCGTTGCAACTTGGAAACTTTTGGTTCATTATTGTAGAACTTTTTATGAATAGTTTTATTATAATATTGTATCAATATTTCATGAGTTTAGTACAACACAAATGATGAATTCTCAAAATAAATGAAGAACAGCTAGATGACTCAGAGTATGCAACAGATTTGTCTTTAAAAAGTCAAATGAAGCATATTTACTCTATTCTATAAACTTAAATTTAAGTATGCTTTCTCATATACTCTGTTACTTAACATTTAATTTTATGACAAAGAGATCCTCATGTCCGAATTCTTGACATTAATAATACCCATATTTAGAAAAACCATAAAAATACCTTCTTCAATTCTCGAGCTACAACGCAATTCTACTAAGGTTACTTGCCCCGTGGACATCGACAAAAACCGTGCAGCCTGCGTTTGCATGTGTGCGTGTCGTCGTGTTCCTATACACACACACAGACGCACCCGCATACCGAGCTGCGCGCGCGCTGGAGAAACCGTGCGCTTTGCATTCAACGCTCAGTTGTAAAGCAACTTTAGAGGTCATCAAACGCTTTATAGGGACCCCTTGTAACTTCATACGTCAATTTATTTTGACATATATTTTAAAAACTTACGAAAAATACTATCTTTAAATGTTCCAACTTGCCGGACAACAAGTTTAAGTGCCGTAACAGTTAAGTGCTACTTGAAAGTTGTCATAGTGCCATGGACATTGTCATCCCGGTTCCGACGTGTTAAGTTTCGGTTAAGTAGTTGGCTCAAGTTGAGGTTTAATTAAGTTTGTGTTAAGTGCAACTATGAGTGGATGTGAGTTTAGTGATTGATACCCGCTCTAATGTTGGATATGGAAGGATTTGACTCCAGTTGAAAATGTGGAAAAACATTTTCTACGTTAAATCTGTGAGGAAAAAGGCGACGAGTGTATAGGTAAGCCTCATTTGCATGACTTAGTCGTAACTTAAGTTATATTTAACTTAGGAGTATACTTTCTAAACAACTTTGATTCAGAGGCGACGTTATGCTACTAACTTCAAACCTGTGTGTGGGACATTTCAAGTTGACTTGAAGTTCCTTACCGGCAAATAACTTGATGTATGTTCTTCTTAGGAATCTTCTTTTGAAATGCATTTATAATAACTAGTTAACACTAGGCATTATGACAATTGTTAAATTTTCTAACAAAATCAATGTAAATCAGTTATTTCTGATACATAACACATCATCATGTGTATGTGTGTGTTCATTACATAATTATATACTTAATGCTTTTCATCCATGATCAGCTGCTTAGGTATGCAAATAATTTAATAATATTCTAATGATTTGGTACAAATTCCATTGAAAATTCCAAACTTATCCATGGATCATCCTTCATCCATCCATATACGTAAGTCTAAAGCTACCAATTGTTTAGAATTATAATCAAAATAAAATTAAAAGTTATATTAGGGCTTGTAAGACTCATTCAATTGTTATTAATAGGCTTTAGCAATGTGACATATGTATATAGATTCCTAATGAGAAGCTGTTTAACAATTCGTGGTCGAATATTCCAAACATAGAAATGACATAATGAGAATATGAAATACCTTTGCATAAGGAACAATTAGAGAAAATAGAATACTGTTCACAGATCATAATCACAGAATATAAACATTACAACACACTGCGGATGGCTCTTCATAAAAGTTTGACTACGAAGAATTTTCCAAAATCTAAATTCTTTGAATGGTGAATAATATTTATTTTTAATAAATATGATTTTATTTTATAAATAGGTTTATAAAAACACTTTTACACAAGGAGATCGGCGAAGGTGAAGTTTCCTAACTGAGAATATAGCCCGAAACAGAAATCCGGATATAATCTGACGTCTGAAATGGTCGTTTGAGCTCTGATTAACTTCTGAGACCATCATCTGACGAATGTAATGTTTGGACATTAAAACAGACTATAATCTCAGTGTTTGTTACGGCATTCCTTCTTAGAGTACCTAACTACTCCATCAGAAAACACCGACACCTTCAAATTAAAAAAAAACTTTATTTAGACTTGTTAAAGTGTTTTTTTCAACCGTCATCATGAGCCTTCATAACTGGACATAAGACTGTCAAATCGCACGCTATTTCGCTCGATTCTCGGCAACTCTCATCCAGTTACTCCACCTAGTCTGAGGGCGTACCTACCTTATGATTGTCAATTTGCGGTCTCTCCTCAGGACCATGTCTACTCCAACGGTCATCAGTTCTGCTAAAATGGCTGGCCCTTTGGTTTGGTTCTCTGCCGGATCACCTCATTCCAGATGCTATCCCTTAGAGAAACTTCAAACATAGCTTGATCCAAAGATTTCTGAGAGAACTTGATGTTACGGTTAGCCGTATGAGTCCACGTTTTGGCTTCAACAACCAATCTGTTTTAGACCTTAATAACAGAAATAAAATATCATTTATAATTTGCCGATAAATAATATTGGTGTGTTCCAATATGTGGGTTAGTCTTGTTTTGTCTAGAAAAGAATCTCTGGAAAGTGTCTCTAGAAAAAAATGAGCAAGGAAAGGGGCTTTGATCTAAAATCATATACAGGGACATTGACGAGCGATCTATACCTCCCAGAGTAGCCAGCCTGATGGTGTTTACAGGATGCATTTTGACTTAATTCCAGATGCTCACTCGAAAGTGTAGCATTACTTTCATACTCGTTTTAAGCCATTTGATTGGTTGAAACTAGTTTTAAGTAATGTTTGAACAGAGACCAATGCTTGAGTTTACTTCTGGAATACGGACCTTAATTCCACCATACCCCATTGTGACGGGTCATCGGTGGATACCTAAGGGTGGTACGACGCGTCTTACGGCGAGTATCCACGTTGTTGACACCACTATTCTTCGATCCGAGAATTCGAGGCAGAACTCGAGGCCTTCGTTTCGTCTTTTATACCACGTACATCGAAGGACTGGAGCAATTTGTACAGCGGTTTTTCCGTCTGACTACAATTTAAATGTCTTTACGGCTAGGTATACAATGAATAGGTTCTTAATAAACAAGCGCGCTTTACCATCAGCAATTGCATTACAGCATACCATCAGACAGGATCGCGGTCAAGCACTACAAACTTTATGATATAAAAAAAATACCTTGTAAACATTTCTTACTCAGAAATAAATTTTATTCAATTTGATACATTTTGATCGCGTTGGTAACGACGGTTTCTACAAAACAGTTGATTATTTTATTAATGTTTTTGGCAATTAAAACTAAACAGGAATTCTATTCTACATGGGATTTAGTATCCCTTGTTGGATTCATGCATTTACTAGTGATTAGCGATTACTGACTAGTGATTAGCTATTCTTTCACCAAACATTTTTGAACTTTTAACGTCACTTAACTTAAATCATCCTTTATGAATAACCACCATAGTATTTAAGGGCTTTATCCATCAGTGATGATTAAAGTTAAACATAAACAACTTTAAAAGGTCAAAAATGTATGTCTGAAGACTCGTTAATCACTAGTTAACTTTAAGCAGCTTTTATGAATAAGGGGTTATATGTATATTATCCTGTAGTGAAGAAGAGTTGTTTTGAAGATAATAGGAAACCGTTTCAAGAAAAAATACTATGTAAAATTCACTCCTGTAACTTCATCCTACTTATACAGTGAAACCTGGTTAGGTGAGACATCAAGGGACCTGCAATATCGTTTCACTTATAGATTATTCCACTTACCCAGTGTCTTAGATATACAGGTATAAATAAATATCTGTCTCATTTACAGAGGGTTCCATTAATAGCCATAATTCCATTAATCCTTCCCACTTCCATAAACGGATATTAACTTCAGTTTTTCACGTAATGATAACGATTGTAGCTTTCGTTTTGGCATTTTTCAAATAAACATCTGAATGATAGTAAAGCGAAACTAAAACTGAAGGTAATTGAAGCTCAACATTTGTACTTACGTACTTGGAATTACATGTGGAATTTGTGGGTAGAATAAGAATGAGTAAACAAACAATGTTATCTCAGTTACAGAGGTTAATGCATATAAATTTTACTCGCTGTCTCAGTTATAGAGGTAACTATGATGATATAAATATAAATATATACGGACAAATCACACAGATTGAGCTAGCCCCAAACTAAGTTCGAGACTTGTGTTATGGGATACTAACTCAACGATACTATATTTTATAATAGATACATATATAGATAAACATCCAAGACCCAGGCCAATCAGGAAAAGATCGTTTCCCATCATGACCTGGCCGGAGATCGAACCCGGGGCCTCCACGTCCCAGTCAGGCGTGTTGACCGCTGCGCCACGGAGACGGGAGATAAATCGAAAAAACAAATCCCAGATATAGAGGCTTACCTCGTCCCACAAACAGAGGTAATTCAGTGCCAAAGTGTTGGGACCTTAGCATGAGTTCCAGTTATGGAAGGTTCTCAGTTATCCAGGTCCCACTTATTTTAATAATATTTTTAATAATTATAAACTAGCGCTTGACCACAATCCCGCCAGATGGTGAGCAGTGATGCGATCGTTGATGGTAAAGCGCGCTAGTTTATTAAGAACCTATTCACTCAGATTGAGCGAATAGGAAGGAAGACGGCATTGAGCGAGGTGATGCAATGTTAAACCCAACAACACGACCAACGATGCTGCGCCAAAGGGAGATTGATCTGAAGACCCTCCACGACCAAACTCCCAACACAACAACATTTGGCGCATCGTACCCGTCACACATCGCAACACAACTGCTCAGACCCGTCCTCCGTACGGCTTCACCAGACATCATGCCGGAACACGACAAATCGCTTGGTGGCAAGGCTTTGTCTGGTGGGAGGTAACTTCTGCCGGCGGCCGGTGTTATAGCCTACCACCGACCACCCACTTAACCAAGTTTCACTGTAATCAATAACCCTTGTTGCTATTAGAATACCAAACATACTTACATAACCAACTTATAATGTTTCCACTCTTCGGACGCAGACCTCCTCTCGGTAAGAGGGAGTGGGCCGTAATCTACCACGCGGGCCCAGTGCGAGTTGGTAGATGTCATATGTCTTCGAAGTTTTCGCCTCTAGGATATACCGGTTTCCTCACGATGAAAACATCGTTTACCGTTTTGAGAGCAGTGGTGATGAAATATTTACAGGGTTCAAGCCTTAGACCTACAATTTGTAAGCCGCGGCCGATAGCACTAACCACCGGTGCTCTCCAACAAAAAAAAAAAATACATACTCGTATACAGTATGTTAAGAAAACCCTGTCCGACCCGTGAAGGTGTTGTTAGGTATCGATAACTGATTCTACTAATGGATACAAAACCGGGCTAAACTTAAAAAAAAAAATCCCCCTAAAAATAAATATTATTTAGCAAAAAGAGGTAACTTAATAAATGTGCGTTATGCACCCTTCCGCGGGCGGCGGGCGGCAGAGCACGCGGCACGTGGTCGTATCACTATTCGCTCATAATAATACCGGTGTTGTCACTTTTTTAAAAATTACCAAATTTCGGGGAAGTTGGAATTAATTCGCGGGAAAAAAAGATTATTTCAAAATTCATTTGTATTGGTACTATGATGATTACGTAAAATTTTATATTATATTTGGTCATGTGTTTACCTAACCTTTATTATCCTTATGGGTCGGACAGGGTTTTCTTAACATAATGTATATACTCAACGATTCAAAACTTTTGGGTACGAATCGTTTTATATTCTTGCGGCAACGCCCATTTGAATAGTAACTTGATTTTATTGACCCCTGTTGTTTTATCAATATTTTTAAGGCCGCCACTACACCTTGCCATTAGAATAAGAACTTTTATTTTCCTACTAGTTGCGTCCTGCGGTGTCACCCGTGTAGGGGTCGATATGTTTTTCGCACGGTAATGTTATATGTACATCCTAAAGTCCTGGATTAATGAGCTATGGGCTTAATTCATTTTCTATCTTTTAATTAATTTTTATATTTATACGTTGCGCTCACATGATAGAAACAACAGAAATATATAACGAAGAAATGTAACCCATACTATGATTTTAAAAGAGTGTCCATGGAGTTCCTGAGATTAGCGTGTTCAAATAAAGAAACAAATAAAGAAATAGATTGACGTTTAACGAAAACTGTTCGGTCGAGTATTATTTATTATTAATCGTATTACCCAATAAGTGGGTTTTGAAGATCAGGTAGGTAATTGGTTCAAGTAAAATACCAGAATTCAGCTATATTCGGTTAGACATAAAGCCGATATTAACTTAGTTGGGAATGGACGGCAGATGATGGTAACTTCGGTGGGGGACAGTGTTGTGGTAAAGCTTGGGAGAGGACTATGTCCAGCGGTGGACCTCTATAGTCTGAGAAGACGAAGAAGATTGTAGTCCACTGCTGGACAGAGGCCTCTCTCAAGGCTTTTATTCCATTGGGGGGCATTGCCATAATCCCCACGCTTGGCAGGCGGGTTGGCGATCGCAGTAATTCGATATTCTACAGGAGAAGTGCTGCTGCCCGCTTCCCTGGTGAGAGTTCGCTTAGTCGCCTCTTACGACACCCACGGAAGGGTATGGGATGGTACTATTCTATGCCCGGTACCACATGGGACAACTATAGATTGAGTATGATTGGAGAGTTACGTAGGGACATTAATTTTAGCCAATCAGGTGTTCTATATAGACGAGGTTTACTATCATCACAGGTACAATCCTGAGTCACTTTTTAAAAGGCTTTACCTATTCAGTATATTTACTAGAACGTTGTTCAGACAATAATCATCAATAAATAAAGTGTTAGAAATCTGAAGGTTTAGATATTGAATAAAGTCTCAGCGCTTTCGTTTGTTACCTCAACTCCAAACGCCCCAACAAATAAATTAGACATATAATATCTTTTATGTTGTGTCCTTTATCTCACTTTAGTGTTACTAGTCTAACACACCACTTTATTTGATACTTAACTTGCGCAAGAGTGCATTAAACGTTTAAAATATAGATCTAGAACTAGGTCCCCTGTACTGTACAGCAAATTGAATATATAAATATGAACTGTGTATAAACTTCACTATATATATGGCTGACCTAAGCCGACTTACAATTACTATCAAAATCTTACATTTAAAATTTAGACTTTAATTTTCGAACGGAAAAGCTCAAGATTGATTGGAGTATAGAAGGATAGAGTTGTTCCCCGTTAAAAGCAAAAGTTATAGTTATTAAAATCCAATTAACAACTTGAAAAGGTTTGCATATTAATATGGGAATAAAATAAATACATTAAGATCATGAATCAGTAATTTATCTCCCTTTCTCATCTGAATGATGGTAAAAAATAGTGAGATTGTTCTGCAACTTTTATATTCATATATTTGCGTTCCATAATGGACTAGAAATGTTACAATAACTTAAAGCTGAGGAATAATTATGGACCCTGTGTGGTATAGCAAAAAGTATAAAATTACTCAAAATAAAATAAAAAACAACACATAAGTAAATTATCAATTTATAAATTATGTTGTGTATGTAAATAAGTTTTTATGCTGCCTAGCCTTTTATATAATGTCTTCTTGCTCCAACTACAATTAAAACAAAATCCTTAACGAACTAAAATCTATAAATAATGCGCATTCATTTAAAACAAGCTGTACGAATGGCTGAATAAACATAATTTCTATGAAATTAAGAATTTCTTTGACATAAATTTATAATCATTTCAGCCGAAAGACGTCCACTGCTGGACATAGGTCTCCCCCAAGGTTCTCCACGACGACCGGTCCTGCGCCTCCCGCAACCAGCGGTTTCCCGCGACCTTCACCAGGTCGTCGGTCCACCTTGTCGGGGGCCTACCCACAGTACCCATGCTACGTCTTGCGGTGCGTGGTCGCCACTCGAGAACCCGTCGGCCCCATCGGGCATCGGTCCTACGGGCAATGTGTCCAGCCCACTGCCACTTTAGGGTTGCAATTCTTCGGGCTATGTCGGTTACTCTCGTTCTTCTGCGGATCTCCTCATTCCTGATTCGATCGCGCAGTGATGACTTATGGAATTGAGACGTGGTCGCTAACAATGGGCCTTATAAGAAGGCTCAAAGTCACTCAAAGGCCAATGGAGAGGGCTATGCTTGGGGTTTCACTGCGCGATCGAATCAGGAAATTTATAATAATTATATGTATTTATTTCAAGTAAGTATATGATTATTAATTACAACGACATTGTCATCATAACTATTTTTGCATGCTTTTTGTTACATATTCTGTATAGTTATATAGTGGGCATTGTATTTAAATAACTGGATCACTATTATACCACGTTTATGCAAATAAAGACTTTTCAAATCTAGCGGCCGCTAGCGACTTCGTTCGCGTGTAGTTAGTTCTGCACCGCTCCTATTAGTCGTAGCGTGATGTTATATAACCTAAAGCCTTCTTGGATTAATGGACTATCCAACGCAAAAATATTTTTTCAAATCGGACCAGTAGTTCCTGAGATTAGTGCGTTCAAACAAATAAACTCTTCAACTTTAGATATTAGTATAAATATACCTTCAAACTCAACCCAAAATCAAACCATCTGTAATCCAGTCTTATACATATGCTAAATGCTACTGATTATACATATGTAGATATGTGTCAAATGCCTTATGAATTTAACTATTGTTCGATTGGCAGATAGGATGACCAGCACCCTAATAGAGTAGATGATTAAGTAAAACTAATTAGTCCGTCAGTCAGATTTCCAAAACAACTAGACACGTATTTTTTCTTTTTTCATATAAACAAAAAATGAAGACGATACAGTGCGTTGAAAACTCGTGTGGCGTCACTTTTTAACGTGTCTTCATCAGCTACCACTTCTGATTTTTGATGCCTTTTACATTTCTCAATTTTTATTGATTTGATAAAACAAAATATACGTATCCAATATTTTTCTATAATCCGAATGACGGACTAAATAGAATCAATTTTTCTTACCCAGGAAACGTCACTATTGTGTGACACACAATTGGCTTGTATCCTAAAAAATAATTTAATGTCCGTCAGATAGCTTTATAAAAAATATTCAACACGTTTTTTTTTATTTTTTCTTTTATTCAAATATAATAATAATAATATAGCCTTTGTATTCCTAAATTTAGGGTTATAATATGTCCCTAAGTTCGGTGTGCCTTTCGGCATAGGCCTCCTCCAAATCTTTCCAATGCTTTCTATCCCTTGCTACTCTCATCCAGTGGGGTCCGGCTGTCAGTTTCAAATCGTCCTCCCATCTCATGACTTGACGACCCCTGCTTCTTAAGCCGTCTCTTGGATACCAAAGAGTGATTTGCTTACTCCATTTGTTAATCGGGTGTCGCAACATATGCCCAACCCATCTCCACTTTAAGACGTCTATCCGCGTGAGAATATCTGTTAGTTTGGTTTGTCCTCTTATTTCTACATTCCTGACCCTGTCTTTTAATTTTAGCCCTAACATGCTTCTTTCCATAGCACGTTGGCATTTGGCTAGCTTTTCCCTGAGTTGGATTGTTACTGTTATTCAAATACTTAGGAAGATATATTGATTTGAAATGTCGCATGACGTCACGCCATGGTGCAAAATATAGAACGGCGTGACGTAATTAGCCCCCACTCTGAAACTTTAATACGCTATATCTCAGTAATTTTTGGTAATTACGACAAAATAAAAAATACGGGTCTTAATTTTTTTTATTATCTGTAAGACGGATTAATTATTTTTTTGATTTTCATACCTTGGATACATCCCTATTGATATCAGTTGCTATCATTTTAAAGCATATTGCCATTCTATTGTTCCATGATATATGTTCGAAAATGTGTCTGCTCAACAACGTAAATAACGCAATGGAAGTTGTTGAAATGTCAAAATGAAACCCTTTGGTACTAATAGTGTGTTACGCAATTATCCTGTAGTTCCAACCAAGTCTAAGTGTTACACACTTGACATTGGCTGAATGCACAAACCGTGCGAAGCCAAAGAAGAAAAGAAAAAAAAAAAGTCTAAGTGTTTAACACAGATAGTTTTTCCGATTCTAACTGTTTGTGTATGTGAGTTTAAATGTTTGTAAATGTACACACGATACAGGAGAAAATTAAGAATTACTCTTCTCTCTATTCTCCTCTTAAAAAAAAAAAAATAGCAGCCCCATAGGTCGATCAGGTTAAGCTGTGCTTCATCCTCCGTGGCGCAGCGGTCAACACGCCTGCCTGCGACGTGGAAGCCCCAGGTTCGAATCCCGGTCAGGCCATGATGGAAAACGATTTTTTCCTGATTGACCTGGGTCTTGGATGTTTATCTAAATATGTATCTATTATAAATATAGTATCGTTGAGTTAGTATCCCATAACACAAGCCTCGAACTTAACTTTGGGGCTAGCTCAATCTGTGTGGTTTGTCTGTATTTATTTATTTATTTATGCTTACTGCTGTCGGTTCGTGAATAAGTGACAAGCTTTACATACCATACGAGTTTGGAAGAAAGCACTTTTAAGCTCTAGGCTGTCATTTGTAGAATTTTGACAGTTGTCAGAAGCCCAAAAGTCTAGCAATCAGTAACTAGGTTGAAGTCAGACGGCAGTCGCCCCACACAAAATACTGCTCCTTAGCTACTTCCAGTTAGACAGGAAGCCGACCCCAAAAATATTCTGGATCTTGGCAGATCAGGTACTCGTTAATTTATGGGTATAGTAAGTACAAGCGACAGCGCATTAAGCTACTACAATCTGTCAGATATCTTTATTACATTTTCAACTTTATATCTAAAGCATTATGGGTCAAAGTTGATTGGGAAAATTTGACAGTTTCGGGTAGCTTCACCTGCTGTCGTCCGTACATAAGCCTCCGCCGGGCCGGAACATGCGAGGTATGGAGGCGTTTAAGTAGGAAAGCGGACCCCGGGCTCCAACGCGAAAGACGCGGATGCAACAGCAGATCAGATGCTGATTGTTGTTGCAGATCACTTAAAATGTTCTTACTCAGTAGTCTGTAAGCGATTCTGTAATATCTGATATTGTTAATGTAACTTCTTTGCTAGTAATAATTAATTATTGCTGATGCGCTGTTTGTTCCGCTCCCACAGACAAACCGTGAAAACGGTTTTGCGGGGCATGGCTTTTAACTCAATGTATTGTACACTAGGTTAGGAAAACAAATAAATAAATAATAATAACCGGGCTTATGTGCTGAGATGATGATGATGATGCGTAAGTCCATCAGAATTATCTGTATCTATTATACCAAGGAAATCAAGGGTTTCATGTGAAAAGTTGAAGACTGTCGGCTTTCCCTTTTTGAAAACGTCTCTAACATTTTCCACGTTCAAATTTAAACTTTATGACATGCTTAAATAGGCACTGATCCTAAGGTTAGCTAAGGTGTGCTATTGTACACCCACAGATAACAAATAACGGTATTGTGGGTCCCGAAGTCAGGCTGTCGCTATTTATCGCTCAGAATTATAAACCGCAAGCTGTAAATTTTCTGACAGGAAACTCGAATTACAAGTTCAATGAGCAGGGAATTGAATTTAGGACTTGGATTTTCTCGTGCTTCTACTTAGGAGTAGATTTTAACATATGCTGTACTTTAGGAAGTATATGTATAGTAATTTTATATTTTTTCTCAAAACTATAATACTTATTTTAATTTTTCTTTAGAACAGAGTTTGTCTGAAGTTTCACTAAAAAAATTCAATGTGATCATAGTCTAAACTTCCAAAACAATAATAAAATATAATACTTATAATGCATATTATATTTATGGGGGTTGTAGAGATAAATTTCAAATTTGCCAAAATCTTTAGTATATTTTTTTAAACTATTATAAATTTTAAACTATCTCTTGACCGCAATAGCAACTTGCTGTATCTCAAACTGTCATCTACTGAAAGCATACGCATGAATTATTTCACTTGCAAGTTCGTTCAGTAAAACAACACCAAATGATGCTTCGAATACCACCAAGAGCTACCAATATCTGTCAATAGATGTTGTGAAACATCATATGTTACAATTGCCTCCCTGTTACTATTGACACACTTCTCCCCTACCTGCTGTAACTCCTAAAATATGTAGTATTTAAATATTTAAAGACATCGTTAATAGACTAATCTCGGATATAAATCAGCGAGAGGAAACAATTCAAGGTCATGAGAATTGACTAAACAAATTAAAATACAAAACGACTCTCGAGACACTCAAGACAAGCTTGCCTGGGACTGATTCTATTTGACATTTCGCAAGTTACGCGGCCGCGTTTAGATTCATCTTTGTGTTGCCAAGGATAGTACATACACACCATTTTAAAATACCTAGTACAAATAGAATCATTTTAATGAATATTTCATCAATTCTGCTATTTTTGGGTCACATATTTCATTCTGCTAAGGATATAAGTTTTCATATCGACGGCAAAGTGACAAAAAATTCTAGCAAAGTGCAAAAAAGCCATGAACGAGTTAAATCAATTTATCGAAGTGCCAATAATTTCTGACTATCAAATCAAAACCTAGTTGGAAATCCTTGGGGGAGGCCTATGTCCAGCAGTGGACTTCATGTGGCTGAGATGATGATGATATTGAAATCAAAACGTCTCCATTGGAAGTATGGAGGTAACCCATAGGCTCGGAAGTTGAATTACTAAGGTATTTCTTCAGTTTTAGGGTTCCGTAGCCAAATGGCAAAAAACGGAACCCTTATAGATTCGTCATGTCTGTCTGTCCGTCCGTATGTCACAGCCATTTTTTCCGAAATTATAAGAGCTATACTGTTGAAACTTGGTACGTAGATGTATTCTATGAATCGGATTGAGATTTTGATGCAAAAATAAAACAACAATAATAAATATTGCGGGCTCCCCCATACTTAGAACTGAAACTCAAATTTTTTTTTCATCGAACACACGTGTGAACACACACGTTTACGTGTGGGGTATCTATGGATAGGTCTTCAAAAATGATATCGAGGTTTCATGAGGAGGAAATTTTTCTAAACCGAATAGTTTGCGTGACAGACGCTTCCAAAGTGGAAAAAAGTTGCCCCCCCCCCCCTCCTAACTTCTAAAAAATAAGAAAATACAAAAATCTAAAAAAAAAAACATATGATGTACATTATTATAAAAACTACCAACGAAATTTGTTTTGAACGAGATTTAGTAAGTAGTTTTTTTTCAAATACCTCGTAAATCGTAAACCGCTTATTACCGCGTAATCTTTCATACAAATAACTTAAATCCTTTAATTTCATAAATCAATGGTACGGAACCCTTTGTGCGTGAGTCCGACACGCACTTACACGCACGCACGTACCTATAATTAAAACCGGCCGGTTTTAATTATAGGTACTATTATATTTATTAGAACAATACTTGGGGTCTGTGCTCCACGCGTCCGGCGGCATTGATTGCGACGTTAAGGTGTATAGTAGCCTCAATGACCTTGTGCATATGGGCGGAGCTAAACGCCGTACTCCCGAATTCGTAAAATGCGCGCGGTGGCGCGCTAAACTAAAACGACAATCAAAGAATATCTAGAGATGCAGACAAGCCGCGTGTAGTACGCGATTTGTGCCTACGATTTCAGACGGGTGTATGGATGCAAGACCGATAAATGTATATTTTGTATTGATAAATGGTAATATTGTACTATAATATATTTGTAGTATTCTTGATCAATGTTTGAATAAAATCAAGGAGTGCTCGTTACATAGTTTAATGGCCGATCGCAGACTGACAGACATTTGTAAAACAAGTACCCACACATTATAATATATCATAACATTAATATAAAAATTAATGGTACATGGTAATATCTATCGATTCAACATAAATTTGATTTATTTTTTACTACTTTTCAGTATATGAGTATCTACATTCTACAGTATGTTAAGAAAACCCTGTCCGACCCATAAGGATAATAAAGGTTAGGTAAACGCATGACCAAATATCAGTGGCGAAGGGTGAAATTTTGACAAAGGGAAGCCGGTCCAAAAAAATAAACATTTAAACACTTACCTACTGCAGGATATCTTGGAGGAGGTCTTTAGATAAGAATAATATCAAAAGCCCCACCTTCACTATACAAAAAAGGACTGATGATTTGATAACAGTGTCTTTCAAGTATGATAAAAGCGGCTCTGAGAAAAGCCTTTTTCGACGTGCATCTCCATACCACACATGCATGCTTGTTAGTAAGTACTAAGTTAAGTACCTATTGTTAGGGAATAAGAGTCAAGAAAAAATAAAATAAAAAATTACAAAAATAATAAAGTGTTAAAAACCGAACCACACAAACACCGATCCAAAACCAACAAAAATATTAAGCAAAAATACCTACTAAAAATACCTCGTGTTTTCTTTCTCGTAGTGGCGTGGTTTCTTTGTCTCTTTCTAATAGAGGAGAGGAAAGAAATGCAAGCCGTTTGGCACTAGCCTATATTTATCAAGTTTTACCGACGGTTAGCGAGCATTAGAAAGAGATGGTCTGACACGCTCAGTCTCTTTTCGCCTCATAGTAAAACGTTGACCGAGGTAAGCCGACATTCGTCGAGTTGCCTTCAATGTAATGTACGAAAAATTGAAGCGCTGATTAATTTACGACTATAAAATGAAATGTGATACTTAGGGTATTGCTAAGAATTACTATTGCTATTCTAAATCGCGCAGGCATTTGATTAATAATACTTTGTTAATGAAATAGAATGTAAATACTTTTGTATGAATATGGAACTGATTTTTGAAAGGTAACCCGGTGGGAATCGGCTTGTATGGACTCTTCGCCACTGCCAAATATAATATAAAATTTTACGTAATCATCATAGTACCAATACAAATGAATTTTGAAATAATCTTTTTTTTCCGCGAATTAATTCCAACTTCCCCGTAATTTGGTAATTTTTAAAAAAGTGACAACACCGGTATTCTTATGAGCGAATAGCAATGCGACCACGTACCGCGTGTCCTGCCACCCGCCGTCCGCGCAAGGGTGCTTAACGCACATTTATTAAGTTACCTCTTTTTGCGAAATAATATTTATTTTTTTAGGGGGATTTTTTTTAAGTTTAGCCCGGTTTTGTATCCATTAGTAGAATCAGTTATCGATACCTAACAACACCTTAACGGGTCGGACAGGGTTTTCTTAACATACTGTATAGTAAGACCGTAACGGCATCATGTCTTTGCAAGTGTCCTTGAATTAATTACTGGTGTTATTACTAGTGCGAATAACATAAACGAGTTCATCGGGTTAACGTAAAACAAACTCGCACTAGGCACTTTGTGATATTTTTATTTAAAAAAAAACGTGCCCCACACTAGAAATTACTCTTATCGTGGGTGCGTTTACAAACATATAAATTCACAGACACAAACAGCCAGACCCGGGACAACTACTTGTAGGAAATGTTCTGAATATTCGCGGGAATCGAACCCGCGACACGCAGCGCAGCAGTCAATAGCTTAACCACTGCGCTAACCGTGCTTTATATAGATGCCATGAAATCTCATGGCATCTATATAAAGCACGGTTACGGCCGAAACTACGCGCTTTGTAATCACAAAGCGCGTAGTTTCGGCCGTTTTTCATGACGACATAGTACCTTATTTATACTATGTCAGTGATGTCGGATTGAATGTGGAGTACATTCGTCGTAATGAGGTTTCAAATAAAACACGAGTTATTTTAAAATCTGTAAATTTTAATTCTTCGATCCGATAAATTACATGCGAGATTATAGGCAATTATAAAGCTGCAGAAAGTTCTTGCAGTTGAAAATGGCCGCAGTCTATTTCTATTGTTCCTACAACTGCACAGCTGATATTGATTTCTGTAGGATATGCAAAATGTTTCCATATACATACGGCATTTGAAAATAAATAGGGAATGTAGTTCCACTTGTCGTTCTCCAACAATATCCATAGATTCATTGCTTGGCAATTTTCTTTAGTTTTGAATAAAAGTAAGCAATATTAACTATGCGTCGCCCTTCGATGAAACAGCTTGAGATTTGTTGAGGTTTTGGTGATATTTTGAGCTAAAAAAAAGATATAACATACATTTTAATTAGCAATATTGTTAGACATTTTTGTCAAGGAATTAATAGAAAGACTAGAGGTTGCGTACACTAGACGACCAATACCCGTATATAAAGAGCGAAGAGGTACCTATATATCTTTCCATCTGTAAGTCGAAAAATGTTATTACAATATTATTTGTGAAAAACAGAAAATAAATAAATATATACGGATAAATCACACAGATTGAGCTAGCCCCAAAGTAAGTTCGAGACTTGTGTATGGTATACTAACTCAACGATACTATATTTATAATAGATACATATATAGATAAACATCCAAGACCCAGGCCAATCAGGAAAAGATCGTTTGCCATTATGACCTGGCCGGGAATCGAACCCGGGGCCTCCACGTCGCAGGGAGGCGTGTTGACCGTTGCGCCACGGAGGACGTCAAAAAAATTTACTGATAACTGTGACATTCCAAGCCTGCCAACTCGCGTCCATCGGCTTCGGCTACTTTAAACTATTACTTATAGAAATAAAATATTGACAGGAAGAATCATTTAAAATAATCGAAGTTAAGTAAGAGTTTTTATTACACATTTTTGCTAATATCTCGAAAACTAAAAGTCCTATCAACTCAAAACTTTTTGTAAAACTGTTTTTACACTAAAACCCTTAATTGAGCTCTAATTTTTGGTTTATATCACCATAAACAAAAAATCACATTTTCAAGTTACGTAAATTTCTAATAAGATTTTTATTTTTAAATCTCCTTACAAATTACTTATGTGAGCTTTTATGCAACTGTCAATATAAACTATCGAACTATTGGTTGCTATAACGTATATAGGCAATTACCTATTAATTATAATCTAAGTGCGAGTGTTTACTTACCTGAATAGAGTCTTCTATATTATCAGCGGATGTAGTCGGATTATTGCCTTTCAGGTCTAATGATTTCTTTCTAGATTTCCTGGAACAATTCGTAATTATTTAACTTCAATTGTAATAGAAAAATAGAAAAGCTAATAGTAATCATAAAGAAAAATACAGTAATATATAGGTATAAATACAAGAGTATAGGTAGATAGATACTTACGCCACCAGACGCATCTACAATTCTCATTTGCGAGCTAATCTATGAACGTACACTGACACGATTCGCTCGTAAATATTTGCACTCACACAGGCAAACACGCGTAGTCGGCGATAGCCGGAGCAGAGCAGCGAACGACACAACCCTCCCGTCTGAATGCTAACGCACGACTGCCGCCCGCGCCCGCGCAGAGCACCTCTAAACCTGTATTTCAAAATAAGGATATTTTCTCGGCAAATTTTGATAGATTTAAATACGCTTTGGCATATCTGTAGTACCTCTAACCACGAATTTTCCAGTGTAGAAATATTTCCACACATTAATGCCGTTTAGAAGTAATAACGAATATTAGCCAAAAATAGCGTTTTGGTAAATATTTTTTTAAGGCAAAAGGCAAAGTTCTACGAAAAAATCATCTTTAGTAAATGTTGTACATGAATCAATAGACAAGATATATTTTTTTCAAATCTCAAAACCAAGCCGTTAAATAGAAATTAGCTTCCTAAAGTGACCATTTTTCGCTACTAATGAGAGTAAGGCCCTTAAAAGCACGCATTTCCGCAGCTTGGGCAAAATGGCGTGAGATGACAGGTGTCATTTATGACCCCAAAATGCCGGTTATGCTTAAGGGACAGGTCTATAAGACCATCATTAGACCTGTCCTTCTGTATGGCAGTGAGGCGTGGCCTGTGCTTGAGCGACACAAGCAGGAGCTGCGTGTCACGGAGATGAGTATGCTGCGGTGGATGTGTGGAGTTACGCAGAAAGACCGCATCAGGAACTCCCGCATTCGTGGCAGTCTCCATGTCCGTGACATAGCAGACAAACTGCAAGAGAATCGCCTACGCTGGTACGGCCACGTCTTACGTAAACCGGCATGTTACGTGGGTAACAAATGTCTTGCCATGGCGCCTCCGCCGGGCCGGAACAAGCGAGGCAGGCCAAAGAAGTGCTGGCTTGACGTTGTAAGAGATGACATGCGTGCCAACAATCTCACACCACAAGATGCCAGAGATCGTGCGAAATGGAGGCGTAGTAGCAGGAAAGCGGAACCCGGGCTCCAACGCGAAAGCCGCGGATGCGACCGGGATTATACGCTGAGATGATGATGATGATTTATTAGAACACGCGAATTTTACCTTAAAATTCGTAATAATGAAAAGTGAATTATCGAAAAATTATTAAAACAGATGAATGAGATGAGCTCTAGTCAATTCATCGTCGACCTTACAACCACAAAACCATGTTTATCTGTTATTTAGGCTAAACACATTTTAAAAATGACATTATTTTATAGACTTTGACATAACACTGACACTGGAAAAGTGTTAAACAAGTTTTTAAGTTTTTGTGGTAAGACCCTTAGTGTCTATTTGTACCCTAATTATTATAATACAAATTAGTACTTGACGGTAATCCCACCTGTTGGTAAGCAGTAATGCGATCGTTGATGGTAAAGTGCGCTAGTTCATTGTTAGCCTATTCACTCTAATCTTGAAGACACTTAAATTGTAGTCCGAAGGAAACACCGCCGCTTGCAAATTGTTCCAGTATAAAAGAGGAGGCGAAACGCTTCGTCCGGATCGTAGTGGTGTTAACAAAGTAAGGGTGAAAACTCGACGTACGACGGAAACACCGCCGCTGGCAAATTGTTCCAGTCCCTCGATGTACGCGGGTTTTACATACAAAAACTGCATTGAATCTTGTTGGCCCTTATTACTGACAAGACGATTACTACCTAGAAGCAAATGGGCTATCATCATCATCATCATCATCAACCTTTTTATCGTCCCACTGCTGGGCAAAGGTCTCCTCTCATACAGAGAAGGATTGAGCGTAATCACCACGCTTGCTCAATGCGGGTTGGCGATTTCAGACTTATAAAGTCCAGGTTTCCTCAAGATGTTTTCCTTCACCTTCAGTCAATGGTGTCCATGATATACTTAGAAAGTACATATAACTTTAGAAAAGTTCCATTGGTACTTGCCTGACCTGGAATCGAACCCGCGCACTCATACTTGAGAGGCTGGTGTTTTAACCACTAGGCCACCACGACTTTCAATGGGCTATGTAGTCACATAAAATAGTGGGTTTATAATGAATTATCGCTAAAAGCTAATCTAGCTAGCTTGTCTCTAATCAACTCATAACGCTTTAACATAAACATGTTTGTAGTAAGCGACTGCTTGATTTCACCAATCTATAGAGATATACATATAGTAATGGAAACCAAAGTGCTAACTAATCTATAATTATTTAGTACTCAGCAACACGTAACTGGTTTAATTGCTTCTGATCGGCTGTCATTTTATGTCCATGTCTAGTTAACCCCTTTCGCTGGCCAAGTGATAACTGATCTCTAAGATTAAACTTGTGTGAATGAAACGTGGCAAAGAGAAAACTTCCTGATGAGCATGCATTAAATCTTAGTTACTTATCTATTAGCTGTGCGCAAATAACCATTAAGCAAGTCTCGGTGGCAGGCCATAACATCGGCTGCCGACAGAAGTTACCACCCACCCGACAAAGTCTTGCCGCCAAGCGATTCATCGTGTTCCGGCATGATGTCTGGTGAAGCCGTACGGAGGACGGCACCCTAATTACGTAACACACTATAACTATAAAAAAATCCAGCTTTCCGCAACCCTATTCTTCTGCATCATTTCCCTCCCATCCCTACGCTGGGCCTTACGGTACGTGGCTGCCACTCCAGAACCTTATTGTCCCATGGGCCATCGGTTTTTCGAGCAATGTGCCGCGCCCACTGAAACTCAATTTTAGCGACTCGACGAGCTATGTCGGTGACTTAGGTTCTTCTGCGGCTCTCCTCATTTTGGCCTCGATCTGTTAGACACCGGTCTAGGTCACCCTTTTTAAAAAAGGAAACACATTTCGTTGAAATGAACTAGAACACTATTTGATTTTTACAATGACTTTTATAATAATTATCGCGAGTGCAGTACACAAGTGCACGGCATGAAGGATGGAAGACGACTGACTGTGAGTGTAGGATGAGTGTATGAGCACTGGGTACTGAGTATTTGATGGGAATGCAGCATAAGTTGCCAGGTTGGCCAGATAGGGTACATTGGATATGTATAACAGATCGCGCAGAGAAACTCCGAACATAGCTCTTTGAATCGCCATCTTTCAATCTATACTTAGACTGATAATGGCCCCCAAACTAAATTTAAGTTAAGTTCATCTTTTTCCTTCTATTTTATTAAGAAAAGGACGGAACATAACATGTTAGTTTAGACCTGTCAAGTTAGTTCGCTCTTGACGTAAATTGATGTATTATTCGCGTCTAAACTGTCTATGGAGTATCTTAATTTGACAGGATTAATCTAAAATGTTATCTTCTATCCTATTCTTAATGAAATAGAAAGAAAAAGATGGACATAACTTAAAATTAGTTTAGTTTGTGAACAGTGTTTGGCGCCAATATCTTACTTAATTGCAATTCATCTATCCATCCCTTTTCCAACAATACAGGAATTGGGTTCCAGCCAAGCACGAGTAATTTACTTGGAGCGTCTGCATATCTGACCTCAACCCAGTCACTGGGTAATACAATATCATATGCATTATGCCTAGAGTACAGGCGTAGAGTAGCCAAGCTTTCGGTGTTCTATAGGATTCATTTTGGTGAGTGTGCGAGGGAATTGCATGATTTAGTTCCCCCATCTCCGTTCCACCATCGGACGACCCGTCGTACGGCCAGTTTTCACCCTTACGTTGTTAACACCACTACGATCCGGACGAAGCATTTCGCCTCCTCCTTTATACCGCGTACATCGAGGGACTGGAACAATTTGCCAGCGGCGTTGTTTCCATCGGACTACAATTTGAGTGTCTTCAAGACTAGAGTGAATATGCTCTTAATAAACTAGTGCGCTTTACCATCAACGATTACGTCACTGCTTACCATCAGGCGGGATTGCAGTCAAGCGCTAATTTATAATTTATAAAAAATAAAAACAATTCTAGAATAATTTAGTTGCCATTAAAGTTTTTCCGATACGTCAGCGCTGCAGCGTGCAGTCTCATTCATCGACAGCACAAGACATACTTTCTCAAGGAAAGTGCAGACAAACAGTTAATGATCTACGCATGCGCGGCCTCTATATTAATTAAAGGAAGCTGTTTATGGTAACTGTAATTGATAAGTTTATAGAACTGGTCTATTGTAACTTCTTGCAAGAATATGACATGGGCGTACCCAGGGACGAGGGGCGCCAATGGGGACAGCTGTCCCCCTCTGGAAATCTCACAAAACACGTATGAACTCTTTTAATTACTATTAAAAGTATAAACAGGGGCTTATTCAGGATCATTTGCGTCTATTTGCCGTCCACACTACTCAACAAATACCTAATGTTTTATGTAAATGTGCTTATGTAATTTGTAAGACAAAATAGCCGAGGACGATTCGACCCAGACTTGAACTGACTTGACCAAAATCAGACTTGCCTAAAGGCAAGAAGCTGGGTACGCCCATGTTATATTATACAATTTGAGTCAACATTAAAACAGAAGATGCGGGAATAATTTTTGTAGAGCAATTTAGGTTAAGCAGTTTTATCGGATTAGTATTAGCGATCATAAAACAACAAACACCTATAGAAAACTTCTTGGTTAGAGGGTGCCAGATAGGAAAAGAACTTCGGTGGCCAAATTGCCTCGTCAATCTAGGCTTATGCAATAGTAAATGAGTATTGTGAAATTAGTCTACAAAAGTCGATCTTATTTTGTTCAAGCTGGCAGAAAACTCTTATCGCATACAAACATTTTTCAAATTTAGAATGTTTTTTTATTATTTTAATGGCTATGGCCGACGTCTATGGCCTTTCATCAATAGAATGAACTTTCAAATTAGTTCTAGGTAGTCGTTTTTTTTTTGAATAGCGGTGATAGTTTTGCCGATATATCGTTGATCTAAAGACGTTCGCTTTAAATAAACGGAAATATTATAACTTTGTGTTTGTAACTAGGCGTCTTAGTTATTTATTTACTCACGGCAAATTGAATGCTATAAAGCAAGTTCCTTAATCAGTATAATGTAAAGTATTTTATTTTATTTAATCATCATCATCTCAGCGTTAATCCTCTTTTTTGCTTTTTTTTGCTTTTGGAGTCTGGGGTCCGCTTTACCAGTGCAACTGGTGATTTGGCTAAACTTCGATATTTTTTGGCATTTAATAACAGGAGCTAAGAGTTAAAGAAGAGAGACTTAAAGAATCAGAGTGCTGTTTTTTATATTCTAATATATCATTATATTATAATCGATTTTAATAAAATATTTTGCTCAGTAATCATTAATTATATTATTAATGTTGTATTTTTCCCCTTATACGCAACCAAACTTGACAAACCAGGAATGAAAGTGCACAGAATTTATCGGAGATTCTGGCTCTCGTAGTTAATATTCAAGAATATCAATTTTGTTCCAAAACGTTTCTTTATATTACGGCCCGCTCTGAGAGCGGGGGCTGGCCGCTCGTTAAGATTTCGAAAACAAAAGTGTTAATAGAATTTTGTTGTTAACCGTACAATGACTCTCCGATTCTACAAGTCAACAATCACCTTTATACGTATACAAGCAAACAAAGCCACGACAAATCCCGATCTATCCATCTAATCTGCAATATTCGTGACGTGTATCAGTTGCCAACAATAAGCAGATAAATCAGGGGGCTAATCAATACTCGGAGATCGGACGCTCGCGGCGTTCCCACGAAATCGATACGATGCTATGGAGTGATTTGCGGAATGATCGCGACCGAATGTAGGCTGAACTAAGAATTCATGGGGAAGAATTTGTTGGATATGAAAATTCAATTATAATAGCCAAAACCTCCTTTTTTAAAATCGATCAACAAATTTTTCGGGACATTGCCAAGCGGTTAGCGGACTCTTCACGTGACCAGAGAGCTGGTCAATTTTTAACCCAAATAATCAGATCCAATGTGGTAATGCTGCCAGACTTTTGGGCACTCATCCAACTGAAAGCGATGTGGGCGAATTTTTTGATGCCCAATGAGCCTGTTTATTCTTAATTAGCGGCCGCCAGCGTCTTCGGTCGCGTGGAGTTAGTTATGCTCCGCTCCTATTGGTCGCAGCGTGATGTTATATAGCCAAAAGCCTTCCTGGATTGATGGGCTATCCAACGCAAAAATAATTTTTCAAATCGGACCAGTAGTTCCTGAGATTAACAAACAAGCAAACTCTTCAGCTTTATATATTAGTATAGATTCTGTGCAATCTGCTGTGCTGTGTATGTTTATATAGATATTTTAGTTTTAACTAATAATAATGTGTCTACCTACACAAATAAAACATTTAAAGTTAATAATTTATAATAATAGTAAATCGATCATAAAGGCAAGGCATATTTGGCTAAGTACTAAAGTCTGCACGGGTCTGTCGAGGTAAAGCTGAGGATGTCACGGTTGCTCTGTGGATGGGTCACCCATCTTCATATACCAAAACCTCTCAGTGCCCCGGAAAGCATGGTAAGCCGTTGGTCTCCGTAGTCATTAGTGGGTAAGCCAGATAATCTCACCAAGGCCTATTGTATCAGGGTTAGGTAATCGCCGAGGTATCCAGCTGCTTCTGATTCGACTGGAAACCTACACCAAGATAAGGGAAAAAGCTAGGTAGATGATGGTTCGGTTAAATTCTTACCGATCAGAATATACTACCTGGAGGGGCTATGGTAGAGGGTACGAATGCTGCACTATAGGCAGTCTCCGACTGGGACGAAGCCAGTATTGTAGCATTTTACGCCGCTAAATAACAAGCGTGTATATTCACAGTCAAAAGGCCCGTTCATCCTGGCTCCTACTTTTCGGAATCTACGGAATCTATCCTTGGAGTGCACCTACCGCCTTCAAACCACCAGGAAACTTGACGTTATTGAAAAGTCCCGCGGTACTTCACAACAGGACAGTTTCTGATGTTACATTTGTGTAATTTTAGAAACTACAGCCACGTTTGGGCTGGTACTGCAAAATGCCATCTGGCAACTTAATGGTTTTGGTGGAGAGGCTATTTTTCATTATTATTTTTTTTCTCCTCTTTTCTTCAATCTGCAATCAACCCTTAAGGTTTAATAAGATGGGTTGTATCCTTGTTGGGAGAGGCTAATTAGCGACCCAAATTTAGTTCAAAACGGTCTCCAAAGCCGAGCCGCCTGTGCTCCAACTGGAATAGAGTAGCCAGCCTGACGGTGTTCTATACAGTTTTTTTTTTCTGTTCACATTTTGGAGAGTGTGCGCGAGAATTGCATTATATAATTCCTCCATCACCGCCATCCACTTTTACGTTGTTGACACCACTACGATCCGGACGAAGCGTTTCGCCTTGGTCTTTTATACCGCGTAAATCGAAGGACTGTAACATTTTGCCAGCGGCGGTGTTTACGTCTGACTACAAATTAAGTGTCTTTAAGGCTAGAGTGAATAGGCTCTTAACAGCAACGACTGCATCATTGCTGAACTTCCCATCGTCCAAAATATTAAATTTTAATTCCTATGTTTTTGCCAACCTTGCCATCGTTTTGGGCACATTTCCTGTTGACAGTGACGCGGATGAATATTTTGATGCCCTCTGATTATTTTCCTTTTTTTTTCTATACTTGTACATATTTATTCACAGATTTGATCAAAATCAAAAGTCATTTAATCAAATTGGGCTGAGAATCTGCACTTTTTGTACGTCAATATTATACATATGTATAAGACGCCAACTTCCCAGTGGTGCTTTCACTGGGAAGAAGTAATGTGTCTGTTTTTTTGTTGGGATGGGAAATCATCCAATGACTTCTCCCGCTCTGGGCGGAGCGGAAGGGCGTGTCAGACTTTTACTGACTAAAACCCACCCGTGTTTCTTCGCTTGCCTGTGCGACGGTCAGGACCACGGTTTCTTGTTTAACTAACCCGCAACCCTGACCAAGGAGGCATCGGTCTTCGTGGACCCCGTCACGATGTCCTGACAGCTCTTTGAGGCGCGCGTGAAACACGACGCGCCGTCGACTCGGGCCTGGTCCTTACCGGGCGGCGAGCTGCCCACTGCTCACCGCCCGCAGGCCCGCGCCTACGGTGGCTGGGAGTTTGGTGTCGTGGCCCGACCAGGGCCTCTCCTGCGGCGGCTAGTGGCGTGAGGACGCTGGGTTTCCAGTTGCCTCACGCGCATCACTGCTTCGCAGAAGGAGGTGACGGCCTGCCATGCACTCTCGCTCCGGAATATGACCTGGACCAGGGTCGGACGCGACACCGTATGCTCCACCGTTTCCTCAGGGCGATCCACACAATGGTGGCACCCTGGTGTTTCCTTCCGCCTAATATGGAACAGTAACTTCCCGAAGCAACCATGTCCGGTGAGGACCTGCGTCAGGCGGAAGGTGTAGGCGCCGTGGCGCCTATCTAGCCACTTCTCAAAGAGGGAACTTACCGCCGCTATTGTGGCGTGCCCGGCACTGGGTTGCGACAATCGCATTCTCCATGTCGCATGAGATCCCGCCGGAGCTCTGTCCGCTGTACCGCGATTTCTCGCGGCAGCGGAGTTATGCCCCGGCGTTTTGCGTCCTCTCGCCACTCTCACATGTGGGCGAGGGCTTTGGCCTCCAGATCCCATGGCGGCAATCCGGCAAGGAGGCTCGCCGCTTCAGCGGAGACCGTGCGGTATCCCCGGATCAGCCGAAGCCATACGTTTAATTATTCGACGTTTAATATTAAACGATTTCTGATAAAAATGATTGTGAGAATATGCAATTCCTTTGATTTATTTTACCGTAAAGGCTGATTTACAACTATCAATTAAAACGATCGTATTCGACATTTCAACTGAATGATTCGACCGAATATGAATACCTCGAAATACGCCGAATACTGAATATAAAACAAATATTTGACGGATCGGCCTAATATCCATCAAAAGTATCAAAATGTCCTCATATTTTCACTTACTTGTCTTATTTCGCTTCGCAAAGTGACAAGTGACAACTCACCTTTATAATAATCAATCAATCCACATGGGGTTTGGAGGAAGTCATATAAAATATTAAAATTTTATGTTTGTTGAAATGGCCAGTATATTTTCTCACAAAACATAAACTAAATATAAAACTCGTAGATATTAGTGGTTATTTTTATTGGAATGAATGGATTATTAAAGAAATTGATATTTAAATATTTAGTGTTAATTTTTATGTGGAATATAAATATGATGTTTTTAAGCGTCTTCTGCAGCTGTCGCTACCTAAGTTATGCACATGGACTAGGTAAGGTTGTGTGTACGGTGATCGATTGAATTATGTATGAAATTTATAATGAAGCCGATTCTGTTGTTTACAAATTAAACTAATTTTAAGTTATGTGCATCTTTTCCTTTCTCCATCAATCCAATTACTGCTGCCCGGGCATGGGGATGCTTGAAAGAGATACCGTGGCCGTAGCGCACAGAAAACTGAAGGAACACGGGTGGGTTTCAGTCAGTGAAAGCCTGACACGCTCTTCCATTCCGCCCAAAGCGGGGGAGGGCAGTAGATGATTTCCCATCCTTGATAAAAAAAAAATGTAATGACTGGAAAAACTCTGGACTCCGTGGCGTAGCGGTAGCGAACGCGGCCGCTGCGCAAGGACGCCCGATCCCCGCGCAGTGCAATTATTTGTGTGCGTGAATATGAATATTTGCACTGGTCTGGTCGTGCCTCGAAAAGCACCTTAAGCTGTTAGTCCCGGTTACCATACGAACATACAGTATGTTAAGAAAACCCTGTCCGATCCATAAGGATAATAAAGATTAGGTAAACACATGACCAAATATAATATAAAATTTTACGTAATCATCATAGTACCAATACAAATGAATTTTGAAATAATCTTTTTTTCCCGCGAATTAATTTCAACTTCCCCGAAATTTGTTAATTTTTAAAAAGTGACAACATCGGTATTATTATGGGCGAATAGCGATGCGACCACGTGCCGCGTGCCCTGCCGCCCGCCGCCCGCGGAATGGGGCATAGGTGTGCATAGCGTACATTTATTAAGTTACCTCTTTTTGCGAAATAATATTTATTTTTTTAGGGGGATTTTTTTTTAAGTTTAGCCTGGTTTTGTATGCATTAGTAGAATCAGTTATCGATACCTAACAACACCTTCACGGGTCGGACAGGGTTTTCTTAACATACTGTATAATAGCAGTCGTTACGGGTTTTTGGAGCTCTCTAAAGTCCGTCAATTGATCTAACTTCAATGCTTCGATCGCTTCACGGAAAATATCAAAGTTTAGCCAAAGCAGCAGTTAGACTGGTAAAGCGGAGCCAAGATTCTAAAACTGAAAAATAAAATGCTTCGGGTGCGACTGGGATTAAGGCTGAGATTATGATGATGGTGTAGCGGCTAGAGCTGTTCCTATCTTTTTCAATATCTAAGAAATTGATTTCATTCTTAGCTAGGAATTACGATACCTATTTTTATGTAAATTCTAAGGATTGATAGAGGATAATAATTATTTATGGGTTTACTGGACACTCAACAGATTGCTTCAGTAAATCCACTTCGTTTATTAAGGGAACGCTAAAGTTGCGCTATATCTAGTAAGTCTCTATAAAACCAACAAAACTGAGCCAAACGGGCAAAAACGTTTTACTTGTAGGTCAAACAGAAAATAATACTGTCGAATTAAGATGACCATTCGAATAAGTAAGTTTTACTTAAAGTTAGCCGTTTTTGGTTTAATATCTGCATGTTAATAATTCAACAAATTAATCCACTCAGCAGATATAAGCAATATGGCGAAGGTAAAGATTCGTGAAAACGTTTTACTTGTAGGTGAAACAGAAAATAATACTGTCGAATTAAGATGACCATTCGAATAAGTAAGTTTTACTTAAAGTTAGCCGTTTTTGGTTTAATATCTGCATGTTAATAATTCAACAAATTAATCCACTCAGCAGATATAAGCAATATGGCGAAGGTAAAGATTCGTGAATTGTCAAAACAGAGAAACCCTTTTCGGTGTCCAGCCCAGTTAACAGACAGCTGATGTCAAAAAGTGTTAGAATAAAGTATTATAATAGTGACATCAAAGAAACATGCTACACCCTCTTTGGTGACAGACATGTAACTTATATTGTCTGTGGACTAACCCGTATACTTTTGAATAAAGAGCATTCCATTGTTAATTTTCACACGAGACAGTTGTTTTATTAAAAAGTAAGCTGAGTATCTTCTGTTTCACACAATGTAAGAAGCTGCATCCCTATTGGATGAGCGGATTGTGGCTGGAGTGGTCCGGGATAGGTTCGCGTGATAAGACTTTTTTTTTGCCAGTGCTCCTTCTGCATTGTGTTTGTTTGTTTGGTGCAGGTAATGGTTTAGGATAGGGTTCCCAGATCGAAAAATCGGGATTCCGGAGCAAATTCCGGACATCGGATGAAATTTCCGAATTTCTTCATATTAAATCGTGCATGTATAAAGCGAAACAAATTTTTGATATTCTTTACGCGGGCGCGCCAAACCTTGTTTTGGTTTTTACTTAAATTGTAGAAATTCATGGCGGGTTAGGATTCCCCCGCATTCCGGACAAATCACTATAGACCGGACACGGCCGAAAAATTCCGGACGTATGGCAACCCTAGTCTAGGATCCTGTCAGAGCGAGCAATTAGTGCTTTATTGCACTCTTCAATCTGACTCGTTACAGTAACGAGAGAGCTTATACACGGTGACGACTTTGTGATATTATCTCATATTAAAAGTGACTTCATTTACAAAACAAAAAACTTATTTTTTAATCGTTCCGTGAAGTGGTTTACAGGTGAAGAATCTTGAGAAACTGGATTTCAATGGAATTATTGTCAAACTCGAATGAAGTATTAAAAAAACTGATCAAATTAAAAAACCGTATCTCCCATCAATTTTGAACTGTAACTTTATTAGCTTTAATAAAAATACACGTTCTTTGAAAATTTTAACTGTTTACATAAGTGGGTCATCATACATACAGCCCGTCGATGGACCAGCAAATATCGGAGTACGAATAATAGTAGTAATTACGGAACCCTAAATAGTGTATCGGTAGCCTTTGGATACGGAACCTTAAGTGCTGGGAAATTATGTTATGATTAATTCTGATAGATTTATAAAAAATATTGGACACGTATTTTTTATTTCTTAGTTCATTCAAATACTTAGGAAGATATATTGATTTGAAATGTCGCATGACGTCACGCCGTGGTACAAAATATACCACGGCGTGTCGTAATTAGCCCCCACTCCGTAACTTTAATACGCTATATCTTAGCAGTCTTTAGTAATTTTGACAAAATAAAAAATACGGGTCTTAATTTTTTTTTTTATCTATAAGACGGACTAATTTTTATTTTATTTTCAGACCATGAATACATCCCTAACGTCTACCCAATCTTGTATAGATGTACCAACTTTCATCCCTAATATATAATACACACTGAAACGCCTATATAGGTACAACATTATTTTTTGTCTATGCGAAACCCGAAACTCGTGTCCAGTACTTTTAAGTAAAGAATCTACATACGAAATTTCAAAAAGATATTATGAAAAACCTAAAAGTTATGAGCCTACTTGGTTGTCCCAACAAAAATATAGTCAACGCACCGCTCGCCCGAGCGGAGCGTATATACCAACTACCTGACTACCTGTGGCGTCAGCTGATGCGCGGGCATGTGAACGCGTCAAGTACTATAAGCTGCGTGGCGCGCGGTAACCACGCTGCAAGAATTTCTAAATGTATTTGGGATACAATATAGCATGTTCTAAAAATGATTGGAACCGATTCAGTTGCTTATTCTGAACAAAGTATATTCAGGCTTCGTTTAAAGGTAAAATAACGTTGAAATACATGAAAATACATGCTGAAAGGCCTGCAACTGACACAGGCTGAAGAACGGTCACATGGAATGTAAAAACATCGCGCATTAGATTTTCAATGTTGAGAATCCAGTAGAGTGCATCCCAGCGTGTAAAAATACACACCATTAGATTTACAACTATCGACATTAACCAGTGTGTTCAATAATTGTGTGCACCCAGGTCTAGACTGATTTAAAAAAAAACGGAAAATTGAAAGTTATTGATATCTATTAAAAAAAAAACTTTATTTCTCAAAAGATTACAGAGATTTTGCTTTGACCCCAAACTAGGCAAGTCTGTATCTTGACCCTAACTAGATTATTTTTCTCAAAAAGTCTAACACATAATGAACTCCTTATGGGTTTCACATTATTACTAGACTATTAAGTAAAAAAAGAAACGAATATTTTTTTTAAAACGTGACAAGTAGGCAATAACATAAAAATAACACGAACCGGTGTCATCTTATTATACAGGATGATCATAAAAGCTATAACGTCGTTACGACGTAATTCAATATTTTACGACGGCTTAAGTAAATACTACCTATGTGCTTATTAGTTGATTCGCACGAATTTTCTCGCCCAAAGAGTGTGAATACTTTTATATAATATTGTTATTTTTTCCTGACTTCAAGTAGACTTGACTTCCTGACAGGCAAGTACCAATGTAACTTTTCTAAGTTTTATGTACTTTCTAAGTATATCTTGGACACCAATGGCAGATTACAAAGTGAAGGAAAACATCTTGAGAAAACCTGGACTTAAAGTCTAAAATTGCCAACCCGCAACGAGCAAGCGTGGTGATTACGCTCAATCCTTCTCTGTATGAGAGGAGGCCTGAGCCCAGTAGTGGGACGATATAAAGGTTGATGATGATGATGATGATTACATTGAAAATGTGCCAATTCGTGCGAATCGCCTATAAAAAGAATTATTAAACACGTTGATTTCGAGATTACAGACACATGGCAAATATATCGCTGGCGGTCACTGGTGACCACGATGGCAGTAACAATGTCAAAAGTGCCAATTCACACTTTTCGGGCAAATCGACTAATAAATATCAATACCGGCTCCTACTTCTTGGGTGAGTAAGTTCGGGCGAATGGACTAATAAACCATACTGTCACTTATCGACATCCAGTCGATGGATAAACGAATGACGTAATATTCGAGAATAGTAATGCGCTTTTTAATATCATTATTTATTAGATGTTGTGAGAAATTATATTGAGGTTAAGTTCCGTGCGATCTTAGAGGAAAGGAAAGGTCTTAGGTGAAATTTGTTTTTATTGCCATTTTATGCAAATTGGAAACCAACTGTACAAAGGTTAATTGTACAAAGGTTTAATATTTCGTATAAATTGGTCATGTCTATACTAATATATAAAGCTGAAGAGTTTGTTTGTTTGATTATTTGTTTGAACGCGCTAATCTCAGGAACTACTGATAAGATTTCAAAAATTCTTTTTGTGTTGGTTAGCCCATTAATCCAGGAACGCTTTAGGCTATATAACAATACGCTGCGACCAATAGGAGCGGAGCATAACTAACTCAACGCGAACGTAACACAGGCTTAATAAACTAGCGCGCTTTATCATCAACGATTGCATCAATATATATATAAAAAAACAACATATCATTTATTAAGTTCTCGCATTGGATGCCATATAGTAATTACACCAATTGAGCATAAAATCACTTCATGTTTCCAGATCGAAAAATTATCTTGTCGGCAATAAAAAAAAAACTAATACTGGTTGTTTCATAAATAAGTGTAATACTTATGCAGTAAAAATGTACAGTTTTTTTTTTAAATATCGACGATAAATTTCAAAACACGCGATACAGATTCCTGCCAGAGTCGCGAGTAGTTCGAGACTGCCCTAGCACAGGGTTGCTTAAAGTTATCTAGTGATTAGCGATTATTTAACCATGCATTTTAGACGTTTGCAAGTCAGTTAACTTTCATCATCGCTTATGAATAAATTCCTTAAACATAGTGGTGTTTTTTTTTTTTTTTTTTTAATAATTATAAACTAGCGCTTGACCGCAATCCCGCCTGATTGTAAGCAGTGATGCGATCGTTGATGGTAAAGCGCGCTAGTTTATTAAGAGCCTATTCACTCAGAAAAACTAAGCGAATAGGAAGGTAGACGGCAGTTGAGCGAGGTGATGCAATGTTAAACCCAACAACACGACCAACGATGCTGCGCCAAAGGGAGATTGATCTGAAGACCCTCCACGACCAAACTCCCGGCGCATCGTACTCGGCACACATCGCAACACAACTGCTCAGACCCATCCTCCGTACGGCTTCACCAGACATCATGCCGGAACACGACAAATCGCTTGGCGGCAATGCTTTGTCTGGTGGGTGGTAACTTCTGCCGGCGGCTGATGTTATGGCCTACCACCGAGGAGGTTTATTCATAAACAACAATAGAAGTTAAGTGACGTTAAAAGGTAAAAATGTATGGTTAAACAATCGCTACATACTACATAGTTAACTTAACGAATAATTGGGACATGGGTGGATTTTAGTCTGTAAAATTCTGAGACGCCTTTCTTCTCCGCGCAGAGCGGGTGACGTCATTTGATGATTTTCCATCCATAAAAGGCATTCAGACTCATGTTGGTAGATACCTATCTACCAACCCGCACTGGGCCAGCGTGGTAGATTATGGCCCACTCCCTCTCATCGGGAGGAGGCCAGTGTCCCAACAGTGGGAACATTAAGTATGTACGTATCTACTGAATTTATGGTAAAGGGTTCGTTGTCTCGGCCATCCTGATTATGTAGTTCTTAGAGATGTGCCGACTAGTCAGTTAAGCGTAAGCCGACTATTCGGCCGCTTTTGTAGTCGGCGATTAGTCGGTGGCCAGTCGGCAAAAACCGCCGACAAGTCGGCTTTTTACTTTATACAAATTTCTCATTAATATGTACTATATCAGGGGAACTAAAATGAAATAAAACCTTAATTATTCATTACTATTTGGATTTTATAATCAATCTTATACATTTCGACAAGATCATCGAGGGACTGGAATAATCTGCCGGCGGCGGTGTTTCCGTCGGACTACAATTTGAGTGTCTTCAAGGCTAGAGTGAATAGGCTCTTAATAAACTAGTGCGCTTTACCATCAACGATTGCGTCACTGCTTACCATCAGGCGGGATTGCGGTCAAGCGCTGGTTTATATTTTAATAAAAAAAAAAAAAAAAAAAGCAAACCAGTCTTTTCTTCCAATAATAATTTTCTAATAAATACTGGCTTAAAAAGAAGACATATCTATAACATCAACAAAACAAAATTGATACCTTCTTAAAATTGGTATTAATTAACAAACAAAATAATACCTTCTTAACTTATATTAATAAACATTTATTAATTGGTAATCAAATTAAAAAGTAGGTATATTTTAATTAAAACACACTAAAAAATAAACATTCAATATTTTTAACACGAACTGTTTCAAGAAAATAAAAAAGAAACATAGGAACTTCTATGATTAACCGGACACAACCCAAATCAAAATGCCATATTTTAATAATACAAAATAGCAAAATCTCTTTACTGCCGACTAATCGGCTAGTCGGTCAAAGTGATAGTATATATATATTTCTCTGGAACGCTTTGTAGACCCAACGAACAATGGTTTTCCCTGAAGGAAGCGGGTTAAAAAAAAAATAGGTCATCAAATAACTTCTCCCGCTCTGGGCGGATCGGAAGGGTGTGTCAGACTTTTACTGACTAAAACCCACCCGTGTTTCTTCACTTGCCTGTGCGACGGCCAGGGCCACGGTTTCTTGTTTAACCAACCCGCAACCCTGACCCAGGAGGCATCGGTCTTCGTGGACCCCGTCACGATGTGCTGACATCTCTTTGAGGCGCGCGTGAAACATGACGCGCCGTCGACTCGGGCCTGGTCCTTACCGGGCGGCGAGCTGCCCACTGCTCACCGCCCGCAGGCCCGCGCCTACGGTGGCTGGGAGTTAGGTGTCGTCTCCCGACCAGGGCGTCTACTGCGGCGGCTAGTGGCGTGAGGGCGCTGGGATTCCCGTTGCCTCACGCGCTCCGCCTCCTCCTTTGCCAGCATCACTGCTTCGCAGAAGGAGGTGACGGCCTGCCATGCACTCTCGCTCCGGACCATGGCCTGGACCAGGGTCGGACGCGAGAGATCGCCGCCAATCGCCGCTACGAGGACACGCCGGTGCTATACCCAAGCCGGGCAGCCCTCCACCGTATGCTCCACCGTATCCTCAGAGCGATCCACACAATGGTGACACCCTGGCGTTTCCTCCCGCCTAATACGGAACAGGAACCTCCCGAAACAACCGTGTCCGTTGAGGACCTGCGTCAGGCGGAGGGTGAGGGCGCCGCGGCACCTCTCTAGCCACTCCTCAAAGAGGGGACTTACCACCGCTATTGTGGCGTGCCCAGGCTTAATTACTAACTCAATGGAACATCGTTCTGATCAAAGATTTCGCAAAACTTCGTAGGACGTTAGCGTAGGTGTTACCTAAAGAGATAATCTGAAGTTGATAAATTTCATACTCCTTACGACTGAGTCATGGCTGACCTTTTCGTTTCTAATTTACTTAATACTGGCGCCGATTGTCTTGTTCGAAAACTATACTAAATTTAATTTCAGATTATCTTTTTCTTCTATTTCATTAAGAAAAGGATAGAAGATGAATTTATGTTTAATCCGATCAAATTAAGACACTCCATAGACAATTCAGACGAGATTAAAAACATGGCTACTGAAAATACGTCAATTCATATTATCTATACTAATATATAAAGCCGAAGAGTTTGTTTGTTTGTTTGAACGCGCTAATCTCAGGAACTACTCGTCCGATCTGAAAAATTCTTTTTGCGTTGGATAGCCCATTAATCCAGGAAGGCTTAGGCTATATAACATCACGCTGCGACCAATGGGAGCGGGCATAACTAACTCAACGCGAACGAAGTCGCTGGCGGTCGCTAGTGTAATATACAGAGTGGTGCTGATAATACGACAATAAATGAAAACACAGACTATGTTGGTTCATAGGAAAAATCCTAAACCATAGAAAAACACCTAGCATCAAAAATAAAAAAAATGAAAATTTCAAACAAACTGAATCGGATAAAATTGCAAACGGAATAGAACATCCTTTAAAATATTGGTTCAATGACTTCGGATCAGCGGGCGACAGCACGGTCCTGTATCGACTTGCTTTTCGGCGCCATTATTATTAAAGTTTAGTACCGCTGGATGCGGCGGTCATTAACCTGTAAGCGCTTCCTAATCAAAATGTACATCATGTAGAAAATGTGAAAAATGAAAAATGATTTCCTGTGACTAAAACTAATGGATATATTTATATGATTTTTATGGGTAGACTGAGAATGTGTTGAGGTACACGATGTTTAATTTATTGTCGTATTGTCTGCACCACTCTGTATTAGGCCTGACTTATTCGACAGGCCTAGTATATCTTCTGTCCTTTTCTTAATGAAATGGAAAGAAGAAGATGCACTCAACTTCATTTGATTGTGGACCAGTGAATCGCCGCCATTATCATTTAGAATAGGCGAATAATTTGTTCTGTTTATAGGCTTATTCAATTTACGCATTTGTTATGATAAACAATCAATCATCTAAGCGTATTGTAGTCTATTGTTGAATATTGTGGGATGTTAGTATTATCTAATGAGCCTCAAGATGCATCTTCAGGCTATAATGTTTCCACTAAGGACACAGGCTTCCAATAAGTGAAAGAAAGAGAGAGAGAATATTTTACGACGGCTTAAGTAAATTCGTGCGAATCAACTAATAAGCACATAGGTAGTCTATGTGCTTATTAGTTGATTCGCACGAAATTTCTCGCTCAAAGAGTGTGAATACTTTTAAATAATATTGTTAAATATGCAAATTCGTACGAGTCACCTATAGAAAGAAATAGGTGACTCGCACGAGTTTGCATATTTTTTCAATTCACTTCGCGTATAACATTCAAGGTCGGGCAAGTACCAATCTAACTTTTCTAAGTTATGTGTATTTTCTAAGTATATCTTGGACACCAATGGCAGATTACAAGGTGAAGGAAAACATCTTGATAAAACCTGGACTTTAAGTCTGAATCGCCAACCCGCATTGAGCAAGCGTGGTGATTACGCTCAATCCTTCTCTCTATGAAAGGAAACCTGTGCCCAGCAATATAAAAAGGTTGATGATGTTGATGATTCTATAAATGTGGCTATTTAACAAAGGTTACCCTTTGTAGAGTGTCTACATTTGCTATGAAAGTTATTGTGGGTGGTAAATTGATTCTATGTTAGTGAAGAGGCAGTTATTCAATTAGTCTTGCAAATAGAGGCTGTAACCAGAACTGTCTCTGGTTCCAGCATCTATTGAGATAACTAAGGACATTTAATTAATTTAATCCCAAATCTACGTATTTCCTTGATTGCTTTAACATCCCAACAATACATTGGAATCGTAGCTTCAATCCGTACCGTGTCGAAGTGTCTGGAGCTTAGACGCTGAAGCGTTAAAGGAAGGATTTAATACATTTTGAAGTTTGAATAGAACCCACCCAATTACAAGGCGGGTTCCCAGTCATCTCTCACAAAAGATGTCAGTATTGGATGAACTGTTTTGTTTTCCTCCTACTATTTTCTGGGATTAAGTTGTGCATAAGCACAACTTTGTAAATTTTGAGGTCACCAGATAACTGCTTAACTCAAAATTCCCATTATTGAAGCTTTGAATTTCTTTCAAAGAGGGATTCAGTTTTCAGAGCTAAATAAGGGAAAACGAACGATGTAACGTGTCGGGCCAAAAATGCATAAATGAACGGAATAGAGAAATTTAAAGTTTCTGTTTTTAATGACAAAATAACAGCTTTTTACTAACGGATATGGTACTTATAACAATAAAAAAAAATTAAACTATAATTATCTCTGTTTGTTTGGTTCTGCTAATCTTCGAAAAGGCTTTGATAAAATTTGATCTGGGAACATTTAAAACGATAGCTGCGAGCTAATTAAAGTTAAATAAGGATGTATGCCAAAAAATATAAATGGCACCAAACACGAGGTACCTGTCACCAATGCTTGTTACATGATGACCACGACAATTTGTTAACGAATTTCCGGGCCCAGTAGGTGAATAGCTTTTGAATTGTAAATGTTTTAGGCAAACGGCTTTCCAATTTAGATTTAACGTAGTTGAAGCCTTTGGTCAACAAATGGAAAGCTTAACCTCAAATACACACGCTAGCAGTAAAAGATTTAGTCGCAAATATGTAGTTCTACAGGCCAACAACAACCTACATATATGAAAATTGTGTAAACACAGTCGTTTTTAGGTGCGGAGAATTATACAATCAAAATCAATAAGAAAATTATTCAAACTAGTCTAAGATTCATTACTTTTCGAAAGTTAAAATTACACAAGACAGTTTCTAATAACCAGTGTCCCTCATCCCTCAGTCCCCATCATTATAAACCCTTTTTATCGTCCCACTGCTGGGCTCAGGCCTCCTTTCATACAGAGATGGGTTGAACGTAATCACTACGCTTGCTCAACTCAGGTTGACAATTTCAGACTTAAAGTCCAGGTTTCCTCAACATGATGAGATTTATATAAAAGGTTAATTAGGGCAAAGAGCGATGTAAAGTGAATTCTAATTATGTCCTAAAATAGATGGTAGAACCGTCTGGTTTTATTTATTATATACTATTATTTACTTATTTATTTTACACCACAAAAATACACTATATATAATAGACATAACATTTCTTTGTAAAAAACTTTTTAAAACGGTTGTCGACTTCTTCGACAAAAGATTTGATATCTAAATGGGTGAAAAGTTGTGTATATAATCTTGAAATTCATTCATGTAACTTTCTCAAGTAAATTTAAAACATAAATTCTTGTTTCTTTTCTGTTACAATAATCACCGATATTTATAAATGTTTTTTGCCAAGTCAAATTATAAGACTTAATAGGATATAAGTTATTTGCTGTGTGTTAATAAGTTTAAATTAAAAAGACTATTCAGATTTAGGTAGTTACTTTTATAAGTGACTTCCTAAATTTGAGTAGTCTTTTATATATTTTTATTTGAATACATATTTATATATCGAACATTATTGTAACAGAAACCTTAATTTTAAACCTTTACTGATAAAGTTGAAAATCTAATAAAGAACTTTGATAAATTGTAGCTGCTTGATGTGCTCTCGTCTAAATCAATTTTCATTGTCACATGAGTTCGTCGTAGTTTCCAATTATCCCAATATTTGCATTTTGAAGTTCAATCAGACCATCTTAATTCAATCCCACGTTGAAATAGAAAACTTCAAACTTCACTTCAAACTTACTTGACGCTTCATTCGATTTATTCGCCTTTAGTGAATAACTTTTCGATTCGAAGCACTAAAAGTATGTCATCCGCGACACTCATCTAAAGAGATCTAGATAGTATCTGAAAAGACTTGACAGAAATAAGTATTTCAGTCAAGTTACGAAGCTAAAAAGTGGTGAAGGGCGGGTATTTTGGGGGATTGTCTTATGTAATATTGACGTTCAAAAAGTGATTCTCTGCATAATTTGAATGACTTATGATTTGAGTTTTTTTGGAAGGAACGTTATCGTGGATAGGGAGATGCGCCTTAATTGAAGTTGGACCGGTCTTCTAATTGGACGTGGAAGTGGTCGATGGTGTGAAGTTGTAAGTAAACGGAGGCCAAGGTTAGGCCAAAGAGACCATAAACGACTCGAGACGAGAGACGATATTATGTGAAGTTCCGGGAATCACCTGTATGAGGGACGCACGGATGCGGGAAGGATGGCAGAATAAATGATGATTTTTGATGAAAATGTTTAGGAATTAAGTGTTTGTGCCAGTTATTCCAAGCTCTCTCCACTCAAAAATAGTGTCCGCGAGTCTGTATAAAATATTCGTGGTCTGTATACGCTTTAGTGTTGTCACATGCATAGCGTGTAGATTCTTATTTTTATTTTCACAGGCAACCGCATGTCAACGATAATTATACTAGTGACATTAGGGTCAGATTCCTTTTTTTTTTTGTTCCGGGGTGCAAAATCCTCAATGGATGTCCGCCGCCATGGGGTGGGCGACGGGGTCTGACAGACTCCTACTCACTAAAAACCACCCCGGTGTCTCTCCGGTCACGTGCGCACGGAGCCGCGGGAGTCCCTGATTCTGCCGCGGCCCCACACTCTCGTGCCGGCCCGGTCTGTCCGGGCCTCGCCTCCTGCACGGGGTAGCGAGGTGTTAAACTACCCGTGCATCGCCTCTGAGTCGTGCGCCGATACTCGCGCACGCCTCCTCCTCGGGGTCCAACGAATAGCCATTCATGGGGGCCGGACGAGGGCGTTATCCGCCCTTCCCCGGCGACCGGTGCGTCTTCTGCGGCCTGGGAAGGGTCCCAGGCCGCAGCAGTCCCAGGAGTTGAGATCTCTCTCTGCCGCTCCGCAGCTTCCTTCTGCGACATCACGTCCTCGCAGAAGGACACCACCGCGTAGGGTCAGATTTCCTAGATCAAGTATCACTAAGTTGAGTTTGGCTGTACAGAGATCTGGTCAGCTGTGTTCTATATGTTATTTGGGTGGATCCATGGCTTTCCGTGTCACGGCAATCTCACACCACGAACTTCAAATGCCACGGGCTGTTACTGAGAAACTGCTAACAGAAAGCCCCAATAATACTTTACTTACTACTTTACGTTATCCTTTTCTCAGTGGTAGGCCATAACATTGGCTACCGGCAGAAGTTACCACCCACAAGGCAAAGTCTTGCCGCCAAGCGATTCGTCGTGTTCCGGCATGATGTCTGGTGAAGCCGTACGGAGGACGGGTCTAAGCAGTTGTGTTGCGATCTGTGCCGGGTACGATGCGCCAAATGTTGTTGTGTTTAGTCGTGGAAGGTCTCCAGATAAATCTTCCTCTGGCCCAGCATCGTTAGTCGTGTTGTTTGGTTCGACATTCAACTCACTCAAATGCCGTCTTCCTTCCTATTCACTCGGTTTTTTTTTTGAGTGAATAGGCTCTTAATAAACTAGCGTGCTCGACCATCAACGATTGCTTCACTGGTTACCATCAGGCGGGATTGCGATCGAGCACTAGTTTATAATTATAAAAAAAAAACCCAGACCACTCACAGCAGTACCAAATTAGTAGTGATGATACAAAAAAACTGTGTTTACATTTTTTTACTATAAACTTCGCGTGAATTAAAAATATTTAGCTAATATACACAGAGAAAGTATTCCAGCTATATTACCCGGTTCCCATCTTGATAATAGCCAACTTTATTACTTTCTATGCCAGGAAATTATTATTGCACTAATACACTAAGATATACGTTCTTATAACGTAGGAAGTCTTATAACATTTCCTTCATTTATGTACGGAAGACAGCAGGTCAAGCTATTCGAAACTGTCAAATATTCCCAATTAACCTTGAGTCTTAATGCTTTAGAGATAAAGTTGAAAATCTAATAAAGAAATCAGACAGATTGTGGTAGGTTGATGTGCTATCGTCTGTACGAATATGTTTTTGCATTAAGATGTTTGTTTAATGAGTTCTGTGAAGTAAAATTAATTTGCATACGTATATTGTAAGGGCATAAAATAAGATGTACCTAAGTTGAGTTGTTATTAAGATGGCATGTTTTTGTTTGTGTTGTATTTAGTGCATTGTGCACCATCATCATCAAACTTTTTGCAGTCTCACTGCTGGGCACAGGTCTCTTCTCATACAGAGAAGGATTGAGCGTAATCACCACCTTAGCTCAATGGGGATGGCGATTTCAGACTTAAAGTCCAGGTTTCCTCAAGATGTTTTCCTGCACCTTATAATCAGTCATACTTAGAAAGTACATATAACTTAGAAAAGTTACATTGCCTTGCCTGATCTGGAATCGAAGCCGCACGCTCATATTTGAGTGACTGGTGTTTAAACCACTAGGCCACCACGACTACATAATATGCTATTTTATTATAACTTATTGTTGACTTCTAAATTGCACAAAAATAAAAGGCTCAAGCTCTGCTGAGTGGGACGATGCAGTCTAACGGTAACAGTATATTTAGACTTGTGGTTTCCAGAGTTATCAATATTCAACTATTAATTTCAGCTACAGCAATTTATTTTACTTAGATACTTAAGCAGCGATAGGTCCGTATGTAAAATTATACATTCAAGTTTTATAATATCTTTCTATATCTCATGACGATTGCCATGTTAATCCATGCTGGGCAACATATACATTCGCCGCAAATTTATCTTACAAGTCCGATACAAGATGCCGTTTGAGATTTATAATATTATGTAATGTTGTTTGAGTATAGCTCTATCATAATTTAATGAGGGCCTGAAAGTTAATGTCGGTCTCTTATAATTAGGTACTTCATTACGATAAATAGGTAAAATATGACTAACTAAAGAGCTTGTAAGCGGTTATTTGCAGTGTCAGTGTTTGTATGTTCATGAGGTTCTGTAGGTTTTAAAAGAGGGTAGAATTTTCTTAATTATTTATTTCCTTAGTTGTGTTTTATATATTTACGTTGTGGATCTTGCAAAGGTGGACTTCGTCGGCTACCTACAGAAGTTACCCACACTAAGTCTTGCCGCCAAGCGATTCGTCGTGTTCCGGCATGATGTTTGGTGAAGCCGGTGAGGACGGGACTGAGCAGTTGTGCTGCGATGTTTGCCGGGTACGCTGCGCCAAATGTTGTCGTGTTGGGAGTTTGGTCGTGAAGGGTCTTCCGATCAATCTCCCTTTGGCGCAGCATCGTTGGACGTGTTGTTGGGTTTAACATTGCATCACCTCGCTCAACTGCCGTCTTCCTTCCTATTCCCTCAGTTTTTTTGAGTGAATAGGCTCTTAATAAACTAGAGCGCTTTACTATCAACGATTGCATCACTGCTTATCATCAGGCGGAATTGCGGTCAAGCACTAATTTACAATTATAAAAAAAATATAAGTTATTTATTGATTTAATACTCAAAGCACTCTTTCAATCATACATGTGCGAGTATCGTGTAAGGAATTTCGTTCCTAAAGCACGATTTCAACCATCTGAACATCTAGTTCAAACCTTTACAATCCTATGTATGTATAGCTCGGACCTAAAAGAAGTAGACAAATTTTTCTTTCATTTTGTTCCTACATAGAGCATAACCACAGTGTCACTTTAACAGTAATTTTACAGTATTTTTATTGAATATGAAAGTGTGTTTAAATATAATTAAATTAAACAGTACAAAAACCAAGTAAAACAGCAATTAGTTTCCTGGTACTTGTACCGTGGGACTGATGACCGTCTCAACTAGGAAACGCAAATTTTAACGACCACCAAGTCATGCGGGACAATCAACTGGGTTCCGTTAATGTTTAATAATGTTTTAAATTACTGAATGTTTGACGTTTAGTGCTTTTATTTGGGAACATGGTAGTAAATATTAGATGCTGAGCAGTGCTGTCCCAGTTGTGTAAGTCGGGATTCGCACCCTGATAGGCACTTTGTGTAAATCCATTAATCACCACTGCGCACAAAACGATGGAGCCGACGGTTTCGCGAGAGGCGACCACGCACTGGAAGACGAAGCGTGGGTAGGTCCCCGCCAAGGTGGACCGACGATCTGGTGAACGTTGCGGGAAATCGCTGGATGCGGGAGGCACAGGACCGGTCGTCGTGGCCTATGTCCAGCAGTGGACGTCTTTTGACTGAAATGATGACAAAAAACGTTAAAGAAAAATATTGTGAGGGATGTCTTAGAACAAAAAAAAAAAAACGAAGATTTTTGGAATTTACCAATCCGTACAACTTGCATGGTGGATAACGACCTACTCCATCTTATATCCATTATTCCATCTAGAAAGGAGCACTGCCACCTACGAAAACCTTCTTGGCTGGTTTTGATCCATTTTCAAAGTCTGACAGTTGCGCTATTGATTCCCGCACGTAACAAAATTTTGTATGACCTAAGTTGCGCCGGGTCTGGCTGTTTATGTATGTGAGTTTATATGTTTCTAAACGCACCAACGATACAGGAGAAACTCCTAGTGTGAGCTAATGCTCTAAAAAAAAAAAAAATTAGTGCTCATTATTAGGTTTCATCATCATCATTATCAACATCATAACATCGGCCGCCGGCGGAAGTTACCACCCACCAGACAAAGCCTTGCCGCCAAGCGATTTGTCGTGTTCCGGCATGATGTCTGGTGAAGCCGTACGGAGGACGGGTCTGAGCAGTTGTGCTGCGATGTGTGCCGGGTACGATGCGCCAAATGTTGTTGTGTCGGGAGTTTGGTCGTGGAGGGTCTCCAGATCAATCTCCCTTTGACGTAGCATCGTTGGTCGTTTTTTTGGGTTTAACATTGCACCACCTCGCTTAACTGCCGTCTTCCTTTCTATTCGCTCAGTTTTTTCTGAGTGAATAGGCTCTTAATAAACTAGCGCGCTTTACCATCAACGATCGCATCACTGCTTACCATCAGGCGGGATTGCGGTCAAGCGCTAGTTTATAATTATTAAAAAAAAAAAACCTTTTTATCGTGCCACTGCTGGGCACAGGTCTCCTCTCATGCAGAGAAGATTGAGCGTAATCAGGGTTCAAGGAATGAGCGTATCAGGTTTACCATACAAAGTCCGATAATTACCAATGTAACTTTTCTAAGTTGTATGTACTTTATAACTATATCTTGAACACCAATGACTGATTACAAGGTAAAGGAAAACATCTTGAAGAAACCTGAACTTTAAGTCTGAAATCGCCAAATGAGCAGGCGTGGTGATTACGCTCAATCTTTCTCTGTATGAGAGGAGACCTGTCCCCAGCAGTGGGACGATAAAAAGGTTGATGTTGATGATGAAATGACCTGTAGTGTTATCTACAACTCCACATGCGAACAACGCGTCATACATACTACTAGCGCAAGTAAACTGTGCACCTCGCTGGAATGCAGTCCATATGTATCAACTTAATTGCAAAACTTCATGAATAAAATGATCTAGTATTATGACGCTTTATAATCAAAACGACCTTTTATTAACATAAAAAAATGATATTTATATTTTTTAACATAATTCTCATTTTTTTGCAAATGGTACCGTCCGAATGACGTCACAGAGCGAGGTGCATAGTTAAGTCGTGTGAGTTATACAACTTACTGATATATCGTTGGGTCAATCAGACAACACCCCTCTGGTCTTAGGATCCTTCCATTTCTATGGACGGATAATATTTATCAGTGGAATCAAATTGACGTCTGAAAGATTTTTTTGTAGAATTAGAGGAAGTAATATCGAAATTTCAAAATTATTATTCAAATTAAATTATCTGGTTTTCGGAAAATTGGCTCTAGCCTTAACTGATTTATTACGCTATCATAACTTATTAGCATTAAACCAGTAATGGTCATAGAATTATGAACAAAGTTCCGGTACTTCTAATTCCGCTGATACAGCTTGTCATAAAATTGTCACCGTCAATTTTCAAAGGTCTCATCAGAAATGTTAGTTATCAAGGTTAGATTCGCACAAATTTAGGCGCTCGAAGTGACATCTTCACTTTTTTTTTTTAAATAAATTTTAAACTAGTGCATGACTGCAATCTCGTCTGGTTGTAAGCACTGATGCAATCGTTGATGGTAAAGCGCGCTAGTTTATTAAGAGCCTTTTCACTCTAGCCTTGAATATACTCAAATTGTAGTCCAACGAAAACACCGCCGCTGGCAAATAGTTCCAGTCCCTCGACGTACGCGGTATAAAAGAGGAGGCGAAATGCTTAGTCCGGATCGTAGTGGTGTTAACAACGTAAGGGTGGAAACTCGCCTTACGACGGGTTTTCCGATGGTGGAACGGAAATGGGGAAATTCAATCATGAAAATGCATCCTATAGGGAAAGACTACTCTAAGCCTAGGCTCCAAATGCACCTAAAAATTGTGACTTCAATTCTGTAATTGGTTTTAAATTGTTTTAATTAAAGAAAGCATTTATATTTAACTAGTTGCGCGCCGTGGTTTTACCCGGGTAAGTTTTATTAAAACTATCCTATTTGTTGCTCCTGGTTATTTGGCTGTGTGAAGGGTTCAGCAGGATAAACCACAAGTCGCCACCCGTTCATCTATTTAGGTGAACTATGTATTACTATGTATTTATGTATGTATTTGTGTATCTATTTTAGTAAATTGTAACCATGATATTTGGCACCAACGACAGTCCCATATGTGGTTCAGGAGAATCTGTCCATTCTTTGGTTGCCTGGAAGAAATCGCATTAGCGATAAAGCCGCCCATTGTAAGGTGGGTGGACCATGGAAGGCCATGCTCCTTTGAAGGCCAACTATTAAAAAATCGTAGTTGTTGACATTTAAATACATATTCCTGCTACTACACACTAAGATCCTACAAACTACAGGCCACAAACGTGGCGGCGTGTCGATCGTGTCACTATTGTGGCAGTTTTATCCAACGTTTCGTAGGCTTCGGTCGTCGACGTTACAATTGTTATTCGCGCGCACAACAAAGCGTACATTTTTAGTCAATAGCCTATTATTATTTCATGTTTTTTTAATGTGAATTGTCGTATTAGTATATGTTTATGGTACTAAAGAAAAAAGAACATAGCTTTGCCTCAATTTATATTAAAATATTGGTAGTGTTCCTAGGAAAGCCGGTGGTTCCTTATAAGGCCAATCAAAAATTTGACGGTTGGCCTTGCTATGGTGCATGGAACCACAAGGAACATTCACAAATCCTGAACAAATGAACACTTACTTTTTGGTTATAAGTAATGAGAAATTGTTATAATTATAATAATTTGTAGTATCTATTATTTATTATAATTATTAGGACAAAGTTATAGTCATAATTATCAATTTTGGCCTTACAAAGAACGGACACATAAGAAGGCCATTTCGATAAAAAAAAAAAAATGCAATTTCATAATAAAACCTGATGACAAGTTATTTAAGGCCAATATAATACTCATTACTAATATTTTTAAATAATTTATATTAATATATTCTTAGTTATAGAATGGTGTTCAAGTAATGTTCATAGAGTTTTTTATAGATGATAAAAATAAATTGAGCATTTAATGCTTCGCTTAAATAATAGAGCTTATTATGTAGTTTTAGTAAAAGCGGATATATTTAATGTTACAACTCTATTTTTAAGTTTAACAACAGATGTATAATGTTGACCTTGTTTGGAGCCGTGTTCCATGCAAAGCCATTTGGAAGAGCTTTACAAAACTTAAATTTAATCAATGTTGTTTAAAGTTAGGTAAAAAAAAAAAAAAAGATTTTATACTGTGGACAATAAAACAAAGTATTACTTAATAATTTGTTTCCTTCATTTATCCAATAAATAAACGAATTAAAAGTATTTACTCGTTAGAGTGGCCATCCATGGTCCACCCACCTTATGTTTTATGTTCCATGTATTTTGTTCGATGTTTGATTGGTGTACAATAAAGAATAAATAAATAAATAAATAAATCCATCCATATTCACAAACTTTCGCATTTCGCATCATTATAATCAGCCCATAATGTTCTCACAGTTGAGACACAGGTCTCTTCTCGATTAGACGAAGTGGGCCGTAATCTACCACGCTGGTCCAGTGCGGGTTGGTAGATGGCACATGTCTTCGAAGTATTTGGCTCTAGAACATGCCGGTTTCCGAACGACGTTTTCTTACACCGTTTTGAGAGCAGAATAGAATAGAATAGAATACTCTTTATTATGTACGGCATATAGATTACAAAAACACAAATATAGAGATTTTACAAAGGGTGACACAATGGGCGGTCTTATCGCTAAGAGCGATCTTTTACAGACAAACTTTGGATGAAATAGTAAGGGGAAGGAGAGAGAAATAATGTAGGTAGTCTACAGTGTAATATTTACATACATTATGTAATAAGTATGCACGATAGGTGTATCATACTAGTCTAATAAATTATAGTTCAAATTAATAAAGATCATACAAAAGCAAATAAAAAATAATGACATGTTTAAAGAGAGATGAAATGATTTTTTACCATGGTTTTAAAAGCGGACAGAGTTTGAGCACGCCTTAAACACACGGGCGAGTCATTCCATAACCAAATTGCTTGTACAGTAAAGGATTTATCGTAAAAACTAGTGGAATGCATCGGCATGTCTAATATCAGGTTTTCCGATGACCCCAGATATCTATTATCTGTGTCATGAAGGAACTTGAAACGTTCTTTAATGAAATAATTTCATTTGTAATGTTAGTAGGATAAATCTTAAATAATAACGAAAATAGTTAGCAGTTTGTTAGATTAGTTGTATCTAAAAATATATAAATAAATTACCTAACAGGTCTATACTTAAAATTTATTATTTTACTTCACTGAAATAATGGTGTAGCATAACTTGCTAGAAATAATAAAAATATATTCGCAATTTCGGTTCTCCAAGCCACGCAACTCCAAAAACAAGTTATAAATCACAGAGCGGACGTATAAAAATGTCCACTCTATTGCTTTTACGGAACTGGATAGGTGAAGGAACTCCTTGATACATTGGCGGACACGATTTGTGGCCAATTCGCCATCTTTATTTTTACGTTGATTAAGTAGCTAACACCTGTGCTGACCTCAAGAGCCCCAAGCGTTAAAACGCTGACCTTAGTCTGGTCACCGCAAGCATTTAAAGCATATTCTAGGGTTTAGAAAAAACGGAAAAACATTTGGTCTCCTATAAGTGAATTATACGTTTTTACTTTTTCTCAATCTGTCAAAGAATCCTTACTAATATTATAAATAGGAAAGTGAGTTTGTTTGTTTATTCCGCTTTCACGCCGTAACTAATGAACCGATTCCTTTGAAATTTTGCAGACGTAAAGTTAGAAGTCCGGATTAAATAATATCTTTTACATTAGTAAAAGATATCAAATTTTTCCGGGATAAAAAGTTAATACTTTTTATTCCTGAGGGAAATCTATAAAGCGCGATGTCACCGAACTCCACGCGTGCGAACCCGCGATCGAAAAGCTAATTCAATAATCACAAAAATTTTTTGACGCTGCGTTTGATTTTTGAACGATTATCACTATAAGAATGTGTTTTTTGTTGCTGTTTATATAAGTCATGTATTGTGTACATCTTTTGTTTGAGATCCTAAATAAATAAAAGAAATCCAATATAGATTAATTAAGCAAGCGATTCGTCGTGTTCCGCATGATGTCTGGCGGTCCCCTACGGGGCGCCGGGTCTGAGCAATTGTGTTGCGATGTGCGCCAGGTACGATGCGCCAAATGTTGTTGTGTCGGGAGTTTGGTCGTGGAGGGTCTAGAGATCAATTTCCCTCTGACGCAGCATCGTTGGTCGTGCTGTTGGGTCTAATATTGCATCACCTCGCTCAACTATCGTCTACCTTTCTGTTCAATCATGTTTTTTTTTAGTGAATAGGCTCTTAATTAACTAGCGCGCTTTACCATCAAAGATTGCATCACTGCTTACCATCAGGCGGGATTGCGGTCAAGCATTAGTTTATATTTATAAATAAGCTATGGATATTTAAGAATCGTTCGCTAGTCGTAAAATTATTTCATGACAGGTCTCTAAACCTGTTATTTATACTGTACTATATTCTATTTCTATGAACCGAGTTTGCACACAAAGTGGACGTGGACATTTTAATTTATGGTAGAGTTTTATCACCGGCAATTGTTTTGTCTTAATCACTAGCCTATAAGAAGGTATTTATTATAACTTATTTTAAGATAAGTAGAAAATTATTTCTGCTCTTTTTGCTTGACTCCTTTTTAGCTCGGGCGGGCCGGAATGTCAGACTGTTACTGTCTAAACCCACCCATGTTCTTTCATTTGCTTATGTGCCGGAAGCCATGGTCCCTCTCAAATAACCCGCGAGCCTGGCAGGCATCGGTCTTAGAGACTCTCATCACGATGTGCTGACATCTGTTTGAGGCGGGCGTAGATTACAACGTACCGTTGACCAGCGCCTGGTCTTTACTGGGCAACTCGTCTGGACTAGTGTACACGAGAGATCACCGACTAATCCGGGCAGACCACACGCCGTATGCTCAACCATATGGTTGAGCATACGATGTGTGGTCTGCCCGGATCCGCACAGTGTCACCACGATGGTTGGAATTAGAAACGACTATTTTTACTTTTTAAAAATAATTATAAACTAGTCCTTGATGGTAAGCAAAGAGCAATCGTTGATGTTAAAGCGTGCTAGTTTATTAAATCAATACACTAAAAAAAAAAAAAAGAACTAAGTGAATAGGAAGAAGGCGGCAATTGAGCGATGTTAAACCCAACAACACGACTAACGATGTTGCGCCAGAAGGAGATTATCTCGAGACCCACCACAAACTTCCGACACAAAAACATTTGGCGCATTGTTCCTGGCACACGTCACAACAGAACTGCTCAGACCCGTCCGCCGTACGGCTTCACCAGACATCCTACATGGCCTATACAGTATGTTAAGAAAACCCTGTCCGACCCATAAGGATAATAAAGGTTAGGTAAACACATGACCAAATATAATATAAAATTTTACGTAATCATCATAGTACCAATACAAATGAATTTTGAAATAATCTTTTTTTCCCGCGAGTTAATTCCAACTTCCCCGAAATTTGGTAATTTTTATAAAAGTGACAACACCGGTATTATTATGAGCGAATAGCGATGCGACTACGTGCCGCGTGCCCTGCCGCCCGCTGCCCCGCCGCGTGCCGCGGACGGGTGGTTAACACACATTTAATAAGTTACCTCTTTTTGCGAAATAATATTTATTTTTTTAGGGGGATTTTTTTTTTAAGTTTAGCCCGGTTTTGTGTGCATTAGTAGAATCAGTTATCGATACCTAACAACACCTTCACGGGTCGGACAGGGTTTTCTTAACATACTGTATATGCCAAACCTTAAAACGTAGAGATATAGTACCTTTATGTTGTCCCCCTTAAGACATAGATAACAACCTTTTTTTTTTTTTTTTAACGAGTGGAAATGCATTTAGGCACCATACCCGCCGCTAGCTAGGCGACGGACGTGTGTGGGACTCGCCCGGCCGGAGCCGGGAATACCCACTAAAACCACTCGGTTACCCTCGGGCTCTGTGTTGAGAGTGTCACGGGGTCGGCCCGAAGGCCTAGACGCCGTGCCACTCTCAGGGCTTACCGGCCTTGTTAAGGCCGTTTTCCGCGCCAAAGGGGGATTATCCGGTAACGGAGTAATCCCCAGGCGTGGTGACCGTTGTGCAATGCGCGTGCGGGAGCTACCCACATGCGCTGGTCACACTCTGGGGCTAAAGGAGACGGGGGTTCGTCCCCCGCCTTCTTCGCCCCACCCGTCTACGCCGGAGGGGAGCGGCAAGAGCATCCTTTTCCCGCTCCCTCTCCGCAGCCTCCTTCTGCGAGAGGACGGTCTCGCAGAAGGAGGCGGCAGCCTCCCATGCACTCTCGCTTTCAACCATGGCTCGCAACATGGTTGCCAGGGAGAGGCGTCCGCCTCCGAGCGCCGCAACGAGGTCGCGGCGCTCGTTTCGCCAGGCCGGGCACTCCACGAGGGTGTGCTCGGCCGTGTCGTCGAGAGAGTCGCAGTGGTGACACCGCGGCGACTCCTCCCGACGGGCGACCCTGTGCAGGTAGTGACCGAAGCAGCCATGTCCGGTCAGTACCTGCACCAAGCGGAAGGTAAGGCTGCCATGCCGGCGCCCAACCCATCCCTCCAAATAGATAACAACCTACCTCAATTCTATCAACATGCTTGTTAAATAGGCCAAAGACTGTCTACTTGTCACCAATCCTACATGCAATAGTTCTCGTAATTTAAACTAAGTTCCATGTTTCTGCCAAGGTGTTGTCTAAGGCAAACAATCAGTGTTGTAAGCAGTTTTGTTTAACTTGTTAACAATCTAAATCGCGTAGTCTTATGTAATCAAACCTTAGACCATCACTTGGTTAAAATTTATTATGACGGGAATATCGGCTACAAGCACTTGATTAAATTTATTTTGAAGGAAATATTGATTACGTATTGCACTGTTCACTTGTCAGTCTTTATCACTGACAGCGTCCGTGGCGCAGAGGTAGCAAACGCGGCCGCTGCGCAAGGAGGCGCGGTTTCGATCCCCGCGCTGTGCAAATATATGAATATTTACCAGGTCTGGTCGTGCCTCGGAAAGCACGTTAAGTCCCGGTTGCCATATGAACATCTAGTGGCAGTCGTTACGGGTTGTTGGAGCCCTCAAAAGTCCAACAATTGGTCTAACTGCAATGCTTCGATATCGCCTTCGGGTCGTGAAGGTCAGATGGCAGTCGCTTCACGGAATATATCGAAGTTTAGCCAAAATCAGCAATTAGGCTGGTAAAGCTGACCCCAGACTCCAAAGCTGAAAAAGCTTTTTTTTTTATAATAATTATAAACTAGCGCTTGACCGCAATCCCGCCTGATGGTATGCGATCGTTGATGGTAAAGCGCGCTAGTTTATTAAGAGCCTATTCACTCTGAAAAACTGAGCGAATAGGAAGGAAGACGGCAGTTGAGCGAGGTGATGCAATGTTAAACCCAACAACACAACCAACGATGCTGCGCCAAAGGGAGATTGATCTGAAGACCCTCCACGACCAAACTCCCAATACAAACAACATTTGGCGCATCGTACCCGGCACACATCGCAACACAACTGCTCAGACCCGTCCTCCGTACGGCTTCACCAGACATCATGCCGGAACACGACAAATCGCTTGGCGGCAAGGCTTTGTCTGGTGGGCGGTAACTTCTGCCGGCGGCCGATGTTATGGCCTACCACCGGTACTTAAACTAGCTGTATTTAAACTAACCAAATGCGGCGAATAAATTATTATTGTAATTATTATTATATTTTAGAATAGAATACCTACTCTTTATTATGTGTATGTATGTATGACGTGTGTTCTCTTTATTGTGTATGTTTCTTCTTTGTTGTGTGTTTATGTGCTAGCGGCCCCCACGACTTTGTTCGGGTGGAGTTAGTTATTTGAACATTTTATTTTAACCCCAAAAGAGTTATTTTAAAATTGTAGTATCTTATAAAATGTTAATCGCAATTAAGTGGTGTCAATGACAATTTTGTTCATAATTAAATTATATGGATAAGGATTAATATATATATTTTTAAATGCTCCGCTCCTATTGTTCGCAGCGGGATGTTATATAGCCTAAAGCCTTTCTCCTTTCGAATTTTTCAAATCGGACTGGCAGTTCATGAGATTAGCGCGTTCAAACAAACAAACTCTGCAGCTTTATATATTACTAGCGGCTGCCAGCGACTTCGTTCGCGTGGTTTAGTTATACCCCGCTCCTATTGATCACAGCATAATGTTATATAGCCTAAAGCCTTCCTGGAATAATGGGCTATCCAACGCAAAAAGAATTTTTCATATCGGTCCTGTAGTTCCTGAGATTAGTGCGTTCAAACAAACAAACAAACAAACTCTTCATATATTAGTATAGATTAGTAATAGTATAGATTTTATGCAGTGTCAAACATTTGTCCCCAAAACTTCAACACAAGCCGCTTTCTCCCAACTTACAACTTGAACCGGAGTCATGACAACTACACACTAAGAGGTCTAGTCTTCAGCTTATCTTACACAGATACACGTCTGTAATGACGCAGACTACGCAGACATTAGTCAAGCGGCCCGTTTGTAGGAATGCGACCCATGGGTCAACTAGTGCCATTCTGGTTAATTTACTAGCATGTGGCACGGTAGCCTGTTGTCTCGCTACCTTTTTGGTATTGCGGTTCAACATTGTAATTGTATGATTACTTCCTAGTTTGAGATGAAAGGGATTTTTATATGAAGCTTTACAATGGGATAGGTACGAAGATTTAAACACATGAAAGGACATTATTAATGTTGTTAAAAAAATCTTATTTACAACTAAAGTCTTCTTAATTAGAGGGGAAAAATTATGTCTATTTAACTAACTTTTTCTTATTTATAAAATTTTTCGGTTTTGGATTTCGGCCGAAACTAGATGATGAGCGAAATATTCGGGTACGATTTGGGTTTCGATCCAAAATTATATTTCTGTCCGCCTATATTCTTTTTATATAAAATAGTATCGGAGTCGCGGGCAATAGCTAGTTATACTATAAAACACTATGATTGAATGGCTTTTTTAAATTTGCGGTATAGTTATGATAATAATAATAATATATATACTGGGATCGGTCTATCATTACTGACAGGACTATTGTTGCCAATAAGCCTGATATAGCGGTGATAGATCGATTAGCGCGCCTCGCAATGATTGTGATGTTACCATTCCACATGACGGGAATCTCGTGAAAGCTGAGAAAGAGAAACAAATTAAATATCTCGACTTAGCGCACGAGATTGTTGACATGTGGAATGTGAACTCGGCAGTCATTGTACCGATTGTCGTATCGGCCAATGGTTTGATAGCCAAGAGCCTCGATCAACATCTATTGAGGCTCTCGTTAGGCAGTTGGATCAAGGGCCAGATTCAAAAGGCAGTAGGTACTCCTCGATACGGCCCGCATCGTGAGAAGGTTCCTGTCTCTGTAGCTCTAACCACCGGTAGCTTGGACCACGCTCCCGCCATCGGTGGAACACTATTTTTTTTATTTTTAAATGTTTTTATGTTTTTTATAAATATTTAAAAACGTAAATTAATATGTATATGTATAAAAATAAACGGAATAATAATATGTATACTTATACCTTGTGGATATGGAGGTGCCGTACTATAGGTATATGCCCGACCCAGTTCTCGAAAATGGCCATATCACATTGTACTGGGAAAGCTGAGGAAGATAAACAGATCAAGTATCTTGACTTGGCTCAAGAGGTTGTCGACATGTGGGAGGTGGATTCAGCAATCATTGTACCGATAGTCGTGACAGCCAATGGCTTAATACCCAAGAGCCTCGACCAACACCTCAGGAGGCTCTCGTTAGGCAGCTGGATTGATTCAGAAAGCGGTACTGCTGGACACGGCTCGAATCGTCAGGAAGTTCCTTTCTCTGGAGCCCTGACCACCGGTAGCTTGGACCCTGTTCCCGATACCGGTGGGCTACTATTTTTTATATTTTTAAATGTTTTTTATGTATTTATATAAATATTTAAAAATGTAAATTATATGTAAGTAAAATAAATAAACGAGATAATAATATCTTCATAGATTTGAAGACACGGTTGGTACGGTGGCTGAGTAATAGACTGCGTATCGCGAGTTCGATTCCTTATGGAACAAATATTTAGTTGTTCCGTTCTGACTGTTGCAACACTTGAATTTTTCCTGTATCGTAGTTGGGTTTACAAACATTTTCACTCAAATACATAAACAACCAAACCCGGAACAACTACCTGTAGGTCATACAAATATTTGGTCCGTGCGGGAATCTAACCCAAGAGACGCAGCACAACAGACACTCGCTCTGTCACTGCGTCAACCGTGTCCTCAAATCCATGTATGAAGAAAATAAATATCCATATTATGAAGTTGTAGAGTTCATCATCATCATCACCCTTTTTATCGTCCCACTGCTGGGCACAGGTTTCCTCTCATACAGAGAAGGAATGATTGCACCCCGCATTGACCACGCTTGCTCAATGCGGGAAGTCCAGGTTTCCTCAGATGTTTTCCTTCACCTTTTAATCAGGCATTGGTGTTCAAGATATACTTAGAAAGTACATGGAATCGAATCCGTACACCCATACTTGAGAGGCTGGTGTTTTAACCACTAGGCTACCATGATTGTATAGAGCTATTCAGTTATAATCCTTAACGGAAAGATTAGTGCTGATCTGATTAGTGCAGAGGCACGACTTGCCACATCGTTAAGCATAATTATACTATGGCCAGTTTATCAGTTAATTGTTACTAAAATTTCACTATCCTATGATTATGACGCCTGTATATTAATACTTATAAAGATATAAGATATTTACAACCGTCGGCAACGACCGGAAAGTTCTCAGGGTCTGCATTTTTATACAGTAATTAAATCATTTAGAACTGTTCTTAGAAATTTAACGCAGGTTTTTGAAAATTGATAGCGATAAATGACGTAGATGATGAAAGGGTTGATGAAGCTTTACAATGGAATAGATGGACAAGATTTGTAATGTTCTTGAAATCGTGAATACGGGGTTTCAAGAAAAATTTGATTTATAACAAAAGTATGTCTATTTAACCAACTTAAAAAAAGTTTTTTTAAGTAAAGAATCTATGCATTCCCAAGGTGGTCCCATGATAAGGACATCAGGGTTTGATGGTGGAAGACCAGAGAAATCAAGGGGAACTTTCAAAAATCGTAAGGGCAACCAGTGCGTTTGTAAGTTTTTTCATTAAGTATTTTAGTGTCAGCATCCAGTCTAAATGGATGCAGCTGAACAGTACTTTAAAAGTTTTTATTTTACACTCTTTATTTTGAAAAGTGCTGCTTTTCAAAACTAAAAAGTGTAAAATAAAAAGTTTTTTACAAAAAAAAAAAAAACAACCGAATTCCGAAAAAAATAACTAATTTCGGAAGTCGGTGTCTTTGGTTTTTGTATATTAGTTTTTGACACCGACTACCGAAATTAGTTATTTTTCACTTTATAGTGTTTTTTGGAAGTCGGTTGTTTTTTATTGTAAAAAAAGTTTTTTTAAGTAAAGAATCTATGCACAAAATTCCAAAAAGATATCATGATAAACCACAAAGTTATGGGCTTGTCATCTTACCTGGTTGTCCCAACAAAAATATGGTCAACGTACCGCTCGACCGCCCGTGCCTGCTGCGGCGCGGGGTGGGGGGCCCTGTCTCACACGCCTAGTACTATGATCTACCGTCAGCTGTGTTGCGCGCTCGGTAACAACACTGCAACAATTTCTAAATGTATTTGGGAAAACTATAACATGGTGTAAAAATGATTGAAATCGATTCAGTTGCTTATTCTTCTTTTTTTTCACTTTCACTTCTTCCTGTTTGGAAATAAAACCAGACGTATAGAACTCCTACTTATAATTTTAGAACCACCATCTGATATTACTTTCCTGAAGATATAGATTTCCTATAAATAAATAGGATCTCTTTAGGACCGGTGAAACATAATGATACGAGCTATAAAACATTAACGAAAACCAAGAATTTCATGAAGATTGTGTGACAAGGATAGCCGTAAAAACGCTACTCGCAAGAAAAGGACAGAAGACTGAGTAGCTAGTAATAAGCGAACATTGAAGTGGGGTACACTAAGCCCTGCCTATTGCTCCTGGCGACGATAAAACTTGGCAATATTAAAAATAATATTTTTACGCGATATTTTGCTCCGGTTGCGCCTCAGGAAATTGGCGATTAAAGTACGTTCGAGCCGCTAAAATGATGCTTTAATATCGATATTAAAATAAGGTGTTCGTTTTGAATGTCGAATTGAATAAATACATATATTGGGTTTTTGGGCAATCCCTGCAATATGATTACGAATGGAGTCCCCCGTCCGTATTGAATCTGTCAAGCTGACAATATGCCAAAATTAAAAAAAATAAAACTTTCGAGATATATTTTTAATACAAAAAATAAAACTCTTTTGTTTTTTTTCAAATAGAGCACCTGCCATCTATTCTTTTTAACACCCTTAGTTAACTAATAGATAATGTCTAAGATATTAAGTCCGTAGTCTTACATTAATTGTATTTAAAAAACGTATATATTATTTACGTACTTATTCCTATATACGAATATTTACTTAACTATTATTTGCAGCTGTTTAAACCCGTGCGTTGTTAATGAAGATAAGTTTAATCGGCTTAGAATCTATTTTATGGCTTGATGAACTTAAGCTGTCATCAGCTTACAGTAGATGTAAGCCGGGGCTTTGAGGTAATCCCTAGATTTTGAGAATTGTAGACGTAATGTTTATAGGTTATTTGTTTGTACTCGCTGATCTCAGTACCATAATTCCCTAACGCACTATAAAAATCAATTTGGCTTTTTGTTAATCCGGAATATATATTTACTATGATAAATAAAAGAAAATAAAATATTTGTTTATTTGCCATAGAATATATAACGTATTAGCATAAAAACAGCTTTTTTTTTTTAATTATTATAAACTAGCGCTTGACTGCAATCCCGCCTGATGGTAAGCAGTGATGCAATCGTTGATGGTAAAGCGCGCTAGTTTATTAAACCCATTCACTTAAAAAACTTAGTGAATAGGAAGAAAGACGGCAGTTGAGCGAGGTGATGGAAATTTATAAACCCAACAACACGGCCAATGATGCTACGCCAGAGGGAAATTGATCTGGATGGACCATGATCAAACTCCCGACACAACACCATTTGGCGCATCGTACCCGGCAAGCTTCACAACACAACTGCTCAGACCCGTCCTCCGTACGGCTTCACCAGACATCACGCCGGAACACGACGAATCGTGGAATATTTTCCGACATTAAAGCAAGTGTAGACACGGGCCAAAGCTAGTATTTTATAAATAGCTAGATTAACTATCCACAAAGGCACTTCAAAAGCGCGATATTCCTTATATAATAAAATATTCATATTCGTTCTGAATACTGGAATCCTCTAAGCTAAGAAACAAGTTTTAATATGTATAAAGAGGAATTTTGTTAAATCCTTCAACATTGTAACACATTTTACTATATACGCTTATATTTTTTATAAAACTCCTTACATCTATCAATAATACATTTGTTGTACAAATTCAAAATGAGCGGACAACGTTTTTTCTTGATTTGATTTACATTTTCTTCTGGGAAAGTAAGAAAAACTTGTCAACATTGTAACAACATTATAGACTAACTTTAGTATACCGCTCCACTGAATATATAAAAGTTCTATGCGTATGCGCGACTATACATCAAGGTATACCTAACCAGTATAAGCCGACTTCTGATTGTATGAAAAACTTGTACAATGCGAGGTCAGTTAAAGCTGAAATTATAAGTGTAGCCGTGTGTATGTACAAATAAAAAAGTTGAAACTACAGAATATTGCAATATGACGTGGTTCTTTATCCTTTTTTTCAAATACGACATTTAATACACACACACACGTAAGCACACAGACACACATAGTTCCACAGTTTCAACTTACCTAGCTATCATCGTTGGCACCATTAAAACAATCATTTGTTTACGTTTGTGTTGCATTGATTTTGGTGTGAAATCAGAATTATTTAAACTAGGCTAATAATAGGGTATTTGCCTAAAAAAAACTAATTAGTCCGTCAGTCAGATTTCCAAAAAATACTAGACACGTATTTTTTTCTTTTTTTACATAAACAAAAAATGAAGACGACACAGTGCGTTGAAAACTCGTGTGACGTCACTGCACGCTACACTTTTTAGCGACCAGTGACGTCACCAGCCACCACTCCTGATCTTTGATGCCTTTTATATTTGTAAATTTTTATTGATTTGATAACACAAAATATAATCTAATATTTTTTGAATGACGGACTAGATAGTATCAATTTTTTATATCCAGGAAACATCCCCATTGACCCTTTTTGAAGCAGCAAGTTCTCCAGTAGGCCAGTAGCAAAGCTGTCTGTCAAGTTAGAAGAATATGACTTTTCTTCTTTTCTGGTTTATGCAGAACACATTTCATTTACGATATTGAATTAATGTGTAAAAGAAAAATCTTGTTAATATTTTTATCACTCCTTTGAAAACTACGAAAGATAAAATTGTGAGGGAACCATTATGTTCTAGAATCAAAAATTCGAAGACATGTGACATCTACGAATCACATGGCCCCCGTTGTAGATTACGGCTCGAGCTTTAGGAACGTTACAGGCTGGTTATGCAAGCTATCTCTTCTCAGTATTTCTATTTTATTCACTTATCAGTATTTCTATTGACGTCCTCCGTGGCGCAGCGGTCAACGCGCCTGCCTGCGACGTGGAAGCCCTGGGTTCGATCCCCGGCCAGGTCATGATGGAAAACGATCTTTTCTTGATTGGCCTGGGTCTTGGATGTTTGTCTATATAAGTATGTATCTATTATAAATATAGTATCGTTGAGTTATTTAATTCCGTCATAGATAAGGGAAAAACGCCACAGGCATGGCACAGAAGTGTGGTGGTACTCTTTTTCAAAAAGGGTGACAACACCCTTTTGAAAAACTACAGACCCATCTCACTTCTGAGTCATGTCTATAAGTTGTTTTCAAGAGTCCTCACAAATCGTCTCGCCTGCAGGTTTGACGACTTCCAGCCGCCCGAACAAGCCGGTTTCCGAAAAGGCTACAGCACAGTAGACCACATACATACGCTGCGGCAGGTTATACAGAAGGCCGAGGAGTATAACCTACCCCTTTGCTTGGCGTTTGTGGACTACGAAAAAGCCTTTGATTCGATCGAGACCTGGGCTGTACTGCAGTCTCTCCAGCGGTGCCAAGTAGACTATCGATATATTGAAGCGCTGAAGGGTTTGTACGAAAACGCCACCATGTCAGTCCGAATACAGGACCAGACCTCGAAACCAATACCTCTGCAGCGTGGTGTCAGACAGGGAGATGTTATCTCTCCGAAACTGTTCACCGCTGCATTGGAGGATGTCTTCAAGGTTCTGGACTGGAAAGGACTGGGCATCAACATCAATGGCGAGTACATGACACACCTTCGGTTTGCTGATGATATCGTAGTCATGGCTGAGACCGCGGAGGACCTGAGTACAATGCTCGAAGACCTCAGTAGGGCCTCCAAGCGAGTCGGTCTTAAAATGAACATGGGCAAGACGAAAGTCATGTCTAATGCCCATGTTGTACCGACTCCTATAAAGATTGGAGACTCTGTTCTCGAAGTTGTTGACAGCTACGTGTACCTGGGACAAACTATCCAGTTAGGAAGGTCCAACTTCGAGAAAGAGGTCAATCGTCGAATCCAACTCGGCCGGGCTGCTTTCGGGAAGCTACGTAGAATCTTCTCGTCCGAAATACCGCAGTGTCTCAAGACAAAAGTCTTCGACCAGTGTGTGTTGCCAGTGATGACTTATGGAATTGAGACGTGGTCGCTAACAATGGGCCTTATAAGAAGGCTCAAAGTCGCTCAAAGGGCAATGGAGAGGGCTATGCTTGGGGTTTCACTGCGCGATCGAATCAGGAATGAGGAGATCCGCAGAAGAACGAGAGTAACCGACATAGCCCGAAGAATTGCAACACTGAAGTGGCAATGGGCTGGACACATTGCCCGTAGGACCGATGCCCGATGGGGCCGACGGGTTCTCGAGTGGCGACCACGCACCGGAAGACGTAACGTGGGTAGGCCCCCGACAAGGTGGACCGACGACCTGGTGAAGGTCGCGGGAAACCGCTGGATGCGGGAGGCGCAGGACCGGTCGTCGTGGAGAACCTTGGGGGAGGCCTATGTCCAGCAGTGGACGTCTTTCGGCTGAAATGATGATGATGATGATGAGTTAATATCCCATAACACAAGTCTCGAACTTACTTTGGGGCTAGCTCAATCTGTGTGATTTGTCCGTAAATATTATAATTATTATTAATTATAATTAATTAATTATTAATTATTTGATCCAGATTTAAATTGATTTTGTCTATATCTCATTCTCATCCATCTCTTCTTCTTCTCAGCCTATAGAGGTCCACAGCTGGACAAAGGCCTCCTCCAAGGCTTTCATTTCGTTGTGAAGGTTTGCCATAATCCCCACCCTTGGCAGACGGGTTGTGGATCGCAGTAATTTGATATTCCACAGGAGAAGCGCTGCTGCTTGCATCCCTGGTGAGAGTTCCCTTTGTCGTCTCTTACGACACCCAAGGGAGGATATGGGTTGGTACCTACTATTCTAAGCCCGGTACCACACGGGGTACCATAGTTTGTTAAAAAAAATCACAACTACCCCTATCCATCATTTTATCTTTATCTTATCATCAGATAAGGGCTCATCTTCTATCTTGTCACCTGCATACGTAAGGGACTCAATGGCTGCGTCGGTAAATACTATTCCTGTCGCTGAATTTTGTGCCAAAGAAAATAAAAATTACTATATTTTTGTTATAGAATCACTTTGAAGAAAAACAGCTATATGTAAATTTTACTACTAATTGTTTATACTTGAGCCGGCGCAAGACATCGTCAAATATTTGATCACTTATTTGGACGCATGTCTAGCACGGGTATTTGGGTATTTGTTCAAAGCTTTGTTAAAACATTTGTACTTTGCCATCCGTTGTCGGTTTTCGAGCCCACATCAAAGCATTCAAAGTTGACATTTGAACACTTGTTTGGACACATGTGTAGCACGGGTATTTGAGTGGTCGACCATCGTCCAAGTATTTAACCCTATTCCCATACAAAAAAAAAAACAAGCTACAAACCACTCCACATATTTCCGAACAATCGGATTCTCAACTTAATTAAGTCGTTGAGCGCCATTTTAGTCGCCGCCGTCGCAAGCGATTAAGGAGGATCACGATTTTACCTTTTTTGCGTATGCACTATGTTTATTTGCGTCTTTTGAATGTCGTTATTAACAATAAGGAGCGTGTAATGGAGGCGCATTTAGGTACAGTACCTGATATGGAGCAGGAGCGGGTTAAATTGTAGGTTAGAAAAAGTATGTGTTATATTTTCTTTTATGATTCAAGCCCGTCTTTAAAGTCTTGTGAGAGAAACGGGCTAAATGAAATGAAATGAAATCGTTTATTAAGCAAGTAGGATCGATCACTGATCACTTTTACACGCCATTTTTTTTTAAACTAGATGAAGACGGCATTTCCTAACTGACTACCTCTGAGAAGAAATAGCCGAAACAACTCAGGGATCCTTTTTCAAGTCCAGACATTAAAAATGAAAATGTTTACAATAATTTACGTATGCGTAATTATAACGCATATTGCTTAATAATAATATACAAAATATTGCTTAAAAACTTTTTTTTTACAAAAAAAAAAAAAAAACAACCGACTTCCAAAGTACAAAGTGAAAAATAACTAATTTCGGAAGTCGGTGTCTTTGGTTTTTGTATATTAGTTTTTGACACCGACTTCCGAAATTAGTTATTTTTCACTTTGTAGTGTTTTTTGGAAGACGGTTGTTTTATTTTTAAAAAATGTTTTTATTTTACACTTTTTAATTGTAAATAGTACTGTTCAGCTGCATCCGGTTAGACTGGATGCTGACGCTAAAATAGTTAATGAAGAAACTTACAAACGCACTGGTTGCCCTTACGATTTTTGAAAGTTCCCCTTGATTTCTATGATCTACCACCATCAAACCCTGATGTCCTTATCATGGGACCACCTTGGGAATGTTTTCTTTCCAACAGAAAAAGAATAATCAAAATCGGTTCATAAACGACGAAGTTATCCGCGAACAAACATAAAAAAAGCACATATACCGGTCGAATTGGGTAACCTCCTCCTTTTTGAAGTCGGTTAATAATATACAAAGGTAACTGCATTCATCTACTTACTACCAGGGTACCATAGCGTTGAGTATGTGACTAGTATACTTAAAAATATACAAGCTTCGATGGCTGCTGCCGATACGTCTTGATGGCTGCAGTCGCTTCCGTCATCTATAAGTGTTGCTTTTGCATGCGCACTAAAATAAAACCAAAAATTTGGGGTCTGGTTGGGACGAAGCATTTCACCTCGTCTTTTATCCCGCGTACATCGAGGGACAAGAACAATTTGCCAGCGGCGGTGTTTCCGTCGGACTACAATTTGAGTGTCTTCAAGGCTAGAGTGAATAGGCTCTTAATAAACTAGTGCGCTTTACCATCAACGATTGCGTCACTTCTTACCATCAGACGGGACTGCGGTCAAGCACTAGTTTGTAATTTATAAAAAAAAAAAAATTGTAAGCGCAATCTGGGGGGCAATCGCGCTAAAATAATTCAACCAAAACAGAATTGGATCGCAACCAAACCATAGCTTTTGTTATGTTTCGTATCGCGCTAACGGTAATATTTTTTGGAACCATAACTGGATCACAATATTGGAACGTAACCGTTGTCTAATGACAAAGTTGAAACAAAGCTAACTTTTTCTATGCCATGTCAGACTTACGTCTAAACGATTAGATTTACTTATAATTGATTTAGTTTTAACTATTATATCTGATGAAATGTATAACTCATACCTACATTGATTTTATTTCAACCGAAGTTGAAACTTTAGCGCGATACGAAATATGATCGACCCTAATCCATAACTTTAACTGGATTAGATACGAACAAGAGTTGAACTTCTACTGTTTTATTTAACTCAATTACCCCCCTGTACGTTTAAACATCTTCAAAGCAGTGTATGAACCGAAACAGCGGATGTAGTCAACGTAACGCTTTACAAATTCAAGAACTCTGATTCAAAGAAAATCAGATTATTAAATGGTTTGTAAAATTGAACCTTTGGCGCCTTTTACTCAAACCACAATTTCGTATAACAGACGGCTAGAGTTTTGAGGAAATTGCTTTATTTCCCCAAGGACATGCCTTAGGCTCGGCAAAGGGCGTCTGTCGCGCAGGATCTAAAAGCCAATTTTATATGAGAGATCATTCGATGTTTTTGTTTCACGAAATATCTCAAAAGTAGCAGAGAAAAGGGGTTGTAGCATGGCGCAAAGAAAGGACTCAAATTCAAATTCGAATTTTCTCCGGAGTGGTTTGTAATGAGGGAGGATCCACTTAGATGTTCCATAAAGGATAGTATACTGAAGAAGACTATTCCAGATGATTGCTGTTGTCAGTGTTGATTGATTGAATTGAATTGGATTTTGTGTAGTAAGGGAGCTTTATCAGATGTTTGACAGCTGCCATTGTGACAGCGTCTGATTAGATGTTTGTAACCTAACTAACTTGTATGATCAATATTTAAATAATTTATGCAACGTTATTTTTTGTATATGCAAAACCCGAAACACGTATCCAATATTTTTTAGTAAAGTCTCTATGTACAAAATTTCAAAAAGATATCATGAAAAACCACAAAGTTATGGGCTTGTTATTTTACTTGGTTGTCCCAACAAAAATATGGTTCACGTACGCTCGCCCGCCTGCGCCTTTAGTGGCGCGGCGCGGGGGCGCTGTGCTTTGACCTGTCTCACGCGCCTAGTACTATGATCTCAGCTGCGTGATCCGTCAGCGTTGCGCGCTCGCTAACCACACTGCAACAATTTCCAAATGTATTTGGGAACAAATATAACATGGTGTACATATGACTGGAATCGATTCAGTTGCTTATTCTGAACAAACTATATTCAGGTTTTGTATAAAGGAAAAATTACGTTGTATATAAACTAGTCATAATCTTATTTTTACTAATACAAACATATTTAAATACAGCATGCGACGTTAGCCTTCGTGTCTCACAAAAGCACGTTAAACCTAGGTCCCGACTGGATCATCCCATCTCTTCGTTACGGATCATCATAAGCTCGAAAATATAACATTCAGTCTTAGTAAGGAGTATTGTATTACCCAGTAACCGGCTTGAGGTGGTCAGATAGGAAGTCGCTTGATGTAAAATACTGGTATATATAGCTGCATCCGGTTGGACTGGGAGCTGATTCCAACATTGGCAAAGGCTAGGCAGACGATTTCGCTATCTACAAACCTCTTTGGTGACTAATTGGCATCAACAGACCTATTGCCATAGTTGATAGTGCCACCATATCCTTCCTGATGTAGGAAACTTTCTTTAATTTGAAACCAGTCATCCGCAATAAACCCTATAGCCTTTATTTAATGCCACTGTAACTTATTATTTGATTGTGTAATTTGTTTCAGAACTTGTACAATTCTAGTGTAGTTAGAACATGAATTTATCTGGTAAAGTTTTAGAATTCATTTAGTAATAAACGAATGTTTGGACCTTCAGGGGTCGAGGCACGTGGAAATTTCGTCAGAAGGTTCTGTGTGCATTGTTAATGACTTGGCGGCCCATGACACAAAGCTTCTCAGTGAACTTTTAACTCAGAAAATGACATTAAGACCGGGCAATTCCCTTTTGTAAGTATGAGATCCTTTAGGTTAATTAGGTATTATAGAGGACGTTAAAAAGGTTAAATCCTTAAGGACTGATAGGAAAATAAATTTGATTGCAGTAATTTAATTTGATATTCCACAGGAGAAGCGCTGTTGCCCGCTTCCCTGGTTAGAGTTACTGTACGGTGCACGTACATGGGTTTTAAAATATATTTATTACAATAAGTTAGCCAGTAGGCTAGCGTATCTGCACTTTGGGCGCGACCTACATTTGGCAGTGCATTGACACAGACGTATTGCATTATTCTATGAATTTCATGTATATTACTTTTAGTGTTCAATTAGACGTGGTTTGAATCGGACAACTTGCATTTTTATTTAGATTCATCCCGTTGAGCATTCACTGTCATTTTCTGCATTTAAGTTTAAGTTTGACATTTTACATCTGCATTGACATTACTTATGTTAGGCAAGCACCCTACAGTTACCTTAGTCGCCATTCGGCTACATCCAGTTAATTTTAAAGCCGACGTCAACATAGTAGGGAAAAAGTAGGCAGAGGATGTGCAAACTTATCTCTATGTCTTTTATATATAGAGCTCCTCTCTTATATCAGCAGTGCAACTTTGTAACCACCTCACTGTGAAGAGTTCGATGAAGCGAGCATGGAGTAAGCTATCATTCCAACTAATGCTAAGGATTACCAATCTAACAGCTCAATCTAAGCACACTTCACTTAATGTGTAACTTTAAATAAAAAAAAAAAAATCGATTGTCTGTAAGATAATAAGAAAATACAGAAAGAATTGTTGCAATTATTGTTGCTATAAACAATTGACACTGCATTCACTTTTCACTGCACTTTATACTTGACGAAAACATGTAAATGTGTTATTGTATAGCAGCTATCCACACGGACGCATCGCTCACTCAAGTAGAAGAGAGACAGATGTCGAACTCCGATTGTGCCTCTTTGTCGCTCGTTCCGCGCTCTCGCTTGCACTTCAAGCCTTAAATAGAACGGGGTAACGCCGCATGAGTCATGTTTTTTCGTGCGTGCAGCCGGCTCCATCGAATTATAAGACGTTGTCACGTCAAAAAAAAAATATTTTTCGGGGGTTTGACACTATTTGATGACTCACTTCAGAGGTTTATTGACAGTGAGATTTTCACAAAATGGAATTACTTTTTATAAAGTATTAGTATTTCGCTGTTGACCCTTACGTAGTTGGGAAAAAGCTATTATAGGAAGACGATGACGCTGACTGGTCAGATTGTGTCATTAGTATTTTCCAGTGAAGAATTGATCGTAAAAACAACAGCTAGTCACCAAAACAGCGTTATACAAATCTAATACTCTATTGGACCCCTAAATAAAAAAATCTTTATTATTCTTTAATTACATTTTTAACAAAGTTATTTCGCGCTTTTCCGGTTAACACTAATTAATTGCGAACGATGGGTCCCTCTAAAAATGTCCAGCTTATTCGTTTTTTTTGCTTTCGGTTATAACAGATATCCCTCAAAAAGATACCTTTTAGGATTAACAAAGGATTTAAAAAGCGTCAATCCTATTGCCGTTATTAATATCGACCAAAATACGGCAAAAATATGCTTATTTTGTACGGGAGGCCCACTTAATTATTTTTTTTTATAATATGAACTAGCGCTTGACTGCAATCCCGTCTGATGTTAAGCAGTGATACAATCGTCGATAGTAAAGCGCGCTAGTTTATTAAGAGCCTATGAACTCTAGCCATGAAGACACTTAAAGTATAGTCAGATGTAAACACCGCCGCTGGCAAGTTGTTCCAGTAGCTCGATGTACATACGTGGTTTAAAAGATGAAGCGAAACACTTCGTCCGGATCGCAGTGGTGTCAATAACATAAGGATGGATATGGTAACTCGCCGTACGGCTGGTTGTCCGATGATGGAACGGAAATGGGGGAATTAAGTCATGTAATTCCCTCGCACACTCTCCATAATGCATCCTACAGAACACCGACAGGCTGGCTACTCTTCACCTGTGCTCCAGGCATTGGTTTTGGTAGTATTTGTGTTATAACGGCAACAGAAATACATCATCTGAGAAATTTCGACTGTCCAGCTGTCAAGGTTCATGAGATTGTATCTCATGAAACTTAACAGCTAGCCAGCTAGCCTGGTGACAGACAAAAAACGAGCTTTCAAGCACAGAAATCTAAAAATCGTTTGCAGCCGGGGTTCCCTTGGGTTTGTTACAAGGTCCTTTAAGAATAAAGTTCCTTATGCCCTGAAAAAGAAATGTGATATCCAAGATAATCGAAGCTGGAGCCCCTTCCTTTCACACCAAAGAGAACAAAAATCACTTGCAAACGTTCTACATTTTCTAGTTCTTTTAGAGACTCAAAGTACAGTCAATTATGGTAATTTGTTTTAAAAGTGTCGCCGGTGCGACAAATGCCATGCAAATGACCTATGTAGCCCAGCCTCGACATTCGAAGGAATGCTATTCGAAGCATTCTTTAGCGAATGCGTGTCAATTAGTACTTTTAGCCCGTTTCAACAGGACTGTGGGAGTTTGAGTCAGTATATTAAAACAAAAAAACAAAATACTTTGCTGTGTCCGACAGGGTCCATAATTGATTCTATATTTTAATATATCTACTAATTATTATGTATATATATTATGGAGTGCAATAAATTATTGAGTATTGAGTATTTTTTGTATAATTATAAATTATTGCTTGATCACAATCTCGCCTGATGGTAAAGCGCACAAACACTACTTTTACACATTACATTATATTGCGGGTTCGATTCCAGGTCAGGCAAGTACCAATGTAACTTTACTAAGTTATACGTACTCTCTAAGTATATCTTGGACACCAATGACTGATTAAAAGGTGAAGGAAAACATCTTGAGGAAACCTGGACTTTAAGTCTGAAATCGCCAACCCGCATTGAGCAAGCGTGGTGATTACGCTCAATCCTTCTCTGTATGAGAGGAGACCTGTACCCAGCAGTGGGACGATAAAAGGTTGATGATGATAATGACGATGAAAGCGCACTAGTTTATTAAGAGCCTATTCACTCAAAAAAATAGTGAATTGGAAGGAAGATGGCGGTTGAGCAAGGTAATGCAATGTTAAACCCAACAACACGATCAACGATGCTGCACCAGAGGAAGATGGATCTGGAGACCCTCCACGATCAAACTCACGACACAACAACATTTGGTGCATCGTACCCGGCATACATCGCAACACAACTGCTCCGACCCGTCCTCCGTGCGGCTTCACACTTGGCGGCAAAACTTTGTCTGGTTGGTGGTAATTTCTGCCGGCAGCCGATGTTATGGCCTACCACCGAGGATGGGTATTGGGTATTAAAACTGACCGTGTGATCATGTTGAATATGTATATTTGTGGGAGGAATTTTTCTGTTGTGTATCTATCCTTCTCGATATACAATAAATAAAACGAAGTCACCCAGTTACACCATTTATAACTCAAGAACGATTGGACCGTTTTTTATGATCTTTGATTTATTGGATTTTTATCTTCGGCCCAACTAGAAAAAAACTACGACATGCGAAAGACTCGAAAGAAAATGTGTAATAGAATAGGTTTTTATTTTCTTTGTTATGTAGGTAACATAAAAATAGAATGGTAATGTATGTAATATAATAGGAACCATGTACACTCTGCCTTATTGGCATACAAATATGATACTTTGTATTTTTGATAGATGGAAAATGGTTATAAAGTTTCATGTAAAATGGCAAAAAGTACACTATCGAATGATTGCGTGTTAATGGACTATTGTAGTAGTTTTAGTTAAAAAAAAAAAAAAAAAACTTTGCCCCACACTAGAAAATACTCCTGTATCGTGGGTGCGTCTACAAACATAAAGGATGTATTCAAATACACCCTGTCGATGTCAACATCGACGCACAAACGAGTACCATAGATCCAGTAAATGATCCTGAACTCCCAATGGTGGAATTTTTCGTCGGCTTTTTCCTGATTTTTTTTAAAATAAAATATGCAGTTTTTTCCTCTTCAGACCATTCATAATTGCTATACTTTTAGAATCTAATAAGATTTTTAAGTAAAAATATATTAATTCGATAATTACACTGAAAAGCGCAATGTGAACAAAACTCGAAAACAATCCTATCAGCTCATTTAATAAAGTTCACATGAGGGGTCAACATAATACCTACAAAAACGCGCGGCGGCACGCTTGCAACGTTCAAACCCCGAGCCGACACTTTTTTTTTTAACACAGTGATTTCTGTAACCGCTCATTAACGACATAAATGACTACCATAATTTTATTAGTGGCATGCGGTCTAGCTTTTTCGCGAAGTTTGCGTTACGATGTCAGGATACAATACGATAAACTCACACACACGAACAACCAGACCCGAAACAACTATTTGTAGGTCATACAAATATTTGTTCCGTTCGGGAAGCGAACCCGCGACATGGAGCGTAGCAGCCAAACATTTAACCACTACGCCAACCATCCGTCTTCGCCGAGCCAGCTTGTTAGGTACATTTAAGACAATGCTTTTGCTTTGGTATTCCTATAAAGCTAAAATAAAGGGTTTTTCAATAAGGGCGGGTAGATTTTGGCGGCCCGTGGCGGCCATTTTGTTTTGGTGACACTTGTCAAATCTTTTGCTTATTATTCAGTTGCTTATGCCAAATCACCATGGCAGGTTACACGATTGAACAGCGCGTACAAATGATAAAACTTTATTATCAAAATGAGTGTTCGTTAGTGCAAACGTTGCGTGCATTGCGCCCATTTTACGGTAGACGTGGTGGCCCTTCACAGTCGACTCTTCAACGTTTGGTGGCAAAATTTGAAACAACCGGTTCGTTAATCGATCAACCCACACCTGTCAGTTCAAGAAACGCAAGATCAGCCGAGAACATCGCGGCGGTCCGTCAAAGTGTACAGCAGAACCCGAGGCAGTCGATTCCTCGCCGTGCACAAGAACTCAGCCTTTCGCAAACTTCAACTTGGCGAATTTTGCGACGGGACTTAGGGTTACACCCGTATAAGATTCAACTGACCCAGGAGCTCAAAATTCATGACCATAGACAACGTCGTTTGTTCGCTGCCTGGGCCTCGAATCGTTTGGAAGATGATCCCTATTTCGGGCAAAAAATCATCTTTAGCGACGAGGCGCATTTTTGGATGAATGGCTTTGTTAACAAACAAAATTGCCGTATATGGAACAACACAAACCCACACGAGGTTCACCAGGTGGTAATGCATCCTCAAAAAGTTACGGTTTGGTGTGGATTTTGGGCCGGCGGCGTCATTGGTCCGTATTTTTTCGAAAACGACGTTGGTGAGGCGGTCACTGTCAACGGCGAGCGCTACAGAACGATGATATCCAATTTTTTATGGCTCACGTTGAACCATATGGACGTAGACGACATGTGGTTCCAGCAGGATGGCGCTACGTGCCACACAGAGGACGCCACGATTGACATTCTGCATGAGCGATCTGAGACTAAGGTTATCTCTCGCAGGGGTGATGTGAATTGGCCACCAAGGTCATGCGATTTAACCCCGCTAGACTTTTTCTTGTGGGGTTTTTTGAAGTCGCAGGTCTATGCAAATAAACCACAATCCACCGATACCCTAAAGGCGAACATAACACATGCCATCGCTCAAATTCAGGCGAATCTATGCGGAAGAGTTATTGAAAATTGGACCACTCGGATCCGTGCCACTGTGAGAAGCCGAGGCGGGCATTTGAATGATGTCATCTTCCATACTTAATGGCATATATGTGCCTTTTAAATAAAATAAAAAAATTGTTGATACCTCATACGCAGCTTGTTTAATTTCGTTTCAAAATCTACCCGCCCATATTGAAAAACCCTTTATTTATCTAATATATAAAATTCTCGTGTCACGGTGTTCGAACTTAAACTCCTCCGAAACGGCTCGACCGATTTTGATGAAATTTTTTGTGCTTATCCGGTATCTATGAGAATCGGCCAACATCTATTTTTCATCCCCTTAAATGTTAGGGGTAGTCCACCCCTAAATTGTTTTTATTATTTATATGGCATAACAACGTTTGCCGGGTCAGCTATTATCATATAGTTTTCTATATTGGGAGGACCAAAGTTGATAAGCGATTTTCTGAAAGAGTTTTGTAGCATTATTATTAAATGTACTAAATAATGTTTTAGGCTCAAAATATGAAAACTTTCATTGAGCTCAAAAATTTATTATGTATAAAAGTTTGTGACCATCTCTCTGTGTAATGTCATAAACTATTCGGTTCGTATGAAAATCGGGACCGGTTTGATAATTATGCTACAAAGTAAAATCTCCGAGGGGCATCAATGTGACTCATCTATCCTACTTTTCAGATTGAAACCGTTGCTAAACTTTGCAGGTGCCGTAGACAGGTAGCTATTAAACCACAAGCACTTTTGATTTCATAAACATTTGATAATCTCTATTTTATGTCTCGACCAATTAGTAGTCTTTTTATTTTCCTGTTAAAAGGCTTTTAGCATCCATTTACGATGAGTTGGGTTGGGAATTATTTTATCATCTTGCACACTTTGTTTGGATATTTATGATGAAAATGCACCATGAGACTAAAACGTTTTCGAAATACCATGTATACTTCTTTGCCTGGTTTCAAAAATGTTCTCTATTGCTTTATTAATAAGCTTATTTTTTAATTATAAGCCTTTTACGGCAGTTATTTAGTAGCCACGAGCCCCTCAATTTTTCTATATTTTTTGCACAGTACCTATATAACGTTATGGTTTCTTTATACGAAACCTGAATATAGTTTGTTTGTTTAGCAACTGAATCGATTACAGTCATTTTTACACTAGGTCATATTTTTTCCCCAAATACAACAAGAAATTGTTGCAGTGTGGTTACCGAAAACACATCGTTGATCATTAGGCGCACAGTGAGACAGCTCTCTCCCGCGCCGCGCTGCTGCAGGCGCGGGCGGGCGAGTGGTGGGTTCACCATATTTTTGTTGGGACAACCAGGATAACAAGCTCATAACTTTGTGATTTTACATGATATCTTTTTTAAATTTTGAACTTAGATTCTTTACTTAAAAATATTGGACATGTGTTTGGGGGCGCATATTCAAAAAAAAAGTGTGTCACTCGGGGACTGTCGCGTTAAAGCTATTGCATAGCATTTTTTTAATCAACTTATGCAATTATAATTATTTATTTATTTTATTTATGCAGTGTTTTTTTCGTTTGTTTATTTTGCTTTAATATTAATTCAAGTTCTTATTTGTAATTTATTTATTTTTTATCAGTAACGTCATCAAAAGAGTGCGAAAAATGGTGGCGATTTAGCCACTAAGCTATATTCAATGTTTTATGTTCGACTTTGATAAAGAGGAAGCTATGCAATAGCTTACAAATGACGTCATTTTCGTTATCAGCACCTCCGAAAACCCTTTTCATGATACCCATGTCAAAATATCATGAAATATGATGTCAGCCATCTTGGACTTCAAACATGACATCATTTTCATGATCAGCACCCCTGAAAATCCTTGTCACGATACCCATGTTAAAATATCAGGATATATGATGTCGGCCATCTTGGATTTGAAAAATGACGTCATTTTCGTGATCTGCACCACCGAAAATCCTGTCACGACGCCCATCTCGAAATATCATAAAATTGGACCTATTTCGTATTTTATAATTCTACATCTTATAGAAAACCCATTCCCATTCCCAAGAAGTTCTGAACAAGTGTTGAACTGAGTTCGCGCCCTGCAATATGCATGCTCTTTTTAAAATCTATAAATTGTTATTGTATTACTTGGGGGGTGTTAGGTTATTTTAGTTACGGAATTTCAGGATTCGGTCTCCACGCTCAAGGCCCGCGATAGAAGCTATGCAATAGTTAAATAACGTTGTTTATGTAGTCTAAACCGGACTCAATTGAATCGCTTCCGTATCTCTAAATCGTAAAGCAGTGTTGGTAATAATTGGAAGAACCAAGAAAGACACGAAAATGCGTACTTGAAATGACATTTGTGGACTCTAAAACTTTACGATCTCATGGGCTATAAGTCTATAATCTCCAGAGAAATGTTGCATATGATGCGGTGAGCACATTGCTTCATAACAGGCTCCATATAAAAACACTGTTGCATGCAAATCCACCTCAGTATAACTTCGTGGTCTATTAAAATAAAAACATTATTCCGACCATACACATTTATTGCGTCAATTTCTATACATGAGGTTCTTATTGCTGTATAGGAATTTGTTATTCTAGACGATTGCTACGGATTTAAAGATGGGTGGTTGAGGGTTTAAGAATGATTACAAGTATATTTTATTGCACAAGTATGTGTAGTATATATGAATTTATGTACTAAGTCGTTACTGTGAGTGTATTGCATTTTTATGGAATATAGTTCGGAAACTGAAAGCCTCCGTGGCGTAGCGGTAGTGAACGCAACCGCTGCGCAAGGAGGTGCGGTTTCGATCTCTGCGCAGTGAAAATATTTGTATGCATGAATAATTATGAATCCTCGTCTCGGAAAGCACGTTAAGCTGTTGGTCCCGGTCGTATGGTAATACCAACATCTAATGTCAGTCGTTACGGGTTGTTGGAGCCCTCACAAGTCCAACAATTGGTCTAACTGCAATGCTTTGACACCGCCTTCGGGTTGTGGAGGTCAGGCGGCAGTCGCTTCACGGAGAATGTCGAAGTTTCGCCAAAATCAGCAGTAAGATTGGTAAATCGAACTCCAAAGCTGAAAAAGTTTCGGATGCGACTGGGATTTATGTACGCTGAGATGATAATAATTGACCGGGGACTGTTTGCCTGAAAAATGGTTTGTCAAACCATTTATATGTAATATTCAATGTCGTTAACTTCTGACAGGGCGACAGGTTGTTTGAAAGGGAAACCGTGGCCCATGGCGCAAAGGCCAATGAAGGCACACAAGTGGGTTTTAGTCAGTAAAAGTCTGACACGCTTTCCGCTCCGGCCACAGTCGTAGAGGCCGTTTGATGGTTTCCCATAAATAAATGTAGTCAACCCTCGTTTTGAAAACTGGAATAGGTGAATTTCTACCAATTCATCGAAAATCATCGTAATTCACCATCATTCGGTCATAACCCAAAATTGGGAAATGAAATGAAATCGTTTATTAAGCAAGTAGGATCACTTATCACTTTTACACGTTATTTTTTTTTTTTAATGAGATGAAGTCATGGCATTACCTAACTGACTACCTCTGAAAAGAAATAGCCGAAACAAACTCAGGAATCATCGTCTTTTTTCAAGCCCAGACATTAAAAATGAAAATGTTTACAATAATTTACGTTATAATTACGCATATTGCTTAGCAGAGCAAGCAGCTCAGTCTCAAGCTTTCTGGGTTCTCTGGCAACAAACGAAGGGTTATAAAGAAAGGCAAAAAGCATTATCAATGGTAGCAGTTTTGCAAGACATTTTAAGAAAGGAGATTGAAAGTATGAATATCCAAATATAATAGTTGGGGAAACGACACTTTGATGTGGAACATCTGATGTGGCACCATCTGTTAGGCCGCCAATACGCGTCACCACGCGCGGGGTCGCTAAAAATACATATTAATTTTATACCAAAATATTGCCATCCGATCCGTTGTCACCGTTGGCTGCACTCGGGCGTCACAATAATAACAATAGGGTCTTGGGGTATGAGTGAATTAATTAACAATATAACATTTTATTTAATACATATTATATGTTGTCTGGTGAAGCCGTACAGAGGACGGGTCTGAGCAGTTTTGTGTCGGGTACGATGCGCTAAATGTTGTTATGTCGGGAATTTTGTCGTGGAGGGTCTTCAGATCAATCTCCCTCCGGCGCAGCATCGTTGGTCCTATTGTTGAGTTTAACATTGCATCACCTCGCTCAACTGCCGTCTTCCTTCCTACTCATTAAATTTTTTAAGTGAGTAGGCTTAATAAACTAGCGCGCTTTACTATCAACGATTGCATCACTGCTTACCATCAGGCGCGTTTCAGATCAAGCACTAGTTTATAATTATTAAAAAAAAACATATGGAATGGAATTGAAGACAAGATTTTATAAACAGGACACATGATCTGCAATAAATTTATCCCATTTTTTTGTAATAATTTATTGTGAACGTTTAACATTTCATCCTATATTCAATTATAAAGAGCAAACAAGCATACAGTAAAATATGCAACAGAGAAACTAGTTGGCCCAGTGTTCGCAGCGAGAGAAATTTGCATTCAAATTGATTATAATTGCAACGCAGTGAATATTGAGTAAAAATGCTTCGGTTGACACTTGCTAATATTTTATGCTGCAAGAGTCACTTTTTATGGGCGCTGAATGTCGCTTGAGGTGTTCGATAAAGACAGGTTTACCCTGGAGACCAGACCAGAGAGTGTATCTGACCAGAAGGCCAATTGCCGTAATTTAAAACGTTCAAAATCTAGCCACAGTCTCGTCTTGGTGACAAGAATCCTGCCTGATGGTAAGCAGTGACGCAATCGTTGATGGTGAAGCGCGCTAGTTTATTAAGAGCCTATTCACTCTAGCCTACGGAAACACCGCCGCCGAAATTGTTCCATTACCTCGATGTACGCTGTATAAAAGACGACGCGAAACATTTCGTTCGGATCGTTGTGGTGTCAACAATGTAAGGGTGGAAACTCGCCGTACGACGGGTCGTCTGACGACGGAACGGAGATGGGGGAATTAAATCAAGAAATTCCCTCGCACACTCTCTAAAATGTATCCAAATTACAAGCATTGTCCCTCTGGTAGGCGTTATATTCATAGTATGGTAGGGTATCGGTTCCCCCTGACATCCATAATGAGCTGATAACTCTAAAAACGTCGTAAACTGCTAGTTGTGCCTTCGTATCGAACTGCGACTCTCCCGTACCGCGCTTGTTGACAATATAAGTAAATAATAAGTTATAAAAATCCCAAAGATATTGCATAACATTAAAAAGACCTTTTTGAAGCTGTTTAAAAATAACGAGTAATGTTTTCCGAATAACAAAAGGAAACCAGGGAAGCTTTTGCAATTTTTCATTTCATTTAAACATTTCGAAAGAAAGATTAAGGAGGGTAGTATTATTTTATCCTAACAGGCATTCTCGTATTTATGCGCAAATAAGCCCAATTTTCCCAGCTTAAAATAATGTATGTACACAATCATGTTTTGTTCTTTATTCTGTGAAATAGGACCGTCATTATCATTTACGGGTCGTAAATGACTGAGTTTGCGAATCAGGACGGTACAAATTATAGGCATAATGGTATTAATTTGCAAAGTGGAATTACGCTGAAATGTTTTAATTAAATACTGTTTTTATATGAATATTTTATATTTTCACATTTGTGACAATGGATTATTCTCAATTTATTTTGCCTCGGGGAACACTGGATATTTCAGCGTATTTGTAATTGAATACTTTTTAAAATTTGCACCTCTACATAAATATGATCACTGAATATAGTTTGTTCAGAATAAGCAACTGAATCGATTCCCATAATTTCTACACCATACTATATTTTTTCCCAAATATATTTAAAAAATGTTGCAGTGTGGTTACCGAGCGCACAAGTCAGCTAACGTTTGATCATAGTACTAGGCGCGTGAGACCAGGCCCCCCGCGCAGCGCGGGGCCGTTAACTGTTTTTATAGTAGTATTAATGAATCAATTTTAAATATGTGGTAAGTTTTACAGCAAATGATGGTTGGTTTCCTAGAATATTAAATGTGGGTGTGGCTAAGTACAGCGCACAGTCACGAATACGGCAATATTTCAGCATCAGCTATAGCCGTACATTGCTGGACATAGGCATCTCCTATTCCACGCCATTCAACTCCATTTACGGCAATTCTCATGTAGTTACTACCGTCGTCCGTCTAGCCTGCGGGCACCCTACGTTTCACGGTCATCGGTTCTACGGTTAATATGGCCGGCCCATTGCCACTTCAGTTTGCTTATTCTGTGAGCTATGTCGCCAATTTTGGTTCTCTGCCGGATCACCTCGTTGCGGATTCGATCCCTGGAGAGACTCTTAAGCATAACCCGTTTCAAACCTCGCTGAACGACCTTCAATTTATGGGCCAACCGCACCGCAAGTGTCCACATATCTGCTCCGTCAACACTTGGTAACTTTCAATTACGATTTTTTTTGTTAAATAACTAGCGCAATGTTGATATATGACAGATTACACAAACATATGGCTTCGAAAATGCTATGTTAATAACAACTTAAAGTACAATAAGAAGGAAACTGCTTTTAAATAAAGCAGAGCGTGGCGTAGTCTTTTGAAGGAAAAACACAGGGCCTTCTAAAACCATTTGATGTCCACTAAGTATAGCTACTATAAACTTGATTGAATTAATGAAACGTTATAGTTAAAAATAACTAATATTTAACCAATAATTAATTCACAGCGCAACCCGTTTAACAGATAACAAGATACCCCTAATAAAGATACAGCACTTACTCCGTTTACCAAAAAAAAAAAAACAACGGGCAATAAGCTGTATCTAAGGACGACCTTGATCACCAGAGTACTTCTTTATAAAACCAAGTGCTGTCAAAATGAAAAAATATCACAATGGCCGATTGATGGGCCGACATTCCCGATCGGCTCACCTTTTCATATATCTTATAGATGCGTTGCCCGCAGCACGATGCACGCAAAGAAATACATGGAAATTTTGTGCTTATTTTTTATGCTCTTTTGTTGAGAGGTGGCCTTGAGATATTAAGAGTTCTTGACTTGAATATATGTTATTTTTTTCATTTCTCGTGCAGTGTTGTTATGTTATCATATCACAGTGATAGGATAACGCGGGATGATAAATTAGAATACAATTTACTGTTGCAGAAGGTAGTTAAAAAAATAGCCTATTCAGATGTATCTATAGTAGAATTACGATTTCCCGAACATCCGATTATACGGACTCATTCGTCTCAACTCTATTTGCCAATTTAAAAATGTTTTGACGGCCCAACAAGAACATGTTACGACAAGTTTATTCCCGCCTCCGATCGTGTTTCGTTTCATTTGTTTATCCAAATGCGGACTTAAAATTAAAAAAAAGGCTTCTGAGATCTTAAGGAAAAATATTTATTTTTAACCCTTAAGTACCAAATACTATTTTTTTTTTTGCGGATGGAAAATCATCAAATGACCTTTCCCGCTCTGTGCGGAGTGGAAGGGTGTGTCAGACTTCTGCTGACTAAAACTCATCCAGGTACTTACCTTCATTTGCCTGTGCACCAGGTATCATTTTCACCAGGTATTTTTTTTCTTGATATCTTTCGAACAACCCGCAGCCCCGGCTGAAATACAAAATCCAAAGATTGGCAAGCTGCTTGGTATTTCTAGATGATAATTACCTGCTAGTGTTTGCTGTGTAAACTGTTTTATTTTAATTATATCGATTTTATATCGATATATAAAATCGATATAATTAAAATAAAACAGTTTTGTTTCTCTTTGAACGGGGTTCAACGTTTGCTGGTAGTGTTATTACTTGAACTAGATTGCATCACTGCCTACCAACAGACGGTATCGCGCGGTTAAGCAATTTTTTAAAAAAAGTATGAGTTTATAAAATCTGTTTTGCTTAAGCTAATCGTGATACTTCACGTCGGTGAATTTTAAAAAAAGAGAACACAAAAAAGCTTACACTTTTTTATATTTCGATTTTTATGTTTGGACAATGATTTCCAAATTTAATAATCAAAATATAAAAAGGTTTAAGTTTTTTTATGCCTTTTTACGTTCTCTTTTTTCTTGCAAATAATATTAGGAAAAAAGAATATCTATAAAAAATATTTGTTTTTTGTGTTAAAGCTCGCCGACGTGCGTATAAACTTCACAAATTGCGGTCAATTAATATCTTTGATTTGGATCTATCACGTCTGCAGAGTTCCGCTAGCTAAGTTAATTTGAGAACGTTTGCTGCCTATGGTCCGGAGCGATAGTGCAAGGCAGACCGTCATCTCCTTTTGCGAAGCAGTGATGCTGGCAAAGGAGGAGGCGGAGCGCGTGAGGCAGCGAGAATCTCAGCGCCATCACGCCACTAGCCGCCGCAGGGGACGGCCTGGTCAGGAGACGATACCGAACTCCCAGCCACCATAGGCGCAGGCCTGCGGGCGGTGAGCAGTGGGCAGCTCGCCGCCCGGTAAGGAATAGGCCCGAGTCGACAGCGCGTCGTGTTTCACGCGCTCTTCAAAGAGATGTCAGCACATCGTGACGGGGTCCATGAAGACCGATGCCCCCTGGTCAGTAAAAGTCTGACACACGCTTCCGCTCCACCCAGAGCGAAAGAAGTTAATTGACGATTTCCCATCCTAAAAAAAAAGACTGTTTACTGCAATTGAAGTTCCTTTTGTGTATTCGCTAGCAGGTAATTATCATCTAGAAATACCAAACAACATTAAACTTGTCAATCCAGAATTCCATCTGTCTAGCGAAATTTATTGTTAGGATTTAGTATTTCAGCCAGGGCTGCGGATTTTATATATCGATCTGGAGGAGGCCTTCACCCATTCTGAGGTTCCGGCAGATTAACGAAAAAATATAAAATAGATTTTTAAGAGATGTAATATTTCTTTTCTACTGGAAATAAAAAGGCTTTATTATTATTATTGTATATCGATACACAAACACAAAATCAAAAGTCATTTATTCAAATTAGGCTGAGAGTCAGCACTTTTTGAACGTCAATATTACATAAGACAGTTCCACAAAACGTCCACCCACCGACACTTCCTAGTGCTTTCGCTGGGAAGAAGAAGTGGCGGAACAAAATCCCCAGCAGCACAGCTGTCTGGTCATTAAAAAAAATAAGAAAGAGAAGAGTTGAAGTTGAAGAGTTGTCCTACCTAGCTAATATACCTTGAACTTAAAGGTGAAGCCGTACGGAGGACGGGTCTGAGCAGTTGTGTTGCGATGTGTGCCGGGTTCGATGCGCCAAATATTGTTGTGTTGGGAGTTTGGTCGTGGAGGGTCTTCAGATCAATCTCCCTTTGGCACAGCATCGTTGGTCGTGTTGTTGGGTTTAACATTGCATCACCTCGCTCAACTGCCGTCTTCCTTCATATTCGCTCAGTTTTCTGAGTGAATAGGTTCTTAATAAACTAGCGCCCTTTACCATCAATGATGGCATCACTGCTTACCATCAGGCGGGATTGCGGTCAAGCGCTAGTTTATAATTATAAAAAAAAAACTGTATAGTGCATACATTACTATTATTTCAAGAAGCGTGCATTCCCTCGCCGTGAGAAAAGATGCGATAGAGTGAAGGCTAATTAACATAGGCAATTTTACTGTAAGTCATCCAGTAATTTATACTGCACTCAATGTCCCTTGGCGAAAGCACGCATTAAAGTTTTATAGTTTGCGCAGTAATTCATTTTAATAGACGAACAAGGCTTAAGTGTTTCCTTATGTTTTCAGATTTTCTGTAAATTAGCCAGTTTTAGTTTCGAAGGCTTTGATAGATGGCGCTGTTATGCTTTAAAAGGAAGAGATAATTTCCAAGACTCAGGATGAGGCAAAGGTGTTTTATTAAATTCCTTGTGCTTATGAGCTTTTGTATAGAAAATCTGCATTGATGTGTGGGTCGACAGAATCTGGGTTCTTTAAGATCAAAGTTGTTCATTTTAATTGGCAATAAACATATATAAAACATTATTTATTATGTATGCGAAATCCAAAACGCGTGTTCAGTATTTTTAAGTAACGAATCTATTTACAAAATTTCAAAAAGGTATTATGAAAAACCACCAAGGTGAGCTCACTTACTTGGTTGTCCCAACAAAAATATGGTCAACGCAACGCCCGCCCGCCCGTTCCTGAAGTGGTGCGGCGCTTAGGGGGCTCCTAGTACTATGACTATGTAGCGGTACCTACAAACGCCAAAAAATAAACCACACGTCATACTGACGTTACCCGAATTGTACATCTCGCAATCAGAGTATACCGTGCAATTAGCAATACATACAACTTCCCAATTTCAAGCATTGGGCAAGTGCCCGCCAGACATAACACCCGTCTGGTCGGAGGATCCTCCGTTTTCTATGGAGGATGAGTGAACTTTACTCCCTGTTCCTCATGCCTCCACAACTATGATCTACCGTCAGTGTGCGCTCGGTAACCACACTGCAACAAATTCTAAATGTATTTGTAAAAAAAATTAACATGGTGTAAAAATGATTGGAATCGATTCAGTTGCTTCTTCTGAACAAACTACCTATATTCAGCAAGGCAATTGCGTAACACACTGTCAGTAGCAATGGATTTCATTTTGAAAGTTAAACAACATTCATTGCGTTGTCTACGTTATTGAGCAGATACATTTTTAAACATATGGACCAATGGATATAGCAATATGCTTCAAAATGATTACAATTGGTAGTAATAGTGTTTTACGTAATTAGAGTGCCGGTTTCAAAAATAATATTGTTATTGTAATTATATATATACAACGTGTAACATAAAGGGTATATACATACCAAGGGCATGGCATCTTTTCATGATATCAATCGATATTGGAAGGGTTTTTTAATCTTATCTCTTTATGTTAGGAAGTTACGAGAAAAAACACCGCCTGTGATAGGCTACTACCATACTAGGCGCACAGAATTTTTGAAGACAATTATCGTGATTTTGCCAAGTAATGGGACGTGTAACGAGTAGTTATTAACGTATGTAATGTGGTGCAAGTTTGTTATGATTTGAATTTAAGAAACACACGGAACCGAAAATTTAGTATAAATTTTTTGAGTATTTTATTTTGAGTTGAAAACCTTCCGATATCATACCTTTATGTTACACGTTGTATATATAGAGGAGACTCGTGCCCAGCACTGGTACGATAAAAAGGTTGATAATGATGATATTTTTTATCTATACTAATATATAAAGCTGAAGAGTTTGTTTGTTTGTTTGAACGCGATAATCTCAGCAACTACTGGTGCCATTTTCTAAAAATCTTTTTGCGTTGGATAGCCCATTAATCCAGGAATAACGCGGCGTTAAGGTATATAACATCTTGCTGAAACCAATAGGAGCGGAGCATAACTAACTCCAAGCGGACGAAGTCGCTGGCGGCCGCTAGTAATTTATAAACTAGCGCTTGACCGCAACCCGCCTGATGGTAAGCAGTGATGCGATCGTTGATGGTAAAGCGCGCTAGTTTATTAAGAGCCTTTTCACTCTAACCTTGAATACACTCAAATTGTAGTCCAACGAAAACACTGCCGCTGGCAAATTGTTCCAGTCCCTCGATGTACGCGGTATAAAAGAGGAAGCGAAACGTTTCATCCGGATCGTAGTGGTGTTAACAACGTAAGGGTGGAAAGTCGCCGTACGACGGGTCGTCCGATGGTGAAACGATTTCTTTTGTATTATAAGATAGGTGTTGCTGTCTTCATAGTACCTACCTAAATGATGTGTATAATTGTAACAGGCATACATATTACATACATACCTTCACATTTATTTTTACAAGATATTAGTATTTATGAATATAATTATATGCCTACTGATGTTACAAATAAATAAACTATTAACAGTCAGTTGGATTTGTCAGATTTACTGTAACACCAATAACTTACCAATGACTTAATAGCCAAAATGATACGAACGCTAAACGGTACCAGATTTATAACCATTAACGACATACCTTGAATACCTTCTCCATAAATAAACCAGCAAATAGTCCCGCAACTCTCAGGTCTCAGTACATATCAAATCGACCGCAGACCGACCGCGAGTGGGCAAGAACGCAATCAGGGCAGGAATGTCATTTCGCCTAACTACACGCTTACAATATTTTACTAAGGAATTAGATATGATAGGTGGATTTTCAACATCGAGCCTTTCTGTTTTTGGGCCTAAATCTGGCAACTTAGCCATATTGGGTTACATAATTTTTTACTTTAGCCATCGAATCGACAGGAGAAACGTCATGTTTATTTAAAAACCAGCTTCCACCCGCGGCTTGGACAACGTGGTATGTAGATAAAAAAGTAGCATATGTCCTTTGTCAGGGTTTTAAGTATAATCAGCATTATTTCAGCTGAAAGACGTTCACTGCTGGACATAGTCCTCCCCCAAGGTTCTCCACGAAGGACGGTCATGCGCCTCCTGCATCCAGCGGATCCCCGCGACCTTCATCAGGGCTTCCGCCACCCAATTTCATTAACATATTTTCAGCCTTTTCGGAGATTAGTCGAAAAAAAGCCAGATAGACAAAAAATGGTACGCTCTTTGTGAAATACACCATTTCACAAAGAGCGTACCATTTTTTGTCTATCTGGCTTTTTTTCGACTAATCTCCGACTAATTTCCTGTAACACCAATAACTTACCAATGACTTAACAGCCAAAATGATACGAACGCTAAACGGTACCAGATTTATAACCATTAGCGACATACCTTGAATACTTTCGCCATAAATAAACCAGCAAATGGTCCTGCAACTCTCAGGTCTCAGTACATATCAAATCGACCGCAGACCGACCGCGAGTGGGCAAGAACGCAATCAGGGCAGGAATGTCATTTCGCCTAACTACACGCTTACAATATTTTACTAAGGAATTAGATATGATAGGTGGATTTTCTACATCGAGCCTTTCTGTTTTGGGGCATAAATCTGGCAACTTAGCCATATTGGGTTACATAATTTTTTACTTTAGCCATCGAATCGACAGGAGAAACGTCATGTTTATTTAAAAACCAGCTTCCACCCGCGGCTTTGACAACGTGGTATGTAGATAAAAAAGTAGCATATGTCCTTTGTCAGGGTTTTAAGTATAATCATCATTATTTCAGCCGAAAGACGTTCACTGCTGGACATAGTCCTCCCCCAAAGTTCTCCACGACGGTCATGCGCCTCCTGCATCCAGCGGATCCCCGCGACCTTCATCAGGTCGTCCGCCACCCAATTTCATTAACATATTTTCAGCCTTTTCGGAGATTAATCGAAAAAAAAGCCAGATAGACAAAAAATGGTACGCTCTTTGTGAAATGGTGTTGTTTCGATTTTTACAGGCTATTATTTTTTTTTTGGGGTATTTATGAACAAAAAACCCAGTAACTGGATTGCAGAGGTCAGATACCAACCCGCACTGGGCCAGTGTGGTAGATTATGGCCCACTCCCTCTCATCGAGAGGAGGCCTGTGTCCCAACAGTGGGAACAACATTATAGGCTGATTATGATGATGAGGTCAGATAGGCAGTCGTGTAAAATACTGGTATTCTGTTAAATTTGGTTAGACTGGAAGCTGACCCCTTATTAGTAGGGAAATGGCTAATCAGATGGTGATGTATGAACAAAAGGCTTCGTTTCCTTAAACTTTATTAAAAGATTTTTTAAATAACATAAGTTAAAGCTCTTCGTTCCCAGAACTAAACTATCCTGATGAATAAGCGAGTAGGTCAAAGGCGGATTAATTGCTGGAAGATTTGTAGATGTATCGGAGATGATCCTGAATAATTAGATAGAGCATCAGCAACGCAAATAGAGTCACGAGCACCAATACTCACTACTTACTCGGTACTTACTCGGTGGTAGACTATAACACCGGCCGCCGCCAGAAGTTACCACCCAGCAGACAAAGCCTTGCCGCCAAGTCGTTTGTCGTGTTCCGGCATGATGTCTGGTGAAGCCGTACGGAGGACGGGTTTGAGCAGTTGTGTTGCGATTTGTGCCGGGTACGATGCGCCAAATGTTGTTGTGTTGGGAGTTTGGTCGTGGGGGGTCTTCAGATCAATCTCCCTTTGGCGTAGCATCGTTGGTCGTGTTGTTGAGTTAAACATTGCATCACCTCGCTCAACTGCCGTCTTCTTTCGCTCAGTTTTTCTGAGTGAATAGGCTCTTAATAAACTAGCGCGCTTTACCATCAATGATCGCATCACTGCTTACCATCAGGCGGGATTGCGGTCAAGCGCTAGTTTATAATTATGAAAAAAAAAAAAAACAATAATAGGGTATTTGACTAAAAAAAACTAATTAGTCCGTCAGTCAGATTTCCAAAAAATACTAGACACGTAATTATTCTTTTTTCATATAAACAAAAATGAAGACGACACAGTGCGTTGAAAACTCGTGTGACGTCACTCCACGCTACACTTTTTAGCGCGCAGTGACGTCACCAGCCACCACTCCTGATCTTTGATGCCTTTTATATTTGTCATTTTTTATTGATTTGATAAAACAAAATATACGTATCCAATATTTTTCGGACGGACTAAATAGAATATATTTTTTTTTAACCCAGGAAACATCCCTTTTGGCAACTTTTAATTGCGATTTTTTCTTGAAATAACGAATGCAAGGTTAAAATACGAAATACGACACATTAAACATTCCTATGAATTCGGAAATAAATTAATAAAATTTTATTCAAAAATAAAGAAGGAATTCGGTTTTGGATAAAGCTGAGTATTTTTTGTTTTTTTTTCTCAATACGAAACCTGAATATAGTCTGTTCAGAATAAGTAATTGAATCAATTTCATTTATTTTTACAAAATGTTATATTTTTTCCCAAATACATTTTGTGCAGTCTGGTTGGTTCATGACAGATCTTGGTACTAGGTGTGAGTCGAAACGAATCTGTCAGAAAGATTATGTTAAGAAAACCCTGTCCGACCCATAAGGATAATAAAGGTTAGGTAAACACATGACCAAATATAATATAAAATTTTACGTAATCATCATCATCATCATTTCAACCGAAAGACGTCCACTGCTGGACATAGGCCTACCCCAAGGTTCTCCACGACGACCGGTCCTGCGCCTCCCGCATCCAGCGATTTCCCGCGACCTTCACCAGGTCGTCGGTACACCTTGTCGGGGGCCTACCCACGCTACGTCTTCCGGTGCGTGGTCGCCACTCGAGAACCCGTCGGCCCTATCGGGCATCGGTCCTACGGGCAATGTGTCCAGCCCATTGCCACTTCAGTGTTGCAATTCTTCGGGCTATGTCGGTTACTCTCGTTCTTCTGCGGATCTCCTCATAGAAACAATACTAATGAATTTTGAAATAATATTTTTTTCCCACGAATTAATTCCAACTTCCCCGATATTTGGTATTAAAAAAAAATGACAGCACCGGTATTATTATGAGCGAATAGCGATGCGACCACGTGCCGCGCGCCCTGCCGCCCGCCGCCCGCGGAAATGTGCTTAATGCACATGTATTAAGTTACCTCGTTTTGCGAAATAATATTTATTTTTTTAGGGGGATTTTTTTTTTAAGTTTAGCCCGGCTTTGTATCCATTAGTAGAATCAGTTATTGATACCTAACAATACCTTCACGGATCGGACAGGGTTTTCTTTACATATTGTATATACTTTACACTCTACACACATACACACTACACATATAGTATACACTCTTGCGAGCAGTAGTGGCCTACAGCATTAGTATCATCGAGCACTAGTATATACTCTATAAGACAAAAATGTATATCAACTCCTCCATTGCCAACAAAATTGCTTTGTTAATTGACACCATAGGCATTAATCTGACAGATAGTTCGTTGATAGAATCTATGTCAGTGATTCAGGTTTAAGTTACTTAGCGAGGTGCAGTTGCTACTTGAAGTGCAATGTCGTCATTACCGATTACAGTCGTATGATAAATGGAAAACGCGTGTGGCTTAATATGTCTGTAATAAATCATGTTGTAATAATCTATCGCAATTATTAGTTAGTGATCTTTTTTATATAAGTAGGGCCTGAGGCCCAAGGCAATAAGACCCATGGGGTAGGTAATAAGGCCATATTTTGAAATTTCGCGGAAAAACATTTCTATGACATTTCTCTATCACTAGCGCTGCCATCTTCCCGTCACGTGTCATGCGTTGATGAAGTGACCGGCTACTGTGCAATTTTATATTTTTTATACCAACGAACTGTAAATATTTTTACGTTTAATTCAATAATTGACTAATAATGCTGTATTTACTATCTTAAGTATGTGTCATAAAATACAAAGGATATGGGTTTTCCCTATCCCGGGAAAGAGTTTTTAGGTTTATTAGGTTATTTTGTTAAAAATTGGCATGAGGTTAATAAGGGCCTTTAAAACGGTACTTGGGCTTTATTGGCCTCTTGATATTTAAGTATCGGATTGATTTTTTTGTGTTCAAAAGAACTACTGATTATTTCCTCTTGAATGACTCTATCTATTAAAAAAACACTGTCAAAATCCGTTGCGTAGTTTTAAATATTGAATCATACAAAACGACACAGGGAAAGCAAAAGTAACTTTGTTTTATAATATGTAGTGATTACCAGCCTCTCAAGTATGAGTTCGCGGGTTCGATTCCAGGTCAGGCAAGTACCAATGCAACTTTTCTAAAGTTATATGTACTTTCTAAGTATATCTTGGACACCAATGACTGAAGGTGAAGGAAAACATCTTGAGGAAACCTGGACCGTAAGTCTGAAATCGCCAACCCGCATTGAGCAAGCGTGGTGATTACGCTCAATCCTTCTCTATATGAGAGGAGACCTGTGCCCAGCAGTGGGACGACGGAAAGGTTGATGATGATGATGATGAAGGTTTTCAGTTGTATTTGTTTAGAACTTAGACTGAAGGCCAAACTCACTATAGCGGGAAAAAACTAGGCAGGTGATGATATAGGATAAACAATTTCATTTCATTTACGAAACAATATCAACTCTATGGCTCGCATGAAAGGTGGAGATTTTGTAAGAATGCAGCTAGTACTTGGACTGATGTCTAGACCTGAGCGACTGGCTAATAGGGCCATAAAGTTGTCTAGAATTTGTAGAAAGACAGATGGTCGATGTAAAGAACTATTTATGGGCTGAAGTGGAAGAGAATGCTGGCAGCTAGTTATGGTGCAAGTTACTGGTTCGATTCGGACAATAGTTTGGGAATGATGTTATAGTAAAATAATTAGGAAACGGCCAATTGTAGTCAAATAAAACAATTGGGACTGTTTACTGCTGGCTTCGAGCAGTAGAGAGGTTGCGAGTTCGACTCCCATTCTTTGATATTTTATGCTATGCGCCAGCGCAATATTGGTCCTTACCAGTATTCTAAGCTTATAATGGAAATAAGATTTTGAAAACTTCGTAAACGTTGTCTATTGGGTTTTGTACCTAAATGAGATAAGCTGATTTAAATACGAGAGCAGTCAGGCGGGATTCTGGTAGAATATTATTGAGATAAAGTTTCTATATACAATTTTCTACTCGAGCCAAATCACGCTGTCTCGTCACGCTTGTCTGTTTTAATAAATAATTTTACAATTTGTGTGTAAGGTAACAAGAGCCTTTTGATAGATCCCGGAAAATTAAACAACGAACGCACTTTAAATTTTCATAAATTAATTTTATATGGACCTAGCTAAGTGTCCCTCAGAGAAGTATAATAGGACACTCAACAACAGCCACTTAAAATATATTGATAAATAAGCCATTTACTTTGTATTTATGTATTTAACGATGCCCTACGCTCGTACTGACTAATAACTTACCATTAAGCCTATCTTTACGAGTACTATTAACTTTACTATTACCATTAATTGACTCTTTATAACTGACAAGGGGCGTATACGTAAAAGTTTACTTAGATTAGAAAAAATAGCAACGCTGATAGCCTATTATTGGTTTTATGATCGTATTAGTATAAATGGCCCTGCTCGTGCGCTTATACAAATTTGATTGAGGTTCTCAGATGTGTTTTCCTTCCACAGCATATAATTAGGCTTTAGTGTTCCCACTCTTAGCTTGAGCGGTTCGAGGGGGAATGGTCAGTAATTTACCATGCGGGGATCGTGCGGGTTGGTGGATATCGCATATTGTTTTCCTTCACCGTTTTGAGAGTGAGATAGCGAGAGAGAGATAGTGCTGATGAGAATATTTGCGTAGACTAAAGTTACAGCTTGAGATCCAACCTATGATCTGGCCGTCTAACGTGAGGCCATTACGGCCAGGCCACTACTGCTGTCTCCTTCCATATCTACTTCATTATTAGTGGTCATTTCGGGAGTCACCTTTCTAGAAGTATCAGGGACTTCATTATGATCATTAACATTGACAACCTTGTCGCACCCACAGCCGAGTATAGATTTTTTGTCGTGTCATACTTCCCTTGTACGTACGAGTGTCCTCCCCTGGATCTTCTGTAGGCGTCTGCCAACGCTCTTACTTTAATTCCATTAGGGCTATTCTCTATCGCAATCACGTCTAATTTAAGTCTACTGCCCACCTCGATGGTTCGCTAGGTACACGAGTATATACCTACACTTACCTTGACACTAACCTTGAGTATAAACCAGTGGATTCCTTTCATAATGACATTAACACGTCATACTAAGCGGATGTCATAAGCATTTTGTAGAAAATAAACATATTAATTTTTACCTATCAATTATCCACTGAGACGTGTATGGCTTATTTTGAGTCAGTACCATACTATATGTAAAGAAAAGCCTGTCCGATCCATGAAGATCTGTAATGCATACAAATCCGGGATAAATTTAAAAAAAATCCCCCTAAAATAATTAATATTATTTCGTAAAAGGGGCAGGGCACGTGGCACGCGGACGCATCGCTATTCGCTCATAATAATACCGTCAAAAATGGTATGTCACTTATTTAAAAAATAATTAATTCGCGGAAGTAAAAGATTATTTCAAAATTCATTGGTATTGTTTTTGTTACTGGGACGATTATGTAAAATTTCATATTTTATTTGGTCATATGTTTACCTAACCTTTATTATTCTTATGGGTCGGACAAGGTTTTCTTTACATGTTGTATATGATATATACGGGTATCATATGAGTTCTGAATATTCCTGGAGGTATAAGGAATCATGTCGGTCATTATAAGTGGACACTCTTAAAATTGGTCACAATAAGCGACATGTCACAGGCGAAGTTATTGTAACCGATAAAATAAATAGTTTTTTTTTATGAAAACGTAACTTTGCTGTGTAATTGTTACTTCATAAGAAGTGGTTGATCATTATAGGCGGAGTTATAATAAACGGATTTTATTGTTGTTTTATCCCTGTAATCTGACGATGCAGTTTCTGCATCTTAAATTGGCATGAAATTGCACGTCATCAATCGCTAATTAACTCTGCATCACAGTCCAATGCGAGATATAGACCGTTTAGCAATAACAATTCGAACTCATATATCCCCATATGGCTACGAGCTGGTTTTCCAATCATCTGATACATTTATTTAAGAAATGATTTTGAAATTATGACAGTTACTTCGTACAAAAATTGTCTATTCATCGAATAAAAGTTTGGCTTTGGAGAAATCAGCTGTTAGTCTATTTTAATACGTTCTTTGATTTTATTCTTTAAAAAAAAAAAACGTTGTCCCACACTAGGCATTACTGAAATGAAATGAAATGAAATCGAAATGAAATGAAATCGTTTATTAAGCAAGTAGGATCACCGATCACTTTGACACGTCATATGTTTTTTTTTTTATTTTTTTTTTTTTTAAACTAGATGAAGCCGGCGTTTCCTAACTGACTACCTCTGAGAAGAAATAGCCGAAACAAACTCAGGGATCATCGTCTCCTGTATCGTGGGTTCGTTTATAAACATATAAACTCTCATTGACACGCACACAGCCAGACCGGGAACAACTACCTGTAGGCCGTACAAATATTTGTTCCGCGCGGGAATCAAACCCGCGAAACAGGTACTACACCAACCGTGTCGTTTCGTTGTTAGGTTCATTTTTTAACCGAATGCTGCGGAACAGTACTGTTCACAACTAAAAAGTGTAAAATACAAACCATTTTACAAAAAAAAAAACAACCGACTTCCAAGTTACTCGTATTAAAATTTCTTATTGTCGTTGATCGCTAGTTCGGTGGCCCCACCTTATAGTCGAAGGCGCCTACCCGTCGCTCCAGCGTTCAACTAACAATACCTCTTTCAAAGCTAGAATAATTTTAGAAATTTATTGCACTAAATAATCGTTTGGTGCTTACCAAACGATTATTGCACAATGCACTGACGTATAATAAATACACACGCTGTTTGAAGTTTATGTTAATTAGGAATTATGTAATTAATGTTCTGTAATTTCTGTTTGTGGTGGCAGCGTGCCTACCACGAAAGATTTTAAAAAGATTCAAGTCCACTCATTCAAGACTGTATTTAGGATAGCAATATATTAGAAATTATAAGTAAATATGTGATAGAATGATGCCTCCGGAGTGTGTCTCTCTGATCAAAGTTTGTAGACCATCAGACCAGATCACGGGAAGACGCACGTCGACACAATTCACTGGCAGTCCCTTACTTAATTATTTTTAAATTTTGATTCCTAAATTCTCTAATTCAGGTTACTTTAAAAACTTAAAGCAAATTAACTTTTGTGACCGTTAAAAGATCATGGCCATGACTCGCTAGCTTGCCAGTTCGAAAGGTAGTGCGCTCGCCACGTCGTTCGGTGATCTGCGAAAGAATGCGGTCCCACTATGGCCGCGTTCCGTTTACTTTAAGTTTTTGCCAGCGTTCACACATCAAAATTAAATCATCGTCTATGAATGAATATCATAGTGTTTAAGGGGTTAAACGCCATAAACATACCATCCACCATAAGGGGATTATTCATAAGCGATGATTAAAGTTAAGTGACGTGCAAACTTTAAGCAACATTTATGAATAGAGGGGAAGATGTTTCCTTATGTTGGGGAAATTTATTGAGTATGGAGAAAAGTAATGCTTATCTCATACAGATGATTAAATAAAAAAATTTGTTCTCCGATAATTGGGTTGTATCCTAAAAAATAATTTAATGTAAGCCAGATAGATTTATAAAAAAATTTGAATACGTATTTTTATTTTTTCTTTCATTCAAATACTTAGGAAGATATGTATATTTGAAATGTAGCATGACGTCACGCCGTGGTATGCTTTGTACCACGGCGTGAAAAATAATTTAATGTCCATCAGATAGATTTATAAAAAATATTGAAGACGTATTTTTTATTTTTTATTTCATTCATATACTTAGGAAGATATGTATATTTGAAATGTAGCATGACGTCACGCCGTGGTATGTTTTGTACCACGGCGTGAAAAATAATTTAATGTCCATCAGGCATCAGATAGATTTATAAAAAATATTGAAGACGTATTTTTTATTTTTTCTTTAACTTAGGAAGATATATTGATTTGAAATGTCGCATGACGTCACGCCATGGTGTAAAATATAGAACGGCGTGACGTAATTAGCCCCACTCCGTAACTTTAATACGCTATATCTCAGTAGTTTTTGGTAATTTCGACAAAATAAAAAATACGGGTCTTAATTTTTTTTATTATCTATAAGACGGACTAATTATTTTTTTGATTTTCATACCTTGGATACATCCTTATGCATGCCGAACATGACACCGGTGCACGCATTCATTATATTGTTCTAATAATAATCAATCAGATACGGTTTTAATGACACAGGCAAAGTCTTCGCTTAAATTATAAGTTAAGTAAATAAATCACTGCTTGACTACAAAATAGATCGTAACAAAGATAATCAATATATGGTAAAAACATATAAATTACTTTCCAAACTGATTAAATTAAAGTCGTTTTAGCTACGGTAATATAATAAGAACTAATTATACATCTATGCTATTATATAAAGTTGAAGAGTTTGTTTGTTTGAACGCGCTAAATGCAGGAACTGCTAGTTCGATTTAAAATATTCTTTTTGCGTAGGATAGCCCATTAATCCAGGACGGTTTTAGGCTATATAATATCACGCTGAGATCAAAAGGAGCGGAGCATATAAAAAACGCGGACGAAGTCGCGCGTGCCCGCCAGTTATAAATAATCCTCATTATGACTCAACTTCTTGTTGCAGGCTTTAATAATTCTAAACCCGAAGTTATGGACACAATTTATATCAATTTCAAATTTTTTTAACGACACTCTCTATAAACTTTAGTAATTAACTTTAGATACTGGCGCACCGATTCCTTTGTTTTCAAACTTAATTTGAAATTAGAAAAAGAAAATTTTATTCTTTTATTTTATTAAGAAAAGGACAGATGATAAGTAGTTTAGTCGTGTTAAATTAAGTTATATAAGTCATTTTAGACGTGATTAAAAACATGGCGACGAAAAATATGGCATTTTTTTTTTTAAATAATTATAAACTAGTGCTTGACTGCAATCCCGCCTGTGGTAAGCAGTGAAACAATCGTTGATGGTAAAGCGTATTAGTTTATTAAGCCTATTCACTTAAAAAACTTAGGAATAGGAAGGATGACGGCAGTTGAGCGAGGTGATGCAATGTTAAACCCAAGACCAACACGACCAACGATGCGGTGCCAGAGGGAGATTAATCTGGAGACTCCACGACCAAACTTCCGACGCAACAAAATTTGGCGCATCGTACCCGGCACACATCGCAACACAACTGCTCAGACCCGTCCTCCGTACGGCTTCACCAGACATCATGCCGGAACACGACGAATCGCTTGGCGGCAAGACTTTGTCCGGTGGGTGGTAACCTCTTGCTGGCAGCCGATGTTATGGCCTACCACGCTAGGTGCTGACTAATTTGACAGAACTGGACTAATATATACCCAGTGTACAACATTATTTTCTGTTTATGCGAAACCTGAATTTGAACCTGAAAAACCGAAATTGTTTCAATGTGATTACCGAGCGCGACAAGCAACTTACTGTAGATTATAGTACTTGCACGCGCGCAACAGCTGACGCCAGAGGTCAACGCACCACGCTTGCCCGCCAAAGCGAAGCGTTGACCATATTTTGTTGGGACAACCAAGTAAAATAACAAGCTCATAATTTTGTGGTTTTTCATGATATCTTTTTGAAACTTGTACATAGATTTATTTACTTAAAAATAGGTTTTCAAGGTTTCGCAAAAACAATGTTGTATATTATACACCAGTAGGCCTAGTATGAGTTTTCATTACGAGACTCGATCGTCGATATCGAGCGCGTTTGGCTCATCGATTGGCCCGCTTCAAGGTTGTAAGGACTCTCAACCAATGAAAGCGCCAAACGCGCTCGATATCGACGATCGAATCTCGTAATGAAAACTCGTACTAGGCCTACAGACAAACCTTACCGCCAATTCATCGTGTTCCGGGATGTCTGGTGAAGAAGTTTTTTGCAGTTTTAGGTACGATGTGCCTAATGTTGTTGTGTCGGGAGTTTGGTCGTGGGGGGTCTGCAGATTAATCTCCCTTTGGCGCAGCATCGTTGGTAGTGTTGTTTGGTTTAACATTGCATCACCTCGCTAAACTGCCGTCTTCCTTCCTACTCATACAGTTTTTTGAGTGAATAGGCTCTTAATAAACTAGCCCGCTTTACCATCAACGATTGGATCACTGCTTACCATTAAGCGGGACTGTGGTCAAGCACTAGTTTATGATTATAAAAAAATCCATCTCCGTAACATGCAGTAAACTCGCCTGGAAGATAATTTCTTTAATTAATTCGAATTTAGTTCTATTTTTTAATTTATGTGGTTGAAAGTTTCTGCCTGGAAATTCTGCAACCGACGCTTAATAAATTAAAAATTATTAATATAGCTAAAATTAGGCCTAAAGGTCCATGTGGCCAAGAATTTAATAGTAAGGTAAATGAGTGAAGATCTTTGCGCCAAATGTTGTAATCATTACAAAAAGTTCTCAGTTTTAAAAGATCTACTCTTTATCTCCCAAATTAAACGAAGATTATGATAATATTAGCGGATTTATTTTATAACAAGTGATCGTTTCCGCAGTCAAATGGCCAATGCCTCCATTTTACCTCGATTTGAATACATCGAATAATGTCATACAGTGTTGTCATCCTAAACTTTGATTCGATACAATTAAATAATCGACTATAATTTTAATAATAATTACTATTTCAATTTGCTTCTTAAATAATATTACAATTGCATTGTGTTCATTGTTACATACTAGATAGGATATTATCAAAAATACCCACATCTTAGCTAATTAAGCTTACAGCTCGGCCATCCTGTGTAAGTGAGTCCTCTCACTTGTTTGGTGTAAAATATTTAATATAAAAATAAGTATAAACACAAAAAAAAACAAATTAAGACTAAATAAAGACTATCATCGGACATACTTCTATAGCTAATTTGATTCTTATATAATAATTCTTATGATAAGGTAATTTCGTTACAGTTGCGTACTATATATTTTTCACAAACTCTGTTATAAATTCTCATCACAATCAAAATTTCAAAGTCTACGTATATTATTATGTTACATCTGAGTTTAACTTATGGTTTTTAACAAAGTCATAAATATTCATCAAAATCTGCAAGTCTTGCACAGTCTGTCACGATCTTTGGTCTACTGTGCGGCACCGTTATCTTGGTACCATTCATAATCTGCACTGACCTCTATGACAAATTGTGCTCACATTGTATAATCTTACTCACTATCTTGCACAGTCTGTCACGATCTTTGGTCTACTGTGCGGCACCGTTATCTTGGTACCATTCATAATTTGCACTGACCTCTATGACAGATTGTGCTCACGTTGTATAATCTTACTCACTATCTTGCACAATCTATCACGATCTTTGGTCAACTGTGCGGCACCGTTATCTTGGCACCATTCATAATCTGCACTGACCTCTGTGACAAATTGTGCTCACATCTTACTCACTATCTTGCAATCATACGTGCGACATCAATTTCTTAATGCCATTCATTATCTGCACTGATTGCTCATATATGTATATATATAGACCTTAATAATGACACGCAATTCCTACTCATTTCCATCAGACAACTTGATTAATTCTTGTAATTTAGTATATTATTATAGTGCCCCAAATGTAATAATAATATCGTTACTACCTACTACATAGAGTAATACATCACTCTTTCTCTATTTCTATTTCTGTAGTTTCACTATGATCACTATCAGAGCTCTCACTGGTATAACCTTTAAAATTCGTCTAGGGATGAATTTTATCTAGCGCGACAACATTTTCATACCTCTTGTTACCCTTTCCTGTTATAGGGGTATCTTCGATAAGAAATCTATCATTAGGTAATATTTTGAGGATTCGATAGGGACCTTGAAATTTGGGGAGGAGTTTGTGCGATTTTCCTATATTATCTTTGCCTATAACTGTCCTCTCTACTCTGACCAAATCACCTACATTATATATAGCCCGACTCTTCCTACGCTTATCGAATTGTTTTTTTAGCATAATTCTGTTATTTTTCTATCCTTTTCCTAGCATTCGACCTCAGTTTTAGTAAGGCATCACCATCGATTCGTTCAGTTGTTTCGGCGATTACATCACTCAATAAATTCTCTGATGCGTTCATCAATCTGCAACCAAACAACAGGTCAGAGGGACTCTTCCCTGTTGATTTATTAATAGTGGTATTAATACCTAATTGTACGTCACCAATCTATTCGTCCCATAAGTTGTCATTTACGTCTTGACATTTAAACTCAGGGCATCAGTTATCGTTCTGTTAAATCTTTCAACCTGTCCATTAGCTCTTGGAGTAGCTACTGCATTCAAAATATGATTTTTTAATTGGTCCATAAAACTTAAATTTTGCGCTCGTGAAACAAGAGCCACGATCTATTATAAGACGAGAAGGAACACCAAAACAACTGAAATGTTCCTTGAATGTCTTAATAGCCCTAGCCTTCTTAGTATCTTCAACAGCTCGTATATTAACAAATTTCGTAAAAGCATCTATAATAACAAGCAAATACGTGTTGCCTCTCCTAGAGCGAATGAATGGGCCTAGATGATCAGCATGAAGTGTATGGAATGGTTTCTCCAATTTGGGTATTGGATGAATCACTCCCTCTTTGGGGCAGCCAGGTGCTTTATGATGCGCACACTCCAAACAGACAGACGTATTTCATGGTGAATCTACGCATTTTTGGAAACCAAAATATGCTCCTGATACGACTTAACGTTTTTTCGAAGCCAAAATGACCTACCTCATCATGGTTCATGCGCAGCACTTGCCACCTACAACCCCTCGGAACTACCCATCGTAATCCTTCGTCTAAGATTTTATATACATGACTGCCCTTCAACATGTAATTCTTACGTATGTCAGCTACAAACTTAGTCGTGTCATCTTCTAAGATGTCTTTTATACGTTTTATTTCGCTATCATCACCCTGTACAGTAGCGATCCAATCATGAACGTCTATGTGTTGAACATCAAAACATGCTCGGTATCGATATCAGTAGGTTCACCCACAGGGCACGGCTGAGAGCATCTACGTGAGCCATTCGCGAACTCTGTCTGTACAAAATTAGTGGCACAAGGTCTCTCTTAGTTAAGGTAGTAACGAAGTGCGTTACAATCGGTGACTATTTTAAATCTTAGCCCTAGTAAATAGACTCTGAATCGTTTTAAAGTTGCGACTACCGCTAGAGTTTCCAACTCAAAGGAATGAAATTTTTGCTCGTCTACCGTAGTTTTACGGCTGTAGTACGCCACTGGCCTAAGTAAACCGTCAGTACCTCGCTGTAGGAGAATCCCCGCAATACCTAGCTTCGACGCATCCGTATGAATTTCGGTTTCTAAATTAGGATTGTATAAAGCTAATATAGGACGTTGAACTAATCTTGCCTTCAAAACTCTAAACGACTCCGCCTCCTCCGCTGTCCATTTCCATTTGAATTTAGATTTTAAGAGATCTGTTAGTGGACGGGCAATAAAAGCGAAGTCTTTAACAAACCTCCGGAAAAAGCTAGTCAGGCCGATAAATCGCCTGATATCGTGAACGTTCCGGGGTATTGGGAAATTTTCTATAGATAATGTTTTGAGTTTCCCTTGACGTATCCCCTCACCGCTAACATGGAATCCTAGGAAGTCTAGCTCAGTACAAAAAAAACTACATTTTTTCAACTTCAGCGTAAGACCTGCGTCTTCTATTAGCTGAAGTACCTCCTCTAGCCGTCTCATTCCCTGGTCAAATGTTGGGGAAGGAATCAATACGTCGTCCATATAAACGACCGTATAACCGACTTTCGACAGTATTTTACTCATTGCTCGTTGAAAAATCGAAGGAGCATTTGCTAGATCAAAAGGCATGCGTTTAAACTGATATTGCCCATCAGGAGTAACAAATGCTGTCTTGTCTTGAGATTTTGCCTCTGATAGTAGCCAGATGCAAGGTCTAAACTTACAAATAAGCAATTGCCAGCTAGCCTGGCAAGTTGATCATCAATTAAAGGTAATGGATAGTGTTCCTTTTTTGTGTTATTATTTAATACACGATAATCAACACATATTCTACTTTCGCCAGTGTTTTTCCTTACCAATAAAACTGGGCTAGCGTAAAGCGAGTTTGACTCGCATACTATGCCTGCATCGATCATTTCCTTTACAATAGTCTGAACCTGTTTACGCTCCGGAAAGGAGAGTCTATATGGGCGGTAAACTACTGGCTGCGAATCACTCAATTCAATTTCCATCTGAACTACATTAGTTAATCCCAGGTCTTTTAAGTTGTCTGAAAAACATGTTTCATACCTTTTGAGCAATTCTTTCAATCGATTAATCTCACTTTGACTAAGCTGTTTGCCATAATTGAAAGCAGACTTAGTCTCAGCATTTTCAAAATCTAATAAATTGATATCAGAAATATTACTGGTACAGATCACTCGTGTAATGAGCGTATCCTTAGGGGGTATCACAATATCGGTTTTTAAACTCAATGGTAATTTGACTGGTTCTTCACGACTAAATATTAACGAGTGGGTAGTTTTCGTTATAGCTATACCTGGTTTTTCTGTGAAGCTATGTCCAATTAAAACTGAATATTTAATAACGCTATCAACAACGATGTATGCGTTGACTTTCTCTATAATACCTTGAATTTCAATAATAACGCTTGAAACACCCACTGGTATTACTATACTCCCTCCTATAAATTTTATAGGCGGCAAGTTGTTTTCAGTCCACGTGATTCCCCTCCTAACAGCCTCACTATGACGAATCAGCGTGCATTGGCTACCCAAATCCACATAGCCTTAAATAACTCTACCGTTGAGTTTCAGATTAATCAGATATTAAAAATCATTAGTATTATTGGTTTCAATGCGCATCACATCTTTTTCTTTCGGTCTATCTATTTTATTAGCCGAGTCAGAGGGTAATCTGGGACAGTTAATTGACAAATGGCCTAATTTAGAACAAACGTTACACTTCAATATCTTTTTTGTGCATTTAGAACTGAAATGCCCATGTTCGTTGCAGTTAAAGCATACAATTGACGCATTATTGTATGGCTTCGAAGTCTTAGCTTCGCTGCTATTACCAATCTGCTTTGAGCTATTACTAGATACTAAAAAAGTAGTGTTGTTACGTCTATCGTAATTTACCCTCGACCTATCTGGATCACGAATATGTTGCTTGATAGATTGAAGATATACCAGAACTTGCTCGGGCTCCTGACATTTTGCTGCTTTAGCGCCTAATCTTAATGACCGATCCTCAATCCCATATAGTAAGCAATCTACCGCACGTTTACCTTGTATTTCGCATCGATTTAGTAGATTAATTTTTTCATAATAATAATGTTCTAGCGAATCATTAAACTTCACACGTTTTGACAACATTTCGGTTAATAATTCAGCATAGTCTTCACTACTCGGGAATGACTGCTTTAATTTGTCCTTCCACTCTGACCATAAATACGACATTGATGGCAGAGCCTCGTACCACGTTTTGGCAATCCCTGACAGTTTAGGCAGAGCGTAATGTACTATTTGATCGTCGCCCCAACCATAGAGCTTAGCACATTCCTCAACTTTATTGATCCACATTACAATAGTCTGACTCTTTACCATAGGGTCAAAATCTGGAATCACATTGCCTAGCATAGGAAATTTGTTGCCCTCAGGTCGACTTTTGGTCAAAGTTTCCACTAAAGTAGCCAAAAACGCTTGCGTGTCATTGTTAAGAACATTGGTGTTACTCACGTACCCGGGAATTGGGGGTGTGTGTTGCTTGATGCTGGATTCTAAGCGCCTACTGCGACTTCGCTCACTGCTGCCTCGCCTACTGCGGCTCCCGTCCAGGTCCCGACGCTGCTCGTAGCTGCTACTCCGACTGCGACTCCGGTTCGGTTGGTGACGGCGCCTCATACTCTGCTCATGGGAACTGCGATCTTCACTACGGAGAGATTCCAACGTAGAATCACGATTGCTCGAACGCTGCCTTCGTTGCTTCCGTTTATGCGTAGTTCTCGTTCGTTTTTCTCTGCTCCGGTCACGGCGACGTTTACGCGTATTGCTCTTGCGATTATCTCTAGTTCTATCCATTGTTACCAGGTAAAAGGTGAAAACGCGTGGCAACACGTGGACACGTTGTTTGAGAATATTGCTTCAAAATTGTAGGCGTAACTGAATAATGCCACTTCTGAGATAAAAGATCTACTCTTTATCTCCCAAATTAAACGAAGATTATGATAATATTAGCGGATTTATTTTATAACAAGTGATCGTTTCCGCAGTCAAATGGCCAATGCCTCCATTTTACCTCGATTTGAATACATCGAATAATGTCATACAGTGTTGTCATCCTAAACTTTGATTCGATACAATTAAATAATCGACTATAATTTTAATAATAATTACTATTTCAATTTGCTTCTTAAATAATATTACAATTGCATTGTGTTCATTGTTACATACTAGATAGGATATTATCAAAAATACCCACATCTTAGCTAATTAAGCTTACAGTTTAGTTTTAGTTACATAGGCTCTGACTTAGCCTCTGGAGTATAATTTACACAATAAATTATAAGAAATTGTTCTTTTAGTTATCTAAAAGTTTGTTAAAATTTGTTTTAGAATTTCATCTGAAATGTAGCAAAAAGGAAAAAGTTTTGTTGTTGTATAAGGATGTTGTAAGACCAATATTTAGAAAAAAACTTTCATCCTGAGGGTAATTCTCTTAATTTTAAGAACATTCTTAGTCTAACCTCAATTTTACACTGTCAAAAACCTATGATTTCTCAATATTTTGATAATATTTGTCGCAGAGACGACACTGCAACTTGATGCCGAATCCGAATGTTTTAAGTTAAGAAAATTGTCCCCCAGGTTACGTAAAGCATTATTTAAAGTTTATTTTGGTGTGAATATTACACCAAAATAAACTTTAAATAATATTCCGTACCTCACGTCTGTACCAAAATAGGTCAAGTTCAGCATAAATGTCTCACAACTGATGCCTATTTGTGTACTTATACGCCTGTATTCATAAACGTACCCCTTCAACACTATGGTGTTTATTCATAAACGATGATTAAAGTTAAGTGACGAACAAACGTCAAAAATATGTGGTGGTGATAGTCGCTAATCATTAGTTAACTTTAAACAAAGTTTATGAATAGAGGGATTATAGTTAATTTCGTTTAATTGGGAACTACCCAAGGTGTTAATAAAATAAAATTTTATTAATAAAATTTTTTCTTTGTTTACAGGTAATATCAAAAAGAACAATCGGATTTCCTTCATGTGGTTGTCATGAAAGTATGGCCCTATGTTCGTTTCATTTGCTTTGGTAAATATGAATAAACATATTATACAATATGTAAAGAAAACCCTGTCCGACCCATAAGGGTAATAAAGGTTAGGTAAACACATGACCAAATATAATTTTGGGTTATCGTCATAGTAACAATATTAATGAATTTTGAAATAATATTTTTTACCGCGAATTAATTCTAACTTCCCCGAAATTTGGTAATTAAAAAAAAATTACAACACCTTTTTGACGGTATTATTATAAGCGATGCGACCACGTGACACGTGCCTTGCCCCCCGTCGCCCGCGTTTGAATTGCCTACCGCACATGTATTAAGTTACCTCTTTTTGCGAAATAATATTTATTTTTTTAGGGGGGTTTTTTTTAAGTTTAACCCGGCTTTGTGGGCATTAGTAGAATCCGTTATCGATACCTAACAATACCTTCACGGATCGGACAGGGTTTTCTTTAAATAATATACAATTATTATACATATATACTACCTGGGCCCCGCAGTTTCACCCGCGTAAGTAGTAGTAATATTAAAACATATTCTCAAGCCTAACGAATGTATAAACGAAATTTTATTAAAATCGGTTCAGCCGTTTTGGAGAAGTCCGAGGACAAACACCGTGACAGGAGAAATTTATATAACAGAAGAAGTTGTAAAGGTTTGATCTTCAGAAGTCAGTTACAGGGTAAGACGAAACTCTTTGATACTCATTGCATACAAACTTTCGGGCTTCTGTTAACCTGTAAAGACTTTCAAAGATCTACACATGGCAGCCAAGATTAACAGCATACCGTGCTTTCCGAGATATGGAGAGGTCTCGGTACATAATGGATGGTCACCCATCTACGAGCCCACCTTGGTAAGCGTTGCTTAAGCTTGAAGATCAACCCGTGCGGTTATTATCATTTAAATAAGAGATAATATAATGTATCTATAAGCTACTTATTGTACAGACAGCAAGCACATTAAGCTACTACGATCTGTCAGATTTTTTTATTAGAAACAACTCAAACTGCTTAAACTGTTTTCAACTTTGTCCCTAAGGCTGTAAGGCTCAAGGTTGATTGTGAATATTTGACAGTTTCGTGTAGCATGACCTGCTATCGTCCGTACAATAGAACATACTACTGTCATCCAATTTCTCGGTGGTAGGCCATAACATCGGCTGCCGGCAGAAGTTACCACCCACCGGACAAAGTCTTTCCGCCAAGCGATTCGTCGTGTTCCGGCATGATGTCTGGTGAAGCCGTACGGAGGTCGGGTCTGAGCAGTTGTGTTGGGATGTGTGCCGGGTACGATGCGCCAAATGTTGTTGTGTTGGGAGTTTGGTCGTGGAGGGTCTTCAGATCAATCTCCCTTTGGCGCAGCATCGTTGGTCGTGTTGTTGGGTTTAACATTGCATTACCTCGCTCAACTGCCGTCTTCTTTCCTATTCGCTCAGTTTTTCTGAGTGAATAGACTCTTAGTAAACTAGCGCGCTTTACCATCAACGATTGCATCACTGCTTGCCATCAGGCGGGATTGCGGTCAAGCGCTAGTTTATAATTATTAAAAAAAAGCGATTCGCCGTGTTCCGGCATGATGTCTGGTGAAGCCGTATGGAGGACGGGTCTGAGCAGTTGTTTTGCGATGTGTACCAGGTACGATGCACCAAATGTTGCGGCAAGACATGGTCGTCCGTACATGAATGGATAGAATAAGAAATGAGTACATAAGAAGTCTGAAAGTGGAAACGGTAGTTGAAGTACGGAAATTGGTTGTCATGGGATGGAGTAAAGCTTTAAGGAATATTTTGAGTGGGCACTGTATTGAATGTTTTGAGTACCGCCGACAAAATGATAAACTATGTAAATGATGATATGTATGGTTAGAAAGGGGGGCCAACAGAGATGAGGACTAAGGAAGAAAACCGTTGACCCCAAATAAATTGGTTTTTCTACTGAATAGAGCTGTAAATGAACTCCATAGTTAGTAACAGATCATTATCGTCGCTCAATCTATGTTTCGGGGAAAAAAGTCAGGACGTCGGGGCCGAAGTTCCGGCTAATTGAGGTGTCTTCTCATCCGTATGAGCATCCATCGTGGGCGGTATTTCGAGAAAACGTTGAACAATAACTATAGTGTAAAATTTGATTCTTATTATTTTAACTGTACAGACACTTACATAAATTTAATTTTAAGGTATTACAATAAGAATCTCAGATTAAAACAGATAAGGGTCACTGAACAAAGAAGTGCCCGCGCTAACGGTCGCTTGCTATGTCAGACGCAACTCCAGTCGGGTTATTACCGTTCGCTCCTAATAGAAATCATAATTTATCCGAATACTGACCGGTTAATCGACTTCAAAAAAATAGTACAGTAATTTACGGACAATTGATACTGATACGATAAAACAAATCACAATATTCAAAATTAACCAGTCACGCGCCGTTGTTGTTAAACTGGAGTAGTTTCAACTCATTTTGAAGAAATTTTCTAAACCATTGATTTTTTTTAACGTTGCTCCACGACGCACTGGAACGGATAACCGCACCAGACCGCAACACCGTGACACTACAATGAATAAAGGGTCACAGCGGCTCACTGGGTAATGACGCAGCTGACGAGCTGGCTAGAAGGGCATCCAGCGCGTTGGTCAGCGGACCGGAGCCCATTGTGCATATCCCCTTCATTCAAATACGCAGATGGCTACAAAGGTATACCTACGAACAAGCGGAGATTTGGTGGTCCTCGTCACCGGGCTGCAGGCAGTCCAAGGAGGCTATGCCATCCCTGGATGGCAAGCTAACCAAAAGGCTGTTGCGCCTGGATAGGAAAACCCTACGATTGATGACGGGGATCATTACCGCCGGGGCCACTGCTTGCTGAATAAGCATCTCCACACAATAGGCATAACGGACAGCCCTCTGTGCAGAGCCTGCATAGAGGCTGACGAGACAGTTGCGCATGTACTCTTCGAGTGTACAGGAGTTACCCAAATTAGTAACAAAACCATAGGAGCACCAAGATCTTACACAGATGTTCTCAACAGGCTAGGAGACCTGATGGGCTTCTGGAGGGAGGTGGGCTGGCTGGAATAACCGCCAAAGACCGCCATGGTCCACGCACAATGGTCCACTGAAGGGACTGAGTGCGAAAACCAAACCAGTAACAATAATAGTAACGTTGCTCCACACTCGGAATTTCTCATGTATGGTGGATGCCATTACAAGCATATAAGCTCACATTCACAAACAGCCAGACCCGCAACACGCAGTGCACCAATCACACACCACTAGACTAACCGTGCCGTCGATTTGATTGCTTCTTAAGTTCGAAAAGTGTATGTGCTTAACACGTATACAACATTAATTTTTGTTAATGCGAAACCCGAAACAAGTGTCCAGTATTTTTAAGTATCTATGTACAAAATTTCAAAAAGATATAATGAAAAACTACAAAGTTATGAGCTTGTTATACTACTTGGTTGTCCCAACAAAAACATGGTCCACGTTCCGTTTGTACGGACGAGCCGAGTGCATTGACCTGTGGCGTCAGCTGAGCGCGGGCATGCGCACGTGTAAGCTGCGTAGCGCGCTCAGTAATCATCTATACTAATATATGTATAAAGCTGAAGCGTTTGTTTGTTTGTTCGAACGCGCTAATCTCAGAAAGTACTGGACCGATTTGAAAAATCTTTCTGCGTTGGATAGCCCATTAATCCAGGAAGGCTTTAAGCTATATTCCATCTCGCTGCAACCAATAGGAGCGGAGCATAACAAACTACACGCGATCGAAGTCGCTGGCGGCCGCTAGTACTGTAATAATTTCTAAATGTATTCGTGAAAAAATATAATATGGTGCAAATATTATTGGAATCGATTCAGTTGCTTATTCTGAACAAACTATATTCAGGTTTAGCATAAACAAAAAATAACTTTGTATAACGCAATGAATGTTGTTAAAATGTCAAAATGAAATGACAATTACAATTAATAAATGTGTTACGTAATTGCTCCGCTGTTGAAGGTTCTGCATATTATTTTTATTAGAACATTGGTATCGTACGATTCGTGCGTGTTTGACATGAGTTTCCTTTCCTCTGACACCTTATACGAAGATATATTGACATTTTTAAATACGAGATAGTCATTAAAATAAATACGCGGTTGGCAATAAGGTTTTCGCATCTGGATGTGTATAAAAATCTTTGATATCTTCACCGAGTTTTTATTCCAAGAAAGGAGATGTTTCAGAAATGTATGGAGCCTGGGCCTGCACTATATGTACACTTAATGTAAATATTATTATACATTATAGCTAACTGTTTTTATGTTAATTTTATATACTTAGGCTCAGTTCTTATACAAATTCAATTTAACTGGGCCAAGGAGTGCAACACAACCACTGAGAAACATGCTGGTCAGCAGTAAGCGAAATAAGATTTTGACAGTGATTTGATTGACGTGTCATCTATCTAAAGGCTATCGTATCTATATTATCTACCAGATGAATGCAAAACAAACACAAAACATTAATTCCGAACATATGGCACAAAACAAAAACAATCACTAAAAGCTTCGAGACACAATCAACTGAAATCAACACTCGCCACGAACACAACGGGAAAATAGAACTGTCAAAGTCGTCAATCAAACGTCATAATCACTGTCATGGCTACCTTAATAAAGGGTTATCTCACTAAAAAGGGTCCAAATAATTAATTATATGTACTTGTATTTTTATTCAAATTAATTTAGTAGTATTATTATGAAAATCTTTTATTGTTTCCTTTTTATCTATATAGCGTACATAGTGATGGCCCAAAACGAAATTACGTTAAAATGGACATTTTTATGTTCATAAATATGAAAAAAGATCTTTTAACAAAAGAATCATGTTATCTTTACTCGAAGTTATGTACGTATTAAGAACATTAAGGCAGCTGACGAATCTAATAAGGCACCACAGTTTTAGGCTCACTAACTTAGGAATAAGTAACTGACATCATTGTCGATTACTTATGCCTAGGTTTGAGAATTTAGTAAAGTATTCAATGTGGTTTTGGAAATTGGCGTCATTTCCAAAATCATGAGATACAGGAATAACTATATTAAAAAAAAATGTAGAACTTGTACAAGTATATAATAATAATATTACAGTTCGGGCGACAAAAGTACGCGTTCTTGACATCTCTCAGATTCAAACACAATAGAATACGTGTTTGCAAATTTGATTTTTAGTTACTAGAATTGTTACACTGGCAGGTGCCAGAAATACATTCTCTCGACGGTCGGACTTTAATAATTCATATTTCATCACCTACAGGACCAAAAAACCTTTGTGTACCTCTGGACCACAATCTAATCATAACTTATTTAGCTATTTACGAACATAAACAACTCCAGTCATTACTTCCCGACAGTTCTCATAAATAAATTATTGTTCAACACGCGATTACACACAAACTTCGATAGGGATGTGATCGTCAGATAGCAGTCAGCACGTCACTAGCTTGCGTGCGCTTTCTTGATTTATTCTCTAGATGGCGCTCGCTCTCTTATCTCTGGAGTACCTATTACGACACATGTTTGGCTAGTCGGACCATATTAACGACACGCTACGCCATTATACTTGTACTGTGTGGTTACTATGAGTTTTCATTACGAGATTCAATCATACGCATCGACCCCGTTTGGCGCTCTCATTGGTTGATAGTTCTTATAACCTTGAAGCGGGCCAATCGATGAGTCAAACGTGGTCGATATCAATGATCGAGTCTTCGTAATGAAAAATCATGGTAGCCACACTGGTCTATTAAAGCAACGTGGTGTAGCTACTGTATGCGGAATCTGACTGTGGCGGAATCGCTTATACACGTAATTGGCAACTGGACTGGATTGTGTTAAGATTACCTACTCATCATTGGCCTATAGTCTACTGCTGGACAAAGACTTTTCCTATTGCATGCCGGTCAAGTCGATTTCCGGCAACTCTCATCCAGCTGCTACCAACTATCTTCCATAGATCGTCACTCCACCTAGCCTGACAACTATGCCTCTGCCATAAGAGCTGCAGCAAGAGTACCCGTCCTGATCCAAAAAGTAGGGTACTTTTGTCTGTTACAACTATAAACCGTCCGTCAAGCGTCGTGTCTTTTACACTTCTTTCGTAACTGTCTATCAGCAATCATCTCACCGATTACTCTTTTTCTTCTAACCATGGTGAATATATTGTTACGGGCTAGGGGTACTAAAATACCGGTTAAGGGTTACGAAGTTTATTGGCAACGAAGGTACAGTCGATTGTAGGCAATGACAAGTAGAATGTTGCTGACGTCGTACCGAAGTCTTCACTTACGTCCACGAAGTGCGTATTGTAAACACACAATAACACTACAAATGTTACTTCACGTAGTACTCAACGTCCTCGTTACAGTTGTCGCAGTAGGTATTCTCAAAGATCGCTTCTTAAGTATCGCTTGTTTTCGTATCGCTAGTCGAATGTAGACTGACTTGCGTTGGCGTCACGGCGCTATATATAGGCGAGCTGATCGAACGTTCCAGAATCGTCTAGACGTAATAATAATAGCGCATAACTTCGAGTACATTCAGTAGGCACCTACGGTAATTCCCGGAAACGGGCATCTAGAAATTTCGATGTCGTCACTTAGTTAACAAAATTGATGAAAGCTGTACCATTCGATAGGCCACCCAAAATCTAGAAATGCGTTTTTATATTGCACCTATACAATGTGTAGGTCTCGAGTTATAGGGCTTAAAAGTTGCTCACTGCATGTCACGCGATATTGAACCTTATGCCATCGACATAAGGTGCATTCGTAACAATATAAATTGTTGATGTAATTTTAATTTCGTGTCTTTCAAAGCTCACTTACGCTTGGCAACTTTAACTTTTTGTTTACTGCTCGTGTGTGACAATTTAGCGAGTGTATTATACATAAAATAAAGCAATCAATGAAAACATATTAGCAGTGAATCTTTATTTTATTTAACGTAAATATTCCTTTGTCTCCCGTATCAAATTTATTTTTACATAGTCATATCTAGTTTTTGACCATTATTATCTTACGTCCATGCAGAAGTCATTCATTCTGTCTCTGTAGCTTAAAGCGCTTTGTAGCGAAAAGTTAGTGCGTCAGCCTAAATGGTGTTATGAATAAACAATTCTCCTCTACATCTGTAGGTATCTAAACAATAACATCAGACGCATGTATGGACCGATCAGCAGGGTAATTGTGAAACAAACTATCAGTAGCAAAGGGTTTCAGTTTGACAGTTCAACAAAATTTATTGCGAAGTTTACGTTGTTGGGCAAACAAATTTTTCCAACTTATGAAGCAATAGACTAGAAATATGCTTCAAAATTATTACAATAGGGTATTTGACTAAAAAAAAACTAATTAGTCCGTCAGTCAGATTTCCAAAAAATACTAGACACGTATTTTTTCTTTTTTCATATAAACCAAAAATAAAGACGACACAGTGCGTTGAAAACTCGTGTGACGTCACTGCATGCTGCACTTTTTAGCGACCAGTGACGTCACCAGCTACTACTCCTGATCTTTGATGCCTTTTATATTTGTCAATTTTTATTGATTTGATAAAACAAAAAATACGTGTCTAGTATTTTTTGGAAATCTGATTGACGGACTAATTAGTTTTTTTTAGTCAAAGACCCTATTGATAGTGATTACGTAATTAGGGCGCACGTTAAGCCGTAAGTATCGGCAGTCATTCGTAGATCTTTGACAGTCGTTACAGTTTGACAGAAATCCGTAAGGCCTCTGCCTCGAATCTTGCGGGCAGCGGGGCGGAGGCGGCGGCGGCGGCGAGTGAGCGGCAGAATCTTATGCGTAAAATCAAACGGACCGGTTCTCGAAAACAGCGGCGGGGCGGTGGCGGGCAGCGAGCGGTGTACTTCTCGCGCTCGAATCTTGCGGGCAGTGAGCGGGCAGCGAGCGGTGTACTTTAAGTCAAGCGGTGATCGAGCATTAGGAGGAATAAATTTGAATCAAAAAGATGTTGCCGCCATTATTCAGACATTTCTTTCACTAATAAAAACAAATATCTCGTCGACACAATCGTGAACGAGAACGGGTCTCGATGCCCGCCCCGCTGCCGCGCCGCCCCCGCCACCGCCCCGCTGCACGCAAAATTCGAGGCAGAGGCCTAAGTCTGACAATCACACGGAGTATCGTGTTACCCAGTAACTGGGTGGTGGAGGTCAGATAGGCATATATAAAATTCTGGTGTTTAGCTGCATCACGTTAGACTGGCGGTCGACCTCAATTTTTGGACTTTATTATTTTTTCTTGTAATGTGCGTTTAGTTTGTGCGATACCTATAAACAATATTTCTTTCTTTCTTTTTCTAATATATTATCATCATCATCATTTAATCACAGTCGAATCCGAAGCTTTTTCAGCTTTGGAGTTTGGGGTCCGCTTTACCAGTCAAACTGCTGATCCACCATGACTTAGACCATGTTTTTCAAATATATTTTGTTGGGGAAAAACCAATAAATCTTAGTTACATTTGACAAAAAAATACCAAATATGGCTAACATGTTGTAGCGTATTAAAAGTATATTTTAACAAAATTAAAATGAGTTATAGATGTGATTGGTAGAAAATGAAAGTGTTGTCTTTTTGTCGCGTTAGGCAACAAAGTTGCATTTGTGGTAGTGTGTTTTGGGGTTCCGTAAAACAGAAAGGGAATGGAATGCCATTGTTACTGCAATGTTGCTTGTCGGGTAGAAGCGCCTAGTACTATGTAAGTAACGAAATATTTCATAGGCGTGGAATTTCCGTGTACTGCGCAGTTGTTTTGGCACACCTACGTTTATGCTCGTCAAAATTTTGAATATACACGAAGAAACTGTTTTCATTGCTTGTAGAAAAAATGAATTGATTAGAATACTTTTTATTATGTACACTTTATGTACATACCACCTACCATTATGTCTGTAATGTATATTACATTATAGATATAAATATAAAATATCCATTTTACAAACGGTGGCATGTTTCGCAAATATGACAGCACGCCAAGAGTTCACGAGGGTTTGGCGACGTCAAACTGTTTGTATTGTTGATTTCCGAACGAATCTGTAACTCTCTATTTGACGTAACATAACATCGCTTATTCAATATGGCGGACAGACTTCTGTCCGCCATACTGAAAAACAAAAAATAATAAATATCGGGGCACACCACATTGAAACAAAATAAACATTAATTGAAAACAGTCTTCGTATAATAATCATAATGAACTGAAATAATTAAAAACAATTAGCATAAGTAACTATAGGTATCTACTTACGCCTTGAATGATTTTGTAACAGTAGACAGTAGTTCAAATAAATACTAAACATTCTAGCCGTAGAACCTTCTTTCCTTTTAGTAATTTCCACTATGTATTAAAATCGCCTTTCGGTACACGTAGTCAATATGTTTTCTTTATAAAGAACTAAAATATTTTACACAATTGTTAGTTAAAAGGCGTATCTACATTATTATTTCGTCGAGATTTTGTTCTAGTTTAGGTAAAGCGCCGTAATTTCCGATGTCTAGTTATCATTGAGGAGGATTTATTTCGTACCAATGCTTACACTATTTAAAGTTTTACTACTTTTAGTGATTTTGCTTTTTTTAAGCAAATTGATAACATCTTGTAATAAACGCTGTATTATTTAGGGCCGATTTTTCCCATGTCAGATAGTTTTATCCGAGAAATAATATTGAAATTTTGATATTTCTTCCATACACAATCTGTCATACGTCAATTTCATTCCTGGAATAAAAATTATCTGTTGAATGAGAAATCGGCTTTTAATGTGATAGATAACTTAATCACTACTTTTTACAAAAAGTGATTTTTATAATAAAAACATAGAGATTTTTAGAAAACTTGAGGCTCTATCCTGCTAATACAATAGTGTCAGAATAGTCGCTCAGTGATCTCACAATGATTGAGTTTGACAAGTTTCGTAATCTAATAATAAAATGGTGACATTATGATTTTCCAGTGGTCAATCACTGACAATGGAATAGTGTTGGAATGACAAATTAATAAAAAAGCAGACTAAAGCCTCTGATGCTATGGTTCGATACTATTGCTAACTTACTACACCTAAGTTTTCAAGTTGATATTTTTACGGACTAGATCCGCTGGTGTTCTTTAGCTATATTCTTTACCTACATAGTAGGTAAAGAAAACCACACCCGAACCATAAGGATAATAAAGGTTAGGTAAACACATGACCAAAACTATACTAATATGTATATAAAGCTGAAGAGTTTGTTTATTTGTTTGAACGCGCTAATCTCAGGAACTACTGGTCCGATTTGAAAAAAATCTCTTTGCGTTGGATAGCCCATTAATCCAGGAAGGCTTTAAGCTATATAACATCACGCTGCGACCACCAGGAGCGGAGCATAACTAAGTCGACACGAACGAAGTCGCTGGCGGCCGCTAGAATTAATTTTAACTTCCCCGAAATTTGTCAATTTTTAAAAAAGTGACTACTCCATTTTGACGGCATTATTCTAAGGGATGCCATGTGCCGCGTGCCCTGCCCCCCTTCGCCCACGCATGTATTGCCTACCGCACAAATATTAAGTTACCTCCTTTTGCGAAATAATATTTATTTTTTAGGGGGATTTTTTAACGGTTTTGTAGGCATTAGTAGAATCAGTTATCGATACCTAACGATACCTTCACGGATCGGGCAGGGTTTTCTTTACATATTGTATTGTTAAAAAAAAAAAAAATTGAAATCCGCCAGCTTAAGATATTCTCATATGAATTATGGGATTCTATATTCCTTATCTCCAAGTCATCAAGGTCATCTCCTTTAACAGCGATATTGAAAGTGATCACAAGTGGCCGTGGTCTAGGATCACGATAAGGCGGGTGCGTCAAGGGCGAGCGTGGGCCAGTGAATGTTGGCGCCGCATTGCTTTATATACAGCTCAGAACTAAATTAATGGAAACTATTTGAATGCTGGAATTAGTCGTGCTGGCACAGAAATTTATAGATCCGGCGGTTTCAAGCACTTTCTAAGTTAATCTAAAATATGATTAAACCAAATGACTCACGGTTAAGGTAAACATAGTTAAGAAACCAGGAGTTCAATTACATAACTTTAATAATTAACTTACTGACACGTTATAAGAGTTCATTTAATTTGTTTTATAATTAGTTTTCTTGTAATTAGTTTTTACTTATTTACATTTCAATTTTAATTATATTTTATTTTTAGTTTTTGCTATGCTGGTATTTTGGCGTGGCTAGGTGGCATATGATTAATAATTTCATTTTTGTTGGGTTTTCTTGTGTTTTTTACTGTGCTGCTGAGGAGTTGGTTAAGCCATTTCCTCCTCCCAGCGAAAGTACTAGGAAGTGGCGAAGGGTGGGCGTTTTATGTAATATTGACGTTCAAAAAGTGCTGATTCTCAGATTTTCTTGATAATATTGTTAACACCAAGTTTTTAGCAAACGATCGAACCTAGCGTGGTGTAGTGGCGATAGACATATTCCTTTATTTTATTTATTAATTTAATTCAAGCAACTAGGGCTCATAGAAAATCCCTTGTGTTGGCATTTTTTTAGAAGATTCTGACGCTCTTCTTTGTTCTTTTCGGCAACAAATTGGTCTAGAGAAAACAGAACCGCAAAAGGGTTTGTAGGAAAGTTAGCGAAATTGAATTGCCATCAAGAGTTTTTTAATTTTCTATTTAACAAACCAGCACTTGTCTGCGATCCCGTCTGATGGTAGCAAATAGAAACTAAAAGATGCATTGAACTAAAATTAGGTTAAGATTGTAAACAAGGGAATCTGGGCCATTGTCTCTTTTTATTTGTACGGACGACGCAGGTCAAGCTACCCGAACCTGTTAAATCTAATAATAATAGTTATATAATTTAAATAGAGAAAACTTAAAACTTGCCTTATAGTAATTTAAAAGTTGCCATACAAGTGCTCTTTATGAATAAGTACAGCAAAAAAACTCTTGTTGAAAAAAAGTAAGAATTTTAGTATAAAAGTACCCTTTTAAAACTGTCATTGAAGAACGATATTATAGTTCTTTTTATACTTTCTTCAATCTTGTTAATGGTGATTAATATCGTCCAAATCTATGTCTAACCACCGCCGCCGTAAGAACTATTTCTGCTAGCAGCTCATATTATTAATCGACCTAAAAATTTTCCTTTTTAGTTTTACGGACGCAGCTGTGGTTATCATGTGCACGGAATTTAGGTTTCAAAATGGTCAAAGTTTAGGCTATAGTACATTATTTTCAACACCATTGTACACGTAGCCAGTAGTGCGCAACAATGTATGAATTAAGCTTCAGATACCTACTCCATGATGTATGCGTAGGCGGGTCGACTCTCGCACTAGGCGCCAGCGCAAATTAATGCAGAAGATAAATGCTATATTAGCGCCATTGAACGTAATGGTGGAAAAGAGAGTAATTATAAGCTTCTCTCTATCCTTATTGACTGGGAGTGGTCACGTTTTAAAGGCCGTAACTTTAGACTAGAGTTATAGGTTTGAACCCAGACAGAAGTTTTCATCATTATCATCATCCATAGCCGATTTCACCCATTGCTGAGCATAGTCCTCTGTTTTTGAATTTGAACGCTATTTTGGGTATTTTTTTTTTATTTTATCTATTCTATTAGTTATTGTCAAGGCCTGGCAGTTTGATTAATTTATTATGGTCTGCCCAAATCTCCTTTGTTCGTGCTTTCGTATTGTTCGTCGAATTCGTTGACCGAACCTTGACCGTCATAGTATGCGGTTCTATAAATTTTTAATGACAGTAAATCTGTGATTTAAGAAGGTATTTTCCAGTACTGGAATAAAATAGTTCAGCAGAGTGGATGGAGTGACCACTGCCTCTATACCCTTTCAGAAAGTTAAACAGCAGGGTAATTGCGTAAAACTGTTAGTAGCATTTGGTTTCATTTTGACAATTCAACAACATCCATCATCATCATCAACCTTTTTTATCATCCCACTGCTGGGTACAGGTCTTCTCTCATACAGAGAAGGATTGAACGTAATCACCACGCTTGCTCAATGCGGGTTGGCGATTTTAGACTTTAAGTCCAGGTTTCCTCAAGATGTTTTCCTTCACCTTCAGTCATTAGTACTTGAGAGGCTGGTGTTTTAATTACTAGGCCACCACGACTTCAAATCCATTGCGTTATTTATATTGTTGAGCAGTTAGATTTTTCGAACATATGGAGCCATTCTCCATCAAGCATATGCTTCAAGATGATTCCAATTGATAGGGTGCCAATTTAGGTTTCAGAAATGTTCTCTTAACATTCTAATGTAAGCTTGTCTGCAAAACAAGGGTTGAGTTAAAGTGAGTAGAGACTATGGAGATTCTGTTCCGACGAGTATTAGACTCGATTTATATTGCCATGGAGAGAATGAAACCTGAGCCCGCAGGCTAGAATGAAAGTACCAATGTACCTTTTCTAAGTTATATGTACTTTCTAGGTACCTATATCTTGGACACCAATGACTGAAGGTGAAGACAAACATCTTGAGGATTGACCCGCATTGAGCAAGCGTGGTGATTACGCTTAATCCTTCTCTGTATGAGAAGAGTGGGCGATAGACAACAGTGGGACGATAAAAAAAATTTTGACGATGATTATGTAGAATTGATTTCCTAAAAATTACTTATCAATTTGATTTTCTTTTAGTATGGAGTGTACAATCACAAAGACGCTATTTTGTTAGCAGATTAAGGTGATTGTCAAAATCGATCACTATGAGATCACTCATCGACCATTATGACGCTATTGTAATTGCAGAATAGGGCGCCTGTACTCCAGGTAAATACAAATAAATTATGGAAGCAAACCTTCTGTATGTTAACGTTTAATGGTACATACATACAAGTTTATTTCGCAAACCTCGTATGAGAAGGTCTTCGCTTCGTTAGGGAATGATTGTTTGTAAGTTAGACAAGCTTATTATGTCTATGTACTGACAAACATTGAAATATTGAGAGCGGCCGCGATTTACGAATTGTAGGTCGTAGGTTCGGATCCAAACAGGCGAACATAATAGGCTGATTACCTACGCTTATATTGATTACAACGTACCTAAGCGTAATCAGCTTATCATGTCAGAATGGAGAATAAACAAACACACCATATACACTCATACACACACATACACAGGTTTCAGTATCAGGTGATTTATACTTTGTGTAAATTATTTCATCACCACTCCTCTCAAAACGGCGAAGGAAAATATTATGAGGAAACCGGCATCCTAGAGGCAAAATTTTGAAACCGCACTGGGCCTGCGTTGTGGATTACTTCTCACTTCCTCTCGCCGTGAGCCTTCATCCAAGGAGTGGGGAATGTTATGTTATGTATGAATGTTATGTTATGCTGAGCTTCTATGGGTCCTGGGGTGTACTTAAATATGCCTTTCTCATGAATTTAGAATCAAACGTAAAAATAATATTACATCTCCGACTAAGCAGTTCCAGTGATTAGTGCTTCTTCTCTTCTTCTTCAGCCTATGGATGTCCACGCTGACCGGTCTTGTGTTGCCCGCATCCATTGGCTTCCCGCGACCTTCACACGGTCATCGATCCACCTTGTTGGGGGCCTCCCTTATGCTTACGGTCAGCAAATGGGTTGTATCCTAAAAAATAATGTAATGTCCATCAGATAGATTTATAAAAAATATTGAAAAAGTATTTTTTATTTTTTCTTTCATTCAAATACTTAGGAAGATATATTGATTTGAAATGTCGCATGACGTCACGCCGTGGTACAAAATATACAACGGCGTGACGTAATTAGCCCCCACTTCGTAACTTCAATACGCTATATCTCAGAAATTTATGGTAATTTCGACAAAATAAAAATACAGGTATTATTTTTTTTATTATCTATAAGACGTTATAATTATTTTTTTTTTAATTTCCACACCTTGGATACATCCCTATTAAATACCATTTACATGATATGATTTTATTATGTACTTTCTAGCATTTTAAAGTAGAAGCTAAGATTTAAAAGAGAGAGTGCTGTTTTTTAATTATAAGACACTTCGGTTTCGGTTGTCGAAAATATTTGGCTCAGTAATAATAATTTGGAAAACATAAGTGCCAATCGACATTATTTGATGCTAATTGTACTATAAAAACAAGCAAACTCTTCTGTTTTATTGATAGTATACTAAGATACTCGTATATATTAATGTTTTTGGCTGTATTTTTCTTTTTAAGTATTCCATTAGGGGAAAAATACGGACAGAAAAATAGGAGAAGTAAATGTACTAAATGAAGGAAAAAGCAAATGTAGAAACTTCAAAGTAACTGAATTACAGACATTAATTAATATAGTGGACATAACTAACGAAATGTACGTGTACTAAAAGCTACCTTTATGTAAAATTTCGGTGAAAACACATGCGTTGTTTTAACTAATCAACCCGCATTGAGCAAGCGTAGTGATTACGCTCAACCCCTCTCTGTATGAGAGGAGACCTGTGCCCAGCAGTGGGATGATAAAAATGTTGATGATGATGACGTGCGTTGTTTATGAAAATAGAGTTGAATGTATGTGTAGTACTCTGAGAAGTGTTAGCAATTAAGTTTAGATTGGTTAAAACACCAGCCTCTCAAGTATGAGTGCGCGGGTTCGATTCCAGGTCGGGCAAGTACCAATGTAACTTTTCTAAAGTTATATGTACTTTCTAAGTATATCTTGGACACCAATTACTGAAGGTGAAGGAAAATATCTTGAGGAAACCTGGACTTTATAAGTCTGAAATCGCCAACCCGCATTGAGCAAGCTTGGTGATTACGCTCAATCCTTCTCTGTATGAGAGAGACCTGTGCCCAGCAATGGGCCGATAAAAAGGTTGTTGATGAATGGATAACAGACAGATAGGCATAGGTACAGTAGACTTACCTGAGCCTAAACAATGTGGAACAATGACAGTTTTGTCTATTAATGTCTTCTGTTTTTTTTTGTATATTATTATACGTTAATTTTAGCGTGGAAATCCCCATGAAAGAAAGGTTGAGGAATACCTTTTCCTTTAATGTTTTATTATAAGAGCAGCCCAGTGCTATCGCCTGCTATTTAGGAGTTGTCCTAAGTATGTTTTAACCCAAACAGGCACTTTGTGCAAAGGACTGGAACAATTTTCCAGCGGCAGTGTTTCCGTCGGACTACAATTAAAGTGTCTTTAACGCTAGAGTGAATAGTCTTTTAATAAACAAGCGCGATTTCCCATCAACGATTGCATCATTGCATCAGGAGGGATTGCGGTCAAGTATCAGTTAAAAAAAAATATTTTATCACCTCTGCTCCCAAAATAGGAAGGAAAACACCGTAAAGAAAACAGCACGTCCTAATATCAAATATCTACAAATCCATATTAGGCCCGCATACTTTTTTTTTTTTAATGATTATAAACTAGCGCTTGACCGCAATCCCGCCTGATGGTAAACAGTGATGCGATCGTTGATGGTAAAGCGCGCTAGTTTATTAAGAGCCTATTCACTCTGAAAAACTGAGCGAATAGGAAGGAAGACGGCAGTTGAGCGAGGTGATGCAATGTTAAACCCAACAACACAACCAACGATGCTGCGCCAAAGGGAGATTGATCTGAAGACCCTCCACGACCAAACCCACAACACAACAACATTAGGCGCATCGCATCTGGCACACTTCGCAACACAACTGCTCAGACCCGTCCTCCGTACGACTTCACCAGACATCATGCCGGAACACGACAAATCGCTTGGCGGCAAGGCTTTGTCTGGTGGGTGGTAACTTCTGCCGACTTATGTCTCGTTCCCTCTTGCAAAGAAGCTGCCAATGTGGATTTCTGGTAGGTGAACATTAAAAGCTGATAATGTATAATGTTTTATTACAAAAAAAAAGTTAATGGACAAAGACTGTTACTAACCAGGGTTATTAGTAGAATAGTTTATTAGCCTAGATTCTTTACAGCATCAAGCAAAACCTGCAGAATTTTATTACCTATGCTTGAAGTATAGAAATATAAATCTAGCTTAATAGATTAATTACCTGAGTGGTAAAAGTGTTAGGATAGGGTGTTTATAGGTTCTTTACTCTGTCAGTGAATTAAAGGGCTATAATATTGCTATTGTCATTTGTAGATCTTTGACAATCATTACGAGTTGTCAGAAGTCCGAAAGTCTGACAATCACACGGAGCATCGTGTTACACAGTAACTGGGTTGTGGAGTTCAGGCTGGCAATTTTGTCAGCGGCCGTGTTTCCGTCGGACTACAATTTGAGTGTCTTCAAGGTTAGAGTGAATAGCCTCTTAATAAACTAGTGCGCTTTACCATCAACCATTTGCGTCACTGCTTAGCATTAGGCGGGATTGCGGTCAAGCGCTAGTTTATAACTTATAAAAAAAAAAAATAGGCCTGTATATAAAATTCTGGTGTTCAGCCGCATCAGGTTAGACTGGCGGTCGACCTTAATATTTTGACTTTATAATTTTTTTGTCTTTATTATTATTTACTTGTAAAGTGCGTTTTGCCATTTACAATCTTGGTCCTAGAGATTCTCTTAGAGAAAAATTCAGAGAGGTGAACATTCTGACTGTAGCTTCACAATATATATTTGAAAATCTTATGTACCTATGTACATAAAAATATATCGGATTTTAAGAAAATAAGCAATGTTCATAATATAAATACCAGGAACAAACACAATCTTGCTGTACATCACACTCGTCTCCACAGAGTAGGCAACTCGTTCATGGGTCAATGTATACACTTTTACAACAAGCTTCCCATGGACATTCGAAACATACCTATTAAACGATATAATTACTATATAAAGGCCAAACTTTGCAAAAAAGGGTATTATAAAAACTCAGATTATTTAGAAGACAAAAAAGCTTGGGACTGAGCTGCTCGCTCTGTTAAGCATTGTTATTAAGCAATATGCGTAATTATAACGTAAATTATTGTAAACATTTTCATTTTTAATGTCTGGACTTGAAAAAAAACGATGTTCCCTGAGTTTGTTTCAGCTATTTTTTCTCAGAGGTAGTCAGTTAGGAAATGCCGGCTTCATCCAGTTAAAAAAAAAAACATATGACGTGTAAAAGTGATCAGTGATCCTGCTTGCTTAATAAACGATTTCATTTCATTTCGTTTTGTTTGTGCGTAATAAACTTATATTTCTTTCATTCTTTTACTAATAACTGTAGTTGGGAATACCAATGATGGGATGTTGGGAAAAAGCTAGGCTGATTATTATAAATGCGGAAGTTTGTGAGTACCTAGGGATGGATGGATATGTTTGTTACTATTTAACGCAAAAACTACTCAACCATACCAACCAACAACCAAGAATACACAAACTTATGCGGGAGAAAGCGAGGGCTGCAACTAGTTATTTATATAGATAACAACAGGACAAGATGTCGGTGATCGAAGTAGGAAAGTAGAACAGGAGACAGTAAATTTTCTGTTTCTTGTTGACATAATTATGTGTTCTAAATAATAAACCGAAAAAAAATATCCGGAATTGGTGACACAGAAATTTTTAATTACGAATTGACGATTTTTTTTTTTATTTTCTGGGGGAAACCTTCCAAAGGCACCCGACCTCTGCAGACCGAGGCCGGGGAGTGTGGGATTTTTACCTCACTAACCTCCCCGGTGATCACCATCGCCCATAGGGGTGGTCCCGGCTCCTCTTAAAAGACCAATTCCGGAACCGCCTTTACGCAACGCCTGTAAAGGTAGGTCTCTGAGGAGACTGTAAAGGAGCCTTCCCTTGATCTCGTTGTGTTCGGCAGCACGTGACCACTATGCCACCGTCTTCCCTGGGGTCAGTTGCTGGGTGTACAGATTCCCCACTCTGTGCGCCCGTGACCCCAAAAGTCCTGTCCAAAAATACCTATTGTGGGTAAGCGGGTTTACGACATTCACTTGCAGTGCGATTCTGTAACCCTCCTATGAATAGTTAGGTGAAGTGAGTGTGGACTTAGGTGTCATTAAAAACTAATGCTGATCATTGACAATATCGACAGCTCAACAACACGTCAAAACACCTAACTGTTCACAATGAGACGGAGAGGATCCTCGGACCTCAAACTCGCTCGTGGGTAAGCGATGGTTGAGGTCTACGTTGGATCAACCATGACCAGAAGATGTATGTTCACTCTTGCGTTGAATGCTGGTTGGTTTAACTTTGGCGCTGGCAGTGAGATGCACACAGGCCGTGCGCGTAATATATGTGAAAGACTAGTTCTAAGTACGACTATTAGGGAAACCAACCAAATGCGGATGGAATCCTGCAGTACGTGTATCTGCACTACGCAATCTCAGTCTTAAATACTATTGCATAAATCGTATATCTCAGAAACTGTCCTCCAAGAATTTATATTGCAGTAACGCTACTAACATCTTTGGAACCAAAACTTTGGTCATTACCGTTGGGTAATCAATAGCAAGTTTCCTAACTTTCCTGAAAGAGGTAGTAAGTTGTTCTTGTTCTAATGAGGTAATTAAAGAATTTCTATATTTTATAAGGTGGTATATAGACTCTAACACTTGAGCTGATTTAGTTACTGTAAAACCTACCATTGATAGCCACAGACGGCAGAGTCTGCCTCTTTAAATGGTTTAATTATGATTTTTTTTTAAACATATTGAGTTGTTAGTTGGCGAGCAGCACCGTGTGTAATTGTTATATGAACCATTTGGAGCCTTCCTCATCAAAATCTAAATAACATAAACGCATAATAATGTCCAAAAATCGTATTTTTCTGACTGACTGTATAGTGGTGCGTACGGTCGTACGTCCAGACGACAGCAGGTAAAGCTTGGGAAGCCTCTTGTTGGGAAACTACGAAGGTGTTACATCTCCGTTGGCGCAAAATGTGAACAGTAGAGAAAAAGCTGTTTTAGCTGTTGCGTGATCCACTTCATCATCATCATCATCATCATTTCAGCCGAAAGACGTCCACTGCTGGACATAGGCCTCCCCCAAGGTTCTCCACGACGAACGGTCCTGCGCCTTTCGCATCCAGCGGTTTCCCGCGACCTTCACCAGGTCATCGGTCCACCTTGTCAGGGGCCTACCCACGCTACGTCTTCCGGTGCGTGGTCGCCACTCGAGAACACGTCGGCCCCATCGGGCATCGGTCCTACGGGCAATATGTCCAGCCCACTGCCACTTTAGTGTTGCAATTCTTCGGGCTATGTCGGTTACTCTCGTTCTTCTGCGGATCTCCTCATTCCTGATTCGATCACGCAGTGAAACCCCAAGCATACCCCTCTTCATTGCCCTTTGAGTGACCCTGAGCGTTCTCATAAGGCCCATTATTAGCGACCACGTCCATATCCATAAGTCATCACTGGCAGCACGCACTGGTCGAAGACTTTTGTCTTGAGACACTGCGGTATTCGGACGAGAAGATTCTACGTTGCCTCCCGAAAGCAGCCCAGCCTAGTTGAATTCGACGATTGACCTCTTTCTCGAAGTTAGACCCTCCTAACTGGATAGTTTGTCCCAGGTACACGTAACTGTCAACAACTTCGAGAACAGAGTCTCCAATCTTTATAGGAGTCGGTACAACATGGGCATTAGACATGACTTTCGTCTTGCCCACTTCACCACGTCTCTTTCTCGTCGTGACGAAATAACTTTGCCATTTTTGGGACATAACTGAATATTGTTGTCCGAATCTTAAAATTAATTAATTCGTTGAATATATATAAAAACGAACAAACTCGAACTTAACAATTTTTTATTCTTTTTTACAATGATATATCATTTTTATAATAAAAAAAAGAAAACATATAAAAAACAATAATGTTATAAAAAAGGTTCTAAATAATATAAAAAGAGTATTGCTTAGTCGGCAATACTGAAAATTATATTCATCCCCATTAAAAACACGAGCTGGGTCCTGAAAGATGCCAAAATAGTTGTTTTCCTTAAGACAAAGATCAATTTGGTGAAACCATCCTTTGATGTCTTTTACTGACACATTAGCACTAGCTAATTTGACAGTTTCGACAATGCGTTCGCCGAGTTCTGGATGACGGCATATAAAGAGGTCATACCATTTCATTCCAGGTATGTCATCTTTAAAGGGGTTTTCTCTTCCTGACTACTCAAATTTTCTTTTTGGAAATCCTTTCCAAAAATGATGGAATTCTAGAATTTATTATTTTTTTATACCTGGAAAGAAATGGTATGACCAGTTTACACCCCGACATCCAGCAATCAGCGAACGCATTGTCGAAACTGTCAAATAAGCCAGTGCTGATGTGTCAGAAAAGACATCAAAGGATTTTGTTTTTATAGATAACCAATTTATCAGCATGATTCTGATCGAATTATCAGCACCATGCTGATAAATGGTAAATAAAAGTTTTAGCACTATACTAAGATTTGGATTCTGATAGTACCTATATATAAATTACTTTAAAAAAACAAAATGAATTCTATGCATAAATTACACAATTTACATTTAAAAAAGTATGAATTTAGTATTTACATACTTTTTTGAGTTTATCGGCACCAGTGCTGATAATTTAGAATTTACAAAATATTAGATCCAATTATCAGCACCACGTATTTTACCAATTTATCACCATAATCTCAAATTCCACTCTTCAAATTATCATCATAAAATATCAGCTAAATCGGTAGTTTCAATATAAAATTTGTAAAAAATCCCGATATATCATAAAATGGAAACACATGAACTTACAATAGAACTCATGAACTCACAAGAAACAGGCAAAAACAAATGTTTGTTCATACAATTTCTGCCATTTTGTACTGTCAAAGGATGTTGTTCGCAATAGTAGGATTCCAAAATTGTACATTTATTTATTTATTAGTGTGGTACCCCAAATTAGTAAGTGAAAACCTAAGAATTTGATAATTTATTCGGAGTGCACATAATTTGGTGCAGTGCTAGCGTTTGGGTTATTCATCTTACGTGCCGTACGTACGACACGTATGTACGTACGGTCAGCAACAAAACTCAATCAACATGATATTCGATAATGTACTTTTTGCCATTTTATAAAAGAATCTTTGAGAGAGAAAGAATTGCTCTTTAATTAAATGTCACATCGGTTTCGATTTTAGTAAAATACTTTGCCCATTAATTATGATTTCGTAAACAAAAGGTTTAATCGACTTCTGTCGCTCACAGAACCATCGAAACGGATTTAGAACATTTTCGGTGACCGAAATTTGCTTTTAAACGCCTTACACAAAGTTTATCCGTTTTCTTAATCATGCTCTAAATTTTCATAATAACACGTTCAATTAGATATTTTAATTTGGCGCTCCTATAGTTATGTATTTGGCTGTAATTTAAAACGTTGTTCATCACATAAAGCTTATGGTAATTATATTTAATACCTTTATACATAAATCTGTCTATAACCGATCCTCAAAACATTAATTAATTAATTCTAATGAATTTAAAACGATACGAATTGATGAAAAGTTTAGGAACTCGGATATTATATAACCAGATATTATGTTTTGCCCAATTAGTATTGAATTTATTATGTAAGTTGGTTGAATAAAATTAATTAGAAAATAAGGTTACAATTTATTGGTGCTAAGCTATAATAAGTTGGTGATTTTAATGCAACGAAAAGACTAATGGGCATTATAAGAAAGCTCAGGGTCACTCAAAGGGCAATAGAGAGGGCTATGCTTGGGGTTTCATTGCATGATCAAATCAAAAATGAGGGGATCCGCGGAAGAACGAGAGTAAACGACATAGCCCGAAGAATTGCAACACTTAAGTGGCAGTGGGCTGGACACATTGTCCGTAGGACCGAAGCCCGATGGGCCTGACTGTGACTGTGGGTAGGCCCCCGAGAAGGTGAACCGACGACCTGGTGAAGATCGCGGGAAACCACTGGATGCGGTGGTGATGATGAAAAGACTAAAACACTGAACGCTAAGCAATATAGTATCTGAAAGACGTTCATAAATACTGGAATAAAAAAAAAAAATGTTGTAATTTTATTAAATTTTCTTCTCTGGCCGTAAAATACTATTATGTATTTTATTTGAATCTCGAGAGAGCTAAATTGCTCTCACATTTTCGAGTTGAGTGTGATAGAATTTTTTTACAAGCTTTATTGATATCCGATCTTTGTAGTGTCTTGATCTGATATCAGATCTTTATTCTCTTTCTGGAGTATATTTTTTTTAAGTAGTTGCTGAACAAATTTAGTTTAGATCGGTTGGTCGCCAGAGGCAAATTGGAGAATATTATAAATACCTTGTTTCAAGGCATCAGAGGCCCTAGTCTGTTATTACGATAGTGTCAGAATGGTCGATCAGTGATCTCACAGTGATCGATTTTATTTTAAGTTAAACAAAAATTAACTTCATTACAATGAGAACTAAGTTGCTTATAAAGGTTAGTAGTTAGGTTACTTTGTCTGAATTATGTACTTATTGTTCTCAAATGATGAAGGAAACCTGAAAAATTCGACTACGGTCCACTTCCACTTAGGGAGAGGAGGCCTATTGCCCAATGGTGGGAACCTCATGGCTACTTTAACTCTGTCATGGCCTATATGATCATCTGTTCACTAAAACACAAAATTCTGTTCTTATGCAAACCGTTCTTTTAAACGAGATAAAGTCCAGTAGCGTAATAGTCGCTTAGTGCGCACCTCGCAACTCAAAGTAAACATAATTATTGAAAGCACTTCTCAAGTGCAGTCAATGGGTATTGAAATAACACCACGGCTAAGCAAATAGTTTTTGTGCATGTTAATGAACTGGTAGTGTGTAATGTCTTCTAGGGTTGTCTCGAGAGAATTATGAAACCACACATTATAATTTTTTGTATTGCGGACCGAAAACTCTGTAAAATGACATATTTGTGTTTTTGTAATAGGGATGTATCCAAGGTATGAAAATCAAACAAATAATTAGTCCGTCTTATAGATAATATAAAAAATTAAGACCAGTATTTTTTATTTTGTCGAAATTACCAAAAACTACTAAGGTATAGCGTGTTAAAGTTACGGAGTGGGGGATAATTCTGACAATTCAAAAGTGCCTGTAACTGGTTTATTTGAAATAAATGCTTTGATTTTGATTTTGATTAATTGTACCACGGCGTGACGTCATGCGATATTTCAAATCAATATATCTTCCTAAGTATTTGAAAGAAAGAAAAAATAAAAAATACGTGTTCAATGTTTTTTATAAATCTAGATGACACACCTTGTGATGTCATCTGACATTATGCTGAGTTGTGACCCTTTTGGCATTATAAGCTGAGTTTTAAATACATTACTTTTATTGTAATGTCAATAAACGAATTTTTCTCTCTTTCTTTACATTCAAAATTTAGTAATTTTTTTTTTGTATGCAATAACTCCTAACTTACTACTCCTAACTTTTCATAAGGAATTTACAATAATTTATTTACTGAGAAAATGAAGTTCTAATATATCACCGTACAACCAGAGATATGAAAGGGAGGAAGGAGACTTTTGGGCCCAGTAGTTGAAATGCGCATTAAAAAACCTTTATATTTTTCTAAACAAAATCACCAAAATATGGTAATACATCCTATGCTTCTACGTATGAATCGAGTAAACTTCTTGTAGTCTTCGTGGAGTGTAGGTATCCACTTAGAAATTATTTTTCGATATCCCACCGCAAAAAGGGTGAAATGGGGGGAATCCGTTTGAATTAAAAATCTTGTTCCTTGAGTTAATAAACTTGAAATACAATCCTTATTTAAGTAAATTATGAAGACTGACAGTTATTGTTTTCCTAAACTAACTAGCAAGGGATCTGGGTTCTATGGTTTCAAAGTTTGTGTGGAAGACTTTTAGCGTGAAGTCCGATTTACTCGAAATTCAATATTTATATGAAGGGTTGGTTCTCAGCCTAATTTGAATAAATTACTTTTTATACATACCTATGCTTGAAAGAAAAGAACGTCAATCTTGGTATTTCGAAAATCTACCCTTGACGGACTGAAAAGAGGTAGTACACAATAATCGAATAGTGAATACTAGATATCTTCCTAAGTATATGAATGAAAGAAAAAATAAAAAATACGTGTTCAATATTTTTTATAAAACTGTCTGATGGACATTAAATTATTTTTAGGATACAACCCAATTGCATAAACCACCATATGCGCGCTTTAACCACGCTTTTCTCCCTTCTTAACTCACCTACTCCTCCTTTTTATCTTGAGATTCACTTCCAATATTTATGTTCTTCACACACTAAGAATCTGTGATCTTCTAACAATTTTCTCTTACTTTGTCCTTCACATACTTCTTCATTTCATATTCAATCCATTCTTCTGTGGAATGTGCTTCCTCTTGATATCAGGATGGCCGCCAGTCGGTTTGCATTTAAGCGGAAATTGCAGAGTTATTTTCGCAACAAAGTTTTAGTTTTGTATGTATATATTATAAGTAAGTATTTTGGTAATACTATGTATGTGTATATAGCTTATTTAAGTATTTATTTAAATAGTGTTATGAGTTTTTTCTTTATCATTTTTTCAACTAAAGCACCTGCCATCTAACCTCTTCACCAACTGCGGTTGACTGGTAGAGAATGCCTAAGCCATTAAGTGCACCTCTGTACAATTCATGTGCGAAAGAATAAATAAATAAATATATTTCTTGAAAGCCCTGTATCTTCTCGACATGACACTGCAAGCCATATGAGTGTCTGCTGAGCGGTTAGCCATCTTTTTAGGGTCTACAGTTACAGTAATAAAGGTCTGAGGTTGTGAAACTTTGTAATTTAAGTGTGTTAGATAATAAACTGTGGTTATGAAGTAGGTATTGTTGTCGTGTGTATAGTTTAGTTTTATGAGCATCCTGTAAACATATTTTCTTTCCTTCTTTTCTTTTTATTATGAGAGTATTTACAATGTAATTTGTAAATACATATAAATGGAACAGATTTAAAATGTCGCATGACGTCACGCCGTGACGTAATTAGCCCCCACTCCATAACTTTAATAGGCTATATCTCAGTAGTTTTTGGTACTCGTAATTTCGACAAAATAAAAAATACGGGTCTTAATTTTTTTTATTATCTATAAGACTTACTAATTATTTTTTTGATTTTCATACCTTGGATACATCCCTATTAGGGTGCAGGCTAATTCGATCAGCTTCTGTCTTGAAATCCCTTCTGCTTTCTGGCTATATACACACATCAAAAGTGTCTAGGGATCAACATATATTTTTGCAATAACTTTTCTCCTGATTGATATTAATTAAATTTTTCTTTAAGCATTCATCAAATAAAGTGTTTTCGTTTGTCACAGTAACGATAAACCAAGTCACCTTTGCATTAATAAAGAAATTTGCCATTTTCCTAATAAAGGGATATTTGACATTTGAACCACTAACACAAAAGTTCGAAAAAAAGACTGAAATAACAGTTTTCTCTAAAATTTTATTGGGTAACTTAAACAATTAATAATCCGTGTTTCTACCGCGAACACTAACAACACAAGAACATCGGTTTGGCATACTCAAAATGAGTTCATCCAAATCACGCTGAGGAATGGCCGCCCATGTTCGTTGCAACAACAAAAAAAGGTCTTCTTGCGACTGGATACCCTCCATATTCGGCAGAGCTCTTCTCTGTAGCATATCCCATGCATGCTCAATCGGGTTCAAGTCTGGCGACTGAGCAGGCCAGGGCAGGACATTGATGTTAGCTGCGGCGAGAGTCTGTCTTACAACTCTTGCGGTGTGCGGTCGTGCATTATCATGCATTAACCGAAATAAGGGACCGATTTGCACTTGTAGAGGAACGATGACGTCTGATACAATCGTCTCAGCATAAATTTGAGCGTTGAGGTTGCCTCTGATCCAAATCAACTCAGTTCTTCCGCCGATCCAAATACCCGCCCATACCATGATGGTTCCACCACTATAAGGATGGACTTCCTGGCAGGATTTTAATCGCTGTTGGCGTCCAGGGGTTCTCCAGTGTCGTATACGTCTTGTATCCGGTCTCATACCAAAACGAGACTCATCAGAAAAGCACACGAAACGCCATTGTTCTTCTGCCAAATTTCTGTGTTCAAGAGCCCATTGATATCGAATCCTACGATTGTGCATTGCTATAGGTGGTACCCGTAGCGGTCTTCGGGAATGAAGGTTCACTTCATGCAAGCGGTTTCTGACTGTTTGGTCGCTAATTAAGTTCCCTGAAGAGTGATGAAGCCTCACAGCTAACATCATGGCGGTTATTGTTGGAGCTCTTCGAGTTAAGATTTGAATGTATCGGTCTTGTCTCCGTGTGGTACAGCGATACCGTCCTCCATGACGCTCAGCCACGGTACCAGTGCTTCGGTAACGTGTCCAAAGTCGACTGATAACACTCTGACTTGTATTCAGAGCTAAAGCCACAGTACGTTGCCGGGAACCAGCTTCTATCATTCCCACGGCTCTGAGCATTTCTTCCCTGCTTAAATGACGTCGCCGCTCCATAATAACGTTGGTTTTAATCAGTAGTAGGGAAACAGTAGCACTAATAATGTCTTCAATGCGTTGTATGTTTTTATAGGGAAAATATTGACAGCTGATTTTCATCTTTTACTCGAATTTGATTCACAGTTCCTGATTCAAATTATGAAATGCACCAAAAAGGATCCATATAAATTTATAAAATCATAAATTTATTACAAAGCCACATCTCAATCTCAAGAAATCCGCATAAAAATGCTTGATCCCTAGACACTTTTGATGTGTGTATTATTGTAAACCACCAGATAAATTCTTGCCGCTAAGCGATTCGTCGTGTTCCGGCATGATGTCTGGTGAAGCCTGGGTCTGAGCAGTTGTGTTGCGATGTGTGTCGGTTATGATGCGCCAAATGTTGTCATGTCGGGAGTTTGGTCGTGGAGGATCTCCATCAATCTCCCTGTGGCGCACAATCGTTGGTCCTGTTGTTGAGTTTAACATTGCACCACGTCGCTCAACTGCCGTCTCCCTTCCTATTCACTAAGTTTTTTTTTTGGCATCACTGCTTACCATCAGGCGGGATTGCGGTCAAGCACTAGTTTATAATTATCAAAAATAAAATAAAATAAAATTGTTAATATAAATGGGTTCTTCGCTTTTTCGTGTCAGTCGTAGTCTTCTTCGATGTTTTATGTTGTTTGAGATCAGTTCGCAGTCAGGTAAACTGCTTCATTAGTGGCTGGAAAACTGATTAACAATACACAACGTTATTTTTTATGTATGCGAAACCTGAATATAGTTTGTTCAGAATAAGCAACTGAATCGATTCCAATCATTTTTACACCATGTTATAAAGATAAAGAAAAAAAAATGTTATTGAATATACGCAGTATCCTCAAGTCTCAATAAGAAACATATTTTATAATGGACGTATTATAAAATATGTTTCTTATTGAGACTGTTAGCAGCAAAGTTGAATGTTAGCAGTATAGATGAAATTAAATGCTTCTCCTCATTACTAATCCTACCTACACTGTCAGGTCATTTGTAAATACTAATAAAGATTCATGTATTTACTGCGTTCTCGTATACGTGGTGTAGACAGAATATTTTAAGTTTTTTCGTCAGGTCACAAAGTGTAAATTTATTTTAATCTAGCGATCTGTGCTTACTTTGCATGGTTGTTTACATTTTTCCCAAACATCAAGAAGAGTTTATTTTACGTTTGATATAAATGTACATTATACAAAAAAAAAAAAAAAAATTGTCTACACCAAGGTGAAAGCTATTGTTGATTTCAGCATATATATTGTATAGCAGAATAATATGTTCACACACAGACAAGACAAGAAAGGCGATCTCAATTTATAATGGTATGTATAGATACCTATAACAAATGAATTGACAGCCCTATTCTCTCTCCAAAGTGCGAAGCCACAGATCAGCGGTCAGCTATCTCTACAGAGCCTGTACAGTTAGAATTTAAAATATGTTGTTCTTAGCTTGACACTTTTGAGGCGATGGTGATTTATTTGTTAGAAATGAGTATTTGCCTTCTAATGTATCTTCATTATGGACAGAATAATACTGTATAGAAATTTCGATAGAGTTTGGAAGCTTCCATGGCGTAGCGGGTTATTGGAGCCCTTAAAAGTCCAACAATTGGTCTAGCTGCAATGCTTCGGGTTCTCATCCCCTTCGGGTTGTGGAGGTCAGACGGCAGTCGCTTCACGGAAAATATCGAAGTTTAGCCAAAATCAGCAGTAAGACTGGTAAAGCGGATCCCAGCCTCCAAAGATGAAAAAGCTTCGGATGCGAATGGGATTAGCGCTGAGAAATTTTTGATAGAGTCTGGAGATAACAAATCGAGTGTAGTTAAAATATAACAAAGATATCTAACATCGGGTGCTTTTTATCTGTATTTTCTCTCATTTCACAAAAAAATCAATCCATATTATATGGCAGCTTGATTCTCATAATATTGTCAGTTAAGACAATATTGACTATGGTAGTAGGAGACTTTACTTACTCAAGTGGTCCCTGGCTGAACCTTTCAATCTATGCTTGTGGATGTAGTAGACGAAAGAGAAGCATAAATTATTTGGAATATTCAGTGTGCTTAATGCAATTAAGTCGAATATAAATCCTTAGAAAATATATATAAATGAGATTATCTCATTACATATTATCTTATCTGAAGAATATTTTTAGTTTCGATCGTTGCATACATATGATTCCAAGTGACTCGTTGTGTTCCGGTATAATGTCTGGTGAAGCCGTATGGAGGATGGGTCTGAGCAGTTGTGCTGCGATGTGTGCCAGATACCATGCACCAAATGTTGCTGTATCGGCAGTTTGAACGTGGAGTGTCTCCAGATCAATCTCCCTTTGGCGCAACGTCGGTCGTGTTGTTGAGTTTAACATTGCATCACCTCGCTCAACTGCCGTCTTCTTTCGTATTTACTTAGTTTTTTTGAGTGAATAGGCTTAATAAACTAGCGCGCTTTACTATCAACGATTGCATCTCTGCTTACCATCAGGCGGGATCGCGGTCGTTAGTTTATTAAGAGCCTATTCACTCTAGCGTTGAAGACACTTAAATTGTAATCAGACGGAAAAACCGCAGGCAAATTGTTCTAGTTCTTTGATGTACGCGGTATAATAGATGAGGGGAAACGCTTTGTCTGGAATCGGATCGTAGCAGTGTCACCAACAATGTAAATTATATATTTATGGCTACTGATATAGACTATTCGGATTTTTTTACACCTAGTTTTCCAAAACTGGTGATATGGAATGTAATCTAGTGAGCTTGATCGCCCCTTAAATCATTATCACTATAGCTTTACCTATCACAACTAGTACATCGATGCTAATTGACTTATATGCTTGTACCAACCTGTTATACATGAGGACAGAGAAACTTATCATGTACCTACAACATAACAGGGTTACTAAGAATCTAATTGAATACCAGTTCCGTTATATATAAATAATTGGATTTTTTCCAGTCCGTAGGCAAATGGCAAAAAGCGGATCCCTTATAGATTCTTCATGTCTGTCTGTCAGTCTGTCCGTCCGTATGTCACAGCTATTTTTTTTCGAAACTATAAGAGCTATACTGTTGAAACTTTGTAGGTAGATGTATTCTGTGAACCGCATTAAGATTTTGATGCAAAAATAAAAAAATAAATAATAAATATTGGGGGCTCCCCATACTTAGAACTGAAACTCAATTTTTTTTTTCATCAAACACATATACCTACGTGTGGGGTATCTATGGATAGGTCTTCAAGAATGATATCGAGGTTACTAAAATATTTTTTTTCTAAACCGAATAGTTTGCGTGACAGACACTTCCAAAGTGGAAAAAGTTGGTCCCTCCCTCTAAACTCCTAAAACAAGAAAATGAAAAATCTAAAAAAAAAAAAAAAACATATGATATACATTACTATAAAAACTATCAACGAAAATTGTTTTGAACGAGATCTAGTAAGTAGTTCTTTTTTAATACCTCGTAAATCGTAAACCGCTTATTACCGCGTAATCTTTCATACAAATAACAATTTCATACACATAAATCAATGGTAAGGAACCCTTTGTGCGTGAGTCCGTCACGCACTTGGCCGATTTTTTTTGATGGTGCAGTTTTATTGAATGATATCATTGAAATAATAGAGGAAGTTCTGTATTTAGTGTCTATTTAATTACTATGTGGTCGAGTTCTTATTAATATTCCGTTTATTTTTCTGCATACACAAATTGATTGACATTTTTAAATATTTATAAAAACATACATAACAATATAAAAAAGTGTTCCATCTTTGACGGGAGCAGGGTCCAAGCTACCGGTGGTTAGGGCTAAAGAGACAGGAACCTCACGATGTAGGCCGTATTGAGGAGTACTGCCTTTTGAATAAGGCCCTTGATCCAACTGCCTAACGAGAGCCTCAATAGATTATTAATATTATATCATATTAAATTAATTAACAATGAATAGTGCGGAAAACCTCAAACGGCGGAAATACCCCAATCTCATTGGAACCTATACGTTCGAGCCGTTTTGGGTTGAAACACTAGGGCCATGGGGTCCGAGTGCACATCTGTTATTCGAGATATCCCCAAACGTCTAATCGACTCTTCACGTGACTAGAGGGCTGGGCTATTTTTTGGCCAAAGAATCAGCATCGCCATACAACGTGGCAATGCTGCCAGCCTTTTGGGCACGTTTCCTGTTTGACAGCGATGCGGATGAATTTTTGATGCCCTCTAGTTTTTTCCATTCCTCTTTTATATACTTGTACATAATTTTATTTTTTTAACTTTTTAAATTATGTAAATATTAGTCACTAAAATTAATTTGAATATAAATATTCTTCAGCTTTATTAATAATAATTTTTAAATGTTATTGAAGTCCTCATTATCGTTAAAATATCAGATGCGGATATGAATATAACTAGCACGAAGATTCATCTCAATATTAATTTATATACGATCAGCCCTGAGGGCGCTTTTAAAACAGCCAATCATCATACTGACAATCTAAAATTAAGTCGGCTAACCAATAGCAAGTTCAATCGAAATAAGCATTGCTCATAAATGTGCATGAGTGGCACAGATGACAAACTCGTTTGATTTATACCTCCATTGTAAAGATACGCGTTTAATTGTGAAATAAGGTCGGCGTTCTGTGGGCCTATGAGCAGAGATTACAGAAGAACCATTCCTAGATGAAAGACCTTTCGATTTGTTTCGGAATTCAGTCAGCTACGAAATTCAGGTGACGTCTATTCTTCAAGTGTTGACCAAAAAAGTGTAAAAGCGACTTTACATATCTACCTACTCATTTGAAAAAGTGTAGAAGATGATCTCCTTTCATTAATCTATACTAATATTTATAAAGCTGAAGAGTTTGTTTGTTTGTTTGAACGTGCTAATCTCAGGAACTACTGGACCGATTTGAAAAATTATTTTTGCGTTAGAGAGCCCATTAATCCAGGAAGGCTTTAGGCTATATAACATCACGCTGTGACCAATAGGAGCGGAGCATAGCTAACTCCACGGGAACGAAGTCGCTGGCGGCCGCTAGTTTTAAATAAGTTCCTACCAGAGTACGGCGACTTCCTCGTGCTTAAGGTTCCACCTCACCTGCCATACAGCTGCCATTCTGTGTTTTGTGTAATTACATACCGAGGCCTTAGTTCAGGTTCTGTTATGAAATTACGGATTTAAAAGTCTTTAATTTAAGGAGAGAAATGGTCGTTTTGCGTCGATATGTCGTATGTTGCGTCTGTTTTTATTGTGTTCGTGTTTTCTCTCTGCGTCGTGTTTACTGCAAATAAACGAATCTTCTTTCGTTTCTTCTTTTTTTATAATACCTATTTATTTGTTATTCAGAAGAGTATTTCGTTGTGGCCCTTCTGCAGACTATTCTACGTCAACGGGAACGAGTATGTGATGTGTGGCGTACATCAAAGTCGGCCTGTAAAGCGATGAAGATACATGTGAGGGGATATTGAAGGTTACCCTCTTATGTATATATAAAGGACTGTTATAGTTGGCTATAATGCTATTTGATATATGCTCACGGATGTTTCATTTTGCTGATTAAGTGTTTGCGAAAATGGTACCATTGTTTTTTGTAATTACCGAGAACGTTAACTGTTATTTTGAACCAGTTTTTTTGTTCGTTCGATTTTTAAAATTACGATTCTATTTATGAGTTCGAAAAAGCCATTCGTCCCGGCTATCATCAGAGATTTTTGACTGTCGTTGCGGGTAGTCAAAACTTCGAAAGGCTGACAACCAGTCCTTCCAAGGGATCGAATTACCCCCTTGGTCGGGAGATTACATCAAACTCCTGGCCACCGTAGGCGCGGGCTTGCGGGCGGTGAGCAGTGGGCAGATCGCCGCCCGGTAAGGACCAGGCCTGAGTCGACGGCGTCTTGTGTTTCACAAGCCCCTCAAAGAAATGTCAGCACATCGTGACGGGGTCCACGAAAACCGATGCCTTCTGGGTCAGGGTTGTGGGTTGGTTAAAAAAGAAACCGTGGCCCTGGCGCACAGGCAAGTGAAGAAACTCGGGTGGGTTTTCGTCAGTAAAAGTCTGACACGTCCTTCCGCTCCGCCAAGAGCGGAAGAGGTCATTTGATGACTTTCCATCACAAACAAAAAAAAAACATATTACCCAGCAATTGGGTTGTAGAGGTCTTGTATTATGGAAGTCAGATAGGCAGTAAAAAACTAACTGAATCTGGTAAGACTGGAAGCCGAACCCTATCAAAGGCTATGCAAATGACTCTATTCATAAGGTCCTGAAACTTTATTCGGTAAATGAATTAATAGTGGTTATTTGTTAATGGATGAGATCCAAATTGGAATGAGCGCTTCTTAGAATTGCTTTGAAGGCAGACGAGCTAAATGTAGGAATATAGACGCAGTCAGTGAGTTCCACGCCTTGCCTGTGTGCATAATAAAGGCGGAGGAGGAGCCATGAGTACGTCTGGTCCGGGTATCAACTAATTGCAAATTGTACTATATTGTAGTGTAGTTCCTGGGTGATCAAAATCGTTGATGGTAAAGCGCGCAAGTTTATTAAGCCTATTCAGTTAAAAATCTTAGTGACTAGGAAGGAAGACGGCAGTTGAGCGAAGTGATGCAATGTTAAACCCAACATCACGACCAACGATTCTGCGCCACAGGGAGATTAATCTGGAGACCCTCCACGATCAAACTCCCGATACAATAACACTTTGCTGCTCAGACCCGTCCTCCATAAGGCTTCACCAAACATCATGCCGGAACACGACGAATCGCTTGGCGGCAAGACTTTGTCTGGTGGGTGGTAACTTCTGCCGTCAGCCGATATTATGGCCTACCACCGATTCGAACACTTAAGTGGCAATTGGACGGGCACATTGCACGTAGGACCGATACCCGATGGGGCCGACGGGTTATCGAGTGGTGACCACGCACTGGAAGACGCAGCGTGGGTAGGCCCCGGACAAAGCGGACCTACGACCTGGTGAAGGTCGCGGAAAACCGCTGGATGTGGGAGGCGCAGGATCGGTCGATGTGGAGATCCTTGGGGGAGGCCTATGTCCGCCAGCTGAAATGATGATGTAGTGTAGTTTGTGTTAGATTGAAAATAATAATTGATCTTACTATTTTATACAACTTGGTACCCACTTAATGATTCTAGTCATCGCCAAGCGGGTGGTCGACTCTTTAAGTAACCAGAGACTGGATTATTTTTAGGCCAAAGCATCGGCAATGCCATATGAGTACAATGTGGCTATCTGCCAGCCTTTTAGGCACGTTTGCTATTGACAGGGATGCAGGAGAAATTTTTGATGCACTTTGATTATTTCCCCTCTTTTTCACTTTTACAAAATTGTTATTTTAGACTATTATCGTTTGAAATTATATAAATTACCTGTGAATTAATCGCATAGGTGTTGCAATCCTATAAAAGATTTAAAATAATATCTTTAACAGGTAATAATGTTTTCAAATGTATTTAGCACATAGTGTAGCTATGTGTAAAATTTACAACGCGCACAATTCGCAATTAAACCTCCACAAGAGCGAATAAAATGGTAATTTATGTATTAATTATACAATTGACAGATTCACAAACAATAAATAATTAGCACCTAGACTAATGTCTTGTTGTATGCTAATGTGTGTGCACATTATAAATTGTTTGATCAGACAGTACACCGAATTTCGTGTTTATGTTTAAATTCAGATTCAAATCTTTGATGCAATAAAGATTTAAATGTGTTTTATATGGTAAGTAATAAAGCCATTTATTTTAGATTAAGTACATGTCTGTATTTTATTTTTTGTGTACATCTATACATACATATAGATGTACGCAAAAAACGGTAGTCGTGGTGGCCTAGTGGTTAAAACAACAGCCTCTCAAGTATGAGTGTGCGGGTTCGATTCCAGGTCAGGCAAGTACCAATGTAACTTTTCTAAAGTTATATGTACTTTCTAAGTATATCTTGGACACCAATGACTGAAGGTGAAGGAAAAAATCTTGAGGAAACCTGGACTTTATAAGTCTGAAATCGCCAACCCGCATTGAGCAAGCGTGGTGATTACGCTCAATCCTTCTCTGTATGAGAGGAGATCCGTGCCCAGCAGTGGGATGATAAAAAAAAGTTGATAATGATGATGAATAATACATACGTATAAATAAAACTGGAGTATCTGTTTTTAATATAGAAATAACCATTTTTTACTACATCCATATGTGCGGTACATAAACCAAAATAACATTTTTTTTTTGTTTTATCTGTCTGTCTATCTGTATGTTGTGGCTAATCTCTGAAATGGACCGATTTTACCGGGATTTTTATTGGCAGGTAGCTGATGTAATAAGAAGTAACTTAGGCTACTTGGCTATGTGCTTTTTATCCCGATATTCCCACGGCAACTAAACCGCGGGGCGTAATTAGTAAATAAATAAATTAGCAATCCCTGGTATTGTAGCTGTCTACTAAGACAGCATTCAACGTAACGAACGAAACTGACTTCTCAATAAGTTAGGTTAATCCTTTACTTCGGTACTCAATAAAATATCTCGAGATTGAGATAATTTGTTCAGTTATGTTAAGCAAAAGTCAGTCTGTACCTACCGTTATTTCCATAATTAACATTTATAGATACCTGTCATCGACAAGGATTTATTGTAACAATTTGTTAAGATTAACATTCTGAGTTGAACAGCGTCGTTAAAGTTTGCAATCAAATCTATATACAGATGATATATTTTCATATTATAAACTACTGCTTCATCGCAATCCTGTCTGATGGTAAGCAGTGATGCAATCATTAAAGTTAAAGCGCGCTTGCTTATTAAGAGCGTATTCACTCTAGCCTTGAAGACACTTAAATTATAGTCGCCGCTGGCGAATTGTCCCAGTTCCATGATGTATGCAGTATAAAAGACCAGGAGAAATATTTATTTGCGTCTTTGTTTTTTTTTGAATGCGCTTATTAACTACCAGAAGGATTCAAGAAATCTATTAGCGTTTAATGCTCGATTCTTAAGGGAGGCTATTTATCAGTCAAGGGCCCGAAACGCCTGATTGAAAAGGTAGTACTCCTTGATACGGCCCGCATAATGAGATACTTGTCTCAGGAGCGAGGTCCAAGCTACCGGTCTTGGAAAATAAACGAAACAACAATAAATTAATTATGAATTGGGATTGCGGTCAAGCGCTGGTTTATAAATTAATAAAAAAAAAAACAAAAGATGTTGTGCAATAAAATTGACGTCCTCCGTGGCGCAGCGGTCAACACGCCTGCCTGCGACGTGGAAGCCCCGGGTTCGATCCCCGGCCAGGTCATGATGGAAAACGATCTTTTCTTGATTGGCCTGGGTCTATATATGTATCTATTATAAATATAGTATCGTTGAGTTAGTATCCCATAACACAAGTCTCGAACTTACTTTGGGGCTAGCTCAAACTGTGTGATTTGTCCGTAAAAAAAATGTCTCTAGACATCATACTATGTCTATCTATAACTAGATCCTAAGACATAGGGTATCCTATGTCTTGGGATCTAGTTATTTTGGCGTTAAAGACACATTATATATACATATGTGCAGTAGTGGGTAATTAAATGATAGATTGGTTACCTGGTCTAAAATTTTAAATTTAAATATAAATACTGTCAGAAAGAATGCTAAGATAAAACGAAGTGCGGGCAGGAGATGCGATGCTACGAGTATGCGATGGGGCGGATAGGGAAAATTTCCCGCCTTATTCAACAACACTGCTTAAAGTTAACTAGTGATTAGCGATTCTTTAACCATTAAATTTTGACCTTTTAACGTCACTTAACTGAAATCATCCTTTAAGAATATACACCACAGTGTTTAAGAGGTTTATTCATAAACGAAGATTAAAGTTAAGTGACGTGCAAACGTCTAAAATGTATGGTTAAAGAATCGCTAATCACTAGTTAACTTTAAACATCTTTTATGAATAAGGGGGTTCATGCAGGGTTAGTCGCAGGCATGACCTAGTTAATTCATATTTTTGCTCATGACGTACTGATTTCTGCGACTAAGTATTTAATTTTACTGCCGGCGCGTTCCGTCGACAAATCGCCCGGATTTCTGCATCGATTAACATAATTGAAGAATTCGCGAAAATTAATGTCTAAATTATATATTTCAAACACGTACTGCATTACACTATGCATACATATTGAAATCGCTTTTCGTGTCTGTCTGTGTGATTGAGCTGTTTTTTCTTAACTACCCAACGCATTTCGATGTGTTTTTCACTATTATTTAGATAATAAAATATGTAAAGTTATTTTTTGTTTATGCGAATCCTGAATATATGAAGTTAGTTCAGAATAAGCAACTGCATCGATTACAATATTTTTTACACCTTGTTATATTTTTTCATAAATACATTTAGAAATTGTTGCAGTGTGGTTACTGAGCGCGAATCATAGTACTGTGTACTCCCGCTCAACAGCTGACGCCAGAGGCCAACACACCGAGCGCCCGCCCGCGTGGACCGTGGACCATAGTTTTGTTGGGACAGCCAAATAGGATAACAAGCTCATAACTTTGTGGCTTTTCATGATATCTTTTTGAAATTTTGTACATAGAGACTTTACTAAAAAATACTGGACACGTGTTTCTGGTTTCGCATAAACATAAAATAATGTTGTACATAATTTTTATTCAGTAATAATTCACACTACTTTCGAATATAATCCAGTATATTCCGGAGGATTTATGTGTATTCTACGTTCTCTTGAGATCTTCTACTTGAATGACACGAAATTGTAGACTTACCTTAGCTAGCACACTCCTTTACCAGTTATTAATTTCCAAATAAATCCTTTTCAGGGCCTCGCCATGTCAAGCGGGAGTTGTTCAGGGCCGGGAGTCTGCGGGGGCGCGCGGCGGCGCCCGCCTCCTCCGCCCGAACCCGCGCTGTCTCTCGCCGCAGATCTCAGCGAACTCAGTCTGGACCAGGGGTACCATACCCTCGCTGACTGTGGCCCCCCGAGGAGAAGAAGGGATAATACCCTTAATGATGCCCTGTGGTTGAAGATTTTATCTTATCTTGAGGTTGGTGACAAAAGTGTTAGCTTATTCAATTTCAAATGTTTGTTGTTCTCTCTTGGTAAGAAAGATATTGCAGTTCTGACGAAATAGGTGCGTGTCTTGAAAAAGCTTTTGGCTATTTTATAGGTATTAATTTTGTTAAGTTTTGAAGGATTTTAGGAGACTTAAATTAGACTTTCCTCTGTAACTCTTTTTTTATGGTATGATGTTTTTATGACTTTTGCCAAAGTTTTGGGCTGAAAACGTTTATAATTTTTTTTGACATTCACAATTAACCATATGTTTTAACCAATATCCGTAGTAGGTATGTAGTAATTTTCAAAGTCTGCACAGGCGTAGGGTAGGACAGCCTTTCGATATTCTATAGGATGCATTTCGGGCATTACATGACTTAATGAGGGCTACCGTTTTTGTGCTCACTCGTTGGTGCGACTGTCGAGTAAGGTCCTAAAGTATAGCTCTCAAAGTGTGTTAATACGGGCGTGGCAATAAAGTTTACATTTAAATTATATTTATATAACAAAAACTTAAAAATAAAAACTGCCATTAGACATTTCGGAAACCTCACACGATTATAATCTAGTGCTTGATCGCAATGCCGCCTGATGGTAAGCAGTGATGATAAAGATCGTTGATGGTAAAGCACGCTAGTTTATTAAGAGCCTATTCACTCAAAAAAACTGAGTGGATAAGAATCAAGATGGCAGTTGAGCGAGGTGGTGCAATGTTACATCTAACAACAGGACCAACGATGCTGCGCCAGAGAGAGATTGACCCGAAGATCCTCCTCAACCAAACTCCCGATACAACAATATTCGGCGCGTTGGACCCTATACACATCGCAACACAACTTCGTGCGGCTTCATCAGACATAGCCATAGCATAGACCGTTGCATCATCGAACGACCCATAGCAAGGCTAGTATCCGCCCTTAAGTTGTTGACACCACTACAATTCGGAAAAAGCCTTTCGTCCTATTTTTGAAGTGAAACTTCTTTACGCACGCTTGACTTGGGGAGTAAGCTGGCGAAAGCGTTACGAAAACTGATCGGGCAAGGCGAACGGAAGTTAAGTGGGGGATATAAGCACAGAGGCGCCCGTGGCGCGAGCTTGGTACTACAAGGTCTACAACGAGTTTTTTTTTTTTTTTTTTTCAATATAAATAGAAGATCTAAGCAAATTTTTTTTTTTTTTTAATTTTGAGACACGGATACACTTATTTATTTATTTATTTACACTTAACACTATACATTAAATTTTAAGTTGACTGACAACCATTAAGGGGGTCAGTTAACATAAAATTTGGTACCGCCTACTTCACAGTCCCTCCTGTATCCCCCCTCACCCCTTAATATCCCCACGAAACTACCCCCCCCCGACTCCCTCATTGATTACCTCACCCCCCGTGGATTATCTCGGGAACCAGAGGTCGTGGACTACCCGAGTTTGGGGTCCCCTGATTCAGGAGGAGGAGCCCGACCTTTTGGCCCCGAGGGAATCCACTCCCCACCCCCCCCCCTCCCCACGCAACCCCACGAAACCTACCCCCCCCCCCGACCCCTTTAGTTACCTCACTCCCCGTGGATTATCTCGGGAACCAGAGGTCGTGGACTACCCGAGTTTGGGGTCCCCTGAATCAGGAGGAGGAGCCCGACCTTTTGGCCCCGAGGGAATCCACTCCCCCAAGGACGCTTGACTTGGGGAGTAAGCTGGCGAACGCGTGACGTAAGCGTTACGAAAAGTGATCGGGCAAGGCGAACGGAAGTTAAGTGGGGGATATAAGCACAGAGGCGCCCGTGGCGCGAGCTTGGTACTACAAGGTCTACAACGAGTTTTTTTTTTTTTTCAATAAAAATAGAAGATCTATGCAAAAATGTTAATTTACCAATGAAACCATGAAATAAATTTAAATATTTATAGAAAATTAATATATTATTATGTATATGTGTATACATGTATATATTATACACACACATATATATATATATATATATATATATATATATATATATACATAGGTACAGATGGAGCGAAAGAAGTTTCACTTCAGTCGTGTGGTCATAAGCACACTCGTATTTTTTTTTTACCGCGTACATCGAAGGGTTGGAACAATTTGTGGCGATCTTCTCTTCAGATGATAATTTAAGGCTAGAGTGAATAGGCTCTAAATAAACTAGTGCGCTTTACCATTAAAGCTAATCATGTTTTCTCAAGTAAATTAATAATGCTTTTGAATTAGAAGAGAGAGAAAACTACTCGATCAAAACTGATAACATTTATGTTTCCAGGTTTCAGACCTCTGCCGCATGTCTCGAGTGTGTAGACGATGGGCGAGATTAACGACAAGACTGATCACGAGACCCGAAGCCTGGAAAAAGATCAGAGCAGCGGGACCCTTAGAGATCGCTGCCAGATGTGCAGGAGCAAGAGCAGGACCTTGCGTCAGCTCCGTCAGGGAATGGCGGTCGAAAAACTGCGCTGTAAGTTGTATGGTCTTTTAGTTACACGCTAAGAAAAACATAAATAATGAAAAAGAAGGTGTCTGGAATGAAGTAAAATGATTTGCAAAACTGACTGAACCTTTCCTCTATATTGTGAGAATTTGTTTATTATTTATATATTTTAGTATTATGTATTTATTTAAGTAGTATACTTATTTTTGGTTTTATTGGTTTGGCTTATATAATTATTTTAGGTTTATATGTTTAGGTATATTTAATATTATTACTTTAATAGTTATCATATTCATATTTTATCTCCTCCTTGTTCTTACACACTACTGTCTACATTTCTGTTTTATTTCTCCTTTCGCAGGTCTGCGGGAAGAAATTTCTTAAGAAATAAGCAGCATCTTTGTACTCAGATCTTAATTTTGTCGTATCTTTATGTATTTTATTGTGTGTACATAAATAATAAAATAAATAAATAGGTCTAGCAAATATCTGTTCTGTGCGGGAACGCCGCACGCAGCATAGCAGTTAATCGCTTACTTATTGCGCTAACCTTGCCGTCAAAAAAATTCTGTCTTATTATTCGGAGAAAAACATGTGCAATTTTGCGTTTTAAACTTAATCTTATTCACAGGTAACAGTAGCAAGTGCTCAACTGCTGGTGGCTACGTTCAGGAACCTGACGCACTTAGCTGTAACGGGTTCCAGCAGTATGGATGCCAGAGCCATGGCGCCTCTCATCACCGACCTGACGGATTTGAGGCATATAGACCTGACAGGTAAACATTTATTTGACGAGACCAGTCGGTATGTTCTGCGTTTCACTGTGAAAACTTAGAAGTTATTCTACAAGATGCGCAATGTCATATCGATCCTTTGTTTTCATATAAACGATCGACTCGCATCAACGCATGTTGACAGTTGCTGATTTTTGTCGACGACTGATTTTCCGTTCACAAGAGCGGCAGAATTTTTTGTGTGTGACTGTTAAGTGTAAAATTATTCACGTTTGGACAGTGTCATTGAGTGTATTCATTCTAACATTTTTAGATGTAGTCCGGGGTACGTCTCAAAATTGTACAGACTCCTTTGGATTTATGCCCAGGCTAAAAGGCTATCAATCCATTACATACAACTAAAAGAAATATGCGTTTCTTATTAGTTGTAATAGTTATATCTGTCAAGTCGTTTGGAGATTACAGGTGCTGCCTTATACTCATGCCAAAGACGTATTAGGAAAGCAAATTATTGATATAAAATTCTCCAATATTCTCAACCGTCTGACACAAATCCTTTGGGAAATTAAATTTTCGCTGTAAAGGTATGCAGATGTATCGATATTTGCTACGCGTTCCTGATTCCACGTACCTGGGAACTTCTACTGAATCCTACTCAGTAAAGTTGGGTACTTACAATATTGCAGGCAGTATAGAAATATTGCTCGCAAACTATGAAGTTATGAGGCTTGTTCCTTTGAGAGTAAAGGATGACTTTTGACAATTCTATTTAACATTTATGTTAAATAGAATTTGAGAGATTCTTGGTGCTGAGATTAGCCATCACCCACAAAAGTGGCAATGCAGCAATCGTAGCGGGCGCCATTGCGCCGGTAACATTCAGGGGCGGATGTTTGATTTCATCATCATCATCATGATGATTTTTTATCGTCCCACTGCTGGGCACAGGTCTCCTCTCACACAGAGAAGGATTGAGCGTAATTTTTAATAAAAATCACCACGCTCGCTCAATGCGGGTTGGCGATTTCACACTTAAAGTCCAGGTTTCCTCAAGATGTTTTCCTTCACCTTGTAATCAGTCATTGTGTCCAAGATATACTTAGAAAGTACATATAACATAGAAAAGTTACATTGATACTTGCCTGACCTGGAATCGAACGCGCACACTCATACTTGAGAGGCTGGTGTTTTAACCACTAGGCTACCACCATTTGATTTGACAGTACTAAATTAATATGTATCATTAGTATATAGTGTATTTCTTTTTTGATGATAAATATTAATTTAGTCGCGTAGAATATTAGTTTATAGTCTAATACACGTCGAAAGTATGATAGAAATACCCGCGCGCACATGTGAAGATTTTTGGTCCTTTGTTATGATTTCCGTTATTTTATTATTTGGTATAGCAACTCTAAATATCTAGTAGTTTAGCTTTTCTTCATATAACTTATATAATAAGGAATCATTCTTATCTACCCTTAACCTTTTATGGGGCCATGTTGCATTTCTGTAACGCACCATTCCAATACATATAAAATTATATCAAATCCCGATAAATCGACTTAATTCTGTGTTGTACACCGGCAACAAAGCATTCTACCGATTTAGTAACAACTCGGCTAACTAGATGGCGACACTTTTATTAAATACAGACGACGTACTGACCGAAAATTCTCATAACGTTATGACATTTGCTGGTCAGTTCTATGATCTGATCTCAGTGTCGATCTATAAACAATGCCTTTTTTCCTTTTCTGTGGACTGAGCTGCTAGTGAAAAATTCCTTGGATTTCCCTGCATTTTTGACATTGATCCTGTGAACGTGAGACTGGGAATAGATTTTAAACGTTACTAATTTCAGGGATTGGCATGTTCGTGGTTTAACAGCACGGTATGCACTTTAGGTAGCAATTTATAGAGTTGTGTGAACAGCATCCTGTATTTATTACAGCAATGGAAATATAAATAGGTCTTTCCTTAATTTCCTTTTTTTCTTTTCAATAAAACGTTGCCCCTCACTAGGAATTACTCCTGTAACGTGGGTAAATAATTTATGTGCTTATAATGAGGGTAGGTATATCCTAGATATAACTCTTCGTTTTGCGCGCCATGAAATTTAGCAAAGAAGTTTCTTTTGTAATGCAAAAGAAACTCATAAGTAAACTTCATAATTCTATGTTTATTATTTAATTTAATTAATATTATTATTGTAATGACATATCTTTTATCCCCAGGTTGTCCAAACGTGGACTGGCCAGACTGGGCTTGGTTGGAGACGCGGCTGGCTACCCGTCGACCGCCGGTGGAGTACATTGACCTGACGGACTGCGGCTCTGTTACCGACGCCGGACTCTGCGCGTTGCTCCACACTTGCCCCTCCCTGCAGTATTTGTACCTTAGGAGATGTACTCTAGTCACAGGTGAGCAATTTATTTAGATGTGGTGTTTCGTGTGGCACCGGGCTTAGAATAGAAAATGTTGAACAATAACTATAGTGTGATGTTCGATTTTTATTATTTTAACTGTAAAGACACTTAGATAACTTTAATAGTAAGGGATTACAATGATAATCGAAGATTAAAACAGATAAGAGCCACTGGGTTTAAGTATGACCAACCCACTCGATCGAAGCTTGAGAAAAGAATGCCCGCGCCAACGGTCGATCGCTATGTCAAACTCAACTCCAGTCGATGTTACCATTTGCTCCATGGTGTTACCCGCTCTTAATAAAAAAAACATAATTTTTCCGAATACCGATCGATTAATCGACTTCAAAAATAGTAGAGTAATTTACGGACAATTGATACTGACACAATATTCAAAATTAACACGTCACGCGCCGTTATACAGTATGTTAAGAAAACCCTGTCCGACCCGTGAAGGTGTTGTTAGGTATCGATAACTGATTCTACTAATGCATACAAAACCGGGCTAAACTTAAAAAAAAAATCCCCCTAAAAAAATAAATATTATTTCTCAAAAGGAGGTAACTTAATAAATGTGCGTTGACCACCCTTCGCCTGCCGTCAGCGGGGGGCGGGCGGCAGGACACGCGGCATGTGGTCGCATCGCTATTCGCTCATAATAATATCGGTGTTGTCACTTTTTAAAAATTACCAAATTTCGGGGAAATTGGAATTAATTCGCGGGAAAAAAGATTATTTCAAAATTCATTTGTATTGGTACTATGATGAATACGTAAAATTTTATATTATATTTGGTCATGTGTTTATCTAACCTTTATTATCCTTATGGGTCGGACAGGGTTTTCTTAACATACTGTATATAGGTACCTTATTTCGTCTCTGCTTTAACTGTATCATAGTTATCTTCCTTTTTGTTTCTTCTGGATGAGAAATCATCAAATGACCTCTTCCGCTTTGGGCGGAGCGGAGGGCGTGTCAGACTTTTACTGACTAAAACCCACTTGTTTCTTCGCTTGCCTGTGCGCCAGAGCCAAGGTTTCTTTTTGAACCAACCCGCAACCCTGACCCAGGAAGCATTGGTCTTCTTGGACCCCGTCACGATGTGCTGATATCTTTTTGAGGTACGCGTAAACACAACGCGCCGTCGACCCGGGCCTGGTCCTTACTTGGCGGTGAATAGTGGGCTGCTCACAAGCCCGCGCCTACGGTGGCCGATTGTTTGATGTTGTCTTCCGACTCCTGGTTAGTCGTCTTCCTGCCTTCGTCCCATATTACTAGGGGCGCGCGTTCTCATGTGTAATACATGTCATCAAATCGCAGCATAACTTAGTACCGAATTAAGCAGTCATTTTTATATAAAGAACTGCATTCCTGTAATGGTTAGAGGCATAATTCCATAACCATTTAGGTGGTTTAAAACCTAAACGTATGTACGAAGGTGCAGCATTGTACAATAAATTACCAAAAACAATTAAAAACGAAAAGTCTATGTCAATATTTAAAAAGCGAGCGCACCTTAGTACATGCCACATCTAGTTGTGCGTGCTCCGTGTGTTGTTGGCAATCTACCCTACATATTTTTAATTTTTGTTTCTCTATAGTGTTTTACTGTTACTGTACGTTTTAAATATTTGTTTAAGTTAGTATTTAAAAATTTCTCATGTAAGTGATTAATTTCTTATGAGAAATAAAGATATCTCAAACCTCAACCTGATCTAAATAAAATCCATATCTTGTAATAAGGGGGTTTATGTCTAACCAAAGATACCTGTAGTGGTAGTGTGTTAATAAATAATAAATATCTAAACTAAAAAGTAAAAGTAATTGTTAGTTTACGCAAAAATGTAATCGAAATAAGAAAACGTGATTCAGTTTTCTTATTTCGACATCTTTTGTTAGGCATAATTACCTACAAAACGAGGACCTATTGTGATGCAATTCTGTATTATTGAATCCGTTAGTGCTTTTTCGTAAGAAAAATATAAACAACAAATAACTTTATTTTCGTGGTTGTCATTCAGTACAGTAAATAAATATACTTAGTTCATTTTTATGATATCCTATTCAAGTGTAGATCTAAGTGATAGAGACCTACATTTGCATGTAAATAAATTTGTATTTAGTGGCTATAAATAAAATAATATTTGTAGGTCATATTTCACGAGCAGTATATTTTGTGTAGACTAGCTGGTTCGCTCAGGGGCCATTCAGAAATAAATATTTTAACGTGAAGTATGTACGTTACTATGAAGTCTATTCAGGGTTGTGGGTTGGTATAGAAAGAAATCGTAGCCCTGGCCTACAGGTAAGTGAAGGAACACGGGTGGGTTTTAGTCAGTAAAAGTCTGACACGCCCTTCCGCTCCGCCCAGAGCGGGAAGTCTATATTCAGCTTAAAACTTCACTTCCAAAGTTACCTTCTTCTTCCCGCTTTAGTATTAAAAGAATACTAGTTTTTAAAGGTGTATACAAATTACATTTCAATGCACTTTAAAGACTTCATGTTCGATCTTCTAATTAATTTAGTGATTCATTTTATATACTTAGTTTGTACGTAGATAGTTAAAAACAGAACCATTTCTATTGTTTAAATTTAATTTGTTCAAAACATTTTTTTTTAAATAATTATAAACTAGCGCTTGACCGCAATTCCGCCTGATGGTAAGCAGTGATGCGATCGTTGATGATAAAGCGCGCTAGTTTATTAAGAGCCTATTCTCTATATGATATGCAAGATATTACATTATACATTCACAGTTACGCTTTGCCATAACAGGGTTGCCATTTTCTCTCATTCAATCCCTTTTCACTCGGCCAGGAGTCGAGTAAAGAGAAATATGCTAATAAATATTAATCTTTATACCTAATAAATAATAATCTTAAACTCAATGTGGCGAAGACGGTGTACATGGCCAGCAACACGACAGACCCTATGTCTATGTGCATAGGCGGAGACATGGTCGAGTGCACAGACCAGTTTAAGTACTTGGGGTCTGTGCTCCACGCGTCCAGCGACATTGATTGCGACGTTAAGGCACGCATTTCGCAGCTTGGGCAAAATGGCGTGAGGTGACAGGTGTCATTTGCGACCCCAAAATGCAGGTTAAGCTTAAGGGACAGGTCTATAAAACCATCCTTAGTCCTGTTCTTCTGTATGGCAGTGAGGCGTGGCATGTGCTTGAGCGACACAAGCAGGAGCTGAGTGTCACGGAAATGAATATGCTGCGGTGGATGTGTGGAGTTACGCGGAAAGACCGCATCAGGAACTCCAGCATCCGTGGCGGTCTTCGTGTCCGTAACATAGTAGACAAACTGCAAGAGTGTCGCCTACGCGGGTACGGTCACGTCTTACGAAAACCGGCATGTTACGTGGGTAACAAATGCCTTGCCATGGCGCCTCCGCCGGGCCGGAACAAGCGAGGTAGACCAAAGAAGTGCTGGCTTGACGTTGTAAGAGATGACATGCGTGCCAACAATCTCACACCACGGGACGCCAAAGATCGTGCGAAATGGAGGAGTAATTGTAGGAAAGCGGACCCCGGGCTCCAACGCAAAAGCCGCGGGTGCAACCGGGATTATACGCTGAGATGATGATTATGTAGAGCAAATTTATGCTAATAAATATGTTCACATATTATGCCAAAGGTCTACCGCTCTAGATAGAGATGGTTCAAAAATTCCCCTTGGAAAACATCCGTCTAAGAACTAATTTCAGATGCAGATCACTGCATATTGAAATCTGAAATTATTGTCGTGGCAGAAAACTCCGCTTATTGGCTGATTCAACTTACCGTACTATTGTACACTCCAAATCACCTATTACAGTAGAATTCCGATTATCCGGATCGACTAAAACCGAAAAAAAAAAACGATAAATAACGAAAATTCGGGTCATCATCATCATTTCAGCCGAAAGACGTCCACTGCTGGACATAGGCCTCCCCCAAGGTTCTCCACGACGACCGGTCCTGCGCCTCCCGCATCCAGCGGTTTCCCGCGACCTTCACCAGGTCGTCGATCCACCTTGTCGGGGGCCTACCCACGCTACGTCTTCCAGTGCGTGGTCGCCACTCGAGAACCCGCCGGCCCCATCGGGAATCGGTCCTACGGGCAATGTGTCCAGCCCACTGCCACTTTAGTGTTGGAATTCTTCGGGCTATGTCGGTTACTCTCGTTCTTCTGCGGATCTCCTCATTCCTGATTCGATCGCGCAGTGAAACCCGAAGCATAGCCCTCTCCATTGCCCTTTCAGTGACTTTGAGCCTTCTTATAAGGCCCATTGTTAGCGACGATTTTTTTTTCTGGAAAATTCGGGTAATCGATTTCAAATCTAATCAAACATTTTCCTTTATCATGAAATGGGTTTTACAAGCGTTGTTTAGATAAACCAATTGCAAAAACCCATATTTTAACGATAATGTATTATGAATTTCTATTTTTAAATACATTATCCCGCAAACAAATAAGAGTACACAATCGGAGGCGACAATTCGTATGTTTCAATAGTGTAATTGGTTTCGGCCGTCCTATTATAGTGAGGCATCATAGGCATGTAACCCTTAGTGTACCGTGGTACAGCTTGGCAAAAAAGAGTGTGGAATAATTGAGGTCACTAGTATCGCACCTGTGGCAACCCAGAATACTTACGGTCAACAAGTTTTGATACTTGTTATTTTTGGAGATGTGATCCCAATCTTAACTGGGTGGTTCAATCCCTCAGACACATCAATGTCCAGTATTGACAATATTCATAGGGGAAGCCCCGAAGCCCTGTAAGAAGGCTGTGAAATAAGTACCCACATACAGATAATCATGCCCCCGAGGGCAATCTAACAGTGGGATTGTTAGGAATTGACAAATATTACAGGACAATGAATGAACACGTTTTGTTTGAAGTTTTATTTTAATACATAACAATTTAATCAGACGAATCAAAAACACTTTCATCTAAATATTCAATTCCAGAAATGCTCACATTTTGGCTAAAGCTTCCTGCACCTTCAGAATCACTGGAATATTCTGATTGTGAAAAATCACTGCTACTGTCATCTCTTAAATTTATTATAAGTTGTTCCATCTGTTCATACATAATCGCACCTCTGTCAAAATATTCTTTTTCTATTTTCATTACATGCTTGCATGAGTTTTTCCAATCTTCAGCAGTAATGTTAGAAAACGCTTGATCAGCAGCCATCTTTAAAAAAGAAACAATCGTTCTTAAATTGCAATATTAAATAATTATGCATGTATAAACTAGGCTACGTACCTTTATATCAATGGACCCAACATTGACTGAAGCAATTTTATGCTTTGCTATTCCCCATATTAACTCAATAGGGTTCAGGTCACAGTGATAAGGTGGAAGGCGTACCACAGTGTGACCATGATCTCCTAAAATATGGTCAATCTCGTAAATGGGCTTTGGTTTATGCCGCTTTACGAGCATTAATAATTCAGGTTTACGGAGAGACTCGTCAAAAAGTATATTGTTTTGCAGTAACCATAACTTTATCTCAGCAACCTTTGTAGCGCTAGTTGGTGCCTTGTTCAAGACAACAGAATGGTAAGGAGCATTATCCATTACAATAATGGAAGGTTCGCTTATATTGGGGATTAATTTTTCAGTTACCCATTTTGTGAAGTTAGTTTTATTCATTTCCGAGTGATAGTCTTCATTTTTATTTGTACCACTGAAAATCAAAAGGGCATTTGGAACAAATCCTTTCTCGCTCCCTGCATGTACAATAATATATCTCTTGCCTTTTGATATGTTATGTTTCACTCCGCTGACGTCAACTGATTGCCAACATTTTTTCAGCTTGTATGATGAATGAATATAACTTTCATCTAAATATATTATTTGTTTTTGTAGTTCTGGAGGCAGGTTTCTGTTCTCCATAATAATTTTCAAATATTGCTCCCGCTTTGCTGCTATGTTAGGTTTCTCCATTAGAACCGATCTGTCTGTTTTACATTTCTTAAATGAAAAACCCAGAGAGTGTAATATCTTTCTGAGATGTTCACGGCTTCCATCATAACCCAAGTCCTCTCTAACTACCAGAAGTAAATTTCTCAGCGTAGGTACCTGAAACAATGTATTTTGTATTTAAATCTGCTTTTTTTTAAAATCATGAAATCTGGAATAGTGTAAGAATAAAACGTACCTGTTTTTTCACAGTGTAAAAGAAATGAACCTTTTGTCTAATTGCACATAAATCGAAATTATCGAAATCTTTCTTCGGGCGACCTTTGCGATGTTTTCCCGGTGTTGAAAAAATGCCATTATTGTTTACACCTTCCTGAACAATTTTTCTTATAGTATTGACAGATTTACCTAAAACAAACAAACATAGTAACAACACTGCTATTAATTCCATGTTCATAATCTTCAAGTATCTATATTGGTGGATAGCGTATACTAAACTACAAAACATAACCTCAATTTTCAATTTCTATAAACAAGACTAAAAGTTACATAAATCTGGATAACCATAAAACTATGCATTGAATACATTTACAAAAACTTATTTAATGTATAATTACTTATTTAAAGTACATAAATACCTGTCATATCGGCAGTTCTTTGATAAACATTCTCGATTATCGATAAAACTTGTCCCGCTTGAGATTCGGCTAAACACCGCATATAGACGTGGTAAATCACTGTTCTGCCACTACTACGAATAGTTCTATTCATTTTAAATCGACAATTATGCAATGATAATTTATAGTTTTTGGAAATTATAAAAAGATTGTTAAGATAATCGCACTGTTGACACAGAATGTACTAGCAATTGACAAGTGAGCAATGTTGCCTCAATTATCCATTTTTAGTTCCAACTGTCACCGCGTCAGACTCTTTTTTGCCAAGCTGTACATCTGAGATATATTCTCATAACTCTCATGTTAAATACTTCTATCTTCATTTTATAACTCCAGTTTTCTCTAGCAAGGTAATACAATTTTTCTTCACGTTAATAATACTGCCTTTCCTGTGGTTTATGACTTATTTATCTAAAGCAAGTATGTACTATGTTTGTGTACACATATATAGCGCTTAGTAATTTACAAGTTAATTGAGCTTAGAAATTATATACGACAGATTTTATAGTTAAAATTATGATTATAGGCCAGACTTTTCTCAACGTCGGCTAGTCTAGAAACTAGGTTAGTCTTATTAATGGTTAAATACAATTTTATGAAGTGACAGAGAATCTTCAGCGTAGCTCACCTGGAGGGTAGTTGCGTAACAAATAAAGTATTCGGCTTTATATCCGGCGTATTCGGCAGAATTTTCAAGCATTCATATTGGGGTTCCTACATACGACGCCGCCACCGCGCCGCCGCCGCCACCGCGCGGTTTACCCTCCCTGTCTGCTTGATTCATTCCATTACCGGCCGTTTACGAACGTGCTCGCCGCGAGATCATATGTGACGCAATCATGTCGAATATAACCAAAAAAAGAAGTTTGTTTGTTTCAACGTTGTGCAACAAAGTTGTGCGTTCATCCGATGCAGTCGGCATGGTGAATGTCATAAAATCTCGAGAGAGCGCGGTGGAGGGGCGGCGGCGGCGCGGCGACGGCACTGTGTGCAGGAACCCTTAGGCCGAATCATTCATTGAAATGCCGAATGTATTCCGAATACTTATAGTATGTTAAAAGGATCATTGTAAATCAGTCTTTAGGGCAAAATAATCTTTAACAATCATGTTATTAGAAATTGTTTGCTGTAAGGTACTCAAACAAAGATATAATTAAACATAGGTAATCAAATAGAACCTAGCATTAAGAGTTACATTAAATCAAGTAATTAAAAAGAATCATCAAACTTTTATCGTCCCACTGCTGGGCACAGGTCTCCCCACATATAGTGAAGTATTGAGCGTAATCATCACGCTTGCTCAATGCGGGTTGGCGGTATCGGACTTACAAGTCCAGGTTTCCTCAAGATGTTATCCTTCACCGTTTAACCAGTCATTGGTGTCCAAGATATACATAGAAAGTACACGTAACTTAGAAAAGTTACTTTGGTACATGCCTGACCTGTAATCGAATCTAGACTACTACGACTACACAGCAATGATATAGCCTTTTAAATTCACTAACAAAGTAAAGAACCTATAAACACCCCATCCTAACACTTTTACCGCTCAGGCAATTAATCCATCAAGCTAGATTTATATTTTTGTACTTCAGGCATAGGTAATAAAATTCTGCAGGTTTTGCTAGGTGCTGTAAAGAATCTTGAATTGTCGACATAATTGGTGCAGTGGCTGAGCGATCGACTGCTGCGCCGCGAGCTGCGGGTTCGATTCCCGCACGGCACAAATATTTGTATGGCCTACAATTAGTTGTTCCGGGTCTGGCTGTTTGTGTATGTGAGTTTATTTATTTATTTATTCATTAAGCATGGAGGACTTACAGCTAAACAAATCAGTTAAGAAACAGTAAGTTGGACTGACAGTCAATAACAAGTCCTCACTTATAAATTACAGATTATTAAAAGCATCCTATGGACACTAGGTAAGTGAGTACGCGAATAACAAAAACATAAATTTTTAATTGATTAAATGAAAAAGTTACGACTTAAACATCTCCTAACCAAGGACACACTACTCAAAAATGGATCTATCTCATGCTGCTTACACAACTTGTTTGAATTTCTGCTTACACGCACTATATATGAATTCTGACGATAATTTGTTGAGGATAATGGCACACGCAAAGGCGGATTAAATCTTTTTGACTTCATAGGGGTATTAAAATAAAATTTGGACAAGATTTCGCGACAGTTTATACTACTATTGAAATTTTTTTACAAGCAAACTCAGTCAGAGATCTCGCGACGACTAACTAGGGTTAACTAACTAGGACTAACCTTTGCAAAAACTTTCATATGAAAGTTTTTGCAAAGGTTAAGGTAATTTTCAGACTGATATGGTATTTTATGGTGATAACACAAGTATTTTATAAATCATTTTTTAATGGTCTCTTTGCGATTAATATATTTGTGATAACATGGGTTCCATATTTCAGATGCGTACTCCAAGTGGCTTCTTACAAAAGTAGAGTATAGAATTTATATGTTTGTAAACGCACCCACGATACAGGAGAACTTCCTAGTGTGGGGCAACATTTGCTTAAAAAAAAATCTAGCCTAATAAACTATTTGAACACTCATACTTGAGAGGCTGGTGTTTTATCCACTAGGCTACCGACACTATAATAAGTTTCAGAATGTTTATAATATAATATTATGAACGTGAATGTTTGTAGGATTAGTGGGATAAGATAGGATGGGGAATTAGGGAGGCAAAGTTTATTAATGCTATGTTATTTTCTCAAATTAATTAATTATTATTATTAATATCCTGTGATTTCCCACTGCAGGGCAAAGGCCTCCCTATTCTCATTACACTATTCTCTGTGTTTAAAACTGTGAAGAATAAGGCGTCCCAGTCTACTATAACAATTGCGTCAGGATGGTCGATCAGTGATTTCATAATGATCGATTTTGATAAGTTTCGTAATCTACTAACAAAATGGCGTCATTATGATTTTCCTATGGTTTATCACTGATACTCCATTCCTTATTAATAAATGTCCAAATTATGTAAGTAGCAGTTTTTAGAAAATCATTTCTACTAACGGATCTTATAATAATGGCAATATGGCGATGTGATTCTATCACAGACGACTGACCGATTATTTTGAATATAGCATATTATAAACTTTTAGCACAATGACAATGGAATCGTGTTGGAATGACAAATTTATAAAAATAGCAGACTAAGGCCCCAGTTCTCGTTCAAAAACTAATCAATCGTTAATACATAATACCAGTAAACTTATTGCAGTCATCAACTAGCAATAACGTTAATCGTGCAATATTTTAACCAAACCCCTATGTAAATACTCCTATAAAATATAAATAACATTAAAATTATAAAATACTGTTCGTTAATGATACCATTTTAATTAATACTCTTTTTTTTCTCTACAAGAGCGCCTTCATCTTCTCTCCTATAACAAAAATTAAACAAAACACATTAGGGATGTATCCTGGATAAAAAAAATTGATTCTATTTAGTCCGTCGTTCAGATCCAAACCCTGGAGCACAGTAGCCAGCCTTTCGGTCTTCTATAGGATGCATTCTGGTGAGTGTGCAAGGGAATTGCATGATTTAATTCCCCCATCTCTGTTCCATCGTCGGACGACCCGTGGTACGGCGAGTTTCCACCCTTACATTGTTGACACCACTGCGATCCAGACGATGCGTTTTGCTTCGTCCTTTATACCGCGTACATCGAGGGACTTGAACAATTTGCCAGCGTCGGTGTTTCCATCACAATACAATTTGAGTGTCTTCAAGGCTAGAGTGAATAGGCTCTTAATAAACTAGCGCGCTTTACCATCAACGATCGCATCACTGCTTACCATCAGGCGGGATTGCGGTCAAGCGCTGGTTTATAATTTATAAAAAAAAAAACCTTTTTAAATATTATTCAACCCTGCATGTTTATTCACGTCCGTATTCAAAAGTAACACAACAACTAATGAAATTCTCTTAAGGCAAAAGGTTTTCCAGCAATCAATTTATTGAATGCTTCTGCGAAGAGCCAATACCGTTGATCCACAAAATATATAACCATACTTAAACTGTTACCGTTATCTCTGATAAATTATACGGTCAGCAGCGGATACTAAACGCATTATTCAGAAAAAACATCATCTAATCGTTATAATCCGCAAATAACGTCTCTATTAGATCGGTCGCCACTCTAGTCCACTTGTCTAGCTTGTCCGTACACTTTGTAGAAAGCAGGGATTAGCTTGTACTAGATATTCACACAAGATTTTCTTGTTAGTTGAATATAGATGTTGTAGTTTGCGTGTTCAGTTTTTTGCTCTATTTAATAATTATTATTATTTTTAATCTCGAGTGGAATATTCTCTCTTACAAATTGCCATGTTTTCGCTGCTTTTAATATTCTCTTAATATTCTCTCGGTGGTAGGCCATAACATCGGCCGCCGGCAGAAGTTACCACCCACCAGACAAAGCCTTGCCGCCAAGCGATTTGTCGTGTTCCGGCACTATGTCTGGTGAAGCCGTTCTGAGGACGGGTCTGAGCAGTTGTGTTGCGATGTGTGCCGGGTACGATGCGCCTAATGTTGTTGTGTTGGGAGTTTGGTCGTGGAGGGTCTTCAGATCAATCTCCCTTTGGCGCAACATCGTTGGTCGTGTTGTTGGGTTTAACATTGCATCACTTCGCTCAACTGCCGTCTTCCTTCCTATTCGCTCAGTTTTTCTGAGTGAATAGGCTCTTAATAAACTAGCGCGCTTTACCATCAACGATTGCATCACTGCTTACCATCAGGCGGGAATGCGGTCAAGTGCTAGTTTATAACTATTAAAAAAAAAATAAAAAAAAATATTTTATCGGAAGAAGGATGCGGTGGCCTATTTATAGGTTCACTGTTGGACAAAGGTTTTGTGCTGCCAGCATCCATCGGCTACCCGCGACTTTCACCCGGTCACCGGTCCACCTTGTTGGGGGTCTCCCTATGCTGCGTCTTGCGGTACGTGGCCGCCGCTCCAGAACCTTACTCCCCCATCGGCCATCGGTTTTTCGAGCAATGTGCCGCGCCCACTGCCACTTAATTTTAGCGACTCGTAGACCTATGACTTTGGTTCTCATCATTTCCAGAGCATCCAGGTTATAATTGCAATGTAGGTAATAACTTTGCGATTCTCGAACTGGGATATCAAACACGATATACCAATTTATTTAACACAAAGGAAATAATTTTATGTGCACACAAATACTTATTGCTATTTACTATTCTAATAATAACGAATGTGTAATGAAGTTATTTAGTCCGAGGCTATTATAACCTATTGTAGTTAAGACCATCACCGAGAGAAGACCTGTGACCCCTTAGTGGGAACATAAAGGCTGATTATGTGTATTTAAAACATTATCTATGTGAATTTGATAACTTGTGCCATATAGAAATTTAGGAGGTGCAGTATTTATTTTTATTTAAAAATAAATACTGCCTCCACACCTCCTAAATTTCAACAACAACCAACAACAAACCATTACAACAACATAACCATTTGGTTATGTTGTTTTTGTGTTGCCACGTACCGGAAGACGCAGCGTAGGGAGGCCCCCAAGAAGGTGGACCGATGACCTAGTGAAGGTCGCGGGAAGCCGATGGATGCTGGCAGCACAAGACCGGTCAACGTGGAAAGCCCTGGGGGAGGCCTTTGTCCAGCAGTGGACATCCATAGGCCGAAGAAGAAGAGATGTTGTTTTTAAATGATCAGATACACCCTTTTTTTTTTTTTTTTTTTTGGGACAAAACCCGCCACACTTTTCCCAACCACTGCAACTCCTGAAAGCCAGAATCAACAGTGGCGACCGCCAGAAAAACGCCGAGCAATGAAGCTCGACGAGTCCCGGAGAAACGATTCAACTGTCTTGGGTCCCGCAACAAATTAATCAGAAAAGAATAGCGGAGGAGTAAGAAAAAAGATATTTTTTCCACTTCCCTCCATAACAAGCAGGAGACAGAACAGAACTAGGCCAATCGGCACAAAGGGACATTATTGCAACTGGGAGAAGCCCAGAATGCCAAACACCACGGAATAAAATTTGATTAAGTTAATGGGTCCTAAGTAGGTATTAGCTGTTACAATTGATTCCAATAATAGGTATGACAAAAGCGCCTGAACGCACGGAAATTGGTTCTAGTTTCTACAAGGTCCGTATAATAAACGACTCCGGATGTAACTTGTACACTATCCAACATAATATTGCGTTCATTCTGCCAAAGAACACACTCCCACAAGATGTGATGTGCGGACTGTTCAAATTCACAGTTCGATGTAGAACACTGACACAAAGGGGAAGGAACAAGTTTAAAAGAATACAGTTTACTTTTAAAGTTGCCATGACCTGTGAGAAATTGGGCAACGCAGTGGTCAACCTCCAGCCATGTCCTAGCCAGCCGATCGCCAACGGATGGAAAGAATAGATGGAGGTGCCGGCCCTTGATGGAATTATCCCACCTACTTTGCCATTCGGATAAGAGGTCCTCCCAGACTTCAGTCTGAGGTTTAAATAATCTAGAGATTTTATTAAAGTCGCGTTGTGTAACAAAATTAGTGTCCATGGCCTCCCCCCTCGCGGAGTAGTACATTGAAGCACGTCGCTGTACCTCAAGGTCGACTGGAAGTACACCTGCCAGTACCGGTAAGGCTTCAGTACTGACCGTTCTATACGCCTTGCATAAAAATATCAATGCCAAACGTTGGCTTTGAAGCAGTTTACGTCGTGCCGCCCCTATGCTGGCCCTATCGGCCCAAACAGGTGCACCGTAGCACATACATCCTAAGTAGGTAGCTCCATATATAGTTTTTAAAGTTAGGAATGATAGACCCCAAGTTGCTTTCGATATTCTAGTTAGGGCATAAAAGTTCCTTTTAGCTTTTTCACCAACTATTTTTATATGTTCTATAAATGAAAAATTCCTTTCTAAGATCATACCAAGGTAGCATACGGATTGCTGTTTTTTAATGGGAACGTTATTAAATTTAATAGTAGGCAATGATTTAAGATTACCTTTTAGTAGAAGTTGATAGGTTTTATGTGGCGCAAACGTTAGGCGGTTACGATCACCCCACTGAGATATTAAATTTAGGCAAGTATTGGCCAAGTTCTCAAGTCCAGCTCGGGTACTTGACTGAATGAGCAGTAGGCCATCGTCCGCGTAACCAGTAAGCGAACAGCCGCAAGGAAGCGGGATCGCGAGGAAGTCATCAAAACCCAAATTCCATAAATAAGGACCGACAACTGAACCCTGAGGACATCCCATGGTTAGTGTTTTAGTACTAGAAAAATGACCGAGCTTAAGTACCGCGGAACCGTTTATAAAGTAAGAGTAAACGAGATTATATATGTTTTTATAGCAACCGCGGGTTTTTAATTTTAACAACAGCATAGGCCAACAGGCGTTATCAAAAGCCCCAGAAATATCCAGGAAGATCCCAATTACGTACTTGTTTTCGGATTGGTTAACGGTTCTTCTGACAGAAAGCGCCGCGTCGACTGTAGATTTACCTATGGTGAAGCCATACTGATTATTATGGAATTTTGGACCGTTCGGTAGTAAACGTGGAACGATGAGGCGCTCAAGAAGTTTACCCAAAGATGGTAGAAGTGTGATAGGACGATATGACTTCGGATCATCCGGTGGTTTGTCACCACACTTTGGTATTATTCGTATGAAACCGCGTCGCCATTTACGAGGAAAAACGCCTTCAGCAATGCATCGGTTGTATACAGTTAAGATGGCATCACCCGCTGTTTTACACGCTTCTTTAATCATCCTATTAGATATTTTATCTTCACCTGATGATTTGTTGACCGGTAGTTTTCTAACAATATTTATAAATTCGTCATTAGATGGTACGTCTGACATTGGTGATTCAGGTGGCACAGGAGCCCACGCTCTAATCTGTTGGTGGTAGTCGCTATCGTTAGCCGGTGAATCATCAGGGATAAGTGTATTAATTAGCACTTCTGTTGTTTCCTCTATGCCTGTGGTATGCTTATCATTGACTTTAATGTTTTGAACGTATGCAAGGTCGACCGATCTGTTAGCTTTAAATTCGTGATATAAGGGAGACCACGGACCCTCCCTGTCAAGTTTATCAACGATTTTTCTCAACAAGTTACCCTTAGATTTTTCCACCGATGCTTTGTAGCGAGACTTGGCAACTCTAAAAGCATTTAAAGCGAACGTAAGAAGATCAGATCAGATACACCCTGTATAGATAAACATCCAAGATCCAAGATGTTTATCTATACAGGGTGTATCTGACATCGTAACGCAAACTTCGCGAAAAGGCTACACCGCATGCCACTAATAAAATTATGATAGTCATTTAGGTCGTTAATGAACGGTTACAGAAATAACAATGTTTAAAAAAAGTGTCGGCTCGGCCTTTGAACGTTGCAAGCGTGCCGCCGTGCGGGTTTGTAGGTATGACGTTGATCCCTGATGTGTACTCTATTAAATCAGCTGATAAGATAGTATTTCGAGTTTTGTTTTCATTGCCTTTTTTGTGTGATTAGCGAATTAATTAATTTTTACTTTAAAATCTTATTGGGTTATAAAAGTATAGTAATTATGAACGGTCTAAAGTCAAAAAAAACTACATATATATTTTTTAAATCATGAAAAAGCCGAAGTAAAATTCCACCACTAGAGGGTTCAGAATCATGTACTGAATCCATGGTACTCGTTTGTGCGTCGATGTCAGATACAGCCTTTATATGTATCTATTATAAATATGGCATCGTTGAGTTAGTATCCCATAACACAAGTCTCGAACTTGCTTTGGGGCTAGCTCAATGTGTGATTTGTCCGAAAAAAAAAAATAAAGAGTTCAAACTCGGAATTTCCTCTGCATTATGGGTGGGTTTATAAACATATAATAAAGTCACATACATAAACAACCCGACCCGTAAGAACTAAATACTTATAGATGATACATTGTTCCGTGCGGGAATCGAACCGACGACATGCAGCGTAGCTATCAATCGCTTTGCCATTGCCAACCGTGGCGTCCATAATACCTCCCGTCAGTCATAGTAATGTCCAAAATCTAAGTTCTAATAACAATCATGTATCCTATCATGATAGGATTATATATTAGGCATAAAAAACTGCTAATTAAGTTCATCGTCAACCTTTTTTATCGTCCCACTGCTGGGCACAGGTCTCCTCTCCTGCAGAGAAGGTTTGAACGTAATCACCACGCTGGCTCAATGGGATTTCAGACTTAAGGTCCAGGTTTCCTTAAGATGTTTTCCTTCACCTTTTAATAAGTCATTTGGGTATTTGTACTTTCTAAGTATACCTTGGGATAGAAAGTATATACAACTTAGAAAAGATACATTGGTACTTGCTTGACCTGCCACCTAATCGGCGAACACATTTTTGACAAATGATTGCGACTAGTTGGGATCGTTTGGACCGCTCATTGGTCCGTTCGTTCCAAACGATTCCAACTAGTCGCAATCATTTGACAAAAATGTGTTCGCCGATTAGGGGGCTGGACTCGAACCCGCACACTCATACTTAAGAGGTTGGTGTTTTAACCACTAGGCCACCATGACTTATGAAAAAAATTAAGCAAATTCAATTACTGCCTCCAAATTAACAGGAATTATCGGCGCTTGAGCAAAAAAACCTATTTTACAATACCAAAACTTTTTTACTGTAAAAAGAGCGCGTCCCTGATAAGTGATAATTAATAGATTCATCCCAGCGTTCAAAACGTTTCTGACTGATTGAATATCAGATTAAACAATGTTCGGTTTTATTATTACGAAAATTGTCGCTCTGGTTATTTTATTATTCATACTTGGAAACAACTGCTTAGAAATAATTATTAGAAGTTTCAGAAACAATTTGATATTTCATTAAAATTATATAATTTCGGGTTACTAAACTTTACTAGCCCGGAGCGAAATCTGCGTAGGACGGAGGTACACATACTTTAGACAATTTGAATGAAAGGGTAACTGTTTTGTGAAGAACCTGCTTACCTGCTGATGAAACTCTAGTAATTATCATGTTGCAAGAGAACAATCAACACGAAAGTTTATTTTTTAAACTGTGTTGTTGGAGTTATCATCATACATTATTTATGTTCTTTTTAAAATAGTTTTTGCTACCTTTTTTTTTTAATAATTATAAATTAGCGCTTGACCGCAATCCCGCCTGATGGTAAGCAGTGATGCGATCGTTGAAGATAAAGCACGCTAGTTTATTAAGAGCCTATTCACTCAGAAAAACTGAGCGAATAGGAAGGAAGACGGCAGTTGAGCGAGGTGATGCAATGTTAAACCCAACAAAACGACCAACGATGCTGCGCCAAAGGGAGGTTGATCTGAAGACCCTCCACGACCAAACTCCCAACACAACAACATTAGGCGAATCATACCCGGCACACATCGCAACACAACTACTCAGACCCGTCCTCCGTACGGCTTCACCAGACATCATGCCGGAACACGACAAATCGCTTGGCGGCAAGGCTTTGTCTGGTGGGTGGTAACTTTAGTTTCATTTCAAGGTCATCTGCGTGGCCTATTCCCGATTGTGTTGGAGTTAACTTCCAGCCTAACCAGATGTAGTTCCTTCCTATTCACTTAGTTTTGAGTGAATAGGCTGAATAAACTAGCGCGCTTTACAATCAACGATTGCATCACTGCTTATCATCAGGTGGGATTGTGGTCAAACATTAGTTTATAATTATTAAAAAAAGAATAGTTTTTATCCAGATCGAAACTAATATGGGTGACTGTATATTGCAGCCAGTTTATACATAAAACTAAAAACGCGACACCATAATACATGTGTTAAATTAATGAAGCCATTAAATCGATACTCTGACGAGACTAAAATTTCTTTAGCACAAACACTTATTCAGCCGATTATAGATTATGCCGACGCCTGTTACCTGGATGCTACTGAGGAGCTGTTAAACAAGTTTGAGCGCTTGCAAAACCTGTGCAATCGCTTTGTTTTCGGTCTTCGTAAGTATGACCATGTTTTTCACCTTCGCAAGGAACTCAAGTGGCTCCCAATCCGCCTTCGCAGGAATACTAGGATTTTATGTCTCCTTTTCAACATCTTACACAACCCGTCTTATCCTTCCTACCTACGTGAGCGTTTTTCTTACGAGCGCTCTAGCAGTGCACCTGTAGATCACACCTAAGATCCATCCTTAAATCTCATCTTCATAAAATTCCATTTACTATTCCTATTCCTTCTCTGTACATGCTGTAAGATTGTGGAACTCACTCCCGCCTAACATTCGTGATTTAAACAGTATTCTATATTTAAACGTCGATTAAAAGAGCATTACCTTTCCTCTATATTGTGAGAATTTGTTTATTATTTATACATATTTATATATTTTAGTATTATGTATTTATTAAAGTAGTATACTTATTTTTGGTTTATGTCGGGCGTGATTGACACTGCTAAATAACTTCTTACGTTGGTGAGCTTTGGTGTCCTATTAAGGGAACTTGGTGTGTGTCGACGGGTATGGGACAGTCAGCGAATTTGAAGACATCGGACGTCATCGTAATCGACGCGCGCGCGTCGATTCTCCGGACTTCACTTCTAGACGAAGCACACTGAGTCCCAGGTAAGTCCCGTAGATTTACTAGAGTGTGATCGGAGATTGATTTTACTTGTGGTGTAAGCCGACCTTGTTTGTTGGATAAGCCGTGACAAATGCGCGGTAGATGTACGTGCTTTACTGGGGCGTCTACATCGTTTGGTAGCAGAGCGTGGTTTCTAATTACTAATTTGATTAATTAGAGTATCATTCCAGTAGCCATGGAGTTTCTTGCCCGTTCTTCTCCATAGGTACCTACTTTTTGGAATGGGCGACTAGCTTCACCTTACTGACTGACCGAACTTCTGACAATTCAAAAGTGCCTGTAACTGGTTTATTTGAAATAAATGCTTTGATTGATTGATTGATTGAGTATTTTGGTAGCCTTCAGAGGCTAATTTGCAAAAATTTGATTTTTTATTTGTTGTTGTCGGTACTCGTAAAATTATATCTCTGACCACCTCCATCATTGTGTGGATCCGATATTTTACAAAGTAAGAAATGTGAAAACAATTGTAGGTAGATTGTTTTATTTTTTGGTTCATTTCTTTCCGTTCAGAGGAACGGAGTAGGCTAGGGCATGATACGCCATACAGCCAGTTATGTTTACGAGTAACGTTTTGTTATTGTTCACTCGATTATCTTGTGCATTTGTACGAACCAAATAGTTCGCTTTGTTGTTGAATATTGAGCTACGGATAAATAATTACGAGTTATTTTTATGACTAATGTTTTGTTATTGTTTTGGTCAACTCGTGTATTGTAAGAACCAGATAGTTCGTGTTTGAATGTTTTGATTTAGCTCGTAATTCATAGTCGTAATTTTGTTAATTTAGCTCGTAATTCATATTCGTAATTTTGTTGAATTATTACATAATTCACAGTAATAATTTTATTCGGTTTGTTTGTTGATTTATTGTGTAATTGGTAGTAATAATTTTGTTTTGCTAATAAGTTTTGATCTGTGTCGCACTTAAGTTAGGCCGTTTGTACACTGATATTTTGTATGTATACTTTGTAATATTTTTTATTTGTACATGTTAGTGTTTTGTTTGTAACGGTTGCCCTTAGCTTTGGTCCCCACACGGTCTCGCGGAATTTATTGAGTTATTTACGCTTGTTTTTGTTGCTTTCCGCGCGTTCTTTAATTGAATTTAATTGTTAATTTGAATTAAAGGCTTTTATTTGAAATGGCTCCCAGTCCGCATGCTACGGCGAAGGCCGAGGTCCAGGCCGCATTGCGTTGGCTCGCGGGTGCGGCCGCCCTGATTGTTCGGCCGGATCGGGTGCAGGCTTTGTTGACCCGTTATGAAGGGTTGCCTGCGCGCATGGAAGGCTTGGAGCGACACGTTGTCGACTTCCATGCGTACGTTTTGGAACACCCTCCAGCGGATGAAGCCATAGTGGAGACCTTTAAAAGGGATGTCGACCAGGCGTACGAATTGGCTGACCAAATTACGGAGTCAGCAGAAGGGCTCCTGGCTGCCCGTAGGGGAAAGCCGACTTGGAGCGGGGAGGTTAAACCGACCCCGCCGGCTTTGTTAGGGAGACTGCCCACATTGGAGATTCCCCACTTTGTCGGGGACCTCACGGCTTGGATGGGCTTCATCAACTTGTTTGACAGCTTGGTGGACTCCAGGGAAGATTTGTCCCCCAGCCAGAAACTGGCTTATTTGCGCTCCGCCCTCCACGGAGAAGCCAGTGCAGTGGTCCAGCACCTGATAGTCAGCGATGCTAACTACCAGGTTGCGCGGCAGTTGTTGCTGGACCGCTACCAAAACGTCCGCTTGCTAGCGGACACCCATGTGGCCGCCATTTTGGCCTTACCGAAGGCAACGCGGGTTTCCTCACTAAGGAAGGATTTGGTCAACCCGCTCTTGACCGCCGTCCACTCGTTGCACCGGCTGGATTTGCCGGTCGACCAGTGGTCTTTTTTGCTTCTGCACATCGTCCTAGCGAAATTGCCCGCAGACGTAAAGGGGCGATTTGAGCAAAGGTACGGGGGCAATAGCGCCTCGTACCTCCCCCCCTTCTCGGATTTGCTTCGTTTTTTGGAGGACGAGTGCAGAGTACTGGACCAGCTGACCGACCCCACGCCGGGGACGAGCACGGGTCGTCCGGTGGCGGCGAGGGGACAACCCCGCCGTCCGACCAAACAATGCTCGGCTGTCCGAAGTGACTCCCCCCCCGCACCAGGTAAATGGTGCCGGTATTGTCGGGGGGACGGACATGACGTGCGTGCTTGCGAGAAGTTCGGGGGCCTCCGGACTGCAGGTCGAAGAGCCCTCGCCAAGCAACGCGCCTGGTGTTACATGTGTCTGGGGGACCACCGCCAGTCAGCGTGCCTCCAGGCTAAGGTTTGTCCACATTGCGGCGGGAGACATCACGCTCTCCTGTGTTTGAACCGCAATGGTGGCGGGTCCGAAAGGGGCCCAGATTCCCCGCGCACGGGCGGGGGCCCCAAGGGCGGGGGCCCCACGGGCGGGGGCCCCCCGCAGGATGTAGCGGTGGCCGTCGGGGGCTCGGGGAGGCGGGCGGTACGCTACTCCCCCTCCTTGATGGAATACCCTCGATTGGGGCGTTATGTTCCCCCGTATGCGGCTCACGGTTATTGCCCCACGCCTCGGAGTGGAGTTGGAAGGAGTCCCTACGTTGCGGAGTGGGACCCTCTCGCCTACTGTCAGCGATCCCCTCCGATCTTGTCGACTCAGTTCACCCGGGGTCCAGGGGGGCAATCACCCCCCTCGGATTTTCATTAATGCCACTGTCGGGCGCAACCCCCCCACCGGAGTTTGTGCTGTTGCCAACAGCCTCCGTGCGTGTTTGGGGCCCCAAAGGTGATTTTGTCACAGTGCGTGCCCTCTTGGATTCAGGGGCCCAGGGTTGCATAATTTCTACTTGGCTCGTCCGACAGTTGGGCTTAAATATTGTACCGCATAGGGAATCGGTACAGAGCGTTGGAGACCTGCGGATTTCGGATCCGATCGGTCGGGTTTCGTTCTCCTTCTCCCCCCACTCCTCCTCAACGCCGAAAATCGGTACTTCGGCGATTGTTTTTGAAACGGTGGTCGGGCCGCTTCCGCAAGTGCGAGCCCCACACGCCGCCGTTAAATTGTCGGCTGGATTGGCTCTGGCTGATCCTCACTTCCACCGACCTGGCCCGATCCATTTATTGATCGGTGTGAATGTTTTAGGTCGTTTGCTGCGTGGAAGTAAACGAGTTTTGCAGGCAGCCGGTTTTATAGCCATATCCACCTCTTTGGGTCATGTAGTAATAGGATCATTTAGGGACGGCCCAGACCCCCCTTCGGCAGACAGCGACCTCGCTGTTGGTTCTGCCTTGTCAGACATCCTCCAACGCTTTTGGGAGGTGGAGGAGCCTCCGACCGCAAAACGAGTGGACCCGTTGGACGAGGAGTGCGAATTGTTCTATCATAACAATACTGGTCGCCTCCGCTCGGGTCGCTTGATCACTCGCTTGCCCTTTTTGTCAGTTCGCCCCCTCTTAGGCAGCTCCCGGCCACTGGCCGAAAAAAGGTTGTTGTCTATGGAGCGCCGAATGGCGAGGGACCCCGCATTAAAGCAGAAGTACATGGACTTCATGCGGGAGTATGAGGAACTGGGGCACATGTCGCTTTCGCAGCTGGATTGGCGAAATGAAGAACATTATTTTCTTCCCCACCACGCGGTTTTGAAGACTTCCAACGGGAAGATACGTGTGGTCTTTGATGGCTCAGCACCCACGTCAACCGGAGTGTCGTTGAACCAGTGTTTGCACGCCGGACCGAAGTTGCATCACGATGTGAGTGATGTTTTGACCAACTTCCGTCGACATGCTGTCGTTTTTGTGACCGACATTCGCATGATGTTCCGGCAGACTGTGATTCACCCGGAAGACAGGAGATACCAGCTTGTGCTTTGGCGAGAGGATCCCGGGGATCCAATGCTGGTCTACGAGCTGAACACCAACACCTATGGACTACGATCGAGTCCTTTTGTGGCGATCCGTTCGTTGTGGGAGCTCGCAGAGCGCGAACGGCTGCGCTACCCCCGCGTGTCTGTCCTCATGAAGGAGGATCTGTACGTCGATGACGTTTGTACAGGCGCCTCGAGTGTACGAGAGGCCCTGGTCTTGCGAGATGAGTTGATCGCTCTCCTAGGAGCTGGTGGCTACGAGTTGAGGAAATGGGTGTCCAACTCGCCCGAACTCTTGGCAGATGTACCCAAGGACCACCAGCAGGAGCCTCATCTCTTTGAAAACCCTGATACTCCAGACATGCTGTCTGTTTTGGGAGTACAGTACAAACCAGTCCAAGATTTGTTTACCTACAGATTGGAGCTTCCGAGCCCAAAGGTCTGGACTAAACGCACAGTGCTGTCCACTGTAGCTCGCACCTTTGATCCGAATGGTTGGCTTAGTCCTGTAGTGTTCACGATGAAGTGTTTCCTACAGGAACTATGGGCAGCGGAAGTGACCTGGGATGAGCCCCTCTCCGGCGGCTTGCTCCGAGACTGGGTGCGGTTTGTCTCATCCCTCCCGGAAGTCAACCGTGTTTGTATCCCTAGGCACATATTGCCTGAGGGACGGTTTTCCGCTAGCCTACACGGCTTTTGTGACGCGTCCGAAAGCGGATACGCGGCAGCCGTGTACATTCGAACGGTGGACGCACGAGGTGTTGTCGCTGTTCATCTGGTTACGGCTAAGAGTAAGGTTGCCCCACTTCGGACCCGATGGACCATACCGAAGTTGGAGTTGTCTGGCGCCACTCTATTAGCCCGATTGCTTAACCACGTCGTCGACACCTTGGGAGCTAGTGTCGACTTTAGGTCAATCTTTGCATGGTCTGACAGCCAAGTCATCCTTTGTTGGCTGAAAAGTTCAGTCCATACCCTCGAGGTATTCGTGGCCAACCGGGTGTCTCAAATTCAGACCTCGAAAGCCCCGTTGATTTGGCGCCACGTGCCTGGCGAATTGAACCCCGCAGACTGCGCTTCCCGCGGCTGCGAGGCGCCCGAACTTGTGAATCACCAGCTGTGGTGGGGTCCACCATGGTTGTTACAGCTGGAAGGTTCTTGGCCCCATACCCCCGCAGTGGTCAGGGCATCTACGCCAGGGGTACATGTTCACGCCACCGAGACTGTAGCGGCTCCAGATCCGGAGTTTTTGCTTGAGCGCTACAGCTCTTTGGATAAATTGCTCGGCGTCACCGCCTGGATACGGCGTTTCATCCACAACTGTCGTAACCCTCGTGGCAAATTTGAGTCTCCGGTCCTCTCACCGCAAGAGCGCAATGACGCTCTGCTGTATTGGGTGCGGATAGTTCAAGAGAGAGAATTTGCATCGGAGTTGAAAACCCTCCGTCAACGCACATCCAATCTGAAGGGACCCTTGGGGCGCTTGAATCCCTTCTTGGATGATCAGGGTTTGATGCGTGTCGGAGGTCGGCTTAGAAATGCTAAGCTGGGGCTATGGGGCTCGTCATCCATTGTTGCTCCCCAAGAACGGCCCCTTGGTGAAGTTGTTGATCGCAGACCGCCATGTGAAAAATGCACATGCCGGATGCAATGCTCTTACTGCGATCCTCCAACGTGAATTTTGGATTTCGTCTGCGCGGAGAGTGATCCGATATGTTATCTTTCGTTGTCTCCCGTGCTACCGCTTGAAGGCGGACATCGTGCAGCCCCAAATGGGGGATTTGCCTGCCGATTGAGTCACCGAATCGATGCCCTTTGCTGGAGTTGGTATGGATTTTGCGGAACCATTTATTGTAAAAGCTTCGCGTCTCCGTAACGCTAAGACCGAGAAGGCTTATTTGTGCGTTTTCGTGTGTTTAGCTACTAAAGCGGTCCACCTCGAGGTGGTTAGTGCTCTCACGACAGAGGCGTTCGTCGCTGCTCTTGGCAGATTTGTTTCGCGTCGCGGACTGCCGTCCTTGATTCGATCCGACTGTGGGACCAACTTTAAGGGTACCGATCGTTATTTGAAGGATGTTTGTGAATTTTTAGATAAACATAATGTTGAGATCGGATCCACACTCTCTCGCAGAGGGGTACGATGGCAGTACTCACCGCCGTCCTGCCCCCACTGGGGAGGTATATTTGAAGCAACTGTAAAGGCCGCCAAAACTCACCTTCGTCGCGTTATTGGAGATAGTATCCTAACTTTTGAGGAGCTCGCGACCGTATTTTGTAAGGTTGAGGCGGTCCTCAACTCGCGTCCGTTATGCCCTTTGTCATCCGACGCGAATGATTTGGAGGCCCTCACGCCGGGCCATTTCTTGATAGGGAGACCACTGAACGCCCTGCCTGAGTATCCTTATTTGGACATTAACTCCGGACGGCTCTCGCGATTTCAATTGCTTCAACAGCTTACGCAGAGTTTTTGGCGCCGTTGGCATCTGGAGTATCTGCACATTTTACAACAGCGCGTTAAGTGGTCAGACAAGACGAACCCACCAAGGGTCGGAGACCTCGTTCTGTTAAAGGACCCAAACCTGCCACCCCTCCGATGGCGTCGTGGACGCATTGTTAAATTGTATCCGGGGTCGGATGGTGTTCCCAGGTTTGCCGAGGTCCTGGTGGGGGACTCTGTCTTGAAGCGCGCGATCGCCACACTCTCTCGCCTGCCCTTAGATTGAATTGTCGGACCGTTTGTTACTGTCCGGGGCGGGGGGATGTTTGCGCTAGTTTATCGATCGGGTCCGATTGTTAGTTAGTCGAGTTGTTAGATCCCCGACCGATACGGGCTAGCGTAATTTAGTATTGTCTATGGCGACGCGCGGCCGCCATTCTTAAACACACAACGTCTTGAGACCCCGCCGCGTACGGGTCCGTTGCTTGAATCTTGATGAAATCCTCGCATGCGTGGCGTGTTTCGGACGAGTGAGTTTCGGGAAAAGTACCACCGGCCGCGTTTTGTATAGTTTGTCGCGATTGTTGCCCGTGTTTTGAAGTATTTACTTGAAATATAAAACGTAACAGTGACGTCTGTAAATTGAGTTGAATTTGAATCGGAAACGTGGTTTCATTGGCGATCTTTGTCGGGCGTGATTGACACTGCTAAATAACTTCTTACGTTGGTGAGCTTTGGTGCCCTATTAAGGGAACTTGGTGTGTGTCGACTGGTATGGGACAGTCAGCGAATTTGAAGACATCGGACGTCATCGTAATCGACGCGCGCGCGTCGATTCTCCGGACTTCACTTCTAGACGAAGCACACTGAGTCCCAGGTAAGTCCCGTAGATTTACTAGAGTGTGATCGGAGATTGATTTTACTTGTGGTGTAAGCCGACCTTGTTTGTTGGATAAGCCGTGACAAATGCGCGGTAGATGTACGTGCTTTACTGGGGCGCCTACAGTTTAGGTATATTTAATATTATTACTTTAATAGTTATCATACTCATATTTTATTTCCTCCTTGTTCTTACACACTATTGTCTACATTTCGGTTTTACTTCTCCTTTCGCAGGTCTGCTGGAAGAAATTTCTTAAGAAATAAACAGCACCTTTGTACTCAGATCTCAATTTTGTCGTATCTTTATGTATTTTATTGTGTGTACATAAATAATAAAATAAATACTCTGTACCAACTAGAGCAGACTTATTAGATAAAGCAAATATAAAGGCTTACCACAACATTGCTATGAAGGTAAAACAGGGTAAGATATTTATGTGGAGTAATACAAGTTAATTTGTGAGGATCCTCTCAAACATCGTAGTTAATTAATAACTTATTTTCATGGTTCAACTTGCTCATAAATTTGTAACGATGTGTTAAATTCCTTAAGCTTATTGTGAAGCTCAAGTCTGTATGGTAATTATTATTCTCCGCTTAATCTTACCACATGCGTGCTAAAGCTTGGCAGTTCAAACCACGCTAACTTCTGCTCTTTCATGTAGTATTATTCATTGTGTGGGAATACGTCGTAAAAGCAGATGTCGTGATTAGACAAGGTATGGCTTTAGTACGTGGTTTCGAATGAAGAAATCATTTAGTGGTGATAATGAATTCGCCAACCTGCATTGCGTATCGCCAACCAGTATTGAGCAAGCGTGGTGTTTACGCTCAATCCTTCTCTGTATGAGAAGAGACCTGTGCTCAGCAGTGAGATGATCAAAGGGTTGATGATGATGATGATGATGATTAAGAGCCCTGGAAGAACGTTTCCATAATGACCACCCTTGGTGGACTGGTAGAGAATGCCCAAGGCATTATGCACCATGGCGCTCAGATTTAGGCACGTGTGGCGTCATTACTGTAGATATCTACCCATACAGAGTGGAAGACATTTTCAATTTATGAAATTCTAGTCTCGAGGGTAGACATTTTCCATCATCATCATCATTTGTCGTCGTCGTCCTTCGTGGCGCAGCGGTCAACACGCCTGCCTGCGACGTGGAGGCCCCGGATTCGATCCCCGGCCTGGTCATGATGGAAAACGATCTTTTCCTGATTGGCCTGGGTCTTAGATATTTATCTATTATAAATATAGTATCGTTGAGTTAGTATCCCATAACACAAGTTTCGAACTTACTTTGGGGCTAGCTCAATCTGTGTGATTTGTCCGTATATATTTATTTATTTATTTAAGCTGCAAGACGTACACTGCTAGACATAGGCTTTCGTCAAGGCTCTCCACGATCGGTCTTGCGCCTCCTATATCCAGCAGTTTCCCGGTACCTTCACCAAGTCGTCGGTCCACCTTGTCACCTACCCACTCTGCGTATTCCGGTGCGTGGTTGCCACTCGAGAACCCGTCGGCCCCATCAGGCAGCGGTCTGGTCACTGTCACTAAAGTTTTGCAATTCTTCGAGCTATGTCGATTACTCACGTTCAATTCCAGCTCGTTCTGCTCATTTCCAGCGGTTACAAAACTTTCAACATCTGCGTTGAATTTGAAATTGTGACCGCGATGGAATATGTTTACAAAATTATGCTTCAGGTTCAGTAAGAAGAAAAAAAGGAATTTTTTTTGGGCCTCGTTTTTGGGTTTTAATTTTTTATTTAACGTGCATAAAATTTTGTTCCATTAAATTATTTATTTATTTACTGGTATAGTTTTGTTTCTATTTTACTATTCATAATCACATTTTTATACATATACATACGTTATTGTTTTTATATAACATAAATTTATTTTATTATATTTTATTTATGTTTTTATTTTCATTATTCTTTTTTTTTGCATACGCAAGTCATGTTGCTGTGTACAACTGTTTTACATCCGTCACTTCACACATACCCCCTTATTCATAAAAGATGTTTAAAGTTAACTAGTGATTAGCGATTATTTAAACATACATTTTAGACGTTTGCACGTCATTTAACTTTAATCTTCGTTTATGAATAAACCCCTTAAACACTGTGGTGTATATTCATAAAGGCTGATTTAAGTTAAGTGACGTTAAAATTGAATGGTTAAAGAATCGGTAATCACTAGTTAACTTTAAGCAGCGTTTATGAATAAGGGGGATAAGGTTCAGTTGAAAACCAGCGTCAGGCACTAATTGTCTGACATTTTTGCTGAACTGGGCCTTTTTGGCGCAGCCGGGAGGCATACATTCCTGCTAGTTTTCTACATTAATTTGCTTTATCACAATTTACTTTATTTTATTATTATTATATTTTACTTTTTAATGTTTTTCTTTATCTGTGTGTCTTTTAGTCTGTGCTAAATAAATGTATTTTCTTTCTTCTTTCTTTAAGGAATCTGTAATGATCTTAGCAGCTGGCATTCTGTGGTTTCTGTCTACCCGTACGTAACGTGTCTGTACGTAAAAACGTAATAATAATTCAATTACCTCTTACCATGGTATCATATATTCTGTGATATCATATGGTATAATATAAATTCGAATGCTTTATGCAAATGCTTTGACGAAGTTTTGCTTTATTGTTCTTTCATACTTAGTTATTGTCATGAATTCATGAAAATAATAACTTTTAAAATTGAATGAAGCTAACAATCGACAATAGGGTAGTTGACTAAAACAACTAATTAGTCCGTCAGTCAGATTTCCAAAAAATACTAAACACGTATTTTTTCTTTTTTCATATAAACAAAAAATTAAGACGACAGACGACACAGTGCATTGAAAACTCGTGTGACGTCACTGCACGCTACACTTTTTAGCGAGCAGTGACGTCACCAGCCACCACTCCTGATCTTTGATGCCTTTTATATTTGTAAATTTTTATCGATTTGATAAAACAAAATATACGAGTACGTATGCAATATTTTTCTATAACCTGAATGACAGACTAAATAGAATCAATACCCAGGAAACATCTCTATTGCAAAAAATACATAACTCTTATGTTGTTTTTCTGTACATACTTAGACATAGGTTATGACATACACATTTTTTTTTAATAATTATAAACTAGCGCTTGACCGCAATCCCGCCTGATGGTAAGCAGTGACGCGATCGTTGATGGTAAAGCGGCTACTTTATTAAGAGCCTATTCACTCAGAAAAACTGAGCGAATAGGAAGGAAGACGGCAGTTGAGCAAGGTGATGCAATGTTAAACCCAACAACACGACCAACGATGCTGCGCCAAAGGGAGATTGATCTGAAGATCCTCCACGACCAAACTCCCAACACAACAACATTAGGCGCATCGTACCCGGCACACATCGCAACACAACTGCTCAGACCCGTCCTCTGTACGGCTTCACCAGACATCATGCCGGAACACGACAAACCGCTTGGCGGCAAGGCTTTGTCTGGTTATAAATCTTCCGTGAAATCTTTATATTTCTCTGTCTTATATACCTATAGTATCAATTCTCTACTTCTCATATTTATTCAGCAACCAATGATATTTTTATTATTGTTCCAGATGCAGGCGTGCGGTGGATCCCATCGTACTGCGCACTCAAAGAACTCAGCGTGTCCGACTGTACTGGTGTCACGGACTTCGGGTTGTACGAACTGGCAAAACTAGGACCGGCACTACGATATCTTTCTGTAGCTAAGTGTACACAGGTAAGGATTTTTTTTAACTCGCTTACCTATAAACTTAAGTGGACCTTTGAGGTCGCGGGCGCATAGAGTGGGGTAGACGGTGGCACATTATTCAAGTGCTGCCGTACACGGCGAGGCTTTACAGTCTCCTTAGGGATGTGCCTTTTAGGCCTTGCGAAGGGGCGGTTTCGGAATTGGTCTTTTAAGAAGAACCGGGACCGCCTATATATGCGAGTGATGATCACGGGAAGGCAACCACCCTTCCCGTCGTAGTTAGTGAGGTAAACTCCTACACTCCCCGACCTCGCTCCCAAGAGGACGGGTGCTTTTTGAAAATTTTCCCCGAAAACAAAAAAAAGGGTAAGAATAAATATTATTCATTATTTTTTTTTAACAGACTTCAAAAAGGAGGAGGTTACTCAATTCGACCGTATATATGCTTTTTTATGTTTGTTCGCGGATAACTTTGTCGTTTATGAACCGATTTTGATCATTTTTTTTCTGTTGGAAAGAAGACATTCCCAAGGTGGTTCCATGATAAGGAAATCAGGGTTTGATGGTGGAAGACCAGAGAAATCAAGGGGAACTTTCAAAAATCGTAGGCGCAACCAGTGCGTTTGTAAGTTTTTTCATTAAGTATTTTAGCGTCAGCATCCACTCTAACCGGATGCAGCTGAACAGTACTTTTCACGACTAAAAAGTGTAAAATAAAAACTTTTTTTTATAAAAAAAAAAAACAACCGACTTAGAAAAAACACAAAGTGAAAAATAACTAATTTCGGGAGTCGGTGTCAATAACTAATATACAAAAACCAAAGACTTCCGAAATTAGTTAGTTAGTGTGAATACAAGTGTTCTATTTGGAGCGTTTAGCGTTTGCGTATCTGACCTCCAAAGCCGAGTTACCGGGTTATACGACACCCTTTGGTAAGATTGGTTCTTAGAGTTTCGGGCTTTTGATGACACGTAAGACTGTCAACGATCTGCGATTCAGCAGACGGTCGGAACTAACGGCTTTACATGCTTTCTGCTTCTGCACGAAAAAGCATGTCCTATCCACGAAGTAACCGTAGCAAGTGAGGGCAGGTAAGGGCAGCTGCTCAACTCTAAAATGTCGCAGAACATGTAGGAACTCCCATAATTACTAATCATAGTATAAACGGGGACTTATCATCATCATCATCATCTCAGCGTATAATCCCTGTTGCCCGCGGCTTCCTCGTTGGAGCCCGGGGTCCGCTTTCCTACACTTACTCCGTTTCGCACGATCTCTGGCATCCCGTGGCGTGAGATTGTTGACACGCATGTCATCTCTTACGACGTCAAGCCAGCACTTCTTTGGTCTACTTCGCTTGTCCGGCCCGGCAGAGGCGCCATGGCAAGACGTTTGTTACTCACGTAGCATGCCGGTTTTCGTAAGACGTGACCGTACCAGCGTAGGCGACCCTCTTGCAGTTTGTCTGCTATGTCACGGACACGAAGACCGCCACGGATGCGGGAGTTCCTGATGCGGTCTTTCCGCGTAACTTCACACATCCACCGCAGCATATTCATCTCCGTGACACGCAGCCCCTATTTGTGTCGCTCAAGCACAGACCACAAACGGGGACTTATCTCTTACTTTTATATAAACAACGCAGTCAACACTGACAAAATGTACGGTATAATTGCCAAAAAAACTGCGTGCGACTATAGTGCACACAGATTACCGAATCTAGCCAACCGTTTTACGCTTGCGCTCGGCTGTAATCGGTAATCTACGGTAGGGACTTGCGAACTGAGGTTGCGAGGGATTAGCATTTATTTTATTTGACGATTCGACCCTAACAATCTGCGCCGAGGCCAGAAGCTAGGTACGCCTATGCTAACATGTCTTGTTAAATAACAAAGGTCTACCTCAAAAGCTAACTTGTCTGAAAATACAAACACTTTTCCCTATGCTAAGCTTCAAGTGACTACCCAAATCCCTTACAGTTTACTTTGGAAGGCTAAATCCATACTTGAACTAAAATATTCCCCTTAGGGCAAAGGGGCTTACTGTCTAAGGACTTTGCCTATCAAAGTAGTGTTGAAGCACGTTTCTACTAAAATATTAAATTATTTTCATCTGCACGTAAATAATTGTACCTATATTCAGTAGCCTAAAAATATGGAAAATTCAATTTGGATCATGAATACTGATTCAAAAGTTTGATTTGAAAGGACTTTTTATTGAATTCCATTTCTATGAGAATTGAGGCGAACTTAATTGAATCGTCATTTCAGTTTGAAAACTCTGAGAAATGTTCAGTCCACATATGGAAATAGAAATACTTGATAAATTTTGTTTGAACTCAAACTCGAGGCAATAATTTTAATTAATAGGCTTTTTTGAATTGTTAACGAGTCGGTCTTCGAGAGGGAGTGGGCTGTAATATACCAAGTGGGAGGGACCTCATATCTTCGAATTTTTGGTTATAAGACATGTGTAAACCCGGCTTGTGGTGATCATGAATGGAGTGGATTACCTGGCCACCACTGCTCTCTTTGAGTAAAGGTCTGCGTCCCAGCATTAAGATCATCATACGCTGATATAGGGTACATTTTGGAGAGTGTGCGCGGGGATTACATAACATAATTCTGCCATCACCGTTCTCGGATGATCCGTTGTACAGCGAGTATCCATCCTTACGTTGACATCGCTACGATCCACCGACAGACGAAGCGTTTCGCCTTCTCTTTTATATCACGTACATCTAGGGACTGGAACAATTTGACTAACTTCAAGGCTATAGTGAATAAAAGACTCTTAATAAATTAGGGTGCTTTGCCATTAATGATTGCATTACTGCTTACCATCAGGCAGGATCACGGCAAAGCACGTATAAAAAAATATTAATTTAGATATTCTGGAGTAAAGTAATGAATTGAGAAGTTGAATTAGATGTGAGCGCCTGAGACGGGAAATTTTGTAGACTGGAAGTTATGTACGAGACTATTTGTTATGTAAATTCTTGCAATATTCATACTTGCAAACGCAAAGTTTTTAATTGAGTCGTATTTCAATGAATGTGTCCTATTGATGGTGGAGGCAGTAAAAAAGTAGTATAACATATTTTAGGTGATGCTGTTCGAGGACATATAATACACGTTGTCTGTGAAGTTCTTAGTTAGAATAGTCAGGTGTGTAGTACTAAGGGGTATGCAAGGATCCTATCAGGACTGTTGGTTCTCCGAAAGAGATGCCGTGGTCCTGGCAAGGGCAAATGAAGGAACATGGATGGGTTTTAGTCTAAAACTCTGGCACACCCTTCTACTCCGGTGCGGTTTTTCTTTGGAAGTGTTGCTAATTTATTAGAAAAGGCATTTCATCCACTAAATGGCCGGGTGGATCCAAATTATTATTTATGTTTTTATTTTTAATAAATATAAACTAGTGCTTGACCGCAATCCCGCCAGATGGTAAGCAATGATGCAATCGTTGATGGTAAAGCACGCTAGTTTATTAAGTGCTACTTTCTATTCACTCAAAAAACTAAATGAATAGGAAAGAAGACAGTAGTTGAGCGATGTGATGCAATGTTAAACTCAACAACATGACCAATGATGCTGCGCCAGAAGGAGATTAATCTGGATACCCTACACGATCAAACTCCCGACACAACAACATTTGGCGCATCGTACCCGGCACACATCGTAACACAAATGCTCAGACCCGTCCTCTGTACGGTTTCAACAGATATCACGCCGGAACATGACGAATCGCTTAGCGGCAAGACTTTGCCTGGTGGGATGGTAACTTCTACCGGCAGCCGATGTTATGGCCTACCACTGAGGATATGACTGTAAGATACCAGCATATTGTCACTTCAAATTGTCTCGTACAGGCCTTTCAAACGGGTTTGACTTATTCCTTGTTGCCTGAGCCAAACAAATAAAAAAAAACTACTTCAAAATCTGCATAGGTTTTTTCCAACTATTTTTGAAGTCTACTCGCGATGCACCTGAATACCAAATTATTACGTGGAGCGGCTGCCTATCTTAGTTGGAGAGCTGGCACGAATTTTTGGGTAGGTATTTGAGGCAAGCTGAAAACTTGTCCTATACCTCTCCTATTATACACCAACAGGGAACTGCAGACCTGGCTGGTGAGTAGCGGGGCTAAATTAACCCCTAAATTTTTGAAAATATTATTTTTTTATTTTGAAAAATATATTTGAGGCAATATGCAATTTTTATATCTTGTAGTTTAATGTATAAAGAATAAAAAAAAAATAAGCCAGACGATTTGGTCGGGATTTTATAATTGCCAGACGCGTGCAAAAATATTTTGCAAAAAAATATAAAAAATATATTTGAGGCAACTTGAAATTTTAATAGAACATTATTTATAACTAAAAAATAAGATCCTCAAAAAGACAGGTCATTTCTGTGACTTTCTACCTGCCAGGTGATCCAACAAGTTATGTATAGGTACGAGTGCGTAGCGCTATAGACAAGCTGTAGAGTGAGAGAGAGAGTTTATCGGCAGCTGTCTGCGTTCTTGCTTGCCGCGTTATTATTGGCTCTGGCGAGGTCACGTGACTTACAATAGCCATGAGGTTTTCAGTCGGAATTTCGGAATCGTTATTCTCAGTCGTAGAATTTTAATATTGGTGTTACACGTTTTATAATTTTAAAATGTCTGGTAAAAAATGCACATGGAATTAAGACCATCTTTATGCACGAGTTTACCTGGCTTCCATGCATTAACAGGATGCGATTATAATCCATCATTTTTTCAAAAAGGCAAGGTAAGACCATATAAAATATTGATAAAAAATAAACGTTATCAAACAGCATTAACGGATCTTGGAGTTGCACATATTACCGGTGCGCGTGATGAAATTTTGCCAATTTTGGAAGAATTTGTTTGCGAAATTTATGGATATAAAAATATATCAAGTATAAATGCAGCACGACTTCAAAAATTTTGTACAACTTACAAAGCTGACACTGAAGATGAACCTTTCAAGAAAGCATTAAAAAATTGTGATCCCTCTACTTTACCACCGTGCAAAGCTGAATTGCAACAACATCTTTTAAGAACACAATATATAACGAGTATTTGGAGAAATGCATATTTACGATTCCCCAGTTCTTTGACACCGGATAGAAACGAGTGGACACTTAATGAAGATACGCTAGATTTTCACTGGTTTGACGGAGACTGTATACCGCAATCAGTATTCGACGCTGTTGTTCATGAAGAAAATAAAGAAAATGATATTGGAAATGTTACTGAAGGTGCGTATAAATAGTTTTTCTTTAATAACTGCTGCATTCAAAATTCAAATTTCTGTGATTAATTTAAAAAATCAATATAATATTACTTTTCGCAGATGATGCAGAGGTAGCCGAATCTGATGCAGATGAATCGGAAGAAGATTCTGATAGCTCTGATGAAGGAGCATCCTCAGATGATGAATAAAAATTTATTTGTGACGTGGGATGCATTAAATTTATATTTTTGTACTCATAATTCTGCAGTTGTATAATTATTATATCTCAATAAATCTGATTTTGTGATTTTGTATTTTTGAAATCGTTACTTTTTTTATTTAATACGTTAGCCATTATTAATTTCAACATGAAAAAAATATTCAATTTCTGTATAAATTTTAAATTTGAATACTGTCTCAAAAAAAAAGTATTTTTTTTTAATTTTAGATATCGTGGCAAAAATATGAATCCTATTAAAAAATGATTGAAACAAAAGTTTTTGGAAAATTAATTTTCTAAAGAAAATGTTTTTTATAATTTGTTGAAAAAACCATTACATTTAGATTTATATTTAAATTGACTAGATAACAAATTTTATATGATAAAAAAATATAACAAAATAAATATATCCATTTAACACGCACAAATCAACACAATAATTTTTATATGAGCCGTTTTTAGTAGAAATTCACAAAAAATTTTATTTTTTACTCCGAAATTTTGAATTAGAACCTCGTGGCTATTGTAAGTCACGTGACCTCGCCAGAGCCAATAATAACGCGGCAAGCAAGAACGCAGACAGCTGCCGATAAACTCTCTCTCTCACTCTACAGCTTGTCTATAGCGCTACGCACTCGTACCTATACATAACTTGTTGGATCACCTGGCAGGTAGAAAGTCCCACAGAAATGACCTGTCTTTTTGAGGATCTTATTTTTTAGTTATAAATAAAGTTCTATTAAAATTTCAAGTTGCCTCAAATATATTTTTTATATTTTTTTGCAAAATATTTTTGCACGCGTCTGGCAATTATAAAATCCCGACCAAATCGTCTGGCTTATTTTTTTTTTATTCTTTATACATTAAACTACAACATATAAAAATTGCATATTGCCTCAAATATATTTTTCAAAATAAAAAAATAATATTTTCAAAAATTTAGGGGTTAATTTAGCCCCGCTACTCACCAGCCAGATCTGCAGTTCCCTGTTGGGGTATAATAGGAGAGGTATAGGACAAGTTTTCAGCTTGCCTCAAATACCTACCCAAAAATTCGTGCCAGCTCTCGGACTATCTGACTTTCATAACCTAGTTCGTTTAAACTAAAACTAAGAAGTATGCTGTGTCAAAAATGTTATTATAGTGTATCGGACTTTTTATTGGATAAATCATGACATTATATAATTGTAAATTTTGGTATCATTGTGTAATTATTTTTTCTTTGACTTTGTATTATTTCAAATTATTTTGACATTTATTTAACTAACTGTTTTGACTTCATTTTTGACAATGTTATGTGATTTGCTTATTTGACAATATTTTATTTAAATTAGAATGATTTTGATGTTCACCTAAGAAATTATTATGACTTTTTGACTTAATTATCCCTATTATTATGTAATCATTTATTTAGGTATTTTTTATATTTCATTTTTTGTATTTGTATGTGCTATAATAGGCTGATCATAGCGTACTTTATCCTCAAATCTGGATAACCACTTTATCTATATATCACAAATAACATATTTTTGATTTCTGATTCCTGACCTTAACAGCTTAACGTGCTGTCACAGTGGGGTCCAGGTATACAACTTTTTTTTTTTATCTTATACGAATCCTGAATATAGGTAGTTTGTTCAGAATAAAAAAGGTTTAAAAAAGTAAAAGGTTTATTTTTGAACATAAACATATGCATAGATGAAGGGAGAAATGATGATAGCTACAAAAGTTAAAACTGTGTCGCAGCTATGAACGCCCATTTTAACATTAAGAAACATTTTGTTCCAGACATAAAGAGCATTAAAAACTAAAGATTTAAAAATAAAATAATGAAGTAATGTATTTTGAACAGATGTAGAGTGAAAATGTGGGTATATGTGGGAGGATCTAAGTGTGTGCGAGAAGGTGTGTGTATATGCGTATGGGAGAGTGTGTATGTAGGTGTGGTGTGTGTATGTGTGAGGGTGTGGTGTTTAAGTGTGTGTGGATGTACGGGTAGGGTTGCCAACTTCCTTCACAAGAAATAAAGTATATTCAGGGCTATGAAGATTATAAAACAGTATTTTAGAAAAACGAACAGTATTTTATTTATTTATTGTTTTAAATACATATTTTTAGAGCTACTCGCACAACTTACTAATTTACAATCTTTTTTAGAAACTTCATACGCCTCATCACAATTAAAAATAAAATTAAAATAAACGAGGAGCTCATTTTTTACTAAATTGATAGATGCTCTATTTAAATCATCCCGCCACTTAGCATTCGTTACTGAAAAAACTATTTCAGTAAATGCTGAGGTGGCGGGAACACAAAGTAGATATGAGATAATTTTAAAGATGTTTTTAAAATCTTCTGTAGTGTTTACTAATAAATGGCTCCACTTTTGGCTAGTACTCACTTCAAGAAAATCTTTGTCAAGAAAGTAAATATGTGTAACGCATATTTATGTGTCTGCACTTTGATGCTGAAAACAGTAATTTGTATACTTTATTTTTGTTAAACAGTAAAAAGTATAATTTAGTGAAAAACAGTATAATACTGTTTAAAACAGTATAGTTGGCAACCCTATGTACGGGTGTATTGTTTAACTGATTATACTTCTACAATCTTCTCTGTTTCGTCATATGAAAGGGTTTTAAATCACTTTACAGACTCTGTCAGAAAGGCGTAAACTCTGTTAGAATAAGCAACTGAATCGAATCCAATAATTTTTACACCATGTCATATCTTTTCCCAAATACATTTAGAAATTATTTCACTGTGGTTACCGAGTGCACAGCACAGCTAACGGTAGATCATAGAACTAGGAGACGCCACATAGGCGCGGGCGGGCGAGCGGTGCGTAGAACATTTTTATGTTGGGACAACTAAGTAAGATAACAAGCTCATAATTTTGTGGTTTTTCATGATTTCTTTTTGAAATTTTGTACATAGATTTTTTACTTAAAAATACTGAAAACGTGTTTCGGGTTTCGCATAAAAAAAATAACGTTGTATAAAGATGGTCACCCATCCATTGTCCGACTGCGGCAAGCGTAGCTTAACCCGTTCAATCGACCCGTGTGGCTATTACTAATTAACCAATAGTCGCTCGTGACATTAGTACCTTTTAATAGACTTATTTGGTAATTTGACAAAATGGTTTGCCATGTTCGTCTTAGTATATGGGTATCGATAGCTAAAAGTTGAAACATACATATGTATGTATTTGGCCCAATACTCATTTCTGAGAACTCCAACCGCTCTCGACCAAAATTCGTCATTTCCAAATACAGAAACTTTACTTAAGAAGTAAGAATTTAACGAACTCGTGTTTCACAAAGTTCTAACACACTTTTAATTAGTTGTCTTGAAGAAAACTTGTGCTTTGTGCCTTGATCGTGGTTTCTGAGTAAATAGTAACTTGTGGAACTTCTTTAATTTAGAATTCTCACTGTCCTTTCAAAAGTACTGTTTACCTTGACTAAGTGGACTGGAATTGATGTTTCTTCGTCTTTCCCCGGGTCCATGTTGTTAAACGAGAGCTGGTAATGACCTACTTATTTTCAAGGGCAATTCAAAATAAAAGTTCTTATAATATTTATAAAGGAACGATCTTTGAATCGATAATACAACTCCTCATCATCAACATATTTGGTACATGTCGATGACAGCTGTACAAGAAAATTGTAACTTATTCGCTAATAACGTAAAAATTAAGTTTAATTTACATCAAAACTTCAAACATCTATTACTTTTTGAATAGTCACTCTCATCATTATCAACCTTTTTATCGTCCCACTGCTGGGCACAGGTCTCCTCTCATACAGAGAAGGATTGAGCGTAATCCTTCCTATTCGCTCAGTTTTTCTGAGTGACCTATACACTCTAAATAAACTAGCGCGCTTTACCATCAACGATCGCATCATTGCTTACCATAAAAAAAAAAACTTTAACACTAACTTAGATCAAGGTACTGAAAATGGTAATCAGTAATAGTCAATATACTTGAAGCTCGGTAGTGCGATCATAAATCCAATCTAAATGCAGACGACTGCATTCTAGTCTTTCGTATTTTTCCTACTCAGTATTCTCTAGACTTCATTCGTATTCTGTCGTTCACCTACGTCTAGTTTCAGATCTTCATTCGATAGAATTATTATGGAAATCTAAATTAGAGTAATATTGAGGTTAAATTAAAGTCGACTTCAAATTAGAGGTGTAAGGCTCTACTGTCACGTGGTAACCACGCTGCTATTAGTTTTCAGATATTCCTAAAAGCACAATTGCACTGCAGCGCTTCTTTTTTTTTTTGTGTGGATGAGAAATCATCAAATGATCTCTCCCGCTCTGGGCGGAGCGGAAGAATGTCAGACTTTTACTGACTTAAATTTTCAACGCTCAGCTTAGCACCAAAAGTTGAAAACTCTACATTGCTCTCTTATAAGATCCTTAATTGATAGCGCCATCTTAGCATTAATAGCAGTTAAGCCAGACGCAGAAATTATATATTAAACTCGTTCTAACCATTATTACTTTCTCAGGTCTCCGACTCTGGCGTCCGAACTCTTGCACGAAGGTGTTACAAGCTGCGATACCTGAACGCCCGAGGGTGCGGGGCTCTTGGAGATGATGGAGTAGAAGCCATAGCTAGGGGTTGTTCAAGGCTAAGAGCGCTCGATCTTGGGGCTACTGATGTTTCCGAGCCTGGACTACAGGTAAATCTATACTTCTATATAAAATTTAAGAGTTTGTTTGAACTCGCTAATCTCAGGAACTACTGGTAACCTATTAATACAGGAAGGCTTTAGGCATGTAACATCACACTGCGACCCATCGGAGTCGAGCATAACAAAAATTTAAAATTTATGCTGTATATTGTTTCGGGTTGTATGTCGTGGTGGCCTAGTGGTTAAAAGACCAGCCTCTCAAGTATGAGGATGGAGATTCCAGGTCAGGCAACAATGTAACTTTTCTAAAGTTATATGTATTTACTAAGTATTTCTTGGACACCAATGACTGAAGGTAAAGGAAAACATCATCTTGAGGAAACCTGGACTTAAAGTCTGAAATCGCCAACCCGCATTGAGCAAGCGTGGTGATTACGCTCAATCCTTCTCTGTATGAGAGGAGACCTGTGCCCAGCAGTGGGACGATTAAAAGGTTGATGATGATGATTGTAGGGTTAAAACAAAATGTTTAAATAATTATCTCCACACGAACGAAGTCGCACGCGGCCGTTACTTTTAGATATTACTATTCGAGTAACTGTTTCACTATGTAAGGTTGGAATCATTAATACAACTAAGTTCGAATTACTGTATTGAATGTCTATATGACGTATTTCTTTTCCAGATTCTAGCCCGATGCTGCCCGAACCTCAAAAAGCTCGCTCTTCGGGGCTGTGAACTCATTGGAGACGATGGTCTAGAAGCCGTAGCATACTACTGCCGCGGGCTAACACAGCTCAACATACAAGATACTCCGGTCACATTAAGGGGATATAGGGCCGTCAAGAAGTACTGCAAGAGATGTGTCATAGAACATACTAACCCTGGATTTTGTTGAGGACACACGATCAGATATATCGGTTTTTTTATGGATGTGTTCAAAGGCACTTATAAGGAGAATACATGTTTCATAGTTCGCGGATGCAAATGGAGAATGATAAGTCTGAGTAATTTCAGGTCAATTTTGATTGTATTGTGGATGAAATTATTCTTTCTACTAAGACTGTCGACATTTGGAAAGTAAATGACAGTTCAAAAATGTGACCTGTAATTGCTAAGCATAAAGGCTTGTACTTGTCAAGTTCTTAATCTATTCGTTCTGCTATTGTTCTTGTGAAAAAATGGTTAGATATTTCACTGTAAAATTTCTATTGAACTCGACAAAATGTCGTATAAAACAGCGAAACAATTGAAATTGAGAATTTAGTCTTGAATAGATACTAGACTCGTTTCACTGGCAATTTCAGGAAAGCATTTTTCGACGGCCACACTGTTGGCGACTATTTTATAGGTTTTCTGTGTTCCAAAATTGTAGCCCATACTGAGTTTTGTTGACTTGAAACAACTACTGCTCTATAATTATGTTTCTTTAATCACATGCTAGTACAAATGTGTCCAGCTCAGTGCTAGGCTTTTGACTTTTCTAACACGCATATAATAGGTGTAAAAATACTCTCAACGAAGCCAGCCACAATCTCTTTCCCTTAATTATGATCATATTTTTGTACCTCATGAACAATTTATATCGTTTTTTGTTTATACTATAAAATAAACAATAAACTTATACCATAAACATCGAAAACCGACCCCCAACATAGTTGGGAAAAGGTAAAACATATGATGATGATGAAATATGTATTGAAACAGAACAGGGACCGCTGTGTATAAATTTATTAATAATTAACTTTAAAACTCTCCAAGGACCGCTGTAAGTATTTAAATTTATTAATATTTAAGTTTTACTAGATACTGAAAGTATTAAAGTTAAATATTAATAAATTTATGTACAGCGGTCGCTCTATCGTTGCACGCACCAATACACATCTTTCTATTTCATTAAGAAAAGGATAGAAGATAACATTTTAGTTTAATCCTGTCAAATTAAGATATTCCATAGACAGTTTAGACGCGATTAAAAACATGGCGACCAAAAATACATCAATTTACGTCAAGCGCGGTCTAATTTGACAGGTCTAAACTGACATAGGTATTATGTCCTGTCCTTTTCTTAATGAAAGAAAAAGAAAAAGACGCACTCAACTTAAATTTAGTTTAGTCTGGGAACAAGAGAATCAGGGCCAATGGCAAACAGCAAATTTCCACACGAAAAATACAAGTCAAAATGACTTTTACTTATCAGCAATTATGTTCGCACAAAGTTACTTAGTTTGATGTACAGACGCGTAGATGAAGGCTTGAAAGGGTCTTGTTACATCCTTTATGTCTAATTACGACTAGAGAATACAAAGGTAAATCGCTATTAACGTAAGCTTTATCATAAATCGTTGTCGAGTAAAACAAAGGTTTCACCTTGACGTGATTTTCGAGTGTCTGTTAAAACTTTCCTAATGTAATATGTATATATTAAAGAGATTTTAGTACACTAACATAGTTTTATATAAATGTAAATGCTTTAAATATAAATATAACCGAGTTAGATATTTTTTTAAATGTATTTTTGTAGGTTAAGAATGTATTTATATACAGGGTACACAAACTAAAGTGTGTTTTATGTTGGTAGGAATAGATAGCAGGGAAAGAACGTGCTAGAGGCATTAACTACAGTGGAAAATGGTCCTAATGAGAATCTAAAATTTATTGTACTAAATCGCTCTTATCCCCATCTTATCGATCTCATTAGGAAGTCTTATTAAGGTCGGTAACAATAGAAAAAGTAATTGTGCCTCATTAGTAAGCAGTTCAGCTTCTTAATTGTGTTTGTCTACCTAACACCCGTTTAAACATTCAGTTTGATGAAGCCCTAAGACAAAGGGCCTCAGGGTTGTGTTACGGTACGGCTTATAAACTGTGATGATAAAAGGGGTCTGTCAATAAGCTCCTTTACTGATCCATACAATGGATGGGCCGTGTCTGACAGACAGAGAATAGACTGCGCCATGGAGAAAAAGTATCAGTAAGCTTGCCAGGCCAAACTTGCTAAGCGTGACATAAGACAAACGTGTGTGTATAGACGTCAGTACATCAAGCCACCCGATACAGACAGTTTTGAATCTAATGTTTTACCGATAGAGTTAAAAATGTATACTTTTCACAGATTGTACTAAGAGTCTTAGACACTTCAGAAACTAAATTAGCTAGCGATGTTACGTAGACGTGATGAGTATGGAAAAAACTAACACTTTATAAAAAAAAAACGGCAACGTTTGCAGCAATTATACTTAGAAAGATTCCCAAATAATTTTATGTTTTGGTGAAAATAAACAAAATAAATTAAATTTCTGAACTCTGAATTCAAGTATTCTCGCGAGACTATGTGCGGAGAACGATCACAAAATCGAATGATCATCAAATCATATTTTTCCCTTAAGTTGCGGAGTAGCGCCAGCTAATTAAATTTTGTATTTATTCGAAGAATCACCAAAATTACGATGTTTATACAGAGTTCGCAATGAAATTCCGATTGCAAAGTGAATTAAACATTTGTTTCCGACTTAAAATGAATTGTTTTAAAGTTTTAAATGAGTTTTGTGTATCTTTCACAGCATACCTAATATTGAAGGCTCAAAAAAGTGTTTTTCTTTTGATTGTTTTACGTTCGAATCTATATTAATTGTTTCCAAATATGAGTATACAATATTATATACATATATATACATTCTGTATAAATAACAAAAACAAATGGCCATTAACACATTTTTTTTGAAATGGGAATTCTGTTTTGGTTGAAATATTTTAGCGCGATTGTCCCCCTGGTGCAAAATGTTGATTCAAATTGTTAGAAATTAATTATGATCGGACATACAGTGCCATAGAGTGTTTCATTCTAAAATTAGACTAAAATTGACATCAAACGGTATAAGTTTATACTTTATAAAATTATAATAGTTACTAGAAAAGCTGTCTTCCAATAGCTAAAACGACTTTAAAAAAATGTACTAATGAAGGCGTCCGCCTAGTAAGACCTTTCTATCGCGCGATTATTTCGAAGCCACTTTGACTATTGGAGACGCAACTAAAAACTTATAAATATGTAATTAAAGCTAATATCTTCAAAAGATATGGCACCGTAGTATAAAATTATATTCATATTAACTGAATTGCCATTGTTGATTTAGTTTTTATTATTAAATTATATTTTTTAACAATTATTTCAGCGTTTTAATTACAATTATTACCTGCTATATTAGCTTATTTGTATGTGCAAATATGCCATGGCAACATCGGCACTATCGGAATGTCCTAACAGCGATTGTACACTGCTACTGTCAGCTTGACATCAACGAGAGGCGAGATAACTCGAACTGAACGTGACGTTCCGTTAACGTAAGGTGGACATGCCACCATAATAAATTAATAAATTTGTGCTTCGCTATTTTCGCCACAATCTCGTTTTCGTCGAGTTCGTTCTGTTAACATGGCAGTGAACTAGAGCTGTCACAAACCGTATGTATTCGTTGCTGAGTAAAGGGTGCGCTATCTAGTATGAAGTAACGAAACGTTACACTCGAATGCATTTCATTACTTGTACTTACTTTCCGTATCAGCACCTACACTGTTTCAGTTCACGCATGTACAGTATGTTAAGAAAACCCTGTCCAACCCGTGAAGGTGTTGTTAGGTATCGATAACTGATTCTACTAATGCATACAAAACCGGGCGAAAATTAAAAAAAAAAAAATCCCTCTAAAAAAATAAATATTATTTCGCAAAAAGTGGTAACTTAATAAATGTGCGTGCACCATTCCGCGGGGGGCGGGCGGCAGGGCACGCGGCACGTGGTCGCATCACTATTCGCTCCTAATAATACCGGTGTTGTCACTTTTTTAAAAATTACCTAATTTCGGGGAAGTAGGAATTAATTCGCGGGAAAAAAAGATTATTTCAAAATTCATTTGTATTGGTACTATGATGATTACGTAAAATTTTATATTATATTTGGTCATGTGTTTACATAACCTTTATTATCCTTATGGGTCGGACAGGGTTTTCTTAACATACTGTATAATGCATCAGAAAAGTCATGAAATTAATTAATGGCGCCACTGGCGCTTCCGTCATAGAGTACGGTAGCCTCACTGGTTAAAATATCTGATGTCATAACTTTCATGCATTATACCGTTGATGCGTGTGTATATCGAAACGTCGCTACTACTTTAAATTATCTAGTATTATTTGTTGCTTTTTCATTAGTATAATCGGTGTGTAATGTATTGCGATGTACAGTCGAATTGAGACTGAATTCATTGCTATAGCGTGTTATAAGGTGTCAGAAGTAACGAGTAACGTAACGATACGATAGTAACGAGTACTTATTGTTAAAGTAACGAATACATCCGGGTACGCTTTTTTTCGTTACTTTTACACCTCTACAGAGAACAAACGGCCTGTACGGCACTTGACAACTGCCCGATGAGAATTTGTGAAATAAAACAACGTTTTCCAAAGCGAGTACTAAAAAAAAAAACGGTTTATTTTCTGTAACCTATATAATTATAATGATCACGGAGAATCTCGACATCGCGATTCAGAAAACGGCACAACGCCATCTGTCGTGCTTTATGGAAAACTCGCGATCGAAAACGGCCTAAGTGTTAATCCACAAACTACACTGGGCTGCAATAATTCCGGGTCCCTTATAAAAAAAGTGTGATACATACAACACTAATCCGTGAAACTGTAGTATGTTATAAAATACATATGCTTGACAATTCTTCCACTAGCGCATTCCTTAACTCACGTAAGATAGCTACAACTGGAAAGCGTTGTTAAACGCATCTCCCGAGCTCATCCCATAAATAATAATAATAATAATCTTAATTTATATAGAAAAACAGATTGTAGTACATTTTACATTTTTTACACAGTGGGTAGTTTTACATTTCTGACAATCAAATGGGTGACGTACTGTTCTCCTTGCTAGGCTATGAAATAGGCTGTATTAAGAAGTAACAGTGTCTATCCCCTCGAGTTAGGTAGTAACAATTTTTTATTTTTTTTAAACTTTAACTTACGTAAAATGCTTAAGAAATATTATTATTTTTGTATAAAAGAATTTGTTCGTGTGTGTATATGTGTGTGAGTGTGCGTGTGTGGTGTGCAATGCTCTATAGTATTTATATACGTTTGGGCTACGAGCTGATAATTCCAGGAGGGTGAAATCGTGCTGAATATACGCGTAGACCAAATGTGCATTATGTGGTCGCGCATTATCGTGCAAAAAAATGGAATTTGCGCCCATGTTTACCAGGAAAGGTCCTCATTTAAAATCTCCTCTACGTATCTGGGAGCCGTCAAAGAACCGTTTTGACGGTTCAATTTACAACTCTTTGAAGATATCCCAGCCCATACCATTATTGACCCTTCACCGAATAGCATCTTTTCTTCAAAACACGTTTCACAGGGCCCGGATTGCTGTCGAGTCTACCATGAAGTACCTGGGATTGGTACACAAACACAATCAAATGTCGGTGTGACTTCGGAATCGACTTCCGGCGGCTGGCGCCCAAGTTCGAGCGCGCAGGATCATGTCAGAACTTCGTAAAACTTCTTATAGGCTATAATGACAACTCGGTTTGAAACAAACGCTAAGAACATTCTTTTATATAAAATTCGAAATATGATCTTTTTCAAAATTTAGTTTTTTTTTTTGAGCTATATATAACTTGTTCATATGAAACCTTTTTTGAAAAGAGAGCCACTTATCTGCCTATAACATATTATTATTTGTACATGTATTTATGGATCTAGATATGTACATTTATCTTTGGGGGATATTGCGGTTTTTCTAAGTGACCCGTTATTTTTGCGGACCAGTGTATTTGTGAGCTAAATTTAATACGAATAAGTTAAGCTGTTAAAAGAAAGCAGGTGGTGTTTTGCTAAATAAATATGTTCCCATTTCGACCTTTTATTCTGGTTTTTACTCCCCGCAAAACAACAAAGAAACGAGAATAAAGCTGGCATTAAGTTAATTAAATCTTTATCGTCCACATTAATGTTGGCAACGACAATGTTCCACTCATATTAAGTCTTCATATTGCCTTCAGGGAGAACTTCGTCAGTTAAATGTTACGGCTAACAAAGCTATCTGGTTTTAATTAACTATGTAACCATTTTCTTCTTAACTAGCTAAGCGTTCCGGATCATTGTCACTCTTAGAACACTAAAAAACCAAACTTTGGGCGGTTCACCGAATTCAAAGCCAAGATAGCTGCCAGGAAACTTTGCGTTATTACAAAAGTCCGACGGTACTTCACACCGGGACAGCTTCTAATGTTGTATAAAGCGCAGGTCCGTTCTTGAGTGGAGCAATTTGTTTTTTTTTTAATAATTATAAACTAGCGCTTGACTGCAATCCCGCCTGATGGTAAGCAGAGATGCAATCGTTGATGGTAAAGCGCGCTAGTTTATTAAACCCATTCATTTAAAAAACTTAGTAAATAGGAAGGAAGACGGCAGTTGAGCGAGGTGGTGCAATGTTAAACCCAACAACATGACCAACGATGCTGCGCCAGAGGGAGATTGATCTGGAGACCCTCCACGACCAAACTCCCGACACAACAACACTTGGCGCATTGTACCCGGCACACATCGCAACACAACTGCTCAGACCCGTCCTCAGTACGGCTTCACCAGACATCATGCCGGAACACGATGAATCGCTTGGCGGCAAGACTTTGTCTGGTGGGTGGTAACTTCTGCCGGCAGCGGATGTGGCCTACCACCGAGGAGATAATGCAGCAATATTTGGACCGGTGCAGGAAAATGCCACTTGACGACTTTGGATTCGGTGGAGGCATGCGGAGAAGCTAATTGGCTAATCAGATTTGCTTAAAGACAGTCTCCAACTCTTGGAGCATAAGCGTAGAGTAGCCAGTCTGTCGGTATTCTATAGGATGTATTTTGGAGAGTGTGCGCAGGAATCATATGACTTAATTACGCCATCTCTGTTCCATCATCGGACGTCCCATCGTACGGCAAGTATCCACACCTTTACATTGTTGAAACCTGAGCCTCGTTTTTTATACCGAAGGACTGGAACTTGCCTGCGGCCGTCTTCAAGTTTCAATGTCTTCAAGGCTAGACTGAATAGGTCCTGCATAAACTAGGACCCTTTACGATACGGATCACAGTCGGAGACATATTTAGAAATACTAAGGTAGGTTATCAATTTCAGCGCAATGAATAGAATAGAATACTCTTTATTATGTATTCCGTATAAATCATAGATAAATATTATACAGGCTGTATCTGACATCGTAATGCAAACTTCGCGAAAAGGCTAGACCGCATGTCAGTAAACTTTGATGGTCATTTATGTCGTTAATGAACGGTTACAGTACAGAATTCACAGTGTTTAAAAAAAAATGTCAACTCAGCCTTTGAACGTTGCAAGCGTGTCGCCGTGTGGTTTTGTAGGTATGACGTTGATCCCTGATGTGAACTCTATTAAATCAGCTAATAAGATAGTTTTTCGAGTTCTGTTTTCATTGTGCTTTTTTGTGTAATTAGAGAATTAATTAATTTTAACTTTAAAATCTTATTGGGTTATAAAAGTATAGCAATTATGAACGGTCTAAAGTGAAAAAAACTGCATATATTTTTTAAATCATGAAAAAGCCGACGAAATATTCCACCACTGGGGGGTTCACAATCATGTACTGGATCCATGGTACTCGTTTGTGCGTCAGATACACCCTTTATAGGGCAGAAGAATTTTGAATGTGATGTATCGCAGTTGAAGTGAAACAACGTAACTTGTGGAGTACTCGTACACTCGAACAAATAAAATCAAACAAATTCAAAAGTGGCCGGAACTTTTCCGCAGATTTTTAAATACCAAAGTAATATGGCTTATAATTATATGTAGTCAGCCAACCCAGCCTAATATTTTTTGTTACTATTAGTCCAGTATCTGTTTTTGAGAAAAAGGAAATGTGAGGACTGATAAATTTTTACAATAATCACTAATGGAATAAAATAGAAAACTTTTATTTCAGACACGAGTTCATAAGGGCAGAAAAAAAATACCAAACTTCTAGTGTTAGTACTAATAGAAAATGGTAGGCAAGTAGGCAAGGATACGATGCACCAAATGTTGTAGTGTCGGGAGTTTGGTCGTGGAGGGGCTCCAGATCAATCTCTTTCTGGCGCAGCATCGTTGGGTTTAACATTTCATCACCTCGCTCAACTGTCGTCTTCCTTCCTATTTACTAAGTTTCTTAAGTGAATAGGCTCAATAAACTAGTACGCTTTACCACCAACGATTGCATCACTGCTTACCATAAGGTGGGATTGCAATCAAGCACTAGTTAATAATTATTAAAAAAAACAAAAATATAATAATTTATGTTCAGAAACTACAGAATTAGTTTTTAAGCTATTGCATAGCTTCTATCGCGGGCCTTGAGCGCGGGGACCGAATCCAGAAATTCCGTAACGAAAAAACCTCACGCTCCCCACTCCGACGGGCAAGGAGGTGTGGCTTGAAGGCCGTACATCGTCTAACGTCGTTTCAGTTCGTCAATGTTCGGCACGGTATGTTTGTGTGCGTGCGACTACATCTTTTGAAAACAATTTATAGATTTTCAAAAAGAGCATACATATTGCAGGGCGCGAACTCAGTTCTACACACTTGCCATGTTACTGATAGTCGCGATGTGCTAAACTTGTGATTAATTTTCTCTCTGAAATAGGTCTTCTATAGAGATATGTCATAGACGTCATCGACGTTGTCATGGCTACCTTAAAAACTTTTCATATAATTAATTATTAAGTACTTTTATTCAAATTAATTTAGTAGTGTTTTTATAAAATAGTTTTTTTTTAACGGAAAAGCTAAGATGAATGTCACGCTAATTTTTCATTGGACTTTTAAATTATTTATAGTGTTGTTTACTAAATAAAAGCGCGTGATTTTATAGAGTAAAAAGTGCTCACGCGGCCGTTTTTCAACTGTTATTGGCGATATCCGCCATTATTGTGAAATATTTTTTTAAAGAATTTCTATAATTTGTTACACGTGTTATTGGCAAAGTTGTGGTATCTATCCACAGGGACCAGATCAAGAGTTGAAGTTTTTATTAAATAAAATATTACAGAAAGATGTCGGTGAACAATGTTAATACGAGTACATTTAAGTGTACGAGTTGTAATATTGTTATCTCCGAAACGAAACAACGAAAGTTTAATAAAAATATGCTCGTCGGCTTTTTCTGAGGAAGACATTGATGAGGCAAAAAAGTTATTGTTTGTTTCTACGAAGACAAGACAAAAACATGTATCGAGGCGTAAGAACAAAAAGCAGAAAGACCTAAAATATACGATTACGGTGTTTAAAATCACGGATCCCGAACAATCCCAGTTTTTATGGCATATGACCTTCACAAATTGCCACCAGTTTGCTTTGACTACGTAGAACGTACGTAAAGAAGTTGATGAAGGATTTATTAATTCTACGGTCAGATGTTAACGCAATCAGAAGTGATTATGTTACTAAAGATCAGCTCGAAAATATTAAATTGATAACAAATAATTCGACACCGACGCCGTTCATCATCAACAACCTTTTTATCGTCCCACTGCTGGGCACAGATCTCCTCTCATACAGAGAAGGATTGGGCGTAATCACCACGCTTGCTCAATGCGGGTTGGCGATTTCAGACTTATAAAGCCCAGGTTTCCTCAAGATGTTTTCCTTCGCCTTCAGTCATTGGTGTCCAAGATATACTTAGAAAGTACATATAACTTTAGAAAGTTACATTGGTACTTGTCTGACCTGGAATCGAACCCGCGCACTCATACTTGAGAGGCTGGTGTTTTAACCAATAGGCCACCACGACAAAACAGTGGGGTATATTGAAAAAGAACCTCGGAGTCTTTGAGTATATTTCGTGGTGCTCCCTGTGCGCCGTTTCCGAGTCAACGAAATACCAGTTGGTGGAGTCATAAGGATACTATAGCTGTCTTGCCTGCCCCTCAGTGCCCGGCCGGTCTTGCGATTGCACCGAAACAGCACACAATGACAGAGATTATAAGCAATAGACCAGACAGACCTTACGGAGGAATTGCCCTATTGTAGAGGAAGTCCGCTTTCTCAAAGGTATCAGTGTTGTTGTGTAATACTGATCGTTTAGTTCTCACACGGATCGTTTTATGTTAGTTTTCTCATTTTACATGCTTGCTGACTCGAGTGATAATATAATAGATTTCATGGGTTTTTTCTTTATTTCTTTATTTTTTGGCTTCGCACGGTTTGTGCATTTAACCAATGTCACGTAATTATGAATTATTCATGTCGAAAAAGACGGCCGCGTGACCCGTCTTACGAGTGAGGTTTGGGACAAAGTCATGATGTGGCCACTATGCAGCGATATTTCACTGTTCTTTATGAACTATTTACTAAATGCACTTTTTACTACATAAATCACGCACTTTTATTTAGTAAACAACACTATAAATAATTTTAAAAGTCCAATGAAAAACGAGTGTGACACTCAGCTTGACTTTCCCGCCAAAACTCAGGGTGCTGATCACGAAAATGATTTCATTTTTGAAATCCAAGATGGCCGACATCATATTTCATGACATTCTGACATGGGTGTGATAACGAACATGACGTCATTTTTAAGCTATTGCTTAGCTTCTTTCTATCTCTTTATCAAAGTCGAACAGAAAACATTGAATATAGTTTAGTCGCTTAATCGTCACCATTTTTCGCACTCTTTTGATGACGTTGCTGGTAAAAAATAAATAAATTACAAAAAAGAAAGAAAACTTGAATTGATATCAAAGAAAAAAAAAACAAAGGAAAAATTACTGTATAAATAAAATAAATAAATAATTATAATTGCAAGTTATAGTTGATAAAAAAAAGGCTATGCAATAGCTTTACCGCGGCAGTCTCCGAGTGCCACACGTCTTTTTATTTTTAATGTCAGCAAGTATAAGTATTTATTCGCATGAAATGTTCACTAGTGTAATAATAGAAATAGGGTACTTGACTAAAAAAAAATAATTAGTCCGTCAGTCAGATTTCCAAAAAATAATAGACAAGTATTTTTTCTTTTTTCATATAAACAAAAAATTAAGACAACACAGTGCTTTAAAACTCGTGTGACGCCACTGCACGCTACACTTTTTAGCGAGGAGTTTAATCACCAGTCACCACTCCTGATCTTTGATGCCTTTTATATTTGTAAAATGCATCTGCAAGCATCACTTGACGAACGCAAAACCATCTCACGTCTATCCTCCATGAGCTCGAGAGTGTAGTCCGAGAGCTTTTTAGTTCTATTTGTACGGCGGGTCTTAAAATACTTGGTCCCGACCGTACGGACAGCTTCTACAAACCCGTCATTGTATTCGTCCACGTCACCACTTAGGCATTCGAAGCGATTTTGGAGCTCGAGCTGGAAACCTTCGGAGTTATAGATCTGGATGGGTGCTGGCCGGAGCGTAGACTTCATCAGGCGAGATCTTTCGGACACTATGTTCAGATTCAATGTGCCTCTGACCATACGATGATCGCTGCCGCATTTGAGCGAGTTGATCACTGAGACATCATTGAATATGTGCCTTTTTGTCGTCATAATGAAGTCTATCTCGTTCTTAGTGACCCCGTCGGGACTGATCCAAGTCCACTTTCGCTGTTCACGCTTCTTGAAGAAGGAGTTCATCATAAAGAGTCCCTCCTTCTCCATGAAGCCAGCTAACATGTGGCCTCGGTAGTTCCGACGTCCAAATCCAAAATTTCCCAGTCCGAGCTCTTCACCGCTCCGTTTTCCAAACAAGTTACCGGATTTAAGGATTATCGAGTCCTCACCCTCTCTTCGGACTTCAGATAATCCCAGGACACCCCATCGTAACCTGCTCAATTCTTCCTCCAGTTCAATAACCCTCTCGTCGGTCTGCAGTGTGCGCACGTTCAGTGTTGCCAGGTCGATCCGTCGTTGTTGTTGCGTTCGTCAAGTGATGCTTGCAGATACCGGCAGTTCAATAAGCAGATCTCAAAGTCTCTGAAGCGCGACCTACGTCGGTATAATACCGAGCGTATAACGGAGGCCATAGAGCGAAACAGAGGCTCTAAAATTTTCGCTAGGGATCTGACTATTGGGCATAGCCGGCTAAACAAGCTGAAGACTGACGACGGCAGGATCATAACGTCCGGGCCCGAGCTTTTGAGGGAAGTCGAGAATTTCTATGGACAGCTCTACACTTCGACGACAAAACCTTAAACCTTAAATCTTGCTGAAGACCCTAGAGCAAGATTAACCCGACACTACACCGAAGATATCCCGGACGTTAGCCTGCAGGAGATTCGATTGGCTCTGAAACAGCTTAAAAACAACAAGGCGCCGGGCGATGACGGAATAACGGCAGAGCTACTGAAGGCGGGTGGTGAACCGATCCTTAGGGCCCTTCAGAAGTTATTTAATTCCGTCATAGTCAAGGGAAAAACGCCACAGGCATGGCACAGAAGTGTGGTGGTACTCTTTTTCAAAAAGGGTGACAACACCCTTTTGAAAAACTACAGACCCATCTCACTTCTGAGTCATGTCTATAAGTTGTTTTCGAGAGTCCTCACGAATCGTCTCGCCTGCAGGTTTGACGACTTCCAGCCACCCGAAAAGCCGGTTTCCGAAAGGGCTTCAGACCAGTAGACCACATACATACGCTACGGCAGGTTATACAGAAGACCGAGGAGTACAACTTAACCCTTTGCTTGGCGTTTGTGGACTACGAAAAAGCCTTTGATTCGATCGAGACCTGGGCTGTACTGCAGTCTCTCCAGCGGTGCCAAGTAGACTATCGGTATATTGAAGCGCTGAAGGGTTTGTACGAAAACGCCACCATGTCAGTCCGAATACAGGACCAGACCTCGAAACCAATACCTCTCCAGCGTGGTGTCAGACAGGGAGATGTTATCTCCCCGAAATTGTTCACCGCTGCACTGGAGGATGTCTTCAAGGTTCTGGACTGGAAAGGACTGGGCATCAACATCAATGGCAAGTACATGACACACCTTCGGTTTGCTGATGATATCGTAGTCATGGCTGAGACCGCGGAGGACCTGAGTACAATGCTCGAAGACCTCAGTAGAGCCTCCGAGCGAGTCGGTCTTAAAATGAACATGGGCAAGACGAAAGTCATGTCTAATGCCCATGTTGTACCGACTCCTATAAAGATTGGAGACTCTGTTCTCGAAGTTGTTGACAGTTACGTGTACCTGGGACAAACTATCCAGTTAGGAAGGTCCAACTTCGAGAAAGAGGTCAATCGTCGAATCCAACTCGGCTGGGCTGCTTTCGGGAAGCTACGAAGAATCTTCTCGTCCGAAATACCGCAGTGTCTCAAGACAAAAGTCTTCGACCAGTGTGTGTTGCCAGTGATGACATATGGAATTGAGACGTGGTCGCTAACAATGGGCCTTATGAGAAGGCTCAAAGTCACTCAAAGGGCAATGGAGAGGGCTATGCTTGGGGTTTCACTGCGCGGTCGAATTAGGAATGAGGAGATCCGCAGAAGAACGAGAGTAACCGACATAGCCCGAAGAATTGCAACACTAAAGTGGCAGTGGGCTGGACACATTGCCCGTAGGACCGATGCCCGATGGGGCCGACGGGTTCTCGAGTGGCGACCACGCACCGGAAGACGTAGCGTGGGTAGGCCCTCGACAAGGTGGACCGACGACCTGGTGAAGGTCGCGGGAAACCGCTGGATGCGGGAGGCGCAGAACCGGTCGTCGTGGAGAACCTTGGAGGAGGCCTATGTCCAGCAGTGGACGTCTTTCGGCTAAAATGATGATGATGACACTATTCTACACTAATGTATAAAGCTGAAAAGTTTGTTTGATTAAACGCGCTAATCTCGGGAACTGCTGGCCGATTTGAAAAATTCTTTTTGCGTTGGATAGCCCATTCCAGGAAGGCTTTAGGCTATATAACCTCACGCTGCGACCAATAGGAGCGTAGCATAATTAACTTCACGCGAACCAACTCGCTGGCGGCCGCTATTAATTGGGTTGTATCACTTGTGTGCTAAAAATAATTAAATGTCCATCAGATAGATTTATAAAAAATATTTAACACGCATTTTTTATTTTTTCTCTCATTTAAATACTTATTATGATTATAGAAGATATATTGATTTGAAATGTCGCATGACGTCACGTCTTGGAACAAAATATACCACGGCGTGACGTAATTAGCCCCCACTCCGTAAGTTCAATACGCTATATCTCAGAAGTTTATGGTAATTTCGACAAAATAAAAATACAGGTATTATTTTTTTTTTATTATCTATAAGACGGACTAATTATTTTTTTGATTTTCATACCTTATATACCATACCTATAATAAACATGTATATGCCGGGGAAGTCAGGCAGCGCAGCTGAAGTTCCGGATAGTTGAAGTGTGTTGTCATTCGCATGAGCATCTATCGTGGGCGCTATTTCGAGAAAACTTTGAAAAATAACTATAGTGTGGCGTTCGATTCTTATTATTTTAATTATACAGACACTTAGATCAATTTAATATTAGGGTATTACAATGTTGGTCTCAGGTTAAGATACAGATAAGAGCCACTGGGTTTGAGTATGACCAACACTCGATCGAAGCTTCAGCAAAGGATGCCTGCGCTAACGGTCGCTCGATATGGCAATTCCAGTCGATGTTACCCGCTCATAAAAATCATAATTTATCCGAATACTGATAGATTAATCTACTTAAAAAAATAGTAGAGTAATTTACGGATAATTGATACTAATACAAAACAGATCACAAATATTCAAAATTACGCTCCGTTATACAGCGTGGAATTTTAATGGTTATTTTCTCGCAGCGAAACGGTTTTGTCTTAGTAATACAATCGTTTCATCAATAAATAAAATATTAGAAACATGAAATAGCAGATTTGACATAGTGATAAAAAAATACTCAAAAGTGAGCAGAAAATAATAGTAACTTCCTGATAATCTACAGCTGAATGGTGCGGGACCACTGACCCACGTGCTTCAACAATTATCCATTCATACTTTTACGGGCTTAGGACTATCGTAAATACTTTTTAGCTGCAATTTACTGTACACGAAAATAAAATTATTATCTAAGATAATTGTTTGTAATTTTTGCGCGCAGACAACTTTATATCGTATCACTAGAGTCGAGAGCTTATTTTACTTTCAACATTTATAAAACGGCCTTTCGCCTTTGAACGCTTAGCGGTAATTTATTGTAAGTTATTTTATACCGTATGACACGCACATGATAGATTGTTTTGGGTTGAAATTTTATTTCTTTTGTCGGTATATCGGTGGATTTTTTGGATTGTTGCCTACAAGCTATTTTATGCGCGGGAGCTTATTATGGTTTGAACATTAAATGTATTGCTTTTTTTTGAAGGCGTTTCATGTCCCTTCCGAGAAGTACCTACAAGTTGTATTTGGTGCAACTAACTTTTCTCACTTTTTCGAGTTGACACAAATATTTTTATTTTTGTCTTTTACTCTATTCATCGAAAGTACTCCTTAAAGCAAATCGTTCTGCCGCGGGAAAACAACCATTAAAATGCCAACATGTATAGATGTTACATTATAAAATTTGAATAATAACTTACTTAATTAAATATGTTTTTAACTAGGCACCCGCCCAGGCCCCGCATGGGTGAAATTCTTATACTAAATAAAATGCAGAAAAACTGTGGCGGCCGCTCCCGCTACTCCGGCCGGTCGGTACCGCTGTAAACGCTGCGTCCCGCAATTTTTAAAAATATCTTCGTAAATACTAATTTAAATCATGTGGTGTACAGGGCCATATTAATGCTGTATATTAAATTAACAATGTATTTAAGGTATTCAAATAGATAAGAATTAATGCTGTATTGGTTAAAATGGCTTCAAAAATTAGCCATTATATGTTATAAAAAGTAAATGAAAAAAATGTTATTTTGGTCTGTCAAAATAAACCACACTGCTCACCGCCCGCAGGCCCGCGCCTACGGTGGCTAGGAGTTCGATGTCGTCTCCCGGCCAGGGTGTCTTCTGCGGCGGCTAGTCGCGTGAGGGCGCTGCTTGTTTATCTCTAAAAGTAATGGAATCTAGACAAAGTCGTGCTAATTCAACCACGTTGAATATTTTTTGTAAAGGCGGTATGTCGATCTCTAATAGTTTGGTTGGGCTCTTGTGTTTTCTAATCAGGGTCACTAGGTACTCCAGGATCTTCAATTATCCAAGTTTGCACAGTTTTGCATTTATGTGGCCATTAAAGCCTAATTCTGTTGCAAATTTCAGCTCTCTGAGTTTATGGGAAGTACTAATCCTATTCTGATGATCATGAGTGAGCGAATGTCATTAATGCAAAACTTTGCTTTCGTTTAACTTCGGAACTAAATGACTAATAACCTTGTAATTTAGGATTAAGGTATGTGATTAGTTTACTAGATGAGGAAAATGGCCCCACTGATGGTACGGCAGTGTCTGCTTCGCGCTCGACTTGGCATATAAGACACAATATTAAACGATATTGGAAGGGATTTTTAATCTTATCTTTACATGTTTGGAAGTTATGAGAAAGAATACCGCCCTACGATACTAAACACGCAGTATTTACTAAAGAGATTTATCGTGATATTGGAGAGTAATGTAACGTATGTACAAGGCGTAGTTATTGACCTAATAGTGCGATGAAACATATGAAAACAAATATTTGGAATCAATTCTTAGAGCACTACATTTTGAGTTGAGAAGCGCTCTAGATATGTATGTAGTATATTGTATATTATGAGGTATATATTCTATTCTATCCCCATTCTATAAATTGCGTATCTGTTAAACCTATTCTAGGATTTGAGCGTGAAGAGTTATACTCATATGGTTAGGGCTGCAACTGCCGTATGTTAATAATTGTTCTTTTAAAACTACTGACTGCAAGGCTTTTTAAAATCTGCAAAGCCATATTCTTAATGTATTGCTGAATTTTGTTTGATGCAGTGATGCAATCGTTGATGGTAAAGCACGCTGGTTTATTAAACATATTCATTTAAATATCTTAGTGAATAAGAAGGAAGATGGCAATTGAGCGAGGTGATCCAATGTTAAACCCAACAAGATGACCAACGATGCTGCGCCAGAGGGAGATTGATCTGGAGACCATCCACGACCAAACTCCCGACACAATAACATTTGGTGCGTCGTACCCGGCACACATCGCAACCCAACTGCTCAGACCCATCCTCCGTACGGCTTCACCAGACATCATGCCGTAAAGATTTTTTGATGTCAGTAGAAGTACCAGTAGATGCATCTACTACGCAGTACGATGCTTAAAATGGTAACGATAATCTCTTGTTGAATTAATATTTGTAAAGAGTTAATCGAGATTATGGAGGAAACCATCCATTTAATAAAAAATCAAATAAAACATGTGCGGTAACATTCAAAAATTTATGTTGAACAAATTAGCCCATTAAATGCGAAGATTTTATTAAAATTTGGAAATTTTCAGGAGAAGTAATCTCATTTATAGAATAACTAGTTGCGCCTCGCAGTTTCAGCCACGTAGGTTTTGATATGTTTTTTTTGTATATGCTCCGGATCCTATTGGTCGCAGCGTGATGTTATATATCCTAAAGCCTTCCTGGATTAATTGGCCATCCAACGCAAAAATAATTTTTCATATTGGAACAGTAGTTGGGTGGATTTTCATTTTATGATTAAATATGATAGTTTTTGTGTGACATTACTTTTTTCTTGAATAACTAAAAACTATCAATAAAATTATGATGTCATTTGAAAAACTAATGTTTTAGTATATTTAAACAATAATTTAAACACCAAATTTAAAAGAAAAATCATAAAATATAAATATCGCATTGAAGTGAATGATGTTGTGTAGATATAAATGATATCTTCTGTTGAAGGCAATGATATGATGTAGACGTTAATGATGCAAATAAAACACATAGATTACAATCAGCTCTTTATGGAAGACATATGAACATAGAAGTACTAATTTTTTAAGACATATAACAACTCAACTCTTTGTTTAAATAAATCAATTTTTTTTTTATTTATTTAAACAAAAAGCAACCAGGCTCAAAAAATAATTAACTTTGGTTTAAATCACAGAAATCTTTGATTTGAAGCAATAAACAACAGACACAAAATAAGACACAAAATGATTATTGAATAAGATATTGTGATTGCTAAACATGTACTTAACAAAATAAAATACACAAAAATCTTTGTATTTTTTTTTTCTGAAAAGTTACTACACTAGCTAGCCTCTAGAAATAATGCGTAGTTGTAGCCCGCGAATTTATTTTTTTCTTAATATTCCAGGTCAGTGCCAGGTTGTATCTTGATCAAAATTTGATAATACATCTTTCTAAGTTAGATTTGTACTATAAACACTTTGATTTTATTCTTATGGTACAAATCTAACTTAAAAAGATGTATTAATGATTATAATTCCGTAACTATAACATGTACGTAACATGTTATAGTCGTGAATAAAATTTTGGTCAAGATGGAACCTGACACTGAACTGCAAAATGCAAAAAACTTCAGTAAAAATCACCTTACTGATCCACATTTAATATTTTAACATGTAACTTACAATAAAAATAAAAAAATCTTAGTTCGTTTAAAACAAAAAGTAGCCTCTACAAAATAAAACGGTCAGCCTTCAATCGAAATTCACTAACTCACAATATTTTTTTACATGGTTCATCTAAAGAAATGCTGTGTTCATTTAGATATTGATGGTTGCGGATAACATCATTACATTTTCCGGTTCTTTCTGGACCTCAAAAGGGAAGTAGCACTACGACAATTCTTATTTATACATGTCTTCTCTTTAGTTATCTCTATGTTGCTATCATCATTCTGATTTTTTGATATGTCACTCTTGTTGTTGAGATTTGCTTGTAGCCTTAAAATTTGCATTCTTTGGTTTTTATTCAATTTCCGCAGGTTCTTTATAATATTTATCAACTTAATTCTTTACTTCGATTCGTGATATCTTCTTCCTTTCTGCTTTTTGTAAGTCTTCTTTTGTAAATAAACCAATTGGGTATTTCCTATAATCAGTTCTTCAGAAATTTCATTAGCTTGAACATGAACTATATTTGGAAACTTTGATGACGCTTCTTTTTGTCGCTGTCCATCATCATCATCTCAGCGTTAATCCCAGTAGCATCCGAATCTTTTTTCAACTTTAAGCCTGGGGTCCGCTTTACCAGTCTAACTGCTGATTTGGCTAAACTTTGATATTCTCCGTGAAGCGACTGCCGTCTGACCTCCACAACCCGACGGCGATATAGAAGCATTGCAGTTAGACCAATTGCTGTCTATATTTCTTCGAATTTACCTTGCACTGTTTACGCAATTTTCTTTGTTGACGTGGACTTTTTCTGTGATGAATGTCTGTTTCCTTTCTTTTTTACGTTTTTTTTTTTTTGTATTTTGCTCGTTGTTTTTCTTTTTCTAATGCTTATAGTTCGTGGTTATTTTTTATATCTAAAAACTTGCGTCTTTTGCATAGCCTTTGCTGGGCTAAACGTTCTGCTTTCGTTTTAGCCATAGTTGTACCTGGGTAATGAAATAGGGTAAAAAAGTTAGTTTAAAACTATTAATTTACATCTAATAATTTGTTCTATTGTACAGTAATAAAATTTAGAGGAACCTAACTATATTGCTTTTAAAATTCTTAATTTATTACACCTAAATCATTAAACTCTATATAGCGTCATTGTAAACGTAACAAAAATGTCATTTTCCTCAAAAGAAATCATTCACCTCATCTAGAAATTCCCGATGAATGATGTTACGATTAATGACGAAACAAATTAAAACACATCCCTGTCCAAGCACACGCAAACCTACAATATAACACTATACTTCATATTTAATGCAAATTCCATATTGTACATATTCATTTATCAACAAAATAAAGCAAAATATACTTACCATCAATATTTTCAATCGTTTAATGACGAAATTCGTTGACAAATTTATATCAATTCACTTCAAAACGTAATTTTAGTATGTATACGTGCAGACTAGTAAGAATCTCCACAACAGCTGAAGTGGCGCATGGGACAAGCTATCCGAAATGCATTTGGTTACTGTTATTAAATATTTTCGTTGAATAAATTTCTTGAAACCATAATCGAGGAAACAAATGTCGATATTCTTGTGACGAATTTTTAAATGGTTATATAACAATGTCAGAGGTAAATCTCGATTTAAGAAAAGTAATAAATAATCAGTTTATACTTAAAACATTACAAATGAGATTAAATCAAATAAAATTTAGGCCAACACAATAGGCTTGTGTTAAGTAACTCCACTAGAAGATTGGATATGAGACATATCATTCCAGCCAAAGACACATATCCGATAACTATATCCATGTCCGCTAATCATATCCGCGGTTATGATGACGTGAGAGAGCGAGGACAAGTCCCATATCGCGGAACTATGTTGCTCCGAGGCTGCGAGGGATTTAAAAATTTTCTCGGAGCGAGATAGAGCCGCTTACAGTACAAAATTAATTTACTCGCTCTCGCTCCGAGGACAAACTATTTGATTTCCCGTCATACTTTACACGGGCTTAGGACTGTCAACCTATTAATTAACCTATTTAAATTAAAAATAAATATTTGATTGGCGTATTTAAAAATTAATTAGTATTTACAATGATTTCTGATCGACTATGTACATGATTATGATTTTTACAGTTGTTTTTTTTTTACCTACTTATAATTATTAAACTATTTTTTGTTTTTTTTTTAATTATTTTTTTTTGTAGTTCAAATTTTTTAAAAGTAAATTTGAATATACCTATTCGTAGATATGTATTTACATTATTTTTTAATTTCATTCCATGTTGCTAGCAATGAAAAGCATTATTCAGCTAATCGTCCTTTCTTTTTCGCTCACTAGCCGCTGTGTTGTATTACGCTCTCGCTCTCTTTAAAAGTCTCTTACTTACGAATGAACGAAACTTGGACGTGGACGGGTAGGATAGATATAGGATATAGTTATTTATTAGAAAGGGAATGAACGATTCATATCCGAAGTGAGACACATATCCGAAGATATAACTGTGTCCGGAGTTACTCAAGCCTACAACACAATAAGATTTTGAAAAATTAATGAACATGGTATTGAAAGTAACGGAGAGGTAAATGATTTCCGCGATACTACATTTAAGTTTTTAATGTTGTATATAATTGTTTTGTTATTTTATTACCTACTAAACACACATAAGTATATAAAGAATATTCTTAGGTATATTTTACATAAGGCGTAGTGAATTTTTTTGTGAAAAAATAGAATCACACCAATAATATGCTATTTTGAAAATCCACCCAGTTCCTGAGATTAGCGTGTTCAAACAAACAAACAAACTCTTCAGCTTTATATATTAGTTCAGATATATAAATAGATTGTCACTTTTTATCACTTAGACTGCTAAATATAGATAGTTGTTACGAGTCTGGCTGTTTGTGAATGTTACTTTATATGTTTGTGAATGCAACCACGGCACAGGAGTAGGTAATTCTTGGAGTGGGGCAACTTTTCTTTTTTTAAGTAATTATATAAATATTTTAAGCATAACTTAAAAAAATATTATTATTTTGTCATCAACTTCTACATATATGGGCGCAGGTTGATACTAATATAATGAAAATTTTGATGTACATCAATTCACAGATTTGCGAATATCCAGTTCATCATCATAATCATTTCAGCGTTAATCCCAGCCGCATCCGAAGCTTTTTCAGCCGCCGTCCGCTATACCAGTCTAACTGCTGATTTTGGCTCAACTTCGATATTTTCCGTAAAGCGACTGCCGTTTGACCTCCACAACCCGAAGGCGATAACGAAGCATTGAAGTTAAACCAATTGTTGGACCTTTTGAGGGCTCCAATAGAACTCGAAACGACTGCCATTAGATGTTCGTATGGCAACCAGAACCGACCAGACCAGTTCAAATATTCATATCCATGCATACAAATATTTGCACTGCGCGGGGATCGAACCCGCGCCTTATTGCGCAGCGGCCGCGTTCGCTACCGTTACGCCACGCTGGCTATCAGATTTGTGAATATCAGTTGTTACATTTAATTAACTCAGTAGGATGCGAGATTGTGCAATGTGGCAGATTGTTTCCTGTAAACGCTTGTGGCGAATTTTACACAATGTTCCCTATTCAACTTAAATGAACTTTGTAGCTGTTCTACAGTACGTCAGATCTTGCTACTGACTTGGGTGAAAGTTTCTACAATTCCCAGAATTTAAGATAAAGTTAGTAATAATAATCCATTTATTTCAGGCATCAAGGCCCATATAAAAAAACTTGGAATACTGTAAATACTTATAACATTATTAATTACACTACACGAAGTGTCGGCATCGTATTTAGCTGACGTACTGTGACGTGGCTCCAAGCTCTCCACCCTCGAAGACCAGTTGTTCTTGACGCGCAGATACTCCACGATCTCTTCAACCTTCATGGAGTGGTGCAGCCTGGACACATAGAGCAGCGTCGTCGGTACTGCTGGACGCAGCTGCATGTTGGGTCCTGTCGGAGCTGTATCGCACTGATAGAAGAAGAAGAAGGATTCATGAGTTTTTTTAATCTCTCGAGTAAGACTTTTTATAAACGTTAACATAAAGGGTGGTCAAAGTAGAATTTTCTTGTTCAACGAGAAAAATCACCAAAGAAAATGAAAAGGAATTTTCCATTACCCCATACATTTTCCCGCTGCCATCCTTATTTATAATAACATATGAACGTTTGAGAAAATGCCTTTAGGCGTAATCAGATTTGTACGACGCTGTTGAAATATCCAATAAGATCATGTTCCCAAACTTCAGGCGTATGAGATAACGTTTGACTTAACGTATGATAAAATATTGTTCTAATTTATTCAATATATATTTAATGTACTTTACGCACCCCAATTAGAGTATCGAGTTAAAAGCATATTAAGAACAAAATCAAGGAGGCCATCACCTCCTTCTAGTGCATGCCAGGCCATCGCCTGCCATGCACTCTCGCTCCGGATCTTGGCCTGGACCAGGGTCGGATGCGAGAGATCGCCGCCACGAGGACACGGCGGTGCTCTACCCAGGCTGGGCAGATCTCCACCGTATGCTCCATCGTATCCTCAGGGTGATCCACACAGTGGTGATACCATGGCGTTTCCTCGCGCCGTATCTGGAACAGGAACCTCCCGAAACAACCGTGCCCCGTGAGGACCTGCGTCAGGTGGATCCTCTCTAGCTACTCCTCAAGGAGAGGTCTTACTGTCGCTATCGTGGCGTGACCAACACTAGGTTGTGACAATCGCACTCTCTCTCTTCTCGCGGCAGCAAATCACGTTGACTTTAGAATTACTTTAAGCGTTTAAAATTTAGTCTTGAAAAACTAGCGGGGTCATTGCGTAACCCAAACAGCTTTAGCTATTAATTGCGTTATTTAGGTACATTATTGTACACACAAACCTTCTAAAAATTATGCAATGGGATTGATAACTGTGGTGTATTCCGCCATAAGAATGTAACTACCTTGTGATTATTAACAACTATCAAATCAATTGCGTTTTGGAATATTCCTTCAATTTTGAAGCAAGATTAACTTATTTATTATTATAATAAGTACACCACCAAAACCGTGACGTCACCGATGAGTTTTGCCGTTTTAGTCATTTGAATGAGTTTTAGAGGCAGGTAGATATTACCTTATCACGTATTGCAATAATCTGTAGTCCTGTTTAATGTTATGCTTTTCCCCAAAATTTTTGATACCATTCCATTACATTAGAAGGAAAAGAGTTTATACTAAAAATTGTTTTTTATTAATTACTAGCTGACCCGGCAAACGTTGTTTTGCCATATAAATAACAAAAAAAAAATTAGGGGTGGACTACCCCTAACATTTAGGGAGATGAAAAATAGATGTTGGCCGATTCTCATAGATACAGGATAAGCACAAAAAATTTCATCAAAATCAGTAGAGTCGTTTCGGAGGAGTTTAAGTTCGAACACCGATATTTATAGATATTACCAAAAATTTAAAAATGAAAATGGTAGCCAGTCAATGGCAGGGTTCTAGTGTCGGCTAGGGCATTTGTCAAAATCTAGAAATCTGCTACTAGGTTATTATTATTTTTTTATATTGGACCATGATATTCTGAACTGAATAAAGTTTTTATTTAATTTATTACCTATTCTGATTATAGGGCTGATTTTTACAATGCCAGATAATGTTTTCTTTTTTTTTCAAGATGAGATTCAACCTAAACTCATGATCAATGGCCTTTGTGGAATAGATACCACAATTTTACCAATAACACGTGTAACAAATTATAGAAATTCTGAACAATTTTAATAATTTGAAACAGTTGAAAAAGAAGGTCGCGTGAACCGTCTATGAGGGAGGTTTGAGGCAAAGTCATAGTGTGGCCACTATGTCGTGCCGTCAAATCTTCCAGAAAATGTTATTTAAGAATTCATTTAGAATTTCTGACAGTATGAAAGAAAAATGTTCTTTCATACTGTCAGGTATCAATTTTTGTTCTACGATTTTAAATTATGTATCTGGGGATTCAAAAATCAGCCCCAAAGACATACTAATGGACATGCCGTACGCAGTAATCTGCAGTAATTTTTTGGTTTGAAAAGAATGAGAGAGATGGCCTATGCTTTCGATTTAGCACTATCTCTTTCCTCATAGATGATTGATGATTTTGAGAGAGATTAAGATAGATAGTTGGTTGCTCTGCACTCGAAGTTGTTGACGAGTATATATACCTGGGACAATCAGTCCAACTAGGTAGGTCCAACTTCCAGAATGAGGTCTTCTGCTCTTCGTCTCAGCGTTAATCCCACTACATCGTACTACGTCGTATCCGAAGCTTTTCAGCTCTGGAGTCTAGGGTCCGCTTTACCACCGCTTTACCTTTCTAACTGCTTATTTTGGCTAAACTTCGATATTTTCCATGAAGCGACTGCCGTCTGACCTCCACAACCCGAAGGCGATATCGAAGCGTTGCAGTTAGACCAATTGTAGGGAATTTTGAGGGCTCCAACAACCCGTAACGACTGCCATTAGATGTTCCTATGGCAACCGGGACCAACGGCTTAACGTGCTTTCTGAGGCACGACCAGACCAGTGCAAATATTCATATTCATGCAATACCCTCACCTTCTTGCGCAGCGGCCGCGTTCCCTACCGCTACGCCACGGAGGCTGTCAGCTTCGAGGATGAGGTGTTTCGTCGAATCCAGCTCGGCTGGGCAGTGTTCGGGAAGCTACGCTACATCCTCTCGTCGTCCAAGATACCATAGTGTCTCAAGACGTAAAGTCTTTGACCAGTGTGTGTTGCCAGTGATGAATTACGGAACTGAAACGTGGTCGCTCACAATGGGCCTCATACGAAGGCTCAGAGTCACACAAAGGGCAATGGAAAGAGCTAAGCTCGGAGTTTCTCTGCGTGATCGAATCAGAAATGAGGAGATCCGCAGAAGAACCAAAGTCACCGACATAGCTCTGCGAGTCGCTAAACTTAAGTGGCAGCGGGCAGGGCACATTACTCGTAGAACCGATGGCCGATGGGGCGGTGAGGTTCCGGAGTGGCGGCCACGTACTGGAAGACGCAGCGTGGGGAGGCCCCCTACAAGGTGGACCCATGACCTGGTGAATACGGATACGGTGATGGCCAATGGATACGGGCAGCACAGGACCGGTCAGCGTGGAAAGCCTTGGGGGAGGCCTTTGTCCAGCAGTGGACATCTATAGGCTGAAGAAGAAGAAAGATAGACGAAACATCGTTTCCTCTCTTTCTTTCGGAGTGCCACAATTCTCATCTCTAAGGGATGTCCATTAGTATTATGTCGATGATCAGCCCTTAATAGCGTTTCAGATCATGACACAAACGTCATAACGTATCGGACACTCGAACGTAATCAGGTTTTATATTAAACCGTTATCTTGGGAAATATTAATTTACTTATATTATTAATTGAGTCACTGTAGTATCTTATCGAATGCGATACGCCTGTACCCAAATACTAACTTCTATGTCGATATTAATAAATCTGGATTCTTTAATCAATTTCGGCCTGAGGTGCGGCTACGTTAGATCATAATAAATGAGTTGATTAAAGCAGTATGTGCTTATAGATATACCCATTAAGATATTACTGATTTTGTTATTGGCAATTTCATATCGACCAATCAGACAACTCCCATTTTCATTGATTCAGAATCAGATTCAAATTTGCTTCCAATTTCAATCGGATCATAATCTATATCTTTCCCTGTCACACTGTATCTAAAAATCTTCCTAATAGATATAAAAATAGAAGATTGTTAAAGCCGAGGTCGAAAGAATCAATCCCTGAAGTATTTAGGCAATAGTACGAGTAGGAATAGGGTATTTGACTAAAAAAAAAACTAATTAGTCCGTCAGTCAGATTTCCAAAAAATACTAGACACGTATTTTTTCTTTTTCCGTATATAAAAAAAATGAAGACAATACAGTACGTTGAAAACTCGTGTGACGTCACTGCGCGCTACACTTTTTAGCGACCAGTGACGTCACCAGCCACCACTCCTGAGTATTTTTTGGAAATCTGACTGACGGACTAAAACTACTACTTACCTGATGGTAAGCAGTGATGCAACCGTTGATGGTAAAGGGCGCTAGTTTATTGAGAACCTCCTTACTCAAAAAAATTAAATGAATAAGAAGGAAGACGGCAGTTGAGCAATGTGATGCAATGTTAAAACGAACAATATGACCAACGATGCTGCGTTACAGGGAGATTGATCTGTAGACCCTCCACGACCAAACTAACGACACAACCACATTTAGTGCATCTTATCCGGCACATATCGCTACACTGCTCAGACCCGTCCTCTGTACACCTTTACCAGACATCATGCCGAATCGACACGACGAACACAACGAATCGCTTGGCGGCAAGACTTTGTCTGATGCCGGCAGCCGAAAGTATGATTTACCAGGCTACCTCCAAGGAAACGTTCTTTTAATCATTTAAAATTTGTGAAAAATAAAAGTAGTTGTTTATTGTTTTGAATTTCGTCACAGTTTATATAACAGATTGACTAGTATTCCCAAAATTTATGTCAACTTTTTAAATAATATGTAACTCACGGCGTAATTATTGCGGCTTGATTCGCCCAAAGAAGTTTTCGCTAAGTTCGGACTGGCTGTTTTATAAACTCACACGGCCACAGCATTTTTAATTAGTTTTTTTTTACATAAAACTCTTCACAGGTGACAGAAGAAGTTTTTGTTCTTTTTTTGTTTGCTGCGGCTTCGGCACGTCTGAAAAAGTTTTTATGTTTTGTATAACATGTACACGTCACCGGCAGAGGCCGCCCAAGTGGTGGCATTACTGGATTCTGGACTTAGTCAGCGTGTTGTCGCTGAAAGGTTGCATCTAAGCCTGTCATCTGTTCATAGAGTCTACAAACGCTATCGGGAGACTGGTTTGTTCACGCGCCGTTCAGGATCTGGCAGGAATCGCTTTATTTTAACAACTTATTTACGAAATAGACGCCTTAACGCTTTTCAACTACAGCTTCATGTTGTACGTGGTGTGGCTGTAAGTGACTCCACAATTAGAACAAGGTTGAAGAAACGTGGATTGGTACCGCAAAAAACAGCAAACGGGCCGAAGTTAACAGCAGACCATCGGAGAGCATGGCTTAGCTTTGCACGTGAGGACCTAAATTGGTCATACGTCCAATGGAGCAAAGTCCTCTTTTCTGATGAGTTTACAATTATGCTATATGGTAACGACGGAAGTAACAAGTTCTATAGAAAAGATGGAGAATGCTTTGCACAATGCTTTATTGGAGAAAAGGTCAGCTACGGTGGCGGTTCGTGGACGGTTTGGGGGGAATCAACGCCGAAAGTAAGACAGAGCTAGTGTTCGTGTCTGGGCTACGTCTGCCTGCACTAAGCAGTCATCATTACATTACATATCATTACATATCTATAGACAAATCACACAGATTGAGCTAGCCCCCAAAGTAAGTTCGAGACTTGTATTATGGTATACTAACTCAACGATACTATATTTATAATAGATAAACATCTAAGACCCAGGTCCATCAGGAAAATATCGTTTTCCATCATGATCTGGCCGGTCGCAGGCAGGCGTTTTGACCGCTGCGCCACGGAGGACGACAAAAAGAGGACGACATCGGTACGTCGAACAGTGTCTGGAGCCTCACGTGATGCCCTATGTACATTTTATTGGCAACGGCTTCATATTAATACACGACAATGCCAGGGCTCACACCGCGGGCACGACGCCCGCGGTGTGAGCCCTGGCATTGTCGTGTATTACGAGATTATCTTGCCGAAGTCGGTGTCCCCATCATGAAATGGCCACCAAGAAGCCCGGACATGAATCCCATCGAAAATTTATGGGATTATTAAAGAGACGTGTTCGTGCTAGAAATCCGGCCTCGGAATCTCTCAGCCAGCTGCAGCATCCGATCCAAGAAGAATAAAATGAAATGCCTCGACATTTGATTGTATGGAGTATGAAGAAGCCTGCTTCCATGCGGTTCTCCATAGAACCGCATGGAAGCAGGCTTCTTCATACTCCATACAGGACAAAAATTACCTACTCGTTACCAAATACGAATCCTATGAAAATTTAATTTGAATTTAGAACATTAACATTAGAATTTTAAAACGCCCTTTTTATTCACTATTAAACGACATATGACATATATTTCTAAATATGTATATCTTTCTGGTAATCCTTACATAACATAAACTCGTAAGCTGTTTCGATTTTTTTGATGAGAGGTGTATATATAAGGCGCGCGACTGGTTAATTTTGAATATTGTGATCAGTTTTGCGTCAGAATCAATTGTCCGTAAATTACTGTAAGTTCTATTTTTTGAAGTCGATTAATCGGTCGGTATTTGGATAAATAATGTTTTTTTATTAAGAGCGGGGAACACCATGGAGCGAATGGTAACACCGAATGGAGTTGCGTTTGACATTAGTGAGTGATCGTTGGCGCGGGCATTCTTAATACTTTGCTCAAGCTTGCTCGAGCTTGCTTGCTTGAGCTTCGCTCGAGTGTGTTTTGGTCATACAAACCCAGTGGCTCTTATCCGTTTTGATCTGAGATTATCATTGAAATAACTTAACATTAAAGTGATCTAAGTGTCTGTAGAGTTAAAATAATAAGAATCGAACATCACACTATAGTTATTGTTCAACGTTTTCTTGCGGATGTCGATAAGAAAAACACCTCAATTATCTGAAACTTCGGCCCCGCCTTCCTGACGGTTTTCTCAGTCATACAAAAATTTGTGATTGAAGGAAATTTAAAACAAACTACTGTCATGTTATTATAATACATCAATTTTACTTTCTTCAACTTCAACTTCTATTTTCTTAAAAGCAAGTTTTTGGGGATGGATCCTTTTTGCATAACTACGTTCAAATTAATAATGACAGTTAAAACATGTACAAATAATATTGAAATAATGATACAAAGTAATAATATCAGTTAAAAGCATAAAAAAAACAGAATAAATTTGAATATGGTTATATTATTATTATAATGGAAATAAAGAGCCTACACTTCAAATTATTCCTTTGTCATTAAGTAAGTGCATAGTGACGTTTGACGTCTCCATCGGTGTAGCTCGCTGTAATTTTTTTTTACAATTAAACATAAACCCTCTTATTCATAAACGCTGTTTAAATTTAACTAGTGATTAACGATTCTTTAACCATACATTTTTGACCATTTAACATCACTAAACTTAAATTATCCTTTATGAATAAACACCACAGTGTTTAAGGGGCTTAACCATAAACGATGATTAAAGTTAAGTGACGTACAATCGTCTAAAACGTATGGCTAAATATCGCTAATCACTAACTAATTTTCTAAGGGGGAAAAATTTAAAGTCAAATTGTATCAGAATCTATTTAATAATGATCATAGTGGCAAATAGCATTACATAGTTTATAGTGAGTTATAAATAGTGTGCCTAAGGGCTATAAACAAAAAAATATTTATAAAAATTAAAAATTAAAAATTTGTATAGTAGGTACCCGCCAACAAAAGTTTATCACCAATAAAAAAATAATCATCTTGGAGACAGAGCCATCGACTTATCGACCCGTGACGGGAATCGTTTTAGCCGCCATCTAACGTGCTTTCTCGTTACTCCTTGCTGCATAAGTCCGAAGCACGCAAGCACATGATGTTGTTTTGTAGTGCGTGGGATGCGGCCGGACGCCTCGACTGGCAATTTGTATGGACCAAGCGGGGCCTTATACTCGCCAGAAAAATACCTGGAGACAGGGCGTAGAGTATCCGCACAGACGAGGACTTGTCTCGTGTCTTCGGGACTGAAAAGGACACAGCATAGTTATTTTTGAATTTATATGTCACATACATATACATAAATACAAAAATAACTATGGTTTTATTAATTATGTTTGTATGCATTTTAACCCTTTTCATTGTGTGCTCAGTCTTGGATCGGGGTTGTATGGAATTTGTGTCACCATATCAACCTATTGTATTTTATTTCATGCTTATGCTCTGTTTACTTATATTATATGTATGTGCAAAGCCTATTTTCACATAGTCTATTCACATTAAATTGTGTACTTACTACTTTTATACATGTCTCACGTATTTACTCTCACTATAGTGCCCTACTGAACGTCCATACAACACCATATACCACACTGGAAACCTACGGCTTTCAGCACTGATAGCTCCCAGTAAACACATTCAAGTTCGGTCGACTAAATGCGGGCTCTCTAGGGACAAATCAGGATGAGGTTTTGATTGCCATGGGAAACCACTCTGTGGACATCATGGCTATCAATGAAACCTGGTTACGCAAGGGGGAAGAGGACCGAGCACCTAGTGTACCTGTGTACAAATTCAGGCACGTACCTCAACCTGTGACTACCCGAGGTGGACGCGGCGGTGAAGTTGCCTTTATACAAAGGAGTGGCATTAACGCGTGCGTAAAGACTCATCCTGACCACCTTGAAGTAGAGCAGCTCTGGCTGGGCTTGAAAATCAACAGAAAAAAGCTTCTTATTGGGACCACATACCGCCCGCCTTGGCAGGACCTGGAGCTTTCCTTGACGCCATAACTGCCAGTATTAGTGCACTAGCTCCATATGATAATCTGGTACTGTTTAGTGACTTAAATGTTTTAATCTCTTAGATGCAAACAGCTCAAAATCAAAGCAGCCTGCTGACGTTTTTAATTGCTTGAACCTTGCTCAATTGGTTCAGTCAGCGACACACTTCGTGGGTAACAGTAGTTCGCTTATCGATATCAATAGGTCTATAGAATCGTGTACTTTCCCAGACTCCTTGGACTCCTTGGACTCCATTGATCTTGAACTTGGGCTCCTCGAACCTTAGACTACTTGGACTCCTTGGATTCCTTGGACTCCTTGGACTCCTTGAACCTTGGACTACTTGGACTCCTTGGACTCCTTGGACTCCATTGACCTTGGACTTGGACACCTTGGACTCTTTGAACTCCATTGACCTTGGTCTTAGGCTCCTTGAACTTTGGACTACTTGGACTCCTTGGACTCCTTGGACTCCTTGGACTCCTTGGACTCCTTGGACTCCTTGGACTCCTTGGACTCCTTGGACTCCTTGGGACTCCTTGCGACTCCTTGGACTACTTGGACTCCTTGGACTCCTTGGACTACTTGGACTCCTTGGACTCTTTGGACTCCTTGGATTCCTTGGACTCCTTGGACTCCTTGGACTCCTTGGACACCTTGGACTCCTTGAACTCCATTGACCTTGGTCTTAGGTTCCTTGAACTTTGGACTCCTTAGACTACTTGGAATCCTTGGACTCCTTGGACTTTGGATTCCTAGGACCTTGGACTCCTTGAACTCCTTGGACTAATTGGACTACTTGGACTCCTTGGGCTACTTGGACTACTTGGACTCCTTGGACTCCTTGGACTTTGGAATCCTAGGACCTTGGACTCCTTCGACTCCTTGGACTCCTTGCTCTCCTTGGACTGCTTGAACTACTTGGACTACTTGGTCTACTTGGACTCCTTGGACTACTTGGACTCCTTGGGCTATTTGGACTACTTGGACTCCTTGGACTACTTGGACTCCTTGGACTCCTTGAACTCCTTGGACTACTTTTACTCCTTGGACTCCTTGGACTCCTTGGGCTACTTGGACTACGTGGACTCCTTGGACTCCTTGGTCTCCTTGGACTACTTGGACTATTTGGACTACTTGGACTCCTTGGGCTACTTGGACTACTTGGACTACTTGGACTACTTGGACTACTTGGACTCCTTGGGCTACTTGGACTACTTGGACTCCTTGGACTACTTGGACTCCTTGGACTCCTTGGACTTTGGAATCCTAGGACTTTGGACTCCTTGGACTCCTTGGTCTCCTTGGACTCCTTGGATTCCTGGGACTCCTTGGACTCCTTGGACTCCTTGGACTCCTTGGACTCCTTGGACTCCTTGGACTCCTTGGACTCCTTGGACTCCTTGGACATCTTGGACTCCTTGAACTGCATTGACCTTGGCCTTAGGATGCTTGATCTTTGGACTACTTGGTCTACTTGGACTCCTTGGTCTACTTTGTCTACTTGGACTCCTTGGATTCCTTGGACTCCTTGGACTCCTTGGACACCTTGGACACCTTGGACTCCTTGAACTCCATTGACCTTGGTCTTAGGCTTCTTGAACTTTGGACTACTTGTACTACTTGGACTACTTGGTCTACTTGGACTCCTTGGACTACTTGGACTCCTTGGGCTACTTGGACACTTAGACTCCTTGGACTACTTGGACTCCTTGGGCTACTTGGACTACTTGGACTCCTTAGGCTACTTGGACTACTTGGACTACTTGGTCTACATGGACTCCTTGGACTCCTTGGTCTCCTTGGACTCCTTGGATTCCTTGGACTCCTTGGACTCCTTGGACTCCTTGGACTCCTTGGACTCCTTGGACTCCTTGGACATCTTGGACTCCTTGAACTGCATTGACCTTGGCCTTAGGATGCTTGATCTTTGGACTACTTGGTCTACTTGGACTCCTTGGTCTACTTTGTCTACTTGGACTCCTTGGATTCCTTGGACTCCTTGGACTCCTTGGACACCTTGGACTCCTTGAACTCCATTGACCTTGGTCTTAGGCTTCTTGAACTTTGGACTACTTGAACTACTTGGACTACTTGGTCTACTTGGACTCCTTGGACTACTTGGACTCCTTGGGCTACTTGGACACTTGGACTCCTTGGACTACTTGGACTCCTTGGGCTACTTGGACTACTTGGACTCCTTAGGCTACTTGGACTACTTGGACTACTTGGTCTACCTGGACTCCTTGGACTACTTGGACTACTTGGACTACTTGGACTCCTTGGGCTACTTGGACTACTTGGACTACTTGGACTCCTTGGGCTACTTGGACTACTTGGACTCCTTGGACTAGTTGGATTCCTTGGACTCCTTGGACTTTGGAATCCTAGGACCATGGACTCCTTGGACTCCTTGGACTCCTTGGTCTCCTTGGACTCCTCGGACTCCTTGGACTCCTTGGACTCCTTGGACTCCTTGGACTTTGGAATCCTAGGACTTTGGACTCCTTGGTCTCCTTGGACTCCTTGGATTCCTTGCTCTCCTTGGACTCCTTGAACTACTTGGACTACTTGGTCTACTTGGACTCCTTGAACTCCTTGGACTACTTTTACTCCTTGGACTCCTTGGACTCCTTGGGCTACTTGGACTACGTGGACTCCTTGGACTCCTTGGTCTCCTTGGACTACTTGGACTATTTGGACTACTTGGACTCCTTGGGCTACTTGGACTACTTGGACTACTTGGACTACTTGGACTACTTGGACTCCTTGGGCTACTTGGACTACTTGGACTCCTTGGACTACTTGGACTCCTTGGACTCCTTGGACTTTGGAATCCTAGGACTTTGGGACTCCTTGGACTCCTTGGTCTCCTTGGACTCCTTGGATTCCTGGGACTCCTTGGACTCCTTGGACTCCTTGGACTCCTTGGACACCTTGGACTCCTTGGACTCCTTGGACTCCTTGGACATCTTGGACTCCTTGAACTGCATTGACCTTGGCCTTAGGATGCTTGATCTTTGGACTACTTGGTCTACTTGGACTCCTTGGTCTACTTTGTCTACTTGGACTCCTTGGATTCCTTGGACTCCTTGGACTCCTTGGACACCTTGGACACCTTGGACTCCTTGAACTCCATTGACCTTGGTCTTAGGCTTCTTGAACTTTGGACTACTTGTACTACTTGGACTACTTGGTCTACTTGGACTCCTTGGACTACTTGGACTCCTTGGGCTACTTGGACACTTAGACTCCTTGGACTACTTGGACTCCTTGGGCTACTTGGACTACTTGGACTCCTTAGGCTACTTGGACTACTTGGACTACTTGGTCTACATGGACTCCTTGGACTCCTTGGTCTCCTTGGACTCCTTGGATTCCTTGGACTCCTTGGACTCCTTGGACTCCTTGGACTCCTTGGACTCCTTGGACATCTTGGACTCCTTGAACTGCATTGACCTTGGCCTTAGGATGCTTGATCTTTGGACTACTTGGTCTACTTGGACTCCTTGGTCTACTTTGTCTACTTGGACTCCTTGGATTCCTTGGACTCCTTGGACTCCTTGGACTCCTTGGACACCTTGGACTCCTTGAACTCCATTGACCTTGGTCTTAGGCTTCTTGAACTTTGGACTACTTGAACTACTTGGACTACTTGGTCTACTTGGACTCCTTGGACTACTTGGACTCCTTGGGCTACTTGGACACTTGGACTCCTTGGACTACTTGGACTCCTTGGGCTACTTGGACTACTTGGACTCCTTAGGCTACTTGGACTACTTGGACTACTTGGTCTACCTGGACTCCTTGGACTACTTGGACTACTTGGACTACTTGGACTCCTTGGGCTACTTGGACTACTTAGACTACTTGGACTCCTTGGGCTACTTGGACTACTTGGACTCCTTGGACTAGTTGGATTCCTTGGACTCCTTGGACTTTGGAATCCTAGGACCATGGACTCCTTGGACTCCTTGGACTCCTTGGTCTCCTTGGACTCCTCGGACTCCTTGGACTCCTTGGACTCCTTGGACTCCTTGGACTTTGGAATCCTAGGACTTTGGACTCCTTGGTCTCCTTGGACTCCTTGGATTCCTTGGACTCCTTGGACTCCTTGGACTCCTTGGACTCCTTGGACTCCTTGGACTCCTTGGACATCTTGGACTCCTTGAACTGCATTGACCTTGGCCTTAGGATGCTTGATCTTTGGACTACTTGGTCTACTTGGACTCCTTGGTCTACTTTGTCTACTTGGACTCCTTGGATTCCTTGGACTCCTTGGACTCCTTGGACTCCTTGGACACCTTGGACTCCTTGAACTCCATTGACCTTGGTCTTAGGCTTCTTGAACTTTGGACTACTTGGATTCCTTGGACTCCTTGAACTTTGGACTACTTGAACTACTTGGACTACTTGGTCTACTTGGACTCCTTGGACTACTTGGACTCCTTGGGCTACTTGGACTACTTGGACTCCTTGGACTACTTGGACTCCTTGGACTCCTTGGACTCCTTGGACTCCTTGGACTCCTTGGACTCCTTGGACTCCTTGGACTCCTTGGACTCCTTAGACTCCTTGTACTATTTGGACTACTTGGATTCCTTGGACTCCTTGAACTTTGGACTACTTGAACTACTTGGACTACTTGGTCTACTTGGACTCCTTGGACTACTTGGGCCCTTTGGGCTATTTGGACTACTTGGACTCCTTGGACTACTTGGACTACTTGGACTCCTTGGACTCCTTGGACTCCTTATACTACTTGGACTCCTTGTACTCCTTGGACTCAGTGGACTACTTGGACACCTTGGACTCCTTGAACTCCATTGACCTTGGTCTTAGGCTCCTTGAACTTTGGACTCCTTGGACTACTTGGACTCCTTAGACTCCTTGGACTTTGGAATCCTAGGACCTTGGACTCCTTGGACTCCTTGGGCTACTTGGACTACGTGGACTCCTTGGACTCCTTGGTCTCTTTGGACTATTTGGACTACTTGGACTACTTGGACTCCTTGGGCTACTTGGACTTCTTGGACTCCTTGGACTCCTTGCACTACTTGGACTCCTTGGACTCCTTGGACTTTGGAATCCTAGGACCTTGGACTCCTTGGACTCCTTGGACTCCTTGGACTCCTTGGACACCTTGGACTCGTTTAACTCCTTGGACTCCTTGGACACCTTGGACTCCTTGTACTTCTTGGATTCCTTGGGCTACATGGACTCCTCGGACTACTTGTACTACTTGGACTCCTTGGGCTATTTGGACTCCTTGGACTACTTGGACTCCTTGGTCTCCTTGGACTCCTTGGACTCCTTGGACTCCATGGACTCCTTGGACTCCTTGGACTCCTTGGACTCCTTGGACTCTTTGTACTCTTTGGACTCTTTGGACTCTTTGGACTCCATGGACTCCATTGACCTTGGACTTGGACACCTTGGACTCCTTGAACTTTGGACTACTTGAACTACTTGGACTACTTGGTCTACTTGGACTCCTTGGACTACTTGGACTCCATGGGCTACTTGGACTACTTGGACTACTTGGACTCCTTGGGCTACTTGGACTACTTGGACTCCTTGGACTAGTTGGATTCCTTGGACTCCTTGGACTTTGGAATCCTAGGACCATGGACTCCTTGGACTCCTTGGACTCCGTGGTCTCCTTGGTCTCCTTGGACTCCTTGGACTCCTTGGACTCCTTGGACTCCTTGGGCTCCTTGGACTCTTTGTACTCTTTGGCGATCCAATTCATCTCGCAGTTTGTTCAGTAAAGCGAAGGGTACTCTTCTCGGAGCATCCACGCATGGCACTGCTTCAGGTTTGAGTTTCAGGCGACAGACTTGAGGTAGACATCCAAGGCCCTGAAATACATCATTGTATTGTGTAAGAATTTGTTCACTAAAATTTTGTTGAGACACAGAGAAAACTCTTTGAATTATACCTAATTTTTCACAAGTTGGTAGACCTAAAACATTCGGACAAACTAAATCTGCGACTATAAACACTATATTTACACTAATAGTGCTATTATTTAAAGATAAACTACATTTTACATTGACTTTGCCCATGATGGGTATTGATATACCACCAAACCCACTAACGTTTATTTGACATTTCTCAAGTGACATTTGACTTTGACATTTCAAAAATTGAAAAGTTCTCTTTGACATTATATTGATATCAGCTCCAGAATCAACAATGCAATTAATTTGTGTATGACCAACTAAAATGTTTATGTTCCATGACTGTTTAGAATAGTATTTGTTTTGTTTTGACTCGACTGTATTGACCTGTTTACTATGTGCTGACTTTGCTGTAATAATTCTACAGGTGTTTGTTGTGTGAGATTCCTCAGACTTGTGTCTGTACTCATCATTAAGATATGAATCTCGACTAAGACTTTTTGACTTTTTTGACTTGACTGTGAATCTCTCAGACTGTTTAGTGTTTTCATCACTGAGATATGACATATGACAAGATGAGTCTTCATGAGATCTCTTAGACTTATCAGTCACCAGACTTTTTTCATCACTGAGGCATTTTTTATTTGACCTCTCAGATATGACATTATCACCAATTTCATCACAGAAATATGACACAGGATATTTTTTTTGACAAGATGAGTCCTCATGAGATCTCTTAGACTTTGACTGCGACTGGCCTATGTGCGACCTGACCGTTGATTGTAACTTGGGATGTGACTGTGACTGTGTGTATGACAACCTGCTATGTCTGTAATGATTTTGATTGTGATGACTTTGTGACTGTAAATGACAATTATATTGACTAGACTTATGACTACGACTGAAATTATGACAATTTAAAATTCCAACAAAATTATCTTGACTACCAGTTGAACTAAAAGACTCTAAATGTCTGACTTTTTTATTATTTGAGTAACAAAATTTTGCAAAATGACCATAAGAGTTACATGACCTGCATTTAGCTCCCTGCGCTGGACATTTGTAGCGGTGGTGTTGTCCACAGCGGCTACACGTCTTCGAGCGCTTCTCAGGACTGGGACTTGACTTTGACCTCCCTGCGCTGGATCCCTGCTGACTGACTGGTGAAGCTCGCCGTCGCTGACGCTCCGCTCGACCACGGCTCCTCCGACGCAGATGCATGACTTTTTCAGACTCTTCACTAGTGGACCTCTTGACAATTTGGTCTGCATCCTGCTGTGCGACGATGAGTGTCCTAGCTAGCTCTCGCATCCTCTGATATGTCAGATCAGGTTCCTGCAGCAGTCTCTGACGTACATGTGCTAAGTCCAAACTCAAGTTGGCGATAAAAATATCTCTGATAAGAGATTCTCTGAGCGTTCCAAATTCGCAATCTTGGCTTTTATTTTCGAGATCGGTTAAGAAATCCTCGATGCTTTCCGATTTCTGTTGACGTGTGGTAAAAAACATGTGACGATACATGGTAATGTTTTTTCTGGGTTGAAAAAATTCGTCGAATTTGGCTTTGACGTCATGTAATGTGCTTTCTCCAATATTTATGTTGAATGTGTTGAAAATATTTAAGCATTTTTCACCAATGTGATGTAATAAAATGGCGATCTTGCGTTTCTCACCGGACTTGTCTAAACCCGTTGCCAACAAGTATAATTCGAACTGTTGCCACCAGCGCTTCCAGGCTTCGTAGTTGTTGTTTGTTGCATCTGACGATATTTTAAGCGCCTTCAAGCCACTGTGCAATGAACAATGGCTTCCGGCATCATGGCCGCCAGCGACGCCATCCGACTTTTGCATTTTATGAATTTTCTTTCTTCGTTTTCACTTCTGACACCATGTATGTGTTTTTCCACTTCTGACACCATGTATTATTCTTGTGTTGGTCAATATTAAAGACTTTAGATAATTAGACTGGTTTATTACACTTGTAAAATAATTACATAATATTCGACATCTTCAGGTCAGATCCTAAGTTACAATGACAAGACTATAGACAATATTCATAGACACTAATACATAGAGATGGTATTAGTTACTCGACTACAGAGTAGTGATGTATGATACAACACTCCTCCGCTATTCTTTTCTGATTAATTTCGTTGCGGGACCCAAGACAGTTGAATCGTTTCTCCGGGACTCGTCGAGCTTCATTGCTCGGCGTTTTCCTGGCGGTCGCCACTGTTGATTCTGGCTTTCAGGAGTTGCAGTGAATGGGAAAAGTGTGGCGGGTTTTGTCCCATTAAAAAAAAATCCAGAAACCTATCCTCCTACCACTATTATGCAGATGATTTGCAAATTTATCAACAAGCTTGCCACTCAAATTTAGATGATGCCATTCAAATTATCAACAAAGATTTGTTCTCAATCTGTGAGTAACCCATGCGCCTCACCCCAGTGAGGCGCATGGGTTGCTTGTTAATCCATCGAAGACTCAGGTGATTGTTATTGGCAGTTCAAGGATGTTCGCCAAGATAAACTGGTTGCAACTTCCCCAAGTTCAATTAACGAAACTGCTATTCCATTCAGTGAGAAGGTTAAGAACCTTGGGGTTTGGTTCGACAAGCATCTTTCCTGGGATCCACAGTTACAGGATGTCAGTCCCAAATTTTTGCATCTGGTAAGTCTCTGAGAGGATTGCGGAACTTTCTTCCTACTGCCACTAAAACTGCGCTTGCACAATCAGTTTTACTTCCCATCCTTGACTACGCAGATGTCAGTTATCCAGATCTTACTGGGGAACAACTAGATAAACTTGAGCGACTTCAAAACTTTTGCATAAGATTTATTATTTGGCCTGCGCAAATATCTAAATTTTGTACAAAGCTTAAGTGGCTTCCCATTCGTCTTCGCCGAACTTCTCATATCCTATTTCAGTTCTACAGCATTTTGTTTAATCTTAAAACCCCATCTTATCTTAAAGAACGTTTTAAATTCCTTAGTGACACATATAATAGATGTCTGAGGTAATCGGAAAACCTGATGTTGGAGATGCCGATACATTCTACTAGTTTCTACGATACATCCTTTACTTTACAAATAATTCGGCTATGGAATGACGTGCCCGTGTCCATAAGGCGTGCTCAAACTCTGTCCACTTTTAAAACTATGATAAAAAATCACTTCCTTTCACTTTAAACATGTCATTATATTTTATTTACTCTTGTATGATGTTTATTAATTAGATGATGGTAATACTGTAATTGCTCTTCATTTAGAGGGAAATCGAACATCGAAATACTTTGAGCTCATAATACAGAAGACTTGACTTAAGCTGGGACAGTAAGCTGCCAAATGACTTACAAAAAGAATATTTACATTGGTCTAAACATGTTCACTGGCTTGAGAAGAGCCGGATTCCACGTCTTCTTACTTGTAAGCCAATAAATGAATGTGACAACAGTCTCCACGTCTTCAGTGATGCAAGTAAGGTGTCATTTGCAGCGGTCATATTCCTACGAAGTGATTGGCACGGAGATGTCACAGTATAGTTAGTACAAGCAAAATCACGCGTCGCACCAGTTCGTGAGGTCAGCATTCCACGCTTGGAACTGATGGCAGCATTAATTGCTACCCGATTATATACAGAGGTTAAAGAAGCACAGGATCTGTCAAACTGTCGTGTTTTCTTCTGGACTGACGCAAGTGTGGCTTACATATACTTGGATTACAACTGAAGGAGATTGGAACATTTTTGTCAAGAATAGAGTAAGAGAAATTAGACAACATACAAATGTAGAAGATTGGCACCACCTGCCAGGCCTAATGAATCCTGCCGACTTACCATCTAGAGGCTGTAATGCCAAACAGCTCTTAAAGAGTAAATGGTGGGAGGGTCCTGATTGGCTAAAAGCAAAGGAGAGTGAATGGCCTAAATCTCAATTGAGAGTTGATGAGAGAGAAGTCAACAAAGAGAGAAACAAAGTAGTTCTCGTTAACAACACCACAGATAATAGTACGTTTATATCCACGCTGACTTACTTATCTAAATACACAATGATAGTGAGGAAGGTTGGTTGGATTTTAAGGTTTTCGTACAACTGTAAGAATATTGATGACAAACGAAGAAGTGAAATGACATGTGTAGAGTTCCAGAGTGCTGAAAAGATACTTTTGAAGATGGTTCAGGCCGAGATGATATCAGATACCGAAAAGAAGAAGACAAAAGATCTGAAAATATTTAAAGATGAAGAAGGTTTATTGAGGATTGACACTAAACTTGTTCTTAGCGATGAGCCTGCCGATTTCACCAGTCCGACATACTTACCGGGCAAACATATAATAATACAATGATTAGTAGCTTCTAAGCATCGTCTAATGCTCCATGCCGGCCCTAGTATATTAATGGCAGCACTCAGAGAGAGAGAGAGAGATACTGGATCAAAGGAGTGAGAAGTCTCATAAAATCAATTACTTCAAAATGCATACACTGCAAACGGCTATCCGTTAAGCATCCTGACACACCATTACCACCTTTACCTGTTGACAGAATAAAACTAGCTGCTACATTTGAGGTCACAGACATTGACCTAGCTGGTTCTCTTTTGTGCGGTCGGGAGGGAAGGTATGGATTATACTTTTTACGTGTGCGGTGTACCGTGCCGTGCACCTGGAATTGACTAAATCGCTGTCGACAGAAGCCTTTCTCATGGCTTTACGAAGGTTTATCGCGAGACGTGGAAGAGTCGACACAATTTACATGGATAATGCTACTAATTCCCACGGAGCTGATAACCTTCTGAAGACTTTGGACTGGCAAGAGATCTCTGCTTATTCCAGCGTGCGTAACATAAAGTGGAAATTCAGTCCTCCTGCACCATGGCGGGGATTATGGTGGAAGCGTGGAAGCGCTTAATACGGCCGGAAAAGATCTTGTGAAGAGAAACTTGGGACAGAAAACAGTTTCTTATGATGAACTGAACCCTACTTCATGATTCTGAAGCTCTTATTAATGCAAGACCTCTAATATACATGGCGGATGACTCTGATAAACTGAAGCCCCTTACACCGGCCTGCTTTACACAGGGACTCCCTTCGAACGAGACCCCGGATCTGGACCAGATCGACCGTGATTCTTGTAACCGGCGACTAAGATATCTGCAAAAGGTAAGGGAAGATTTGAGGGAACGTTTTAGAAATGAGTACTTGGGTTTGCTCTCACAGAAGGGCAGGGACGGTAACTCTAGTTTAATGGTAGGCGACGTTGTTCTAGTCGAAACTGAGGATAAGCGTATAAAGTGGCCTTTAGGAAGAATTTTAGAAACCTTTGTTGGCAAAGACGGCCACCCAAGAGTGGCAAGAGTGCGTACAGCCGACTGGGAGTATACGACGGCTTTTCAGCGCCTCTACCCTCTTGAGCTGCAGCCCGGCGACATCGTGTGAAGAAGAGTTTGGGCCTCCGCCCCAAAGGTGGGACGATGTTGGAAACTCGTTCGTCTAAATGACTCCTGTCACTTTTTATAATAAAATGACACCTATGACCCTGAAAAATAAATGGCGATTCGGTACATAACTTCGGCTTTTTCCTTCACTACCCTTACGCAAGAATGGACTAATGGAACTATTTAAGTGATGATGTCGTTCGAGCAGCGTGCGCTTCTTACAGAAAGAGACTCAAGTTTGTATTGCAGGCTAAATGCGGCTGTATTCTATCGGAATAAGTCATAATAAAACTTTGAAAGTTCTTTTTTCACAATCTAAAATTGTATAAATAAATATTGAAAATAAAAAAAAAAAACATTTCATTTTCGCATACGGACAGTTCAATAGGACGAGTTGATGAATTACTCGCCATTTCAAATGACACTTAGTAATACCGTAGCTTCCAATTAATGAAATAATTTTTCAGAAGTAAATCGATAGTTCCCTATATTATCGGCTACATTAAACTTCAGAAAAATCAATGTCTGCCTAATCTTCTCTCAAAAACAACTTTTCATAAAAACCCACAAATATAGCACTTACTCTCTCTTTAAACATTTCATTATATTTTATCTGCTCTTGTATAATATTTATTAATTAGATGTATATATTTAGTTAAACTATTATGATACATTTAACGTACATATTTATTGTATACTCTATGTAAATAGTACACTGTAGACTACCTACACTACTTCTCTCTCTTTCCACTTAGTATTCAATCCAAAGGTTGTCTGTAAAAGATCGCTCTTAGTGATAAGACCGCTCATTGAGTCACCCTTTGTAAAATCTTTATATTTATGTTCTATAATCTATATGGTGTACATAATAAAGAGTATTCTATTCTATTCTAAATTCTACGAAGGAACTATGGGAAATATTTAAGTCGCTGTATGATAATTCTGGATTCACGAGAAGGGTAAGCCTATTGAGAAATCTAATATAAATAAGACTGGATGACTGTGATTCCATGAATTCATATGTAACTCAATTAGTGGAGACTGGTCAGAAATTGGCAGGAACTGGTTTCAATATCAATGACGAATGGATTGACTCTTTGTTATTGGCGGGACTACCCGATATATTTTCGCCAATGATTATGGCTATTGAACACTCTGGTATCAGCATCACGGCTGGAGATAATCCCTAGTGATGTGTTTGGACCTAAGGAGAGCTGCTCCCTTAGAGGATCAAGGTACTTTATAATTTTTGTTGATATTGTTGTTATTGTTGATTGTTATAGTCTCATGACTAGCATCTATTTTATGAAAAACAAGAGAGAATCTTTTCAATGCTTTAGAGATTGTGTCCAAAGTGGAGAACGCACATAATAACAAGATAAAGATATTGTGCAGTGATATTGGTCGGGTCGTGAATATTGCAGTAATAAATTTGGAAATTAGCCAAAGCAAAAGGGTGGTATTAATCACCAGAAATCTAATACATACACGCCAGAACAAAAGGGAATAAGTGAGCATATGAACCGCAGTATAATTGAAAAGGCTCGATGTTTAATTATTTGATGCTGTTTTAGAAAAAGAGTTCTGAGCTGAGGTGACTAATACTGCCTTTTACAGAACCAAACAGTATCAGCTGGTTTAAACAACAAAACTCCATGTGAGCTGTAGACTAATAAGAAACCTGATATTAGTCATCTTCGTGTGTTTGGAAGTACTTGCATTGTTCATATACCTGAAGAAAAAATCAGTTAAATGTATTCTAGTGGGCTATCCGCATAATATCAAAGGATACATAGTGTATAATCCTCATACCAAGTCAATAACACGCAGTTGAGATGACATAATAATTGAAAAAGAATTGCCAGTAAGCAGTGTGACAGCTACTGTTGAAAACTTAGACTATCCGAGTCTAAGTTTTCAACAATAAGGGATGGCGCACATGCCAACGAGCGACATGTAGGCACAGCTGCGGCCGCGGAGATAGTCAGGAACGTGAAGACGAGTCAGGTCATTGAGGAGATCACTGGAATCTGTTGTCCCTTTACATATATTTAGCATAACATTCATTTGGTCATATGCTTATGAGATAAATTAAGTTGGATATAAATATGGATAAAATCCAAAACTGATTTTATATAAGAATCTCAAAAATGGCTTTTGAACTGAACAAGCAATAGTGCGTAAGTAGAGCCTCATGTGGATTCCAGACCCTGGAGCTTGCCTCCAACTTGCTTCTGACAAGAGTGCTGTGCAAGAGTCGTTACGGCATGTCTGTTTCGAAAATCGGGCGAGGTTCTGAGGATAAATTCAAGCCTTTTAAAGGACTCTTTAGCAACGGTGACGATATGATCGTGAAATATCATCTTCCGGTCAAATACGACACATTATAATTATAATACGATTTGAGTGTTCCGAATTAGAAAATTATTAGAATGCTTATCTGCCTGAGCACACGTGCTTGCTCATTTGTACTAGGTGTACAAAAATCGTGTTATTTCTCACGGAGCCCAAGATTTGTTCAAGAAGCAAGCTACCATGTTCTGCGTGTTCAACGAGGTTATTTTCCATCCTCGCTCATGGTATGTTACTCCAACTATACCATGAGTGAGGACGAGCTTAATTGAGGTACATTTTTGTGAGAAAGATGTAAAAACGAATGCAGTCAATTAAAATATAGTTCTGACGAACTTCGTGGAACCTGTTCCTAATACTATGTTCAATAACAGATACTGGGTATTCCATCAAGATTCGGCGTCAGATCATAGAGCGAAGAGCACACAAGACTGGCAAGCAGCGCGTGAAATCGACTTCATCCGGCACGAACACTGTCCCCTCCTCCAGTCCAGATTTAAGCCCGTTAGATTACAAGACATTGTTAATACTTGGGCTTGCTCAAAGCCTCATGCTGATTTGTAGTCACACAAGTCATTCTTGATTAAGGCAGAATTTATGACCTGACTAGGTATTTGTTATTAGAAAAGTCACGCTCAAATAAGATTTATTTATTATTAAATAAGAATTATTGATTAAGAGGGATACCTACTGTTGTCCTATTTAAGCAGCTCGTTCTCTCGAGATTAATACCTACTTTTGTTAAATAATTTCTTAGTAGCGATTATTTTGAATAAACCAACCGAAGGTAAAGTGGATATTTATGTGCAGACGACAGCATATCAAGTTATTACAATCTGACAGAATTCTTTATTAGATTTGCAACTTTATCTCTAAAGTTTTAAGGCTTAAGGTTGATTGGAAATTTTTGACAGTTTCGGTTAGCTGCTGCCTGCTGTCGTCCGTACACAACTTGTTGATTACTATGGAGTCTCTGCCTCAAACTTACTTTTTTATTTAAATATGTACATACTACCTTCTTTTTTATGTACATACATTATTGATTTAGCACCTCTTACATACGTTACTTATTAGAATATTTAACTTTTTAACTAAAAGTTAAATATTTAGTTTAGTTTATTTTCTAATTTTAAGAAGGTTCATTCAGTCTTTATTTTAGTTTAAATCTGTTAAAAAATCAATTTTCTTACATTATTGTCAAGTTTTGAACATTGATTGTCCCTGAGATAATATTGCGAATAGATTTTGAACATTTTAAACTACGAGTATTACCCTTGTATGTTTTATGTTTCATGTATTGAGTAAATCTTTTGTTAGAGAACCTAAGTAAATAAATTATAAGCCATGTGCCTGGTGGGACTTCCGAACTGGGAAAATGATGAGATTCTAAAGGATCTCTCCCCAATTTAACCCCTCTAGGGAATCTATTTCCAAAAAATCATATTTAGTGCTCGCCTTTGTTATATAAGGAACTCGTGTAAAATATTTGTGCGTGTAAAGCTTTTAGATTGAGCGGTTTAGGCTGTGCGTGTTCAGTCAGTGAGTAAACGAAGAGGTATGAGGAAAAGGGTGAAAAAATTACTCCATATAAAAGGAATCTTCGAATTTGTCATATTTGGTGCGTAATTGTTCGAAGATTGATGTCGGGTCGTTGTGGTGCGGTTAATTCCATTTGTGTGATGCAAGATTTTGTGTGAAATCAGTGTGATATGCAGTTCCCACCTGGAGATGTAGATGCGACAACAGGATTAATGAATTTTAGATTTTTGGTAGGTACATGAGCGATTTTAGACATTTAAGTACAAAAAAACACTGTACTTCAACCTATGTCCTGCTGCAGGCAGCTGGTGGTGAGGCTCCAGTTAGGTTGTAAGCAAGTGCTATTAGTGGCCGCTGGTACATGGGTAAAGCAATATCCGAGTTTCCATTTGGGCGGTAGCAACTCACAGAAACAGATTCCATTAATAAAGGTTTTCTATAGAACCATAATTAATCAATGAATAAGGTTTCCAGAATATTCCAGCCTTTCAGTGCAGACTGAAAAGCTATATAATTTGCAAAGCTTTCGGTCTGAAATAGCAATCAATTTAATTTCTTTGTTCAAGTCGTCCAAATTGTTGACATTGTGGTCAACAATTTGGGTGCCTACAAATTATTGTAACATTGGAGCTACGGTGGTGTTGTAGTGCGTGAGGGATGTTGGCGGATAGTAATATTAATGTTAGGAATAGATCGTAGGCGGCAGCATTAATAGTATTCTCTATAGTGTGGTCGCGGATCGGTGGGATTCTACATTATTGAGGAGGACGAATGCAACTCCACACTAAGTTTTAATTTTATGTGTCTACATCTGTGTCTGTAACCTACTAACACTAGAACCTAAGTAAATTTGTTACTGTGTTATGGATTCCTTTGTGAAATAAAACTTTTCTCTTTTCTTTATTATTCCATTCCATATCCACTCCTCTCCCTCTTCGCCTATGATTACCATCTCTATTCTATTCTACTCTATTAGAGGCGGATTATGTTGACGAATTTACTCTGTTAAGTTGCTTAAATCATTATAATGTACATTACAAAGACTCGAGCATAGCATAATCAGACTAGAGGTAGCCTTCCCGCTCCAGAAGTAATACAGGCCTCCTCTCGTTGTGATGACAGTTACCTCTCTTTTTCAATGATTTGCTTATGGTTTAATGTAATTCAAAACAGATCAAAGTACACATTAGAAAAACTGTTGTTAAGTTACATAAAACTTACCGCATTTATACTACTTTAAGCGCACTACACAGCAAAGACGGCCCGGCTCAGCCCGCAAGCGATCAGTTGCCCGGCGATATTTCAGCTGTAGTGACGTGTTAGTATTTTAACTGCCAAATAAGTTACTGATGTCGAGCCGCCGACATGCCGCAGGCAAAGTTCTACGACTTGCAATGACTGAAGCCGTTAACTTAGCCCGCCGGCAAAATGTTGCCGTCAAGATGTTTTGGTTTGTAGAGCGCTTTACACTTTACCATTCCTAGGTAACAGCCTGCATGACTTATTAATGGTTTTATGTCTATCATATATGTCTTACTGCTACAGGAACGTGCTACAAAAAGTGACGAGGAGAAACACAACGTTTTAAAGAAATATGTAGGTAATATACACACTAAACTTGTTAGAAACGTGACAGGCGCGTGCAAAAATGCCTTATTAAAAATGTATGAATTTCTCAGCCTGAGACGATAATGTTCTTCAGTTGTGTGACTGAGATGAATTGTTACAGAGTGAAGAAGCATAATTCAATAGGTATTTTTAGTAGAGAGTCATACAAAAATTAGGTTACATTTTTCCATTAGTTATGATGTGAATCAGCATTCTAGTTTAAAAGTTAGAAGTCAAGAATACTCGTAAAGGAGCACCTTTTATTTTTTATGTTAGTTCTTAATATGGAGAATGAGTAAAAAAAATGTTACAGTATAAACTTCAGACTTTTAAACTAGAATTTTAATTTCATGAATGAATGTCAGCTAACTTCTGGGGGGTATTGTAGCTAAAGTTTATTTTTCTACAATTATTTGTAATAAATGTGGTGGAACAAAAAAAAAATATTAGTCTATGTATTTATTGAATGTATGTATTATTTTGTAAGTCTGATAAATAATAAAAAAAAAAGCGTAGTTTACGTTACGGTTCAATGAAATTATTTATTACTAGCTTTCCGCCAGCAGCTTCGCCCGCGAGGAGTTCGATTCATCATCATCATCATCAACCTTTTTATCGTCCCACTGCTGGGCACAGGTCTCCTCTCATACAGAGAAGGATTGAGCGTAATCACCACGCTTGCTCAATGCAGGTTGGCGATTTCAGACTTATAAAGTCCAGGTTTCCTCAAGATGTTTTCCTTCACCTTCAGTCAATGGTGTCCAAGATATACTTAGAAAATACATATAACTTTAGAAAAGTTACATTGGTACTTGCCTGACCTGGAATCGAACCCGCGCACTCATACTTGAGAGGCTGGTGTTTTAACCACTAGGCCACCACGACTTTTTCGGAGGTCGATTATATCGCGCTTTTTATATTTCCCTCGGGAATATCAAATTTTTCCGGGATAAAAAGTACCCTATTATATAATCCGGACTTCTAACTTTAGGTCTACAAAATTTCAAAGTAATCGGTTCAGTAGTTACGGCGTGAACACAGAACAAACAAACAAACTCAATTTTCCATTGATTTAAAAAAAAAAAAACTAAATGGAGTCTACAACTATCTTATACTATACCTAACAAAAACAGTCAAAAAGTTTAGTAAAATTAAGAATTAGCCCGATATGCTTATAATAATAAAATATTCAAAGCTTAAGAACGCAAACAGTAAGATTTGTTACACCACAGCGAATCGCCTGAATTGGCGACTCCAATTATTTACGGGATTTTTCAAATAATTCACATTAGAGTAGAATTATTATCATTTGCTCTAAAACTCAATTGCAAATTTATTTCGTCATCATTATCATCATCAGCCTCTACTCATCCACTGCTGGACATAGGCCTCCTACATGGCACGCCAACAAGCTCGATCCGGAGCAGTTCTCCGCAAGCCACTAACCAGCCACCTTTTTGATGTCGTCGCTCCACGTTTGCCGAGATGCGGTCTCCACTCGAGGACTCGTTTACCCCAACTTATTTATCCATCTATAAAAATAACTTTTACAACATCAACATAACTAATTATTTACATTTAGAACTAAATTAAAATACTCAAATTGTTACAAATACAAAAGGACCAGTTGTTTGATCGCAGTTAAACTGAACAAATTGTTGAAAAAGTAAACAGTGGTTAAATTTGTGCAAAATGTGTTTTTTCTTATCTAGTGCTTTTTTTTTTAACCAATAGTTAATTATTTGACCATTAGCAATGATATTATACGTCTTTTTTTAAATGGTTTTTTAGTTTATCTAATAATTTTGAAACAACGTAAATAACGCGTACAACGTAATTGGATGAGCGTTGATGTTGGGAATGAGATCCAACATCGGTCTGCACTCGCCTGTGGCGTGAGCAGTCTTCATCGGCAGCGGGAGCGGGGCGCGGGCGGGACTAAGCGAGCGGACCGGCTCGGACGTCACTCACTTCCACGGACCCCGCCGCGACACACGCTTTTTAAATTAAATAATTGTTTGTCCGGGATTTTGTTATATATAGAATTTATTATTAACAGCAATATACTAGACCTTAAAAATACCGTCCATTATTTCATTGCCCTCTAAACATCGGTCCTTCGAGCCGGATCGCAGAACAGACCGATGTTGGGTCTCATTCCCAACAAGTTGTATGGCGGGAAATAGGAGACGCCTATGTCTGCTACAGGCTGATGATGATGATGCAACTCAATTTAATCATTGTTGCATCATTATCATCTCAGCCACATGAAGTCCACTGCTGGACACAGGCCTCCCACAAGGATTTCCAAAAAGAACGGTTGGATGCGATCTGCATCCAGCGTTTCATTGCGATTTTGATCAGGTCATCCGACCACCTAGTCGGTGAGTGTCCGACGCTGCGCTTGCCGGTACGTGGTCGCCATTCAAGAGCTTTTCTGCCCCATCGACCATCGTCTCTACGAGGTGCCAGTTTCTGATACTAGATCAATTAGCTAACAAATTGTTCAACACATATACACTGTTATGTTTGCTTGACTGAATTATCAAGAGTCAATAAGGCCTCTAGAAATGATTTTAAAATTGGCACCTCGTTCAATTTCGATCCAAACACCAGGAGGCCAATTCCCGAAATTGAAAAGGTTTGATCGTAAACTCATAATTATTAGCGTCAATCAATGTCAAACTTGCCAAGAATGTAGGGATTTAGAGGTATTTTTAAAAGATTGAGACTGTGAAACTTCTTCGTTCGTAAAATTTGACGACACAGTTAGTGCAGTGGCAGATGCTGGGCTACGTGTCGCGTGTTCGATTTCTCTTTTTATTTTCAGCCTATAGAAGTCCACTGCTGGACAAAGGCCTCCCCCAAGGCTTACCACAATGATCGGTCTTGTGCTGCCCGCATCCATCGGCTTCCCACGACCTTCACCAGGTCATCGTTCCACTTTGTTGGGGGCCTCCCTACACTGCGTCTTCCGATACGTGGCCGCCACTCCAGAACCTTACTGCCCCATCGACCATCGGTTCTACGAGCAATGTGCCCTGCCCACTGCCACTTAATTTTAACGACTCGAAGAGCTATGTCGGTGACTTTGGTTCTTCTGCGGATCTCCATTCTGATTCGATCACGCAGAGAAACTCCGAGCATAGCTCTTTCCATTGCCCTTTGTGTACCTCTGAGCCGTCGTATTCGTTCGATTCCTGCACGGTACAAATATTTGTACGGTCTACAAGTAGTTGTTCCGGGTCTGCCTGTTTGTCAATGTGAGTTTAAACGTTTGTAAATGTACACACGATACATGTGAAATTCCTAGTGCAGGAACACATTAAAAAAAAGTACTACGACAATTGCTTTTTAGTCTTAAGCTAACAGCCATTCAAAGTCTGATATCAGTCGCAATCAGTCAAAAATAAGAAGTCAAGAAGTCGTGGTGACCTAGTAGTTAAAACACCAGCCTAAGTATGAGTGCGCGGGTTCGATTCTAGGTCAGGCAAGTACCAATGTAACTTTTCTAAAGTTATATGTATTTTCTAAGTATATCTTGGACACCAATGACGGTGATGGTGAAGGAAAACATCTTGAGGAAAACTGGACTGAAAAAGAAAGTCTGAAATCGCCAACCCGCATTAACCAAGCGTGGTGATTACGCTCAATCTTTCTCTGTATGAGAGGAGACCTGTGCCCAGCAGTGGGACGATAAAAAAGGTTGATCATGATGATATCATTCTTAGTAATCTATCTATACTAATATATAAAGCTGAAGAGTTTGTTTGTTAGTTTGTTTGTTTGAACGGGCTAATCTCAGGAACTACAAGTCCGATTTGAAATTCTTATTGCGTTGGATAGCCATTAATCCAGGAAGGCTTTAAATAACATCATGCTACGACCAATAGAAGCGGCGAATAACAAACTCCACGCAAACGAAGTCGCTGGCGGCCGCTAGTATATAACAAGTAGAGAGAAACACCAATTAAAATGCAGGTGGATTATGACGATGCTAAACTATTTTATGTATCAATGTTAATTATCTGAATTACCCATTTCCGCAATAAATGAGTTTGAGTTTGTTTCACACTGAGATGTGACTGCCACTAGAGAATTGACGTTTGAAATGACGAGAATTGGCTTTTTAATTCTAAATTTTGGTACGGTTATATAACTGTTTAGAGCCAGACATGTTCAAAATAATTATTAAGTAGGTCGTCTCTTTATATATATAACATCTACTACCTATCCATACGTCTCATACAAGTTTCCCCATTCGTGATTACTTGCCCTAAGTTTTGTGGGAACATTAGCAGCTGTGATAAGCCCCATTCTTCATAAACCAAATCTAGTGAGAAAGGTCCTAATTTTGCTTGTTCGTTTAAAGACTCAGCCATTTCTTTGTCCAATTTAGGAGATTTATTGAAGAGGGTAAAATATATATGTATAAAGGATAAAAGTATTTTAAAATAAAAAATTAAAAATCTTTACCTAACAAACTAAAACATGTCGTTGTAAATTTCAAATCCCTACGCATCGCTGTCGACTGGTGGTAATGTACCCAATATTACCAGCGCGATGCGTATGGATATGAATTTTCGAGAGACTAGTGATTGCCACGTTGTATGGCAATGCTTAGTATTTGACCAAAGTTTAAGGAGATTTATTCGATTGGAAAAGGTTAGTTAAGTTTCGAAAGCGTCTATTTATCTTATTAATTTATTTTTGTTTCCAATTTTCGGATTCTTCATTAAGTCAACTCAAGTCTATTCATCAAAATGTTTTGTGTACTTAATTGATTCTTACAGTTTTGTAATGTTTGAAGTCATCAAATGTTTAGTTTATCTTAATACGCGAACTATAACTTGGTATTTTCTTGAAACCACTGCTGGGTCTATTGGTCGTTTGACTGCTGCGCGTGCGGTTTTTACTGATGAGTTTAATTTCGGAGCGAGCAAAGTTTTATTGGGTTTTACTGGAAATTATTAGTAGTGGCATGGAGTACGGTATTAAGCATCTTTAATGGCGATAGGCTCTTCTGATATCAAGGCTACTGGTATGTAGATTCAATTTCAGAGTACCCGTAGATCACCTTGGAAACCTATTAACTCTACTACTTCGCTGCGTTCGGCGCTTATTCACCTACATATATCCCATTTCAAAAATCACAAATTTTGCCAGCGCCTGGTGCCATATACCGTACGCGACCGAATAGAATAGAATAGAATAGAACAGAATACTCTTTATTATATACACCATATAGATTACAGAACATAAATACTAATATTATACAAAGGGTGATACAATGGGCGGTCTTATCGCTAAGAGCGATCTTTTACAGAAAACCTTTGGATGGAACACTAATGGGAAGGAGAGACCCGATAATGTCTGAGGAAGTCCAACCGGCTCTTCGCCGCATGACGAATCGGAAAGCTGTCGGAGCTGACGGAGTCCCCATCGAGGCCTGGAAGGCGATGGGTCCTCGCGGTGTGGGCATGTTAACTAACCTTCTAAACCTCGTGCTCCTGGCCGGCAAAATCCTGAGCCAATGAACTGACATAGAACGAGAGCGGAGAGCGCTGTCTGTACGAGCCAGTATGATAGACCGCAGGTTCGCGCGGTGTTCGGATGGTGTGAAGATCACGCTCTTTAGAGCGTACTGCACATCCTTGTACGCGTGCAGCCTGTGGGTGAACTATACTGGCATACAGTGGTCTCCGTATCCAGTATAATAACGCGTTCTGGGCGGTTTTGAGGCTGCCCCGCTTTTGTAGTGCATCAGGGATGTTCGCAGACGCGCGCACGGATTGTTTTAATGCTACTCTGCGGAAACGCGGCACGTCCCTTGTACGTCGGGCGTGGGCCAGCTCCAATACCATCCTGGCAATGATCGCCGACCGGCTAGACTGCCCTTATATCCGGCATAGATCTAGTAGTCATGCCGCTGTACAAATGCCCAATAGGAAATTATATATTGGCATTATTGTAAAACTTCTGTATGTCTATTCAATGTTATTGTTATGTATTTTAATTATTATTTTATTTTATCATTATTGTCTTTTGGATTTATTTAATTCAGTTGCTGTTTAAATTTATATTTTATTATTTGATTTCCTTTTTGAATTATTTTAATGTGAAATTGGATTTATGGACTATAATAGTCTGAAATAAATAAAATAAAATATAAATAATGGAGACTGAGTATTATTACCCCAGTCTTCAAAGGCAAGGGCTCGGTATAAGAGTGTGATGTCTCGGAGTGTCAATATGGGTTTCGTCCAGGGTACGGAACCATGGATCCTATCTTCGGACTAAGGATCACCATGGAGAGATACATATCGAAGAACACGCCTCTGCATATGCTCTTTCTAGATATGCAGAAGGCCTTCGACTATGTCCCTCGTGGGGTGATCTGGTGGGCACTGAGGTCCAAAGGGGTACCAGAAGCCTATGCTGACATTATTCGAGATATGTACCTCAATTCTGATTCCGTCGTTAGGACCGCTATTGGCGACAATAAATCCTTCCTCATCACCGTCGGATTCCACCAGGGATCCGTCCTTAGTCCATTTCTGTTCAGCGTGATATTAGACGTCTTGTCGGACAGTATCAAGGATTCACACGATTCACACGTGATGACGATATCGCGCTGGCGGACGCGGACAGGGAACGGTTGGTGCGGCGTGTGAATGCGTGGAAGGACTGGCTCGAGAACGGAGGTCTGAAACTCAATGTGGTGAAGACCGTGTACATGGCCAGCAACACGACAGACTTCATGTTTGTGTGCATAGGCGGAGACATGGTCGAGTGCACAGACCAGTTTAAATACTTGGGGTCTGTGCTTCACGCGTTCGATGGCATTGATTGCGACGTCAGGGCATGCATTTCTGTAGTTTGGGCAAAATGGCGTGAGGTGACGGGTGTCATTTGTGACCCCAAAATGCCGGTTAAGCTTAAGGGACAGGTCTATAAGACCATCATTAGAACTGGATAGCACAGGCCATGCCTCACTGCCATACAGAAGGATTTTTGTATGGCAGTGAGGCGTGGCCTGTGCTTGAGCGACACAAGCAGGAGCTGCATGTCACACAGATGAATATGTTGCGGTGGATGTGCGGAGTTACCCGGAACTCCCGCATCGGGGCAGTCTTCGTATCCGTGACATAACAGACAAACTGCAGGAGGGTCGCCTACGCTAGCACGGCCACGTCTAACGAAAACGGATACGTGACGTGGGTACCAAATGTCTTACCATGGCGCCTCCGCCGGGCCGGAACAAGCGGGGTAGACCAAAGAAGTGCTGGCTTGACATTGTAAGAGAAGACATGCGTGCAACAATTTCTCACCACAGGATGCTAAAGATCGCCCGAAATGGAGGAGAATGTGCAGGAAAGCGGACCCCGGGCTCCAACGCGAATGTATCATAATTAAAATAATTAAATATAATATAAACCTGAGAGGAGCGGTGGCCTAGTGGCATCGGCCGCGACTTCCAAGTCTTCCAAGTAGGTCGTAGGTTCGAACCCCACCAGGCGCTTTACTTTGTGTAAATTATTTCATCACCACTGCTCTCAAAACGGTGAAGGAAAACATCGTGAGGAAACCAGCAAGTCCGAAAGCAAAAAAAAAATGGCTAAGACATGTGACATCTAATACCCGCACAGAGCCAGCGTGGTAGATTACGGCCCACTCAATGTCACCGAGAGGAGATGACCCAACAGTGAGAACATTTTAGGCTTATTATGATTATTATTATTATAAATATTGTACGGGTCAATCACCGTACAATAAGTTTACCTGGGTCATCATTATTGCGCGACACGCTCGGTATGTAACGACCATTTATATTATTGCACTTACACCGCAATAGTTTAGTACGTAATTCGGAGACATACCGTGCGCGTCACTCATAATCCCATATCGATCACCACTCATCCTAGTATAAATTAATCTTAATCTTACGTTTGTGGAGACAGACAATACAGTGAATTTATTAATCTTAAACTGGCTTTAATCTCTTAACTCATCCTACATCTCTATCTTAATCCAACCCCGAACAAATATCAACTTTAAACATCAAAACATACCATCATGACGATTTCTTCCTGTAGGTGTATCTATAATAATATAAAACTCGCATCATAACACTCAACATCATCTCAGCGTTAATCCGAGTCGCATCTGAAGCTTATTCAGTTTTGGAGTCTGGGGCCCACTTTACCTGTCTAACTTGAAGCTACTGCCATCTGACCTCGACAATCCGAAGGCGATATCGAAGCATTGCAGTTAGACCAATTGTTGGACGAAAATGTCGTGGTGGCCTAGTGGTTAAAACACCAGCCTCTCAAGTATGAGTGCGCGGGTTTGATTTCAGGTCAGAGAAGTACCAATGTAACCTTTCTAAAGTTATTCATTTGTGCGTCGATGTCAGATACACCCTTTATAGGAGAGCCTTACATTTCTCAGGTACATCACGTATATTGATTCAATTAAGCTAGCAAGAGAAGTAGTGATCCTGTGGTAGTACGTACGTTTCGACTTACGAGTTACTCATGAGTTCAAACCCACGCATGCAATTAACTTTTTGTATTTAATTAATTTCATCACCACTACTCCTCTATTCATAAACGTTACTTAAAGTTTTAGGGATTGTTTACCATACATTTTTGACATTTGCACGTCATTTAACTTTAATCGTCGTCATGATGATCAAACCACACTTGAGTATTATCATTCTGTTTGCTCAATGCGGGTTGTCGATTTCAGACTTACAAGTCCAGGTTTCCTCAAAATGTTTTCCTTCACCTTGTAATCAGTCATTGTTGTCGAAGATATACTCAGAAAGTATATTCATAAACGACGATTCAAGTTAAGTGACGTTAAAACGTCAAAAATGTATGGTTAAACAATCGCTAATCACTAGTTAACTTTAAGCAACGTTTATTAATAAAGGTGTTGTAACATGTAATGAACCGGATGACCGAAATTGTGGAGAAACCGGTATTTCCTAGAAACATAAGTTCGATCACATGTGGTAACTACCAACCCTGTGACACTCCCCATAGAGAGGCCAGAGGCTTGTGTCTGAGCAGGGAATATTATATGCTGATAGTGCATATAGTACTCAAACAGACAGCCTCAGTGGCGTAACGGTAGCGAACGCGGCCGCAGTTTGCATTTTTTTTATCTCTCTCTACTGTTTGTATTTTGTATGTATGTATTTGTGTATTTATTATAATATTCTTTTTTTGTGTTTCTCTTTTAACTTCTCTTTCATATTGTTGCACCTACCATGTTTTGTCTGCATCACCTTAAGGTAGACTGGTAGAAAATGCCTAGGGCATTAAGTCCGCCATTGTACAATGTTTTTCTTTGTGCATAAAGTTTTAATAAATAAATAAATATTTGCACTGGTCTGGTCATGCCTCGGAAAGCACCTTAAGCCGTTAGTCCCGGTTGCCATACGAACATCTAATGGCAGTCTTTGCGAGTTGTTGGAGCCCTCAAAAGTCCAACAATTCATCATCATCATCATCATCAACCTTTTTTATCGTCCCACTGCTGGGCACAGCTCTCCTCTCATACAGAGAAGGATTGAGCGTAATCACCACGCTTGCTCAATGCGGGTTGGCGATTTCAGACTTAAAGTCCAGGTTTCCTCAAGATGTTTTCCTTCACCTTCAGTCATTGGTGTCCAAGATATACTTAGAAAGTACATATAACCTATCAGCTGATTTAATAGAGTTCGCATCAGGGGTCAACGTCATACCTACAAACACGCACGGCGGCACGCTTGCAACGTCCAAAGGCTGAGCCAACACTTTTTTTTAAACACTGTTATTTCTGTAACCGTTTATTAACGGCATAAATGACTATCATAATTTTGTTAGTGGCATGCGGTGTAGCCTTTTCGCGAAGTTTGAGTTACAATGTCAGATACACCCAGTATATTCCACAATGCTGATCCAGGGTATCCCAATAAATAGTGTCAAGGGGAAGTCCAGAGATACATATCCCATGACCCCTTGAGAAACCCGTGTCACTCAAGTATGTATTTTTCATGATTTTGTTTTTAAATTTCGGCCTATAAAAACTTTAATACTAAATATTATAAATTTTATAAAACGGGATGAAAACTCGATCCACAAGAGGTGCATCTTTTTCAGGACATTTGAAGCACAAGTATACTTCTGCCTAATCCTTATAGCGTAAAAGGGTGATGTTGTTTTTCTTCAAGCACAATAACCTGGCGTGATATCAGCTTTGTTATTGAGAGTCAAAGACTGATTATTAATCTGCGATCTACCATATTATCATGATTACAATGACGTTACACGTACCTCTAAATGATAACTTCATTTATATTATTTTTCATATTCTTAATCATCTTCAATTTTTTTTACCGTCCCACTGCTGGGCACATGTCTCCTCTCATACAGAGACGGATTGAGCATAATCATTATATTATCATATCATATTCTTAATGAACATAATTATATACGTTTAAACAAGCAAAAGATAATGTTTCCTTAATCCTAAACCTTATTAATTTGAGGAGTTAATTTATGCATACACTAAATTTATCAAGAGATAATAGAATAGAATACTTTTTATTATGTACACCATATAGATTACAGAACATAAATATAAAGATTTTATAAAGGGTGACACAATGGGTGGTCTTATCGCTAAGAGCGATCTTTTACAGACAACCTTTGGATGAAATACTAAGGGGAAGGAGCGAGAAATAGTGTAGGTAGTCTACAGTGTACTATTTACATAGAGTATACAATAAATATGTACGGTAAATGTATCATACTAGTTTAACTAAATATATACATCTAATTAATAAATATTATACAAGAGCAGATAAAATATAATGACATGTTTAAAGAGAGAGGAAGTGCTATATTTCTGGGTTTTTATGAAAAGTTATGTTTTTAATAGAAGGCTAGGCAGATATTGATTTTTTCTGAACTTTAATGTAGCCGATAATATAGGGAACTATCGATTTACTTCTGAAAAATTATTTCACTAATTGGAAACTACGGTATTGCTAAGTGTCATTTGAAATGGCGAGTAATTCATCAACTCGTCCTACATGCCTACGATTCATTTAGGGTGACTGGCTTGCGCGAAATCAAAATTAATCCCCAACCCTTCTGCAACCCGTCTAACGTTCCTACCAAAATGAAAAAAGTAGAATCAGTAGCAAAAGTGCTAGAGTAGATACAAAATTAAAAAAAAATACGGGTGTACCGACAGAAGTAAAAACTTTAAAATTAATGTTGTACATTTTTTAATATTTTGGAATAGTTAGAAAGTAATTCTGTACGAAATACTTTATTGCTTTAAATAATCGAATTTTACAAGTATACAGGCGGTTGACACCATCCGTGGGTGTGCGTAGCGGGCTGTTGTATAAACACACACACAAAATGGTGCAAACGCCCTATGCTACTTAAACGAAACAGCATATAAGACTGTTAAGTATAATAGATTAAGAAAAACAGAATAGATGACCCAAGAACAAGAACACCAATTGTCAAGCTCACTCAAGCTAAAAGACTGTACATCCGACGTGCAACAATGGAATTGAATATACCGCCAAACATCGGCAGAATATAAAGAAAAATAAAGTATATCAAAGGAAATAAGATGAAATAAACCTCCGACCGCAACATCGGGGATCCACTCTTGGGGCAGAAGTGTGGTTTTAGCAGATAAGAGTCGCAAGAGTTTTCACTTCATAAAATTAGTTATAAAATAACGAACACAACTTGTGTCGTGTCGAACACATATGTCGTGGTGGCCTAGTGGTTAAAACACCAGCCTCTCAAGTATGAGTGTGCGGATTCGATTTCAGGTCAGGCAAGTACCAATGTAACTTTTCTAAAGTTATATGTATTTTCTAAATATATCTTGGACACCAATGACTGAAGGTGAAGGAAAACATCTTGAGGAAACCAGGACTTTTACCCTCTTATTCATAAAGGCTGTTTACAGTTAACTAGTGATTAGCGATTCTTTAACCATTCAATTTTGACATTTTAACGTCACTTAACTTAAAACATCGTTTATGAATAAACACCATAGTGTTTAAGGGGTTTATTCATAAACGAAGATTAAACTTAAGTGACATGCAAATGTCTAAAATGTATACTTAAAGAATCGCTAATCAGTAGTTAACTTTAAACACCTTTTATGAATAAGGGGGTTAGTCTGAAATCGCCAACCCGCATTGAGCAAGCGTGGTGATTACGCTCAATCCTTCTCTGTATGAGAGGAGCACCTGTGCCCAGCAGTGGGACGATAAAAAGGTTGATGATGATGAACACAACTCACATATCACGGCTCATAACAATTTGTTAATTTCATAGGCCTGTCTTACTTCAGAGTAAACGCCCAAACATTGTTTATCTACTTACCTGATACCATCCGAAAGTCATGCATTTGTATCCACCATTTGTATTAATTTCGGATAACACTTGAACTTGTGTGCTTGTTTGTAAAATTAAATAGTATGCTGTTGTTCTAGAAAAATACTATTTAGTAGGTATTGACTTTTATAATCAATGAACCAAAAGAAAATATAACATTCGACATACCTAAGGGATCGAAAACAAATTATGAAATTCTACATGTAATATTATCCTCAGCAAATACCTAGTCGTTGATGCGCGCGAAGGCTCAAGGATACACTTCCGACACTCCTTCGATCGATCAAGACATTATTAACAAAACCAACAAGCCGCTAATGAGGAAGAATACAAACATCGTACCAAACCTTTTAATTACTTTCCGATTTCCCGGATATATAAAGATAATCATGAAAAAGTCAGAAGTAATGTTATTAAAAGTGACGTCCAACTAATCAGTAGATGCTCTAGATTTGGTCGAACTTTGATAAATATGTTGTGCTGTACTTTGCCTATGTTTTTGATGATTTCAGCTCAGTACGGGTTGCGCACACGGTGAGGGAGGTCGTACCGCGCGTGCGAAAATTTCGGAAAACATCGCGAAAACTTATAATCTACAACGTCGTTCCTTAGGATGATTTTAAGTGGTTTGTTTTGTGAATTTGTGTGGAAAGTGAGTGGGTGCTCTTGAAAGTGGATTATCGTTTCGATAAAAGTAAGTTATTGTGTTTGTTATTTATATTATTTTTACTTGTTTATTTAATTGTTTTTACATGTTATTTCGATTATTTTGTTTCCCATAGTCGAAATTCTTTAGCAATACAAAAGAAAGTTTTGAGTACTTTTGAATGTTATCATTATTTTCTGAAACTTTGATTTGAAAAGAAAAAACGACAGCTAACTTTTACGTACTGATAATTTCCGTAAAGAGAAATGTTTTTTGGACATACCTACAGGATAGAAAATTATCAGAATATCACTTCATAAAGACGATTTTACATTTGTATTTGATTATATACACAGTAATAGGGAACTATTATGGATAATAATTCCTTCACATCTATTGAACGTAAACGGAAAACCTAAATGTTACACAAATTATGCCTATCCTAATCTTATTGCACTTGGATTAAGGCGAAGAACACATATAAAAAAAGTTGACGTAATCCAAAATTATAACTTTATAAAAAGTAAGAATTTATGTGTACCTTTATATTCAGCGTTTGGATTACTTACTGCTTACTATCACTCGAGAGGCAGTAAAACACTGGTTTGAAAAATAAAAAAGTAGCAACTTTTGACTCCATGGGATAAAAGTACGAGTTTATGTATATTTATTTAACGACTGTATGTATATTTATTTAGCGCTTCGAGGTTTCACCGGCATAAGTTTCGATCCTCTAGGATTATTGGAATAAAAATTATCCTAAGTGTTAACTTTCATTGTAGACTATCTGTATGTTAAATTTTATCCGAATCCGTTTAGTAGTTTTTGCGTAAAAGAGTAATACACATAAATCCATCCACCTACCCTTACAAACTAACCCGGTTATAGTATTAGAATGGGAGAAGTATTCATATACGCACATATAAATAAATAAGTAGAAAGGAAAACACGGTACAGTAATGATTATTCTTAAAAACTTCTCTTCCAGCATATTTAAGTAAAGTACGATGAGTTACTGTAATAACGAAAAACGATACAAATAAGGCAAAATAAAAAAATAAATAAATAAAAACACACCGGTCTATGTAAGTCTTTTTATTCAGCCTATAGAAGTCCATTGCTGGACAAAGGCTTCCCCCAAGGCTTTCATTCCATTGTCGTTTGCCATCAGCACCACGCATGGCAGGCGAATTGGAAATCGCAGTCATTTGATATTCCATAGGAGAAGCGCTACTGCCCGCTTCCCATGGGTTGGTACTATTCTAAGCCCGGTACCACAAGAGACGTGTAAGTAATTGCTGTTAATTCTGGATTTAAAAATACCTTTTTTCCTAAAGAAACTATGATTGTAACTATCTATAGAAATTATGCTATAATCCATGACTCGATGAAGAACTCCGTGCAAGAATAAGTTCTTACAAATGGATAAATCAGCAAGAAATTAATGTTAAGAATATTGATTTATAGGCGTTTATTTATCATTTGTGTTATCTAAAGCAAGCCAAAGTGTCAGGTAAATATAATAAATCGGAGATAATGAATGACGATACCATTGATATTGCTGGATACCTTTAAGATATTCTACTTAAAAGAATTATAAGCTGTCTGGTTACCAGCTAAGAATAGTCAATCTCCGTATCTTTGAAACTGAGTGTCGTAAGAGCCTAAAATGATATTATCAATTGAATGAGTTTCACTATCTTCACATTCTTTGATAGTATTGTCGTCGTCAATATTAGTTATCAGTCTCTAGACGTCCACCAAACAAAAAATCGAAGTTTAGCCAAAATCAGCAGTTAGACTGGTAAAAGCAGGCTCCAAAGCTGAAAAGGCTTCGGATGCTACTGGGATTAACGCTGAGATGATGATGATGAGTCTCTAGATGTCCACCGCTGAACATAGATCACTATTATATAGCTAACAGTCAAAAATCAAAATCATAAGTCATTTCGGGTCGTCGGTCTCCGTGGCGCAGCGGTCAACACGCCTGACTGCGACGTGGAGGCCCCGGGTTCGATCCCCGGCCAGGTCATGATGGGAAACGATCTTTTCCTGATTGGCCTGGATCTTGGATGTTTATCTATACATGTATCTATTATAAAATATAGTATCGTTGAGTTAGTATCCCATAACACAAGTCTCGAACTTACTTTGGGGCTAGCTCAATCTGTGTGATTTGTCCGTATATATTTATTATTTATTTATTTATTCTAATTAAGCTGAGAATCAGCACTTTTTAAACACTAAAATCACAAAAGACAGTCCCCCAAAAATTCCGTTTTTGGGAGACTTTTTAAGTCTTTTTTCAGCCAGCTTTCGCTGGAAGCAAGTGGCGCATCAAACTCCCCAACAGCATAGCTGTCACTTCAGTTAAAACACCTGACTGAATGCAATACTAGGCATGTAAAGTAACTAAAATTACAAGACATAGTATATTAAATTAAAATATTTAGACGTCTTGACATATCAGCTAACCAGGCCAATATACCGACCAAAAAAAAAACATTAAAATTATAAATATAAGTAAAAACTACTACCAAAATTGGTGCCTACAAGGATAATAGGCGTGACAGCTTAGATATTGATTTTTTTTTTAATTATTATAAACTAGTGCTTGACTGCAATCCCACCTGATGGTAAGCAATGATGCAATCGTTGATGGTAAAGCACGCTAGTTTATTAAGAGCCTATTCACTCAGAAAAACTGAGCGAATAGGAAGGAAGACGGCAGTTGAGCGAGGTGATGCAATGTTAAACCCAACAACACGACCATCGATGCTGCGCCAGAGGAAGATTGATCTGGAGACTCTCCACGACCAAACTCCCAACACAACAACATTTGGTGCATCGTACCCGGCACACATCGCAACACAATTGCTCAGACCCGTCCTCCGTACGGCTTCACCAGACATCATGCCGGAAAACGACGAATCGCTTGGCGGTAATTCTTTGTCTGGTGGGTGGTAACTTTCAAGGTGCCTCCAAGGATAATAGGCGTGACAGCTTAGATTTTGATATGTTGGAATATCAGTATCAACAACTAGAACGGAATTGATTATTTGAAAGCGAACCAGGGAATCAAATTTTCAAAATTTTTTCAACCTTACTTTACATTAATTTGTGCAGGCAAAAGGCGTGAGGCGCTTCATATACTAAAATTATGGCACAAAGTGCCTCACGCTTTTTCCATATATATACTAAGTTTATATACTAAATGTCATAAATTAAATTTGAAAATTATTTTTAACTTTTTAGTTTGATATTCTTTAAAAGCATCTTTTTTTTTTAGTTTTTAAACTATATTTTTATAATTTTCCAGAGATTACTACTGGACCGATTTGTTTTTTTTTTGTTTATTTTATAGCCTAACCTAGCTATTATCCTAAATGGTAACATACTATTACTGTCATTTAGAAGCATATTGCTGAACCACTGCTCCATATAATCGAGCGTTATTTCCATTGCTTAGCAGACGCTCAGCAACGTAAATAATGCAATGATTGTTTTTAGACTGTTAAAATGAAACCCATTGCGACTGGTAGTTCTGTTACGTAACTTGCAGTTTACGAGGATGGCTACAGGGTTACAAAATAATCACCCCATAATGTTCTCACTGCTGAGACCAACAGGAGCTAAGAAAAAAAAAAAAAAGAAAAATAGGCAGAAAGAAAAGTTTGTGGAGGCATGAGGAACAGGGAGTAAAGCTCACTCATCCTCCATAGAAAAGGGGAGGATCCTCCAACCAGACGGGTGTTATGTCTGGCGGGCATTTGCCCAATGGTTGAAATTGACAAGTTGTATGTATGCTAATTGCACGGTAAACTCTGATTGCGAGATGTAGAATTCGTGTGACGTCAGTATGACGCGTCGTTCATTTTTGTGGCGTTTGTAGGTACCGCTACAAGTTAAGAGAAAACTGTTTTATTTTGTAATTATAAATTGGTGCTTGATCGTAATCCCGCCTGATGGTAAGCAGTGATGCGATCGTTGATGGTAAAGAGCGCTAGTTTATAAAGACCCTATTCACTAAAAAAAAAAAAAACAATCATTAGGAAGGAAGGCGGCAGTCGAGCGAGGTGAAGCAATGTTAAATCTAACAACGCGACCAACGATGCTATGCCAGAGGGAGATTGATCTGGAGACGCTCTACGTCCAAACTCCCGACGACTTCCTTTGGCGCATTGCACCGGCATTCATCGCAACACAACTGCTTAGACCCGTCCTCCATACAAGCGAGTAGAAGTAACTTTATTGTTCTGGAAAACCATTACAATATCTATTCAATATTTGCTTAAATTATTTTAACTCAAATTATATAAACTTTAATTATATAATCGCCAATCCGCATTGCGCAAGCGTGGTGATTACTCTCAATCCTTCTCTGTATAACAGGAGGCCTGTGCCCAGCAGTGGGACGACAAAAAGGTTGATATATAAGCTCAAATAAATACAGTCTATATACGGTATAGATGTGATTAACACATAGCTACTTACCTTAGACACTTCAATTTAATCCAGGCGCTGACTAATTTTTACAGGACTGAACAAATATTTATTTTCCGTCCCATTCTTAATGAAATAGAAAGAAAAAGATACACATAACTGAAATTTAGTTTAGTTTATGAAAAAGAAAATCAGCACTAATTTGTAGACGTACAGTCAATATAAATGAAGAAATCCTAACGTTATTTGATTTCTGAGCAGGGCTCAGCAATCTTTCAAAGTACGCAGTAAAATCCTGATGTCATTTGTATGAGTATTTGAAATCATCATCATCAACCTTTTTATCGTCCCACTGCTGGGCACGGGTCTCCTCTTATACAGAGAAGGATTGAGCGTAATCACCACGCTTGCTCAATGCGGGTTGGCGATTTCAGACTTGAAAAGTCCAGGTTTCCTCAAGATGTTTTCCTTCACCTTTTAATCAGTCATTGGTGTCCAAGATATACTTAGAAAGTACACATAACTTTGAAAAGTTACATTGGTACTTGCCTGACCTGGAATCGAACCCACACACTCATACTTGAGAGGCTGGTGTTCTAACCACTAGGCCACCACGACTATTTGATATTAAGATGTCAAAAAATGCTTAGTTGTTGCTGGACGTTACGGCCGTATATGATGGTCACCGCTCTTCTAGAAACCCGTACCTAAGATCGCATTATGCCGAGCATTGGCAGTCACTTTTTCTGGGTGATTGATTAGTTATACTTCTATTTGGCAGTTGCCTATTTTAGCTGAGATATTGTCATAGATAAAAAGCGGCTGAATCATGATGCCCCTTTTATATATAGCTGATATCAAATCGGGCAGGCGAGAATCGGTCATACGTCTTATTCCGATTTCTGCATGATCTATTTTTTGTAGAAAGATTACGTTGGATGTACTAACATAATCTTCACTATTCCTTTTGATTTATTTGTGTTTTGCATTGGTTTGTTTTATTTAAATTTTAATCATTTTTAGGGTTCCGTAGCCAAATGGCAAAAAACGGAACCCTTAACCCTGTCTGTCCGTCTGTCCGTCCGTATGTCACAGCCATTTTTTTCCGAAACTATAAGAGCTATATACTATTGAAACTTGGTAGGTAGATGTATTCTGTGAACCGCATTAAGATTTTGATGCAAAAATAAAAAAAATAATAATAAATATTGGGGGCTCCCCATACTTAGAACTGAAACTCATTTTTTTTTTCATCAAACAAGTGTGGGGTATCTATGGATAGGTCTTCAAAAATGATATCGAGGTTTCTAAAATATTTTTTTTTCTAAAACGAATAGTTTGCGTGACAGACGCTTCCAAAGTGGAAAAACCTTGATCTAACTTCTAAAATAAGAAAATACAAAAAATTAATCGCGTAAATGAAAGATATACAAATAACTTAAATCCTTTAATTTCATAAATCAATGGTACGGAACCCTTTGTGCGTGAGTCCGACACGCACCTGGCCGGTTTTATTTTTGTATAAACACTCTGTCTCGTTTAACTTGTAGCTCCTAGCATGACGTGGAGTTGTTTTTTAAATTATAAACTAGTGCTTGACCGCAATCCCGCTTGATAGTAAAGCGCGCTAGTTTATTAAGAGCCTACTTACTCGAACAAAAAACTGAGTCCAGAAGGAAGACGGCAGTTGAGCGATATAATGCAATGTTAAACTCAACAACACGACCAACGATGCTGCGCCAGAGAGAGATTGATCTGGAGACCCTCCACGGACAAACTCGCGTCACAACAACATTTGGCGCATCGTACCCGGCACTCGTCGCATTGCAACAGCTCAGACCTATCCTTCATACGGGTTCACCAGACATCATGCCGGAACACGACAAATGGCTTGGCTTAAACTTTGGCGTTGGCCGTTTTGCGTGGATATTACGCATCTTTAGCCCCATTTTTTTTTTGTTTTTGTGTTCCTTACAGAGCGTCATGTTTGCCGAAAATATATCTATTTTCTTTCTTTCATTTGTTTTTCACCACTTTTGGTGACCTGAGGGTTAATTCTTGTAATTGGGTTGTATCCTAAAAAATAATTTAATGTGTATCAAATAGATTTATAAAAAATATTGAATATAATAACAAGACTTCCTTTTCTAAACTTAGTGAGTTTCAGTTTACTAGTTGATATAATTACAGCATCGTGTTCGCTTTTGCCGAGAAATGAGAATGTAGCCTGCTTGTAACATTATGCTAACAGTTATATGGTTGCAGTTTCATATCCTACGTGAGCACGTAATGGCAGAAATTGCATCCACTTTTAATAGCAAAACTTTATAAAGCTTTTATTGAAATTAATAAAGGTTTTGATACCTGTTAACCATTTCTCGTACTTCAAAAACGCTCATAACCGTGATATTATTACAGTGACAATAAATTTTTAAAAATTGGTCAAAAATATAGGGAATAGATGAATTAAGATAGAATCAGATTTTTCCAAATTGATTCTGTCTCAATTCAAGCGTTCCCAAAATTACACGACTGCCCTTTGGCCCTGCCCTAATTGACTGCCCTTTTTTGGTGTGGTTGGGAAATCATCAAATGACCTCTCCTGCTCTGGGCGAAACGGAAGGGCGTGTCAGACTTTTACTGGCTAAAACCCACCCGCATTCCTTCACAGCCTGTGCTCTAGGGCAACGGTTTCTCATTCAAACAACCCGCAACCCTGACCCAGGCATCGGCCTTGATTTCGTCACAATATGCTTTCACATCCTTTGAGGCGTGCATAATACAACGTGCCGTCGATCCGGGCCTGGTCCTTACCAGGTGGCGAACTACCCACTGCTCGCAGCCCGCAAGCCCGCGCCTACGGTGGCCGGGAGTTCGATGTTGTCTCCCGACCAGGGCGTGTCCTGTGGCGGCTAGAGGCGTGAGGGCGCTAAGATTGTTGCTCACTCACGCGCTCCGCCTCGTCCTTTACCACAATCATTGCTACGCAGAAGAGGGTGACGGCCTACCATGCACTCTCGCTGCGGACCATGGCCTGGACCAGAGCCGGACGCGAGAAATCGCCGCCGATCGCCGCCACGAAGACACGGTGATTCTCTGCCCAAGCCGGGCATACCTCCGCTGTATGGTCCACCGTGTTCTCAGGGACGGGAATTGCTCCTGATATACAAATATAATTGTCACAATACTTGGTAAACCTACATGACTACGATTGAGTTACGATTTACTAGAAGAACGTTCCCGACACTCATGTATGAAGGACGTAATGTGAAAATCTGTAATTTCCACCGGTATCTGATATCAACCTGTAAACACCGCTCTGTATAATGAACATTTTGGCCTACGGCCGTATGTATCGGTCACCACTTTAGAAAAGAATGCGACCCTCTTAGAAATTTTCTCATTCAATCCTTTGGAGCAGGAAAAATCATATTGATGCGATTTTATGTGTCCTACTTGTGTATATGTATACTAGGATGATCGACCGGATGAAATTCTCAAGTTTATGTACACGCAATGGTTTTCCAAAGTTACTTTAGTAATTTAAGACTGTTGCTGTTGTAGAACACAATTTTATATTAATATTTTCTCATCTCATTGTGGTCGCTAACAATGGGCCTTATAAGAAGGCTTAAAGTCACTCAAAGGGCAACGGAGAGGACTATGCTTGGGGTTTCACTGCGCGATTGAACCAGGAATGAGGAGATCCGCAAAAGAACGAGAGTAACCGACATAGCCTGAAGAATTGCAACACTAAAGTGGCAGTGGGCTGGACACATTGCCCATAGGATCGATGCCCGATGGGGCCGACGGGTTCTCGAGTGGCGACCTCGCACCGGAAGACATAGCGTGGGTAGGCCCCCGACAAGGTGGACCGACGACCTGGTGAAGGTAGCGGAAAACTGCTGGATGCGGGAGGCGCAGGACCGGTCGTCGTGGAGAACCTAGGGGGAGGCCTATGTCCAGCAGTGGACGTCTTTCGGCTGAAATGATGAATGATGAAATGATTTTCTGATAGTTAATATGCTTAAGGAAAAAGAACAGCCACCTAAATCGGCTGCCGGCAGAAGTTACCACACACCCGACAAAGTCGTACCGCCAAATATTTCCTTTGTGTTCCGGCCATGATGTCTGGTGAAGTCGTTCGGAGGACGGGTCTGAGTAGTATTGCGATGTGTGCCAGGTACGATGCGCCAAATGTTGTTGTGTCGGGAGTTTGGTCGTGAAGGGTCTCCAGATCAATCTCCCTCTGGAGCAGCATTGTTGGCCAAGTTGTTGGGGTTTAACGTTGCATCACCTCGTTCAACTGCCGTCTTCCTTCCTATTCACTCAGTTTTTTTGAGTGAATAGGCTCTTAATAAACTAGTGCGCTTTACCATCAACGATTGCATCACTACTTACCATCAAGCGGGATCGCGGACAAACTCAAAAAAGAACTATAAAGTTTGTTTGAATGTGCTAAACTAACGCGTTAATCGAACTATTATTATGATTACAATTTCTATTTTGCATTTTATGGCAAAGGTATATGGCAAGGCACATTTATTATTAAACATATTATATAGATATGGCCTACATGCACGTTAGAGCCGACAGACTAATTCCGAGAAAAAAAAGAGAGAAAGAACGTAAAGCGAATTAACAGCGCGACCAGACGATGAGATGCGACGGAGCGGTAGAAATTTTATACGGACGAAATTTAGCGCGAAATCATTAAATTAAAGGCTTACTGAATCTGTTTCGCAAAGATTGTCGACATTATTGCGACGTCTGTAACTTATAATCTGCTGATTCAGGTGAATTTAAACATGTTTAAGCTCTTTTAACGGGACTGCGATCCCGCCTGATAATAATTTGTAAAGGTAAATAGGTGGTAAAGCGAACTAGTTTATTATGAGCCTATTCACTCTAGTCTTAAAGACACATACATATATCATGATCGAACGAGAAGACCGCTTTGTCGCTTTGTCTGGATCTTAGTATTGTCAACGACGTATTTGATATGGCGGAATCAAGTCATGCAATTCCCGTGCACACTCTCCAAAATGCACACTATAGAATATTGAAAGGCTGAAATCCAGGCTTTGTAAATTGCTCGAACAAAATCTGGATCCTACCAATCAGTTTCTTCGCTTTAGTCTGTACTGAGTTCAAATTTGCTAGGTGGTTTTTTATAGCACCAACCCATATGTGGCTGTCGTACTCCACATACAGTCAGACCTAAGTGTTGTATAGCATATGCAATGTTTGCACCAACGACAGTCCCATTTGTGGTTCAGGAGAATCTGTCCATTCTTTGGTGGCCTGGAAGAAATCGCATTAGCGATAAGGCCGCCCATTGTATGTTTTGTGTTCAATGTATTTTGTTCCATGTTTGATTGGTGTACAATAAAGAATAAATAAATAAAACATAAGATTTTAGGATGTTAGGTACCAAAAAAATTGAATATATTATGCTATCTGTTGTTTCTTTAGGTCTTTTGTAAATAAAATGAATAGTTTAAGTATCAATATTGGCGTGACTTGAACAGCGTATACCCGTAAGCCCTAGGCCATTTGAGGCGTTTACAGATCTATCCAGGTTGTAAGCCTGGACGGGATTTCTCTGTGGAAAGTGATATGGAAGGCCGCAGACTCGAGGGGAAGTAGGAAAATTATGATATAGGCACCACTGCGCCGGCCGCTGCTGGATTCACTCACACATTCACAGTTCACATATATTATGTAGTTTTTAGTTTTATGGGAACCCAATCACGCCCTGTAGGGGTCTTGTTTAGTTTTCCAAGATTTAATCTAGTTCGGACACGAGTCTCAATTAGTTTTCTAGGATGCGTTAATATAGCTGGCTTGTGTCGCGGCGCGAGTTTGTACCGAAGTCAGGATTTAGAATTTTGGACGGATTTATTTAAATTCTAAATCTTTATATTATTAATATATATATCGGCGCAATCACATAAATAATTAACATTCATAATTTGATGATTCTAAAATCAGTAGATTAATTACTTTCCAGTTTATTACGATGTCAAATTAACGTTAAACAGCAAATCACTATTCTTGTTATTGTAATATTTGCTCTAGAGTGGGGCGCGACGACTATAAATACGACCATGCCACCGGCGCTCGAGCATCCCTTGCCCGATGAAGGCCAGCCCGCGCCGCAGCTGAGCCAGTAATTATTATAATGTCCCAACAATGACCTCTGAGTTTGTTTCGGCGTGTCTTCCCAGAGCTAGTACTAGGAAATGCCGTGTCATCAAACCACTAAGCACCCTTTTGATCCACCCGTCCCTTGCTGTCCTCTCTAGCGACGCCCTAAGCAGAGGTTCGTACCCCATAGGGGGTGACCTTAGCGCGTAGTCGCCTAATTTTAGCTTAGTTTTAAGTGCCCCTGGCTGGAGGCTTTAATTTTTAAGGCATCCACAGGAAAGTCCGGTTAAGTAGTCACGGCCTCTAATGGTCAACTACGAGATGCTCTAATAAAAAAAACAAAAAAGGCGCTCGAGCATTCAGTTCTGAGCCGCCGAACAGTAAGGACCTAGTTGTGACGTAATTACGCTGTTTGTCGAATAAAAGAAGTTGTTGCGGAATTTGTGAAGTTTCCTTTCGAAGATCCAAAATGAGTGACCATCGTGAAGATAACCTTTGTCACACTTTTTAAAAACACCACGAAGGTTCTTCCTCCATCATATAGGATTATATTTCTGCCCAAACAAATATAATTCTTGCCATCTCTAGATCTTTGGCAGTCGTTATGGCAGTTAGAAGCACGAGAGTTTGACAAACATTCTACGAATTATAGCCGGGACTAACAGTTTAGCGTTATTACATAGCCAAAAGCTTCTTTACCAAATATTTATTTCATATACCATATTATTATTTATTGCTTGCGAGCTCGTTCCTTCCTGTTATATTTATACTCTCCTTGAAAATCATATCGTTTATTCAGAATATTCATGATATTTAAATCCAAAACCAGCAAGCGTGGACCTTTATTTATGCCTGGGGGCTTCTATTTAGCTAATAAGTTATTACTTACTTACATTTATATTTTTAATGCTTTCTTTTTGGTTTCGCTGGTATACTGGCGTAGCTAGCTAGTATATGGTAAATAATAATGTTTTAAGTTCTAATGTTAATGTTGCTTTACTTACATAGATTTGTATAAAAAGAGGTGTTTTTTTTAACATAACATACAGTTGCGCTGCTGGAGAGTTTGATCCGCCGCTTCATCTTGCTAAAAAAGTGCTGATTCTCAGGCTGATTTTAATAAATAACTTCTGATTTTTTTGAGAACCACAGCACAGTTTTTTTTAAGCGTTGCCCCACACTAGCGGTTTTCCTGTCAACGTGGCTGCGTTTACAAACTAAAATAAACTCACATACAAAAACAGCCAGACGCGGAACAATTACTTGTAGGTCATACAAATATTACACGCGCGACACGCAACGCAGCAGTCAGCGCTAAAGCCCCTGATGATAAAGACACAAAAAAAAAAAAAACTATTTCCTCAGATAAATACGTATATAGGTAGGTACCATACTTAGACTCACGCCTTCTTCTGGTGGGAATTGGCAGGCACTAAAACAACCTTTTTCAATTCGTTTATTCCCCAAGGTCCTAATGTGAACAGTTGGAAAGTTTGAATTGTTTTTCTATTTTGACAATGAGTCTCTAAAACCCTATGTGGCACTGACGAAGGCATAAATAAAATCATACATCGCTGATCTTACAAGTAAGCCAGCTAAGGCTCTACATCAAGTTAATAGGCCAAGGCTAAGACACATTTACGGCGTCACATTGTTTACCTTCACGCCTAAGCTATTTTTAAATGAACTGGAAACGTTTCCATAATGGTTTACCCAATGATGTGGGGATGGCTTCATGGTTTAGTAAATATATGATTGTGCTGATATCCTGATATCTCATTGTTGTGAGTTTTAGGGGCAAGTATATATTGTTACGATTTATTTATATAACTGCACGGTTAGCGCAGTGGTTAAGCTATTGACTGCTGCGCTGCGTGTCTGCGGTTTGATTCCCGCACGGAACAAATTTTTGCATGACCTACAAGTAGTTGTTCCGGGTCTGGATGTTTGTATAAGTGAGTTTATATGTTTGTAAACGTAACTAAAAAAAATTAAAGAAAGAAAGAGGCCGGTCGCGAGATTTTACTTAGAATAAAATTTTCAATAGATAAATTTATCCACATCAAAATATTTTATCAAAATATTTGCGACAAGCTTTTTATCATATAAATAGTGTTAAATGTAAAATGACGTTATAAGTTAAACTTTTTAGTAGCAATATGGAAGCTATACGATGCTAAACGAAAACACAGACATACTAATGCTCTACATAATAAATACAAACAAAATTAGTACTCATATATTGTTAGTGTTTTCATTTATTACAAAATACAACAAATGAAAACACAGACCTACTAAATGCTATTTTTAATAAATAAAAACACCGTCAGTACTAGTGTTTTGTTAGTGTTTACATTTATTATTTAGAGCAATAGTATGTCTGTGTTTTCATTTATTGTATTGTTATTGGTAATAGTGAATAAAAAAATTATTGCAAACTTTTTAATTTTTCTTGTTATCGCTGGACACCTTTCTCAGTCCGTTCATCTCATTCAACGCATCATTGTTGCAAGTTCGTTTGTCTGTTAATTTCCTAGCTTTTTAATAAGACCTTTTAATGTTTCTCCAACGCCATGTCCATTATCTGTCACCTTGGATATTCCGCCATGTTGGATTTAGAATGACGTCATATAATTAACCATTGCTAGTCATCCAAAACGAACATGTATGTAAAATTTTAGCCGAATCTGTTAAAGATATCTGCTTCGAAATTGAGTTGCAAGGTATCTACCACTCGAAAATACCAACTTACATAGCAAGCTAATAAATTGTTATTAACTTAATGTATAAAACATTTAAGTAATATTTAAGTAAATGTTATATTAAATATTTTAGTTTTACCTTACTTTCAGGCACTACAATTAAAGGCACTAAGTAAAAGTTTCTACTTTTGGCTAATTATATTATAGCAGAATGTGTCTTTTGATAAATTATCGGTATCTAATATAATTATGTTATTGAAGTGAACACTCCTTTAGCAACGTTGAGCACTTTTGTTAGATCAAGATAAATCAGTGAATTCGCGTGAGCGTGACCGACCCGACACCGTGATCGCTACAGCAAGACATAGATAGTAAATGTATACTGTGTATGTGATATGAAAACGCGTAAAATAAAGAGCTCATTGAAAGTATAGCCAAATATGTCGCTATCGAGTGACTTTCCTCGAATATGTGTTATATAGGACGTTCAAAGAATATATGATAAACGATTTTCATTTATTACCTAGTAATGATCATACGAAGGTTAAACTGAAAGTTCTTAGAAAATCAAAAACTGATAACATTAGCCAGTTATTAGTTTTATTATATCTTTTCAAAATATTGTCCATTCACGTCAATACACCGTTGCATGCGATGGAACCACTGGGAAAAGCACTTTGCCCACTCGTCCTTAGGAGTCTCTTCAATGGCATCGCGATACGCAGCCACCGCTTCTTCAGCATTCATAAACCGCTTTCCTTTAAATTTTTCTTTAATTTTTGGAAATAAATAAAACTCATAAGGCGCGAGGTCGGGACTATACGGCGGGTGACCCAGTAATTCAACGTTTGATGTCGCCAAATAGTCGATCGTTCGCTTGGCGGTGTGCGACGAGGCGTTGCCGTGGTGAAGGAGGATCCTACTGCGAGGTCGTTTCTCTCGAACTTGTTCCAAGACAAGTGGCAAACAATTGGTAGTGTACCATTCTGCAGAAACTGTTTTTTGATCCTCTAATACAATTGTTGCGAAATGACCTATCCTTCCAAAGAACGAGGCCACCATTTTTTTTCCCGCACTTCGATCTCTCTTCACTTTAGTTGGCAACTCCTCGAAAGGAAACACCCACTGAGCAGATTGTCTTTTGGTTTCAGGATCATAACAGTAAATCCAGCTTTCGTCACCTGTTAGTATGTCGAACACAGCATTTGAGTCACCTCCGTTAAATCTTTCAATCATTTTACGGCACCAATCCACACGATGGAGTTTTTGAGCCTCAGTCAAATTATGAGGTATCCACCGGGCGCAAAGCTTCCTGACCGCAAAATGTTCGTGGAGGATTTTGTGCACTTGACTCATACCGATGCCTAAGCTTGTCCGAATCTGCTGATAGGTCACTCTTTTGTCAGTCTCTATCATACGCCGCACAACACAGATGTTATTTTCAGTCGTCGCCGTAGAAGGCCGTCCCTCACGTAAATCATCAGTGAGATTAGTGCGACTACGTTTAAACTCATTAAACCAGTTGTAAACAGTCGCACGAGATGGGGCTTCATCGTGAAAGGCCAATCGTAGTCTATCATAACTTTCTTGTTGACTTAAATGACATCGAAAGTCATAAAAAATCATTGCACGAAAATTTTCTCGTGTTAAATTCATGTTGACGTGACACAGACAATTTTCAATTTGCCGCCAAATCGTATAACTAATGACAAATTAATGAAATATATACTCAGTAATATTGCCAAAGAGTTATATTTTCAAATTTTAAAATTATTTTTTTATTATATTGTTTATAAGTGGCCAGTTCTAAGAACTTTCAGTTTGACCCTCGTATAAGAGTTCGGAGGTTGATAAGTAAAATTAAAAAATATTTTTATTGGCCATCATTAGAAAAATATGTTAGAAAGTCACAAAAACAAAAATATACAAAGATTCATAAGGAGCCATTAAAAATTACATCCACAGCATCATTATCTTTTAAATCATTCATCATCAATTATTGGTCTAACTGCAATGCTTCGATATACTATATATATATTTCGATATATACATATATTCTGTGTAGTCAGTCAGTGACTGCTTCTTTGTGTGCCAAACAAAGGTGTCTAACGAAACGGAGATGCGATTATATTTTGAGGCGCTTTTAATGAATACTTCAATCAAATAAAGGTACAGAGGTAGACATAATTCGAGTTGTGGAGGTCAGACGGCAGTCGCTTCACGGAAGAAATCGAAGTTTAGCCAAAAACAGCAGTTAGACTGGTAAAGCGCACCCCACACTCGAGCTGAAAAAGCTTCGGATGCGACTAGGATTAATGCCGAGATGATGATTACTGTGTATGGACAGTGTATATACAATGGTGGATTGCGTCATCGCTATAAAATTTCTGTTATTTTTTTTTTTGTTAACTTAATAATGCTTTCAGTTTTCACTTCTATCGGTCAGTCTTTTTTATATTAGCCTAAACTGTTCCGTATCTTCCCACAGGCCCTTTATTTTATTAGTATCTATGGTATTTTTTTTCTGGATTCTTAAAACCTAGATGGATAAACCTTGATGCTTGAAGACCTCAGTTGAGCCTCCGAGCGAGTCGGTCTTAGAATCAACATGGACAAGACGAAAGTCATGTCTAATGCCCATGTTGAACCGACTCCTATAAAGATTGGAGACTCTGTTCTCAAAGTTGTTGACAGCTACGTATACCTGAGACAAACTATCCAGTTAGGAAGGTCCAACTTTGAGAAAGAGGTCAATCATCGAATCCAACTCTGCTGAGCTGCTTTCGGGAAGCTACGTAGAATCTTCTCGTCCGAAATACCGCAGTGTCTCCACACAAAAGTCTTCGAGCAGTGTGTGTTGCCAAGGATGACTTATGGAATTGAGACGTGGTCGCTAACAACGGGCCTTAAGGTCACTGAAAGGGCAATGGAGAGGGCTATGCCAGAAGAACGAGAGTAACCGACATAGCTCGAAGAATTGCAACACTAAAGTGGCAGTGAAGGTCGCGCGAAACCGCTGGATGGGGGAAGCATAGGAGCGGTCATCGTGGAGAACCTTGGGGGAGGCCTATGTCCAGCAGTGGACATCTCTCGGCTGAAATAATGATGATGATGAGATGGATACTATAAAATTATAACCATATTTTTCATTTTCATAATTATTAAATATTTTTTGTTTTCATTATTGTTTATAGGGGCTTTTAGGCATAGTATAGGTATGTCAGTCCTATCGTACCCCAAACAATTGTACTTACACTACACGTGGGCCATAAATTTGGCCCTTCACTTCATCGCCATTTGGTTGGGATAGAATTGTATGAGACATACATCAGTTCTGTTCAAATTCAGGGATCCTATTAAATTATTCTTACTAGACTCATTTTGGACACATTCCATCAAAAAAAGTTGTAGATGCTCGACCGGTTCACATTTCCTCACAATTGGCTGAAGCAGTTTATTTCACCACGTAGGCAATTTTTTTGCATGGAATATGATGAGATCACACTATAAGAGCAGTAACACATAAAATTTCTACTAACATCACTATTCATGACCCAGGGCACGCGAAGAGGCCCACACTAAGGTTTCATACTATAAATTCTTCTCGTTCATTATTATTCTTACCAATAACGTAATAAAAAGTTTATTTCCATTCCTAGCTGCTATGTGTCGCAGCCTTTTCATTGCCCCACAACCCAATATGCGTTGTACTGCAATTTGAATTTGATGCCTTTAAGACTAATTTCATTTATTTCAGATAGAAAAACATAAGCTACGGTTGCATTTCTGTGGCTTGAGGAGCATCGCTATTGAACCTTTACTCTCTGCCCAAATGATAATATTTCTAGAACTACAATAATTATAAAGGGTGTATCTGACATCGACGCACAAACGAATACCATAGATCCAGGGTACATGATTCTGAACCCCCCAGTGGTGGAAATTTTCGTCGGCTTTTTCATGATTAAAAAAAAAATATATGTAGTTTTTTTCACATTAGATCGTTCATAATTGCTATACTTTTATAACCCAATAAGATTTTAAAGTAAAAAATAATTAATTCGTTAATTACCTACACAAAAAAGCGCAATGTGAACAATACTAGAAAAACTATCTTATCAGCTGATTTTAATAGAGTTCGCATCAGGGGTCAACGTCATATCTACAAACACACAAGGCGGCACGCTTGCAACGTTCAAAGACCGAGCCGACACTTTTTTTAAACACTGTTATTTCTGTAACCGCTCATTAAGGACATACATATATGACTATCATAATTTTGATAGTGGCATGCGCTGTAGCTTTTTTGCGAAGTTTGCGTTAAGATGTCAGATACACCCTGTATGTATAAAGAAAACTGTTATCGTTTCTTAACATTTTAGTCTACCACTTAAAATCTAAGGAGAATAAATTTCAGTTTAGAAGTGAAGTGATTGAGAGAACAAAGAAATAATACTTACATGGAACAATGACTTTAAATGTTGTTTTTTTGTCACTAAAGAAAACGTAACTGTCTTTATTTCAGTTAACAAGGTAATCTTATTATAAAACAAAATGTTCTGCAAACATACACAGAAATATGGAAAGATTAAGATTTGACTTTACTGTGCAAACTTCAGGAACTGGTGAAACAAACATTATTTGCATAACCTGGACAGTAACATCTAATGGATAGACTTTTAGTGTACCGGCCAAATACCAACCTGCAAGTTTACACCAAGTAATTGCATTCACTCCAAGCTATGCCAAGATAAAAAAAAAAAACATTAAATAAAAGGCACGAGACAGATAACTTTATCACCGGATACTTCGAAGGTAAATTTGAATGAAAAACAAAATCCACTACGTTCTTTGTCTTCACAGTATATAAACTTTTGAAACCATTCACGATAACTTCTCTCTCTTGAAGCAGCTTCATTGTATGCTTCTACAAGCCATCGATGGGCCTCAGCTGCAGATTTCTTCAAATTAAAGAAGTAACAAAAATTCCCGCAAATGACGCTTATCCGGCACAAAACTTGACATAATTGCACAAAATAAGTATGTGATACTGATACAGTCACTAATACTCTAAGTGTATGTTATTACCAGATGTCCGAACTTACGATATTACATTTTAGATCTGACAATTTCAAAGAAACCTTTGAAATTGTCAGATCAAACCTTTGAATTTGTGAGGACATTTTTTGTCATCAAACGGCGGAAACTTATTTGTGCACCTAATATAATCCAATAACTTTTATCTGGAATAAATTATAGAAAACACAAATGACAATAGATCCTTACCCAGTGGGTCAAATCACAATTTGGAAAACTTATCGATAAATTTCTTGAAGAAAAACAAAGTAAATCAGAAACTCAGAATTTAAGGTAACATTTCAAAGGATTTTGTGATTAAAAAATTCACCGCTGAAAATTTTAATGCTCACCAATGGATTAAGGAGAGCCAATAAAGAATACAAACGTTTCCATGTTGAAGAAGACAAAACGAAGATTGAAATATTAAAATTTTTCTTGGGAAATTCCAGTCTAGACTAGTACAGTTGTATGTTAATGAAAATTACAATACAACCAGAGCGAAATAAATAAGAAAAAGTTTCTCTGATACATTTGCTAATAAAGGTTTTTCGCGCATCAGGTACAATGCTTTTAAGTATCAAACGGTATGACTGCTCGAGTATGCACCAAGAAAAGAAATCCAAGGAAATCGATTGATACTGGCACCCATAGAGGCATAGACCTTATGCCATCTAGCTTGCCTATTTGTTTGATAAAATTGACCGAGAGACTGTACAAGAATCTGAAGATCTGTACAAAAAGTTAGGAAAATGGAACTTTTCTTTGATACAAAATACAGGAAAATTGAAAAGAAAAAGCCATGCCAGATCTGCATATCCGAAAAATGGGACAAGTTTCCATTCAGAATAAAATTGTCGAAAGCAGCTGTAAGAAGTGTTAATAACTCGGAATTAGAAATTGAACTAAATAAGAAGAATCAAAAGACAAGAAGGATCACTATTAATAGAAGTACAATTACTATTTAATGACTCGCTTATAAGTTTCTTGGAATTTATGATTTGGGTTCAAATGTGTTACTAATTAATGCCATTATAGTTATTAGTTATTGAAAATTACCAGTGGAATTGAAAACTATTAATGGTGAGAAGAAAATTAAAGTTATGGTAAAAAAGTTATGGTAAAACATAAAATAAAAATTCATAATATTGAAAGAATTATGGATAATTTTGTGATAGACAGCAAACATTTTTATTGTGATTTTTTTTAAATATTTATTATAACTGGATGGGAAAAATAAAATTAATGCAGACTGAAGAATTAAATATTATATAGTGTTAAGAATCAATAAGAAAAAATCATTGATTGATTGCAAAAAAAAAAATGGTGGCTATGGAAATGTGGAAAATAAAATAAATAAATAAATAAAGATTACTTCCTGCTTAAGTATTCTATATATATATGCATATAAACGTGAAAGACCTTTTGAATTTTCCACGTACATTGAAGGACTGGAAGAATAATTTACCTGCGGCGGTGTTTCCGTCTGATTACAATTTAAATGTCTTCTAGGCTACAGTGAATAACCTCTCAATAAACTAGCGCCCTGTACCATCAACGATTGCATCACTGTTTACCATCAGGCGGAATACCGGTCAAAACCTGATGTCCCTTCGTGATTGATGCACTCGGACTGATCACTCTGACCCGTCTGTTCTCTGGAAGATTTGTGAATTTGTTAAAAGAAATTGTCTTTTGACTGCGAAAGGGCGGCCCTGCGAGGTCAGTGTTTGCGAGGGCTGCGCCCTGATTGCATGGAGCCCCTTGCCCCGAACGCGACTGCGCAGCACTGACACGCCAAAGTGTGACAGTTTAACGTGTCAATACTTGTGTAAATAGTGAAAAATTGGTTTTGTATTTTATATTTTTATGTGTTTGTTTTTAGTGTGTATATTATAAGTATGTAAGTGCTCATCGTTTTTATGATAGATAACGGCAATAATAGTGATGCCGGAAACAGCGCCAGTCAACCTACCACTTCGCACGATACCCAATTCGTGAGATGCTCGTATTGCTCACAGGCACGTTTTTTTAAAGGCGAACGGGGGCTGAGGATACATTATGGTAAGATCCACAAAATACATAGTGTATCACCTTGCCCCCCAGCTACACCCCCAACATCAACACCTCCAGAACAAACCTTGTGGCAAAGACTAGCAAAATACAAAAACTCTACCCCGGTTTTAAAGAGAGTTCCCCGGAGCGCTAGACAGTCTGTTGCACAAAATTTGACGCGATGTCTCCGTCTTGTGACCCGGGAGAACTCGCTAAGTGCCTGGGAGCAATTACTCACCTTCCCTTATAGAATTCTACATGTTCAAAAAAATTTGCTTTCCACTTTTTTAAATTCAAACAAAGGTGAGATCATTCTCAAGGTTGACGTGAAGAATGCCTTCAATTCTGTAAACAGGGACACTTTGTTGACTGAAGTCAAAAACGAATTACCCGAAATTTATAGTTTTTTGTGGCAATGTTACAGACACCCTTCCAAATTATTATATAAAGACAATGTTTTGGAATCTGCAGTAGGATGTCAACAAGGTGACCCTCTTGGGCCAGTCCTTTTCAGTTTGGCTATTCATCCCATTATCCAGAAACTAAATTCAAAATTTAACGTTTGGTACTTAGACGATGGGACTTTAGGAGGTGATGTAGACACCATTTTAAAGGACCTACAGCTTCTTAAACAAGAATTTAAATCGATTGGCCTGGACCTTAACCCCTCAAAATGTGAAATATACCTCTCTGACATTCTGACATCACCCTACAGACAACTGACCATAGAAAAGTTTAATGCAATAGCCCCAAACATAAAAATTTTAGATAAAAGCTCACTACACCTCCTCGGGTCCCCAATTTTGGAAGATAGTTTTTCTTCTTTCATCGAACAAAAAATTCAAAATTTTAACGACGTTTCGGACAGACTCTGTAAAATTAATTTGCATTCGGCTTTCACCCTAAGTAGATACTGTTGTTTTGGCCCAAATTTTATATACTATCTACGCTCTTCCCCTTTATGGAAGCAGCCACAACTTTTGGACAAAATTGACCAAATTATTCGCAACACACTAACAACCATTTTAAATGTGGCCTTGGACGACCGAGCGTGGATGCAAGCCACACTTCCTATCCGCTTAGGTGGCCTCGGCGTCCGTAAAATTACCAGTATTAGCTTACCGGCGTTCCTGTCATCTGTCCACAGCACTGAAGAGTTAACCGGGAAGATTTTAGCCTCATCCCTGGTTGACTCTGAAGTGCCGTGCTCGACCGACGCGGTGAACGCCTGGAAAATGACTTGCCCAGATACGAATCTGCCCGTGAACCCATCTTCCCGAGGCAGTGGGATGAGCCGCTCTGCAGGTTGGTGCGGAATAATTTTATTAATACGTCCACCAATACTGTTGAGCATGCCCGCCTACTGGCTGTTGGTAAATGGGAATCGGGCCTCTGGCTTCAGGCGTTACCGTCACCCAACATAGGAACATTGCTGGGTGACGCCACTTTCCGGCTCGCTACTTGTCTGCGTCTGGGCGCCCCTTGTGTGGCTCCGCATCGCTGCCAATGCGGTGAAGGTGTTGACTGCTTCGGACACCATGGCTTATCCTGCAGTAAAAGCGCAGGTCGGATAGCACGGCACGCCAGCATTAATGATATTATCCGCCGTGCTCTTGTCACCGCCGGCGTGCCAGCTGTTTTAGAACCTCACGGCTTGACACGCGACGATGGGAAGAGACCAGACGGAATGACTGTAATGCCTTGGAAGGTAGGTAGGCCTTTGGTATGGGATGCAACGTGTGTCGACACCCTTGCGCCATCCCATCTTCCAAATACGGTGAGTTGTGCTGCAGCGGCTGCTGCAAGTGCGGAAAACCTCAAACGGCGGAAATACTCCAATCTCGTTGGAACCTATATGTTCGAGCCGTTTGGGGTTGAAACACTAGGGCCATGGGGTCCGAGTGCACATCTGTTATTCCAGGATATCGCCAAACGTCTAATCGACAGTTCACGTGACCAGAGGGCTGGGCTATTTTTTGGCCAAAGAATCAGCATCGCCATACAACGTGGCAATGCTGCCAGCCTTTTGGGCACGTTTCCTGTTGACAGCGATGCGGATGAATTTTTTGATGCCCTCTAGTTATTTCTATTCCTCTTTTATACATATACTTGTACATATTTGTTTTTTTAACTTTTTAAATTTATAAGTTAATCTGTAAAAATAGGTGAATAAACTGACGATATAGTGAAAAAAAAAAAAAAATATAAATATATCCATAAGAAAATAAGTTCTCAACAAATGTCAAAATTTTTGGTACACTAGGTGACAGAAAAGAAAATAATGATTCTGATATGATGTGAACTTCAACGAACATATTAATTTTGAAAATTTTTAAATTAATAAAATTGTTAACTACGACTTTGACACTGTGGGATGCTTTGTAGCTCATATAGACTTGATGGTGGATAAATATTGCTACAAACGTCCATACAGGTGCAGTACTGAGGATAGGAAAGTAATTGAAAAACATTGAGAAATCCTTTAGACCATTTGAAAAGATGACAAAAATCCAGGCAATGATATTTTGTTTTTTTTTTTATTATTTTATTTCAGAGAATTGAACAAAATTGTTGTATCACAATTACCGCTATTTCCTTTGATTGAAGATTTAGTGGTAAAATTGTAAACTACTTTTCTACTTTCGATAAATTAAATAAGTTCATTTGAAAATTCAAGACAGATACAACGTTTGTGACATAAACAGGACACTTTCATATGACTTGACTCTCATTTGGATCAAAGACAGCTTCAGCAATATTTAACTATATTATATTTATTTATATTTAGTAACATAATAAGCAAACACAAACTCTCTGAATTTATAGGTAATTTTATAGATTGATCTCAATTTTTCCTAGAAGCTTTGAAGAACATTTATAACATATATCTCAACTTGTTGAAGTAATACAAACAGAAGAATTCAGACAAACATTTTTGAAATTTTCTTTTCCAAAAGATCACGCTAAATACTTAGGACATCTAGTAAAAAAAAAACCGTTAAACCTCTCAAAGATAATCTAACTGCTGTAAGGAATTTCCCAATTTCAGAAACCAAAAATCTTTTGATAAAATGAAGGAATTGTTATGTTCAAAACCAATTTTAAAAATATTTGACCCTGAACAACCAATGAAAATGTACACTGATGCTAGCCTTAAATGAATGGGAGTTGTGTTAAAACAAGAAGATTAAATCGGAATTTTCATTAATTTTGTAAGTAATGCCTCCTGGGAAGAAAACTTCTTGTCACGTAGATGATTGTCTAAATCATGAAAAAAATGGTAGTCCGTTGGAGCAAGGTCTGGCGAATAACGGAGGATGACGAATGGTTTCTAATTGCAGTTCCTGAAGGGTCAAAATAGTTTCTCGTGCTGTATGAGGTCTCGCGTTGTCATGGAGCAATAATAGTGAAGATTAGAAGTCGGGGCTGTTTTACTGCTAGTTTTGCCAACATTGTTCGCAGTTCGGCACAATAGTCATCTGCCATGTATTTCTGTATCAATAAAAAATCAAGAAGGAAACCAAAATTTGGTTTGAAGTCACATTTAGGGCCAGCAACACGCCCATTTGAAATTGAATCTATTGATACCACTAGGGACTGTGGAGGATCACGGTCTACAAAAAATATTTGCATCCTCTGGTCGATCATTTTTTAATGCTTACATTTTAACATCAAGAAATCAGAGCTCAAATGATTTTATTATACTTACTAATAAAAAATGTAACAAAAGACCATAATATTGATTTGATGAACGAACGAAACGAAAGGTTTAAATAAAATTTCACCTGTTCCACAACAACTGAAATTCAAAATGTGCTGAAGCTGATCTTCAACTAGAATAAGTTTGAGGAAAAAGAGGACCTAAGCAAATTTATGTCTGATCTAGACAAGATGCTGAGATTAAAGATACTGACATCAAAAGATATCTACAGAATAAAGCCACATGAAAAGTCAAATGGCAAGGTACTATCGTTGCTGAGTTTTCTACAGTACTAAAGAAAGAAAAGCTTCTAACTGCTACAAAAAATTGAAAAAAGGCAAAGAAATAAGTGATAAGCTACATACTGAACATCTGTGCCTGAAGGGAGAAAGGACGCCCATCTACATATGTGTGTGTCACAAAAAAGACTGCCAAATATATTTTCTCAAGCCCAAAACAAATTTAATAGCTACACATGCTGAATTTTTCGTGGACCGGTTTTTCTACATCTCGATGATAACAAACGCGTACAGATCAAGTCGGAACATGATCTCACCAGCATTCAAAATAAACCGTAATTTTCACCATTTTTACCTTTTTGTAGTTATTCGTATAATAGGCATTTTGACAATGCGAAAAATAAAGTGTCAATTACTGTTAACAGTATAAATTAAGACTTAAAAAACGATTATTTATTAACGTAAGTTGAAAATAATGATTAATTTATTTAAAAATCCTTAAATAAAAATTGCATTTTTTAAACGTTTGTCACGTGACACAAAACGCTCCTGATTGGTCGAGTTTATCATGACGTCACCTGCTTGTAAACTTCGTTTGCCTACTTGTGTTGCGCCTAGTCGTGGTAGATTATCTCCGTTACATTAAGATTTTTCTTTATTATCCATTGTTTTTTTTTGGTTTATTTGCACTATTTTAAAAGTACTTTTAACCATGGACAACGATTTTGTAAAAGCAGACAGCAGAAACCTGCCCCAAGTCGACGCAATCATGGTCGGATTATTTTTCAAAAATAATTCTGACTTTTATGCTTCGGAGCTAAAAAATGTAAAAACAGCAAAGTAAGTATAATTATACTTTACTGGTAACTTAAATTATATCATAAGAAAGTGAAATAATGATGAACTTCCACAAGAACTTATATAGGTTATAAATAATAAATATATTGTTAAGTTTGTTTGACTCAATTCCGTGAACATAAACAATAATTTGTTTACTTTTGCAGGTCCAGGTTCTGTTAATGTACTTTTGTCACATTTTTGGGATAATTCTGAAAATAAAATAGATTTATTAATTAATGAATAATGCAGAAATTATATAATATTACTGTCTTAGTTAACTGGGATAAAGGTCTGGAAGTGTAGAAATAATTTCAGTACAATTTAGAAATTAGTTTGCCTACCTTTTGTACAAGCTTCAACTACAGTAGCAGTAGGCTTATCATTGGTTAACATAGGTTGTTGAATGATTTCGCATTGTTTAACAAGTTCCATTCTTTGCCGTTTAACAAATGCAGATCGGGAAGTGCCAGCAGCACACATTCTTTTAATACGATCTGGCTGGCAATGAAATTTAGAAGGCAAAACTTTATCTTTTAAAATTATTTTCTGACTGAAACCCATTTTGTACTGATAGTAATTTTCCATGTCATTTTCCATCTGTAACAAACAACCAAGTTAGTCGGGATCTTTTAGTGTACTGCTTATTGAAATCATAGGACTCTGTAGCTACAAATTTTAACAAATATTATGGAAAACAGCGGAAATATTCGAAGTGAGTTGCAAGAGACATTCTGTTAAAAACATTAGAGGTATTATAACCTCAAATCAATAACGAAAATACTAACATTCTGCATGTAATTAATTATTACAAAATATAAATATTATGTTTACTTACATCGAAATGGTCTTCACAAAAGAAAATATTTGTACTATTCGCTATGTCATTATGATCCCTCCGAGAAAGTTGCAACCACTTTCGGCGCACTTCGACATTCTTTGGAACACTTACAAATAGTTTTTCCGGAGTTTTTAACGATGTATTTGTACATTTTGGAACTGCACACCATTTGTAACTCATTTTGTTACATAAATCACTGATAAAATGTAAATCCAATCGCACTTTTGTTTTATGTTTACAACAAACAAATATATATGCCAGCTGTCAGAGATCAGTAGGCCTAGTATGAGTTTTTCAATACTGTAAACTATGAAAGTTTTAGTTTAAACGTCAAACTGTTAGTTTTCGATGATATTGGTAGTACGAGTTCCTTTTTTCAAATAAAGTTTAAACTATAACGTGCAACGAAACGTTCGATTGAACGAATTTCACACCGCATATTTCTGTCTCTTTTTTAAATTAGAAATTAGAAAGAAACACTAAATCTGTCACTTTTGAAGTTTCGCCGTTAGTTTTGTCGTAGATTTGAATTATTTGCTTTTTTAAGATTTTGAATTATTTAAATATACTTAATTAATATACATTATAAAAGTAATTAGTATGTCGGGAACAAGTTCTTCACAATTCGAAGTAATGGTGGAGTATATGGAAAGGTAAATAGCTTCGTTTATTTTACTAAGTAAACATTCAGTCAAAATATATATTTGTTCATAATTAAAATATTCCTTATTATTGCAGTAATGGAGACTTGAATAAATTTGCAGATGGCCCAAATGGCCGCATTACGGCTCATAATAAATGAACCGAACTAATCAGAGTCCTCAATATGGATACAACTGGTTCTTATAAGCCAGTTGAAAAGTGGAAAAAGGTACGGCTTTTTAAATTAAACATTACATTAAAGCTTACTAATGAGTGTTATTAATGATTGTTTTGCTATTTACATGTGAAGGTGTGGAGTGATCTGAAGAACAACACAAAAAGGAAGGCAGCTAAAATTCATCGTTCTGCCAGTGGAACAGGTGGTGCATGGCCCTGCATGTAGATTAATTTTAACAGACCTGGAGCAGAGGGTCCTCAACTTAACAGGAACCCAAGCTGCGACAGGTCTAATAAGTAAACCTGAAGTTGGTGTTGAGGTAACTATTAATATAATTTTACTTTAACGTTTGCAATGGTAATAATACATATTAGTAGCTTTGTGTATAATCAGCATTAAAGTGTGTGGACTAAATAATCCATTTGCCTTTGCAAGTTTATATTCTATACATTAAATATACTTATTGCACAACACTCTTTCTTAAGACTTCACTATCACATTCTTCAAACAATATTTAATGCATGTTACAGACAACTTCAGCTGAATGTGATACAGCGCAACAGCAGCAGCAGGTGCCTCCACCTCCACCGCAGTACTTCACATCTCCCCGTGAGAATATCCATATTGAGAACAGTAAGTAGTCATAATATGTAACTATATTGAAATAAAATTTTGTTGAAAGTGTGTAGGTACTTTATGACAAATCCACATAAATTTTGTTTTATAATCTATACAAATATATAAAGCTGAAGAGTTTGTTTGTTTGAAAAAGCTAATCTCAAGAAGTACTGGTCTGATTTGAAAAATTCTTTTTGCGTTGGATAACGCATTAATCGAGGAAGGTTTTTGGCTATAAAATCAAGCTGCAACCCAGAGGAGCGGAGCATATAAAAATTGTGCTGTATATTATGATCTAGAAGTGAAATAATGTATCTATAGAAATCGACTCTTTTGCGGTTAAAATAAAATGTTCAAATAACTAACTCCATGCGAAAGAAGTCTGGCAGCTGCTAGTTATTAAATAAATAAAGGCCATGATAAGTTGTTAATGCTTTTAGTATTATAAAGTTTGTCTTGTACATAATTTAGTAACTGTTATTTTCAGCAACGGTTAATGAAAATCGGCCAGGCACAAGCCAGGAGCAAGTGGAGTTCTATGTTGAGGAGATAGAGGGAGTTGCAGTTTCCCCTACTCCCCACTACGCTCTTGTGAGTCCAAGACGCATCGAAGTCGGGGCTCGCCGTGTCATTCGCCCACGCCGCACCTCACCGCGCCACCGCCATACACGCCCTGTTGATGCAGCTTCCCTCTTTGCTGGCACCGAAGAAAGATGGCAGAATTTCGCTACAGAGTTTGCCAATGAGCATGTAAGGCTTAGAGAACGGGAGCTCGAACAACAGTCTCAGTGGGAAATTGTTAGTTATATTAGAAAATTTTATTAAAAAACCTTAAATAACTTGCTTAGTTTTTATTTACAAAATTAAACTACTGATTCTCATAAATAATGCTAGCCAGCCGGTCCTGTACTAGGCGTCCTAATGTGAGCAATGATTGGTCTGCTTGCAGTGGCACTTCATGTCTTTGGAATACAGGACCAACTGTAAAGAAACACGAAATAGTTAAGTATGAGTATTTTAAATATCATTGATACACTTTCAAAGGCAGAAAAATGCTTAGGCATTCCTTGTGGATAAATTGTAATATCGTACATAACACTAATTAATATTAAAACAATTTCTTACATAAATGGATCGAGATGGTGTAAAAATAGATATGTCTTGTAGTTGGTCTTGGTCTTGTAGGAATCAAACCCTCCACCATGGCACAGAGGGTATGTTTAGTGTCATCCGTCCATTAGATCATTAAATGGATTACCTAGCTTGTGAGAAAATTAGTAACTACTTACCATTTACTTCATCTTGTGGAAGTGGCACACCAAAATCCAAAGCAATGTTGTGTAAAACACAACATGCCATTATTATTTGGGCGCACTTTTCGGGTTTATAATGCAATACTCTATCCTTGCATACGCATCGCCATCTATTTTTAAGACGCCCAAATGTGTTCTCTATTAAGACCCTGGTTCTACTATGCACTTTATTATATGCCTCTGCTTCTGAATCAACTACTGGGTCTGTGTAAGGGGTCATTAACCATGGATGTTGTGGGTATCCTGAATCTCCTGCAAATAATGATTATTCATTATAAGTAATTTATTAAAAACAAATCCAAATGTTGAGAATAAATAACAAACCTAAAAGCCATGCTGATTCACCAGTCTGATGCAGAGTTTGCATATAAGAATTTATGACACTATTATCCCAAATAAAAGCATCATGGCTGGCACCTCCAAATTTAGCATTAATGCTAAGGATACGGCATTCATGATCGCAAACCTTGAAATAGTAGTTAAAACAGGTAGATATATTAGATATGAAGAATTATTTCTTTTAAGATTCTGTTACAGTATTTGTATCACCTACCATCTGAATGTTAAGGGAGTGGTAATGCTTTCTGCAGTAATAAATATGTTCTTCATCCTTTCTAGGTTTAAAAATCCTAAAATGTGAGCCATCCACACAACCTACAACTCCAGGAATACCATATTTGTTCAGAAATCTATAACATAAATGAAGGTATAAAATGTTTGAAAGCATACAAACAAATAAACACAACATAACAATTAATGTATTCAAATTTACCTTTGTTGTAATTGCTCCCTTGCTTCTCTTGTGTTAGGAAATTTTATAATTTTTTTTTATAATTTGAGGTTGAGTAAGGGCTGCGGTTACTTCACTTATGAACCTACTTATGGCTTCCTGCGAAAAATGGTTGGCTACTCCAACTACACGTTGGTAGTCACCATTCGCGTAAAACAACAGCGCACACAACACCTTAAAACAACAAGTAAAACAATTATTATATATTAGGTACCTAAGTTAAACAAACCATACCGGTATTTTTTCCTTCGCTCCCACTAGTACACCCAACCCAATCATACCTTTGTCTCAAGTGAGACTCTTTGCGAGCTTCGGAGGTCACTATAGGTGCGCAGGGTGCTGCATAAATATTTAAATGCAGCTTTCGTCAGCCGATACCGCTGGACAAAATGGGTATCGGAAATACGGCTGATAGAGAATAATTCTCTTTGACGAATGTTGTCACGCCTTTCTATGTTCGCTACTTCGTCCTGCGTTGTTTGCCACGCAAAATACCAACGGGCAGACATTTCTTTTTATAAAAGTTTTAACAACTCACTAAAAATTTATAGGTGACAACTTTAACTACAAAAGTTTTCGTTTTCGTTGAAGGATACTAAAAACGTATTGTCAAAGTAGTAACTCATACTGCCAAATTATCATTGCCTTTCGAAAACTTACAAAATAATCGAATAGTTTAATTCGATTTGAACTCATACTGCCATTTTTAGTAAGCAATAGTTTCCGCTAGAGGCGCTCGTGTGCAATGTATGGAAACAAGACGAGACGATCATAGTTTTAGAAAACTATCAAAACTCATACTAGGCCTACAGAATACAGGCAACTGGCAAGTGACGTCACCAACCCTATTGCAGCACCATATTGTCAAAGTAGCGTTTTGGCACACTATTTAAATATTGAATTTTTAATTCGATGTTTTTTAGCTAATATATACCAGAATTAAAAAAAAAACAACTTTTACTGGGTTCCTTAGACTCTACTACATAATATAAAATGGATTTTAAAAACCTGTCAAATAGCCTATTCTAATTAATTAAATTTTTTTATCACTTTTGATTGTAAACTCACCTAAAAGAAACAAAAAAATACTTATAATTCAATTAATCACTTTACACCAGACTTCTACATTAGACACTCTCTAAAGACATATACCCTAACAAACACACATAAGACAAGCACAAAAATTCGGATACAGTATAAACATTTTAAGCCATGGCCAGCAAGGACTAGAATTACCTACTATTTTGAAAATGGCTACAGCGTGTAATTCATTACGGACACTACAAGATATAGACAACATACAGCTTGCTAAATCGATCACATGAAAAATGATTTTACTACAATTTCCCAAAATATTAGAGACATTTACTGCAATTTCGACAATTTTATAGTTGCAACGTTAAGTCTTATATTTGAAATAGATATCAGTATATTAACGGACAGCCTCCGTGGCGTAGCGGTACCGAACGCGACTGCTGCGCAAGGAGGCGCTAGTTCGATCCCCGCGCAGTGCAATTATTTGTATGCATGAATATCAGTATATACACTGGTCTGGTCGTGTCTTGAAAAGCACGTTGGTCCCGGTTGCCATACGAACATCTAATGGCAGTCGTTACGGGTTGTTGGAGCCCTCAAAAGTCCTACAATTGGTCTAAATGCAATGCTTCGATATCGTCTTCGGGTTGTGGAGGTCAGACGGCAGTCGCTTCATGGAAAATTTCGAAGTTTGGTAAAATGGACCCTAGACTCCAAAGCTGAAAAGCTTCGGATACGACTGGGATTAACGTTGAGATGCAGAAGAAGACCCATTCTATATAGGTATTAGGTATACATACTCATTTACATTTTTAAATATTTATGATAGTGTAGCCCGGTGGTTAGGGCTCCAGAGACAGGAACCTTCTCACGATGCGTGCCGTATCGAGCAGTACTGCCTTTTGAATCAGGCCCTTGATACAACTGGTAATAATACGTGGTAAGAAAAATATTACAAGAGCCTAATAGAACGAAAAAATATTATTTACACGGAATAAGGGGTTTAAATGTTGTTTTTTTTTTGTCCCTACAGAAAACGTAACTGTCTTTCAGTTAACAAGGCAATTTTATTATATAAAGGGTGTATCTGACATCGACGCACAAACGAGGACCATGGATCCAGTACATGATTCTGAACGCCCGTGGTGGAATTTTGCGTCGGCTTTTTCCCGATTGAAAAAAATTATATGCAATTTTATTTCACTTTAGACCGTTCATAATTGCTATACTTTTATAACCCAATAAGATTTAAAAAAAAATAATAATCAATTCGATAATTACACAAAAAAGCGCAAAGTGAACAATATTAGAAAAACTATCCTATCAGCTGATTTAATAGAGTTCGCATCAGGGGTCAACGTCATACCTACAAACACGTACGGTGGCACGCTTGCATTGTTCAAAGGGCGAGCCGACACTTTTTTTTAAATACTTATTTCTGTAATCGCTCATTAACGACAAAAATGACTATCATAATTTTGTTAGTGGCATGCGGTGTAGCCTTTTCGCGGAGCTTGCGTTACGATGTGAAATACTGTACTTATATAAGTTAAGACCTCTGGGAATTTAATCAATTACTCTAACCTAATTACACTTACCTAGCTTGAGGCATTTCGTTTGTCTGATCATGAGGTATTTCTTTTAGTGAGCTCGGTATCTCAATTTTTGCGAAGAGAACTATATGATGAGTGTTGTCCTTTGTAATTGTAATTTAAGTAACAACACAACACAACAAAATAAATTGTAAGTAATTTTTTTTATTTTGTCTTTTGTTTTAGTTTTATCATGGTCTGGCAGTTTCTTTTTTTTTATAAATTAAACTAGCAGTGCTGCGATCGTTGATGGTAAAGCGCGCTAGTTTATTAAGAGCATTTGGCATTTTCATCGAATTATTGAGTTCCTTAAGTTTACAATTTGTGACAGATGCATGTACTGAATGGACAAATTTTCAATCTTTCCTTAAAAGGCGATCTACGACATCGATTCTACCTTGACTGTGGATTTACTGGCTTATTTTCTATAAAAAAGTTTGTAGAAACACTTATACAATTATGTTTTATTTTTCTCTTAAAGCGCTTTCAGCTCGCCGCCCGGTAAGGACCAGGTCCGAGTCGACGGCACGCTCGCCTCAAAGAGATGTCAGTACATCTTGACAGGGTCCACAAAGACCGATGCCTCCTAGGTCAGGGTTGCGGGTTGGTTAAACAAGAAACCGTGGCCCTGGCCGTCGCACAGGCAAGTGAAGAAACACGGGTGGGTTTTAGTCAGTAAAAGTCTGACACGCACTTCCGCTCCGCCCAAACCGGGAGAAGTCATTTGGTGATTTCCCATCCCAACAAAAAAAAAAAAATGAATTGGCTAGAGTGAATAGGCTCTGAACAAACTAGCATCCTATACCATCGACGATTTCATCACTGCTTACTATTAGACGGGATCGCCATCTGGCACTTATAAAAACGTTAAAAAATATATGGGTTTTAGAGGTGACAACATTATTTAGAGTCCGTAGTCTTCGTAACAAGTATCTGTGGCTCCTAAACATTGGCCTATAGATAACTATGTGCAAAAATCTCCAAAACCAACAAGGGTTCTTAACAATCTTTCAGGTAAAATCTTTACTCAAATGTGTCGAAACCAGGTACATATAGGATCGTGATGAGAAGTCCAGTTCCCGTAATTAAATACATTGAAAATCTAATCGAATTTACATCTCGATGATACATAAATGTTCAAAAGTTGTCAAAATATATGTATTACTTATACATATTGTTCAGCGATTCGTCGTGTTCCGGCATGATGTCTGGTGAAGCCATACGGAGGACGGGTCTGAGCAGTTGTGTTGCGATGTATGACGTAATGCGCCAAATGTTGTTCTGACGGGAGTTTGGTCGTGGAAGATCTCCAGATCAATCTCCCTTCGTCGCAACATCGTTGGTCGTGTTGTTGATTTTAACATTGCATTACCTCGCTCAACTGCCGTCTTTCTTTTTATTTACTCAGTTTTTTTTTGGCTTAATAAACTAGTGCGTTTTAGTATCAACGATTTCATTTCTGCTTACCATCAGACGGGATCGCGGTCAAGCACTTGTATAATAATGTACTAAGTGTCCGTAATTTTGACAAGTTTTTGACAGTTATTGATATTTGTCAGCCTTCCTCAGGAATTGGGGTATTAAGGGCAAAAAAAAAAAATTGCGAGTTGGTTGCAAAAGAAACCGTAGCCCTGGTGCACAGCCAATGTGAAGAATTCGCTCCGCTCAGAACGGGAGAGGTCAATTGTTGATTTCTTATCTAAAACAAAAAAGGGCAAAGAATTATTTCCTTTTTTTACTTATTTTTTTCTAGAGAATCATCATCAACCTTTTAATCATCCCACTGCTAGGCACAGGTCTCCTCTCAAACAGAGAAGGATTGAGCGTAATCACCACGCTTGCTCAATGCGAGTTGGCGATTTCAGACTAAGTCCAGGTTTCCTCAATATGTTTTTCCTTCACCTTCAGTCATTGGTGTCCAAGATATACTTAGAAAGTACACACATCAAAAGTGTCTAGGGATCAACATATATTTTTGCAATAACTTTTCTCCTGATTGATATTAATTAAAATTTTCTTTAAGGATTCATCAAATAAAGTGTTTTCGTTTGTCACAGTAACGATAAACCAAGTCTTCTTTGCATTAATAAAGAAATTTGCCATTTTCCTAATAAAGGGATATTTGACATTTGAACCACTAACACAAAAGTTCGAAAAAAAGACTGAAATAACAGTTTTGTCTAAAATTTTATTGGGTAACTTAAACAATTAATAATCCGTGTTTCTACCGCGAACACTAACAACACAAGAACATCGGTTTGGCATACTCAAAATGAGTTCATCCAAATCACGCTGTGGAATGGCCGCCCATGTTCGTTGCAACAACAAAAAAAGGTCTTCTTGCGACTGGATACCCTCCATATTCGGCAGAGCTCTTCTCTGTAGCATATCCCATGCATGCTCAATCGGGTTCAAGTCTGGCGACTGAGCAGGCCAGGGCAGGACATTGATGTTAGCTGCGGCGAGAGTCTGTCTTACAACTCTTGCGGTGTGCGGTCGTGCATTATCATGCATTAACTGAAATAAAGGACCGATGACGTCGATACAATCGTCTCAGCATAAATTTGAGCGTTGAGGTTGCCTCTGATCCAAATCAACTCAGTTCTTCCGCCGATCCAAATACCCGCCCATACCATGATGGTTCCACCACTATAAGGATGGACTTCCTGGCAGGATTTTAATCGCTGTTGGCGTCCAGGGGTTCTCCAGTGTCGTATACGTCTTGTATCCGGTCTCATACCAAAACGAGACTCATCAGAAAAGCACACGAAACGCCATTGTTCTTCTGCCCAATTTCTGTGTTCAAGAGCCCATTGATATCGAATCCTACGATTGTGCATTGCTATAGGTGGTACCCGTAGCAGTCTTCGGGAATGAAGGTTCACTTCATGCAAGCGGTTTCTGACTGTTTGGTCGCTAATTAAGTTCCCTGAAGAGTGATGAAGCCTCACGGCTAACATCATGGCGGTTATTGTTGGAGCTCTTCGAGTTAAGATTTGAATGTATCGGTCTTGTCTCCGTGTGGTGCAGCAATACCGTCCTCCATGGCGCTCAGCCACGGTACCAGTGCTTCGGTAACGTGTCCAAAGTCGACTGATAACACTCTGACTTGTATTCAGAGCTAAAGCCACAGTACGTTGCCGGGAACCAGCTTCTATCATTGCCACGGCTCTGAGCATTTCTTCCCTGCTTAAATGACGTCGCCGCTCCATAATAACGTTGGTTTTAATCAGTAGTAGGGAAACAGTAGCACTAATAATGTCTTCAATGCGTTGTATGTTTTTATAGGGAAAATATTGACAGCTGATTTTCATCTTTTACTCGAATTTGATTCACAGTTCCTGATTCAAATTATGAAATGCACCAAAAAGGATCCATATAAATTTATAAAATCATAAATTTATTACAAAGCCACATCTCAATCTCAAGAAATCCGCATAAAAATGCTTGATCCCTAGACACTTTTGATGTGTGTACATATAACTTTAGAAAAGTTACATTGGTACTTGCCTGACCTCGAATCGAACCCGCGCACTCATAGTTGAGAGACTGGTCTTTTAACCACTAGGCCACCACGACTATTCTAGAGAATAGCGGGTATAAACTAACTTCCTTATTATTGCTATAGATTCCGACATGATGTCTGGTGAAGCTGTACGGAGGACGGGTCTGAGCAGTTGTGTTGCGACGTTTGCCGAGTACGATACGCCAAATGTTGTTGTGACAGGAGTTTGGCCGTGGAGGGTAGCGGGATCCGAAGCACGGTGCTCCACTGGCCGACAGCAGGTACTTAGGGGCCCAAGTAGTGTGGCTACACACGAAAGGCTGCCCCGCTAACTGGGAAAAATCCCAGAGTGGCTCTATCGTGCCGGTTGGTGACCGGACGAGAGGACCCGATGGCGAGCCCTGGGGGGGTTCAGGCGTCCCCGCAGTCTCCAGATGTATCTCACTATGGCCCGGCGTCGTTGGTCGTATTGTTGGGTTTAACATTGCATCAATCACCTCACTCAACTACCGTCTTCTTTCACTCATTTTGTCCTCAAGGATAGAGGGATTAATCTTTTATTAAACTAGTGCACTTTACCATCAACGATTGCATCACCGCTTACCATCAGACAAGATTGCGGCCAAGCGCTAGTTTATAATTTAAAAAAGAAATTAAGTATGATAGCCCGTTCACGAGAATACAAAAGCAAGACAACAAGAAGTATTTTTCCACGTCCTTCAACGTCATACATTATTATGATAGCTACATCTTAGAAACTCTTCTTATCTAAATCCGGTATAGGCATTGTCTTCGGTATTTTGTATATAAAATATATCTAGTGATTTTGTTTTTCTTAGGAATATGTTGCCCCAAACTAGGAATTTCTTCTGTATCGTGGGTGCGTTTACAAAAATATAAAGTCACAAACACAAACAGCCAGACCTTTTTTTTTATGTCGCTGGGGAAAATGTCAATTACGCATCCCCGCCCGTCGGGGGACGGGAGGGGTATGTGGGACTCCCCGGGAGAGAGCCTCCCGGTATACCCACTAAAAACCCCAGCGGCACTCCGGCATCACCATAGTGGCGGGGGAGCGGGAGCGGGAGGGTAGAGGGAGATGCGGGCCCTCATTTGCCCCTCCTAGAGAGGGGTCGTGTCTCTCACATGGTGAGCGGGCAAGGCGGGCGCGGGCACGCCCGTGCCTCACGCCCGCCGCTCACCTCAGGGAGGGAGAAAGCGGGCGAAGTCCCGCCTTCTCCTACCCCTATGCCACCTGCGGAGCGCCGTAGCGAGGGGATCCTCCTCTCGCTCCCGCTCCGCGGCCTCCTTCTGCTACATTACGACCTCGCAGAAGGCGGCCATTGCCGCCCAGGCCTCCTCGCTCCCCACCATCGCTCTGACGATGGCGGGCAGCGAGAGGTCCGCGACAAGATCGCGGCGCGGCACGACCCACGACGGGCACACCGCGAGGGTGTGTTCCGCCGTGTCCTCCGCCGCGCCGCAACCGTGGCACGACGGTGTCTCCTCTCGTCCTATCCGGTGCAGGTACCTGCCGAAGCAGCCGCTACCGGAGAGTACCTGCACCAGACGGAAGGAGAGGAACCCGTGACGCCTGTCGAGCCAGTCCTTCAGGACCGGCCCGATGGCGTCGAGAGTGCGACGGCCAAACACGGTGGAAGCGAGGTCCTTTGTCCAATGTTGAACGATGGCGTCCCTCGCCTCCCGCCGGATGGCTTCCCTCTCTTCTGGGGCCGAACGCTCGCCCAGCGCCCTGCGCCCCACCGTCCACTCGTACACTCTGGCGAGCACCCACGCCTCGAGCTCCCAAGGCGGGGTGCCCGCCAGAGCGCACGCCTCTGCGAAGCCTACCGTGTGGTAGACCCGCGCTGCCCGCTGGGACAAACAGCCAGACCTGGAACAAGTAATTGTAGGCACCTAAAGTGGCCCCGGCTATTGAATCTAGAGTGCCTCTGCCTTGTGTCGTCGCCTATCCGACCCAAGAGCGATCAGCTGACTATGCGTCATCGTCCGCCACTAAACAAGCTCTTATGAAAGCGATTAGACCGAGTGACGATGGGTTTCAAATAGTCGGTATTAAAAAAACCGCCAAATCGGGTGTTGTATTACGGGTAGCGAATGAAAACCAATTGAAAAGGTTAGAATCGGTAGATGCTATAAAGTCTGCGGGTCTTCGCTTAGAAAAACCAAAGGGTCGCCGCCCCCGTCTATTAGTTAAGGACATTCCCGCCTCAATGGAAGACAAAAATTTTTTGCAAGCTATTTACCGCCAAAACATTAAAAATGAGTTGCCAATAAAAGAAGACGATTTCATTAAATCCACCAAAATAGTCCGTAGGCGTTCTACCGATACCGGTCGGAAATGGATAGGCATAGAAATTGAACCAGAGGTACGTAAACATCTTGTGACTACCAAGGATAAATTATTTATTGACTGGGCCACTTGCCGTTTTGTTGATGATATCGAGGTAGTTCGTTGCGCGTATTGTCAACAATTCGGTCATGTTAAAAAGCATTGCGCTAATAAATCACCAACCTGCGCTGTCTGTTCCGAGGCTCACGAAACCAATGTTTGCCCGCATAAGGGCGATTCGAATTTTACCCCGGTTTGCGCGGCGTGTAAACGATTTAAAAAACCCTATGATCATAGATGCGGGTCGGACCAGTGCGGTACCTATAAATTAAAACTCGAACAACTTATCCTACATACTAATTACTAATTAAGATGGATAGGTTAAAAATAGGGCAATTAAACCTTCACAACGATAAGGTGGCGACATCAGAGTTAGATAAATTAATTATTGACTACAACTTAGACCTTGTACTCATTCAAGAACAATATCAAAACTCACGTTTACGTCACAGGGTAGTTCAACTGGATTGCAGGGCACGAGCCGGAATTTATGTTGCGCGGTCTTCTAACTTTACGGTAACGTCTTTACGTGACCTCATGACGCCACACTGTGCGGTTGCCGAAGTATCATCAGCTTCTTTTAAAGTATTCGTTGTAAGCTGTTACTTTCAATATTCAGATCCTGTTACTCCTCATATACATAATCTCCGTCATGTCTTGCGGTCACTCGCGGGCTGCAAAGTTATCGTTGGCGCGGATGTCAACGCGTCATCGTCTCTGTGGTATGGCAAGGTTCGGGCCACCGATACCGAACGACGCTGCGCTGTTGAGGATTTCATTGCTGAGATGAACCTATCGATTCATAATACCCCTGATGCACCACCTACTTTCTGCAGCCAAATGGGCGAATCTTGTATTGACGTCACACTTTCAAGTGCGGACGTACGTTTGGATAGGTGGCGTGTCCTACCGGACGCGTCTTGTAGTGATCATCGCCTGATCGTGTACGAATTTGTTCCTGGTTATATTCAGGGTCCGTCTCATATTCCCGGTAATTTCAGATATAGATGTAAAGGCGCGAACTGGGAATTTTTCGGCTCGCTTTTTGCGTGTTACGCCAAAGAATTCACTCGGGACGGGCTGTCAGCCGAAGAAAGTGCTGACATTATGTCAGAAACCTTTACCTACTGTGCTGACATTGCCATTGGTCGCGGATCTATGACCAATATTCGTAGATGTGACTGGTGGAGTGATTACTTAGTTGAACAGCGTAAAAGATATCGCAGAGCGCGTAGACAGTTAAATAAACTCAAGAGCCGAAAGATTACTGGAGATCTTCTTACGTTCGCTTTAAATGCTTTTAGAGTTGCCAAGTCACGCTACAAAGCATCGGTGGAAAAATCTAAGGGTAATTTGTTGCGAAAAATTGTTGATAAGCTTGACAGGGAGGGTCCGTGGTCTCCCTTATATCACGAATTTAAAGCTAACAGATCGGTCGACCTTGCATACGTTCAAAACATTAAAGTCAATGATAAGCATACCACAGGCATAGAGGAAACAACAGAAGTGCTAATTAATACACTTATCCCTGATGATTCACCGGCTAACGATAGCGACTACCACCAACAGATTAGAGCGTGGGCTCCTGTGCCACCTGAATCACCAATGTCAGACGTACCATCTAATGACGAATTTATAAATATTGTTAGAAAACTACCGGTCAACAAATCATCAGGTGAAGATAAAATATCTAATAGGATGATTAAAGAAGCGTGTAAAACAGCGGGTGATGCCATCTTAACTGTATATAACCGATGCATTGCTGAAGGCGTTTTTCCTCGTAAATGGCGACGCGGTTTCTTACGAATAATACCAAAGTGTGGTGACAAACCACCGGATGATCCGAAGTCATATCGTCCTATCACACTTCTACCATCTTTGGGTAAACTTCTTGAGCGCCTCATCGTTCCACGTTTACTACTGAACGGTCCAAAATTCCATAATAATCAATATGGCTTCACCATAGGTAAATCTACAGTCGACGCGGCGCTTTCTGTCAGAAGAACCGTTAACCAATCTGAAAACAAGTACGTGATTGGGATCTTCCTGGATATTTCTGGGACTTTTGATAACGCCTGGTGGCCTATGCTGTTGTTAAAATTAAAAACCCGCGGTTGCTATAGAAACATATATAATCTCGTTTACTCTTACTTTATAAACGGTTCCGCGGTACTTAAGCTCGGTCATTTTTCTAGTACTAAAACACTAACCATGGGATGTCCTCAGGGTTCAGTTGTCGGTCCTTATTTATGGAATTTGGGTTTTGATGACTTCCTCGCGATCCCGCTTCCTTGCGGCTGTTCACTTACTGGTTACGCGGACGATGGCCTACTGCTCATTCAGTCAAGTACCCGAGCTGGACTTGAGAACTTGGCCAATACTTGCCTAAATTTAATATCTCAGTGGGGTGATCGTAACCGCCTAGCATTTGCGCCACATAAAACCTATCAACTTCTACTAAAAGGTAATCTTAAATCATTGCCTACTATTAAATTTAACAACGTTCCCATTAAAAAACAGCAATCCGTATGCTACCTTGGTATGATCTTAGAAAGGAATTTTTCATTTATCGAACATATAAAAATAGTTGGTGAAAAAGCTAAAAAGAACTTTTATGCCCTAACTAGAATATCCAAAGCAACTTGGGGTCTATCATTCCTAACTTTAAAAACTATATATGGAGCTACCTACTTAGGATGTATGTGCTACGGTGCACCTGTTTGGGCCGATAGGGCCAGCATAGGAGCGGCACGACGTAAACTGCTTCAAAGCCAACGTTTGGCATTGATATTTTTATGCAAGGCGTATAGAACGGTCAGTACTGAAGCCTTACCGGTACTGGCAGGTGTACTTCCAGTCGACCTTGAGGTACAGCGACGTGCTTCAATGTACTACTCCGCGAGGGGGGAGGCCATGGACACTAATTTTGTTACGCAACGCGACTTTAATAAAATCTCTAGATTATTTAAACCTCAGACTGAAGTCTGGGAGGACCTCTTATCCGAATGGCAAAGTAGGTGGGATAATTCCATCAAGGGCCGGCACCTCCATCTGTTCTTTCCATCCGTTGGCGATCGGCTGGCTAAGACATGGCTGGTGGTTGACCACTGCGTTGCCCAATTTCTCACAGGTCATGGCAACTTTAAAAGTAAACTGTATTCTTTTAAACTTGTTCCTTCCCCTTTGTGTCAGTGTTCTACATCGAACTGTGAATTTGAACAGTCCGCACATCACATCTTGTGGGAGTGTGTTCTTTGGCAGAATGAACGCAATATTATGTTGGATAGTGTACAAGTTACATCCGGAGTCGTTTATTATACGGACCTTGTAGAAACTAGAACCAATTTCCGTGCGTTCAGGCGCTTTTGCCATACCTATTATTGGAATCAATTGTAACAGCTAATACCTACTTAGGACCCATTAACTTAATCAAATTTTATTCCGTGGTGTTTGGCAATCTGGGCTTCTCCCAGTTGCAATAATGTCCCTTTGTGCCGTTTGGCCTAGTTCTGTTCTGTCTCCTGCTTGTTATGGAGGGAAGTGGAAAAAATATCTTTTTTCTTACTCCTCCGCTATTCTTTTCTGATTAATTTCGTTGCGGGACCCAAGACAGTTGAATCGTTTCTCCGGGACTCGTCGAGCTTCATTGCTCGGCGTTTTTCTGGCGGTCGCCACTGTTGATTCTGGCTTTCAGGAGTTGCAGTGGTTGGGAAAAGTGTGGCGGGTTTGTCCCAAAAAAAAAAAAAAAAAAGTAATTGTAGGCACTCAAGACAGTTTTTAAGTATATGTTGACCGTTTGAAGTTCAATGTTTTCTTTTAACGGTCCTCCAGTGCGCTCTGCTCACACTACTCTCTTGTAGGAGTGTCTGCTTCCACCACCACGAACTTAGAGTAGACTCTTTCGAGCGATGATGATTGAGATGATACTGGCGTTCCGAATAGTCGATTTACTCCGACGTATTAAATAATGACGTGAATGAAGGGTTTGTGTGGACACAGTGAGATGAAATTCCGGTCTTTACTCGATCTTTGCCGGAAGATATTTGTACGTGGTATAATATTGTAGGGCAAATATGTAATACCGCATATTACTGTGTATACATTTTCCTTATAATAATGTATTTGCAATAAAGAATTATATTATGAACAATGTCACTGGAAAATAAACCCAAAATGGTCTCGAACTTTGAGTTTTGAAGATTATTACCATCTACAAAAAGATTTTATCTTACTGTTTAGAATTTTATTATTCAGTGTCAGAACTGCCTAATGGAATATTTTGTGATTTTTAGTAAATGCATAAACATACATGAATAGTGCAAGAGATAAAAAAAATTTAAACGCATCCATGATAGAGCAGTATAGTGTGGTAAAATGTTTTCATCATCATCATCATGAATCTTTTTAATCGTCCCACTGCTGGGTTTCCTCTCATACAGAGAAGGATTGAGCGTAATCACCACGCTTGCTCAATGCGGGTTGGCGATTTCAGACATAAAGTCCAGGTTACCTCAAGATGGTTTTCCTTCACCTTCAGTCATTGGTGTCCAAGATATACTTAGAAAGTACATATAACTTTAGAAAAGTTACATAGGTACTTGCCTGAACTGGAATCGAACCCACGCACTCATACTTGAGAGGCTGGTGTTTTAACCACTAGGCCACCACGACTATAAAGAAAAAAGTAAAAAAAAAGTTTTACAGTAAATAAAAAGTAATAAGGTCCCGTTGTGTTAAAAATGCAGTTATGTATACTCATTGGGTACTTAATTAACCTGTTTATGGTACGATATATCACCGAGCCAGCAGTTCTTCTACCACAGTAAGTTTGCAAGAAGTTTGATTTCTGTGAGCTTGCCTACTCATGCGACGATACAATTTGGGGATCGCAATACCATAACAAATTTACTACACAGTTATCGTTCTATTTTTTCTTGACGCTTATCACATATTATTATGTCCCAGTAGGTAATCTGATTACTGACGTCAGTTTCCGTCGAATTTTACGTCAATTGTCAATACATTTTCTTGAAGAGGACATTGATCGATCTGGTAGAGAATTCATCTACCTACTTGTAGTATATTGTGTCGCCTTTAGGCTAGGTCATATCTTCGCAGTAAAACCAGTTGTTGGCTTGCAATAAGACTGAATAACTGAAGGCTTGGCGAAAATGATAATGTAGTGGATATGTGGATCGTTCTTAGAAACTCCAATTGCTGACCAGGAGTCCGTTTTAAGGTTCCGTACGTAAAGACTAAATATTTGCACAGATAATAGGTAAATGTCTGTTGCCGCTATAACAAAACTAAAAACCTAATAAATATAAATTTTGTGTAGACAATGGTACGAAACCCGCGCTAATCCGACTTGCACTTGACCGGTTTTAATCCCTGCTTACTTGTTTCCCTATTCATCATTACTTGACAATATTTAAATAAATACATCATAAAGCCTATATTTAAAAATATAGACTGATAAAAGGACACTGACAAGATAAAAAGTAAACAGAGAAAGCAGCAAGGAAAATCGTAAGATTCTTGTCATTGTATAAAATTCAAAAAGGAAAATTACCAAATACGTTATTTTTGCAGTTGCCAAGTCACCCACAAATTATATAATGTGGGAATAAAAGAGCTGAGATCAAGGAATAACTCTCGTTTTTCTCTCAATTTTTTCGGTGGTAGGCCATAACATCGGCCGCCGGCAGAAGTTACCATCCACCAGACAAAGCCTTGCCGCCAATCGATTTGTCGTGTTCCGGCATGATGTCTGGTGAGGACGGGTCTGAGCAGTTGTGTTGCGATGTGTGCCGGGTACGATGCGCCTAATGTTGTTGTGTTGGGAGTTTGGTCGTGGAGGGTCTTCAGATCAATCTCCCTTTGGCGCAGCATCGTTGGTCGTGTTGTTGGGTTTAACATTGTATCACCTCGCTCAACTGCCGTCTTCCTTCCTATTCGCTCAGTTTTTCCGAGTGAATAGGCTCTTAATAAACTAGCGCGCTTTACCACCTACGATCGCATCACTGCTTACCATCAGGCGGGATTGCGGTAAAGCGCTAGTTTATAATTATTAAAAAAAAAAAATAAGTAAAATTAATAGGTGTAATCATTATCATGTAGGAGAATAATTTTGTCATATCTGGAGTTGTAATAGGCGCGTTTTTCCTGTTCCTTCTCTTTTCCTCCAATAATGCTTCCTTTTTTTATTCTACATTTTATTAAGGGGCTTTTGTCCCAATGTGGATATGTCAGCCCCATCGTACCTTATTATACAAATTATTTGACAAATTTAAACTTATAATCTAAGAAAAAGTAAACAAATCATAGATTCAATATGGCGAATCATTGCTGAGCGACAGCTATCAAACGACATAATAATGATTCCAATTCCATGTCTTTCTACGATTTCAGTCTTCCACTACGTTCTTTGCCTTCACAGTTTCTAAACTTTTGGAATCGCTCACGACAACTTCTCTCTTAAAACAGCTTCACCATAAGCTTCTCCTCCCTTAGCTGCAGATTTCTTTAAATTATAGAAGTAACATAAGTTCCCGCAAGTGCCGATTATACGACACAAAACTTGCCATTTTTGCACAAAAATTAAGCGATACTGATAAAAGTCACTAGTATTTTAAGTGCATGAGGCGATTACGCTCAATCCTTCTCTGTATGAGAGGAGACCTGAGCCCAGCAGTGGGACGATAAAAAGGTTGACGATGATAATGTTACCAGATGTCCGAACTTACGATATCACATTTTACATCTGACAAATTGAACGATACCTCTTACTAAGAGTATCTTTTGTTAAACGGCGGAAATTTATTTGTACACCTGATAATATAGTATATCCTGGTTTATTCTCTTTCTTCTTCTTTTTTCAAGCGGAGATTCAACCTCAAATCTTTATCAATGGCCCCTGTGGAATAGATACCACAAGTTTGCCAATAACACGTGTAACAAATTATAGAAATTCTTTGAAAATTTTATTGCACAATAATGGTGGATATCGCCAATGACAGTTGAAAAATACGGCCGCGTGAACCGTCTATGAGGGAGTTTTGAGAAAAAGTCATGATGTGGCCGCTATGCTGCGATATTTCAATTACTGAATGCACTTTTTACTACATAAATCACGCGCTTTTATTTAGTAAACGACACTATACATAATTTTAAAAGTCCAATGAAAAATGCGCGTTACACTCAGCTTTCCCGTAAAAAAACTCTGGTTGATTCTTTTTTATACAAGTAAAGCACACGTCAATGAAAAGTCTCGAGTCAACGTCTCCACTCTGTCATTTAAAAGCTAACTGTCATTCTCCTTTTTAAATACCTTTCATGTCATCCTAAGCATAAAGCGTTGGCATTCGTCATTTTTCTCACGTCATTCAGCCCTTTCACACAATCGATTAATAACCTACTCCTTGTTCAACAATATTAATCCTTATATATCTCGGCCTTAGAAACATTAGATTGTATACAAAGTTAGTTTTTCTTTACATGAATCCTGGATATAGTTTGTTCAGAATAAACAACTGAATCGATTCCAATCATTTTTACACCATATTTTAAACCTTAGTCGTGGTGGCCTAGTGGTTAAAACACCAGCCTCCCAAGTATGAGTGTGCGGGTGCGATTCAGTGCGGGTGAAGGATAACATCTTGAGGAAACCTATAAGTCTGAAATCGCCAACTCGCATTGAGCAAGCGTGGTGATTACGCTCAATCCTTCTCTGTATGAGAGGAAACCTGTGCCCAGTAGTGGGACGATGAAAAAGGTTGATGATATATTTAAAAAATGATTCAGTATGGGTACCGAGCGAATGGCACAGCTCACATCGGATCATCGGCGCGAGCGGACGAGTGGCGCGTTGACCATATTTTTGTATGGACAACCAGGGTAACATAACAAGGTTATAACTTTCCTGTTGTGTCGTTGAAATTTTATACATAAATTCTTCACATATACATACCAGACACGTGTTTCAGGTTTCGCTTATATAAAAAAATAACGTTGCATATAGGACGTAGGAGCTTTACATACGACCTAGTGGTTCATATTTATTCTACCACAATTTATAATCAATCAATCATATTTGCCTAATATATTCATTTTTAAAATCCCTTACAAATATTTTTATAACATCAAATTTGCAAAAATATTTACCTTTCAAGCTCGAATCAACACTTTAAATTTTAATTAAGTATTTGTTTGTTTATTACCTATATAACTTTTCAAATGAGAGATCGGTGGAGTTGATAAATGTCTGTTGTAAGCGTTGCCCGGGTTCTGGGGCAAAATGTAAGGAGCTCAATCTATCACACGGCTACAGGTCAAAGGTCCAGCGGAGGGGTAATAAGATAAGGTGTAGCTTTTTAAAGTCAAATAATATAGAGGGTGTATCTGACATCGTAACGCAAACTTCGCGAGAAGGTTACACCGCATGCCACTAATGAAATTATGATAGTCATTTATATCGTTCATGAGCAGTTACAGAAATAACAGTGTTTAAAAAATGTGTCGGCTCGGCCTTTGAACGTTGCAAGCGTGCTGCCGCGCGTGTTTGTGGGTATGACGTTGACCCCTGATGTGAACTCTATTAAATCAGCTGATAAGATAGTTTTTCGAGTTTTGTTTTCAATGCGCTTTTTTGTGTAATTAGCGAATTAATTAGTTTTTAGTTTAAAATCTTATTGGGTTATAAAAGTATAGCAATTATGAACGGTTTAAAGTGAAAAAAAACTACATATAATTTTTTTTTTATCAGGAAAAAACCGACGAAAAATTTCACCACGGGGGGGTTCAGAATCATGTACTGGATCTATGGTACTCGTTTGTGCGTCGATGTCAGATACAGCCTTTATTATCCTGATATTTAATTAATCTTCAAAGTCCTATAAAAGTAGTTCTGACTTTTATTTTATTATTTTACTAGCGACCCGCCCCGGCTTCGCATGGGTGCAATGCTGATACTAAATACACTACAGAAAAATTGAACATTGTAAAAAAACATAGCGACCCGCCGCTCCAGCCACGTACTGGGCTAAAAGCGAAACCCCTCAATTTTTAAATCTGCAATGGCGCCGATTCTAAGTTTAGTTTTTAGTTTAGTTTGTTATTTAGTTTTTTATTTAGTTCACAAACTAAACTAATTTTAAGTTAAGTGCATCTTTTTCTTTCTATTTCATTAGGAAAAGGACAGAAGATAAAATGCCAGTTTAGACCTGTCAAATTAGTGCGCTCCTGACGTAAACAGGCGTATTTTTAGTCGCCATGTTTTTAATCGCGTCTAAACTGTCTATGGAATATCTTAATTTGACAGGATTAAATTAAAATGTTATCTTCTATCCTTTTCTTAACGAAATTGAAAGAAAAAGATGCACATAACTTAAAATTAGTTTAGTTTGTGAACAACAGATTCGACGACAATATCTTGTATTAAATTGGATAAGCATTAATGCTATATTGGTTAAAATCGCTTCGAAAATTCGCCGGTATTAGTCGTAAAAGAAATATAATTATGGGATATCTATAAGAGATAGACCGTTTCAATGTGTACAATATTTAGTACATTATTTTGATAAATCTAGTAGGGTTTAGCCTGCGTTTCACTGCAACCGCGGAAAAAATGTAATTATTTACGACATCACAATAAAAAAACCTCACAACTTAATGGATGTTATTTTACATATAAACCTTCCTCTTTGATCTATTAAAAAACCGCATCAAAATCCGTTGCATAGTTTTAAAGATTTAATCATACAAAGGGACATAGCTTTGTTTTATAATTTTATAATATGTAGTGATTTTATTTTAGTTTTGACTTTTATTTTATTTATTCAGAATACCTATATCATAACATCACGATTGTGTTATGGCAGAGGTGTTCCTATAATATACTCACATTTCATTAATTATAATAAAAATAATTAGTGAAATGTGATCCCAAGTAATGAATAGGCTCCTATTTCTATCAAATGGGCATTTGAGGTATTAGATAAAGTATGAAATTGCTATTTTTAGCCATAGGTTCTTTGAATTGACATAAAATCTACAGGGTTTGTGGTTTTTGAATGAAACTTTTTTTCACATAGTTTCTATGATGTTCTTCTTTTAAAAAATGTGGAACATTTTAATATCGACTTGCAATTGTTTTTGCCATACAACTTACACAAGAAAGATGGATACTGCGAAAATTGGAGTGATTTTTGATTACGAGTTGTACAACGCGGAAGTAACGTGGCAGAAGCAGCCCCGCAATATCAATGTTGCGTTCGGAGAGGGGTCTACTAATTAACGAACCGTGCGTTTTTCTTTTAAATACTTTCGTGATGGAAACTTCGATTTGAAGAACGAGCCACTAGGAAGATCGCCCAAACAGGTGAATAACGATGAATTAAGAGAGATGGTGGAAGCCAATCCTAGACTACCCAGGAATTAGCGGCATGGCAACGTTATCTTACCCATAATATTGACTCATTTGCGTCAAATCAATAAAATGAAAAATAAAAAAATGGATGTCTCATGCTTTCACTGATCTGCAGAAAGAAACGCGTGTAAAAACTAATATTAATATTATAAAAACTAATATTTATATAATATTTCTTCATTTTTTGAAGAAATAGAAATAGAAATAAGAAATATTGAATCAAATTGTGACATGTGATAAAAAATGGATTCTTTATCATCATCATCTCAGCGTTTAACCCGGTTGCATCTGCGGCTTTCGCGTTGGAGCCCGGGGTCCGCTTTCTTGCTCAATTTCCTCCATTTCGCGCGATCTTTAGCATCCTGTGGTGTGAGATTGTTGGCATACATGTCATCTCTTACAACGTCAAGCCAGCACTTCTTTGGTCTACCCCGCTTGTTCCGGCCCGGCGGAGGCGCCATGGCAAGACTTTTGTGACCTACGTAACATGCTGGTTTTCGTAAGACAGAAAAATGGATTCTTTATGATAACCGGCTTACCCCAGGTCAAAATTCACAACAGTGTCCTAAAGTAAAACTGACTCCATGACAACGCGAGATCCGACGAGATCGAAACTTGGCGGGTCGAACTGTGGGGCGTTAACTATTATTTTTCTCAAAATTAAAAGAAGTCGCATCCTTACTTCCTAATATTATAAATCGCAAAGTGAGTTTGTTTGTTTGTTCCGCTTTCACGCCGTAACTACTGAACCGATTGCTTTGAAATTTTGCAGACGTAAAGTTAGAAGTCCGGTTTGAATAATGGGGTACTTTTTATCTCCGAAAAAATTATATTCCCGAGAGAAAACAAAAATATTGTTAGGTTCATATCAGTTGGGCGATAGATGGCGCTGTGTGTCGTTTAAAACAAGATTACTTTAACGGGAGAGTTTTGTAATGTTGTGGGCAGCGTATCGGAGATGGTAGAAAAAGTTTATACTGACTTACACGATAATATACATGATGACCAATGGCTCTGCGAACGCGCAATATTAGCACCAAAAACTGAAATGGTCACTACAATAAATGAAAATATTTTGGAACAAGTTATGTGTGAAACTACTGAATATTTATCTGTAGACACAGTGATAGAAACAGAACATAGTACCTCATATCCTGCTCTTCAATTCTTTGGAATTATCTGGGGTGCCTTCTCATAAATTAAAATTAAAAGTAGGGGTTCCGGTGATGCTCATGTGTAATCTCGATGCCCCTAGACAGTGTAATGGTTCCAGGCTGCGTGTCACTCAGCTTGAGCGGGATATTATTACAGCAACTATTTTATCTGGTGGCGCAGCAAAGGGTGAAAGTGTACTCAATGCTCAGATTCCGATTATTCCAACAGACCAACCATTTAAATTTAAAAGACTTCAATTTCAAAGCAAAAGGCCAAACTTTAAGGGTTGCTGGAGTATACTTGGACAAACATTGTTTTTCGCATAGTCAGCTATATGTAGCGTGTTCCCCTATATCCAGTGCCCAAAATCTGCATGGTTTTGCTCCGCTTGGTAAGACATATAATATAGTTTACCACTAAATTTTGGTTTAACAACTCATGGTATATATATGGCAATGTGAAAGTAACTTCGTCTGTATTTTGTTCTTTCGCGCCTAAACGCCTGAACGGATTTTAATGAAATTTAATTTGGAGTTAGTTTGAGTCCTGGATGAGGAATTTTTTACCACGGGAGAACTTCTAATTCCCACGGGAAAATCTAAAAAGATACATTATTGTTTTAAAAGTTAAGGTCATTTTTATGTTATACTTAGCTATGATATCCTGTTACTGGCTTTTATGAATTGTATTTGTTTTAGTGTAAGCATCTATGTAAATCGCTGTTGGATATCTTAATAAAATAAAATATAACTGACTTCCAAGCGGGCGAAGCCGCGGGCGGAAAGTTAATATTATATATTATTCGTTTCGTACGATTTTTACATTATTAATTTCCACTACAAGTGGACCATTGCGAATTTCGTTTAAGAATAAAATTAATGCTTTGTTTTTTATGAAAGGTACTTACTATTTCCAACGACAAAATAATTAATTTTCACTCCTTTGTTGTTCCAAATGAAAATATATATTAAATTATTTGTGAAATATGGATTTGTGTTGTGTTGTGAATTCTCAAAGAGTAGTTGAAGTATGTTTTTGATAAGTTATGGCAATGTTTTAATTTTTTTTTTGACAATTTGAAAGAATGAAAAATAGAAAATGCATTTATTTAGCGCAGACTAAAATACACATGATATATACAGAGAGGCTATTTTCATAATGTTAAGAAAGTTCACAGTCTGATCTATCTCGACTTGGCAAAAAATCTTCGAATTCCACTAAATTCTGATAAGTTTTTTATTATACAGTATGTTACAAAAACTCTGTCCGACCCGTGAAGGTGTTGTTAGGTATCGTTAGCTGATTCTACTAATGCGTACATAACCTGGCTAAACTAAAAAAAAAATACCCCCTTAAAAATAAATAACTTAAATAAAATAAATAGGTAATTTCATGGCAACACAGGCACAGGTCATGACCTCAGTTGACCTCATGCATGTAGGTATTGGTAGTCTAACCACGTTTATCGACTCTAGAAAGAAACAATGATACCTACTTAGGCAGCTCGTGAAAAGAACTTTTTTTTAAGTAGAAAGGTCGTCTGACCCTCCGAATGTATCTTCGAATTTCATTCGATGAGCACAATGGCTGTGGCGGAGATGTTGTTCCATATTTCGTTCACTAAGAACGATACCGGCCTGGCACCGTCCCACGAGATTAGCACGGTGTTTCACAACGTTAGTCCACTCCTACCAATCCACTGCTCGCCGAACTGATAGTGGAGGTACTCACGTACAGGTCGGCAAAAATATGGTGGGGCACCGTCATGCTGGAACCACATTGACCAAGAAGTAGTCACATCCGAATCGTTCAACACCTGATCACAACACAACACAATTGCAGTTTTACTAGGTACCTTCCATCAGCAGGTTACATTACGTTAGAAAACTATGTGATCACACAATAAACGATACGTCTAGACGGACGCAATGTCTACGCGAAACTAATAAATTTAAAATAAAAATGATTTTTATTTCATAAAAATAGGTACTCTAACTGCACGGCGGTGCCCTTTGACTAGAGGTGTGAAAGTATTCAAAATATTTCTCGTATCGATTTTTGGTATCAATTTTGTATTTCAGAATTTCACGCATCGATTCAACATCGCATGGCATTCTTTAGATTTTAGAACTTTCACATAACTTAAATCAGGTGAACTTAAATGATTTACATTGTTTATAATATTCTCCTAAAATCGTATTTCATAAGACCTTTCTAGTTCCTATTTACTAATAATAGGTACTTGTGTTACAATATTGTTATGAAAAATTAATCGATAATCAAAAAAAGTACTTTTACCATTAGGTAATCTGCGTTTTTACAACAAATCATTCGAGCAGGGGAAGTTTCGAATAGTAGCGACAAAAACAAAACGTTATTACGCAAAAACTAGTACAGCTCTAATTATTCCTTTGCGCGTCGGCGGCTAGACACACTGACGCCGTCGACAGTTATAAGGTCTAAAATGGTGTTTACACTTTTTTAAATTTCCCGAATTTTGGGGAAGTTACAGGGTAAAAAAGATTATTTCAAAATTCATTAGTATTGTTACTATGATGATTATGCAAAATTTTATATTTTATTTGGTCATTTGTTTTCCTAACCCTTATTATCCTTGTGGGTCGGACAGGGTTTTCTTAACATACTGTATTTTTGTTGTTAAGATGAGACAGATTTTCTCGGTGGTACGCCATAACATCGGCCGCCGGCAGAAGTTACCACCCACCAGACAAAGCCTTGCCGCCAAGCGATTTGTTGTGTTCCGGCATGATGTCTGGTGAAGCCGTACGGAGGACGGGTCTGAGCAGTTGTGTTGCGATGTGTGCCGGGTACGATGCGCCAAATGTTGTTGTGTTGGGAGTTTGGTCGTGGAGTGTCTTCAGATCAATCTCCCTTTGGCGCAGCATCGTTGGTCGTGTTGTTGGGTTTAACATTGTATCACCTCGCTCAACTGCCGTCTTCCTTCCTATTCGCTCGTTTTTTCTGAGTGAATAGGCTCTTAATAAACTAGCGCGCTTTACCATCAACGATCGCATCACTGCTTACCATCAGGCGGGATTGCGGTCAAGTGCTAGTTTAAAAATATAAAAAAAAAATGAATTATAACATTTCAAATGATGAGATTAAGATTTTGATAAAATTGTTAGATACAAATAGAAACTGTTACATCCAATATAAATTAGCAGGATAATGTACTTGCTTTATGCATTAAAGATGCACCGCTGTACGTGACGCCGCGGCGGCGGCACGAAAGTAGCATTTATTAAGCCCGCCCCGGCTTCGCACGGATGCAAATCTGATACTAAATACACTATGGAAAAACTGTGAACACATAAAAAGCATAGCGGGCCGCGGCCGCTCCTGCCCGCAATTTTAATATCTTCGAAAAGATTCATTTAAATCATATACTGTAAAGGGCATATAGATCTATATTAAATCAACAATTTATTTAAGGTATTAAACTGTTTAAGGATTAATGTTGTATTTGTTAAAATCGCTTCGAAAATTAGCCGGTATTTGTCGTAAAAAGTAAATGACAAAAAATGTTATTGTGGGTTATCCATGAGAGATAAACATATACCATGGCGGACTTTTTTGTGAAGTTGTATATAAAACCCAGGGGCCCGCCACTCCCACCGCCCCAGCCGGTCGGTACCGACGCAAACGCGACGCCCCGCAATTGTTAAATCTGTTCTATCTTCGAAAATATTTATTTAAATCGTATACTGTAAAGGGGGATATATCTACATAATTACATTAAATCAACAATGTATAGGTATTAAATTGAATAAGGATTAATGCTGTATTGGTTAAAATCGCTTCGAAAATTAGCCAGTATTTGTCGTAAGAAGTAAATGTCAAAAATATTATTGTGTGATATCCATAAGAGATATCTTTCTCTGTTGATGACATGTGTCTACATGTCAACAAATGTTGTATGTTTTCAATGTGTACAATAATTAGTACATTATTTTGATAAATCTCGTAGGGTTCAGCCTGCGTTTGCAATGTAAACGGAACAAATGAAATTATTTACGACATCACATTAGAAACCTCATAAATAATGGTATTTCTCCACTATTTAATGGATGTTATTATACATATAAACCTTCCAGTTTAATCACTCTATCTTTTAAAAAAACCGCATCAGAATCCGTTGCGTAGTTTTAAAGATTTGATCATACAAAGGGACATAGAGAAAGAGACTGTGACTTGGTTTTATAATGTAGTGATGTTCACACAATAAAATACATAATATAAATATATAAAAAAGAGCCTTTTATTTCTTGCTTTCCATAATCCGGACGAAGCGCTTCGCCTCCTCCTTTATACGGCGTACATCGAGGGACTAGAACAATTTGCCAGCGTCGGAGTTTCCGTCGGACGTCGGAAAAATATAAAAAAAAAAATGAATTATAACATTTCAAATGATGAGATTAAGATTTTGATAAAATTGTTAGATACAAATAGAAACTGTTACATCCAATATAAATTAGCAGGATAATGTACTTGCTTTATGCATTAAAGATGCACCGCTGTACGTGACGCCGCGGCGGCGGCACGAAAGTAGCATTTATTAAGCCCGCCCCGGCTTCGCACGGATGCAAATCTGATACTAAATACACTATGGAAAAACTGTGAACACATAAAAAGCATAGCGGGCCGCGGCCGCTCCTGCCCGCAATTTTAATATCTTCGAAAAGATTCATTTAAATCATATACTGTAAAGGGCATATAGATCTATATTAAATCAACAATTTATTTAAGGTATTAAACTGTTTAAGGATTAATGTTGTATTTGTTAAAATCGCTTCGAAAATTAGCCGGTATTTGTCGTAAAAAGTAAATGACAAAAAATGTTATTGTGGGTTATCCATGAGAGATAAACATATACCATGGCGGACTTTTTTGTGAAGTTGTATATAAAACCCAGGGGCCCGCCACTCCCACCGCCCCAGCCGGTCGGTACCGACGCAAACGCGACGCCCCGCAATTGTTAAATCTGTTCTATCTTCGAAAATATTTATTTAAATCGTATACTGTAAAGGGGGATATATCTACATAATTACATTAAATCAACAATGTATAGGTATTAAATTGAATAAGGATTAATGCTGTATTGGTTAAAATCGCTTCGAAAATTAGCCAGTATTTGTCGTAACAAGTAAATGTCAAAAATATTATTGTGTGATATCCATAAGAGATATCTTTCTCTGTTGATGACATGTGTCTACATGTCAACAAATGTTGTATGTTTTCAATGTGTACAATAATTAGTACATTATTTTGATAAATCTCGTAGGGTTCAGCCTGCGTTTGCAATGTAAGCGGAACAAATGAAATTATTTACGACATCACATTAGAAACCTCATAAATAATGGTATTTCTCCACTATTTAATGGATGTTATTATACATATAAACCTTCCAGTTTAATCACTCTATCTTTTAAAAAAACCGCATCAGAATCCGTTGCGTAGTTTTAAAGATTTGATCATACAAAGGGACATAGAGAAAGAGACTGTGACTTGGTTTTATAATGTAGTGATGTTCACACAATAAAATACATAATATAAATATATAAAAAAGAGCCTTTTATTTCTTGCTTTCCATAATCCGGACGAAGCGCTTCGCCTCCTCCTTTATACGGCGTACATCGAGGGACTAAAACAATTTGCCAGCGTCGGAGTTTCCGTCGGACGTCGGACTACAATTTGAGTGTCTTCATGGCTAGAGTGAATAGTGTCTTCATGGCTAGAGTGAATAGACTCTTAATGAACTAGTGCGCTTTACCATCAGCGATTGCGTCACTGCTTACCATCAGGCGGGATTGCGGTCAAGCACTAGTTTAAAATTTATATAAAAAAAAATACAATTTAAATAACAGTGTGCATGTAAAAAAATTAAAAGAAATTAAAATTAATGTGATTATGATTAGCAAATAATTAGATTGTAATAGTAATTTATTCAAATCCTTTACAGTTTAGACATAAAATACATAAGGATATGAAAAAATTAAGATCTGAGTACAAAAGTGCTTGCTTATTTCTGATCGCAGACCTGCTAAAGGAGAAGTAAAACAGAAATGTAGTATGTAAGAACAAGGAGAAAAAAAAATAATGTGATAAGTATAGAAGTAATAATATTTTATATATATATATATATATAAACTAGCGCTTGACTGCAATGCCGCCTGATGGTAAGCAGTGATGCAGTCATTGATGGTAAAGCGCGCTAGCTTATTAAACCCATTCACTTAAAAAACTTAGTGAATAGGAAGGAAGACGGCAGTTGAGCGAGGTGATGCAATGTTAAACCCAACAACACGACCAACGATGCTGCGCCAGAGGGAGATTGATGTGGAGACCCTCCATGACCAAACTCCCGAGACAACAACACTTGGCGCATCGTACCCGGCACACATCGCCGTACGGCTCCGTACGGCTTCACCAGACATCATGCCGGAACACGACGAATCGTTTGGCGGCAAGACTTTGTCTGGTGAGTGGTAACTTCTGCCGGCAGCCGATGTGGCCTACCACCGAGGAAAATATAGCTAAACATACAGATAATCTAAAAATAATTACATAAGCATACTTAAATAAATACATAATACAAAAATGTATAAATATGTATGTAATAAACAAATATAAACTCACAGTATAGAAGAAGGTGATACTCATTTAATCGACGCTTAAATATAGAAGTAGTGTTTAAATCACGAATGTTAGGCCCTAGCGAGTTCTACAATCTTACAGCATAGACAGAGAAGGAAACATGAATACCTCGTTTGATGAGATGATGAATTTATCTAGGAAACATCAAAAAAGCAGCGCAATATTTTCGTAGATCTCAAAATTCAACTAAGCCAACAATCTGTGCGCACCTTAGCTGTAACGTGGTACGGACGACAGAAGGTCAAGCTACCCGAAACTATTAATTATTCCTAATCAACCTTGAACCTTCATGTTTTAACAATAAGGTTGAAAATCTAATAAAGAAATTTGACAGTTGCTTGATGTGCTATCGTCTGTAGGTACCTACAGATTGTTGCATCCTTCATGTGGTGGATCCAATGTAATTTTAAGTAAATTCACAGTCTAATCTCAGTTTCGATCTGTCTAAAAACTTTTCCCTATATTTTGACATTTGTTCATCGTCGAGATGAGAGTTGGACTAGATTTTGTTCGTTTTTCATTTTAGTTTAAGATTTCCTTTCGAGTACCTCAGCAATCAAACAGAGCTATTCAGCCGAAAACGAATACTACCAAATTGGCCGAAGATGTCGAGTACTGGGCTGTCAGAGTTATTCGACTGATTACGAGTACTTCCAAAATGGTCGAATACCGAATAATAAACAATTACTCGGCGGATCTCTATTGAATGGTTCTGGACCTCAACCGCGTTAGTTCCATCATTTTAAACATTGAGCTTTATTAGGCTTAAAATCCGGTATAATATACTGGGTTCATAATTTTTTATACAGGTTCATATACTTATTTTGATGCAAATAAGTGTCTAATGAAATATAGATACTGCTAGCAAGAAATGAGACCAGACCAAACTAAGGATCGCGTCGGACACCCACCGACTAGGTGGTCGGATGACCTGACCAAAATCGCAGGGAACCGCTGGCTGCAAGCCACGTCCAACCGTTCTTTATGAAAATTCGTGGAGGAGGCCTATGTCCAGCAGTGGACTTCATATGACTGTGACGATGATGATGAAACTAACGATAACCGGAGTAAGAGTCAACCAATCAACTATGTATTTATGTACATAAAGCTACTATAAAGCTTTCAATCACGTGCACGCCGAAAAATTAAATTTTGTTCAAAACGAACCTCTCGACTGAATTCTCGAATAGAATAATAGCTCTTAACAACACAAAATAACGTTCAAAATATAACGTCACATTTATTGCTATTTGTATTCCGAACGCAGGTAAAATGTAACAACTGTCTGGTGAGTTGAGTGACAAGATTAATCCGAAGTGCAGGGTTTTTAAATCTACAAATGGAAAACCTATTCTAATCTGCCTAGCCGTGTGTCGGTTATATTGGGATTGACTTCCAGTTTAACCAGAAGCTGCTGTATAACAATATTTTACATGGAGCGACTGCCCATCTTACCATCTTACATCAAAAAATATAACATAATCAGACTTTGACGTGAGAACGTTATAAGGTGATTATGTTCCTGGGACAAAAGCTTCCACTCAGTCTTTAAGGATAGAGTGAATAGGCTCTTAATAAATTATTGTGCTTCACCATCAACGATTGCATCAATGTTTACCATCAGGCGATATTACAGTCAAGCACTTGTTCATTACGTTAAAAAATGTACTTACTAACAAAAGAGATATTAGACGAAAAAGTAATATTAATAATATACGACATTATTTTTTGTTTATACGAAACCTGAATATAGTTTGTTCAAAATAAGCAACTGAATCGATTACAATCATTTTTACACCATGTTATATTATAATTTCCCAAATAAATTTAGAAATTGTTTAGTGTGGTTAACGAGCGACAACACATCTGGCGATAAATCACAGTGAGAAAGGCAACCCCCCGCTCTGCGCCGCTGCAGACATGGACGGGCAAACGGTGCATTGACCATAATATATTTTTGTTGAGACAACCAGATGAGATAACAAGCTCATAACATTGTGATTTTTCATGATAGCTTTTTGAAATTTAGTACAAAGATTCTTTACTCAAAACTACTGGACATGTGTTCCGCATATACAATAAGTAACCACTTGGTCTGTTGTAGTCTGTTTGGCAGACTTCCGGGCTACTGACGACGTTCAAAGATCCACGACTCACGGTCGGGACTAAAGTCTTAACATGCCTTCCGGACACGGGTGAGTAATTGGCAGTCATGGTATTTCTGAATGTTTAAACGACTCAGTGACCGGAATAAGTAATTATGGTCCTATATTAAAAATAACATTTTACTCGGTCTTAGGCCATAATATCGGCTGCTGGCAGAAGTTACCACCCACTAGACAAAGTCTTGTCGCCAAGCAATTTTTCGTGTACCGGCATGATATATGATGAAACCGTACGGAAGACAGGTCTGAGTAGTTGCGTTGCGGTGTGTGCCGGGTACATCAGGCGGGAGTGTTGAACAAAGACCGCAAAGAAACTATATGAAAAATTTCACTTAAAAATTCGTAGTATCGGTAGACGTTAAGCTGTGGCAGAAGCTTCTCGCTAAATAGGTATGTGGTATGAAAAACGGAACAAAATTGGTCATGTTTGGACTGCTAAGACACAGGTACCTTCTGCGTGAGAGAGACTGGGCCATAATGCATCATGCGAGCCACTTAGATAGATGTCACTTGTTTTCGATTTTTTGTTTCTACGACTTGCTTGATTTGAGTACAATAGTGATGAAATACATTACACAAACTAACGCGCCTAATGAAGCTAGAATTTATAACTTTTCGCGGTTCCCAACAAGAAACAAAAATCATAAAATGATGTAGGCGACCGCGACCGTTCCCATCACATAACTTTTGTTACACTATCATGCCTGTAGCTATTCGGATAACGAGGAATCCCCATGATTCAAATTTAGATAAGCACAAAACTCCGCTGATATCTCCTAATCTTGTAATTAAGCTAGACTGTGTTCCCAAATAGGGATTACGGTTTTATTTAAGCCAACCCTTGAAGTTTTTGCTGTAGGAAATTATCAAAATGTGACATGAAATATTTTCAGATATAGCAACCTGTTGTGAAAAAAGTAATATCTTATGCCTACGGGCCGAGACCTGTCAGCGCAACTTTAGCGTTTGACTACAAGAATACAAGAAAAGATAATGCTTACAAACATCATATGTTTGTTCAGCTCTCTATTCAAAATAGCAAGCAATTTCTCGTTTCCCCGTACCCCCACAATATCGCATTGCATGACCTACTATCGCCATTAGTAAATACTGGCACATAATTATTATTTGAATATTGTAATGTTTACCCCTCCCTGCTTTGGAAAGGATGTTAAGACGTAGGTCTTGGCTGTCATTTGAAGATCTTTAACAGTCGTTACTGGTAGTCTGAAGCCCGAAAGTCTGACAGCCAGTATTACCGAAGGGTATCGTTTTACCTAGTAACTGGGCTGTGGAGCTTAGATAGGGCAGTTGTTCCACGTAGAATATTGGTATTAATTCTGAATTCGGTTAGACTGTAAGCTGACCCTAACATACTTGGTGAAATCCACCCACCAGATAAAGTCTTGCCCCCAAGGGATTCGTCGTGTTCCGGCATGATGTCTGGTGAAGCCGTACGGAGCACGGGCTCTCCCTCTAGGGCAGCATAGGTGGTCGTGTCGTTGGGCTTAGCATTGCATCACCTCGCTCAATTGCCGTCTTCCTTCCTATTCACTAAGTTTTTAAGGGAATAGGCCATCGATCACAGAAGTGATCGATGGAATAGGCTCAATAAACTAGCGCACTTTACCATCAAAGATTACATCACTGGTTACCAACAGGCGGGATTGCGTTTTTTTTTTATAAATTATAAACCAGCGCTTGACCGCAATCCCGCCTGATAATAAGCAGTGAAGCGATCGTTGATGGTAAAGCGCGCTAGTTTATTAAGAGCTTATTCATTCTAGCCTTGAAGACACTCAAATTGTATTGTGACGGAAACACCGACGCTGGCAAATTGTTCCAGTCCCTCGATGTACGCGGTATAAGGAGAAAGCAAAACGCTTCGTCCGGATCGCAGTGGTGTCAACAACGTAAGGGTGGAAACTCGCCGTACGACGGGTTGTCCGATGATGGAACGGAGATGGGGGAATTAAATCATGCAATTCCCTTGCACACTCACCAGACTACATCTTATAGAAGACCGAAAGGCTGGCTACTCTACGCCTGTGCTCCAGGCTTTGGAGACCGTTTCGAGTTAAGACTGGGTCGCCAATCAGCCTCTTCGCACGCCTCTCCACTGAATCCAAAGGGGCAAGGTGACATTTCGCAGCACCAGCCCAAATGTGGCTGCAGTACTCCACACACGAGCGGACCTGTGCTTTGTACAAAATTAGAAGCTGCCTTGATGTGAAGTACCGCCGGACCTTCGCGATGACGTCTAGTTTTCTGGCAGCCACCCTGGCCTTGGACTCAATGAACCGCCCAAAGTTAAGGTTCGAGGAAATCTCAACTCCCAAAAGCTGAAGGCGGTCGGTGCACTCCAAGGATACATTCTGAAAAGTAGGAGCCAAGGTGAACGGGCTCTTTTTGGTGGTGAAAAGACACACCTGTGTTTTGGCGGCACTGAATGCTACAAGATTGGCATTGCCCCATTCGGAGACTGCCTGTAGTGCAGCACTCGTACGCTCTACCATGGCCTCTCTTTCGGACAAAAAGGTCGGTCAAGCTCTAGTTTGTAATTATTTTTAAAAAAAATATCCTAGGCAGAGGATGATATTATTGTAATGTTTTACATAAAAAAATGCAACATCTATTTCAAAGTACCTTTTTCTTTATGTTTCCAATGGGAATTCATCAAATGAGCTCTCCCGCTCTGGGCGGAGCGTAAGGGCGTGTCTGACTTTTACTGTCTAAAACCTACCCATGTTACAATCACAATATCTCTTTTGAAAAACCCGCGGCCGTTTCGTAATACCTATATTCATTGCAAATAAATTACTTCACTCAATTCTTTAGTTGTAAATTTTCCGAATTTTCGAGAGAAATATTGGTTGAACTAAATCTTTTTTGATACTACTCTCTCCATCAGGATCACAACTACACTTTTTTTTTTTTTTTGACGCTGTGGAAATGACTTTACGCACCATACCCCGAAGGGCGTGTGTGGATCTCGCCCAGCCGTAGCCGGGAATACCCACTAAAACCGAACAGCGGCACACCGACATCGCCTTAGTGGCGGGGTCATGGGAAATAGCAGAGCCTGCCTACCAATCCCCCGCCGGCGATTCCCGCCAGAAGGCGGGCCCACAGTGGACCTTCCATAGGGAGGGGCCCGGCTGGGTACGTCTTCTTGTGCGAGAAGACGCAGCAGCCAAGGGTTTTTTAGCGAGGTGTCCTTCCTCTTAGCCCCACTCGTTTGCCCGGAAGCAAACGGGGCCCCCAGCTCCTCTCAGTGAGGAGACCGGGTTGCCCGACGGTGACCCGGAGTTCGGGTCACGTCAGCCACCTGGAGTGGTGGCCGACCCGCCGCACGTGTGACCGCCGAAGCAGTCCCCACTTCTGGTTTTGGTCCGCGCCGGTAAACCGGTAACCCCCATATCTGGGGGCCGTTCCCCTATCCGCCACCTGGGGACGCGTCTGATGGCAGGCCAGAAACTGCACACGGACACTTCGGTCAACCTATAAAAGAGAGAATGCTTATGAATAATAAGAATCAAAGAGTTGAATTATAAAAACAACAACCAACTTTCAAATAAACATTTGTCCGCCCTCGCCGCGAGCGCATCAAGTTCCAGCCCGGGCCAAGAAGGGGCGAGTAAGACGCAAGAGGGCCGCGGCCCATGTGCGGCCCGCGGATTGGTCGAATACACTTATATAAAATCGTAGCTGGTTAGATAGAAGAATAGAAGGCGCTTTTTTTTGGATCGTCGAAGAAAGTAATTGTATCTCCTAGTTGTCATAATAATATATTTTTTTATACAGTCCAAACTTTTATTTAAATACCTCGAAGGCGTACTTAACAAATTGGTCCTTCGAGCCGGATGACCAATTTGTTAAGTACGCCTTCGAGGTATTTAGTAAGCACCTTCTATGGCCAGCTACGAATATATATAAGGGTATTCGACCAATCCGCAGGCCGCACATGGGCCGCGGCCCTCTTGCGTCTTACTTGCCCCTCCTTGGCCCGGGCTGGAACTTGATGCGCCCGCGACGAGCGCGGACAACATCTTGTTCTTCTTCTTTCCATGATGACCGATCTTGTGCTGCCCGCATTCATCGGCTTTCCGCGACCTTCACCAAATCATCAGTCCACCTTGTTGGGGACCTCCCTACGCTGTGTCTTCCGGTACGTAGTCGCCACTCCAGAACCTTACTGCCCCATCGGCCATCGGTTCTACGAGTAAAGTGCCCTGCACACTGCCACTTAATTTTAGCAACTCGAAGAGCTATGTCGGTGACTTTGGTTCTTCATCGGATCTCCTCATTTCTGATTCGATCACGCACAAAAACTCCGAGCATAGCACTTTCCATCGCCCTTTTTTTTCTTTCGCAAAAAAGAAAACTCTACAAATACATAGTACAAAAACCAAAGACACCGACTTCCGAAATTGGTTATTTTTCACTTTTTAGACTTTTATTTAAAGTTGATTGTTTATTTTTTATAGTTCAACTCTTTGATTCTTATTATTCATAAGCATTCCCTTTTGATTCGTCTTTTAGAAACGTCTGTAAAAATTGGTGAACATAAAAAATAAAAACAATAAAAAAGTCTACCAATTGAGAATCTCCTCCTTTTTTGAAGTCAACTGCGTCAACTGCCTAACTTGCTTTCCGAGGCATGAAAGGTCTTTGCGTGTAAAGATAGTCAACCAAAGTCAATCCACGGACCAATCGCGGCAAGCGTGGCTGATCAACAAGCCGTGCCGTATATTTGGACACCATTCGCAAATACTTGACCGGCATACTCGTATGTCGATGGCAGGAATCAATCTCGGTCGACGGCAGCGGGTGTCTGCGGTTGACACGTACCGCTCGTGTGTGATCACTCACGAGTACTTAAATATGTAAACAACGTCGTCGTTAATGTTAATCATTACACTTAATGCTACCAATTCTATCCAGTATTATTTTGGAAGAAACACGCAGTGATCCTGATTTGTACAGTAGATTCATTGAGATTTTATTCCCTGCCATAAGGATTTTTACGTGCGCATCTACCAATATAGCATTTTTACGTGCTTATCTACCAATGTAGTATTTTTACGTGATCATCTTTCAATATATTTCTCTGTACAAATTGTGTTATTTACTCATGAATATTGGTATACTTCACTAAACATGATTATCATAATACGTTTGGCTCAATGTTTTCAAGCTGGATTCCCTAGAGTTTTATTACGGTAATAAATTTATTTGCGGGAAAAGTTTGTGTTGAGTGTATGTTTTTATGTTTATTGTGTGGCTTAAGTGATTATTATTCTAGACACACATTAGGCATATATTAAAAGAATGTAGCAAAGTCTAGAAGAGATTTATCTAAGGTAAATATTTATGAACCATTGCTTATTTTAGGAGAGTCAAATCCCGTTTATCTTGGGTCACAAATCGCAATATATTTTGCTCCAATAATTTAGTCGGAGTATTATTAATATTTATGATAGTTATTAATGTCACTATATAAATAAATTTAGCGAGAATTCTGTAATTTCGAGGTAATAATTATATAGATATCAGTAACGTAACTAAAATAATTATTACCGAGAAATAAGTTTTTGTTATTTATTTCTATTTGGTCGACAGCGATGTGTATTTCGATTCAATAATTTATTATTTCAACAGTTTTTTTACGTAATTCTAGATATTATATTTTATTTTAATAACTTGTAGTAAAATAAATAAGACTTGAAGAAATATGTGCACATAAAATATTGTAAGTACGTACTTACCTATTTAGACTTCCCTTTCAAAGAAGCGGAGTCTTTCACGAACGCTTTTCTCGTAAGAAAGAATCTAATAAAACTTTCCTAGAGATCAAAAGTATTTTCCGTTCTGGGCTCCGGACTTGCTTTAAAGGATTACTGGCAATTAACCTTTCCTACTTCGCGTACCTTTAAGGGGATAATTTATTTTTTTATTGTTTGCTGTAAACTTCGCTTGCATACTAATTTGCTGTGGCAAATCCAGGATTATCATTTGGGAGCTTGACGCCGTTTAGAGTGGGTTTTAGCAAAGCAAAAATTTAAAAATTAATACGTATCAAATTCGATAGTCTAACATTTTATAGAAATTGTAAACTTGAAGACAAAAATAATTATTTAAAGATAACTTATGACAATAATAGGGTAGTTGACTAAAAAAACTAATTATTCCATCAGTCAGATTTCCAAAAAATACTAGACACGTATTTTTTCTTTTTTCATATAAACAAAAAATGAAGACGACAGTGAGTTGAAAACTCGTGTGAGGAGTGACGTCACCAGCCACCACTCCTGATCTTTCATGCCTTTTATACTTTCCAATTTTTATTAATTTGATAAAAAAAAATATTTATACGTATCCAATATTTTTCTATAATCTGAATGACGGACTATATAAAATCATTTTTTTTTTACCCAGAAAACATCCCTATTGTCTCTTAGGTTGGTTTAAATTTAACTTGGAGGATTTTGTAGCTAAAGCAATAACAGCTGCATGGGTAGATTGATTGGGTTAAACTACGTTTGCCTCTGCTGGCTCGTGGATGGGTGACCATGTTTCAGCCATCTTGCCCTGGGGTATCGTATTAGCCCGCATATCGACTGACGCGGAGCTGGGGGGAGAGGAGCGGTGCAGAGCGGTGAAAAGTGGTCAGTGTTTCCACTGAAACGAAGCTGGGTGGAGAAGAGCGGTGAAGAGGGATGAAAAGTGATCAGTGTTTCCACTGAAGCGGAGCTGGGCGGAGAAGAGCGGTGAAAAGTGGTTAGTGTTTTCACTGAAGCGGAGTGTTTTTTTAAAAGGAAATGAGTCGCCTACTCGTAATGAGATGCAGAAAGGATTAAATTCCAGCTAGCAAAGCTATACCTTTACCTTAATCAACAGCCAACGTTAAAAATAAGGCTTGATTAATGTTATTTTATATTACTTTGAGCGAAAATGGACGAAAGGCGGCCACATTAAAAATTCATGAAAACAGTGTTTATTTTGGGATGAGAACCCCAAATAAACATTATTTTCCATGAATATTCTTCACGGTTCATAAATTAATTTAGTTTAACAAACTCCTTTTTTATATTATTATTTAGGGTTTCTGTAACTTAATCTACGAATAGGAAGTGGCGAAAGGCGGGCGTTTTGGGGGGACTATCTTATGTTATACTGACGTTAAAAAGTGCTGATTTTCAATCTAGTTTGAATAAATGATTTATGATTTTGAATAAATGGTTACATTTCTTTTGTTGTGATAGTACAACATTAACATTTCTTTTTTATTAGATGAACATATTAAATAAAAAAAAAAATATCAACGACAATTTAAGACAGTAATTACAGCTTAACGCTAACTTGTCCTAGAAAGTGAGAAAACTACCTCCTCAATAGAGGCTCTTCCTGTCAGAATATCAGAGGGATGCGTTAATGCGAGAAAGCGTCCCTCCGTTTCTAATTTAATATATTGGCGTGCGCTAATAACGTTAGTAGCGCAGGTGTGTGTATGACTGTATGCGTCCTAATTACAGAACAGATAAAATACAAAAATTGCAGCGGTGGCCCACGGGTATCGGCCGTGAGTTATAAGTTGTAGGTCTTAGGTTCAAACCTCGTCAGGCGCTTTACGATCTGTAAATTATTTCTTCTCTTCACCATTGCTCTAAAAACGGTGAAGGAAAACATCAGGAGGAAACCGGCATGTTCTAGAGGCAAAATCTTCGAAGAAATGTGACGTCTACCAAACCGCACTAAGGGTCGTGATGTTCCTGTGGAATTATCTTCTTCTTTACGATAGTTCGCCATCTGTTACGATTCCTGGCCGCTAGTATAGCATCATGCATTCAGGTGTCCAGAGATGAACGCATTTGGTCAGTCCATCCACCTTCTCAGTAACTATCAAATGTTCGAGGTTGCTTCCAACTTTTCTGGCAATATGGTAAATATTCTGAAAATTTTCGAAGGCTGACAGAGGAGAGTCTTATTGTGACACCCAGCTCTCGATCGACTGATTGGTATGGAATGCTGTCTAAGGAATTTGAACATCTTTCTCCAACACCATATCTCGAAAGCGTCAATGCGGTCTCGATCGGCTTTTTTGATGGTCCATGTCTCCGAACCATAACGAAGATTGAGAAAATGAGAGATCTGATAAGTTTCGTCTTACTCTTCCGTGAGATGTTGCGGTCACGCCATAATCTGTGTAGCTGAGACATAGCATTTTTGGCCATTCCTATTCCGATTCACATGAACCATTGTGGATTATAGACTAGACCTACTACTAGACCGACTAGAGATTATAGATTAGACCCCAGATAGTTGAAATTAACGACTATTTCTAGACTCAGCGCCCCAGTGATCTCTAGCGTGTTGGCGCCATCGACAACCATTACCTTCGTTTTTACATGGTTTATTCTGATGCCTAGTTCCAGACTGATGGTAGTGACCCTGTTCAGAAAAGCTGTCATCTCTGACTCCATAATATTGTAAACTGAAATTTTGTATTTCGTGTCGGGATTTTATTGTCCGGATTTAAGACGAGCCTCTCGTCCGGATGTGGGTCGTGGCGGTTAAATCCGTGTTTTGTTTTTGTGATAGAAATTAAGTCACAATTGTCACAATTGTTTTAAGCTAGCTGCTAAAATACTAATATCGTATACGTACCGTTTACGTATCGTAGTTTATTAGTAAGTTAGTATAATAAAGATTTACCTCGCCTTAAGACGGATACTCAGTTAGCTGCTGAAGATCTTTTTCAATATTTATTAGGTGTATTTTTTTAATCCTATGAGGAACATCCTATTTTAAGTCAACTCTTGTTATTTAATTTCAAGCTTTAACGTAGTCAAATCAAACTAACATTAATATTGGTTTAATAACTAATAGAATATTCGTTAGAGTTGAATTATATAAACTGAATATCTAAACGGCTGACCTTAGAGACCTCATTCCTATAATAGCCACTAAGTGGTTCTGGTATTCTATTTCAATTACTGTTAACATTGTGATATTGATAATGTAAGATATATATTTATTTATGAATCAACCTCAAATTTAATTCAAAACTTTTACTTATTCCGAATAACTCAATCATAGGCACTTTTAAATTGTCAAGGAAAGGAGGGAAAGATGAAGCTATACCCGATCGCTTTTGGCCGTTGGTCACGCGGGGTAATTGCGTAATGTGTTTCATTTTGACAGTGCAATATTACGCTTTTTATGTTCTTGCTAGTTTTGAAGCATATTTATAATTCATTGCTCCATATCTATACTAATATATAAAAGCTGAAGAATTTGTTTGTTTGATCGCGCTAATTTCAGGAACAACGGGCCCGATTTGAAAAATTCTTTTTGCTTGGGTTAGCCCATTAATTCAGGAAGGCTTTAGGCTACATAACATCACGCTGCGACCAATAGGAGCGCGGCGCAGCTAGTGTTAGATAAATGGGGCTAACTGGTCCCATTTATCTAACATATGGAGCAAGGAATTAGAAATATGCTTCAAAACCATCTAAACTGTTAGTAATAGTGTGTTGCGAAATTAGGGTGCTGGCTATCATTCTTACTAATTTGACAGTCGTTACGGGTCGTAAGAAGCCGGAAAGTCTTTACGATCAGTTTCACTAAGTAACTGGGTTGTGTAGGTCAGTTAGGCAGTCGCTCCATCAATGGGAAACCGAACCCTGGTCGGGAGACAACACCGGACTCTCGGCCATCGTAGGCGCGGGCTTGAGGGCGAGGCCGGGATCGACCGCGCGTTGTGTTTCACGCGCGCCTTCGGTTTCACGCGCGCCTTCGGTTTCACGCGCGCCTTTTAGAGGGAACAGCAGTGGTGCTTTCTCTATACAAACGTATTCTGCTGTTTTCAGCAATTTTGAAGTGAAACTTCTTTAGGCACGCTTGACTTGGGGAGTAAACTGGTGAAAGCGTTACGAAAAATGATCGGGCAAGGCGAACGGAAGCAAAGTATAGTCCTATTTCGTCTGTACTACAAACAAGGAGTTGGCCCATGTAAATATTGCATGACATGTCGAGTATGAAGTTGTGAGTTCGCATCTCGCCGAAGGCAATATATATTTTTTGGATCTTTTTAAGATTTGTTAACAATTGAGTCGAGTATGAAGTTGTGAGTTCGCATCTCGCCGAAGGCAATATATATTTTTTGGATCTTTTTAAGATTTGTTAACAATTGATTACCTAAGAGCACAAATAATTTATAAATTTCGTTCTGTTCTGGCCTTTATATTGTTTTATATATTTTTGCTGAACATTTCTGATATAATTGAAAGTATAGAAGCTTGAAGATATCGTCACAATACGATAATTGGACACAAAGTACAAATTGCTTTCGAGCCTCATAAGCTCAATTATTAAGCTAAGTACCTTGATTGATTAAGAACTATGAATTTCTACGAGAACATGACGCTGCGAACACCCCCCGACCCCCCTCATTGATTACCTCACCCCCCCGTGGATTATCTCGGGAACCAGAGGTCGTGGACTACCCGAGTTTGGGGTCCCCTGATTCACGAGGAAGAGCCCGACCTTTTGGCCCCGTGGGAATCCACTAACCCCCCCCCCCCCCCCCGACACCCTTTAGTTACCTCACCTCCCCGTGGATTATCTTGGGAACCAGAGGTCGTGGACTACCCGAGTTTGGGGTCCCCTGAATCAAGAGGAGGAGCCCGACCTTTTGGCCCCGAGGGAATCCACTCCCCCCTCTCCCCTTCCCCCGCAACCCCACGAAGCCTATGCCCCCCCCGACCCCCTTTAGTTACCTCACCCCCCCGTGGATTATCTCGGGAACCAGAGGTCGTGGACTACCCGAGATTGGGATCCCCTGATTCAGGAGGAAGAGCCCGACCTTTTGGCCCCGAGGGAATCCACTTTTTTTGAAGTGAAACTTCTTTAGGCACGCTTGACTTGGGGAGTAAACTGGCGAAAGCGTTACGAAAAATGATCGGGCAAGGCGAACGGAAGTGGGGGATATACGCACAGAGGCGCCCGTGGCGCGAGCTTGGTACTACAAGGTCTACAACGTTTTTTTTTTCTCAATAAAAATAGAAGATCTATGCAAAATTTTTGAAGTGAAACTTCTTTAGGCACGCTTGACTTGGGGAGTAAGCTGGCGAAAGCGTTACGAAAAATGATCGGGCAAGGCGAACGGAAGTTAAGTGGGGGATATAAGCACAGAGGCGCCCGTGGCGCGAGCTTGGTACTACAAGGTCTACGAGTTTTTTTTTATTTTTCAATAAAAATAGAAGATCTATGCAATTTTTTTTTTTTATTAAGTTTGAGACACGGATACACTTATTTATTTATTTAGTCCCTCCTGTATCCCCTCCCTTACTCCCCCCCCTCACCCCTTAATGTTCCCACGAAACTACCCCCCTCACCCCTTAATAATCCCACGAAACTACCCCCCCCCGACCCCCCTCATTGATTACCTCACCCCCCCGTGGATTATCTCGGGAACCAGAGGTCGTGGACTACCCGAGTTTGGGGTCCCCTGAATCAGGAGGAAGAGCCCGACCTTTTGGCCCCGAGGGAATCCACTCCCCCCTCTCCTCCTCCCCCCTACCCCCGCAACCCCACGAAACTACCCCCCCCCCGACCCCCTCATTGATTACCTCACCCCCCCGTGGATTATCCGAAATATTTTTTCCGAAATTTAATTATTAAAACAAATACGATACTTCAAAATCGCAAAAAATAACCCATTTTTAACGTGATGTTCAGATGACTATTAGAAAAATGTAAAAGCATAGCTATACTTTTTCTCTAAATTATTATATAAACATCATTGAGATTTGTCGTGTTTTGAAAAAGAAAATAGCGGAATACGAAACGTCTTTTGGTCAACGTTTTTGTAGGTATAATCAGCCTGAGCTGCAACTGTCCTTTTCGCACTTTACTGGGAGAGGTTGGAAACAGTGCGACGGCAATAGTTTCTTCAAATACCTATTTTCCAAATTTCTCGGTACTAGAGTCCCCTTAAGAGATGTCAGCACATCGTGACGGGGTCCACGAAGACCAATGCCTGGGTCAGAGTTGTGGGTTGGTCAAAAGAGAAACCGTGGTCCTGGCACACAGGCAAGTGAAAAAACACGGGTGAGTGAAAAAACACGGGTGAGTTTTAGTCAGTAAAAGTCTGACACGCCCATCCCCGCTCCGCCCAAAGCGCGAGAGGTCATTTGATGATTTCTCATCCACACAAAAAAAAAAGCACAGTTGAGAAAAGGCTAGGCAATTAATGATGATGATGACTCCATAACTATAAATTCAAACTTGTCTGTTCTATACGTTGGTGTTCATGCGATTTATTCGTAGATATCGATAACATTTAAAGCCTAAATACGACGATACGAAGCAATTCTGGTTGGTAGAACAACTTCCATAAAGTTTTCATGTGCGCTAAAGTCGCGACCAGCTGTGCGCATTGTACCTGTTATATTTTTTAAGCCTTATAAATTTGACCTTGACCACAATCCCGCCTGACGGTAAGGCAGTGATGCAATCATTGATGGTAAAGCGCACTAGTTTATTCAGAGCTTATTCACTCTAGCCTTCAACATTCAGGAAGAAAGTCTTGAATATTGTTGTAAGACAATTTGGTTGCCATGGTATCGATTGATACCAGAAAGATACTAAGAAATTGTAAAGAGACTAACAGTTTAATGCGTCTCCCACGCCGCGCGGTATCGATCAGGGCTCTTAGCTATCATAGAAAGGTAACGACGATATCGTATTTCTCAATATCAAGGCTTTTATTTAGGGTTTGCTGGCATTAACAAGTCCGAATTAGATTTCAATATTTTTCTTGATGGATAATGTTGTCTCGAACATATACTGGAAAATGTAACACGTCAAGCAATTTCTCTAGAGATCTGAGATGGAGAAAACGAAAAATAGCAACAAAAAATAAAAATCAACCTGATTTCCCACTTTCGCTAGAAACGGGTACTAAAGAAATTTACATATTTACACGATCTGATTTTTAAAACAGAACCATCTTGTTTAGTCTTGTTTTACGAATTTATTTCAGAGGGTTTTTGTAGTACTCGTATACAAAAATTAGCATAATATCTTTTTATTCACTTAAGTTATCAGAAATTTATAAAGACAGGTATGTAGGTAAATACACCCTCACTTAACCAGTTCTGTTTTAAGTTCTGCGAATAGGGAGGAGAGCCGGTTACTTGTTTATATATCTGGGCCCAAGTCAATTGAAGATTCCGGAATGCTACTGACCCTATAAGAAGCGAAACCTTTTTAAAACTTTGCTATAACGGAGAAGTGCCCTACGCTTAGAAGTCGTATTTAATACTGCTTTGAATACACACACCTTTCCTTATGTTATCTCCCTAATCCTTTATTATAAAACTAGCGACCTGCCCCGGCTTCACACGGGTGCAGTGCTGATACTATGTAAATACAATACAGAAAAAATGTGAAGTTGTATATAAAACACAGGGGAACGCCGCTCCCGCCGCCCCGGCCTTACGGTACCGACGCAAACGCGACGCCCCGCAATTGTTAAATCTGTTCTATCTTCGAAAATATTCATTTAAATCATATTCTGTAAAAGGGGATATATCTACATAGTTATATTAAATCAACAATGTATACAGGGTATTAAATTGGATAAGGATTAATGTTGTATTGTTTAAAATCGCTTCGAAAATTAGCCAGTACATGTCGTAAAAAGTAAATGACAAAAATATTAATGTGGGATATCCATAAGAGATAGACACATGTCAACAAATGTTGTATGTTTTCAATGTGTACAATATTTAGTACATTATTTTGATAAATCTCGTAGGGTTCAGCCTAGGTTTCATTGCAAATGCAGAAAAACTGTAATTATTTACGACATCACATTAGAAACCTCAAAAATAATAGTATTTCTTCACTATATAATAGTTGGTATTATACATATAAACCTTTCTCTTTAATCACTCTATAGAAAAAAACAGCATCAAATCCGTTGCGTAGTTTAAAAGATTCAATCATACTTAGGGGCACAGGGAAAGAGAAAGCGACTTTGTTTTATACCATGTAGTGATATTATAAACATGAAATTTTGTATGGATGGATGAATGTTTATTACTCTTTCACGCAAAACCATTAAATGGATTTGCACAAAATTTGGCACGCAGATGGTTTATAGACAGGATTAACACATAGTGTACTTTTTATTGCGACATTCTCACATGATATAAACTTATGCGGGTCAAACCGCGGGCAACATTCTTAAAAGCAAGGAGTTTCACATCGAACAATATCAAAGCTTGGAGTTTCACATCGACAATATCAAAGCAAGGAGTTTCACATCGAACAATATCAAAGCAAGGAGTTTCACATCGAACAATGTCAAAGCAAGGAGTTTCACATCGAACAATGTCAAAGCAAGGAGTTTCACATCGAACAATGTCAAAGCAAGGAGTTTCACATCTAACAATATCAAAGCAAGGAGTTTCAAATCGAACAATGTCAAAGCAAGGAGTTTCACATCGAACAATGTCAAAGCAAGGAGTTTCACATCGAACAATGTCAAAGCATGGAGTTTCACATCGACAATATCAAAGCAAGGAGTTTCACATCGAACAATGTCAAAGCAAGGAGTTTCACATCGAACAATGTCAAAGCAAGGAGTTTCACATCGACAATATCAAAGCAAGGAGTTTCACATCGAACAATGTCAAAGCAAGGAGTTTCACATCGAACAATGTCAAAGCAAGGAGTTTCACATCGAACAATATCAAAGCAAGGAGTTTCATATCGAACAATATCAAAGCAAGGAGTTTCACATCGAACAATATCAAAGCAAGGAGTTTCACATCGAACAATATCAAAGCAAGGAGTTTCACATCGAACAATATCAAAGCAAGGAGTTTCACATCGAACAATATCAAAGCAAGGAGTTTCACATCGAACACTATCAAAGCAAGGAGTTTCACATCGAACAATATCAAAGCAAGAAGTTTCACATCGAACAATGTCAAAGCAAGGAGTTTCACATCGAACACTATCAAAGCAAGGAGTTTCACATCGAACAATATCAAAGCAAGAAGTTTCACATCGAACAATGTCAAAGCCAGCCTACTTAAAATAAAGGGCGCGCCTTTTTTAATAGAACTGGACACAGTCAATGGCGCCGATTCTCTTGTTCACAAACTAAACTAATTTTAAGCTAAGTGCATGTTTGTCTTTCTATTTCATTAAGAAAAGGATAGAAGATAACATTTTAGTTTTTTCAACAATTTAAAAACATGGCGACCAAAAATACAGCAAATTTACGTCAAGCGGGGACTAATTTGACAGGTCTAAACTGACATATTATGTTCTGTTCTTTTCTTAATGAAATATAAAGAAAAAGAGGCACTGAACTTAAATTTAGTTTAGTTTGTGAACAACGGAATCGGGGCCAATGCCAGACTCTGGATTACTACTGAGAATATTCCATCACTTCTTCCCAGCGAAAGAACAAGGAAGTGACGAAGGACGGGCATCTAGCGGGGCTATTGAGACACTTTTTCTCGGTAGTAGGCTTTAAGAAGAAGAAAGAAGAAGAAGAAGGTCGTGTTGCTGCGTTTAACATTGCTCGCTCAACTGCCGTCTTCCTTCTTAGACTCTTAATAAACTAGCGCGCTTTACCATCAACGATCGCATCACTGCTTACCATCAGGCGGGATTACGGTCAAGCGCTAGTTTATAATTATTAAAAAAAAAATGTAACTACGAAAACCTTACCAACTTTGCCAAACAAAAGGACAACGATGGGCTAATCTTCATATTTAATAGAAGCTCTCAACATACGTAGCCTGCCTAGAATACAGTTTTTATATCTATCTTAACTGATATAACAAAGAGAAAAAAAAAATATTTTTGGTCTAGTATGTTTCATTAAATCCTTTCCATCAGTTGGATCCGGTTAGATTAGAAGCCAATCCCAACATAGTTTCTTGGTGGTAGACCATATCATCGGCTGCCGCCAGAATTACCACCCACCAGACAAAGTCTTACCGCCAAGTGATTTGTTGTTTTCCGGCATGATGTCTGGTGAAGCCATACGGGTCTGAGCAGTTGTGTTGCGTTGTGTGCCGGGTACGATGTGCCAAATGTTGTTGTGTCGGGAGTTTAGGGTTTCCAGATCAATCTCCCTCTGGAGCAGCAGCGTTGGTCGTGTTGTTGGGTTTAACATAGTATCACCTCGCTTAACTGCCGTCTTACTCCCAATTCATTCAATTTTTTTTGAGTGGCTAGGCTCTTATTAATCTAGCGCGCTTTAACATCGACGATTGCTTTATTGCTTTGGTACCATCAGGCAGGATTGCGGTCAAGCACTAGTTTATAATTATGGAAAAAAGACATAGTTGGGAAAAGACTAGGTAGACAATAACAATGAAGATATTTGATTTGCTAAAACGAATGAAAATATTTGTGTAAATAGTGATGTGTATTAGGATATAAAATACGGCTCATATCTCGATGATCTTTAGGATCAAGATACGCTGGTGAAATCATGGGGCGCAGTTATTAATCTTAAAATTGGCCAAATGTTGTTGTGTTGGGGGTTTGGTCGTGGAGGGTCTTCGGATCAATCTCCCTTTGGCGCAGCATCGTTGGTCGTGTTGTTGGGTTTAACATTGCATCACCTCGCTCAACTGCCGTCTTCCTTGCTATTCGCTCAGTTTTTCTGAGTGAATAGGCTCTTAATAAACTAGCGCGCTTTACCATCAACGATCGCATCACTCCTTACCATCAGGCGGGATTGCGGTCAAGTGCTAGTTTATAATTATTTTTTAAAAAAAGGGCTAGGATTTTCCTTGACCACAGCATTGCCATACAACATGGCTTTACAACCAGTCTTTAGGTTCACTACCTGTTAACAGCGAGGAATTGGTATAAAATTTTATCCTCTTTGATAAATAATAATATTATGCTAAATCGTGCTAACTTCCAAGTTCCCAATTCGTAGACCGGGGATCAATCAATGATGCTTAAACCAAAATCTAAGCTAAAGGCTGTTTATTCTCAACAAATAAATGTCGCTCTTGGCAACAATTCTCAAATATTATTATAACCCACTAATAGTTTTATCCGTCTCTCAGCGTATCTATCACGGCTCTTAGCTATCATAGAAGTGTAACAACCATATCTTATCTGCCCAATACGATATAATAATATAGATTTGCTCCTGTACTAACGTGTTGTTTTTTCGTATATCTGTGTGAGTTTACTTTGGAACTGTTGTACGAATAATTTCTGCCGCTCCCTCGGGCGATTGAATTTAGAAACTTCTTTGAAGTTCTAATTCTCTGTGGTATTACCCTGCTTATTGTTGTGGCTTGCTACAAGACGTAATTTATGAAAGTGCCAGACAATCTCAACGGAGCTATCGGTACGGGAGATAGCGACAGTGCACAGGTGTGCGCGCACAGACTTACGTGGCCAAAATGTATGAAACTGTATTTTTTTTATAACCAATGAAAAATAAACACAACAGTTATACAAATAAATGGTTATAGGACGAGTCTCCATCTTTTTTCTTTCTTTCTTCATACTAATTTAAAATAAAATGAAAACTATGAAACGATAAAATCATTACTGCTATTTATTGAGCGAGGTGATGCAATGTTAAACCCAACAACACGACCCAACGATGCTGCGCCAAAGGCAGATTGATCTGAAGACCCTCCATGACCAAACTCCCACAACAATATTTGGCGAATCGTACCCGGCACACATCGCAACACAACTGCTCAGACCCGCCCTCCGTACGGCTACACCAAACATCATGCCGAAACACGACGAATCGCTTGGCGGCAAGACTTTGTCTGGTGGGTAGTAACTTCTGCCGGCGGCCGATGTTATGGGCCTACTACCGAGTAATTCCATAGATATGGATCAATAAATTACCAATGTGTTTTCAAAATGATTCCAATTGATGGTTATAATATGTTATCCAAATTAGGTTGCTAGTTATGAGCCTATTCACTCTAGTTCAAGGCTAATCTAACAGAAAAACACTGAAAAGTTGTTGACAAACTCAAGTATTTTTCCTTCGGTAATTTTCTAGTCATATCTTAAAACAGTTATTCATCGAATATACTAAAAAATAGGCGACAAATAAATGTAGACATTATTATCATTTTCTATTTTTAGTTGTCAGATATTCAGCGTCAAAAGTTAGTGGAATTATCGGAGAAAACACGACATCGTGGTTTTTTTTCCAAATTAATATTACGATACAAAACAAAACATATGGACAATAGAGGTAGGTCAGACATTTATTGTACAATTAACGAAACTCTGACGATGTAATCGGGTATCGGTATATTATCAACGATATAATAAAAGGAAAAAAAGATTTATATTGTTACTTTTGGAAGCCAATGGCCGCTCCCAATAGTTGTTACTTGAAGTATGAGCTGAGGAAATCTGTTTTCTATTGATTTATCGTGCTAAGATAACGATAGCCATCGCGTCAAAAATACAATACAAAAAAAACTGATTTTGAAACTGATAAAACAAATGATAACGGCTCCGGCCAATGAGCCGGCGACAATCAGAATTTTTTAGTTTTGTCTTATGTCGATATCAATCCCGTCTTAGGAGTTTCGAGAATTTAACCATGTATGTACGTACAATGTTATTCTTTGTTTATCCGAAACCTGAATATCGTTTGTTCATAATAAGCAACTGGATCGATTCAAATCATTTTTACACTATGTTATATTTTTTCCCAAATACATTTAGAAATTGTTGCAGTGTGGGTACCGAGCACCCCACTCAGTTTACGATAGATCAGTACTGCACACAGCTGACGTCAGAGGTCAACGCACCGGTCAGATAACAAACTCATAACTTTGTGGTTTTTCATAATATCTTTTTGAAATTTTGTACACAAGATTCTTTACTTAAAAATACTAGACACGAGTTTTGGGTGTCGCATAAACATAAAATAATGTTGTATAGTAAAGGTTTCGTTGAGGCTTCTCTTCACGTATTCCACAGAGCCTTAAAGACTAAGGTCTTCAATCAAAGCTTCCTGCCAGTCATGACTTACGGACCCGAAACCCGAAACGTGGACATTCACGGTACGTCTGGTAAATAAATTAAGGTCGCCAACGCGCTATGGAACGGGCTACACCTGTAGTCTCTCTGCGAGGTCAAATCCTCAATAATCTACTGTGTCCTACGATATTACTTGATAAAACTTGATCAGACTTTTGAGTCATTACTAACGGCTTAACATGCTTTTGGGTGGATGGGTCACCCATCCGCGGAGTAACCGCGGTAAGCGTAGCTTTGATCGATGTACTTTTGCAGCTGTTACTATTTAAACACGGCTCGGTGATTCATAAACAGTTGTTTAGAAACCAATGAATTAAAAATAAAGAACAGTTGTATGGGTACAAAACAAGTATGTAACATAATATGGTTCTCAAAGGGTTATTCCCTTTGAGAACCAAGGTTAAATGAAAGCTTTCACTGTAAAAGTAAAAAATACGGAAAATTTTATGTGATTTCTCATAAGAAAACTACTACACTACTTTTTTACTTCAGCATTTCAGTACGAAATTAATGACGCCCTTTGTCTAAAATATCACTGTTTTTCTTTTGTTTGACTACCAGCTCATTGGTTGCCTAGCTTTCCGGTGTTTAGCGTTAAAAACACTGTCGAATTTGCAACTCCTGACACTAAGAAGTGCGGTGAAAATCCAGTCCGTGAAGTGAATTCACCGCGAAAAAGCGAAAAAAGAAGTCACGTGTTTTCCTGCGGTGATTTTTGTTAGACGCCAATAGTTTTATAATACTTTTTGTCAATAACTAGGTAACTGACTCGACAGACATTGGCAAAACACAAAAACTAAAATTATCCATATAAAAATCCCATAAAAGAAAGGACTTTCAGTTTTTTCCAATTAACCGGACAACATTTGCAATTTAATTGACCCTAAAATCTTTATGCAGACTACTATGAACATTTTAAAATATAAAATACCCAAATTGGTTCAGCCGGTCAGCAAACATATTTGGGAAATAAAAATTGTTTGAAAATCAGATATCTTTAAAACAGTTTTCCATCCTCTAATATTCGGCTCTCAAATGAGTTTAGCTCAAGAAGGGGTTGAAAATATGTATATTGAAAATAAAAATGCTTGGCATTTAAAAACGAGGCAGAAACAAACCAATTAGTCACCTTCACAACATATCAATTTATTCACATAGATTAAACAAATGGCCGTTAGCGGATTTAGGCCAACATTTTTACTGGTTTCTGCTCGTAAATAAATGTCTGAATAAAAACGCGCGTTGGATTTTAACAATAAGTATAAGTAATAGGTGCAAAAATAGACGTACTTTTAAAGATAGAATCTTTAACCAATATTATTTTCTTTTTTACTTTGTAGTAAAAATAGACTGTTACTGGTAAAGTTTTAGCGTAGGTGAACTTCCGACTCACTATTATCATCATCTATTGGTTTTTTTTTTTTTTTTTTGATGTGGCATCTCGTAGTTGACCTTGAGAAGTCGTGACTACTTAACCGGACTATCCTGTGGCTGCCTTAAATGAATTTAAAGCCTCCAGCCAGGGCGACTAAAAACTAAGCGACTACACGCTAAGGACACCCCCTGTGGGGTACGAACCTCGTCTTAGGGCGTCGCTGGAGAGAACAGCAAGGGACGGGTGGATCGAATTTTTATTTTAATTCGGTTTGATGACCGCGACGTTTCCTAGTTCTAGCTCTGAGAAGAAGCGTTCGAAACACTCGAGGTCATAGTTGGGAATTTATATTTACTGGCTCAGCTGCGGCGCGGGCTGGCCTTCATCGGACAAGGGACGGGGGAGGGGACTACTACGTTGAACGCGTCGCGATGGACCTCGGCGGCGAGGTCGGTAGGTCGGTCTTTTTTGTGTGTTGTGCTGGTGGCCCCATTGGCCTCTTGGAGGAGGGTTAAGGGGTCATCGGGGTCTGTGAGGGCATGCCGTGGACGACGAAGCTTGGAGATGGTGGAGGGGGTATAGTTACCAGCCGGGATTGCGGGCGATCTATTGTTTATACAATCATTCTTCTTCATCTCAGCGTTAATCCCAGTCGTATCCGAAGCTTTTCAGCTTTGGAGTCTAGGGTCCGCTTTTACCAGTCTAACTGCTCATTTTGGCTAAACTTCGATATTTTCCATGAAGCGACTGTCGTCTGACCTTCACAACCCGAAGGCGATATCGAAGCATTGCAGTTAGACCAATTGTAGGACTTTTGAGGGCTCCAACAACCCGTAACGACTGCCACTAGATGTTCGTATGGCAACCGGGACCAACGGCTTAACGTGCTTTCCAAGGCACGACCAGACCAGTGCAAATATTCATATTCATGCATACAAATATTTGCACTGCGCGCCTCCTTGCGCAGCGGCCGCGTTCGCTACCGCTACGCCACGGAGGCTATCAATTTTTGGGTCTTGTATGTTTCGTTAAATACTAATGGTTATACAGTTGCAACATAGTTTCTTGGTGGTATACAATCATTATATTTATATAATTGTTTATTTTTTGAACTCAGCAATGCATAATTATGTAAGCTGTCACGCCCGTTATGCCTGGAGTCTTTTATTTAGGTGATAAGTTTTTACATGCTTACATTTTGTAACATCATACCATAGTGTAGCTATGAGTTTACATTATAAGACTCAATCGTCGATATCGAGCGCGTTTGACTCATCGATTGGTCCGCTACAAGGTTGTAAGAACTCAATGAGAGCACCATACGCGCTCGATATCGACGATCGAGTCTCGTAATGAAATCTCATGGTAGCTACCAGGCCCATCAGAATACCGCTGCGACATTTAAATGTAGAAGCCTTTTGACCTCGTAAGGGACTTTCTGGTTATTGTTACTTTTTTATATATTTTATACTTGTTTTTATACTTAATTGTGTCAACTTAGTTTAGTTTTAAGATTTTCCTGTACGAATCATAATAAATATTTTTTTGTTATTAAGTTGACAATGTCAATCAAACACACTCCACGCTCACTTCATTAGAGTTGTCACAGTGAGTTGGTTACAGAATCGCACTACAGAGCTGTAATTTTTTTTTTTTTTAAATACGGTAAAATTTATTAAGTAATGTAGTAAAAACAGATTTTTTGTTTGCCGCTTTGGGGTGGAGCGGAAGGGCGTGTCAGATTTTTACTGACTAAAACCCACCCGTGTTCCTTCACTTCCCTGTGCGCCAGGGCTACGATTTCTTGTTTAACCAACCCGCAACCCCGACCCAGGAGGCATCGGTCTTCGTGGATCTCGTCACGATGTGCTGACATCTCTTTGAGGTGCGCGTGAAACACAACGCGCTGTCGACTCGGACCTTAAACAAAAAACACCTTACTTGCAAAAAACTCTTAGCGAAAATAAAGTAAGAATGCTGGCAGGATGCAAACCATGCGGGGGGAAGGGAAAATTTCATGAGAACGAAATTGCAGGCAGAACCTAGTATAAAATAAATAGTGTACTACGTTGGACATTTTTTTTTGCTATGAAGTAAAATTTTTTCAAGTAATATAGATTTCATTCCTACCATTTTGTACGGAAGTACGCCACCAGTAGCTCTGAGATACTTGTCAACGTCTGTCATGGCTCCTAGATACATGTGATTATATATTCATGTTCTGTGTTTCTGCTGTCTGTACTTTTCTGTATTTTTATATTTGTATATATAGTGATATATGATACACTTAACGTATATAGTTATTGTATAATCTATGTAAATAGTACACTGTAGACTATCTACACTATTTCTTTATCCTACCCCTTAGAATTTCATCCAAAGGTTGTCTGTAAAAGATCGCTCTTAGTGATAAGACCGCCCATTGTGTCACCCTTTGTAAAATATTTTTATTTATGTTCTGTAATCAATATGGTGTACATAATAAAGAGTATTCTATTGTATTGTATTCTATTCTATACTATATTTGACAGTTTCTGGTAGCTTGGCCTGCTATCGTCCGTATCATAAGTAATTGACTTCCGATTATCGGTCACCTCTACATAACCTTAACGAACTAAGTTACAACATCATCGAAGTCCGTCCAGCTTCATTTTCATACTAATGAAATCCCGACCGATTTCAGCCACGGCGACCGTGTTCCAACTCCGGTTTTGCCGTTGATGTCCTTACATGTGGCTTATGTAGTAATTTTTTTTCGTAAAAATCCTCGCAAATTCCTGGCATGATAGCATACTGTACACATAATTATAGCTAATAGCCGCAGGTGGTCGGGCTTTCAGCTCGTTGCGTCATACATCCAGCTCAACGAGCCGCCGGTTTTCAAAGGCTTTAGCGCTAGATTTAATAAGCGCTCTTGCACTGGTTCATGGTTCGCTTCAGCACATCTTGGTACCTGAGGAGTTGTGCTCCATACTTCCGCTTGCCTTCCTTAAGTTCTGATTAAATGATGCGCTTCGATATTCTTTTCTTCTTCATACGCGTTACACGTCCGCACTACCGAAGGTGACGCCGCATAAGATACGACTCAATGCCACTTACATTGGCCCTTCGCATCACTTTAGTATTCCGTACGCGGTCAGGCCATTAGATGTGAAGTATTTTCTGTAAGTACTTGAGGTGGAATCGGTCTAGTATACGGATGTGACGGCGATACACTGTTCATGTTTCGGCAGAGTATGCCATGCAGCACGACTGCCATGTAGATAGCGGTCTTCGTTGCCAGCTTAACGTCGTACAAGCTAAAGACCTTAGAGTCCAGCTTGCCAAAGGCCGCTGCAGCAGCGCCGATCAAGATGCAAAGATCAGACTTTGATGATGTTGTGCTCCTTAGATAGCTACGTCAGCTCATCCCCTCATAGTAGAATATTTAGTGACTCGTGACCATGAATGTCCAAAAACATCACTTCCGTCTTTTTGACACTGATTTTTAAGCCAAATTTTGGGCACGACCCATAGAAATCGGACATTTTCGCCTGCTGTTGCTGACCCCCTGGAGATTATGCTACGAAGCACAGGTTATCGTAGCAGAATCTCCAATCGTCATTTTCATACATAAGTCGAGTTATAAATACTTACCCTTATTATTCTTCTTTACAAAACTGTATGAAAAGCCTCATGATGAAAGAGTAGGACTAGGAATACTGTATGCAATGTAATGAATGTGTGGGGGTAAATAGCTTTTCAAAGGACTGTCGCGACATTACAATTTGTGCACGTTCCACAGTGCAAGGTCAAGCGGTTTTCTCAATAATTAATGGCATCGATTCCTTTGTTCACAAAGTAAAGTCAATTTAAGTTAAGTGAATCTTATTTTTCTATTTCATAAAGAATAAGACAAGAGTCTAGTCAAATTTGTTTGCACCCGGCGTAAGTTGACGTATTTTTAGAAGCCATGTTTAAATCATGTGTAAACCTTGTCTATGGAGAAACTTAAGGTGACAAGACTAAGGTCTATTTTAAGAAAAGGATTACTTAATGAAACAGAAAGAAAAAAATGTGTCGTGGATGCCGTTATCTTGTTAAATGTAACCTAAGAAAATATGCCTCGGTTATGGAACTATTTATAGAATGGACCATTTTTTTTATAGCGTTTCTATTCCTCCATTTCAACCTTACCCTTTTCGGGTATTTTATATTGTAATACCTTGTAATAAAGCCCTTTTTATCGTCAATAAATAACCCTCTAATCTCTTTATTGCAAACTTCTTGGTTGGGGTTAACTTTTTAGAATATATATTTATAGTTTTTATTTAAATTTTGTCTTTTTTATGTTTTCTTGTATCTGTCAACGGCTTTGTATTTTAAATTTTTTGTTATACATATAATGAATATTTTCCACTAAAATGATTATTTCATACCGAGATTTTATTTGGTTTCATCCCACCAATCTAATACACATTCCATTTTCATCGCTTTTATTGACACGAAAAAGGGCGTTATAATGTAAGTCGAGTTTAAGGGGAAAACAAAATTAACACGGGTCCACGAAGACCAATGCCTCCTGGGTCAGGGTTGTGGATTGGTTTAAAAAGAAACCGTGGCCCAGGCGCATAGGCAAGTGAAGGAACACAACTGGATTTTAGTCAGTCTGACATGCCTTTCCGCTTAGCTCAGAGCGGGAGACGTCATTTAATGATTTTCCATTCAAAACAAAAGGTAGTCAGAATACCAAAACATCTGTCAACTCGTTCTATCAAGGGGTATCATCGTGTTACAGTTACCTAGTGACTGGTTTGAAGAGGTGAGGTAAATCAGTCGCTCTCTATGTACTATACAGGTATTCTCTGGAACCCGACCCAATATAACTGGAAAACGACCCAATATAACTGGGAAAAGGCTAGGCAGATGATAAGTTAATCTTCATCATCATCATCATCAACCTTTTTATCGTCCCACTGCTGGGCACAAGTCTCCTCTCATACAGAGAAGGATTGAGCGTAATCACCACGCTTGCTCAATGCGGGTTGGCGATTTCAGACTTAAAGTCCAGGTTTCTTCAAGATGTGTTCCTTCACCTTCAGTCATTGGTGTCCAAGATACACTTAGAAAGTACATATAACTTTAGAAAAGTTACATTGGTACTTGCCTGACCTGGAATCGAACCCGCACACTCATACTTGAGAGGCTGGTGTTTTAACCACTAGGCCACCACGACATTACTAGGCCACCACGACATTGGTGATTGACATTAATTGTTTTTATTTAATTGACATTATAAACTAGTGATTGACATTAATTGTCTACTGACTCCATCATCATCATCTCAGCGTTAATCTTAGTCAATTGTCTACTGAGTACTTTGTGCTAATATTTATATTCTATCTCGTAAAGGGCGCTCTATCTAACGAGTATTTTAACAAAGAAAAACATCAAAAGGCGTACAAAGACAGGTGGTGTATAAAGATAGGTGGATAAAGAGAAATAAGATAGAAATTACGGTGTCAAAGGTTGGAAGTGAAATTGTACCCGTCGGCGTCCATGCATGACATGATTTAAATTTGCAATTAAATTTAAATTTGCAATTGTAACTCAAAGCCAGTACACACTATGTAGCCAGGCATATTATACGTTACGGAATTGCATCGCTGACAGGGGTATTCGGCACTGGTGCAGCTACACAGGAGCTTAACTTAGCATTCGGGAACACCGTTGGAGCTGCTGAACCTTGGACAAAACTGTCTTTGCATTGTGTAGATTCAATTTCTTAGTATTGTATAATTGCATGGAACACGTGTGAGCACGATCTACTTGCTGTAAAGCATCTATTTGTTGGGTTAGTCATTTATTGACTTGATAGTGCTATGGCTGTTGAGAGTATGTCATGCTCACTCAAATGTCTCGCTGGTGGTGGCGTGTGTGTTGGGTCATTAGGTTCCCTTCAATATGGTTGAGCTGAATGATGCTGATCCATACGTCATGTTCGTGAACGGATGCCGTCAGAGGGGACTGGTCATCTCTTAGCTGCTACGGCGTATTTTAAATTCTGAATTGTTGTTTTTAAGCTATTGCATAGCTTCTATCGCGGGCCTTGAGCGCGGGGACCGAATCCAGAAATTCCGTAACGAAAAAACCTCACGCTCCCCATCGTCTAACGTCGTTTCAGTTCGGCAGTCTTCGGCACGGTATGTTTGTGTGCGTGCGACTACATCTTTTGAAAACAATTTATAGATTTTCAAAAAGAGCATGCATATTGCAGGGCGCGAACTCAGTTCTACTCGCTTGCCATGTCACTGATAGTCGCGATGTGCTAAACTTGCGATTAATTTTCTCTCTGAAATAGGTCTTCTATAGAGATATGTCATAGACGTCATCGACGTTGTCATGGCTACCTTAAAAACTTTTCATATAATTAATTATTAAGTACTTTTATTCAAATTAATTTAGTAGTGTTTTAATAAAATAGCGTTTTTTTAACGGAAAAGCTAAGATGAATGTCACGCTAATTTTTCATTGGACTTTTAAATTATTTATAGTGTTGTTTACTAAATAAAAGCGCGTGATTTTATAGAGTAAAAAGTGCTCATGCGGCCGTTTTTTCAATTGTTGCAAGAATTCAAAAGACTGTCTTTAAATAGTGTTCAGACGATTGCTCAAAGTGTATTAGATTTCATTAGTAATAGAAATGGCATTTCAATAATGACTTTCAACTGCCAAAGTCTAAATAGTCATAAATACGATTTACAAGATTCAGTTACGAGACAAACAAATGTGTTACTTCTTACCGAAACTTGCATGACGCATGATAATCCAATTGAAATACCTAATTTTAATTGTATTGTTCAGTTCAAACGAGATACTGTTTCAAAAGGTGGGGTAGCTATTTACCAAAATAAAAATGATATTACTAATATTATGACTCCGAATATTGAAATAAATATTGCACACGTTAGCGATGTTAATGTTAGGCGCTCAGTTGTTGGAGATATTTGTGCGTGCTTATGCAAACTTAGAAATGGCCTACAAATAGTTATGGTAGCAATTTACATTTCTCCGAATTCAAAATTGGACGAGGTAGAGCATTTTATTCATCGCACTTTACTGGAGTACACTGAAGAAGGCTCGAAAATACTTGGTACAAATGGTAATAAATTTCCACTTATCTTGGCTGGCGATTTCAACATTAACTTCGCTGATAAAAAATCAAAGCGGTTGACAACTTTTCTATCAAAAAAATTGAATTTGAAAATGAATAATGATCCACAAGAGTCCACAACAAAATATGGGACCACCATTGACGCGGTATTTTCTAGGTATTTAGAGGATATTAAGTCGCAAACTTATGTTTCTTATTTCAGTTATCATAAACCTATAGTTTCAATGATAAATATTCCTGAAAAACCAACAGCTACTGTAAGGTAATAAAACCCAAATGTATTGTAAAATAATAAAAATATTTTAAATAATATTAACTTTTTATTTATTTAATAAAAGAAAAATTTGTTTTCTTATCGGTCACCACGCTCAAAAAGTGTAACTTGAATTAATATCAAAGAAAAAGAAATACTGCATAAATAAAATAAACAAATAATTATAATTGCATAAATTGATACAAAATGCTATGCAATAGCTTTACCGCGGCAGTCCCCGAGTGCCACACGTCTTTTTTTTTTTTCCATAATGGACGCTCTCAGCACAATATATTTCTGCATCGTTTTCACACGATTGATTTCAAAATGAATGATGTAATCAAATATTTGTATCAATAGCTTGATAATTTAAAAGAGTGTCCATGGAGTTTCTTGCCCGTTCTTCTCCATAGGTACCTACTGTTTGGAATGGGCGACTAGCTTCACCTTACTGACTGACCGACCTTCTGACAATTCAAAAGTGCCTGTAACTGGTTTATTTGAAATAAATGCTTTGATTTTGATTTTTGATTTTGACAAAAACCTTACTAAGGGCTGTATAATATAATAGAAATAAAGTAAAATTCGTTTAAATAAGACTATTTAAATATCCATATTGAATTAGAATTACATTATTATGCTAGTCATGAAGAAAAGAAAAGTCAAGCTATATGATGTTCTGTATAGTTAAGTGATTGACGCGTTTTCAAATTAGGGGCCAAAAACATCAATTTCATGAATTTAAACTTTTTTTAATTTTTCTTATTTTTGTATTTGGGTAAGTTCCGAATAAGAAATTCATCATATTTATCAAATTAACCACAAATACAATAATTTCAGTGACACAAATGACTCACATAATTAGTCAAATGATATTTTGTGAAATACTGTTGAGGCATTTGACTAATGATAATACAATTTTGGAAAATAATCTTGACAGTTATTTATAATGAACGTAATAGAAATGTCAATAAAATATAAAACATTTAACAAAATCATCAATCAAACATATTTTACTTAATATAACTGACGAGAATCATGTCTAATGCCCATGTTGTACCGACTCCTAAAAAGATTGGAGACTCTGTTCTCGAAGTTGTTGACAGTTACGTTTACGTGGGACAAACTATCCAGCTAGGAAGGTCAAACTTCGAGAAAGAGGTCAATCGCCGAATTCAACTCGCCTGGGCTGCTTTCGGGAAGCTACGTAGAATCTTCTCGTCCGAAATACCGCAGTGTCTCAAGACAAAAGTCTTCGACCAGTGAGTGACTTATGGAATTGAGACGTGGTCGCTAACAATGGGCCTTATAAGAAGGCTCAAGGTCACTCAAAGGGCAATGGAGAGCGCTATGCCTGAGGTTCCACTGCGTGATCGAATCAGGAATGATGAGATCCGCAGAAGAACGAGAGTAACCGAAATAGCCCGAAGAATTGCAACACTAAAGTGGCAAGGGGTCCGGGCACATTGACATTGCCCGTAGGTCCGATGCCTGATGAGGCCGACGGGTTCTCGAGTGGCGACCACGCAATGGAAGACGCAGCGTGGGTAGGCCCCCGACAAGGTGGCGGCCGACCTAGTGAAGATCGCTGGAAACCGCTAGATGCGGGAGGCGCAGGACCGGTCGCCGTGGAGATCCTTGGGGGAGGCCTATGTCCAGCAGTGGAAATCTTTCAGCGAAATGTTGATGATGATGAATATAACTACGCCTAGGGATGTCATTTAGCCATACCTAGTCAGGTACTAGAATCGCTAAACTATCAAAAGAACTAAAAGGTAAATAATTGCACAACAAACTTGCATTATCAAGTTCTGACTGACTTTTACATCAAAAATATTAATTTTACTTAGTGCTGATATCAATAAGTTGAATTGTAATTTGCAATGTACGGACGACAGCAGGTCAAGCTACTCGAAACTGTCAAATATTTCCAATCAACCTTGAGTCTTAGTTATACCTAAGGCTGAAAATCTATTAGAAAAATTTGACAGATTGTAGTAACTTAATATAATGTCGCCTGTACGACCATAATGTATCACGATCATCAAATGGAAGAGAAACCCAAAAAGGCGGAAGCCTTACAAAAGTGAAGTGATTGGCGTCTCCCTAGATGTCTCGAAGGCCTTCGACCGGGTATGGCACGCTGGTTCTTTGAGTAAGCTTCCAGAGAGCAGATGACAGCACAGTTGTGGAGAGATACCTGTAATCCGGTCCGAATGAGAGGCTTTGGTAGGGCATACGAAAGTTACACTACAGGCAGTTTCCAAAGGAGGTGAAGTCAATCTTATTGCATTCAACACCGCGAAAACAAAAGCGTGTCTATTCACCGCCAAAAGGAGCCCGTTCATCTTGGCTGCTACTTTTCGGAATGTATCCTTGGAGAGCACCGACCGCCTTCAGCTTTTAGGAGTTGAGATTTCCTGGAACCTAAAGTTAAGGCGGTTTATTCGAGTCCAAAGCAAACGTTGTTGCCAGGAAACTTGGCGTTATTGCAAAGGTCCGGCGGTACTTCACACAGCTTCTAATGTTATACAAAAGACAGGTCCGTTCGTGTGTGAAGTATTGCAGTCACATTTGGGCTGATGCTGCAAAATGCCACCTAGCTTTGAATTCTGTGGAGAGGCGTGCGAAGAGGCTAATTGGTGACCCAGATTTGCTTCACGTTCACGTTCTCCAAAATTAAGCTTATTAAGTATATTTGGTTTAGTTATTGTTTCCCTAGAAAGTTCATCAACAACCTTTTTTATCATCCCACTGCTGGACACAGGGCTCTTCTCTTACAGAGAGGGATTGAGCGTAATCACCACGGTTGCTCAATGCGGGTTCACGATTTCAGACTTGAAGCCCAGGTTTCCTCAAGGTGTTTCCCTTCATTTTAGGATAGGAGATTTAGGATAGGAGATTTTTGATGATATTATTATTATTTTTTTTCCTGTATTTTGTTTGGTTTTTATGGTATTTAGTTGTAAGGTGCGTTTTGTTTGTGCAGAATATAAAAAAAAATAAAAAAAAATCTTTCTTTCTTCTTTCTATTTTGTAATCAGTCATTGTGTGTCCAAGATATACTTAGAAAATATGTACATATAACTTAGAAAAGTTAAATTGGTACTTGCCTGAGCTTGAATCGAACCCGCGCACTCATACCTGAGAGGCTGGTGTTTTAACCACTAGGCCACCACGACATACCTAGAAAGTTAAAAAGGAAAAAAACACAAGTCTCTCAAATTTATCACTTGTGCGTCTTTCTGTATCATTCGTGTGCCAATGACACGAATGAGAAGTTTGGATGTTTTTTTAATATATCAGCCAAATAGAACTTTCTAGAACATTACCCAACAATGAAATCGAAGTATAATAAAACAACGAATAACTGATTCACAATATTTGGCCTGACACTAATGATGTAAATTTAGTCAACATTGCAAAATCTTACCTGATATTCGGTTTTTTTTCTTAAAATAATGACGTAAACGTTTACACACCAAAGTAGTTCGTGGCCACCTGAACACCTGAGCGTTCTGCGGGTGGCTGAGCGCGGTAAAATGGCGTAGTATAGCTCGTGTAGGGGATTAAAAATGACGATAAAACAAATGAAATATCAAAAACGTCCTTTGTCTGTATATCGTACTTCCTTTGTTTGTAAAAATATCTTAGTGTTTTATTACCTAATATTCTCTTATTTTGTAAAATAAAAAGATAACATTCCAATTTACATTACAGATTTTTAAATAAAATTATAATTTGGAGGCAGTCATACGAATGAGAATTGAGCTTGTTTTATAGCAATAACTTAAAATCTTGCAATATTTATGAAGAAAAGATGATGGAACAACTTGCGTGACGTTGATTTTTCTAATTTACAATACTTTGATTTACGGTAATATCAAAATTGAAAAAAATATATGGAATTCCACGCTTTTGGCCCCAAATTTCAAAAGGACCCAAACACGATTATATTTTGAGGTGGTTTTTAATGAAGACTTCAATGAAATAAAGGTATAGAGGCAGATTTAATGCCTTTCGATGCTTTTGATTTAGATCTTTGTCTTACCATCTTTTTCATGACAGCCGTCAGTCTTTCTAGAAAATCGTAGTTTTCAGATTTGCGACTGACCTTCCTTGGTTCATTTTGAGCCCTCCGAATGAACGCTTTAGTGTGGTAAAATTGGAATTGTGTTTATTCAGAGCTATATAAGTGAATAGAATATTCTTTATTATGTGCACCATATAGATTACAGAAACATAAATATAAAGATTTTACAAAGGGTGACACAATGGGCGGTCTTATCGATCGATCGAGCGATCTTTTACAGACAACCTTTGGATGGAATTGTAAGGGGAAGGAGAGAGAAATAATGTAGGTAGTCTACAGTGTACCAATAACATAGATTATATAATAAACTAGCTGCACCTCGCGTTTCACCCGCGTAGGTTTCGATATGTTTTTTTTATATGCTTCGCTCGTATTGGCCACAGCATGATGTTATCTAGCCTAAAGTCTCCCCGAATTAAAGGACTATAAAATGCAAAAAGAATTTTTCAAATCGGACCAGTAGTTCCTGAAATTAGCGCGTTCAAACAAACAAACTCTTCAGCTTTAGATATTTTTATAATTATAATAAATATGTACGTGAAGTGTATCATACTAGTCTAATAAATATAGTTTCATCTAATTAAAATACATCATACAAAAGCAAATAAAACATAATAACATTTTTAAAGAGAGGATTTTTTTTACAAGATACCGCATAGCTCCTTTTTTAGTCAATGTAAATATAATGGAGAATAGTCACGCCCATACCACTGGGTCACCACAGTAGTATGGGCGTGACTTATTTTATTGGCATCAAATTTATAGTGTAAGAAAGCATATTGATAATTTAAGGCCTATCTGCCTTACTGAGGATCATGGTATACATCATGCGAAAAGTAAGCACATTGTCATTTGATATTTCTCTATAAACCATTTTGAAAGAAAATACCCATTACCTGGTAATTTTTAATTATTATTATTTTTTTGCATTTTAATAGATTCGCGTAACTTTATTGCTTCGCACTGCAACAAGACAATATTGAAGATAGGACTTTGTTTTTGGGACCCGTCGATTTGTTCATTGGTAAGATGTTAGCAGATCATCAAAACCGGTGCCCAGCGTAAGACACGAATTACTAACAAGTGCGTTAAGCCTGTTCGTGCGAATGTAAATATAGGTTTTGGTTAATGGCATTGTAAATGAATTGAGGGGTACGTTGAAGTTATATCACTTAAATGTACAGTAGCTGGCGCTAGATGAAAAACTATGTAAGAGTTGACATATAATTTTTAATCAAACTCCATTAATTGGCGACTGAGATTTATCTCAAAACGGTGTCCAAAGCCTAGAGCACAGGCGACGAGTAGCCAGCCTGTCGGTGTTCTATAGGATGCATTTTGAAGAGTGTGCAAGAAAACGACCGCTGTACGACCGGTCGGACGACCCGTCGTACGGCGAGTATCCACCCTTACATTGCTGACACTGCAACGATCCGAACGAAGCGTTTCGCCTCGTCTTTTAAACCGCGTCGTTGAGAGACTTGCACAATTTGCCAGCGGCGGTGTTTCCGGTCTACAATTGAAGAACCTTCTTACAGAACGTTACTCAAGACTCAAGCATTACTTAAGACTAGTTTCAACCAATCAAAAGGCTTCAAACGAGATTCAAGTAATGCTTGAGTTTTGAGTGACGTTCTGTAATACGGTCCTTAGTGTCTTCAAGGCCTCTAGCCTTAATAGGCTCTTAACAAAGTAGTGCGCTTTACCGTCAACGATTGCATCACTGCTTACTATTAGGCGAGATTGCGGTCAAGCGACATTCCATAGATAAACCTTTTATATCTTCTCATAAAATACTTTACAATATTGCCTGCATTTTTGATTTACAAATCTCCCCAATATCGTCCAAATAAAATACCATTGAAAAATACACGGAACAAAAATATTTTATTTTATTTATTTTTTTTTTTTTTTTTATTAAAGTATAAACCAGCGCTTGACCGCAATCCTGCCTGATGGTAAGCAGTGACGCAATCGTTGATGGTAAAGCGCACTAGTTTATTAAGAGCCTATTCACTCTAGCCTTGAAGACACTCAAATTGTAGTCCGACGGAAACACCGCCGCCGGCAGATTGTTCCAGTCCCTCGATGTACGCGGTATAAAGGAGGAGGCGAAACGCTTCGTCCGGATCGTAGAGGTGTTAACAACATAAGGGTGGAAACTCGCCGTACGACGGGTCGTCCGATGGTGGAACGGAGATGGGGGAATTAAATCGTGCAATTCCTTCGCACACTCCCCAGAATGTATCCTATAGAACACCGAAAGGCTGGCTACTCTACGCCTGTGCTCTAGGCTTTGGAGACCAACTCGAGTTAAATCAGGGTCACCAATCAGCCTCTTCGCACGCCTCTCCACTGAATCCAAAGTGGCCAGGTGACACTTAGCAGCACCAGCCCAAATGTGGCTGCAGTACTCCACACACGAACGGACCTGTGCTTTGTACAACATTAGAAGCTGCCCTGGTGTGAAGTACTGCCGGACCTTTGCGATTACACCAAGTTTTCTGGCAGCCACCTTGGCCTTGGACTCAATGAACCGCCCAAAGTTTAGGTTCGAGGAAATCTCAATACCCAAAAGCTGAAGGCGGTCGGTACACTCCAAGGATACATTCCGAAAAGTAGGAGCCAATTCAACTGTCTGAAAAATCTGTTAAATAAAAACGGGAATACACAATTCATTGGATTGTGCTTCTCTGAAATATGTTTCATTGAAGTAAAAATTCCTTGAAAAATATTCGAAATAAAAAACTTTTGGATTACAATGTTGAAATTGCAAAATGTTGAGTTCGCAAAATTATGAAGGTTGTGATTTCAATATGAATGATTTAAAAAAAAATAAGATGTTAAAGTTTTTATAATTATGTTAAAAGAATTTAAGATGTAAGCTTTCAAGGTGATCGAAAAATGGAAGGAAAAATATTTCTGCTCTCGGAAGATGCTAAAATTACTGATATCTACGAAAATAATTTCTTATAGGGCTGGTGTTTTAATATCGTGTCCCCCCTCCCCTTCCACGACAATTCCATTAATATTCTATTTTATTTTTGTTTTTTTTGCTAAATTTTGTACCTAAATACGTATGAGTTTTAGAAAATGAGAACAAGTAGATTTTAAAATAATTTTTGTTACTTTGGTTAATATATTTTATTTTTTTCAAAATCAAAAGTCATTTATTCAAATTAAGAATCAGCAATCTTTGAACGTCAATATTATATAAAACTGACAAGAAACCTCTTGCTATCATTTACTCGGATGGAAATATTTATTTTTGTGTATCAAGTATTTGGTTATGGTCACTATTCGGAGCTGTCCTCCCGTATATTTAGTACCAGGTACATAGTAAATGAAACGAAATGAGACCTTAATGGGACATTAGTGGGACTTCGGTGTTGTTAAGCCTTATAAATGATCAACACAGATCAGCCCTGATATATGGCCCAAAAACTATTCATTAAAGGTGAATATTTATAAGTCTATAAGGTTAAGTCTTAGATTAAGTTTGATTAAGTTTTTATGCATGTATTTTCTTTCCAACTTTGTATTTTAAGTAACCTGTGGAAACATAGTGGATGTGCATTAGTTTAAAGTAATCTATACCTAAATTTATCATTTAATGTACAATTATTTGTTTTCCCCAATAAAATAAAATAAAATTATATTGCATTTGTTACCAAAATGTGTAATCCTTCAGCTAAATAAAGATATTTATTATGTCAATGGCAACGATAATATGGCTCGAAAGGTTACCAGTCGAAGTTGTCACGTAGACACTGTAGCACATGTTCTATTGAATTGGATTACGGTAGTTGTCTAGCAATTGTGTATTTTAGTAAATATTGTTGTCTATTTAATTGTATCTTAGTTTATTGTTTTTAGAGTGTCAGATCCTCCAAGAAACGATTCTAAGTAATAATTTATATGTTGGTTAGAGTCGTGTGTTAGACTTTCTCAAGATCTAGAGACATTTGTAACCAAGGTATAGCGATTAAAAACATGTTGCCGTTAACATATCGCACACCTAGATTTAAACTAAGACAAGTGAAAAAGGTAAATTTTTCAGGAGATGAAAAGAACCTATTAAACTTTTTTTTTTGTTAGGTAAGCTACGTAATTTTTATTTTAGATCTAAAATGGGTTGTGAAATGTCAGTATCCACGATATATTTCTAAAAGAGTCTGTACATTCCTATTATTGACTACTACTTTAACATCATTTGCGCCATTAAGACGTTTTCCTGTTTACTCCAATAATTGGAATTTATTATTTTCATTGCTACATCATCAACATGCCAACATGCTACATCGCCATCGCGCGATAATTTATTTTAAAAAATCAGTTTTTTTAAAACGCATGTTTTCATCTCTATTATGTTTCGCTACTAGCAAAATTTTATAAATAAAAAAGCATTGATAAAAAGCAAACTAAGCGGCAAACTAAACAGTAGCTAGCAATTGTAAATAAAAGGCAGATGTTGTTAAATAGAAAAAGGTATGTGGAGTACGAGGGTTGTGGTAGCCTAGGTATTGCTGTGTAGGGTATATAACGTTATTTTTTGTTAATGGGAAACCTGAATATAGTTTGTTCAGAATAAGCAACTGAATCGATTCCTATAATTTTTACACCATGTTATATTTTTTTCCAAATACATTTAGAAATTTTTGCAGTGTGGTTAACGAGCACGCCACAGAACTTACGATAGATCGTAGTACTGCGCACGTCCGCGCAATAGCTGATGCCAGAGGTCAACCAACGTACCGCTCGCTCGCCCGAGCAGAACGTGGACCATATTTTTGTAAGGACAGACTGTAGTTTATTCATTTTCAATCTAATTTCTTTCACTTTTACTATTTCAAACTACAACAGCTGATCCTTTTAAACAAAGTTGCACTATGCTATTTAGAATTCCTATAGAGTCTAAACTTTGAACACAGCCCTTCAGTTCTGTTTACACAGAGCAATTACTAATATTATAACTCAATACAATTACAATAATATTTGTGCATACCGTATTCTGCGAAATGCGTTAGTACCCACTCCTTAACATGTATATCAAAGTTTGCTTTGATCATTCTGTATTTGACGCTTGTGCGAGTCAAGGACTTGTTGTAAAAATAGGTTTAGGTGTGGACATTAGCGATTTTCAGTTGTCCAAAAGAACTAAAAATATTTCTTGTGAATTCAATTAGTTGTGTCCTTGGATTCCGGTACCGTAATTGAATACAATGTTATTTTTACCTTTTACGAAACCTGAATACAGTTTGTTCAGAACAAGCAACTGAATCGATTCCAATCATTTTTATACTATGCTATATTTATTCCCAAATACATTTGGAAATTGTTGAAGTGTCGTTACCGAGCGCACAACTAGATCATAGTTTTAGGCGCGTGCGCATAGCTGGACAGGGCCGCCCCCGCCGCGCCGCTGTAGGCTCGGGAGGGTAAATGGTGCGTTGACCATATTTTTATTGGGACAACCAAGTAAGATAACAAGCTCAAATACTGGACACATATTTCGGGTTTTGCATGAACAAAAAATAACGTGGTATTTCATCGCTGATTTCTGTGTTCTTTTGTAAAATATCAGTAAACACTCTAACTACGAATTGAACAGCTCTCAGCCGTCTGTCTCTGCCTACAAACTAGAATAGAAAAAATATTGATTGGACAGAAAGACAGACGTAGAACTTTCAATGGCAAAGAAGTCTAGCCGGCTCACTTTGATCAATCGAGCACCACACGTGTAAAGCTCCGACAACAATTTTTCCGGTACGTGGATGATAGAAGCTACTAGTAAAAATAATAAATGGGAAGTATTTTTATCATATAAGGTTTTTATATACTATGTTAAAATATTTAGAACGATAACATTAGATAATTTAGATGATTTAAATATTTATAATTCAAAATTAATATTTTTATTAACATATACAATACTATAACATATAAACTTAAAATACATATAACATTATTAACTACAAGTAATTTAAACCAAGTGTCGGCGTAAGTGTAGCAAGACACAGTGATACATTTATTAATATTAACCCACTTGAATAACCCTTTTTTCAGTATTTGACCTGAAACTACACACATCAAAAGTGTCTAGGGATCAACATATATTTTTGCAATAACTTTTCTCCTGATTGATATTAATTAAAATTTTCTTTAAGGATTCATCAAATAAAGTGTTTTCGTTTGTCACAGTAACGATAAACCAAGTCACCTTTGCATTAATAAAGAAATTTGCCATTTTCCTAATAAAGGGATATTTGACATTTGAACCACTAACACAAAAGTTCGAAAAAAAGACTGAAATAACAGTTTTCTCTAAAATTTTATTGGGTAACTTAAACAATTAATAATCCGTGTTTCTACCGCGAACACTAACAACACAAGAACATCGGTTTGGCATACTCAAAATGAGTTCATCCAAATCACGCTGTGGAATGGCCGCCCATGTTCGTTGCAACAACAAAAAAAGGTCTTCTTGCGACTGGATACCCTCCATATTCGGCAGAGCTCTTCTCTGTAGCATATCCCATGCATGCTCAATCGGGTTCAAGTCTAGCGACTGAGCAGGCCAGGGCAGGACATTGGTGTTAGCTGCGGCGAGAGTCTGTCTTACAACTCTTGCGGTGTGCGGTCGTGCATTATCATGCATTAACTGAAAAAAGGGACCGATTTGCACTTGTAGAGGAACGATGACGTCTGATACAATCGTCTCAGCATAAATTTGAGCGTTGAGGTTGCCTCTGATCCAAATCAACTCAGTTCTTCCGCCGATCCAAATACCCGCCCATACCATGATGGTTCCACCACTATAAGGATGGACTTCCTGGCAGGATTTTAATCGCTGTTGGCGTCAAGGGGTTCTCCAGTGTCGTATACGTCTTGTATCCGGTCTCATACCAAAACGAGACTCATCAGAAAAGCACACGAAACGCCATTGTTCTTCTGCCCAAATTCTGTGTTCAAGAGCCCATTGATATCGAATCCTACGATTGTGCATTCCTATAGGTGGTACCCGTAGCGGTCTTCGGGAATGAAGGTTCACTTCATGCAAGCGGTTTCTGACTGTTTGGTCGCTAATTAAGTTCCCTGAAGAGTGATGAAGCCTCACGGCTAACATCATGGCGGTTATTGTTGGAGCTCTTCGAGTTAAGATTTGAATGTATCGGTCTTGTCTCCGTGTGGTGCAGCGATACCGTCCTCCATGGCACTCAGCCACGGTACCAGTGCTTCGGTAACGTGTCCAAAGTCGACTGATAACACTCTGACTTGTATTCAGAGCTAAAGCCACAGTACGTTGCCGGGAACCAGCTTCTATCATTCCCACGGCTCTGAGCATTTCTTCCCTGCTTAAATGACGTCGCCGCTCCATAATAACGTTGGTTTTAATCAGTAGTAGGGAAACAGTAGCACTAATAATGTCTTCAATGCGTTGTATGTTTTTATAGGGAAAATATTGACAGCTGATTTTCATCTTTCACTCGAATTTGATTCACAGTTCCTGATTCAAATTATGAAATGCACCAAAAAGGATCCATATAAATTTATAAAATCATAAATTTATTACAAAGCCACATCTCAATCTCAAGAAATCCGCATAAAAATGCTTGATCCCTAGACACTTTTGATGTGTGTATATATACCTAATAATTATGTGCTAAATAAAAAAAATATAAGTATCACAAATACATAAAAAGGTGTTTATAATAAAATGTCATCTTACCTTGGATTACTGTTAGCGAGGACCGGCGCCCCACCCTAAGCTCACTAAAAAAAGCGGTATCTACCTGCCCCTGGCTCACTTTTTGACAACGGACACTCAGACTGGTAACATCGTGCAAACTCTGTGAGACTTATATTTTCTCTATTAATTAAGAGCTGCTGGCTATCGTTTAACATATTGGTGTGTGCTCAGTGATTATTATTGTGTTCCCATCTTATTTAATAAGTTCTGGTTGTAATTGTAATTCAAATGGATAATACACGAATATTGGAACGTCCTGATTTGTTTCTTTAATAAATACTTCTTCTGATCGCTAACATTACTCATTGTAAAAACCTCAAAATTCGTCATTATTCAACACAAAAGCAATTAACTAAAGTACACTAACAACATTTCGTAACTTATAACAGAGTCCTGGATAGCCAGGCGTGACTTAAAAAAATAAGTTCAAGTACCCTCATATCTCTCAATTTTTTTTTTCAAGTTTAAGGGAGTTAAGCGCCATCTTTGTTAACCTATGACCACAAATAAAAGACTTTCAAGTTTGTTTGTTGTCTGTTTTCAAAACGAGAACAGGGACAAAATGAAATAAATCATTATAACAGCGTTTGTGATTCGCGGTTTAAAAGCCCGTAAACCTAACATATTGACTAAATAAACAAACAAATTTCTACTTTAGCGCTCATTAATCTTCTGCGTTAATGGCAGAGATATTTTGATCAGGGGGTAATCGGGTTAAATAAAACGGTAGAAGTTCAACTCTTCTTCGTGTCTAATCCAGTTAAAGTTATGGTTTAGTTTCGAACATATTTCGTATCGTGCTAAAGTTTTAACTTCGATTGAAGTAAAATCAATATACGAATTATCATTTTATCAGATACAATAATTAAAACCAAATAAATTATAAGTAATTGTAATCGTTTATTTTATTTTTATTTTATTAAGATATCCAACAGCGATTTGCATAGATGGTTACACTAAAACAAATATAATTCATAAAAGCCAGTAACAGGATATCATAGCTAAGTAGTAAGTAAAGTAAGTATAGTAAGTAGTAGACGTAAGTTTTACAAATAGTACAGAAAAAGTTAACTTTGTTTCAACTTTTACATTTGACAGCGGTTACGTTCCAATTGCGATCCAGTTATGATTTAACCATCTGTCAAACGAAACATAACAAAAGTTACGTTAAAAGTTAGTTTTGGTTGAATTATTTTAGCGCATATAACATAACCACGTCCGTATTCCCAGAAATGATAGGTAAAGTTAAAGTACACACAATTTACCTTCAGCAGAGTATGAAGGTCTATACAAATAAGGCCTTCCCACACCTATCCCAACTTCTGGCTACAGGTAAGAAACTTGGAATAATTCCCAAATTTCGTGATAGTTTAGACAACGCCAACCAAGCTATATTAAAGGAAGGTAAATTATTATAATTGGATCTCATTATGAATTTAAGTACTTTAGATCTTGCTTAATGTTCCTGTGTTCCCGAGATAGGGCAGAGGGCGTTCTCAGTGCGCCGCTATTCCGTTCGGTCCGAGCAAACCGAATTGGATTTTGATCCTAAAGTATAGTATGTGTAAGTTATCCACTATATTTTTTTATACCAATAGGCAGAATGCACTGGAAATATATCTGAAATTAACACAATATTGTAAGCGGGTCCAATTCTCGCATGGTACAAATATTTGTACGGTCTACATGTAGTTGCTCCGGGTCTGGCTGTCTGTGTATGTGAGTTTAATAATTTGGAAACGCACCCACGATACAGGAATAATTCTTAGTTTGAGGCAACATTTTTTTTAGACGTCTTATATTCGTTATTTTGTCGCAGAACGAATGTGCGCCTTCGAGAACATATATGGCAATATATAGCGTTTATTCGAGAAGAAAATATATGAACGACGTTTACGTAAAATAGAAGCGGATAGTAGTCGCCGATATTGATTACAGAGTTGTGGGCTATATGAAGATTATGAAAGTTCTAAAACCATTTTCACTTCAGTGCGAATAAGGGATTTCGCTTTTTGTCTGACATCCATCTTTTTTTACGCAGAAATAAATGAGGATTTAACACTTTCCCAAATAGCTGCTAACGGCTAGAGTGTACCAGATGTAGTTAAATATCATGTAGGGTTTTGATATACACAATTTCCATGTTCGGAATCGTTTCAGCAGCATTATAAAGAAATGGGTCTACAAAGTTATCCGATAACCATTCGGTTGAGCAGACTAATACTCTTCGCACAATCACAGCCAATAGCTGGTTGAGACAGGTCGAGGATCAAACTCTTTGACATATTAATTGAGAAGCATATACATACGCCTGGCATTGGTCTAGCCTGCCAGTTAGTTAAGTCTGAAACAAGAAATGATAACAAATAAAATAAATTAATTTATTTGTTAGAATAAAAAAATAATAATAACAACCCGCTTCTGATCACCTATTTGTTATTAATAACATAACATCATCTTTATCCTAAAACACCATCTTATCTACGGGAACGTTCTTCCTACGCCCGCCTGTCTGATTCAGCTTGCAGATTGCATCTTAAAAACTCTGTCAAGTCCCCTCCCAACTCCAGCGATTTCTAATTCTACTCCTTCACAGCGCATGTGGTGCGGTTATGGAATTCTCTACCGCCTGACACTAGGGAAACCAAACTATTGCACATTTCAAAAGATGGAGTAGAAGAAAATTTCCTTTCCACTTCTAATCTAATAAAAGTATGTATGTTGAATGTATTAATTTAAACATATATCCTTGTCCCCTCTTTGTTATTGTGAATCGTTTAAATATGTTTTGGTATTATTTTTATTGTCCCTTACTTTTTCAAATGCTGTCTACATGTCTGTATTTGCTGTCCTTTTGTAGGTACGTACGGTGGAAGAGATTTCTTATGATATAAGCATAACCTCTGTACCATTTCTCTATTCTGTTTTTTCTGGTCTGTTTACATATATGTGTGTGTACATAAACGTTGCTCCAAAGTAGCAATTTTTCCTGTATTATGGATGTGTTTACAGACATATAATATTTTATGATATTTTTGAAAAATATATGGAGGAAGTTTTATTAAAGACTTGTCACAGTAACAAAACAGTTGTTGTCTGTGGAGACTTCAACATTAATATTCTAGAGAAATCAGCTACAGTGAATGAATTTATCTCATTATTCAAGTCCTATAATTTGTACGCAAGATTCTTTGAGCCGACTAGAATAACTGCCACAAGTGCCACCTGTTTAGACAACATCTTTACTAACCTAAGACCTTCTGACCATTTAATTATAAATGAGTTAGACTCTGAGCACTGTGGCCAGTTAGTTACTTTTCCTCAGAAGAGTGAAGTCAGAGCTCAAAGAAAACTTGTGAGTTTTGTCCCTGTAAATGAAAATCGTTTAGGACAATTTAAAAATAATTTAATTGAAAAGCTACCGGGCTTGCCTCATCACACCAACCCGGATCATGCATATAGTATACTATTTAACTTGATTCATTGTGAATTTATGAAAGTTTTCACAAAAAAAACATTGCCTGTTAGCGACCGCATTATATTTAGTGACTGGGCAACCCCAGGTATTTATAAAAGCAGGGAAAAAATGTATGAATTGTATCAGGAAAAATCATATAACCATGATGTAGCTTTTCAAGAATTCGTTAAAAAATATTCAAAAACTTTTAAGAGAGCCTGTTCCTCAGCAAAAGCCATACACATTAAAAATAAAATAAAATCTTCTAGAAATAAAATCAAAACAACTTGGCAAATTATAAATTCTGAAACTGGAAGAACCAAAGTACAAAATCGCGATTTCCATCTTAAAATTAACGATGAAGATATAAAGGCGGACTTGGAGGTAGCAACTGAGTTTGAGAATTTTTTTACTAGTATACCAATAATAACAACAAAAACTTTGTCTTCTTCCTCCACTTCTGCCTACGACATACTAAAAGAATGTGTTCCAGAATGTGACAAACACTTTGAATTTACGTTTGCGACTGCTAAAGACATTATAGAATCTTTTAAGGATCTTGATGTAAAAAAAACTGCCGATCATTGGGGTTTGTCAGTATATACTGTAGCTTCAATAATAGATGTTATCGCACCTTTCTTAGCAATTGTTTTTAATTCTTGTGTCACATCTGGTATATTTCCTGATTTGATGAAACTTAGCAAAGTAATTCCACTGTTCAAATCTGGTAGTACAACTGATCCCACGAATTTTCGACCAATTTCTATATTACCAACTTTGAGCAAAATTTTTGAAAAATTAATTTTGAAACAATTGTTGAGACACTTCAACTTATATAATTTATTGCACGTGAAACAATTTGGTTTTACAAAGGGTCGTTCAACTACCGATGCGGGCGTGGCGTTGCTAAAGAACATATTTGGGGCCTGGGAGGAATCGCAAGATGCTCTTGGTATTTTTTGTGATTTGTCCAAGGCCTTTGATTGCGTACATCATGATACTCTTATTAGGAAACTGTACCATTATGGTTTAAGGGACAGAGCTCTCGACCTTCTGACTTCTTATCTGAATAATTGAATTCAGAGGGTTGATGTTAATGGCAACAAATCTGCAGGATCTGAGGTCACCATGGGCGTTCCGCAGGGCTCAATTCTAGGTCCTTTCTTGTTTTTAATTTATATTAATGACTTACCTCATCACGTGAGGGATAATCACAACATAGTATTGTTCGCGGATGACACTTCTCTTATTTTTAAAGTCAAGCGTCAGCTAGCAAATTTTGACGAAGTTAACAATGCACTTTCGAAAGTTGTCCATTGGTTTAATGTAAATAACCTTCTTTTGAATAAAAAAAAACTAAATTCATTAAATTTTCTACGCCAAATATCAGGCAGTTAAGTACCAATGTTCAACTGAATGGAGTAGAGTTGATCCCTGTCGAGTCGACAGTTTTTCTTGGATTGACTATTGACTCCAAGTTACAATGGGGTCCTCACATTGAGAAGCTGTCGGGTAGACTCAGTTCTGCCGCTTATGCTGTTAAGAAAATTAGACAGATAACTGATGTGAATACAGCCAGAATTGTTTATTTTAGTTATTTTCATAGTCTTATGACTTATGGGATTCTTCTCTGGGGAACTTGTGCGGACATCAATACCATCTTTGTTTTACTTTTATATTCATAATATAAATACCAGGAACAAACACAATCTTGCTGTACATCACACTCGTCTCCACAGAGTAGGCAACTCGTTCATGGGTCAATGTATACACTTTTACAACAAGCTTCCCATGGACATTCGAAACTTACCCATTAAACGATATAAAACCTATATAAAGGCCAAACTTTGCAAAAAGGGGTATTATAAAATCTCAGATTATTTAGACTTGGCTTGGGACTGAGCTGCTCGCTCTGTTAAGCATTGTTATTAAGCAATATGCGTAATTATAACGTAAATTATTGTAAACATTTTCATTTTTAATGTCTGGACTTTAAAAAAGACGATGATCCCTGAGTTTGTTTCGGCTATTTCTTCTCAGAGGTAGTCAGTTAGGAAATGCCGGCTTCATCTAGTTTAAAAAAAAAAAAAAAAAGAAGAAAAAAAAACATATGACGTGTAAAAGTGATCGGTGATCCTACTTGCTTAATAAACGATTTCATTTCATTTCATTTATAAAGTCATATAGCCAGGCCCAGAACAACTAATTGTAGGGTATACAAATATTTGTTCCGTGCGAGAACCGAACACGCGACACACTGCGCAGCAGTCGATCAGACAATCTCTGCGTCAATTGTGTCGTCATAATAATAAAAAATTAAAATAATATAAACGGTGTACTGAAAAGGGATTGGACTCTGAAGACGTGAATTGTGCAGACAAGACTTTCATAACTTCTACATAATAGTAGTTTTATTAAATTTTCATAAACAATTGTTGCTACTGAAATTGATCAAGGACCAAATCAAATCAATCTACAAAACATAGGTCCGGTGTATTGATATCAACACGTTTCGTGATTAAATCTATTAAGAAATCATTAATCACCTGTAACATACATACATAGGTATCTTATATTTACCACCTAATCAAAAGATTAACTTCAAAATAAGGCGATCAGTTTATCGTGGCACTCTACGGCCACTGAGATAGCAACAAAAAAAAAATGGAAATTATTTAATTTGAACAGACCCAAAATGTGCACAATTTGCGGTAGATCCAATATTTACTGTCTGTAATAAAGTTTGGAGTTCGGCTTAGACTAAAAATCACTTGGTATAAAAAAGTAACATCGTTTCAAAAGTTTTCGAATACATCGTTTAAGAGAAATTGAGTTACGGAAAATTGAGATGAAATAGTGTAAAATAGACAGAATCAAAGAGCGAGATATATTTTTGAAGGTATAGGTTCAGTAGACGTTAGGCCTTGTTTGAATAGAATGGTCACATTTTCATTGTTTTTATTTTTATAAATTATAAACTAGCGCTTGACCGCAATCCCGCCTGATGGTAAGCAGTGATGCGATCGTTGATGGTAAAGCGCGCTAGTTTATTAAGAGCCTATTCACTCAGAAAAACTGAGCGAATAGGAAGGAAGATGGCAGTTGAGCGAGGTGATGTAATGTTAAACCCAACAACACGACCAAAGATGCTGCGCCAAAGGGAGATTGATCTGAAGACCATCCACGACCAAACTCCCAACACAACAACATTAGGCGCATCGTACCCTGCACACATCGCAACACAACTGCTCAGACCCGTCCTCCGTACGTCAACACCATCATCATACCAAAAACAATCCGTATTCCCAAAAACACAATAACAACAATAAATGAAGTCCAAAAATTTTGCCCAATATAAAGGATAAAATTTTATAAAGTTTCCCCTTTTCATGAGACTCTTGATCACTATCATCGTTTGCTTCAAATTTATTTTTTTTCTTTTTAACGTATTTTCTGTGGAGCGAAATGCGTTTATTCACGGTAATGTGTTTTCGATCTATTTATACGGAGCGTTGTGAAGAGTTTCTGCTGAAGTCTAAACGTTTCTGTACCGGGGAAGTATGGACTTTCCCATTGATAAATTTTATTTTTATTGTACTTTATTTCCTATTTTTACAAGAATTAGTACGTGTGTGTGTTTTGTAAGTGGCTCGTCTGAAGAAGATAGACCAAATATACCGCATGGAGTATTATAATACTCATATACAATGTCCGGTGTCGGTCTCCGTGGCGCAGCGGTCAACACGCCTGCCTGTGACGTGGAAGCCCCGGGTTCGATCCCCGGCCAGGTCATGATGGGAAACGATCTTTTCCTGATTGGCCTGAGTCTTGGATGTTTATCTATATATGTATCTATTATAAAATATAGTATCGTTGAGTTAGTATCCCATAACACTTACTTTGGGGCTAGATCAATCTGTGTGATTTGTCCGTATATATTTATTTATTTTATTTATTTATTTATTTTTACTGTACGAAAACTGAAAATAGTTTGTTCAGAATAAGTTACTGAATCGATTCCAATCATTCTTACACCATCCAAAAACATTTAGAAATTGTTGCAGTGTGGTTACAGAGTTTACAACACAGGTGAGGGTAGATTATAGTCTTAGGCGCGTGCGCATAGCTGGACACAATATGAAAAAAAAAAATGCAGTAAACATAATTTTTGTATGTTATCTTAGATATAAGAACAATTAATGTATGATTAAAATCTACGATTGAAATAGATAATATTGCAGTCACGTTTATACATCAGGGTCGTACGATTATTTCACAGTACTACTGGTAACAACACAAATGTCAATTATCAATACACACATCAAAAGTGTCTAGGGATCAAGCATTTTTATGCGGATTTCTTGAGATTGAGATGTGGCTTTGTAATAAATTTATGATTTTATAAATTTATATGGATCCTTTTTGGTGCATTTCATAATTTGAATCAGGAACTGTGAATCAAATTCGAGTAAAAGATGAAAATCAGCTGTCAATATTTTCCCTATAAAAACATACAACGCATTGAAGACATTATTAGTGCTACTGTTTCCCTACTACTGATTAAAACCAACGTTATTATGGAGCGGCGACGTCATTTAAGCAGGGAAGAAATGCTCAGAGCCGTGGGAATGATAGAAGCTGGTTCCCGGCAACGTACTATGGCTTTAGCTCTGAATACAAGTCAGAGTGTTATCAGTCGACTTTGGACACGTTACCGAAGCACTGGTACCGTGGCTGAGTGCCATGGAGGACGGTATCGCTGCACCACACGGAGACAAGACCGATACATTCAAATCTTAACTCGAAGAGCTCCAACAATAACCGCCATGATGTTAGCCGTGAGGCTTCATCACTCTTCAGGGAACTTAATTAGCGACCAAACAGTCAGAAACCGCTTGCATGAAGGAATACCACCTATAGGAATGCACAATCGTAGGATTCGATATCAATGGGCTCTTGAACACAGAATTTGGGCAGAAGAACAATGGCGTTTCGTGTGCTTTTCTGATGAGTCTCGTTTTGGTATGAGACCGGATACAAGACGTATACGACACTGGAGAACCCCTTGACGCCAACAGCGATTAAAATCCTGCCAGGAAGTCCATCCTTATAGTGGTGGAACCATCATGGTATGGGCGGGTATTTGGATCGGCGGAAGAACTGAGTTGATTTGGATCAGAGGCAACCTCAACGCTCAAATTTATGCTGAGACGATTGTATCAGACGTCATCGTTCCTCTACAAGTGCAAATCGGTCCCTTATTTCAGTTAATGCATGATAATGCACGACCGCACACCGCAAGAGTTGTAAGACAGACTCTCGCCGCAGCTAACATCAATGTCCTGCCCTGGCCTGCTCAGTCGCCAGACTTGAACCCGATTGAGCATGCATGGGATATGCTACAGAGAAGACCTCTGCCGAATATGGAGGGTATCCAGTCGCAAGAAGACCTTTTTTTGTTGTTGCAACGAACATGGGCGGCCATTCCACAGCGTGATTTGGATGAACTCATTTTGAGTATGCCAAACCGATGTTCTTGTGTTGTTAGTGTTCGCGGTAGAAACACGGATTATTAATTGTTTAAGTTACCCAATAAAATTTTAGAGAAAACTGTTATTTCAGTCTTTTTTTCGAACTTTTGTGTTAGTGGTTCAAATGTCAAATATCCCTTTATTAGGAAAATGGCAAATTTCTTTATTAATGCAAAGGTGACTTGGTTTATCGTTACTGTGACAAACGAAAACACTTTATTTGATGAATCCTTAAAGAAAATTTTAATTAATATCAATCAGGAGAAAAGTTATTGCAAAAATATATGTTGATCCCTAGACACTTTTGATGTGTGTACATAATCTCTCTTTCACGTTTGCGTCGGTTTTCTGTAATGAAATGTACATACTCACACTTACTTGCATTTATTTTTGTAGGTCAGATAGTAGGTCAATTGGAGCGCCAATAAAGTCCTCGACTCAGGAACGAACTCAACGTACGAAAAACTCTCACTAAGGCGGCCCCTGGACGTTCAATTATATTGCGCAATATTAAGAATTGTGCCATATAATTTATCGATTAGGCTAAATATTGAAGACTGTACAATGATTGAACAGAAGTTTGAGCGAGCCTAGTTTTTATTGAACCATATTTTTGCATTGCATACTATAGGGTCAGTCAGTGTGCAATATTTTTAATTCGTATTTCACGCGCGAAAATATTGAGCACCTTCGTATTTTTGTGCAATTTAATTGGTCGTTTGGATGCAAAGCATCTTTCACTTTTATTGTACGGACGACAGCTCTATTTTTATCAATCAAATTTTATCGTTGGTAGGCCATAACATCGGCTGCCGGCAGAAGTTACCACCCACCAGACAAAGTCTTGCCGCCAAGTGATTCGTCGCGTTCCGGCATGATGTCTGGTGAAGCCGTACGGAGGACGGGTCTGAGCAGTTGTGTTGCGATGTGTGCCGGGTACGATGCCTCAAATGTTGTTGTGTCGGGAGTTTGGTCGTGGAGGGTCTCCACATCAATCCCCTCTGGCGCAGAATCGTTGGTCGTGTTCTTGGGTTTAACATTGCACCACCTCGCTCAATTGCCGTCTTCCTTCCTATTCACTAAGTTTTTTTTTAAGTGAATGGGCTTAATATACTAGTGCGCTTTACTATCAATGATTGCATCACTGCTTACCATCAGGCGGGATTGCAGTCAAGCGCTAGTTTATAATTATTATAATAAAAAAAAACCTTGAGCCTTAATGCTTCTGAGAATGTTATTGTAGGTCTAGGGACCGCCTAAGAACACTTACTCAATGCGAGTTTTTAACTACATTAGTGACTAAAGTAGTAGTCAATGTCATTATGGGAACTATATTGTAACATAAACAGTTTCTTTTTATTTCTGTCCGGCGTCACATCCTTTATGTGATGTACGTAAGGGATGTTTCGTTGCGTTTGTTTTATCAAGGCCAAGCACATTTCCTACTTGAATTTGTAATGATCATTCGTCGTTCGTTCGTATTTTATTCTATTTTCGATACTCCCAGATAACTCCGCCTTACACTGGAAAACCAAATTACTGATAATTAATTATTTAACGACTTTCGAATAATTAAATGGACTTTAGAACGATAATCATTATCTTGAACAAACTTCACATTGCGACATTAAGGCGACAGATTTCCTCTAACTAAATTCAAATGGCTTGTATAAATAGAAGATACAAAAGAGCCATTGAAACTTTGTGATGAACAAAGTTTCTATGACTCTTTTGTAACTATATTGTGTACAGACATTAACAAATATAGAAGATAATTGCTAATAAAGCAGAGAATGAGAACAAAACAGCATGCGGTACAGCACAGGTCGGGCTAGCGCACAACGGCAGTATAAGTACCTAATCCAGCTATAATGTTTTCACTACTGGAACAATTTATAAACGTTGCAATGATATCGACCCTTGCCAAAGAGTTTTTGACAGATTTTGTTGCTATGAACACAACGGAGAAGCTGTTGATACGTTTGTATTTTTATTTTAATTAGTCCACTGATCGTAAGATTCAATTTGTTTTTTTTAAGTATACTTATGTAATTATTTTTGGATTGTTTTTAATAATATCACATTAATATCTTTTTTTGTGTTTAGCGCTGCTTATGCGCATCAGCAATACCTACTAGAGGAATCGCACATGCATTGTTATCCCAAAATATAACGGCAGAAATAAGTACGGTGGTTGATCCTACGCGGTCCCACTCATGGGCAAGCCGCCCCCTACCTCCATCCTCCTTCCATCTTACAAGATGCCTGCTGATGTCTTTTTTTTCAGTTTAAACGGAACCCATCTAGCTCGTCTGCTCCTCTCGCCATCAACTCCGACTCGCTGTGCCGAAATCTTACTAGGTACTTATAAGCAGTAAACCTAACATTTTGAGGTGTATGCATTGTAATGTGTAATGTAAACATTTGGTTACTAACTTTCAGGTAGCTACCTTTTTTCGACGAGAAATTATGTAATGACCTCTTCCGCTCTGGACGAAGCAGAAAGGCGTGTCAGACTTTTACTGACTAAAACTCACCCGTGTTCCTTCACTTGCCTGTGCGCCGGGGACCGCGGTATCTCTTTCATACATGGCGCGATCCTGGCAGTCATGTACTTTGGTTTTATTTAAGCAGTACACCTTACTTGGCTATAAATTATATCCTTTACATCTTACATAAACGTAGGTACTTGAACTACCAGCGTTTTCGTTAGCGTTGATATATGTTAACGGTCCTTTTTTTTTTTTGACGCTCTGGAAATGTCTTTACGCACCATACCCTGAAAGGGCGTGTGTGGGACTCGGTCAGCCGAAGCCGCGAATACCCACTAAAACCACAACGGCACAACGACATCGCCTTAGTGGCGGGGTCATGGGAAATAGCAGAGCCTGCGCTACCAATCCCACCGCCGGCGATTTCCGCCTAAAGGTGGGCCCACAGTGGACCCTCCATAGGGAGGGGCCGGGCTGGGTACGTCTTTTTGTGCGAGAAGACGCAGCAGCCAAGGGTTTTTTAGCGAGGTTCACGCCTACTGACTGAACTACTGTCTATAACAGTCCATTGATGGACATAGGTTTCTCATATATACAATATGTTAAGTAGCCAGCCTTGCGGTGTTCTATAGGATACATTCTGGGGAGTGTGCGAGGGAATTGCACGATTTAATTCCCCCATCTCCGTTCCACCATCGGACGACCCGTCGTACGGCGAGTTTCCACCCTTATGTTGTTAACACCTCTACGATCCGGACGAAGCGTTTCGCCTCCTCCTTTATACCGCGTACATCGAGGGACTGGAACAATCTGCCGGCGGCGGTGTTTCCGTCGGACTACAATTTGAGTGTCTTCAAGGATAGAGTGAATAGGCTCTTAATAAACTAGTGCGCTTTACCATCAACGATTGCGTCACTGCTTACCATCAGGCAGGATTGCGGTCAAGCGCTGGTTTATACTTTAATAAAAAAAAAAAAAAAAAAAAAAAAAAAAACCCTGTCCGACCCGTGAAGGTGTTGTTAGGTATCGATAACTGATTCTACTAATGGATACAAAACCGGGCTAAACTTAAAAAAAAAAACCCCTAAAAAATAAATATAATTTCGAAAAAAGTGGTAACTTAATAAATGTGCGTTCACCCTTCCGCGGGCACGTGGCACGTGGTCGCCTCGCTATTCGCTCATAATAATACCGGTGTTGTCACTTTTTTAAAAATTACCAAATTTCGGGGAAGTTGGAATTAATTCACGGGAAAAAAAGATTATTTCAAAATTCATTTGTATTGGTATTATGATGATTACGTAAAATTTTATATCATATTTGGTCATGTGTTTACCTAACCTTTATTATCCTTATGGGTCGGACAGGGTTTTCTTAACATACTGTATAGCATGCCATTCAACTCGATTTTCGGCAACTATCGTCCTGTCATTCTGTAAATATCACAGCTCCAACTGGCGTAGTCGTCCTCCTTGAGTTTACAGATTCACGGCCTCCACTCAAGAACACTTCTACCCCTACGGGCCATGGTTTTTAGGGTTCCGTAGCCAAATGGCAAAAAACGGAACCCTTATAGATTCGTCCTTATAGATGTCTGTCTGTCCGTCCGTATGTCACAGCCATTTTTTTAAGGATAATGTGGCCGATACATTGTCAATTCAGCTTACTTAATCTGTGAGTTATGTCCACAACATCTTTATCAGATCACCTCATAGTGGAACAATCAATTAAAATAATAAGTTAATAGAAAACTTGTAAGGACCTCTGTCTCGGCAAAAGAAGAAGTAAAATTATAAAGTTCTGGTAATGACCAGACAGTTTTCAAAGCTAGCTTACTTGACACTAACTTGTCCATTAAGAAACTATTTACAGTTTATAAGTAGCTCTCCAGAGTTAAAATTTATTTGAAAACTTCCAACGCCCTGACTAATACCATCCATTAAAATAATATTTGTCAAAATAGATTATTAAAACACCTAAAACTAAAATAAGTACCTAGTTCAGCGAAACATTACACGTACTAGAGAAAAGTCTAGTTGTGTAGATGAACCTTCAACGCTCCGTGCGAACAACGCGCCATACTGACGTCACGCAAATCCTAGCAAAGTTTAACGTGCAACTAGCATGTCTATAACTTTCCGACATCAACTGGTGGGCAAGTGCCCGCCAGACAATATCCGTCTGGTCGGAGGATCCTCCCTTTTGTATAGAGGATGAGTGTGTGATGTCTGTGTGTGTTTATTTTTAACTAAACAGTGGGTTGATTATGTACAGGTATAACTATGACGTATGGAGTATATACACACACAGGTGCGTATGTGTGTGTTTAACAATATAACTCCATACTGGCGCCGATTCTGTTGTTCATAAACTAAACTAATTATAAGTTATGTGCATCTTTTTCTTTCTATTTCATTAAGAAGAGGACAGAAGATAAAATGTCAGTTTAGACCTGTTAAATTAGTGCGCTCCTGACATAAACTGGCGTATTTTTAGTCGCCATGTTTATAAACGCGTCTAAACTGTCTATGGAGTATCTTAATTTGACAGCAAATGCAGTTAAAATTCAGTTATCATTGTCAGTAGACAATGATAACTGAATTTTAACTGCATTTAATAGAGTCAAATAAAAACAAATATTTATCATTACCGGGATCATGAATGTTGATAGATTTGCCAGGCAATTTTGGGTTTATTCATTATCAATAGTGATATGAGAAGGCTATGTCAATCAGTGGACTGTTAAATCATTGTTAGTAGACAATGATAACTGATTTTTAACTGTATTCAATAAAGTTAAATAAAAACAAATATTTATCATTTCCGGGGTCATAAATTAATGTCGATAGATTTGTCAGGCAATTTTAGGTTTATTCATTATCAATCCACGACCTACAATCTCATGCGTTACACGCACAAACTGTTTGATGCTGAGAAAATAGAGTTGAAACTATTAGTAAACTGTATCAATATCCATAAGTACTCTCGTCGTACGGACGACAGCAGGTCAAGCCCGAAACTGTCAAATATTCCTAACCAACATTGAGGCATAATGGTTTAGAAATAAAGTTGAAAATTTAATAAAGAAATCTGACAGATTGTAGTAGATTGTTGTGCTGTCGTCTATAAAATACCGAAAATAACAAGTTATTCTTTGTCTCGGCTGATAATCTTGCACAACGCTATTTCTTAACTTCAGGAAAATATCGTGGAAATCGTTCCTTATCAACATGTCACACATGGCAGATGACTGATACGTTATTATTGTTCGCTGGGTTTATCGCTAAATCAAAGACAGAAATAAACACCATATCACACTTTTACTTCTACTTATCGGTACCGATAACTTGTTGTATTTATTTGTAATAACTTGTCGTACTATTGTAATAGATGATTCAGTTCGTAGTTAGGAAGTTTATGAGGAAAATTAAGATGCGGAGTTACTGTTACGATTAGTATGCATCATTATTTATTTATTTATTCTTTATTGTACACCAATGAAACATCAAACAAAATACATTGAACACAAAACATATAATATAATGAGCGGCCTTATCGCTAATGCGATTTCTTCCAGGCAACCAAAGAATGGACAGATTCTCCTGAACCACAAATGGGACTGTCGTTGGTGCAAATATCATTATTACAATATACTAAAGTAGATACACAAATACATACATAAATACTTTAATAGTATAAATAGCCATAGTGTTTATTTAACAAGATCATAACGACAAGTAGTGTTCCCTCACAAGTCTCTTGAATTCCTGTAACGATTGTGCAAGAAGATTGTGTGAAGATTGCGTTTAATTTCAATTGGCAATGCATTCCACAAACGAGGAGCCTGAACAGTGAAAGATTTATCAAGGAACGTTATGGAATGCATAGGCATCATTCCACAGTTGAGCAAAGTAAAGACCTGTCTCTCTCTCTCTCTCTCTCTCTCTCTCTCTCTCTCTCTGTCTATGACTATCAGCTCTTTCAATTTAGGGCGAAAGTAGTAGTACTCGGTGGTAGGCCATAACATCGGCTGCCGTCATAATTTGCATAAGTTACCACTCACCAGACAAACTCTTGCCGCCAAGCGATTCGTCGTGTTCCAGCATGACGTCTGCTGAAGCCTTACGGAGGACGGGTCTGAGCAGTTGTGTTGCGATGTACCGATGTGCCGCGTACGATGCGCCAAATGTTGTTGTGGCGAGAGTTGTTTGTCGTCCTCCGGGCGCAGCGGTCAACACGCCTGCCTGCGACGTAGAGGCCTCAGGTTCGATCCCCGGCCAAGTCATGATGGAAAAACGATCTTTTCCTGATTGGCCTGGGTCTTGGATGTTTATCTATATATTTATCTATTATAAATATAGTATCGTTGAGTTAGTATCCCATAACACAAGTTTCAAACTTACTTTGGGGCTAGCTCAATCTGTGTGATTTGTCCGTATACATATATTATTTTTTTTTATTTAGTTTGGTTTTGGAGGGTCTCCAGATTAGTCTCCCTCTGGCACAGCATCTTTGGTCGTGTTGTTGAGCTTAACGATGCATCACTTTGCTCAACTGCTGTCTTCCTTCCTATTCACTCAGTTTTTTTGAGTGAGACTTAATAAAATAACGCGTTTCACCATCAACGATTGCATCACTACTCCCCGTCAGGCGGGTTACAGTCAAGCACTAGTTTATAATCATAAATAAGACTACTGGTCGTTTGTTTTGTAAAGCTCGTTCTAACATCTTATATGGGGTCGGCGCGACTTCTAGCTGTGTTGAACTCCACGTGGTGATAAAATCTTGTTAAGCATACGACTACAGTTTTGCGGCTTTTTGGGCAACGTCATTATTTTATTTTGCAGCGAAATATGGTCTGTCAAATAGACGCCTAGAATACAGCGCTCACTTGCGTGTACATTTTTTTTATTTTTTTTATAGTTGTAGGTTAATGGTCTAGGTTCAGTTGCGTAACTTCAGCTGAGATAGATAAAGATATGAGTTTGACATTTTTATAATATTCCATCTCGGAGATGACATAATGAACATTACATATCTTTGAATTCATTGAACATGTTACATAAGTCTATCACATGTAACATTCACAAGCGAATACCTCGTAGTGAATATTTTGTACTGTTAGATAAAATAAAACTGAAAAGGTGTTTCATTGCACAAAGGGTTTGATAGTTCGCAACACCAGCGCCATCTGGTGGCGCTAGACAGAGTATAACCTGAGTTTGTGGGAGTGGAGGAGAGCTAAAGCTACAAAAGCAATGTGTAGCAGTGCTCTCTAGACCACATTAGTGTGAATAAGTTATTCGTAAATTATAATTTGATTTAAACTGCAAACTGTTTTAAACAAAAATACCCTTATTATGCCTACTGTAGTTAAAATATAGCTCATGATAACAGCAGACAGATGTACCTACTACGTCAAATGTATTTTGCCACGCCATGCTTACGAAAAAATTACACCAACTATCGTATTTTTATAACTTTTTTGCCAGTTATGTTACGAATGATTGATAAATGGGATTAAAACTTCAGGAAACTTCATAAACAACATTTTATATAACAGAAAATTTAATTAAAACATTGTTGAGAGAATATACGAGAATTTATTAATGAAACGGTAAACTGTTAGTGATTTTGTGGTAACTGGTAACTTCACAATAAAGTGCCTTATTAATGTAATGCTATTGAGCTGTGGCGGTAGGTACTCGATGGAATCCTTTTTCTATATTAGGTATATAACTAATAAAAAGCACGTTTCTCTTTAAACATTATTACCATTATGTTATATTTTCTCCTGTATGATGTTTATTAATTCGATGTATATAATTATTTATTCAAATTAGTATGATACACTTTATGTACATACCTATTTATTGTTCAATCTATGTAAATATTCATTATACAGGAGGATAAATACGTTACTAAACATAGAAATGGGACTACGAGAAACTGTTGTCCCTTGTGGTCCAATTAATGGGACAAAATCCTGGGACCATGAGAAAACAAGGAAATATTCTACTGTAGACTACCTACATTATTTGCCACTTTATCCTATTGATCAATCAATCGTCATATTTATGTTCTTCGAGAGTATTCAGGTTTCGCATAAACAAAAATAACGTACGTGTAACGTTATTTTTGTTTATGCGAAACCTGAATATAGTTTGTTCAGAATAAGCAACTAAATCGATTTCAATCATTTATTTACACATACCTACCACAACACTACACTACATTATACTACTCTACACTACACTACACTACACTAAACCACACCACACTACACCACACTTCACCACGCTACACCACACTTCACCACGCTACACCACACTACGCCACACTACACCACACTACACCACACTACACCACACTACACCACACTACGAGATGGACCTTCTATATAAACGGATTTCAAATTATATAATTAATTGTGATTGATTTATTAGCCATTTTCGACAAACTGTATATAAAAGTCACATTTATTAAATTATTCATTTACTAGCTTTCCGCCCGCGGCTTCGCCCGCGTTAACTTCGGTTATATCGCGTTTTTTAGATTTCTCTCGGGAATATCAAATTTTTTCGGGATAAAAAGTACCCTATTATTTAATCCGGACTTCTAACTTTACGTCTGCAAATTTCAAAGCAATCGGTTCAGGAGTTACGGCGTAAAAGTGGTATAAACAAACTCACTTTCCGATGTATAATATTAGTAAGGATATATTTGGTGTACACATACAAATATTCCAGTAATCTCCCTTGGGAACTTGATATTTTTTTAGGACCAAAAGTAGCCTATGTTACTCTCCATCTTTTCAGCTAACTGTATGCCAAAAATCAGGTCGATTGATTGCTTAGCTACGGCGAGAAGGAAGGACAAACAAACAAACAAACACACTTTCACATTTATAATATTAGTATGGATCTTTCTATACATTATATATTTGTTAATTGAATGTCGCTATATTCTGTTGAAATAAGGGTTGCTTAAGTAAACCTTTACTTCAGGCAACAGGTACTGTTTTTTAACACAGTTTCATAAAATGCAAATAGCCTTATGCAGCAGCGCTTTATTTTTTAACATGGTACAAAAAAGTTTTCATTCAATCTTGGTGGATAAAAATTGAATGATTTGAATAAATTCCTGAACTGAAAACACTTTGCTGACAAGTAATGGTCCGTTTTAGTATGCCCAAGTTTAAAAAGTATAGTAACGCGCTGTTCTGTTGCGTGTGAAGTAGGGTTTGGTCGTTATTCTATCGTCATTATATATAAAATATCCTATCGGATATTTCAATATTCATGGTAATTTAGCAACATGTAATATATTTAAATCTGAACCTTTTTCTAGCACATCGCTAATGTATTGTTTCGTGTTTTGTGTTCGAAAAATTTGTTGAACCAGAATAACGGTAATAACCACAACATAAATAACGCAATAAATGTTGCTGAATCGTCAAAACGAAAGTCAGCTTCCGCAGTAGTCCAGCCGATCCAATATTATAGACAAAACAACAGGTTTTAAACGCTGCCTAGCCTTTCTTGTTCTCGTACCCCGGAAGTTATCCAATATCTGCCTAGCCTAGTTATCTGTAGGGACGTGCGAAATACCTACACAGGCAAATCGTCCCTACACACATGCTTCCCTTTTTTTTTTAAATGGATGGATCAATAATTCAAATTCAATTCGGGGGTCACCACTTTAGGGGTGACTGACTCTCGATACAAATAAAACTTTACTTTAACTTTCCCTAATACGATATCAGAAAGATTGCAGGTGTACGACCATACTGGGTCTCCGGAACCGACTGGCGTGGCTCAACGCTGTTCGGCTCCCCCGCCGGACGATTTGCCTGTGTAGGAATTCCGCACGTCCCTACATATCCAATATCTGCCTAGCTTTTCCCCACTATATTGTGGTCGATTTCCAGCTGTACCTATATCACAAGGAGAGAGCTTGCTTATATAACGTCCACAACCCATTTATACAGTTATACGATACCCTTTGACAAGATTTTCGGCCTACTGCTAATGACAGCTGGGCTTAACATGTTATCCGAGGCACCTGATTAGAGGGGTCTTAGGGCTATATTTCACAATGACACTATGGTAGCGCAACCAGTCGCCGCTACCAACAAAATGTATAGATACCAGGGTACGCAACCAAACGGACACCAGGTGAGTAACTTTCGTAGAGCTGTAAACATTTTGTTGGTAGCGGCGACTGGTTGCGCCACCGTGGTGTCCTGGTAAAATATATTCCTTACTCGTGTGAGGATGGTCATCCATCTACGAACCAAGTGCAGCAAGCATAGTTTAAGCAGCCCGCATCAGCCCGTGCTGTTATTTTAGCAACAAGCCATTTTAACTTCGTTGCTACTATTGTACTGTGATTGTCATTCGTGGTTCTGTGACAGTTTTTTTTTTTATAATTATAAACAAGTGTTTAACCGCAATCCCATCTGATGGTAAGCAGTGATGCAATAGTTGATGATAAAGCGCGCCAGTTTATTAAGAGCCTAATTAACTTTAAAAAAAATTGAGTGAATAGGAAGGAAGACGGCAGTTGAGCGAGGTGATGCAATTTTAAACCCACAACTCGATCAACGATGTTGCGCCTGAGGGAGATTGATCTGGAGACCCTCCACGACCAAATTCCCGACACAACAACATTTGGCGGATTATTGCACACATCACAGCACAACTGCTCAGACCCGTCTTCCGTACGGCTTCGAATCGCTTGACTACAAAACTTTGTCTGGTGAATGGTAATTTCTGCCGGCAGCCGATGTTATTGGCTTACCACCGAGAAAAAAGGGTAGTAAGAAGCTCGAAGGTTTGACAACTGGTCTTACAAAGGGGTGTCGTATTATATATTATATATAAAGTACTGTTATGCAGCTGCATCTGGTTAGTCTGGAGGCTAACCCCAATATAGTTGTTAAGGCTAGGCAGACTATGATATTGTAAAGAAAACCCCGTCCGACCCATAAAGATAACAAAGGTTAGGTAAACACACCAGTAAACAAAATATAAAATTTTACATAATCGTTATAGTAACAATACTAATTTTTTTTTAAATAATCTTTTCTTTTCGCGAATTCATTCCAATTTCCCTGAAATTGGGTAATTTTAAAAAAAAGTGACAACACCATTTTCGACGGTATTATTATGAGCGATGCGACCGCGTGCCGCGTGCCCTGTCCCCTTTTAACGGCGGATGTATTGCCTACCGTACATGTATTAAGTTACCTCTTTTTGCGAAATAATATTATTTCTTTTTAAAGGCAGATTTTTTTTAAGTCTGTTCTTTGATCTTTTTAGGCATTAGTAGAATCAGTTATTGATACCTAACAATACCTTCACGGATCGGGCAGAGTTTTATTTCCATATTGTATAGATAGTGCAGATATAATTAATATACAAAATAGTTTTTATTTTTACATTCGTAATTTAATTACTCTGCTTTGTGTCATCATACCTACACATAGTTTGGCGTTGATTGAATAAATAAATCAAGAAAGACTTTTATTTCACGCCTGCTCAAACTGGCCGCCAAACAGTAGCTCTAACATCAATAGAATTAAAAACAAATGCCACACAATGGTGCCGATTCTGTTGTACACCCAACTAAACTAAACTATCACTAAAATTTCTAATTTTTAGTTTAGTGTATCTAAAAAGCTATTCTGCAAACAAGATTCTCTAATTTTAAAAAGCAATTTGACATCTCTAAAATTGAGTTTGACAATCGCTAAGTTGAATAAACCATAGACCAAGATTTCTTGGAAATATAAATAAAAAATGAATGAAAGTGAAGCAAATGATCTGAACTGCAAAAAAAAAAACATGACTAAAATCAAATTATCTTGAATTGTTTATCAAAAATTATTTAAATGATTTACAAGGATTATAAACACGCTATAAAACTATATTGTTGTTTATATTTAAGTAAATTAAAATCCAAAACCTATTACTATTTTTATTATCTGTGGCCAATGTAATCCTGCTAGGGTTGTAACCGAAAACGATTTAGAGCTTCGGCGGATCCATTTTTCGATTTTCAATAAGAAAAAAAGCCTTTAAGTTTTTCAAATCAACAAACTGCAGCATTTAAACAAATGTTTCGGATAACATGATTTTTGTATTATTTTTTTCAGTGTTATAGAGATAATATAAGAATTAAATAGTGATTTTCAAAAAGAAAATACCGGTTTTTCGTATACTCGTAGTCGAAGGAAAGCCCTATCCAACAGATGATCCGAGCCTGTTTGTTTTGTTTTGACGATCCGCCTGCCGCCATTTCATTTAGCAATTTTAGTTCTATTTTAATTATTAAGTTTTCTTAGATATAAATATTATTCTTATGATGCTGTCGTCATCAAGGAAACGAGCCACAAAAAGGCAGCAGGAACTGCTCGTAGAACGGCTTCATACAAATCCACTAATGGCCCGAGGTAGGAAATACATACGAACTTGTTATTTTATTGATAAATTCATAGCCATTACATAAACCGCAGAAAATTTGAGTGCATCAAAATTAATTACAGGTTTCATTGACATTTGTTGTTACATTAATATACCTATTAGATATCAATTCAGGTCTAATACAACCGTCTTTTTTTTAGAAAATCAAGCTGATCCCGAGGTTATGGCTTTTTAGGCTAACCTCAGTAGCGAGCTGAACCAACTGGGCTGCAGCAGGACTGTAGAGCAGTGGCATCATGTAAGTGATTTTTATCTGATAAAACTTGTAATTGGATTGCATAATTTTCATTGTGTTCTTAACTAATTTAATTTCAACAGATTTGGAATATATGGGTGGCAAAGGTAAAAACAAAGGCGAGAAAAATAAGAGACTCCATCAGGGCCACAGGTGGAGGACCGGCAGGGCCAGATCTGTGATATTGAGAATAAAATTTTTGATATCATTGGGTCCGCTGCTGTTGATGGTTTCGCCTCTTTGGAAATGGTAATTTACTTTAGTACTCATGGTATTTTTATGGATTTAAACATTACTAAGACTGTTATTATTGAGTACCAATAAACAAAACCATTAGTTATCTGTTTTGTTAGAGTCGTCAAGCTCATGACTGTGAAATTCAATTGCTGTTTTCTTTTTTATTTCAGGGAATACCTATCTCACCCTCACTATCCACGTCGCCTGCCCATCCAAGTATGTCGCCCTCTCTACAGCCTGTACTGGAAGAGCAGCCTGTGGAAACTGGTAGTGGGTCTCCTGCAGTTCCACTGCCGGATTCGAGAAGTCGGATTACCCGGCGTCGAAGATTGCAGAGGACTCCCCGCCCCCCAGTTCACCACAATTTGGTACAAGCACTGAATGAGAATAGTAGATTACTTCGGGAGAGTATTGTACAGGCAGCTGAAATTTTAGCAGCTGCCATTCGCTCTTCTGGCATCCCATTGCTGGTGCAAAATGCCCAAGAAGAAGATAATGGGAATGAAACCTAATGGTTTTCTTTCCCGTTACTTTGTCTCCCTATCGAGATTAGCACTAAAGTATAATTCTTATATTTTTTATAATTTGTTTATTTTTAAGTTTTCTATATTTGTTGATTGTTATATTTTGTTGATTGTTTATATTTTGTTTAGGTTTAAGGATATTTGTAATTAAAAAAAAAGTAAAGTATTTTTTTTAAAAAAGGTGTTTAATTAAAGTGATTTATAATTAATGATTGCCGAATTTCCCTTGCTTCGTCAAGAAAATCTGTGCTAACTTCCTCCACAGTCGGACTCTCCTCACTTTCCTCAGTCACATCAATTTCTTCTTCATCTGTAAAAATACACTTACTTTAGATTTCTTATTTTTCAAATGTAAATAAAACAGAGAGTAAACTAAGTATAGTTACCATCAAATGAATCCAAAAACATATTGTACAAGGTGCAACATGCCAATATAATTTTAGCTGCCTTTTCTGGCTGGTATATATCATATCCTATGCAGACATATAAATTTATTTTTCAGGCGCCCATTACACATTTCCACCACATTTCTTGCTCTTGTATGGCCTCTGCTTCAGTTGCCGGGCCCATAATAGGGGTCATGAGCCATGGCTGTAGCGGGTATCCCTTATCTCCTATAATAAATAAAACTTTATAATGTACTTAGCTGATAGACATACCCAGTAAGTAAAAAAGTTTACTTGTCGTGACCTACCTAAAAGCCACTGGGATCTTTCCCCACGCACAAAGTCATTTCTCAGGACTCTGTTTATTTTAGATGCCCTCCAAATTGCAGCATCATGGATGGAGCCAGGGAAATTTGGATTGAGGCCAATAATCTTGCCCCTCGCACTGCATATCTAAAAAGTTTTTTAGTTATTATTAAGGTTTCAAGAGAGTCTTAACAAAAAATTATTTATACTCACAAGTTGCCAGTTGATGCTATAATAACCCTTTCTATTATAAAATAGGTTGCCAGGCGCAATAGGGTGACTGAGTGGAGGTTTTGCTATGGCAACATGGGTCCCATCCACTGCACCTAATGTGTTGGGCATATTATGTAGGTCTTGAAAACTGAAACAAGCAAAGTGTTGCATGAATAAGAGTGGGGCAGTTCTAAGTTTTGATGGCTGAAAAAGATCCTCAAAATAAATATTTATTACTTATTCTTTTCAGTTTTCTTCAAAGTTGACAGAAAAGAGTTTAAATAAGCTGTTTTAACATTAAACTCTGACTCTTAACATTTTTTTTTAAACTCAAAATAATAAATTGAACTTATTCAGTCTTAGCTGCTTCTTTTTCCTCACGGGTCATGGGAAATCTCAAGTAACGAGGTGATAAAGTTTTTAAAATTTCCCCTGCTGTTAGAGCTAGGCACCTGCTCACTGATGGCTGGCTGACCCCAAGTATGTTGTCTTGCCCAACAGCTGTTTGATAACTGCCTTGGGCAAACAGATTGAGTGCAGCTAGTATCTGAATATGAAATTTTATTATTATACAGATACATACTAAGTAATGACTACAATAGATATGTTACAATAAGTAGTAAATATTATAAGTAATTACTACACACCCTACTTGTAGCGTATTACTATCTGATAAGAAAGGAACCTTTAACAAAACAATACTGTTCTAACCTTTATGTGTTTGGGGATAAATCTTTCATCCAACCGAGGATTCCTTAACACATCCACCAAATAAAGTGCTCCAGATCTAGGGAGTCTAAAAATTTTTTTTTAATTTTCTTCAGCCATATGGAATGGGTTATGGAATTGTCCCGTAATCTTTCCAACCGAATTCTTTCTTGATGGTTTCTAAAAAAAATAGTTCTTTATTTCATAAAATCTCTAAGTCGATTTATCTACAATTATCTTTTCAAAATCATAATGTAGTAAGTAGTACAAAGCTAATTAGATGTTCAGTGCAATAATCTCTATATGTTTTCACAAATAATTTTTGTATTGTATTGTATAATAACAATAATATTATTATTTACCTTTCTACCGAATCAACAATAGCTACAGCCACATAAGCTTCCATAATAATTCACGGCAACTCTAAGTAGGCCTCCAAACTCAAGAATTAGCAGAGAAATGTGCTTTGTAAATTTTAGTTCATGACAACTAATTTTATTCCACATCTTTTTAATCGCGATTAAAAATAGCTACATTTAGTTTGACAGCTTTAATTTTAGGTGAAAAACGTCAAATTCAGAATAGCGAAATAGCAAGTTTCGCTAAGTTGAGTAACTAAAATGATTTTAGAGCTGTCAAACTAAAATATAGTTAAGTTGTGTCAGTTTAATCTATTTCAGAATAGGAAACGTCGTTTGACAGGAATAAACTAAATTTTAGCGATTTATAGTTTAGTTTAGCGAAATTTGTGACAACAGAATCGGCACCAATGACAGAGATTACGTTCACAAAATTTACAAGGCCATGATCGATGGTCACAAGACCGCAGTAGTTGCGACGTTGCGCACATTATTTTTCAGAATAGAATAGAATAGTTCTTTATTTGCGTAAAAAGTATTTATTTTACCAAATTAATGACTCTTACATAATCAGTCTATAATGTTCCCACAGTTGGGACACAGGCCTCCTCTCGGTGAAAGGCAGTGGGCCGGAATCTACCATGCAAGCCGAGTGTGGGTTGGTAGATTTGGCTCTAGGACATGCCGGTTTCATAACGATGGTTTATCTACTCTCATATCAAAAAAATAAAAATATAAAACTAAAAAGGAGTTTATATTGACGTACTTTACCCATAGTATAGAGAAAGGAAATTAAAAAATTCAATTATAACATTATTTCTCTAACAACATAATGTTATAATAAAATTTTTTTTCATTACCGTACAGATTACAAACCATAGATAGGACTATTTCATTTTTTTATCTGTGGCTGCGCGCGCTTTGGCGCGTGCGCTTTGATGCAGGGTGTAGAATTTTGGCGCCAAATACGTTTCTTTGCATTGCGAGTCGTTGTTGTGTTTCGCTGGACACATGATTATTATTGTTTCTTAAAATGTATGAGATTAGATAAAGTAGTGTATGAAACTGTACATAATTAGGTATTACACACTCGTGTGATACTATTAAAAAACTCGCTTCGCTCGTCTTTTAAACTCGCACTCGTGCATAATATCCCTCATTATGTAACAGTTTCATAAACTACTATTTCTTTACCGGTTTGAGGTTCGCACCTACGACCTACAACTTGTAAGTCGCGGATAATATCACTGCCCCCCAAAGCACTCAAATGTCTCTTAATAGCATACAAAAAGGTCAAAGGTTAATTTCTTTTAATGTATATTTTAATATAATTATCCTTAGATACGAGTATATGGAACAGGAGAATTATAACCACAATTGAGTTGCTCTGAAAAGAGATTAATCTTATTTATTCACACTAATTTTAACAATTTTAAAAATCTCTAACATTAAACTAACACAAATATTACCTGAAAAGAGAAACAACATTTAAAGCTATTGTTTCACAATCCTCACACGTTTTTCTTAACCTCTTTATGATGTGTCATCGCTCCACAGATTAAAACAACTTCATAGATACAATACAATCTTACAGACACAATCTTGCAGACTAAATCTTTAATTCTGAATTATTCTCCTTATTTGATCTTTTTTTTTTGGCTTATCATTAATTTTGAACCAACATTGGTATTCAGTGTGGTAGCGTGTACCTTTGGTTTCTTTTTCATAAATTTTACATGGACTAACATTTTTCTATTTAATTTTACTTTCCAAAGTTCCTATCTTTTTATCAAATCCTTTTTTTACCATATGCTGTAAATCGTCATCTTAATTTTTTGAAGAATTCTACAGTTTCTTTTAAACTACTCCTACCAATCTTATCAGCAATAAAATTTGGTAATCCAGTAGCAATCAAATCAACTGACTGACTGACTGACTGTGTTTATCTATGGACTTATTTATTTCTAATAGCAGTCTCTCTTTCTTTATCGCTTATTCCAGTAATGATTCCTGTTTATATCTAAATATCATTGCATACCTGATTGGTGACCAACCCTTATCAGCATATCTTTCACAAAAGTTTCTTTTCCATATTGTCCATTCTGAATTTAATGTATGCTTTATAAGCATGGAGCTATACCAGTCTGAACAAGAATTTTCTATAAATAACCTAAAAATTTAATTTTTTTTGACATCTTCAATTTCCAAACGGGCATATTTTGCTTCACAAGTAGTCACCCACTGGGACACATTAGTAATTTTTCTATTGAATTTTTCTATTACAAATTTTTCTACATTTTCGCCATATTAAAAGGTTTTGATGAATCTTTGTTTATTCTAGAGACGCTTTCTAGTGTTCCTGCAAGAGATTCTTCAGAAAATTCTGTTGCAGAAGTTTGAGGTTTTGTTTGTTCCTCCAACAATAATAATAATAATAAGTCATTTATTGAAAAAGCGCGGGAAACTTCGAACTTGGCGGACGCGTTTTTTATGAACCGAAGTTGGAAATTTTAAAATTGTGTAATATAGGATCAGTCACAGTAGTTTTATAGTTTTATATTCTTTTATTTATAGTTTTTACTTAGTTTTAGTGATTATTTCTCCGGTAGTGGTAAGCTTATATAATTTTATATTAGTTTCTAAGTATGAACGACCCGCCCGACCCGGGGGAACTAGTTCCTCCGGCAGGCGTTTTCATCACAGTTCAATCTAATGAATCGGGTATGGATACAGATGTTTCTTCCTCGGCTCGAAACTTAAAAAGGTCATGTTTACATCTCTGCAAGCATTGCAATAAACGTCGCCGCACCCGCAAAAATCATGGGTCGGACTCCACGGGTTGTAACTGCAATGATTCTAAAGTTGTTGAATTAGTTCCAGTACCTAATACCAAAACTATGCCTACTCAGCCTATAGCAATTACTGACATCCCCGCTCCTTCTATGGTACCTGCCCCTCAGATTGGCAGAACAAGCTACGAACAATCGGATAGCGCGCCATTTTTGATTCATGTTCAAAAGAACTTTACAACACCTAATGACGGTACGACACTGCACCCCATCACATTTGGTAAGTTTTTAAAACATAACGCCTTCAAAAACATAATTAATGGGAGCGTTAAAAGAATTGGTCGTAATAAAATTGCACTTTCTTTTTCCAATCATCTAGACGCAAATTCTTTTATTGTCCATGAAAGCCTAAAAACACACCATTATAAAGCCTTTATCCCTACCTTTAATATAACACGAATGGGATTAGTACGTGGTGTTCCTGCAGAATGGTCTCCTGAGGAAGTAATCGATAACATATCAGTACCAATAGGTTGTGGACCAATATTAAAAATCAGACGTTTAAATTTCAAAAGCAATGTTGACGGAACAGCTGTCTGGAAACCATCCCAGTCCATAGTAGTTACCTTTGATGGACAGGTTTTGCCCAAGAGAATATTTATGTGTTATAATGCGTTACCTGTGGAGTTGTAGGTTTGGTCACACTAAAATTCAGTGCAGGTCCACACCTCGCTGTTATAAATGTGGTCATGAACACTCTGGGGACAGTTGTGATAAAGATCTAGAAACTGCATCTTGTTGTCTGTGCTCTGGATTTCACTTTGCGATTGATAAATCTTGCCCAGAATTCTCTAGACAAAAATCAATCTAAACATACATGGCCAAAAATTCAGTTTCCTATGCTGAAGCAGCTAAACTACATCCCTCAGTTAGTAAATCTTATGCAGATGTACTTTTATCCTCTCCATCGCGAACATCTTCAGATACATTACAGACATCCCCTAATGCTAATCTTTCTCATAGTTACAAAAAGACTGTTTTCCTAAAACCACGAATGCCTCCAAAACATGAACATGGGTATAATAAAAATGCACATAATACTATTATTAGAGATTTTGCCATACCTCAGCCTTTAAATGGCTGTGCTTTGACTAACAATAATAACAATGAAATAAAAGACACAAATTTTTCCATTAATGATCTTCTTTCAGCTTTACATAATCTTCTCTCCCAGTTCAACATAACACCGTCCAACGCTGCCCAATCATACAATGTATCTCAATCCAGTCATAATGGACCAATCCAATATAATCCAGTGGAACTGCCGCAGTCTAATAAATAAAAAAGTGATGTCATTCATTTATTAAACAAATATGATCCATTTGTCTTTGCTTTAGCAGAGACTTGGCTCAAACCATTTCATATTTTTAAAATTAATGGTTATATAACCATTAGAAAGGATAGATCTGATGGGTATGGTGGAGTAGCTATACTTATCAAGAATTCTATCCCTTTTACTTCTATTACATTACCACCTCACTGTGAGGAAATTTCGATATTAGCTATTCAATTGTATCATATTTGTATTGTTTCTATCTACATTCCTCACCCCTCTTCTTCTATTCTTCAAGAGGTGAATAATCTATTTTCTTTGCTACCAAAACCATTTGTGGTTTTAGGGGACTTTAACTGCCATCACCCATCATGGGGTTGTTCAACATCTAACAGTTATGGGGATGAATTACTAGATATTATAGACTTACACAACTTATGTATCTTAAATTCAGGAGAAGCCACACGTCGGTGTGCACCCAATCAAAACCAAAGCGCAATTGACCTTTCCATTTGTTCTCCTAGTTTAGCCTCTTTATTAACTTGGCACACTCTTACCTCTACTCATGGTAGTGACCATTTTCCAATTAGCCCAGTCATATTAGGTAAAAAAGGGGTCAACCTCGGAATGAAAGATAATAAGCTGCAAATTGGTATGAACCTTTGTTTTGTCATTCTAAATGTTGTCTCAAAAGTCACAATCGTTATCGTGTCCGCGTCTCAAGATATTCAAGGTCAAAGGTCACAAAAATCGGTTTTTCGCGAATATCTGACTTCCTATCGGTTAAATGAGATTTGCATTTATTATAAAAGTTGTAGGCTATAAAATTCCCTACAACTTTTGTTTAAACTTTTTTTTCATACGACCAACCGTTTTGAAGGTAGAGCGCGAAGAGTGCACATCGTACAGTCATATACGGCCTAATGCAAGGTCAAGCCTGAGTTATGGTTATCAGTACGTTATAAAGTCAATTATTTACTTGGAAATTATAATTATTAAACAATGTCCATTATTTATGTACTAACTATTAATTATTTATATTTAATTAAAGTAAGTAACTTGATTATTTATATATAATTATTCATATTTAACTATTTAAGTATAAAATATTATTAATTCTGGATTATATATTTATATACAAGAAGAAGAAGACGAAGAAGAAGAAGATAATTAGCTTCCATTTCCAATTTCATAAATGTATATTATGCCGTATTTAATAATAAATAAAAATATGTGTAAAATATATACTCTTACTATAATTTTAACTTAAAATAAAACTAAAATATATAATCCAGAATTAATAATATTTTATACTTAAATAGTTAAATATGAATAATTATATATAAATAATCAAGTTACTTACTTTAATTAAATATAAATAATTAATAGTTACTACATAAATAATGGGCATTGTTTAATAATTATAATTTCCAAGTAAATAATTGACTTTATAACGTACTGATAACCATAACTCAGGCTTGACCTTGCATTAGGCCGTATATGACTGTACGATGTGCACTCTTCGCGCTCTACCTTCAAAACGGTTGGTCGTATGAAAAAAAAGTTTAAACAAAAGTTGTAGGGAATTTTATAGCCTACAACTTTTATAATAAATGCAAATCTCATTTAACCGATAGGAAGCCAGATATTCGCGAAAAACCGATTTTTGTGACCTTTGACCTTGAATATCTTGAGACGCGGACACGATAACGATTGTGACTTTTGAGATGACATTTAGAATGACAAAACAAAGGTTCATACCAATTTGCAGCTTATTATCTTTCATTCCGAGGTGAAAGCCCTAATATGACTGGGCTAAATAGTTATTAAATACCCTCTTTCCAAGTCAAAACAACAACAACGGAAATCAAATTTAAAACATAAATTACCAAATGGAAATAGTAATGACTGGGATAAATTTAGAGCCACTGTTGACAGTAAGGTTTGCTCCTTGCCTCTCCTTACTGATAGTAATGAAAATACCTGTGCAGAAGCTTTAGCGCACATATTAATTGAAGCAGCAGATGAAGTTTTCCCTGTTAAAAACAAAAATATTAGTACAATCCCTTCACCTCCGTGGTGGGACTTAGAGTGCACAGAATTGTTAAAGAAACGGAAAGAGGCTGAACACAATTATAACTTGGATATGTCTGATAATAATTTTGTAATTGTTACTAATATTATTAATGAAACTAGTAAACTTTTCAAGAAGAAAAAGTTTGAATCATGGCGTAACTTTTGCACATCAATTTCACCGAATACTCATCCTATGATCGTCTGGCGTAATATTCGTAGGTTTAGGTCTATTTATAAAGACCCTGCTCCTATTCCCGATTCTTTAGCCAGTGATTTCCTAAATATATTGGCCCCTCCTTGGGTGCCTGAGGTTATTGAACCTAACCTGCCTCTTGCACCTAACATCCATAATACTTCTGCAACGCTCGGTTTGCCATTTACGCTCAATGAATTAAGGGGTGTTATTTGTAAAACTAAGGACTCCGCGCCGGGCATTGACGGCATCCCATATTCCTTTTTTGCTCATCTAAATGACGACGTCCTCAATTATTATTTAAACATTGTTAATTCTGTTTTGTACACTGGACATATCCCTGATGAATGGAAACGTCAAATGGTGTTGCCATTCCTTAAACCAAATAAAATTCCATCTGATGCTTCTTCATATCGTCCTATAGTTTTATCTTATATTTTAATGAAATTAGCAGAACATTTAATAAAAAATCGCCTAGAATGGTATGTTGAAAGTAAGGGCCTTTTAGCAGAATCCCAATATGGATTTAGAAAGGGCAGAAGCACCACTGACTGCTTAATCATTTTAACATCGGACATTCGGTCATCCTTTTCTAGTAACCATTCCACAGTAGCAGTTTTTCTGGATATAAATGCAGCTTATGATAATGTAGTATTATCAATTTTACAAAATAAACTAAACGCCTTACAGGTTCCATCAACTTTGTCGAATTTTATTATTAAAATTCTGACTGCACGCTCTGTCAACATTCTAATAGAAGATCATGAGGTATCTCGCCTTATATGGAGAGGTCTCCCACAGGGTTCAGTGCTCAGTCCCCTTCTATATAACATTTATACTTTTGATATGGATTCGTCCTTAAACAATCATGTAAATGTTCTTCAATACGCCGACGATTTGTTATTATATTCATCAAGTCACTCTGTTGATCAAGCTTGCTCTTATATAAATTCTGCTTTATCTATTCTTGAGTCTTGGTTGCACTTAAATGGCTTGGATATATCCACGTCTAAAACTGCAGTAGTTTTATTCACTCGAAAAAAAAATATTCCTTTTGTAAATTTGTTGTATAAAGGAATACCTATTCCGGTAAAAGATAAATTCAGATATCTAGGTGTAATATTAGACTGTAAATTAAGCAGTGTTCCACATTGCGATTACATTGTTAACAAGTGTGAAAAGCACTTAAACATGCTTCGTTGCCTCTCTGGTGTGTGGTGGGGTGCTCATCCCTTTTCATTAAAACTAATCTACAATGCTATTATCAGAAGTACTCTGGATTATGGATTATTTGTTCTGGAACCTGGTAGTATAATGGCTTTTAAAAAATTGGATCGTATCCAGTCAAAAGCTTTACGTATTATTACAGGTGCTATGAAGTCGAGTCCCATTAATGCACTCCAAGTTGAATGCGGGGAAGCACCCCTATATCTAAGAAGACAATTCTTATCAGACAAATACTTATTCCGTATTCTTCAGCTCTCAATTCATCCTCTCATTCCCAAACTGGACTCGCTAATGTTGCAGATGGAATATTCTGATTACTGGTCTCATAAACGTGCTCCATGTTTACTAGTTAGCTATAAAAAGTTCCTATCACTTTCTTCACCTGTTCATCGTTCCAATAAACTCCCCATATTCTGCAGTAGTTATGAAAGTTTTCAGTTCAGTCCCATCATAACTTACGATTGTATAAATAAATCGGATCCCAATTACTGTTCAAAATTTAATTATTTTTTGGCTGAACACTCAGAATACCACCACATTTTTACTGATGCTGCCAAACGTGCTCCAACAGGTTGTGTTGGGGTAGGTGTTTACCATTCCCAATTTAAGATCACACAAAAAATAAAACTACCTCCGGAGACTTCCGTTTTTACAGGGGAATGTTTCGGAATTTTAAAAGCCTTAGAATACATTCGTGTTTTAAAACTAAAAAAAAGCAATTATTTTTACTGATTCTCGAAGCGCTCTTCTAGCCATTAATAAATCCCCTTACGAAGACAAGCCGCAGACCTCTATTATTTTGTCTATAAGAGAATTTGCGTTTAGAATGACCACTGAGGGCATCTCGCTACAGTTTGCATGGATTCCGGCCCATGCTGGAATCCAAGGCAATGAAGTGGCCGATGCTCTAGCTGGTGATGCGGTGCATTGTGGGGACTTAGTCCCATATAAAATTTTTAATTATGACCTTTTAACTCTGCCTAAGGGTTTTCTCCGGGACACCTGGAAGGTAGCCTGGGATACCAGTAGCAGATTGAAAGGACATTACTTTTCTCTTGTCCAACCCGAGATTCCGGAAAAACCATGGTTTGGCAGGGCAAAATTTGGCAAAATGGAGACCTCTATTCTAATACGAATGAGACTGGGCCATGTTTGTTCCCCATCCCATCTTTCCAAATTTCACATTATTGACGATCCCATTTGCTCTTGTGGCACAGATGTAGGCGACCTTAACCATATCTTTTTCTCCTGTCCCTTGTATGACCGTTCTTCCTTCTTCTGTAACCTGTTATCCCTTGATATTCCTTTTCCTACTTCAATACTATCTTTACTTTGTACAAATAGTTTTCCTGTATATAAATGTATAGTCTCATTCATCACCTTAAATAATATAAAGTTGTAAATATTTGCCATTGTAAACTTCACATCATTCTTACAAAAAAAAAAAAAACTGATCCTATATCTCCGTCCTATCCAAAATTCCGTAAAATTTGAAATCCGTTTCCCTACCTTTAGTACCTAACAATCCCAACACACTTGACATTGGCTGAATGCACAAACCGTGCGAAGCCAAAGAAGAAGAGAAAAAAAAAAAGTCATTTATTGCAGACCACAAAGTCCATAATTTTGTTAGTAATAATTCATTACTTATAATTAATGTTAGTAACCAATAGTAATAATCAAACAATAATAATAAATTATGTCAAATAGAATTAAAATAATACATCATGTCAAAACCAATTCTGATATTAAAATAAAAACTTAACATTCTTCTGCACGTGAATCATGCTACAGTGGTTGAGGTTCTGGCAGTTGAGCCGTTCAGCAAAAGCGCTCAGGATACTGTTGCGGCTGGCCCGCACCCTATGCTCCAGGGATGTGCACCGCTTGCGCAAGATTGTGTGGAAACAATCCACACGCGCCTCCGCAAACATCCCCGAGGCGCTACAGAAGCGAGGCAGCCCCAAGAGCACTCTGAACGCGTTGTTGTACTGGACACGTAGATCACTGTACTGTTTCTGCGTGTAGTCTACCCACAGACTGCTAGCGTATAAGGACGTACAGAATGCCCTGAATAGGGCTATATTAACGCCGCTTTAACACCGAGAAAATCTACGTGCTATCATATTCGCACGAACAGACAGCGCCCTACGTTCCTTTTAAATGTCGGCATCGTCTTTCAAGTCAGAGGTTAATAAATGTCCAAGATATTTAAATGTATCAACTTTCTTAAATGAGCATCCGTTGAGCTTAATTAATAGGCATCTCATAAATTGTTTATTTCCATCTTCATCACATTACGCTGCCTTCACCTCTGGTTTCATAGATATCCACACCTGTCGCTTCTCATGCCATTTTTGTAATGTAGCCTTTACTGTCTGAAAGGTTTGGGTTTGTGCTATTATTATCACGTAATTTTACAGGTTGTAACTTTTCTGGGATCACATAGGTCTGACCCTCTAAATCCGTGATTGACGTTACGCAAATAATATTTGTTTTCACATCGTCACTGGTTTTGACCATGAACACGAATTTTATGTTTTCCATTATTCTTGGTAAACAGCCGTCGAAATGTTGTTTTATAAGGCGGTTAATATAATTATCGTTAGATATGGGGAACAGTAAAACTTTAACCAGAATTGAGTTGCTCTGAAAAGAGATTAATCTTATTTAGTCACACTAATTTTAACAATTTTACAAATATGATTTGTCGTGTTCCGGCATGATGTCTGGTGAAGCCGTACGGAGGACGAGTCTGAGCAGTTGTATTGCGATGTGTGCCGGGTACGATGCGCCTAATGTTGTTGTGTTGGGAGTTTGGTCGTGGAGGGTGTTCAGATCAATCTCCCTTTGGCGCAGCATCGTTGGTCGTGTTGTTGGGTTTAACATTGCATCACCTCGCTCAACTGCCGTCTTTCTTCCGATTCGCGCAATCTGAGTGAATAGGTTCTTAATAAACTAGTGTGCTTTACCATCAACGATCGCATCACTGCTTACCGTCAGGCGGGATTGCGGTCACCGCCGCTGGCAAATTATTCCAGTCCCTCGATGTACGCAGTATAAAAGAGGAAGCGAAACGCTTCGTCCAGATCGTAGTGGTATTAACAACGTAAGGGTGGAAAGTCGCCGTACGACGGGTCGTCTTATGGTGGAACGGAGATGGGGGAATTAAATTTCTACGATTTATGATTTATCACACAAACGCAATGATTAAATAATTATACACTCATAACAAGGTTCAGTTGAAAACCAGCGTCAGGCAACTGCTACGTAGTTGTCTGAGATTTATGCTGAACTGGACCTATTTGGCGCAACCGTTGGACTCACATTTGTTGATTGTCTTTTTTTTATCTGTTTCTCTTTTTTTTTTTGTTCTGTTTTCTTTGTTTAAAAATAGTATTGGTCTGCCACTGTTGTCACTACATATACTGTATGTATTTATAAGGGTGTGGGCCAAATAAACGGTTTCTTTTCTTTTTTTCTTTTTTTTTAAATCATGCAACTCCCTTGAACACTCACCAGAATGTATGTCTTTTGTCTCTTAGTTATTAAAAAAAAAAAAAAAAAACTGCACACGATACCGAATTCGAAAACAATTACCGTGTTCGAATTAAATATTTTATTCAAGAAGAAGCCAGTTTCCTTATGATGGTTTGTTCGCAGTTTTGAAACAGTTACGATGAACTAATAAGGGCCTTTGACTTTAACATTTGCACGGTGTAGCTGTAGGGATATAAAGCAGCAGGGTAATTACGTAACGCGTTATTGTGCGTTACGTACGTGTGCGTATTTTGACAATTCAACAATAGTCATTGCGTTATTTACGTTGTTGAGCAGACACGTTTTCCGAACAAATGGAGTAATCCGTTGCTCTATTTGTTCGGAAAACGCGTGCAATATGCTTCGAAATGATTCCAACCTATAGTTATAGTCTGTTACGCAATTAGGGTGCCGAATGTAACTGTCATTTCAAAAAAGAAATTCCATTATGGTTATAGATCTCCGTTCTATCCGTATCTATTCCTATCCGTCTGTCAGGACTCTTCTGTCAGGTACGTGGAGGTATATGGTACATGAGTTAGCAGTACTTCATATGCAAAGAACAAATAATGGCTTGGTATAGTAAATACCGATTTTAATTAAATTCGCATACTGTGAAAGCTTCAGAAAACTAAATAAATATTAATTTTCATGCAGCGCTACCGTGTGATTTTATGCAAAATAGGTGCCCTAGCTTTGTTTTGTAACTAATATTTAAGAGAACAAATAAACTAAGAAATAATTAGGTTTCACTCGCGCCTTCTAATTATAAATGGAGGGAGCCTCGAGGGGAGATACATCTTCTGGAATTATCAAATCCATCAAATAGCCTTATCAAATCCATCAACTGGGATCCAGACTCTGGGCTGCAACTAAAAATTCCAGCTGAAAAACCCGGAACCTCACTCATCAGTAGTAGCGCTGTACGATCAGTAGACCTACGAGACCCCGGCGGCAGCAGTTCGAATATAGTCATCCAGATGAATTATGTAAAATGTAAAATCTATACCTACTAATGTATAGGTAAAGCTGAAGAGTTTGTTTGTTTGAACGCCCTAATCTCAGGAACCTCTGGTCGGATTAGACAAATTCTTTTTGCGTTGCGATAGCTCATTAATCCAGGAAGGCTTTAAGCTATATAAATCACGCTCCGACCAAAAGGAGCAGAGCATTAAAAAAAACATATCGAAAGCTACGCGGGTGAAACCGTAGGGCACAGATAGTGTAAAATAGCACTATAACCAAAATGTCAATATGATAACCATTGTAAATGCGATATAACTGTGACTAGATGTTTATTACATCACTCTAATGTGGCATGAAACGAGAATCGGGCTCCAAATGTCTCATAAGATATCGCGTAGGCAGATTTATGATCCTGAACTCCCTAGAGAAATATTTTGGCATAAAAGACTGAATTGGCTTCGAATAGTTTTAACCTTAGTGGTACAAAAGTGAACAACTTACGAATAAATATTCGAAATTACAAGTAGATGTGATTAAGAAGATGTACTAGGGTGATTGCGATTTTTTTGTTGTTATAAATTAGTACTTGACCGCGATGATCCCACATAATGGCAAGCATGCAATCGTTGATGGTAAAGCACACTAGTTTATTATGAGTCCATTAACTCTAGGTTTGAAGGTACTTAAATTATAATCAGATGGAAAGATCAAACGGGAAGGACAGGAAAATTGAAATTTTGTTATTATTTTTGTAATTTGCAGGTCAGTGTGAATATATATATTGAATTACTACGGGATTAAAGTTGCGTTTGATTGAACATGCGTTACGTTAAAAAGATTATTGTTAATGTCAAATGATGCTTATTATTAAAACCCAATGGTTATTTTTTTTATGTTCCAATATTATTTTATATATATACAAAATTATTTTTCTTAATTTAATCCTTTTCTACATTATTGGCTATAATTATTTGGCTCTTTTAATTTATCTTATCCTAGCAAGTCTTTTTAAAAATATTGTTCCAATAACCTTATTTGCTTTAAGGACAAAATGAACACAATGGTATCAATCGGATGACTTGAACAGGCAAAGACGTCTTAGCAGAACTCAATTCAGTTTTACAAATTCATTTCAATTGATAAATTTATGTAAATCAAGTCTCGGAAGACTTACCACGGAAATATTCTCTGAATACCTTACTTATTCCTATATCTACTGTCGATTCATTTCGATGGCTCCACAGAATAAACGTGCAAAAGCTCTTACACAATTTTTTTTCTTGCATTTTTCGTTTTATTGACTTATGCAGCACCTTCTTTTTTTTTTATAATCTTTTTACTCAAAATACGCCTATCATCGGAAAAAAGTTTGTTTATGAACGGCGAGTGCAGTTTTGTACAGTGGAAGTGAGTTCTGCGATTAAAATAAGAGTAATAAATTATTTTTTATTATTAGTGTTACATATTAAAATAATTATCGAGATTTATTCTTTCTGGTCATGTATAAATACTTTGTATCCAATGTCTGATAAGTTGTCTTTACGAGTGTTTAAGTGGACGATGAAATGATTACTCATTGCTCATTGTGGGCCGGATTTTCGTCAAGTTTTTGTTTGATATAACATATTAAAATATGACAACATAATCCCTGCAAGATAAATAGTTCATATTTAGTCATTAAATAGACTCCTGCTAAAAAATAAGAACAAAATAAGGAGGATTTTACGAGCGCTCGGCGCGGCTTGATACCGATCGCGCGCTCGGACGTACAACGCATTCTCAGCTGTCACATCGGGACGATCAAGTGGCTATTTCTTAATGTGTCAATGAAAGTTTTAAAATATTTTTTATTTCTAATTAAAGTATTGCATTGCATCCTAAGGTATTTAATCGGATTGTTTATTTTACACGAATACCCGTATAATGCAAGTTTATTTTGATCTAGTTCTATTCATAAAAAGTTACAGGAATAAAAAAATAAAATGGTTTTTCTTATATTGTCGGAAAACGTTTTAAAACTAAAATATATCTATATATCTAATGTAATAATATATTTTCGTGTCTTCAATTTTATATGATTTATTTAACCTTATATACTACCAAATAACAGTTATTCAAGTTTTATCGTTTGAAAAGTTGTCGTTTTTGACTTACACGTTTATTCTATGGGGCCATCGATTTTATTTCTAGCTATTCATGACAAGGAGACTAAATTCAAGAAACGGGCTATGGCTATATATAAATAGCTCACATAATACTGCGTATTTCATAGTTATCTTGTTAACGTCGTATTTGGTAATTAATTATTATTCATGTTCTTCATAATGTTAATCTTTTTGTAAAATATGCTAAATAAGCGCCTAGCTTTGGATACTTCGAGATTAATCAGATAAAGTTCATGTTTATAAAACTCTTTTATATTAGCTTCACCTGTATGTCCGTATGTATGTATCAGAATCTTTAAACTTCATTTTCACCTACTCCTACGAGTCTGATTTACTTGAAAATTTGCACAGGCGTATAAATGTTTTTAAAATCTTAGTCAGGAAGTCCTGACTAAGATTTTAATAATTTTTTTAGTTATGGGAGTATTTTACTGTCATCGTCCCTAGGATGATAGTAAAATACTCCCATAACTAAGTCCTGACTAAGATTTTAAAAACATTTATATTTATTGAGCCTACAATAAATTATAGTGAATGCTGAATGCATGCAATGCAATGTGAAGAATATATCAAAAATAATCCAGAGATTTTTGGAGGAAGAGAAAAGAAAAGATTATTTATTGTATATTGCGGTAGTCCAGGGGGGTAATCGCGCTAAATAAAACAGTAGAAATTCAACTCTTGTTCGTATCTAATCCAGTTAAAGTTATGGTTTAGTTTCGATCATATTTCGTATCGCGCTTAAGTTTCGGTTGAAGTAAAATCAATGTAGGTATGAGTGATACATTTCATCAGGTATAATAATTAAAACTAAATCAATTATAAGTAAATCTAATCCTAATCTAAACTTTGTCATTTGACAACGGTTACGTTCCAATTGCGATCCAGTTATGGTTAAACCGTTAGCGCGATACGAAACATAACCATAACAAAAGTTATGGTTTGGTTGCGATCCAATTCTGTTTTGGTTGAATTATTTTAGCGCGATTGCCCAGTTTGATAAAGAGAAAGGATTTTTTTATTGATCGTTATTTTGTTGACTATCTGTTCCTGGTTGCGATAGAAGAAGATCCAGACCTTCATAAGTTGGTTAAAAATGTCAAATTCATCGACATACAGACTCTTGTACATAAAATATACTTCTGTAAGATGTAGATTTAACTAGCCACGGCAAGAATGCACTGACACTAATAGTTTCTCATTCCTCAGATGACTCTATTCGTAATGGAGGAAGAATTAGTTTATTTCACCGGTGTTGGCGCGGCCGCTAAGAAAGCGACCAGCCCGATGCCTGACCGCGTCACAGAGAGTCATGGCCGTTCGGCTAGTCCGGGGATACCGCACGGTCTCCGCTGAGGCGGGGAGCCTCCTTACCGGATTGCCGTCATGGGATCTGAAGGCCAAAGCCCTCGCGCACATGTGGGAGTGGCAAGAGGAGGTAAAACGCCGGGGCATAATTCCGCTGCCGCGAGAAATCCTGGTAGGACGGACACGGCTCCGGCGGGATCTCATAGCGACATGGAGTGCAATTGTCGCAACCCAGTGCTGGGCACGCTATAATAGCGGCGGTAAGTCCCGTCTTTGAGGAGTGGTTAGAGAGGCGCCACGGCGCTTTCACTTTCCGCCTGACCCAGATCCTCACCAAACACGGTTGTTTCGAGAGGTTCCGGACAAAGCGGGAGGAAACGCCAGGGTGTCACCATTGTGTGGATCGCCCTAAGGACACGGTGGAGCATCCGGTGGAAGTCTGCACGGCTTGGGTGGAGCACCGCCATGTCCTAGTAGCGGCGATCGGCGGCGATCTCTCGCGTCCTACCGTCACCTCCTTCTGTGAAGCAGTAATGCTGGCAAAGAAGGAGGCGAAGCGCGTGAGGCAGCGGGAACCCCAGCGTCCTCACGCTACTAGCCACGGCAGGAGACGCTCTGGTCGGGAGATGACATCGAACTCCCGGAACATCGGCCACCTTAGGCGTGGGCTTGCGGGCGGTGAGTAGTGGGCAGCTCGCCGCCCGATTCAGGCTCGAGTCGACGGCGTGTTGTGTTCCACGCGCGCCTCAAAGAGATGTCAGACCGATGCCTCCTGGGTCAGGATTGCGGGTTGGTTAAAAAAGAAACCGTGGCCCTGGCCGTCGTACAGGCAAGTGAATAAATACAGGTGGGTTTTAGTCAGTAAAAACCTGACACGCCCTTCCGCTCCGCTCAGAGCGGAAAAGGTCATTTGATGATTTCCCATCCCAAACAAAAAAAAAAAAAGGATTAGTATACTTATGTAACAAAAGGAGGATGCTTTGGTATTTATTATCAATCAGATTTGTTGAAACTGTGGAAGAGTATTATAGAACCTTAGCCTCGCGGTTCAAATGAAGGGATAGCGCAAAATACTTGCTAATTGGAGTATCACAAGCAATTCAACAAATACAACGCGAACAGTCTGATATTTCACGCAAACACTATATTATTTGTATGAAAGTTCGTCATGAGCGAAAATTATGTTAACAGGCGTACATGGCATAAAAATACATAGCTATTATAGACTACCACTTTAACAACTTAATAAACTTTTAACTAAATGTGTATAGAAGTATTAACGGTAGGTACTTATAACAAAAATAAGGAAAACATAACTTTGTAAATTATCTAATCACGCGAGATTATGATAGATACATTCAGCATCTCTCTCTTAGAAATATATGTATCCATAAGTAGCTACTTTTGTTTACATAATATATGTTGGAGATCGTCGATATAATTTTAATAGAAGTTGCTGATTTGATTTACGTAGTAGAGGGGCGAACGCTTGTGACGTTATTTTGTGATGGCGTCGCATGGACAGAGTCGCTTTGGAAAGTGGGGTTCGTCGAACGGTCACTTTGCATCGAGACGTGGACCGAGGCACTTCTCCGAACCGAAACTGTCGGTTTGCCTATTCAAATTGTTATTATGAAGATTTGAGGGCATATCTACACATCGTGCTTAAATTCAAAACTCACCTACGAAATGGAACCTGTACCACCACACCAAGATGCTGTCGACCCTATCGCTCTGTCGTCGCTGTCTCCGACATATATTATATGACTTCCTACTGCTTTTGTAACGGAATGTCAGTGTCTTTTAGTGACAATACTTTTTTTCGATATAGTTGGACAGTCTCCGTGGCGTAGCGAATGCGGCCTCTGCGCAAGGAGGCGCGGGTTCGATCCCCGCGCAGTACAAATATTTGTATGCATGAATATGAATATTTGCACTGGTCTGGTCATGCCTCGAAAAGCACGTTTTAAGCTGTTGGTCCCGGCTGCCATACGAACATCTAATGGCAGTCGTTACGGGTTATTAGAGCCCTCAAAAACCCAACAATTGGGTCTAATTGCAATGCTTCGATATCGCCTTCGGTTTGTAGAGGTCTGACGGCAGTCGCTTCACGAAAAATATCAAAGTTTAGCCTAAATCAGCAGTTAAGACTGGTAAAGCGGACCCCACCAGACTCCAAAACTGAAAAACCTTCGGATGCGACTGGGATTAAAGCTAAGATGATGACGATCATCATTCTTTTTATGTAGATATTTGAAATATGATATATTTTTGAATATGAGATATTTTTAAATATTTTTTATTTCATTCTTTTCTTTCTCACAACAGCATTGTTTTTTTTTATTTTGATTTTATTTAATATCGTACAAATTTATCTTAATACAGATTAACTTATAAATTTAAAAAGTAAAAAAAAAAAGATATGTACAAGTATATGTATAAAAGAGGAATGGAAATAACTAGACGGCATCAAAAAATTCATCCGCATCGCTGTCAACAGGAAACGTGCTGGCAGCATTGCCACGTTGTATGGCGATGCTGATTCTTTGGCCAAAAAATAGCCCAGCCCTCTGGTCACGTGAACACTCGATTAGACGTTTGGCGATATCCTGGAATAACAGATGTGCACTCGGACCCCATGGCCCTAGTGTTTCAACCCCAAACGGCTCGAACATATAGGTTCCAACGAGATTGGAGTATTTCCGCCGTTTGAGGTTTTCAGCACTTGCAGCAGCCGCTGCAGCACAACTCACCGTATTTGGAAGATGGGATGGCGCAAGGGTGTCGACACAGCATTGTTGATTCAAAAAGAAAATCTTTATTTTACATGAATTACTTCCTTAGATAGCATAACAATAAGTTTTCTTGTAAGAAATCATTAAAACCAGAAAAGGAGTTAAGATAAGAAGGCCAAGAGAATAGTTTTGTTTGGGCGATAAAAACTTTTTGACAGGCCTTCTTGATAACAGTTTTTCTTTGCCCCAAATATCTGTGATACCCATTCAAACTTTTCCTCACGATAACTTCTTTTGTTTCAGATTTGGTGCAAGTGTTGTGAAAAATCAAGTGATGTTAGCAATCATGTGAAGTGACCGTGTAATCGATAAAAAAATCCGCACTCAAAGTTTGAACTATGTAATCGTAAATTTTCATTCTAAAAGCCAAATTTAAAAAGCGATTAAATTCTTGTCCAGATTTCATGTTAATCAAATATGGATGTATTTCATTTTAGAGTTTGTCGTTAAAGTCAAGATGCGGTGGTGTGTATTTATTTTGCTAGGTTTAGTGCATGTTGGAGTTTCCCAGAACTGTCGCGGTGAAAAGCCGCGACTTCGGGATTGTGACAAAGTGTGTGATGATAGTGGTACCTGTAAGATACGGGCAGCGTTGCTGTTGCCGAAGAATACGAAGTATGATGCCTGCTTATCAGCCGTAAGTATAAAAATAGTCAATATCTTTTTTTATACTTATACAACGTTATTTTTGACGTGACAACGTCTATTAAATTGGTACGGCGTGGAATCATTCTCGAAAACACCGTAACGGCCGAATCTGACGCCACACGGAGTCCACGCCTACTTTACCCCCACCCCTAGAGCGCCCGATGTGTAAACATGTAATAGACGTTGTTACGTTCAAATATCGGCAGTAGACGGAGTTCTACAGAGAACCAATTTTTTGTTTATGCGGAACCGGTGGAGCAATTACGTAAGGGTGTTACCACACCAATCGATTATCGATCGACATCAGTCAACGTTGATCGATTGGTGTGGTAGCTCTAATTGATCGACGGATACCAGTCGACTAACCAATCGATCGATTGCCCGTCGAAGGATACCGGTCGACTAACCAATCGATCGATTGGTGTGGTAGAAACTATCGATCGGCGTCGACTAATCCATTCTACCACCGATCCATGGCATCGATCGACGATCGCTCGATTGGTGTGGTAACACCTTAACATTTTATCAATCGGAATCAGTTTCAATTTGACAGGTTAACAACATTCATTGCGTTATGTAGGTGTTGTGTAGACAAATTTTTCAAATTTATGAAGCAATGGTTTAGAAATTTGCTTCAAAATAATGCAGATTTCGATTAATAGTCTGTTACGTAATTAAGGTGCTGAATATAGTTTGTTCAGAATAAGCAACTGAATCTATTACAATAATTTTTACACCATGTTATATTTTTTCCCAAATACATTTAGAAATTATTGCAGTGTTGATACCGAGCGCGCGCACGTAGCTTACGATAGATCATAGTACTTGCTCGTGTGCAACAGCTGAGGTCAGAGGTCAACGCACTGCACTCGTCCGCCTGAGCAGAGCTTTGACCAAATTTGTGTCGGGACAACCAAGTAGAATGGCAAGCTCATTACTTGTGGTTTTTCAATATATCTTTTTGAAATTTTGTAGATAGATTATTTACTTAAAAATACTGGACACGTGTTTCGGGTTTCGCATTATTAAAAAATAAGGTTGTATGGATATAATTATGGTAAAAATTCATATACTTAGCCCACTGTAAATTCCTACAGATTGATGAGACGGGCGAAATTGGACCTGAACGGTACACAAATGAATTATTTGTCAATAATTTTCATTTTATTTTTTTTTTGTTTTCAACCATTTATTACTACTTCTGTATTGTAGGGAATAAAAAAGATAATATTTAATGAAATAATACTGACTTTCTTTACTTTCACTTTTCAACAATGTTACTAGATGAAATGCGAATCGTTAATAAGTTATAACTGATAAATCAAATTATTACAAAGATTAAAATAAAATTAAAAATGAATCAGTATATTTATACAAATTCGGTTTAGAAAATCTTTTAATATAAGGTCTAAATAATAGTATTTACTTATTTACAAAAACATCTTAAAACAAATTGATCAACGGATCGATTTGATAATCGATCAATTATACTTTTTTATTATACAGGCAACAAAGTAAAACTCAAACAACTCTCAACTCAAACTCACTCACTCAACTCACTCGAGTGACTGACTCACTCACTCAACTCACTCACTCGAGTGAGTTGAGTGAGAGTTTGAGTTGAGTGTTGTTTGAGTTTTACTATTATTATTACAATTTAAAAAATAAAACTTGTGAGTATACTCATAAGTTTTATTTATTATATAGTAATAATATTGAAATTATTTAATGCAACAATCATTGCTGTAACACTCAGGCCCAACTTTGTATGAACTCTCGCCCGTCTCCTTTATAGCTACAGCTTGCTTACTGGTTATTTCAATTCTGTATTCATCCGATTGAAGTCAACTATTCAACTGATTTATGAAAATGGTTTTGAGTACACTGAATCAGAGTAAGTTTCACTACAAAGCCCTTAAATTACATTACTTATCTTCGATTTCTATTTATAGCTAATGGAAATAGAAGTACGCACTATACGTTTTTAGATAAGATCGGAGTAAATTCGATAAAATTGATAACATACTATTATTAGAAACACGTAAAACATGAAATATTTTCATCTATTCGATTAGTAGGAGTCGATAAAATGTTTATCGATAATGTCAGGGCGCCTCACTATCTATTTAGGACGATGTCGCAATACAAAAGCATTAATTACATCAAATATTTATTAATTTAACAACACTGGTTTTGTGGACGCATGTAAACTACTGTTTGTAGAGTTTTAATTTATTCTACTTGTGAACTTGTGTCTTTTTCTTCCATACTTCTTGTCATATCGCTAGTCACCCTCTTTTTAACTACTTATATCGTCCCACTCTATCCATCTCTTGTCTGGTCTTCCTCTATAATTCTTATAACCATCTACATTCATACTTTAAATTTCACTCACGACATTTACGGAGGAATACAGGAGGAGGCGTAGAGTAGCCAGCCTTTTAGTGTTCTGTAGGATGCATTTTGGTGAGTGTGCGAGGGAATTGCATGATTTAATTCCCCATCTCCGTTCCACGATCGGACGACCCGTCGTACGGCGAGTTTCCACCCTTATGTTGTTACACTACAATCCAGACGAAGCGTTTCACCTCCTCTTTTATACCGCGAACATAGAGAGATTGAAGCAATTTGTCGGCGGCGGTGTTTCCGGTAGACTACAATTTGAGTGTCTTCAAGGCTAGAGTGAATAGGCTCTTAATAAACTAGTGCGCTTAACTAGCAACGATTGCATCACTACTTACCATCGGGCAGTATTGCGGTTAAGCGCTAGTTTATAATTTATAAAAAAAAAGTTATGTTCACACCATTTAAATTTTTCAGTTCCTTTCCTTCCAGATTTCCTCCTAACTCATTAGATAGTCCATGCATTCGTATGACACCATATTAGCATTGGCATTTTCAAATTAACTGCATGCATGGTTTTCATAGCAGACATACAAATATATGAAATTAACATGGTTACGAGTATTAGTGGAATCAAAATCAAGTTCCTCGCTGTTGAGGTTTGGGAAAAAAAGAAAAATAATACAAGAATATGATAAGTTAGTAAAGCATAGGACATTTTTTGTGGATCGTCACGTACTGTACCCGAGCGACCCCGTTGTATCAAGTTACGTTACGTTTAATGTATTCATTCTTCATCGACGATACAAGCTTGTACGTGACAAAAATCTAAGGAGCCACCTATAAGAGTCACAGGTGAAGAAAATATGGGAATTTTGAGAGGCTCGTGGTTTAAGTATTAACAGCCGTACGGGTCGATCAAGTTCAGCTACGCTTGTCCAAGACAAAATGTGGATAGGTGAGAATCTTATACAGTGTGACCCTTCCGTGCTTCGAAAACACGTTTTGCCGTTGACCCCGACTGGAATTTGGTGTATTTTTGACCGGCGATACGGGTTGTCGGAAGCCCTAAAGTTTGACCAATAGTCTCACGAAGGAGTATTGATAGGTGAGCCCACCGTGCTAAATCGGGATTTACTCGAGCGTCATAGAGACTTATTGGGTGCGATGCTTAGATGATAAGAAAAAGAAATGTCATATGATATATAGCTTTTTATAGGTGGGGTATGCAGCTATAGATTTACAAAAATGTAAAAAAGAACTATTGCGCGGACATACTTGAGCGGGTCAGATAAAATGGTATAACGTATTTTAAACAGCTATAGATTTACAAAAATGTAAAAAAGAACTATTGCGTGGACATACTTGAGCGGGTCAGATAAAATGGTATAACGTATTTTAAAAAATGTATGTATGTTAATCTGATTGTTTCCATGATGGGGGTGGTTGTACATAAGGGTTGAAAATGAAAAAAAAAAAATGCAGTGCGTCAGATTTTTTGAAGGGGATGTTAAGTGAACTTAAAAAAGGTTATTATATAATAATCTGACGATTTAGATGTGACGCAAACTCACGGTCATTATTCGAATGTGCAAAAAAAAAATCGTCATCTTGAACTACTTAAGCGCGTCAGATTAAGATATATATGGTTCTTATTTCTGCCCTGTACGTGTCGAATCATATTGGTGGCACCGTTTAGTGTCAGCAACGGCAAAATCAGACAATTTCAGGTGACATTGCACAACCTCAGCGATAACCTGTGTGGGTTCTTCCTTGGCCTGCTCGGTGACTCCATGTAACAAGATCATCTTGCGTCGCCCACGCATCTCCAGGTTGTCGAATCCTTGAGCCAATGCCTCCAACTGCCGCTGAAAACGGCCCAATGCCTGAAGAATAAATTTCTTAAATGCAGTAAAGTCCGCAACCAAACCGTCACTTGTGCAGCTTGCTGTTCCCAAAGGGTTGCTTTGCAATTCTGCTTCGAAGGCTGTCATTCTGTTTTGGAACAGAATTTCATGTTCGAAATTGAGGCTTGCAATACTTCCATTGTGAAATTTTAAAATTGTGTATTGTTTTTAATAGTTGTGTGATCAAATTTAGGAGATAACACTAGACTGGTAGGTACCTTAGATTAGCATGTACAAGTGTACATTTAAATAGGAAAATTGTAAATATTCATAATTTTAATAATATTTTAAAAATTAAGGAAACAGTTTATTACACTTGAACGTACAACTACCCGTATTTATATAAATGGATATGGATATTGAGTATTTTTTTAATAACTCTAACTCCTTTCTTTTTAATAACCTATAACTCAATTTGAATCGACATAATTTTTATTTGTTCACCCCTTTCGGGTAATATCGATATACAATATGAGTAGCACAGTGCAACACTAGTAAAACGCGTAATCGATAAAAAAGCATGGCATAATATAGGTTATACTTATTAAGGGCAAGACGCATAGACAAGTGTTTATTGTTTGGGTTTTCTGGACCAGTTTTACTTGAGCCATGATAAATGGATACAAAGTGAATTAATTCATAGCTCATTGATACTTAAATATAAAACGAGATTCCATCTGTTTTATATTTCGATGTCTTGCTGTTTCTTCCACACCACCGATTAGAACAACATGACCTTATGGGGTACAATACCAAACATTGAATTGAATATTTTCAATAATATCGGGATACGTAGACACAGGTCAATACATGGTGCGGTATTGTTTTAGTGCAATCGTGAATTTTTATTTTTATGTGAAACTTTACAGATAGGTTTCGAAATTTCACGGCTCATATTACTACTCTACAGTGGCGAAGGGTGAAATTTTGACAAAGGGAAGCCGGTCCAAAAAAATAAACACTTAAACACTTACCTACTGCAGGATATCTTGGAGGAGGTCTTCAGATAAGAATAATATCAAAAGCCCCACCTTCACCATACAAAAAAGGACTGATGATTTGATAACAGTGTCTTTCAAGTATGATAAAAGCGGCTTTGAGAAAAGCCTTTTTCGACGTGCATCTCCATACCACACATGCATGCTTGTTAGTAAGTACTAAGTTAAGTATCTATTGTTAGGGAATAAGAGTCAAGAAAAAATAAAATAAAAAATTACAAAAATAATAAAGTGTTAAAAACCGAACCACACAAACACCGATCCAAAACTAACAAAAATATTAAGCAAAAGTAGTGGCGTGGTTTCTTTGTCTCTTTCTAATAGAGGAGAGGAGAGAACTGCAAGCCGCTTGGCATTAGCCTATATTTATCAACTTTTACCAACGGTTAGCGAGCATTAGAAAGAGATGGTCTGACACGCTCTGTCTCTTTTCACCTCATAGTAAAACGTTGACCGAGATAAGCTGTAATTCGTCGAGTTGCCTTCAATGTAATGTACGAAAAATTGAATCGCTGATTATTTACGACTATAAAATGAAATGTGACTAAGAATTACTATTTGATTAATAATACTTTGTTAATGAAATAGAATGTAAATACTTTTGTATGAATATGGAACTGATTTTTGAAAGGTAACCCGGTGGGAATCCGTTCGCGCGCGAGCCGCTGAGTCGAGCGCACGCGTACTAGATTGCTATAACTTTTTGTGGTTGTTGTTTTAAATCTACCTACATCAAAAAAAAAAAAAATTAAATGTAATTCGACAATGGATGATATAGAAAATACTTTTAATTTGATTGATTCGAGTGTTGAGGAGCAAAGGGTTGAGCAATTAATGAATGCAGCTGAGGGTGTGTTATGTGAGAGAAGTACCGAAGTAATGGATTTCCAAAAAACTCCGGAGAAGAGAATGAGAACCGAAAGTGATGAAATAGTTGAAGATGATGAGGGTTTTGTAACAGTTAGAAAAAGCAATAAAAGGCTAGCTAGAAGGCTATCGAAAAAAAGTACAGAAAATGAGGCGAATAATGCAGACTTGGAAGGCGGCGACAAAATTATTGTGAGTGTTACGTCCCAAGAGGTTTTACCAAAACAATTCGGTTTAGCAAAAAAGTTAAGAGCTGAAAAAATTGATAAAATTTTGAAAATTTCTTATAAGAACCCCTATAAAGTACTAATTGAATTTGAAGATAAAACCAGTGCGCAGAAATTAATGGATTGTGAAAACTTTCATGCTTTGGGTTACAGATGTCAGTGGACAAATGAAATAAGTTTATGTTACGGTGTTGTAAAGAATATAGATTTAGATATAGAAGACAATGAGTTCCAGGAAAGCTTAGAATGTGAGTACCAAGTAATGTCTGTCAGACGTTTAAAAAGGTTAATTGACACGGGAGGATGGGTGAACAGTGAATCTGTACGTCTATGTTTTAAAAGTTCCATTTTGCCCCCATATGTCTGTATATATGGGTACAGGTTTAAAGTGGAACCATACACCTTTCAGGTGACACAGTGCTCTGCATGCTGGCGTTATGGTCACCTATTAAAAATGTGTCCTACAAAAAAAAAATTATGTCCCAAGTGTGCTGAAGACCATGTTAACTGTGAAACTAAAGAATATAAATGTTTAAATTGCAAAGGAGCGCACATGGCATTAGATAAATCCTGCCCTATTTTCCTAAAAGAGAAGGCCATTCGAAGAATTATGAGTCAAGAAAATTCTACGTATAGAAAAGCTTTGTCACTTTATATAAACAAAGCCAGAACAACAAGTGGACTTAATGACATGTCTCGGCAGCAAAACTCAAATGAGCCTACGGAACCTACACACAGGACATCTTCTTACTTCACTATTGATTCTAACAAAAGGAGCTTTAGAGACATACTCATGACAGATGCACCGAATAGCAATCAACAACAAGATACCTCAAATTGCGAACAGAACATGGATAGTGACGAAGACCACAATACAAATCATATATCTATATCTTCTCTAATTTTAGGTAAAAACAAGTCGAAGAAGAAATTGGATAAAACTAGAAACTTACAGGAGAAAACATATGTAAGTGATGAATGTTCTCACATTAACGTGGACCCTACTTCACAGTCTACTAGGAATAACGAACAAAAGAAAAGTCCCTCTCAAAAAACCTTTGTATTAACATTTTTAGAAAAATTACAGAACATTTGTTTATCAGAAAACAGTTTTGAAGTTAAAATAAAATCAATATGTAGTTATGTTTGTGAACAGATCATACAATCTGTTATAAAGTTAGTTAGTGGTACAGATATTATGAGTAAAATATATTGCCTCTTCACAAATGGCTAATCATAATAAAGACTTTCTGTTGAACTTATTGCAGTGGAATGCACAGAGCTTAAAGCCTAAATTGGAAGAATTAAAACTTTTACTATTGCAAGAACATGTGCATATAGCACTTGTTAGCGAAACCTGGCTAGCCTCAGGATTTATGCTTAATATTAGTGAGTATAATGTGTATAGACGGGACAGGGATGATTCTTATGGTGGCATCGCCATAATAATACATAAGTCAATAAAAGCTCAGGAACTTTCGGTAAGTGTTAACAATACAGGTATCCAAATTTTATGTCTTAAGATAATTAATGCTGGAATTATAGAATTTATTACGTTAATTTATTGCCCAAGTTCTGTACGTACGGCTCAGGCTGATTGGGATCAAATATTTTCTATGTTTCATAAAAAATGCATAATCTTAGGAGACTTTAATGCACATCATACAGATTGGTCTTACAAAGACGATTGTAGAGGAAAACAAATTCACGAATCGGCTTTAGAGTTTGGTTTTGTTTCTATTAATGATGGACAGCCCACTAGATTAAAGCTTGTTAACGGTTACCTTCAGAAATCATCTCCAGATATAACCTTTGCCTCAGCTGATGTTGCAATTAATTGTGATTGGTCTGTTTTAAGTGAGAATTTAGGGAGTGATCACATGTTTATAAAAATTAAAATTAAATATCAGGATCAGTTACATATTTCTAAAACAAGAAATTACAAATTAGCTGACTGGAATGCATATAAAAACATCATCACTAAAAATTTATTGCATCCTCAAGAACATAAAGATGTACAAAGCCTGTATGAGCATTTTATTCAAGAAATTAACAGAGCTGCGGATAATAGTATTCCAATGAAAAAGTTATGTTATAATCCATGTAATAATTTCAGACCAAAAGGGTATTGGTGTCAATCAATATCTAAATTAGTTGGTGAACGTAGACTAGCTTTAGCCAAATTCCGAAAAAATCCTACTCCTAATAATTTAAATAATCTTGAAGAGAAAATACTAAATGCTAGGCATGCTATTCATAAAGCTAAATCAAAAGATTGGCAAACTTTTTGTGATGGTATTGACCACACATTATCGGTTTCACAAATGTGGAATAAAATGCGTTGGATTAAAGGATACAAAAAAGGCAAAGATTACATTTCCCTGGACGCACAATCTGAATTATTATGTTCCCTTACCCCTGATTATGTCATGCCCTCACCACCCTGCTTTTCATCAGTGAACCAGTCACTTGAAACGGAATTTAGTATGGAAGAGATGCGTGGATGTTTCAAAAAAAAAGACACAGCCCCAGGGGAAGATGTGATAACGTATTCAATGATCTCTCAATTACCTGAAACTGGTCAGTTGTATCTGCTAAAATACAACCTGATATTAAAGTCTGGTGACGTTCCAACTCAGTGGCGTAATATCAAAGTGATAGCTATACCTAAACCAGGTTGTTCGTCTAACTCTAATAATAAACTCAGACCTATATCTTTGATCTCATGCATTTGTAAGATATTTCACGTAATGATTGCGAGACGCATTGAGTGGTTTGTAGAAAGGAATGAAATTTTATCTCCATCAACGACAGGATTTAGGAGAGGTAAATCGTGTCTGGATTGCTTAGCACGACTGGTGACTGATATCCAAATAGGCCTAACTAAAAACTCTCCCACGTTAGCATGCTTTCTAGACATTAAAAGCGCATATAACAATGTGTTAATCGAGAAAATGTTAGAGACCCTTGATACCTTAAAAGTCGGAAAGAGCATTTGCCAATATCTTTGGAACTTCCTTAGTGAACGCCGACTTAAAATTACTGATGACTCTGCAAAGTGTAATGAAGTTGTTAGGATTGCAAGAAATGGCTTAGCTCAGGGTGACCCTATCTCACCACTTCTTTTTAACATCGCAACTTTTAAGATTTGTCTGGATATTTCTGTTAACATAAATGTGTGCCAATACGCGGATGATTTTGTTTTATATACAACCGGTACCAATATACTAGAATCTGCTAGGCGAATGCAAGCTTCCTTGGAGGTGTTTGTAGATATATTGATAGATTTAGGATTAGAAGTATCTACAAGTAAGTCACATTACTGTATTTTTAGTAGAGGTCGCAAAACTCAACAGCTTAATTTTGTAATCAATGATGGTTCACTTGAAAAAGTAGATACCTATAAATACTTGGGAATGTGGCTTGACAGCTCGTTAAAATGGAGTAAACACATAAATGAAATAGTTCAAAGAGTTTTAAAATTCAACAATTTGTTAAAAATACTAGCTAGTTCTTCATGGGGACTACACCACAATCACTTGCGAAAGATATATATTGCTATTGTAAGAAGTAGATTGGATTATGGAAGTTTCTTGTACAATAATTGTTCTAAAGCACTACAATACAGACTAGAGAAGGTACAAAACCAGGCATTAAGAATAGTGGGTGGTTTCATTAGAAGTACTCCAATACACGCTATGGAATGTGAGCTCTGTGTTCCTCCACTGCATTTAAGAAGAAAATGGTTAGCTTTTAAGTTTTGTTTAAAATCTCGCTCCATGACAAAAAATCTAACGAATAACTTGTTAGACGAACTGTGCACTCTTGGTCGTGTTAGATATTGGTCAAATAAGGAAATGCCATTATTAGCTACTACTTTTGAATTAGTAAAAGAAGAAAATATTGACTCTAAGCCTACCCTAGATATGTTTAGTTTACGTACATGGATTACCAATTTTAACATTAAAGGCCTGATTGTACTTAATTTAGATACAGTCAATATGCCTAAGAGAATATATGATCCCACCTTTCTTCATTATTCTGTAGTCAATGAATTACGTGAAAAATATTCAGAATATTATATAATTTTTACAGATGGTTCTAAAAGTAACATAGGTGGAGGTGCTGCATATTATGACCCTTTAAATCCGAATCGTAGCAACTCCTATAAATTAAATAAGTGCTTTAATGTTATGTCACTGGAGCTCATTGCAATTTCGGAAGCGTTATCTTATGCTAAAACTATTGCAAGTAATAAAATTTTGATATGCGTAGATAGCAAGAGTGCTCTGCAACATATAGCTCGATGCGCCTCTGGTGTCAGAGGTGTACCGATAGCTTATAATATTATTTCTCAATTAGATAAAATGACTAGCTATGGAAAGAAACTAAAGTTGCAATGGGTTCCATCACATATAGGCTTAAGTGGTAACGAGAAGGTTGACAGTCTGGCGAATAAGGGAATTTTAGAAGGCAAAGATTTAAACTATAAACCAGATTTTTCCGAATTTTTACCAAAATATAAGAAAAAGTGCCACCAGACTTGGATAGAGTATTTTAATTTGCGGTCAAAATCTAAGGGTATCTGGTATAAAACAATAGTCTGTGATCCTCCTCATATACCATGGTTTTCAAATTGTATAATTAGTAGGAAATTATTGGTAACAGCTCTCAGGCTGAGATCCGGACATATGCCGCTTAACAACTTTGCCTTTTTAATGAAAAAATGTGCCTCCCCCAACTGTGAGGAATGTGATAAGGTAGAAGACGTTTTTCATCTCTTATCGGAATGTGTCCGGTTTCAGGATGAGAGGGATGTATTAATTAATGAATTAGGTTTAATTAAAAACAATATAGGTTTATTTAATGAAATTTTATCTACACCTTTATCTTATGCGGCCAAGAAGTTGTATAGTTTCGTAAGTCTTCGTTTTGTCAAATAGATATAAGGATTATGTTGTTTCACTTACTGTGTGTGTGTGTGATACTGTGATATTATAAGGTACAATGGGACTGCCATGTATTTATATACAAAAGTCCCTAAATAAATAAAGAGAAAAAAAAAAAAAAAAAAAACCCGGTGGGAATCGGCTTGTATGGACTCGTTACTCTATTGGATATACGCTCGATGTGAACGAGTCTCTGTGATCAGCTGTCATGGCCAACAGAAACGAGTGAGGACGGTATGAGAGAGCAATATATAGAGAAAAAGTGAGAGAGGAATAGAAACTCGGAAAGGGGAATACAGGCATCGCATAGTTGCACAAATTAAATTTTATTGATCAATTTTTATTACTTCGGCTTGTGGAAATGGTCAGATTATATTACATTTCTCGTGAACCTTCATCTATTCCCTTCACAATAAAAAAAAAAAAAAAAAAATAACCACGCTCGAGAATGTCTAGATGACGTTTTTTTTCAACTTTGTAGCCCTCCCCTTTTTTAGATCATTCTTAAATTGTCAGATTAGAGGAATATACACGTTTTAAAATGTAACTAACCCTCTATCTTAATCTGACGCGCCGAGTATTTCAATAGAACATTTTTTTTTATTAATCTGATCCTTTATCCTTGACGGGCGTCCGTATAAATGAGGCGCATATCTGGTGGAAGTTAATAGCTGAATACTAGGTATCTTACTGTATATTTCATCATCAACAACCTATTTATCGTCCCACTGCTGGGCACAGGTCTCCTCTCATACAGAGAAGGATTGAGCGTAATCACCACCCTTGCTCAAAGCGGGTTGGCGATTTCAAACTTAAAGTCCAGGTTTCCTCAAGATATATTCTTTCACCTTATAATCAGTCATTGGTGTCCAAGATATACTTAGAAAGTACATATAACTTAGAAAAGTGTAAATAAATAGAATAGAATACTCTTTATTATGTACACCATTGAGATTAAATTTGAGCGTTTCTAATTACGGGAATTATCTTTCTGCTATTGTCATACGAATAACGTAGGAAAACAGTGTAAGTTAATTAGAAACTACAATTATAAGAAAACTATGCACATTACTCTTCTGTTTACAAAGTGGTGATGACAATACGACAAATAATTAAACAGCGTGTACCTCAACACATACTCAGTCTACCCATAACAAATCATTTATATAATATTCATTAGTTTGGTCACAGGAAATTATTTTTCATTTATCACATTTTCTACATGATGTACATGTTGATAAGGAAGCGCCTACAGGTTGATGACCGCCGCATCCAGCGGTACTAAACTTTAATAATAATGGCGCCAAAAAGCAAATCGATACAGGACCTAGTCGTTGCCCGCTGATCGGAGGTCAGTGAACCAATATTTTAAAGGATGTTCTATTTCGTTTGCAATTTTATGCGATTTACTTTGTTTGAAATTTCCATTCTTTTTTGATACCAGGTTTTTTCTAGGGTTTGAATTATTCCTGTGAACCAGTATAGTCCATGTTTTCGTTTATTGTCGTATTATCAGCACCACTCTGTATATGATGCTGAGTGCAGCAGGTGATCCAGCAGGACATGCGGTTAAAAGATGCATTCAGTGGAACTTATTCCATTCTACCTCTATCTTAATGCGTATAAGTTATTAAAGAAAAATAAAAGAATTATTCTGCAGTAAATTGTGCAATATGTGTTGTCTTCGTCAAACAAGTTTGAGAATAAATCGATGGTCCCATAGAATAAACATGTAAGTCAAAAACGACAAACATCCCAAACATACAAATTTTCGCATTTATAAAATTAGTAGGATGCCTGTTTATCAATTGAAGATGACGATATAGCCTCCTAATCTCGGTTAAAGATAAATAGAAACCAATCTAAAGACTGTCTATTGTAATTTCAAAATATGTTAATGACTCACTTTTCAGGAAAAAATAAAAACTATAAAATTTAAATAACTGTTGTTTGGTAGTACCTATATTGGGTTAAACAAATTATATAAAATTAAATATGTTATGACATTAGATATATAGATATATTTTAGTTTGAACCGGTTTCCGACACTATTATTTTTTTTATATAATGATTATAAACTAGCGCTTGACCGCAATCCCGCCTGGTGGTAAGCAGTGATGCGATCGTTTATGGTAAAGCACGCTAGTTTATTAAGAGCTTATTCATTCAGAAAAACTGAGCGAATAGGAAGGAAGACGGCAGCTAAGCGAGGTGATACAACGTTAAATCCAACAACACGACCAACGATGCTGCGCCAAAGGGAGATTGATCTGAAGACCCTCCACGACCAAACTCCCAACACAACAACGTTAGGCGCATCGTACCCGGCACACCGGTCCGTCGTCTTTCATTGTACGGTTATTCGTGTAAAATAAACAATCCGAATAAATACCGTAGGGGGCAATGTAATATGTAAATGTTTGTGTATGTAAATGTTTATGTAAATGTTTTAAACTTGGAACAGCTAAAGGTTATATATTATGCGCTGGTGGAGTCTAGGATAAGGTATAGCATCACGCTCTGGGGAAACAGCTACAGTTATAACTGGCAAAGAGCGTTTATTCTACAGAAACGAGCCATAAGGACAATAGTAAAAATTTCACAACCTGTATCATGCAGGGACTATTTTAAAAAATTGGGTATTTTAACGGTGCCTAGCTTATACGTACTGGTTCTCTTAAGTTATTTTACTAAATATCTACATGAGTTTGAATCACTAGAAGAACGTAATATTAGAGAGAAGACGCGAAGAAAAACTTTCAAACAACAAATAGCACCAAAATTTAATATAGTAGAGCATTGCTGGAAGTATCAGGCTGTGGAAATATTTAATGCGTTGCCTTCTCAGCTCAAGATCTTGATTTATAACACTCACTTGTTTAAAATAAATTTAAAAGCCTTTTTAATAGAAAAATGTTTGTACAATGTATCGGAACTAATGTCACAAAATAATAAATAATATTTTTTTTTGTTTTTAGTATTATTGACATAAAATTGTTTGACATTATATCGTAAATTGTTTTGACATTCATTTGAAAACTATTTGACATTATATTTTAGACATTAATACATAGGATATTTATAATTTTTGACATTCAATTAGTAACTGTTTTTGAATTGTATAATTGTATTTGATTTTGTTTTGCATGCGGACATTATACTTGAAACTGTTTGGCACTATATATAAATTTCGCTTATAATGTATGTAAATGAATAATTCTTAGTTCTTTAGATTGTGTGTAGTCGTGTGTGGGTCGCATACGTAGATATTCAACACAATGTAAATTGTTTTTATGAATAAACTAAACTAAACTAAACTAAACTAAATACTTTAATTATAAATAAAAAATATTTTAAAACTTTCATGGACACGTTAAGAATAAACATTGTATGCTTTATCAACATAAATAAACGTGTAAGCTGATGTGCACAAGTCTTCTGAAAGGGTGGTTTTAACACGTTTATTCGTATGGACTCGGGGACCCAAAATCGTTTAACAATATACTTTTATACTTCTGATATAAATCCATGATTTTTCTGTGGAATAAACAAATCAGATGCTGTAATAGGCGTATTTTAAGTAAAAAAAAAAAAAAAAGAAATTTAGAAGTTTAGGTTAACGAAACGAAAAATGCAAAAAAAGAAAAAATTGTGTAACAGCTCTTGCACGTTTATTCTGTGGGGCCATCGATACATGGATATACACAAAGAATTGTGAAGAAAGCGGGAAAAACTAAAGGGTGAAACGACATAAGCTATGAAACATCTATCAACTCAGGCATATTACATACCTCTGCTCAAATGCTGCACCACATCAGCTTGTCTACTGCTTTTCACATTCACTTTTTGGCAGGCATATTTAGGGTTCCGTAGCCAAATGGCAAAAAACTGAACCCTTATAGATTCGTCATGTCTGTCTGTCCGTCTGCCCATTCGTATGTCACAGCCATATTTTTCCGAAACTATAAGAGCTATACTGTTGAAACTTAGTAGGTAGGTAGGTGTATTCTATGAACCGCATTAAGATTTTGATGCAAAAATAAAAAAAATATTGGGGGTTCCCTATACTTAGAACTGAAACTCAATTTTTGTTTTTTCATCAAACATACGTGTGGGGTATCTATGGGTAGGTCTTTAGAAATGATATTGAGGTTTATAAAATATTTTATTTCTAAACCGAATAGTTTGCGTGACAGACGCTTCCAAAGTAGAAAAAAGTTGCCCCCCTCTAACTTCTAAAATAAGAAAATGACAAATCTAAAAAAAAACTTATGATGTACATTGCTATAGAAACTACCAACGAAAATTGTTATGAACGAGATCTAGTAAGTAGTTTTTTTTAGTACCTTGTAAATCGTAAACCGCTTATTACCGCATAATCTTTCATACAAATAACTTAAATCCTTTAATTTCATAAATCAATGGTACGGAACCCTTTTTGCGCAATAAGTAAAGACAAATGCCAATTAAAATTCCAAGCTTTTAGGCGGATTAAGGATATGCCAAACTATATCGTGTATCGATGTTAATTATCTGAATTACCCATTTTCGCAATAAATCACTATGAATTTTTAGTGCTTGACTGCAATCCCGCCTGATGTAAAGCCGTGATGCAATTGTTGATGGTAAAGCGCGCTAGTTTATTAAGAGCCTATTCACTTAAAAAACTTAGTGAATAGGAAGGAATACGGCAGTTGAGCGAGGTGATGCAATGTTAAACCCAACAACACGACCAACGATGCTGCGCCAAAGGGAGATGGATCTGGAGACCCTCCACGACCAAACCCCCGACATCACAACCCAACTGCTCAGACCCGCCCTCCGTACGGTTTCACCAGACATCATACCATTATTATCATTATTGTGCCTTAAAACTAACCATATAACCAATTACAGGCAAACACCACATGCTAGGTGCTCTTTATAATTTAATCAATACTTAAATTCTAAAAAGACTGGTTTCGAAATAGAAATGTTGTTAGAAAAATAATGCAATGAACTGAACATTTTGTTCATGCAGACTCAATATTGCATTTGTCTTTCCACTCACACTTTGCACGTGTTCTTTTCCTATTCCATTAATTTCGTATGCATCTAAACCTTTACTTCGAATGGATATAATTGAGTTCCTTTTATTTGCATGAGGGGAAGGAGAATGAAGTTTGTATTGGAGATGATAAAATACATATATCTATGAAGTTTGACGTAGCAAGATTTTTTAGGCATAAAGGGAGCAGAAGCCTGTATCTCAGCACTACACGGGGGTATTGAAGGCTAAAAAAAGCCTTCAATACCCCGCAATGTAATAAATATTGGAAACTTAAAATTGGCCTCAACAGTTTGATGAAGTTGTAAGGCAATGGAACAAATATACTTATTGGGCTTTTTTTAAATATTACTATCTGTAGCCAATTCACACACACACACACTAATTTCCTAGAAAAAAATAATTAAAAATAGTTGTTGGCCGATTCTCATAGATACCAGATAAGCACAAAAAAATTTATCAAAATCGGTCAAACCGTTTCGGAGGAGTATGGCAACGAAAACTGTGACACGAGAATTTTATATATTAGATAACCCAGTGCTAATCAGTGATGCAATTGTTGATGGTGTAAACCGCACTAACTTATAATGTATGAGCCTATTCTCTCTAGCTTTGAAGGGGCCTTAATTATAATCTGACGAGAAATCAAATTATAATCCGCTGCAGGCAAGTTCTAAGCTTAAATACCAAGTAATGAGCGCCTCAATGTATTTACTTGAATTTACAATAGATGGCGAGCCCTCTTAATGTGTCTTCCTAATATAAGATATTCAATTACATCCGTCTCATACCCACACTAACCAGTGATTTAAAAGAGACGCCAGGGTAGCCATTTGCAAACCAGTACCAGCTGTATGCTGACTTACGACCGTACAGTCCTACCTTAACAAACCCTGACCTTGCTTCCTTAAAAAAGTAAAATATCCTCCTCTTCCTCAGGTTGGGCCTGCACTGGACCTTGCTATGGAAGACCCAGTCATCCAGAACGCCTTTCCGCCCTGGCTGACGGTGGAATGGATGAAGTATGACGTCACAGATTGTGATGCGGCTTACGCCGTGATATCCGCGATAGACGCTTACAACGACTGCGCTCACGTGTTTTTTGGACCGTCCTGTGATTTCGCATTGGGTGAGTATTTTTACTTTAATAATTTATTGCATGAAAGTTATTTTCGTCCAAATGAATACGAAGTATGGTTTTAAATTATGTCGTTTGAAGAAAAAACCAACTAGAAACGTATAGTACCTTTTAATTGTTTTTCAAAGTATTCACTAGCTTAATACATTTTTAGATCCCTTTCAAACAAGTTATTATAATTTTTATTTCCCTCTAAAGTGGGGGTTTCAAAATGGCTGACTTGAAAGCGTCGTCTGCTTCTTCATTTCCTTCGACCACCAAGACTTTTCTTAATTATGTATGGAGGATGGTCAAGAATTTTTACTTTTTCCTTCTTCAAATACTCAATCGTTATGAGCGCTGGGTGAGCTTTCGTTATCGTGGTCGAGGATGATGCGTCGCTTTGACTTCAAGATGTAGTCTATGCTAGACAAGGAAAAAAAATATAAGTGAACCGTTTTCTTATCGCCATCTTCGTCTTTCTTCAAAGTAATGCGATATTTCGTTACATCAGTTGAAGTTAAATTAGTTTTTTCGATAAAGGGACTGCACTTAACAATACGTTCAAAAGCGTGCGATTGTGGGTTCGATCCTTAATAACGGCAAATCTTTTTGTTGTTTTATATAATTTAAAATTATGATAATTAATTTGTATTTTAAAGTAAAAATGTTTGCAAATAAGGTTTAAACGAATAGGAAAATTTATTGAATATTTATACCAAAAAATGTTTTTATTATCTTTTAGTTTAATATAGAAATAATACAATATGTACCCATAAGGATAATAAAGGTTAGGTAAACACATGACCAAATATAATATAAAAATTTACGTAATCATCATAGTAACAATACTAATGAATTTTGGAATAATCTTTTTTTTCCGCGAATTAATTCCAACTTCCCCGAAATTTGGTAATTTTAAAAAGTGACAACACCATTTTGACGGTATTACTATAAGCGATGCGACCACCTGACGCGTGCCCTGCCCCCCGTCACCCGCGTATGGGTTGCCTACCGCACAAGTAGTAATTAAGTTTAGCCCGGCTTTATAGGCATTATTAGAATCAGTTAACGATACCTAACAATACCTTCACCGATTGGACAGGGTTTTCTTTACATATTGTACAATAACAAACAATAAATACTCGTATTATTAGGCGTAGATATATTTATTCTAATAAATAAAACAAACGTTGATATGGCAGCATTGTGATATTTTATATAAAAGTAATCCCTGACAAACTTATGATACTGTTATGGTAAAAAATATAAAAAACATTTTTGGTTTTTAGATGTGATGTGAAAATGATAATACTATAATTATGTTATAATTAAAGAGGTTATAGCTTAATTATTCATTTTTTTTGAGAAAAGAAGACTGAAGCTTAACCGGGATATTATTACAATCATAAAATAATTTATAGAACACAAAACAGTACTTTTTACATTTACTATTTTTTGCATGTGTAGCAAGTTGCTAGTGCTGCCATTTTGCAGTAACTTTTCTCTGAGTTTGATGGCATGAGATTATAATGTTCAAGCACTTTCTTAGTTCAATAATTAACGAACTTCTTTTCGAATCACACAAAACAACACGCAATGGCTTTCAGATCAATACGTGATATTTTTAAACGACAAATACAACCTCCATTATTCGCACGATTCAAAGGTTTATTCAACGGTAAATATTGTCGTTTCCTTTCACTTCTCTCGACACTTTAAGCTACCTTCGTCCTCCAACCTCTTGACCCAACGGGCTTACAGTTTTTCTCTAAAATAATAACAATTTTGTTACATACTTGCAGCAACCGATTGGTTTGCACATTACCCTAATAATAAACAACGTATATACATATGTCCGTACTTAGAAATAAAAAAGGAAGAATTGTTTATTTGCGGTAAAGATCAAATTGGAACAAAACGAGTCACATTTACGGAAAAGGGCCATCGATCAACCATAAATTTATATCAGTTAAGCTATGATGAGAGTAAAATGCGTATAGTTAGTCTAATAAAATTACTGTAATAAGCTGCCGTTTTATGATAGTTCTGTACAAGGCACAATATATACGTTTTTTTTCTTTAAGTAAGTGAATATAATCTGCTGATTATGCTTTATCAAGTTTAGTGAAGGTAGCCCGACGGTCGGTGTTCACTATTGCGATGACTATCGGTAGGACCCGGCATGGCATAGACTTGCAGATTGCCGCTTGGGAGTTTTCTTCTGCGAGACGACTGTTTCACGCAGGTTGTGGTAAAGGGAGACGGAGTTCTCGTCTGCTTACCCTAACCGCAGCAGGCGCACCAACTTTCGTCGACAGGGGGCGGATAATATCCTATTCTAACCCCCCTCAGGATCCAGGGATGACAGACTCTGGGAGGTTGGTCACCCGCATACCAGGACCACCAGGAAACCACCGCGGCCCAGGACTCTTTGCTGCCAACCATCGACTCGATGATTACACGGACGGCAGCAATAGGCCACTGCCTATTTCAGAGATCCGATCCCTCCCAAGCGGCATACTCTGCCAGCGTATGTCGCGCCGTTTGCTCCCGGCAGTGGACGGAGTTGTGACACCGGGCGTCCGGTTCCCTGTTTATGCGGCACAGTAACTTTCAGAAGCAACCATGCCCCGAAAGTATCTGTCTCACCCGAGTACCGGTCGGATCGCCTCAATGGTGGTAAAGTATGGCGTGAAAGCCTGTCCCGCCATTCCGCCACCAGGACCTCACGGAGCTATGACTGCCGCTGAAATGATCCCCTCGAAGGACTGATTAACGTGGATTACAGCCTCAATTCACCATTGATTGGGGACGACATAGAAGAATTTCTTCTATGCTTAAGAGTTAAACCATATAGACAAGCGTGGAATAAGAGACTGCGGGCACATCGAAATACTTTACTAGAACGCTATAAAATTACTCCGGACTACATCCGACTCACTAAAGAGTTCCACTCAACATTCTTCAATTAACTATTGCACGGTAGAATATCTGGGGCAGGTGTGTGCACAGACATTTTGTGTAGGGTATGTATACATACATTACCCAAATCTCTGTGCTTATATATGGTAAAACTTAAAAAACGTAACGTAGTAGTTTTAATTTAGCATAGTCGCGTACTTTTCCGCATTTCAACATTAAATTGATGTTTGTGAGTGGCTACAATGAACATCTTAATATGTGATTGATGATAAGAACAAGTGAAATAAATGATATCCGTAGGGTGTTAGGTATTTTTTTTTTTTTGCCCAAATGAATACAATGAAATATTATTACTAACTCAACTGTAAATAAGTAATAATTTATTTCACGAAAAACAAAAAATATATTTTACTATCTATAAATTAAATCAACGCGCCTATCTTTTTTTAAAATCGCTAAAAGTTCTTTTTCTATGGAAATATAGACAAATTTGTGAGTCTGCTTTGGCCCTGTGTGTGTGAATATGCGTGATCCGACTCTCATTTATGCAGACAGTCGCTCACTCAATCGCGATGGGATGATAAACTATCTCCAAACAAATCCGAGTAAACCGATTCTGTCACGCAAAGTCCTCGAATTTCTAGAACATGAAACAACCAGCCAGTGACTGGAAGGCATTTCTAAAGGCAAATAGATGAGAAAGGTTATCTTTGAATGACCCGGTCATTGGACTAGGGAGAAAAGGGTGAGAAATCAATAGAATTGGAGGACTTATCGCACTGATGTCGTGGAAATTAAGAGACTATTCTGTCATCATCGAATACTTAATTAAGTTTTATTTCCTCCTCTTATTCTCCGGACTTGCTATGACAGACGATCTCAATACAGTCATAAAAAGATGTAGGACACATTCAGGGATTGGACAATTATGACTATATTACAAATGCTAACCACATCATTACGAAAAGTGGAACAATCATCAAAGAGCAGAGACAAGCAATCGTGTGTTTAAGATAATGGGACAATTCCTCGGCTACCCCAATCTTATTGTACGGACTCATGAAGTCTTCTAAAAAGCCTCATTTACTACAATAACAAACCAGACCAAATAAAGGACTTCGGGGAGAGATGGCATAAATTACAACTGAAGATATGCTTTGACATTCTTAATAATATCGATCCGAGTATCATTTATGCAGACAGTCACTCACTTAATCGCGATGGCATGATAAACCATCTCCAAATGAATCGGAGTAAACCGATTGTGTCACGCGAGACTTTAATGAAATCACCAGCCACTGAATGGAAGGCATTTATTTATAAAGGCAATAGTTGAGGAAGGTCTTTCTTTCTTTGAATGACCCGGTCATTGAACTAGGGAGAAAAGGGAGAGAAATGATGAGAATTCAAAGATTTATCGAACTGATGTCTTGGAAATTAAGACTATTTTGTCATCACCGAATACTTATTTAAGTTTTATTTCGTCCCCTTATTCTCCGAACTTACTATGGCAGATGATCTTAATACAGTCATGATAAATATGTTAGACAAAAACACACTAATTTTGGAACTCGTCTTAATTTAAATTATTTTTATTTATTGTGTTTACTTTAGTATAGTTATTTTGATTGCATAAACCGCTAAATAGCAACTGCGTACATTGGTGAAATATTTAATGTAACACAGGTGCTTACATTCCACCACCTGCCAGTTCCACACTAAGTACTTGCTTCAAATCCGCTGGAACATCTACATTCGATTCATATTTATAATGTCGACTCAGCTGGATGATATTCAAACAGCACAGAAGAATCTCGAGGAGTGCTTCACTAAGAAGATGGGTGAGCTTGAGGCACAAATCCAGTGTGCGGGACCCACTAAGGACACTGTTGCAAAGGTTGCTGAAGAGTTCCGGTCCTTTCGTGAACTTATGTTTGGCATGTTGGGACTTCTTAAGAAGCAGATCGCGGAGTGTACTAGTCTGGTTGATGCATTGGAGACAAGATCTCGAAGGAAGGCTCTTATCTTCACGGGGTTTCCTGAAGTGGACAAGGAGGATTGCAGGGCTCTTGTGTTAGAAGTTTTGAGGAGCAAGCTGGCGCTTTCTGATATTACTGCATCCTCCATAAAAGTTTGCCACAGACTTGATTCATCAAGCAAGGGTCCAACTTCCAGTAGGCCTATTTTAGTAAGATTCGCAAATGTTGACCTGAAGTCTACTATATGGAAAGCTAAGTCTGCACTGAAGGGCTCCACGATCACTGTTAAGGAATTCTTGACACGGTCTAGGCAGGCAGTATTCGGCAAGGCGCGCTTGCACTTCGGGATGACATCATGCTGGACCCAGGACAGTGTTATTGTTATCAGGACCCATGATGGAACACGACACAAGATTTCTTCCATTGGGGAACTCAATCCATTGATGGCGAAATACCCCAAAAAGCCCGGGGTATCATCTGAATCTGGTGGCAAGCCTGGAGTGTGTAATATCTAAGTGTTTGTTAATGTGTTTGTATAACTTATCTATACATAGCAACTTATTTATATCTTAGTTTTTGTGCTCGGGTTGTGACTTTAATTTATTACGATGTGGAGGTAATTGTTTTTGTTTGTCTATTGTCAATGTCATTTGGTACTGTCATGATCACATCTGTCAAATGTCTACATTTTGACGTCTCTATTTCCAGGGTTCACGTTTAGTTCGTGACTTACTTTTCTTTAAATTGCGTTTTATTTCTAATTATTCATGTTTCATTTTGTTTTTATGGTTGTTCCTATTTTTACATTACTTTTTTCTTCTTTTGTGATATGTATGTAATGTTTCAGCTGTTACTGGTGCTACTGGTGGGTAGTGCACAGATAGTAGTGGTGTACCTATTCAGGATTAATCCTAGTTATAGTTAATTTGTAGTTCTAATTATATTTTATTTGGGTATATATATATATTAGTAGATAAATTATGTTATGTGAAGATGATTCTTTTCACTCTGCTCTTAATTCGTCTGGTTCATCTGCTAATGCTAGTTTCAGCTCCTTAACTGACACACTTGGCGACTTTGTGCGTCGTAGCTTCAGCCAACAAAAGAATTATCTATAATGTTTGCCACATTAACGCGCAGAGTGTCCCAAGTCATTATAGTGATTTGTTGGATACGTTTTCTGACACGAATGTCCATGCCATTCTGATATCTGAGAGTTGGCTAAAGCCTCCTCTTTTCTCTACCTCCTACTCTCTCCCAGGTTTAACTCTTATTCGCAATGATAGAATTGGAAGGGGTGGTGGTGGTGTAGCTATTTATCTTCGTAGTGATTTTCCTTTTAAAATCATTGCCTCATCACCACCACATTACAATGCTTCCGCCGAGTACCTCTTTTTGGAGGTCTACGTCAGAGGCGTCAAGACTTTACTTGGTGTTGTCTATTGTCCGCCCGCCGTTTACTATTTTTCTGATCTTGAATTGACGCTTGAGTTAGTAAGTTCTGAGTATGCACACTGCGTCATCATGGGCGATTTCAACACTGACCTTACCCATCACCCTCCTCGATCCCCTAAACTCCTTCATATTATTGAGTCCGTTAGTCTTCATATCCTTTCACTTCAACCAACTCATTTTAATATCTCAGGTGATGACACTTGGCTCGATTTAATTATTACGTCTGAACCCTCCCTTGTTCAATTTCATGGTCAGTGTCCCGCACCTGGTTTTTCCCATCACGACCTCATTTACCTATCTTATATCCTAAGACCACCTAAACCATCCCTAAAGTTCTGCACATGCGGTGTTTTGCGCGCATGGACATTGAGAGGCTTCGTCAGGATGCGTCAGAACTTAATTGAGAACACCTGGCTGGGACGCCAACAGTTGACGATAAGCTGCACATTTTTGAGCAGGCAGTTCTTTCACTCTACGACAAGCATGCTCCTGTCAAGCGGATTAAACTTCGACGTCCTCCTGCTCCCTGGATCACGACAGGGGTTCGAATGGCGATGAGGCGTAGGGATCGGGCCTTTCGGAAATTTAGAAGGGATCGCAGTGAGTTGAATCGGAACTCTTACAAAGCTGCTAGAAATAGGTGTAACCAGATGATACATAACGCTAAACGCCACTATATTCTCGAGAATATATCTTCTTCTTCACCTGCCGATATCTGGAAGTTCCTTGGCACTTTTGGTATCGGCAGGCCATGGCATGTGGATTTTCGTAATTCAATTTGCCTTGATGATATCAACCGTCAATTCACAACCTCAAGTCAATTGGATCCCCGAATTTTGGCTCAAACGGTTGATTTCATTGCTGGCCTATCGAGTCCCCCCCTTGAACCATTTCAGTTCTCTCCAGTGACCGTGGACGAAATTAAAAAAAAACATCTTGTCAATAAAATCTAGGGCCGTGGGCTGTGATGGCATCAGCCGTAATATGGTTGTTTGGATCCTTGATTGCCTTCTCCCTCCCATCACCCAAATCATTAACTATTCTCTCGATTCCAGACAATTTCCATCCCTGTGGCGCATGGCTTATGTCCGCCCACTCCCTAAAATTTCAAATCCTTCCCAACCCAGTCACTTTCGTCCCATTTCTATTCTCCCTTTCCTGTCTAAAGTGCTTGAGGCCTGCGTACATAAGCAGTTTACTGGGTTTATTTATCGGAATAGCCTCATCAGTCCTTACAGTCTGGTTTCAGACCTGGGCACAGCACAGCCTCCGCTCTCCTTAAAGTGACTGGTGACATTAGAGAGGCTATGGAGGATACCAAAGTTACCGTTTTGGTATTAATTGATTTCTCCAATGCTTTTAAAGCCGTCAGCCACGATATTCTCCTTGCTATTCTTTCTCACGTTATGGTTTCGTCCGAGGCACTGGAATGGTTCTCTGCTTATCTTCGGGGACGTCGGCAGTCGGTTCGCGTCGATGAGAGCTCATCGAGTTGGCGTGATCTGGATGCTGGTGTTCCACAGGGCGGTATTCTATCTCCATTATTATTCTCCATTTTCATTAATTTCATAACTCACGGTCTTCGGTGTTCGTATCATCTATACGCTGATGATCTTCAATTATATGCAGCTGAGCGGGTGGAAGGTGTGTCGAACGCTATAGCGGAGGTAAACCAAGACTTGGAGGCTATCAAAGACTGGTCTGATAGGTTTGGGGTGTAAGTAAACCCCTTAAAGTGTCAGGCCATTATTATTGGAAGCTTACGCATGATGAGTATGTTAACTCTTAGCTCTCTCCCTCCTCTTATTTTCAATGGTACCATCATACCCATTACCCCTAATGTCAAAGATCTCGGTTTGTATATTGACTCGACGCTTAGCTGGCAATATCAGGTCTCCTACGTTAGTCAAAGGGTCCACGGTACCCTGCGTTCTCTGTATCGTCTGAGGAACTTTTTACCCGTTAAAACGAAAACCATGTTTGTGCAGACTTCGATTTTCCCTATAATCGACTATGGTGACGTGTGCTACTTTGACCTGAATGCGGCTTTGCTGGATAAGCTTGATAGGTTGCTCAACAATGGGATCGAATCGGATATTAATTAATCTAAAGAAATATGTCCATATGTCGAGCTACAGGTCTGAACTGAAATGGATGCCCAATCGTCAGAGAAGAAATCCGCGAAAGGCGTGTCTCTTCACCGCCAAAAGGAGCCCGTTCACCTTGGCTCCTACTTTTCGGAATGTATCCTTGGAGTGTACCGACCGCCTTCAGCTTTTGGGTGTTGAGATTTCCTCGAACCTAAACTTTGGGCGGTTCATTGAGTCCAAGGCCAAGGTGGCTGCCAGAAAACTTGGTGTAATCGCAAAGGTCCGGCAGTACTTCACACCAGGGCAGCTTCTAATGTTGTACAAAGCACAGGTCCGTTCGTGTGTGGAGTACTGCAGCCACATTTGGGCTGGTGCTGCTAAGTGTCACCTGGCCACTTTGGATTCAGTGGAAAGGCGTGCGAAGAGGCTGATTGGTGACCCTGATTTAACTCGAGTTGGTCTCCAAAGCCTAGAGCACAGGCGTAGAGTAGCCAGCCTTTCGGTGTTCTATAGGATACATTCTGGGGAGTGTGCGAGGGAATTGCACGATTTAATTCCCCCATCTCCGTTCCACCATCGGACGACCCGTCGTACGGCGAGTTTCCACCCTTATGTTGTTAACACCTCAACGATCCGGACGAAGCGTTTCGCCTCGTCCTTTATACCGCGTACATCGAGGGACTGGAACAATCTGCCGGCGGCGGTGTTTCCGTCGGACTACAATTTGAGTGTCTTCAAGGCTAGAGTGAATAGGCTCTTAATAAACTAGTGCGCTTTACCATCAACGATTGCGTCACTGCTTACCATCAGGCGGGATTGCGGTCAAGCGCTGGTTTATATTATAATAAAAAAAATAAAAATAAAATATGCGCGCCTTGACCACGCTTTTCTCCCCTCTTAAATCAACCACTCCTCCGTCTTATCTTGTGACTCACTTCCAATATTTATGTTCTTCTCACACTAAGAATCTGCGTTCTTCTAACAATCTCCTCTTACTCTGTCCTTCGCATACGTCTGACTTTGTTCATTCTTCATTTCATATTCAATCCATTCTTCTGTGGAATGCGCTTCCTCTTGATATCAGGATGGCCGCCAGTCGGTTTGCATTTAAGCGGAAATCGCAGAGTTATTTTCGCAACAATTGGGTAGAGTTATTGCTACACCTCTCTCCCAAATTTTAGTTGTATGTATATATTATAAGTATATATTTTGGTAATAGTATGTATGTATATTTAGCCTATTTAAGTATTTTTTTAAACAGTATTAAGAGGTTTTTTTATTTTTCTTTACAATTTTTTTGCAAACGAAAGCACCTACCATCTTATCTCTTCACCACCTATGGTTGACTGGTAGAGAATGCCTCAGGCATTAAGTCCGCCTCTGTACATTTCATGTGCGAAAGATTAAATAAATAAATAAATATTATAAATGACTATATCACAAATGCTAACCATATAGACTACGAGAAATGGAACAATCATCAATGAGCAGAGGCAAATAATCCTGTGTTTAAGGTAATGGGACAATTCCCGGGCTACCCCAATCTCACTGGTCGGTCTCAAGAATCTTTCCAAATAACCTCATGTACTACGATAACAGACCAGCTAAATAAATAATATAAAGTACTTCGGAGACAGATGGCACAAATTACCGCTGCAGAAATGTTTCGACATTCCTAATGTTATCGATTCGAGTAACATTAATGCAGACACTCACTCACTCAATCGCGATGGGATAATAAAGGTTTTTCTTTCTTTGAATGACCCGGTCATTGAACTAGGGGGAAAAGGGAGAGAAATCAAGAGAATTTGAATATTTATCGCACTGATGTCTTGGAAATTAAGACTATTTTGTGACTATTTTGAAGTGACTGGAAGGCACTTAAAGGCAAATAAATGAGAAAGTTTTATTTTTGAATGATCTGGTCATTGGACTAAGGAGAAAAGAGAGAGAAATCAAGAGAATTGAAAGATTTTTCGCACTGATGTCGAGGAAATTAAGAGACCATCTTGTCATCACCAAATACCTAATTAGGTTTTATTTCGTCCCCTTACTCTCCGAACTTAAGAGCAGAGGCAAACAAACCCGTATCTAACGTAATGGGAAGATTCCTGGGCTATCCCGATCTCATAGTAAGGATTCAAAAATTCTTCCAAAAAGCCTCATGTACTACAACAACAGACCAGACCAAATAAAGGACTTTCGGAGAGAGATGGCATTAATTACCACTGTAGAAGTGCTTCGACATTTTTAATATTATCGATCTGAGTATCATTTATGCAGACAGTCGCTCACTCAATCGCGGTGGTATAATAAATTATCTCCAAACAAATCCTAGTAAACCGATTTGTTTGGAGACGATGAGGAAGTTTATCTTTGAATGACCCGGTCATTGGACTAGGGAGAAAAGGGAGAGAAATCAATAGAATTGGAGGACTTATCGCACTGATGTCGTGGAAATCAAGAGACTATTTTGTCATCACCGAATACTTATTTAAGTTTTATTTCGTCCCATTATTCTCGGGACTTGCTATGGCAGACCATCTCAATGCAGTAATAAAAAGATGTAGGACACATTCAGGGATTGGATAATTATGACTATATTACAAATTATGCTAACCACATCGATTACGAAAAGTGTAACAATCATCAATCGTGTGTTTAAGGTAATAGGACAATTCCTCGGCTCCCCCAATCTCATTGTACGGACTCATGAAGTCTTCTAAAAAGCCTCATTTACTACAATAACAGACCAGACCAAATAAAGGACTTCGGGGAGAGATGGCATAAATTACAAATGAAGATATGCTTTGACATTCCTAATGTTATCGACCCGAGTATCATTTATGCAGACACTCACACACTTAATCGCGATGGGATAATAAACCATCTCCAAATGAATCCGAGTAAACCGATTGTGTCACGCGAGACTTTCTTGAAATCACCAGCCACTGAATGGAAGGCATTTATTTATAAAGGCGATAGTTGAGGAAGGTTTTTCTTTCTTTGAATGACCCGGTCATTGAACTAGGGGGAAAAGGGAGAGAAATCAAGAGAATTGGAAGATTTATCGCACTGACGTCTTGGAAATTAAGACTATTTTGTCATCACCGAATACTTATTTATTTAAGTTTTATTTCGTCCCCTTATTCTCCGGACTTACTATGGCAGATGATCTTAATACAGTCATGATAAATATGTTAGACAAATCCAATGATCAAGGATTTGAAAATTATGACTATATCACAAAAGCTCACCATATCACTTACGAGAAATGGAACAATCATCAAAGAGCAGAGGCAAATAATCCTGTGTTTAAGGTAATGGGACAATTCCCGGGCTACCCCAATCTCACTGTTCGGTCTCAAGAATCTTTCCAAATAACCTCATGTACTACGATAACAGACCAGCTAAATAAATAATATAAAGTACTTCGGAGATAGATGGCACAAATTATCGCTGCAGAAATGTTTCGACATTCCTAATGTTATCGATTCGAGTATCATTAATGCAGACACTCACTCACTCAATCGCGATGGGATAATAAACCACCTCGAAATGAATCTGATTAAACTGATTGTGTCACGTAAAGTCCTCGAGACGTTCTTGAAATCACCAACAAGTGAGTGGAAGGCACTTCTAAAGGCAAATAAATGAGAAAGTTTTATCTTTGAATGATCTGGTCATTGGACTAAGGAAAAAAGAGAGAGAAATCAAGAGAATTGAAAGATTTTTCGCACTGATGTCGAGGAAATTATGAGACTATCTTGTCATCATCAAATACCTAATTAGGTTTTATTTCGTTCCCTTATTCTCCGAAATTAAGAGCAGAGGCAAACAAACCCGTATTTAAGGTAATGGGACAATTCCTGGGCTATCCCGATCTCATAGTAAGGACTCAAGAATTCTTCCAAAAAGCCTTATACAATACAATTAATACAACAACAGACCAGACTTGGAGGACTTTGGGAGAGAGATGGCATTAATTACCACTGAATAAATGCTTCGAAATTTTTAATATTATCGATCTGAGTATCATTTATGCAGACAGTCGCTCACTCAATCGCGATGGGATAATAAACTATCTCCAAACAAATCCGAGTAAACCGATTCCGCCACGTATAGTCCTTGAGTTTCAGGAACATGAAACCACCAGCCAGTGACTGGAAGGCATTCCTAAGGACAAATAGATGAGAAAGGTTATCTTTGAATGACGCGGTCATTGGACTAGGGAGCAAAGGGAGAGAAATCAATAGATAAGTTTTATTTTGTCGTCTTATTCTCGGGACTTGCTATGGCAGACGATCTCAATACAGCCATCAAAAGATGTAGGACATATTCAGGGATTGGACAATTATGACTATATTAGAAATGCTAACCACATCGATTACGAAAAGTGGAATAATCATCAAAGAGCAGAGGCAAGCAATCGTGTGTTTAAGGTAATGGGACAATTCCTCGGCTACCCCATTCTCATTGTACGGACTCATGAAGTCTTCTAAAAAGCCTCATTTAGTACAACAACAGACCAGACCAAATAAAGGACTTCAGGGAGAGATGGCATAAATTATAACTGAAGATATGCTTTGACATTCCTAATGTTATCGATCCGAGTATCATTTATGCAGACAGTCACTCACTTAATCGCGATGGGATAATAAACCATCTTCAAATGAATCCGAGTAAACTGATTATGTCACGCGAGACTTTCTTGAAATCACCAGCCACTGAATGGATGGAATTTATTTATAAAGGCAATGGTTGAGGAAGGTCTTTCTTTCTTTGAATGACCCGGTCATTGGACTGGAGAGAAAAGGGAGAGAAATCAATAGAATTGTATTTTGTCATCACCGAATACTTAATTAAGTTTTATTTCGTCGTCTTATTCTCGGGACTTGCTATGGCAGACGATCTCAATACAGCCATCAAAAGATGTAGGACACATTCAGGGATTGGACAATTATGACTATATTACAAATGCTAACCACATAGATTACGAAAAGTGGAATAATCATCAAAGAGCAGAGGCAAGCAATCGTGTGTTTAAGGCAATGGGACAATTCCTCGGCTACCCCATTCTCATTGTATGGACTCATGAAGTCTTCTAAAAAGCCTCATTTAGTACAACAACAGACCAGACCAAATAAAGGACTTCAGGGAGAGATGGCATAAATTACAACTGAAGATATGCTTTGACATTCCTAATGTTATCGATCCGAGTATCATTTATGCAGACAGTCACTCACTTAATCGCGATGGGATAATAAACCATCTTCAAATGAATCCGAGTAAACTGATTATGTCACGCGAGACTTTCTTGAAATCACCAGCCACTGAATGGATGGAATTTATTTATAAAGGCAATGGTTGAGGAAGGTCTTTCTTTCTTTGAATGACCCGGTCATTGGACTGGAGAGAAAAGGGAGAGAAATCAATAGAATTGTATTTTGTCATCACCGAATACTTAATTAAGTTTTATTTCATCCTCTTATTCTCCGGACTTGCTATGGCAGACGATCTCAATACAGTCATAAAAAGATGTAGGACACATTCAGGGATTGGACAATTATGACTATATTACAAATGCTAACCACATCGATTACGAAAAGTGGAACAATCATCATAGACCAGAGAAAAGCAATCGTGTGTTTAAAGTAATGGAACAATTCCTCGGCTATTATCTTATTGTACGGACTCATGAAGTCTTCTAAAAAGCCTCATTTACTACAACAACAGACCAGACCAAATAAAGGACTTTGGGAGAGAGATGGCATTAATTACCACTGAAGAAATGCTTCGACATTTTTAACATTATCAATCTGAGTATCATTTATGCAGACAGTCGCTCACTCAATCACCAACAGAGAAAATTTTATCTTTGAATGATCTGGTCATTGGAATAAGGAGAAAACAGAGAGAAATCAAGAGAATTCAAAGATTTTTCGCACTGATGTCGAGAAAATTAAGAGACTGTCTTGTCATCACCAAATACCTAATTAGGTTTTATTTCGTTCCCTTATTCTCCGAAATTAAGAGCAGAGGCAAACAAACCCGTATTTAAGGTAATGGGACAATTCCTGGGCTATCCCGATCTCATAGTAAGGACTCAAGAATTCTTCCAAAAAGCCTTATACAATACAATTAATACAACAACAGACCAGACTTGGAGGACTTTGGGAGAGAGATGGCATTAATTACCACTGAAGAAATGCTTCGAAATTTTTAATATTATCGATCTGAGTATCATTTATGCAGACAGTCGCTCACTCCATCACCAACAAGTGACTGGAAGGCACTTCTAAAGGCAAATAAACGAGAAAGTTTTATCTTTGAATGATCTGGTTCATTGGAATAAGGAGAAAACAGAGAGAAATCAAGAGAATTGAAAGATTTTTCGCACCGATGTCGAGAAAATTAAGATACTGTCTTGTCATCACCAAATACCTAATTAGGTTTTATTTCGTTCCCTTATTCTCCGAAATTAAGAGCAGAGGCAAACAAACCCGTATTTAAGGTAATAGGACAATTTCTGGGCTATCCCGATCTCATAGTAAGGACTCAAGAATTCTTCCAAAAAGCCTTATACAATACAATTAATACAACAACAGACCAGACTTGGAGGACTTTGGGAGAGAGATGGCATTAATTACCACTGAAGAAATGCTTCGAAATTTTTAATATTATCGATCTGAGTATCATTTATGCAGACAGTCGCTCACTCCATCACCAACAAGTGACTGGAAGGCACTTCTAAAGGCAAATAAACGAGAAAGTTTTATCTTTGAATGATCTGGTTCATTGGAATAAGGAGAAAACAGAGAGAAATCAAGAGAATTGAAAGATTTTTCGCACCGATGTCGAGAAAATTAAGATACTGTCTTGTCATCACCAAATACCTAATTAGGTTTTATTTCGTTCCCTTATTCTCCGAAATTAAAAGCAGAGGCAAACAAACCCGTATTTAAGGTAATGGGACAATTTCTGGGCTATCCCGATCTCATAGTAAGGACTCAAGAATTCTTCCAAAAAGCCTTATACAATACAATTAATACAACAACAGACCAGACTTGGAGGACTTTGGGAGAGAGATGGCATTAATTACCACTGAAGAAATGCTTCGAAATTTTTAATATTATCGATCTGAGTATCATTTATGCAGACAGTCGCTCACTCCATCACCAACAAGTGACTGGAAGGCACTTCTAAAGGCAAATAAACGAGAAAGTTTTATCTTTGAATGATCTGGTTCATTGGAATAAGGAGAAAACAGAGAGAAATCAAGAGAATTGAAAGATTTTTCGCACCGATGTCGAGAAAATTAAGAGACTGTCTTGTCATCACCAAATACCTAATTAGGTTTTATTTCATTCCCTTATTCTCCGAAATTAAGAGCAGAGGCAAACAAACCCGTATTTAAGGTAATGGGACAATTTCTGGGCTATCCCGATCTCATAGTAAGGACTCAAGAATTCTTCCAAAAAGCCTTATACAATACAATTAATACAACAACAGACCAGACTTGGAGGACTTTGGGAGAGAGATGGCATTAATTACCACTGAAGAAATGCTTCGAAATTTTTAATATTATCGATCTGAGTATCATTTATGCAGACAGTCGCTCACTCAATCGCGATGGGATAATAAACCATCTCCAAATGAATCCGAGTAAACCGATTGTGTCACGCGAGACTTTCTTGAAATCACCAGCCACTGAATGGAAGGCATTTATTTATAAAGGCGATAGTTGAGGAAGCTTTTTCTTTCTTTGAATGACCCGGTCATTGAACTAGGGGGAAAAGGGAGAGAAATCAAGAGAATTGGAAGATTTATCGCACTGACGTCTTGGAAATTAAGACTATTTTGTCATCACCGAATACTTATTTATTTAAGTTTTATTTCGTCCCCTTATTCTCCGGACTTACTATGGCAGATGATCTTAATACAGTCATGATAAATACACACATCAAAAGTGTCTAGGGATCAACATATATTTTTGCAATAACTTTTCTCCTGATTGATATTAATTAAAATTTTCTTTAAGGATTCATCAAATAAAGTGTTTTCGTTTGTCACAGTAACGATAAACCAAGTCACCTTTGCATTAATAAAGAAAAATTGCCATTTTCCTAATAAAGGGATATTTGACATTTGAACCACTAACACAAAAGTTCGAAAAAAAGACTGAAATAACAGTTTTCTCTAAAATTTTATTGGGTAACTTAAACAATTAATAATCCGTGTTTCTACCGCGAACACTAACAACACAAGAACATCGGTTTGGCATACTCAAAATGATGAACTCATTCACGCAACCCAAATCACGCTGTGGAATGGCCGCCCATGTTCGTTGCAACAACAAAAAAAGGTCTTCTTGCGACTGGATACCCTCCATATTCGGCAGAGCTCTTCTCTGTAGCATATCCCATGCATGCTCAATCGGGTTCAAGTCTGGCGACTGAGCAGGCCAGGGCAGGACATTGATGTTAGCTGCGGCGAGAGTCTGTCTTACAACTCTTGCGGTGTGCGGTCGTGCATTATCATGCATTAACTGAAATAAGGGACCGATTTGCACTTGTAGAGGAACGATGACGTCTGATACAATCGTCTCAGCATAAATTTGAGCGTTGAGGTTGCCTCTGATCCAAATCAACTCAGTTCTTCCGCCGATCCAAATACCCGCCCATACCATGATGGTTCCACCACTATAAGGATGGACTTCCTGGCAGGATTTTAATCGCTGTTGGCGTCCAGGGGTTCTCCAGTGTCGTATACGTCTTGTATCCGGTCTCATACCAAAACGAGACTCATCAGAAAAGCACACGAAACGCCATTGTTCTTCTGCCCAATTTCTGTGTTCAAGAGCCCATTGATATCGAATCCTACGATTGTGCATTGCTATAGGTGGTACCCGTAGCGGTCTTCGGGAATGAAGGTTCACTTCATGCAAGCGGTTTCTGACTGTTTGGTCGCTAATTAAGTTCCCTGAAGAGTGATGAAGCCTCACGGCTAACATCATGGCGGTTATTGTTGGAGCTCTTCGAGTTAAGATTTGAATGTATCGGTCTTGTCTCCGTGTGGTGCAGCGATACCGTCCTCCATGGCGCTCAGCCACGGTACCAGTGCTTCGGTAACGTGTCCAAAGTCGACTGATAACACTCTGACTTGTATTCAGAGCTAAAGCCACAGTACGTTGCCGGGAACCAGCTTCTATCATTCCCACGGCTCTGAGCATTTCTTCCCTGCTTAAATGACGTCGCCGCTCCATAATAACGTTGGTTTTAATCAGTAGTAGGGAAACAGTAGCACAAATAATGTCTTCAATGCGTTGTATGTTTTTATAGGGAAAATATTGACAGCTGATTTTCATCTTTTACTCGAATTTGATTCACAGTTCCTGATTCAAATTATGAAATGCACCAAAAAGGATCCATATAAATTTATAAAATCATAAATTTATTACAAAGCCACATCTCAATCTCAAGAAATCCGCATAAAAATGCTTGATCCCTAGACACTTTTGATGTGTGTATGTTAGACAAATCCAATGATCAAGGATTTGAAAATTATGACTATATCACAAAAGCTAACCATATCACTTACGAGAAATGGAACAATCATCAAAGAGCAGAGGCAAATAATCCTGTGTTTAAGGTAATGGGACAATTCCCGGGCTACCCCAATCTCACTGTTCGGTCTCAAGAATCTTTCCAAATAACCTCATGTACTACGATAACAGACCAGCTAAATAAATAATATAAAGTACTTCGGAGATAGATGGCACAAATTATCGCTGCAGAAATGTTTCGACATTCCTAATGTTATCGATTCGAGTATCATTAATGCAGACACTCACTCACTCAATCGCGATGGGATAATAAACCACCTCGAAATGAATCTGATTAAACTGATTGTGTCACGTAAAGTCCTCGAGACGTTCTTGAAATCACCAACAAGTGAGTGGAAGGCACTTCTAAAGGCAAATAAATGAGAAAGTTTTATCTTTGAATGATCTGGTCATTGGACTAAGGAGAAAAGAGAGAGAAATCAAGAGAATTGAAAGATTTTTCGCACTGATGTCGAGGAAATTATGAGACTATCTTGTCATCACCAAATACCTAATTAGGTTTTATTTCGTTCCCTTATTCTCCGAAATTAAGAGCAGAGGCAAACAAACCCGTATTTAAGGTAATGGGACAATTCCTGGGCTATCCCGATCTCATAGTAAGGACTCAAGAATTCTTCCAAAAAGCCTTATACAATACAATTAATACAACAACAGACCAGACTTGGAGGACTTTGGGAGAGAGATGGCATTAATTACCACTGAATAAATGCTTCGAAATTTTTAATATTATCGATCTGAGTATCATTTATGCAGACAGTCGCTCACTCAATCACCAACAGAGAAAATTTTATCTTTGAATGATCTGGTCATTGGAATAAGGAGAAAACAGAGAGAAATCAAGAGAATTGAAAGATTTTTCGCACCGATGTCGAGAAAATTAAGAGACTGTCTTGTCATCACCAAATACCTAATTAGGTTTTATTTCGTTCCCTTATTCTCCGAAATTAAAAGCAGAGGCAAACAAACCCGTATTTAAGGTAATGGGACAATTTCTGGGCTATCCCGATCTCATAGTAAGGACTCAAGAATTCTTCCAAAAAGCCTTATACAATACAATTAATACAACAACAGACCAGACTTGGAGGACTTTGGGAGAGAGATGGCATTAATTACCACTGAATAAATGCTTCGAAATTTTTAATATTATCGATCTGAGTATCATTTATGCAGACAGTATCTCCAAACAAATCCGAGTAAACCGATTCCGCCACGTATAGTCCTCGAGTTTCAGGAACATGAAACCACCAGCCAGTGACTGGAAGGCATTCCTAAGGACAAATAGATGAGAAAGGTTATCTTTGAATGACGCGGTCATTGGACTAGGGAGCAAAGGGAGAGAAATCAATAGATAAGTTTTATTTTGTCGTCTTATTCTCGGGACTTGCTATGGCAGACGATCTCAATACAGCCATCAAAAGATGTAGGACATATTCAGGGATTGGACAATTATGACTATATTAGAAATGCTAACCACATCGATTACGAAAAGTGGAATAATCATCAAAGAGCAGAGGCAAGCAATCGTGTGTTTAAGGTAATGGGACAATTCCTCGGCTACCCCATTCTCATTGTACGGACTCATGAAGTCTTCTAAAAAGCCTCATTTAGTACAACAACAGACCAGACCAAATAAAGGACTTCAGGGAGAGATGGCATAAATTATAACTGAAGATATGCTTTGACATTCCTAATGTTATCGATCCGAGTATCATTTATGCAGACAGTCACTCACTTAATCGCGATGGGATAATAAACCATCTTCAAATGAATCCGAGTAAACTGATTATGTCACGCGAGACTTTCTTGAAATCACCAGCCACTGAATGGATGGAATTTATTTATAAAGGCAATGGTTGAGGAAGGTCTTTCTTTCTTTGAATGACTCGGTCATTGGACTGGAGAGAAAAGGGAGAGAAATCAATAGAATTGTATTTTGTCATCACCGAATACTTAATTAAGTTTTATTTCGTCGTCTTATTCTCGGGACTTGCTATGGCAGACGATCTCAATACAGCCATCAAAAGATGTAGGACACATTCAGGGATTGGACAATTATGACTATATTACAAATGCTAACCACATAGATTACGAAAAGTGGAATAATCATCAAAGAGCAGAGGCAAGCAATCGTGTGTTTAAGGCAATGGGACAATTCCTCGGCTACCCCATTCTCATTGTACGGACTCATGAAGTCTTCTAAAAAGCCTCATTTAGTACAACAACAGACCAGACCAAATAAAGGACTTCAGGGAGAGATGGCATAAATTACAACTGAAGATATGCTTTGACATTCCTAATGTTATCGATCCGAGTATCATTTATGCAGACAGTCACTCACTTAATCGCGATGGGATAATAAACCATCTTCAAATGAATCCGAGTAAACTGATTATGTCACGCGAGACTTTCTTGAAATCACCAGCCACTGAATGGATGGAATTTATTTATAAAGGCAATGGTTGAGGAAGGTCTTTCTTTCTTTGAATGACCCGGTCATTGGACTGGAGAGAAAAGGGAGAGAAATCAATAGAATTGTATTTTGTCATCACCGAATACTTAATTAAGTTTTATTTCATCCTCTTATTCTCCGGACTTGCTATGGCAGACGATCTCAATACAGTCATAAAAAGATGTAGGACACATTCAGGGATTGGACAATTATGACTATATTACAAATGCTAACCACATCGATTACGAAAAGTGGAACAATCATCAAAGACCAGAGAAAAGCAATCGTGTGTTTAAAGTAATGGAACAATTCCTCGGCTATTATCTTATTGTACGGACTCATGAAGTCTTCTAAAAAGCCTCATTTACTACAACAACAGACCAGACCAAATAAAGGACTTTGGGAGAGAGATGGCATTAATTACCACTGAAGAAATGCTTCGACATTTTTAACATTATCAATCTGAGTATCATTTATGCAGACAGTCGCTCACTCAATCACCAACAGAGAAAATTTTATCTTTGAATGATCTGGTCATTGGAATAAGGAGAAAACAGAGAGAAATCAAGAGAATTGAAAGATTTTTCGCACCGATGTCGAGAAAATTAAGAGACTGTCTTGTCATCACCAAATACCTAATTAGGTTTTATTTCGTTCCCTTATTCTCCGAAATTAAAAGCAGAGGCAAACAAACCCGTATTTAAGGTAATGGGACAATTTCTGGGCTATCCCGATCTCATAGTAAGGACTCAAGAATTCTTCCAAAAAGCCTTATACAATACAATTAATACAACAACAGACCAGACTTGGAGGACTTTGGGAGAGAGATGGCATTAATTACCACTGAAGAAATGCTTCGAAATTTTTAATATTATCGATCTGAGTATCATTTATGCAGACAGTCGCTCACTCCATCACCAACAAGTGACTGGAAGGCACTTCTAAAGGCAAATAAACGAGAAAGTTTTATCTTTGAATGATCTGGTTCATTGGAATAAGGAGAAAACAGAGAGAAATCAAGAGAATTGAAAGATTTTTCGCACCGATGTCGAGAAAATTAAGAGACTGTCTTGTCATCACCAAATACCTAATTAGGTTTTATTTCGTTCCCTTATTCTCCGAAATTAAGAGCAGAGGCAAACAAACCCGTATTTAAGGTAATGGGACAATTTCTGGGCTATCCCGATCTCATAGTAAGGACTCAAGAATTCTTCCAAAAAGCCTTATACAATACAATTAATACAACAACAGACCAGACTTGGAGGACTTTGGGAGAGAGATGGCATTAATTACCACTGAAGAAATGCTTCGAAATTTTTAATATTATCGATCTGAGTATCATTTATGCAGACAGTCGCTCACTCAATCGCGATGGGATAATAAACCATCTCCAAATGAATCCGAGTAAACCGATTGTGTCACGCGAGACTTTCTTGAAATCACCAGCCACTGAATGGAAGGCATTTATTTATAAAGGCGATAGTTGAGGAAGCTTTTTCTTTCTTTGAATGACCCGGTCATTGAACTAGGGGGAAAAGGGAGAGAAATCAAGAGAATTGGAAGATTTATCGCACTGACGTCTTGGAAATTAAGACTATTTTGTCATCACCGAATACTTATTTATTTAAGTTTTATTTCGTCCCCTTATTCTCCGGACTTACTATGGCAGATGATCTTAATACAGTCATGATAAATATGTTAGACAAATCCAATGATCAAGGATTTGAAAATTATGACTATATCACAAAAGCTAACCATATCACTTACGAGAAATGGAACAATCATCAAAGAGCAGAGGCAAATAATCCTGTGTTTAAGGTAATGGGACAATTCCCGGGCTACCCCAATCTCACTGTTCGGTCTCAAGAATCTTTCCAAATAACCTCATGTACTACGATAACAGACCAGCTAAATAAATAATATAAAGTACTTCGGAGATAGATGGCACAAATTATCGCTGCAGAAATGTTTCGACATTCCTAATGTTATCGATTCGAGTATCATTAATGCAGACACTCACTCACTCAATCGCGATGGGATAATAAACCACCTCGAAATGAATCTGATTAAACTGATTGTGTCACGTAAAGTCCTCGAGACGTTCTTGAAATCACCAACAAGTGAGTGGAAGGCACTTCTAAAGGCAAATAAATGAGAAAGTTTTATCTTTGAATGATCTGGTCATTGGACTAAGGAGAAAAGAGAGAGAAATCAAGAGAATTGAAAGATTTTTCGCACTGATGTCGAGGAAATTATGAGACTATCTTGTCATCATCAAATACCTAATTAGGTTTTATTTCGTTCCCTTATTCTCCGAAATTAAGAGCAGAGGCAAACAAACCCGTATTTAAGGTAATGGGACAATTCCTGGGCTATCCCGATCTCATAGTAAGGACTCAAGAATTCTTCCAAAAAGCCTTATACAATACAATTAATACAACAACAGACCAGACTTGGAGGACTTTGGGAGAGAGATGGCATTAATTACCACTGAATAAATGCTTCGAAATTTTTAATATTATCGATCTGAGTATCATTTATGCAGACAGTCGCTCACTCAATCGCGATGGGATAATAAACTATCTCCAAACAAATCCGAGTAAACCGATTCCGCCACGTATAGTCCTCGAGTTTCAGGAACATGAAACCACCAGCCAGTGACTGGAAGGCATTCCTAAGGACAAATAGATGAGAAAGGTTATCTTTGAATGACGCGGTCATTGGACTAGGGAGCAAAGGGAGAGAAATCAATAGATAAGTTTTATTTTGTCGTCTTATTCTCGGGACTTGCTATGGCAGACGATCTCAATACAGCCATCAAAAGATGTAGGACATATTCAGGGATTGGACAATTATGACTATATTAGAAATGCTAACCACATCGATTACGAAAAGTGGAATAATCATCAAAGAGCAGAGGCAAGCAATCGTGTGTTTAAGGTAATGGGACAATTCCTCGGCTACCCCATTCTCATTGTACGGACTCATGAAGTCTTCTAAAAAGCCTCATTTAGTACAACAACAGACCAGACCAAATAAAGGACTTCAGGGAGAGATGGCATAAATTATAACTGAAGATATGCTTTGACATTCCTAATGTTATCGATCCGAGTATCATTTATGCAGACAGTCACTCACTTAATCGCGATGGGATAATAAACCATCTTCAAATGAATCCGAGTAAACTGATTATGTCACGCGAGACTTTCTTGAAATCACCAGCCACTGAATGGATGGAATTTATTTATAAAGGCAATGGTTGAGGAAGGTCTTTCTTTCTTTGAATGACCCGGTCATTGGACTGGAGAGAAAAGGGAGAGAAATCAATAGAATTGTATTTTGTCATCACCGAATACTTAATTAAGTTTTATTTCGTCGTCTTATTCTCGGGACTTGCTATGGCAGACGATCTCATTACAGCCATCCAAAGATGTAGGACACATTCAGGGATTGGACAATTATGACTATATTACAAATGCTAACCACATAGATTACGAAAAGTGGAATAATCATCAAAGAGCAGAGGCAAGCAATCGTGTGTTTAAGGCAATGGGACAATTCCTCGGCTACCCCATTCTCATTGTACGGACTCATGAAGTCTTCTAAAAAGCCTCATTTAGTACAACAACAGACCAGACCAAATAAAGGACTTCAGGGAGAGATGGCATAAATTACAACTGAAGATATGCTTTGACATTCCTAATGTTATCGATCCGAGTATCATTTATGCAGACAGTCACTCACTTAATCGCGATGGGATAATAAACCATCTTCAAATGAATCCGAGTAAACTGATTATGTCACGCGAGACTTTCTTGAAATCACCAGCCACTGAATGGATGGAATTTTTTTATAAAGGCAATGGTTGAGGAAGGTCTTTCTTTCTTTGAATGACCCGGTCATTGGACTGGAGAGAAAAGGGAGAGAAATCAATAGAATTGTATTTTGTCATCACCGAATACTTAATTAAGTTTTATTTCATCCTCTTATTCTCCGGACTTGCTATGGCAGACGATCTCAATACAGTCATAAAAATATGTAGGACACATTCAGGGATTGGACAATTATGACTATATTACAAATGCTAACCACATCGATTACGAAAAGTGGAACAATCATCAAAGACCAGAGAAAAGCAATCGTGTGTTTAAAGTAATGGAACAATTCCTCGGCTATTATCTTATTGTACGGACTCATGAAGTCTTCTAAAAAGCCTCATTTACTACAACAACAGACCAGACCAAATAAAGGACTTTGGGAGAGAGATGGCATTAATTACCACTGAAGAAATGCTTCGACATTTTTAACATTATTAATCTGAGTATCATTAATGCAGACAGTCGCTCACTCAATCACCAACAGAGAAAATTTTATCTTTGAATGATCTGGTCATTGGAATAAGGAGAAAACAGAGAGAAATCAAGAGAATTGAAAGACTTTTCGCACTGATGTCGAGAAAATTAAGAGACTGTCTTGTCATCACCAAATACCTAATTAGGTTTTATTTCGTTCCCTTATTCTCCGAAATTAAGAGCAGAGGCAAACAAACCCGTATTTAAGGTAATGGGACAATTCCTGGGCTATCCCGATCTCATAGTAAGGACTCAAGAATTCTTCCAAAAAGCCTTATTTAATACAACAACAGGCCAGACTTGGAGGGCTTTGGGAGAGAGATGGCATTAATTACCACTGAAGAAATGCTTCGAAATTTTTAATATTATCGATCTGAGTATCATTTATGCAGACAGTCGCTCACTCCATCACCAACAAGTGACTGGAAGGCACTTCTAAAGGCAAATAAACGAGAAAGTTTTATCTTTGAATGATCTGGTTCATTGGAATAAGGAGAAAACAGAGAGAAATCAAGAGAATTGAAAGATTTTTCGCACCGATGTCGAGAAAATTAAGAGACTGTCTTGTCATCACCAAATACCTAATTAGGTTTTATTTCGTTCCCTTATTCTCCGAAATTAAGAGCAGAGGCAAACAAACCCGTATTTAAGGTAATGGGACAATTTCTGGGCTATCCCGATCTCATAGTAAGGACTCAAGAATTCTTCCAAAAAGCCTTATACAATACAATTAATACAACAACAGACCAGACTTGGAGGACTTTGGGAGAGAGATGGCATTAATTACCACTGAAGAAATGCTTCGAAATTTTTAATATTATCGATCTGAGTATCATTTATGCAGACAGTCGCTCACTCCATCACCAACAAGTGACTGGAAGGCACTTCTAAAGGCAAATAAACGAGAAAGTTTTATCTTTGAATGATCTGGTTCATTGGAATAAGGAGAAAACAGAGAGAAATCAAGAGAATTGAAAGATTTTTCGCACCGATGTCGAGAAAATTAAGAGACTGTCTTGTCATCACCAAATACCTAATTAGGTTTTATTTCGTTCCTTTATTCTCCGAAATTAAGAGCAGAGGCAAACAAACCCGTATTTAAGGTAATGGGACAATTTCTGGGCTATCCCGATCTCATAGTAAGGACTCAAGAATTCTTCCAAAAAGCCTTATACAATACAATTAATACAACAACAGACCAGACTTGGAGGACTTTGGGAGAGAGATGGCATTAATTACCACTGAAGAAATGCTTCGAAATTTTTAATATTATCGATCTGAGTATCATTTATGCAGACAGTCGCTCACTCCATCACCAACAAGTGACTGGAAGGCACTTCTAAAGGCAAATAAACGAGAAAGTTTTATCTTTGAATGATCTGGTTCATTGGAATAAGGAGAAAACAGAGAGAAATCAAGAGAATTGAAAGATTTTTCGCACCGATGTCGAGAAAATTAAGAGACTGTCTTGTCATCACCAAATACCTAATTAGGTTTTATTTCGTTCCCTTATTCTCCGAAATTAAGAGCAGAGGCAAACAAACCCGTATTTAAGGTAATGGGACAATTTCTGGGCTATCCCGATCTCATAGTAAGGACTCAAGAATTCTTCCAAAAAGCCTTATACAATACAATTAATACAACAACAGACCAGACTTGGAGGACTTTGGGAGAGAGATGGCATTAATTACCACTGAAGAAATGCTTCGAAATTTTTAATATTATCGATCTGAGTATCATTTATGCAGACAGTCGCTCACTCAATCGCGATGGGATAATAAACTATCTCCAAACAATTCCGAGTAAACCGATTCCGCCACGTATAGTCCTCGAGTTTCAGGAACATGAAACCACCAGCCAGTGACTGGAAGGCATTCCTAAGGACAAATAGATGAGGAAGGTTATCTTTGAATGACCCGGTCATTGGACTAGGGAGAAAAGGGAGAGAAATCAATAGAATTGTATTTTGTCATCACCGAATACTTAATTAAGTTTTATTTCATCCTCTTATTCTCCGGACTTGCTATGGCAGACGATCTCAATACAGTCATAAAAAGATGTAGGACACATTCAGGGATTGGACAATTATGACTATATTACAAATTTTTTTTTTTTTTTTTTTTTTTTTTTTTTTTTTTTTTTTTTTTTTTTTTTTTTTTTTTTTTTGGGACAAACCCGCCACACTTTTCCCAACCACTGCAACTCCTGAAAGCCAGAATCAACAGTGGCGACCGCCAGAAAAACGCCGAGCAATGAAGCTCGACGAGTCCCGGAGAAACGATTCAACTGTCTTGGGTCCCGCAACGAAATTAATCAGAAAAGAATAGCGGAGGAGTAAGAAAAAAGATATTTTTTCCACTTCCCTCCATAACAAGCAGGAGACAGAACAGAACTAGGCCAAACGGCACAAAGGGACATTATTGCAACTGGGAGAAGCCCAGATTGCCAAACACCACGGAATAAAATTTGATTAAGTTAATGGGTCCTAAGTAGGTATTAGCTGTTACAATTGATTCCAATAATAGGTATGGCAAAAGCGCCTGAACGCACGGAAATTGGTTCTAGTTTCTACAAGGTCCGTATAATAAACGACTCCGGATGTAACTTGTACACTATCCAACATAATATTGCGTTCATTCTGCCAAAGAACACACTCCCACAAGATGTGATGTGCGGACTGTTCAAATTCACAGTTCGATGTAGAACACTGACACAAAGGGGAAGGAACAAGTTTAAAAGAATACAGTTTACTTTTAAAGTTGCCATGACCTGTGAGAAATTGGGCAACGCAGTGGTCAACCACCAGCCATGTCTTAGCCAGCCGATCACCAACGGATGGAAAGAACAGATGGAGGTGCCGGCCCTTGATGGAATTATCCCACCTACTTTGCCATTCGGATAAGAGGTCCTCCCAGACTTCAGTCTGAGGTTTAAATAATCTAGAGATTTTATTAAAGTCGCGTTGTGTAACAAAATTAGTGTACATGGCCTCCCCCCTCGCGGAGTAGTACATTGAAGCACGTCGCTGTACCTCAAGGTCGACTGGAAGTACACCTGCCAGTACCGGTAAGGCTTCAGTACTGACCGTTCTATACGCCTTGCATAAAAATATCAATGCCAAACGTTGGCTTTGAAGCAGTTTACGTCGTGCCGCTCCTATGCTGGCCCTATCGGCCCAAACAGGTGCACCGTAGCACATACATCCTAAGTAGGTAGCTCCATATATAGTTTTTAAAGTTAGGAATGATAGACCCCAAGTTGCTTTGGATATTCTAGTCAGGGCATAAAAGTTCTTTTTAGCTTTTTCACCAACTATTTTTATATGTTCGATAAATGAAAAATTCCTTTCTAAGATCATACCAAGGTAGCATACGGATTGCTGTTTTTTAATGGGAACGTTGTTAAATTTAATAGTAGGCAATGATTTAAGATTACCTTTTAGTAGAAGTTGATAGGTTTTATGTGGCGCAAATGCTAGGCGGTTACGATCACCCCACTGAGATATTAAATTTAGGCAAGTATTGGCCAAGTTCTCAAGTCCAGCTCGGGTACTTGACTGAATGAGCAGTAGGCCATGGCCATCGTCCGCGTAACCAGTAAGTGAACAGCCGCAAGGAAGCGGGATCGCGAGGAAGTCATCAAAACCCAAATTCCATAAATAAGGACCGACAACTGAACCCTGAGGACATCCCATGGTTAGTGTTTTAGTACTAGAAAAATGACCGAGCTTAAGTACCGCGGAACCGTTTATAAAGTAAGAGTAAACGAGATTATATATGTTTCTATAGCAACCGCGGGTTTTTAATTTTAACAACAGCATAGGCCACCAGGCGTTATCAAAAGCCCCAGAAATATCCAGGAAGATCCCAATTACGTACTTGTTTTCAGATTGGTTAACGGTTCTTCTGACAGAAAGCGCCGCGTCGACTGTAGATTTACCTATGGTGAAGCCATATTGATTATTATGGAATTTTGGACCGTTCGGTAGTAAACGTGGAACGATGAGGCGCTCAAGAAGTTTACCCAAAGATGGTAGAAGAGTGATAGGACGATATGACTTCGGATCATCCGGTGGTTTGTCACCACACTTTGGTATTATTCGTAAGAAACCGCGTCGCCATTTACGAGGAAAAACGCCTTCAGCAATGCATCGGTTATATACAGTTAAGATGGCATCACCCGCTGTTTTACACGCTTCTTTAATCATCCTATTAGATATTTTATCTTCACCTGATGATTTGTTGACCGGTAGTTTTCTAACAATATTTATAAATTCGTCATTAGATGGTACGTCTGACATTGGTGATTCAGGTGGCACAGGAGCCCACGCTCTAATCTGTTGGTGGTAGTCGCTATCGTTAGCCGGTGAATCATCAGGGATAAGTGTATTTATTAGCACTTCTGTTGTTTCCTCTATGCCCGTGGTATGCCTATCATTGACTTTAATGTTTTGAACGTATGCAAGGTCGACCGATCTGTTAGCTTTAAATTCGTGATATAAGGGAGACCACGGACCCTCCCTGTCAAGCTTATCAACAATTTTTCGCAACAAATTACCCTTAGATTTTTCCACCGATGCTTTGTAGCGTGACTTGGCAACTCTAAAAGCATTCAAAGCGAACGTAAGAAGATCTCCAGTAATCTTTCGGCTCTTGAGTTTATTTAACTGTTTACGCGCTCTGCGATATCTTTTACGCTGTTCAACTAAGTAATCACTCCACCAGTCACATCTACGAATATTGGTCATAGATCCGCGACCAATGGCAATGTCAGCACAGTAGGTAAAGGTTTCTGACATAATGTCAGCACTTTCTTCGGCTGACAGCCCGTCCCGAGTGAATTCTTTGGCGTGACACGCAAAAAGCGAGCCGAAAAATTCCCAGTTCGCGCCTTTACATCTATATCTGAAATTACCGGGAATATGAGACGGACCCTGAATATAACCAGGAACAAATTCGTACACGATCAGGCGATGATCACTACAAGACGCGTCCGGTAGGACACGCCACCTATCCAAACGTACGTCGGCACTTGAAAGTGTGACGTCAATACAAGATTCGCCTATTTGGCTGCAGAAAGTAGGTGGTGCATCAGGGGTATTATGAATCGATAGGTTCATCTCAGCAATGAAATCCTCAACAGCGCAGCGTCGTTCGGTATCGGTGGCCCGAACCTTGCCATACCACAGAGACGATGACGCGTTGACATCCGCGCCAACGATAACTTTGCAGCCCGCGAGTGACCGCAAGACATGACGGAGATTATGTATATGAGGAGTAACAGGATCTGAATATTGAAAGTTTACAACGAATACTTTAAAAGAAGCTGATGATACTTCGGCAACCGCACAGTGTGGCGTCATGAGGTCACGTAAAGACGTTACCGTAAAGTTAGAAGACCGCGCAACATAAATTCCGGCTCGTGCCCTGCAATCCAGTTGAACTACCCTGTGACGTAAACGTGAGTTTTGATATTGTTCTTGAATGAGTACAAGGTCTAAGTTGTAGTCAATAATTAATTTATCTAACTCTGATGTCGCCACCTTATCGTTGTGAAGGTTTAATTGCCCTATTTTTAACCTATCCATCTTAATTAGTAATTAGTATGTAGGATAAGTTGTTCGAGTTTTAATTTATAGGTACCGCACTGGTCCGACCCGCATCTATGATCATAGGGTTTTTTAAATCGTTTACACGCCGCGCAAACCGGGGTAAAATTCGAATCGCCCTTATGCGGGCAAACATTGGTTTCGTGAGCCTCGGAACAGACAGCGCAGGTTGGTGATTTATTAGCGCAATGCTTTTTAACATGACCGAATTGTTGACAATACGCGCAACGAACTACCTCGATATCATCAACAAAACGGCAAGTGGCCCAGTCAATAAATAATTTATCCTTGGTAGTCACAAGATGTTTACGTACCGCAGGTTCAATTTCTATGCCTATCCATTTCCGACCGGTATCGGTAGAACGCCTACGGACTATTTTTGTGGATTTAATAAAATCGTCTTCTTTTATTGGCAACTCATTTTTAATGTTTTGGCGGTATATAGCTTGCAAAAAATTTTTGTCTTCCATTGAGGCGGGAATGTCCTTAACTAATAGACGGGGGCGGCGACCCTTTGGTTTTTCTAAGCGGAGACCGGCAGACTTTATAGCGTCTACCGATTCTAATCTTTTTAATTGGTTTTGATTAGCCACCCGTAGTACAACTCCCGATTTGGCGGTTTTTTTAATACCGACTATTTGAAACCCATCGTCACTCGGTCTAATCGCTTTCATAAGAGCTTGTTTAGTGGCGGACGATGACGCATAGTCAGCTGATCGCTCCTGGGTCGGATAGGCGACGACACAAGGCAGAGGCACTCTAGATTCAATAGCCGGGGCCACTTTAGGCAACCGCAGTTTCAAAGAATCTGCGTACGACACTTTATTGTCCTCATTAACGGTTTTAACGCCGGATTTTAATTTGATTATTTCTAATTCGCGCTCGGTATTAGCAAGCTTTGTTTCGTTACACGAAGATTTTAAAGCTAACAAAGACACGATACTTGTAACTCGTTGAGTCATATCCATAATAGATGATTTATTAGCGACATTTATACGAGAACCGTTATCGTTAACCAGTTCGTTTATTTTGGACAGGTACACAGACGCCTCCGAAACCAAATCGTAATAACTATCACTGTTACTATTGGACATATTTAATGTAGGCGAGGACTGTTCTGGAGAATTAGGAGCTATTTGTAAGCGCTTCGACCTATCATCTACTAATTTGTCGGTCGGAGACATTTCACAAAATAGACGCTTAGCCGTCTGCGTTGGCGGGGACCTAAGTGTTTTATTATTTCTACGAAAAATATCTCCACCACGATCAGGCGGGTCATCATTGTAAGTCGACATAAGTAATTAATAAACAAGAAAACAAATCTAACTTAACGAAAAGAAAATAAAACTAGTGAGAAGAGAAGAAAAAAAAAAAATTACGTTACCCTCACAAAAAAGAAAATAAATGTACTCACCGAGATTGATTGATTTACAGTAATTACAAAACAAACACTAAAAATAAACTTACGATACCAAAACTAGACACAAATTGAACAATCCTAGAAAGAAACACACCAGCCGGAACTAATCGGAACACGATATTCGTAAATATAAACGGAGCGTATTAACTTCACACCACACGGCGCGGGGGCGCGAAGAGAAGTGGGACTATATTACAAATGCTAACCACATCGATTACGAAAAGTGGAACAATCACCAAAGACCAGAGACAAGCAATCGTGTGTTTAAAGTAATGGAACAATTCCTCGGCTACCCTAATCTTATTGTACGGACTTATGAAGTCTTCTAAAAAGCCTCATTTACTACAACAACAGACCAGACCAAATAAAGGACTTTGGAAGAGAGATGGCATTAATTACCACTGAAGAAATGCTTCGACATTTTTGATATTATCGATCTGAGTATCATTTATGCAGCCAGTCGCTCACTCAATCGCGATGGAATAATAAACTATCTCCAAACAAATCCGAGTAAACCGATTCCGCCAAGTATAGTCCTTGAGTTTCAGGAACATGAAACCACCAGCCAGTGACTGGAAGGCATTCCTAAGGACAAATAAATGAGGAAGGTTATCTTTGAATGACCCGGTCATTGGACTAGGGAGAAAAGGGCGAGAAATCAATAGAATTGTATTTTGTCATCACTGAATACTTATTTAAGTTTTATTTCGTCGTCTTATTCTCGGGACTTGCTATGGCAGACGATCTCATTACAGCCATCCAAAGATGTAGGATACATTCAGGGATTGGACAATTATGACTATATTACAAATGCTAACCACATCGATTACGAAAAGTGGAATAATCATCAAAGAGCAGAGACAAGCAATCGTGCATTTAAGGTAATGGGACAATTCCTCGGGTACCCCAATCTCATTGTACGGACCCATTAAGTCTTCTAAAAAGCCTCATTTACTACAACAACAGACCAGACTAAATAAAGGACTTCGGGGAGAGATGGCACAAATTACAACTGAAGATATGCTTTGACATTTCTAATGTTATCGATCCGAGTATCATTTATACAGGCAGTCACTCATTTAATCGCTATGGGATAATAAACCATCTCCAAAGTAATCCGAGTAAACCGATTGTGTCACGCGAGACTTTCTTGAAATCACCAGCCACTGAACGGAAGGCATTTATAAAGGCAATGGATGAGGAAGGTCTTTCTTTGAATGACCCGATCATTAGAATAGGGGGAAAAGGGAAAAAAATCAAGAGAATTGGAAGACTTATCGCACTGATGTCGTGGAAATTAAGACTATTTTGTCATCACCGAATACTTAATTAAGTTTTATTTCATCCTCTTATTCTCCGGACTTGCTATGGCAGACGATCTCAATACAGTCATAAAAAGATGTAGGATACATTCAGGGATTGGACAATTATGACTATATTACAAATGCTAACCACATCGATTACGAAAAGTGGAACAATCACCAAAGACCAGAGACAAGCAATCGTGTGTTTAAAGTAATGGAACAATTCCTCGGCTACCCTAATCTTATTGTACGGACTTATGAAGTCTTCTAAAAAGCCTCATTTACTACAACAACAGACCAGACCAAATAAAGGACTTTGGAAGAGAGATGGCATTAATTACCACTGAAGAAATGCTTCGACATTTTTGATATTATCGATCTGAGTATCATTTATGCAGCCAGTCGCTCACTCAATCGCGATGGAATAATAAACTATCTCCAAACAAATCCGAGTAAACCGATTCCGCCAAGTATAGTCCTTGAGTTTCAGGAACATGAAACCACCAGCCAGTGACTGGAAGGCATTCCTAAGGACAAATAAATGAGGAAGGTTATCTTTGAATGACCCGGTCATTGGACTAGGGAGAAAAGGGCGAGAAATCAATAGAATTGTATTTTGTCATCACTGAATACTTAATTAAGTTTTATTTCGTCGTCTTATTCTCGGGACTTGCTATGGCAGACGATCTCATTACAGCCATCCAAAGATGTAGGACACATTCAGGGATTGGACAATTATGACTATATTACAAATGCTAACCACATCGATTACGAAAAGTGGAATAATCATCAAAGAGCAGAGGCAAGCAATCGTGTGTTTAAGGTAATGGGACAATTCCTCGGCTACCCCATTCTCATTGTACGGACTCATGAAGTCTTCTAAAAAGCCTCGTTTACTACAACAACAGACCAGACCAAATAAAGAACTTCGGGGAGAGATGGCATAAATTACAACTTAAGATATATGCTTTGACATTCCTAATGTTATCGATCCAAGTATCATTTATGCAGACAGTCACTTACTTAATCGCGATGGAATAATAAACCATCTCCAAATGAATCCGAGTAAACTGATAGTGTCACGCGAGACTTTCTTGAAATCACCAGCCACTGAATGGAAGGTATTTATAAAGGCAATGGATGAGGAAGGTCTTTGTTTGAATGACCCGATCATTGGACTAGGGGGAAAAGGGAAAGAAATCAAGAGAATTGGGACACTTATCGCACTGACGTCGTGGAAATTAAGACCATTTTGTTATCACCGAATACTTATTTAAGTTTTATTTCGTCCCCTTATTCTCCGGACTTACTATGGCAGATGATCTTAATACAGTCATGAAAAATATGTTACACAAATCCAATGGACAGGGATTTGAAAATTATGACTATATCACAAATGCTAACCATATAGACTACGAGAAATGGAACAATCATCAACGAGCAGGGGCAAATAATCCTGTGTTTAAGGTAATGGGACAATTCCCGGGCTACCCCAATCTCACTGTTCGGTCTCAAGAATCTTTCCAAATAACCTCATCTACTACGATAACAGACCAGCTAAATAAATAATATAAAGTACTTCGGAGACAGATGGCACAAATTACCGCTGCAGAAATGTTTCGACATTCCTAATGTTATCGATTCGAGTATCATTAATGCAGACACTCACTCACTCAATCGCGATGGGATAATAAACCACCTCGAAATGAATCCGATTAAACTGATTGTGTCACGTAAAGTCCTCGAGACGTTCTTGAAATCACCAACAAGTGAGTGGAAGGTACTTCTAAAGGCAAATAAATGAGAAAGTTTTATCTTTGAATGATCTGGTCATTGGACTAAGGAAAAAAGAGAGAGAAATCAAGAGAACTGAAAGATTTTTCGCACTGATGTCGAGGAAATTAAGAGACTATCTTGTCATCGTCAAATACCTAATTAGGTTTTATTTCGTTCCCTTATTCTCCGAAATTAAGAGCAGAGGCAAACAAACCCGTATTTAAGGTAATGGGACAATTCCTGGGCTATCCCGATCTCATAGTAAGGACTCAAGAATTCTTCCAAAAAGCCTTATTTAGTACAACAACAGACCAAACTTGGAGGACTTTGGGAGAGAGATGGCATTAATTACCACTGAAGAAATGCTTCGACATTTTTAATATTATCGATCTGAGTATCATTTATGCAGACAGTCGCTCACTCAATCGCGATGGGATAATAAACTATCTCCAAACAAATCCGAGTAAACCGATTCCGTCACGTAAAGTCCTCGAGTTTTAAGAACATGAAACCACCAGCCAGTGACTGGAAGGCATTCCTAAGGGAAAATAGATGAGGAAGGTTATCTTTGAATGATCCGGTCATTGGACTGGAAAGAAAAGGGAGAGAAATCAATAGAATTGTATTTTGTCATCACCGAATACTTAATTAAATTTTATTTCGTCCTCTTATTCTAGGGACTTGCTATGGCAGACGAGCTCAATCAAAAGATGTAGGACACATTCAGGGATTGGACAATTATGACTATATTACAAATGCTAACCACATCGATTACGAAAAGTGGAATAATCATCAAAGAGCAGAGGCAAGCAATCGTGTGTTTAAGGTAATGGAACAATTCGTCGGCTACCCCATTCTCATTGTACGTACTCATGAAGTCTTTTAAAAAGCCTCATTTACTACAACAACAGACCAGACCAAATAAAGGACTTCGGGGAGAGATGGCATAAATTACAACTGAAGATATGCTTTGACATTCCTAATGTTATCGATCCGAGTTTCATTTATGCAGACAGTCACTCACTTAATCACGATGGGATAATAAACCATCTCCAAATGAATCCGAGTAAACCGATTGTGTCACGTAAAGTCAAGTCACGTCACATGTCAAAAAGTTAATTCGTTTTTGACAGATTCAAATTGTGAACTTTCATAAAATCACGAGAATTTTCCGTCAAATTGTTGCTTAGCCAAATTCATACATCAAATACACCGAAGTTACGAGCAAAATGCAAAATTTAAATTTACGATTCCCGAAAAAAAGAGATTATATAAGACAGCAAGTTAACACTTAGCCCAGAATATAATGAGTAAGGCGAATTATTTTTTAAATTCTTCGAACCTAATACCTTTACAGTGTTAGTGGAATGGCTTAGTAACGCTCAGATTTGCCACGTCAACATTATGGGTTACAGTACGTCAATCATGAGCCTAGCGAGGCAGTTGGTTCTAAATGTCGGTACGGGTCGGAGGTCCTTACTTTTACTATTGAACTATTACTGTGTTTTAAATCTCCATAGTTCATTACATTCTGTTCTAGTTTAATTAATATTTTTAAAAAAAAAAACCAGTTACCCAACTCTCGTATAGAGCCTAGCGAGGCAGTTGGTTCTAAATGTCGGTACGGGTCGGAGGTCCTCACTTTTACTATTGAACTATTACCGTGTTCTAAATCCCCATAGTTCATTAAATTCTGTTCTAGTTTAATTAATAGTTTTTTTTTTAAAAACAATTTACCCAACTCTCGTATAGAGCCTAGCTAGGCAGTTGGTTCTAAATCTCGATACGGGTCGGTGCTCCTCACTTTTACTATTGAACTATTACCGTGTTCTAAATCCCCATAGTTCATTAAATTCTGTTCTAGTTTGATTAATAGTTGTTTTTTTTTTAAAAAACAAGTTACCCAACTCTCTTATAGAGCCTAGCGAGGCAGTTGGTTCTAAATCTCGGTACGGGTCGGAGGTCCTCACTTTTACTATTGAACTACGAGTATTACCGTTTTCTAAATCCTCATAGTTTAGTAAATTCTTTTCTAGTTTAATTAATAGTTTTTTTTTAAAACAAGTTACCCAACTCTCGTATAATAGAACGCAAATGCTTACAGAATAAATCTTTGAAATATTAATGACGCTTCCAGTTATAAGATTTTCCTAATTTACAGAAGTCATTAACTTTTATTTGTAATTTATGGTGATAAAATTGGATCATAATGAAGTTCAGATTGATTGTCGTTTGTCAAATCAAAAATCTAATTAACTCAGTTCATCACAGTCCATTGCTGATCATACAGTAACCACTTAAAGTTAATATTTGCCCACTTATATTGACTTAAATATAAAAATGCAAAATCACTTAGGAATATTTTTTTTTATATTTATAAACTAGTGCTTGACTGCAATCCCTCCTGATGGTATGATGCAATTGTTGATGGTAAAGTGCACTAGTTTATTAAGTCTATTCACTTAAAAAACTTAGGAATAGGAAGGATGACGGTAGTTGAGCGAGGTGATGCAATGTTAAACCCAAGACCAACACGACCAACGATGATGGGCCAGAGGGCGATTGATCTGGAGACTCACCATGACCAAACTCCCGACACAACAACATTTGGCGCATCGTACCCGGCACACATCGCAACACAACTGCCCGTCCTCCGTACGGCTTCACCAGCTATCATGCCGGAACATGACGAATCACTTGGCGGCAAGGCCTTGTCTGGTAGGTGGTAACTTCTGACAGGGAATTGTATATAAAGGTACAAACCTAAAACCTTTATTTGTAAAAAAGACGGTCGACACTTTTGACGGACGACAATTTTCTAGGCGTAATTACTTACCATACCAAATCATAGTCTATTTTGCTACGTCTCACCGGCGTACCTACGTCTTTATGTCGGTCACCTCTGTGTATGATTGTTCGGTTGGTAGATATTAAAGACTTTAGATAATTAGACTGGTTTATTACACTTGTAGAATTATATTATTGGAAACGACCTCTTCCAGGTCAGATCCTAAGTTACAATGACAAGACAATAGACTATATTCATAGACACTAATACATAGAGATGGTATTAGTTACTCGACTACAGAGTAGTGATGTATGATACAACATCCCCCCTGTTTAAGTTTAAATTAACCCTTGACAAACAATGTTATAGAAACCTGACTTAGTTATAATTTAGACAATGACTTAAGACTATAGTTAGGTCTTAATCTAGGATACAATGTTCTACTTAATCTATTTCATCAATTAGCCTTCTGGTTGGCTTTACAACTCTTCCAGAACGAGTTACATGTTGACTGACTGAGGATTGAGATGAGAGCTCTTGAGGTCTAGACTCCTGCCTGTTACCTTCCTCTCTCCCCTGCGACGAATTGGATAGCATAGGAAAATATTTGTGTCTTAAATGAACCCTATTCCTCCTATACCTAACTCCATTGACATCCTCAACGACATATGACCTATTATTAGCCAACCTTAGCTTGACAATGGCTTGTTCCCAATTGCTATCAGGCTTTCTTTTAAAGTATACATGATCATTGGGATACAGTAATGACAATGACTTTGTATTTCTATTATAATATTTAGACTTATTTTTATTATTTTGCTTGACACATTCTTCATAATTTTTGAATGTAACCACTTTTGGTTTTAATTTCTTATAAGACATAGGAATGTTATTTCTTAAATTCCTGGACATTAACAATTGAGCTGGAGATGGTAAATTATTCTTAGGTGTGTTTCTATACTGTAATAAAGCTATGTATGGATCAGATGAGTTTCTTTTACATTTTTTTAACATATTTTTGATAATTTTGACTGAACTCTCTGCTTGACCATTTGACTGTGGATGATATGGGCTAGTTACAATGTGTTCTATGTCCCATTCATGCATAAAATTCTTAAATTCTAATGACTGAAAAGGAGGACCACCATCAGACACTAAAGATAAAGGTATTCCATGACGAGCAAAAATGGACTTTAAATGTGTTATTACATTCTTTGCTGTACTGTTTTTATTTAACAAAGCTATTTCTATAAATTTAGAATAATAATCTGTGACAATTAAATAAGTAAGGTTATCAAAATACATTAAATCAACACCTACTTGTTGCCATGGATATTTATTAATTTCAAAATTTTTTAGTGGTTCCTTTGGATTATTAGGTTTAAATTGTGCACATACATAACATTGTTCTACCAAGTTTTTAATATCAGCTGACATGCTTGGCCAGTACAAAGACTCTCTAGCCAGTTTTAAGCATTTATTTATACCTTGGTGACCTTCATGAATTTTACCTAACATTTCCTTATACATTGACTGTGGTACTATTAATTTTGACCCTTTGAACAACAAATCTTTGACTACATGAATTTCAGCTTGTATGTTCCAAAATGGTTTTATTGACAGACTGACATTATTTTTATTTTTTGGCCAACCTTCATAATAATACTTTTTTAACAATTGCAAAGTATCATCTTTCATAGTGTGCTGTAACAATTTTGTACAGTACTCCTTTGTGACTGCTAGACTTGAATGCATTAAATTGATATGACAAGATATTTCTGACTCATTCTCAGGTATATAATGTTCTTTCAATGCTGCTCTAGACAGAGTGTCAGATATAAACATTTCTTTACCTGGAACATGCATAACTTCCAAATCATATTTTTGTAAAGTTAACATCATACGTTGCAATCTTGCTGGTACATCATGCAATGGCTTTTTAAAAAGATAGACTAAAGGTTTATGATCAGTATGAACAGTTACTTTATGACCGTACACATACTGGTGAAATTTTTCACAACCAAACTGAATGGCTAACAATTCTTTCTCAATTTGAGCATACCTTGACTGAGTTTGAGTTAATGTTTTTGAACTATAAGCAATAGGTTTATTATTCTGCATAATGACTGCTCTTAATGCTGACTTTGACGAATCGACTGACAAGACTAATGGTACATTGGGATTATAATGAGCTAAAACTGGTGAATTTGTAATTTCATCGATTAAACTCTTAAGACATTGACTATGATTTTCATCCCAAGTCCAGACTGAATCTTTCTTCAAAAGATTTCTTAAAATTTGAGTTTTTTGAGACAAATTGCTAATGAAGGGACCTAAATAATTGATCATACCTAATATTCTTTGCAATTCTTTGACATTTTTTGGTGTGGGCATATTGACAATTGCTTTTACTTTCTCTTCATCAACCCTAGCACCATCTTTACTAAAAACATACCCTAAAAAACAGACTTCTGATACTAAAAATTTACATTTAGACTTATTGAACTTTAAATTGACTTCACGTGCTCGTTGCATGACTTTATGTACTCTCTCATTATGTACTGACTCGTTTGGTCCATATACCAAAATATCATCGATGAATATTAGAACTCCTTCTAAATCACCGAACAAATTCATCATGACTCTTTGAAAAATTTCAGACGATGCATTAATACCAAAAGGTAACCTTAAATATTTATATCTACCGAAAGGTGTTTGAAATGTACATAAATCAGAACTATATTCATCTAGTTTAAGCATCCAAAATCCTGAAAATGCATCTAAATGAGAAAAACAAACAGCTCCTGCTAGTTGAGATCTGATCTCATCTATTGACTTAAGTGGATAAATTTCCCTTATAATATTCTTATTCAAATTTCTAGGATCTAAACAAATTCGTAACTGACCCGTGCTTTTGACTGTTATCACTATACTGTTCACCCATTCTGTAGGTTTAAAAACCTTTTCAATGACCTGCATTTTCTCCATGCGATCCAATTCATCGCGCAGTTTGTTCAGTAAAGCGAAGGGTACTCTTCTCGGAGCATCCACGCATGGCACTGCTTCAGGTTTGAGTTTCAGGCGACAGACTTGAGGTAGACATCCAAGACCCTGAAATACATCATTGTATTGTGTAAGAATTTGTTCACTAAAATTTTGTTGAGACACAGAGAAAACTCTTTGAATTATACCTAATTTTTCACAAGTTGGTAGACCTAAAACATTCGGACAAACTAAATCTGTGACTATAAACACTATATTTACACTAATAGTGCTATTATTTAAAGATAAACTACATTTTACATTGACTTTGCCCATAATGGGTATTGATATACCACCAAACCCACTAACGTTTATTTGACATTTCTCAAGTGACATTTGACTTTGACATTTCAAAGATTGAAAAGTTTTCTTTGACATAATATTGACATCAGCTCCTGAATCAACAATGCAATTAATTTGTGTATGACCAACTAAAATGTTTATGTTCCATGACTGTTTAGAATAGTATTTGTTTTCTTTTGACTCGACTGTATTGACCTGTTTACTATGTGTTGACTTTGCTGTAATAATTCTACAAGTGTTTGTTGTGTGAGATTCCTCAGACTTGTGTCTGTACTCATCATTAAGATATGAATCTCGGCTAAGACTTTTTGACTTTTTTGACTTGACTGTGAATCTCTCAGACTGTTTAGTGTTTTCATCATTGAGATATGACATATGACAAGAGTCTTCATTGGATCTCTCAGACCTATCAGTCACCAGCCTTTTTTCATCACTGAGGCATTTTTTATTAGACCTCTCAGATATGGCATTATCACCACTTTCATCACAGAAATATGACACAGGATATTTTTTATGACAAGATGAGTCTTCATGAGATCTCTTAGACTTATCAGTCACCAGCCTTTTTTCATCACTGAGGCATTTTTTATTAGACCTCTCAGATATGGCATTATCACCACTTTCATCACAGAAATATGACACAGGATATTTTTTATGACAAGATGAGTCTTCATGAGATCTCTTAGACTTATCAGTCACCAGCCTTTTTTCATCACTGAGGCATTTTTTATTAGACCTCTCAGATATGGCATTATCACCACTTTCATCACAGAAATATGACACAGGATATTTTTTATGACAAGATGAGTCTTCATGAGATCTCTTAGACATTGACTGCGACTGGCCTATGTGCGACCTGACCGTTGATTGTAACTTATATAGTATAGGATCTGACTGTGTGTATGACAACCTGCTATGTCTGTAATGATTTTGATTGTGTGACTTTGTGACTCTAAATGACAATTATATTGACTATACTTATTACTATGACTGAAGTTATGACAATTTAAAATTCCAACAAAATTATCTTGACTACCAGTTGAACTAAAAGACTCTAAATGACTGACTTTTTTATTATTGGAGTAACAAAGTTTTGCAAAATGACCATAAGAGTTACATGACCTGCATTTAGCTCCCTGCGCTGGACACTTGTAGCGGTGGTGTTGTCCACAGCGGCTACACGTCTTCGAGCTCTTCTCAGGACTGGGACTTGACTTTGACCTCCCTGCGCTGGATCCCTGCTGACTGACTGGTGAAGCTCGCCGTCGCTGACGCTCCGCTCGACCACGGCTCCTCCGACGCAGATGCATGACTTTTTCAGACTCTTCACTAGTGGACCTCTTGACAATTTGGTCTGCATCCTGCTGTGCGACGATGAGTGTCCTAGCTAGCTCTCGCATCCTCTGATATGTCAGATCAGGTTCCTGCAGCAGTCTCTGACGTACATGTGCTAAGTCCAAACTCAAGTTGGCGATAAAAATATCTCTGATAAGAGATTCTCTGAGCGTTCCAAATTCGCAATCTTGGCTCTTATTTTCGAGATCGGTTAAGAAATCCTCGATGCTTTCCGATTTCTGTTGACGTGTGGTAAAAAACATGTAACGATACATGGTAATATTTTTTCTGGGTTGAAAAAATTCGTCGAATTTGGCTTTGACGTCATGTAATGTGCTTTCTCCAATATTTATGTTGAATGTGTTGAAAATATTTAAGCATTTTTCACCAATGTGATGTAATAAAATGGCGATCTTGCGTTTCTCACCGGACTTGTCTAAACCCGTTGCCAACAAGTATAATTCGAACTGTTGCCACCAGCGCTTCCAGGTTTCGTAATTGTTGTTTGTTGCATCTGACGATATTTTAAGCGCCTTCAAGCCACTGTTCACTGCAGCTCCGGTGTCATGGCCGCCACCGACGCCATCCGACTTTTGCATTTTATGAATTTTCTTTCTTCGTATTGGGTTTTTTCACTCTTCTGACACCATGTATGATTGTTCGGTTGGTAGATATTAAAGACTTTAGATAATTAGACTGGTTTATTACACTTGTAGAATTATATTATTGGAAACGACCTCTTCCAGGTCAGATCCTAAGTTACAATGACAAGACAATAGACTATATTCATAGACACTAATACATAGAGATGGTATTAGTTACTCGACTACAGAGTAGTGATGTATGATACAACACTCTGGAGCACCGTCATCATCGTCGATGCATGGAAACCATACAGTGCGCTCATCACATGGTTTACAAGCTGGGGGGGACTGGGGGAGATTATTTGATGATATCCCATCAAAAAAGGGTCTCTCGAGTTTTTATTTTACTACAAAACCCTAAAAACTCTGTCGCATATTCCTTTAGCAAAGGCTATGCTTTATACAATATGTAAAGAAAACCCTGTCCGACCCATAAGGATAATAAAGGTTATGTAAACAGTTGACCAAATATAATATAAAATTTTACTTAATCATCATAGAAACAATACTAATGAATTTTGAAATAATATTTTTTTCCCACGAATTAATTCCAACTTCCCCGATATTTGGTAATTTTTAAAAAAGTGACAACACCGATATTATTATGAGCGAATAGCGATGTGACCACGTGCTGCGTGCCCTGCCTCCCGCCGCCCGCGGAAGGGTTGCTTACCGCACATGTATTAAGTTACCTCTTTTTGCGAAATAATATTTATTTTTTAGGGGGATTTTTTTTTTAAGTTTAGCCCGGTTTTGTATCGATTAGTACAATCGGTTATTGATACCTAACAATACCTTTACGGATTGGACAGGGTTTTCTTTACATATTGTATAACTAACAATATTTATGGAAATAGTAAGTGTAAAAATTCCCGTCACCAGCTGCATACTGCAACCTCGTCACTAAGTCATCATTATTATGGCATCAATCAAATTACTGCGACTCAGAGCCACGCTGGGAAAACCTAACACTTTTCCTTGACCCACAAGGTGATGTATCGCAGTAATATTTTATCCTTCCATCATTTATTACCACACAAAATGTCGTGTAGGTTTAGAAATGCGCAATATGTAAGGCTGTAGGTTAATTTTATTTGACATAAAATCACATTATTCCACGAACGTCATTAACTTGCTTGATATTTTATTTACTAGATAATTAAGGGTGCGTCTCGCAAAGGCCACTAGCCGCCCCAGGAGACGCCCCTGTCGGGAGACAACATCGAATTCTCTTCCACCGTAGGCGCGGGCTTGTGAGCGGTGAGCAGTGGACAGCTCGCCGCCTGGTAAGGACCAGGTCCGAGTCTGACACGCCCTTCCGATCCGTTCAGAGCGGGACAGGTCATTTGATGATATCCCATCCAGAAAAAAAAAAAGAATACGTCTCGCGCGGAGTAAATATTAACTATTTACTTTATTTTATTTAATAACATTTTACGTTTATGTATGTTATGTTACTCAGATTGCCCGTGACATTACACCAGGTGCTATCAGTAAACCAGCGCTGCGACATTTACTCTTAAAATAATATCTGCGACATTTCCTCTTAAATATGGAAGGCACTATGCTGAGACAGGAGCCTTTTCGCCTCGTTAGGGACTTTCTAACTCTTTTGATTTTTTTATGTATAACTTGTTTTTATATTTAACTAGCTGTTGCCCGCGACTCCGTCCGCGCGGGCTTCAGTTTACAGCGCGCGGTGATTCCCTTAAATTGAAAAGAGCTGTTGATATAAAATAATGGGAGCAGTATGTAGTACGTCCGCGTTTGCTCCCGTTTTCGCAACATTTTTTGTTACTGCTCTGCTCTTATTGGTAATAGCGGGATGTTATATAGCCTATGTCCTTTCTCAGGCTCTAGACTATCTGTGTACCAAATTTCATTACAATTGGTTCAGTAGTTTTGGCGTGAAAGCCGGACAGACAGACAGACAGAGACACTTTCGCATTTATAATATTAGTATGAATTGTGTCTGTTTACTTTAATTTTAAGATTTTCCTTAACAAGTCACAATAAATATATTTCTTTCTTTCTTTTACTAGCTTTAACCCACGTTTTCAACCGCATACGGTTCGATCTCCTAAGAATATCTGAATAAAAAATAGATATCCTATATATGTATCTTCTATATCCTATATATCTTGGTAATCAATTTTCTGTATGATAAATTTCATTCAAATTCGTTCAATAGTTTTTACATGAAGGAGTATCAATCACTCATCTATTCATGCAAATTTTCACGTTCATAATATTACCAGGATTTAAGGGGTGATTGTACAATCGACCGACAATTTTTATTCATTATTCATCCGATGTAGCTATCGGGCCTTGAAAAAATCAGCTTTAAGCACAAATGTCAGAGGCGGACTTAAATTATTATTTTAATTTTTTTTTTTATCAAATCTTGGATTACGATTGCATTACACATTTTTTTATCTCATTCTGGTGAAAAAATAATATTATATCTAGACACAAATGAAATTCGTTAACAAAACTATGATAGAGTACAGGTGTCAATGTCCGCCAGTACTTTGAAGTTCGAATTAAAAAACATGAAGCGTAGCCAACTTAACTTCTCTTCTCTGATATTTTGTAACCGTTCCCGCCACAATCTTCGGGCTTCTGGAAGATATTCCTCTCGTTCCGGCCCGGCTTCTACGGTATTCTAGAAGCGTCCTTTGAACACATACGATGCCCGCCACTTTTTTAAGAGTACCATACCTCAAAAGGTAAAAACGTAACCCTTATACGATCACTCTGTCGTCCGTCCGCCTGACTGTCAAAACCCTTTTACTAAGGAACGCATGGAGGTATCAAGCTGGAATGTATTTCAAATATTCAGGTCTATCATTACCCAGTTTTCGCAAGGGTATCACAGCCTTACCTTGTGGGTTTTGATACTCCTGCGAGTGTCGAAAATTGGCTACGTATAGGTATTAAACTCAACTATTCCGGTGAACTCTAGAATCTGGTGGAAAGCATCGCACCATTATAAAGAAAAATTGAGACAACTGTATATTTTTAAGTTTATTATTTTTATTAATTTTAAACATAGATACTATCCTTGCCTCGTAACCGCGTAGAGGTATTAATTTGAAATTCATGCCAAATACATGTCTTTACATACCTTTAAGCTGTAATACAGTCAAACTTCTGTCAGATTTGTACGCCATACTCGGTGCCCAAGTCCGAGTTGAATTTGGCCGGTTTATTTGACAAGAATCTTCCAACCCTGAAACCTCTATCTTCACCCCAACATCTATTCTTATAACATGGAATGTTGTGTGTTTGTTAAATACTTTAATTTTCTTGTGCTTTGATGGCAAAAGTTCTTTCTTACTTTGTACAGACGACAGCATACCAAACTACTATAATCTGTTAGATTTTTAAATTGGATTTTCAACTTTATCTTCACAACATTAAGGCTCAAGGTTGATAGTGAATATTTGACAGTTTCGGGTAGCTTGACCTGCTGTCATCCGTACTATCTAAGACGAAAAAGACGAATAATAATGTAATAGTTACTGCGCCAACTATTTCTAGTTGCCTCAAGTCTCTAATTTCATTATGACGTGTTGTTTGGACCATTCCTGTGGATCAATCACACAAGCTAGCCAAGTTTGTGTGTTTGATCCACAGGAATGGACTTGCGGCAACTAAAAATAGTTGGTGAAGTAACTATTAAATTATTACTCACACACCCCTAAGAATTTTTATAAAACTCGTTACCGTGATTTCGTGTAACTCCTGCTACAATGGCATGAAACCCTTTGTGTCCATGGTAACACATTATCTTATACAATAGCTGATGTAGCAATAAATCAATCACGCACCTGAAAAACCACTTATATCATTACTGAGGAGACAGCATCTCTGGGTAAAATCAAGCGCTTAAATAAATTACTGCAAACAAAGTAACCGTATTGTTACATATTTTAAATGAACAGAACGAGTTTTTGTACTTTCTGCCAGCGTCTGCGAAACTAATTGTTCGCCCGACTCATCGCATCGCAATGCATCGCATCGTATCATGCGCTTCTTTAGTTGGCTATTTAAACATTCCTTCGTTCTTTGTTCGTCTCAACGATCTTAAGTTTTTCTTAGTGATTGGGCTGTGAAATACAAAAACAAATTGTCGACTGCCGATTCTAAAGACTAGCTCGTTCAGATAAACAAATTTTTAAGCTGTATTATTATGGTACAGATAAAAGATTTAGCACAAAAGTAGGTATAGACTGTGGTTTAGTAAATAACATCGACTTGGGTCTATGGATCAGGTTAAACTATGCTTGCCACGGTGACGCCGTGACCATCTTTACACACCAAGACGTTCCATGCTTTGGCAAGGACATTTAACCTTGAAATTTGAACTTTAAAGTCGTCAGAAGCCCTGGTAGTTGATTCAAACACCCTAAAACCGACAAAAACCTCGAATAGATCTCAACGCTGAACGAAAATTCAAAAGCACTTACTCGATAGCGGATATACCAGGTCTACCAATATGAAATTACCGGTAACACAGATTTAGCTGTGTAGCTAATGATTATTGTGAACGAGCCTTTTTTTTTTATTTTGTTGGTATGACATCTGTGGAATATATTTAATATACTGCAAGTCATAGTGGAACCAAGATTGTATTGTTTTTTTAGTTAAAAATGGAAAATTTTGTACCAGAAAATCATCATATGCGGGAAGTTTTATTGCATTATTTTTTTTTTAAGGAAAAATGCAGCTGATGCTCACAGAATACTTATCGAAGCTTATGGTGATCATGCTCTTTCAGAAAAAACATGAACCATCAACATCGACCGCAAAACCAAATCGCTTCGGAAAGAAGAGAATGCTCTGTGTTTGGTGGGACCAGAAGGGTGTGGTGTATCATGAGCTATTAAAACCTGGTGAAACTGTCAATACTGATCGCTACCGACAACAAATGATCAATTTGAACCATGCATTGACCGAAAAACGACCAGAATGGGCCACAAGACACGGAAAGGTAATTTTGCTTCACGACAATGCTCCATCACATACAGCAAAACAAGTTAAAGAAACGATAAATGCACTTAAGTGGGAAGTGTTACCCCACCCGCCGTATTCACCAGACTTGGCACCTTCCGACTACCATTTGTTTTCATCGATGGGACACGTACTGGCTAAGCAGCACTTCAAAACATCTGAAGAACTGGAAAATTGGGTCTCTGAATGGTTTTTATCAAAACAAGAGCAGTTTTTTTGGCAGGGCATCCACAACTTAATAAAAAGATGGGAAAAATGTGTAGCTAGCAATGGCAAATACTTTGAATAAACTTTTTTTGTCTGTTTTCTTTAAAATAAGCGTTTTATTTTCCTTAAAAAACGGTAATTTCATATTGGTACCCCTATGTATATACAGCCACAATAAAAATGGAATTCAGAAGCAACCAAGTAGCAAGTGCTACCAAAGCTCAAACGAAACAATCATCTTTGACATTTCATTGGAAGAGGTTTCCAATAACATACCAGTAGAAAACCATATAATATAATGTTTGCAGGCAAGAGGTCAAGCAAGTAATGGCAAATATGATCAAGAAAACTACAGCAACAGTGCTACCTCATAAACTACATATTGCCTGTTCAAAATATAGTAAAATAACACTATCTTTCCACTTCTTCATAGTTGTATATTATATTTATTTTAGTTTTAGAAGTAAGTATGTATGTTGTATGTATTAGTATATATTTACTTATAATTTCTTTTTTGTGAATCGATTTGTTTTTATTTTAACTTTTTTCCTTTGCTTTTTTCACACGCTGTCTACATCTCTGTACTCACTGTCTTTTGCAGGTATGCTGGAAGAAATTTCTTATGAAATAAGCATTACCTGTGTACCATTTTTCCGTTCTGTTTTCTTTTGTCTCTTTATATATATGTGTGTACATACTTTTATGTATAAAAATATATACGGTTTGAAGGCAAAGAAACAAGAAAGTAAAAGAACATTAAGGCAGGAGTGCTAATTGTTTTTTAATTTCTTTCTTTTTTTTGGGAGGTATTATTAATAATTCGAAGACTTGTTAAATCTGACAATTTGGACTAGACCAGCGTGGTGCGCGGTAGAAAGTGAGTCATGGCCCCAGCAATGGTAAAATTATACCTGAAGTAATATAGAGTAGAACTAAAAACTAGACGAAATAACCATCAACCATCAACGATCGCATCACTGCTTACCATCAGGCGGGATTGCGGTCAAGCGCTGGTTTATAATTCATAAAAAAAAAAATACACAAACAGTCAACAGTTGAAATGTTGGACTTGGATATGCACATGTGTAGATATGGTTCGTTCGTTTATTTGCGCAAAATAGTATTAGAGAACTGCAGTTTCATCATTTATTTAATTATCGGTTTGAAAGGAATTCTTACACAAGAATTCTTTAATATTAGAGGAATTTATTTAGATGAACAAATCGGTCGAACACCGCACCAAAAATACCTTACTGACGCCCAAAACATCCAAGCTCAACACCCCAATCAATCTTGATTGACTACATCTCCATTAACGATTACATATATTATCTTGGAATGGTAGTTGATTTCAATTTCAAATTATTTACGGTATTTCGCCTTTTTTTCTATACAGGGACAAGATATTTATTTACTTTGTAAAGTTTTTTATTATATATTTTATCTACTCTTATATAAAAAAAATAAAAATATAAAACTAAAAAGGAGTTTATATTGACGTACTTTACCCATAGTATATCGAAAGGAAATAAAAAAAAAATTATAAAATTATTTCTCTAACAAAATAATGTTATAATATTTTTTTTTTCATTACCGTACAGATTACAAACCATAGACAGCACTATTTCATTTTTTTTATCTGTGGCTGCGCGCGCTTTGGCGCGTGCGCTTTGATGCCAAATGCGTTTCTTTGCATTGCGAGTCGTTGAAAAAATGTATGAGATTAGATAAAGTTGTGTATAAAACTGTACATAATTAGGTATTACACACTCGGGTGATACAATTAAAAAACTCGCTTCGCTCGTTATTTAAACGCACACTCGTGCATAATATCCCTCATTATGTAACAGTTTCATAAACTACTATTTATTAGTTGTCATTTCTTCCAGTTTTCCTTCTTAGTTAGTTTTATCACTACCGCTGATTCTCTTGTTCACAAACTAAACTAAATTTAATTTCAGTGCACCTTTTTCTTTACATTTCATTTAGAAATGGACGGAATACAATATGTCAGTTTAGACCTGTCAAATTAGTCCGCACTTGACGTAAGATGCACTAAATTTAAAATTAGTTTGTAAATCAGCGTCATTCTCTGGTTGTTTACATAATTTAAGCGGCATACACAAACACTCTTTTTTCGCTACTGTTCGTCGAATCCTTGAGCTCCCCAAGTTCAGAGTTGAGCAGCAAGATTTTTGACAATTGACTTCACTTGATCTTTTCAAGACCGGAACTGATTGATTGAGACTGTTTTTTCAAACCAGATAGGAAACGCCAAACACAAGTAATTAAAAAAAATGGTTGACATGTAAAATGTCTTTCTATAAACCTAACTTACAGAAAATACATCATTTATCAAGATAACGCTACGATAAGTCCGTAACTAGATTATTCCGTACAATTTCTCAATTTCCTTACAAAAAGTAGAGGTTCGAGGCACGTCATTAAGCTGAAGGTCGATGAACTGATTTCTGAAGAGCTAAAATAAATATTTGGTGAACCCACATTTTATACTTAGACATTTTTTTTTTAACACGTTACCCCATTCTATAAATCACTTCTGTATCGTGGCTGCGTTTACAAACATATAAACTCACATACACAAACATCCAAATCCAGAACAACTACCTGTAGTCCATACACAATATTTGTTCGGTGCTGGAATCTAACCCACGACACACAGCGCAGCAGTCGATCGCTCAGCCACTGTACCAACCCATGTCGGACGTCGAGATTTGGGCAAAAATAGGGACGACTTTTGGTTCGAATCGACAAAGATAAAAGGAAGATCGACTAATTCTTGGGTATAGGAATGCCACATGAAACTTTCAAGATAATATCATTACTGCAATACTCGCATGAGTGTATCAGTAATGATATTATCTTGAAAGCTTTCGATACTGAACCAAACTTGAGAAACAACCCAGTACAACCAATAACGATCCGGAAAAACAATTTTACTCAAACTTTTACCTATTATACATAACGAAGTACCATAGTCAATGGAATTAGTAGAAACCATTGTCTCCAACACTAGGCTCAGATATAGTAAAAATGAATACAACTAATTGTTTTTTCGTACAGTTTTATTGTACTCAGGTCCTCCGCGGTCTCAGCCATGACTACGATATCATCAGCAAACCGAAGGTGTGTCATGTACTCGCCATTGATGTTGATGCCCAGTCCTTTCCAGTCCAGAACCTTGAAGACATCCTCCAATGCAGCGGTGAACAGTTTTGGGGAGATAACATCTCCCTGTCTGACACCACGCTGCAGAGGTATTGGTTTCGAGGTCTGGTCCTGTATTCGGACTGACATGGTGACCACCATGCACTGGAAGACGTAGCGTGGGTAGGCCCCCGACAAGGTGGACCGACGACCTGGTGAAGGTCGCGGGAAACCGCTGGATGCGGCAGGCGCAGGACCGGTCGTCGTGGAGATCCTTGGGGGAGGCCTATGTACAGCAGTGGACGTCTTTCGGCTGAAATGATGATGATTATGATGACAGTTTTATTGTTCTCGCTTTACAGCGATCACAAACACAATAAAATAAACCCGAACATTTCAATTAATAACCGAAATCGTACTTACAGGATATTCTAGTGAAATACAACATACCTATTCATCAAAATTCTCGTTGGCAATCTGTCTTCACAACCTCTAGGCCATTCCTTTATAAAAAAACCCGGCCAAGTGCGTGTCGGACTCACGCACAAAGGGTTCCGTACTATTGATTTATGAAATTAAAGGATTTATTTGTATGAAAGATTAAGCGGTTTACGATTTGCTAAGTACTAAAAAAAACTACTTACTAGATCTCATTGAAAACAATTTTCGTTGGTAGTTTTTATAGTAATGTACATCATATGATTTTTTAGATTTTTCAAAAAAAAACATTTACCCTGCAACAGAAGGTAGTATGTAAAAATGTAATTTGTACATATGTGTATAAAGGGTGTATCTGACGTCGACGCACAAACGAGTACCATGGATCCAGTACATGATTCTGAACCCCCCAGTGGTGGAATTATGCGTCGGCTTATTCCCGATTTAAAAAAAATAATATGCAGTTTTTTTTCACTTTAGACTGTTCATGACTGCGATACTTTTATAACCCAATAAGATTTTAAAGTAAAAATTAATTAATTCGTTAATTATAGAAAAAAACACAATATCAACAATGCTAGAAAAACTACCCTTTCAGCTGATTTAATAGAGTTCTCATCAGGGATCAACGTAATACCTACACACACGCACGGCGGTACGCTTGCAACGTTCAAAGGCTGAGCCGATACTTTTTTTGAAACACTATTATTTCTGTAACCGCTCATTAACGACATAAATGACTATCATAATTTTGTTAGTGGCATGCGGTCTAGCCTTTCCGCGAATTTTGCGTTACGATGTCAGATACACCCTGTATATATAGAGTATTTAAGTATTTATTTAAAAGATTTTTTATTATTGGTTTATTTTCAACCAAAGCACCTGCCATCTAATCTCTACACCACCCATAGTTGACTGGTAGAGAATTTCTAAGTAAAGTCCGCCTCCATTTATTTGTTTGTGCAAAAGTATTAATCAATTTGACAGCCTCCGTGGCGTAGCGGTGGCAAACGCGGCCGCTGCGCAAGGAGGCGTGGGTTCGATCCCCGTGCAGTGCAAATATTTGTATGCATGAATACGAATATTTGCACTAGTCTGGTCGTGCTTCGGAAAGCACGTTAAGCCGTTGTTCCCGGTTGCCATCCGAACATCTAATGGCAGTCGTTACGGGTTGTTGGAGCCCTCAAAAGTCCAACATTTGGTCTAACTGCCATGCTTCGATATCGCCTTCGGGTTGTGGAGGTCAGACGGCAGTCGCTTCACGGAAAATATCGAAGTATAGCCAAAATCAGCAGCAGCTGAAAAGCTTAGGATGCGACTGGGATTAACGCCAAGATGATGAAGTTGATGATATATATTCAATCAATTTTTTATTTCTAATTTTATAGTGATAGCTCGTTACCCTTACAATTAAGTAGGAATGATGAATGATGATTGATAAAAAAAAAACCAAATTTAAATTTAGAAATAAAATGAAATGGTTTATTATGCAAGTAGGATCACTGATCACTTTTACACGTCATATTTTTTTAAATAAGCTGGAGCCGACATTTCCTGACTACCTCTGAGAAGAAAACCCGAAACATACTCAGGAATCATCATCTTTATTAAAGTCCAGACATTAAAAATGAAAATGTTTATATTAACAATATGCGTTTGTTTTGTACATAACAATAAATTTACGTGATTTATAAGAAACAGTGGTTACAATAATTGTAGAATAATCACGCATATTCCTTAATGACATTGCTTAGCAGAGCGAGCAGCTCAATCCTTTTTTTTAATAATTATAAACTAGCGTTTGATCGCAATCCCGCCTGATGGTAAGCAGTGATGCGATCGTTGGTGGTAAAGCGAACTAGTTTATTAAGAGCCTATTCACTCGGAAAAACTGAGCGAATAGGAAGGAAGACGGCAGTTGAGCGAGGTGATGCAATGTTAAACCCAACAACACGACCAACGATGCTGCGCCAAAGAGAGATTGTGATCTGAAGACCCTCCACTACCAAACTCCCAACACAACAACATTTGGCGCATCGTACCCGGCACACATCGCAACACAACTGCTCAGACCCGTCCTCCCAAGCTTTATTGTATTCTAAAATATAAGCTGAGAACTATAGGTACATATATAACTCTATTCTAAATATCCAATTAAAATTAAAGATAACGTAACATATGCCGCCCTCAAGACACAGCTGCTGCCTACTTTGGGGACGACTACGACGACGAGTTCAAATAACTATGTTAATTTTTCTAGTAACAGTAAGCCTACATTACAATTATTTTCATAAATTTCATTTTGTTACATTGGATGAATAAATTGTTCTTATTCTTACTTCTCTGGAGACACTAAGAAAAAATACAGAAAATAATTCTTTTCCGGGTTTTCAGAATAAAGTAAAAAAGAAAAAAATGTCGTTCTCATGAAGAAAACTCAAGTTATTTTTGACACTTCGAGACTATGACTTTTTTTTTCACTACTAATTAATCCTGCATCGTGGGTGCGTTTACAAACATATAAACTCATACAAAAACAACCAGACCCGGAACAACTACTTGTAGGTCATACAAATATTTGTTACGTGCGGGAATCGAACCCGTGACACGCAGCGCAGCAGTCAAACATTTAACCCCTACTCCAACCGTGCGGACAATTTCGTATAATGTCAGTTACCAGAATTAGTATACTTCCATATTTTGTCTACAAATTCTCCAAGGAGTGCTAAAATACTAAAACCAACAGGGCAAGAAGTTTATGCAATAAAAATACTGTCTAAACATTTTTCCGTCCATTCCAAAGTACAAGGGTACCATTCGCCACTTCCCAAGAGATGCAAAAATCCAAGTGAGTCGGACATGTAATTTATTTTCCCTAATACCGCTACAATGAAAAAGATGTGGACTCAGATGCCTATCAGGAAAGCCCCAGTGGTCTTAGTTAACCGAGACATGGAAGGGAGGACATGTTCGTGGCACAGTACTTTTCAAAATATTACCCGCACTGGGCCCCCGCGTGGCAAATTTCGCCTCACACTCTGACAATGACGAGTTGTCAGTTCCAGAAGTGCGACTCATTAAATTATACATAGTGACTAACCCGGATGTGACCATAGTAAGTTACTTTTTAGGCTGTAAAAATATTGTTGTTTTTGATTGTTTTACATAGATCATAAATAAAAAACATACCATTGTGAATGTACACTTAAATCGCCTGCTATGCATACACCGCCATACAGCCTGGATTGTGGAATCCTAAAAAATAAAAAAAAAAACCGGCAAAGTGCGAGTCGACCTCGCGTGCGTAAGGTTCCGGATCGTAACTCCTGTACATCTATCTACCTTTACAAGTTACCCCCTGATGTGATAAATTTGGCTATACTAACTTACAATTATCTAAGTATAATAAATTAGTAAGTATAACAATTATCTAAGTATAAAGAATTCACCCAAAGAACACCAGAATAAGTTCGTCTCTATCTCCATAATGTTGAGCATGAGGTGATCGAGCGAAAGGGGCGACTCCCAAAAAAAAAACCTGTTCCGAGAGCGCGGTTTCACAAGCTGTGGCAGCTGTCATCATTGCCACATGTGCCTGTCCATAATACAGGCTCACATCACTAAAATAACTACATTATGCACACTCAGCAACGATATTTTTTATCTATACGAATGTACAAAATTTCAAAAAGAGATTGGGTATTGAACTTGGTTGTGAGGTCAGATAGCCTGTCGGTCCATGCAAAAAACAGCTAAATCCGGTTAGACTGGAAGCTGACCCCAATGAAGTTGAGAAAAGTTTAGGCGGATGACGATGATGTTTTTGTTTACAAAATCTATCAAACGTCATTGTAATTCCAAGAATAAAATTCTACCCCCAATGTAACTTTACCAGTTAGTCCTTATTTCTTCATTGCAGTAAAGCTCATTATGAGCTTGTCTACATGCTGCATAAATGGCTCAAAGAGTAACCTTTCTGAGAAATATATCCTTTCTTCACTGCATAGTTGTCTAAGATTCTTTTCCCATAAAAATAAGTGAAAATAGTGAAGTCGTAAAAACCTTAAGATGGACTCACTTTCACATGCAATAAAAAAGAAAACTTATTCTTCGGAGTCTTGGCGTTGATTTTTACGTTCTTTCCCTTTCCTGCTTTATAATATATTTATTTTGCTTGTGACGTTTTTCGCTCTAAAAATGTTCTCCCTCTGAGGTCTGTATTTTGCGTCCTGTGGGAATATGTCAACTCCATTGTCGGCTTTTCTGACAATGAAAGGGTTTTAGTGAAGCTCAGTTGTTAGACAGGTAAATTGTCCCGGATTTTTTTATGTTTATCATTTAGATATTCACTTAAGGAGTACCCCAGCATTTGTTGATTAGTATTTTATATTTTTTCTAATCATATTTAACTTTCCTTCTTTCTTTATTATCTTAGGAAGTTTTAAATAGACAGCAAATTGTACATTGACAACACATTTTTAGCTTGGATTTTGATATGCTTAGATCGGTGCCGGGTATTTTATCTCCATGTTCCCGTGGGATCGAAAATTGGGCGGGGTTAACTGCGGAGCGCATTTAGTAATACAATAAAGCTGAAGAGTTTGTTTTAACGCTCTCTGAAACTTCCAGTCGGCTTTAAAAATTTGAAAGCCCAGTTGTTTAATATCATGATACGACCCTTAGGAGCCAGGCAAAGGCAGAAAGAAAGTAATACCCGGGGCGACTCGGGGAAACAAGATTTTTATTGAAAATTAGAATCAAAAGTATTTTATACATATTAGGCTGAGAATCGGCATAATTACAAAAGACAGTCCTCCAACCTTGCACAATGGTTGACTGGAAGGACCATGTGCGAAAACCAAAACCCGTGAACATTAACAATCCCCTTAAAACGTCCGCTCTTCACCACTTCCTAATGCTTTCTCTGTTACTCTTAATTATCGTGTATTTTGTGTTTGCATATACTAAGTGAAATATATTTTCTCATTTAATTCGCTAAAATCTGTAAACACACAAATGTGGTCGAGCCGTGTAGTATGACAATTTTTGTTTTGTCAAGTCGGCCCGTAAACATTGTTGGATAACATTTTCCATTACACTTGCAGGCCTTCCCGCCAAGCGATTCGTCGTGTTCCGGCATGATGTCTAGTGAAGCCGTACGGAGGACGGGTCTGAGCAGTTGTGTTGGAATATGTCGTTGATCACAGCGCCCTGGTGATTATTGATATATTCGTTAAGTGCGATTCTGTGACAGGCTTTTACAAACTTGCTTAGAAACCCCCAACTGTTGAGATCAATCCCTGCGATAGCATCTCTAGCATGGACTATTCTCAACAACCATCTATCAGCTAAAAGGGCTACTATCGACAGCCTCAAGAACGAGGTTAAAGCTTTCATCAGTAATGATGAGCTCTTCAACTTCGCTACTGATGCTGTCACTGGAAAGGTCTTAGAAGCCCAGTTTAAGGCTCTGAAAGCCTTTGCACATAATGTTGCATATGATGGTTTCAATCCACAGGTGATAATCCAGATTCTTGCCACAAAAGCAAAAAATGGAGCAGCTGACACATTAGCTTTACATTAGACAACACCACATTTACTGCAATAAAGGGTGTTGACTTCTCTACTGACATGCAGATACTCATAACACTCTTCCTTATTAGGGGTAACAATCTGTTTAAAATCATGAAAACAGTTAGTAAGGATGATAAAGTGCTCCTATCAAGTAAGATAGCCACATTATATCCTCTGAAGAGTGATGATGACTCTGATGCTGCAGCTCGAAAGAGGAAAGAGAAAGTTGTCCTTTCTTCCAGCGATATCACACTATCAAGGATTGCAGCATCATTCCCACACATCACTCTGGCAATAGCAGGATAGGCTCCTATTAGTGGCAAGACAAACTTGGCAGCCATAACAACACAGATGAAGCTGGACAGGAATAGCCTGCAAATTCCTGCTCTGCCATATGTCCTTCAACATGGCATGATACCAGCTCTACTCTCCAAGACTGAGCCTGATAGTGAGAGGGAACTCCGGCAGTTCTGCTATATGTTCAATCTAGAGCAGACCATGACCCTTCAGCACCCAGCTGCTAAGAAAGTAATGCTCCTGGAACCCATATCAAGCCAGATTGAAAACAGTATGAAATTTGTCTCTGCAGCCATCCAAGGGCCCATGCTGACAGACGCTGTCCGTACAGATCTTAGGAAAGCGCTGATTGACACTGATGGCAACGAGACCATCAAGAACTGGATTACTGCTGGGTCAAATGCTTGGATTCGTGCCACCTCAGCATCAAACTACTCCGGTCTGATGCTCACTTACTCGGAGGCAGTGGCAAAACTGGCCAGTGGTGGGACCACAAGCTCTGGCTAAGAAGTAGGCCCAAGAGAACCCGCTCATGCTGGACCAAGAGACCCCCTCCTGCATGTCTCTGTGTGCCACTCATTGACCGTAAGGCATGTGGACCAGCGGGGCATGGAAACAACACACATGGTGAGATGTATACTCTTCCTGTTATTGACTTGGTTCTTTAACCTGGAAATTTTTGATGAAGTAGTTTTAAGTTAGGATACCTAATTAGTTTTAAGAAACCCAAAAAAAAAAAAAAGAAAAAAGAGCAGTTGTGTTGTGTGCCGGGTACGATGCGCCAAATGTTGTTGAGTCGGGAGTTTGGTCGTGGAGAGTCTCCAGAACAATCTCCCTCTGGCGAAGCATCGTCGGTCGTGTTGGTCTTGGGTTTAACATTGCATTGCGACATTGCGGCTGCCGTAAACTGTGCTGTGCGCTCGGTAACCACGCTGCAACAATTTTCAAATGTATTTAGGAAAAAAAAAAATAACATCGTGTAAGATTAGAATGGATTCAGTTGCTTATTCGGAACAAACTATATCCAGGCTTCGTATAATATAAAGAAAAAATAACATATACGAGTATGTAGACAAACTGTCGACTTAATAATAAACATGTGTTTGTGTAATTTTCTGTCCAGTGTAATTTTATATTTCTTGGCGGCACAATGCCAAAGAAACTGACGATAAAACCACTAAGTATATAGATGAAAAACTAAATTTACCTACTCTATATAGTAATACTAATACATAGTAGGCAATATATTTACTCTGTATATTAATACAGAGTAGGTTTATATAGTTACTCAGAAACTTGCATGTGGCTGTCATAAAATGTTTAAAGGAAATTTACTTCGCGTCTAAAACTGCAAATTTACTTTTACTATGTATGTTTTGAGAGGCGTAAAGTTTATCTGAGAAACTTTTAATACATTAGCGATCAACAGTTTATTTAAAATTTCTGAACGTAAACTCAGCTTTACATTCAGCGAATTATGATTAATGTACTCACTCGTTGATATGACGTCATGACTCTGTTGAATAAGCCCATGGCTGCAACCGTTATGTTTCCCTACCAGTAATACAAGTTAGATTTTAAAAAGGGTGCAGATGTAAAACCAACCCAAATATGTAATGAGAGTCAATTTCACACGTATCGCGTGATTTCACAGCGGAAACTGCCGCGACTAAAGATTGGCTTACACGGTGCAATTTAATTGACTATGGTTTCAATTAAGTTGATGCAACAATAAAAGTTGCATTATATAAACACCACTTAGACGATGAAAGTCATTTTTTGCATCAATTTTATTGTATGATTTAGGCAATTAAATCAGCCTTAAGAGTTAGTAGCTTCAAACTCGGTTAGGCGGTTTATTTTGCATATTTTCATCACCACTGCTCTAAAAGCGGTAAAGGAAAATGATTATAAAGGAAAGCCAGTATGTCCTAGAACCAAAAAATCGAAGACATTACATTACCGACCCGCACTGGGCCCGCGTGGTTGGTAACGGCCCATTCTATCTCACTGAGAAAAGGCATGTGGAACATTATAGTCTTGGTCCACAGTTTGTCCGGCATGCGGTAGACATGTCCTGCCCAGTATTGAGTTGGGCAGCCTTATAAGCCACATCATTTATCTTTATTGTAGACACACTATATTGCTCGTTCGCGAACCTTTTTTGTTGGAAATCAAGTGTCAGACCTGAGTTTGAACTTCTCGATCTAGAAAAATACACATTTGTCATTGTCAATTATTTTATTCTGGTATAAGAAAAACCTAGTGAAAAGACCACATAGGTAGTATGTTGTCATCTCTACCAAATAATCGTGCAAATGAAAAGTTAGTCTCTTAGACCATTCAAACAGTTGTATGAAATCTTTTGTGACCTACATAGGAAGCACCGAAGATAGAAAAGGTAGTGCTGGTTAGAGTTTCGTTTGAAAAATAAAAACTAAACATGCATTCTACTAAAGGTGAAAACGATTAAGTCCAAATTCATATTTGACTACGAACAATCGTTTTTCGGAGAGGGAATCAAAATATTGAAGTATAAAATAGATAAGATAGTAGTAAAATTTGCATTTTCTTGTCTCTTCTGCCTGTATCAAGTATTGATGATAGATAGAATTAGATGGTTTTGGAAAATTATGTTGTAGAAGGAGAGATTATAATACAAAGTTACGTAACGCTTGGATGCTTAAAAAGACACCGTGGTGCTGTTTCGGTAAGTGGCATCGACTGTAAATAAATGCTTAGCTGTACTTATAGTACGAGATCCGGCTGCAGAATCAGTGTACCCATCGAGTGTTTGCTGAAAACCAAATTTTTTCACATATTTATGATTAGGAGAATTTATATCTACCAGGTTGCCTATCAAAATGTGGCCGCTAGTATTTTTAATTAAATTATTAATAATTCATAATCCGTAAGAAATTTCACTGACATGTTTTTTCAATGAAATGTCGTCTATTTTACGGTAACATCTATGAAGACTCTGAAAAATCATGGTTGCCGTTGCGCACCTGGCCGCACCTCTTCGCAGCCAGGTGTACACAGGTATGATTTTGTTACATTTATACACCCACAACGTACATTCATATTTTATAAATCAAATTAAAGCTAATTTTTTTCTGTTCATTATTATATACGGTTGCCTAATTAAATCTGGCCGCAAATAAGGGTTGCTGGCTGTTAAATAAAGTAAACATTAAAAGTAGAGTGAAAGAGAGCTAGCGCGTTACACCACTATTCAGGCGAGGATAGCGATTGCCAGCTGTCGGACAGTTTAAAGCCATTGCGCATGCGTCAGATGCTAGTGTTCTCAACCTCCGATTCAAACAATAGTAGGTACGCCTCAAAATAATAAATACTCCAAAAGAAACGTCTTGGAGTATTTATTATTTTGAGGCGTACCGTAAATTAATTCATCAACAATAACCGTAAATGGATATTGTTGATGAATAAAACCAAGGTTATTTATGTAAAAAAAATTGTGTTGTGCAAGTACTGTATGAAAAAGATTTGATTTTATTTAAGTATTAGATTTATTTTACATATTCATAAATTTAAGTAAATTATAAATTTTTAAAATGTATTTTATATGTATGTTGTGTATTACGTACTCCAAAATAGCGTGGTTTTTAACTTAGAATAAAAGTCGCAACTGATCCGTTGAGAACACTAGCATCTGACGCATGCGCAATGGCTTTAAACTGTCCGACAGCTGGCAATTGCTATCCTCGTCTGAATAGTAGTGTAACGCGCTAGCTCTCTTTCACTCTTCTTTTAATATTTTCTTTATTTAACAGCCAGCAACCCTTATTTGCGGCCAAATTTAATTAGGCAACCGTATATAATAATGAACAGAAAAAAATTAGCTTTAATTTGATTTATAAAATATGAATGTACGTTGTGGGTGTATAAATGTAACAAAATCATACCTGTGTATACCTGGCTGCGAAGAGGTGCGGCCAGGTGCGCAACGGCAACCATGATTTTTCAGAGTCTTCATAGATATTGCCGTAAAATAGACGACATTTCATTGAAAAAACATGTCAGTGAAATTTCTTACGGATTATGAATTATTAATATTTAATTAAAAATACTAGCGGCCACATTTTGATAGGCAACCTGGTGGATATAAATTCTCCTAATCATAAATATGTGTAAAAATTTGGTTTTCAGCAAACACTCGATGGGTACACTGATTCTGCAGCCGGATCTTAGACTATTAAGCAGGATACCGCTTTTAATGCTTATCCAATGAAGACCAGCTCGCGCCACAACTGAGCCCGTAAATATAAATTCCCGACTAGGTATGACCTCTGAGTTTGTATCGGGGTTTCTTCTCAGAGCTAATATTAGGGTACGCCGCGGTTTTCAAACCGAACTAATAATAAAAATTTCAATCCAGCCGTCCCTTGCTATTCTCTCCAGCGACGCCTTAAGCCGAGGTTCGTACCCCACAGGAGGTGCCCTTAGCGTGTTGTCGCTTAGTTTTTAGATACCCCTGGCTGGAGACTTTAAATTCATTTACGGCAGCTGTCACGTAGCAAAATGTGACAGCGGGCGACATCTCTCGGTATCTAGATGGAAACGACACTAGAGTTGAGTCATCGAACCGAGAGATGGTGTCTCGCGATAACTCGATCAATAATTAAATAACGGAATTTAAATAAATGATTACCTTGTTAAATAAAATAAAATGGAAAGGAAATAGGAAAAACCAATTCAAAAGTCTTATAATTAAATTCATGGAACGCCTCGTCTATGCTTCAAGGAAAAAAAATATTTAGAAGGTTGGTCGTTTTTTGTTATAAGATTCTTTCGTTCTGCTCGCGGTGCTGGCACGCGAGGTTGGCGTGATTGCGGCATGGACCCTATGTGGTTGGACGACGAGTGATTTGGCTGAAATTTCTGTGAGTATTTATGTATTTCTGTAGCCACAATATTTCTCCCCGTGATTTTCTAGTTCCGAGTACTGACTTAGGTCAATGTTGTTCTCGATTTGGCTCTTTTTGGCGGGCCTAGGGTCAGGAACCCATGTGGAGGCGTCGCATCTTGGCTTGCCTCAGGTGGCCTTGATCCCGACCGGATCAGGCTTGTGGAGTAGTAGTGTTTAGGTCTGTGTAGTGTAGTGGACCCTGGTGGTATGACACACCCAATTCTCTTTCGACGACGACGGACAGGTATAAACTGTCATCATTTCTTTGTTGCGGTTGTTCCTGAAATTACCTATTCCCGCAGGCCGGGCAACTGACACCCGTTGTACCGTAAATCAGCGTTAGTCAGGAAGGCTAATCGGAAACGTTAGTCAGCCTGTATGGTTATTGTTGGATGTATCTAGCGAGAGAGAGTGAGTTTAGAACAGATTGTGTCTAAATAGACTATGCTTAATCAAGTTTTCTTAATTTCTATATTGAGCACGACCTAAGATAACTTTTGTAACGATTGAGCTGTGGTCACAACGGTTCACCTCACGAATCCTTCTACAAGCGACCCTGAGCTTGTTAAATGTCTCATGTATTCCCTGCCACACTTCGGTACGGAGACGAAGTGAGTCAGGGAATTGACTGGTTAAGTTAGGAGATTTTTTTGTCATATGGTTTGATACTTATGACACAGGGTACTTGAAAAATGAACTTGTAATTGCATCCATTTATTTTTTCATTTAGTGCTCTTATCTTACCACCTATTTCTTAAGTAAATTTACTGCGGCACGGCAACTACGAGATGCCATGGTAAAAAAAAAAAAAAATTAAGTGCTGTTAACGCATTGACAGCATACATTTACGGAGGACGAGTCTGAGCAATTGTGTTGCGATGTGTGCCGGGTACGAGGCACTAAATGATATTGTGTCGGGAGTTTGGTCGTGGAGGGTCTCCAGCTCCATCTCCCTCTGGCGCAAATCAAATCAAATCAAATCATTTTATTTGTTAACACAGGTAAATATTTACAGATCTTACATAGAAATAACGCGCTGTATCATGCCAATAGGCGTACAAAAATATAGTGTTCATGTGGCTCATTATAACAAAATTCTAAGCACTAAGAATATACTTTCAGAAATCATGCACAGTTACCATTTCCAATTAAAATGACAGACCCAGATGAGGAACAATTTCTTCTTAATTTATGTCAACAAATCTAAGTCAAAATAAGCAAAATCATCAATATAAAATCATGCATAATTACTGTTTAACTTAAAATGTCAGACCCAAATGAGGAACTATTTCTTATTACATAAATGTCAAAAAAAAAAAACAGAATCATAATTATAGACAATATTACTTTCTTTACATTGAGCCATCATTCAAGAATTCGTCTAACGTATAGTAACATTTTTCAATAAGTAATTTATTAAGAGCGCTTCTAAATTGTATCAGTGGCATATTTTTAATGTCATTTGGTATTTTGTTGTAAATTTTTGGAGCGTTGCCAAAAAAACTTTTTCGCCTTAGAGCTGTCTTACATTTAACATTGCATAGTTTGTGAAAATATTGGTTACGTAATGGATTTTTTCTGACTTTAGATAAGCTGACGAATAAATGCAGGTTCTTCTTAACAAATAATGCCGTTTCCATTATGTACATTGCTGGCAGTGTCAATATTTTTAGTTTTTTAAAGTGTGGAATACAGCTATCTGTAGTTTTTAAACCACACATAGATCTCAGACAGTGTTTCTGCATCCTAAATACAACCTCCCTATTAGCTGACTGCCCCCAGAACATGATTCCGTACCGTATAACAGAAGCTATCTGTCCGTGGTAGGCTGTTAGCAATGTCTCAAAAAAGGTTGATGATAATAATGTACTAACTGGCATATTTGGGAGTGTTTAAGGAAAAAAATTATATAGATTATATTGTTTGTCTGCAATATAATGCCTATCTTTCGCTGCATGCAAACGATAGTAAGTTCAGTTCACGTACCTGAATGTTAAAATAAACACAAATATCGCTTTTAGCGATCATCGCAGCATCGTTGGTCTTTCTGTTGGGTTTAACATTGCACCACCTCGCTCAACTGCCGTTTTCCTTCCTATTCCCTAAGTTTTTTGAAGTGAATAGGCTTAATAAACTAGCGCGCTTTACCATCAACGATTGCATCACTGCTTACCATCAGGCGGGGGTGCAGTCAAGCACTAGTTTATAATGTTAAAAAATAAAATAAAAAAATACCCACATAAAACACGTCATGAATTAATGGCGTATTTATCCATCGTCGTCTTAAACATCGTCTGAAACTATTTCAAATTGATTGCATTAGTAGTAGTTCTTGAGACATCCATCTGACAGACAGACCCTTACCATTTTGGTATAGAACCCTAAACGTTAAAAACGAGTTTACTGTTCTATCGAAACATGAATAGGGTGGGGCATCAGAGCAGAAAGGTGAAGGTGAATTGACATTTCAAAGGACCACGACATACTACTAAAGATGAATCGACGTTTCGCGGGATCACAAAATATTGTAAGTAGGAAGGATATTAAGGACCGGAGCGAGCTTAGTACAAAAGGTATTATTTATATGGTATGACCTAGTAAAATATGGTTCGGGAAAGTTTACATTATAAAAAAATATTTGCGGTTTGGAACGTTTTAATTTATTAGTATGTGTCACATATTTTCCGCCGACATGTTTTTTTTTGTGTTTGTAACATTTCTCTGCGTTATATTTACTGCAAATGAATGCATTTTATTTATTTCTTTTTTAAATTATCGATCGCTAAAAGCGATATTTGTGTTTATTTCAAGATTCAGGTACGTGAACTGAACTTACTATCGTTTGCATGCAGAGAAAGATAGGCATTATATTGCAGACAAACAATATAATCCATATATTTTTTTTCCTTTAAACACTCTCAAATAATATGCCAGTTAGTATATTTACATCATCAACCTTTTTTTATCGTCCCACTGCTGGACACAGGTCTCCTCTCATACAGAGAAGGATTTAGCGTAATAGCGTAATCACCACGCTTGCTCAATGCGGGTTGGCGATTTCAGAATTAGTGTACTCGTATTTATGTTTTTTTTAACTATCGCTTGACTGCAATCCCGCCTGATGGTAAGCAGTGATGCGATCGTTGATGGCAAAGCGCGTTACTTTATTAAGAGCCTATTCACTCTAGCCTTGAAGATACTCAAATTATAGTGTGACGGAAACACCGCCGCTGGCAAATTGTTCTAGTCCCTCGATGTACGCGGTATAAAAGGGGAAGCGAAAATCTTCGTCCGGATCGCAGTGGTGTTAACAACGTAAGTGTGGAAAGTCGCCGTAGGACGGGTCGTCCGATGGTGGAACGGGGATGGGGAAATCAATTCCCTTGCACACTCATCAGAATGCATCCTACAGAAGACCGAAAGGCTGGCTACTCTACGCCTATGCTCCAGGCTTTGGAGACCGTTATGAGTTAAATCTGGGTCGCCAATCAGCCTCTTCGCACGCCTCTCCACTTTGTCCAACGTTGCCAGATGACATTTCGCAGTACCAGCCCAAATGTGGCTGCAGTACTCCACACATGAGTGGACCTGTGCTTTGTTCAACATTAGAAGTAACCTTAATTGTAGGCGTATTGGAGTGACGGATTTGAAATGTTTGAAGTGAGTTGTTGGAATGTTTAGTCTAGTACTAATTGAGCTCATGATGATTGCGTTTCGCAATCGATATGTGATTGTTGTGTTTACATGTACTGTTGAGTTATGTTGTTTAAAAAGCCAGCGAGGTGTTTAAATCTCGTTGGTTCAGCAAACAGCAATATTTACTGGATCGCTAACTGTTTTTAAAAGAACATATTTTGCGTAAAAATCTGAAACTGCAAATGAGATAGGAAATTTATCTGAGTTGAATTGTGCAAGTAAAAGCAATATACTTATATAATGAAACTATTTTTCATTGTTTTAGTTATACAAGGTTTATTTTATTTATTTATTTACCCCAGGCAACAAAGGCCCATAACATACAATAAAAACAAATATGAAATACTATACATATTTTTATCAACTTGTATGTATCTGACATCGTAACGCAAACTTCGCGAAAAGGCTACACCGCATGCCACTAATAAAATTATGATAGTCATTTATGTCTTTAATTAACGGTTACAGAAATAACAATGTTTAAAAAAAAGTGTGTGCCTTTGGACGTTGCAAGCTTGCTGTCGTGCGGGTTTGTAGGTATGACGTTGATCGCTGATGTGAACTCTATTAAATCAGCTGATAAGATAGTTTTTCGAGTTTTGTTTTCATTGCGCTTTTTTATGTAATTAGCGAATTAAGTAATTTTTACTTTAAAATCTTATTGGGTTATAAAAGTATAGCAATTAAGAACGATCTAAAGTGAAAAAAACTACATTTTTTTTTTTTAATCATGAAAAAGCCGACGAAAAATTCCAACACTGGGGGGTTCAGAATCATGTACTGGATCCATGGTACTCGTTTGGGCGTCGATGTCAGATACACCTTTATAAGAATCATGCAACCTATGACAATGGGTACCCAAGAATTCTTTTACACCTTTTAACATCCAGTGACTTAACAATATGATTATTTCGCCCTCGTTTGGGACGCATACCATTAGTATATGGTAAAATATCTTCCAGTATACTGCACTCCGTCTAATTTGGTGACGCAACTTTACCTACGAAAATACAAAACTGTTCATCAGCATGGGATGATTTGTAAGAATATTCACCAGAGTTAACTCTAAATGTGCCATAACATCGGCCGCCGGCAGAAGTTACCACCCACCAGACAAAGCCTTGCCGCCAAGCGATTTGTCGTGTTCCGGCATGACGCCTGGTGAAGCCGTACGGAGGACGGGTCTGAGCAGTTTTGTTGCGAGGTGTGCCAGGTACGATGCGTAGCAAAGGTTGTAGTGTTGGGAGTTTGGTCGTGGAGGGTCTTCGGATCAATCTCCCTTTGGCGCAGCATCGTTGGTCGTGTTGTTGGGTTTAACATTGCATCACCTCGCTCAACTGCCGTCTTCCTTCCTATTTGCTCAGTTTTTCTGAGTGAATAGGCTCTTAATAAACTAGCGCGCTTTACCATCAACGATCGCATCACTGCTTACCATCAGGCGGGATTGCGGTCAAGCGCTAGTTTATAATTATTAAAAAAATATAAAAATGTATTTTACCAAACAATTCATTAACAGCCTATGTAACTCGGGCGCCTTGTAGCAATGTTCTGGCTTTAAATGCTTTTGCCGGCACGGAGGAGGTTCTAATTAATGCACAGTAACGCGTCTGTTGTCTCTAGCCAACCGTAACACGTAGCGTTTAATGAACCTATCAGCAGTGTAATTGCGTAACACACTATCAGTAGTAATGAGTTTCATTTTGACAGTTCAACAACCATCACTGCTTTATTTACCTAGTTGTACAGACAGTTTTCGAACATATTGCGCAATGGATTAGCAAATTATGCTTAAAATTATTCACACACACAGCGTAATTCCATTTCAAGAATCCAGAAACACGAAATATCTAGTGTCAATGGATCCAATAAACATAAGCAAACTCTCTAGCACTATACGCGTCGAACTTCGGAAAATAGGTCAAGATTATAGCTACGATACAAGTTACAAACAGCATCAACTTTTCTTTCACCAAATTCCGTGAAACAAAAATCATCCACGAAAAGTGCGACCAAGAAACGGAAAGAATTTCCTTCATGATATCAATATAAAAATATATATATGTAAGTAGAAATAGGTTATGTCCCTGAGGTGTCCCGTAGTTCAATAAAGTCGTTTATTATGGGTATAACTCCGTAATTGGCAATGGTATAAAAATGCTTTTAGTGACGGAAATAAAACTGGGGTTTTGGCGTTTCGGGTGTTGTTTCATACAAATGAGCTAATGTGAGTCCAGCGAGTTTTATTTGTTCATTCAGGGACTTAGTGTTATATTACGTACATAATTGTGTCAAATGTAGTGCATGTGTGAGAAGAGATTAAGTTTCGCTGTAGTTTGTGTTATTTAATTTCTATGTTCCTTTTCTTTTTGACATTATTCCACGACAGCCATAAATAACAACTTTACTGCATTCATGTGTACATTTATTTGTTACTATATACATTCCGATTTTTATTGATATATTGATGGCAACAAAATAATAATATTGTCCCCTAAGATACAGGCCTAGCCCAGTTTAGGAGAGAGGGATAAACCTATTGTACCTATTGTAACGCAGTATTTATGTACACAAATATTCAAAAATATATATTTTTGTCACAATATTTATACATATTTGGATTGTATCGCTCAATTTCAACACATGACAACACAATTTTTTTTTTCTACCCACACATATGTAGGTATAATGAGAAAAGGAAATTACCAGTTGTTGTGGGGTACTTTTCTTAATGAAATACACACATCAAAAATGCCTAAGAATAATAATTCATAATGTATTTTATATAGGGAATTATGAAAATTAAAGTAAAAAAGAAACAAAAAAGGCATTCAATTTAACTTAATAATTAGTGTTTCTTGCCATAACATTAATTAGAGTCATCGGCATCTTTTATTCTTGTTCAAAATTTAATTATCAAAATCGAGCTTCAGTATCAGTTCCCAGGTTCTTTTCTGCACATTGTTCTTCTGTCATCAGAGTTGGAGAAAAATTAAAGATAGCTCTTTGTTCATGTCCCATGCGTGTTCAAAGGGATTCATGTCGGGGGACCGAGCAGGCTAGTCCATAACCCTGGACCGAGCAGGGCAGTCCATAACCCTGACTTTACGTTCCCTAAGTACAGTTGATATCAGCTCAGTAGTATGGTCACGGTCATTATCGTTTGACCCATTTGTACCCTGTGTAGGATAATCACATAACTCATTGCGGTATTTCAACGAATTCATGTCTTATCCAAATGAGATTGGTTCGCGCACCCATACAAATACCAGCCCATACCATGATAGTCCTGCCTTGATATAATAATAATAATAAATTCGTTTATTTTCTCTCACAATAATGGAATCGATGTCTAGTGGATGATGGAGATCGTTTCGTCTACCAGGAACTCTTCAAACCCTTGATTTTCGTTCAGAGACTCATCAGAAAAAAAGCACTATGGACAATTGGCGGTTGAGTAGAAATGGTCAATGGAGTGATAAGCAATGGTTCATCACTCATGCAAGTAGTAGATAAAAATTCAAATCCTAATGATATTTTAAAGAAAACGGTCCTGTCTAACAGTGGTGATATGATTTCTGCCTGAATGCCGTTCAACAATATTGTCTTTAACACATAAACGTGAATATAAACTGCATATTGCATTTTGGCCGGTTTGCAAAAATTCAGCAACACGGCGCTGTATAGCGCCAGCTTCCAACATGCCTACAACTCTAATCTGCTCTTCCCTTGTACACTTTCGATGTAACATAAAAATGTAACACGTTTAAATTAGAATAAAAAAGTGTGTGATCGCTTTAAATTTTTCGAAACCTGTTATATTGTTGAACTAACTTTTCCACCAAATTCAATAAAATGAGTTGTTTGTTTTTTATTTTTTTGAATTTCGAAAGAGGTGGGGCAGAAAAAATATTTTATCTACTCTCATATCAAAAAATTAAAAATATAAAACTAAAAAGGAGTGTATATTGACGTACTTTACCAATAGTATATCGAAAGGAAATTAAAAAAATTAAATTGTTACATTATTTTGTTAGAGAAATAATGTTACAATTTAATTTTTTAATTTCCTTTCGATATACTATTGGGACTAGAACAGATCCCAATAGAATAGTATAATAGTCTTGTAACAGTTTCATAAACTACTGTAACCTAGCTAATAACACAGTTTGTTATTATTCTAAGACATAAACTTACTGTTAATAGTTTTTAAGTTAAGAAATCTTTCATGTAACATCCCTAGACATTATTGATGTGTCTAGAAAGAAAAGATGCAATCAATTTAAATTAAGTTTAATCCGTGAACAATCTACTCCTATTATACATAAATGATAGTTATTTTCGTACCCGAAAAACCTTACCCAAATAAATTCAATCGGATCTAATTCAAGTTATTTTGTTAGCATCTTTAATAGCTTAGAAGAGAAGCTTTGTTCTTTAAATTGTTAGTAAATCAAGGATCAAAGGACTAATTTTGTTGCTTCTGAATTCGGTGATTGATTTACTTTCATTTAAATGTAAATACTTATTAAAGATTGCGACATATTTTACAAAGAGACTACTCATAATCCATGTAATTAGCTGGATCAAAAGCGTTTTAATTGCTTCAGGCGCAAAAAAGAGAAATACAGTTTTTATTTATTTATTTAGAGACTTTTCGAGTTTTTGAATCAGGGTAGAGTTATTGCTACACCTCTCTCCCAAATTTTAGTTTTGTATGTATATATTATAAGTATATATTTTGGTAATAGTATGTAAGGTGGGTGTGTTTTGGTAGTAGTATTTAAGTATTTTTTTAATAGTATTAAGAGGTTTTTTTTATCTTTCTTTACAATTTTTTTTTCAAACGAATGCACCTACCATCTTATCTCTTCACCACCTATGGTTGACTGGTAGAGAATGCCTAAGTCCGCCTCTGTACATTTCATGTGCGAAAGATTAAATAAATATAACCATAAGGCGTATTGCCAGGCCCATCATATAGTAAATATAATAAACACTGCCACGAATAACAATTGAGTAGTGAACCTGAGCAGACTCTTCGTGTCGTCATCATTAAGTTACGACGCATTTTAATTAAATCACACACACATCACAGGGGTAGGATATAGCAGCTGGGTAACCAGCCTTTCGGTATTGTATAGGATGTATTTTGGAGAGTTTGCTGGGGATTTACATGAAATAATTCCGACCCTTCGTACGGCGAATATAACCCTTACGCGTTGTTGATACCGCTACGATCCACAACTTAATAAACACGTGTTCTAATTACGATTTTTTTTTTTTATAATTTTAAACTAGCGCTTGACTGCAATCCCGCCTGATGGTAAGGTGTGATGCGCTCGTTGATGGTAAAGCGCGCTAGTTTAATAAGAGCATATTCACTCAGAAAAACTGAGCGAATAGGAAGGGAGACGGCAGTTGAGCGAGGTGATGCAATGTTAAACCCAACAACAAACACGACCAACGATGCTGCGTCAAAGGGAGATTGATCTGAAGACCCTACACGACCAAACTCCCAACACAACAACATTAGGTGCATCGTACCCGGCACACATCGCAACACAACTGCTCAGACCCGTCCTCCGTACGGCTTTATCAGACATCATGCCGGAACACGACAAATCGCTTGGCGGCAAGGCTTTGTTTGGTGGGTGGTAACTTCTGCCGGCGGCCGATGTTATGGCCTACCACCTACCTACTTTTCCATCATCGGACGACCCGTCCTACGGCGAATATCCACCCTTACGTTGTTGATACCGCTTCGATCCGGTTTAAGTTTCCACAACTATGAAGTTGTGGAAAGCTTAAACCGGATCCACAACTTCATAAACATGTGTTCTAATTACGAAATCTTAGTAAATAACATACAGAGCAGGGGTAGGGTATAGCCAGCCTTTCGGTATTGTATAGGATGCATTTTAGAGAGTGAGCGCGGGAATTATATGAAATAATCCCGCTATCAATTTTCCATATTCGGAACTCCTACAGAAAGCCGGTTCAGCTTTTGGGAGTTGAGATTTCCTCGAACCTAAACTTTGGGCGGTTCATTGAGTCCAAGGCCAAAGTGGCTGCCAAGAAACTTGGCGTTATCGCAAAGGTCCGGCGGTATTTCACACGAGGACAGCTTCTAATGCTGTACAAAGCACAGGTCCGTTCGTGTGTGGAGTACTGCAGCCATATTTGGGCTGGTGCTGGTAAGTGTCATCTGGCCACTTTGGATTCGGTGGAGAGGCGGGCGAAGAGGCTGATTGGTGACCCTGACTTAACTCGAGAGCGCTAGTTTATAATTTATTAAAAAAAAAAAAGTTAACCCGGTTAAATTCGGTTTAACCCTTACGTTGTTAAACTGGATCCACAAATTCATAAATACGTGTTCTAATAACGAAATCTTAGTAAATGAATCTGAATTAAAAAAAAAAAAAAACAACTCGAAATTCATCAAAAGCGAGCTTTTATCTTTAAAATAACTTTCAGTTCACTTATTATTTTAAGAATTAAGTTAACAAAGTTACCAAGACCAACTTAAATAATCTGACATGGCTTTTCAACTTGTGTATTTATGCAGGTTATGGTCAATTATAACACACTATTATTATCAAACTGAATAATTTTGAACTGTATTGCTATTCCATTGCTGCCTGTGTTCGAAAATGTGTTTACGTAACAACGCAAATAGCACAATGAACATTGTTGTTGAAGTGTCAAAATTAAATTCTAATGCCACTGGTAGTGCACGATTTCCCTCACGGGTATTTATTATAATTAGGGCGTTAACATTATTTAGTTAGTTAGTGTTCAGATTTATTGTAATTTGATGTTTGTTACTACGAGTGTTTCCTTGTACTAAGACTTTCGAACAACTAAATTATTGATTGTGTTTTATCACAAAATTTATTAGGATATTTTACTTATATAATTACAAAAATATTGACTTCTAATGTAGCACACTTTCTTAAATTTTTAATATTAAGCCTCTTTTTATTTTCATTTGAGTTTACTGCAGTTATATGGCTGCTTAGTAGTAAGTTTGTAAAATAGGAATTATTAAAGGTTCACAATGGCAAAATCGATATTAGGGTGTTCAATAATATTTTGATATGCCCTAAGCCTCGATTAAATATAATGATATGCAGAATTTATTCACGGCTTTTCAGGTTATCAAGAAAAACATTTTAGGTCCATCGGAAAAGAAAGTTTGCTTAATCAAATTGTTCAATGTTATTTTAGGCTAATAATGATAATATTGAACTGAGTAAAAGAAATCATGTCTTTCTATTCAAAGGACCAGGAGTAGGCTTCGAAGAAAATAAACAGTCAACATAGCTAAAATAAAAACATAGCAAGTAGGTATGCTTTCTTATTATAACTTTGCATTAAAGAGCATGAGTTTGTTTTCAGTAATGCCAACGACGAGCACTTCTTGGTAATAGCCTATTTGACAATTTGATTTCCTTGGTGATTATTTGCTTTAAATGCATAAAATGAGGGTTATTTATGTCATTTACACGAGTTTTAATAAAAATAATAACAATTAATATATCAAAAAACACAAAAATATATTTGACTTTTTGTATCTCGCGCCACATATTGTGAAACGATCCGGATTGGCTAATGTTACGATGACGTCATACGCGCATCAACGCTTGTTGTTGTTCTATGTGTTCTCAGGTGTTTTACCGATGTATTTGTACAACCCGGTACAGCACACCACTTGTAAACCATTTTATTAGATAAACAACAACAAATAACAGATAAATACAAACACCACTGCGGAACCCAAAATAGTTTATATGATTGTGACGTCACTTACAAGGCGCGACGCCATATTGCTGAATAAAGCGTTTCGGCCGCTTATTTGAATTTTGAATTTTCTATTTGCATGTTTCTTACGAAATACGTATTTAAATTTAACAAAAATACTTTCGGGGAACTTCTTAACCGCAACCAAGTAATTCAAGATAGAAATTATAAATCAGTCAAATAACCTATTTTACACTGCCTAAAACTGTGTGTAGTTCATTGCAGTCTTTTCTTCCCAGCGAATTAGTTGCATTCTGTAAACCACTTACCAGTCAAAGAACATACACAGTAGAGAGTTTTGTGTAGAGACAAAAACAACTCGAATTTCCTCATAAAGCAATGAAGTAGAGTAAATTAACTTCAGTAAATATCGAGCCAGTTTTTGTAAAAAGAAACTCACTCCGTTTTTTGATCCGCAGCTTTACTTAAGCATTTGTTATAATATTGATGGTGTTTTTTTTTGCAGAATGGCTTTTTTAAATTATCTAGTAATAATTATAGCCAATGGTAAAATTATTTATTATTATTAAAAAAAAAGTCGTGGTGGCAGTGTGCGGGTTCGATTCCAGGTCAAGCAAGTACCAATGGGACTTTATATAACTTTTCTAAGTTATATGTACTTTCTAAGTATAGCTTGAACAACAATGACTGATTGGTGAAGAAAAACATCTTGAGGAAACCTGGACTTTAAGTCTGAAATCGCCAACCGGCATTGAGCAAGCGTGGTGATTACGGTCAATCCTTCTCTGTACGACAATTGGTTGGGTATTACGAATCACAAAAACGTCCTTAAGTCTTCCCAATTATATTAAGTTACAGTTAAGGCTTCGTTCCGGCCACTATCCATCGGCAAAATTTGCTTTCTTAATGAAAAAGGCTTTGTCCCCTAATTGTGAGACATGTAATAAAATTGAAGATGTGGCTAAGGAGTTTGATTTAAACATGTGGGACGTTGGACTTATCCAAAATATTTTGGCTCACCCATAATCAGAAAGGTCTAAACGCATAGTATGTGGCTTAATTCAAAACTCTAGGCAGTAATTCCTTCTCATATTATGTTATATTGTGTTATTGTGTATCTCATATTGTGTTATATGTATATAATAATTGTTTTGGGTGATATGAACATAGTTTATTTTTAAATTAGATATTGTTTGTAAACCTAGTATAAGGTCCAATGGTGTTGACGTATCCGTGTGGATAAAAACCTCTTATACATAAAGAGAATTAAAAAAAATATTTTTAAAGTCTTCCGGATTTTAAAACAATTTCAGTGAACATTCTTAAAAGTATGTACATATTTGCTGCAAGCTCAAGGTTCAACAATCCAACTTAAAAGTACGCTAATAGTGTGCAAACGGTGTAGAACTCAAGTACGAATCGCATATTGCTGGTAAGAAAAAGAAAACACTTTGAATGGAATTCCGTCAAACCTTTTTACGGGCGTTGGTAAATATTTACCTACTTTTAGGCCTGAAACCTTTTACGGGCAACCCTACGGAAGTAATTTGTAAAGGCTGCGAAGAATGTTTTTATGTAGATTGTATTTTAGTAGTGAAAACAAACAGAAAATATAATTATATTACCTTAAACAAGCATTAAGTATTCCGGAGTTGTTTACCGTGATACATTTGTGAGCATAATAAATCAACATCCATTAAAAGGTTTGGTATAAACGAAAAATCTCTGTCCTAATAAACTGTAGTCGCATTTGCATCCTTACTGTTAGAAATTCGAAAGTGCGTTTGTTTGTTTGTTTGCTCCGCTTTCACGCCATAACTACTAAACCGATTGCTTTGAAATTTTGCAGACGTAAAGTTACAAGTCCGGATTAAATAATAGGGTAATTTTTACCCCGGGAAAATTTGATATTCCTGAGAGAAAACAAAAATATTGTTAGCTTCATACCAGTTCGGTGATAGATGGTGCTGTGTGTTGTTTAAAACAATATAATATATTGTAAAAAAAAATGCACATGTAAACTTAGAAGCTAAATGATACGGTAATAGGGATATCTCCTGGGTTAAAAAAAATGATTGTATTTAGTCCGTCATTCAGATTATAGAAAAATATTGGATACGTATGTTTTGTTTTATCAAATCAATATAAATTGATAAATATAAAAGGCATCAAAGATCAGGAGTGGTGGCTGGTGACGTCACTCCTCGCTAAAAAGTATAGCGTGCAGTCACACGAGTTTTCAATGCACTGTGACGTCTTAATTTTTTGTTTCTATGAAAAATAACTAGTAAAAAAAATAACTAGACTAATTAGTTTTTTTTAGTCAACTACCATACGTTCTGCCAGTGGAACAGGTGGTGGCCCTGCATGTAGATTAATTTTAACAGACCTGGAGCAGAGGGTCCTCAACTTAACAGGAACCCAAGCTGCGACAGGTCTAATAAGCATACCTGAAGTTGGTGTTGAGACAACTTCAGCTGAATGTGATACAGCGCAACAGCAGCAGCAGGTGCTTCCACCTCCACCGCAGTACTTCACATCTCCCCGTGAGAATATCCATATTGAGAACACAACGGTTAATGAAAATCGGCCAGGCACAAGCCAGGAGCAAGTAGAGTTCGATGTTGAGGAGATAGAGGGAGTTGCAGTTTCCCCTACTCCCTACTACGGTCTTGTGAGTCCAAGACGCATCGAAGTCGGGGCTCGCCATGTCATTCGCCCACGCCGCACCTCACCGCGCCACCGCCATACAAGCCCTGTTGATGCAGCTTCCCTCTTTGCTGGCACCGAAGAAAGATGGCAGAATTTCGCTACAGAGTTTGCCACTGAGCATGTAAGGCTTAGAGAACGGGAGCTCGAACAACAGTCTCAGTGGCAAACTCTATTTGGGAAATTACCTGGAGCAGAGGGTCCTCAACTTAACAGGAACCCAAGCTGTGACAGGTCTAATAAGCATACCTGAAGTTGGTGTTGAGACAACTTCAGCTGAATGTGATACAGCGCAACAGCAGCAGCAGGTGCCTCCACCTCCACCGCAGTACTTCACATCTCCCCGTGAGAATATCCATATTGAGAACACAACGGTTAATGAAAATCGGCCAGGCACAAGCCAGGAGTAATTGGAGTTCTATGTTGAGGAGATAGAGGGAGTTGCAGTTTCCCCTACTCCCCACTACGCTCTTGTGAGTTCAGACGCATCGAAGTCGGGGCTCGCCGTGTCATTCTCCCACGCCGCACCTCACCGCGCCACCGCCATACACGCCCTGTTGATGCAGCTTCCCTCTTTGCTGGGAAAAAAAAAAAAACATGGTGGCGATGGAAATGTGGAAGATAAAATAAATAAATAAAGATTATCCTACTTCCTGCTTAAGTATTCTATATATATATATATAAACGTGAAAGACCTTTTGAAGGAGCATTGCCATACAACGTGGCAATGCTGCCAGCCTTTTGGGCACGTTTCCTGTTGACAGCGATGCGGATGAATTTTTTGATGCCCTCTAGTTATTTCCATTCCTCTTTTATACATATACTTGTACATATTTTTATTTTTAATTTATAGGTTAATCTGTATTAAGATAAATTTGTATGATATTAAATAAAAATCTACCAAGTATTGAAAAAAAAAAAACTACCATATTGGACGTAGTTATGCAGAAAGGATCTGGTCAGCAAACATGCTTTTGATAAAATAGAGTTTGAAGTAAAATTGATATATTATAATAACATGACAGTAGATTTAAATTTCCTTTTAAATAATGGTTATTTTCCTGTACTTTTTTGCGGCATTGATATATTTTCCATATACTAAAGTTGATGTGTAGATTTTAGACATTTATGATAGTAACTCAAAAAACGGTTAGATTTTACGTAACTACGTCCAATTAATCCGCGAAAATGAGGAATCTAAAAAGCGCGATAAATCCGAATTCCACGCGGGCGGAAAGCTACTTAAAATATAAGTCCCATATCCGTAACTTGCAAGACGTGGTAATCTGCGTGTTGACTCGTTTATTTGGCAAGGAAAGAAAATTTCAAACACATTAAAATTTTACGTCGGCGTCGTGGGGAAATTTTTGAGAATGAAATGTCGTCTAGAGCGAGTGAATAGGCTCTTAATAAACTAGCGCCGCTTTACCAACAACGAACGCATCACTCCTTACCATCAGACGGGATTGCGGTCAAGCACTAGTCTATGATTTATAAAAAATAAAAAAAATATAATGAAATAAAAAATGAAGACGATTTTAATTGTATAATTTACTGACAGAATTGTTAAGGTTTTAAGAAAATCATCTCCTTTTACAAAACCCCACTATATTAAGTATATAAATACATTTTACACTAACCATCGGATTTACCTGTCATTGCTTTATTTTTACCTTATGTGCTAAAATAATTCTAGGTTTGTTTATTGTCTTTACGATTATACGTAATATACTCTTATTAATTTTGCTGTGGGAAACCGTTGAAGTAAGGACGTAGTAATATCGCGCTCCGGTTATTCGATAAAAATTGTGAATTTACTTTGAAAATCTGTGCAAGGTCTTTAAAATTCCGTCCATAAAGTGCTACAACACACTTATAATAAATACTCAAATTATTAAATAGAAAATTTATAAAAGTGATAACCTATCGACAAAGCTTTTAACGTAGCGTTTCAGCGACAGACTTGTTGTAATACGTTGCATAGTGAACTTCTCAAGACTGGTGGCGCCACCCCAGCAACATCATAGAACTATTATTATAATATCGGACTACTATCACCTGTGTGACCTCACATCAAAGCTACGTCCATATTTATATTTATTAAATTCACATACAGCTTAATCACCATGCCGAAAACACTCGGCTCACCGCCCAAAAGAAGTTCAAAACTCGACTTTTAACCCTGATATCACAAATATTTGTCAAGATCACATCTCGCGCAAAAAAACACGGGTTAAGCCACCTTCCAGCGAGCTTTAAAATTTTAAGGATGAAATGATGGAAATGTTATCTTCATGGAAAAAAGAGCAAGACCATTTTCTACTGAAACTTAGTTCAGATGTAGCTGAAGAAAAATGCAAAACGAAAAAATCTACAATTACTATATGGAAATTGACAAAAGTATTACGTTTATAAACGCAAACCACGAGGAGCTAAAAAAGGAAGTTAAAGACCTTAGAAAAGAACACCGGGAACAGAGACAATATTTAGAAAGTCTAGAGATAAAAATAAATGATTTACAACAAAAATCAAGGTCGTCGGGCATTGAAATGCGTAATATCCCGCAAAGTAATGCTGAAACTAATGCCATCCTTGCCAAAGCAGTATCCAATATTGGGAACGCGGTTGGAGTTCCCGTCGATGTCTTGGAACTGAGGGATATTTATCGATTGCCCGGGAAATCATCGGATCCCTCAACGATTCGCTTCGATAGCTGAATTTTCTACTGTGACAAAAAGGGAAACATTGATTTCAGCAGTACGAACGTTCAACAAAGCCAAATCATTAGATCCCTCAACGATTCGACCGATTGTAGCTGAATTTTCTACTGTGACAAAAAGGGAAACATTGATTTCAGCAGGACGAACGTTCAACAAAGCCAAAGACAAACAAAGTAAACAAAATACTAATCACATTGGCGTTCCAGGACTTTGTAAACCGGTTTATGTCACCGAACAGCTTCCAGGTAATACTAAAAAATTGTTCTACCAAACAAGAGAGTTTGCGAAAAACCACAATTTCATGTTCTGTTGGGTTTCCAACGGAAACATAATTTTACGCAAATAGGAAGGAGACAAGCAGCTATTAGTCAGCTCCGAAAGATGTCTTCAAGATTTAATTCATCATCATCTCAACGTTAATCCCAGTCGCATCAGAAGCTTTTTTTCAGCTTTGGAGTCTGGGGTTCGCTTTACCAGTCTAACTACTGATTTTGGCGAAACTTTGACATTTTCCGTAAAGCGACTACCGTCTGACCTCCACAACCCGAAGGCGATATCGAAGCATTGCAGTTAGACCAATTGTTGGGCTTTTGAGGGCTTCAACAACCCGTAACGACTGCCACTAGATGTTCGTATGGCAACCGGGACCAACGGCTTAACGTGCTTTCCGAGGCACGATCAGACCAGTGCAAATATACATATTCAAGCATACAAATATTTGCACTGCGCAGGGATCGAACCCGCGCCTCCTTGCGCAGCGGCCGCGTTCGCTACCGCTACGCCACGGAGGCTGTCAAAATTTAATTATCACTGGCATATGACTCGTCTTATTACTTACTTACTTACTTTTTTTTACTATTCTCTAATATTTTACTTATTTCTAAACATAACAAAATATTTAAATTTTAAATCATTTTACATCCACACAATAATACAAATAAAAAGTCATTGTTGGATATATACTCTACACAAAAATACATTCAAATCTCACAACACTCTTTCCATTCAATATTCTTTCATACTTCTCTTACACTCACCTACCTCACAAAATAATACACACAAATATATAGATTCAACTCGCTTAAATAAATACAATAGATGTCACAACCACACTTACACTTACCTACCTTTCGAATGTTCAGGAATTCAGAAAATAACATAAAATTCTCCGAAAATCTCCATGGCTACTGCAATTCATGAAAATACATGAATAGGAAATAAATAATGATCCTACTTCCTACTAATATTTTACTTCTTACAAATTCTACTTTATAAATGCGATGTTTGTTATTTTTTCATGCCAAAACTTCAAAACGAATTGCGATAAAATTTGGCACGCAGATTATCTATAACCAGGAATGACAAACAGCATTCTCTTATCTCATTCTTTCCACGGGATCGAAATCACGGGGCTCAACTAGTTTTTGATATAATTCTATTTCTGGTTCATTGGTCCAGTACGGCAACACAAGCAGTGCTCTTTATTAAGTGAATTAGGTGATTTTGATCACTTTGCAGTAGATCAATAAAGAAAGAAAAACGTGTGAATTGTAAATAAGAAAACAATGCTTTGCTGCAACCCACGAGTACAATTAGATACTAAGTGAGAAATTACCCACTGTGTTACCCAGATGCTTGAACTGACTTGGTAATACCGAGAAACCCAGACTAACAGAGCATCTCAGAGTTTTGAATCAACTGAGAAAAAGTATAAGGTATAAACGACGCATCGACTAAAATAAACCAAGCCAAATAAATTCTTTTAATCTGTACGAAGGCGTATAAAATTCATTTTAACCATGCAATCTGTCAGGGCGGTCACACAATAAATCTAAGTGATAAATTACTTATCCGACATATTCATGGGAGGTGTTGCCATTTTATAAGTTATATGTGTTGCCTGTGCGAAAATGGTTTTGTATCATTTTTCGGTCGCGTGATGGGAATATTCTTCAGTATTAAATGAAAATATGAAAAAGCAGTCACTTTTCACTGTAAAGGGTGCGACCATTTCTCCAAAAGTAATATTTTACATCCTAGTGATGGATATTAGAGTAGACTAGAATTGAAAAAAATATTTCAGACAAGAGTTCATAAGGTTATTATCTAACAATTTAATTTAACTTCTACCGTTAGCACAGTTACAGACACAAATATAAGAAACTGATGAACGGCCGACAGCAGATCAAATTCAAATTCAAATTTAAATTCTTTATTTCAGGCAAGGCCCATATATTGTTAGTTAAAAAAAAAAAAAACAAAAAAAAAAAAACGAGTGTGCTTATGACCACACGACTGAAGTGAAACTTCTTTTGCACCATCTGTATGTATATATATATATATATATATAGATGTGTGTACAATATATACATGTATACACATATACATATATTAATTTTCTATAAATATTTAAATTTATTTCATGCTTTCATTTATAAATTAATATTTTTGCATAGACCTCCAATTTAAAAAAAATAAAAGTGGATTCCCTCGGGGCCAAAAGGTCGGGCTCTTCCTCCTGAATCAGGGGACCCCAAACTCGGGTAGTCCACGACCTCTGGTTCCCGAGATAATCCACGGGGGGGTGAGGTAACTAAATGGGGTCGGGGAGGGGGATAGGTTTCGTGGGGTTGCGGGGGGAGGGGGAGGGGGAGAGGAGGGGAGTGGATTCCCTCAGGGCCAAAAGGTCGGGCTCCTCCTCCTGATTCAGGGGACCCCAAACTCGGGTAGTCCACGACCTCTGGTTCCCGAGATAATCCACGGGTGGGTGAGGTAACTAAAGGGGGGGGGGGGGGGTAGATTTCGTGGGGTTGCGGGGGTAGGGGGGAGGGGGAGAGGGGGGAGTGGATTCCCTCGGGGCCAAAAGGTCGGGCTCCTCCTCCTGATTCAGGGGACCCCAAACTCGGGTAGTCCACGACCTCTGGTTCCCGAGATAATCCACGGGGGGGTGAGGTAATCAATGAGGGGGGTCGGGGGGTGTTCGCAGCGTCATGTTCTCGAAGAAATTCATAGTTCTTAATCAATCAAGGTACTTAGCTTAATAATTGAGCTTATGAGGCTCGAAAGCAATTTGTACTTTGTGTCCAATTATCGTATTGTGACGATATCTTAAAGCTTCTATACTTTCAATTATATCAGAAATGTTCAGCAAAAATATATAAAACAATATAAAGGCCAGAACAGAACGAAATTTATAAATTTATTTGTGCTCTTAGGTAATCAATTGTTAACAAATCTTAAAAAGATCCAAAAAATATATATTGCCTTCGGCGAGATGCGAACTCACAACTTCATACTCGACTCAATTGTTAACAAATCTTAAAAAGATCCAAAAAATATATATTGCCTTCGGCGAGATGCGAACTCACAACTTCATACTCGACAGGTCATGCAATATTTACACGAGCCAACTCCTTGTTTGTATTACAGACGAAATAGGACTATACTCTGCTTCCGTTCGCCTTCATCATTTTTTTTCCTATCATTTTTCGTAACGCTTTCGCTAGTTTACTCCCCAAGTCAAGCGTGCCTAAAGAAGTTTCACTTCAAAAACTTATCCTATGTTAGTAAAAAGAGAAACAGAGTAAAACATCAGTTGGCGACATGAATATGTGCGCGCACATGTCAGATCAAACTACCCGAAACTTTCAAATATTCCCACTTAACCTTCGCCCTTGACGCTGCAGCAATAAAGTTTAAAATCTGATAAAGAAATTTGACAAATGGTAGACCTTGATTTGCTGTCGTCTGAACATACATAAAATTAATACTAAGCGTTAAGCTGCATCCACCTGCGCAATATCGTGGTATACACCACTGGGTGTATCCGCGATCACACTGAGATTACTGTTGGTGCCGCCGCGAACATGCGTCATTAGAGATGCGCGTTTATTTCTAATAATGGCAGCTAAACCATTAATATTATTATATTACTAGAGTGAGAGAGAGAGAGAGAGAAATCGACGTGAAAAAATATATTATAAATTTTTAAGGAGCGAGTCGTAAAACCTGCATAATTAATATTAAACATTTCTGACTTAACTATCGTCGAGAGTCTTTCATAGTCATCATATCGTTTTTATGGTCTCACTGCTGGGCACAGGTCTCCTCTCATACAGAGAAGGATTGAGCGTAATCACCACGCTTTCTCAGTGCGGGTTGGCGATTTCAGACTTAAAGTCCAGGCATCCTCAAGATGTTTTCCTTCACATTGATCAGTTATTGGTATCCTAGATATACTTAGAAAGTACACATAACTTAGAAAAGCATTCATACTTGAAAGGCTGGTGTTAAACAGAGAGTCTATAAGTAAAACAAATGGTTAAGTAGACGAGAATTTATCTGAAACTACTGGGGTGACCATGAAAGGCTTGGCCAGTATTAATATTTTCTTTCATATGTTTTTTTATCTTTTTTAAGAAAACATTTATAATGAATTAAAAAATAAACATTAATAAAACCCCAATATTCGAAGAGATGAGATATCTATCAACCCGTACTGGGCTCGCAGGTGGATTATGGCCCAATTCTCACACAAACCTATGTCCCAACAAGGGGAACGTTAAAACATCATAAGCAAAAATTCATTAACATTTTTCTTACCAGGAAAACGCTGAGGAACAGCCTCTGCCACTTCTAACACAAATACTGAAATGACTTAGAAATGTAAGAACTCAGAGTCTTCCTACATTATTCCTAACGTTGATACATAAAAATTAAATGTAAATGATCAATAAACCCCGCCTGGCCTTGTTTACGACGCCAAATTATTTAGCTGTCGTTCTAGCAATCAGGGTGACGTCAGTATAACATCACGCTGTGCTAGGAGACTTGATTACTCGTTAGGTTATTACTTTTTCGTTTTCTACTACTACAGTAGGAAGTTCTGAGAGGTAATTACGGTACAGCACATAGCTGGTCTTCTTAAAATTAGTAATAAATTGTAAACCAATGGGTTGGTAGGTAGATGGATACCATAAGTAACGAGGAAACACCGTAAAAGGAAAACGTGTTCCATTGCAGCAATAAAACGGGATGGATAAGGTGACGACATTTATACGAATGAGATTTTGAAGGATATGAATTTGTGTACTACTGCATACTATAAATAATACTTACAAGCCAGGCTTGATTTATTTACATAAGTGTCCCCTAGATGGGGTAGAGGACGTCCACACAGTGCGCCGCCATTATAAGCACTATTTGTAAAAATTATAATGACCTCTTAATGAGGTTAATTTATTATTTGCAAAATGAAATTCGTTGTTATATATTGAAGGGTTACGTACCTACGCTTTTTGTACGCGTTCTTATTTTTGAATAGAAATAAATTTCACCATAGACGAAACAAATTATTTCAAAAAATTAAAATTCACTTTGATTTTAACGAGCACTGGTTGGATAACGTTCCATAATTGTTATTCTCAACATCACTTGTTCCTTTTACTTACCAAATCCATTATTTTTTATTTACTAGGCACATCAAAGGCTTATTTCTAAACGCTCTCCAGTACAATAAATTGCTGTTGTTCAATGTACCGTCACGTTCACATAAATAATTTGTAGGTGTGCTTGGTTGTATAAACAGAAATTGGAAACTTCACAAACACCCTCCCAAGAATCCAATTTTTATTTATTACGGACAATTATGGGTGTCAAATGGCCGAAGGAGCATGCGAGTCCTGGAGTGGAGATCGCGTATTGGCTTGAGTTGAGTAGTGTGTATCGCTCTTCTCCAGCTAGATGCTCGGATGACCTTAAGAAGGTGGCTGAGATAGACTGGATATCAAAAGCGGAGGACCAGGTAATTATGGTGCAGCCTGGGAAAGGCCTATGTGCCTTGACGCCACTGGTCTCAAGCCCCACTGTGACGATACCGACCGTAGCGCGGAGCTCGAGCAATGAGTATTTTTCTCCGTCCACGACTTCATCACCTGCTCGTCGGCGAGGAGGACACCGGTCGCTAAACGAAAAAACCCGCCACACTTTTCCCATCCACTGCAACTCCTGAAAGCCAGAATCAACAGTGGAGACCGCCAGAAAAACGCCGAGCAATGAAGTTCGACGAGTCCCGGAGAAACGATTCAACTGTCTTGGGCCCTGCAACGAAATAAATCAGAAAAGAATAGCGGAGGAGTAAGAAAAAAGATATTTTTTCCACTTCCCTCCATAACAAGCAGGATACAGAACAGAACTAGGCCAATCGGCACAAAGGGACATTATTGCAACTGGGAGAAGCCCAGATTGCAAGGACCACAGTATAAAATTTAATTAAGTTAATGGGTCCTAAGTAGGTATTAGCTGTTACAATTGATTCCAATAATAGGTATGGCAAAAGCGCCTGTACGCACGGAAATTGGTTCTAGTTTCTACAAGGTCCGTATAATAAATGACTCCGGATGTAACTTGTACACTATCCAACATAATATTGCGTTCATTCTGCCAAAGAACACACTCCCACAAGATGTGATGTGCGGACTGTTCAAATTCACAGTTCGATGTAGAACACTGACACAAAGGCGAAGGAACAAGTTTAAAAGAATACAGTTTACTTTTAAAGTTGCCATGACCTGTGAGAAATTGGGCAACGCAGTGGTCAACCTCCAGCCATGTCTTAGCCAGCCGATCGCCAACAGATGGAAAGAATAGATGGAGGTGCCGAAAGTAGGTGGGATAATTCCATCAAGGGCCGGCGCCCTTGATGGAATTATCCCACCTACTTTGTCATTCGGATCTTCCCAGGTCTTCCCAGACTTAATTCTGAGGTTTAAATAATCTAGAAATTTTATTAAAGTCGCGTTGTGTAACAAAATTAGTGTCCATGGCCTCCCCCCTCGCGGAGTGGTACATTGAAGCACGTCGTTGTACCTCAAGATCGACTGGAAAATCGCTAAACGAAAAGTCGAAAGGGAGGATATAATGCGATCTTAGTACGTAATCGCCCCTGCCACAATCCACGCGCTTTTGGCGGAAACACCTCTAGTCCCCGCCTGGACAATGACGGTGAGGCCAAGCTTCTAGAACATTTTAGAAGCTTCCTTTGAAAACATACGATGAGCACCCCTTTGTTTTGACCAGAGTCATCGAAAGCCAAACCCTATTGTTAGAATACACAGGGTGTATCTGACATCGTAACGCAAACTTCGCGAAAAGGGTAGACCGCATGAGACTAATAAAATTATGAGTCATTTATGTCGTTAATGAAAGGTTACAGAATTTAAAGTGTTTACGGCTCGGCCTTTGAACGTTGCAAGCGTGCCGCCGTGCGAGTTTGTAGGTATGATGTTGATCCCTGATGTGAACTCTATTAAATCAGCTGTTAAGATAGTTTTTCGAGTTTTGTTTTCATTGCGCTTTTTTGTGTAATTAGCGAATTAATTAATAGAATAGAATAGAATACTCTTTATTATGTACACCATATAGATTAGAGAACATAAATAAAAATATTTTACAAAGGGTGACACAATGGGCGGTCTTTTCAAAACATCAAAAAGCCGACGATAAATTCCACCACTGGGGGGTTCAGAATCATGTAGTGGATCCATGGTACTCGTTTGTGCGTCGATGTCAGATACACCTTTTGGTTATTGTGTGTGTGTTTAAAAAGAAATTGAAGATTAAGATTAAGAGAAGAAGTTCTATTTCATTACAGAAGCTGTAGGTATAGAGGACAGCACATCAAGCTACTACAATCTATCAGATTTCTTTATTAGATTTTCAGCTTTAGATAAAGTTATTGGGAATTTTTGACAGTTTGTGTAGCTTGACCTGCAGCTGTCGTTCGTACATTTAGCAAGAGTAACTTTCCCTTACAATTATAGTGGCTAAAGTAAAACTATAATTAAAAACTTTTTTACTTAACTTGCATTAGTAAGCAAGTTTACCAACACACTAAGACCGCTTTGGCGCCACGGTGGTGGTGCGGTCAGGTGATGCGTCTCAACAGGGTGGGTCGATATAATAAAGAAATTCACGAATGGACGGACGAAGTTGCAGGCTGAAACTAAGAACTAGATTGGTTGTTCTATAGGATGTATTTTGGAGAGTGGGCAAGGGAATTGCATGATTTGATTCCCTCATCTCCGTTCCACCATCGAACGACCCGTCGTACGACGAGTTTCCACTCTTACGTAGTTGACACCACTACGATCCGAACGAAACGCTTTGCCTCGTCTTTTATACCGCGTACATCGTGGGAGTACAACAATTTGCTAGCAGCGCGGCGGTGTTTCCGTCGGACTACAATTTGAGTGTCTTCTAGGCTAGAGTGAATAGGCTCTTAATAAACTAGGGCGCTTTACCACCAACAATGTCATCACTGCTTAACATCAGGCGGGATTGCGGTCAAGCACGTTTATAATTTATATAAGAAATGTAATAAAAATAGTCAAGCTTTGTTATAATTTATACATTTCGTGATATTAGCTGATTAAAAGCTACTATTCGAAAATGAATGTTATCCAAGAAGCTTTGAAGATCACGTTTCTCGAAACTTCAAAAGCGAAATGGTATCCAATTTGGGAGAAAACAATTGACGGTCGCAAAAGTGGCTTTGTCAACCGAGAAGCTTCTAGTAGATCTGCTGAGTGTTTTCGTTAAGACTTTTGTGTGATGCTTGATTTTTAGTATTATTGTTGGGTGCTGGCTGCCAACCTTAAGTGAAATAGAAAAAAATCCATGGACGACAGACGTTCGTGCGTTTTATAATTGAAATTTATTTGATGATTTAATTTAATTTATTTAATCATAACATCGGCCGCCGGCAGAAGTTACCACCCACCAGACAAAGCCTTGCCGCCAAACGATTTGTTGTGTTCCGGCATGATGTCTGGTGAAGCCGTACGGAGGACGGGTCTGAGCAGTTGTGTTGCGATGAGTGCCGGGTACGATGCGCCTAATGTTGTTGTGTTGGGAGTTTGGTCGTGGAGGGTCTTCAGATCAATCTCCCTTTGGCGCAGCAACGTTGGTCGTGTTGTTGGGTTTAACAATGCATCACCTCGCTCAACTGCCGTCTTCCTACATATTGGCTCAGTTTTTCTGAGTAAATAGGCTCTTAATAAACTTACCATCAACGATCACATCAGTGCTTACCACCAGGCGGGATTGCGGTCAAGTGCTAGTTTATAATTATTAAAAAAGACTTGTGGCACTCGGGGACTGCCGCGGTAAAGCTATTGCATAGCATTTTTTTTCTTTTCTTTTTTTTTATTTATTATTATTATTTTAATTTTTATACGGTTTGAATTCATTTATTTCTAAAGATTACAAATCACTTTACAGAAATAAATACTTAATTTGACTAAATTAGGTACATTTTTGTAGTCCAGGAATAGCAAGAACAATGTTAACATTTTGGTAATAATATTGTATAGTAAGAAGGTAGTTTCTAAAAGTTTTGTGACATCGCGCTCGCTGTACGATGACTAGTTAATTTGTGATTCTAAATCTAAGGGCACGTTTACACTATGAGCAAATAAATTTTTTTTAGTTATTTTAATTAATTATTTTATGACTTTTTAAGATGTGGCATTTTAGTAGTTTTTTAAATAGTAATAACGATTGTGTATTTTTAATTTCTTTTGGTAGTGAGTTATAAAGTTTTGCTCCCTCGTGTATAACTGTTTTTTTTCCATAGTTGGTTCTAGTACTAGGAATGTGTAAGTCTTGTGCTCGCCTCAGAAGACGTTTTCGCACCTGTATATTTTTTGTGAGTGTGATTTGTGTGTGTAAGTCTCTGGAAAGAATTTTACGGACTAAAATACATGTATTATAAAAATATATGTCAGAAATGTTAAAAAGCTTTGTTTCTTTATAAATTTTGTATGTAGGGGTCAAATAGTGATAGTGAAATAGAACTTTTATAATTCTATTTTGCGCTCTTTGTAGCTTTTCTAGATTAGTTTTAGCTGCTGAACCCCACAGTTCTATAAGGTATTCGATGTGCGGTTTCACCAGTGAATTGTAGATAGTGTGGCGGACTTTTAGAGGAAAGCATCTCACAATTCGACGTAATGCCCCCGTTAGGCTCAGTATTTTAGAACGGGTTTTTTCTATATGTGGTTTCCATGTCAGTTGATTATCTAGAATAAGTCCAAGATATTTCTCTTCATTTACTTTGTTTAGATTTACTCCATTGATACTAAGAGGTTTGTGATCTGGGACTTTTTTGTTTTTAGCTGCAAATATTATATAGTTAGTTTTAGATATATTGATTGTTAACAGGTTATTTAAAAACCACCTTTCCAAGATTGTGAGATCTTCTTGTGCATCTTGTATTATTGAGTCAATTGAGTTACCATAATAAAAAAGGCAAGTGTCATCAGCATATAAAGAAATTTGCCCCTTCAAGCCTATCTTGTCTATGTTGTTAATATAGATGAGGAATAAAAGAGGACCACAAATTGAGCCTTGAGGCACGCCGTAGTTGATTATCCTAGGCGTGCTAACATTGTCACCGATTTTGGTAACTTGTCGGCACCCCTGGAGGTACGATTCAAAAATTTTTAAAGCAATTCCAGTTATACCGATCGAGGCAAGTTTATCTATCAACAATCTATGACTGACAGTATCGAACGCCTTTTTTAGGTCGATGAAGATCCCTAAAGCAATGTGTCTCTTATCTATGTTAGTCTTAAGATTAGTAATTAAGTCTGTCGCAGCTGAAAGAGTATTAGACTTTGATCTGAAGCCATACTGTCGTTGAGAAAGATAGTTATGTGAATTTAAATATAGACTAAGCCGATTATGCAATAGCTTTTCAAAAACTTTAGACAGCACAGGCAGGACCGATATAGGTCTATAATTGTCCGGGGAGAGTTTAGAACCAGCTTTAAAAATAGGGGTAACTTTGGCATATTTTAATGAGTCAGGGAAGTGACCTTCAAGCAAGCATTTGTTGATACATTGAGTAAGACTAGGTAATATGAGATTTCTTACATATTTGAGTGATTTCACACTAATACCATCTAAGCCTGTGCTGGTGTTTGCATTCAGGTTATCAATTATTTTCCCAATTTCGTCAACCGTCGCTGGTGTTATCTGAGAAAGTGAAGCTCCATCCACAGCTTTGTTTGGCGTGATAGTGTTAGCCTGAGTGTTATGATATTTAGCGGGAATCTGATTAGCTAGAAGTGTACCTATACTAGAGAAGTAATCGTTAAAACACTCACATATTTCCTTTTCATCAGTAATTATCTCTGTAGATGATTGCAATTTAGAGGGAGCAACACTTTTCTTTAATTTATTGTTAGATAAGCTATTTATTAACTGCCACATCTTGAGGGGTTTACGCTCGCATTTTTTAAAAGATTTTTGATAAAAGTTACTTTTAGTCGCTTGAATATTTTCAAAAACTCGGTTTCTCTCTTTTTTGAATGCCTCTTCAGATTCTCGGTTATTTGGATTTCTCTTATAAATTTGCCACAGTTCATTTCTTTTGTCTATTTGTTTTAATATGTCCTTATTTATCCAGTCTCTCCTCGGAGGGTTAAGTATTTTAGTTTTAACTGTTTTGTTACTGTTGATTGCTGACCGGATCGCTTCCTCTAATTTAATAAATTCTTCGCCGATGCTACTATAGTCTAAGTCCTCTAAAGTTTTATATAAATTTGTATACGATATAGCTTGGAATTTTACTTTTCTTATAGGCTCGGGCTTATACCTCTCGACTTCTACGAAAATCTGCTTATGATCTGACATGGTAGATTCTACAATAGCTAGATGTATTTTATGATCTTTGAGGCTGGTACATAGGTGATCCAATATACTCTTTGTGGTCGAAGTTTCTCTTGTGCAGTATTTAGTATCAATTTTGTTCAATATGGTGTATCCCTGTTCTAAGAGCGTATCTTTATATTCCAAGGTAGATCGGTTAGGCACAAGCAGGTTGTAATTAAAATCTCCAAATATAATTGTTCGTTTCCGTTTCTGGAGTTCATCCGAAAAGGTCTCAAGGAACTTTTTCGAATTGGTTCTTTCAGGTTTATATATTGCGCCAATGTCGAGAGAAAATTTTTCTAGGTGTACCCATATAAAGTGGTTGTCATCTTGGCATTTATCACTTATAAACTCATGTTTTATGTTTTTGTGAACAAATATTGACACTCCGCCTCCTCTTGATTGTGTTCTAAAGTTATAGTAATGTTTGTAGTTCGGTAATTGTAGGCTTTTAGCTTCTGTTTCGTTTTTAATCCATGTCTCTACTAGTACGACTATGTGAATGTTTTTAATTGTAGCCAGTATGCAGTTAAGTTCGTCTATTTTTCCAGGTTTTACCAAGCTACGGATATTTGCATATAAAAATCTTAGTGATGTTCGACTTGAGCCTAGGTTATCATAATTGCTAGCAATTTCGTAAGTAATTTTATCATGTCCAGTGTTCGATTTTAGTTGTGTGGTTTCAGTTAGTTTTTTGATGGCTTGTGTATTATTTTAGGTGTATTATTAACATATTTTATTACGAGGTCTTTCTCACCATTTTGTATTCGGTGTTGTAGTTCTTGTGTCAATTTTTTCATGAACTTTTGTTGGTAAGGGGTTTGATCCGAGTATATTTTAATAGTTTCGTCCTTGTAGATTGATTTATTACGAAGTATCATTTTCGCATTTTCTTGAGATGGTAAGTAAACCTTTATATGACGAACCGTTTCTGATTTAAAGTAGCCAAGTCGATGAATTTTAGTGGGGTCTGGGCATTCAGGAAAAATAGTTTTTAAGATTTTTTTCACCTCAGCCCTGTCAGAAGCAGCTCGTGCCTCCTTACTGTCCTTTTTCACCTCAGGTATACCCACTATAATTATATTTTTACTCCTAAGTTCTCTTTCATGCAGCTCAGAAACGACATCTTCACAGGTGAGACACTCTAATTCTAGCTCTGCTGGTGGAGCAGTTTTTAGGTTTTCCAAGTCAGTCTCAATATTATCAATTTTTGTATTCGTAGCAGCACTAGCAAGTTTCAGGTCTACTATATCCGATTTTATGCGATTTTGTTCTGACACAAGTTCTCGCACAATAGACTGGAGGCTTTTCATTTCGTCCTTGATAGTTATTACGTCATCGGATATTTTGTTGAGGATTTCCTTTTGTGTCTCAACAAAACCACCAAGAGTGTCCATCATTTCCTTTCGAAAGTCGGCGAAATCCGCTTTTAAGTCCTCTAGTTCGGGTTCTTTCCTCTTCCGTAAAGTAACCTGTGACATTCTAGATTCTTCAGAATTAAGAGAAAGATCCAGTTGGCTTCCTCTACGGTTAGGTGATTCTGGTGGTGATCGCATCATATTTATCGTGGATGAGTGGAATTCTATGTAAGTGTAAATTCAACCAATGTGTAAGCGCCTTTATAATTCTACGTACTTGTTGAGTGAAGTAGTCAGCTTGGCCAGCTCTGCTATGACCGCATAGAGTAGGATGAATTATTGGAGCCTGTCTCTTTCACACCGCGGGTATGAAGGGCGGAGGGGTTCACTTCTAGCTTGCGCCGGCGACCGAATCACTGCGCTCAGTGCGTACGTCACACACGTTGCGTTATGGAAAAATGAGATTTTACTCGTTAACTTTGACTTTAAGATCAGTTGGCAGTATATTAAAATTTTTAGAAAAAGTTAGTAAAAATATTAACACGTCCACTCGCGACCGCTCTCTCTGGACGAAAAAAAAACTTTTTATTATAAAAATTTTTTAATTATTTATTATTTTCTTTTTTTTTCTTCATATTTATTTTTTATTTATTTCATTTTCTTTTTATTTTCAGCTATTCGATGTTGTACATAAATACCTATACACCTATATACTTTCTCATAAACAGCTGCTTATGTATTCGTCCGATTTCGGAGCAGCTCGTCTCGATTCGTGCGAGTTTCGTAGCGTCGTACAATACGTCTAATCGCACGCACACAACGCCGAAGACTGCCGAACTGAAACGACGTTAGACGATGTACGGCCTTCAAGCCACACCTCCGTGCCCGTCGGAGTAGGGAGCGTGAGGTTTTTTCGTTACGGAATTTCTGGATTCGGTCCCCGCGCTCAAGGCCCGCGATAGAAGCTATGCAATAGCTTAAAAAAAAGAAGTCGCTGGAAACCGCTGATTGCGGGAGACGCAGGACCGGTCGTCGTGGAGATCCTTGGGGGAGGCCCATGTCTAGCAGTGGACCTAGACCTGAACATTTTTCGATTGATATAATGATAATGATGATGATTTCACATTTATAAGGTCTGCGCAACCACATGCTATAATTGATATATTTATAAGATTGATTATTTAATATATGTTACAAATTGACAATCGATAGTTTATTTGTGTAAAGAATAGCCATACGAGTTCCATTAGTGCCAGTGGAAAATGTACTTTTATGTCCACGATCTGTCTTGGGAGTAAATATGACACATTTTGCAGGACAGTTTGTTAGAAAGTATACTTGTTATCTCTCTATGTACAGTACATACCTATGTACTATAGGTATTTAAGCCTACGGGGAGAATTAAACGACTATAAGATTCCTTTAGAATTATAATATTGTTAGCAGACCTTCACGCATTAGTGACTGAAGTAGCATTGACAAAAGGGATCTTTCCTTGGTAAAAAAATTGATTCTATTTAGTCCGCCATTCAGATTATAGAAATATATTGGAAATGAAATGAAATCGTTTATTAAGCAAGTAGGATCACTTTTACACGTCATATGTTTTTTTTTAACTGGATGAAACCGGCATTTCCTAACTGACTACCTCTGAGAAGAAATAGCCGAAACCAACTCAGGGATCATCGTCTTTTTTCAAGTCCAGACATTAAAAATGAAAATGTTTACAATAATTTACGTTATAATTACGCATATCTATACATATAATAAAACAGTAGGACCCGGTGTGTCTGTACATTGAAGATAATTGACAAAAATGGAGTCAGGGCGATAAAAGAAAACCAATGAAACACAAAAATTTTTTTTTTTAATTTTTTGTCTGTCTGTCTGTCTGTCTGTCTGTCTGTTTGTTCGAGCACATCTTCGTAACTACTGAATGGATTTTTATGCGGTTTTCACTAATGAAGAATGCACACTCCCGGGCAGTGTATAGGCTTTGTTTCATCAAAATCGGACAACAGACAAAAAAGTCAGTCTAGGTAACAATATTTGGAAAATCACTTAACTACCATAGCTTTAGAAGAAAAGGTTGTCATAGAGACATAATCTTGGAAAATCACTTAACTACCATAGCTTTAGAAGAAAAGGTTGTCATAGAGACATAATCAACAGCGTTGTCAAAAACTGTCATAACAATGAAAATATTAGTGTAATATGTAAATATATTAAATTATAGCGTAGTGTTGAGTAGAAAAATTAATACAGCACAGCATAGGTACAGCTTCTTACGCTAAGATATCACCAAGTCGCTGAAACTTAGGCATGAAGTTGAGCACCGTGTCTGTAAGCTGGATAACGAGTCTTGGTGAAGTAAAATGTTATCAGAACAGCGCCTAATTGTAGTATAATGCGTATTATGACCTGCAGAAATGAATGATATAAATGTAAGAATATAAATAAATAAGTGTAAGTATCTGTAGGTAAATACATAACACTACAACTATTAGGTGCGCTGCTCACGTTTTTTAGTACATATAAAATCCAATAGATGTCACTGTGCGATTTTATCATTTCTAATTCGTATCCATCAATCGAAATATAGTTTCAAAATTAATTTTATATTTGTGCTTTTTAATAGGTAAAAAATCTCAAAAAATATAACAACTTACCTGCTACGAATACGGATATTTAGAGATTGCTTTGCGATTTGGATTACTTGGTTTAGAGGATATAAATAGGATTGTGTTTAACGTTTTTATTTGGCTTTCTTCTTAGAAAATTTTATTTTGTTAAAAATAATAATACAATACTTAGAAAATGACCCGAAAAAGGTCTAATCTATCTACCTACACCAGAGCATCGAAAATAATGAGAATGACTAGATCTCAAGAGTCTAATGAAGAGAGGCAAGAACGACTTAGGGCAAGTCGTGAACGTATGTCATTGCATCGCGCGTCAGAAACACCTGTTGAAAGGGATTCTCGATTGACGGCTGATTCTGAACGCCATAGATTGTCTCGCGCATCAGAGACGTTCAGAGAACGGGAAGTTCGTTTGACTGCTGATCGTGAACGCCATACAACATCGCGCGCATCAGAGACGTTCACAGAACAGGAACTTCGTTTAACTGCTGATCGTGAGCGCCATTCAGTATCGCGCGCATCAGAGACTTTCACAGAACGGGAACTTCGTTTGACTGCTGATCGTGAGCGCCATACAGTATCGCGCGCATCAGAGACTTTCACAGAACGGGAACTTCGTTTGACTGCTGATCGTGAGCGCCATACAGTATCGCGCGCATCAGAGACGTTCACAGAACGGGAACTTCGTTTGACTGCTGATCGTGAGCGCCATACAATATCTCGCACCTCAGAATCCTTTTCGGAACGAGAATCTCGATTGACATCCGACAGGGACCGCCACGAACTGTCTCGCGCTTCGGAAACATTTACTCAGTATCTTGACCGCTTAAGTAATGATAGAGAAAGACACAGTATTGCTCGAGCTTTAGAAAGCGATGACCAACATCAACGACGATTAGAAGTAGCTAGAGAAAATTATGAACGCTTGCGTGAAACTCATAACACTTCACTAGAAATGGAAAGGGAGAGAGTAGATGCTTTACGGCGTGCAGAGACAGAAGAACAACGTGAGGACCGCTTACATGCTGATAGACTGCGACACGCACTGAGCAGGATGTCAGTTTCTTCTGAAGATTCTGATGATCCCGAAGAAACAGTAATGGGACATGAAATCCTTTCTTGGATAAATAAAGAAAAGAGTGCTTTCGTTTATACACACATGATAGATTATGCCTCATTTTCTTCCATCGGGGGAATGGTAGTTCAGTGTCAGTTTTGCGATGCTATGAAGTGGCCAAAAGAGACAAGTGGAATGTGTTGCTCAAACGGAAAGGTGCATATTTCTATTTTTAATAACATTCCCGAGATTTTAAAAGCATTGTTGGATGGGGATCATCCACAATCACATCACTTTTTGGAAAATATTCGACAATATAATAGCGCCTTTCAAATGACGTCTTTTGGTGCTAATCAGGTAACGGAAGGATATTTCATGCCTACTTTTAAAATTCAGGGTCAAGTGTATCACCTAATAGGGTCTCTGTTACCCGAAAAAGAGCCGAAGTTTCTACAAATTTATTTTGTTTCTGATTATCAAGAACAGGCAAATATAAGAAACCAAAACTTTCCTCAACTGAATGGTAATCTTATAAGGATTCTTCAAAATATGCTGCACGAAGTAAATCCCTATATTCAAAGTTTCAAAACATCATTAGTCATTTCCTCCACAACAAAACAATGAATACAAATTTGTCATTTACGCAGATAAAAGACTCGCAGCTGAACACCGTGGCAGATACAATTCTCCTGTAGCAAACGAAGTTGCAGTGGTATTGTTAGATCAGGAATGTGAGCGTCGTGATATAGTCTTGCGAACTCGAGATGACCGATTGCAACGTATCTGCGAAACCCATCGGGCTTACGACACTTTGCAATATCCATTAATATTCTGCCGTGGTGAAGATGGGTACCATTTTGGCTTAAATCAAATCAACCCCATTACAAGACAGCCTAACTTAAATAAAACAGTATCAGCGCAACAATTTTATGCATATCTTCTGCAAATAAGAAGCAAAAATTTTATTTACTTGCAAAGATTTCGAGGTTTATTCAATCAGTTCATTGTAGATAATTATGTATGCCAAAATTGAAACAGAACGCTTGGTGTACATACGCACCAATCAAAGACGCTTACGAGCAGAAGAATATGTGCATTTACGAGATGCCTTGCAGCAAGATGCAGATTCAGAAAATCTCGGTCGTTTGGTGATTCTTCCATCCAGCTTTACCGGCGGGCCACGTTATATGCACGAGCGTACGCAAGATGCTTTTTGTTATGTACGAAAGTATGGACGGCCGGATCTTTTCATTACATTTACTACGAATCCAAAATGGGATGAAATAAAACAAGAACTTTTGGCAGGTCAGGCCTCTTATGATCGGCACGATGTAGTCGCAAGAGTCTTTCACTTGAAATTAAAATTGTTGATGGACTTGCTGACTAAAGAGAATGTTTTTGGTTCTTCATTATGCTTCATGTACAGTGTCGAATGGCAAAAGCGCGGCCTTCCGCACGCACATATCCTTCTATGGCTGCAGGAAAAAATTCGTCCCAACGATGTAGACACGTTGATAAGCGCTGAATTCCCGAATCCCAACGAAGATCCAGTACTTTATGAAGTTGTCAAAACGCATATGGTGCATGGCCCCTGTGGTACCATAAATAGAAATTCTCCCTGCATGAAAGATGGACGTTGCACGAAAAGGTATCCCCGTGCGCTGACAGAGCACACAGTAACAGGCGAGAACGGATATCCGCTGTACCGACGTCGTTCCCCAGAGCTTGGAGGGTTCACTGCACAAAGTAGAGTACAAGGACAAGAAATAATAATTAGTAATATGTGGGTTGTTCCTTATTCGCCCTTACTTTCCAAAACCTTTGGTGCACATATAAATGTCGAAGTGTGTAATAGTGTATCGGCAATAAAATATATTTGTAAATATGTTAACAAAGGGAGTGACCAAGCGACATTTGCTCTACAGGGAACCGACCGAGATGAAGTCACCAGATACCAAACTGGACGCTACATAAGTACTTCTGAAGCTATATGGCGAATATTAGGATTTTCTATCCACGAACGTCATCCCACGGTCACACACTTGGATGTTCATTTAGAAAACGGCCAGCGAGTGTATTTTGATCCTGAAAATGTAAGAGAACGTGTAGAAAATCCTCGGCAAACTAAACTTTTGGCATTTTTTAAGCTTTGTCAAGAAGATGATTTTGCTAAAACGCTAACCTACGATGAAGTACCGTCCTATTACACTTTTGACATGCAAAGACGTGTTTTTAATCGACGAAGACACGGTCAACCAGTGGAAGGATTTCCAGGAGTTTATAGAGATGCTGCACTAGGGCGAGTATATACTGTTCATCCTAACAATAGCGAATGCTATTATTTACGTATGTTGTTGCATACAGTTCGGGGGCCAACTTCTTTTGCCTATTTAAAAACAGTTAATGGCATCCAATACGCAACATTTCAAGCGGCTTGCCGGGCACTTAATCTTCTTGAAGGAGATCAACACTGGGATAACACCCTCGAAGAAGCCTGTGTCAGTGATAGTCCCAAACGTTTACGTCATTTGTTTGCAGTGATGTTAGTGTTCTGTGGTCTATCGGATGCTCTAGCGCTGTGGCAAAAATATAAGACACAATTATCCGAGGACTTTCTACGCTTGCTTCAACGCAATTCAGACCAGCAAATAGATCCAACTGACGATAGAGTTATAAATAGTTCACTTTTATGTATACAAGACATAGTATTTTCGATTGGGGGTAATTCCTTGACCGACTACGGCCTGCCTAATCCTCAAACTCTACCCAATCAACCACGGGTAAATCGTGAATATAATTCCGAGACGAACTACAATATTGCTGCGTTAACCACCACTGTAAATGATCAGATTGGTTGTTTTACTGTAGAACAAAGAAATATATTCGATGTAGTCATCCAAAGCGTAAATAATAATGAAGGGAATTTATTTTTCTTGGACGCTCCAGGTGGAACGGGAAAGACTTTTTTGATAACAGCAATACTGGCTGAGATTAGGCGGCAAGGTAAGATTGCACTAGCAGTGGCTTCCTCGGGAATCGCAGCCACATTACTTCCTGGCGGAAAGACGGCCCACACGATGTTTAAAATCCCAATCGATTTAGACAGTAATGAGTCACCAACATGCTCTATCACAAGGAACTGTGATAAGGCGAAAGTGTTACAAGATTGCTGTCTGATCGTTTGGGATGAGTGTACAATGGCAAATAAAAAAGCCGTCGAAGCTGTGGACAGAACCCTACGTGATATTCGGCGAGATGAAAGGCCAATGGGCAACGTCACACTGCTTTTTTCTGGTGATTTTAGGCAAACACTTCCAGTTATAAGTCGAGGAACTAGAGCCGATGAAATTAGAGCTTCATTAAAGCGTTCCCACCTCTGGCCTCTAATGAAAAAGGTGCAATTGACGATCAATATGCGAGCACAACTAGGTGGTAATTTACATGCCCAAGAATTCTCAGATATTCTTTTGAAACTTGGAGAAGGTACTCTTTCTGAAGAACATGGTAAGGTGACGCTTCCAGAAACAGTTTGCCGAATAGTTTCTTCAGAAGATGAACTTATAAATTTTGTATTCGGTGACCTATCACATATAACATATCAGGAAAATTCTTGGTTATGTGAACGTGCGATACTCACTCCCAGAAATGACCAAGCTGCTGCAATAAATCAAAAAATTTTATCTGAAGTGATTGTTGATGACGTCGTTTATACGTCTTATAATAGCGTTCTCAACCACGACGATGCTACACATTATCCTGTTGAGTTTCTGAGTTCGCTTTCTGCAAGTGGTCTTCCTGCGCACATAATTGTGCTTAAAATAGGTGTACCAATAATGCTGCTGCGTAACCTTACTCCTCCAAAATTATGCAATGGTACACGACTAAAAGTAACTGCTCTACAAAGAAATTTAATCCAAGCTCAGATTCTTACTGGATGTGGCTCAGGGGAAACTGTATTTATTCCACGAATCCCACTCATCCCTAATAACTTTCCATTTGAATTTAAGCGCACACAGTTTCCAGTAGCCGTTTGCTTCGCCATGACTATAAACAAATCCCAAGGTCAGACTCTCAGGACTGCTGGTGTCGACTTAAGATCTGATTGTTTTTCCCATGGTCAACTGTATGTGGCTTGCTCACGAGTAAGCAGCCCAGACAACCTTTTTATTCTAGCACAAGGCGGTAAAACGGTTAATGTCGTTTATAAAGAAATTCTTTAAAGTATCTCCATTATTTAACTTTTTTTTTAATTTGCTAAATTCAAACAAGTAATTAAAAAAACTAAAAGAAAAAAGTATTTTTATTTTATGCATATATCATAAACAAGTGGAAAACTAATAACGGTTTTTAGATGTAAGTTTTATCTCTATGAAGAGCTCTTCCAGCCATGAAAAAGGTGAAAAGAGTTGCAAAAGTATACTTACTCAATATACTTCAAGCCCTGCCAATTTAGGTAGTTTCCCAAAAGTTCTAAATTCAGAATATCATAAAGCAATTTTTAACCAACAAAAGAGAAGAGAAAGCTTAGGACAATCAAAATTCCACGCGGACGAAGTCGCGGGCAACAGCTATAAATACTTTTTACTGATTAAAACGCAATACTTTTGTTGTATGACTACCGGTCGCCCGCGGCTTCGCCTGCGTGGTATTGCGTTTGTCACAAAAAGTGACTAGCATGACTTAAATTTTCCCCGTTTTTTCCAGGTTTTTTCCACATTTTTCGCCGTATTTCTGCTCCTATGGGTTACAGACTAATGTTATACAGCTTAAAGCTTTCCTCTATAAACTAATAAAAAAATATTCAGTTTGCTCCCTTTACCTACCATGCCAAGGATTATATCTACTATATAAAAATAAGTCCGGTTTTCCTCCCTGACGCTATAACTCCAGAACGCACGAACCGGTTTCCACGGTTTTGCATTCGTTGGAAAGGTCTCGGGCTCCGTGAGGTTTATAGCAAAGAAAATTCAGGAAAAATTCAACAGAAAAGTGGGGAAATCGTTTTTCACATACTTCATTCAAGCTCCGGCGACGGGGACGGGGACGGGGACGGGGACTGGGACGGGGACGGCGATGGCGACAGCGACTAGCCTGAAAAAATCAGTAGTTCCCGAGGGATAACGCGCGATAAACACTTTCTGTGAAAAAACGAAAACCACGCGGGCGAAGCCGCGGGCGGCCGCTAGTTACTTAATAACAATGCTTAACAGAGCGAGCAACTCAATCCCAAGTTTTTTTGTCTTCTAAATAATCTGTGATTTTATAATACCTCTTTTTGCAAAGTTTGGCCTTTATATAGTAGTAGTTTTTATATCGTTTAATGGGTAAGTTTCGAATGTCCATGGGAAGCTTGTTGTAAAAGTGTATACATTGACCCATGAACGAGTTTCCTACTCTGGAGACGGGTGTGATGTACAGCAAGATTGTGTTTGTTCCTGGTATTTATATTATGAACATCGCTTATTTTCTTAAAATTCGATTTATTTTTATGTACATACATAAGATTTTCAAATATATATTGTTAAGCTACAGTCAGAATGTTCACCTCTCTGAATTTTTCTCTAAGAGAATCTTTAGGACCAAGCTTGTAAATGGCTCGAACAGCCCTTTTCTGTAAAACAAAGATGTCCGCACAAGTTCCCCAGAGAAGAATCCCATAAGTCATAAGACTATGAAAATAACTAAAACAATTCTGACTGATACCCACATCAGTTATCTGTCTAATTTTCTTAACAGCAAAGGCGGCAGAACTACCCAACAGCTTCTCAATGTGAGGACCCCATTATAACTTGGCGTCAATAGTTAATCCAAGAAGAACTGTCGACTCGACAGGGATTTTCAGTTGAACATTGGTACTTAGCTGCCTGACATTTAGCGTAGAAAATTTAATGACTTTAGTTTTTTTTTCATTCAAAAGAAGGTTATTTACATTAATGGATACGTATATTTTATTTTATCAAATCAATTAAAAATGACAAATATAAAAGGCATCAAAGATCAGGAGTGGCGACTGGTGACGTCACTGCTTGCTAAAAAGTGTAGCGTGGTGCAGTGACGTCACACGAGTTTTCAACGCACTGTGTCGTCTTCATTTTTTGTTTATATGAAAAAAGTAAAAATACGTGACTAGTATTTTATGGAGATCTGACAGACAGATTAATTAGTTTTTTTTAGTCAACTACCCTATTATAAATAAAAATCCTAAAACCATCTATTTGACACCGTGTTTTAAATACGCTTGAATATTCGAATAAAACGCGTGATACATTGTTGCCTGAGCTACGTAAAGTTGCTATCGCAACCTCTACAGTATTTACCTACAATATAAATACGGGTAATACTGGCAAAAGTAATACATTCTAAAATCCGAGTCATAATCAACCTTTTTATCGTCCTACTGCTGGGCACAGTTCTCCTCTCATACAGAGAAGGATTGAGGGTAATCACCACGCTTGCTCAATGCGGGTTAGCGATTTCAGACTTAAACTTCAGGTTTTCTCAAGAAATTTCCTTCACCATGTAATCAGTTATTGGTGTCCGAGATATACTTAGAAAGTAAATATAACTTAGAAAAGTTACATTAGTACTTGTCTGACCTGAAATCAAACCAGCACACTCATAATTGAGAGGCTGGTGTTTTAACTATTAGGCCACCACGACTTTCAGGCCACCTCGACTTGTGAACCTCTATTCCCATTTTGTCGATCTACTACTAAGTAGCCATGTAATTGCGGAAAACTATATATATATATATATATATCAATTGTAACATAATAAAATCCTAATAAATAAAATAAATTCAACGAGTCCCCACAAAAAGTGCAAGGTCGCAGAAGAAGAACACCAAAACAAACACAAATCAATCACAATAACTGCCCTAGTCACATCATTAAGACTATAGAAGGCCCAACCATTCCCGTATACACATAACTGGAGGAAACGCTCCTCCTCCGGAGGTAAACTAATAGATGGATTAATAACATATTTCTGGTAATCACCACGGTGCTGACCTTCTTACAAGGCTTCTGCATCAGCAGCAGATGAGCAGCTAAAATTGCGACCAGAGTCCACAGTCACCAACCAGCTGAAGAGCGACAACCTGCATACCCAATGTAGTGCAATACTCCTTCCTTGAATATACAGTTTTCTGTACTGACACATTAGGTATGCCAATTATATAATTTTGTCAAATCTAGGAAAATTACATTACAATATGATTTCTTAGAATAAAAATTTCTTACAACATTATTTCGTACTACAAATATTTCTAGGGTTTGGATTACTAATATATTTTGTATGTCAGCGGCTTTGCCCTAAAATAGAATACCGTATAACGCTGTGGAAATAACTAAAATAGACTAAGCGAGCTGTAACGACGTCAGTGTATTGTCTTACTTTCCTAACAGCGTAGGCGGTTGAACTGAACCTTATCTATATATTATATGAAAATCAATGCCACTTCCTTTGTAATTTTATAACTCAAGAACGGACTCACCTATTCAAACCAAATATTTAGGCTTTGTTTTATCTAATTTAGTAGATGGTTCTCCATTTATCACGTTTTCTGTAACAAAGGAATTCAATGAACGGTGGATAATCATCTCATCTATATTTATAAAAATCAATACCACTTGGTTGAAACTCTTGGGCCGTGGGGTCCGAGTGCTCTTTGCCTTTTTAATGAACTGTCCAAACGGCTTGTTGACACTTCCCGTGACCCAAGGGCTGGCTTTTACCTTGGCCAGAGACTAAGCATTGCCATTCAACGCGGCAATGCTGCCAGTCTCTTGGGTACATTACCAGTCGACAGCGATGATGACGAATTTTTTGATGCTGTATTGTAATTTATTAATAGTTTTAATTAGGGTAATAGCTTTATTTAGTAATTTGTATTTATTTAGTTTTATAAGATTGTATATATTTGAAAATAAATATTAAATAGTCATTAAAAAAAAAAAAAAAAAAAAAAAAAAAAATTTAGTTAATATTTATACCACTTTCTTTGTAATTTTATAATCCACCAAAACTGTAATTGCACCAGATTGGCAATGAAAAATTGATGGCCAACTTTAATTGAAGCTACGACCTTATGTAACTGGTAAATCAAAAGTAGAAGTTTGTTTGATACCAAGTATCCCTATGATCCCAAGGGCAAAGATTTCACGTTTGTGGTCTGAATTTGGAGGAATCATGTTTTTCAAATAGCCAACTTTATGTTGCCTGTTAGAGTCGATACGCCCAGTCGTTTGTTTAATAACCAAAATTGTGGATTAAGTTTTAAAATGTTTTATGTTTCAATGAATAATTTTGATGATCCAATAAATTTGTTTTTATTATTTGACTTTATACGTAGAAAAGCACGTATCGGGCCGCTAGTACAATATGTAAAGAAAACCCCATCCGACAATCATCATGGTAACAATACTAATGAAAATTGAAATAATCTTTATTTGCCGCGAATTAATTCAAACTTCTCCAAAATTTGGTATTTTTTAAATAGTGACAACACCATTTATGACGGTATCATTATAAACGAATAGCAATAGGACCTCTTACCGCGTACCCTGCCCGCGTTCGCCCGCGCATGTATTGCCTACCCCGCATATTTTTTATTATTCAGTATTAATTTGCGTACTTTTGCGAAATAATATTTATTTTTTAGGGGGAGTTCTTTTTTAAGTTTAGCTCGGCTGTGTAGGCATTAGTAGAATCAGTTATCGATACCTAACAATACCTTCATGGATCTGTACCTAAATTGATATCTATCTGTACCTATATACATAGTTCTCCGTAGTGACACATTATGCCAATTATAATTTTAATTACATTATGCCAGTGTAATTCTGTAATATAGTTTGTTAAATCTAAGAAAATTACATTACAAAAAGATTTTCTAATACAAACATCTTTTAATGTAGTACAGAATACTCATACACGTTGTTTTCACCAGCGTATGGCTGTGTACCATAGACTCGGGAAACTGACCAACACCTGGATGATAAGGCTGAGGCACCTGAACGCTAGAGACACACATCTCGGATGAATCCCAGCATCGATAACATTGTACTTGGTGTAGAGATAAGTGCCGCTTTCCTTCCAATTCGCTCTATTTTTCTGAGTGAATAGGCAATTAATAAACTAGCGCGCTTTACCATCAAAGATCGCATCACTGCTTATTATCAGGCGGGATTGCCGTCAGGCGCTAGTTTATAATTATTAAAAAAAAAAGTGCATATTTATTCGGAGAACACGTCCTGTTTTCGGCCTACCAACAATGGATAGTTTCGTACCCAACCGGACCCTAAGGGCGTGGTACTTTCTGGCCGCGCCACAGTCGAATTTTGAATCGCAGTTAATAAGAATAAATGTACATAACATGTTCATTATTGTACGAAAAGAATTAAAAATAGTACTTTAGAGATTCGCCAGATATTTAACAAAATCGGTGGCGCGGCCAGATAGCATGCATTCTAGCCGCGCCACCGTGTACACTGCAACCAATTAGATTTTTATGTGTAAAGTTAATGGTAAATAATTTTACGTCTATACTTTGTTCTATTGATGATTAAAAAAACTGCAAAAAGTAATTATTTAGATGATTATCGAAACTTTAAAATCGGTTATGTCAAAAATAATAACAGTAGGAATTCTTGCAAAATAGAAATGACCAAAGCCTTCGTATCTTTTATATCAATACTGATTTTTTTTTTGCAACTACCTAGACTACTGCATTGGCTAACGACTATGCGGATACGTGTTATCAGTTTTTACAAATACAGTGTGTTAGTTTATGCATTTAATAATCCATCAATTCTCCAGAATGAAGCGTGGAAAACGACTATCCGTGAGTCTTGAAGAACAGATATCTGCCTTTCAAGAGTATAAGGATAAATTTTTCAGTATCGACAAATTACCAACTAGTGAAAGTAATATATACAAAGATGTGAGTAGAAAGCTTTCTTCACGTATGCCGGCAAAAGCATTATATCTGTCTGCGAAACGAAATTTTCTTAAATTATTTGGTGAAAATTTGCCGGTGTGTAATAAAAATGTTTTATCAGAAACGACTAGCTGATGCTGACTCACTTAAAAGTTTTACTGCTCATAATTCTAGTTCAGAATTGGATAGTAGAAATAGTAAAGAGATTGAATCTTTTGATGTAAGCGATGAATGTTGGCAAGAAGTTCGACCAAAAATAGTAACACACAAAAGGAATGATCTAGATAAACCTAGGATTAACACTCATTCTAGAAAACTACTACCAAAGTCTAAATGGACATATATCTTTAGTGAATGGATTTGGAAGTACACGAATAACCGTTGCGTGTAGTGTTTCAAACACAATTATGTCAGCGATGATTATAATATTAAATGTACGAGCAAATGTAAAGAATGCAATGGAGAGATAACTGTACTTACAAGAAAAATCGGTAAATCAGTTAAAATACACACATCAAAAGTGTCTAGGGATCAAGCATTTTTATGCGGATTTCTTGAGATTGAGATGTGGCTTTGTAATAAATTTATGATTTTATAAATTTATATGGATCCTTTTTGGTGCATTTCATAATTTGAATCAGGAACTGTGAATCAAATTCGAGTAAAAGATGAAAATCAGCTGTCAATATTTTCCCTATAAAAACATACAACGCATTGAAGACATTATTAGTGCTACTGTTTCCCTACTACTGATTAAAACCAACGTTATTATGGAGCGGCGACGTCATTTAAGTAGGGAAGAAATGCTCAGAGCCGTGGGAATGATAGAAGCTGGTTCCCGGCAACGTACTGTGGCTTTAGCTCTGAATACAAGTCAGAGTGTTATCAGTCGACTTTGGACACGTTACCGAAGCACTGGTACCGTGGCTGAGCGCCATAGAGGACGGTATCGCTGCACCACACGGAGACAAGACCGATACATTCAAATCTTAACTCGAAGAGCTCCAACAATAACCGCCATGATGTTAGCCGTGAGGCTTCATCACTCTTCAGGGAACTTAATTAGCGACCAAACAGTCAGAAACCGCTTGCATGAAGTGAGCCTTCATTCCCGAAGACCGCTACGGGTACCACCTATAGCAATGCACAATCGTAGGATTCGATATCAATGGGCTCTTGAACACAGAAATTGGGCAGAAGAACAATGGCGTTTCGTGTGCTTTTCTGATGAGTCTCGTTTTTGTATGAGACCGGATACAAGACGTATACGACACTGGAGAACCCCTGGACGCCAACAGCGATTAAAATCCTGCCAGGAAGTCCATCCTTATAGTGGTGGAACCATCATGGTATGGGCTGGTATTTGGATCGGCGGAAGAACTGAGTTGATTTGGATCAGAGGCAACCTCAACGCTCAAATTTATGCTGAGACGATTGTATCAGACGTCATCGTTCCTCTACAAGTGCAAATCAGTCCCTTATTTCAGTTAATGCATGATAATGCACGACCGCACACCGCAAAAGTTGTAAGACAGACTCTCGCCGCAGCTAACATCAATGTCCTGCCCTGGCCTGCTCAGTCGCCAGAATTGAACCCGATTGAGCATGCATGGGATATGCTACAGAGAAGAGCTCTGCCGAATATGGAGGGTATCCAGTCGCAAGAAGACCTTTTTTTGTTGTTGCAACGAACATGGGCGGCCATTCCACAGCGTGATTTGGATGAACTCATTTTGAGTATGCCAAACCGATGTTCTTGTGTTGTTAGTGTTCGCGGTAGAAACACGGATTGTTAATTGTTTAAGTTACCCAATAAAATTTTAGAGAAAACGGTTATTTCAGTCTTTTTTTCGAACTTTTGTGTTAGTGGTTCAAATGTCAAATATCCCTTTATTAGGAAAATGGCAAATTTCTTTATTAATGCAAAGGTGACTTGGTTTATCGTTACAGTGACAAACGAAAACACTTTATTTGATGAATCCTTAAAGAAAATTTTAATTAATATCAATCAGGAGAAAAGTTATTGCAAAAATATATGTTGATCCCTAGACACTTTTGATGTGTGTAGATTGTGTTTTTGATAATGTCGATACAAACCTGATACGTTCGAAAAAAAAAATAAACTGACATCTTTTCAGAAGAAGTGTTTGGCACAGAAATTAGAAAACAAATACCCAATTCTGTTACGTAATAAAATGCTTCATGAAAATATGAAAGACAATGATGCACAAGAACCTCCTTTTATACCTACGTTAAAATCCTTACATAACATCTGCAACAAAAAGAAATACTATCACAAAATCGTGGTTATTGCGCTATGGATTATGTCTTTTACAAAACCCTTCGATAGTGTAGTAAGATCTGTATCTGTTGTGCCATTTTTTGTTTATTATTGGACTGAAATGCAACAATTATTTTATAAAAAATATCTAAGGAAATATATACTGTAGTATAGATGCAACGGGGTCAATTTTTAAAAAGCTTATTCCACCTAATGATTTTACTAATTCATACGATTCCAAGCATTTATTTTTATATGTAGCAATGCTCAAAATAAAATCGACTTCAGTACCTGTAGCACAAATGATATCTGGCAGTCAAAAGCTTGAAACAATACATCAATGGTTGCAGAATTGGATAGGAACAAAGGAAACCCCCAAAGAAGTCATTTGCGATGATTCTGCAGGACTAATTGGCGCAATAGTAAAAAGTTTTACGAGATTTAGTACAACGAAAGAATATTTTTATAATTGTATGAACATTTTTTAATTATCTGAGAAATTTCTGCCGGAGTGTTTAGTTCGTTTGGACACATCGCATTTCGTGAAAATATTGTATGCTCTTGATTGCTTCAGATTTATAGATAAGCGCGTAAAGCGGTTATATATGAAACATCTTTTACGCTTAAAATCCTGTATCAATTATACAGTATGTTAAGAAAACCCTGTCCGACCCGTGAAGGTGTTGTTAGGTATCGATAACTGATTCTACTAATGCATTCAAAACCGGGCTAAACTTAAAAAAAATCCCCCTAAAAAAAATAAATATTATTTCGCAAAAGGAGGTAACTTAATAAATGTACGTTGACCACCCTTCGCCTGACGCCTGCGGGGGGCGGGCGGCAGGACACGCGGCACGTGGTCGCAACGCTATTCGCTCATAATAATACCGGTGTGTCACTTTTTAAAAATTACCAAATTTCGGGGAAATTGGAATTAATTCGCGGGAAAAAAAGATTATTTCAAAATTCATTTGTATTGGTACTATGATGAATACGTAAAATTTTATATTATATTTGGTCATGTGTTTACCTAACCTTTATTATACTTATGGGTCGGACACGGTTTTCTTAACATACTGTATAAAAGCAAAAGAAATAATTCATCAATTAGTTATCGTGGCGCTACATAGGTATGATCGAAATTTGAAGGATGGTACAGTTACTAAATGTGAAGAAGTAAAAGAAAAGCTTAAAAATGATAAAGATTGTTACGATGGCATTATAATGGAGAATTTTAAAGAGTTATTACCGAACGATTCAAGTATTTTATTAGGTGAAGATTCTGGACATAGTTCAATAATATCTTGGTATAACTATACTGTTGATTCTGAAGAAAATCATAGTGAACTATGTGATGAAACTGACTATGAAAATATGTTCTATTTACCTAGCTTTACCTTGAGTTACAAAAAGATATTGGCAAAATTACCTCTTTGGTCAAACGTAATGCTACCATTTTTTTTTAAATCTGTAGACGAGCTAGCAGTAGCAATGTCGAAAGCTAATACAAGACCGAGAAAAAATTGCTTATTCACAATAGGAACGGACTGACTCGAATAGATCATTTCATAGAATAGCACACTGAGTTTTTATCTGGGGAAATTAAAGCTGCACAATATACTTATTCTAACATATTTAAAAATTGGGATAAATATAACGAAACCCCGGAGGTAATAAAGCTAAAAATTAATAGTAAAGAGGACGAAGAAAGCTTTTATAATGAGTCTGTGTTTCGAAAGAATCCTGTACTGCAAGAAAATGGCGCAACAAAGCAGTAAATATGAAAACACTACCATTAAGAGATGCCGTGGCGCCAAAAAAACGTTACAATAAAATTGATTTTTTACCTAACTGCAATATTTCAAGCTCTGGAATAAAAGGCGTCATACTAAGAAATACCAGTGCATTTGACGCATTGACACAGGGAATCGTAGTAGCTTGTACTGAAAAATCGGAAATATCTACGTTCGTCAACTCGCATTTGTCCAAATTCTCACTAATAGTCGGTGCTTTGAGACACAAAGATTATACTTTTGACATTTGTAAAGAAAGAACAGAGTATCTGAGACCCCTTTTTCAAGAGCACATTCCAAGGCAATGTCGTAGTCTATAGATTGCAGTTGCAACGTCACCTATATATTAGAAAAGGTCTTATTTAATAATATATTCAGCGGAAAATTAACAAAATCTTGTTCTGAATGCAACCATGGTCTGGTTAGAAACTGTCCCACAATTCCTTTAAATTTAATTATTCTGACAGACCGTGGTTTGTCCGCCTTAGATGAAGCCGCTATAATTGAAGATTCTGAGTATGATTGTAAAACCGATGATTGTAAAAGAAAACAAAGATCGAGATTAGAAATTTCAAATTATTTCATATTTTTGAATTGGATATGGATCTTTCTCTAAACGACATTCCTGAGGAAATTATTTTACAAGACAAAATTTTTGCATTGGGTGCAGTAATCGAATTCTAGCCTCCTGTATCAAGTGATGACTCTGGAGTAGGCCATTATAAAGTACATTGTCGACGTACAGTGAAAAAAAACTGTTGGGAATGTTACGACGATATGTCCAAGAAGGTGTTAAAATTAAAAACAGATACAATTCTAGTACACTCTCATTTGATTATCTATACTAAGTCATGAATTGTTAAATAAAATAATTGCTCTTTAAGATAAACATTTTGTAAATCAATGGTTTTATTGAACAAGCTAACCTTGTATTTTTTTCAATGATAAGCCAAATTTTCAGGGAAGGTTCAGAATTGAAAGGTTATATTAATATGAGGAATGAAAAAAATATACAAGATTTTACTCGTTTTATTCGTGTGACGGCCCGTAAAGTATGAAAGATAGAAATTATTTGTACTTTAATTTCTGGTGTTTTTTTTTTACAACATAGTATTTTTAATTTAGCAATATAGATATAGGTATAATGTATAAGAACAACGATCGTAACTGACTGACAGTTCGGCCATAGAAGTGTTTTAGTTTCGGTATTATTAAATTTATCATGTAGGTAATGAATGAATTTTACACTATTCCTCATTACCAATAGAACAAACAGTCATAAAAATAGTTGTACAATTGTTTACCATTAAGTTTACACATAAAAATCCAATATGTTCCAGTGTACACTGTGGCGCGGCTAGGATGCATGCTATCTGGCCGCGCCACCGATTTTGTTAAATATCTCGCGAATGTCTCAAGTACTATGTTTAATTCTTTTCGTACAATAATGAACATATTATGTACATTTATTCTTATCAACAGCGATTCAAAATGCGACTGTGGCGCGGCCAGAAAGTACCACGCCCCTAAGGGCCTGTCTGTCTTCGTTCTTCCTGTCGGCCTTACTGATCACGGTTTCCATAAAATTTTCACACAATAATATTTATCTTCTTATCGCTATAACACGAAACACTAAAAACAACTAAATATATATTAAACGGCGCCCCTAAATATATATTTTTTGTTCTCATACAGACAAAACACGTCTGATGATTATAGATACTCGTACTTGGACGGTTGTTTAATTTCAGATATCACAGAACAAAGAGAGATCCCCTGTTGACAACGCGACAAGGCTTAAGGAGCTATTTTTTGGACAGGTTTCACTCCTTCAGCTTTAATAACGACAACATAAATAAAAATAAATGTTCTCTTGTGGCATACTCAAATGCTCAACCCTGTAAGCTGTTAACTGCATATCAAATGAATCAATCACGGTCACCCGTAATAAAACTCAATATACTGCGAAAGTGAGTTGGGTAGAGTTTTTTTTTACTAACCGCAAACCATAAAGCTTCAGGGACATCTTTTCAGAACCTACACGATCCCGATGTAGATCAATCGAGACAAATTATATAATTCCTTGTGTGTTATCGCAACTACACAAGCAGCCGGTGAGAGGATCGTCTAGAATTAGATTTTGTTTTTTTTTCTCTATAAATCCTAGTATGTAAGCTTATTCTTTCGCCAACCCTGACTTGCAACTTGTCAATATACGTCAAAACTATAAAATAGGTGTATTGTATTGTGTTCAAAAACCGGCCAAGTGCGTGTCGGACTCACGCACAAAGGGTTCCGTACCATTGATTTATGAAATTAAAGGATTTAAGTAATTCGTAAAATGAAAGATTACGCGGTAATAAGCGGTTTACGGTTTGCGAGGTATTAAAAAAAAACTACTTACTAGATCTCGTTCAAAACAATTTTCGTTGGTAGTTTTTATAGTAATGTACACAATAGGTTTTTTTTTATTTTTGATTTTCTTATTTTTGAAGTTAGAGTGGGGGGATCAAATTTTTGCCACTTTGGAACCGTCTGTCACGCAAACTATTCGGTTTAGAAAAAAAATATTTTAGAATCCTCGATATTATTTTTGAAGGCATATAAGGCATACCCCCCACACGTATGTGTTTGATGAAAAAAAAATTTGAGTTTCAGTTCTAAGTATGGGGGCCCCCCAATATTTATTTTTATTTTTTTAGTTTTGCATCAAAATCTTAATGCGGTTCACAGAATACATCTACCTACCAAGTTTCAACAGTATATAGCTCTTATAATTTCGGAAAAAAAAGGCTGTGACATACGGACGGACAGACGGACAGACAGACATGACGAATCGAACAATTTATCAGCTGTGTGTAGACACAGTCATCGGCGTTGTATATTGAACTTTTGAAGAACACGTTTTTTTTCTACGGAGCGGTTTATACGCAATACTGTAATGACTTTGAGATTGTCATTATCAACAACCTTTTTATCGTCCCACTGCTAGGCACAGGTCACCTCTCATACAGAGAAGGATTGAGCGTAATCACCACGCTTGCTCAATGCGGGTTAGTGATTTCAGACTTATAAAGTCCAGGTTTCCTCAAGATGTTTTCCTTCACCTTCAGTCATTGGTGTCCAAGATATATTAAGAAAGTACATATAACTTTAGAAAAGTTACATTGGTACTTACCTGACCTGGAATCGAACCCGCGCGATTGTGGTATGCAATAATACCTAAACTGAGTAGGTAGTATACATTATTCTTTTTTGTTTTTTTTTTTTTTAACTTTGACCTACACTAGGAATTGCTTCTATATTGTGGGTGCATTTATAAACATGTAAACTCGCATACACAAACTGCCAGACTCTGAACAATTAATTGTAGGCCATTCAAATATTTGTCTTGTGCGAGAATCGATCCCATAAGTATATATAGTATGTACAGTATTCAATATTGAACCGTGCCGTGTAGGTATAAAGGACGTGTTTTTGAGGACACGGTTGACGCAGCTGAAGGATCGACTGCTGCGTTGCGAGACGCCGGTTCGACTCCCGCACGGAACAAATATTTGTATGACTTGACAGGTATTTGTTTCGGATCTGGCACTTTGTGTTTTAATAATATAACTGCTCACCAAATGATCGAATAAATGTAAATATTCTCAAAGTAAATTTAAATGTGCGAGTCAAGTGAGTTTAAATGTTTTAAACGCACTCACGATAAAGGAAGGATCATATAAAAGGTATAAAAAAAAAATATTATAAAATACACTTCGGCCATAGCTCTTCTTACAGGAACCTGTCGAGACCATGCGTGCAGGGAACACGTACCACGAACGACTTGAAGTACGTGATATGGCGTGGCTCCAATAAATCGGCCCTCACAGTCCAATTAGACTTGACGCGCAGATACTCCACTATCTCCTCAGCCTTCACCTCAAATATCAATTTGTGTGGATATTGCCAGCTGAGCGTGCAAAATCCTTCAAAAGATTTATTCAGAATTTTGAAATTATTCCATTGTATGAGATTAACTGGCTGACCCTTCACAAAACTTGAATAAATGAATGATGTGAGAGACATTTGGCTGCGTCAGATATTTATTATTATTCCTTCAAGTGACATTGGTCTAATTTTAACCCTAAATATGTGATGGTAAGTAGCTAGCCAGCTATATTAAAGTAAAGCGCGAGAGCAGAGAGTGAAAATCAAAAAATATTACGATGGTGCCAGACTTAAAATAGTACCAACCCATATCCTCTGGTGGGTGTCGTAAGAGGCGATTAAGGGAACTCCAACCAGGGAAGCGGGCAGTAGCGCTTCTCCTGTGGAATATCAAATTACTGAAACAACTAACAAATTACAGCCCACCTGCCAAGCATGGGGGCATTATGGCAAACCCCAAACCAAAGCAATGAAAGCCTTGCGGGAGGCCTTTGTCCAGCAGTGGCAGTTCTATAGGCTGCTGAAGAAGATAATGAATAATAAAGTCATGTAAACTTAAGACAGTCGTATTCATTTCAATGATATTATTTCAGTCAACACACTAACCTGCCAATTGAAAAAATAAGGAAATAAAATTGAATTCAGTTAGCTAGCCTGACGCTTCCCAATTAAGACCTTCGTTAATTTAAATGACATCATAATTAAATCATTATCTGTCCCTAATATCTCCATGTATTTGTTAGCTGCTTACGTACACAAAGCTTAATTAATTAGCTTTGATAATTATTGTAAATTACATAACTTCAATATGCGACGTAAATACATGTTATGTCGGCTATAAACTTTTTAGAGAGGTTGTTCTATATAACAGCAATATAATTTAATGCTATTAATGAATAAAGACTAATGTACACGGTGTAGTTTAATTGCCTATGGCATACAATAAAATTGAAGCAACTACTAAGACTTTCATTGTCTAAAAGGTGCTTAGACAATGCAACTTTTATTGTTGCTTCAACTTAGTGAAGGCATAGGCAATTAAATTGCACTGTGTACTAAAATCAGTATTAAGGCTAAATAATATTTAGAAGTAGAAAAGACCCCGACTTATGGGTTGGTTGCGTTGGTACCCTAGAAGGCACTTTGTATAAATAATTCCTGAAATCGGTGAAGGAAACTAGCGGACATATAATTTCTACCAACCCGCACTGGATTATTTAAGACTGGCTCCCTCTCACTGAGATGAGATCTGTTTACCAGCAGTGGGAAATCTATAAACCAATTATGTTGTTAGCGGGTAAGGCTATCTAATAGTAGTTGGCAAAAGAAACAATACACATTTTGGTGGTGGACCATTGTTTGATGTTGAGTTAGTAAAAATTTTAGGTATTTAGGGTACAACATTTTTATTTCGTTATAGCTTTCCGCCCGCGGCTTCGGTCGCGTGGAATTCGGTTATATCGCGCGTCTTTTTTTTTTCAATAAAAGATAGCCTATGTTCTTTCTCAGGGTCTAAAGATTGTCTGTGCCAAATTTCATCAAAATCGATCGAGAGATTTAAGCGGGAAAGCGTAACAGACAGAAAGACAGACAGACAGACAGTTTCGCATTTATAATATTAGTATGGATTCTGGTACTAATAGAAAAATGTTACCAGAACATTTTTTTTTAAGCCTTTCTTATGTCAAATGGGACTTCAACCGGCCTTTTACTAATATTATTGCAATAAAGAAAAAGCTAGAACAAGAAAATATTAAGATTATTAAGAAAAAAAAGTAGACATTTTAGCCTGAGAATTGCTTTTTGATAGTATTTGAAAACAAGACATTGTTACAGAGACTATCGCTGTTCCGATGTTGATAAACACAACAGTATTAAAAAAATATGTAGGTGTTCTGTTATATCAAGCTTATGAGGTGTAAGGGTAATGAAGCGAAATTCCAATTTGACGTTTCAATTTACCACGCCGAACTTTTTCGGGAAAAGTAGAAAAACCGTCGACAACGTGACGTTCAAAGGCTGATTTTTCAATTGATTGTATTTTTTTATTCGTGGAATAAAATTGACATCTGGCAAATTTTGTTATGGAAGAACTACTGCAGTGTGACAAGAGTCAGTGTGTGTTGCCAGTGATGACTATGGAACTGAGAAGTGATTGCTAACAATGGGCCTTATAAGAAAGCTAAGAAAACTCGAAGGGCAATAGAGAGAGCTATGTTTGGGGTTTCACTGCGTCATCAAATCAGAAATGAGGAAATCCGCAGAAAAACGAGAGTAACCGACATATATAGTCCTAAAAACAGCAACACTTTGTGGCAGTGGGCCGGACACATTGCCCGTCGGACCGATGAACCATGACGCAGCGTGGGTAGGCCTCCGACAAGTTGGACCTACGATCTGGTCGCGGACAAGGTTGCGGGAAACCGCCGGATGCGGGACGGGCATACGCAGGATCGGTCGTTGTGGTAATCCCTGGGGGTGGCCTATGTCCAGCAGTGGGCGCATTTAGACTGAAATAATGATAGACGATGATGATGAACTATTCGGATAGTTTATCTGGCGTTTGAAAATCCAAAATATGGCGCTCATTCACTTAGATTGTTTAGTCAATAACATTTCGACGACAAATTAGAGAGGCGATTTGAAAACATGAACAGAAACTTTTCCCAAAAATTCAATTATAGGCATTAATAAGTAGAAGTTCTTGCATAATTAAGAAGTTAAACGAAAAAAACCATTTACAAATATTTTTAATTAACTTAATAATACAATTAAAAATATAGGTATATAAAGACTGACCGTTCCTTAAACGGAAAGGTAATGAGTACCAATTAAAATTCCAAAAAAAAATATTATTACAATGAATTTACTAATTATTTAAGTTCAGTTTCGCTAAAACTTCAAACATTTTTATAATTTAATCAATAACCTCACTTTGAAACAAACCTTATCACTTTAGAATAAAGTCTATAATTAACTTGAAATAATATCAATTTAAAACATTCGTTTGTATTGACTTTAGTTTAGTTACAGTATATAGGATTTTGTCAAAAATAGCAACCTAAACAAGAAATTGCCAGTAAAGACATATTTTGTCCTAAATAATAAAACCGGTCAAGAGCGAGTCGCGCGACAAACTTATACGATGATTTTTGAATAGAAAAGCATAGAATAGCATACTCTTTTTACATACATCATATAAATTACAGAAGATAAATAAGAAGAAGAAGAGTGACAAGTGAGAGAAGGGTGACAATGGGCGGTCTTATCGCCTGACCTGGAATCGAACCCGCGCACTCATACTTGAGAGGCTGGTGTTTTAACCACTAGGCCACCACGACTTCATAAACAGGAAATAATATATGCAGTAAAAAGAACAAAAATATGAATAAAAAAAGCAGGAAGGAAGCAAAAAGAAAACCAATAAGCAACATAAGACTCAATCTTCAATCAAGAGGACGTGTGATGATGACTCTCCAATTTTAGTTTCTACTGACGAAGAAGATAGTGGGAAACGATGATGCTTAATGCTCAGTATGTCAGAAAAATTTTCTCACGGTATAAATGGAAAGAAATGGAAAAGATGCGCAAAATGTTTCCAATGGATGCATGAGGATTGTGTTGAAAATCCAGGAGTACATTTTTTAATTATAATTTGTATAAAAAATTATATATATATTTATATTTTTAAATGAACAGACAACTGTGCTACTGGGGAGTTTCTTCCGCCACTTCTTCCCAGCGAAAGCACTAAGAAGTGTCGATGGGTGTGCGTTTTCGAGGATTGTCTTATGTGATATTGACGTTCAATAGTGCCGATTCTCAGCCTAAAAGAAAAATAAATGACTTTTGATTTTATCTTAACCGCTATCCGGTATCCACACTGCAACAATTTTTAAATGTACTTGGGAAAAAACATAACTTGTTGTAAAAATTATTGGAATCGATTCAGTTGCTTATTCTGAACAAACTATATTCAGGTTTCGCATACTTAAACAAAAAATAACCTGAAATAATTGTATAAATTATGTTTGTTTGATACCTTCTGAATTATGCAAACAGCTGGACAGATTTTTAAATTAAATTTGACACACAGGACCTAGGTAAAGATATTTGAACTATATACAATATAGAGACTTACGTAAATGAATAAAGTCAAAGTATTTCATTGCAATAGACACATAAAAAATCTTTTTAATGTCAAAATTCCATAATTGCGACAAATTTAATTGTACGTATTAAATAAAAATGTAATGGTAATTTAGTCATGAAGAAAGATGTTACTCTTTTAAAATGCTTTTAAATATTTTGCACACATTAATTGTGTACGTGAGATACACATATTGTCGTGGGGACTTGGGGATACCGGCCCGGATTACCTACATCCATTATATAATAAAAACATGTGAGGCCAATCAAACTACAATAAAATAAAATTACTATACCACAATTACAATTGGTAAAAGAATTAAAAATTAAGCCATTACATATAATTAATGAGCACCATATTGTGCAAGTCATTGTTTAAATAATTTAATATTAAGCATTTTTGTGTCGTTGTCAAATCGGATTTCAAAGCCGACCTAATTGTTGTATGTATTAGCGCATGTCGTGACAATGTATTAGAAGCATTCAGTTTGTACTGAAATATATTATTGACAAACACTCTCCCTAGCTACTCTCCCCTGACATTCTGACATTATTTTGTGTGGACTACATGAGGCTTGCACACATATATAGATACATGTGCTATGCTAAATATTAATGTTATAGTTCTATTTAAATTCAGTTTCATTTTTCCTTTACAGATATATTTTACGGACTGTTTCTTTTCCATTATCCCACAAGTCAAACGTGTCAATTTTACATTTACAATAAGCAATAATTGTAATTAATCTGATTAACTTACGATATTTTAAATAACGTCTATTCGTATTTGACCAACTCACCCTTGTACGTTGTCTATATACACAATTGAAATCACTTCGAAAGACACAAAAATGAGACACTAAAATTCCACTACAGGGGACCCAAATATCAACAACCATGAACACCTCAAAAAGCATTGCCCAGCAATGAGACTTTTAGTGCTTGAAATAGCGACAACAATATATTTAAACCTGACATCATTGCGTCAATTCAATTCAATTAGTTTCTGATCTTTTCGATTACTGTAAAGTTATTGTAAAGATACCATGCCCTTGGTATGTATATACCCTTTATGTTACACGTTGTATATGAGAGGAGACCTGTGCCCAGCAGTGGGATGATAAAAAGGTCGATGATCCGTGGGTGTCGTAAGGGGCGACTAAGGGAACTGTCACCGGAGAAGCGGGCATCAGCGCTTCTCCCGTGGAATATCAAATTACTACGATTCCCAACCCACCTGCCAAGCGTCGGGATTACGGAAACCCCCCAAATGGAATGAAAGCATTGGAGGAGCCATTTTTCCAGCAGTAGATCTCTATAGGCTTAAGAAGAAGAAGATATTTCTATGTTCAATAAACACGTCTATTTCATGAGTCTGTTTCCACTCGATACTTCTAGGGCCTCAACTTATAACCAACCTTGATCCTCAAACAACCTCAATGGATTTAGGTATGGGCCGCCAAAAGTTTGTTTGGACGTCTTCCTAATTGTTTCTTTACCTATCCTCTGCTATTTGTATTAACCTAAGTATACATTCTGAAATCGGACGGCCTTTCATATAACCGGCACCCTTTGCACGCCTGGTTTACCTATTTAATGAAATACTATTAAGCTGTTCAATTTGAATATAGTTTGAAATTCATGGGCAGTCATTTTGTAATCATTTTCCAAAAATTGTTTACCTAAAACAGAAAAAAGAATTCACAGATCTCGTGCCTTACACGACCTTCAAAAGGCTAAATTAATTTCCAATGTACCCTACATTGGAAATGAATTTAGCCAAACCAATATTTCCTGAATAGTTGTATATATATATATGTCTTTACAAAAAATGTACGAGAAACATAGAGCGTCCGTTATAAAACCCAAAATGGAGGGCCCCAATACAGCCTAAACTACTATAGATAATCACTTTATTTGCAAAATATACTCAGATTCAATACCCCGAGGACTTTTTCGAATTATGCCTCGTATCTATTATAGTCTCAGAGTACTCTTCGATTTCAGTTAAAAAGTCCCGAAAAAATCACATCACCTTTCGACATTTTTTCATTTAAAAAAAAAATCGATCCTATTCCAAATTTTTTGTGCCATCTTGTAGTTCTCATCAAAACAAAACTTTTATACCCTACTGAACCACGTAACTTCAAAATTGACGAAACCATAGGGAGATTTCACTGTCGCTGAAAATTACTTCCTACCAACACGATCGAAGAAACATTTCCAATGTTAAAATATCTATGGTAAGAAAAAAGACAAAAACCAGTTACAGGTTCTGAAAAATTAGACGTTACATCCACGCAAATCCACGATCATTCTCAGCATAAATACTCTTATCCGAGAGCTGAGCCCAGCGCTGTTTTCCTGCGAAAATCTGCATCACACTGAGATACTCTTATTATCCCTACTAATAATATTACAAACATGAAAGTTTCTATAGATGTTAATTAATCTTTAACGCAAAAACTATTGAACGAATTTAGATGAAATTAAAGTATTAGTTAGAAAATTCCAGCGCAATCGAAATTTATGCGGGTCAAACCTATCACTTATCTGCACAAATGTAGAAGCAATTTGAAAGTATTTTTGTAACCATATTTGAACACACACTGAAGCGTTAATGCTATTAATTTCCAAGATTATCTGATCTATAGCATATAAATTACAACCCTAGCAAACGCAGTATATCCTTGACTATAACAATTCTAATATATGCACTTATTGAAAATATTTTGCACAAACACATTTCATTAAAGAGTATAACAATTTTATAGCATTTTATGAACGCCATAAGTGACATAAAAACCAAAAAACAATCGCCTTGAATGGCATTAAGTACCATAAAAAAGTATGCTGCCAGTACGCTTTTAAAGTTATGCTATACAACCTCCTTCAGACCGTTTTATATACAGATAAACTTGTTAAACGATTACAAAATACAGAAAAATATTACCTATCATGAATTGTGAAGAGGAAAAATTCTAAACAAACCAATAAAAAATATCTGAATAAAATAACTCTTTTCACAATATTGCAGAAACGATATCGTAGAAAGCAATTTAATAAAAAGCCAGACATGACCTGATATTAGAAATGCCGATATATTCAACTAGGTTCTGTAATAAATCCTTTACTGTTCAAGCAGGCGGCTACTGAATGACTTGCCCGTGTCGGTAGGGCGTGCTCAAACTCTGTCCACTTTTATGACTATCATAAAAACGCATTTCTTCTCTGTTTCAACATTACCATTATATTTTATTTGCTCTTGTATGATGTTTACTAATTAGATCTACATATTTATTGTAAAGGGTGTATCTGAGATTGACGCACAAACGAGTACCATGGATCCAGTAGATGATTCTGATAATTTTTGGTCGGCTTTTTCATGATTTCAAAAAATATACTTGTAGTTTTTTTTCACTTTAGTTAGACCATTCATAATTGCTATATTTTTATAACCCAATAAGATTTTAAAGTAAAAATTATTTAATTCGCTAATTACACTAAAATGCGTAATGAAAACAAAACTCGAAAAACTATCTAACGTCATACCTACAACCCGCACGGCGGCACGCTTGCGACGTTGAAAGGCCGAGCTGACACTTTTTTTTAAACACTGTGAATTCAGTAACCTTTCATTAATGACATAAATATAATATTTTATTAGTGGTATGCGGTCTAGCCTTTTCGCGAAGTTTGCGTTACGATGTCAGATACACCCTGTATAACCTATATAAATATACACTGTAGAGTAGCTACAATATTAATTTGTCTCTCCTTCCTCTTGGTATTATATTCAAAGATTATCTGTAAATCAACGCTCTTAGCGAAAGCCCGCCCTTTGTGCTACGCTTTGTGAAATCGTCATATTCATCTTCTGAAACGTCTGTGTTGTACAAAATGAAGAGTATTCTATTCTATATTATGTATCTCTATCACTGAAAATGAAACTACTAATCCTTTCTTGTCCTATACAATATGTAAAGAAAACCCTGTCCGATCCGTGAACCAGCTAACCTAACAAGGTATGGTTAACTGAATCTAATAATGCCTACAAAGCCGGGCCAAACTTAAAAAAAAAAACCCCCTAAAAAAAATATTATTTCCAAAAAGCGAGGTAACTTAATGCATTTATGTGCGGTAGGCATACACGCGCGGGTGAAGGGGGGCAGGGTACGGGTCACGTGGTCGCATTGCTATTCGCTCCGTCCCAAATGTAGTTGTCACTTTTTTAAAATGACCGGATTTTGGGGAAGTTGTAATTAATTCGCGGAAAAAAAGATTATTTCAAAATTTATTACTATTGTCACTATGACGATTATGTAAAATTTCATATTTTATTTGGTCATGTGTATACCTAACATTTATTATTCTTTTGGGTCGGACGGGGTTTTCTGTACATATGGTATATGTCCTATGTACTTTCCTATCCTGCTAATAATATGCTTAAATACGAAAGAGGCAGCGTGGATCCCGACAAGGTGGATCGACGACCTAGTGAAGGTCGCGGGAAACCGCTGAATGCGGGAGGTGCAGGACCGGTCGTCATGGAGATCCTTGGATGAGGTCTATGTCCAGCAGTAGACGTCTTTCCGCTGAAATGATGATGATGATGATGAAGGTATTGACGGATGGACAGATATTTGTCACTCACTTACGCAAAAATTGCTGAATGGATTTGGATGAAATTTGGTACAGAGATTGTTTATAATCAGGATTTAACATATAGAGTAGAATTCATCATCATCATCATCATTATCAACTTTTTTATCGTCCCACTGCTGGGCACAAGTCTCCTCTCATTCAAAGAAGGATTGAGCGTAATCACCACGCTTGCTCAATGCGGGTTGACTAGAATTACATGTCATATGTTATTATTTAGAATTATTATCCGGCTATCTCCATGGGCTTTCCCATGGGAATATTCGCGGGACGCTACTTTTAGGTAAAAATGTAAATTAACTTAGAGTTTACTTAATTTACTTTGTTAACTTTATAAAGGAATGCGAATTTAAGTAGTAGGCACTGTTAAGAATTCACTGACACGGAGATTTATTCCAACTGACTAATGAGAATATAATTCTTCCAATCCCTTGATATTTGCAGCACAGTGATCTTAATTACCCTTTATTTATGGTTGATGTCAGAGAAAATAACTGAGCATTAATTCACTGAATTCGAATCTTTAAAATGATTATACGCAATCAATTTCTAAGTATTCTATTTAATAATATATTTCTATTTAAATTAAATTAATCTTTGCGAATAAATAAATCATCATTTATGGGACATTATTTTAGTATATTACATATAATATGAATGTTTTTAAGGGTTCCGGACCTAAAAAGCAGAAACGAGACCCTCTAATTAAACTCCTCTGTCTGGCTGTATGTAGGTATGTCATCCGGCTGTTTCTCATGAACCGTGACAGCTAATGTGACGTTTTAAATTTTCATAGATGATGTATTTTTGTTGCTGCTATAACATCAAATACTAAAACAAGAATAGAATAAATATTTAAGGGGGCTCCAATACCACAGACATGCTTTTATAGCCTTCGGTTTTAAGTTTAGGTTTTTATTTCATTTTCTTGATTTACTGTAACTTCTCAATTGGAACTAAACTTTGCTTTTCTAGTAAGTATTTATTTATTTTATTTATTCTTTTAAAACTACTATAACATTAAGTTGCCCCTCGGCTTTCTTTAAGTTGATATGAGTTTCAGATTGTGGGTTCGAACCCTGACAGGTGCTGGATTTTATGTAAATAATTTCATCACCACTGTTCTCAAATCGTTAAAGGAAAACACCGCGAGGGAACCAGCATATTCTGCAAACCAACATTCTAAAACACCCGACATCCACAAACCCGCACAGCTCGCGTGGAGGTCCAATCTCTCCACAGAGTCTCACATAGATACTTTTATCCCTGCAGTTGGGAACATTAAAAATATGAAGACAGTATATACGATATTTTTACTTAATACAAAACCTGAATATATGTAGTTTGTTCGTAATAAGTAACTGAGTCGATTCCAATAATTTTTACACCATGTTATATTTTTTCCCAAATACATTTAGAAATTGTTGCAGTGTGGTTACCGAGCGCACAACACAACAGCTCACCCCCCTCCCACTCCCCCCTATACGCGCCGCGTCGCTGTATGGGCGGGCGGGCGAGCGGACAATGCTCATAACTTTGTGGTTTATCATGATATCTTTTTGAAATTTTGTACATAGATACTTCGATTCGAAAAAAATGTTTGCTCAACAATATTATGATAAATTTCGTTGAACTATATGGTATATAGTTTGTTACGTAATTACCCAGCAGGCAACATAAGAAGTTCATAACTGTGTGATTTTTCATGACATCTTTTTGAAATTTTGTAAATAGATTTTTTATTTAAAAATACTGGACACGTGTTTCGGGTTTCGCATAAACAAACAATAACAGATTATCGTAAATTGACAGTTTTCGCGGGTAGTCAGAAGTCTGAAAGTAAACCAGCATAACCAAGGGGCAAAGTATTACCCATAGTATAGATAATCTGTTGTTATTGCATTACCCAGTAAATGCGCTGTGAAGGTCAGATAGGCAGATAATGATGATGATCATAAATTCGCAAAGAAGACGAACCATCACATATGTTCAAGGAAACTTCTGCAAAAGTTCTCCTTATGTAGAAACATAAGTTACAAACTGCGATCTAACGCTTTGAAATATTAAGAGTTCCTTTTGTTCATGTTTTATTGTATATAATGCGATATACACACGCGTGATCCTTTGGGGTGGAAATATGGAAGAAAACAATTGAATTCCACAAATCTCTTTTTAATGCTTCAAGGATTGTCCTTGATATCAGCGTGACTTGTGTACACATGAGCGACACCCGTCACTCAGAAAGTATTGCGACAAATAGTTTTTATATATGAGAAACTGACCAGTTATAATTTATTTATAAAATATGATTATTTATAACTAATAATAGAGTCCAAATTCAAAACCTTCCCTTTTGCTTATCCTTCCACATTTTTTGCGGTCTCTTTGAAAAATGCATTTGCGTCGAGACCATTTGCACGTTATGTTTTTTTACTATTTCAAATGACGCCTGAAACCAGACGAATCGTACGATAGACTTCAAATGGCATTCATGGATGAAGGCCCTTCTAAGGAAACCGTGTATCGATGGTATAATGAATTTAAGTGCGGTCGACTAACTTTGAGGGATGAAGAAAGCCCTTTCGCTCGGTCGCCCTTTGACGGCTGTTACAGAAGAAATCGTGCTAGCAGTGAAAAGTTTGATCCAAGGCAATACACGAATTACATACCAAGAAATTCAGCAAAAACTGCAGATTGGATCAGAAAGCATTAACGCTGAATGGTATACTACTAAATGCTTGACAGAAGTTTTCTCTGTTGTGAGCAACAAACGACCAAACACAGGGCTCCGCGTGTTACTGCTTCACCATGACAATGCGCCCCGCCCACACTGCAATCAAAACGAGGGACTTCCTGGACAGTACACCGGTCTAACTCCTGGGTCACCCTCCTTACAGTCCTGTGCAAGGAGGGTGAGTCAGGAGTTTGACCGGATTTAGGTCAGGGGACCTAGCACAGTGTGACTAAATAATGGAATTGGAAGCCCAAAAATAAAAGATCAGCTCAAAGGGATACAATTTTCATCGCCGGATGATGCGCTGTCAGCGTTCGAGCAGGTTGTAAACGAAGTGTCTGTGGCGGACTGGAAAAAGTGTTTTGAAAACTGGTTCAGACGCATGTAACTTTGTATAGAGGCTGGTGGAGAGTATTTTGATAAGATGTAATAAAAATATATGTACCTATAGATTTTTTTTTTATTATCGCAAAATTTTCTGAGTGTCCCACGTACAAGTGCAGCAGCCGTCGACACACAGTAACGGCAATCGCCAACACGCGTCGATGATTGCAGTAGTCTTTATTGTCAACGCGTGTCGTACGTAAAACGCGATAAAAAAAGTGTCTTTTATCGCGTTTTACATACGACACTCGTTATTGCTATTTATAACATGAAAATGAGTGGTAATGATTGAAAACAATTATCATTCATTTCGGCGGAATGTATTTGGAGTTTCAGTCATTGGTACCTTTCTCAGAGAAATTAGTTTTCGAGAAGTTTAGAGGTTTAGACAAAGATTTTCAACAGCATTGACAAAAAGCATTTCGGTAGCTTATGCCACTCTAATACATTTTTGCCTATTCCATCCCCAATATAGCAGATAGAATACGGAGAGAAACTGGAATACGGAGAGAAACTGCGAACAAGCACTTCCAAATAATGAAAAGGTTGGATTTTCAGGGGGTTTCAGGCGATGTACTCCTGGTGTGCTGAAGTGGATGGAGGCCTCCACCAAATAGCGCTATAAACTTGCTGTTAAGCTCGCCGGCAGGTGAGATTGGATTAGGTTACTTGATGTTATTCAAACCACCGTTACGGAGAGAGAACTACATTGTACAGCTGGTGAATGGAAAAACATCTTGCGCTCCGTTCGTTCTCCATTCCTTAATGCTGATTGGATGCTCCGCCAAGCAACGAGGTCGAAGGGAAAAAGTGTGGGAATATTTAAATATGCTTGCTTATTGATGTATTTAATTGTTATCGGCATTAACACGCGTACTTTTTTCTAACTTCACAACATACAATTCTAAAATGTCCCAATGAAGTGAAAACTTGAACATTAAAGTTGTCAATATCTGAATATTTTTATAAAATAGGAATTTTACTACTATCGAGCCATCAACAGCCTCTATCCGTGGATGCGCGTAGCAGGCTGTAGTACAAACATATACGTACAAACCCGCAAGCGCGCTGCACTGCTGATACGAAACAGCATGATTCCGCAGGCAGGTTTTTGCCATGCAGTAGAAAGAGGGGGGATATTACCCCAAACGAGCCTATGCAGCAATTGTAGCCGCTAAAACGCCTGTTGATTCACAAAATTAGCAGGTAAAACTAGCGGACAAAGCAATAAGGGGTAAACGGAGCCTATCAAAACCAAATCAGGTTCTGAAAAGGCAGGGTTCAGTGAAGGACACGTGCGACAAGGATGGATTCATTAAGCTAGAGAAGAGGAAGAAGAAGCCTCCTTGTGCGGTACCGCTCTGACAGGGCCTAACATGCTGCTACGTCCAGCGGTCCCGACGACGCTGGTGCATGTGTCCAGACTGCACCACCCTACGAAGATTGAGGAGGTCGTGGAGTATCTGCGCGTCAAGACCACCTGGACTTTGGGGGTCGAGAGTTTGGAGCCGCGTCACAACACCAATTTCAAGTCGTTACTGGTGCGCGTTCCGGCACATCATCTCGAGAAGTTCCTTAAAGAACAGTTCTGGCCGAAAGGTGTTGTGTACCGCCGGTTTCGTGGCCACCACGTGACACCAGTCAACGAAACGTTACGTTGACACTTTTATAGTATTTTAAGTTTTTTTGTTAACATAGTATATAGGCTTTGATGTCTGAAATAAATGGATAAATAAATAAATATTCTACTCCGCACTAGCGGTCTACTCTCCCTCCGCCTTACGAGTTTTCGATCAGGATGACGTGTCCTGGCGCAAGTTTAACATTTTTTATCTCCAAAATAATGCACAACTTAGCTAATAGGGTTTAGTTTAGGGTTTATAAGGGTTTTCACTCCAATAACATTATCCAAAAGTGATGACATTCATTCGAATCAACTAATAAGCCATTCGTGTCATCAAATGTCTCGTTTCAAAAATTTGAGAACTATTTCAATTAGTATTTTTTTTCGTAACATAATCTTTTTTGTCCACAGCTTCCGTCGCCAGGATCGCCAAGTTCCTGGGAGGGACGGGAACTCCTCTTGTTACCACCGGTGGATTTACCTTTGACTTCGTCAAGCCGAAGCAAACTTGCCAAGACGAATTCTATATGTTAGTGCGGACTGGCCCTTTGGGTTTTGAAGACTTGGCTTATTTTATCATCGATTTGATGAGACAGTGAGTATACTAATTTTTACTTTAGTTTATTTAACATAGATAATAATATGAAGGTCTCATTTAAACGACTTCTTTTTCAACGTTTGTTGAGATCGGCCTAAATGGATCAGTTTGCATACAATCAAAAAGTACATATCTTTATACTCTAGACTAGAGTAGACTGGTAGAAGTTGTCACGTAGAATGCATTATGCCCCCTGCATGTGAACGACTATCTCTCTTTGAGTTTCTATCTTTGTAAATTTCTTTTATATACCAGTATGTGTGCGTGCAGAATTTCGTTCCTGACGGGTCCACACGCACGGATGAACGGACACCGACTAGCGCATACGTATTTTTTGCTTTCTTTTTATAATGACGTTGAAAAAGGGGTTACAAATGTTGCCTTTGTATATGGTCCTTTGATAAGTTCTTCCGACATTATAAGCTGACCGCTAAACTGATTCGTTTTCTGAGGTACCTGCGTGGTGCGGGAAGGGTTACTGTTGTAGCAAATTGACGATTCACTGAGCTCTAGAATTACGTCAACACACCTCTCTCGCAACGCGCTGTTACTTCAGGTAGCTAAGCTAAGAGGTTGGCTTTTATATGTCCCATGGGTATGTATTCAAAAGGTTATTTGGGAAAGCAGATGGAAGTTTACATACTTATTGAAGGTAAGTAAGCACCTGTTTGAAAGCTTCGGTGCGGGTAAATTATGGGCATTAAGGTTTAATTTATGTATATTTATACTTTACTAATGCGGTGAATGTAATAGATATTAAAGTAAGCTTGCCAAGCAGAGAGTCACTTATACTCGTACCTGCTCTGTGCTATAATAATAATTTGGATTTTTGGATTGACCATTTAGAGAATTTTGGGCTCCTGACTATAACGATCATAGCAGATCTACGAATGACAACAGGGATAAAAGCTGTAACGTGCTTTTAGAAGCAGGGTTCCTAATATGTAATGGTTGGTCACCCATCTGTGAGCTGACCGCGGTTAGCGTAGCTTTACCTTAGATGGCCAGGCAGCTGTTATTATTTATATACGAGCCCATCCCCCAGTAATATTTTTTGTGATAATAGTTTTTGTTGTCATTTTATTTACAGTAATACAGCTGATTACTCATAAATGTACATATACTGCCTTATTCATAAACGCTGCTTAAAGTTAACTAGTGATTAGCGATTCTTTAACCATACATTTTAACGTCACTTAAATCATCCTTTATGAATAAACACCACAGTGTTTAAGGGGTTTATACATAAGCGATGATTAAATTTAAATGACGTTAAAAGGTCAAAAATGTATGGTTAAAGAATCTCTAATCACTAGTTAACTTTAAGCAGCTTTAATAAATAAGAGGGATAAAGGTTAGTATGGTTATGTAGATAGCGACAAATTCATAGGGTTGATCCGCAAAGACCCTGTTCAAAAAGTTGTTTTGACATAATCAAGACTCAAACTCAAACTCAAACTCATTTATTGCGAAAATGGGTATTAGAAACATCGATACATAAAATAGTTTGGCATCTCCATACTCCGCCTGACGGCATGCAATTTTAATTGGTATTTGTCTCTACTTATTGTACAATTACTATAATCATCTAAATTTCATTAACTCATTCGAAACAAAATAAATTAAAAAAAGGAAAAAGAAGTCATAAAAATAATAAATGTCAGTAAATTTCGTCATGGACAGGTCAATTGAAAATTTACCTGTCCTGTCAATTTAAATTTCCTTACGACTAGGAGCTCCTTGCTGTTCTCCTCATCGCTGTCACTGTGGTGCAGATGTCAACAGCCTCGGACACCACGGCCTGGCTTGCAGCCGAAGTGCGGGTCGCTTAGCTCGGCACGCAAACATTAACGACATCATTCGACGAGCTCTTGTCACTGTCGGCGTTCCAGCTGTATTAGAACCTAATGGCTTGGTGCGCGATGATGGCAAGAGACCGGACGGCATGTCCTTATTTCCTTGGAAGATGGGTAGGCCTTTAGTGTGGGATGCAACTTGCGTCGATACTCTTGCGCCATCCCATCTTCCTGGATCGACGTGCTGTGCTGGCGTTGCTGCTGCGGCTGCAGAAAACCTCAAACGGCGAAAATATAACAACCTTATCGGAAATTATATTTTCGAGCCGTTTGGGGTTGAAACTCTTGGGCCGTGGGGTCCGAGTGCTCTTTGCCTTTTTAATGAACTGTCCAAACGGCTTGTTGACACTTCCCGTGACCCAAGGGCTGGCTTTTACCTTGGCCAGAGACTAAGTATTGCCATTCAACGCGGCAATGCTGCCAGTCTCTTGGGTACATTACCAGTCGACAGCGATGATGACGAATTTTTTGATGCTGTATTGTAATTTATTAATAGTTTTAATTAGGGTAATAGCTTTATTTAGTAATTTGTATTTATTTAGTTTTATAAGATTGTATATATCAATATGTTGAATAAAAAACTTTACATTGGAAAAAAAAATTGAAAATTTATAAATATGTTAAACAATAAATAACCACTAATTAAAAACAAATCAAGTCAATAACCAAATACAATAATGTCATCTCTCATTACCTACTAGATTGCATGTCATTTATAAATTCGTTTACACTGAAATAGGCCTTTTCCACGAGTAATTTTTTAACTTTATGTTTAAATATATTATAGCTTCTGCTTTCTAATATATCTTTTGATAGGTGATTATAAACGCGAGGCGCCATACAGAGTACACTATTTTTCATCAATGCACTTTTGTGTTGAGGACAGTTAACTTTTAAATTGTGACGTTTACTTTTATAACTTTCGTACATGGTTAAATTATATCTTATATATAATTAAAATTATATCTAATTCCGTGAGAGCCGAAAATCTAATTGTACCGTCATCGCTCGTACTCGTCGCTACGGTAACAATGATTTAAGTAAATGCTGACAAAAAGTTATACTTTACCTATCTCGCATTTTTTGTAGGAAGCTAAGTCATATTGTGTGCTGAAAAAATGGCAGACCATTGTGTACTTCTATTGGCCTATTTCCTCCGATGGTGTCCGGAAATGGACCACTTAAGAGTACAAATTCTGCCCATTTAGTGGGCAGTTAAATAAAGTGACGCACAAATTGATGTAATGGTGGACAATAAAGCAGATTGGGGCACTTCTTTTGGGAAAAATTGTATCGTAAATAGTAGATAAACCCTTGCTCTAGTGGGCGATAAGTAAAACTTTATTCAACCAAAATTTGGTCAGCTTTTCGGTATTCTATAGGTTGCATTTTGGAGAGTGTGCGCGTGAATTACTTTAAATAATTCCGTCATCACCGTTCTGCCATCGAACGACCTATTGTACGGCGAGTATTCAACATTATGTTATTGACACCTCTACAATCCAAAAGAAGCGAATCCTCGTCTTTTATATAGCATCCATCGTAGATAGGCTAATAAATTAGTGTGCTTCCCATCAATGATTGCATCAGTGCTTACCGTCAGGCGCGATCATATTTAAAAATGTTTTCTACACTAGGAAACCTCCTACTCACGCAAGGAACCTAGGTTTTTTCTCATGTTTTTCTTCACCGTTTTGAAAACAGTGACGATGAAATACATAAATTGCACGTAAAATGCCTGTCATGATTCCGACGTACGACGTATTAATATAAGTTACAGCCATTTCCAATGAGGCAACCACTTCTTTGGTTAGCTAGCTATTACTATTAATTTGGTGTAATTAGTGTCAAAAATACACTTTTTCATGTTTTTTTATTGTTGAATCGGCCTGTTCCTGACAACGACGCTTGATGGAAAGTGCTGGATCCGGTTTATGATGGAACCATAAAATGCAGGTCCACTTCTGCTTTGAAAGCAGACGCGATAAGGAAGCTCTGGATTTGGACAGACGTTATTGTGGCACCATTCACCACTTTTTAAGGAAACTTCTCCTTCCCAGCAAAAAAACTAGAAAGCGATGAAGGGCAGGCCTTGTGGAAGACTGTCTTCTGTAAAAGCTTTTGATAGATTACCTTTCTTTTTATAATTAAAAAATAGTGCTTGACCGTAATCCTGCCTGATGGTAGTGATACAATAGTTGATGGTAAAGCGTTTTAAGAGTCTATTCAGTCTAAAAAAAAACGTAGTGAATAGGAAGGAAGATGGCAGTTGAGCGAGGTGATGCAATATTAAACCCAACAACACGACCAACGATGCTGTGCCTGAGGAAAATTGGTCTGGAGACCCTCCACGACCAAACTCCCAACACAACAACATTTGGTCCATCGTACCCAGCACACATCGCAACACAACTACTTAGGCCCGTCCTCCGTACGGCTTCACCAGACATCATTAAACTTACATAGTTAAATATTATAAATGTGTTTCGTATGATCGTTCCCAAAAAGTAGGCAAAGATGCCGATTGTTAACCTAATTTGAATAAATGACTTTTGATAGTCTTAGGACCGATGACCTATGGGATTATTGTCGCTCGTAACTAAGCTTGATAAGTATTTCTATTGTTATTGAAGTTAATAAAATAATACCAAATAATAGGCACTATATGCAATAGACATGATATAAGTCTACTTCTTAGATGCTAGCTGCATCCCCCGTTTTCACTCGCATTAGTGTCGACATGTCCGTGTCGTGTCCGTAGAAATATGGTTATAAAATTAATCCAGATCCGTTTAACTGCTTTAGCGTGAAAGAGTGGGAAATAAACGTACAAAAAATCAAATATTTTCTATTTACCTTTTCTTAGGTTCAAAAATTTTTTTTTTAAGAATCATAGATGTTTTCTTAAAAAAAAAATCCAACTTAATTTCAAATATGAACGTTTGTGTATTTGTATGTATGATACTCAATCACGCAGAAATGGCTGAACGGATTTGAATAAAATTTGCCACACAGATAAGTAGTTGATATCCAGAAATAATTTCTCTCGGTGGTAGGCCATAGCATCGGCCGCCGGCAGAAGTTACCACCCACCAGACAAAGCCTTGCCGCCAAGCGATTTGTCGTGTTCCGGCATGATATCTAGTGAAACCAGGTGTTGTGATGCGTGCCGGGTATGATGCGTTAAACATTGTTGTGTCGGGAGTTTAGTCGTGGAGGGTCTCTACATCAATCTTCCTTTGGCACCGCATCCTTGGTCGTGTTGTTGGATTTAACATCAACAGCCGTCTTCCTTCCTATTCACCCCTTTTTTTTGAGTGAATAGGCCCTTAATAAACTAGCGCGCTTTACCATCAACGATTGCATCACTGCTTACCATCAGGTGTGATTGCTGTCAAGCACTAGTTTATCATCAATATCTGCTGGTCTGGTCACCTCTGGAAAGCACGTTAAGCCATTGATCCCGGTTGCCATTCGAACATCTAATGGCAGTCGTTACAGGTTGTTGGAGCCCTCAAAAGTCCAACAATTGGTCTCACTGCAATGCTTCGATATCGCCTTCGGGTTGTGGAGGTCAGACGGCAGTCGCTTCATGGAAAACATCGAAGTTTAGCCAAATCAGCAGATTACACCGGTAAAGCAGACCCCATACTCCAAAGCTGAAAAAAGCTTCGGATGTGATTGGGATTTACGCTGCGATGATGATGACTAGTTTATAATCAATAAAAAAATTTCCCACTATTAACATATATAACTATACTAAGCTTTTGAGTCACTGATGTTTATCGTTCCCTTTAAACTAAGTTATTTCTCTCCCATAATGGGTATTAGGCCATGTTCTTTGTTATTTAAATTTTACTGTACCTTTAAAATATCGTGTTTTGAATAAGGAGGAAGACTTTGTACGGCAAGTTAAATAAGTTATTACTTCCGTTATATTTTGAATAAATCAGTAACAACAAAAAGGGTTTGGTTAGAATCCTATACTACTTAAGTTGCAACGCACGGTTAGACATTGATTAAACTATTGACTGCTACTGCGTGTCGCAGGTTCGATTCCCGCACGGAACAAATATTTGTATGACCTACAAGTAGTTGTTCCGGGTCTGGCTGTTTGTGAATGTGAGTTTATATGTGTTTAAAAGCACCCACGATGCAGGAGAAATTCCTAGTGACGAGCACCGTTTATCAAAAAATAAAAACTATCTTCAGAACGTTTACATGTTCTAACCTAACCGTTAAGGGTTGAAATTCGAGAGCCATATTGCCCACTAATGTCTTAAAAAATAAACGTGATTTATTTCATACATTTACAGTCACATAACTTATCGGATTCTTCTCTGGGGAACTTGTGCGGACATCAATACCACCTTTGTTTTACAGAAAAGGGCTGTTCGAGCCATTTACAACCTTGGTCTTAGAGATTATCTTAGAGAGAAATTCAAAGAGGTGAACATTCTGATTGTAGCTTCACAATATATATTTGAAAATCTTATGTATGTACATAAAAATATAACGAATTTTGAGAAAATAAGCAATATTCATAATATAAATACCAAGAACAGACACAATCTTGCTGTACATCACACTCGTCTCCATAGAGTAGGCAACTCGTTCATGGCTCAATGTATACACTTTTACAACAAGCTTCCCATGGATATTCGAAACTTACCCATTAAACGATATAATAACTATATAAAGGCCAAACTTTGCAAAAAGGGGTATTATAAAATCACAGATTATTTAGAAGATAAAAAAGCTTGGGACTGAACTGCTCGCTCTGTTAAGCATTGTTCTTAAGCAATATGCGTAATTGTAACGTAAATTATTGTAAACATTTTCATTTTTAATGTCTGGACATGAAAACAGACGATGATCCCGGCTTCATCTAGTTAAAAAAAAAAAAAAACATGACGTGTAATAGTGACCAGTGATCCTACTAGCTTAATAAACGATTTCATTTAATTTCAGTCCATTGTTAATAACAATTTATTAACAATTTAAGCTTATCTGCTATGTTAGTAGATAACTGCTATTTTCTTACTGTATTAAACATAAAGCCAACTCCACCAGGTGCCTTTAATGAGGCAGTCTGCACCTTAATTGCGAAATACTTCATTACTATCAGTTGGAATCATTTTGAAGCTTATTGCTATTCCATTGCTCCATATGTTCGAAATTGTGTCTTCTTATCAAAGTAAATAACGCAATGAATGTTGTTGAACTGTCAAAATGAAACCCATTTTATTTTTATTTTTTATTTTATTTTTTTATACGGACAAATCACACAGATTGAGCTAGCCCCAAAGTAAGTTCGAGACTTGTGTTATGGGATACCAACTCATCGATACTATATTTTATAATAGATACATATATAGATAAACATCCAAGACCCAGGCCAATCAGGAAAAGATCGTTTCCCATCATGACCTGGCCGGGGATCGAACCCGGGGCCTCCACGTCGCAGTCAGGCGTGTTGACCGCTGCGCCACGGAGACCGATATTGCTACTGATAATGTGTCACGTATTTAACCTGATGGTTTCGCAATCATCAGTCATCTTCAGGATGTCATCCCGACTGTTACGTAAACTTTTTAGCAAGAATGCTGCCTTTACACGCATATTGACATTTTTTTTTAATAATTATTAACTAGCGCTTGACCGCAATCCCGCTTAATGGTAAGCAGTGATGCAATCGTTTATGGTAAAGCACGCTAGTTTATTAAGAGCCTATTCACTCAGAAAAACTGAGCGAATAGGAAGGAAGACGGCAGTTGAGCGGGGTGATGCAATGTTAAACCCAACAACACGACCAACGATGCTGCGCCAAAGGGAGATTGATCTGAAGACCCTCTACGACCAAACTTCCAACGCAACAACATTTGGCGCATCGTACCCGGCACACATTGCAACACAACTGCTCAGACCCGTCCTCCGTACGGCTTCACCAGACATCATGCTAGAACACGACAAATCGCTTGGCGGCATGGCTTTGTCTGGTGGGTGGTAACTTCTGCCGGCGGTCGATGTTATGGCCTACCACCGAGAATTTTTTTTACATGAAAGCCTTCTGTGCCTAGACTTTATTAGTAGTAGAAAAATAAAGTTGCTATACCTGCACACTCATACATGAGAGGCAGGTGTTTTAACCACTAGGCCACCACGATATGTCAGCCAAGTACCTATGTAACTTCTAAGTATATCTTGGACACCATTGACTGATTATATGGTGAAGGAAAACATTTTGAGAAAACCTGGACTGTCTGAAATCGCCAACCCGCATTGAGCAAGCGTGGTAATTACGCTCAATTCTTCTCTGTATGAGAGGAGACCTGCGCCCAGCAGTAGGACGATAAAAAGGTTGTTTATGATACTTAATATTGCTACTGTATTAGCCTTACAGTTGTTAAGTTACTGAATACAATTAAAAGTCATAAAGATTCCTCTTATTGATGCTAGTCATTTGCTTCTCAATTATAGAAGACCTCTAAAGAAGTATATACCTAACCCTGTGGGAAACACATGCGTGATGATATATGTGTGGGTATCAGCAACAAACGTCGATTGACACATTGCTTTTCGAAATTTGAATTACAAAGTTTAATTAAAGAACAGCACTCTTGATTCTTCCTCTCTCGCCTTTAATCCTTAGCTTTCATTATAAAATGCCAAAAAGTACATTATCACAACGACGTTGCCTGATGACTTTTATTGCTGATTGCACATAGATTTATTTATTTAATGGTTTACCAACAGTGTCTACTGATATTTTAGACATTACAAATACATACAAATTATTGTGTGTTAAATCTAACTGCACAACGAATTATATACAGGCAAACACCGCACGCTAAATGCTCTTTGTAATTTCATCAATGTATGCTTATATTCTAAATAGACTGGATTCGAAGTAACTAATACACTAATGACGTCAAACAAATGTCGTTATTGAGTTAGTTTGGATGACAGCCACATCGCTGCGTTAGTTTACCAGTTTGTACATGCGAGGTACAAATGATGACACCAGACACTGTATGGCGATTAGTTGGAGCTAAGGGTGTTATGGGTTTACGTGGTAATCTGAAGTTGAACCTATGTACATACCAATTGTGGGCAGTCAATGGTGTCATTGATCAGTTTATATGTGAATCTCAAATCAATATAACATGTGAACGTTAAGGTTCTAAACTACTTTGATTTGAATCAGTCAATGTAAAAAACTTTTTAAAATGTATATACTGGATATTTTTGACAGATTGCCCCGCTGATACATGCCGATAGATTAGATACTGCCTACTGTTATATCCGTATTTTTTAAAGTACCAACTAAACAAAGTGTAATAACGTACAATATTACTGTTCCACTCCTGTCGAACATGATTGCTATATAAAACTAGCTGCGTCCCGCGGTTTCCCCCGCGTTTTTTTATATGCCCCGCTCCCGTTAGTCGCAGCGTGATGTTATATAGCCTGAAGCCTTTCTGGATTAATGGGCTATCAAACGCAAACAGAATTTCTCAAATTGATCCAGTAGTTCCTGAGATTAGCGCATTCAAACAAATAAACAAACTCTTCAGCTTTATATATTAATACTAGTTGTGCCACGCAGTTACACCCGCGTAGGTTTTGATATGTTTTTTTATATGCTCCGTTTCTATTGGTAGCAGGGTGATGTTATATAACCTAAAGCCTTTCTGGATTGATAGGCTATCCAACGCAAAAATAATGTATCAAATCGGACCCGTAGTTCCTAAAATGAACGCGTTCAAACAAACAAAGAAACTCTTTAGCTTTATATATTAGAAAGTATACATAAACCGCGGGCTTAAAATTAAATTACTTACATTTCCAAATAAAAATGATGCGAGAAGTTTTAATAAGAAATTGATTTAGTGTAAATTTCACTTTAATAATCTGAAACAATTTTTAAAGGAGTCCATCTTGACTGTTCATTTGTAATAATATCGCCGCTTTGCGGTATTTTTTTAATATTATAAACTAGTGCTTGAGTAAGCAGCGATGCAATCGTTGATGGTACAGCGCGCTAGCTTATTAAGAGCCTATTAACTCTAGCCTTGAAGACAGTTTAGTTGTAGTCAGGTAGGCAACTAATGATTTCTTTCGATAAGTTTTTTTTTTATCCTATTAATATTATTATACCTGCATGTGAAAATTTAAGAGGATATATTTATGTATGGCTGGATGGATGTTTGTTATACTCTGAAATTTGACACACAGAAAGTAGGAATAACACATACAGTTGAAACCGCGGGTAGGACTGTAAAAAATATATACAGGAATATATATATAAAAAATATAAAATGTATCTGATATCGTAACCCAAACTTCGCGAAAAGGCTAGACCGCATGCGACTAATAAAATTATGATAGTCATTTATGTCGTTAATGAATGGTTACAGAATTCTCAGTGTTTAAAAAAAAGTGTCGGCTCGGCCTTTGAACGTTGCAAACGTGCCGCCGTGCAGGTTTGTAGGTATGACGTTGACCCCTGATGTGAACCCTATTAAATCAGCTGATGGGATAGTTTATCGAGGTTTGCTTTCATTGTGATTTTTTGTGTATTTTGCGAATTAATTAATTTTTACTTTAAAATCTTATTGGGCTATAAAAGTATAGCAATCATGAACGGTCTAAAGTGAAAGAAACTACATATATATTTTTTTAAATCATGAAAAACCCGACGAAAGACTCCACCACTGGGGGGTTCAGAATCATGTACTGGATCCATGGTACTCCTTTGTGCGTCGATGTCAGATACACCCTTTACATATACTTAGCTGTTACTAGGTGGTATTAAAAAAATATGTTGCCTTGACCCCTTAGCTTTATAAATTTACAAAAATCCTGTTTGTATTTTTTTTATAAATACGTTTCCTCACACTAGTAATGTCTCCCATATCGTTTGTGTGTTTACAAACATATAAACTCACATACACAAACAGCCAGACCCGGAATAACTAATTATAGGCCCTACAAATATTTGTTCCGTCTCTGTATACTGCAGAAAACAAAAAAGAAATCTAAGCAATTATAATATTTTCTATGACATAGGCCACTACTCCACTCACCTATCCTTATTAATTTCGAGACCGTAAAAAAACTCATCTGGTGTAATACATCTTAAGAGGCGGACTCACACATTCGCCAACTATAGAGTAACCAGCAATGTCAGAAAGGCTGGATAACACATAATAACAGTGGTCATAGCAGAGGTACTTGGGAGATGTCCAGCAGTGATGGACATCTCCCAACTGTCTATTGGTGGAAATGAAAAATGATGATGATACAATATAGGAATAATAAAAGCTGTAGAATTTCTAAATCATGCCAAAATACATCTTAAACATAAGATTGATGAGTTAAAGATAAGTTTCATACATTTTGTACGCTAGATTCTAACCTAATCGGGCTGATAAACCTTTTCTTGTAGAAAAACTTTAAACGTTCAATCAGGTTCTGTTGATGGGACATGATTTTTATCAGTAACCGAACACCGAAATAGTATGTTAACAAAACACTTTCCCTTTATTAATTGAAATGTTATATATAAACTTATCTCTAAGTTGTCACTCAAAATGTCCGAAAATAATAAACATTATGGGCTTTCAGCCTTATCTGCCTTATCTACCTATATTTACTTTACAAAGTACATACTTACACATGAAATGTACGCCACTTGACATTTTCAGTGTAATGAATGTATGTTCCTAAAGTATATTTATTGATAACTAAGATTTCCTTCGTATTGTTAACGACTAAGGTTGGAGATGTTGCTTATCTTATGTACATATGTCAATAATTAACGATAATTATAATAATTTATTTGTTGTACGACAAATAAACGCTCGTTTTGATTTGAGGATATCGCTATTTCTAACAGATGCGCATGCGTCAATAGCAATCAAACCGCTCTAAAAGAATGTTATTGTAATTAAAAATGGATAGTTTACTACCCAAAATTATTTTTTTTTAAATGGTACAATAGGTATCAGACTTAGTGTGCTTATACACGAAAGACACGCATCGATGAAAGAGGCAACTGCAATCGACGACACGTGTCATAAAGAGGCTGCTCTTGTATTTGAGGATCGTACTGAAATACTCGCCACTCGCTACTCGCACTGAGCCACTCGTACACACGAGTGGCTCAGCTCCGACCCTAGCTCGAGACAGCCCGCGCCGTTGTTCAGGGTCAGTTTTGACTCCGTTCTTAAACCATTCCAATCCAGCCTATCCCTTGCTACCGTCTCCCAGCAACCACCTAAGTTGAAAAGATAACCTATAATAGAGTACATTATACTTAAAAGCTGAAATATAATAGAAGTAAGAATAACTGTAATACAATAAACATAAGAAAGAAGAGCAAGAAGAAGGATAGAAAGGAAAAAAAGTAAAATAAAGTCGAAAAAAAAACCACCTAAGTCGAGGAATAAATAGTATATCGGGATCTATATATCTTTAATGTACATACATATCGTTATATATTTACCTTTTTTCCTCGGTGATAGGCCATAACATCGGCCGCCGGCAGAAGTTACCACCCACCAGACAAAGTCTTGCCGCCAAGCGATTTGTCGTGTTCCGGCATGATGTCTGGTGAAGCCGTACGGAGGACGGGTCTGAGCAGTTGTGTTGCAATGTGTGCCGGGTACGATGCGCCAAATGTTGTTGTGTTGGGAGTTTGGTCGTGGAGGGTCTTCAGATCAATCTCCCTTTGGCGCAGCATCGTTGATCGTATTGTTGGGTTTAACATTGCATCACCTCGCTCAACTGTCGTCTTTCTTCCTATTCGCTCAGTTTTTCTGAGTGAATAGGCTCTTAATAAACTAGCGCGCTTTGCCATCAACGATCGCATCGCTGCTTACCACCAGGCGGGATTGAGGTCAAGTGCTAGTTTATAATTATTAAAATATATATATATATTTATTGTTCCCGCTGTTGGCACAGACCTCCTCTCGATCAGAGGGAATGGACCGTTATCTAACCCTGTGCGGGTTGGTAGATGTGACATGTCTTAGACGTTTTGCCTCTAGGACGTATCCGTTTCCTCACGATGTTTTCCTTCACCGTTCTGAGATCAGTGGAAATAATTTACATAAAGTAAAGCGCCTTACAGGGTTCGAACCTGTAAGTCGCGGTCGATACCACTAAACCTAATTCTAAAAAAAAAAATATAAATTATCTCTCCCATGTCCCTTTATACCGCGTACATCGAGGGACTGGAACAATCTGCCGGCGACGGTGTTTCCGTCGGGCTACAATTTGAGTGTCTTCAAGGCTAGAGTGAATAGGCTCTTAATAAACTAGTGCGCTTTACCATCAACGATTGCGTCACTGCTTACCATCAGGCGGGATTGACAAAAAAAAAAAAATGAAGTTAAGTTTTGAGTTTTCACAATAAATATTAAAAAAACAATATTTTTAATGACTACAAAAAAAATGCATGGGATGATTGCTTCAAATTAAAAAGATCAAGGATATGGTGGCTATGATTAATGAAAAATTTGGGTTTCCGCATTTTGCAAACAGCCGTAGTCGCGCCACTGCCACCCGAAAACAATATCTCGGTCACATAGCAGATACGTGCGTACACGCTCGTGTGCGTGTCGTCCTGCGTTGACACGTGTGAGCAAATGCGAAGTTTGGAACTGCGCCATAGGTTTTCAAAACTGCCACTCGCAGACGGCACGTGACGGTCAATTCCAGTGTATGTATGTGCAGCAAGACTAACCATCTCAACTTGACTTAGGTGAAGTGATCATGCAATGAACTATCATTAAACTAGTGCTAGGAATTGAGAAAGAAATAAAAAACATTTATTCGGTAAACGTGACGCCATTTTTTTTTTATAATTATAAACTTGTGCTTGACCGCAATCCCGCCTGATGGTAAGCAATCGTGCAATCGTTGATGATAAAGCGCGCTAGGGTTTTAAAAGCCTATTCAATAAAAAAATCGAGTGAATAGAAAGAAAAACGGCAGTTGAGCGAGGTGATGCAATGTCAAACCCAACAAAAACAACAGTCCGTGTGCCCTGCGTACTGCCACTGTTGCAATATTCTTCGGGCTATGTCGGTTACTCTCGTTCTTCTGCGGATCTCCTCATTTCTGATTTGATCATGCAGTGAAACCTAAATCATAGCCCTCTCCATAGTTATTTTAGTGACCTTGAGCTTTCTTGTAAGGCCCATTCTTAGTTAGCGACAGTAAAATAATAAAAACAAGAAAAAAGTAAATGCATATGGTGCAAAATATTTGACAAAAATATAAACAGTATGTAGTATAAATAAGAACACTATTGACAGCTCACTCTAAACTAACTTCATCTATTTTTCACGGTGAGATCTATAGAATTGATCAGCTCTCTACCTCTTGTTATTTATAATTACCTATTATTAAACTGTAGAATAGCTATGGAGAGGGCGTTTCTCTACGTGATAGAATCAGAAATGAGGAGATTCGTAGAAGAACGAAAGTCGCCGGCAAAGCCCAGCGGATTAGGTATTTGAAGTGGCAGTGGGCGGGGCACATAGCACACAGAGCCGATGGCCGATGGGGCAGAAAGGCTCTTAAATGGCAATCACGTACTGGCAAGCGCAACGTCGGACACCCACCGAGCCGAGCGAGCCGAGGTGGCCGGATGACTTGACCGAAATCACAGGGAAGCGCTGGATGCAGGCCGCGTCAAATCATTCTATTTGTTAATACTTGGGAGAAGCCTTTGTCCAGCAGTGGCTGACATGATGATGATGATTATGAACCTTTTTTTTATAAATAATAAACTATCGCTTGACCGTAATCCCGCTTGATGGTAAGCAGTGACGCAATCGTTGATGGTAAGGCGCACTAGTTTATTAAGAGCCTATTCACTCTAGCCTTAAAGACACTCAAATTGTAATACGAGGAGATGGGGGAATTAAATCATGCAATTCCCTCGGACACTCCCCAAAATGCATCCTATAAAACACCGAAAGGCTGTATACTCTACGCCTGTGCTCTAGGGTTTGGAGAATCTGTCGAGTTAAATTAGGGTCACCAATCAGCCTCTTCGCACGCCTCTCCACTGAATCCAAACTGGCCAGGTGACACTTAGCAGCACTGGCCCAAATGAGGCTGCAGTACTCCACACACGAACGGACCTGTGCTTTGTACAACGTTAGAAGCTGCCCTGTTGTGAAGTACTGTCGGACCTTTGCGATAACGCCAAGTTTCCTGGCAGCCACCCTGGCCTTGGACTCAATGAACTGCCTAAAGTTTAGGTTCGAGGAAATCTCAACTCCCAAAAGCTGAAGGCGGTCGGTACATTCCAAGGATACATTTCGAAAAGTAGGAGCCAAGGTGAACGGGCTCCTTTTGGTGGTGAAAAGACACGATTGTGTTTTGGCGGCATTGAAAGCTACAAGATTGGCATTGCCCCATTTGGACATTGTCTGTAGAGCAACACTCGTTCGCTCTACCATAGCCTCTCTTTCGGACCGAATTGATTCCCTACTAGCCAGAGCATACGGCACAACTGTGCTGTCATCTGCATACCCATAGATACCGGTCATCAGCAGATCGTTAATATGCAGCAGGAACAGAGTTGCAGAGAAAACCGACCCCTGAGGAACACCGGCATTAGTCGACATGGGCTCAGATGAGCATCCGTTGACTACAGCTTGGAGGGACCGTTCAATCAGGAAGTCTTTTACCCAGCCAGTCAGGCTTGGGGAAATGCCGTACGCTGGAAGCTTACTCTAAAGGCCAGCATGCCATGTGGTCGAAGGCCTTCGAGACATCAAGGGACAACAATCGCTTCCCCATTTCTCTCGAGGGCCTCGCCACACAAATGAGTGGCATACACTAGTAGGTCCCCAGTTGACCGATTGCGGCGAAACCCGTACTGTCGGTCACTGAGGAGATCGTTACCTTCCAGGTATGCCAAGAGGCGCGAGTTCAATACACGCTCTATAATTTTGTAAAGTATAGCGGTGATCGAAATCGGCCGATTTAGGAACACTTAGATAATTATTCTATCCTCAACAAAAAAATAATAACTCGTAAGAGTACTTGTGTACTTGATACGTGACGGGGTCCTCAAGACCGGTACCTGCCAGGGCTACACGTTGTTCTAAAGAGATGCCGTAGCCCTGGCGTACAGGCAAGTGAAGGAACTCGGGTGAGTTTTAGTCAATAAGTCTGACTAAATATAACTTAATCGAAGACACGTGACAGCTTCCAACCCGCACTGAGCCAGCGCGGTATTTACAGTAAAGGCCAGAAGTGCATTACCACTATTGAACTTTATTGCCCTAACAATTAGTGTCAAAAGTGGTTATCTACTTTTGACCCTTACTGTGTACATTATGGCCCTCTCATTGAGAGCAGGCCTATGTCTCAACAGTGGGAACAATATAGGCTAATTATGTTAAGATACAGGTTGGCGCAAAAGAACGTGCATATTGCATCATCTTTTTTTGCGGGGTAGAAGGGGCATGGGCGAGGGGAGACCGATATCGTTGGGTAGCGCGGTTCATGAAGTTTTAGTCACTATGAGTCACTTCGACGGGAAGCGTCGTGCATTTTGCGTGCGCGCATTTTACGAAAACTCTCGTTCGTACATAGTTGTCAGGCGACTATTTTGTTCTGAGTATGGTGTACGGCAAATTAGGGAGGCTCCGAGTGCTAATTTAATTAAAATCTGGATAAAGCGGTTTGAAAAGACTGGATCGACGTTTAAACCACACGCAAAAGGTCGTCCACGCACATCTAGGACCGAAGACAATATTGAGAGTGTTAAGCAGTCGGTACGAGAAGATCCACAAATGTCTACTCGCAAGAGATCGTCTGTCCTAAACATATCGCGACGAAGTTTGCAACGAATTTTAAACTTGGATCTTAAATTACATCCATACAAGCTGCAATTAACTCAAGAATTGAAAGACTCTGACTTCATAGCACGGCTCACATTTGCTAATGAAATGCTCAATCGGTTTTCAAATTTTGAAAACATCCTTTTCTCTGATGAGGCACATTTTCATATGAATGGGTTCGTAAACCGCCAAAATTGTCGTTATTGGAATAGTGAGAATCCCAGACTCAAACATCAAAAACCGTTACATAGCCCTAAAGTGACAGTTTGGGCCGCAATCTCTGCCAAAGGAATAATTGGTCCTTATTTTTTTGAAAACGCACGGGGGCAAAACATCACTGTTAATACCGAACGCTATGTTGCGATGTTGGAAGGTTTTTTGGCCCCAGAAATTGAAAATTCAAGAATAAAGAACTCTAGGACTTGGTTCCAACAAGACGGAGCTACCAGTCACACATCAAATGACTCCATGGCGGTTGTGAAGCAGATGTTCCCTGGCAAACTGATTTCGAAAAGAGGTGATATCCCATGGCCTCCGCGCAGTCCAGACTTGACGCCTCCTGACTTTTTTTTGTGGGGATACCTCAAACACAAAGTCTACACCAATAATCCGAGAAACATCAGTCAGCTCAAGGAGAATATTCGTGGTGAAATGGCAGCAATCACACCAGCACTACTTAAGAAAGTTTTTGGTAATTTCCGTTTGCGGTTAGAGGAGTGCCAACGTAGAGAGGGTCATCATTTTTTTTTTTTTTTTTTTTTTTTTTTTTTTTTTTTTTTTTTTTTTTTTATAAATTATAAACCAGCGCTTCACCGCAATCCCGCCTGATGGTAAGCAGTGACGCGATCGTTGATGGTAAAGCGATTAAGATGATGTTATTTTTAAAAAATAAACTTCAGTTATCACTTAATAATTGCTTAGTTTTATTTTAACTATACCTTTTGTATTTATTTTTTAATAATTATTTTAAAAATGCACGTTCTATTGCGTCACCCTGTAATTTATATTATAAGGATCATTTTCTATCCTGAAAAAAGGTCTACCTAATATTTGGTATTGTACCATCATCAAAAACTGCCCTTGTCTTGCCACTGTCAATCGTCATGGTGTTTTATAGCATAAGAAAGGTACCTAAATGATGTCTGGTGAAGCCGTACGGAGGACGGGTCTGAGCAGTTGTGTTGCGATGTGTGCCGGGCACGATGCGCCTAATGTTGTTGTCTTGGGAGTTTAGTCGTGGAGGGTCTTCAGATCAATCTCCCTTTGGCGCAGCATCGTTGGTCGTGTTGTTGGGTTTAATATTGCATCACCTCGCTCAACTGCCGCCTTCCTTCCTATTCGCTCAGTTTTTTTGAGTGACCTATTCACTCTTAATAAACTAGCGCGCTTTACCACCAACGATCGCATCACTGCTTACCATCAGGCGGGATTGCGGTCAAGCGCTAGTTTATAATTATTAAAAAAAAAAAAAAACCTTTTAAGTTTGGCTTTATTAATTAAAAAAAAAAACCATATGTCATTCCATTAGTAAATAAGTTAAATCTTCTTTTGCTCAGTCTATAGAGGTCCACTTCTGGACAGTGGCTTCCTCCAAGTTTATTGGGGGGGTTTGCCATAATCCCTACGCTTGGCAGGCGGGTTGGGGATTCAGTAATTTGATATTCTACAAGAGAAACGCTGCTGCCCGCTTCCCTGGTGAGAGTACCTTGAGTCCCCTCTTACGACATCCTCGGGAGGATATGAATAGTATCTAAGCCCAGTACCACACGGCAAATTTAATTAATATCAAGTAATCATTTATCTGTCCTTAGAAGTTTCCTCGCTAGTGAAAAATATCCTAAAACGTAGGTGGTTTGACAAAATAATAATTTTATACGGATGAAAGTCCCTTGTGAAGCGTAAGATTGGCCCATAGGTACCCCCATCCCAAGGTAAAAAGGTTCTCTATAAAAAATAGGAAAGTAAATATTGCACTTACTAAATTCCCATGGGTTCGGGAAGGCCGACGAAGGTATCTGCTTTTCATCAGTGTCTATTGTTTATAGACAAATCATCAAATTGTACAGGAATAATTAAGAATTCTTACAAGGTATATGAAATCAGATAATTTCACCAGAAAACAAAAAAAAAAAACAGTGTATTGTTGTCTGTTGTCTTGGGGTGAATTTCATATTACTTTTGCACACGTGCCGAATACTAGCCAAAAATTTTAAATTGTAAAATTTCACTTTTGTTATGTGATTAAATTTTGGTCTAGTTCTTATTCGTCAAGTGTGGAAAATGTGAAAATATGTAGGTACCTACATAAAAAAAAACAAAAGGCCTTTGCCGTTTGCAGTGAATGTTTCATTACCTGTAATGATTTTTCTTCAATAAAATTTTTAATCCATGAAAAATCTCCAAACTTTGTATAATACTTATTTATTTCAATGTTTTGTGATATTTGTGACGTTTCCGAGCACGGTTTCCTCACTTTGGCTTGCTAACACGATTTTATTTCCACGCCATCTAGCTTCGAATGGAAGCAACTGCTGCTCATCAACGAGCCCGAGTCACAGTTGCATGTCGCGGGCAAGTCGACGTGCCATCTCATGATGAAGTCCTTCGCCAATTTCCTGAAGAAGGAAGAAATACTTTATACCCCATGGGACACCACATCAGACGCTGGGCTGAATTATACCGAAAACTTGAAGTTTTACCTCGGCTACAAATACACAAGTAAGTTTAGAATTTAAGAATCTCCTGCCATCTATTGAGTTTACTGGTAAGTTAAACGCCGCATCGGGTCTGTTTGTACTCTAGCAGTTTACGTATGATGGCGCTGTTAGCAATTTTATAAACTTCATGAACTATTTTCGTTCCGCTACTGAACAACAGATGTTACTAGCAACTTTTCTAAGCTTGTTCCGGTTACCCACAGATTCGGTTGGGGTCGCGCAGCGTTAATTTACGATACTCCGGCTTACGAAGTTTTTGTGGGCGATTCAGGCGGATATTTGCTTGCTCTCACTATCCATAACTTCATGATGGCCGAAGGCATTAATGTGTTTGGCTGGGAAATGATGGCCCAACAATCTTACGAAGACATGTTGGTCCAGATAGTAGGAAACACCTTTGCGAGTGAGTTGAGTTTTAAATACCGGCTGAGGGTTTATTATCACCGTTTTGGATTAAGTTTTGGGTAACCTAGGCTGTGTATTGTGATCTTATTAATATTTATTTTATATAGATGAAGAATTTATTACTAATGCATAATCATTATTAATAAACATAATATTATGTTCAAAACACAGCCTTAATGTAAACTATCACCATTGTTTTTATCGCACGTTTGATGATTGAGTTTTTTTGCACAAACACGATTTTGACACGGTTTTGTTTCACGGAATAAATTTTTATGAATTTATGATATATAAATACACTATGTAACAAAAACCCGGTTGTTCCTTTCAGGGACATATAATTTTACCTACAAGCACATCATTAATGAAGTCATAATTAGAAAACAGTAATCATTGTCTAGTCGAGGGATCACAATCAAATACCTATTAAAACCGACAAATTCGATTTTTTTTTTTAGAATATCTGATTTTATAAGTTAAATAAATTGGCGGGAACGCTCTACTTATGTATAGTTTCTTCATGCAGAATTGTAGAGCTAAGAAATCAGTTACAGATTATAAATATTAATAATTAAACATTTATTTTAATTATTTTTGTTGAACAATTTTTTTAAATTACTTGCTTTATTACGTCCGTATGGCCGATTCTTAAAACGTAGGTTGAAGGAACAACAGGGTTTTTGTTACATATTGTATAAATTATACAATATTTTTTATTAGACCGAAGAATGTTTATGTAAGTCCTATGTTTGGGTGAAAGTTTAATAAGTTTCGAGCTGAAAAGATAATCCTAGATATGTACTTATCTAGGGTATAAGTTTTGACGAGTATTTGGGTTATCTGGTTTTTGAGTTTACAAAATATGCTTTCGAATATGCAAAACAATATGCAGTAAAAGATATATGAGCATTTCAGAGTTATTTTGTTATATTACAAGATGAATTTCGGATAAGTAAATTCGTTACGATCTTCAGTTCTTCGAATTTTCATTTTATTACCTACTTTTACGCAGCTTTAAGCGATTACGTTGTCGAAAAGCACCTGAGTCTGTAATAACAATGGTAATAATCCCCGAAAACATCTTTGGCCACAATAAATTTTGTATTATGTAGGTAATAATACAATTTTCAATTTGATATTCTTATGCAAAATAAGTTATGATTGGATTTGTATGGAAATGCCATGAATTATTGCCCCATTTTTTATATTTCTTGAGGAAATGTTACTGGAATGTAATTATATTATGCTTGCGACTTCGTTCTAGTCGGGGCGAAAACGGGTGAGACGGCCGGCTTGGCGTGAAGAATTGAGAATGTTTTGTGGTTTTTCAAGCGTGTTTAAAGGCAAAAGGCTATAACATCAGAGAAAATATTTTTGCAATATCAAATAATATAGGTACCTACGTATAAACATCTTTTGGCACATTTTTTATGATTTATTACTTTTTCTTATACATATTACGGTTGAAAATGTATGCGAAATATCATTGACTGAGAAAATGTTACTGATATAATATAGACCTGTGGCCTAGTGGTTAAAACACCAGCCTCTCAAGTACGAGTGCGCGCGTTCGATTCCAGGTCAGGCAAGTACCAATGCAACTTTTCTAAAGTTATATGTACTTTCTAAGTATATCTTGGACACCAATGACTGAAGGTGAAGGAAAACATCTTGAGGAAACCTGGACTTTAAGTCTGAAATCGCCAACCCGCATTGAGCAAGCGTGGTGATTACGCTCAATCCTTCTCTGTATGAGGGGAGAACTGTGCCCAGCAGTGGGACGATAAAAAAAATGGTTGATGATGATATAGGTAGAGCAGTGGTGGCCTAATGGTATCGGCCGCGACTTACAAGTTGCAGGTCGTAATTACGAACCCCGCCAAGCGCTTTGCTTTGTGTAAAATATTTCATCACCACAGCGCTCAAAACAGTGAAAGAAAACATCGTGTGGACACCGGCATGTCCTAGAAGCAAAACTTCGAAGACATGTGACAACCAATCTACCAAACCGCACTGGGCCCGCATGGTAGTTTATGGTCCTTTTATCGAGAGAAGACTTGTGTCGAAGGAATGGGAATATTATAGGCAGGTTATGATGAAGGTAATTATATTGTGATTTCGTTTTAGACGCGTCAAAATATTAGCGTGTAGAATTGAGCATGTAGGTGGTAGGCTATAACATCGGCCGCCGGCAGAAGTTACCACCCACCAGACAAAGTCTTGCCACCAAGCGATTTGTCGTGTTCCGGCATGATGTCTGGTGAAGCCGTACGGAGGACGGGTCTGAGCAGTTGTGTTGCGATGTGTGCCGGGTACGATGCGCCTAATGTTGTTGTGTTGGGAGTTTGGTCGTGGAGGGTCTTCAGATCAATCTCCTTTTGGCGCAGCATCGTTGGTCGTGTTGTTGGGTTTAACATTGCATCACCTCGCTCAACTGCCGTCTTCCTTCCTATTCGGTCAGTTTTTCTGAGTGAATAAGCTCTTAATAAACTAGTGCGCTTTACCATCAACGATCGCATCACTGCTTACTATCAGGCGGGATTGCGGTCAAGCGCTAGTTTATAAATATTAAAAAAAAAGATTTTAATTTTGTCATATTCCTTTGATTTTATTGTATCTATATAAATAACAAAATAAATAAAACCGTTAATTTATGAAATTAAGTTTCGTTCTATACTAAACTTCAACTAGGTATTTCCGACGACCCTTGCTACTTGTTTCTTTTTTTAGGTTTATATCTCCGTAATGAATATACAGAAATGTAAAATCAATTTTAAAATTAGTGCTGTAATGGAAAAACAAACAGTCTATGTTTTAGTAATAGTCATAATGTCTACTAGTCTGATATTATAGCTGGTTTATACAGTAAGTAAAAGGATATTTCTATCAAAATTATAATATGAAAAGCTTTTGATCAAACGCCAAGCAGCCTTGGTAACTGCCAGACTTCGGGCAGTTTATAGGCTCAGCAGGTTTTGACAGGCACGTAATATTCAGACTCCTATTACATATTCAAAAGTTTCGCGAATTCATCTATAGTATAATGTAAATATACCTATATTACATAGGTATTCAGAAGTTTCCCGAATTCGTCAATAATATGCTGAAGGCAATATATATGGAATTTGAAAGTAAAACGCCTGGGTTCAACCCACCACAGCTCTCAAGACGGTGTAGAAAAGTTGTGGGGAAACCGGCATATCTTAGAACAAAAAAATCGAGATATGGGACCACCGCATGGTGTCTACAGCAAACTCTCTCACAAAACCGGCCAAGTGCGTCAGGGCCAAGTGGATTTACGCACAAAGGGTTTCGTACCATTGATTTATGAAATTAAAGGATTTAAGTTATTTGTATGAAAGATTACCTGGTAATAAGCGGTTTACGATTTACGAGGTATTAAAAAAACTGCTTACTAGATCTCATTCAAAACAATTTTCGTTAGTAGTTTTTATAGTAATGTACATCATATGTTTTTTTTTTAATTTTCTTATTTTAGAAGTTAGAGGGGGGGGGGACCAACTTTTTTCCACTTTGGAAGCTTTAGACATACAAAATGTCGAAAACTTAAAAAAAAAAAGTGAAATTAAAGATTATTCTTAATAGATTGAGATTAAGATCAGAATCTGGATGTTCTTAAGAGTAGGAGAATAATCCTTCTGTCATTTTGATGGTATCCATAATAGAGTATTCTATGCATACATAATATATCTATGTATATACAAACACCAACTTGCAATGATTGTTTTCTTTCACTCTCAACTTTGACTAAACTTTCTTGAATATCGCCCGAACTAATATATTTCTTAATAACCATCATCATGTCTCTCGTTTGCTTGGTACGCTGAAGGCTCTTCATCTTCCTTTTAAAAAATCAACAACAAAAATCTTTTGTCTTGAAGTCACCGATTCATGAAACATAAATCTTACCCAGCTGTTACAAAAGCAACAAAAACTATGAAGGACCGTTATTATCACAAAGGACCCTTTTTTGTTGGCCCTATACTTAGTATAGAACGTGATATTGGCCGTAATTTCCACTTCGGGTTCAAGGAAAAGTGGAAATTGATAGGTAATGATGCTTGCTAGAAAAAGTGAGATATCTTTTAAATGTTTTCTAAAAAAAAGTGTAAATATATTACCCAGGCATTACAAGATGGAGACTATTAATTATTTTTTTTTTAATTGACATAAACATGGATTTTCTCAAATCGGTTGAATTTATATAGATATCTTTTAAGTGTTATGTAAAAAAAGTGTCAATATATTACCCAGGCATTACAAGATGGAGACTATTAATGTATTTCTTTAAATTGACATAAACATGGATATTCATAAATCGGTTGTATTATTTTTTAAATGTTGTTACTTCAGAATTTCGCAATATCTCGTTCTTCTTCGTCTTTATTATATTTTTTTCTTATTTTGATTAGATTTTTGAATTAGCTTCAATATAATAAATATATGTTTCCATTGAGTGCATGTTGACTATGTTGTATACTTAACCTCTTCTTCTCATTGTTACTTATCAAATGAAGATATTCAAATTTGTGTGGGGTGGGTATGCACGGCAACACATCAAAGCTTACGGCTTCATGTGCAGCCGTGTGCACCAGGACTGAAATTTTAAAAATACTTCATTATGAATAAGGTTGTCTATTTCATTGGTGTCTTTAGTTTTGTATTTTCGTTTTTCCCCCTCGTCTCCCGAAACTAATTTAATTTTTCACATTTTAGAGTTAGTTTTAGTTTTGAAAGTCACAAATATACTTAACCTAGCTACACCCTAATTGCGTAACACGCAATATTATTATCAGTTGGGATGATTTTGAAGTATATTGCTAGTTCATGGGTCCATATCCATATGTTTGAAAAATGTCTCTGCTCACTGTCTACTCGAAAATGCAAATGACGTAACGAATGTTGTTCAACTGTCAGAAACCCATTGCTACTGATGAGGTGGTACGTAATTACCCTACAATTTGCATGCTCCATTCTTTAGGTAACGATTTTTTAGGCGCATCGGATTTTCCACTGTCGATGTTGATCGGAAATTTAAAATCTTACAGCGTGTATCCCAGCCACAAGTGCGTCACAAAAGTGTTTTGTTTTTAGTCCCGTGTTTTGTACAACTCGATGTAACTCCATTTTCGTCTATTTTTAGATTATTTAGTATTTACATTAAATAATATTAAGAACCAACCTATAGTTCAAGATTTGAGGACACACAAAACAAACCTACAAATATTTTGAATGTCCTAGGGAACATTGATCTCGAGATCGTCCTCAAACAAAAAATAGGTCATTCATTCACTTGAATCCGATATACAAAAAGTATAATTTGTGGATAGAATGTCTGCATTTCAAATAAAATATGAATTTATCATTAGTAGCCCAGAGTCCAGAACCAAAATCTGGGTTAACATACTATATGTATTGTATACAGTATGTTAAGAAAACCCTGTCCGACCCATAAGGATAATAAAGGTTAGGTAAACACATGACCAAATATAATGTAAAATTTTACGTAATCATCATAGTACCATTACAAATGAATTTTGAAATAATCTTTCTTTCCCGCGAATTAATTCCAACTTCCCCGAAATTTGGTAATTTTTAAAAAAGTGACAACACCGGTATTATTATGAGCGAATAGCGATGCGACCACGTGCCGCGTGTCCTGCCGCCCGCCCCCCGCGGGCGGCAGGCGAAGGGTGGTCAACGCACATTTATTAAGTTACCTCCTTTTGCGAAATAATATTTATTTTTTTTAGGGGGATTTTTTTTTTAAGTTTAGCCCGGTTTTGTATGCATTAGTAGAATTAGTTATCGATACCTAACAACACCTTCACGGGTCGGACAGGGTTTTCATAACATACTGTATACACACGGGAGATAGAAGTCAATGGCAGAGTCAAGCATCAGCTGACGTGTGTCGACGGCTGACGACGACAACATCACATCATACTTCTATTCTTACTTGAAGATGAAAGGTACTTACACGACTCTGCTCCCACCCGGAAAAAAGAATATCATTTAAATATGGGCTTTATATATTTCTCTTTAGATTTATTTTACATTATCATCATAAATTAGGGGACAACTCGCTGTCAGAGAGCTTACCGTCGTCAGACTGACTCTTTAGTTGACGCCTTGCTGGCCCCATGTTATAGAAGAGTGGTCGGTGCGGTGTCCGCGCACTCAATGCTAGCAGTCGCTGCGCCGTCGCCTCTCAGTCAGTTGCTTTTAGTTATATGCACACAAAATCATCGTCTGTTATTTCACGCTTCTCTCTGGATCTGCTATCTGTCGCTGCGTTGACTACTGGGTGCCTGCTAGCTGTCTCCGCGTAGACTGCGAGTAGTCATCTTAGTTTAGGGCGGTGTTAGAGCTGACATTTAAGTGAGACACAAACTTTAATGTTAAAAAAAAATCCGAATTTTACTAGAGTACGGATTTTACGGATTTTTTTTAAATATTCCTTAAAAAAGTACCGTAGACGGTACTTTTATTAGGTATATCTGTCCAAAAAGTATTGTTTAGTAATTTATTGTAACAAAATGACGCGCGCTTTACATATGGTTTACAAATTCACAATCACATAGTGAATCCGTGACCATGTGCACCAGCGGTACCGTGGAAAACAATAACCAAGTTGGAAGGGTGTGTATGTGTGTGTGTGTATTATATACTTAATGCTACTGTGTCTACGTTTACATTCTGAGCGCGTACACTTGGTCAACACAAATAAAACGCGAATCTCACTTCATGAGATTATTTATTTATTAATATAAGAATTGGGTTGTGCCTTAAAAAATAATTTAGTGTTCATCAGATATTTAGAGAAAATATTGAACACTGTTTACGCTAGTTTATCGGCCGAGTCCGATTGTTAGTTAGTCGAGTTGATAGATGCACGACCGGTAGGGATGAGCGTAATTTAGTATTGTCTATGGTGACGCGCCGCCATTGACACAACGTTTTGAGACCCCGTCGCGTACGGCGGTCCGTTGCTTGAACTCTTGACGAATAATCATCGCATCGAATGATTTTCGGGAAATAAATTGAAACAACGTTTTGCGACCCCGTCGAGTATGGTCCGTTGCTAAAATCCTTGACGAAATACTCGCGCGCGTGGCGCGTTCGGACGAGTGAATTTCGGGACGTAAATACCACCGGCCGCGGTTTGAATAGTTTGTCGCGAGTGTTGCCCGTGCTTTTGAAGTATTTGCTTGAATTGTAACCGTAACAGCGCCGTCTGTAATTGAGTTGAATCGGAAACGTGGTTTCATTCGTCGATTGTTTGTCGGGCGTGAACTGACGCTGCTAGGTAACGGTTTCTTACGTTGGTGAGCTTTGGTGCCCTAATAAGGGAACTTTAGTGTGTCGACTGGTATGGGACAGTCAGGGTTTTGAAGACATCGGACGTCAGTGTAAATCGACGCGCGCGCGTCGATTCTCCGGGACTTCACTCCACGACGGAGCACACTGGGTCCCAGGTAAGTGCCTTAGATTTATTTGGGAGTGGTAAGAGATTGATTTACTTGTGGTATAAGCCGACCTTGTTTGTTGGATAAGCCGTGACAAATGCGCGGTAGATGGGCGCGCTGTACTGGGGCGCGTCTACAAACACGTATTTTTTTTTTCGCATGTCGCATTAGCCCCATCTGTAACTTTAATACCTATATCTCAGTAGTTTTTGGTAAAAACGACAAAATCAAAAATACGCGTCTTAATTTTTATTATTATCTATAAGACGGACTAATTATTTTTTTTTATTTTCATACCTTGGACACATCCCTATTGCTTGCTGCACTTACAGTATAACATCAAACCGCGCAGTAAACCAAAATACCATAACATTTTAACTAAAAAACAGACAGACCATGAGCCTATTTAATTTTAATCCCACGTTGATAACATTACAGCAATAGAATATTCCACATATTCATGGATAGAGAATGATATAATTGCATGCCTTCGTTGCCTAGACGAGAGATTACCGACCTGACATTGTTAATTAATACGCTCTCAAGACAGATCTTGAAACTCTCGGCGCAGATTACGCAATTGGCCTCTACCCCTTGACGTCACGACAAAGCCGATTTGGGATCACGCCAGGAAGATAGCACCTTTTGAGAAATCTAATACGTAACAAAATTACAGCTGTAATTTCTATACGGACAAAGACGTAGGTGTTTAATACAGCCACATTTCTAGAGATTTATTATAGTTTCAGATATTTGAGGCAGGTCTTTGGCAATTAATTAATCACACAACCAGAATTGGGTCAGCTACGACAATTTTTATAAAACTTAACACTGCCCGCTCCGGGAGTTAAACCGCACAGTCGGCAGTCGAGTAGGCTTTATTACGAATTGGGAAAGTTGTTATGGAAAATTAAATGAAATTAACAATATTTGCGTTAATTTTTTTTAATTTTTTTATAATTATAAACTAGCGGTTGACCGCAATCCCGCCTGATGGTAAGCAGTGATGCGATTGTCAATGGTAAAGCGCACTAATTTATTAAGAACCTCTTCACTCAGATTGAGCGAATATAAAGGAAGACCGCAGTTGAGCGAGGTGTTGCAATGTTAAATCCAACAACACGACCAACGATGCTGCGCCAAAGGGAGATTGATCTGAAGACCCTCCACGACCAAACTGATGTTGTTGTGTTGGGCACAACAACGTTTGGCGCATCGTACCCGGCACACATCCCAACACAACTGCTCAGACCCGTCCTCCGTACGGCTTCAACAGACATCATGTCGGAACACGACAAATCGCTTGGCGGCAAGGCTTTGTCTGGTGGGTGGTAACTTCTGCCGGCGGTCGGTGTTATGGCCTACCACCGAGAGGTTAAAAAAATTAACAATCCAACAAAAGTTTTCAACGAGTCCCATATGGACTTATTGAAAGAAGTGAAAACTGAAATCATTAAAAAACACAGAATACACAAAAGTAACAACAAAAAACCGACCAAGTGCGAGTCGGACTTGCACACAAAGTTTTCCTTACCATTCATTATCTTTAAAAAAACGGCAAAAAAAAAAAAATGACGTTCGTTGTATGGAAGCCCTTAAATATTTTATTTTTTTATTTTTAGTATTTGTTGTTACAGCCTCAACAGAAATACATAATCTCTGAAAGTTTCAACTGTCTAGCTATTACGGTTCATGAGGTACAGACGACATCACATCAAGCTACTAGAATCTGTCAGATTTCTCTAAGCATTAAGGCTCAAGATTGATTAGGAAAATCTGACAGTTTCGGGGTAGCTTGACCTGCCGCCGTCCGTACAGCCTGGTGACAGACGGATCGCGAAGTCTCATGAATAGGGTTCCGTTTTACCTTTTAGGTACGTAACCCTACAAAACGATCACGGTGTCAGGTAGGTCGAGCTAACATTATTAAAGACATTGTTGCGAAAACATTATTTTTTATCATTCATCAAAAGTACTCAAAATACTAAAGAAGTTTTCACTTCACTGTCGACTTTTACTTCCAGACTACCTCAGAGTAAAGAAAATGGCGAATTTATTATTTTATTTATTTTAGTAATTATAAACTAGTGCTTGACCGCAATCCCGCCTGATGGTAAGCAGTGATGCAATCGTTGATGGTAAAGCGCGCTAGTTTATTTAGCTTATTCACTAAAAAAACTTGTAAATAGGAAGGAAGACGGCAGTTGAGCGAGGTGATGCAATGTTAAACTCAACAACACGACCAACGATGCTGCGCTACAGGGAGATTGATCTGAAGATCCTCCACGACCAATCTCCCGACACAACAACATTTGGTGCGTCATACCCGGCACACTTCGCATCACAACTGCTCAGACCCGTCCTCCGTACGGCTTCACCAGGCATCATGCCGGAACACGACGAATCGCTTGGCGGCAAGAATTTGTCTTGTTATGGTCTACCACCGAGAAAACTTAAATACTAAATATATCCTTGGTCAGATTTAGGGAAATAAACACTTCCATCCACGTGGACCTCTCCAGTGCAAGCATTTATCGGTAATCTTGTAGCTCAACTCAGATAGGAGCTCGAAACTCAAAGCCAGCATCTGTTAAAGGGGTGACTTTTTGCTTACCCCTCCGTGAAATATACCTACCTTGACACCTAGTTTCAAATTTGCATAAATTTAAATGCCTATATCTTCATCAGATATGAAATTAATAACAAAGATTTAATTAAACATTTTAATTTTATTAACCACTGGGTCTGTGACACGATGTAATTTTGTAACACACAGTATTTTTATTATAATTTTAATATTGTGAATTGACAGTATTTTAAGACTGAAACGACGTGACAACAAAAAAAAAAATCATTCTTTGTTTTTCGTTTCCTAAGTTAAAATATTTTTTCTCATATTTTTTATTTCTTATTTTCCGGGATACTAATGAGAAAAGTTTAAGATATCAATAACACTTGTAAATAACAAAATTTACGAACTCAATTTACAATAAACAGTAGTTTATATGCCAACGAGTTTCACAAGCTGACAATGACAATATAATTAACATCTAGATTCTAGTTTTCACGGCTCATAATGAAGCAAAAGTTTTGTCGCCAGTCCATCGTAAATTTGGCGCCCACAGCTTTTTATAATACAACTAATTTCAGAGTTCATACTCTGAAATTTCATTCATATGAAAAGTACATAATAGCGAAAAATAAAATAATATGTACGCCCTGGTTTTTGATTTACTTTATTATAACATACGACACTTAAGTTAAAAAAAATTAAATGTTGTCAATTTTCCAACAAAGATTAGCTATGTGACCACATTTAATAAAAAATACAGTTGTACTACCGACGAAGGAAAAAACGTAAAACTATGAAATAAAAATGATTAGAGAAAAAAGACATTAAAAACTATTTCTTATATTTTAAATTATAATTCATCATCTGCTTAACCTTTATCTATGTTGGGAATCTGACCTCTACACCCATATTGTGGAGGTCAGATTCCCAGTCTTACCAACAGGTACCTTTTAGTTTTTAATTCTACTTTTGTTTAGGGATATTTATAATCGCAATGCGTATGTCAGTCCCATCGTACCCTGAATACACATTTATCATATTTGAGCCATGAACCTAAACACACTCTTCGCATCTGGTACCTTACTACTGGTACTAGTTGTCAGACATTCGGGCTTTTATGGCCCGTAACCACTGTCAAAGATCCAGTAAAACAAGGCGGGACCAATGGCTTGACCTGCATTCTGAGGCACGAAGGGGTATAAGTATGTATAGATACCCCCAGAAAGCGTTTCATAAGCTGACAGATTAGCCGTGCGGCAGCAATTACATAGCTGCAACCTCATTAACAATCCTTGTTTTTCAGTAATTAAATTTAAATTATAAAAATTATATGAGCAAATTAAAATTATTAAATAAAAATACACATACTTCCATTGTCGACCAAGTGCAACACGTTATACTCATTACTTACTTACTGTCAACATAGGTATTCTATTAATATTAGCATGTCAGTGACGTGAACCAGGTATCCATCAGGAATAAACGGTTAAGTAGATCTCTGTTTCCATATACTAAATAGAGGAAGGGCATCAGATCTGATATCTAAAGAATGACCAGTTTCCATACATTTCAAAACCTGACAATAAAAGTTTATGTATAGATATGAGGTATATTAGAAAGACGACCTGTAAGTTTAGAAAATAACGTCTTACAGTAATTTTTTTATTTTATTTATTGTGCACTAGCGCTTGACCGCAATCCTGCCTGATGATAAGCAGTGATGCGATCGTTGATTGTAAAGCGCACTAGTTTATTAAGAGCCTGTTCACTCAGAAAAACTGAGCGAATAGGAAGGAAGACGGCAATTGAACGAGGTGATGCAATGTTAAACCCAACAACAAGACCAACAATGCTGCGCCAGAGGGAAATTGATCTGGAGACCCTCCACGATTTAATGTTAATGTTACTTTTTAGGTTAGGATATGCCGTTAAGATTTAGAGTGTTAGAACTCGAATTGTAATCTATAATAGAAATATTTACTTAGCTGTTGTTTAAAAGTCAGTTTTTTTTATTTTATATACTAATTCCTTTAACTCAGATCGCTGCTTAGACTCAACGATTGGCACTAATTATATCTATAATAAATCGAGTGTCCAGCATACCTAATTATTTTTGTCCAGCAACAATAATTTGCACAAAGGTACATTTTTGGTAAAAAAAATTCGATAAATAGTTTGTATACTTCTAAAAGCATGTCGTGCTCTATTGGCAAAAGCAAACACATACATAACTACCCAACAAATTTCATTGGCTTACGGCATGTACCTATACATACAGTACATGCGCTAACCCAAAAGGGAAAAACAAATTATATGCTATGTTTTAAGTGAAATAGTTTATTCATTATGACCAACTCTTATAACAACATCGTCCAGGAATTCTGCTGGAGCAGATATATTTTCTTGATACCTAGCCCATCCAAGATACCACACTAATGTTACAACGTCAGCGCAACATCCTATGGTTCGTCGACCGACCAAACAATTGCGAGATATTCAACTATACCAGCTCTGCCAGACACATTATTTTCTATTACAATGTTGACATACCTAATATCGTTTTCTTGAAATACGCCTGGACTTAATTTGTCAAATGTCAAAAAAATCCGTTTCAGTCATCCGAACTCATTTAAATGCGGAGTTTAAACATTATTTTATTTTTAATGAATCTGTATCGCTAAAACTAAGTGGCAGTGGGCGGGGCACATTGCTCGTAGTACCGATGCCCGATGAGGCAGTAAGGTTCTAGAGTGGCGGCCATGTACTAGGTAGGCCATAACATCGGCCGCCGGCGGAAGTTACCACCCACCAGACAAAGCCTTGCCGCCAAGCGATTTGTCGTGTTCCGGCATGATGTCTGGTGAAGCCGTACGGAGGAAGGGTCTGAGCAATTGTGCTGTGATGTGTGCCGGGTACGATGCGCCAAATGTTGTTGTGTCGGGAGTTTGGTCGTGGAGGATCTCCAGATCAATCTCCCTTTGGCGCATCATCCTTGGTCGTGTTGTTGGGTTTAACATTGCATCACCTCGCTCAACTGCCGTCTTCCTCTCTATTCGCACAGTTTTTTCTGAGTGAATAGGCTCTTAATAAACTAGCGCGCTTTACCATCAACGATCGCATCACTGCTTACCATCAGGCGGGATTGCGGTCAAGCGCTAGTTTATAATTATTTAAAAAAAAAAGACGCTGTGTAGGGAGGCCCCCAACAAGGTGGACTGATGACCTGGTGAAGGTCGCGGGAAGCCGATGGATGCGGGCAGCACAAGACCGGTCATCGTGGAAAGCCTTGGGGGAGGTCTTTGTCCAACAGTGGACATCTACAGGCTGAAGAAGATGAATCTGTATTATACAAAGACTAATAGAGAAATACATATTGATTGTATCAAATGTAAAATAATGGATAAAAGTCAGGTGATATTGCGTAAAATGGAACGTTGTAGAAAAAGGTAATTGAGGTGCGTTCAAAACATGGTGTTAAGTGTACCTTACACGTAAAATAAACTGATCGAAAAATTTTCATTTCCTGTGTTTCTTTTAAAATTGTGATAAGCGTAATTAATACATAATAAAATTAGCTTAATGTTTACATTTATTTCATTACTATACATTTTCAGATGAAAAATAGTCATCCTTCTTTATAGTAGACTTGCGGCCTGATACGTACTTCGCTACGTATAATTTTTTCGTTTAAAGCACCTACTACTAATCTCTTCACCACCTATGGTTGACTGGTAGAGAATGCCTAAGGCATTAAGTCCGCCATTGTACAATTTATGTGCGAAAGAATAAATAAATTTAAAGTGAAATAATAATAATAATAAAAAATATTGGATCATCAAAATTATTTATTCAAACATAAAATATTTTTTTTTTAATTGCTAGCTATTTTAAAACTTAATCCAAAACATTTAGATTATTAAACAAAGGACTGGGGGTACCGACCCTGGAATAGGCAACATAAAGTCGGCCATTTGAAAAACATGATTCCACGTGAGGCCACAAACGTGAAATGTGCTTTTTTAGTTTGCCCTTGGGTTTTGCTGATAGACATAGCAACTGATAAACGCACAGGATATTGTAATCGGTTGAACTCAAATGGCATATCAGTTGGGATCATAGGGATATGTGGTATCAAACAAACTTCTCCTTTTGATTTACCAGTTAGGATCGTAGCTTCAATTAAAGGCAATAAGTTTTTCACTGCCAATCTGGTACCATTACACAGTTTTGGTGGTTTATTAAATTATGAAGAAAGTTGCATTGATTTTTATACATATAGCTGATAAGATGATGATGCACCGATCATTGAATTTATTTGTTACACAAAATGTGATATATGAAGAACCGCTAAATCGATTCTGTTCAAACTTCAAATAAACCATCTTCTAATTAGTTAAAATAAAGCCTAAACATTTGCTATGGATAGGTGAGTCCGTTCGTGAGTTATAAAATTACAAAGAAAGTGGCATTGATTTTTATATATAGAGATAAGAGCGAATTTAAAACACAATAATAACCAGCAAGGGGATGAGGGAATCCAACCGGAATAACTCAAAATTTTCCCCTACCTATAAATGCATATCGTGCGAAATTTTCACTTCATAAATTACGTGATAAAAAGAAAGGCTATGAGAACTGACGCTCGGGCGCTGTGCGCCGCTCCCGACGTCATTATATCACTTAGCCGGCGAACTAGCTACACGGCGTATTTCAAAGCTCATATTGAACGATGTCAATTATTTTGGGTTTCTGCTTGTCTTGTCCATGTAGTAGGTGGTCATTTTGATATAATTAATTTTAGAATATAATAATCCTTTCATATCGGTAACTACATCACACGAATGTAGCATGTTTTTATTATTTATTATACCGTTTATGTATATATATTAAAATCAAAAGAAATTTATTCAAATTGGGCTCAGAATCCAAACTTTTTGAACGTTAATATACATTACACAAGAGACTGTCTTATGTAATGCTCAAAACGCCTGCCTTTCTCCACATCCTAGTGCTTTTTCTGGAAAGAAGAAGAGGCGGAACAAACTTCTTAGTAGCTGTCTGTCCAGCATATAAACAAAAAAAAAGGAACAGAAAAAAGTACGGACAACTTTGAGCCTTAATACTTTACCAATAAAGTTCAAAATCCAATACAAAACTGACAAATATGAATGTTTCCTGGGTAAAAAAAAATCATTCTATTTAGCCCGTCATTCAGATTGCAGAAAAATATTGGATACGTATATTTTGTTTTATCAAATCAATAAAAAATGACAAATATAAAAGGCATCAAAGATCAGGAGTGGTGGCTGGTAACGTCACTCCTCGCTAAAAAGTGTAGCGTGCAGTGACATCACACGAGTTTTCAACGCACTGTATCGTCTTAATTTTTTGTTTATATGAAAAAAGAAAAAATAGGTGTCTAGTATTTTTTGGAAATCTATCTGACGGACTAATTAGTTTTTTTAGTCAACTACCCTATTGTAGTAGCTTGATGTGCTGTCGTCTGTAAAAATCAATTCTTACTAATATTATAAATCGGAATATGAGTTTGTTTGTTTGTTCCGCTTTCACGCCGTAACTACTGAACCGATAGCTTTGAAATTCTGCAGACGTAAAGTTAGAAATTCGGATTAAATAATACGATACTTTTTATCCCAGAAAAATCGATATTCCTGTGGGAAATCTAAATAGCGATACAACCGATTTCCAAGCGGTCGAAGCCGCAGGCAGAAATCTAGTGTAAAATAATTCTGTTTTTTTAATCAAAAACATAGGCATCAAAAATCCTATAGTTTATCTTATGATGTAAATTAATTACTTACTTTTTAATTAGGCAATCGTGTATCAGATGAGTTTAGCTAAAAACTTTTTGGGTATTAATAAATACGAAACTATCGGTACATAGTGTTTATGTTGCTCGTGGTCCGATCGTACTTCAGACCCCAAATTATGTAATCCTGAAACAAAAACCAGGAGTCTAGAAAGGAAAAAGTTAGATACGAACAAACACATTTTAATACCTTAAGCTATCGCTAGATGGTACAACCAATAAATATACTGTTTGCCAAAAATTGCCTTTCGTTCAGAAAAGATATTGTTTGTCTTGAAGTTTCCGTAATAGTCCCGTACCTTTGTCAAACAACTTTTTATTTATCTGGGTTTAATAGAAAACTGTATTTTGTTATCATTTGGAATCACAGAAAAATATCCTTTTGTTTAGGTTGCGGTCAAACACAATTGGTTGACGTTAGATTTACTTTGGTTATCAATCAAAGGTCTTTTTTCAGTTAAAGTGCGCCTTAAGTAAACGGGACTGATTTAGGAGTCAGATTCTAAGACTAACTCCTCGGTCCTGACTTACCAAAAGTACCTATGACGTGGGTGATTTTCTATGTATAAATAATTTTAATACCACTGCTTTGTATGGAAATGGCAAATGAAAACGTCGTAAGGAAAATATTCTGAAAGGAAAAGTTCGAAGACATGTGATGTTAACCAATCTGAACTTGGCCTCATTGATAGATTACAGCCCACTCTCGACGACATGAGGTATCCCAGTAGCGTAAACATTATAGTAGGTCAATTATGTGTAGTCCTTCCATCATTCTCTCATAGTCATCTAAATACAATAACAAAGTCGACTGAAGTAAAGTGCTTCTTCTTCTTAGCGTGTCGAGGTTTATTTAGATTGCTATAATGTAAGTGGACCCTACCCAAAATTCGGCTACTTATTTGACGCCTTTTTTTTTGTTGGGATGGAATATCATCTAATAAGTTCTCCCGCTCTGGGCAGAGTTCCGCTCTGCCCAGAGCGGGAGAACTTATTAGATGCGTGTCAGACTTTTACTGACTAAAACCCACCCGTGTTTCTTCACTTGCCTGTATGACGGCCAGGGCCACGGTTTCTTGTTTAACCAACCCGCAACCCTGACCCAGGAGGCAACGATCTTCGTGGACTCCGTCACGATGTGCTGACATCTCTTTGCGGCGCGCGTGAAATACGACGCGCCATTTACTCGGGCCTGGTCCTTACGAGCGGCGAGCTACCCACTGCTCACCGCCCGCAGGTCCGCGCCTACGGTGGCCGAGAGTATGGCGTCGTCTCCCGACCAGGGCGTCTCCTGCGGCGGCTAGTGGCGTGAGGGCGCTGGGATTCCCGTTGCCTCACGGACTTACCGCCGCTATTGTGGCATGCCCAGCACTGGGTTGCGGCAATCGCACTCTCCATGTCGCCATGAGATCCCGCCGGAGCTCTGTCCAACGTACCGCCATTTCTCACGGCAGCGGAGTTATGCGGCCTCCTCTCGCCCCCACTCCGGCGCGCAGCACACAGTCGTACCCGATGTTCCACAGATGTGGTCCCAGGACCGATCCCTATGGAACACCGCACAACATCTCTCGCCAGTTCCACAATCTTGGTGACCGGGGTAGATTAGGGCCCTCTCCGTCAGATAGGCCTCGATCACTCGACAGAGATAGGTCGGCATCCGGTGATACCGGAATACCTCCCTGATGCAACTCCAAGGTAGTGTGTTGAAGGCGTTGGTGATATCTAGAGACGCTGCCAAGAGAACACCACCCCAGGCCATAACATCCCCTGTCGTGAGGGCTCGCACGCGCATGATGGCGTCCACCGCAGAGCGCCCCCTGCGGAAGTCAAACTGGCTCTCCGCCAAATCCGGGCACGCTCACCTAAGTTGCCCGACGAAACGGTCTGCAATGACTCTTTTGAAGAGCTTGCCCACCTCGTCGAGCAGCACAAGGGGCCGGTAAGTGGATGGAGAGTCCACGGGGCGCCCTGGCTTCTTTATGAGGACCAGTTTCCCCGTCTTCCAGCGAAGTGGGAACTGGCCCCTCTCCAAGTATGCGCTTAGTAGCTCCCGTAGTCGAGCCCCGAGAGCCCCTAAGGCCAGAACCCAGGCTTTTCCAGGTAAGCCGTCGGGTCCTAGGGCGGTATTTTTGGCATTCAGCCTACATACCGCCGCTCTCTACTCTACCTCAGTAATTTCTGGAGCATCGTCGTCGTCTTTGGTGTGGTTCACATCAGGCACCGCAGGAGGATTTGACTCCATCATCAGCGTTGCTGTAAGGTACAGCTGACAGGACACGCAGGACACAATATTAAGTGTTCCATGGTTTCTGGAAGAGCACCTCATTTACAATCTATTTTACAACTTAAGACTGAGTCGTCTAGGAACCGCAATAGGAACCACCTGGATGGGTTTTCCATGCTTAGGCATAACCTGCGTCCGGTATTACGTAATAGATAGCCTCCGTGGCGAAGCGGTAGTGAACGCGGCCACTGCGCAAGGAGGCGCAGGTTTGATCCCTGCACACTGCAAATATTTGTATGCATGAATATGAATATTTGCAATGATCTGGTCGCGCCTAGGAAAGCACGTTAAGCCGTGAATCCCGGTTGCCATACGAACATCTAATGGCAGTCGTTACGGGTTGTTGGAGCCCTCAAAATCCAACAATATTGGTCCGATATCGCCTTCGGGTTGTGGAGGTCAGACGGCAGTCGCTTCACGGAAAATATCGTAGTTCAGAAAAATTCAGCAGTTAGACTGGTAAAGCAAACCCCAGACTCCAAAGCTGAAAAAGCTTCGGGTGCGACTGGGATTAATGCTGAGATGATGATGATGATGACTTTAATATAGTCTCCATTTCCGCAGTATTAGAATTTTTGTGCTAACGCATACTCTTGTCACTACAGTATTCTGGTCTCAATTTAAAATTATACACACGTTCACACATTTTTCACTTTAACGTTATTTGAAAATTTATTAGAGGTCATGGGAAAACTCAAGTTTCCGTATTCAGATTGAGTTATGGGCGTGTGGCCACAAAATTTATAATTCCGAGCGAGTGCTAAAGTGAGTGCACTTAAAAACGTACATACTCTCTTATTTATGTTTATGACCGTTCATCCAATATTGAAAAGGAGTTTTTTATTAGTTTCGTACGTTTGTGTTATTACTGCGAAGGATGGCTAATGGTTTTAGGTGGGGCAGGCAATGTTTTAGAAATCTGGAGTTAGACGCTCTAATGTCCGGTATTATCAGTTTGAATTACAATTACAATCAAAACTTATTAATTTAGACAGGAACAAAATAACGATCACTGAGCACACACCAAAATGTAAAATGATAGCAATCAGTTATTAATTTATATGGAAAAAGTAGGTCTCGCAGAATTTGCACGATGTTACCGCTCCGAGTAACGTTTCTCGAAAAAGGGACGAGCGCTTTTTTTTTTGTTATGTCATCTCGTAGTTGACCATTAGAGGCCATGACTACTTAACTGGACTATCCTGTGGATGCCTTAATTACAATTAAAGCCTCCAGCCAGGGCCGGGACGGGCGCGGTTAGGCCGCGCCTGTTATAGTAAGCTTGAGGTGGGGTGCTGGTCTTCCCTAACTATACAATATTCGTATTCATGAATCTTTGATAATTGCGGGATTTAACGGGTCGTCATAAGTTTGAAAGACACAGGGGATCCCCACAAAAGTGGCCTTATGGTATGGTGGTACAATATTTAGGTCGTAGGTTCGAACCCCGCTGGGCACACCACAATAGCGGCGGTAAGTCCCCTTTTTGAGGAATGGCTAAAGAGGTGCCACGGCTCCCTCACCTTCCGCCTGACGCAGGTCCTCGCCGGACACAGTTGTTTCGGGAGGTTCTTGTTCCGTATAAGGCGGGAGGAAACGCTAGGGTGTCACCATTGTGTGGATCGCCCTGAGGACACAGTAGAGCACACGGTGGAGGTTTACCGCCGTGTCCTCGTAGCGCCGATCGGCGGTGATCTCTCGCATCCGACTCTGGTACAGGCCATGGTCCGGAACGAGAGTGCATGGCAGGCTGTCACCTCCATCTGCGAAGCAGTAATGCTGGCAAAGAAGGAGGCGGAGCGCGTGAGGTAGCGAGAATCCCAGCGCCTTGGTCTGGAGACGACATCGAACTCCCAGCCACTGTAAGCGTGGGCCTGCCGTAAGAACCAGGCCCGAGTCGACGCGCGCCTCAAAGCGATGTCAGCACATCGTGACGGGGTCACGAACACCGATGCTTCCTGGGTCAGAGCATCGTGGAATCGTGGTCAGAAATCGTGGCCCTGGCCGTCGCACAGGCAAGTGATGAAACACGTGTGGGTTTTAGTAAGTAAAAGTCTGACCCGTCGTTCCGCTCCGCCCAGAGCAGGAGAAGTCATTTGATGAGTTCTCATCCCAAAAAAAAAAAAAAAAACGTTCGAACCCCGCATAAAGCTTTACTTTGCGTAAATTATTTCATCACCACTGCATTCACATTATACATTATCTATACTAATATATAAAGCTGAAGAGTTTGTTTGTTTGAACGCGCTAATCTCTGGAACTACTGGACCGATTTGAATTTTTTTTTTGCATTGGTTAGACCCTTAATCCAGGAAGGCATTAGGCTATATAACATCACGCTGCGGCCAATAGTAGCGGAGCATATCAAAACCTACGCGGATGAAACTGCGTGGTCCATGTACATATAATATACACAGCTAGTATATTATATGTATATGGATTGTTGAGGTCTGACATGTAGTCACTTCACGTAAACTCAAATGATGAAGATGCAAAAAAAAGAAGAAATAAATTTGGGAATAGTTGGAAGATGAATAATATTGCTTGCGTAAAGATACAAGTTCCCAGTACGAACAAGTCGGATGATCGGTACCGTTCAGTCCGTGACTACGGATACGTGGTCCCATACTTTCTACAATATGTAAAGAAAACCCTGTCCGATCCGTGAAGGTATTGTTAGGTATCGATAACTGACTCTACTAATGCCTACGAAGGCGGGCTAAAAAAAATATCACTTCGCAAAAGTAGGTAACTTAATACCATGTGCATTAGGCAATACATGCACGCGGCACGCGGTCGCATCGCTCTTAATTATACCGTCGAAAACGGTGTTGTCACTTTTTTAAAAAATACCAAATTATGACGAAGTTGGAATTAATTCGAGGAAAAAAAAACTATTATTTCAAAATTCATTAGTATTGTTACTATGCTGATTATGTAAAATTTTATATTTTATTTGGTCATGTGTTTACCTAACCTTTATTATTCTTATGTGTCGGACGGGGTTTTCTTTACATATTGTATATGCACCCGTGCTAAAAAAAAAGTTTAGAACTCGGTCAGAACACTTTTTTATAATGCAAATTCTCGTAACTTAAAACGTATAGTCGCATTCATTTCCGTGTATAGTCTTCAAAGTATAGTCGAAGTCTCATTTCAGTGACAAACAGATGTCAAAAATTTGTCTAAATATATTAAAATTAGACAAAGACATATATTAATGGACATGCCGTACGCTTATAATCTGCAGTAATTATTTGGTTTGAGAGTAGTAGTAGTTAAGAGTTAGAGCGATGGCATATGATGATTGATGATTTTGAGAGAGATAAAGATAGACGAAACTTCGTTTCCTCTCTTTCTTTCGGAGTGCCACAATTCTCATCTCCAAGGCATGTCCATTAGTATATGTCGAAGAAATTAGATGTAGTTTTGGCAGATTGAGACTAAGATAAGCAGGGTAATTGCTTATCACACTATCAGTAGCAACGGGATTCATTTTGACTGTTCAACGACATTCATTGCGTTATTTATGTTGCTGAGCGGACAAATTTTACGATCATATGAAGCAATGGCTTCCAAATGATTCCAATAATTCATGTTAATAATGTATTACGCAATTTGGGTGCTGGTTATAAATATTTTTAAAATTACTAGAATTTGCACCTCTGATCTATCAGTACCGCTTTATACCGACAGGAAACCTGGAAATTTGAAATCTGTTCCGATATATGTCTTTACGTAAGCACCCTATATCATAAAGATCCTTAAAAATGAGGAATTGATACCAACCTTTCAAGTTGACTCTAATATATCCCGATAAAACTCTGCAATACTTGGCTCAACCCCAAAATCCTATTGTATGTCTTTAGCTGCGTCATGAACATTATACATTGTCAGTTTTCTATTGTAAACCTAGATCGCCCGGTCGTGCTATGCTTCATTAAATCCTGTAAGTACATTGACTGCCTTTTACGTGCAGATAATATATAAGATTGTATCTTTATATATTATCTGTAAAATATTTTGGGTTACCAGATTTATTTTTAATCAAATAAATCATTTAGAGTGTTATTATAATCAAGTGGGTGACCCAATGAACTTCATCGGATCACAATCAATATGAATTTAATGTATTTAAAATTAATGATTAGGTAATTTGTGCTTTTTTCCATGTTTTAGTAATAGTTATTCTGTTATAGGGGTTCGGTGTTATAGCCGTTTTTGAGTTAGAAATAGTGTAACTACCAAAATAACTGCAACTACGACAAACTAATAGAAATTTGGGTACTTTGTTTTATTTATACAACATGTAGGTGATGTAATTAACGCATACCCTCAAACACCCTTATTAAAACATTATGTTATAATAATAATACATAAAGATTCACTTAATTTTTAATTTAAAATGTATATGTAAAAATATATGGACCCGTAAAAATAAAAAATGTGGGAAAGGAAAACCGGGGAAGTATTTAAAATTCAGCTCCCATGCTATATCATCAGGTGTTTATTAGTAGGCACATATGAATGAAGACTTAATATTATTAAACACATACCTTGAATATGTTTCTTCAATTAGCAAATTTGAAATATCCGAACGCCACAATATAGTCCTGAGCTGAGACACACAGAGGAGACCTGTGCCCAGCAGTGGGACGATAAAAAGGTTGATGGTGATTCCACATTTCTACATAATATTACAAGTGTTGTTAGTAGTTTGTTAATAAGTTTACTTAAATTATGTTGGTAGTATTAGTATCTGAGTATGAAATATGGACCCCTGTAAGGGTAAAGGCCTCCTCCATCTTCTTCCATAGTTTCATCCAATCGTTTCCGACTACTTGGTACCAATGATATCGTCAGCTAACCGTATCATCAAACACATCGTTTTCGTGATGGACCTTTCCTAAAAACAAAACTTAGATACTCTAAACTATAGGTTCGCAGTTTGATTCGGCAGGTATATACGACGAACACAGGCAAGCCAAAACAAACAAAAAGCATTTACCCAACCCACCTTATCATCACAGCCTAATATCATTACTGGCGGACATTGCGAAAGTAAAAAGGGATTCTTTGCCCTTGTCATTAATTACAGGCTTTATTAGCCCCCACTTTGTCCCTTCTGACGGCGCTAATTTCGGGTGTCGTGTCAATTTTCCTAATGATATAAGGTGTCGTATCGTTTTGAGGGGCGACTTAATCAAATTTTTGATTTGATGGCTTATTTCCTGAGCACAGAGTGAAAATTGGTTTGACGTTAGCAAATTCAGAATTTTTCCTTTATTTAATTTTGCTTTTATGTCATTACTGGTATCCACTTCTGCTTCCCGAGGGTTTTACGAGTTCAAAACAAAATAATGAGATTTTTTTATTATATGCAAGTTAATAATGTACTTTTAGTAGCATAAATCTTCCTAAAAATCTTCTAACTGATGGCGAAAAGATGATACATTGTTTTATATTATGTACCCGTACATAGCTCTGCGAGTCGCTAAACTTAAGTGGCAGTGGGCAGGGCATATTGCTCGTAGAACTGATGACCGATGGGGCAGTAAGGTTCTGGAGTGGCGGCCACGTACTGGAAGACGCAGCGTAGGGAGGCCCCCAACAAGGTGGACCGATGTCCTGGTGAAGGTCGCGGGAAGCCGATGGATGCGGGCATCACAAGACTAGTCAGCGTGGAAAGCCTTGGGGAGGCCTTTGTCCAGCAGTGGACATCCATAGGCTGAAGAAGAAGAAGAAGACATACCCGTACACTTTAAAAATACAGAGATAAATGTACCTAGTTATTTTCAATTGGTATAATGGGCGGTTAAAAGAAATCTATTCAAGACATACTGGATGGATGAGGGCAGGGAGAGAGTTACGTAGGGAATTTACAATAACAATATATCAAAATAATGTATTATATGAAAACAGCACCAAAATTCGTTACTAGGTATAGAAAAAAGAAAAAGGTCCAAAGCGGTCAAAAGGGATTTCATTTTGTATATATGTTACCGGAAATGTATGAAACCTAGGAATTATATACAATTACTAGGAAATGTATACAATTCCGAAGCTATATAGGAAATGTGTAAAATATTGTTCCAAACATTATTTAATACACACATATCCTGGGAAATGTATACATTTCCTAGAAATTGTATAAAATTCCTATATCGTATTAGGAAATGTATAAAACCATGCTTTCTATGAATAAAATTAATAAAACACGTTGTTAAACTTAGAAACATATTTATTATTAAGACTCCGGTTGAAACAATTAGGTTAGGTTAGGTTAGGTTAGTTTTATTATAATCCCCGCATACTAATGGACATCTTTAAAGTAATACATTTCCGTTAGCTATTTAGGAAATGTATAGATTTACTAGGAAATGTGTGTTATAAAATTTATTTCACACATTTCCGAGCAAATTTAGGAATTATATAAATTTCCTAGGAATTGTATACAATGACGCATTACATACATTTCCGTCAACATATATATGTCCAATAGACCTTGAACGAAGTTGAACATTAATTACAGAAATTTAACAGACTGTTTATATGCTGGTGTTTGTATTCACTGATGTAGATTCCAGTCACAAGATATCACAATTTAAAAAATGAAGTTAAATTTCTTGTATTAATTATTTATTTAAACCTACCTCAATCAATAGTTTTTTTGTGTATATATATCTATTTTGCCCTAATAGAATAGAATACTCTTTATTATGTACATCATATAAATTACAGAATATAAATATGTCGTGGATTTCAGTACAATTTTGATAAAAGCTGCTCATTTGATTTATGTAGTAGTTAAGTTATTTTGTTCTTACTTTTTATGGTTTAAGAACTTTATTATTTCTCATAAAGAATTTGCACTAATTCACTTACTCAGAAACTAAATGTACAAAAAACATTTGCCAGCGTACACAAAAGTTCGTCGTTTAAAGTAATAAATTAATACTAAATGCGTAGGTAGTTTTTAAATAAAGAGTAAATTTCAACTTTTTTCTTTATAACAGCAGCTATTTGTCAGAGCAAGTGTCGTCAAAATCGGTTTAGTCGTATCTCAGATTAGCCGTAACAGACAGACAGATAAAGTAAAAAAAACCGTATACATTTTCATAGGCGTTAAGTAAAGAGCAGTTATTTTGTCAAAATGTTTAAATCTAGGCCCTATGGGTTAAATCAGGGAAATTAATTTTCCAATATTAACAATCTATTGAGACGCTCATTTTGTTCAACAAATTGATTTCATTGACTGTTCATAATATATGTACAACTACGAATCGTTAAAGACATATTACCTCTATGCATATCACTCTGCATACTGGCTGTGTAGAAATTTATCTACAGCAGAATTGAGACACATTCGATAAAAATACAAACTAATAAAAATTCACGGAAAAAAATACTTTTATTCCTACATAATAAAGTTCAGTTTACAACTTCATACATTTTATAACTTTTTCAATAGTAATAGACCACTCTGAAATCATCCTAATTATCATAGAAGTTTATAGTTATTTAATACTTTTTTATTAATTAAAACACTTCACTCAACCACTTTTCCTTTCCTTTAGATACCTGCAAAATAAATAATATTTCTTGTACTATCGTTCTACAGATTACCCCAACATATAGAAACGGCAATGAAATGATTTAGTTCTAACCAGAAATAAGAGATATTCCGAATAAAGTGAAATATATAAGTGTCTCAAAGTGAGTTTATTTGTACCACTTTCACGTCGTAACTCCTGAACCGATTGCTCTGAAATTTTGCAGACGTAAAGTTAGAAGTCCAGATTAAATAATAGGATACTTTTTATCCCGAAAAATTGATATTCCCGAGAGAAATCTAAAAAGCGCGATAAAACCGAAGTTAACGCGGGCGAAGCCGCGGGCGGAAAGCTAGTACGACAATAAATGAAAACACGGATAATGTTGGTTCATAGGAATAATCCTAAACCGTAGATAAACCGACCTACCAACAAAAATAAAAAGAAAATTTCAAACAAACTAAATCGCATAAATTTAGAAACCGAATAGACCATCCTTTAAAATATTGGTTCACTGACCTCTGATCGGCGACAGCGCGGTCCTGTATCGACAAGTGCTTTTTGGGTGCCATTATTATTAAACTTTAGTACCGCTGGATGCGGCGGTCATCAACCCGTAAGCGCTTCCTTATCCACATGTACATCATGTAGATAATGTGAAAAATTAAAAATAATTTCCTGTGACTAAACTAATGGATATATTTATAAGATTGTTTAAGGGTAGAATGAGAATGTGTTGCGGTACACAACGTTTCATTTATTGTCGTATTGTCATCACCATAGATCGGAATAGGTAGAGTGAATTGGTGTCATTGACCGGAAACGTATAATATATTAATATGGACATTCCTCCGGATTTACGGAATTGGTTGATTATGAAAAAAAAAATGTATAAATTATATTAAGTCGTAAAACCGTTTGTTTTGGCCATATACTTCATTAGAGGCTAAAAATAACATATTGAAATGTATTAATGCTTCGATCGGAATTTGATTGTTTTTATTTTAAGTAAATAATAAATTTGTTTAGTTTTGTTACCTTCCTTTAAATGAATTGAGTAGGAATAATGTCACTACCAACATTAACAATATTTACTTGGATCCGGAATTACATTCCGGGAATATGGCCCATCCACGTTAATCTTTCTGTGAACATTTATGATACAAGTACCAAAAATCACTCTACCTATTCCGACCTATGGTCATCCTCACTTTGTATAAAATGGAATAGAAAACTTTTATTTTAGACCTAATTAACTTTACTTAACTTCTAGGGTAAGTAGGTTACAGACACAGATATACATCCATAAATTTAAAACTTTGCGTGGAGCTGCATCCACCTTTGCAGTATGGGAGAATTCCACCGATCCGTGAACACATTGAGAATACATACTGTTGTTGGTGCGGCGAAAGTTAGGTTGTCTGTAAAAGATCGCTCTTAGCGATAAGACCGCCTATTGTGTCAGCCTTTGTAAAATCTTTATATTTATGTTTTTATAATCTATATGATGTACATAATAAAGAGTATTCTATTCTATTCAGTGGTCTCTAGTGTTACATCGAATAACAGCTCACGTCATTTAAATTTTTGGGGTGAGATTTTTACCGTATAGACTAACTGCACCTTAGTTGCAAAAACGTTCTTTTGTAAATTAGACCAGAAGTGACTTAAAAAAAGAATTTAAAAATATATACAGGAAATATTTCAAATAATTTAATTTAAGAACCAAAAACCAAAAAATTGTTCCCACGACGAGCCCAAGTGAAAAGAGAGCAGTGCTTTTTTGTTTTGTTTATGATATGGCATCTCGTAGTTGACCTTGAGAGGCCGTGACTACTTAACCGGACTTTCCTGTGGATGCCTTAAATGAATCTAAAGCCTCCAGCCAGGGCTACTAAAAACTAAGCGACTACGCACTAAGGGCACCCCCTGTGGGGTACGAACCTCGGCTTGGGGCGTCGCTGGAGAGAACAGCAAGGGATGGCTGGATCGAATTTTTATTTTTATTTCGGTTTGATGACCACGGCGTTTCCTAGTACTAGCTCTGAGAAGAAACGGCCGAAACAAACTCAGAGGTCATAGTCGGGAGTTTATATTTACTGGCTCAGCTGCGGCGCGGGCTGGCCTTCATCGGACAAGGAGAGCAGTGCTAGTGTTGCACCGCCTTATATAAGTCTACCCCCTCCTCATATCTTCCTATCTTTTACAATATAATACTTATTCATTTTGAAAATTAAACCTTAGTTGTATGTTTCGATTTTTAAAAGATACAGTACGTTAGATAAGGTTGTATTTTTTGTGGATGAGAAATCATCAAAGAAATCCGTGTCTGACATTGACGCGGATTCTCTTTTTCACAAAATAAACTAATTTTAAGCTCAGTGCATCTTTTTCTTTGTATTTCATTAAGAAAAGGATAGAAGATAATATTTTAGTTTGATTCTGTCAAATTAAGATATTCCTTTTTTTTTTTTTTTTGTTCGTTTGTTCCATTTGGAACCGGCTAAGATCAGAGACCATGCTGCCATTTCTTCAGTAATTAATTTTCATTTACTTAGTTTAAGAAAGTTAATTTCTTTAGTTTTATATACCATTTTGTGATACATATATATTAGCGTCTCATTGTTTTAGTTTTTAAACTTATTTATATTATTTATATTTATTTTATATAGCTGAATTTCAAATGTACATTGTTCAGCTGATATCAACAGAACGTAACGTCAAAATCCGAGAAAAACAAAGTAATAGAGTACTTTGATCGATGCATCAAACAAAGCAAGAATTCCAAATAAATTTCGAAGTCCCAAAGCATTTTTACAGATTATAATCACAGACTACCTATTATTCAAAACGACTGAAACCAGATACTGTATTATTTGCGAAAAATACATTTTTATTATTAGATTCGCCCTACTGTGCTAACAACGAATGCGAACAAGGACATATAAGTGGAACGATTTACAAGAAGAGCTTGAATGGAGCGCGGTACGGACTCTGGACTGCCATATATTGTAATTAGCTCATCCATTAGCACAAGGCGCTGAATGCCAAAAGATGAGCATTCGAAAAAGATATGATCCAAGGTTTGGTCTGCCTGGGAGTTACAATGCTCACATTGAGGACTGCTGGCCATTTTCAGACGAAAGAGATGATAATTTAAATAACAATGACCAAAACGAAGCCTTAAAATAGTTGTGTAAAATTTCCTGTTAATGTAGGTATTACTTTTGCAGAACCATGGTATAGTCCCTATTGGAACATTGTATGTAGCATACCATAATCCTTTATTTTCAGTTTGAACTGTAAAATTCCAATGTCTTTTCCAAATGTCTGTTGCTCTTTTCTTTAATAGGGAAACTATATCCATCCATGGGACAAAGATATTAAGGTGACTGCTTGTATCTGGGATAATGTCGGAACAACTTGTAATAACTTTGGCCAAAAAATCAGCCCGTTCGTTACCTACTACACCAACATGTGAGGGGACCCACATAAACTTTACTTTGACATTTTCATTGGATAGACCTAGCCAAACCTGTTTTATAATAGAAATTAAATAATTAATGTTTGCATTGTACCTGTTATTTTTGAGATTTTCAAGTACACTCATGCTATCACTAAGAATTGCCCATTCACGACACTCATCTTTTTTAAGATTAATTTGTTTTAATGCAGCAAGTATAGCCACAGCTTCAGCTGTGAATATACTTGTGTTTGCATTTATTTTATGACCAGTACCTAACTTAGACAAACTATCAAAAATAGCAAATGATACTGCGGACTCAGTTTTAGATCCATCTGTAAATATTAAACGACATCCTGCTAACTCAGAAGTTTTTATTTGAACATCTTCTTTTGAGGATAAATTCTTATCAATAATGATGTTGATTTCAGGGAATTTACTGGCAAAATCTCCTTGATAACATGGAAGAACAGTTGACCTGTGTATTTTCAGAGTTTCAAGAAAAGATATATATTGTGAAAAGTCCTGAATCATATAAATGGATGACCTTCGACTAGGAGATGATGAAGAATGTGTCAAATTTGTTAAAAGGTGATTATTCTTACTATACAACTTTAGTAAAAACCTTTCTTTCAGATAAATGAATCTTATCCTCAATGGAGGGAGTTTACACTCAACTTGCATTACATTAATGGGAGTACTTTTAAATGCTCCAGTAATGAGTCTCAGGTTTTTATTTTGTATTTTTTCCAAAACATCAACAAGCCTACTTTCTCCAGCATAACAGAGAAAACCATATTCAAAATGACTGCGAATCAGGGATTTGTATAGTATCAACAAAATTTTGGGATCAGCACCCCAGGATGTTGTACATAATGATTTCAAAATATTATTAGCCTTATTAGCTCTGGTACTTAATAGTTCTACGTATTTTTTCCATTTGAAATTATGCGTGAATATTACACCCAGAAACTTAACATCATGGGAAACGGGGATAGATACATCATTATAGTAAACAGAAGGAATAAGATTGTTAGTTTTACCAAAGACAACCAATTTAGATTTAAGTGCATTTATATCAAGATTAAGATAAGTAAAGTATGCATGTAAACTTTTCAAAGATTTATTAAGGATGTGGCTAATATTTTTTAAATTTTTTCCAGATACATATACAACCAAATCATCTGCAAATTGAAGATTTTTAACATCAGAGCCCAAAATAAGATTCAGACGACGGATGTACAGAATAAACATTAAAGGAGACAATATCCCTCCTTGACAAACTCCCACAGATGCAAACCTTGGACCATATAATTTACCATTGTGTTTAACACTGACTTCCCTATCATTTAAAAAAGTATAAACCCAGTGCACTATTTTATTGGGAATTCCTATGGAAAGTAATTCAGTACAGAGTATTTGAATATTGACACTATTAAACGCGCCAGCAACATCGAAAAATACAGACATTAAATTTTCTTTATTATTAAGACTATTCTGTATGTCAAGCTGTAATTGACAGATGCTTTCACGTGCTGATGAACCCCTACGAAACCCGAATTGATTACTAGGTAAAATGTTATTTTGTTCAACATAAAATTCCAACCTTTGTTTTAATAATTGCTCAAAAGTTTTGCCTACACAAGATGTTAAGGCAATGGGACGATATGAATCAGGATTAGATCTGGGCTTAGATGGCTTCAAAATGGGAATTAGACAGTCAGTCTTCCAAGAGTGTGGTATGTAGTTGTTCAACCAAAGATTATTCAATATTTGTAGAAAAGACTGTAAACCCTTATCACTGAGCTTTTTCAACATAATATAAGGAACACCATCCAAACCAAAGGCACTATCTCTTCTAGAAAAAAGGGCAGATTTTAATTCTTGCATTGAAAAGGATTTATTTAAATAGTTATTTACAAGATGTGTTTCACTGTCAAAGTGGAAATTTGGTTGATTATTTACATAATCAGGAGTATACTTCTGTAACAAATCTTGAACCCAGACACCATCATTGTCATTATGATTATATGTTCTATTAAATTTTCGCATATATTTCCAGATAACAGAAATCGGAGTGCATCGATTAAAGGAGTTACAGAGTTCAACCCAACTATTTGACCTTTCAGTCTTTAATGTACGTTTTTTAATTGCTTGTAATTTTTTAAATTCTATATAAGTTTCTTCTGAAGGGTTGTTTTTAAAATTTATATATGCAAACTTTGAGTTTTGGACTGCATCTGAGCATTTTTTACTCCACCAAGGAAGAGGAGGTTTTTTACGTAACTTTCTACGACTGGTATGATTAACATGACTATGATTAGCAGAAGAAATGGGTGTATTTCTACGCTGTACAGAATTAACGATAGCAGATTGCAATATTTCACAAAAAGCACTATACGCTAACAATGGGGTATTATGTTGTAAATGAAAATTAGACAACTGTAAATCTACATTTTGTTCATACATTATCCAATCCACCAATTTAAAATTAGGGTAAATGGGTAAATGTATAGCATTATTGTTATATATATCATTATTTACAGAAACATTGATAATTACAGGAAGATGATAGCTGCCAAGTGGATCATTATGCACCGACCAATCACAAGACAAAGCCAGAGATGGTGAAACCAAAGTTAAATCTAAGGCATTCGGACGCCATGTCAAAGAACCAACTGTTGTTACCTCGCCACTATTCAGCAAAACCAAATTTTTTCCTTCAATACACTCTAGAATATCTCGACCTCTGGAATTAACAGAATTACATCCCCAAGATGTATGATGAGCATTAAAATCACCAGCAAAAATCATGGGTTCAGGAACTGAATCAATTAAATTTAGAAATTTATTTTTATCGAAACATGGACTACAATTTGTAGGACAATAAAAACTTACAAGACTTATTTCTTTATTATTTACCACAATTCTTACACATATATTTTGCAGAGAATTATCTGAATAGGTATTTATTTTATTATATCTTATATTGTTACGTATTAAAATAGCAACTCCATTATGTCGGTTACCAATGTCGTTTCTTTCTATTTGATATCCTTTTATATTAAAAACTTTAATTGGCGTTAACCAGGTTTCTGAGATGATTGCAATATGAATGTTATGTTCGTAAAGAAACTGTGTTAGTAGAAGTTTATTACTAGTAATGCTCTGAGCATTCCACTGCATGATATTAAGCTGATCCATTATTAAAGGAATGAGAAGTATTTCGGAGAGTTTGATATAACATTTCTTTTATTGAAGTAGAATTAATGGGAGTATTTTTTTGATTTGATATCATTTTTGTAATGATTTGTATTAGGATGTTCATAAAAAATTCGGATTTGGAAAGGTTTTGTATCTGTGTTTCAATATTTGTCTTAGTTAGTTGTGGAAAGGTGTTCTCTTTAAATAAGTCAGAGAACATGATGGCCTTGGATTTAATTTTGCTCTCCTCTATTTTAATTTTTTTTTGTGGACATTGATTTGAGATGGCAATATGATTACCACCACAATTACAGCATTTTGCATTTTCATGTTGGACGTTACAGCTCTTGTAGTGATGGTTCTGGGTACAAATTGAGCATACCACAGAATTGCGGCAGAATTTGGCAATGTGCCCGAATTTCATGCATTTTAAACATTGTTTCACCGGAGGAACATATACTTTAACTTCATGCCGCCATGATTCGAGGTATACAAATTGTGGTAGCTCGATAGACGCAAATGTTATAGCGACGGTCTGTGTGGGAAGGTATGAAACCTCACCACCGTCACTTCGGACACGACGCATGAAGCGCCTCACCTGAATGACGTTGCGTGAACTATCGACAAGTGTAAAAATCTGTTTATTTGAGAGATCAGTAGGAACTGAGGTTATAACCCCAGTCACCTCGGTGTCACCTGCTGGTATGGAAGCTTTTAAGCCTAATTCTTCCAAGAGTTTTTTATTCCGTAGAAATACATTGGCGTTGTTGGACAAGTCAAAGGTTATACCTATTTTAAATTTATTTATAGATTTCAAGTGTGAAATACCAGCTATGCTGTATTTCCTTAAAGCATGTGAAAGAGCCAGCCTATCCTTGTCAGTAAAACTCTTTTCGATTACATGTGTCAAAAAAACAATAAATTCCGTTTTTGTTGAGTTCTCAGGGTACTTTCGTGAGTACCCTGGTACCTTATACACCAGATATTTCCTGCTCGTATCATCGTCTGAGTCCGAAGAGTCCGTCGTAATATCTGTATGAGGATCAGGGGGATCAGTCTTTTTCCTTTTCTTCACTCCTTTCATTTTCTATATACAGTTGCACACTATATTAAATTTCTATTTACGCTATACTGTAATTATACGTAATTAAGCAAATTTTTCAGATAATTTAGAAATAAAATCGAATTTAGACGCCTTTCTTGTTCAAGGTTCACCACGTGCTCCACTCCAAAAACTGGATACTCTAAGATATTCCATAGACATCTTTTTTTGTTCTCTTCTTTCCGTTCAGAGGAACGGAAAAGGCAAAGGCATAGTACGCCATACAGCCTAGTCTTATGTAACTTTTTCTTCAGAAGTTTATATCCTAACTTATCCTAATTTACCCTAAACTTATCCTTTTTTTTTTTTTTTTTTTTTGTTCTCGCTGGGGAAAATGTCAATTACGCATCCCCACCCGTCGGGGGACGGGAGGGGTATGTGGGACTCCCCGGGAGAGAGCCTCCCGGTATACCCACTAAAAACCCCAGCGCAACTCCGGCATCGCCATAGTGGCGGGGGAGTGGGAAACTAGCACAGCCTCAGCTACCTCTCCCCCGCCGGCGAAACCCGCCTAAGAAGGCGGGCCCTCATTTGCCCCTCTTAAAGGGGGGCCGTGGCTCCCGCGTGGTGAGCGGTGCAGGGCGGGCGCGGGCACCCCCGTGCCTCACGCCCGCCGCTCACCTCAGGGCGGGAGAAAGCGGGCGAAATCCCGCCTTCTCCTGCCCCTACGCCGCCTACGGAGCGCCGGAGCGAGGGGATCCTCCTCTCGCTCCCGCTCCGCGGCCTCCTTCTGCGACATCACGACCTCGCAGAAGGAGGCCATCGCCGCCCAGGCCCCCTCGCTCCCCACCATCGCTCTGACGACGGCGGGCAGCGAGAGGTCCCCTCCTACCGCCGCGACAAGATCGCGGCGCGGCACGGCCCACGACGGGCACACCGCGAGGGTGTGGTCCGCCGTGTCCTCCGCCGCGCCGCAACCGTGGCACGACGGCGTTTCCTCTCGTCCTATCCGGTGCAGGTACCTGCCGAAGCAGCCGTGACCGGAGAGTACCTGCACCAGACGGAAGGAGAGGAACCCGTGACGCCTGTCGAGCCAGTCCTTCAGGACCGGCCCGATGGCGTCGAGGGTGCGACGGCCGAACACCGCGGAGGCGAGGTCGCGCGTCCAATGTTGGACGATGGCGTCCCTCGCCTCCCGGCGGACGGCCTCCCTCAACTCCGGGGCCGGACGCTCGCCCAGCGCCCTGCGCCCCGCCGTCCACTCGTACACTCTGGCGAGCACCCAGGCCTCGAGCTCCCAAGGCGGGGTGCTCGCCAGAGCGCATGCCGAAGCGAAGCCTACCGATCGGTAGGCCCGCGCTGCCCGCTGGGCTATGGCCCTTTGGGGCGCCCGAAGAGCGGTGACGTTCTCCCTCCTATGGAGGGAGTCCGCCCAAATGGGGGCCCCATATAGGGCCATGCTCCGCAGTATGCCGGCGTATAACCGCCGGCAACGACTGCTCGGCCCTCCCATGTTCGGCATGAGCCATGAGAGGGCGTTCGCAGCCTTCAGCAGGCGCGTCGACAGCCCGCTGAAATGCGGGCCGAAGCGCAGCCTGCTGTCCACAATGAGGCCCAGATACTTCATCTGGGCCTCAACCCCGACCCTCACTCCCTCCACAAATATGTGGGCGTCGGGTGGGGGGCGCTGCCGGGGGCCGTGAAAGAACACGGCCTCCGTTTTGTGCAGCGCCACCCTCAAGCCCAGGCGGCGGATCCTCCCCGCCACTAAGGATCCGCCCGCCGATGCCAAACTGGCCGCCTCCCGGAAGGTGCTCCCGCGGGAAGTGAGGAGAGTGTCATCCGCGTAGCAGATGACACTCGTGCCTCGTAGGAGGGTTCCCCGCAGGAGCCAGTCATAACCGACGTTCCACAGAAGAGGCCCTAGAACGGACCCCTGTGGAACGCCGGTTTCCACGCCATACCGCCGGACCTGGCCAGCCCCGTCCACGAGGAGGACGGCACGGTCCTCCAAGTAGCTGGCCAGGAGGCCCCGCAAGTACAGGGGCACACCGTGGAACCGGAGCGCCTCCAGGATGGTGGAGTGGGGGATGGAGTTGAAGGCGTTGGCAATGTCGAATGACACAGCCAACACTCCATCCCCCACTCCTACCGCCTCTGTCACCTGGCCCTTTAGACGGGCCAGGGCGTCCACTGTCGAACGCCCACCTCGAAAACCGAACTGGGCGTCCGACAGGTCCGGTCCCACGTCCCGCAGATGGCGCTTCAGGCGGGCGGCGATAATCCCCTCGAACATCTTACCGGCCTCGTCAAGCAAGACGATGGGCCGGTAAGCCGAGGGGGAGTCCGCCGGCCGCCCTTCCTTCCGGAGGAGGCACAGTTGGCCTTCCCGCCAAGGTTTCGGGAACCTCCTCGACGCGAAGCACGCGTCGAAGAGGTCCCGAAACCTTCTCTCCATCTCCGTGGCCGCGATGGCCACCACCCGAGCGGGAACGCCGTCCAGGCCGGGAGCCGTCTTTTTGGCGCGGAGACGAATAGTCGCCGCGCCAAATTCCTCCTCTGAAACCGGAGGAGGAGGAGCTTCCTCCTCCGGTAGAGCCGCTGCTCTTGGCGGGCCCATCGCTGGTGGGGTGAAGTGTGGATCCCTGCGCGGAAACAGGGACCGCACCACCCCATCCAGGAGCGCTGGTTCGAGGGTCTCGGCAACCGGGGGACCAATGCGACGCAGTTTGTTCCGCGCCGCCTTATATGGCCTCCCGAATGGGTCGTTGTCGAGACCCTCCAGCAGCTCAGCCCTCGCCGCGTCCTTGGCGGCGCCGATGGCCGACTTGAAGGCCGCCCTCGCCTCCACGTATCTGGCGTAGAGGCGGTCCTCGTCAGCCAGATCCCGTCGACGTCGCCGACGCGAGCGGGTGTAGGCCCGCCGTGCCGCCACGCAGGAAGCCCGCAGCTCCGCCAACTCCTCCGACCACCAGTACACGGCACGTCGGGGAGGTGGACGTCTCGACCGAGGCATGCTGGCGTTGCACACCTCGGTCAATGACCCCCTCAGTCGGGCCGCCGCCGCGTCCACGTCCAGGACGTCCACGCCGGGACCTGGCCAAAGCCAGTCCTGGACGAACGCGGCCTCCCGTGCCGCCTCCCGATCCAGGTGGGTCAGAGCCCACCTTGGAAACGGGGAACGGCCCGACGATGAGGGGGTGCTGCGGCGCCCCCGTGGATTCTGGGGGGAGATCTCGAATCGCACGTAGCGGTGATCCGAGATCGTCTCCCCCAGTTCCACCCTCCAATTTCGAATGCGGGCGGCCAGTGCGGGCGTGGCAAAGGTGAGGTCCACAATGGACCCGCCCTGCCGTCGCACGCACGTCTGGACGCTCCCCCTATTCAAGAGGGAGAGACCAGACGTGGCCGCCCACAATTCGACTGCTCGTCCGCGAGCGTCGGTGGCCGGGTTTCCCCAGACCACCGACTTGGCATTCAGGTCTCCTAGCACGGAGACCTGTCGTGGCGCCGTCCTCCCGATGACCGCCGTCAGGACCCCGAGGAAATCCTCGAAGTCCTGGAGAGGGCGGTTTGGGGAGAAGTAGACCCCCACAAGGGCCAACCCTCCCCACGCGGCGGCCACGTATCCCGGTCCCCTCTCTAAGAGCGAGAGGGGAGGGGAGTCCGAGGAAGACCGCGCCACGATTGCCACCGAGCCGTCACTGTCTCCCAGCCAATTGCTGGGAGTATAGTACGGCTCGGCCACCACTGCCACATCCACCAACCACTCGGCCATTGACTGCACCAGCAGGTCCTGAGCAGCCCGGCAGTGGTTGGTGTTTGCCTGCAGGATGCGATGGTCGGCACCCATTACTCGACCATCGCATCACCCTCAACGGCCACCGCCGCTGGGATCACAGCGGGGGTGGTGGCAGCAGCGGCAGGACGGCTTATAGCCGCCTGCGCCTTGCCCTTCTTTTTGGGAGGTCGGCATGCGCTCCCCCCCATTACGTGGTCCGCAGGGCGGCCACTTTCAGCGCATGCCGCGCAATGCGGCTTGGCGGCCTCGCACAAGGCCACCTTATGCCCCTGTTGCCCGCAGCGGAAGCAAGTGTCCGCCCTATCTACTGTGGACGGACACATGGCTCGGGTGTGGCCGATCCCGAGGCACTTAAAGCAGCGCATCGGCGCGGCCTCAAGCACCCGGATCACGGCCCGGCTGAATCCCACCAGTAGCCGCCCCTGGCATTTAGTCTGGGCGGCCAACACTGCGGCGACTGGGCACACCAGCCGAATAGTGCCCATTCCACCGCGGCCGGGTCTAATATCCCGAGCCTGCACCGCTGCGGGTTCACACCCTCCTGCCGAGGCGATAGCCGCCACCACCTCCTCCTTGGTGACCGAGCCGCCACCACCTCCTCCTTGGTGACCGAGTCGTCGAGACCGGTCACCTCAATGGTGGTGGTCTTGGTCGGCCTGGCGACCTTTGCCACATCGGCAAGGACCTCCCGCACCTTGCTGGCAAACAAATCGGCATTTTTGCCGCCGTCCTTCCCCGGAAACTCAAAGAGTCGAGCTCCGGTCTGGGTCCGGCGGCAAGCACCAATCCCCAATTCGGCGGGGTCGGCGACGGCACGAGCTCGTCTCAGGACGGACTCGTACGTGATGCCCCTCTCGGCGGCCTCGGGGACGATGGTCACCGTGACCGCCGCGGTCTTAGGAGGGACCAGCTTCGGGACTTTTTTGGCTGCCGAGGCAGCCGCCGGGGTAGTTGCCGGGACAGCCGGGGCCTGGTTCCCCTTCTTCCTGCCCTTTTTCACCACCTCTGACCACGGCTGGTTGGACGGGGTGGTGGAGGGAAGGAGGGCATCGATCTCCTGAATCTGCGGGGCGGGTGCCGCGATGGCAACCGGCCCCGGTTCGGCGCCCACACTCGTGCCGGGGGGAGGCAGAGCCCCCGGCGACGTCTTCCCTTTGCCCTTGCCCTTGCCCTTTGAGGGCTTCGGGGCCTGGGGAGCCGCTGTAGGCGCCTTGTCCGCCGCTAATGGCGGACGGAGACGCTTTTCCGGCAGCAGACGGTCCTCGATGCCTGCAAAGCAGGCCCGGGTAAACGCCCTCTCCTCCATGACCACCTTGCGGATTATTTCCTCAAGGTTAGAGGAGGAGGGGGAGGGAACCGCTGCCGTCGGCACCTCCGGGGGCGGGGCTGTAGCCTCAGCCAGCTTCTTGTGAAGCTGGCTGACCTCTGCTTGCAGGCGGTCCACCCTCGCCTGCAGCTGCTTCGTCTCTTCTGACGCAGTGCGCTGCGTCAGTTCCGACACAATGCCGTGTAAGCTGGTTGCACGGCATTTCAGGGCCTTCTGAAAGGTACCCTTCAGATTCGAGGACTTGGAGGCGACCTCGACGATCTCCTCCATGTCCTCCTTAGCCAGTCGAGCCAGCTCCTCCACAGACAAACCGCCGAAGGAGACGAGGGCCGAACCGTATCCAGCCCTCGACTTCGCCGCGCGCGCCTGTCTCTCCTTCGCGGCAACCCTCTCCTCCAGATCCAGCTCGAGCTCGGCCCGTTTGGCCAAGCCGAGCTGGCGCTGGGCGTCCGCCAGACCCACATCGTGGGTGTTGGCCTGAGAAGAAGTCGAAGGCGAAGCAGTCTTCGCCCTCGGCTTCCTCTTGGGCTTACTCTTGCCCGAGTCCGAGGAACCCTCGGACCCGAGCGCCAAATAGGCCCTCTTCAGGCTGCTCTCTCCAGCCACCTCACACACGGACGAGTCCAAGACTACGGACCCGATATCCGAGTCCGAGAACTCGTCCGCAACACTCGTACAGAGGCTCGCCACAGACGGTGCGCGGCTGACCTCTGACGCCGACATCTCGGAGTGGTCCTGAAAAGGGCCTTTGGGTTGGCCCTGAGAAGGGCCTTTTGGTTGGCCCTGAGAAGGGCCTTTTGGGGCGAAACGCCCGGAGGCGTTTCTCTTATGTTTCGGCATAGCGTCAACCACAAGATCCACAGTAAAAAAAAAAATAAAACAACAATAGAACGAAACCCACAATAAAATAAAACCTACGATAGAATCCACTATATACGCAATCGCCCTCAGAATAAAATAAAATCGCAAGATCGCGTAGGTCACAGTGCTTGTTAGCCACCGGTCTGCCACTCCGTTACGGTGGTCAGACACGGCGTTGCCCGGGGTACACTGCGAGGAAGTCAGCACTGTGGGGCGTACCCCACCCTAAACTTATCCTAACTTAACTTAATCTAACCTAACTCCTTTCGATTCCCGCGTGTGGCCGATAAGGAAGGGTTTAGCGTAAAGACATAATGTGGCCACTATGCTACAATATTTCACTGTTCTTTATGAATTATTCACTGAATGCACTTTTTACTACATAAATCACGCGGTTTTATTTAGTAAACGACACTATAAATAATTTAAAAGTCCAATGAAAAATGAGCGTGGCACTCATCATGGCTTTCGCGCCAAAACATATTCCATAGACAGTTTAAACGCGATTATAAACATGGCGGCCAAAACAACATCAATTGACGTCAAGCGCGGACTAATTTGACAGGTCGAAACTAATATATTATTTTCTGACCTTTTCTTATTTTTTTTTTAATTTATATATAAATTATTTATTAATGATATACTTATTATTGATAATGATACATTTATTATTATTTCTGATCTTAAATTTAGTTTAGTTTGTGAACAAGGGCATTAGGGCCTATTACTGACTATAACTCACCCGTGTTTCTCCACTTGCCTGCGCGCCAGGGTCCACGTAATCTCTTTCGAGCAACCAGAAGCTCTGCAGTGCGATTATGTAACCATCTCATTATGATAATTTTGGTGTGAAGTAAGCATGGAGTGAACTGATATCCAACTAATGCGCTCGGTGGTAGGCCATAACCATAAGATCCGCTGTCGGCAGTAGTTATCACCCACCAGTCTGCCTAGTATAAGTTTTCATTACGTGACTCGATCACCGATATCGACCGCGTTTGGCGCTCTTATTGGTTGAGAGTTCTTACAACCTTGAATGCCAATGGATGGGTCAAACGCGGTCGATATCAACGATCAAGTCTCGTAATGAGAACTCATACTAGGCCTACTGACAAAGTCTTGCCGCCAAGCGATACGTCATGTTCCGGCATGATGTCTAGTGAAGCCGTACGGAGGACGGGTCTGAGCAGTTGTGTTGCGTTGTGTGCCGGGTACGATGCGCCAAATGTTGTTGCGTCGTGAATTTCGTCGTGGAAGGTCTCCAGATCAATCTCCCTCTGGCGGAGCATCGTTGGTCGTGTTGTTGGGTTTAATATTCCATCACCTCGCTCAACTGCCGTCTTCCTTCCTATTTACTCAGTTTTATTATCGAGGCACTGGAACAAATTGCCAGAGGCGGTATTTCCGTCCGACTACAATTTGAGTGTCTTCAAGGCTAGAGTGAATAGGCTTTTAATCGGTAGAATTTTTTTTTCCGTTTTCACGATAAAATGTTTAGATAATCTATCGGCTGTTCATGATAACTATAACCAGCTCAGCGCAATACCAAACGGCATCCTAATTGCGTAAAACACTATCAAAATCAATCTAAATAATTATTGAAGTCTATTGCTAATGCATTGCTTCAATGTTAAAAAAATGTGTTAGTTCAACAACTTCAACAGTTGTTGAACTGTCAAATTGAAACCCATTGCTACCAATAGTGTGTTAATGCTATTTAGGTTACTAGATGTACTGTATAATAAGGCGGCTATGGAATATGCTGGGATAGCTCTGCTGGGACACAAGCTTCTTCTCTGTGAGAGAAAATGGGCTATAATTCATCACACGTGCCCAGTACGGGAAGGTAGATGTCGCATATATTGAAATTTATCTTGTTCTAAGTCATGCCAGTTTCTTCACGAGTTTTCCACTGATTTGAAAATAGACAATGAAATAAACAACAAAAGTAAAGCGCCTGCATGGATTCATACCCACGGCCCTCAACGCATAAGTCGGGGTCACTACCACGGAGCGACCACAGGCCGCCTTTTTAAATTGGTTTTGAAAATTTGCAAGTCAAATTTTTGTAAAAAAAAACTTTTTTTAACGAGCGTAATTCTACTTTGAAGTTATAACTTTTATCCCAGCTAACAACCAAGGTTTCGCGTGTGATTTTGAATTTTGTGAAATATATATAATATATAAATAATGGCCGTCTTCTTAGTGTGGATTGCAAAATATCACGAAAAAAAGGCGTAGTAAGACACTACGCCTTTGTGGATTGCAAAATATCACGAAAAAAAGGCGTAGTAAGACACTACGCCTTTTTTTCGTGATATTTTGCAATCCACACTAAGAAGACGGCCATTATTTATATATTATATCTGTAAAACATTCCAAACTAAAAATAAACTCAAGGACGTAAAGGAAAGAAAAGAATTTATGACTTAATACAGTCATCTTTGATGGCAAAGATGCAATAAAAGAAAAAGAGGCTAGAATACAATACCACGGAAATATGAACGGGGAAGAGCTGTCGTAAACCGCTGGGCGTCTGTGAAATGCCGCGACTACGAGCCGCTATAAAAATGAACTATTCACTGTTACAACTACTCTACTACTAGGTATTCAGTGTGGAAAATTAAGTCAGGATCTGTGTGACTACCACGAGTTTTCATAACGAAGATTCGATCATCGATATCGACCGCGTTTGACTCATCAGTTGGGCCGCTTCAAGGTTGTAAGAACTCTCAACCAATGAGACCGCCAAACGGGGTCGATGCGTATGATTGAATCTCGTAATGAAAACTCATAGTAGCCACACTGGAGGCTTACTTCTATCTTAATCCTTAAGTTGGTTCATTTTACATTTTAAAGAAACATTCTTTTATTTTAAAAAAATAAATAAAACAGTATGGGAAAACGAGGGCGTTCATTTCGAAAAAGTCATCGATTAACCATTCCAATTTTCAGCAGACAATGCTTTTGCAGGAATCTCTTTTGACAGAACGGGGTTGGTTGAAACAAAAGAGTAACGTAGCAGGATAACAAAATATTTAACAGAAAGCAATGACATATTGTATTTACATAAAAAAGAGCAATTTTTCTTTTTGAAGAAATCGTTCGACTGAACAGGGTTGTTTTGAATCAATACAGCAACGTAACAGGCTAACGAAAGATTTAACAAAAGAATTACATTTTATTTACATAAAAAAAGCAATTGTTATGTATTTTATGTTTGACCTATGGTACTACATCTGGTCGGCCAGTACTCAACGACTGGTTCAGGAGACGGCACGGCCCCATCTGGTGACTGGAATAGATTGGATCCAGAAGGCGGAGGACCAGCACCTTAATTGTGTAATACATTATTACTATTAATTTAAATAATTTTCAGGCATTTCGCTAATACATTGTGACATAAGTTCGAATAATGTATCTGCTCTACAACGTAAATAGGGTATTTGACTAAAAAGACTAATTAATCCGAAACAAAAAATTAAGACGACACAGTGCGTTGAAAACTCGTGTGACGTCACTGAACGCTACACTTTTTAGCGGGCCACCAGCCACCACTCCTAATCTTTGATGCCTTTTAAATTTGTCAATCTTTATTGATTTGATAAAACAAAATAATTCCATAACGTACGTATCCAATATTTTTCTATAATCTGAATGACGGACTAATTAGTTTTTTTAGTCAAATACCCTATTACGCAATTAATGTTGTAGTACTGTCAAAATGAAACTCATTGCTACCGACAGTCTGTTACGCAAGTTTCCTGGGGGCTGTTGTAGCACAGCCTGGAAGAGACCCATGTACAGCAGTGAATTGCAACAGGCCGATTCAATTGATTTGAATAAAGCTGTCCTCAAACTACGCCATGCCATGCTACCAACTATCCATCACTTCATTCTCCTTCTTAAGTCCCGTCTACACGCTCCGTCTTGCCTGCGCAGTCCAGGCCTGTGCAATCATGACTGTACAAAAAGACGGAACATTCGAGACTGCGCGCGCTACCATCTTGCCGTCCACACACACGCGCCTACCTGCGCAAACTGGTTTGCACAGGCATGCTCGCAGGTAAGACGGAGCGTGTAGACGGGGCATTAAATCTTAGGCCTTCGCCTTGCATAATATCTATGTAGGTATGTTTAAGCAGCAAAAAGAAAAGAACAAAATGCCAATATATCCTATTCCTTACTTAATAATATTCATTTATTCTATCTTCATCTAAATAAAATAAATCGGAAAGTGAGTTTGTTTGTTTGTTCCGCTTTCACGCTGTAACTACTGAACCGATTGCTTTGAAATTTTGCAGACGTAAAGTTAGAAGTCTGGATTAAATAATAGGTTTTTATTCCGGAAAAATTTGATATCTCGAGGGAAATCTAAAAAGCGCGATATAACCGAATTCCACGCGGGCGAAGCCGCGGGCGGAAAGCTAATAAGAAATAATTTCGGTAGGTAAAGTTAAAGTAAGTTCCATTAATTTAGCCGATTTTTGCCAGCTGTCTTACAGTAGAACGTACATATTCCGCGTTATGCAAAATTTTACTCAAAATTTTGATTTTTCTCGGTGGTAGGCCATAACATCGGCCGCCGGCAGAAGTTACCACCCACCAGACAAAGCCTTGCCGCCAAGCTATTTATCGTGTTCCGGCATGATGTCTGGTGAAGCCGTACGAAGGACGGGTCTGAGCAGTTGTGTTGCGATGTGTGCCGGGTACGATGCCCCTAATGTTGTTGTGTTGGGAGTTTGGTCGTGGAGGGTCTTCAGATCAATCTCCCTTTGGCGCAGCACCGTTGATCGTGTTGTTGGGTTTAACATTGCATCACCTGGCTCAACAGCCGTCTTCCTTCCTATTCGCTCAGTTTTTCTGAGTGAATAGGCTCTTAATAAACTAGCGCGCTTTACCACCAACGATCGCATCACTGCTTACCATCAGGCGGGATTGCGGTCAAGCGCTAGTTTATAATTATTAAAAAAAAATGAATGATAAAATAAATATACTTGTCGTGGATAACGATATCAATTTGATAAAATTGCTCAATTGTAGTAGTGAGGCAAACACTGTGACGTTATTTTTTAAATAGCGTGATGTGAACAGAGTCGTTTTGGAGAGTGGGGATTGTCGAACGGTGACTTCGCTTGGAGGCGCGGTCCAGGGCACTTCTCCGGGACGAAACTGTCCGTTTGCCTATTTAAATTCTTATTATCAAGATTGGAGCGTATATTTACATTTGTGCTATAATTCAAAACTTCGCCTACGAAATGTAGCCCTTACCGCCATATCAAGAACGTGACGACCCTATCGCTCCGCCGTTGATGACGTCGTCATACATATAAAGTACCCTATCTTATTGAATTAACTTATTCATAGGTTCAGACATTACAAAACCGTACGTATATCGATCAATGTATTGTGGGCTTCTGCAATCACTATTTCCACCTGTCAAATAACCGTAAGCCTAATGGACAGGGGTGTGAGAGAACATGTTGGTTGACATTTAGAAAACTGCCTCGAAACTACTTACTCTCGTTACGCCTCGTAAGATATATTGGCAAACGGCGTAGGGAGGACATAATGGTTAGACTTCAGGTAAAGTTAATATTCTTAATATATGTATAATTAGGTATATATAGCAATATAGTAACTCGTTCGGGCTTCGCACAATCGTGACTTGTCAAGAGGACATGATTTGATTTTTGATTTTCATGTTAACTTATCCTATGTGTCTGGCCTACTTGCATCCATTATTGTATCCAAATTTGATATTGTTGGAGACGACTGCGGTATTTACTTGGTGGTGATAGGTACGTGGTCTGTGATTTGAAGTAGGTACTGCACAAATACAATTTTGTGAAAGGTGCATCTGCCTACACCCGCCGCCGCCCGATGACGATGCCAATGCCCGCGCGCCTGCGATACCGCCGAGTGTCTCCAACCAATTGTGGGTATGCCATGCATAGACAGATACCTATTTTATACACTAAACACATATTTATTTACGATTTATGATTTATCACACAAACACAATAATTAAATAACTATGCACTCATAACAAGGTTCAGTTGAAAACCAGCGTCAGGCAACTGCTACGTAGTTGTCTGACATTTATGCTGAACTGGACCAATTTGGCGCAACCGTTGGACTCTCATTTGTTGATTGTCTTTTTTATCTGTTTCTTTCTTTTTTTTTGTTCTGTTTTCTTTGTTTAAAACTATTATTAGTCTACCACTACTGTCACTACATATACTGTATGTATTTATAAGGGTGTGCGCCAAACAAATGGTTTCTTTTCTTTCTTTTTTTTTCTTTTATTTCTGCATTATACAGGCTGGCGCAATAGAACGTGCATATTGCATCATCTTGAAGGGGCGTGGGCGAGGGGAGACCGATATCGTTGGGTAGCACGGTTCATGAAGTTTTAGTCACTATGAGTCACTTCGCCGGGAAGCGTCGCGCATTTTGCGTGCGCGCATTTTACGAAAACTCTCGTTCGTACGTAGTTGTCAGGCGACTATTTTGTTCTGAGTATGGTGTACGGCAAATTAGGGAGGCTCCGAGTGCTAATTTAATTAAAATCTGGATAAAGCAGTTTGAAGAGACTGGATCGACGTTTAAACCACACGCAAAAGGTCGTCCACGCACATCTAGGACCGAAGACAATATTGAGAGTGTTAAGCAGTCAGTATGAGAAGATCCACAAATGTCTACTCGCAAGAGATCGTCTGTCCTAAACATATCGCGACGAAGGTTGCAACGAATTTTAAACTTGGATCTTAAATTGCATCCATACAAGCTGCAATTAACTCAAGAACTGAAAGACTCTGACTTTATAGCACGGCTCACATTTGCTAATGAAATGCTCAATCGGTTTTCAAATTTTGAAAACATCCTTTTCTCTGATGAGGCACATTTTCATATGAATGGGTTCGTAAACCGCCAAAATTGTCGTTATTGGAATAGTGAGAATCCCAGACTCAAACATCAAAAACCGTTACATAGCCCTAAAGTGACAGTTTGGGCCGCAATCTCTGCCAAAGGAATAATTGGTCCTTATTTTTTTGAAAACGCACGGGGGCAAAACATCACTGTTAATACCGAACGCTATGTTGCGATGTTGGAAGGTTTTTTGGCCCCAGAACTTGAAAATTCAAGAATAAAGAACTCTAGGACTTGGTTCCAACAAGACGGAGCTACCAGTCACACATAAAATGACTCCATGGCGGTTGTGAAGCAGATGTTCCCTGGCAAACTGATTTCGAAAAGAGGTGATATCCCATGGCCTCCGCGCAGTCCAGACTTGACGCCTCCTGACTTTTTTTTGTGGGGATACCTCAAACACAAAGTCTACACCAATAATCCGAGAAACATCAGTCAGCTCAAGGAGAATATTCGTGGTGAAATGGCAGCAATCACACCAGCCTACTTAAGAAAGTTTTCGGTAATTTCCGTTTGCGGTTAGAGGAGTGCCAACGTAGAGAGGGTCATCATTTAGATGATGTTATTTTTAAAAAATAAACTTCAGTTATCACTTAATAATTGCTTAGTTTTATTTTAACTATACCTTTTGTATTTATTTTTTAATAATTATTTTAAAAATGCACGTTCTATTGCGCCACCCTGTATCTCTCAACGAGGTTCAAAGTTTAAATGACCGTGACAATTAAATGCAAATCTAGTGTTTAGAATACCTAAGTGGTCACACTAGTCTTATAAGAAAAACGATTTTCTTTTTTATACTATTCGTTTTGATAACTGTACTTATTTTTGCATAATAACTCATATTTATATTGTGGTGGAAGTGTATATTTACATTTAAACAATTTAAGTTGTATAAATAAAAAAGGGTTTACCTTTGTGCAGTACAATTTACTCTTATTATTGTTACTTAACCAAAAGACTAGAGTAAGATGGCACGCGTATTTATAATCAACAAGTTAGACTACTTTTTTCTTTTTCATTGGTTCAAATTATGACTGAAAAGCTTAATAAGCATTTCAGCCGAAATACGCGCGACGTCTAATGCTGGATGTAGGCCAAGCACCGCTACTTCGCCCGCTTTTGTGCATGATCCCGCGGATTTCGGAATGGGTAGGGAACGTTACTAGCAGAATGGACGTCCGATGGGAGCGAAAGGTTCTGAAGTGGCGAAGTAGTATCGAGAGGTGGTAGCGGTGGAAGGCCTTTCTCAAGGTGGTCGATGACCCTGTAAAGGCCGCAGGAATACCTTATGCCGTGGTATGAATATTAGCGAGTTGCCAAGATGTGCTAGATGCAGGCACAGGCTTAATTTAAGAGTTATTTAGGAATTATTGCCACCTGTGACCATGTTTTAATTCACAAAAATCTGAAAATATTGTATTGCTATTTAACAAGGCTATAACTGCTAAGCTGCTATATTTCAGTTTCAATTTCATTGGTAAAATCCTGCTATGCGGACTCCAGGCTCCAATGCGAAAGCCGCGGATGCAACCGGGACCAAACGCGGAGATGATGATGATATTAAAATGAATGTTGAAATAAACTATTTTAATTTTACTTTAATTTATAGGTTGACAATTAATGTTCACATGTTTGTTTCGGGTTGACCCCGGTTGGTAGGTATTGAATGAATAAACTTGACCTTACTGCGTGATGGGGTCTTACGAAAGAAATAATATTATAACTTATATATTACTACTCCTACTTGCAAATGACGACTTTAAAACATAAAATAAATCTTATCTTACCCTCTTAGAAAAACGAAAGTATAGGACTAAATACATGACACGTGAAAATGATATTTTCTATCAATAATTCTTTGTGTCACTAATAAAATAAAAGGTAAAACTCAGAACTTTAATTGATTCTGGAATAAAAACTTCCATTTCAAATTAACTTTTAAAAATACGTAGATATTGATAATAAAGTTCTTTTCCAAAGAGGACCTAATTAGCTTTGGAATAGGCCACTAACTTCATCTTTCTCACTGAGCGTCCCCTTGGATATTCAAAAGTGTCTGTAATTAGTTGCGGGTTGTTTACATGACAAAAGTTGTTAATTAACACTCGTTGTCATGACTACGAAAATAAGATACGAAACGTTCGTCCTTTGCTAATATTAGACAGTATAATATAATTACTAAGGAGCCCCTTACGTTGTGAACATTAAGAAGAAATACAATTCTAAATAAAACATCGATGCAGCTCTGATACAAAAATGTTTCTTGTTAAAAGCGTACAGTGTTAACGCTAAAAGGTAGCTTGGATAAAATCCAATTACTGAAGAGAATGCTTGGAGTACTACCTTTGAAAATCTTGTCTAGGCTGACGTTGAAACATTAACTCACTATCTAGACGAAAATCAGATTATCTACGAAGCAGTAAAGGTTAAACCAAGTTCAAAAAGTAAGTGGTTTTCAGGAAAAAGCAGTCAGTAGCAAGTTTCAGTTTATTTTAAAATTGAAATGAGTAATACTAATCACACTAATAATTATAAAGGCAAAAGTTTATGTCTGTGTTTCTATTTTGGTGCAATTTGGCACACAGATATATTATAACCAGGATTAACGTATATTTTATGTCTCTAAATTCAAATAACAAAGAAAAACTCTATTCAGTTTAGACACAACAAAATTACTTACACAATATATTCGAAACAATATTGAAAATTGTTTTGAAATTTTCAGTATCAGCGAAAATTGTCAAACGTTAAACTAGTAAGTACAAAGTTTACTTAAGACCTATGAAACACTATTTGCTAAGGTTTATATTGGCGGTTACTGCTCCATTACCATAAGGCAAGTTAACTTACAGTAAAATGTACCCAGGGTGACACTAATCCGACCAACCTGGAAAATAAAAATTGGTGTAACCTACCCACTGCTGCAGACATGTACCATTTAAAGTTATCAGAATTTTGATGTTCAACGCCTTTTTCTTTAGTTTTTTACTATAAATGTTATATATGTAATAAAATCGTAATATAGTCGTATATTTAATTAAAATATTTCGTATTAATTAAATTAAATTAAATTAAATAGTATAGTAGTTCACTTTTACAAAAAGCTCTAGTTGACTTTTTAACTAATTTAATTAGTAGTTTCGTTATACCTATATATATGTTATATTTTTTATATGAAACCTGAATACAGTTTGTTCGGAATAAGCAACTGAGACGATTCCAATAATGTTTACACCATGTTATATTTTTTCCCAAATATATTTAAACATCCTTAAATCCGGTAACTTGCTCTATTTCCGGGAGGACGACCATCAGTCCCAAGGTGGTGTCGGGTTCCTCGTCCACAGGTCCCTTGTCGACAATGTAGTGAAGATCGAGAGTGTGTCGACCAGGGTGGCGTTCCTGATACTCAGAATAACCAAACGGTATTCGCTGAAGGTCATTCAGGTATACGCCCCGACCTCGACACACTCCGACGATGAAGTAGAGACTATGTATGAGGACATCTCTAAAGCCATACATAGCTCTAAAACTCACTACAGCGTTATCATGGGGGACTTCAACGCTAAACTTGGTAAACGGAGTGGTGAAGAGCTCGGACTGGGAAATTTTGGATTTGGGCGTCGGAACCACCGAGGCCACATGTTAGCTGGCTTCATGGAGAAGGAGGGACTCTTTATGATGAACTCCTTCTTCAAAAAGCGTGAACAGCGAAAGTGGACTTGGATCAGTCCCGACGGGGTCACTAAGAATGAGATAGACTTCATTTTGACGACAAAAAGGCACATATTCAATGATGTCTCAGTGATCAACTCGCTCAAATGCGGCAGCGATCACCGTAGGGTCAGAGGCACATTGAATCTGAACATAGTGTCCGAAAGATCTCGCCTGATGAAGTCCACGCTCCGGCCAGCACCCATTCAGATCCACAACTCCGAGGGTTTCCAGCTCGAGCTCCAAAATCGCTTCGAATGCCTAAGTGGCGACGTGGACGAATATAATGACGGGTTTGTAGAAGCTGTCCGTACGGTCGGGACTAAGTATTTTAGGACCCGCCGTACAAATAGAACTAAAAAGCTCTCGGACTACACTCTCGAGCTCATGGAGGACAGACGTGAGATGATTTTGCGTTCGTCAAGTGATGCTTGCAGATACCGGCAGCTCAATAAGCAGATCTCAAAGTCTCTGAAGCGCGACCTACGTCGGTATAATACCGAGCGTATAACGGAGGCTATAGAGCGAAACAGAGGCTCTAAAGTTTTCGCTAGAGATCTGACTATTGGGCATAGCCGGCTAAGCAAGCTGAAGACTGACGACGGCCAGATCTTAACGTCCGGGCCCGAGCTTTTGAGGGAAGTCGAGAATTTCTATGGACAGCTCTACACTTCAACGACAAGACCCGCATTAAATCTTGCTGAAGACCCTAGAGCAAGATTAACCCGACACTACACTGAAGATATCCCGGACGTCAGCCTGCAGGAGATTCGATTGGCTCTGAAACAGCTTAAAAACAACAAGGCGCCAGGCGATGACGGAATAACGGCAGAGCTACTGAAGGCGGGTGGTGAACCGATCCTTAGGGCCCTTCAGAAGTTATTTAATTCCGTCATAGATAAGGGAAAAACGCCACAGGCATGGCACAGAAGTGTGGTGGTACTCTTTTTCAAAAAGGGTGACAACACCCTTTTGAAAAACTACAGACCCATCTCACTTCTGAGTCATGTCTATAAGTTGTTTTCAAGAGTCCTCACAAATCGTCTCGCCTGCAGGTTTGACGACTTCCAGCCGCCCGAACAAGCCGGTTTCCGAAAAGGCTACAGCACAGTAGACCACATACATACGCTGCGGCAGGTTATACAGAAGGCCGAGAAGTATAACCTACCCCTTTGCTTGGCGTTTGTGGACTACGAAAAAGCCTTTGATTCGATCGAGACCTGGGCTGTACTGCAGTCTCTCCAGCGGTGCCAAGTAGACTATCGATATATTGAAGCGCTGAAGGGTTTGTACGAAAACGCCACCATGTCAGTCCGAATACAGGACCAGACCTCGAAACCAATACCTCTGCAGCGTGGTGTCAAACAGGGAGATGTTATCTCTCCGAAACTGTTCACCGCTGCATTGGAGGATGTCTTCAAGGTTCTGGACTGGAAAGGACTGGGCATCAACATCAATGGCGAGTACATGACACACCTTCGGTTTGCTGATGATATCGTAGTCATGGCTGAGACCGCGGAGGACCTGAGTACAATGCTCGAAGACCTCAGTAGGGCCTCCAAGCGAGTCGGTCTTAAAATGAACATGGGCAAGACGAAAGTCATGTCTAATGCCCATGTTGTACCGACTCCTATAAAGATTGGAGACTCTGTTCTCGAAGTTGTTGACAGCTACGTGTACCTGGGACAAACTATCCAGTTAGGAAGGTCCAACTTCGAGAAAGAGGTCAATCGTCGAATCCAACTCGGCTGGGCTGCTTTCGGGAAGCTACGTAGAATCTTCTCGTCCGAAATACCGCAGTGTCTCAAGACAAAAGTCTTCGACCAGTGTGTGTTGCCAGTGATGACTTATGGAATTGAGACGTGGTCGCTAACAATGGGCCTTATAAGAAGGCTCAAAGTCGCTCAAAGGGCAATGGAGAGGGCTATGCTTGGGGTTTCACTGCGCGATCGAATGAGGAATGAGGAGATCCGCAGAAGAACGAGAGTAACCGACATAGCCCGAAGAATTGCAACACTGAAGTGGCAATGGGCTGGACACATTGCCCGTAGGACCGATGCCCGATGGGGCCGACGGGTTCTCGAGTGGCGACCACGCACCGGAAGACGTAGCGTGGGTAGGCCCCCGACAAGGTGGACCGACGACCTGGTGAAGGTCGCGGGAAACCGCGGGATGCGGGAGGCGCAGGACCGGTCGTCGTGGAGAACCTTGGGGGAGGCCTATGTCCAGCAGTGGACGTCTTTCGGCTGAAATGATGATGATGATGATATTTAAACAATGATGCAGTGGGGTTACCGTGCGTACGACACAGTTCGCAGCGGACTAGAGCCTCTGCCGCACCTCGCCGCTATAGGCGCTAGCGGGCGAACGGCGTGTTGACCATATTATTGTCGGGACAACTAGCACCCTAATTGCGTAACACACAACTAATATCGATTAGAATCATTTCGATGCATATTCCTAGTCCATTGCTTTATAAGTTCGAAAAATTTGCTTGCTGAACAACGTATACTACGCAATGAATTTCGTTGAACTGTCAAAATGAAACCCGATGCTACTGATAGTTTTTTACGCTATTACCCTGTAGGTAACATAAGAAGTTCATAACTATGTTAATTTTCATGATAGCTTTTTGAAATTTTGTACATAAAGTCTGTTTGGGTCCATTGGGTTGCTCTCTCACTGATTGTGACTATGTTCCGGTTTATTGGTAAATCCGAACGCACCCCGACGCGGGCACCGACCACTACAAAGCTATCAAAATGACAGTCTACTACTAGTAGTAGAAGAGCTAACTCTTCGCGCCGAACCCCGATAAGGCCACACATCCGCGCTCGCGAATACCTTCCTTAAGACGTCAGGAGAGACACCCGAACGTAATTGTTGGTGCATCCTAGGACTGCCGAGACGCCGGGAGACAGGTGAGTTGCATTGGCATACTTTTGGTGGGAGATAATTTTGTGGGCACCCGCTGTCAGTCTAGTACCATGGAAATATATATTGAACCTAAAATCTTAATACAGTCCACTTCTACCACCAAGGATTCATTCTGATCCTTCTAGCGCCATCAAATTCTTTATATAAAAATACTGGACACGTATTTCGGGTTTCACATATACAAAAATGACGTTGTATATGTTCATCATATCATATTTTTTTATATATTATAAACCAGCGCTTGACCGCAATCCTGCCTGATGGTAAACAGTGATGCGATTGTTGATGGTAAAGCGCGCTAGTTTATTAAGAGCCTATTCACTCTAGCCTTGAAGACACTCAAATTGTAGTGTGACGGAAACACCGCCGCCGGTAAATTGTTCCAGTCCCTCGATGTACGCGGTATAAAAGAAGAAGCGAAACGCTTCGTCCGGATCGTGTCGTGTCAACAACGTAAGGGAAAGTCGCCGTACGACGGGTTCTCCGATGGTTCATGGCATGATGGCTTCAGTGCGGGTTGCTAGTTGTCATATTTTCCAATTTTTGTTTCTCGGAAATTTCGGCTTCCTTGCGATGCTCCTGCCTAGCCTGTTTATAGTAAACATCTTTAAAAAAAATGTTTCTTACGACACTTACTAAAAACACGCGCAGTATTCGGCGCCATTTTTGTAATTTTATTGCGCAGTGCCTCGGGTGGTAGGAAATAGAAATTGATTTATAAATTTCCGGGATATTATGTATACAGCGATCGAATCATCAATTTTGTTTCAATGAGTTTTAGATAATGCCTAGTCATTACATATTTTGCTTAGGCATTATATATGTATTAAGCTGAAATGCAAACTGACGACTCCATTTATATGTAGAATTCTAAATTATACAATTTGCCTTTGACACATTTCTTTGTAAATGGAAAACATATTTTTTCATCTGATTCACCTTTGTATAACGGTACGGATTGCAGTTTCATTTATGAGTATTACTGCAAATAAAACAAATTCAATGGTCAGGGTCTGCGTAACGATGTCTTATGTTTGAGGTAAGGCCCAAGGGTTAAATACGGTCGCTTTATAACCACAGAGGTAGAGGTCCTCAGGCACAACATGTTTAGTATATACGAGTACGGTTGCGGGCAATAATATAAAATGTATCAAAGGAGTCCTTATATCTTGAATGCTATTCTGTGCTCTCTCTCTCGTTATTTCCGAAAGGGTGCATTAATACGCAAGGATTATTTTTCTAATGATGGTTTTTCAACCAAAACTAATAGAATATTTGATTTCTATTTTACAGGGTCAATTTATCTGTTCATCTTTTTTTTTTATAATTTATAAAGCAGCGCTTGACCGCAGTCCCACCTGATGGTAAGCAGTGACGCAATCGTTGATGGTAAAGCGCACTAGTTTATTAAGAGCCCATTCACTCTAGCCTTGAAGACACTCAAATTGTAGTCCGACGGAAACACGCCGCTGGCAAATTATTCCAGTCCCTCGATGTACGCGGTATAAAGGAGGAGGCGAAACGCTTCGTCCGGATCGTAGTGGTGTTAACAACATAAGGGTGGAAACTCGCCGTACGACGGGTCGTCCGATGGTGGAACGGAGATGGGGGAATTAAATCGTGCAATTCCCTCGCACACTCCCCAAAATGTATCCTATAGAACACCGAAAGGCTGGCTACTCTACGCCTGTGCTCTATCTTGAAACAAACAATACCAATAATGTTCTTTTTGTAATGAGGATCATTTACGCAGTTTGCTGTAGAGGTGAACTAGTAAAAGAAGTAACTTAACAAAAATACTTTATTAATTTTACTTTTTTTATGACCACTCTATGCAATTTTCTCTTAGATATTAGCGACCCGGCCCGGCTTCGAACGGGTGCAATTCTGATACTAAATACAATATAGAAAAACTGTGATCATTGTATAACAAAACGAAGCGGCCCGCCGCCTCCCCGCGCCGCCCTGGCTGGTCGATACCGCCACAAACGCGACGCCCCGCAACGAGCAATATCTTCGAAAATATTCATTAATATCATATGCATAAAGAGCGATTTAGATCTATATCTATGAAGATTAATGCTGTACCTACTGGTTAAAATCGCTTCGACAATTAGCCAGTATTTGTCTTAAAAAGTAAATGACAAAGAAATGTTATTGTGGGATATCCATAAGAGATAGACATATACTACTGTGGATTTTTCTGTAGACCTTTTCAATATGTACAATATTTAGTAAATTATTTTGATAAATCTCGTAGAGTTCAGCCTGCATTTCACTGCAAACGCTGAAAAAATGAAATTATTTACGACATCATAAGAAACTTCAAATATAATAGTATTTGTCCACCATTTAATGAATGTTATTATACATATAAACCTTCCTCTTTAATCACTCTATCTAATAAAAAAAAAAGCAACAAGATCCGTTCCGCAGTTTTTAAAGATTTAATCATACATGGGGAAACTTTGTTTTATACTGTGTACTGATTTTTTTTTATCACACAGATTGAGCTAGCTAGAATACTTGGTAGCAAAGAAAAGTGCAGAGAGAGGTGTAGATAGTCATATAACAGTACATCTACATTGTTTCTAATATGAGGAGAAAACCCTAAAGTGCTAGACATATTCAAAGTTATGTGAAACTATAAGCTACTGATTAGTAGCCCATAGTTACACATAACTGGGTCAAATGTATTTTGTTTATTTCCTTCTGCACGTCATATAATATTATGGCTTCTCAAACGATATACACACATAATATAGTTTATGTGTCATAATTAGATATTTTATGTACAATATCTCACGAAAAGCTTTTTAGAAGTTGATGATTGTTTTCGGTAGTTATAATTGCTTGGAAAGTTAATAACTAAATCCAATAAATACCTAGTTCTGGTTAGCAGTTATGGTAGCTGGGAGCGTCACTCGCTAGTAACCCATAACTATGCAACTAAGTGTCAGCAACTAAGTGTCTATGCAACAATGGTGTCAGCAGGTAAATTTAATTTACCAAGAGTTAATAATTATTTTGGCGACCGAACGCTGGACAAATATTTGTGTTATAAAATAATTAAAAAAAAAATATATGGTCAAAGGTCACCGCTCGGTGACCACTCTGCGGTCTCACTCTAAATGTATTTGGGAAAAAATATAACATGGTGTAAAACTGATTCGAATTGATTCAGTTGCTTATTCTGAACAAACTATATTCAGGTTTCTAACGTTATATAAAGCTGAAGAGTTTGTTTGTTTGAACGCGCTAATCTCAGGAACCACGGATCTGATTTGAAAAAATCTTCTTGCGTTTGATAGCCCATTAGCCCAAGAAGGCTTTAAAATATATAACATCACGCTGCAACCAATAGGAGCCGAGCTTAACGGTTATAGTAGCCTCAATGACCTTGTGCATGTGGGCGGAGCTAAACGCCGTACTCCCCAATTCGTAAAATGCGCGCGGTGGCGCGCTAAACTAAAACGACAATCAAAGAATATCCAGAGATGCAGACAAGCCGCGTGTAGGTCGCGATTTGTGCCTACGATTTCAGACGGGGTTATGGATGCAAGACGATAAATGTATATTTTGCATTGATAAATGGTAATATCGTACTATAATATATTTTTAGTATTCTTGATCAATGTTTAAATAAAATCAAGGAGTGCTCGTTACACAGTTTAATGGCCGATCGCAGACTGACAGACATTTGTAAAACAAGTACCCACACATTATAATATATCATAACATTAACATAAAAATTAATGGTAGATGGTAATATCTATCGATTCAACATATTTGATTTTTTTTTTTTTCACTACTTTTCAGTATATGAGTATCATGTCTTTGCAGTGTCCTTGAATTAATTACTAATGCGAATAACATAAACAAACGCGCACTAGGCACTTTGTGATATTTTTATTAAAAAAAAAACGTTGAACCACACTAGAAATTACTTTTATCGTGGGTGCATTTTTAAACATATAAATTCACAGCCACAAACAGCCAGACTCGGAACAACTACTTGTAGGACATGTTCTGAATATTTGTTCCGCGCGGGAATCGAACCCGCGACACGCAGCGCAGCAGTCAATAGCTTAACCGCTGCGCTAACCGTGCTTTATATAGATGTCTTGAGATTACAAAGCGCGTAGTTTCGGCCGTTTTCCATAAAGAGATAGTACCCTATTTATACTGTGTCAGTGACGTCGGATTGAATGTACTTCGTCGTAATGAGGTTTCAAATAAAACACGAGTTATTTTAAAATCTGTAAATTTTAATTCTTCGATCCAATAAATAACATGCGAGATTATAGGCATATCTAAAGCTGCAGAAATTTCTTGCAGTTGAGAATGACCACAGTCTATTTCTATTGTTCCTACAACTGCACAGCTGATATTGATTTCTGTAGGATGTGCAAAATGTTTCCATACACATACGGCATTTAAAAATAAATAGGGAACGTTCTCCAACAATATCCACAGATCCTAAACCACAGTCTATAATTCTCCGTGCTTGGCAATTTTCTTTAGTTCTGAATAAAAGTAAGCAATATTAATTATGCGTCGCCCTTCGATGAAACAAGCTTGAGATTTGTTGAGGTTTTGGTGATATTTTGAGCTAAAAAAAGATATAACATACATTTTAATTAACCCTGGCAACACTGTTAGAGATTTTTGTCAAGGAATGAAGAATTTATCAAGAAAAATTAATTAAGAATTAACAAAAAATTAATTTTACAGGTATATGATATGTTTGTAAACTAAAAATATAGGTTGTAGGACATGCAGGCATAATTTTACCTGAATGATGATGATGGAACTTGCGTCGTTTTTTTTTGTGCACATAGAGATATATAATATTATCATTTTCTTGCCGACATTCTGTATGGATGTCTGACCTAGAATCAACTGCGTTAGTGTTCGACCTAAAAAGCAAATTAAACTTTTAAGTTCTGTCGATTGGTTTCTTTCTCTTCTTTTCTGTAAGTCGAAAAATGTTATTACAATATTATTTGTGAAAAACAGAAAAAATATATATATATATATCCTACAGTATGTTAAGAAAACCCTGTCCGACCCGTGAAGGTGTTGTTAGGTATCGATAACTGATTCTACTAATGCATACAAAACCAGGCTAACTTAAAAAAAGATCCCCCTAAAAAAATAAATATTATTTCGCAAAAAGAGGTAACTTAATAAATATGCGTTAAGCACCCTTCCGCGGGCGGCGGGCGGCAGGGCACGCGGCACGTGGTCGCATCGCTGTCGCTATTCGGTCATAATAATACCGGTGTTGTCACTTTTTTTAAAATTACCAAATTTCGGGGAAGTTATTTCAAAATTCATTTGTATTGGTACTATGATGATTACGTAAAATTTTATATCATATTTGGTCATGTGTTTACTTAACCTTTATTATCCTTACGGGTCGGACAGGGTTTTCTTAACATACTGTATATATACGGACAAATCACACAGATTGAGCTAGCCCCAAAGTAAGTTCGAGACTTGTGTTATGGGATACTAACTCAACGATACTATATTTATAATAGATACATATATAGATAAACATCCAAGACCCAGGCCAATCAGGAAAAGATCGTTTTCCATCATGACCTGGCCGGGAATCGAACCCGCGGCCTCCACGTCGCAGGCAGGGGTGTTGACCGCTGCGCCACGGAGGACGTCAAAAAAATTTACTGATAACTGTGACATTCCAAGCCCGCCAGCCCGCGTCCATCGGCTTCGGCTACTTTAAACAATTACATATAGAAATAAAATATTTACAGGAAGAATCATTTAAAATAATCCAAGTAAGAGTTTTTATTACACATTTTTGCTAATATCGCAAAAACTAAAAGTCCTATCAACTCAAAACTTTTTGTAAAACTGTTTTTACACCAAAACCTTTAATTGAGTCCTAATTTTTGGTTTATATCACCATAAACAAAAAATCACATTTTCAAGTTACGTAAATTTCTAATAAGATTTTTATTTTTAAATCTCCTTACAAACCTATAAATTATAATCTAAGTGCGAGTGTTTACTTACCTGAATAGAGTCTTCTATATTATCAGCGGATGTAGTTAGTCGGATTATTGCCTTTCAAGTCTAAAGATTTCTTTCTAGATTTCCTGGAACAATTCGTAATTGTTTAACTTCAATTGTAAAAGAAAAATGGTTACAAAAGCTAATAGTAATTATAAAGAAAAATACAGTAATATGTAGGTATAAATACAAGAGTATAGGTAGATAGATACTTACGCCACCAGACGCATCTTCAATTCTCATTTGCGAGCTAATCTATGAACGTACACTGACACGATTCGCTCGTAAATATTTGCACTCACACAGACAACCACGCGTAGTCGGCGATAGCCGGAGCAGAGCAGCAAGCGACACAACCCTCCCGTCTGAATGCTAACGCACGACTGCCGCCCGCGCCCGCGCAGAGCACCTCTAAACCTATGTTTCAAAATAAGGATATTTTCTTGGCAAATGTTGATGGATTTAAATATGCTCTTGCATATCTGTAGTACTTCTAACCGCGAATTTTTCAGTGTAAAAATATTTCCACACATCAATGCCGTTTAGAAGTAATAACGAATAATAGCCAAAAATAGCGTTTTGGTAACTATTTTTTTAAGGCAAAAGGCAAAATCCTACGAAAAAATCATCTTTAGTAAATGTTGTACATGAATCAATAGACAAGATATATTTTTTTCAAATCTCAAAACCAAGCCGTTAATTAGAAATTAGCTTCCTAAAGTGACCATTTTACGCTACTAAATGAGACTAAGGCCCTTAATAACTGGACCGAAGTCGCGGACGGTCGCTAGTTATTACTATGGCCCAATGGGTAAGGGCCGCCACTTATCGAGTTGTAGATTTGAAACCATACGGACGCACTATACAAAACGATTAAGGATAACATCGAGAGGAAACTACAAACTACTAACTGCCCTAGAACCAAATATCCGTAGACATACATATTTTTACAGAAAAGGGCTGTTCGAGCCATTTACAACCTTGGTCCTAGAGATTCTCTTAGAGAAAAATTCAAAGAGATGAACATTCTGACTGTAGTTTCACAAGATATCTTTGAAAATCTTATGTATGTAAATCAAAATAAAATATGCGATATCCATAATATAAATACCAGGAACAAACACAATCTTGCTGTACATCACACTCGTCTCCACAGAGTAGGCAACTCGTTCATGGGTCAATGTATACACTTTTACAACAAGCTTCGCATGGACATTCGAAACTTACCCATTAAACGATTTAAAAACTATATAAAGGCCAAACTTTGCAAAAAGGGGTATTATAAAATCACAAATTATTTAGAAGACAATAAAGCTTGGGGCTGAGCTGCTCGCTCTGCTAAGCGTTGTTATTAAGCAATGTGCGTAATTATAACGTAAAACATTGTTAACATTTTCATTTTTAATGTCTGGACTTGAAAAAAGACACGAAGAGGATCCCTGAGTTTATTTCTTCTCAGAGGTAGTCAGTCAGGAAATGCCGGCTTCATCTGGTTAAAAAAAAAAAAATGACGTGTAAAAGTGATCGGTGATCCTACTTGCTTAAAGTAGGATCACCGATCACTTTTACACGTCATATTTTTTTTTTTCAAACGATTTCATTTCATTTCATTGCTTCTCTCAACCTGTACTGGGCCTGCCTATTGGATTACGGCCTACTCTCTCTTACTTTCTCCCTCCCACCGAGAGAACTATTTTCCAACAATTGGAATAAACTAATTCCACTAACTAATAAACTAATTAAACTAAATTTTAGTTCAGTGCATCGTTTTAAGATAAAATGTTAGTTTAGACCTGTCAAAAGTCCGCGCCTGACGTAAGTAGACGTATCTTTGGTCGCCATGTTTATAATCGCGTCTAAAATGTCTATGGAATCTCTAATTTGACAGGATTAGTACTAAAATGTTATCTTCTATACTTTTTATTTTATTTTGTTTTGCTTTGCTGGTATTTTGGCGTGGCTAGCTGGCATATGGTTAATAATTTCATTGTTGTTGTATTTTCTTGTGTTCATTACTATATATAGTACTAGCGGCCGTCTGCGACCTCGTTCGCGTGGAGTTAGTTATGCTTCGCTCCTATTAGTCGCAGCGTGATGTTATAAAGCCTAAAGCCTTCCTGGATTAATGAGCTACCCAATGCAAAAAGAATTTTAGTAGTTCAGTAGTTCCCGAGATTAGCGCGTTCTAACAAACAAACTCTTCAGCTTTATGTATTAATATAGATTGTATAAAGTCAAGTGTTTTGTTTTTAAAGAACAGACAGCTGTGCTGCTGAGGAGTTTGTTCCTCCACTTCTTCTTCCCAGCGAAAGCACTAGGAAGTGTCGATGGGTGTTTTGGGGACTGTCTTATGTAATATTGACGTTCAAAAAGTGCTGATTCTCAACCTAATTTGAATAAATAACTTATGATTTTTCTTAACGAAATGGAAAGAAAAAGATGCATTTAACTTACAATTAGTTTAGTTTGTAAACAAGAGAATCTGCGCCATTGTCTCATAAAAAAGTAATATTAACGACAGCTACATAAGATGTACTAGCTTCTAAATCCCCGTTTGCTTCAAAATACGTCACTACGCTACGTCATTAATAAGAAAATGGCCTTGGAAAACCATTTGATTTTTGTGCTGATCCTTTTTGGCATAACGAGGGGTTCCTTTGTAAATGTGAAATCAGGGTTAGGCACTTGGGTATTTGGACAATTTCTTGACTCTTAAAGGTAAGGTCAGGACGCAGTTAGAAAAGATGAATAATAATAGGACAGCGAGAGCTACATAAATCTTTTGACACTTAGTTCCTGGCTTTGAAAGAGGGGGTAATTTGTGGACGAGGACTTAGTGAAGTCTCATAAAAAGGTCGGAATAAAAATTACTTACAGTTATAAAAAGAAAACCTAAACGTGAACTGATTTTGATAAATGATTTATTTTCTGTGCAAACACTTTTTCTTTTGCTTTTTCAGACTGAGAGACAAAAATTGATAAAACACCTGCATGTAAATAAAAATAACATTGGACTTGTTCGAGTTTAATCGAACACTCAGCGAAAATGCATAATTGCAAAGAAGGCAAATATTCACTTTCGCTCGTTTCACCAAAATGTGACCAGTTCGCGTTAAGATCTCGCCAGAGACACCGCGCTCTCATTACCATTACCATTTTACCATATTTTACTAATAATTGTGTCTAAGTTTATACATGTATTACCATTTCTTGTTACTAAGTAATATAGTGATTTAATATAGCTATTTCGTTTATAATCCAAGACTTTAACTTTTACCATATCCTATTACCAGTAGAAGAGTGTGCTAGGTCACCATAGCGCCGAGCATTACTCTTTTCAGGACTGTTTCATGCAATTATGTCTACGTCAATGTCTGATGCTGTTAAAAGTCTGTTTGAATTTGTAAGTCATCGTTTTTTAATTTTCATTTCTATATTATATTTTCATCTCCATATTTTTTTTTCAACGCGAGCAGTTGTTTGATTGAACAAAGCCATAAAAGCGTATCTGTAAAGTTGGTACCATAAACGGAATTTACCTTCATCGTCAGGGTTACTTTCTCTACTATTGAGTTTAGATTTCTTTCCTGCATTCATCTGCATGTATATGCATAAGGCCTTTTTTTCTACAGTGTTCATTAATTTGTTTGCATGGTCAACAAATATGGTGCTGAAACCACCAAATATATTTATTTTCGGTAGGCTTAAGTTGCCACCCACCAGACAAAGTCTTGCCACCAAGCGATTCATCATGTTTCGGCATGATGTCTGGTGAAGCCATACAGAGGACGGGTCCTAAGTGTGTTGCGATGTGTGGTTTAGCATTGCATCACCTCGTTCAACTGCTATTTTCCTTCCTATCCACTCTGTTTTTAGGCTAGAGTGAATAGGCTCTTAATTAACTAGCGAGCTTTACCATCAACGATTGCATCACTGTTTACCTTTAGGCGGGATTGTGGTTAAGCTTATAGTTATAAAATAAAAGAAAATATGGTTCAAGTTATTGAAACAGGGCAAGTGATGGTAAAATATATTTAAGGATGTTTGTTCATGATTTAGCTCGGTAATTTTGGTTTATTCATACTTTGTATACTATCTCTGACTAATAATTTTCATTTACTGGTATTGTTAGAACCAAAAATATTGTTATTTGTCTCAATTTACATTTTACATCTTGTACTTTTTGCACTACTGTACCTAATTTGAGCCTCCCTGCATATTAATGTTTTAAGGTCTTTGTTTTTTATACATAAGTACCTACAAAGAAAAACTTAAATCAATATGTGGGTGAAGCCTTCATTATCATTCTATATAATTTCCGTTTGTCATTGTTCCAAAATTGAATTCAAAATACCAAAAAAATAAAACCATAAAAAGCAATAAGTCATCTTTTCAAGTTTCTCAAAAGTACATTAGTAAAAATCGTGGAATTTTCCAAGAGAATAATGGTTTATTTAGCAACTTGTGTTACTTCCACATGCCTACTTTGTGTTTCTCTTGGAAATAACATAATTCAATTAATGTATCAAAGGTGGCCGTTTTCAGATCCTGCAAATTTTATGGAGCTATTTGATCAATTTGAACTAACCTCATCCCATCCCAACCACTTTATACAGCTCATGTAATAAGTGCCGGTGCTAAATGGCTCAGGAAACCACCAGTCTCCATTTACTATATAGTAAGTTTGAATGGTGGAATGACTTGCGTGAAGTTGTGCACTTAAGTATCGCTGACTAAGCTCAAACTGATGATGTGCCACGGCTTGCGCGGCTGCTTAAGGCGCAGTATCCATAATTTGAATGTGAAAACCAACTTCGATACAAATTTTATGCCCAAAAAAAAATCTAAATTGTTTGCATTTTTTTTTATTTGTTTAAATCAATCGAATTATGACTTATGACTTTCTGTCACTATCAGTTCTTTTTGCCACAGACTAAATTAACGTCAAAAAAACAAATTAAAAAAAGTTATGGCAGCGCCATCTTTTGATGACTTTTGAAACTAACCTATCGGAAAATTGCTCATTGGAATAATTTTAAAGCAAATTGGTAATCCTTTGCTCCATATGTACGAAGAGCGTGTTTGCACAACAACAAAAATATCGCAATTAATGTTGTTGAATTGTTAAGATGAAATTCATTTCTACTGATTGTGTATTAACGCAATTACCCTGCAGGCTCTAGTCAATGATTATGGCTTCTTAAGTGACAGACAAATCGTCGAATTCCTTCTCTTTTTCAAATTAGTAAATTAAAATTTCGAAAAATATTTAAGTAGGTATACCAAAATGAAGGTCAATAAGAAAGCTTCAAAAGTCAATTAAAACATTTTCACCGACTTATCACCATTATGATATTATACACCTAAAAATCTATACTAATATATAAAGCTGAAGAGTTTGTTTGTTTGAACGCACTAATCTCAGGAACTACTGGTCCGATTTGAAAAATTCAAATTCGAATTGAAAAATTTACGTTAGATAGCCCATTAATCCAGGAAGGCTTTAGGCTATATAAAATCACGCTCCGACCAATAGGAACGGAGCATAACTAACTCCACGCGGGCGAAGTCGCTGGCGGCCGCTAGTAAACGATATGTCGATTTAGGAGTTCGGTAGTGTATACATATATTACATTACATTATTTTTTGTTTATGCGAAACCCGAAACACGTCCAGTATTTTTAAGTGAAGATTCTATGTACAAAATTTCAAAAAGATATAATGAAAAACCACGAAGTTATGAGGTTGCTATTCTACTTGGTTGTCCCAACAAAAATATGGCCAAAGCTCCGCTCGAGCGGGAGAGCGCTGCGCGTTGACCTCTGGCGTCAGCTGTGGCGCGCGCGTAATTACTATGATCTATCGTAACCGCTCGGTAACCACTCTGCAACAATTTCTAAATGTATTTTGGAAAAAATATAACATGGTGTAAAAATAATTGGAATCGATTTATTTACTTATTCTGAACAAACTATATTCAGGTTTCTCATAAACAAAAAATAACGTTGTATATTGTTGTATAACCCAACAACTGCAACAACCCGCACTGAGCAACCTTTTTTTCGGGGGTGGAAATCCTCAATGGATGTACGCTAGACGGGGTTTGTCAGACTTTTACTGACTAAAACCACTCCGGTGTTTCTTCTATCACGAGCGCGCGTGGGGCCTAAATTCTTCCACGGCCCCACACCCTCATGCTGGCCCGGTCTGTCCGCGCCTCATCTCCTGCACGTGGTAGTGGGGTGTTAAACTACCCCGTGCATCGCTTATAAGGCGGGCGCCAACACTCGCGTGCACCTCTGCCTCGGGATCCATCAGATAGGGGGCGGGGACTTTCCCATGTCCCTTGCCCCTGGACCCATTCATGGGGACCGGAAGAGAGCATTGTCCGCCCTTTCTCAGCGCCCGGTGCGTCTCCTGCGGCCCGGAAAGGGAGTTGAGATTTCCCTCTCCCGTTCCGCAGCTTCCTTCTGCGACATCACGTCCTCGCAGAAGGACACCATCGCGTCCCACGACTCTGCGCTACCGACTGTCCTCCGCACTACTACCGGTAGCGTCAGGTCGCCTCCTACTTCATTTGTGAGGACACGGCGCTGCTCCTCCCAAGCTACACACTCGTAGATCGTATGCTGTGCTGTGTTCTCCCCGCACTGGACGCAGTGGTGACACCGAGCGTCCGGGTCCCTGCCTATGCGACGCAAGTACTTGCCGAAGCAGCCGTGCCCCGACAGTACCTGCGTCACCCTGGACGACAGTGAGCCGTGCCTTATCCCGAGCCAGTCGTCGAGTACTGGCCGGATCGCCTCGACGGTAGCGAGGCCGGTGGTAGGGCGCATAAGCCTCTGTCACCGGTCCACCAGGACCTAACGGAGCTGCTCTCGGCGCAACTCGATCTACTGTTGCACCGGAATAGAGCCCTGTGTCCGGCACTGACCAACCCAACCCAACCCGCAACCAACAACAACTAACCCATTTTTATTAGTTTTTTTTTTTTTATCGCTGTGGAAAATTATAATTGTGTGACAGTGGCGGGGTTATGGGAAACCGGCAGATCCTGCGCTACCAATCCCTCACCGGCGATTCCCGCCTAAAAGGTGGGCCCACAGTGGTCCCTCCATAGGGAGGGGCCGGGCTGGGTACGTCTTCTTGTGCGAGAAGGCGCAGCAGCCAAGGGTTTTTTTTAGCGAGGTGTCCTTCCTCTTAGTCCCACTCGCTTGCACGCATGCAATCGGGGCCTCCAGGTCCTCTCAGTGAGGAACCCGGGTTATCCGACGGTGACCCGGAGATCGGATCATGTCAGCCACCTGGAGTGGGGGCTAACCCGTCGCACGTGTGACCGCAGAAGCGGTCCCCGCGTCTGGTTTTGGTCCGCGCCGGTAAACCGGTAACCCCCATATCTGGGGGCCGTTCCCCTGTCCGCCACCTGGGGATGCGTTCGATGGCAGGCCAGAAACTTCACACGGAACAACAACCAACCTAACCCGCATTGAGCAGGCGTGCTGATTACGCTCAATCCTTCTCTATATGAGAGGGGATCTGTGCCCAGCAGTGGGATGATAAAAGGTTGATGATGAATGTAATTTTTTATAAAACATATCATCATCATCGGATGATAAAATGATGAAAATGTTCATTAATGTACTAGCAGCGCCCTGTGATTTCAATGGTATACATTTTGTTTATGTGGGAATACAGATATTTGAAGAAATTGTCCATATGGAAATCTTAGTTATAAACAATCCGTGTGCCAAATTTGATACAAATCCTTTTTGTAGTTTTTCTGTGATTCAGTAAAAAGCATACATTAATACAAGCTTTCACGTTTATAATTTAGTAGGATTACTGACAGACAGGTAAATGCCCTTTGCGTAGGATAAAAATGCCCAATGTATAATATTAGGTCCTTGCATATGAAATTGGCGTTTTGTATGGGAGGAATAAAAGTCGTTTATTTTTTTAATATAATATAATCAAAGTTTGATCCTAGCTATGCACTTCTGTCATCTCATAGTTCGTTTATACCTTTTCTAAAAAAAACATTAGGACGGGGATCAATCAAATCTTTGAAGGCGGTTTGGACTGCCTCATCGAAGTTGAATTTTTTCCCCTGCAAAAAGTTATCTAAATTTAAAAAAAAATTGGTAGTCTGTTGGAGCAAGATCCGGGGAGTACGGTGGATGTATTAAACATTTCAATAGAAGCTTCTCTAATTTGGTAGCAGTCTGTTGTGCAGTGTGTGGTCTCGCGTTGTTCTGAAGCAGCAGTGGTCTTGTGTGGACCAGTCTTGGTTGTTTAGTGGTTAGTTTATCCATCATTATGTGGAGCTGCTCACAGTAGAGATCTGCAGTAATTACCTGGCCAGATCTTAGGAAGTTGTAGTGCACCACACCGGCACTAGTCCACCAAACGCTGACCTTACTTTTAAACTTAACTTTTTTCTAGTCAATTTTCTCTTGCCATCCAAATTCTGCCTGAATTTGGATGGTTCATCGGGGTTCAGCCATTGCGATGTGCGCTTCCTATTGTCCTAGAATATCCACTTTTCATCACAGGTAATGATTCGATTTAAAATCATTTCATTATTGTGCCGATTCAGTATGTAACGCAGCAGTCGATGCGCGTTTGTCTGTTTGCTTCACTCAATTCATTAGGTACGCACCTTTCGGGCTTATCTTTCTAATTTGTTTCGACGCAGTTTGCGATGGATCCGCTTCCACAATAGCCTTTAATTCTTCATTGTCGACTTTGGTCTCCGGTCGTACACGGGGATTGTTCTGTAGGTTGAAATTTTAAGAATGAAAACGTTGGAACCAAAAACGCACTGTGCTTTCTCTAGCGACACCACTGTCATACATATCATTAATTCTTTGAGCCGTTTCTGGAGCACTGGTGCCACGGCGGAACTCATATTCATGAATAACGCGATTAAAAATTTTCCATTTTCTAAACTCAATGACGCAGAGAGAAAAACAAACGAAAAAAAATTTGGCCCAGTCAGCTCACCCTTTCAGTACCTGACTATCATGAAATTCATTTTTATCGGCTCGTCATTTTGCTGTTTACCGGCCGATTGGCGTTCTTTAACCCTCATGCGATAGCGGCGACAACGCTCTGCAGTAGACAGTGGGTCTGGACGATTTTTGGCCTCTTGTCTAGATTTGTTGCGCGGTTTTATGCGAGGCATGATTCCAAAATGAGTTGCAAACGCCTCCCTAATTTCCAGTTTCTGCTCCACATGGCTGCAAATGATCTTGAAATGTACGCCGCGATGAGATCTATAAAAAACCGCTTGAATCAGGAAGATATCACCAGTAGTTCAAAAGTTATTAGCACTTTTATGGTTTTTGCGATAAAAAAAAATCGCAAATCACGGTTCCAGTCGCAGTCTTTTTTTCGATGACTAATTTCAAATTTCCAAAATTTTTATATATATTCTTGATGGCGCCGAGACACTCTACAATTAGCACTAATTCAATACCGGATACGTCCGTCCGTTGCCGAGGTACAAGCGCTACTAAGTACACGATTTCGTGTCGGTGCGACTTTTTGCGTTACCATACAGTACGAAACCCAAGACATAAAAATGAATTTCATGTCAAAAAAACAAACAAAAGAAATAGAGTTTTCGAAACACAAATTGATGAGTAAATAGCTGTATAAATTTGAATTTGGAATTGCTAAACTGAAGAGGAGATATTTGAGATCAAAGTGGGCAGTACGACAAAACGCCAATTTCATATGTAAGGACCTAATATATATGAAAAGGTAAACCAAATTGGTTTGCATATAGAAACTCTTATCAACGAATGTCATGTCGCTTCGGGGAATACCGATTGATCCGTGCAAAAGGCTTAGTAGTAGTGTAGTATGCCAACCCAGTGTGCTCAAACAAAATCAAACTGAAATAACTGGTTTAGTAGTGGAATTGCGGAATGGCAACTAAGAGTTAAGCTTATTCGCCCTTATTTATAAACGTTGCTTAAAGTTTAACCGTCACTTAATTTTAAACATCGTTTATAAATAAACAACATAGTGTTTAAGGGGTTTATTCAACAACGATGATTAAAGTTAAGTGATGTGCAAACGTCAAAAATGTATGGTTAAACAATCGCTAATCATTAGTTAACTATATGCAACGTTTGCATGAGGAATATTATAGGCACACTTCTTCTCAAAAATAGGCCGGTCATCCAAAAAGTGAAATCCGTTAATTAAGAACGTTAAAAGTTTTAGTCACAATCTCATCTCTGCAATTAAAACGAAATTATAAACTAGAGGACAGTCTCAATGAGTCATCATACTGTGGACGTTCCTAAAATAGGGATGTATCCAAGGTATGAAAATCAAAAAAATAATTAGTCCGTCTTATGGATAATAAAAAAAATTAAGACCCGTATTTTTTATTTTGTCGTAATTACCAAAATCTACTGAGATATAGCGTATTAAAGTTACTGAGTGGGGGCTAATTACGTCACGCTGTGCTATATTTTGTACCACGGCGTGACGTCATGCGACATTTCAAATCAATATATCTTCCTAAGTATTTTAATGAAAGAAAAATAAAAAAATGCATGTTCAATATTTTTTATAAATCTATCTGATGGACATTAAATTATTTTTTAGGATACAAGCCAATTATGAAAAATTGACCTACAAATTTCAACAAAAAACTACTATTATACCCACTCGTAGCACGCGAATCCCCTACCGTGCCAGTATAAACCTATAGTACGCACCTTAACTCGACATATGTGTATTCCCATTAGGCACCATTTTCGGGACATTCTCGTTATACTTTACTGCGTACGTGTACCTGCTATTTTCCTTCTTTGCTCGCATTCAGTGAGTCTAATAAATAGGAAAATTCTTTACAATAAACAAATTTCTTGGAAAGAGGGGACCACGCGAAAATACGTGATTTGATCCTTTGTGGTATTTAACATGAATATTTGCACTGGTCTGGTCGTACCTCGGAAAGCACGTTAAGCCGTTGGTCCCGGTTGCCATACGAACATCTAATGGCAGTCGTTCCGGTTGTTGGAGCCCTCACAAGTTCAACAATTGGTCTAACTGCAATGCTTTGATATCGTCTTCGGGTTGTGGAGGTCGGACGGCCGCAAACTCAGCAGTTAGACTGGTAAAGCGGACCCCAGATTCCAAAGCTGAAAGAGCTTCGGTTGCAACTGGGATTAACGCTGAGATGATGATGATAATGATCATGATCCTTTGTGTTATTTCAATCGCATTTCAAAGTCTGAACCTATTTTTTTCTTAAGTAAAGCTGTCATTGCTATCTTATCTTAGATTTAGTCAATTTTGACCAGTTCTTCGCCAGCTACATTCACACGTGTTGGAAGCCATTACAGGAACATACATTCAAAGTGATGTGCAAACATTTGCCTGAAATGGATATACGGTCTAAGAATCAGTACATAGGAGCTACGCAAGCACATCGCACCAAAAACTTAATATTATTTTCTGAACTGTTGAATTGATTGTATTTTAATTTATTAAGAACAAAACACAGGTATGACATAAAATATAATAACACAAAATGCACAAAACTACATCCTAATATTGCGTAACAACTGTGTTATATGATAAGGGTGTAGGTTTTAATGATTCAGATTGGGTTGCGGAGGACGGGTCTGAGCAGTTGTGTTGCGATGTGTGTCGGGTATGATGCGCCAAATGTTGTTGTGTTGGGAGTTTGGTCGTGGAGGGTCTCCAGATCAATCTCCCTCTGGGGCAGCATTGTTGGTCGTTTGTTGGATTTAACATTGCATCACCTCGCTCAACTGCCGTCTGTCTTCCTTCCTATTCACTAAGATTTTTAAGGAAAAAGGCTCAATAAACTAGCGCGCTTTACCATTAACGATTGCATCACTGCTTACCATCAGGCGGAATTGCGGTCAAGCACTAGTTTATAATTATTAAAAAAATGTGATAAGGGTGTGGGTTTTAATGATTCAGATTGGGATGCATCAATATGAATATGTTCTAAAATAGTAGTTTATGAAACTGTTACATAATGAGGGATATTAAGCACGAGTGTGAGTTTAAAGAACGAGCGTAGCAAGTTTTTTAATAGTATCACACGAGTGTGTAATACCTAATTATGTACAGTTTCATACACTACTTTATCTAATCTCATACATTTTAAGAAACAATAATAATCATGTGTCCAGCGAAACACAACTACGACTCGCAATGCAAAGAAACGTATTTGGCGCCAAAATTCTGCACCCTGCATCAAAGCGCTCGCAGCCACAGATAAAAAAATTAAATACATAGTGCTATTTATGGTTTGTAATCTGTACGGTAATGAAAAAAAAATTTATTATAACATTATTTTGTTAGAGAAATAATGTTATAATTTAATTTTTTAATTTCCTTTCGATATACTATGGGTAAAGTACGTCAATATAAACTCCTTTTGAGTTTTATATTTTTAATTTTTTGATATGAGAGTAGATAAACATACTTATTTACTGAATTATTTGCTAATATGTAAAACACTGGCAATGGGCGTGCATTATAATTTCATCATATACAAAAGTATTGCTCTATACATATCAAATTCCATGATATTACAATTTACACAATTAAACATAATTTAAAATTATACTTTTGCTACTGATAGTTTCACTATTACCCCGCTAATAGACTATATGGCAGCCTGCGAAAATGATCGCTAGGTTTACAAATGAGTAAAAGGAGGGAGGATTAGAAAATCCTTTTTCACAATATTAAAAATTAATCCGTGGTATGACGCGTTGACGGTCGTGAAAAATTTTATATTCATCTTCGTCAAACTCTGAAGGTTTCACTTCTACGTGTGATCCATACTTTTATACTTTAGATATATCCATATTTTTATATTGAAATTAAAATACATTGATATTATATTGTTTTTATTTTTTTATTTTTTATTTTGATGAACTACTTTCTAACACAAACACAACATAACATAATACTTTTTAAACAAGTTCTCACAGAAGTAGACGTGACATGTATTTTAAACTTGTTTTTATCAAAATAGTTATAGTGCATACTATACCCATCTACTGTCTCAGAAATAAATTTCACAAAATTACGAAAGATTCTAAGTAAATCGTATTTTTAAGAAGCCATATACAATGAGCTTTGCTCCTGTTTACGTCATCGCTTACAAAACAAGATAACTTTTTTTTTTAATAATTATAAACTAGCGTTTGACCGTAATCCCGCCTGATGGTACGCAGTGATACGATCGTTGATGGTAAAGCGCTCTAGTTTATTAAGAGTGAATAGGTCACTCAGAAACACTGAGCGAATAGGAAGGAAGACAGCAGTTGAGCGAGGTGATGCAATGTTAAACCCAATAACACGACCAACGATGCAGCGCCAAAGGGAGATTGATCTGAAGACCTTCCACGACCAAACTCCCAACACAACAACATTAGGCGCATCGTACCCGGCACACATCGCAACACAACTGCTCAGATCCGTCCTCCGTACGGCTTCACCAGACATCATGCCGGAACACTACAAATCGCTTGGCGGCAAGGCTTTGTCTGGCATAATACAACTGAGACACTAGCAAATACAACTACAAAATATCTAGGAAACCCTCAAAATTCCGATCTCAGACCACGCTATTTTTAAAAGTATTTGCAGTAAGTAGTTTTTATTTTGCGACATCGAAAATAGAGCTTGTTATACCTGTTCTTTATATTGCTACCGTTTAAATTGACCTCTTGCGTGAAATGAAACTTTAGTAAGGAAGTTCCCTGTTATATAATCGACTAAACATGAAATTTATTTGATTCTGATTTGATGAGCACAATAGAATTTCTCCCATTTATCGTTTAAATTATAATCTTTTATATTATACACTGAGTTTTGTTTTTAGTAAATAATTTTCTAAATTAATTCCATAGTGATTTTTCAAAAATGGTCATTAACAGGGAAACCGAATTTGAAAAAAAAAATGTTATGGGTAGGTACTCTATAAATCCGCGTCACATTGACAAGCGCAGCAAATAATACTTGTTCCACAAAATTATGGAAACAACTCGTATTCCGTGTTATTTTCGGTAGTTATTATATTAACGGGCTTTGAAACCGGTCGCGGTAAGGTTACATTCGTAGCAAAAATATATAACCCAACGACGTGATCTGATCATGTGAAGCGTCACCTTTACTTAGTCAGTCTGCTCTGCACCGCTGTGGGGGGCGTACACGTTGCCATATTGTTTACGCGGGAAAATCGCTAACGTATTTGCCGCGCTCCAATTTGAAAAACGAATACAGTATTCGGAAAATTTTGGAATAGTCTACCATAGTGATAGAAAGTGAAGTTAGTAGTGAAGTGAAATAGTAAATTAGTGAGTTTGTGATCGATCAAATTGGAACTGGTTTTTAAAAGTGATTAATCTAAAAATATTATTTTGTTCTAAAATTATTTGTTATATTGAATGCGATGATCGGTTAGCTGTTTGCTGGTTTGTTGGATTCAGCTGTACAAACGAACGTGGCTTGTTTTGACGACGCGGATTATGTAAATTTGCATACAAAAGAATTTGAATTTACTATGTCTGAAAACGATAATACATACAAGCTGACGTTGTTTCTAAATATTGCTTGAAACGTATTTTTCGTCTCAAAAAAGCAAATTGTTTTTACCTTCGCGGGTAAGGTCATGTCATATAATTTTTATAGTAGAATTCACATACTTACTTGAAATGAATAATAGAGCAAGGTAAGTGTTACATCGTATTGAAATTCTTTATGGTGATTCATAGAAATGATTAGGACAAATATTTACAGGAAAGCGGTAAAGATACTACCGACAGTCCTGAAGTAAGGAACATTTTTAATGGCCATTTCTAGTGTAAAATGTTACATAAAATTCCAGACTAAAACACTAATTTCCAGAACTTGTGACGTTGATTGTTGCAATAAACCGGGCTGAATGTTTTCGTGAAACATTTTCTTTCGTAAGGTCTACAAATATCATAATTATGCGAACAATTGTATGGATGGATCGATGCGTGTTTGTTACTCTTTTACGCAAAAACTGCTAAACGAATATAAATAAAATGCTACAGTTATGTAGTTTCTAACCCAGCATTAATGCATGAGATACTTATACTGATATTCCCATCCCATGGGATCCAAAATTATGCGGAGCAAATCGCAGAGGGTGAAGCCAGCTGGACAAAAGTTTGTTAGGCTATTTGGAAATTGGAATTTATTAATGAATAATTCAGCCATTTTATCCCCATCGTCATCGTTTTGAGTTTCGTCATTCTCTGTACAAAGATGTTTATTCATATTTTGTAATTATACTGTCATAACCTTAGTTCTGCGCTAGTCAGTATTATAATTATCTATCTTTAGTTATTCAATTTAACCTGTGTTCTAATTAACTATGCGTTTGAATAAAAATAGCGTTGGAATAGCTTTTTTACTTTTTGTTTAAAATATTAAGAAAAACTATTAAAAAAAAAGAAAATAGTATTTATTTTCGGCAAATATGACGCATAAAAACAAGTTTAGACTCAACATGCGTCACATCCACGTAGAATGGCCATCGACTAGCATAAGTTAAGCTAAAGCCGGCGTCAGACATCGTTCAAATATTTGATCACTTATTTGAATACTTGTTTGGACACATGTGTAGCACGGGTATTAGAGTATTTGTTCAAAGATTTGTTAAAACATTTGTACTTTGCCATTCATTGCCGGTTTCAAGCGCACATGAAAGCGTTCAAAGTTGTCTGTGTTCAAATGTTTGCGTAGCCTGCTCCACACCGGCGCCGGCGTAAGACACCCGGCAACAGCAAACCTAGTTCGATAAAGCCTTAAAGGAAATTTATTAAGTAATTGTTAACGAATTTAAAAATTTTAGAATAAATATAGTGTTATGTTATACAGATTAGTAATAATTTGTTTTGTTTGGCTTTTATTTGCTTACGTGTAAATATGTGTAACACAGAATATATGAAGGAACTGTTAATAAATAAAGTACTACTAAAAAGTAGTACTTTAATGAAACATTACAATAAAACATGACATATTAACAATTACCTTAATATTGTTTTACAAAAGCAAAACATATGGCAAGCTTTCACTTTTTAAGGATAAAGAGTAAGTATACAGTATGTTACGAAAACCCTGTCCGACCCATAAGGATAATAGAGGTTAGGTAAACACATGACCAAATATAATATAAAATTTTACGTATTCATCATAGTACCAATACAAATGAATTTTGAAATAATCTTTTTTTCCAACGAATTAATTCCAATTTCCCCGAAATTTGGTAATTTTTAAAAAGTGACAACACCGGTATTATTATGAGCGAATAGCGATGCGACCACGTGCCGCGTGTCCTGCCGCCCGACCCCCGCGGTCGGCAGGCGAAGGGTGGTCAACGCACATTTAATAAGTTACCTCCTTTTGCGAAATAATATTTATTTTTTTTAGGGGGATTTTTTTTTTAAGTAAAGCTCGGTTTTGTATGCATTAATAGAATCAGTTATCGATACCTAACAACACCTTCACGGGTCGGACAGGGTTTTCGTAACATACTGTATAAGAAAATATAAGAAAATTTTTGAAAAACTATTTTTCTGTGATGTAGAAGTTGAAAAGAAACAGCACATTAATTGCACACTATTAATATCAGTTGGAATCATTTTGAACCTTATTACTAGTCCATTGCTCCATATGTTCGAAAAATGTCCCTGCTTACTGTCTAGTCGTTTATGTAAATAACGCAATAAATGTTGTTCAACTGTCAAAATGATATCCATTGCTACTGATAATGTATTGCGTAATTACCCTACAGGCTGTTATAAAGGAGTTACGTTAAGTGCGATTATCTTTAGAAACAATCGTGTTGGACATCTAAAAGTCTGTGATAAAAGATTAATCCTAACGTGATACCTACAGTCAGCTTAAGGACTGCTCTAGGAGCGATGCCGCCAGGGCCGCGGGGTAGCGGCCGGAAATAACGTGGCCACAGGCAAATTCAAATGAAGGAACACGTACACACAACAATAACTATTCAACTAAGGGTTAGTTATATAATTTCATTTAAGTAATAGATAATGACTAGATTTGAATACAAGTCAAATTGGGATGTATCCAAGGTATGAAAATCAAAAAAATAATTAGTCCGTCTTATAGATAATAAAAAAAAAATAGGACCCGTATTTTTTATTTTGTCGAAATTACCAAAAACTACTGAGATATAGCGCATTAAAGTCACGGAGTGGGGGCTAATTACATGGGGGTGGGGGTATATTTTGTACCACGGCGTGACGTCATACGACATTTGAAATCAATATAATTATCTTCCTAAGTAAGTATTTGAATGAAATAAAAAATACATGTTCAATATTTTTTATAAATCTATCTGATCGACATTAAATTATTTTTTAGGATACAACCCAATTATTGATAGTTGTCATCATTATCACTAAAATCGACTGGTGTTGAAATCGCTAACCTATTTAGAGTTGAACAAAATGGCGGAAAATAGTCTACAGAAAAGTGTTCGTTAGAATAAATATATTACGACTCCGAACCTTAATACCAGATTTGATATAATCTTTCATTTGTAAATCTGTTATTTTACATTGCTGTTTTTTTTTTCATATCAGGTATACAATATGTAAATAAAAACCCTGTCCGACCCATGAAGGTATTGTTAGGTATCAATAACTGATTCTACTAATGAATACAAAACCGGGCTAAACTTTAAAAAAAAAATCCCCCTAAAAAAATAAATATTATTTCGCAAAAAGAGGCAACTTAATAAATGTGCGTTAAGCACCCTTCCGCGGGCGGCGGGCGGCAGGGCATGCGGCACGTGGTCGCATCACTATTCGCTCATAATAATACCGGTGTTGTCACTTTTTTAAAATTACCAAATTTCGGGGAAGTTGGTTCACCTTGGCTCCTACTTTTCGGAATGTATCCTTGGAGTGTACCGACCGCCTTCAGCTTTTGGGTGTTGAGATTTCCTCGAACCTTAACTTTTGGCGGTTCGTTGAGTCCAAGGCCAAGGTGGCTGCCAGAAAACTTGGCGTTATCGCAAAGGTCCGGCAGTACTTCACACCAGGGCAGCTTCTAATGTTGTACAAAGCACAGGTCCATTCGTGTGTGGAGTAGTGCAGCCACATTTGGGCTGGTGCTGCTAAGTGTCCACTGGCCACTTTGGATTCAGTGGAGAGGCGTGCGAAGAGGCTGATTGGTGACTCTGATTTAACTCGAGTTGGTCTCCAAAGCCTAGAGCACAGGCGTAGGGTAGCCAACCTTTCGGTGTTCTATAGGAAACATTTTGGGGAGTGTGCGAGGGAATTGCACGATTTAATTCCCCCATCTCCGTTCCACCATCGGACGACCCGTCGTACGGCGAGTTTCCACCCTTATGTTGTTAACACCTCTACGATCCGGACGAAGCGTTTCGCCTCCTCCTTTATACCGCGTACATCGAGGGACTGGAACAATCTGCCGGCGGCGGTGTTTCCGTCGGACTACAATTTGAGTGTCTTCAAGGCTAGAGTGAATAGGCTCTTAATAAACTAGTGCGTTTTACAATCAACGATTGCGTCACTGCTTACCATCAGGCGGGATTGCGGTCAAGCGCTGGTTTATAAATTAATTAAAAAAAAAAATCCTTTGTATTGGTACTATGATGATTACGTAAAATTTTATATTATATTTGGTGATGTGTTTACCTAACCTTTATTATCCTTATGGGTCGGACAGGATTTTCTTAACATACTGTATAGTGAAACAGTTATTTTGCGTGCCTGGTAGATAATCCGACTCTCAGCATGAAGGTAATTTTTGCAAAATGAAAGATGATAAGTCAAAGTAAAATCTATATAAATGGCATTTATAAAAGTCAAAACAACAAAAATATATAATTGATTCAAAGTCGATAATAAAATCAATAAGTGACGGTATTCCATTACCACCGATTTGATACATACGTCTCGTCTATTCGATATGCAACCATCCATGACGATCCGATGAACAAAAGTACGCCTTAGCTAAACCATTTCCATTAAAATTATATTATTATTAAAGTTTAAATTCTAAACAAGAATATAAAAAGGGTTATGCAATTTTATTAACACTTTACTCTTACTTGATTTGAGCTAGTCATCATTGTCAGCATTTGAGCCGAATGACGTCCACTGCCGGACATAGGCCTTCCCCAAGGACCAAGACGACCTTCACCAAGTCGTCGGTCCACCTTGTCGGGGGCCTACCAACGCTGCGTCTTCACTCGATAACTCGTCGGCCCCATCGGACACCGGTCCCACGAGCAATGTACGGGAGATGTGTGAGCTAGTGCTCAATACCTATTAGGAGTGATGATCCGAGGGTAATGGGAACCGGCCACAAGTCATAAGTTGTATTAGGTAACCACTGCCCTCAAGACTGTGAAGGAATCATGGTGTGGACACCAGAACCAACTCCCACTGGGCCCGTGTGTGTTTTATTAGCCTTCTCCCTCACCTAAGACTTGTGTCTTGGCTGTAGTGGGGTGATAGCTGATTTTGCTCATGCTTATTACATTTAGCTGACAAAGATCTCATTTGAAAGAGTCATTCATCTCTACCTATCCGCCTTAATGACTAGCAAATTTTTGATTTGAAGCGAAATGGCAGCCGTACGTTCAACTTAACCTTCAGAAAAGTTAGGTTTTCTAAGATTCTATCATTTTTATTTTATTTATAGAAGGATTACAGACAGACTATACAATGACATAAAGGATACAATATTGAAAAAATAGCTAACAATAAGCCTTCACGTATAGGTAGGAAGAAAAAGTCAATAAAAAAAACAAACAAGTAACAAATTAGTTAACTACCGAAGAAAAAACACTATACCAAAAGCCGTCTTAGCAAAACCTATCACGGTGCAAATAAGGGCCGGCGCCCATTGCCGGCATGGCACGGTGTGACACGGCAAAGGATTTTAATACTAATTAAGTTATTTTGAATCTTATTTCAATGAGTTTAGAATTTATGTTACTTTATTTTGATACCACGATGCCGCGACGTGCTATAGGATGCTGCGGCATAACGCGACACGCCGCAGAATGCGGCTGCATGACGTGTCATGCTTTTTCATTCAACGGGATGCGGCGGCGCGCTATAACATCCCGCGAGACGTATGGGTCACTTTGGGGTCGAGGGATTATGATTGCTAGCTAGTTGAAATAAGCTTGAAACTTGTGCAGCATTTTGGTGGGGCGCAGAACGGTCGGTGCGCGGGGGCAAGGGAGGGAGAAAACACACTGGCGCGCGCGATTTTTTGTCTCGCACACTGACTGAGTGTGACAAGTGATAAACACGTGCGTACCTTATATGCGATATAGTAAATATTACTTTCACGTTAAATATGGAAAAACGGATGAAAAATCTGGTTCGTTCGCATGAGTGTATATACAATGTCTCCTCCCGTTTCTACATGGATCAACATATGAAAAGGAAGCATGGCTGAAACGCCACGGCATGCCACGGAACGCCGCGGGATGCCGCAGCACGCCGCGGGATGCCACAGCACGCCGCGGGATGTCACTACACAACCTGCCGTGCCGTCAGTGAGCGCCGGCCCTAAGTCGTTAAAATAATTATTCGGAGTGGTAGGAACACGGTCATGTTAACTGTAGCCATGAACATAGCACATGATTTTAAGCCCCTATATACTGTCCAGTAAGCAAACAGTTTTTGATAGGTGAAACTGGCGATTGCAGGTATTTGATCCGTACGGGAATCTCACGACACACAGCGCAGCAGTTAATTAACCACTTTTTTTTTTTTTTCCCCGGGGTGGAAATCCTCATAGGATGCCCGCCGCCCTGGGGTGGGTGACGGGGTATGTCAGACTTTTACTGACTAAAACCACCCCGATGTGTCTTCTATCACGAGCGCGCGTGGGGCCGCGGGAGTCTAAATTCTTCCACGGCCCCACCCTCGTGCTGGCCCGATCTGTCCGGGCCTCGTCTCCTGCACGGGGTAGTGGGGTGTTAAACTACCCCGTGCATCGCCTCAAAGGCGCGCGCCGACACTCGCGCGTGCCTCCGCCTCGGGGTCCATCAATAGGGGGGTCGGGGACTTCCCCATGTCCGTCGCCCCTGGACCCATTCATGGGGGGTGGAAGAGGGCGTTATCCGCCCTTCCTCGGCGCTCGGTGCGTCTTCTGCGGCCCGGGAAGGGAGTTGATATCTCCCTCTCCCGTTCCGCAGCTTCCTTCTGCGACATCACGTCCTCAGTTAATTAACCACTGAGCCAACCTTGCCATCGAATTGTTATTTAGGTATATGCACTCTTCAAAGTTCGAATTACCTACGCCATTAAATAAATCTGTGAAGTGAATTTTCTTACTCTTATGAACTTTCCATCGTAGGATCGATGAAAAATTCATAGGACTAATGATTAAAAATGCTTAAACCAGAAATATAAAATAGTCTATATTTTGTTTACCATTTCTGTACACAAATTTATCAATAGTAAAATAAGGCACAGAGGTGATGTTCTCTTCCAGCATACCTGAAATAGAACAATACTAACATACATACGTTCGTACGTAGAAAGTTGGTCTCCAAAGCCTAGAGCACAGGCGACTAGCCAGCCTTTCGGTGTTCTATAGGATACATTTTGGGGAGTGTACGACGGAATTGCATGATTTAATTCCCCCATCTCCGTTCCACCATCGGACGACCCGTCCTATGGCGAGTTGCCACCCTTATGTTGTTAACACCTCTACGATCCGGACGAAGCGTTTCGCCTCCTCCTTTATACCGCGTACATCGAGGGACTGGAACAATCTACCAGCGGCGGTGTTTCCGTCGGACTACAATTTGAGTGTCTTCAAGGCTAGAGTGAATAGGCTCTTAATAAACTAGTGCGCTTTACCATCAACGATTGCGTCGCTGCAGGCGGGATTGCGGTCAAGCGCTGGTTTATAAATTAATAAAAAAAATTTACTTTTCTCTTAAAAACTGCAATAGTTTGGCAAGCGTTACGGGTTGTCGGAGCCCTCAAAAGTCCAACAATTGGTCTAACTGCATTGTTTCGAAAGCACGTTAAGCCGTGTGTCCCGGTTGCCATACGAACATCTAATGGCAGTCGTTACGGGTTATTGGAGCCCTCAAAATCCAACAATATTGGTCCGATATCGCCTTCGGGTTGTGGAGGTCAGACGGCAGTCGCTTCTCGGATAATATCGAAGTTTAGGCAAAACCAGCAGTTAGACTGGAAAAGCCTAGACTACAAAGCTGAAAAAGCAGGATTAACGCTGAGATGATGAGGATGAGTTTAGCAGTCCATAATGTCCACGACCGCAATGCGTGCATTATTAAGGCGTAGGAGAAGAAATCGGCGGAGAGAGTTTGTATTTAGGAACTCTAAAATTATTGAGGCACTCATTTTTTTTAATCTGGTTGAAATCACAACATTAACGATTCACGGAATTTAAACTAAAAATTAACAATTATCTCATCCTAACCTACTAATATTAAGTATTTAAACTAGAATTTGAATGCATATTTGATACTCTGACGCAAAAACTCTTGAGTATTACATATTGTTTTTACCGGAATATTTCAACGGACTCGAAGCTTAAGCGGATGAGTTAGTATACAACGTGTAACATAAAGGGTATATACAAACCAAGGGCATGGCATCTTTACATGATATCAAATGGTATCGGAAGGTTTTCAACTCAAAATATATACTAAATTTTCAGTTCCGTATGTTTCTTAAATTCAAATCAAAACAAACGTGCACCACACTACATACGTTAATAACTACTCGTTACACGTCACATTACTTGGCAAAATCACGATAAATGTCTTCAAAAATTCTGTGTGCGGTGGTTTTTCTCGTAACTTCCTAACATAAAGAGATAGATAGGATTAAAAAACCGCTCCAATATCGATTGATATCATTTAAAGATGCCATGCCTTTGGTATGTATATACCCTTTATGTTACACGTTGTATATATTAATTCCTGACTGAAAGTGAATTTTGTTAGTAAAATCAGCCGCTCCTTTTTTAAAAATAACTTTTGAATTTTATCTTTAGCCCGACACACTATTTTACTTTTGCCAAAATGGAAACAAATATTTGAGTCAAATGGGTTTTATCAGTAAACTACCGTATAGAGTAGGTATATTTGATGATGATTGCGTCGGTCAGAAACGAATAGCATTCTCCTTTTACGAGTTCTGATAAAGAAATCAGAATGACGATCGGGTCGGCTTCGTCTAAACGAATATAACTGAGTACCAGTTTTTTATATGAAGGGACTGACTATCTGATCTCCATAATAGTGTTACTGGGCAATACCCCAAGTAAGAACGGTTGTAAGGTTTTAGGCCTTCGGATGAGCCGTTACGACTGTCAAAGATCTATGTATGACGGTCAGGACCAACCGCTTAATGTGCTTTCTTAGGCACGAAAGGGTTTTTGTACATGGGCGTACCCAGGGGGGGTCAGGAGGGGCAGCTGCCCCCTTCCTAACCCCTGGAACATCATACATGTTCTGCGAGACCCTGCTGACGTGCCCTAATAACTAAACATTTTAATTTTTTAATTACTAATCAATGTATAAACGGGAACTTATATACAATCATTTGCGTATATTTGCCCTACACACTCATCATCTCTGCGTTCAGTCCCGGTTGAATCCACGGCCATTGCGTTGGAGCCCGGGGTCCGCTAATTGCCCTACATACTTCACAACAAATACCAAATATTTTATGTAGATGTGCTTGTGTAGTTTAAGACAAAATAGCCGGGGATGATACGACCATAAAAAGCAGACTCCCCAAGATCTGACTTGCGTCTTGGGGCTAGGCTGTAAGGAGGTAGGATACGTCCTTATTTTGTACGTAAAGATGGTCAGCTAACCACGAGCCAACTATGGCAAGCTTAACCTGATTGAATTATAAGTTTTCAGCATTTATAGTTATGATAGGCAAATAAAAATAGTCAAAGTATTAATAGCCCGCTTGTTAATTTTAACAGTCATTGAAAAAAAAAAACGTAATTCGTTTTCCTCGTATACATGACTTATAAGAAGCTACACATTTCTGATATAACCTGACCTCGCATGGTTCGACTTTCCGTACAATAAGAGGTCAGCTTGTACTGGAAATGTTTTCATCTGAACATTATTTAACCATAAGTCTTACCGTATTATAATATGTAGTTTCTTCTAGAAGAAAGCATATGTAAACAACCAGAAACTATTTTAGACAGATAAAATGATAGACGCTAAATAAGTGATACCTTGTGAACTCATACTTATTAGAAATGCTCCGCCTCCATCATAATTTTCATTTCTTGTTCCCATCTTTGTATTGTGATTTAAAATAAAGTTAATACGTATTTTTACGTATAAGTAGCTAATTATAGATCTAATGACTAAAGAAGACCTTAACGGAAGTAACAAGTCCCTTTTTTTTTAGGTGTCAACTCCATGCGATATACAATGTTCCAAGAATTGCATTACAGAAAGTAATTTTTAGACAGCTGTCAAATCGCCGCGCCGGCGGCAATTAGGGACAAGCGGATAGAGCTAGCCACTACAATTTAGTTGGCGAGCCACTATCAGTGAGAGTTCGACGAAGGCTAGTTTAGTCGTACTAGGTAATCTCGTCGCCGCCGTATCATCCAGCGATGCAATCGTTGATAGTAAAGCACATTAGTTTTTTAAGAGCCTCTTCACTCTAGCCTTGAAGACACTTAAATTTTAATCGGACGGGAAGACCGCTGCATGTAAATTGTTCCAGTCCCTCAATGTACGTGGTATAAAAGTCGAGGCGTTTCTATCGCTGTGTAAAATATCCCCACGATTCTCTCGCTTGCGGACATGGTCTCTAAGCCAGCATCGCGACACATAGCGCGTACTCTCTGATAGCTTTTGTCGCTGCGATTAACGAGTATCCACCAGAGGTGGCGCCCACGTGGGCCCAATGCGGTTTGGTGCAGGACATGCTGATTTCCTCATGATGTTTCTCCGTTACCGTTTTGAATACAGTGCTCAAAGTAGTGTCACCATAGCTTCAAACGATATATTAGAAAAGAGGTTTTTGAAAACCTACTGTCCTATGAACATTATAAATGCGAAAGTTTATGAGAATGTATGTATGGATGGATGTTTCTTACTCTTTCACGCAAAAACAACTAAACGAATTTGTATGAAATTCGGTTTTAAGATATCTGTTTATCATCATCATCATCATCAGCCCCTACTCGTCCACTGCTGGACATAGGCCTCCTGACACTAACCGTCAGACTAGTCCACAAGTTTAAAGCCGCTCAGCGAGCTATGGAGCGAGCTATGTTGGGAGTCTCTCTGAAGGACCGCATCAGAAATAGAAATGAGTTGATCCGACAGACGACCAGAGTCACCGACATAGCAAACTGAAGTGGCAATGGGCTGGTCACATAAGCCGCAGGGTCGACAACCGTTGGGGTAAACGAGTCCTCGAGTGGAGACCGCGTCTCGGCAAACGCAGCGTAGGACGCCCTTGGGCGAGATGGAGCGACGACACCAAAAAGGTGGCTGGTAGTGGCTGGCGGAGAACAGCTCAGGATCGAGCTTGTTGGCGTGCCATGGAAGAGGCCTATGTCCATCTGTATATAACCAGGATTAACACACTAACGTGACATAAGAACTGATGATTTATCAACTTCAGACGAAAGAGATACAATTAAAAAATCTTGTCCAATGGGTTTATCAAGAAAACCTTATCTCGAAAACGTAACATCTTTTGGAAAGAAATTTATAAAGAATCCTATTTAATGCATCTACCGTTACCATATTTTTATGCCAGCATCCCACGCCTAAAGTTTTCCTTAATCTAAAATTTGTTTCCAGTTTAACCAGATTCGACAGAATGGGTGTACTATCGGTTAGATATGAATCACCGCTCCTATTCAACATTTATTTAAAAAATGTCGTATAATCTTTTATTTGCTTTTAATACTTATTTTTAACTCAACTGAAAGCTATAAGTTTCTTCTCAAAAATACTTGTCGTACTTGCAACCTTTTCTTGTGTTAACTGAAGCACTGCGTAATTGGGTATTCTTCTAATAAGAAAGACTATAATGGCCGATCGTTTTTGCTCTAGTTAATATTCTACTACGAAAGTCTAAGTTAGCTATATTAAGCCAAAGACAAAGCATTTATTACAAATAAGTAAACAAAAGCACTTTAGAATACAATTAATTCTAGTCGCCCCTTCGAATGGCAGTTTTCGTACGGGAAGAATGGCAACTTCATCGATAATCTATATCTGTGTTGGAGCGCTATCTACTTAGATGTAATGGGTGTATAAGTTAATCCCTGTGATTACATTCAACACAATCACTGTATGTTTTGTGCTAAACAGTTTTGGATTACGCGTTAACTGGGCCATGGTGCTCCCGAATACATAGTGCTGTGAAAATTGTTCAAAAAGATTACTATCTTTGTGAGGTAGTCAGTACGTAACGCAAAATATATCTTGTATCAATATAAACTTGAGTTGTTATTTCTTGCCAGAGGCTTTTTTCAAGATGTTTTTTTCAACTTCGTTCAATTAGCACAAAAATGACTAGATTTGTTACAACGTGACGCAAGTTCAATTATAATTTTACTAAATGGAAACAATTTTAAATTTTACATTAAAGTAATTATGTAGGTAATATTATTTTTTAAACAACAAAAGGGATGTTTCTTGGGTAAAAAAAAAATTGATTCTATTTAGTCCGTCATTCAGATTATAGAATAATATTGGATACGTAAGTATATTTTGTGTTATCAAATCAATAAAAAATGACAAATATAAAAGGCATGAAAATCAGGAGTGGCGGCTGGTGACGTCACTGGTTGCTAAAAAGTGTAGCAAGCAGTGACGTCACACCAGTTTTCAACTGACTATATCTTATTCGAAGAAAAAATACTTGTCTAATTTTTTTTTAGAAATCTGACTGACGGACTAATTAGTTTTTTTTAGTCAACTACCCTATTATCATCTTGATTATCTACATAGTACAGGGTGGCGCAATAGAATGTGCATATTGCATCATCTTTTTTTGCGGGGTAGAAGGGGCGTGGGCGAGGGGAGACCGATATCGTTGGGTAGCGCGGTTCATGAAGTTTTAGTCACTATGAGTTACTTCGACGGGAAGCGTCGCGCATTTTGCGTGCGCGCATTTTACGAAAACTCTCGTTCGTACGTAGTTGTCAGGCGACTATTTTGTTCTGAGTATGGTGTACGGCAAATTAGGGAGGCTCCGAGTGCTAATTTAATTAAAATCTGGATAAAGCGGTTTGAAGAGACTGGATCGACGTTTAAACCACACGCAAAAGGTCGTCCACGCACATCTAGGACCGAAGACAATATTGAGAGTGTTAAGCAGTCGGTACGAGAAGATCCACAAATGTCTACTCGCAAGAGATCGTCTGTCCTAAACATATCGCGACGAAGTTTGCAACGAATTTTAAACTTGGATCTTAAATTGCATCCATACAAGCTGCAATTAACTCAAGAATTGACAGACTGACTTCATAGCACGGCTCACATTTGCTAATGAAATGCTCAATCGGTTTTCAAATTTTGAAAACATCCTTTTCTCTGATGAGGCACAATTTCATATGAATGGGTTCGTAAACCGCCAAAATTGTCGTTATTGGAATAGTGAGAATCCCAGACTCAAACATCAAAAACCGTTACATAGTCCTAAAGTGACAATTTGGGCCGCAATCTCTGCCAAAGGAATAATTGGTCCTTATTTTTTTGAAAACGCACGGGGGCAAAACATCACTGTTAATACCGAACGCTATGTTGCGATGTTGGAAGGTTTTTTGGCCCCAGAACTTGAAAATTCAAGAATAAAGAACTCTAAGACTTGGTTCCAATAAGACGGAGCTACCAGTCACACATCAAATGACTCCATGGCGGTTGTGAAGCAGATGTTCCCTGGCAAACTGATTTCGAAAAGAGGTGATATCCCATGGCCTCCGCGCAGTCCAGACTTGACGCCTCCTGACTTTTTTTTGTGGGGATACCTCAAACACAAAGTCTACACCAATAATCCGAGAAACATCAGTCAGCTCAAGGAGAATATTCGTGGTGAAATGGCAGCAATCACACCAGCACTACTTAAGAAAGTTTTCGGTAATTTCCGTTGGCGGTTAGAGGAGTGCCAACGTAGAGAGGGTCATCATTTAGATAATGTTATTTTTAAAAAATAAACTTCAGTTATCACTTAATAATTGCTTAGTTTTATTTTAACTATACCTTTTGTATTTATTTTTTAATAATTATTTTAAAAATGCACGTTCTATTGCGCCACCCTGTATTTTCTAAGCTACTACTTACCCGACTGCAACAGAGAGCGGGAACAATTATTGCTTAACGTACTTTCCTAGGGATATGTAAAGATGGTCATCTATTCGCGGTAGCGAAAGCGGGCGCTACGCAAGGAGGCGCGGGTTCGAACCCCGCGCAGTGCAAATATTTGTATGCATAAATATGAATATTTGCACTGGTCTGGTCGTGCCTCGGAAAGCACGTTAAGTCGTTGGTCCCAGTTGCCATACGAACATCCAATGGCAGTCGTTACGGGTTGTTGGAGCCCTCAAAAGTCCTACAATTGGTCTAACTGCAATGTTTCGATATCGCCTTCGGGTTGTGGAGGAGTTCAGACGACAGTCGCTGCATGGAAAATATCGAAGTTTAGCCAAAATGAGCAGTTGGACTAGTAAAGCGGACCCTAGACTCCAAAGCTGAAAAGCTTCTGAAACGACTGGGATTAACGCTGAGATGAAGAAGAAGATTATCAGGAGCAATGGGTTTCATTTTGACAGTTCAACAACATTCATTGCGTCATTCACGTTGTTGAGCAGACACGTTTTCGAACATATCGAGCAATGGATTAGCAATATGCTTCGAAATGATTCCAACTGATAGTAATAGTACGTTACGTAATTAGGGTGCTGATCAATCGACCCGTACGGCTGTTATAATTTAGACCCTCAAAAAATCAATCGTCAATTGATTTTAAATTTAAATTTACAAAAGTTATCTGTAGAAATATAGACAAATAGCCTGCTTCGCAAAAACCCGTTCATTACTGTTATATTTTCCATACCCCCCGGGATGTAATAAAAATGAAGCATCCAACGTTTCGAGGGTAAAATACTTCGGTGCTTTAGTGGATATCTTGATGACGACTTGGTTTTGGGGGCAAATGTACTATAAGTAATGTTGAGAATTGACAAATAAACGAGTGTAATCTATACATAGCTAACATTGTGTTCTACCATTTTCTCGGTAACAGTGTGATATTTATGAGTTGCGCGGTACAATTTAGTTGGCTGTTGCATACCATTATAATGACGACGTCAGCGACGGCAGAAAGGTAGGGTCGACGGTGTGGTGGTACCGGATCCATATCGTAGGTGGCGTTTAAAAGCACGACGTGTAAATATACCGTCCCATTTTGATAATAATTATTTAAATAGGCAAACCGACAGTTTCGCCCCGGAGAAGTGCCTTGGTCCGGGCCTTAGTACAAAGTGACCGTTCGTCAATCCCCACCTTCCAAAACGACTCTGACCATGTGCCGCCAGCGTATAACAACGTCACAGCGTTCGCCCCACTACTACGGAAGAGCTATTTTGAATTAACTGACATCGACAATCCACAACATATACACATATCTTAATCTAAGAATATATATATACTTACTCTTAGTTTGTTGTAGAGAAAGTGTGGTTGACGGCTATGTGATGGATCTTTTTATACCTTTTCCAAAATCTGTTTAAGAAACTTTGATTAAAAGTTCCGATCCTCAGACGAATTCTCCAAAAGCTTGTACAAAATAATCTAGTCTAGGTCAACTATACCCTTTGATTTTTGAAAATCATTCATACAATCAATTAATTAACGATTGTCGTTTGTGAAAATTGCTCGAGTTTGAAAGTCTTTATTCCTATTAATTACGGGCTACTACCTATCTATATCTACTCTCTATATAGTGTAATATTGAGGCAGTTGATTGGAATTGCTGTTCTAAGTGTTCCACTTTCTACCAACTAGGGTTGCCAACTTTCTTTACGATATCGTAGCTGTAATAAGGTACGATGGGACTGAGATGTATTTTATATAAAAGTCACCTACTTAAATAAAGAGAGGAAAAAACACTTTTACACTTCAATAATAATAGAGTATTGAAGCGGCAACAGAAGTACGCCATCTGAGAAGATTTCAACTGTCTAGTTATCACGATTTTTGAGATACAGCCTGGTGACAGACAGGCAATGGAGTATCTGTAGTGATTGATTATGATCACAGCAGAAAATGGCGCAAATATTTTTCAGAACAACTACTTTTCATGTCTTTAAACAGTATTTTAGAAAAACGAATAGTACTTTATTTATTTATTGTTTTAAATACATATTTTTAGAGCTTGTATTTTTAAATTTGTGAGCGTCTAAGTGTAACACATAATAATTTATCTGCATTTTTATGCTGAAAACAGTATTTTGTATAGGTACTTTATTTTTGTTAAACAGTAAAAAGTATAATTAAGTGAAAAACAGTTTAAAACAATATAGTTACCAACCCTATTAGCAACCGTTTATATTTAGGCGAATCAATTATGCTAGTTTTTTATTTGTCAACTAAATTAGATATTAATTTAATATTTCTCTATGGTAAAACATAATTCACCTCACATAACTCCCTATGGGGTTACGCGGAAACTAGAGACCCACCTGCTGTGATACTTACATAATCCTTTTGCAGCTTTTTTTTTTATAAATTATTAACTAGCGCTTGACCGCAATCCCGCCTCATGGTAAGCAGTGACTCAATCGTTGATGGTAAAGCGCACTAGTTTATTAAGAGCCCATTCACCCTAGCCTTGAAGACACTCAAATTGTAGTTCGATGGAAATGAATTAGCAATATCTACGATCCGGACGAAGCGTTTCGCCTCCTCCTTTATACCGCGTACATCGAGGGACTGGAACAATCTGCCGGCGGCGGTGTTTCCGTCGGACTACAATTTGAGTGTCTTCAAGGCTAGAGTGAATAGGCTCTTAATAAACTAGTGCGCTTTACCATCAACGATTGTGTCACTGCTTACCATCAGGCAGGATTGCGGTCAAGCGCTGGTTTATACTTTAATAAAAAAAAAAAAAGTGATAACGTACCTAATTAGAATGGGCATACACGCACGCCGATTGAGACTACCTCTATAAAAATCTTTCTTAGTGGCTTTACGACCATTTTATTTATTTATTTTTATTTTACCATTTATGTATACAGTATGTTAAGAAAACCCTGTCCGACCCTTAAGGATAATAAAGGTTAGGTAAACACATGACCAAATATAATATAAAATTTTACGTAATCATCATAGTACCAATACAAATGAATTTTGAAATAATCTTTTTTTCCCGCGAATTAATTTTAACTTCCCCGAAATTTGGTATTTTTTAATAAGTGACAACACCGGTATTATTATGGGCGAATAGCGATGCGACCACGTGCCGTGTGCCCTGCCGCCCGCCGCCCGCGGAATGGGGCATAGGTGTGCTTAGCGCACATTTATTAAGTGACCTCTTTTTGCGAAATAATATTTATTTTTTTAGGGGGATTTTTTTTTTAAGTTTAACCCGATTTTGTATGCATTAGTAGAATCAGTTATCGATACCTAACAACACCTTCACGGGTCGGATAGGGTTTTCTTAACATACTGTATATATAGACAAGAAAAAAACAGCAGATAAAAGGTACAAGGTGACACTTATTTCATAAGAAATCTGTTCCAGCATACCCACAACCTATTTCTGATAATTGTGATTTCGTTTATTTTTCTATATATGCATATTGAAAAACGTACATAATAATATCAGGACGTTGACCAGTCGGTAGTACACTTTTAACATTAAAGCTCGGGAATACTTACGCAAGAAATTGGCAGATTCGTCAACATATAATTTATTCTTTTTCTCTATCTATGTTTTTTATCTCTCTCTCTACTGTTTATATTTTGGATGTATGTATTTATATAGTTATTATAATATTTTTTTTGTGTTTCTCTTTCAACTTCTCTTTCATATCTTTGCACCTACCATGTTTTGTCTCTGCATCACCTTAAGGTGGACTGGTAGAAAATGCCTAAGGCATTAAGTCCGCCATTGTACAATGTTTTTCTTTGTGCATAAAGTTTTAATAAATAAATAAATATAAATATTTAGTTTTTCACTGTTTTTTAATATAAAAAACAGTGTTCCACCGATGACAGGAGCGGGGTCCAAGTAACCGGTGGTTAGGGCTCTAGAGACAGGAACCTCCTCACGATGCGGGCCGTATCGAATCAGCCCTCTGTTCCAACTACCTAACGAGAGCCTCAATAGATGTTGGTCGCTGACAGACCCCGTCGCCCGCCTCAGGTCGGCGGACATCCATGAAGATTTTTCACCCGAAAAAGAAAAGGCTCATGGCTTGATAACCACGAGCCTTTTTTACCCATTGACGTATACAACAATCGGTGCAATGACAGCAGAGTTCACATTCCACATGTCAACAATCTTGTGTGCCAAGTCGAAATATTTAAGTTGTTTCTTTAACTCAGCTGTGATTATTATTAAGTCTTTTTTTGACATATTTTAAATGACACTTATTTATCATTTGCCAATCAGCAGCTAGAGAAATGACTTGATCTTCAATTATGGCACTTTTCCAACTTCCTATTTCCCGCAAAGAAGACTAACAAATGTATGAGAAACGTGCGTAATAGTTATTTGTGAGACAAATTAGGATGAACTAGCTTTTTCCTGCCGCTACGCTCGCGTGGATCCTCATGGGAATGTACTGCCGGTATTACAAGTACTTTAATGTTAATCCGGATTATAAACTATCAGTGCGTTAATGTCGTGGTGGCCTAGTGGTTAAAACACCAGCCTCTCAAGTATGAGTGCGCGGGTTCGATTCCAGGTCAGGCAAGTACCAATGTAACTTTTCTAAAGTTATATGTACTTTCTAAGTATATCTTGGACACCAATGACTGAAGGTGAAGGAAAACATCTTTAGGAAACCTGGACTTTAAGTCTGAAATCGCCAACCGCATTGAGCAAGCCTGGTGATTACGCTCAATCCTTGAGAGGAGACCTGTGCCCAGCAGTGGGACGATAAAAGGTTAATAATGATGATGATGATGAGTGCGAAATTTCATACAAATCTGCTTATGCGCCAAAATAGTTTGTAAGCCCTGGTTGGAAGCCTCAATTTGTTGAGTCATACACAACCAAGCTCGGTAAATCAGCCTTTTATATCAATCCGTGAAAGGCTATTTATAAATAAATGAAATAAGTTTGTTTCATATAATTTCAGTTTACTTAACATGTCAAGGAGTCTTTATTTAGCCATAGAAATGCCTATAGTTGAAGGCTCCGCTCTTCCCGTGCATTATAAATACGTAAGTAACAATGGCGACACGGTTGGTGTAGTGACTAAGCGATCGACTGCTGCACTGCGTGTCGTGATTTGATCCCGCACGGATCAAGTATTTGTATGACCTACAGGTATTAGATCCGCGTCTGGCTGTTTGTATATGTGAGTTTAAAAGTTTGCACCCACGATACAGGAGTATTTCCTAGTGTGGGGCTTCTTCAGCCTATGGATGTCCACTGCTGGACAAAGGCCTCGCCTGAGGCTTTAAACGCTGACCGGTCTCTCGCGACCTTCATCAGGTCATCGGTCCACCTTGTTGGAGGCCTTCATACGCTGCGTCTTCCAGTACGTGGCCGCCACTCCAGAACCTTACTGCCCCATCGGCCATCGGTTCTACGAGCAATGTGCCCTGCCCACTGCCACTTAAGTTTAGCGACTCGCAGAGCTATATCGGTGACTTTGGTTCTTCTGCGGATCTCCTCATTTCTTATTCGATCACGCAGAGAAACTCCGAGCATAGCTCTTTCCATTGCCCTTTGTGTGACTCTGAGCCTTCGTATGAGGCCCATTGTGAGCGACCACGTTTCAGTTCCGTAAGTCATCACTGGCAACTCACACTGGTCAAAGACTTTAGTCTTGAGACACTGTGGCATCTTGGACGACGAGAAGATGTATCGTAGCTTCCCGAACGCTGCGTAGGGCTACGTTTTTAAAAATAAGTATAAAAAATAATGTAAATGGTCCTCTGAAATGTAGATGAGAGGTGGAAAATGGAACACTTAGAACAGCAATTCCAATTAATTGAACCAATATGACTTTATTATATTTTCTTTATTACTTATTCACTCCAGACTTGCTTAATGTTTACTCTGTATCTCCCAAAATGATCTGACTTCATACGTTCACTTTTAATTAAATCCTTTTAGTGCGCCGTGCACTCTACCAAAATTAGCATACAAGTTATACATACCTACGTACATTATATGTAAGTTCGTTTTCATAACTAATTTAGTTCACAACATACGTACTTTAGATGGAGTCAAAAAACCAGTTTTGCTTTGCATAGATAATTATACTATATTACTTGCTTGTTTTTTCTTTTTAATAAAAACAAAATGTAATTAATACTTTGTTCAATTTTTATGACTAGTGTTTTTACTTTCCTTTTATATAACTTATGTTTTATGAGCCTTACCGTTTAGGGCTCATAGTTTTAATGTGTCTTCATTATGACCTCTGAAAATGAACAGACCTGAGGTCTCATTCTACTAATTTTAAAAGAGTCTGATCTCAGTATCAATCTGTAAAAAAAATACGTCTAATTCCTCTAAATTTTGTCAACTTTTTGGCATTTGTTTGTCGCTGATATAAGACCGCGAGCGGGAAGAGATATTGAACTTTTTGAATTGCGAAAATTCTGGGTCTCTGATTTTCTAGAGAATGTATCAGACATTTTTAATTGTCTTTATTAGTATATACCGCAAGCATATTGCTTCTTCATGGTGTTTTAAATTTTATGGTGTAGGTATTCTGTATCTCTAAAAATAACGTCACCAGATCACAAAGTATTTATATGTTATTGATTTTGTTGAGACAGTGTTTAGTTTTTAAAAGGTACGGGTATGTTTACCTGTTAAGATCGTTTGATAGGAGATCGATCAGTGAGGTCGTTTTCCTTCAACCTTAGAGCAACCATTAGCTACGTGTCTAGCCTCAATTTTTGTTAGTTTCGCCCACCCGTCATGGTTATGGACGGTATGGGACATGAAAATAAAAATTACGAGATCTTATCACTGTGAACAATATCAATATACTAGAAACCGTAATGCAGTAAATAATCCCATACAATAGCATGGTATTAAAAATAGCATCGCATAGAGCGATTAGCTATAATGACGAAATTATACGGCCAGTTTTTTTGTACAAGTGTGTGGGCGGTGGTCGCTCACCCGTGTTACTATAGGACTGTCATCAACGAAAAAATATTATCTTTTTGTGGTTAATCTGTGAACATTACCAAAATACTAGAAACCGCTCAAAGTGGTAAATAATCGCGTATATGAATATGTTAAAAAAAATCGCCCCGTATTGCACATTTATTGACACAAAATTATACGACGACATTTTCGGACAAGTGCGACTATTACCAAGGAAAGTATCATTTTATGTCATTGTATAGCACTAATTTAATAGTAGTTTTGGCTTTACGGGCTCAGCCTGACATTGCTTTGAAGAGATGAACTTCGAAACCATTGCCTGGGTATGAAAATATGAGCATCACACATATACTGTGGGTATAGAAACAAACTGATTTGTGCCCCGTGATTTCAGCATAAATCTCTATCCCATGGGAATTCCGTATAAAAATATCCTATGTGTTATTCTAATGTATAACACGCAGTAATCTGGTTAAATTTGTCGTTTAGTCAACTGCCTAACATTTGGAAGTATCTAATGCTTGCCTCGTTTCGCTTTCTCGGTTCGTACGCGGTAGATCACAGTAGTAACCTAATCCATTTGCTCGGGGTGCCCCTTTTTTTCCGGTATGGAAAATCCTCATGGATGTCCGCCGCCTTGGCGTGGGTGAAAGGGTCTGTCAGACTCTTAATGACTAAAAACCACCCCGGTGTTCCATCTCACACCTACACCGGGGGTTGCAAGAACGATAACTGCTTACGCAGCTGGCCACTATGGGCCTCCTTGGGTCATTGGGAGGAGTGAGGTGTTTGACTCCCCCCGTAACGTCTAAGAGTAGCGCGCATGGAACACTTTGCGCCGTCACCTCGGGTCCTGATGTTAGGAGGGCGACAGACGTTGGTCGGGGTGACCTGACTTAGTTAATGCGACCAATTCTACCCGCACGTGATTGGTTACAGTTCCAGCTTAAACTATAACTTGTGGATAACTATTGTTTAGTTAAAAAGCTTGAAGGTTAACTAAACGACTTATTTAATAATACCAGTTGGCTGCGATATATACATCAAAATAACACATACGATGCTTTTCAACATATTTGAATGAATCCTTACAGTAATATAAGGTGAAATTACTGTAAAGTTAAATTAAAACTAACTCATTTAAATAATGTTATAGTCTTGGAAATATGCATTAAAAGCCCACACACGTGATCACACATCTCAAGTCATAAAACAGGGTACGTACCATTAGTATTATAATACAAATTTTACCTTGTAAATAGGGGGCGTACCATTATTATATTACAAATTGTATCTTGTAAATTGGGTGGCCTACCAGTATTATAATACAAATTGTATCTTGTAAATAGGGTGCGTACCATTAGATATTATAATACAAATTGTACTTTGTAAATAGGGTGCGTTTATAATACAAATTGTACCCTGTAAATAGGGTGCGTGCAATTAGTTATTATAATTTATATTGCACCATGTACAGAAGTTAGGCTGATAAGCCGTTTTCATTGTTAATAATCCTTTATTTACTTTTATCGTTAGCCATGTCGTTTTGAACCCACTTTACGTTTTTAACACCAGAAACTTGTTTCGTTGAACATTAGGTATGTTTATTTTAATCATTATGTTTATAAATAGTTTTAGATGATTTAATTCATACGATATGTCTCTTTTCTAGACAGTTTGTTCGTTTTAGTATAATAAAGAAATATTAATTAATAAATGTTTTCTGCTCTGAAATTTAGGCCGACTAAACAGGAGAGAGCGCCATATAGGCAGAGTACGATATTAGTACGAAATAAATGTGTGCCTGCCGTAAAGTATGTAATTCCGCAGTAATATATTCTATTCAGAATATATTACACTCTGTTATGTACACGATACGACGTAATGCACCTACAAACCTATTCCACAAGCACTAGCCTAGCCTTATACACCTCGTCCAACAGCCAGCTTAAAAAATTGTACAGAAGCAATTTGTTCATCATCATCATCTCAGCGTATAATCCCGGTTGCATCCGCGGCTTTCGCGTTGGAGCCCAGGGTCCGCTTTCCTACACTTACTCCTCCATTTCGCACGATCTCTGGCATCCCGTGGCGTGAGATTGTTGACACGCATGTCATCTCTTACGACGTCAAGCCAGCACTTCTTTGGTCTACCTCGCTTGTTCCGGCCCGGCGGAAGCCATGGCAAGACATTTGTTACCCACGTAGCATGCCGGTTTTCGTAAGACGTGACCGTACCAGCGTAGGCGACCCTCTTCCAGTTTGTCTGCTATGTTACGGACACGAAGACCGCCACGGATGCGGGAGTTCCTGATGCGGTCTTTCCGCGTAACTCCACACATCCACCGCAGCATATTCATCTCCGTGACACGCAGTTCCTGCTTGTGTCGCTCAAGCACAGGCCACGCCTCACTGCCATACAGAAGAACAGGTCTAATGATGGTCTTATAGACCTGTCCTTTAAGCTTAACCGGCATTTTGGGGAAGCAATTTAGAAGATAGAAGCAATTTGTTGTACTCCACCAATGCAATAGAAACCAATACAGGTTGTCATACTGTAAAAAGGTTTGTTTAAATGTCCGATTTTTATGTTTATGTTGGTTAACCGTTTTTTGACAGTTGTATTTAGGATATAACTATTCCAGCTTAGATACGACAAATTTAACTTTAAAATGCATAATAAAATTAATATATAGACTGCCTTATTATATTGAATTATCTCATTTATTAAAAAGTCGTGGTGGCCTAGTGGTTAAAATATCTGACTCTCAAGTATGAGTGCGCGGGTTCGATTCCAGGTCAGGTAAGTACCAATGTAATTTTTCTAAAGTTATATGTACTTTCTAAGTATATCTTGGACACCAATGACTGAAGGTGAAGGAAAACATCTTGAGGAAACCTGGACTTTATAAGTCTGAACTCGCCAACCCGCATTGAGCAAGCGTGGTGATTACGCTCAATCCTTCTCTGTATGAGATGAGACCTGTGCCCAGCAGTGGGATGTTGTTGATGATCTCATTTATGCTTCTTACAGACATTGCAATACCGTATGTGTATCAATCAATGCGTCTATTGTTTGTTGCTGCAATCACTAGTTCCGGTACAAAATGGCTTATCTAATGGACACAGAATAGACTGTGTCCATTAGATAAGCCGTTTTTTTTTTTTTGAATTATTTGAAGGTTTCGAACACAAAAACGTGGCCAGGTTGTTACTAAGACTCCATTGTCCATCTGTCTGTTATCAGACTGTATCCTGCCCTTCGTGCGTAAGTAAGTCCGACTAGCAGGTCCGTTTTTATATTGTAACTTTCGCGGTGTATTTTTATTATAGTTTATTTTAGGTATACCCAAAATGGGCACGAAAATCGAACCCGTTCATTTGAGAAACAGGATGTCTCAAGATGTAAAACGATTTGAATTAATGAATATGGTCTACGTGACTAATGCAAGGACAGGTTCTTAGAGATAAATATTTTCGGTTTATTAACATTTTTTTTCGGGAATCATTAGGCTAATTCAGCAGGTAAATACCAAAAAACCAATCGTATTTTAAACAAATTAGATTGCTACCCACGAACTTACAACAGGTTTTTGCAATACCGCTGTTTTGAAGATCCACTCTAACAGACAAACAAACACTTCAAGCAGCAAGTATAATACTGCCTAGACATATTTACCGTCTTCAATGATCAGATTTTTTTGTTTGCCTAATATTAATACATATAATAGCCATACTAATCTAACACTTATATGACAAATTTATTATACATACCTACATATAATAATGTTTTATATAAACGAGACAAAAATATAACTTAATACATCTATAATTATTCTGTAGGTATCCAAATTATGTGTTCAATATTATTTCTTTATTTATACAGCTTATTCAAATATTACAGATATCAGCTTCGAAAATATAACTTCATTAATATAGTGCATTAGTGAGAATTACATAAAACCGATAATAAGAAAACTGTTACTTGTTATGACACTGCCCCCTAAGATACAGGCCTAGCCTAGTTTAGGGGACAGGGAAAAACCTATTGTACCTATTGTAATGCATTATTGATGTATGTACATAAAAATTGAAAAATGAGTTTTTTGGCCCAATAAATATTTGTTTCTTTCTTTGTTTGTTATTTCACAAGATTTTGTTGCTTTTTTAATCTCTGTATATACGTTAGTAAGATAAAGTCGGGTTAGTAATACAATTTTTATTTTAAGATCAGCTGGACCGATTCTTATGTTATTTCTATTAAAACATAAAAAAGTATGAAGATAATTCATTTTCTAATACAGTAGTTTTTATTGTTTATGACGCGGCACAAAGTTCCCCAGGTCAGCTGGTTTTTATTAATCTACTCGAGTGTCCTATCGGAGATGGTCCTTCGAGCCGGATTATATCTAAAGATTCTAAGCGACGATAGAATTATCGTTGTTGCATTGTTGCAGGAATTGGACTAAAGTATTCAATACCTGCATTATTTATATTAGTCATACTATTATCTCATTTTTGTTTAACAAGCGATCATTATCTATTTTTAACCTATAAAATATTGAAGAAAGAATGAAACTGTGGATAATAGATTGTATGATTAAACTAAAATGCATGTACAATATATGACCTTAAACCTTATCGACTAGTAGCCTCAGAGTTACTACAAAACAAGAGGCAAAAGTAACGATTCTCAAGTCGGGTAGTCTTATATATTTTGTACCAGCCTTGGGTCTAGATTTGAGCTCAGCTATAGGCTAGCTATGGGCAAGAGGCTCTCCCTATATTACTTACGCCTTACTCCTCAGGGATTACAGGCGTGGTATTATTTCACTATTATTAGATGTTCATGAAAGATTCAAGATTACGAATGATAGATCATAGAGTGTTTGTCTAAACTCTAAAGTAAATGTTTGGAGTCAAAATAGTTTGCGGCGGGAAACTTGTTTTGATTTGACTGATAAAATGAAGGCAACTGAAGTTTACATTGTCTATGCTTATCTGCATCTTATCAAATTATAAAGTGATTTAGATTCCCAACATAATCAGCCTATATAATGTTCCCATAGCTGAAACGCAGGCCTCTCCTTTCGATGAGAGAGAGAGGGAGAGAGTAGGCCGTAGTCTAACACTCCTCCTGGGCCACCAATGTTCCTCTTTAGATTTCTAAAGAATAATAGGACACAAATACACTCAACCTGTCACAATCGTGATGAACTTTGTCTCAGCATTGAACTTTGGCCAGACTGCCTGGCACAACTATGAGTGGCATAAGTGACTATAAATAAATAATACGGATACGGGTTAGTTTATTTTTATTATGTCCTTATACGACCAATATACGTGCATAACTCTAATGAAATATTTAATAGGCGGTGATGTTGCCATGTAATTGATCCTGACGTACTTTTATGTACTTTGTGTGATTAAAAAATCATTCGTTGGAGTAGAATTAGGCATAGCGAGGAAACTGGCATGTCTTAGAATCGAAAATGCGAGGATATAATTATGACATCCACCAATACCACACACGGCCAGCGAGGTGGATTATGGCCCACTCTCTTACAGTTTGAGGCCTGTGATCCTGTGTTATTACATTAATTTGTTATTAGAAAGTATGTCAAAAAAAACAGGCACTTATTCTTAGAACAGTTCAACTTTACAAATTGCTACGCTTGTACTGTACTATTTTATTTTTCTGTTCATTTTCCGGTCCTTAGCTCATGGCCGCTGGCACAGCCGCGGTTAGGTATAGGTATAGTATTAAAATATAATATGAACTATTAACTTGTAGGTACAGTGAAACACCGCGTCCTTGATAGCAAATTAACAGCGGCATCTCGTTTATTCGTAGCAGAAATGCGGTTTTCGCAGTTCAAGTGTTAATTAGGTGTGTGGTTGATATTACCTATAATATACGCATAAATTTATGAAATAAGCTATATCCAATTTCATGTGTGAAAGGAGATATTATTTCCGAGCGTTAATTAATTATTTGCTTGAACATCAAAAATACTTACTCTGCCAATATATTAGATAGACCCGAATATATAGTTTAATATTTTAGATAGACCCGAGAACGTAATAATGATGAAAATTAATAATGGTAATATTACGTTATTAATTATATGTAATTAAACGTTGGCATAGAAGATGATTTTAACCATTTTGAATTATTAGCAGGGTTTGTTTAACGTACGATAATGAGTGCTGTATATTGTAATGAACACAATTCTGTAGTATGTAGGTTCTTAATTAGAAAAATAAAAAAAATAATAAATATTTTAGCATATGGAATGGTGAGGCTAGGACTGTGCTTATGGGCTTATGAGTAGGTAATCGAGGTAATAGATATAAACTATAGAAGACGCCCTGGTCGTGGGATGACGACATTCATCTCCCAGCCTCTGAGGCGCGAGTTTCATCATCATGATCATCATCAACCTTTTATCGTCCCACTGCGTGGCACAGGTCTCCTCTCATCTGTATGAGGAGGATTGAACGTAATCACCACGCTTACTCATTGCTGGTTGGCGATTTCAGACTTATAAAATCCAGGTTTCCTCAAGATGTTTTCCTTCACCTTCAGTCATTGGTATCCAAGATATACTTAGAACTTACATATAACTTAATGGCGCGAGCTTACGGACAGCGAACTGCCTACTGCTCGCCGCCCGATAAGGACCAGGCCCGGGTCGACAGCGCGTTGTGTTTAACACGCGGCTCAGAGAGATATCAGTACATCGTGACGAGGTCCACAAGAACTGATGCCTGCCAGGGCCGCGGGTTACTCCAAAGAGATTCTGTGGCGAGGCAAGTGAAGGACGGGTACGTTTTAGTTAGTACAAATCTAACACGTTCTTCCGTTCCGCCCAGAGCCAGAGATCACTAGATGATTTCCTGTCCAATAAACGTAAAAAGATAATAGACATTAAGAAATACATTCACTAGTCTCTTCTTTCACCTTCACCTTCTTTTTATAGAGTCGCTTAAAATATAGAAAAAGGTTATTTGACTAAAAGAACTAATTAGTCCGTTAATCAGGTTTCCAAAAATACTAGACACGTATTTTTTGTTTTATCAAAACAATAAAAATTGACAAATATAAAAGGCATCAAAGATGGTGGCTGGTGACGTTACTGGTCGCTAAAAAGTGTAGCGTGTAGTGACGTCACACGAGTTTTCAACGCACTTTAAAAATACGGTCTAGTATTTTTTGGAAATCTGACCGACGGACTAATTCGTTTTTTTAGTCAAATACCCTATTGTACCTTTATATCAGGAACCTAAATAAAATCTAATGTGTTTTTACAATGGAAATAACTGCGTCGATTGCATTTAGCGCTTTACTAATTTAGATAGAGAGCCCTTAGATACAATATTTTTTCAAAACTTAAGTCCGCCTAAATTAGATTTATTGAATCACAATAATCAGCTTTGATGATAACAAATATACATCTATTCTAATATATAAAATTCTCGTGTCATGGTGTTCGAACTTAAACTCCTCCGAAACGGCTCGACCGATTTTGATGAAATTTTTTGTGCTTATCCGGTATCTATGAGAATCGGCCAACATCTATTTTTCATCCCCCTAAATGTTAGGGGTAGTCCACCCCTAATTTTTTTTTATTATTTATATGGCAAAACAACGTTTGCCGGGTCAGCTAGTATATATACTTATAGTTTAGTTATTGATGTAACACCGCTCTGTACGAGACGTTCATTATATTACTAGGATACTGTTTTCAATATAATTAACGTCTCTCACAGAGTGAAGTATTTCAATAAATTAGATGAAAGTCTCTAAGAACTTTAATTATTACTTAAAAGTTGAAGGGCACAAAACAATTTAGATTTTAATGTACATAACTTACGAGTAATTGTTGTAATTATTGATGCTAGGCATATGCATAATTAGCTTAGGTATAAGGTTCCTACCGCTAGGATACTTTATGAGAGGGGGTGGATCGTAATCTATTACACGGGTTCAGGGCGGGTTAGTTACATGTCTTCATTTGAGGACTTGCCGGTTTCCTTCAGCGTTTTGAAGAGCAGTGATATATATAATATATTAGATAAATTAAAGTGCAAATTACACAGTTCGAACGGCGCGGGAGGCTACATACGAGCCAGTACTGCTTCTGCTCCGAATATTCATGCTATGTGTAATGATGAAATATTATGTTATATGACAAATAAAAGTACATAAAGCCTCATAGGCATGTACAATAAAAAAACAGACTAAACTTGATACTTACGTACGTTCTTACAACTACCGTCTGCTCCTAGTACATACTATGATCTACCGTCAGCTGTATGCGCCCGGTAACCACACTGCAACAATTTCTAAATGTATTTGGGAAAAAATATAACATGGTGTAAAAATGATTGGAATCGAATCAGCTGTTTATTCTGAACAAACTATATTCAGGTTTCGTAATATTTTAAAGCTTGCTGTTAAGAGTTCACGACATCATCCACAATAACACTCACATCATGTCATTTATAACGATATTTTAGATGTAAATATGACTAAACACACATAAGGCGAGAGCCAAAACTGCCTAAGTATCTATAGTTCTTTCAGTTGTCACCGCATATGCACGCAGTGTGCCAAATGCGGCAAATCTTTGCAATAATTTTACGCGTTTCTTTTGATAAGTATTATAATTATAATACCTTGTAAGTAAATGGTTTCTTTTTTTTCTGTTTTCTTTGTTTAAAACTATTATTACTACCACTACTATCACTACATATCCTGTATTTATAAGGGTGTGCGCCAAATAAATGGTTTCTTTTCTTTAAAGTTTAACTTTCTATCTCGTCTGTAACGTGTTAATACTCGTAGTTATGATTTAGCAAAATGTACAAACATCATCATCAACCTTTTTTTTTATCGTCCCACTGCTGGGCACAGGTCTCCTCTCATACAGAGAAGGATTGAGCGTAATAGCCACGCTTGCTCAATGCGGGTTGGCGATTTCAGACTTAAAGTCCAGGTTTCCTCAAGATGTTTTCCTTCACCTTCAGCCATTGGTGTCCAGGATATACTTAGAAAGTACATATAACTTTAGAAAAGTTGCATTGGTACTTACCTGACCTGGAATCGAGGTGGATGGTACAAACATGGCCTAGGTAATATCAAGCCTGTATGCCGAAAGGTTCGACAGAGGAGAGCATATAGTCCGCCAATATTTTAGCCGTTATGTCTTTACTCACACGTATTAAGGGGTGAGTCCTTTGGTGAGTCCTTTGCCATCATATGAGCACAAAATCTATAATTCCAGTCAAATTTTCTCATTAAATATCATACATACATAGTAATCCGTCCAAACGATTTACATTGTCGATATTTAGACATACTCATTTTGCGAGGAAATGTGCCGTACCATCTAGTGTTCCAGATCAGTATGTAATGGTGACTTACTACACTATGATTTTTAATTAGATAAGATTTTACAATTAAAAGTTAGTCGAGATTGCTTTTTTTAATTCAATTTGAGTATATGTAGGTATATAAATAAAATACAGGATGGGCCAAAAATCCGTTTATATTTGAAATAATGATAAAAAAAAATAATTTATTACTGCAGGTAGATTAAAATTTTAATCTCATCATCAATTCATTATTCTCGCATTACTGCAATCTAGAGCGGAAATTTTCGATAAAAGCTTTACGTGTTTTTGTTGTGTTGTTTTGGATTTCTGTGCGAATATGATCTTTTAATTCGTCAAATGGGTTGGTATCGTAAACTTTAGCCTTAAGATATCCCCAAAGAAAAAACCCATTGGGGATAGATCTGCGCTACGAGGCGGCTAGTTAATGTCCCCTCTTTTCGATATCGATTCTGAATATACAGATTACTATGATTCAATGAGTACTATGAATAGAATAAAAATACATGTCTAGTATTTTTTGGAAATCTAACTGACGGACTAATTAGTTTTTTTTAGTCAAATACCCTATTGTAAGACTGTGTTTAATATTATAAATAAATACCTGCTGGTTAAAAAAACATTGGGTTTTTATTTAAGTTATAACTTTTATCAATATGTGCCGTGAATTATTAATAATTACCACAAAAAGTAATAAATTTCGATCGTTTATTCACATTTACCAAAACATGTGGTTATTATTAATAATTTTGTAAAAATATTAATAATTTTCAATTAATTAGATTTACCATAACATCTCTCGCCTCTGTTCCAAATAACTATAAATGAATGCATCATTTATATAAAAAAAAATGCGTATTCTTTTAATTCAATATAAGTTGGAGACAAAATTGGTACTTTACAAAAATAGTTATAACCAATAATAATGAATTCCAATAGGAAAAAAAAAAATGTGTGTAATAATACCTCCAAGGCCGAAAACTGCAGGGTAATTACGTAATACACTATCAGTAGCGATGGGCTTCATTTTGACATTTAAACAGCATACATTGCGGTATTAACGTTGTTAGCAGTTTGAAAAATGTGAACTTATGCAGCAATGAACCACCAATAGGCTTAAAAATGATTCCAATTGGTAGTAATGGTATGTTACGCAATTAGGGTGCTCGTCAGACTGGCCGCCATGTTCGAAATTCAGCCTGAAGACTATTTATTACCTTATAAATATCGTTTCTAATTACTACATTCATTCAGCAATACGCTTCTAGTTCAAAAGTGAGCCTTTGAATAATTTTCTTCATTACATCCAGCGCTATGTAGTTCCATTCTTCAAGGCTGATTAGACCCCAATTACAATTGTGTAACAATATCTATTGTTTAAGCCTGAAGCGAACACTTAACGACTATTGAAAGGGATTAATTTTCAGCGCTTTGTACTCGAGAGTAATTCCATATTGAACGGGTTTCCTCAAGCAACCTAGCGTACATACCAACAAGATACATACCTTTCACTCAAATATGAGCGTATTGAAGTTTCTTTAAATTAATCTTTGAGTTCCGTAGCTGTATTGATTCAACTTGGACCTGGCGTTTTAATATGGGAGCCTTGGGTTCATAACCAGAATGAGCAAACTAAACGTTTCCCGACGATAGTTTACCAACTTACTCTCCCGATCAAATGAACTAGTTTGTTTATATTCATCTTTCGAGTTCCGTAGCTATATTGATTAAACGCGGAGCAGGCGTTTTAATATCAGAGTCTTGAGTTCATAATTTAAAACTTTCTTTTTATTATTCAAGCGAATTATGCCAGCTGTCATCTACATTGTGTCGCAATTTTCAAATGTATACCTACACCGTGGAATTTTAGTCGTCTTACGACAGCAGTCCACTTTGTCTATTCAATGACTAGTAAACACTAGTAATAGAAGAAAACTATTAAATATGGAATAATGTAAAAAAATAGGTATTAAATATTATCAAATCTTGTGCTAGGCTAAATGAGCTGTGGTAAAGATGTCGCCGTTCCATTCCACGTGTTCTTTTTTTAAATACTGGAAATTATCAAATAACTTCTCCCGCTCTGGGTGGGGCGGATGGGCTTGTCACTTCTACTGACGTAAACTAAAGCCAGGATCACGGAATCCCTATAGAACAACCCCCAGCCCTGTCAGGCATTGTTCTTCGTGGATTGCGTCACGATGTACTAACATCTCTTTGAGGCATGCATTAAACACAACACGGCGTTAACTCGGGCCTGCTCCATACTGGGCGGCGAGCTACCCACTCCTCACCACCCGCAAACCCGCGCTTACGGTGGCCGGAGGGAGCTCGATATTGTCTCCCGAATTCCGCGTGCCTTTGGAATTCAAGACTCGGACTGCGTTCGCATAAAGGGTGCTTTAAACTACGTCACAAATCTTAATTATGTGTGATATATTTTTCATACTAATTCAAAAATAGTAGTGTTAGTAGTCAATAGATAGATGAATAATAGTTTTGCCAACTACATACTAAGTATTAATTGCGAAACTTTCCATGAGACCGCTTATAGGAGAAGTTTGCTGTATCCGAGTTCCATATCTGTCTGCTTGCCTTTTCGAACGAAGACAATCCCTTTTCATACCGGTGCAGCGTTCCTACCATTATTAAAGTCTTCGGTCATCCGATCACAGATGCCATGTCGCTCCTATGAAATTTATTGGATTTCCTTACTTCTCGACTATACCAAACGTGAGTTTATTAGAGAGTTTTTGCATTATCTATTGCCAGAAATGGGTTTAAACTTATTTTTAGTACTATAATTTATGTGTATGGAGAAATTGTTGTTTGTGAAATGAAGAATATGTTATTAATCACTACATATTATAAAACAAAGTCACTATTACTTTCCCTATGTCACTTTGTATGATTCATCATCGACCTTTTAATCGTCCCACTGCTGGGCCCAGGTCTCCTCTCATACAGAGAAGGATTGAGCGTAATCACCACGCTTGCTCAATGCGGGTTGGCGATTTCAGACTTAAAGTCCAGGTTTCCTCAAGATGTTTTCCTTCACCTTCAGTCATTGGTGTCTAAGATATACTTAGAAAGTACATATAACTTCAGAAAAGTTACATTGGTACTTGCCTGACCTGGAATCGAACCCTCGCACTCATACTTGAGAGGCTGGTCTTTTATCCACTAGGCCACCACGACGTATGATTAAATCTTTAGAACTCCGCAACAGATTTTGATGCGGTTTTTTAATAGATACGAGTCATTAAAGAGGAAGGTTTATATGTATAATAACATCCATTAAATTGTGGAGAAATACGTGATGTCGTAAATAATTTTTTACTTTTCGCGTTTGCAGTGAAACGCAGGCTGAACCTTACAAGATTTATGAAAATAATTAATAAAATATTGTATACATTGGAAAGGTCTACAAAAAAGTCCGCGATGATATATATCTCTTATGGATATCCCACAATAACATTTTTTTGTAATTTACTTTTATGACAAACACCGGCTAATTTTCAAAGCGATTTTAACCAATACAGCATTAATCCTTATCCAATTTAATACCTTAAATAAATTTTTGATTTAATATCTATATTGCCATTTACAATATGTGATTTAAATGAATATTTGCGACGATATTACAGATTTAAAAATTGCGGGCAGGAGCGACCAGCCGGGGCGACGTTTTGTATACGTTCAGTTTTTCTGTAGTGTATTAGTATCAGTATTGCACACGTGCGAAGCCGGGGCGGGTCGCTAGTATCTAATATAATACAGTAACTGCTGACTACTTCTATCGTTGGTGTCAAAAAATGATATCCATTGAAACTCTGGGGTACTATAATCCAAAAATAGGCGAAGATTTTTTTCTAGATATTTCCATGTACTTGATTACCGTTGACTAGTCGCAGAAGTTTGTAACAAGCCACAGACTTCCCCTCAATAACAGTGGTTGGCATCATTCCGCCTCAGCAGAAATTAATGGAACCCTTGCGGTAATTATATCCGTCGTCTTCAACGAAGTTTTAATCATATCGAGGATATTGGATGGTGGCTGGATTTATCGTCTTCGAGATTTGCTATTTTTTGGCAGATTTAGTCATTTCTCAGGATCGTTTATGATTTTTTTGAGATTAGAGTTTGTTTATTATTATAAAAGTGTTGTGAAATTATTGATATAAAAAATTAAAAATAACTACATTTTAAATACCTTTTTATTTTTTTTTTGGGACGGGAAATCCAACAAATGACCTTTCCCGCTCTCGGCGGAGCGAAAGGGCGTGTCAGACTTTTACTGACTTAAACCCACCCGTGTTCTTTCATTTGCCTATAGGCCAGAGCTACAGTTTTAACTTAAGTAAGTTAAAACTGTAGCCCTGTTACCTTATTATTTTTTATCAAAAAATTATATCCTAACTAAATAATATCCTTACTAAACTAAAACATGGCGTTAAAAAATATTTCGCGTCGTTATCGTCTAGTAATGCGTCTAAAGGATGATGTTTATATTTTAATTAATATCCATATCTACCTACATAGAAAATCTAAGCCAAATTTCACATAGTTCCTCATTATTATCTTTAGAGACTACAACACTACACATTTTCTTTCCTGAAGACACTTAAAACAATAAAACGGCATATGTTAAGACATACATTGAAACAAACTAAGTGCACCATTACCAAACATGCAACTGTGTTTGGTAATGGTGCATTTTATGGCTACAAAAGTTTTCAGCGCAGAATGAAGTGTCTTCAAATAAAGTATTTTTCTGAACAAATGTGCTAGAACTCGTGTACTCCACTAAGAGGTATTAAATACGTGTGTAGTTTAAACCAGTTTTTAAATTGTATATTTTATTAAACAATTTTGTTGCTATCTTCTGGTTATGTTCGTTTGTCATGCTGGTGACTATCTATTATAATATCGAGAGTCGCCGTGGCTCGGAAAGAAATCACCCTAAACCGTTGGTCCCGGTTGTCATTTTTATCTTAGACAGTGGTTACAGATAGTCTGAAGCCCGAAATTCTCATAACCAGTCCTACCAAAACGTATCGTTTTAACTAGTAACTGCGTCGTGGAAGTCAAAATCGTCTATGTAAAGTACTATTTAGTCGCATCAGCACCTTAATTGCGTCACGTGCTAATTGCTATTAGTTGGAATCATTCGAAGCAAATTGCCAATCCATTGCTTCATTTGTTCGAAAATGTGTCTCCTCAAAAACGTAAATAACGCAATGAATGTTGTTTAACTGTCAAAATGAAACTCATTGCTCTTGATAGTGTGATACGCAATTACCCTACTGGTTAGACTGATATCTAACTTCAATATATTTTGAAAAATCTAAACGGATGATGAAGAAGGTTTTCTATTTATCAATATTATCCGAAACATTGGCATTTAAATTTTCTATCGTTCCAGGTGTTTCGGTGTCAGTTATACAGTATGTTACGAAAACCCTGTCCGACCCGTGAAGGTGTTGTTAGGTATCGATAACTGATTCTACTAATGCATACAAAACCGGGCTTTACTTAAAAAAAAATCCCCCTAAAAAAAATAAATATTATTTCGCAAAAGGAGGTAACTTATTAAATGTGCGTTGACCACCCTTCGCCTGCCAACCGCGGGGGGCGGGCGGCAGGACAAGCGGCACGTGGCCGCATCGCTATTCGCTCATAATAATACCGGTGTTGTCACTTTTTAAAAATTACCAAATTTCGGGGAAATTGGAATTAATTCGTTGGAAAAAAAGATTATTTCAAAATTCATTTGTATTGGTACTATGATGAATACGTAAAATTTTATATTATATTTGGTCATGTGTTTACCTAACCTCTATTATCCTTATGGGTCGGACAGGGTTTTCGTAACATACTGTATACAAAATGTAATTTAATATTACCCACCGTTTCCATTTCCGAAACCACATCCTTTTATTTCGAAAGGTTCTAAAAGGGATTTACCGGTAACCGCATCTAAAGCATAAAAGGATACTTTCACGTTTACCTTTGAAAGAATCCGCTTTGATGTAGCGTATCTTTGAATTATGACATTTGACATCCGTATACGTAAGGGACGTGTCACGTACTGATAGTCCTATGAAGACAAACGTGGAAGTGACATACTAGGAGGCATTAAGTCCCGTACGCATTTACGCAAGCCGACATATGAAGCCAGTAAAAGCTGATTTGTCGCATACGAAAGACCTGTTCAACCAGGAAGTCAGATGAAGCTGTATTTTTTTTTTTATAATTATAAACTAGCGCTTGATTGCAATCCCGCCTGATGGTAAGCAGTGATGCAATCGTTGATGGTAAAGCGCGCTAGTTTATGAAACCCATTCACTTAAAAAACTTAGTGTATAGGAAGGAAGACGGCAGTTGAGCGAGGTGGTACAATGTTAAACTCAACAAAACGACCAACGATGCTGCGCCAGAGGGAGATTGATGTACAGACTCTCCACGAACAAACTCCCGACACAACAACACTTGGCGCATCGTGCCCGGCATACACATCGCAACACAACTGCTTAGACCCGTCCTCCGTACGACTTCACCAGACATCATGCCGGAACACGACGAATCCCTTGGCGGCAAGACTTTGTCTGGTGGGTGGTAACTTCTGCCGGCAGCCGATGTGGCCTTGCGCTTGTGGTATTGCGCTTATCATGTCTATGTGATGAGTCCAACGCATCCGGTATTCCCGACAAAGCTTTCAGAGTAAGCAAACGAAGATCAAAGTATTGTGCAGTAAGATGGAGAAGGCCTATGTCCAGCAGTGGACTGCGACAAACTGACATTTTTTTTTAATAAATATAAACTAGCGCTTGACCGCAATCCCGCCTGATGGTAAGCAGTGATGCGAACGTTGATGGTAAAGCAAAAATAATATGACATGCTGTGTTTTTTTGCGCACGATTAGTTATAAATAAACAGATAAATATATATGGACACCGAAATCGTTTATTATGCAAGTAGGATCACTTTTACACGTCATATTTTTTGAACTAGCTGGAGCCGGCATTTCCTAACCTCTGAAAAGAAAAGTCGAAACAAACTCAAGGATCATCGTCTTTTTTTTCAAGTTCAGACATTAAAAATGAAAATGTTTACAATAACAATATGTGTTTGCTTTGATCATAACGATCAATTACTTGATTTTTTTTAAAAAAAGGTGATTAAAATGTCATAATTGTAGCATAATTACGCATATTGCTTAATGACATTGCTTAGTAAAGCGAGCAGCCCAAGCTTTATTGTCTTTTAAATAATCTGAGTTTTTATAATACCCCTTTTTTGCAAAGTTTGGTCTTAATACAGCTTAATAAACAGAGCGCATGAACCTGGGTATGGACTTCAGATAAATGATACCTAAAAACTAAAAATATCTTCAGACAGGCACCTGGCAAAGTTATTTCACAAGTTTAGAACACAGTCCTCATATTACCATATTACATATACTCGTGTATATCAAAAAGTGTGATAATCAAATCATCCAGTCAGTGACTTCTGAACAGTATCCTAATTTTAGATGGAGTAACGAACTAAACGGGCGAGTCGAGCGAAAATTTAGTGCATAATGATAAAATTTGACAAATTAAATGCATATTTTTGAAAAATCGGTCAAGTGCGACCCGGACTCGCGCACGAAGGGTTCCGTACCATTATCTTTAAAAACGGAAACAAAATATTTAATACCTTTTTGACAGCTCACGCCTATACATTACCATATTTTTTTTTGATATAACCATATATTTTGTGAACATTTCAAGCGTCTATTTCCGTTATTAATATAGAGCAAAAAATGGCAAAAAATCACGTTTGTTGTATCGGAGCCCCCTTAAATTTTTAGTATTTGTGTTATAGCAGCAACAGCTATTACGGTTCATGAGATACAGCCTGGTGACAGACGGACGTACGGACAGACGGACAACGAAGTCTCAAGAATAGGGTTCCGCTTTACCTTTTAGGTACGGAACCCTGAAAAAAAATAACAGTCGTGGGACTGACCGACAGAAGTGAAAACTGAAATCATTAAAACAACAGATTACAGAAGTAAAAAAACAGAAGACGATCACGGTGTCGGGTCGCTCAGGCTCACGCGAAATCAATGCTTTTTTCCCCATCCAAAAGAACTCAACTAAGGAAGTTTTCACATCAAAAATTGCCTACTATTTCACACCCAGTTGATTATATGAACAGTGGTCTAGATTTTTCCGACTTGATTCAATCACGTCTAAAGAAAAATCACGCATTTTTCCTTATCCGAGCTAAATTGTATTAAATTGAATGTATTTTTTTACGTAAGCCGCTTTTAGAAGATTGTTTTATTACGATAATCAAAACTGTGAATGTTCTAGTTCCCGAGTCATAAAACTAATATGGTGTACTCCTTTTGTTATCATTTTATCATAGTCTGGACTCTGTTAAAAGACATTGTTCTAAGAAAATTTATTCTAAAATTTGACGGGTTTTTTAACACTGACAACCCTATTGTATTGGTTTTGATTATTCACAAACGGGCCAGACTTGCAATCAATACGGGCCTTAGAATGCCGAATGATAACAAATTGTTGCATAACACACTATCGATCTCAATCTGAATATTTTTTAAAGGTATTGGTAAAATATATTGTTTTATATGTTCGAAGTATCAAAATGATATCCATTGCTGCTGTAAGTGGGTTATGCACTTACCCCGCCGATTTGTAAAATAATACCTCATTGCGAAACTTCAATGCCTGAGGTTCGCATTAGGAACAAAGAGGTTCTGAGAGTACTGTGTCGTCTGGGCGTGAATAAGGCTAGTGGTGCGGATGGTATACCAGCGATTGTTCTTAAAGCAAGTGCGCCCGAGTTGTCGCCTGTATCGCCTCTCATTTTGGACCGGTATAGTGCCCAAGTCCTGGAAGCTTGCCAACGTGCAGCCCGTGCCCAAAAAGGGTAGTCGTGTCGATCCTACCACCTATCGGCCGATTTCGATCATCTCCATACTTTGCAAAATTATGGAGCGTGTCTTGAACTCGCGCCTCTTGGCATACCTGGAAGGTAACGATCTCCTCAGTGACCGACAGTACGCGTTTCACCGCAATCGGTGTTCTGGGGACCTACTACTGTATGCCACTCATTTGTGGGGCGAGGTTCTAGAGAGAATTGGGGAAGCGATTGCTGTCTCCCTTGATGTCTCCAAGGCCTTCGACCGGGTATGGCACGCTGGTCTTTTGAGTAAGCTTCCAGCGTACGGTATTTCCTCTAGCCTGACTGGCTGGGTAAAAGACTTTCTGACTGAACGGTCTCTCCGAGTTGTGGTTCCCCCATCGGACGACCCGTCGTACGGCGAGTTTCCACCCTAACGTTGTTAACACCACTACGATCCGGACGAAGCGTTTCGCCTCCTCCTTTATACCGCGTACATCGAGGGACTGAATACAATTTGCCAGCGTTGGTGTTTCCGTCGGACTACAATTTGAGTGTCTTCAAGGCTAGAGTGAATAGACTCTTAATAAACTAGTGCGCTTTACCATCAACGATTGCGTCACTGCTTACCATCAGGCGGGATTGCAGTCAGGCGCTAGTTTACAATTTATGGAAAAAAAAACAATCATTATAAAATATTAAGTTGTTGAGCAGAAAAATTATACACAACAATATTTTTTATATACCTACTCGTGAATCGTTACTACCAAAAATACTCGTAAATTCTGTTAACTGAAGACCAAAATTCTTATCTACTCTTATGTAGTGTTCGGCAAATCTGTAAGAGTCGTATTTACTCGCTCGCTCGGTATCAAAAGAACATTACGGAAGATCGTTTTTTTTAACATGTGCATTTTTATTACTTTCCGCAACCCGGTTAAGATTTTCGGGGTTCTGTTTTATTTTCTTAGAAAGTTAGTTTTTTATGACAAAACCGTGATTATGATCTATGGTAATCATCATCATCATCAACCCTTTTGTCGTGCCACTGCTGGGCACAGGTCTCCTCTCATACAGAGAAGGATTGAGCGTAATCACCACGCTTGCTCAATGCGGGTTGGCGATTTCAGACTTAAAAAAGTCCAGGTTTCCTCAAGATGTTTTCCTTCGCCTTCAGTCATTCGTGTCCAAGATATACATAGAAAGTACATATAACCTAGCCTAGTCCTAGCCTAGGCCTAGTGGTTAAAACACCAGCCTCTCAATTATGAGTGCGTGGGTTCGATTCCAGGTCAGGCAAGTACCAATGTAACTTTTCTGTGGTAATAACCTAATATATTTTCAGTAGCTGCATGTCATTATTTTTTTAACATCTTATTTGCAATAATTTTCTCTGGTTACCTAAGTATTATTTACAGAAGAGAGATGGTAGACTCGCTCCTAATATATGAGACTTTAGCCAGACTGGTGTTTTTGTAGGTGTACCTTAGTTATTCGTCGACTTGATGATAAGATAACACGATTTGACAGAAACTTCATATCATGTATTGAACCAGAAAGAAAACAAAGCTTCTTTACTGAACTATTTTTCCAATTTGCTGTAGACTCTAGTGTAATATCTAGCTTATAACCAAGCAAAATCTTAGACGGCAGGCTCGTCCCAGTGCGGTTCCATCGAAGTATTACCAATTAACGCCATGCATTCCCGGATATTGAACAGTTGTCGTTTGTGGTGTATATTCTAGGGCTTGTAGTCGGCACTTGCTTCATATATTGCTACTAGCTTAGGTATTTCTTTAAGACATTCAATTGACGACGTCACAAAGTAACGCTCGGTAGATAAATAGGCATTATGTTTCCGAAATAAGCAGACTGTAATAAATTCATAGGTCGGAATAGGTAGAGTGAAATGTCATTCAATGTCGGTCATTGATCGGAAACGGATTTACGGAATTGGTTGCTTATTAAAAAATATGTATAAATTATATTAAGTCGTAAAACCGTTTGATTTGGCATACCCTTAATTAGAGGCTAAAAATAAAATATTGCAATGTACCTATTAATGCTTCGATCGGAATTTGATTGTTTTTATTTTTCAACAAGTAAATAAATTAGTTTAGTTTTGTTACCTTCCTTCAAATGAATTGAGTAGTAATAAAACTTGGATCCGGAATTAATTCCGGATCCTGGTTTTATTACTTATCCTTGTTACTCTTTCTGTGAACATTTATGATATAAGTACCAAAAATCACTCTGCCTATTCCGACTTATGGTAATAATACTTGACCATAAATGTCTTTTGCTGAATTACTTGTAGGAATCGAATCAATTCTCACTGGAACCAATTATGTTGTATGTTATAGGCATTAATTTACGTACCTAATAAAGTTTAATATGGGTGAATAGGCTCTTAATAAACTAATGCGCTTTACCATCAACGATTGCATCACTGCTTACCATCAGGCGAGATCGCGGTCAAACACTAGTTTATAATGTCAAAAAAAAGAGTGCAGATGGTTAAAACACGACGGTTAGGTAAATATTCAAATATAATATATGCTTTATTAATGTTTTCAAATTAGTGTTAATTGGTAAAGGAGGAGAGTGTAGGCATGTCTATTTTAAGTACAAGTTAACAAGAAGTACATTAGATCTCTTATTAACAAAAGATTACCATTTGTAAAAGATCTGGTCGGCCCGACAGTTTTTCTTATAAATTTAGGTGATGCCTGCGCATTCAGAGATCACATGCGCGGTGGTTTACCTTCACGTATACTGAGCTCATGGGACTTCGTCCGTTATGAGTATTGTGTGGAAATATCTGTTTAGATTACAACTATGTTCCTTCCTTGAGTGCCCATTGTAGAAATTAAAGTATCGTTAATATACTGTTCCAAGTGGGCTAAATCTTATTATTTGGATCTTGTTTTCGGGTGCGTTTTCTAGTATCTCCTTAACTTCTATTAAAGTAATTTTGAACCTGTAATTTGATATCATTCTACAGTTCTGTTGATCAAAACTTCGGGCATCTTAATTGGGTTTCAGATATTTATCTGTTGCGCGTAATTAAATCCAGAACTCGCGCGTAATTTGGTATAATTTTAAGAATTAAAAATCTTTGTGATTTCGCCGGAGAACAGCTCTTGGCCTCCTCTCGGGAAATGTAATTATACTTATTTTGGGTATGAACTGAATTAAACCAAAAGTTTTTAGATACTCGGAAAATAAGTTCAATTTTGGCTACACAAGTTTTTTTCCTTTTCCTTTTTAATCCATGAACAGGTTGTTTTTAAAAGTTCGCTTTTAGCGATAAGGGTAACCAGTGTGTCGCCCTTTGTCAAATGTCTATTTTTTGGCTGTAACTTATATTGTGCATATAACAAAGAGTATCCTACTCTATTCTTTAGAAAAACCGGCCAAGAGCGGAGAAATACACTTCCCACATTACGTGTGTGGGAGATACCCTAATTACAGATTTTTCCCACATTTTTTTTGCACTTTGTCGTCGTGATTGATATAAATATTGGCATCAAATTTCAGCTCTTTAGTAATTACAGTCGCTGAGAGTATCCACGGACGGACAGACAGACAAACAGACTTGGCGAAACTATAAGAGTTCTTAGTTGACTATGGAACTCTTAAAAGAGCTGCCAAGTGCGAGTTCGACCTCGCCTTTTTATTTTTGGTTAAAAAAAAACAGTCAAGATGAAAAAAAAACGCCTAAACAAACACGTTTGTCGTATACGCAACCTCTAACTTTTTATTATTTGTTGTTTAGCCTCCTCCAAGCACTTTCACCTCGAGTGTATGGTTGTATTGTGCCTCTCTCTTCCAACGAGTTCCTGAACCCTTAACAAGGTAACAGGAAAGCCTGCCAAAGCTACGTCTTTCGGTCTACACTCCAGAACCTTTCGATCTCATCAGTCTGCTCTACGAGCAATGTGCCCTGCCCACTGTCAATTTGGCAATTCTTCGGGCTATATCAGTTAAATAAAATAAAATAAAAAGCCTTTTATTTCCTGCCAAATTTTACATTAGTTAGGTTAGGTTAAACTAGGTACTAATTTAAACAAACGGTAGTTTCTACATCTTAAGTAAGTTTCTACATAGTAAGTTTTTTATTTTTACAAAATATTTTATTATTATGATTAATTTCTATTATGTAATTAAATAATAAAGTAAAAATTGCTATACTAATTGCTAGGTTAGTGAGCAAGAACCCTTTCTGAGGTGAAGGCCTCCTCCAGAGATTGCCATACTTTTCTGTCTTTCGCGACAGTTGCCCAGTTTCTACCTGCTATGTGTGTTATGTCGTCTACCCATCTTGATAGTGGTCTGCCTCTTTTTCTGTAGCCGTATCAGTTACCCTGGTTCAAATACGGATCTCTTCATTTATAATCGATCACGCAAGGAATCACATACCGTAGCATCTCAAGACGAAAGTCTTTGACAAAGCGCTTTACTAGTGACGATCTATGTCACTTTGGGCCTTATTACGAGGCTTCAGGTTACCTAAGCGGTAAAGGAAAGGGCTATGCTTGTAGTTTTCCTCCGCAGTTTCTATTAGTTTCCAAAAAATTGGTTGTTCATATCAAAGTACAGTTACACTATTGACTTCCTCGTTATCTTATTGATTACGGAACATCGATTATTGAGAGTATTAATACTGTCACGTTGACAAGTGATAGCGTTTTGGTATAAATGTTTTGAGACTGTATTTTTATCGACCATTATGAGTAATGAACGACTATGTAATATGTAATAAAAGATGTTTAATATTTGGTTAATTTGTTATTGTTTGTGGTCTCGGTGGTAGGCCATATATTGGATGCCGGCAGAAGTTACCACCCACCGGACAAAGTCTTGCCGTCAAGCGATTCGGCATGTTGTCTGGTGAAGCCGTACGGAGACGGTCTAAGCACTTGTGTTGCGCTTGCGACGTGTGCCGGGTACGATTCGCCAAATGTTGTTGTGCCGGGAGTTTGGTCGTGGAGGATTTCCAGATCAATCTCCCTCTGGCGCAGCACCGTTGGTCGTGTTGTTGAGTTTAACATTGCATCACCTCCTATTAAGACTTTTTAAGTTTTTTTATGCAAATAAGCTTAATAAACTAGCGCGCTTTACCATCACTTGCATCACTGCTTACCATCAGGCGGGATTGCAGTCAAGCACTAGTTTATAATTATAAAAAAAAAAACATTTCAATTGAGGTCAGGAATGTTGCGTCCGGTAACACAAATTTAACATTTCCGCATATCGACCGCTTTTAATGGAATATTTATTTTGATTTGCGCATTTTGATGTTTAGAACATTGGATTATATATTTCGAAAATCATGGGCTCAAAAGTAAAGTATGAAACTATTAACTCGCGCATTCCTCTTGAAACTGGAAGCATATGAATTTATAAATTACATTCCAAGATTTTTAACAGTTCGACCTCGATTTTTATTTCGGGTTTGACTGATTTGTTTTAAAATATGTTTTTATTGCGACCTTGTTCTGTCAGAGTCATTCTTTATCAATTCTACTTTACTAAATAACCATCGATAACAGAGAACATAAAATTATGGCTTCTTCCAAATGTTGCAATTTACTTATAAATTGTTCTTATAATATGTGTCATTTGAGTAGGTTCAGGAATAGCAAACGCATATCGAAAGACCAGATACCACAGGAAAATCTCACAAGATGAACCAATGTTTTTGGTCGCAAATACATATCCGTTAAAAGTTCCATGGGGACGCATATGTCCAACACTGGATTTGTTCTGGTTGAAAGATAATGATTAAGTGATACCATGATTGATTTTTGTAAATTGATCATCCATGACATGAGCATAAAACTGTTTTCTTGCTATAACACCGGCCATGAAAGTGTCGGGCTATGCTTAGTGCAGGATTCCGTAGCTTCCAGTCTTTCATAATAAGTATTTCACTTACACTAAAAAAAGTGATAAATATGGATTATTTGTTAGATATTGTACATGACTATGAGCCTCATAAGATAGCTCAAGATCGCACAGAGAGCTATGGAGAGGGCTATGCTAGGTGTTTCTCTACGTGACCGAATCAGGAATGAGGAGATTCGTAGAACCAAAATGGCCCACATAGGCTCTCTGAAGTGGCATTGGGCGGGGCACATAACTCGTAGATCCGATGGCCAATGGGACAGAAAGGCTCTTGAATGGCGACCAAGTATCGGCAAGCGCAGCATCGGACGCCCACCAACTAGGTGGTTGTGATCCTGTGATCTGACCAAAATAGCAGGGAAGCGCCGGATGCAAGCCGTGTCCAACTATTCTTATTGCAAATCCTTGGGGGAGGCCTATCTCCAGCAGTGGACTTCATGTGGTGGAGATGATGATGATGATGGTGGACAATGAACGAATTTCATTGGCAACGAGAGACCAACCGAACAATTCGATAATTTAATAGCTCATACCCGTTCCGAACCCTTCAACTCAGAAAAACCTTAACAGTGTGAAGTGGCCGAAAGTAGAGCGCTATCTCTCGGATAATTGGGTTACAATTTATAGAAAGTAGTCGGTTTATGTATGTTGAATTTTGGATGATAGGTAATTTTGAATTGCGTGAATCGATATTAATATTTTCTTCTAAATGAAACAAGATACGTTCAGGATAATAAAATAACTGCTAAATAAACTAACTGAGCATGGCCCGACACTCTTATGGCTAGTGTTATACCGAGTGTTATACCGAGAAAACAGTATAATACCTAAACTAAGATAAAAAATGCGGTTAATTTACATACTTAGTTCAGAAATTATCCATACTAATATTATAAATGTGAAAGTAACTCTGTCTGTCTGTCTGTCTGTTACGCTTTCCCGCTTAAACCTCTCGACCGACTTTGATGAAATTTGGCACAGACAATCTTTAGACCCTGAGAAAGAACATAGGCTACCTTTTATTGAAAAAAAATATATTCCCGAGGGAAATCTAAAAAGCGCGATATAACCGAATTCCACGCGGGCGAAGCCGCGGGCGGAAAGCTACTTTTCTATAATTTTTCAAAAACTTTTCAACTTATCAAGTTCAAAATGATTTTATTTTTCTAAAAAGTCTTCGTAAAACTCTACTTTTGAGAAATTTTTCATATCTATAATAATATATTAAGATGAGGAGTTTGTTTGTTTGAACGCGCTAATCTCAGGAACTGCGGGTCCGATTTGAAAAATTCTTTTTGCGTTGGATAGCCCATTAATTCAGAAAGGCTTTAGGCTATATAACATCATGCTGCGACCAATAGGAGTGGAGCATAACTAACTCCACGCGAACGAAGTCGCTGGCGGCCGCTAGTTTAAACTTATGCTTCATAAGTTCGAAAGAAGGCGAGACATTTTTTTTTTTACACATAGATCGATTATTTTCGAATATATTAGCATTATCAAAAATGATTTACATAAATAAACCAATATTCAAGTATATCAACGTTAGGGTTGAAATAATCTAATATAACATTTTTTTCCACTTTTTATATCACCACTGATTAATATACATAATGGTAATAAAATTTAGCTTTCTAGTGCTAACGGCCAGTGAGATATCCGCAGACGGAGGGATAAGTGGAGTGACTTGGCTAACCGCTAAACTACGTATAAGGGTTCCTAGTTGACTACGGAGCCAAATATCTCAAAATGTTATTAATATCTTTTATGTAGTAGTAAACATACACGTCATTGTATCTTTGTCCTTGGCTAAGTTTATAAGTTTGAAAGTTACACTTTGTCTAGTTAACTAAGTACGAATATTAATATATATGACGACGTCAGCGACGGCGGAGCGATAGGGTCGTCCCCGTCTTGGTGTGGTGATAAGGGTCCATTTGGTAGGTGGAATTTTGAATTAAAGCACGAAGTCTAAATATAGCCTCAATTCTATAGAGGTAAAACTAAATAGGATATAACAACTGACAATAACAATTTAAATAGGCAAACCGACAGTTTCGAGGAGAAGTGCCCTGGTCCGGGTCTCAATCCGTAGTGACCATTCTTTTTTTTTTTTTTTATTAATTTATAAACCAGCGCTTGACCGCAAGCCCGCCTGATGTTAAGCAGTGACGCAATCGTTGATGGTAAAGCGCACTAGTTTATTAAGAGCCTATTCACTCTAGCCTTGAAGACACTCAAATTGTAGTCCGACGGAAACACCGCCGCCGGCAGATTGTTCCAGTCCCTCGATGTACGCGGTATAAAGGAGGACGCGAGACGCTTCGTCCGGATCGTAGAGGTGTTAACAACATAAGGATGGAAACTCGCAGTACGACGGGTCGTCCGATGGTGGAACGGAGATTGGGGAATTAAATCGTGCAATTCCCTCGCACACTCCCCAAAATGTATCCTATAGAACACCGAAAGGCTGGCTACTCTACGCCTGTGCTCTAGGCTTTGGAGACCAACTCGAGTTAAATCAGGGTCACCAATCAATCCCCGCATTCGACAATCCCCGCTTTTTAAAACGCCGCTGTACACGTGCCGCCATTACAAAATAACGTCAAATTGTTTGCCCCCTACTACTTAATCAAATGAGCAATTTTTATTTAAATGATATCGTTATCCACGACATATAAAAAGCAATATGTACTTCTGCTAATACCTAATGTTTAGGTAATTCACCAGTGTCTTTTAGGCTAGTTACTACTACGTCAGTGTTTCATTTATATCGTACTTACACACTTAGCTACGTACGCATTTGGGTACTTATCAGTCTCATACAAAGCTTAACTACTCCACCCAAAATTGTATGGAGGACTGATTATTTTTTCGCGATTAGGATGATGGTCATAGAAAGTTGTTTAGTTTGATGATCTGATCCTTACCTTCCTTGATACATCATAAAATGTATACGCTGTATACAATTTATTATACATACAAATTCCATTACACGAATAGTACGAAATGGAAGTTGAATGCCTAACAAATTTGATAAATGTTTCTGATGACTGATGTTGTTTATATACAAATCGCGGAAAATTGTAGACCTTAGTATACAAAATGGTCACCTATTCACGAATGAACCGCGGCAAGCGTAGCTTAACCAGATCGAACGATCCGGGCGGTTGTTATTACCTACCACAAGCCCCATTAAAATTCTGTTATCGAACCCAAATAACATCGTAAAAGATTTTTGAGGTCACTTAATGGTTGATTTTGGCCGTACTTTATGGCAGTTATTTTGGGCGACTCATTGTTTGACGAAATGTAAGATCCCAATATAGCAGACAACAGGGCTAAGCAGTTTTATTTTTATTATCTAATGACTCCTAATGTTCCTATAGCTATGGATCATTAGGAACCTCTTTATAAAACTTACTATTAACATCGTAAAAGATTTTTGAGGTCACTTAATGGTTGATTTTGGCCGTACTTTATGGCAGTTATTTTGGGCAACTCATTGTTTGACGAAATGTGGGATCCCAATATAGCAGACAACAGGGCTAAGCAGTTTTATTTTTATTGTCTATTGACTCCTAAAGTTCCTCTAGCTATGGATCATTAGGAACCTCTTAATAACGATTAAACTCACGATTTATATGGCCGCTACGTTCGACGATTAGTCGTAAACACCATCCATATTCGATGACTTATAACTTATTAATCACTGCTATATATGGATTTCGTAATGGATCATCTGTATTACGAGATCCTTTACATTACTGTTGTGAACATTGATTCTAAACTAGCTTTTGCCATCGACTTCGTCCGCGTGAAAGAAGAAAATAAATTTTGGGCTAAACTATGAAAGAGCCTGTCAAATAAAACAAAACTTATTATTATTATTTATCAATTTATTTATGCCGTTAGCTATGTTTGTACCAAAGAACTACCAAGTTCCAGAGACTTGCGAGTTAAAATAAAATATTAAGCTTCATAATAAGTTAAAACAAAGAACCCAATTTTCCGTTTATTTATCAGGTGATAAATAAACAGAAAATTGGGTTCTTTCTGGATTTACTGTTTCCCAAAGCGCAGGGTTAAGACCCGATGGATTGCCCATCTATAATATGAGTATATAACTTATTATTTTCTGCTACACACGAAGGTCCTAAACGGATCATTTGTTACTGGATGACTGCATCAAATCACTATTATAAAAATATTATCATAGTATTATTTACCATTGTTGTTAAATACAACACAAAGAATATCAATTAATAATAATTATTAATGGCAGTTCATACTTACTTGTTTTTTTCGGGGATATTATGTCATTTTCTATTTTAAAACTCTCCCATCCGACATGGATGTGGATTCCTATAATTAATTACCGATTCTCATTGAAGCTTATTACATTATTATAAGTCATTATAGTGAAGTAATTAATTATACATTCTCTTATTGTTGAGGTCCATAACATTACTAGCTGTGTCAGCGACTTCTTTCGCGCGGATATCGGATTATAATACACTAGCGGCCGCCAGCGACTGCGTTTGCGTGGTTTAGTTATGCTCCGCTCCTATTGGTCGCAGCGTGATGTTATATAGCCTAAAGCCTTCCTGGATTAATGGGCTATCTAACTCAAAAACAATTTTTTAAATCGGATCCGTAGTTCCTGAAATTAGCGCGTTCAAACAAAGAAACTCTTCAGCTTTATATATTAGTATAGATAGATATGTATTGTGTATTTACTAATTATTTTACTCAAATAAAAGTGCGGTTCATTTTAGTCCACTGGGGCTCGGGGTCTATGTGAGTGACTTCGCGCGGTTTCTCCATTACCTGACCCCTTTACTCTGAGCTTTTACAAAATTTTAGTTTATATGCACTGTATCAAGCCACTACAATATTAAAATTTCTTGAATAGATTTTTAACTTCATCAGTGTAAAATTGAGGTTCAAGATGGTAGGTTGGTTCACCTCTTATTGTAGTTATTTATGTATTCGATCATGAAATGAATAATTTGGTGAGCTCAAGAAGAAAAAGCAAAGGGCCGTACTTTGATTAGGTTAGGATGTAAAAACTATTACTCGTTAATACTAATAAAACTAAAGAGTTTCTATTTTTGTTAGTTCCCTATACGTACCCAGTACCAGTCCGATTACTGAAATCCGTGTCGACAGACCAATTTTAAGGAAGACTAAAGTCTACTTAACATAAACTTAACATAAAAAGCCCTTAAGAGCCAGGCAAAATAAAAATAAAACAGTCAGAGAGAACGAAAAAACGAAATAATAGCGTGAATGTCGCAATGTGATGGCGGGTCCCGCGAGCAATTTTAGTTTATATGCACTGTATCAAGCCACTACAATATTAAAATTTCTTGAATAGATTTTTAACTTCATCAGTGTAAAATTGAGGTTCAAGATGGTAGGTTGGTTCACCTCTTATTGTAGTTATTTATGTATTCGATCATGAAATGAATAATTTGGTGAGCTCAAGAAGAAAAAGCAAAGGGCCGTACTTTGATTAGGTTAGGATGTAAAAACTATTACTCGTTAATACTAATAAAACTAAAGAGTTTCTATTTTTGTTAGTTCCCTATACGTACCCAGTACCAGTCCGATTACTGAAATCCGTGTCGACAGACCAATTTTAAGGAAGACTAAAGTCTACTTAACATAAACTTAACATAAAAAGCCCTTAAGAGCCAGGCAAAATAAAAATAAAACAGTCAGAGAGAACGAAAAAACGAAATAATAGCGTGAATGTCGCAATGTGATGGCGGGTCCCGCGAGCAATGGGGGGTTCGCCGCCCGGAAAGGACAGGCCCAGGACGCCGGTGCGTTGCATTCCACGCGTGCCTCAAAGAGATAGAACATCGTGAGGGAGTCCACTAAGACTAACGCCTTCTAGGGCCGCAGATTTTTCAGAAGAGATATCGTGGTCCCTGGCACAGACAAAAAAGAAACAGGGGTGGGTTTTAGTCAATAAAAGTCTAACACGCCTTTCCGTTCTGGCTACAGCGGGAGAGGTCATTTTATGATTTCACAGCTAAAAAAAACTAAAGAAAAAATAGCCTGCCGAATCGGTGCGGTGGAACAAACATTTCATGCGGTCATTGTCGCTGGCACAAGCAAGTTAATATGCATAGAATCTCTAAAAATATAATGTCTATGTATATATGGCTACTTACATATACATATATGTATATTATATTGGTTTTTTTTTAAAATTATTATAAACTAGTGCTTGACCGCAATCCCACCTGATGGTAAGCAGTGATGCAATCGTTGATGGTAAAGCGCGCTAGTTTATTAAGAGCCTATTCACTCAGAAAAACTGAGCGAATAGGAAGGAAGACGGCAGTTGAGTGAGGTGATGCAATGTTAAACCGAACAACAAGTCAATCTGTCAAACAATCCTTTTAAATAATTCCCCATATTTTGACCAGATTTTGACATATCTTTATCGCCTAGATGAGACTGTCGTCAAATATTGAATGGTTTAAATTACAAGAATTGCTCCTCCGTTTTTTTTTTTCTTTTTCACCTTCTAGTAGATAGTGCAGCTACTTATGCTTAATTATTATGTCCTAATACATTTTGCAATAATAACAGTGTTCTTATAGACTGATCATATGTCAGTATATTCACTTCCTTATTACACTTGCCATTATGAATGGGTTTCTTGTATAAATCTCTAGCTATACTTAGCAGAATGATTACCATGATGTTACAGAAATAGATGGATGATGTCATGGAGTCGTTGTATGGTACCAAAATAGATGATTGATTAAGCATCTATTTTGCTACTTAAGAGATTAAGTAATGTACATATAAAAAGGTATATTTATCTCTATCTATTATGTTATAAAACAATTTCAAGTTGTGATTTAAATTTGCGGTCACCATGGGCGTTCCGCAGGGCTCAATTCTAGGTCCTTTCTTATTTTTCATTTATATTAATGACCTATCTCATCATGTGAGGGATAATCACAACATAGTATTGTTCGCGGATGACACTTCTCTTATTTTTAAAGTCAAGCGTCAGCGAGCAAATTTTGAAGAAGTTAACAATGATTTTTCTAAAGTTGTCCATTGGTTTAATGTAAATTAACCGTTTAATGTAACCTTCTTTTAAATGAAAAAAAAAAAAAAAAACGAAAGTCATTAAATTTTCTACGCCAAATGTCAGGCAGCTAAGTATCAATGTTAAACTGAATGGAGTAGAGTTGGTCCCTGTCGAGTCGACAGGTTTTCTTGAATTAACTAATGACGCCAAGTTACAATGGGTCCCTCACGTTGAGAAGCTGTCGGGTAGACTCAGTTCTGCCGCTTTTGCTGTTAAGGAAATTAGATAGATAACTGATGTAGATACAGCCAGAATTTTTTATTTTAGTTATTTTTATAGTCTTATGAGTTTTGGGATTCTTCTCTGGGGAACTTGTGCAGATATCAATACAATACATATATAGATAAACATCCAAGACCCAGGCCAATCAGGAAAAAATCGGAAAAAATTCTATACCGTCATAATATTACTACCAAACAACAAGAAAATTCATGTCGCGCATTATATTATTATTGTAAAAGTTTAAATAAACCCATTTTCGCTAAAAGTCTTTGTTTGCGCTATTATCACAAACATTTGGTTTATGAAACTACGGCAAAAGTGAAACTTTTTTACTACGATCAGCTGCTGGGAACTATAGGCGCCGCCATATTGGTCTGACTATCTGACGAGCGTCTTTCACAACTTCGCGGCCGACCATCACGCGATATGCCACACACAGACTAAAAAGTTTGAGCCGATGTAATAAAAGTTTCACTATAAAATTGTAGGTATTACTAGAATTTCAGTAATATTATCGAGAAAATTGTGTGGGACTACAGTTTAATTCGATTCCTGATGATTAAATATGTATGATTTTAAAATGAACGTAATGTGTTTTTTGATCTGTTTGTTAAGATCAAACTGGTTTTAAATAATTTTTGTTTTGAAGAATATATCAAGCAATACCATCTACCTGCGACTAAAATACCATTTAAAAATAAGATAAACCGTTAAAAAGTTGGAACAAAAACATTATAAAATACATTCAGTGTCAAATTCGTTGCAAACGTTTTTGATTCATTTGATAAATAAAACTCTCAAGGAAGTCTGCTTTCAAGTTATTGCTATAGCACAAACAAACAATTTGTAGATTGCAACTTTTGAGGATATGCTGCCGGTCTTCTGGGTATGATGATATAGATGTCAATGAGTACTTTGTGGCTACTCCTGCACTAACGGCATGGTACGGCATGAGATTTTTGTTAGATGTAAAGAAATAGAACTTAATAGTTTGACAATAACATTGAAATTTCAATGATAATCATTAGTATTTAAAAATCAGATGTGGTTTGACAGGGCGCATGTTCTGTCATTAAAATTTGATTTTTATTTTCATACAATTAAGGTATATTTCCTGTTCGTTGTATAAAAATCTCTTGCGGTACAATGGAATATTGTTTTGACATTGTATTTTCTATTTGTATAGCTAGTTAGTCTTAAATTTATTTCCTAGAGTAAATAGTTCTGTCATAATTACATATCCATATGTAGGTAAAGTTATACTCAATAGGTATTACTGTTAAGTTAGGTTATTATTCCTTTTCTTGTTTAGCCAGATGAGCGTAAACTCGTCGATTGAGTAAAGTAAAAAGATAATGAGTAGAAATGCCAAATACATCTATTACTTAATTGTAACAAATATTTGATTTGTATAAACTTTTATAAGCATTATATAGTTGGCGAAGAAAGTGTGTTTCGGCCTTAGGTCCTCGAAACACAGAAAAGACTAAGACGCAGACTGGAAGCGGACACTTGTCTCTACATAATTATGTATGTTTTGCATCGCGAGACTTCTATACATTTTGTATTAACGGGACGCGGTAGAGACAAATGTGCGCGCCCCGTCTGCGTCTTACACAGTGTGTCCAGCGCCTTATGTGTATGCATTATATTAAATACTCCGTTAAAAAATTAAATTAAGAAAATGTATCCATACCACGTGAAGAAAAACCGTTGGGACTTCTTTTAAAGGGACTTGAATTTGTGATTATCTTGTACACGAAACGAAGAATAATTGTTTAGGTAGTTTATAAGAGCAGGTGGCTCAGTGTTAATGACCGTGACTAACGATTTGTAGGTCATAGGTTCGAACCCGGAGAGGCGTACTTTCTGTAAATAATTTTGGCACCACTGCTGCAAAACAGTAAAAAAAAACAGTCAGGAAACCGACATGTGCTAGAATAAAAAATATCTAAGAGATGTGAAACCAAACATGTGTTAGCAAACCCGCATACACCAGGCCGAAACGATAGGGCCGTCACCGGCCCTATCGCTCTCTCCGAGAGTAGCTCGTCGGTACCACCATGTCACAGAACTAAGTATTATGACAAAAATTATTTACCTCCGGAGTGGATCACGATCCAGTTCCGTTTACACAGAGATTGGGAACATTATAGACTAAATTACACTTATTAAGATGTCTATTTATCATCATCAACCTTTTTATCGTCCCACTGCTAGCCACAGGTCTCCTTTCATACAGAGAAGGATTGAGCGTAATCAATGCGTTGCTCAATGCGGGTTGGCGATTTCAGACTAAAGTCCAGGTTTCCTCAATATGCTTTCCTTCACCTTGTAATCAATCATTGGTGTCTAAATGTAGTAGTTGTATTAAAAAGGCTTCTGCTAAAAATATAACAGTAGGTGGCAATGTCCGCTATAATTTGAGTATACTGTTTTTTTTTTTTTTTCATTTTAATATCTTACGCAATAGTAAAAATATAGTTTAAAAAACTAACAAAATCATGCTTTTTTAGAATATCAAACTTAAAAGATAAAATAAAAATTTAATATAAGAATCAGCATCGCCATACAACGTGGCAATGCTGCCAGCCTTTTGGGCACGTTTCCTGTTGACAGCGATGCGGATGAATTTTTTGATGCCCTCTAGTTATTTCCATTCCTCTTTTATATACTTGTACATATTTTTTTTTGACTTTTTAAATTTGTAAGTTAATCAGTATTAAGATAAATTTGTATGTGCATAATAGAGTAATAATTTATGACAATAGTATATAAACAATACTAGTAATATGAAAAAAAACGAGTGTGCTTATGACCACACGACTGAAGTGAAACTTCTTTCGCTCCATCTGTATGTATATATATGTGTACAATATATACATGTATACACATATACATATATTAATTTTCTATAAATATTTAAATTTATTTCATGGTTTCATTGGTAAATTAATATTTTTGCATAGATCTCCTATTTTTATTGAAAAAAAAAAAAAAAAGTGGATTCCCTCGGGGCCAAAAGGTCGGGCTCCTCCTCCTGATTCAGGGGACCCCAAACTCGGGTAGTCCACGACCTCTGGTTCCCGAGATAATCCACGGGGAGGTGAGGTAACTAAAGGGGGTCGGGGGGGGAGAGGTTTCGTGGGGATGGGTGGGAGGGGGTAGTGGATTCCCTCGGGACCAAAAGGTCGGGCTCTTCCTCCTGAATCAGGGGACCCCAAACTCGGGTAGTCCACGACCTCTGGTTCCCGAGATAATCCACGGGGGGGTGAGGTAATCAATGAGGGGGGTCGGGGGGGAGGTAGTTTCGTGGGAATATTAAGGGGTGAGGGGGGGGGGGGAGAGTAAGGGAGGGGGGATACAGGAGGGACTGTGAAGTAGGCGGTACCAAATTTTATGTTAACTGACCCCCTTAATGGTTGTCAGTCAACATAAAATTTAATGTATAGTGTTAAGTGTAAATAAATAAATAAATATATCCGTGTCACAAAATTAAAACAAAAAAAAAAATTTGCATAGATCTTCTATTTTTATTGAAAAAAAAAAAATCTCGTTGTAGACCTTGTAGTACCAAGCTCGCGCCACGGGCGCCTCTGTGCTTATATCCCCCACTTAACTTCCGTTCGCCTTGCCCGATCATTTTTCGTAACGCTTTCGCCAGCTTACTCCCCAAGTCAAGCGTGCCTAAAGAAGTTTCACTTCAAAAAGCGTGAGGCGCTTTGTGCCATAATTTTTGTATATTAAAATTATTTTTAACTTTTTAATTTGATATTCTTTAAAAGCATGTTTTTTTAAATTTGTTAGACTATATTTATTTTCAACTTTTTAGTTCGATATTCTTTTTTAAAATTATATACGGATAACACGAACGCTTAAGTGGTGCTCATTTGTTTTTAACAAACTTTTCTTGATCTCCAACAGACATAATAGCAAGTGCTAAAATTCGTAATGATACGTTACCCAAGTAACTAAATCTAAATCTAAAACTAAATCTAAACTAAAAATACTTTGCCTGCACAAATTAATGTAAGGTAAGGTTGAAAAAATTTTGAGTTAGAGACGGACAAACAAACATAAAAGTGAAGCTAATAAAAGCATGTAACAAAAAAAACTTACACTACACGTGTAAGTTTTTTGGTAACATTAATGATATTGTGAACACGTATGTACAATATTTCGTTTTTCGAGTGCCTTTAGTTAGAATTACTACACTCATTGCTAGAAATTGCTTCCACGTATTTCAAATGGCCCTGGCCAGTTAACATTTGCTCTGAAGATATTTTTCTCTTCTTTTTTTGGTGTTCTGCATGTTTAAAGTTGGTAGATTGGGTTTAGAAATGAAAAATATAAAAAAAAAAATAGATTTCTTTACTCAATATTAAAAAATATCGAAAATCTTCTATAACTACGCAAATTAGACTTCATGCATATAAATGTTTTGTATTTAGAAAAAAATCTTATAATTATGTGAATTTTAATTGTTTTAATTACTCGTATCATTCAGATTCTTCTTTCCGTCTCATTCCTGTGTTTTTTTTTTTTAATAGCGCAATAACGTAGTTCATTAAAACAGTAAAACGTTTCTAGTTTTCAAAGCAACAATATAATGCAGATAAATGAATAAGTATAACAATTTAAAACGGCTTTCTATCACATTTAATAAAACATGAATATAAATCCAATTGCGCAATAAATATAAAATCATTTGGAATGATAATTGTATCCTGTGGTGATAGTGCCTGATACTGTTAGCCTGCGTGATCCTACAGCTGAATAAAGGCTTCTCTTCAAGACTTCCATGTCTTTTGATCTAGGGCTAAAGCAGGCCACTGGTCGTTCTTTTTTCTCCAGTTTGTCCCGTCATCTTCTATGGGGTTTGCCACGACGCGTTCATTACCGTATGCCCAATAAACTGTGGCCCAATATTATTAAAACATAATAGAATATTATGTACACTATATAGATTACAGAACATAAATACATATATACTACTACGTAGAACCCTGACATTTAGAATGATATACCTAGTTAATAAAAATAAAAACACAATAGCACCAAGCATATTGATGCTATTGTATTTTGATCATTACTTTTTAACGCCATCTGCTGAAATTCCACTGCCAATTATATAATTAGCCGTGAGATTTTAGCAGATGGCGTTCCGTTTTTTCTCTCTGTTCCTACAAAATTAATTATCAAAATTATATAGATTAAGAATTTCATATTCATTCTAAAAGCTACCCACTATTATTTAGAACATATTAGTTATTATGAACTGATTGACGAATTGCTGTTAAGCAGTGAACCTGATTACTGTTTTAACTGGACAATAATTAAATATATTATGTAATAATAGTATTTTCTATTTTCTAATTATTTTAAAAAAGAAATCGGCTATTTAACATATTCATACGGACATTGTTCGTTTAACTGTATTAGGAAAAAAGTTTAGTAGTCGACACATCTGGTGTAGCATAATAAGTTATTTTTAGCACTGAAGGTGTTATGTATGGTAATTAGCATTTATAATTTTCTGTTTTTTTCTTAACATAGAATAAGATATCATTCTAGCCAACTTTCTGTTCCGCCATTTTGTTTCTACAAAATTATGAAGAGTGTATTTTGAATAAAAAAAAAACCGACCAAGTACGTGTCGGACTCACGCACAAAGGGTTCCGTACCATTGATATATAAAATTAAAGAATTTAAGTTATTTGTATGAAAGATTACGTGTTAATAAGGGGTTTACAATTTACGAGGTATTAAAAAAACTACTTACTAGATCTCGTTCAGAATAATTTTCGTTGGTAGTTTTTATAGTAATGTACATCATATGTTTTTTTAAATTTTTCATTTTCTTATTTTAGAAGTTAGAGGGGGGAGGGGTGGAGCAACTTTTTTCCACTTTGGAAGCGTCTGTCACGCAAACTATTCGGTTTAGAAAAAAAATATTTTAGAAACCTCGATATCATTTTTGAAGACCTATCCATAGATACTCCACACGTATGTGTTTGATGAAAAAAAAAATATTTCAGTTCTAAGTATGGGGAGCCCCCAATATCTATTATTATTTTGCCATCAAAATCTTAATGCGGTTCACAGAATACATCTACCTACCAAGTTTCGACAATATAGCGCTTATAGCTTCGGAAAAAAATGGCTGTGACATACGGACGGACAGACAGACATGACGAATCTATAAGGGTTCCGTTTTTTGCCATTTGGCTACGGAACCCTAAAAACTGCACAATTCAAAAGAGTAACAGAGACGTCTATACAAAAAAAAAAAAAACGAAATAGATAAAATATATATACCCCAAAAATCTTAGTCATAGGTATGACGAATCTATAGGGGTTCCGTTTTTTTGCCATTTGGTTACGGAACCCTAAAAACTGCACAATTCAAAAGAGTAACAGAGACGTCTATACAAAAAAAAAACGAAATAGATAAAATATATATACCCCAAAGATCTTAGTCATAGGTAGAGTTAGTAAAAAAGCCAATCCAAATGTCAAACAAACAAAAATAGTTAGAAATAAGTGAATAAATAAGGGTACAATGTACAAGTTATTTCTGTACTGTGACTAGTATTAGTGATTCAACTTAAGGTCAAACAGCCCAACAAGTCGATGGTGGCCGACATAATGTATTGAATGAACAATTCATGAGAGCTCATGTTTCTACTAACGTAGGATACGTCGTTTAACTTAATGCTGACCAGCAAATTGTTTAGTTAACATCTTTATGTTGCTGACGGAATTATATCATGCTAAAATCTCTAAAAGGACAGAGAGGAATTTTGCTTTTTTGTGTTATGCTTGTTACCTACCTATATTCGGGTCAAGACTATTGATGTCTTTTATAGATGTGGCTTCGGAATACGAAATAGTTTATTTTAGAGGCCTTATACATAAATAGCATATTATCTACCCACAATTAGCACATAAGTCTACTTTCAGTGAGAGGAAGCAGACTGTAATCCAGCATGAGGGCCCAGTGCCGGCTAGTGAATCATCATCATCATCTCAGTGTTAATCCCAGTCGCATCCAAAGCTTTTTCAGCTTTGGAGTCTGGGGTCCGCTTTACCAGTCTAACTGCTGATTTTGGCTAAACTTCGATATTTTCCGTGAAGCGACTGCCGTTTGACCTCACAACCCGAAGGCGATATCGAAGTATTGCAGTTAGACTAATTGTTGGACTTTTGAGGACTCCAACAACCCGTAACAACTGCCATTAGATGTTCGTATGGCAACCGGGACCAACGGCTTAACGTGCTTTCAGAGGCACGACCAGACCAGTGCAAATATTCATATTCATGCATACAAATATTTGCACTGCGCGGGGATCGAACCCGCACACAACACAGTGCCGGCTAGTGGATGTCTGCGAATATTTTGTTCCAGAACATGTCAATTTCCTCACAACGTTTTTATTTTGCCGTTTTTATAAGTGCAGTGGTGATGAAATACTTATACATTTACGCAAATTAAAGCACCTAAATCATAATAATCATTTAATTTAAGTAACACTGACTCATACACAATTAAAACACACATAGTCACATTACACATACAACACACAAATCAAAAATATTAATACATTCAAAAAATATTACAATATTAAATCAAAAATTATTAAATAAAACAATAAAAAGATATAATTACAATGGCAATTGAGTCACATCAGCCAACCACATGCCGTTTACAACAATAGGAGATGATGGAAAAATCCCCGCACTCGCCGCACCAGCGACGCACTTCTCTTGCGCATAGTGGCGTGGAAGCAATCCACGCGCGCTTCCGCAAACATAGCCGACGCACTGCAATAGCGAGGGAGCGCCAACAACATCCTGAACACGTTGTTGAACTGAACACAAAGGGCGCTGAAAGACTGTTGTGTATAGTCAGTCCACAAGCTGCACGAGTATAGTGAAATGAACCAAAGACCTAAGACCTATCTCGTGACTCGTATGTCGCGGTCGTTACCACCGGCAGGGTGATTACGTGACACATTATCAGTAGCAATGGGTCTAATTTTGAGAGTTCAATAACATTCATTGCGTTTTTTACGTTGTTGAGAGGACACGTTTTCGGAACATATGGACCAATGGATTAGCAATTAGTTTCAAAATGGTTCCAATTGATAGTAATAGGGTCTGGGCGGGAAAGTCAAGCTGAGTGTCACACTCATTTTTCATTGGACTTTTAAAATTATTTATAGTGTTGTTTACTAAATAAAGCGCGTGATTTATGTAGTAAAAAGTGCATTCAGTGAATAATTTATAAAGAACATTGAAATATTGTAGCATAGTGGCATCATAACTTTACGCCAAAACCCTCCTAGTCGGCTCACGCGGGAAACGAAATTATATAAGATAAAACAACCAACTTAAAAGACTTTTACTAATAAATGTTTGTACTAAGGCTCGAATTTAAAGTGTTTACATAAATAAACAAATTGTTCTCAAAATTTCCAATACCAGGAGACATTGGAAATTTTGTCGACAATTTGTTTATTTCTTTGCGAAGTAATGGGGCATCCTATTCCGAACTTAGCAATTGTAATGTAAGCAAGCATCGGTCGAAAAGGCAGTCGTTATATCAGACTTGTAAATATCTGTTATTTTAAGTGGAAATGCAAACGATGGTTCCGAAAAACTGAGGAAAAGTAAAACACGGTTGACTTGTTATAAGATGACACGGATTCCTTTCGTTTATCTATAGAGGATATTTAATAGGAAATTGGGTGTACTGTCAGACCGAGACACATGGCTGCAACAATTGGCAACTTAACAGATGGGTTTATTTCGGATCAGCTGACAATGTAAACTTCGCCGATAAATTTATGTTTAAGTTCAATTATTTTGAGGTAGACAGGTAACTCGTCTCCGTAAATTTATTTGTCTTTTAGTTTGTGCTAAATAAATATATTTTTGGCGCCGTACGGTGGACGGGTCTGAGATGTTGTGTTGCAGTGTATGCTGGATATGATGCACCAAATGTTGTTGTGTCGGGAATTTGGTCGTGTAGGTTCTCAAGGCGCAGTATCCTTGGTCGTGTTGTTGAGTTTAACATTGCATCACCACGCTCAAGTCCCGACTTCCTTCCTATTCACTAAGATTTTAAGTGATAGTGGCTTAATAAACTAGCACGCTTTACCATCAACGAAAAAAATGGTTCTATTTTCGGTTTAATTGAATTCAGCTGGATATTAGTACCTACTTTACATGGAGTGAAAGCCTGTCTGACTTCCACAACTCTGTTATTGAGGATCATGATTCCCCATGGTAAGAAGGTTAGACTTTCGGGCTTTTTGCCACTTCTAACGTATTCGTTACGTTGCTGTTCATAGAGCCTTGGAATACCAAAGGTCTGCAATGTGCTGCCGAGTTAATCAGCTTAACTTGCTTTCCAAGGCACGGAGTGTTCCTGGGAGGGTTATTGGTTGGTTTGGTATTCGATTTCGCTTCGCTACGAAGCGATGTTACATTGGCTACAGGCCCTCGTATGTTATAGATCGTCACCCAGCAACGGACCGACAAGAGAAAACCTGTTTGCGCTCATAGGTTTAAAGTAATAATGAATCTCTGATGATTGCGGATATAGACACCCCATACAGTTAACAGAAGAATGCTGCAATGTTCGCTTAGCTGGAGGAATAAGTATTATGGTGATGTTTTTGTGGATGAGTTCTTTGAGAAAGCGCTCGCTTACCACCAAAACCTAATTATTGACCGCAACAGTCCGTTTCATGGCAGACTTCTCCAATCAAGATAAGTACGGCCACACATCAAGCTCACTTCTGATTGTACAAAAAATCTATACAAAACGAGATCAGCTAAAACTAGCAACGTGGACCTACTACGTGTCTAATTCCAAAAGGTTTTTATAATTATTGGAAGCCCTTTCAAGTTATGACTATTGCGTACTAACAAAAGGAAGCTCTCAATAGGCTATATGATTGTTGTAATTGTTACAATAATATTATTTTCAATGCTTTTCATAAGCTTAACGTTATTACTCTCCATTTTATCGTATATGCGGTATCCGAGAATGTTCTGCTTTCCTGTAATTTTCATCATAGTCTCCGATTGTATACTACAATCATTTTCCCAACAAAATGTTGATTTACCGGCACTTAATAATTAATTATGATTGCAGAACACTTTTCATTTGGACATCAAAATAACTCAAGGACTGTTTCTCAATTGCAAGATTAACTTTAAAAAAAAACTTTTAAATGTAATTCATTAAGGCAGTCAGCAACAAAACATGGCATGTTTCAATAATGAATTTTTGGCACTTTATATAATAGGAGCTAAGAGTAGCGAATAAATAATCCGTACTGTTGTTTAATTAAACGGCATGTCCATTTCTATTTTAATAAAATATTTTGCTCAGTAATTAAGATTTCGAAAACAGAAGCATTAATTGACTTTTGTTGCTGACTGTCCACAGAATAAATAGTACAAGGCGGTACGCGGGACGAAATTTAGTAGCAGCGGAGCAGGAATGGGAGCGGAGGTAGAAAAATTAGTATTTACCTACTGAGTAAATACTACTACGTAAATACAAATTTTAGTATTTACAGTAAGCAACAAAAGTCCATTACCACTTTAGTTTTCGGAATATTAATTATTGAACAAAATATTTTATTAAAATCTTAACCGAAGTGACAATTAAAGAACAGGGGCTCTAGTTTGCTATTTTTTTTAAATTTTGTCATTCCAACACGATTCCATTGTCATTGTGCTGAAAAGTTCGTGGTCTGCTAAATTCATAATAATAATCGATCAATTATCTCAGTCGTCTCGTAATGCAATGGTGATAGAATGACATTGCCGTATTGGCATCATTATAAAACCCGTTAGTAGATATGATTTTCTGAAAACTACTACTCAATTTGAACATTTATTAATATGGAGTGGAATATCAGTGATTGAGTACTGAAAAGTTATAATGACGTCATTTTATTAGTATGTGGAGGCATGAGGAACAGGGAGTAAAGCTCACTCATCCTCCATAGGAAAGGGAGGATCCTCCGACCAGACGGGTGTTATGTCTGGCGGGCACTTGCCCAATGGTTGAAATTGGCAAGTTGTATGTATGCTAATTGCACGGTAAACTCTGATTGCGAGATGTAGAATTCGTGTGACGTCAGTATGACGCGTCGTTCATTTTGTGGCGTTTGTAGATACCGCTACAAGTACATTACACGAAACTTGTCAAATTAGATCATTATGAGTTCACTGATCGATCATTCTGACACTAATATAATAGCAGACTAGAGCCCCAGCACTATAATTCACTCTCTTCTTCAACTCTTCGCTTCGCGGAACATTTCGTATTAATCGAATTTTGTTGCTGATTGTACCTATCCCCTGTCAACCAATTTATAAGTAGCTGTATGAATTTGACATTTCCATTGTAAAAAGCTTAAAACAAAGGGAAATTAAACTCGACTCTGGGGAAGACATGTTGTAGGTAGTTCATACAGGCTGCGTTATATTTTACGGGCTACTTTAACATGTTATACTTCTTTATGCTCGATTATAATTTAATTTTTGGTTTTTAAAGGTATTTTATGTACCTAAGTGAATTCCCTGGGGTATTGTTAAGGGACGCTTTAGGCCACAACATCGGCTGCCGGCAGAAGATACCACCCACTAGACTCTTGTCGAAGTCTTGCAGTTGTGTTGCGATGTGTGCCGGGTACGATGTGCCAAATGTTGTTGGGTCGGGAGTTTGGTCATGGAGGGTCTTCAGATCAATCTCCGTCTGGCGCAGCATCGTTGATCATGTTGTTGAGTTTAACATTGCATCACCTCGCTTAAAAGTATTTTTGACACATTAAGACTGAAATCAAAGTATGAATCTGCTTAAAATTATGAGAGTTAGATGCGTGTCGCGGGTTCTATTTCCGCACGAAACAAATATTTGTATGGCCTTCAAGTAATTGTTCCGGGTTTCCCTGTTTGTGTATGTGAGTTTATGTTTATAAACCCACCTACGATACAGGAGAAATTAAAAAAATGCCAAAAAAAAATAATTAAGGTAAAATTTCTGACACGAAGAGCGCAAAATCTTTAAAAAGTAATAATATTCCTTTATTCCAACTCATTAAAGGACTATGGCAATCATTTTAGTCATTAATTTCGCAACATGTTTACAAAAAAAAAAAAATACAAAAATTACATTTAAAAAAATTACCACGCAGGGATTTTGCGAGCCTTCCTCATGAAACGTGACCCTATCACGTTTCCTTTACCTTTCTATTTCACTAATTTTCAAAACATACACGCCTGGGTAGCAACGCACTTTATTATTATGTAACTATAGAGTATAAGGGATGTGATATATCGCGGTTTCAGATTCGATTACGGATATGTCATCCAATGTAATGGGCGGCTCTTTCGATTTTATGCTCGAATATTATCGGTGATATCCGCATGGTACGTGAACTTGTAAATCCACTGATAAGTCAGAATTTAATGAGCTAAGCGAGTGCGGATATTACATACATACATATATTAATTGCATGATTTACAGAATATGATTTACTGTGATTTATTATTTTATTCTTACTTTTTTGTGTTGATGATGTTTTTTATATATTTTCTATAAGCTTATGTAAGCTCGTAGACAGCGCAGGAAGGTTGAAATACTTAGTTGCAACTTCTGACTGTATAATGTAGTATTTCAAATTATAGGTGTAGATTTAAATTTGAAAAAAAAGAAGAGACAGAGGAGCATTATACAGTATGTTAAGAAAACCCTGTCCGAACCATAAGGATAATAAAGGTTAGGTAAACACATGACCAAATATAATATAAAATTTTACGTAATCATCATAGTACCAATACAAATGAATTTTGAAATAATCTTTTTTTCCCGCGAATTAATTCCAACAACCCCGAAATTTGGTAATTTTTAAAAAAGTTACAACACCGGTATTATTATGAGCGAATAGCGATGCGACTACGCGCCGTGTGCCCTGCCGCCCGCCGCCCGCGGAAGGGTGCTTACGCACATTTATTAAGTTACCTCTTTTTGCGAAATAATATTTATTTTTAGGGGTATGTTTTTTAAGTTTAGCTCCGTTTTGAATCCATTAGTAGAATCAGTTATCGATACCTAACAACACCTTCACGGGTCGGACAGGGTTTTCTTAACAAACTGTATAATACCGTACATTATTTCGTAATTCCTTTCTGTTTCGAGTATCTAGGACTCATCTGATAATTTTTTCGGGTTACTTGCAGCCTAAAAATATATAGATGAATACGAATATTTTAGATGGAGCAACTCGCCCATCACAAACCTGGGTAACAGGATACCGCTGGTTAAAACTGCGTGTCAAACTTTGGCTTTTGACCACCCCGCAACAACTGTCAAAGATCTGTGCAAAACGGCCTGGATCGGCGACTTCACGTGCTTTCCAAGGGTCTTGATATATCAATGTGTGATGGATTGGCTGTCTATAAACCGATCGCAGTAAGAGTAGCGTTACCTTAAATTTGATCGACCCGTGTGAGAGTATTGGATGGAGTTTTATGTTATCTCTCAGATATGAATCAATCAATCAGGGAACTACCTAAATCTATGTATATTGTATATATTACCTATACTTTAATATATAAAGCTGAAGAGGTTGTTTGTTTGAACGCGCTATTCTCAGGAACTACTGGTCCGATTTGAAAAAATATTTTTGCGTTGGATAGCCCATTAGTCCAGGAAGAGTTGAAGCTATATAAACGCCGCAACCAACAGGAGCTGAGCATAAAAAAAAATAAAATGTATGCTGCATATTTTAGATGAAATGTTCAAATAATTAACTCCACGCGAACAAAGGTATTGGTAAACCGTATTGTTAAATTATTTTACTTCAAAGCATGCGCCTCAATCTGCACTATGTCCGTTTAGTGGATTTTGGCCCACTTCCTCTCACAGTCAGGGGGCATGTGTAGTGGAAATATTAAATTCTGATTATAATGTGTATAAGTAGTTGGTAATAATAAAACGTAGATTATTATAATAAAATTATATCATTTACCAAAAATGACAATCTTATGATATAATTTACAATACGAGCTGCGAATATTTTATTTTTGGGGCACATTCTAGCATCCGTGATCCGTTTAAATTAATTGTAGCGAAAATATACCTAGTGTCTTTTCTCAGAAATAAGACCGAAACAGAAAGCCAATTATTGTAATATAAAACGTTTAATATCTAGTTACTGTCTCAATTCGGCGACAAACAAAGTTTAGAATGTAAGGAAATTAGTGGTATTTTTGACAGTTTGAGATTAGCCTGTGAAAGATAATAAAATTACCAGAATTGCCCCTTTTTTGTTTGTTTTGTTTTGTTTGTTTTTTTTTTTATAAACGTTGCCCCTCACTAGGAATTTCTCCTGTATCGTGGGTTCTTTTACAAACATATAAACTCACATATACAAACAGCCAGACCCGGAACAACTACCTGTAGATCATACAAATATTTGTCCACTGCGGGAATCGAACCCGCGACACGCAGCTGAGCAGTCAATAGCCACCACTCTAACCACCACCACTCTAATACCACTGCTCTAACCGAAATCATCAAATGATCTCCCGCTCTTGGTGGAGCGTGAGGGTGTGTCAGACTTTTACTGACTAAAACCCACCCGTGTTTCTTCACTTGCCTATACGCCAGGGCCACGTTGCTTGTTTAAACAACTCGCAACCCTGACCTAGGATGCAACGTTCTTTGTGGACCCCGTCACGATCAGATAGAACCTATAAAGGCCATTCCATCTTTACCGAATTTATATAATTCTGTTAGATCCTCAGTGAGATACGAGTATACATCTACATTTTCAACCTTTTTATCGTCCCACTGCCGGGCACAGGTCTCCTCTCATACAGAGAACGATCGAGCGTAATCATCAATGCGGGTTGGCAATTTCAGAATTAAACTCCAAGTTTCCTCAAGATGTTTTCCTTCACCTTCAGTCATTGGTGTCCAAGATATACTTAGAAAGTACATATAACTTTAGAAAAGTTAGATTGGTACTTGCCTGACCTGGAATCGAGCCCGCGCACTCATACTTGAGAGGCTGGTGTTTTAATCACTAGGCCACTACGAGTTTTACATCTACATATTACGATTTTTGTATTAGACAGATATCGACGAATGGAATATCCAAGCCATTTTTGAAGTAGGTATTGTTGATGTTTTTCTTTGACATCTGTCGGAATATGTTAATACTTTGGAAAATTGTTTAATATATGTTGCGTGGAAGTTGTGGGACACCATACCTATACTGACATCAACAGCCGGATTTTTATAAGTTTCCGATAGTCTACCTTGCTAGGTACGAAGTCACTTCATTTTTTGCAAACGCTTCTGTCAACGAAAGTATTCGTAATGACGTAGTATGAACTGGTGTGTATTCAAAAATAAGGCTTAGTTCACAGCTTAGTGGTTTTGAGAGTACAATCCGACAGATAGTTTAAGAGATTGGCGCGTTCATATAAACTCTTCAGCTTTAGAGATTAACTTACGGAATGTTTGTTACATTTTTAATACATTCAAAGCACAAGTCCGTTCGTGTGTGGAGTACTGTAGCCACATGAGAGCTGGTGCTGCTAAATGCTACCTGGCAACTTTGCATTCGATAGAGAGGCGTACGAAGACGGTAATTGGCGACCCAGATTTAGTTCTAAGCGGTCTCCAAAGCCTGGAGCACAGGCGAAGAGTAGTCAGCCTGTCGGTTTTCTGTAAGATGCATTTTGGGAGAGCGTCCGCGGGAATTACGTGACTTAATTCCCCCACTTTTGTTTCATCATCGGACAACCCATCGTGCGGCGAGTATCATCCCTTACGTTATTCACACCATTATGGTTCAGACGAAGCGTGTCGCCTGGTCTTGTATACCGCGTAACTCGAGGGACAGGAAACATTTGCCAACGGTGGTGTTTCCATCTGACTAAAATTTAAGTGTCTTCAAATCAGGAGTGAGTAGGCTCTTAATAAACTAGCGCGCTTTATCATCAACGATTGCATCACTGCTTACTATCAGAAGGGATTGCGGCCAAGTACTAGTTTATAATACATATTAAAAAGCTCCACAAAATTCAAATAAAATGTAAGTAATGAACAGACAAATCGCTCCCGGATATCCAGCAAAAAAATAAAATACCTGAGTCGACATTCGCTGGGATTAGATCAAGTCGATGTCACAATACATGAAAACGAGAACTTTTTTATACGTTTCGTAGTCACATTTAAGAAAAGCTTCGGAAAATTGTTAGCAGCAGTCTACCTTTTGATAATAATATTTTTTCTTTCATCTTGGGATTATTTCCTTTGTGAAATTTGCTGTCACGTATTTGTTAGCTAGCATATATCTGAATTGGATTATGGAAATTACTTTTTCATGTAAGCGATATTGGATTTTTGTTTCAATCTTTAAGGTAATTTTTGAGTTTAATAAACAATGGAATACTTTAGCATTTCTTTATTTTTTAAACGCAAAAATTCCAAATTGTCGCAAAAAGTCCAATATGCATTGTCAATAATCTAATTATTGACAATGCATATTCGACTGTGTTTGACATAAAAAAAATATATTCACAAACATAATAACCAACTTCTAAAATACACAAGAAAGAGAGATTTGTTTTTTTCCGCATAAACAACACCCACATTACAAATATAAAAATAAAAAGAGATAAAAATCAACAAAAAAGACAACATTTTAAGTCATGACCTATACTCAAGCTTAAATAATGTAAAAAAAAATATTTATTGCCTGATATCAGGGCCAAAGACAATAGATTATTTGACATAGACAGAACAAATTAAATAATCGGTCCGTGATAAGTCCGATACAAACAGAGTTATAGATGAAGGTCCTTCGTGGTCCTTCGTTTTCGTCAGTTGCTCAAAATTAAGCGAAAAAGCGACGGAAAAAACTTGTAAGTAAAATCATCATGTCCTAGATTCACATCCTCTGCTCCCTTCCCCCATTAACTCATCATTTGCCTAGCATTTTCCCAACTAAGTTGAGGTCAGCTTCCAGTCTAACCGGATGCTAATAAACTAGCGCGCTTAACCACCAACGATTGCATCACTGCTTTCCATCAGGCGGGATTGTGATCTTAGTTTAGGTTCTGGTAATTTGCCATATAGGCGCATGTGCTACCGCTACCTTTATTAGGGCTGGTCGTACAGTGGTCAAGCACTTGTTTATTGTTATAAAAAATATGCTCCTGAATACCAGTATTTTAGATGGGGCAAGTGCCTATATGACCTTCACAGCCCAACAGACTGGTTAAATTAACCTTTGGAAGTCTTACTTTCCCTCTCAGCTCGTCCGCGATTGGTCTCAGTTCTAACCTAACCCATTTGTTCGGGGTGCACGTAATTGATTACATGTTCAACATAAATATCATCATCATCATCATCATTTCAGCCGAAAGACGTCCACTGCTGGACATAGGCCTCCCCCAAGGTTCTCCACGACGACTGGTCCTGCGCCTCCCGCATCCAGCGGTTTCCCGCGACCTTCACCAGGTCGTTGGTCCACCTTGTCAAATGGCCTACCCACGCTACGTCTTCCGGTGCGAGGTCGCCACTCGAGAACCCGTCGGCCCCATCGGACATCGGTCCTACGGGCAATGTGTCCAGCCCACTGCCACTTTAGTGTTGAAATCTTCGGGCTATGTCGGTTACTCTCGTTCTTCTGCGGATAACATCGAATACCTTTCAGGCTGTTAGTTAAAAGATAGGTGGTTAACTAAACGGCTAATTAACCCAGTTGGCTGCGAGATAATTATTTACATATACTAAGAGTTAGAAGTAATCTGTTGTCTCATTGATTACGCGTTACCGGCCTCACTATAATAGGGTGCCAATCATGTTGTAAAATTTTCAGTTTTAGACATATCTCCATCACTATTGAGTTACTACTGGCTTTGATTGGGTATCAAGTTTCATATCCTCACTTGTTTTAGTTTGTACCAAAATATTTACTTACTAAAGCCGAATTCAACTGAATAAATACTGAAATAATTATCTGTTTATGTACTCGTGCAAATACTAATAAATTATTATGTTTGTGGAACTGATTTCATAATGTAAATTCGGCACCCTTATGCTATATTGCTAATCCATTACTTCATATGTTCGAAAAATGTATCTGCTTAACAACGTAAATAACGTAATGAAAGTGGACTGTCGGAATTTAACCCATTGCTACTAATAATGTGTTACGCAATTACCCTGTGGTTTTATATATGTGTACTAATAACAAAGCTGAACCGTTTGTTTGTGAGTGTTGAATGCCCTAATCTCTGGGACTACCAGTTGGATTAGACAAAATATTTTTACTTTTAATACTCCAATTCTTGATAAAGGCGAAGGCTTATTAACCACATCCTTAGTTGCCTAGCAAAATGAAAAATAGAAAGAACGCTAAAATCTAGCCATGGGCGAGCAATACGATTCAACGAAGTGTAAGTAAGAAATTTTATACATACGAAGTCGCAGATAGAAGTTTGTAGTGAATATAATTAAAAAATCGCCAACTCGTCTAGCGCAAGCGTGCTGGTGAATGCCAGGGCCTTCTCTGTATGAGAAGATTTCTACGAGTATGCCTTGCAGTGAGACAATAATAGACTGATATTATAGATACTTAATACCAAAAGTCTTATATTGTTGCCATTTAATATTACACTTAAGTCTGAAAAGAACCAATAACTGATGGCCAGGTCATTAATCGGAATAATTTTGTGCATTTTGTCACCAAAAAAAAAACACAATCAAATTTTTTAAATCAAAATGCAGATTCCATTTGCGAAATCATAATATTACCATACTCGAACGACTTTTAATATCATAAAGCGCTATAATAAATGTCAGACTAAAACAAATTTCGCTTCGTTTCAACGCCTCGGTTTGTAAGAGTATTAAATATTCCGTAACACGATTAACGATGTAGGGAATAAGAGAAATGCGAATAATGTCACAGTCGTGACGCGCTTATTTGATTTGACACCAGCGTTCAGAGGGTTAATTAATATTGACATAAACGTGTAAGTATGTTTTTAATTAGCGATGGAATTATTGGTAAATTCATTCACGTGTTTATTCCTTTTAAGTTATAATAAATTTTAATGAGTGGTTATAATTAAATAAAGCTATCGCATTTGACCTACTACAGACATATAATGATTATACTATATATTAAATGAACTTTGATATGAAAGGTAATTATTTTATTAATTATTTCAGTACACAGCGTAAAACGAATGCACGAAACAACCTTACATTATAAGTAACACTCAACACTCCAAACCAGAAAAAATAATGTAGTGTAATAAATACTGTGTAAACACAACAAGAGAAAATTGAGAGGCTAAAATATTGAGTTCTTTTTTCATGGTAACTTTTATTTCAAAGTGAACAAAACAAAGCAGAAGTGGTTCAATGATAACAAATGCGTTTCTTTTTCTCAACTACATTTGGGTCGGCTTCCAGTCCAACCAGATGGAGCTGAATACCAGTTATTTTACACAAAGCGACTGCCCCATGTCACACACACTCCAGTTTCTGTTGGTTGCTCTGAACTCGGAAGTTGTACAGATATATATCTACATACATATATACATATATATATCCTACCTGGGACAGACAGTCCAACTAGGTACGTCCAACTTCGAAAATGAGAAGTCTCGTCGAATCCAGCTTGGCTGGGCAGCGTTCCGGAAGTTACGCTACATCTTCTCGTCATCCAAAATACCACAGTGTCTCAAGACCAGTGTGTGTTGCCAGTGATGATATACGGGACTGAAACGTGGTCGCTCATAATGGGCCTCATAGGAAGGCTTAAGGTCACACAAAGGGTGATGGGTGTTCTACTTGTAATGTGCCCCTCCCATTGCCACTTAAGTTTAGCGAATCGAAGAGCTATTTCGGTGACTTTGATACTTCTGCGGATCTCTTCATTTTTGATTCGATCGAGAAGAGAAACTTTTTTTTTTTTTTAATAATTATAAACTAGCGCTTGACCGCAATCTCGCCTGAAGGTAAGCAATGATGAATTATTGATGTTAAAATGCGCTAGTTTATTACGAGCCTATTCCCTCAAAAAAAAAACTGAGTGAATAGGAAGGAAGACGGTGCGCGGCGGTTGAGGGAGGTGATGCAATGTTAAAGCCAATAACACGAACAACGAAGCTGCGCCAGAGGGAGATTGATCTGGAGACTCTCCACAACCAAACTTCCGACACAACAACATTTGGCGCATCGTACCAGACCTCATGCCGGAACACGACGAATCGCTTGGCGGTAAGACTTTGTCTGGTGGGTGGTAACTTCTGCCGTTAACCAATGTAATGGCCTACCATCGAGAAAAATGCTTACCCTGCTTGTAGTGCTTTTCAAGACTTCTCAGTTCTTTTCCATCCACGTATCGATCGCGATAAGCGTAGACCTTCGAACGAATCATGTGGCTTTATTAGCCACGAGCGTAAACTAATATTCACCAATTCGACACTACGCGAGTCAAATGGAGGTACAAATTTCCTGACTTATTACCACTCATGACGTCATTGTACAATTCGTATGCGCATATTTACGACGCAAAGGTACGTTTTGAAAAGCAAAAGTTTTGCCTTCTTAGACATTCGAATCGCAATTGTCTCTTAAAATATGCGTGTTAACTGTTACTTGGTTTATTTTTAGCCGCTTTTGTAGGTATTGAATGAAATAGGAACTCATAATTTTTAATATGCCTACGTGATAGAAATGGTTAAGGTTTAAATATAGAAATGGTTAAAAAAAGATTTTATACAATAATTCATGCAAGTATGCATGCTTCATCGCTCTGGTGGCCTAGTGGCATCGGTCCCGATTTACGAGTTTTAGATCGCGAATTGGAATCCAGACAGGTATTCCTCTTTTTGCATGTAGTTTTGGCATAACTGCATTCTAAAACAGCGAAGGAAATAGTAGTATATGAAACTGTTACATAATGAGGGATATTATGCACGAGTGTGAGTTTAAAAAACGAGCGAAGCGAGTTTTTTAATAGTATCACACGAGTGTGTAATACCTAATTATGTACAGTTTCATACACTACTTTATCTAATCTTTAAGAAACAATAATAATCAATTATGTGTCCAGCGAAACACAACAACGACTCGCAATGCAAAGAAACGTATTTGGCGCCAAAATTCTGCACCCTGCATCAAAGCGCACGCGCCAAAGCGCGCGCAGCCACAGACAAAAAAATGAAATAGTGCTATCTATGGTTTGTAATCTGTACGGTAATGAAAAAAAAAATATTATAACATTATTTTGTTAGAGAAATAATGTTATAATTTAATTTTTTAATTTCCTTTCGGTATACTATGGGTAAAGTATGTCAATATAAACTCCTTTTTAGTTTTATATTTTTAATTTTTTGATATGAGAGTAGATAAATCTCTAAGAAACAAGCATATTGTCCTAGTATCAAAAAATAAAAGGACACGTGACATCCACCAACTCGCAATGCGTGGTAAATTATGGCCTAAGGACTGTCTCAGCAGTGGAAATATTATAGGCTAATTATGCTTTGTCTATTTTTCATTCGTAGCTCTTTAACAACCGTTACTTGTAGTCTCCAAAAGTCTGACAGTAGTCATACTTTGGGGTATCGTGTTATGCCTACTCTAGTTAAAACACTGGTGTTTAACAACATCCTGGAAGCCGAACCCAAAATAGTTGAAAGACAGCTTGGCAGATTGATTAATTTATAAGCCACTAAATCTGCATTTTATGTTATAAAACATTGTATTCACGGTGCGTAGTATGTGTATGTATATAAGCATAACGAGTTTTTATTTTAGTTTCTCAATAGAGAACTCTATGAAGTGAAACCGTCATTAAATTTCGATTGTAGAATGAAAGTTTAAGTGATAAGTTGCCAAATGATTCCTGATTTTCGGTGGTAGGCCATAACATTGGCTACCGGCAGAAGTTACCACCTACCAGATAAGGTCTTGTCGCCAAGCTTGTCTGGTGAAGCCGCACGGAGGACGGGTCTGAGCAGTTGTGTTGCGATGTGTGCCGGGTACGATGCGCCTAATGTTGTTGTGTTGGGAGTTTGGTTGTGGAGGGTCTTCAGATCAATCTTCCTTTGGCGCAGCATCGTTGGTCGTGTTGTTGGCTTTAACATTGCATCACCTCGCTCAACTGCCGTCTTCCTTGCTATTAGCTCAGTTTTTATGAGTGAATAGGCTCTTAATAAACTAGCGCGCTTTACCATTAATGATCGTATCACTACTTACCATCAGGAGGGACTGCGGTCAAGCGTTAGTTTATAATTATTAAAAAAAAAAAAAAAGTGATTCGTCGTGTTCCGACATGATGTCTGGTGAAACCGTACGGAGGACGGATCTGAGCAGTTATGGTTCGATGTATCCCGGGTACGATACGCCAAATGTTGTCGTGTCGGGAGTTTGGTCGTGGAGGGTCTCCATATAAATTTCCGACTGGCGCAGCATCGTTGGTCGTGTTCTTGGGTTTAACATTGCATCACCTCGCTCAACTGCCGTCTTCATTCCTATTCACTCAGTTTTTTTTATTGAAAAGGCTCGTAGTAAACTAGCGCACTTTACTATCAACGATTGTATCACTATCATCACATCATCAGGCGGGATTGCGGTTTTTAATTCTTAAAAAAAAAGAGTCGATCCTTTTTTTTTTCCCCGCTCTAGGCGAAGTAAAAGGGGCTGCCCGACTTTTACTGACTAAAACTGTGGCGCGTTCCATCACTTACCTGTGCGCCAGGGCCACGATGTCGCTTTTAATCCACCCGCGGCCATGACAGGAAATGAATCGGTCCTTGAATTTTATTGCATTTTTTGTAGGTATTGTCAGAAGTTTATATTGCGTGTGCGTGGATTTAATTACAAATTAAGTACGGCTTTAACACGTGCACAAGTGAAATAAATTATTTGTTCAAGCACGTTCAAAAACTTTTTATACACGTCAATCATATTTTATAAACTAGACAAGGTTCGCGATTCCTATTCGACTACTCTGAGATAAGAAATAATCTTGATGAGACGTGAGATCATACAGATTGGTGTCTGAAATAGTTACATTTGAATGGAGTTGTCTAGTCAGTGTCCTGTAAAGTAATGCATTAACATGATTGTTTTAATAATTGGGGCTAAAGTATGAAATTGCCGATTTGTACCAAATATCTAAATTGTTTATTTTTTAATTTTTCAACTATTTTATTTAATCAAAATAGTTACCATTATTATCTATACACTGTTGGCATCTAATAGGATGGTCATTTATGACTTTGAGATAGAACTCTGAAGATCTAGACTGCACAAATTGTGTGAAAACATTTTGTCCTGGAAACAAAACATCTTGTCACGTAGATAATACTAATAATGCACTCGAATGTTAATTTTGTCTTATCCTTCTGTATTTTATTGTGTATACATAAATAATAAAATAAATAATTGTCAAAAAGAAATGGTAGTGCGTTGGAGCAAGGTCTGGCGAAACGGAGGTCAAAAAGGTCTGCGAATGGTTTATAACTGCAGTCCCTGAACGCCCAAAATGGTTTCTTGTGTTGTATGAGGTTTGGCGTTGTCATAAAGCCATAATAATGAAGATGGCTTCATGAGTCGGGTCTCTTATACTACTACTGTCAACATTTTTCGGAGTTCGGCACAATAGACATCTGCCACTATTGGTTGACCAGATCGGAGAAAACTATACGAGTATAGAGAAAAAAATATAATAACACCATGCTGAAACTACCAAACAGTTACCTTTTTATTGGTAAGTTTTGTTTTAGGTCACTGTTGTGGCGTTTGACCTGGGGTCAGCCATTGATTTTTTCTTTTACTGTTGTCTTATATAATATACTTTTTATCACATGTCACAATTCGATCAAATATTTCTTCATTCAACAAGGCAAACTAAGTTTTAACACGCGTTTCTTTCTGCAGATCAGTTAAAACTTGAGGCACCCATTTTTCGTATTATTTTTATTTTATTGATTTGACGCAACTGAGTCAATATTGTGGGTAAGGTAACGTTAAACCATGCCGCAAATTCTTGGGTAGTTTGACTAGGATTGGCTTCCACAATATATCTCCCTTAAATCATCGCGGTGTCTCCGGCGGACTACAATTTGAGTGTCTTCAAGGCTAGAGTGAATAGGCTCTTAATAAACTAGTGCGCTTTACTATCAACGATTGCGTCACTGGTTACCATCAGGCGGGATTGCGGTCAAGCGTTAGTTTATAATTTATAAAAAAAAAATCGTTATTCACCCGTGTGGGCTGCTTTTCCTCGTGGCTCGTTCTTCAAATCGATAGCGTTTAAGCCAAAATCGTATGGTGCGTTCACTAGTAGACCCCTCTCCAAACGCAACGTTGATATTGCGAGCTATTTCTGCCGCGTTATTTCCGCGTTGGAACTGGTATTCAAAAATCACTTGAATTTTCGCAGTATCCATTGAATAACAAAAACAATTGAAAGTCGATATTCAAAAGTTTCTAAATAACAAAACGCCAACTTCATACTTTAACCTCTGATACCTACTGGTTACCAAGTATTAATAAGGGAAACCGATGGATGCGAGCAACAGTGCACCTCTATAGGTAGGAAGAAGATGAATTAATAATATTAATCCTATATTAATAATATTAATCCTATATTAATAATATTAATCCTATATTAATAATATTAATCCTATATTAATAATACTTGGTACAGAAAAAAATCATCGAACGGCTTCTCCCGCTCTGTGTCGAGAATGAGAGCATCGTATCACACTTTACTTAGCTAAAACCCACCCGTGCTCCTTCTTTTGCTTGGTCCAAAGGCCACGGTCTTTCTTACGAAAAGGTTGGTGTACGGTTTAATTTTAGCGGGACATTGTTCATTGTATGCATATTTCAATGTCAGCAATGCGTGTAATTTTGTAACATTATAATAATTTTAGCTCAAGGCCTTGACCACGCTCATTTACTCACAGCCACTTCATCATTCTATTTTTGTTAGATTATGAATTCTAGCAAAATTTGTGGTATATAATAGATGATCAAACGAACTTACCTGTGTGAAGTTCGATTATTATTATACAAAGTGCTTCGTACGGAGATATACATAATGTTATTTTACCGTGCACAGTTCACGAGTCACTCAGAAAATACGTACCCGGGTAACATTGAGATAACCTTTAAAGAATCTAAAAATGAATGAAGGATCATGCTAGAACACAGATGTGTACCTTTAAAAATTGCGTAGTTGCTGATTGAGTCGTGAAAATGCTTAAAAGAGAGTACCCTTTCCAGGGTTTTAAGATTGACTTTGGAAGTACATAGTATCGTAGTATAGTATCGTTGAGTTAGTATTCCATAACATAAGTTTCGAACTTACTTTGGGGCTAGCTCAATCTGTGTGATTTGTCCGTATATATTTATTTATTTTTATTTACATAAGATAGAGAAAAAATAAGCTTGGAAGTAAGATAGAACAGTAGTTAGTCAATACCAATTGAATTTAATTTATTAGTCCTTTAATAACTAAAAACTACTAATTTTATTTTCACACCAGCTTCAACCCGGAACCTCGTACAGGTGAAATTTTCTGTACCCCGACCCACTTCGTCGCATCGCATCGCATCGTCTGCATCTGCTTTCTTTTCACTTAACCTCTTTCGAAATTGTCTTCAGTTCCTAAGGGACATAGCGTAATGTTAAATAGCCTTCATCAATCACACTGGGCTATCAAATGCAAAAATATTATTTTTCCGACAAACCCGACTGGTAGTTCTCCAGAGATTGGTGCTTTTAAATAAATAAACTCTTCAGCTTTGTTATTAGTAGATATAGAAGATAAATCTCGATTTGATTCGATTCTTACATCGAGCAAAGTATGGTTGTTGTTTCTAAAATAAAACCAGAAAAGTGCCAGACTCGCGCTCGAAGGGGTCCGTACCATTAGATAGCTGTTTTTTTTTATTATAGCCGCAACAGAAATATGTTATCTGTGAATTTCAACTGTTTAGATATTACATGAAATACACCAGCGGGTCAAATTGGGTAACAAACTATCAGTAGCAATTGGGTTTAATTTTGACGGTTCAGCCGGCTCAGTCATTGAGTAGACACATTTATCAAAAACACAGTAGGGTTTTAGCAGTAGGGGATTTAACCCTCGGTACACGGAACCCTAATAATGACAATCAGAAATAACTGTATTTCAGTTCGTCAATATTAGGATTTCGTATATTCTGATAAACCACAATAGCCAAGATTTTGCCAAGAACCTCAGTTCTGAAATTTCTCAAACGTTGTAGATTTCCAACCTTACGTAAACAAATAAAATTCTTTATTATCATGTTAACGACTCTCTTGTTTTACGAGATGGGCAGAAATCCAAACTATTTGCAGTATCAACACTAAAGCAGGTTTGTAAGTTCATTGTTAATTAGATAATGCAAGGTCCTTTGTTGTGCTTGTAACGCGTTTTGAGTAGAGGACAAGGTTCATTACCGAATTGCGTATTGGGCTTGTTCATAAAATAAATCGAAATTGATGTAGAATAATTGTTATAGTTACTGTAACACACACTATCAGTAGCAATGGCTTTCATTTTGACAGTTCAACAACATTCATTGCGGTATTTAAGTTTTTGAGCAGACACATTTTCAAACATATGAAGCATTGGATTGGCAATTTCTTTCGAAATGATTCCAACTGGCGTTTTACGCAATTAGGGTGCTGGATGTTATTTCACTTAGACATAAAAAAGTGTTTATTGTTACTCATACAGGGAGATCATAAAACTAATTATAACTAAAAAATACTAAAATAAAAAAAGAAAAGAAAATTACATAAACGAGTAAAAAAATTAAAAAATAATTAGAACGTCCTATACGTGGCAAAAAGGCTTTTATCTCAGCAAGATGTTTCGACAGTTAAAATATAAATATCACAGGGCTAGATATTTTGGGTTACTTGGTACTTGCTATGTACATATGTGTATGCGCAGGGTTTTCAATTGGAAAGTTCAGTAATTTCGTTAAATTTGTCTTTTAGTCTATGACAAATAAATTTATATTATTCCTATCTTTCTTCGTTATGGTCCTACTATTAAGGACACGGAATACGTGTCTAGTATTTTTTGGAAATCTCACTGACGGACTAATTAGTTTTTTTTTAGTCAAATACCCTATTTATTCTGCTGAGAAAAAAACACAGTACCTATAATGTTATAAAAAAACAAAGTAACAATTTACGTAGGAGCAATGGATGAAATATAATTAGAATTTATATATTTGCAAGATGTCGTTATACATAGTAGGGTGTTAACATTTTTTTAATCTCTACTCATTCTACCAAAAAAGAATGATGTACAAAGTAAATTAAGTAGCAGTAGTTAGTATCTAACCTCTGCTTTGTCATAAAATATTCAGTTTATGCCATAACAAGCTACAAACATACCTACCATAGTTATTATACGACTACTCCAGCTCCATGACTCCAGTCTTGCCGCCAAGCGATTCGTCGTGTTCCGGCATGATGTCTGGTAAAGCCTTACAGAGGACGGATCTGAGCAGTTGTGTTGCGATGTGTGCCGGGTACGATGCGCCAAATGTTGTTGTGTCGGGAGTTTGGTCCTGGAGGATCTCCAGATCAATCTCACTCTATCGCAGCAATGTTGGTCGTATTGTTGGGTTTAACATTGCATCACCTCGCTCAACTGCCGTCTTCCTTCCTATGCATTCGTTTTATTTTTATTTATTTTTTTGAGAGAATAGGCTGCTTGCCATCAGGCAGGATTGCGGTCAAGCATTAATTTACAAAAAAAAAAAAGACGTGTGGCACTCGGGGACTGCCGCGGTAAAGCTATTGCATAGCATTTTGTATCAATTTATGCAATTATAATTATTTATTTATTTTATTTATGCAGTATTTTTTTTCTTTGATATTAATTCAAGTTACACTTTTTGAGCGTGGTGACCGGTAAGAAAACAAATTTTTCTTTTATTAAATAAATAAAAAGTTAATATTATTTAAAATATTTTTATTATTTTACAATACATGTGGGTTTTATTACCTTACAGTAGCTGTTGGTTATTCAGGAATATTTATCATTGAAACTATAGGTTTATGATAACTGAAATAAGAAACATAAGTTTGCGACTTAATATCCTCTAAATACCTAGAAAATACCGCGTCAATGGTGGTCCCATATTTTGTTGTGGACTTTTGTGGATCATTATTCATTTTCAAATTCAATGTTTTTGATAGAAAAGTTGTCCACCGCTCTGATTTTTTATCAGCGAAGTTAATGTTGAAATCGCCAGCCAAGATAAGTGGAAATTTATTACCATTTGTTTCAAGTATTTTCGAGCCACTCGAGTTACTCCAGTAAAGTGCGATGAATAAAATGCTCTACCTCGTCCAATTTTGGATTCGGAGAAATGTAAATTGCTACCATAACTATTTGTAGGCCATTTCTAAGTTTGCATAAGCACGCACAAATATCTCCAACAACTGAGCGCCTAACATTAACATCGCTAACGTGTGCAATATTTATTTCAATATTCGGAGTCATAATATTAGTAATATCATTTTTATTTTGGTAAATAGCTACCCCACCTTTTGAAACAGTATCTCGCTTGAACTGAACAATACAATTAAAATTAGGTATTTCAATTGGATTATCATGCGTCATGCAAGTTTCGGTAAGAAGTAACACATTTGTTTGTCTCGTAACTGAATCTTGTAAATCGTATTTATGACTATTTAGACTGGCAGTTGAAAGTCATTATTGAAATGCCATTTCTATTACTAATGAAATCTAATACACTTTGAGCAATCGTCTGAATACTATTTAAAGACAGTCTTTTGAATTCTTGCAACAATTGAAAAAACGGTCGCGTGAGCACTTTTTACTCTATAAAATCACGCGCTTTTATTTAGTAAACAACACTATAAATAATTTAAAAGTCCAATGAAAAATTAGCATGACATTCAACTTAGCTTTTCCGTTAAAAAAAAAGCTATTTTATAAAAACACTACTAAATTAATTTGAATAAAAGTACTTAATAATTAATTATATGAAAAGTTTTAAGGTAGCCATGACAACGTCGATGACGTCTATGACATATCTCTATAGAAGACCTATTTCAGAGAGAAAATTAATCGCAAGTTTAGCACATTGCGACTATCAGTAACATGGCAAGTGTGTAGGACTGAGTTCGCGCCCTGCAATATGCATGCTCTTTTTGAAAATCTATAAATTGTTTTCAAAAGATGTAGTCGCACGCACACAAACATACCGTGCCGAAGACTGCCGAACTGAAACGACGTTAGACGATGGGGAGCGTGAGGTTTTTTCGTTACGGAATTTCTGGATTCGGTCCCCGCGCTCAAGGCCCGCGATAGAAGCTATGCAATAGCTTAAAAAAAAACTAGAGAATTTCCAATTTCCAAAAAAATAATTCCTTGTACTGTCCAAAGTGATTAGTTCATAGCCAGAGGCTTTTCTCCATTATGTCAAAGTCCTTGAGTACTCTAATTTAGGAACCTTGGACAAACAGGAAAACTGACAGCGTTGCCATAGAATTGTCAAAACAACTAAGACCTTGCACACACCTTAGTGAATATGTACGTTATAGTTAATCGTAGACGGAACAGCGTGGCAACCGGGTAATTACATGAAACACACGCATTCATTGCGTTATATCAATTGTTAAGCAGTCTATTTTTTCGATCATAACAAGCAATAGATTAACAAATATCCTTAGAATTAGTCAGATTAAGATTGATAGTGTATCATATATTGGTTGACCTTGCAAACTTCGTACTTCCTATTTTTCAATAGATATTTTGCTCTCGGGGCGGATAGTAATCCTATAAATCGAAGATCAATAATAATCGGTAAAGTAGTTCTTGAGGTATAAATGTTGTAGCTCCCTACTATGTTTTATGTATGAAGATGTAGTTATACTAGATACATACATACATAAACTATTTTTTTCCGTTTCAGCTGGCTTCAAAAGATGCGAGATGGAACAAATTATAATGCTGCGATAAACAATGATAAAAGCTGAAGTTTTTAGAGTTCATATGGTTTGATATCTATTTTGAATCCAGGCAGTGGGCGGTAGGGTTTCTTTCGTCCGTCCCAGCGTATACGAGACTTTCATTCCTAGGCACAAGGGTATTATTGCGTAGGTAGTCTCGCAGCGTTTCCTTGTGATGTCATTATGCCTCGTGTATAAGGCGTCCTTCTGTGTAGTTCGTAGATATTTTCCCAAGGCTGCGAATGTCTTAGGGCGAAGCTATTACATTATTGCCTGGAGGTCGTTCAATGGGACTTTTGTGCTATACATATACGCAGTATTTTTCTCACAAAGTGACGCGCGCTACTTGTGGATAAGTGTAAGCGTCCTGTGCCGTCCGAAACAATGACGATGTCGGAAGTGTATATGCATGTGTGCATGGGGCTAACAGTATTCGTATTTACTCATACATTCACAACATGTTAGTACATTTGGTAACCATAAATAAAGCACGCGTCGCTTCGTAAGATTGGAATAATGTAATAAGTTTGCCTTAGTAAGTAGTTTCGAGATAATGTTCCGTTGACGAATTCTAAGAAGTAAAAACTCCCTTGTACAGCGAATTGATAGCTTCGGGAAGTATGTTACAATGGTACATACATGACACATGTTTACAAAAGGTAATATTATGAATTCAGAATCATTATGTAAGTCGTAGGTTCAGAATCATTTATTTTATGGTCTTCTGTGTGTATATAATGTACGTTATGAGTACACTACAAAAAACAGGACAAAAATTTCGAACTTTAAAAATTAATGAGCAACTTTATAGCTTTCTGCGATTAGCATAATGCAGCAGCATTGTTAGTATTGGTAACTTTTTATCCCAAAAATAATTAAATCTGTCGAGAAGACAGTCACACTTTCGCCGAATAAAACAAACAAACCAAAATAGACTAAGTATACGTACATACTACGAAACGTGTGCGTAGGTAGATTTTTAATAGGATTAAAACTTTCTTCCAGAATCAGTATAACTGATAATAATAATCAATCTTTTATAGATCTGTAAATTTTCTTATGCTCATAACATCGTAATGTATTCTGATTTGATTTGATTTGATGTTATATTAATATTAAATACCTAAATACATTCTCTGCTTATCAATTCAAGTCAATTTGATCAAATGTATCCTAATATTATATAATTTATGATTAAAAAGAGTGTTCATGGATTTCTTGAGTGTTCATGGAAGGACTTGTCAGACTTTTACTGACTAAAACCCACCCGTGTTCCTTCACTTGCCTGGAGATCAGGGCCACGGTTTCTTTTTTAACCAAACCACAACTCTGACCCAGGAGGCATCGGTCTTCGTGGACCCCGTCACGATGTGCTGACATCTCTTTGAGGCGCGCGTGAAACACAACGCGCCATCGACTCGGGCCTGGTCCTTACCGGGCGGCGAGCTGCCCACTGCTCGCCGCCCGCAAGCCCACGTCTGGTACCTACGCTTTAGAATGGGCAACTAACGTGCCACTAATTGGTTTATATGAAATAACTAAGTTAAATAAACAACTCATATATATCTAATATTATCATAGCATTCTTTCGGGTTTCATTTCGTGATAATATAATGTTTTCCTATAATTCCAAATCAAATTACAATGTGGAACGAAACATTACAAAAGGGGCCAAAAATCACAACGAGAAATTGAGTACTATATCAGAAGTAAAGAACCAATTGTACCGAAAATGATACCAAATCTCGATAAATAATTACAGCCCTCGAAATAAGGGAACATAATACTCTTGTCAGTCAATATTTGTCTTCAATTTCTGTTAAGTCAGACCCTGAAATAAGTGTACTTAATACTCCTGTCACTCTATATTGTCTTCTGTTAAGGTTGCCACACTGCTGCGACTTTTTGGCCGGCAGTTAATTTAATTATTTAAATGTTGTTCATGAATTGATAATTATGAAAAAACTGGAATACTTTCACATTTTTTTAAAATTGGAAGTAACATTGAGCAGTTGGGGCCCTGTGTTAACGATACCCACGAGGGGTTTAGATCATCACTGCTCTCGAACAGCGATAACATCGTGAGGAAACCGGCACGAGTTAGAATAAAAACTCGAAGATATGTAAAAAAAAAAAAAATCGAGCATCATAATAACAAACAAATAAAAACAGCCTCTGTTTTATTATGGAAAATCATGAAAGATGAGTTCTAGTCGGTCCTGGACGAAGCGGAAGGGCGTGTGAGATTTTTACTGACTAAAATCCACTCGTGTACCTTCACTTGCCTGTGCCAGGGACCACGATTTCTCTTTTGAACAACCAGCAGCAGTCCTAGTTAATAATGATCTAATGAACTAGGACTATTAATTATTGACAACATGGATAGGGCAGTCATCGTGGTTGAGCGATCCACTGTTGGGCTGCGTGTTATGGATTTGATTCCCGCACCCACGAAACAGGAGAATTCATAGGACGGGGAAACGGTTTAAAAAAAAAAACAGATTGAATTATCATCAACAGTCATACATTTATTACCATTAATTATAATTACAAAAAACGGACCGCTATATTTATCTACGATAGATTTTTGTTTGTAATTAGCCATACATGTACCCCACTGCTGGGCAAAGGTCTCCCCTTTTTCCTCCAAACCGGAAAGTCTTGAGCTATATCTGACCGTGTTGACTCTGCACACCTCATCAGATCGTGACACCTTCACCTTTTCCATGATCTTTCTTGACAGCGATGTCACCCTTCAGGCGTCCAGTGACTGACGATCTTTGCCGATCTGATTCCTTGGTTTGATGAGTCGAAAAAAATATAATATTTAAATGAAAAGACGTAATTTTCTAAAACGTTTAACTTTACTACGCACAAAATCCCATGTTAATGCGCACATGTATAAACTTTGATATGACCTAGACACTGTGATAAATTACATCACATCAGATAATCGTACCCACGACAAAATCTACATATTCAGCTCGAACTAGTACGCTGTCGCTGGCGTGCGACCTTCCTAAAGCAATATTTCAAAGGAAGTCGCCCAAATTTTTCCTTCGCGCTAATTATAGCTGTCCATCAAAACAAGAATATAAAAGCTGAAAATGTGTCCGCTGAACGGCGCTAGAATAATAACTTGCCGAAGAGTTGTCGCAATTGTTTGTTTATGAAAATTGTTATAGGGATTGATGACGAATCATTTCGTTTTGAGTGTTATTTGTAGGCAAACAGATTTTAATTTAACGTGTAAAAAGCCGCAAACAAATCCCCCAGCACAAGGTTGATATTTTTTTTCTGTTGTTCCAATGTTTATGATGTGTGACCCAAACAGGAAGTAAAACCGTTGCGACCACCTACAGCCACTAATGAGATTTCTATATTTCTGCGAGGCCATAAATTCGTATTTCTAGGTTTTCTTTTAATTTATACGTAAATTGTGTAAATTAGTGCCACTTGTCGCCATTAATGTTAAACAAAATCTCGCGTGACAGCTGTCATCAAGGAATGGGACGGATGGAGAATAATTTTCCCGTGTTCCTTTTCAAGAATAAATAGAGATTTGTATATAATAATACAATAATGTTTTAGGAACTTTCGAAAAGCCTTCTTTAAAACCTGGGAATTGAATCTAGCACCCTAATGTTGTAACACAATAAATCACGACCTGAATAACTTTGAAGGATAATCCTAGGTTAAACTATTGTTTGAAATGGGATTGCAGTCAAGCGCTAAAAAAAACCTATTGTCAGTTCAAGTTTTTTTTGTTTTATCAAAACAATAAAAATTGACAAATATAAAAGGCATCAAAGATCAGGACTGGTGGCTGGTGACGTCACTGGTCGCTAAAAATGTAGCGTGCAGTGTAGCCGTTATATGAAAAAAGAAAAAATACATGTCTAGTATTTTTTGGGAAATCTGACTGACGGACTAATTAGTTTTATATAGTCAAATACCCTATTCGGGCTAGCACCCTAATAGCATAACACACTAATACTCATCATCATCTCAGCGTTAATCCCAGTCGCATCCGTAGCTTTTCAGCTTTGGAGTCTGCGGTCCGCTTTACCGGTCTAACTGCTGATTTTTGGCTTAACTTCGATATTTTTCGTGAAGCGACTGCCGTTTCACCTCGACAACCCGAAGGCGATATCTAAGCATTGCAGTTGCACTATTACTATCAGTTGGAATCATTTTGAAGCTTATTGCTATTCCATTGCTCCATATTTTCGAAAATGTGTTTGTTCAATAACGTAAATAACGCAGTGAATGTTGTTGAGCTGTCAAACTGACTGAACTGCGTTATGCATTCAGTTCATCTCGCCGACTTTTTCCGGTCGTCCGTGTTCAGGCAGCGAAAAGCGTGCTTAAGGCTGATATGACACGCCCAATCTCATTTGAGCCTGGCAGCCTTCTTCCCTAAATCCATTATGCTCGTTTTGAAAGAATTTGGAAAAACTTGGAACTTCCATGACTAACTTAGGAATTTTTTATGAGTTCTCCGACATTCCCTTTGGAAAAAATGAGGAGAAAAGAACAGCAGAATAATCAAGTTTCTCGTACAAAAGGATCAAATTGAAAACGGAAAGACCAAGTCGGGAGGACTTGGTCCTTTCGTTATAAATTTGATTTATGTTATACATAAGTAGGTAATTTTGTTTGTGCGTCGGTATTCCGCTGAGTATCTATGTCTATAGTAGCTGTTTATTTGACATGGTTTAAAGCCGTAACAAGTCTTTTATTTGTAGGTAAAAAATTTTTGGAACAAATGGACAACAAATCAATTTGGGTTTTTTTTAACACCATGTTGTTTGTATTATGTGATTATGGCAGCAATGTTCCGTAGTACTTCTAAAATGAACTGGACTTATTTACTTATTTACTGACTTGTAAATCTATATTGTCTCGAGGCGTTTTCAGCGGGGTTTAAAAATAGCCTTCGATTTATTACATACTAAATCTGTTTTTGGAAACTGAAGATAATTAAACCTATTTGTTCTTATGTCCCAAAATATTGCAGTCTACGTGCTTAATATTCTGTAGCTGACGGTCAGGACGTAACCGTATCCGTCCCTGACCCTAATTAAATGATAGAATTTACTCAGAGCGGAATCGATTTGAATACAGAACCATATGGACGTTTATTCAGACATCAAAACAGTTAACGACTGTCAGTGTTGAATGATAAAATGATCCAATAAGGTTGATAAATGAACCAACATTACCTGCTTATTCTGACTGAAGTCGTGAAGTAGACCGATTAAAACCAGCAGCCTGATTTCATTAGATACCATTAGCAGAACCACTGAAATAAGTATACAATATGTAAAAAAAAGGATAATAAAGGTTAGGTAAACACATGACCAAATAAAATATGAATTTTTACATAATCATCACAGTAACAATACTAATATATTTTGAAATACTTAATCATTTTTTTCGCGAATTAAATCCAACTTCCCCAAAATTTGGTAATTTTTAAAAAAGTGACAACACCATGCGACTGCGTGCCGCGTGCCCTCACCCGCGTATGTATTGCTTACCGCACATGTATTAAGTTACTTCTTTTGCGAAATAATATTTATATTTTTAGGGGGATTTTTTTAAAGCCCGGTTTTGTAGGCATTAACCTAACAATACCTTCACGGATCGGACAGAGTTTTCTTTACATACTATATATTTCGAAATTTGAAATGAGCTATGATTAACTGTGACAAAATATATCAATAAATAACATTCGAGCAGTAGTTATCGCCTCATAATGAACATCCATAATACATATAAATCTAAAGATTTAATTAATGGAATTAAAATATACGGCCATTATAACGAAGTATTAATTTACATACATTGAAAATAGTTACAGTTATGTAGAAATAGCATAACTTATAAGGTAAATATTATGTAAATAATACACACTATAAGGCGCATATCTAAATGTACACTATTATAATTATTTTATATCAGAAGATGAATATTATTAATGGGTGCATTGTTTACGCATAGAAAATTTATGAACTTTGTATTTTATTGTACCATATAAAATAATGATATTCAGATGCATTCGGTTGTCGGAGTGGATTAGCCGATCTCGACATAATAGGGTAGTTGACTAAAAAAACTAAATAGTCCGTCAGTCAGATTTCCAATTAGACACATATTTTTTTCATTTTTCATATAAACAAATAATGGAGACGACACAATGCGTTGAAAACTCGTGTGACGTCACTGGACGCTACAATTTTTAGCGAGTAGTGACGTCACCAGCCACCACTCCTGACCTTTGATGCCTTTTATATTTGTCAATTTTTATTGATTTGATTAAACAAAATATACGTATCCAATATTTTTCTGTAATCTGAATGACGGACTAAATAGAATTATTTTTTTTTACTCAGGAGACATCCCTGTTGAGGTATGACTAATTTATTAGCCAAGTGATCTGGCAGATGATCCCATGTATTAAAATAACATGAACATATCTTATAATGTGGCCCTTGCATGATAAAAATACATGTTATTTTATCTGTATAATAAGTAAATTATTGTATTTAACTTTCATCATTCTCCGCTCTTATATTATATATATTTGGTGTCGACGACGACGGCTCTAATAGAGAATCATAAACTAAGTATTGACTTAGTTTATGATTCTCTATTAGAGGTCATTTCCCTAGTCACTCCTTTATTAACCAAATCATCCTTCCATCCATCGTTTCGCTGATCGTCCACTACTCTAAATTTGTACTATTAAATATTTATTCCATTGCCCTTTGTGTGACTCTGAGCCTTCGTATGAGGCCCATTGTCAGCGACCACGTTTCAGCTCCGTAAGTCATCTGAACCAAAGTCACCGACATAGCTCTGCGAGTCGCTAAACTGAAGTGGCAGTGAGTAGGGCACATTGCTCGTAGAACCGATGGCCGATGGGGCAGTAAGGTTCTGGAGTGGCGGTCACTTACTGTAAGACGCAGCGTAGGGAGGCCCCCAACAAGGTGGACCGATGACCTGGTGAAGGTCGCGGGAAGCCGATGGATGCGGGCAGCACAGGACCGGTCAGCGTGGAAAGCCTTGGGGGAGGCCTTTGTCCAGCAGTGGACAGGCATAGGTTGAAGAAGAAATATTTATTATTTCAAGAAGCAAACACTATAAGTTATTTTTTATATAGAAAACTACCCTCTGCCTTTGAAGTTGTAAACAAATTCTTATACCAAAGCTGTAAACAACTTTGAAACCATTTAACACTTCATAACCATTATATATTGTATCTGATTTCAAAATAATTACTGAGAATTAGAATATTTATTTGTGTAACATAGGTATTTACATAAGGGTCTTAGGTTAATTATATGGGCGCTATGTTTGTCGTGGCGGCGTACAAATATTGTAGAAAATAAAAGCAAACTATAAAACAAAATAAAAAGTGAGTCTATTGCACAGTTCGGCTAATAACTGAATGACTCTTTAATATATCGTACAGCTAAGGGTTCTTAGACCCGTTTCTAGTCACTAGAACCGACAATATGTACTACTACTACTTTGTACTGCTTTTGAAATTGACCTTTATCGATTTTACATGTGGGGATTTCAGATATTGTAGAACTTGTATGTGGTACTGTTAAAACAATTTATACTCGTAGAAGACCCTTACATAAACGCAGTACTTATACATGCATAAACGAACGATGATGCTTGCGGAATAATTTATTCATGTTATCATATTATTCGCAATATTAAAAACGTGAATTTTATTAGATGTATGTACTTATATTTCGACGGGTCCCAAGAACAAAGTCCTATCTACAAAATTGTCTAGTAGCAGTGCAAAGCAATAAAATTATGCAAATCTATTAAGTTGCAAAAAATAAATAAAATTTATAGAAAATTATGGTGAAAGAAAATACCCTTTACCATACTTTTGTATTAACGTTTTTTTTTTGCTTTTTAATAGATTCACGTAACTTTATTGCTTCACACTGCAACAAGACAATATTGAAGATAGGACTTTGTTCTTGGGACCCGTCGATTTGTACTCTTTCACGATAAAAAAACTAATAAATGTATTTGAACGAAATTTGGCACACACGATGGTTTATCCGGATATTCCCACGAGATTGATAATTAATTATTGATTTGCTTCAATTCATTTCATTTATTACCTATAATAGGAATAATTTTATCTGCCTTGGTTTCCCTATATCCTTTTCACCACTGAAAATAAGACTAAAAATAAGTTTTTATGTAGAGATTTATCGATACTTTGATATTTATTCGAAAATTGTGTATAAATATTAATTAATGACGCTTTGCATTGTTTTGGTAGGTATTAACCGAAATCATCACCCTCTGTACTATGGCGTAATATTTACTGGAACATTCTGCACATTGTTTATTTCAGAGGCTATCCAACATAAATTGCTAGCCAATCTATTGATCAAACACCCTTGTCTACGGTGACATTAGTATTATACAACGTCGTCTAAGGTAACTAGTCCAAACGGCTGCCTTTGTACGCAACCAAGTTTGATTTTGAGACGTTACGCCAGACATGTCAATATCGAACACATTGCATTGTAGTGTGAAAGCAGCCTTATAGTCAACTAGGGTTTGGGGACAGAATTGCTCTTGATATTGTAATAACTCATAAAAGTTATACCTAATGTTAGGTTATTTTTATGCTCCTTGGAGCATGATGAAAGTCCTTTTCTTAATGAACATAAAATGAAAGAGAGTATCGTATGTCTGAAAATTATATAACTATTTCATTTAGGAATCAATTGAAGCTATCGTAGTCCAGTGTTGAACATAAGATTCTACCAGACTGCAGCTGTGGCCTGTATAGTCTGTAATAGTCTGTCCTTCGCTTTAAAGAATGATATGAACAATATTCATGAATTAATTTTTGTTACATTTAAAATGTACATCCTTACCACAATAAATAAACACATGCAAATTATATTGGTATAATTCAACCGCACTCAGGTCGTGCAAATAGTTGCAATCAAATATTATTCATTGGAAAGTACGGTAATAAGCAACATATTCCCGAACTTTTAAATGAATTCCAATCATTATACCAAACTCCATGATTCCATTGAAATGCCACAATTGATTTATATAACAGAAATACGTATAACGTGGTATTATATAACGTTTTTTGCTAACCATATTATGCAAATGACGCAGCCTATAATGATCCCACTGCTAGGAACGTAATCCATCACAGGAGCCTAGAGCAGGTCGGTAAATGTCATATACAGTCTTCAAATTTTTGGTTCTTGAACATCACTTTCTTCACAGTGTCTCCTCTTTCTTCACATTTTTGAGGATACCGGTGATGATATACAAAAAGTAAACCATTTGCCTTTGTTCGAACCCACGATCTACCAACACGTAGCGGTGGCCATTATCCCTGGGACACCTCTGTTATTAAGATATTGATATCGACACCGAAGCCTTATAATAAAATTCGATATTATTTTGATTAACGTCGAAGCTCAACGATAAAATATGTCGAAAAATATATCGATGGTTATTACAAGGCTTTTCTCAGTTGCTCTCGTTCGGGTAAAAGGCTCGCTAGAGACAATAACCTCACTAGCAAACAGTAATACTACACCCAAAAACCCATAAGAAAATACAGTTGCAGAGTGATAGTGTTACGTATGTAAAAGCCTGCTAACATCGGGAGTTATATTCATACATTATATATGATGGATTATTTCATCACTATTTCCGTAGTAGTGATTTATAAAATCCACTTTTAGTGACGTTGCCATAAATAGCTTTCAGAAATAATGAGTGGATTACGCTATTGGGTATAACAGCATACAGAATCCATTCTCGTGATAAAATTTGGTAACTGAAGTCCTGACTCAATTAAAAAAAAAATACATTTGGTCCGAGTCTTTTGCTTACCCGTAAGTTCACTATCTATTGTAGGTATAAAGTGCTGTCAAGAATACACAATTAAGGCATTATTTAATGAGCGCAAAATGACTTTGCCGAGCCAAGGCAAACTCTTAATGGACTGGAAAAGCTAGAAGAAAAAGTCTTTATAAAATAGGTATTTTTATTTTGATGATAAATAAAGTATGCTTCCTCTAGCGAAGGATTTTACAAGGATGCACTTTCGCGTAGAATTTCTGAAGTGAAATCCAATTGTCGTTGTCGAAACGAAGTTAAATTATCTTCTTATTGCTATCGACAATTTAAAGCTAAAACACAGCAATGGTGCTTACATAAAGCTATCTTCTTTGTGTTAAGCAAATTCAGTTTTACAACTCCCATTTGAAATATTGACGGTGTAAGAATTGGGATACATGCCAGTTAAGTTAAGGAATATTCCCTGACAACGTCGTCGTATCAGTATTAAATTTTACGTTTGAGAAGATTTTAGAATAAACTATTACGTTGAAGTGCGGTCTGTTCGTATTTTTTGCTATTGCAAACGAAGATACGACGTAGTCATATAATTATGACTTTTATACATTGAAATAGCAAGATTCGTCTTTAATTTTAACCACTACGATCCAGACGAAGCGTTTCGCTTTTTCTTTTATACCGCGTAGGTACATCGAAGGACTGGAACAATTTACCGGCGGGGGTGTTTCCGTCACACTACAATTTGAGTATCTTCAAGGCTAGAGTGAATAGGCTCTTAATAAACTAGCGCGCTTTACCATCAACGATCGCATCACTGCTTACCATTTGGCGGGATTGCGGTCAAGAGCTAGTTTATAATTTATAAACTTCTAAAAAAATAATAATACTATTTTGAAGTTTCTGGTTTTTAATCTGAGGCAGCACGAAATATTTCCCCATCCATCCTTAATTACGCCTGCCTTTGCGCTTCGCTAATTTCGACAGTTCGAATAACAGAGTGACGATATACCTACATATGTGGCTATAAAATACATGCTACATGTGTGTTATAAGTAAGATGGAGTGGTTACCAAGACCATAAAAAAATAGACAATGATTAGGTACAATTTACCTTTTCTTTGACGACATCGAAAGACACATACTGTTACGTCCGACTCCACTATATATATACTGAAAAAAAAACGTAAACCAAAGTTGGAAATTTCTGTTGAGACCAATTCATCACTTACTTACACTTAATGTTGCAGAAACGAGTAACAGATTACTTCAGGTAAACTTCAGCAACCCATCCATTAATCCTGTCAATCTACTACTGATTCGGATGCCGCATTCTGACAGAATGTACTTTGTATAATTTTTAAGGATTTTTGTGAACTTTCCGCGTACAGCTACACCATTTCACGGATATATTGGCGGTTAAATGGTACTGGAAGTGACAGGAATGCGATGTTGTTAATCAATTGAAAATTTTATTGCAAAACAAGAAGGAGATGTTCTTACTTTTGATTTTGGCCACGCACCAAATGATTCTTGTACTTAAGATAAGATTTTATTTAAACATAAACATGTGTGTGTACATACAAAAGGTAAATTATATTTAGCACGATTAATAATTTGCCATGTACTTTTTGATTTGTTTTTCGATGTTTTTATAAAATAGTTATTTTGTGCCTTTTGCGTTAAATGTATTATCTTTTTAAACGATTTGGAGTAACTTTTAAAACATTTTATTTTGATTATTTGGGTTTAATCTAAGCTGCCATAAAAGTTTCCTTATTTTATCTTAAATCCCAATTTTTACACATGCTTATAAAAATGTAAGCATTCTAAAATTGACCATACTCCGTAGCTGTTCACAATTGCTAGAAATAAGCATGCTAGTTTAAAGTCTACTCCTAAATAAGCGTCTGCAGACGCGCTCGTAGCACAGAAACCGTAATCTACGACGAGGGCCGAGCTGATTGTTATATGTCATATGACTTTGAGTTTCTGCTGCGTTTGATGTAATACTTATGGCGAGTGAGCAAGCATTTATGTATATGTAATATCTCTTTCTACCTTGCGCTCATTAGTGAAATGTCGGACTCACGGGTACCGGTCTTTCTTTTGCTCGATTACACCAATACTTTCGTAGGTTTTTAAAATCAGGTTGTTATAAAACACCGAGCGGTGTGTTCCAAGAGCGGTTCACTGTACAAAACGTTTCGATATTCTGTTACAAAAAATGCTCTCGTTTATATTGACCGTAATAAAATCCTTTAAACTTTAATTCCAAATTTCCAAATACTATGTACTTACCTCTTTTGATTACCAAGTTGATTTTAGGATAGGTAATCTCACGTGAAAACTAAGATTATGTCTACCAGGTAATAAAAAAATGGTACAGTCATCGATAATCCAGTCTCAATACAAAAGCCATAAAAAATATTAAGATAATTTGAAAAATCACAAAGCCATCACAAAATCTTAAGAAAAGGAAAATGGAAAATAAAGCTTCATACAGTAAAATTGCTCTTCAAAAGGGAGCACTTAACAAAAATCTCAAGTCACTTCCTCGAGTAAATTTTTATTCAACTTTACAAAAGTCTACGACGATGGCCCAGAGTTAACCCTGAGGCCGCAGAATAAATCCTTTTAACGGCCAGATTTATTAGTTTACGCGGCTGCAACTTGGCAAGGAGACTGGTGAGAAAAGACAAAGGTGGTTTAATAAAGTTTTCATAAATTAAATATTAGCACTACAGACTTGTTTTAGCTTTGTTATTTTATGTGTTATTTTGGTCGCAGCAAGTTTTATTATTAATAAAAAATCGGAGTTTATGGACGGGAAAGTTTATTATTCGTGTCAGCATAGATATCGAAATATCAACGAATGAACAAATGAAATATCATCTTAAAACGTTACTTAGTGGAATGGGTACGACTTAGAATGTTAAGATACATTACAATTTAGAATATACATAAGTCATAAATGTTAAATACATAGACCCTTTGCCAAGTTTCAATTAATCTAGCCCGTCCACTCCAGAACTCGTCTGCTTCACCGGCTATTGGTCTTTCAAACACGACCAGTCTACTGCCACTTCATATTGTTTAATCTATAAGCTATACGTAAGTAACTCCGGTTCTTTTCTGAAATAATTTCATTCTAGATTTTATTCTTCACAGCAATGCTTTCAAGAATAGTGTAAGCTGAGTTTGCATATTCTAACTAATTTGCATTATTCGAACACTGTACCAATGTGCACCGGATTTATAATATTAAACGCGCCGTGAATTTTCAACGATAAATGTAATTTAGCTGAGAACATTTTCAGAAATAATTGTACGCGCAAGTTTTTGTCGGTATTATGCCCATCGAAACAAAAAGTAACAAATTTCCTCGGATGCTTTTATACCTACCGAATCAAACGTTTTACATTGCGCCCCAAAAATTTAATGTATTCTAAATCAAACCAGCCAAGTCTGCAATGTGTTGTATTTTAATCTTACATTTTTAATAGTTTCGTTTGTTTTAACTAGCGACTCACCCCGGCTTCGCACGGGTGCAATGCTGATACTAAATACACTACAGAAAAACTGTGAACGTTGTATATAAAAACATAGCGGTCGCCGCTCCCGCCGCTCCGGCCGGTCGGAACCGCCGCGAACGCTACGTTCCGTAATTTTTTAATTTGTAATATTTTCTAAAATAGTCAAGTACATCATATGTTGTAAGAGACCATATAGATCTCTATTAAATCAACAATCAATTTAAGGCATTTAAATCGATAAAGAATAATGCTGTATTGGTTAAAATCGCGTCGAAAATTAGTCAGTATTTTTCATAAAAAATAAATGACAAAAAATGTTATTGTGATATCCATAAGATATAGATATATCACAGCGGACTTTTCTGTAGACCTTTTCAATGTGTACAATATTTAGTACAATTATTTTGATACGAGCCTGCGTTTCATTGCAAACGCGGTAATAATGTAATTATAAAAATAATAGTATTTCTTCACTATCTAATGGACCTTCCTCTTTATTGACTCTATATTTTTTTAAAAAGTGCATCAAAATCCGTTGCGTAGTTTTAAAGATATAATCATACATAGGGAAAGAGAAAGCGACTTTGTTTTATACTATGCTGTGAAGTTGTTTGCACACATAAAAGTAATAAAAATAGTTTCTCCAAGATTTTGTATTATAAATTGGTTTAAACCAGTGTCCCTGGAATTTCTTGCCCGTTCTTCTCCATAGAGATGGATCTACTTATCGGACTAGGCTTCAACTTTTGGACTAACTGACGTCTATATAGTTGTGACAATTCAAAAATGCAGGTATTTATTGAAATAAATACATTGAGTATGGATTTATTTGACCAGCTGTTGATTTTAGCATAACAGTGAAATGAATCCTTCCGACTCGCGGTTAACAAGACCGAGTACAAGAAGCTGACTTCTAACCTTCAGGATTGAAAAGGTACTGAAAGATGGAGAATTGAAATCTGCATACTCTGGTCCATAGTACCACTATTTTCAATATCATCTTATGAACTTCTTTGGCTCTGTTTAAGTCAAAGAACGTGGTAAAACATTCAAATAATGGTCACAATTGTACACATACCTTCCAGGTACCAGGTAGATGAAACAAATTACTTTTTTATATCATCCGTCACCGTTGTCTTTACTACCTCGCACATTATGGTGGTCGACCGGACAAAATTATTTTACCAAAAATAAAAATTTAAAGAAATCTTTTGGAAATATGAGAAGCTGCGTTCGACAGATAATATTCAGATAGTAGGTTGCCTGCGACCTAAATTAATTACTGATCGTGTGAATAAAACCATAAATTTAAATTCGAAACATAATTCTTGTTTTAAATTAGGCGAGTATGCTGTCAACACTTTTGTAATATTCTACAAAATAAAGAAAGAATGTTGTTTGACAAGTGCTTAATTAATTTGAAATTTTAAAATAAAATACGAGTCCACAATGTATGGAAAACATGTTAGTTTTACGTTAGAATATTACTTTACGGTTATAGGTTCTGGCAGGAAAAATACAGTGTGGGTTCATTGAAGAAGGTGAATTGTTTAAAATATCTGCATGGAATGAGGACATAATATATAAGCTGGAATGTTTGGATACAGTTATAAGCATATTTTCGTGTAAACCGGACTGCAGCACTTACATACAAAATTTTGTTTCCATGAACTGATGGAGCCTCTGCATTTATTAGCCTGTAACTTTAGCACTGTTTAATTACAGTCCTCCTCATATCGAGAGAGAGAGTGCTGAAAACCATCACGCAGGCCTTGCTCGAGTTGGTATATATCATAAGTCTATTCTAAGAATTCTGGGGATGTTTTCCATTACCATTTACAGAGCAGCGGTGATTAAAGTATTTATACATAGCCAAGCGAGCCTATCTGGTAGCAGGCTGAAATAGGAAGACAATCTCAACGTCGTAATTGCTTTATCCGCCCTAAGGGTGAATGTGCCTCACTATTTATAAAATGACGAAGACAGTTTCAACCTTATATAGTACTATACACTTATATCTTCAATTGACTCAGAATTGTTGTCGAAAGTGGTAAAGCATGTAGGGAACGCCTAAGACGTGAAGACGTGATGTATTGTGTGCGAGAAGTTTAAATAAATATATAATATAACAAGAGCCATTTTATAGTGTCTTACGTGGGTCTAGCTTAGGGTGGGTTGGTAGATGTTACTGGTACGTTTTTGAATTTATTTTTCTAATACGTGCCGGTTTCCTTATGGTTTTCGTGCAGCGTTTTGTTTGTAATTTTATGGTTGATCGCTATTGATGGTCCCGAGGTATTGCTATGAAGGTGCCTCACGTTCAAACATATAACGTGATATCACGCTTTGCGTGTCTATTTGTTAACTAAAAATATCGTATCCCTGTATGAACTTTTCAAAAAATAAAAGGCCAGGATATTTTTCTCCTCTGAATGTTCATAAAACATGTTTTTACTGGTTTCAATTTTGAGTTTTAACCTAACTGAATTCATGTATTCCATAGAGTATATTTATTGTATCTTTGCATATTTAATAAGTGTCTTATCTGGTCAAACGCAGACAACGTGATTGCCAAAAATAATAATAAAAAATTTTTGACCCTTACTGAAATTAACCAAGTTTCGTGTGCCTATTATGAAATGCAATACAACTCGAAATACAACTAAAAAAGGTTATTAATACGGTCAAAGACACTGGTCACCTGGCCAAAGAGTCTGGTCTCACTATATTCGTCTCATTTCGAGTTCGTCATAAATACTTCAAGGTATTCCTTTTAATAAAAAACAGGTCTCCTTATCTTTCACAAATTAAACCTCCACAGCACATAAAAATCAAACCGGCTATCTAACTCATAAAAGATAGGGAAACCCTTCGATAGTATCCCAGAAGGCTGTTATATACAGTCGTGCCCCACTTCGTCAGGAGACTGTTCTTATATCATTTGACTTTACCACGCAATTAAGGTCGCAGAAATTCAGTGTAGTTAATCAATGTGAACCGGGGAATTGTTGATTAAATTACAGGCTTGTTGGAAGTAGAGCTTTTGACATTGGTACCGTCAACTGCAATCCTGCCTGATGGTAAGCTGTGATACGCGCGCCTCAAGGAGATATCAGCACATCGTGACGGGGTCCACGAAGACCGATGCCTCATGGGTCAGGGTTTCGGGTTAGTTAAAAAAGAAACCTTGGCTCTGACCGTCACACAGACAAGTGAAGAAATACTTGTGGGTTTTAGTCCGTAAAAGTCTGACACGCCCATCCGTTCCGCCCAGAGTGGAAGATCTATTTGATGATTTCCCAACCAAACAAAAAAAAAATGGTAAGCAGTGATGCAATCATTGATGGTATAGCGCGTTAGTTTATTAAGCCTATTCACTTAAAAAAACTTCTTTATACTATCTGTTTAGTTATTTTGCAAACAGAATCTTCCTCGACAACATTGACATCTTGATTAGATCGTCGCTTCACTTAGCCTGAGGGCGTCCTACCTTACATTAAAGCAATTACAACTTTGTGAGCCTTGGAAAGCATATTAAGCTGTTAGTCGCGATTCGCATTCCCAATTTTTTGAAAACCAGTCGGGCAAGGAGTATCTTATTACCCAATCACTGAGTTGTGGAGGTCACACATTCATGCCACGTAGTTTGTATTAGAAGACGATTGGAGCCGACCATCGCAGACTTCATCTCTCGAACTACAGCAGTACAAATAATGTTTCATACGCTTCTGTGTCCAGTAAAAGTGTTTTTACTAATCCTCTACAGCGATAGGCACCCTAATCGCGTAGTACGCTATGAATTTTAATCATATTGAAACATACTAAATCCATTGCTCCATATTATTGAAAAATGAGTTCGCTCAGCAAAGTAAACAACGCAATGAATGTTGTTGAACTGTCAAATTGAAACCCATTCCTACTGACAGTATAGTATGTTACGAAATTACCCTGCGGGTATAAAACGTCTCGTCTCGTTGAAGTCGGTCACAGTTTCACGATTTCAATGCGGTCCAGGATAGTTATGAGCAATTACGACAGTAGTTTGTGTGCTTAAATGTTGTATTTATAGTCTGGGTGATTATCAAAGGGTTGGGGTTTTCATACATAATTTTATTCAATGGAAGGGAATATAGGGTGTATTACCTTCAATAATTTTATTTAAAGAGGTCGTCTATTTTTGGATGGTACTGCTGTTAAATTTTTAATTTTGCATAATAATACATTATATATTATATAATGTACTATTATGCAATATATTATGACAAGTTGTTTACAGCTTGTTCAAATAATCAATTTGACTACACAAGGGTAAAATATATACACAAAGCTGTTAATTATTTAATCGTTACTAATGAAAGCTGATGACATAGTCTGCTAAATTGCTTTTATTATATTAGGTCCAGCTTGAAAGTAATGTCTAACATTTATTGCACAAATTGAGTCGCGAACGGGTTGCTGGATTATTTAGTATTCATTCTACGAAACATTTGTATATAATATCATATTGAAATTAGATTGATATTATAGTCTCGTTATACGTGAGAAGCCTTGCCAATGTATGACACTAACTGCATTAATATAATGTGTCTATAATATGTTAATGTTCGCTCATAAATCAATTTCGCAGTTATAGCTAGATTAATAGGTATCGGCTCCTCTTGAAGTAGCTTTTAAGACTTTTCCCATTTTTTTTTATTATATTAAACACTACTGTCAGCATTCCTACTGACAGCCTCCGTGGCGTAGCGGTAGCGAACGCGGCTGCTGCGCAAGGAGGCGCGGCTAAAATATTTGTATGCATGAATATGAATATTTGCACTGATCTGGTCGTGAATCGGAAAGCACGTTAAGCCATTGCTCCCGATTGCCACACGAACATCTAATACGGGTTGATGGAGCCCTCAAAAGTCCAACAATTGGTCTAAGTGCAATACTTAGATATGGCCTTCGGGTTATGGAGGCCTTGCCGCCAAGCGATTTGTCCTGTTCCGGCATGATGTCTGGTGAAGCCGTACGGAGGACGGGTCTGAGCAGTTGTGTTGCGATGTGTGCCGGGTACGATGCGCCTAATGTTGTTGTGTTGGGAGTTTGGTCGTGGAGGGTCTTCAGATCAATCTCCCTTTGGCGCAGCAGCGTTGGTCGTGTTGTTGGGTTTCGCTCGCTCCTCGCTCTACCTCGCTCAACTGCCGTCTTCCTTCCTATTCGCTCAGTTTTTCTGAGTGAATAGGCTCTTAATAAACTAGCGCGCTTTACCATCAACAATCGCATCACTGCTTACCATCGGGCGGGATTGCGGTCAAGCGCTAGTTTATAATTATTAAAAAAAAAAAAACAGCAGACTGGTAAAAGCGGACTCCAAAGCTGAAAAAGTTTCGGATGCGACTGGTATTATCGCTGATGCTCATCATGATGATGATGAGTACTGCGAGCATTCAGTGACACGAATTACAGACATTTTTCAATTGTCAGCGAGTCGGTCAGTTACAAAATGAAGTTAATAGCTTCTTCCAACTCGTAGGCAGCTATGTAAAAACATAATAACATTCAAGAATGCAATACCTGAATTTCTTTCTAAAGAAAATTCCGTAAGTTTAATAGCAACGTTTTATACTCATAAATTATCAGGATAAAATTTCTAAACGATGATGAAAATCCATGGCGTAGTGTAAAAAAACTACGCGGTCCTACGGACTGATATAATAATCTATGTTAATGTAAGACATGTTTAAATATAGAGGGTTATTGACCGTTTAATATCTTTCGATATATCTATGCCTATACAAAAGGACCTACGCAAAGATAAAATATGACTGAAACTTATAACAAATGGTTGTAAATACATTTATGCGAATAAATTACTTTTGTTTCGTCACCCTTGATATTCTTCCATCGGTGAACGAACCATTTGGCAAATCGCCAATGGTCGGTGAACCCGAAACCAAAAATAAATGGTAGGACAATTAGTGGTAACAGTTAGGATAGTTATAATGTGTTTTTATTCTATACCCATATTAAATACTTGCATACCATCATTTTGAAACTGTATCTATATGGATCATTGATCGATATTACGTTTAATACAAATTAAATGTGTGCTCTTTGGAAATGTTCACTAACGCCTATATCAGACGCTTAACTCGACTGACTTAATTTAATTTCGTTCCATTGAATGTTCACACGACACACGACAAAATTAAGGAATAAACGTTCATCTGCTCCTTTCATTTAATATGGTAATTCGGTATGCGAGTCAAAAATGTCGTGTGCCGAATTCTAACATCGTTGGATCGCTTCACATATGTATTTAGTTCGCAATAATTCATTTTATGTTCAGACGTTTTACTTTGATTAAAAGATGTCAAATGAAAGGCATAAATGTATAACAATTCATTTAAGGGTCCGTAACGACTTTAGTAGTGTTTTCATCACCCTTACACAAAAACACGTGCTACTACTAAACTTTATCTGAGCATTACTTATACTCAGATAAAGTTTCACCTAATATGTAGCTATATCATATAATACAACATGCTTCAATCATCATGAAACGATAACCATTGGTTATTATAATATACCCAGAACATTATTGTAGTACAATACAAGGGCTCAAAACTTTCGGTTCGTAGCAGCTGTTCCGTCTGGCAGAAGTATTAGGTAACCGCTTGTTGCTGTATTGATTTATATGAGCCCTTCAGGGTAGAACTATCAATCGAGTGTCCGTTGCTTAAATATTGCTACATTTTAACATACAATGTATGTCAGGTAAGTTAAAATGTGTCAATAACATATCATATTATTGATACACTTTAACTTACCCGACTGTGTTGTATGACTGAATTTTCGTTCGAATAAGTACAGTTTTTATACTTGATGACATTGGCATATGGAATATTGTCAAAATTTAAGAAAACAGGTACTTAGTCTTGACACTGATTTTTCGGATTCGGCCAGGTAGCCGTTGTTTTAAAATACCAAATATATTTTCCGAAAAATCAATGTTAAGACTAAGTATCTATCTGTTTACTTGGATTTTGGTAATAGCCGTTACTTTAAAATCAATATATAGGATGGTATACTGTTGTGTGTTATGTTTGTGTATATAAAGTTTGTATGATTGTTCGGTTGGTAAATATTAAAGACTTTAGATAATTAGACTGGTTTATTTCACTTGTAGAATTATATTATTGGAAACGACCTCTTCTAGGTCAGATCCTAAGTTACAATGACAAGACAATAGACTATATTCATAGACACTAATACATAGAGATGGTATTAGTTACTCGACTACAGAGTAGTGATGTATGATACAACATCCCCCCTGTTTAAGTTTAAATTAACCCTTGACAAACAATGTTATAGAAACCTGACTTAGTTACAATTTAGACAATGACTTAAGACTATGGTTAGGTCTTAATCTAGGATACAATGTTCTACTTAATCTATTTCATCAATTAGCCTTCTGGTTGGCTTTACAACTCTTCCAGAACGAGTTACATGTTGACTGACTGAGGATTGAGATGAGAGCTCTTGAGGTCTAGACTCCTGCCTGTTACCTTCCTCTCTCCCCTGCGACGAATTGGATAGCATAGGAGAATATTTGTGTCTTAAATGAACCCTATTCCTCCTATACCTAACTCCATTGACATCCTCAACGACATATGACCTATTATTAGCCAACCTTAGCTTGACAATGGCTTGTTCCCAATTGCTATCTGGCTTTCTTTTAAAGTATACATGATCATTGGGATACAGTAATGACAATGACTTTGTATTTCTATTATAATATTTAGACTTATTTTTATTATTTTGCTTGACACATTCTTCATACTTTTTGAATGTAACCACTTTAGGTTTTAATTTCTTATAAGACATAGGAATGTTATTTCTTAAATTCCTGGACATTAACAATTGAGCTGGAGATGGTAAATTATTCTTAGGTGTGTTTCTATACTGTAATAAAGCTATGTATGGATCAGATGAGTTTCTTTTACATTTTTTTAACATATTTTTGATAATTTTGACTGAACTCTCTGCTTGACCATTTGACTGTGGTTGATATGGGCTAGTTACAATGTGTTCTATGTCCCATTCATGCATAAAATTCTTAAATTCTAATGACTGAAAAGGAGGACCACCATCAGACACTAAAGATAAAGGTATTCCATGACGAGCAAAAATGGACTTTAAATGTGTTATTACATTCTTTGCTGTACTGTTTTTATTTAACAAAGCTATTTCTATAAATTTAGAATAATAATCTGTGACAATTAAATAAGTAAGGTTATCAAAATACATCAAATCAACACCTACTTGTTGCCATGGATATTTATTTATTTCAAAATTTTTTAGTGGTTCCTTTGGATTATTAGGTTTAAATTGTGCACATACATAACATTGTTCTACCAAGTTTTTAATATCAGCTGACATGCTTGGCCAGTACAAAGACTCTCTAGCCAGTTTTAAGCATTTATTTATACCTTGGTGACCTTCATGAATTTTACCTAACATTTCCTTATACATTGACTGTGGTACTATTAATTTTGACCCTTTGAACAACAAATCTTTGACTACATGAATTTCAGCTTGTATGTTCCAAAATGGTTTTATTGACAGACTGACATTATTTTTATTTTTTGGCCAACCTTCATAATAATACTTTTTTAACAATTGCAAAGTATCATCTTTCTTAGTGTTCTGTAACAATTTTGTACAGTACTCCTTTGTGACTGCTAGACTTGAATGCATTAAATTGACATGACAAGATATTTCTGACTCATTCTCAGGTATATAATGTTCTTTCAATGCTGCTCTAGACAGAGTGTCAGATATAAACATTTCTTTACCTGGAACATGTATAACTTCCAAATCATATTTTTGTAAAGTTAACATCATACGTTGCAATCTTGCTGGTACATCATGTAATGGCTTTTTAAAAAGATAGACTAAAGGTTTATGATCAGTATGAACAGTTACTTTATGACCGTACACATACTGGTGAAATTTTTCACAACCAAACTGAATGGCTAACAATTCTTTCTCAATTTGAGCATACCTTGACTGAGTTTGAGTTAATGTTTTTGAACTATAAGCAATAGGTTTATTATTCTGCATAATGACTGCTCCTAATGCTGACTTTGACGAATCGACTGACAAGACTAATGGTACATTGGGATTATAATGAGCTAAAACTGGTGAATTTGTAATTTCATCGATTAAACTCTTAAGACATTGACTATGATTTTCATCCCAAGTCCAGACTGAATCTTTCTTCAAAAGATTTCTTAAAATTTGAGTTTTTTGAGACAAATTGCTAATGAAGGGACCTAAATAATTGATCATACCTAATATTCTTTGCAATTCTTTGACATTTTTTGGTGTGGGCATATTGACAATTGCTTTTACTTTCTCTTCATCAACCCTAGCACCATCTTTACTAAAAACATACCCTAAAAAACAGACTTCTGATACTAAAAATTTACATTTTGACTTATTGAACTTTAAATTGACTTCACGTGCTCGTTGCATGACTTTATGTACTCTCTCATTATGTACTGACTCGTTTGGTCCATATACCAAAATATCATCGATGAATATTAGAACTCCTTCTAAATCACCGAACAAATTCATCATGACTCTTTGAAAAATTTCAGACGATGCATTAATACCAAAAGGTAACCTTAAATATTTATATCTACCGAAAGGTGTTTGAAATATACATAAATCAGAACTATATTCATCTAGTTTAAGCATCCAAAATCCTGAAAATGCATCTAAATGAGAAAAACAAACAGCTCCTGCTAGTTGAGATCTGATCTCATCTATTGACTTTAGTGGATAAATTTCCCTTATAATATTCTTATTCAAATTTCTAGGATCTAAACAAATTCGTAACTGACCCGTGCTTTTGACTGTTATCACTATACTGTTCACCCATTCTGTAGGTTTAAAAACCTTTTCAATGACCTGCATTTTCTCCATGCGATCCAATTCATCGCGCAGTTTGTTCAGTAAAGCGAAGGGTACTCTTCTCGGAGCATCCACGCATGGCACTGCTTCAGGTTTGAGTTTCAGGCGACAGACTTGAGGTAGACATCCAAGACCCTGAAATACATCATTGTATTGTGTAAGAATTTGTTCACTAAAATTTTGTTGAGACACAGAGAAAACTCTTTGAATTATACCTAATTTTTCACAAGTTGGTAGACCTAAAACATTCGGACAAACTAAATCTGTGACTATAAACACTATATTTACACTAATAGTGCTATTATTTAAAGATAAACTACATTTTACATTGACTTTGCCCATAATGGGTATTGATATACCACCAAACCCACTAACGTTTATTTGACATTTCTCAAGTGACATTTGACTTTGACATTTCAAAGATTGAAAGTTTTCTTTGACATAATATTGATATCAGCTCCTGAGTCAACAATGCAATTAATTTGTGTATGACCAACTAAAATGTTTATGTTCCATGACTGTTTAGAATAGTATTTGTTTTCTTTTGACTCGACTGTATTGACCTGTTTACTATGTGTTGACTTTGCTGTAATAATTCTACAAGTGTTTGTTGTGTGAGATTCCTCAGACTTGTGTCTGTACTCATCATTAAGATATGAATCTCGACTAAGACTTTTTGACTTTTTTGACTTGACTGTGAATCTCTCAGACTGTTTAGTGTTTTCATCATTGAGATATGACATATGACAAGAGTCTTCATTGGATCTCTCAGACCTATCAGTCACCAGCCTTTTTTCATCACTGAGGCATTTTTTATTAGACCTCTCAGATATGGCATTATCACCACTTTCATCACAGAAATATGACACAGGATATTTTTTATGACAAGATGAGTCTTCATGAGATCTCTTAGACATTGACTGCGACTGGCCTATGTGCGACCTGACCGTTGATTGTAACTTAGGAGCTGACTGTGTGTATGACAACCTGCTATGTCTGTAATGATTTTGATTGTGATGACTTTGTGACTCTAAATGACAATTATATTGACTATACTTATGACTATGACTGAAGTTATGACAATTTAAAATTCCAACAAAATTATCTTGACTACCAGTTGAACTAAAAGACTCTAAATGACTGACTTTTTTATTATTGGAGTAACAAAATTTTGCAAAATGACCATAAGAGTTACATGACCTGCATTTAGCTCCCTGCGCTGGACATTTGTAGCGGTGGTGTTGTCCACAGCGGCTACACGTCTTCGAGCGCTTCTCAGGACTGGGACTTGACTTTGACCTCCCTGCGCTGGATCCCTGCTGACTGACTGGTGAAGCTCGCCGTCGCTGACGCTCCGCTCGACCACGGCTCCTCCGACGCAGATGCATGACTTTTTCAGACTCTTGACTAGTGGACCTCTTGACAATTTGGTCTGCATCCTGCTGTGCGACGATGAGTGTCCTAGCTAGCTCTCGCATCCTCTGATATGTCAGATCAGGTTGAACAGATCCTGTAATTTGTCAACAATTGTATTTGCAAAGCTAAAAAATCAACCCACTAACAATGGCATCCACTTCTGGAGAAGCAAGCTTAAAAAGGAAAGCTGAGGACATTCTAGTGGATCCTGATACATTAAAACCACTAGAAGGGGCGAAGAAACCACGAATAGATCTTAGTCCCGACAAGAAATTTTCTTGTTTAAACTCAATAGTTGCCATGCACGAGCAACTCGTTCGTGAAATATTTTCAAGCAAAACTGCTCCGGGTACAACAAGTATGGAGGTAGACGGTGATGCTTCAATAAAGTTAGAGGATGTGCTAAACAACATCACCGTAGGCAACCATATAATTAGCATCATCTTTACCATACATAACGTGTCTAGACAAGCAACAAAAAGAGCAGACACAAATATGATCAAAAAGACAGAGAAAACCTCATTCAAAATTCACTATAAGGGAGATGACTATTCCATCGCAAACGATAGAGTGAAGACTCTTTGGCTGGCAACACTGAAGAAGAATGATCTAACTTACAAAGACTTCGACCCAAGTGACGATGAGAACTGGTACGGCACCATGGGCCCATATTTAGATATGTTCTCAGCGTTCGCATTGAGGGTGAACGAGTTGCGCTTGGGACATAACAACATGCCTATCACGAAGCAAGATGGCGTGCACAAGAGCTTCCCAGTGGCTAAATACGGGCTGTCAGGAGCGCACCATGTACTTCTAGAGGGAGCCTCCTTTCCTCCGGAACGTAGGTCCTCAATTGTTCAAAGTCTAGGACCTATGACTGCATGGCTTTGCATGTTACGAAGTGAGGGCATTTATCGTAAGAAGTACGCAACTGCGGTAAAACGAGCTATGTCCCATGTGCCCTGCATAGACGACATCATAGAACTTACGAAAAACACTAAGCAAGCTTCTGAGATAGCAGCCTTGACGACACTGGTAGCAGAGATCATATTAATAACGACATCAAGACAAGCAACTCGGATGTTTTTCCCAATCACAATCTTCTCATCTGTGTGGAGAAATCACCATGACAAGAAGAAACTTTGTGGGTTTTTCAGCACAACTGGTGCAGGGGGATGGTACCTATATAAACTTGCATCCACAAAGAAGACTTTATTCACTCTCTGCGGGGAAATGCAGGAAGAAATGGCAGCTCAAATCGTTTTCCACGGAATATTTGGCACTTTCAAGGAAGACTTATCTATATTATCCCAGATAACCAACGTCGCAAATTGGTTTACTCGAGAAGAAATGGGAGGGTGTTTTCGACAATCTGGAAAGGGTAGTGTGACAAGAGTGGAGTTACCTGCTGTGCGACGATGAGTGTCCTAGCTAGCTCTCGCATCCTCTGATATGTCAGATCAGGTTCCTGCAGCAGTCTCTGACGTACATGTGCTAAGTCCAAACTCAAGTTGGCGATAAAAATATCTCTGATAAGAGATTCTCTGAGCGTTCCAAATTCGCAATCTTGGCTCTTATTTTCGAGATCGGTTAAGAAATCCTCGATGCTTTCCGATTTCTGTTGACGTGTGGTAAAAAACATGTAACGATACATGGTAATATTTTTTCTGGGTTGAAAAAATTCGTCGAATTTGGCTTTGACGTCATGTAATGTGCTTTCTCCAATATTTATGTTGAATGTGTTGAAAATATTTAAGCATTTTTCACCAATGTGATGTAATAAAATGGCGATCTTGCGTTTCTCACCGGACTTGTCCAAACCTGTTGCCAACAAGTATAATTCGAACTGTTGCCACCAGCGCTTCCAGGTTTCGTAATTGTTGTTTGTTGCATCTGACGATATTTTAAGCGCCTTCAAGCCACTGTTCATTGCAGCTCCGGTGTCATGGCCGCCACCGACGCCATCCGACTTTTGCATTTTATGAATTTTCTTTCTTCGTATTGGGTTTTTTCACTCTTCTGACACCATGTATGTGTTTTTCCACTTCTGACACCATGTATGATTGTTCGGTTGGTAAATATTAAAGACTTTAGATAATTAGACTGGTTTATTTCACTTGTAGAATTATATTATTGGAAACGACCTCTTCTAGGTCAGATCCTAAGTTACAATGACAAGACAATAGACTATATTCATAGACACTAATACATAGAGATGGTATTAGTTACTCGACTACAGAGTAGTGATGTATGATACAACAAAGTTATTTTTTGTTTTAGCGAAAACTTAATATAGTTTGTTAGGAATAAGCAACTGAATCGATTCTAATAATTTTTACACCATGTTATATTTTTTCACAAATAAATTTAGAAATTGTTGCGGTGCGGTTACTGAGTGCGCCACGCAGCTTACGATAGATCATCACCCGCGCAACAGCTGACGCCAGAGGTCAATGCACCGAGCGGAGCGTGGATCATATTTTTGTTTGGGCAGCCAAGTAGGATAACAAGTTCATAACTTTGTGGTTTTTCATGATATCTTTTTGAAATTTTGTAGGTACATAGATTTTCTTTATTTTAAAAATGCTGTACACGTGCTAGGTTTCGCATAAACAAAAAATAATGTTGTTAATTAGGTAATTATAATAATATTCATTTACATTGGACTTATTGTTAATCATAAATCTTAAAATTAATAGTGAAAAGAATTTGATTTTTTTTTTTTACACCAGTTGGATTTGGGCGTATAGAACTTAAAAAATATTATTTTTAACTTTGACGAAATGATGCACGTAATACAATTAGGTTTTTGGCCGCAAATAAATTTAAAAAAAAAGATAAATAAGTAAAATTTAGCAAGTCTTCGGTGCGTAGTAACGCTGTCGGATGTCAGACGACTCTTTTCAAAAACTGTCTTACATTTTTAAAGTAAACATCTAGAATGTTATAGAAGCTCCGACTCGTTCTCTTTGGCCGGATAATAATAACTAATTATTAAAAAAAAAATAACAGCAATTTTTAAAAACAATTTCATGTGTTTTGTGTTTTTCAAGTAGCTCGCCATTCTGACGTTTACGTTTACAATTAATGTCCTAAGTTATGCGATTTAAATATGACACTAGTCAGAGCCCGCCAGTTTAAAAGGAAATATTTTTTTTTTATTTTTTTACTGAATATGCAAACTAATGGAACTGTAAAATATAACAGACACAGTGAAAACTCTGTTATACGCTTACCTAGGTACGAGTACAACAACAAACTAAGCTGTTGTTAAAGTTTTCAGCAGGCAGCAAGCAAAGCTCTTGTAATAACGTGCTTACAAGTGATATTTTAGATTCTCTACATATCTCTTACTTATGGTATCCCAGAATCTTCTGAGTGAAAATATTTTTAAAGAAGACAGTTTTAGTAATATGTGGACAGCGACCGTGCAAGGTGCGGGTTCGATCCTCGCGTAGTGCTAATATACATGAATACAAATATTTACTCGCTAAATATTTGCCTCGGAAAGCACGTTAAGCCGTTGGTCCCGGTTGCCATATAAACATCTAATGGCAGTCGTTATGGGTTGTTGGAACCCTCAATAGTCCAACAATTGTTCTAACTGCAATGTCGCCTTCGGGTTGTGGAGGTCAGACGGCAGTCGCTTCACGGAAAACATAGAAGTTTAGCCAAGATAGACAAGTAAAGCGGACCCCAGACTCTAAAGCTCAAAAAGCTTCAGATGCGATTGGGATTAACGCTGAGATGGTGATGGGTTTTAGTAATATAAATTTTGATTTTACAAAATCATACTCGTGGATGCGTTTACAAACAAAATCACATACAGAAACAGTCAGACCCAGAACCAATATTTGTATGGCCTGTGGGCCATACAAATATTTGTTCCGTTCGGAAATCAAACCCGTGACACGTAGCGCAGCAGTTGATCGCTCAACCACTTCACCAACCGTCACCAACCTAACTAAGACCACAGATACGTGTGAAATAAATGGGGTATCGATACCACAACGGAACAGCGGACTGAGCGCGGAAATATACTAATGTACTGCGGTTTTGCTGCAATGTATTAACGTCGAACATGTGAGACCGGCTTAGACCCTCTACAACAAAATTTTCGCTTCTAATAGGGATGTTTCCTGGGTAAAAAATAATGATTCTATTTAGTCCGTCATTCAGATTCTAGAAAAATATTGGATACGTATATTTTATTTTATCAGATCAATAAAAAATGACAAATATAAAAGGCATCAAAGATCAGAAGTGGTGGCTGGTGACGTCACTCCTCGCTAAAAAGTGTAGCGTGCAGTGTCGTCACACGAGTTTACAACGCACTGTGTCGTCTTAATTTTTTGATTATATGAAAAAAGAAAAAATACGTGTCTAGTATTTTTTGAAAATCTACTGACGGACTAATTAGTCTTTTTGGTCAACTACCCTATTTTTTTTTTAATACACCGTCTTTCGCTTCTTGCGTGGCAAGAAATCTTTTTTTTTTCCAATTTTATTATTTTATTAGCTGTCTTTCTTTTTACCGCTATCTTCTTTTGCGGCTTATGCCTTGTCTTTTTTCTTCTGGGTTGCTCTTTTCCCAAGTCATTTCTCTTTTATTTTTCTTTTGTTAACTTTCTGTCCTTGTATCATTTTCATATACATTTCTATCAACTACCCTATTATGCCCACTTTTATCTTTCTGGCTTTTTCTCACAGTCACTTAATATAATTAAGATCCCATAATAGAAATCATTTGAGATTGTCAAAAAGAGGTACAATCGTTATAATAACATTGTTCAATTATATTTTTTGGAGCGTAGAATGGGAATTAGAGGTTTGATTACAATAGCAGTCTCCTTCATTTTGACTACGTAGGTAGGTGGTTTAAAGTTACTAGTGGTTTAAATTGTGATTTAATGATGTTTCATGCAATTGAGTTACAGTTTTCTTTATATTTATTCCATGCGTAACCGGCAGACGACGGTATTCTCTTTAAAAGTAAATTTAATTAATCAAAATACTTCTTAAAAAGACAGACTAATAGGTCTCTTTACCTTTCCCAAAGCCAGTCAGATCTTCCACAGACTACTTGAAACATTATCTAGTGGATGAAGGGTTCAACATCCGGACGATATCTTTTCAAGTCAGTGACGTTTCGGCGATCTTTTGTAACAACTTCAACGTGGATATCGAATTATCAGTTCGTCAAAATTGATATTGTTTAAAGTACCCTATCGTACCATAAATTGTTATTTAAAGCACCGCTTTCAGATATTCAAAGTAGCTACATATTTGATAAGGATTGTAAGACTTTTCCTTTGTAATGGGCGGTCCCAAAATGAAGATGGCCCTTAATAAATTAGACAGAAGGCCCGCGTTTACCTGCCTGTAACATTAAAGCACTGTTTATTTTAATTAATATCATTGCCTCTGGATAATATAACAAAGAAACCTTTGTAAGTTCTTTATGAGTTTATTTGAAGATAACGCTCCGTTCGTTATCTATCCATTTATTACAATTCAAATAAAATGATACATTTTATAACAATAACAATTTATTAGGTAAAGAGAAAGTGAAATAGAAACTATATACAAGGTACTGTCAGTGTCCATCATTTTCTAACTACGTAGTAATTGAATATACTAAAAGTCGATATATTTCCCGCAATTAGAAAGGCATCACTAATTAATTTATGTCAGTTTCAGGTTAACTCTAGAGTACGCTAAATGACTTTAGAGATAGTTTTGTCAGATAGTTTAATATTGTGGTTATATTAAATAGTTTCAGTAAAGAAACTAATTATTTACTGACCGTGTTCAGGGGGATACAGTACACTAACTTAGAACAAAAGCCATTATTATAGTACCTTTTGTTATTAATGATTTGAACTGTTAAAGTTGTAGAAGCTTTTGGGAATAATGTGAAAACATGATGGACACCAACAGTACCTTTCAAAAATTACTTCATATAAATAATTAGTCATACAGCGAGTTTCTGCCCTTACGTTGTTGACACCGCAACGGTCCGAACAAATCGTTTCGCCTCGCCTTTTATACCGCGTACATCGAGGGACTAGTACAATTTGCCAGCGGTGGTGTTTCCGTTAGACTGCAATTTGAGTTTCTACAAGGCTAGAGTGAATAGACTCTTAATAAACTAGCGCACTTTACCGTCAACGATTGCATCACTGCTTACATCAGGCGGGATTGCGGCCAAGCCCTAATTTATATTAATATATAAAAAAAAAACTTTAGTTGTAAATATCGACACATTTTGGTTTAAGTTTCTAATTTCTAATGATTGGACTGTAGGTGCTCAATAATATTTTTTCTGACTTATTTCAACATCATCATCATTTCAGCCGAATGACGTCCACTGCTGGACATAGGCCTCCCGCATCCAACCTGCCCACGCTGCGTCTTCCGCTGCGTGGTCGCCACTGGGGAACCCCTGACTTATTTTTGGACTTATTAATTAAAATCAAAAATAAAGTGGCATCATCACGGCAGTGGCATAATGTCAATAAACTTTTGAAGACTGTTATAAACAAATATGGAATGCCGTTTGTTGGTGTGTGCTACTTGAGAACAGCTGGACTGATTCCGCTATTTCATATTTTAAAATATTCTTAATAATTATATTATCTTACCTAACCCAATTTGGGCAGAATCAGGTTTTTATTGCAAGAAAAAAAAAAACAAATTTGAGCCGAACGAAAAATTATGTCTTTTTAATGACTTCTTTGTACGAATTTTATTGATGGTTCAAAGCTAGCTTCATATAAACAAATATAAGATCTTTCCTCATTGCTATATGGGTATAGATTTAAAAACATATTTTTATTGATTTTATTAACATTAGATAACTGTGTTTAACAAACTTTATACAATTTAATGGATTATAATAAGGATGATTATGTAGTTTTAAAAAGGCTAGTTTAGAGTGAAGTTATAAAGTTCTAATGAGTTGCACTAGTTAATTGAATTTTATGGGTATCTTACGAGCTTAATTCTATAATGATAATAATTTTGACGTGACGGGATCCACGAAGACCGATGCCTACTGGGCCAGGGTTGCGGGTTGGTTAAAAAAGAAACCGTGGTCCTGGCGCACAGGCTAGTGAAGAAACACGGGTGGGTTTTAGTCAGTAAAAGTCTGACACGCCCTCCCGCTCCGCCCAGAGCGGGAGAAATCATTTGATGATTTTTCCCATTTAAAACAAAAAAAAAAAAAAAAAAAACTTGAAGTGAGTGTCGAGTGAGCTGCCATTTCAACTAATATTAAGGGCACTATTGACAACTCATTTCATCCAACTTCTCACGTTCGTCGTGTTGTTGGGATTTACATTGCATCACCTCGCTCAACTGCCGTTTTCCTTCCTATTCACTCAGGTTTTTTTGAGTGAATAGGCTCTTAATAAACTAGCACGCTTTATTTATTTATTAAAACTTTATGCACAAAGAAAAACATTGCACAATGGCGGACTTAATGCCTTAGGCATTTTCTACCAGTCTACCTTAAGGTGATGCAGAGACAAAACATGGTAGGAGCAAAGATATAAAAGAGAAGTTAAAATTACCATCAACAATTGCATCACTGCTTACCATCAGGCAGGATTGCAAGCACTATCTAAAACGATGATTACGCTCAATCCTTCTCTGTATGAGAGGAGACCTAAGCCCAGCAGTGGGACGATAAAAAGGTTGATGATAACTATCTAAAAAAAAATTTACAGGAGTCGGCTGGTTTCATCACGATGTTTCGGATATGACAAAGTTTCGTTTATAGCTTTGTGTAAAGGCACAAATGTTGTAAAGTGCACGGACATTACTGTGGACACATCAGTTTTTCTGTCAGTAGCATCCTACTGTAATATCCAATCCTGCTACTATAATATTATAATTGCGAAAGTTTGTGACGTGAAACATACATACATAAAAGTAGAGAGTAACAAACATCCATATGTTCGGATTTATATGAAATAGGACACAGGTTAATCCCGTCGGAATGTAGTAATAATATAATGGTATGTTATATTATTACGATATTCCTTCGGCTAGATAATATGATAAACGTTAAAAAAATATATACAACCATACAATTGGGTTATATCCTGAAAAATATTTTAATGTCCATCAGATAGATTTATAAAAAATATTGAACACGTATTTTTTATTTAAATTCTTAGGAAGATAATATTGATTTGAAATGTCGCATGACGTCACGTCTTGGTACAAAATATACGACTGCATGACGTAATTAGCCCCCTCTCCGTAACTTTAATACGCTATATCTCAGTAGTTTTTGGTGATTTCGACAAAAGAAAAAATACCAGTCTTAATTTTTTTTTATTATCTATAAGACGGACTAATTATTTTTTTGATTTTCATACCTTGGATACATCCCTATTGTTATTTTTTCATGCGAAAACTCTAAACGGATTTGATTGAACTTTGGTATTGTACATTCTATTGTTACCGTACTTTATTTATACTTCCGAGTAATAAGATCTCTTGTTATTTGTTCGAATGTTGCAGCAGGAAGTTTTCGATAACAACTTGTTACGGAAAACAAGGCTACTTGTAGTTAAATTAATGGCCTCTACTAATATATGTTAATCGGAAACGCGTGTTCATCATCTACTCCAGGCGGGGCGGATAATCGGAATTCGTATATTATTTTTCTTCCGATTTTCTCCTACGGATGTAAACAATAATTTATGGAAACATGGAAGTGGTTCAAGATACATTAGCATGCCATACGTTTTTCGGTAATGTCGTCTGTTGTAGCGGAGATATCATATACATTATAAGATACGATGTTATCCAGGATACACAATTACGGCTACTTAATAATGAAATTGTTAACGGTAATTTCCTGTATATATGTCAATTTATTTATTACATACCTACATATTAATATTATGTATTTAAAACGAGAAAGTTTAATGGATTGAATGTTATATATGCTTATTGTTTAAGTTTGTGGTTACTAAAAAAAACTATACCCCGCCTTGGGCGAACAGATTAACCCCCTTTTTTTGAGTATGCACCTAAGATGGCTGATTTGGATTGGATCACCAGTAAATAGGAAAATAATAAACAATTGAGGTTATTTCAAAGAAACAAATAGTTGACGGCTAACACGTATTTTAAACATTTATTATTTAACTACCCGTGGGAACATAACGATAAAAAGTGCTCTATATAATAAATTCAAATACAAATAATTTATTTCGGACAGTGCCTATATTTGGTTAGTACTGAAAAAAACTTATAAACCTATATTAGTAGTAATAAATGGGAAAATAATTATTCTCAAGCCTGAATGGCTTGAATACAATTCGGCACTCCGGTAAAACATAATCTGCGTTATAAAATATGGTACTTTTGTTACAGTAGTATGATCCCACGAGATAAATTCCAACCTCCGCGCAGTGGAAACCGGAGGCAAGTGTTAGTATTAGTTAAAGGAGTGATTTAAAATATCATCAAACCCTTCTTTAGTCGGTTTCTTAACCCATTTTCCTTCAAGCAGACCTTCTATTGATTCAATTATACTTACAATTGTAGGTGTATTAATTCGCTAATACACCTACTAAACAATTAACTAATTTACTGATCTTCCAAGCGGAGTGGGTGTATTGACCAGAGCGGTAATTCTCGTGATTTAAAGACCATTCCTGATCGTCTCAATCTGTTAAAATAACCTTTAATTTTAGTATATTTTGAAAAAAATAAATAATAATGATAGTCGCCGCTAAGACTTGATTTTGAACGCTTTTAATAACGAAGCACAAATAGTATGTAATAAATAGTATAAAGAGGCATTTGTAGCTTCTGATACTTGTTAGGTAAGCAGTTTACGTCTTTTTTCCAGGGACAATTAAGATCTATGCACACAACATACCGCATACGTCGATGCATTTTTCACATATATAGATATAGTCCAATCAAATTTCATCTTCGGTTTTCGGTAATTTTCCTTCAAAATGTAGTTTTCGGTAAAAAAATGTACGGATAGTTTTTATTAATTATTGACAGAAAAGAATCGATAGTTACAATATAAATTCGCGTCTATATTTCACTTCTACATTTTGACAGGTACACAACTAACTGTATACATGCGGAAACGATTTCTTTTTCCTGTATTTGTAAAAAACAAATATAGAAATATCTATTAAGACCTGATCAGGTCTTTAAAAAAATATTAAGTTTTGTATCATTTCAGTTTAAATGGATAAACATGTTTTAAGACAGATTGACACAGACTTTACTAAAAAAAACTTATGCTTCGTGGGGTTCTGTGGTTGTTTACACAAAAATAATTTGCTTCCATCCGAAAGTAAAATACATTTTTGCATAAACACTAGTGAACACATTAATACAAAAAGTACCCTGACAGCCTTTTTCCCATCTCGGTCAAGTACCTGGGCGGTCCGGAAAACCATAACCCTGATAAGTGTCATTAGCTATAAATGATCCTCCCAAATGACGCTCCTGTTCTACTAAAGCACGCTAAATGTATCTGATTAGTATCCACTATGCGGTATGGGTTGTATGAGAATATTAATCGTCCTATTAAGTACTTTGTCCATGGACATAGAATATTTATCATAGCTACATTAACATGAGGTGCGTACTAGCGACTGTTGGTATGAAGATAAATATTAAGGAAGCAAAAGTTATGTAGGATACTCTCATGATATTCACATTAAACCGCACATTACTTAATAATATGTTATGCTGTATATGTGTCTATTATTGGATTTTTCCAAATGGCATTTCTCAGTAGCCGTACAGGGTCTGGCTTGCCCGTTGATGAGAATGGGTTCGCCCCTTATTACATGGAACGAAACATAAAAATTAACTGATAAAATGAGGGTGTACCTTTAACAGTATAGTCAGCAACAAAAGTTAGAATATTAACTACTGAGTAAAATATTTTACTAAAATCGACAGCAAAATAATATTTAATTAAAGAACAGCACTCTCGATTGTTTGAACTTTTAACTTCTATTATAAAATGCCAAAAGTGCATTTTCGAATCATATCATGCTTCTGCAGCTGCATGGATTTTAATCAACGAGGTGTCTATCGATTTGTCTAAACTGTACAAAGTTTGTGTTTGAAAATTTTAAATGGCGTCTTATCACGCATGATATCTTAAAATATATGTTTATTAGTAAGTTACTTGGTTGTGTAATAAATCTTTAGCTGTGGTCATTTCCTTAAATGGTAAGCTACTGAATATTCTGCATTGTTGGATGTCTTTGTTATACCTTCTTATTGCAATGTGTAATGCTGCAGATTACCATAAATTATGTTGTGTTCCACAGATATTATAATAATCTGTGACGCAATTAAAATATATTCGGATTTCAGTTTAAAACACCTGAATCTACCAAAAGGAAATATCTATTTTGAGAACAAACAATGCTCAATACTCCATATTTTATTGCATTCCATAATGTTACATAATAGTTTGTATATTAGAGTATAGAATCAATTATGGACCCTATCGGGCACAGCAAAGTGTTTCGTTTATAGGATAGAGGATGAAGGCGCTCTTGTTGAAAAAAAAAGTACTAATTAAAATGGTATCATTAACGAATTTTTATAATTTTATGGTATTTATATTTTATAGAAGTATTTACATGGTGATTTGGTTAAAATTTAATTTTATATTGCATGATTAACATTATTACTATTAATTATAATAAACCACTTAAATATCAACAACAAACAACAACATCTACATATATTTTTTTATCTATTCCTGTATAATATTTTAGTGTTCTTAACAGAAATCTTGACTAGGATTTCTGTGGTGGTATGGTCATAGAGTAACGAGTAAAGTAAACGTTTTAGGTATATAAACCTTATCTCACAACCAAACCATGGTCTTCGCTGCTACTACTCAAATCATCGTCACGATCAGGCTATGTCTTTATTACCACATTTATGTTAGAACTCACCACATACCGTTAAGTAGAGTCGTTAACAGACGCATCAATAGATAGGGATGCTAGAGCTATTTCGCACTAAGTCCGGACTTCGTACTTTATTGGCGCCTTGACCTAGTTGATGGAAGCTGTATTCGACTATACTAGCTATAACTCTAAATTAGTCTTTATTTTTTGGGTTATGGGTTTTATAATTGAAAATAACTTTTATAAAGGTACAAAAACGTATTTATTTTAAAACAGTAATGCCACTTCGCAAGAACACTCAGCCATAGAATATCTATGTAAGGAAAAGTGCTGCCACCTGGTAGAAACTATTTGAAGTTAAATTTTTTTTTAAACTATCTAATACTCCCACTAAAATTTAACTCTATAAACTAACAAAGAAAATCAACATCATATAAAATCTGATCTCTCAGATATGTATAGGTTTGAGTAGGTAACGCTTTAGTTAAAATATCTGCTAATTGACAATTGCTTGGAACATAATTAATTTTAACTAAACCCAATTCAACCTTTTCTCGTACAAAGTTATATCTAATATCTATATGTTTTGTTCCTTTATGATAAACTGGATTGTTAATTAATCTGATTGCACTCTGGTTATCTACATTTAACGCGATACAATCACAACTTTCACCTAAATCTGATAGCAATTGTTGCAACCATAAAATTTCCTTAGCACATTCACTAGCAGCTACAAATTCAGCTTCTGTGGTGGAGAGAGCAATGGTTTTCTGTTTTTGACTGGACCATGTGATTGGTCCTCCATTCATCATAAACAAATATCCTGTAGTGGACTTACGCGTATCAATATCATTTGCAAAATCTGAATCTGAATATCCAGCAAGATCATTGCTTTCTCCATCGTACTTTATACACAAATTTTTACTTTTTATTAAATATCTAATTATACGTTTAACACAATTCACATGTTGTGGACTTGGATTGTTTACATATCTGCTTAATACATTGACAGCAAATGAAATGTCTGGCCTTGAGACAGAACTCAGAAACAGTAAGCAACCTATAGCTTTTCTATAAGGAAAATCCACAACAATTTCTTCAACATTCTTTGAAATAATAACATTGACATCAGCTGGAGTGTTGACAGGATTTGCATCACTCATACAAAACTTTTCAATAACCTGATTTATGTAATTTTTCTGATGAATGTATATAGTGTTATTTATATGCTCTATTTGCATACCTACAAAATACTTGAACTTTAATTCTTTGATTTTAAAAGCTTGTTTTAAATATTCCATTATCTCATTTATAAGTTTTTTATTTGATGATATTATAAGAGCATCATCAACATAAATTATTAAAAATACTTTCGTTTCATCAAAGTATCCTATGTAAATACAATTATCAGCTTGGGATTGAACAAAACCATATTTAAGCAAAAACTCTGTAAATGTTTTGTTCCAGCATGTAGATGCTTGTTTCAAACCGTACAGTGATTTATTTAATTTTAACACAAAATCACCTTTAATTGATAAACCTTCAGGTATGTCTATAAAAATATCCTCTTCAAGATACCCGTTCAAAAAAGCAGTTTTTACATCAAACTGTTGAATATGTAAGTTATACTTTGCAGCAATAGAAAGTATAATTCTTATAGAATCATAACGGGTTGTTGGAGAGAATATTTCTTGATAATCAATATCCTTAATCTGATTAAACCCTCTTGCACACAAACGAGCCTTATAGCGTGCAATTTCATTGTTCTCATTCTTCTTTACCGTAAAAACCCACTTCGTAGTAAGGGTTCGTTGACCAGAGTTTTTTTTTTTACCGCAGTCCAGGTATTGTTTTCCTTATGTGCTGTTAATTCCTCTTTAATTGCTTCAGACCACTCAGCCTTTTGTGGACAATTCAGAGCCTCTGTATATGTTTGAGGTAATGACAGCTCTACAAGATTGGCTTCATAATTTCTATTAATCCGTGGTCTCAAATTTATTCTATGTGCTGTTGAATCTTCCAATTCTTGAGATGGTTCATAGTCCGGGTCATCACCGCTACAACTCATCATGCTATCTTCACTCTCTGTTGTCGGGCTGTCAACTAGAGTATCATCCACATTGGATTCTTGTGGTTCACTCTCATTTCCATTTGAAACTTCATCATCCACAATACTTATCTGGGCAATATTTTTCCTTGTGCTTGGAACATAATGTTCATCAAACATTACATTTCTTGAGATAGTTATTTTCTTTGTATCCTTATCAAGCATTCTGTAGTTGATATTGTCATAGCCCACTAGTATAAGTTTCTTGCTTTTCTTTTCCAACTTTGTTCTTAATTGGTCTGGAACATGAACATAGCCTATACTACCAAACACCTTCACATGTCCTAATTGGGGCTTGATACCGTTCCACAGTTCAAAAGCTGTTGTATTTGGAGTCTGAGTGGAGGAGGTTCTATTCAATATATAGATAGCACATTGAACAGCTTCTGCCCACAGCTCCAGTGGGACATCTCTCGCATACAACATTGAACGTGCACTCTCTACTATGGTACGATTTTCCCTTTCTGCTCGACCATTTTGTTCGGGTGTATAGGGTGCAGTACGCTCATGGACAATCCCCTCTCTCTCTAAATACTCTTTAAACACTTTATTTACATACTCTGTGCCATTGTCGGTATGTAATATTCTAACACTGTGCATGAATTTATTCTTTATCATAGCATTGTACTTTTTGAAGACTTCCATGACATCACTTTTATGTTTTATGAAATATACATGCCTGTAACTTGTTGCAGCATCTTTGAAAAGTACAAAATATCTCATACCTTGAATAGAAGAGATACTCATCGGTCCACACACATCGCTATATACTAAGTCACCTGGCTGTAGTTCTCCTCGCTCTGATTTGTGAAATGGAAGCTTACACTGCTTCCCATATGCACATGCTTCACATACAAAATTGTTGAGGTCACTGTCTATCATGTCCAGTCCATTCACAACACTATTTGCACTCATGATTTTAATTTGTTTCAAGTTAATATGTCCTAACCTTTCATGCCACATTTTTAAATCATTTTGGTTATTTTGAACCAAGTTACATGTATCTGGAACCACTGTTTTTATGTTCAACTCGTATAAATTGTTTTCTTTGATATTTGCACTCATCACCACTATATTGTCTTTATAAATCAGTGCATTTGTGTCCTTTTTAACAATAGAATAGGATTTTCGTGTAATCACACCTTCAGAGAATAAGTTTCTTCTTAAACTTGGAACATACAACACGCCATTCAGTACACTGGTCTCCCACTGCTCATTGACATATCTCTGTATCATAACTTTTCCAATGCCAGATACTTCCACAGATTGTTTATTTCCCAATGTCAATGATTTCTGGTTACCCTCAAACAGTTCCACAAAGAAATCCTTTCTAAATGTCATATGGGCAGAGGCACCGCTATCTAGAATCCAAGTCTTTTCTTCAGCATTACATGAACTATTTTCCACATTAAATGCTAACATATCTGCACCTTCTTGCTGAGGTTTTCTAGTTTTAGATTGTCTAGGAGCACGACATTCTCTCGCAAAATGCTCTTGCCACAATTATAACATTCGAACCGATGTTTATTTGCTTTATTCTTCTGATTTGTGTCACTGTCACTCGCTACTTGTTTAGGCTTTGTTTTCCACCCTTTATTGGCAACAAGGAGAGCGGTCTCCTGTTCCTCTTCACCTGCTAAGCTTGCTTCTTCATCCAATAAACGTGCAGTTAAATTGACAATAGTTTGTTGTTTCGGGTCCAATGACATCCACGCTTGACGCAGTGCTCTGTATTTCGAAGGCAAAGTTCCCAATATTTTTGTTATGATTGCCATATCACTGACACCTTCACCACTTTCTTTCAGTTGTTTAGCTAATGTTTCCACTTTCGAAATGTGTTGAGCTACACTATCAGTCGGCGACATTTTATACTGATAAAATTTTTCGTGTATCAGCATTTTGCAGAGTTCACTCTTCTGTTCATATATTGATTCTAATTTTGACATGATCTCCAAGGCAGTTTCGCAGTTTTCTATTAGTGTAATTTGTTTAAAGTCCATAGAGGATGTAATGATGAACATTGCCATGCCGTCACTCTTCGACCATTCTGTACAGTCTCCTTGTGGTTTCGGTTTTGAAATATTTATTCCTTTAGCTTTTAGAGCACATTTTATTTGAAATTTCCACTGACGAAAGTTGTTTCCGTCAAATTTTTCTAGGTTCATTGACCGCGTGGTCGAATCCATTTTGAGGTTATTTTGCCAACAATTTTTCCAACTTGATCCTGACTTTTTCTTTGCGGGTTTCTTCTGTACTTCTATATCCAGAGTTTCCTGGGCCCATAACCTTTTGGGTTATGGGTTTTATAATTGAAAATAACTTTTATAAAGGTACAAAAACGTATTTATTTTAAAACAGTAATGCCACTTCGCAAGAACACTCAGCCATAGAATATCTATGTAAGGAAAAGTGCTGCCACCTGGTAGAAACTATTTGAAGTTAAATTTTTTTTTAAACTATCTAATATTATTGATTTTTATTTTTTGTGAAAACAATGTTTCGAGTTAAAAATGTTATTTTTTTTTTAGAATTTCAGATCTGGGGTTGTGTGGTTTCTTTCTACCTCCCAATAAAGATATCAGCGAAGACATACAGATATTACATAAATCAGTATGTCTATTTATGTATCGACCTGTGGTTTCAATCGTAAAGCACTCGATTCACAATTACAATTAGGATAGGTATTTTTCGAACTACAGAAGGCCAGATTAATGAAAAATTCATATCATGTATTGTAAATTATCGTTCCCAATAAGGTAACAAGAAACAATTAATTGTGAAATTCAACCTTAATGAGAAAATTATAAAGTATTTAGGGAGAAAGTAATTAAAACGCAGATACGAAGATTTGAACTTGTAATTAGTTTTTTGAACTGACTTCAAAAAAGCTGAGATTTATTTCTTTTAAGAAGACATTTGTTTCTTTATACTTTAAGGGCCGTAGGCGTAGCCAGGGGGGCAGGTGGGGGTAATTGCCCCTTCCCCTTGGAAATCTCGCAGAACATGTATGAACTCCACTAATTATTAATAATAATTACTTATCAAAGTATAAACGGGGACTTATCTCAGAATTTTAACTAAACCACGCAATTATAGACACTGGCAAAATGTACGGTGTAATTGCCATAAAAACCACGTGCGATATAGCGCGCGAAGATTTCCGAATCTAGCCGAACGTTTTAACGCTTGCACCGGCAGCATTCGGTAATCTTCGGTGGGGTCTTGCGAGCTGAGGTTGCGATTAGTATTTATTTTATTAGATAATAGGGTACTTGACTAAAAAAAAAACTAATTAGTCCGTCAGTCAGATTTCCAAAAAATACTAGACACGTATTTTTTGTTTTATTAAAACAATAAAAATTGACAAATATAAAAGGCATCAAAGATCAGGGGTGGTGGTTGGTGACGTCACTGGCCGCTAAAAAGTGTAGCGTGCAATGACGTCACATGAATTTTCAACGCACTGTGTCGTCTTCATTTTTTGTTTATATGAAAAAAGAAAAAATACGTGTCTGGTATTTTTTGGAAATCTGACTGACGGACTAATTCATTTTTTTTAATCAAATGCCCTATTCGATTCTAAAAATCTGACCCAAAGCCTGATTTTGCCTCTCAAGACCTGACTTGCATCTCCCTAGGCCAAAAGCTGGGTACGCCCTTGACTGAGGGTCTTAGACTTACTTATAGAGTATCCTTAAATTGAGAGTATCCACAATAATGTATTGACCATAATATTAGATGTATACTTTATACAGAATGGCATTAATACGCAAATTATAACCACGAATCCATCAAAAGATCCTAGACCACTTAGCGTAGACATATGTATATAAAAAAACTCCTGTTTCATAGAGTAGTGCCATACTTACTATAGAACGAGTTGTGTGTCTATGTCCCTGCTACATCATTGTCTAGGATGATATAATGATAAAACAATGATAGTAGACATAACCATCCGCCAATATAAGTATAGCCAGAGTATAGCGGCAATGAGGAGGAAAGAGTGGTCCTTTTCTCCATCAGAAACACCTGAGGACCCCTTAACACAATAAATATAGCGAAATTACTGCTTCATATCTCTTCCATTGCTGGCGCTAAGTAAGTATATCCAATTCTGTACATAAAAAACAACAAATGTAGATCAAGAAGCCATTAAAAACATTCTTTTAAGAAAGAAATAAGTAAAAACAATACTGCTGAATCACTATCGTATCGATATAGTGGGCTCAGAACAAATGCTCGGAGTTCCATAATAAATTCGAATCGGATATACAAGTACAGATTGCCTAGATAAAGTTTGCGCTCCAGCAATCATCGTGTAATGAGCATAGTCCACACATAAAGTTAGTGTTAGGACACACGCCTAAAATATCTTCGAAACGAAATAGGGAGTGGTTCACATCTATCACGAGGGTCCAGCACGGGTTAGTAAATGTCACATTCTTCTAATCTAAGACATACCGGTTTTCTCGTGATGTTTTTCTTCATCATTTTTCTCGGTGGTAGCCCATAACATCGGCCGCCGGCAGAAGTTAAGTTACCAGTTACCACCCACCACACAAAGTCTTGCCGCCAAGCGATTTGTCGTGTTCCGGCATGATGTCTGGTGAAGCCGTACGGAGGACGAGTCTGAGCAGTTGTGTTGCGATGTATTGTGTGTTGTGGTATGATGTGCCAAATGTTGTTGTGTTGGAAGTTTGGTCGTGGAGGGTCTTCAGTTCAATCTCCCTTTGACGCAGCATCGTTGGTCGTGTTGTTGGGTTTAACATTGCATCACCTCGCTCAACTGCCGTCTTTCTTCCTATTCGCTCAGTTTTTCTGAGTGAATAGGCTCTTAATAAACAAGCGCGCTTTACCATCAACGATCGCATCACTGCTTACCATCAGGCGGGATTGCGGTCAAGCGCTTGTTAATAATTATTTAAAAAAAACATAGTATTAGGATAGATAGAGGAGTTTTTACCTAAGTAATAGTAATCGCACTGATCAAAAGACTAATTCATCAATTTATAACGTTCAAAATATAGTCGCAGACTGATCTCGGCGACAACGAAATGTCAAAAATTTGTCAAAGAGTACTTTACCGCAATCCCGCCTGGTGGTAATCAGTGATGCAATCGTTGATGGTAAAGTGCGCTAGTTTATTAAGAGCCTATTCGCTCTAGCCTTGAAGACACTTAAATTGTAGTCAGACGGAAGCACCGCTTCTGCTACGGCTAACTGTTCCAGTACCTTGATGTATGCAGTATAAAAGAGGAGTCGAAATAGTTTTCGGATCGTAGTGGTGTCAACAACTTTAAGGGTGGATACTCGCCGTAAGACGGGTCGATGATGGAACGGAGATGAGGGAAATTGGAGGTCTTTTAGACAGATTGAAACTGACATCATACTGAACGTTCTTAAAATTACGTGAACGCTTGGTCCGTGAATGAGTGACCATATTCATATACCAAGACCCTTCGTGTCTCGGAAAACATTGAGCCATTAGTTCCGGTTCTGATTCGTGGATTTTTGTCAGTCGTTAAGGGTCGCCCGAATGTCTTACCAGATTGTGGTGGTTGTGATGATTGTGGTGGTCAGATGGGCAGTTGCTAACTGGAAGCCAACCCTAGTAAAGTTGTGAAAGGGCAAGGGATATGAGTACCTACCATTGTTTGTATCACTATAGGGTCAATATTATATATAAACAATTTAATGCACTTCCAAAAATCAATGTGTGTAAAAAGTATTTCCAGTTAAAATATCGTTTAAATTTATGTTACGTTTGATCGCGCGTTTGTACTCACGAGTACCTTACTTATGTTTTGACTTTAAAATAACATAACATGACTGTTCGAAATTAATTTTACTAAAGATTTTTTAGACGGCTCTGCCAGACAGATTGTTATTGTTAGGTATTCATATTTTAAAGCCAGACGAAAGATAGCTTAACATAGATCTAATATAATAAAGTAAAGCCAGCGTTTAATTTACGCGTTGACTAGTCTGTAAGCTTTATGCTAATATATACATATTTGTTTGCGCATATTTTTTTTTTTTTTTTTTTTTTTTTGCTGATTTGTTTGTTTGTTTGTTTGAACGCGCTAATCTCAGGAACTACTGGTCCGATTTGAAAAATTCTTTTTGCGTTTACGAATAAGAAAGTTCTGCAGTATTTTTTTTAAAGTGCCTATGGCAGTTCTCTCCAGCTTTTTGGCAGTTTATTAAATATGATCGGAGTCATACAGAACACACTTTTGCGCATAAGGGCTGTGCCTGCAGCCCGAAGGCATATCCTTCCATTGTCTCGTCTGTTTCGTGGAATTAGTTGATTTAATAATTTGACACGATGAGGATTACTTTTAACAAAGACCGCTATTTCTAAGATGTAAAGACATGCTAAAGTAATGATTTTATATTTTTCAAAGCAAGGAACGCAACTATCGGTAGGTTTTATTTTAAACATAGAACGAATGCATCTCTTTTGAGCCTTGAAAACCGTTTCCCTTTCTGTTGAGTTGCCCCAGAAAATGACACCATAACGTAGATGGGATTCTGCTAGACCATAGTAGGCTGTCAACAATGCCTCAGTACCTACTATAGATGACAATGTGTGCATGGCGTAAGCAGCTTTAGATAGCTTTAGGCTATATAACATCACGCTGCGACCAATAGGAGCGAGGAATATTTTAAAAAACGCGCGTGAAACCGCGTGGTGCAGCTAGTCAGTCTATAATGTTCTCACTCTTGGGTCACAGGCCTCTTCTCGGTGAAATGTAGTGGGCCATAATCTCTCACTCGGGCATAGTGTGGATTGGTAGACGTCACATTTCTTCGAAGTTTTGCCGAAACCGGCGTGTCCTAGAGACACGCCGGCTTCCTCACAATGTTTTCCTTCACCGTTTTGTGAGTACTGGTGATGAAATATTTTAGACATATATTCTAGATCTAGACAGCCTCCGTGGCGTAGCGATAGCGATCGCGGCCGCTGCGCAAGGAGCTGCAAAAAAAATATGACACTAGTCAGAGCCCGCCAGTTTAAAAGGAAATTATTTTTTTCATTTTTTTTTACTGAACATGCAAACTAATGGAAGTATAAAATATAACAGACACAGTAAAAACTCTGTTATACGCTTACCTACGTACGAGTACGACCACAAACTAAGCTGTTGTTAAAGTTTTCAGCAGGCAGCAAACAAAGCTCTTGTAATAACGTGCTTACAAGTGAAATTTTAGATTCTCTACATATCTCTTGCTTATGGGATCCCAGAATCTTCTGAGTGAAAATATTTTTAAAGAAGACAGTTTTAGTAATATGTGGACAGCGACCGTACGAGACGCGGGTTCGATCCCCGCGCAGTGCAAATATTTGTATGCATGAATATGAATATTTGCACTGGTCTGGTCGTGCCTCGGAAAGCACGTTAATCCGTTCGTCCCGGTTGCCATACGAACATCTAGTGGCAGTCGTTACGGGTTGTTAGAGCTCTCAAAAGTCCAACAATTGGTCTAGCTGCAATGCTTCGATATTGCCTTCGGGTTGTGGATGTCAGACAGCAGTCGCTTCACGGAAAATGTCTAAGTTTCGCCAAAATCAGCAGTTACACTGGTAAAGCGGACCCCAGACTCCAGAGGTAGAAAAAGGCTTTGAATGCGACTGGGATTAACGCTGAGATGATGATAAGCCATAGATCGATTGTGATTTACAAAATTCCAATAATCGTCAAAGTAATAAAAGAAATCAATCTCAATACATTTGTTTGATTATAACAAACTCTAAACATATTAAAAAGATATCATACCTTGCCTGCAAGCCGCAAACAAAATAAATGAATAGCCGCGAACGCTGCACGAACGCGCGCAAAAAATATGCATAAATGGAGTCTGCTTTTAAGTGTATTACAAATTGCTGACCAAAACTTGTTACCAAAATATCCAAGATTCAAAGTCGTTAGTTATTTTTAGATTTCGAGGTGTGTGGAGTCATGGCCGCTCTTGAGTCATTTGGCGGTCGAATGTAGCCGATTAAGACGTTTTTTACGTTCACCGTTCGTTGATTATATTACTTTGTTATTTAAGCTATAAAAAGATAATTATGGCATACTTGGAAAGTTTATGAGAAACGGTATTCTTACCGTGAATGTTACGATGTTTGGTGTTTTGCTTTCGAAAAACCATCGCTGTCTCATCTTAGCCCTAATTAATATTAAAAATGAAAGGAACTAATTAAGACTGAGATCACTGTGAACGTTCTTATAATTACGAAAATTATGACTCAGATATAATGGTATTCCAAAAAGACATACAAATATAAAAGTTTTTTTGCACAAACAGGGGTCCTAAGTGTTATTTGCATTCTACTTCAATTACAAACAAACAGATTTTCAAAATATGTACGACCTTACACACTTATTCTATTTTATTTTAATTCTAGCTGCTATGTCATCATCATCATGATCATCCCAGCGTTCGTCCCGGTTGAATCAGCGTCTTTCGCGTTGGAGCCCGAGGTCCGCTTTCCTACGCATTCCCCTCCATCGTTTCGCGCGATCTTTAGCATTCTGTGGTAAGAGATTGTTGGCACGCATGTCATATCTTACAACTTCAAGCCAGAATTTTTTGGTCTACCCCGCTGGAATTCCCGCTGCCTCACGCGCTCCGCCTCCGCCTTTGCCAGCATCACTGCTTCCAGGCGCGTGCGCTCCTTACAAGCAGAAAAGCTCTGCATACCCTAATAGTCTTCTAAAATTATAATATACTGTAAAATAATTTATATACTACAAAGTTAAAACTAAAAGACTTTGTTAATCAGTTATTGATAACACTGCCATCTATTGGGCCTAGTGGCTAGTGCTAACGAGACACATTAGTTGCCTTAGGCGCGACACCCACGCCTCTTACGGCGTAAGCATAAACAAAATGTGCCTCTTCCGTATCTGTCTGTGTATAAAATTATTTGCTTGTGTGCCTAAACTGTTGTGTACGTGTGCGTGAAATTTCTTTGGGTTTAAAGCCCATGATAAGCACAGCTTCTAATAATGCGACGAATTTAAGAAGTTCAGAAATATAGCATGATTGTTGTTCGTTCAAATACCTTTTTATTTTAGCAGCTTATGTTGTTTTATTATTGGTGTTTTTGGGTTAAATATGTATTGATTGTTTTAAGCGGAATTGAATATTCATTTATTTTAGAGTTTTTGGTTTAACACAAAAGAAAGGTTGTCTTTATAAAAAGTATTATGATAATTATATGTGGTTAGCAGGTTGTGTAGTGTGTACAAATAAATTGTTTTGTTTCTCGTATAGGTATATTATTTTAAAACACGGCTTTGACAGTTCGACGTTATAAAAACTTAAAAGACCTTAAGTTTTTCAACCTACTTGCTTTTATATTTCAATACTATACTTTATGTTGTAATAATTTTCCTGAAGTTTACAAATTAGCAAAATTTAATAGTTATGATTCCAATGAGTAGTGCATTACGCATATTTATGAAAAGCCAAAGCAGACTCATAGATTTGTCTATCTGTCCATTTTAAAAGAACTTTTAGCGATTTCAAAACGATCTTATATATATTTGATTTTTACAGAGTTATTTAAAAATAGATAGGCGCGTTGATTTAATTTATAGATAGTGAAATATTTTTTTTTAGTTTTTTGAGAAATAAATTATTACTTATTTACAGTTGAGTTAGTAATACCATTTCATTGTATTTTGACAGCCTACATGGCGTAGCGGTAGCGAACGCGGCCGTTGCGTAAGGAGGCGCGGGTTCGATCCTCGCGCAGTGTAAGTATTTGTATGCATGAATATGAATATTTGCACTGGTCTGGTCGTATCTCGGAAAGCACGTTAAGCCGTTGGTTTCGGTTGCCATGCGAACATCTAGTGGCAGTCGTTACGGGTTGTTGGAGCCCACAAAAGTCCAACAATTGGTCTAACTTCAATGCTTCGATATTGCCTTCGCGTTGTGGAGGTCAGACGGCAGTCGCTTCACGGAAATTGTCGAAATTTCGCCAAAATCAGCAATTAGACTGGAAAAGCGGACCCCAGATTCCAAAGCTTTGGATGCGACTGGTATTAACCCTGAGATGATGATGATTTCATTGTATTCATTTGGGCAAATAAAAAATACCTAATACCCCACGTATATCATTTATTTGACTTGTTCTTATCATCAATCACATACTTAGATGTTCATTGTAGCCACGCACAAACATCAATTCAATGTTGACATGCGAAAAAGTAGGTACGCGACTATGTTAAATTGAAACTACGTCTAAGTTACGTTTTTTAAGTTTTACCATATATAAGCACAGAGATTTGGATAGTAGGTATATTTATGCATACCCCCAATAAAATCTTTGTGCACGCCCCTGACTGCTTCGCAGAAGGAACACCCATCACCTCACGCCATTTTACCCAAGTTGCGGAAATACGTGCCCAGACGTCACAATCAATGTCACCGGACGCGTGGAGCAGAGACCAAGTATTTAAACTGATCCGCTCACTCGACCATGTCTCCCCGCCTATGCGCATAGACATGGGGTCTGTCGTGTTGCTGGCGATATACACGGTCTTCGCCACATTGAATTAGAGTTAGTAAGCTATGTAAATAATATAAAACTAATTAAATTTAATTTTCCTTTAACACGACCAACCCTTACCTAACAAAGAATCAGATCTTGCATTATTACCGATAAATCTGTATTCCCATTGCATTTGCTAAAACTAAGGAAAACGCCATTGATAGGTGCAGTCTAAAGTATGAATGATACAAGGTTGCATCACGTTTTTCAGCCGATAAGGGTTTGGCGCCAGCCCATTTTAATTACCATGTGACACCTTCAATTACAATATTTTTTTTTTATAAACTAGCGCTTGATGTATGTGTGGATAGATGTCTAAAACTACTGGACCAGTTCGGATGGAAATTGCCACATAGTTTAATAGCAATATTCCCATGGAATCGAAACCCACGCGGTTGAAACCGCGGGGTGATAGTTTATAATAAAATAAAAATAATCAATGTTTCAAACTCGTACTTTATTTGATCAGCGAAAACACTAGGAAGTGTCGATGGGTGGGCGTTTTGGGGAACTGGCTTATGTAATATTGATATTCAAAAAGTGTTGATTCTGAGCCCAATTTGAATAAATGACTTTTGATTTTGATCAACGTAAAAATTGGCATCTTACTATAAATAAGAACATATTACATAAATCCTTCAAGTTTTCATAGGAAATGCAGAAGCTTCAATAACTTTTAGGTAGTTGCACATTTTTCTTCCTATTTCAATTAGAAAAAGACAGAAGATAAATATTAGTGTGGACTAAACTAATATTAATTATCTTCTGTCCTTTTCTTAAATGGAACAGGCGCCAATGACTACATAAAGCGCTCTATAACTTGATTCATACTACAAGTTGGCATCCTTTTCCGAATTCTCTCACAACATTTGTCTTACATTGTCTTCAGAATTGTTTCCGAGCGCAGAACTAGCAAACTACCTCCGGTTTTGTCCATAAAAGAGGGAACGTGGATTTTTGTTTCTTTTATTTTATAGAGGTACAATGTACGTAGAACTTTTATTGTGCTACTATTTCTGTAGGCCACAGAGGCTTCTATTTTTTGAGATTCAGTAAAGCTGAACTGTTTTATGAAAATTGTTTTCTATTAACAGGTTTTCTAAAAATAACCTATTCCTTTATTTGTTAAACTAGATTTAAGACCGAAGCTCCTGCCATCTTCAAGACCTATGGTTGACTGGTCGAGAATGCGTAAGACATTAAGCCCATATTGTAAAAATAAACCTGAGAGTACTTTGTACTATACGTGTGTTAAACGCTGTGCATTCATAGATTACAGTCACACGTATTTTATACTATTTTAAAGCTATTGTGGCCTAAACCCGCACTAAAGTCACGTATTTCTGTGTAATAATGGACTACTTATGTCACAGTAAAGTGGGACTTAGATAAATATCTAAACGAGAAAATTAGTTCTAAATATATATAGTTGTTTGCGTTTTGGCTCGCAAAATCTTAAAGATAGATAATATGTGTCCCTCATCTTATGCTCCGATAAAAAAAGCTATTTTTTCTTAATCATCAGAGAAATAGGCAAAAATGTCTGTGTGGTTTATACAATTTCTCAATTTATTTTTGCTTAAAATGTATTCTTACACATTTAAGTAGATGATTATTATTACTAATATATTATTAGATTTACTATACATACCTACTTAACTATTATACCTACTTTATTATTTTTATTTCCATATGAAATAAATAATTTTGGTAGAAAAGTCGTTACTTTTTAGGCTTCCGTAGTCAACTAGGAACCCTTATAGTTTCGCCATGTCTGTCTGTCTGTCCGTCCGCGGATAATCATAATTAAAGGTAATGAAAAAGCAATCATAAAAAAGGACATAATTATAATTTAACTACAAAGGGTACTTAACTCTTACTTCTTAAGAAATTTTTTCCAACAGACTTGCGAAAGGGGAAGTAAAAAAGAAATGTGAAAATAGTGTGTCAGAAGAAGAAAAATATATGAATGTTATTTTTTTTTATTAAAATTATAAACTAGCGCTTGACCGCAATCCCGCCTGAATTTAAAACTATATCATTGAATTTTCTAGCCTTTATTATTTTATTCTACATTATTAATGTAGGCTTTAAGTACAATCATTTTAAATCTTGCGCGTGAGTCGATACCTATTACAGTTAGGCCCGACACGGGAAGTAATGAAGGGCAGGTATAACAAGATCTATTTTTAGCCACGTCTAAGTTACAATTTATTAACTCGTTCGGACAAGGTAAATACCTTTATAACTTAGATCGATTTAAAAGATTTAGATAATATATATTACAATACATCAGCTTAGCAATAAAAGTATGTTTTTATGTCTTTAAATCAAGAAATGTCAGTTTTTGGTTAAGGAAAATTTGCGTGACCCCGTGTGAAATCGTAAAAAAAATGAATGACAAAACAATAGAGCCATCAAACGGAGAACCTCCGTTACATATACGTCGAGGGTTGAAAATGGATGCCTTTTCGACTAGGTATTTGTATGACTGTTTTATTTTTGTTCGGTTCCTTTGACACCTTTCTTAAAAAAATATACTATCAAATGCCACTATGAAAAGTTTGTTTTACATCAAAGGTGACTTCTAGAGATTAGCGTATTCAAACAAACAAATAAACTCTTCAGCTGAATTGCTGGTTAATTATTGTTGATAAGGTATTATTAAATAATACTTTATTCAAAATAATAGTAATAATAACATAAATAATCCCTCAGTTAAGGGACCCTACATTCACAACTATACCGGTTGAATATACGGTAATCACGAAAACCATGTTTTACTTTAATTTGCGGAGAAGCTTACTTTAATTGGATAAACAACAACAACCAACATATACTTATTTAGAACATAAATTATTCATTAGAACTAAGAAGCCTTTTGTCTTGTTCCCACTGATGAAGGCAATTAAAGATAAACAACGTTTTTCGTCTTCGCAGAAGCCGGTAAATAGACACTCTTTGTAAATAAGTGCGATACTTAGCCCACTTTACCTACCCTTCTCTTAAAGTGTTTCTATTAGCTAGCAACATCTCATTGTTGGGCATAGGCCTCACCCAAAATTTCCAGCTCTTTTGGTCCAGGGTTAAAGTAGACCACTGGTTTTTTGTCCTGTCAAACTCGTTCCGCCGCCTTGTATGAGATCTATCGCTGGGTCAGAGCTCCATGTGGTCGATATTTTGCCCTCAGCTTATTGGGCTTATGGCAGACGTGGCCAGCTCAGTCCCACTTCAGCTTAGCGGCTTTTTGAGCAACATCAGTAATCTGTGTTTTGGAGCGCAGTGTAGTGCTTCAAACATGATCTGGCAAATTGACAACTGTAATACTGCGTTCCATTGTAGGTACGTTGGCCAGAACCAAGCCGAGATCCGGGATTTATATCGACACTTTATTTTTTCGAATAGTAACCTGGTTAATATCGAGAGAGGGGAGCTCATACCTCAATGATAGCACCCGCACGGGTCGAGGGTATAGCTTCCAATATATTATATAGAGCCCTTCCATGCCAGTCAGCATGATAAGGCGTTAGTAAATACTGTCATTTGTATATCCTTGACATTCGTTGTGCCCAAACCAAATGTTAAAAAAAAAGATTCTGCCGCTATATCGGTTTAAGAAGGCTTGAACATCATTATAATGTTATTTTTGCAGCATAAGTTTTGGATATTCATTTTCTCTCACTATTAGCTAAAAGACCATGTTGTTACGTAAAGACGGCAGTAGGCCAAGATACCCGATAATGTCAAATATTCACAATCAACCTTGAGCTTTTAATGTTTTTATGATAAAGTTGGAAAATTTATAAAGAAACTAGCGGCCGCCAGCAACTTCGTTCGCGTGGAGTTAGTAATGGTCCGCTCCTATTGGACGCAGCGTGATGTTATATAGCCTAAAGCCTTCCTTGATTAATGGACTATCCAACGTAAAAAGATTTTTTCAAATCGGACCAGTAGCTCCTGAGATTAACGCGTTTAAACAAACAAACACACTCTTCAGCTTTATATATTAGTATAGATTTGACAGATTGTGGTAGATAATATGCTGTCGTCTGTATAAAAGAAATTGAAATGCTTTTTCATTACCTGACAATTACTCCTACTACAAGACGCATAAACGAATATCGGCCCAAAAAAAAAAACCATAAGCAGTACTTAAGCACGAGCAGAGAATAGTCGGCAGCTGCACATCGTGACTCTGAAAATAACTGCGATGAAAAAATAAGTATTTCGGTCCATCTGTGATGATAAATGTTACCGATATTAAAAAAAGAAAAGAAATGGAGGTTCGAGGTACAGTGGTAAAAGTGAATAAACGCCAACTATCCGATACGTCAACACAAACTGCTTTTAACTGTATTATTTTGTTAAATCCACTAATTTAATTTGTTAAATATACTATGTATGACAAACCTTGTAAAAATCTGTGAAAAATAAGTAGCCAATATTTCTTAGAACCTTCGAAGTGAAAGTTTCTGATATAAAAATTGAGTTCTGGCTCATATAAAATCAGCTTTTCATCCAACAATTTCTGATCCTATCTTATCCTGGCTTCAGATTTCAGAGATAGGATAGAATTTTCTTTTTTGTAATTTTTTTTTTTTTTTCTTTATTTAGTTTGGGGACTTTTACACGAATGTGTATGCCAGTCCCATCGTAACTAACCCAAAAACTTAACCAAACCTTAACCTAACAAACTTAACTTAATCTTAATTTAACAAATATAAAAACTTTATAGGCGGCATCTGAAGTAGGTGTGGACAATATATGATGGGAAGCACCAACATCATATCTATTAACTTCCAACTCTTTATACAATTTTTCTCTTTCAGACTGCAATCTAACACTAACACTTAACTTAACACTTAACACTTTTTTGTAATTATAAAATAGTGCTTGACTGCAATCCCACCTGATGGTATGCAGTGATGCAATCGTTGATGGTAAAGCGCGCTAGTTTATTAAGAGCCTATTCATTAAGAAAAAAAAAACTGAATGAATAGAAAGGAAGACGGCAGTTGAGTTAGATGATGCTATTAAATTCCACAACACCACCAACGGTGCTGTGCCAGAGGGAGATTGATCTGGAGACCCTCCACGACCAAACTCCAGACACAACAATATTTGGCGCATCGTACCAGGCACACATCGCAACACAACTGCTGACCCGTGATATAAAACACACAAGTAGTATAAACTTAATAATTTAAGTAGTAATTTACATACTAAAATTGCTTTTTTTATATTTTGCTTCTAAAACAGCTGAGGCTTTCCCGCGGTCATTAAAACGGTTTTGTAAGATCTTTGAAGTTCATATATAACAAAACTCTTGACACCTATAATAGCAAATATCTTTTATTACAAAATAGCTCCACGTAATTTATTAGTTTAAAATATGCTTAGATTGATAAGGCTTTTATATAAAACCAGCGTGCTGACAAAGCTTAAGTAAATAAATTGAATTCATTGGCAGCAACTACGGCCGCGTGGATTTCGGGAATTCTGCTTTCTAATAAGCTTTCTGTAAAACATCAGGTATTTGCCAGTAAAAGTCTTCGGTCAAGCCGAAAATAAATACAAAAATTAATTTATGTTTAGCATAATACAGCATTATAATGCTTCAGCATTATATTTGCCTTAAATCAAAATAACAGTGTTTTGATATTGCAAACAAGTTCTACAGTTTTATTTATTTGTATATGATTGGACTGACTTTGGAAGGCGAATTGAATTACTAGATTAAATAACATTTTAAATAATTTATGATTGAACGTAGATTCATCATTCAGAATCAACAAATAAATTACAAAAAACAGGTTACCGACGAATAGTGTTTTTTTTTAATCTGCAAGATAATCTATACTTAATATATAAAGCTGAAGAGTTTGTTTGTTTGAACGCGCTAAATCGCAAGAACTACGGGTTCGATATAAAAAAAAATATTTTTGCCTTGGATAGCCCATTAATCCAGGAAGGCTTTAAGCTATATAACATCACGCCGCAACTAACAGTAGCGGAGAATATCAAAAATTTAAAATATATGTTGTATATTATGATCTAGAAATATAATAATGTACCCATAGAAATCAACTCTTTTGGGGTATAGCGGTACCTACAAACGCGACAAATAAACAACGCGTCATACTGACGTTGAAATCAGAGCAGCAATCAGAGTTTACCGTGCAACTACCATATACAATATGTAAAGAAAACCCTGTCCGATCAGTGAAGGTATTGTTAGGTATCGATAACTGATTCTACTAATGGATACAAATCCGGGCTAAACTTAAAAAAAAAATACCCCTAAAAATAAATATAATTTCGCATAAAGAGTTAACTTAATACATGTGCGGTAGGCAACCCTTCCTCGGGCGGCGGGAGGCAGGGCACGCGGCACGTGGTCGCATCGCTTATAATAATACCGTCATAATGGTGTTGTCACTTTTTAAAAATTACCGAATTTCGGAGAAGTTTGAATTAATTCGCGGGAAAAAAAGATTATTTCAAAATTCATTAATATTGTTACTACTATGATTAAGTAAAATTTTATATTATATTTGGTCATATGTTTACCTAACCTTTATTATCCTTATGGGTCGGACAGGGTTTTCTTTACATATTGTATATAACTTCCCAAAATCAACCATTGGGCAAATACCCGCTAGACATAACACCCGTCTGGTTGGAGGATCCTCCTTTTTCTACGGAGGATGAGGGAACTTTACACCCTGTTCCTCAGACCTCCACATGGGGTTAAAATAAAATGTTCAAATAACTAAATCTAGGCGAACGTAGTCGCGGGCAGCCGCTAGTCGACCATATTTTTCATTAATTTTAACCATTGATTTCCATTGATTTTGCAGCGCGACGGCTTCAAAAACCTATTAATTAATCTATGATTAGTAATAGACTAATTAATAGGTATTTGAAGCCGTCGCGCTGCTTCCAACCTCTCCCGGTAAAGTGCGAAAAGGACAGTTGCAGCTCAGGCTGATTTTACCTTCAAGAGCTAGCAGTGCATATAATTTGTTGTGTCGGAGGGTTAATGATCTCGATTTGTTCTCCACCAGTGTTCCTAAACTAAAAAAAATACTTTGTAATAGCTTCTTTGTTAATTACTCTAAAATTTTCAGTCTTTACTAAATACTCTCAGAGTGCTTACCTGTTCTTAATTTCACTTTCCTGTCCTGTGCTGTACCTGTTATTGTCTCTTGTGGTAACCTAATGTTATCTATCTGTGGAAACTTTTAATTGGCCTTCTTTCACTAAATGTCTTCTATCTTTTTTTTTATATATTTTTTTTTTGGGACAAAACCTGCCACACTTTTCCCACCACTTTTACCGTGGTGTTTGGCAATCTGTGCTTCTCCCAGTTGCAATAATGTCCCTTTGTGCCGATTGGCCTAGTTCTGTTCTGTCTCCTGCTTGTTATGGAGGGAAGTGGAAAAAATATCTTTTTTCTTACTCCTCCGCTATTCTCTTCTGATTAATTTCGTTGCCCAAGACAGTTGAATCGTTTCTCCGGGACTCGTCGAGCTTCATTGCTCGGCGTTTTTCTGGCGGTCTCCACTGTTGATTCTGGCTTTCAGGAATGTCTTCTATCTGTATCTATGCTAGCAGTAAGTTTCCTTAAAATGAAAAATAAAATAAAATAATAAAATAAAACGTTGACCAAAAGACGTTTCGTATTCCGCTGTTTTCTTTTTCAAAACACGACAAATCTCAATTATTTTTATATCAAAATTTAGAGGAAAAGTGTACCTATGCTTCGATTGGTGTGTCAAAAACTTATCACCAAAACAGTAAGTAATAACTTTTAATAATTTCACTAATAGTCTTCTGAACATCACGGTAAAAATGGGTTATTTTTCGCGATTTTGAAGTATCGTATTTTTTTATTAATTAAGTTTCAGAAACAATCAAATGATAGAGGCACGTATTATCAATGAAAAAAATTATTACTCAAAAAGCATTATCCACGAAGAAAACAGCGGAATACGTTTCTATTAAGAAAGCACCACTAGAGTTCCCTCTTAACTTACCATATACGTCCAATATTTTGACAGAAATAAACAACACACTCTGTCGACTTTGAAGGTTTATCTATTTTAACATACTATCCCACACATAGGAAGTATCCTGAAATTTAGCACACAAATAGTTTATAACCAGGAATAACCATAGGTTGGAATAGGTATAGTGATTTTTGGTACTTGTATCATAAATGTTTACAGAAAGAATAACGTGGTTAAGCCATTTTCCCGGAATGTAATTCCGGATCCAAGTAAATATTGTTAATGTTGGTAGTGACATTATTACTACTCAATTCATTTAAAGGAAGGTAACAAAACTAAACTAATTTATTATTTACTTCTTTAAAAATAAAAACAACTAAATTCCGATCGAAGCATTAATAAATTTCAGTATTTCATTTTTAGCCTCTAATGAAGGGTATGGCCAAATCAAACGGTTGTACGACTTAATATAATTTATAAATATTTTTTTTAATAATCAACCAATTCCGTAAATCCGGAGGAATGTCCATATTGATATATACGTTTCCGATTAATGACCCCAATTCACTCTACCTATTCCGACCTATGGGAATAACACATAGGATACATACTTTTTTCCCGATATTCTCACTGAATTGAAACTTACGCCCAATTCTTCAACGGGCTCAATTCATCCAAATCCCTTCAGTCACTTTTGCGTGAAAGAGACACATCAGACAAAGTAATATCAACAGACGTCCATACATATAAACAACCATCTGTATAGATGGTTGTTTATATATTCTCACAAATTTTCGCATTATAACATTAGTAGCATTACAAGATTCTGCTTTTTGGATACGCGAATGCGGTCTTAACGAAAGAGATACCTCTTTCGTTAAGACGTATGTACCTACAAAGATAAATGTATATGAATATATACATACAGAATACCGATTGCATATTGATTGAAAGTACTTAACTAATATTTATGTTCTATTCTTTTCTTAATGTAATAATGCACTGAAATCTAATTTAAGTTGTAAGCAAAGGACTCGGCGCCATTTTCTATTGAGCCTAGAATTCGATACTTTTCATAATTGAAGATCGCAATGTTAAGACCAAAATCAGTGCCAAGTTTAGTCCTCTGAAACGGAAAATACAGGGATGGAATAATGTGTGATATTTCAGTGACAGTAAAATATAAAAGATTGTAATGAATCAATAACTTAATATATTAAAGGTTTTAGAACTAGAAACGGTTACTTGCAACTATAGGATCTAAGAAACGTGGTTAATTACTGACAGAGATTTTTTGTATTATAGAGGGCGCCCAAATCGTTCAGAAACAAGGCTAGGTTTACGATCATATTCCAATAGAAACAAACTGTGAGATAACTATATAATTTCTGGTATTTTCCATGAAGATACGGTTCTGTTAATTCGACTTAATGTGATCCAGGGGTTCAGTAATAAAAGTTAAAAAGTCATTTGATGTCTCATTTGACGAAGCTGTAGGGGATATAACACTAATTTGTTATGAAGGTCCTCATTTTTTAACAGGGAAGTAAATAACAACTTGTTACTTTAACTTTTGAGGTCATTTGTTAAGGCTTAGAAGAATGTTTAGTCGGCAATTTAATTTAAAAAATTTAGTAAACAGGAATATTTTTCTGTTGTATTGCTATTGTTTCACATATGGTTTTCTAACACTACATGCGAGTAAGCCAATAATAGCAATTTTACAAGAGAGTGTAATACTTAATAACTAAAAATATTGCATATTATATGCTATCAACTTCTTCATTTCAACTCATTAAATGAAGCATGAATTTCATTTAATGAGTTTCTATTGGACGTTGCTTGTTTCTGATTGACTGAAATACCGAGTCTCCCAATTCTCTGGCAAACGGCATTCGAATTTTAAAATGTCAAAAATTAATGTACAAATATGATAAAATAAAAAATAAGTATGATATAATATACTGGCAGCTGTCAACACTCCATATTTACAACTGCATAATAATATATGCTGTAACATTTGTTTGCATGGAAAATTACGTAGTCTTCAGAAAATGGCTACCTAAATGTATTTTTACAAGTTTTATACTAGGTGACTTCGTTCGCATGTGTTTCCTTACTCCTATTGTTAAACATTTTTCATTACTTATATTTTTAATAGGTTTACTGTATTGTTTTACAAAAAATATGAACCAATTTTATTAGGTATAAAAGCAAAAGTCTGTTATCTTAGTAATATTAATAGCATATTAACGTACAAAGTTGAGTTTACATTTATAAAATAATCTGATCATATATTTTGTGTTAATAAAGGAGACATATCTAAAAAAAACATTATCTGTAGGTACAACAACGCCCTCCAAAAGACCAAAAGTTAGGTTAGGTAATTAGTTTAAAAGTGTACAGTTTGAAATCAGAATGAGAGAGAATATATAAAGAAAGGAAAGATGACAGAGTGGAGAGAATAGATTACTTGTTGATTTAGGGGTGCAGAGAATAGGCTCATAATAAATGAGTACGCTTTACTATCAACGATTGCATCATTGCTTACCATCAGGCGGGAACATAGTCAAGTTCTAATTTATAGCATATTAAAAAATCAGAAGTTAACACCATTGCTAAAGTGAAATAATGTCAATTTACTTTTGAAGAGCACTGTTTTTTTTTTATATTAATTTATAAACCAGCGCTTGACCGCAGTCCCGCCTGATGGTAAGCAGTGACGCAATCGTTGATGGTAAAGCGCACTAGTTTATTAAGAGCCTATTCACACTAGCCTTGAAGACACTCAAATTTTAGTCCGACGGAAACACCGCCGCTGGCAAATTGTTTCATTGATAGCATAAATGTAAAAAACCGGCAACTCTTTCCTTAAAATATAGTTACATATTTTATTATATCTAGGTGTATAAAATACCAATGCGAATCAAGCAAGATTATTATAGAAAACCTGCTTAATCAGTGTTGGATAATTAAAAAAATATTTTTTTAAGTGATGAGGCCTGATCGTTTTTATTAGCTGCGACATTCTTTTGAAGGACTTATTTCTAACATAAAAACTAACAGTTATTTTGATATCGTATTTCAACTTAAGTTCACATTTAATATAAATGCATATCAAAAATCGATATATGCATATCAAATAACAGAGATTTTTGGGAGGTATATGTAAAATATAACGGATCGAATTTATAACACACATTATTCGTTCGATTCGTTTGGGATTGCAATAGTAGGTTCGAGTGCCCACTTACTTTTTTGGAGACATCACCAAGCAGCCGATTCTTCACATAACCGTATTTATTGGCTCCAAAGACTATTGCAATACAACATGAGTTTTCACTCAGTTGAACACAGTACAGAATACTATTTATTATATATTCCGATCAGAATATATTTCAAGGCATTAAAATTACATTTCTAAGTGAAGAGCTATCTTACAATGTAATTTAATATTTCTTCTGATATGCCGTCTTAGTATTCTAAGCATGGCGGCAAACTTTAACGTAATTTGTCTGAAGGCTTGTCTTTAAAATAAGAGCATTCGTAAGCAACGTATAGACACTGATGTTAACTTAAGGAAGGTCTTTACTTCTTCATATTACAACGAGATTAAGTCTGAGGTACTTGTGGATGCCTGAATGGATAAAATACGTGCTTGCTTGCATGACAGTTTCATACATTACAACCAGTGTGTGCATGTATGTAGGTATATGTCACATGAATGTATTTGATCTGCTCATTACAATCCTTTAAACAAGTTAGTTACCTCCATAATATAAAACATCGCTGGAATCACACTTCATTTTTAAGACTATAATGATGGCGAACGTGCATTAAAATCATCATCATCAACTTTTTTTTATCGTCCCACTTCTGGGCACAGGTCTCCTCTCATACAGAGAAGGATTAAGCTTAATCACCATGCTTGCTCAATGCCGATTGGTGATTTCAAACTTACAAGTCCAGGTTTCCTCAAGATGTTTTCCTTCGCCTTTTAATCAGTCATTGGTTTCCAAGATATACTTAGAAAGTACATATAACATAGAAAAATTACATTGGTAGTTGCTTGACCTGGAATTGAACCAGCACACTCATAGTTGAGAGGCTGGTGTTTTAACCACTAGGCCACCACGCCTCACTACGCATTATAATGTTTTAATCTAAATAAAAGACTAAAAATCCACAAACAAAACTAGTTGAATTAAATAAACAAGCTAGCCCAAATAACTCATTCCAAAATCCTGAGAATTTTCATATTTTAGATTACAAAGTGTTTACTCAAGAGTGACACTAATTTTTTATCTATGAAATGCCGATTGATTTGCTAGACGGTTAATGAGTTAAATCATTAGTCATTTTAAAAAAAAAAAACGTTTTCCAATTTGTCATCTTTTGAAATGCAATTCATGTTTTCTAAAGTTTCATTAGGGTTGGCTGGTACCATACAACACAACAAATCTACATTTCGAACTGTTATAACACAAATATCCTCCTCCCGTGGGTGTCGTAAGAGGCGACTAACCGAACTCTCACCAGGGAAATGGGCAGCAGCGCTTCTTCTGTGGAATATCAAATCACTGCGATCCCCAACCCGCCTGCCAAGCATAGGGATTATTGCAAACCCCTCTCAATTTAATGGAAAACCTTGGGGGTGGCCTTTGTCCAGCAGTGGACCCCTATAGGCTAAAGAAGTAGAAGACATCCCACTTCTTTAAGAATATTTCAATAATTGCTTAAAAGATAGATTCGCGTGTAACATACACACATCAAAAGTGTCTAGGGATCAACATATATTTTTGCAATAACTTTTCTCCTGATTGATATTAATTAAAATTTTCTTTAAGGATTCATGAAATAAAGTATTTTCGTTTGTCACAGTAACGATAAACCAAGTCACCTTTGCATTAATAAAGAAATTTGCCATTTTCCTAATAAAGGGATATTTGACATTTGAACCACTAACACAAAAGTTCGAAAAAAAGACTGAAATAACAGTTTTCTCTAAAATTTTATTGGGTAACTTAAACAATTAATAATCCGTGTTTCTACCGCGAACACTAACAACACAAGAACATCGGTTTGGCATACTCAAAATGAGTTCATCCAAATCACGCTGTGGAATGGCCGCCCATGTTCGTTGCAACAACAAAAAAAGGTCTTCTTGCGACTGGATACCCTCCATATTCTGCAGAGCTCTTCTCTGTAGCATATCCCATGCATGCTCAATCGGGTTCAAGTCTGGCGACTGAGCAGGCCAGGGCAGGACATTGATGTTAGCTGCGGCGAGAGTCTGTCTTACAACTCTTGCGGTGTGCGGTCGTGCATTATCATGCATTAACTGAAATAAGGGACCGATTTGCACTTGTAGAGGAACGATGACGTCTGATACAATCGTCTCAGCATAAATTTGAGCGTTGAGGTTGCCTCTGATCCAAATAAACTCAGTTCTTCCGCCGATCCAAATACCCGCCCATACGATGATGGTTCCACCACTATAAGGATGGACTTCCTGGCAGGATTTTAATCGCTGTTGGCGTCCAGGGGTTCTCCAGTGTCGTATACGTCTTGTATCCGGTCTCATACCAAAACGAGACTCATCAGAAAAGCACACGAAACGCCATTGTTCTTCTGCCCAATTTCTGTGTTCAAGAGCCCATTGATATCGAATCCTACGATTGTGCATTGCTATAGGTGGTACCCGTAGCGGTCTTCGGGAATGAAGGTTCACTTCATGCAAGCGGTTTCTGACTCTTTGGTCGCTAATTAAGTTCCCTGAAGAGTGATGAAGCCTCACGGCTAACATCATGGCGGTTATTGTTGGAGCTCTTCGAGTTAAGATTTGAATGTATCGGTCTTGTCTCCGTGTGGTGCAGCGATACCGTCCTCCATGGCGCTCAGCCACGGTACCAGTCCTTCGGTAACGTGTCCAAAGTCGACTGATAACACTCTGACTTGTATTCAGAGCTAAAGCCACAGTACGTTGCCGGGAACCAGCTTCTATCATTCCCACGGCTCTGAGCATTTCTTCCCTACTTAAATGACGTCGCCGCTCCATAATAACGTTGGTTTTAATCAGTAGTAGGGAAACAGTAGCACTAATAATGTCTTCAATGCGTTGTATGTTTTTATAGGGAAAATATTGACAGCTGATTTTCATCTTTTACTCGAATTTGATTCACAGTTCCTGATTCAAATTATGAAATGCACCAAAAAGGATCCATATAAATTTATAAAATCATAAATTTATTACAAAGCCACATCTCAATCTCAAGAAATCCGCATAAAAATGCTTGATCCCTAGACACTTTTGATGTGTGTATTTTAGTACCTAACACACATATAATTAATCAGCCTATAACTATCCGCTGCTGACACAGGTTTCCTCTATCTACGAGAGAGTAGGTTGTAAACCAACACGCACGGCCAATGCAGATTAGCAAAATAATGCCACATCTTTTCAAATTTTTAATTATTCTAGGAATGCCTGTGGGTTGGTTGATGCGTTGATGGAAATTTTAATAGGGATGTTTCTTGAGTAAACAAAAAAAAAATGATTCTATTGTTTTATTTTATTCGTGTTGTTGGGTTTAACATTGCATCACCTCGCTCAACTGCCACTGAGTGAATAGGCTCTTAATAAACTAGCGCGCTTTACCATCAACGATTCACTGCTTACCATCAGGCGGGATTGCGGTGAAGCGCTAGTTTATAATTATTAAAAAAAAATTTAGTCCGTCATTCAGATTATAGAAAAATATTGGATACGTATATTTTTATTTACTTATCAAATCAATAAAAATTTACAAAATATATAAAAGGCACCAAAGACCAGGGAGTGGTGGCTGGTGCTGGGCACAAAAAATGAAGAAGACACAGTGCGTTGAAAACTCGTGTGACGTCACTACACGCTACACTTTTTAGCGAGCAGTGACGTCACACGAGTTTTCAACGCACTGTGTCGTCTTCAGTTTTTGTTTATATGAAAAAAAGAAAAAATACGTGACTAGTATTTTTTGGAAATCTGACTGACGGAATAATTCGTTTTTTTAGTCAACTACCCTATTCTAATACAGGCCGGGTTCCTATCATGGTGTTCAAGGGACCTTAGTTTGCTATTACATTAGCGTCAAAATGGTCGACTAGTGATCTAATATGGCGTCATTATGACTCTCCAGTGGTCAATCACTGACAATGTACTCCACATTAACAAATGTTCAAATTGAGTATTAGTTTCTAGAAAATCATTTCTATTAACGGGTTTTATAATAATGACAATACGAAAATGTCATTCTATCATCATTCCACTACGAAACGACTGAGATAAATTATCGATCATTATGAATTTAGCAGATTACGAAATTTTAAGCTCAATGACAATGGAATTGTATTGGAATGACAAATTTATAAAAAATATCAGACTAGAGCCGCTGGAGTCTTGAAGCAGTTGATGAAATAATTTACACAATATAAAATGTCTGGTGGTGTTTGATTTACAACTTATGTATGTTGCGGCGGTTACCATTTAGCTACAACTGCTTCAGAACCACCACTGCTTCGTGAGCAGTGGCTCAAGAAGCAGCGGTGGTTCTAAAGAACTGGTGAACCGTTGTTCACCAGTTGTTCAGTTTACTTCTAGATCCACTGATCTAGAAGTAAACTATTTACCCAAAACTTCAGAAACAACTGTTAAAATATGCATCATTTAGTAATTTACGTTGTAACTGTTACAATACAGCTGAAGAATCACGGCCGGTCTGCGAAGAAAGGCCGAAAGACTGCGCAATCCTTAGGTACCTACTAATACAGTGAAACTTGGTTAAGTGGGACATGGATAAGTGAGAAACCTCCATAACTGGAACTCATTCTGAGGTCCCAACACTTTGGCACTGAATTACCTCTGTTAGTGGGACGAGGTCAGCCTCTATATCTGGGATTTGTTCTTTCGATTTATAATCATAGTTACCTCTATAACTGTAATTGAGATAACATTGTTTCGCTTTACTATCATTCAGATGTTTATTTGAAAAATGCCAAAGGAACCTCTGTAAATGAGACAGATATTTATTTATACATGTATATCTGAGACACTGGGTAAGTGGAATACCTCTATAAGTGAAACGACATTGCAGGTCCCTTGATGTCTCACTTAACCAGGTTTCACTGTAGGTACTATAAATGTGAAAGTGAGTTTATTTGTTTGTTCCGCTTTCACGCCTAAAGTACTGAACGGCTTTGGATGAAATTAGGCACACAGAATGGTTTTCTGGGTGGTGGTAGGCCATAACATCGGCTGCCGGCAGAAGTTACCACCCACTAGATAAGGTCTTGCCGCCAAGCGATTCGTCGTGTTCCGGCATGAAGTCTAGTGAAGCCGTACAGAGGACGGGTCTGAGCAGTTGTGTTGCGATGTGTGCCGGGTACGATGCGCCAAATGTTGTTGTGTCGAGAGTTTGGTCGTAGAGAGTCTTCAGATCAATTTCCCTCTGGCGCAGCTCGTTGGTCGTGTTGGTCTTGGGTTTAACATTGCATCACCTCGCTCAACTGCCGTCATCCTTCCTGTTCCTAAGTTTTTTAAATGAATAGGCTTAATAAAATAGTGCGCTTTACCATCAACGATTGCGCAGCAACGATTGAAGCACTAGTTTATAATTATTAAAAAAAAAATACCAGGAATAACACATAGATACTTTTTATCCCGATCTATCTTCCCACTATGAAAACTAACGCGGTTGAAACTGCGGGGAACTGCGAACTATGCATCTAGTAACATCTATAAGGAACTGAATAATGGCGTAATGCGAGTGTGTGTACTAGTTGCAGTATTATTTCTGCGACAGGTATCTGAGAGAACACGTGTAAAATTTCGGAAATGTTCCGAAAGGCTATGAGTCCTCGGCCGTATTGTACGGTTTTAATTATTAAAGAAATTATTCAAAATAAATATTCTTTCTTGTTCAGTAAAAATACAAATGACTTGTCTGACCTCGAAGTTTACAACAGCTGTTTACCGATGCTTTGTAAATACCGACATGATGTCTGGTGAAACCGTACGAAGGATGAGTCTGAGCAGTTGTGGTCCGATGTGTGAAGTACGATGCGTCAAATATTGTTGTGTCTGGAGTTTGGTTGTGGAGGATCTCCTGATCAATCTCCCTCTGGTGCAGCAAACCAATGTTTAACATTGATTTAACATTGTGTCACCTCGTTCAACTGGCATCTTCTTTCCTACCACTCAGTTTTTTTAAATGAATGATCTTGTTAAACTAGCGCACGTTACCATCAACGATTACATCACTGTTTACCATCAGGCAGGATTGCGGTCAAACACTAGTTTACAACTATTAAAAAAAAAAAAAACTTTAAAGAAATATATTAATAACGTATAATCTATAATTATTTTAAAACTTTGCGTGGGATGTTGCATTTAATTATAGTGCCAGATGATGAAACAGTTTAGATAGCAGCAAGGTTTTATGAACTATACAAATAAATAAAATTGTAGGATCTATGTCTAATGCTTTGGTCAGTAGTCCAAAGTAGGTATAGCCTAGGTGTTCATTTTAACCCCAGACGATTAACACCCGTTTATAAATATCGTAAAGTCGAAGGGAGCTTCGACTTTACGTGTACAGTGTTAATCGTCTACAGCATTGAAAGTTTTTTGGCTGAAATGACGATAAGGGATATGGTCGAATGTAGTAGGTAACTTATAATTTACATGCCGCGATGAGAACACTCATCGGCAACATGTCGAACTTCTGAACAAATATTAAAAAAACTTCCTTGGAGCTCACCTTAGTTGAAAAAACTATTGCGCATGAACATGACAAGTTTAAGTATGGACGTAGGCATAATTATAGAATTTACTGTACTTACATTAGTGACATTACACAGGCTAGACGCAGTTTCATTTACCCTCTTAATCAGATCGCTGGCAATAAGTGGTTAGATTATGATTTTGCTATTAACAAAATATAAGGCGCTATAAAAATATGATATGGTTTTAGTATTACTAGGCATTTGAACAAAATAATTACCAATTGAATTATATATTCTTAACTGTATAATAATATTGATAAACATTAGTTTGTTGGTAGTAGTCTACAAAATGAGACAATAATAAAGTGTTATTAATATTTTTGTTTAAAGCATTCTCTAATTTATGATTGTTTTCATATTGAAATAATACTACCAGATAATAGGATTTAGACGACGCGATCGAATCTTGTATATCTTTAAATATTACAAATTGTCCCTAGGGAAACTGTCATGTTTTCTTAATTAAGGGTTATTTCTTAAATCCTATTTATTGGTTTTGGCAACTGGCTATAATTGAGGACGTCTGGCGATATGTAAATACTGTATGATTAATCATTGTACCAACCCGCTCACCTACGGAGTTTAAATTAAATTGCTACCTTCAATAATTTGTATGGTAGACATTTATCTAGAACTAAGCAGACAGATAACCTTCTATTTATTATTTTAAATCAGCAAAATATTTTATTAACAAATTATTACTAACGTTCATCGCATTCAATATAAGTAAATGTTAATCAATTGTCGACCAGCACGTCACCACGATGCAGTGCATAAAATAATCTAGTAAAATGATAAAATTTTAAAATAAAATGTTAGAGGAGATCGTTCATACGATACTCCCGAGCACACGGACATTAAGGTGTAAAAAGAAACCTTTTGCCAACCGAGCAAATAACAGAAAAAGACGAAACAAAAATACAAATGAAAACACAGATGGAACTCTTGGAGAACTCAATTTATCTATGGACAATGCTGAAACACTCTCGCTTAAAATATCAAGATTTAAGGTGCCCATGTTGATGTCATTCCTCATTTTCTATGTATGTGTTATAAATGTGATAATTTCGTGTGATGTTAGTATTAGTGATATAAATAATAAAGAACGAAATGGAGGTCTATATGAACGTGAAACAATTAGAGAGATGCCAAAATACTGGCATGGACATAAGCGCGACAGCTACGGGAAGAATTTACGGAAAGGTCGAGCGTCAGCTAAACGACAGACTGATGATGCTAAACAAGAGAAGTACGGCCCAGAAGCTCAAGAATTTATTAAATATTATGATTACATTAAGGATAAAGACGATGTACCTAACGCAACTGAATTTCCAAATTTCTTTCAAATGGGTAATTACATTCACGATGACTCACGAGCTGTGGGTCATCCACATGATCTCGCGTCCCATCCTTATTTTGTGAAAAATATTAAATTCAACTTGAGGCCAGAAAGACACCTATTCAAGGAAAAAATTATAAAACTTGGCGTTCTTTTACCGGCGGATGCGAATCAAATATTTTCACTTGGAAAAGTGTTACCCATCATTGAGATGGCAATTCCAGCTGTTACTGGTCCTGATGGGCCCTTACCAGGCTGGACTATATTAGTGGACTACAGAGACACGAGGTGTTCATCCGTGGAAGGACCTTTAGCTGCTTTTGAATTCTACGTCCATGAAGCTGCTGGTAAGCATTTCTTTATTTTTTTTCTATTTTTATCTTGTGATTTTGGAAAGACAATATCAATAGTTAACATTCTGAAAGTGATTTTTGATTTAGATATTTTACTAATAATTCTATTCATAGATGCTTTTAACAATTTGCAAAATTGAAAGTATTGGGGTCAGTCCAAGATTGTCAAGTATATTTTGCGTTTCAGATGCGTTTATCGGGCCTGGTTGTGAGTACGTGATAGCTCCAGTGGCAAGGTATGCGGGCCCTTGGGGAATACCAGTCCTGACTGCTGGGGCTCAGGCAGAAGCTTTTGGATACAAGCAGCCAAGTTACGGAACCTTAACTAGAATGATGGGAAGCTACACGCAAGCTGGAGTCGCGATTCGCAAAGTTTTTGAGGTAAATTCATGGAAATTCTGTATAAGTGTTGTAAGTGTAAAAATTATGTACGTTCTCTTTGACATGTGATGTTTTATTTTTCGTTTGTGTTATTTTATTACGCTTTATCATTTTTTTTCCGTTTTGTCAATGTTTATTTATGCTTTGCTTGTTTTTATATTCCGGTCAGAATTGTTTCGAGTAACTGTGGGAGATCTTTCAAAATGCCCTGAAGGAAAGTCTTGCACCGTCTAGTGACTGGCCAGTTCAAGCGATCAAAATGGAAGTCACGATGACATTATTTCCCTGTACCATTCTTTTAGTATGGGCTAGTGTGATTGTTTATAACTCACTAGCATAAATGAGCTACAGAACCGTCTACATCAGCTGTGTCGCTCGTTATAAATTGTGCTGTTTAAAACAATACTTCAGTTCTCAATAGCCGATACAAATAGACATATTCCCTATTATTCATAAACGTTGCTTAAAGTTAACTAGTGAGCAGCTATTCTTTAACCATACAATTTTGACGTTTTAACGTCACTTAACTTTAATCATTGTTTATAAATAAACACCACAGTGTTTAAGGGGCTTATTCATAAACGATGATTAAAGTTATGTGACGTGCAAACGTCTAAAATGTATGGTTAAACAATAGCTAATCACTAGTTAACTTCGAGCAACGTTTATGAATAAGGTGGATTATATATAGGCAAAATGAATCGTCTACCAATAAAATTTCCTCTTTAGATTTTATAAACAAGAGCACTGCTCCTGGTTTTATTAAATTATACTTCAGTCCTTAGTTTCAACACGTTGCTAATGCACTTTATATAGCCTCGATGCACTTAATATTGAAATCGTTTGGAAATCTGCCCACTCATAATGGAAAGCGACTGCACAAAAAGCAAGTTAATACAGTAACACAGATTTTAGTTAAGATAGGTAGGTAGTCATGGGAAAAACAAAAATAATACATCTGATTTTGTTTAAAGCAGTATGGAGGATGGACTTACGCGATGTAGGTCAGCTGGCTTTTTAAATTGTGTATTTCATTTCATCACCAAAACGGCGAACCCGGCATATCCTAGAACCAATAAATCGAACATAATATGAGGCATCCACCGATCCCTCTCATAGAGGCCTATGTTCCATCAGTGAAAATATTATAGGCCAAGAATGTTTGATGAATCCGTTTAGGTGTTTGATTGAAAATGAATTAGTTTAGATGAAAGTTTTTCGCTAGCTATGGCCTTAAATTTGTAGAGAAAAGGAGAAAAAATAATAAAGGAGAGACACGCTATGAGTAATTACATTCTGATCATACCTCGTTGCGACTCGTCGCGATCACAGAGTACATTATACGTCGCGATCGCGATTTAGCTCGCTACCTCGATGTTATCTCTATGTTAAACAAATATGTACATGCTAACAGACACGCACGTGCCAAGGGATGTCTCACTGCGATTAATCGGTGTATCGGTAATCGGTAGTAGGCCTTAATATTGGATGCCGGCAGAAGTTACCACCCACCAGAGAAAGTCTTGCCACCAAGCGATTCGTCCTGTTCCGGCATGATGTCTGGTGAAGCCGTACGGAGCAAATGTTGTTGTATCGGGAGTTTGGTCATGGAGGGTCTCCAGATCAATCGCCCACTGACGCAGCATCGCTGGTCGTGTTGTTGGGTTTAACAATTCATCACCTCGCTCAACTGCCGTCTAGCTTCCTATTCACTAAGTTTTTTAAGTGAACTAGCGCGCTTTACCATCAACGATTTGCATCACCGCTTACCATCAGGCGGGAATGCAGTCAAGCACTAGTTTATAATAACTAAGAAAAAAAAAAACTTGTCCTGTGGCCTTTTACCTCGAAGCCTGGCATGTGCTAGTGTATTAGCATGCAATTATTTTACATGGAGTTGACATCGAGTAAAAAAGTAACATCGAGGTAGCGAACTAAACCCCAAGGTATCGCCGTGAACGAAGATCGATAACTCCAGGGGCGCTTGTTCGAAAGAGATATCATAGCTCCAGGGTGCACAGGCAAGTGGAAGAATATGGGCGGGGCTGAGTCAGCAAAATTCTGACAAACCCTTTCCCTTCGCCTAGAGCGAGAGAGATCATTTGATGATTTCCTATTCGCAAAAAAAAAGGTATTGCATCTTCAGCGTGTTTTTAATGACCAAAAGGGCGGCGCGATGGCGGCTGAAGTGCGACGCTTCATTTTGGTATAGCATTTTCCCAACATATGACGTAATACAAATAAGGACGTGAGAAGGAAACAAATTTTATCACATCAATAAGAAGGCATAAAGCAAAATAATTTGACTATCCCGTCGAACAACGCTAGATTCAATAATTCTTTTCCACCAAAGCCTGTCATCCATAAAAAAAGGTTTCTTACGTATGGACTCCGACTTTTATTAGTATATTGACTTGTAGACCGTGAAATTAAGACAAATCTTGGGCTATTTTCAAGAACAAGGTACAATTAATTTTTCAACTAAACATTATTTTAATGACTTATAAAGAAAACATTTTTTTTTATTTGGGTTTGTATTTTAAATATGTTTCGTATAATTTCTTTTTTGGGAAACTCGTGGCATAATGTGGAAATGCATATTGCGATTCCGCATAAATCAAACTTAAATTTCACTTTAATTTAAACTATTTTCTTAAAATGAACCGTACCCCTTAAAATTCAAAACAAGAATATTTTTCTTCAAAACAGGCTATCTACATGTATGTAATCGACACACAAAATTATGCTAAAATAAAAATTTACACACGCCCAAATTACATAGATAATACGAAAATCTTCTGTAGTTGCAATATAATAAAGTGCAATAAGTGATGTCCTTATAAAAGTTCCGTTTTTATTTTTAATGTACCTCACTAGGATCTTATAAATCAATAAATTGTAAGGACCATATTGGGTACTAAAAGAAATAACACATACAAATTATATACATGAATTTCGCAATTATACAGAAACATCGAGCCATCGGCAATCACCATTCGTGGATGCGCGTAGCAGGCTGTAGTACCTACAAACACACACGCACATCAGCAACCGCTCTGTGCCGTTGAAATGAAACAGCAGGAGCAGACATACATTTTCGCCATGCAATAGAAAGAGAGGGAGATATTACTACCTCTCCTAAGCCGCGCCGGCTACGTGACCTGATCCCAAATTCGTAAGACGGTCCTCCGGTTCACGAATTTCATATCAGGTCACGCGTCCTGAAACTATTGTAACATTTTTATCCATCCCAAAAGTAGTGCACAACGCCGCAAAAGAAAATTCGCTTCAAATAAATTAAAAATGGTCATGAGTTTTTGATGCAAAAACTCTAATCATAAATAAAAAAGAAACATTCATTATCTACAACCTCTTCATGGGAAACAGTTGTTGCTTTCCAAGTTTATAATGAGCGAAGTTTTTACATAAATAATCGTCTGCTTCCATAACATCATGTGAGATAAAGGAGCTACAAACGAAAATACGAAACAATACGATATTTATATTTCTTTTTTTCCTACTAAATTGTAATACAGGATCTGTTGATTCATTGCAGCATTAGCTATACTATAAGCATTTTTACTCTTTGGGTACGGAACTCTAATAAAGCTAACTCTTTTGTTTAATATTTAAAATCTTTAGATATTGACACCTATTCACATCTGCGGAGTAGTTTAATTTGATCCTGTATTATTACCTACTGGTTAAAATACATAATTATGTCAGTTCGCTGCCATTTCTTTGGGTTTGTTTCTTCTGTTTATTGTCCTTTCCGTTACAGCTGTATTTGAGTATTTTTTGTGTTGTTTTATTTTTATTACTATAGATAAACTTTTTTAACTAAACGTCTAAAATAAAATGCTTTCCATGCTCTGTCATTTGTTTTTATTTACTTTTGATTTTTTGGAAAAATGTTGACACCTTATTTTCATTGCTTCATTGCACTGAGAGTTAAATTATTTTTATATAAAAATAATTTTGTTTTAAAAACCCCGAATAAATCAATATAAAAAAATCTAAAAAACAAAACTCTTTTTTGAACTGAACTGGATGATCAATCTTTTTATGTTGTTACAGGAGTTTAAATGGCGCCGCATGGGAATGCTGTATCACAACTACGAGCCTGCAACGGGAAAAGGCAACAGCCCTTGTTTTCTGACATTGAGTGCTGTTTTCACAGTTCTAAATAAGAAAAACAAGGGATCAGCCTTAGCGTCCGCGCTTCCCTTTGATGAGACAAACACAACCACAACTAAGATAAAGGAGTTGCTACATAAGTTGTCTTTAAACACCAGAAGTAAGTATTATATAGATAGAGACTAATCCAGCTCTGAATTTTGAGAAAGAGATAAATAAAATTTTTAATCAACAGATTTTGGGTTGTATTTTTTATGTAAAATTATTTTTTGCTTTCTTGCGCTGTGGTAATTTTAAGAGCAGATGTCATATTTTACAAAGTTCTGTCACATGTCTGCAAAGTTAAGATTCAGGAAAACGTATGCAAACTTTAGCTGTGAGTAAAAACTACTTTAAGTCGCATCCACATAGCTTGACAGTATTAATATTCACTAAACTGTTTTCTGAAGAGTATACAACATAAAGTTTACTGCAGTAAATACGTATATGTGACCTTAATCAATTATACATATATTGATTTATATTTAATAAACAACTGTTATTGCGACACAGTTTGTTTGCCATGCAAGCCATAAACACTTGCCCACATATATATTATATATTGCAGTGCACAATTTCGCAATTCGTGGTACCTTCAAGTACTCAACAAACTTAACTTTAATCATCGTTTATAAATAAACCCCTTAAACACTGTGTTGTTTATTCATAAAGGATGATTTAAATTAAGTGACGTTAAAAGGTCAAAAATGTATGGTTAAAGAATCGTTAATCTATTATATATTATTATTGGTATACGTTGTTCATTTGTAAAAACCGTACCGTGATGCGGTTTTAACCTCTGTATTCGCATGCAGTAACGACCGACTAAAAATGTAAGAAGGTCAATTGTATGGCTTAATCAGTAACTACTCAAAATATAAGAATTGGTGAACGCCACACAGTGATGCTAATGGCGTTGATCCATAAATAAAAGGAAGCGTAACAGTCAATTGCCTATAGCTTTAAGTCCATGCTCTTAACTGAGTCCCGGCGTGGTTTTTATCTCTGCGCCAAGCATTCGTCTCGATATTTCGAAGGGCTATCATCAGACATGCATGAGTTACTCATACACCCCTCTGTTCATAAACGTAGCGATTGTTTAACGATACATTTTCGATTTTACTCATCTTTATGAGTAAACCTCTTAAACACTATGGTGTTTATTTATAAACGATGATTAAAATTAAGTGACGATAAAACGTCAAAATGTATGGTTAAACAGTCGCTAATCAAATAAATAAATTTTTTATATAAATTATAAAGTAGCGCTTGACCGCACTCACACCTGATGATAAGTGATGCGATCGTTGATGGTATAGCGCGCTAGTTTATTAAGAGCCTATTCACTCTTGCCTTGAAGACACTCAAACTGTAGTGTGACGGAAACACCGCTGCCGGCAAATTGTTCCAGTCCCTCGATGTACGCGGTATAAAAGAAGCAACGTTTATGAATAAAGGGGATAATGCATAGCCATATTATAAGAATTACTCAGTTACTGCAACTCGACTTTTTTCCGTTCCTAACAGACGAACTAACACCCGTCTACCGACACCCGCGGAAAGTTCAGAATTGCATAGTTTATTCGCAAATAGGGGCGCCCCACCGCATTCGCACACGGGCTTAGTTTAATAGTCGGAACTCTGAACAGTTCGTTCGATCGAATTTCGCAAAAGCAAACAGCACCGTCCTTCATTGAATCCACGGATTAGAAAAGATATGAAAAGATGCATAAATTCTGCTTGGTTGCTGCTACCTCTTTTTCATCAGAAATGAATAATAAGAGTTCTTTAACCATTCTTTTAAATAACATTTCAATATTTTTTATTAAACATACCTGTACGAGCCAGTAATGCTCATACAGCAAAATTCAATATCTATAACGAATTTGAATACATAAATATAATTTAGCCGTAACTATACCTCCGTCACGCGGTCAGGTGTCAATAAAATAAGTATGGCTCAATACTAGTGTTCTGGTGTTACTCATTTTACCTACAACAACTCTGGAGTTTCGTCAACGGTGAAAAACACCAACATCTTTTGGTCCTTCGAGCCGGATTTTCTCAACTATGTTGGGTCGGCTTTTAGTCTAACCGGATTCAGTTGAAAACCGGTATATTAAATCAACTGTCTTTCTAACCTCATATCATAATAAAGATTAAAGATAACCCAGTTAGAGTGTAATGCGATACTCCTTGGTAAGGCAGGCTTCGAACTTCCTGTAGCGACTATAAAAGTTTATGTTTTCAAAATCGAAAGTATTTTATTTGTTTAATGTTTAATTTGTGTTGCATCACTATGTTTTGCCTTGCAGACATACAAATTGATTAAGAATAATATTGGACATTAAAATTAACTATAGAACATTATCTTATTTTATACTCTTATTATCTAAAAACACATTAATGGAATAGTAAGCTTTGTCAATGCTTAGAAGGGCATTCATAATCAATGAATGGAAAGCAATTTTCACATTCGTAACCAGACCAGAATCTTATAGTGCACCTTAAAACATTGATTAATCATAGGATGCATTTTCATAAAAATGTTAATAATAAAAAATTTCATATTTGAAAAATACATTGTTTCAACAAAACACGGACTCACAATGCATCACACCTCTTCTGTTATCATCCGATCTTCATTTATTCTTGCCACCTGTTTTCCTTATTTGCATCGCCTATGCATTGACACAGGAACTCAATACGATATCATTTGAATTTTAAATTTCCTTTCTGTAACACGTACGACAATTCTTATGTAATATCCACGGATTTTCTTGTGTGTGCCTTTGAGATTGCGCTGCTCTCCTTCAAATACTTACGTCATCAATAAAACATTAACTGTGTAACCATCATATCATATTGTTTAAATATCATAACTGCTTGTAAATGCTCCGTTTGTAGAGAACTTGTCTACAAGTTTGTGCTTAATTTAATTCAAAGAGACACCTGTGCAGCGACATTAATGTTCTAGATAATTTAAATCTAGGTGTTAATTTAAATTGAACTGGTTCTATACATCACCAAATATTACCATTGAATGAAGATCCAGTGACCAAAAAGAGAAAACCAAGCTTTTGAACTAGACTCCAAAGCTGAAAAGCTACGGATGCGATTGGTATTAACGCTGAAATGATGATGATGATAACTATGTATACCATATAAATTACAGCACATAAATATGAAGATTTTACAAAAGGTGACGAAATTGACGGTCTTATTGCTAAGAGCGATTTTTACAGATAACCTCACATACGTATACAAACCTTACATATTTAATATTTAGAAAAGTCATATTTACATATTAACAAATGTATAACTCAAATACCTCAATAATTTCCAACTTAAAATATTACTATTGACTTAACATGCAAATCATTATTATCAAAGCTGAACAATATGCTTCTGTGCCCCAACTAAACTGCTGTGTCTAGTCGGATCGTCCACTCAACTACAAAGTATAAATGCCAATGCATAACTACCATACTACGCGATAATAATTTTATTGGCATGTTCTTGGTACTGATAGCCTATTAAAGTGCCAGACATATTTCAAAATGAATAGAAAATTGTCGTAATTTATCTCGATCATTATTATATGACATAGTTTTATAATATGCTTTATTCCACTTTATCCCACTAATTTGTCATGTCAGTGAGACAACGTTAAATGTTTATAACTGTTTCTGCCTATCTTCACACGTAGATCGACTTATTTTAATTCGTTATTATGTCTTTAATCACCAAGTCTTCACTGTAATTTATTCGGCTGTTCGATAATTTAATTAATGTCATTTTTCTCATAGATGTCGTGAACTGCATATTTCATCTTAGTAGTCTTTGCGTGGCCTATATTATAATCGACATATCGTCGCTTAAGTTCTAACACCGCGGAACTCAAAAAAAATGGTCAAAATGTGTTATGCATGTCATTGGATAAAGAATCGAAAGACGCGTCATTTGACCAATCGCAAATAAGCGATTAAACCAATGACGGTGCGTTATTTCGAAAAAAAAACAAACAAAAAAAAATATTATTATTATTTACAAAGATAGACAGTTTTTTTAGTCTCCTGAAAAGTTTATTATTTTGAGTTACGCGGTGTTAGAACTTAAGCGACGATATGCTAATGGACATGCCATACGCGTATAATCAGCTGTAATTTTTTGGTTTGAAAAGAGTGAGAGAACTGACTCATAGATGATTGATTATTTTGAGAGAGATAAAGATTGGCCGAAACTTGTTTCCTCTCTTTCTTTCAGAGTGCCACAAATCTCATCTCTAAGGCATGGCGTAGTAATTGTTGATGTATATTATTATATACTGTTTTATCTGACTCTGTTCCCAATTAATCCTCGAATATAGTTACCTAGCGTCGAAAAATCAATCCCGTGTCTATTTAAATTGTTAAAAAAGTTTGTGAGTATCTAACTATGTGTGAATGGTTACTCTTTCACGCATAATCAACTTAACGGATTTTGATTAAATTTAGCACGAAGATAGTTTACTTACTTTGTGCTAAATTTAACTAATGCAGGTTTCAGTTTTAGAATTAAAACTTATGCAGGTGAAACCGGGAGGTACAGTTAGTATTTTAAAGTTGATTTTCCAGCGATCCTCTAAGTCGTTTTCTGCATACAGCGACATTTCTAACATAGAGAAAAATACGTGATATGGTAAACCGAGCAATGCAGAGACAGATGACTTTTTATAGTACATTTTTCACTTTATGTAATATTACAATAGGTGGAGTTATTGTAGTACTTTAGCTAGTTTTATATTTTTTGTATCTTAGTCTATAATGGGTGCAAAATGTATTTTCAAATATTGTTTTGATATCAGCACATCAAAACAATACTTGAAAATACATTTTCCTTGATTGCAACATCTTTTTAATTTTTTAGAGTTAAAAACTCCGATGAAGTGTAGGTACAATTTCCTTGAAATCTAATGGATTCGCGTCACAGACATGCATTAATGTTAACAGTATATTTGTCGCCATGGGTATGACGCGTGCCGCTGTGCCAGTAGCAAAAGTATTAGAGTAATTATTTAAATTGAATCGGAAAGTATGGTAAGCTATCTATATATTTTTTCAAGAGACTGTGCAGGGCCAATTTCTGAAAAGGTTAAAGTCTGTCCTGAGAAAGTAACTGCTATTATTAATGCAAGTTCATGCTCTGGTGGTAAGTATCTTACAGAGTCTGAGATGACATGTGCCATAGTGGCATCAGTTTGTGCAAGATAGAGAGTGGCTAATAAAAATGCAAGAGAACTTATAATCACCAACGTGGTTAAACAATATGTAGCCAAGAATAAACAGTATATCCTTGAACATTTTTTTCTTTGAAAAATTTGCACTTGGTGGAGTTCCTCCAGGTATGGATGCAGTTACATTAATAGAGAACTATATTATAATTTTCTAGTATAGTTTAATTGTAAACAGGTTTTTAGATTATTTTTATATTTCATAGTATTATTAGCTTATTATTAGGTGGTCGTATTAAAGATCATTTTACTATTAGCTCATTTATAGACAAAAATAGGATTGTATGATTTTATGAAACCACGGTAAAAGAGAAATTTTTATACTAGGGTCAGCTGCTGCGAACTATAGGTGCCGCCATATTGGCCTTGGCTGCCCTAACAAGCGCCTTTCAATTTATTCCTACTCCACGGCCGACCGTCACGCGACATGCAACACACAGACGAAAAAGTTTGAGACGATGTAATGAAACTTTCACTTGATTAATATTTTTAAATTATTAATGATTTAATAACTAACGTATAGTTTTAAGTAAATGTTTAAGCCGTTGGTTGCGACTCTCATTCGTGGATCATTGACAGTGGGCGAGGCTCCAAAATCAGATAACCAATGTTACCAATGGTACTAAGTATGGTACTTTTTTTTAAATAAATTATAAACCAGCGCTTGACCGCAATCTCGCCTGATGGTAAGCAGTGATGCGTTCGTTGATGGTAAAGCGCGCTAGTTTATTAAGAGCCTATTCACTCTAGCCTTGAAGACACTCAAATTGTACTGTGACGGAAACACCTCCGCCGGCAAATTATTCCAGTCCCTCGATGTACGCAGTATAAAAGAATAAGTGAAACGCTTTGTCCGGATCGTAGTGGTGTCAACAACGTGAGGGTGGAACGGAGATGGGGAATTAAATCATGCAATTCCCTTGCACACTCACCAGAATGCATCCTATAGAAGGCCGAAAGGCTGGCTACTCTACGCCTGTGCTCCAGGCTTTGGAGACCGTTCCGAGTTAAATCTGGGTCGCCAATCAGCCTCTTTGCACGCCTCTGCACCGAATCCGAAGTAGCCAGGTGATATTTCGCACACACGAGCGGACCTGTGCTTTGTACAACATTAGAAGCTGCCCTAATGTGAAGTACCGCCGGACTTTTGCGATGACACCAACGGGCTCCTTTTGGCGGTGAAAAGACGCCTGTGTTTTGGTGGCATTGAATGCTACAAGATTGGCTTTGCCCCATTCGGAGACTGCCTGTAGTTTAGCACTCGTACGCTCTACCATAGCCTCTTTTTGGACCGGATTGATTCCTTACTAGCCCGAGCTTCCGGCAGGTATCTCTCCACAAGTGTGCTATCATCTGCATACCCATAGATACCGGGCATCAACAGATCGTTAATATGCAGCAAGAAGAGAGTTGCAGAAAGAACAGACCCCTGAGGAACACCGGTATAGCTCGACATGGGTTCCGATGAGCATCCGTCGACAACAACTCGGAGGGACCGTTCAGTCAGGAAGTCTTTTACCCAGCCAATCAGGCCAGCAGAAATGCCGTACGCTGGAAGCTTACTCAAAAGGCCAGCGTGCCATACCCGGTCGAAGGCCTTCGAGACATCAAGGGAGACGGCAATAGCTTCCCCATTTTTCTCGAGGGCCTCGCCCCACAAGTGAGTGGCATACACTAGTAGGTCCCCAGTTGACCGATTGCGTCGAAACTCGTACTGTCGGTCACTGCGGAGATCGTTACCTTCCAGGTAAGCCAAGAGGTACGAGTTCAATACACGCTCCATAATCTAGCAGAGTACGGAGGTTACTGAAATCGATCGATAGTTAGTAGGATTGGCACGACTACCCTTTTTGGGTACGGGCTGCACGTTGGCATGCTTCCAGGACTTGGGCACTGTACCAGTCCTAAATGAGAGGCGATACAAGAGAGTCAATACAGGAGAAAAATCGGGCGCACATGCTTTAAGAACAATCGCTGGTATACCATCCGAACCACTAGTCTTATTCACGTCCAGACGATACAGTGCTCTCAGAACCTCCTTGTTCCGAATGCCTACCTCAGACATTGAAGTACCGCATTGGGGTAAAATAGGTGGAGTAGCACTGCCAGTATCAAGACGCGAATTATGGGCAAAGAGAGATGCAAAGAGACCTGCTTTCTCTCTCGCCGTATGGGCCATGCCATGCTCCGTCAGGCCTAACCGGCGGAGGCAGTGTGGGCTGACAGAAGTTCGCCTCGACCGATTTGGCTAGGGACCAGAAAGATCTGCTACCGGATGGTTGCGCAGAGAGCTTGTTGCCAATGTGAGTGATGCGGTCACGAGCAACAATCCAGGTAAGAAATGCCGTATGCTACTACCCAGTAAATACTGGTATTCTGTTACCCCCGGTTAGACTGGGAACCGAGAAACATAGTTAGGAAAGGCTTATCAGATAATGATTCCGACATTGGAAACTGTATTCAGCACTCATAGATAAGGATTTTATGATCAACTATTTCTAAGGCCTAGAAACTCTTAACTAAAAAAGATAAATCACTAAACTTTTCATATATATTATATGGCATATTATAAATTATATTTCAGAAAGGTTCTTACAATTTTTCTTCAAGAGCAAGGTATAAGAAAAGCCGAAGATTTGCAAAAAGTCTTAAAATTGTAAATTTGCAAATAACCTATGATTAAATGATTCATGTAATGTTTGCAATAACATTTAACCATAATACACATAAACATTTGTAAGCCAACATTTCACATTTGGTTTCTTTGGAAGTCTTCAAATATTTAGAGTCGTAAAATATGTTTTGGCCTGAGATGAAAGCTTATGTACCGGCTGGTGCGTGAATGCAAAACTGAATTTATGTGTAATGGCTGTGAAGTAAACTCCTAGATATTATTGATGTGGCGATGTATCCTGGCCAGCTGTGTAACTACAGTATTTTGAGCAGATTACAGGAATTCTGCAAAAGAAATTAAATATTATATAAAATAAACCTAATTATTTTTAAATTATTTTGTCGTACTTACTTTAGGACGAATGCTTCTCTCTGTTTAACTTTTCCATTCCTCTCAGTCTTGAACTAATGTGGATCAAACCTGTCTAAGGCAATATACGTGTACCTACATTAAGTACAGAATTTGTCTAAGAAGTAAAAAAAGTTGTCCTACTTTTATAAGAAGAATCAATATAGCACTATATGAACAGAATATATATCAATATGTACTTTTTTTACTCTTGTTCTTAAACTTAATCTGTCCGATTAAGTTTAAGGACGACAGTAAAAAATATACCAGTCGGACGAATTAAGTTCAAACTTAAACTTAATCCATCTGACACTTAAGTCGGGTGGACTGACTGTTACTATAATAGAAATACAGAAACTGTACAGCGTAACATTGTTGTTCTCAAAACTTTTTATTTCTATTTCAGAATTCTTAAAAATCAAACGTTTTTTTTATTTTTTTGTTATTGCACACAAAGATTTTTTAATGGCTAGTTCTACTAAAAATTGAGATAGAAAGAATATTGTAGATTTTACTGTGCAGTGTTATGCTATGTGTGAGTTACAACTCAGACCGCTTTTATATGTGTGTCGGTACTTAACCTATGCTCGGAAACTCTGCTCTCAAATCACATCGAATGTCTAAACATAAAAGTTGAAGAAACTATCAGATTTCAAGATTAAACGTGTACGTCTCTTTTTTATATCCTTCTCACATATAATTTAATAATTCTATATTAATGACGTAAAGAGTGTCCATGGAATTTCTTGTTCGTTATTCTCCAATAGTACCTACTACGCTTTGGGATTGGCAATCAGCTTCATAATGATTTAACTGACGGAAACTAGACAATTCAAAAGTCTGTAAATGATTAAATACGAATAAATGCTTTCAGTTTGAATTTGAAGTCAAGAGATATTGTTCAATTTTTATAAATTACTATAAAATATATTCCAAAAAAGTAAAAAATCATAACTAAAAATATTACTTGTTGCCATCGTATTCTAAACAAGATTGTTTGTTACAGTTGTGGTAGTGTGCGCTAACCCTAGTACTGTAAGGGAAATAATGCTGGCTGCTGACGATCTCAACATGGTGTCATCTGGCGAATATGTGTTCTTTAACATCGAGCTGTTTTCCAAGTAAGTAATTACATATTTTATATTGGGAAAGTAAGTATAAAGAAGTGTCACATTGTGAATCATCAACTACAGATTTAAAAAAGTCGGCTTTGGAGAAAAAGTATTTTGTTACAAGTTGACAAAAAATATTTCAATAATCTAATAATCGATGTTAATGTAGTAACGAAGTGTGTTCTCTTGGTTGTCTTTACAAACATTTTTATATTCCAATATTTTATCCAGTGCCTCAACGTAATATATACCTTCTTATTTTGGAGAGCAAACTAACAAACAACAAGTTTGCCACCACAGACATTTTTACTGCCCTGAATCAGCAATGTACCATCTTTCATGAGATACTTAAAGGTTCCCGCAGACTGGCATTTTTCGTAGAACATAAAGTTTTTATAATTGTTATACTTGTGTCTCTCCGCGCCTCTCTGCGGGAGCGTTAACTTGTACCTAATATCAAAGGCTTCACTCTAGTGAATGTAATTTTTTGTTTAATATCATGATTACACATCTCAGCGTTAACACCAGTCGCAATCCAAAGCTTTTTCACCTTTGATGTCTGGGGTCCGCTTTACCAGTCTAATTGCTAATCTTGGCTAAACTTCAATATTTTCCGTGAAGCGATTGACGTTTGACCTCCACAACCCGAAGGCGATATCGAAACATTGCGCTTAGTCCAGTTATTGGACTTTTAAGGGCTCCAACTACCCGTAACGACTGCCATTAGATGTTCATATGGCAACCGGGACCAACGGTCTAACGTGTTTTCACGCGATGCACGCCCAAACCAGTGCAAATAACTATTCATATTCATGCATACAAATATTTGCACAGCGTGGGGATCGAACCCGCGCGCCTCCTTATGCAGCAGCCGCGTTCGATACCGCTACGCCACAGAGGTTGTCAATGTCGCGATTACAAAATATGGACTAAATAAAATTAGACAATAAAAGTTAACCTTTCATATTCCGGTCATTTATTTTCATATTTTGATCGATCGGCAATTGGCGAGTGTAAGATGCCAAAATCTAACATCGTCGGATCGATTTACGCATGAATTATTTTATTTACTTTCATACATTTTGTGTTCATATTTGTCATTTTGTGTAAAAGACGGTAATCGTTAGCTCCTCTCATACAGGGGAGGATTGAGAGTAGGTAATCACCACGTTTGCTCAATACGGGTTGGCGATTCCAGACTTAAAGTCCAGGTTCCTCAAGATGTTTTTCTTCACCTTTTAGTCAGTCATTGGTATCCAAGATATACTTAGAAAGTACATAAAACTTACTGAACCGCACATTCATATTTGAGAGGCTGGTGTTTTAACCACTAGGCCGCCATGACTCACTATGATCAAAAATTACTTCCTCATAATTATGATATTTCCCTCAGTCTCGCATCAGCATCGTCAAAGGAACCTTGGAAGGTGGAAGGAGACACTGATGAGCGAAATGAAAAAGCAAAGAGAGCTTATAGTGCGGTGCTCACAGTTACCAGCCCAGCTCCTGAAAAAAAGGAGTACCTTGATTTTTCTGATCAGGTGAGATTGACAAAAATTGTTAATATTAACTGGATTTCTAAATAGAGCAAAAATTACAGAACAATTCTTACCTACTTAATACTAATTTAATTACGAAATAATAAATGATGTTCATTTCCGGGGAAGGTTAATACAATCACTTATATACGTCAATAATGTTTTTAAAAAATTACTCTTCGAAAAAACATTTACACAACTCTGATATATAGTATACTTAGTATCTATTATTACGGGAGGTAGGATGTGTTATTTGTGGATGTGTATTTACATATTAATAAGATTAATGAAATTAGTTCCGTGCATCTTTTCCTTTTTATGTCATTAAGAAAACTACAGAAAAATGTTAATTTAGTCAAATTTGTTAGCAGCTGACGTAAATTGACGTATTTTTAATATAATCACATTTAAACTGTCGTGTCGTAAATGTAGTTTTTTAATCATTATAAATTAGTGCTTGACTGCAATCCCGCCTGATGGTAAACAGTAATGTAATCGTTGATGGTAAAGCGCGCTAGTTAATTAAGTCTATTCACTTAAAAACTTAGTGAATAGGAAGGAAGACGGCAGTTGAGCGAAGTGATGCAATGTTAAACCCAACAGCACGACCAACGATGCTGCGCCAGAGGGAGACTGATCTGGAGACTCTCCACGACCAAACTCCTGACACAATAACATTTCGTGCATCGTACCGGCACACATCGCAAAACAATCGCTCAGACCCGTCCTCCGTACGGCTTCACCAGACATCATGCCGGAACACGACGAATCGCTTGGCGGCAAGACTTTGTCTGGTGGGTGGTAACTTCTGCCGGCGGCCGATATTATGGCGTACCACGGAGGAAATATATTATAAGAGATATAAGACTAACTTAAATTTATCTGTACTTTTCCTAATATAAAGAAAAATGCATGATTATACCGGTCTCTTGCACAGTCTTAATTTTTCAACTTAAATGTCAATCTTTGCAAGTTATGACTTAATGAAAAGATCGTAAAGTGTCTAGAAAACTTATCGTCATGACGTTGAAGTTTTTAAGTAACTAGATATTTTTAAAGTGAAGATCTAATGAACTATTTGTCACGTCTACAGGTAAAAGTCTTAGCGGCTACGAAATATAACTACACGTTCGGCAAAGGCGAGGTGGTGTCTACGTTCGTAGCAGCCTTTTACGATGCGGTGCTCCTCTACGCGCTTGCTCTCAATGATACGTTACGAGACGCTGAAAACCCCAGGGGACCTTTGGACGGTGCTGCGGTCATAAGAAAAATGTGGAACAGGAAATTTCAAGGTAGCCGGACATTTTTTTTAAATTTATTTTATAACGAACTTTTGAACTTTGTTTTCAAAATTATAACGATATTGTTTACTGTATTTATACGATAAACCTGAGTATTTATGGAGTTGATATTATACAAGATTCGAAGTCCTACATGTGTCGTCGCAAAACTATTCTAATAAAAGATATAGACATCAACTATAGAAAATTACAAGCTTAACGATATTGTCTTCCTATAGGAAAGTTTTGTGGAGTAACTTCTGAACTATAATACAAAGTTTAGCAATGAATGGAATGGCAGTTTGTTAGACGATAAAACTTAACTAAGTTACAACAATTAGACTTTTCTCACTTGAGAAGTTTTAAATTCCAAAGTCGATCTATATTAGTTAAACTTGTAAGTTGGCAATATATTTTCTACAATCTATTTCCAGTTTTTAGGAATCTATAGTAATTTTACAATGTTGTATCCATACAATTTTTAACTAACAGCAAACATAATCAATTTCATGTTTCTATGATATCCATCATTATCACTGCATTTGAACGGATGACACCGAAAAACTGATGTGTCATGTTTATGCGTTATTATGATAGTAATCGTGGGGTCCGAGTGCGCATTGCCATTTTAATGAACTATCCAAACGGCTTATTGATACTTCCCGTGACCCAAGGGCTGGCTTTTATCTTGACCAGAGACTAAGTATTGCCATTCAACGCGGCAATGCCGCCAGTCTCTTGGGTACATTACCAGTCAACAGCGATGACGAAGAATTTTTTGGTGCTGTATTGTAATTTATTAATAGTTTTAATTAGGGTAATAGGTTTATAAGTTTTATAAGTTTGTAAATATACTTACTAAGTGATCGGTTTTAAAACCAGCTTTACAAGAAAATTAATTTTATTAGTTTGCGGTACTGCATTACACGCACGAGTGTTTGTAAAACTCTTTACAACTGTATATCAGCAGAAAGTGAACACGATAGTGAAATTTGCACGCTTCCACCGGTCGCACGGTTACGTTACTCGTTAGTAGGTACCGGTCTTATACGAAAGACTGGCCGCGGACATGGTGTATTCGAATTTCAGTAGAATATTTTTTGCATCATTCTAGTTTCGATGTATGGGTGGCTTATACTGCAATACGTAATGGCGGCGAGTCTGGAACCTGTAGATGTCGTAGTGTCCCTTGCAACGTGCGTAGCATTTGGCGCAAATTTTAATGACTCCTCTTTGAGTACCTACATACAAGAATAGATTTTTGAGTAGTCAACAGTGTTCAAAACGGCATTGTGCTTAAAATACCTTTGGCCTTTGAGTTAGGCCGTATTTATAACCTCAAAGCCTGCGCCGTAGATCACTCTCCTTTTATTTTCTTAAAGTTGATAAACTGCTGCTAGCTCCTTTGCTATAACGTTTGTTTTTCATCAAACCGTTTGTGTTAATATAGGGTGTACTCTTCGGTTTCAGGGTGCCCTTCGGTGTCTTTTTTAATTTTTTCGTCTACGTCTTCGTTGAACTTTAATCTCTTTCCTTCTCTGTGACCTTTATTTGATTCGTATACGACATTTCCTTTTTATAATCAAAATCATTTTTCTTTCCTCGGGTACAAGTAACGATATTATCATCGGCGTTTTCACCCCGGAGTTGACTATGATGATTTTATTGTAAATAATAATAATTTATCGTTTATTCTCTCTTCACAAAACTGATTTAAAATTACGGTACCTACCTATACAAAAAATATCTTGCCTTTGTTCCACCTATGTGAGAGACTGGTGCTTGATATGTACTTATTGTAATGCAGTATTGATTTACACAAAAAATCAAAAATATTTTTTTTGTCCCCATAAATATTTATATTAGGTATTTGAGGAATAACCTGTGTTACAGATCACCAGGTTCCACGGCTAGAAATAATTTTTACAGTGATACCGTGCAGGGATCGAAGATAAATAATAGGCATAACAAAATAAAAATTGAGTAAAAGTCAAACTATATGCTTAACACAGATAAAAGAAATAGCTAAAAAACTATAAAAAATACCTACCTATACCTATAATATTGCATAATTAGTTGTGAAGTCATGTTTAGCCAAAATGAGCAGTTAGACTGATATAACGAACGCTAGACTCCAAAACTAAAAGTTTCGGATACGACTAGGATTAACGCTGAGATGAAGGAAGTTGTGAAGTCATGTTGTGAGACAATGAGTGGTGATATTGTGTGGTTATTAAATATGTTTTTCGCAAGCAGCTATTACCATCTTCTTCTCCCGTTTCGACGTTTGTATGTATGTTTTGTTCTATTCTCCACCACTCGATTCATTAATAGAGAGAATCAGCACGGATAACATGGCCAATGCAAGTTTTAGTCAGTGAAAAAAGCACCTCCAGTATCGTCTGGGTTTGCTCCGCGAATGCTTCGCCATATTTACGGAGTATTTTTTTTTTTAATAATCCCGCCTGATGGTAAGCAGTGATGCGATCGTTGATGGTAAAGCGCGCCAGTTTATTAAGAGCCTATTCACTCAGAAAAACTGAGCGAATAGCAAGGAAGACGGCAGTTGAGTGAGGTGATGCAATGTTAAACCCAACAACACGACCAACGATGCTGCGCCAAAGGGAGATTGATCTGAAGACCCTCCACGATCCTCCTCCGTTTATTGGATATACCCTACGCAACAGTTCATGTAAACCTCTAGAATCGAAGGCAACAAGTGTGTGTAACTCGGGAAAACATTAAACGACGATTTTTCTCTTTTATAAAGCTGGTGTTGAATTTTTATGAAGAGCGGTACATTTTTGGTTGACTTCTTTCTCTGAAATCTGTTCCGTTTCACCTCGTTTTTTATACCGCACACGTCGATGGACTGTAATAACTTTTCCGCGGCGGTATTTCCGTCGGACTACAATTTAAGTGTCTTCCAGGCTAGTTTGAATAAGCTCTTAATAAACTAACGCGCTTTACGATTAACTATTGCATCACTGCTTACCATCAGGCGGTTAAGCACTAGTTTATAATATATTTAAAAAAACCGGCCAAGTGCAAGTCGGATTCGCGCACAAAGGGTTCCTTACCATTATCTTTAAAAACGGCAAAAAAATCACGTCAGTTGTATAGGGCCTTATATAAGTAACTTGATTTTTTTTGCCGTTCAATATTTATTTAATTAAATTATTTCTTTTTAATTTTAATATATAACCAAATATTCTGTGAACATTTCAAGCGTCTAATTCCGTTATTAATATGGAGTAAAAAACGGCAAAAAAATCACGTTTGTTGTATGGGAGTCCCTTAAATATTTATTTATTTCTAGTATTTGTTGTTATAGCAGCAACAGAAATACATAATCTCTGAAGATTTTAATTGTCTAGCTATTACGGTTCATGAGGTACAACCTGGCGACAGACGGACGGACAGACAGACAGCGAAGTCTCATGAATCGGGGTCCGTTTTACCTTTTAGGTACAGAACCCTAAAACCCAGGCGCCAGTCTTTTCGTCCACATACACATTTCGGTAGAATTGTTTTTGTGCATCTGACATTTTATTCGTTTTTCTGAAAACAGAGAAACCGCCGAAAAGCGTATTAGTGAACATTCATTTCCGAAACCGTCTTGTATTGATTCAAACTCTTGAAGGTTTCGTTGTACGATACAGGTCAAGAATATTGGTAGATGACGCCCCGCGGGTAAATGTCGAACCGGGGGAATAGTCGATGGAATTTTCGTGATTGTCATAATGTTTTAAAGAAGTAATTGATGTGGTACTACAGTTTGATGGATAGCCAGCTGTTTTAAGATGGACTTTTATTTCGGCCAGGGGGTACACGGACGAACTGACTCCCTGTTTAATATAGTACACGGGGAAGTCATGTGTTCTAAGTCGGTATCTGCTTCTGTTTTTCAATGTAGGTAGTTTTAATATTGTTCCTAACAACAGTTGTAAATTTCATAAGCCATCTTATTTTAAAATTCACAACCAGCCTGTCTACAAATTTATGTGACAGACATGAAGTTACATGTGCACATTTTTAGTAGCTTGGCTGTAAAGGGTTATAATTATGACGTTTATAGAATAGTTGTGTTGGACTGTTCTGTTGCTGTTTTACGATCCTTTTGTTGAGTACCTCATTTCAGTTGCGACAAACACTAACAATATTTTTATACAACATGCCTTTAAAAATGAAATTTTATTAGTTTATATTACATTCATGTTAATCATTCTCGCAGGGATAACTGGAGAAGTGATCATTGACTCCAATGGGGACCGCGTGGCTTCCTACTCTCTTCTGGACATGAATCCAGTGACCAGCAAATTTCAGGTCTGTACAATTTTGTTTATTTCTTCAAAAAAAAAAAAAAATTAACAGTTGTACATTTGTAACGCTGTGAGTATATTATGATGTTAGATATTATTTTTACCGTATAGTTTTATGAAAATTCAATAGCTCAAATGTCTTTTCATACTGTTTCATTTAAAAGAGTCAGCTCTGAGAAACTGCAATAGCAGGAAAGAAAAACCCTCTGTTTATTTAACCCCTATATTCCTCGGGGAAATCAAATTTTGCGGCGTGTGTATATTGTAAAAACCTATGTTTGCGGTAATGTCTGAATTATATGAGAAAATAATTTTCTAAAGAAGCCGTAATATTCTGGCAATGTTTTTTGTAATAACGCTTTAAAATTCAGCAAAAATTTCAAGAATAATTTCTACTCGTATTAGCTTTATAATTTAAATTAAATTCATATTGACCGTAAGGTACCATAATTAGGTGCCAAAAGGTATATATGTATGTGAAGTTATATAAAGGCTGTATCTGACATCGACGCACAAACGAGTACCATGGATCCAGTACATGATTCTGAACCCCCCAGTGATGGAATTTTTCGTCGGCATTTTCATGATAAAAAAATATATATATGCAGTTTTTTACTTTAGACCATTCATGATTGCTATACTTTTATAACCCAATAAGATTTTAAAGTAAAAATTAATTAATTCGCTAATTACACAAAAAATCGCAATGTGAACAAAACTCGAAAAAACTATCTTATCAGCTGATTTAATAGAGGAATCAACGTCATACCTACAAATCCGTACGGTGGCACGCTTGCAACGTTCAAAAGCCGAACCGACACTTTTTTTAAACACTGTGAATTCAGTAACCTTTCATTAACGACATAAATGACTATCATAATTTTATTAGTAGCATGCGGACTAACCTTTTCGCGAAGTTTGCGTTACGTTACGATGTCAGATACTCGTTCATTTCACGTTACGATTAATTTATTACTAGCAGGGTCCCGCGGTTTCACCCACAATATTGTTGACCATGAAGGACTATCAGGATTCAGTTACTAATATTTGCATGAAAGAGTAACAAACTTACATACAAACTACCACATTTATAATACGAGTAGAATTACTAGGATTCCATCACCATAATAACGGCATAACGAAAAGTTAATTTGGCGCCATCAACTGGTCAACAACCCAAAGTTGAATTAAGTTCGTTTCATAATCTAGATATGGATACCGATAACTCTTATCAGTATGGGTCTAGACTTATACCAACATGAGCCATCGTCGAGTATGTGACTTGCATATCAAATACCGGAGAAAGTTCAACAGATATATAATCTGGGATGCGCTTTGGTTGCTAACAACTTTGGTAGAATGCATTAAAATTTTGCGACCTGATAAGTTCATTGCTTGGTTTCATGAAATTTGCATTTTAATAGGTTTTTCCGATTGGCTGTACTAGCTTAGTATGATTTTTAGCTACCTTGAAAATTGATACAAACAATTAGGCCTCTGCCCCGAATCTTGCGGGCAGCGGGGCGGTGGCGGGCAGCGGCCTTACAGTCTTATGTGATTCAGATATTCTTTTCAATCTATTAAGGAACACGCGTTCTATTAAGGTGCGTTTGTAAATTAATGACTTGATAAATATCTACCTACAATTATAATTTGAATACTTATCTACGTTTTATTGAAATCAATTTTATTTTCTTTTAGCTACTACATAGTTAATAAGTAATAATTATGTTAATAGTTTACTTATTTCATAACTGCGTTTATTTTATACGGTTATAAATCAACTCAGGAAGAATAATATTATAACTATATTACCTTATCAGCGGCAGTAAAAGTCGCTGCGAAATTGTTTAGAAAATCATCCCATAGTGTTTTCATAGATCGGCTTTCGATAAGAAGATATGGGCTAAACGTCACTGTAAGTACATGCCCGCATCCTTGAGCCAGATGTGTTCGATACGTAAAAATAAAATAAACATCTTGTTAAAATGTAATTTCTTAAGTACTTTTTACAAAATTCACTTGGGAAAATACTTCGGCACAACAGTTAAATTAAAAACACAAAAATTCTCAATTTCCGAAATCCAAGCTGGAGATCAGGGTTCGTCAAAAACAACTTTCCCTTTTCAAATAACTAATATAGATAGATAGATGAATCTTTACAGGGTTGACCCTTTCGTGCGTAGATCTCGTTAAGTCAGCTCTGTGTTACAGGTTTAATTTTAACAGTTTTGTTAAGGCTATTGAAACCCTGTGAAGTTATAAAAGGGGTTTTCGTTTAAGTAAACTTAAACCGGGGCTGTGTTGTGGTAAGCGGAAAATGAGAGCAACACAGTGTTATATCATGTTCTTAATACTCAAGGTAAAATTAGAAGAGGAAATTAGGAGGACATACCTCTCGTATGTAGGAATTCAAATAATTTGATATTACGTATTTGTATTTCTATATCTTCACATTATCCATTAGATTTGGCAGACGCTTCAATAACAATATTACAAATCAAATTTAACAGCAAATGAAGTAGTACTTAAAATATCTTTAATTGGGTTGTATCCTGAAAAATAATTTAATGTCGATCAGATAGATTTACAAAAATATTGAATACCTATTTTTTATTTTTTCTTTCATTCAAATACTTAGGAAGATATATTGATTTGAAATGTCGTATGACGTCACGCCGTGGTACAAAATATACCACGGCGTGACGTAATTAGGCCCCACTTCGTAACTTTAATACGCTATATCTCAGTAGTTTTTGGTAATTTCGACAAAATAAAAAATACGAGTCTTATTTTTTTTTTCTTATCTATAAGACGGACTAATTACTATTTTTGATTTTCATACCATGGATACTTATTATCTATAAGACGGACTAATTACTTTTTTGATTTTCATACCATGGATACATCACTATTAAAGCTATGCAGTAAGGAAATGTCTTAATGAGATTTTTGTTGCCCGTTTAATGCAATTAAAATATATGCATATAAAGGGTGTCTCTGACATCGACGCACAAACGAACACATACGAACACACATGAACGACGTACATGATTCTGAACCCCCCATAGGTGGAATTTTTCGTCGGTTTTATCCTGATTAAAAAAAATAATATACAGTTTTTTCACTTTAAACCGTTCATATTTGCTATACTTTTATAACCCAATAAGATTTTAAAGTAAAAAATAATTAATTCGCTAATTACACATAAAAGCGCAATGTGAACAAAACTCGAAAAACTATCCTATCAGCTGATTTAATAGAGTTCAACAGACATCATCGTCATACCCACAAACACGCGCGGCGGCACGCTTGCAACGTTCAAAGGCCTAGCCGACACATTTTTTAAACACTGTTATTTCTGTAGCCGCTCATTAACGATATAAATAACTATCATAATTTTATTAGTGGCATGCGGTGTAGCCTTTTCGCCAAGTTTGCGTTACGATGTCAGATACACCCTGTAGGTATACAATATTCTGTCTGAACATCTAGTCGGAGTTTGTGTATGTCGTCCGGAACGGACAGTGTTCTTAAGAAAAGTACTTGCTCGGGAAGATCACAACACAAACACAATCATGGAAGCAAACATTTATTTTTACTTTTATCAAAGAAATTCATAATCTGGTGTTTCCGCCGGAACACAATCTGACTGTTTTCTGGGCTACAGTGAATAGGCTCTTAATAAACTAGTGCGCTATACCACCAACGATTGCGTCACTGCTTACCATCAGGCGGGATTGCAGTCAAGCGCTAGTTTTAAATTTATAAAAAAGAATAAAAAATTAAGTGTCGAAAATTTTATACAAAAAAATTAAGGTATCAAAACCAATTTTAAAGCTGATCAGAAAAAAAAGTACTAATTTCTCATGCGATATAACATTTTCTTGCCTTGAACATTTTCTATTTTTGAATGGGTATGAAATGAATGATGTCCTTTATCAATTTTAGTTATTATTTGAACATTATTAGCTCAGCTGTTAGCTTTATAATGCGTTCTGTGGATTCCGAAAAGAGAAGAAGTACATCTACTTAATACTTCATGTTGCTAATTATTGATGAGAAATGTATTGTAGATATTTTTGTTGGAGCTCCCAAATAAGCAAAACTTACTACAGGTGTCGTGGAACAACTGGTTGGAATAAAGGTATTTTTGAAGTAGTACTTAACCGCAATCCCATCTGATGGTAAGCAGTGATGCAATTGTACACCGAGGGACTGGAATAATATCTGGAATACAATTTACTAGCGGCGGTTTTTCCGTCGGACTACAATTTATGTGTCTTTAACGCTAGAGTGAATAGGCTCTTAATAAACTAGCACGATTTACCATCAACGATTGCTTCATTGCTTACCTTTAGACGGGATTGTAATCAAGCATTAGTTCATAATTATAAAAAACACTTGTCGGTGGTAGGTCATAATATCGGCTGGCGGCAGAAGTTACCACCCACCAGACAAAGTCTTGCCGCCAAGCGATTCGTCGGTGTTCCGGCATGATGTCTGGTGAAGCCGTACGGAGGACGAGTCTGAGCAGTTGTATTACGATGTGTACCGGGTACGATGCTCCAAATGTTATTTTGTCGGAAGTTTGATCGTGGAGGGTCTCCAGATTAATCTCCCTCTGGCGCACCATCGTTGGTCGTGTTGTTGGGTTTAACATTGCATCACCTCGCTCAACTGCCGTCTTCCTTCCTACTCACTATGATTTTTAAGTGAATAGGCTTAATAAACTTGCGCGCTTTATCATCAACGATTGCATCACTGCTTACCATCAGGCGGGATATATGTCGCCACCATATATGTCGTGGTGGCCTAGAGGTTAAAACACCAGCCTCTCAAGTATGAGTGCGCGGTCCAGGTCAGGCAAGTACCAATGTAACTTTTCTAAAGTTATATGTACTTTCTTAATATATCTTGGACACCAATGACTGAAGGTGAAGGAAAACATCTTGAGGAAACCTAGACTTTAAGTCTGAAATTGCCAACCCGCATTGAGCAAGCGTGGTGATTATGCTCAATCCTTCTCTGTATGAGAGGAGACCTGTGCCCAGCAGTGGGACGATAATAAGGTTGATAATGATGATGATGATGATCAGGCAGGATTGCAGTCAAGCACTAGTTTATAATTATTAACAAAAAGAGACATAAGAAATTAATAATGCTTCCTATCTAATTTTCTCTCACGTTAAATCTTATGAATCTTATGAATCTCTCGTTAAATCTCATGGTGTCTTTCACTTTTCTTTTGATAGTTGCTTGTCGAAAAAACAAGAAATGAGTGCTTTTAGCACAGTTTCATATTTTTCCAATGGTGCTATTACGCAGGCTCAAGTAAGATTCAAATAATGTATATTACGTTTTTGGCATAAAAAATCTCTTCAAAGACAATTAGTATGCATTGCTTCCACAAGAGCCTAGACACAATTGTAGTTATATCAAATGCCGAATAACGAGACTGTCGACATATTTCTTGTTCATCATAATGTATGAGAAAGAATTCTTTGAACGTAACATAATGTAGCACCCACGTACCCTGTTAAATATGTCAGCCCCTTCTCAGCAGTACCTATCTTCCAAACTAGAGAAACTAGGGTCTTTTGTATTAAATCAACTGCTATATGCCTACTACCTACAAATTACAAAACGCTTTTAAAGAAAAGTCATTCAATATTTCTTGTGTAGACAAGACAAACAATCATTAACCGTGTAAAAAAAATAAAATAAAGAAAGTAATGTCAATAAATTTGGTTTATATCATATTTTACTTTTGACTTAGACTTAATAGTATTAGATTTCACCTGCGAAGGTTGCGAAATGTTTTTTTTAAATACTCGGCTCCTGTTGGCCTCAGCGTGATGTTGTATAGACTTATAAAGCCTTTATGGATTAATGGGCTATCCAACGCAAAAAGAATTTTTCAAATCGGACCAGTAGTTCCTGAGATTAGCGCGTTCAAACAAACTCTTCAGCTTTATATAGTTTTTTGCTATTCTAACAATATTAATGGACATTTCAATTAAAAAAGCAATCTGATATTTTAAAAGTTGAGAAATTGAATACCCGAAGTTCAGTGAAAATTGTTAATACCTGAATGAATTCCTAAATAAAGCGCTCTTGGATTTTCAACTTTCAATGCCGAGTCAAGCAGTGAAATTCACGGTTTTATTGTTTTTATTTACGTATCGTCTCGTGTACAATACACTTTTTTTAATAATTATAAACCAGCGCTTGACCGCAATTCCGCCTGATGGTAAGCAGTGATGCGATCGTTGATGGTAAAGCGCGCTAGTTTATTGAGAGCCTATTCACTCAGAAAAACTGAGCGAATAGGAAGGAAGACGGCAGTTGAGCGAAGTGATGCAATGTTAAACCCAACAACACGACCAACGATGCTGCACCAAAGGGAGATTGATCTGAAGACCCTCCACGACCAAACTCCCAACACAACAACATTAGGCGCACCGTACCCGGTACACATCGCAACACAACTGCTCAGACCCGTCCACCGTTTTGGAAGGGAAGTCATGAAATTACCTCTACGCTCTGAGTAGAGTGGAAGGGCGTGTCAGACTTTTACTAACTAAAACCCACCCGTGTTCCTCCACTTACCTGTGCGCCAGGGCCACGGTTTCTTTAGCTTTTCCTTACGTTAAATGTAGCACTGAACATACCAAACCATTCAACCATTTATTCGTATAAAAGTATCAAGCGATATAAAGATTTAGAGCCACCCCCGATCGTGACATTATTGGTGCGTATCGCATCCGTCGTACGACAAAACTGTCAACAACCCTACTTAAACAAAAATATTTATTTCTTACATACTTGTGTGTTTGCCTACTGTTCATGGTTGGTGAATACATAAGATACTGGGTAAAACTATACCTGTGTTTCTTCTTGCGGGTTTCGATATCATCATCTCAGCCTATCCCAGTCACATCCGAAGCTTTTCAGCTTTAAAGTCTGCGGTCTGCTTTACCAGTCTAACTGCTGATTTTGGCTAAACTTCGATATTTTCCGTGAAGCTAGTGTCGTCCGACCTGTAAGCATTGCAGTTAGACCAATTGTTGGACTTTTTTAAAGGGGTCAACAACCCGTAATGACCGCCATTAGATGTTCTTATGACAACCGGGACCAACGGTTTAACGTGCTTTCCGAGGCACGATCAGCCCAGTGCAAATATTAATATTTAAGCAAACAAATATTTGCACTGCGCGGGGACCGAAGCCGCGCCTCCTTGTGCATCGGTCGCGTTCGCTACCGCTACGCCGCCACAGAGGCTGTTTTTTTACCAAGCTATAGGGAAAAAAATCTATGCGTGGATAATGAGTTAGTTTTATTTTTAAACGTCACTACGCGTACCGATTCACATCAAATCTGCAGACTGGACCGTTAAGTAAAACCAATTCTTCCAAAACGGTAACAGAAGCACAAAAGAAGTTATGCCATCCAAACCGGACATCAATCCGTAGCTCTTGGTAAATGTCGAAATGCACTGAAAGCACGTTTTCCTCATCGGAATTCATTACGACATTTACACACTAAAAATGTTTTGATACGCAGGAGACAGCTATGTATATGAAAACTCTCATTTTGGTAAAATGATTCGAAAAATCATACTCAGGCTTTTTATGGTGTTCCGCAAATTATTTATTTATAGTTATTTACATTGGTGTATTGCTAACACGGAACGTTGAATTTAGTCACAGAATACCAGACATAATATACGCATAATTTTCGTATAACAAAGATGTCTTTTAATGAGACGACAATCAGTAGAGATATAAGGAAAAAAGATATCTAGCGCCGACCGAAAATAAATTGGGATCAGGGCAGGAGCATTATCATATTACTCTCATCACGTTTATTACACATTTTCGACTCTAGACGGCTACTAAAAATCCAAGTTTTATCATCACGTAATAAATAATTAGATAGAATTACGATACGATATTTTTCTCGGTGGTAGGCCATAACATCGGCCGCTGGCAGAAGTTACCACCCACCAGACAAAGCCTTGCCGCCAAGCGATTTGTCGTGTTCTGATGATGTCTGGTCAAACCGTACGGAGAAAGGGTCTGAACAGTTGTGATGCGATGTGTGCCGGGTACGATGCGCCTAATGTTGTTCAGATTAATCTCCCTTTGGCGCAGCATCGTTGGTTTTGTTGTTGGGTTTAACATTGCATCACCTCGCTCAACTGCCGTCTTCCTTCCTATTCGCTCAGTTTTTCTGAGTGAATAAGCTCTTAATAAACTAGCGCGCTTTGCCATCAACGATCGCGTGGCTGCTTACCATCAGGCGGAATTGCGGTCAAGCGCTAGTTTATAATTATTAAAAAAAAAGAAATACTAAAAGCATCCTAAAGTTTATTCAGATCGAAAAAGTGAAATACCTAGAGCGCACAGTTTTTCTTGTAAGATCCATTTGATGCGATTCTAAGCAGTTGATCAATTAAGCGTACTTGGAAACGTCAACGGCCTCACCAACGCCAGTGCGCGAAATTGTTGGAAAAAATCCTTAGTTGCTACACTTGAAATCATTATATGCTTGATCGTAAAATGGACGAGCTATTCCTCTTAATTCCACTAATTGGCTTCGTTAAAGAAACTTAATAATTGAGACTATCATTAAAAGCTACCAGTATTTCACTAGCCAGTACAATATCGGATTTTGAATATGTTCAACGATTACAGGTTGACTTCCAGACTTCCAAGCCAAAATCGCCAACTCGTCAACAAATCATCAACTTCCGTTCTCCTCACTATTATCACTATTATTTAATACCATTATGTTTAAGCTAGTCGAAAGGTTTATTTTTTCTGTGGAAATTCTTGGATAATTAATGTAATAAATAACGGGAAAAACAACGGCAAAATTAAAAGAGCAATTCCAAAGCGTTGGATTTAATCCAATTCCGCATTGCTTTTAAGGAGAGAAAGGAGAAGAAATGCGCCGTAAAGAGAGACAGATGTGCTTAATTCTGAAAGTTACCAACAGAATCACGAGACTATCTGAGATATAAAACAAAAAGTATTTACATTTGTATGGAAACAAAGTAACGTATGTTTATAACTTTAGAAAATAATTATGATGAATAATGTTGCGGTTATTCACAGTTCAAATAAACCAGAACTTCTTTCATATTATATTATTAATTAAAGTCACTTTTCGTATGGCTGTGTGGCCGCGTTACTTTTCGCAACTTCACAACGAATTTCATTGCGGTTTTCGCCGTTAGATCGAGAATTTACTCTGGAAGGCTTATGTGTTACATGTATTAATAATTTAACCTCATAAATATAAGTAAGATATATTTAAGTATATATATGTATGTGATGTTTTGTGAAATACTTTTCTCTTTAAATGAAGTATTTCATTTATATAATCCATTATATAATGTGTTATTTACAAATATTAACCCAATATAACAATATTATTATAAAATTTTATAGTTTTGATATCTTTATTTAAAAAGTTCTAACAAAATTTAATAGTAATGAATGCAATTCAAACAGTTTTCAAAATTAGTTTGTATTCGCTTTCATACCTACTACATATATACAACGTGTAAAGAAAACCCTGTTGGACCCATAAGGATAATAAAGGTTAGGTGAATACATACGAAAAAAAAATTTTTTTCTTAAGTTTAGCCCGGCTTTGTAGACATTAGTAGAATCAGTTATCGATACCTAACAATACCTTCACAGATCGGACAGGGTTTTCTTTACATGTATATGACGCAAAATGAGTTCGACGGTGACACAAAAGACAAATCCGATTCTACATTATGAGTCAGTCTATAAGAAAATAACTTGCTTCTTGGTTTTCATACCCAACACAGACAGCGTTGTTTTATTATTCTGCCAGCTTTCCTCTGCAAATAAACCGGCATTTTCAGTAATTGGGCGGTAGGTTCGACCTTCATCACAAGGGATAAACACTGGCTTTATTCGGACCAAAGACAGCCTTTAGTTAGACCCACGTTTGGTCATAAATCAAGGATTAAGCAAAATATTGACAGCTTATTTTAAAGACAAATAATAAAACTAGACAAAAAAGTTGGCACTTAACGATTGAAGAAGACCTTTTTGCGAATCCAGTCTACCTTATTGGAAACTGACTTAAGTTTCTGTTTAAATCGTACACTTTGATATCATCATCATCTTCAACTTACAGAACAGTTTACTGCTAGACATATTTTGAGCTGAAATTCTGCTATTGACTAGTGTTTAAGCTAAACTTGAGAGTATGTATCAAAATTATAGTAACCATATTTTAAATTGCATCTAAACTTTCTATGAAGACATAAAGATACATGAATGTCCTATTTTGATAGGACTAAACTTAATGAAACAGAAAGAAAAAATTGCACTAAACTTAAATTTAGTTAGTGTATAAAGGAATCCGTGTTTCAGTTTAGACAGAATAACTGAGGTATGTAAAAATACAACAAAAAACATTGGAATTTAATTTCAATAATAATATATAACCAAAATGAACGATGACGTTTCAGGGACAATTGTTATGAGAATCATGCTCTGGCGTAGTCCTTAAACCAAGGCAGTCTCAATTTTAATAACGCCTATATTGTGGTTTCTTCCTTACAGAAGGATCATAATGACGCAGATGAATGACCCAAGCAAAGAGCCTAAATAATTAAAAATGTCAAGGGATACCAATTTTTTGATTCTACGACGCACAATAAATAAGACTTTACCTAAATGCTTCTCTTCTCTGTTGGGTTCTATATCGACTCTAAATCTCACGTAAAGCAATTCAATTAGGACCCATACTCGTACATAGTATTTTTTTTTAGTAATTATAAACTAGCGCTTGACCGCAATCCCGCCTGATGGTAAGCAGTGATGCGATCGTTGATGGTAAAGCGCGCTAGTTTATTAAGAGCCTATTCACTCAGAATAACCGAGCGAATAGGAAGGAAGACGGCAGTTGAGCGAGGTGATGCAATGTTAAACCCAACAACACGACCAACGATGCTGCGCCAAAGGGAGATTGATCTGCAGACCCTCCACGACCAAACTCCCAACACAACAACATTAGGCGCATCGTACCCGGTACACATCGCAAAACAACTGCTCAGACCCGTCCTCCGTACGGCTTCACCAGACATCATGCCGGAACACGACAAATCGCTTGGCGGCAAGGCTTTGTCTGGTGGGTGGTAACTTCTGCCGGCGGCCGGTGTTATGTCCATCTTTGGAATCTCAAATACTGAGACTAAGAACAATCTATATACCGGGTGACAGTGCATCCACAAATACCTGTTACCATAGATTTAGTAGAAGATTCTGAAAATAAATTTATTTGTTGGTTATTTAAAAACAATGCTGTTTATACATTTTCACCATGTAGATATGAAACAGCAGGTTTGTTTTTTGACTGAAAATTTCTATACTCGAGGTACTTGTGTACTGGATGGTTGCATTTTGCACTTTGATATCCCTGCTGCCATCACACTTGTGATACTTTCAGAAAATATCATAATTATCAATTATATTTATTGAATGCTTTCAGTTTCTAAATCATATTATTCAATTCACAAAAGCAATCTTGAACGAGTGGCCCAAGGCAAAAGCCAGCGAATTAAATTCCATGCAAAAAATAAAAACAGCCTTTATGAAAACATAACTAGTTCTCTTGCTGACGGCGGGGCTAATGGGAAACCGAGCTAAGATCCTGGAAGAAAGGGCTATATGCTTCACGAAATCATAGACGTAAATGCCGACGATTTTAATGTTACAACTAAAACTAAATTTAAGTTCAGCGCATCTTTTTCTTACTAAGATAAATATTAGTTTAGTCTGTCAAATTAGTCCACGCCTGACGTATGTAAATTAACGATTTTTAGTAGCCATTTTTTAAATTGCGTCTAAACTGTCTGTGAAGACATGTGTATCTTATTTTGACATAACTAAACTTAATGGAAACAGACAGAAAAAGTTGCACTGAACTTATTTAATTTAGTTTAGTTTGTGGAAAAGGGAGCAGCACCAGTGTCCGTTTTGTTTAGGCAGAATAACTTGGGTATGTGAAAAATAGAGTAATGAAACAAGACACATTGCAATAACGATAACATTTCAAGAACAATTCTTATTTGAATCATGCTTTGGAGTAGTCCTAAACCAAGACAATCTCATCCTTACTAATATCGGAAGCTGAGTTTGTTTGTTCCGCTTTCACGCCTTAACTACTAAACCGATTGCTTTGAAATTTTGCAGAAGTAGAGTTAGAAGTCCGGATTAAATAATAGGGTATATTAAATAATACCGAATTCCACGCGGGCGAAGCCGCGGGCGGAAAGCTAGTCTTTAATAAAGCCAAGATTGTGGTTTCTTCCTTACAGAAGGATCATTATGACGCAGATGATTGACCCAGTCAAAGTGCCTAAATAATAAAAAATACCCTACAACTGCAAAATGACAGTATGTCGATATACGGATAATCCACTATATAAAATTGATTTATCTACACAATACTAAGACTGGATGTCGCGAAACACGAGCATTGTGACGGAGTCACAGCATTATAATGAGCGATATTTATTTTGCATGCATGTGTCGTATCATCATCATCAACGTTTTTATCATCCCACTGCTGGGCACAGGTCTCCTCTCATACAGAGAAGGATTGAGCGTTATCACCACGCTTGCTCAATTCGGGTCGGCGATTTCAGACTTTAAGTCCAGGTTTCCTCAAGATGTTTTCCTTGTCCAGGTTTCCTGAAGATGTGTCGCATAACTAACCGGAACTTGTTCTTTGTTGTGTTTTCTATTTTGTTTTGCGCCATGTTTTTTTTTTATAAATTATAAATTAGCGCTTCACTGCAATCTCGCCTGATGGTAAGCAGTGATGCAATGATTGCTGGTTAAGCGCACTAGTTTATTAAAAGCCTATAGGCAATATGCACTCTAGCCTCGATGACACTCAATTGTAGTCCGACGGGAAAACCGCCGCTGGCAAATTGTTCCAGTCACTCAATGTACTCAATGTACGCGGTATAGAAGAGGAGGCGAAACGCTACGTCCGGATCGTAGTGGTCTTAACAACGTAAGGGTGGAAACGCGCCGTACGACGGGTCGTTCGATGGTGGAACGGAGATGAGGGAATTAAATCATGCAATTCCCTCGCACACTCACCAAAATGCCTCCTATAGAACACCGAAAGGCTGGCTACTCTGCACCTGTGCTCTATGCTTTAGAGACCGTTTTGAGTTTAATCTGGGTCGCCAATCAGCCTCTTCGCACGCCTCTCCACTGAATCCAAAGTGGCCAGGTGACATTTTGTAGCACCAGCCCAAATGTTGCTGCAGTACTCCACACACAAGCGGACCTTTGCTTTGCACAACATTAGAAGCTGCCTTTGCGATAACGCCAAGTTACCTGGCAGCCACCTTGGCCTTGGACCCAAATAATAGGTTATCTTTTTTCCTTTTTCTTTTTCATATAGAAAACCAAAAATTATTATATAAAAAAAAATAGCACATCTGTCTTGTTTCTATGATCAAAGGGCAGACAGATCTGATTAAGGGAGTTCTAGATTCTTTGGCAAGGTCCTTTAGAACTTCACATCGCGGTCGTTTGGTGTAGGCGGGTGCGTTGAATGCTGATTAGTGTTAGCTTCAACAATCTTGACTAAATTCTTTGTAGGGTATTTTTAGAGACAACTTAGGAAAGTCAAACTAGTGAGCATTTGTGTAGGTGTAGGTGACAAATTAAATGTCGATTAGCTTTCAGACCATATCTCGATAAGCCATTTTATGCCTGTTTATTTTGCGATGTTATCTGTGTGATTAGAAACACAACTGAAATATCGGCCTGAGTACACTGTCGAAGCTGTTGTGGTCAAAAGTGCATTACCACTTTTGAACTTTATAGCACTAACAATAATCAAGTGGTACTCCACTTTTGACCCCTCACTGTACAATATCTTAGAATACAATGGCGTCGTGTAAACTATGTTTTAGAAAATTATTTGATGGTGCCGAGCACCGTCTGATATCGATATAGTTTTAAGTTATCCGATTAATCGATTTTCTAATTTCTGAACGAAATGTAATGTAATCGAGTAGTGATTCCTAAACTTAACATCCGACACTGCCACAAAAAATGAGATAACTGACACTGGTGACAGCTCGTTAACGGTTAACTTCTATGTGCGATTCGTGCTAAGTGGAACGTTATTTTTTAGGAAAATTACTGTAAATTGGAGTGATCAAAGTGTGATTTAAAGTTTATTGATATAATATATATATTTCTTTTTTTTTTGGACAAATCACACAAATTGAGCTAGCCCCAAAGTAAGTGTTATAGGATACTAACTCAACGATACTAAGTATATTTTATAATAGATACATATATAGATAAACATCCAAGACCCAGGCCAATCAGGAAAAGATCGTTTTCCATCATGACCTGGCCGGGGATCGAACCCGGGGCCTCCACGTCGTAGGCAGGCGTGTTGACCGCTGCACCATGGAGGACATTCAAAAATTGCTCCTTGCCCGATAACCTACGCCTACAATGGATTCTTCACTAGATAAAGACGGAGCTCCCTCAGATGATGGTTTTGTATCGCTGACTTCTTCTGTTGATGGCCATGTGCCGTTATATATTTTTAAAACTTAGTTAGTTTAAAACTTTGTCAGGAACCCACCCCTTTTAAGTGGTAACACGAAGCTGCGGTCCAGCGAACGATACCGTTCTTGAAGTAGCGTCGCCCTCGTACTTGCCAATCGTCACGGGACACAGACTAGTTTTAGGCAAGACATTAGTATATTTTATCCTTACTAGTTTTAATTATCATCATCATCATTATCAACCTTTTTATCGTCCCATTGCTGGACACAGGTCTCCTCTCATACAGAGAAGGATTGAGCGTAATCACCACGCTTGCTCAATGCGGGTTGACAGTTATAATTAGTTATGTGCTAATAGTGAACCTAATTTTAAACTTTCATACGTGTGGCAATTATATTATTATTAACTGCAAACTGGAATTTCAGTTCCAGTTTTGACCCATAATCATAAGATGAGATAGGTAGAATACTGCTACGAGTATTTTCATCTATGTCTTCAAACAGTTAAATCATACAGTAACAGTTATAAATTTAATAAAACTTTTATTTACCGAGTCCCTTACAAATATGTACATATCTCTGAAATCCTATATCCATATCGTCTCCTATCCGTGATGAAGACTTGGCTGAACGTTGTAGTCTTAAAATTGATCATCCTACGATTTAATAGTGTAGTAAGTCAAAAATGGCGAGCTGCCATAGATAACGATAATGAGAAATAGATGAAAATGTAATGAAACGCCATATCTTTGGAGCTCAGGGATATTTTATGTTTAAGGGGAAATTTTTTGCGAAGATAATATTTTGTTTCATTTATAACTCTGTAGGTTTTAATAGTAGACATTTATTTCGGCTACATTTTAAATAATCACGATTTATGAAAATTATTTCAGTAGGTATGTCAAAGATTTCTCTTAATTTTGTTGGAGACTTCAGCTTAACCCGGATGCTTTACCTAGTTATTTTCCATAACCAAGTGAACATTAAAATAGTTAATGTATCTTCTCATGTCTTCTTTTTCATACTATGTATAGGATGGGAAATCAGCAAATGACCTCTCCCGCTCCGGAAGGGCGTGTCAGGCTATTACTGACTAAAACCCATTTTCTTTCATTTGCCTGTGCGCCAGGGCACACGGTTTCTCTTTTTAAACATCCCACTACCCTGGCAGTTATTACTATATCTTGTTCTATTTCCCTAATATTGAAATCTTGAATTGTTTAGGTGTAAAATATTTCAGAGGAACAACTATTTCACGTAAATATTACTAAACGGAATATGGATGAAATTGGACACACAAATGGATTATTACCAAAATTAATATACAGCATAGGAATCATTTCATTATTCCCACGCGATTTACGGAAATTTAAGTAGATGAAACCGCGGGGCGCGGCTACGGTTTCCATCCATTCTTACAAAATTAACTTCAACTTAATATTACTCATCATTATCAACATTTTTATCGTCCCACTGCTGGGCACAGGTCTGGTCTCATACAGAGAAGGATTGAGCGTAATCACCACGCTTGCTCAATGAGGGTTGGCGATTTCAGACTTAAAGTCCAGGTTTCCTCATGATGTTTTCCTTCACTTTCAGCCAGCTTAGAAAGTACATATAAATTTATGAAAGTTACATTGGTACTTGCCAGACCTGGAATCGAACCCGCGCACTCATACTTGAGAGGTTGATGTTTTAACCACCACCACCGAATATTACTATTAAGAGGAAATTATAGTGGTGCATTCTCTGTACAAACGTATTCTGCTGTTTTCTTCGTGGATAATGCTTTTTGAGCAAAAATTTTTTCCTACAATTTTCTACCGTGATTATACGTGCCCCTATCATTTGATTTTTTCCGAAACTTAATAAACAAAAGAAATACGATACTTCAAAATCGCCAATAAGTAACCCATTTTTACCGTGATGTTCAGATAACTATTAGACAAACGTGATACGTTTTTGACAAAAAAGAAAATAACAGAAGTATAGGTATGTATACTTTTCCTCTATATTTTGATATAAAAATAATTGAGATCTGTCGTGTTTTGAAAAAAAAAAACAGCGGAATACGAAACGTCTTTTGGTCAACGTTTTTGTAGGTAAAATCAGCCTGAGCTGCAACTGTCCTTTTCGCACTTTACCGGGAGAGGTTGGAAGCAGCGCGACGGCAATAGTTTCTTCAAATACCCATTTTCCAAATTCCTCGGCACTAGAGTCCTCTCTTAACAACCGGCCAAGAGCGTGTGTTCCACCACGCTCAGTGCAGGGTTCTGTACCAAGTTCCGGATGGGTATATGTCACAAAAAAATAGGTTATTTGTTACATACTAAGTAGGAAATTCTAAAAACGGGCCCACAAAGGACGGTGATAAATAAAGAAATAGATATACATTCCAATTTTTCTGTAGCTCATACCCGTTTCGATTCCATTAACTCAGAAAAAAACTTAAAAGCGCGAAGCAGCCCAAAGTAAACCGCCACCTCTCAGGAATAATAACGTCCTCCGTAGCGCAGCGGACAACACGCCTGCCTGCGACGTGGAGGCCCCGGGTTCGGTCCCCAGCCAGGTCATTATGGAAAACGATCTTTTACTGATTAGCCTGGGTCTTGGATGTTTATCTATATATGTATCTATTATAAATATAGCATCGTTGAGTTAGTATCCCATAACAAAAATCTCGAACTTACTTTGAGGCTAGCTCAATCTGTGTGATTTGCCGTATATATTTATTTATTTAATTTGGAGCACTAATTTATACAAAATAAACGGGTTATATTATACTAGCTGTTGCCACGCGGTTTCACCCGCAAAGGTTTTGATATGTTTTTTATATGCTCCGCTCTTATTGCGTGACGCTATAAGTAATGCGTAATACCTAAAGCCTTCCTGGATTAATGGGTTATCTAAAGCAAAAATATTTTTTCAAATCGGACCAGTAATTCCTGAGATTAGCGCATTCAAACAAACTCTTCAGCTTTATATATTAGTAAGATATGTTGGATTTTCGGTGCTAATTTCTGATTGCGTGAACCGATATTCTTTTTTATATTAAATACATAATATACGTTCAGGATAATTAAATATGTAAACTAAGATAACAAAATATATGCGTGCATATACTATTATTATTTGAATTAATGACTTTTGATTATTTTAATTTTTTATTTTTCCGAAAATAGAATAAAATAGAAATAAATATGAGAAATCCCGTAGGACTAGGTCTTATAAGGTTCGCAATTAAAACACGTCCGTTCTTAATTACTTGTATTCGAAGACAAAAGACAAACTGACTACCTACAAAATCCAAAGGCAAAATATAAATCTTAATCTACCCTCAATACATACATCACAAAATAGAAAATAGAATAATAAGAAAAGAAATAAGTAATCCCCTTCATTTTTAAATACCATCCAACAATATATCACACATTAGGGTAGAATTTTAGGGGGAATGGAATTTAGAATTCAATTCTAATAAAACATTTTTGCCACTTTTTATTTTTGCACTGATTGATATACGTACATGTTGGTACCAAATTTCAGCTCTTGAGTGCTAACGGTCACTGAGATTTATCTGCGGACGGAGAGACAGACAGACTTAACGAAACTAGGAACCCTTATCCTAGTTTACTACGGAATCCTAAAAGCATGAAAGTTTGTGAGCATGTATGGATTAGTGTGTCTTACTCTTTCACGGAAAAACTTGCTAAACATTTGGCACACAATAGTTTCATGATTATTTATTTTTCTTTGTACGTATTATCTTAATTAATTGTAAGGAAATAAGAAATCGTGCCTAAAAGTAATTTATATAGAATACATTGAATGGAATCACCTTGAAGTTGTTGAGAGTAAAAAAAGAGAAAACGAAAAAGGCATCGCAACATATAAGGCTGCTATTTTATAAATTTCTTGCTGAAAGGACAGAATTTGCGTGTTACTTCTGTTTAAACTTGGGGTTTCCAATAAAACTCCTTAATTTATTGCTCTTTACAAACCAAAAGCACGTCAGCATTTCCTCGGAACAAAAGATTTTTCACTTTCTAAGCTTTTCTCTGTAAGAGGCATTTCAGGCAGGTTAAAAATGGTCGTGAAATAGCCCTCATTGTATTCTTTAAAGAAAAGATTTTATAGGTTAATAAGTAGGATAGAGGCAGATAGGCATGAACGACATATAACTACAAGTACATAGGATTAAAAATGATTTAAAGACGAAAAGTTCGTCCTTAAATTATTTTTAATCCTGTGTACTTTTATAAAATCCTTTCATCCTAACTAGAAGCTTGTGCTTGAGGAGTCAAGGTGCCTTAAGTTATATATACAACTAGTACTATGTGTTCGTGCAAGTACTATTTATAGAAACATAACAGACGAAATTTCCAAATGTTTAAAAAACCTGATTCGCTTTCTGTCTGGTAGGCCATAGCGATTCGTCGAGTTCCGGTATGACGTCTTATAAAGCCGTACGGAGGACGGGTCTGAGCTATCGTGTTGCGATGTGTACCGGGTACGAATACGAAACGAAAATCGAATGTGGTGGTTGTAGGTATCGCTACTACGCGCATCACTGCTTACCTTCAGATGGGATTGCAGTCAAACACTAGTTCATAATTATAAAAAAAAAAAGACGTGTGGCACTCGGGGACTGCCGCGGTAAAGCTATTGCATAGCATTTTGTATCAATTTATGCAATTATAATTATTTATTTATTTTATTTATGCAGTATTTCTTTTTCTTTGATATTAATTCAAGTTACACTTTTTGAGCGTGGTGACCGATAAGAAAACAAATTTTTCTTTTATTAAATAAATAAAAAGTACAGTTATCACTCGAGTCAGTAAGCATGTAAAATGAGAAAACTAACATAGAACGATCCGTGTGAGAACTAAACGATCACTATTACACAACAACACTGATACCTTTGAGAAAGCGGACTTCCTCTACAATAGGGCAATCAATAGGGCAATTCCTCCGTAAGGTCTGTCTATGCTATTACTTATAATCTCTGTCATTGTGTGCTGTTTCGGTGCAATCGCAAGACCGGCCGGGCACTGAGGGGCAGGCAAGACAGCTATAGTATCCTTATGACTCCACCAACTGGTATTTCGTTGACTCGGAAACGGCGCACAGGGAGCACCACGAAATATACTCAAATACTCCGAGGTTCTTTTTCAATATACCCCACTGTTTTGTCGTGGTGGCCTAGTGGTTAAAACACCAGCCTCTCAAGTATGAGTGCGCGGGTTCGATTCCAGGTCAGGCAAGTACCAATGTAACTTTTCTAAAGTTATATGTACTTTCTAAGTATATCTTGGACACCAATGACTGAAGGCGAAGGAAAATATCTTGAGGAAACCTGGGCTTTATAAGTCTGAAATCGTCAACCCGCATTGAGTAAGCGTGGTGATTACGCTCAATCCTTCTCTGTATGAGAGGAGATCTGTGCCCAGCAGTGGGACGATAAAAAGGTTGTTGATGATGAACGGCGTCGGTGTCGAATTATTTGTTACCAATTTAATATTTTGGAGCTGATCTTTAGTAACATAATCACTTCTGATTGCGTTAACATCTGACCGTAGAATTAATAAATCCTTCATCAACTTCTTTACGTACATTCTACGTAGTCAAAGCAAACTGGTGGCAATTTGTGAAGGTCATATGCCACAAAAACTGGGATTGTTCGGGATCCGTGATTTTAAACACCGTAATCGTATATTTTAGGTCTTTCTGCTTTTTGTTCTTACGCCTCGATACATGTTTTTGTCTTGTCTTCGTAGAAACAAACAATAACTTTTTTGCCTCATCAATGTCTTCCTCAGAAAAAGCCGACGAGCATATTTTTATTAAACTTTCATTGTTTCGTTTCGGAGATAACAATATTACAACTCGTACACTTAAATATACTCGTATTAACATTGTTCACCGACATCTTTCTGTAATATTTTATTTAATAAAAACTTCAACTTCAACTCTTGATCTGGTCCCTGTGGATAGATACCACAATTTTGCCAATAACACGTGTAACAAATTATAGAAATTCTTTAAAAAAATATTTCACAATAATGGCGGATATCGCCAATCACAGTTGAAAAAACGGCCGCGTGAGCACTTTTTACTCTATAAAATCACGCGCTTTTATTTAGTAAACAACACTATAAATAATTTAAAAGTCCAATGAAAAAATAGCGTGACATTCATCTTAGCTTTTCCGTTAAAAAAAAAGCTATTTTATAAAAACACTACTAAATTAATTTGAATAAAAGTACTTAATAATTAATTATATGAAAAGTTTTCAAGGTATCCATGACAACGTCGATGACGTCTATGACATATCTCTATAGAAGACCTATTTCAGAGAGCAAATTACTCGCAAGTTTAGCACATCGCGACTATCAGTAACATGGCAAGTGTGTAGAACTGAGTTCGCGCCCTGCAATATGCATGCTCTTTTTGAAAATCTATAAATTGTTTTCAAAAGATGTAGTCGCACGCACACAAACATACCGTGCCGAAGACTGCCGAACTGAAACGACGTTAGACGATGTACGGCCTTCAAGCCACACCTCCGTGCCCGTCGGAGTGGGGAGCGTGAGGTTTTTTCGTTACGGAATTTCTGGATTCGGTCCCTGCGCTCAAGGCCCGCGATAGAAGCTATGCAATAGCTTAAAAATTGTCATACCAGTGTTCAAGTCGGGAGTAAGAGAGAGAATCGCTAATTATCGTTCGAAATCACTTTTATCTAATATCACTACAATCCTGGAAAATCCAATAAACAATAGGCTTGTAATTTATACTGAGAAAAATAATGATTGTTATTAGGTTTTCGAATGAATAATTCAACTACTTATATCTATAGTTAATTTATTCTTTTAAAAACCAAGCGGTTTAATATCTAGTTACTAATCTCGACCATAAAAAAAAAATATGTCGTTAATTTTATAGATTTGCCAAAGTATTTAAACCTAACGTTTCTCAGTAGAAACGAGGCCTCGCCACAAAGTACACAGGGTTCATACATACCTTTCAAAATGTTGGTTTACTGTAGGTGAACCTCTACTTAACCATTTATACAATAAAGGCGTGAAGTGAAAACATTCTGGTACTTCTAAAAAAGGACGTTGTTAATGAGTATCTCATTAAAACAAGTATTAAGTAGCTTTTACAAACAAAACTTTTACCAGATAATTAACTTACGGACGGTATTGACGAGGAAAAGTTTATAAGAGCAAAATGCTAAAAGAATATTAATTTTATATAAATTCTTTTTTTATATCAAAATAATTAACAGTCGATTGAGTTTTTAATGGCTCATTGGTTGAAACAAGTTAAAATCTTATTACGAAGAATCCAACAAAGTAATTAATAATAAAGTCGTAAAAGAAGATTGATCAGATTCGAAAGCTATTTAATTGCTTCATCATTCTCCTGCCTTTGAAAAAAAAAAAAAATAGTCAATATGTTTTTTTCTTGGCGCCACATGTATTCTTCTCTTATATTCTTCTCATCGTCACCATCATCTCAGCGTTAATCCCAGTCACATCCGAAGCTTTCTCAGCTTTGGAGTCTGGGGTCCGCTTTACCAGTCTAATTGCTATTTTTGGTTAAACTTCGATATTTTCTTTGAAGTGACTGCCGTCTGATCTCCACAATCCGAAGAGGATATCGAAGCATTGCAGTTAGACCAATTGTTGGACTTTTGAGGGCTCCAACAACCCGTAACGACTGCCATCAGTTGTTCGTATGGCAACCGCGACCAACGGCTTAACACGCTTTCCGAGGCACAACCAGACCAGTTCAAATACTCATACGCATGCATACGCGCGTCTCCTTGCGCATCGGCCCCGCGTTCGCTACCTCTACGCCACGGAGGCTGTCACGTATTTTTCATCTATACTCCACTATTCGCCGTCATCTCATACAGCCACCTCCTTTCTAACCATGTGATCATTCAAACAGTCCCATCCATGGTTTCTTTCGTTTTTCCCTACTCTTATAGCCATCGTCATTCATAATCAAAACTTTCCTAACATTTTCCTCATTCGTCCATAACACATGCCTATACTATGACAACCGATTTCCAAACAACTTTTCGGTTACCGGTGCCGCTTTCAAACTTCCTTTTATATACTAACACCATACATCTCTCTAAGCATTCTAATTTCAGCTGTTTTTCCAAAGATTTACATCGCTAGATATGCTTTTGCCGTACTAAGGCCCGTATTACAGAACCTCACTCATTAAACTCGTTTACAGCCATTTGAAGGCTTGAAACTAGTTTTATGTAATGAGAGCCTTATTACAGAACCTCACTCGTCTTGAGTGAGGGAAAGTTCTGTAATAGGGCTTTTAGTCACACAAATAAGTGTCCACAATGAGAAAATTGAATTGAATTGCGTGTTCATGCTAAGCCGCTGTGGAATTGTGTGTCAGAGGTGCGAAAACTTTAATAGAAATACGATTATTTATCTTTTAGCGTAGTATGTAAGAATACAAATTCGCTCTCATAATTTCTATGACAGTCATCATTGAAAACCATTACGTGTGATCACCGCTTTTCTGCAAAATTGTAGCTTTACGGCATAGTGGAGCAACAGACTAAAGCTTTTCTAATAAAAATAAACACACCAAAAGGCTACGACATTCGTAAAAAGATTGATCGAAAGTTTGCGTGAAGATGTCCCAAGCGCACCCATTTGTACTTCCATCTTTTGTGCCATTCTGTCTTTGTCAAGTAGAGAGCACATTATTTTCAAAGACCTTTTCAAAGGTCTGAAGATACTTTTTCTAGGGGTTTAAGATATAGGGAGACAGTAAAAGATTATTGCAGTTTTTGTTGCAAATAAATCTATCGTTATTGTACCTATATACTACTAACTTGGCGTTTTGTCGCAGCTGTTTTGTTGCAATTTATTTCACAAAAGAACCAAAAAAATACTTATTTTAACCTAACATTCGGAGAAGTCCAAATAGTTATGTTACTTATTTATTCTTATAAAAAAATTTGATTGAATTTCATAGGTATTTTGTGATGAACTATTGTAAAAACAGGCGCGGTAAAAGTATAAGTTTTATTTAACATACTTCAAAAAAAAGGAGGAGTTTCTTAATAGGACTATACAGTATGTTAAGAAAACCCTGTCCGACCCGTGAAGGTGTTGTTAGGTATCGATAACTGATTATACTAATGGATACAAAACCGAGCTAAACTTAAAAAAAATCCCCTAAAAAAATTAATATTATTTAGCAAAAAAGAGGTAACTTAATAAATGTGCGTTAAGCACCCTTCCGCGGGCGGCGGGCGGCAGGGCACGCGGCACGTGGTCGCATCGCTATGCGCTCATAATAATAACGGTGTTGTCACTTTTTTAAAAATTACCAAATTTCGGGGAAGTTGGAATTAATTCGCGGGAAAAAAAGATTCATTTCAAAATTCATTTGTATTGGTACTATGATGATTACGTAAAATTTTATATTATATTTGGTCATGGGTTTACCCAACCTTTATTATCCTTATGGGTCGGACAGGGTTTTCTTAACATACTGTATATTTTTTTAAATCAAATGGTGTTTTTAACACGATTTCGATCAGCGACTGGTGCAGTGGCTGAGCGATCGATTGCTGCGTGGCGTGTCGCCACACGGAACAAATATTGTATGACCTATTTATTCTGGGTCTGGCTGGTTGTGTATGTAAGTTTAAATGTTTGTGAACGCACACACGAAGTAGGAGTAATTCATTAAGTAAATCCGTAAGTCGCGGTTTTGCTAAATAACCCGTTATTTTTACGGCCCAGTGTATGTATGCTGCTATTTTGTCAAGTTTTTTTCTAAGATGTGATATAATCAAATACATTTTTCAAGTAAACAGTTTTCGTGAATCCTTGGGAGTAGGTTAAAGGGTACGTACAATAACGCTTTTTTAACAGAAGTAATGAATAAGATTTTTCTTTTTATGTTTTTTTTTGTGTTTACGTGTAGTAAAACACAACGGGACCAAAACACATACTTAAACAGTGTCATAAAATTCGTTTATTGTCTTTATTTTCTAAAACTTTTATAGTAGGTACGTTTGTTGATTTCGCGCGTGAATACCTTTACCGTTTATGACACATAAGTATTTTGTAACACGGGAAGGTTCTGAAACTATCCGTGCAGGCAGCAATATATATAAATATATACCTACGGACAAATCACACAGATTGAGCCCGGGGCCTCCGCGTCGCAGGCAGGCGTGTTGACCGCTGCGCCTCGGAGGACGACAAATTTGTGTAATCGCAAAGGTCCGGCAGTACTTCACACCAGGGCAGCTTCTAATGTTGTACAAAACACAGGTCCGTTCGTGTGTGGAGTACTGCAGCCACATTTGGGCTGGTGCTGCTAAGTGTCACCTGGCCACTTTGGATTCAGTGGAGAGGCGTGCGAAGAGGCTGATTGGTGACCCTGATTTAACTCGAGTTGGTCTCCAAAGCCTAGAGCACAGGCGTAGAGTAGCCAGCCTTTCGGTATTCTATAGGATACATTCTGGGGAGTGTGCGAGGGAATTGCACGATTTAATTCCCCCATCTCCGTTCCACCATCGGACGACCCGTCGTACGGCGAGTTTCCAACCTTATGTTGTTAACACCTCAACGATCCGGACGAAGCGTTTCGCCTCGTCCTTTATACCGCGTACATCGAGGGACTGGAACAATCTGCCGGCGGCGGTATTTCCGTCGGACTACAATTTGAGTGTCTTCAAGGCTAGAGTGAATAGGCTCTTAATAAACTAGTGCGCTTTACCATCAACGATTGCGTCACTGCTTACCATCAGGCGGGATTGCGGTCAAGCGCTGGTTTATATTTTAATAAAAAAAAAAAAAAAAAAAAAAAAAACAAATAGTGAATTATAGATAATTGGCATGACAACATAGTGGGTAAATAAAAACGAGACAATAAAATGGAAGATTTGAATACCAGACAAATTATGCTCGTACTTTTTTGGATGGGAAATCATCTTACTCTGGGCGAAACGGTAGAGCATGTCAGACCTTTACCGACTAAAACCCACCCAGTCTCCTTTATTCGCCTGTCGCTAGGGGCCACGGTATCTCTTTTGAAGAATCCGTAACCCTGGCAGGCACATGACCCGTCACGATTTTCTGACATACCTTAGAGGCGCGCGTAGAATACAACGCGCCTTCCACCCGGGTCTGGTCCTTACCGAAACGAGTAGCTCGCCGCCCGCAAGCCCGTATCTACATTGGCTGAGAGTTTGCCGACGACTAGAGTATCACCTTTATCCCATATAAATGTAATTGGTAATTTGTAACCAAAAGGGTGGCCTAATCCAACAGATAACTTTTAAAAGTGAGAATATTCATCCATTCTCAGTATGCACAAAGTCATAATTACCTAAAAGCTCTGCCAATAGACTCAGTTTCTTGTGCAAAATTAGGCCTTGTGAGTTGTCTCTGAAATTTTAGAAAGTCCCAAGACAACCCTTCCTTTTAAATTACAATGTGCCGTGTGCTAGCAGCTGTCTTACGTCACACATGCCTTCAATTATATTTGGCGTATTACTTTAATAGCGTAAATTGAAGCCATGCTAAATATACATAAAACAATATACCTATAATTTTTTTCCTCTCTCCAATTTCCAGAATAAACGTTCCAATGTCAATTAGGACCATTTTGAACTGTCACAAAAAGGTCAAACGTCAAATTAAAGCGAGTTATCAGAATGAAAATAATGTCATTAACAAAAACTGTTTATATGTGAGGGGCTGGCTAAATCAAACGGTGCACAATTCTGAGAAGATGATTCATAATTAATATGAAATAAAATTGTCCAAAAAGTAAATGTGCTAGGCGGCACAAAGGTTTGTTTTTATAAAGCTGATATTTTTAACACAATTTATTTAGAATTTTTCAGTTTTTCTATAAAAATACAGTCGTCAATTTCATCCCACGAATATGAATTATCTGTCAATTTAAAAAAGCAAAAGAAGTCAAGTAATGAAGTAAAAACAAAAAGACTTTTTTTAATAATTATAAACTAGCGCTTGACCGCAATTTCGCCTAATGGTAAGCAGTGATGCGATCGTTGATGGTAAAGCGCGCTAGTTTATTAAGAGCCTATTCACTCAGAAAAACTGAGCGAATAGGAAGGAAGACGGCAGATGAGCGAGGTGATGCAATGTTAAACCCAACAACACGACCAACTATGCTGCGCCAAAGGGAGATTGATCTGAAGACCCTCCACGACCAAACTCCCAACACAACAACATTAGGAGCAACGTACCCGGCACACATCGCAACACAACTGCTCAGACCCGTCCTCCGTACGGCTTCTCCAGACATCATGCCCGCGACAAATCGCGTAAAGACACATAAAATTGACGTCGACAGTTCTTGTATTTAAAATTTAAAAAAAGACGTCGAATGTTCAGTAAATCAGCCCAATTTTGTCAAAAGCTAAAAATCTAATCGCTTGTTGCGTCGCAATCCCCAATACCCAAACCTTGTATAAACAAGTTGGCTCCAAAATTCTTTTCCATATTGGTTTTCCGATCATTCGAAGTTGTTTCATGCGTACATATAAGAACATTGGATTCGCGCATAAAATTCAATTTAATTTTATGAGAAAAGTTCAAGGTTTTGCTCGTTTCTTTTTATTACAAATATTTTTTCTTGGATTCGTCTGAAACTAGCTCGTTTCTTTTTATTACAAATATTTTTTCTTGGATTCGTCTAGTTTCAACTTCCGAAAAACTTTTTATAAACTTGGCTGCTGTTATAAACGCTGGACATGATCCCCCTTATTCATAAAAGCTGCTTAAAGTTAACTAGTGATTAGCGATTTTTTAAATATATATTTTTGACCTTTTAACGTTACTTATCTTTAATCATCGCTTATGGATAAACCCCTTAAACACTGTGGTGTTTATTCATAAAGGATGATTTAAATTAAGTGACGTTAAAAGGTCAAAAATGTATGGTGAAAGAATCGCTAATCACTAGTTAACTTTAAGCAGCGTTTATGAATAAGGGGGATATTTGTAAAGTTGTGAGACAAGGTAGATTTTATGAGAACTAAACAATGTGTTTTCTGAAATTATATAAGATTTAACCATGAGTTCTAGTGTTTAAGCATATTCATGTTGAGACGGGAGATTTGTAAATATAATGATCTTATAATTAATAACAACAGAAAATTCTTACATAATTACATTGCAGGCAGTAAGACACTGACGGAGTTTCCTATATCTAAGAGGATATCAAATATTCATAGATTAGATACGCTTGGCTCCGTGGCTGAGTAATCGATTGTTATACTGCGCGTCGCGGGTTCGATTCCGGCACGGAACAAATATTTTTATGTTAAAATGTTTGTAAACGCTCCCACGATACAGGAGTAATTCTTAGTAAGGGGAAAACATTTCTTCAAAAAAAAAAAAAAAATAAAAATACAATGACTTAAAGCCACATGACCTCACCAAAATTATGTCTCGACTGGAAAATATCTACTACTGAGTACCATCTTTCAAAGGGAAGTCAGAGAGGAAACGTCTACTCTGTCCAGTGATTCCTATATAGTATTTACAGGATGAATAATTTAATTTCTACAATTTTCCTCTATTTAAAACTAAATCTTTTTTCCACAGGTGGTAGCAACATACGTAGCGGCAAATTCATCTCTCCAGTTCATCGAAGATCGGCCTATTCATTGGGCTGGTGGAAGAACTAGTCCGCCCCCTGACACCCCTGAGTGTGGGTTTGATGGATCACTCTGTCCGGATAATTGTAAGTATTTATAAATATAGTCGCCTCGTTATGATTCCTGTACCATAATTATCAATGTGTGCCTTTGTAAGTGCTGTGTGTACCACGGAGAACAATGTGGAACTAAGAGGCCGATTTTTCTATCATTAGATAACTTTTACATACATTAAGAAGAAATGTGACATTCTGACAGATTATCCACATAACCACTGAACTTATATATCATATAAGAGACTGGCGACGTGGTAAGCTGGCTTTAAAATGATTACGATCTTAGATCTTCTTTGTAGCATAAAGAGCAGCGGTGGCCTAGTGGTCTCGGCCTCGGCAACGGTCGTAGGTTCGAACCCCATCAGGCGCTTTATTTTCTGCAAACTATTTTACCACTAGTGCCCCTAAAACGGTGACGGAGATCATCGTGAGAGATCATGTCCTAGAGCCAAGACTTTGAAGACATGTGACATCTACCTACCCGCAGTGGGCCCGCGTGATAGAAAATACTGAAATTCTAATAAAACCTTAATTTAAACTCCAATTAACGTACACCACATGCACGCACAAACACACACACACACACACACACACACACACACACACACACACACACACACACACACATGCGCCAATACACATACACACAACCCTTACAACATACTCACTACACAACATAGTTTAAGTTTTATAAAGATCGTCTTCACTTCAATGTATTAGTTAACAATTATACTTAACACGTGGTATGCACGTACCTTACGCTAGTAGCTCACTAAGAGGCGGCGAGAGCCTGGTGATCTGTACTACAGGTTTTCCTGAAACCTACTTCAGCCACCAGCTCTCACAAAGGACTTGTAAATATTTAAACTTAGCTAGCTTAGTTAGCTTTAAGTAAAATTGTAACTACCTTTGTGGAGAAGTAAATAAATTTATTATTATAGATTATGGCCCACTTCCTCTCATAGAGAAGAGCCCTGTGTCCCAGGTCTGGAAACATTATAGGCTGGTTATTTAAAGTAGACTGCAGAATGTTTTGATACTAAAAAAGTCATGCTGCAGAACTAATTCAGCATGCAGTATTTTGGTCAAAAACATTTTTTTTTTTAATAATTATAAACTACCGCTTGACCGCAATCCCGCCTGATGGTAAGCAGTGATGCGATCGTTGATGGTAAAGGGCGCTAGTTTATTAAGAGCCTATGCACTCAGAAAAACTGAGCTAATAGGACGGAAGACGGCAGTTGAGCGAGTTGATGCAATGTTAAACCCAACAACACGACCAACGATGCTGCGCCAAAGTGAGATTGATCTGAAGACCCTCCACGACCAAACTCCCAATACAACAACATTAGGCGCATCGTACCCAGCACACATCGCAACACAACTGCTCAGACCCGTCCTCCGTACGGCTTCACCAGACATCATGCCGGAACACGACAAATCGCTTGGCGGCAAGGCTTTGTCTGGTGGGTGGTAACTTCTGCCGGCGGCCGATGTTAAAATTGATTTATTCTCACAGAAAATGAGATAAAAATCTACATGCATACTAATATATAAAGCTGAAGAGTTTCTTTGTTTGTTTGAACGCGCTAATATCAGGAACTTACTGGTCCGATTTGAAATATTATTTTTGCGTTGTATAGCCCTTTAATCCAGGAAGGCCTTAGGGTATATAACATCACGCTGCGATCAATAGGAGCGGAACATAACTAACACCACGCGAACGAAGTCGCTGGCGGCCGCTAGTGTATGTATAAGAGAAAATAAACTTAAGTAATTCTGTCACTCTTAGAACTATATAAAGTATCTTATTTTAATTTAGGTTCAATTTTTTTTTTATCAGAAGACGAATCTAAGGAGCAGCAGGATAATTACGTAACACACTATCAGTAGCAATGGGTTTCATTTTGACAGTTCAATAAGATTCATTACGTTATTTGCATTGTTGATCAGACACATTTTGGAACTTAAAGAGCATAGTAAAGTAGAATAGCAATAAGCTTCAAAATGATACTGATAGTAATAGTATGTAACGCAATTAGGGTGCGCGTATCAACAATTTTTATTGAACTCGTTCTCATTTTATTTTTTTCCTTAATCACAAAAGAGGCAGTTTTAAATGAGGCGTTGTTTACCCCCTGACTAAGGTTTTTATCTACCATTTCAATGTATTTTCTCCCTTCTTGAAAAATATCTGCTTAAATTAATCTTCAAGAGATTATGAGACTTTATTTTGTACCGTCACGTCGTAATATTAATTCACTGGGCCGCTATTTTTAATTTTCTTAGAAGTTAATGCAAAAAATAAGTGCACTTTACAGAATTTTCGCCTGCCAATTTTTGCGCCAACCCTAAATAAATTAGGACGAAGGCAGGAGATTAAAAACCTAAGTTTTATTTTAAAATTAAATTGATTCTATTTATTTCTTAGTACTAACGATTACTTTCTAGCTAAACGAAAATAGTCACGTTTGTTTTAACAAGTTCAATCATACTGAAATAAATTATTTCAGTGATACTGCAAACATTCTTGCAAGGGTCATCTACCTTCTTTTTTTTATCCCTTTCTACCCAATTCAAGGCTACATTGGCAGTCGATATCTTAATAATATTATAGGGTCTTTCAGTAAATCGTCTGTTTCTTCGCTGCCAGCAAAATCGTTTGCAATTTTCCTCGCTTTTTTAAGTCATTGTGTTGAAGCCTTATAATAATGGACAGATAGAGATACGTATTGATTTGTGATAGGATACTTTGTTATGATCTGTTCAAGGTACAGGCCCCGGTACATCAAAGTACTAAAATCTTAACCTGTCAAATGGCTTTAAAGATTTTCAAATTTACCGCTAAAGTATTAGATTGAAGTTTGATTAGGAAATTTGATATTTTCGGATAATTTGATGTACTGGCATCATTATCCAGTGCTCCTAATATCTACTTTATAATAATCCTCATAAGTTAAAGACTCTTTAGTCTTTTCGGTGTAGACGTACATTCGTTTATGTTAGTTTTTTTTTAGTAAGCCATCGACCGTCTTGAAAGTTCATTCAAATTAAAAGAAAAAGGCTTTACTGTTACAAACTGCCCACAAAAACAGTGGTAAATACTGCCTTGCTAATCAACAGAAGAAAAATAATATAGTAATCTTATTCTAGTCATCTATGTTACTTACATTTGCTAAAAAGGTGGCTCCAAAACAAAATTATTTACATGAGTTGTTGAAATAAACAATTTTGTTTTTTTGAGGCGCAATACGTACCCTATACACTTTTATTTTTATGTGTGCCTTATTTCATAAACGTTTCACATAAATAGTGTATAACGAAACCATCCTATTAAAAGCCACCATCTACAATGCAATGAATGGGCAATGGAGTTTCACTGCGTAATCGAATCAGGAATGAGGAGATCCGCAGAAGAACGAGAGTAACCGACATAGCTCGAAGAATTCTGACACTAAAGTGCCCGCATTGCCCCTAGGGCCGATGCCCAATGGGGCCGACGGGTTCTCGAGTGGCGACCACGCACGGGAAGACGCAGCGTGATTAAGCTATTATCATTATTATGAAGTAACAGGCTTTATGATAAAGAAAAACACGCGCAAGCCAAATAAAAATCAGTGTTTAAAAAAACAAAACGCCTGAAAAGCATTTCGCCTTTGTTTGTAATTTTTTGCTCAAATTAGGATTTTATTTTGTTTCACATAAATATGGTATGTCTTCCTCAAGACGTGATTCTAATTCATAAGTTGCGTTTACTTATTTTTCATAGCGATATTTTTTCATTTTTTCGTAGTTAAAATCGAAATCAGAAGTCTTTTATTCAAATTAGGCTGATATTCAGCAAAAAGTAGTGATTCTCAGCCTAATTTGAATAGAAAACTTTTGATTTTGATTGTATCTAATCTAATCTAATTAACTACATACATATTTATGTCTATGGCATTCAACAATAATGCAACTTTAAATAAATAAATATATACGGACAAATCGCACAGATTGAGCTAGCCCCAAAGCAAGTTCGAGATTTGTGTTATGGGATACTAACTCAACGATACTATATCTATAATAGATACTTACATAGATAAACATCCAAGACCCAGGACAATCAGGAAAAAATCGTTCCCTATCATGACCTGGCCGGGGATCGAACCAGGGGCCTCCAAGTCGCAGGCGCCTGCGTGATGACCGTTGCGCCACGGAGAAAAATAATTTTCGGAATCGAAAAGCTACTTTCGAAGATTTGCACTCTTCGAATTAACTCAAAATATTAGTATCTAGTCTGTAACAGATAGAGCAATAAATTATTTCGCGAAACATCACTAAACAACTTAACAGATCGTTATTATGGATTTAGTCATAGTTCATAATAACAGAACATGATTTGATGCATGAGTTGTGTGTAAACGATAGCTCTTTGATGTATATTGGCGAGTTGCCAATATTTGTGAAGGCTATCTTTCGGTCGGGAAAGGACTAGGCAAGGGGTTATTAAATGACTATTAGTGTCATTTATTAGACATCAAAGTATGTGTGCGTGTATATCTGCAATAGCAGGACCAGTGTAAAATAAAACATATTAATAAAACTTATAAACCAGTTAGTAGACAACGCGACAAGCCGAGATAAAGATGGCAAAACACCGGACTCCTTTAATATAGATTGACCCTTTACAGTTCTGGATAGAGTAAGGTGTAAGGAGAGTAGGGGGGATACCTTTGCTGACCAGTGGAACAACAGCGGATAGCAAAAGAAAACATGGCAAACTAATCTGCTGTTTAAAATGCAAGTGTATTCTCAATTCGTTTCACCAATTCACATTTTTATGTCTGGTTATACTACAAGGGGTGTGGACAATAATTGCTATGTCTTAAAAATATATGGAAGGTCCATATATTTTTTTATAATTATATGGAAGGTCCATATAAAAATAACCTATAACAATGTCTGAATACGTAAAATATTATTATTAATAATTAAAACTTTTCAATCAATTGTATACGTACAGAATTTGTAACTGTGGTTGAACGCATAGTAGACCTGTTAGCTGGAATGGCGTGGAAACACGCTAAGTCGCATTTTCTATACGCAGAGAAAATGTGACTTGAGAACGTGTTCTGACACTGTTATCAGGCCAATGAAGATATTTCGCGCAAAATTGGTGTATTTTTCACATTAAAATGTACTTGTATATGCTAGGAAAACATTTTCTATTTTAACTTGTTTTTACTTAACATCTTCATCAATCTTTTATCGTCCCACAGCTGGGCACAGGTCTCCTCTCATACTGAGAAGGATTGAGCTTAATCACCACGCTTCATCTTATAGTCAGTCATTGGTGTCCAAAATATAGGTACTTAGAAAGCACATATAACTAAAAAATTACATTGGTACTTAACTGATCTGGAATCGAACCCGCACACTCATACTTTTACTTAATATTTATACCAAATCCGTATAGGGCTTAGTATAAATGTCACGGTAAAAAACGAAAATTTGGAATAAGTGTCTCACTAAAATCAAATTTTCCATGTTCAAAATTGTAAGTCCCGTAAAAAAGAGCCGAGAAGCGTCATTTAATGGAAAATACCGCAGATATTAAATTATCGGATCTAGCACAGTCGTGTTTATTTTGGCGTGAAATTAACTTTTATCAGATTTATACAATAATTCACTTTAGGGACCAACGATACAATAAATTCATGAAAGAATTTCTGTAGTGACAGTCTAGGTTAAAAGATTTTACGATGGGCGAGGTCGGATTTTACGAGGGTCTATTGAATCTTATTTCATTATCATTGATTACATAACTGCGCAAATTTCTGAACGCAATATTAAGGCTTAATAATACTTTTGAACTCCTAATGTTGCGACCAATATTGCGGAGCAGTATACAGGGTATTTCGTAACTAAGTGGCATCAGCAACCGGAAAAAGCTAGACATACGATGGTTAAATAGATACATAACTCGCGTAACCCGTTTTTGCCGTGTGTGGAGTACTGCAGCCACATTTAGGCTGGTGCTGCAAAATGACACCTGGCTACTTTGGATTCAGTGGAGAGACGTGCGAAGAGGCTGATTGGCGGCCCAGATTTAACTCAAAACGGTTTCTAAAGCTTGGAGCACAGGCGTAGAGTAGCCAGCCTTTCGGTGTTCTATAGAATGCATTGTGGTGAAAGTGTGAGGGAATTGCATGATTTAATTCCCCCATCTCCGTTCCACCATCGGACGACCCAGCATACCCTATAACTGGTTATAGGGTAGCATACCCTATATAATGCAATGAATTTTGACCTAGTGCCTATAAAACTATAAACTTTAAAAATATGAGAATGAGATGGTGAAGAGTGAGATTGTATGGAGTAAGAGTGAGTGTTTGGTGATTATGTTTAGGAAGTGTTTGTGGTGGAGTGAGTGTATGTATGTACCAAAATATAATATATATAATACCAAAAAAATAATGTAACAAATAGTTTTTTTTAATATTTATAAACTAGTGCTTGACCACAATCCCGCCTGATGGTAAGCAGTAATGAAATCGTTGATGCTAAAGAGCGCAAGTTTATTTAGCCTATTCACTAAAAATACTTAGTGAATAGGAAGGGAGATGGCAGTTGAGCGAGGTGATGCTATGTTAAACTCAACAACACGACCAACGATGCTGCGCCACAGGGAGATTGATCTGGAGATCCTCCATGACCAAACTCCCGACACAACACCATTTGGCGCATCATAACCGGCACACATCGCAACACAACTGCTCAGACCCGTCCTCCGTACAAAAATCGTCACTACTGTTACTGTTTCTGTTGTGATATTTGAGGCTAATTCTAACGACTTCTAACTTTTTTACCGTAGACATTTTTTAAACTATGTCGTCGCTTGATTGAAAACGCCCGAAACGATGGCTTTTATCAATTGGTTGAACTTTCATATTATTTCTCGTACTATCTTGTTTCTACTTTTTCACCTTTATCGCGAATTATATTACATAACTATTATATATAGGGGTTTTGGAGAAATAATACGACTTCCTTGAATGCAGTATATGGTCCACTGGCGAACCGTTTATTAAGAGGACAGCGATCGATGCACACATAATGTTGAGGGTACAATGTTGAAACATTTTGTAACACTACCTACTTACAACATACATTACACCCTACCACTTATTCTAAACTGCTCTTATACAACTAATTTACAATTAAGTATATTATTCATGGCTGGTACCTTGTGACCGGTTTCCTTACACGTTTACTTCGGGTCTCGGATGCTGTTGCTGGTGGTGGTGGTGGTGTCAGTGAACTTACTCCACTATCAGGTTCGCCAACGTCAGTTGGGAGTGGACAAGTTAACATAGACCGTGGAGACTTTCTCCAAATTTGATCTATATGTCTTTTTAAAGGTGGACCATTTTCCCTACTAACTAAGTAATAACGAGATCCTAAGTTCCCGTCAATTTTACCTCTAATCCACTTATCCTCCCTTCCAAAACCTCGAGCCCACACGTCATCCCCTATCTCTAAGGTACGCGTTATACCACCCGCACTTTTGACCTGTTTCTGTTGAGCCTCTTCCACTCTTTGTTTAACGCCTTGAACCTTATTGCCCATATTCAACAGATCTAGGCGAGACCTTAACGTTCTATGCTGCAGTAACCTCGCCGGTGACTCTCCCGTCGTGCTATGCACGGTATTCCTATACATAAATAGGTACGACTTCAATGCCGTATCAACCTCTATACCGTCCCTAAAAGCCTTTTTTAACGCATTTTTACAAATTTTAACGGCATTCTCTGCAGCTCCATTCGATGCAGGGTGATAAACTGGCGTAAAAATATGTTTAATACCGTTAACACGCATAAATTCTGCTATTTCAACACCTGTAAAAGGAGGTCCGTTGTCCGATACTATCTCTTTTGGTAACCCAAACCGAGCTAAAACATCCCTTAATACCTTAAGAACTTCCTTTCCGGTCGTTCTTTTCATTTCAAAAGCTTCGATCCATTTAGACGACGAATCCACTATGACAAAAAACGTCTTACCCTGAAAAGGGCCTAGGAAATCAACGTGTAACCTACTCCACGGCTCTGAGATATAGGGCCAGGGTTGAGGGGGTGCTTTCGGTGGAGCTGGAGCTTCCAACCGACATGTATTGCATTCCTGGCAAACGCGTTCAATGTCTGCATCGATACCAGGCCACCAAACGTAACTACGAGCCATTGATTTCATTTTAACAATGCCCATGTGACTGATATGCAACTCTTTTAATATAATACTTCGCAATTCCGTTGGTATCACAACTCTATAGCCCCACATTACACATCCCGACTCGACATACAACTCATTCCTTCTAACAAAATAAGCTTGTAGCTCCGCATCGGGACATGAAGGAGGCCAACCTGACCTTATATATATCATGACTTTTCTCAAAACACTATCCATATTCCCCAGTTTACTGACATCTTGACTGGTTATCGGTAAAAAATCCTGTACGAAATTTATATATGTGATTTCGTTCTGTTCTTTGTTCCTTGTACCCACTGGCAACCTAGACAACGCATCTGCACCATTCTTATCGGTAGGTACGTATTGAATTCGATACTGATAACCAGAGAGGACTACCGCCCACCTTTGTAGCCTACTTGCTGCCATCGTTGGAATGCCCGTTTTATCCCCAAAAATAGAAACTAGTGGTTTGTGGTCCGTTTTGAGAACAAACTCTCGCCCGTATAAGTACTGATGGAACTTCCTTACTCCAAAAATAATAGCAAGCGCCTCCCTTTGAATCTGCGAGTAGTTTGCTTCCGATGCGTTTAAAACCCGCGACGCGTAAGCGATCGGACGTTCGGTTCCATCGGGCCACACATGAGCTATGACCGCTCCCACCCCCTGCGCACTCGCATCCGTCGTCAGTGTTACCGGCATACGCGGATCATAATGCGCGAGTACCTCACTAGAAGACAACAGATTTTTAATGCTGTTGAAAACTTCCGTACAATCTTTTGTCCAAACAAACTTATTATCCTTCCTTAGTAACTCGTAAAGGGGGGTTAGCCTCATACTAATATTCCTAACAAACTTGGCATAGTACATAACCATACCCAAGAACGATCTAAGTTCGGATACATTGGACGGTATAGGTACCTTTTTTATAGCTTCTACTTTACTTGGGCATGTCTTTACTCCATCTTTACTAATTATGAACCCTAAATAAGATACCTCATCTGCAAAAAACGTACATTTCTCTTTCTTAACCTTTAACCCGTACCGCTGTAATCTATCGAAAACTTTAAATAAAGTATCCATATGTTCTGCCTCGTCCCGGCCTGTCAAAATGACATCATCAAGAAAAACTCCTACCCTAGGCATACCTTCAAAAATTTGTTCAATTTTTCTTTGAAATATCCCTGGACTTGATGACAAACCATATATCAAACGATTGTATTTATATAACCCCCGGTGTGTATTGATTACAGTATATAATTTCGATGGTTCATCCAGACAAAATTGTGCGTATGCTTGAGATAAATCAATCTTTGTAAATTTATGCCCCGAATGTAATTTACTTAATAAATCATCTATTCTAGGTAGGGGAAAACGGTCAACCTCTAAACATTTATTTAAGGTAAGTTTATAGTCACCGCACAATCGTAGCGAGCCGTCTTTCTTAATGACTGGTACGACCGGGGTCGCCCAGTCTGACGTCTCGACAGGTGTGATGATACCGTCCCTCTCCAGCTGATCCAGCGCTTGCTCCACACGCTCCCGCAGCGCGTATGCTAGTGGTCGCGCTCGCAAATATACCGGTCTCGCATCGGGTCGTACACGCAAACTCACTTCACCACCAGTAAAACAGCCGAGACCGTCAGAAAACACCTCAGAGTATCTGTAACGCAATTCATTAATATTAAAAACTTTAGTACTAGTCATATTATTTATACATTGTTGATTGAGTTTATCAATAACTTCTAACTTAATTTTCAATTCGTATAACCATTCTCGACCCAATAACGGCTCTTTACCGTGGTCTATTACAAATAAATCTAACTCTTTGCAAGTATTACCAAACCGTACATAGGGTTTAATTCTGCCCCGTGGATACACCTTTTCGCCAGTATAATAGTTAAGTACTAAATTGCATGTAATTAAAGGCAGGGTACTTAATTTTTTTTTATAAAACTCGTAACTTACACACGAAATTCTACTACCTGTATCTACCTCCATACAAACATTTTTTTCATCTATTGAGACGCCAATATAATAAGGTTTATATTTCACCGAATTATCTAATTGAAGTACATTTAAATTTACCTGTTCTAGGTTATCGAAATAATCATTATTACTGGCTGACTCCTCCCCTTCGTCCCTCACTTGTGTCCACATAAGATCTCTGTCCTTTTTCAGTCTAGGACACATCTTCTTTAAATGACCTTCCAGATTACACACACGGCACGTATATCTTCTAAAACGGCACATACTCTTCTCGTGGTATGCTCCGCAAGCGGCACACGGACTTGCCGCTAGTTGCGTTTGCCTCGACTCGGCCGGCGCCGCTCGTGCACCGCGGCCCCCACGCTGACTCACCGCTGGCGCGCACTTTGTGTCTTGCTGCGGGTTATGTTCCGCTGACCGACGGCCGCGAGCCCCCGACCGCCCGCTGCCTCGCCCGGCCGCGCCAACATAGTGCGTCGCTGCCCCTTGCGCCGCGTCTCTGACGTCACTGCACTGACCGCGGTCCCGAGCCCGAGGTTCTACCATCGCCGCGTCAGACTCCGCCGCCTCCATCGCCACTGCCAACTGGAGCGCCTTACTGAACGTCGGTACCTCTCCCTCGAACAAGCGTTGCCGAATGACGTCATTTTCAATACCGCAAACAAATTGATCCCTGAGATTATTATCCAGAGCTTCCCCAAAATCACAGAACTTCGTCAACTTTTTCAGTTCAGCTACATAAGTTGCGATATTCTCCCCTTTCAACTGTTTCCTTTGTCTGAATTTAAATCTCTCGGCCAGTACATTTGGTTTCGGTTGAAGATGACTTTGCAGTATCGTAACAATCTCATCAAATTTTAATGTAGAAGGCTTCTTCGGCGTACATAATGTGACTAATAATTCGTAACACGCACTTCCCATGACCGTTATCAATGTTGGTACTTTTAAATCCACTTTCACATCATTCACTAAAAAGTACTGCTCCAACCGCTCAATGTACAAAGTCCAATTATCAGTTTCGACGTCAAAAACTTCCAATTTTCCCAAAGACATCTTGTATTAACCGCAGTATAACACGCTATGGTCCAACTCGTCGCCAAATATTATATATAGGGGTTTTGGAGAAATAATACGACTTCCTTGAATGCAGTATATGGTCCACTGGCGAACCGTTTATTAAGAGGACAGCGATCGATGCACACATAATGTTGAGGGTACAATGTTGAAACATTTTGTAACACTACCTACTTACAACATACATTACAATAACATAATCGGCCTTTAATGTTCCCACTCTTGGCACACAGACATCTCGGAGAGAGGGAGTGAACAGTAATCATATTTAATCTTTATGATATTTTTTTTATATGAAATATTTTGAATGTACACTAATAGATCATATTTATTTCAGCATTACCAGTGTATGCGATATTGAGCATAATCCTGAGTTCTGTAGTCGTCGTGTTGGCAGTTCTCTCCGTGTTCATATACAGGTATTTATCAAAGGCTTTTCCGCGTTACACCGAGAAAAATTTGCTGTTTGACTACGAGCGAGCGGGACAGTGACTATATCTTCATAGAAGCTACCTGCAATGAACGTCAGATAACATTATGTAGAGAACATCACATATAGATAATTCTTTCTTTAGCATTTTTTTAGGTCTGATTTTCATATTTTCCTTAAGGAAAACCTTATGTTGTACTTGATGTCAAAGATCTTTGCCTTTTCAACTAAAAATAGCAACTGTTATCGTTTCTCCTTTTTTATTATTCTCGTGCTCATTAAATTGATTGCGCCATTCTTTTCCTCCAAGCAGCAGTTTTTCTTGTACTACGCCATTATACTGGGATATATTTTTTATTATAAGATAGATAAACCAAAAGCCTTAGTTTTGATATTACTTAGCCTTGTAAACGTAAGTAAGTTGAAGATTACAGAAATGATTTAATAGTAGGAGCAATATCATAAGTTCTATAAAGTTATCGGTTAAACTAAATGAAACATCTAACAGAAATCTGTTAAAACTTGATTAAACTTCTGACAGATCGACTTCTAAAAGACCACAAACCCAACAAGCCACAAATATAAGATTCCTAATTACTGCAACCGATGTTTCAAGCTAGTTTGTAACATTCTATTGAATCCAATAATTCAGTCAATTACAATAATTTATAGGGGTTAAAGTACGAAATTTCCGATTTGTACTGAAAATCCAAATTGTTTATTTTTTAATTTTTATCTAATGTATTATATTATATACATAGCTGCTATCTAACAAGAAGGTCATTTATGCCTTTTAGATAGAACTCTAAGGATCTAGGCTGCACCAACTGTGTGAAAGCATATTGTACTGCTTCCTGGGAAGAAAATTCTTGTCATGTAGATAATTGTCCAAATCACGAAAAGAATGGTAGTCCATTGGAGCAAGGTCTGGCGAATACGAAGGATGACGATTGGTTTCTAACTGCACTTCCTGAAGGGTCAAAATGGTTTCTCGTGTTGTATGTCACATTGTCATGGAGCAATAATAGTGAAGATCGAGTCATGAGTCGGGGCTGTTTTGCCAATATTGTTCGGAGTTCGGCACAATAGGCACCTGCCGTTATTGCTTGACCAGATCGGAGAAAATAGTAGTTTATAATATACCATAATTACCTTTTTATTGGTAGGTTTTGCTTTAAGACACTGTTGTGGCGTTTGGCCTGGTGTCAGCCATTGCACGTTTCTTTTACAATTATCATAAAAAAAAAACAATTTTCATCACATGTCACAATTCGATCCAATATTTCTTCATTTCTGTACCGATTCAACAAGGTAACACGAGTTCCAACACGCGTTTCTTTCTGCAGATTAGTCAAATCATGAGGCACTCATTTTCCGTATTTTTTATTTTATTGATTTGACGCAAATGAGTTGATATTGTGGGTAAGGTAACGTTAAACCATGCCGCTAATTCCTGATTAGTTGGACTAGCCATCTCTCATCATTCATCGTTATTCACCTGTGTGGGTCTTCCTCGTGGCTCGTTCTTTAAGTCGAAGTTTCCAACACAAAAGCGTTTAAACCAAAATCGCACGGTGAGTTCATTAGTAGACCCCTGTCCAAACGCAACATTGATATTGAAGGCTGTTTCTGCCGCGTTACTTCCGCGTCGGAACTCATATTCAAAAATCACTCGAATTTTCGCAGTATCCATCTTTCTTGTTTAAACAAAAACAACTGAAATTCGATATTCAAATGTTTTACATTTTTAAAAGAACATCATAGAAACCATGCGAAAAAGTTTCATTTCAAAACCTCAAACCATGAAGATTCTATATATCGTAAACCATAACGTAGACATGGACGTCTGTTAATAAGATCCTTATAAAGTTTTTGTGTTTTGACATTTTTGATTGTTCTGTAAGGCATTACAAGTTGGAAGCAGAGATAGCCATGATGACATGGCGTGTCAGTTGGAGTGACGTACTACAACCGGGCGGAAGATTGCGTGGGAGTTTACATTCCTTGGCGCGAAGATACAGTACAGGGGTGAGTATGGAGTAAGCTGAGGTATTCAATTCTTTAACGCCACAAAAACTACCTGTAGGTGGCTATTTAGAAATTCACCAATCAAACTGTATGCAATCAGCAAGTATAATAATGATAATAACTATCTTCGCCCGAAATCCTAATTGTATAAAGTGCATCATTATCTGAATGCTAAAGAATAAATCGCGTTGGCGTTCAGTTTCCATTGCTAAAAATTGGTCTAAATTAATGGTGAATTTTTCAGAAGATAACATTTTGTTGTGAGGAATACCAACAAATGCTAGGCTGAAGTATGTAGGTATAAATGGTAGTAAAACATCAAAAACAAAGTAATAAAATACACAAATAATTCCCCAAAGAAACCTGCTACGGCGAATGACATTTTATAAAGGATCTAAACATAAAAAACATTGGAAACGAGTTTTTGTACATCTCCCTTCAGATCATTCGGAACAGATAAGGACGATGATAGATATAGACTGACAATTCTTGAGTAATCTTCAAACTACGCGTGACAGATCGGGATGATTCCCGCCAGCTTATGAATTTGTATGGAATAACTTTTGCCGAATAATTTTTTGAGCTTTGCTGGTTTTAATGATATTTTACACAAGACATTACAGTTTTCTGTTTTTCTTAGTTAGGTCCTGTCTCCATGAAATTCCGAATATAATTTAGATTTTTATTTACCGACACCATCAACATCAAAATCTATTTTATCTGTGTAACATAGGTAGTGAATAAAGTTTAAGGGTTGCTATGTTGTGCCAAGAAGCGTACAAATATGCATAAACATGTTTAAAGTTAACTAGTGATTAGCGATTCTTTAACTATATATTTTAGACCTTTGTAAGTCACTTAACTTGAATCACCGTTTATGAATAAACACACCAGTGTTTAAGGAGTTTATTCATAACTGATGATCAAAGTTAAGTGACGTGCAAACGTTTAAAATGTATGGTTAAAGAATCGCTAATCACTAGTTAACTTTAAACATCGTTTATGAATAAGGGGGATGGTTGCATCAGAAATAAAATCAATTATAATAATACTACTATTTATGCGAGAGGTAAATCAAATAAAAGTTATAAATATCACAGTAGTTATTTAAGGAGTTATTTCTACAATCAATGCATAAATAAAAACAAATAAATAAGTTTACATTAATTCGTCATTGAGTATTCTTTAGTCGTATAACTTTTCAAGAACTTTAATTCCGAATTATGCATTAAAAACAAAAACACTCCTCCGCTAATATTACCAGTTACTTAGAGCACTGCTAAAAATGAAAAAAAATGTTGCTAAGAAACCGTCCAATATATTCCCATGTCTTTTACGAGCATATAGTAAACAGAATATAACTAGAAATAAACGGATAAAAACCCACTCGAATATTTGATTCTTCCAAATCACAATCTAATTTAACGAAACTTACTTCACTTCTGAATAAAAAGTACTAGAAAGTTTCAAATTGATTCATGATTGACTTTCAGTTTGTGGCGGGCAAAGTTGGTAAAGTTATAAATGTCAAGTGTTTACAGATGAGTTCAAAACTTCATCCTTGTTCAAGAATGTTAATATTCAATGAACTGTGAGAGGACGTAAAAAGATCTTACGAGTCGAATACTTCGAAGAACTGCAACTTTGAGCAGATGCCATGCGTAACTTCATTACAGCTTCAAATATAGGTTCAGCAAATTTGATAGATTCTGACAGTGCAATATTAACTCCGATGAAATGCCTATTATAAATCATTTATGAATAGACGAAGTAAGCGTAAACCAAAACCCAATTTACCTAATTTCTTGTTGTAATATGCACAGTTTTATTTTCTTTCAGACTACTTTCTCGGACGAAGCCACATCCTTGCCTGGTGACAGACAAGTATATGCTCCGTGTGGGTTCTATAAAGGGTGTCGAGTTGCGATCAAGGTAGTGGATAAACAGCGCATAGATCTCACCAGACCTCTCCTTCTAGAACTGAAGAAGATGAAAGATCTCGAACATGATCATTTAGCGAGATTCTATGGAGCTTGTGTAGATCCACCACATTGCTGTCTCCTGACGGAGTATTGTCCTAAAGGATCATTGCAGGATATCTTGGAGAATGAATCAATTAAGCTGGATTGGATGTTCAAAGTCAGTTTGATGCACGATATTGTGAAGGTGAGTTGGGTTTAGTCAAAAATGTTTGACTTTTCTAAATTTTATATTGACTTATAATTACAGTATATGAGTGAGTATATATATATGAGTTAATAAGCCGACGCTGTCCCATTCCTGGGCAAATAGCTCTCTTCACTCCTTCCATCTCTCATAAGCGATATACTGATTAAAATTTCTCAACAGTCATAGTTTTTTTAAGGCATCCATAAGCAATAGCAAAGCCTATAGAGCACATTGTAGCGGCGGGATCATAAATTATAAGAGCGACTTTGGAATGCTCGCGGTAGAGAAATAGGGAACCAGCTTGCAAGGCCCGGCAGATATGGCAGAGATAATCTTGGATGTATTCGGGAGCACTATCTTTATATAGGTACATTATGAACAGAATAAATCTTGAGTTACTTGCTAATACTGGAAATTTTCCAGTTTATTAACAATAATTCACCAGAAAAACTTTCTTTTTCTGAAAATTAGATCTATCAACTAGCTATCAGTTTCTGATAGTCAAATTCCTTATTGGGTCTTTCTAATAGTCCATCATGTTGATATAAACAAGAAAAAGGTTTAACGACGTTTCAATAACCCGGAAACAGCTGCTCACGCATTTCCGTTGTCAATTACAGTCGGGTTATATTGCGAAAACATCCAGGTGCTGAAACCGTAAAAGGAACAATTTTCTCATTTCCAAAAAATACCCTTCTGCCTCACTTATGCATTTATTTTCTGATCCACAATTTGCTGCTAAGCCTCTGATTCTATTTTGGATTAGTGAGGACATGGTTTCCTTTTAAATTATTAAAAGCCAATCCCCATTCGCTTCTGAAGAGAATGGACTCTATGATACAAGGAATCTTAGTGTTGGGTCCAGGGCATTTGTTAAATTGTAGCACCTAACATTCCTAAATAACTAAATTACTAAAGCTTTTCTTTCATATTGCAACTCTCGGTATTTTTTCTGAACTGTCTTCGAACCAAAATGTCCGTCGGTTAACGTAGGACAAAACTAACGGACCAAGAAATAAACAAGCAAATAATAAATAATTAAAATATATATTAACATTTTATTAATTACTTGTATATATTTTATAAAATATAAATTATTTAGTCTTCAAGGTTTTCGTCTGCTATTATAATTTTCGGTATGGGTTTTGTTTTCAACCTATCAAGCAATGACAAAATATCTACACGTATGTGCAATAATTTGAATTGCAAATAGGGTACTTGACTAAAAAAAAAAACTAATTAGTCCGTCAATCAGATTTCCAAAAAATACTAGACACGTATTTTTTTATTTTTTTCATAGAAACAAAAAATTAAGACGACACAGTTCGTTGAAAACACTGCACGCTACACTTTTAAGCGAGCAGTGACGTCACGAGCCACCACTCCTGGTCTTTGATGCCTTTTATATTTGTCAATTTTTATTGATTTGATAAAACAAAATATTCTAATAAAATAAATATTCTATAATCTGAATGACGGACTAAATAGAATCATCTTTTTTTACCCAGGACACATCCCTGTTGTAAATTTTATGCCTTATATTTAAAAATACTAATTTCTTTGTTCATTTCATCTATTTGAGTTGTGGCTAAGTAATAACAGCCGCTCGGGTCGATAGATCAGGTATAGCTACACTTGTCGCGGTTGATCTATGAATGAGTGACCATCTTCATATATCCAATACCCCTCCGCGCGCAGTTGGTCCCAGCTATGAAATGAAATCGTTTATTAAGCAAGTAGGATCACTGATTACTTTTACACGTCATATGTTTTTTTTTTTTTAAACTAGTGGAAGCCGGCATTTCCTAACTGACATTACCTCTGAGAAGAAATAGCCGAAACAAACTCAGGGATCATCGTCTTTTTTCAAGTCCAGACATTTAAAAATTAAAATGTTTACAATAATTTACGTTATAATTACGCATATTGCTTAATAACAATGCTTAACAGAGCTAGTAGCTCAGTCCCAAGCTTCTATATGTTCTATTCTATAGTTATCATTCGTAGATAGATTTCAGACAGTCGTTCGGGGTCGTCAAAAGCCCGAAAATCCGACAACCAGTATTATCAAGGGGTGTTTTATTTCCACCGAAAAAACCGGTGTGGTTGAGAAACGATGTAACCTCCACAGGTTACATGAACAATGATACTGGTATTCAGTTGCATTGTGTGGAACTGGAAGCCAACCCTATTTATTTATTTAAAGCACGGCCACATCACATACATTAAACTTATGCTAGAGTAATCTTAATAACTAAAGGACTAATGTATATTACAATTATGGCGCACATAGCATTGATTTATATATCTTGCTGCCTCGAAAAATATATTACGCTACACTAAGACTTAATACAATCGAGACAGACTATAGTGAATCAGACAGTGACTAATATTTAGAACAAAGTTAAGAACATATAAAATACTAAAATTTAAATTAAAAATAATAAGATCCTTTTCTCTGTATGAGAGGAGACCTGTGCCCAGCAGTGGGACCATAAAAAGGTTGATGATGAAATTAAAAATAACAATGTATAAAACAAACTATATTGAAGAAAAAAAATTAAAACTAAGTTGGCAAGGATAGTGTGATTTTTTTTTAATACTGCTAGCTTGTCGCTGAAAAAATCTAGGTCTGGTGTATTTATTACAGCATTATTGTATTCGTTACTCATTCGTATAATTGGGGATTGTAAACCGAGATTAGTTTTCACAAAAAGTGTATCAAATACCTTTATATTTTTTTTAGCCCTAGGGTAAATTCTTGGAACTGATATGGAAAAACTTAGCAAAAGGTTTTCCATAAAAGATTGTGTGCCGCATTGTATTATTCCATTATATAATGTATGAAGGAAGCATAGATCTAGCAGGCATCTGCGATCGCGAAGGGATACCATTCCAAAAAATTTTTCATTCGCTCAATGTATGGCTTTCTGTGGGAGAAGCCTCTTATTGTGAACGCAAGATACCTCTTGAAAAGCTCGCTGTATGCTTTCCACCCGTTGCGAGTGCACTGCATAATAAGGAGTCCATACACTGCTTGCATGCTCAAGATGACTGCGCACTAGGGCATTGTAGAGTAACACTTTGGTTCTCTGGTGTTTAAATCTGGGTGGCCATTGTCACTGCCTTATCAATGTGGGTTATGAATTTCAGCTTACTAGCTACTATCTATATACTACGAATACGTTTTCTACTACATAGGCAAAACAAACGGACTACCTTGAGAAAGCCTACGCCATATAGGTTTTCTAGTTGAGAAGAAATACAAAAATAAAATCACAAAAGTTATTGAAATATCCGAGAGAGTGTGCGTACTGGAAATCCGAATGGAAAACCTGTGTGTTGCGGTAATTCAAGCATACGCCCCCACTGAGAAGTCATCACAGGAAGATATAGATAATTTTTACGAGGACGATGGACTTAACGGTCGGTAAAGTGGCCCGGGCCAAAAGGCACCAGATCAAGAGGCCGCCCGAGAACCAGATGGGCAGACGAAATCGTAGCATGCGCAGTTGAAGAGTGGCTGGAAAGAGCTAAGGATAGAGAAGAATGGCATTCCTTGGGGGAGGCTTTTACCCGAACGGGGTCCACGCATTAATCTTTGTTACTAGTTTTTAATTAATTAATATGTATTTGCATGGAATAAACAAGCTTTATTATTATTATTTATCTACTATCACACCCAGATCTCGAATTTCATTCACTTGTTTCAGTGCTACACCACATACATCAAACTTTGTTTGAACTAGCAACTTTTACCTCGTGAATATCATGTGATGACATTTTACAGCGTTAGACTCATGCTGTTCACGTTACATTAATGTAAACAACCCTAATAAAGAAGGGAAAAGGTTAGAAAGATGGTCTTGCTAGGCAATAAAAGAAATAAATTGAAGAATAGAAACGCCAGTGGTAAAAGAATCCATGGCTCTAGCCTCCAGGCAAGTGAAGGAACACGGGTGGGACTTAGTCAGTAAAAGTCTGACACGCCCTTCCGCTCCGCCCAGAGCAGGAAATGACCTCTATTTGATGATTTCTCATCCCAACAAAAATGGTGTCACCACTGTGTGGATCGCCCTGAGGACACGGTGGAGCATACGGTGGAGGTCTGCCTGGCTTGGGGCCGTCACCTCCTTCTGCGAAGCAGTGATGCTGGCGAATGAGGAGGCGGAGCGAATGAGGCAGCGGAAATCCCAGCGCCCTCACGCCACTGGCCACCGCAGGAGACGCCCTGGTCGAGAGACAACATCGAACTCCCGACCACCGTAGGCACGGGCCTGCGGGTAAGGACCAGGCCCGAGTCGACGGTTGTGTTTCACGCGCGCCTCCAAGAGATATCAGCACATCGTGACGGGGTCAATGAAGACCGATGCCTCCTGGGTCAGGGTTGCAGGCTGGTTAAAAAAGAAACCGTAGCCCTGGCCTACATGCAAGTGAAGGAACACGGGTGGGTTTTAGTCAGTAAAACTCTAACATGCGCTTTCGCTCCACCTACATAGAGCGGGATAGGTCATGACCTACATGATGATTCCCCACCCCAAAAAAAATGGGTTGTCAGAAGACCAAAAACCTGATAACCAGTCTTACTTTGGGTGTTGTATTACCCAGTAATTGGACCGTGGAGTTTAGACAGGCAATCATCATTAACCTTTTTATCATCTAACTGCTGGGCATAGGTCTCCTCTCGTACAGAGAAGGATTGAGCGTAATCACCACGCCTGCTCAATGCGGGTTGGCGATTTCAAGACTGCAGTACGGCCCAGTCCAGGTTTTCTCAAGATGTTTTCTTTCATCTTGTAATCAGTCATTGGTGCCCAAAATATACTTAGAAAGTACATATAACTTACAAAAGTTACATTGGTACTTGCCTGACCTGGAATCGAACCGATCCACTCATACTTGAGAGGCTGGCGTTTTAACTACTAGGCCACCACGACTCGTATCAATCTGGATGGGTGGAAAATCGATTTTTGTAAAATACTGGTATTCAACTGCATCTGGGTAAAGATTAGAAAGATGGGCTGATGGGATTCCTAGCCAATAAAATAAATAAATTCCAAAGGAGTGTGTCGATGACGAACAAAACTATATCGGAAATATTGCTACTGTTCCACGAACAGTGATTTGAAAACAAAAGCTGTATTCGTATTTGCAACCACAAACAATAATTTATTCCGGCCATTAACATTAAGGCAAAAAGAAATATTGAATTATGAATGTATTCTATTCATATTTCAATCAATTACAACAAGTTGAGCATTATATTTAACAATGGTATTTGCGGTAGGCGACTAATGTAATTGAAGTTGTTTCCAACTCGTAACATAAAGCTTTAGATATTTATTGTTTCGAAATTATCAAAATGCCAACATAATTCTGAGTTCTACATTTTTTCACCATATTTATGGCCCTATTAGACTAGTACGGTGTACTCATGTACAAGTATGTCTCGGGCCCCTGACTCATGGTAGGTACTGGAAGAAACAGTGGAGTTTTAGTCTGTAGGAGTCCTACATAATCCTCCGTTATTCCCAGACGTAGGGTATCCACGAGGAATTCCTCACGATACAAAAGGTGGTAGTTCGTGTTACATAAATTCTGTTCATTTTACTGCGGTCGATATTGCCTATCTATATCCGGAAACTGTGAACCTCTAAGGGGCCAACTTCTTAATTCACCTCGAAAATTGTACGGGTTCTTTCGGAATAATGGAAAGCGTCGTCATGCAGCGGCGTCATAGATCAAAATCTTACATTTAAGAGAGTTTGTGGTTACTTACCCCTTTCATGGTTATAGTTATTAATTGAGTTACACCCGCATATATAATTTTTACATTTTCACGTTAAATTTTGACCTCATTGTCGACTTTAGCACCTTCGATGAAAAATATCTGTCTCTCTCTTTGACAAGGACAGATTCCTTTCTATTATGTATATACAAAAACACAAAAAGTTTCATGAAGGCGGATTTTTCGCTACGTGACTATTTTCCCGAGTTATTCCTACCGCGAGTTCTGATGTTTCTTGCAAAACTATAATTATTTATATATTATGCAGGGCATGCATTATCTTCACGGCTCGGACATCAGGTCTCATGGCGCTTTGAAGTCCAGCAACTGTGTGGTAGACTCTCGCTTCGTGTTGAAGATCACGGACTTTGGCCTTCACGCATTAAGGACTGCAGAAAAGGACTCTAGAGCACATAGCTATTGGACTCGTAAGTAACATTTTTGGAATATTTATGTATATTCAGTATATTGTTTTATAATTTTGCTGTGCAGCTGTTGTGAAAGCTGTTAAAAGTATTGAAAAAGAAATAATACTCTGGTTATTATAGGCGTATTTTCAATACATTGGCTTTAAGACCCAACGTGCTCTTGATTGTGGGTCTTAAGAGTTTTGCTAAACCATGTGAGGTCTTAGAATTATATTGCCACAAGATACATATACATGTTTGAAGGTTAACTTAGTGGTAATGAGAAACTTAGGCAATCATGCCGTCATAGATTTAACAATAGCTCTGCCACCCTAGCTCAATCTTAAGTGAGATACGTGTTGTCAGTCAGATAATTTGACTGAAAGTTAAATTATATCAACCGCTTCGATAAGTAATCCAACTTTGACAAGTTTTGATTCCATTTTCACTTTTGTAATTGACTTCATCTTTAATTTATCTTTGAAGACAAAAATAATTTGGTTATTAAAAAAGATTATTCTTGCATCAAAGTTTCGTGCAAAAAATTTACGTTTAATTGTGTGGGCACTGGTAGCCCAGAGCGCATTCGAAACCAAATAGGCCTTTTACTTAATGTATTTTTCTTTATTAACACGCATATCCTAAAACCGTAAATTTGAAGACATGCAATTTGAGGCACTATACCCTCATGGTAAATCACTCCCTCTACAAGTGAGAAAATTATTGGCTATTTAGGTACGCTGTAAAATGATTGAATTTACTTAGCAAGCATTGATTGCTTTTGCAAGCTAATTTGTTACGAAATTCGCTTGCAAGAGCAATCGATGTTTTTTTTTTCAAAATTTACATGCCACCTAGTTTATATAATTATTGTAATATTGTTTGCCTTTATTTGTTACTTGTTAGGTACACACACTTTTTTGCAATAGACTCGAAATTGCACTTCTGACAAACAAAAGACAAAGTTTATAAAAGTGTAAATATTACTTGACTTTTGTAACCGTGACAGTTTCTGTTTTGTCAACACGAAAGTTATTGCAATGCCGCTGCCGTTTTTAATTACACTTCTATCAAGCAAAAGGTGCATCAGTGGTAGAGATTTTTGGTGTCCTCTATTAAATACGTAGTGTTGCCTGACGTCAGCCTAAAAAGAGCGTAAAGTATTTTTACCTTCAGTGCATCGTAGTAACTTCTTGCAATTAAAGTTTGCTTTTTCTGTCTTAGGACTCCTTTGGACAGCACCAGAGTTGCTTCGCACAGCAGAACCTCCACCAGAAGGAACGCAAAAAGGAGACGTCTATTCTTTCGGTATTGTCATGCACGAGATTGTCAATAGACAGGGGGTGTTTTGGCTCGGTCCCGGTATTGAAATGGCTCCGAAAGGTAAGTGGTTAAGAAATAATTTATATACATATTTATCGTAGAATTTGAGAATATTGTTTTATTTAGAAAGAAGTAAATTCTTTTGGAAATGGCCATTTACGGATTAGATGATCATGTAATTTTTTAAAATTTTTTGTTATTTTCAACATAACTTTTTTTAATCTAAATGCTCCTTTTTCGTTAGATCTTAGCCTTACCTTCTAAATGCTTAATGCCCGAAAGATAAAAATTTGCATGTATTTACGATGTCTACAAAGTTTTAAAATAAAATCACGACAAAAAGACATGGGGGATAGGTAAGATGATTTTTTTGATTTCCGTTTGCAATATATACAAGTTTAAATCTCATTAAAAAAAAATATAAGGCTTTACGGCTAGCTCAAAAAATCTGAAAATAGTCACGATGGCGGTCCATGTAAACCCACTTTTGAACGAAAACTGTACTGGCTAAGTTCAAGAGTCCTTTACCGAACCGTTTGTGCGCGATTCAAACTATCACGTGACCCGTTTAATAGTTTTCTTTCTTTATTTCAAAATGGAAACCGCTACCGGACCAGCGAATTGTTAATCGATTTATTAGATAGAGGTTATAATACTTAATTTTCACAAATATTGATATTGGTACCGATCCTAGACTTTGAACGCTTTAAATTATCTTTTTCAAAAGACAATTTCAACTGATTGCTTAAAAATGATGATACTCGTATTATGTATTGTTTACTTAACTGACAGACGGATATAAGAAGCTTAAATATAATTTCCGTGATTTATACCACGTTAGCTTTTATTAAACATAATGGGCGGAATCGCTTAAGGCACCAACAAATCAAATCGCTAAAATGTTTTTAACCAACAAATGGTGGCTGTTTTTGTATGTTTGTAAAACATCACCATAATAAACGATACATTCTTAGTGTGAGCCACATTCAAAAGAAAAATGGATAATCTTTAGGATTTTTATTTCCATAATTTCACGCTAAAGGGAGAAATGGATTTAGCGGTTCATAATAACTATATTTTAAGAGAAAGGTGTTTAACCCAAGACCTTTAACTATGTGCTGTGATCACAAATAATACACTATTATTCGCAGGGAACTGATTTTAGTCAGTGTTCGAGGAATATAACTATTACTTTATAATAAACAAGAAATATCGTGAACACTGGGAATTAAAGTAATGTTATATGTCATTTTTATTTAGTGTACAGTAGTTATCGGATGAAGCATACAACCTACAATAGATTAGAATACTCTATTATTTACACCATACAGATTATAGAACATAAATAAATAGATTATACGAAGGGTGACACAAAGGGCGGTCTTATCGCTAAGAGCGATCTTTTACCTACTCAGTATAATAATGTTTAATATCATGAAGACATTGCCAGTAGCAGTATTTTAAAATCCATTGTAAGCGTCCAAAGTATTTTTTTTAGGTTATATCTATAGGTCATATACAATATTAATGTCTTTATATATTCAGTAATCAAAGTATGATTTACTGAATAACGTAATAACGCAACGCACGTACCTATTCAATATAAAAACAAGGCGATAAAAGAAGGTTAAACATTACATCAAATACGTTTACCTTTTTGAGAAATTGGAAGAGCGAGCGAGTACTTCAATGAATGGGCTAATAAAAAGATTTTGGATAGTTTTCAACATTTATTTTATTTAACTCGAAACAGTCTCCAAAGCTTGGAGCCCAGACGTAGAGTAGCCAGCCTTTCAGTCTTCTATAGGATGCATTCTGCAGAGTGTGCTAGGGAATTGAATGATTTAATTCCCCCATCTCTGTTCCACTATCGGACGACACGTCGTACGGCGACTTTCCACCCTTACGTTGTTAACACCACTATGATCCGGATTTCGCTTCCTCTTTTATTCCGCGTACATCGCGGGCCTGGAACAATTGGCCAGCGGCGGTGATCGTCACACTACAATTTGAGTGTTTTCAAGGCTAGAGTGAATAGCTAGCACGCTTCACCATCAACGACATCACCGCTTACCGTCAGGCGGAACTGCGGTCAAGCGCTAGTTTATAACTAATAAAAAAAAATCAGAAGCGGTTTCCATAGTTTTATCATTGTAGAAAGGCAATTTTGTTATTTAAAACGTTCAAAAATTAATAGCAGTCGCATCTCTACAATAAAAACTGTCAAATGTAGGAAAATTCGAGAACTTTACAACAGACCGAGATTGAGATGAGGAAATTAAAAAAAAATTAAACGAGAAATGCCCCTTAACTATCCGTTCAGCATCCTCCTTAGTGATGTGACTACACTGATAGACCGTAATCGTGGCGAGAGCTACTCCATGATGACTGCGTTTCTAGCTACGATATCGACTGAAATGCCTACTTACCGTATAACAGCGCCCGAGAATCCTCGGGCGCTGACAATACTGTTCCTAAGAAGCGTAAATTTGATTATCACCTTTCCCGAGCCCGAAGTGTACTCGAAAAGCCTTTGAGAATTTATTGAATTAATTTATTTCGAATTTACCTAAGTCGCATGTACTTATTTAGAAAATGCTTGTTTAATAACTTGTATTAAGACGCGGAAAATCTATTTCTCGTAATCCTGTACAATTCCACAGCCTGCGACATCTAAGGGGTGGTGCAATTACTTTCGCTTTTGATGTCCGCAATCAATTCGCATATTACTTTCAAACATAAAAGCAAGGATTTATTTTAAATTTCTTTTTTATCAATTTCTTTTTGATTATCCTAGGGCTTATATAGGGCTATATTTTGTATGTTTTGAAATATATGTATAAGTACCTATATTTGTATTTGCGGACAATTTCAATTTTAATATCGAATGTTTAAGTACATGTTGCACGTTCAATCTACCATTTTGCTTGCTGTTGTTTTACTGAAATACTATAAACGCTACAAAGAAACAACGCGTCACACTGACGTCACTCGATCTACATCTCACAAGCAGAGTTTACCGTGCAACAACTTCCCCAAATCAATCGTTGGGCAAATGCCCGCCAGACATAACACCCGTCTGGTCGGAAGATCCTCCCTTTTCTATGGAGGATGAGTGAACCTCATGCCTTCAGACGAATCCGAAATAGACTTGACCTGTATTCGTATGCTTCCAGCGCACACATTACCTACTCGAAACAGAAATTGCTTTGATCATGTACTTCTAAGAACCAAAAATCCAGCACATTGTTATGTTGCCCATGCCTCAGTAACTGATCATGACGCCGTAATACTTTTTCTGGGCTCTTCCCATAGTTTTCCTAAAACAAACATTAATAAAACTATCAAAAAATTTGACTACGTAAAACTTGAAATGGATCTAAAAAATTTTGATTTTGATTCTATGTACCAGTTAAAATCTGTAAATGAAGCTACTAACTATTTTATAAATTCCCTTAACAGATGCCTTATCACTAATTGTATACTTAAACCAGTGCCAAATAGAAAACGATTTACAAAACCGTGGATGACTATCGGGTTGTTAAAATGTATGAAAAATCGAGACCATTTACATATCAAATACAAAAAATCACCCACTAACGATATAATAAAAACTACATATAATAGGTACAGAAATTACTGTGTTAAAATTCTCAGAAAGGCCAAAAATAATTATGAAAAATCCTTGTTAAAGTCCGCAGAAAAAGATACTAAAAAGCTCTGGGCCGCTGTGAAAACAATTACTTTTACAAAGAAACCTAAATCGTCTGCCGCGGAACTTTTATCCCCCACAGACCCGCTATCATCAGTTAACGAAACAAACCACTTTTTTGTAAACATTGGTCGAATACTGGCAGAGGCCATAGATAAGGACAATATAAGCATTGACCTTACTCCCTCAACTCACAATACACCTTTTATAAATACATTTTTTCTTAATCCAACTGATAATGCTGAAACTGAATTAGTGATAATGAACTTGCGGTCTGATTGTGCAGTGGGCCTCGACGATGTTTCTGGACTTTTTCTGAAAAGATTCAGGGATATACTGGTTCCCCCTATCACTTTTCTTTCTAATTTGGCCTTTGAATCTGGAGTATTTCCTGATGCGTATAAAGTAGCTATTATTCACCCTATCTACAAGAGTGGGGACAGGACGCGTGTGAACAACTATAGACCCATTTCCATTTTACCAACTCTGTCAAAAATTTTAGAGAAATTACTAAACAAAAGACTTGTCAAGTACCTAAACTCACACTCTATATTATCACCTAACCAATACGGGTTTCGGTCAGGAATTTCAACAAATGACGCGGTTTTGAATCTAACAATTAAAGTGGTGTCTGAGCTAGACGATAAAAACAAGGTAATTGGTATTTTTTTGGACCTGGCCAAGGCCTTTGACACGATTTCTCTCCCTACTTTTCTAGAAAAGCTGGAATACATAGGCATCAGAGGAACTCAGCTTGCTTTCTTTCAAAGTTACCTGACAGGACGCCGACAACGCGTTAAGATCAATGACTGCGTCAGCGATGAGCTTTCTGTTACATATGGTGTTCCCCAGGGCAGTATCATTGGCCCTACTCTATTTCTGATATTTATAAATGACCTCTGTAATCAGTACCTTCAAAACGGGAAAATTTTTACTTACGCTGATGATACTGCACTAATCTTTCATAGTAAGTCATGGACAGATGCCTTCAGTCATGCGCAGTCGGGATTCAATTTGGTCTAAAAATGGCTCTCTAAACATTCACTAACATTGAATATAGACAAGTCAAAGTATATTACCTTTTCTCTTACTAGCTCTGGCCAACCATCATCTAATTCCTTCACTATTGTAGCCCACAACTGCAAACCAAACGCGCGCTGCCTTTGTCCAAGTTTGAGTAGCACAGACTCTATTAAATATCTAGGCGTCCAGATTGACTATAGACTAAAGTTTCATCAGCACATTGAATCACTCTCACTAAGTCACATTGCGGACATATCAGCGATAAAAATGGTATACCAGGCTCTATGTCAATCAATAGCATCGTACTGTATACTTTGTTGGGGTGGTGCTGCAAAAACATCACTTCTAAAATTAGAAAGAGTGCAACGCTTGATACTAAAGGTTGGATGGCGTCTCCCCTTCCTATACCCGACGACCGAACTTTATTCTACTTGTAAAATATTAACAGTCCGACAACAGTTCATTCTGAGTGTAACATTGAGATCGCATTCACTAACTCCATATGACCCACTCAAGCTGGCCGACAAGCGACGCAAACACAATGTCTGTTACACCAGTTCCTTTACCACACTCCTCGCACGAACTAGTTTCTGCTATCTTGGAGGTCTTGTTTATAACAAAATAAACAAAATCCTAAATATTTACCCTAAACCTAAAAAGGAATGTAAAATTTTCGTTACCAATTGGCTCCTTCAACAAGATTATGAAAATACTGAAATTCTAATAAAACCTTAATTATAACTCCAATTAACATACACCACATGCACACAAACACACACACCCTCACACGCGCACACACACACACGCGCACACACACACACGCGCACACACACACACACACACACATGTACCAACACACATACACACAATAATTACAACATACTCACTACACAACATAGTTTAAGTTTTATAAATATTGTCTTCATTTTAATGTAGTTAGTTAACAATTATACTTAACTCGTGATATGCACGTACCATACGCTAGCTCACTACGAGGCGGCGGGAGCCTGGTGATCTGTACTACAGGTCTTCCTGAAACCTACTTCAGACACCAGCTCTCACAAAGGACTTGTAAATATTTAAACTGTTAGCTTTAAGTAGAATTGTAACTACCTTTGTGGAGAAATAAATAAATTTATTATTATTATTATTATTTACTATGTTATCCGCACTATAGAAATAATATACCCAACTTCTACGTCTTTTCAAAATAAAACTGTAACTACACAAGCGATGCCATGTTCCTTTAATTAAACTCACTCCCATAATGTTCAACATCGCGATTCGCAGCCAAGATTTTTTAGACATTCTAAGCTTGGAACAGCCATTAAATGCGATTATAATATCATATACTCATCGTTTCGCCACCTGCAATTCATGCCAGGAGCAACGACAAAATATTTGTTGACGTTCTGTGCATGACACGTGACGGGGTTGGTAAGTGACGAAAAGGCTTAGGCATAGTCATAGCCCTAGGCATAGCCTCGTGCTTTTCAATTTAAAGTTTTCGTTTTTGTTACATCCTGGCATGGTTATGTGGTCATGAGATTTGGTGTTATATACAAGATATGCTCACTGAGGCAAAGAGGGGCCTTGCCTCAGAGAGCATGTGTCTTGTTGGGGCTATTACTATTAGATGTTTGACAGTCGTTACCAAAAACTTTTGACACATTTTTTCTTTTTTTTTTTGCATAGAGCGACATAAAGTTTGTAAATATTATATATTTGCTTATAAATTTTAATGTTATTTGCAATATTTCCTTTCTTAGAAATAATCGAGACTGTGATATCAAGTGGACTGCGCCCGAATACTTCACACCACCGTTCGTGTGAGGTTGATGATGCCACCGAGTTGATGCGGAGGTGCTGGGCCGAAGACCCTCTGGAAAGACCTGTCTTCGCTCATTTGAAAGGAGCCATCCGGCGCCTCAACAAGTAATATATTATGTACATATGTCTTCATCTTTTGGTGTAGATGTACTGTTATTTTTGCTTAAACTATAATGTTGATTCGTTATCGTTTTCATTTGTTGTAATTTCTACTGGGGTTGGCTTATAATAAAATCACTATTCCAAACTATGATTGCACAGTCTGTTATCTCAACCTGCTGACTCAATCCAAGAACAAAGTTCTCCCAAACTTTACACTATCCATGTTGGTTGTTTTCTTTAATCTCCCGTAAATACATCTCAGACGTTACAACATCGTTTTCTAGGCCTGCCTTGACGACGACGCCCGCCTGTTCGCATCCGCTGCGTGATGACAAGCCAGACTGGTCCATCTATCCCAATGCATACTATACACAGGGCCCGCCCATTCCCACTTGCAATCTAGCAGACTTATTGCCCACTAGATAACCCACTTCGTTCGGCGGTAAACTTTTTCACTTGTGATGAAATCCCGATAAATTAAGGGTTTTCTGTAATAATCTTACCAAGAAAAAGTCTTTTCATTTTTTGGATTAACATATAGCCCATGACACGCACAAATAATGTGCCTTTCTATTCATCAACAACCTTTTTATCGTCCCACTGCTGGGCACAAGTCTCCTCTCATACAGAGAAGGATTGAGCATAATCACCACGCTTTCTATTAGTGAAATAATTTTCAAAATCGGATCATTAGAACCAGCGACCACAAACTTTACCCTTAATAATATTAGTATACACTGTCTGAAGACATATTTTTATGTTCTAATGACTTGAGTCAAGTGTAAATACTGAATTGATAAGTTATCTATTTATATGACGTAATAAAAGCTGCCGCTACTTCTGTATAAGCATATTTATTTAAGAACATTTGCTTTTTAATTAAAACATTTTTAAAGATTTTTTTATCTAGTATCTTTTATTCCAACAGAACTCAAGAAAGTAGCAATATTTTAGATAATTTGCTTTCCCGTATGGAGCAGTATGCGAATAATTTGGAATCCTTAGTTAGTGAAAGAACTCAAGATTATTTAGAAGAAAAGAAGAAATGTGAGGAGCTGCTATATCAACTTTTGCCAAAGTAAGTATTGTACCTAATCAATTTGAAACTTAAATAGATATTCATTTCTCGTTTTTACGAACAAAAACTTTAAGTTTGTAAGTTTGTGGCAGAGTTAGTAGGCACATAATTAGACAGTCAAATTTTCGGCAAAAATTAATTAATTTTCTCTCGTAAACTTAATCATTGTCCTTCTTATTAATTAAAAAGAACACAAAAGTTATAATTCCTTTGAACAATTTTTTGTAAAAATTCTCACAACTTCTTTTTTTGTGTCGATGGTAAATCTTTAAGGGCGTCTCCTGCGGCGGCTTGAGGCATGAGGCCGCTGAGATTCCCCGCTTCCTCACTCCGCCTCCTCCTTTGCCAGCATCACTGCTTCGTAATTTTCAGTTGCTCCGTTAGCTCTGACGTAAAAAATTGCTTTTTAACTGTAAAAAAAAAATTGGATTTTTAACTTTCCGCTCTTGATCTTCGCTTCCGTTAAAAGTCAACGCGTGGGGAAAGCGCACCCGTGCAAATCAGTGCTACTTATTTATTTTCTCATGCGTTGCTGTTAACTATAATAAGTTCTCCATGAATTCTCCAGAAATATTAAAATTGGCTTGTTTTTTATTAATCAGTAGAGTTTATTTTGACATTAGTAGCAACGTCTTTTGAAATTTTTTGTGTAGCCGCAACAAGACGAACGCATTCTACGAAGGAAAAGGGCACCGCTATTACTTCCATTTTCAAAAATAATTATGTTCTTTTTTATGAAACAGTAATAAGTCTATTAATTATTAACCATTTATGAATAAAGACTTTTTCGTTTATGTAGGCATTTAGGAAACAACAAAAAAAAAATACTTTCTCCTCTAGAGGAAGGCATACAATTTTTCCTCGCTCTGATAAGCTACAATATCAGTCTTCTTCATCAAGTGTTAAAAGTTAAAACTATCAGGACGAAAGATAACGATTGGATTTTGATGGCTCTGTAAGAAAATAAACAACCTTTTTACTTCTTTAGTTTAGATATCGCTAATGCAGATTTTTTTTTCTTGTAACCTAGGTCCGTAGCCTCTCAACTGATAAATGGTCAATCAGTGGTCGCTGAAACCTTCGAGCAGGTGACGATCTACTTCTCAGATATCGTTGGCTTTACCGCGCTATCAGCCTCCTCCACTCCGATGCAAGTGGTCGATCTCCTAAATGACCTGTACACTTGCTTCGATTCTATAGTTGAGAACTATGATGTCTATAAGGTGGGTGTTTTTTTTTAAATTCTGGATTTACTTTAATTATTAAACAGATAAGGTTATAAGCTTTCGCATCTGTGACTTCACGACACGATTTTGCAAAAAGATCCTGCACCTGAAAACTACACACGGATTCGATGCGACTTACAGTGCCTCAGCTACACACTTGTTTGAGTCGATATTGATAGGCATAGCGAGGAGGTTAAATCACAATTTTTGTTTCGAGAAAAGATGAATGGATTTAGTTGAACATTCACAGCGAACTTCCAAGTGAAGTCAAAAGTTAAAGTAACTATTATATGCCAATATAAAGGTAGCAGACGAACGGCATTCGACACGTTTCGAATAAAAACAATATTACAATATCTGTAGTGTAAACTCTGGTTTTAGCTGTTTTATTAATCGCCAGTAATATTACACAGGTACAGATCTGTGTAACACGAGTTTGAACCACAATGTGATAAGCGCCTGAGTGGAGAAAGCCTTATAACCATGATTTGCCAGAACCAAGTACTATAAGGGGAGTTAAACCAATGTGATTATGAAGCAAAATATGAACAATGTTTTTAACTGCTTGCTATTACCTATCATTGGACAGGTGGAAACCATAGGCGACGCTTATATGGTGGTGTCAGGTCTCCCAGAACGCAATGGCACACGGCATGCTTGTGAAGTAGCTCGGATGTCACTGGCTCTTCGGGATGCGGTCAGCAGATTCCGCATCAGGCATCGGCCGCAAGATCAATTGAAGCTCAGAATTGGGCTGCATTCTGGTAAGTTTTTCATTGTTCAAAACCATATAGACATTTACGAAATTTAGCTTTCCACTTTCATGGAAAGATATAGGGTTGAAGGGACTTCAACGCCAACCTGAAGGCCAATTCCCGTAATTTAAAATGTAGTTGCTGTCTCATTTCTAAACTTGGGATATAAGAAAGAAAACTAAGCATATTTTATCAATCTAAATTATTAATCAAAAGAGCGAAACAGCAATGACGTTATAAAACCAAATATTTGAAATAAAAGTCTTTCAAAACCTTGGCTTCAAAACTAACGTTGCTAAATCTTCACAAATATAATATATTCAGTATTGAGATTTATGTTTAATTCAAGCCTTAAGGCTTGAATAATTATATTATGTTGACGTAACTCAAATGATTCTCTGTTCTTTCTCATTGAAAACATATGTTTGTCATCTCACCTAGTCTCAAAGCCCAAGCCCAATTCATAAACGAACAAATAAGTCTGAAACCTCGCCAATTTCACCATTTCAAAAATTGTGGGCCCGTAACAATACCTTCCGCTCCAATATTACCCTAATAAAGTCAACAATCACTCGTGTCGAAATGCAAAGGTTTAAAAAATTCGGGCCCCGACTCCGGGAAAATTTGTACAAAAACACAGTGCCACGTTCATTTCTTTTCAAAGTAATGAGCTGTGGCGAAACGTACTCGAAATGTAAATAAAATATGAGCTAGCTCTTTTGTGGGTAGGGAAAATTGTATTTTTAGGCACCCTAATTACTTTGCCATCATGCAAATGCGAAAGGAGCTTGTTATTTAGATATTAAAATGAAGGACGCTCTTTGTAATTGGCTTTTGTTATTAATTACACGGTACATCGCTTCTTAATTTTTTGTTGAGAATAGCACACTGTTTGTTACGAAAACATGCAACCAAAATATGATTTATTTAAATGAATCATAAATTATTTTATTCAGAATAATACAATGTAACTCGTCATCATCTCTGCGTTAATCCCAGTCGCATCCTAAGCTTTTTTCAGCTTTGGAGTCTGGGCAATACAATGTAACTAAAAAATTAAATCAAAAAGTGTGTCGACTGGACTCATAAATGAAAATAATTATATCAAATACCAGGCGCTGGTATGTGATATAATTATTTTCATTTATTAGTCCCTGTGATAGTCAATAGTGTTAGTCGCTTTATTATTTTTGAATAAGTAGCTCAATTTTAATTTGGAGTATTAATTATTAATACCCTAAATTACAATTATATACAAAAAATATATATTATATACATGTTGAACAATTGACACAATTGAAAGTTGAACAATAACATGCTCAGGAGCGTATGCATGAGAGTATGTATGAGTGTTTTATTTTACCTTTTTTGGATTAGTTTGAGGAAACCGTTACACCCAGAAGTTCTACAAATCCAAATTATAATGATTTATTTTTTATTTATGTTTATTTTATTCATTACAGGTTTGTTAGTTTTGTACCATTAAACCAGGAATGGTTTGTATTGGTACTCACATTCACTATAACAACTCTTAATCAGTATAACATATTTTGTATTAATAATTATTAATGTACCCACACCATTAGTTTTTAGTGTTAATTTACTAGTTTGTAAAACGGATAATAATTCGTGGGCAATGTTCCATTTGAATCCAAAAAAAAATATAGCTTTCAGTAAAAAAAGGTTTTTCAAACAATATTTGTTTTTTTTATTAGGTCCTTGTGTAGCTGGTGTTGTTGGTCTCAAGATGCCGCGCTACTGTCTCTTCGGTGACACCGTCAACACTGCGTCGAGAATGGAGTCCAATGGGGAAGCTCTCAAAATCCACGTGTCTCCTGATACAAAGGCACTACTAGACCTATACGGGACTTTCAACTTGCAGTGCAGAGGAGAAGTTGCTATGAAGGTAAAACTACGATTTCATTAAGACTCTTTGTTGTTAATTTAAAAACGAATGGACAATTTACTTAATGTATAGTAACCTAACGTGCGAATTGTCGTATAGTACATACGGACCCCATCTGGTGCAATTGACCATGGTCTGACAATAAAATTTATTATTATTATTTATTTTTCTGAACAGCATTATTGAAATCACCCTTCCAAAGTGGAAAAAAGTTGGTCCCTCTAACTTCTAAAATAAGAAAATGAAAAATCTAAAAAAAACATTTGATGTACATTAATATAAAAACTATTAACGAAAATTGAATAACTATTGAATAAATAAAAATGTTAATAACTCGTAAATCATAAACCGCTTATTACCGCGTAATCTTTCATACAAATAACTTTAATTCTTTAATTTCATAAATCAATGGTACGGAACCCTTTGTGCGTGAGTCCGACACGCACTTGGCCGGTTTTTTTCTTGGAGCACTCACTAACTTTGATCACAAAAAGTTACAAAATGGTGATTTCAACTTCACTTCAAAATATTAAATAAAATTTAGTCTAAGAATGTTGTGAGTTTGCGCTCATTGGGCACATGTGTTACTAGTCTACGATTTTACGAGGTTTCGAAAGGTCTCTAACGTAATATTAATAGAGTTTTCAGTCGTTAACAAAAATGAGGACTTGGCAACAATTGTTTCCACGAGCAAAGTTCGGACAAGTTTTTTTGTTTGGAAATGATAGTTGCCAGAAGCAACCCAACGGCTATCACAATATTATGTCAAGCCCGTCCAAGTAGCAGTTCATGTTAGGTCAATAAAATAATAATTCAATGAAAACTCATTGGATTTCTTAATAGCAGCAAACAAAATTTGCATCAATTTCATCAAAAGCTTGTTGAAAAGTTTTGATGCAGACAGTGAATAACCTATTATCTGAACTATCTCTAGCGAAGGCTGTCATTGCTCGTAGCATAATGAAAGTTCATCGATAAATATAGCCCTAAAGAATAGACCGAATTGGTTTTAGCACGATTCTGTTAATAAGAATCGAATCGGAATAAATACTAGTAATTTGATTCAGAAAATATCAGAGTGTTTTAGTTTAGTCGCTATTATTTTTGAATAGGTATTATAAATAAAAAATACTTGTATTAAAATACTAACTTCAAGTCTAAAGCATCCAAACAATATCTTCGTCAGTCCTCGTGACATTTTATTTAAGATTCCTTTTCCCTACTCATTGAAGTGTTTAGTCATTAAAAATGTTTTTGTTACAGGGTAAAGGTACTCTAGTCACATACTGGTTATTAAGCGAAATAATAGATCCTAATGCGCCGAAAGAGAAACCGCTATTAATCAAAACACAGACGATGTCGACAGAAAGTGGGTCTTTGTCACACTTGACTCCATTTAGACAACGATTGGAACAAAGTTCTCGATCATCAAGTAGGAGAGGATCAGGAATATTCCAGCAAAAAACAGATATCAACAAATTAGAGAGAGAAGCTCAACCTTTACTGCAAAACCTTAGTGTTCAGAGACAACAATCTGACCCAACAGAGCCAGTAACAAATGGCATCACTGATAATGGAGATGATTTAGACAAACAAAGCGTTTCAAACTCCATATCACTGAATGTGAATTCGCTGAACCACAATTCAGTTAATAGCAGTCAACCAAGAGTGAAGTTGAAAGATTGTCAAACCACGAATGCAATCGCCAACTACAAGACAAACAAAATAGGTAATAATAATTGGATTTCCAAATTACCGACAGCGAGCTCATTTGATAACGGTACAAAGAAAGGCGCCGAACGGTTAAAGGATTACAGCAGTGTACCACTACTGTCTAAATCTGATAAACCAAACGATTCAATTGTGTAGATTTTCTGTGAAGTTTAGGATGGATGTCAGAAACTTTATGTACTTTAGTGTAAAAAGTTGTGCAAAAAATTCTTGCTTCCGTGTTTTTTCGGTCATTAATGTGGATGTTGTAATTTTCACTCTCACTTGTTCATCAAAGTACTTTGTGCATACTTGATTCTCGTTGATTAATCCCTAATGGTTATATTCTCGAATCCATCTGTCTCAATTTATTGAGACACGTCGAGAGGTGATCGCTTAGATTCACCTTAACCTTTTCTATTCCAAAAATAACCTCTATTCACAAGAAACTAAGTTTTATTTTTGCAAATACGTAATTAATAATTCAAATAATCCTATATACTTGGTAATACGAGTAACTAAGACAAAATAAAGGGTTAGGTTGTAGTAAACTGCAACAGTTCAGATAATAAATGAATCATTTACAATACAGTTAGAGCAAGATTTATTACTCAAATATTTATTTACTAAAATTACTTGTACTCGTAAAGTTACTCTGATATTTTCAAAGAAAGTAAAAAATATTTAAAAAGAGTTATTGCCTGAAAATTTTATTTTTTGGTTATTGTTGTGCATAAAAAAAAATAAACTTCTTCAGAAAGTAGAAATTGTAAAATAAAACTTTAAATGCATTTTCCATTTTCATATTACCTGTCTGTGTGTATCTGTAATCTTAACTGCAAGTGTTAAAAATGAAGTAAAATAGAAAAAATACAAAATGTGTATTGTCACTATATATTACTTGGTGTTTTAATAGTTAAGACAGTAACCTTCAATTTCGAATACAGTGTGTTGAAGTAATAATTTCAGTGATTAAAGCAAGGGTTAAAAATGCCCCTACAAAATGTAACTATAAATGTATGTTGGCTTTAAACCGTTTATATTTTACTTACATTTCTAAAGGGCTTCAAAGTCTATCAGGCATGTGATCCTTTTAAACAGAATCTTGATTGTCTTCAAAAAAGTTCAGATTCAGCAATTTTATAGGGATGATATACGTTGAGCCATGCTGATCAGTTGGTAGAGGTTGCTTACTATGCGACTTCTGCTTGATTATGCTTGATTTTATTAATAGTGAAATGTCGCAGCGTCGATAGTGTATATTCATAATTTTTGTTTCCATTCACCTGCAAAAAAGTATATCATTATATTAAAATAATGATGCTTTATACTTTACGCAAGGATATTAAATTTCGGCTTAAAACAAACCTCTAAAGTAAATCAACACTGGTCTGGATTTAATCTTCTAGCCGCTAAAATTATAAGCCAAACTACGGTTCCGCACGAAATCTCATGTTCGTGCTAATAACTGATTTTAATTAGAAAATTCAATTATAAAATTGATTTTATCTAGTTATTTCTGCCTTGCGGTTGTTTTCATCATGGGACCTGTAATAATATATTGTGTTACTGTTCGATATAACGTCAGTTTGAATTAAGTTCATACGCCGCACTTGTATAGACGATAAGATCGCCGTTAAGGATTTATTTATAAACGATGATTAAAGTTAAGTGACATCCACACGTCGAAAGAAGTAGGTATGGTTAAAAAATCACAAGTCATACTTTAAGAAACGTTTATGAATAAGGGAGTTTGTTAGAGGCAGTATACATACCACACAAATATCCATAAGCACAGTGATACCAGATATTGTTATTTTTGAGTTTTATTTACTTGGAGTCAACACAGCAATGCATTTATTAATAAAGTTATTTAATTAGTTTAAATATTTGTAACTAACTGTAAAATATTACTGGCAGAAATGCGTAGAATTTCCTTGTATTAGTACCTAATTTAGTATTGTATACGTATTTTTAGTCGGAAATTTTCTGTAAACTATTTCAGAAAATTTCATATTAAAAATAAAATGCTCGGTACAAGATGCTCAAAGCAGCTATTAAAAATATATGAATTCTCAATATGTACACCTTTCATAGTCCGTTCAACACGACTTAGGACATTTTATTTATTACAAGTGATGAGACTAGTTTGTAAATATTATGTACTTAATTGTTTATTTATTGTAAATAACGTCTTACCTATAACTATGTTGTGATCTTAGAAAGGTATATTTATAATTGTAGGCGGTTTCTTAAAACGTTATAGCAAATATAATGAGTGAGAATTATTTCAGTGGTTTTATTGTATCCATTATATATGCTCACTTCACAGACCAGATATACACATAATAAAAATCGAGTTCCAATTGTTACTCCATAGACAATTTAAGCGTAATTAACATATGGCGACTATAAATAAACATGTAAATTTATATCAGGCGCCACTATACAAGCTCTTTCACCAGTATCTTTTGTACTTTTAGTGTATATCGCTATATACACTAAAAGTACAAAAGAATCGTGTTAGTTTAGTCTTGTTAAATTAAGACACTCCATAGCAAGTTTAGATGTGATTAAACAACATTGCTACTAAAAATACTATTTGCAACTAACTGCAAAATAATACTTACAGAAATGGATAGAATTTCCTTGTATAAGTACCTACTTTTCTACTATATACGTATTTTTAGTGAGAAGAAATGTACTGCAGCAGTAAAATTGGCATGTTGACTGGCCTGACTAGCTGGGTAAAAGACTTCCTGACTGAACGGTCCCTCCGAGTTGTTGTCGACGGATGCGATAGGAGCCCATGTCGACTAATGCTGGTGTTCCTAAGGAGTTTGTTCTCACTGCAACTCTGTCCAAGCAGCGTGTTAACGATCTGCTGATGTCCGGTATCTATGGGTATGCAGTTGGCAGCACAGTTATGGACATATACCTGCCGGTTGATCGGGCTAGTCAGGAAATAATTCGGTCTGAAAGAAGCTATTACAGGCACTCTCCGAATGGGGCAAAACTTATGTTGTAGCATTCAACATCGCCAAAACACTAGCATGTCTATTCATCGCCAAAAGATGCTCGTTTAACCTGGCTCCTACTTTTCAGAATGTATCCTTGGAGTGCACCGGCCGCCTTCAGATTTTGGGAGTTGATGTCTCCTCCAACCTAAACTTTGGGTGGTTCATTGAGTCCAAAGCCAAGGTGGGTCACACCAGGACAGACTCTAATGTTATAGCTCAGGTCCTGTAAAATACCAACTGACGTTGTTAACACCACTACGATCCGGACGACGAGTTTCGCTTCGTCTTTTATATCGCGTACATAGAGGGACTGGAACAATTTGCCACTGTCATGTGAATAGGCTCTTAATAAACTAACTCGCTTTGCCATCAACGATTGCGTCACTGCTTACCATCAGGCGGGATTGCAGTCAAGCACTAGTTTATATACTTAATTATAAAAAATAAACAACCGACTTCCAAAAATCACTACACAGTGAAAATTAACTAATTCCGGAAGTCGGTGTCTTTAGTTTTTGTATAGTTGTTTTTGACACCGACTTCAGAAATTCATCGTCAACTTTTCATCATCATCGTCATTATTCGTCATATTTTCTAGTTTTCAAAATATGATTGCCGTGTGTTTGTACCAACCTACATACAGAAATATAATCATAATTTCGTCACTTTAATTCACGAATCATTTGGTTATTTATTCCTTTTTTACAAAATGATCAAAGTTGATCAAAATCACCCTAGTTTGTGCACGGCCTCTTGATACAAAATAGTCAAAGACAATGAGATTCGGAGATACGAGTCTGGATTGAATTGCTTCCATTTGTCTAACTAGTGTCCTGACCTTAAATATCTCAAGAAGGATTGGATATTAAATCATCAACACTACAATCGCTACTTATATCTTTATTGGTATTTGGATAGGGCTCAAAGTTGCTTAGATAAATAATCATTGTTTGTGTAGTAAATGGCGAATGAAATGACAATCCCGAATTTCTGTTTGTAACAGCATGTCGTCTTGTAATAGTAAATTTCTTTCATAGTAATTAGCTATTCCACCCAAAGGTTGTATGTAAGGATCGCTCTTAGCGATAAGACTGCCTTTTTTAAAATTAAAATTATAAACTAGCGCTTGACCGCAATCTCGCCTGATGGTAACGCAGTCGACGACGCAGTCGTTGATGGTAAAGCGCACTAGTTTATTAAGAGCCTATTCACTCTAGCCTTGAAGACACTCAAATTGTAGTCCGACGGAAACACCGCCGCTGGCAAACTGTTCCAGTCCCTCGATGTACGCGGTATAAAGGTGGAGGCGAAACGTTTCGTCCGGATCGTAGTGGTGTTAACAACGTAAAGGTGGAAACTTGCCGTACGACGGGTCGTCCGATGGTGGAACGGAGATGGGGGCATTAAATCATGCAATTCCTTCGCACACTCCTCAAAATGCATCCTATAGAAGACCGAAGGGCTGGCTACTGTACGCCTGTGTTCTAGGCTTTGGTGACCATCTCGAGTTAAGTCAGGGTCACCAATCAGCCTCTTCGCCCTATTGTGTCACCTTTTGTAAAATCTTTATATTTATGTTCTGTAATCTATATGGTGTACCTACATAATAAAGAATATTCTGTTGTATTCTTTATATCACGTCCAGTTATACGGTGGCTGCCTGAGGATGGACAATGCCGAGGCTAGAAATAGATGGCGAGACTTCAGGGTTGAAACAAGGTTAACATCTTCTCTTTTTTTCTAGGTGGGCTTAGAAAAGGATTTCTGTGAGAATTTGCCTTTGTTTAGCAGTGGCAGAGAAATAACTGAAAAAATGCATCACAAGCACGCCAGACACCCGTCTGGTCCGAGGATCTTCCCGTTTCTATGGAGCATGAGAGAAGTTTTCATTTTAGTTATATGAGGAACAATTTTGATGATACGGTTGGTGCAGTGGTCGAGTGATCGACTGCTGCGCTGCGTGTCGTGGGTTCGATTCCCGCACGAAACAAATATTTGTATGGCCTACTGGTAGTTGTTCCGGGTCTAGCTCTTTGTGACATTAAATGTTTGACAAACGCACCTACGGTACAGAAGGAATTTCTAAAGTGGGGCAACGTTAAGTATGTATAAAAAAACATATGCTGACAACATACACCCTCATTTTGTTTTCATAAAAAATCACATTATTCAGGAACACTACTCGTACATATAACATGACCAATGCCTTTCAACTGGTTATAACTGGTTGTTATGTAAGTTTTTACTGCTAATGACAGCCCACAGAGTTTAAACGACCAATTAATTAAGTTGTTCCTTTGTTTGCGAACAAACTACTAAAATGAATGTGGAATTATGTAAATATTTAGAAAGGGTTACTTTATGTTAGGTGAGTGTCCATAGTACTAAAGTAATAGTACCGGCCTATATTGACCAGCTGCGAGGAAAAGGCTGAATGTTGGGCTTCAAGTTTTAAGCCAGGTCTTTCAGATATATGTGTATGTATTGGCCGGTTACATGTTTTTTCCCATATAGTTCCATCATGTTCACTATCGCTGTTATTACTACGCTGAGATAAGTGGTCATTATCGTCAACGTCCGAAGCAGCCTGGAAATCCTGTAAATCTTACTAAAGGCTATTTTCTATTGCGCAATTATCATAAACCATAAAAAATAAGCAGCAACTAAAATATGATGATGTATCCTCTCTGCCATAATAAATACATTTTTGTAAAGTATGCGACGGAATTTAGGACAAAGTAACTACTAACTCCAAATGCAAGCGGCAAAATATATCAAGTGTATATAATTAAGGTTTTAACATTATAATCTTGTAATTACCTTAGGATCACTTACCACCGGCTTGGCTCAGCAGTGCCTTTTTTGCGCACACGCGTCTAACACTATGATTCGGCAGTTCATAAGATAATTTAGGTCAACACTTACAATGGGTATGTTACATTACCCTACAGTATATCCAACAATCCATTGACTCGCCGTCGCAGACAGCATTTCCAGGCTGTGTGATCTTTATTGATTTTGGATGCACTTGTATTCACAGCCAGCTGGTTCGCCTCAATGTTGCATACTATCAATGGGTATGTCGTGGTGGCCTAGTGGTTAAAAGACCAGCCTCTCAAGTATGAGTGCGCGGGTTCGATTCCAGGTCAGGCAAGTACCAATGTAACTTTTCTAAAGTTATATGTACTTTCTAAGTATATCTTGGACACCAATGACTGAAGGTGAAGGAAAACATCTTGAGGAAACCTGGACTTTAAGTCTGAAATCGCCAACCCGCATTGAGCAAGCGTGGTGATTACGCTAGGAGACCTGTACCCAGCAGTGGGGCGATTAAAAGGTCGATGATGATGATGATGATGATCAATGGGCGTATGGCATTCTTGAGGAGACTATATTTTCTTTTAATTATTAACATTCTTAACTAATAAAATTAACTATTGGAGTAGTTAATTGAACCCTGTCAACAAGGAAAGAAAATGTGAGTCTCTCAATGTACATGTCGCAACCTCATGGTGTTAAGAGTTAAATCAAAGTACTACATATACATCGTGATCCAATATCCAACACTGGCTTTCATTTTCACACAGATTTATTGCCCTCTCACGCGACATTTAATATATTTTAATTTTAAGACGATTAGAGGTAATAAAGAAAAACTCTGCTTCTCAAATAGATCACAGCGTCCGCTTCCTTTAAAGTTTAAACGTCATGTATAACGACCACAGTTTACTATACTTTTATAATATCAAATTTCAACACCAATTATAACTTGTCTATATAGTCGTGAAAATGGCTGTTTCGTGAATTAAACATTTTAAAAGTAGGGCAACACTAATTCTTAGTAAATACTACATTTATTTACCTCGAATATCATCGGCAGTGATATATGATAGTAGATCGAGCCGGAACTTTAGCAAATGTCACCTGTAACATTCCTGGCATTAACATCGTCGATCGCTACATTTATCTAGGCTCCCAAATCTGCGACGATGGCAGTTGTGTTCCCGAAGTCAAGAGGCGTATCGGGATGGCTAAGGACGCAATGACCCGTCTAAACAACATTTGGAGGAGGAGAGGAATTGGCATTAAAACTAAGATCAGATTGGTTCGTGCCCTAGTATTCTCTATCTTCCTCTATGGCGTGGAAACGTGGACGATCTTAGCCCGAGAACGCCAGAGAATCGATGCATTCGAGATGTGGTGCTGGAGGCGATTACTCCGAATACCTTGGACTGCAAAACGCACCAATGTGTCGATTCTGAACCAACTTACAATAAAAACCCGTTTGTCGACCATATGCCAGCAACGTATTTTGTCCTATTTCGGTCACACAATGCGCAGAAGCGATGATTGTCTAGAAAAATTGATTGTCGTTGGGAACACCAAAGGCAAACGATCGCGCGGTCGTTCACCAACCAGGGGGCCGAGTCTGCTATTTTATATCATTTTGTCATTCCAGCACGTTACCATTGTCATTTTGGTTTTATCCCGTAATCTGCTAAGAACATAAAGATCGGTCATTGATCTCGTAACGGAATGATCATTGCTGTATTGCCATTATTATGAAACTCGTTAGTAGAAATGAGTTTCCAAAAACTACTACTCAATTTGAACATTTCGTAATGCAAGATTTTATTAATATATATTTTTATATATTAATTAAATTTTTATAAGCAGTCTGGAATAGTAAATAGTTCTTAAATAGCAAAAAACATTATTGTAAAACTATAAAACTAGATATTTTGTTATCTGTTAAAGTCAATGTGACATTAATACAGACTGACTGACGTTTATGTTTCCTTTAACAGCTGGTGTTTTGTTGTATTTATTTTTGTTAATATTATTAAAATTATAATTACTACGTAAAGAAAAACAATCAGCAAATTTTAAAATTTTAGCAGATTACCGCATATGTCAGTCATTGATTTGTCATTTTGGACAAGATTACCGTTTTATGCCATTTTGTTCAGTGATTGACCACTTGGGACGCCATTGTGTTAGTAGATTACGGATTTTGTCAAAATCGGTCATTATGACATTAAAAGTCGACAATTTTGACACTATTGCAATAGCAGACTCGGGGCCCAGATGGACCGATCAAGTCAAAGACACATCGTCTTCTAAATTCTACGCAGTGGTGAGAGACGCGCTGGATCGAAACCGATGGAGGCAGATAATCCATTCGAAATGCTGCCCCAATGCTGATCACGATCCTCAGATATGAGGGACCGACTGCAGAGAGAGATCATCGGCAGTCCTCGATTTGTTTTGTGACTTTTTATTTATAGAAATTTGTATTAATTATCAGTTCTAATTAAACAAAACATCGAAGAAATATGTTAAATATGAGAAAAACAATCCGGTGTGGAGCTCGGGAAATTATTTTAAAGTTTATCATCAATGTTTGTTAGTACCCCAAGCTGAACAAATTTTATCAAATATGAATGAGATGCTTGAACAGTTGCTAAAACAGATAAATGCAATCATGTTACTGTTTGTTTTCATCTACTAGAAGTTTCAAATTTACTAAGTAAGTAAACGATTTTAAGGCTAAAATAAAGATTGTCTACATTGCGCATTTATAGATTAGATTCCAAGTATAAGCAGACCATATTGAAATCAGGAATTGGAGGTCGACTCTTGGCTAGTGCATTCATACTTTGTATCGTACATACGGACGTGCTCATCAAAGCAATTTAATAATTGCATAAATTAACAGTTTTTAATTGTGACCTAGTTTTATAATCATAGCATTTTGTTATGTAGTTAAATGATTTTTGTGGAAAGTATGGACAAAATCTAAGTGATATTTTTTCACAAACATGGATAGCAGCCCCTCCGTTCGGGGTGGTCTGCCGCCACGCTCTTCACCATCAGCAGCAATATCCAGAAGTCAAGTTCAGGATGAAACAATTTTTTCTACTAACTGAAATTCAGTCGTGGATGTCCAGCATTGAGCAGTGTTTGCATGAAGTTTGCACCATAGCTTCGGAGGGCAAGATGAATTCCGAACAGAAACTTAGGATCAGCAGCCTCTGCCGTAAAGTCGAACATGGAGTCTCTCAAATGGCTATGCAATACCAGTCATTAAAACATAATAATAATAATAATAAAGCTTTTTATTTCCGTATAAAAGTATGTTTACAATTCAAAGTATTAGTGGATTTCTTAATTTAAGTTAGTATATATTTAAATTGTTTATTATAATATAGATTGTTATTCCTTTTACACGAACCCCTTTTGGGTAAAAGCCTCCTCTAATTCCTTCCATTTATCTCTGTTTTGTGAAACTGTTAACCAGTTGCTACCTGCTATCTCTTTTATATCGTCAGCCCAACGTTTTAGTGGCCTGCCTTTGCTTCTTTTACCAGCAGGCCCCTTCCATTTAGTAGCTTGTAAAGACCATCTTTTGTCTGTGTACCTTGACAAATGACCAGCCCATTTCCATTTAAGTCGCAGAGCTTGTTCAAGAGCATCAGTAAGCCTAGTTTTCCTCCTAATGTCTTCACTGCGAATTTTTTGTACTTTTCTTATTTTAAGCATACTCCGTTCCATTGATCGCTGGCATGTTTTGATTTTATTTTTAATTTTATTTGTGAATGTCCATGTTTGGCTGCCATAAGTCAAGGTTGGAACTATACATGTATCCATGACGATTTTCTTTAATTTTAGATGATAGTCTCCCTTCACAATGTCCTTGTGTAGCCAAAACTTCTTCCATGTGCTGTTGATCCTTCGGTCCACTTCCTCCTCGTTACTGGTTTTGTTGAATGAGACTTGTTTTCCGAGGTAAATATATTCTTGCACATAATCAATCTGTTGTTCGAACACCTGCACAGGTCTTTCTATGCTATTTGTCATCACTTTAGTCTTGTCTGCGTTCATCTGCAGCCCACATTTTTCACTTTCATATGCAAGAGATCGCATCATCTGTTCCAGCTCTCTGGCAGATTTGGCAAACAAAATGATGTCGTCTGCAAATCTCAGGTGACTTAAGTGGTGCCCTAGTATGTATAATCCATTCCGGCTCCAATCAAGGTTTTTGAAGACACATTCCAGTACTGCTATAAATAGTTTCGGCGATAGAGGATCACCTTGTTTGACACCTTTTCCTATTGAAATCTGTTCTCCTTTATTTTCCATCTTGATTCTGCTTGTACTTTGAGAATAAATGTTTTGTATAATGTTTATATATGTCTTACTTACACCACAGATATTGAGGGCTTTCCAGATAGAGTTGTGAGTTATGGTATCGAATGCCTTTGTGTAGTCTATAAAAGCTACATAGAGAGACAGATTGAATTCTTTACTTTTTTCTATTATTTGTTCCAAGGTGTGGATGTGGTCTATTGTTGAGAACCCAGAGCGGAAGCCTGCTTGTTCGATTGGTTGTGATGCGTCTATGATTGGTGTGATTCTGCTCAACAGTATTGTTGTGAAGAGTTTATAAATGCTCGGTAATAGACTAATTGGTCTATAGTTCCCAATGTCTAGTGGGTCTCCTTTCTTATATAGCAGAACTATATCGGAATTGCACCACTGTTTGGGGACCTTTTCTGTTTTGATGGATAAGTTAAACACTTTGGTAAGATGCGATAGCAAGAGGGGTGTCCCAATTTTTAGAATTTCATTAGTGATGTTGTCCGGGCCTGGACTCTTTCCTGTTTTAAGTTTTTGGAGATGCTCAAGTACCTCACGCTCATCAATAGGTTCTACTGTTTCTTCTTCCTCTTCAAGATCTATTTGACTCTCTTTTGTACCATTTGTTTCCGAATGTTTTTTATACAGCTCCTTATAAAACTCGGTGGCATGATTGATAACATCTTGTCTTGTTTTCGTTTCTCCAAATCCTTTTTTGAATTTTCCTATCCAAGTTCTGTGTGTCGTTAGTTCTTTAACAGCTCTTTTCGCGCTTCTATATTTATTTAGGTTTCTCTCTACAACTTCTCTTTTATACTTGTTGTAATCACTTTTTATGGCCTTGCTACACATCTTGAACAAACCTTTTAGTTCTTCTTTCATTTCTTTGGTTTTATGTTTTGTTTGGATTAGTTTAGTACGTTTATCCATTAAATCTTTGGTTGTTACGCTGAAGATTTTTGTCACATCTTTTGAATCATTGTATTTAATTTTTAGACTGCTCGTAATTGCATGTTCCAGTTTATTATAGTAACTTTGTACATTATTTTCTTCTGGCAGTACACAGAATTGTGTCTCTAGGTGTTCTCTAAGGCTTGCTATGTACAATAATTTTTCACTGTCAGTTTTTGGTATTTTAGGTAATGAACTGTAGGTTTTCCTGCTTTTCTTCGGTGATTTCAAACTAAAAGATGATCTTATTAGTCTGTGGTCTGATGGAAATGGCACATTGTTTAGTACTTCTATATTAGTTATTTGTTTTGGTTTGTTGCACATAATATAGTCAATTTCATGTTTTGTTTTTTGGTCTGGAGATATCCAGGTCCATCTGCGGTCTGCATTCTTTTTGAAATAGGTGTTCATTATGCTCAATTTTTGTTCGCAGGCATACTGTACAAGTCTGTTACCTTTCTCATTTCGCTTGCCATATCCAAATTTACCTAATGTAAGTTTTTCATATTTTTTAGATTGCCCTACTCTAGCATTGAAATCTCCCATTACAATCACATTTTGATCTTGATTCTCTTGTGCCTTTCTTAAATCGTTGTAGAATTTATTTGTTTCTTCTTCGGGAGCTTGCTCGGTAGGTGCATACGCCTGTATAAGGGTTAATAGTTCTTGCTCATATTTCAGTTTCAGAACTGCCACTCTTTCTGATATGCCGGTGAAGCTTACAATGCTTTTTTTGTGAATTTTCTTGACTAAGAAACCTACTCCATACAGTCCGATTGTCTCGCCTATATAGCATAACATTAAAACATAAAACCCTCCAAAACTACGCGACCCTGCAAAACTTCAAGGATAATGAAGACCTGTCTGCTGGTTTGGCTGAGATCAAGCAGCAATTACAAGAGACTCTTTATAGACAAAACAAGGAAAACACTTCTTTTGAAGGAAACCAAAAGCCTTATTCGCCCTCAACCAATTAGCTCAGTCGCTATTTATCCTCGTGACAGTACGAAGACCAGCGAAGAGACCATAAACTTAGTCCAAAAAATTGTATGCCCGGAAGAAATGAAGTTGAAGGTGCGTGGACTTCGAAAAACAAAAAACGGCGGTGTTATCATAAGCACGGAGACCAAGGACGACATCCAGAAATTGAAGCAGACTGTCGAGCGTCCACCTCTATACTTAATGTCGACGAACCTCGCAAGCGGAAGCCTCGTATTGTCATTATTGGGGTCCCGACTAATAAGGAAGAAAAAGAGGTCTTTAAATACATTTTTGAGCAAAATATTGTGGACAAATTACCTACATTGACTAAAGATGCCTTTTTGACCTCAATCAAATTAAGCCATAAGTTAGGGAAAAGGGATGCTGACAGCTGCAACTACGTTGTTGAAGTACCAGCCGGCGTACGGAAAGCCCTTTTGTCTCAGAACGGACTTTACATTAACTGGACATCATGCCTTGTACGAGACTTCACCCTTGTGACTCGTTGCTTCAAGTGCCAGCAGTACGGTAATGCAGCCAAGACCTGCAAATCCATCACTTCAACTTGCGGCCACTGTGGAGAAGATGGTCACGCGGCTCAAGAGTGCTCTTTGAAAGAACACTCGTCGAAATGCGCAACCTGCAAGCGCTATAAAAAACTCAACAACCACAAGACGGGAGATTCCGATTGCTCAGCAAGAAAAGCCGCTGAATTCAGGTATATCAACTCCGTAGATTATGAAGGCGCCTAAGAGCGCCAAACACTAGGATTATATTTAGCTCTGATTACATACTTTGTATAGATATATTTTAGTTATGGATAATTTAATTACATAAATAGACAATACTTTTCAGTCAGAATCTAAAACATGTGAGGTTGAAAATTGCAAACAATATCTTTCCGGATATCAAAAGCCATTTATAGTACTAACACAGAATATACGTAGTATCTGTAAAAACTTTGACAGCTTTAACGTTTTTCTTCATAGACTGGACATAGCATGCGATATGATAATACTAACCAAATGTTGGTTATCAAAACGACAAGAAATCATTCCTGCTATGACGGGATACAACTTTTTCCATAGCACGAATAACCAGAATCAAAATGATGGGATCGTAATTTACGCTAAACAATCGATTATTGTCTCAGTCGAAGAACATAATCAAGTAGACTGTAACTGCCTTATAATTAAAATAGGTTCATCTATAGCAATTATAGCTATCTATAGGTCCCCATCATTCAGAAATCTAGACTCCTTTCACCATTTCCTAAACCAGGCTTGTCGTAGTCTTTCCACTTTTAAGCACATCATATTAACAGGTGACATTAACATAAACATCAGAGCAGAAAACAGTGATACAGGTACTCAAAATTACCTAAATTTAAGTTCATACCATGGGCATCACACCGGTCAACCCTATCGACACATCAAAGTGGCTCGTGTCTCGATCACATGATGATAAAAACTACCTTACCATATATTACCCTAGTTACTAATTCAACAATAACGGATCATAACGCCTTCCTATTACCATTCTATTTAAAGGGCATCTGTGACGTTGTGTTGTTTGCAGATGATACCTCTCTAATTTTTAAAGTAGACAGGAATATACATAATTTTGACGAAGTAAACAGTGCACTCTCAACAGTTACGGATTGGTTTACGTCAAATAACCTAGCTCTTAACCCCAAGAAAACAAAATGTGTAAAGTTCGCCTTGCCTAACATTAGAAATCTAGGACCTAACATCGTTTTAGATAAAGAGGTGCTTGAAACTGTGGGCTCGGCAGTTTTTCTGGGAATAACAGTAGATGCCGAACTTCAGTGGGGACCACACATATCAACCCTAGCAGGAAGGCTCAGTTCGGCCGCCTACGCCGTCAGGAAAGTAAGACAATATACTGACGTTGATACAGCTCGTTTAGTTTACTTTAGTTATTTCCACAGCGTTATGTCCTACGGTATTCTACTGTGGGGCAAAGCCGCTGACATACAAAATATATTTGTACTTCAAAAACGAGCTGTCCGAGCAATTTACCAGCTCGGTGTCAGATTTTCACTGAGAAATTTGTTTAAAGACATTGGTATTCTCACGGTTGCTTCACAATTTATCTTAGCCAACATCTTATATGTTAGGCAAAATATTCACGTGTACACCAAAAACTGTGATATTCATAATATTAACACCAGAAATAAGGACAAACTGCGAGCCCCTTTTCACCGACTTCAAAAGGTTCATAACTCTTTTGTTGGGCTTGGTATAGCTTTTTATAACAAGATACCCTCTGCTTTGCTAGACTTGCCCTACAATGCATTTAAAGCACAAATTAAATCCAAGCTTTGTTCAAAGGCATATTATTCCGTGAATGATTATTTAAATGATAAGAATAGCTGGTCGCTCTGATTAACTCAGGACAATGTTTGTGTTCTTTCTCAGTAATTAGCTTATTGATACGTTATATGAGTTCATATAATTTACTTTTTTACATTACATAAATATGTAAGCTGTCATACCCTTTATGCCTGGGGCTTCTTAGTTAAGTAACAAGTTTTAGTTAATTACATTTTCATTTGAATATATATATATTGTTTTGCTTTGCTGATATTTTGGCGTGGTAGCTGGCATATGGTAAATAATTTCATTGTTGTTGTATTTTATCGTGTTCATCACTATACATAGTATTGTAGACATGTGTTTTTTTTAAAAATGAACAGACAGCTGTGCTGCTGGGGAGTTTGTTCCGCCACTTCTTCTTCCCAGCGAAAGCACTAGGAAGTGTCGATGGGTGGGCGTTTTGGGGGACTGTCTTATGTAATATTGACGTTCAAAAAGTGCTGATTCTCAGCCTAATTTGAATAAATGACTTTTGATTTTGATTTTTGATTTTGAATGAACTTAACGCTACCTAAGCAAAATCGTCCCATGTCAAAGTCTAAATTAAATACAAAAAAATTGGAACATAACCTGCATAACATTGATTTTAGCTCTGTGTACAATTCTGCTGACGCTGATTTGTGTTTATCGTATTTAATTAAAAATGTCCAGCAAGCAATATTACATATTACGACCGTCATAACATTAACTCTGAAGTATTTTAATATTAAACCGTGGATTACTCCGGGCCTTGTCCGATGTATAAGGCACAGAGATAAACTACATCAGAAGACCAAACTTTTTCCTGACAATAAAATGCTTCTTGTTACATACAAGAGATACAGGAACTATTGTAACAATCTCTTAAAAAAACTTAAAATTGATTACGATAAAAACGAATTACAGAAAGCAGGTAATAATAGTAAACAGATATGGAAACATTAAAAACTAGACTTACAAAAATAAGCCACGGGAATCAGTTTCAAGTTTACAGCTCACTAACTCATCACCGCTATAATCAGCTAATTTTGTAAGTAACTTCTTTGTGAACGTAGGGAAATCCCTCGCTGAACCACTACTGAACCAATCTGGCGACCAGACCGCACATTATCAGTCATCTCTAAAGAGCTGTGTAAAGTCTTTTGCCCTGTTGGACACGGACGAAATTGAAATAGAACAAAATATCATCTCAGAGCTGAAGGATGATTGTGGGGTAGGCTGGGACAATATTAACAATAGAATACTAAAGCGTTTTAAACACATTTTGGTACGCCCTTTAACGTATATATTTCAGATGTGCCTCAGAGAAGGATTTCTTTCTAAAAGTCTGAAAAAAAGCGACGGTCATCCCTATTTTTAAAAATGGTTGTAGAGATGTAGTGAATAATTATAGAACAATATCTATACTGCCTGCACTGTCCAAAATATTGGAAAAAAATTATAAACAAGAGACTAGTCAGTTACTTAGAAACGAACATCTTATTGTCTCCTTCACAATTCGGGTTTAGAAGCAAATTTTCTACAGCGAATGCTGTACAAAAGCTAACAGACCACGTTGCACAAGAACTCGGTGATGGAAACCAGGTCTTAACTGTCTTCCTAGACTTAGCAAAGGCTTTTGACACCGTATCTGTTCCTTTACTTTTGAATAAACTGGAGGCTTTAGGAATAAGAGGTACACAGCTGAAACTCTTCAAAGATTATTTAAGCGATAGATCGCAATGTATTCGAATCGAGTACATGACTAGTGACGAAGAAAAAAACTAGGGTTTTGAAGTCCCACAAGGCAGCATCCTTGGTCCATCGTTGTTCCTTATATACATTAATGATTTATGTAACTTAAATTTAGTAAATGGCAAAATAATATCGTACGCCGATGACACTGCGATTATTTTCACCGCCAAAACGATTTCCGAGTTGTATAGCACAGCACAAGCAGGCTTTAACTCCGTTATTAACTGGCTTCGTTGTAATCTATTAACACTGAATGCTGAGAAAACAAAATTTATATTCATTTCATTATACGTAATGTTGATAACAAAACAATTGATTCCCATTTATATGCTCACCACTGTAACAAACCGTCTATCACTTCTTGTACCTGTCCTAGGATCCTTGAAACAAAGTGTCTAAAATATCTTGGAGTCTTTGTTGACAATACACTATCCTATAGACAACATATTGAAAGTTTGGTTACAAGAGTACGTAAACTTATGTTTGTATTAAAAAAAACTGCGCTCCATTGCAGACACAACTTAGTAAAACAAGTTTATTTTGCTCTATGTCAATCTATACTCCAGTATTGCATAACTTCATGGGGTGGAACATCAAAATCTATCCTTCTCTCCCTGGAAAGTGCACAAAGAGCTGTTCTAAAAGTAGCAAATTCTCTGCTTTTGCTTTTCCCTACATTCCAGTTATTTAAATCCTGCAAAGTTTTGTCAGTTCCGCAAATTTATATACTGCACATTATACTAAAACAGCATGCTACGCTTACTTACAACGCCAATATACACACATCAAAAGTGTCTAGGGATCAACATATATTTTTGCAATAACTTTTCTCCTGATTGATATTAATTAAAATTTTCTTTAAGGATTCATCAAATAAAGTGTTTTCGTTTGTCACAGTAACGATAAACCAAGTCACCTTTGCATTAATAAAGAAATTTGCCATTTTCCTAATAAAGGGATATTTGACATTTGAACCACTAACACAAAAGTTCGAAAAAAAGACTGAAATAACAGTTTTCTCTAAAATTTTATTGGGTAACTTAAACAATTAATAATCCGTGTTTCTACCGCGAACACTAACAACACAAGAACATCGGTTTGGCATACTCAAAATGAGTTCATCCAAATCACGCTGTGGAATGTGGAACGCCCATGTTCGTTGCAACAACAAAAAAAGGTCTTCTTGCGACTGGATACCCTCCATATTCGGCAGAGCTCTTCTCTGTAGCATATCCCATGCATGCTCAATCGGGTTCAAGTCTGGCGACTGAGCAGGCCAGGGCAGGATATTGATGTTAGCTGCGGCGAGAGTCTGTCTTACAACTCTTGCGGTGTGCGGTCGTGCATTATCATGCATTAACTGAAATAACGGACCGATTTGCACTTGTAGAGGAACGATGACGTCTGATACAATCGTCTCAGCATAAATTTGAGCGTTGAGGTTGCCTCTGATCCAAATCAACTCAGTTCTTCCGCCGATCCAAATACCCGCCCATACCATGATGGTTCCACCACTATAAGGATGGACTTCCTGGCAGGATTTTAATCGCTGTTGGCGTCCAGGGGTTCTCCAGTGTCGTATACGTCTTGTATCCGGTCTCATACCAAAACGAGACTCATCAGAAAAGCACACGAAACGCCATTGTTCTTCTGCCCAATTTCTGTGTTCAAGAGCCCATTGATATCGAATCCTACGATTGTGCATTGCTATAGGTGGTACCCGTAGCGGTCTTCGGGAATGAAGGTTCACTTCATGCAAGCGGTTTCTGACTGTTTGGTCGCTAATTAAGTTCCCTGAAGAGTGATGAAGCCTCACGGCTAACATCATGGCGGTTATTGTTGGAGCTCTTCGAGTTAAGATTTGAATGTATCGGTCTTGTCTCCGTGTGGTGCAGCGATACCGTCCTCCATGGCGCTCAGCCACGGTACCAGTGCTTCGGTAACGTGTCCAAAGTCGACTGATAACACTCTGACTTGTATTTAGAGCTAAAGCCACAGTACGTTGCCGGGAACCAGCTTCTATCATTCCCACGGCTCTGAGCATTTCTTCCCTGCTCAAATGACGTCGCCGCTCCATAATAATGTTGGTTTTAATCAGTAGTAGGGAAACAGTAGCACTAATAATGTCTTCAATGCGTTGTATGTTTTTATAGGGAAAATATTGACAGCTGATTTTCATCTTTTACTCGAATTTGATTCACAGTTCCTGATTCAAATTATGAAATGCACCAAAAAGGATCCATATAAATTTATAAAATCATAAATTTATTACAAAACCACATCTCAATCTCAAGAAATCCGCATAAAAATGCTTGATCCCTAGACACTTTTGATGTGTGTAATTAACAAAAGGCGGAATGATATAGTGTGCAGCGCAACCTCTATCTCTAAATATGAATTTACACACAAATTCTATACGTTCTTAGGGTCCTTTTTATACAATAGGTTAAATAGAGTATTAAATATTTATAATTTGAATTATTTTAGCTGTAAGAATGTTGTTTCTAATTATCTACAAGGTTTGTCAGATGAGCAGACTGAAGACCTACTTACAGTATGTAAATAAATTTAGCAATAAACATTACTTTAACACACTAATAATACTATGTAAGCAATAGGATACTAATAATAACACTGTATACCTCCGTTGTGTCCTAGATTTTTACGTACTACTTTTATTGTTTTATTGTTAATTTATTGCAAAATAAAAAATTATAATAAGCACTTTTGCGCCTGAAGCACAGGTTCAGTTCAGTTCTACCTAGTTCAGTTTCTAATTATACATCAGTGCTATTTAGAATTAAGAAAATCATTATACAAATTATGTACAAAGTTGAGAAATAAACAATTTATTTATTTATTTATTTATTATATTGTAGTGAGTTTTCATATTTTAGCGTTTTTAATTTATGCATCCATTATGCATTTCTTTTAATCAAAATTATTATTATTTGGAGAGAAATCGATTAGTAAGCAACGCCATCTATTCAGTTTCTAGTTTCTACTTGGAACCATTTTAAAGCTGGTCCAAAGATATCAATCACACTTACTTTATTCTATTCAATACTTTAAGTGGCAATTCCGAACAAGTGCGGTCTGAGTAAATTAATAACACCATTTCATTTAAAGCAGCTTCATAAATTAATTTAAGTGTTCAATCCATTAAAGAATTGAATTCATAATGGAAATATTTCGAGTTTTACAACTTGTAGTTCATCAAATTAATATAACAGAGACCGAGACATACACCCCCTTATTCAAAAACGTTGTTTAAAGTTAAAGAATAACTATATATTTTTGTCCTTTTAACGTCACTTAACTTTAATCAGCGTTTATTAATAAACACCAGTTTAAGGGGTTTATTCATAAACGCTGATAAGTTAAGTGACGTGTAAACCTAGCAACGTTTATAAATAACTGGAAAAATGATTCATCATTTTCAAAAAAAAATGCCATTAGATTAATCGACCTATAATGTTCCTACTACTGAGCCACATGTCTTTTATCCATCTACGAGTATGTGAGTGAGTTATGCACCACGCTTGCCCGCGGGTTGCCAGATGTCCTACATTTTCGAATTTTAGTTCTGGGACGTGATACTTTTCTGATGAAGTTTTACTGTTTATTACCCTTTACTGTTTTTGTAGGCAATGCGACTATTATAGTAATCAACAACCTGTGTATCTCACTGCAGCACAAAGGTATCCCTACCTTCTTTCCACTTCGTTCTTTTAAAGCTGTTAAGGATCAGTTCTTGTTAAAGAAGTTCGATTCCAGCCGCAATGGCATGTCCCCTATGATAATGGTTGTGTAATCAAGTGCAGTGGTGATGAAATAAATATTTACAAATAGTAAAGTGCCTGTTAGGGTTCGAACCAACGACCCACATCTCTCAAGTCGTGGGCGTTGCTAACCTCGTACTTATACGTTATTGACCTCTGCTTACGTACAGTTTCTATTTTTTATTCTTTAACTAGCGACCCGCCCCGGTTTCGCACGGGTGCATGTATTATACATATAAACCTTCCTCTTGAATCACTATCTATTTAAAAAAATCGCATCAAAATCAGTTGCGTAGTTTTAAAGATTTAAGCATACATAGGGATATAGAGACAGAGAAAGCGACTTTGTTTTACACTACATAGCGGTCGCCCGCAGCTCCGCTCGCGTGGATATCTGTTACCGCTGCAAAACACCTACCCAGGAAGGACACGGTCAGCAAATAATTCCCAAGTCAATTCACAGACACAGACAGTAACATCGGCTATGCAGTCATTATCCGTAGGCTGCATAGATTGTCTTTATGAAGATGTTAAATGAAAATATTTAAATGTAATTAATACTAAGTTTTCAAATTCGCGAATTAAATTTCTTAAGGTTGGTACGATGATTGATCGCAACGACAGCCGGTCTGCATCCAAAATAAAATATATTTACAAGAATTAAGGATTTCGGCCTGATGGTGGTAAAAGGCTACCAATGAGATGATACACCTGTCCTTCAATTTTAAAAGTGGGCATAAAATTACCTACCCTAGTTTTTGTTTTTGCGCCAAAAGAATTTATTTGAAAAAGACTATTGTATTTACATATATTTGTTCAAAAATGACCAGATAATGGATGGTTATCAGTTAGAGAATTTTTTATTGGTTGTGGCGGCTCCTGAAGTTTAGGAAGACAAACTTTACCTGAAGCGCATCACATACCATTAGGTTTGTCCGCCCATTTTTTGGCAGAGCAGTTAGAGCAGATCTTATTCATGACTCCGATTTGGACTGACGCTTGTTGTGCATAATCAACCTGCGGATCATATCTGAAAGCCAGTCTGTATGCTAAAATTCATTTGCGAACTATTTGTGGACAACTGCTGTCTCTTTGCCTAAGCTCTCTAAGTCGTTGCAAACGACACAACAAAAGTCGACACTCGACTCTCTTTCGCGCCACTGAGAGATCCTTACATTTTGTTCATGAAGACACTGGAAACGCTCCAGCCTCGACTCTTGAGCGCGTAACTCAGAGGTTCTCAGACTTTGTTCGGCAAGGCGTAGCGAACGCTTGTCACTTGACTCCCGTTCGCGTAAATCAGAGGTCCTTACATTTTGTTCATGAAGACGTTGGAAATACTCCAGCCTCGACTCTTGTGCACGTGACTCAAAGGTTCTCAGATTTTGTTATGCAAGGCGTTGCGAACGTTCGACACTCGACTCTCGTGTGCGTACCTGAGAGTTTCTCTGATTTTGTTCAGCAAAACGTTGTGAACGTCCACATGAAGATTCTCCTATACAACGTATTCTTGCTGCCCTGTGTGAGAACTATGTTTAGAAAGTTGAGACCTGGCTGTCTTAGGCATTTCCAAATGTTTAAGAATATGTTAAAACCGAGTCTCCGCAAACGTAGTGTAGGACGCCTTTAGGCGAGATGGAGCGACGACATTAAAAAGGTGGCTGGTAGTGGCTGGCGGACAACTGCTCAGGATCGAGCTTGTTGGCGTGCCATGGAGGAGGCCTATGTCCAGCAGTGGACGAGTAGAGGCTGATGATGTTGAAGAAAATGTTAATAGCGTGTAATATTCTAGCTCTGAAAAGGACTGTTGTTTAGCCCTGAAAAGAACTGTTGGTTAGCCTTGAAAAGAACTGTTGGTTACCCCTGAAAAGAACTATTGGTTAGCCCTGTAAAGAACTATTGGTTAGCCCTGTAAAGAACTGCTAATTAGCAATGAGAAGAACTATTGTTTAGTTCTGAGAATAACTTTTGCATAGGTGTAGTTTTAACAACGAAATCTAAAAAAAATCGCACGAAAATTATTAGACTTCGCACACCACCGCTGCGTAGGGAGCCGACCTCGCGTTTGACCTTACTCATAGATTTAACTCCCCGCATACATACGTCGAAAGAAATCGTAATATTTTAATTTCGCCATAACTTCAAAACGAAACGCGCAATTTTAATCATTCAAGGACCAGATATTATCTAAATAAACTGTACCTAATGATGAAATATTTTTTTTTATAAGGATAAATAGCATGAGTAAAATAAATGCGTTTAAATGTAGTACCAAAAAAAATTAACCTTTAGAAAAAAACCTAGCATCAAAAATAAAAAAATAAAAAAAATTCAAACAAACTAAATCGCATAAAATTGCAAAAGATTTTTAAATAAAAAAATGATTCGACATAGATAGGTATAGTGTGTCGCGGATTTTTTTTTGTAGACATTTATAAGATATACAATTAATTAGAAAGCGCAATTATTAGCGTACGCAAAATAAGTAACTTTTCTGGTTGATTTTTTACACCTTGTGTTCAAAAAACCCAAATATCTTACGGAACCCTATTTTATTTCAAAATTAAATTTAGCCTATGTTACTCAGCAGTAATGTAGCTTTCTAATGAAAAAAGATTTATTAAAATCGGTCCAGTGCTTTTTGAGGTTAATCGTTACATACAAAAATACAAATCTTTCCTCTTTAGATATAATATTACTGAAGATAGTGTAGATCAATGCTCAGATGTTATTGTTTAAATAAGCCAAGTCAATGGCTTTTGAAGATAGTGCTCGTCTCGCTTCGGTCTGTCAGTTTGCATGCGGTTGATCGCAGTAACCTACAGATTTGGTCGGAGTGCCCTGGACAGGCTTTGAGATACTTCCCTAATCCCATCAAATTCTTCCATAATTTGGCAACACCAATCGCCTTATCTACGCACCGCCGGCGCCATCTATCGCCCCACAAGAAAAACACCAGTTCAAAGCGAAGGCATGTCGCGAAGTACTGTGAAATACGACTGTTCGTGGCCTGGTGTGGTGATCCCATAGTTCCTGGCTTCCTGTGAGTACCTAAAATTCCATCTTATCTTATAGCTTGTTCCCGGTTGGAAGGCTTGAGGACCCGTCCCCTCTGGACGCGAGACTCAACCATATTTGTGGTCTTTCTAGCCGGATACAGCCCTGACTTAGCTACTGCATCTAATTCGACTCACATGTGATCGGTTACAGTTCCACCCTAAACTATAATTTATTAAAAATAATTCAGAATGGGGTTAACTAAACGGGTAATTAAAACAGTTGGTTGCGACATGTAAGGGTGGGAAACTATGAAACACTTTAGAGCAATTATTGAAGCTACCTAACCCTACGTCAGACAAGTTGAGATTTAATCCCAACTTGTCTGACGTAGGGTAAGGTAGACAGGCACACACATTGATGAATATTAATAACCAGCTGCGTCCCTCGGTTTTACCCGTGTAAATTTCAATACCGTGGCTATATCTGGTTAATTGCGTACGAATATTGCACTACAAGCAGTCTCCGAATGGGGCAAAGCCAATCTTGTAGCATTAAATGCATTCAAAACACAAGCTTGTCTATTCACCGCCAAAAGAAGCCCGTTCACTTTGGCCCCTACTTTTTGGAATTTATCCTTGGAATGCACTAGCGCTTCAGCTTTTGGGGGTTTACATTTCTTCGAACCTAAACTTTGGGCGATTCATTGAGTCCAAAGCCAAGGTGGCCAGTAAACGTGGCGTTATAGCAAAGGTCCGGCGGTACTTCACACCAGGACAGCCTCTAATGTTATACAAAGTACAGATCCATTCGTGTATGGAGTACTGCAGCCACATTGGAAATATAAATGCTGCAAAATACCATCTAGCAACTTTGTGCGAAGAGGCTAGTTGGCGACCCAGATATAGCTCAAAATGGTCTCCAAAGCCTGGTGCACAGGGGAAGAGTAGCCAGCCTGTCAATGTTCTATAGAGTGCATTTTGCAGAGAGTGCGAGGGAATTGCATGACTTAATTCCCTCAATTCCGTTCCATCATCGGACAACCCTTACGTTATTGATACCATTACGTTACATCGAGGGACAGGAACAATTTGCCAGCGGCGGTGTTTCCGTCGGACTACAATTTAAATGTCTTCAAGCCTAGAGTGAATAGACTCTAAAACTAGCTTGATGTAACATCAACGATTGCATCACTGCTTACCATCAGGCGGGATTGGTTATGAACTACCCATGTGCCAAATTTCATGTAAATATTTTCAGTAGTTTTTGCGTGAGAGAGTAATAAACATACATCCCAATTTTCATTTTTGTATTTGTACGACAAGAAAGCGGCCTTAGGTAGAAATATAAAAAACCTTTGAGGTTGGAGTTCTCCCGTCACGAACGAAGTTCTTTCCTTACGCGATACACGCACGTACACACACCCCTATATAACACAAAGGGAGAAATAAATTTTGAATTTTATACGTGTTTTTATTACAGAGTACGATATAAGGTTTTCGAAGCTATCATAAAATTGTCGCCATGTTGGATTTTTATTTTTGAGGCTTTGAAAACTGTGCGAACATATTATGTACTGTATTATGTGCTATCAAACGGAAAAATAATTTTTCAAATCGGACCAGTAGTTCCTGAGATTAGCGCGGCTTTATATCTATTACAGAGAGAAACAAATTTGCACACGATATACGCCTGTGTATATCAATTTGTTGTTACGTGACGATTTCTACGATTTCTCCTACCGCAAGCTATGTTGAAAAAGTTCGTTTAAATAATTAAGTAATGCAAAAAATAAGGTTGTACATAAATACTGTACTGTAATTAATACCATTAAGAACAAATAATATGTAATTGAATAAAATATATTCATTTGTTTACTTCATGTACGAGTGATATTTCAATTATCAGTCGGAAAGCAGTGCATGTTGTTGTAAATATGTAATAAAATATATAATGATGCAGCTCTTCTGGGATCCTGTTGTATATGCTTAAAATAAAATCCAATATAATTCATTCTTCGTTTGTTCTTATTTTATGTTTTAATAAAAGACTCTTTATAAAATCACATTACGTCACATCACATATTACAATTTCAGTATCTATAAATTACCAAACCAAACCATTTTTTTCGACCGCATTTTAACAACTATAACAAAACAACAAAACATTTTTCTCCTGTCTCCCGAATCTGTCTTCTAAACTTAAATTATCAGCCAGAGACAATATTAAAATTCAACCTCAACACATGTCGGGCATGACTCATCCCAACAAAAAATAAGTTTTTATTGACATATAAACCTTTTAATTTATTTTGTGTCTATAAAAATCCTAGTCCCAAAAGGAAAGAGACTGGTTCGTTAAAATCAGTGAGCCTCGATGTTGAACGCCTTCAGGGCGCTGTTGTATCTACCATACTTCTGCGTTGCTTACAGACAACTTTGATATTACGGACATCCTCACTGGTGAGTAGATTGCTTGTGAGTAGTAACAGCATCCTGCAGGTAATAAGTAGTAAGCTAGACAGCCCCCTTGTATGGAGCCTCACCTAGAGGACTTAGTCTCTCTTAGTTATTGGGTACTAACATACCCCCTTATTCATAAAAGCTACTTAAAGTAAACTAGTGATTAGCTATTCTTTAACCATACATTTTTAACCTTTTAACGTCTCTTAACTTTAATCATCCTTTATGAATAAACACCACAGTGGTTATGGGGTTTATTCATAAACGATGATTAAAGTTAAGTGACGTGCATACGTCTAAAATCTATATTTAAACAATCGCTAATCACTAGTTAATTTTAAGCAGCGTTTATGAATAAGGGAGATATTTTTTAAATTCATACTAACGATGTAAATATAAAGAAAATGAATCTGAAAACTAGACATGACTCGTCAGATTTTTATAGGTTCATTGACAATTTGTGGGGATTCCATTACATGAATATAATCCATCCGCCTGTCACACCCACTCGCAATCTGAAAATAACAAAAAGATTTCGCCTTAGCCTTCAGGGTTTGTTTTCGATTTTATTTCTATAGTCATCACAAATTAATTCAACATAAAAAAACAAAGCACGAGACTTGGTCTTTTGTTTTCTGGTAAAGCCTGCAGGGTAATTGCGTAAATCACTATCAGTAGGAATGAGTTTCGTTTTTACATTTTAACAACATTCATTGCGTTATTTACGTCGTTGCGTAGACAAATTTTTCGATTATAACAAGCAATGGATTAGCAATATGTTTCAAAATTATTGAAAGTGATAGTAAATAGTGTATTACGCAATGAGGTTTTATGCTAAATACTGCGCCAATTTCTCAAAAATCAACTTGTTTTATGTGCTAAGTGAAAACGTAATTAGGACCTTTTGCATTTTCCCAATACATAATGCAAGGTCTATGAATCTGCAGTAGGTTAGTAGGATTGGAATGTTGAAGATAATTGTTGCGAAACCAGACTAGGAAAGAGAAAGGTTTAGTTGGAGGCGGCTTTAGGTGTAAAACGACAAGAAAATCCTCTATTAAAATTAAAGATAGTAGATAAACACAAAGTGTTACTAAATTAATAATAAGTGACTAAAAGATTTATTTCCGATTTTTTTTTTGTTTTTTATTGGGGATCTCCAAAAGGCTTATTACACATTCAATGAAAATCTACAATAATAAAAAAGATTCATTTACGTACGTGTGCTTAAGCTCCACATTCATATTCGTATTACTAGGTGTAAACACATTACAAACAGCCGTGGTGGCCCAGTGGTTAAAACACCAACCTCTCAAGTATGAGAAACTAATGTAACTTTTCTAAGTAATATATACTCTAAGTACATTTTGGTCACCAATGATTGATACAAGGTGAAGGAAAACATCGAGAGGTAACCTGGACTTTAATTCGGAAATCGCCATCCTGCATTGAGCAAGTGTGGTGATTACGCTCATTCGTTCTCTGTATTACAGAACATCTGTGGCCAGCAGTGGGACGATAAAAAGGTTGATGAAGATGCTGAAAAAATAAAATGAATTCATAGTTTCTGGGAAAATAACAACTCTTGGGAGGACAGAATCGTCACTGTTTAACTTACCACGTTAAAATAAGTCTTATTTGCTAGTAATTCTATAGATAAAATACCAGGAGACTAAAACTTATTTTAGCGAAGTAATTTAATCTCGTTCCCACTTATCTTCACACCCCGCAGTTAAAGGCTAAAGAAGACACACATCTCAGCTATTCAAAGACAGTACATTTTCCAGATTTCCATTACGATAGCTCAGCCTGGAGTCAGGAGTTATAACCTGTAAATGTGCCAAGTAAAGCCACACTCCATTAGAAGTAATCAGTTTCATTGGAAGACGTATCAAGGCATTATTTAGTGAACTGACGATATGGAAGGTTAATAGTGTTCTTCTTTATGGGTACTATTGAATTAACGGTTGATTTGGCTCTTTACTGTTATTTTTATTTAGTGATATAGGAAACACTTTTTTAATGTGATGTTAATTCTCCTGGAATCATTTATACTTTGAAAAAAAATTTAGTATAAATATAATGAGTATCTAAATTATTCTTGACATGATGAAGGAATGATCATTATCGAAATCAAAAGTTATCGAAGGACTGGATCAATTTGCCTGCGGCGGTCTTCTGTCTGATGGCAATGGAAGTGTTCTTAAGGCTAGAGTGAATAAGCTTTCAATAAACCAGCGCGGTTTACTATCAACGATTGCATCACTGCTAACCATCAGGAGGGATCGCGGTCGAGTACTAGTTTATAACGTTTAAAAAAAAACTATCCCGGTTGTAAAATGACGGGGCTAATTTCAGGAATGATAGCTATTTTATCTGTTTATGAGCTGTTTTATGTGTAACGACAGATTTAGTATAGGCTGTACCTACGTCCATTAGTTTTATGAGCAATCGAGATTTTATTATACGGTTCGCTTCTGCGTGTGTTCGAATGTCGACAAAGTTTTAGAACTAGCTTGGATTCCATATTTTACCACTTCGTCGATTTTTTTTTGTTTTGAGAGTTCCTATGAGTTTAATAGAAACATTGACCATTTTGAAAATTTGCTTCACTGTCTGCAAAGCAAACTTTTAGCTTTTATTTATAAAATGAAGAAGTTTGCACCGAGTCATGGAATGCATGGTACGATGGCTAGATGATCTATTAAAAGCGTCTAAACTCATTTTTCTTATGGATCCGATTAATTACATCTACGCACAAGAAGGTCAACATCGCAAAGACTGGTGCAGCAGTGCAATCTTTGTTAATAATTTGGTAACTGTGGACTGTGATTTTAAGACATGTTTGGAATGTAATAAAGTATGTAAATAGATAAAAAATAACATATACACTAATAATAAAAGGTGGTAACACCAACGTCGTTTCAATAATTTTAAGATAATTAATATTTTTATACTTATTGTGAAACTCTACAACCGAAGTCCTAATAAATTTAAAGAGTCTCGTACCAGGAGATTGTAGAAAGTTGAAATTAAAGAAGAATCCTCGGTGGTAGGCCATAACACCGGCCACCGGCAGAAGTTACCACCCACCAGACAAAGCCTTGCCGCCAAGCGATTTGTCGTGTTCCGGCATGATGTCTGGTGAAGCCGTACGGAGGACGGGTCTGAGCAGTTGTGTTGCGATGTGTGCCGGGTACGATGCGCCTAATGTTGTTGTGTTGGGAGTTTGGTCGTGGAGGGTCTTCAGATCAATCTCCCTTTGGCGCAGCATCGTTGGTCGTGTTGTTGGGTTTAACATTGCATCACCTCGCTCAACTGCCGTCTTGCTTCCTATTCGCTCAATTTTAGTGAATAGGTTCTTAATAAACTAGCGCGCTTTACCATCAACGATCACATCACTGCTTACCATCAGGCGGGGTTGCGGTCAAGCGCTAGTTTATAATTATTAAAAAAAAAAAAAAGATTTTGCATTTTTTATATATTTTATATGTTTAATTTAAACCCCCAAAAACTCTTTTGAAATTAGTATCTACTTTTGATCTGTACAATGCTTAATTATACAAAAATTTCAAACTCCGTGTTTTAAATCAACGGATTTCATAGAGATCATAACTTTCTCAACAACGGTAGTCTCAAAGACGGCGCTATTTTGACAGTTGCCATTCCAGTGTATGGGAACTATCAAGAGCTGTACGTAGTTTACAATAAGTTTAAAATCTTTGCTTCTGTTTTACATTATTTTCTTATGTCACGAGACACTAACAATTTCTCCTGTATCTTAAGTGTGCTTACAAACATATAATATATAAATTCACAAACAGCCAGCTAATGTACATGTGTTCACTTCAACTTCGTCGTTGGTTTTTACTGCCATCAATTCGGTCCAGAATTTTTTTGAAATTATATAATATTATTCACACTGATTACATCAAAAATTTCCTACTAATTTGAATTTTATCCCATCGGCTTCCATTGAATCATCCTTTCTGACTCGTTATTAGACTTAACTCTGTAGAAATGATTATAACGAAATAACTTAGTAAACCAGCAGCCCAAGCAAGACGACAATTACCAGAGATAACAAAAAGCTTGACAATTAATTTTACGGCGGGGCTAGTTTAATAGTTCTCGTTGATTACCTTAATTGGGGAATTATGATCGGTGACTGAAAATGACGTTGAATATTTGAAGCGTATTCGAATTTTTAGGAAAGAGGTAGGTAGATAATTATAAATAACATGCTCAGCATAGTCAGGCGAAACAGTGACAGGATGATGGCATGGAGTCATCCATGTCATCATTCTGTCACTCTTTCGCCAAACGGATGAAGACATTATTTTTTATTTTATTTTGCGGAGGAAAACAAACAATAAAAAATGCACAATCCACTAAGTTTCCATAGTTTACTTAAATTTTAAGATACAGAGTCGGAAAGATAATACATGCATACAATAGTAAATTTAATCTAGGTATTCCCAAACAATTCCATAAGATGCATAACAATTTGTTTATGAAACTGATTCTTATTAAGGCTTATATGTCCACATCAATAAAATGATTGTTATAGGTAGAGGGTGAGAGGGCGCCGCTTCGGAGAATGGTCTCTACTAATTTCCGAAGCGGCGCCCTCTTACCCGCGTTGGTACGACAAGAAGCTACGGTAAAGACCCCTCTTTGATAAGAGCGTACTTCTCGCCTCACGAGCAGTTCTAGATACAACATAGCATAACTTATTAACTTATGTCAATCAATTAAACCTATTATGGACCAGTCCATGTAGCAATATAGCAACAAGCATCTTGAAATTAAACTTAACAAGGCATACTTATTCAAGGAGTCTTTATTACATAAGTGTTTAATACGATATATTTTGTATTGTATTGTTCTAAGAAACTTACGCTAATTTTTTTTTTTTTTTTTTTAATAATTTATAAACCAGCGCTTGACAGCAATCCCGCCTGATGGTAAGCAGTGACGCAATCGTTGATGGTAAAGCGCACTAGTTTATTAAGAGCCTATTCACTCTAGCCTTGAAGACACTCAAATTGTAGTCCGACGGAAACACCGCCGCCGGCAGATTGTTCCAGTCCCTCGACGGTATAAAGGAGGAGGCGAAACGCTTCGTCCGGATCGTAGAGGTGTTAACAACATAAGGGTGGAAACTCGCCGTACGATGGGTCGTCCGATGGTGGAACGGAGATGGGGGAATTAAATCGTGCAATTCCCTCGCACACTCCCCAAAATGTATCCTATAGAACACCGAAAGACTGGCTACTCTACGCCTGTGCTCTAGTCTCTGGAGACCAACTCGAGTTAAATCAGGGTCACCAATCAGCCTCTTCGCACGCCTCTCCACTGAATCCAAAGTGGCCAGGTGACACATAGCAGCACCAGCCCAAATGTGGCTGCAGTACTCCACACACGAACGGACTTGCGCTTTGTACAACATTAGAAGCTGCCCTGGTGTGAAGTACTGCCGGACCTTTGCGATAACGCCAAGTTTTCTGGCAGCCACCTTGGCCTTGGACTCAACGAACAGCTTAAAGTTAGGGTTCGAGGAAATCTCAACACCCAAAAGCTGAAAGCGGTCGGTACACGGTCGGTCCAAGGATACATTCCGAAAAGTAGGAGCCAAGGTGAACGGGCTCCTTTTGGCGGTGAAAAGACTCGCCTGCGTTTTGGCGGCATTGAATGCTACAAGATTGGCATTGCCCCATTCGGAGACTGCCTGAAGTGCAACACTCGTTCGCTCTACCATGGCCTCTCTTTCGGACCGGATTGATTCCCTACTAGCCCGAGCATCCGGCAGGTATCTCTCCACAACTGTACTGTCATCTGCATACCCATAGATACCGGGCATCAGCAGATCGTTTATTTGCAGCAGAAACAGAGTTGCGGAGAGAACAGACCCCTGAGGAACACCGGCATTAGTCGACATGGGCTCAGATGAGCATCCGTCGACAACAACTCGGAGGGACCGTTCAGTTAGGAAGTCTTTTACCTAGCCTAGTCTAGCCTAGTCAGGCTAGGGGAAATGCCGTACGCTGGAAGCTTACTCAAAAGGCCAGCGTGCCATACCCGGTCGAAGGCCTTCGAGACATCAAGGGAGACAGCAATCGCTTCAAAAAAATAAAATGAATTCATAGTTTCTGGGAAAATAACAACTCTTGGGAGGACAGAATCGTCACTGTTTAACTTACCACGTTAAAATAAGTCTTATTTGCTAGTAATTCTATAGATAAAATACCAGGAGACTAAAACTTATTTTAGCGAAGTAATTTAATCTCGTTCCCACTTATCTTCACACCCCGCAGTTAAAGGCTAAAGAAGACACACATCTCAGCTATTCAAAGACAGTACATTTTCCAGATTTCCATTACGATAGCTCAGCCTGGAGTCAGGAGTTATAACCTGTAAATGTGCCAAGTAAAGCCACACTCCATTAGAAGTAATCAGTTTCATTGGAAGACGTATCAAGGCATTATTTAGTGAACTGACGATATGGAAGGTTAATAGTGTTCTTCTTTATGGGTACTATTGAATTAACGGTTGATTTGGCTCTTTACTGTTATTTTTATTTAGTGATATAGGAAACACTTTTTTAATGTGATGTTAATTCTCCTGGAATCATTTATACTTTGAAAAAAAATTTAGTATAAATATAATGAGTATCTAAATTATTCTTGACATGATGAAGGAATGATCATTATCGAAATCAAAAGTTATCGAAGGACTGGATCAATTTGCCTGCGGCGGTCTTCTGTCTGATGGCAATGGAAGTGTTCTTAAGGCTAGAGTGAATAAGCTTTCAATAAACCAGCGCGGTTTACTATCAACGATTGCATCACTGCTAACCATCAGGAGGGATCGCGGTCGAGTACTAGTTTATAACGTTTAAAAAAAAACTATCCCGGTTGTAAAATGACGGGGCTAATTTCAGGAATGATAGCTATTTTATCTGTTTATGAGCTGTTTTATGTGTAACGACAGATTTAGTATAGGCTGTACCTACGTCCATTAGTTTTATGAGCAATCGAGATTTTATTATACGGTTCGCTTCTGCGTGTGTTCGAATGTCGACAAAGTTTTAGAACTAGCTTGGATTCCATATTTTACCACTTCGTCGATTTTTTTTTGTTTTGAGAGTTCCTATGAGTTTAATAGAAACATTGACCATTTTGAAAATTTGCTTCACTGTCTGCAAAGCAAACTTTTAGCTTTTATTTATAAAATGAAGAAGTTTGCACCGAGTCATGGAATGCATGGTACGATGGCTAGATGATCTATTAAAAGCGTCTAAACTCATTTTTCTTATGGATCCGATTAATTACATCTACGCACAAGAAGGTCAACATCGCAAAGACTGGTGCAGCAGTGCAATCTTTGTTAATAATTTGGTAACTGTGGACTGTGATTTTAAGACATGTTTGGAATGTAATAAAGTATGTAAATAGATAAAAAATAACATATACACTAATAATAAAAGGTGGTAACACCAACGTCGTTTCAATAATTTTAAGATAATTAATATTTTTATACTTATTGTGAAACTCTACAACCGAAGTCCTAATAAATTTAAAGAGTCTCGTACCAGGAGATTGTAGAAAGTTGAAATTAAAGAAGAATCCTCGGTGGTAGGCCATAACACCGGCCACCGGCAGAAGTTACCACCCACCAGACAAAGCCTTGCCGCCAAGCGATTTGTCGTGTTCCGGCATGATGTCTGGTGAAGCCGTACGGAGGACGGGTCTGAGCAGTTGTGTTGCGATGTGTGCCGGGTACGATGCGCCTAATGTTGTTGTGTTGGGAGTTTGGTCGTGGAGGGTCTTCAGATCAATCTCCCTTTGGCGCAGCATCGTTGGTCGTGTTGTTGGGTTTAACATTGCATCACCTCGCTCAACTGCCGTCTTGCTTCCTATTCGCTCAATTTTAGTGAATAGGTTCTTAATAAACTAGCGCGCTTTACCATCAACGATCACATCACTGCTTACCATCAGGCGGGGTTGCGGTCAAGCGCTAGTTTATAATTATTAAAAAAAAAAAAAAAGATTTTGCATTTTTTATATATTTTATATGTTTAATTTAAACCCCCAAAAACTCTTTTGAAATTAGTATCTACTTTTGATCTGTACAATGCTTAATTATACAAAAATTTCAAACTCCGTGTTTTAAATCAACGGATTTCATAGAGATCATAACTTTCTCAACAACGGTAGTCTCAAAGACGGCGCTATTTTGACAGTTGCCATTCCAGTGTATGGGAACTATCAAGAGCTGTACGTAGTTTACAATAAGTTTAAAATCTTTGCTTCTGTTTTACATTATTTTCTTATGTCACGAGACACTAACAATTTCTCCTGTATCTTAAGTGTGCTTACAAACATATAATATATAAATTCACAAACAGCCAGCTAATGTACATGTGTTCACTTCAACTTCGTCGTTGGTTTTTACTGCCATCAATTCGGTCCAGAATTTTTTTGAAATTATATAATATTATTCACACTGATTACATCAAAAATTTCCTACTAATTTGAATTTTATCCCATCGGCTTCCATTGAATCATCCTTTCTGACTCGTTATTAGACTTAACTCTGTAGAAATGATTATAACGAAATAACTTAGTAAACCAGCAGCCCAAGCAAGACGACAATTACCAGAGATAACAAAAAGCTTGACAATTAATTTTACGGCGGGGCTAGTTTAATAGTTCTCGTTGATTACCTTAATTGGGGAATTATGATCGGTGACTGAAAATGACGTTGAATATTTGAAGCGTATTCGAATTTTTAGGAAAGAGGTAGGTAGATAATTATAAATAACATGCTCAGCATAGTCAGGCGAAACAGTGACAGGATGATGGCATGGAGTCATCCATGTCATCATTCTGTCACTCTTTCGCCAAACGGATGAAGACATTATTTTTTATTTTATTTTGCGGAGGAAAACAAACAATAAAAAATGCACAATCCACTAAGTTTCCATAGTTTACTTAAATTTTAAGATACAGAGTCGGAAAGATAATACATGCATACAATAGTAAATTTAATCTAGGTATTCCCAAACAATTCCATAAGATGCATAACAATTTGTTTATGAAACTGATTCTTATTAAGGCTTATATGTCCACATCAATAAAATGATTGTTATAGGTAGAGGGTGAGAGGGCGCCGCTTCGGAGAATGGTCTCTACTAATTTCCGAAGCGGCGCCCTCTTACCCGCGTTGGTACGACAAGAAGCTACGGTAAAGACCCCTCTTTGATAAGAGCGTACTTCTCGCCTCACGAGCAGTTCTAGATACAACATAGCATAACTTATTAACTTATGTCAATCAATTAAACCTATTATGGACCAGTCCATGTAGCAATATAGCAACAAGCATCTTGAAATTAAACTTAACAAGGCATACTTATTCAAGGAGTCTTTATTACATAAGTGTTTAATACGATATATTTTGTATTGTATTGTTCTAAGAAACTTACGCTAATTTTTTTTTTTTTTTTTTTAATAATTTATAAACCAGCGCTTGACAGCAATCCCGCCTGATGGTAAGCAGTGACGCAATCGTTGATGGTAAAGCGCACTAGTTTATTAAGAGCCTATTCACTCTAGCCTTGAAGACACTCAAATTGTAGTCCGACGGAAACACCGCCGCCGGCAGATTGTTCCAGTCCCTCGACGGTATAAAGGAGGAGGCGAAACGCTTCGTCCGGATCGTAGAGGTGTTAACAACATAAGGGTGGAAACTCGCCGTACGATGGGTCGTCCGATGGTGGAACGGAGATGGGGGAATTAAATCGTGCAATTCCCTCGCACACTCCCCAAAATGTATCCTATAGAACACCGAAAGACTGGCTACTCTACGCCTGTGCTCTAGTCTCTGGAGACCAACTCGAGTTAAATCAGGGTCACCAATCAGCCTCTTCGCACGCCTCTCCACTGAATCCAAAGTGGCCAGGTGACACATAGCAGCACCAGCCCAAATGTGGCTGCAGTACTCCACACACGAACGGACTTGCGCTTTGTACAACATTAGAAGCTGCCCTGGTGTGAAGTACTGCCGGACCTTTGCGATAACGCCAAGTTTTCTGGCAGCCACCTTGGCCTTGGACTCAACGAACAGCTTAAAGTTAGGGTTCGAGGAAATCTCAACACCCAAAAGCTGAAAGCGGTCGGTACACGGTCGGTCCAAGGATACATTCCGAAAAGTAGGAGCCAAGGTGAACGGGCTCCTTTTGGCGGTGAAAAGACTCGCCTGCGTTTTGGCGGCATTGAATGCTACAAGATTGGCATTGCCCCATTCGGAGACTGCCTGAAGTGCAACACTCGTTCGCTCTACCATGGCCTCTCTTTCGGACCGGATTGATTCCCTACTAGCCCGAGCATCCGGCAGGTATCTCTCCACAACTGTACTGTCATCTGCATACCCATAGATACCGGGCATCAGCAGATCGTTTATTTGCAGCAGAAACAGAGTTGCGGAGAGAACAGACCCCTGAGGAACACCGGCATTAGTCGACATGGGCTCAGATGAGCATCCGTCGACAACAACTCGGAGGGACCGTTCAGTTAGGAAGTCTTTTACCTAGCCTAGTCTAGCCTAGTCAGGCTAGGGGAAATGCCGTACGCTGGAAGCTTACTCAAAAGGCCAGCGTGCCATACCCGGTCGAAGGCCTTCGAGACATCAAGGGAGACAGCAATCGCTTCCCCATTTTTCTCGAGGGCCTCGCCCCACAAGTGAGTGGCATACACTAGTAGGTCTCCAGTTGACCGATTGCGGCGAAACCCGTACTGTCGGTCACTGAGGAGATCGTTACCTTCCAGGTATCCCAAGAGGCGCGAGTTCAATACACGCTCCATAATTTTGCAAAGTATGGAGGTGATCGAAATCGGCCGATAGTTGGTAGGATCGGCACGACTACCCTTTTTGGGTACGGGCTGCACGTTTGCAAGCTTCCAGGACTTGGGCACTATACCAGTCCCAAATGAGAGGCGATACAAGCGTGTCAATACAGGAGACAACTCGGGCGCACATGCTTTAAGAACAATCGCTGGTATACCACCCGGACCACTAGCCTTATTCACGTCCAGACGATACAGTGCTCTCAGAACCTCCTTGTTCCGAATGCCTACCTCAGGCATTGAAGTACCGCATTGGGGTAAAATAGGTGGAGTAGCACTGCCAGTATCAAGACGCGAATTATGGGCAAAGAGAGATGCAAAGAGACCTGTTTTCTCTCTCGCCGTATGAGCCAGTGTTCCATCAGGCCTAACCAGCGGAGGCAGTGTGGGCTGACAGAAGTTCGCCTCGACCGATTTGGCAAGGGACCAAAAAGATCTGCTACCGGAAGGCTGCGCAGATACTTATTGCCAATATGGGTAATACGGTCGAAGCGAGCCTTCTTTAGCGCCTTTTTGTAGGACTTGGCAGGACGGTTAAAGGCTCTCTTCTTTGAGCTTAGATCCGGAGCTCCGCGGTCACGAGCGTCAACCCAGGTGAGAAATGCCGTCTGCTTACGCTGTTCGGCTTGGGCACAATCGGCATTGAACCATGGGCGAGCCGAGCCAACGACGGGCACGTCATTATAGGGAATAAAATATTCCATAGCTTGACGCACCACATCGGTTATAGAATCCGCACAGCTCGACCGATTGCTAGAAGAGAAGCCAACGATAAGACGCAAAGAAATGGCGCATCTCATCCCAATCTGCTGACCTGTATCGCCACATTCGCCGTTCACCACGAGAGTCGTGATCTGGTGGGGAGAAGGACGATACAGACTTCACCAGACAGTGGTTTGAAGTTCCCAACGGTGAGGAAACTGTTACAACACATCTGTCCGGAGCAGTGGTCAGCAGAAGGTCCAGACAATTGGCAGTATGACCAACTACATCATGCACCCCAGTCGCTTGCTCTACCAGCTGGGAAAGGCCCATTGAAAGCGCGAAGTTTCGCGCTTCTCTCCCAGCGTGGTCGGTCCTCTGGTACGGGAAAAGCCAGTCCTGATGGCAGGCGTTGAAGTCCCCCAGAGCGACGAAATGTGCGTCAGGGTGCCGGTGCAGTGCATAGTCAGCAGCCTCACTGAGGTGGTGCCCTAGAATCTAGGGCATTACAGTCATAGTTGATGGATAGTACCTAATTTATCTAAGGCCTACAAACTTATTTACTGTAGGCGAAGAAGTCTCACAATGTGTAATCAAAACATCCATTACCGTAATTCACTTTAGTACTAGAGGAGATATAAGTGGAGCTCAATGGAAGAAACACACTAGCATACCTATCTACAGGTATCAATTTGCCTATTCTGTGAAAGTCACACTAGGAAAACACTATGAAGTACCCAAGATTGAGCTGTCAATATTGTCAAGCTTTGATAATACTAGCAAGTTCATAAATATTATCCCATATATTTTATTACTCAAGTTACTACTATAAAGCTACTACTAATCAGCAGCAATTCAGTCTCCTTCCTCTCCGCTTACAGCTCCAGAGTGTTAGTACCCAGCGTCTGCGGAAGATGCCAGCGTCTCCGGAAGATCTCAGCTTTCCTGACCCCCACACCTCCCAATTCAACCTTCCTAAAACTGTCGCCCCTCTCCCCGCCCTTGATTATAGCTGTGAGCTCTTTCACAAGTGATTCCGACGAAGCATAGTGGCCTCGATCCACGGCCTAACTCCACGACATCTTAAGGATTTACTGAGTTCAGGTAATGCTGTTGAGCCATTTTAGAAGAAGGTTGCAGTCGTTATTAAATTTTATTTAAGAAACCCACCGAAGCTCAACAAAAAAATGCAAACCTCCCAAACTATAATAAACAGTCGAGACCGCAGCTCCGTCCTCGATTTCATAGATTCATTCATTAAATATACTAATATACTCTACTCTGAAGCTGTACGGAGGACGGGTCAGAGTAGTTGTGTTGCGATGTGCCCCGGGGACGATGAGCCAAATGTTGTTGTGCCGGGACTTTGGTCGTGAAGGGCCTCCAGATCAATCTCCCTCTGGCGCAACATCGTTGGTCATGTTGGGTTTAACATTGCATCATCTCACTCGACTGCCGCCTGCATTCCTATTCACTCAGATTTTTTTTTTGTGTGAATAGGGTTAATGAACTAACGCGCTTGAACATCAACGATTGTAACTCTGCTTACCATTAGGCGGGATTGCGGACAAGCACTAGTTTATAATTATTAAAAAAAAAAAAAGTATAGTTACTAATACTCTTTATTTGTCGAAACTTACCTTTAATACTACAGTGAAGTTTGTTTTTTTTTTATATAAATTATAAACCAGCGCTTGACCGCAATCCCGTCTGATGGTAAGCAGTGATGCGATCGTTGATGGTAAAGCACGCTAGTTTATTAAGAGCCTATTCACTCTAGCCTTGAAGACAGTCAAATTGTAGTGTGACGGAAACACCGACGCTGGCAAATTGTTCCAGTCCCTCGATGTACGCGGTATAAAGGAGGAAGCAAAACGCTTTGTCCGGATCGCAGTGGTGTCAACAACGTAAGGGTGGAAATTCGCCGTACGACGGGTCGTCCGATGATGGAACGGAGATGGGGGAATTAAATCATGCAATTCCCTTGCACACTCACCAAAATGCATCCTATAGAAGACCGAAAGGCTGGCTACTCTACGCCTGTGCTCCAGGCTTTGGAGACCGTTTCGAGTTAAGTCTGGGTCGCCAATCAGCCTCTTCGCACGCCTCTCCATCGAATCCAAAGTGGCAAGGTGACATTTCGCAGCACCAGCCCAAATGTGGCTGCAGTACTCCACACACGAGCGGACCTGTGCTTTGTACAAATTGATACAGAAATTGTGATTTTTTGAAGCGTTCGATTAGTTTTTTTTTCTGCTGAGACTAGCACTGTTTTGCAAATCGAGTTGAGGAACCGTATTTTACTAGACTTTGTTGCACCCTTAAAAGAAAAATATTTTTTTATTTTGATCGGCGGTGTTTCCGCCTGACAACAATTGAAGTGTCTTCAAGGCTAGAGTGAATAGGCTCTTATTAAACTAGCGCGCTTTACCATCAATAATTGCACTAGTTACTACCTTTGATAAGTAATACGTCGGTATCTTTGTCTATTCTGTGTTTTCTTGTCTTTTTAATAATAACTTAACCATTTATAACACTAAAGAATAAAAACAAATAAAAGCAGTAGTTAAATCAAAAAATGTATGTTCCCAAAATCGAAACATTTTATCGAAACATTTGTTGAGAATTCTTTCTCGTTTAATATTTTAAAATCCATAATATTTACCAATACGTTTTGAATTAAGCCTGGGTCTATAAGAATTAAAAAAAATATCTACTTTGTTATTTATATATCTACGTTTTTCAATAGAAGCTGTCTTTTCTCCACAGCTGTCGGTTGAATAATGTGAAGCATGAATACTACTTTAAAATTCAATAGGTATTTGAATTACCTTGAGCAAGCTGTCACGTAGCGAAATAGGGGATTACGAATGAAACATTAAAATGGCAGCTTCTCGTAAGTTTGGGTTTATTTTTCGAAATAAGGGCTCTCAATATTTGTTCTTTGGTTACCTATTAAAATACGTAGACATAATAGGTAACGTATGCTTATGTACCTTGGAGGTTCATAAGAATATGTTACTTAATTTCTGCCCTAACCGGTGTCACTGAAAGAATTGCTTTTATTCTTGGCTTTTTTTTGTGGCTTGCAGAGCAAACAGCATGTAATGAAGACAACTATAGTTCTGAATTTAGCCACGTACAAAAAGATTCTTGTGCAAATGTGTAACTATTTTGCCTGAGTATCAAAAGTACTCTACTTACTAGTTTAGTAAGCAAATTATGCCGCAACACTATTGTTGAAGGAAAAAAAAATAAGCTCTGTTCATTGAAAGGCAGCCAGCCTACGACTTATCATTCCATATCTCAGTTTTTGATACGTTTATATAAAAAAAAACTCTTAAAGAAAGCGATTTTTTTGTAGTGTGGCACTAAAATTCTTTGATAATTTTATTTCACAATAATGGCAGATATCGCCAATGACAGTTTAAAAAGAGGGCCGCGTGAACCGTCTACGAGGTAGGTTTTAGGCAAAGTCTTAAAGTGGCCACTATGCTGCGATTTTCACTGCTCTTTATGAATTATTCACTGAACGCACTTTTTGCACTATACATAATTTAAAAGTCCAATGAAAAACCGACCAAGTGCGTGTCGGACACACGCACAAAGGGTTCCGTACCATTGATTTATGAAATTAAAGGATTAAAGTTATTTTGTATGAAAAATTACGCGGTAATAAGCGGTTTAGGATTTACGAGGTATCAAAAAAAAAACTACTTACTAGATCGCGTTCAAAACTATTTTCGTTAGTAGTTTTTATAGCAATGTATAGGTATCATATGTTTTTTTTTTAGATTTTTCATTTTCTTATTGTAGAAGTTAGAGGAGGGGGGACCAACTTTTTGCCACTTTGGAAGCGTCTGTCACGCAAACTATTCGGTTTAGAAAAAAAAAATTCTAGAAACCTCGATATCATTTTTGAAGACCTATCCAAAAATGCCCCACACGTATGTGTTTGATGAAAAAAAAAAATGAGTTTCAGTTCTAAGTATGGGGAGCCCCCAATATTTATTATTATTTTTTTATTTTTGCATCAAAGCCTTAATGCGGTTCACAGAATTCATCTACCTACCAAGATTCAACAGTATAGCTTTTATAGTTTCGGAAAAAAATGGCTATGACATACGGACGGATAGACGGACAGACGGACAGACAGACATGACGAATCTATAAGGGTTCCGTTTTTTGCCATTTGGCTACGGAACCCTAAAAATGAGCGTGACACTCATTTTAGCTTTCTCAAGCGCTTCTCAATCATACTTTTCCCTCTCTTGTAGACATCTTTGCGGAAGGCGAAATACGAGTAATGGGTAAGTTCAAAGAGCAATTTACTCCTTTCAAGAATCTGGGCTACTAGATTTCTGAAGACTCTCTCCATTGCCCTTTGAATGACAGTGAACTTTCTTACAAGGCCCATTGTTAGCGACTACGTCTCAATTCCATAAGTCATCATTGTCAACACACACTGATCGAAGACAATTGTCTTGAGACACTGCGCTATTTCGGATGAGAAGATTCTACGTAGCTTCCCGAAAGCAGCCTAGACGAACTCGTCTAGGCTGCTTTCGGGAGGTCAATCCAACTGGATTGACTTCTTTCTCGAAGTTGGACCTTCCAAACTGGATAGTTTGTTCCAGGTATACGCAACTGTCAACAACTTTGAAAACAGAGTCTCCAATCTTTATAGGAGTTGGTACAATATGGGCATTTGGCATGAGTTTTGTTTTGTCCATGTTTATTTTAAGACCGACTCGCTTGGAGGCTCTACTGAGGTCTTCGAGCATTGTGCTCAGGTCCTGTGTGGTCTCAGTCATGACTTCGATATCATCAGTAAACCGAAGGTGTGTAATGTACTCGCCATTGATGTTGATGCCCAGACCTTTCCATTTCAAAACCTTGAAGATATCTTCCAATGCAGCGGTAAACAGTTTCGCCTCCGTGTCTGACACCACGCTGCAGAGGTATTGGTTTCGAGGTCTGGTCCTGTATTCGGACTAAAATGGTGGCGTTTTCATACAAACCCTTCAGCGCTTCAATATACCGATAGTCTCCTTGGCACCGCCGGAGAGATTGCAGTCCCGCCCAGGTCCCTCGATCGAATTAAAGACTTTTTCGTAGTCCATATACGCCAAGAAAAGGGGTAGGTTATACTCCTCGGTCTTCTGTATAACCTGCCGCAGCGTATGTATGTGATCTACAGTGCTGAAGCCCTTTCAGGAACCGGCTTTTTCGGGAGGCAAGAAGTCGTCAAACCTGCAGGCAAAACGATTCGTGAAGACTCTCGAAAATAAGTTATAGATATGACTCAGAAGTGAGATGGTGTGGTGAAAAGGGTGTTGTCACCCTATTTTAAAAAGAGTACTACCACACTTCTGCGCCATGTGCCTGTGGCGTTTTTTCCTTGACTATGACGGAATTAAATAGCTTCTGAAGGGCCCTAAGGATCGGTTCACCACCCGCCTTCAGCAGCTCAGCCGTTATTCCGCCATCGCCCAGCGCCTTGTTGTTTTTATGCTTTTTTTAAAATAATTATAAACTAGTGCTTGACCGCAATCCCGCCTGGTGATAAGCATGATGCAATCGTTGATGGTAAAGCGCGCTAGTTTATTTAGCCTATTCACTAAAAAAACTTAGTGATGCTTTGTTAAACTCAACAACACGACCAACGACGCTGCGCCACAGGGAGAATGATCTAGAGATCCTCCACGACCAAACTCCCGACAACACATTTGGCGCATCACAATTGCCACACATCGCAACACAACTCTCAGACGCGTCGTCCATACGGCTTCACCAGACATCATGCCGGAACATGACGAATCGCTTGGCGGCAAGACTTTATCTGGTGGGTGGTAACTTCTGCCGGCAGCCGAAGTTATAGCCTACCACCGAGAAAAGCTGTTTTAGTGCCAATCGAATCTCCAGCAGGCTGACGTCCGGGATATCTTCGGTGTCATGTCAGGTTAATCTTGCTGTGGGGTCTTCAGCAAGATTTAATGCGGGTTTTGCTGTCGAAGTGTAGAGCCGCTCAAAAGCTCGGGTCCGGACGTTATGATCTTGCCATCGTCAGTTTTTTAGCTTGCTTAGCCGGCTATGCCCAATAGTCAGATCTCTTGCGAAAACTTTAGAACGTCTGTTTCGCTCTATAGCCTCCGTTATACGTTCGGTATTATACCGACGTAGATCGCGCTTCTTGGAGGAAGCCTATACCCTAAAAGGGGTTCCTATAGTTAAGATATTTAAGTAAACTAACATAGAATTAATTACAAAATTATTACTAATCTAGAAATAAGAAACTATAAAACAATGTTTTGTCAGATACCTATAGGAAAATAAACAGGCTTAGTATTATTATTATTATTTAGATCGCGCTTCAGAGACTTTGAGGTCCGCTTGTTGAGCTGCCGGTATCTGCAAGCATCACTTGATGAACTGTTATACATACCCAATGTACCCTTTCTGGCTTACCTGGTAGCTTATGCTGCATTCCCGTCAGAGTGCTGACACACCATTCCTCAACACCTCATACATCCATCCCACACTCATAGCCAGTCGTCTTCCATCCTTCATCCCGTGCACTTGTGTACTGCACTCGCGATAATTGTAAAGTAAAATTAAATAAAGTGTATAATTATTTTAGCTAAAAGTGTTTGCCTTTTTTAAAAAGAGTGTCCTAGACCGGATTCTAACATTGGTGGCAGCGTAAAAGGGATAAAAAGTCCTTGGTTTCCTCTGAATTCCCTAAATGTGCCAGTGAAGTGCAGTGAGTGTACAAGTCCACGAAGCGACTCGCATCATCCAGGTGTTTCCCGTACACCTCTCCGGTGAACCTCATAGCCGATCCACTGTGCAGTAAGTGACAAGGAGTAGCGACGCAAGTAGCGTCATCCGTCTCCAGATCCAGCACCGATTTGGCTCAAGGTCAACACCAGTTCCAGTTCCAGTATCCAGAACTCCAGCTCCAGCTCCTGTTCCAGTTCCAGTTCCAGCACAAGCATGAAAAACGCATGTTTGGTGTTTCTGTGAGTTTTGTGATAATTTCCTATAAATCATCAAGTGCTTAAACAAAAGTTCCATCAAATTTACCTTCGACGGCTTATCGCTCATAGCCGCAACATTGTAACGTCATTGCAAATTGTACCGTCTAGACCCGACGCAGTTCCGGTGGGCAGCGATAAGAACAGTTCGACGAAATTTGCCGTGTAGACTTACACATTATAAGCTATACTAATTTTATTTCCAGGGTTTGCTCGTTTCTTTTGCATTATTTTAATATATAAAAATGTCTCAATGTTCCAAGAACGTCAAGGAAGAGTCTAGAGAAGGCTTAACCTTAAATGTAATCCTAAAATTTATTAAACCTTTTGATGGTAACCGCGAAAAACTTAACGCCTTTATAAATAATTGCGACAATGCAATCTCCCTAGCTTCCTCATGTCAACAGGATATAGTATTCAAATATATCATCAGCCAGTTAGACGGCAAAGCCGAAATAGCGTGTTCAATAAAAGAATTTGAAACGTGGCCCTCACTCAGGGATTTCCTACAAAATCAATTCGGAGAGCGAAAGCATTATGCTCAACTTTTAATAGAACTACAAGATTGTAGGCAAGGTGTCCAGGAAAATGTCAGCCAATTCTCACTTAGAGTTGAGACCTGCCTATCACAGCTTCTCACAGAGATCGCTGTTAGCAACCACAAAAAGAGTGAAATTGCTGGTAGGGTAGCCGCTATGGAAGACCTAGCTCTACACACCTTTACTATGGGCCTCAATCCTCGTATCGCTAACATAGTCCGATGTAGGGACCCTAAGAACCTCAATGACGCAATTAATTTTGCTATATCAGAAGAAAAGTTACAACAATACTCCTACAAACAGAATTTAGTCTCGAGAACGTTGCGTGGTAACGACACAAACGTTAGACCGAATAGATCCGGTAAATTCAATAATTACCAAAATCAGAGACCTCCAACGAGTCAACAAGCTCCAAAAGACCTGTTCTGTCGATATTGCAAAAACACAGGACATCTTTTAGAAAATTGTAAACTCCGCGATTACAATAATAAAAACTTCAACAATAAAAAATCCTCTAATTCTGATATCCAACCAAGCAAGTCCTTTAAACCCCAAATAAATACCATAACCGAAATCGAAGGTTATGACACTGTCGATGAACCTAATTTAAACTAAATGAAGTCCCGAATAGGTGTCGCACGGGACAAGCAGTAGCCTCAATAGACGACACCAATACCCACACAATGACCCATGGACATGGTAAAAATAAGCCCAAAACTCGAGGTCATTCAACTAGAATCAAGCAACAGGGTAACCAGCCCCAAATCGTAGATTCTAATGTTTCCCTTAAACCGCATGTTGTCAAGCAACAGGGTAACCAGCCCCAAATCGTAGACAACACAATTAGGATCAAGCAACAGGGTAACCAGCCCCAAATCGTAGATTCTAATATTTCCCTAAAACCGCATGTTGTCAAGCAGCAGGGTAACCAGCCGCAAATCGTAGACAACAAAACTAGGATCAAGCAACAGGGTAACCAGCCCCAAATCGTAGATTCTAATATCTCCTTAAAATCGAATGTTGTCAAGCAACAGGGTAGCCAGCCCCAAACCGTAGACTGCATCGTAAATCCTGTAAATGAAGAAAACATTAATAAAACCATATTTGAATTCACACAAAATATATCCAACAAATACTTACCTTACATACAAGTAAAATCTCCTGTGTCTTCTAAAGATCTTTTACTCCTCGTTGATACTGGTGCATCCTTAAGCATAATAAAAACATCAGTTATCGACCATATGCCTCCAATTAATGAATTGATAAAATATAAAATAAAAGGTATAGACTCATCTACCGATAGTCCCTTAAGCACGTCGGGACAAATTCCTGTAACTCTAAGTACCCACGATGATACCCAGAGTGACTGTAAACAGTTAACTCATATATTCAACCTAATAGATGGCATAACCATACCCTATGATGGTATTGTCGGCAACGATTTATTTAATTCCATGAACGGCAAAATCAATTATGAAGAAAGTACATTATATTTAAATAACATCAACTTTCCTATGTACTTTAATGAACCCGTCTACACAATAGCAGCGCGTAGCGAAACAATAATAGAATGTACAGTTGCAAATCCAGAGATCGGAGAAGGATTAATAATCGATCAACACTTAAACAGGAATTTACTAATAGCCAACGGTATGGTTAAAGTAAAGAAAAATAACCGTATTAATATTTCCATCTTAAATACTTTACAAGCACCCGTAAAGATTAATTCTGACCTTCAATTACGTTTAGAACCTTTCCAATTACAAACTTCAATATTTATAGGTACCACGTACAAATCACATACCTTTGATCGCACAGAAGAAGTTCTAAAACAACTTCGCGCGTCCCATCTTAACCCGGAAGAAACTGAAGCATTATACTCAGTCTGTTCCCAATTCTCTGACGTCTTCCATTTACCTGACGATCAGCTGACTTCTACCGATGCGATAGAGCACAAAATCAAATCAACCTCGGATGAACCAATCCATGTTAAAACATACCGATTTCCCGAATGTCATAAAAAAGAGGTTGACTCCCAAATAACTAAAATGTTAGAACAAGGTATCATAAAGCCTTCTATGTCCCCATGGTCTTCACCAATTTGGGTAGTTCCAAAAAAACTTGACGCATCAGGTCAAAGAAAATGGCGTGTGGTAATAGATTACCGCAAGCTGAATGATGTAACCATTGGTGATTCCTATCCAATTCCAAATATAGCAGAAATACTAGACCAACTAGGCAAGAGTAAATACTTCAGCACGTTAGATTTAGCATCTGGCTTTCACCAGATTAATATGTCTGCTGAAGAATCTCCAAAAACAGCATTTTCAGTCCCAACAGGACATTACGAGTTCACTCGCATGCCATTTGGACTCAAAAATGCTCCGTCTACCTTTCAGAGGTTAATGAACTCTGCCTTATCTGGGCTCCAAGGCATACAATGCTTCGTTTATCTTGACGACATTGTTATATATTTCTATGACCTTAACTCTCACGTTAATAACCTAACAAATGTGTTTGGCAGACTCCGTCAATTTAAACTTAAATTACAACCTGATAAATGTGAATTCTTAAGAAAGGAAGTTTCATACCTAGGTCATGTCATTACTGACAAAGGCGTAAAACCAAATGCTGCAAAAGTAAGTGCAATACTTGATTTTCCTGTCCCTAAAACTCCCAAGGACGTCAAGTCTTTCCTTGGATTTGTTTCCTATTATCGTAGATTTATTCCCGACTTATCCAGTATCGCAAAACCATTAACAAACCTACTAAAAAAGAATGTAGACTTTGTATGGTCAAACGAACATCAATTAGCCTTTGAAATCTTAAAAAACAAACTTATGACGGCACCACTATTAATATATCCTGACTTTTCTAAACCATTTATTTTAACTTGTGATGCATCAAACTATGCAATCAGCTCCATTCTCTCCCAAGGCGAAATAGGAAAGGACAAACCAATCGCCTACGCATCTCGTACACTTAATAAAAGTGAGTGTACCTATAGCACAACGGAAAAAGAACTACTTGCGATTCTTTTTGGTTGTAAAACCTTCCGCCCATATCTTTATGGTAGAAAATTCCTGATCGTGACTGATCATCGCCCCTTACGTTGGCTCTTTAACCACACTGATCCCAGTAGTAAACTCCAAAGGTGGAGATTAAAACTAGAGGAATATGAATATGAAATAGTATACCAAAAAGGAAAATTGAATAATGCTGCTGATGCATTATCGCGTTATCCTCCAAGTAAACCTGTTAATGCCATAGATCCTCTACCTAGCACTTCAAGGCAAAATCTAAACTCCCCTGACTTCGACAAAACGATAGATTCAGACGATTTAGTCCAACTTGAAGACCTCATAGATCCACTTGCCTCACCCACTAGCTTACCAGAGTTAGGTAACCTTGACGACCTAGATAATATATCTAACCGAAATATAACATCACCTACTGATCACCTAAATCCAATCGATAATCAAACCCCGAGTAGTCCTGCTACCCTAGATGGCAACTACTCAGATTTCCTTAAGACTATCTCTAAAGATTTCGATTCCAATGTAACCATTATAGAACATAATGAAAGTTTATCTAAAACAGATAAAAAATATATTATCATTCCTACATCTATAGATATGGATGAATCCGTCCCTTATGTCCAAGAAGTCATATCTAATATTCCTAATTTGAGTGAATTTTCCTTACTAGAAAGAACCTTATACACTTTCCTCAAATACGAAACTGAAAACAAAACGTATTACTTCCTCTTTACTAAAGTCAATCATTTTGACACCTGTTCTTATGAAGATATCTATAAAAGCCTGAAATCTGTAAGAAATCAGCTAATAGTTAGTCTTGCGGATCAAAATAATCCTGAAATAGCCATCTCAGACTTTAGTAATCCTTTTGATAGTCATCAATACCTAAAGGTCTACAATATTATTTTATATTTGTTCCACAATTCAGATATAAATGTGCATAATCATGAAAGAAAATCATGATATTCCCATTGCCGGTCATTTAGGTTCCGCTAGAATGATAAAACGTATCCAGGAAAAGTATTACTGGAAAAATATGCGATCAGACATAGAAAACTATGTGAAAAAATGTTCACAATGTCAAACCAATAAAGCCCTTAGAAAAGTTAATCGTGCTCCCATGCAGATTACATCTCTTTCCACTCGTCCTTTTGAACGTGTAGCATTAGACATCGTAGGTCCATTACCGGAAGCCGGTAACGATAAGTTTAGGTACATCTTAACACTTCAAGATGACCTCACCAAATTTTCAACTGCATATCCAATCACCAACACTACAGCAGAAGAGTCATGTGAATGTTTAGTTCATTTTATCACCTTATTTGGAATACCTAAAACAATTTTAACAGATCAAGGAACTAATTTCACAGCTGAACTTTTTAAACAAACTTGCAAGCTGTTAAAAATCAAACAGTTGTGGAGTACCCCTTATCATCCTCAGACTCAAGGCGCTCTTGAAAGGAGTCATTCTACTCTTAAAGAATACCTAAAATCCTATGTTAATGAAGAACAAAATAATTGGCATCGTTTTGTATATACAGCTATGCTTTCCTACAACTCCGCCATTCATACAACTACTCATTACTCTCCTTACGAACTCGTATTTGGAAATAAACCCTACATACCAGATTCTATCTACGAAGAAACTGCAGGCGTAACTTATCCTGATTATGTTCGCGTACTCCAGAACAGACTTAAATACTGTAGAGCTAAAGCTATAGAACACATACGAAAGTCTAAAGAAAATTCAAAAACCTACTACGACACTCGTACAAAACCAATTAAATACAAGATCGGTGACCTTGTCTATCTTAAAAATCATCTACGGCTTCGGAAAGCTCTTTCACCAATATGGAAAGGTCCGTACAAAATAGTCAAAATACACGGAAATAACACCGCATCACTCCTAATAAATAGACGACATGTCAAATATCATTTTGACGAAATGAAACTACATACCAGCAATAGCACATAATATACTATGTACAGTCCAGTAATTTACAATCACTTTCCATTCCAGAATTGGATACATTTATCCGTCCCTGGCATCAAACAGTCAAAGATATATCCAACCAGCATCCGACAACGCAGGCATATATTTCGACCCAATTGGCTCTCTAAAAACTACTGATGATACATTAGATATTATTATTCCTATAGACATATCTTTTATCCAACCGCATCTAGATAACATAAGAGACATTCTAGGAACTTCGAAATATTTATGTAAACAGAGTAATGCATATTACGAAAATGAATGTAATTATATGTTTCAACCATTGTCATCTCGTTACTATGATATAGCAAGAGATTTTGATTCTATATCTCATCTTATGTCTAAATCTAATAAAAGAGCAGCTTGGTTTGCTGGAATCGGTTCCGTTATTAAACATTTGTTTGGTAATATGGATGAAAGTGACGCCATAAAATATAGCGACGCCATCCAAACCTTAGAAAGTGATCAATCTAAATTAGCAACTTTAATGAAAGATAACATGTTAGTTACAAAATCTACGTTATCGTCCCTAAAAGAAATAATTGACAAAATTAGTGCAAATGAAGCTAGTTTAAACCATGCTATTGATACTCTAAACCAACATGTAATTAACACTACGTTAGAAGTAGATAAGCTACTTATGAGATCTAAGATATCAGGATTGTCAAATATTTTAGAAAGTACTATGTTAACGTTATCGTTTAAGTTAGAAGATATTATTAATGCTGTTATGTTTAGTAAGTCTAATATATTATGTCCTTCTATTATTACTCCTAAGCAACTATTTGCAGACCTTGTTGATAGTTATAGATTTCTACCTAGTTCTAAGCAATTACCTGTACCTTTAACTTTAGATAATGTCCATATTTTAGAAAACATATCCGATGTATCCAGCTATTATGCAAACAACAAAATAATATTTGTGTTACAAATACCCTTAGTAAATACAAAGGAATTTGATTTATATAATACTATACCTTAACCTATTGAACTTAACAATATGAATAGTACACTATATTCAACAATCATACCATCCACTAAATATATAGGTATAACTAAAGATAAGTCATCCTATTGTAAATTAGATTCACTTAGCTCTTGCAAAGTTATAAATATACAATATTATATTTGTGAAACACCTAGTGTGTATTCCACATCTGCCATTCCCATATGTGAAAGTGAGATTATTTCTAAAGCTCTGACTTCTGTTCCAAGCATTTGTAATACTAAATTTATAAACGGTAATTTTGAAACTTTTCATAAATTACATGCAAACCAATGGATATATATAATAAGCCAAAATTCTAAACTCACAGTAGAATGTAATAATCAAGATCTATCTGAGTTTTCCATCCATGGCACTGGAATACTAACTTTACCAGAATATTGTATTGCTTATTGTAGAGACAATAAATTGATACCTAGACATAGCATTGTAATTAAAATAAAACCAATAATATTACACTTTGAAATAATTAATGATACTTGTTGTAGTCCTACTACTTACCTAAAAGACAAGTTCCATATGTAAACTTAAAAAACATTGATAATCTACATAGATTCACTTTTGATAAATTATAATAAAATAACCGACCAAATTAAAACAAATCTCAACAAAGTTATTGAGAAACCACATATTGTCCTTTATGGTAATTTCTACTCTTATATTACTATTATAATAAGTCTAGTTTTAGTTATTGCTGTATCCCATAAATTGTATCGTTTCTTTAAGAAATTTTATAATTCTAGATGTAAATCCAAACCAAATAATTCCATAGAAATGTCATCTCCTGATCCCGAAGACATACCTGTTCCTCGACTCCGAATGTCCTGAAAACCTGAAAATCCTTTTCAAACCTGGTTCCTTCTTTCCATCGTCAACTTACCCTTTCACCCGTAAGTTTCCTCTTAATCGGGGGGCTGTTATACATACCCAATGTACCCTTTCTGGCTTACCTGGTAGCTTATGCTGCATTCCCGTCAGAGTGCTGACACACCATTCCTCAACACCTCATACATCCATCCCACACTCATAGCCAGTCGTCTTCCATCCTTCATCCCGTGCACTTGTGTACTGCACTCGCGATAATTGTAAAGTAAAATTAAATAAAGTGTATAATTATTTTAGCTAAAAGTGTTTGCCTTTTTTAAAAAGAGTGTCCTAGACCGGATTCTAACAGAACGCAAAACCATCTCACGTCTGTACCCCATGAGCTCGAGAGCTGCTCGGGCTAGTAGGGAATCAATCCGGTCCGAAAGAAAGGCTATGGTAGAGCGTACGAATGTTGTACATAAATTAATTGAGTTCAAACACAAGGTAATTATATACTGTAAATTGTTGAAGAGTTCCCTGAACTGACCTTTGTCTTCACCTCATAACCTATCTAGGCGTAAGGTTCTTATTAATACAAATTAATCAAGCACGAACATAACGTAGCTGCCGTGAATCGTTGAGGAGTTCCCTCGACTGTCTCTCGGCTCCATCATCAGATCTACTGCAGACGTTCATTATTACCCGTACTGTACATACTGTAAATCATTGAGGAGTTCCCTAAACTGACCTTTGTGTTCATCATCAACTCCCTAATGACAGTCACCACCCATCTAGGTGTAAGGTTCTTATCGATACAAATTAATCCAGCACAAACACTAGGTTGCTGCTGTGAATCGTTAAGGAATTCCCTCGCCTGTGTCCCGGCTCCATCATTAGATCTACTCCGGACCCTTATTAAAATGTAGTGCTTTAAAATACCCAATGAAAAAACTTACGAATATACTAGCCGTCCCTACAATTTTTGAAAGTTCCCCTTGATTTCTCTGGTCTTCCACCACCAAACCCTGATGTCTGTATCATAGGACTATCTTGGGAATGTCTTCTTTTCAACAGAAAAAGAATGATCAAAATCGGTTCATAAACGACGAAGTTATCCGCGAACAAACATAAAAAAGCATATATATGGTCGAATTGAGTAACCTCCCCCGTTTTGAAGTCGGTTAAAAATATATATACAAGCAATAATGAATGCATCACAAACTTTTCCACCTTTTCTGACATTTAGCGTAAAAGATAACGATACCCTGAAGGCAGTTTGGAACAAACGAAATGAACTTGCATTTTGAATAGAAGACAAATTTCATCTAATTTAATTGAACTTTTTAACCTATGAGACAGCAATGAGACGGGTGGCAAAAGTTTTTATTATGACGTGAACTAAATACAACTACTAATAAACAACTTGTACTAAACAGAGTTAATACACACATTAAGACGAGAGTGTATTATAAATTAAAAATGAAATCTACTTGTCTCTGTTTACTCGTCATTATCTCACTATGCACAGATATATTACAATATATTATTCAATAAATAAATACATATATATAAATATTATATATATGTCGGAGATCGTCAGTATAATTTTAATAGAAGTTGCTGATTTAATTTACGTAGTAGAGGGGCAAACGCTTGTGACGTTATTTTGTGATGGCGGCACATGGACAGAGTCGCTTTGGAGAGTGGGGTTCGTCGAACGGTCACTTTGCATCGAGACGCGGATCAAGGCACTTCTCCGAACCGAAACTGTCGGTTTGCCTATTCAAATTGTTATTATGAAGATTGGAGGGTATATCTACACGTCGTGCGTTAATTCAAAATCACCCTACGAAATGGAACCTGTACCACCACACCAAGATGCTGTCGACACCCTACCGCTCTGCCGTCACTGTCCCCGACATATATATATATATATATATAATATATATATAAAGAGAACTTCCAATCTTCTTCCAATTTCGTATGAAAATTGAAAAATTTTAGAAGAAAACAAACCTACAAACAAAATATAAACAATAGAGTGTCCCAAAAAATCAAAGTCGTTTTTTTGTAACGCATACCCTCTAATTATATGTGAATGATGCTAAAACGCTAATTGTAAATAAAATTTCATGTACCTAGAACCACAGTAACGTGGCGACTATCGTCGATACATATCAGTACTTGCATACTATGGCACGTCAGAGTTAACGTATCGTAGTGCTTGTTATTACTTGTTTGTTTTATTAGTTAACGCATTGTTATGAGAGATTACGCAGTTCCAAATTTTGGGGGATTTTTTTGATTGGAGATGTAAAACATCAAATCACCTCTAATGGGCAAGTATTGACAGTTTTGTTCTATAATATTCGGTAAGTTAATTTAAGTTTAAATGAAAGCGCGAAATTTACTATTCGTCAGTGCATTATTTATTGGGAAAAGGCACGTATTCCGATTATAGCTTTACCTAACTGTGTTAAGAAACTATTGGCCTTATACCAAGTTTGGCGAGATCTACAAAAGAATGCGACCAAAACCCAAGACATATTCGAACAGCGTAGACAAGAGTTTGTTACAAAGTTGAACAATTTGTTCGACATTGCACACGTCGACACGCTTGGATTAATAAAGATAAATGAAGTTACGGCCTTCTTCCAGCACCAAAGAGAGCCAGGCAGACCTGGTCACTTAGCTGGAGTGGATAAAAAGTTAACCGACAAGGAGGAAAAAACGCGCTTGAGAAAAATAAAGGATCAAAAACGTCAAGCTATTTATGAAGCATCACTAACAGCGTCAACGTCCTCGTATCAAGAAAATTCATCATCTAATTCTGAAGTAATGGATTTACAAGAAAATTTTCCCACCCTGCCAGCAGTCAGATTCTAAAAATACTTCAATGAGAAAAAATTTTGTCACTCCAGAGTTAGTAGCAACTCTAGATAGGTGTAAGTTAAGTATGAGTAATTCTGTGTTTATTATTTAAGCTACTATTGAGGCACCTGGACTCAACATTGACGAATTTCCCATTAGCAAGTCCACCATTCAAAGAATTCGAACAGAGAAACGAAAAGAGCGGACAGAAGCTATAAAAATCAATTTCCAAAACGAGATGCCAGATACTGCTACTGTCCACTGGGATGGAAAACTGTTGCCGGCTTTAGATGTGCGCCAATGTAAAGAGGAACGCCTCCAGATAGTGATTTCACATGGCGATAAGGAATAACTTCTAGTGGTGCCAAAGTTGGATAGCTTTACTAGAACTGAACAGGCACAAGCAGTTTGGGATGCAATTACAGACTGGAATCTAGAAGACAAGGTACTAATTCTTTGCTGTGGTACCACTGCTTCAAATACCGGTCGTATTAATGGAGCCTGTGTGCTTCTACTTCGTTTTCATCAAAAGCAAGGCCTTGTTTAATCGTTTGAAAATTGGAGATAGTTTTCTCAAAGAGTGTCCTACTTCATGGCCAAATAATGCTGCGTTTGTACAATCTAAAAAACAGATGAAGGCACTAAGAGCTGTTAATGATACGGCAGATAAGTTAATGCAAGACTTCCATGGAAAGATTACTGTTGAAGAGGAACAAAAACATTTTTTACTACGTTGCGTACAGGAGCTCAGAGTGTTACCCAGTACCCAGTACCCAGACTGAAAAAAGTTAACTTTGAAAAGAAAATTTTGTAAATAACACTTTTATAATAAATAATTTTCAACTAAATATACAATTAAGGAAAAATAATACTTTATAATTATTGAATAAAAATCAAATTCTAAAATGCCCTTTATATTTTTCATACAAACATTTTGTAAAAAGTTTGACATTAAGTCGGCACGGGTTATCGTTATCCGACCCCAAAGATTTAGAAAAAAATATAAAGGGTATGCATATTTAAATTCGAAAAAAAAATTCACCCTTATAGACTGGGACACCCGAATATACACGTATTGTATATATTTATAATATTTGAATTGTCTGCTGGAAATTAAAAAAAAATTTTTTTTTGTAATTGCTTATGAACGTAAACAACATAAAAAAATATCATTTTGTCTGTTAGTTCCAAATAATCTTCGTTACAGCTGGACTGATTTTGACGGGACTTTACTGGCAGCTGAAAGCCATTATGGCGTAATTTAGAGTAAAACCATGACAACCAACGAATAAAGTCATCAGCACAGCTAGTTTTAAATGAATACATGTAATAGTAATGAAAAGAACTATATTAGGCCCAATTATTTTATTAATTTGATATTGTGCGACTATAATCAAATGCTCCAGAAATGTCAAGTACTGTATTTACGCCGATGACTTCCACTGTATATAATTTTCAGTCTAGATAAATAGGATGGCGCCATAATGATCTAAAAGATTTTTGTACGAATGAATAGAATGTGATGTGTTTGCAGATGAATGGAATAAGATTATGAGAGTAGGTGTATGTTTGGTGTTCTGTGAAAGAAAATATGGGACGAAGTCCATTAACTATTCCATGTTAATTTTTAAGTTATGTGTTTATTTTTATCTTAATTGATGTAATCAGTGTTGTACCATTTTAATTAACTATACATAAATAAATATAAGAATCGCCGCGTGATAGACCACTATCGATCGTTTCAATTGTGTAGACCACCACAATTAAAACGATCGCTGCTATGCCTCCCTGTACTCTCGTACTTAAGGCCGCTGCCTCGAATCTTGCGGGCAGCGGGGCGGCGGCGGCAGCGGCGCGGGAGCCGGGCGGGCATCGAAGACCTATAGTGACGCGCGGTCTGCCCGCTAGTTTCGAGCGCGAGAATACACCGCTCGCTACCCACCACCGCTCCGCTGCCGCACCGCTGTTTTCGAGAACCGGTCCGTTTGATTTTACGCATAAGATCCTGCCGCTCACTCGCCGCCGCCGCCGCCCCGGTGCCCGCAAAATTCGAGGCAGAGGCTTAATAGTGGCGATATTTTTACCTACTATTATACAGAAAATATCTAGAGGTGCGATTTGCCATGGTCAATCATAACTCACAGACATTGAGAATCCTCTGGCGCATAGCGCATTAATTCATGGCAAATGGCTTTAACAAGAAGAAAAATTCAGCACATGTAAAACGAAACCCCATCTTGCATAGCGCACTAATTATGGATACGTACCGACATAGTTTATACAAGGGATTTAGTTTTATCTAATCCCGCTGAAGAAGTGTCCTTCCTTTTATCACTACTGGACAACTATTTTCTATTTTGTCCTCGAATATCAAAATTTCTACGCGGCGTCTTAACAAATGTGAAAATGCGCCTTTCTCAATATGGAGGCATCCTACGAGATAGTTTCATTGTGAAGATGTATGAATGTAAACTTAGTAAAAGCATTATGGATTAATATTTAAGGATTGTACCAGGTGGCGTTTTATAATTTCGGCCTGCCCCAATGGGAAGACTGGTAGTTAGACGTTTTACGACGTTAGACGGTTAGACGGGTAGTTTATATACATAAATGTAACTTCACATCTAATTCAAATAATACAGACAACACAGAGACTGAAGTTGCCTATTACGATCTTTTGGGTTTGCATGTTGTAGGTACTGCGCAGTTTTTAATCCTGGTAATGACTGTCCGCTAAGCATTGTGTGATTTTCCATTAAAACTTTTCAAATGAAAGCCGAGATTAACGTGTGCTCGGCTGAAACAGTAATAGTTGTTTTTATTTGAAAGGATATGTTGCTGATTTATTTTCATGATATAAAATTATACTATAGTTATTTTACCAATTTTGACGTAATAAACTATTTCTTGGTCTCTGAAAAAAGGGGTTAATTCCATTATATTTGCTTAATATTTACTATCACGGCTAGAAGCCAAGTAGAAATCTCACAAAACTATGGCCAAGCAACACTAGTTGTAGTTACGACCTTTTCCTATAATAAAGTTTGATACACACCTACACTTTGAAAACTTGCTGCCCGCTTATGATTGTTACTACTAATTTCAACGCTAATCGTAATTGTCTCGGTGGCTAAGCGGTAACGCCATCATAATCATTTAACGTAGAGTTCAAATATAATAACTTACAAAAAATATTTTTTAAATTTTATTGGTGGGTTATGAATGCTGACAACAAAAATATGTAAAAATACCGATCCGCAACTTCGGATTTCAGTCTAGCCGAAGGCAGCTGGATACCAGTACTTTATTTTTTACGGAGCGATCCTAATCTGATCTCCACAATACATTTACTGGGTAAAATCCCCATTCTTCTTGGTAAGACTGTCAAAAGTTTGACAGTCAATCTCTTTTTTTTAGAAAGTCTTTTCTTTTTAACTTTGAATTACGGACTTTTTTTAAGACTCAACAACGTCATGAGGCAAACAGTTTAAAGTGCTTTCTAAGAACGGCGGACACAATGGGAACTAGGTATGAAAAGATGGTCACCTATCCACGGGTATACCGACGTTTTGGGCTATTTATGCTCATCATCATCATCTCAGCGTATAATCCCGGTTGCATCCGCGGCTTTCGCGTTGTTTCGCCCAGGATCCGCTTTCCTACAATTACTCCTCCATTTTGCACGATATCTGGCATCACGTAGTGTGCGATTGTTGCCACGCATGTCATCTCTTACAACGTAAAGCCAGCACTTCTTTGGTCTACCTCGCTTGTTCCGGCCCGGCGGCGGCGCAATGGCAAGACAATTGTTACCCACGTAACTTGCCGATTTTTGTAAGACGTGACCGTACCAGCGTAGTCATCCCTCTTGCAGTTTGTCTGCTATATCACGGATACGAAGACTGCCACGGATGCGGGAGTTCCTGATGCGGTCTTTCCGCGTAACTTCACACATCCATCGCAGCATATTCATCTCCGTGAAACGCAGCCTCTGCTTATGTCGCTCAAGCACAGACCACGTCACACTGCCATACAGAAGAACAGGTCTAATGATGGTCTTAAAGACCTGTCCCTTAAGCTTAACCGGCATTTTGGGGTCACAAATGACACCTGTCACCTCACGCCGTTTTGGGCTATCTATACTACCTATTCAAAACCTCCTCATCCTATTTCATCCTAAAAAATAAAGGGAATTAATGAGAAATGATTTTTATTTCCAGACAATAATATTTAGAATGAAAAATTCAGTCCGTAGCAACAAACCAATGTAAACAGATCGACACTTCTACCTTTTTCACAATATAATTAATCCTACGTTTTTCAACCTTCGGGGACTGAGCCTGCTGTTTTGATAAATAAATCTTAGGCCTGTCACGAGACTGAATTATTTTATTTTTAATTTTTCACGCGGATATAGGAAGATTTCGTCGCGAAAGCGAATGCCAAAAAGAGAAGCAAAATACTAATGCTTTGCATTAACGGCTTAGTAAAACTGAGGTTGCAGGGAAAATAAAACTTATGTCTACCTGGATATGTATTTTGTATTTTTTTTTAAACTCTTGATCTATTGTTTAGTGTATATTTGATATTCTATAGTATATCTTTTAAGTTGCAATCATAGATGTCACTTTTCAAAGTGACATCTATGATTGCAACTTAAAAGATGTACTTGTCAAAGTGACATCTAAGGTGGTGAGGAACATATCCTAAGAAATTAATACCTACAACGAAAAGATACAAGTACACTTGAAATAAAGGCTTTAAATGTTATTTTTTAACAGACTTCCAAGAGAGACAATCCAGGGAATCATTCTACGATTCACAGTAACCTTGTGTTTGAGCTTGACTAAATTGTATTGATAAGAACCTTACACCTAGATGACTTGTGACTGTCATTAGGGGGCTGATGATGAAGATAAAGATTAATTCAGAGAACTCTTCAACGATTTACAGTAGTTACCTTGTGATTGGATTTAATTCAATTATATTGATGAGAACTTCCCACTCTAGACCTGATGGTGAAAACCATAGACAGTCCAGGGAATTCCTTAACGATTCACAACATTGAAGTTTAACATAGGATAATCACTCACACCTATCTACTTGTCATGCTGATAGGACAATCAATAAAAATCAGGAGACTGTTTTTAAGTTGCGCAATCGCGTCAACTTTAGCAATTCTCATGCTTTCAATTTATTCCCATAGAAATTTTATAAAATTCGGCTTGTTAGTTTGGTTTTTAAACCAAATTACGGGTACAAAATTCTTCTTCTCCTTCTTCAGCCTATAGAAGTTCACTTCTGGACAAAGGCCTCCCCCAAAGCTTTCCACGATGACCGTTTTTGTGCTTCCCGCAACCTTCAACAGGTCATCGGTTCACCTTGTTGGGGGCCTCCCTACGCTGCGTCTTCCGTACAAAATTCAAGGAAACAAAATTGTGTTGTTTGAATCAGTGTCAAGTCTGACTAGATGCAGCTGATTAGGAATTATATGTTGTCGGTTTGTTTTCCAAACTTAGTCCCTTCAGTAGATCATTGAGCGTGAACAGTACTTTTTACATCTAAAAAGTATAAAATATATTTTTTTAATAAATAAAAAGGAACAACCATCTTTTAAAAACACTACAAAGTGAAAATGAACTAATTTCGAAAGTCGATGACAAAAATCAATCTTGTACAAAAACCAAAGATGCCATACAGTGTTTTTTGAAAGACGTTTGTTTATTTTTCAAAAAGTTTTTTGTTTTACAGGTGAATAAGGCAATATTGGAATAATAATGCCCTTGTAAATAAAAATGTCCAACTAATAAATTATTTCCACTAGGAAACACACTACTAGGAAAACAAGTCCCGGTTAGTTCTGGACGCGACACATCACGTGCATACGTGTGTAACTGTTATATATGTATATATATACAACACATACATGTGTGTTTTGCTAGCACGTGTTTTATTAAACAAACAGGCGAGTATCATGCTTAGTAAGATTCTGTTTTGGATCATTCAGAGTGATACCATTCTGTGCAATGAATCAATCAATGCATTAAATTGCCTGAATGTTTTGTCGCAACTCCTTGAAAAACCTTTTTTTTTGTCAGACTCTTACTGACTAAAACCCACCAGTATTTCTTCACTTGCTCAGGGCCACGGTCACTTTTTTGACAAACCAGCAACCCTGGCCCAGAAGGCATCGGTCCTCATGGACTCTGCCACGATGTGTTGACATCCCTTTGATGCGCGCGTGCAACACAACGCGCCGTCGACTCGGGCCTGGTCCTTACGGGGCGGCGAACTGCTCGTCCCTCGCCGCCCGCAAGCCCGCGCCTACGGTGGCCGGGAGGTCGATGTTGTCTCCCGATCAGGACGTCTCCTGTGGCGGCTAGAGGCGTAAGGGATTCCCGTTCCCTCACGCCCTCCGCCTCCTCCTTTGCCAGTATCACTGCTTCGCAGAAGAAGGTGACGGCCTGCCATGCACTCTCGCTCCTGCAACAGGGACGAACGAAAGAGATCGCCGCCACGAGGACACGACGGTGCTCACTTGAAAAGAACCTGTGACCTATTAGGGGAGGAAATACTGATAACTAAATACGTACAAAGGATAAATTATAAAAAAATTGAAAATCTTTGATGTATCTTTTTTTTATATGTAGGGTAAACCAGGCAAACATGCCCCAGTCGGATACGTACCCCACTCGCGAAACTCAGTGATGCATTTTAAATTTGGCGCTTATTCTATCCTAGCTGGTCAGTGACCCAAGTGTGGCCGCGATGTAAACAACACTGTGCTGATTTTTATGTAGTTTTAGTGAGAAAAAGTTATTAAAATGTTTTTATGCCTAAATGGATTTGTTTTAAATCTATTTTCACGTTGATTAAAGGTTCGATATTATATCGTGTTTTTAATTTTTTTTATTGAAAACTAACCTCATTGAACTATTGTTTGCTTATAATTACATTCGTTGTCGAAAATATATTCATTATAGGTGACTACAATCTTCCTGAAATTACTTGGAAGATTGGAACGGTGGATTGTGATGCCAGGGCGCATCTGCCTAATGGTATGTCATGCTCTCGAGCGTCCCCAGTATGTACACAACTGGCGCAACTCATGTCAACCCTGAATGCATACCAAGTTAATAATATACTTAATGCTAATGGGAGGATCTTGGATCTGTTTATCTCTAACGCCACCAGCACTATAAGCCAGCCTTTTGACTCACTAGTGCCTACAGACACACATCATCCTCCGTTTGTTGCCACAGTGACCACAAATATATCCACACAATCTCTGAGAAGAAAATCGCTAAGACTATATAACTTCCGCAAATGTAACTATGATGCTATTAATGAACAAATTAGTGAGGTTGAGTGGGGGAACCTGCTCGAGAGCGTTCCTGCGCAAGAGGCCCTGCAGTGCTTTTATGATATCCTCAATAGTATTACTGAACGCAATGTACCACGCGTTAAGTCCCGGACGCTTGATTTTCCGGTGTGGTTCTCAGCACAACTAATTAAAATATACAAGAGAAAACAACGTCTCTGGATTAAATGGAAGAAGTTTGGGAACATCAAAAACTACAATGAGTTTTCGGAATACAGAGTTGCGTTTAAAGTTGCTTGTAATGCCTGTTACTTAAACTATATTAAGTCAGTTGAAGAAAAACCTAACACAAATATCAAGTACTTCTGGACATATTTATCAAATCGCAAACATAAATCAAGTATTCCATCCACTATGCACTATCAAAATCTTAAGTCAAGTGACCCAGAAGAGATCTGTGATATGTTTTCAAACTTTTTCCAGTCTGTGTTTGAGCAGGCTTCACCCTCATTGTCTGCATGGACCCCGCCTACACACTGTAATGCTAATGTGAGCCTAATCGATGACTTGCATATTGAAGAGGACAAAATACATAAAGAGTTGCAATTACTAGATCCATCTAAAGGAGCTGGTCCCGATGGATACCCTGCTCTATTTTTTAAGGCCACTGCTAGCAGTGTCTGCAAGCCACTCTTTATAATTTATAATAAATGTTTAGTTGAGGGTCATTTCCCGGATGTATGGAAACAGGCTAACATTACACCTGTATACAAAAATGGCTCGAAATATGACGTAGAGCAGTACCGGCCTATCTCAATACTGTCGGCCTTGTCTAAACTTTTTGAGAGACTCGTACACAACGAGATCTATCCACTCTTTCACAGCATCATCATCCCAGAACAGCACGGGTTTGTTAAGCGACGTTCAAGTGTTACAAATTTATTAATTTTTTCTAATTATCTTTTTGAAAACATGGGCAAGCGAGTACAAGTTGATGCAGTTTATACTGATTTCAAAAAAGCTTTTGATAAGGTCGACCATGTACTCCTATTGAATAAGATTGCGTTTAATGGTATACGCGGAAACTTGCTTCGTTGGTTCTCATCCTATATTACAAATAGAACTCAAAGGATTGTCGTAAATGGTCATCAGTCTAATGCAGTGCCTGTAACCTCGGGTGTTCCACAGCCATTATTGTTTATTCTATATATAAACTAGCTGACCGGCAAACGTTGTTTTGCCATATAAATAATAGATTAAATTACTAAAATGGCTATTAAAAAATAAGGGTTGATCGTAGAAGGGTGAAAATTGGGGATTGTATGTATTTTTGTATGTTGTATCATAAAAAAAAAAGAAATTAAAAATTTTGTCTAAAAAATAAAAAAAAAATTTAGGGGTGGACTACCCCTAACATTTAGGGGGATGAAAAATAGATGTTGGCCGATTCTCATAGATACCGGTTAAGCACAAAAAATTTCATTAAAATCGGTGGAGCCGTTTCGGAGGAGTTTAAAGCCGAACACCGTGACACGAGAATTTTATATATTAGATGACATAGACAAATGTTTTAAAAACACTAAATTTCTTGTATACGCTGATGACCTAAAAGCTTATAGATCTATACAGACTATAGAGGATTGTCGACTCTTCCAACAAGATCTGGACAGACTTGCTGACTACTGTCTTAAAAATAAGTTACACCTTAATCTTACCAAGTGCAATTGCATCAATTTCACAAAGAATAAAAGAATTATCAATTTTAAATACTCATTGCTCATAATATAATTTCATCTCATGGTATGTTACCTGCTCACATCTTCCCTACAAGGGTGCAGGCGTGTCTTGATCATGTCATGTTAAAGTCGCATAAATGTGCAACCACACTAGTGTTGGATACAATGATCACGGATCATAACCCAACGATACTTAGTGTCGGCACGACAAATACGTCACCCAAATCAAACCACTATATTAGGCGTACTGATCAGGAAGCTGTGTTGGATGTCTTGAGGAAAACAGACCTGACTTATTTATTTAGTATTAACGATTCTAATGTAGCCGCTGAATCTCTCATTCAAAAAGTTTCATCCATAGTTCATTTACACACTAGAGAGGTTTTAATTCCGCACAAAAAAAGGATCATAAAGCCTTGGGTCACCCCCGGACTTCTGAAGTGTATAAAAAATAAAGACACACTTCATCGTAAAGCTCAAAAAGATCCCGATAACCTAATACTCAGTATTACCTACAAACGCTATCGTAATTTTCTCAACAACTTATTAAAAAAGCTAAGAATAGTTTATGATCGAAATCTACTTGAAGAGGCCAGGGGTGACTCTAGGGCAACCTGGGATGCCATCAAAACTATTACGGATACAAAGCAACAAAATACCTCACCAAAGGACTTATTGAGTTTGAGTGAAAATCCTATAGACTCAGTCGATATAGTTAATAAGTACTTCGCAAGCATAGGGAAATTATTGGCAGACCAAATCCCAAATTCCGTATCTCCCACGTCACAAAGCGTGAAAGTCCCGTGCTGCTCTATGGGTGTTTTTGAGGTGTCTGAGCAGGAGCTGGAGATTGCTATACTGGGCCTGAAAAGTAACTGTGCGGTCGGTTGGGATGGTATATCTGCATCCGTCCTAAAATCAGCCCGCCACCTCCTGATACCAGGGTTAAAACACATATTTAACCTTGCAATAACTACTGGAACTTTTCCTAAAGTATTTAAGAAAGCCATTGTGCACCCCATTTTTAAGGGTGGTGATCGACACTGTGTCGGAAATTATAGACCAATTTCAGTACTCACAACCATTTCTAAAGTTTTTGAAAAACTTATAAATAAACAACTGATAAGTTTTCTAACTAAAAATAATATAATTTCTCAAAACCAATACGGGTTTATTAAGGGTAGGTCTACTGAAGACGCTGTGATAGATTTAACAACTACTGTAATTCAGTCTTTAGATAACAAACTAAGAACCATAGCAGTATTTTTGGACCTGTCGAAGGCTTTCGACACGGTTTCGATTCCCATCCTTTTAAGCAAACTGGAAGCAGTTGGAGTAAGGGGCATGGTCCTGAAGATTTTTCATAGTTACCTCACTGAACGTAGTCAGCTTGTAAGGGTTGGAAATTACACCAGCAATGAAGAATTCCTCACATATGGAGTCCCTCAAGGCAGTGTGCTTGGTCCCACCTTATTTTTGGTGTATATCAACGATCTGTGTCAACTGATAATTAACAACTGCAGAATTATAACATATGCGGATGATACGGCGCTGATTGTGCAAGCAAGGGACTGGCAGCTGGCCTACAAAGAAACAGAAAAAGCCCTCTCAATCATAACATCCTGGCTAAATGACAACCTGTTAACCTTAAACATTAACAAAACCAAATTCATAACATTTTCTGGTTCATCAGCGTCTAAACCTCCGGACTCTCTAAAAATTATTGCTCATAACTGTCTTCACACTGGTCTCAATTGTGACTGCCTACCTCTCATACGCACAAACGAAATGAGGTATTTAGGAGTTCAAATCGATTCCCGTTTAAGCTGGGACAAGCACATAGGAATTTTAGTTTCCCGAACAAGAAAACTTATGTATGTCTTCAAAAAATTAAGATCATCTGCGGATCTACCGACATTGAAGTTGGTTTACTTTTCCTTGGTGCAGTCGATATTAATGTACTGTATACCGGCGTGGGGAGGCACGTTTGCTAACAGTATGCTGCGAGTGGAGAGAGCGCAAAGAGCGGTTCTAAAAGTGCTTTTAAAGAAGCCTATTAGACATCCGACTGCTGCCTTGTACCAGCAATGCTCTGTACTCACAGTAAGACAACTCTATGTTCTTCAAACCATCCTGCGTAAGCATGCTACAATCCCATATAAACCTAATAACAAGCGCAGAAAGGACATAGTATGCGAAATTCAGTCACATAAAACCGCTCTCGCCGGTAGACATTTTTATGTAAATAGTTCTCGTCTCTACAACCGAATTAATAAAATAGCATACATCCATAATTTAACAAAAAACAAATGCAAAAAGGAATTACAAGTTCTTTTATTAAAGTTAAATTATCAGGAGACTGAAGATCTGCTTAAACCAATCCGATAGATGTACCTCTAAAATAGACTCATACCTACATACACTCACTCTCACACCTTCACATATCTACACTCACACACCCTCACATACACTTACACATACCACCACTACCTACATGCAGAATCACTCTTGCACGCACATACGCATAAATTAATCCATGTAAACAAGTGGCTTAGTTCAAATCAATTCTTTTTTATTCTTTTATTGTTAATTTTGGTATACCTAGATTAATTGTAACCTTTTCTTTATCTTTATATTTTAAATTAATTATTTTTATTTTGCTTTATTACACTTTTCTGATTTACTATTCGGTACGCTCCAATAGTCCTATTTTTTGTTTAACTTGGAAGGCGCTGGTGGCTGTGATACAGTGATTTAATTCATTAGTACAGGCACCAACGACACATTATTTTCTGTACTCTTTGATTTCTTAGTTAAAATATTATTTGTGTACCTTGAAATGTATATTTTTGAAATAAAAATTATTATTATTATTATTATTGCACGATACAGCGCTCAGTAATGTACACATGGTAAGGGATCTTGGTGTGTTGATTGATGATAAGTTGTCCATAAACCAACATGTTGAGAGTATTGTACATAAAGCATTTAAGATGTATGGTTTTGTTATGAGATCTTCTACTGAGTTCAAGCGGGTTTCTACATACCTTCACCTTTATAAAACTATTGTACGATCACAACTGGAATATGCCGTTCCTGTCTGGAACCCGTTTTACCAGAAGTACATAGATTTAATTGAAAGGGTTCAGCGTAAGTTCCTACGAGCCATGCACTATAGGTGCCATAAAACGTATTTGTCGTACCCACAATTACTGCATAAATATGGACAGATTAGCCTAGAATCTAGGCGAATATATCTTGAAGCCTCTATATTGCATGGTATTGTTCGTGGAGATTTTGATTGTATCGATCTCACAAGCAAATTATATTATGTAGTCCCACGCACTGCTAACATTCGTAGTACCCGAGTAGATGCCTTATTTGCTGTCAAAGGCTGTCGAAGTAATTCTGGGTTGCGCTGCCCCATCCGTCGTATGGTTGAATCTTTTAATTGTAATCTTGTAACAATTGATATCTTTGTATGCTCAAAATCTAAATTTAAATGTAATGTTATGAAGATTATTACTGATAATTATCATAAGAATGTTATTAGGAATGTAAACTAGGCTAGACTTTACTTATAATTTTATTTGTTATTAATGTTTAATTATTTTTATTATTTTCTAATTGCCAAGTAATCGAGTTGGATTTTCTATTTTGCATGATATTGCTAATATTTTTGATTATTTATTTATTTAATGATTGTTATTTGTTTTTTTTATATATATTTTTAATCATTAATGTGATATAATTATTAAGATACTTATTACCTAACTAGTGGCACTCATTATCATATTTTTTTGTTAATATGTGGATAATGTAGTGGGCTACAATATTGCTAATATTTTTAATTATCCTTTTTGTGTGTGTATTTATATTGTTGCTGTTTATTGTCCCTAATTAAATAAAATAAAAAATAAAAATTCCGTTTTTCGTTATGAAGATCAGAATTATTTAAATGGGGCACATTACACTGCATCGTCTAATGCGCCCCGATTTTTTTCGGCTAGTGTGCCCTTTACGAAGATTATTCCCGAGTTCTTATTTTGATTTGTTTCTAATAAAATTATGATTTTTTGAGGAAACAGGTTAAAGCTGTTGATCCAAGAAAATGGACGGAAGAAAATTTGCAGAAGGCGGTGGAGGATATAATAAATAAGAAAATAAGGCTAAATGAAGCGAGTCCTTGATATGAAATACCTTTACGCACATTGCGAAGACACATCCTCAGAGGTCGAAGTAGAAAATTGGAAGACACGATACAGGATATGAGAACGAATTAGATACAAGAGCTTGCTGGGACACATAAGACGGATATATCCATGTAATGTGCCCCACCCTAAGTTTTACACAATTATGGATATCCGTTATTTTAATTATATTTTAGAAGATTTTTTAGTTTTTGTTATGCCGATTGAGTCAGAGGTTAAGACTGATTATTTCAATAAACATGTTCTGAACAAAACATTTTATTTTATTTCGATTCTTCGAATAGTGGGGCACGTTTGCCTGGTTTACCCTACATATTATTGTTTTAACAAATAATTACAAAATTTTCTAAAAAAGCGCAGTGGTAAAAGCCAGTGAAGCGGCAAGAGAAACAATTTGAAGAAAATAATTCATCTTCAAAAACAGTTATCCTTTTATTGGATGTTATTAAAGTTTATCTCTATCCGTTCCGTTAACATTATTTGTTGATAATTTGACTGACTGTTCTTGTTACATAATATATTTTTCCAAAGGAACTTTGTTTATCAATACTTTAATTCTGCCTTTATCAGCTTCGCCTTGGCCGACCAATCTCGGTCCGCTACTGCTCGTGCCTATGCTTTGTTATTGTGGCCCCGCCCACTATAACAAGACAAGAGCAATTGCCCTCTTTCGTGTCTCCGGTTTTTAAAAAGTAGAGTCCCCCTGACACAGATTCTATTTATTCAAACTATTGAAGCTTACCCTAGCTGTGGACAAAGAGAATCATTTTCAAAAGTGGTTTCGCTGCCCCATAGTAGTGGCCAAATAAGTGTCGGGACGTTAGTATTTAATGATGACTAGGTATATTGTAAAAAAGAAGTTTGGTGGCAAATTTTGAGGCTGTAATTTAATCAGGTTAGCAGACAGATATAGAATCTCTAAAATATATAAAATAGACACTTCTAACATCATTATTCGGCGATTTACCAATTCAGAAGTAAATAACGATACCGATACCGGTGCGGGCGGTAACGGTAGTACCGAGTACATATTAAATGATATGTTTAATATGACTTAATTCATGCTGGTGTTTTGATATTCTGTTGGAGCAGCTGTTGTTGCAGCACTCTTCCCTTAGAATTCTCTCCGTATGTCTAGGTATGCGTTCCGAATCGGCGTAAAAACCGCTAAACAGATTTCGATTATATTAGGAGTTAAAATATGAAATTGCCGTTTTCTTGCAAAAGGTTCTTTGAATTGACATAGAATCTTCAACGGTTTGAGGTTTTCGAATGAAACTTTTTCACGTGATTTCTATGATGTCCTGCCTTAAAAAATTTGAAACATATGAATATCCACTTTCAATTGTTTTTGTTATTCAACGTAGACAAGAAAGAAGTATACTGCAGAAATTCGAGTGATTTTTTAATATGAGTTCCGACACGGAAGTAACGCTGCAGAAACATCCCGCAATATCAACGTTGTGCTTGGAGAGAGGTCTTTTTTTTTGGGACAAATCCCGCCACACTTTTTCCCACCTACTGCAACTCTTGAAAGCCAGAATCAATAGTGGAGCCCACCAGAAAAACGCCGAGCAATGAAGCTCGACGAATCCCGGAGAAACGATTCAACTGTCTTGGATCCCGCAATGAAATTAATCAGAAAAGAATAGTGGAGGAGTCAGAAAAAAGATATTTTTTCCACTTCCCTCCATAACAAACAGGAGACAGAACAGAACTAGGCCATGGCACCACGGAATAAAGTTTGATTAAGTTAATGGGTCCTAAGTAGATATGTGCTGTTACAATTGATTCCAATAATAGGTATTGCAAAAGCGCCTGAACACACGGAAATTGGTTCTAGTTTCTACAATGCCCGTATAATAAACGACTCCGGATGCAACATTTACATTATCCAACATAATATTGCGTTCATTCTGCCAAAGAATACACTCCCACAAGATGTGATGTGCGGACTGTTCAAATTCACAGTTCGATGTAGAACATTGACACAAAGGCGAAGGAACAAGTTTAAAAGAATACAGTTTACTTTTAAAGTTGCCATGACCTGTGAGAAATTGGGCAACGTAGTGGTCAACCTCCAGCCATATCTTAGCCAGCCGATCGCCAACGGATGGAAAGAATAGATTGAGGTCTGGAGGATGCCCTTGATGGAATTATCCCACCTATTTTGCCATTCGGATAAGAGGTCCTCCCAGACTTCAGTCTGAAGTTTAAATAATCTAGAAATTCTATTAAAGTCGCGTTGTGTAACAAAATTAGTGTCCATGGCCTCCCCCCTCGCGGATTAGTACATTGAAGCACGTCGCTGTACCTCAAGATCGACTGGAAGTACACCTGCCAGTACCGGTAAGGCTTCAGTACTGACTGTTCTATACGCCTTGCATAAAAATATCAATGCTAAAAGTTGGCTTTGAAGCAGTTTACGTCGTGCCGCCCCTATGCTGGCCCTATCGGCCCAAACAGGTGCACCGTAGCACATACATCCTAAGTAGGTAGCTCCATATATAGTTTTTAAAGTTAGGAATGATAGACCCCAAGTTGCTTTGGATATTCTAGTTAGGGCATAAAAGTTCCTTTTAGCTTTTTCGCAAACTATTTTTATATGTTCGATAAATGAAAAATTCCTATCTAAGACCATACCAAGGTATTTATTTATTTATTTATTTAATCTTTTGCATAAGAAATGTACAGAGGCGGACTTAATGCCTTAGGCATTCTCTACCAGTCAACCATAGGTGGTGAAGAGATAAGACGGTAGGTGCTTTCGTTTGTAAAAAAATTGTAAAGATAAAAAAAAACCTCTTAATACTATTAAAAAAATACTTAAATAAGCTAAATATACACATATACTATTACCAAAATATATACTTATAATATATACATACAAAACTAAAATTTGGGAGAGAGGTGTAGCAATAACTCTACCCTAATTGGTGCGAAAATAACTCTGCAATTTCCGCTTAAATGCAAACCGACTGGCGCATTCCACAGAAGAATGGATTGAAAATGAAATGAAGAATGAAAAAAGTCAGACGGGAACGTTATTAAATTTAATAGTAGGCAATGATTTAAGATTACCTTTTAGTAGAAGTTGATAGGTCTTATGCGGCGCAAACGCTAGGCGGTTACGATCACCCCACTGAGATATGAAATTTTGGAGTTTTTTGGAATGGAGGATTTTGGAATATAAAAATTGGAAAGGGGTCTACTAATGAACGCACCGTGCGATTTTGGTTGGAAGCGCTTTCGTGAACTTCGACTTCAAGAACGAGCCACTAGGAAGACTGCCCACACACACAGGTGAACAGTCAAACTACTACAACTAGTCCTAGTCAAACTACCCAGGAATTAGCGACATGATTTTTTAAGTTTAAGAATATTGACTCATTTGCGTCAAATCAATAAAATAAAACATAAGAAAAATGGGTGCCTCCTGATTTCACTGATCTGCAGATAAAAAAGCGCGTTTTGAAACTCGTGTTGCCTTGTTGAATCGGTCAGAACATATGAACGAATCTCGAATTCATCACAACTATAAAAGAAAAATGGAATGGCTGACCTCAGGTCAAACGCCACAACAGTGTTTGGCTGTGCCAGTTGTATTCGCGGTGAATCCAAAATTGCATTCGTTAATGTATGACACTGGGCATCCCTACTTCCATCCATTTTTCCCGCACATACCCATCGCATTCGGACACACGAAAATGTTCGCAGGCACTGTTGAATGTGAACCCCCCAAAATTTACACACTTGGTTGGGGACCGCGCCGCACGCAGCTCCAAGAAGTTGCCGCGTTGAATTAAATAAATTATGTGATATTTCGTATTTGTGTGACTTTTCTCGCTATTGAACATTACTCTAGACTTTGAATAGTGCTGTGAAGTGTCTGGTGAAGATGTCCGGAAGCTCCACTCGTTCGTTACTCGCTTTGACGTCGACGCATCGACCGCCACATGGATGACGAATATTCAAAGGTATTTTGCATTCCTTTCCATTAGCTCGGCTTAATTTCCACCTTTCAACATCCCCACGGCCCGAGTTTCCCTCCCCTAAGCCAGTATCCTAAGCATTGCACACAAATCTCGCTGATCCCGCAATTTATATACAGTCCATTAAAAATACATAGTTCTTCCGCGCGCCACTATCGGCGCAATCAGTGTATTAAGGCAAAATTACCAATTAAAAGGTAATGGTAACTGTATGGCAGTCCTAGCGTTATGTTATTCACTATAATTTTCTCCAATCTGATCAAGCAATACCGGCAAATGTCTATTGTGCCGAACTACGAACAACGTTGATAAAACTAGCAGTAAAACAGCCCCGACTCATGAATCGATCTTCACCATTATTGTTCCAGGACAACGCGAGACCTCATACAGCACGAGAAACCATTTCGATCCTTCAGGAACTGCAGTTAGAAACCATTTATCATCCTCCGTATTCGCCAGACCTTGCTCCAATGGACTAGCATTTTTTTCGTAATTTGGATTATTATTTACGTGCCAAAAAGTTTTCTTCTCAGGAGGCAGTACAAAGTGCTTTCACACAGTATGTGCAGTCTAGATTCTCAAAGTTCTAACGCAAAGGCATAAATGACCTTACTGTAACTCATAATTATCATCATCAGCCTCTACTGCTAAACGTAGGCCTTTTCCATGGCACGCCAACAAGCTCAATCCTGAGCAGTTCTCCGCCAGCCACTGCCAGCCACCTTTTTGATGTCGTCGCTCCATCTCGCCCAAGGGCACCCTACGCTACGTTTGCTGAGACGCGGTCTCCACTCGCGGACTCGTTTACCCCAACGGTTGTCGGCCCTGCGGCTTATGTGATCAGCCCATTGCCACTTCAGCCTGCTAATCCTCTCAGCTATGTCGGTGACTTTGGTCCTCTGTCAGATCACTTCATTGCTGATGCGGTCCTTCGGAGCGAACATAGCCTGCTCCATAACTCGATGAGCGGCTTTAAATTTATGGACTGGTCTAGCCATTAGTGTCCACGTCTCGGCTCCGTAAGTCATGATGGGTAGGACGCACTGGTTGAAGATTTTAGTCTTCAAACATTGGGTTATGGGCGACGAATACACCCGACGAAGTTTACCAAATGCTGCTCATCCCAGCTGGATCATTCTATTTGCCTCCTTCTCGAAGTTGTTTTTCCCTAATTGTAACGTTTGCCTGAAGTATCCATACTCTGAAACAACTTCGAGCGGCATTCCGTTTACGGAGTGAACCGTTCATTGAATATAATTTTGGTCTTGACTAAGTCCATCCGGAGATCGATTCGTTGGGAAGATACAGCTAAGTTGGTCAGCATTTGTTCCAACTCTTGCTGCGGTTGATGGTGAGTTTACTCGTCGATCCTTCATAAGTCGGAGAGTCTCCTGCGAAAGTTTAGACTCTAAACTTTCGCAGGAGACTCTCCGACTTATTACAGAAGGTCTAAACTTTAGACCTTCTGCCAGTTCATTTCATCCCGCTAAAATTGACGCCTTCTTCTCCCAAGATTCCAACTACCCGATCGAGGTCCTGATCAATGTCAACGTCGGCTGTGGTTTCGAACGCTGCGAATCGGTTTTCCAGTTTTAGCTGAAACGCTTCGTTTCGTTTTAGTTGGTGCGTGGACTTCATCAGACGGAGATGTTCAAGCTTGTAGTTGATATTCAGAGTGCCTCGAACTAATGTGATCCTACTACCGATTCGCCGCAAGTCTGTACTCCCACTTTAGCGTTGAAATCTCCCATGACAACGTTGAAGTGGGCCTTTGTGGTGTTGTGCATGTGTAATTATTTAGATAAAGTAGATTAGTTAAAATATAAAAAATAATTTAGAATTTCAGCAATTTTATACTTTAATCCCTATTACTTAGTAAATTTAGTTTATAAGCTGTTAAGGCCGATCACTGGCAACCCCTCGCGGTGCGGGGGGGGAGAGGTGGTGTCCCCACTACGATCGCGCGTCATTCGAACATAGAACTTTCGACGACTACCTATTATTAACACTACTGTATTTTGTATATTTTATTATTCCATTAAAATCAAGAAATTAGAAGTATTTGCATAATTTGTCTCCTCATCTTCACTACCTAACACACCAGAGTCCAGGCTAGGACATTTTGGTGCCGTGACCAGGATACTGGGAATCAATTTTAAAACGTATCTGGACTGGAGAAGGAAGCATAAGGATTCACAGGACTGGAGAAAGAAGTATAAGGGTACAGGAAATACTGGAAGAGAGAGTATTATCAAGAAGAAAAACAGAAAACCGTTGGTGAGTCCGTTCCTTTTTTACCTCCTACCTACTTTGTGTCCAGATTGTGCGGTATATTTTAGTAAATTGGTGGATTCCTCGATATTCTGGTGTGAATTTTAGAACCTGGGTATAGTTAATCAATTAATAAACACAACGTAATATTTTAGTATTGTCACAATGTCTCAAACTAGTGGAAAAGTTGCAGATCCGATTAAAAGAAGAAGTTACATTAAGGGTAGATTAACGATTTTTAAAACCTATTTAAATGAAATAAAAGCTTTGGAAAGACTATCTGACCAGCAGATCTCAGAATTGAGATTAAGGTTGGCCAAATTAGAGGAATGTTTCTCCACTTTTGATGATTTGCAATCGGAAATCGAAATTGATTCGGAAAGTCCGAGCGAACAAATGATGATTCGTTCCGAGATCGAAGGGCAATTTTATTTTCTAATATCGGAAGGCCAGTGTATGTTGGAAAAAATAGAAGAAAGTAATTTAAAACGAAAAAGTATAGCTAAACAAAATTCGAAGCATTCCGATATTTTTGAAAGTGCTGATTCTGATTCATTTGCCCGTTCGGTACGATTGCCGATCATTAAGTTACCTACATTTGGTGGAGATTATTCGCAATGGTTAGAGTTTAGGGACACCTTTGAATCGTTAATCCATAAGAATAGTTCTATCGAACCGATAAATAAATTCCATTATTTGCGATCGTCGTTGGAAGGTAGTCCTGCATTGAGTATCGAGTCAGTAACATTTTGCGCGGATAATTACAACATCGCATGGGATTTATTGTGTCAAACTTATAATAATAAGCGTCGGTTGATTAGTAATCACATGAATTCTTTATTTGGCATAGAAAACGTAACAAGGGCGTCTGATAAGTCTTTGTGTGCTATGATAGATACTATATCTAAAAATTTAAAGGGCTTAAAAACCTTAGACCAGCCGGTAGAATACTGGGATACAATTATTATACATTTAGCAGTAAGTAAACTTGATAAAAAAACCAGTACCAAGTGGAAGGAGCACAAAGGCTTATTGGGAGAGGTACCTACCCTCGAAGAATTCTTTAAGTTTCTGCGTGATCGAGCTGAGATATTAGACACAGACAAGCCGAGTACGAGTAAATTAAGTAAATATGGAAGTGAGAGGGCATCTAGTTTTGTCTCGTCGTCACAGCCTAGTGAAAAAACTAATCGTAATTATAATTGTGTCGTTTGCCAAGAAAATCATCGGCTATTTGAATGTGCAAGGTTTAATTCTATGAGTTTAGAACAAAGAAATGAAGTCGTCTGGAAAAATAAATTATGTATAAATTGTTTTAAACCAGGTCATCGTGCTTACAACTGTAAGGCAATTAGTTGTAAAGTTTGTAAACACAAACATAATGTATTACTTCACAGAAATAAACCTCAAGGCACGGAGGGCGTTGCGAGTTCCCGCGGTAATAGCTCAGGTGAAGTAACGCAGTCAGTACCGTTCGGCGTTTCGCGCCCGGACTCGAACTCGCCAGCGTCGCAAGCGACCGCCTCCGCTACCGTTGAGCCTACGCGGCTTGCGCCGGCGGCGAAGGAACCGGTTTCGTTATCTGCTACAACTACTCGACACGTTCTTTTGTCCACAGCGCTCATTAATGTTGTGAGCAAAATAGATAGTAAACATTATGTGGCGCGCGCATTATTAGATTCCGGTAGTCAAATCTCGATAATAACTGAATATTTTTGTAAAAAATTAGGGTTATGTTGTAAACGTAGAGAGGAAACCCTGACCGTATTAGGCATAGGAAATACTAAGTTAAAGTTAACAGAAAGTTGTAAGTTTAAGTTTAGCTCGATAAACAATGAGTTTAGTGCAGAGATTAATTGTATGATTGTGCCAAAAATCACGAGTAAGTTACCAAATGTAAAGGTTAATATAAATAATTGGAATATTCCTGGTAACGTTGATTTAGCCGATAGTAGATTCTATGAGCCTTCAGAAATAGATATATTAATTGGGGCGGATTTGTTTTGGAACTTGATAACCGGCCAACAGATAAAATTGGGTAAAGGTCTTCCCACCTTGCTGCATTCAAGGCTAGGTTGGCTTGTTGCAGGTCCAATTGACATTCGTAATATGTCGAACAATGAAGTAAGGTGTAACTTAACAACCGGTTTAAGTGAACAAATAGAAAGATTTTGGAAAGTAGAGGAATTATTAGACAAAAGTATAACATCCAGTCACGAAGAGGATTTTTGTGAAAAGCATTTTGTAGATAATATGTATAGGACAATGGATGGTAGATTTTGTGTTAAAATTCCATTTCACACGTCTCCTGAAGTATTAGGGGATTCTTTGTGTATAGCAAAAATGCGTTTAATTAATTTGGAAAAAAGATTAAAAAAACAGCCACATGTGAAGACACCGTATACTGAATTTATCAATGAATATCGAGAGCTGAATCATTTGTCAGAAGTTGAGTCGCCTGAGTTTGGGTATTATTTACCACACCACCCCGTCATGCGGGAAAAAAGCGAAACGACAAAATTACGCGTTGTTTTTAATGCTTCGGAGAAGACTAGTAGCGGGTTGTCGTTAAATGATATCCAAATGGTAGGACCAGTTATACAGGATGATTTACTCAGTATTATGTTGCGATTTAGGCAACATAATTACGTCATGACTTCGGATATCGAAAAAATGTATAGACAAATATTAATATCCGATAGTCAAAGACATTTGCAGATGATAGTATGGAGAGAGAACGAGAATGAACCCATGAAACATTTACAGTTAAATACAATCACATACGGAACCGCGTCGGCTCCTTACTTGAGTACGCGTTGTCTTTCCCAATTGGCTGATGAATGTGATGATCCAGAAGTCTCGCATATAATAAAACATGATTTCTATATGGATGACCTTATTACTGGCCATGAAACCGAGGACGGGGCTGAACCGTATATGTAGAAAGATCACCCAAACGTTAGATTCAGGATGTTTCAAATTACGAAAGTTTAGATCGAATGCTACTCAGTTGCTAGTTGCAAATAGGTTGAATGAAGTACAGTGTATTTCCGAGTTTAAGGCAACTAGTAGTACTTTAGGCTTAACGTGGGCACCTGAAACTGATACTCTAAGGTTCGAGATACAAGTAAATAGCCAAGAGAAGGTTACTAAACGTAACGTATTGTCATGTATCGCTAAGATATTTGATGCGTTAGGATTATTAAGTATATTTGTGATTAAAGCCAAATTGATCATGCAGAAGTTATGGTTATGTAAATTAGGATGGGACGAACCCATAGGGCATGACATTCGAATTATGTGGGATAGATTTGTAAATAGTATAAATTCGTTAACTTGTGTAGAATTTCCTAGACATGTCATGTGTAAAAATGTATCGCAAATTGAAATTCACATGTTTTCCGACTCTTCGATGCTGGCATATGGAGCATGTGCATACGTTCGTTCGATAAATCAGTTAGGCGAAATTCATGTTCGACTACTTTGTGCAAAATCGAGGGACGCGCCATTAAAGAGTCTGACGATCCCTAAACTCGAGTTGTGTGGCGCATTGTTGTCCGCCGAGTTGTGTGATAAGGTGACTCATTCTCTGCGATGTACTATCGCTCGTTGTGTATATTGGACGGATTCTATGGTAGTGCTCGGCTGGTTACGCAATACATCTCCAAGTCAATTAAAAGTGTTTATTGGCAATCGAGTAAATAAAATAAAGAAATTAACGGGAAATAGTGAGTGGAGATACGTACCAACCGAACAAAACCCTGCTGATTTAATCTCTCGCGGCGTATATCGTTTGAACAATAATGTGTACAGAATGTGGTGGACTGGACCAGAGTTCCTGTCCCGAAAATGTTCCGATTGGCCAAAGGTAGACGATAGTGTATTGAATAGTGTCTCACTAGTTGAAGTTATGAATGTCAGTACAGAGGTAATTTTGGAACAAAAGGTAATTAACTTTGAGCGTTATTCTAGTTTAAATAAGTTACAACGAGCGATGGCATATGTTCTTAGGTTTATAAAAAACTGTAGATTAAAAGATAAGGAATGCCGAGTTGTGTCTCGAGTTTTAAATGCCGATGAGTTAAATAATAGTATGATTAGTCTAGTGAAATTATCACAACTGGAGTCATTTCCTGATGAATATAAGTTGTTAGTAAATAAGAAACAACTAAGTAGTAAATCTAAGATTTTAGCTCTTTCCCCTTTCTGGATTTAAATTATTTAGTAATCCGAGTTGGAGGTCGAATACGGAATTCGTCCTTACCGTATGAGAAGAAGCACCCTTTACTGTTAGATTCCAAACATCGATTATCATGGCTTATCTTCGAAAATAGTCATAAACGGTTGCTGCATGCTGGGCCACAGCTCATGTTAGCGGCGGTACGCGATAAATACTGGATTATTAATGCCAGAAAGGTGGCTAGGAATGTTTCGAATAATTGTATATTATGTAAACGATATAGAATGAAGTCTATAGCTCCTATAATGGGCAACATCCCTAAAACGCGTCTGGATTGTTCAGGGACGGTTTTCGAAATCTCAGGGGTTGATCTAGCTGGTCCTTATTTCATTACTGATAGAAAGGGTCGAGGTTGTAAGATAAGCAAGTGTTACCTTTGTGTGTTTGTCTGTTTCACAACTAAAGCGTTGCACTTGGAGGTTGTAAGCGACTTAAGTACTGAAGCTTTTATTTTATCCCTTAGAAGATTTTGTTCTCGTCGTTCTAAACCTAGTTTGATATATTGTGATAATGCGTCAAATTTCCTTGGAGCTAGTAATGAACTGAATAGATTTTTTGTAGAAAATAAGGATTATGTAAATAAATTTTGTTCTGATGAAGGTATGAAATTCTCATTTATACCTCCATATGCGCCTAACTTTGGAGGACTGTGGGAAGCTGGGGTTAAGTCGGCTAAGTATCACATTAAACGAATGTTAGGAGATAGGCATTTAACTTATGAAGAGTTATCCACTTTATTTGCTCAAATAGAAGCCATCTTAAACTCCCGACCTTTATTCCCCATGTCTTCTGATCCTAATGACCTCCAACCTTTGACCCCCGGACATTTCCTCGTCGGTAAACCATTGGTAGCTCTGCCCTCACCAGTGTTGACAGATATACCCTGCTACCGACTTCGAAGATATGAACAGTTGGAGCAATTAAGACAGCATTTCTGGAACAGATGGCAGCACGAATACATCACAGAACTTCAGCACCGTACAAAATGGCGACAACCTGGAATAGAGCTACGTGTCGGAGATATGGTCCTTATTAAGGAAAGTAACCTGCCTCCGCTGAAGTGGAGTATTGGGCGTATACAAACGTTACATCCTGGCAATGATGGTGTAGCACGAGTGGCAGATGTAAAGACGGCTCGAGGTATTATTCGACGAGCTGTCAATCGACTGTGTCCATTGTTGGAGGCGGCTGAAGAACATCAGTTGAAGGAAGGACCTTCAACGGGGGGAGGATGTTAAGGCCGATCACTGGCAACCCCTCGCGGTGCGGGGGGAGAGGTGGTGTCCCCACTACGATCGCGCGTCATTCGAACATAGAACTTTCGACGACTACCTATTATTAACACTACTGTATTTTGTATATTTTATTATTCCATTAAAATCAAGAAATTAGAAGTATTTGCATAATTTGTCTCCTCATCTTCACTACCTAACACACCAGAGTCCAGGCTAGGACATAAGCAGCATTAGGCTGCTCGCCCACGCCAAATAAGCTGTGACCGATTTGTGTAAGAGGAACGTACTGATGGCAATAATGCAACGCACATGTTCTATAAAAAGTCGGTCGGAAATAAAATTGATGCACCCCGACGGATCCGATTATATTATTATTATTAGTATTAATAAGAGCGAAATAGAAAACCATTAAACAATTGTGTCTATGAGACATTACCTACTTTCTTATAATTGATATGGTAAATAGCAAGTACTATTTCCACCACAAGATACGACTGTCCGTGTGTGCGTTAATGCGTATTAACTGACACGCAGATAGTCGGTTTTGTCATCGGACACGGACAGTCGTATGTACTTGTTAGGGAAGGGAGTTTTGGCACATACACAAGTGACTGACGTCTACGTCGAATCGATCACGAAATCTACAAAAAGTCTGACGTCAAAAACCTAACATTAAGGGTATTTTTTATACTGATGGCAGGTGCCATCATTATAAAAAACTTGTGGCTTTGCGGTAAGGAACATAGGTATGTTCCTTACCGCAAAGCCACAAGTTAAAGCAAATGTAGTTACAGTATACAAATGTTTTAAAATGTGAAGTCAGAAATTTTGACGAAGGCTTGATCGTAAAGTCCTTTACCCATTCTTGTATAGTGACTTTTAAAGGTTTTCGTATGAACTTGACATTAAATCACACAGTACTCAAAATAAACGCAAAAGTCGGTGCAATAATTTAATTAAGACTACAAAGCTTTCAAAAAATTAATATTACATAAAAAGGTAGTGTTTATGAAATTCGATCTAACAGATAAATTATAGGTACGTCCAGTAAAATAAATTATGCCAACCAAATTTGCCGAATATCAAATTAGAATATAACAAAAACAAATTAATTATTAAACTTGCGGTATGCAAACAGCGTGTTTCACCATACTTGTAAACAAGCAAAATAATGAATTCATTAATCACCATTTGTGTACATAAATCGAATTGTGTTAAGAAAACAACATGAAATTTCGTGTTCCTTGGTGAAAATCTTATTAATTAATCGTCTCGAATCTGCGAGAATAGCGTAAAGAAACTGTAGGATCATTTCATGATCTGTAGAGAATAGAATACCTGATTAATCAAAATGAATGAATAACAATACTATTGGCACCCTTGCTAGACTTTAACCTTTATTTAATGCCCGTTGCTAAATCATTGTTTATAAATAAATCCAGAGATTGCAAGCAGATCCTATGCCAAAGAACAATGTAAAAAAGTCACGGCTAGCTTCTGCATCAGTGTGGTTAAAACGTGGAGGCATGAAGGCACTAAACGTTTTCAACGATGACACCCAACCTCTTCGCCCTTAACAAAAATCTGTATGAAGTATGGCGGCTAGTGCGCCAAAGTGGATCACAGCCTAATATGTTACGTCTGATAATTCCGTGCATGTGTACATTTGAAATAAAGCCAATGGAATGAATCAGTCAAAAGACGTTATAAAGCGTATTGAATTTACAATGATTATAAGGTACGTACTTCAATAAAAGTAGGTACAGACAGCGTTTTGTAAGGTCCAGCATCTAATACAAATGTGTGATTTAACTTTCCAGCCAATAAAAGAAGATGTTTGCGTTCATGCATATCACTCTGCCACTAGTCGCTGTTGTAGTTTCCTCTGTCTAATTGCTCACTCTGTCAAAGGATAACATAAATCATTAAATTAACACATCACTGAAAGAATTGTTGACATGCAGTGGGACAGTAAAAAGGTTGATGATGATGAAAGAATTTCCCGATCTAATACAAATGTGTGATTTAACTTTCCAGCCAATAAGAGAAGATGTTTGCGTTCATGCATATCACTCTGCCACTAGTCGCTGTTGTAGTTTCCTCTGTCTAATTGCTCACTCTGTTAAAGGATAACATAAATCATTAAATTAACACACCACTGAAAGAATTGTTGACATGCAGTGGGACAGTAAAAAGGTTGATGATGATGAAAGAATTTCCCGATCTAATACAAATGTGTGATTTAACTTTCCAGCCAATAAGAGAAGATGTTTGCGCTCATGCACATCGCTCTGCCACTAGTCGCTGTTGTAGATTCCTCTGTCTAATTGCTCACTCTGTCAAAGAATAAAATAAATCATTAAATTAACACATCACTGAAAGAATTGTTGACATGCAGTGGGACAGTAAAAAGGTTGATGATGATGAAAGAATTTCCCGATATAGTCATCATTGACATATCATCATCTGCCTGCCCATTTCCCAATCAGGTTGGCTCCAGTCTAAGTGGACACAGCCGGTTACTAGTATTTTTGACAGAAAACCATGACTGTGTGTCTGACCATCCTAATCCAGTTACTGTAAAATATGATATGTCGACATCCCTTGGTAAGGCTGGTTGTCAGATTTCAAAGATCCACATATAACTACAATCGTGGAACTTTGACTTTAAAAGCAGTTGGGCTTAATGTGCTTTCAGAGGCACCATGTACCAACTGTGGCAAGCGGAGATTAACTAACCTAATCGATAAACCCGTGCGGCTGTTATTAAGAGCCACAAGCCCCAACACGAGATACGAATTAATTGGAAACTAAGTCAGCATTGCGTGTCAGTTCCTTCAAAGACTAGATATGAAGATCCTAACAGATATAGGTATATGTACTTATGTGCTTAAGCTATTGATTTTTATTGAGTTCCTTTTTTAACTTGCAGTACAACTTGTGTGGCGCGAAATTGTGAGTTTTTTGGGTTCTGGAAGTATCTGTTTATTTGTACATTGTTACTTCGTTGCTGTACCAACTGTGGCAAGCGGAGATTAACTAACCTAATCGATAAACCCGTGCGGCTGTTATTAAGAGCCACAAGCCCCAACACGAGATACGAATTAATTGGAAACTAAGTCAGCATTGCGTGTCAGTTCCTTCAAAGACTAGATATGAAGATCCTAACAGATATAGGTATATGTACTTATGTGCTTAAGCTATTGATTTTTATTGAGTTCCTTTTTTAACTTGCAGTACAACTTGTGTGGCGCGAAATTGTGAGTTTTTTGGGTTCTGGAAGTATCTGTTTATTTGTACATTGTTACTTCGTTGCTGTACCAACTGTGGCAAGCGGAGATTAACTAACCTAATCGATAAACCCGTGCGGCTGTTATTAAGAGCCACAAGCCCCAACACGAGATACGAATTAATTGAAAACTAAGTCAGCATTGCGAGTCAGTTCCTTCAAAGACTAGATATGAAGATCCTAACAGATATAGGTATATGTACTTATGTGCTTAAGCTATTGATTTTTATTCAGTTCCTTTTTTAACTTGCAGTACAACTTGTGTGGCGCGAAATTGTGAGTTTTTTGGGTTCTGGAAGTATCTGTTTATTTGTACATTGTTACTTCGTTGCTATACCAACGGTATAAGAAGAGTTGTGAAACTAATTCAGACGTGTGAACGACCCATAGCTTTTGTGAAGCAGTGGCTTCTTTCTGAAAATAAAGGCATTACTTTAATTTTACTTGAACCAATCAATAGTAAACCATAGATAACTGCCATCAATATCATTAAAAAAATATACTTGTAACTATTTTTACGTCTCGAATGATCAGTCTATTGCAGTTGAGAATAAGACTGGAACAATTTGCCAGCGGCGGTATTGCCGTCTGACTACAATTTGAGTGTAGTGGAGCAGTGCAATTGAAACTTAATTTGGAGCAGTGCCAGTAAATAGCATTGGTTCACCTAATTATTATATTTGCTTCGACGGTCTGTGGTAGCGTACGTTACTGCTGAATATGAGGTCCTGGACTCGATCCCCAAATCAGTTAGGGGTAACTATGACCAAGTACCAAGTCCTCGGGACCTCCATGAGAGAATAATGCCCGTAGAAGCAACAGCAGATTTAACCACAAAGAATCTAGGGCCGCTAGCATCAAAACTAATACCCCAGAACCTTGGCTGCCCATTATAATATGAACGAAAATACTTCCCAAATAACCAGGCATTTTGGTGTTATTAAACAGAAACCAAGAACACATACTTTGGGGTAACGGTTCTACACAAAATTGTTTATCCTTGCAGTAGGAATGCGAGGATAAGTATTTCAAGAATAGCGTTACTATTTAAAAGAAATTCGTTATGGATACCATCACCCAAAACATATACGTTATTATACTTGTATATTTAGTATACTCCTCCGCGTGCTTTATTATTATGGGATTGTTTCTCTCAATTTGTTTTACTTCGTCAGATATATAGGCTGGTTAAAAAGTTGTGGATCAAACGAAACAGGGAGATAAAGGAGGTAATTTCCTACAAAAGATGTTTCTCAAGTATCGCCATAACTTTATTGCATGAAAAGTTATGAATTATTATGATTTTTTCGAGTTATTTTACAATTTTATCAGTAAAAAAATTAATTTATTAAAACAATAAAACAAAAGGTATTTTATTATGATTCGATAATGTATCAATACTACAAAAAATGTATTGTAGCACTAGGTACCAAAGGAGGCGGGCGAAAGTTCATACATAGTTGGGCCTGACTGTACCGCAATGATTATTGCATTAATCATTTCAATATTATTACTATTTAAAAAATAAAACTTTATTTAGAATGGCAGTATGGGAGAAAAAAGAAATAGGGTATTATTAGCTTGCACAAAACTAACCTCATTTGCTTTTTTATAAGTTTTCTTACAAGCTGTCAGCGCACTTATGGTATATTTAAGTAATTATTTACACTTTTTGTAAACTATATTTTATCAGAATGTATTTTTATGACATTAACAGATCGTGAGTGTTGTTTCCAAAGGGCCGGCGGCGCTTAACTGCATATTAAATGTTACAAAAAAGGAGGGTAAAAAAGAATTAGGAAAATCATTTACAATCTAATTATAGAAAAGAGTAAGCAGGAATAAAAATCACATTTCTCTTATATCGATTTATTAATCATCCAATTTCCAACCATTTTGAAGGGAACCAAATGACCCAACATCACGCGCCACCATCAACAAGACATTTGTGTGAGCATGACAAACTCAACTGCCGTGCTTGTAATGTTAAACAAGTTATATAAAAAAAAACAAGCCATCATAGTCCATGGTGCCTCACATTCACAAACTTGAAAAGTGCTTTTACATTATACAATACTATATTACTTGCAAAATAGTAATGAAGACAAGAAAACACAACAACAATGAAATTATTTATTATATGTCAGTTAGCCACGCCAAAATTCCAGCAAAGCAAAAACAAAAAATAAAATATCAATAAAATGGAAATGTAGATAATTAAAAACTTATTACCTAAATAAAGGCCCCAGGTATAAAGGGCGTGACAGCTCACATATTTATGCATTGTGAAAAAGATAAATTACCTAATAGATTGTGAAGATTATGAAAAAAAATTTCTAGATCCAGTCGAGATCAGGAAACACCTTACCAGTAACAAACTAAGCTTTTTACCAAAAACAACGATAAATGAGCCCAAAAAAGGGACCATTCCGTTTTACTTCTCTAGTAGCAACAGTAAGGAATTTAGAGTAAACAATCTTACTAATATTCCTTCTGAAAAACCTAAAAAAGGAACCATACCTTATTATTTCCGTCCAGTTATTAAAGAAGATACTTTTTTTCGTACCTAAAACCTCGATGCCTGCTTCACACAATTTTAGGATACTCCACCAAAATATTGCAAGCGTTCTGTCAAAGCAGGAACTTATAGAATTAACACTACAGGAGATGAGAGATTTACAGAATGACCCGCACATAATTTGTTTCTCCGAAACATTTATCAAAAAAGGATATGAGAGCTATCTCAAATTATGGGATTATGACATGGCAACATATTTTTGCAGGGAAAAATATCGTGGTGGTACTTGCATACTCATTAAGAAGGGTATCAGTTTTAGAGAATTAGCATTTGTAAAAAATTATGCATCAGTAAATACCTTTGAGGCATGCGGAATAGAGTTAGCATTTGAGTATTTAGTAATTATTTGTTTATACAGAACACCTCAGTCAAACCCTTACCTATTTTTAACTAAATTAGACAGTATGCTACAACAGTTATACAAAAAATGCAAACCGAAAACGCGGATAGTTTTAACAGGAGATTTTATTATAAATACACCGAAAAAAGGTAAAATAACGCGAGAATTTCAAGATCTAGCACACACACACAATTTGAAAATTCATATTAAGGAAGCCACGCGCAAATTTTCCTGTATAGATCATATACTAAGTAATATGCACAACGCAATTGCTAACGTCCTACCACTACATCTGTCTGACCACGATACAGCGCAAATGTTAAGTTTTCCCTTACGAATTCAATCAAGGGAAACCATATATTACATCTACAAAAGAGATTACTCTATAAATAACACGTTTAAATTTAAGGAATGTTCAATAGCTTCCATGACTTAATATGCCTGTTCTACAATCTCTGCTTCCCAAAAGTAAGAATTAAAGTAAATACAAACAATAAAATCAAACAAACTTGGATAACTAAGGGTCTTAAACTATGTTCTAGAACTAAACGCTCCTTACGATATCAATATCACAAAAACAAAATAGAACCAACAAGAACAAATACATCACATATTCTAAAATACTTCAAAATTGCATATATAACGCTAAACGGAATGCTAACATCAAGTTTATGCACAACCATAAAAAACAAATGTAAAGCCACTTGGTCAGTCATAAAAAACGAAATCCAAAATACGGAAATCCAGAATATTGACTGTTTACAAGTTGACAATACTGTTCTAACAAAACCAGCAGAAATAACTTCTGCCTTCAACAACCATTTCATTAACTGTATCCCTACACAAAATCAAATAAATAGTTGTCTCAATGGAAACAAAATTGCCAACCCGATGTTCCTTACCCCTATGTCTGAAAGTGAGGTCAGGCAGCAGATAATATCATTAAACAACACCAAGTCTGAAGGCTACGACGAACTTAACACCAGAATCATTAAGACATGTACTAATGAAATAAGTACAGTATTGACATATTTGATCAACTTATCATTTTCACAAGGAGTATTCCCAAAAGCATTAAAATTATCCATTGTTAAACCATTGTTCAAAAAGGGTGATAAACGTGACGTGAACAATTATCGCCCTATTACATTAATACCCATCATCTCAAAAATATACGAGAAATGTATGTATCACAGATTAATAAATTACTGCAGTAAGTTTAACATAATAAGAAAACAACAATATGGATTTCAAAAAGGTAAATCTACATCACTAGCCATATTCTCACTCTTAAAAACAATACTGAGCAGTTTAAACAAAAATCAGTTTGTAACGGGGCTTTTCTTTGACTTATCGAAGGCATTCGATCTTGTTACACATACCAACTTATTACAAAAATTAGAAGCTCTTGGAATCAGAGGATTGCCACATCAATGGATTTCGTCGTACCTAACTGACAGACAACAGAGTGTCGCAGTTACTAGACTGGACGAAAATAGAGACATGATAATGCATACGTCTGAATATCAATGTATAAAACGTGGTGTGCCCCAAGGTAGCATATTGGGTCCCATATTGTTTCTTCTGTATATAAATGATATAGTTGACATAACTAACCACAAATGTTTTCTTTTCGCCGATGACATTTCTATAATTGTAACTGCTGACAAAAAATATAATTCAATTACTGACCATGAAACTGACATAAATAATACTATTGACATTCTAATTAATTGGCTGAATAATAATAATTTATCTATAAATCTTGAAAAATCCGTGTACATACAATTTAACAAACATTATAATAATAAATTTAATTTTAAAATGGATATACGTAAAATAACACATGTAGAACAAACCAAATTTTTAGGTATAGTATTAGATGAATTATAGACTGGAAAGCGCAGGTTCAGTACGTGTGCAATAAAATAAATAAATTTGTATATGCCCTTAGAAAAATTAAACATGTAACTAATATAAAAATAGCTGTAATGTCTTATCGAGCTTACGTTGAATCCTCGGACTTATAACATGGGGAAGTAGTACGGAACACAACAGGGCATTTATCGCACAAAAAAAGTGTATACGCGCCTTATACGGGATCCCATCCGATGAATCATGTAAACCAATATTTAAACAGCTTGGTTTGCTACCGTTGCCGTCATTATATATTTATGAGATGTGTATGTTTGTAAAAAAGCACCAAGAATTATTTAAAACAGCAGAAGAGGTATGTTCACGAAGTCGGCGTGACCAATATACACTTGTACTTGACGAACTGCCTAGGTGTACTAAATATAATAAAAACTATGTAGCTATGTGTGTACGTGTATACAATAATTTACCAAAGGCACTGAAAGAATTAAATTTTAGAGTATTTAAATTTAAATTGCATAAGTGGTTGAATGAATATAATTTCTATAGTATTAAGGACTATTTAGAACACTAACGTTGACAACATGCACACGCAACGCTTGCACCTGCTTGTGCTAAACAATTTTGCATGCTTTATTTTTAAGCTAAACATGTGTGATCTCATTTTTGTATGTAAGACCTTTTATACCTTATATATAATTGTGTTTATGTTATTGTGTATATTATTGTGTTTTAAGCAAAATAAATATATTATTATTATTCCCTTTATTTCTTTATACATACATATTATTCTACATTTTTATATATTTATATAAAAACATACAAAAACATTTAAAAATATAAAAAATAGTGTTCCACCGATGGCGGGAGCGGGTTCCAAGCTACCGGTGGTTAGAGCTCCAGAGACAGGAACCTCCTCACGATGCGGGCCGTATCGAGGAGTACTGCCTTTTGAATCAGGCCTTTGATCCAACTGCCTAACGAGAGCCTCAATAGATGTTGGTCGAGGCTCTTGGCTATCAAACCATTGGCCGATACGACAATCGGTACAATGACAGCCGAGTTCACATTCCACATGTCAACAACCTCGTGCGCCAAGTCGAGATATTTAATTTGTTTCTCTTTCTCAGCTTTCACGAGATTCCCGTCATGTGCAATGGTAACATCGACAATCATCACTACTAACTATATCAGGCTTATTTGCAACAATAGTCCTGTCAGTAATGATAGACCGATCCCAGTATAACGTGACATGGCCATTTATAATACGGTACCTCAGAATCCACAAGTTTATATTTCAAAGCAAGTTGCTGGTGGATAATCCTAGCTACTTGGTTATGCCTGTGCAAATACTCTGTAAATGGGCCCCTTAATAGCGATGAGCAGAGGAAGACTCTGTTAAACCACTTCCACCTATACAACCCCGAAGGGGAGGTCAAGAGGTGGATAGCGGTTGGGGCGAAATTGTATAACAGGTGTGCTATTACACCCTCTTATTACATGCTGCAATCTGCCCTCTCAATGGAGCTTGCTAATAAGCCAGTCTCTATGGATGCTTGAAGGCCGTGGCATGTGTCATATGACACTTAGGTTTAAGCCATAGGATTAGTGCATGTTAGGTTAGGTTTTGATTATCTTTTAAAATTTTTAATATCTTTTAGGTTAAGGGTGGAGGGAGTTAGGGTAAGCTGGCAGTGATAGTAAATATAGAGTAATAATATTATATAAAATACCAATATTATATAAATATAATAATATTATTATTATTATCTCCTTTATTTCATTATAATACACTTATAAATTATATTTTTAAATATTTCTACATAAAAAATATATAAAAAAACATTTAAAAATATAAAAAATAGTAACCCACCGGCATCGGGAACAGGGTCCAAGCTACCGGCGGTCAGGGCTCCAAAGAGAGGAACTTCCTGACAATGCGAGCCGTGTCCAGAAGTACAGCTTTCTGAATCAAGCCCTTGATCCAGCTGCCTAACGAGAGCCTCTTGAGGTGTTGGTCGAGGCTCTTGGCTATTAAACCATTGGCTGTCACGACTATCGGCACAATGATTGCTGAATCCACCTCCCACATGTCGACAACCTCGTGAGCCAAGTCAAGATACTTGATTTGTTTATCTTTCTCGGCTTTCACGAAGTTCTCATCATGCGGGATGGTTATGTCAACAATCATTGCACGCCGCTCTGATCGATCCACCATCACTATATCAGGCTTATTGGCAACAATAGTCCTGTCAGTGATGATGGATCGATCCCAGTACAATGTGATATGACCATTTTCGAGAACTGGGTCGAGCACATACCTGTAGTACGGCACCTCCGATTCCACAAGGTTGTACTTTAGAGCAAGTTGCTGATGAATTATCCTGGCTACAAGGTTGTGTCTATGCAAGTACTCTCCGTTAGCTAGACGAGAACAACCGGAGATAATATGCCTTATTGATTCCCCCGGCCGGTGACATGCCCGTCAGATGTCAACTGTGCCGTCTTTCACAATAAATCTCCGGTAATTGTTCGTCATCATAACTTCGTCCATAATTGCACATACAAAACCTTCGGTTTCCCCAAAAAGGTCACCGAATCGTAGCCAGGCTACGGACGCTTGTAAATCTACATCAGGCCCGTGTAGGGCTCTGAAAAAGCGTCCGTGAAGCTCTTTGCTCTTCCATACCTCCATGCGGTCATTGGTGTCAAGCACTACTGGTTTGCGCCAGTTCTCTTTAGCCAAGGAGAGTGGAGTGAGGCCCTTGTCAACCGCGACCACATCTCGATGCATCCCCACGTCGGTTTCTAGAAAATATTCCCTGAGACTGCATATCTCGCGATTGTGGAGGGTCTTAGCGTTTAAAAAGCCACGACCTCCACATTTTCGCGGGATATACAGCCTCATAACCGATGATCGTGGATGATGCAATCGATTTGCAGTCGATTATTATTATTATTCTTATTATTATTATTAAAGAAAATTATATGAAGTCATATAATGTGTCAGTATGCTAATTCTGGAGAAAGGTGAATAATATGCCTTTAAACAAAGCAAAAAAAAAAAAAAAACACTACAAAGTGATAAATAAGTAATTTCGGAAGTCGGTGGCAAAAAGGAATACATAATTGTGTTCATGATCATGGTGTCTTTGGTTTTTGTCTATTCGTTTTTAGCTACATCAATATTAGACTGTGAAGTTGATTCATCATGTTCACTTGTTACATCTACTGTTGCTGAAGATCCAGATGGTCCAGTTATAAAATGATGAGTATTTCTATCAGCTCTCACCCAGCAACGATGACATATGAGAGCTCGAGCTCTTGAAATCTGAAAAAAAATTATATCATGAGTCTTTTTCTAAAAAAAGTAATACATACATGACTCACTGGTCTGTAAGCAAATCTGTAAGACCTAATACATATTTGTAAATAATGTAACTTCTTTGCTAGATACTAATTTGAATGTTCGCACTATTAATAATTAATTATTGTAGATACACTGTTTGTTCCGGTCCCACAGACAAGCCGTGAAAACGGTTTTGCAGTTTTGTGCTTTTATCTCAATGTATTGTACACTAGGTTAAGAAAATAAATAATAATAATAACGCAAATCTCTTCTAATCTACACCTTCGGGAAATATAGGCTGCAATATAATTATTTGTTATTTTACTATATTACACTAGCTATACCTTTGTTCCTTTTCCATATAATTTTTTCTCGTGAATGTGACACTAATATACAAAAATTAGTCTCTAAAGCTGACTGCTATTTCAGAGATTAGAGTAAAAAAAAAATAGTAGTATACATAGATTACCCTGTGGTAGTATAAAATACAAAACAACTATAAACCTAATAAAAACTTACAGTCCGAGCCAATATCCATTCAGAAATGACTACATGAATTCTTCTTTCACATTCGGTATAAGTATACAATGAATGAGATCTTGCCCGCAACACTGAACGACCACAGTTCACACACACTTGGCGATGTCCAGTCATTGGAGATGGAAGTTGCTCATCTGTGCCCAAGGCAGTCACAGCTAAATCTCTGCATCCTTGGCAAATGTGATGAGATCTATTGACCTACAATAATATTAGATTGTTATTTACAGCTTCCACAAATAATAATCACAGGATTAGATATGATGCAGAACATTGTATATATTTTTTGCACAAAATAAAAACAGTGAGAAAACTGAATCTTTCAGAATTGCATGTTTATTACTTCTTACTGTCATCATGGTGAAAATAGGATTATATTATATTAATGCTTTCATATAAGGTCATTCAATTTTACTATTGTTTCATTGAATTGTTGAATTCTTAAGGTAAGTTAAACTACCTATCACAAAATGAAGTTTTAATTAAATACATACGTTTTAAATAAATACTTACCACTTGAGGTGCAACCCATTGCTCTATAACTGAAAGAATGCTTTTCGCTTCTACCCGATAGAAGCATTATTTGTTTGTTTCGAAATAAGTCGAGTAGGGAAGATATCAGACCGTTGTGAGAAATGCGTGGGTCATCGGTCAAAATAATAACAGTCAGAATCCTAAATGCGTAGCCAAAGTTGCAAAATAATATAATATAACAAAACAAAAAATAAAAATATACCAAAAAATAATGTAAAAAATGCAACAAAAATACAACAAAATATGGCAAATTCAAAGCCGGAAGGGAATGATATTTGACGTTTAACGTCACGTGGCCACGAGTTTTAGTGTTGCCTGTATAATAAAAAAGTATAATTAATCGATTATAATATATCGATTTATATTTGATAATTATCAAATCGAACCGTTGATCAATTTGTTTTAAGATGTTTTTGTTAATAAGTAAATAATAGATAATATAATTAAGTCCTTATATTAAAAGATTTTCTAAACTGTATCTGTAGAAATATACTGATTCATTTTTAATTTTATTTCTGTAATAATTTGATTTATCGATTATAATAATAATAATTTTATTTCCGAAAGTACAAAGACGTTACAAGAAAGAGTTACATATATTTTGGTAAGGTAAAATGTACAGAGGCAAATAAATTTAAGACTAACGACTCCCAAACTGAGACATGCTCGTATCTTGGGTAGTCGGCGGTCAGCCGTTTTAAATGTCAATATATGTATACATATCACCGCCTTTTTGATTTTATAACTTATTAACGATTCGCATTTCATCTGGTAACATTGTCAAAAAGTGAAAGTGAAGAAAGTCAGTATTATTTCATTAACTTTCTTTTCTATTCCTTTTCTATTTCTTTTTTATTCCGGCGAAAATAGATTTAGTTCTAAATGATTAAAAACAAAAAAATAAATGAAAATTATTGACATATAATTCATTTGTGTACGGTTCAGGCCCAATTTCGCCAGTCTCCTTTAACGAGCAATTAATTTTTTTCCGTAAATTTTGGAATGTTACAAAAAATTACTTCTCGCCTTAAGAGCACAGTTTGAAAAAAAAATGTATTATGGAAAAATGACCCTGTATTACAAATTCTTGCTGATTTAATGCTGATTCAAATGAGGTACAACACTTTACTCTTTGACCTTATTTATGGTCGTTTTTTCATATCAAAGTGCAAATTTAATAAAATGGTAAAGTTAGAGAAAAATTTAGATTTTTTCTCATACATACTACGTAATAAGTTCAGAGGCCATCATGAAAGAAAAAGAACAAAAATTTTTTACGGTAAATACTATCCAAAGTTCCTAACTCTGACCATAATGCACAATCTGCACCGCCTAATAAAATTTGCACGTAATCTGCGGAATGCACCTCTGTAAGAATTTGTAATTTAGCAAACTCGAGCTTTTGTCGTAGTTCTTGTTCGGTGTTATTTTCTCCTTAAATTTACTTCTTCAAAATAGCCCCAAACAAAATAAGTCTATTGGATTAAGGTCGGGCGTCCGGGGTGGCCATGCAACAGGCTCGCCTCGACCAATCCATAGGTTAGGGAAGCGCTCGTTCAAATGTCCTCTAACTGCGCCAGCGTAATGAGGTGGGGCGCCGTCTTGTTACAGCCACATTTCTGCCGCTCTGTCTTCAGGAATCTCACGTTTCATAAATATTTGGTTCAAATTGTTTTGTATAAAATTCAAGTACAGAGCATCATCCAGCCTTGGTGGCAATTCATGTACCACAAACTACTGTACAATTATTTCAGCCCACATGTTGATACCAAACAGATGCTGGAATCGATCATTTCTGATGATATGTGGGTTCACTCTGGAGTAGAAATGTAAATTGTGCATGTTGAAAATTCCCATTCTTCCAAAATTTGATTGATCAGTCTATAACACCTTATTGAAGAACTGTGAATGCTCTCTGTGTCTTCTAAGCATCTCGCTGCAAAATGTCACTCTAGGTGCATAGTCAGCTGGCAGTAAAGCTTGCAACCTTTGTACGTGGTAAGCGTGATATTTATTTATTTTAATAATAAGTTGCTATCGGCTATTTTTATAGAGTTGTGATGAACCTTTTGTTTCCTAGAAAAGATAAATCATTACCTGAACTAAGATACGTCTTGACAAACGATTAAGTGGTTAGTGTGAAACTGTTCATTTCATAAATCCTAAGTGTGACAAGAACAGAACAGTTCTAGTACCGTTATAACGTCCAAAAAACTAGCTTGTTTATGATAAACTAATAAATTAAAAATAAGGTTAATTTAATGAAACTTGCATCTTGATATGAAAGAACGACCATAAAATTAAAACTAAAGGTCAAAGAGTAAAATGTTGTACCTCATTTGAATCAGAAAGAATTTTTAATAATTTAATACGGAAAAATGACCCTGCATTTTTCCGTAATACATTTTTTTTCAAACTGTGCTTTTAAATTGAGAATTAATTTTTTTAACACTCTAAAATTTACGGAAAAAAATAATTGCTCGTTAAATTTGGTACGAAAAGCTGCAATACAACTTTTGTAGTATTGATACATTATCGAATCATAATACAACACGTACTTTTTTATTGTTTTTAATCAATTAAATTTTTTACTGATTAAACTGTAAAATAACTCGTTAGTTTCATTGAAAAAAACATAATAATTCATAACTTTTCGTGCAATTAAGTTATGGCGATGCTGCAGAAAGATTTTTTGTCGGAAATTACTGGAACATTCGGGGATACCAGGATATACGGGGACCAAGGAATGAAACAGCTGATCTCTTACACACATATATTTGCACATTAGTAGGCACATTAGTGATGATGCTGATGTGTCATTTGGCGTACCGCAAGGTAGTGTCCTGGGTCCCACACTTTTTCTAGCTTATATAAATGACCTTTGTAACCTAAAAGTTGAAAACGCAAACATATTCTCCTACGCCGATGACACTGCTGTTGTCTTTCATGGACATAGCTGGTCTGACGTTAAAATTAAGGCAGAGTTGGGTATGTTCCAAATTGCGTCTTGGCTTGATGGCAATCTTCTCACGTTAAATACTTCAAAAACTAATTACATATGCTTCTGCATCTATAAAAAATCACAACCAGATGAAGTGTTCAACATCAAAGTACACTCATGTGATCAACCTATGAATAATAACTGTAATTGTCCCCATATTAATAAAGTTCTGGAAACAAAATACTTAGGTGTAATAATTGACCACAAATTATCATGGTACTCTCATATTGAACATGTCACTGGACGGATTAGGAAACTGGGGTGGATTTTTAAAACCTTAAGACACATTTTGCCAACAGATGTAAATAAGAAATCAGGCGCCCACAGAAATTTGTTAAATGAAATATACATCTCTATAGCACAATCTGTTATAGCCTACTGCATCCCAATATGGGGCGGCGCAGCAAAATCAAAGTTTATACATGTTGAAAGAGGACAACGTGCTGTTATAAAAATAATGTATTTCAAAAGGATCTCATACCCTACTGAATTACTCTATCGGGATAGTGGATTGCTTTCTGTTAGAAAGATATATATCATAAACACTGTTCTAAAAAAACATAAGAATGTACCATATGATCCTGATAGATTAACAAGAAGGCGAAGAGATCTTATAGCACAAGTTCCACAAACAAAAACTAAATTTGCTGCGATTCAATATGGTACACTATCATGCCAACTCTATAATAGGATCAATAAACATATATATATATACAATAAAAAGTTACATGACTGTAAAAAAATGTTAACAAATTGGATAAAGACACTAAATTACACAGACACTGAGGAACTATTGAACCACACAAAATGATACAAGCACGCACTCACTCACACGCACTCACTCACTCACTCACTCACTCACTCACTCACTCACTCACTCACTCACTCACTCACTCACTCACTCACTCACTCACTCACTCACTCACTCACTCACTCACACACACACACACACACACACACACACACACACACACACACACACACACACACACACACACACACACACACACACACACACACACACACACACACACACACACACGCACGCACGCACGCACGCACGCACGCACACACACACACACACGCACATATACTTGCATGTTAATTATATGTAAATAAGGTTTCGAAAAAGTTGTATACTGCTGTGGAAGAGCGGAGTCTCCTAACACAGGCATTATTTGCTTACCAGGAGGCTCCAATCAACAACTAATGTCAAATAATTTGAAGCTCTAATAAATTTGATTTTTTTTTTTGATTTTTGATATATTGCGACTAAATTAGTGTAGAACAAGCTACGAACATATTGTGAGTTTACCCTCATAAACTGATAAACACCTATAAACTAATATAATTTAAGTATTTTATTCCTCATACATCACAATTACCTCCTTTATCTCCCTGTTTCGTTTGATCCACGACTTTTTAGCCACTCTGTATATTGAACAAGCTTCCTCCACTCGCCTTGCCACATAACGTAAGAATAACATTTTGCGAAGCAAATAGCGCCGAGAACAGTCAGTGACATGTTGTTTAAAACTTTCTTAATATCATAACTAACAAAATAAAGGTCAACACATTGGCTTATGAAAAAAAGTAATGAAGAAAAATGTATCAAAATGTAAATAATGATCCTAATTTTGCTCCCAGTTTGCCAAACGTCAAATAAATACAATCCTTTTATAGTTGGGTCTAGTAAAGGATTTTTAGGGTCCTCCAACTGTTTGGTATATCTAATTACTTTTTGCAGAAGCATTGTTACTTTTATTGTGTGAACTCTCTAAAGTATAAAGCACAACTGCTTTTTATTTTTCAAGGGTACATTTCTCCAATAAAATTGTCCAGTTATCAAATTGGTAGTAGCTGTGTTTAATTTAATTTTCATTTCCTTCGTAAATGTGTTCAATCATCAACACACTGTTTAATATGTTCAGAACATAGCCCCCTTTTCTGGGCTCCGTAAGTAAGTAAGTAAGTAAGTCATTTATTTTGCAAATATGGGTACAGTACATGGTGATAGAGTGATAATCGATAGGTTCAGCCACATTTTACCAATAGGCATGCAAAAATTATAATTTGAAGCTAAAGTTACTGGAAATTTATACTTAGACTGCATGTACAATTGAATAATTTGATGTCATAGCTTGATAAAAATGACATAATAATGTTACAATGTGCAGAAACCAGTTACAATTATTATCAAATACCTATACAATTTGGAGTCATTAACAATAAAAATGTCATATAATACAATTTCAAATATGATGCCAAAGAAGTGTAAAAGAATGAAATATATAAAGGGGAAAAAAGCAGTCACAATAAAAAGTAATAATAATAATTAGGATAAATTATGATTAGAAAATGTCAAATATAATCAAAAAATGTCAACTGTAATAAAAATGTCAAATAATATGTAAAAGAAAAAAATAAAATTAATGAAAATAGTAACAACAATAAAAAAAAAAACAAAAACACTTTTACATACATACATATCTCATAATATTTTCTCAATATTTTTCTCAGTAAGGAATTCGCTGACAGTGTAGTATGCTTTATGCGTTAGAAAACCTCGAAGCCTGTTTTTAAACAATGGTAGTGGTAATATTCTTTCCATTGCCCAGGTAATGGTAATTCCAGGTAATTCCAGGCCCATTATAGATTGCCGGAGCCATGCAGTAGACACTTTTCCGCATTAGTGCCGTTTTAGCGGGGTGGGAGCACAGTACATTATTGTCTCGTCTGTTACGTGGTACTACATCGGCTAGACGTTTAAACCGATTTGGGTTGGACTTCACAAACACAGCCACTTCCATTATGTACAAACTAGGTAATGTTAATATTTTATGCTGTTTAAAGTATGGCATGCAACTATCAGTGGATTTAAGCATAAACATCGCCCGTAAACATGTTTTCTGTGTTTTAAAAACTGTTTCCCTTTCGGTTGAATTTCCCCAGAATATTATACCGTAACGTAAGTGGGATTCTACTATGCCATAATAGGCAGTAAGAAGTGCATCTACAACAATTATTGGGGATAGCGAATGTAGAGCGTAGGCGGACTTACTAATTCTCTTACATAAAGTATCACAATGTGCCTTCCAATATAGGTTTTTATCTATTACGAGTCCTAAAAATTTTGTACTGTCCACTTCTTCTACGACTTTATTGTTATAATGTATTTTAGGGCGCGTGCTGGAAATCCGCTTACTAAAATGTACAGCTTTTGTCTTTTTTAAATTTATTTTTAAATTGTTTATAAATTGTCCCGTCATAATAATAGAAGCAAAGTTTAATTTTGCTATTTCCAATACTCATCTCTATATTTCCTTAAGGTAGAATCTGTTGATAGTTAACATTTAAAACCGTTAATTACTTGTGGTATGTATGTATACGGTTTCATTACTAAGACTGGGATTAACATAATGTTATGGGGTAGGGGTATTTAAATGCCGGTTAAGGGTTACGAAGTTTATTGACAACGAGGGTACAGACGATAGTAGGCAATGACAAGTGGAACGTAGCTGATGTCGCACCGAAGTCTTCCCTTACGTCCACGACGTCCGTATCGTACACATACAATAACACTACAGATGTTACTTCACGTAGTCTTCAAAGTTCTCGTTGGGTTGTCGCTGTAGATCTCCTTAATTATCACTTCTTAACTGTTGCTTGTTTTCGCCTCGGTAGTCGAATGCAGACTGACTGTGCGCTGGCGTCACTACGCTTTATATAGGCCAGCTGATCGAACATTCCAGAACTGTCTAGAATGAATAATAATAGCGCATAATTTCGAGTAAATTCTGAAAGTACCTACAGGTACTTCCCGAAAACGAGTTTCTAGAAATTTCCAGGTCGACACTTCGTTATCAATAGTTATGAAACCTGTACCATTCAATAGGCCACCCTAGGTCTAGCAATGCGTTTATATATTGTACCTTTCTAATACCTAGGTCTCGAGGTATAGCACTTAAAAGTTGTTGTTGTTGCACTTACAAGTTATGAATTTACGATTCACCCCACACACCACCTAAACATTACATTTGCACACGTAATAATCCACTCGTGACAACTCCGTACTTTTTAGATTGGAGCTCACTGGCAAATTAATCTATTGTATCCAATAGGTAGTGTATTTTAAGTCTTATGTCAACACAAGTTGACTATATGATTTTAACAGCACTCAGTCAGTGTATAATCGTCAATTACTCTTACGATTAGGTATTGAAAGTTGTTACGGGGAATAAAGATAGAGTCACGGATGGAGAGAATCACAAAACCCCGAGCATTAGTCACTGCCGTGGAAACAGAGATCAAAATTGCGAATGAGAAAATAATTTCGTTGTTAATATGATTTGCTACAGCAATGAACTGGTTCTTCGGGGCGCCGTCACCCTCTCGGCCGCCTCCCGTAGAGCTGTCGTCGTCCTTCAATGCAGATGCATTTGGGTCGGACGGGTGACCTGCCAATTGACTTCCATACACTATTTTCAGATCTAACACATGCAATAAGAAGTGACAACGACGGTGTACAGGACGTATTTATAACACGAGTCACGGTCGTATTACCTAATCCTGCTAATAGCTTAAAGATAGTCACAAAATGATAACTTATCACCTACGGAACCATACAATACTACAATAAACTTCAAAACAATTTACTCGATGAATTTTTAATCCCGCAAAACCGTTTAGCAAGCTAATTTTCACTTAGCATCGATTAAATAGTTATGATACATAGCTTTTCAGTTGCTAGATAAAAGGTAAGCAATTTATGAAAAAAAAAAAACGCTGAGCTTAACTCTTAAAGAAAGTAGATATACAAGTTTAGTGAACCTGAATATTCTTTTTCTTATGTAATTAAATAATACTATGTAAATATTCACATAAAAAAAAATCGGGCAAGTACGAGTCGCAATTGCCCATCGACGGTTTCGTACAAACGTGTAGGTATGTAATTACGGTATATGGTGTGGTGTGGTATGGTGTACGGTGTATAAAATTATAGGTGGTGTTTAATGGTTTTCGGTCTAATTTCTTGTACTTGTGCTACATATAGGATATTGTTTCTTGCCAAAAGATAATGCTCACGAAATATGAAAAGCCCATGGTTGACCGCAAGTAAAACGTATCTATGATTTTTTGTTTAAGCGTGAAATAAATATAACACCGGAGTTAGTATCAACCAAAAGAACCTTATGGTCATACTTGTTGGTCTGATTGCCCGTGACATCACAGCAGGCCTTATCAGAATACCAGCGCTGCGCCATTTACTTTTTAAATATCGAAACATTATACTGAGATGCCTCGATAAGAGCCTCTATGCTTCATAAAGGACACGTCTTGTTATTCATTGTGTTACTTAGTCTAGTATTTTGATCTTAGAACGGACCTGGACGACAGTCATTTCGGATTTCGGCACGGGCGCTCATACACGCTGTGTCGTGCGTGAGAACCCTGGCGGAAGAAGCAGTGTCCGGAGCAAGTGAGGTTGGCGGTATCCTTAGACATCTCCATCGCTTTTAACACCCTACCCTGGAGTTGTATTCGGGAGGCACTGCGGTAAGATCAAGTACAGGGCTCGGTCCTAGGCCCGCTCCTGGGGAACATCGGGTACGAATACGCAGAGTAGCGAGCTCACACTAGGGGTAGACCTGACGTGTTATGCAGACGACACGCTGGTCACCGCCCAGGAGAGCTCGCACAGGGAGCTGGTGACAATTGCGGTATCACAGGTGATAAGCCGCACGTCGCCTAGGCCTCCTACTTGATGGCCCTCATCAAGTAGGAGGCCATGGTGTTTCATGGCCCTCGGCGGGCGTTGCCACCCGGCTCACACATCGTGGTCGGAGGGGTTCGGATCGCTATCGAGTCCACCATGAAGTACCTGGGCTTGGTGCTCGATAGCCGGTGGGACTTCAGCCTCCACTTCCGGTGGCTGGCGCCCAACTTATTGGGCGAGGTTGGAGCACTTTCAACGCTGCTTCCCAATCTGAAGGGCCCGAGCGCCGCCTGCAGATGGCTCTATATGGGTATCGTGCGATCAATGTCCCTGTATGAGGCCCCGTTGTGGGTTTCTGACCTGACGGCCTGCAGACTCGCCGTACGGCAGAAACCGCAGAGAGCGATGGCCGTCAGAGTCATTAGTGGCTATCGAACAATCTTCTATGAGGCGGCCTGCTTACTGGCTGGATCTGCCCTGGAATGCCGCCCTAGAACCTAGAGGTGAAGATCCTCGTGTCACTGTACTGGTGGTAGAGAAGGCGCGGCGCGGGGCGATCGACCGATGCAGCGTCAGTTCGAGCAGCGTCGGTCACAGATCCGTGAGGTCCTGGTAGTGGAATGACGGGACGGGCTGTCACGCCTCACCACCATCGAGGCGATCTGGCCGGCCCTGGCATACCCCGTCCACCCCAGCGCGGCGGACATCCATGAGTGATCTTCTTATACGAGTCTTTTAGTTGTTGAAATATAGTGGAAATTAAATAGGTAACTTGGAGGTCAGCAGATCAAATTTTCACACTTTCGAGACCCCAAGGGCGGACTTTTACCTTGGCCAGAGTCTAAGCGTTGCCATATATAACGAGACAACGCCGCCAGTCTCTTGGGTAAATTACGAGTAGACAGCGATGCCGAGTAATTTTTCGACGCTATATTTATAGCCTAGCATTTTAGTTTGTTAGTTGTTAAAGCTCGGGTGCGTGATTATAATTATTTTTTAATATTTTTTAGTTTTTTTTTATAATATACTATATTTAAACTAAAACAATACACCAACAATATAACCTAAACATTCTCGGTCTCCCAAAGTTTAAACTAAAACGTACATTAATTGAATGGCTGCTTAAACAGGACTATTACGGAACGGAATCAATTTTAACTTATATAATATAATAAATATCCACTTTGTTTTCACATTAGCGCTAAATATTCACACATACAAACATACACTCACTCTACCATAATTCAGTACACACCACAAACACTTTCTAAACATAATCAGCAAACACTTACTCCAACTACATACAATTTCACTCTTCACCGTCTCACTCTCATATTTTTAAAGCTTGACACAAGGTCAAAATTCCAGAACTAGCTAGTCCACTAGCACATCTGCCAAAATTGCGTTATATAGCATACCCTATAGCAGGACACTGCCCCCTAAGATACAGGCCTAGCCTAGTTTAGGGGACAGGGATAAACCTATTGTACCTATTGTAATGCATTATTGATGTCCATAAAAATTTAAAAATGTGTTTTTTGGCCCAATAAATATTTGTTTGTGAATATAAAAAATACAGTGCTCTGTGGAAAAATAACAATGTGAGTTCGTTTATCTAACTGAGTTTCTTCTAATTTTTAGGAACTTAATCTTCTTTCTTGGCAAAGTTTGTAGTAACTGTAGGATCCTTTCAATATCTGCAAAAAACGCACTTAGTTATTATATGAATTACATTTATAGAAAATTATTGTTTGATAATCCTTGCACATATTTAGATATTGACATGAATATAACAGATAGTTAAGCTTGCAAAGTTTGGCGAAGTTTCATCAATATTAATGATATTGATGAAACTTCGCCAAACTTAAAAAAATATTTTATGAAGGTTTTTGAGAGCTGAAAAGGGTACGGGTTTTATTTGTAAATGCTCTTTGCAGATATTCTTCTTGCAAATAATAGAAATAGCTCTTCTGAACCTTTTGTACGTTTTACAATATCGAAAGGATTTAACAAAAGAATTTAAAATTTAAAAAAAAATGTCCACGCGACATTTGTCAAAACGCTATTAACTAGAATTTTTTTTTTATTGCTAAGTATTACTTTTGTGACCCTGTCTTTACTTTTAATTAAACCATATATTAGAGACTAGCCAACTAGCTTAAAAACTAGTTCTTGCCAAGTAGACTTAAAATGAATCAAAATAACTTGTTTAATGAGTTATTCCACATTCTTTGAAGTTCAGATGAACGTTCGTAATATTTATTAGCGACCCCGCCCCTGCTTTGCAAGGTTTCGATGACTGGACCAAACATCTGAAAAAGCAAGACTGTCACACAAAAAGCGAATCCAATTACTTATTTGTAAAGATTAAAATAATAAACTTACAGTTCCAAAGGTAGCCATATTTAACATAGTAAATGGTCCAGCTGTGAATATAATGGATCTGCGGAGTTGTCCCCCAAGCAGAAGCAGGTTCCTGCGTACGCGCGTATCTTGATACCACCACGCGCTGTTGTATACACTGTCTTCGACTTGATTACTCTGCAAAAAGTATTGCCAAATTCAAATAATTAATTATACAACATATGTGCATATAATCCTTTAATATTATTCAAAACAACGTCTTTATTCTTTGCCAACTTTAACCGATAGAAAGAAATAGAACAGTAATTTAACTTCGTTCAATGTTAAACGTTCAAGTATGAGTGTGCGGATTCGATTCCAGGTCAGGCATGTACCAATGTAATTTTTTTAAGTTATATGTATTGTCTAACTATATCATGGACACCAATGACTGATTAAAAGGCGAAGGAAAACGTCTTGAGGAAATCTAGACTTTCAAGTCTGAAATCGCCAACGCGCATTGAGCAAGCGTGCGGGTATATCGTCTTACACATTACACAAGTACAGGTCTCCCAAAGTGATAATACGCATAGAAATCTTCGTCACTGTTCGGCAACGGACGTATTCCCCGAGCGATCGGAAGAAGATATGTATATAGAGTGGTTAATGAATACGATCAATCCTTCTCTATATGACAGGAGACCTGTAGGCCTAGTATGAGTTTTCATTACGAAACTCGATCATCGATATCGAGCGCATTTGACTCAGCGATTGACCCGCTTCAAGGTTGTAAGAACTCTCAACCAATGAGAGCGCCAAACCGCTCGATATCGAAGATCGAGTCTCGTATTGAAAACTCATACTAGGCCTACTGTACTCAGCAGGGGGGCGATACAAGTTTGATGATGATGAGTGTTCAACGATGTTATTTAGTTCAAGTTGGGTCTAAGTGCTTAAATTGTTGATATTGTTGTTTATAAAATGGAAAGACTTGAACTTCTTTGAACAAGGGCTTTCCCTACGTGACTTGAAAATAACTGACTAAAGGAGAAATCTTTTAATTCGGGTACAGCACCCAGAAAGTGAAAATAATCATTTAAGATGTTTGTTCGTACGCAGTCTTTGATATTTTTGGTTTTGTTATCAATTTAACAACTAACACGGTGTAAAAACTGAAGAAAATAATTGTAGGAAATATTTTTTTAATCCAAGACTACGTCGAACACATGAAGAACTAAGTATTTGTTTCGGTTAAAAGTGAATGATTGGACCACAAACTCTGTCCGATCCGTGAAGCTATTATTAGGTATCGATAGCTGATTCTATTAATGCCTACTAAGTCGGGCAACAATCCCTAAAAATAAGTATTGTTTCGTAAAAGGAGGTAATTTATTACATGTGCGGTAGGCAATAATGCGCGGGGGAAGGGCGGCAAGGCACGCGGCACGTGGTCGCATCGCTCATAATACTACCATCGAAAATAGTGTTATCACTTTTTCAAAAATCGCCAAATTTTGGGAAAGTTTGAATTAATTCGCGGAAAATAAGATTATTTCAAAATTCATTAGTATTGTTACTATGATGATTAGTAAAATTTCATATATTTTTTTTTTTAATAAATTATAAACTAGCACTTGACTGCAATCCCGCCTGATGATAAGCAGCAATCGATGATGGTAAAAAACTAGTCTATTAAAAGCCTATTCACTCTAGCCTTGAAGTCACTCAAATTGTAGTCCGCCGGAAACACCGCCGCTAGCAAATTAATCCAGTCCCTCGATGATCGCAGTATGAAAGAGGAGGCGAAACGCTTCATCCGAATCGTAGTGGTGTTAACGACGGTGGAAACTCGCCGTGCGACGGGACGGAACGGAGATGGGAGAACTAAATCACGCAATTCCTTCGCCCACTCACCAAAATGAATCCTATAAAATACCGAAAGGCTGGTTACTCTACGGCTGTGCTCTAGGCTTTGGAGACCGTTTTGAATTAAATCTGGGTTGCCAATCAGTCTCTTCGCACGCCTCTCCAGTGGCAAGGTGAATTTCACAGCACCAGCCCCATATGAAGCTGCAGTACTTCACAGATGAACGAACCTGTGCTTTGTACAGCATTAGAAGCTGCCCTGGTGTGAAGTACCGCCGGACCTGTGCGATAACGCCAAGCTTCCTGGCAGCCACCTTGGCTTTGGATCCAATGAACTGCCCAAAGTTGTTAAGGTTCGAGGAAATCTCAACTCTCAAAAGCTGAAGGCGGTCGGTACACTCCAAGGATTCATTTCGAAAAGTAGGACCTAAGGTAAACGGGCTCCTTTTGGCGGTGAAAAGACACGCCTGTGTTTTTGCGGCACTGAATGCTACAAGATAGGCATTACCCCATTCTGTACCACTGCCTGTAGTGCAACACTCGTACGCTCTACCGTAGCCTCTATTTCAGACCGGATTGATTCCCTACTAGCCCGAGCATCCGGCAGGTACATATCTCTCTACAACTGTGCTGTCATCTGCATACCCATAGACACCGGGCATCAGCAAATCATTAATATGCCCTGCCGGATGCGGACCCTAGCACACCAAAAAGATTACTGCTGGATTTTCATCTGTTGGAGCTGGCAGTGTACGAAAAAAGCATGCTTGTGGGAATCAGTATTATATGTAGCAAAATATCCGATCAAAACGTTCACTCACTAAATACAACACATCGTTGCAATGCCAGCAATATAAAAATAGTTGCGCTATAAGTGCCATGAGATATTCTGCGATCCAAATTCGCTGCATATTGCCAGTGTCTTCCTGAAAATTAAAATAAAGGTCATAATTATTATCATCAGAGGGAAGCCAGAAATAATATTCTCATTGACATATTCTTCTCCTTTTCCAAATTGGCTGGATAAAAATTTCTTAATAAATAAGCTTAACAACCCTAACCCTATAACCTACCACACTATGTTTTAACACTTTCTAGAATAGAACGTTACGATGATAAATGTTTAGACACACGTCACGTTGACGTCAGAGGCAAAAACAGTCGCGCTGCTGTCATGGTGTCGAAGGTAAGCTCGCAAACAAGTCGACAGTGTATGTCGACGAGTGCCGACGGCTGCAAGTGCATCTATCGTTGACGGATATCGCTCGTGTGTATGAGCACTATGACGATAAGTTTTTAATTTCAATACAGAAGACTGTGCCAATTACCGTTTAATCACAAACTCACGTCGCAAAATCTACAGAACCTGCTGCGATTCCTCCATCCTCCTACTGTTAAATCAAAACTAAAAATCTGTAAGGTAAAACTGAGGTTTTATCTCTAAAACTTTCAAAGAAAAAAAAGCGTTTTAGCAATCCAACAGAAAGCGAATTTACTTTCTTGATACGCAAATTAATTTCAAAATACAAAAAATAATGCAAATCAAAATTAAAACTACAAATTTAAATAATTCATAAATTAATGATTTACAAAATGTTTTGTTTTTAGTGTTTTAATCAGAAAGAAGAAGTGGTGCACGAACCTCTTTAGTATCAGAGCTATTTACTAAGAAAAAAAAAAAAACTAAAAATATAGTAGTACTCAGTAGCATTCTAGGAAATACTAGAACATTCCACAAGATCTTACCGTTGTTAACTGCACAGCACTGGCACAGATCATAAGAGAGCAAATGATGAAATACCAAAACATGACTGGAGACAGCAATGAATTCAATTGTGAAGAGTATCTAAAATGAAAAAATAAAACTGGTAAGGTATGCCATGCATGGGTGCTTACTATGAGTGCTACTTCATGCCAACTCAAATATATGGGCTGTACTACAGAACTTTTCGGGATAAAACGACCGAAATTTCCAATATTTTATATATACATAATATGCATAATATGCTCTAACAGAGCATACAGACAGACAAAAGTCTTCGGCTCGTGTGTGTTGCCAGTAATGACTTATGGAATTGAGATATGGTCGCTAACAATGGGGCCTTATAAGAAGGCTCTAAGTCACTCGAAAGGGCAATGGAGAGAACTATGCTTGGGGTTTCACTGCGCGATCGAATCAGGAATGAGGAGATCCGCAGAAGAACGAAAGTAATCGATAGGACCGATGCCCGATGGGGCCGACGGGTTCTAGAGTGGCGACCACGCACCGGAAAACGCAGAGTGGGTAGGCTCCCGAAAAGGTGGACCGACGACCTGGTGAAGGTCGCGGGAAACCGCTAGATGCGAGAGGCGCAGGACTGGTCATCGTGGAGAACCTTGGAGGAGGCTTATGTCCAGCAGTGGACGGCATTCGGCTGAAATGATGATGATGATCCTGTTACATAAGATGTTTGAAAAAATCACTTTGAATATAATGTTCCGTAACATGACACTGGTAGTTTGGTTTTCTTATATTATCTGTTGCATTGATATATTAGTTGATATCAATGCAACAGAACAATTTTATACATATTGTAATTGAAAAAGATACATTGTTATGGAAATGGTACCAAGGGCTATACAATGAGTAATACACCTTCATCAAGGGCGGCAGTAATTAAAAAGAAATAATATTAATCGTATCAAAGCCCTTTGTCTGTCCGAAAACTTCTTCAGCAGAACACGTGAAAATGTCGTCGTAAAGGAGCATTTTAAACCACGTGGTATTTATTCAATGATAAAAATAATTCATAATTAAACACTTATAGTATTAATATGATAGATTGTATCAAAGGATGGATGTTTATTACTTTTTCACATAGAAACTATTGAACGGATTTGAATGTAATTTGGCACACATATGGGGTTTATTCATGAACGATTATTAAAGTTACGTTCAAGCGTCAAAAATATATTATATGGTTAAACAAGTCATTAATCACCAGTTACCAGTACAGTTACCTAGCTAGTACTTTTAGCAGTGTTTATGAATAAGAGGTATTATAACTTTTAAATATTTTAACTTCTTATATATTCTGACATGATAAAAATTTATGTAGTTGGAAACGCGAGGCACCGTTATTAATGTATACACATGCGCCCTTTGAAATAGAAAGTAACTAAAAACAAAACTTACTTCAAGATATACAGGTGATGCAAATGACACTCCTTTATTCTCTTGGCAGCTTCATCATGATTAACTAGTTTGTTACCATCACCAAACAGATTTTTGCAATTCTCAGATAGTACTTTCAGTTGTCCAACAAAAAACGTTATTATTACTACAGCAGTAGAGTCAAAATTCGCTACGACTGTACCTCCGTAGAAACAAGCAAAGATCTGGTAAAAAGTAGCAACACAGAAACCGAATCCCCTGGTTCTGTCATAAGGAACCCATGAGCTCATTATCTCTGGGTATGGTGCGGTTCCGTTCCTTACACGCTCTCGTAAATCAGGAGACGACCAGTAAATGAAGAGAGGTGCCAAGATGACAGTAAAAACTGTGGCCGTTACTAAACACCAATAGAAGTAGGTGACTCTTCTAGCATATTTTACATATTCGAATATAATATTGTTGACAGCTTTGTCTTTTTTTGACAATTGCGATTTTTCTGTTTCAGATATATATTCAATGATTTTTTTCCAAGTAGTTTGCCTCAACACTAAATTGCAAGCTTTGATAACGCAAACTGTGCTCAGCATACTTAATGACAGGTTTCTCAATGCCATTTCTAGATTATTCCTGATAATCCAAAGTTCTATGTACTGGGATACCACGAAAAGAAATGCAACGAAATGAATCAAATTATAAAAAAAACTTTTCATGCGATTTTTTTGCCATAAACCGCCATATCGAAGGGCAAACACAGTTGGCCCTAATAATGGATTATTTGGGTCTTCCAAACGATTAAGGAATTCAAATACCATTTTAGTATACCAACAAACAACTGGTTTAAAGGGATGGCAGAAATAAAATCAAAAATTTTATTTTAGTTATGTTGTGCCATGGATCCGAGAAAATTCATTATTTATTTATAGCTAACACTACTACGTTAATCCGCTGGCACGACTTGTATTCATTTTGCATTTCTATTTATTAACAGTTGCATGTTAGGCAAGGCTATCGGACCGACATTAATATTCATTCATCAGTATGAACAGATCATTCTATTATTGGCCTATTGCGTTACCAAGAAAAGAAACACAAGATGTCGATGGAAGTAGATGTTAGTGCTGGTCCCACAAATTTGAAGAGGAAAAGAATGGACATGATCGTTGATCCAGACACTCGCCAAGAGGTTCAAGATCCCAAACGACCTCGTATGGTTCTTGACAGTGACAAGAAAGTAAGGTGTTTGTCTACACTTGCTTCAGCTTACTCAAAAATAGTGGGGGTCATAGCAGGGCTAATGGTGCGGCAACACAAACCTGATGACAAGATGGTCTACGAAGCCAAAGTAAGGGACATGAAAACAGAAGTTATCTTAGCATCCCAGATCACAAGTATCATATTCACTGCTCATAATGTCAACAAGCAAAACGTAAAAGGAACCACCACAAACATGCAACAAAAGGTAGCATCTACTGACTACAACATTCACTTCATGGGCAGTGACTATTCAATCCCAAGAGCGGAGATTAATAAAATTTGGTTAGAAGAAACAAAAGCTAGGGACTTGGAGTACAAGAATTTTTCCATGGACAGCGATGAGAACTGGTATGGGACCATGGGCCCTTATCTGGATATGTTCGTTGCATTTAAACTGAGGATGGACGAACTCAGATTCGAAAAGGATGGCAAATGGCCTATAACCAAGAAGGATGGCACTCATACTGCCTTTCAAGTGTCAAAATATGGCTTGACTGGTGCTCACCACATATTGTTAGAGGGAAACAGCTTTCCTTCAGAAAGAAGATCATCAATCGTACAGAGCCTGGGTCCTATGACTGCTTTCCTCTGTATGGTGCAGACTGAGGGTATATACAGAAACAAGTTTGCTGCTGCGGTTAAGAGAGCCACACCCTGTCCCACATCCCTGCAATTGATGATATAATAGAGATCACTAGGAACGTGAAAATGTCGTTTGAGCTGTCTACCCTCATAAGCTTGATTGCAGAGATTCTATTGATTACTACATCAAGACAAGCCACTAGGATGTTCTTTCCTCTAAACTTCTTAGCAGTCTCCCTAGAGGCTATGAGAGAAGATGACAAAATCAAGTTCCTCAGATTCTTCAATACCACTGGATCAGGTGGGTGGCTGCTCTATAAGCTGTGCATGGCAAGAACCTGGAATATGCAAGGCCAGATGACCGAAGAAGTGGCATCACAAATTCTATACCACAGCATCTTTGGAACATACAGTGTAGACCTGAGTGTTCTAGCTCAAATTACCAAGAGAGGCAATTGGTATACGATAGAAGAAATGGGAAATTCTTTCCGCAACATGACAGGAGGGAAAGTGGTGACACTAAGGCCCCCTATACAAGTGTTATATGCAAAAATGTCATGTGCTAACCAAACTGGAATGCTCTCAGGTGTATACAACCAAGTTAGTTGTTTGCCCTGTTTCAGTGGACCGAGAGTTCAGTCTTCTGGTGAAGACTTTTTCGATCACATTTAGAAGAGGAGGGTAGTAGGATCTGGATGGAAAAGTCTTCAACAAATAATAACAGCGTTCATGACAGCTTTGGAGGAATTACACCAATAGATGAAGAAAGAAGGGGTAAGATAACAATGGGAACTGCAGTTTGGAGATCTGTAGACAGTCTGGACATAGATTCACCAGATATGGAAGTAGAGACAAAGATCTTGGGAGCCGGCAAGATGTTCATGGGCAGAAATAAGAATTAACGAGGTTTTTTTGAACACAAGCCAAGGTTTCTTGGACTGAGATAGCTTAAGTTTAAATGTGTTGTTAGATTAGTTTTCTTTTCCTTTTAAAAAAAAAAAATTGATTCAAAGAAGATTATTGAGTTCTATCTACATTTAAGCAGAATATTAAGACTTCATTAGACGCGCCTCTATTTGAGACGTTAGTAGTCGCGCGCTCTACATAATTATGTAGAACATTTTTAATATATGCAAGGTTTTCTAAGGAAAATCTTCATAAATTTATAAATGTTCTTTTGTACTTATAAGAAAACCTTTATTATAAAATTAAAACATGACCAATTTAAACATGTTAAGAACCAAAAATCAGACTTCTTGTACATAACTAAAAAAACACAAAATTTTAACTTATAATATTGAAAGATTAATTTTTTTTATTCGCTCATGTCCTCCACTTCCAATTCTTTATTTTTAGCGTAGTGTGGACATAGAAGCACTTCCACTTGTTACATGTATAAAAATGCTTTCGGGTTGAGTTGTTGCGCGCTCTGTCACAGGAGGAACATTTTCCAACGCGACCGGTATTGGGGGGGTGTGCTGGACTCGGGTTCAACTCGGATGGATCATTCAGACCCAAAAGAATTTAATCTTTTAATGCTAATGATTTTGGAATATTTTTGATAGATATTCTGTGTTTTATGCCTGGAGCCACGAGTTCAAAACCAACTTCATGCAAATATTTTTTCGTGACTTGTTAGTGTAGCCTTTGTTCATTGTACACGCAATATAAACGTTTATTGCACTTATATTCATCATATCAATGAATACAGTAAACGGCCACCGCCTGGAGTTTCTGGGGACATCGTAAAAACTTAGGGGCACATCATCTTCAGATCTTCAAATTCAGATCGGATTGTTGAGTGCCTTGTTCGATATTTTCTAAATCGAAATCGGTGCTACTTTCTTCCTGTTCTGTGTCCATATTATATGGGGATTCTTCTAAGTAGCCTTCATCTAAGAACAAATATTCAGGGTTATTCTCCATCAGTGTCTTCTTCTTCGGGCCATCTCGAGTATGGAAAAAAAAATTTTTTTTTGGGACACCCTAATAGGTAATTACTATAATCAAACCAACATAACGTAAAAAGTGAATACAAGCAAATCTTAGCTCAAAAGTCACGTAAATAAAATTCACACCCGACCTCAATGACGTCACGTAGCATACTGACAAACGCAATAGGGACAGCGAAGCGAACTGTTTTTTCCAGGAATCATGATTTAACCATGGTAAATTCTACGATAGTTTAGTAATCTAGGAGTAACATAAGCAAAATGTTGAGTTTGTCTAACAAAATTTGCGAATGAGCTTCTACAGTAAAGGCTGTAGTAATGCTCTGACCTAATATTACAATTTGTAGTATGGCAGCATTTTTAATAACATCCTAATTTTTAGTTCAAAAAAAAGTATAAAATATGACGCAGTAACATTTTTCTCTTAACATTACAATTTGTAGTATGCCAGCATTTTTAATAACATCCTAATTTCTAGTTCAAAAACAAATATGAAATATGACGCAGTAACATTTTTCTCTTAACTATATACGGGTTCCACACTGACCTCCGCATTTCCCGAGTTAATAGACTACCGAGCTAAAGCAAACATAATTTACAGCAACATTTTTTATCTCGAGAATGAATGAACATAGTACTACTTTGAATGTAGTAGATACTAGATGAGTTTTAATCAAGTCTTTTGTGTAAAATTCTCATTGTTTGCACGTCATTAAGAGCTATATTTCCGCGTCCATTCTATAATTGAATTTTAGCCAAATTAATAATCTTATTTCGTTATTGTTTACTGCGTAGAAAAAGTATTATGACGAAGGTTTGTTTCCTTTTTTTTTGATTACAATATCACCGTAGGCTAGTCTTATTTTCTGTATATTTTTCGTTTTGCTATTTCTCAGCGTCGATAAAAACGATTGTATTCTTTTTATGTTATTCTTATTACAATAAACTTTTATATTTCGTATTTTCTTATAAACGATACTAAAGAGGAACATAAACACAAATTCGTTATTCAAGATTACCTATTGTCAAGTTAATAAACAGTTTTACAACGAACAAACAGTCATATGCATGTATGGATAACTTACGTAACATGGGCGGGCAGATGTCAAATAAATTGCTGCATAGCTTATAAAACACAGAACACCGTTTATTATGGCCAATCTTTTTACATTGTGACAGCTGACAATTTCGCTCTCTAAAATTCTACGGCTTTTGCGAATGTGGCAAGGTAATTTTAGGCTTGAGACGTCAAGTTTGATAGAATAGCAGGCGAGAAAAATATTTTCATTACCTTCAATATTTAAAAAAAAAGTAGGTGCCATGAATCAAAATAATTGAAATGAACCTGATGTCGAAAAAATAGATATTAGGATTTGGGTAGCTACTTTTGCATCATCAACGCCATCATCAGCTTCACCTTGGCCGACTTGGCTCGTGCCCATGCTTTGTTACAGTGATGGGGGTGGTGGATGGCGGGCATGTCTCCAGTTTTAAAATAAAAGTCGATGGTGAGACAGATTCGATCTATTCAGACTATTTAAGCGTCCCCCGGCTGTGGAAAAAGAGAATCATTAAGAAAGTTGTTTCACTATGCCATAGTAGTGGCCAAACAAGTGGTAGACGTTGGGATTTAATGATGATTATATGTTTGGTGGCGTATTTCGAGGCTGGAAATTGATCATGTTAGCAGACACATATAGAATCTCTAAAATATATAAAATAGCCACTACTAACAACATTGGTCGTTGATTTACCAATTCAGAAGTAAATAACGGTAAAGATAACAGTATCGGTAGTACTGTTGTAAAAATACTTGGTGTATTTAATTTTTTGTTCTAGTGTCAATGTAAAAAGAAACAAAATTACTGACTTTGAATATAGCAACCATCGTATACTGGTTTCACTGTTTTTTATTCTTTCCAACATTACTCCATAATACCAGGAATTACACAGATTCCAACATACGTTATCAGCACGAAGGCTCTGTATATTTTACAATCAAAATTAAAAGGAGATTGGTGGTGAAAAATATACCTAGTTATCATGTCTGCTGCAGTTTCTGGTATGTCCATAAATGGTATTCTGATGCTTTGTAATAGAGAAGGATACACAGTGTGTAAATTTAAAATGCGATTGTTGTTAATATGAAAAGGCTCTTTCTAAGATATGCCTTACTGTAGATGGTGCTGCTAATTCGATTGTTCGACCAGCTAAGACCGCAAAAGAAGCGTGGGATGCTCTTCAAAAATCCTACAAGGATCGAAGTTTGGGTTGTAAACTGTCACTGGAACGTAAGTTGTACAGGTACTCCTTATCTGACTTTTCTGACGCAGAGGCTTACTTAACGACAATAACCACAACAGCACTAGACCTGGTCGATATTGGCAAGACCATAGAAGATAGTTCTCTGGCAGCTATTATATTGGGAGGTCTGACGTCTCGCTTCGAGTCCATGATCATGGCGCTTGAGAATGGGAGCGTTGAAGTCACAACAGATTTGGCGAGGACTAAGTTGTTGAGCGAAATGACGAGGGAGACTAAAGATGATGTGACTGCGTTGCAAACAAAACAGGTTATTTGCTTTCGGTGTAAGAAGCCTGGGCACAAGAGCCCTAATTGCCCTCTCAAAAAGAAGGAGAAAAAGGCAAAGGCGAGATGCTCTACAGAAAGTTGTTCTAAGGATAAGGGACTAGTAGTTTCAAGTTCAGGAAATGTCACGAAATTGGCTTTGGATGGTGTCACGGAACTAGCTTTATCTGCACCTAATGTTCAGACATGTGAGAAATGGATTATCGACTCTGGTGCGACTACTCACATGACCCCACATGCTGAATGGTTTAATAGTTACCAAGCCCATGATGGGAAGATAACTGTCGCAAATGGTAAAAGTTTGCCGGCTGTGGGCTTAGGAGATGTTGCGATTAATATAAATACCAATTACAAGAAGATTTCTAATGTTGTACATGTTCCTGATCTAGATTTACTGTCGGTTAAAAAAGCAGTAGAAAAAGGCCTCTCAGTTGTTTTTGATAGTAATGACTGTAATTTTAATAATTCTAATGATGTTTCTTTTATAAATGATCCTGTTTTACATGGTTCTATTTGTGGTGGATTGTACACTTTAGATCGTACAGTAAAGCCGCAAAGTGTTTCAGCTTATAATGTTCACACTAATTTGTCCCAGTTTTAGCTTTGGCATAAGCATCTAGGACACCTCTGCCGTATTGGTATGGATCTACTTAGAAAAGGTCTAGCTGTTGGTGTGGAGTATACTGAGGTTGACAAAGAACCATGCGTACCTTTTGTAGAAGGTAAGCAGGCCCGGAAGCGTTTCAAAGGGATAAACTATAAGAAGGCTTCGTCACCATTAGAATTGGTCCATACGGATGTTTGGGGACCCCTGTCCACTGAATCTTTTAAAGGCAATAAATAAAATACTTCTGAACTTCTGGCTTAGATGACTCGTAAGACAGAAGTTCAGAAGTATTTTGTGCTTTCCAAACATTTGGACTGGCATTAAAATTCGAACCCTTCGGTCAGACAATGGGAGTGAGTACGTCAATAAGGAGTTGACAGACTATTTGCAGGCTCATGGGATTCGACATGAAACGTCTGTACCATATAGCCCTCAACAAAATGGGGTAAGTGAACGTTGCAATCGTAGTATCATGGAGAAGGCCCGTTCCTTGCTGGCACAGAGCTCTCTATCGAAAGCTTTTTATCAAGATGCTGTTGAGACCAGTGTTTATTTAAAGAATAGGTCACCTCATCGTGCACTTGATGGTAAGACGCCATATAAAATGTGGTGTAGGAGTAAACCCGACCTGTCTCATTTAAGGGTGTTTGGTTGTCGAGATTTAGTTCACGTGCCTTCATGCCAGAGAACTAAGCTAGATATAAAAGCTTATGAATAATGTGTATTCATTGGATATACAGACGATATAAGGAGTTATTATTTCCGTAGCGCGGAAAACCCTCTGAGATTGATTAAGTCACGGGATATTACGTTTTTTGAAAATAACTTTTCAGGATTGAAGGATAAGCCTGTTCAGCCTGATCTTGTCATGAGTCCCAATGTCATTAACTGGTTTTCACAAACTTCTTCAGATACCACATCGCCATTAGCAACTTCTATCTCATCTGCTTCAACTTCTTCTTCACCTACTTTAGAAGATGTAGAGATGGCCCCGGTAGAGCCAGCAGAGGTTTTTGTGGACGCGACTGATGAAACGGGTGATGTAAGTGACGTGGAGTATTCACATTCGGGTGAACAAACTGATCTATCTCTGGTTCCTTCAGATGAATCCAGTGATGTTTGTCCTGAAAGACGATATCCTATACGAGTACGTAAGCCTCCAGATTTTTATTCATACGGCACTCTCGGTGATGACTTGTTATGCGAGGATCCAAAAAGTTATCATGAAGCTATTAATAGCGTTAATAAAGGCAACTGGATCTCTGCAATGAAAGATGATTACAATGCCTTGTTGAATAAGCAGACTTGGACATTAGTGGATAAACCAAATAAAAGGGTTATTTCATGTAAATGGGTGTTCAAGATAAAGAGAGACGCGCATGGTGCAATAGTCAAATATACACATGACTTACTGTGCGGTGTCCACTGTAGGCGGGCCAAAGTCGTCCAGGACCACAAGCTAGGAGGCAAGAACTGCACTCTGCCGCAAGGGGGTCTCGCATGTCCCGGCTACTTTGCGGAGATCTGCGCCAGCACCATTAGGTGCGGGCCCACTGAAGGAGATGGATACACCATCTTCCCAGCCCCGAAAGTCCTTCAGTGTAACCTGAACCATTGCAGCATGCGCAAAATCTTCAGACCTTTGCGGAGTGGTCGGTTGCCTTAGCGGTGGTAGTAGAGCCGTACGGTTTCTATTCGCTATTTACTGGACTGATGGAGGCAGTGGGCCTCATTGCTCCCAGCTCGACAGGGGGGACAGGGATATATTGCAGTAGAATGGGGACACCTAGCCGTAGTGGGCTGTTACCTGTCTCCCAACATTTCCCTTTCCCAATTCGAGGGATATCTGCATTCAAAATAAATACTGTTGCATTTCAATGCTCACTCCAGAGCGTGTGATAATGCCCGGGATAGGCCGAGGGGACACTTACGTGGAGCGCCTGGTTCCTCAGGTCGAAAAGGTAGTGGGTGCTTTGCATAGACTGCTGCCCAATCTCGGGGACTTCGAGAGGAAGTTCGCCGTCTCTACGCAGGTGTCGTGTGATCGATGGTCCTTTACAGGGCGCCTATTTGGTCAGGTAAATTGTCAGATGTCCGACTACAGGACTAAAGTCAATAGACTAGCGGGAAATTGCCATCCGTATCGCACAAGAATACCGAACATTTTCGTCTGCTCTTCTGATACGCTTTCCGCCGCTGGACAACCTGGCGGATTAGAACACAAAGGTCTACGACCACATTCGCGATATCCTTCAAAGCGGAAATAGTGTGCCAGGAAGCGTTTTCGAAAGGCTGAGACAGTGGAAACGGCGACACGCGATCGAACTGTGGTGCGAGCGGCTACAACAGCCCCAATATTAGCAAATCGCGTACCTAGTCGAAGCCATTTTGCCGCATTTCGAAGCCTAGCTGAACAAGGGGGACCGCATCTCCTTTAGGCTCACCCAGATGCTGTGGTTGTTTCAGTGAGTACCTGAACAGAATTGGGCGAGAAGCCACGACAAATTGACATCACCGTAGAGGTATCCTAGATTCCGCTTAACAGATGCTCGAGGAGTACCCTGCAGGGCCTCGGAGCGACGAATCCTAGTCTTTACTACTGCTGGCAGAGACCTGTCTCTGCCAGCAGTAGTAAAGGCTATGCTGGTAGCGACAGAGAATTGGACACAAGTAGCTTCCTACTGTGAGACCGTGATGCTCAAGAAGGAGGCTGCTGAGCGGAATCGAGAGAGATTGAACCTGCTCGGAGAAGGAGGCGACGGGGAGGCAACCACCTTGGACCTTTGGGGTCGCGGGCGCGTAGAGTGGGGACTATGCACTCATCAAGTGACCCCAGGGAAGACGATGGCACAGTGGTCATATGCTGCTGTACACAGCGAGGCTTAGGGGAGGCCCCTTTATAGTCTCCTCAGAGAAGTGCCTTTACAGGCGTTGCGCAGGGGCGGTTCTGGAATTGGAGGACTTTTAAGAAGATACAGGACCACCCTTATGTGCCGATAGTGATCACTGGGGTTGTCTTAGTGAAATAAAAATCCCACACTCCCCGATCCGCGGTCCACAGAGGCCTTTTGAAGATTTCCCCCCGACAACATAAAAAACAAGGTAATAATGATTTCAAAATTAAGGTTTTCGTACGTCCTTAATATGAAATCGTACAGTACTCGAAATAAACGCAGTATCGATCGGTATAATCATTTAATTAAGATAAAGCTTTGAAAAATATCAATGTTACATAAAAAGGTACGGTTTATGGAATTTGATCTAACAGACAATTTGTACCTAGTAAAATAAATTATGACAACCAACGTGATGTTAGCCCAAATTTGCCAATAAAACAACCACCAATTAATTATATTAAACGGTATACAAACAGCGTATTTCACCATGCGTATAATGTATTCATTAATCACTATTTGTGTACATAAATCGAATTGTGTTAAGTAAACAACATGAAATGTGTTTTTTGCTGAAAATCTTATTAATTAATTCTCTCGAATCTGCGAGAATAAAGTATAGAAACTGTATGATCCTTTCATGATCTGTAAAGAATAGAATAACTCACTGATTAATCAATAAAACAAATAAATTTAAAAAATAATGGCACGGTTGCTAGACTTAACCCCTTTTTTTATTTAACCCAGAGGCGCAAGCAGATCCCATGCCAAAAAACAGTGTAAAAAAGGCACAGCGTGGTTCTGCATCAGGGAAGGTTCAAACATGGAGGCATGAAGGCACTAAAAGTTTTCAATGATGACACTCAACCAAATTTGCCCTTAAAAAAAATTGTATGATGTACTGGTTACAGCGTGACGAATATGATAAGTCTGATAATTCCACACATGCATAATTCTGCACATTTGAAATGGCAATTAAATAAGATTTCTTTCCTCACTGTCAGTAGACGTTGTGTTTAATGTTTGCTGTATATTGGTGGGTAAGCAAATGAAAAAGCACCATCATTTCATGCAATCTCGTCTCCGTCAGGTAGACACTGACGGAGACGAGATTGGCACCGAGTCAGTTGGAAGACGGTTCCGAGAAAGAAAATATGTAACTTCGTATTTCGGCAGTTTTTTAATGAGTGCATGGTGCCTTACTGCGTATAATAGACAGTCTATGGTGCCCGTGCATGTACCAGCTCATCCCCGATCTGCGTTTGAAAGCTAAGGAACCCACAACTCAGCCCTCAGCCGGCGCGGCGTGCGTGATCTGGACATCCAACAACGTACATGGATGGATAAGGTTCGTGGTGCATTTTCTTACTTACTAATTATACATCTCATATGTATCTCACAAATTTCAGAACCATACAGTCCACATATCAACTACCAGCGTACCTCCGCTGAATTGTGCAAAAACCGCACACATTATAAATCGTATATTGAATTTGCATATATATAAGGTACGTACTTCAATAAAAGTAGGAACAGACAGCTTTGTGAAAGGTCCAGCATCTAATACAAATTTGTGATTTAAGTTCCCAGCCAATAATAGGAGATGTTTGCGTTGCCGCACATCGCTCTGCCACCAGTCGCTGTTGTAGATTCCTCTGTCTAATTGCTCACTCTGTTAAAGGATAAGAAATTTATACCACTGAAAGAATTGCCCGATATAATCATCTTTTTCCAATTAGATTGGCTGCAGTCTAACTGGACACAGGCAGTAGTTTTACTAAGATTCATGACTGTATCCATCCTAATTCAGTTATTGTAAAATACAATACGTCAAAACCCTTGATAAGACCCGATTGTCAGATCCACATACTCGTATAACTTCAATCGTGGATCTTTGACTTTTAAAGCCGTGAGGCTTAACGTGCTTCCAGAGGCACCACATGCCAACCACGGCAGACGTAGATTAACCTAATCGATAAACTCGTGCGGCTGTTATTAAGAGCTAAAAGCCAATACGAGATACGAATTAATTGAAAACTAAGTCAGCATTAACAACCAGTCCCTTCAAAAACTAGATATGATGATTCCAACAATATAGGTGTATATAGATGTATGAACTTATGTATAAGTAAATACAAGCAGACGCTGTTGATTTTCTTAACCTTTTTATTTAATTCCTTTTTTAACTCGCAGTACCACTTTCGTGGGCGAAAATGTGAGTTTCTTTGGGTTCTGTAAATTAATAACTTAGTTACCTGTATTATTACTTCGTTGCTATGCCAACAGTATAAGAACAGTTGTGACACTAAACCAGATGTATACTGAATGACCCACAGCTTTTGTGAAGCAGTGGCGCCTTTCTGAAAATAAAGGCATTACTTAAATTTTATTTCAACCAAACTATTGCGGGTTGAAAAGAAAACGAAGTTAGTAATCAATTGTAAACCACAGATAATACGCTACTATGAATATCATTAAAATATATACTTGGGCTATTTTTACGTCTTGAATTATCAGTCTTTTGAGAATAAGACTGGAACAATTTTCCAGCGCCGGTATTTACGTCTGACTACAATTCAAGTATATTCAAGGCTAGAGTGAATAGGCTCTTAATAAACTATCATGCTTTACCATCAACGATTGCATCACTACTTATCATCAGGCAGGATTGCGGTGAAGCACTAGTTTTTTAATAAGTAAAAAAAAGTAGAAAGTAAAAAAATCAACGTACCGAACTAAATTGCACCACGCTGCCGCAAATTGTTATGGAGCACATCAGGACATAAATAAACATTGTTGGCGATAACAGTGAGTTGAAGATGGAGCAGTGCCTGTAAATAGCATTGGTTTACCTAATTACAATAGTCTCGACGGTCTGTTCTCTCAGAGTGACCTCAATTTCCAAATCGGGTAGAGGTGGACTTTGGCCGAGTACCATATCCTCGGGACCTCTGAGAGAATAATACCCATAGAAGCGGCAGCAGACTTAACCACAAAGAATTATAGGGCCAAAGAATTATGGGGCTGCTAGCGTTACACTTATATCGACACCAGAAGTATCAATTAACGTAAGGGACATTTTGGCCAAAATGAGTTATATATACCATTCGATTCAGAATGTTGCGCTCCATCGTTTAGTATATTTGAAATTTCTCTATCGTTAAAAAAATGTCCCTTACAGTACACATTTTTGAACGTCTAGACGGATGTTTTTATATAAAAAAATATTAAATATTATTACGTGTTACAAAACTAATGTAAGTAATTCTGAAATGCAAATCAGTCCCTTACGTTAAACTTCAATTTAATACAATTCTCACAAAATGTCCTTTACGTTGAGCACAATTATAGCTTCACTATAATTTGTCCCCTATCTTAATATACATACATAATTTTTCAAGTAAAGTGTTTCTTAATCGTTAATCATTTTACTACACATTTCAATCAACATTGTCACTTAAAGTAAACAAAGAACGCTGTGTATAATTTTACTGTGTATGAGAACAGAACCCAGAGTGGATATTGCTATACATGGGGTGAAGCAGGTGGTAAAAGAGGAAGCTGTGAAATAGCGACCTGTTTATACAAATATTGTGACAATTGCTCAGGGCAAAATAAATATAAGGTCACCATTTCAATGTTTAAAAGCTTCTTAGAGAACTCTGAATGTCATCTAAATGTCATACAAATGAATTACCTATTAGTGGGTTATACGTATATGCCAGTCGATAGTATGGTATGATGCATGCTGTTATTGAAAGGAAAGTTAAGAAGATGATTGTTTGGGCACCTTCTCAATGGCCAATTTTATGCAGAGTGCGAGAAAACGACCAACGCCATAAAATATTATATTAACTTCAACAATCTCGAGAATAATGTGTTATCCAAAACCACAAATAATAAGAAGAAAGATCTACACTTCAAAAATATAAGAATTTGCACTATGAAGACAGTTAACTTGAACAACATTGAGATAAAGTACACTATGTTAGAGAATTGCACATCCTAAGAAATAGAATTATATAGACAGTACGAAGAAAAAGGTAAAGGAAAAATTTTTTCTTTAAGAAATAAGGATAAAACATGTACCTTACCTATATTAGAAAAAAAAAGATATAAAATAGATGATTTGCCGCCTCTATATAAAGAAAGACTGCCGATTTCCGTGCCAAAATTTAACGATTTAAAAAAGATGTGTGACAATGGAATAGTTCCTAAAAGACTCCATAGGGAATATTTAAGTCTTCCCAGCAAATCTGTAATAAAAGATACGCTCAATCAGACTGATAATGAAGAATGAACTTACGAACATGATGATGAATAAAGGATTGAGTTTGATGATTTGATGACCTACTTTACAAACATGAAGGTTCTTTTGTTTTGGGTTTTTATTATAATTTTAAGACAAATTTAAAATGCGGTAAAGGTACAATTATACCTAACAATAATAAGTAAGATCAGAAGTACAATGTTTGTACTCTGAATTTGATCTCTTTGAATGCCTGTTATTTTTATCCCTTTGAATGCCTGTTAATAGTTGCTTCACGGAAAATATCGAAGTTTAGCAAAATCAGCAGTTAGACTGGTAAAAGCGGACCCCAGACTCCAAAGCTGAAAAAGTTTCAGGTTGCAGCCGATAAAGTGACTGTAATTAACGCTGAGATGATGAAGAAGAAGACTTAAGGTGGAATGTCATTGTGTTCAAATATTTGTACTGATTTAAATAAGTCTAAAATAAAAATTAGTTTTGATCTATGTCTTTATCTTTATCTTATACTGGCTGTCCCGCGCAGTTGTCACTGCTCCAATCCCATGTTTCGGTAACTTTCATAAGAACCTACCTCAGATTCAAATAAATTTTGAAACAAATCTTAGACAGTTGTAACATAATATTCTACTATAGTGATGAATCTGATAACTCTGCTGCAACTCGTTATTGGTATAAGGATGTCCATGAACAAGAGAAAAAGATTTCTCTAAATGTAAATTAATTTCTATTAATATGTTTACTGAATATTGCAATGTTATAGCCAATACCTGTTAAGAAAATGAAACATTACTTATATTGTGTTTATTCGGAAGTTTGTAATGACCCAGGATACTCAAAATTGCCGAAATAAATCTGAAGGTAAAGTAAATATTAGTATATTTTGCACTCATGGACTTAAAAATATAAGACCTAATGTCCAAAATTACCATGATTATTGTTCTTATTAGTTTATCTTACGTAATATTTTATCCAATTAAAAATTATTTATGTCCTTTACAGTAGATTCGTGTTGTAGTTTCCTATTACATTGCAAAATTCAGTAACGTTAAGGACAACTAAGCAACTTTTTTTAAAGGCCATGTTATTTTCTAAACGCGTAACTTTACGTAAATCTTTTGTTTATACTTATAAATAAGACAAAAATCTAACAAACTTTGTCGTAGACACCTATAAAATCAGGGTAAATGAGAAAAAGTTAGACGAATTTGGAAGCAAAAAATGTTTTTTTGGCTTTTCTGAAAAGTCCTGTTTTGTCCTATTTAATTGATACTTTTGGTGTCGATATAGGACTTATAAAGAGCATATTTGGAAGGACTAGATATAACAGTCGACACCTTTGCGTCAAGATATGCGAGTTTTTGTCGCTAATCCTGATCTTATTAGAAAAAATAGTTTTGTATTAAAAAAATCAAGGCGTCGAACCTACATGACGTCCCATATAGAATCCCAAGCTATCACCAGCTTATTAATAGATATTCTTATTAATAGATATTGAGATGTGCTATTAAAATTACGTCGGGAATATAATAGTACGCAGAATTTGGAAATATTCGTTAATTAAATTAGCAGCAGATTGACGCGCGATCTTCTCGAGCAGGTTTTAGTTTAATTAGGGTCATTAATGGTGTGCGTATTATTTTGGAGAGTATATTTGCATTTTTACCAAATAATAATATTTTTTTTTTTTTAAATTAAACATTGATTTTTCCACCTCCAGATTTCTTCTTTTCGATAAATAAAATAGAATGGTTTTGGTATAAAATAACTGTCGAAATATCAAAATTGTACCCCGGGTAGACCATTAAAAATACTTTTTCTAAATGGCTTAAACCGCCTTAAAAACAAACGCATAAAATATTTAAAATTCATTCATCATCACCATCATTTCAGCCGAAAGACGTCCACTGCTGGACATAGGTCTTCCGCAAGGATCCCCACGACGACCGGTCCTGCGCATCCCCCGCAGCCAACGTTTTCCCGCGGCCTTCACTAGGTCGTCGGTCTACCTTGTCGGGGGCCTACCCACGCTTCCGGTACGTGATCGCCACTCTAGAACCCATCGGCCCCATCGGGCATCGGCCCTACGAGCAATGTCCGTAAGAGTGGAGACCACGTACCGGAAGCGTGGGTAGGCCCCCGACAAGGTAGACCGACGACCTAGTGAAGGTCGCGGGAAAACGTTGGCCCCCGACAAGGTGGACCAACGGCCCACTGCTACTTTAGTGTTTTTAGATGGATATAATTTTAAAAAATACAATTTGTACGAGACTTCACAAAACCAACGCTTAAAGCACTAATATACTTACTTAATTAAGACATTGTGATGTCTATGACACTCTTTGATCCTATTTAAAACATCTTCCGTTGAAGTTACTTCATCAAATAGGCTGTTACATTTCTCTCTTAGAATTATCATCTGTCCCTTTAGATAAGACATGATAGCAACAGCGTTCATATCATAAACGGCTAATACCCCAGAACCTTGGCTACCCATTATAATATGAATGAAAATACTTCCCAAATAACCAGGCATTTTGGTGTTATCAAATGGAAACCAAGAACACATGATTTGGGGTAATGGTTCTACACCCAATTTTATACCGTCGCGGTAGGCGTGGGAGGAAAAGTATTTCAACAATGGCGTTACTATTAAAAGGAAATTTGTTACGAATACCATCACCCAAAACATGTACGTTACTATCCTTGTGTACTTAGTATAGTCCTCCATGTGCTTTATTATTATCAGATTCTTTCTCTCAATCTGTTTTATTTCTTCTTCAGAAATATATTCCACAAGCTTCCTCCACTCGCCTTGCCACATAACGTAAGAATAACATTTTGCGATACAAATAGCGCTGAGAACAGTCAGTGACATATTGTTTAAAACTTTGTTAATATCATATCTAACAAAATAAAGGTCAACACATTGGCTTATGAAAAAAAGTAATGAAGAAAAATGTATCAAATTGTAAACAATGGTCCTAAATTTGCTCCCAGTTTGCCAAAGACCAAATAAATACAATCCTTTCAAAGTTGGCCCCAGTAAAGGATTTTTAGGGTCCTCCAACTCTTTGGTATATCTTATTACTTTTTGCAGAAGCATTGTTACTTTTACTGTGTGAACTCTCTAAAGGATAAAGCACAACTGCCCTTTGATTTGTCAAGGGTACATTTCTACAATAAAATTGTCCAATTATCGTATCGGTAGTAGCTGTGTTTAATTTAATTTTCATTTCCTTCGTAAATAACACTGTTTAATATGTTTAGAAATTAGCACTTTTTTCTGGGTCCCGTCATAATAATGAAACTAGGTTTGATTTTGCTATTACTAATATGAAAAAGTTTGATTTTTCATAAGCGTAGAACTTTTTCATAGTTATTATTATACGGTTTCATTACTAAGACTGGGGTAAAAATAATTTCAGTAATGAATTTAGGATTCACCCCACACACCACCTAAACATTACACATGGACACGTACACCAAAAAACCATACCTGAAATCGTCTCTCTAGTCTCCAACTCCGTACTATTTAAATTTGAGCTCACTGGAAAATTAATGTATTATATCCAGTAGGTAGTATTTTAAGTCTTTGTCGACACAAGTTGCTATTAACAAGTTAAAAATATAGATACTAATTTTATCACCACTCAGTCAGTGTTTAGCAAATCGTCGATAATGAATCTCTTTCACAATGAATTGATTAGAAGAACTAATTAACGCACTTAATTGGAAAAAATATATGAATTATTGGTTTGCCATTAGGGACGTTAGCCCAGAATCCATTAAAAGAAGAAGCTTCTTTGATTGCAGTAAATCGAATTCTAATAAAATCCTCTTATGCCTCTGAAAGCATTTTAGGCTGTTGATACCGTAGTAGGCCATCTATCAGTCTTAGATTTTTGATAGTCGTTACGAATACTAAACACATGGAGTCTGGTGGAGAGGATCCCAAAACTCCGAGCAATATAATATAATTGATTATCACTTTTGAGGTGTTAATCCCTTCGTGCGTTCCGTGGAAACCAAACAAATACTTTGCAAATATGATTTTCTACAGCAATGGACTCTTGTTGGGGTTCTTCGTGGCGCCGTCACCCTCCCGGCCGCCTCCCATAGAGCTGTCCTCGTCCTTCAGTACAGATATACGATACTCAGATCTAACACTTGCAATATTAAGTAACAACGACGGCGTTATAGCATGTAGGTAATTATAAAACGAGTCACGAATGTCTATTAAATTGTTCTGCTTTATATAATAATCTTGCAATGGTGCCTACACCTTCTAATAGCTAAAAGATGATTACAAAATGAAAACTTAGCACCTACAGAACCATATAATACTACAATAAACATCCAACCAATTTACTCCATCAATTTCCAATTCCGCAAAAGAACCGTTTAACAAGCTAATTTTCACGTAGTGTCGATTAAATAGTTATCATAAATGGTTTTCTAGTTGCTAGAAAAGGTGGGGAATTTATGAAAAAACTAACGATAATCTCAATTCTTAAAAAGATTTGATATACATTTTAAGAAATCTGAATATTTCTTAAAAATAATACTTATACTAGATACTAATTTATAAAAAAAATCGGGTACCGTAATGTGTAACTGCAGTAGGTATAAGGTGTGGTGTGGTATGGTATACCGTGTGTAAGTTTGTAGGTGGTGTTTTAACAGTTTTTGAAGTGAAACTTCTTTACGCACGCTTGACTTGGGGAGTAAGCTGGCGAAAGCGTTACGAAAAATGATCGGGCAAGGCTAACGGAAGTTAAGTGGGGGATATAAGCACAGAGGCGCCCGTGGCGCGAGCTTGGTACTACAAGGTCTACAACGAGTTTTTTTTTTTCAATAAATATAGAAGATCTATGCAATTTTTTATTTTTTTTTTTTTAATTTTGAGACACGGATACACTTATTTATTTATTTATTTACACTTAACACTTTACATTAAATTTTATGTTGACTGACAACCATTAAGGGGGTCAGTTAACATAAAACTTGGTACCGCCTACTTCACAGTCCCTCCTGTATTCCCCCCTCCCTTACTCCCCCCCCTCACCCCTTAATATCCCCACTAAACTACCCCCCTCTCCCCCGCAACCCCACGAAACCTAACCCCTCCCCCGGCCCCCTTTAGTTACATCACCCCCCCGTGGATTATCTCGGGAACCAGAGGTCGTGGACTACCCGAGTATGGGATCCCCTGATTCAGGAGGAAGAGCCCGACCTTTTGGCCCCGAGGGAATCCACTCCCCCCCCCCCCGCATCCCCACGAAACCTATCCGCCCTCCCGACCCCCTTTAGTTACCTCACCTCCCCGTGGATTATCTCGGGAAACAGAGGTCGTGGACTACCCGAGTTTGGGGTCCCCTGAATCAGGAGGAAGAGCCCGACTTTTTGGCCCCGAGGGAATCCACTTCCCCGCCCCCCCTTTTTTTCAATAAAAATAGAAGATCTATGCAAAAATATTAATTTACCAATGAAACCATGAAATAAATTTAAATATTTATAGAAAATTAATATATGTATACATGTATATATTGTACACATATATATATATATATATATATATATATATATATATATATATATATATATATACATACAGATGGAGCGAAAGAAGTTTCACTTCAGTCGTGTGGTCATAAGCACACTCGTTTCTTAATTTCTTTTTCATGTACTACATAAATATTAAATTGATTGTTGCCAAGGAACAATGCTTACGAGATATGCAATAAAAATTTTTTACAACAAAAATCAACCGACTTCCAAAAACACTACAAAGTGAAAAATAACTAATTTCGGAAGTCGGTGTCTTTGGTTTTTGTATATTAGTTTTTGACACCGACTTCCGAAATTAGTTATTTTTCACTTTGTAGTGTTTTTTGGAAGTCCGTTGATTTTTTTTTGGAAAAAAAATATTTTACACTTTTTAGTTACTATTGTAGTTTTTAGTAAGTACTGTTCAGCCGCATCCGGTTAGACTGGATGCTGCCGCTAAAATACTTAATGAAAAATCTTTTTGAAAAACGATTTTTGAAAGTTCCCCTTGATTTCTCTGGTGTTTCACCATCAAACCCTGATGTTCTTATCATGGAACCACCTTGGGATGTCTTATTTCCAACAGAAAAAGAATTATCAAAATCGGTTCATAAACGACGAAGTTATCCGCGAACAAACATAAAAAAGCATATATACGGTCGAATTGAGTAACCTCCTCCATTTTGAAGTCGGTTAAAAATCATCTCTGGTTGTTTGTATAAGCGTGTTTGGAGGTACACTCCTAAATAAAAGTCGTGGATACGGGAACAACAGTTTAATCACTATCACAATTACCTATAGGCGTAACGTAACGCTGGTTAACAATGGTACGAAGAACAATGAGAATACTGAGATGAGCTTTTATGAGAGTTAAAGTGCACTACTTTATAACCGACAGCTTGTCGTAAGCATGGCCGTAGCTAGGGGGGGGGCATTGTGGGGCAATGCCCTACCTTGAAACCACAATGCCCTACCTTAAAAATATCTAAAACTAAGATAAATTATTATAATTAAATTGTTTGTTCATAGTTTGAGAAAAAAAATGTAGCGATAGGTATCTAAGTTTGCAACAAAATTTATAATGTGATGGTAAGACTCTTGTATTGGTTCAAACTAAAGCCGATGAAACGGAACGCACCAATGACAAATGTCATGATGACATTTTGCTGAATAAAAACAAAACGTCAAAACAAAAACAACCTCAAATGGATATTGTTTATATTTTATTGAATTTCAGGTGTTTTATCAGTGAATGCAAAAAAAAGTGTTACATTCTTTGTTCTGTGTATAGATGGCATTCGAAGCGCCATCTCATGAAGCGATGGGTTTATACAAAGAATTAGAATAGGGCTATAGTTATTATTCTAAGGGTTTATAGGCCTTTTCATCACAATTTTTTTTGTGCGCATACGTTAGCATCAGCCATTTTTTTCGTACTGTTTTTTGTAAACAACCATGCTAAAGTGCCCGCTACACGCGAAAATATTAATTCAAGTCGATTAATTGTAAAAACATAGAAAAAGAAATAAAGTAGTAAGTCAAAATAACCGTTTTTTTATAATCCATTATAATAATTTTGTCAGTACCTATGTTATAGTGATACACAATACAAATCATTCAAAACTAATACATACTGATTTAACAATTTTCATCTTATATAAAACTCTATATATTTCTATATAAGTGATTCTATATATTTTTTATATAAGTAAATCTATAGAAATATTTTTACTCGATTATTCATAATTGCATAATTTTTTTATAATTATATTATCTCGTATTAAACGTTTTATTTATGATAAAAGCTACTAAATATATTTACATTTGTCTAATTATTAATGTCATTTGTAGCCTCAAAATATTAATGACTTAATTTATTAATTACTTCCATAGTAATACTTAAGTTAACTAAAATATATTTTCAATTACAGAAGAATAAATGAATTGACATTATTAATTAGAATAAAAGTGAAAAAGTTATTTTTTTTTATAAGTTTTTAGATTAAACTTTCGATGACTAACCTCTCAATCAGCTAATTTTTTTTCCCTTTTTGCGGACGCCCATGACATTTTAGCCACCTTTTCAATTGTTTACAATTGTCAACAGTTGAAGATTCAACTGAATTATGTCCCTTTCACGTAGGAGTCTGAAAGGGACACCGTCTTATCTAAGAGCGAGAAGGCAAGATCTGGATCGAGATCCAGATTGAGCGTGTACTGGGCGTCAATATCTGTGTGATGCAGAGGGAATCCCCGTACCATAGACTGCAATATGGGCTATATTGCAATCTATGGTACGGGGAATCCCCTTTTAAACCTGACCTAAAGATTGATTATGATTGTTTGTAGTTTGGTTAAGTGAAGTGTACGGTGAAGAGTGCTTTAGACAAAAATCGATACAATTGTTATTTGTATTGCTATAAATTGAAGATTCATTTATTTCGCGATGGATATACGGACTTTCTTTGGAAAAAAACGAAGACTTGAGGAGCAAATTGACCACGAAAAACCTAACTGTTCAAAACAGGTGGAAGCACCAAATACAATCGCTACTCCTAGTTCCGTAGCAACAGGTAACGTTAGCTATGGTATTCCGTCTGATATTGCACAAATCGGAGAACCAATAGAACAAGTTGTTTTAGACACATATCCAAAACAACACAACAGGGCCTTTGTTTCCGATTGGTTCAAGCGTTATAAATGGTTGCAGTATTCTGTCGAGAAAGATGCTGCTTTTTGCTATCCATGCCAGCAATTTTTACCTCATGGAAGCAAACAGACTTCGTACACTTCCACAGGATTTAGAAACTGGAAAAATGCCACTGATTCTAAAACTGGTTTTCCAAAACATGAAAAATCAATTTCTCATATTCAAGCTATGTCGATGTGGCAGGAGAAATTACAAAGAATATCTACATCTAGCAGTGTTGAAACGTTAATAAATCAAAAAGTATTAGAAAAATATAGGTATTATGTAAAGTCTATCATGGAAGTAATACAATTTCTAATTGTCAACGAATTAGCTTTGCGTGGAAATTATATTTTGGAAGAAGAAAAAGAACAAGGATTATTTCAGAATTTATTTGAATACACATGTATGAAAGATCCAAATTTGAACGAGGTTCTCACTCATATACCACAAAACGCAACATATCGTTCACCCGAAATTCAAAATCAAATAATTCAAGCAATGGTTCAAGCGGTACGAAGTTCCATTGTCAAAGATATTAACGACGTGAAATGGTTTACTCTAATGGAAGATGGGACGAGAGATAAAAATAACCGCGAAAATATTGCATTAGCAATACGCTACGTCAAGGATGGTGTCGTCAATGAGTCGTTGCTGATGGTTAAGACTACTGAAAATCTTGATGCAGCCACTTTCACGGAATTAACGTTAAATACTCTCACGGAAAATAACATTGACCCCTCTTGTATGCTTAGCCAATGCTATGATGGCGCAAGTGTAATGAGTGGGAAAGTTTCAGGAGTTGCGACTAGAATAGAAAATAAATTGGGCCGAAAAATTCCTTACGTCCACTGCTATAACCATCGCTTGCACTTAATAGTCATCAGGACTATCTCAGAAATGACTTTTATTCGTTTATTTTTTGACCAATGCATCATGTTACATGAATTCTTTCATCATGGCAAAATAGCTGCCTTATATGATGGAAAAAGGATTGGCCGACTCCTCGAACAACGCTGGTCTGGACATTTAGCAGTTACAAAAGTTGTATACGATAATTATTCATCGATTTTGCAGACTTTGAAAGAAATTAAAAATGGCAGATTCAACGGTGATGACGTCGCCAAGAGTATAGGTATTAAAAAAGTCATGCTTGATCTGGAATTCCGAATAGCCATGGTTGTGGCCAAAAAAATCTTATCCACGCTACAACCTGCAGACGCAGCTTTGCAAGCCTGAAGCGCAGGATTAAAAGATGCCATAACAATCATAAAGTGTGTCAAAGATGAAATTATTAAATTAAGATCAAATCAAATGTATAATCAAATTCTGGAAGAAGCTAAGTCTTTAACAAGCAATGACTGCGGCGAATCTGAAAATAGGACACAGACCTCGAAGAGGCAAGTAAAAAAACCAAATCGGATGGATGACTATTTGACGTACACCCCCTGTTCCTCCGCCAGACAAAATATAGATGAGAACGACGAGCCATTTAAGTCTGAGTATTTCGAAACGTTGGACATTTTAATTGCTGAATTACAAAGAAGGTTTTCGGACAACGATGATTTAATTAATTCGATTGCAAGTCTTGATGAGTTGGATGTAGATAAAATGGTTCCACTGAAAAATTTGGGTAAGTTTAAAAAAAAAAAATAATTCAAAAAAATTGTCATGTTCAATATACAATTTTAACTAATTTTTCAGGTCTGAAAATTCCATCAAGAGAAGAGGCTAGTGTGGTTAAAGCTTACTTGAGTCGTAACGAGGATATAATGGAAAATACATTGCAAGTTTTGTACAGGCAACGAGAGGCGTTCAAAGATACATATGAACTTTTTGCGTCTGTGGCGACCATAGGATGTAGCACTGCAGTGTGTGAATCTACGTTTTCAACTTTAACTGCAATCAATAGGCCTCAAAGGCTGTCAATGGGTCACGAGAGAATGGCTGGTATGGTATTTCTGGCCTTTGAAAAAAAAAGAACAAAATCAGTTGATCTGAACGAAGTTCTTCGCATTTTTAATAACATGGCGAATCGTAGAATTCAGCTGTTTTAAATGTTTTTTATTATTATGTTAGTTAATTATTATAATAAGTACGCAAAAACAATGTGATCTTAATGATATTTTTGGTCGTTTCTATTTACTCGTATCACCCCACCCAATAATTAATTATTACCTCACTCTCACTCAGACGTGGATCTCTACATCCAAATCTGGAAGTTCAACCATCTTATTCACTTGTTCTTCATCATTGAGGATTTAATAGTTCTTAGATCCATGCTCATGCACTGTCACAGTAATTATTTGTCTACGAATAACTATTCACATGATGGTGATATACATGGTGATTGATTTAGGAGCCCGTGTTTCGACGGCAGATCAATTATGATAATTTTTTTACTTCCGCCCTACCTGTAACTAATGCTGCCCTACCTCAAATTCGACCCTAGCTACGGCCCTGGTCGTAAGGTTTGTATAAGTACTGCCGGCAAAGCAAGCCGCAAGCGAAGTTATGTGTATTTAATGTCGGAAACAATAAGTGTTTAGGGTTTGTAACATTAACTAGTATTGTGACACAATACGCCACACGTGTAATAAATATAACATAGGAGCTAGTATCAACCAAAAAACCTTTTGGTCATACCTACTTTTGTATTTTACGTATGTTACACATGTTTATGTATTGCTCTTATTGCCAGTGACGTCACACCAGGGGGCCTACTCTGCTATTTTTTATAAATTTGTCATTCCAACACGTTTCCATTGTCATTTTGCTATTAGCTTGTAATCTGCTAAGATCATAATGATTGGTCTATAGTCTCGTAACGAAATGGTCATCGCTGTGTTGTTATTTGAACATTTTATCAGCAGTTTGCAGTAAAAAAAATGTTCCTAAATATATTTTGTTATTTGCTAAAATCAAATGTGACATTAATAAAAACTGACTGACGTTTATGTTTTTTTTTTTTTTTTTAACAGCCGGTGCTTTGATATGTATTTATTTTGTTTATATTATTAAAATTGTGTTTAACACGTAAATAATCCAATACTAATAATAAAATTAATAGTTTACGGCCAAGATATGGCGCTTAGCTACAAAATCCGCGGCAGTAAAAGGCGAAGTGTGAATTGTTTTAAACTCTCGAAGCTGCTCATCAACCTCCAAAGCTGGATGCTATTGAAGTCAGGAACGACGAGGCGACTTTTAAACATTGCTCAGGCCATCAACAACTTCACTCCGGCCATTGATCGACAGAGCTCCATCACAGAAAAAATGGTTCAACTTCAAAAAAAGGTAATTAAGTACTGTTTATTATGTGTAGTTCATCTTTATGAAAGTTTAGTTGAGGTTCATTCAAAATCAGAACTTCCTCTCATTGGGTGTTCTACGAACTTACTTACGATAAGATTTCAGTAGCTTTGAAAACAATAGAATGAAAATTAAATTAACAAATATAATAAGAAACAAGATATATAGTTATAAAAAAGCATTTTCAATATATATTTAATTTACTGTTGTAGTTGGACTTTTTACTAATCTGTTTGCGCAACTCCCAGCAAAATGTGTAGCCAGAGCTGAATCTCCGGTCTGTTATATTATAAAGGTGCTGAATGACCTTCTTATGGTCAACCCTGATTGTGACGTGATTTGCGGACGAATGGAATAGGTGTATGTTTGGTCTTCTGTGAAAGAAAGTATACGAGAGTCTCCACTGTTCCATGTTAGTTTTGTATTTTTAAAGTTATTTCTTGTTAAAGTATATTAACATCTTCTAATCTTTAGACAAGCTGTTAATTTAATAACTCTGGTAAATAGCATTTATTTACTCTTGCTTCTGCTAGTAGACTAGATAGTCATATCCGTTATAATTCTCTGCAGTTCTGATCAACTCATGTACATATACTGGGCATGATTTTATGTATAAATCTTACGTGCATGAGTCCGCAGTCGAACATGGCCCGCACGCATTACATAAAGCAGCACCTTTCGTCGCCTTTTTTTTTTTTAATTAATTTATAAACCAGCGCTTGACCGCAATCCCGCCTGATGGCAAGCAGTGACGCAATCGTCGATGGTAAAGCGCACTAGTTTATTAAGAGCCTATTCACTCTAGCCTTGAAGACTCTCAAATTGTAGTGCGACGGAAACACCGCCGCTGGCAGATTGTTCCAGTCCCTCGATGTACGCGGTATAAAGGAGGAGGCGAAACGCTTCGTCCGGATCGTAGAGGTGTTAACAACATAAGGGTGGAAACTCGCCGTACGACGGGTCGTCCGATGGTGGAACGGAGATGGGGGAATTAAATCATGCAATTCCCTCGCACACTCGCCAAAATACATCCTATAGAACACCGAAAGGCTGGCTACTCTACGCCTGTGCTCTAGGCTTTGGAGACCAACTCGAGTTAAATCAGGGTCACCAATCAGCCTCTTCGCACGCCTCTCCACTGAATCCAAAGTGGCCAGGTGACACTTAGCAGCACCAGCCCAAATGTGGCTGCAGTACTCCACACACGAACGGACCTGTACTTTGTACAACATTAGAAGCTGCCCTGGTGTGATGTACTGCCGGACCTTTGCGATAACGCCAAGTTTTCTGGCAGCCACCTTGGCCTTGGACTCAATGAACCGCCCAAAGTTAAGGCGTCGCCTTTCACGAGTTACAGTGTAAGGTGTCAATACAAGGTCAGCGTTCATAGACTGTATTCATTTATAAATCATTCATATCATTAACTAACTCATAACTAATGAGTTAGTTAAATAGATTCAATAAAGCATCATCTTTGGCTATCTGTGCCTATCATTCAAGTCAACAACCAAGGTGAACAAGCGAACTATGGATAAGAAGTTATACTTGAAGTTTACTACTATCGATACAAAACTCCTCGAAGCCTGAATGCTCCAACTGGCATGAGAGGAGGCACAATTTGTTGGATGACCTGAAATTAAAAAATCCCTGAGGAGATGAGTTTTCATATTGAATATTGGAAAGACAAGATATCCTCTTCGGGAAATTGGTATACTATGAAAACCGGTGTTCCGAGTATAAGACCCTGATACTCCTCGTCCTCCGTAAGAGGTTTAAGCACGACAACCCACTAAAACAGCATATAACTCAGGGAACCTGGCAGACTCCATTGCGAGTTCGCGACTATAAATATAACTGCCATAAACTCCCTCTCAAAAAATGTTTTAACATACCAGATGTAATTGATGCAAATCTGTCAGGCAAGGGTCACATGATCGACCTCTTGTCAGAAATCAAGAACCATTCTTGTTTACAAAACTTCAGATCCCAGTCTCATCTAAGAAGGTCGTGGAGACCATCACCCCAGGCTCAAGACTGGAAGGAGTTTCTCCAATCAATACCAAGAACATATTGTTATAGGATTAAAGGGAAAAAGAGAGGTTCAGAGGACTGGCCGGTTGCTTACATTGATGTCTTGGAAATAACTTTATAACCTCGACATCACCGCACATTTGATCAAGACCCATTATGTTCCCTTATTCAAGGGGGTTAACAATGGTAGATGATGATATGAATATGGTGAAACAGGAAATGCTGGAAACCTCTAATGACCATCTAATCATCAACGTGATTCGGCAAATAAATCTAGTCTTCAGAGTTACGCGTATCCAAATCTATAGGACCCATTAGTTCTGAGTGCAGCTTGATTTATTACAACTCCCGGTCGTATCTCATGCAGGTCCAAGATGACACAGTTGTCAACAGGGATGAAGACGTGGGTGCTTATTGGCAGGGTCAGCAAGGTGATGAACATGTGTCATCAATGATGAGCTGCCGACCCTAAGTAACATAATGTCCACAGTATCTTCCAAAGCCTTATTGGTGCGATACATAGCAGAGCATCTGCTATGTATCACACCAAGGGAAGCATTGCTCATTAAAGTTCCTGGAGAGCTTTGAATTACAAATTTTAAAACTACTTCATGCTGGCATTAAATGTCGTCTGAAATTGTTAGAAAAGCCTATTTTTTCCACCTTCGGCATCCAGTTCAGTGGATTAAGGAAAAGATACGACAAAATCTGTATAACTTTTGCAGAAACTTCCAGAAAGGAATTATAAGGCATACCGATCACGGTATGCCTTATAATTTTTAGAACCGATAGTGAATGCTCCTCATCCCGGGAATGCTGATGCATTCCCGGGATGAGGAGCATTCACTATTGGTTCCTCAAATCCATCAAGCTCTTGTTCCCTCAGTTTCTGAGTAAAAGGCAACAATTTCTTTCTCTCAAAAGATACAGCGAGAGATCAATGGGAAGTCGTAACAGCAGAGACTTAAGGAGTAAAATCAATCCTCAAATCAGTGCTTCGATCTATACTATAGATCGAAGCACTAGGCGCACCAATCTATAGTATCTTCACAAAATATTAAGTTATTAACTGTGGATTTTTTTTAAGTTGAGAAAAATATTCAAATTGTTGATCATTTTTTCTTCTCCTTGACTTATGTCATGAACTTTATATAGTAAATAAAAAAAATCCTGTGCAAACAACATGTTTTCACTTCTATAACGTAGAGTCGTCTAGTTTATTTTATCAAAAGGTTATTGCAAGGTTATTGGTTTTCCATGAAAATCGCCATCAAGAACCTCTGCGGCCTAAATAACTTATTCTATGTGAAAATTCGCAATGAAAATGATTCTGACATGGGAAAAACTGTTCATGTATACCCCAAAGTAACCGGATTCCAAAAACTCCACCGCCATTGTAAAAGACCAAGACGCACTGGTTTTGATTTGTCTGCACGTGGAACTTAAACTTTATGCGTATCTACAGTATTAAAAACATGCTAAATACGCTTGAGATAGCTTAGCAAAAGCGTTTGAGGATAGAGGCGTCAATCGCAGGATTACCCTGATGAACGCGTTGCTAGATGAAAAATTAGAGAGATACTTGTCGATGCATTATTGTGTTGCTACGGTTATGCCTCTTTCTCAAAGTTGAAGGTATGCCTGTTATGTTACTGAGAGGACTACCTGAAGTGTACAGGCTAATGTAAATGGGAAGTTTACTTTAGAGAACGTACGACAAAAGTTGTTACTAGAGGATTCACGTTCAGATTGGAGTACATTCGTCTTCAGCGGACTCGGCATTGGCTGGGAATAAGAGTCAAAAGCCGAATAGGAACAAGAACAAGAACATGACCAAAGTTAAATGCTTCAGATGTGGAAAGAATGGACACAAGAAGCCGGACTGTCCTGAAGGAAAGTAAGCTTCGACTTCTAAGCCGAAGGACGTCGTGGGCCTATATTCATTCAGTGCCAGAGATTGCTTAAATCCTACGGGGCTGCGTTGGTATCAGTGAAGGCAGGTAATTGATTGTTGTTATAGTACCGACGGCTTATCCATTGATGTTATGGTACCGGCGGCATAGGCACGTAAATGAACGAGAGTAACGTAAGCATCCAGATATGGATTTTGGAAAAACGTGTATGATGGAGCTGTGTGTCGCCTGTTTTATGGGGATGATGCTAGGGGATGATGATGATAACAACGGTAAGATTCCCCTGATAAGTTGTAGGCAGGGAAGGCCACCTTAATCATTCGATCATTTCAGAAACTTTGAAACAAATGCGTTTGTGCCTTAGTAAACTCTGAAGAAATGGAGCCCCAAAGCGGTAGAACATATTTTTGTTGGTTACTGTGACAAAACCAAGGGATATCGTTTTATAAGTCCCAGTAATCCAGGCGTCATTGTGAGCAAGGGATGTAGTTTTCTTGGAGGGCTCTAGAGCAGCAATTTCAAGAAACCCTGACCAGCTGGTAGTCAGCTATGACTAAGGTACTGAAATAATCTGGAAACCTTTGTAGAAGAGGTTCATCATCACCAGGGACTGAAGTAGTTTTTAAAGGGTTAAATTCTACAGATGAAACAGAAATTTATGAAGACGCGAAATTTTAAGTGGATGAAACGGGTGATAGCGAAGCATAAACTCTCGTTGTCCTCTACGTAATACAATCCAACAAGGAAATCTTCACGGACTGCCATGCTATACTCAAGAGCAGGAGCTTTTGACAGTTAAAGAAGCTTTAAGTCGGAAAGATAAATATAACTGGAAAGAAGCCGGAGACGGACTCTATGTACGAGAACAAAGTCTCGACTTGTGGCGAAGGATTTCACTCAGTCCTACAGGGTCGGGTACTTTGAAACTTATTCACCAGTTTTAAAAAGATCGACAAACTGCTGAGCTATTGTTGGCTGTTCGAAACTCGAAATAAAAAGTTTGCTTACTAGTAAAAGCGATATAGGGCCTCAAACAAGCTTCTCGGTCGTAGAATGAAAAATTGAATTTCAAGTGCTGTGACTTTGGTAGCCATCTTTACAAAAATTATAATATTTATATCACGTTATACATTGACGATTTTTCACTACTTTACAAACACAGACAGCAAAGAGAAATATTGCTGACGAATTTTCGTGAACATTTCAAGATAAAGGATTTAGGGGAAGCAAGACAAGTTTTGGGGATGCTTTTATCTAGGACAGATACCGGAATATGTTTGAATCAAAAAAGACTTATTTCAAAGATTTTGGACGAATATAATATGACCGATTGCAAACCAGTGAAAATTCCGATTGAAATGGATTTCTATAAAGCCTTTGCAGAAGGGGACGGATATAATTGTCCTACCAAGACTCTATAAAAGATCTATCTTTGATTTTTCCCAAGTCACCAATCTGTGACATCAAGCAAGTATTTGACCAAGCTCCATTATATTCCCTTATTCAAGGGAATAACAATGGTGGATGATCTGAATGCGGTGATGAAGAAAATGCGGCACACATGACCAACGGCATAATGACTACCAGCATATGACCATTTTCAATCAAATAGACTACGAAAAGTGGAACAATCATCAACGTAATTCGGCAAATAAACCATGTCTTCAGAGTTATGCGTATCCAAATCTATGGTGGGCTAGAAAATTTAATAACGTTTTTTCTGTATTTTTATACTGAAATATATAAGAATATAATTTAATATGTATTTATAGATAAATGAACGAAATAACAATAATAACACATTAATATCTATCAATATAAATGCTTCTGCCAGAAATTCGTTAATATTATAATAGTAAGCTTGATCAAATAAATATGACTGTAGTAAATCCCTACAACTTTTAGGTAACTTATTATAAGAACAAAGCACACACCTAGGCGAATAACAAAATCTTATGTAGATTATAAGGATCCTTATAAAATAATAATATCTACTTATATCTCATGTTTACTGTAAGGTATTTGCACCTGGTTTTATTATTGTATATGTGGGTATGCTCTAAAAATGAATAAATCAGTCAGCTATCCATCCCGGTGTTTAATTGACGTTCCATTTGGCGACGAGGTATTTTATTAATCGAATCCGCGTGAAACGTGTCAAGTCGAAGTGTTACTATTTTATTAACAATGCCGATCGGACGATTAGAACCATTCGACATCAATTCCAAGCAGTGGCCGTCGTATATTCGTCGCGTTAAACAGTACATTCTCCTAAATGAGATAAAAGTCGAGTTGCGTGTACCATTGTTAATTACGGTGGTGGGTGAAATTACTTATTCGTTAATGTGCGACCTATGTGCCCCGGCAGATCCGGAGACAAAAACATTTGACGAATTGGTACGTTTGGTGACTGATCATCTAGAACCACAAAGATCGGAGATCGCCGAGCGTCACATGTTTCGCTTACGTAGACAGCGTGTGGGTGAATCCATGACGGAGTACCTCCAAGATTTGAAACATCTTGCGACCACATGTAACTTTGGCACGATGCTGGAAGAAAATTTACGTGACCAATTTGTATCGGGTTTATCCAATAGCGCGATGCGATCGCGAATTTTTGCGGAGCGAAATATTAAATACAAAGAGGCGGTGGAGCTGGCTCTGGCGCTAGAGGCCGCAGAGAGGCACGCGGAGGTGAGCGCGGTGACCGCCGCAGCCACCACCTCAGGTGCAGGCGGCGACGCAGGCGAAGGCTTGCACAGGACAGGCGCAGGGCGGACACAAACGAGTGGGGGAGGCGCGCGCCGGCCAAGGCGGAACCCGGCCCTGAGGGCCGACGGAGCGACGTCAGGAGGACGCAGCACCACTGCGGCGCCGGGGCCTTCCACGTCTACTCAACAGTGCTGGCGGTGCGGTAAGGCGCATCGATCAGAAAGGTGTCGTTATATTAATTACAATTGTGATGAGTGCAACCAACGCGGACATTTGAAAGTAATGTGCAAAGAAGTGGGACGTAATGGTCGGTCTGGCAGACAAAACTACGTCAGTGAGGAATCGGAGGACGAGGATTTGTTGAGTATCGAACTGGCATCTAAAGGTAACAAACCTTATTTTATTGACGTAAACATAGACGATTATCTAATTAAATGTGAAGTCGATACGGGGAGTCGTATCTCAGCGATTAGTGAAGACTTTTATAAGAAGATGTTTTCAAATAAAAAAATAAAATTAGATAATCTTATGTTACGTTGTTATTTCGGTACGCGTATTGATTCATTGGGTTATATACATGTGAATGTTCGACTTGGTGATGTTACAGCAAACAATTTGTGTTGTTATGTAATTAAAAATGGGGGACGCCCTCTATTGGGAAGGGATTGGTTGAAGTCCCTTAATGTGAAACAAATCAATTTAAATGATATTATAACAGATCCGTGTATAAGTAAATTAGCTATAGAATTTCCTGAAGTTTTTACTGACAAATTAGGAAAGTGTAAAAAGTTGCTCCAATTGCATCTGACAGACAACGAGCCGGTATATGTGCGAGCGCGGCCCGTGCCGCTGGCGCTCCGCGCGCGCGTGGAGCGCGAGCTCGAGCGGCTCGAGGCCAAGGGGACGATTGCCCGAATCGAGCACTCTGACTACGGTACACCGATTGTGCCGGTGATCAAGACGAACGGCGATATACGGATTTGCGGCGATTACAAAGTGACTATTAATCGTAAACTAAAACGTGAATATTACCCACTCCCACACATTGAAGAGTTGTTTGCTACTTTAAGCGGGGGAAGTGAATTTTCTAAAATCGATTTAACGCATGCATATCAACAAACTATGTTGACCGAGGATTCGCAACCGTGTACAGCTATCACGACACACATTGGTACATTCGTCTATCGCCGTACGCCATTTGGGTTATCTTGCATTCCGGAAAAATTCCAAAAACTAATGGAGGAGACGTTGCGCGGGGTGCCAGCCACGGTCGTGTTTCTGGATGATATCTGTGTGACTGGGGCTTCGAGAGCAGAACACTTGATTAATTTGAGGCAAGTACTCGTCAGATTAAGGGATATGGGTTTGACAGTCAAACTTAACAAATGTTGCTTTTTACAATCTAGCGTTAAATATCTCGGGTTCATAATTGATCGAAGTGGTCTGCGCCCGGATCCCAAGAAAGTGGACCACACAATTAAAGAGTTTTCTGGGTTTACTGAATTATTATGGCAAATTTATACCAAATTTAAGTATATTGTTACACCCGTTACATAATCTCTTAAGAAAGAATGTCAGTTGGAATTGGAGTAAGGAGTGCGATGAGACCTTTAAAGAGGCTAAACGAGTCCTGTCAGGCGAGAGAATGCTCGCGCATTATGAGGAGGGGCGCCCCTTGGTGCTATCGGTGGACAGCAGCGCGTACGGGTTGGGCGCAGTGTTGGTGCATCGTTTACCTGACGGTAGTGAGCGACCGGTTAGCTGTGTGTCGCGCACACTCAATGATGCGGAACGCAATTATAGTCAAATTGATAAAGAGGCATTAGCCATATTTTATGGAGTCACTAGACACCACCAGTATCTCTATGGTAGACAGTTTGAACTACGAACGGATCATCAGCCTTTAAGCTATATTTTCGGAGCGAAAGTGGGTATACCGCAAACGGCGGCCAGTCGCTTACAACGCTGGGCTGCACGATTAGCCGCATATGAGTTCACTATTAAATATATAACTTCTAAACAAAATGGCCCCGCGGACGCGCTGTCGCGTTTACCGTTAGCACGGGAGCGCCGTCCCACTGAAACTATGAGTTATGTTAAGCTTGTTCATCAATGTATGCCTGTTAATTTTCATGACGTCGGTAAGAAAACCAATAAAGATGTAATCTTATCTCGTATATTGGGGTATGTAAAGTTTGGATGGCCATCCGTACCTACCTAGTTGCGAAGAAGAAAAACCATATTTTGCTCGTAAAGGTGATATAACAGTGGATTTCGGTTGTTTAATTTATAAATATAGAATTATAATACCACAGACACTACAAAGTAAAATTCTGGAAGAAATACATCAAGGTCATTTAGGTGTTAAAAAAATGAAAAACTTATCTCGTAATTACGTATATTGGCCTAATTTAGATGCCGACCTTGAAGCGATGGTACGTTCGTGCGAGCCGTGTCGCATGGTGTGCGATGCAGCGCCGCGCGCAGATCTGCATCCGTGGGAATTTCCAACGTTTCCATGGCAACGTTTGCATGCAGATTTTGCGGAATACGCAGAAAAAAAATATCTTATACTTATCGACGCGCATTCAAAATGGATTGAAGCGCTCCCCATGGGTCGCACGGACGCACAGTCAACTATCACAGCCTTAATGACTGTTTTCAGTAGGTTCGGATTACCTTCGCAACTCGTAACGGATAATGGACCACCATTCCTATCACATGAATTTAAAAACTATTGCTTGAATAATTGTATCTCCCAAGTAACAACAGCACCATACAGGCCACAGGGCAATGGTGCCGCTGAAAATGCGGTGAAGACCGTTAAAAAGGCTATTAAAAGAGCTGTTCATAGTGGTGAGAATGTATTAAATGCATTAAATATATTTTTATTCAATTATCGTAATTGTGAGCATGCAACTACGGGCGTGCCACCGGCAGTATTGCTAACCGGGCGTCGGATGCGGTCAAGACTAGATGCATTACGGCCCGACGTCGCGCAAGTGGCACGAGCAGCGCAGCAACGCCAGGTGGCACATGCAGGAGGCACGCCCCGGCCCCCAATCCAGGAAGGAGAGCCAGTGCTCGCACGCGATTACACTTCTAATTCACGGAAATGGTCTGCGGGAACAGTATCCAAATGTACGGGACCAGTTTCATATCGAGTAGATATGGGAAACGGGGTCGAGTGGAGCAGACACCGAGATCAAGTAATTCCAGTCGGGAATAAGTCGCGATTTTCACTATCGCGAACGAGCATCGGTTCTAAAAAGGGGGAAAATGATGGTAATGACAAAGATTATGATGATTTCGAGGATGCGTCGGAAGCATCCGGTGAGTTGGAGGCGGAGACGGGTAGCGCAGACTTAGTGAGTCCGGCCGCCCCGGCGACTCGCTCCTCGCCGCCGCCGCCGCCGCCGGGGGCTTCGGCCAGAACAATACGAGCGCACACGCGCGCCATAAACAAAGATAAGGCCATAACTAAGTAGTATAATATTTACCTGTGACGTATTGGGTACTTAGTTATTAGTATCGATTTTGATTGTTAAAAATCTTGTCAAGGTTCATCTATTACCTGTTCCTGTGTTTACCCGTAGTTTTTAAGAGGGAAAAGTTTTGCACCAGGTTTTATTATTGTATATGTGGGTATGCTCTAAAAATGAATAAATCAGTCAGCTATCCATCCCGGTGTTTAATGTGTGTGTGTGATTAGACATTTTTTTTATATTAATATAAAGTTCAGAAATGTTAACATGTTTTAATTTTGTGAATTTATTTTGGTTCGGGTGATATGATCCAGCATATTTACATGTTATCATTTGCATTTTTGCATATTTTGGGGCGAAACACCAAAACACAGGCGTATCTTTTCACCGCAAAAAGGAGCCCGTTCATCTTGGCTCCTACTTTTCGAAATGTATTCTTGGAGTGTACCGACCGCCTTCAGCTTTTGGGAGTTGAGATTTCCTCAAGCTTAAACTTTGGGCGGTTCATTGAGTCCAAGGCCAAGGGTGGCTGCCAGGAAACTTGGCGTTATCGCAAAGGTCCGGCGGTACTTCACACCAGGGCAGCTTCTAATGATGTACAAAACACCGGCCCATTCGGTATGTGGAGTTCTGCACACATTTGGGCTAGTGCTGCTAAGTGTCATCTGGCCATTTTGGATTCAGTGGAGAGGCGGGCGAACAGGCTAGAGCACAGGCGTAGAGTAGCCAGCCTTTCGGTGTTCTATAGGATACATTTTGGGGAGTGTGCGAGGGAATTGCACGATTTAATTCCCCCATCTCCATTCTACCATCGGACGACCCGTCGTACGGCGAGTTTCCACCCTTACGTTGTTAACACCACTAGGATCTGGACGAAGCGTTTCGCCTCCTCCTTTATACCGCATACATCGAGAGACTGGAACAATTTGCCAGCAGCGGTGTTTCCGTCGGACCACAATTTGAGTGTCTTCAAGACTAGAGTGAATTGGCTCTTAATAAACTAGTGCGCTTTACCATCCACGATTGCGTCACTGCTAGTTTATAATTTTATAAAAAAAAGCTACGAACGTGGTTGGGAGTATGTGAGAAGTGACACACCTCGCAGCTTCAGGAGCCTGAGGGAGTGAACAGTAGTGAAAAATCGTTCTTTGAGTTTTAATAGGCTGATGTAAGAACGTACTCTAGAATTTTATAACGCGAGTAAGGAGGGGTACAGAAATGAGTTTGAAAAACTATGGTTACTCCTACAAGCTAAAAGTTTATACAGGGTTATATTTTTTGACACTTATCAAAAGACTTCTTACACAGATTCGACACAATATTTTTCCAAAACTTTGCCTATACAAATTCTCGTTGCGACAAACATTGTTTATCTAATTGGTAATTTCACGAACTTGACATGGGTTTAGCAAATTGGTTGTTAAAACTTCGCTAAGAGGCGTAATGGATATTGAGCCCCCGTCGTTCCCTTGGCGTAGTGAATGTGATTAACATAACGTCGTTTTGAATTTTGCCAATACCACCTTTAAATAATAACGTTTTTGCACTCATTTTAATCAGGGTATATAGTGTGGAATCTTGTTTTTCTGTTGAGGTATGGGATCATAATAACTTTTCTATTGATTAATAAGCTATAACATTGGTTTAATGATGGGTTTTGTTTATTGGAAATTTTAAAATGAGGGGCTCAAGGTTAATAACAGTCGCACAAGCAGATCGATCAGGTTAAGCTATAATTACCGCGTTTGTTCTGTGGATTGGTAACCTTGAATTTGTGATAAAATCAAAACCCCTTGAGTACTTACTGAATTAGGGAGTTAGGGTCTCTGATCACAAGATTGTAAAAAGGTCATAGCTTTCTAGAATGTTATGCATCTGAATCTCCTGCAGTTAATCTGAACAACCAGTGGATTTGAACCCAACTATCTTTATAAGCTGGCTACGAATCAATATTGATGGAGAATCAGAAGGACCATCAGGATAACCATGAGGTGCGAATCTTTCATTCATCATCACTTTACATATTGAGAACACTTCGTGGCTCGGAACGTTAAGGTCTCGGCTGTGCACGGGTTACGGAAGTCAGATAGGCAGTCGCTCCATGTAAAGTACATGTATTCAGCTGAATCTGGTTTGACTCGAATATGGCGACATTGAAAGCCGATCCCAGCATAGTTTTGAAAATGCTAGTCGTATAAGGAAACCGTTAATTGAACTGCTATTGGTCAAGCGGAAAAACATAAGATTAACTAAATATAAAAATTTCTGCATGACGACGGCTTGTAGACACCATTCTGTTTATTAAAATAGCAAGCCATTGTGAGGTTCCGAAATTTATAATAATTTCGTGAAAATGTTCTGTTTCATTAGAATATCTTGTGAGTACCGAGTATTTTACTATTAATTTAGATTACTCATATCCCGATATTTAAATTTTCTTAAGACACATGATTAATTAAGTTATTAAACATTTTGACATATTGTAATAAGTTTATTAAACATTTCAATGGGGTACATGCATTAAACTTATAATTTGATATTATATTGATATTCAAATTCAACAAGATATGATATTGCTAAACTGGAAGGTTTATAAGAAAAAAATGCTATTTTTACTTAATATTTTAAGTATAAATTACGTGAAATGGAACTTAATTTGAAACACCAATCAGGGAGCAGTGACGTCACTACATCGATTTCGGATTGTTTTGGATTGTATTTAGGTGTTAGCGAAAATAACAAATATGGATATAGGCTTTATTAAAGCAGATTCGAGAAATCTTCCGAAGGTAGACATGGATATGGTGAGGTTTTTCTTCATGGAAAATAAAAACTATACGGGTGTGGAGATGAAAGGGCAAAAACTTGCGCGGTGAGTTGAATTGAGGTTATGTTACTTTAGATGTTTGTTTAAAGTAAAAACACAAAATAATCGTCGAAGGGCAATCCATTTTGGGAGTTCCGTATTAATGTTTTATAAGATTAATCACAGATCACATGAGATTAATTTAATATTCAGACTTTTAATAATCTGCTAACCATAACCTTTGATAAAACAAAATCGATGCAGTGACGTCATGTCACGTGACTTGGCGTTATGGAGCGAAATTTGAAAAATCATATTTTGCACGCGGTTATTAAAATAAATATAGCATTTTTCTAAATTTGAGTTTTAAAATTATTTAAGTAAAGCCCAGATCTTTGCTTTGCACCAAAAAAATAATCAAGTGCAAGTTCCCTCCAGTTTTCGGCTATAAACTTTTCCAATAAAACTCACCTAATGTAAAGGTAGAATTCGATTTGACCGAACAAGGAATTTAATCCGATCGCTTTCACCTTTTGTTAAATACCTATAAATCTTTAGGTACATACAATTCATATGTGCATGTAACTACAACGGTTTTAATTCCACATATATAGCTGAAAAGGATTGAATATGATAGAGAAGAAGTAGAATCAACCATAACAACGAAAGTTTTTTGGTCTACATATAGACAATAATTTAAAATGGCAGAGTCATGTAGAGTTTGTCTGTAAAAAACTGTCACAAGCGTCACATGCTCTGTCAAAAAAAGTTCGTCTCCCCACGTTGCTTGTGGCTTTTTTTTATACTGCTACCTCCAATCGGAGTCTGTACTAAGCTTCACTTTTATTCAAGTTCTCGCGTTTATGCCTCTCATACTTTCATGCTTCACATTCGATCTTTCTATCATTCTTCCTCATTTGCGTCTATACTGGGTAATAAATATATAATTAGTAATGATAAATTATAATGTAAGAAAATAATAATAAATAAAGAATCAATGTAGTAAAAAGAAAATACGAAGACAAAGTGGGAAAAGAGCAGCCCAAAAAGAGAGCCAATGCCACAAAAAAGCCAGTTAGTGAAAAAATAAATGAATTGGCGGATAACTAACTTACTAAACAAGGATTCTTGCCACGCAAGAAGAAGGGACGCGAATGCCCTGTGATGAAGGGTGTCTTTAAAAAAAAAATCTCTACTTAACTCCATAGATACACACAAAACAAAATTATAACCTTAATTAACACCATGATCACACTATGACGCACTAAACCACGTATCATTTCGTATCGCCGCCCTTAAGCCTTATTGTACGGTAGGTAAGTCGTCATTCCACGAGGTGTCTCCTGGCCTTGCCATTGGTGCTGTTTTCATGCTGTGATGCCACCGTTCGACCATCCCATTACTCTGTGGATGGTATGGAGTTGTTCTTAATTGGCTTAATGGGTTGGGGGTAGGACTTAGATTAGAATAGGGGGGGGGGGGGTTGTAGGTCCGTGTACCACTCCAGGTAGCTGACGTGACCCGAACTCCGGGTCACCGTCGGGCAACCCGGTCTCCTCACTCAGAGGAGCTGGGGGCTAAGAGGAAGGACACCTCACTAAAAAACCCTTGGCTGCTGCGTCTTCTCGCACAAGAAGATGTACCCAGCCTGGCCCCTCCCTATGGAGGGCCCACTGTGGGCCCGCCTTTTGGCGGGAATCGCCGGCGGGGGATTGGTAGAAAGGCTCTGCTATTTCCCATGACCCCGCCACTAAGGCGGTGTGCCGCTGTTTGGTTTTAGTGGGTATTCCCGGCTTCGGCTGGGCGAGTCCCACACACGCTTTTCGGGGTATGGTGCGTAAAGGCATTTCCACAGCGTCAAGAAAAAAAAAAGGGGGGTCATAGGTATATCATCCGGAAGGTCCGGAGGTTTAGTTTTTTCCATATTCCTGGATAAACGTGTTTGAGGTTATAATTAAAAAAATAAATATAAAAAAGCGACAAATTAACTAAAAATAGATACACAACAAACCTGACACCTAGTAACAACACAAAAACAAAAACAAGCCACAATAAATACAATATAACCGAAAAACAACCAAAATTCCTGATTCCAAAAGGTCTGATCTGAAAAAACATTTTTGAGTTTGATAGCTCATTAATCCATGAAGGCTGTATAACATCACGTTGTGATCAATCGGAGAGCATAACACAAATTTAAAATGACATGCTGTATATTTTGGGGTTAAAACAAAATGTTCAAATAACTAAGTCCACGCGAACGAAGTCGCGGGAGGCCGCTAGTAATGTAATAACGGACGAGGCTAATGCTCTCAATCGGCCATAAATCCAAGCTCCAGGCTGCCAATCAAATACAAACGAGCTATTATGATTCATTGATCATTCACCATTTTACTCAGATTAATAAACCATTAAGATATTATACAAGTAGCAATTTCAGAATAGTGCAGTTATCTCATCTTTCAGTTTTAACTAGCGACTCGACGTTAAGTTTAGACCTAGACACAACCAATTTTCTTGTTACTTTTCTGAATCGTTAGTTATGTTGCAATATTATACAAAACAAATCAAAATATTTATTTGCCAGAAAATACATTGTTCGTTACTTATGATTTCGCTGCAGGCCAGCATGCAAATTACATTCGTCAAAAAAAAAAAAAAGAAACTGAACTTTAAGAAGACTTAGCTTGTGGTTTATACTTAGTGCGACGATCTTCGTAGATTAGATGGTTGCAGATGGATGAGAGTTGACGAGAATCTAGCTTAATGGCATGTGTTAGGAGAGGTAGATGTAGACTATAAAAATCGTCAAAAATTAAAAATAGCACAAGAACAAATTTATTGTCAACACTCAAAATCTAAGATGTTATTCAAATAAATTTAATTAAATATATGTCAAATAAATGTTATTAAAAAAGTCAATATTATACAATACGAATGTCATTATAGTATAGGTAAATGCAAAAAAAGTCTAGCCTTAAAGACTTTTTTTACATTTTTTGTTTGTATCTCCTAAAAGGTACATACTACTCGTAACATTGTCTCATGTACCAATAATAGTCGAAGATAGCTGTCAATCTATCAGTCTGTCACTGACACTGGTCAAGGTTAGACGCGTGCTGCTTGCGATACGAGTGCAGTGGTGAGCCAGTGAAGTACAGGTGTTACTCTAAGGACAAGGGTTCTTACAGCTATGAAAGCAATTATTTTGTAACCGCGATGTCAGTTTGAATTTAAAAACATTATCTTGCAATTTTAAAACATTTGGAATTTTATTATAAGATAATATACACATATTATACACATTTTTCTTATACATATCTTTAAGAGCAGGTGGTCGATATAATAAGTTGCGAAACTTTCCCCTTTTTTGTCTTGGCACAACTTCAATATGTTGCCTAAAGTAACGCACGTGTTTCTTTGTAAGGACGCAGATGTCCCGTATGAACATACAGGGAAGTGGAAGAATATTACTCTTTCTAAAGAGATGTTTACAGCTATCTAACCCATGCCTTTATGACCCGTATACAGCGATTCTGGAGCTTGAATACTCTGTCGGTATCGATCGAATATTATACAAAATAGTAAGGGCTTAGTGAAGAAGAGGTCAAATAATTACATAAGATAATTAAAAAAAATTATACCTAAAAACCCGATGCAGTGACCTATGAACAAAATAACCTGGGTGCCTGAAAGTTTGTAAGTCGACATTTTATTAGAGGCACATCTCTATATATCGGCCAAATTCGATAAAAAATAGCGGTAAAACCGTTGCTAGGCAACGACTTGTTTACACCTAAAAGGGAGATGTTAACAACATTTTCTAGAAAGATGAAGAATAATCCTAGTTTCTAAATGTAAACAATTGATTTATGTTTAAATATTTATGATTTGCATAGAACGCTTAACCGATTTTGAATGAAATATGACACACATGTAAGCTAATCTCCTAATAGGTAAAATTATTGATACATAGGTATAGGTACATATATTAAGTATTATAATGCATGTGTTATGCAAATGATTTGAAAAGTAGTTAAAATACGCAAAATTGTATTAAAAAACCTCTGGACTGTCGGTCTATGTGGTTTATGTGAAGTTTGCACAAAAACGGTCGAACGGTTCTCCATTTATCACGTTTTTGTAACAAATAAATTCAATAAATGGTGGATCATTTTGAATAGCAACTTTTTTGAGATGGGGGCTGCGCTGTCAAATTGAAACTTTTTCAGTGTTGACAGTACCAGTATATTGTTCTTGTTGTAGAATGGAATTTTATAAGTAGGTTTTATTGTTGTCTGTTAAATCTTCATGGTTACAAAAAGTAATAAGAACATCCTGGCTGTTTCGATATCAGTTTACTATTTTTAAATCTTTTTTTTTTTGACTGTCACTTTATCAACAAATACAGACATCAAAAGTGTCTAGGGATCAAGCATTTTTATGCGGATTTCTTGAGATTGAGATGTGACTTTGTAATAAATTTATGATTTTATAAATTTATATGGATCCTTTTTGGTGCATTTCATAATTTGAATCAGGAACTGTGAATCAAATTCGAGTAAAAGATGAAAATCAGCTGTTAATATTTTCCCTATAAAAACATACAACGCATTGAAGACATTATTAGTGCTACTGTTTCCCTACTACTGATTAAAACCAACGTTATTATGGAGCGGCGACGTCATTTAAGCAGGGAAGAAATGCTCAGAGCCGTGGGAATGATAGAAGCTGGTTCCCGGCAACGTACTGTGGCTTTAGCTCTGAATACAAGTCAGAGTGTTATCAGTCGACTTTGGACACGTTACCGAAGCACTGGTACCGTGGCTGAGCGCCATGGAGGACGGTATCGCTGCACCACACGGAGACAAGACCGATACATTCAAATCTTAACTCGAAGAGCTCCAACAATAACCGCCATGATGTTAGCCGTGAGGCTTCATCACTCTTCAGGGAACTTAATTAGCGACCAAACAGTCAGAAACCGCTTGCATGAAGTGAACCTTCATTCCCGAAGACCGCTACGGGTACCACCTATAGCAATGCACAATCGTAGGATTCGATATCAATGGGCTCTTGAACACAGAAATTGGGCAGAAGAACAATGGCGTTTCGTGTGATTTTCTGATGAGTCTCGTTTTGGTATGAGACCGGATACAAGACGTATACGACACTGGAGAACCCCTGGACGCCAACAGCGATTAAAATCCTGCCAGGAAGTCCATCCTTATTTATAGTGGTGGAACCATCATGGTATGGGCGGGTATTTGGATCGGCGGAAGAACTGAGTTGATTTGGATCAGAGGCAACCTCAACGCTCAAATTTATGCTGAGACGATTGTATCAGACGTCATCGTTCCTCTACAAGTGCAAATCGGTCCCTTATTTTGGTTAATGCATGATAATGCACGACCGCACACCGCAAGAGTTGTAAGACAGACTCTCGCCGCAGCTAACATCAATGTCCTGCCCTGGCCTGCTCAGTCGCCAGACTTGAACCCGATTGAGCATGCATGGGATATGCTACAGAGAAGAGCTCTGCCGAATATGGAGGGTTTCCAGTCGCAAGAAGACCTTTTTTTGTTGTTGCAACGAACATGGGCGGCCATTCCACAGCGTGATTTGGATGAACTCATTTTGAGTATGCCAAACCGATGTTCTTGTGTTGTTAGTGTTCGCGGTAGAAACACGGATTATTAATTGTTTAAGTTACCCAATAAAATTTTAGAGAAAACTGTTATTTCAGTCTTTTTTTCGAACTTTTGTGTTAGTGGTTCAAATGTCAAATATCCCTTTATTAGGAAAATGGCAAATTTCTTTATTAATGCAAAGGTGACTTGGTTTATCGTTACTGTGACAAATGAAAACACTTTATTTGATTAATCCTTAAAGAAAATTTTAATTAATATCAATCAGGAGAAAAGTTATTGCAAAAATATATGTTGATCCCTAGACACTTTTGATGTGTGTATATTAACTACATACTGCTAACTGCGTATTCTATTTTAATTATAATATTTTACAGGTTATGGTGCCCTACGCATCATTCTAAAGTATAGAAAAGACTTACTAGTTCGCGCTTGATTAGTATTTATTAATATATATATATACCTAATGGAAGGAGACCAGCATGTTAGTGACTGCAACTAACCATCGGGTTCGGGTCAATGAGCCATTAAGCAGCCGGTCGTAGTGGTTTCATCTACAGCCGTTCGAAAACTAGAAGGTAGCCTTAACTATACTTCTTGGAGTTTTGCCATGAAAATGTTTCTCATTGACAACGAGTTATGGGACTGCGTTGAACGTCCTAATGAATACACGCTAGAAGTTTCAGATTTAGCTTCTTCAGCTTATCCGTCAAGGAACACATTTATCCTGTTATAATGTCAGTGCGACATAAACATGGGGAGGACTTCAAAATACGTATGCAGATAGTTGATTACTACATCACTTTTTGAAAAAGCTTTTTAATACAAAGCTTTTGTCGCACCAGAGTATTGAAGCTTACATTAGTGATATACGGGATATACAACAAAAACTTGTGGAGATCAATGCGGCTGTGGATGACGAATTTGTTGGTGTAATAATGCTCGCTGGACTATCCGAAGACTATACGCCTATGGTCATGGCCTTCAAGCACTCAGGAGCCACAATCTCTACCGACTCCGTCGCCTCAGTTCTCCTGAAGGAAGACCTGCGTAAAGGATCGACCACCAGTCATAATAGTGCGTTAATATCTAATGATAAAAAGTCTTTTTTGGTGTATATTGTAAAAAGTCTGGTCATGTAATTAAACAATGTAGAAAACGCAAAAAGAAATGTATGAAAGATACGAAGAATGTAGTTAAGGTTGATAACACCACAAATTACATTTCAGATATTACACTATCATCTTGTTTTAATGTTTCTCCCTCAGGTTCTTGTCCGGATTGGTTCATTGATTCTGGAGCAACTGCTCATATGTGAAATAGAAGGGAATGTTTCCAGGACATGTCCAGATTATTCAAGCCTGTTACTATTGCCAATAACGACCAAACCCTTAGTGAAGGTAAAGGTACTGTAAATCTACATGTAAATGATGTATTATATGTCCCGAAATTAGGTGCAAATTTATTATCCGTAAGTAATTTAGTTCATAAAGGTTTTGTAGTTTTATTTTCCCAAAAAGGCGCAACAATTCTCCTAAAGGATAATTGTAAAGTCTCAGGTACAGTTGCCGCCACAGCTTCAAATTATAATGGCATATACAAACTAGACGTATGTGAAACCAACATGCAAGCTCTATGTTCAAATTTTAAAGAGTCGGCATTATTATGGCACAGATGTCTTGGGCATATAAACTTCAAAACTATGAATGTATTAAAAAATAAAAATTCGGGCATATATTACACAGATAAAATAAACGATCCCTGTATTCCTTGTCTGCAAGGTAAGTTATCAAAGAGGTAAGTAGTAGTAGTAGGTATGGTCGCACTGCATGCACTAGTCTGTAGTCGTAACTGCAACTCAGTGAGGAGTTGTTCAGGGGGCGATGGGCAGCTAGTGATGTGGCGGGGACTTTGGTAGATATGGTCGCACTGCATGCATTAGTCTGTAGTCGTAACTGCAACTCAGTGAGGAGTTGTTCAGGGGGCGATGGGTAGCTAGTGATGTGGCGGGGACCTGGGTCTCGGAGGAGACTATTAGTTGTACGGTCAAGTGTTGACCTGGGAGTCGTGGACTCTAGAGTTGGTCGTATCACAAGAGGTGATGACGATATGGGTGTCAACTATGAGTTGTCACTAGCTACTGTGGTAGCGGGCGATGATGTGTTTTCTTTTTAATGATTATGATTTTGATTTGATAATTATGAGGCTTGGAGGAACCTTTTGCGTTTTCTTTTTGAAATTTGATAATTATGAGGCTTGAAGGAAGCTTTTGCGTTTAAGTTGTTAAAATAATTAAGTTTGTTTGGTTTTCTAATACCTAGTCATTTTAATTAAACGTGACGTGTGACGGTCAGGTTGGCCGAGTTCTCAAGAATGCTTCAAAGTCGGTTTTCTGTGTTTTTTTTTTTAATTTGTTACAGACATGCACGAGGATGTGCAACGGGAAATATCGAAGTTTGACCGGAATCGGCGGTTTGCCAGGTGAATCGGATCCCGAACTCCGGGGCTGAGGGAGCTTCGGATGCGACTTGGATTGGCGCTGGGATGATGATGATGATGATGCACGAGAACGTGCAAATCGTCAGGTTGGCCGTGTCGGAGATCGTCGATATAATTTTAATAGAAGTTGCTGATTTGTTTTACGTAGTAGAGGGGCGAACGCTTGTGACGTTATTTTGTGATGGCGTCACATGGACAGAGTCGCTTTGGAAAGTGGGGTCCGTCGAACGGTCACTTTGCATCGAGATGCGGACCAAGGCACATCTCCGAACCGAAACTGTCGGTTTGCCTATTCAAATTGTGATTATGAACATTGGAGGGTATATCTACACGTCGTGCTTCAATTCAAAACTCACCTACGAAATGGAACCTGTACCACCACACCAAGATGCTGTCGACCCTACCGCTCTGCCGTCGTTGTCTCCGACATATATATTATAAAGAAACATTAAGTCCAGTGTTAAATACTACGAGTGTTATATTACTGCTATCAATTGCTGCACAGAAAGGTTTGAAGATAAAACAGTTTGAAGTGAAAACTGCGTTTTTGTATGGAGAATTAAATGAAGATATTTTTATGGAAATACTATTGGGATATAATATTGGTTAGATGTAAATTAAAGAAGAGTCTTTATGACCTTAAACATGCATCACTCATGTGGAATAAACGACTAACTGAATTTTTAAACAAATTGGGTTTTCAACAATTAAATTAGGCCCATGTTTGTTTTTGTGTAAAGAAAAGGCTATATATGTTGATGATTGAATTTTGATTGGGAATTGTGAAAAAGAATTGGAGAATATAATGATAGGACTGGAAAAATAATTTAAAATTAGAAAATTTGATAAAATAGAAATATTTATTAAAATAGATGTACAGGTTGAAGAATATTATTTAAAAATTTATCAGGAATCCTATATTGAGCAGTTATTCAAAAATGTTGGATACCTACGCAGATCTAAAGGAAAATATATTTAAAAGTATTTTAGTCGATACACATCAAGAGGGGAAGAGTGATAGTAGTGATGTGCATCGTTACAGGCAGTTGGTAGGTTCTTTATTATACATTGTAAATAAAACTAGACCAGATGTTTCATTTCATGTTGGTTATTGTAGCAGACATCAAGAATGTCTTAATTTAGGTGATTTTGCTAATTTTAAAAATCTCTTTAGATATCGTAAGAGTTCTATATCGTCTGATATTCAATAGTTCCGGGGAAATAACTTAGTGTTGACAGCTTCCTGCGATGCGGGCTTCGCAGGTGATCCTGACACTAGGAAAAGTACAACTGGCTTTGTAGTGTTGTATAATGGTGGTCCTATATACTGGTGGTCGCGTAAACAGTCTGTCACCGCTCTCTCCAGTACGGAGGCAGAATATATCTCTGCTGCAGAATGCATTAAAGATTTACTCTATGTTCAAAGCTTAATTAAAGAAATTACAGGACATACACCGGAAATACAGTTATTTGTTGATCATCAAACGGCTATGGCTTTAATTAAAATTGTAATTTTGAATAGGAAAAGTACACATATTGATGTTAAATACAATTTTATTAAAGAAAAGATAGATCAAAACCAGACAAAGCCTTGCCGCCAAGGGATTTGTCGTGTTCCGGTATGATGTCTGGTGAAGCCGTACGGAGGACGGGTCTGAGTAGTTGTGTTGCGATGTGTGCCGGGTACGATGCGCCTAATGTTGTTGTGTTGGGAGTTTGGTCGTGGAGGGTCTTCAGATCAATCTCCCTTTGGCGCAGCATCGTTGGTCGTGTTGTTGGGTTTAACATTGCATCACCTCGCTCAACTGCCGCCTTCCTTCCTATTCGCTCAGTTTTTCTGAGTGAATAGGCTCTTAATAAACTAGCGCGCTTTACCATCAACGATCGCATCACTGCTTATCATCAGGCGAGATTGCTGTCAAGCGCTAGTTTTCAATTATTAAAAAAAAAATTAAATTTTTTATTGTCCAACCAATTCGAACATCGCGGACATTTTGACAAAAGGATTAGACAGAACAAAGTTTTTACGTTTAAGAAAGCATATCGTGAATTATCATTGACTATAATGTGAACTTAAATGCAGTGAACTTAGTTTAATAATTGTTTAATTATGATTGTGAATTAATTTTAAATTTAGGTATTAATTATAGGAGTAAGGTGGTTTCGGATGTTAATTTGAAATTTCTATTTAATTGTGGAGGTTTAATATAGTATGTAGAATTTAATGTTAGGCAGGGAATACTAATATGGGTTTTTATCTTTGTATTGTGTCTTGATGAGTTTGTGTTGATTGTTGAAGTTATAGGATAAAGCGTTTTAAAATATTGTTGAAGTTATTCTATAAAGAAATACATTAACATGCATACAAAGTTAAATAACACAAATTACAATAACACAACTAAACAAACAGAAAAAAAGACAAATCAGAGGAATATTGAGGAAGTTATAAGTTTACAGGTTCTTTGATAATATTATTGAAGATTATATACAGGCTATTTGATAATATTGTTGAAGATTATAGCCAGGATGTTTGAAAATATCGTTGAAGATTATAAAGGATGTTTTAAAATCAATTTTATTTTAGATAATATAAAATTTAGAGGGGATGTGAATGATGTGGATGTGAATGGGGAAACAATCCCCATTCTTTCATAGACAACAGTAAAAACTACTTATATAATTCCAATCGATGTAGATTGGAATTTTATTAGTAGTTTTTGCTATTATTAGTGTTTGAAATTTGAATTGTTTGGGCTTTTGTTATTTAGACTAGAAAATTTTCATATACTTGATTTTGAATATTCGTTGTAAAAACATGTTATAAAAAAATATTAATGATATAACCCGGAGTGTTCACTTTTATTGTGTATGGTTTGTGTATTGAAAATGGTTAAATAAAAAGCAGAAGTTATGAATGTATAAAAGCAGTTTTTCTTCTTATATATATCGACTTCCGAGAACATTGAATAGTTATGTCATTCATGTGGTCATTTCACTTTGGATGTGGTTCGATTAAGCGAATTGTGAGCATTAATAATGCTTTGTGTTTAGATTCTTAAATATGTTGTTGAGGGCATTCATACAAGCGGACAGTCTCGAATTGTTCAAATATATATGTTTGCGTGTACCGAGTTTCAAGCGAGCCATTGGTATGATACACAGTCAGCTCGCTATCGTTTACAGGCTTTATTTCAATTAAATTGTCAAACACATTTACACAAACAGTAAGTTTTGAACTGTTGAAGTGGATTACATGTATATATGTATTTCTTTATTTTCAAAAAACATTGTTTGCAAACGAATTTTATTCTTTTGTAACAGATGGAAGCAAATCGATTTAAAAATTAATTAATTTTTAATGTATGAAATGCCAAAACGTACATATTAGATATTGCTAGCACCACCTCAGATATATCTTGTACTAAAAAATAAAAGATTCTGACGCATTATGCATTCGAACAACAAGAGCAGTTCACATCTTTATGGAGAAACGAGATAAGAATCGTGCTCAACAACGGTCTCCTTCAACCACCTTCGTTCATACCCCTCATCGTTTTGTAGGAACCTAATTAAACTGGGTGTCTGGATCTTGATCTCTGATCACAGCAGCTGCGTTGTGTTTATGCTTGATTAATTTCTATTAATAAAACCGTACATCTAGAAGGGTTTTGACTGTCATTAAGCGGCTGATGATGAAGATGAAACTCAGTTCAGGCAACTCCTCAACGGTCAACATATTGATGGGAACTTTCCATCCATGGCTTATAATGAAGGTCTGCAGTTGATCTGATGATGGAGCCGGGAGACAGGCGAGGGACCTCCTCAACGATTCACTGCAGCTACCCTGTGTTTGTGCTTGATTCATTTGTATTGATAAGAACCTTAAACCTATATCGATTATGACTGTCATTAGGGGGCTGATGATGAAGGCAATGGCAGTTCACGGAACTCCTCAACGGTTTACAGTAGATATCTTGTATTTAGACTTAAATCATTTATTTTAATAAGAACTTTGCACCCATATGGGTTGTATTGAAATTCTGCAGTAGATCTGATAATAAAGGCGTAAGACAGTAGAAGGAAATCCTCAACAATAATGTACAGCATTTAAGTGTAACGTCATTCTGATACGACAATCAAAAATATCAATCTCTAGCAACGCTGATACATTCAATCAGGTCCCAGAAGAATTTTGTAAAAATCGGTTCAGTAGCTTGGTGTTTAAACTAAAAACGTCTGACTGCGACGTGGAGGCCCCGGGTTCGGTCCCTGGCCAGGTCAAACGGAAACGATCTCTTCCTGATTGGCCTGGGTCTTGGATGTTTATCTATTATAAAATATAGTATTGTTGAAAGTATCCCATAACACAAGTCTCGAACTTACTTTGGGGCTAGCTCAATCTGAGTGATTTGTCCGTGAACAAGCTTTAGGATGATCCCAAATCCCATTCCTTTCCAAACCTCACATCCTCAAAAGCTTGTTATCCAAAACCCGCATCGCACCGCGGCTGACGGTGAAGGTAAAAAAAAACATACGATTCGAATCCAATTGCCGGCCGGCTAACAACTTCTTCCGCGCGCGGAGATAAACTTAAAATCATCAAACAATACCGCATGAAAACCCAGTGAAAGTGATGGCTTGACTCCCAGTGAAGTACCTGATTTTCCAATTTACAATATCTTGTAGCTTGTTCTAACTTTTATGCGGCGTCATGGACGTCATATCCATTCAGTCCGTATATATTTATTTATTGAATGAGGAGATCTGCAGCAGAACGACAGTAACCGACATAGCCCGAAGAATTGCAACAATAAAGTGGCAGTGGGCTGGACACATTGCCCGTAGGACCGATGCCTGATGGGGCCGACGGGTTCTCGAGTGGCCACCACGCACTGGAAGACGTAGCGTGGGTAGGCCCCCGACAAGGTGGACCGACGACCTGGTGAAGGTCGCGGGAAACCGCTGGATGCGGGAGGCGTAGGACCGGTCGTCGTGGAGAACCTTGGGGGGCCTATGTCCAGCAGTGGACTTCTTTCGGCTGAAATAATGATGATGATGATGATGATGATCAGACTCCCCAGATGACGCATAGCTGTATCTCAGGAGTGAGAAGTCCACATGATGAAAACGTGACAAATGTAACAACAGGCCAGTTGACTAATTATGAAAAACGATTTCATAGTTTGCCTCATGGTGTAATTTTACTGAAAAATAAATATTTCAGTAAAACACAAACTGTTACAAATTTTATTTTACTATTTGACATTTCAAAACGCGTCAAACTGTCACGGCGAGTCGTGTGACGTCAAACGTTGTAAAACAAAATGTGTAAAACAGTACAAAATTGAGAAACAATTACTCGATATCACCACCTTTTGCCTTGGCTATGACCTTTTAATCATGAAATAATTGTAAACTAGTGGTTGATGGCAAATCTGCAGTGAAGCAGTTGTTGATGACAAAGCGCGCTAGTTCATTAAGAGCCTGTTCACTCAAGAAAACTGAGTGAATAAATAGGAAGGAAGACGCCAGTTGAGCGAGGTGATGCAATGACCAACAACACGGCCAATGATGCTGCGCCAAAGGGAGATTGATCTGGAGACCCTCCACGACCAAACTCCCGACACAACAACATTTGGCGCATCGTACCCGGCACACATCACAGCACAACTGCTCAGACCCGTCCTCCGGACCTTGGTACGGCTTCACCAGATGTCATGCCGGAACACGACGAATCGATTGGCGGCAGGACGTCTGCTTTGTGGTGGTTTTAACTTCTGTCTGAGAATCCGATGGATTCATCGGATTCGCTTCTGGTGAATTCTAGAGCCATTATGAAGACGCTATGAAGTTCGGAACGTTGTTCTTGTTGATCTTGACTTTTCAGCAAGTCCAATTCAAATGTCCATTTTAATAAACCATTCTTACAAATATTTATAATATTTGGTAATGTGGATGTATCCTTATTTAATATAAATGTGGTTCCTCTATGTTACGCTTTATTAAACAACAAAACGGACGATTCCCAGATTAGAGGCCATCAAAATTTCATATAGATTTCGAAGTAGCATCCTCAAATGCAATACTTTAAGCATTTCCCGATGCGACTATAAAGAAATGTTACTATCATATGACGCGTAGTATTTGGAGGCGAGCTAAGAAAATGGGGATAAAACAAACTAGAAAAACGCATTGTCGCACTCTGTGCAGTCCTTCCATTAATACCAGAGAGGATGATATGCGATGGATGGGAATACATAGTGACACAATTTCTGACTTCTGATAAATTAAAGACATTTAAGAAGTATATGGAGTCATACTGGCTAAAAGATGAAATATTTATAAGCTAATGGTTTTTTTTATAATGAACGGCATAGAACAAACAACGTCCTGGGGCCCTAGTTTGCTATTGCAAAAGTGTCAAAATTTTCGATTTTTAATCAAAATGGCGTACCGTGGTCAATCACTGAACTAAATGGCATAAAATGGTAATCTTGTCCAAAATGACAAATCAATGACTGACATATGCGGTAATCTGCTAAAATTTTGACAGTTCTTTTGATCATTGAACTGTTATGATGCCGTCTTTGTACAATCATTGCTTTTCGAAGCGAGGCAGCTCGATGGTGGTGGTGGTTTTGTACAAAAAGTGTGATATCTATTGTGTTTGTGGAATATTTGAGAATGTTTTCATTACTAACAAATATTCTTGAGCTAGCCAACGCAGTGGATGCTAGAGAAAGAAGATAATATGCCGCTTGACGAGTTTGAATACGGATCCCTTTATTAATGTTCTGTAGGCGGAATTTCTGAAAACGTTTCGCCTTGAATATGTCTCAGTAAGAGGGTTAATTGAAGAATTCATTCCCCTTATGGCCAGACTGCGTCGAATTGATAGCGTATGGGCAGAAATTAAGGTGAGGAAACGTAATTTGACAATTGATGTATTATTCTATAGTAATCTATAGCTACAAACACGAAATAGATTGATTAATGTTATATTTTTATTGCAGATTCTATTGGCCAAGGACATTGCCCCCCTTAAAGTTTCACAAATTACTGTGTCTAGTGCAATTAATGAAGGAACAAAGACTTTGAAACTAAAAAATAAACCACTAATACTGCAAACATGCCAAAAGCATTATTGCCACCTGATGAGGATTATGCAGAAAGAACTGCTGCAGGTATGTCTTTTCTACGTTGGTAAAGGTACATAAAACTAATATGGTACAACACTAATTACATTAATTAACTTAAAAACTACTACTAAAACTAACATGGAACAGTGGACTCTCTCGCATACTTTCATTCACAGAAGACCAAACATACACCCATAAGCTTATTCCATTTATCTGCAATCGTGTCACGTTCAGGGCTGGCTATCAGAAGGGCATTCAGCACCTTTATAGTATGACAGACCGGAGATCTGATTTGATCTGGCTAGTTTTTGCTGGGAGCAACATAAATGAAACTACTATACCTATTAAAACTCAATATTTATTTATAACTATATATCGCACACCTAGATCTAAGCGGAGCTAATACAAAAAACCACTTTTTTCAGAAAAGCCGAAAAACTGATTACCGTTTCCCTGAGTACCTTCTCAGTCGTCTGAATAAATCTATGCTGTTCAAGTGCAGCTGAATGAAAGATGTTATAGAAATTTTCTGTTTAAGTCGTTTATTATCCCTAAAATTTGGATTTTCAGAGTGATTCCTCTATTGCTTAGGAAGTTTGAGTATATTTTTTTTATTATTTAAAGTTGAGCCTGCTTTGGTGAAACGTTATCGAGTTGACTCCGATTTGAAGAGATGTAAATTTAAAATGTTATAGAATTGAGTATTATTTCTAATTAGTCCATTCCATAGCGCAGCCTGTGTCCAACAGCAGGAGTATGAATGCTGGAATTAGAAAAAAACAATGTAGGCGCCCCAGTACAGCGCGTACATCTACCGCGCATTTGTCACGGCTTATCCAACAAACAAGGTCGGCTTACACCACAAGTAAAATCAATCTCCGATCACACTCTAGTAAATCTACGGGACTTACCTGGGACTCAGTGTGCTTCGTCGAGAAGTGAAGTCCGGAGAATCGACGCGCGCGCGTCGATTACGATGACGTCCGATGTCTTCAAATTCACTGACTGTCCCACCAGTCGACACACCAAAGTTCCCTTATTAGGGCACCAAAGCTCACCAACGTAAGAAGTTATTTAGCAGTGTCAATCACGCCCGACAAAGACCGCCAATGAAACCACGTTTCCGATTCAAATTCAACTCAATTTACAGACGCACTGTTACGTTTTATAGTTCAAGTAAATACTTCAAAACACGGGCAACAATCGCGACAAACTATACAAAACGCGGCCGGTGGTATCTATAATTTCCCGAAAATCATTCGACCGAACATGCGACGCACGCGATGATTATTCGTCAAGATTCAAGCAACGGACCAGTACGCGGCGGGGTCTCAAGACGTTGTGTCATTAATGGCGGCCGCGCGTCGCCATAGACAATACTAAATTACGCTAGCCCGTATCGGTCGGGGATCTAACAACTCGACTAACTAACAATCGGACCCGATCGATGAACTAGCGCAAACATCCCCCCGCCCCGGACAGTAACAAACGGTCCGACAATTCAATCTAAGGGCAGGCGAGAGAGTGTGGCGATCGCGCACTTCAAGACAGAGTCCCCCACCAGGACCTCGGCAAACCTGGGAACACCATCCGACCCCGGATACAATTTAACAATGCGTCCACGACGCCATCGGAGGGGTGGCAGGTTTGGGTCCTTTAACAAAACGAGGTCTCCGACTCTTGGTGGGTTCGTCTTGTCTGACCACTTAACGCGCTGTTGTAAAATGTGCAAATACTCCAGATGCCAACGGCGCCAAAAACTCTGCGTAAGCTGTTGAAGCAATTCAAATCGCGAGAGCCGTCCGGAGTTAATGTCCAAATAAGGATATTCAGGCAGGGCGTTAAGTGGTCTACCTATCAAGAAATGGCCCGGCGTGAGGGCCTCCAAATCATTCGCGTCGGATGACAAAGGGCATAACGGACGGAGTTGAGGACCGCCTCAACCTTACAAAAAACGGTCGCGAGCTCCTCAAAAGTTAGGATACTATCTCCAATAACGCGACGAAGGTGAGTTTTCGCGGCCTTTACAATTGTTTCAAATATACCTCCCCAGTGGGGGCAGGACGGCGGTGAGTACTGCCATCGTACCCCTCTGCGGGAGAGTGTGGATCCGATCACAACATTATGTTTATCTAAAAATTCACAAACTTCCTTCAAATAACGATCGGTACCCTTAAAGTTGGTCCCACAGTCGGATCGAATTAAGGACGGCAGTCCGCGACGCGAAACAAATCTGCCAAGAGCAGCGACGAACGCCTCTGTCGTGAGAGCACTAACCACCTCGAGGTGGACCGCTTTAGTAGCTAAACATACAAAAACGCACAAGTAAGCCTTCTCGGTCTTAGCGTTACGGAGACGCGAAGCTTTTACTACAAATGGTCCCGCAAAATCCGTACCAACTCCGGCAAAGGGCATCGATTCGGTGACTCGATCGGCAGGCAAATCCCCCATTTGGGGCTGCACGATGTCCACTTTCAAGCGGTAGCACGGGAGACAACGGAAGATAACATATCGGATCACTCTCCGCGCAGACAAAATCCAAAATTCCCGTTGGAGGATCGCAGTAAGAGCATTGCATCCGGCATGTGCATTTTTCACATGGCGGTCTGCAATCAACAACTTCACCAAGGGGCCGTTCTTGGGGAGCAACAATGGATGACGAGCCCCATAGGGGAGCTTAGCATTTCTAAGCCGACCTCCGATACGCATCAAACCCTGATCATCCAAGAAGGGATTCAGGCGCCCTAAGGGTCCCTTCAGATTGGATGTGCATTGACGGAGGGTTTTCAACTCCGATGCAAATTCACTCTCTTGAACTATCCGCACCCAATATAACAGAGCGTCATTGCGCTCTTGCGGTGAGAGGACCGGAGACTCAAATTTTCCACGAGGGCTACGACAGTTGTGGATGAAACGCCGTATCCCGGCGGTGACGCCGAGCAATTTATCCAAAGAGCTGTAGCGCACAAGCAAAAACTCCGGATCTGGAGCCGCTACAGTCTCGGTGGCGTGAACATGCACCCCTGGCGTAGATGCCCCGACCACTGCGGGGGTATGGGGCCAAGAACTCTCCAGCTGTAACAACCATGCTGGACCCCACCACAGCTGGAGATTCACAAATTCAGGCGCCTCGCAGCCGCGGGAAGCGCAGTCTGCGGGGTTCAATTCGCCAGGCACGTGGCGCCAAATCAACGGGGCTTTCAATGTCTGAATTTGAGACACCCGGTTGGCCACCAATACCTCGAGGGTATGGACTGAACTTTTCAGCCAACAAGGACGACTTGGCTGTCAGACCATGCAAAAATCGAACTAAAGTCGACACTAGCTCCCAATCTCGGAGCAAGTTGCCGGAGAGGATGTCCGACAAGGCAGAACCAACAGCGAGGTCGCTGTCTGCCAAAGGGGGGTCTGGGACGTCCCCAAACGATCCCATTACTACATGACCCAACAACAAAGAGGTGGATATGGCTACAAAACCGGCTGCCTGCAAAACTCGCTCGCTCCCACGCAGCAAACGACCTAGCACATTCACACCGATCAATAAATGGATCGGGCCAGGTCGGTGGAAGTGAGGGTCAGCCAGAGCCAATCCAGCCGACAATTCAACGGCGGCGTGTGGGGCTCGCACTTGCGGAAGCGGCCCAACCACCGTTTCAACAACAATCGCCGAAGTACCGATTTTCGGCGTTGAGGTGGAGTGGGGGGAGAAGGAGAACGTAACCCGACCGATCGGATCCAAAATCCGCAGGTCTCCAACGCCCCGTACCGATTCCCTATGCGGTACAATATTTAAGTCCAACTGTCGGACGAGCCAAGTAGAGATTACGCAACCCTGGGCCCCTGAATCCAAGAGGGCACGCACTGTGACAAAATCACCTTTGGGGCCCCAAACACGCACGGAGGCTGTTGGCAACAGCACAAACTCCAGTGGGAGGGTTGCGCCCGGCAATGGCATCAATGAAAACCCGGGGGGGTGATTGCCCCCCTGGACCCCGGTTGGACTGAGTCGGAAAGATCGGAGGGGGTCGCCGACCGTAGGCGAGAGGGTCCCACTCCGCAACATAGGGACTCCTTCCAACACTACTCCGGGGTGTGGGCCAATAACCGTGGGCCGCATACGGGGGAACGTAACGCCCCAGTCGAGGGTAATCACTCAAGGGGGGGGAGCAGCGTACCGCCCGCCTCCCCGAGCCCCCGACGGCCACCGCTACAACCTGCGGGGGGCCCCCGCCCGTGGGGCCCCCGCCCTTGGGGCCCCCGCCCGTGTGCGGGGAATCTGGGCCCCTTTCGGACCCACCACCATTGCGGTTCAAGCACAGGAGAGCGTGATGTCTCGCGCCGCAATGTGGACAAGCCTTAGCCTGGCGGCACACTGACTGGAGGTGGTCCCCCAGGCACATGTAACACCAGGCGCGTTGCTTGGCGAGGGCTCTTCGACCTGCAGTCCGGAGGCCCCCGAACTTCTCGCAAGCACGCACATCATGTCCGTCCCCCCGGCAATACCGGCACCGTTTACCTGGTGCGGGGGGGGAGTCCCTTCGGACAGCCGAGTATTGTTTGGTCGGGCGGCGGAGTTGGCCCCTCGCCGCCACCGGACGACCCGTGCTCGTCCCCGGCGTGGGGTCGGTCAGCTGGTCCAGTACTCTGCACTCGTCCTCCAAAAAACGAAGCAAATCCGAGAAGGGGGGGAGGTACGAGGCGCTATTGCCCCCGTACCTTTGCTCAAATCGCCCCTTTACGTCTGCGGGCAATTTCGCTAGGACGATGTGCAGAAGCAAAAAAGACCACTGGTCGACCGGCAAATCCAGCCGGTGCAACGAGTGGACGGCGGTCAAGAGCGGGTTGACCAAATCCTTCCTTAGTGAGGAAACCCGCGTTGCCTTCGGTAAGGCCAAAATGGCGGCCACATGGGTGTCCGCTAGCAAGCGGACGTTTTGGTAGCGGTCCAGCAACAACTGCCGCGCAACCTGGTAGTTAGCATCGCTGACTATCAGGTGCTGGACCACTGCACTGGCTTCTCCGCGGAGGGCGGAGCGCAAATAAGCCAGTTTCTGGCTGGGGGACAAATCTTCCCGGGAGTCCACCAAGCTGTCAAACAAGTTGATGAAGCCCATCCAAGCCGTGAGGTCCCCGTCAAAGTGGGGAATCTCCAATGTGGGCAGTCTCCCTAACAAAGCCGGCAGGGTCGGTTTAACCTCCCCGCTCCAAGTCGGCTTTCCCCTACGGGCAGCCAGGAGCCCTTCTGCTGACTCCGTAATTTGGTCAGCCAATTCGTACGCCTGGTCGACATCCCTTTTAAAGGTCTCCACTATGGCTTCATCCGCTGGAGGGTGTTCCAAAACGTACGCATGGAAGTCGACAACGTGTCACTCCAAGCCTTCCATGCGCGTAGGCAACCCTTCATAACGGGTCAACAAAGCCTGCACCCGATCCGGCCGAACAATGAGGGCGGCCGCACCCGCGAGCCAACGCAATGCGGCCTGGACCTCGGCCTTCGCCGTAGCATGCGGACTGGGAGCCATTTCAAATAAAAGCCTTTAATTCAAATTAACAATTAAATTCAATTAAAGAACGCGCGGAAAGCAACAAAAACAAGCGTAAATAACTCAATAAATTCCGCGAGACCGTGTGGGGACCAAAGCTGAGGGCAACCGTTACAAACAAAACACTAACATGTACAAATAAAAAATATTACAAAGTATACATACAAAATATCAGTGTGCAAACGGCCTAACTTAAGTGCGACACAGATCAAACTTATTAGCAAAACAAAATTATTACTACCAATTACACAATAAATCAACAAACAAACCGAATAAAATTATTACTGTGAATTACGTAATAATTCAACAAAATTACGACTATGAATTACGAGCTAAATCAACAAAATTACGACTATGAATTACGAGCTAAATCAACAAAATTACGACTACGAATTACGAGCTAAATCAAAACATTCAAAAACGAACTATCTGGTTCGTACAATACACGAGTTGACCAAAACAATAACAAAACATTAGTCATAAAAATAACTCGTAATTATTTATCCGTAGCTCAATATTCAACAACAAAGCGAACTATTTGGTTCATACAAATGCACAAGATAATCGAGTGAACAATAACAAAACGTTACTCGTAAACATAACTGGCTGTATGGCGTATCATGCCTTTGCCAACTCCGTTCCTCTGAACGGAAAGAAATGAACCAAAAATAAAAACAATCTACCTACAATTGTTTTCACATTTTTTACTTTGCAAATTATCGGATCCACACAATGATGGAGGTGGTCAGAGATATAATTTTACGAGTACCGACAACAACAAATAAAAAATCAAATTTTTACAAATTAGCCTCTGAAGGCTACCAAAATACTGGAATGATACTCTAATTAATCAAATTAGTAATTAGAAACCACGCTCTCTGCTACCAAACGACGTAGACGCGCCCCAGTACAGCGCGTCCATCTAGCAGGGCGTTTGTTAACGGCTTATCCAACAAACAAGGTCGGCTTACACCACAAGTAAAATCAATCTCCGATCACACTCTAGTAAATCTACGGGACTTACCTGGGACTCAGTGTGCTTCGTCGAGAAGTGAAGTCCGGAGAATCGACGCGCGCGCGTCGATTACGATGACGTCCGATGTCTTCAAATTCACTGACTGTCCCACCAGTCGACACACCAAAGTTCCCTTATTAGGGCACCAAAGCTCACCAACGTAAGAAGTTATTTAGCAGTGTCAATCACGCCCGACAAAGACCGCCAATGAAACCACGTTTCCGATTCAAATTCAACTCAATTTACAGACGCACTGTTACGTTTTATAGTTCAAGTAAATACTTCAAAACACGGGCAACAATCGCGACAAACTATACAAAACGCGGCCGGTGGTATCTATAATTTCCCGAAAATCATTCGACCGAACATGCGATGCACGCGATGATTATTCGTCAAGATTCAAGCAACGGACCCGTACGCGGCGGGGTCTCAAGACGTTGTGTCATTAATGGCGGCCGCGCGTCGCCATAGACAATACTAAATTACGCTAGCCCGTATCGGTCGGGGATCTAACAACTCGACTAACTAACAATCGGACCCGATCGATGAACTAGCGCAAACAAACAATGAACTCAAATTAAACAATATCATTTTATTAATAATACTATAAAAAAGTAACAATTACTCCCTTTCGTATCTATTAATTATGAAAATATATAAAAAAATAAACAAATAAAACCTCCTTACAAATTGTAACATAACTTAAATATAGCAGTTTGTGGTAAACAATTTTAAAAGAACTAAGATCACATTTTTCTCTTTATATGTTACACAATAACTCACATGAGTAGGTACACTGATAAATCAATTTAAAACTTATGAATACAATTTAAAATTTAAATAGATACTAATATTGACACTGAGATCACTTTTATTAAATCACGAATTATTTTACTTAAATAATAAGTACTTTTTACTTGTAAATACTTACATAATACACAGTGTCATGTAAAACATATTTAGTGAATATTTGTTTGCTAATCTAATGAGGTAATCAACAATTTAAACTTTTTAATAGCAATGAAACTCAAATCTAAATCACCTAATAACTATCATAATCATCATTATCAACCTTTTAATCGTCCCACTGCTGGGCACGGGTCTCCTCTCATATAGGGAAGGATTGAGCGTAATCACCACGCTTGCTCCATGCGGATGGCGATTTCAGACTTAAACTATAGGTTTCCTCAAGATGTTTTCCTTCACCTTCGGTCATTGGTGTCCAAGATATACTTAGAAAGTACATAAACTTTAGAATAGTTACATTGGTACTTGCCTGACTTGGAATCGAACCCGCGCACTCATACTTGAGAGGCTGGTGTTTAACCTCTAGGCCACTACGACACTATCATAATAAGGTTTTGGAATAACGTTTTTATTAATCAATTCTTTTATATATATTTTTTTGCGTCTGGCAATTAAATTTAACAGTGGTGAAATGAAATAGGTTTGAACAGGGTTTTGTTGTTTCGATGTTCTTGGAATAGATTCGTTCACCACATTTAAGACGGCATGATTTTCCTTAGATGAGACTTCATCACTTGATGAAATCTTGGGGTCGTCTAGAATTTCATGTTGAGTAGGTACGATAGGAATCGAGTGATGTTTTCTGTGTCCCTTTCTTCTATCATATTTACTAAAAATCGTCCACGTTTCATGGTTATCTGGAATAGAAAACGTAAATTGCATTTTACTATAGAATCTTGTGCACGAAATCGTAAACCCATAGATTTTACGTTTTGGACTCATAAATTATGTAAATAAAACTTATTTAGTAGAGCCCGTCAAAAGCGGAATAACCTGTGTAGATTCTACAACAATATCAAATGAAATTAAAATGAAATGAGTTCTAGCGCCACTGGAAAAATGATTCAATTTCATCGATGTTTCAAAGAAATATAGCAGTTTAAAGAATTATTTAACAAAACAGGCTCAACTACAAATTAAAAAATATTTCATCAATACGTTAACAATTCTAAATAAAATAAAAAAACTTTGCTCACCTTTCCAGCAATACGGGTACAACTTAAAATATTGTCCTAATTTACTCAACACTAACATCAAAATGGCGACAACTCAAAATAATAATAAATTTATTATTTTGAGTATAAATTTTCAACAATACGGAAACAACACAAAATAACTTCACTTTGTTTGCAAGGGATATGTCCGCTCAGGTTGTAATACTGGTTGCAACTAGCAATGTTCCTATTTTGGTGGGGGGAAGAGGGGCTCGCTCATTCAACAATAAAGGCTTATGGCGACTTCTAGCAGCGAGTAGTAATTTTTTTTTAAATTCTGTTTTGTAGTAGATAGGGACGGAGTTAAGAAATTCGATAGTGAGCCTATCTCTAAAATCACATGTTTTGAGTTAGCTCTGTTTAGATCTAGGTGTGCGATATCTATTTTCCAAGCTTTTGTTGACTATCTGTGAAAAAATGCATACAATAAATTAGCAGGTATGTAGTGTAAACCCTCCTCAATATTCTAGATGAAAATGCTCTAATTGTTATTACAATGATTTAACTCTTTGTTACAGATCCACCGCAGTCATGCACAAAACAAAGATTTAAAATCTTTTTATAAACACTGTTTCATTTACTTATTACATCCATTTGTAACCCATACCGCTAGACATATTCCCCCTTATTCATAAACGCTGCTTAAAGTTAACTAGTGATTAGCGATTTTTTAAATATACATTTTAGAAGCTTGCACGTCACTTAACTTTAATAATCGATTATGAATAAACCCTTTAAACACTGTGGTGTTTATTCATAAAGGACGATTTAAGTTAAGTGACATTAAAAGGTCAAAAATGTATGGTTAAAGAATCGCTAATCACTAGTTAACTTTAAGCAGTTTTTATGAATAAGGGGGTTTATCTTCTATGGACTATTATTATATGAACAAACTATAACCTACTAAGTATATGGACATACTTAGTAGGTTATAGTTTGTTTAATATTTTAGGAGATCTCTCCTAAAATATATTTCATTAAACTAGCTTTTAATAAATTGTCAAATTTCTCCTCCTCCTCCTCCTCTTGCATTCTCCAGAAATCTGACTCAGAATCTGATGACATTATAGGTAATTCTGCAGAGTTTCTGTAAAACAAAATTGACTTTAGTAAAAAGTTCTTATACATATCTAATATGGTTTGTGTAACCTAGCACTTAGTATATAGTTGCAATAAAGATTTTAAATTCTGGCCAATATACTACTACTGATGTAAACCTACATCTAACACAAGCTTAGCTGGGTTTAACATTATTGCATACAAACCACACACTCATGCACACTCACTACACATATAACACACGCCACACACACTACATAAATACTCATACACCGCTACGAATACATTATGCATTCTTTACGCATATAGAGCTGCTTAATTATTTTTTTTTTTTCGTTATTGTTTTTCATTTTGTTTTTTGTGATTATTAGCTTCATCATTTGCATTGTTAAGATAGAACATAAGGGAAAAGCGAGACAGCTCCGACACAAATACTGACACAAGTACTATTGTTAACTTACTGGAGCTTCCTCAGTATATGTATGACACAATGTTTGGATGAAATATTTTTTTTTCTGTCTTTCCTTTTCCCTACCTACCAGTTCTTTAAATCCTGCAAAGCTTTGTCAGTTCGGCAAATTTATATACTGCTCATAACACTAAAACAGCATGCTACGCTTACTTACAACGCTAATATAATTAACAAAAGGCGGAATGATATAGTGTGCAGCTGAACCTCTACCTCTATGTATGCATTTACTTATAATTTGAATTATTTTAGCTGTAAATTTTGTTTCTAATATTATCAGCAAAGTTTGTCATATGAGCAGACTGAAGTCCTAAGTATGTAGGTAAATAAATTTAGAGATAATCATTACATTCATTACTAACTAATAATACTATGTAAGTAATACGATACTAATAATAACAATGTATAATTCCGTTGTGTCCTAAATTTTTACATACTACTTTTATTGTTAATTTATTGCGAAAAAAAAAAAATATAATAAGCAGTTTTACGCCCGAAGCATAGGTGCTACCTAGTTCAGGCAAATTATACATCAATGCTATTTAGAACTAGCTTTCCGCCCGCGTGGAGTTCGGTTATATAGCGTTTCCAAGAGAACTCTTCAAAAGTCCGCGATCAAAACTACTTATGTTATTTTTCAAGGTCAACTCCATATTTGTACCAAATTTTATTAAAATCAGTTCAGTGGTTTAGTCGTGAAAGCGTAACAGACAGACAGACAGAGTTACTTTGGCATTTATAATATTAGTAGGGATTAAGAAAAATTATTATAAAATTATATACAAAGCTGAGAAATGAACAATTTATTTATTTTAATATTATTTATTAATGACAGTGTTTTTTTTTTGTTCCTGGCCCAAGAAAAGGACAAAATTGACGATATTTCATTTGTTTTTTCATTCATGTTTTCTTTGTTTATTCATAACTTTCATGAAAATAAAGAAGTCATATATAAAATAAGTATAAGGAATGTATCAGTTATTTTCATAGAAAATAGTGCCAGTTTTAGAAATTACACCATTAAAAAGTACTTGTCGATTCAATGTCGAAAGTTAAAAGTTACTGGCATAAGAATTTCAGAGACGCTGACTCGGCATTCAAAAGCACCTCTTGTTCGAAGGCCGAGCTTCAACAGTCGCGTTTAACTCTTGTACTTATTGCCCAAGAAAATCAAACCTTATCTCACATAACTTAGGATTCAACTTGCTGAGGACATGAGTCAAATCTGTGAATATTACGACTTATACTGTACAAGTTGCATTTTCGAATGACACTCGAGAAATGGCAATATCGTTGAGTTCTAAACATTTTCCTTATTCGATTAATTAACTAACGATAATATTAAGAAACGATGTGTTTATATTATGGAGTTAATGAAACTGTATAATACAGTTATTGTTTATATTTTAACATAAAAACAGTTTAAATTGACCTTCCTGTTGTAGAACTTTATTATGTCGTTAATAGTATAAGATTACCAAGTGGTAATAATAATAGTGGAGTATAATACTTATAGACAGGGACAGGTATTTTTTCTGACCGATTGTCATCAGTTCTTTGGATGTATGTACAAAAAGATACTTTCTATGGAGCTTTGGTACTGATGCCAAGTTCTTTTTACATTAACAAAATAATATTTATGTTATTCAAAACTGTATTATATCAGTATTCCAACAGTTTTTGTTTGAATCTGGTGACTAGTTGGGTTATCAAGATATCTTGTTTCGAATAATAAAAAATAACAATATTTTCTGTAATAATAAAGTGGTAAGGCATATTGAGGCTAACCTGATGCAATTTTATACATAAAAAACGTTTTTGAATGTAGATATAGCTTGAACATTTAACATAAACTATTGTGATCGAAATTAATTAGTAACAGACGTAAAATAAGAGCAATAAATATAGGTATTCAATAAGGTCAAGAGCCCGAGTCAAAATGAATGTGTCCTAAAAAAAATACACTAATAATTACTGATAATAGTTTTATGTATTTTTATTCATTCTCCACATCTACATCTTCCCTTACAAGAATAATATCATCTAAAAATGTAGCTGGTGCATTTACATTTCGGTGCTGTGCCCCATTATTCCCAATCGAAAACCGTAATAACAAGCATAAAACCGTAATAATCGCATGAATAAAATAAAGTAGGTAGTTTCAACAAGCGTTAGCAAGTGACGCTGACTGTTCACAGATGGATGATTGTCATAAAAAAGGCACAGACAAAAAAGTCGTTATCATAATATCGATTTTATTTATCGATTGTATATTATGATGGTACCTAATTAACTTTTAAAATGTAATCCTTTGACATATAAATACAATTATTTTAATTATTAATTTATAATAAGAATTATTATTTCGTCAATGAGAACTAAATCCTTAGCTTTTTTTTTACTGGTTTCTCTAAATAAATAATAGATTGATTATCAGAAAGTCAATTCATATTATTACATGCGTTCCTTTACACGTTCGTTTTAGTTAATACAGCGATTACTTTTAAAACCTATTTTTTTAGTTACCTTGCTAGTTAATAATTCTCAGTTTTGCTGATAATAATTTATAATTCGATGTTATTTTTTCTTTTTTTATTAGTTTATAAACCAGCGCTTGACCGCAATCCCGCCTGATGGTAAGCAGTGACGCAATCGTTGATGGTAAAGCGCACTAGTTTATTAAGAGCCTATTCACTCCAGCCTTGAAGACACTCAAATTGTAGTCCGACGGAAACACCGCCGCCGGCAGATTGTTCCAGTCCCTCGATGTACGCGGTATAAAGGAGGAGGCGAAACGCTTCGTCCGGATCGTAGAGGTGTTAACAACATAAGGGTGGAAACTCGCCGTACGACGGGTAGTCCGATGGTGGAACGGAGATGGGGGAATTAAATCGTATCAGAAGTTTGATAAAGAACTACACTGCTCACAATCTCGTTATAAATCAAGGAACAGAATAACAGTCACTTTCTGCCAATATTTTTATAGTACTTGTGTGATTACTTGTGTGGTAGTTGTTCATTGCCTTTGTATGACCTTCTGTAAATGCTGGATGTACTGGCAGTGAGGCTGGAAGTGAACGTCATGTTACGAGGTGCGCTTCATTGCTGACGCAGAAGAGATCGCTCCGCGTGATAGTGCGCTGCAGGAGTGCGCTACAGGAGTCCGCTGCAGGCGTGCACGTGCGTCTGGACGCGGCGCTGTCGCGACAGTGCTGGCAGGCATTATTCAGGTGTACTTTATAATTTTACCCATTAGATGTTAACTACTTAACCATATTAAAGTTAAAAGAAAAATCTCGACGAACAGATTCTCTCACATTTACCTTTATTTTTACTGTTATTAATATGTCGGAGATCGTCGATATAATTTTAATAGAAGTTGCTGATTTGATTTACGTAGTAGAGGGGCGAACGCTTGTGACGTTATTTTGTGATGGCGTCACATGGACAGAGTCGCTTTGGAAAGTGGGGTTCGTCGAACGGTGACTTTGCATCGAGACGCGGACCAAGGCACATCTCCGAACCGAAACTGTCGGTTTGCCTATTCAAATTGTTATTATGAAGATTGGAGGGTATATCTACACGTCGTGCTTTAATTCAAAACTCACCTACGAAACGGAACCTGTACCACCATACCAAGATGCTGTCTACCCTACCGCTCTGCCGTCGCTGTCTCTGACATCAGAAGTTGGATATAGAACTACACTGCTCACAATCTCGTTATAAATCAAGGAACAGAATAAGTCACTTTCTGCCATTATGTGTGAAGTTGTTCATTGCCTTTGTATGAGCTTCTGTAAATGCTGGATGTACGGGCAGTGAGGCTGGAAGTGAACGTCATGTTATGAGGTGCGCTCAATTGCTGGCGCAGAGATCGCTCCGCGTGATGGTGCGCTGTAGGAGTGCGCTGTAGGCGTGCACGTGCGGCTGGATGCGGCGCTGTCGCGACAGTGATGGCTGTTGCTTGATGCGCGACAGTGCTGGCTATTGCTTGGCGAGCGAGGTGCGCTTGCGGAACATGCATGGTGCGCTTGCGGAGCGCGCAAGGTGAGCTTGCGGAGCGTGCAAAGTGCACTTGCGGAGCGCGCAAAGTGCGCTTGCGGAGCGCGCTTCTAGCTGCTTGGTGAATCACATCAATGTCGTGTGGCGCGGAGTCAGAGCTGCGTGCGTTTTGCGGAACGCCCAAGGGTTTCAAGACTTGAGCCTCTACTCTGCAGGCGATGAGAAGATGTCAAAATAAGCAAAACGTTTCTGATAACGTAATGGGGTTTTATGAGAGCTCTCAGATTCCTAGTGTGCAACGGTTGACAACTGCCAAGTGGCAGGTGTTTGCGAGAAATTGCCACAATCCGGTGAGTCTTACTATTTTTATTTTGATTCCGTGGCCGAATGTTCTCATGTCAAGCAATCAGTAATTTCATTGGTGTACGTACACACGCACTAGTATATATACAGTGTACAAGGTTGTGCCAGTGTATTGTGTACTGAACAATTTCTTTGCGACATGATAATAAGAGTTATTTGCAAATTTTATTTCTTGTACTACCCGTATTCTTTGTTAAAATGGACTGAGAAATTTTAAATCAGGATTTTAAAATTATGATGCCTGGTTTGTCTTTATTTCGAAACTAAACTTCACTGTGGCCTATACTTACGAGCTCACTTGAGCTTCTGATAGTATGTGTGGCTAGACTATTAAATCTTCTCAAGAGAACAAGCGGTAACGAACATAGAAATGAGTGCTATTTACGAAAAATGTAAATTTGATAGAAATGAGCTAAAGTAATGAAATATAATATTGGTGAGTTGTTTGATGGCGATAATGGCGATCGTTGTTCAGGGGGCGTGAGCAGCTAGTGGTGTGGCGGGGACCTAGGTAGATATGGTCGCACTGCATGCACTAGTCTGTAGTCGTGACTGAAACTCGGTGAGTAGTTGTTCAGGGCACGATGGGCAGATGGTGGTGTGGTGGGGACCAGGATCTTAAAGGAGACTATTAGTTGTACAGTCATGTATTGAACTGGGAGTTGCGGACTCTTGAGTTGGTCGTATCACTTGAGGTGATGACGATATGGTCAGGTCAATAATGAGTTGTCACTAGCTACTGTGGTAGCTGGGCGATGATGTGTTTTCTTTTTGACAATTATAATTATGATTATGATTTGATAATTATGAGGCTTGGAGGAACCTTTTGTTTTCTTTTCGAATTTTGATAATTATGAGGCTTGAAGGAAGCTCTTGCGTTTAAGTTGTTAAAATGATTAAGCTTGTTTGGTTTTCTAATAGTCATTGTAACTAAACGTGACGTGTGACGGTCAGGTTGGCCGAGTTCTCAAAAATGCTTCAAAGTCGATTTTCTGTGTTTTTTTAAAATTTGTTACAGACATGCACTAGGGCGTGTAACGGGAAATGTCGAGGTTTGGCCGGAATCTGCGTTGGCCTGGTGAAGTGGATCCCGGACTCCGGGGCTGAGGGAGCTTCGGATGCGACTGGGATTGGCGCTGGGATGATGATGATGATGATGCACGAGGACGTGCAAATCGTCAGGCTGGCCGTGTCGGAGATCGTCGGTATAATTCTAATAGAGGTTGCTGATTTGACTTACGTAGTAGAGGGGCGAACGCTTTTGACGTTATTTTGTGATAGCGTCACATGGACAGAGTCTCTTTGGATAGTGGGGTTCGTCCAACAGTCACTTTGCATCGGGACGCGGGCCAAGGCACTTCTCCGTACCGAAACTGTCGGTTTGCCTATTCAAATTGTTATTATGAAGATTGGAGGGTATATCTACACGTCGTGCTTCAATTCAAAACTCACCTACGAAATGGAACCTGTACCTCCACACCAAGATGCTGTCGACCCTACCGCTCTGTCGTCGCTGTCTCTGACATTATATATGTCGGAGATCGTCGATATAATTTTAATAGAAGTTGCTGATTTGATTTACGTAGTAGAGGGGCGAACGGTTGTGACGTTATTTTGTGATGGCGTCACATGGACAGAGTCGCTTTGGAAAGTGGGGTTCGTCGAACGGTGACTTTGCATCGAGACGCGGACCAAGGCACATCTCCGAACCGAAACTGTCGGTTTGCCTATTCAAATTGTTATTATGAAGATTGGAGGGTATATCTACACGTCGTGCTTTAATTCAAAACTCACCTACGAAACGGAACCTGTACCACCATACCAAGATGCTGTCTACCCTACCGCTCTGCCGTCGCTGTCTCTGACATCAGAAGTTGGATAAAGAACTACACTGCTCACAATCTCGTTATAAATCAAGGAACAGAATAAGTCACTTTCTGCCATTATGTGTGAAGTTGTTCATTGCCTTTGTATGAGCTTCTTTAAATGCTGGATGTACTGGCAGTGAGGCTGGAAGTGAACGTCACGTAACGAGGTGCGCTCAATTGCTGACGCAGAAGAGATCGCTGCGCGTGATGGTGCGCTGTAGGAGTGCGCTGCAGGAGTCCGCTGCAGGCGTTCACGTGCGGCTGGACGCGGCGCTGTCGCGACAGTGCTGACTGTTGCTTGGCGCGCGACAGTGCTGACTGTTGCTTGGCGCGCGACAGTGTTTGCTGATGCTTGGCGCGCGACAGTGTTTGCTGATGCTTGGCGCGCGACAGTGCCGGCTGATGCTTGGCGAGCGAGGTGCGCTTGCGGAACATACGAGGTGCGCTTGCGGAACATACGAGGTGCGCTTGCGGAACATGCAAGGTGCGCTTGCGGAGCGCGCAAGGTGCGCTTGCGGAGCGCGCAAGGTGCGCTTGCGGAGCGCGCAAGGTGCGCTTGCGGAGCGCGCAAGGTGCGCTTGCGGAGCGCGCAAGGTGCGCTTGCGGAGCGCGCAAGGTGCGCTTGCGGAGCGCGCTACTAGCTGCGTGGTGAATCACATCAATAGCGTGCGGCGCTGCTGAAGCTGCGTGCGGCGCAGCCAGAGCTGCGTGCGCTTTGTGGAACGCCCAAGGTTTCAAGACTTGAGCCTCTACTCTGCAGGCGATGAGAAGGTTTCAAAATACCCAAAATGTTTGTGGTAACGTAATGGGATTTTATGAGAGCTCCGAGATCTCTGGTGTGCAACGGTTGACAATTGCCAAGTGGCAGGTCTTTGTGGGAAATTGCCATAATCCGGTGAGTCGTACTATTTTTATTTTGATTTCGTGGCCGAATGTTCTCTTGTCAAGCAATCTGTAATTTCATTGGTGTATGTATACACGCGCCAGTATATATACAGTGTACAAGATTGTACCAGTGTGTTGTGTACTGAACCATTTCTTTGCGACATGATAATAAGAGTTATTTGCAAATTTTATTTCTTGTACTACCCGCATTCTTTGTTATAATGGACTGAGAAATTTTAAATCAGGGTTTTAAAATTATGATGTCTGGTTTGTCTTTATTTCAAAACTAAAGTTCACTGTGGCCTATAGTTACGAGCTCACTTGAGTTTCTGATAGTATGTGTGGCTAGACTATTAAATCGTCTCAAGAGAACAAGCGGTAACGAACATAGAAATGAGTGCTATTTACGAAAAATCTAAATATGATAGAAATGAGTTTAAGTTATGAAACTTAACATTGGTGAGTTGTTTGATGGCGATAATGGCCTTCGTTACCTATTGAAATCGTTGATTGGAAACAGAACTTATAAGTCCCCACGATCGCGTAGGTACGAAAGATTTTTCCAAGTAATGTCTGCTGAGTTAGATTTTCATAATATAGATGACGAGGAGGGTGCCTCCGCCAGCAAATGGAACACGTATCATGGCTATGTGGTCGCGCTGCACGCACTAGTCTGTAGTCGTAACTGCAATCCAGTGAGGGGTTGTTCAGAGCGCGATGGGCAGCTATTGGTGTAGCGGGGACACTAGTAGGTATGGTCGCACTGCATGCACTAGTCTGTAGTCGTAACTGCAACTCGGTGAGGAGTTGTTCAGGGCGCGATGGGCAGCTAGTGATGTGGCGGGGACTCTAGTAGGTATGGTCGCACTGCATGCACTAGTCTGTAGTCGTAACTGCAACTCAGTGAGGAGTTGTTCAGGGGGCGATGGGCAGCTAGTGATGTGGCGGGGACTCTGGTAGATATGGTCGCACTGCATGCACTAATCTGTACTGTAGTCGTAACTGCAACTCAGTGAGGAGTTGTTCAGGGGGCGATGGGCAGCTAGTGATGTGGCGGGGACCTGGGTCTCAGAGGAGACTATTAGTTGTACGGTCATGTGTTGACCTGGGAGTCGTGGACTCTAGAGTTGGTCGTATCACAAGAGGTGATGACGATATGGGTGTCAACTATGAGTTGTCACTAGCTACTGTGGTAGCGGGCGATGATGTGTTTTCTTTTTAATGATTATGATTTTGATTTGATAATTATGAGGCTTGGAGGAACCTTTTGCGTTTTCTTTTTGAAATTTCATAATTATGAGGCTTGAAGGAAGCTTTTGTGTTCAAGTTGTTAAAATAATTAAGTTTGGTTTTCTAATAGTCATTGTAATTAAACGTGACGTGTGACGGTCAGGTTGGCCGAGCTCTCAAAAATGCTTCAAAGTCGGTTTTCTGTGTGTTTTTAATTTGTTACAGACATGCACGAGGATGTGCAACGGGAAATATCGAAGTTTGACCGGAATCGGTGGTTTGCCTGGTGAACCAGATCCCGTACTCCGGGGCTGAGGGAGCTTCGGATGCGACTTGGATTGGCGCTGGGATGATGATGATGATGCACGAGGACGTGCAAATCGTCAGGCTGGCCGTGTCGGAGATCGTCGATATAATTTTAATAGAAGTTGCTGATTTGATTTACGTAGTAGAGGGGCGAACGGTTGTGACGTTATTTTGTGATGGCGTCACATGGACAGAGTCGCTTTGGAAAGTGGGGTTCGTCGAACGGTGACTTTGCATCGAGACGCAGACCAAGGCACATCTCCGAACCGAAACTGTCGGTTTGCCTATTCAAATTGTTATTATGAAGATTGGAGGGTATATCTACACGTCGTGCTTTAATTCAAAACTCACCTACGAAACGGAACCTGTACCACCATACCAAGATGCTGTCTACCCTACCGCTCTGCCGTCGCTGTCTCCGACATATATATATAATTTTTTATAATTATTATTAGCAAAGCACGTACCGGGCCGCCAGATTCTTATAAAAAAAGTACTTTTAAAAAAAATTGTGCATAGGTATTTGTTACTTGCTCATTCTGTATATTCAATGTAGTGATTGATCCTTATTTATTTTTGCAACATAAATTGGAGATTTGGAGACTGTTCAAACAAGAAAAAAATCGCCTAACTTTAACGAATGTATGGAGAATTCCAATTATTAACAATTTGAAGGTAAAGAAGGAACATTAATATCAGACGACATAGAGAAAAAGTAATTCTGCAGATAATTTATTGGGACTGTCCCATTTGGGCCATGTTTTACCTAAAAATATACCTAATTAACGTGTCTGTAGACTTATTAATCATAAAACACCAAGAAGATGTTTTTTTTATCTTCATTGCTCTCGTCTCGACCAAAACATCAATAAAATAAACATTATACATTTAATATGTATGTATAAAATGAAGTATACGTCCTCGTTTCACATATTCGCTACATTCAAGATATAATATTCAATAAACTGCAGTATGCTCGTCGCTCTATGAAGGCTTTGAATCACATTTTTCCACTCTAATAACTCGAGACCAAGCAATTTAGTTTGTTTGAAAATGAACTGCCGCATCTTTTCTGCCCCAAAGTTTAGTGTGTAATTTATATCATGGCAAATTAATAGTTTATACTTCAGAATGTACAAGGTTCCCCTTCTAATAAATGGAAATGTATCTATTTTTTTCTCGCTATTTGATGTTAGGTAAACCACTGTGGCGAACCATATTAATTGTTTATGGTTCCCAGGAGATCAACAAGCACACCACTAATGTGTATATAGATCTCTATGGACGGCAGTTTTTGGGAGTCATATCGCAGACGACCAGTTGAGAAAACTTAAGCCGACTTAAGCAAGAACATTAATCTGATTGTGTAAAACTCAAAGCGATACTGTGTTTCCTGTGAACCAACGTTAATTGTAACCTAGTACTCTTACGCCGCCATTGCGAGTGCAACCGAAATAAACGCCTGCTGAACTACATATATCATATAACACTAATTCTTCTTATTTACAAATCTGTCGTTAAAAGTTAAAGGACCTAAGTCCATTTTTTGTCATTTTTATTTTTTCAAAGATTTTTATTCAGTATACCCGTATTGATCAAATGGGGAAAAGACCAGGCACTAATTTCGTAGATATAAAATTATAAACAATATTAAGTCCCTAAGCGTAAAAACTAAACGATCGTATGATCACTTAATATTGTTCACTATTTTAAACAATACATCTAAATAAAATGTTAAACGACCGTTACGGAAAAGAAACCTTTAGAGGCAAAATATGAAGGACACGTGCAAGCAGCAAATACTTGACATGATTTAAAAGCTTTAGATCGACTTCAATGTGGAATAAATTCTGACTGTAAGATGATCACTGTCGACTTATAGAAATATTTAAACAGCCTGTTTATTCCGTGTGAATGGGAAATCACCAAATGACTCGCACTTTACAAGCATGTGAAGGAACACTGATAAGTTTTAAAGTTTGACACGCCCTTCCGCTCCGCCCAGAGCAGGAGAAGTCATTTGATGATTTCCCATCCCAACAAAAAAAAAATTAGGCTGTGAGGCTGCTGCCCTTTCCACTTTTTAAAAAATCAAACAAAGGTGAGACAATGTTTTGGAATCTGCAGTAGAGTAGGATGTCAACAAGGTGACCCCCTCTTGGGCCAGTCCTTTTCAGTTTGGCTTTTCATCCCATTATCCAGACACTTAATTCAAAAGTTTTACAACCTAATTTGCACGCGACGATGGGAAAAGACCAAACGGAATGACCGGATAACGGTCGGTACGGCCTTTGGTATGAGATGCATGCATCTTCCAAACACGGTGAGCTGTACTGCAGCGGCTGCTGCAAGTACGGAAAACCTCAAATGGCGCAAATACTCAAATATAGAAATCATAATGTGGATGGATTGATTTTGATTTATATTGCTAGAACGTATATCGGTTATTTGTGACTAATAGTCCTGATAGTTTTAAACAAAAAATGTTAAACCCATTGTATTTTTAACATCGTATTCTAAATACGCCTGGATGTCCAAATGTGCACCGCCCCCCTTCCTAGCCGACTAATACTACGTAAGATGGGTACTGTGAAGTTATTTGTGTTTTTGGATTCTTTATATAAAAATTATTACCGGATCGATTAAAAATTTATTTTTGTGAATAAGTAAATGGAATAAGTAAATCAAATAAATCATCATGATTTCAAAGTTTCTCCCTTCCCTTAACGTGGCCTAATTCATTGCCATTTTTTTTTGCCAAATATATTTTTCAATTGCTACGTCACCGTCACCTGGTGTATAGATACAGATACGTCAGCAAGAAAGGCACAAAATGATTGCAAACCCATTGATATTATATTTGATTTATCTTATGAATGAACAATTTAATGACGAATGTTTCTGTTTAGCGTGGGTGGTTTCTATACAATATTACCCCCCCAACGATCTTTTTCTATAAATTAATTCTGTTTCTGATCTGTATCATTGTCTGTTTATAATTTATATGGCTTCTTAAATCAGTACATTTATGTCGTTAAGTGAATGCATAGTGCGAGATCATTGGTATATAGTTTGTAGTAAGTAATAGTAGTTAAAACTTCAATCAATTTCTCATTATCGTGAACATATCCATTTAAGCTAAGGTTTCTAACAAAACGCCATCATAATGCAATTTTCCATGGAACTTTTAACGAGCAATTTTCAAGTCGATTTCTGCTTGCCGGATTAATTAAATTTCCCTCTACGCTCGACACCCTATACCCTATTTCATTATAATTTTTTTGGTGTGGCAGACATTTATTTGTTAGGCAGAAAATAAGGTTGAAATTCTGAAAAATTTGTAAAAATCCGTTACCATCAATCTGGGTAACTTTGACAGACAAATGCGTTATTTTACACAATATTTTAAAATTTGAATCCTATCACACGAATGTATCTCATAATACTTTTCATCATTAAAGATTAATGAAAATATCTAAAAACTCATCTGTCCATAATAAAATCTGATTTTGTAGTCTGTCAAAGTTACCCATGTAATGACGGTATTACATGGGTAACTTTTGACACACATTGGTAAAAAAGCAGTACCTATTAAATTATATTTTGAATTAATTTGGGTAACATTGGTTTATGTTTTTCTTATAAATTAGACTAACTGACGAAATAAAATCATTGATTTTCAGTTTGTTTTACATCTAAACCATATATCTATATAAAATCAATGAGACTTTCTTTGTAATTTTATAATCCATCAAAACTGTGTAATGGGGACTGGAACAATTTGATAGCGGCGGTGTTTCCGTCGGACTATAATTTGAGTGTCTTCAAGGCTAGAGTGAATAGGCTCTTAATAAACTAGTGCGCTTTACCATCAACGATTGCGTCACTGCTTGCTACGAGTATCAGGCGGGATTGCGGTCAAGGGCTAGTTTATAAATTATAAAAAAAAGGTCACCAGATTGGCAGTGAAAAACTCATTGCCAAATTTAATTGAAGTTACGGTCTTATCTATGATCCCAACTGATATGCCATTTGAGTTCAAATAATTATTACTATGTCCTGTGCGTTTATCATTTGCTATATCCATCAACAAAGCCCAAGGGCTAACATTTCACGTTTGTGGTGTGAATTTGAAGGAATCATGTTTTTCACATGGCCAACCTTATGTTGCCTGTTCGAGAGTCTGTACCCCCAGTCGTTTGTTTGTACATGCTAGAAATGAAAAAATAAAGAATATAGTTTATGAATTATCTAATTGTTTTAGAAATTGCTAGCAATTAAAAAAATATTTTGTGTGAATAAATAACTTTGATCATCCAATAAATTTGTTTTTATTATTTCACTTTATACGTAGCGAAGCACGTATCGGGCCGCTAGTTTTATAATTATAAAATAATCAATAAAATCAGTCTTAAGACGTTTGGCATTGTTATACAAATTTTAACAGAGACATTTTTCCCATAACTAAGTAGAAAAGAAGCTAAATCAATAAAAACAAAAAAAAATATACAGGGTTTTTTTTTCTAATACGCAAATAGAAATGGATGGCTCAGAATCAATAACAGAACAAATCTGCATCATTAGTTAAAAAAAAAAATCATGTTTTTATCCGCCCTAAAATCAGCAAATGATAGACACCAATTATTCTTATCAATATCGTAGTATTAGCGCCGCGTGCACGGGCGCGGTTTGATTGTTACTATCCACTGTATTGTGTATACTGTGTATAACTACATATGCTCGTACTGCGCGCTGCCGTCGCCCGTACCCCGCGCGCACTCCTAGGGCCCGTAGGCCACAGCTCGCATGACAGTGACTCACGCGCTCGCTGGCCTCACGGTGTGTTTCAATATTTCGAGCCACGAGCCCGAGTCACGCACAAAGGTCTGACTTAAACTTAAACTTATGAAATTATGGAATTTTTCGAGCGAGATCCCAGATCCAGTACCTACTTACACGTAGTTGGCACGTCACTTTGGTTTTAGTCAGAATTCAGTATAGAAGCTGCTTAACACTTCTGGACAACACCCATACCACTACCAGCCCTTTCAGAAACTCCATGACCCTGATCCAGTATCACGTCGAGACTTGTGCGTAATTAATTTTATTCTACAAGTATGTAAATATTGTACATATTTCTTCACCTTGAGATGGCTCTAAACCATCTCATTCTACACCTTCAACTATTGGCCCTACAGCCATAGTTGTTCTTCATGGAGCGGTTTGCAACTCTTTAAATAAGCCTATGCAGGAGCGGCTGGTGACTCCTTAAATAAGCCTAGACCAAATGTCTTTTTTTCTTCATGTCTGGAGCGGCTGACAACTCCTTAAATAAGCCTTGTCGTCATTTCAAAACTCACTTCTATGAGTGGCAGTCATTTTTTGTGAACTCCACCCATACCTGTATGAAGAAGATTGCTTGTAAGAGATAGTATGAATGGATGAATGGAGATGTCTGAATCTGTGAAGTGTCGTTTTACGGTCCCTTTAGGAATTCTTTTTTTTATAAATTTTCTCTAGTTGAAAATTTTTCCAGGGTCGGGGGGAAAATGTAATGTTATGTATTTACCTACAGATACTTACACTTATTTATTTATATTCATACATTTATATCATTCATTTCTGCATTCATACGCATTACAGTATTATGAGGCGCTGTTCTGATAACATTTTACTACACCAAGACTCGTTATTCAGCTTACAGACACGGTGCTCAAGTTCAAGCCTAAGTTTCAGCGATTTGGTGATATCTTAGAGTAAGAAGCTGTACCTGTGCTGTGCTGTATTAATTTTCCTACTCAACACTACGCTATAATTTAATATATTTACATATTACATTAATATTTTCATTGTTATGACAGTTTTTGACAACGCTGTTGATTATGTCTCTATGACAACCTTTTCTTCTAAATTCTTGACAGCCTGCTATTTTACTACCGGATTTGTTATCCGAACTCCTTTAAGTTATTTCATTTTGCTTATAATTATTCAAATATTTAAATTTCGTGAAAAAGCTGTTCTCCGAGGTTTCTTCGGAAGCCCTCGCTGAGCAGTGTCAGTTTTTTAGAGTTTTTTTGAGAGTTTATCTATATAGATATATTAATTGTGATAAAACGCTGCCTCCAGAGCCCTTTCTGTCGACTCAGCTGCTTCCAGCCCTTTGCTGCTGGACTTGCTCCGCTGCTGCATCCGGCTCTTGGCCGCCGGAGCCGCCCTTCAGCTGCTGCAACCAGGGCTTTGCCTCTGGAACCTCTCCGCCGCCGGCGCCGCTCCTCTCCTGCTGCTGTCTGCCTCCGCCTCTGGAGCCGCACTGCTGGTGCCGCCGGTCACTGCCGCTGGTGACGCTCCTAACGATAACGTCGCTCTGCCGGCCTCCGCTAACGAGGCCGCTTCACCGCTACTACTACCGGCCTTCCGTCGCAGGGCCGCTTCTCTCCTGCTGCTGTCGGCCTTCGCCTCAGAAGCCACATTGCTGATGCCTGCCGCTGGTGACGCTTCTAACGCCAGCGTCGCTCTGCCGGCCTCCACCGGCTAGGCCACTTCACCGCTGCTGTTACCGGCCATCCGCCGCCGGGTCCGCTCCTAGCGTCACCGCTTTCTCTTTTTTTTTCCTCTCCCTCCACCTCATACATCACTCACTATTCATTATCATTTTTTTTAATATTTTTACTGTTTTATTAAATTCTTTGTCTCCCCTCTCCTTTCCTTTTCTTTTTTTTTAAATAGGTTTCTTTCCTTGTCGTAACACGACAACGGTGTAACCTACATTTAGTGCGAGAGACGCATCACCAAGTGCGTTTTAGTGCCAATGTGTCGGCCCGCATAATTAAAAATAAAATAATAGGGCCGATTTTCATTGAAGGTGTGCCTTGACCGGGCCAAAGTACCTCGAAATGTTGGAAAACATAATGAGGAGTTAGTGGAAGAAGTTCCGGTGTGCTATCACCGCAGCTTCTACTATCAACACGACGGCGCTCCGCCTCACTACACTGTACAAGTACGCAATTACCTGAACGTAAAATACAGGCAAAATTAGATCGGTCGTGGTGGCCCTATACCGTGGCCTGTCATATCACCGGATCTTACCCCTTGTGATTTTTATTTGTGCGGTGAAGTCAAACGTCGGGTGTATGTGTTTTAAATAAACTAGATGACAATTTATTTAAACGTGCACGTTTATGTCTACAAGGAGGTGGACTACTCATCATCAACCCTTTTTTTTTTATTTTTATCGTCCCACTGCTGGGCACAGGTCTCCTCTCATACTGAGAAGGATTGAGCGTAATCACCACGCTTGCTCAATGCGGGTTGGCGATTTCAGACTTATAAAGTCCAGGTTTCCTCAAGATATTTTCCTTCACCTTCAGTCAATGGTGTCCAAGATATACTTAGAAAGTACATATAACTTTAGAAAAGTTACATTGGTACTTGCCTGACCTGGAATCGAACCCGCGCACTCATACTTGAGAGGCTGGCGTTTTAACCACTAGGCCACCACGACAATAAGGTGGACTACATTTTGAACAATTTTTAAAATACAGTGATTGATTTAAGATTGATGGACATTTAGGAGTAAGGATTTTTTATACTGTTTTTGATTGAACATTATTTCACATAAGTAGTTGACTCCTTTTTTTTAAATATGGCTTAATGCAGAAGTATGGATGCTAGCAGGTCAACCTAACCGAAACTGTCAAACTTTGTCAAATAAAATACATTATTTGCGGCAAATATGACAAGACATGGTGCTATAGATATGGTTAAACACTACGCGACTAGCTTAGACCTAAACAAACCAGATTTGAAGAGAACCTTCAGCCATAGCAAACCTAGCTTGGTAGAGCTGAATTACAGAAATAAATAAGTACGTAGAAATAAACAAAATTATTTACGATATTAGTAAAAAAACTAAGGATATTTGACTTATTTTGTCACAAAAACACGAGCTAATAAATATTCGGTACGTGTAACAAACAAATTCAAACGGCTTCTTAGAAACCATAAGAAATTCATTTCTGTATACATTCATTAGTAGATAAAAATGATAAAAATAGGTAGTAGATAAGAAAAGGCAATATTTCAAACAAGGATCACTTAAAAATTTTGGTGTACCATCATAGATGACACTGAATCGAAAAAGGGTTGAATTCTTTGTTGGTGGTTGATTAAGGATTAGCAATAAAAATAGAGGTATTACAACAGAAGAGACACACACAGTTATCTGTGAGGTAACAGATCACCGAGCAGGAAGTACTGTTTTACACTTTCAGCAACGACAAAGCTATAAATTTTATTAAATTATGCAGCAGAATTTGACGTTTATAGCAGTTTTGGCTAAATGAAGCCGAATTTTCCGTTGGCGGAATTAACGTTGATGAAATTGATGAAATTGACGAAACTGTGGCCCTGGTGCACAGGCAAATGAAGGAACACTGGTGGGTTTTAGTCATATAAATCTGCTGTGCGCTGCTGCGTTGTAATGTAGTATACATTATACAATATACACATAATTATACTCACACTTATTCTTATTTGTACTCATACTTATTTTTTGACAGACTTCAAAAGGAGGAGGTTACTCAATTCGACCGAATATATGCTTTTTTATGTTTGTTCGCGGATAACTTCGTTGTTTATGAACCGATTTTGATAATGATTTTTTGTTGGCAAGGGCATTTTTTGATTTGATTAGTTGATTTGATGATGTGATTTGATTAGTTGGCTTGATGATGAAATACCTGAGAAATCAAGGGGAACTTTCAAAAATCGTATAAGCACTATAATTTAATAAAGGTCTGGAATAGAAATTAGTTATTTTTCACTTTGTAGTGTTTTTTGGAAGTCGGTTGTTTTTTTTTTTTAAAGTTTTATCATACTTTTTCCACACTCGTATTGCTCACCGTAAGACGTTCTCTGAGGTTTTTTGAGAAATTCTCGCCAAGCTGTGGGGGGCAAGTATGGCTTCCAAGAAAACATATAATAAATAGGAGCCACCAATACAGCCAACAGAGCCGCTTCTTGTAGTTTGGGCTGTTCTGCGGCCTCTTTGCACCTATGATCTCCGAGGGAGGTCGTTGCTGCTGCTGTCTACTACAGAACTGATTTACTTTTTTTATTAGCTTCATGTCATTTACATGACAGGGTCATTTAATGATTTCCTATCCACACTAAAAAAGGGCTTAAGACATCGACTGTCTTATCTACAATATTATATAATTATTTTTCTGCGACCTTTAGGTAGAATACATTGTAACAAACTGGCATGCTTGCAATGAAGATACTCATTACAGCAATTGTATTTGTATATACACACGACCTACTATTTTAATAACACTTTGGTGTAAGACATTTTTTCTAGGTATTCAATATAAGTATTGTCAACTGAAGATAAAATGATGATCATGTCATTATAAATGCTAGTACATACATACCCAGGGCGGCAGTACCTTAAAGAATCAAAATATGTTGTACGAAATAGTCATAGCATTATGAAGGCAAATCAGAGTCGTTTCAGACGTATAGCTGAAGTTTTTCCCCGCAAAAGACGCGACATGTCTAGCTTGTTATGAGCCAGCTAAGACAGCACTTATGCACAAAAGTGTCTACTGCATAGCTCCAGTTATTTATAATAAGTTACCGAAGAGCTGAAAAGAGCTGCTAAAATTATTTAAAAAGGGTACTAAAAAAAGTATTTTTTTTTATGGTGAAAAATGTTGACTATTTTCTTAAACTGTATTTACTACTTGAGTTGAATGGTTTAAAAAAAATTGCATGCCTAAATGGTAAAACATGGCTGAACCTGTCATTATATTATGTAATATACATACATATTTTTGTCATCGTTATCTTATCTTTATTATGTGCAACAAAAAGGGTAAGAGGCCAGGCGAGCTCTCCAAAACGTGCGCAGTATTATTATCCGGAAAACTTGGCCATCTTTATATAGAATCAGCCTGATAGGTATGCCTGCTAGAACGGTTGCAACAGCCTACTTTAAGACGGATTTACACAGTGCAATTTAACTGCCTATGGCTTCAATTAAGTTGAAGGAACAATAAAAGTTGCATTGTCTAAACACCATTTAGACGATGCAAGTCATCTATTGCATCAATTTTATTATTTGCCATAGGCAATTAAATTGCACCGTGTAAATCAGTCTTAAAACTATAATATTTAGGTAATTTGTGTTTGATGCGTAGTACAGGACATCATTGCTTGCACGATGCATACTTATACGAAGCTTGCCAAACACTTCTGAAAGTTTTTCTTTTAAAGACTCAAACATGGCAAGAATATCTACAACATCAATATGAATTTTACAGTTGCGAGCGGCAATACTAATGTTACACTTAAAAAAAATACTGCCGAGTTACCTTTTCTCTAATAAACTATTTAAAATACAAATTAAAATTAATAATACTTGAAATATAACGTAAAATTGAAAGGGTATATTCATATCAAGGGCGTGGTTTCACTGGATGAAGTAACGAATAAAATAGAATATTATACAAAAAAAAATATACAAATTGTGTCGTTATAACGAAACATAGGCACTTAAATTTTGAATAAAACACAAATTATTTAGGAAATTATTGTAATTACTTTTTATTATGATAACATTATATGTTTCAATTATATATGAAACAAAATATCGGCCTAATGACCGCCGTGACCTCGGCAGCATATCTCCATCCGATGGTCCAAATTTTCGAAGACACTGAGGCATATTAAGGTTCTATGCCGATAATGTGCCAAATTATCTCATCTTTGTCGTGAGCCATTGTGTTGTTAGCTGTGCGGCAAGTGGCACCGTCCTGTTAAAACCACATATAGTCCACATCCATAACTTCCAATTTGGGCCATAAAACGTTTGTTATCATCTCACAATAGCGAACACCATTTCACCATTGATGTGGACGGCTCTTCAGCCACACTCTATCGCGAACAGCAGCAATATTTTCTGCAGTAAGCATGAGCATACACTGGGATGTTTTCAAATCTCCTACAGAACCGGTTTGCTCAAACACTATTTTTTCAATTGTACATACATTTGGACGATATGCATTTTGATTTAAACGTCCATTTTCATAATAAGCCTGAATGAATAACTATAACGCGTTGCTCGATTGTGTATCTGTCCATGGTTCAAATTTAGTTAGTCCAAAATTGAGAAATTTCAATTTATATATATATAGGAGTACTAAAACGCCGGTTAAGGGTTACGAAGTTTATTGGCATCGAAGGTCGAACGTAGGCAATGATAAGTAGAGCGTAGCTGATGTCGGACCGAAGTCGGTGTCATATACACACTATAACACTACAGATGTTACTTCATGTAGTAGTCACAAGTTCTCGTTACAGTTGTCGCAGTAGGTATTCTCAAAGATCGCTTCTTAACTGTCGCTTGTTTTTGTATCGCTAGTCGAATGCAGACTGACTGCGAGCTTTTTTTTTTTTAAATGGCATCTCGTAGTTGACCATTAGAGGCCGTGACTACTTAACCGGACTTTCCTGTGGATGCCTTAAAAATTAAATCCTCCAGCCAGGGGCACTTAAAACGAATTTAAAATTAGGCGACTACGCACTAAGGGCACCCCCCATGGGGTACGAACCTCGGCTTAGGGCGTCGCTAGAGATGACAGCAAGGGACGGCTGGATCGATAGGGTACTTAGTGGTTTTGATGACGACGGCGTTTCCTAGTACTAGCTCTGAGAAGAAACGTCGAAACAAACTCAGAGGTCATTGTTGGGACATTATAATAATTACTGGCTCAGCTGTGGCGCGGGCTGGCCTTCATCGGGCAAGGGACGGGGAGGGAAATTAAGCTGTGGGGCGCGTCGCGGAGGACTTCGACGGCGAGGCCGGTATTTCGATTTTTTGTATTATGTGCTGGTGGCCCTATTGGCCTCTTGGAGGAGGTTGATGGGGTCATCGGGGTCTGAGAGGGCATGCCGTGGTCGGCGAAGTTGGGAGATGGTGGAGAGTGTGTAGCTGGCAGCCGCTGCTATAAGAGGATAGTGGTGCTTGGCAGCAGTGTCAAAGAAACGCTTGGAAAGGCGTTTCATGAACTGCTGGATGGTGGGGATTTTGAGATCAAGATGGATCTAGGTCTAGCAATGCGTTTTTATATTGTACCCCTGTAATACCTAGGACTCGAGATATAGTGCTTTAAAGTTATGTATTGCATGTCACGCAATATTGAACCTTATGCCATCGACATAAGGTGTCATCATCATCATCATCATCATTTCAGCCGAAAGACGTCCACTGCTGGACATAGGCCTCCCCCAAGGTTCTCCACGACGACCGGTCCTGCGCCTCCCGCATCCAGCGGTTTCCCGCGACCTTCACCAGGTCGTCGGTCCACCTTGTCGGGGGCCTACCCACGCTACGTCTTCCGGTGCGTGGTCGCCACTCGAGAACCCGTCGGCCCCATCGGGCATCGGTCCTACGGGCAATGTGTCCAGCCCATTGCCACTTCAGTGTTGCAATTCTTCGGGCTATGTCGGTTACTCTCGTTCTTCTGCGGATCTCCTCATTCCTAAGAGGTCAATCGTCGAATCCAACTCGGCTGGGCTGCTTTCGGGAAGCTACGTAGAATCTTCTCGTCCGAAATACCGCAGTGTCTCAAGACAAAAGTCTTCGACCAGTGTGTGTTGCCAGTGATGACTTATGGAATTGAGACGTGGTCGCTAACAATGGGCCTTATAAGAAGGCTCAAAGTCGCTCAAAGGGCAATGGAGAGGGCTATGCTTGGGGTTTCACTGCGCGATCGACATAAGGTGTATTCGTAACTATTTAAAAACAAATTAAAGGTACCTTTCTCAAAATAATATTTTCTCGAATAATATTATTGGTAAAACAACAACATCGAAAAGTTAATTGTTATTGATAGGTAAGTATTTTCTTAAAATCCTTGCACCACACTAGGAATTTCCCTTGCATCGTGGGTGCATGTACAAACATTTGAAGTCACATAATACAAACAGGCAAACCCGGAACAATTACTAATTGTAGGTCATACAAATACATATTTATTCCCAGCGACCAATCTAACATCAGCTCAGCATTTAAACGTAAAACCACTACATAAACCGTGCCGTTATATTATCTATACAAAATATTAACTTAATTCTCTAGCAGTGTAGTAAGAACTAGGCCTTAACCTTTACGTTCTGAGAAGGGGCCTTGTACTCAGCAGTGGGATAATAATCGGCTGATTATGCAAAAAAAATATGTTTCATTTTCAACGTTATTTTTCTGAATAGTATATCTAATAAAAATAGCAATAAAAGCCACACACACACACACACACACATATTACACAGAGTTTTGATTAATTCTAATAATTATTGCCAATAAAATGCAAGTTTTGGAAGAAATAAGCCAGATAACATGTCACCAAACCACCAGACCCTTTATCTATATAGCACAAATCAGCATTATTAGCATACAATTTCAAACATTAACACGATTTAATTCCCCCATCTCCGTTCCACCATCGGACGACCCGTCGTACGGCGAGTTTCCACCCTTATGTTGTTAACACCTCTACGATCCGGACGAAGCGTTTCGCCTCCTCCTTTATACCGCCTACATCGAGGGACTGGAACAATCTGCCGGCGGCGGTGTTTCCGTAGGACTATAATTTGAGTGTCTTCAAGGCTAGAGTGAATAGGCTCTTAATAAACTAGTGCGCTTTACCATCAACGATTGCGTCACTGCTTACCATCAGGCAGGATTGCGGTCAAGCGCTGGTTTATACTTTAATAAAAAAAAAAAAAAATAATGGGTTGTCTGTTGAACTCCGTCTACTGCCAATATTTGAACGTGACAATGTCTATTACATGTTTACACATCGGGCGCTCTAGGGGTGGGGGTAAAGTAGGCGTGGACTCCGTGTGGCGTCAGATTCGGCCGTTACGGTGTTTTCGAGAATGGCTCCCCGCTGTACCAATTTAATAGACGTTGTCACGTCAAAAAAAAAAAAAATCTAATACAATAAATAATCTGGACATCCAAAACAAAGACTCTTTAACTACTGTGGATAATTGTGTATTTTTGGGTATAACAGTTGACAAAAATTGCAACTGGAAACCACATATTGATAAAGTTGTTGTAAAAATTGATCGTTTTGTTTATGTTTTAAAAAGGATTCGACAAACAACTAATCATGATACGACAATGCTTGCGTACCATGGCTATGTATCCTCCGTACTTCAATACGGTCTAATAATTTGGGGGAACTCAGTGGAGGTTGATAGAGTATTTAAATCCCAAAAAAAATGCATCCGAGCAATCTGTGGAGCTCATTTTTTAGACAGCTGTAAGTCACTGTTTCAAAGATTAAATATACAGCCTTTACCATGTCTATACATTTTTGAAACATGCACTTTTGTAAAAAGAAACTACAATCTATTTGAAACTCTGGAAGACATGCCAAATAGCCGAACACGACAAAGACAGACTTCGTTTACCACGAATAAAATTAAAATTATTTAAGAAAAATGTATATTGTATGTCCATAATCATTTATAATAAATTACCAAATAGTTTACAAGAATTACCTTTGACATTATTTAAGAAAATGCTTTTTAATTTTTTGTTATCAAAGAATTATTATAGAATTAAGGACTACTTAGAAGATAAATCGATGGAATTGGGATAACGTAATTTTAAGAATAAATTTGCACGCCATATTGGCAGGATACGCTGGAAAAAAATTCACTGTAACACCCTTTGTACCGTATTTTAGCAAATAAACATTTTTGATTTGATTTGATTTGAAAATCTTATATCTAGATGTCTCTTATCGCTCATCTTTTGGAGATTAGAAAAACTATACTCCCATTTTAGCGACACCTGTGCGTAAATTAGAATACTTTCTTGATTCAATAAATTCCGGTGTTTTTATGTTTAGCTATTGCCATAGCAAAAAGTTCAATTATTTGCCGCTAGATGTCTTGAAACATAGTTCTATTACTCACCGCTAGATGTCTTAGAACAGAGTTCAGTTGTTCACCGCTAGATGTCATAGCAAAGTTTTGAGATAAATGGTAACATAGAAACAGTCTCTTAAATATTTTGGTCAGGACGTTTTATGAAGCAAACCTATTTGATATGGTTGGTCGGTTTGTCAATAATGGATAATGCAATCAGTACATTTGGGTATTGAAGGCAAAGGAAATTCTCGCCAGTAATAAAGCTTTACTTATTATCGGTGAAAATTCTAATCTTCTTTGGTGTAACACAGTATCTTTACACCTGGTAATGTTTTCTCGGCGGAATAAGCTTAGGTTCCTAGTTGACAACGGAACCATAAGAAGAGTTTCATAATTTCATCATAATTAGCAGAGTAGGTATTCATTCTTAAGTCAAATACATATAACAAACCACTTTTTACACAAACAGCTCAGGTCTGATAAACCTTGAAATTACAACGATGTCAATGTATAATGCATAGTTGTACTCGTACTTTAAGATGCAATAGTAATGATTTTAATCGGAGAAGGTATTATTGCGTGTACATTTCTGTTTTGTTATGAACTGTAATAGACACTAGGTACACTATGCTGATCTTTATTTGTTAGCTAGAGGAACTTACCAACCCGCACTGGGCCAGCTTTGTAGATTACGGCCGACTCCCTCTCACCGAAAGGGGACCTGTGTCCCAACAGGCTGATTATATTATATATGATGAACTTTACTTCAGAACGAAATCTCAACCCGCTGATCGACATCCCGAAATTTAGACATTTTCCTTACTTCTTAAAGTTGAACTCAAAAGTACAATAGAGTGAGAATACACGAACAGACCATGGGATTCGTGTCTGAGATTGTATAGAGAATTAAGTGGTAATCATTTAGAAAGCGATTCTTATTGCTATAATGACTGTAGTGTAACGTTATGGTATAGACAAGAAGGATTAAACACGTTTCAGTAGCATGTCTGTCCCCATATGTACGGACGACAGCAGGTCAAGCTACCCGAAACTGTCAGATATTCCCAATCAACCTTGAGCCTTAATGTTATAAAAATAAAGTTGAAAATCAGATAAAGAAATCTGACAGATTGTAGTAGCTTGATGTGCTGTCGTGTCGCCTGTACGTACATTGATGAATTTTTCATGATCGTTATCACTTATGAGTGCAAAATAACATTTCTTTAAAACCCTCATCGTTGAAACTTAGGCGAAATGAACTTTCAATAAGAGGACTGACAGATCCCAGCAGGGTTATCATATCATTCAAAATTTAATTAAACCGCAGTTAACTCTTGGATCAAAAACCATTCAATAGGCATAAACTACAATTAAACAAAGATTGCTCATCTAAAGTAATTATAATTACAGTGATGAATATTCCACAAGTACAAGATAATGTTATTTAGGTACCTACCCAGTCGTTTAACGTCTAATAATGAGCCAGTCAACAACGAGCTGACACAGAGTGTGCTGTTCTGTTCTACGTGTTAGACCTAGGTATGATTTTAATAAAATTATTAAATAATATTTACACAATGACGTTTCGCATATATGTGACGCATGGTAACTCATTAATTTTTCGTGTGTTTGTGTTTTTTTCGTGTCAAAAAGTATATAGGTACATATTATCTTTCTTTTATGGACATTTTTTCCACTATAAAGTTTTATTGATATTATGAAATGCAAATACATATAATTTCTTACCGATTAGTTTTTGATGCATTCAAGGTCAACGATTAACATGAAGATGGAAATTAATTGCAAAATATATAAAAAAAAATACTTACATTTAGCAATAATATACTTTTATATTGAATTATTTTTTAACACCTGCATATTACAGAAAAACTAGAATGGTGCTAACCTTGTACAAGATGGACGCCAGTCCCCCCGTTCGGGCCGTGTATATGATGATCGAAGAGCTTAAGCTTCCTAATATAAATTATGTTGATTTGGATCTCTTACGTGATGATCACCTAAAAGACGATTTTTTAAAGGTAAGAAAGAAGTTAGTTAACCCTCTGTTTTATTTAAATTCTGGAAACAGCTTAATTCATGTTAATTTTAATATGAATTAAGCCGTTTCCAGAATTACGGATTTTTTATTAGACAACAAACTACACATTTCCATAATTTAAAAAGTTTAAAAATAATATTACGTACAAGTCTATGAAATTAGAAATGAATGAAATTAGAGGACATAAAAAAATTCATCCGCATAGATGTCAACGGCTGGCAGCATTGCCACGTTGTATGGTGATGCTGATTCTTTAGCCAAAAAATAGCCCAACCCTCTGGTGAATAGAATAGTAGATTAAACGCTTGGCGATGTCTCGAAATAGCATGTGTGCGCTCGGACCCCATAGGCCCAGTGTTTCAACCCAAATCAGTTCAAACATATAAGATCCAATGAGATTGGAGAAGTATTTGGGCAGTTTGAGGTTCTCCGCACTTGCAGCTGCCAGTGTAGCACAGCTCATCGTATTTGGAAAATGCGATGCGGTTACATCCCACACCGAAGGCTTACCTACCTTCCAATGCATTACGGTCATAGTTTGATTTTAATGTTTGAGAAATTGCAGCGTAAAACTGAATTTTATTCTGTAGGATATTTTATTCTGTAGGAGTTTTATTTTTCCATAAACTCGATGTGTTTATGTTTAACTTAATTTAATTTAATTCCGTATTAGTGTCATACGTGTATTCCGTATTAGTGGAATATGTGATCGGTGCAAAGTTTTCGCACATTGATTTTCAATCGTAAAGGACAATGGGCAAAAATGTATGGAACCTGGTACCCGCTCCAATAGTCATCATTAATTGAAAAGACATTTTGATGCAGAAAAACGTCTACCATGGCGACCTATTCACGTTTGGGAAGCAGTAATTGCACTATCTATACTTATTACTATAAAGCTTTAGAGTTTGTTTGCTTGAACGCGCTTATCTCAGGAACTGCTGATCCGATTTAAAAAAATCTTTCAGTGTTAGATAGCCCATTTATTGAGGAAGGCTATAAGCTATATCATCACGCTACGACTAAAAGGTGCCGAGCAGTGGGGGTGAAACCACGGGGAACAGCTTGTGTTTTATAAATGATGAAGAATTTATTACAAACTACATAAGTAAAATAAAGCTGGAATAAGATGATATAACACATTTAGGTTTCTATTATTTATTGAAATAAGTGAGTAGATTTAAAACATTGCATATCGGTATCAACTATAACAGAGCATTGACGAAAGATGAATCCGCAGTATTCGCAGTATTATTATATATATAATGAGCAGTAACTCCCGTATGCCTCGCATAGCCTAAGTACCATACGATGGACACTATATGTGCACATCGTACGTCGCCCGGTTAAACATGTACAATACTGTTGAATAATATTATTTGCACTGCTGATTGATATATAACAAAAATATGTTTTTATACGGACATGTCGCGACTGGATTCGTCCACGCAAAAGCCAGGCATTTTCATGTATGCCATAGTCTGGCAGATCATCAAGTGCTCCCTCTCTGTACATTTCAATTATATATAGACCCTTTGATAAACGCTCGGCACAGTAAGATTTTGCCAGCTTGAGTTGTTGTTGTGTTGAGAGTCAATCTGGCTCGCTTCCATCCTCTGAAAATCTACTCTTCTGTGGTTAAGCCGTTTTCTCTCTGCATACATATACAGAAGATTCGGGGTATCTATTTTCTGCCATATTATATTAACGAATTGCAGAAGGCCTTCGACTGTGTCCCTCGGGGGGTGATCTGGTGGGCACTGAGGTCCAAAGGGGTACCAGGGGCCTATGTTGACATAATTCGAGACATGTACCTCAATTCCGATTCCGTTGTTAGGACCGCTGTTGGTGGCACTAAACCCTTCCCCGTCACCGTCGGAGTCCACCAGGGTTCCGTTCTTAGTCCGTTTCTGTTCAGCGTGATATTAGACGCCTTGTCGGATAGCATCAGGGATTCACATGAGCAACCTCCTTGGTTGCTTATGTATGCTGACGATATCGCGCTGGCGGACGCGGACAGGGATCGGTTGGTGCGGCGTGTGAATGTGTGGAAGGACTCGCTCGAGAACGGAGGTCTGAAACTCAATGTGGCGAAGACCGTGTATATGGCTAGCAACACGACAGACCCCATGTCCGTGCGCATAGGCGGTGACATGGTCGAGTGCACGGACCAGTTTAAATACTTGGGGTCTGTACTCCACGCGTCCGGCGACATTGATTGCGACGTCAGGGCACGCATTTCCGCAGCTTGGGCAAAATGGCGTGAGGTGTCAGGTGTCATTTGTGACACCAAAATGCCGGTTAAGCTTAAGGGGCAGGTCTATAAGACCATCGTTAGACCTGTTCTCCTGTATGGCAGCGAGGCGTGGCCTGTGCTTGAGCGACACAAGCAGGAGCTGCGTGTCACGGAGATGAACATGCTGCGGTGGATGTGTGGAGTTACGCGGAAGGTCCGCATCAGGAACTCCCGCATCCGTGGCAGTCTTCATGTCCGTGACATAGCGGAAAAGCTGCAGGAGGGTCGCCTACGTTGGTACGGTCACGTCTTACGAAAACCGGCATGTTACGTGGGTCACAAATGTCTTGCCATGGCGCCTCCGCCGGGCCGGAACAAGCGAGGTAGACCAAAGAGGTGCTGGCTTGACGTTGTGAGAGATGACATGCGTGCCAACAATCTCACACCACAGGATGCTAAAGATCGCGCGAAATGGAGGAAATTGAGCAGGAAAGCGGACCCCGGGCTCCAACGCGAAAGCCATGGATGCAACCGGGATAAACGCTGAGATGATGATGATATATTAACGAATTCGTCTGCGTGTACGCTATCCACGATGGGTTGGTGGAAGTGATTCGTGATAGCTGCGGCAATCTTAAAATCAGTGAACATATTGGGCAGTGACATATTAAAATATTTTTGCCGCAAGAGCTTAAAATCACGTTTAAACCGGCCATTTACCACTTCCACAACCCACCGGCATAGCGTTACCGATCGAGCTTCATTGGATTGTTCAGTGGTCAGCTGTGCCTCTTGGCGGAAATGCCGAAAATATTACCTTGGTACTTACATAGATAAGTGGTAACTTATATACTCGTATATGTATGTTTATCGCCGGGGCCACGAGACTGTCTAAACAGGTTACTGTGGCCCTGGAGAGCAAAGGGAAACTGAAGGAACAGGGTTTTTATTAGTTAGTTAGACTGTCGTTTATCAGATTTGAGAGTGGCAGCTATAGTAAAAATTGTTCCTCTTGGTAAGACCTTTTAAACTACACTACAATCCTAACCACTAAAAACCTTGGTAAAATGGAGTTACTTTTATATTTTTCCGGTGAAGCGGCGGCACATAAATGATGATGACATTGTGATTGTGACGACACATGAATTATGGCATCATTTTGAATTTATTTATTTATTTAATATTGATAAAGTATGAAGGAAGCATATAAATATATTTCTCATCTCTGCCTGCTACAAACCTATTATTTTAATGTCTTTGCATTTTTAGTACCTTTTAAGTATTTTCCTCATTTTGAAAAGAATCTAACCTACTTTTTATAAAGGTACTTCTGTAACCGGTACCTACTGTAATCGATTACTGCCAAAATGTAACTCAAAAGACTTACTACTGACCATTTCAGTTGTCTTGGATATGATGAAAGGGTAATTTGTTGAAAAACTTGTATTTTTTCAGATCAATCCACAGCATACGATACCTTGTTTGACTGATGGGAACTTCGCTCTTTCGGATAGGTAATTATTCTAGTTTTATATCCTGACTAGCAGTGGTCCGTGGTGTTAGTATCGATCGCGTGCGAACATCGGGATAAAAAGTACTATGACGTTTCATCATAATCTGTTGAGTAGTGTCGTAGTTATAAATATTCATGCAACCTTACAAACTTTCGTGTTTATGAATAAAATTGTATGGTAAATTAATTAGTTGAATAAATCATCCCCAATCCAAGTACTTAGGTATGAAAATAGCGGTTTGATTTGCAAGAGTTTTTCATGTACATAGTTCTTTGATCGCTCTTCTTCATAAGAACCTACGCGTCGGAATAGGCAAATAGTTTCTGTCAGACTCTTTGTGAAGTTCAAATTACCAGTAAATGGTTCAATCACAATTAATTTATGTCCAGTGACACTACTGCAAAGAAATCAAAAAAAATCAAAATCAAAGCATTTATTTCAAATAAACCAGTTACAGGCACTTTTGAATTGTCAGAAGGTCGGTCAGTCAGTAAGGTGAAGCTAGTCGCCCATTCCAAAGAGTAGTACCTATGGAGAAGAACGGGCAAGAAACTCCATGGACACTCTTTTCCTATCGCTCCTTCCTTATAAGAAATCCTATCGCTCTGTTGTATTTTTCTTATACGTACTATTTTGATCGAAATTAAGTTCCAGCTATTGTGTGGGTAGCCTGATGACTTAGGGCAGATGTTTAAATAGTCAGATCAATCTGTTCCAGACCAAATTCTGAAATCTGAATTCAGAAACTGAAATGTAGATAATGAATCATCATCATCATCATCATCAACCTTTTTATCGTCCCACTGCTGGGCACAGGTCTCCTCTCATACAGAGAAGGATTGAGCGTAATCACCACGCTTGCTCAATGCGGGTTGGCGATTTCAGACTTATAAAGTCCAGGTTTCCTCAAGATGTTTTCCTTCACCTTCAGTCAATGGTGTCCAAGATATACTTAGAAAATACATATAACTTTAGAAAAGTTACATTGGTACTTGCCTGACCTGGAATCGAACCCGCGCCCTCATAATGAATGTAGGTACCATATTTTATATTGTACGAGTATAACATTTTGTGAATTATTTTCAGTCACGCAATAATAACGTATTTGATGAACAAGTACGGTAAGAATAACTCGTCTCTATACCCGACCGATCCAGAAAAAAAGGCTCGCATTGATTCGAAACTGCACTTCGACAGCGGTATCCTGTATCCAGCGCTGAGAGAGAATGATGTAAATATAAATCGACTCTACCGCACAGCATGTATCAGTAAAGTGTGGTCCATAGAAAGCTTAAATACCTACTCGACCCGAATATAGGATGACAGATAATTATTCCCGATTATGATGTTTTGCTCCTAAGAAGAAAGAGTGGTAGGCCATAACATCGGCCGCCGGCAGAAATTACCACCCACCAGACAAAGTCTTGCCGCCAAGCGATTTGTCGTGTTCCGGAATGATGTCTGGTGAAACCGTACGGAGGACGGGTCTAAGCAGTTGTGTTGCGATGTGTGCCGGGTACGATGCGCCAAATGTTGTTGTGTTGGGAGTTTGGTCGTGGAGGGTCTTCAGATCAATCTCCCTTTGGCGCAGCATCGTTGGTCGTGTTTTTGGGCTTAACATTGCATCACCTCGCTCAACTGCCGTCTTCCTTCCTATTCGCTCAGTTTTTCTGAGTGAATAGGCTCTTAATAAACTAGCGCGCTTTACCATCAACGATCGCATCACTGCCCATCAGACTGCGCATCAATGCGGGATTGCCGTCAAGTGCTAGTTTATAATATAACTGTTGGCCTCCGTGGCGCAGCGGTCAACATGCCTGCCTGCGACATGGAGGCCCCGGGTTCGATCCCCGGCCAGGTCATGATGGAAAGCGATCTTTTCCTGATTGGCCTGGGTCTTGCGATGTTTATCTATATATGTATCTACTATAAATATAGTATCGTTGAGTTAGTATCCCATAACACAAGTCTCGAACTTACTTTGGGGCTAGCTCAATCTGTGTGATTTGTAAAAAAAAAAATTAAAAAAAAAGAGTCGACACTGTGTAGTACCTACAAATCGATTGTTTTTTAAACAAATGACAAAAATAATATTCTTGTTCCTGATAAACGAAGTCATAACGTGTCATTAAAAGTAGTATTATCTTGTTTACCTACTTTTGGAACTATCACTATGAAGTATTATTATTTTTACCTTATAAATCTATAAGGTGTTAAGGAATTAAGGTTGTTGGCAATAAAATGGTTTATTATCAGTCTTTTTGGGACTGAATGTACCATACCCAAATAAGACCACACATTTCTAATACATAAACTGTATACAATAATAATTACCTACACATTATCCATAGAGGAAGAAAGAATGACGTAATGACTACTACACGTTTTTGTTTCATTATTTCATATGATGAGTAAGTACCTACCAAAACATATCTACTATTATATAACTTTTGCTATCAATTTGTTCCTATTAAAAACAACATTATATTTATCAGCAGTTAGTAACATCATCATCATTATAAACCTTTTTATCGTCCCACTGCTGGGTACAAGTCTCCTCTCATTCAGAGAAGGATTGAGCGTAATCACCACGCTTGCTCAATTGTAGTTTGGCGATTTCAGACTTGAAGTCCAGGTTTCCTCAAGATGTTTTCCTTCACATTCAGCCATTGGTGTCCAAGATATACTTAGAAAGTACATATAAATTTATAAAAGTTACATTGGTGCTTGCCTGACCTGGAATCGAACCCGCGCACTCATACTTGAGAGGCTGGTGTTTTAACCACTAGGCCACCACGACTTCAATGAAATTCTGATAATCAATTATTATTTGTTTAATTTCAATTCGTATTAGACAAAAATTTTAGATAAAACATTAATCTTATATAGTTTTAACATGAACATTTTCACCATAATAATTGCATAAATGATTTGATTTTGTAGTTACCACATTAAAACACAATTAAAAGATGCTGCAGCCACACGTAACCACTGCATGCCCTACTTTCTTGAGATGTTGTGTGGTGTGGTAATACGTGTACGTACCTACATATGAGCAGACCCCTAAGGTTGATCGCGTTATAGAGAATCAAATTTTATTTATTAATTGTTATTGTTTAATAATTATTCTAGGTACCTATATTCTTTGGAACCGCTACGTCCTTGGAGGCTGAAGGCGTAGCTAAGATAAAGTCAGCGTATGATTTCACAGAGAAGTATCTAACTGGAGTGCAATGGCTGGCTGGAAACGAGTTGACCTTGGCTGACATGAGCTGCGTGGCTTCAGTCAGCACGCTGAATGAGTTGCTGCCAATTGATGAGAAAGTGTTAGTATTATCCAACAACAGACATGTATATTTTTATTCAAATATGATTAATTGGAAAGTAACTCCTGTTTATCAGTCGTCTGTTCATAATGCTTCCTTTAGTGCATAGGTAGCATAACTATTGATCCACTGACGGGATTTCAATAAAATTTTGGATAAAGTTGAGTGGGGCTCTTTGGCATAGGCTACAAGATTGTCACAAAAACAATTCTGAAGGGGTTACAACAGTGAATAGCATTTTTAATGGGAACCCCAGCATTTTTTTTTTACTTTTTGGCAAGAAATCAACAGTAGTATTATAAATTCGAAAGTAACTGCCTGTCTTTTGTTTACACATCACGTAATAGACAAGTAGATATAATGAAATCTGAGAATGAACTAGCCACCTTTTTGTAGTAAAAGCGAAAAAAATAAAAAAAATACGTTAGGTTAATTTACGACATAGGTATATACAAGCGGGCGAAATCGCAAGCAGCATTTATTTGTATATAAAAACCGTATGTCTGGTGCTGGTTTTATCCATCAAATTTCATACATACCCTTTTAAACCCCTTTAGGGGATATACCTACATTTTCAAAAATACTAAAGAAAAGTTCAAAAGTACCTTTTAGTTGATTTTACCTCGTTAAGTAAAAAAAAATATACTCTTTTTCCATCAATGAACGACAAACATATTGCCTCTGACATAATCAAGATATTAGGCAGCATCTATCTTTTTTTTTCTGTAACTTCAGGTATCCCAACATTATTGCTTGGATTAAACGCTGTTCAGAGTTCGACTTCTATAAGAAGGGGAACCAACCCGGACTTTTGGAGTTCCGCCGTCTGCTGAAAGAATATCTAGCTCGCTAAATATAATCACTTTCTTGTTTGTTTGTAATATATATGTCTTTTTTTTTTTTGTATGGCTGCCAGTAACAGCATTCTAAGGTATTTCATTTGCAGTAAATAATCTTCCTATCATAGATTTATTAACAATTTTTAAAATCAGAAAATAAATATTTTTCCTACTTGTATTACTATTTTTATTTTAATAATCTTCCCTGCGTATTTGGTCTTTCAACGCCCCGATCCCTCTTGACCATTAGTCAACATTATTCAGGTGTACTTTATAATTTTACCCATTAGATGTCAACTACTTAACCATATTAAAGTTAAAAGAAAAATCTATATTTTTACTGTTATTAATATGTGGGAGATCGTCGATATAATTTTAATAGAAGTTGCTGATTTGATTTACGTAGTAGAGGGGCGAACGCTTGTGACGTTATTTTGTGATGGCGTCACATGGACAGAGTCGCTTTGGAAAGTGGGGTTCGTCGAACGGTGACTTTGCATCGAGACGCGGACCAAGGCACATCTCCGAACCGAAACTGTCGGTTTGCCTATTCAAATTGTTATTATGAAGATTGGAGGGTATATCTACACGTCGTGCTTCAATTCAAAACTCACCTAAGAAATGGAACCTGTACTATCACACCAAGATGCTGTCGACCCTACCGCTCTGCCGTCGCTGTCTCCGACATCAGAAGTTGGATAAAGAACTACACTGCTCACAATCTCGATATAAATCAAGGAGCAGAATAACAGTCACTTTCTACCAATATTTTTATAGTACTTGTGCGTTTACTTGTGTGGTAGTTGTTCATTGCCTTTGTATGACCTTCTGTAAATGCTGGATGTACTGGCAGTGAGGCTGGAAGTGAACGTCATGTTACGAGGTGCGCTCAATTGCTGACGCAGAAGAGATCGCTCCGCGTGATAGTGCGCTGCAGGAGTGCGCTACAGGAGTCCGCTGCAGGCGTGCACGTGCGGCTGGACGCGGCGCTGTCGCGACAGTGCTGGCTGATGCTTGGCGCGCGACAGTGCTCGCTGATGCTTGGCGAGCGAGGTGCGCTTGCGGAACATGCGAGGTGAGCTTGCGGAGCGTGCAAGGTGCGCTTGCGGAGCGCGCAAGTTGCGCTTGCGGAGCGCGCAAGTTGCGCTTGCAGAGCGCGCTTCTATCTGCTTGGTGAATCGCATCAATGGCGTAGCCGGAGCTGCGTGCGTTTTGCTGAACGCCCAAGGTTTCAAGACTTGAGCCTCTACTCTGCAGGCGATGAGAAGATTTCAGGACAGCATCTACTCTGCAGGCGATGAGAAGGTTTCAAAATACCCAAAACATTTGTGGTAACGTAATGGGGTTTTATGAGAGGTCCGAGATGTCTGGTGTGCAACGGTTGACAACTGCCAAGTGGCAGGTGTTTGTGGGAAATTGCCATAATCCGGTGAGTCGTACTATTTTTATTTTGTTTCCGTGGCCGAATGTTCTCTTGTCACGTAATCTGTAATTTCGTTGGTGTGCGTGCGCACGCGCCAGTATATATGCAGTGTGCGGGCTTAAGCCGGTGTATTGTGTGCTGAACGGTTTCTTTGCGACATGATAATAAGAGTAATTTTTGCAAATTTTATTTCTTGTACTACCCGATTATTGTTTGTTATAATGGGCTGAGAAATTTTAAATCAGGGTTTTAAAATTATGATGTCTGGTTTGTCTTTATTTCAAAACTGAAGTTCACTGTGGTCTATAGTTACGAGCTCACTTGAGCTTCTGATAGTATGTGTGGCTAGACTATTAAATCTTCTCAAGAGAACAAGCGGTAACGAACATAGAAATGATTGCTATTTACGAAAAATCTAAATTTGATAGAAGTGTGCTAAAGTAATGAAATTTAATAATGGTGAGTTGTTTGATGGCGATAATGGCGATCGTTACCTATTGAAATCGTTGATTGGAAACAGAACTTATAAGTACCCCACGATCGCATAAGTACGAAAGATTTTTCCAAGTAATGTCTGCTGAGTTAGATTTTCATAATGTAGAAGATGGTGAGGAGGGTGCCTCCGCCAGCAAATAGAACACGTATCATGGCTATGTGGTCGCGCTGCACGCACTAGTCTGTAGTCGTAACTGCAACCCAGTGAGGGGTTATTCAGAGCGCGATGGGCAGCTAGTGGTGTGGCGGGGACTTTGGTAGATATGGTCGCACTGCATGCACTAGTCTGTAGTCGTAACTGCAACTCAGTGAGGAGTTGTTCAGGGGGCGATGGGCAGCTAGTGATGTGGCGGGGACCTGGGTCTCGGAGGAGACTATTAGTTGTACGGTCATGTGTTGACCTGGGAGTCGTGGACTCTAGAGTTGGCCGTATCACATGAGGTGATGACGATATGGGTGTCAACTATGAGTTGTCACTAGCTACTGTGGTAGCGGACCATGATGTGTTTTCTTTTTGACAATTATGATTATGATTTGATAATTATGAGGCTTGGAGGAACCTTTTGTTTTCTTTTGAATTTTGATAATTATGAGGCTTGAAGGAAGCTCTTGCGCTTAAGTTGTTAAAATGATTAAGCTTGTTTGGTTTTCTAATAGTCATTGTAACTAAACTTGACTTGTGACGGTCAGGTTGGCAGAGTTCTCAAAAATGCTTCAAAGTCAGTTTTCTGTGCCTTTTTTTAAAATTTGTTACAGACATGCACGAGGACGTGCAACAGGAAATATCGAAGTTTGGCCGGAATCGGCGGTTGGCCTCGTGAAGTGGATCCCGGACTCCGGGGCTGAGGGAGCTTCGGATGCGACTTGGATTGGCGCTGGGATGATGATGATGATGATGCACGAGGACGTGCAAATGGTCAGGCTGGCCGTGTCGGAGATCGTCGATATAATTTTAATAGAAGTTGCTGATTTGATTTACGTAGTAGAGGGTCGAACGCTTGTGACGTTATTTTGTGATGGCGTCACATGGACAGAGTCGCTTTGGAAAGTGGGGTTCGTCGAACGGTGACTTTGCATCGAGACGCGGACCAAGGCACATCTCCGAACCGAAACTGTCGGTTTGCCTATTCAAATTGTTATTATGAAGATTGGAGGGTATATCTACACGTCGTGCTTCAATTCAAAACTCACCTAAGAAATGGAACCTGTACTACCACACCAAGATGCTGTCGACCCTACCGCTCTGCCGTCGCTGTCTCCGACAAATATAATCAGTGTGTTTATTTCTATTGTTTTTTTTTTGTATAATATAATATCTAATATAAAAAAATAATATACTTATTCTAGCGAAGTATATCCCTTATACACACATCAAAAGTGTCTAGGGATCAAGCATTTTATGCGGATTTCTTGAGATTGAGATGTGGCTTTGTAATAAATTTATGATTTTATAAATTTATATGGATCCTTTTTGGTGCATTTCATAATTTGAATCAGGAACTGTGAATCAAATTCGAGTAAAATATGAAAACCAGCTGTCAATATTTTCCCTATAAAAACATACAACGCATTGAAGACATTATTAGTGCTACTGTTTCCCTACTACTGATTAAAACCAACGTTATTATGGAGCGGCGACGGCATTTAAGCAGGGAAGAAATGCTCAGAGCCGTGGGAATGATAGAAGCTGGTTCCCGGCAACGTACTGTGGCTTTAGCTCTGAATACAAGTCAGAGTGTTATCAGTCGACTTTGGACACGTTACCGAAGCACTGGTACCGTGGCTGAGCGCCATGGAGGACGGTATCGCTGTACCACACGGAGACAAGACCGATACATTCAAATCTTAACTCGAAGAGCTCCAACAATAACCGCCATGATGTTAGCCGTGAGGCTTCATCACTCTTCAGGGAACTTAATTAGCGACCAAACAGTCAGAAACCGCTTGCATGAAGTGAACCTTCATTCCCGAAGACCGCTACGGGTACCACCTATAGCAATGCACAATCGTAGGATTCGATATCAATGGGCTCTTGAACACAGAAATTGGGCAGAAGAACAATGGCGTTTCGTGTGCTTTTCTGATGAGTCTCGTTTTGGTATGAGACCGGATACAAGACGTATACGACACTGGAGAACCCCTGGACGCCAACAGCGATTAAAATCCTGCCAGGAAGTCCATCCTTATAGTGGTGGAACCATCATGGTATGGGCGGGTATTTGGATCGGCGGAAGTACTGAGTTGATTTGGATCAGAGGCAACCTCAACGCTCAAATTTATGCTGAGACGATTGTATCAGACGTCATCGTTCCTCTACAAGTGCAAATTGGTCCCTTATTTCAGTTAATGCATGATAATGCACGACCGCACACCGCAAGAGTTGTAAGACAGACTCTCGCCGCAGCTAACACCAATGTCCTGCCCTGGCCTGCTCAGTCGCTAGACTTGAACCCGATTGAGCATGCATGGGATATGCTACAGAGAAGAGCTCTGCCGAATATGGAGGGTATCCAGTCGCAAGAAGACCTTTTTTGTTGTTGCAACGAACATGGGCGGCCATTCCACAGCGTGATTTGGATGAACTCATTTTGAATATGCCAAATCGATGTTCTTGTGTTGTTAGTGTTCGCGGTAGAAACATGGATTATTAATTGTTTAAGTTACCCAATAAAATTTTAGAGAAAACTGTTATTTCAGTCTTTTTTTCGAACTTTTGTGTTAGTGGTTCAAATGTCAAATATCCCTTTATTAGGAAAATGGCAAATTTCTTTATTAATGCAAAGGTGACTTGGTTTATCGTTACTGTGACAAACGAAAACACTTTATTTGATGAATCCTTAAAGAAAATTTTAATTAATATCAATCAGGAGAAAAGTTATTGCAAAAATATATGTTGATCCCTAGACACTTTTGATGTGTGTATATTGCTAAAATATATAACATACATATAAGGTGCCGAAATCATTGCACTTTTTGGCCATAATATTCATTTAGTGTCAAAGTCAAAGAAATCTACTACATTTAAACCAACAACAAGGTGGGGCTTTAACTGCGGGTTATGATGCCAAGCCTGTATGTTACAAATTATAGGAAAATGTATGGTAGATTCGGACTGTCATAAAAACTAAAATTGTATGCATTCGAATTGACCAGTTGTATTAGCAGCCTAGCAGCTCACTTATACCAACGCAAAGGTCCATAAAGAATAGAACAAACCAATTTAGGGTTATCAGTAGGTACTCACTTATTTACATGATTATCGACTTTTACATCATCATCATCAACCTTTTATCGTCCCACTACTGGGCACAGGTCTGCTCTCATACAGAGAAGGATTGGCTGACTATTTATTAACAATTCCTTTTGCAGTATATTTCAATAGAATCACTAAAATAACATGCACTATAACTTGGTATTTCGAAACCGTTAAAAAATCGATATTAATTTTACGTAGTAACCCTATAAAAAAAGAAAGATGGATGAAATCCAGGACTATTAAACACATTTTGTGGAATTCAACCAATGAATAAAGTTGAGGCATGTGTCAATACGATTTTGCATTGTAATACCTACTTTCAAGTATGGACTAAGTTCCATACCTACTTGAAAGTATTACAATGCATATTGTTTAGTATTGCCATACTAATTTATAGTATTTACATTCATCTCTTTCTTACGAATTACGAGCTCTCTGTCTCTCTCTCTGGTACAGCCATACAAGATACACGCGCTCTGCAAAATAATTAATAGAATAGTGGAAATAATCGACGTATAATAACATTGTGAAGTGTCATTAGTAAGCTATATAAATAGTGTGCTTGTGTACTAAAAGTGTTTCACTTCAACAACCCAATATCGTCAGCAATGTCAAATATAATTTGGTCCTTCGAGTGACTCCGAACGCAATTTTTTGGTGGTGTGTTGCGTGCTTTGCTAGCAAAGAGTATAGTAAGTATAGAGATTAGACGTGGTCGTTATTTCAGGTAACTGGTTGCAATAACTAGCGACGCGATGTGTAACTGAATCACTAGTTAAGAGTCAAAAAGTAGTTATTTTTGTAAATGCGTTATTTCATACACACGTTATGCCATAGCGGGTAGCCGTATCGTGCACCACATCGGCACCGCGGCGGCGCGCGTCGCTGGTTATTGTAACTAGTTAAGAACCACGTCTAGTTTCGTTTTGTGTGTAACTGTATAGTTGGTGGTTATATTTATGTAAACAATCACAGTAGCCGAATTAAAGTAGCTAGCTACAAAAACAACTTGTTTTATGACAGGTTACGCCGATCAAGTAACTGGTTACATTACGTTTCTTGAAAAAGGCGTTACGACCCACACTTAATAGAGATAAAGAGTGAAAACTCTGCGGTAAAATTTGCATGTATAGAAAGTGCTGCCCTCTCCATGGCGTTCTTACATTTGGCGGGTGAACAACTACTAGTGAATGATATACGTAGCTATGCGTATGTAGCTATGTATATTATAGCTACGTACCTGTGCATACGTAGCTATGTATATTATAGCTACGTACCTGTGCATACGTAGCTATGTATATTATAGCTAAGTACCTAGCGTACTTAGCTATGTATATTATAGGTCTGAGTTTTCAAATGATTTTAAATTACTCAGTAATTTATTTATTTTATGAGCGGAAACTTCATAGCTGACAATATATAAACAAAATTGTTAGATAAAATATTATGCCAATTATGAAGTACACAGTAATAATATTACAAATTAGCCGAAAGTGTGGACTGGGATTAAAGCTGAGATGATGAGTAATTGTGGCCTGTCTCCACAAAGGTACTGATTATTTGCTGAATACCTGTAACATACAATGCAAGGTCATTATTACCAGTTCACATTGTGACGGGGTCCATGAAGACCAATGCTTCCTGGGTCAGGGTTGCGGGTTGGTTAAAAAAGAAACCGTGGCACTGGCCGTCGCACAGGCAAGTGAAGAAACACGGGTGGGTTTTAGTCAGTAAAAGTCAGACACGCACTTCTGCTCCCCGAAAAAAAAATGTCCTTACTAGTTGAATAACTTTTGTCTTTAAAGAGTCTGCAGGTATTTTGTAACAACACATAACGATGGTAATTTGTTCATCTGCATCCTCATCAGGGGCCAGTTTGATGAAAACAATATGGCTCATATAAAATAGAGAATAAATAGGTATAGCGCTTTGAAGCAAAATTAAGATTGTGTGAAGTCAAATAACTAGGATGTTCTATTTTTACCATGTAAATTAGTTGCATTCATGTTATGCAAATGCGGAAATAATAATCCAAAATCCCTGCTTCTACAATTTTCAGAGTAGGTACAGTCAGAAGCAAAAATCTGTATACATTGCCAAGGCTCCAAAAATATGTAAACATCTTCGACTTTAAGACGAGGTGCTCAATTTGAAGAGCATAAAATTGTAGCCACCGGTTCACATCATAAATATATATACGCTCATTGCTTCATTAAATTATGCCCACCAAGAAAGGAACAATACTATGTATACACGCTTCCGTCAATAGCATGTATTCACGCGTTGGTTCATATAAAGTACTCATCTTAAGTTCATTTAAATTATATTCAACTTATCCGGCAATAACATCTATCCGAACGGCGCTTCAATAATATGTATTCACTTTTGTTCCATATTCTGAATACAAATTTGCAATAAAATAACCAAGAAGATTATTCTTAATAAATAGATACATACTAATATCTACATACTGGCTGTTATTAACAATTTTCTTGATTTCTGTCATCAAGTGTCAGTCAAGCATAAAATATTGACATTACTGATAAATGTTCTGGAAAATTGTAATTCCAAGGATTGAATAGATACTATCAATTATGGTCTAAAATATGTACCGCATCGACGATTTTACCAAACACCGCATAGTTATTATGAAAGAAGATGGATTATCCATAACAGAAATAGCAGAAGAATTAGGAGTTACTGTGAGTATAGATTAATGATATTACCAGAATATTCCATACTTTTTAAAGTAGTATATTTTGTTCAAAAGATAGGTATTTTTTGTTTTCCAGAGGAAAACGGTGTATTTATGGTGCCAGCGATACCAACAAGAAAGAACTTTAAGGAAACATGTATCCTTTGGGCGACCTAGGAAAACATCTTTATATGATGACAGACGTTTAATTGGACACGTTCAAGAAAAACCATTTACCAGTACATCTGCGCTGGCCGACGCTTACGCCGTTTCAGCAACAACTGTTCGTCGACGTTTACACGAAGGTGGACTTTACAATCGAATGCCTGCTAGGAAACCTTTACTAACATTGAGGCACAAACAGCAACGTCTAAATTTTGCTAGAAATTATCTAAATTATGATTTTTCCGAAGTTATATTTGTTGATGAAAAGTCTTCGTCACTAGTCAGAATGGCAGAGTTTCTCTTGGCGAGCCAATAATACACGATATTTAGAACGCAATATTCTTCCAAATCGAAGAAACGGCAGACTGTCTCTGAATTTTTGGGGCTGGGTGTCAGCATCGGGACCGGGCGAGTTGGTAGAAGTAATAACACGCCTAAACTTTAGAGAGTACATTGACATTTTATCCAACGTCATGATACCTACAGCTCGTGTTGTTTTCGCAAACGCGCCCATAAAGTTTGTGCAAGACGGATGTTCTGTGCATAGTTCTAGATTAACTCGAGCATGGATCGAAAATCAGGAAGATTTGGAAGAAATCCGACTACCGCCCAGATCTCCAGATATTAATCCTATAGAGAATTTTTGGGGTAAGATTGTGCAAGACTGGGACTCTCAACGAGTACGCGTTACCAATACCTAGCATACACATACTTTGGAGCTATGAGACTCCTTTAGAGGTAGTGCCATATGCACTAATTTAGTGGAATCAATGCATGAACGTTTGCAGGATAATTATTGAAGCGGAAGGCAGTTACTCGCGCTTTTAAAGCCATATTTTTAAAAGAAAGAGTTTTTCTAAATGTCTTCTTATTACCTTAGTTCTCTTTATTGTCGTATGTATTAAAGACCTTTGAAATTGTAACAAATAAGCTTAATAATAAAATTTAAATACAACTACCAAATGTCTGAATTAGTTCCTCATTAATTGACGTGAAGCCTTTAAATGACATATTTGATATAATAGGACCTTAGACCAAAATACCGAAGTGAAAAACGTATTCTGATTAACTACATAATACTACACCAGCGTGTGTTGCCAGTGATGACATATGGAATTGAGACGTGGTCGCTAACAATGGGCCTCATGAGAAGGCTCAAAGTCACTTAAAGGGCAATGGAGAGGGCTATGCTTGGGGTTTCACTGCGCGATCGAATCAGGAATGAGGAGATCCGTAGGAGAACGAGAGTAACCGACATAGCCCGAAGAATTGCAACACTAAAGTGGCAGTGGGCTGGACACATTGCCCGTAGGACCGATGCCCGATGGGGCCGACGGGTTCTCGAGTGGCGACCACGCACCGGAAGACGTAGCGTGGGTAGGCCCCCGACAAGGTGGACCGACGACCTGGTGAAGGTCGCGGGAAACCGCTGGATGCGGGAGGCGCAGAACCGGTCGTCGTGGAGAACCTTGGGGGAGGCCTATGTCCAGCAGTGGACGTCTTTCGGCTGAAATGATGATGATGACATAATACTATATTTTTATACGGCATTTTTAAGAACAAACACACAAACGATGGCATATATATTATATTTGCGTCCCCCGACAAATAATCAAGAATTCGTCATCTGGCAAAATAAAAAGATCGTTGTTGGTCGTCAAGTTACCCTATCTAATGACAGGAACCATAGCAACCATGTTTTTCACTATAATAATTTGTATACTGAGTTATTAAATTTTTAGTTCTATACATATTTATGAACCAACGCGTGTATACATGCTATTGATGGAAGCGTGTATACATAGTATTGTTCTTTTCGTGGTGGGCATAATTTAATGAAGCAATGTGCGTATACATATTTATGATGTGAACCGGTGGCTACAATTATATGCTCTTCAAATTGAGCACTTCGTCTTAAAGTCGAAGATGTTTGCATATTTTTGGAGCCTTGGCAATGTATACATATTTTTGCTTCTGACTGTACTTACAGAGTAGGTAGGGCTAAGTTACTGATTAGCAAAACCCAATGTAGGAATGACTTTTCGGAAGGATTGCAGTTCTTTTGCAGAGTTCATACAGAAATAAGCCCTTTCACAAAGTCACAAGGGCCTATTTCTCTGCTACAGAGAAATAAGTCCTTTTGAAAAGTCACCCCTCAATTGATTGTAAATATGAATTGCAACAATTTGGTAAGGTAATAAATGTTGTGTTCACACAAATATTGAGCTAACTTAATTCTACTTACGATTACAATTAACTGTTGGTGTTGCTGAACAAATAAGACGACCTCCAGCTGTCTTGACTGATCAAAATGGTGATCACATATTCTTTTGTTCTTATAAATCTTTATATGATCACTTTCTCTAACTTGGCTGCCAACAGTGGCCAAGTAGCGATCAAATCAGGGTACTTTTCAGGGTTTGGGAATCGGAGAAGGGGTACACCGTGTGCACCTGAAATTGGAATGAAATTTGTGAATAATTTGGCCAAAAAAATTAAATTAAAGAACATAAAAACTTTCTTACTTATATAAATAATACGGTAGGGTACAGTAATAAACACTTTCGTAAAGCATCACAGCCATAAATACAACATATTGTTGGGAGTTGAAACATAATAACAAATCATAAAAATTGAACTTCAGCTTCAACTCTTGATTAATGGCCCTTGTGGAAGAGACACCACAATTTTGCCAATAGCGTGCATACATCATAGCAATCTTTGTAATATTCATTCAACAAGTCTAAATAAAATAAAACTGTTTGATTCTCTATCCGCCATCTTGCTTCCTTATCTTGAAAATTGAAATAAAAAAATATGTCATTTGACCTTTATTTGACACTTAGGATAAGATGGCTGCGAAGTTGTTCACTCGCCAGAGTTCAGATGTTGCTGTAGACTGTAGAAATTGATGAAATGTTAAGTGTGGAGCTTCCAAAATTCGAAGGTGATATACGTGAGTGGCCAGCATTCAAGAACATATTCTACGCGTCTGTTGACAGTGTAGACATTCCAACAGTGAACAAACTTCAATACCTGAAGTCTGCGCTGTCAGGAGAAGCCGCTGGGCTTATTACCTCACTTCTCATAACAGAGGAAAACTAGATATTCTAACAAAAAGGAACCAAACTATGATTGTTAATTTTTACTTAAAAGCTATTACTAATTTCAATGTTGTTAACAAACATAACCTAAAACAATTTCTAGTAACTTTACAACAAAGTCTAGATTCCCTAAAGGCAATATTAAGCGGCCTGTAGACAGTTGGGATGTCTTATTAGTATTCCTAATTTCTCATAAACTAGACAACTCGCTGAAAGCAGCGTGGGAATCAAACAAAAAAGAAAATAATCTGGCTACATGTCTGAGTTGCTAGATTTCTTAAACATAAGGCGATCAGCATTTGAATTACTCAATGATAAGCCTAGTGATAAGCCTACTGTTAAAACTACACATTTGTCAACTTCAATGAAACCAACATTGGATTGTATATTATACCAACAAAAACACGACTTACATAAGTGTCCTAATTATATAAAAATGAGTGTATCTGATCGTATTAACCTTATAAAGTCTAAAACTCTGTGTTTCAACTGTATAAAACATCGTGTTCAAAACTAAACTGTTTGGCATGCCATCGCAAACATCATACAAGTATACATATGGATCATTCTAAAAAAGTAAGCCCTGCCACAGCAGATATTAAGGTACCTCCTACTATTACCTCACTGAACTCATGCGCGCAACAGCACAATATTGCTAATCTAAATGGCCAATGTGAGAGAAACTCTCAATCAAACCCATCAACGGTTCTTGTCTCAAACGCTAAACATAATACTACCTTGTTATCAACAGCTATAATAAGAATACAAGATGCTATAGGAAACTGGGTAAATGCACGAGCATTATTAGTCTCTGGTAGTGAAGTTAGTGTAATAACACAAAGGCTTGCAGATGTGTTAAAGCTTTCATACAGCTATCATGCATGCACAGTTAAAGGCGTTGGCAACAGAGACAGCCTCGCACAATTAAACATAAATACAAATATTTCTTCTCAATATAATGATTATAACTATAAGCTAACATTCATAGTAATGAATAACATTACAGTACCATTACCTCATATTTACATAGCTACAAGTAATTGGAATATACCTCGCATGCTCGCACACAAACTAGCAGACCCTACATTCTTTATACCTAGCACAATAGACATACTCATAGGAGCTGAGCTTTTCTATTCGCCATTACTAACAGATCGCATAAAGTTAGGTCACAACCTACCGGTCATGATTAATACAGTATTTGGTTGGATTGTATCAGGCACACTCACAAGTGACACGTCTTTAAATGCATGTAGTCCTGACCGTCACGTCAGCATGTATGTATCTTTGTTATCAACAGATCAGCTTCTACTACGCTTCTGGGAACAAGAGGAAATGACACTTCAAAAGCTAATATCCCCACAAGACGAATATTGTGAAACTTTATACAAGTCTACTACAATACAAGATCACTCTGGTAAATACACAGTTAATCTACCCCTACTGACAGACAAACTACAAGATTTAGGTAGCCTATAACAGTTAGAATCTAGATTTCAAAGACATCCTTCTTTTTTCACTCAATATAACGAATTTATTCATGAATATATTGCATTGGGCCATGCATATTATGCAAAAGACTTCTCCCCTACACAGGTCAATACATACTATTTACTTCACTTACCTGTCATAAAGTCTGAAAGTAGATCAACGAAGTAAAGAGTTGTTTTTAATGCTAGCGCTAAATCATCAACAAGTACATCCTTGAGTTTTGAAATTCAGACTATTCAAATATGCCGTTTCTTGTGATATAGTTAAAATGTTCAGAGGTATATTTGTAGATTCAGAGCAAAGATCATATCAGAGAATTTTATGGAGAAAATCTAAATCTACTCCGCTCAAATGCATAGAATTAGCAACAGCTACATATGGCACTAAGTGTGCACCTTATCTTGCATGTTGCACTATGCTAGATTTAGCTTACAAAAATAAAGAGACTCATAGTCTAGCTGCAGAATGCATAGAAAGTAGCAGTTACATGGATGACTATTTATCAGGGCAACAATCCCTTGAACAGTGTACTCAACTTTGTTTACAACTAACAGATTTGCTTAACAAAGCTGGGTTCAAGTCACATAAATGGCCTTCAAACAACCCTCACACTTTAACACAGATTGCCAGTCATACTACGAATACATCCAGTCAACATAATTCAAAAAATAATTCTAGTTCTCAAAACAATTCATACGATTTTAACAAGCCAGACGACTCTGTTAAGACATTAGGTTTAATCTGGCTACCTACACAGGACACACTCCATACTCACATACCTGAAGTTACAAGCACTTCCCACGCTAAAAGATCTATATTATCACAGATAGCACAGATGTTTGATCCAATAGGTATTCTAGCCCCTACAGTAATTATTCCAAAAATTCTAATACAAGACATCTGGAAAGAAAATATTGACTGGGAGAGTCTCATACCTAACAATTTACAAGATCTTTGGCAAAAGTTTATTGATCAATTAAATTATTTAAAGAGTCTATTAATATCTCAAGATGGTATATCGGCCGCCGGCAGAAGTCTTGCCGCCAAGCGATTTGTTGTGTTCCGGCATGATGTCTAGTGAAGCCGTACGGAGGACGGGTCAGAGCAGTTGTGTTGCGATGTGTGCCGGGTACGATGCGCCTAATGTTGTTGTGTTGGGAGTTTGGTCGTGGAGGGTCTTCAGACCAATCTCCCTTTGGCGCAGCATCGTTGGTCGTGTTGTTGGGTTTAAAATTGCATCACCTCGCTAAACTGCCTTCTTCCTTCCTATTCGCTCAGTTTTTCTGAGTGACCTAAGCTATTTACTCTTAATAAACTAGCGCGCTTTACCATCAACGATCGCATCACTGCTTACCATCAGGCGGGATTGCGGTCAAGCCCTAGTTTATAATTATTAAAAAAAAAAAAACTTGCATTTTGGCCGTGGCCAAGTCTAGAGTTGCTCCTATTAAAAAACAACAGTCAATTTCCAAACTTGAGTTATGTGGAACACTTGTTAACTATTATTATTATTTATTTAACCCATTAAATAGAAAAATGGCAGAGTATTTTGCAACATCATCTCAAAAACTAATAGAAAGTATACCAAATCGCATTAGATCAGTAATTAGAGTTCGTGAAGGCAACAGAATTTACATTAATTGTTTCTTAACGATATTTGAGAAGTACGGTTAACAATTCACATTTTTATTTATTAAATATTATAGCAGGAACGGTCCGTGTATCATTTTGCCACAAAATTTTAATGAAACTGATAAAATTTATTGATTAAAATGTTATAATAAACCCAAATGTTTAAATTATACATTTACTAAAAATAAAAAAGCTTAGAAAACTTACGCACATTATTGTTTTTTAATTTAATTTCTATTTCATAAATCTAGGTCATATCTGACCTAGCTTAATATTTTTTTAGAAGATTTAGATCAAAGATTTTACTCAGTGACCTTCTTTGCGGTCCAGTGTATATTTAATAAGCATTAAAAATATTTAAGCTGTGTCCCCATGCAAACTTACTCATTTATAATATAAATAAGGAAGATGATCTTACTAGAAAAAATTGAAACCGAGTAAAGCAATAAAATCTAAAACAGTGTTTGCCGTTACCTTATCACATTACGAGTAATAAATAGCTATTCAAATATCAAACTACCATTCTGAAATTTGCATAACTTGTTATTATTATATTATAAAACAGGCTAAAAAATCTTGCGCAACTCGTAAGGTTGATGAAAAATATAATCAGTCTGCGATAATTCTTTACCTCAAGCTTATCAGTGTAACAGTGGCTAGTAAAAATTATTTATATTGTATTTATATCTCATTTCTAACTGTAAGTTTATAGAGTAAGTGAGGTTAAGAAAAGTTATACACTTATATTATTCATCTGCTCTGGAGCAAGTGGCTTTTGATATTGTGAGTGGACAAATACTATGTGAATTTTCAATACGATATACTTGCATACCATTCGCAAATTAATATAGAGATGACATTTTTCTTAGACCAAAAATAAATTATTTGTTTTCAGTCTAAGAAGCCTTTGTTTAAAATATGTAGATACTTTTTTTTCTCGTATATCTATCAGTATCTTTAAGACAAAGACAATATCACAGAAGTAAAGTCACGTCTATGTAACTGGCGTACTAGTAGGAGTGCCATACATTTTCGTACCTTTTTCGCCAAAAACTTTTAAAATCGTACAGCGTACTTATTTCTATCAATTTTACGGGTTTTTTCATACTTTTTAGACACCACCATAATTCGTTTAACATTCCTAATAGTGGTCATCATCCCTATTCTATAAAGTATAAATTATTTACATCTGTAAGCAGGTCTCTTACACTTTTAAAAAAGATGAGTTCTATGTATATGAGTACGGCGTTTTACCTGCTGATTACGTAGAAGAAGAAAAACGAGGAATTTAATTGAGTCAGTCAATCCTATCACGTAGATTATAAAAATTGTATTAAACCTCTGAACAATTTAATTCCAATTTTTTTTTTTTATTTTTTTTTTTATTAAAGTATAAACCAGCGCTTGACCGCAATCCTGCCTGATGGTAAGCAGTGACGCAATCGTTGATGATATAGCCAAGTTATCTGTTAATTTAATTCCTATGAACTTGTGATACGAGTATCAAAGGTTCAGTGGTAAGTGAACATCAAGGCTTTGTGTTCTCAGAAGGGTTTGGTAGAGGTGCCTTGACCTTTTTGAAAGCAGACATTGGCGCCGATTTTTTTTTTACAAACTAAACTAATTTTAAGTTATGAGCATCTTTTTCTTTCCATTTCGTTAAGAAAAGGATAGAAGATAACATTTTAGTTTAATTCTGTCAAATTAAGATACGACACGACAGTTTAGACGCGATTATAAACATGGCGACCAAAAATACACGAGTTTACGTAAGGAGTGCACTAGTTTGACAGGTCTAAACTGACATTTTATCTTCGGTTCTTGTCTCGTTCGTTTAGCTAATAATCTATAAATGTTTTTTATAGCCTCATTGTTTGAAAAGAACGGTTCTTGCAGTTTTCCTATATACTCGTATATTATATTCACATATCATTTCTGGCGCAGAATCGTTGGTCGTGTTGTTGGGTTTAACATTGCACCACCTCGCTCAACTGCCGTCTTTGGGCTTAACTAGTGCGCTTTACCATCAACGATTGCATTACTGCTTTCCATCAGGCGGGATTGCAGTCAAGCTCTAGTTTAAAATTATTAAAAAAAAAGTTACGTTAGTCTCGTGTATTGAGATGAGACTTATAACCGGGCACAAATCTCACTTCGGGCTGGCCTGCCGGGCATCGCCAGGTCAAAGCAGCGACAGTAATACTTTAGTCGGGATTCGAAAAAGACATTATGCTTAACAAGTGCAAATGACAGTAATAAAACCGGCCAAATGCATGTCGGACTCACGCACAAATTGTTCCGTACCATTAATTTATGAATTTAGGATTAAAGTTATTTGTATGAAAGATATAAGCGTTAATAAGCGGTTTACGTTAAAGATAAAGATCATTTATTTGTAAAAACATGCGTTTACATTAACTGATTTAACAGACATGCAAGATACTGAAAATATATGCTGTGAGCGTCCATGTTTTGCTAATCACGGCGTACAAATGTTCTAGGTATAAGGATTACATTTTACATAATTGGTATACATATAGTCATTTTAAATCTCATAGCAAAATACAAAGCAAACAAATAATAATATTGATGTCAAGATAACTTATAGTATAAATATATTACAGTCAAGAAAAAATTATGTCAAATTACCAATTTACAAATTATGTCAAATTGTCAATTACCAAAAGTCAAAAATAAATTATATCACAGTATATTCAATAGTGTCAAATAGGTATCTAAGTTACAGTAGGTAATTAAATAAAAGTTATATATATTTAAAGTTCATATTATTCCATTGTTATTTTTACATAATTATGTATATTAGTAGTCGGAACAGAAAAGTCCTTTTCATTCAAGAAATCTTGCAGATTGTAATATGTTTTACTAATTAAAAAAATTCTCAACTTATTTTTGAAACGAACCAAGGGCAGTTCTCTCCAACTTTTAGGTAATTTATTAAATATGGATGGAGATTCTCGGAGGTAAAGAGCATATCTTACTATTGTCGCGCCTATTACGTGGTACTATTTCATCTAATCGTTTAAATCGGTGTGAATTTGTTTTAACAAAAATAGCTACCTCTAAAATGTACAGACATGGCAAAGTAAGTATTTTATATTTTTTAAAGTAGGGCACACAACTATCAGTAGGTTTAATTTCGAATATTGAACGCACGCATCTCTTTTGGGTCTTGAACACCGTGTCGTTTTAAGAGGTATTAAAAAAAACTACTTACTAGATCTCGTTCAAAACAATTTTCGTTGGTAGTTTTTATAATAATGTACATCATATGTTTTTTTTTAGATTTTTCATTTTCTTATTTTAGAAGTTAGACGGGGTGGGGGTTACCAACTTTTTTCCACTTTGGAAGCGTCTGTCACGTAAACTATTCGGTTTAGAAAAAAAAATATTCTAGAAACCTCGATATCATTTTTGAAGACCTATCCATAGATACCCCACACATAAGAGTTTAGTAAGTATGGGGGGGGGGGGGCTAATATTTATTATTATTTTTTTATTTTTGCATCAAAATCTTAATTCGATTCACAGAATACATCTACCTACCAAGTTTCAACAGTATAGCTCTTATAGTTTCGGAAAAAAATAGCTGTGACATACGAACGGACAGACGGACAGACAGACATGACGAATCAATAAGGGTTCCGTCGTTTTTTGCCATTTGGCTACGGAACCCTAAAAAGTAACCACTTTAACCACTTGGCCCAGTGATAGCTGCTGCGTATATGTGCCCGAAGGCTTTTCAGATAATTTTTATACTGATATGGATTTAAATATTTTCAGACTAGGCATGGGACTAACAATATACAAGAAAGACACCAGTGCACCATGTCGGGCAGTTTACATGGTAATCGAAATTTTAAACATTCCTGACGTTGAATATGTCAACATGAATTTGGTCAGACGTGACCACTACACGGATGCATTTTTGAAGGTACCTACTTTTTTTATTATATTTGGAATATTTAGGGCGTATACTTCTGAATTAAATTTATGTCAAGAATTATTCAAAAATACTTAAAAAATGTTTGCAGTGTGGCCAACCATATTTTTTTTATGTATTATAAACTAGCGCTTGACCGCAATCCCGCCTGATGGTAAGCAGTGATGCGATCGTTGATGGTAAAGCGCGCTAGTTTATTAAGAGACTATTTACTCTAGTCGTTGAAGATACTCAAATTGTAGTGTAACGGAAACACCGCCGCTGGCAAATTGTTCCAGTCCCTCGATGTACACGGTATAAAAGAAGAAGCGAAGCGCTTCGTCCGGATCGTAGTGGTGTCAACAACGTAAGGGTGGAAAGTCGCCGTACGTCGGGTCGTCTGATGGTGGAAGTGTGATGGGGGAATTAAAATGCAATTCCCTTGCACACTCGCCAGAATGCATCCTATACAAGACCGAAAGGCTGGCTACTCTACGCTTGTGCTCCACAAGGCTTTGGAGACCGTTTCGAGATGAATCTGGGTCGCCACGAGGTTTTAAGATGATCAGAAGTCACTTGATGATTTTCCAACTACAAAATGCGATATCAAAAGCTGTACCAGGTTAAGACAATACCTTTTTTGTCCCAGGTACTCAAACCACTCTACAATTTATCATATGATATCATCGAACACTAAAAAGGAAATGTTCCGTAACGAAGAGTTTTTACTATCTGCTATGAAGGGTGTGTTTGCAATAAGGAACAAACACTTTTCTCTTGTAAAAGCTCTTTGAAATTTTCAAGCTGCTTTAAAAAAGTCTTTAACAAGTCCTTTTAAACAAACAATTCCGTTTTATTTCACACTAAAGGAAACCAAAAAGAAAGAGTTATGGTTACAATTATAATAATCTACAGTAGTTGAATATAAAGTTATTGTTAAAAAGGCCTCATTTTCTCTGTGACTGATGGTTCAGTAGGAGCAGGATGTTCATGTGTTCGGGTTCATTTGGGGACTTCAAATGAACCGCATGAACCGTTAATTATGAGAGTTTCATAAGAATTCATATGTCAGCGTTATTCAAATTATGAGAGTTTTATAAGAATTCATATCTCATCGTCATTCAAATTATGAGAGTTTGATAAGAATTCATGTGTCAGCGTCATTCAAATTATGAGAGTGGAAATAGGAGAGGTGTTTCTGTAGGACTAAACGTGTCTTCAAGGCTAAGAGTGAATAGGTAATTAATAAACTAGTGTTGTAAAATGGAGTTTTATAAGTAGTTTTATTGTTGTCAGACTACATTTCATTTTGAGTATTCTTTATAAAAGCATGTTTTCCTTTTGATAGAATTGTTATATAAGATTGATCATGTAAATTTATTAATGATATGACCCGGAGTTGAGTTCAATACTCAACTCCGGGTCATATCATTAATAGTGTTTGTGTCTTTTATAGTGTTTGTGTATTGAAAAGGGGTAAATAAAAAGCTGAAGTTATGAATGTATAAAAGCAGCTTTCTTCTTGTATCTATAGACTCCCGAGTACGTCGACAACAACACGTTTTACCATAACGATTGCATCACTTGGTGGGATTGTGGTCAAGCACTAGTTTATAATTTATATAAAAAAGTCATTTACATTCCTCCCACCCGTGTTTAAGAATAATCCATATTTAATCATTTTCATTACCATCATTTCTATGTTTAGAAATTCTTTTTATTTAAGTACTGAAGTATTTTTTGACTAACAAGCGATTAAAACAATACGAACAAAACTTAATCAAAATATTTATAATTTCAGATGAATCCACAACATACAATACCAACATTGAAAGATGGGGATTTCATAATTTGGGACAGGTGAGACACTACAATAATTCATTACTCGAGTTCTCGCCACACCCTACTAGGAATTACTCCTGTATCGTGAATTCGTTAACAAATATTTAATCTCGCATACACAAACAGGCAAACCCAGAAGAACTACCTACATAGGCTATAGAAATACATATTTGTTCCGTACGGGAATCAAACCCGCGACACGCAGCGCACAAATTGATCGCTCAGCCACTGCGCCAACCCTTACAGTCACACTATTTCCTTGAGCTTATTCATTCCATAAATGTTTTCTTTTTCAGTCATGTGATTACCACATACTTGGTAAACCAGTATGCTAAGGACGACATACTCTATCCAAAAGACATAAAGAAGCGAGCTGTGGTAGACCTGAGACTACATTTTGATAACTCTGTACTATTTGCCGCATTGAAAGCGGCTATGGTAAGTCTGTATTGGATCGCTATTATTATTAAGTTTCTCTACACTATGGCAAGAGAGAACATACAGAAACTGCTTTTGCCGGCGATCCGAGTTCGATGTTCTTGATAATTTACAGTAGCTAGATTAATGGAAATGAAAAAGGTGGATAATATAGTTATTTCTCGGGACTTAAACCATGGTCTAGGTCCCGAGAAATGTCAGGCTCTTTCGTACGCTTTTCAATGGAAACATATACAAAGGGGACCGACTTTTGGACAGCGTACAATAGTTAACCAAGTTAAAAATATTTCTAACCATATCAGAAGCAGGGGAAAGAGATCACCATGTAATTGCTCCAATTTTCATTTTAAAAAGTATTTCTAGTGTAAGATTTTACGTATTACATCATGTTATGTTATGACGTTAGTAAAACAGCTGCGAGACCGCTCTATTCATAAACGTTGCTTCAGTTAACTAGTGATTAGCGACTGCTTAACCATACATTTTCGACATTTTAACGTCATTTATGAATAAACACCATAGTGTTTAAGGGTTTTATTCATAAACGGTGATTAAATTTAAGTGCCGTGCAAACGGAAACGGTGGAAAGGGAAAAATCGTCAAGAAGTGAATACTGATAGTATGACGATAATTACTATTTGTCAACTTGCAGGTTCCCATTTTATACCAAGGAGAGAAAGAATTTAGACAAGAAAACTTAGACAAAATAACGACAGGATATGATTTCCTTGAAAAATTCTTCACTGGACCCTGGTTGGCTGGAGATTCCATCACACTAGCTGATATTTGTTGCGTTGCGAACATCAGCTCATTGAACGAAATTGTACCAATAGATAAGAATTTGTAAGTTAATTAAAAACCAAAAGAACTCGCATGTTACCCTATAGCATCATCATAATTTTACCAATAAACAATTTTATGTATTTTGTACTTTGAAATAAAACTTGGTATAACATTTTCTAGGTACCCTAATTTGAACGCGTGGTTAGAGCGTCTTTCAAAACAAGAGTTTTACATAAAAGGTAATGTGCCCGGCCTGCGGAGTTTCCAAGACTTATTGAAAAGTTCATTGTCAGCTTGAATTGATTGATTAGTGAACACTATTCTCCTTGTATCATTTTAAATATAATTTCACCACTAAATCTGCTGTTTTAATTTAATAATAAATCTATACATATTTAAATGAATTCTTATTTCCCTTAGAAACGGCTTCACGCATGAACGACGGGACCAATTACCTAAATTCTTTTTTTGTTGTTTGTTATTGTCAGTAGAAGACTGTTAGGAAAAAAAAATCCGCAAAAAATTAGAATATGTTTTTACATTGCCCAAACGTGTCGCCTGTTCCCGTGTCGGAATACCAATGTGCCTGCAGCACATCTCCTTTTTTAGTATGATAAGATCACAAGACTCAATTACAGATAGGTAGATTTATAAAGGCAGTCGATCAATAACCTCTGTACGGAATGTCTATGTGTCTCAAATATAAATAGTTATGCGTTTAAGGAGTTTCATTGAAGAGTCCATGGTACACAACTTAAACTAATATAAGAGGACACAACACTGGCGACTCCGCCAACCGACATCCTTAAGAGGAAGATCGCAGACTATATACAAGGTCGACTCAACAGAAGGTACCATGAGTAATCCAAATTGCGCTGTACATCAACAAAGCAGGACGGCGAGTGCTACAACTTCCAACATGAAGCTATGGAGTTGGCGACGGTAACAGTCTCCTCCAGGGATGGATCCCTGAAATTTGGTGTGATCAGCTCAAATGATGGTTTGTGCAGTGTGAGTCTATTCTCGGACCACAAAAACTTGTGATGATGCAAGATTCAACTTAGTTGTGGCTAAACTTGGCAAATATAATCCAGCAAATTAGCGACAGTTTATGAAATCCTCCGGAAGTGAAAAAGTTTGAAGCTTTTAAGACTCGTTTATTGGCAGTGTATGCAGAATCCGAAAATCGACAATTAGAGACTCAACTCGGCGACCAGAAACCTTCTCAGCTTTTGCGACGGATGAAGGATCTAACGCGAAATAAAATCACGGACGAAACACTTATAATTATGTGGCAGGGGCGGCATTAACCTTCATCTGTACGAGCTGTGATAGCAGTGAGCGATGTGATAGAAGTGAACGATCTGGAGAAGTTGGCAGTCATCGCAGAGAAAATAATGGAAACCACAAGACCTTTGAATGAGGTAGCAGAGGTAAAAACAGTGACTATAATACCGCATTTATATTATTTGAAATTGCTAAATTGAGTCTTCAAATGAAAGAAATGCAGAGTGAAAGATTTAGGTCAAGAAATCCTTGTTAAGGCCAATTCAAGCGGTGTCGTTCAACGTCACGAGGCAGTTATACTACACGGCGCACGCCCGAAAATGCTGACTGGCTATGTAATTATCATTATAAGTTCCACAATAGAGCACAGAAATGCATGGAGCCGTGTGCTTGGAAGAAAAATAGTAACCAACAGGAAAACTAAATGGCGTGATGCAACCTCTGGTGAAGGTTTGCACCATAACGCCTGCACACCGTCTTTGTGATAGTGATAAAATATCAGGAATACAATTTTTGGTTGTTACCGGAGCAAATATTTCAGTGTTACCGTATAAGAAAAAACTTTTTAGTTATAATGTGTGTAGTAGTTATAAATTGTATGCTGCTAACGGTAGTGAAATAAAGACGTATGGTACTAAAACCTTGGACTTGGCACAACGGCGACAGGTACGACCTGGAATTAAGTACAGGTATTGGTTTAACGGAATCATCCATTGCTGACATGATGGCAAACAAACACTCCAGGCCGTATCTGGAGCGGTTTTGCCTCAAGGTGGCTAAAAAAGCAATTGAAAGAAATAGGATAAGGGCAGCGCAACCTTGAGACTGCCATCGGCAAGAATCTAAAAAACGAAATATATATATAAATAAGTTATTTTAATAAGTAGAATTAGGATTAGTATAAGAAATGTATATAAAAAGATGTATATAGAGTCAAAAAGAAAGATGACAAAAGAAAAATAAAAGAGAAATGACTTGAGGAAAAAAGAAACCCAGAAGAAAAAAGACAAGGCATAAGCAGCAAAAGAAGATAGCGGTAAAAAGAAAAGACAGCTAATAAATAGGCAAAAAAGAATTCTTAATAAACTAGCGCGCTTTACCATCAACGATCGCATCACTGCTTACCATCAGGCGGGAATGCGGTCAAGTGCTAGTTTATAACTATTAAAAAAAAAAAAAAAAATTCTTGCCACGCAAGAAGCGAAAGACGGCAACAATAATAAAAAAAAAACAAACCTTGGACTTAAAAATTTTGGATTGCGACAACCTTATCGTTGGACATTTGTTTTTGCCGAAATGAAACAACCCATACTAGGTGCAACTTTTCAGCTTTTCATAAGTTATTAGTAGACGTTAACCAAAAGAAATTAATAGATCAAGTGAATAATTTGTGTACAGTTAAGGCGATAAGTTTGGCAAATCAATCGTCAATAACAACAGTTAACTCTTCATGTGAATTTAGTGCACTACTATTAGAGTATCCGAATTTAACAAAACCTATGGGTTTTAAGGACACTCCATGTTATTCAGTGGAACATTACATAGAAACAACCCGATCACCTGTATTTGCAAAACCGAGGCCACTGCCACCTGATAAATATGACAGGATCAAGGCCTAGTTTCAACGTATGATTGACATGGGAATATGCGGGCCATCTAAGAGTTGCTGGGCGAGTCCCTTACATATAGTCATCAAGAAAAAATGGAGAATTGAGACCGTGCGGCGACTACCGTCGTTTAAATAGCATCACCAAACCCGACAGATATCCGATACCACGAATTCAGGATTGTACATATCTGTTGGCAGGAAAACGTATTTTCTCTCGGATTGATCTTCAGCGTGCTTACCATAATTTAAAGGTGAGGGAAGAGGATATTCCGAAGACGGCGATAACCACTCCATTCGGCCTCTTTGAATTCAACAGGATGACGCTTGGTCTACGAAACGCCGCACAAACATTTCAAAGATTCGTTAACAACGTATTTCGAGATTTAATATTTATCTTTTCCTACCTTGATGACGTAATAGTTGCATCGACCTCAAGGTCGGAGCATGAAAAGCACCTAAGAGGAGTTTTCAACCGATTGGATCAATGGGGGCTCACTGTAAACTTATTAAAATGCGTTTTGGAAAATCTGTATTAAAATTTCTTGGATTTCACGTGTCGCGAAAAGTGTCTGCGACCGCTAAATGATAGGGTAGAAGCGATATTGAAATATCCACAACCAGACACAATAGAAGAGTTGCGCCGATTTTTAGGCATGGTAATTTTTACAGGAGACATTTACCTCAAGCCGCATATTGCCGACTAAGCACAACTTTTTTATATTATTTATAACCTTTTTTATAACATTATTGTTTTTTATATGATTTCTTTTTTTTATTATAAAAATGACATATCATTATAAAGAAGAATAAAAAATTGCTAAGTTAGAGTCTGTTCGTTTTTATATATATATTCAACGAATTAATTAATTTAAAGATTCGGATAGCAATATCTGGTCCTTCGAGAAAAAAATAACTAGCGCGTATTTTCAAAAAATACATACTTAAGATAAAAAATATAAAAATGGTTGTGAGAAGGTCACAAATTAAATTGTCAGAAGAAACATTGAAGCAAGCCCCGGCAACTTCAAGTAGTAGGTACCTCGCAGTTAGCCCACAGTAGCCGCAGTGCACGCACGCACTCCATCCGCACACATTCAAGCCGATCCTCCATGGTAATTGCTGTGCGCAAGGCCGCCGCGGAAGCAGAGCACATGCGACGCGTTGCGCAATTAGAAATCGCGAAAATGGAGGTAGAGGCGCAGGCTAGAATATGTGCTCGGCGGGCAGAGCTAGAGCGCAAAGCTGCCGAAGCGCAATACCAGGCAGAGATTGCCGCAATTGAGGCAGACAGCAGACACGGTTCCCGCAGTGGACGTAGTCACATTAGCATGGAACAGTAGGTAGAAAGCGCTGCTGCTTCCATAAAATCACCCCCAGGTCCAAAACTCGGCTTGACGTCCAAGAACGGATGTGAGGTAGGGCCTAATAATCAGGTTTTGTGTCCTCAGGACCCACTGCATCAGGATGTCGTACCCTCTTCGCAGAGTATTGCAGCGCATAGTCCTGCTCAGTTGCCTCAGCATGATTTTAGCCGGGGTAACGGGACCGCTGCCACGGATACTCGAGGGGAAAACTTAATTGGAGTGACGCAATTGGTTCAAGAATTGAGGACGCTGACGAACAACGGCTCTAATAATAAAACTTTAATAAAATTGCCGATCTTTGATGGCAAATCTCCTTTAGATTGGTTAATGTTTAAACGTGCCTTCCTGGACACGATAGGGTCTTTTACAGGTGCTGAAAACCTTGCACGCTTAAACCAGGCCATAAAGGGCGCTGCGCGCGAGGCGGTAAGTATGCTACTAGTGATGGCGCCTTATGCTGATGACATTATAGAAGCTCTAGACCGGCGTTTCGTACGGCCAGAACAAATTGTAATGAAGGAGATTAACGCTATCCGAGCCCTTCCTAAACTTGGGTAGGAGGCTAGTGGTTTAATTATTTTCGCCACTCGTGTGCGCAATTGCGTGGCGGTGACTAAGTTGCTGCACCATACTGATTATTTATGTTCTCCAGAACTGTTTGGTGCGCTGCTTGGTAAACTCACACCGCTGCTGCGTGCACGGTGGTTGGATTTTGCAGTTAGCCACTAGCGTGGGCATCAGGCTCGGGTCGAACTGCCATCTGATTTCCTAAACCGTCGATCCTAAAAAGTCGATCTCGTGATGAAGTTCGGTGCGGTGTTCGACAACTTCGTACCGGACTCATCTTCAGCCGTCCCACAGAAGCAACGGGTACACGCGGTTTCGGAGTCGGTGGCTGATTCACCTAAGCCTGAAAAATCATTCACTGTAAAAAAATCATCTTGTTTATTTTGTAAAAATAATATAATCATCAGCTTGACAGTTGTCAAAAATTTTCGTCTTTGACAGCCGATGACAAATGCGAGTTTTATCAAACTGAATAAGGTTTGTCATCGTTGCCTTCAAAAAGGTTCACATAATTATAAGTTTTGTAACAGAAATAAAACTCTTTGTTCGATAACGGGTTGCAATCTTAAACATCATACTTTGTTGCATAATGATAATTTTGCTTCGTCAATGCACCTAGTCAAAGAAGTGTTACCCGATCCTACAGTTTCAGCTACTAATAATGATCACGTACTGGTAGCTAGCAATAATACTAGACAGGTTTCTTCCCTTAGTCCATTATTAAAGGTGGTAGCTGTTACTATCTCCGGGCCAGCTGGATGTATTGACACGTTTGCTCTTTTAGACGATGGGTCGACAGCGACCTTTATAGACGCGGAGATAGCCTCGCAAATAGGAGCCGTGGGTCCTGAGGGCAGCTTTCATTTGGATTGTGTAGAAGGATTGTCGAGAGATGGTACAGTGCAGCATGTAGATTTCGAAATAAAGGGTCGGTCAGCTTCACAAAAGTTTCTAATTAAGCAGGTAAAGTCAATTAACAACCTGGGGCTTCTAAGCCAATCAGCTACACGCAGCAGTCTATCTACATAATATCCGTACTTGTCTGATTTGGCTAACGATCTATGTTATGATAAAGCTAGACCTACAATATTAATAGGAACTGACAATTGGCATCTTATTACTGCTTCTGAAATGAGAAGGGGTTCGCGGACATAGCCTGTTGCTATTCGAACAACTTTTAATTCGAACACCTTTAGGCTGGGTAGTATTCGGATTTACGAGTAGCGGGACGGGATTGGTAGAAACCACCTACCACTTATCGCTGCGCGAACGTGAAAATTCTATGCATGATTTAGAGCTTCTTATTAAAAGCCAGTACAAATTAGATGCTTTGGGGATTACAAAGTATGAGCCACGGAGCTCTGACGATCAGCGCGCTCTTCATATTTTGGAGTTTTCAACTCGACGCTTACCAAATGGGCGTTTTCAAGTTGGGTTGTTATGGAAAGCGGACAATGTTGTCGTTCCCAAAAGTTATCCTTTAGCACTTTCTAGGTTTAAAACACTGGAACTAAAAATATTCAAGGATATCGAGTATGCTAAACGCTACCGTCAACAAATACAACATATGACACCAGAACAATCCCGGGAAGGTTCGTGTGGTTCATGACGCAGCCGCAAAGATACAAGGTGTATCCCTTAATTCCATGCTCCTTCCGGGACCTGATCTATTAAAACCTTTACTTGGAATTTTGTTACACTTCAGGGAAGGCAAAATTGCGTTGACTGCCGATATTAAAGAAATGTTTCCGCAGGTGAAGATTCAGGAAAGCGACCGAGACGCTCAACGTTTTCTGTGGCGCGATAACCCAAATGAACGTATAAAACTTACCGCATGTCTTCAATGATTTTCGGTGCCTGCTCAAGCCCTCCGACGGCTAGTTATATCGTTAACCGAAACGCATCAGAATTCCAAGAAGAGTTTCCAGATGCCGTAGACTTCATCAAATCTGACACGTATATGGATGATTTCATAAGCAGTGTAGATCTTTCAATTAAGGATGCAGCGCAGTTGGTTGCTGCAATTGTTGAAATCCATAATCGTGGAGGATTTGAGATGCATGGTTGGGTTTCCAACAAGCCTGAAGCTCTTCAGACTTTGCCACCGTAGCTGCTATCCGACCTATCACTTGTCAGTAGTAGCGTATTTAGGTAACTTAGAATCCACTGTCACTCGCACATTAGGTTTAGTATGGCAACCGTATCATGATGTCATAGGATTTAATTCCGGGCTTAAACATTATTCACCTGATCATTTTACAAAACGCGAAGTCTTGTCTCAAGTAATGCGTATTTATGATCCATTAGGTATTTTAGCGCCCATTGTAGTGAGAGGCCGGATATTATTTCAAAATTTGTGGCGGAAGATCTTGATTGGGACGAGCAACTATCACAATCAGACTAGGCGACTTGGCTCGAATGGTTTGAGAGTCAAATCATTTCAGAACTCAAAATTCCACGTTGCTGTAACTTGAATGGTTATACGGATTTGGAACTACACTTATTTTGTGATGCTAGCGAGTTGGCACACGCCTCTGTTGCCTATTGGAGATTTGTGTTTCCAAATGGTGACATCAAACTTACTCTTATAGCTAGCAAGGCACGTGTCTCTTCTTTCAAGCCGGTATCTATTCCACGTCTAGAATTGCAAGGCGCTGTGATAGTTACCCGTCTCGCCACAAAAATTTGCGAAGCTCACCGGTTCAAGCCCAGTCGCCGTGTCTTCTGGTGTGACTCGATGACTGTATTTGGGTGGTTGAGAAGCGACGCTAGAAATTATAAGCCCTTTGTTGCTCATCGCGTAGGTGAGATCTTAGAGAGCACAAGGGTTAATGATTGGCACTGGGTCCCTACTCATTTTAACGTGGCTGATGACGCCACACGGGGCAAAACTGTTGTTGAGTCCCGATGGCTATCAGGCCCACAATTTCTTTCTTGTCCCGCTTCCGAATGGCCTTCTGAGCCCACGGTCTCAGGATCAACCACTCTAGGGCAGGAAGAGCTCAAGCCATCACTGTCATCATCTGTCCACTACACAGGATCACGTCAGTTGCCGTTGCCAGTGGTAGCTAATATCACTCATTTTAGTTCATGGATTAGACTGGTGAGGGCAACTGCTAGAGCTCATAAATTCATTGCTTTCATTTTAAAAAATCCGGGCCACGACTTTAAAAATTTTTGGTTTCGGGATATTTGTTCGGCTTTGTATTATTCTTGTGTTGAAAATATTTAAGCATTTTTCACCAATGTGATGTAATAAAATGGCGATCTTGCGTTTCTCACCGGACTTGTCTAAACCCGTTGCCAACAAGTATAATTCGAACTGTTGCCACCAGCGCTTCCAGGTTTCGTAATTGTTGTTTGTTGCATCTGACGATATTTTAAGCGCCTTCAAGCCACTGTGCAATGAACAATGGCTTCCGGCATCATGGCCGCCAGCGACGCCATCCGACTTTTGCATTTTATGAATTTTCTTTCTTCGTTTTCACTTCTGACACCATGTATGTGTTCTTCCACTTCTGACACCAGGTCAGGTCAGGGTCAGGTCTCTATAATATTGTTTGTCAAGGGTTAATTTAAACTTAAACAGGGGGGATGTTGTATCATACATCACTACTCTGTAGTCGAGTAACTAATACCATCTCTATGTATTAGTGTCTATGAATATTGTCTATGAATATTGTCTATAGTCTTGTCATTGTAACTTAGGATCTGACCTGAAGATGTCGAATATTATGTAATTATTTTACAAGTGTAATAAACCAGTCTAATTATCTAGAGTCTTTAATATTTACCAACACAAGAATAATACAGGCTTTAATTGCATCTGAGCATAATTTACGGTCTATAACCGCCTCTGCCACTGCTCCTGCGCCATTGGATTCTGAAGATATCATCCGCGCAGAACGCCACATTTTGGGGCACAGCCAGCTCAATGCCTTTGGAGAAGAACTTCTGTGCCTCACACAAGCGCAACCCATTCCCAAGAAAAGTCGTTTAGCTATTTTATCTCCAGTATTAAAAGACGGATTACTGCACCTTGCTGCAAGAACATCTGCAGTTTCAGATAAACTACCTATTATCCTTGATGGAAAGGAGCCAGCAATAAGTCTTCTCGTTTACCATTATCACGCTAAATTCGCTCATGCCAACACTGAAACTGTCATTAATGAGCTGCGACAAAATTACTGGATTCTCGGAATAAGAAATGCTGTGAGGTCGGTGGGCCACAAATGTCAGCTGTGCAAACTTTTAAAAGGCAAAGCCATGCAACCTCCTATGGGAGATCTGACCGAAGAGAGACTCGCCCATCATAGACGTCCCTTTACGTTCACAGGCGTGGACTACTTTGGTCCAATAATGGTATCCATAGGACGTCGACGGGAAAAACGTTGGATTGCACTATTTACGTGCTTAGTCACAAGGGCTATCCACCTCAAATTGTCGCCAGCTTATCTGCAGATTCGGCCATAATGTGCCTTCGTCGCGGTACGCCTAGTGAAATATTTTCCGACAACGGGACGTCGTTTGTTGGAGCCCACCGACAGTTGAAAACCTTATACGACACCGCAGTGCCGCAATTTGCAGCCGACCAAAAAATAGCACGGCGATTCATTCCTCCTTCGGCACCCTTTATGGGCGGAGCATGGGAGCGTTTGATTCGTTCGGTAAAGACGGCTCTCAGGGTAACCTTAAGAGATCGAGCTCCGCGAGAAGAAATTTTAGGTACCCTGTTGGCTGAAGCAGAAGCCAGTCAACGATCGCCCACTAACCCACGTCTCACCAGAAAAGAACTATCCGGAGGCACTTACCCCGAATCATTTCCTGTTGGGTGCTTCATCTGAATCGGGATGCCATCTTCCTACTGAAGACGCGATGCAACGTTAGTTGGTAGGAGCAGTTGGCGGAAGGCCCTCCGCCTTTCTGACCATTTTTGGCGTCGCTGGGTATCCGAGTATCTACCCACATTAGCCCCACATCGTGTCCCGGGAGCAGAAGTTGAGATCAAGGTTGGTGACCCGGTGCTCATCGGTGATGGCGATTTGCCGAGGGGTACCTGGATTTCAGGATTCGTGTGGTGGATATTCGGACCCAAGGGGGGATTTTAAGGCGCCCATTAAAAAAGATAGTTCGTTTATAAAAAAAGGGGAGGATATTGCCGACTAAGCAATACAGCTTTTTTATATTATTTAGAACCTTTTTATAACATTATTGTTTTTTTTTTTTAATTTCTTTTTTTTATTATAAAAATGACATATCATTATAAAGAAGAATAAAAAATTGCTTAGTTCGAATCTGTTCGTTTTTATATATATTCAACGAATTAATTTAAAGATTCGGACAGCAATACTGCAGAACTTCAGAGTATCTTTAGGAGTGTGGGACTCTCGATATAAATTAAACTAATATTTTACGGAAACTATATTTTACTTTCACTTTTCCCTAATACAATGTTATGAGAAATATCAGAAGGATTACAAGTGTACGACCATACTGGGTCTCCGGAACCGACTGGCGTGACTCGCCGCTGTTCGGCTCGCCCACCAGACGATTTGCCTGCGTAGGCATTCCGCAGGTCCCTACACTCATACCTACCTTTAAAAAAAAATGGAAAGGATCAAAAATAATCATTTGGACAAAATATCTTAAAACTAATACAACATAATGTGACAAACAAATGTTCCATGTTCCCATGCCCGTATTGCATTACGGGATAAGAGTGTTCAGCTGAATCGGCGTAAGTCTCGGGCCTTGTTTTGAATACGACCACGGAAACTGACTCCATAGCTTACAATGGATCGCTGTTTTGCAAATACTTAGCTGTTAATAATATAATCACTGCCTGTAACATTTGAAAAACACATTACTTATATGAAACGGGCAAAATAACACCACAATATTATCCTTATTTAATCGGGCAAAATTTAAGCTCTACTTATTTTAACTCTATAGATACACTCAATACAAAACAATATTATAACCTTAATTAACACCATGATCACACTATGATGCACTAATCCACGTGCCATTTCGAATCGCCGCCCTTAAACCTTGTTGTACGGTAGGTGATTCGTCATCCCACGAGGTGTCTTCTAGCTGTGCTCTCGCTTTCATACTGCGATGCCAGTTTTCACCATCCCATGACTCTGTGGATGGTATGCGGTTGTTCTAAATTCACTTTTTAGTTGCCGTCCCTGGTCGCTTGTTCTGCATACTGGGGGGCCAAAATGACAATCCATACTTCGTAAAAAAATGTTCGCTTCTCCCTCCGCAGTAGTGCCTGTCCCTTGACCTTGCGGGGCTTGGGCGCCTCCATCGCCCACATCTGTGCTGCCGGTGTCTATCCTTTGTCAAGGACCTTCGCGTTGCAGCTGTACGTCCCTTGCTGGCCTCATTACATAGTGCACTTCTAGCGCCAGCGTATTTTATCTCGTGGTATCTCCGTTGCCACTACCGGCGACCACGTGTTGTGTTGTCACGTGCCATTATATAACCTCTCGCCGCTCTTAGTTTTCCTGACTCTACCTCCACCAACGGGAGGTTAAAGAGCCATCCTGTTTTACCTGCTTCCCGTTGTAAGGTATGTAACGCAGGGAGTTGCTTCCGGACACTGGGTTCAAAGTACAATTGCAACTGCGTCGCTACTGTCCACAACTTGTTTGATCATTTTGCTGTGCAATCCGGAGCTCACCACTTTAGGGGTTGTGTGACTCCCGATTTAAATGAAACCCAACTTGAACTGAAACTGATTTACTTTCTCTTTTCCCTAATACAATGTTATGAAAAATATCAGAAGGATTACAAGTGTACGACCATACTGGGTCTGACTGGCGTGGCTCACCGCTGTTCGGCTCGCCCGCCGAACAGTTTGCCTGCGTAGGCACTCCGCAGGTCCCTACATATCCAAGACACCCACTTACAAAGAGAACAAAACTCCAATTACATGGACCAAGGAGGCAATCGGTGCATTCAAACAATGTAAAGCGAGCGTACAAAGCGCTGTTACTTTGTCCTTTCCTCTAGCGGACGCTCCTATAGCCCCCATGACCGACGTTTCAGCCACATGCGCCGGAGCAGTGCTGCAGCAAAGGGTCGGTGGAACTTGGCAGCCTCTGGCATTTTTCTCCAATAAGATCAGCGACGCGCAATAGAAGTATAGCACCTTTGATCGTGAATTATTGGCTATTAAACATGTATCATTTCCGATATTCGATAGAAGGAAAGCCGTTAACCGTGTAAACAGATCATAAACCACTTGTGTATGCATTTCAAAACAACAGCATTGGCAATAGCACCTTTGTTCGTGAATTATTAGCTATTTACATGCAGGCGCGTGCGCTCCATAGAAGCAGATAAGCATTGCATACCCTAATAATTTTCTAAAAAAATATATAATAATTTATAATATACTACATTAAAATAATTTATATACTACAAACTTAAAACTGAAAGACTGTTGAAGACACTGCCATCTATTGGGGCTAGTGCAAATACTAACACATATTACAATGCTGTCCGCGCAACTCAACTTCGTCGCGACGCTCGCGCCACTTCGCGTAGCGGCGTAAGCAGTTACTAATGTGCCTCTTCCATACGCGTCTGTGAATAAAATTATTTGCTTGTGTGCATAATCTTTGCGTACGTGGGCGTGTAATTTCATTCAGTTTTTTAGGCCAAACAAGCACAGCTTCTAATAATGCTGCGAATTTAAGAAGTTCACAAATATAGCGTGATTGTTGTTCGTTCAAAAACCTTTTTATTTTATCAGCTTATGTTGTTTCGTTATTGGTGTATTTGGTTAAATATCTACCTATATTGATTGTTTTAAGCGGTATTGATTATTCATTTATTTTAGAGTTTTTGGTTTGAACTCAAAAGAAAGGTTGTCTTAATAAAAAGTATTGTGTTAATTATATGTAGTAGCAGGCTGTGTAGTGTGTACAAACAAATTGTTTTGTTTCTCGTGTAGGTATATTATTTTAAAACGCGGCATTGACAGTTCGTCGTTATAAAAACTTCAAAGACCATAAGTTTTTCAACCTACTTGCTTTTGAATTTCAATACCATACTTTATAATGTAATAATTTTCCTGATGTTTACAAATTAGCAAAATTTAATAGTTATTAGTTAGTTAGTTCGTGTTCCGGCATGATGTCTGGTGAAGCCGTACGGAGGAAGGGTCTGAGCAGTTGTGTTGCGATGTGTGCTGGGTACGATGTGCCTAATGTTGTTGTGTTGGGAGTTGGTCGTGGAGGGTCTTCAGATCAATCTCCCGTTGGCGCAGCATCGTTGGTCGTGTTGTTGGGTTTAACATTGCATCACCTCGCTCAACTGCCGTCTTCCTTCCTATTCGCTCAGTTTTTCTGAGTGAATAGGCTTTTCTCGGTGGTAGGCCATAACATCGGCCGCCGGCGTAGTTACCACCCACCAGACAAAGTCATGCCGCCAAGCGATTCGTAGCGGGATCCGAAGCACGGTGCTCCGCTGGCCGACCGCAGGTGGTTGGGGGCCCAAGTAGTGTGCCAGCCACATACGAAAGGCTGCCCCGCCAACTGCGAAAAATCCCAGGGTGGCCCCATCGTGCCGGTTGGCGACCGGACGAGAGGACCCGATGGCGATCCCTGGGGGGGTTCGGGCGTCCCCGCAGTCTCCAGATCAATCTCCCTCTGGCCCGGCATCGTTGGTCGCATTGTTGGGGTTAAAATTGCATCACCTCACTCAACTGCCGTCTTCCTTCCTATTCACTCAATTTTTTTTTTCAATATGAAAAAGTCCAAAAAGAAAAGTAGGTGTGTACAGCGGGCGCACGTCCTCTCTTTCAAAGTGCACCTCTCTAATATTCGAGGTCTGCACTCCAATCTCATTGCAGTACATCACCACCTTGAGACTGAAAAGCCCCATCTACTTTTCTTGACGGAGACCCAGATCAGATGTCCGTCTGATGCGGCATAACTCAGTTACCCGGGATACGCATTGGAGCACCATTTCCTGCAGCGTGCCGGGGTCTGTGTGTATGTCCGCAATGACATTTGTTGCCGGCGCCTCCGTCACCTCGAAGACCCTCATTTCTCGTCTCTATGGCTGTTGGTTGACACTGGTGTGGACAAAATTGTTTACACTTGTGTCTACCGATCGCACAGCGGTGATCAGGAGACAACTCGATTATTTGACCACCTCAGTGAGGCTGCTGACAATGCACTGCACCGGCACCCTGACGCACACTTCGTGGCTCTGGGGGACTTCAATGCCTGCCCCATCAGGACTGGCTTTTCCCGTACCAGAGAACCGACCACGCTGGGAGAGAAGCGCGAAACTTCGCGCTTTCAATGGGGCTTTCCCAGCTGGTAAAGCAAGCGACTAGGGTGCCTGATGTAGTTGGTCATTCTGCCAATTGTCTGGACCTTCTGCTGACCACTGATCCGGACAGGTGTGTTGTAACAGTTTCCTCACCTTTGGGAACTTCAGACCACTGTCTGGTGAAGTCTGTGTCGACCTTCTCCCCGCCAGATCACGACTCTCGTGGTGAACGGCGAATGTGGCGATACAGGTCAGCAGACTGGGATGAGATGCGCCATTTCTTTGCGTCTTATCCTTGGCAGCAGGTCTGCTTCTCTTCTAGCAATCCGTCGAGCTGTGCGGATGCTATAACCGATGTGGTGCGTCAAGCTATGGAATATTTTATTCCCTATAATGACGTGCCCGTCGGTGGCTCGGCTCGCCCATGGTTCAATGCCGATTGTGCCCAAGCCGAACAGCGTAAACACACGGCGTTTCTCACCTGGGTTGACGCTCGTGACCGCGGAGCTCCGGATCTAAGCTCAAAGAAGAGAGCCTTTAACCGTGCTGCCAAGTCCTACAAAAAGGCGCTAAAGAAGGCTCGCTTCGACCGTATTTCCCATATTGGGAACAAGTTATCTGCGCAGCCTTCCGGTAGCAGATCTTTTTGGTCCCTTGCCAAATCGGTCGAGGCGAACTTCTGTCGGCCCTCACTGCCTCCGCTGGTTAGGCCTGATGGAACACTGGCTCATACGGCGAGAGAGAAAGCAGGTCTCTTTGCATCTCTCTTTGCGCATAATTCGCGTCTTGATACTGGCAGTGCTACTCCACCTATTTTACCCCATTGCGGTACTTCAATGCCTGAGGTTCGCATTCGGAACAAGGAGGTTCTGAGAGCACTGTGTCGTCTGGACGTGAATAAGGCTAGTGGTCCGGATGGTATACCAGCGATTGTTCTAAAAGCATGTGCGCCCGAGTTGTCTCCTGTATTGACACGCTTGTACCGCCTCTCATTTGGGACTGGTATAGTGCCCAAGTCCTGGAAGCTTGCCAACGTGCAGCCCGTGCCCAAAAAGGGTAGTCGTGCCGATCCTACCAACTATCGGCCGATTTCGATCACCTCCATACTTTGCAAAATTATGGAGCGTGTATTGAACTCGCGCCTCTTGGCATACCTGGAAGGTAACGATCTCCTCAGTGACCGACAGTACGGGTTTCGCCGCAATCGGTCAACTGGGGACCTACTAGTGTATGCCACTCACTTGTGGGGCGAGGCCCTCGAGGGAAATGGGGAAGCGATTGCTGTCTCCCTTGATGTCTCGAAGGCCTTCGACCGGGTATGGCACGCTGGCCTTTTGAGTAAGCTTCCAGCGTACGGCATTTCCCCTAGCCTGACTGGCTGGGTAAAAGACTTCCTGACTGAACGATCCCTCCGAGTTGTTGTCGACGGATGCTCATCTGAGCCCATGTCGACTAATGCCGGTGTTCCTCAGGGGTCTGTTCTCTCTGCAACTCTGTTTCTGCTGCATATTAACGATCTGCTGATGCCCGGTATCTATGGGTATGCAGATGACAGCACAGTTGTGGAGAGATACCTGCCGGATGCTCGGGCTAGTAGGGAATCAATCCGGTCCGAAAGAGAGGCCATGGTAGAGCGAACGAGTGTTGCACTTCAGGCAGTCTCCGAATGGGGCAATGCCAATCTTGTAGCATTCAATGCCGCCAAAACGCAGGCGTGTCTTTTCACCGCCAAAAGGAGCCCGTTCACCTTGGCTCCTACTTTTCGGAATGTATCCTTGGAGTGTACCGACCGCCTTCAGCTTTTGGGTGTTGAGATTTCCTCGAACCTAAACTTTGGGCGGTTCATTGAGTCCAAGGCCAAGGTGGCTGCCAGAAAACTTGGTGTATTCGCAAAGGTCCGGCAGTACTTCACACCAGGGCAGCTTCTAATGTTGTACAAAGCACAGGTCCGTTCGTGTGTGGAGTACTGCAGCCACATTTGGGCTGGTGCTGCTAAGTGTCACCTGGCCACTTTGGATTCAGTGGAGAGGCGTGCGAAGAGGCTGATTGGTGACCCTGATTTAACTCGAGTTGGTCTCCAAAGCCTAGAGCACAGGCGTAGAGTAGCCAGCCTTTCGGTGTTCTATAGGATACATTCTGGGGAGTGTGCGAGGGAATTGCACGATTTAATTCCCCCATCTCCGTTCCACCATCGGGCGACCCGTCGTACGGCGAGTTTCCACCCTTATGTTGTTGACACCTCTACGATCCGGACGAAGCGTTTCGCCTCGTCCTTTATACCGCGTACATCGAGGGACTGGAACAATCTGCCGGCGGCGGTGTTTCCGTCGGACTACAATTTGAGTGTCTTCAAGGCTAGAGTGAATAGGCTCTTAATAAACTAGTGCGCTTTACCATCAACGATTGCGTCACTGCTTACCATCAGGCGGGATTGCGGTCAAGCGCTGGTTTATGTTTTAATAAAAAAAAAAATAATAATAATAATAAACTAGCGCGCTTTACCATCAACGATCGCATCACTGCTTACCATCAGGCGGGATTGCGGTCAAGCGCTGGTTTATAATTATTAAAAAAAAAATATGATTCCATCACGCATATTTATGAAATACACAGGGCCAAAGTAGACTCATAGATTTGTCTATATTTCCATTGAAAAAGAATTTCTAGCGATTTTAAAACTATCTTATATAGGTATATTTAATTTTTACAGAGTTATTTAAAAAATAGGCGCGTTTGTTTTAATTTATAGCAAATATACGTCTATCGAGAACTTTGATCTTAAGGTACCCGGATTACGACATAAGCAAATAGAGCAGTTGGAACGACTTAAAGTTCTCTATTTACGGAAATTAAGCTTCTATGTGGATGAAGATTCTTTCCTTAACCGTAATTGGGAGGTAGCAGCAATGCGCCATAATAGTAGTGTGGTTGACAAACTCAGTACACTTAAAAGCAGGCATAAAATCAATATTATTACCCTAACTATACACACTGATTGGCTAAGGTCAGCGTTTAAGTATATCAAAGGACTTAAAATCTCCGTTGGTACTCATACAGATAGTATTAGTGAGGAGTCTCAACATGGTATTGAATTAGCAGGTATCTATGCACTTGAGGATTTAACTGGTTCTGGACCGAGGTTGGTTAAGAACATAGTTCTTAGTGTTTTCTCTAATAGTGCTGTTGAAAGAGCCGAGCACAAGTTAGACTTAGTGCTACAACGTAATGCTCATAAGCATTTCTCTGCCGATAAAATCTGTCAGACGATGTTACGCATCTGTCGAGCAGCTAATTTGAACTCTGATGAGTTCCATGGTTTTATGAGGCATCTTAGGGATCCTCATCTTCCTTCATGCCCTTGTGGAGTTAAAGGCTCTACTCAGGAAGCGTGGGCTGTACATGGCTGTCGATACGAGGCGTGGGTTATCCGCTTAGGAATAGCTGAGGCCGGGTCGGCCGCTCGAAACACCACGAAAGTCCCACGCTCCGCATTTTAAAATTTGTATAAATAGCAAAAGTGAGGAAAAATAGTTGTGTTATATATTAAATCACGCGCAAACGCAAGAGGAGTTCAGTGCCGCAAAAATTACCGGGATAGGTGAAAATTTGGGGAAGTTACCATCAAAAAACCCCAAATTCGCAGTGGAACACACATAAAAGTGCATATTTCTTCCGAATCATCGCCGTGACCTGGTGTTTTTTCACGGGTTCCTGGATCGCCTCATCGCCCCCTACGTCGCTGTCAAATTCCCGGAATTTTTCCGTGCGTGCACGCGGAAATATAACAGTTTTCCTCCAGACGGGGGAAAACGTGGTCAACTTTTTGGCACAAAAACCTGTACCGAACACATTATTGGGAAGGAGAGGACCGAGAGGACTCAAATAGTGCTGATCGTTTTAAGAAAAAGTGAACTGGACACGTATAATTTAGTAAACAAACATTCGTGCGGTCGTGTGACAGACACAGCTGGGTTGCAGCTAAAATATAAAAAGATCTTCAGTGATTACCTAGACCGAAAAATTGCTGGAAGCTAGTTAATACGCCTAACTACACGGAGCACTAGTAAGAAAATTATTTTTTTAAATATTTGTGGATGCAAAATGTTTTCCCCGACGGCGAATTCAAGTTGGTATTGACTCGAATTAAAATTGAAAATAAGTAGGTATAGTTAAATATTTTTTTAAGTTGTTAATCGTAATATAGCCATAAGTTTACTAGTTAGCATATAGAAAAGTTTCACTGAAATCGGTGGACGGATTAAAAAGTTATAGCTTGTTATTCTACCCACAGTGCTGCAATCTGACAGCTGTGTTTACAATATTGCAATCGTAACAATTATTATTGTGAGTGTACCTACTTAGTTATTAGTATCGCGCAGCACCAGCATTAATCTACATTTACTAATTTTTTATTTATATTTATTTCACCGTTATATTATATTAACTATAACTTATTTACTTATATTTATTAGACCTCCCGCCCCCCATACCGTACACTTCTTTCTAACCCAATCCCCGGGGCCCATCTTGGGAACTAAAGGCTATACACTAGTCGTGTTTGGACTCTTTGAAATCGGGAGAAAGAGCCCAACCCTTTGGCCCCGATCAAATCCACACAACACACCCCTGGTGCTGTGTGCGCGTGATCATTCATTTTATTTGTTTCATAATATTGCCTAATACTTTTTTGTATTATTATTATTATTATTTTCTTATTTTAAAATTTGAAATATTGTGACAATGGTTGTACTAGATTGTTATTGTATTCAATATTGTATGTCTGTAAATGCCCGAATGAGTGCCCTATCCACAATGTTGCCTTGTCCTCACTGCACTGGGTCTTCACGTACTTTTGGTCCGCATGGTCTCAGGGTGCATATAGGCCGTATGCACAGGATTGCGGGTCGGCCGGTCGACTTCCCGCAGATGCTTTCTACTGTCGCCGATTCTCAGCCGGTGAATCCTGCGCCGCTGGTTTCACGCCCTTGCCCTCTGGAGAGGCTCTCGGCCTTAAAGGTGAGTACGCCAGTGCTTAAACACGTTCCTAGGGGTGCGCGAAACCAGGCGGCGAGGAAACTGTGCGATATTATTGATAAGTGCGTTAGCTGTTATGGTGTGGAGGACTGGGGCGCGCTCCTCACTTTTGCGTTTGATGGACTGAGAGTTCCTTTGAGGAGCGCATCTGGTAACATGACTGCAAAGGTTAAGGCAAATGTTGAGTCAGTCGGTGCTGGCCAGTTTTGGGATGAGCCGCGCTGCGTGGCATCATTGTCTAAGTCGCGTGGTATTCGGAAGGCTATTGAGTCTAAGGTGTTCGAGGGAGACCTCCGAGGGGCGGTTAGGTTATTGGTTTCTGACGACTCATTCGCGCGACACGACCCTGACACGCTGAGCGGCCTTATGGTCAAACACCCGGGCCCTTCACGTCCGCTTAATTTTCCGTCGGCGCCGGACTCGTCATCTCCTGAGGTGTTTGTGTCAGTGGAGGACGTTGCGTGGGCTTTGGGTTCTTTTTATAGTGGGCTCTGCGGCAGGCTTGGATGGAATTCGTCCAGGACACTTGAAGGAGCTAACTTCGAGCTCTGCAGGAGAAAGTGGGCGACGTTTGTTGGAGTGCTTGACAAAGCTCGTAAACTTTTTATTGAGTGGTCAGCTTAATCCCTTTGTTTGTCCGTATTTATATGGTGCTTCTCTATGCGCACTCAGGAAGAAGGATGGAGGTTTGAGGCCAATAGCCATCGGCAGCGTGTTTAGAAGGTTGACGGCTAAGTTGGCATGCCGTTCCGTGAGAGTAGCTATGGCTGAATACTTGCAGCCGCATCAATTAGGTTTCGGGACGCGTTTAGGGTGCGAGGCCGCTATTCATGCGACGCGTGCGTTCGTCATGGACCCCAGACATTCGGATTGCGTGGTCCTGAAGCTCGACATTCGCAATGCATTTAACACCCTGGAGAGAGACGTCCTTTTAGATGAGGTCAAGGAGAGGATTCCTTCTCTATACCCCTTCCTTTATCAGGTGTATTACTCTCCTTCTAATCTGTTCTTCGGTGATAGTCTCATTTTGTCTCAGGTGGGTGCGCAGCAGGGAGATCCTTTAGGGCCACTCATTTTTAGTTTAGCAATCCACAAAGTCATCTCTGGATTGAAGTCGTCTTTGAACCTGTGGTACCTTGATGACGGCATTATTGGTGGGTCGCCTGAGGAAGTTTTCCAGGACTTTGAGGTTCTTGTTCCTCAACTGAAGGAACTGGGTTTGGAGGTAAATCCCTCTAAGTGCGAATTCTTCTCCTGTGGCGTTGGAGCTCGTGGACATTTTTCACGCTTTGACTCTCAACTACCTGGCCTCAGGGAACTTTCTCTCCTCTCTTTCTCCCTTTTGGGTTCTCCCATTTTTCTTGACGGAGTGCCAGAGGCCATTTCCTCGCGTAAACAACTTCCCCTCAATGCCCAGGAGCGTCTCAAGGATCTCTCCGCGCACGTAGCGATTACGTTATTGCGCAATTGTTTTGCCTTGCCTAAAGTTATGTATCTCTTACGGACCGCTCCTACCTGGCTTTGCCCGGGGGAGGTATGCTCTTTTGACTGTGTTTTAAAGTCAACGGTCGAGTCGATCCTGAACGTGTGCATGAATGATGCCCAGTGGAGGCAGGCGTCTCTTCCTATCCGGTACGGAGGTCTTGGGCTGCGCTGCGTGCGTGATGTGGGCCTGCCGGCTTTCCTGGCGTCAGCGCATGGGGTGGCTGATCTCGTCACTGTAATTCTTAATTCAAATGGTGTCGGGGCAAACATCCCATTTATGCTAGATGCCGGAAAGGGTTGGTCTGTGCTCAGCATGGGTGCCACGGGTCCTGACGCGGCGCATGTTCAGCGCGCCTGGGATGACATCTCGTCTAATTTGATCCAGGAGCGGATGTTGATGGGTTTGTCGGGGGCTGATTTAGCCAGACTCAAGGCTGTATCACAGCCCGAAGCAGGGGCATGATTGCACGCGCTTCCTTCGCCTCACCTGGGCACGTTCCTTGATGATGATTCTTTGCGTGTGGCAGTGGCTCTCCGCCTGGGTTGCAAGGTGTGTGAACCCCATAGATGCACATGCGGTTCCATGGTGGAGGCCGATGGCCATCACGCTTTGAGTTGTCGTCGTTGCTCAGGGAGGTTCCCGCGTTACCATGCACTCAACGATATTGTGCGGAGGGCGTTTGCGTCGGCAGATGTTCCTTGTGTGCTGGAGCCCCCGGGGCTGTGCAGGACGGACGGCAAGAGGCCGGACGGCCTGACCCTGGTGCCTTGGAAAGGTGGCAAGTGCCTAATATGGGATGCAACTTGCGTCAACACTGTGGCAACTAGCCATCTTGGCCGCACGGTCGTTTCACCGTCGGCGGCAGCTGATGACGCCGCTGAAAGGAAGAGGGTGAAGTATGCGCCGTTGGCGGACCGGTACCACTTTGTACCTTTTGCCGTGGAGACCTTGGGATGTTGGGGTACTGAGGCCAAGAAGCTCATTAGTGAGTTAGGGCATAGACTCCGTGACAAATCGGGTGACTCCCGCTCCGGCTCGTTCTTGGTGCAAAGGTTAGCCATCGCCATCCAACGTGGCAATGCGGCAAGCGTTGCGGGCACTTTTGCACCGGGAACCGTTAGGGGCGGTTTGTATAATTTGGCAGGACTTGACTGACATTTGTTTTGGGATTTTATATTTTCATTTAATTTGACTGAAGGTATGGAATCTGGTTGCAAATGTCGGTCATCATCATTTTTTTTTGTTTGACTTATATTACTTGACATTGTTATTTTTTTTTTCTTTACTGGTTATAATTATTTTTCATCTATTTAAGACATTGTACTGTATTTTGACATTAAAAAAAAAAAAAAAAAAAAAAAAATTATAGATAATAAATATATTTTTTAGTTTTTTAAGAAATAAATTATTACTTATTTACAGTTGAGTTAGTAATATAATAACATTTCATTGTATTTTGACAGCCTCCGTGGCGTAGTGGTAGCGAACGCGGCCGCTGCGCAGGGAGGCACGGATTCGTCCTCGCGCAGTGCAAATATTTGTATCCATGAATATGAATATTTGCATTGGTCTAGTCTTGCCTCGGAAAGCACGTTAAGCCGTTGATCCCGGTTGCCATACGAACATCTAGTGGCAGTCGTTACGGGTTGTCGGAGCCCACAAAAGTCCAACAATTGGTTTAACTGAAATGCTTCGATATCGCCTTCGGGTCGTGGAGGTCAGACGGCAGTCGCTTCACGGAAACATCAATTCAATGTTGACATGCGAAAAAGTACGCGACTATACTAAACTAAGTCTAGGTAGAAAGATGTAAAGATGTAAAGAAAACCCTAGGTTAGGTAAACACTTGACCAAATATAATATAAAATTTTACGTAATCATCCTAGTAACAATATTAATGAATTTTGAAATAATCTTTTTTCCCGCGAATTAATTCCAATTTCCCCGAAATTTGGTAATTTTTAAAAAGTGACAACACTATTTTGACGGTATTATTATAAGCGATGCGACCACATGCCGCGTGCCCTGCCTCCCGCCGCCCGCGTAAGGGTTGCATACCGCACATGTATTACGTTAACTCTTTATGCGAAATAATATTTATTTTTTAGGGGTATTTTTTTTTAAGTTCAGCCCGGATTTGTATCCATTAGTAGAATCAGTTATCGATACCTAACAATACATTCACGGATCGGACAGGGTTTTCTTTACATATTGTATAAGCCTGTGCTTATACAATATAATATCTGTATATTAATTAGGGTAGTGTATGTATGCATACCCTCAACAAAATCTCTGTGCACGCCCTTGTTTACATGGCTATTAAACATTATTTATCATTTCCGATATTTGGTAGAAAGAAGGCAGTTAACCGTGTAAACCAGTGATTCCCAAAGTGGTCCAGGTGGACCCCCAGGGGTCCACGGGAGACTTGCTGGGGGTCTACGTAGGCGTGAACAAAAAATGGGGGTCCATAAGATGTTAATGGGGGTCCACGAAAATTTCTCTGCTTTTGACAGTAAAGAGCAAAAATGTAAGCATAGTTTTATAAGGGCCTACCTACATTGTTTTAAGTATTTATCTAAGCAGATAATATTTTAATAAGGCAAGCGACTGTTACTTGTCCAAACTTGCGTATTCTATATTACGTACAATTTCGTGTACAGACTTGCAAAGCGCTATCCGCCCGACAATGCTTAATGCTTGTTCAGACATGAACTTGATCACCACTATAAATACTTGATGCCAAAGGCAAACGCATTCATTCGTTTCCGGAATTTCAAAAAAAGGCGGAATTTGGAAAAAAAGTTGTGAGAAAATTTATATCTGTGTTTGCTAGTGCCGGAGAAAAGTAAGTAACCTATCTTTTTTTTGTTATAGTACTTAAGTATTTTGTTTACGTGTACTAGTCGGTTGATCACAACGGCCTGTATAGATAGGTAACTTAGTAACTTACAGATATTTTAATTGTCCTCTTTCGATTTGAAGACAAACACAGCACGTTTTATTCAATTATTTTTTCACGACAGAAGCACTGCCTCTCTAAAAAGGCCGAATAAGCAATATTGCAGAGCAATTAATTTTGTAATTTTTCTTGCAAATAACTAGTAATTTTATAAAACAGTAATTTCATAATCATTTTAAATTGATTTTGATGTAACTATTTTATCAAAACTATTCCTTTTCGGAAAGAGCGAGCGGTGCGCGGGCGACGGGAAAAGGGCGGGGCTTGAACTTCGATGCCAGTTTGTCACGTTTTAACAATGAAGCCGCAGACAAAAAATACGCAAATACACGGAGCGCGTGAACTCATTGATTTAATAAAATTTTAGTTATAATTTTTATGGACAATTTTGGGATTTCGACTTTTATTTTTTCCTACACAAATATGATCAGTATTCGATACTGAGTACACCAATTTTTATTTATACTATTAAAAATTAGTGGTAAATTATGTACTTTAAAATTGATACCGTTTTGTGAAAACGTCTGTATTTGTCTCAGCGGTTTATTACTTGGTCCCTTTACAAGCCGTAATTCTATTTCCGCGTGCTGACAAAGGCTGCGGTGTGATACCTATATTCAGAAAAAAACTTGGTTACTAAAATATTTTTTTTACAGGTAAGGTAACTGACACGAAACATGGCTACAGCAAAGAAAAATGTGGACAATATAGTGTCGATTATTTGAAATATGGTTTTGTTCCATCAGAGGCAGACAAACAATTGCCCATGTGCCTATTATGCAACAAAGTTTTGAGCAATGACTCTATGAAACCATCAAAGCTCGAAGATCATCTAAAAAGGTGTCATACTGATAAAATAGGTAAAGATTTAAAATATTTTCAAACATTGAAAGAAAAATATGGAAAGAGACCCACCGTGCACAGTATGTTCGCTTCAACATCTCAAAGTAACGATGATGGCTTGCGGGGCATCTTACAATATCTCATTACTTATAGCAAAATCTGGAAAACCGCACACTATCGGAGAACGATTAATTTTACACGCTGTTGAAGAGGTTTTAAAAACTGTTTTGCACAAATCTCCATTTGACGTACTAAATAGAATCCCATTAAGTAACAATACTGTACAAAGACGCATTGATGAAATGAGCTCTGATATCGAAAGCTTTTTGTGCAATCATCTGCAAAAAACTCATTTTTCTATACAACTGGACGAGTCAACGTTACCCAGTAATGAAGCATTACTATTGGCATATGTCCGATTTATTGTTGAGGAAGAAATTCACAAAGAATTGCTATTTGCCAGAACTTTGGAGACTGACACTAAAGGCGAATCAATATTAATGTCCCGAGTAATTTTTTCACGGAAAAATCGATCCCATTTACAAACATTATTTCAGTGGCAACAGACGGAGCTCCTGCAATGGTCGGGCGATATCGTGGGTTTATAAGTCATCTCAAAAGAATTATACCAGGACTTACAGCGATTCATTGCGTAATCCACCGACAACATCTTGTGGCAAAACATTTAAGTGACAGGTTGAACCAATCTCTTCATTTTGTAATAAAAGCTGTCAACAAAATCGGAAGCAATGCATTGAATACGCGTTTATTTGCTCAATTGTGCGACGAAAATGATGAAGACTTCCAACGACTGCTCTTACATACTGAAGTACGCTGGTTGTCGAAAGGTGCATGCTTAACGAGATTTTACTCTGTTTTCGATTCCATATTAGAGTTCTTAGAAAGTAGAGATCCAGATTTAAAAGAAAACTTGATCAAATTCAAAGCAGACATTGCGTATTTGACAGATTTGTTTAAAAAATTTAATGATATTAACTTGCAGTTACAAGGGGACAGCCTGAATTTAATAAAAACAAAGGGGATAATTTCGGCTTTTCTTGGGAAATTGAAATTTATGAAGCAAAACATTAGTCGGCGCGAATTCTCTCAATTTCCAAACTTGTCGCAGGTAGAATGTATTGATGAGGATATCCATATCTACAGTCAACATTTAAGTGCCCTGCATGATGACTTCAAAACCAGGTTTGAAGATATACTGACGATGGATATACCACCATGGATCATAAATCCATTTGATGAAACGGAAGTGGCCAATGTTGTATTACAAGAGGAGCTGCTCGAGCTAAGCACTAATGAGGAGCTGAAGGTGAAATTTAGAAAAGGCTACCCAACATTTTGGCTGCAAGCAGAAATACCCGAAAAATATCCTGGACTGTGGGAAATCGCAAGGAAATTTTTAATAGCTTTTCCCTCGTCATACCTTGTCGAAAGAAGTTTTAGTGCCGTTACAAACCTCTTAACAAAAAAAAGGAGCAAATTAAACATCACAGAGCGGGGGGATTTGCGGTTATTGCTGACAAAAATAAAGCCAAACATTGATCGTTTGCTGACACTCCATCAGATACATCCTTCCCATTAATTAAAATTATGACCTGAACCTATATTACCTTAATATTTTTTTCTTGTAATTCTATTCTTTTAATAAATAAAGTGATATAAAATGTACCATTTTTCGTTTTTATTTTACATATCGGAATATAGGGACAGAACTCAGAAGTGACACAATTTTTATTTTTTGGCGACTTTAAGAATGTGGTAGAAATGTAGCAGCAGGGGGTCCACCGAAACCAGTAAAATTTTGAAAGTGGTCCACGAGAAAAATAAGTTTGGGAACTACTGGTGTAAACAGATCATAAACCACTTGTGTATGCATTTCAAAATAACAGTATTGGCAAACATGATACACCCAAGAAGGTGGAGGCATTTAGACTTCATATTAGTTTTGTGTGGTACTAGAGTTCATTAGTGGAGCCGATAACATCGTGGTTGATACCTTATCGAGAATTTCATCTATATGCACTCCATCGGGTGATATAGAATTTTTTCAATTTTTCATAGTTAATTGGTATTAACTATGAAAAATTGTCGCATGCCCAAGAAACAGACCAGGAACCGAAAATCTTGTTATGTTTTAAAAGAATGTTATTAACAGATAATAATATACTAATATACTGCGAAGTATCGACAGAAAAGGCGCGAACATTTGCCTGCAGAGTTTCGTATGACAGCTTATAAAGCGATTCACGGAATCGGCCGTCCAAGAATAAGAACGAGAAGGATGATAGCCAATCGCTATTTTTGGAAAGGCATGAACCAAACATGTCTCTGTATGGGCAAAGGCATTCCTAGAGTGTCAGAGGTTCAAGGTTCAACGACACTATTTCACCCATTGGTACTTTTGAGAAAAGGTAAACGGCTCGAGCACGTGTGCATGTCGCTATTGTTGATCCATTATGTAACTGTAAAATTTTATTTATTTTATTTATTTATTTATTTATTAACATACAGTATGTTAAGAAAACCCTGTCCGACCCATAAGGATAATAAAGGTTAGGTAAACACATGACCAAATATAATATAAAATTTTACGTATTCATCATAGTACCAATACAAATGAATTTAGAAATAATCTTTTTTTCCCGCGAATTAATTCCAATTTCCCCGAAATTTGGTAATTTTTAAAAAGTGACAACACCGGTATTATTATGAGCGAATAGCGATGCGACCACGTGCCGCGTGTCCTGCCGCCCGCCCCCCGCTGGCGGCAGGCGAAGGGTGGTCAACGCACATTTATTAAGTTACCTCCTTTTGCGAAATAATATTTATTTTTTTTAGGGGGATTTTTTTTTAAGTTTAGCCCGGTTTTGTATGCATTAGTAGAATCAGTTATCGATACCTAACAACACCTTCACGGGTCGGACAGGGTTTTCTTAACATACTGTATACAGCCATCATTACAGGTAAACTTAACCTAATGCAATGGTTGTACCATTTAAATATATTTATATCTAACTATACACATACAATACAATACAATACATTACAATATGCACATACCCATCAAAAAAATAAAAATAAATTAGTAAGTGATCATGTGTATGCAACTCATGATCACTCACTTAATGCAATTCAAATACAACAGAATACATGGCCTTTGTGAACACACTAACTGAGCACGAAAATATATCGACCCGAGTGGACACCGTGTTGAGCACACGCAGCGTACGTGTCAGTGGCGCAAGTTGCAACAAGTTTGTGCGCGCATGCGGCACCACCAGGAGTGGCGGCCGTCTCCGTCGCCCTATGTATTCATCCGGGACACACAAATTTACCAGTGATAAAACGGCCTGATCATGAACCATGCCTCGAAGGATTTTAAATACATATAGGGCCAGGGTCACTTCTCTTCTAGCCTCCAAACTTTCATAGCCCACCATACGCAACACAAATGATGTAGGATAGAGAAGTGGGTATCCCGGATATACCCTATATTGCCTAAGGTACATAAATCTAAGAAATTTGTTTTGGATACGTTCCAACATTAACTTATATTTATACTCATGCGGTGACCATATTGCTGCATTGTGTTCTAGATGAGTTCTCACGAGAGCCCCGTTAACGCTAAAATGATTGTAAAATCCGATGTTTGCCGCAATAAAAAACCGAGGTAACGAAATGCTTTTTTACAAACATTTGTGATATGCTTACGAAAGGTCAAGTCGGCAGTAAACTGAACCCCCAAGTCTCTAACATCAGTTACGCATCGCAACGGCATCCCTTCCATATGGTAATCGTGTTGTTGTGGACTACGTGAGCGACTGAAAGTAAGTACGGAACATTTCGATACATTAAAATACAGTTTATTATCATGACTCCGTTTCACAACACCATCAATATCTCGCTGCAGTGTTTCATGATCGTCGTTCCACTCAACCACTCTGATTAATTTCATGTCATCAGCAAATAACAATGGCGTTGACTTAGTGACTACGCCTGGCAGGTCATTAATCATTAATATGAAAAGCAACGGCCCCAAATTACTGCCCTGGCTCACGCCTGACCAAGTAAAATATGGCTCGGAAAATCTTCCCCCACAGTCCACATACTGGCACCTATCCCGTAAATAACTCGCAAAGAATGCCAGAGTATGCGGCGTGCAACTCACGTCAGCTAGCTTCCTCAGGAGGATGTCATTATCAACAGTGTCAAATGCTTTTCTGTAATCAAAGTAGATGACATCCACCTGCAAGCCAGCATCTACCGCGGGTACCAGATTTGTCATCAGATTCAATAAATTGCATGTTGTCCCCCGCCCAGGGCGGAAGCCGTACTGTGCTTCGGACAACTGGGCGCTTATCTGAGGGTATATCGAACTGTGAATGGCCGCCTCAAACACCTTAGCCGGAGTACTTAGTACCGCCACGGGTCTATAGTCGCTTGGTCCTGAACCACCAGTACTCTTCGGTACTGGTACCACTCGTGTGAGTTTCCAGCAATCTGGAAACGTAGCCGTCTCAATGCAGGTATTAAATATGCACAGTTTTAATTATAGATATTTAATTTATAGATATTTAGTGACGATGTTAGATAGGGCCACGGGATGGCCCGAGGCACATCCAGTTAAGGACATAACAGCAGAAACTGTTGCTGAAATTATTTATTCAGGGCAGATCGTTAGGTTCGGGTGTCCACTAAGGATAACAACAGATCAAGGACGACAATTTGAGTCCAATCTATTCGCATTACTTTCAAAACGCATGGGTATCAGTAAGCTGAGAACTACTGCCTACCATTCACAATCAAATGGCGCAGTTGAGGAAACAATTAATTGGGTGAACGAATTACCCTCTGTACTGTTAGGATTAAGGGCTACGAGATGATACAAAGGTCAGCCCTGCAGAGTTGGTGTACGGCGAAGTGTTGCGTTTACCCGGAGATTTCTTTTCGCTGTCAAAGCTTGATTTCTCTGAGAACGATATATTTGTGCAAGAATTACGACAAAGGATCCGGTAAATATCATCCGCTCCGAGACGGGAGTTGAAACAAGGCCAAATATTTGTACATCCAGAATTATAGAACTGCAGTCAAGTTTTTGTACGTTGTGACAAAATTTCGAAGCCTATGACTGCACCATATTCTGATCCCTATCAAGTTTTAGAAAAATATGACAAATATTTCAAGATATTATTTATGTAATGGTTTAAAGGAAAATATAAGTATAGATCGACTTAAACCAGCCTTTGTAATAGAAAGTGACTCGTGTCAAGATTAATCTATTCCTAAAAAAGGAGAAACCTAAATAACGAAAGACATACAAGATCGGGTCGCATAATTAAACCGGTGGTTCGATTTTGCTCATGACCAGTACCTGTACGAAGTTACTCTTTAGTTACTGTAATTTGTGTGTAACTGTTTAGTTTTTATTAAGTACCTATTTAGAGGACAATTATTTAGTAGATCAATATTATTTAATGTAACCGTACGCAATTATATATTATAAAATTTATATTGTTTAATCACATAAAGTGAGCAGGTATGACATGTAATCATAATCCTGTATTACCTAGATAACTTATAAAAATAGACGCCGATTTTAAACATTATAAAATAAAAACGTGCAATTGTTTGTTAGTGATTTTTTTTCTTTTTATTTAAGGGGGAGCTATGTGCCTGCAGCACATTTGCTGTTTTAGTGTGAGGAGATCACAAGACTCACGTTACTCAATTTATGTGTATGTATGTGTCTCAAATATAAATAGTTATGCGTTTACGGGGTTTCATTGTAGAGTCCATGGTACACAACTTAAACTAATATAAGAGGACACAACACCAACAAAACTATGAATTATATATGCTCAAAAAATAATACACATTATTTTTTAATAATTATTCAATAAAAAAAATGTCACGGCAACACATACGTCAACAATTCAAAGTTATATTTTTGGATTTCATATTTTAACAAATATGAACCATAAATTAATTAATCAAAAAGCCGAACCGGAGATGACATGACAGTATATAATGTAGAGAAGATCAAAAACCGCAAGACAATGTGCACGCCCACCATCTTCGTGTTGAGGTTGAATTTTAATATTGTCTCTGGCTGATAATTTTTATAAAGAAAATTAATTCAAGTTGTAGAAGATAGATTCGGTAGACAAGAGAAAAGTGTTTTGTTGTTTTGTAACAGTTTGTAGTGTTACTACATATACATACACTACATATACTACATATGTAGTGTTGCTACATATACTTACACTTATGTATTTATATCATTCATTTCTGCAGGTCATAATACGCATTACAGTATTATGAGGCGCTGTTCTGATAACATTTTACTACACCAAGACTCGTTATTCAGCTTACAGACACGGTGCTCAAGTTCAAGCCTAAGTTTCAGCGACTTGGTGATATCTCAGCGTAAGAAGCTGTACCTATGCTGTGCTGTATTAATTTTCCTACTCAACACTACGCTATAATTTAATATATTTACATTTTACATTAATATTTTCATTGTTTTGACAGTTTTTGACAACGCTGTTGATTATGTCTCTATGACAAGCTTTTCTTCTAAATACTTGACAGCCTGCTATTTTTCTACCGGATTTGTTATCCGAACTCCTTTAAGTTATTTCATATTGCTTATAATTATTCAAATATTTAAATTTCATGAAAAAGCTGTTCTCCGAGGTTTCTTCGGATGCCCTCGCTGAGCAGTGTCAGTTTTGAAGTTTTTTTTTGAGAGTTTTCGGTCTGGCTACTATACTAGCTATATATATTAATTGTGATATTTTGCCTCCAGAGCCCTCCCAGGGGTACCCTCTTCTCCGGGGAGAGGGGAACCTCTTCTAGTGACCTCAGTGACAGGTCCTCACTGCTACTATTGCCTGGAGCCTCTTCTGTGCTGTTGTCGCTGTCGCTCTCACGTGCCTGTAGCCTGTAACAGGCCCTCGCTGTGTACTAATTCGCCGGAGCCGCCCTTCAGCTGCTGCCTTCGGTCCTTTGCCTCCGGAACCGCTCTTATTGCCGGAGCCGCTCCTCTCCTGCTGCTATCGGCCTCCGCCTCCGGAGCCGCTCTCCTGCAGCTGCCGGCCTTCGCCTCCGGAGCCGCTCTCCTGCAGCTGCCGGCCTTCGCCTCCGGAGCCGCTCTGCCGGTGCTGCCGGCCACTGCCGCCGGTGACGCTCCTAACGCCAGCGTCGCTCTGCCGGCATCCGCCGGTGAGGCCGCTCCACCGCTGCTGCTACGGGCCATCCGCCGCCGGGTCCGATCCTCCGCTGCCGGCCTTCTGCCAGCGTCTTCATTTGATATAACTTTCTTTTTTTTTCACCTCATTCATCACTCACATTCATTATCATTTTTATTTTTTTATCTTTACTTTTTATATTATTTTAATAAATTCTTTGTTCCCCCTCTCCTTTTCTTGTTTCTTTCCTGTCTAACACTACAATTTTTATAAAGAAAATTAATTCAAGTTTAGAAGATAGATTCGGTAGACAGGAGAAAAATGTTTTGTTGTTTTGTAACAGTTGTAAAAAATGCGGTCGAAAAGAATGGTTTGGTTTGGTTACTTATAGATACTGAAATTGTAATATGTGATGTGACAATGTGATTTTATAAAGAGTATTTTTATAGTCTTCTATTAAACAGTGAGAATAAACGAAGAATGAATTATATAGGATTTTATTTTTGAAGCACATACAACAGGATCCCAGAAGAGCTGCATCATATTTTTTTTTTCACATAATTACAACACTTCGGACTCGTTGCTCAGTTTCGCCTCGCCGCTACCGGTTTCCAGCGCCACTGTGCTGTGTGGTGACAGCGCTGTGAAGACCCCGGCCGCGGCAGTTGCGTCCAGCTTGAGCGACGAGTATTTCTGTCCACCGACGACGACGCCACCACCTCGCGGGGATGGGGAGGACGCCGGCCGCTGGACCGCTGAGGACCTCGAGGCCCATCGGCTTCTTACAGGGTCCCAGCTCCCGGCGGAAGTGTGCAACGCACGAGATAGACACAATCCATCAATGAAAATGTCATGCGCTCGTACTATGGGGCTAGTACATCCATGGGACCGATTAGGCATCCTCGGCACGTACTGCCTTACAGCAACCAACTAGCTCCATACCACGCTGCCAGAAACGCACCGCGTCCATATGACCTGAAACAAGCTCGTATTAATAGAGCCTTGAATAGAACAAGACCATTATTTATGCTATGAGTGAATTTAGTGATTCAGAAATCATTGTACCGATAATCGTGACAGCCAATGGCTTAATAGCCAAGAGCCTCGACCAACACCTCAGGAGGCTCTCTTTAGGCAACTGGATCAAGGGTATGATTTAGAAAGCGGTACTGCTGGACACGGCCCGCATCGTCACCGAGTTCCTCTCTCTGGAGGCTTGATCGCCGGTAGCTTGGACTCTGTTCCCGATATACCCGTGGGCTACTACTAATAATGGCAACACCAAGGTCAACTAATTATTTCGTCAAGCTCCTATTTATATTTTAATTTTAAATACATTTACAAGCAGTTTTCATCCATATAAGAAAATCAACAAGGAAAATTAATATCTCAACTATATACCCATTTATTTTAAACAATAAATGTGGAATAATGTGAAAATGAAATTCGAACCTTGGGGCACTCCAGATGTTGCCTCAAATGGTATAGTATCCCGCTATGTTTAAAATGATACAGTGAGCACCGCATTAAGAAGCATATATCACTTATAGTACATGGGTTTAATCACCATAGTGTATGAGCGGCACAAAAGAGTGGCATATTTCATGTAACTGGTCACTATAGTTACACATAATCACTGCTTTAGCAGCATATATCACATTCCCTTTACCTTACTCGTAAGATTGATCATGTTGAGGTTGAATTTTAATATTGTCTCTGGCTGATAATTTTTATAAAGAAAATTAATTCAAGTTGAGAAGACAGATTCGGTAGACAGGAGAAAAATGTTTTGTTGTTTTGTAATAGTTATAAAAAAGCGGTCGAAAAGAATGGTTTGGTTTGGTTACTTACAGATATTTTAATTATAAGGTGTGTGAACATAATGTGATTTTATAAAGAGTATTTTATTAAACATAAAATGAGAATAAACGAAGAATGAATTATATTGGATTTTATTTATTTTGAATCATATACAAGAGGATCCTAGAAGAGGTACCGCATTCCATTATATTTTTGACATATCTACAATAGGTTATGGGCCCAGAATGGGTGCAGCAGTAAGGTATCAATAGAAAATGTTTTCAAAGCCCTGAAGAATTACATTCGGAAAATCATGTGTTAAAATTTTAATCAAAAATGGCGGACGAGTTATCAAAATTAGATACAAATACGGACTATATAATTTGGAAAAAGAAACTAAAATTATTCTTATATTCAAAAGGCCTAAATTGTGTACTAGAAAATTTGGATGAGAAAGAAAAAGATAAAAGGGATTTTAACAGCAAAGATGCAAAAGCCAAATATATCATTATCAATTCAGTCAATGCAAAATATATAGGAAGAATAATTGACAGTGAAACAACAAAAAATGTTATAAGAACTCTCGATCAAATATTTCTAGGACATATAGAGACGCAACAATGTCACTTATTACAAGATTTTTATAACTACAAATTTAAAAAGAATGACATATTTGAAGATATTAAGAACTAGACTAACTAAGAGATTTAATGAACATTGTGTCATCCATTAAAAGTACAGGTTTGGAATTAAGTGAAATGGCAGTTATGTCAAAAATTCTGTGTGCTCTGCCGAAAGAGTAGTCAAATTTTAGAACGGTATGGGAGTCCACAAATGCAAACGAGAAGAATATGACAAATTTGACATCGAGAATACAATTAGAATAAAAAATAAAAAAAAATACAGTGAAAATGTACAAACAGAAGGTGAAACATTTCTAGCAATTAAAACATGCTTCAGTTGCGGTAGAAAGGGACATATTGCTAAATTCTGCAGATCTTTACAAGGAAAAGGAGGAAATAACACAGTAACCTGCTTTAAATGCTTAAAAAATGGACACAAAAGCACAGAATGCACAGAAAAATATAGTTGTATGTTCTGCAAAATTAATACACATTACACTAAATTTTGTTTAGGAAAATCACAATTTTGGGTTAGTTATTGTAATAAAGAAAACAAAACAATAGAATTCATATTACTCGGGAGTAAATAGTCAAATAATTAACTCTTATAAAATTTCAACAGCAGATGGTAACACGCATATTATTAATACAAAAGGAAAGTTATATGCAAATATCAAACAAGTTCTCATAACATATTCAATGATGTGTTACCAGTCCCGAAATTAAAGAAAAATTTAATATCAATATCAAAAATAGCTGATAATTATAAAATTGTATTTTTCAGAAACAGTTGTAAAATCTATGAACAAGTTGGCAGCTGCTTACTTACTGGAGAGTTAAGAGGTGACGGACTGTATTATGCAGAGCTGTTGACTATAACCAAACAAAAGCAAGTAAAAGTAGTATAAATAAAAGATGCAGAGCTGTTGACTAACCAAACAAAAACAAGTAAAAGTAGTATGAAGAAAAGCTTAATAAAGGTAGTGAATTCTAGGCACATCATCACAAAAAATCAGTCAAGAGACAATATTAAAATTCTACCTCAACGGTAGAATTTTAATATTGTCTCTTGACTGATTTTTTTTATTAAGAAATTAAATAAATTCAAGTTTATTAGATAAATTCGACAGAAAGAAGAAAAATGTTTAGTAGAAATGTATAGTTGTAAAAATGTTGTCACAACGAATAGTTTGAATTGTATGTGAAAAGAAATTAACAAGATCTTGTTTGGGACATCATGTGAGAATAAAAGAAAGAACGGATTATATTTTATTTATTTTTGAAGCTATTACCACAGGATTCCAAGAGGTACTGCATCCTTTTAAATATTTTTTAAGTAAGTAGTTGCTTTCGGGAAGCTACGTAGAATCTTCTGTGTCTCAAGACAAAAGTCTTCAACCAGTGAGTGTTGCTAGTGACGACCATCGTATGATCATAGATGATAGAAATATATGATGATTACAAATATCAACATCTATTCAGACTAAATGGAGATGACATGCCACAAATAAAAGATGAACTCATCCTTGCATGAACTTTCAACTTCTGATTCTCATGTCTATTGCGGCTTTTACTCAGCAGCTTTAGCTAGGAATGTAAAGAATGAGATCGCAGAGATAGCTCTAGCAACTACAGATGTGTCTGTTGTTTCGGCAAGTAACTTGGCACAACAGGAGGATTTCCAGAAGTCTACAGAATACGCTGCCGCAAGAAATCGCGGTACGGCGGACAGAGTCCGGCGGGATCTCATGGCGACATGGAATGTGTGATTGTCGCAATCCAATGCTGGCTACGCCACAATAACGGCGGTAATTAATCTTTTCGAGTGGCTGGAGGCGCCATGGCGCTCTCACCTTCCGCCTGACGCAGTTCCTCACCGGATACTTCTGGGCACCATTGGTACCAGGCACCAGTTCATTTCTCTACAACCGAACTAGCAGAACTGAACTGACACCGTTCGGCAATATTGCTGCGGCGACCTTGCTGCGGCGACATTTTAGCGCAAGACCACAGTGTGCGTTGACCATATTTTTGTTGAGACTTTTTCCAATTAAACAACACTTATCGTTACAAAACATTGTTGAGACAACGCGACAGTCACTATGACAATTTTTTCTTTGCTTGCTCTGATTTTTTGTACAAAGATTCTTTACTTAAAAACATGTTCGCATATCCAAAATGTAACATTGTATATCAATAAAAAAAATTGATAAATACAGGACGTACAAAAATCCTGCAAATTTTGAAAATGATAAATAAATAGGGTTTGCATCGATCGGAACAGAAAGATCAAGATCATCATCAACCTTCCATCGTCACACTGCTGGGCACAGGTCTCCTCTCATACAGAGAAGGATTGAGCGTAATCACCACGCTTGCTCAATGCGGGTTGGCGATTTCAGATTTAAAGTCCAGGTTTCATCAAGATGTTTTCTTTCACCTTCAGTCATTGATGTCCAAGATATACTTAGAAAGTACATATAACTTTAGAAAAGTTACATTGGTACTTGCCTGACCTGGAATCGAACCCGCACACTCATACTTGAGATACTGCTGTTTTAACCACTAGGCCACCAGACTTATAAGATCTAGATAACATATCAAAACTTATTACAATGTGTATGGATTCGAACAGGATGTTAATTTGGCTTCGTAAGAAAACTAACCAGTAACTGCTACAGGAATCAGGGGCAGCACGTACATCACAATTACGCGCGTATAGATGAAGTCACTAGAATGTAGATAGTACCTAAATATGGTGACGGGGACACGTGTCCACACAGAAGGGTGCAAGCTGAAACCACAAGCTAAGCGCAGATAAGTTCACCTAACAACGATCAGTTCAGGTTGTAGTGATCATTCGTTGATATCTTTATCAATAATCAGCTTGGTCAAACAGTGAGAGTAGGAAATTACTCTCACAAACTGCAACCCTGTGAACGCTGTCTGCAGGATCGGTAGACTTGCCTATCTACGGTGAGATTCGTGCCAATCGACTGCATGGCTGGTGAGAGAAGAGTCGCTAACAATCATCATCGACGAAAAAAGCAAACGTTGTATTCGCCTTCTAGGAACAATAGTCTAATCTCTACCAAAGTCCACAAAATCGACCAATCCTAATAGCGTGATCTATAGCTTGGCTATAAAGTCGTGAAAATGGATCTTTTTGAAACTAACAATTTTAAAAGTATTGCAACACACAAGTAGGGCAACACTAAATCTTAGTAATTACAAGTACATCGAAATATGAGAAAAATAAACAGGGTTCTCGCTCGGGCGGAGCTCGGGAAATTATTTTTAAAGTTTATCATAAATGTTTGTTAGTACACTAAGCTGAACAAATTTTATCAAATATGAATGATATTTATGTTTAAACAGTTGCTAAAACAGGTATGTAATCATGTTACTAGTATTGAACTTCTATTCAATTACTGTATGCATCTTACAGTCACTAAATAATATTTACCTTGAAATATAGAAAAGTCAATATTAAACGTTGCCACGGTTATATAGGAAAAGTCCACGGATGCAACTGTGCTCGCGCCAGCGCATCACGCTGTTGCTGGCATGCACTGCATTCTCGGCACAAAGTTTCAACTTCATTGTCCAATTGTGGCCAGTAAATATAGTTTCGAGCTAGATTTTTCATTTTGACTACCCCTAAGTTTCTCTCATGTAATTCCTGTAGAATTCGTTGCCTAAGTACGTTTGGAATGACCACTCTGTGATTGTATAATATACGCTGTCTGTCAATAGTAAGGCTGTCCTTACGATAGAAATATTATAAGGCCTTTCTTCACTTCGATTTACTATTGCTAGCCAGCCATTCATAATATAATTATAGATATTTTTAAGAACCGCATCTTCCTGTGTTTTAATCGAAACGTTTTTTGCTTCAATAGGAATCGATTGTTCTACGTAATTAATATATGACACCGTATCCTGTTCGTTTTTTATTTTACGTTCATACGGCAGTGGCAAGCGTGATATTGCGTCCACGTTTAATTTATCTTTGAACTTTATAAATTTTATAGTGAAGTCATAGGCTGCTAACTTTGTCGCATACCTTTGTGACCGGTTTGCTGCAGTTTGCGGCAAAATGAACTTTGAACCAAAAATGAATGTCAAGGGGTTTTTTTTCTAATTGGGACAAAACCAGCCACACACTTTCCCACCCACTGCAACTCCTGAAAGTCAGAATCAACAGTGGAGACCGCTAGAAAAACACCAAGCAATGAAGCTCGACGAGTCCCGGAGAAACGATTCAACCGTCTTGGGTCCTGCAACGAAATTAATCAGAAAAGAATAGCGGAGGAGTAAGAAAAAAGATATTTTTTCTACTTCCTTCCATAACAAGCAGGAGACAGAACAGAACTAGGCCAATCGGCACAAAGGGACATTATTGCAACTGGGAGAAGCCCAGATTGCCAAACACCACGGAATTAAAAAAGTTAATGGGTCCTAAGTAGGTATGTGCTGTTACAATTTATTACAATAATAGGTATGGCAAAAGCGCCTGAACGCACGGAAATTGGTTCCTACAAGGTCCGTATACTAAACGACTCCGGATGTAACTTGTACACTATCCAACATAATATTGCGTTCATTCTGCCAAAGAATACACTCCCACAAGATGTGATGTGCGGACTGTTCAAATTCACAGTTCGATGTAGAACACTGACACAAAGGCGAAGGAACAAGTTTAAAAGAATACAGTTTGCTTTTATAGTTGCCATGACCTGTGCGAAATTGGGCAACGCAGTGGTTGACCACTGCGTTGCCTTCAGCCATGTCTTAGCCAGCCGATCGCCAACGGGTGGAAAGAATAAGATGGAATTATGCCACCTACTTTGCCATTCGGATAAGAGGTCCTCCCAACTTCAGTCTGATGTTTAAATAATCTAGAAATTCTATTAAAGTCGCGTTGTGTAACAAAATTAGTGTCCATGGCCTCCCCCCTCGCGGAATAGTACATGGAAGCGTGTCGCTCTACTTCAAGATCGACTGGAAGTACACCTGCCAGTACCGGTAAGGCTTCACTGTACTGACTAATGCCAAACGTTGGCTTTGAAGCAGCTTACGTCGTGCCGCTCTGGTCGCTGGCCCTATCGGCCCAAACAGGTGCACCGTAGCACATCCGAAGTAGGTAGCTCCAAATATAGTTTTTACAGTTAGGAATGATAGACCCCAGGTTGCTTTAGATATTCTAGTTAGGGCATAAAAGTTCCTTTTAGCTTTTTCGCCAACTATTTTTATATGTTCGACAAATGAAAAATTCCTTTCTAAGACCATACCAAGGTAGCATACGGATTGCTGTTTTTTAACGGGACCGTTATTAAATTTAATAGAAGGTAATGATTTAAGATTACCTTTTAGTAGAAGTTGATAGGTTTTATGCGGCGCAAACGCTAGGCGGTTATGATCACCCCACTGAGATATTAAATTTAGGCAAGTATTGGCCAAGTTCTCAAGTCCAGCTCGGGTACTTGACTGAATGAGCAGTAGGCCATCGTCCGCGTAACCAGTAAGAGAACAGCCGCAAGGAAGCGGGGTCGCGAGGAAGTCATCAAAACCAAAATTCCACAAATAAGGACCGACAACTGAACCCTGAGGACAGCCCATGGTTAGTGTTTTAGTACTAGAAAAATGACCGAGCCTTAAGTACAGCGGAACCGTTTATAAAGTACGAGTAAACGAAATTATATATGTTTCTATAGCAACCGCGGGTTTTTAATTTTAACAACAGCATAGGCCACCAGGCGTTATCAAAAGCCCCAGAAATATCCAGGAAGATCCCAATTACGTACTTGTTTTCAGATTAGTTAACGGTTCTTCTGACAGAAAGCGCCGTGTCGACTGTAGATTTACCTATGGTGAAGGCATGTTGATTACTATGAAATTTTGGACCGTTCGGTAGTAAACGTGGAACGATGAGGCGCTCAAGAAGTTTCCCCAAAGATGGTAGAAGTGTGATAGCACGATATGATATGACTTCGGATCATCCGGTGGTTTGTCACCACATTTATCAACGATTTTCCGCAACAAGTTACCCTTAGATTTTTCCGCAACAAGTTACCCTTAGATTTTTCCACTGATACTTTGTAGCGTGACTTGGCAACTCATTTAAAGCGAACGTAAGAAGATATCCAGTAATCTTTCGGCTCTTGAGTTTATTTAACTGTCTACGTGCTCTGCGATATCTTTTACGCTGTTCAACTAAATAATCACTCCACCAGTCACATCTACGAATATTGGTCATAGATCCGCGACCAATGGCGATGTCAGCACAGTAGGTAAAGGTTTCTGACATAATGTCAGCACTTTCTTCGGCTGACAGCCTGTCACGAGTGAAGTCTTTGGCGTGACACGCTAAACGCGAGCCAAAAAATTTGCAGTTCGCGCCCTTACATCCATCTCACATAAATTGTTACCTTGCCTTATATGAATTTATGGTAAAGCAATAAAGATATCGTTATATATCTGAAATTACCAAAAATATGAGATGGACCCTGAATATAACCAGGAACAAATTCGTACACGGTCAGGCGATGATCACTACAAGACGCGTCCGGTAGGACACGCCACCTATCCAAACGTACGTCCGCACTTGAAAGTGTGATTACAATGTGTGGCCATTACAATGGCCCATTTGGCTGCAAAAAGTAGGTGGTGCATCAGGGGTATTATGAATCGATAGGTTCATCTCAGCAATGAAATCTTCAACAGCGCAGCGTCGTTCGGTATCGGTGGTCCGAACCTTGCCATACCACAGAAACGATGACGCGTTGACATCCGCGCCAACGATAACTTTGCAGCCCGCTCAACATTTTTTTTTTATTTTCATTATAATTATTTTGTATGATAAACTCAATGTGTTTAAGAATATGTGCACTATGCTTCCATATAGCTTACGAAGCCCCTATGCTTCATATAAAGATAGCAGAATCCAACTAAAGCTATTAACCCTAGACTTATCCTTTCTGTACAATATCGTTAATAATGGCGTTAGACTGTCGCAGATTTACTGAGCAGTATTCAAATTAAAGTTACTACCAGAATCTTACGCCACCCATAACCCTTATTTAAGGCTCCACAACATCGCACTAATCTTGGTACACATTCGCCAATTTATAGAATGAGCCATCGATATAATTATAATGACTAAAACTTCAGCAGACATCGACATCTTCTCAAATACTCTTACTACATATAAATCTTTCAAGTTTTGAAAACTTGAATGACATAAATATGTAAACATGCGCAAGAATCGTAGTAACATTTGCATGAACTATAAATATTTAATGTAATTCATTGTCAAACAATTAATTTAATATAATTTTGTATTATTGTATTTCCATTGTCTATAGTAATTTTGTTTGATTGTTTTACTTTCTTCTCAAGTTAACTTTATTTCATTATCATTATTTGACATAATTCAGAAAATGCTTGTTACTGTTTTTTTTTAACAAATTTTATTATTGTGTCGTGATGGAATTTTTTGTTTAATATAATTTTGTTGTCATTGTCTTAAAATTTAATTTAATATAACATTATTTTAAAAATTTAATTTGATACAACGTTAACAATTTGTATTCATGCTGTTATATTATTATTTGCATGCTGTGACTTCTTATAAGTGGAGAAGCACAAGGTCATCTCCTGTTATTTATATTTCCTAGCATTTAAGGGGTTTTCTCTGTTAGAAGTCCAAATAAATAAATAAATAAATGTTTTAAAATCATTCAAATCCCGTCTAACTCTCTCTCTTCTATCTTCGCTTTAATTGATCCTGTCCTGTTTTCACCAAGAATCCACTTTCTGTCACCCCATTCACGTATCATCCCATATACTCTTTCACCTCCTCTACAATTACAGCACTACCAGTCATTTTCATGTATAAATATAGTTTATTTGTTAGAAATTATCTCCCCCCCGCTCAGCGCTCGCCCTGAGCGCACGTGCTCCCGCGCCTACGCCGCGAACCCCGTGCCGCTCCGTCGCGCTCGCTAGCACTCTACGTGCTTTTTAGCATACCCGCCGCGTCCTCGCGTGCCTCACTGCCGCGATTACCGCGCCGTACAGTCGCACTACCTGCGCCGCAGCCCCGCCGCGCTTGCTTGGCAGCCACCTCAGCGCCACTCGCTAGCCCCGCCGCGAACTCTCGCTCTCGCTCCGCTCCCGATCGATCCCTGCACCGACCCGCCGCGTCCGTGTGCTCCGCCGCGAATCTCCTGACGCTCCGTCGCGCCGCGTCTATCGCTAATCGTCGCGCTCGCTAAGCCGCATCGCCGCGTTCTCGTGCTGCGCCGCCGGACTCGAAAGAGTCCGTTAGTGTTGTGTGTGAGTGTGAGTAAGTGCGGTGTAGCGACGCGTCGAGTAGTGCACCGGAGCTAGGCCACCGAGACCAATAAGGTTAGTAGGGTTAGGCACACACCTCCCTGTCCGGCGACAGGGAGGGTACACACCCTCCGGGCCTTCAACCCGGAGGACTAGGCATGGACTCCCAATACCAGGAGGCGCTTCTCGCCTTACTAAAAGAGGTGATCCTCCAGGAACCCTCGGTCCGCGCCAAATATGGCGACAGGTTAGCTGTCCTCCAACAGCTAGCCCCCTCCCCCCAGCCCGATGCCGTCCCAGCCGAAACCGAGGTGTCCATGGACACCGAAGTCTTCTCGGCCAAACGCCCCAACCCCATCTCCTCGGACTCCTCCGAGGAATCAACCCCGCCCACCCAGGCGTCAGACGACGACGACGAACCAGACTTTAAGGTCGTCGCCCTCAAGAGGAGGAGGAAGAAATCCTCCTCCTCCATCCAAGCCCCCAAATTGGTGGCTGCCGAGTCGGCCAGCGGCCGTCCCAGCCCCTCACCCGCCCTCCCTAAAGGGGCTGACGCCCCTCGTGCCGCGTCACCCAAATCCACCCCCTCGGCCCCACGTGCGGCCTCCAAAATCCCCCCTCCCCCGCCTGTCTTCATCCAAGACAAGGCGAAGTGGCCCTCAGTGTCCGGCTGGTGCACGGAACACAAAATAGCATTCACGAATGCTAAGTCCACTCAGACGGGGATTAAAGTCTCAGTCCCGTCAGCCAGGGACTTCCGTGAGCTAACAAAGCTCCTTCGCCAAAGAGGTGTGGCCTTCCACACCTACTCCCTCCCTGAGGATCGTCTCACACGTGTGGTGATCCGAAGGATCCCAAAGGAGATCCCCACTGAAGAGATCAAAGCTGATCTCATTGCACAGGGGATCCCAATCAAGGAAGTTCACCGCATGCACAAGGCACGCGGAAAAGGGGCGGCGTATGACATGATCCTAGTGATCAGTCACCCCGTCGAGGGAGTCACCCACCACCCTTTATTCCTGATTAAGAGCATCTGCTCTCTATCAGGCATAATAATCGAGAAGCCGCATAAAAGCGGCACCGTTGGCCAATGCCATAGGTGCCAACTGTACGGCCACTCTCAGGCACACTGCCACGCCAAGCCCAGGTGCGTCAAGTGCCTAGGCGACCACGGCACAGCAGAGTGCCCACGGCCCAAGGACCGCGCGCTCTGCACCGAGCCACCAAGCTGTGTCCTATGCGGCACGACCGGCCACACGGCCAACTACCGTGGGTGCCCCAAGGCCCCCAAGTCATCATCCCCTAAACTGGCGAAGCGCGCGAGCGCTCGCCAGCAAAGGGAGGCCCCAGCAGGCCAGACCCAGCCCCCGGTGGCTTTGAGCCCCCAGAGACCTAGTCCCTGGAACGCCTTAAACCACCAGAAGGCCTTCCCGGCCTTAGTGGCGGCCGCCCCCACGACCCCTCAATCCACCCCCGCATGGAAGGACAAGGATCCTCGCATCCGACCTTCCACGGCCCAAAAGGTGGCAACAACTGCTGCTGCGGCGACAACAACCCCCGCACGCACAACCCCCGCAACAACCACCGGAAGCAACCCCCTTGACGCATTCAACGTCATCTCGGGGACCTTCCTCATTTTCATGTCCCCCCGTGCCAGGCAAATGGCAAAAGAACTCTTGGCTGCCAGATCTGCTGGCAACCTTGAGGCCGTGATAGGCATCTACAATGCCTACCCTGAAATTACCCAGGCCCTGTCCTCCATCGCATCCAATTAATGGATTGCAGGGGCAGCAAACGAACCAAGCCCCGATCCCTGAAACTGGTGCACTTCAATGCCGATGGCATTAGAGATCAGAAATTAGAGATCTCAACATTCCTTCGTGAGCACCAGATAGATATCTTCCTCGCCCAAGAGACCTTCCTCAAGCCTAGCCACCGCACACCTCTGATCGCGAACTACCGCGTAGTTCGCAACGACAGGTTGCGTTGTCACAAAGGCGGTACCCTTATTTATTTCAAAAGGGCTCTACATTGCATCCCAATGGACCCCCCACCCCTCTCACGACTCGAAGTGTCAATGTGCCGCCTCGGCATGACAGGCCACCAACCTATCACATTAGTGTCGGCCTACCTCCCTCCCAGTTCCTCTGCAGAGAATCATCAACTCTTAGCAGACGACATCGCCCTACTTCTGGGGTTGAGCGACTCCGTGATAATAGCGGGCGACCTCAACGCCAAACACACCGCCTGGAATAGCACCAGGACCAACTCCAGAGGCAGACTCTTGTTTGACCTCTCTACCCGAATGAACTTCGACGTCGTGGGACCTATGACCCCCACCCATTTCCCCTACGACCCCGATCACACCCCGGACGTCCTTGACGTGGCGCTCCTAAAGAACGTCAACCTACGGTTAGACTCTATAGAAGCGCTACTAGAGCTATCGTCCGATCATCGACCAGTCGTTATCAGACTGGCTCCCCGCACTGGCCTCTCTGACCCAGGTCAGGAACCCCCTACGAAGGTGGTAACGGACTGGAGGAAAGTAAGCGATCGGCTGAAATCCTCCACATCCCCCCACCTGGACTCCATACCTGCACGCCTGGACTCTATCGCGGACACGACGACCGCGATCGACTCGTTCACGGATCACGTACAGTCAGTCCTGAACGACTGTTCAAGGGAGGTAACAGCGACAGAAGACTGTCGCTGGAAACTTCCCACTGACTTGCGTGAACTCCTGACCGAGAAGAACGCGGCTGTCCGTGCCTACAGCAGCTTCCCCTGCGCGGCCAACAAAGCCCATATGCGCTATTTACAGAGAACTGTAAAAAGACGCATATCGGAGTGGCGTGAAGCCGGCTGGGATAAGATGCTGGACGAGTTAGAGCCCACCCATCTAGCCTTCTGGGAACTTCAGAGGAAGTTAAAATCCAAAGAAGTTGTCACCATGCCTCCTCTGGTTCGCCCCGACAATACCATCGCCTTCGACGACGATGAAAAGGCTGAATGCCTTGCCTCCTGCCTCGAAGCCCAGTGCTCCCCCAGCCTCCTACCAGTAGACCAAGCCCACCTCCTAGAGGTCGACGCTGAAGTAGAACGTAGGACCTCCCTCCCGCCCGTTGACGACCCGGATGATCCCCTGCCTCCCATCACTCCAGATGAAGTGCAGGACATCATCAAAGGCCTTCAACCCAAAAAAGCACCCGGATCAGACGGTATCACCAACAGAGTGGTCCGTCTCCTCCCAGCCCACCTAGTCCTCCTCCTGACCACCATCTTCAATGGTGCAATGGGGAATAACATTTTCCCACAAACGTGGAAAGAAGCCACTGTGATTGGCATTCCCAAGCCCGGCAAGCCCAAAGCCGAACCAACCAGTTACCGTCCCATCAGCTTGCTGAAAGTTCTCGGCAAAATCTATGAGAGGCTTATTTATAAGCGTCTCAGAGCTTACGCCGAGAACAAGGGCCTCATTCCCAATGAGCAATTCGGGTTCCGATCCCAACACTCTTGTCCACAACAAATCCTACGCATCACTGAACATATCCACGCAGGGTTCATGCGTGGTATGTACACAGGCGTAGTCTACTTCGATATAGCGAAAGCGTTTGACAAAGTCTGGCACAACGGCTTAATCTATAAGCTGTACAAACTCGGAGTGCCCGACCGTCTCGTTCTCATCTTACGGGACTTCCTGTCAAACCGCACCTTCCGCTACAAAATCGAAGGAGCACACTCCTCCCCCCGCCCCATCCGTGCAGGTGTTCCCCAGGGCTCCGTGCTAGCCCCCCTTATTTTCACGCTGTACACAAGCGATATCCCGAAAGGTGGTAAGGCCCAAGTCGCTCTGTTCGCAGACGACACCGCCATCTACTGCTCGGGACTCAGCCCTGACCGAATTCGACACCATCTCCAAACCGCAGTCAACAAACTGGCTGACTGGTTCAAGAAATGGAGGATCGAAGTTAACCCCCAAAAAAGTCAAGCGGTACTCCACACGAAGCCGCGACTAAACGTCCCCACCCCACGACCCATCACCATGTCTGGCGAGCTGATCCCCTGGGGGAAGCAAGCCAAATATCTTGGTGTGATCCTCGACCGCAACCTCAACTTCTCAGAGCACATTAAGGCGGTCCGCTCACGCGCCGCCTACGCTCTGGGACGACTCCACCCCGTCCTCAACCCGCGTAGCAAACTGTCGCTCAAGTGCAAAATGCGCTTGTACACAGCGTGCATACGCCCGATTATGACATACGCTTGTCCTGTCTTCGCACACGCCAAGCCGCGTCATATCCATAGGATGCAAGTAGTCCAAAACCGTTTCTTGCGTAAAGCCACAAACGCCCCTTGGTTCGTCCGTAATGAGATCCTCCACCTAGATCTCAAAATCCCCACCATTCAGCAAGTCATGAAGCGTCTTTCCAAACGCTTCTTTGACACTGCCTCCAAGCACCGCAATCCCCTGATAGTAGCGGCTGCTAATTACACCCCCTCCACCATCTCCAAGGTTCGCCGCCCAAGGCATGCTCTCAAAGACCCAGATGACCCAATAACGCTCCTCCAAGAGGCCAATAGGGCCACCAGCACACTCACAAAACACAGACCGACCTACCGACCTCGCCGCCGAGGTCCATCGCGACGCGTTCAACGTAGCAGCCCCCTCCCCCGTCCCTCGTCCGATGAAGGCCAGCCCGCGCCGCAGCTGAGCCAGTAAACATAACTTCCCAACCATGACCTCGGAGTTTATTTCGGTCGTTTCTTCTCAGAGCTAGTCTAGGAAACGCCGCGGTCATCAAACCGAAATAAAATCAAAATTCGATCCAGCCATCCCTTGCTGTTCACTCCAGCGACGCCCTAAGCCGAGGTTCGTACCCCACAGGGGGTGCCCTTAGTGCGCAGTCGCTTAGATTTTAATAGCCCTGGCTGGAGGCTTTCAATTCATTTAAGGCATCCACAGGAAAGTCCGGTTAAGTAGTCACGGCCTCTCAAGGTCAACTACGAGATGCCATATCAAAAAAAAAAAAAAAAAAAGAAATTATCTTCTTATACGACATTTTTTTTAAATTTTGTCCAATAGATGTGAGTTGTCGTAGGAAATTCTTCGAATGGAAAAATAATTAAATTCAAGGTATGTATCGACGGCTCCTACGTACAAAAAAAGGTCAAGTCAAAAACCGAGGTTTACATTTGTGTTCAACACGCTATGGAAATAATTCTATGACCAATAATAAATATTTTCTTTCTGCAATATTTTAACAATTTTAAGAGCTTAATAATGCTATTTACACATGTATTAATTTTTACGTTTTCTTGAAATGATAGATGACCGTTTCTACGCCATTAATAAAATAGAAGTATGTCAGTCATGTCTATGATACCTTTTTATACGTAGGAAATAAAAAACACTATGATGTAGAATTTAAATAATGTTTTAAGAAAATGTAGGATTATATTACTGTTTTTAAATCAATACGTAAAACATCCTGAAATCATCACCCATGGATATAAAATAATAAAGACATGTTTTTTAAAATTATCAGGTCTGCGCTTTATTAATTATTTTATTTATTAATTATTATTTTATTTATAAATTCATCTTTATTTATTATTAAAAAAACAATCTTCTTAGCATCTAAATAATACGTACCCATAGGCTCACTGAAATATGAACCAAACATAATAAATCACCGTTGTCTAATATTAGTAATAATTGTCAATTTTAGTTTTAAGTATGTGGCTCAGCTTCATCATGTCTACCAATGCATTTGGTACTTAGTATTTTCTTACCATCACAGTTTTATTCAGTAGGTACCTTAGCTTCCTAACAGTCTAATAAGTAAATTTTAATAATCGTCCCAGCATTGTTTGAGTACCTATATATATGCCTCATCTTTAACACCTAATTGGTATCATTTAACAATCATCATAGCTTTATTCAGACTGATTCATGTTATTACTAATAAAGTTCCCTTAGTAGTTAAATAACAATTAACAAAATTTATAAAAAAAGTAAAGATAAATTTAATAATCTTCTTCGTCATTGTCCTGTTCTTCCTTACTATGCTTAAGGTAACTATAGAAGTTATGATACTTTTTTTTTGGGACAAAACCCGCCACACTTTTCCCACCCAATGCAACTCCTAAAGCCAGAATCAACAGTGGAGACCGCCAGAAAAACGCCGAGCAATGAAGCTCGACGAGTCCCGGAGAAACGATTCAACTGTCTTGGGTCCCGCAATGAAATTAATCAGAAGAGAATAGCGGAGGAGTAAGAAAAAAAGATATTTTTCCACTTCCCTCCATATAAGTTATGATACTTATTTAGAATAATCAATGTATCACATAAACTAATTAGGTCTCTATATTTAACTTCAGCGATAGGAATAGGATTATTGTACATTTTTTCTAGATGTGTTTCTTGTTCCTTCTTTTTCCTCCCTTGTAGTCAATTTCAAATCATTGCTACAGTTAAGTTTTCTTAAATTTTCTTAAGAAAAGTCGTACTTAAAATCTATTATGTTTGGATTATTGCCTTGCACTTTAATTCTCTTACCTTATTCCAAGAATTTTTCTCTGAATTTGTATCTTTTAACCAGTTTTTAGTATGCAGCCAAGCTTCAAAATCCAAGGTTTAAGTCTTGGTCTACTTCTACAACTGTATATGGCGGACTATTCTGTTTAGGCCAACAAACCAGGGTGTACAATTCATCTGGTGTGTAAATTAGTTTATTTTTTGATGTTCGCTCTATTAATGTGTGAGCGCTATCCTGCCTCATTTTGAGTGTGGTGTAGCTTTTCTGGGAATCGATGGGACACATTTACCTTAAATCTATCGCTCGCATATAAGTACATAAAAAAACAATACGATTGCGGTTCTGACCAGCACAGTTGTCTGATCGGAATCTAAAATCTTTTAAACCAGGTTTAACCTTGTTATCAACAAAAGAAAACAAACAACTAGCCACTTCATTGGCGCCACGTTTAGCAACTGTTTCATCCCACATGTAACACGTAGCTATAATCTATAATCCGGCGTCAAAAACAGTAAAATTATGCAGATAATTTTCTTTTATAATACAGCACACTAATTTTGCCACGTGGATTTTTTGAAAGTCAAACATCGCTGTGCAAATATTGGAAGGATTTGATTAAGCTTCAATTTTGTCAACATTTTTCAATTCCCTGGCAAGTTTTTTGTTATCAATGTGACTTGTTTTTCAGTTTATCATCATAAGTTGGCGAGGTGTTATTTTTTATTGCATGGCACATGTGTGCTGTTGGTTGATTTACATTGATTGATTGATTGATTGGAGGTGATAAGAAAACCTATAACTAAATAACACACCTATAAATCTAAACTGCATCAAAATATTAATATTGGTTCATCACACGAACAAGGAAGCAACGACTTGTCACGTTCGGGGAACTCCCGTAAACAGTGATAAGTCTGACAAGACCGCGTTCGAGTGGCACGCATTTTAAAACACCGTACAAAAAGATATGTATAGATGTCCGCATCTACGACATTTATTCGTTGTATTTATAATTCTTGTCATTTTATACGATTTGTAAAACTATGTAAATAAATAAATTTTAAAACAAATTATATGTCAGTATGTACGCATGGGTAATCTAAAGTCAATAATACAATAATAAAAAAAATGCTATTTTCGACATATCTTTATATACGTAGGGACCGTCGGTATATTGTGTGGTTATCTCAACTCAACCACCCAGTTAGTTTTTCGCAACAATTCAGTTGCAAGTTTCTCTTGAATTACGCACATTAAATACCAATTGGACCGAATATCCGGCTATGATAGGTTCAGTCCAGTCTCACACAAAGCCCCGGGCTATTAGTGATCTTGCTCATCCCATTTCCGGCTTGATGCTTTCAAACTATATTAATACTCATTTTTTGGATTTCGGCGAATCAGAATATATCATGCTATTTTTTACCCAGATAGTTTCATTTGGAACATTTATCTGAGACGACGAAACATAATTGGCCCTTTTAGTAGGTTTCGTTTATGAACGAAACCTACTCGTAACTAAACAACAAAATTGAATTCGTAATGTAAGCACCAAAGAGCAAACAGTAAAAAGGAAGTCGCCTTTATCAAATCAAAACAATATCAGAACAGCTTTCATGTACGCATTCAAACATCACATAAACATCTTATAACTAACCTCATTAATATTAATTCGTTCCAACTCATGTCTTATTCATTGAGCGGCATCCACTTTATCTTTGAAGAGTTTGCTTACTTGTTTCACTTTGCATACAACCCTGTTTAAACTAGGTTTCAGATGTGATAGCTTAGTTAAGGATGCTCAACTTTTCATACAGTCAACACCATACCGATTGAAGTTAGATCGGTCGAAGAGGAAAGAAGTTTGGAGATTTGAATTATAGTCAAGTATTTGATTAATTTGACAAATTCAAAAGCATACAATCACAAAGAAATGTAAATTTCATGCTGTTCAGATTATAACTGATTATAATTTATAACGTATCCTACAAAGATTGGAGACTATTCGTTGACAATTACGTATACCTGGGACAAACTATTGAATTAGGTAGGTTGTCCAACTCCTAGAAAGATGTCAATCGTCGAATCCAACTCAATTGGGCTGCTTTCGGGAAGATACGTAGAATCTTCTCATCCGAAATACCTGTATCTCAACACAAAAGTCTTCGGCTAGTGTGTGTTGCCAATGATGATTTATGAAACAGACGTGGTCGCTAACAATGGGCCTTATAAGAAAAAGCTCAAGGTGTAGGGCAATGAAGAGGGCTATGCTTGGGGTTTCACTGCATGATCAAATCAGAAATGAGGAGATCCGCAGATGAATGAGAGTAACAGACATAGCCCGAATAAAAAGTGATAGAAATATATGTTGATAGGGGATCATAGAAATGACTTCTATTACAAATATCGACATCTAGTCAGACTAAGTGGAGATGACATATCACAACTCGAGAAGAACTCATCCTTGCATGCACTTCTCCCCCTTCAACCCTGATCCTCATCAGAACAGCTGTCTATTGTGGCTTACTCAGCAGCTTTAGCTAAGAATGTAAAGAATCGGAGATCGAGAGATAGCTGTAGCAACTACAGATTTGTCTGTTGTTTCGGCAAGCAACTTGGCACAACAGGAGGATTTCCAGAAGTCTACAGAATACGCTGCCGCAAGAAATCGCGGTACGGCGGACAGAGTCCGGCGGGATCTCATGGCGACATGGAATGTGTGATTGTCGCAATCCAATGCTGGCTACGCCACAATAACGGCGGTAATTAATCTTTTCGAGTGGCTGGAGGCGCCATGGCGCTCTCACCTTCCGCCTGACGCAGTTCCTCACCGGATACTTCTGGGCACCATTCACACCAGGCACCAGGTCATTTCTCTACAATTGACCTAGAAAACTCGTTAAATATCACCCACCATCACATCACAGCTTGAAATGTTTCCAGAAAAGTATAATTTGTTAAATACTGTTAAAAAATTACCACGCAAAAGTAGGTTGCTTCCTTTGACACCATTCACTGACTGCGACGCGCCACTGTAGGCGTGGGCGGGCGTACGGCGCGTTGACCATATTTTTATTGAGACAAACAGGAAAAATAAAAAGCTTATAACTTTGTGGTTTTTTATGATATATTACTGAATTTTTTTTATTCTGGAGCGGCCAAGTGGTTTCAGCGAAGGAAAATTTAGCCATCGAAGCAGGCTGTATTGATAAAGAATATAGGAGAAAAAAGCCGTAAAAAAGTAACGCACCAATACAGACAAAACTTATAATCAATCTAATTATATCGTTCAGGGATATTTGCGAGAAAAAATCACATAGCAGAATGATGCGATTCCAAAAGCGTTGAAACAGCGGAACGGCGGTAGGCGAGACCCAACGGGAGACTGGCGGTTAGCGGTTTACTCAGTGGAGCCCCTGTGGGAAGTGCCAGTCGTATCTCACACCTTACATTTAGCTACTACATTCTGCGCAACAGCTTTAATAAAATAATAACAGATGGCGCCAAGAGATTCTTTATTTAAAAATGCTGTTTCAGGTTCGCATATACAAAAAATAACATTGCTATCAATCAAAAAATTTACTAATACAGGACGAACAAAAAAATCCTGCAAATTTTTGAAACTGATAAATAAATAGGGTTGTTGCATCGATGTGTATGGATTCGAACAGGATTTTAATTTGGCACCGTTAAATTTTAGAGCAGATTGGGCAGCACGTACATCATACGGCGCGGTAATCAGTGAGACAACCAACACGTAAGATAGTACTAAGTCACTAAATGTGGTGACGGGGACAGGTGTCTACAAACAAAGGGAGCACAAGCTAAGCGCAGACAAGTCCACCTAACAACAATCAGTTCAAGTTGTAGCGATCATTCTTTGATATCTTTATCAATAATCAGCTTGGTCAAACAGTGCCAAAAAAGTCAACACATAAACCGCAACCCTGTGAACGCTGTCTGCAGGGTCAGTAGCCTTACCTGTCTACGGTGATTCGTGCTAATCGACTGCATGGCTGGTGAGAGAAGAGTCGCTAACAATCCTCATCGACGGAAATGGCAAACGTTATATTCGCCTTCTAAGAATAATAGGCGTCCCCGTATCTGGGGAGCATCAAACCTGTCTGTGAGCGGTGGTCGAAATCTATTTATTGATTAGGGCAGCAGCTATACAAAAGCACCACAATGACATGTGGTGAAGTGTGGCTCTGTTGTTGAGCTCGTGTTGGAATATTATATAAAGCGCTGTTTAAAAAATCCCATTCATAACTTCAATCACCCTGTGCAGATAGTTAACAAGTAAGTAGTTTTGTTTGCTGGTGTTGATACAACAGAGGCTGTTGAAGGTTGATACATACTTGATATGGGGTGTTAAGTTCTTTTGAACAGAACGGTAACTTCTTTGCAAACATGAGTAACAGATCTTATCTGAGCTGTAACAAAAACAAAAATATCTTATTGCAATCAGAATAAAACGTATCAACCAGTATCAACACATAAAATCATTGAAGGATATTGCTTACCTGTAGTGGTACAATCTGTTGCTCTATCACGCGTCTGACAGCGTATTCTCTTTTTGAACGAGATCTCCACGCAATGAATGACCGCAACCAATACAAAGATTTCGATGCACAATTGATTCAGTCGGGGCACTGCTGTTTACTTGTTTGTTCAATTAATAACAAACAGTAACAGTAATGGCAAAACGTAAGTCGTGGTGGCCTAGTGGTTAAAACATCAGTCTCTCAAGTATGAGCGTGCGGGTTCGATTCCAGGTCAGGCAAGTAGCGATGTTTTTCTAAGTTATATATGCTTTCTAAGTATATCTTGGACACCAATAACTGATTTAAAGGTGAAGGAAACATCTTGAAGAATCCTACCGCATTGAGCAAGCGTGGTGATTACGCTCAATCCTTCTCTGTATGAGAGGAGACCTGTGCCCAAAAGTGGGACGATAAAAAGGTTGTTGATGCTGAGGTTGGATTTTTATATTGTCTCTGGCTGATTGCAAAGTTTATAAAGAAATTAAATATATTTAAGTAAGGAAGACAGATTCTGTAGACAGGGGAATAATGTTTTGTTGTTTGGTAGTAGTCAAAAAGAAATCGTCGGGTGTGCATTATGAAGTGTTTTTGTGCAACAACTTTTTATAGAGAATATATTGAAAATGTAATATAGTAGTCTGAAAGAAATTGTTATAGTGAAGATGTGAGAGTAAAGGAAAAACTATTTATTTAATTTGTTTTGAAGAATTTTATCACAGGATTCCAAAGTACTGCATCGGTCTATAATAAATTTTAATAACACTGTCATTTGGAATCTAAAAGAAAATACAACACAATTAAAAATTTAGCTAAGCTAAAATAGTTTACATTCTGAATATGAATCGTACTTTACGTCAGAAAGTGAAGTCCAATCCCGTAACAATGAACAATGAAGTATCGTCAGATTCAACTAAGTCACGTTGCATTCGGAATACATTTATACCACAATTGACAACGTAGTTGATGAAATATTGTCATAAAATGTGTGGTGGTATGAATATAATACAAACAGTACTCCGACAACAGTTAGTTCCGTCAGTTTAGACACGCGCGCAGGGTTGTTATTATAATACGATTATGAGATCGATCACAGAAGTAAAATGGATTTCTAATAATCTAAACTGTAACTGTAAATCAGTACGAAAGTATAAATAAGAATAGAGAAGAATAAGGTGGTAAATAATAAGGGAAGACAATATTTTTAAAATATAAAACAATTTTTTTTTATATACAACTATCGATTCCAGTGGCAGGATTTTATTTATTTAAAGATCCTGACACAGGAAGATCAACTTTAGGAGACGAGGTTATCTCTAGCACAGAAGCCAAAAAATTATATGGCTTAAACTATTGACTGAAAACAATCGAACAAAGAGTAATTAACAATGACTCGGCTATCTAACTTGTACTAAATCCCCTATATGAATTTTACGACATAACCGATCATACCAAGCTACGACATTTCTTTATACGAGAGGTGATGGGACTACGATGATTGTAAGGTTGGTAGATATTGAAAACCAAATTACTAGTACTGTCGTAAGTCAAGACTGGTTTTGCTTTTTCGCCAGAATGGCGTGCACTTTTAAAAAAGAAGACGTTAGAAATTGTATATCGAAACTTATGGTGAAACTGTGGCTGTACTACGAGCCTCAAACTATTTCTGCGCAGGCGCACCGCGCGCCCGCCGCACGCGCCCATAGCCGATCGCCCCGCGTCGCCAGCGGCAGTGCAAATCTCCACGGCGAATGCACGCTCCGATTTCTCCCGTTCTAAATCGCTAATATTTAAGAAAATCTTCATTTTTCCAGTTAATCTTAATTTCGGTTTCTTTCTTGTGTCTATATTTAAATCCTTCATCTTGTCTCTTATCTATCTCTGTCAACTAGAACTGTACATCTATACTCTGTGATCTGCAATAAAATTCTAGAAAATTCTATCTGCTGTGTCGTGATTTCTAACTCAAGCCTTACACACCAACATACCTAAAAAGCTATGGAACTTCCATAGATAAATACAACCAATATTTAAATAATAAAAAAACGGTTTCACATCTTAATAAATATTTTATCATGTACATAAATAAAAACATTTAAAATATATTGACAATATTTTTATGCCTCTTTAACTTAGTTTTCTCCATGTTTCAGCATGTTTTAACTTAGTATATAGAAAATAATGAAACAAAAATATATAATGTTAGTTGATTACCGGCAATGTCTGGAATGCCGCTCGAAGTTATTTCAGAATATGATACCTCGCAAACGCAACAGGCAAACGTTGCAATTAGGCAAAAATAACTTCGAGAAGGAGGCAAATAGAAGGATCCAGCTGGAATGGGCAGCATTTACTAAAATTCGTCGGGTATTTTCGTCGCCTATACCCCAATGTTTGAAGACTAAACTCTTCAACCAGTGAGTCCTATCCGTCATGACTTACGGAGCCGAAACGTGGACACTAACGGTCAGACTAGTCCATAAGTTTAAAGCCGCTCAGCGAGCTATGGAGCGGGCTATGTTGGGCGTCTCTCTGAAGGACTGCATCAGAAATGAGGTGATCCGACCGAGGACCAAAGTCATCGACATAGCTGAGAGGATTAGCAAGCTGAGGTGGCGATGGGTTGGTCACATATGCCGCAGGGCCGACAATCGTTGGGGTAAACGAGCCCCCAAGTGGAGACCGCGTCTTGGCAAACGTAGCGTAGGACGCCCTTGGGCGAGATGGAGCGACGCCATCAAAAAGGTGGCTGGTAGTGGCTGGCGGAGAACTGCTCAGGATCGAGCTTGTTGGTATACAATGGACGAGGCCTATGTCCAGCAGTGGACAAGTAGAGACTGATGATGATGATTAATGTCTGTGGCTGGTTACACAAAATGTTATTGTGTGCGACGTTAATAAATTAATCGGTCTTATACCAAAGTGTATTTCACCTACGTAGAGGAATTCGGAAATAACTTTTTCAAAATATGTAAATTCCTATAAGACTATCTATATTGAGTATTAGCTGCTTCGAAATGAGTTTCTACTGATTCAGGTAATCATTTATCTATTATATTACGTAATTTAAATGATATATAAAATAATGACTATTCTATTAAATCGTATTGAAGGAGATTAATGATTTTCATATATTAATGATGTACAAAGCACAGATCAGTTCGCGTATAAAGTACTGCAGCAACATTTGCGCTGGTGCTGCTAAGTGTCGTCTGGCCACTTTGGATTCAGTGGAGTGCTTAGAGGTTGATTGGTGACCCTGATTTAACTCGAGACAGTCTCGGACGGACGGCACAGGCGTAGAGTAGCCAACCTTTCGGTATTCTATAGGATGCATTTTGGAGAGTGTACGCGGGAATTGCATGATTTAATTCCCCCATATCCGTTCTACCATTGGACGACACGTCGTACGGCGAGTTTCCACCCTTACGTTGTTAACGCCACTACGATCCGGACGAAGCGTTTCGCCTCCTCCTTTATACCGCGTACATCGAGGGACTGGAACAATTTGCCAGCGGCAGTGTTACCGTCGGACTACAATTTGAGTGTCTTCAACGCTAGAGTGAACGCTGTGTTGCCAACTTTGAATATGAAATGAGGATATGTGAACATGTGGAACATAATAAACATAAACGTGATTTATTTATGTTGATTCCATTGGTACGGCTCTTAATAAACTAGTGCGCTCCACCATTAACGATTGCGTCACTGCTTACCATCAGGCGGGATTGCGTCAAGCGCTAGTTTATAATTTATATAAAAAAAATATTGTAAGATTCTAAAATTTTGAAGGAGATTCTAAAATTTTGAAGGAGATTCTCTAATTTTGAAGGAGATTCTCTAATTTTAAAGCAAATTCTAAAATTTTAAAGGAGATTCTAAAATTTTGAAGGAGATTCTAAAATTTTGAAGGAGATTCTAAAATTTTGAAGGAGATTCTAAAATTTTAAAGGATATTCTAAAATTTTGAAACAGATCCTAAATTTTGAAGAAGTCAATGCAAGCGAACTGTTGTTGGAATTATGTTTATCCATCACAAGTATCGACCTCCTTCCAAATTTTTCCAGTCTTAAAAATTTTGAAGAAATTGACCCCTCTAAAATATGCTTTGAATTCATACCTAGCTTTCATTTAGCATCGCTGCATATAGACGGCTTAAATACGATGATTTTTTTTCAATCAAAAACTTAATTAGAATACGACTGAATGTGAGACTCGTTAGCGGTGGGCAAGATTATACGATATCCATCCCGGTATCGCAGATAGCGGAACGGACTCTCAGATATACTTTCTTTTGTAAATTGAGCTTCTTTTTCATTACCTTTTAGGATCGCAAAGTAATTCTACACATTGGAAAAGGATTAGAAGAAACACTTGTTAAAATTGCTAATCATAGAACGGAAAGAATTGCTACCGGTGGCCCAAACCCCTAATCATTACTATTATACCTACTAAAATAGAGATATGACTGCCATGGTTGGTCCCCTACGTGCCTCGGAAAGCATGTTAAGTCTGACAGCCAGTCATACCAAGGGGTATCGTGTCAAGGTAAGGGGTATCGTGTCAAGGTAAGGGGTATCGTGTCAAGGTAAGGGGTATCGTGTCAAGGTAAGGGGTATCGTGTCAAGGTAAGGGGTATCGTGTCAAGGTAAGGGGTATCGTGTCAAGGTAAGGGGTATCGTGTCAAGGTAAGGGGTATCGTGTCAAGGTAAGGGGTATCGTGTCAAGGTAAGGGGTATCGTGTCAAGGTAAGAGGTATCGTGTCAAGGTAAGAGGTATCGTGTCAAGGTAAGAGGTATCGTGTCTACGTAAGGGTATCGTGTCAAGGTAAAGGTTGTCAGATAGGCAGTCAGTCGTTCCATGTAAAATACTGCTATTTTGCTGCATCCAGTTAGTCTGGAAGCCGTTTTTAACATAATTGGGAAAAGGCTTGGTAGATGATTAGTAATATAAGAAATAATTTATATTAGTGGCGTAAATCAAGATAGTAGGTATTGAATGGGTGTTTTTGTATTACTAAATTTCTAAACGTTGCGCGACGCTTACAGTGCAACCTAATACTTATACCGAAACTGGTTCTGATTCATGCTGGTTCATGTTCCCTTAATGAAATCAAGGAAATTAAATGTCTGTGCAGACTGCACAGTTCGTTTACTTACAAACTGTGTGTCTACTAAGATTTTAGGAACTACTACAGATGTTTCTTAAAAACTTGTTTGTGTTTTAAAAGTCATAAAATAAAAACGTCAGGTTAACAGCAAACATATTTGAATACAAAGACATGATAATTAATAAATAAACTAATTCAGCGCAGAAGATGTGCATCGTTAGGAACTATTGCCGACAAAGCGAAGATCTCGCAAACAGCGAGGAAACATAATCGTGGGCCAAGATACAAGAGAATGTAATATTGTTACTGTGAAATTGTTGGGCTTGTGGCAAAAAAATAATTTATAAACAGATCGCGATTATGTGACCAGAGGGCTGGCCTATTTTATGGCCAAAGAATCAGCATTGCCATACAATATAGCAATGCCTTTGAAAAGGTTTCCTATTTACAGCGCTGCGGATTAGCGTTTTGATGCCCTTTGATTATTTCCCTTCCTTTTTACATACTTGTACATACATATAATTGTTATGGAGTTAACTATTATTATTTATTACTATCGTAATAAATTGTAATAAACAATAATAGTTCGTAACACGAATCTTTTTGCAATCGTTTCCGCCCGGCCAAAGAGGAGAGTGAAAGTTGACGCTTCTAGAACATTTTAGAGACGCGCTTTTGACGAGTTGCCTGACATCCGTCATCAGAGCTGCGCACTGAAAAACTAAGCACGCATCTCTTGTATCCCGTTTTCACTTTGTATTGTATTTCTTGAAAGTCTATTGAACATTTTAGTATCATATTAAATAATGAGGAGTTTTACATGAATCGCTTTCGTTTGAAACTTCGACTACTAAACTTACTCTAAGCGCTATCAAAATTGAAATAATGAAGCTGATTGCAGCAGATTGCCTTGATTAAAGGCTGGGGATTAATAACACCTGACTGTGTTTGTTGGATCGTCTTACGTTCAACTTCGGTCTAGAACTAGCTCGATGTAATTAGCTGATCAGACTGAGCTAGTTGTAGAAACAGATTTAGTGAGGATGAAGATAAACACTGGTTTAACCATAGTTATAGTTTGGAAGTGACCCAGATTAGTTCCGAACACCATAATATGTGCAACTGTGTTATACGATCAGCATAATATAGTTTAAGTAACTTTTGTCAAGATTAATCTATCTATCAATATCGGCAACGGTAAGAAATCAGATAAAATATATAAAATATGTCTCAGTAAGAGTGCAATTTTTCTTTTTAAAATAAAAAAATATCACAAGGCATGTTCCGATTTAGTATGGAATAAAATATCCAACGTATGACCGCCACGGCTCCGAAGACAGGCCTGTGCACCATGGCAAGGCGTTAAATTGCACAATCTTGTTGACCAGTTGACATCGAATATCGTGAGATCCACGTGTTCTATGTGTCCTGGAAATCGTTGCTACAATAAGTCGATTGATCATGCGCAGTGTGGCAGATTGCATAGTCTTGCTGAAACCGTATATAGTCTGTCTAGATTTATGCCGTCCAGTTGAGGCCACAAGAAGGCCGCGTATAAGTAAGTGGTTTCAGCGAAACTTTCCCCATTTTTTTAATTAGTTTTCACAATTATAACGTGTTGTTCTTTCAAAAAGCGCTCCACTTTTAATAAACAATGTGACAGCTGTGAAATTTCAGAGGTTCCACTTGATATTATACGTATATAAGCTACAAAGTTATTACATAAAAATGCTGTGTTATCGTTTTGTTTTATTTTATAATTTGAATGCTGAAAATTAATGAATACAATGATACATCAATTCGTAACATCCTGTTCTGTCAGTCGATCGTGTCAAAAGTCTTGTCAATTGAAAGTTAATAAAAAGTTACAGCATTTTTAAGAGTCTCTGATAGCTATAACAAAAAAGTTTGGAATGACACATGTCGAAAAGAAATCAATGACGAATGATCGATATATTTTTTTAAATTAACACGAAGCATGAAGTGGCCAGTACTGAAGATGGCCAGTGTGAAGGCTAGCTAGGAAAATTATGATAAGGGCATTTTGTTATAAGGTGGTGTAGGGAAAGTACATATGAAAGAAGACGATACATTAGAAAGTAGACGTAGATTTAAGATTAACTTTATTCGTTTAGTCAGTAAATGTAGGTTAGATAATATAAAAATATCGAAACTAATACTGAAATAGAGCCATTATAATAGCGAAGGGTTTAATTTAATTAATATTTTACCAAGGCCACTATAATAATTGGATAACATGCTCTCCCCACCCCGCTAGGGACACAATTTGAATTATGATGGCGCACTGTAATTTTATTAAAAGCTTTAATATTTCAGGAGTTATCAATTCTAACTGTGATGAGCAAAACATTGTCGCACAAATATACTTAATAATATGTATTTAAATATTCCGACAAAGAAAATTATAAAGTAAGCCAAAAAGAAGTAGTAAGCCGAAGTGGTAATGACCACAACTAATGAATTACAACGAAAGAAAAACATCATGAGGACATCAGCATGTCCTAGAACCAAAAAATCAGATACATGCGACATCCACCATCCAACCCACATCGGGTCCCCCCGCATGGCAGATTATATCCGTCTCACCAGGAAGTGGCCCAGTAATGGGAACATTAAATAAGCTCATTATGTGAAGTGAGGAATGTTGTTGAGAAGTACAAAATAGTGAAACTGAAAACTGAATAACAGTAGACAAAAAGAACATATGCGCCTCAATTACACAAAGTGCAACAATTAATTACTAAGTTACAACACCACATGAACATAAAAAAACAATATTAGGTAGGTCTAACTTCGAGAAAGAGGTCAATCGTCGAATCCAACACGGCTGGGTTGCTCTTTTTATCCGAAATACCGCGGTGTTCCAAGACAACTCTTCGACCAGTTTGTAACTGACATAGCCTGAAGAATTGCAACACTTAAAGTGGCAGTGTGCCGGGAAAATTGCCCGTAGGACCGATACCCGATGGGGCCGACGGGTTCTCTCGACTGGCGACCGTACACCGGAAGACGTAGCGTGGGTAGGCCCCCGACAAGGTGGACGTGGCATGCCTCAGGCAGTGAAATGAAAAATTCCAGTCCAGGCATTCAAACTGAATAGACTTGTACAAACCGACAAGCTCATCACCAATTTCTATTTCAACATCAGCATACAAACCCCAAGACACAGTAGGTACACAGATACACCAGCAAAACAAATTAAAATTGCGCATATAAATAGACAAATTATTTTGACACGCATAATACTGCAAGTTATTTCGTTCGTTATAATAATAAACCAGCTTTTGCGGTACACCAACGAAACCCGATATTTTGAGATCCGATTCCCCGTTTATCTTATTTATATGGCGCAGTGTGTAGAGGTTGATAGCCGAACTTGCAGTTTTTACTTTTTCGATTGATGCTTCGACAATTTGATTGTAATGGTTATCAGATATCTGAAGGATTCATTTAAAATGTGTAAAATCTAATAGTAAAGGAGGAACCGGGGTGCGGCTAGGAGAAGCAATCTCTGTACCCTTTTCGCAGGAGATGCCCTGGGCATCGGGAAACCATCCAAAGGAAACCATACAACTTCCGGCCACCGCGTAGGCACAGGCTTGCAGGTGACGAGCAATAGTCAGCTCATCGCCGGTAAGGACCAGAGATGTCAGCATAGAGATGTCAGCACACCGTGACGGAGTCCAGCAGGACCGATGCCTGCCAAGGTTGCGATTTGTTTGAAAGAGATGCCACGGCCCTTTGCAAACAGGCAAATGAAAGAACACGGGTGGGTTTTGCGCAGTAAACGTCCCTTCACGCCTAGAGTTGGTGAAGTCATTACATGATTTCCCCCCCAAAAAAAAAGCTTATTTGGGTAATTTTGACAAGAGATGTGAGACAGAACAGATATTCCCCTTTTTTCTCAATATGCTTTTTCAACTATTGCCAATTTATTGTGATAGTTTTATCACTGAAAGAAAGAATATTTGAATGAGATGCGCCACTTTTTTGAGTCTTATCCTTGGCAGCGGGTCTGCTTCTTTCTCTTCTGACAATCCGTTGAGCTGTGCGGACGCTATAACCGATGCGGTGCGTCAAGCTATGGAGTATGTAACGTCGGTCCCTCCGAGTTGTTGTCGACGGATGCTCATCTGAGCCCATATCGACTAATGCCCGTGTTCCTCAGGGGTCTGTTCTTTCTACAACTCTGTTCCTGCTGCATGTTAATGATCTGCTGATGCCCGGTATCTATGGGTATTCAGATGGCAGCACAGTTGTGAGAGATACCTGCCGGATGCTTGGGCTTGTAGAGAATCAATCCGCTCCGAAAGAGGCTATGGTAGAGCGAACGAGTGTTGCACTACAGGCAGTCTCCGATTACGGAAATGCCAATCTTGTAGTATTCAATGCCAAAAAGAGCCCGTTCACCTTGGCTCCTACTTTTCGAAATGTATCCTTGGAGTGTACCGACCGCCTTCAGCTTTTGTGAGTTAAGATTTCCTCAAACCTAAACTTTGGGCGGTTCATTGAGTCCAAGGCCAAGGTGGCTGCCAGAAAACTTGGCGTCATCGCAAAGGTCCGGCAGTACTTCACATCTGGGCAGCTTCTAATGTTGTACAAAGCACAGATCCGTTCGGGTGTGGAGTACTGCAGCCACATTTGGGCTGGTGCTGCTAAGTGCCACCTGGCCACTTTGGATTCAGTGGAGAAGAGGCTGATTGGTGACCCTGATTTAACTCGTGATGGTATCCAAAGCCTAGAGCACAGGCGTAGAGTAGCCAGCCTTTCGGTATTCTATATGATGCATTTTGGGGAGTATGCGATGGAATTGCATGATTTAATTCCCCCATCTCCGTTCCACCATCGGACGACCCGTCGTACGGCGAGTTTCCACCCTTACGTTGTTAACACCACTGCAATCCGAACGCAGAGGTTCGCCTCCTCCTTTATACCGCGTACATCGAGGGACTGGAACAATTTGCCAGCGACGGTGTTTTCGTCGGACTACAATTTGAGTGTATTTAAGGCTAGAGTGAATAGGCTCTTAATAAACTAGCGCGTTTTACCATCAACGATCGCATCACTGCTTACCATCAGGCGGGATTGTAGTCAAGCGCTAGTTTATAATTAATAAAAAAAAAACCTTTTCTCTAATCTCACCCATATTATTTCATTTATATTTTTACTTTTTATTCTGTTTTCTATTTTGTTTATTTTTGTATTAAATTATTTATTACCCCCTCCTTCCCTTTTCTCTTTCCTGTCCTTATACGACACGTTGGCGCCCGTGGAAAAAAAAAAACAAATTGACAACCTTACCCTAGAGGAACTGGAGCCTTTCACTGCTCAGGTATACTCCGGAATGCCGTCACACAGGCTACCGTGTCCTGCATTCAGGGAGGGGCGCAATGTGGAATGACTGCACGAATATCTTATCTTAGTTGCGAGTGGTCTCTGCAACAGCCACCTTCTATCCCAAACAGGAAACCAACTACAGCATTTACTTATTTGCTTTCAGGAAGATTTTCTGTGTCCTCTTTCTGTCCTTGGCCGAGTGGTAAAGAGAGAGTAGTTGTGTTGCGATGTGTGTACGATGCGCCTTGTTTTGTTGTGTTGGGAGTTTGGTCGTGGAGGGTCTTCAGATCAATCTCCCTATGGCGCAGCATCGTTGGTAGTGTTGTTGGGTTTAACATTGCATCACCTCGTTCAACTGCCGTCTTCCTTCCTATTCGCTCAGTTTTTCTGAGTGAATAGGCTCTTAATAAAATAGCGCGCTTTACCATCAACGATCGCATCACTGCTTACCATCAAGCGGGATTGCGATCAAGCGCCAGTTTATAATTATTAAATAACAAAAAAAAAAAAAAATTCGACTGCCTTCCACTAATGTAGCTGTGATGGGAGAAAAATGCTGTATATGACCATGACCATGACACTGACCATGTTGCCAAAGGAAACTTTTACACTAGATAGGAACACCTAAAGAGAGCTGCCTCTCGGTGACAGAACTGATCCCAACAGATACACCAACCCCCGCATATCATACACAGTGCACACTGCACACAATTTGAGCGGAGAAATTTTATGTATATATAAAACTGTGTGTGAAAAACTGACTGTGCATGCATCATTCTTCAACCTGAGCGAGTTCAAGGGTATTTCCCCGTATTTTATTTGTTGATACGACAGGGACTTCTTGATAAACAGCCTGACCTATTTGATGACAATTACGCAGCAAAGAAAACCGCGTATGATGTATTCTTAGATGCAAGGCCGGAGAATTGTATGTATTAGCGGGCCTCTCCGCAACAGGCGGAGAGAGGGACTTGCGCGGCTCCAACTAGGTGTGCTGGTGTGGTTACCTTAATCTCTTTCATAGGGGTGAGTTCCTGACCCCAGGCAATGCTGAGAGTGTTATCCTGTTTTGAAGATGTTGGGGGAGCCTCTGCCACCTGGAAGTGGTTTCATATGCCGATTTCTGCTTTTAATATATATATAGAGGTGTCCTCTTGTTTGTACAAGAAACCCTCGTGGTTCCTTTCGACATTTCGCAGGGTTTCTTCTCAAACATCACTCTGCTATCTTAATAGCGTGATATAAAACTTGCCGAAACCCCGGACAGGATCGTGTTCTGATCATCTGCACTAGAGAGAAGCCTCTTCGGGAAGTAGTACAGATGCCCGTGAATCTGGTAGGAAACACTCTGGTTATGGCCCCTATGCGAGGTGAAATCGGCTGGAATTAGATGACCCTTACTGATCAAGCTCCTCCTCTTCTTGGATCTGACAGTAGTGAGAGTGACCTTCATTAGAAGAGTCCAATTGCCATCACATTAGACATGCCGAACGAGTATATCTTACCGCATGTGCAAATGACTCCGACACTAAGCCTGGGAGGAAGGAGGAGAGCTTTAGACTATGATTTAGATATGAGCACTTGTCAAAAACCCTCTTGTATTTCACAGTTTGGCAAGCCTGGGTGAGCCGTCTAGGTATCGGGGGCCAGTAGTAGGGATAGCGTATGAGATTAGTTTTCTTTTATAGAAACATCTGGCCATGAAAGTGTACTGACTCCGCACCACTGCGATTCTCCCGCCCCTCTTCTTGAATTCTCTTTCGTCCATTTCATTCATTGTAACTTTTTGACTCCATTTGGCCTTTTGCCAAGCAGATCAGATCTTTTGTAGAACAGATCATTAGTTTTAAAACCAAACAGGCGCCACAAATGAAAGGTTCGACTCAAAACTAAACAAGACAGTACGTTGGAAAACATACACCACGACACAATTACTTTGACATATTGTTAAAGATAAGCCTCTTTGGTACGGCTATAGTGCTTTGATATCAAACGGTTACGTCTGTGGTGTAAGAAATGTTTCTTCCCCGTGTTGAATTATTTTGTGTATTTATTATCTGTTTCCTCATAACCATCTAATAAAGAAGTGACCGCTGAAAAAAAAACATGTATGAAACGGGAAACCTATCCCAGGTTCTCTTATTTCAAATTATTGTAACCAAAACAAAAAAGCCTTACAGCATCCCGAAAACTAGTGTGTCAAACCCAAAAGTCTCAAACGTAGGCTCTCAGTATTTATTATATTTACGCTGGTTGAAGTTTCCTGCTCCAGCGGCGTCATGTCAGTACAGCTCACCATGCTAAGGAGACGGAAAACCTAAAGACCTACCAAAATAAAATAGGTATGCATTTTCAAATGGGTCTGCTGTGTCTACCTCGCCAACCTCCACTGTCTGTTTCCTCCACCTCATCACCGTGAATACTTATTGACCCAATAGGAGATAATTATAATTAGTATTCTTAGCGCGTTGATGGCAAAAATAGAAACAACGTGAACGAATTATGTAACTGCTTTCGCAACAACATCCACGCGCTTTTGGCGGAAAGTTTCTTTTCCCTCGGCCAATGAGGGCAAGTAGGAGCTTCTAGAAAATTCTAGAAGCTTCGTTTGAAACATACTACGCTCGCTTCTATTTTAACAAGGGTCGGACGACGTCCGTCAACGATTCTGAGTATATTTTATTTTAATTTTACTAACAGCAATCTTTGCTTTAAACCCTATTGTTATAATATGGACCATTCTGTTAAAACAGTTTTTAAATTGGCCCGAAATTCGACGAATACCATTCGTTTTACGCTATAAGATCCTTACGTGTGAAGGTGACATGGCATACGGTATGGAAGAAGTGAGGTTAATCTTGTTACGGCATGCTTGGTATAATAATTTATTTGACATTTCCGACAAACTGTTGTTAAAAACTAAGTAAATAAAGAAAGTCCCTACCAAGATCCACCAAAGGAAGATTAGAAAAAAAAAATAGCATGTAATCATGTTTTTGGGAACAACCTCAAGACTTTCATCGACATTACCCTAAATATTAGGATCATCATTTACTCAATCCAACAAAGTAACATTTGGTCTTTATTAAGTAAGTTTCATGAGGAGACGACTCTTAGTGTCATTAAGCTCTTAAAACAAGTTTACACATTGAAGGAACTCGTCTCTGTGTACAATTTGCCAACAAGTCATGCAGTGACAACTAAAATTTAATTTGCTTTCGACCCTTACCATTGAAGAAACTTCTAAATCGCTTTTTATTCACTTGTAGAAAAAGTATAGAGAACAATTCTGCGTTTAATTTCTGTAGCATTAAGACATACACATATTGATTCACCATTTTTTTTAAATTAAGAAATTGCTTAAAACAAATATTCTTTCTTCGAAATACTTATCACGATCAATATAATCAGTGTCAATTCTGGAATTGTTACTTATACTGAATGCAAAAAATAGCAGACAGGGTTATTAAATATTTTGATGAAAAAATTAAAATTAATTTTCTGTAAAATTACTTTATTCGAGGTCTATTTTTCACAATTTTTTCTGTTGATCATTTCGTAAAGCGCCTATTCATTCTGACTAATTTGACAAGACTAAACTAATATTTCTCTTTTGTGTAATAACGTAATGAAATATAGACTGAAAAAGATGCACTGAAATCAGAATTTGAATATGGAACATTGAAGGAATTGAAGGAATTCGCGACCCATTGCTATACAAAAATGGAATAATTAAACAATTGGATGAAATTAAATTTTTGGGTATTAATGTAATCAAAAATCTTAATTAGAAAAGCTATGTGGTACATATTTGCCAGAAACATAGTGGGTTTTTGTTTGCATTAAAGAAGCTACGACAAAATGTTTCTGTGGAAGTCGCTCTTACAGCTACCATGGATATGTTTCGTCTGTATCTTAGGCTATGGACTCATCATGTGGAGGTAATTAATTCGACGGATATATGTAGTATTAAAGCAAAATATTACTTTACACACATGCATTACTTTAAGCAATATATTGAAGTTATGCCAAGACAAAAAAGGGCACGTTTCACAAGTGAACCAAAAATATGTGGCTAGAGATGCACACTTTCAACAACAGCCATCTGCTCATAAAGATATTTACAAGAAAAATGTATATAATACGTATACACAGTATATATATATAATATAAATTAATTGACATTAATATTAAGACAGGAAAATAAATACATCAAGAGGGTGATAACCAAATACAATTAAAGAAAAAATAAAAACAAATTCACCCATAGATATCACAGACATTTCGGTCTCTAACAACTTTGTGGCGTATGTCTCATGGTTGGAGCAAATAGAAGAATAGGAGTCCAGCTCAGCATGTGCCAGGTAGGATACCTGACGCTGGTATTCTGCTGAATCCCGTTAGTGATACACGGACGCCAAGCAACGGTAACAAATTTAAACCAACGAGCTAGAACACTGTGCGGCGCGTATTATAAATGTGTTAGTACCTACTATTATACTATTGTACTATTTTGAATTTTTGTTGTTTGTCATCGTTTAGAGTTTTTTTTTTTACAAGTGGGCACGTTTGCTTGCGGGCAGAATAAAAATACCTTACTCGTGAGTTTAAGGTTTTTCCTTGTCGAACAATGTATTTTCTGGCAAATAAATAATTTTGATTTGATTTGATTTGTATAGATATTTTCTAAACGCATACACAGTAAACCAAAACCATACACAGTAAACCAAAACCATACACAGTAAACCAAAACCATACACAGTAAACCAAAACCATACACAGTAAACCAAAACCATACACAGTAAACCAAAACCAAACACAGTAAACCAAGACCATACACAGTAAACCGAGACCATACACAGTAAACCAAGACCATACACAGTAAACCAAAACCATACGCAGTAAACCAAAACCATAAATGGGCAAATAGTAGTGGTACAATAAAGGATTAAGTTTTACTTCGAGTTGGAACCATCCAGAGTAACAAACTAAGTTTTGTTCTTTGTGTCTTCACAGCCTGCTACATGACAAATGTCTCCGTAATTTGGGATATCATCAACGAATATTGCATTCAATTTGATTATGACTAAACGAGCTGTACAAAACAAACGACCTGTGGAATACTTTGCCCTGAATCAATGAATCAAATAATCCGGAAACCATGGGGAACAGTGGGATTGTGCAACCTAACAGTAGTGTTATGTAATAGAAATATTTTGGTGATTCATCGAATTACCTACTTTTACTTTAATTCTGAAATAACCGATTTCAGGTTATTGTTCTTTACAACATTTAAATGATCTAATCAAACCAAACGCTAAACATCTTAAGGAGTCTATTCCATTCCAATACCTATTTCATAATAAGAATTGCACACTACAGTCAGATAGATATGGCACGCCACTAAACGACTTGACAAATATAAAATCTCGAAGGTTAGACATGTTTACTCGTATACGTAGAACGTGATATTACAAAAGTTACGCCACATTTCCAGTTATTTTATTCAGTATCTAGAATCGACACCTATACTAAAATATTTTTTTGCAGAATAACCAACAATGACTTATAAACGACAACCATTATATTATGTTAAGTTTACGGACGGCTGAATTGTAGTATATCGAACAAGAGAGAGAGAGAGAGAGAGAGAGAGAGAGAGAGAGAGAGAGAGAGAGAGAGAGAGAGAGAGAGAGAGAGAGAGAGAGAGAGAGAGAGAGAGAGAGAGAGAGAGAGAGAGAGAGAGAGAGAGAGAGAGAGAGAGAGAGAGAAAAGGAACGACCTGTGGTCAACAGAGGGATTTACAACACAAAAATTAAGCCCAAGCCAAAAGCTCTTAAATTTTGTTTTATCTATTTAATTTTTACACATCATTTTTCTGATTATCTTTTAAAACAATACTGTTTTAATACGAATTAACTGAATTTGTGATAATGTTCACTAACTCATAACAGCTTCTAAAACTTAGTTGACACGTTTCAAATTCAGTTGTGACACACCACACACCACAAAACGAATCAATAGCGACATAAAATGTCGCAAATCATTAGGACCCTAGGCCCTAAGATTCTAAGGCACTTATTTGTTTATGACAGTTGTATAAAAGAAAGTAGAAGGTTTTGTTTTTCGTTCGACTTTTATAAAGTTTCAACCATAAGTTTCTATTTCATGATTTCATGATTCTTTTGCAAACCTAATGACTGACAAATTCATTTATATGTATGTATACACATGTCAACATTCAGATACATCAATGTTTATAACGGTAATGAGATTCCTGATAAATCCCGTTAAATTGATGTCACTACTGATTTCAGTGCTGTTTGTTTGGCTACATTAATTTGGCCATCATTGCTACTCGATAATTAACGACAGTGGCATTAACTCGTTTTGTTTATTGCAGTTTTGAAGAGAGGATTTAATTAATGAGTTGGTATGATGATAGCCGTATAGGGCAATCACGGTCAGGCTAGAACATTATAGGCAGTACGCATATTTGAGGCTGGTTTGATGATGAGTCAGGAAACCACAGCAGACATTTGCAATTTACAGTTCGCCTTTTTAATTCATAAGAGTTAAAAGAGATCCAATTGAAGACCACATTTAAAATTGTTTTATATTACGCTGTATTAAATTTAATTTAAAGCATTAAGGAGTGATGCAAAAAACCACAACAATATGCACCCAAAGAAAAACTACCATTTTAATGACTGAACCCACTAATTGCATGAAAGAAAAGCATTTCGGTCAGATCTGCCAAAAATGTCCACTTCAGATGATAGTATTGCATGTCAGCTCAATAAAAAAACTATTTACCAATGATTAATGGTTTTTACCAACGAAATGCCGCATGAAACGATTAGAAGCATAATTTGAACTGCAAGGAAATACTTAAATCCAGCATTATTGAAGTAAAAAAAATGGGTTAAATACCGAATTTAATTAAACCGGCTTGAATAAAAAACAAACATAAAATCCATCTTACTCAATTACCCGTTGTTATTTACCCGGTGCTAAGCTTCGTATAGCTGATACGTCGCAATCCATTTCTGATTACAGTGGGGATTCAATTGGAGTGTTCCAACAATGCGGTGTGTCAACACTGCGTGCTGCTTCTATACAAAGTATTGAGAATTTATAGCGACACTGTGTTGGAATTGGACAGCGGCGGTTAAAGCTAGATTACAAATACTTTAGTGCCACAATAGAATTTCACAATCGTAGCACAGATCTGGATGCGATTGGTACGCAATTGGAAAGTCATGCAATAGGGAGCAAGCCAGTAGCTATTTTCTAAAGTACTGCAACCTTTGTTCATAAAAAAAAAAGCTGACGAAGCAGTAATCTCGTAATTAAAATTCTGTCTATCATGAAATTACGTCAATTCAGAAATGAAACGACATTTATTAAACAACAAAAACACAATGACAATATCCGACACTTACGGCGCTATGTTTTCAAAGTTTCGAGCCCTTTTGACTCCGCATCCAACACCAAATCCAAAAACAAACATTTTTACTATTATGTTCACAACTAAAATTGATTAACCCAACGACGCCGATCAATATTCACAAACAAAATACACGTGTATCGCACAATTAATGGAGCGGACTGTTTCAAAGCATCATCTAGAATTATGTGCATTCAACATTAGAAATTTGTAAAATTGGGTACACGTGCTATTCTATTGCATATGACAAATACGTGGATCTTGAAGAAGAAACAAAAAATGGATATTTATGGGAAAAGTTTAATGATAAAGAAACGATGCAAAAATTTACGAAAAAAATACCAAATATGGTTACAATATTGAATAATACCTAGTCCAACACGCAGAGAATCACTTTTTACTCACTTTTTTCTGATGATTATTTTGATTTCAACACTTTTTACTTATAATAATATCATGATACATAATATATTTTTCCGAACCAAGACGGTAAATTAATCAATTGGCTTCTTTGGAACATTTAATTCAAATAAGGAATACAATTAATGATTCAAATAAAGAACAGCATAAATCAGAATATTCTCGACCTTTAGGGTGAATGAAACAGTTATCGGATCTATAGGGTTATAAAAATATTATAATTTAGAATATAAAAAAGTTTTTCTTTATAATTTTATCATTTTGCCATCATTCACGCAAATAATTCTAATAGCACGTAAACGAAACACAATATTAATTTCGTTTTGGTGATTAAAATGAGGTATTTATTACAAATATTTAACTAAACTGTATTTCGATATATTTTCAAAAGTGAAATATATCTGAATTGAACGTAAGTTATTATTATTATTATAATTTTTATTGCATTTTGGTTTTGTTTTAGCTCTAAATATTAAAAGTTAATATTAATAGGTAAAGTCGGTAACTGGTTTTAAGACCCTACTCCGATTTTTTTCTTTTAAATAACTTTATGGTGGCAACTGCTGCGAGCATCAATTTAAATAAATAAATATTGTCAAAGTATTTTGAGAAAAGGTTGCAACGTACATAAAAATAAAATAAACACTACCAAATTTAGCCGTTGATATTTCAGAGTGGCGCCACTGTCGGTTATAGTTACATATGTCGAGTTTGGTTCTGCATGGTTTCATTTAGTTCACGGTTATTTTCGAATGCTAATGGCAAACGACAGGAAGGAATAGTAGCGATCCAGTGGATTTATAATAATTAGATATCAAACAATCAATCAACTCAGCCTCTCGCAGTCCTTTTTGGATAGATATAGGTCTATTCAAGACTGCGCTATATCATTCCGCCCTCCACATCCAGTCCATCCTAACTATCTGTAAGAGTTGATCCTGCCTATTAGTCGAATATATCTATACTAATATATAAAGCTGAAGAGTATGTGTGCTTGTTTGTTTGAACGCGCTAATCTCAGAAACTACTGGAACGATTAAAAAATTCTTTTGCGTTGGATAGCCTATTAATCCAGAAAGGCTTTACGCTCCGACTAACAGAGCGGATCATATAAAAAAAACGAAGAAAACGCGGGTGAAACCGCAGAACGCAGTTAGTGTAACATTTAGGGGATTAATCTGAATTAGAATTAGTGCAATCAGGGTTCGTTGAATGAATCTTCCTTGTAACTTTGAAGGTACTCACACACGCTGAATAATTCATATGTCACAACAGGCTTTTTATTCAAATCAGAAAATACTACGATTGAAATGAAAATCTGAAGAAATCACTCTAGGATCAAGGAAAGACTTTTCTATATATACTAGCTGACCGGCAAACGTTGTTTTGCCATATAAATAATAGATTAAATTACTAAAATGGCTATTAAAAATAAGGGTTGATCGTAGAAGGGTGAAAATTGGGGATTGTATGTATTTTTGTATGTTGTATCATAAAAAAATAGAAATTAAAAATTTTGTCTAAAAAATAAAAAAAAAATATTAGGGGTGGACTACTCCTAACATTTAGGGGGATGAAAAATAGATGTTGGCCGATTCTCATAGATACCGGATAAGCACAAAAAATTTCATGAAAACCGGTCGAGCCGTTTCGGAGGAGTTTAATGTCGAACACCGTGACACGAGAATTTTATATATTAGATATATCGGTAAAATTAATGTATATATATATACCATTACTACCGATACCATTTACTTATTTTCGGAAGGTTTATTTTATATAGGTACGATTATACGATTCACTCTATCAAAAGATATGATTAATTAAGTGAGTTCAAGAAGTAAAATATTACAACACGCAATTTAGTATAGCGTAGTGTTATCAAACAACGCACCGCGCGGCTTGTATGTGTGCGTCATAGTATCTATGCATTGTCCCACGCACACATAAACAAAATATTAGAGTGCTATAAGTGCGCTAGTCGCGGCTGGCACAGGAAGAGGTTTGTGCGTCACGTGTTCTTGTTAAAAAGATGCATGGTCGTCACGAGAATTGCGAACAACAGTAAGTTTGCAATTTGAGTGCAGAATCTAGATATATTCACTACAAAAATTATTCTAGAAACCAAATTTTATTAGTGGTTCCACCTGACGACTTTGTAGAAAATATTAAGAGCAGATGGTCCAAAAAGTATTTAAAAATGATCACATAAACTGCAAAGTTGGTATGTCTATTTATGAACAAATAAAATATTTACATTTTTCACCGCCCTGCCAATGCTAAGTATTAAAGTTATTTATAAGGATGCGGATATATTTTTATACATTAAAGTTTAATAACAAGGCGTTTCGTAATAAAGTCGAAACCGAAGAAAGTATTTTTCTGTAGCTAATTTGTAATTTTGTAATAAATGTGTGATTCAATAGACATGTTTGTATTATTTATATTTGTATTAATTAAAAATAAAAATAAATATGGTCTCTTATGTGTACAAAACCACTATTAAATTAATAAATAAAAAAAATACAAAAAACTGACTGGTATATGTATACTAAACACTAAGAAAATCATTTAAACATAAGCTCTTCTTTCTTTCTTTCTTTTATGGCTTCGCACGGTTTGTGCATTTAGCCAATGTCACGTAATGAATTGTTCATGTCGAAAAAGACGGCGTGATACGTCTTACGATGGAGGTTTGAGACAAAGTCTTGATGTGGCCACTATGCTGCGATATTTCACTGTTCTTTATGAATTATTTACTGAATGCACTTTTTACTACATAAATCACGCACTTTTATTTAGTAAACAACACTATAAATAATTTTAAAAGTCCGATGAAAAATGAGCGTGACACTCAGCTTGACTTCCCCGCCAAAACCCCCACATAAGCTCTTAGTCTATAAATATTTGTTAGCGGTTTGGGCGACAACCGAATCCGACGAAGCGCGGACAGTCCTCAACTTTCCGACCTTTGCAAATTTACAGACGTATTCTGTAACCTGTGTTATAGACACTGAATTGAAATTTAGCTAAACGTGACAACCCTAAGACAGTAGGCAATCAAATCGCGGATTGGGTCGGAGATAACCTACTTCCCTCTTTATACTACGGTATAGTATTTGCAACGACATTTTGAGACTAAAAATAGAATTAATGTTGATAGTTGAAATCCAAATCCGATAGATGGCGTTGTGCAAATGGCGTTGTATAAAAATCAGGCACATCTGCCTCCGCGAGTATCCCCGACGCGCTGCAAAATCGCGGTAACCCCAACATAACCCTGAAGGCGTTATTGTACTGGATATGCAGAGCATTCTACAAACTTTTTGTATAATTGACCCATAGGGCACATGTGTACAGAGATTGGCAATATGCTCTAAAAAACGTAAGTTTGACCTCCCTCGTACAACGCGCAAACCTACGAGCCAGCATATTACACTTAACTGCCAATGCCCTGCGTTCCCTTTCCAAGTCTAAATAGTCAGATAGACTATCAGTGACCCAATGTCCCAGGTACTTAAACTTCATTACTTTGGTAAGCGGAGCGTCCCCTAAGGGAACAGGTGAAACCGAGTCATAACCTTTGATTCCCACTTTAAAAACCAGGAGTTCGCTCTTGACAGTGTTGTACCTGAGACCGTGGGCCATCGCATACTCCTCACAAATACGAATCAGCCTTCTAAGTGCGCCGATAGATGGGCGGCGGTTCGAGATTCGGTACCCCCATTTGTCTACTAGCATGTATAAACAAATAATATTGTATATCTAAATGTTTTGGATTAAGTTTTAGAATTGCTAGCAATTAAAAAAAATATTTTATGTTTGAATAAATAATTGGCTTGTATCCTAAAAAATAATTTAATGTCCGTCAGATAGCTTTATAAAAAATATTGAACACGTATTTTTTATTTTTTCTTTTATTCAAATACTTAGGAAGATATATTGATTTGAAATGTCGCATGACGTCACGCCATGGTGCAAAATATAGAACGGCGTGACGTAATTAGCCCCCACTCTGTAACTTTAATACGCTATATCTCAGTATTTTTTGGTATTTACGACAAAATAAAAAATACGGGTCTTAATTTTTTTTATTATCTGTAAGACGGACTAATTATTTTTTTGATTTTCATACCTTGGATACATCCCTATTTTGGTGATCCAATAAATTTGTTTTTCTTTATAAATCACTTTATACGTAGCGAAGCACGTATCGGGCCGGTGGTATAGTATAAATTTTTGCCCTGCCCCCCGATGCCCGCGGATGGATTGGCTATCGCACATGTATTGTTACCTCTTTTTGCGAAACAATATTTTTTTAGGTACATTTTTTTTAAAGTTTAGCCCGGCTTTGTATTAGTAGAATCAGTTATCGATACCTAACAATACCTTCACGGATCGGACAGGGTTTTCTTTACATATTATATATAAAATATGTACAACATGTTGCCATCATAGACAAGAACAGTCTCATCGTAGAAGAAATTGACAGGGAATGTTAAACTACGTCTGAAAATACATAGAAAACCTGTCCAAGAATGAGTCCGACCATGGACATGCCTTAGATATGAGAATTGTGGCACTCCGAAAGATAGAGAGGAAAAGAAGTTTCGTCTATGTTCATCTCTCTCAAAATCATCAATCGTCTATGAGGAAAGAGATAGTGCTAGACCGAAGTGCTAGATAGAAGCATAGGTCATCTCTCTCACTCATTTCAAACCAAAAATAAATACTTCAGACTACTTTAAAACGACTTACTTCTGCCGGGGGCCATAACATCGGCCGCCGGTAGAAGTTACCATCCACCAAACAAAGCCTTGCCACCAAGCGATTTGTCGTGTTCCGGCATGATATCTGGTGATGCCGTACGGAGGACGGGTCTGAGCAGATGTGTTGCGATGTGTGCCGGGTACGATGCGCCTAATATTGTTATTTTTTTTTTATTTTTTTTTATAAATTATAAACCAGCGCTTGACCGCAATCCCGCCTGATGGTAAGCAGTGACGCGATCGTTGATGGTAAAGCGCGCTAGTTTATTAAGAGCCTATTCACTCTAGCCTTGAAGACACTCAAATCGTAATGAGACGGAAACACCGACGCCGGCAAATTGTTCCAGTCCCTCGATGTACGCGGTATAAAGGAGGAAGCAAAACGCTTCGTCCGGATCGCAGTGGTGTCAACAATGTAAGGGTGGAAACTCGCCGTACGACGGGTCGTCCGATGATGGAACGGAGATGGGGGAATTAAATCATGCAATTCCCTTGCACACTCACCAGAATGCATCCTATAGAAGACCGAAAGGCTGGCTACTCTACGCCTGTGCTCCAGGCTTTGGAGACCGTTTCGAGTTATGTTGGGAGTTTGGTCGTGGAGGGTCTTCAGATCAATCTCCCTTAGGCGCAGCATCGTTGGTCGTATTCTTGGGTTTAACATTGCATCATCTCGCTCAACTGCCATCTTCCTTCCTATCCGCTCAGTTTTTCTGAGTGAATAGGCTCTCAATAAACTAGCGCGCTTTACCATCAACGATCGCATCACTGCTTACCATCAGGCGGGTTTGCGGTCAAGATCTAGTTTATAATTATTAAAAAAAAAAAAATGTTTTTAAGAACCAAACGATAAAAAAGACATAAATTTAAAATGTAAAATATACACACAACAACAATGCCTAGGTACCTATATTTCATTTATAACCTTATTTTTAACCGACTTCAAACTAGGAGGAGCTTCTCAATTCCTCATAGCCTATTTTTTAGCTATGTTCACCGATTACTCTAAGACGCTTGGACCGATTTGCAAAATTATTTTTCTGTTTGAAAGGGTATACTTTTCAGGTGGTCCCATAGTCACCAGGTCAGGATCTGATCTGATGAGAGAGAAATCAAGAGGAACTTTCAAAAATCGTAGGGGCGAGTAGTGCAAAAGTATTTTAAAGCACTAAAATTTAATATAGGTCTGGAGTAGATCTGATGATGGATCCGGGAGACAGTCGAAAGAACTCCTGAACGATTCACAGCAGTTCCCTTGTGTTTGTTCTTGATTAATTTGTATTGGTAAGAACCTTACACCCACATGAGTTGTGACTGTCACAAGGGCTCTGATGATGAAGACAAAGACCAGTTCCGGGAACTCCTCAACGGTTTACAGTAGCTGCTTTGTGTTTGGACTTAATCCATTTATATTCATGAGGACTTTGCACGCATGTGGGTTACAACGAAGGTCTGCAGTAGATTTGATGATGGAGCCGAGAGACAGTCGAGGGAACTCCTCAACGATTCACAGCAGCTACCTTGTGTTTGTGCTTGATTAATTTGTATTTATAAGAGCTTAGATGTATTGTGGTTGTCATTAGGGGTCTTATGATGAAGAAGGATAGTTAAGGGAACTCCTCAATGGTTTGCAGTAGCTACTTTGTGGCATGATTTAATTCATTTATATTGATGAGAATTTTGCACCTATATGGGTTAAAATGATGGTTTGCAGTAAACTGATGACGACATATGACCATACATGATGAAACAGTTTAATATAGGACAACCACTACCTAGCACGCTTATGAAATAATCAAATGAAATTAAGAAACTGAATTTAAGTTGCCTAATAGCGTCATGGCTAGCATTGCTCATACTTTCATTTTAGTCTCATAGGAATTTTATAGAAATCGGTTTAATGGTTTCGTTTTGAAACCAAAATTACAGGTAAATATTAAATTTAAAAATTAAGTCGTTTGCTTACACTTCCCAACTATATTAGCGTCAGTGTCCAGTCTGACCGGATGCAGCTGAATACAATTTTCTTTTTGTGTGTAATTTTTTATTGTGAAAATTTAAGTAAAAAATAACAAAAAAGGCATTTAAGTAAGTAATCAGTATTACCTCTCCGAACATTAATTCAAATTCGGCATCAGTTATTCATACTCAAAATTAAATTATCCAAATCGAGTGCGGTAGCAGGTCCCAGGTTCTTTTCAATGCAGGAAAAGTTGTTCTTCTGTCATCAGAGTTAGAGAAAAATTAACCATAGCTCTTCGTTGTAACATTTCCCATGCGTGTTTAATGAGATTCGTGTCGGGGGTCTGAGTAAGATAGTTTATAACCCTGACTTCATGTTCCCTAAGTACAGGTGATATCAGCTCAGCAGTATGGGCCAGGGTATTTGACATACGTTGAAATTAGAATAAATAAGTGTGTGGTAGCTTACATTTATTCAAAACTAACTATACATATTGTAACATGAATTTTTCGTCCGCTAAATTCGAATAATCGATATTCTTTTGTTTCAAAATGAGTTTTATTTTTTGAATATCGAATGAGGTGCGAAGAAGAATATTAAATTTAACCAAGGCGATAAAGCAGTGTCTTCTGTCGCGGGTGATGATTTAAATTGCGAGCGTAACCAAGGAGTCGCGGTTTACTCCCGAGCGTAGCGAGGGTGCTAAAAACTTAAAAAAAAACGAGGGAAGCGAGGGATTTAAGACGAGTCCTGAGTGTAGCGAGGGATTCAGGTTCACCCAAGACTAAGACAGCTTTATCACCGAAGAAAATACACTACTTTTTGTACCATTTGCGAAAACAGTAACACAACAACAATATGAGATAAGCATTTATTAATAATAATGACTATTAAAGGTTAACATTGGAAACATTTTTTCAATTATTGATAGAGAGAGTTAAATTTTTGTTTGGTATATTTACTGTTGATGAGTTGATTTAAGTATTTCTCTGTTCTTACGTCTGAGGAACTTGCGTTTCATTGTAGATAGTATACGTCGGCGATAGTGGTGGTGGTCATCGTGAGTTACGGACGAAGATAAGATGCCGGAAATTGATGATTCTGGCTCTGATGGATTAAGTTTTATATTATTCCTTTTTCAAAAAGATGTATAATGCTTTATATACAAACTCAATGGCGTAAACAGAGGTGTAGTTCAATATATATTTTGGTAAGTATTCCAAATTTAAATCACATTCTCCCCCTAGAGGATGAATGAAATTCAGTACAATTTTCTTTCCCTGTTTTTAACATATTAAAAAAGACTGTTGTTATGTTCGCTTTTTGTGACGTAGAATGTCACTTTTTGAGCAAGTGGTGCGAAAAATATTTTAAATACATACAAAAAAATTTTTATACTGTAAATACAGTGCAAAGAAATCGTAAATCTATGGTAAATACATAGTTTTTAAGTTAAGAAGTCTTTCATGTAATATCTCTAGTTATTGTTGATGTGTGTAATAGCCCACCAGCATCGAGAACAGGGTCCAAGCTACTGGAAGTCAAGAGTTCGGAAACAGATACTTTATATACACACTCTGTGAAAAAGTCAATAGTCTCCCTGTTACTACTCATGCCCTCTGACAGGCGGATGGACACACAATGGAGGCAAAGTAATAGGGATTCGTGGGTACCCTTTTAGGTACGGAACCCGAAAAAGCAGTACAGTCAATCTACATTGAATCCATAACCATAATTATCGTGAACCGAAAACCGCTTGCCGCTTCTAGTAGATAACATTTAATTTTCTTCTGTTACATATGGACTTGAATATTCCCACCCTAGGGTTGGCGTTTTTTGTTATTAATTTTTGGACAGTTGATGAAGCAGAAAGAGACAGAAAAAGTCCTTATAAATGGCAAGTTTTTTTTAAGACAATATAGATTATTAGATATTTTTATACAACAGTTATTTAGCGCAACGTAAAAATTGCTACCTATGTAATTAAGAGAGTATTGCTGATTACAAAATTTACAAAATTTATTCAGCGCTTAACGGATTCATTATATAGTAGTAATGTAAAAAGTTCAGTTAGGGTCAACAACACACAACACAATGCCACAAAGTTCTTTAATAGACTTGTACACACACCCACCCATGGGAAATAAAAAGTCAGCTTTTCTTGGAACCCTCGCACTTAAATGCAGCATGTGGTAAATTTCGTCTTATTTCGCATTTTTTTTTTTCAAACCTTGCTAACTTTACCACTGGCTGTTAATAAACAAACGATTTACAGTTACCAACATAACTATTCCATTTCTCCTGTATTAGACAGGTATAGATATACAAAGAATACTCTTGGGATACTCTTTTATTATGTATACTCTATAAAGTTGTTATCGTAGTTTCTTATTTTTTTTAATTCTCATGAACGACAGGCCTTAGTCAGAGGTAGGTGAGAAAAAGTCTTGCCGCAAAACGATTCGTCGTGTTTCGGCATGATGTCTGGTGGGGCCGTACGGAGGACGGGCCTGGTCAGTTGTGTTGCGATGTGTGCCGGTTACGATGCGCCAAATGTTTTTATGCTGGGAGTTTGGTCGTGAAGGGTCTCCAGATCAATCTCCCTCTGGTGCAGCATCGGTGGTCATGTTGTTGGGTTTAACATTGCATCACCTCACTCATCTACCGTCTTCCTTCATATTCACTAAGTTTTTTTATAGGCTTAATAAATTAGCGCGCTTTAACATCAACGATTACTTGTGATTGTTGTATTGTTTGCAATTGATTGATTGATGAGTTGCCTGACATTGAAGTGACCGAAGTTTCACCTTAATGTCAAACTGTTGGTTTCTGTGATGAGTATTTCGGTAAAAAACGTGACTTGACGCGACCTGTGTCTTCACATAAAATTCAAACACACCGCACCGTATTTTGTTACATTAATAAAATAAATATTGTAAAATATTTTAAAAGAGTAGGGTATCGTTCATTGTCTATATTCTTCTTCATATTTTTTTTTTAATAATTATAAACTAGTGCTTGACCGCAATCCCGCCTGATGGTAAGCAGTGATGCGATCGTTGATGGTAAAGCGTGCTAGTTTATTTAGCCTATTCACTAAAAAACTTTGTGAATAGGAAGGGAGACGGCAGTTGAGCGAGGTGATGTAATGTTACCTTCTGCGAGGACGTGATGTCGCAGAAGGAAGCTGCGGAACGGGAGAGGGAGATATCAACTCCCTTCCCGGGCCGTAGAAGACGCACCGGGCGCCGAGGAAGGGCGGATAACGCCCTCTTCCGCCCCCCATGAATGGATCCAGGGGCGAGGGACATGGGGAAGTCCCCGCCCCCCATTGATGGACCCCGAGGCGGAGGCGCGCGCGAGTGTCGGCGCGCGCCTTTGAGGCGATGCACGGGGTAGTTTAACACCCCACTACCCCGTGTAGGAGACGAGGCCCGGACAGACCGGGCCAGCACGAGGTGTGGGGCCGTGGAAGAATTTAGACTCCCGCGGCCCCACGCGCGCTCGTGATAGAAGACACACCGGGGTGGTTTTAGTCAGTAAAAGTCTGACATACCCCGTCGCCCACCCCAGGGCGGCGGGCATCCTATGAGGATTTCCACCCCGGCAAAAAAAAAAAAAAAAAGGTGATGTAATGTTAAACTCAACAACACGACTGACGACGCTGCGCCACAGGGAGATTTATCTGGACATCCTCCACGACCAAACTCCCAACACAACAACATTTGGCGCATCGTAACCGGCACACATCGCAACACAACTGCTCAGACCCACCCTCCGTACGGCTTCACCAGACATCATGCCGGAACACGACAAATCGCTTGGCGGCAAGACTTTATCTGGTGGGTGGTAACTTCTGCCGGCAGCCGATGTTATGGCCTACCACCGTGAAATATAATATGAAACTATTGCATGTACCTTGAATTAATTAAATTTTATTTTACAAGTTTAAGAATTTTAAGAAAGCTTTTTGGTGCCTTACTTAAAATTTTGGTTTCTGTTTGACGGATTAAACATTAATATTACTACTATTTTTCACCTGTGTGTTGATGTTATGAAATTTGTTTTTTTTTATTATTACTGATTCGCTTTCGTGAATAATCTCATCAGATTAAACAGACAACCCTGACCAACTCGATAGGTCCAATTTACTTTGGGGTATATTGGGCAGTCAGATAAATGAGAATTACGAATGGTAGTATTTATGTAAAACAGGTCACCTTAGCCCCATATCCCCTACCTTTATGTCTCGTAAATTTGAAACTACTACCTTCTGTGATTTAGTTTTATGTCGTTACATTGTGAGCTGGATTAGGTACATTAGTTGCAACGTCTTGTTGTACTAGATAGTTAAATTTAGAACCATTTATATTTTCAAAATTACTTTCGTACTAGTAGGTATTCTCTACCGTGACTCTCGTAAAAGGCGACTAGGATTAAATATTCGGATTCGGTGGAGAGGCGGGCGAAGAGGCTGATTGGTGACCCTGTTAACTCGAGACGGTCTCCAAAGCCTAGAGCACAGGCGTAGAGTAGCCAGCCTTTCGGTCTTCTAAAGGATGCATTTTGGGGAGTGTGCGAAGGAATCGCATGATTTAATTCCCCCATCTCCGTTCCACCATCGGACGACCCACGGCACGTTTCCACCCTAACGTTGTTAACACCATTACGATCCGGACGAACCGTTTCGCCTCCTCATTTATATCACGTACATCGAGGGACTGGAACAGTTTGCCAGCGGCGGTGTTTCCGTCGGACTATAATTTGAGTGTCTTCAAGGCTAGAGTGACTAGGCTCTTAATAAACTAGTGCGCTTTACCATCAACGACTGCCTCACTGCTTACCATCAGGCGGGATTGCGGTCAAGCGCTACTTTATAAATTTAATTTAAAAAAAAATATGACACACATTCTGTGTGTAGCTTTGTAAAATTGTTACTACAGCGCTGTCAATCAGGCTCTGACATAGTTTAATCTAAATTACCATTCAAAAATATATTTGGTCTAAGATCGGAAATATTTAAATCTATCCATAACCATAATCTCAGCGTTCATCCCAGTCACATCCGAAGCTTTTTCAGCTTTGGAGTCTGGGGTCCGCTTTTGTCCGCTTTGGGGTGAAGCGACTGCCGTCTGACTTAAATATATCCATACTGTCTTCTCGAAAGTCACTACAGAAGCAAACAGACAACACAGAAGAACAGACAACATGATTGGTGTAGTGGCTGAGCGATCGACTGATGCGCCGCGTGTCGCGGGTTTAATTCCCGCACGGAACAAACATTTATATGACCTACAGTTAGTTTTTCGAGGCCTGGCTGTTTGTCTGTTTCGTAAACGCACCCACGATACAGGAGAAATTCCTATGATGGAACAAAGTTTTTTTTTATTCAAGCAAAATTATAAAAAAAGCTTTTTTTCCTTCTACTCGTGTATTCACGTTAGATTTAACCAGGCAGCACAGTTTCTACCTCGTAAAAATAAGGAAAAATAAAACGGAAATTCACAGCGATACATTTACATCTATCTAAAGATGTATAGCTACCACAAATTGCTTATGGGGGTGAAGAAACCAGGCAGAACTAATGCACCTGTCGGACTCACGTGTAACGGAAACTATGTTCTTATTTATCTTGACGATATTTCTTTAGGTAGGGTCTTATAAGCTTATAACAATTTTCAAGAAGAGATTTTTATATAGATCTGGTTGCGTTTTGTGAGGTTGTAGATACAGGAGTCTTTATTTTTATTGATGAGCAAACAAGTTTACTTATTACTACTGCCATGTAGGAGCATCTGCTATGACTGAGACATCAAATGATAATTGTGATACCAGAGACAAAACTGCAGTATCTTATATGACTGTGAATGTATCTTATACGGCTGACTAGCACCCTAATTACGTAACAAACTATTACAAGCAGTTGGAATAATTTCGAAGGATATTTCTAATCCATTGCTCCATGTGTTCGAAAATCTGTCTGCTCAACAACGTAAGTAACGCAATGAATGCTGTTGAAGTGTCAAAATAAAAACCATTGATACTGATAATGTGTTACGCAATTACACTGCAGATAAACAATAATAGAAATATTAAGTAATAGCTGCGCCCAACAGTTTCACCCGTATAAGTTTAAATTTCGTGGGAATATCGGGATAAGAACGCACCCTTTATGTTAATAATGATTTTAAAACATCTGTGTGCCAAATTCTAAGCAAACCCATTCTGTAAGTTTTGCGTGAAAGAGTAACAAACATCCATCCATTTAAATTTTCACGTTTATAACAAAGATAGAATACAAGTTCCAGATTACCCACACAGCAAATTACAAAAATTATGTAGGTACAACAATATCTAATTATGAAAATGAAATAAAACTCTTCTCACAATACACTACTGTTTTTCAACGACGAAGCTCCCAAGTCATCGAGATGAAGTCGTCAGTGTACAGGATACTTTATGGAAACGGTTTCGTATTGAAACGATTTTCCTCCAGGAGGTTAGAGGTGCCGTATCTTCAGTACGGCTTCAGCTTTCAGGCTGAACGGATGTGTGTGGGAACGGGGCGATTTTGTCTCTCAAACTTTTGAATGCAATACACGCGATGGTATTTTTTGGGAATAAAATAGTTTTTAGTGATTTTTGACTGTGAATAGAATAAAGAGTATTTCGTGTGTGGTGACTGACTTGTGTTTTGTTCATTTCAATGAAACAGTGATGAAAGAAAAATATTTGTTTTATAATGAGTCCCGGAACAACGTTTCGGGGCATCCCGGTTTAGGTAAATACCCTTTATTATTTTACCTTTTCGTTTTGTAACTAAGTTTATAAATAATTACAATAACTAAGTTTATTATTTAAACTAGCAATATTACCCCAGGGTTTTCGGTTAAAGTTGAAATAATGATTTTAAGAAATTATATTCTTTCATAATTAGGTTTTACAAGTTTAAGTAGCTCGACAGAACGTTAAGCATTATCTTCGTATATTTTTTAAATTATATCGCGAACAACCAATTATTAATATTTAATGTAAAAATCGTGTTCTAATTAATGTTTCGCTAAAAAAATCCTCCTTAAGAACTAAATTTACAATTTATTTGTTAATACATTACGATGTTTTCAACCACGAAATAACCCATTACTAATATGTAATTTCGCGTAATTTATAACAAGCATAACCTGGGTATTTGTATGAATCCTATATTTTGTGCCTATCAACATATTATGAATAAACTTTCTTATACGTAGGCCTATAGGCATTGTGCAAATGCCTACGCAGTATTGTAGACACACCCATTTAAAATTTCGTAACAATATTCGGTTAGCCTTATAAACCGGGTAGGTAAGCTTTATTGCTTTCTCACAGTAAAATTGTGGCTTACAACACAAATGTGGAATAAAAATGCTATATTTACTTTTTGTTTCACTTATCTGTGATGTATTTCTATAAACATTAGATAGATATCCTTATTGTACTGTCAGCTGCATGCATTTAGATTGAAAGTTACTCTAACACACTTGGAAAAAGGCTAGGCAAAGGGTCTGGTGGAACACATTGAGGGAGCTTTTATGACGAATGCCTTTATTATGTAAATACCTAATAGGTGCTAAATTCGTAGCCAAATTCGAGGCAAACTCAATTTAGATGGCCATCGATACGCTAAAAAGAAGAATATTTTACCTAATATATTCTATTTTCCTACCTTACGTGTTACTAATTATAATAATGATAAATAGATATATTTTATATTTTTAAATGTTTTTGTATGTTTTTATATAAATATTTAAAACTGTAAAACAATATGTATGTATAGAAAAATAAAGGGAATAATAATAATAATTTATTTCAGGTAAGATACCCATAATTTCACATAGGTAAATACAAATACACAGCAGACATGAAACACAAACAATGTACTAAAAACTTTCATTATATCATTCTAATTACACAATAAATTATATTTGACAACGCATTAAATACATAAATCATAAAAATAAATCTATGGTAGCATTCAGTTATATTATCAATAATAAAATATAGAGCAGCTGATACTTACCAATCCTATGGTTTTAGCTGCTAAAGTTAGCTACGTTCGTCACAGTTGAAAGTAAAATGCCTTTTCGTAATCACCACTCAAGCAGATGCTGATGGCAGCAAGTGTCTTGTGCCATTAGCTGCTGCCACTCACTCATACTCGTTAAATTGTATATAATATCTTAGTTAGGTATACTAGCGAATGATGAAAGTTCGTATGCTTCTGTAGTTACTTTCGAGAAGACATTATTGATAGAATAAAAAAATTCCCATCTTAAATCCGATGGCCGACGGGGCAGTAAGTTTCTATAGTACGTAGTACATACCAGTCCGTAGTACCGTCCAGTAGGTAGTAAGTACGTACGTACTTCCACGTACTGGCAGACGTAGCGTAGAAAAGTCCCCAACAAGGTGGACGATGACCTGGTGAAGGTAGCGAGAAGCCGATGGGTGCGGGCAGCACAAGACCGGTCATTGTGGAAAGACTTGGGGGAGGCCTTTGTCCAACAGTGGACCTTTATAGACAGAAGAAAAAGAAGAAGAAGATCTTAGATCAACTACTATGTCAGTTTCTTTACAGAAAATCTGAGGTTGTAACCTTAATATTGCTCATAATAATATATGGAAATGAATTCCCATTTAATCATCACATAAAAAAATGCCTAGGACACTTGGACCTTATTTTTAGCTCCTTATGTTAAAAATAGATTTAGAAATTTATTTCTTAAAATGATTTATTCAATTTCTAAGGCGAAATAAGTAACGGGCATATAATGTAGGGTAAATTCATATTTCTTTAGATATTAATACAAATAGGGGTTAATTATGTATGTTATAATATTAAACCCAACAAATTATTTATGAATCTTATGAAGCCGGTGAATTTATAATCGTGTAGGTATAATAGTCGGCCTCGTGGCTAAGTAATAACAGTGGCATGCCGGCGGTCAAGTTAAGATACACTTGCCAGTTCATGGATGAGAAACCAACTGTACATACCTCCACGCCTCGAAAGGCATGTTAAATATTGGTCCCGGCAGAAACTCGAAAGTCTGACAAGCGGTGTCAACCTATGTTGACACCGGTTGTCAGACTTTCGGCTTTCTTTCGACTTTTCGACTTTCGTCATCATTACCCTATGGTAATGATGATTGTGGAGGTCAGATACATAGGTGATCGGTCTATGTAAAATGCTGGTATTTAGCTGTATCCGAATAGACTGGAAACCGACCCAAAATAATTGGGATAAGGCTATGCAGGTTGATCGTAGTCAGATTGTGCTTTTTAATATATTTATAAACTAGTGCTTGACCGTAACACCGCAGGATAGTAAACCGTGATGCAATCGTTGATGGTAAAGCATGCTAGTTTATTAAAGAGCCTATTCAATAAAAAAAACTGAGTGAATAGGAAGGAAGACAGCGGTTGAGCAAAGTGATGCAATGTTAAACCCAACAACATGACAAACAATGTTGCGCCATGGGGAGATTGATCTGGTGACCCTCCACGACCAAACTCCTGACACAACAACATTTGGCAAATCGTACCCGGCACACATCGCAACACAACTGCTCAGACCCGTGCTCCGTACGGCTTTAATACGATAATCTTCATATTTGTATGAACGAGAAACAAACTTTGGTTAATGAATCCACATTAACATTTGTATTCCAACTATACCCTGTAGACTAGTTTCCAAGTATTGAAGGTATAAGTATATTAAAGCGCGTTTGTTGTTCTGGTAAACACTGTTTGAGGAACCATTAATATGTCTATTTCTACCAATATTTGTAAACCGTTAACGGCAAAACACCACACTTCACTACTATTACTATACTTTTTTTTTTTTTTTATTAAAATATAAACCAGCGCTTGACCGCAATCCCGCCTGATGGTAAGCAGTGACGCAATCGTTGATGGTAAAGCGCACTAGTTTATTAAGAGCCTATTCACTCTAGCCTTGAAGACAAGACTTATTATAATATCACAGATATTTTTACATCTATATCTACAAATATAAAAGTTTAACTTTGAATTTGAAAATAAACTAATAAACGTACAGCCGTAGGTACTTTAAATGTAATTGTGGTTCTTGTTTGAATTCAGTCTATTACCTTATTTTATTCCAATGCTTGTCCCAGGGCTCACTTTTGTTGCGCCATAAATCGAAACTTCCAGAGAAGTGATGATTTCCTCTAGAGGCTTACCTACCCCCACAGCGTTTGAGAGGATGATGCCATCCGTATATAAAAATATTTCGGAGAAGAATTTCTGGTATAATAAATCAAACAACAAGATTGAAAGACAATATTTTGGTTGTTTTTGCGAGAAACAACTGACGCCTTGAAATATATTTTATAATGTTTTGTAAGAAACGACGGATGAAATTTTATACGAGATGAGAAGGCTAGATAAGGGGTGAATATTGAATAGTGTGATGGTTGATAGAGATGTAACTATACACTATGTAACAAAAACCCTGTTGTCCCTTTCAGAGACATATAATTTTACCTACAAGCACATCATTAATGAAGTCATAATTAGAAAACAGTAATCATTGTCTAGTTGAGGGGTCACAATCAAATACCTATTAAAACCGAAAAATTCGACTTTTTTTTAGAATATATGATTTTATAAGTTAAATAAATTGGCGGGAACGTTCTACTTATGTCTAGTTTCTTCATGCAGAATTGCAGAGCTAAGAAATCAGTTACAGATTATAAATATTAATAATGAAACATTTATTTTAATTATTTTTGTTGAACAATTTTTATAAATTACTTGCTTTATTACGTCCGTATGCCGATTCTTAAAACGTAGGTTGAAGGAACAACAGGGTTTTTGTTACATATTGTAGAATAAGATATACTAAGACAAATAAATTGGGATGGGAGCGGGAATATTCTGAATGTTGTTGTTAACGGTTTTGTTATTCTAGCTGTTCCATTTGATTAGACATCATAGAACTTCTGACTCTCCTTGCTAAAGCCAGTTAGCATTGAGGTTGACTGCGCAAGGTGCGTTGTACGTACCAACATAAAAGAAATAATGTTGATAGTTGGTAAGCGCGTGACTTGAGAACAGCGTTACCGATTTGGCATTTATTTTTTATCTAACACATCTGTAAGAGTTTAGTCAGGTTCTTGTGTAAAACAAAAATAAAAAGTGGTACAGAAAATTCGTTAAAGCTAAATTTACGTTTTTTTTTTACAGGACTCAGTAGGAATTATAAAAAATTTAATGTCAAAATACAGCACATAAGAGATATTGAGAAAGTTCGAAAAAAATAAATAACGCAGTAATGGAGTGAATGGCACATTTTGCTAACTGTAAATAGCGATTGCATTAGGTTTTTTCTTTTTTTGCCCAGCAGTAGGACAACAAACAGCCTATCTGTTTGGTGTCCTACTGCTGGGCAAATTCCTCCACTTTTTCCTTCAATCCTCCCTGTTTTGTGCTATCTCTTGTCTTCTTTGCCCTGCGATCGTTACCCCGCCTTCGCTGTGGCATAAAATCACGTCTGCTTCTCTCTTGAAGCATTAGACAGAGGTGTGCCTTTACCCTGTCCTTTAAGTAAGCTGTTTTTTGACGGATTAGTCGGTATAGTGATTGCAGCAACACACTTATTATTGATTGATACGCATACAGTTTTAAAATATCTGTAAAAAGTTATACATAAGATAATTTAACAACATATGCAGAGTTATAAATTTATTTTATAACGCATTTTAAAATTAACTTTTACCAAATCCTGAATATGTACGTTTTAATATAGCAGTTAAAAACGGTTAATCAAGTCGGTTTACTTTGACGGTCTAAATTTCGTGAATGAATGTATAAGATATTTTTTTTAAAAGTAAGTTAAGTCCTATTGTATCTGCCACGGGCGCAGGTTATTTGAAAGAAATACACAGTACTTTTTAGAGACACGTGACGGAACACAGGTGGGTTTAGTCAGTAAAAGACTGACAAGCCCTTCCGCTCCGCCCGGAACGGGAGAGATCATTTGATGATTTCTCATCAGATATTTATACATTTACATATTTATATATTGTTATTGTGTGCTCAAAATACTAGTGCTGCTATCAATATTAATGTCTATGGAAACTATAATTTTATTATCTGTGTCGAAATAAACTCCTTTCTTCTGGTCTTGGCAGCGAACCGATCATCACGTAGTTTTATTCAAAACCCGAAATTATATCATATATTTACATTATTTATAAATTTGGTGATAATAAACTAGTTGTTAAGATATATCGAAAAAGTGGCTTCAACTCAGATACCATGCCAGATTTTGGTAAAATGCAGCTTGAGTTTAGGTTAGAAAACAAGTTACTTTATTCAAAATATTGTTTGTTCATTCTGGGTTTCGTTTATCGTGATAGTTTGCCAGTACATTGCACTATCTGTGTAACACTACGTTGGACAAGCCTTGCAAATTTAGAAGAACGATAACTCCTGTGTAATTGGACTGTGGAATGGTGGACTGTAGTCAAACAGTCAATCAGTTCTGGACGTTTGTAAAGATCTTCTACGAGTATTTTGCTTATTTTGTATCCATAAAGTTCCATTTCGGGGATCTACATAGTTTGGAGACTATCGCATACAGCTAATCGAATGACACCAGTCGGGTACCGACAGCATTATTATGTTGAACTAATTTGAAGGTACATATTAATAACTTGAAGTTTTAAATAAAAACTGAGCCAGGTGATGAGATGACAGTATGTTTTTCATAAAACACGTATTATAGGGTTGGTTCTTACTGGTATTACCTCGACGACTCACTGGATACGAAAGTCTAGTTTGAAGAACGCACACTTGCACTAAACTGACTTCTCAGTGGAATAACAACGCCGTTGGTTTTGAAGGTTCTGTCCCAGGTTGAGGCACCAGTTATAGGGGTTTGGTTTCTGGGTTGTGGGACGTAATAAAAGGCAACCAGACGATCGAACCCTATATTTATGTAGACACAGACATTACACTTTTACTCACTAACTAACACGTATCGTAGACGCGTCGGCGCCGGTCGCCGCAGATACGCGCGTGTCTACTCTACGGAGGGCCAAAGGTTACTACTCGCGCATGGCGCGTGCGGCGATCCGTTGCGACCGGCGACAAGGCGGTAAGGTAGGTGGGGCGCGAGGGATGACGCGAGCGGGCAATGTTAGGTTGTTATGTTCGCGCGCTATACCCTCCCCCTCCAAGTCACGAGAACGACCCGGTTGTGACTTGGCTGGTCTGCCACGACGACGTTGATGAACTATCACCGGAGAGGAACCTGAATAGGGAGTTAGGGCATTGGCATGATACTTCCCTTTTATAACCCCCTTGCTATCTGCAACTACATAAGAGGTGGGACTTACTACCTCTCTGACCACATAAGGTCCTTCCCTACGTGGGGCGAACTTACTGGTGAAACCTCTATCTGCCCATCGGACGGCAGTATCAGGACTGGATACGTCCTCAAAATCTCTAATTATCTTACTTACCTCGGGATCTTCGAGTTGAGCAGCACGAATCTCGTCTGGTTCCCTGCGAGGTAGATCTATGACGACGGGACAGATGCTACAAGGATCACCATCTGATTCCTGCCTGAGGTCGTCCACAACCGGACGACTCATAGTATCGGCTACTATGTTGACCTTACCTGGCGCGTATTCAATGTCCAGGTTGAAAGACTGAATCTTCATGGCCCAACGAGCCAGACGACCACTAGGTGTCTTTAAAGACAAAAGCCATTTCAAAGGCTGGTGGTCAGTAGCAACTCGAACTCTGACTCCTTCTATATATCCTCTGAATTTATCTAACGCCCAAACCACAGCTAAAGCCTCGCGCTCTGTGGTGTGGTAGTTACGTTCTGCTGGTAACAGTAGCCTGCTGGCATACTCTATAGGCCTCTCCTCTTGAGGTGTTGGACCCTGCAGAAGTACGGCACCTAAGGCGTAACCACTGACGTCGGTTCGAAGGATGAAGGGCTCCTCAAAATTTGGTTGAATGAGAATAGGACTTGTGGAAAGTCGGGACTTCAAATCCTCAAAGGCTCGTTGTTCTGTCTCCCCCCAGTGCCAACGTGCAGACTTCTTGGTAAGACTGGTAAGGGAGTGAGCCACTTCTGAGAAGTTCGGAATAAATTTCCGAAACCAAGAGCAGGTTTGTAAAAAGGTCTTAAGTTGTTTCAGGTTATTTGGAGGCTCCATCTTCATGATAGCTTCAACCTTCGTGGGATCTGGTTCAATGCCACGTGCAGAAATAACGTGGCCCAAGTAAGTAACCGTGTCCCTAGCAAACACACATTTGTCACGGTTTGCTGTAAGGTTAAAAAGGCGTAAACGTTCGAACACCTGTTGAAGATCCTGTACGTGGGTTACTGGATCTGATGAAATCACCAGAAGATCATCCAAATAAGCCAGTACGCATACATCCTTCAAACCTGACCTAAACCTATCGATCAATCGTTGGAACGTTGACGGAGCGTTTCGAAGACCGAACGGCATCCGCCGAAATTGGAAAGTTCCAAACGGTGTTGTAAATGCGGTTTTGGGCCTATCCTCAGGAGCTACATTTATCTGCCAGTAACCTGCCTTCAAATCAATAGTTGACATCACACTATTCGGCTTAGTGGATTGTAGAAGCTCGTCGATGACTGGGAGCGGGTACTTGTCAGCTCGGGTCACACTATTCAGTTTCCTGTAGTCGACGCAAAACCTTACCTCGCCGTTCTTCTTTGGCACCAGAACGACTGGTGACGCCCACTCTGACTCTGCATCCTCAATCACCTCCTCCTCCAACATCTTATCCAACTGCTGGCGAATGATCTCCCTTTTGGCTGGCGAAACCCTAGAAGGTGGACTTGAAATAGGAACTGCATCACCTGTATCAATCCGATGAACAGCAAAACTCGTTGGTCCTCCCCCTGGCTGAAAGATGTCCTCGTTGGTCATCAGGAGGTTGGACAGTCTATCCCGGTGATCCGGTTCAAGACGAGCGCCCTCGTCATTGCGAAGACTCACAGATGAGCTACACAGCTGTTGAGGTGGCGAGCCACCCTCACAATTAAACGGCATAGGTGTGCGATTACCTTTACTTGAATAAGTTCCCGAATTAAAGTCTACTATCATGCCAATGTCCTGAATAAAATTCATCCCCAAAAGACTTTCTGTGGAGTTGGGCAACATTACGAATTTGACCGGAAGCGTCATCCCTAACGCTGTGACATTGACAACTGCTACATCAACAAACTGGGCGCTAATGCGACCATCAGCAAACTTAAGTTCTAAAAATACATTATCATAACAAAACCCGTTTAGATCTAACAATTTACGTAAGCTAACACTGCCTATAGAGTGCCTAGCACCCGTATCTAAAAGGAATTTTCCTTGAACACCACAAATATTTACATCTACTATTGGACGCACACGAGAATCTATAACTTGATTACAGTTAACCGATTGTAACGACACATTTTCAGATTTAGGCACGACACTGGTACACTTTGGACATTTAGACCGCACTACACCCGGGGTACCGCACCCAAAACACGTGATACTGGGCGGCGTAATACCGGACGAACCAGGTCGCCGGTCTCCATCCGTCGTAGGGGCCATAGACTGCCTGGCGGCCAATCGCCGGCAGTTCTCCTTCAGATGACCGAATTGCTTACAATAAATGCAGTGAGGACGTCTTTTGCTTTCTACAGGAGCAGTAGACGTAGGAACCGTAGCAGCAGGCGTTGTCGACTGAACAGTATTCACTGTAGGGGCGGATGATACTGATGGCCTATTATTGACCACCTGACGACTCTCATCCGTAAGGTCCTCAACTCGGCGAGCTTCCGTTAGTAATTCGCCGAAAGTACAAAACGTCGTACGAGGCACCTTTTCCCTTATGCGTCGCAATAACAAACCGTATGTCATGTCTAGCTGTACTTCCTCACTCAAGCTGTTAGGCGGCAACCGTGCGAACAAGCTCCGCAAATGGCAAACGAAAGCGTCTGTCGATTCATTATTGCCCTGTTCTCTGCTAAATATCTGTCTGTACAACTTATGTGGAGGCAAACGCGGTCCAAACGTTTGTAGCAGGAGATCTAACGCGTCTTTCCATGTATGTACAGTGGCCTTTACTCCTAGCCACCATTTTGCTGCTAAGCCAGTCAACAAGATAGGTAGGCCCCTGAGAGCGATGTGATCTTCCATACTGACGCATTCCTTATAGGTTACAATAGCATCGATAAAAGTACGGACGTCGCTTGATTTATCGCCGTCAAAGCGTGAAGTACATTTTGCAAAATTTCCAGAATAAGATGGTGTACTCACAGGATCGCGCAGAAACCTACTCATCAATAACTCGAACTGCTCGTTGGTCAGGGTCACTGACCCTGCGGGAACAGCTGCAGGTGCAGGCGCCGGCAGAGGCGCGTGCGCAGAAGGATGCTCGAAGAGGCGTTCAGCAGTAGCAGCGGCATTCCCCGCATGGGGTGCCTGCATGCTTTTCAACATCGCGGCAGCAGCGCCTGGCGGACTTATGTCCAGCTCAGGCGTTGGCGGCGAATTCATTTCCGTAGTATTATCACTCCGGTTTAAACTACTAGCACGCGAACGCGTAATAACCATTAGGTATGTATTTACAAAACGATTAACAATTTCGAGAACGAATAAAAGTTCACTTATTAACACTGTCCATGACGTAATAGGAACTCAAAAGTCACTCGTGCAATAATAAAATCATCAAAATAATCTTCTTAAACTTTTAAAATGTTCAAAATAAAAATAGTCCAAATATAGTCCAACGTCGATAAAACGCGCACAAGACAATAATAATCTTCACGACTTCACAGTTCAAACACAACAACGAACGGTCGGAAGGTCCAACAGGAGGCGTGGCTTCGCTCGCTCGGTTTGAAAACTGCCCAAATAAGGTAATGGCGCGAGGCGCGTACACGTTACGTTATATTTCGCGGCAAGACGACGATTGTAGGTACATAAGACATTAAGTAGGTACACGTTTATTAAAAATGACTTACGCGAATCTCACTAATGACGTAAACATTGTTCATGTACGAATAATATTATTTTAATTGCACTGACTTTATGAAAAATGAGTTAATAAGTAGGTACACAACAGGTATTGGTGTTATGTACAGGCCACAATTACTTAATTATTTCGAAATTCACAATATATAATATCACTTTGTCTTTGATTAGTCTATGTTCACACAATGAAACAATTAAATTGTTCGTAATTATCGTGATACACTCGAAAATAGTCTATAGGTACATAGTCTTACCGGAGTTACCTAAACAACTCGCTGGGTACGAAAGTCACGTTTGAAAAACGAACAGTTTCAGTGCACTAAACTGACTTCTCAGCGGAATAACGTTATAGGTTTTTAATGTTACGATGGTATGATATGTATAATAGTTACGATGGTCTTACTGACGTTACCTAGACGACTCACTGGATACGAAAGTCAAGTTTGAAGAACGCACGCTTGCACTAAACTGACTTCTCAGTGGAATACGACGTCGTAGGTATTGAATGGTCTGCTCCACGTTTCGGGCGCCAGTTATAGGGTTGGTTCTTACTGGTATTACCTCGATGACTCACTGGATACGAAAGTCTAGTTTGAAGAACGCACACTTGCACTAAACTGACTTCTCAGTGGAATAACAACGCCGTTGGTTTTGAAGGTTCTGTCCCAGGTTGAGGCACCAGTTATAGGGGTTTGGTTTCTGGGTTGTGGGACGTAATAAAAGGCAACCAGACGATCGAACCCTATATTTATGTAGACACAGACATTACACTTTTACTCACTAACTAACACGTATCGTAGACGCGTCGGCGCCGGTCGCCGCAGATACGCGCGTGTCTACTCTACGGAGGGCCAAAGGTTACTACTCGCGCATGGCGCGTGCGGCGATCCGTTGCGACCGGCGACAAGGCGGTAAGGTAGGTGGGGCGCGAGGGATGACGCGAGCGGGCAATGTTAGGTTGTTATGTTCGCGCGCTATAGTATTAGATTATTATAAATGGGTGGGCTGTCCAGCTATGTAAACCGTCAACAGTGTGTTGTACGTTTGGTAACCACACTTCAAACTCTTTCTAAATGTATTTGGGAAAAATATAACACGTTGTATAGTTATAAAAAAATATAATATGCATCAAAATTTCTTCTCCAATCTTCTAGGAATACCAGAAGCTTAACATGAAACTGAAAATAACATGAACCAAAAAATGAAATACTGTTTCTTTCTAGTCTAATTAGAAAAAACAGTCCGCAGAAAACTTTGAACAAAAACTAGAACACAGCGCACCTACTCTATTATGAAAAAACTTATGAAATCTTTTTAATTTTCATCAAATGCAATTAAAAGTTCTTACAATAAAATATTTCTTGGTGCTAATGTGAAAATGAGGGAAACTGAAAAAACGTTTGTGAACTACTTTATCACAAGCTATTGCGGAACAATTATTCCGCAATTGTTAATGGTTAACTGATTTTGTTTTATCCTCTTCTTCTCCAGCCTATGAAGGTCCACTGTTGGACCTCCCCCAAGGCTTTCTATAATGAGCAGTCTAATGCTGTCCGCATCCACTTAATTTAACCGACTCGAGGAGCTATGTCGATGACTTCGGTTCTTCTGCGGTACTCCGCATTGCTGATTCTTTCGCGCAGAGAAACTTTTGGCATAGCTCTTTCCATCGCCCTTTGTGTGACTTTGAGCCTTCGTTTGAGGCCAACTGTGAACGATCACACCTTATGTCATCACTCGCAACACATACTGGTCAAAGACTTTAGTCTTGAGACGCTGAGGTATCTGGGCAATATCGACGAGAAGATGTATCGTAGCTTCCCGTATGCTGCCCAGCCGAGTTGGATTCGACGAGACATCTCTTTCTCGAAGTTTGACCTACTTAGTTGGTCTGTTTTTCCCGTTTGTCCCGAAGGCCAAAAACTTCGAGTACAGAGCAACCAACTAGAACTGGAGTATCCTCTACAGCATTATAAAATAATTACTTACGCTTGCTATAGACCAACCCAAAAATATCAAAATAACAATTGAGTTTGAATGAAAATATATAGAATTTAGAAATAAATAATTACAAAATAAATTGATTCACATAATAGTCAATTACGTCTGATTATTTATAAAACGTTTACATATATACTGCAAGGACAGATATTACAAAAGCTTTTCAAAAAGTATATCTGGAAAATTTTGTCTGAAACGTTTTAATATTCCTCGCGTCAACAGTTCAATTACACTTGAATTTTATATTTTCCCTCGTTCCTACGCACGATTTCTTTGAAGCATTTTGCATTAGACCTTTAGTGTGTTTAACAAAATTTTACGAGGAACCGAATTGCCATTGTACCACTAGAAACCACTAAAGAAAAAACGTATTTAACTGAAACACCGTCTAAGGTTTCTTTGTAGGGACTGGGGGAGGGGCTTCTGAATATTGAAGTTGTGAGACAACTTTAATATTCAGAAGCATCATTGAGCAGACTACAGATAGAAAAACATTGAGTATCAGGAAGATGTGATTAAATTGAAGATGCAGGATTTAGCAGTGTTAAAAAACTAAAAAAATCTATGGGTGCATAGACATCTATGAAGACAACAAAACACAGTGGAATTAAGTCGCAAAGATGTTTTTAAACGAATGTTGGTTCTGATCTTAAGCAGTGCGTAGGCCTGTGAACACAAAATCCAGGCAGTGTACAAAGTAGATATATTATTTGAAGAAATATAACAAAAGAGTAAAATAATAATCTCGTTCTTCTTGAAATCCACATATTCAATCACTTTGTTATTCAGAAACCAACTACAATCTGTCATTACAAATTGAAAACTAAAATCTGTTGGAATTGCGTACAGATGAAGAATCGTGTTAAACGAAACGTCACCAGACTTTGCCGCGTTGACGTCGGTAAAAATAAAAAGTGTATCCGTTCACGCCAGCGTTTCATTCTCTGCGTCTAATTGGAATTGCTTTGCGGTCTCTGACGGCGGAGAATTCACTGTTTCTTTATCTTCATACCAATTTTCTTTGAAAGAAATAAGTTTGGTTTGTGGTTTGGACACTGTATCGACACTTTATGTCTTCATTTCTAGCCCTCGAATCAGGTCACAACTGAAAGCTATGTCTTTGAATCAAACGCATCTGCATAGATGTAGGTGCGTTTGATTCCAAAATATTCTATTAATGAAATAATTACGTCCAGCGATGTGAACTTATTCAATTTCCCTCTCAAATATTTTTTTTTTTTTAAACTAAGTACCTTTAATTCTGAAAATATCAATATCATACAGCAATCCACTGCTGGGCGTAGGCTACTCTAATTGCATTTCAATCAGCTCGATTCACGGCAACTATCATCCAGCCACTATCAGCCACCCTGCGAAGATCTTCTTTCCACCATGATAGACATATAAAATGTTATTCAATGAATTACCAACATTTTCTTCTAAAAATCAAAATAAAACACGCATGTTATGTATTTAATGAACCATCTAGATTAGATTGATGAAACCTGAGTGTTATGTTTTTATATTATAGTATTGTATATGTTTATAAATAAAAATAAAAGGTTATTACACCATGTAATTCCACACTAACCCTTTCCTTTATACTTCCGAAAGAACTGAAGAAATGTTTTTTTTTTTTTCAAAACTAGTATGCAACACGCCAACGCTTCATTCTTTTCACTAATTGGAATTGCTTTGGGTCTCCGCCGGCCTCGACTTTTAAATTGAATTCTTTTTTTTTACATAATAACATGTAGCTGATGTTTAACTTGGTACGTGTTGCATAAAGTCGTTCAGGGACGGCGTATATGCTATTAGTAAAATGAAAAAATCAGAATTTCGTCGTGTATATGACTTGGTTTTTAAATTTTGGACAAAACCCGATGCTTTTAACGAGGAGCAGTCTTGTACTCTGTTTTATTTAAAGATGACTTTTTAGACGTATATTTTTAGTAGCGCCTTTCCGTAGCGCAGCTATGGCCGCGTGCATTTCGGACATTAGCAATCGGGAACATGCTACCGGAAAAGTAACCTATGCTAGCCTCCATAACATCAGCTATCAGTGAATGTCCCGTTAAAGTTGATTCAAGTATTTCAGAGATTATCCAGAAAAACTGACATACAGACGATTAAACGTTCGTTGCTAAGTTTAGTCTATTACCGATCTAAGTATACACAATTAAATACAACAGTAAGTCGACGATAGTTCACGCACAATTTATTTGAGTGACCAGTTCCATAAGAGCTCCCTGCCCATAAGTAGTTTCGGTACAAATTATTTTCAAGCCGCATGTATCCAACGACTACATACCAGCGTCCCTTACGAAGCGATCTACTCCTCTGAAAGGGCCAAATGTTCCGCCTTAGAAAAATCTAATAAAACCCCATCACATCCTTTCGGTACAGCTGACCCACCCCCAAATGTACATTGTATTCACAAAATAGCTTCCCACTCTAATAAACTCAACAAAGTATAAACATTTTCTGACGAAATGAACATTTTCTTCGATTCCAATAAACTACATCAGATCGGTACAGGAGATAAACTGTCATAGAGAATTTGTTCCACAACTCTCAACACTAGATGAAAAGTAGAAACGCCGGGTTCCTAACAAATTCCGGAGGTTTTGCGGAAAAACAGTTTGATGTATCTGTGGGAAGCTTAAAGTCTAACATTTTGTGGTTAGCAATGTAGATTTCGTGGTAAATCCGGTCTAGTGTTTTGTCGAGTTTTGTAATGCTGTTAAACTTTCTTCGTGTTAGATGGATTTGTAATTTATTCTAGTCTAAAATACTAATTAAACATTTTTAATCAATTTACGACGAGAGGTTTTCAGTTGAGGTATAAATAAAATTTATCAAAAAAAGAGAAGTTATCAAAGACAGTTATTACACTCCGCCGAACCGCATTTTGATGGTGTAGAGTTCGAAATAACACGATTTAGAAACTATAGGTACTCGTGACACTAGTATGGCTAAACGACATACAGAGAATAACGATCACTTCTACACAGAGAGAGGCTGAGTAATAAATAGTATAAACAATCCACCCGTTTGTAGCAAAGTATTTATCCCACAAAAGTAACTTTCTTCCCAAATCGACTCGTAGTACGTGCAAGGATTGACAATCAACATAAAACATGTATCACGTATTTGGCTGCTGCTATAAATGTCAATTTCAAATCGGCTCCAAAGTCCAAAGCTTAACAGAGATGAGCTTTAGACGTTCCTGGGAGCACACTGCATGATTAATTCAATAAAACTAATTCGATTTAGTTTCGAATGAGTTTAGACACCAGGCTGGTTAAAAACTATGATATTATTTGAATTAAGCAAATAACTTAACTAAATGATCATGACGCAGCTCTGTTCTGTTGTTCTTTTCTCTTCTCCCCAAAAACACAAATTCGATGCGGAACCTAGTTCCAAATAGAAGTGTCAACGGCTCCTGTCATCCATGTCCCTGGATTAGATTTGTTCCTTGTCCCTATTCGCTCGTACCGACTTCGTTACGCAAAGGAAAACGAAAGTATTCCGGATAACTTACCGATGTGTGACGTAGAGGACATTTTTCTCTATTTCCTTTTTTTTTCTCTTTGAGTGATAATCTCTCTTGTGGGAGGTTCGAGAACACTTTTCGTGTTTTCATAAAGGATTCTTGGAGTGTGATGGCCCTGGTTTTATAGAGAATATAATGTAAGTATGTGTGCTTAGTTTTTATTTTTACTATACCTAACATTTTTAGACCATACGCTTGGGTTACTACTAACATATACGAACAAATACACGCTTAAGTGGCCGAGATTGCATATACATATATACTTCAGTCAAAACTAAATCCATACTAATATAAATGGGAAAGTGTGTGTGTTTCTGTGGTGTATTATTTTAAGTGGTGACACTTCTCTAAAATGATGATGGGTGGAAATTTGTATGAAGCATTCCACAATTTTAAAGGTTGAAAGCTAAAAATTTGGATCTCTTAATTTTTTTGGAAATCCGTCCAAACTACTTAAAAAAGGGATTAAACTTATATGGGACGTTTCGCAGATTTCAAGGTAGGAAGCTTAAAATCGATACATAGACTCTTTGATACGAACAGAAAAAACCTGTCTTATTATTTTTTATAGGGGACGTAAATTTGGTAAAAGGAAATTTAACATGAGCGGAGCCGGAGCCGCGCGCTTAATCTAGATTTCCTTTAGGTTTACTTTGAAAAGTAAATGAAAAGTAACTTTTCATTTACTTTATATTTTGAATTAGAACAAACTTATCGGAAAACTAAAACGAGGCAATAAGGTCAAATATTATTGTTGCAAAACGATGTTAAAAAATAAAGTTCATTAGGTGAGCCGGTTTCTGATACATAGAACTATTATTGCAGCTACATACAATTCAAAAATTGATTGAAACACGCACGATTTTATAGAATCCGTTGTTCAAAATTCAGTCTATGTAAGAATCCATGAATAAGAATGTTCAATAAGATAAAGGAATTTGAATCTTTATTTTATTATGTACGATCAATTTAACTTTTTCGGAGTCTGGAATATTTACTAATGAAGACAAAAGTGCATGGAGAGCCTAAGGTCGACTTTTGACTGTGAGGTTTTGAATAACGTTTCATTAGACGACTAGACGGTGCTATGCAGAAATGAAAATAACACTGCAAAGCTTAAAAATATTACACAGTGGCACATACCAAAATTTTTAATACCTAAAATAATTACTTAGAAATAATAATAAATTTATATTCAAATAAACATAAATTATTATATTTTCTTATTTCCGAGTATTATACTTACCTACTACAGAGTCATCTAAACCAAACCAAATACGCCAATTAGTAAATTAGTTAATTCGACTACAGATGGCGTTAATCATAAATAAAAAGAATCCCATTGGTTCTTATTTTCGTACTATTGGGTAGTTAGATCAGTAGGCCTAGTATGAGTTTTCATTACGAACCTCGATCGTCGATATCGAGCGCGTTTGACTCAGCGATTGGCCCGCTTCAAGGTCATAAGAACTCTCAACCAATGAGAGCGCCAAACGCGCTCGATATCGAAGATCGAGCTTCGTATTGAAAACTCATACCAGTAGGCCTAGTATGAGTTTTCATTACGATACTCGTTCGATCGTATCGAGCGCGTTTGACTCAGCGATTGGCCCGCTTCAAGGTCGTAAGAACTCTCAACCAATGAGAGCGCCAAACGCGCTCGATACGATCGAACGAGTTTCGTATTGAAAACTCATACTAGGCCTACAGGCCTACTGTAGCTTAGGTGGATAAACATAACAGAATAGCAAAGCGTATCACAGGGCATCGGTTCGAAACCCAGTTCTCAGTCAACGTTTTTTTAAATTTCTTTTATATAATCTTTATCTTTCTATATATATTTTTTTTATAAAATTAAAAAAAAATATGTTTACATATGTAATTTATATAAATATTTATTTAGATATACATATTTTTAAAGAAGGTTATGATTGAACAAAAAGATTTAATTATTTTACAGTCAATATTAAACTGCTCTTAATTCTTTTGAGATTTATGATACGGCTTAAAGTCGCTAAACAACTAATAAATAATAACTAAAAAATAATAGGGACATTTCCTTGGTAAAAAAAGAAAAAAAAAATCTATTTTGTCCGTCATTCAGATTATACAAAAATATTGGATACGTATATTTTGTTTTATCAAATCAATAAAAACTTCTGAAATATAAAAGGCATCAAAGATCAGGAGTGGTGGCTGGTGATGTCACTGCTCGCTAAACAGTGTAGCATGCAGTGACGTCACACGAGTTTGGACGTGGTGTATAGGGTGTAATGTTCTTATTTTTCCTGGCGTTTTGTATGCGCTCATCGGAAATCCACTATCAAAGACGAAAAGACTACCTTAATGAACAATTGGAGTTAGATCATCATCATCATAACGCCCACTGACTGCTGGACCTAGGCCGTCACCAAGCACCTCAAATTCGACAGGTTCTGTGCTTCTCGCATTCGAAGGAATTCATAAGGCTGTCTGTCTATCATGTGGAGTGCCCTCCATCGCTTCATGAGAACCTCAGCGTAGTAGATGTAAGATGGAACACCGGGTTGGTTATAAATAAGTCATAAAGAGCCCTATGGACACTACTAGGGCTGCGGACAGGATTTTCCAACATAAAAAAAAACTCTTCCAATGCGACGTGTTCCGGAGTTAGATACATTTATGCAAATTAAAGAGATTTCAGCCAGTAGTCTTACCCAAATAGTTACTGTGGATAAGGTCTATCCACAGATATCATTAGCATGTCCGGGACATGACAGTCACTGAGGCTTCAACTCCATTTTGACATGAACATGTGTCCATCCAATGTGAATATATTGATATTTTTGAGCCCCTAACGGAGCAAGGTCCTTCCACGTCCCAAAACATGACCCTGATATGACATATGTGAATACACATTTAAACGGTTTATCCGTAGCTGTGGAATTGAAAGGGTCATTATTATCCACTTTGAAAGATCATTGATAGGGAAGGAATGAGTTTTGGATTTAAGGGGGGGGGGGGGGGTGAGTACTTTTAGCATCGATACAAAGTAATTTGCCTAATACTTACTAGTGCTCGTGTCAAATAAAAAAAAAAAACATACTGTGAGGTTACCTTATAACCTATAAACAGCCTCATTTTTTTATTGAAATGAATACTTACATTATTCATTGATACTTTCATACTTCACATCCCATTTTTATCCTATTTTCTGGTCTTTTGTGCCTGACATTCACTTCAAAATTGATTCGGAAAATGATCCCATTCTGAAGACATTAAATCAAACGACTCTGTTTGATGTCCCGTCATAATGATGAGATGAAAAATGTTCAGGATTTTTTAAGAATATTGGAAATCGGTAGGAATATTTTCAAGGAACGATTATTAAAACATTTAAAAATGTTTTGCTAGAAAAAATAGACTTTGTTGAGTTGAGCAATCGGTGTAAATTAATGCACATTTTCATTTTTTTGTGCCGTGTGATGCCGGGCTTAGAATAGTACCATTCCATATCTGTGGCTGTCGTAAGAAGCGACCAAGGGAACTCTCACCAGGGAAGGGAGCAGCAGCGCTTCTCCTGCAAAATATCAAATGACTGCGATCTGCAACCCGCCTGCACAGAGTGGGGATTATGGCAAACCCCTCCATTCATCATGGAAAGCCTTGGAGGAGCATTTCATATTCAATCCATTCTTCTGTGGAATGCGCTTCCTCTTGATATCAGGATGGCCGCCACTCGGTTTGCACTTAAGTGGAAATTGCAGAGTTATTTTCACAACAATTATTAGGGTAGAGTTATTGCTACACCTCTCTCCCAAATTTTAGTTTTGTATGTATATATTATAAGTATATATTTTGGCAATAGTATGTATATATATTTAGCTTATTTAAGTTTTTTTTTTTAATAGTGTCAAGAGGTTTTTTATCTTTCTTTACAATTTTTTTTTTCAAACCAAAGCACCTACCATCTTATCTCTTCACCACCTGTGGTTGACTGGTAGAGAATGCCTAAGGCAATAAGTCCGCCTCTGTACATTTCATGTGCGAAAGATTAAATAAATAAATAGGTAGCATTTTAGTGGCTAAAACGAGATTCTTCCATTTCTCGGAAAGCATGACAAGACTATGCTGTCCATTACTACGTCTGCCTGTCACAGGGGTGTATCTTTTGAACCGTAATACGAATACAGTTAACATATTTAGGTAATGTGTTCTACAATTACAGCTATAATTACAAGTAATAAAAAAAACTAAGTTTAAGTTTATAAATTGGTCATTTTTGACTATATATATTATTTTTAGATATGGGTTATAAAAAGTGTTAAATGATGTACAGTGGCACGAAATCCTTCGTTTCAAGTTCGACTAGCACTTGGCTGGTTTTATCTAACGCTTTGTAAACTTGATATATTTTATTTCGTTAATCATTTACTAGTTTAGATATTCAGTATCTGAACTATAATAACATTGATTAGACCTGAATAATGAAAATAGGCAATAAATTTTTCAGCATGGCTAAGGTGATTATACTTTCCATAAAAATTTTACTACGCCACTATGAACATACTCGTATGTTTACTGAAATAATGTACAAAATATGTTACACTGACGTCAACGCCTGAAATACAAGCAAACAAACAAATATTTATTGGGCCAAAAAACACATTTTTAATTTTTTATGTAAATCAATAATGCATTACAATAGGTACAATGGGTTTATTCCTGTCCCCTAAACTAGGCTAGGCCAATAGGCCTAGCTGCACATGCCCCCTAAGGTACACCTTAGGGGGCACGTGCAGCATGTTCTACAAAAAACTGTGCGTCTGCAAAGACCAATTTTTCCCCGTAATTTCATTTCTTTTTGTGGTGTAAAAAGATACAAGGGTTTAGTATAACATAAAGATGAAACGTCAAGCGATTTTGAACTACATATATACAGCGCGGGTTAAGTTGACAGTAATGTATACCTATTACACTAGTGAAACAGAAAGCCAGGCTTTTTCTCTTCGAATGTCAATGGGTCATCCCTCTCGAGAGAGGTAGCCTATGTCTCATAAATGTCTTCTATTTAATAGGTATTAAGTCATACCATTATCATGATTTCAAACCTACAATTCATAAGTTAAGGCCGTTACTACCACTACGCTCTAGTAGCCTCGTTGACCTCCTTATTCATAAAAGTTTCTTAAAGTTAACTAGTAATTGGCGATTTTAAACGCAAAGTTTGCACGTCATTTAACTTTAATCATCGCGTATGAATAAACCCCTTAAACGCTGGTGTGTTTATTCATAAACGACGGTTAAAGTTAGTGACGTGCAAACGTCTAAAATGTATGGTTGAAGAATCGCTAATCACTAATTAACTTTAAACATCGTTTATGAATAAGGGAAATAATTAAAAATTCTGTGTAAACAATCCACAAACTCATCTCAAACTGACATGAACAAGAAAAAATGTTATTATCATTTTGCATACCTTTTTTAAATTTCTTGTTTAGTATGATTTGTGCCTAAGAAATTAATAAAAAAAAAAAATCACAGTGAAAATACTTTATAACATTATATTCACCTTGTAAACACTATGCCTAAGTTGCATAAACAAAAATGTAGGTATACGTAAACCCCTGTTCCCAGTCAAGTTAAGATATTGGAGATTAACAACATAAACAAAAGCCAACCCTCCAACTGCAACGTAACTAAACAACTAAAATATCGCGGCATAAAAACGATTTTGAAACTGGAATCGAATTTCCCGAGTGTCGCTAGATTGAATTGTTACAGCTATATCTTGCAGACACGGGGTAACTAGAGCCCCAACATTTGCGACATTTCCGTGTGAAACTACTTGATAAAGTCGCCACGGTTGAAATGTTGCTGGAATAACTTCCTTTGTGGTTTGTTTTTATACCTTAACTGTAAACAAGCAAAGAAAATTTTGAAACTGTATAGAAGATGAGTTAGCTTATAAGATGCTTTTTTGTCCGTCTTTTGTTTTGGGGTAAAAAACGTATAAAAAGATACAAAAATGCTAAATCAGGAATTTAAAAACAATATAATGGAAGACTTTAAAATTAAGAGGCAGTGAGCGGGACACTTTGCTTGTAGAACCGATGGCCGATGGGGCAGTAAGGCTCTGGAGTGTGGGCCACGTACTGGAAGACGCAGCATAAGAAGACCCCCAACAAGGTGGTGATGCCGATGACCTGGTGAAGGTCGCGCGAAGCCGATGGATGCGCGTATCACAAGACTGGTCATCGTGGAAAGAATTGGGGGAAGCCTTTGTCCAACAGTGGACCTCTATAGGTTGAAGAAGAAGATGATGTATGTTAAGATGTTAAATTACATATCTGTCATATTTGGGCGAGATTTGGCCAATTGGTTTGTATCCTAAACAATAATTTAATGTCCGTCAGATAGCTTTATAAAAAATATTGAACACGTATTTTTTATTTTTTCTTTTATTCAAATACTTAAGAAGATATATTGATTTGAAATGTCGCATGACGTCACGCCATGGTGCAAAATATAGAACGGCGTGACGTAATTAGCCCCCACTCTGTAACTTTAATACGCTATATCTCAGTAATATTTGGTAATTACGACAAAATAAAAAATACGGGTCTTATTTTTTTTTTTATTATCTGTAAGACGGACTGATTATTATTTTGATTTTCATACCTTGGATACATCCCTATTGATATTATATTATTATGATACAAAAAGTATCATGCACCTGCATTTATGTAACAATCAAAAAATCTAACTTATAAGCAATATCTGTTTGGTTACTGCATTTTCTCCTTCTACCCTTATGTTTAATGCATGCCGTGACAGCCTTTAATCTAAAAGAAATTGGATCGAAAGAAGAAATCTTTGGTTATGATTTATGGTGGATTCTTTGTTCGGTTGTTCTAAATAAATAAATTTCCTATTTATAAACGATTCATCAAAGCAACCATAGTACTGTATACATTAGATTTGGCGATCAATGTTTCAGTTGATTGAATGACCTTGAGAAAGTAACGTTTTACACAATCTTACTCCCTTAAAACAACAAAAAATATTAACGACATAATTCGTGTGGCATCATATTTTTGAATAACAGACCAAAAACCTCTTAAGAATCAAAATTATGTCCTTCACACCTTTTCGTTTGATGCCTCATACATAAAATTGATCCACGCTACGCTCGGAGGTACTATTACCGACTGCGTTTACTAAACCTGACACCTCATTACTGTACGTCACTGTACGCCGAACAAAAGAACTTCTTGGCACCTGGGATCATTTGCTGTGGTAAATACGTTTTTTACCAGCTTACGACGACAACTTTATTATTTTTAGTGTTGACAGGAAACTACACAATTGGCTTGTATCCTAAAAAATAATTTAATATCTATCAGATAGATTTGTAAAAAATATTGAACACTTATTTTTTATTTTTTATTTCATTCAAATACTTATAAAGATATATTGATTTGAAATGTCGCATGACGTCACGCCGTGGTACAAAATAAAGCACGGCGTGACGTAATTAGCCCCCACTCCGTAACTTTAATACGCTATATCTCAATAGTTTTTGGTAATTACGACAAAATAAAAAATACGTGTCTTAATTTTTTTTAGTATCTATAAGACGGACTAATTATTTTTTTGATTTTCATACCTTGGATACATCCCTATTATTATGTTTAATTACAGTTTCCTTTTATTTAAATAACATAAGGCCACGACTGGTTTTCCAGGCTATAGGCAGTGACTGCAAAACGCAAACACATACCTTTATCTCACAGCATTCGCATTATTTCCTTTAATTTATTTCTGTTTATTTCTTCACTTCATTTGATTATTTAAAATATGTATTTCTGGTTTTCTCTTTCACCACAATTATCCCCTTATGTGAAAAAGTCTTAGGTATATCTAAGGTCCATAAATAAAACTGGTATTTTTTTCATCTTCTTCTATTATTCCAATGTATTATAGGGTATTTACCGGATCGGAATACGCAGCGTCGGGAGGCCCCCAACAAGGTAGACCGATGATCTGGTGAAAGTCGCGGGAAGCCGATGGATGCGGGCAGCACAAGACCGGCCATCGTGGAAAGCCTTGGGGGAGGCCTTTGTCCAGCAGTGGACTTCTTTAGGCTGAAGAGGAGGAGGATAGGGTATTTTCAGAATAAACCTTTATTCTTGAAACTTTTGCCGTCTACTTTACTATGTATTATTGATAAAACAATTAAATTTACTCTCTATGGATAAGTTCAGAGTTTTTTCTGAGTTTAGTTTGTAATCAAGGCATTCGGGACCACTGGCTGATGATAGTCACTCTAGTAGAACACCGCAACGATATTTGAATGACGAAAAAATCTTAATATTTGTCTTTTAGTGGCAGATGTTGATCAGAGAGCCGCTGTCTCCTACGCCTAACAGTCATATCGCGCCAAAATTGAAATAGTCAGATCTGCACTTATCGCACTAAGTAAAAAAAAATTCCATACATACACACGTTACTAATGGCGTTTCCACATCAATCAAGTGATTATTAATGACATCCCAAATAAGGACTGGAACAATTTGCCCGACGCGGTCTGCCCTTCTAAATACAATTTATATGTCTTCAAGGCTAGAGTCAATAGGCTTTTAGTAGACTAGTGCGTTTTACTATCAACAATTCCACCACTATTTACCATTAAGCGGGATCGCAGTCAAGCACCAGTTTATAACATTTAAAAAAAATGCTACTGCTTATAATTTTGAAATTCAAACAACATTACTTGGCCATACTGCAAACTTTTATAGCATTTTAGAATAATTCTTAACATATAAATTCAATGCAGCAATGTTAAATACAAATCTGTTTTAAATATTGTACAACGTGCCGTTTTGCATTCACGTTAAACATCAGAAGGCTGTTTTTCTTCTTCTTCAGTCTATAGATTCCACGATGACCGGTCTTGTGCTGTCCACATCCATGGGCTTTCCGCGACCTTCACCAGGTCCTCGGTCCACCTTGGTGAGGGCCTCCATTCCTCCAGAAGGCTTTTATGAAACCATAAATAATCAAATAAAGTACGATATGGGTTTAGAGCCATTACGCACTGTAGCCTGGTCGCCGGCTAGGTTGAAGGCGACTGTGACTTACTATAGTTAAATAGGTTCTTACTTACGCACTTGGTCGACAGTTGCCTGTGCAACTTTGACTATCCGAGAAGTTAAGCTCCAGTTGACAGTGCGTAATGGCTCTAGAAAGATACTATTTTTTAAAAGGAGCTGGCGACGCTGTGGGTAGATGTTGTTGGAGGAGCGCACGCACAGTGGTCGGCAAAATTATGGTGTCGTATAAGGGGACGCGTTTTTATGTGTCTCATACATGTTGACTTCCTAAAATGAGTACTACATATTTTATTATTGATTTGTGCCTAGATGTATCCAGTAAGGGAAACGTTACTATTAACCCAGAATGGCTTTGGAATTGAATGTGTTATCAATTCGTGTTCAATACATACAAAACAAGTCATTATAATGTTGATAAAACTTGTCATTACTCAGCAAAAGTGGTAATTCATCAAGATTTTAGTTTTTAAATAAAGGGTGTATCTGACATCGACGCACAATCGAGTACCATGGATCCAGTACATGATTATGAACCCCCAGTGGTGGAACTTTGCGTTGGCTTTTTCATAATTTAAGAAAAAAATAGTTTTTTTTTACTTTAGACCCTTCATAATTGCTATACTTTTATAACCCAATAAGATTTTAAAGTAAAAATTAATTAATTCGCCAATTATAAAAAAGCGCAATGAAAACGAACCTCGAAAAACTATCTTATCAGCTGATTTAATAGAGTTCACATCAGGGATCAACGTCATACCTACAAACCCGCACGGCGGCACGCTTGCAACGTTCAAAGGCCGAGCCCACACTATTTTTTTAAACATGTCTGTATCTGTTCTGTAATCGTTCATTAACGACATAAATGACTACCATAATTTTATTAGTCGCATGCGGTCTAACCTTTTCGCGAAGTTTGCGTTACGATGTCAGATACACTTTGTATTTATAATTATAAGCGATTAGTCGTTTTTGGGTTAACAGGGATATCCTTTTATTAACTTTTGTGTTGATTTGGAATAATGATTATTTGATGTATTAGATTAATATTCTTTTGATCTTTCTGGTTGGTAAAACATATATAAATAGTGCTAGTATTAGGAATTAATTATAGTGGACTCCATAAACTGTGATTAGAGATTTTATGACCGAAACAAAGTTACAATATTATAATTAAATTAACTAAAATCACATGTAATGATGGATTTGTTTCCATTACCGATTCTCCGTGGCGCAGCGGTCTACACGCCTGCCTGCGACGTGGAGGCCCCGGGTTCGATCCTCGGCCAGGTCATGATGGAAAACGATCTTTTCCTTGGAGATTTATCTATATATATATCCATTATTAAATATGGTATCGCTGAGTTAGTATCCCATAACACAAGTCTCGAACTTACTTTGGGGCTCGATCAATCTGTGTGATTTGTCCGTACATATTTTTTTTTTTTATTTATTTTGTGCAACATTTAATCTATAACCTTTTCTAAACTATCGTATACAATCCTGAAGGAGTTCTATACCCAATTGAATCTAGTTACCTATAAAACTACTAAGATAATGTATTAAAACTACTAACCTAGTTATTAATATATGTCAGGGCCTCAATTCTTTGTAGTAATTATTATTCTCCGCCAAACTGTTATCAAACGTGGCATTTTGACAGTTCATACCACGCTAACTTCGTGTTTTTTTCGCGCGGTTTCGTTCATTGTGCCATAGAGAATATGTCATTTGTAGATGTCATGATTAGCTAAGGAATTGACGAGGTGTCGAAATAAGGAATCATTCAGATAATTTATCCTTTTTATTCATAAACTTATAAAACTAAATAAACTACAAATTACTAAATATATTACAATACAGCGTCAAAAAATTCTGCGTCATCGCTGTCGACGTGTGTGTGTGTGTGTGTTTTCAGAAAATCGTTAACCTGAGATGGAAGGAGTTCAACCATAAAAAAAACACCTATTAAAGGTAGATGGGTTACTCTGTAGTGAACCTTTATCCGAAAAAAACTATCATAGAGACATATAAAGCGTCAGCTTATGAGCGTTAGTACCGTAATTATGTATTCATTTTTACTAAAGTAGGTTATCTTGTAGGTTGTACTTTACGAGTGCTTAAATTTTACCTAAGAGAGAATGCTCGTGAAAAATAGTCTAACTTTGCAGTTCATTTGTATGAACTGCAAAGTCACAGTCAACAGTCAAGATTTGTACCTTGACTTACTTTGCATCTAGAATAATTGCAATACTGCCGTATATTAAAAGTAACTGATTATGGTTGGTAGTTTGATCATAGAGGGTTTTTCATGATTTGCACATGTACAGCTCCTCGTATGTGCGAATTTTTGACAATAATGTAGTCTTCTTCTACGTATCCCGCGACAACAATTAAGCTTTATTTTCATTCTTACCGTGAGCGAGTACTCACAATAGGAATGAAAATTAGTCGGAGTCATTAGTGTTAATGACACCTTGTATAGGTGAATTGAACAGCATTATTGAGGTATATGAATGCTTTGGGTAAACTTTGCGTATTTGGCGTTGAAGATACACTTCTGGACACATCTATTGGCCCACCTTGCATTTTCAGTTTCGTTTGGTCCTAGCTAAAATGTTATATTAAGTCGACCAAAAAGTTTTTATGCAGTTTTGAACCTGGCACATTCAAAATTTCATTTAATAGTCTTTTTTTTGATTTTCGAACACAGAATTTAGAGAAACAAAAGACAATTTGGAGCCTGTTTGTTGATATCAATCAATCGAATACTAAGAAAACTTGATTTTATTGATTTACTTGGATTTAATTCTTGAAAAAGTGATTGATATCTTTGGTTTTGCAACAAACATTATTCTTAACATTAAGGTGAGGTTCTATTAATAATCTATGGATACTTCACCTGAAGTCGCCGCCCAAGCTTTGGCACTTATTCAGGCCGGACACAGCCAAAGAAATGTGAGTGCTCAACTTAATTTAAGTCGATCTGCGGTCCGAAATGTTTAACGGTGATGATGCAAGAGCCTATACGGCCGGCATCGTCAGGGAATATCTTCGGGATGTGGACATCACAGTTATGGACTGGCCAGCCAGAAGCCCAGACATTAACCCCATTGTGCACATGTGGGACGAGCTAAAAGGACATGTTAGGGCTCGTCAGCCAGTTGCCCAGACGATGCAGGAGTTGAAAACTGCCATAGAAGAGGAATGGGAGATGATCCCTCAAAATTTCATAGATTGTAACGAATGTATTTTCGAAGTCAAGCTAGTCAAGGCTGTGACCTTTGTGGTCTTAGATTAACTCCTGAAAAATCTGATTACTATAATGTCGTTGAAGATCCGGACATGACTTCTTTATTGCTCATACACGCATTCTGCCTTCGAAATATAATATAATGTAGCCATAAATAATTATAATGATTGGAATTTTTTTTTAGTAATACGGTTTTAGGCAACTTTGAAGGTTGCATGGAAACACAAATTGATTGATCGGAACGCTCTCAAAAACCGATGTTTGCACGTCGCTCATTGTTAGAGATAATGTATGGAAACAAAGTTTCTCTTTGTATTTTATGATGATGAAGCACGTGAACGTGAATGAAGCACGAAAGGAGTACAAAAGAGGTTTATTTGGTACCCATTATACTTTTCGCAACGTAACCTAACCAGGCTAGGAAGCAGGATAGCAAATCAATACTATTTTCCAGTAATAAAAAATATGTAATCTAATGATATCGTGATGACTCCTTGATATCCTCTCATCCACGACACTGTAGGTTCAAAACAAGTGTTAACGTGACTTTTCCCCTTCATATATAGATTATTCTTACTAATTCCCACTTCCATGCCAACTTGGAAATAATGTTATCTCGGGACATGGGTCGAGTCAGGTTGGATGTCCATCTTTTCCAATGTTTCGTCTCTAGGGCATGTCGGTTTCCTTACGATGTCATACATCATAATTAAAATCAGTCCATACTGTTCTTGCTGCTGGGACATAGATTTTCTTTCTTCGAAAAGGACTAGGCTATAAGCGCCCACGCGCTCCTAATGTGGTTTGGTAGATGTCATATATCTTCGAGATTTTTATTCTAGTATAAGCTGTCTACCTCACTATGTTCTCCTTTACAATTTAGAAACCAGTGATGATGGAAAAATTAGCACAAAGTAAAGCACATGTTTGGGATCGTTCGGATGTTATGCTTCGCCATTATAATATTATAAGCATCTATCAATATTTCTGCTATCATGGGAAATCTTAAACTGATATCCTTAATATCCTCGTCCGAGAATATTTTCCGCAAAAAATAGGTCATTTTATTTTCCCTGGGGTCATATAGGAGGGAAATCCATTAGTATTCTATAATATTGACGCGATGTAAGTACTTCCCTAGAGGTAACTGAGAAGGGAAAATGACGTTATAATTACCTATCTGTGTGCTCAAAATTATCCTAAAACACTTTTCCTGAAGGGTGTGCATAAGTTTGTTTGCAAAATTGTTGGTAACTTTTAGGTTTATGGATGGAAATATGTATACCGTGTACCATTTTATTGCGAGATTGGGACCAAGGGACCAGATTTTGTTATTAACTTTAGTTAGATTAACATCTACACTTAGGTAAGTGTGAGGTATAAAGAAGACTTGGCGAATTAACTTAGTGGAATATAAACTATTACACAAATTATTCTTACATAACCAGCCCAAAATGTTTTCACTACTGCGACGCATTCCTCGTGTCGATGAGACAGAGTAGGGCAAAATGTACCATGCGGGTCCAGTGCGGGTTCGTAAATATAACATTTTTCTGAATATTTCGTCCTAGAACAAGTCGGTTTCCTGACGATGTTTCCCTCGCCGTTTTGCAAGCAGTGGTGATGAAGTTATTTACACAAAGTAAAGCATCAAGGTTCGAACTTACGACCTAGGCTGCCACTGCTCCTCAAATAGACGATTATACTTTTCGAATCACGGAATTTATAAGTAAATCCTGGTTTATTGCGTTAACACCTCACTGTAACAACTTACAATGGTGTAGTGAGACGCAAGCAATTAGTTACTAGTCCAAACCTAATGCCTGTGCGATACCTATTCCATTTAAACTTAATGTGTAATCTTTATAAATTCTAGAAGAGTCATCATTATCATCACTTACCTAGCCTTTTTGCAGTTGTACTGGGGTTGGCTTTCAAAATAAACGGATACAGCTGAGAAAAAAATTAAACTCAAAAAACGTATTTAAAAAAAATCCTGGTCATGTGGTGTTCTTTATTAGCCCAAGGGAAGCCATCCCTATAAAAATATCTTAACCTATGTATATATATCTATATCTTAAACTATGGTTCATTTATTTATTAAATTGGAGGTTAACCAACAGTTGTGACATAACATAAATAGGTACAAGTCATTGTGTCTTAAATCTAACTGCACAACCAATTACAAACAAACACCACATAAAAAGTGTTCTTTGAAATTTAATCAAAACTCAAATCCTTACTAATATTATAAATCGGAAAGTGAGTTTATTTGTTTGTTTGTTCCGCTTTCACGCCGTAACTACTGAATCGATTGCTTTGAAATTTCGTAGACGTAAAGTTAGAAGTCCGGATTAAATAATAGGGTACTTTTTATCGCGGAAAAAATTTATATTCTCGAGGGAAATTAAAAAAGCGCGATATAACCGAAGTCCACGCGGTCGAAGCCGCGGGCGGATAGCTAGTATTATAAATCGGAATGTGAGTTTGTTTGTTTGTTCCGCCTTCACGCCGTAACTACTGAACCGATTGCTTTAAAATTTTGCAGATGTAAAGTAAGAACTCTGGATTAAATAATAGGGTACTTATTGGTATTGGAAAAAATTTATATTCCTGAGGGAAATCTAAAAAGCCTGATATAACCAACCTCCACGCGGGCGAAGCCGAGTGCGGAAAGCTAGTCATTACGATTTTCGCTCAGGTTACTCTACCGAAGATACACTCTACTTGACTTGACAACAGCAATCATTAAAAACTTGGAAAATAAAAACAAATGCCTATGTATATTTCTGGATTTTTCAAATGCATTTGACACTGTCTCTGTTCGCATCCTACTTGCTAAATTGGAGAAACTAGGCATACGAGGAAATGCATTTAAAATAATTAAGGATTATTTATCTAATAGGAAACAGCAAGTTAGGGTAGGCAATATAAAAAGCGATGACGTTACAGTGTCCTATAGGGTTTCACAAGGGAGTATTTTAAGTCCGACTATTTTTCAGCTATATATAAATGAGCTCTGCCAAATCTCTCTTCCTAACACAAGCATCTTTACCTAAGCAAAAGATATGTATTTTTTTTTTTGTCTGGGGAGCAAACTGGAAAGCTGTAAAGGAGATAGCTGATTACACCTTATCCAAAATTATGAATTGGCTTACAAGCAACCTGCTGACGGTTAACCTCTTCAAAGCGTATTATGCTGCGTTCTCAATCAGGAAAATAACTCCCCACCACAAGACTTCTCCATAACAGCCCATACTTGTCTTTCTCAAGATGTCTGTAATTGCCAACAAATCGAGTGAGTCAAGCACGTCAAGTACCTGAGTGTATAAGTCTATGGTGGACTGACGTGGGACAAATAGTAGATAGAAACAGTTACCTCCAGGGTAAAGAGACCAATACACATAGTTAAAGCACTAAGAGACTGTATCCCACTGTATTTGCAAAAGACACTGTATGGTAAAGAGATGGAGTTAAGACTGTTATGGGTTTACGAGGTGACCTAAGTGGTACTCTGAAATTGCCTTCCTTTTACCCTAGATATCATATAAACCTCCTTTGGACTCGTTTTATCTGCAGCGAGTGAGGATTTCATATAACACTACAGTAGTCCAGGATGCTTCTTATAAGGCTATTGTAGAGAGCTAATTTAGTATGTGGGCTTTGATAGAACAGTTCACACTTCTTGGTTCAAAATAAATCAATCGGGTTTAAATAATGATCAAAAAGCTAAACCGGAACATTGTATGGAATTATGGATAGTAATAATGTAAAAGTTAAAAGTTGACAATTTAAGGAACAATTTATTTCAGCAGCCATTTTGCAACTTTCATAATTCATTCACGAAATCAATTCAGCCATTTATTTTACTACGCAGTTATGTAGGCACGTTATTCTCTTTACTGTTCAAAGCAACGTAGCTTCTAAAGACAACAATATACATTTTATGATCTTCTGGTACTTTGTATACAAATTACTAGAATAAAAAAAAATATAAAGTTCAGAATGACACATCGTAAGGCTGAAATCGTTGTTTGAATTATTTCAACTGTTATAATAGTAAAATGCTTTTCCATTTGTTTTGGAAAATTATTGAATGTACCTTAAACGAATATTAATGCGAATAAATCATTCTAAAGATTATAAAAAGTACAGACTATCTGGTTTTACGACCCTCAGGAAAGAAAGTTATGATTTTGGCAACGCTTCAGATACGAATATTTTGTGCGCTCAATATGATTTGGCCATTCTCGTTTATTACATCCTTTTTATTAGCTTCACTTGTATGTTTTCTTGCTTGTTTGTCCGTCACTAACTCTTTGGACTACGAGTGAGCGGCTCATTACTGTAAAAGTCCCACCGTTTTCAATACGTTCGTTGGCCGAGCGGTTTAAAGCGCCTGTCTTCAGTGACGTCAGCGTTCGGACTCAGCGATCGTGGGTTCTAATCCCGGCCACGCCTAAAAAAAATGTTTTATTCCGGCAAATGCTAAGATTTTATTCGTACATATAACTGTAAGTGATTCTGAAAAACTTTACCATTTCTTTGTGACGCTGCAACTCCAAATAGTTATCACAGATGGTAACAGATAGCGTCGGTAACTCGTTTCCCTGTGATAAGTAGGAATGTTAATTTCTGAGTCGTGCATGGTTTAATGTTTGAGACAAACAGAGCCTTAGATTTTGATAAGTTGGAATATCAGTATCAACAACTTGAACGGAATTGTTTATTTGAAAGCGAGCCAGGGAATAAAATTTTCAAATTTTTTTCAACCTTACCTTACATTAATTTGTGCAGGCAAAGTATTTAGTTTAGATTTAGTTACTTGGGTAACGCATCATTACGAATTTTAGCACTTGATATTCTGTCTGTTGGAGATCAAGAAAAGTTTGGTAAAAACAAATAAGCACCACTTAAGCGTTCATGTTATCCGTATATTATTTAAAAACCGAATATCGAACTAAAAAGTTGAAAATAAATATAGTTTAAAAACTAAAAAAACATGCTTTTAAAGAATATCAAACTAAAAAGTTAAAAATAATTTTAAAATTTAATTTATGACAATCGTATATAAACAATACTGGTATAAATGAGAAACAACCGTGAGGCGCTTAATATACAAAAATTACGGCACAAAGCGCATCACGCTTTTTCTCATTTATACTAAGTAGTTAGTTTGATATTCTTTAAAACCGCGTTCTTTTAATTTTTTAAACTATATTTTTTTCTAAAACAGTCTATCCTATTAATTATTGTCATATTTTACAAGTCACTTTTAATTTTATATAGTATTAAATACCGCATTGCGTCTACCGCTTCAAATTGCCGCCATCTTTTTAAATGTTCGACAATCTTCGGGCATCATCAGCAAATTCACGAACGCAACCGAATAAACCTTGTTACGACTGTAATGAAATTATTCGCAATTTGTTAGACTTGTTCGCGATAGCTCTATTTCGTTATAGTTTTTTTATTGGATCGTAGCAATTGAAATGAATCTCAAAGTAGGTAATTTTCATAATTAAGTTATATTTTCGTTGATTCAATTTTCTGCAGCAAATGAATGAAATGAAACTTTTCACTGAGTAAAAAATTGGAACACTGATTGCCGTATCGCTGGGAAAATATCTGATAGATATATTCAATAAAACTTTTTTCTTGTCTAAGTAATTAAATCTGCACGTTTGACTCATTTTACTTAACACGTGTCAATCTAATTATCTTTTACTCAATTTTGTTGGGGTCAGCATTCAGAAAATTTTAATTTCATCAGGACTTCAGCGTAGCAGGCTGTAATATGTACTTTTAGGATCAGGAGAGAGATTTACATAAAGAAAAGTACAACACAAATCAAAAACAATGATTTATAATCAATAACTCAATTTTATAACCTTAAAATGAGTCTAACACAAACAACCATCAGTTTAACAACATTTACAGCGAAATACCAACAAAATGACTGACTTACTGCAAATCGCACCGACCACCAATTCAACTACCTTACCGTCCAAGGGCTCAGGAGCAAAAGGGCCTGTCAATCAGAAAGCTGTCTATTTATAATAGACAGGCGTAGATTATAGTAGACGTAAGCAAAGACAGTGTAGGTGCGAGTTGCTACAAGTATTCGAACTTCTTTCTGCTAACACGGCCTCTCCTGACCGTGCACCGTCCTCGGCTGCATCAGCACCAGCAACATCTTCATCTGAAGCGCTGAAGCACGTCGAGCGTCTGCTCGCCAACTTCATCTGCGCACTCGAAGTACCAGAGGATCCAGCAGGAGTATCTGGAGGTTAACCAGCATCATCGGGGTTATCGCCATCGCAATCTGCATGAAACAAAGCCATTAAATCATCATGACGACATTTGAGATTGCCTATTCTTTCACTCTTCACACGTTCAAGGCCCTCATACAAAATTACACTGTCGAACAAGATAAAGACACTTCACTTTCAAAAGTATGCATAGTTCTTCAGACACATGTCTCTTTCTTGCTCATACTTGAACTTGAAGTTCCCCACGTTAAAAACGTGTACCCAGGACTCAGCCTGTCAGGACAACGCCTGATACGCATACATAGTATACGTAACCCGGGACAACACCCGATGCGCGTTCAAAGAACACGACTTCCAGGACAACACCTGATACGCGTACATAGTACACGTAACCCGGGACAACACCCGATGCGCATTCAAAGAACACGACTTCCAGGACAACACCTGAGCGCACACAGTACGCTTAACACGGGACAACACCCGACACCCACACTGGGCACATATCTGCCAAAACCAGGCATTCAGGAACCAGGAGGACAGCTGTCAGAGCGCACTCCAACTGTGCTGCTCCAGCCGCCTGGTCTACAACGGTCTCAGCACCGTCGCTTCGCCCAGCGCCAGCGCCGCGTCCACTCGCACGCGCACGCATGCACAGCACACGCATGCAGCACACGCATGCAGCGCTCGCATGCAGCGCTCGCCTGCAGCGCTCGCCTGCAGCGCTCGCCTGCAGCGCTCGCCTGCAGCGCTCGCCTGCAGCGCTCGCCTGCAGCGCTCGCATGCAGCGCTCGCCTGCAGCGCTCGCCTGCAGCGCACTCCTGCAGCGCACTCCTGCAGCGCACTTCTGCAGTGCACGCCTGCATCGCACTGCTGCAGCGCACGCCTGCAGCGGCAACATCACGCGGAGCGATCTCTGCGCCAGCAATTGAGTGCACCTCATAGCGTGATGTCCATTTCCGGCCTCATGCAAGTCCATCCAGCATTTACACAAGCTCGTACAAAGGCAATGAACAACTAACTGAAACAAAGTGCATGTTAGACGTATGTACTTTCATAAAAATGCATTACAGCTTTCGGGACACCACTGTCTTCCCAAGGCATGTACAATACATGATGCTTCGGCTTGTGTTGTCTTACCTCTTGCACCACTCATCAGTTTCAGCTCGTAACGCTTACCAGCACGTCACCCGGTATCGACCCCTCATGCCAGAGTCTAGCTTGCCCGTGGACAGAATACAAAATTACGAACATCTTATCGTTGAGCTGGAATACCTTTGGCGGATGTCTGACGATTTACGCTACAATCTCGACAATTTCGATTTTTGTCAAGAGATGTTTTAGCGGAACTCCTGCATAGCTCCCTAAAAGCGTCACGATTTGGACAAGAGTTCTGGACAGCTACGTTACGAACCAGTGTACGAATCACAGGAGTAGCCCCATTATTTCCAAATAACAAGTACAAAGCTGAGTATCGTGTGGTTTTCTGTTTTGTAATATTCAAAACTAATTGAATTTTACATAGACTATCAAACCAAGTTGAAGTTTTGTTACTACTCTCGACACGTATCATATTAAAGATTGTCCTTATGTAACGCTCGGCTTGCCCATTGGAATGGTGCATTTCGGGCGTTATGTAATGAATTTCGCAACCCATTTGGGATACCCAACTAGTAAAAGTTGCCGCTTCGAACATGCGACCACGGTCACAAACTATCGGTCTATGTGTCCCAAATAAAGATATGGCGCAGTTAAAAACTCGACGATATGCTCGAACTCATAATGAAAAACTCGTAATAAACCGAGTCTATGTCCTTTAGACATATAACAAAGTAAGCGCGGTTCCTCACCAACAGGTGAATATCGATAATAGAGCACATCGTTCTGACACACATACCTATTGGTATCCAAATGACCATCCCTCAGTTTTTGAATAAGATCAAATGTCTCAGTCAGCTGATTTAGTGGCCTATCGATGTCATTGACTTGTAACGTTAGTGGATTCCTTCTAAGGTAATCAGCGTGACCCATCATCACACCCTTTTGATATTCAATGTCAAAATTAAAATCATGTAGATAAATCTACCAGCATGCAACCCACGGGAATCACTACTGAGCAGCTTAAGCTCATGTCTGTTTTGGTCACACGATAGGGACCTCTCATATCAGGGTCTAGTTTGCCAGTTGATTGACAGTACTTGATCACAAATACATGATCATTTACATGAAAAGCTCGAGGAGGGTGTCTATGACAATTCACGTAAGAGTCTTGTTTAGCTTGGTTTCTGTCCAACAGAGTTTTGGCTCGACTTCTACTGATCTCCCTCAACGCCTCCCGATTAGGGCTCGTAGACTCTACAGCAACATCTCTGACGAGTGCATGTATTACAGAAGTAGACTGCTAATGCCGATCAACAATTGTAAAGCCGAATGTTGCATTGGTTTCAGACTAAAATATTTAAAACTAGCTGGATCTTACATAACACATTAGACCAAGAAGTTTTTCATTTGAAAATTCAATCCGAATCAGGTTGAGTACTGCTTCGCATAACTTTCATCTTGGCCGCTTGCATGATGCATCTCAGACGTTATGTAATGGATCATGGATATCACAAAGCGAAACGAAGAAGATTCAAACATACGACTTCTGTCACAAACTAATAAATCAAATCAAATCAAAGCATTTATTTCAAATAAACCAGTTACAGGCACTTTTGAATTGTCAGAAAGTCGGTCAGTCAGTAAGGTGAAACTAGTTGCCCATTCCAAAGAGTAGGTACCTATGGAGAAAACGGGCAAGAAACTCCATGAACACTCTTAAATTATCAAGCTATTGATACAAATATTTGATTACATCATTCATTTTGAAATCAATCGTGTGAGAACGATGCAGAAATATATTGTACGCTGAGAGCGTCCATTATGGAAAAAACAACAATTCAGAAATTAAAATACGCCGTAGCAGCTAAGAGATGACCAGTCCCCTCTGACGGCGTCCGTTCGCGAACATGACGTATGGATCAGCATCATTCAGCTCAACCATATTGAAGGGAACCTAATAATCCAACACACACGCCACCACCAGCGTGACATTTGAGTAAGCATGACATACTCTCAACAGCCATAGCACAATCAAGTCAATAAAAGTCTAACCCAACAAATAGATGCTTTACAGCAAGTATATCGTGCTCACACGTGTTCCATGCAATTATGCAATACTAAGAAATTGAATCAAATAAATAAAATAAATAGTTTGGGGACTCTAAATAAAGAAATCACGTTTCCCCAAAAACACGTTGAGTTCATTTGTCTGCATAAGGATAGTTCCATACCCTACGCTGCTTGCATCAGTGTTAAATTCTGTCGGGAGACACGGATTGGAAATTGCAATTATTCACTCGTCAGTCGCGCTACAAAGTATTGACGAACCTATCATGTTTATTGACATAGTCAAACTTAACGTTCTTTTTAGTAAGATGAGAAATATCCTGCCAGGCCTAGTAATTGGCGTACCTGTCTGACGTGACTTGGTACCGGAGTATTTATCGAAGCTTATACCTTCTGAGAGCTCGGTCTACCTGTCCATGGCTTGATATACTTTCAATGAAATTTCACTAAATTGCACTGTTAGTGTAACGTATTCGCGAGCAACGATCTCACTGTACGTATGCCTTTGAAAACTTGACGCATAGGTTTTCCATTACAATCAAAATGTTTTAAAATACCGGCGGATATCTGTCTATGAGAACGTCGACCGGAATGCCCTGTATAATTGCGGTATTAATGTCACTACTATGCCTTCAGAGTACAACCTCATTACACAAGTTGACACTTTTTATATTTTCAACGATTTTTAGTGAAAGTAGAAGAAGTGACACTGTCATTGTGCCCTATCATTTTGCAAAAAAAAATACACGTGATTTTAGATTCATAGCACATTAATTCAGTTTGATCTGAATTTCTTTTCTTATTTATTGTTAAACCATGTGCTGAGCGATTGTTCGACTCACTGTGGCTTGACATAATAAATAACCAAAAATTACACTAAATTATTGGCAGTTTAGTTGGCATTTGCCGCTGCTACGCGTACCTACTAGCGCATCAGTGATGCCACGTATCACAATAGAAATCATGAGACCACTCAAGACTTTGTATAATACTAAAGCTAATAACAAACGCCGTCCATCTCGGTATAGGTAGAACACTTGTCTGAACTAGTATTCATCATGTCGACTAGTGTTTGGGAATAATCAATCTTTTGAGGACAAAGGCATGCATATTCTTTATAGAAATTGGACCAGGTGCGTTCACCTGTAGTCCAGTCACCCAGCCAGGATTTGGCATCTGCCATAAGACAATTAGTGACCTGTGATAAGCACTCAGATTCCTCCCAATTATTTGCAAAACTAGCACGTTCCACTTCACTACACCACGCCTCAAAATTTGACACATCAAAGTTTGACACATAATTTTTCGGTTTTTCTGTCGCCAAAAGGGCATTTGTAAGCATTTTCAAGAGCTGCTAATGAGACATCATCATAACCTTGAGATGTGTTGACATCAGATGGTAACGGGCTTATTTTTTGTATTACCCTCGATAGCATGATTATTGAGCCTAGCACTGCCTTAACGGAATACTACGTTACGTACGGACGGAGAACGTAAGTTCATGACTCGTGACGGGACCGCCAGCGAGGCTTATGACGGTGCCGGTGCGACTTGCAACGAGACCGCTTCGTCTTTGGACGATGCGTGTCCCCTGTACTACTACCGCTACGCGAGCGAGATGGTCGTGGAATGATTTAAATTGATGGCTGTTCTAATTTTACAACAAATAGGCTTGTATAGGCACAGGCCTATCCCACTTCTGATTTTAGGATCAGGAGAGAGATTTACATAAAGAAAAGTACAACACAAATCAAAAACAATGATTTATAATCAATAACTCAATTTTATAACCTTAAAATGAGTCTAACACAAACAACCATCAGTTTAACAACATTTACAGCGAAATACCAACAAAATGACTGACTTACTGCAAATCGCACCGACCACCAATTCAACTACCTTACCGTCCAAGGGCTCAGGAGCAAAAGGGCCTGTCAATCAGAAAGCTGTCTATTTATAATAGACAGGCGTAGATTATAGTAGACGTAAGCAAAGACAGTGTAGGTGCGAGTTGCTACAAGTATTCGAACTTCTTTCTGCTAACAGTACAACCATACAAATACTCTGACGCAAGCGCCCTGCGTCGCCGCTGCTTAAAGGAAACAGCAAAAGCAGGCATATATTATTTTTGCTGCGCTGTAGAAAGAAACGGACAATACTCCCTTTTCTATGCCATTCTTTCGCGCTTATCCCTTCGTCTTACTAATTCTGATTAGGTTTTCACCTCAAAAGTATTTACTTGATGATATTTAATTTAGGTACTAATACTAAAATACTACTTAAACTAGTATGATACACTTAACGTATATATTTATTGTATAATCTATGTAAATAGTACACTGTAGACTACCTACATTATTTCTTTATCCTTCTCCTTAGAATTCTATCCAAAGGTTGTCTGTAAAAGATCGCTCTTAGCGATAAGACCGCCCATTGTGTCACCCTTTGTAAAATATTTTTATTTATGTTCTGTAATCTATATGGTGTACATAATAATATTCTATTCTATTCTTAAAATGCGCGTTTTGAAAGTGTTTTGCCCATAGTCTTCCCACCTTGTTCACATAAGCGAACTATGGGTAGCAATTTTTTCCATAGTTCACCAAAAATTTATATTATTTTGAGTTACATATAACTTCAAATGCCGGATGCATTGTTCCATTCCGTTGTTTTCTAAGTAGAGGAACCGGCAAGAAACTCCACAATTAACGTTTTAAAAATAATTAGCTTTAACAATGTTTTCAAATTACAGTGTTAGCCGTTTGAATGCCGTATTTATGGAAATAATTAAAAGCCATTGTGTCTTACTTGGATCCGCCTATGAAGGATTAATAAGCATGGGAAGTCAATGTAGGCATGTCGACAAATACCAGGTAAGTACGTAAAAAAATAAATAAATAAAATGGTCCACAATGACGTCAGACGATGAATTCGTTGTTACTTCAGTGTATTAGGAGCAAATGGATTTTAATGTGAAGTGTGGTTTGAAACACTGTCGTTGGACTGTATTTTATTTAACCATTAGTTAATAAATAATATACAAAGTTACTTTTGTATATGCAAACCCGAAACAAGTATTTTTAGGTAAAGAATCTATGTATAAAATTTCAACACTGCAACAATTTCTAAACATATTTTGGAAAAAAATATAACATGGTGTAAAAATGATTGGAATCGATTCAGTTGCTTCTTCTGAAAAAACTATATTCGGGTTCCGTATAAAGAAAGAATAACGTTGTATATATTCTTATTTTATTTATTTATTGAAAGATTTCTTATAAATTTGCACAATTGCTCAATGCGGGTTGGCGATTTCAGACTTAAAGTCCAGGTTTCCTCAAGATGTTTTCCTTCACTTTTTAATCTGTCATTGTTATCCAAGATATACTTGGAAAGTACATATAACTTATAAAAGTTACATAGGCAGTCAGTCATACTTGAGAGGCTGGTGTTTTTACCACTAGGCCACCACGACTCTTTTTTCTTTCATTCTATTCGGAATACGGTCTATATATTAACATTCCCAAAAAGATATTGGTTTTGACTGAATAACGGTATGACGTAGATATCGTAATATTTCCAATCTTATGGTTTGAAAAGAATATTCGAACTTTCTAAAGCACTTACGAAATTTAATATCGTGATAATTAATGACGTAGCTTATACTTTCTACTTGTTGTTTAAAAGCTGTATTTACAGCAAATGGGTATAAGCTAAAAGAAAATTTTTTGGGATTTCATTTATTTTATACTTTTCTTTTTTGCTTTTGCCCGCGATTTCACCAACTTTGATGGCGAAAATATTGCGCAAAAATGGACTACCAGTTTTATGAGTACTTTATAAATGAATTCAGTTTATAAACTTATTGTATACCAAATTGCATTTAAATCCGTTTAACCCTTTTTAAAGTACAGTAAAGTGTTTAATTATTTTTTGTATATATTTTTAAGATATTTTCGTCTGCCAAATACCTCCACTTGACATTTTATAGGCATTCGTAAGCTTAAGGCCCAACAGTTTGTTGCCATGGCTTAGTTACATAATCCGTCCTGATATTACATAATACCAAATATAACAACATTTATACATAAATAAACATAACATTAATTGCGAGCCAACTTGATGTCACAGAGTAGCAAGTACATAGAGTGCGAAATTAGATTTCTTACCAATACGTTACACAAATTAAAATTAAATTCATGGGTTGGTTTCTAGCGCTTCAGTTGCTTGTCGATTGAAAGCATTAAGTTCGTTTTACTTTAATGAAATTGTTAGCAGTAATCTGCATATAAAATTGCTTCTATTAACAGCTAACATGCGCAATGGAGACGAAAAATCCACTGTTGTCGGCCCAGAATATTATTTCCAGAATAAATCTGTTGTGTGGAGTTTTCATAGAATTCAAATCCACACTGTTGTGGCAAATGTTCAAATCCACATAAATAATTTCAGTATTTGTGACCGTTTATCTCATTATTTTTCAATGTAACTCCATCAGTTATCTCCTCTATGGACAAAACAAACGAAATTGACGTGACCTAGCTTATTTGTCACTTAACTATTCGCCATTGTGTTATGGCGTGATACGAACGCTCCCTGTATTCAACCTCGCCCTACAGAATGTAATTATGTTAGTCATATGAAATTAGGCTCGAGTTGGAAAGTTTATTGATATTGTGTTAATAATAGGCCAAATTTCATGCATGACGTCAGGCTTGTATTCTCGAAGGATTTGATAGGAGCGCAAGCGTACTGTTTGTAGTGTCCCCAAAAATATGACGCATTTTTCTATTTGCACTATAACATCTTTCAGGGTTTCCAATATGACGTAGATTTAGTAAATATTGTTTCTATTGGCATTATAGAGAACGAACAGAAAAGTAATTCACTTTTCAAGGACTAGGAGCGCAGGCAGGCGATGCCATGATTCGAAAAAACTACGTAACGTAACGATGATTGAAACAAAATGATTTTATAGTGGACTAGCTTTCCGCCCGCGGCTTCATTCGCATGGAGTTCGGTTGTATCGCACTTTTTAGATTTCCCTCGGGAATATCAATTTTTTCCGGGATAAAAAGTACCCTATTATTTAATCCGGACTTCTAAATTTACGTCTGTAAAATTTCAAAGCAATCGGTTTAGTAGTTACGGCGTGAAAGAGGAACCACCGATCGCTGTCACGAGGACACGGCAGTGCTCCAGTTAAGCCGGGCAGACCTTCGCCGTATGCTCCACCCAAGCGGGGCAGACCTCCATCGTATCTCCACGCCTCTGGGTGATCTCCACAGTGGTGACACTCTGGCGTTTCCTCTCGCCCTATCCGGAATAGGAACCTCCCAAAACAGCCGTGTCTGGTGAAAATCTGCGTCAGGCGGAATGTGATGGCACCGTGGTGCCTCTCTAGCCACACCCTGTACCTAAACCTATACCACCTAAACCGATAGAGTATAGTAATTCAATCCCATCGAAACCTAAAATGGAGTTATGTTAGTATTATCCATTTCGGAAAATTGAAATAGTATCCATTTTCCATGTAGGTATGTAAACAGAAACTGTATTATATAGCCCGCAGTGTACAGTATATTTTTTTTGCATTTCGATCTTTTTTATACTACCCTCTAACTTTAATACCTTTCGATAAACCCTTGGATTTAATGGAGGACCGATATTAAGTAGGTTCCATTTTTATAGTTTCATAATAAACAGTGCTGACTCAAGGTCTGGTATATACAGTAAAAGACCCAACACTTGAAATATATGCCTAAAAACGGCTGACCTCGGAAAAAATATTCAACACTTAGTATGCAAAAAAACAAGTGGATTTGCGCGATGAGGCGGCAAATAGCTCTTGAAGTAACGTTACTCGTATACATATAAAACCAAGGGCTTAACTCAAGTTTGCAAGAATCAAGGACAGAGGTTTTTCGGCTTACTTCTGTCTGATAATCTAAATACATAAATAATGTCTTTAATCCATTCAAAGGTTGTCTTTGGAAGATCGCGCTTAACGATAAGACCGACCATTGTGTCGCCCTTTGTTTAATTCCTATATTTATGTCTATAATGTTTTTTGTTCGATGTTTGATTGGTGTACAATAAAGAATAAATAAATAAATAATAATAAATAAATAAACATTGGCCGCCGGCAGAAGTTACCACCCACCAGAAAAAGCCTTGCCGCCAAGCGATTTGTCGTGTTCCGGCATGATGTCTGGTAAAGCCGTATTGAGGACGGTTCTCAGCAGTTGTGTTGCGATGTGTGATGGGTACGATACGCCTAATGTTGTTGTGTTGGGAGTTTGGTTGTGGAGGGTCTTCAGATCAATCTTCCTTTGGCACAGCATCGTTGGTCGTGTTGTTGGGTTTAACATTGCATCACCTCGTTCAACTGCCGTCTTCCTTCCTATTCGCTCAGTTTTTCTGAGTGAATAGGCTCTTAATAAACTAGCGCGCTTTACCATCAACGATCGCATCACTGCTTACCATCAGGCGGGATTGCGGTCAAGCGCTAGTTTATAATTATTAAAAAAAAAATCGTACGAAATACTATATTATCTAGGGCTCTGACAGTTATTGGTTCTAATAGACCCCTGTCACAATACTGACATCCCATTGTGCTGGCGTGGTGCACAACGCGCCAACGACCCGGGTCTTACCGGGCGGGGAGGTACCCATTACCCACGCAAGGCCGTGCCTGCATTGGCTGGGAGTTGATTGTGGCCCGACATCCATGGTGACTCCTGTGATAGCTAGAGACATGAGGGCGCAGTGATTGCCTCTCTCTCAGTCGTTTCGGCTCCTCCATTGCAAGCATTACTCATCATCTTCTCAGCGTTAATCCCAATGGCATCTGAAGCTTTTTCAGCTTTGGAGTCTGGGGTCCGTTTTACCATTCTAACTGCTGATTTTGGCTAAACTTCGATATTTTCCGTGTAGCGACTGCCGTCTAACCTCCACAACCCGAAGGCGATAACGAAGCATTGCAATTATTTGCACTGCGCGGGGATCGAACCTGCGCCTCCTTGCGCATCGGCCGCGTTCGCTGTCGCTACGCCACGGTGGCCGTCTCGGGTGGATTGCTAGCATTACTGTTTCACTGAAAAGTTAATATGCCTTAATTTCGATTTCATTACGTATTATGCATGACTCAGCAAAAAGCCCGATCGCGTCCAATGAAGCGGTAAATCACAGTTCATAAAGTTACTTCTATAGGTAAGCGATTGATGAAATTGAGTAAGTTTCAAACACTGAACTTAGCTATTAAGTCGCTACTAAGTGAACTAGGCAATATTTTATATCAAGTGGTTGATGTTAGGGTTGTAACGTAAATGCGGCAAATGCAAAACGAATCATACATTCAATTCGACAGCCGTTTTGAAAGTTTTTATTGTAGAAAAAAAAAGATACATCGAAGGCCCAATAATGATAATCGACAGGCCCAACTAAGGCGGAAATACAATTCAAAGTTTCAAATTCTGTGCCCCAAGTTATAGTTGCTCTCAGAACATATTGGTTTCTCACTATGTTTTCCTTCGTCATTTTGAGAGCAGTGATGATGAAATAATTTACAGAAAGTAAAGAGCCTTTCAGGACGCAAAATAAAAATTAGATGACATGTGACATTTTTTTTTTTAATAATTATAAACTAGCGCTTGACCGCAATCCCGCCTGATGGTAAGCAGTGATGCGATCGTTGATGGTAAAGCGTGCTAGTTTATTAAGAGCCCATTCACTCAGAAAAACTGAGCAAAAAGGAAGGAAGGCGGCAGTTCAGTGAGGTGATGCAATGTTAAACCCAACAACACGACCAACGATGCTGCGCCAAAGGGAGATTGATCTGGAGACCCTCCACGACCAAACTCCCAACACAACAACATTAGGCGCATCGTACCCGGCATACATCGCAACACAACTGCTCAGAACCGTCCTCCGTACGGCTTCACCAGAGATCATGCCGGAACACGACAAATCGCTTGGCGACAAGGCTTTGTCTGGTGGGTGGTAACTTCTACCGGCGGCCGATATTATGGCCGGCCCACTCCCTCTCGTTGAGGGACGATCATCATCGTCGGAGACCTGTGTCCCAGCGGTGGGAAATTATAGGCTGATTGTGAGCAACTTTCTGTTCGTTAAAATGGCCTGCGGTAATTTGCAGTATGTATTGTATTAAGAAGTCACCACGTGTGAGTGATGAGAGGACTCTAATCCCTTCAAGTCCTCTCACGCGTGGATATCCATTTAAGGTAATCCCCATTAAGTGAGACTGTATGTCACCTCGACTTCATAATATATCCTACAGATGTATCGCAGGCCATCTTAACGAACGGAGAGTTGCTCATAATTTCACATTAATAACATTGTAACTTAATTTGCTGATGTACGCCTGGTTTTGTGTGAGTATGAAATGCAATTAACAACAATAATTGTAAGTGTTAAAAGAATCTAGTTATTCCCAGTGAGTTATGAGCATAAATTAATCTTTTTTTTTTGTTTTTCTTTTTGCAAAATTTATAGACTTATTACAGAAGATCAAATTTTTTTTTTTACAGTTTCTACATGGAACAATTGCACAATCAATGCAAAATCATTGAATACCGTAATGAAATAAATGAAACTAATTATATTGGTAATTATAACATAATTGTTATAGCAACATTTATTATAATAGGTTTTTTATTATTAAAAAATAATCATTCTATTAGATTATCTTTTATTAAAATATATAACGTAACATCTCCATGGCACTTTTGAGGATATGTAGTCCGACATTTTGAATATTATATTATTATTATTATTTTTTTAATAATTATAAACTAGCTCTTGACCGCAAACCCGCCTGATGATAAGCAGTGATGCGATCGTTGATGGTAAAGCGCGCTAGTTTATTAACAGCCTATTCACTCAGAAAAACTGAGCGAATAAGAAGGAAGACGGCAGTTGAGCGAGGTGATGCAATGTTAAACCCAACCATACGACCAACGATGCTGCGCCAAAGGGAGATTGATCCGAAGACCTTCCACGACCAAACTCCCAACACAACAACATTTGGCGCATCGTACCCGGCACACATCGCAACACAACTGCTCAGACCCGTCCTCCATACGGCTTCACCAGACATCATGCCGGAACACGACAAATCGCTTGGCGGCAAGACTTTGTCTGGTGGGTGGTAACTTCTGCCGGCGGTCGATGTTATGGCCTACCACCGAGATATATTATCTTTACATAAATGCAAAATTATTAAAGTCCAAAAGTAACTGCTAGGTACATATATCTTCACCGAAAGAGTCATCTTTAACGAAGTGAAGAAGCTCTGATAATTAATTACATAAACGTTTTGTCGGATTTTGCTTGACTTCAAAGACAGAAGCCTGGTCTTTGACGGAGCATGTGTTATATTAACTTCAGCCTTTCATCATACTACACCGGAGACTGTTCGCTTCAGCAAATTTAACAACCCTCTAATCTCTTTTCCTGGATCATGTAATTATTTACAACGACAAAGTCACAAAAGTCATTTAATTAGAGGAACTTTTAGGAGTCAGCCACGTCGAAAATCGTTTTTGATCGGCCTTATTTAGCTGATTTGTGGTTGTCTCCAAATGGGTAGGCGTCTTTTTAAATGAAGTGCTGTGTCATCACTGGAGAAATTGGGGAAGAGATAACTGAAAATAGAACTGTATTTTTAGATGTCTTTATCAGCTAATGGAATGATGACAGTCAAATTTAAAAAAAAAAAAGTAATGAATGTGTAGTGAAAATCTATTTAGCAGCCATTCACCTATTTTAAGTATAAGGTGAAGAATTTGACAGCTTTATGAACATTGACATCTTTAGACATTGTATAAAATAAAGAATATAATAAGGTACAGTTACAATACTTTTAAAGTTTCCAGTGTAGGTTATATATATATATGAATGTTCTACTAATTTAATTCAGTATTACGTGGGTTATTCATGTGTGGGTACTTACGGTTAGGAACTCCGCATGCATATGGTTACATTTGTACGCCAAAATCATCTCATGCACGTACATTCGTCCAGTGCAAATAACGATTTTCTGGAAAATTCCTTGGGATGGGAAATCATAAAATGACTTCTCCCGCTCTGGGCGGAGCGGAAGGGCGTGTCAGACTTGTATTAACTAAAACCCAGCCGTGTTTCTTCACTTGCCTGTGCACCAGGGCCACGGTTTCTTTTTTTAACCAATCCGCAACCCTGACCTGGGCATCTTACCTATTCATAGTGTGACTGAACGTAAATTCTTATAGAGGGGTAGTTAGAGAGAAGACGGGTACCCTATTTCGCCAGTTACGTTTAAGTGTTTTGTAACAGGGGTGAGCTTATTGCCATGAACGCAAATTCCGAGCTGTCACTGAAGAATTCCTGGTGGAAAACCTTAATAACACTTAATACGAGGGAACCAAACGCAGAACCTCGTGCTTAGCAGTAACACTCGCAACCAATAGAACTCGACCCAATCTTTAAATGGAACGCAGCCATCAACCAATTCCAGCCCTTTCAAACAAAAGTTGCGAAGTCACCCTTTTGATTAGTAAATTGCCGGTTTCTTCCTCAACGAGTTAATAGTAAGAAATTATTTCAAGTTAATTCCATGTAACCGACCAACGATTCATTAGTCTTGATTGACGTTATCGTTACTGTCTCACTTTTGTAAATTCTATGCTTCAGCGAATTGAGTTATTAGAATTCAGTGCTATATTTTAGTATTTGTGTTTTCTGTTTTGAAATATAATCATGACTCTATTTCAACTTAAGTTAGTAAGTAATGAGTATTATTATCTCCAGTAACTACTTTATTTCTTTTATTTGAATGCTTGAGTGAATAGTGAAATTACACTTACTAATAGCAGTGGAGGTTCATTTATTTTAAGTACCTATGCATAGTAGCTTATTCCATTTTCATAGTGTAATATCATAGTCCCTTTTCAACAATCTGCCTAGCCTTTTCTTAACTATGGTGGGATTGGCTTCCAGTCTAACCAGATTCAGCTGAATACCAGTATTTTATATGAAGCGAATGCCTATCTGACCTCGATAATCCCAGTTACTGGGTAATTCAATACCCCTTGGTAAGACTGGTAGACAGACTTTTGGACTTTTAAAGACCCATTCTTCTTCAGCCTATAAAGATCCACTGCTGGACAAAGGCCTCACCCAAGGCTTTCATCACTTTGGGGGCTTTGTTATAACCCTCACGCTTGGTAGACGGGATGGGGATCGCAGTAGTTTGATCCACAGGAGAAGTGCTGCTGCACGCTTCCCTCGTGAGAGTTCCCTTAATCGCCTCTTACGACACCCATGGGAGGATATGGGTTGGTACTATTCTAAGCCCGGTACCATACGGGGGACCTCTAACGACTGTCAAGAATTTAGAAATGACAGCCGGTACCAACGAGTTAACGTACTCTTCGAGGCATGGAGGGGTCTAGGTATGCAAACATGGTCACTCATCCACCGATGAACCGCGGCAAGCATTGTTTAACCTCATAAACCTGTGGTTGTCATAAAAATGTGGTTGTTATTATTTTAGCGACGAGTCCCTTTTCAATAATAACACTCAAAATTATGCCCAACCTTATTTTCTTTTTCCATGTTATCATCTAAAAACAGCAAGTTTTCAACACTTACCAATTCCAATCCCAATGTTAACAGCAAATGCTTGAAGGAAAAACGTAAAAAAGTAAAGGTACGAAGTGTCATGCAAAACTCGGTCCCAAAGGGCAATGTTCCATTTCTTATAAATGAAGTTAAAAGGGTAGCTCCGTCCCTTGAGGTAGAACTTAGTCGCAAACATCGGAGGGTCTAAAGGACCCGCGGAAGGTTATCTTAATTAAAATATTGGGTACACTTTGAATAAAGCTCTTCGATTTGTGTGTTTGAGATATCAAACAAGCAAAAAGAAGATTTCGTACGTCCACACTAATTATACTACAATACAATAGTGTTTTTCTTAGCCTTTCTTCCCCATATTATCATTCTGCCTTTGATACAGGTTTTCTACAGTTAAAATCCACCTTAAAAATAAATATCAGGTCTGAGTCCACAAAAATCGACATTTATCAGTAAAAAGAAATGTATGAATTATCATCATCATCAAACTTTTTATTGTCCTACCTCTGGGCACAATTCTCTTCTCATACAGAGAAGGATTAAGTAATCACCACTCTTGCTCAATGCGGGTTGGCGATTTCGGACATTCCCCCTTATTCATAAACAATGTTTAAAGTAAACTAGTGATTAGTGATTCTTTAACCAGATATTTTAGACGTTTGCACGTCACTTAATTTTAATCATCGTTTATTAATAAACCCCTTATACACTGGTATATTTATTAATAAACGATGTTTAAAGTTAAGTGACGTGCAAACGTCTAAAGTGTATGGTTAAAAAATCGCTATTCACTTGTTAACTTTAAACAGCGTTTATGAATAAGGGGGTTAAAATCCAGGCTTTTTTTTTTTAATAATTATAAACTAGCGCTTGACCGCAATCCCGCCTGATGGTAAGCAGTGATGCAATCATTGGTGGTAAAGCGCGCTAGTTTATTAAGAGCCTATTCACTGAAAAACTGAGCGAATGGGAAGGAAGATAGCAGTTGAGCGAGGTGATGCAATGGTAAACCCAACAACACGACCAACGATGCTGCGCCAAAGGGAGATTGATCTGAAGACCCTCCACGACCAAACTCCCAACACAACAACATTAGGCGCATCGTACCCGGCACACATCGGAACACAACTGCTCAGACCCGTCCTCCGTACGGCTTCACCAGACATCATGCCGGAACACGACAAATCGCTTGGCGGCAAGGCTTTGTCTGGTGGGTGGTAACTTCTGCCGGCGGCCGATGTTATGGCCTACCACCGAGAAAAGATGTCCTCAAGATTTTTTCCTCAAGATGAAGATCCTCAAGATGTTTTCCTTCACCTTTTAAACAGTCATTGGTGTCCAAGATATACTTAGAAAGTACATATAATTTAGAAAAATTACATTGGTACTAGCCTGACCTGAAATTGTATCCGCACACTCATACTTGAGAGGCTGGTGTTTTAACCACTAGGCTACCACCACTATGAATAAGCGAATCTAAGTTATTTCAGTTCACTTTAAATCATATTCGTATATGCAGTCGCTAGTGCTTTTATGTTAGAATTACTAGGAGTAAAATATCTTTGGTTCTCTGTACTCCTTCACGTCTTGTGTAGCAAAACGAAACAAATTGCTACAAGAAAGACTTTCACTTATGTCTCAATTTGTCGTAGACTAAAAGCTACGACTGTATGCGTGAAGCAGTCTCAAGATGACAAACGTTAGTGGACTGGAAAATATGTCAAGATGGAACCAAATGGGTTTCGATTATGGACGAAAAAAAATGGTGTACATTTGACGACCTTGTTTCTTTTGTTAAAGATTATGTTCCAGACTGTAAAGGAACAAGGAAAAGTGTATCTGCTTACCTACTTGCTATTCGGCACAGGTTATGGCAGTCATTTGAAAGTAAAGACGTTATACTCGTGTTTCTATACTAGGTTTTTAAATGTATCGTAAAGTACAGTTCTATAAAAGTGATGCATACATACCATTTTTGAAATATCTACTAACTAGATGACATTAACATAATTATTGTATCACTAGCTTTCTGGCCGCGGCTTCGCTCGCGTGGAATTCAGTTATATCGCGCTTTTTAGATTCCTCATTTTTGGGGATTAATTATCGTATCATTTATCTTCTAAGTTTACATGTGAATATTCGTTTGCAATATATTACATGGTTTTAAACGACACACAGCACCATCTATCACCAAACTGGTATGAAGCTAACAATATTTTTGTTTTCCCTCGGGAATGTCAATTTTTCCGGTATCAATAGTACCGTATTATTTAATCCGGACTTCTAACTTTACGTCTGCAAAATTTCAAAGCAATCGGTTCTGTGGTTATGGCGTAAAAGCGGAACAAACAAACAAACAAACTCACTTTCCGATTTATAAAAAAAAAGGTTTGATTTATATTAAAAATAATGACACTGTCAATTTCAGGCTTTGCAAATAATACTTATTGCTTTTAGGCTGTATGTTTCGCGTGTGGGATTTTGCATTATAAGCTCGTTCGAATTGTGTTAATCTGAGCACTGACCTTAGTTCTTTAATCCCTTTCGCGACGGGCTCTAGTTATATCTAATAACTTTCCCGAATACCAACTTGCCATTATCCTTCCTTTACGCATTTCTATCGTGCCGTATGTAACACCTACGTCCAATTAAAATAATTAAAAACCTCCTAGGAACTATCAATTTAAATGTTTTCAGTTAATATCATGGCCTACATTTTCTATAATTATGACAAGGTAATTACAGTCTTACTTCAACAGTGCGCTAATTTAACTAGCCACGTTATAATTAGCTCATAAAATGTATTTCTGTGGCTGGTACAATGTTCACAGAAAAATATTATCTACATTTTTATTATTTAATGCGTTTGGGTTTTTCTTTTTTGTTTGGGGACCACTTTGATTGTTAACTCTACTTTATGTTATTATTTCGTGTTATAGCGGTAATAGTACATTTTAATCTATGAAAATTTAAAATACCTGTATATTATGGTTCAAAGATACAGGCCTGCGACAGACTGGACGGTCAGGTATTGATCAAAGGATCTCATTGGCACCTTTTGGGAACGGAATCCTTAGAATTATACCTACAGAGTGAGAATACCTGCAGCCTTGCTTTAAATTAAATTCTTGAAGCTTAGTCAGTACGAGACGTGAAATGATATAACGATACAGGAATCTGCGGCTACAAAAAAAAAATACAAGATTTTTTTTTATAAATTTTAGGTAACCTAGTGCTTGATCGTAATTCCACCTGATGTAAATCAGTAATGCAATGGTTGATGGTAGAGCGCGCTAGTTTATTAAGAGTCTATTCATTCTAGCCTTGAAGAAACTTAAATTATAATCCAGCAGAAACACCGCCGCTGGCAAATTGTTCCAGTCCCTCGATATACGCAGTATAAAAGACGAGGCAAAACGTTTCGTTCGGATCTTTGTGATGTCAACAGCGTAAGGGTGGAAACTCGCCGTACAACGGGTCGTCCGATGATGGAACGGAGATGGGGGAATTAAATCACGCAATCCCCTCGCACACTCTCCAAAATGCATCCAATAGAACACCCATGGGCTGGCTACTTTTCGCCAGTGCTCCAGGCTTTGGAGACCGTTTTGAGCTAAATCTGGGTCACCAAATAAATACACAAAAACATACTTGAAAATAATATTTAGTCATGTTAGAAAGTTTAATACCACAAATTAGTGTAAACATTTTTTTCTTTTATAATACGTTGCATCACACTAGGAATTTTTCATATATCGTGGGTGCGTTAACAAATATACAAAGTCATTATCATCATCATTTCAGCGTTTATCCCGGTTGCGTCCGCGGCTTTCGCGTTGGAGCCCGAGGTCTGCTTTCTTGCTCGATTTCCTCCATTTCGCACGATCTTTAGCATCTTGTGGCGTGAGATTGTTGGCACGCATGTCATTACAACGTCAAGCCAGCACGTCTTTGTTGGTCTAGCCCGTTTGTTCCGTCCCGACGGAGGCGCCATGGCAAGATATTTGTGACCCACGTAACATGCCGGTTTTCGTAAGACGTCACAATACAAACAAAGGCGACCCTCCTGCAGTTTGTCCGCTATGTCACGGACATGGAGACTGCCATGGATGCGGGAGTTCCTGATGAGGTCTTTGAATAAACATATAAAGTCACATACACAAACAGCCAGACCCGGACCATTTAATTATAGGCCATACAAATATTTCTTCCGTGCGGGAATCAAACCCGCGACACATAGCGCAGCAATCGATTGCTTCAGCCACTGTATCAATCGTGTCGTGTAAGAAAATTATTTAAGCCATTATCTATACTAATATCTAAAGCTGAAGAGTTTGTTTGTTTGAACGTTCTAATCTCAGGAACTACGAGACCGATTTGAAAAATTCTTTTAGCGTTAGATAGCCCTTTAATCCAGAAAGGCTTTAGGCTATATAACATCATGCTGCGACCAATAGGAGCGGAGCATAACTAAACCACGCGAACGAAGTCGTTGGCGGCTTCTAGTTTGATATAAATTTGAGACTAGATACACGCTGGTAAGACCCCTGGCTGAAGGCTTTAATTTTACTTAAGGCATCCACAGGAAAGTCCGGTTAAATAGTCACGGCCTTTAATGGTCAACTACGAGATGCCAATAAAAAAAAAACGTTGGTAATACACTAGTCGCTTATTTAAATAATAACTTAAAAAATATTTTATGCCAGAACTTCTCGTAACTCAATCATTATCGACCTATAATGTTCCCACTGTTGGGAAACAGACCTCTTCTCGGTGAGAGGGAGTGGGCCGTAATCTACCACGATGGCCCAGTGCGGGTTATTAGATGTCACATGTCTACGAAGTTTTTTAACTCTAGGACATGCCAGTTTCCTCACGATGTTTTCCTTCACCGTAATTCAATCGGACCGTTTAAATTAGGCTCTATCTAGCGAACGTAGTCTGGTTTTTAAACTTATTTCTACTCGCACCCCTTTTACCATGACAGAAACTAGACAATTTTTTTTTTTTTTGGAACAAAACCCGCCACACTTTTCCCAACCACTGCAACTCCTGAAAGCCAGAATCAACAGTGGCGACCGCCAGAAAAACGCCGAGCAATGAAGCTCGACGAGTCCCGGAGAAACGATTCAACTGTCTTGGGTCCCGCAACGAAATTAATCAGAAAAGAATAGCGGAGGAGTAAGAAAAAAGATATTTTTTCCACTTCCCTCCATAACAAGCAGGAGACAGAACAGAACTAGGCCAAACGGCACAAAGGGACATTATTGCAACTGGGAGAAGCCCAGATTGCCAAACAACACGGAATAAAATTTGATTAAGTTAATGGGTCCTAAGTAGGTGTTAGCTGTTACAATTGATTCCAATAATAGGTATGGCAAAAGCGCCTGAACGCACGGAAATTGGTTCTAGTTTCTACAAGGTCCGTATAATAAACGACTCCGGATGTAACTTGTACACTATCCAACATAATATTGCGTTCATTCTGCCAAAGAACACACTCCCACAAGATGTGATGTGCGGACTGTTCAAATTCACAGTTCGATGTAGAACACTGACACAAAGGGGAAGGAACAAGTTTAAAAGAATACAGTTTACTTTTAAAGTTGCCATGACCTGTGAGAAATTGGGCAACGCAGTGGTCAACCTCCAGCCATGTCTTAGCCAGCCGATCGCCAACGGATGGAAAGAATAGATGGAGGCCCTTGATGGAATTATCCCACCTACTTTGCCATTCGGATAAGAGGTCCTCCCAGACTTCAGTCTGAGGTTTAAATAATCTAGAGATTTTATTAAAGTCGCGTTGTGTAACAAAATTAGTGCCCATGGCCTCCCCCCTCGCGGAGTAGTACATTGAAGCACGTCGCTATACCTCAAGGTCGACTGGAAGTACACCTGCCAGTACCGGTAAGGCTTCAGTACTGACTAGAAACTAGACTAGTTAAACAGTGAAATTCTAAGGAGTTATTTGCGTAAAATGAGCGTATAATGCTTCATGAAAATTAATGAACCCACGCCTAAGTGATTTATTTCATAACGTATTTCTATTTACTTCCGCGAAGTTTATGAATATTATGATAAATCTTGTCTTTTATTAAAAATGTTTTTCCAAAGTTTTGTCGTCAACCAAAGTATTTGCATACTTATGCTGTGTAACGGTTGTTTAAATTTGTGTCTTATTTAATTTTACGGTAATTCTGAGGAAAAGATGTCTACAGAGATGTGTAGTATAAATCTGTTTCAGCATGATTTACCAAAACACGCCCACTGTGAAAAAATGTTTCTGAGTGTGACCCTCTGACCGGTCAAACGGAGATTATTGTTTATATGCAAAAGATATCGTGGAAAACGGCTAGTTCTATGAAGGTTCCTATCGCTATCCTGACAATTTATATCTCATCCTGACTGTTTTCCTGCCATTCCAGTTTTTAGGTTTCCATCTCAGTCTAAAAGACACGGCCCAGACAAGACCATAGAATAAACACCTCTAAAATCTGTTTGATGGTGGAAATCTTGACTTAAGAAAAACGGTTACTCATTAACCGAATTTGAGTAATTTTTTAACCATATTTTACAATCTTTTAGTCGAGGTTTTAGTACTGTAATAGATTCATTTTGCAATCCTATCCATACGGGTAGTTAAATATTGCAAATGTACTGAGTACACAATGACTGTTCTGTTTGAATGGCTGCCGCTTGATTGAGCATTTTATTTACATGTTCAAATTGCATGTCAAAAAAGCGCAACAGAATAGTAGTGAAATACTACAGAGCGGTACCGCAATTTTAAAGTGAAGTCATTATAATGGTGCGTCATAAACGAGCATAAAAAAGACTCTGCGAAAAAAGAAATTGTCCGGCGGTCAAAAAACTTGGCTCCGCAGTCGATTGGTTGCTTTCAATATAGGTTGCTGCAGGTAACGTCCGGGTGGCAAGTGGACGGAGCACAAATCTCTTCTTCCCTTAGATGGTTGGTCTTGGAAAACCTGTGTACAGTGGTGGAAGATATTCCAGTTCTTAAATTTATCCGGGGCTGTTGTATGTTCATAGAACAGATACCGAGACTTTGTTTATTAACTTTCTTTTATAAATTAGGAGTACCTAGACACTGAAGATTTAAATCGGCGAGAGATGTCGTATGATGTCCCACAGAGATCGGTCCCGGGGCCGCACCTGAAAAACACCAGCCACAATTGGGTCCCTCGCACTGAACTTCCTAGTTAACAACATCATAGTTCTGGAGCAGGGGAGGTTGCTCCAGGCGATGGCCAAAGAAGCTACACGCAGGGTAATGACAATCGTTAAGAGGACTAATGCGCCGGCTAATCGCGTCCCAGAGGGTCTTGGCCATCCGACTACTCCGGGGATACCACGCGATCTCCGCCGAGGAGGCGAGCCTACTTGCCGGATTGCTGGCATGGAATCTGGAGGTCAAAGTCCTCCCCTACATATGGAAGTATCGAGAGGAGGCAAAGCGCCGATCCATTGTTGCGAGAAATCACGGTAAAACAGACAGAGCTCCGACAGAATCTCATAGCGACATGCAGAGTGCGATTATCGCAACGTAGTGCCAGCCACTCCATAATAGCAGCGATAAGTACCCTCTTTAAGGAATGGCTAGACCACCCGCACTCACCTTCATCATCATCATTATCAACCTTTTTATTGTCCCACTGCTGGGCATAGGTCTTCTCTCATACAGAGAAGGATTGAGCGTAATCACCACGCTTGCTCAATGCGGGTTGGCCACAACCTTACTCAGACTTATTTGCATTTATCCTTTCAGGTCACAATAAGGGTTCTATTATTGGGACCTGCAGGAATAAATGCAAAGATCTACCAGGACTCAATCATGATTAATGAATGCAAATAAGTACGGGTATAAATAAGTGTTAGCATGTACAATGAGGGGTCACAATCAAATACCTATTAAAACCGACCAATTCGATTTTTTTTAGAATATATGATTTTATAAGTTAAATAAATTGGTGGGAACGTTCTACTTATGTTTAGTTTCTACATGCAGAATTGCAGAGCTAAGAAATCAATTACAGATTATAAATATTAATAATTAAACATTTATTTTTATTATTTTTGTTGAACAATTTTTATAAATTACTTGCTTTATTACGTCCGTATACCGATTCTTAAAACGTAGGTTGAAGGAACAACAGGGTTTTTGTTACATATTGTATAGCTTACTTTGGATAGTACTTAAATTTCAAAATAAGTAATAGCTATTTCTACACGCATGCGACTTTATACGAGATTTACGAGACAATATGAACAGAAAGTAAAAATACCTTATTTTCACGAAAAAAAATTCAATGTCACAACCAAATCATTCTAATCTAAAACACCATACCATTAAACAATGAATAACTTTTTAATCGTGCTTTGTAATGTAAAAAGGTTAGGCTACACAACAAAAAAGGGGAAGAGAAACCTTTTTAAGCACTACGAGCACATTAGTGTAATAGGGGTTGGGGGGTTAGGTCACGCTCTGAGCGTGACACCGGAATTGTAATGAAACCTTCAATTATAAGAGTAAATGAGACGCATAAATGTATATGCGGATCAGCTTTTAATAGGCTTTCTTTGTGTTTCTGTTTCCAAAAAATCCAGTAATTATTAATATCCCCCAATTACTACTTTATTGAATGCACTCAGAAGAAAAGTCTTCTTTACATCACGTTGGGTCCAGATTAAAAAAAAAAAAAAAACAAAAATATCAAAGTTACATAACTTCATTATTATTGGTAAATGGGGTCAATAAACTTAGTATTGATCTACTTAAAGAATATAATTAAGTTTAGATAAACTCAGTTAGTTTAAATATAATCGGGTGTGACTACATAGATATTATTTATTAAAAACCGACCAAGAGCATGTCGAGCCATATTCTGTGTAGGGTTACGTAGTTTCCCGTCCGTCACAATTAGTGAATCCACTTAAGAGATAAAGAGGCTTCTTGTTACAATGAGTTGACATACCAAGTACGGAATCATCAAATCAATCAAATCACAAAAGACTGATAACTAAAGAAGGAGATATAGATTCCATTTATTAAATAGTCCATACCAGTCTCAAACTCGTGAAAAATCTTAACAGCGCGTAGAAGCCCAAAGTACATCGCCATTTCTCGGAAAATCTGGTCACTAATAAAATATGTTAAGTAAGATGAAAAAAATGCTTGCATTTACGGTTAATAACAATTTTATTTCAGAAATGATTTTGTACATTTTTTAAAAAACTATTAAATCTTTAATAGATTTCAAAATAATTTTCCTAGAAAGTCTTTATAAAGTTCTATTTTTATGATTTTTATCATAGTTTCCAGACGTGCCTAAAGTTCAAAAAATAGCATCATATTTTGTTAAAAAAAAAGAAATGTGTCTCCCTACACATTTTTTTTAGTCAAAAAATGATTTTAGAACACTACCTATTTATTTTTATTATACTAATCTAACAATATATCCTATGTTAGAGAAGAAATTTAAAAAAAAAACACTCCCCACTTTATATGTATGAGGTACCCTAATAAAATAAAAAATAAAATAAAAATTTCCCACTTTTTTTTAAGATTTTGTCGGTGTGATTGATATACCATATTGGTGCCGAATTTTAGCTTTCTGGTGCCAATGGTCAAAATCAAATCAAAATCAAAGCATTTATTTCAAATAAACCAGTTACAGGCACTTTTGAATTGTCAGAAGGTCGGTCAGTCAGTAAGGTGAAGCTAGTCGCCCATTCCAAAGAGTAGGTACCTATGGAGAAGAACGGGCAAGAAACTCCATGGACATTCTTTTAAATTATCAAGCTATTGATACAAATATTTGATTACATCATTCATTTTGAAATCAATCGTGTGAGAACGATGCAGAAATATATTGTACGCTGAGAGCGTCCATTATGGAAAAAAAACAATTCAGAAACAAAAATACGCCGTAGCAGCTAAGAGATGACCAGTCCCCTCTGACGGCGTCCGTTCACGAACATGACGTATGGATCAGCATCATTCAGCTCAACCATATTGAAGGGAACCTAATGACCCAACACACACGCCACCACCAGCGAGACATTTGAGTGAGCATGACATACTCTCAGCAGCCATAGCATTATCAAGTCAATAAAAGACTAACCCAACAAATAGATGCTTTACAGCAAGTAGATCGTGCTCACACGTGTTCCATGCAATTATACAATACTAAGAAATTGAATCTACACAATGCAAAGACAGTTTTGTCCAAGGTTCAGTAGCTCCAACGGTGTTCCCGAATGCTAAGTTTAGCTCCTGTGTAGCTGCACCAGTGCCGAATACCCCTGTCAGCGATGCAATTCCGTAACGTACAATATGCCTGGCTACATAGTGTGTACTGGCTTTGAGTTAAAAAAAATAAACAATTGCAAATTTTAACATTTTGATTATCCTTTATTTGGTCATTGTGATTATACGAAAACTGACAGAGAGACTTGGTGAAAGTATATATAAGGGTTCCTAATAGAATACGGAACCCTGAAAATTGCTATTTATCTATCTTTAGGAATAAGTTGCACTTCTTAAATAGGTAATTTTCACCGTTTCTGTGGTGATTTTCACCGTTGTTTTAATAGCAAAAAATCCCGACGTTTTATATAATAATACATTAAAATATAATTAAAAGTTGACGTGTGTCAAGTTGAATCGTTATGAATTAGTTTTTAATCTATTCCTACTATAATATAAAATATTTTAGAGTATCACAGAATATATTTAAAACAATACAATTCCAGCGGATGAAGTTACTATCATAAGCTCTCCATAAATAAAATAAGCAAAACAACACGAAGCCACAACCATCACAGCCAACTATCAAAGCTATTATAAGTTATTTAATTCCACAAGGAAAGCAAGACGTATACAATTTAAATTTCCAAATAAATAAACATACAAGTTAATCTGCTTCGTGAAAATATCCTAGAAACTTTGTAGGGTTTTTCTTTACCTTTTAATAGAGGTGCTGTCGACCTGACTCCTACCTTGAGAAAGGATGAAGTTTTGATAAATAAAATGGGTTGAGATCGGCCCCTCGGAGGTAGGTGATCGACGCCAATAGGGATGTTACTTTGAAAATAAAAATGTAACGAGTTTATCGTGAGATAAAATAGGTTGTAAGATGTTTGTTTATGCATTTTTACTTTGTAACATGTAAGTCTTTGGAAAGTAGAGAATATGCTTGAAATCAGTTTTCAGTTTATACATACATACAGATAATATTATCTACAGGCGTCGGGCTGGTCACCGCCTCAGAGAGCTCGCCCATACCGGTGCCCCGTACAGGGCCATGGACCGCACGACCCCCGCGTAGAGCCTCCAACAGGAAACATTTGGTGCCCCAAGATGGGGGAGGAGCCACCTCAGGGCAACCCCATTCCTGTCTGGTAGCCGAACGTCGGAAGTGTTCTTCGAATTTCCACCGGCTGTCGAGGAGAGTCCCAGGTACTTCATCGTCGACCCGAAGCCGATGTGAAACCCTCATACTGTTATGTGGGAACCCGGCGGTAGCGCATCCCGAGGACTATGAAACCACATGGCCTCAGACTTGTGCAGGGCTACCTGGAGTCCCAACGTCCGGATCCTCTCGATGATTGTCGCAATCTCGAGGGAGGCTGCATCGGTCGCCGCCTAGTAAGACCTCCCTTTTGCCAGGACCAGACGTCGATAGGTAGGTCGCCGCGCAGTACTCACTCGTACCCGATGTTCCACAGATGCGACTCCAGGATCGATCTTTGTGGGCCACCGCACGTCATCTTTAGTCGTTTCCACACTCCTCGGTGAATGAGGTATATGACGGCCCTGTCCGTCAGATAGGTCTCAATCACTCGACAGAATGTCGGCATGCAGTGATAGCGGAATGCCTCCCTGATGCAACTCCAGGGTAGGGTGTAGAAGGCGTTGGCGATGTCTAGAGACACCGCCAAGACAACCCGACCCCGGGCCACAGCATCCCCTGTCGTGAGGGCTCGCACACGCATGATGGGGTTCACCGAAGAGCGTCCCCTGTCCCCGTTCGGCTCGGGGATATACCCCCTCTATGACTACCTACCCGAACCGTGCTGCTACGCAAACCCGTCCTCTCCTGACTACCTCGAGGGATGGGGCCGACGAATTTACAGCAATTCTGCTGAGCGGAAGCACAGTTGTTGATGTTCGCCTGGAGGAGGCGTAATGGGATGATTTATTGGCACTCCATTAGGCTAAACACCTCGACTTCGATCGGTTCTGTGCTTTCACATCTGTCTTGCTTGAAATAGTCAAATTTGGGGGGAAATGCTTGTCTTACATAAATGATCAGCTAACCAATAAATGGAAAAATCAGTTTCATGTAAATAAAAAATATAGTAGAATTATCCATTTTTTTAATTATTTAACGAAACACCCACCACTCCTTAACAAACAACAATCTAGAAAATACATTATTTTCCATTAAAAACAAGTCAAAAACTTCTTAATACACATCACGACTGCATTCGCGTTTAAATGAAAAGGGAATGGTTTCCAAGAGCTTTTAAACTTCATATATTCGCCTGCACAAGTTGCCGGCGAAGTTTTAAAACGTTGCCATATATTAATTTACGTTTTGGCTACTCGGCAAAATGAGTATGAAAACTGTTCCGAACAATTCTATTTCGAAACATTCTAGTTCTTGATGGCGTACTGTCAGATTTTTATGGATTTACGTTTAGGCTTATTTATTACAGTTTTCTTTTTTAAGCCGTATAGGTGTTTTTGATCTTGTAGGAGTACCACTTAAGGTTAGATACAAGAGCCTTCGACAAGGAAGAAGCTTCAGGATACATCTCTCATATTTTTAAAATTTATATTCTTAAAGTTACAAGGTCAAAATTCAAGAATTTGCTAGTCCATTGGCGCATCTGCCCAAAAATTACATTATATGTATACTCTGTAGCCGGACACTGCCCCCAAAGACACAGGCCTAGCCTAGTTTAGGGGACAGGGATAAACCTATTATACCTATCGTATCGTAATGCAGTAGGTATTAATGTATACAAAAAATGAAAAAAATGTATTTTTTGTGCCAATAAATATTTGTATTTGTATTTGTAATGCGTAGTTTTTAACAACTGTCAACTCCCGTGGAGGATCTCGAGACCAATTTCCCTCTGGCGCAGCATCGTTAGTCGTGTTATTGGGTTTAACATTGCATCACCTCGCTTAACTGCCGTCTTCCTTCCTATTCACACAGTTTATTTTTTAGTGTATGGGCTTAATAAACTTATGTGCTTTATCATCAACGATTGCATCTCTGCTTACCATCAGGCGTGATTACGCACTCAAGCACTAGCATATAATTATTAAAAAAAAAACTGTCGCTTAAATATGTTTTATGTAATAAGTATATTATATCGTACTAGGTCCATTTTATACGTGTACATAAAAAACTAAATAAGAGTAAATTGACATATAATTCTTTTATATATGTTAAGCCAAACAATCTGGAAGGTTCATAAAAATATATTCTACTAGCGGCCGCCAGCAACTTCGTTCGCGTTAAATTAGTTATGCTTCGCTCCTATTGGTCGCAGCGTAATATTAGCCTAAAGCCTTCCTGGATTAATGGGCTATCCAACGCAAAAAATAATTTTTCGAAACGGACCAGTAGTTCCTGAGATTAGAGCGTTCAAACAAACTCTTCAGCTTTATATATTAATATACATTACTATTTAAAGTTTTTACCTTATATACAAACTTATCAGCTTATTGACAACCCTTTATGATATACTGATCATAAACATCAGGTATATGGTTATCTCTAACTACCGACAGCTACATATAAATATGTAGGTCGCCTGAACTAAAAATGTCTCAAAGGTAAGTTCGGGATGTCCTCTTATAGCCACAGATTACGAAGGTTTTATAAATAAATCCTGTCTATAGGCCCGGTATTTTGCTTCGAAATTTGTGTAGGTTGAAGTTTGTTTCTATTGTTTGTTCGGTTTTGTTTACCCTGTCAATTACGATGTTAGATTATTATCTTTTTCAACAAAAACATCCAAATGGAAGGAAAATTATGATTGTTCTTGATCGAGAAAGTACCAGTGTAGGTAACTTTTTAGTTTAAAATGTAGTTTTATAAAATATATGTAACATCATTGAATAATCAACGAATTCTGACGATACGATTGGTGCAGTACAACAATATTTGTATGGCTACAGGTCGGGTCGGGTCAGGCTGTTTTTGTATATAATTTTTAATATTTGTAAGTGTACGGCACAGGAGTAATTCCTTGTGTGGGGCAACTTTTATTTAAAACAAAACAATCGAGCAATGAAATCTTGAAGAAAAACTATGTGCCCTTAGCGATAAGACCGCCCATTGTGTCACCCTTTGTAAAATCTTTATATTTATGTTCTGTAATCTATATGGTGTACATAATAAAGAGTATTCTATTCTATTCTTACAAATTGAAGTCTGAAGTGGTGATTAATGCTCTTACCTAAGAGAAACATTGAGAAAGTTACAGGTTGATATTATTATTACAGCATTTTTTTAATGATGAAATTAAAAACACGTTGCTATTGATATTACGTTTGCTACGGTGTGGAAACAGCGTAGCATGTTTTTCATTATCCTTTAAAAGTGTTTTTAGAACCCATTGTTGAAGACTGTTGCATCAATTCGTATTCTCACCATAAGTACACATTCGCACTGAAAGTGGTGAAGAGTTACTTTGGTTATTTTGTGGTCTGCCTTACATTACTTTGGTATTCTAAAAGTGCTTATTCTGAAACTAGTTGGGCTGAAGTGATTTTAATTATACGTAATACAATTGACGACACCTTTAGTGTAACAAAATACAATAAGCTCGTAATAATTCAGGCACACTTGACACTACCGTATTCACATATATACTTAGGCTTCTCATCATTCACATCATACTCACATAACTAAAAATGGACACGTCATGCATCCACACGCACACACACCCACATGCACACACACACCCACTCAGACAATGCAAACAATACTCATGATTCTCAGTTACACACACAAGTTATCAACCCACGATACAGTCATTTTATGCTTACTTTTTTTTTATCTTTCTTATTTTTTTCTGTACTGTTTTTACTTTTTGTTTATCACTTTTCTTTTACTGTGTTTTCAAATGCAATATGTATAGTAATATATTTTCCTGAACAATATCAGCTTACCAGAATGTCATTCTAGTGGCAGAACACTCCTAAGTCACAGGTAATTCCTAGTTTGGGAGTCAGGTTTTCAACTTTTGTGCGCCTTTAATTTTAGCTAGATATTAAGCTTTTCTGTAAGGTTTTGCACCAATAAACATTATTATTATTGGGACAGTTCTATTTCTCAGCCCTTATGCTGGTTTAGCTGCATTTACGGGCCAAAGCCAAGTAAGTGTAGCAGTGTTGTGTATTTTATTGCGTTGTATTTTCTTCTAACTGCATGAACTTTCTAACTATTCTACAGGTGTTTAGGATGGCTGCTTTCTGCATGTTGATATATGTGGATTCTTCTAGGTCTATTAGTTTTAGGCTACAGAGGAGATGGTTGGGGATAACACCTGTTGTGGAAAGGACTATAGGAATGACATAAACAGTAATAAACACAATAATAACATAATTTAAAAACAATAATAACATAATTTTTCTTGTCTCCATATTCTTGTTATTTATTCTTTAAGTTCAGTGTATTTGCTAATTTTTTCTGTTATTGTTTTTTGTAGGTTATGGGTGTTGGGAACTGCGATGTCTATTATATAAGTAATTTTTCTTACTTTATCCTCTAGGGTTATGTCTGGTCTATTGTAATGATAATATCTGTAAGAATAGCGCGGTCATAATATAGTTTATATGTGTAATGTTAGTGTTTGCATAGTTTTCTGATTCGTATTCTAATTGTGTGCGTACTTCTTCTTTTAAATGATCTAATTCGGCTTGTGACAAGAGTGCATTCCTAACTATAGTTCTTCGTTGATCTGAAATCCGTTGTTCTGAAACTGAAATCTCAGGGTATTGTCGAGAAAAATGTTCATGCAGTTGTTGTCTGTTGGTGGTCATATCGGTTTCTAATTTAGTTATGTAAAGATAAGTTCGCATGATAAATAAGTTAACTTCTTTGCTCCATCTCATACGAACTCTAGGTTTCCCAGCCTTGGTGGACGCGGGTAAGATGGTGGATACCTCCCGCGCAACATTCAAGGCTGGAGTGGGTGAAAGTGTATTAAAATTAATAATGGGGTGTGATGGTGGTGTGGGTGAAAATGGTATTGATGATGATGATGAGTTTGAAGGTGCGTACGATGTTGTACTTGGACTATATGAATCTACAGGGGTGTCTGTCCTGTTTGTCTGTCTATCATCATCATCAATAACTTCGGCTGTAGCATCTTTGTCGGTGGGAGTCCGCCTGATCAACTCCTCACCGCTGACGATTCGCATGCTGAGACACTTAGCGTCAGCTCCAAGTGCGCCCCGGCGATCGCCCCCGGGCAGCGGTCCTACACGTTTTCTTTTTGAACGAGTCTCCATTTTAAAGTGGGTTTCCAGAGCCACGTTAGCCACGCCAGTAACTTCTCATTCGTGTGTCCGCCCCCCACGTGATTAGATGGTCAATCAGGACGTGTGGTTGTTTAGGGGGCTTATTATTATTATTATTATTGGGACAGTTCTTTTTCTCAGCTCTTATGCTGGTTTTAGCTGCATTTACGGGCCAAAGCCAAGTAAATGTAGCAGTGTGGTGTAGTTTATTGTGTTGTGTTTTCTTCTAACTGCATGAACTTTCTAACTATTCTACAGGTGTTTAGGATGGCTGCTTTCTGCATGTTGATATATGTGGATTCTTCTAGGTCTATTAGTTTTAGGCTACAGAGGAGATGGTTGGGGATAACACCTGTTGTGGAAAGGACGATAGGAACGACATAAACTTTTTCTTGTCTCCATATTCTTGTTATTTCTTCTTTAAGTTCAGTGTATTTGCTAATTTTTTTCTGTTATTGTTTTTTGTAGGTTATGGGTGTTGGGAACTGCAATGTCTATTAAATAAGTAATTTTTCTTACTTTATCCTGTAGGGTTATGTCTGGTCTATTGTAATGGATAGTCCTATCTGTAAGTATAGCGCGGTCATAATATAGTTTATATGTGTCATTTTCTAGGACAGAGTGTGGTGTGTAGTTATAGTAGTGAGTGTTAGTGTTTTGTATGAGACTGTGTTTAAGCGCTAATTTTTGATGGATGATGTTCGCAATTTGGTTATGCCTGTGAGTGTAATCTGTCTGTGTGAGGGTTATGCATGCTCCCGTTATATGTTGTATGGTTTCTGCTTGAATATGGCATCTGCGGCATTTGTCATTTGTTATACTAGGGTCTTTTATGATAAATTTTCTGTAGTTTTTAGTGTTTATGACTTGATCTTGTATAGCTATAATAAAGCCTTCGGTTTCTGGAAAAAGGTTTCCTATTTTTAGCCACTTATTTGATGCTAATTTGTTAATGTGGGATTGCTCTAGGTCATGAGGGTGTCTACCGTGGAGGACTTTCTTTTTCCAGTTTTCAATTTTTTGCGTTTGTGGGTCTCTGATGTTAGTCTCTTGTGTATTTTGTTCGTTTAAGTTCAGCGGAGTGTAATTAAAATCATTTAAGGTAATGGTTTTGTGTATGTTACTTGTGCGAGATTTTGTGTAGAAAAATGTTTGTAGCCTAGTGATTTGTTTCTGCCAAAGTTGATGTATGTCGATTAGGCCTCTTCCTCCATTTTGTCTTTTGATGACGAGTCGTTCGATCGCAGATTTAGGATGTAGGTTATTGTGTTTTGTGAGTGTTGTGCGTATAATTCTTTCTAACTGTTCGATGTCAGTTTTTGACCATTTTATTATGCCAAATGAGTAGGTCAGTATTGGTATGGCAAAGGTATTCAAAGCTTTTATAAGATGCTTTCCAGATAGCTGTGTTTTGCAAATTGCATTTATTCTTCTCCGATATTCGGTATTTAGTGTCTGTTTAATTGCTGTGTGTTCGAGTCTTTTTAGTTGCTTGTACCCTAAATATTTGTACAGATCTGATGGTTCCATAGCTGCAATTATGTCGGTGTCGCTTACTGTATAGTTGCCGGGCTTTACTTTTCCTTTTATAATATGCAATGTCTTGCATTTATCTAATCCAAATTGCATATTAATATCCTGACTAAATGTTTTTGTTGTGTCTATCAAAGTCTTCATTTCTTTTTCGGTTTTAGCATATAATTTGATGTCGTCCATATATATGAGATGCGAGATAGTAGTTTCTTCGGAATTGTTTTTAAACTGGTATCCAATCCGGCACCGATTGAGTAAATTAGACAAGGGGTTCAGGGCAAGACAGAACCAAAGCGGGCTCAAGGAATCGCCCTGGTAGATACCCTTCCTAATATGTATCTGTCGAGTTATGAGAGAACTGAGACGATTATTTATAAGAAGTGTGGTTTTCCATCTTCTCATTATAATGCGCAAGAAGTCAATTATTTTGGGATTAATTTTATATATTTGTAGGATTTGTATTAGCCAAGAGTGTGGGATGCTATCGAAAGCTTTTTGGTAATCTATATAGGTACAGTGAAGGTTTCTATTTTTTGTAGTGGCATGTTTATGGATAGTAGAGTCGATAACTAATTGTTCTTTGCATCCCATGTGGCCTCTCCTGCATCCTATTATTATTATATTATTATTATTATAAAATAAGACTATTCACACTTTACTTTCTATGGAACTCAAATTTCCCGTGTTTCATATAACTCACACTACAATCACCTACTGTAGTTCGCCGGCCTAGTAAGGATTAATAAGGACACCTGTTTTTTTCTTTTTTTATTAGATTTTTTTTTTTATATTATGCATGTTTCACAACCCTTGCTTTTATCATGATGACAAGATTGTTCATACAACAAACAGTTTTCTCTTGTGGCCACATTCTCAATGAGATTGATTGCATGTAAATATTTATGGAATATTTTCATTTCATTAATTACCTAACTTTTTCTATGGGAAAATCTTCATAAATATAGCCACCGTCTTGGAATTATTGGAGGATTATATCGGACTCCTACGGACTAAAAATCTACTGTTCCTTTCGGTACTAAGAGCCGAGAACCTGGGAGATAGATATACTTGTTACATTGCCGTACCTCCGACATATATCAGCCAGCCATGCCTAGCGGGTGACATTACCAAGTGCGGCCGATCCCTATGACCGCACATCTTTCCACTAAGCCGCGCATACTTCGTGTCACCTCTTTGAGCCTGACTGCTCGAGAGACGACATGGCCCGTCCTTATGGAAGCCGGAGATGGTAACGCTCCCTTCATCGCCTGATTGCTCTTCTGATGCGGGTGAAATGAAAGGTATACTCTCTCTCCCTCTCCTCCACCTTCTAAGCATGCATCATCTTTTCGTATTGATTATCTAAAGTTATTAAAAAAAAAATTTGGAGGGCAATGGGTGGGTCCCATTGCACTCCAAATTTTTTTAGATAACTTTCCTACTTCAAGAACCAACTCAAAATACCTTGCATATTATCAGTCAAAATATTTTATTGGCCATTGCCTTTCTTACAACTGGAGGAATGAGACAATTCGTAGAAGAACGAAACTCGCGGATATAGCACAGCAGATCAGCTCTTTGAAGTGGCAGTAGTCGGGGCACATAGCACGTAGAGCCGATGGCCGATGGGGCAGAAAGGCTCGTGAATAGCGACCACGTTCCGGTAAGCGCAGCATCGGACACCCACCGACTAGGTGGTGGGATGACCTGACCAAAATCGCAGGGATGTTGGATGCAGGCCACGTCCAACCGGTCTTTTTTGGAAATCCTTGGGGGAGGCCTACATAGGCCTCCCCCAAGGATTTCCAAAAAAGACTCGACTCGACTCAACTCAAATCAAGACGACTCGACTCAAGTCGACTGGTGTACATACACCAGTCGACTTTCTGTAGCTGATATGATGATGATCTTACAAATTATATAATCAACAAAAATTAGGTAACTTACATCATCATCATCATCTCAGCGTTTGTCCCGGTTGCTTCCGCGGTTTTCGCGTTGGAGCCCGGGGTCCGCTCTCCTGCTCATTCTCCTCTATTTCGTGCAATCTTCAGCATCCTGTGGTGAGAGATTTTTGGCACGCATTTCTTTTTTTTTTTCATGGTAAGACATTTGTTACCCACGTAACGTGCCGGTTTTCGTAAGACGTGACCGTACTAGCGTAAGCGACCCTCCTGCAGTTTGTCTGCTATGTCACGGATACGAAGACTGCCCTGGATGTGGGACTTCCTGATGCGATCGTTTCGCGTAACTCCGCACATCCACCGCAGCATATTCATCTCCGTGACATGCAGCTCCTGCTGGTGTCGCTCAAGCACAGGCCACGCCTCACTGCCATACAGAAGGATAGGTCTAATGATAGTCTAAAAGACCTGTCCCTTAAGCTTAACCGGCATTTTGGGGTCACAAATGACACCCGTCACCTCACGCCATTTTGCCCAAGCTGCGGAAATGCGTGCCCTGACGTCGCAATCAATGTCACCGGACACGTGAAGCACACACCTCAAGTATTTAAATAAAATTGGTCTGTGCACTCGACCATGTCTCCGCCTATGTACACAGACATTAGGTCTATCGTGTTGCTGGCCATGTAAACGGTCTTCGCCACTTTGAGACCTCCGTTCTCGAGCGAGTCCTTCCACGCATTCTCACGCCGTACCAACCGTTCCCTGTCCGCATCCGCTAGCGCGATATCGTCAGCATACATGAGAAACCAGAGAGGTCGCTCAAAAAAAAAAGTAGGTAACTTACATAATAATAAAATAAAAATAAATAAAAATCGTTTATTTGCACCTTAAAGTAAAGAGAAACACAAAACAATTGTTTTACAATAAAAATAGACCTAAGGTAAGTAAAGTTGTATTTTAGAGTTGCAACCAATACCTAAGCTAAGATAACTAAATATCTTGTAATTATAGGTATCAGCGCCCACCTTCGGAAACAATTGTACCCAAATGATCAAAATAACATATAAACTATGTACTTTACTCAATTGAATAATTGTCATTGCCTAGATTCTTATTGCCTAGATGAGTATGAGTTATAATTATTTGGATTTTAGATTCAAGGCAATAATTATTATTAATATTTAGGTGCAAAACTAGAAACCAAGAAAACAAAAATGATTAAAAAAACAAAAATTAAATCAAACAAATAAACGGTACCTGCTAGTGCCTATAGAGCATGTGAGTGTATGTGTGCTTTTGTGTAGGTGTGTAATGTTTGCGCATGGGTGATATGTGTGTGTGCGCACGCGAGTGTTTGTATTTTTGTGGTGTATGTGTATGGTGTATGTGTGTTTTGTGAGGGTGTATGATGTTTGTGTGTGGGTAGCGTGTGTGTGTGCCCGAGAAAAATGGGACATAAGATATTCACTTAGAACAAGTATAAACAAGGGATCAACCAGGTGACTATTGCCGACCTTGTCCTGCCATACCCATTGTAATTTGATAGCATTAATCAATCAATTTAAAATAGAAAGCGTGGCTTTTTTACCGTCTCCTCTCCATAGAAAACGACTAATTGGGACCGTGCACCCAGCCACAGACACATCACCACTACCCATGTCGGTTTAAGTGAAATAGAATTTATTAATTGTATTTAAATATTTTTGTTACTAAAAAAATCCTATACAGCTATGCTAAATAGTTTTTCGGTTTCATCATAGGTTAGGGGAAGAAGCCAAGTGATTACATTCTGCTTGCACTCTCTATTTGACATGGAGAAAATGTGCAACTGCTTATTTGCAATGTTAAATAGTTTTGGGCTAAGGAACATGCTGAATTTTTGAGCAAAAGATGTTCTGCATGGAACTGATTTCAACAAGTCGAAACGTCTTCTCCTTGCAATATCTTTTTCGGACAATACACTTAACTGGACACAGGAATGCTGTCTCATAATTAAAGCTAATACAAACAGTTTGCGTACGGTTAGTACCTCACATTCCCTGTACAGCTCAATAGTAGAAAAATACCTGGGTTTAAAATAACTTACCTTCAGTAAGGCCCTTTGAGCTCTTTCAGCAATTATATTATGCGTTTTAGCAGCACCGCCCCAACAGGTAATACAATAGGTTATAACCGATTGACACAAAGAATAATAAATCATTTTCATAATATTGGCATTTGTCGAATGTCTTATTTGCTTGAATACATATATAAGTTTTCTTAGTCTGTGTGAGAGATTAATCAAATGATTTTTAAAATTAAGTTTTCTGTCAAATATAAGTCCTAAATATTTAATGTATTCAACAGGAGACAGAGACGGACAAGAGCAATTTATAGATTCACTATGGCAAATGTGGGAGGTTATACGATACGTTGATCGTAGCAATTCATTTGTATTTCGAATAGAAAATGGGATATATTTAGTTTTTTCGGTATTAAGAGAGAGGTAGTTTTGAGCAAGCCATTTTGTAACCGTGTTATAGCCATTTTGTGCGTTTCGGAAAGTTTCACTCCAAGTATCACCATGGAATGTTAGGGTAGTATCATCTGCATACGAAATTATTTTGCAGTTTTCAATATTAAGTAGTGTAAGATTATTTAAATATATAAGGAACAACGTTGGACCTAAGATACTACCCTGTGGCACTCCATGGATAACAGGTAAGGCATCGCTCGTGTATTTGCCAATTTTCACCATTTGTGTTCTTCCAGACAAATAATCAGACAGTAATTTGAGTTGATTTCCACGGACTCCGAGTTGATACAGCTTGTTAATTAGGGTAGGAATAGAAACCGTGTCAAACGCCTTCGCCAGATCGAGAAGTATAGTAAGGCATTTCTTTTTGTCATCAATAGTTTTGACAATATGTTCAGTAAAGTCATTTAAGGCATCTTCCGTGGACTTGCCTGTACGGAAACCAAATTGATTATTAGAGAGTAGCTTATATTTTTCCAAATAATTTATAAGTCTTTTATTAATTAACCTTTCAAGGATTTTTGATAGAGAGGACAGAATTGAAATAGGTCGATAGTTAGTGACACGGCTTCTATCTCCACCCTTAAAGATAGGTCTTACTATAGACCGCTTAAGTGATTCAGGAAAAATACCCATTTGCAAACACATATTAAAAATATGCGTGAGTGGGGCTATTATGTTATTTTTTATCAATTTAAGTATGTCTGCTGAGATTCCATCGTCACCAGCAGCACAGTTACTTTTCAGACCAGTAATTGTTTTTTCAATTTCATCTTCGTCAGTGTCAAGAAGAACAAATGAATTACAAGTTAATGACGAATGTCCATGTGTCTCCTCTGAGGGGGAATGTCCTACCGGCAGGATAATTTTGTTTGCTAAGTTTTGGCCTATAGTGGCAAAGAACTCATTTGTGGCATTGACCGACAGATGAGGAGTTGACTCTGTAGAAAGAAGATCCAAAGAGTTATCTTTCTTAACATTTCTATTAGTTATATTATTTATAGCCTTCCATATATTTTTATTATTGTTACCTGCTTCTCTTAGCAACCCTTTTTCATATTCTCGTTTCAACTTACTAATAATCTTATTATAAAAGTTCCGGTAACGTTTGTATGTGATTTCGAGTACAACGTTATCTGGATTTTGTTTAAATTTTTTATGCATCCGATCCCTATTTCGAGAACACCTGATGAGTCCTGGCGTCATCCAAGGCTTTAGTATTCTAAACCTATTTGTTACATTAACTATTTTTGTGTTTGTTTGCACAATATGAGATATTTTAGATATAAATATCTCCATAGCAGAATTAGGGTTAATCGCTTTAAAAATAGAGGTAAAATCCAAAAGTTCACATGCCAGCTTAATGGCCTCATAATCAAGTTTAACCATTTGTTTTTTTAAATACTTATTAACGTTTTTAATTTTCGCACAGCAAAGTATGGGTGAATGATCAGTAATAAGGGATTCAATAATAAACGTCGTTATAGGTATTTTTGTCTTCATAATTGCATGATCAAGACAGCTATTTGCACGAGTTGCTGTGTTAAATGCTGGAATAAGTCCATTAAGGGAAAGAAAATCAAGATAATCCGACATAAAGCGATCAGAGCTATTGGTAGCAATATTTATATTAATGTCACCCACCATTATAATATTTTTGAAGGCTGATAAGCTATCTATTATTTTTTGTAAGGACAATAAAAAGGCATCTATAGTTTTGAAACAAAAAGGACGGTATATTGCCAAGATGGTCACTGAATTAGAGATTTTTATGAGTAAACAGTTGGCCTCTTGTATAACGGGTTCTTCCAGAGAGGCTTTAATACTACTTTTTATGTATACTACCACACCATCATTCTGGTTATAGTGGGTAGATGTAGACATACTCAAATATCCATCCAATACAGGTAGATTTCGAACGCACGACATCCAGCACTCAGAAAGAACTATGACGTCACTATCAAATTGTAACCTTTGCAGAAGAATATTTAAATTATCAAAATTAGCATTTAGACTACGTATGTTTTGCGACAAGATTTTTAAGAAACATTTAGGTTCCTTCAGAAAAGACGCGCAATTTTCAGGTTCACATCTGATCGTGTCGGATATAGAAAAGTCATCGATCTCATCTAATACCTCATTATCGAATTTTAAATATTAATTTTCACAATGGTGTACGACACTATTACATAACGTTTGTTTGTAAACATTGTCAAACGACAGAGCTGTGGGATGCATTTTAATAAAGTCATTTTAGGATAATCAATTACGAAAAATTTGTTTATAACAGATTTGTTATGAATTATTATGTTATGTGAGGTAGTAAAATCTTTAGTTTTTTGTAGGTGTGTTGTGTAAGTAAATCTATTGTGGGTACTTATGTATATTTGTTGTGTTGTGTAGCTGTGAGTAATTTTTTGTAAGTTTACCGTCATACATGCATAATAAAAAATATAGTAATTTTGATTTAAAACTAGCAGTAACTCTAATAATACAAACCCGAACCAATGATACAAGAAAGAAAATACAGTTAAATTAGTAGCTGTTCCAGCAATAATGCAGAAAATTGCTTGGCAAGAATATGATCTTGATATCAGTCATATTTTCGAATTAATTAGTTTTTCAAGTTGCTCCTCAGTTTTAACATGGATAGTAGGCTCCAACTCGCCCGCTTTGACCAAGATCTTTCCATTTGAGGTCCAACAGTATTTCAGTTTATTGCTTTTAATACACTTCCTGGAAATAAAATGTAATTTTCTTGCATTTGGGGTAAGGTATTCGGAGATATACACGGGGCATGATCCCTCCGCTCCTAGAACGGAACTATTCAGTTTCACATCCTTAGTCTGGTTATAGGTTTTAACCGCCTTTAGCACACTATTTTTCAAGGTATTATTACTAAACTCAATAAGTATAGAAGGATGGTTGTCCTTTTTTCCTGGTAGACGAAAGGTGTCTTTTATGCCTGAATTAGATACATTAGCACTAACTGCTTTAAACAGGTTACCTAAGTATCTGTCAAGGTCACTCTTTGATTCATTTTGAATTTTCGGTAGATTTTTTAATTCCAGAATATTCATATTGGAAATCCTTTGCATTTCCTCAATTTTATCTTCAAATGACAAAATAAGCGACCGGTGTTCCTTACACTCCCTCTCCAGACGGTCACCTTTAAGCTTCATATCGTCGTATTGACGTGAAGTAAATGTTATGGACTTATCTATTTCCTGGTTAGATTTCTCAATTTGCATAAGGGAATCCTCAATTTTGGTGAGTCTTGCATCCGTTTCCATTTTAAAAGACAAGAATTGTGCTTTAATTTCGTTGGTCGTGTCCGTTTGAAGTTTAATAAACATTTGTTTAATATCATCCTTAAAACTCAAAAACTCATCTCTGAACGTAATATCCCCAGAAGTACTTCTAAAGCGCTTCAATGCCCTGATATTTGATACATAATCAGTGGGCGTATCTTTTATTCCAATTGCTGTTAAATTAGGTTCCGAGTTGTTGTCAGGTGTTATCATCGTTTTAATCAGATAGGTGGGTACACGTAGAAAATACTTCAGTTAATGGATCTCAGAAACTATTATTATAAATTATAAATAGCTTTATTACCAATGTATAATGTTAATAACTGCGGAAGTGGGTACTTCATAAAAATCCACGACAGATTCAATGCTACTCAAGTCAACAATGTCACATTGGTAGTTTTATTTTACCTTCCTTCATGCCGAGCGCCAACAATCTTCGAGTAAGCTTCACACATACGATGTTTTGAAGTATCTTTGATACCGATGGCGATGATGATAACGCACTACTAGCGGAGCTAGTCGCACCTTACTTGTCTCTCTCTGGCTCGCCACACGAGAAGGCCGCTTGCACAGCTTGCAGTTACTTCTACTAAAGTATGGGTGCCTGGTACTGGGCGTGATTAAAACCTTACTTGTCACAATATAAAAATATTATTTTATTAAGTTATGGAACACAAAAATTACGGAGGACACGTCTGCACACAATCGCGGTCCGAAGGGTAGTGATAATCAAAGTCAAATACATAACGTGCACGATTCCAATTAGTCGTTTCCTATTAAGAAGTGTCTGCGAGAAACTAAACGATTACTTACTTAAAATTAATTAACAATTACAAGGTTTTCAAATTACATTAGGCGTGGGAAGACAATGTAGATCTGTCGAAGAGTATCCGGAACTTGATAAAAAAAATGGTCTACAGATCTAAAGTTTCCAAAATCTGATAGAATCTATCAAAAGGATAAAGAAAATACAATATACATAGTATAAATTAAAATTGTCCATAACAAAAAAGTGTATAAAAAATAAATGTCGCTAGCTCTCTGTTCCTAATAAAACGCCAAATAATAAAACTTTAATGTAACCGTATTACGGCTACAGTCCATCAAAATATTACCCGCAAAGAACTACATACACGCAAGAACTTAGAATTAATTAAGCGAACAGGGCGTGATCAATTCCTGAGGGATTACAAAGGGAGCTCCGTGCGTATATAGATATAGAATTATATTTACCGCTAGGCCTTGTGCAGACGTGGGATTTAATCAGTCAATGTTTCGTGTTCGACATCGCTAACTAAAGTCAGTCAGGATCTTATAATCATTGATTACTTACCTATACACGTACCCAACTATGGTAAAGTCACAAGGATTATATCAGTATATTATTCCATGGCGATTACAGGGAAAGTCTATATTAACATTTAAATAAACTTCACTAGGAAAAATGAAAGTTTTACTAGCTTAGGGTAATTTAGAAACAGTCACACTATACTCTTATTAAATCATGTACTTTAACATAATGCAGATATTTAGCATTATGACTCTATGCTTCATATTCCTATAAATATTAATGTCTGTGATTTTAGTCTTAAAGACACTTAAGACGCATAAGGGAATAATTGGCGGTTCAATGCTACAGAGCACGACTTACGAAGTCTTAAGTCCTGTGTTCGAATCTAAATAGACACTTTACTATGTGTAAATTATTTTATTACCACTGTTCTCAAAATATTGAAGCATCGTGGAGAAAATCTCTTAGAACCAAGTTACCAGATGCACATCAGATCTATCAACCCCAATTGGGCACGCGTAGTTTTATTTGAGAAATAAATAAATAAATATTCCGCTACGCGTCACACGTCAACTGGGTCCTTTCCACAGAATGCAGCAGTCGGAACATTAGACGCTTATTATGTACCGCTGACTTGAGTTGCTCGTCTGCACAAGCTTATAAATTATCTAACAATGTTACCTCCATCGTTGGCGATATTGTTATGAATGTTCGGCTAAATTCTATCGACAAGTAATTAAAAGTTTGATCTTTGCAACTTAGATTAGCCTCCGCAGGGCTTATGTGTAGCGGGAGATCGAGTTACGTATGAGTGAGACATATGTATGAGTATATTGGCTTTTTTCAGACAAAAGTGACTACCTTGATTTTGTCAGGTATACTGGGTGCGGCAATTGAACCGTATGCGAAAATAAAATATTTTTGTTAATTTACAATATTAATTTTTACAATTTTAGAATGTGAAAATAGAAAATTCAAAGTTTTATTATGGCTTATTTCGATGGAATATAGCCGCATTTAGCCTGCAATGCAAGCTTGAATCTCTTTCTGTATGAAGCGCACGCTGCTCGAATGACATCATCACTTAAACAGTTCCATTCTCGCGTAAGGGTAGCTTTGAGCGCTTCCATCGACGTGTGTTTTTAGCACAAGCCTTGACCTGTAAAATACCCCAAATACAAAAGTCCAGCGGGTTCAAGTCAGATGATGCGACGGCCACATATCTCGGTCGATCAGCAACGGAACGTTTTTTTTCAATGGTTTGACTATAAGCTTTTCTTTCAATATGCGACAAACGCTGCGTTCGCTCACCTTGAGATCCTGTGCGAGCTGATTTGCTGAGCATGCTGGATTTCTGTGTAATCGATGATGCACCTTTTCGACAATTGCTGGCGCCTTTGCAGTACAACGTCATCCGCCACCGTAGCGTTTCTTAACCCTACCAGTCTCATTATAACGTTGAAAAGTGCAATGAACAAATTTTTCGTTCAACTGCAAATTTCACAACGCTCAACGTATTTCGATGTTCGATTTTCCCTCCAAATGAAGAGTAATTATTGTATTACGTTTTTAATCTATTGTTCTAAATTTCACTCACATCACAACAGAATCACTTCAAATGATGATAGCAAACATGACCCTATAAAATTTCGAATGCATTTGATTCAGTATTTTGAATTTTAAAACAATTCGATTGAGTCGGACAGTTCAATTCCCGCACCCGGTAGTATCAATTTTAACTGTTATCAATTAAAAGCGTTGGATTGCACTGACCGCCTTCTGCTTTTGAGAGTTGAGATTTCCTCGAACCTAAACTTTGGGCGATTCATTGGGTCCAAGGCCAGGAAACATGGCGTTATCGTAAAGACCGGTCGATGCTTCACACCTGGCCAGCTTCTAATGTTATACAAAGCACAGGCTCGTTCATGTGTGGAGTACTGCAGCCACTTTTGGGCTGGTGCTGGAAAATGCCACCTGGCTACTTTGGATTCAGTGGAGAGGTATCCGAAGAGGCTAATAGGCGACACAGATTTAGCGTAAAAGGGTCTCCAAAGGCTGGAGCACAGGCAAAGAACAGCCAGCCTGTCGATGTTCTATAGGATGCATTTTGGAGAGTGTGCGAGGGAATCGCATAATTTAATTCCGTTCTGTTCTCCTTTTCATCATCGGACGACTCGTTGTTCTCTTTTATACCGCGTACATCGATGGACTGGAACAATTTGCCAGCGACGGTGTTTCCGTCTTGTCGCCAAGCGATTCGTTGTGTTTCGGCATGATGTCTGGTGAAGCCGTACCTAGGACGGGTCTGAGCAGTTGTGTTGCGATGTGTGCCGGGTACGATGCGCCAAATGTTGTTGTGTCGGGAGTTTGATCGTCGAGGATCTCCAGATCAATCTCCCTCTAGGTTAAGGTCTTCCTTCCTATTCACTCAGTTTTTTGAGTGAATGGGCTTATTAAACAAGCGCGCTTTACCATCAACGATTGCATCACTGCTTACCATTAGGCGGGATTGCGATCAAGCACTAGTTTATAGTCGTGGTGGCCTCGTGGTTAAAACACCAGCCTCTCAAGAATGAGTGCATGGGTTCGATTCCACGTCAGGCAAGTACCAATGTAACTTTTCTAAAGTTAAATGTACTTTCTAAGTATACTTAGACACCAATGACTGAAGGTGACGGAAAACATCTTGAGGAAACCTGAACTTTAAGTCTGAAATCGCCAACCCGTATTGAGCAAGCGTGGTGATTACGCTCAATCCTTCTCTGTATGAGAGGAGACCTGTGCCCAGCAGTAGGACGATAAAAAAAGTTGATAATGACTAGTTTATAATTATTAATAAAAAAAACTATTTTAGCAAAATATTACTATTCTGAAAACGAATCGTCGCTATTTCTAAAAAAAAGTATTTTCTGGCAATGTTTATAAATAGCGTAAGTACCTCTTCCTAGTAAGGAAATTCAAATTTAATGTTTTCACTAGAAGTCTTCTATATTGATTTAAATATCGAAACTATTAACGCAAAGTTTGAATTTCCGCCACCCATTCCGAGTCATCAAATTCTCATCTAAAATTCTTGCTCAGTAACAAACTATAACCTACATTTGAATTGAACCAGTCATAACCACCGAGCAACTTGGAGCCATTTCTAAGACACGACTTAGAAGCTGTATGCAAATGATTTATTGTGAAGACTGAGTTGGTGAACCAAGATGGTAGAAGTGAAGAAAAACAAGCTCCGTTTGTTTTACGCAAATTGTGGGAAAACATACAGGTTTCGTTCCTTATACATAGAAATCTAGCGATAAATAAAATGATATGATTATTTTAGATTATTTTAATATTTTCTCTCTTTGAGGTTAACGATGGCGATTAGATACACATTACAAAGCCTAAATTGTCAAACAGCGTTCTTTTAAAGAAACAAATGTAAGAATAAATTATTTCTTTCAGAAATAAGTATATATCTGTCAATAAGAATGAGTGAAAATTGAAAATTATGAATCATTGAACATTGCCTTTTTATAGTCATCAACTTTTGAAGGACACGGATAGTATACCGTGTCCTTCATAATATAATAATATATTATAAAGCTGAAGAGTTTGTTTGTTTGAACGTTCTAATCTCAGGAACTTCTGGTCCGATTTGAAAAATTCTTTTTGCGTTGAATAGCTTATTAATCCAGGAAGGCTTTAGGCTATATAACATTACGCTGTGACCAATAGGAGCGGAGCATAGAAAAAAAACATCTATACCTACGCGGGAGAAACCGCGCTGCGCAGCTAGTATTGGATAAATATTAAGGTATTCATTCTTGTCGACTCGATTGATAAAATAAATTCAGCCTTTTTCGCGGTGGGAAATCATCACTTGACATGCTCCCGGTCTGGACGATTTTGATGCAAAAATAAAAAAATAATAATAAATATTGGGAGCTCCCCATACTTAGCACTGAAACTCAAAATATTTTTTTTTCTTCAGACACATGCGTGTGGGGTATCTATGGATAGGTCTTCAAAAATGATATCGAGGTTTATATTTTTTTTTTTCTAAACCGAATAGTTTACATGACAAACGCTTCCAAAGTGGAAAAAGTTGCCCCCAAAAATATCTAAGTAAGAAAATGAAAAATCTAAAAAAAAACATATGATGTATTTGTATATATTAGGTACTATAAAAACTACCAACGAAAATTGTTTTGAACGAGATCTAGTAAGTAGTTTTTTTTAATACCTCGCAAATCGTAAACCGTTTATTACCGCGTAATCTTTCATACAAATAACTTAAATCGTTTAATTTCATAAATTAATAGTACGAAACCCTTTGTGCGTGAGTCCGACACGCACTTGACTGGTTTTACTGACTAAAACTCGCACGTATTCCTTCATTTGCCTATGCACCAGGTGCCTCGGTGTCTCTTTCAAATAACCCGCAGCCCTGGCAGGCATCGGTCATTGTGGACCCCGTACAATACGAAGAAGACGAGGAAGTGCTGACAACTCCTTCAGGCACGGGTGGAATACAACGCGTCGTCTACCCGGGCCTGTTCTTAGCTACCAATTACTCGCCGTCTACAAACCTAAAGTAGCCAAGAATATGCTATTGGCTCTCGACGTACAGAGCCTGTGGCGACTATGGGTGTGAGGAGGCTGATAAGTGATTTGTGAGCATTACTTCTACGCAGAAGGAGGCAACCTTGCACTCTTGCTCCGTACCTACCATGACCTGGACCAAGGCTAGACGCAACAGATTGCCGCCACCGATCGCCGCCACAAGAACACACCGGTGATTGACTTAAGTCAGACATACCTCCACCGTATGCCTTATCGTGTCTTCAGAGCAATCCATAGAATGGAGACACTATTTCTTTTTCTCTCGCCTTATCTAAAACCGGAACTTTCCGAAAGAACCATGTTCGGTTAGGACCTACGTTAGGCAGAAGGTGTAGGCGCCGTGGCCATAGGTCTCTAGAAAAGGGGACTTACTTATCGCCGTATTGTGGTATGACTATATTTTCCTCAGATCAAGTAACCTATTGTGTGTAACATATAGTGGTGTAGTAACATATAGTGGTGGCCTATTGGTTAAAACACGAGCCTCTCAATTATGAGTGTGCGAGTTGGATTCAAGTCGATAGGTCTGGTCTAGGAAGTTATACCTAAGTGTACCTTCTAAGTACATAATATATCTTGGACACAAATAACTGATTAAAAAGTGATGGAAAACAACTTGAGGAAACCTGAACTTTAAGACTGAAATCGCCAACCCGCATTGAGCAAATGTGATGATTACGCTCAAGCCTTCTCTGTATGAGAGGAGACCTGTGCCCAGCAGTGGGACGGTAGAAAGGTTGATCATGATGATAAGGAAAGTTTATAGATAACGAACAGTTTATTACAGGAGTAAAATATAAGTACATTTGTTACTAAAAATTGTATATTTTTCTCCTGTAATAAATTTGATACTACAAATGTATGTTTTTCTCCTATAATTAACTGATATGATATTTCTTTTTTCGGAGATATGATATTTCTTTTGTTATTTTGTCTAATAATAAAGAATTCAAATACTGTATTCATTTTCGTATGTTGTTTTTTGTTTTATTACTGCCATTAGAATTTGATCAGTGCTAATTGCGATGCCCCAACGATAAACAAAATACCAACATTTTATAAATCATACAGAACTTTCAAATATTTAATTGATGGGCTTAATTTAGGGATCAATTGTTCACAAACAAAAATAATTAGCCCTTTTAAGATTTTATTCTGCCCAAACAAATTAAATATTTAGTTACAGTTTCTGACAGGGTTAATACCCAATTTTACGAGGGATCCGAAGCAGAAATTTTACTGGTTACTCTTACTTTTGAGCTCACGAGGTACTTGTTTTAAAATTTTAATTATTAACGGACCGGTTGAGTTTTGTTTGTAACTTGTTTAGTAATCCCAATGTAGTCATTGCAATGTTAAAAATGTCTGTCTAGCTGTCAGGGATCAATTATTGTGTATTGCAACTTTTGAAAACATATACAAAAAGTTTCACAGATTTTAGAGTTCCTATAAAACTTTTAGCAAAACGTTTTGCAAATATTTTTTTTTTTTAATAATTATAAACTAGCGCTTGACCGCAATCCCGCCTGATGGTAAGCAGTGATGCGATCGTTGATGGTAAAGCGCGCTAGTTTATTAAGAGCCCATTCACTCAGAAAAACTGAGCGAATAGGAAGGAAGACGGCAGTTGAGCGAGATGATCTAATGTCAAACCCAACAACACGACCAACGATGCTGCGCCAAAGGGAGATTGATCTGAAGATCCTCCACGACCAAACTCCCAACACAACAACATTAGGCGCATCGTACCCGGCACACATCGCAACACAACTGCTCAGACCCGTCCTCCGTACGGCTTCACCAGACATCATGCCGGAACACGACAAATCGCTTGGCTTGCCGCCAAGCTTTGTCTGGTGGGTGGTAACTTCTGCCGGCGACCGATGTTATGGCCTACCACCGAGAAAGAAATATTTTTAAAATTTACAATTTATAATTGATCCCTGATCGTCTAAGACCGATTAACACATTGTTTTTCTTGCCTTCTTCTTCAAATGTATCTGAATTCTGAAGTAAATTTTATATTAATGCAGCAAGTACTTCAACGACATCTAGATCAGGACATTTTTCAAATCAGTAGAAATGAAACGGTCGGTTTCTCAATTTTATGGTAACACCCAAGTATAAGACTAAAAGCGTCTTGATGTTTTTTGTCTCAAACCAGTCGTTTGTTGCGGGAACGACGCCAAAGGCATCCTATAACCAATGCTTTAGGGAATTGAAAAGATATTTGTTTTTCTAAAAACACTTCCTTCTCGATTCTATCTAAAGTACCTAAGGAAAATATAGTTTAAAAAACTAAAAAAAACATGCTTTTAAAGAATATCAAACTAAAAAGTTAAAAATAATTTTAAAATTTAATTTATGACAATAGTATAGGTATAACAATACTAGTATAAATGAGAAAAAAGCGAGAGGAACTTAATATACAAAAATTATGGCACAAAGCGCGTTTATTTTTAACTTTTTAGTTTGATATTCTTTAAAAACATATTTTTTAGTCTTTTAAACTATATTTATTTTCAACTTTTTAGTTCGTTATTCTTTTTTTAAATAATATACGGATAATACGAACGCTTATGTGAAAACAAATGAGCACCTCATTTGTTTTTACCAAACTTTGCTTGATCTCCAACAGACAGAATAGCAAGTGCTAAAATGCGTTATGCGTTACCCAAGTAACTAAATATAAATCTAAAACTAAATCTAAACTAAATACTTTTCCTGCTACTTTATGCCTAATATTTTGCCTTAATTTGAAAATTTGATTCCCTGGCTCGCTTTCAAATAATCAATTCCGTTCTAGTTGTTGATATTGATATTACAACATATCAAAATCTAAGGCTCTGTTTGTCTCAAATATTAAACTACGCACGACTCAGAAATTAACATTCCTACTTATCATAGGGAAACGAGTTACCGACGCTATCTGTTTCCATCTGTGATAACTACACACATCAAAAGTGTCTAGGGATCAACATATATTTTTGCAATAACTTTTCTCCTGATTGATATTAATTAAAATTTTCTTTAAGGATTCATCAAATAAAGTGTTTTCGTTTGTCACAGTAACGATAAACCAAGTCACCTTTGCATTAATAAAGAAATTTGCCATTTTCCTAATAAAGGGATATTTGACATTTGAACCACTAACACAAAAGTTCGAAAAAAAGACTGAAATAACAGTTTTCTCTAAAATTTTATTGGGTAACTTAAACAATTAATAATCCGTGTTTCTATCGCGAACACTAACAACACAAGAACATCGGTTTGGCATACTCAAAATGAGTTCATCCAAATCACGCTGTGGAATGGCCGCCCATGTTCGTTGCAACAACAAAAAAGGTCTTCTTGCGACTGGATACCCTCCATATTCGGCAGAGCTCTTCTCTGTAGCATATCCCATGCATGCTCAATCTGGTTCAAGTCTGGCGACTGAGCAGGCCAGGGCAGGACATTGATGTTAGCTGCGGCGAGAGTCTGTCTTACAACTCTTGCGGTGTGCGGTCGTGCATTATCATGCATTAACTGAAATAAGGGACCGATTTGCACTTGTAGAGGAACGATGACGTCTGATACAATCGTCTCAGCATAAATTTGAGCGTTGAGGTTGCCTCTGATCCAAATCAACTCAGTTCTTCCGCCGATCCAAATACCCGCCCATACCATGATGGTTCCACCACTATAAGGATGGACTTCCTGGCAGGATTTTAATCGCTGTTGGCGTCCAGGGGTTCTCCAGTGTCGTATACGTCTTGTATCCGGTCTCATACCAAAACGAGACTCATCAGAAAAGCACACGAAACGCCATTGTTCTTCTGCCCAATTTCTGTGTTCAAGAGCCCATTGATATCGAATCCTACGATTGTGCATTGCTATAGGTGGTACCCGTAGCGGTCTTCGGGAATGAAGGTTCACTTCATGCAAGCGGTTTCTGACTGTTTGGTCGCTAATTAAGTTCCCTGAAGAGTGATGAAGCCTCGCGGCTAACATCATGGCGGTTATTGTTGGAGCTCTTCGAGTTAAGATTTGAATGTATCGGTCTTGTCTCCGTGTGGTGCAGCGATACCGTCCTCCATGGCGCTCAGCCACGGTACCAGTGCTTCGGTAACGTGTCCAAAGTCGACTGATAACACTCTGACTTGTATTCAGAGCTAAAGCCACAGTACGTTGCCGGGAACCAGCTTCTATCATTCCCACGGCTCTAAGCATTTCTTCCCTGCTTAAATGACGTCGCCGCTCCATAATAACGTTGGTTTTAATCAGTAGTAGGGAAACAGTAGCACTAATAATGTCTTCAATGCGTTGTATGTTTTTATAGGGAAAATATTGACAGCTGATTTTCATCTTTTACTCGAATTTGATTCACAGTTCCTGATTCAAATTATGAAATGCACCAAAAAGGATCCATATAAATTTATAAAATCATAAATTTATTACAAAGCCACATCTCAATCTCAAGAAATCCGCATAAAAATGCTTGATCCCTAGACACTTTTGATGTGTGTATTTGAAGTTGCAGCGTCACAAATAAATGTTAAAGTTTTTCAGAATCACTTACAGTTAGATGTATGAATAAAATCTTAGCATTTGCCGGAATAAAACATTTTCGTTTTTTGGCGTGGCCGGGAGTAGAACCCACGATCGCTGATCTTACTGAAGACGCGCGCCTTAGACCGCTCGGCCAACGAACGTATTGAAAACGGTGGGTTATTTTACAGTAATGAGTGGCTCACTCGTAGTACAAAGAGTTACAGACGGACAAACAAACAAGCAAGCAAACATAAAAAAAAAACATGCATGCATGTAAAATAGACGCATCTTAGGTCTGTATTCCAGAACGATACTCAAGCATTGATCTCTGTTTAAACATTACTTAAAACTAGTTTCAACCAATCAAATGCCAATCAGCTTGAGTTTTGAGTTCACGTTCTGTAATACGGACCTTAGTGTTTTTTCCGTCCAATCAGCAGTTTGTTGTATGGATCGGTACAAAATGCAATTTATGCCATATCACGAACGAAAGCGGGTGGTATCAGAATTAAGGGTGTAAAATTATAGAACCCCTTAACATTTCCCACAGACTTCTCGAAAGCAGTTTTAAACTTAAACTGCAGTTTTGCGAGATACACCTAGGTATATTACACCTAGGTGTAGTTGCTTGCGAAATCTTATCTTCTCCAAAAATGTATAAAATTATTTTCAGTGCTATGCTGACCCCTATTGTTACGGGATAAGGGCAGGAAGATGTTTTTGAGACCTGAAGTAACCTTTGTATCGTTTTTGAGACGCGAAGTAATCTATTGAATTGTTTTTGAGACGCGAAGTAATCTATTGTATTGTTTTTGAGACGCGAAGTAATCTATTGTATTGTTTTTGAAACGCGAAGTAATCTATTGTATTGTTTTGAGTCGCGAAGTAATCTATTAGTAATCTATTGTATTGTTTTTGAGACGTGAAGTAATCAATTGTATTGTTTCATTTGCAGGATACCTGCTGAGCGGGTAGGATGCGGCGGCATGCACCGCATCGTGCTGCTAATGGCGGTGCTCACGAGGGCCATCGCCCCCCATGCGAACGTTACAGGTAAATAAATCAATCTGTTTGGCATTTTATCAAATATGTTAAGTTCGGCTTCCAGCCTAACAGTGTAGCTTAACGTCGTCGTTTGAGGTCAGATAGGCGGTTGCTCCACATAAAATAGTCGTTGTTGCTTTTCATAACTTATACAACATACATAAAATAACACACAATTTATATTCATAACTTATAATGATTACTTACATACCGACTATTTTTTGAAGTGAAACTTCTTTAGGCACGCTTGACTTGGGGAGTAAACTGGCGAAAGCGTTACGAAAAATGATTGGGCAAGGCGAACGGAAGCAGAGTATAGTCCTATTTCGTCTGTACTGCAAACAAGGAGTTGGCTCATGTAAATGTTGCATGACATGTCGAGTATGAAGTTGTGAGTTCGCATCTCGCCGAAGGCAATATATATTTTTTGGATCTTTCTAAGATTTGTTAACAATTGAGTCGAGTATGAAGTTGTGAGTTCGCATCTCGCCGAAGGCAATATATATTTTTTGGATCTTTTTAAGATTTGTTAACAATTGATTACCTAAGAGCACAAATAATTTATAAATTTCGTTCTGTTCTGGCCTTTATATTGTTTTATATATTTTTGCTGAACATTTCTGATATAATTGAAAGTATAGAAGCTTGAAGATATCGTCACAATACTATAATTGGACACAAAGTACAAATTGCTTTCGAGCCTCATAAGCTCAATTATTAAGCTAAGTACCTTGATTGATTAAGAACTATGAATTTCTTCGAGAACATGACGCTGCGAACACCCCCCGACCCCCCTCATTGATTACCTCACCCCCCCGTGGATTATCTCGGGAACCAGAGGTCGTGGACTACCCGAGTTTGGGGTCCCCTGAATCAGGAGGAGGAGCCCGACCTTTTGGCTCTGAGGGAATCCACTCCCCCCTCTCCTCCTCTCCCCCGCAACCCCACGAACCCCCCCCCCCCCCCCGACCCCCTTTAGTTATCTCACCCCCCCGTGGATTATCTCGGGAACCAGAGGTCGTGGACTACCCGAGTTTGGGGTCCCCTGATTCAGGAGGAAGAGCCCGACCTTTTGGCCCCGAGGGAATCCACTTTTTTTTTTTTTAAATTGGAGGTCTATGCAAAAATATTAATTTATAAATGAAAGCATGAAATAAATTTAAATATTTATAGAAAATTAATATATGTATATATATATTAATTTTCTGTAGGTAGCTGTCACGTTAATATCAGGTCCGTGTTATTTTTCTGTAAAAAAATATTTAAAGTGATAATATTAGTGTTTCTACTATTTAAAACTACAAAAGAACGTCTAATACATCTGTGACATTATTATTCAGTGAATAAAATAAGATGGAAAATATTACATATAGAAATAAACTAGCCAGGTCTCAGTCACAAACTAACTTATCGCATTCAAGTCAAGACATATTGAACTCCACTATGCTAGATTCTAGTATGATGAGCATGCAAAGTGCTACACAAATGATTAATCAATCATTTGTGGAGGACTTCAGACAGGAATTGAAAGAAATTAAAGAAAAGCTAAAAATTGCTGACAAAGAAATAGATAATCTTAGTTATGAGAATACCAAATTAAAACAAGAGATGCAGGATCAGAAACGGCAAATAGAATTATTAAAAGAAGTCACCAACTCTCCTCCACAACTCAAAAAAGGCAACGTGACACCAATCTCAAGAAGACTTTTGAATATAAGAGTAAATACTTCTCGTCATTCCCCTCTACATCTAACCGGAGGTATTCTGCAAAAATGCTCATCGGACCAATCCAGCAAACATGTAATACAGAAATATCAATCGAAGAGCGATGCTCAGATCAAAATGGACACCCCGTCGCATTGTGGTCAGGAAGTAAATGGTAAGCGGATTCAGCATCGATCATTGGAAGGTGATCCGGTTGAACATCGGAGCAGCTGCCACAGAGTAGTTATTCTGGGAGATGGTCAGGGACGCGGTTTGCGAGACGTACTGCAGAATCTTCTAGGGCCTGAGTATGCTGTCGTCTCCTATCTAAAACCAGGTGCAGCCTTGAGTGACATTCTAGAAGGCCATAAAACCAAAATCAGCAGCATGACAAAAAATGATTACGTCATTGTCTTAGGCGGGTGCAGTGACAAAAATCCCTATGATATAGATATACATCTACACCGTTGGCTAGCATTAACTTCGAATACCAATGTTATCATCTCTGAAGTACCCAATAACAGGTTTTTACAAGAATCTAAGCTGAACTACTTACTAAGGTTTATTTGTAATAAGTATAAAAATGTACTTTATATGGATATGAATTACACTAGACAATTAATAAGTGGAAAAAAATTTGTAATAAAACTTGCAAGATCACTTTTAAAAGAAATATTATCTATAAATTATCATTTGCAATTATTTCAGTATGAACAAACCATTCAAAATAAATGTGAGAAGTTCTTTGTAAACAAATATGTCCAGGTTAACTTAGACTCTGACAATCAGGTAGTCTATAAACTAGATGGTAAGGATCAAACAAATGAAATCAAGACACCTACGAATACTCTTTTTCGTTAGTAAAAATTTATATATTATGCACCAAAATATTGCAGGCCTCCTAGCAAAGTCTGAGTTACTCACAGTTTGTCTGTATGGATTAATTGAAAAAAATATCTTAGTGGACATATTATGTATTACGGAGCATTTTATGATGGAAGGCTATGAAGTCCATCTCGAGATACCTAACTACTGTTTAGCTGCATGTTATAGTCGCAAAGAAAATAAAAGAGGTGGGGCTTGTATACTTATAAAAAACGGTCATCAGTGGAGGGAATTACCGAGAATCGCAAAATTGTCCATAACAGGTATTTTTGAATGTTGCGCCGTAGAACTCATAAACAATAGAATTGTAGTTGTATGCATATATCGGGTACCAAATCCAAGGAATTTTGATGAATTTATGAATAGACTAGAGGCATTATTACGCGCTCTGGTAAAAAAATCGTTTAAAAATGTTGTTCTGGCAGGTGATTTTAATATAGATATTCTGAAGAAAAACAAACAGACACTAGAATTCGAAAATTTATTATTAAACTTTAATTTAAAATTATCTGTTAGTCAACCTACTCGTTTAAAGAGCAAGACGTGCATCGATAATTTAGCGCACAATTTTAATAAGTGTTGTAAGGCTATGGTTTTGGAACTAGCTTTATCTGACCATACAGCACAACTAATCAATTGCCCCATTAGCACCGCAACGACTGCAAATCGTTGGCGAACCACTAGACGAGACTATAGTCAAGACAATATAGATAAATTTAAATCCTACCTCAAAAGCCTTAAGTTTGTAAAAGTTTATGAAGCTAAGGACCCAAACATTGCTTACAATGCCTTTATAGAGATGTTTTCTTTTCTATATAAACAGTGCTTTCCTGAAACACTCATCTCTGTACAGGTAAAAAGGAGGCCTAGTTGGGTCTCCCGTGGTATTAAAATATGTAGCAAAAATAAGCGAAAATTGTTATGGCAATATAGAAAAAATCCTACAATAAATAATAAAAATAAATTTAAGTGCTATTCAAAATTGCTCAAAAAAATTATCTATTTAACTCAACGCGCACAAAATATATATAAAATTAAAAGATCAAATAATAAATCTAAGACTACTTGGGAAATAATAAACCAATCAAAGTTAAATATTCCAAAAAACACAATAGACAAAATAAGATATAATAATGAAACTGTGACTGACCCAAAAATTATTGCAAATATATTTAACAATTACTTTATAGATAAAATTGAATCTATAACTAGCTCAGAAACCACAGTCACTAAACATATTTTAGTCAGAAAAGACTCAATGTTCATGGCACCATGTTCAACACTTGATATACTAAACACTATAGCAGGCTTAAAAAATACAAACAGTGTAGGGTACGATGGTATATGTACAAAAATTGTTAAAACTGTAGCACATGAAATGTGTGGGCCCATAAGCCACATTATTAACTTAAGCATCAGTGAAGGTATGTTTCCGAATGCGCTAAAAAAATCTATAATAAAACCGTTATTTAAAAAGCAGGATAGGGAGCTAATAGAATTTTACAGGCCAATATCATTAATCCCAATCATATCAAAAATTATCGAAAAATATATATATAGGGAACTTAATAAATATTTGGAAAAAAATCATATACTATGTGATGAACAGAAAGGATTTAGGGAAAAAAAATCAATTAATTTAGCCATATACGATTTCTTACATACAGTTATGATAAACATGGATAGAAATACACCAGTCTGTGCCATCTTCTGCGACATGACACAGGCATTTGATTATGTCCAACATAATATATTACTTAATAAACTTGAAGCATATGGTATCAGAGGTAACATATTTAATCTAATAAAATCATACCTACATGACAGAAAACAAGTAACGCAAATCAATCGAATAAATATGAGCTCAAAACGTGAAGACATTTTTACGTCGGGCGAACGAACCGTCCCTCATGGAGTTCCGCAAGGTAGTGTGCTTGGACCACTCTTATTTACACTATATATTAATGACTTCCCTAAGTCCATTAAACATCCCATGACGTTGTTTGCCGATGATAGCACGATAATTATACCATGCCACAATAAAAGTACATATGAAACAGACATAAAAAATACATTAGTTGAAGCGGTAAAGTGGCTGGATAGTAATAAATTAAAAATTAATATAAATAAAACTTTAATTATGCACTTTAGTCAACGATCATCATTATTCTCTAGTCTTGACATCAAATATAATAATAATAAAATACTGACAGCTAATAGTACAAAATTTTTAGGCCTAACAATTGACAGGAACTTAAATTGGAAAGCGCACATTGAGACTCTAGCAAAAAGAATATGCAGTAGTGCATACGCGTTATATAAATTATCACGTACTCTAAATATAGAAGCTATATTAACGGCCTACTATGGTTTAGTTGAATCTGTCATTAGATATGGTGTGATCTTCTGGGGTAACTCAACCGATAAAGATATTATCTTTAAAAGACAAAAGTTCTGCTTGAGATCCATGTTTAATCTCAAAACTACTGATAGCTGTAAAAAATATTTCATTGAATATCATATTTTAACATTACCTTCACTTTACATAATAGAAATAGTAATGTTTGTAAAACTAAATCCACATTTGTTTCCTCGCATGGCAGAAAAAAATCCTAGAAATAGACGTGATGACAGCAAAATATGTTTACACGCCTCAAAGACTGCACTTATGCACAAGAGTGTCTTTTGTATGGCACCAATAATCTACAACAAATTACCCAAAAGTTGGAAAGAGCAAACAGTGTCTAAACTCAAAGCAACAATGAAAAAGTTTTTAGCACAAAAAGCATATTATAGCATTAATGATTTTTTAAATGATTCAGTAATTATTATAAATTAAAAAGTATAACTAATATTGTAGTAATTGTGGTCCTGTAGTAGTGGGGAACTTAAAATGCTTATTTATAAATTTTACTAAAATTTGAATTGTTTTAATATTGTTGTAAATCTTAATTGTGATAATTATAATATGAAATATTGACATGGTATTGTATATATTTAGCATGTGCTAAATAAATAATATTTTTTGTTAATTATTCTAGTAATTGTGTGATTAATGTAAATATTTGAATTTCATTTTATTAATTTGTTTGAGTTGCGATCGATATCTATTATATAAATATAAAATTTAATATAAGTCATCCATCCATTCTATTGTAATAATTATGTATGTACCTAAAATATTTGCACGCCATGAGAAGTGGCAGACATGTCGTGAGCCACTCTTTCTCAAGATCCTACATGCATGAGTTTTGTATTCTGTATGTATACACATGTTTGGGCAAATAAAATTTCTTATTCTTATTCTTATTCTTATATATATACATACAGATGGTTCGAAAGAAGTTTCACTTCAGTCGTGTCATAAGCACACTCGTTTTTTTTTTTAAAGCATTGCCCATCAGGATCTATTTCTCCTAAATCGTGCGTGCGTTTACAATCATAAAATCACAAACACTAACAGCTACGTTTATTCAGATATACTTAGATGTTTATTTTTATTGTGTTTTATAAACAAGCTTTTGACAGCTGAATTGTAGACGTCAGCGTCAGCGTCAGCTGTTGAAAGGTTGTCTATAAAAGATTGCTCTCACCGATAAGACCGCTCATTGTGTCACCCTTTATAAATTATTTATTTAATCGACTAATATCTGATAAAAAAAATGCTGAAACACTTTATAAGCACACATGAGTACTCATGTGTGCTTATAAAGTGTTTCAGCGTGTTCAGGAATGGAACCCATAATTTCCGATACATTCCTCAAAAATATTATGAATTCCTCAAAAATATTATGAAAAGTTAAATACAAAATTTATAAAACAAAGTTATGTTAGGATATTTGTATGAAATTTGGCACACATAGTTTAAACAGGAGCCATAGAATACTTTGAGAGGAGACCTGTGCCCAGCAGTGGGACGATAAAAGGTTGATGATGATGATGATTCGCGTGGGATCGAAACTAATGCGGGTCAAACTGGTTAATACTTAACTACAACTGGTTAATAAATAAATGTAAACGACTAACACGTTTAAAGGAAACTGACGCAAGTACCAGTGTTAACACCTACTAAAACAAAATGTTTAGTGTCAACTGACGGCAAAATACAACGGAATCAACCAACCAACTAAGTACTATGATACTGAATATTTTGATTAATTAATGGTATTGTCACGACAGTAATATTAATGCTACATCCATTGTCTAGTATTAATTAATAACAACGGTTTGCAGAATAATAGCCACATGAGTTTAACAATTTAGTTTAGTGCGATCAGTTGCATTTGAATGCGATGATATTATAAAATAATGTTAGAGAATAAACTATTTGTTATATGATGTCTCCACGAGATCTAAAGTTATAGAAATAAAACCGCGTGAGTGTACTCAAACCAGATCCGATTATACATCAGAAATTATAGTATTACAGCATAAGACATCATCTTGTCAGCTAAACCCTCTCCAGTTTCCCTCTTGTTATTAAGGGAGTAAATTGCAAAATTAAAAAATAATATTTCAATCAGTCGCAAAAAATAAAAATATCAAGCTGATGATGACTCCGTAGAATTAATATTAAGTAAATTAATAATATAGTAATATAGTATAGGTTCAAAGACCAATGAAATTGTTGTTTTGTATGAAAAAATGTAAACAATTTTTTTTCATGTATTTTTTATTTTTTTTAATCGTAGTCACCCATGCAATCAATGCATTTTTGTCAACGCAGTAGCGGTTTATTGATCCTTAAAGAACTTTTTTAAAGGCATTTTGTACCTCGGGTATTATTTTCTTTTTCGCCAAGAAGTTATCCAAATTCTGGAAAAAGTAGTAGTCTGTAGGCGCAAGATCTGATGAGCAGGGTGGTTGACGAATGACCTTAAGACTCTTAAGTGACACCGAAATGAAACAAGAACACTGACGCATCAACTGGGTGAGTGTTGCTTAGAATTGAGGTATAAGGCGTGCAATTGAAGAGACCTGTACCCAACACTAGACTGGCTTATAAATGCGAATTCACCTTGATCGTTTTAGCCAGTACAGATTATGAATTACGAATTAGGTATATAGAATAGAATAGAATATTCTTTATTATGTACACCGTATAGAATACAGAACATAAATTAAAATATTTTACAAAGGGCGACACAATGGGCGGTCTTATCGCTAAGAGCGATCTTTTACAGACAACCTTTGGATGGAATTCTAAGGGGAAGGATAAAGAAATAATGTAGGTAGTCTACAGTGTACTATTTTCATAGACTATACAATAAATATATACGTTAAGTGTATCATACTAGTTTAAATAATTTTATACATCTAATTAATAAATATCATACAAGAGCACATAAAATATAATAATATGTTTAAAGAGAGAGGAAGTGCTTTTTTATCATAGTTTTAAAAGTAAACAGTGTTTGAGCACACCTTATGGACACGGGCAAGTCATTCTGTAGCCGAACTGCTTGTACAGAAAAGGATTTATCATAGAAACTAGTGGAATGTATCGGCATGTCTAATATCAGGTTTAAATAATTATGTTGTTTACAGTTACAATTCCGGCAAGAGTCAATCAATCACAGCCTTCTCTTTCTTGTGCTATATTTCCTGGTTTTGATTCACATAAACTGTTCTGTATTCATAGTAACTGCTATAATTACAAATAAAATAACATAAGCCGCTCTAGCAAGGTATAATACAATTCTATCAATTTGCTTGTAGGTCGTACAAAATATTCTATTCAAATACTATTCTTATATTCTAATCCATACATTGTGGTACGCACACACACACATAACAAATGTTAATTTGCTTAAAACCTAAGCGGTGTAAAGACACAGTAGAAATATACTCGGTAATAAATCAGACGGTTCTGCACGAGACATTCAATTTGTCCCTTTCAACTTCAGATGGTTTTTTCCACATTAACAAAAAGGTGGGTATTTACTCTTATATTTTAAATTAGTTACTATCCAAAATGGTCGAAGCCTTTTGTTAAAGAACACACAATATAACATTGCGCCTGTTTTAGCCGCAGCGTTTGGCAGTACACGGACATTTTGCCACTTGTTTTTTAGACATGTAATAGGGATGAGCCCGTTGTCTGCATGACCCGAGTACAGATCTGGTTTGGTGCTCAGAAAAACTCAATAAACAAACAACAACAAAACAAAGTATGTTATACAATTGTGTGTGAATTTGGAAAATGGTCCGTATTGTTAGCTATGCCTTGAAGGAATATGACTGATATTAAATCTTTCCACCTAGGTTTACCAGGCACTGAACCAAGCAACCCTCCAACGTCAACAATGATGACGCAAGCCCCCACAGTCTTCCGGAACCTCAGGGTCACCAGCAAGCCAAGGAAAGGAACAAAGCATGGGAAAGTGGACTCTCCTATGCTCAACTATATATTTGATTCGTATGCTACAAGCAATAAGCATTTTCATGACAAGTAAGTTTAACATGTTGGGTTTTTTGTAAGCCGATTTCTAAACATTCGTAAAATAGTATAAATACATTTCTGAAGCCACTCCAATTCTCTAGACCGGAGGTCGGCCCGCCGTTCTGTTCCGTTTTGTATGTGCGAATGTACTTTATACATACATATATATCTAATTTCTGCTGTCACTTCATATTGATTCCAAAATCTCTCACTGTAGGACGAACATTATAATAGCCAATATTTTCAGCGAATTACTTTTTTTAATTTCCTTTTTTCCATACTAATTCTTAATCAGCATCGTATAATTTAATTAAAATCGTGCCTCATCTACAATTCTATTCATAAATCCTTGACTAAATTGCATTCTCGGATGCTCTCATTCCTTGGCCAAGAAAATTTGCATTTGCAAATCATAAGAACAAAATGGAATGCCTAATAAAGAAATTCGGTAATGAGATTCCGTAGTCTGTAACTTATCTGTAAAAAATTATTATCACAATGTATACATTGTGATAATATGATCTTATCAACCATTTTACCAAACGTTTTTATTGGCAACTTTGACAATAAGGTAGTTGATTAAAAAAAACTAATTAGCCGTCAGTCAGATTTCCAAAAAATACTAGACACGTATTTTTTAACTAGAAAACTCGTGTGACGACACTGCACACTACACTTTTTAGCAAGCAGTGACGTCACCAGCCACCACCATCATCATTTTTATTGATTTGATAAAACAAAATATACGTATCCAATATTTTTCTATAATCTGAATGACGGACTAAATAGAATCATTTTTTTTTAACCCAGGAAACATCCCTATTAACATTTTTATGAATTTTCACCGACATTCATTTTCATGACGATACCAATGAACCATAAAGATCCATCCACCTTTGCCATTAAGTTGCACAATGAAAGTGATTTCAATAAACAATATGATCATGATAAGGCATTTTGATGTAGACAGTTTTTTCCATGCCAAGAGAGTTTTGAAGATTATTTATTGTGAATTTTTATGGTTAATTTCAAATACTTTTTAGGCATGCTTTGGTTGAAAATGGATACTTAAAATGGAAATATGATTTAGGATCAAAGTTAGCGTTTGTCTGAAAAAAGTAGTGGTGCAGATGTTACATAGGTGACCGCGAATACTTTGAACTATTTTAGCCGATTTTGTGTTGTGAATTTAGAACCGACGAAACATATACGAGTATGTAGGTTTTTTCAGATTTGTTTTCATGGCGTTTTACATACTCCGAGCAGTTTCGTTGAAGAAATTCTATTATTAATCTCTACAAATACTTTTTGAAGATATTTAAAAGAAAGCTTATAAAGATCAAACACTGTAATTTACGCAAAAGGTCAAAAGTTCTTAATCAATATTACTACAGTATTGTAATAACTGTTTTTGTCTATACTAATATACAATATGTAAAGAACACCCTGTCCGATCCATAAGGATAATAAAGTTTAATGCATTTTGAAATAATCTTTTTTTCCCACGATTTAATTCCAACTTCCCCGAAATTTGGTATTTTTTTAAAAAGTGACAACACCGGTATTATTATGAGCGAATAGCAATGCGACCACGTACCGAGTGCCCTGCCCCCCGCTACCCGCGGAAGGGTTGCTTACCGCACATGTATTAAGTTACCTCTTTTTGCGAAATAATATTTATTTTTTTAGGGGGATGTTTTTTTTTAATTAATTTGTATCCATTAGTAGAATCAGTTATCGATACCTAGTAATACCTTCACGGATCGGACAGGGTTTTCTTTACATATTGTATAAAGCTGAAGAGTTTGTTTGTTTATTTGAAGAGTTTGTTTATTTATTTGAACGCCGCAATCTCAGGAACCACGGGTCCGACTTGCAATTTATTTTTTGCGTTGAATAGCCCATTAATCCAGGAAGGCTTTAAGCTATATAACATCAGGCAGCGACTAATAGAAGCGGAGCATCACAATCATTTAAATGCTGTATATTTTGGAGTTAAAATAAAATATTCAAATATCTAACTCCACGCGAACAAAGTCGCGAGCGGCCGCTAGTAAGTAATATTCCTTTGATGGCTTTCTTATACAGTATGTTAAGAAAACCCTGTCCGACCCATAAGGATAATAAAGGTTAGGTAAACACATGACCAATTATAATATAAAATTTTACGTAATCATCATAGTACCAATACAAATAAATTTTGAAATAATATTTTTTTCCCGCGAATTAATTCCAACTTCCCCGAAATTTGGTAATTTTAAAAAAAGTGACAACACCGGTATTATTATGAGCGAATAGCGATGCGACCACGTGCCGCGTGCCCTGCCGCCCGCCGCCCGCGGAAGGGTAAGCACGCACATTTATAAAGTTACCTCTTTTTGCGAAATAATATTTATTTTTTTAGGGGGATTATTTTTTTTAAGTTTAGCCCGGTTTTGTATCCATTAGTATAATCAGTTATCGATACCTAACAACACCTTCACGGGTCGGACAGGGTTTTCTTAACATACTGTATACCATTCGTTTCTTTCGAGAGACCTACTTTTGCGACGGCTGGCTGTAGTCTATACACTAGATAATCTATCAAATGTTGATCTGAATTGTAAACAAATATTTTATTAAACATCTTTTTAGCAATTAAATACAACAACAAACATGTTCAGCTAAGGATTATAAGGGCAACGAAAGCTCCTAAAGCTCTAACACATCACAAACAAAAACTTCACTAATCAACAAAGAGCTCCCAAAAATCACTACGCCGATCAAATAACATTTCGGTGTGAAGGAACACGTTCTGTTAAACACTGAAACTAATTTCAGTAGTCCCGACCAACGGTATCTCATTTGTCCGCCCTAATGAAGATCCTTTTCAGGCCCAAGTCAAAGGCTTTTGTTACACCAAACGATAATCTTGTTAGAGCCGGAATTCGTTGTTTATGTTTTGTTTGTAGAAGTGATATGGGAGATGTTCCTGAATGAAGTGATTCAGGGTTGGTTATTTGCTGTCGTATGTATTTAGTTTAAAGCTGTTGCAGAAATAAACCGTGTTAGCTGAAACGGTTTCTTAACTATTGATTAGTTTTATTGCATTATCTTGGACAACGCATGATTGCTAAACATTAATAAAACAATAAGCTTGCGGGATAGTTTACTTAAATATTTAAACTATGTAGTTATTAAAGTTAAACGGAATTCAGCTAAGATTTCTTTAGAAATCAAAAATAAAACTGGCCTGTTTGATAGCCTACAATATCGTCAACGGTCAATTCACTGCATTTAGAGCATTATAAAAATTTATATATTACTACGTCAGATACTTAAACTCTACACATAGAACTCAAACAATAGCATTTGCAACTTTCTTAGAGCTTGTGTTTTGAATTTATTACTGCTTTATTTAAATAGGAACGAATATGTTTCTAAACGATACAGGACAACATATTGTTACGAATACACCTTATGTCGATGGCATAAGGCTCAATATTGCGTGACATGCAGTGCGTAGATTTTAAGCTCTATATCTTGAGACTTAGGCATTGTGGAGGAACAATATAAAAACGCATTGCTAGACCTAGGGTGGCCTGTCGAATGGTACAGGTTTCATCAGTATTGTTAACAAAATGTCGACATCGAAATTTCTAGAAACTCGTCCCCGGGAAGTACCTGTAGGTACCTACTGAACGTACTTGAAACTATGCGCTATTATTATTACGTCTAGACGAATCTGGAATGTTCAATCAGATGGCCTATATAAGGCGCCGTGACACCAACGCACAGTCAGTCTGCATTCGACTAGCGATACGAAAACGTGAAGTAACATCTGTAGTGTTATTGTGTGTTTATGAAACGAACTTCGTGGACGTAAGGAAAGACTTTGGTGCAACGTCAGCTACATTCTACTTGTCATTGCCTACTACCGACTGTACCTTTGTCGTCAATAAACTTCGTAACCCTTAATCGGCATTTTAATACCCCTAGCCCGTAACAATAAATATATTATTATTACTAACAAATAATATTTCATCAAAGTATAACATGATTAATTATATTACAAAAGTAATTATGTAACATCCTTTATAAAACGCGTCGGTGTGAGTTACATCCCTTAAATTTGGAAGCGTATCACGTCCATACAAAAGTTACCCAGTCTGAATAAAATGAGCCTCGTCGGGTCACACTTTTTCTTTTGTAAATAAATATGCGGCGTGTGACAACGTAACTTATGTTAGAATTGTTCCTTTTTATGCATAAATTTAACACGGAGTAATATCATAACTCTTTTGTTATCCGTCTACAACTCTACAGATTCTTTTTCGTTATAGTACGAGATCCGGCTGCAGAATCAGTGTACCCATCGAGTGTTTGCTGAAAACCAATTTTTTTCACATATTTATGATTAGGAGAATTTATATCTACCAGGTTGCCTATCAAAATGTGGCCGCTAGTATTTTTAATTAAATTATTAATAATTCATAATCCGTAAGAAATTTCACTGACATGTTTTTTCAATGAAATGTCGTCTATTTTACGGTAACATCTATGAAGACTCTGAAAAATCATGGTTGCCGTTGCGCACCTGGCCGCACCTCTTCGCAGCCAGGTGTACACAGGTATCATTTTGTTACATTTATACACCCACAACGTACATTCATATTTTATAAATCAAATTAAAGCTAATTTTTTTCTGTTCATTATTATATACGGTTGCCTAATTAAATCTGGCCGCAAATAAGGGTTGCTGGCTGTTAAATAAAGTAAACATTAAAAGTAGAGTGAAAGAGAGCTAGCGCGTTACACCACTATTCAGGCGAGGATAGCGATTGCCAGCTGTCGGACAGTTTAAAGCCATTGCGCATGCGTCAGATGCTAGTGTTCTGTGTTTTTTTTTTCCTATAAAAATGACAAATTTAAAAAAATATCTAACAAATAACCTCAAAGTTAGCACTGTATTATTTACATCGTAACTATAACCTATATTTTTTAAGTTCGATTAAAATTCTACTTACGGTTTGTGTCTTGCAAAAACTTTCGAATTCTTCTTTATCTTTTTGTTTTATAACTGTAATTTTTTTCAAACACTCTGTATGATATCCAAAATCATCGGTGGATACAAGTGTTAATAAAATGTCATGATATTTATATTTTTTCTTATAGTTCTTGCAATTCACGAACGCGCGTGGCTCTTAGTTGTGTTCAAGTCGTATCTGTATACGTGTAAATGTGTGCGTGAGCGTGGACGCGCTACGGTTAGCATACAAATAATCAATGATAAAATTATTTTTTCTTTGAAACCAACAATGATAATAAAACAAATATTTTAATAGTAAGTTTTATTAAAATTAATTATTATTCATCGTCAGAAGTGTCACTATCTTCAAACTCTTCAGTGTCGCTATCAGTTGATTCTACATTAATCGTTAACTCGAAGTCCAATTCGAAATATTTTCTATATTCTTCTTCAAGTTTTTCGACATGCTTGCAAGTTTTACGCCAGGTATCATTGTCGATATCGTTCATACACTCATTTATTAAATTTTGTAAAATAGTCATATTTTGTCCGATATTTTTAGTTGCAATTTTATTTTTTAAAATTCCCCAGATATTTTAGATACAGTTCAACTCAGGGTGATAGGGCGGAAAACGTAATATTTCAAAATTCTTGCTTTTAACTATTTCGTCGATTTTGAATGTTATGAAACGATGTTTATTATTTTTTATTAAATCATAGAGTTCGATTTTTTTAAATCGTTCGTCACATAAAATTCCGTTATCAGTTAGCCATTTTATCATATCGCTCTTCCTTGAACTGGACGTAGGAATTTTACTGCTGCGGGCGTTATGATAGGACGCGTTATCCATCACATTTGGCATAAGCTTCTCTTCTAGCGACTTCTTATAATTTTCAAAACTCATATTTGAGTGATAATCTCCAGTTGTGGAGGATGCTTTATATACCAATGAGGCATTTGGAATGAATCCATCTTTAGTACCTGCGTGCACTATAATAAACCGGCTCCCAGTACCTAATTTCTTCATAAATGGAGTATCTTTATCCTTTATGCCCCATGTATTTTGTCGAACGTGTGACGTTAAAACATATGATGCGTCAGTGTAAACAATAGGACGTCCTTCTGCACGGCACAGAGAAATCTTTTTCAAATATTTTAAACGCCATAGTTGTAAATCATGCCTTTTTTGTAATACTCGTCGGTTACTGCTAATCTTTTGCCATTTATAACCAATTTTTATGAGCAATGAACGTAAAGTGCTTAGACACCCGTCAAAGTCTATCTTTTCTCTGAGAACTGACCGAATTTTGTGTGAAGTTGGAATTTCCTTGTGTTCGATGTGATAATTTTGAATTGTACTTCGAATCAAATTAGTGCCAAAATTATCAAAATCAAATTTGTTACGTCTTTTACGACGGTTTTTCATTGGTGAAAGAAACTTGGCAGATGTAGAGGGCATCTCTTTTTCTTCTTTCAAAATAGAAGTTACAGTACGTTCACTAACCCCTGTTGCTTCGGCGGTTCGTTTTCTTACGTTAGCCAAAGGACTCAAATCACAATTATCATTATTATTCGCCTTCATGAAATTATATTCTTGAAGAAAATGAAAAACTCGGGCGATAATTGCACGACCCTACAAATAATAAAGATAATACAATGTTCATGATCTTTGTTCCATACAAATAGTATAATATTAAATTAACGCTATAAATGCATATTTAAATAACTCATCTCACTACGAATAATTTTTCGCTTTTTATCGGTATTTGACATGCTGACGGTACTTCGTGGCGGATAGCGACGTGAAAACAATAAGCACAAGTGACCTGAGCGGGCGACCGCTCGCTACTGAACGCTCCGTCAGGCACACACACTAACGCATTGTGCATGTACACAACATACCACAAGCAAGAGTCACGCGCGCTCGTAAATTGCAAGAACTATACGACGAAACAATAACATTAGAGAACACTTTTTGAATGAAGCATTATCAAAGTCTAGTACATTGTTTTTTTTTTCGCACAGAAAACACGCCTTCATCTTCATAAATTTTATTTCACCCCGATGAGATTGATAATTTTTCGATGCACAAATGAAACAGCAATATATTATGTTGTGTATTACGTACTCCAAAATAGCGTGGTTTTTAACTTAGAATAAAAGTCGCAACTGATCCGTTGAGAACACTAGCATCTGACGCATGCGCAATGGCTTTAAACTGTCCGACAGCTGGCAATTGCTATCCTCGTCTGAATAGTAGTGTAACGCGCTAGCTCTATTTCACTCTTCTTTTAATATTTTCTTTATTTAACAGCCAGCAACCCTTATTTGCGGCCAAATTTAATTAGGCAACCGTATATAATAATGAACAGAAAAAAATTAGCTTTAATTTGATTTATAAAATATGACTGTACGTTGTGGGTGTATAAATGTAACAAAATCATACCTGTGTATACCTGGCTGCGAAAAGGTGCGGCCAGGTGCGCAACGGCAACCATGATTTTTCAGAGTCTTCATAGATATTGCCGTAAAATAGACGACATTTCATTGAAAAAACATGTCAGTGAAATTTCTTACGGATTATGAATTATTAATAATTTAATTAAAAATACTAGCGGCCACATTTTGATAGGCAACCTGGTGGATATAAATTCTCCTAATCATAAATATGTGTAAAAATTTGGTTTTCAGCAAACACTCGATGGGTACACTGATTCTGCAGCCGGATCTTAGACTATTACTATTTAGTTTTGGAACAGAAAAAACCTTGTTCGGATATGTTACGATTTTTTTAAAAGTATGTACGATTTTATTGTATTATCGATATTGATTGTATGTTTTGTTATTACCAGTTTTGAGGACCAAACTTAGACATGAAACCGTTAAAAATTTATCCAAAATGGTATATTTGGAAATGCTCTATCGTGTCCTATACTTATTTACAGGCAAATACAATTTGATCACAAAGATAAATCACAAATTTTCATAAAGTTACAAATGTTAACTTAAGAACTGAAACCTTACTGCAAACCTGGCGATTTCATTTGCCAGTTCTACAGTGGACGTGCCGCACTTGATACCTACCGTAAAATTATTTTTCGTTGTAATGTAGGCTTTAGGTACGCGTAATTTACGTATTATAGGCTTAAAAGTGCTCTTTTAAGCATATAATATGCTTACTGAACATGTAAAAAGCTCATAAACTTTTCGAAATTTCACGCCACGATACCATGTTTTAAAGTATTCAAAAATTTTATTTGCACTTAAACAGTCAAATGTAAGGCGTTTAACCAGTCAAAACACTAATTAATTTATGAACCATCTTAAAAAGTCATTTTATATATCAACAAGGTTTAGACAAGTACTAACGATAACCTCCATACTCTGCAAGATTATTTAGCGTGTGTTGAACTCGCGCCTCTTGGCTTACCTGGAAGGTAAGGTCTCCTCAATGACCGACAGTATGGATTTCGCCGCAATCAGTCAAATGGAGACCTACTAGAGTATACTAGTCACTCGTGGGGCGAGACCCTCGAGAAAAATGGGGAAGCGATTGGCGTCTCCCTTGCTGTCTCCAAGGCCTTCGACCGGGTATAGAACGCTGGCTTTTTGAGTAAGCTTCCAGCGTACTGAATAACTGCTAGAAACTCGGGCTAGTAAGGAATCAATCCGGTCCGAAAGAGAGGTCATGGGAGAGCGTACGAGTGCTGCACTACTGCCAGTTTCCGAATGGGGCAAAGCCAATCTTGTGACATTCAATACCGCCCAAATACAGGCGTGTCTTTTCACCGCCAAAAGAAGCCCTTTCACCTTTGTTCCTACTTTTTCAAAAGTATCCTTGGAGTACACCGACCACCTTGAGCTTTTGGGATTTGAGCTTTCCTCGAACCTGAACTTTGGGTGGTTCATTGAGTCCAAGGCCAAGATGGCTGCCTGGAAACTTGGTGTTATTGCAAAGGGTCGGCGCTACTTCACACCAAGGCAGCTTCTAATGTTGTATAAAGCACAAGTCCGCTCGTGTGTGGAGTACTGCAGCCACATTTGGGCTGGTGCTGCGAAATGTTATCTGGCTATTTTGGATTCAGTGGAGAGGCGTGCTAAGAGGCTAATTGGCGACCCAGTTTTAATTCAAAACTGTTTCCAAAGCCTGGAGCACATGTGTAGGGTAGCCAGCCTTTCGGTGTTCTATGGGATGTATTTTGTTGAGTGTGTGAATTTCCCCATCTCCGTTCCACCACCGGACGACCCGTCGTACGGCGAGTTTCCACCCTTACATTAACACCAATATGATCCGGACGAAGCGTTTCGTTTCCTCTTTTATGCCGCGTACATCGAAGGACTGGAACAATTTGCCAGCTGCGGTGTTTTTGTCGGACTAGAATTTGAGTGTCTTCAAGGCTAGAGTGAATATGCTCTTAATAAACTAACGCGCTTTAACATCAACGATAACGATATTAATTCCATCACTGCTTACCATCAGGCCGGATTGCGGTCAAGCACTAGTTTATAATTAATAAAAAAAAAATCTTGGAAAGTTTAACTGGCATTAGCAGCGTATATTTAGGAGCAGGAAAGCATATTGAGTTATTTTATATTACTAATTAGTCATAAACTGTATTCCGTCGAATCCGTGAATCCTCCTAGTCTCAAGGACATTCAGCGACCTTTTACCGTTTCATGGACATAATATACTTAGCATTTCTCAGCTACCAGTAGCTTAGAGTTCGCTTCCAAAGTAACTGGATGCAGTCAAATACCAGTAAATCTCGTTGTCAAACTTTTGACGACCCGTGACTGACAAAGATCTACGAATGACAGCTAGGGGCTGTATTTACTGAGGCACAGAGGGATCTCCATAAGAATTCAAAGGCCGACCCAAACACGCGTTTAATGTTTTACGTGAGTAATACAGTAAAAACACTACAATGCGGATGTTTCTTGGGTAAAAAAGAAAAATGATTCTATCTAGTCCGTCATTCAGATTATAGAAAAATATTGGATACGTATACCTACTTTGTTTTATCAAATCAATAAAAATTGACAAATATACAAGCCATCAAAGATCAGGAGTGGTGGCTGGTGACGTCACTGCTCGCTAAATAGTGTAGCGGGCAGTGAAGTCACACGAGTTTTCAACGCACTGTGTCGTCTTAATTTTTTGTTTATATGAAAAAAGAAAAAATACGTGTCTGGTATTTTTTGGAGATCTGACTGACGGACTAATTAGTTTTTTTTAGTCAACTACCCTATTACATACATATAGACATGACTTGGCGATAGAACATCTAAACTAGCTATTTTATACCATTAGCCGCTTTTAGTCTCGTTCTAATAACAGTGTTATAGTAATCTAACGATCTTCTGCCGATTGTTTGAAGGAGCTATCGTGGCCAATGGTGCACAGGCAAGTAAAGGATCTGAGGTCGTATTAACCAGTAAAAGTCTGACACGCCGTTCCGCTTTGCCCAGAGCGGTAGAGGGCATTTGCTGATTTTCCATCCGCAAAAAATCTTCAACCTGTTTATCGTCCCACTGCTGGGCACAGGTCTCCTCTCATACAAGATTGAGGATTGAGCGCAATCACCACGCTTGCTCCATGCGGGTTGGCGATTTCAGACTTAAAGTCCAGGTTTCCTCAAGATGTTTTCCTTCACCTTCAGTCATTGGTGTCCAAAATATACTTGGAAAGTACATATAACTTTAGAAAAGTTACATTTGTACTTGCCTGACCTGGATTTTATCTATTGATATAATAATAATAATAAAGGTGGTGATTTTGTGTGTTCAAACGCGTTAAGCTCTGAAACTCTCAGTCGGAATCGAAAAATGATTGTTGCATTAGTTAACTTACTTCTTGAGGAATGTTATAGATATAGACTACCTATTTGATGTTATATCTAACCTATTGTTATTTGTTTTAGAGTCATGAGTAAAGCCCAAATTATCAAGAATAATTAAATCACATATGTTTCTAACAGTCCAAATTTAAAAAATACTTTATTAGCAAACTTAAAAACTTGTTTCACAATAATTTGTATTAAGAGTTAATACATTTCCAGATTGCTTTGCTCATTAGCAAAGGGGCTCCCTCGATCTGGCAGAATCCTGATAAGTACTTCGAAATTTATTTGGCATAAAACTAATATTTTTAGGGCATATTTTTTTTAATGTAATTATTGTTTAGCCAATTGTGTGTGATCCCGTATTGTCAACGGTATATTTTTAAGATTGGCAGAATTTTATTTGGTTAAATTACGCAATTATGTGTAATTTTAACTTTGCAAAAGGTAATTTAAACGTTACGCATAACGTTTATTTAGAACGAAGATTATTTGATACCTTTCACGTGGCATGCTATGCATATAGCAGAATTCCATTTGGAATAATCTTATTAGGCATAACTATTGCCATTTCATCAAAGTCGCATTTTTATAAAATAAAAATAGGTGTAAAAAGACAATATGTTGTGCTACAAAAGCTACGAGTAGTGGCAAAACGAATCGCTGCAAACCCGACTTCACATAGTCTGTGCTGTACTATTGTGTGGTAAGTGTAATTTAAGCACGCGTAGGTGCGGAGGGGCGAGGTGACTCGCGAGCCGACACTGCGGTGAAGAGCGTTAAGGTCAAAGCCCGCTTACACGACTCTGCTCCCACCCGGCAAAAAGAATATAATTTAAATATGGACTTTAAATATTTCTCTTTAGATATTTTTACATTAGCATCATAAATTAGCAGAGAGCCCGCTTTCAGCGAACTAACCGCCGTCAGACTGCTCTGTAGTTGACGTCTCGTTGGCCGCACGTTGTAGACTAGCGGCCGGTGCGCTCAATGCTAGCAGTCGCCGCGCCGTCGACACTCAGGCAGTTGCTTTCAGCATTTTATGTACCCAAAATCTTCATCTTTTATTTCTTGCCTTTCTTCATACTCAAGTGCAATAGCAATAACTGCTAGTTCGCGTGTTGTGAGTCGAAAACTGTGTCTATCGCGAAAAGCGTGAGGGGTGGACGTGTGGAAAGCCGGCCGTCTGATAGCTGTCGCCGCGTGGACTGCTGGGTGCCTGGTAGCTGTTACCGCGTGAACTGCGAGCAGTCGTCTTAGCTTAGGGCAGTGTAGGATGGAAGCGGTGTTGGAGCAGAGTAGTTTCACCTTTAAAACTATCTGTGACAGTAAGCTCGTATGAGACTGCCTGAGCTAAGCAACACCTGAGCCATGTCGAAATCAAGCCTGCCGCATTCTTGGTTACAGGCTTACAGGGAAATAAAAACCTATGTTTTATTGAGTGAAAATACATGCAGAAATAACATTATCGTCGTATATTCGTGATGAAAAAAAAAAAGAATTGTGTTCAATTATTCTATTATTATGCTTAGAAGTTAATACAAAATTTTTACAACCATGAAAATTTCCATAATGTGTTGATGAAAATTATTATGGATATGAATTAATATACCTATGCCATATGAAATTTACACAGTCATGCCTCTTTCATGACTCTCATTGTGAATTGTATGCCAAAGGACATTTCTGACTGTAAACTCTTCGCGATAGAATGATTCTACTATTTCATTACTATAAAAATATATATTATTTATGCCTAAAAAATATTCCAACTTACAAAATCATGAATTTAAATATATGATAAATGAGTGGCTGCCAGACGATTTTCAGCGAAATTAAGTTTATGTTATCCGCTGTTATGCAAAACAAAATTATAACATAAACGTTCTGCTATAAAGGGTAGACCCTTAGCCTCCCTGAGGCTTTTCCATAACTCACGATTGAGAATTTTTCTCCTCCATTGTAACAATCAAAATATAAATAAAATTTCATGTTTTTCGTTTAATAGCAATAAGAAAAGTTTGTGGGACAATATCGTTTACTCTTTTACTTATTGTGGAGTCTGTCTTTTATTCTAAATATTATGTTGGCAATCTAATTAACTAACAAAACTGGCACGTGCCTGTGCCGTAAGGGCCGGGGTTATCACCTACTATAACAGGGGTATTTCCTGGGTAAAAAGAATTGTTTCTATTTAGTCCGTCATTCAGATTATAGAAAAATTTTCAAAATATATAAAACGCATCAAAGATCAGCAACCTAATTGCGTATACACTGTTACTATTGGTTGGAATCATCTGGAAACTTATTGCTGTTCCTTTGCTCCATATGTTCGCAAATGTGTTTGCTCAACAATGTAAATAACGCAATGAATATTGTTGAACTGTCAAAAGGAAACCCTTTGTAACCGATAATATGTTACGCAATGACCGTATAGGAGTGGGGTCTGTTGACGTCACTCCTCGCTAAAAAGTGTAGCGAGGAGTGATGTTATTCGAGTTTTCAACGTACTGTACCTATCCTCTTCATTTTTTGTATATATAAATAAACAAAGAAAAAATACGTGTCTAGTTTTTTTTGAAATCTGACTGACAGACTAATTGGTTTTTTTTAGTCCACTACCCTATTACTTGAGGGACAGTCAATAACAAAAATAACACAACAAGAGTGTTTATGTACAACTCGCCACCTGGTCTATTTTCACACTCATCTACATTTTAAACAAGTACTGCATCTATTTAAATTCAAACATGTTTATAAAAAAAGGTTTAATCACTGTAGATTTACTTTCCTAACCGACAGTACGGAATTCAGAAAGCTGATTAAGCTAGTTAATTTTCCAAAATTTAACTAAAGAAATTCCTGAGCTAAATTCGGGATTTTAATCATCAAACTTAAACAGAATTTATGTGGAGCTTAAAATTGGAGCTTGATCTCTAGTCCTACTTTATTGGACCTTAGAATAACTGAGCAGAAACATTATTAAGTAAGTCATTGACGTGTCTTGACGCTTTGTGGACGGTTCGTTTAGGTCCTTCATTGTTTTAGGTTTAGTGTGGTTTTACAAAATTAACCTGCGTGTATTTTAACCTCATTGAAAAGTTTTTACATTTTTCTTAGATTTTAACAACGCATTCGATATGCTCCGCGGTGATACACTCTTTGACAATTTGTCATAAACTGTAATAGGTACAAGGGCCAAAATTAGAACTATTTAAATATTAAGTACATACAAAAACAGAAAACAGTGATGACAATCTTTTTAAATATTGTAATGTTATGAATACGCTATCGGAAGTCAGCCGACCTGAGTTGCTAACCGAAAACACTAGGCCATACTTTCTGAGAACGATATCAGTTGAAAATAAATACATTTTACCAAAGCTCAATAATATGTACAGGATGAAGTCATGCGGTCAAGCGCTAATTTATAATTAGCGCTTGGCCGCAATCCTATCTGATGATTACATGAACGGAACGGTATATGAACGGCTTGCCGACATGCAGATAAACCCTAAGAGTTTCCTCCGTAGTGTGGCTAAAACTGAATGTGAACTAAGTTTAAGTGGTTTAAAAAATAACTACACGCTTAAGTAGGCATTATAAACTAAAATATTGACAAACCATTCACAGTAAACAAACAAACATGATATCAGATCAGCATCAGAAATTCGAACAGACAAACTCACGTTATTATCATCAAACGAGAATTTCCTAACGCGTTCATACGTAATGTCTGAGACAACACATCCTGGTATTAAGCCAAAATCCGATAAAAATCCTTGTTTAACGCATGCAAATATTGATCTGAACCGAATAGGACCTTCTGTACACTTAGATGAATAAACAAGAGCCAGGTTTTTTAATCTTTGTTTTACGACCATTTTATTATTGGGTTGTAGAAATGGCAGCCTTATTTGCTTAGCTGGCTACATCTCTAGATTGGATGGAATCATTGATTGTTTTATTTAACCTTTAAATGCCTTTTATTTAACCTTTTAACTGTTTTATTTAACCTTTTTAACTCTGGATGATGAAACATATTTTTTTCTACAACAGAATTCGATGAAAAATACAGTTTTGCAGAATAACATTGTTTCAAATCTTTTCTTCAATTCCGATATTTTGTAAAACACAATTTGATTACGCAGCATATGGGTCACTAAGCATTAACAAAAAGAACTTGAGGTTGTTTTATTTATTCCATTTCGTAAATTATTCCAGTAAGGTACAAAGGTGGAATCGCTCTTTGTAAATGCCGCGGGATTTCCAGACTTGAAACCTACATGGTACGACTTACAGGAATAAAGTTAGCGTTTCTACAATAGCATTGATGTTAAATACTGCAGCACAGTCAGCAATGAAAGGCATATAAACTAATGATTCATTATTCTTTAAAAAAAAATGCCTTGTTTGTTGTTCTTCCTCGCTAAGACTTAATTTTGTTTAACTTCTTTTTTTTATCCAGATTTCGTCCGCCATCATTTGAAGGCACAACTTCTGAAGATACAATAATTGACGCTGATACAGGTTCAACTGTCATATTTGATTGCAAAGTGACTGCTTTAAGAGATAAAACGGTAATAAATTGTATTACATTGGAATTATAATTTGTCTAATAAGTAAAAGAAGATTACTCAGACTTTTATTTACAGGTTTCGTGGATAAGAGTATCTGATGATGAAAATCTGGAGCTTCTTACAATAGATCTTGATACACATACGACAGATTTTAGGTAGGTACCTTTAATAAAAAAGATTGGGAGGATTGGAAGGAAAATACATACATTATCCATCATAGACCTCATCCATCGCTTTCCATCAGGCTTGATCGAGGTCAAGAGTAGCCCAACTCAGCAATAAAATAAAAACCGGTGAAGTGCGAGTTGGACTCGCGCACAAAGGGTTCCGTACCATTATCTTTAAAAACGGCAAAAAAATCACTTTTGTGGTATGGGAGCCCCTTAAATATTTATTTTATTTTAATATAATTATTTATTTTTAGTTTTAATATATAGGTAACCAAATATACTGTAAACATTTCAAGCGTCTATCTATTTCCGCTATTAATATGGAGCAAAAAACGGCAAAAAATCACGTTGTTGTATGGGAGCCCCCTTTAAATATATATTTTTTTATGTTTAGTATTTGTTGTTATAGCGGCAACAAGAATACATAATCTCTGAAAATTTTCAACTGTTTAGCTATTACGGTTCATGAGATACAGAATGGTGACAGACGGACGGACAGACGGACAACGAAGTCTTATGGAAGTCTTAGAAACCCTAAAACGCAGTATTACACAACATGGGCAAACAAAAATAAACTTACACTACAGTACTGTAGAATCTATTTTCTTGTCAGCATTCACAACCTGATTGTTTTTTACTTATTAAGATTATGCTGCTGTCCACTCTCAAACAATAATTTCTTATTAAATGCATGACAAGTTCGGTCTCAATTATTATAGTGAGATTGCCCATTATGAAGCAAACGTGTCTCCTGATTCATGTTTACTTCAATTTCACTTATCACTTACATATACAGTACCGTTAAAAGCCGAAATCCAATCACGAATCCACAATACCAATGCGGGTTTCATTGAGGACTCGTCCATAAATATAACTTCTTATTTACGCATGCCACAATCCGAATAGACTGTGTATCTCTGCTAAAATATGGAAAGAGTTCGGAATGGCTCTTTGGCATCTGTATATTATGCAAAGAAAATATTGTTTTATCGTACAGTTCTGTATTTTTTCGATTATGATGGAACTAATAATAAAGCATTATAAGAAGAACCAGCAATCATAAGAGTTTTTTTAATAAAGTAGATTTAGTGTGAAGGTTTCACACGGTTCCATCCGAAAGGGAGCCAAAAGGTCCAAAGGGTGCGTATTACTAAGCCTCCGTAGCCTATCCGTTCATCCGTATGTCTGTAGGCGATCTGTATCTCATAACCCGTAAGCGCTAAAAAGTTGATATGTTCATATTGTTTATTTCTATTGTCGCTTTAACAGTAAATAATTAAATTTCTTTCGGCGGTTATTGTGGTACTAACCTTTTGTGTGCTTTTCCCACATATGGCCAGTATTTTTCTTATGTTTCTTACTTTCTGATCATTTGCTGTATTTTTTCATATTATGTTCTTTTTCAGGTACAGGGTAGATTTAGCTGGTGAAAATTGGAAGCTGAAAATAGGAGATGCCAAGGTCCAAGACTCTGGTGTATACTGCTGTCATGTTTCCACACATCCTCCAATGCTGAGGCGGTACAAGTTGACTGTGCATCGTAAGTACTTATCTTAACTAAGCGATCAGTTAAAAGTAAAGACTTAATTAAGGGAAACAGCATAAAAGTTAACGACTATCTGAATGCTTAGTTGTAACCTAACTTATTCTCCTTTATTTCTAAACGTTGTTTAAAATTAAGTGGTATTTGGCTTAATCATACATTTTTGAAGAACTAAATTACAAAATCCATGCCACTCAACTATAAATAGATATATTATATAGGTCTATAAATAGATCCCGTAATTATAAACTATTATTGGTCTTTTTATCGCCTTTCAGAACTCATCAAAAACTTCGTGTTTTATTTATAGTAATTTAAGGTCTGTTGGAAGAAATTTCTTAAGAACCACTCAGATTTAATTTTTTTAATATTTCAATTTATTTTTAACCGACTTCAAAAAGGAGGAGGTTACTCAATTCGACCGTATATATGCTTTTTTATGTTGTCCGCGGATAACTTCGTCGTTTATGAACCGATTTTGATAATTCTTTTTTTGTTGGAAAGAAGATATTTCCTAGGTGGTTCCATGATAAGGCCATTAGGATCTGATGATGGAAGACCAGAGAAATCAAGGGAAACTTTCAAAAATCGTAGGGGCGACTAGGGCATTTCTTAGTATTTTCATTAATAATTTTAAAGCAATACAATTTAATAGATCTGATGATGGAGCCAAGAGACAGTCGAAGGAACTCCTCAACAATTCACAGCAGCTACCTTGTGTTTGGGCTTGATTAATTTGTATTGATAAGAACTTTACACCTAGATGGGTTGTGACTGTCATAAGAGCTTTGATGATGAAGACAAACACAGGTTTCGACTTGATTCATTTATATTTATGAGAACTTAGCACCCATTGGGTTAAAATAATGGTCTGCACTAAATCTGATGATGAAGACCATAGGCAGTCGAGGGAATTGTTCAAAATTATGGGTAACAATGAAAGTAAACAAAAATTACGTCGTTTCCCAACTATATTTGCGTCAGCTTCCAGTCTGACCGGATGCAACTGAATACATAGTACTTTTCACAAAAGAAAAGTTTAAAATGAAAACTTTAAAAAAACAACCGACTTCCAAAAACCTAATAAAGTGAAAAATAACTAATTTTGGAAGTCGGTTGTTTTTTTTTTGTAAAAAGTTTTTTACCGTCTATATATAAATAATATAATTTCAAAACTATTTGCACATGTTTTTAAATCAAGCGTTACAATTTCAATTTTTGTTCACAGCGCCTTCAATTAAGATGAGTAAAGAGGCGTTTCTAGAAACTGGAGAGACGTTGTCTCTCAAATGTGCCATTCTTCATCTACATCCTGGTGATGCGATACCAGAGATGCATTGGTATCGAGGAAACAGCACTGTGTCCCTGGATGAAATCCGAGGCGGAGTGCTGATAGAATCTGATCATTTGACTTTGACAAGCCATTTACAGGTAATTTGGTCTTATACACTTCTTCACTCTAAACTGTTCACGTAGTCACATGTCATAAAATCACGCCTTTAACACCAAAAAGGTAACATAGTGGTATTCCTATAGTATAACTACATTTCGGCAGATATAGCGGGTGAGTTTTTTACTTAGAACATGGTACATAAGTTCGTTAGAACAACAAAGACTTATCTTCTTTTTCTTAGATATAAGTTTTCACGCCAGATAGCTTTTAAGCTTCGTCCAAATGTATGATTACTTAATATATTCACTTATATTTAATTTAAAGATAAGTAGTTCTGGAGTTGATCTGTTACTGAAGAATATTAGCCTGAATATTTTGTAATAGGATCTTAGAAAACGTTTTCAATTTATTCCGGCATGATGTCTGGTGAAGCCGTATGGAGGACGGGTCTGAGCAGTTGTGTTGCGATGTGTGCCGGGTACGATGCACCAAATGTTGTTGTGTCGGGAGTTTGGTTGTGGAGGGTCTCCAGATCAATCTCATTATGATGCAGCATTGTTGGCCGTGTTGTTGGCTTTAACATTGCATCACCTCGCTTAACTGCCGTCTTCCTTCCAATTCGCTAAGTTTTTTAAATGAATAGGCTTAGTAAACTAGCGCGCTTTACCACCAATGATTGCATCACTGCTTACCATCAGGCGGGATTGTAGTCAAGCACTAGTTTATAATAATTGAAAAAAAAAAACGTTTCTCACACTTAATTTATTCTATACCTTGCCAACTCCGCATTGAGGTAACGCCTAAAATAAAGCTTTTTTTGATCTCAACCTCTTTCAGGGGCACCTATAGAAATCTTAATTTTATTGTGTTTTAAGTTACATTGTTTCCTTTCTGCAAGAATCTATAGGTTTTTCTTGCAACACAATAATTCAGAACAATGCATTAAAAATTTTCTTTATAAAGCGTTCTTTATATTTTGCTTTTATTTAGACATTCTGTGACAATCGTGATTAGAGATGGGCAGAGGGTTTAAACCCAATTGGTGGAAACGGGTTAAACCGGTTTTTTTGGGTTTAAACCCGAACAAAAACCTAAGAAACGGGTTTAAATTAATTACGTCCACTAATATCTTTGATCTTTCGTGGATCTAACACGACTTAGGTACTTCTAGTATTTTTGTAGTATAAATATCGCTGATAGTGGTGCATTTAACATCAAATCAAGTTTGACAACTTACTCTTCGAACATGATATCTCAACTGTAACATGATCAAGTATATTTTAAAATAATAGCTACAGAAGTATAAGATATAGTCTACTGCTGATTTAAGAGTTCATCCTATGAAGCGGAATTAACACTTTTCAGTTTATCTTTCAAGAGTAACTAAAAGCTGTGTATTTCTGTATATACGTACTGTATATTTCTTTCAAGTTATATATAACTTGAACCAAAATGGCAGCCGTTTCAGGTTTTTCGATCCATTTTCTTCATTAACCATTGCAGTTTCAGAAATATATAAAGTTACTCGATGTTATGTGGTTACGCGCAGTCCTCCGCGCCGTATGCTCGTATCGCATTTAGATGAGAGTCCCGAAAATCAGCTGTGCTGTGCTGCGTACTACATATAGCGAGGTGGAGGTTATATATGAGGACGTCAGTAGAGTTATACGAGTACATACCTCTAAAAGCCACTACACTGTTGTCATGGGGGACTTCAAGGCAAAACTGGGCATGCGAGGGCCGGACGAGATGAAAGTGGCGCAATTTGGAGTTGGAAATCAGAATCCTCGAGGTCAGATGTTAGTAGACTTCATGAAAAAAGAAGGACTCGTTGTGATGAATTCTTTTTTCAGGAAACTATTGTACCGCAAATGGACCTGGATTAGCCCCGATGGTCAGACCAAAAATGAGATAAACTTCATGTCAACGAAAAGGCAAATGTTCAACGATGTCTCCGTGATCCATGCGGTTAAAACCGGGAGCGATCACCGTATTGTTAGAGACACCTTGAAATTGAGCCTAATGTTGAGGACATTAGGCTCGAACGCTCTCGACTTATGAAGTCTACGCTCCGTCCAGCGTCAACCCAGCTCCAAAATCCCGAAAGCTTTCATATCGAACCGTAAAATCGCTTTGAATGCCTCGGTGAATGCGTAGATGTGGACCACTATAACAACAGATTTGTGGAAACTCCAAATGGAAGGCTCCAAGTTCTTCGAAACCCTCCGATCAAAAGGACAGAAGAAGATATCCGATCCCACCCGTCGGCTAATGGAAGAAAGACGTAAGGTGGTCTTAAAATCCCCTGATGATGCTTCGCGTATCAGATGCCTTAACAGACAAATCTGTCTCTGACATCTGTCAACTTTTTTTAATGGAACAAAGGCTCCAAAGTGTTCGTAAAAGATTCGTCTGTTGGACAGAGCCTACTTTCGCAAGTAGACTCTGTCCAACAAACGAATCTGCTGAAAGCTGAAGACTGGGGATGGTAGAATCGTCACTCCCAAGCCCGAGCTTTTGGGTGATATGGAGAAATTCTGCGGAGAATTATACACATCAACACATGCACCTGTTGTAAGCCTGACCAATGATCTTAGAGCTATACTAACCTGACTTTACACCAACGATATCCCGGACGTCAGCCTTTACGAGATTGGTATGGCACTGAAACAGCTCAAGAACTATAAGGCGGCGGAGATGATGGAATTAAAAACTACAAACCGATATCCCTCCGGAGCCATGTCTATAAGCTGTTTACTAGGGTCATCACGAATGGTCTCGCTCGCAGGTTCGAAGACTTCCAGCCACCCGAACAAGCTGGCTTCCGAAAAAGTTTTAGCACCATAGACCACATACATACGCTGCGACAAGTTATACAGAAGTTCGAGGAGTTTAACGAACCACTATTCTTTGCGGATGTGGACTATGAGAATGCCTTCGATATGATCGAGACTTGGGCGGTGGTACAGTCTCTCCAGCGGTGCCAAAGTGACTATCGATACATTGAGGTGATGTTTGTACAAAATCGATACAACTGCAGCGTGGAGTGAGACAAGGAGATGTCATAGCTCCCAAATTGTTCACTGCTGCGTTGGAAGATGTCTTCAAGCTTCTGGACTGGAAAGGACTTGGCATGAACATAAACGGCGGGACATAACTAATAATAAATAAAATAACCCTGGAAGACTTGGGCAAAATGCTCAATGACCTCAGCAGAGTTTTCCAACAAGTGGGTTTAGACCCACTTGTTGGGAAGATGAAGATCATGTCGAACTCTCATCTCGCACCCGCTCCAATTCTAGTTGGTTGCTCTGCACTCGAAGTTGTTGACGAGTATATATACCTCTTTTTTTTCGGGGTGGAAATCCTCATAGGATGTTCGTCGCCCTGGGGTGGGCGACGGGGTCTGTCAGACTTTTACTGACTAAAACTACCCCGGTGTCTCTTCTATCACGAGCGCGCGTGGGGCCGCGGGAGTCTAAATTCTTCCACGGCCCCACACTCTCGTGCTGGCCCGGTCAGTCCGGGCCTCGTCTCCTGCATGGGGTAGTGGGGTGTTAAACTACCCCGTGCATCGGCTCAGAGGACACGGCGTAGTTTAAGCGCGCCTCCGCCTCGGGGTCCATCGAATAGGGGTCGGGGACTTCTCCATGTCCCTCACCCCTGGACCCATTCATGGGGGACGGAAGAGGGCGTTATCCACCCTTCCTCGGCGCCCGGTGCGTCTTCTGCGGCCCGGGAAGGGAGTTGAGATCTCCCTCTCCCGTTCCACAGCTTCCTTCTGCGACATCACATCCTCGCCGAAGGACACCACCACGTCCCACGACTCTGCGTTACCGACCATCCTCCCCACTCGTGCCGGCAGCGTCAGGTCGCCTTCTACTTCAGTTGTGAGGACACGGCGCTGCTCCTCTCAAGCTACACACTCCGAGAGCGTGTGCTGCGCCGTGTCCTCCCCGCATTGGACGCAGTGGTAGCACCGAGCGTCCGGCTCCCTGCCTAAGCGACGCAGGTACTTACCAAGCAGCCGTGCCCCGACAGTACCTGCGTCACCCTGAATGACAGGGAGCCGTGCCTCCTCCCGAGACAGTCGTCGAGTACTAGCCGGATCGCCTCGACGGTAGCGAGGCCGGCGGTAGGGCGCGTAAGCCTCTGCCGCCAGTCCGCCACCAGAACCTGATGGAGCCCCCCTCGGCGTAGCTCGATCTGCCGCTGCACCGGACTGGAGCCTTGTGTCCGCTCTTCCTCGCGCCATCGGTAAAGTGACGCGAGTACTTTCGCCTCTAGCTCCCAGGGCGGGGATTCGGCCAGGACGCAAGCCGCCTCGTAGCATATCGTGCGATACCCGCGGACGACCCTGACGGCCATCGCCCTCTGCGGCTTGCGCAGAAGTGCGAGTGTTCCGGCCGTCAGGTACATCGCTCACACAGGGGTCCCATACAGGGCCATGGACCGCACGATTCCTACGTACAACCGCCTACAGGCGGCGGTCGGGCCCCCCATGTTGGGAAGCAACGTTGACAGCGCGCCTGATGCACCCATCAGGTTGGGCGCCAGCCGCCGGAAGTAGGGCCCGCATTCCCATCGGTTGTCGAGCACCAATCCCAGATACTTCATGGTGGACTCGACAGCTATTCGGGCCCCACTGACCACGATATGTGATCTCGGCGCCGGCGCACGCCGGGGGCCAAGGAAAACCATGGCCTCCGACTTGTCGAGTATATATACCTGGGACAAACAGTCCATCTAGGTAGGCCCAAATTCGAGCTGGATTTGATTGGACTTTGGGCAGCGTTCGGGAAGCTACGCTACATCTTCTCGTCGTCCAAGATGCCAAATGTCTCAAGACTAAAGTCTTTGATCAGTGTGTGTTGCCAATGATGATTTACGGAACTTAAATGGGGTCGCTCACAATGGCACACGACATACGAAGGCTCAGAATCACACAAAGGGCGATGGAAAGGGCTATGCTCGGAGTTTCTCTGCGCGATCGAATCAGAAATGAAGTGATCTGCAGAAACTGTATGGAGGACGGGTCTGAGCAGTTGTGTTGCGATGTGTGCCGGGTACGATGGGTCAAATGTTGTTGTGTTGGGAGTTTGGTCGTGGAGGGTCTTCAGATCAATCTTCCTTTGGCGCAGCATCGTTGGTCGTGTTGTTGGGTTTAACATTGCATCACCTCACTCAACTGCCGTATTCCTTTCTATTTGCTAAGTTTTTCTGAGTGAATAGGCTCTTAATAAACTAGTGCGCTTTACCATCAACGATCGCATCACTGCTTACCATTAGGCGGGATTGTGGTCAAGCGCTAGTTTATAATTAATAAAAAAAAAAAAACACCAAAGTCACCGACATAGCTCTTCGAGCCGCTAAATCTAAGTGGCAGTGGACGGAGCACATTGCTCGTAGAACCGATGGCCGACGGGGCAGTAAGGTTCAGGAGTAGCGGCCATGTACCGGAAGAAGCAGCGTAGGTAGGCCCCAACAAGGTGGATCAACGACCTGGTGAATGTCGCGGGAAAGATTTGTATTTTTGTATGTAACGAATAAACTAAAAAAGTACTGGACCTTTAATAATTATTTTTTCATTAGAAAGCTACATTATCACTGATTAACATAAGCTATATTTAGTACTAGATTACTGTAGAAATCTTTAGAAATTCTTATTAAAACCAACTGAAGGTGTAAAAAAGTTAGTCATAACATGTCTTTCATCGCATACGCTGCGAAGAGTATTAATGATAGGACAAAAAATGTTCGACAATATTATAGAATATACCAATATTTACAAAAAACTTCGCGAGACCATACCATACCAACTACTTTTTTACATTTACAAATTGATAGAAATGTCGATCAAAATCAGACCGTGTTATCCATATCATTTATAAATTTTTATCCAATTAAATAATTTAATATTCAAATCTGTCCCAATACCTGATGATAACTTTTTGAATTATTGAAATCAGACATTCCATTTAAAAGATATCATGAAATTAAAATACATGCCAGCGGCGGCCGCCACGCAGCGCATCGAGTAACTAATTCGACGAGAGTAGACGCAGTCGTCCAAAATGGTCGTTTTAAATAGCATGCTTATAACTTAAATTTAATATCTGTAGCTATTTATGTCTACCTGTATGAATCCGGGACACTCCAATGAAATGGGTTAGGTTAGAACTGTGATCAATTTAGTGCGAGCCGAGAAAGCGAGGCGAAGCCAACACTGGTTGGAAAATCCGGGCAGTTAACTAAACGGCTGATCACTACATATTATAAAACAAAGTCACTTTTTTTTCCCTATGTCCCTTTGTATGATTAAATGTTTAAAACTCCGCAACGGATTTTGCGTTTTTTTTTTTAATAGATAGAGTGATTAAAGAGGGAGGTATGTATAATAACATCCATTAAATTGTGGAGAAATAGTATTCTTTTTGAGGTTTCTAATGTGATGTCGTAAATAATTACATTTTTTCCACGTTTGCAGTGAAACGCCGGCTGAACCCGACGAGATTTATAAAAATAATGTACAAAATATTGTAACGTACACATTTAAAAGGCAGTACACGGTGTGTATTTAGTATCAGCATTGCACCCGTGCGAAGCCGGGCCGGGTCTCTGGTATGGTATATAATCTAATCTAAAAATAGCCCTTTTTAGGGTTTCGTAGCCAAATGGCAAAAAACGGAATCCTTATAGATTCGTCATGTCTGTCTGTCCGTCCGTATTTCACAGCCATTTTTTTCCGAAACTATAAGAGCTATAAGATTTTGATGCAAAAATAAAAAAAAATATTAATAAATATTGAGGGCTCCCCATACTTAGAACTGAAACTCAATTTTTTTTTTTCATCAAACACATACGTGTGGAGTATCTATGAATAGGTGTTCAAAAATGATATCGAGGTTCCTAAAATATTTTTTTTCTAAACCGAATAGTTTGCGTGACAGACGCTTCCAAAGTGGAAAAAAATTGGTCGCCCCCCCCCCCGTCTCACTCAAAATAACAAAATGACAAATCTAAAAAAAAAAACGTATGATGTACTTTACAATAAAAACTACCAACGAATATTGTTTTGAACGAGATCTAGTAAGTAGCTTTTTATAATACCTCGTAAATCGTAAACCGCTTATTACCGCGTAATCTTTCATACAAATAATTTTAATTCTTTTATTTCATAAATCAATGGTACGGAACGTACGTACTACGTACTACAATATTCACAAATATTTACATTTACCATGCTTAAATTATAATTAAAATCCCATGGGAGGGAATAAATGGGTTTTTATTGGGTTTAAACCCAGTAGACGGGTCTAAACCCGGTTGATTGCCCACCTCTAATCAAGATGGCGGCTAATGAAATAAAAATACAAATAAATTAAGATAACGGCAAAGAGTAGTCATTTTTATGAGGGATGTTTAAATGCAAATAACGTAAACATTTTTTACTTATTTTGTTTCAGCCTTTTTATAAGAAGATACATCAGTATCCAACAAAAAGCAAAATTTCTGAAAAAGATAAATTGAATTACCTCGTACGACACCCCCGAGAACAGATCCCTATTACCTATTCTAAACCAGTATAAAAATAACTTAGTTAATTCGACGTGCCCATTTTCCATTTACGAAAAGCCTACGGGCGAGGTATATCTTTCTAAAAATCTCATTGCTTATTTACCTTTCATGAACTGTTTTTCCTAAATTTTGGAAAGGTTAGAAAAAAATGTGTTTAACGGGCCAAATGAGGGTTACGTAGTGATGTTGTCCCTCACGGGGATGCTGTAATTATGTCTGTAAACGTTTATAGTCAAGGGGATAACAGAGCGTATGATATTTACCGTATGATAGCCATGAGTTAAGTGCTACGGTGAGGTGGGGGCGCATTATTGGCGTTAATTGGGACGCTTTAAGTAGCCCGTTAATTTTTTTTAACTTCTGATTTTGAATTTGTAGGTCAGTGTAATAATAATAGACTGCACGGTTAGCGCAGTGGTTAAGCTATTGACTGCTGCACTGCGTGTCGCGGGTTCGATTCCCGCACAGACCAAATATGACCTACAAGTAGTTGTTCCGGCTGGATGTTTGTCTATGTGAATTTATATGTTTGTAAACGTACCCACGACACAGGAGAAATTCCTTTTGAGGGGCAAAGTTTTTTTTAATAAAAAAATATCTAATGTTTGTTATTTCATAAAATTCTCTTTCAACAGGATTATATGAACTTAGAGGCATGTATTGGTAGTTTTAATGATTACAGTTCTATAAAGACATATTTGTCACTTACGAATCATATTGTTATTCTACATTTCACACACATTCACACACATACACACACAAACACGCACACGCACCCTCACACACACACACATATGTGATGACAATGGAATAGGATAACGTATTTTAAGTACAAAGTGGAAGGGACTACCCTATATTGAAATATATAGTTCAATTTAAAATACATAGTTCCATCGTCGCGCAAACTGTAACCATGCATTCAGCACGCAAAACCTTTGAGATCACTGAATACCTATCCATTTTTAATAACCGAAGAAACCCTTTGGCGGCTTTAGAACCATGTACGAAAGGCATCCTAATTGCGTAACACACTATTACAAATTGCAATAATTAAAACCAATTGCTAATCCATTGCTTCAATTGTTCGGAATGTGTGCCTGCTCAACAACGTAAATAATGCAACGAATCTTGTTGAACTGTCGAAATGAAACCCATTGCGACTGATAGTACGTTACGCAATTACCCTGCCTGTATAATTACTCAAGGTAATCAAGGTAATATTATAAGCCTCCGGACTAAATTCCGGCCAACATTAGCGGAATTAGCATTTGGTGAGCGAGATATTACAGTGCAAAGGTGTGGGCATAAAATAATATTATTGCGAAATATTTGCCGAAAGTGTCAGCAAATAGATTTATGGAAAAATTACTTTAATTCCTACACAGTAAAATTTAATTTTACTACTTACAACAAAATTTTTTGTAACTTTTTCAATAGTGCTGATCAGTGTGAAAAGAACTTAATTACCATTGAGATAATGTTGTATGGTTTAACATTAAATAACATAAAAAAAGACATAAATAAAATTTGTAGCTAGCACTCCGCCTATAATAAACAAAATTGTTATTATTATGCCCCTGAGTTAAAAAGCCTCACTCGTTTTTGCTCCCTTTCCTCCTTCTAATTTTCCTGGTTTACTGCGATTATGGACCAATCCTTTAATCGAGGTCAGCCCACCTTCTCTTTTTACCGCAGGTTTAATGCTATTGCAATGCTGCCAAATACAAGCATCTTGTCTACCAGGTTGAAGTAAAAGCTCTCAAATCAACTGATAATATAGTCAAAAACTCGCTAAAACAATTAGTAGTCTTTATAAAGGCTGCTCTTCATCATAAGTACCTTTTCTGTGCATCTATCGAGCTCATAACCAAAGCTACATTTAAAAGGTTGGCTAGGTTATTTGACTAGCCTATTAATTTTCCTAAATCCACACGGCTATCAGTGCCACCCCAACCTGCAACTACACCCTCAAGGCCCAGTAATTCTACCTCCCCTTTTGGTCTAAATTGCCGCAATATATTTGCGGGATAAAATGTAAGACTTAAATATTCTCCCTTACTTTTGGCTTGAGTGTTCGGCGATACAAAAATGCGACCTTAAAAAATTGTTTTGATAAACCATAACGGCAGTAAGCCTTAACCCCTCGAGTGTCAGCCTCTGTGTATCTAAAACGCCCGAAATGTCGGCGTTATCTCAAGTACTTTTCATTTTTGGGTAGGCCTTCAGAAAAACGGAGAATTCGTCACTATACAGCCATTAACACGATATAAATGATACCTTCCTGGCTTCGTCATGAGTTTACCTAACTAGTCATATTATTTAATAAGCAAATAAAACTGACCTCATCTCACAGTGATGAGATATGTTTTCATTTTTATAATTTTCACTCATTTAACTTTTAACTTTATCACAAAGAAATCGAATTAACTCACAGATTCATCAAAAAAAAAAAAAACACTTTATTATGATAACACAATATGTGCAGGCAATGATTACATACTTTTATTCCACTTTGAAACAATAAATACACCATTATAACGATTTATCTATACATCGAAAAATCTCGTTGTATAGATGTTTTCGTTTGGTTTCGTGGTGTTTCCTTTAAAATGTTACTAAAATCGGTCAAGTATGAATCGATTATTCGAATGATACAGTCAGACCGTTGCAAGTGCAAGTAAACCCTCAAATACCATCGTCCAATGGGGACCGTAGCCATGACAGTAGTTGTGTACCTATGAGGTACGGTTGACAATCCTGGCCATTTTTTTTATGTACCTATGGGGTATCATCGACACTCAAGAGGTTAAGATATTGGCATATTACACGGTGTAAACAGCATTATTATATATTTTTTTTATATTTGCTTATCTGTGAAATTAGTAGCTTAATTAGCCTATAATGTCTCCACCGCAATGGTACACGGGCTTCCTCTTGGTAAGAGGGAGTGGGTTTTAATAAAGATAAGGATAAAGATATTTTTTATATCCAAAACATAAGTATATACGCATAATATGCATATAATGTAAGACAAAATCAAATGACAGCCATATTTTTTAACGATGTATATGTGTAAATAGGCAGAAATCACTACAAATGTATCCAAAATGGAAAACTAATTGAAATATATAACAGTACGATGTATCAAATCATTTTCTAAGACTTAAATGAAAAAAGAGATAATGAACAATCGGTGATAGGTGTGCTGTAGGCTATCGCTTAAATGAATAATCGATAGATTTTTTTTAAATTAAGTAAATTCAGAGAAAATCTATCGAAAAAGGCATAATTCAAGGAATGGAATTGATTAAATTCGTCAGTGCTGTAGGCTTTCTCAAATAGTGCTGTAGGCTTATAAATCTACGTCCTAATTATTACCATCCACTACACGAGTCTAAAAATGCGGATTGACAGATGTTATATGTCTTCCAATATTTGATTCTGCGATATATGTGCTTTTTTTATGATGTTTTCCTACACCGTTTGGAGAGAAGTGGTGATGAAAATAATTTACAAAAAGTAAAGCACCTATCTAGGTTTAAGCTTACGATAAAAATTCTTTAATCACGTGACTACCGGGACACCAATGGTCCGAAATGAATGAAATAAATAATTTATCTTATTTTTCGCTGTCAGTGTTATCTTGGCTTATTGCCAGGGCCGGTTTTATGCAAATGGTCCCTTGGATACTGATGAACGCGAGTGGGATACAAATGAACCATCTTCTTAAGCGCCTGTGAAATTATGTCCCAATTTGATTCTCAACAGGAAATTGCTAAAGGTTTGGCCTTTAAACACTTAAGAAGTACTTAACAAGTTTAATTAGGCGCGGAAATTGATATTGTTTTAAAAACTACTGGAGCAATTGAAGAGTCAGCAGTGGTATATGATACTTTTAGTAAGAAATTAATATATCATTCAATATTTCCATATATACGAACTTGATATTATTTACTATTTGTATCACATGTGGGAGGAAGAATCGAATAAGGATCATCCGCGTTTTCCTTCTTCAAAATATATTCATATATTTCTAAAATTCTGTATGTTTATTGTGCCTTCGGTGTTTGTAGGAAGTGCTTGGTTGGAATACAAATACTATTTTGTGAAGTAAATATACTTGTATGTCAATGAAAATATATTACCATGTGAGTTGTTAAGTCTACACTCTATAGAAAAGAAATGAAATGAAATTTGCAATTGATTTTATTAAAGTTCTGACGATCATAACTCTGTTTGTTATTGGTTTGTCTTCGTCGAGGACCAAGATGCATACTAACGGTCTAGTTTGGAGCTCACTGGTAAATAATACCTATTTTATAATCTACCTCTGGGTAATATTTGAACCTGCTTAGGGCATCTAAACTAACCTACAAACCTGCTTACCTAAGAACAATTTTATTGTATAAAACACTTACAATACGCATGATTTTCATTTTGACAGTTTAATAACATTTATTGCTTTGTTTAAGTGCCTTGTTGATCTTGTATGTCTTGAGCGTAAGGCCCTGGGTCCGACGGCAGGCATAGTGTTGTTCCCCCTTATTACAAAACAAAATCTAACTTTAGTTCCAGATTTAAACTTTGAGACAGTATTTGTGTTTCGAACTTTATTGAGGTTAAGTTAAAGTTATACAGTGGCGGGCCGGTACCAACCGGGGGTTCTGGAAGCAGTGTTCGATCTCGCAACTCCCGGCGTAGGTGTGATATGGAACACCGGGGTGGTTTTAGTCAGTAATAGTCTGACAGACCCCGCCTCCACCCCAGGGCGGTGGACATCCATGAAGATTTTCCACCCTAAGAGAAAAAAAAATCTTAAGTACAAGTTAAAATAATATAATAAGTTAAGTTCCTAATGATATAATAATAATTAAAATATAATTAATAATAATAATTCCTGACGCAGCGTAGGGAGGCCCCCAACAAGGTGGACCGATGACCTGGTGAAGGTCGCGGGAAGCCGATGGATGCGGGCAGCACAAGACCGGTCAGCGTGGAAAGCCTTGGGGGAGGCCTTTGTCCAGCAGTGGACGTCCATAGGCTGAAGAAGAAGAAGAAGAAGTTCCTAATGTGTACAAGTGACAACTTAGTACCGAACTAAACTGTCATTTTTATACATAGAACTACAGTTCTATAATGGTTAGGTGCATAATAATGATAATCATTTAGTTGGTTTACACATGGTTTAAGTAAAATCCATGTTTTGTGATAAGGAGATTGAGTTTTTTCGTTAGGATTTTTTTAGTTATAACCCGTGGTTTGGAAGATGACGGTATAAACGTGATACACTTGGGATAGCACGTTAAGCTGTTGGTTCTGCGACTGATCTCTCTCCGGTTGTGTTGGATTGTCGTCCCGTCGGAATTCGAAAGTGACGGGAAGAGGGAATATATCTGTCTCTACGGTACACTTGTGCACTATAATATCTCCTGCTCCGTTGGGTATAGTCTCCGTTGAACATTAGCATTCGGCCTATAGGATTATTTATTTTTGCATTTTTTTTTTTGGCTTCCTGTTCACTTACCACCGGCTAACCTTAGCGGTAACTATTCACGAGGCTAGGGTATGTTGTGTATGAAATATTGGTTGAAATAAGACAAATGAGATTCAGTCCTCTCAAGAATTTTAATTAAAGTCCTTGCGCACCCGCGTCTGATATTATGATGCAGCAGTTGCTAAGATCTTGATGCTAGATATTAAATAATTGTGGACACTGACAATAGGTATGTCATATTATCCTATAATAGGTCAATCCCGGGACCTGCCTTCGTAGCCAGCATCTCCAGCCTATGTGATCCTTAGAGACTTCATATCCAAGTGTTTAGAGTAAAATGGTTCGCTTTAAATTTGCATACTATCAACGGACCTGTATGCAGCTGTATATCATTTTTGAGCAGACTATTTTTTAAGTACATAAGTATAACTAATCTATTAAAGTAGGCTATTCAACCCTGTCAAAAAGGAAAGACCATGCAAGTTTTCTTAATGTACAAGTTTGCAAACCGCATGGTATTAAGGGTTAAATCAATGTAATACATATATACACATCGTGGTTCAATACCAATCACCGGTTTTCATCTTGGCACAGATTCCCCGACTCTCACGCTACATTTTCTATTTCATTTTAATCGGTTTCTCCCAAAAGGTTATGAAGACACTCTGAAAACTATAAACTATCTACGCTCAGCTTACGTCATCCTTGCCATAACCATACACTTCTTTTATTTTAACAACATTAAATTACTACTTTAATTGCATATCAAGAAAAGCTCACTTTATTTCATGCATTTATTATATATTTCCGACTATTTAAATGATTATTTTAAAAGAAATCGACTTGTAAGCAACGCCATCTATTTGAACGTACATACCACTAATTATAATTTAGTCTTGTTTGCCGCTAGATGTCGCTACATATCTCGTTTATGAGTAGTAAGATTTTTAAACGTTACTAGACAATTTTTTCGTATGTACATACAAAATTTTGTATTAACATCATGCTGAGCGATAGCCATTTTAGGTGATCATGACGCATATATTATTTTGAACTACCTTGTAATATTTCCTTAATATTTTCCTGACTTCAGTAAAGAAAAATGTGGGTGATTGTGTTATTTTTCTTCGTCACGTTTATCATAAATAAACGTATTTTTTCCTTCTGTTCTTCTTCAAAATGATCAGATCTTGGTTGATAGTGGAGGACCCTAGTTACTTATCTCTGTTCAGTGGCCTTAACACTTCATTACGCCGCCTCTATTTGAGACGTTAGTAGTGGCGCGCTCTACATATGTAGAACATTTTTAATATAAGGTTTTTTAAGGAAAATGTTTATAAATTTAAAAATGTTTTTTTGTACTTATAAGAAAATCTTTATTATAAAATTAAAACAAATAAAACATGATTAATTTAAATATGTTAAGAACCTAAAATCAGACTTCTTGTACATAAGTAAAAAAACACAAAATTTTAATTTATAATATTGAAAGATTAGTTTGTTTTATTTGCTCATGTCCTCCACTTCCAATTCTTAATTTTTAGCATAGTGTGGACATAGAAGAACCTGATGATTAGGGCAAATCCACTCGTTACATGTGTAAAAATGCTTCCTGGTGAGTTGTTGCGCGCTCTGCCATAGAAGGAACATTTTCCAACGCGACCGGTATTGGGGGGTTGTGCTGGACTCGAGTTCAACTCGGATGGATCGTTCAGACCCAAAAAAAAAATTACCTTTTAATTCTAATGATTTTCGAACGTTTTCCACAGATATTCTGCGCTTTATGCACGGAGGCACGAGTACAAAACCAATGTATACACAATATAACCGTTTATTGCACTTATATTCATCATATCAAAGAATACAGTAAACGACCTCCGTCTAGAGTTTCTGGAGACATCGTAAAACTTAGGGTTACATCATCTTCAGATTCAGATCGGATTGTTGAGTGCCTTGTTCAATATTTTCTAAGTAAACTCGGGGCTACTTTCTTCCTATTCTGTGTCCATATTATGTGGAGATTCTTCTAAGTAGTCTTCTTCTTCGGGCCATCTCGAAATTCTCTGTTCTTCACTCTGTGAAGCCATTATTCTGGAGAAAATCATCACTCTAGTTAGTACTAACCTTCTTATAAATTGTATATATCATAAAAACATAAATAAAAGGTAATAAATATTCTTACAACAAATAAACACCGACCACAGCTCTTGGAAAAAATGTCACGCGAGTAGTCGCGCGCTCTACAGTTTTAGAAATTCACCGTTGACGCCAAATTTATCCGGCATTTGGACGCATCGGTAGCCTCCAGGACCCTTAATATATTCATTGACTTGTAATAGAAGAATAATTAGACCGTGTGCGTGCTTGACCTTGAGTAACCGATAATATTAGACGAAATGCACAAGTGTTGTATTATTGTAGAACGCGCGCCTAATGGAGTGTTAAATACTTCTTGTGTGATTTGACATTTCACTTACAACAATAAATAGGAATAATTAAATTCAATAATATTAAAAATAAATTAAATATGATAAACTGACTTCATTCTGATTTTCACTAATGAAAAAAAAAATGCGTTTTTCTTTTGATCTGATATTAATCGGGTTGGATAGAAATGATTTCATATCGCTTGACAGCATGCTTGGTAAACCCTGCCGTAGCACGAGACTTGAGGGACAATTATTCTCCTTTTTTAAATAACGTTGCCCCTTACTAGAAATTTCTCCTGTATTGTGGGTGCGCTTACAGATAATATATAAGTCACATTCACAAACAGCCAGGTCCTGATCAGCTAATTGTAGGCCATACAAATATTTATTCCGTGCGGGAAACGAACCTGCGAACGCAGCGCAGCAGTCGATCGCCCAGACACTGCGTCATTTTAAGAGTAACATTTACAGTCTTGTCTCAGTCTTATTCTTCATTATTAAAAATTAACTTAAATCTCTCTTTCATAGATTTTTGACAAGTTTTTGATATTGATTATCGCTGAGATGATATTGCGACTAGATTTTGAAAGTTTTTAATTACGGGTATTGGCTTTGTATTTTAATGCACATGGACAAGTTGACGCAAAACGCCGATATTCTTTGGCTATATTTTTTTTTTAATAATTATAAACTAGCACTTGACCGCATTCCCGCCTGATGGTAAGCAGTGATGCGATCGTTGATGGTTATAAACTAGCGCTTGACGCTCGGATTGCGGTCAAGCGCTAGTTTATAATTATTAAAAAAAAAAAAAAAATCTGCGCTGCTGATGAGTATAGCGATTCATGTCTTGTTGACGTGTTTTTTGCATCTGTTTACATAACAAACGTCTAGGTGAAATTTACATTTATCGCCAATAGCAAAAAATATACTTTACGACTTTTGCAGTAACTTGCATTTTATGTGAACTCGAACACCTTTTTTTAAGATTCTATACAAAAGTATAAACAAAACATCTAAGTTCCCAACTTCTACTATAAAAGACATTCCATATAATACGCTCGATTTCTCGGAAATAAAAATGCATCTTTGTGCAGGTGGCGCGTCTCAAAGTGGAGGATGCAGGAAACTACACCTGCGCTCTGGTGTCGCCGGTCCAGATGAAGGCGACGGCAAGAGTACATGTTTTGCAAGGTTAGTACACCTGACATGAAAGTAGGTAATAAAATAAACAGCAAAACTATTTGATTAAGTCTCAGTGCTCGGTTTTATTGGCTATTTAAATTAATGTTCCAAATATACGACTAGAACAAAATTTGTACATCGAATATACAATACAATCTACTACAATGATTGCATGACCCTGACAAGGTAGACCGACGACCTGGTGAAGGTCGCGGGAAACCGCTGAATGTGGGAGACGTAGGACCGGTCGTCGTGAAGATCCTTGGGGGAGGCCTATGTCCAGCAGTGGACGCCTTTCGGCTGAAATGATGATGATGATTATACTTTCTACTGAAGCTGGATTACTTAAAAATATCAAACATAATATCAGTTGCCTTTTACAACTTTATTGGGGCCGGTTTTCAACCAATCTGAATGCTAAATTCCAATATTTTACATGGAGGGACTGTTTATCCGACCTCCATAGACCAGTTACTGCTCCAGACGATTACCCTTTGGTAAGACTGTTTGTTAGACTTTTGGAATTTCTGTCCAACCGTAACGACTGTGAATGACCAATAGCATGACTAGCTTTACGAGGCAAGCTCTATAGCAACATGTAATAGACCGACCTTTGCAAGCATAGCTTAAACTTCGATCAACCGTAACGACTGTGATAATTTTGCGATGAGCCGCCTCTATTAAAAATATCAGACATCGTGAAAGGTAAATAAAAATATTGAACATTGCAGAAAATTGCACTTTCGCGTAGATGCTTGAAGAAATGAGGCGCTTACTAAGAGTCCGCGTATTTGGAAGATTAGACAGCTATGCCAAAAGAGCGCGATAAAATAAACAAAGTGTTATTTCGTTGTTAGGAATTTGGTCGAGTTCCAAACGATGGAGTCTTTATGTTACTTTTTGTCCTTAATAGGATTGTTCAAACAATAAATTGGTCCTTTGTGTCGTATTTACAAATGAGTATAGAAAGAGTTTTTCTTTAGTTTTTGTTTGTGTGTTCATGAAATGTATAAAAATACATTTATTGAGAGAGAAAGGAATAAATAAATATTTTATTTACTATTTTATCCATTATTGTGTACACATACTTATATGAAATGAACAGAAAAATAGGTTCAGTACCTATTTTACTGTTCTGCTAATAATGCTTATTTCATAAGAAATGTCTTCCAGCATAGTAGTACTAGTAACTAGTATATAACTTGTCAATTTATTATTTAACCCTATACCTACTTGCGATAATTTTATATTAAAAATCTTCTTCGCCAAGTCCAATTTGGAAATAAAAAGCAGATTAGATTCGACTTCATTAGACCAGCTGGCACTAATCTGGACATTATGATCAGTACAGAACCCTATAATCTAAAGTTAAAGTTCTTTCTTAGTACTACTCAGCGACAGGCAATAACAACAATAATTTATTTCGTTGCCTTTAAAGAGCAACAGAAAATAACACCTGAGTCAGGAAATCAACTGTACAAATGAGAGCTACAAGGTAGCATTCTGCAGTTTTAGTGCACCTGCTCTAAGATTGAGTCATAAAGTATTTTCATGCTTATATTCGCTGAATGTTAAAGTGTATAACTGGGTAGTTTTACTGCGTATTCACTATATTGTCTGTTCATACGTACTATTAAAGAAAGATTCATCGCAAATACATAAATGTATGTACATACTTACGTTTTGAATTTATCCGAGTAAAAATCCACGTATATGTAGTATGACGTTGTATAGAATTGCTACTAATTTATTTGGAACCAAGTCATGGTGGCCTAGTGGTTAAAACACCAGCCTCTCAATTATGAGTGTACGGGTTCGATTCCAGGTCAGGCAAGTACTAATGTAACTTTTCTAAGTTATATGTACTTTCTAAGTATATCTTGGACACCAATATCTGATTAAAAGGTGAAGGAAAACATCTTGAGGAAACCTGGACTTTAAATCTGGAATTGCCAACCCACATTGTGCAAGCGTCAGTCACGCCCAATCCTTCTCTGTGTGAGAGGAGACCTATGCCCAGCAGTTAAATAAAAAGGTTAATGGTAATGATGAATTTGGAACCGAGCCTTATACAGCGTGTATCAGAAAGGTGTCGTCAAATTAAAGGTACAGTCCCTCAAATTAAATAAAATTCTCCACTTCACACTAACACCGTAATCGAGAAAAGATATTAACAGTCCCAACCTTCAATATCCACAGGACTCAAATATATTTTGGCTCTAGATTAAAAACTTTTCCATTAAGTAGTAACTCACCTGAAGATGGTGTCTTATTGCGTTATCTACCTATAACAAACATTGATCTCCTATCAATTCACCCACAACTAATGGTGGGAGGTACCTTAATTATCTATAATGAATCACCTCACTTCGCAAATTGAGTGCTCGTCGTGCCTCTTTCCTATATAATCCTCTCAACTACTTCAATTTTTTGAGGAATATTATTTTTAGGATCAATATTTACGAATTGTCACGTATCACATTATTTAAAACGTTATTACTTCGCGAAAAACGTACAGCGAAAATGGTTCATCGAGGACATTATTAAGAAATGTCTAAGCTTAATGAGCTTTTTAATGCTATGTAAATTCGGCTCCTAACTAGACTCGACTGTAATACTCCCTAATAAAGGCAGTCATTTATAACTAGAGAGTTCTAATATCATGTCATTAAGTTAGTCCAAATATACAACTGGCATCTGCTTTGTTTTGCAAGTATTTTCTCTCATTTTAATTAAGAGGTGCTTTTTACTACTGTAGTCTTGTTTATTAAGGATTGTGATAATGAATGCCGATCATTAGTTGTCTCCGGCGATCTAGGTCAGTAGTTCTCGGCGAGCCCCATTCAAGGGCATAGTGCGTAGATCAAACGACACCAAATAACACCATGGTCATTTGCCCTGATTTAACCAGTAAATTTTCATAGGAAGGATATGCTGACAAAAAAGAATATTCTTTCGGATAAACTTCAATCCTACAGTTACAAAAATAAAACTGAGTGTAGCTCAAAGTAAAAGCTAGTTATAACCTTATAGTACAAAGAGCTATAGAATAACAAACGTACGTCTAGCAAAGGAACTACTTGAAAGTTTTGCTAAACTCTGTACTTTATCTTGTAATATCATCTTAAATGGTGTGATACGAGCAGTAACAGCCCGGTACGGTGAACATTCACAATAGCGTATAGAAATTTTAAAGTACCCGCAATCCTAGTTTGGATACTTCGACTGTATTATAAAATGGATATTTCTCGTCCTTGAAATTAACTGAAAATGAGATGAGCCTAGTTAAAGTTGTCTCCTTGTATTTGTAGTTTCGTATATTGTATGTTTTGTTGTTTTAGTAGTTTCCAAGTAATTTACTTGAGAATAGGGTATTTGACTAAAAAAAACTAATTTGTCCATCAGTCAGATTTCCAAAAAATACTAGATACGTATTTTTTGTTTTATCAAAACAATAAAAATTGACAAATATAAAAGGCATCAAAGAACAGGAGTGGTGGCTGGTGACGTCACTGGTCGCTAGAAAGCGTAGCGTGCAGTGACGTCACAAGAGTTTTCAACGCACTGTGTCGTCTTCATTTTTTATTTATATGAAAAAAGAAAAAATACGTAACTAGTAATTTTTGGAAATTTGACTGACGGACTAATTACTTAGTTTTTTTTAGTTAAATACCCTATTGTATACATCGCTTAAAGACTAGAAGACTCTGCTGTTTTATTAATTATTCAGTGTCAAAACGTTGAACCTATAGCTTTGTGACTGTTGCGCGCACAGCAGTCGCAAAGCTGTGACTGCTGCGCGCACAAATAAATTAAAGATCAGTGGCGCGTGAGTCGTTGTTCAGAATGTTGCCAAATTAAATAAACATTCTGTAATAGTTATTCCATGTTTATTTTATTTCTTGTTTTGATTATTTGTATGCTGCTCCGGTCAGCGCAATTACGTCTATGCCGGCTGTCGCAGGAGTTCAGTCTCGCATAGAATATTAGAATAATGCTGAGCGGTGACCGTTTTGCGTGGATATGACGCATATTTTCCCCTGTTTTTTTTCCCGTAAATAAACGTATTTTCTTTCTCTCAGTGAAAGTTTTCACATAGTTACTTTCTTGACCCTGTTCGATTAAAACATGTTTTCTCATTACCTTGCTCATTGCCGTAAATCGGCCTATATAAGAGATTAAAGGTCGTAAAACTACGCACAACTGAACAACCTTCACGACTTAGATAAATGGTTGGTTGTTATAATGTAATGGGGGAAGGCTCGTTCATTTGTTAAGAAATGTATGTCCCATTATTTTGCCAAATGAGGTCCTAAGCTAACGACTGACAAACTACCTAAAAACAATTGTATATTACTAAGGTTAAGGGTTAGGTAAGAAACCGTAGCTCTGGCCATCGCATAGACAAGTGAAGAAACACGTGTGGGTTTTACTCAGTAAAAGTCTGACACGGCCTTACGCTCCGCCCAGAGCGGGAGTATTCATTTGATGATTCCCATCCCAACAAAAAAAAGGGCTGGGTTAATTTAAAATAATAATTATGATTTGGGGTCTTTCCATGACGATTTACTTGTTGTACTGTCGATTTCTACGTATCGTACTATTGCATAGCTAATGTTGCGTGGCATGTAGTACTCGTATAGCACTATCCCTCTTATTCATAAACACTGCTTAAAGTTAACTAGTGATTAGTGATTCTTTAGACATACATTTTAGACGTTTGCACGTCGCTTACTGTTAATCATCGTTTATGAATAAACACCACAGTGTTTAAGGGGTTTATTCATCAAGGATAATTTAAGTTAAGTTACGTTAAAAGGTCAAAAATGTATCGGTATATAATCGCTAATCACTAATTAACTTTAAGCAGCGTTTATAAATAAGGGGGTATATTCACAGAGAAATACGTTTTTGTAGATTCTCATATAAAAGGTTAAATATGTAATAAGATCGTTTTACGGACGTTATACATAAACTTTGGACAGATATTCAGACATTTGACAAAAATGGTTAATAATAATGTTCAGGAAATATTTTATTATGTACACATGAATTATCATTTTATATTTAGATTTTGTACATACCTTTGACGTATATTTTTTATAAAACGTGCCTCACATTTTCAAACATTTAATCTCACATACACAAATAGCTAGACCTTTTATTGTCCCACTGTAGACCAAAGGCAAGGGCCTCTTTTAATATAGGGATGGCACGGGCATTGCTAACTAGGGCTGCTCAAAATAGGTTTTTAATCATATATCCAGGGTCCATCGAGTCTGCTATTTTTTATAAATTTGTCACGATACCATTGTCATTGTACTTAAAACTTTGCAATCTGCTAGATTCATATTAATAAATCAATTATATCAGTTGACTTGTAATGGAATGGTCATAGGATGACATTGCCATATTGGCATTATTATAAAACCAGTTAGTAGAAATGATGATTGATAAGATGTTCAATTTGAACATTTATTAATATGGAATGGAATATCAGTGATTGACCACTGGAAAGTCATAATAGCGGCGTCGGCAGCAGAAGCGGTGCCGGCAGCAGACATTTTGTTAGTAGATTACGAAACTTCTCAAAATCGATCATTATGTGATCACAGACTGACCATTCTGCGCTATTATTTATTTATTTAAGGTTCGCCAACTGTTGCTACAGATATTTCACACATTACAAATACATACAAATTATTGACTTAAATCTAACTGTACAACCAATTACGGGCAAACACCACATGCTAAGTGCTCTTTGTATTTTTTTAATGTAATTGCTTATATTCTAACCAGACTGGACTCTCAACAGAACTAATACAGTAATGACGTCTGACAAATGTCGATATTAAGTCAGCGTGGACGTCAACTAGGTCACTGCGTTCGTTTAACAGTTTGCACATGCGAGGTACAGGTGAATTAGCACCAGACACTATATGGCGAAGAGGTGGAGTTAAGAGTGTTATGGGTTTACGAGGTGGTGTACGTGGTACTCTGAAGTTGAACCTACATACCAATTGTGGGCAATCAATGGCGTTATTAAGCAGTTTATGTGCGAATCTCAAATCCAAGACTTCCCTTCGAGCTTCCTGGGTACTCATTTTGTATCAGCATGATTTGTCAAGGTAGGAGAGATTTGTAATAGCAGCCTAGGGCCCCAGGTTGCCTCACGAAGTTTCCCCTCCGACAATTCTGCTGATGCTCGATTAAACCCACAGCCACGTATATGAGTTAAGAATTAACCACTAGTCCATCACGTTTAAGTTTAACGCGAAACTATGTATGTAAATAAATCAACAGAACTTTCTTACAAAAATGTCATGGGCGACTATTAAATTGTGTAATCGGCCTATTGACATATTGTATTGTTATTGACATTGCATATTGACATATCATATTTATCGAGTGCTGAATTTTTACATATTCAGAATTCGATCATGTCAATAGGCGGCTGAGTGTATTTCAAATATAGATTTCTCGTGATCACAATGTACGTTGCATATTTTAAATTCACACACTATTCAATACGGCAGGTACCTATCACCTCTTTTATTTTTTTCTACTATTGAGCTATGCATACATGGATAACTAGCGGCCACCCGCATTCGAGTGAAGTTAGTTATTTGAACATTTTATTTTAACCCCAAAAGAGTCAATTTCTATAGATAAATGTTTACACTTCTAGATCATAATATACAGTATACATTTCAAAATTTTGTTATGCTCTACTCCTATTGATCTCAGCGTGATGTTATATAGCCTAATGTCTTTCTGGATTAATGGGCTATCCAACGAAAAAAGAATTTATCAAATCGTGCCAGTAGTTCCTGAGGTTAGCGCGTTCAAACAAACAAACTCTTCAGCTTTATGTATTGGTATAGATTATAATTATATTAGTATAGATAAATGTAAAAGACAAAAATGATTATAAAAATAATTGAAAGATTTGATGACATATTTTAGTTTAGAATAGTTTTAGTTAGGTTAGAATACAATTTTATTATTTTGATAAATTAATAAGGTATTCATTAATAATCTATTATATAAGATTCTCATGTCATCGTGTTTGTTCTAGAACTCCTCCAAAATAGCTAAACGGATTTTAATGAAATTTTGTATTTATATAGGTACATTCGTTAGGCATGAGAATAGGTTTTTTTTCATTTTTTATATTACTACCTACTACTTACGCGGGTGAAACCGCGGGGTACAGCTAGTTATTATGTTAAAAATTTGTGGGAATTAAAGCAAAGATATTTGCTTTAATTTTCAAAAATGTATATTTACAATACACAATTTACCTCTACATATTTTTGTTAGGTTTTCAAATATAAGCCAAATGTTATATACCGTCTGTACTGATGTCAACATGAATAGGTGGTACTCACGTCTCCGGTCTCATCAATTTTAAACGAGACAACACATTTCATTTTCAGTATCATTGTTTTGCAGAACAAATAGTTTGAGAGTCGATAAATTCGTACTAAGTATAACAAATGTAACGTTCAGTAAGGTTTGTGTCCGACATTTTTTGTGTTTAACCGTTAACGTCCATTATTTACCGGATTTGTATCGAAGTGCTCTTGTGTTTTATCAGAATTGACGTTAAGAGGGCTTTGTTATATCTTTTATTTAAAAACAATAAATGGACAAGGCAAACTGAAAGTACTTGTTATTCCGTTTACCATGAGGTAAATGTGTTTAATATAAAAATCAGAACGGGCTTAATGTTAATATTAAATGATGTGGTGAAAAGCAGGACTAATTATTTTGTAGTGAACACAAATACGATGAATATTTAGGAACACAACGATTCGTTCCGTAAATAAAGCTGCCACCTGACACACAATGACGCATGTCAGACGACCAATGTGCTAAGCTTGCGACTCAATGGGTCCCTCTTAATGGCGTTATGGCGGCAGGGCCATATAGTCCTGATACTCGTAGAGATGGCGAGATTAGATGGACTCTTTTAACAAGAACTGGTTCTCAGAAGTTTTAAACAGAAAAGTAGAAAGAGAAGCAGGTCAAAAATTTAAACAGGTTTTTTTTAAAAACCCCACAGTAGGAAAACATAGATAGATCCGGGATAATTACTTGTAGGTCATACACTATACCACTGCGCCGACCTTGCGGTCGAAAAATACATAGGAACATGTTAGCTCAGTGTCTGAGCGAATGACTACTGCGATGCGTGTCCGTTTTATGGGCCTTACATCTTAGATATCTGGCAGCCGTTATGTCAGTGATCTAATTTGTTCAGATGTATCTAACCCATCAGGGTGGTAATTATTGATAATGTGAAGTATACATGGATCAATATGAAGTGTATTCGTATAGCGGCAGCGATGCACAGATAAAAAATGAGCAGTACGAATGACATCTGCAACCAGATCTACGAATAGCAACTGGGATTAAACAACAGCGGCATATCTGGCTTACCGAGGCACGGCAGAGCCTCAGTATGAATTTGACGATCACCCATCCATGATACAACCGCCGCAAGTGCATAATTTAGCTGCAAGACTCATATTATCGTCATGCTGCTTAGTAATAAAATGATATGATAATTTGTGGCTCCATTTTAGATGAGGTAGAAATTTATTCATAACTAAAACAACTGGACTGTATTCTGGGCTTTAGTCAGCAATATGCCAGTCTTTGTAATCATGAAGCTAAACAATTGTTTGAATAAGTTCAACCAATGTTTGATTCAGGTCTGTCTATTTGAACAAAACCTATGCACCGTGGTTTCAAAGTTTAAACATTGCATTGTATCATTGCTGCTGATCAATTAAAATAGATTTGTTTTCTTTCCCGATCAACATTTTTCACATTAGTTCGTTAAAGTCGAGTATTTTATCGAATGCAATGTAGTTACCAATTGGAAAAATCAGGTTGAATACAACTAATTGTATGTTTTTAATTTTCTTCCTCGCTTTCACTAATTCATCCCGTTTCAGTAAATAATCCCATTTTTATTTATTGTAAGAGCTGAACACTGATTCTGTGTTTTCAAACAGGCTGTAGAATTTAGAAAAGATAATAAAAATATTGAATAAATCCTTACTAACATTATATTATAAATCGGAAAGTGAGTTTGTTAGTTTGTTCCGCTTTCACTCCGTAAATACTAAAAAAAAAATTTTGCGGACGTAAAGTTAGAAGACCGCATTAAATAAATAAATATATATATATATTTCTTTTATAAATTATCAACTAGGTAGCGCTTGACCGCAATCCCACCTGATGGTAAGCAGTAACGCAATCGTTGATGGTAAAGCGCGCTAGTTTATTAAGAGCCTATTCACTCTAGCCTTGAAGATACTCAAATTGTAGTCCGACGGAAACACCGCCGCTGGCAAATCGTTCCAGTTCCTCGATGTACGCGGTATAAAAGAAGAGGCGAAACCACCAGTTCGGTGATAGATGGCGCTGTGTGTCGTTTAAAACACGGTAGTATATTGCAAACGTATATGCACGTGTAAACTTAGAAGCTAAATGATACGATAATTACTCCCCGAAAATGAGGAATTTAAAAAGCGTGATATAACCGTATTCCACGCGGGCGAAGCCGCGGGCGGAAAGCTAGTAAAGAATAAATCATTTCTTGTCCTTTGAATATACACCCACCAGAAAAGGCCTTGCCGCCAAGCGATTTGTCGTGTTCCAGCATGATGTCTGGTGAAGCCGTACGGAGGACGGGTCTGAGAAGTTGTGTTGCGATGTGTGCCGGGTACGCTCGCCTCGCTCAACTGCCGTCTTCCTTCCTATTCGCTCAGTTTTTCTGAGTGAATAGGCTCTTAATAAACTAGCGCGCTTTACCATCAACGATCGCATCACTGCTTACCATCAGCCGGGATTGCGGTCAAGCGCTAGTTTATAATTATTAAAAAAAAATCTGTATAATATTTGTAAACTATACGTCCCATTTGCAATTAATCATTAAATTCATTAACGCTTAATGAATTTAAAAGAATCGTAATGGGATCTGTACTTTCTGCTACCTCATAGAATGAAGGTGTGAAGTTATATTTGTATAATTTTAAAATATCTTATCTCTAAACGCATTAGTGATTTGTGGTGCATAATGCCATAACGTGTGAGATTAGATTTAAAAAAAACCAATAATTCTCTCCTGACGTTACACTGCCGCCATGAAGGAAAACGTCGTAAGGAAACCCATATATCTTAGAATCAAAAAAATCGAACACATGTTGTCTACCAACCTATACTGAGCCTCCGTGGAAGAATACAATAAATACAACTCTAACACAGAGAAGGGTTGTGTCCAGCACTGAGAACTTGTAGATAGAATGATTACTGATATTTCACCACTAGGATAAGTGAAGTTCGATTGAATTTGATAAAATAACATTATATTATTAACATACTGCAAAATGTCACCTGCCTACTTTGGATTCAGGGGAGAGGCTTACGACGAGGAGACGGCTGATTGGACCCATATTTAATTCAAAACGGTACAGGCGTAGAGTAGTCAACCTTTCGGTGTTCTATAGGATGCGTTTTGGTGAGAGTACGAAAAAATTCCATGATTTAATTCCTCCATCTCCGTTCCACCATTTGACAACCCGTCGTACGGCAAGTTTCCACCCTTACGTTGTTAACACTACTAAGATTCGGAAGAAGCATTTCGCCTCTTCTTTTATACAGGGTACATCGAGGGACTGGAACAATTAGCCAGAGCCGATGTTTCCGTCGGACTACAATTTGAGTGTCTTCAAGGCTAGAGTGAATAGGCTCTTAATAAACTAGTGCACTTTATCATCAATGATTACATCGCTGCTTGCCATTAGGCGGGATTGCGGTCAAGCACTAGTTTATAATTTAAAAAAAAAACTGTCAAAAGCAGGCTAAAAATAGATCCGCTTATTTGTAATTTTACGCCTACACGAAGTCTATGAAATATTTCACTTTGATCGCCGCTGGCCATTTCAGTATGAATAATATATAATATGTACTACATAGACACATGCCTATTTTACTCATGAGCTGAGCTTAAAACATACTTAGATATTACACTCAATGGAAGAAAATATTAAGAAGTTACCTTTCAAACTACCACCTTTAACTGACAAAGTATCGGAATGACACCCGGTTGTTTTAATGGTATCTAGTAATTCCAGTATAGGGATAAAATCATAAATACATCATTCATTAAGAATTCATTTATTCAGAATTTAAATACCTAATCCATTGTAATGTTTATGTTCAAATGATATTATCAATGATCCTGACACTACCAAACATTTAGGTAACAAAAGCGTTAAATAAGGTATTGATAAATTATTAATCGCTGATTTTATGTACAGTTTAAAAGGCTTCTTTGTTTTAAGGATAATTTATTATACACGTGGCTTTGGATAAGCGTGGCAAGTTAATGAGTACCTTTCAATATTTTGAAAGCGTTTGTATTTTCAAACTGCCAAAATACCTAGACGTAATAGAGCTTTGGCATGCTTGAAGTCTTGCCTCGGAATCGGTCCCTATAGATAAAGGGGCTGATATTGATGCTTTTGCGGATTACGAGAGAGCTTTTAATTCTATCGAGCCGAAAACGACAACAACCGTCCAAACTCAAGACCGGCGAACTGAACGGTAAAGGGGACGTAATTACCCCGAAATGGTTGTCTAACGCACTAAAGGATGTGTAGACTCCGATCTGAAAGACGTGGTTATATTATCAATGAATAGAATATCTCACAATTGCAATTTTCAAATGATATCTTATTATTCTCATTTTGTCCGAATCAGTGCAGGAGTCGCTGCAGATGCTAAACAGCCTAGATTGATTCTTCTGTACAGATGGGTCTTCACATAACCCTGGAACTGATTGTTGACAATAGCTAGGTGTAGCGAGGATCTTCACAGGATAGGTGGTAGTATCAAATGCGTGGTTTACGTCCAGTAGTACACTACTACAGACTTATGATGATGACTGCCATATTAGAGTCAAAGGTTGAAATGACTCGTTTCTGGTCTCTCCCCGCAATACTCGCACGTTCCACACACTACAATACGTACTCGACGAAGCCAGGTAATACGTCATCGCGCCTCCACGTACGGTTTTTTACATACAAATGTAATAATACTGCGCCATACTTTCATATTTTACTTGAGTCTACAAAACTGAATAATTGCTTATATTGAGAATTCCAACAAAACATAAATAAAAATTAAAAGCTGCGATAATTTCGCCGAATAATAGCAATTTAACAAGCTTTTTAGTGAAATGAGAAAAAAATTGATTTTAATTTTCAATGTGTTTAGCATTTGCTCATTGAAATATTCGTTTCGACGTTAGACAAAAGAGCATTACTGTTTCATGTTCTATTGAGAGAAAGCTGTAGTTTATCAGCACCTTTCCACCTCTGCAAGAAGCTTGAAAATACTATTTGCCTGCATTGGAGGGCTTAAAGCGGTTCCCAGCGCACCTGACATCATACATTTTACCTGAACTACGTTTCTGAATACCTCTTTTGTTCACAGGATCAAGCCTGGCAGAACTACAAAGCGGTGTCAAAACTACCACGAGCTACTTGAGTTTGCTACTAACTTCACTATTGGTAGCACTCGGTACACGATATGAGGACATAAGGTGACCTAATTAGATGATATTGGGAATTCGTTTTTGAAGGATTGGATATCAAGAATTGATCTTTAGATCGTTCTATGTTTTCGTATTTGTACGTAATGTTGAACTTAAAATGCAAATTTTAGAAGGCTGTCTTTGGGGGTACAAATAAATTGAAATTATTTATTCTGCATATAGAGGTGTCGGAATTGCTTTTACAAGTGATTTAGATAAAGGTAAAACCTAATGTTGTCGATATTTCCCAAACATTTCTATCCCTAGACAAAAACATTAAACAATTTGTATTCATCATATCGTCATTGGGACACATTAAATTGAAATCCAGCTAACCGTCACGTAATTTTAATCATTTTTGAATAAGATTGATGAGAACTTGAATGACTTTGGTCATCAATACATTTCAATCTTGAGTACCCTGTCTGTTGGGTTAACCATTTTTTGACAACTGTCTTAAAACGTGCATATTACATAAAAGATAACTTTAAAATGCGATATAAAATAAATTTAAAAGCTGCCTTTTATTATTTAAATGGATGTATATACAGAGCATAAAATACCGTACGTATATCAATCAATGTATTAGGGTCGTTCTTCTTTTTTATCGACAATGACTTGTCTTCCCCGCAAAAAAAATTATATTTTGATCATAAATATTAAAATACTTAATTTTTTTTAATAAAAATACACTTGACAATGCAATAATTTTAATATCCTCAAAACTAGATTTTATTCATAAATATTTTTTACAAAATCAGTGTGACATAGTATACAAAAAGCGTGACGGAGGTGTTATACATACAAATAAAGTGTGTCCCTCTGTGACAAGTAATGTAAACAAACTGCTCTCGTAAAAAAAAATCATATTGAAAATTTCTATCCAAGAACATTTACTGAACTACTTAACCTTTTTTATTACATTAATAAGAAGAAATAATTATTAATGTTTATATTATTAAATAAAAAAATATTTTATTGGCTGTCTCCCGATGTATATGATTTTAGTTGCTACCTTCTGTCACTCATTTTAAGGTACAAAATAGTGTGCTTTAGAAACTTTGACCTTGGTCACAAGGTTCGAGAAGAGTTCCCCTACATCCCGCACTCGCGCTATACGTTCTCATGCCCCGGTAATATCAGTCAGTCGCTCACAAACAGTAAAAAGAGGTGCGTGTGTTTATTTAGCGACCGTTCCGTCACGTAAGTTACGACTAACAAATGTCATTCTAATTTCGGGGTTTTAATATTATTTGATTAATTTATGATAAATATTTCATATACACCTAGTTTTTTGCGTAAATTATAATTAGAACAATGCTGAATATCTCGAACACTACTATTTTACACCTCTGTCACGTAGCACCTCTGTCACGAAAATGTGTGACGGTGTGGTATAACTCGTGACGGAGTGGTCATTTTTGTATGGAACTTAGAGCCTTAGTTAATATCCATAATAGATGATTGCTAGTTTTTTTATGTTTGTTATTCTATCATCAACCATTTTGTTAATTTAAGGCATTACCATCATGTAAATGAAAAAATAGCATTATCTGCGGCTGAAAGACAGCGACGGTGTCGTGAAAAAAGAAAGCTTAACCCTGAACTTGTTGCAGAAGTAAAACATAAAGATTTAGAAAGATAACATACTCGCAAAACGTTAGTTAAGCATATGACACCAAAAGGTCATAAAAAATAAAAAGACAATAGCAGATAAGAAATAAAAAAAGAAGAGAAAGATAGAAAACTTTTCTGAACGTTTTAATTAACAACACTCCGGCTTCTACACTGCCTCCTTCAAGTTCCAGACTACGTTCATTAAGTCCCAGATCTCGTTCACTGACTCCAGCCTCGTCTGTTGCCAGTAGCAGGGGAAGAAAACAAGTGCGACGTAATAGATCACGCCTTTAGAGACAAAATATTCAACTTCAAAAAAAAAAATACAAGAATTACTTGTACAAAAAGACAAGAAAAGACTTCAGCCACAGAAAAAGAAACAAAATAAAGTGCTTACAACAACAACTCATATTAAAAAATAAAATGAACTTTGCAAAGAAGAATGCAGAAAATATATAATATCTTATCAAATACCATTAATAAACATTATAAGCATACAAAAGACTACAGAATAAAACGCTATATTACAAGTATACCTGAAAACCCAGCAATTCATCGTTTTGGACAAAAACTTCATCTGGCAATAGAAACCATTAGAATCAGGAGAGTGAAGAAGTATAGTTCCATCTTGCCCAAACATACTATATTAAAACAAAAAAATCATTATTTTCATCTCAGGGATGATGTGTCATGGGCCACTGCTGGAAAAAAAGGAAGATCTCTATAAGTCATTTCTAAAAGAGGACCCCGACGTTATTAATGTCACTACAGTTATTTTGAAAAATTTAAGCCGTGTTATGTCGTACCACCTTCAGTTGACAGTCGTGAAACCTGTATGTGCAAGGTACACGCAAACATTGCATTCATAAGAGTTATTTTGTATAAAAATAAAGTTATCAAGACAAATGTCTCACTCTGTCACAATTTTGTCCCCCTTAAAATTTTAGTTCAAAGTAAGTTATGAACCACTTTATTGTTAGTATTTACAAAAATAACGTTTTCTAGTATTATATGCTAAATAATAAAGGTGTTCACTAGATTTTTAAACGACTTTATTGGGCGACTTTCATAATATTCAAAAAAATTATGTCTTATGAAGCAAAAATGTGACAGAGTGGTATTGGATGGTTAAAAAAAATGATTATTTAAAAAATTTCGTCCAATGGAGCTAGATAATAGTAAATGTTTATATTCTTGATAAGAAAGTAATAAGTAACTGAAGTTCTCATTTAAAATGAAGCATAAAAAAAATAAATACTTTTGTGACTGAGGTGTTATTTTTTTCATACCATTCCTACGAAATTTGAAATTAAACGAAAATTACATGTAATAATTCGCTGCACTAAATGTTTTTGTAACCTACAATAATGAGGCAATAATTGAAATCACAATTCACTAAATAAATCACAAGTTTATTTTTTTATCAAATATAAAAATTTGCCGGTCAGATTGTCGATAAAAAAGAAGAACGTCCCATTAGTGTTTGTTGCAATCGCTACTTTCATCTGTCAAAAAACGGTTTACCTAATGGACAGGGTATAATTGATGTCGGTGCCTTCAACAATACTCGTGAAATAAAAACAGCGGTACTTAGACCAACTTCGCTAAAAGAAATTGCTTATATTCCTTTTTAAAATAAGAACATTTGTAACAACGCATCTATTACCCCAATATATGTAATGTTGTCGTCCCGAAATTAAATTCGTGATTCAGAGTACGTCGGGCGAAAAGCTGCCAGGACTGTTTTTATTCATCTTTCTATGAAATACGATAGACTACCTAACGAGGCATTCCGCCGAGGGGCCATTCGTGGCTAAAAGAACGTCCTGCTCCATTAACGCCACGTTCCGGCCCGTAACTTCTTTTTGTCTGAAGCGCACTTAATCACTCGTTTTCAACATCTATCACTATATTCTATGTACGATCCATTGTAGTAAAGTAATGCTCTTTAATTTCTTAGTTTATGTTTGCTTCGCATTTTTATAGAGCAAGTACCCAAGTTCGACCTCACTATGATGAAAAGTTGAAATTGTTTCTCATTAAAAAGGTTTCATGACCTTGAAACATGGTTCAATACTTTGATTGACAGAACATGTGTATGAAAATAAACTAATTTATAATAAACTAAATATCTACTAAAAATAATGCCTCAGCAAATGATAATTTAATTTAGTTAGTCCATCGAATTTCCAAAATTTTCCTAATTCCGTGCGAATTTGTTTTAATCTTAGTACCAAAAGTTTAATTAAGGTGAAGGGTTACGGTTATGGGTTATTCTAAAAATTAATTCTTGCTTATCCAGTCCTGGTGTGAGATCCTTAAATGAAGTTTGAACCGTCCAAGGATCGTTGGGTAAAAGGACCATTAGTGAGAGTGTATATAGTTTGTAAAAAATATATTTATGTATAATAATTATATAGGTAATAACAAAACCCATTATTATAATGAAGTCAGTCGGTATCTAAGGATTGGTGTAGATGTTGAAGGGGACCGATCTTGTTTTGTCAAGTTGACTAAATTACCTAATCCTTATAAATTGGTTAAAATAAACCGACTTCATTTTTGAGTACCTTTAAAGTTTCCTCTACTTTGTCCATCATTTTTAAATCGTTAAAATTTTGACCTAAAAGCTAAAAGGCCAGTCAAGCAAAGGCTCAATATATCGTAAAGTATAACGTAAATTGATCTGCATGAAAGTGGGCATGACACTGGTGACTTTTCAATCTTAATTTTTTATGAACCCTGAATTATGGACAGCTCCAATGAACATCCCTATATAACTATTTCCTATTTAATGAAGCACACAAAAGGCACTTTTTAACGTCAAAATTTACAATAAAATAATTGATTCTACTGGGCCCTTTCAAAAGGTATTTTTCTGTCTAATGTTTCGTTGTATTTTGTAAATTACATAATTGTACGATAAGGTCGTGTAAACACCAGGAATATAATGTACCTTTACCACATTAGGACAATATCCTTTCCATAATTACGCAATTATTTATGTAATTATGAGCTAACCACGGGATACTGACTGACTTCGAACTCACTTCTTTAGAGGATACATATCACAATAATATCTCTCCATATCACGTGGATGCACTATCACATTAGCTAATTTTTTTTTTTAAATTGCAATATATCTGAATTTACTCGTATCTTTAAGAACTATAAGTTCATTTATGTGCTCCCAATGCTGCGATAAAACAGAATGGTATTTGGGTCAAAAGGAATGTAGACATTGCAATTTTTCGTTTATATCTTGAAGACATTGTACTCCACTGCCATCTATAACTTTACCGATCTCGACGGCTTTTTCTTCTTTTATGCCCTTAACATATGTAGTAACTGTTTCTTTATTGGTGAGAATAACAAAAACATATTGAAACTGAATAAATTGGCGGAGCTTCGCCCATTAGTTGACGGAGCTTTGCCTATTACATTTCCTCTGAAATATTTTTGATTTTGAAGCTTCAAAGACGTTGAAACGTGATTGGAATTAGCATCATATAATGATATCGTTAAATACATATGTACGTGAACCATCATCCATCACGTCTTTGAAGTCATGTCGTGACGTTTCTAAATTGTGAGAGTGAATTAGTTTTATGTTTTCTTAAAACGAATATGATTTTGTTTCATTTTGTAAAGTTTATTTTTATGTGTTATGACAATTTGTATTGTTAAAAAAATAAAAGTCACCATAATCTTTTTACTAATATCTTTAATCACGTGACAACAATATCTGTATTTGTTTAATCATACATTATTGATATTTATTTCCTTCTTAGAAAATGGGACAACTCAGTGCCCGCTACGAAATAATTACTTCTAAGTGTCTTAGTGGAAAACGTTATTTGTCTGTAACTTTCGTATTAAAGCACTTTCATGTAAATATAACAATACTTCGCTAGGTGCACCAAAATCTTACAAATATTCTATTCTTAACCAAAAACATAATATAATTATGTACATATTCATGTAACATGCATATCTGTCACAAATATACAAAATTTTGATTTCCTTTTATTTTCTTAGTTTTAATATTAGTAGGCTTTCATACCCAATAATTGAAATATTATTTCACACTTTCATTATTCTTAGCTACTTTCTTTCGACTTCTCGTAATGGTCAAAGTATAAAGTAATGATTAATATACAATATGTAAAGAAAACCCTGTCCGATCCGTGAAGGTATTGTTAGGTATCGTTAACTGATACTAATAATGCCTACAAAGCCGGGCTAAACTTAAAAAAAATCCCCTTAAAAAAATAAATATTATTTCCAAAAAGCGAGGTAACTTAATGTATGTGCGGTAGGCAATACGTTAGGCATACACGCGCGGCTGAAGGGGGGCAGGGCACGCGGCACGTGGTAGCATCGCTATTCGTTTCGTCACAAATGGTGTTGTCACTTTTTTAAAAATGATCGAATTTTGGGGAAGTTGTAATTAATTCGCGGAAAAAAAGATTATTTCAAAATTCATTAGTATTGTCACTATGACGATTATGTAAAATTTCATATTTTATTTGGTCATGTGTATACCTAACATTTATTATCCTTTTGGGTCGGGTGGGGTTTTCTTTACATATTGTATATAGTATGGCGCCTCCTACCTAGGCGATAAGATCTTGTAAACACCAGGAATATAACGTACCTTTACAGAATTACGCCATTCTTTATATTTTACCTTTTAGCCACATATTTTTGAAAATATTTGGTTTCAACTTATGTGATAACCTCATCACATTACTTGAAACCACATATTTTACTTTATGTGTTTTAATCATACGCATTTATTAGTGTTAACATTCCAGTCGTAATCTATTTATTTCATTTTATTCTTTTACTACTACGCCGCTTAAATACGAACTGATATTTTATGTAAAAGTTATTATAATTGTTTTTAATATTGTTCACCAAACTCCTACTTCTCTTTCTACTTACGTATATTTTTTTGAACCCTTATCCCAATTCATTTGGGTTCGGCCCAGCACGGTTCTTCTTCCGTACCTCTTTACATATTTTTTTGTTATCGTTTTTCGTCCCACTCATATCATGTACTTACAACAATATAAAATTTATCTGTTTTCCACGAAAATTACATTTTTTTATTGTGTTTAAAATACTTTACAAATTATTACTTATTTTTGTTTTATATAACTCATAACATATCAATGTATACATACCTACCTACTTCTCACGATATATGTACCTAGAAATAAAATATAATTAATAAATCCTAATCAGTGATATAAGGAATTAATGACATTATTTAGTACATATACAGTGTTGTTCCTTAAAACAATCTTGTAAAAGAGATAAAAAAGAATTCTTCAATTTTTTTACAACCCTGTGTATGCTATATAAATTTAAGAAAAACATTGCGTTTCTTTTAGTTTTAACGCTATAAAATCAAACAGTGGCATTTATTATTGTACATAATGTTGTAGCCATTGCGAAATATATTTACAAAATAGTTGTTAGTATTTGAAATACCTCAGTTATCGTTTTTAAAATACAGTATGTTAAGAAAACCCTGTCCGACCCATAAGGATAATAAAGGTTAGGTAAACACATGACCAAATATAATATAAAATTTTACGTAATCATCATAGTACCAATACAAATGAATTTTGAAATAATCTTTTTTCCCGCGAATTAATTCCAACTTCCCCGAAATTTGGTAATTATCGATACCTAACAACACCTTCACGGGTCGGACAGGGTTTTCTTAACATACTGTATATTTGTGATTTATTTTGAAATACGTATGTGTAATTTTCTATTCACAATCTGTGGCTATGTTTCAATATGTATTACCGAATGTTATGAAATATTTATATATAACAGATTATTTTTCAAAATAATATTAGGTGCCGCCTTCTCATTTCTTTGGGTGAGTTTAGATGTTTAATTAAAAACTGGTTCATCATTTCAAACCAGCACAATTATGAAGTAAAAAACGGCCTTCTTTTGTGTAATCAGTAGGTATTATTTATTTTACAACAACTTCAATATTTTAATGGAAACGTCACAGATTGTAATATGTATTATTATCAAATGTTTAAACATATCGGTGCTTTCGTTGACTGTTGATTTATGTGTAATTATAATTATATTATATATACATTATAAGTATGATGAAATGAACATATTAAATATTACGTGTGCAATATTGTGATAAAAATAAGATTTTTAATAAAAGTATGTATTAAAAGAAGTAAAGTATATTTTATTTCTCATCGACCAAATTATCCACGAAACCATCGTACAAAATTAAAGTGGTTATGACTGTCACAATTTATACAAAAAAGCGAGACAATTTACAAGTTCTCCTGTCAACTGGAAAAATGCTATAATTTAAGAAATAAACCTCTAGAAATTCCTAAAATTGATTAATTAAAAACTTGAAAGTGTTAATTCATCTCTAGAAAGGACATTAGGGAGGAAAAAGAAGCACTCCTTAAGTCTATCAATGACTACCTCATTGAAAGACTAAAGAAGTGCTTCTTTAATATTTTTCATGAAAAAAAACAAAGACTGGACTATACCTTTTTTCAGGCAATTTGTTATAAAAATTCTTCTGAAGATAATATTTTATCTCGTATAAAGAATTACTATATTGCGAAAAATAATAGTTTTACGAGGCAGTTTTGACGGCGTTCATTTTATGTTGTTTTAGAAGTCGTTTTGTTGAAGATGATACATAATTGAACAGAATCTGAGGAGTTTCATGAGTTTCAGGGGAGTATCCACTATAGAGTGGTCAAAAGTGAAGCCTAACAAACTAACTAAACTAGATACACCTGTAACTTACCGTTACTAAAGTGAACCGGAGACAAATTACATGACGACAAAAGAAGCACAGGATACAAGTAACTTAGCTGCATACATTTTTTCCAAAAGTTATTATTACCTGAATTTGGAACTACGCCAAAAATAGTGCAAAGCTTGCACTCTAGCAGACGTATCCTTATCGTACATCGTAAGTATAGCAGTAGTATTGACCTACATATAAAGGCACATAGCATAGTCTTTCTTTCTTTCTTTTATGGCTTCGCACGGTTTGTGCATTTAGCGAATGTCACGTAATGAATTGTTCAATGTCGAAAAAGACGGCCGCGTGGCCTGGCTTACGATGGAGGTTTGAGACAAAGTCATGATGTGGCCACAATGCTGCGATATTTCACTGTTCTTTATGAATTATTTACTGAATGCACTTTTTACTACATAAATCACGCACTTTTATTTCGTAAACAACACTATAAATAATTTTAAAAGTCCAATGAAAAATGAGCGTGACACTCAGCTTGACCTTCCCGTCGAAACCCCACATAGCATAGTAAGTATTGTATTTATCTACAAGTAATTATTATTCAATTCTACCTTCATCGTAGTTACGTGACACACTATAACTATCAGTTGGAATCATTTCGAAGCATTTTGCTAATCCATTGCTCTATATGTTCATAAATGTGTCTGCTCTACAACGAAAATTAAGCACACAGACACGGCGTAACCTACAAGATACGTTCGTTGATATGTTTTCTAAAGAATGAAATAACTCTTCAGTTTGTAAAGAGACTCATTACAAAGACGCTATTTACACATTAAAATCTATTAAAAATAAGTAATTTTCTGTAAACACTGGGCTAAAAACCGGGAAATGACTATGAAATATGTTATGCTATTCAAATAACTTTATTATTGAAAACAAAAACTGTAAAAAAATAGTATGTACTGGACAGGGACAAAAACTAAAGTTTTTTTTTTTTTGGCTAAGCGACTCCTATAGGATAAGTAATAACACGACCAGCTGACAGTTCGTAAAGTGCTATTTAAAAGGCATTATTTTTTTATATATAATGGCGCGTGACTAGTGAGCTTGAATTACTTACTCTATTTTTTGAAGTCGATTAATTTGTTTAATATTGCTATGTCGTTTGACATAGCGAGCGACTGTTAGCGCGGGCAGTCCTTTCTCAAGCTCCGACCGAGTGTATTGGTCATACTCAAACCCAGTGGCTTTTATCTGTTTTAATCTGAGATCATCATTGTAATCCTTTAATATTAAATTGATCTAAGTGTCTGTACAGTTAAAATAATAAAAATCGAACATTACACTATAGTTATTTTTCAACGTTTTCTCGAAATACCGCCCATGATGGATGCTCATAAGATGAGAAGATACCTCAACTATACGGAACTTCGGCCCCGCTTCTTGACGTTTCCCCGTTATATATAATAATAAAATATATTTATAAGTAGTTTGTGCATGGCTTATAGAGTTGGTGACCTAGTGGTCAAAACACCAGCCTCTCAAGTATGAGTGTGCGAGTTCGATTCCAGGTCAGGAAAGTACCAATGTAACTTTTCTAAGTTATATATACTTTCGAAGTACATCTTGGACACCAATGATTGATTACAAGGTGAAGGAAAACATCTTGAGGAAACCTGAACTTTAAGTCTGAAATCGCTAAATCCTTCTCTTACCTGTGCCCAGCAGTGGGACGATAAAAAAAAGTTGATGATGATATTGATGCAGGGTTGTATTACAAGCTCGAATGTTAAAATATAAAATCTGTTTAGCAATGACAGGGGTCATAGGACACTTTACCTAACTAGGCAGAAAAATATGTCTTTACCTCAGACCTGTTTTTCATAAATCTTGGGTATAAAAAACATTATTTACGTCTTGATCCGTATATAAGTAGATATAGCTGGCTACATGACATTGACTTCCAATAATAAAATAATATTTAATTTCGTAGATCTTTGATAGTTTTTTTAATCATTTCCTTTTTTTGTAAGAAAGTTTTTACTTTATGATTTTTAATGTTTATGTTAGTCTATTTCCTAAAGATGGAAACATTTTATGGCAATGAAGGTACACACGTCGATTGCTAGGTTTCCCAAGACATATTATGAGAAATAACTTAAAGTAGTAATGTGATACTAAACATACCTAAACCAGACGTACATCATGACGTCACGTGTCTCATCATTACCACGATGGAAGAGCCCATCTCGACGTTATAGGTAAATACGACCAACGAATACTAATCTATGTTACAGGAAGGTGCAGATGTTTCTCGAATGTTCCCCGGGCTCAGTATATTTTTGGGGTAAGCCAAAAGATGGATGTTTTTACTGCCGTGGTAAGGATGGCTTGACTATGAATTTGAATGAGTTCACTCATTTCGTACATGACGTGACTATCATTAATTTTAAGTAACGACAATTTCTGAAAATTACATGAACAGCAATTTCTAAAATAGGTACAGAAAACCAGCAAGGTAAGTAATTTAAAGTGTTTATGAATTTGTGTGAAATACGTATCAGTTTTGATGCTTTCAAAAATTCAACGAGAAAGTTTTGTTATTCATGTGGGTAGTTAGGTTCTAATATCCATATGCCGTTGATGATAATTCCCATTATGAGGTTCTGTTGATAGAGGAGAAACTAATAGAATAGAATACTCTTTATTATATATACTATTTAAATTCAAAGGGAGATACAATGGGCGGAAGAGCGATCTAATATATTTTCGGCGCCTCTTTTTGTAACGTGTGAAATAAAACCAATATTGTACATATATACAACGTTAGTTTTTCTTTATACGATTATCTAAATCTCAATATACTTTTTTCCTAAATGTATTTAGAAATAGTTGCAGTGTGGTTACCGAGCGCACAATATAGCTGGCGGTAAAACATAGTACGTTGACCATATTTTTGTTGGGACAACTAGGTTAATGACAAGTATAACAAGTATAACCGGGTAAACAAGTTTGTGGTATTTCATGATATCTTTTTGAAATTTTGTACATAGATTCTTTACATAAAAATACTGGACATCTGTTTTGGGTTTCGCATATACAACAAATAACGTTGTATACAATATTATGGCTACTATTGGTTGGTATTAACCTAAACCAGCTGGTTAGGATGCTCTAGCTTGTTTACTGGGAATAATTGTCTGAAAAATCCAGAAAGTTGAAAAAGGTACAATTATTTTAAAATATAATGTGTAATATTAAAATGCGAAGAGAATTCACATCCATTCATTAATTTAAGTAAGTTCTTCATTAGAACGTGAATAGAATATAATAGACTAGAAAACTCTTTAAATGTCAACCTCTCCAATTACCAAAAAGCAAAATTAAAACCCTCAATTCATTACCACAATTTTTAATCACTACCACTCGTATAGTCGCTTCGAATGGACAAATCTGAATCACAAATTACAGCTTTAATAAAAACCTTTATGTGCCCTTATAAAGGCAAGGTCCTTAGCAATCCACTGATTGAATGGAGGGATTTTATGGAGACTTAATTAATTGCATCAATCTGCTTTGTTTGTAAATTCTGTAGCGCGCATGGAAATTGTTTAAAACTGTTTTATGGTTTTACTTTATAGGATATTGGGCTTGTAATTTGCTCTCATCCGCTTTTAGTGAGGATTGTGGAGTCGATAGTATAAATAATAATACACTTTGTAAATAATTTAACCGTAACATTTAATGATGAATAAACAGGATGTATGAGTGTTGACTCAGGGGGAGAATAGCTGTACTGGCGGACTGATTTGGAAGAACGCACGGCTCCATGACATTTCGGCTGACAGAGGTCTCATCGGGAACTGGTTGCTTCAGGAAGTACCTGTATCACATAAACAGGGAGTCGGAAGCCCGGTGTCACCATTGCGCCGACTGCCGGGAGGACACTGCGCGGCAAACTTCGGTTGTGTGTCGCTTGGGAGGACGCCGTGCCCTCATTTCAGAAGTAAGCAGTAACTTTTCGCTGCTGGCCATATTCAGGTCAGTGGTCGGCAACAAAGAGTCTTGGAACGCGGTGGTTTCCTTCTGTAAAACGGCGTGGTGTAATAGAAAGAGGCTGCGGAAAGGAATAGGGTGATTTCGCCCACTCACCCGACAGATAACGCCTTCTTCCAGACCCTCATTAGTCCAGAGGCCGGAGACTCGGGAAATCTGTCGCCTCCCAAACATCAGGACCCAAGGTGGCAGTCCGCCCCATTTAGACGTTGCGGGGGGATTCAAACATCTTACTGACCTGAGGAGGCATGCAGTGGAGGTTGCAGGAACGTACGATACTTCCACACTGGTGCCGTCGTAGGTGTGAGATGGAACACCAGGGTATTTTTAGTCAGTAAAAGTCTGAGAGATTCCGCTGTCTGCCCCAGGGTGATATTCATGAGCATCATTGCTCTCACAACGGCGAAAGAATACATTGTGAGGAATCCAGCATGTCAGAAATTGTCTTTTCGATTTATTTATCAACTTCATCACCAAAAACCTTCTTTCCTCCTACCACATTTATGCAGATGGTTTGCAGGTTTATAAATACGATGGCCACTAAAATTTAGCAGATGCCATTCAAATTATCAACAAAGATTTGTTCTCAATCTGTAAGTGGAGTGAGGCGCATGGGTTGCATGTTAACCCATCGAAGACTCAGGTCATTGTTATTGGCAGTTCAAGGATGTTCCCCAAGATAAACTGGTCGCAATTTCCCGAAGCTCAATTTAAGGGAACTGCTATTCCTTTCAGTGAGAAGGTTGGGGTTTGCATCGACAAGTACCTTTTCTGGGATCCACAGCTACAGGTGTCGCAAAATTTTTGCATCTGGTTTCTCTGAGTCGGTTGCGGAACTTCCTTCCTACCGCCACTAGAACTGCGCTTGCACAATCACTTTAGAAGCTATCACAAAGTATTTTTTTTAGTTTAGGAACACTGGTGGACAACAAATCGAGATCATTAGCCCTCCGACACAACAAATTATATGCTCTGCTAGCTCTTATCATATAAGAGTTTTGTCGGTATACGCATCGCACAGAGGGAACATACAGAGGCTGATGATTCCTTAAAGTGAAGGATGGAACACGCAGACCAATTTTGCTCAACAATTCAGAACAGTGGATTGAGCCATTAGCTATATTGAACAGAAATACCATGTCGGCAATTTTTCTCCGCTCAATCAGTGGAAGAACGTGAAACTTTCTGCAACGGTTGTTGTAATTAGGCAAATAAGTTCTGGATCTAAACTGAATGCACCTCAAAAATTTCCTTTGGATACTTTCGATGCGATTATTGGTGTCCAAGTTATACTTAGAAAGTACATACATATAACTTACATTGTGACATTCTTACTGGCCTGTTCTGGAATCGGACCCACACACTCATACTTAAGAGGCTGGTATTTTAACCACTAGGCCACCACGACTACTTATTTAATTAGCAGATGTTACTGAGGTACAACTAGATAAACTTGAGCGACTTCAAAACTTTTACATAAGATTTATATTTGGCCTACGCAAATATGATAACAGATCTGAATTTCGTACAAAGCTTACGTGGCTTCCCATAAATCTTCACCGGAATTCTCATGTCCTATTTCAGCTCTACAACATTTTGTTAAATCCTAAGACCTCCTCCTTTCTTAAAGAACGTTTCAAGTTCCTTCATGACACAATTAATAGATATCTCAGGCCATTGGAACACCTTTTTTAGGGTTCCGTAGCCAAATGAAAAAAAAACGGAACCCTTATAGATTCGTCATGTCTGGACAGACAGATCTATCCGTCCGTATGTCACAGCCATTTTTTTCCGAAACTATAAGAGCTATACTGTTGAAACTTGGTAGGTAGATGTATTCTATGAACCGCATTAAGATTTAGATGCAAAAATAATAATAATAAAAAAAAAATATTGGGGGCTCCCCATACTTAGAACTGAAACTCAAATAATTTTTTTTTCATTAAACACAATAATGTGTTTGATGAAAATAAAATGAAAAAAAAATTTTGAGCGGTATCTATGGATAGGTCATCAAAAATGATATCGATGTTTCTAAAATATTTTTTTTCTCAACCGAATAGTTTGCGTGACAGACGCTTCCAAAGTGGAAAAAAGTTGGTCCCCCAATATAACTTCTAAAATAAGAAAATGAAAAATCTGAAAAAAACATATGATGTACATTACTATAAAAACTACCAACGAAAATTGTTTTGAACCAGATCTAGTAAGTAGTTTTTTAAGCTATTGCATAGCTTCTATCGCGGGCCTTGAGCGCGGGGACCGAATCCAGAAATTCCGTAACGAAAAAACCTCACGCTCCCCACTCCGACGGGCACGGAGGTGTGGCTTGAAGGCCGTACATCGTCTAACGTCGTTTCAGTTCGGCAGTCTTCGGCACGGTATGTTTGTGTGCGTGCGACTACATCTTTTGAAAACAATTTATAGATTTTCAAAAAGAGCATGCATATTGCAGGGCTCGAACTCAGTTCTACACACTTGCCATGTTACTGATAGTCGCGAGGTGCTAAACTTGCGATAATTTTCTCTCTGAAATAGGTCTTCTATAGAGATATGTCATAGACGTCATCGACGTTGTCATGGCTACCTTAAAAACTTTTCATATAATTGATTATTAAGTACTTTTATTCAAATTAATTTAGTAGTGTTTTTATAAAATAGCTTTTTTTTTTAACGGAAAAGCTAAGATGAATGTCACGCTAATTTTTCATTGGACTTTTAAATTATTTATAGTGTTGTTTACTAAATAAAAGCGCGTGATTTTATAGCGTAAAAAGTACTCACGCGGCCTTTTTTTCAACTGTGATTGGCGATATCCGCCATTATTGTGAAATATTTTTTTAAAGAATTTCTATAATTTGTTACACGTGTTATTGGCAAAATTGTGGTATCTATCCACAGGGACCAGATCAAGAGTTGAAGTTGAAGTTTTTATTAAATAAAATATTACAGAAAGATGTCGGTGAACAATGTTAATACGAGTACATTTAAGTGTACGAGTTGTAATATTGTTATCTCCGAAACGAAACAACGAAAGTTTAATAAAAATATGCTCGTCGGCTTTTTCTGAGGAAGACATTGATGAGGCAAAAAAGTTATTGTTTGTTTCTACGAAGACAAGACAAAAACATGTATCGAGGCATGTATGTAATTGCATAAATGGATACAAAATGCTATGCAATAGCTTTACCGCGGCAGTCCCCGAGTGCCACACGTCTTTTTTTTAATACCTCGTAAATCGTAAACCGCTTATTACCGCGTAATCTTTCATACAAATAACTTAAATCCTTTAATTTCATAAATCAATGGTACGGAACCCTTTGGGCGTGAGTCCGACACGCACTTGGCCCGTTTTTTTTATAAATTATAAACTACTGCTTGACCGCAATCCCGCCTGATGGTAAGCAATCGTAGATGTTAAAGCGCGCTAGTTTATTGAGAGCCAAAAAAGCTAAATTATAGTCCGACGGAAACATCGCCGCTGGCAAATTGTTCCAGTCCCTGGATGTACGCGGTATAAAAGACGAGGCGAAAGGCTTCATTCGAACTAATGAGAGATGCATTCCACTAGTTTCTATGATAAATCCTTTACTTTACAAGCAGTTCGGCTATGGAATGACCTGCCCGTGTTCGTAAGTCCTGCTCAAACTATCTACTTTTAAAACTATGATAAAAAAAGCACTTCCTCTCTCTTTAAACATATCATTATATTTTATTTGCTCTTGTATGATGTTTATTAATTAGATGTTTATATTTATTTAAACTAGATCACACTTAACGTAAGTACATATTTGTTGTATAATCTATGTAAATAGTACACTGTAGACTACCTACATTATTTCTCTCTTCTTCCCCTTAGTATTCTATACAAAGGTTGTATGTAAAAGATAGGTCTTAGCGATAAGACCGCCCATTGTGTCACTCTTTGTAAAATCGTCATATTTATGTTGTGTAATCTATATGGTGTAGATAATAAAGACTATTGTATCCTATTCTGTTCTGTTCTTTTCTGTTTTCTTCAGTTTAGTCCAGTTTTTTTCTACTCTACTCTATTCTATTTTATTCTAATCTATATTATTCTACGTGAAAACTAATCTATTATTTATGCCCCTTATGGATTATGGCCCACTCCCTCTCACGGAGAGGAGTGCAATATAATCGTGCGAAAACTTCGCATTGCTGAGGTATCGAGTAATGCGAAATATTCGCACCCTTATGTACATATATCTAATTAAAATGAAAACAGCATTTTTATATAATAAACGTGTAAAACCGCGAACATAATACCTTATTACATTTTTATCAGTATTATGTATCTGACCAACGATTCATTACAATAGAACATTAACACGATATCTTCAAAGATAATCTAACCACCATAGAATGACATTTAAGGGACTTTCGTATCTGTGTAGCTATTAAAATATTGTTTGTTTTGAGAAAGTGAATGATAATGACTATTTAAACAGGGAGATTGTTCTAAATACACTCGCAAGTTATAAGGCTCTTCTTTAGGTTAAATGAGAAATGAATGAGCTTGGAGATGACAGTTTTATTTATTTATTTTATAAATTAGTTTGTATTGCTGCAGACATATAGCATAGAAAATAAAGACCAAACTAACGTTACTGTACACAAGAAGTGTTTGGTCTCTTCCCAAAGTCACTAATAATGATTCCCTATATTTATCTAAGTATAAAGCTACCATGATTTATGCAGTCCATGACACTTTACGGGGTACTGGGGTGAGAACGGTTCTTGATCGCGTCCCAGAGTATCGTGGCCGTATGGATAGCACGGGGATATCGCACAACGCCGCAGTGGCGGCAAGCGTCTTGTCGGAATGTCGACGATGGGATCTGGAGACTAAAGTCCTCGCTCTTATATAGGAGAGGCGAGAAGAGGCATAACTCCACTGCCGCGGGTAATCACGGTGCAGTGGATAGAGCTCCGGAGGGATCCCTTAGCGACATAGAGAGTGCGATTGTCGCAGCCTCGGAACGGCACGATTGCTCTCTAAGGAATGGACAGGGAGGCACCACGGCACTCATATCTTTTGCCTAACGTAGATACTCACTGGGTCGGACTGCTTTGTGAGTTTCCTGTTGGCCGTCACGTCCATCTACGAATTAATAAAGCTGCACAGGAGGAGGAGCAGGAGCGCCTCTCCAGGGCGCTCCTACAGGAAACTTGGCTTGCGACCTACGAACAATAGGCAGTTTCCGCACTGAAAGGACGCCATTCCACGCCTGTCTTAAAACGATGTTAGCAAACCGTGACGGTCCAGTTGTATTCATCCCTGTCCAGATCGCAGATTATTCAAAAGAAATATTGGGGCCCCTGCCGCAAAGGAAAATGAAAAACACGTGTGGGTTTTAGTCGGTAAAAGTCTGACACGGTCTTCCGTTCTGCCCAGAACCGAAGAGGTGATTTGATGATTTTGCAAGGAAATTGAATTACAGTTTAGGCAAAATATTTTTTTTTCGGTGGTAGACCATAACATCGGCTGCCGGCAGAAGTTGCCACCCGCCAGACTTGCCGCCAAGCGATTCGTCGTGTTCCAGTATCATCATACCGGAACTGCTCAACTGTTCAGTCCTCCGTACGGGTTCACTAGACATCTCTGGTGAGCCCATACGGAGGGCTGAGCAGTTGTATTGCGATGTGTGCCGGGAGGGTCTCGAAATCAATTATCCTCTGGCGCAACATCGTTAGTCGTGTTGTTGGGTTTAACATTCCATATACAATATGTAAGTAAAGAAAACCCTGTCTGACCCATAAGGATAATAAAGGTTCGGTAAACACATGATCAAATATAATATAAAATTTTACATAATCATCCTAGAAGCAATACTAATAAATAATGAAATAATCTTTTTTTCCCGCGAATTAATTCCAACTTCCCCGAAGTTTGGTCATTTTTAAAAAAGTGTCAACACCGGTATTATTATGAGCGAATAGCGATGCGACCAAGTGCCGCGTGCCCTGCGCCCCAACGCCTGCGGAAGGGTTGCTTACCGCAAATGTATTAAGTTACCTCTTTTTGCGAAATAATATTTATTTTTTTGGGGGATCTTTTTTTTAAGTTTAGCCCGGCTTTGTATCATGGATACAAAGCCGGGCTAAACCGGGCTAAGACGGGCTTAGGTATCGATAACTGATTCTACTAATGGCAGTAGAATCAGTTATCGATACCTAACAATACCTTCACGGATCGGACAGGGTTTTCTTTACATATTGTATATTTCTATTTACTGTTTTTTTCTTTAATGAATAGGCTTAATAAACTTGCAACGATTGTATCTATGCTTGCCATCAGGCGGGATTGCGGTCAAGCACTAGTTTATAATTATTTAAAACATACAATTATTTCATACAATTTGTGAAGTCTATGTGAGGTAATTTAATTAGGTAGTTAATCCTAACTAAAGTAACGAATAACGAAAAATAAAAATGTAATAACGTTCACTAGAGTAAAGATAATGAACAGGAAACTAAATAAATATCTATTTCAAGGGCCCACACATGTACCTATTATATTACAGTTCCAAAAACCTTATGATTTATTAAATTTATCACCTACGCAGCCAGACATTTTGCCTATAACCAAGCCTTGGTGACGTCACATAAATACACAGAAAATGTAAATCACAAAATTAAGTAAAAGATATTAAAATAAATTCTGTTCTACGAAACCGCGAAAGGTAAATTAATTTATTACCAAAACCAGCATTACACGAAAAAGGCTAGATTTTTTTTATGGTGCTAAAGAATAAGTATAGTACAAGATTAAGTATAGCAGAAATTATTTTGAATGCGATAGCATTTGAAATAATTTCACTCGCGAATGAGTTGACAACGAAAATATGCGGTCTACGTAACATTACATACATAATAAGCAATAATTACATCGGTGACGTTAAAACGCACCTTTGTACTCAAATCTTAATATCTTATATTCTTATTCTTATCTATATATTCTTATGTATTTTAGTACGTGTAAATAAGTAATAAAATAAATATACGTCACAACAGTTACTAATCACAGTAGTTAGTTAACTTTAAGCAACTTTTATGAGTCATCATCATCATCATTTCAGTCGAAAAACGTCCACTGCTGGACATAGGCCTCCCCAAGGTTCTCCACGACGACTGGTCCTGCGTCTCTCGCATCCAGCAGATTCCCGCGACTTTCACCAGGTCGCCGGTCCACCTTGTCGGGGGCCTACCCACGCTGCTTCTACCGGTGCGTGGTCGCCACTCGAGAAATCGTCGGCCCCATAGGGCATCGATCCTACGGGCAATGTGCCCGGCCCACTGCCACTTTAGTGTTGCAATTCTTCGGGCCCTTTGAGTGACCTTGAGCCTTCTTATAAGACCCATTGTTAGCGAACACGTCTCAATTCCATACGTCATCACTGGCAACACAAACTGGTCGAAGACTTTTGTCTTGAGACACTGCGGTATTACTTACTTTATTACTTTTATGAGTAAAGGGGTTTATTTCTAAGTTAAAACGCATTTATTCTAGTAATAATTTAATATCTTCCATAATTTAATATCTTATACAGAGTATTTGGGAAAACCATCAACCATGCAGAACTATATTACTAATATCATATACCTACAACAATTTCTGTTCTATGACTTTTTCAAAATATAAGATTTACCAAAAACAAATCTTTAAAATTTCTTTATTCCGTTGAATTTCGTACTAGATACAGCAATTTGTTTAGGTAAACAGATGAAATCTTCGAGTACAGTTCATAAAAGAAAATTGAATATTACAATTCGTTGATATGAATTAATATATTTTAGTATTAAAGTGTAATATATTAAACTTTAATCTTCTTCTTCTTCTTCTACCAAAAAAGCCTTTTCCCGTTACACGGAGTCGGCTTTCCCGGTGTTGAGGCACCACTTATTACGCTGGTATGCGTATTGCTTATGATAATAGTAATATGGCTCGGAGAAGTTGTTAATGTTTTATTTATAACCTTGTATGAAGAAAAGTGAAAAATATGTAAGAAATTTATCGATTAAAATATAATTCTATCAGTTTCTGATACATATACGAAAACAGTCAACAAAACAAAATAGTGCAACACAGCAGATTCTCAAAACGATGCTACTAATGGAATGACCGAAGCTAAACAGTTTGTTGTAAGACCTAAGAGAACCAGTTGCGAACGAAGCAAAAGCGAAGATAAGCGAGAAATGGTCCCGTTTGTGGTAGACTTCAAATGCCATTTCCTCGTAAATACGTTTTGTCTGTTATCGCAACAAACCGAGACCGGCTTGCGTCTTGAATTATGCAAAAGTTCAGTTCTCTAGTTTGAAGTAATCTGCCTTTTATTTGAATGTTAAAAAATACAATCTTAATATTGCTACTTTAGTTTTAAACCGTTTAAACTGACGTTCTCTGTGATTGTAGTTTTCTTATTTCGTGCTTTATTGCTTGTCACGTTTTGTGTGGAATTTAAAGTAAAGTTTATGAAATTACACAATAAGTAGCAATGTGCATTTAGATTGTAATACTGTCGAATAAAATTCAGGATTTATGTTGGTTGTATTATAGTTGGAGTATAAAGTCGGCCATCTTAGCTATTCTAATAAAGTAAACACCATCTGCAAGTGATTCCACGATATTCAAGTTAATGGTAACCGTGTCTGAACATCAGTCATATTTTCATTTTGAAAATCTTTTTCGAGAAAATCTTTTGACATATTATTAAAATATCTTCCACAGATCAGATTAAGAGAAAAAAAACAAACTCATTGCTCTCTTAGAAGCAGTTTACGAAGAGATACGTAACGATTAAATGACACCAAAATTGGTAGTAAAATGAAGCATAGTCCATATATTTCAAGTCTCTGCTCACTAAGCGAGCAGCTGAACGCGTTTCTCATTACCTAACTTTTCGAAAAAATTACATGAATTACCATAAAGTGCCTTATGAGCATTTACAGGCTTTATATATGTAGTCAACTTTAATTTAGTTTTTTTATTTATTTAAGAGAAGCTTACTCTGAATTTGTAAGTCAAAATTGATACACATAGTAATGGAATTATTTTCTTCTTTCTTAGTTAGAAAAACGAAGTTTATTTTGGAAGTCTCTGTAGGTAGGCATATTTTTATGAACCTGGAAATATTTAGCTAAAGTATTCTCAAAATTGCATTAGATGACAGTAACCTAATCTAGTGTTCGTAGAAACAGTTACTTAACAAACATTTTTCTTCTAGCTATCGGGTTAAGCTAAGCCGAAAAAATTTTGTCAACCAGAATATCATTTGATAAAGTTTTATCAAGTTATACGATTCTAAAACTTTACAAAGCAAAGACAAATTCATTAGCTGTAAGTAGCTATATCATATGTGTCATTCCCACAGTAACAATTAATGTCATAAAGCGGTAATTTTCAAAAAATTTACTATAAATTAACTTACCAAAGAAACGACTGAAACTTACACAGCGAGGTTTTATTAGGGTCGAACGTTCAATTTATATTATTATTTACGAAACATCAATAGAAGGTATATTTATGTTCAATGCATATTTATGCTCAATGATATCAAAGCTTGTAATTAATAAATATTAATTTATCCTTACATTATAAACTCGGATAGAAGAATATAATTAGCAATTACCTCCCAAAACGTGTATATCGTAATATTAACATATTCAAATGTTAACATATTTATGTTTAACTCCTTACACCCTTATAGCGGAGGAAGCAAATGAGGGGTAACCCTATCCCACTCTGGCTTGCAGCCAATATTGTTCAGTGGAGTACTTAATTTATATAACGAAATACAGGAAAATTATTTTCATTTGAATTTTCGATGCATTATTGTGATTTACAATTGGAATTTTCTTATTTAATGTAATGGGTTTCACCGGTTTAATCACTGTTTGTTTGTCTGCAATGCTATAGAAAATTAATGTAATTGCTGTTTTAAATGTAGATTAAAATGCAGCTAATGACTTTGATGGAGATTAAAATGCGACAGTTTTATTATGAAATTGTACCACAGTCTAGAAAGAGATAATCGGAATGCAATAATTCTTTAGCTTTATCATGCAGTACTTATAACAATTAAGAGTTGACACCCAAAAATATCGGAAAAAGTTTGTAATAATGAATCCATTCAAAGTACATTCTAATAAATTACTAATCTGCGAATATATTATTCGGTGATTTGATATGATGAAAGATGTAAAACACAAAACAAATCTAGGTAATTAGGTAGATATTTTTCAAACTCACTGATTTCAGACTTAGGGATTCGCAAAATAAAATAACTTAATATTAGAGGGTCATGACATTTTGCTTTTAATTTCGTTTGCAGTGAATTTCTACAAGACGGTTGTAAATTATATTATTTGAGATCTTTTATATCAACAAAGCTCGAAATTAAAATTATGTAAACATCTTCCAGGCATCATTTATATGGAGAAACTGACTTAAATACTGCAGAAATTTAGGTATTGATCGGTAATTTTTAAGTTTTATTGCTCATTCTTCACATTCTCCCTCTTTTCTATTTATTTTCCTATATCTCTGGCTCTCTTTTTACTTGTGATATTTTTCTTATTCTAATGCCCAAAGGTTGGGTTTTCCTCTTTGAATTTATTATATATGTCGGAGACAGCGACGGCAGAGCGGTAGGATCGACATCATCTTGGTGTGGTGGTACAGGTTCCGTTTCGTAGGTGAGTTTTTTAATTGAAGCACGACGTGTAGATATACCCTCCAATCTTCATAATAACAATTTGAATAGGCAAACCGACAGTTTCGGTTCGGAGGAGTGCCTTGGTCTGCGTCTCGATGCAAAGTCACCGTTCGACGAACCTTACTTTCCAAAGCGACTCTGTCCATGTGCCGCCATCACAAAATAACGTCACAAGCGTTCGCCCCTCTACTACGTAAATCAAATCAGCAACTTCTATTAAAATTAATCGACGATCTCCGACACGGCCAGCCTGACGAGTTGCACGTCCTCGTGCATCTTCATCATCATCATCATCCCAGCGCCAATCCCAGTCGCATCCGAAGCTCCCTCAGCCCCGGAGTCCGGGATCCCCTTCACCAACCGATTCCGGCCAAACTTCGATATTTCCCGTTGCACGTCCTCGTGCGTGTCTGTAACAAATTTAAAAAAAAAACACAGAAAACCGACTTTGAAGCATTTTTGAGAGCTCGGCCAACCTGACCGTCACACGTCACGTTTAATTACATTGACTATTAGAAAACCAAACAAGCTTAATCATTTTAACAACTTGAACACAAAAGCTTCCTTCAAGCCTCATAATTATCAAATTTCAAAAAGAAAAAAAGGTTTCTCCAAGCCTCATAATTATCAAATCAAAATCATAATCATCAAAAAGAAAACACATCATCGCCCGCTACCACAGTAGCTAGTGACAACTCATAGTTGACACCCATATCGTCATCACCTCTTGTGATACGACCAACTCTAGAGTCCACGACTCCCAGGTCAACACATGACCGTACAACTAATAGTCTCCTCCGAGACCCAGGTCCCCGCCACATCACTAGCTGCCCATCGCCCCCTGAACAACTCCTCACTGAGTTGCAGTTACGACTACAGACTAGTGCATGCAGTGCGACCATATCTACCAGAGTCCCCGCCACATCACTAGCTGCCCATCGCGCCCTGAACAACTCCTCACTGAGTTGCAGTTACGACTACAGCCTAGTGCATGCAGTGCGACCATACCTACTAGTGTCCCCGCCACACCACTAGCTGCCCATCGCGCTCTGAACAACCCCTCACTGGGTTGCAGTTACGACTACAGACTAGTGCGTGCAGCGCGACCATATCTACCAGAGTCCCCGCCACATCACTAGCTGCCCATCGCGCCCTGAACAACTCCTCACTGAGTTGCAGTTACGACTACAGCCTAGTGCATGCAGTGCGACCATACCTACTAGTGTCCCCGCCACACCACTAGCTGCCCATCGCGCTCTGAACAACCCCTCACTGGGTTGCAGTTACGACTACAGACTAGTGCGTGCAGCGCGACCACATAGCCATGATACGTGTTCTATTTGCTGGCGGAGGCACCCTCCTCACCATCTTCTACATGAATGAAAATCTAACTCAACAGACATTACTTGGAAAAATCTTTCGTACCTATGCGATCGTGGGGTACTTATAAGTTCTGTTTCCAATCAACGATTTCAATAGGTAACGATCGTCATTATCGCCATCAAACAACTCACCAATATTAAATTTCCTTACTTTAGCTCACTTCTATCAAATTTAGATTTTTCGTAAATAGCACTCATTTCTATGTTCGTTGCCGCTTGTTCTCTTGAGAAGATTTAATAGTCTAGCCAGACATACTATCAGAAGCTCAAGTGAGTTCGTTAACTGTTAACTTTAGTTTTAGTTTACTTTAGTTAACTTTAGTTTTGAAATAATCAAAGACAAACCAGACCATGGAGTTTCTTGCAAGTTCTTCTCCATAGAGATCTACGCTTTGGAACATGCAATTTAGCTTCACTTTTCTTGGACTGACCGACATTAACCATTCCAAAGCACCAACGGATGGTTAATTTGAATTAAACAATTTTGTTTTTGATTTTGGACATCATAATATTAAAACCCGAATTTAAAATTTCTCAGCCCATTATTACAAACAATAATCGGGTAGTACAAGAAATAAAATTTGCAAAAATAACTTTTATTAGCATGTCGCAAAGAAATGGTTCAGTACACAACGCTGGCACTACCCATACCCTGTATACGTACTATCGCGTGTGTACGTATACCAGTGAAATTACAGAGTGCTTGACAAGAGAACATTCGGCCACGGAATCAAAATAAAAATAGTACGACTAACCGGATTGTGGCAATTTCTCGCAAACATCTGCCACTTGGCAGTTGTCAACCGTTGCACACCAGGAATTTGGGAGCTCTCATAAAACCCCATTACGTTACCACAAACGTTTTGGTTATTTTGACATCTTCTCATCGCCTGCAGAGTAGAGGCACAAGTCTTGAAACCTTGGGCGTTCCGCAAAGCGCACGCAGCTCTGCCTCTCATGCCATTGATGTGATTCACCAAGCAGCTAGAAGCGCGCTACGCAAGCGCACTTTGCACGCTCCGCAAGCTCATCTTGCGCGCTCCGCAAGCGCACCTCCCGCGCTCTGCAAGCACACCTTGCATGTTCCGCAAGCGCACCTCGCTCGGCAAGCAGCAGCCAGCACTATCGCGACAGCGTTGGTCCAGCCGCACGTGCACGCCTGCAGCGGACTCCTGCAGCGCACTCCTGGAGCGCACTATCACGCGGAACGGTCTCTTCTGCGTCAGCAATTGAGCGCACCTCGTAACGTGACGTTCACTTCCAGCCTCACTGCCAGTACATCCAGCATTTACAGAAAGTCATACAAAGGCAACGAACAACTACCACACAAGTAATCACACAAGTACTATAAAAATATTGGCAGAAAGTGACTGTTATTCTGTTCCTTGATTTATAATGACATTGTGAGCAGTGTAGTTCTTTATCCAACTTCTGATGTCGGAGACAGCGACGGCAGAGCGGTAGGATCGACATCATCTTGGTGTGGTGGTACAGGTTCCGTTTCGTAGGTGAGTTTTTTTAATTGAAGCACGACGTGTAGATATACCCTCCAATCTTCATAATAACAATTTGAATAGGCAAACCGACAGTTTCGGTTCGGAGGAGTGCCTTGGTCTGCGTCTCGATGCAAAGTCACCGTTCGACGAACCTTACTTTCCAAAGCGACTCTGTCCATGTGCCGCCATCACAAAATAACGTCACAAGCGTTCACCCCTCTACTACGTAAATCAAATCAGCAACTTCTATTAAAATTAATCGACGATCTCCGACATATAAATATTATGACGTTGCTCAAAATTTTCATGAATAGAATTTTTCAGCATTATTATGAAAATATTAATTCCGAATAACAGAATTACAGTGCTAAAATTTTAATTAAACGCTATACTTGATCTTAGTAGCAGTTATGTATATACCTACTATAATATCTCACGAGGTCACTTTAATAATGTTTGGCCGAGCCCGTCCCTTGGCCTACAAATATTTTAGGAATCAAGCATTTGCTGATATTGACCTTTACCTACACCACCCTGAATAGTCATAACACACGGAATAAATAGACAAAATAACTAGGAATACGTTTTGTACTCATTGAGTTTACTTTTCATCAGATGAATCTGGTTTGAGTTTTATTTTGAATATCTGATGAAAAGATGTAAAATGTCATCTTCTTCGTCCATTGTTGGACAGAGGCCTTTCCCAAGGCTTTAATTCCATTGGGGGGCATTGCCAAAATCCCCACGCTTGGCAGGCGGGCTGGGGATCGCAGAGATCGCAAATGATCATGTGATGCAGAAAAATTAGGCAAATGTCGTGAGGGAAGTTTTGTAATATAAGCGTAGGGGAAGGTCAAAGAAACTATGGAAGGATTCTGTGAAAGATGATATTATGATTAAAAAAACTTTTCCCACAAAAAAAATAGACACCGACTTCAAAAAACACGTGGTGGTCGGTGTCTCGAGGTTTCTGTGTTTAGCTCGCCACCGACTTCTAGAGCTATGACAAAAGTAAAATTATTTTTTCCTTTTAAGTGTTTTTTTTTTGAAGTCGGTTTCTATTTTTATTTAATAAAAAAAATTATTTCATGCTTTTCAGTGGCTTAGTCGTAATCCGAAAATTATTTTTTCACCTCATAACAACAGTGGCAGCCATAACCCATGTTAGAATATTATTCTCATCAATACGAAAATATCCCCTATCTCAAAAACTACTGAACCAGTTTTGATGAAAATTCAATATTCCCCAGGTTGAACAATACCTAGTACAATTAAAAAAAGGATTGCTTAAATCGGACTTGTAGTTCTGGAAATATACACCCATAGACATAAAAACATACATACACTTTTGAAATTTGGTTGTAGTTCTGGAAATATTACATACATACGGAGCGAAATGATGATCCTTTTTTTGAAGTTGTTTGAAAAGGGGCTGATTACCGAGATGATCACTAATAGAGAGGCAGTAAACACCAACGCAAATATAAAGTTTTTACAAAAAAATAGAAACCGACTTAAAAAAAAGCACTTAAAAGGAGAAAATAATTTTACTTTTGTCATGGCTCTGGAAGTCAGTGTCTCGAGGTTTCTGTTGTTTAGCTCACTCGCTCGATAATAATAATAAATTTTAATTTATTCGAGTATCAGTGACTCATTTTGTTAGTAACAATTTTAAACTTATTTCTATGTTAGCTTATTAAATTCTACAACACATAAATAGGTACTTAAAACAATATATAGTACGAGTAAAGTACCCGACAGTACGGGTTTCGCCGCAATCGGTCAACTGGGGACCTACTAGTGTATGCCACTCACTTGTGGGGCGAGGCACTCGAGAGGAATGGGGAAGCAATTGCTGTCTCCCTTGATGTCTCGAAGGCCTTCGACCGGGTATGGCACGCTGGCCTTTTGAGTAAGCTTCCAGCGTACGGCATTTCCCCTAGCCTGACTGGCTGGGTAAAAGACTTCCTGACTGAACGGTCCCTCCGAGTTGTTGTCGACGGATGCTCATCTGAGCCCATGTCGACTAATGCCGGTGTTCCTCAGGGGTCTGTTCTCTCTGCAACTCTGTTTCTGCTGCATATTAACGATCTGCTGATGCCCGGTATCTATGGGTATGCAGATGACAGCACAGTTGTGGAGAGATACCTGCCGGATGCTCGGGCTAGTAGGGAATCAATCCGGTCCGAAAGAGAGGCCATGGTAGAGCGAACGAGTGTTGCACTTCAGGCAGTCTCCGAATGGGGCAATGCCAATCTTGTAGCATTCAATGCCGCCAAAACGCAGGCGTGTCTTTTCACCGCCAAAAGGAGCCCGTTCACCTTGGCTCCTACTTTTCGGAATGTATCCTTGGAGTGTACCGACCGCCTTCAGCTTTTGGGTATTGAGATTTCCTCGAACCTAAACTTTGGGCGGTTCATTGAGTCCAAGGCCAAGGTGGCTGCCAGAAAACTTGGTGTAATTGCAAAGGTCCGGCAGTACTTCACACCAGGGCAGCTTCTAATGTTGTACAAAGCACAGGTCCGTTCGTGTGTGGAGTACTGCAGCCACATTTGGGCTGGTGCTGCTAAGTGTCACCTGGCCACTTTGGATTCAGTGGAGAGGCGTGCGAAGAGGCTGATTGGTGACCCTGATTTAACTCGAGTCGGTGTCCAAAGCCCAGGCGTAGAGTAGCCAGCCTTTCGGTGTCCTATAGGATACATTCTGGGGAGTGTGCGAGGGAATTGCACGATTTAATTCCCCCATCTCCGTTCCACCATCGGACGACCCGTCGTACGGCGAGTTTCCACCCTTATGTTGTTAACACCTCTACGATCCGGACGAAGCGTTTCGCCTCCTCCTTTATACCGCGTACATCGAGGGACTGGAACAATCTGCCGGCGGCAGTGTTTCCGTCGGACTACAATTTGAGTGTCTTCAAGGCTAGAGTGAATAGGCTCTTAATAAACTAGTGCGCTTTACCATCAACGATTGCGTCACTGCTTACCATCAGGCAGGATTGCGGTCAAGCGCTGGTTTATACTTTAATAAAAAAAATAAAAATATAAATACAAAAACAGCACACACAAAACAATACAAATGCAAAACATTACACATATAAAACAGTACAAATACAAAGCATAACATATACAAGATCAAAATCAAAATCAAAGCATTTATTTCAAATAAACCAGTTACAGGCACTTTTGAATTGTCAGAAGGTCGGTCAGTCAGTAAGGTGAAGCTAGTCGCCCATTCCAAAGAGTAGGTACATATGGAGAAGAACCGGCAAGAAACTCCATGGACACTCTTTTCAATTATCAACCTATTGATACAAATATTTGATTAAATCATTCATATTGAAATCAACCGTGTGAGAACGATGCAGAAATGCAAAATGGAAAGCACAAAAAAAGCAACAATTGAAAAATTAAAATAACCCAACAAATAGATGCTTTACAGCAAGTACCTTGTGCTCACACGTGTGCCATACAATTATACAATTCTAAATTGAACCTACACAATGCAAAGATAGTTTTGTCCAATGTTCAGCAGCTCCAACTCCCGAATACTAAGTTTAGCTCCTGTGTAGCTGTATCAGTGCCGAACACCCCTGTCAGCGATGCAATTCCGTAACGTTCAATATGCTTGGCTACACAGTGTGTAATACTGGCTTTGAGTAAAAACATAAACAATTACAAATTAAAACTCCAAGAGGAAAAATTAAAGAATATTCAGTGTATAGAAATCGGATGCTTGATGAAAATGCTTTCTGTCACAGCTTACTAGTTACTAGCATTAAAATTTAATGAAAGATTTGAATTTATTAGGCTCAGATCTTGAACCACCGCCGGAAGTCTATTGTAAAAATGTATACATTGGCATCTGAAAAAGCCACATATTTTCTTGAGCCTTGTTGTTCAATCAACAGTTTACAGCTGAAAATGGCCATTCGTATCGTACGAGGATACCGGTACTGTATCATTTGAGGCGGCAACTCTCCTTTCACGCTTCCCACCGCTGGACATCTTGGCGGATATGGACGCGAGGGTTTATAGTCGAATCCGTGCCATTTGCCAAAGTGGCGATGGTTTGTCAGGAATCGCTGTTGTTCGGCTCAGGCGGCAGGAACGGCGACAACCGTTCGAGCGGTGGCGTGAGCGGCTGCAGCAGCCACAATATTCACATAAGCGCGTTGTTGAAGCCGTTCTACCTTATTTTGAAGCCTGGATGAAAAAAAAAAGAGCGAATCTCTTATAGACTGACCCAGGTGCTAAGCGGTCATGGTTATTTTGGTGAGTACCTTAACAGGATTGGGCGTGAGACCACAGCAAATTGCCACCACTGTGGAAGTAACCTCGACTCTGCACAACACACGCTCAAGGAATGCCCTGCGTGGGCTTCAGAGTGGCAGGTTTTGGTCGACAGGATCGGGCGAGATCTTTCTCTACCAGCAGTAGTGGGTGCTATGCTGTTGGATCGAGAAAACTGGAGACAAGTCGCCTCCTTCTGTGAAACTGTGATGGTCGAGAAGGAGGCTGCCGAGCGGTATCGTGAGAGAGCCGATCCCGCTCGGAGAAGAAGGCGTGGAGGACGCAACTGCCTTGACGCCTAGCAAGCGGAAACCCCTACTGCATCATTTAAGACAGGCAGGAACTGGAGGTCGCGGGCGATTAGAGCGGGGACTCAGCCGGCCCACTGAGCGACTTCAGGGAAGGCGGCGCACAGTGGTCATGTGTCGTCTTACATAGTTGGGTTGGGGGAGACCCCTTTACAGCCTCCCCAGAGATGTACCCTAACAGGCGTTGCACGGAAGGGGCTCCGGATTGGTCTTTTGAGAGGTAACGGTGCCCCTGCTATGTGTGGTGACACCGGGGTGGTTTTAGTGAGGTAAGAATCCCACACTCCCTGGTCCTATCCCCAAGGACCAGGGGCCTTTAGGTTTTCCCCCGATAACAAAAAAAAAAAGGTGCAATAAATTTGTGCCTGTTTCTAATATTTATTTTATGGACATCACTGTATTTTTTAAACAATTTTATATTTTTATGAGCATACAAAAGATTTTCATAAATATATTGAGACGGCCAGTATATTAATCTCTTTAAATATTTCTCTGAGAGAGTATCTCGGACTTAATTTATAAATTGCACGAACAGCTCCTTTCTGCAAAACAAATATTGTTTGAATCTCAGCGGCATTTCCCCACAACAGAACACCGTACGACATTACGTTATGGAAATAGCCAAAGTACACTAAACGGGCCGTCTCAATATCAGTCAAATTACGAATTGTCCTAAGTGTGTATGCAGTAGAACTTAGTTTTTTTGTCAGTTTTTCTATATATGGACCCCATTGAAGCTTAACATCCAGAGTTATACCCAAAAACACTGTGCTGTCTTTAGATGTGAATTCTTCGCCCTTTAGGTTAACCAGCCTTTGGGTTAACCACACACGAGCGGCTTATAGTGCCCTCCGTATCCAATACAATAATGCGTTCAGAGCGGTGTTGGGGTTGTCCCGTTCTTGCAGTGCCTCGGGCATGTTTGCGGAAGCGCGCACCGACTGTTTCCACACCACCATGCGCAAGCTGTGCGCGTCCTTGGTGCGCAGGGTGCGGGACAGCTCCCAATACAGTTCTGTCGATGATTGCCGAGAGGATTGACTGTCCGTATATTCGACAGTGTTGTAGCAGGCACGTGGCCAGCTGCGTCCGGTAACGATTGCACATGATTATGACGTGCACTTGTTTATTAATTTATTTGAGTTTATTGATTAATTTATAGTAGGTAAATTATTTATGACATGTGATTTTTTTTTTATTTTTATGATTTTTAATTTTATTATATTATTTTATTTATTTGTATTTGATTGTTAATTTTTATTTTATTCAAATTTCTCTCTTTGTTAAAGTGTATGGATCTAAGATATCTGAAATAAATGAATTTTAATTTAATTTTAATTTAATTTTAAGTATTCTATATATATATGCATATAAACGTGAAAGACCTTTTGAATTTTCCACGTACATTGAAGGACTGGAAGAATAATTTACCTGCGGCGGTGTTTCCGTTTGAATACAATTTAAATGTCTTCAAGGCTACAGTGAATAAGCTCTCAATAAACTAGCGCCCTGTACCATCAACGATTGCATCACTTTTTACCATCAGGCGGAATCCCGGTCAAAACTTGATGTGCCTGCGTGATTGATGCACTCGGACTGATCACTCTGACCGGTCTGTTCTCTGGTAGATTTGTGAATTTGTTAAAAGAAATTGTCTTTTGACTACGAAAGGGCGGCCCTGCGAGGTCAGTGTTTGCGAGGGCTGCGCCCTGATTGCAAGGAGCCCCTTGCCCCGAACGCGACTGCGCAGCACTGTCACGCCAATGTGTGACAGTTTAACGTGTCAATACTTGTGTAAATAGTGAAAAATTGGTTTTGTATTTTATATTTTTATGTGTTTGTTTTTAGTGTGTATGTTATAAGTATGTAAGTGCTCATCGTTTTTATGATAGATAACGGCAATAATAGTGATGCCGGAAACAGCGCCAGTCACCACTTCGCACGATTCCCAATTAGGGAGATGCTCGTATTGCTCACAGGCACGTTTTTTTAAAGGCGAACGGGGGCTAAGGATACATTATGGTAAGATCCACAAAATACATAGTGTATCACCTTGCCCCCCAGCTACACCCCCAACATCAACACCTCCAGAACAAACCTTGTGGCAAAGACTAGCAAAATACAAAAAACTCTACCCCGGTTTTAAAGAGAGTTCCCCGGGGCGCTAGACAGTCTGTTGCATAAAATTTGTCGCGATGTCTCCGTCTTGTGACCCGGGAGAATTCGCTAAGTGCCTGGGAGCAATTACTCACCTTCCCTTATAGAATTCTACATGTTCAAAAAAATTTGGCAAACAAAAAAACATTAACAAATCAAATTAAAGACAACTGCAACAATTCGACCCTATATTTAGATCCAAAATTAACTCCATTTAATAATCATTCACAAAAAGGCTTCTGTTCACATGTAGAATCTAAATTAAGTGAAGGTGACATCAGAGGAGCCGCTAGGATATTATTTAGCTGCGATGTGGTGGCGCCATACTCTACCGAAACATTTACAGCTCTAAAGAGTAAACACCCGGCGCCTGTGGATGATCTCACTTTCCCCGACCCCCCTAACACAACCATCCTAAATTCAACCTTTTTAAATATTTCGGCCCACCAGTTAATTGCAGCCGTAAGTTCTTTTCGAAGTGGTTCCGCCGGCTGCCTCGACGGTTTGACTCCACAACATCTCAAAGATTTGCTGAGTCCAGGCGCCGGAGAAGCTGGTGAATTACTTATGAAGGAGCTTGCGGCCCTTATTAACCTCATGCTCACCGGCGGTGTGAACGAGGCCGTCCTGAATGTCTTGTACGGGGCCAACCTGTGTGCCCTGCGCAAGAAGGACGGCGGCATTCGTCCCATCGCCGTTGGGTGTACATACAGGCGTACGGCAGCCAAAATATGTTGTAAGATTTATAACGAAAAACTTACAGCTAAGTTTTAGCCCCTGCAGCTCGGTTTCGGTACGAAAGGGGGCTGTGAGGCTGCCGTTCATGCCTTTTCCACTTTTTTTAAATTCAAACAAAGGTGAGATTATCCTCAAGGTTGACGTGAAGAATGCCTTCAATTCTGTCAACATTCTGTCACAACTTTGTTGACTGAAGTCAAAAAGGAATTACCCGAAATTTATAGCTTTTTGTGGCAATGTTACAGACACCCTTCCAAATTATTATATAAAGACAATGTTTTGGAATATGCAGTAGGATGTCAACAAGGTGACCCTCTTGGGCCAGTCCTTTTCAGTTTGGCTATTCATCCCATTATCCAGAAACTAAATTCAAAATTTAACGTTTGGTACTTAGACGATGGGACTTTAGGAGGTGATGTAGACACCATTTTAAAGGACCTACAGCTTCTTAAACAGGAATTTAAATCGATTGGCCTGGACCTTAATCTCTCAAAATGTTAAATTTACCTCTCTGACATTCTGACATCACCCTACAGACAACTGACCATAGAAAAGTTTAATGCAATAGCCCCAAACATAAAAATTAAGATTAAAGCTCACTACACCTCCTTGGGTCCCCAATTTTGGAAGATAGTTTTTCTTCTTTCATCGAACAAAAAATTCAAAATTTTAACGACATTTCGGACAGACTCTGTAAAATTAATTTGCATTCGGCTTTCACCCATATTAGATACTGTTGTTTTGGCCCAAATTTTATATATTATCTACACTCTTCCCCTTTATGGAAGCAGCCACAACTTTTGGACAAAATTGACCAAATTATTCGCAACACACTAACAACCATTTTAAATGTGGCCTTGGACGATCGAGCGTGGATGCAAGCCACACTTCCCATCCGCTTAGGTGGCCTCGGCGTCCGTAAAATTACCAGTATTAGCTTACCGGCGTTCCTGTCCTATGTCCACAGCACTGAAGAGTTAACCGGGAAGATTTTAGCCTCATCCCTGGTCGACTCTGAAGTGCCGTGCTCGACCGACGCGGTGAACGCCTGGAAAATGACTTGCCCAGACACGAATCTGCCCGTGAACCCATCTTCCCAGAGGCAGTGGGATGAGCCGCTCTGCAGGTTGGTGCGGAATAATCTTATTAATACGTCCACCAATACTGTTGAGCGTGCCCGCCTACTGGCTGTTGGTAAATGGGTATCGGGCCTCTGGCTTCAGGCGTTACCGTCACCCAACATAGGAACTATGCTGGGTGACGCCACTTTCCGGCTCGCTACTTGTCTGCGTCTGGGCGCCCCTTGTGTTGCTCCGCATCGCTGCCAATGCGGTGAAGGTGTTGACTGCTTCGGACACCATGGCTTATCCTGCAGTAAAAGCGCAGGTCGGATAGCACGGCACGCCAGCATTAACGATATTATCCGCCGTGCTCTTGTCACCGCCGGCGTGCCAGCTGTTTTAGAACCTCACGGCTTGACACGCGACGATGGGAAGAGACCAGACGGAATTACTGTAATGCCTTGGAAGGTAGGTAGGCCTTTGGTATGGGATGCAACGTGTGTCGACACCCTTGCGCCATCCCATCTTCCAAATACGGTGAGTTGTGCTGCAGCGGCTGCTGCAAGTGCGGAAAACCTCAAACGGCGGAAATACTCCAATCTCATTGGGACCTATATGTTCGAGCCGTTTGGGGTTGAAACACTAGGGCCATGGGGTCCGAGTGCACATCTGTTATTCCAGGATATCGCCAAACGTCTAATCGACTGTTCACGTGACCAGAGGGCTGGGCTATTTTTTGGCCAAAGAATCAGCATCGCCATACAACGTGGCAATGCTGCCAGCCTTTTGGGCACGTTTCCTGTTGACAGCGATGCGGATGAATTTTTTGATGCCCTCTAGTTATTTCCATTCCTCTTTTATACATATACTTGTACATATTTTTTTTTACTTATTAAATTTATAAGTTAATCTGTATTAAGATAAATTTGTAATAATAATATTTCAAACCTTAATAAAAAGTTTAAAACTGTATTATTTGTTGCGATTTCGTCGACTGCTTCAACAATATTGCATTGACATGTGCGTTAAAATCGAAACGGAGCACCTGACTTTCATTCGCTGGAATCACGCTAAATTGCGTTCGGAAGAGTATATTCATTTACTTGATGCAATTATCACAGAAAGAGATTCAGAAAAAGTTGGCCGATTGACTATTTTACCGGCGACATACACAGGTAGCCCGCGTCATTTGCATGAATATGTGCAAGTTTCAATGACATATGTTCGTCATTATGGTCATTCATATCTATTCATTACATTTACATGTAATCTGAAATGGATAGAAATTATTCAATTGCTGCTTCCCCGACAAACATTAAGTGATCGACACGACATCACCGCACGTGTTTGCAGGCAAAAAAATTCGGTCACTAATGAATTACATTGTTAAGCAACACGTCTTTGGGAACACTCGATGCTGGATGTATTCAATCGAATGGAAAAAACGAGGCCTACCGCATGCTCACATTCTAATTTGGTTAGTCGTAAGAATTCGGCCAGATCAAATAGATGACATTATATGTGCGGAGATTCCTGCTCCTGAAACCGATCCAGACCTAAATGATGTTGTAATCACGAATATGATTCATGAACCGTGTGGCACTATCAACCGCCAATCACCGTGCATGGTCCGGTGGAACTGGGATGACATTCCTCATGTCATTGATTTTGGCCAAAGTACGTGCGAGATCCGAAATTGCAGTAGCAATTGCTTCTTCTGGAATAGCGGCCACATTTTTAGACGGATGCCGTACGACTAACTCAGCATTAAAATTGCCATTAAACCATCAAACTACTGAACAACCGACATGTAACATTTCTAAACACTCCCCAATGGCCAAAGTTTTAGTAGCATCAAAAATTATCATATGGGACGAATGCACAATGGCGCACAAACGCGCGTTGGAAGCACTAACCTGAACATTAAAAGATCTGCGCAATGACTCGATGTTGGTGATGGATGATGGAGTGCGCTCATACGCTCGAATCTGTGTATACGTATTTCTTTTTGCTCCGTAATAATAATATTTTTTTGTGGTAATAAGTAAAGTTTGGACCTTGGAAACTTATATATGCGTTGACTGTGACTATAACTTTAATTGTTTTAAAAATACGATTATAACAAGCAGTGATCATCAAATAATTTAAAGAAAACAAGTTATAAAATATAAAAGTGTCAGGTCATTGTAGGTGATTGTGTATTTGATCCAACAACAATATTATCACACCGTCATTAATTTTGAAATTGCCGCCCGTCTGACATAGGGTACAAAAAATTTAACATTTGTACTCGAAGCGCACTTAGCGACGGCAGTTAAGGCGATACTCAACAAAAGTGGCCAAGAGGCGTGGCTTCAAATCCGACCCACGACGCACTCTTTTTGTGATTTTTAAATTTATTTGCTATTATTTTTCTTTGATTAGAAAAATCAGAATGCCGAAATGCGGAGCTTGCGGAAAGTTTTTGGCGGTGAATGATGGCATAAAATGCTCGAAATGTCCGGGATTTTATCATCGAGTCTGTGTCAACCTTGCTCCCACGGCAACATACTCGGCAAGCTGGATGTGTCCTGGATGTAAAGCGAAGGTGCCCCGGGTAGACAACTCCCAAACCCCTGTGAGGGGAACAGGGGAGTCAAGTTTACCCACTAGTCCGGCAGCAGTTGGCCTCACTGATAAACCGGAAGTAATCACAGAACCAATAAAAATAAACACAACGGATTCACAGGAATTAAGCCTGGCGATGGAAATTCGTGGTCTCCGCAGTGAGGTAAACGCCTTGCGAGATGAAATTCGTCAGTTTCGAGATGAGTTCTCAGGACTTGATGATAAGGTTAATAAGTGCTATAACCGCGTGGATGTCCTGGAATGTCGTATCAGGGAACTCGAAGAGAATACAGAGGTGACGGGTTCCCCACGTTTAATTAAACTGGAGGAAACTATAGAGGGGCTTCAGCAGCAGTTGCATGAGCGTGAACAAGAGTCGCTGCTAAACGATGTTCAATTCTCTGGTGTTACGGAGTCTAGTGGCGAAAACCCGGTACAGTTGATAAACACCCTTGCTCTCAAACTGGCGATTAAGCTCGAAGAACAGGACTTAGTTTTTGTTAAACGTGTTGGGAATACTCGACGCGACCACACCGAGGGTGAAGCACCCCGCCCTCGTGTCATCGTTGTCCGGCTAGCAAGACGTACGGTGCGTGAAAATTTGCTTAGTGCCGCACGCGTCCGCCGTAACCTCACTACTGCTGACATCGGAATGCCGGGATCGTCGCATCGCATCTACCTTAATGAGCGCCTGACAAAAACTAACAGGCAATTATTCCACGAGACTCGACAAGCTGCTAGTCGCCTGGGGTGGAAATACGCCTGGACTAAGGATGGCCGCATTCTTGCCCGTAAAGAGGAGGGAAAATCGGTTGTGCACATCCGAACGAAAACGGACATCACACGTTTTTTCATCGCTCAGTAGGTTTGTTCCTGGATAGATTAGTAATTACTGTCAACTTTTTTCATGTTCCAAGTTTGCATTGCACGATGTCACATGCGAATGTTAAGATTGCCCTATGGTTTTGTGTTTTATTTAGCTTGTTTTTGTTTAATTGTAGCATGTCGAAAAATACATGCTTTTTGTTTTTGGCTATTTTTTATTTGAATTGTAAAATGCTTTATATGTGTTTCCGTCACGTTTATACAGTTGACATCTCTAGCTATTGCTGCTTGAAATGCCAACAGTTTGGTGTACCTTTAATCAGCGCTGCCTACGGTGCCGCACCATTTTTAACTATTTTTTCAGTTCCACGTAGAATCACTCAGTTACACTACACTTTTTTTAATTACTACTATAATCATGTTTACATGCATCTTTTATTGACCTGTGCGGTTTTTTATTTAGTATATTCTCTAATATGTTTATTTATTGTTAGTACATTATCTATCCAATAATGTCTACTGCATTCCTTAAGGTTGGTTTTTGGAACGCAGGTTCTTTAGGCACGAAACATGACGAGTTTACAGCAGCATTATTAGGTTTGGGTGTCGATATTATGGCCATTAATGAGACGTGGCTGCGGACAGGCGAAGAAGGACGCGCACCCTCCATACCTGGATACAGGCTGCGACATATACCGCGTCCTTTGTCTGTTAAAAGGGGACGTGGTGGAGGTGTTGGTTTTTATGTCAAGCACGGTATTCATGTTCGAAGCCACTCGTACTCTGCTAGCCCATCGCACAACACGGTCGAGCAGATGTGGGTAACCATTAGTGTTCGCGGAACTAAACTAGCATTAGGTACCGCCTACCGTCCACCCTGGCAGGATGTTGATCTGTTCTTAGACGCTGTATCTGGTTCTTTAAATTCCCTAACGCAATGCGAGCACACGATACTTATGGGAGATTTTAATATAAACATGCTTAATAGCGCGGACTCAAAGACGGAAAAGTTGGTCTCGTTTTTGAGCTGCTTGGGTCTGAAACAACTGGTACAGTCACCCACGCATTTTACTGTGCACGGAAATTCTCTGATAGATCTCATCTGTACAAATGTCAAGCTACGCTCTTTATCAGTTGATTATATACCGGATCTGGGTGCTCATGCGATGATCTCCGGCGAATTTAGTTTAAAACGTCTGAAAATCCCATCACGAACCATAACTTATCGACCACTAAAAGACATTATTAGGGATTGTTTTGATCAGGATCTCGAGTTTCTTAACTGGAAAGCGTTAACTGAGCTTCAAGATGTCAATGCTATGGTCAATGTATTTAATTCCTACTTGCTTGCGTTGTTCGATATCCATGCACCTCTAAAAACTAGTGTTGTAAAGGAGTACTGTTACCCTTGGATTACCGAAAATGTTAGATTTATGATGCATTTGAGAAACAGGGCACATGCAGAGCATTTAAAAGATAAAGCATCAGATTCGAAAAAGCAGTATTACAAAGAATTGAAGTCGCTTGTTTCTAAGTCCTTATTTTACGAAAAGTCAGCGTATTATAAACATAAAATCAATAGTCAAATAAATGACTCCAGAGCGCTTTGGAAAAACCTTAAGTCTACCCTACTTCCAGCTAAAAATAAGGAATTACCTCTACATTTTAACGATCCTGACAAGATTTGTGACCACTTTCTGAATGTGCCGGGTGCGAATACTGTGAGTAATTCATTACTTGCAGTTTTTGAATCTACACGGAATAGTGGTTCCTCGTTTAGTTTGAGTCCTACAACGCCCGACAAAATCGCGAGCATACTGAATTCTATTAAATCTAATGCTGAAGGTTGCGATGGCCTCACAATAAATATGATTTTGTTGACACTACCTGTGACTTTAGACGCCGTGACTGCCTTAATAAATACATCTGTTACATCCTCATCTTTCCCGGAGTTATGGAAAATTGCCAAAGTGCACCCATTGCCGAAGACGCTTAATGCTTTGGAAATAAAGGACCTTAGACCCATTAGTATACTGCCGGTACTTTCTAAGGTATTAGAAAAAGTAGTTTGTGCTCAACTGGTTGAATTTTTAGAGACTAATGGAATTCTCCCCGATGTTCAATCGGGATTTAGAAAGGGCCGTAGTACAGCCACGGCTTTGTTGGACGTGACAGACAATATCTTATCGGCTCAGGATAGTGGGTTGTGCACTATTTTGGTGCTGCTTGACTTTTCGCGCGCGTTTGACTGTATTAACATTCCACTGTTATTGTCAAAGATGGCTTTTTATGGATTTAACGAAAGCACAATAAAATGGTTTGATAGCTATCTTGACAACCGTACGCAATTCGTTGCAGTGCGTCGGGCGGACGGCTCGGTAGCTTCCTCTAGAAATCGGTCTGTAGGTAGGGGTGTTCCACAGGGCTCGATACTTGGGCCAATATTGTTTATTTTGTACTGTGCCGATATTACGAAAATTATAAATAAATGCAAGTACCATATTTATGCTGATGATACACAGATATATATATCATTTAAGCCAGAGAACTACGAACAAGCGCTAAATGATCTTAATGCGGATCTTGAAAGTATAGTGCAATGGTCCAATGCCAACACGCTTACTTTGAACCCTACAAAAACCAAGTATATGCTTTTTGGAACCGAAAACCAGATAGGTAAAATTAAACCCTGTGCCAGCTGTGTGACCGTCATGGGAGAGCCTATCGAACGAGTGTGTGAAGCGCGAAATTTAGGAGTCATCATGGACACAGAACTTCGTTTTCACAAACACGTGTCTGAGTCAATCCGTAATTGCTTTTATAGGCTTAAGATATTATATAAAGCCCGTCCCTATCTTAGTGAAGAATTGCGAGTACTGCTTGTGGAGTCTTTGGTTTTATCTAAGTTGAATTATGCGGACACGATCTATGGCCAACGATTACTATCAAAAACTGAAAGAATGATCCAAAGACTTCAAAATGCTTGTGCACGCTTTTGTTTTAAAGTTCCCTTTAGGGGACATATTACGCCTTTTCTCAATGACCACAACATTTTGAAAATGAAGGCTAGACGTAAACTTCACTTGGCGACGTTACTATTTGGAGTTATTAAGTCTCACTCCCCTTCCTACTTGTATGATAAGTTAGCGTGGACAAGCAGGCACAGAATTGGTGAGGGGAGAAAATGTTCTCAGCAACTTTCCGTCCCACAGCACAAGTCGGCGGCTTTTAGAGGCAGTTTTCGGTATGCAGCGTCTAAATGCTGGAACAATATCCCTCCTCCCATAAAGTATTGTAAAAGTTCCTCGACTTTCAAATTGAAATTAAAAGATTATCTTTTAAGTCATCAAAAAGAGTTTGAAGATTTCCAAGCAGACGTATCTGCCATATAAGCCATTTTATTTTATTTTCTGTGATTGGTGAGAGGGGGTATTTTCTGTTTTCCGGATTTATTTATTTAATTTTAATGTTTTTAGGTATTTATTTATTTATTTATAATTGAATAAACTTATTTTTTATTTTTGATTAATTACAATATATTTAACATGTATACATACACACACACACACACTTATGCATGTCACAACATTTTTATGTGATTCTGTTTAAGTTTTTCTATCATTTGGATTACTGTTATTATATCGTTTATATTACTGTATTTTTTGTAATTCTAGCGTATGGCACTCGTGGGTTGCAGCTGAAAATCAGCGTCAGATGGTACACTCCGTGTTGTCATCTGACATTATGCTGAGCTGAGGCCCTTTTGGCATTACAAGACAAGTTTTATAGTTTTAAATTTATGTATCTTGCTGTAATGTCAATAAATGCATTTTTCTTTCTTTCTTTATGTTTTGGTAGTCACACACCACCAACACTACCAGTCATTCCAAGATCTACTGCTGCCAATAAAATAAATGCTTGCCTCAAAGCGTCAAATCTGTGGCGATATTTAAAAAAACTTCAACTGTCTGTAAATATGAGAGTTGCATTGTTAAACGACCTATCTGCTGATGATTTCTCGAAGCAATTGCTGACTATCGGTAATGGCCGTGTTCCTGTTGACAAATCGAGCGGTTTGATTTCATTTCCTCCAAATTTTTGCAATTTCGTCTCATCAAAAAACGAGCTTATCAACAAAGTATTCCCGGATATCATTGCTAACCACAAAAATACTAAATGGTTAAGTGAGCGAGCAGTTTTGGCCGCTAAAAATCGTGTCGGCAAACCATCCGCTTTATTTGTTCTTGCGCCTGACCAAAAAACAAAGAATGACGTTTACCACAAGGTGCTTGAATGAAAATCTCATTAATGAATTAATCGGAGTGTATCCCAATCTACACAACATAGTTTTCAATAATTCTGAGAAAATTAAAAAAAAAATTAAGTAGGTACTTCAACTTAATTATTATTATTTTTTAAATTTTATTCTCAATCTGAATGTTTTCATCATCATTCATCGTAACCTACTTTTATGTTTCTATTTTAATATTATTTTGTATCATTGTACTACGCTCATCAAAGTCAGCTAAAAGGTAACAACACGACATTCATTACCTGTTAGGTGGTACGAAGTTCGCCGGGTCAGCTAGTAATAACAATAATATTTTTATTTATTTATTTATTTATTCAACCATTTCAGGCATCACAGCCCATACAAACACAAACAATACATTATTCAAATAAAATCCAAATATATGCAAGTAAATATGTGGCAGCGCAGCGCAGGGTGAGAGCAGCAGTAGCCTAGTGGCATTGACCGCGACTTACAAGTGGTAGATAGTAGGTTCGAATCCCATTTATTTATTTAAAAAAGTACTGTCTCATGACAAACATTAAACATTGAAAATAATTGAAACTATTCAATTTATGGCCTGATGCCTGCGACAATAATGGCGTACATTGCATTGCATTGGCGTGCATTGACAGTTCATTGACTCGAAGATGTAATACAATAAATAATTTACTTTGTGTAAATTACTTATTGTATTACATTACCTTACATTACATTACATTATTTCATCATCACTGCTGATGGAAAACATCGTGAGGAAACCACACATGTAACATGTCTTAGAAGCAAATACTTATTTTTTTTATAATTAGTTATAAACTAGCGCTTGACCGCAATCCCGCCTGATGGTAAGCAGTGATGCGATCGTTTATGGTAAAGCGCGCTAGTTTATTTAGAGCCTATTCACTCAGAAAAACTGAGCGAATAGGAAGGAAGACGGCAGTTGAGCGAGGTGATGTAATGTTAAACCCAACAAACAGGACGATGCGGCAGAGGGAGATTGATCTGGAGACCCTCCACCAACCAAACACCCGACACCACAGCACTTGGTGCATCGTACCCGGCACACATCGCAACACAACTGCTCAGACCCGTCCTCCGTACGGCTTCTCCACTTTGAAGACATGTGACATTAACCAACCCGCACTGGGCTCGTATAGTAGATTACTGCCCCCTTCCTCTCATTGAGAGATCCTATGTCCCAGGCGATGGGAATTTTATAGGCTGATTATGTATGATGTATATATATATGGATGCAGATTTTAAAGTTAAACTTAAGTAATAGACAAAATACACTTAAAATTACTTCTAACCACTGTTATATAACTAGTTTGCAATCTAACCAAGTCAAAAGAGAGTATGGCGACATTTTCACATAGAAACATCCAGTCACGACAGGTTAATTTAGCGATAAATGATATCAAAATCTGACTTCCTGTAAATTGAGTTTACGGCAGTTTTATTAAAGCTGTACACCGCTGCCCTTTAGCTTTAGGTGTACCTTTATTTATGACGGGTTCCGGGTTCAGTAATAACATAGTCATAGTGGTTATCTGATTGGATTTTAGTGTAATTAATTATTTTTTTAGGCTCTGTAACAGGTTTCTACGTGCCAAAAGTGGTTAAAGACCTTAAATAGCGACACATATCTTTATCACATGGTTTTCGACACGTGTTTGAAAATACATTTAGTTTTGTATGCTATATAAATTGGTAAAACACAGTGCACATATCTGTCTTTAGTATCAGTAAGTCAGTAACAATACCTATGTTTAACAAAATAAATGGTTGATAGTCTATAGAAGATTATTTGACTTTTCTTGAGTTTAGGTAATATCTTGCCTATCTTGGTGAGGCGTGTTTAATCTCTTTTTATGTTCAAAGTTATAGAAAAAACACTTTCGCTCTATCTAATCATGAAGGTTTGTTAGCGCGAAAGTGTTTTTGACATTTTTTGTCACTGTCTATAGTTTTTGGTCTTGTTTTACACTTATATACACTACAAACTACCTTCAGTTTTGTCTCTGCTTGCTCTCCCCCATAGGTGGGTTATTTTAGATAATTAATTGTCGTACAAAAAATCTAGACTATTGGCTGCACGCCCGTATTACACGTTACTATGTTATTAACGTAGATGTTTGTAATATCATAAGCATCCTAATGAATGAAAGAGCTATGCTCGGATTTCTCTGCGCGATCGAATCAGAAGAACCAAAGTCACCGACATAGCTCTTCGAGTCACTAAAGTTAAGTGGCAGTGGGCGGGGCTCATTGCTTGCGTAGAACCGATGGCCGATAAGGCAGCAAGGTTCTGGAGTGGCGGCCACGTACCAGAAGACGTAGGTTAAGGAGGCCCCCAACAAGCTAGACCGATGACCTGGTGAAGGTAGCGGGAAGCCGATGGATGATGGCAGCACAAGACCGGACATCCTGGAAAACCTTGGGGGAGGCCTTTGTCCAGCAATGAACCTCTATAGGCTAAAGAAGAAGAGAATGAATGGCTACATAAGATTTTATACAAAATATTCTAAACATTCATATCCACTCCAGGCCGTACCTGGAGCGGTTTTGCCTCAAAGTGGCCAAAATATGTATAGAGAGGAATCGGACAAGGGCAGCACAGCCAAGCACTGTGCCGTCGGCAAGAATTGTTGAAGTATGAAAATTGTATAGAAGTAATAGAAGTAAGATAGCTTAAGTAGGATAAGATTAATTGTAATATGACATAAAAAAGAAAAGAATGACTAAGAAAGAAAAGAAAATATTGACTGGGGAAAAAAGCGACCCCGAAAAGAAAACGACAAGGCCAATGCCGCAAAAAAAGAAAGTAAGCGCGGAAAAAACAGAATTGGCGGAAAAAAAAAATAAAAGAGCAAACAATGATTCTTGCCATGCAAGAAGAAAAGAGACGGCACATAAATAAAAAAAAAAAAAAACATTCATATCACAGAACGAGGCCCAAGCGTCCTATTTCTATTGCGTCGCCATTATCACAGCAGTGTGTAATTTCGGGACCATCCTAATACAAAATGTACTGAAAAACGCGCCTGGGTCTTTAAATCCATCCAAACGTTGTTTATAAAAGATCGTTAAAATAAATAAATAATAATAATAACAATGGGTCTCAATTTCACAGTTTAACAATAGTCATTGCGTTATTTACGTTGTTGAACAGACACATTTTGGAACAATTGGAGCAATGGAATAGCAACAAGCTTCAAAATGATTCCAACTGGTAGTAATAGTGTATTACGCAATTAGGGCGTTGTTTTATTAAACAAAATAAAAATAATCTTTATTACTTACACGATATTTCATGTAAGTAAAAAAGATTATTTGATGCTAATGAAAGAAATGAACGTTCAAAAAATAGGATCATATTTTACGAGTGTGAATTTTTAGGCACAGGCAGTTTCTTTCACTGAGCCAAAAGCCAATAAGCTCCATTTATTAGTCCTCCTTACAAATATTTTGGTAAAAACTACTGAAGATATTGAAATACTATAAGGAAATACTTAACGATAATGATCGTCGAATCGGCATCACACATAAATAATAATAGATCTGCTCGTAGCAATTGATTATTCATGAGGCAGCCGTCTTATTTCGAGACGATTCGATAAAATTGCGGGGATGATAGGAAAATTCATATCTTTGAAACGCTTACGGGTCAAGCTATTGGATGGAGGATCAACAAAGACTGGAAAAACTTATGAAAGACTGGAGGCGGACGGCATTTAGTGGGTAGTTTTTAAGGAGTGTGACCAAACTTACATTGCTGCTGATGTGTACAATTTTAAATAAGTATTTTTAAGTAAGTGATATAGCAAAAAAACAGCAATCCGTATGCTACCTTGGTATGATCTTAGAAAGGAATTTTTCATTTATCGAACATATAAAAATAGTTGGCGAAAAAGCTAAAAGGAACTTTTATGCCCTAACTAGAATATCCAAAGCAACCTGGGGTCTATCATTCCTAACTTTAAAGACTATATATGGAGCTACTTACTTAGGATGTATGTGCTACGGTGCACCTGTTTGGGCCGATAGGGCCAGTATAGGGGCGGCACGACGTAAACTGCTTCAAAGCCAACGTTTGGCATTAATATTTTTATGCAAGGCGTATAGAACGGCGTTTTTCTGGCGGTCGCCACTGTTGATTCTGGCTTTCAGGAGTTGCAGTGGTTGGGAAAAGTGTGGCGGGTTTTGTCCCAAAAAAAAAAAAAAAAAATATAGGTAGTAGTTTTAAGTTTTTATTTTAATATAGTATTCTACATGTTTATTTGGGCCTTGATGTCTGAAATAAATATAAATAAATAACAAGTTTGTTCAATCATGTCACTCTAAACAAACTATTTACGTCCTTTATCTCCAAGTTTCATAAATAAGAAATTATTTATATAACGATTGCTTGCTGAACTTACAATATAGGGTCACCAAAGCGAGCAACAAGCCAATTGTATGTCTTATATTGATTGAATTTTTTTAAATTTACATTTCGAAAACTTCATATAAGCATTAAATATTTACTACTAAACATAAATATGAATGTTAAATTCCGTATCCTGAGCAATTACAGGCATTGATGTTGACGGCCTGGGTTATGGAAACAATATGAGCACACACTAGCGGTGCTGCCAACAGACACGGCGAGACACAGGCATTAATAGAAATGTCATCATCATCATCTCGGCCTTAATCCCAGTCGCATCCGAAGCTTTTTCAGATTTTGGAGTCTGGGGTCCGCTTTACCAGTCTAACTGCTAATTATGGCTAAACTACGATATTTTTTGTGAAGCGACTGCCGTCTGACTTCCACAACCCGAAGGCGACATTGAAGCATTGCAGTTAGACCCATTGTTGGACTTTTGTTGATAGAAATGTCATTATTATTAATAATATGACGTTGATAACAAGGCCATAATTGTAAGAAAGATACGCAGATTTAGTAAGTTGTTTTTATTCTAATTCTATTTCCATTAGTACAATAACCAGCTCCCCGAGTTTTGTATTTCAATAATTTGATGCCAAATTAATGACATTTATTCAAATGAAGCTCAATTTGAATCAAAATTTGTTGAAATATACTAAGCTTCAGGTGCAATAATCTATCTATATTTGACTTGTAGCTTAGTATACATTACAAGGTAGGAATTTTAATCATAACATAAATTGTATTGTTGTTTAATATTTTTGTATTATTATTATTCAAAGTCGTGGTGGCCTAGTCGTTAAAACACTAGCTTCTCAAGTATGAGTGTGCGGGTTCGATTCCAGGTCAGGCAAGTACCAATGTAACTTTCCTAAAGTTATATGTACTTTCTAAGTATATCTTGGACACCAATGAAGGTGAAGGGAAACATCTTGAGGAAACCTGGACTTTAAGTCTGAAATCGCCAACCCGCATTGAGCAAGCGTGGTGATTACGCTCTCACCCTTCTCTGCATGAGAGGAGACCTGTGCCCAGCAGTGGGACGGTAAAAAGGTTGATGATGATGATTATTATTTATTCAATAGTAAACATACTGTAATCGAGGTTTTTCATTATTTAGTGCAATAGCATGAATCACAAAAAATTTCAACAAAATATTTAGTTAACCGCTACTGATATCGCTCACACGAAAGATTTCAATTTTGAACTAAATAATTTTATTAGTTGCACGTATACTGAAGTGACATGAAGTACCTAACCTTCATTTCCTAGGAAGCGATAATGGATGAGCGAACAATGCCAACAGACTGCAGCGAACGTAAACGTCTCTTGATAAGTTTAAAGTAGTGGCATTTGTTTAACAAGCAAAACAACCTCTCGGGTAGAACCTGGACTAGTCAGGTACAGTAGCGTGAATAAAAGAAACAAGAAGAGAATACATGCTCCGCAGTGGACGAGAATGGGCAGTGAATGGTGAATATTTAAAACTGACACGAAAGAGCACTCCATTAGTTTTTATCATCGATGTAAACGCTCCAAAGTCTAACCACTACGACATCGGGCAAATTTATGCATGAGTCGCTTCATAAATTTAGATGTGTTAACTGTCAATTTGTGTTTACTGCTGCTAATGGCTGGAAATCAAAGCATAGAGGGTAAATTAATTTGTTGGCAGTAGTTTGAATGAAAATCGATAGAGGGTTGAACGGTAATGAAACATAAATACAGCACCCTAATTGCGTTACACATTACTATATTACTATCAGTTGGAATCATTTTAAAGCTTATTGTTATTTCATTATTTTTTTTTTAATAATTATAAACTAGCGTTTGACCGCAATCCCGCCTGATGGTAAGGAGTGATGCGGTCGTTGATGGTAATGCGGCTAGTTTATTAAGACCCTATTCACTCAGAAAAACTGAGCGAATAGGAAGGAAGACGGCAGTTAAGCGAGGTGATACAATGTTAAACCCAACAACAACATTAGGCGCATCGTACCCGGCACACATCGCAACACAACTGCTCAGACCCGTCCTCCGTACGGCTTCACCAGACATCATGCCAGAACACGACAAATCGCTTGGCGGCAAGGCTTTGTCTGGTGGGTGGTAACTTCTGCCGGCGGCCAATGTTATACAGGAGTCCTTATTTTTATTGGTGAGCAAACAAGTTTACTTATTATACTGACATGTAGGAGCATCTGCTATGACTGAGACATCAAATGATAATTGTGATACCAGAGACAAAACTGCAGTATCTTATATGACTGTGAATATATCTTATACGGCTGACTGGCACCCTAATTGCGTAACACACTATTACAATCAGTTGGAATCATTACGAAGCATATTTCTAATCCATTGCTCCATGTGTTCGAAAATGTGTCTGCTTAAACAATGCAAATAACGCAATAAATGTTGTTGAACTGACAAAACGAAACCCATTACTATTAATAGAGTGTTATGCAGGTTTAAACGCGACCATGCACACTACATACTAATCAACCGATTTCTTTTCTCATTTGTTTACAGATCTTATAAAAACCTTAAAAAATAATTTTATTAACTCGCGTTAATAATACTAATAGTATTGTAACAATGGATGGATGGATGAATTTGTGTTACTCTTACACGAAAATGATATGATGTGATAAATATGTTTAAATGTGTTGGAATTGAGACTTGGTCGCTATCAATGGGCCTTATAAGAAGGGTCACTCAAAGGGCAATGACGAGGGCTATGCTTGGGGTTTCACTGCGCGATCGAATCAGGAATGAGGAGATCCGTAGAAGAACGAGAGTAACCGACATAGCCCGAAGAATTGCAACACTAAAGTGGCAGTGGGCCGGGCACATTGCCCGTGGGACCAATGCCCTATGAGGCCAACGGGTTCTCGAGTGGCGACCACGCACAGGAAGACGCAGCGTGGGTAGACCCCCGACAAGGTGGACTGACGACCTGGTAAAGGTCGCGGGAAACCGCTGGTTGCGGGAGGCGCAGGACCGGTCGTCGTGGAGAACCTTAGGGGTCCAGCAGTGGACGTCTTTCGACTGAAATGATGATGATTATGATGAAATGTGTACAGTATGTAATATGTTTTTTTTTTAATATAAGTAGTTAATATTATTTATTTAAAAAATAAAGAAACAATGAGAAATATAAATAAAAACATATAGGTTCAGTGATGCAATGCTTACTAATAAGCGTGAAAATGAAATAATTTATCTCTTTATTGAATTTATTTTTGAAATACACACATCAAAAGTGTCTAGGGATCAACATATATTTTTGCAATAACTTTTCTCCTGATTGATATTAATTAAAATTTTCTTTAAGGATTCATCAAATAAAGTGTTTTCGTTTGTCACAGTAACGATAAACCAAGTCACCTTTGCATTAATAAAGAAATTTGCCATTTTCCTAATAAAGGGATATTTGACATTTGAACCACTAACACAATAGTTCGAAAAAAAGACTGAAATAACAGTTTTCTCTAAAATTTTATTGGGTAACTTAAACAATTAATAATCCGTGTTTCTACCGCGAACACTAACAACACAAGAACATCGGTTTGGCATACTCAAAATGAGTTCATCCAAATCACGCTGTGGAATGGCCGCCCATGTTCGTTGCAACAACAAAAAAGGTCTTCTTGCGATTGGATACCCTCCATATTCGGCAGAGCTCTTCTCTGTAGCATATCCCATGCATGCTCAATCGGGTTCAAGTCTGGCGACTGAGCAGGCCAGGGCAGGACATTGATGTTAGCTGCGGCGAGAGTCTGTCTTACAACTCTTGCGGTGTGCGGTCGTGCATTATCATGCATTAACTGAAATAAGGGACCGATTTGCACTTGTAGAGGAACGATGACGTCTGATACAATCGTCTCAGCATAAATTTGAGCGTTGAGGTTGCCTCTGATCCAAATCAACTCAGTTCTTCCGCCGATCCAAATACCCGCCCATACCATGATGGTTCCACCACTATAAGGATGGACTTCCTGGCAGGATTTTAATCGCTGTTGGCGTCCAGGGGTTCTCCAGTGTCGTATACGTCTTGTATCCGGTCTCATACCAAAACGAGACTCATCAGAAAAGCACACGAAACGCCATTGTTCTTCTGCCCAATTTCTGTGTTCAAGAGCCCATTGATATCGAATCCTACGATTGTGCATTGCTATAGGTGGTACCCGTAGCGGTCTTCGGGAATGAAGGTTCACTTCATGCAAGCGGCTTCTGACTGTTTGGTCGCTAATTAAGTTCCCTGAAGAGTGATGAAGCCTCACGGCTAACATCATGGCGGTTATTGTTGGAGCTCTTCGAGTTAAGATTTGAATGTATCGGTCTTGTCTCCGTGTGGTGCAGCGATACCGTCCTCCATGGCGCTCAGCCACGGTACCAGTGCTTCGGTAACGTGTCCAAAGTCGACTGATAACACTCTGACTTGTATTCAGAGCTAAAGCCACAGTACGTTGCCGGGAACCAGCTTCTATCATTCCCACGGCTCTGAGCATTTCTTCTCTGCTTAAATGACGTCGCCGCTCCATAATAACGTTGGTTTTAATCAGTAGTAGGGAAACAGTAGCACTAATAATGTCTTCAATGCGTTGTATGTTTTTATAGGGAAAATATTGACAGCTGATTTTCATCTTTTACTCGAATTTGATTCACAGTTCCTGATTCAAATTATGAAATGCACCAAAAAGGATCCATATAAATTTATAAAATCATAAATTTATTACAAAGCCACATCTCAATCTCAAGAAATCCGCATAAAAATGCTTGATCCCTAGACACTTTTGATGTGTGTATATTAAACCTACGTAGTGTGATTGTGTATTTCAAAGCCCAATACTTTTTTGATAATGGGTGGACCCATGTCTCAATCAATCCACAATTAATACAGCGATTCTTCGACACAATATAGCACGGTCAGTTAAATTGTTTTGTAATTTATATTTAAAACAATCAGTAATTTAATTTGATGACCCTTTGAAGTCCCTTCAAAGTTAACAAATACCGAAATTTGGACTTTACTGGGTAATTGCTGTTTTAGCCAGAAATAGAATGTGAAAACCTTTAGTAACAATACAATTTATTCATCAAAGAACAAAGTACAGCAATTTGTAAAATAATGTAAGTTTTCAAGTTTAATGTTTTATTTTTTTTTAACAAAAATATCTATTTCATTAAATGTATAAAATTGAAATTTCTGTTTATAATATTAAACTAACAGCATTTTACTAAAAGCACATGAAATTATATACGGTACTTATAACAAGAGATGTCTCTTCATATAGTGAATTTCTTTCAGTAAATTAGCAATTACAATGCATGAAGAATTCCATCTAGCTTACCAACCTTTGCATGAAATGCAGACGAAGTCCATTAGAGAACGAAGATAGCCGACATAATTCAAAGAATTGCCAAATTTATGTAATACATTTCTAGCAGAACAGATGCTCGATGGGGTCGAGAAGTTCAGGAAAGACGGTCGTAGGCCTCTGCTAGATGCAGTGGGCAGCTCGCCGCCCGGTATGGACAAGGCCCGAGTCCGCGACGGCGCTTTGTGTTTGACGCGCTCCTCATAGAGATGTCAGCATATCGTGACGGGGTCCCCGAAGACCTATCCCACCTGAGTCAGGGTTGCGCGTTGGTTAAAAAAGAAACCGTGACCCTGGCCGTCGCACAGGCAAGTGAAAAAACATGGGTTGATTATAGTGGCTATGCAAAACAAAAACAAAGAAAAACAAACAATTAAAATTAATAACAAATGATAGTAGAAGTTTTTCATAGAAACAAGGATAAAAACACGAAAAAATAAGTATGTATATTTTTTTTTAACAATTTTCCTCAACTATCATTTTCCATCATTACCAAAGGTAGCGTCATATTTCGTTTCTTTCTATGACACACCCCAAAGTGAACTCTGAAAATAATGGGTCCCATTCCCTTGATACAAAAGTAATATGTTTATTTTAATTTAAATCGCTATATAAAGGAGCCCATTAACGTCGACGTTTTTTTTTCTAGGGTTCCACAGAAGACCAAAAATCTGTTTAGTACCAGTTCGGTAAGGAAATTAAGATGAATTTGATTATATTTATTTTAGTATATAGTGTTTCAATTAGCGTAAATAATAGGTTTTTTATATCCAATTTTTGTTGATGGTGTTATAAAACTCCCCATCATTTTTGTTTTTCATCAAAAGTCAAAGATCAAAAGTGAACAGTAAAAAATACAACCGACTTCGTTTCTAAAGTCGGTGTCTTCCATTAGGTACCTAAATAAATTTTTTGGAAGTCACTTATTTGGAAATTCTACAACAGAAATCCAAAAAAAAATGTTTCTTTCGTTTCTTTAATGTATTTGATATAAATAGCTCAGCCTTTTTGCGAAAGTAACTCTCAAGTCAACTCACGCTTTGCTACAATTCTAAATGGGATATTGAAGGGTCTGCGAAGCTAATAAAAATGATGAGAATGCTTCCGCTGAGTTTGTTATTAGGCATGCTTATGAATAATGCAAAGTGGAAAAAAATAATTTAAGAACAACAGCCTATATTACAATTCACCTTAAAAGTATTTTTTATGGAAAAAATTCGTAGACTGGACACGATAGCAAAACAGCAAAACCGATAGAGATAGTGTGAAAGTATGAGCTATGAGGAACAAGGTGTAATGTTCATTCATCCTCCATAGAAAACGGAGGATCCTCCGACCAGACTGGTATTGTCTAGCGGACACTTGGCCGCCGATTGATCTCGCGAGCTTGTATGCGTGCTAGTTGCACAGTAAACTAATCAAAATCAAAAAGTCATTTATTCAAATTAGGCTGAGAATCAGCACTTTTTGAACGTCAATATTACATAAGACAGTCCCCCAAAACGCCCACCCATCGACACTTCCTTGTGCTTTCGCTGGGAAGAAGAAGTGGCGGAAGTTCCCCAGTGCTGGGGAGTTCCCCAGCAGCACAGCTTTCTGTTCATTTAAAAAAAAAACACATGACTTTATACAATACTACGTATAATGATGAACACGATAAAATACAACAACAACGAAATTATTTACCATATGCCAGTTACCACGCCAAAATACCAGCAAAGCAAAACAATATATATATATATATATACTATATATACTTATTATACTATATATTGTTTTGCTTTGCTGGTATTTAAATATATATATATATACATATATATATTTAAATGAAAATGTAATTAACTAAAAACTTATTACTTAAATAAAAGCCCCATGCATAAAGGGCGTAACAGCTTACATATTTATGTAATGTAAAAAAGGAAATTACATGAACTCATATAACGTATCAGTAAGCTAATTCCGGAGAAAGAACACAAACCTGAGTTAATCAGAGCGACCTGCTGTTCTTATCATTTAAATAATCATTCACAGAATAATATGCCATTGGACAAAGCTTGGATTTGATTTGTGCTTTTAATGTATTGTAAGGCAAGTCTAGCAAAGCAGAGGGCATCTTATTATAAAAAGCTATACCAAGCCCAACAAAAGAGTTATGAATCTTTTGAAGCCGGTGAAAAGGGGCTCGCAGTTTGTCTTTATTTCTGATGTTAATATTATGAATATCACAGTTTTTGGTGTACACGTGAATATTTTGCCTAACATATAAGATGTTGGCTAAGATGAATTGCGAAGCAACCGTGAGAATACCAATATCTTTAAAGATTTTTCTCAGAAAAAATCTGACACCGTAAATTGTTCGGACAGCTCTTTTTTTTTTTTTTTTTATTAAAGTATAAACCAGCGCTTGACCGCAATCCTGCCTGATGGTAAGCAGTGACGCAATCGTTGATGGTAAAGCGCACTAGTTTATTAAGAGCCTATTCACTCTAGCCTTGAAGACACTCAAATTGTAGTCCGACGGAAACACCGCCGCCGGCAGATTGTTCCAGTCCCTCGATGTACGCGGTATAAAGGAGGAGGCGAAACGCTTCGTCCGGATCGTAGAGGTGTTAACAACATAAGGGTGGAAACTCGCCGTACGACGGGTCGTCCGATGGTGGAACGGAGATGGGGGAATTAAATCGTGCAATTCCTTCGCACACTCCCCAGAATGTATCCTATAGAACACCGAAAGGCTGGCTACTCTACGCCTGTGCTCTAGGCTTTGGAGACCAACTCGAGTTAAATCAGGGTCACCAATCAGCCTCTTCGCACGCCTCTCCACTGAATCCAAAGTGGCCAGGTGACACTTAGCAGCACCAGCCCAAATGTGGCTGCAGTACTCCACACACGAACGGACCTGTGCTTTGTACAACATCAGAAGCTGCCCTGGTGTGAAGCTCGTTTTTGGAGTACAAATATATTTTGTATGTCAGCGGCTTTGCCCCACAGTAGAATACCGTAGGACATAACGCTGTGGAAATAACTAAAATAAACTAAACTCGTTTGCGAGATACAGAATTTACGTGACGTCAGTATGACGCAATGTTCGCATGTAGCGTTGTAGGTATCTACTACTACGTACTATGTACTATAATAGAAATAAGGTTTTATAATCGAAAAAATATTGAGTGTAAAAAGATCCGTCACTATATCATCATCCACTAATACAACGGACCATACATCAAACTAAGCTACTTTGTGCAAAAATTATAATTGCTGAGACACGCCAACTAAGTGCCAAGTGATGAGTTAATCACTCATCACGAGTCAGGCTCATCGAATGAGTATTACGAACTACTCAAAAGTAGCGTCTCAACATGTAAACTTGTTGTGACGAGCTGGCCACATAACGTAGAAAAAGATAATCGTAGAAAAAGTTAATTGAGTCCTAAACCAAGGTGGCTGCCAGGAGACTTGGCGTTATTGCAAAGGTCCGGCAGTACTTCACAGCAGGACAGCTTCTAATGTTAATGTAATGTAAGGTCCGGTCAGGTCCGGTCGTGTGTCGAGTACTGCATCCACATTTGGGCTGGTGCTGCAAAATGCCACCTGGCAACTTTGTCAGTGTTCTATAGAATGAATTTTGGAGAGTGTGCGACGGAATTGCATGACTTAATTGGGTTGTATCCTAAAAAAATATTGAACACGTATTTTTTATTTTTTCTTTCGTTTAAATACTTTGGAATATATTATATTGATTTGAAATGTCTCATGACGTCACGCAGTGGTGCAAAATATACCACGGCGTGACGTAATCAGCCCCACTCCGTAACTTTAATACGCTATATCTCAGCAGTTTTTGGTTATTTCGACAAAATCAGAAACACGGATACGAAATTTTTTTATTATCTATAAGACGAACTAATTATTTTTTTGATTTTCATACCTTGGATACATCCCTATTCCGATACTAGACTACCCGTCGGACGGCTAGTATTCACCCTTACGTTGGCGACGACCGTTGGAGACGAGGCGAAACGTAGTGGTGTCACCACTACGTTTCGCCTCGTTTTTTATGTCCCGTACATCGAGGGACTGGAAAAATTTGCCAGCGGCGGTGTTTCATCAACGATTATATCACTCCTTAGCATTTCTTTTTTGGTTTATCTGGGTGGGATATCATCAAATGACCTATCCCGTTCTGGGCGGAGCGGAAGGCCGTGTCAGACTTTTACGCACTAAGACCCACCCGTGGTCCTTCACTTGCTTGTGCGCCAGGGCCACGGTTACTTTTTTAACCAACTGCAACCCTGACCCAGGAGGCATCGGTCTTCGTGGACCCCGTCAGGATGTGCTGACATTTCTTTGAGGCGCTCGTGAAATACAACGCGCCGTCGGCTCGAGCCTGGTCCTTACCGCCCGCAAGCCCGCGCCTACCAGGGTGTCTCTCGCGGCGGCTAGGGGCGTGAGGGCGGTGGGATTTCCTATACGTGGTCCACCTCCTTCTTTGACAGCACCACTGTTTCTCAAATGGAGGTGACGGCTTGCCATGCACAATCGCTCCGGACCATGGCCTGAACCAGAGCCGGACGCAAGAGGTCGCCGTCACGAGGACAAGGCGGTGCTCTATCCAAGCCGGGCAGGCCTCCACCGTATACTGCGCCGTGCCCTCAGGGTGACACCCTGGCGTTTCCTCCCACCTTATCCGGAACAGGAACCTCCAGAAACGCCCTTCTCCATTGAGGATCTGCGTCAGGATAAGGTGAGGGCGCTGTGGCGCCTCTCTAGCTTCTACTTAAAGAAGGGACTTACCGCCGCTATTGTGGGGTGCCCAACTGCTTACCATCAGGCGGGATTGCCGTTAAGCACTAGTTTATAATTATAAAAAAAGTTATTGACAAGCGAGTAGGTGAAGAGATTACACTGAAATAAAAACTATTGACTTTAGGAACGCAAATTCTGAACATGGTACGTACAATTGCGTCCATGTTAGTTGACAATTTTCCAGTTCAACACATTATGATTATCAATTCCAGATTAAAAGATAGTCAAGGAATATACAATTTTTTATGACAAGTAATTAAATTAAGTAATCAAAGTGTTATATGTCTGTTCAACTGGAACTTTGAATCATAATCTGCTGAAGTGGAAATACTTAATTACTTGATATATATTTTGTACTTTTACTCAAGAGGTTGCGCAATTAGAATGGGCTGAGATATGAGATATCTGCCGCGGACAAACTGTGGGACCAAATAACACAGGATTGGCATTTTGAGACAGTGAGGCGGAGTTGCGGTAAAAGTTAGAAGTACGGGCAGGTTTCTATCGGCTCATTGAGGACGCACGGACTCGCGAATAAAAGGAATAGCAGAGGGATTTTAACAAGGAGTAGGTCAGCGTTAAAAAATAAAAATAAATCATAGTGTGGCATCAATGTTTATGTAACAAAAATTCAATTTACTTTTGGAGGACACTGAAAGTGGCGTGGAATATTTGATTCTTATGCTTAGAGCTTACGATAACGAATATAGTATTTTCAAATAGGCAAGACGCTTTTATTTCCGCTAACAATACTCACAAATTACTCATATACAATATACAAGACAAATTTCGAACACAAATCGTTAACACTTATTAATAATAATAAAAAAAGAATATCTACATACTTTATTCTTTGATATAAAATATTTCTACCACAAATAAAAATACAGTAAATCTGAAAATAAACAAATGTTTAAATGTAAATATTATATCTTAGAAACTAAAAAATTAAAGACATTACCAAGTTGGCTAAATATAATTTGTCTTGACTCACTGCTGGTGTCTTAAACTTATTTGTTCTTTGTCCGAGTTTCAAGTGTCCAGTAAATTTGGCTTTTGAGAAGGGATGACATAAAAATATTAACAACATAATAAGATAATGAAACATTTTTTTGTACAATAAATCCTTTACTTTTGTAGGCTTAGATGGCGCCTTTGTATTCTTTAAAATAAGATCTCCCTAAAACGTCTGGTTATATCTTGATATGGGTACTGCAAACAAAGATAAATTAGATTATGTCAGTATTCGTCATTTAAAGTTAAAAAATGGACAGTTATCTAGCTTTAACAGTATTATCCTAACACCCAGTTTGCGTAAACATTCTAATTTTGATTCTAGCCAGAGCTAAGGAGTAAGCAAGCCATGTACGTACCGAGGCTGCAGCTAACGGAGCCACAAATTGCCCACCAAACGGTCGGAGTAACGTAACACAAAGGGGTAACTGGAACTTTTACCTACTAGCTAAACAAAGAGTTTTATGTTCATAGGAGTTTTTATTCTAGTGAACGTTAAATAAGAAAGAAAATTAGGTACAAAAAGGTAAACACGCCTAATACCTAGGGTATTATGCGCAATTAGGGCTAATGTAGGACAGATTGTAGGACTAATGTAATCCTGTTTGGCCAGATTAATATAAAAATATAGGTGTGACTATAAAAACAACAATGCAAGTAACTGGGTAGTAGAAACAAGGTGGGCGGGCCATGTAAAATATTGGAATTCATCAGCATTTGGTTAAACGGGAAATTGACTCCAAGAAAAGACTAAACAGATGAGGACAATAACTGAAAAAAAAAAATGTTAAACAAAGTTTTTATCGAGTTACAAGCGCTTCAACGAAACAGAAATCTGACTAACGGCTAGCTTAAATATTATTACGATGATATCAACATTTCTTATTGTATGTCAGATAATATTTTGCGCTTATTATGATTTTTTGTTCTGCCCTTTTACGTAATTTCTTCTTTTATATAGATCGTTTTAACGAAAAGCTGAAACCAAGACTCATTTCCTCTCCTTTTGACGACTGATTCTTTTCACTAAAATATTACAATGTTTGTTATTCTATAGGGTACATAGAAAAAGAAATTTCTTTGCAATCAATTGGTTTTTAATGCTATACGTGTTCAGGATGCTTACAGCGTGAAAGTTTTATTTTTCGCATTCTTTGGCTTCTTTTTCACGTTCGTTTCTCATTTCGTTCGATCCCTCGTTCTTATTATTACTTTCTTTTAACTTAATAGGTAGAATTACACATTTGTAAGGGTCTGTAATAGTATATAAATATTGTGCTTATATTTTATACTGTAAAGAAGCATATTAAGTAGCAAATAAGTTTAACTCGAGACTTAGTTCATATAAAATTTTGTGTTCCCCGAGTCACTCCGTCATCCTCGCATCACATCGCCACGATTACCTTGTTTCGTTAAGCGTTCTTCTTATTTTTTTTTTTTTTCTTTTTGCTATACTTCTTAGGGTCCCCTAGAGTGAATTTAAATTCTTTCTCTCAAGATTTAGGCTATTAAATACAAGAATCAATTTTCAAAAACGAGTTTTTTGTTCGTAGTTCAGAGTTTAACGCGTTCAAACAATGAAAATTCAGCTTATTTATTAGTATAGATACATAAACCATAGTTTATTTATAGCCACACTATCAAGAAAAGCCATAAGTTAAGACAACTTTCCATTCACCCAGTTATCTTAACCTTGATACTAAACCTTAACGTAGGTGCCGTAAAGTTTGGCAGGCAATTTGTGTGTCAGTTAACAGCTACCTGGTATGAGGCACGGCCTACTTCCACCGTAGCTTTAATGATACGTGAGATTTATTGAGGAATGAGATTGAAACAGTTCAAGTACGGTGGGAAGTTTTTTAGAAAGTAATTTAACACGTGTAGGGAAAGAATTTTAGTACTTACATATCCAAATATTGAGATTTAAATGCTGGTTTAAATAAAAAATGTAAAATTGCAAGAGTTGGTTACACCATTAGGTTATACAGTATGTTAAGAAACCCTTTTTTTTTCCGGGGTGGAAATCCTCATAGGATGCCTGCCGCCCTAGGGTGGGCGACGGGGTATGTCAGACTTTTACTGACTAAAACCACCCCGGTGTGTCTTCTATCACGAGCGCGCGTGGGGCCGCGGGAGTCTAAATTCTTCCACGGCCCCACACCCTCGTGCTGTCCCGGTCTGTCCGGGCCTCGTCTCCTGCACGGGGTAGTTGGGTGTAAAACTACCGACACTCGCGCCGGTCGGCGCGCCGACACTCGCGCGCGCCTCCGCCTCGGGGTCCATCAATGGGGGCGGGGACTTCCCCATGTCCCTCGCCCCTGGACCCATTCATGGGGGGCGGAAGAGGGCGTTATCCGCCTTCCTCGGCGCCCGGTGCGTCTTCTGCGGCCCGGGAAGGGAGTTGATATCTCCCTCTCCCGTTCCACAGCTTCCTTCTGCGACATCACGTCCTCGCAGAAGGACACCACCGCGTCCCACGACTCTGAGCTGCCGACCATCCTCCGCACTACTGCCGGCAGCGTCAGGTCGCCTCCTACTTCATTTGTGAGGACACGGCGCTGCTCCTCCCAAATGTTAAGAAAACCCTGTCCGATCCGTGAAAGTATTGTTACATAAGTATTGGTACATAACCTGGCTAAACTAAAAAAAAAATACCCCCTTAAAAATAAATAATTTAAATGAAATAAATAGGTAATTTCATGGCGATACAGGCACAGGTCATGACCTCAGTTCACCTCATACATGTATGTATAGGTAGTTTATCCATGTTTATCGACTCTCGAAAGAAACAATGATACTTAGGCAGCTCACGAAAAGAACTTTTTTAAGTAGGAAGGTCGTCTGACTTTCCGAAAGTATCATTTCATTCGATGAGCACAATGGCTGTGGCGGAGATGTTGTTCCATATTTCGTTTACTAAGAACGATAAAGGCCTGGCACCGTCGCACGAGATTAGCACTGTGTTTCGCAAAGTTAGTCCACGCCTACCAATCCACTGCTCGCCGAACTGATAATGGAGGTACTCACGTACAGGTTGGCAAAAATATGGTGGGACACCGTCATGTCACCACATGGATCAATAAGCAGCCCCATCCGAATCGTCCAACACCTGGTCACAACACAACACAACTAATTGCAGTTACTACCTTCCATCAGCATTTTACATTACGTTAGAAAACGACATGATCACACAACACAATACACGAATAGTCTACACGGAAGCAATATTTACGTGCAACTGACAATTTTAAAGTAAAAATGATTATTATTTTATAAAATAGGTACCTACGCAGCTGGCCTCTCGGCATGCTTTGAGCAAATAGAGGTGGGTAAATAATCAAAATATTGATTTTTCAATCGATACCGATTTAGTATTGCAGTTTCTCATTCTCATTTTGAAAAGCCTTTGATTCGATCGAGACCTGGGCTGTACTGCAGTCTCTCCAGCGGTGCCAAGTAGACTATCAATATATTGAAGCGCTGAAGGGTTTGTACGAAAACGCCACCATGTCAGTCCGAATACAGGACCAGACCTCGAAAACAATACCTCTGCAGCGTGGTGTCAGACAGGGAGATGTTATCTCTCCGAAACTGTTCACCGCTGCATTGGAGGATGTCTTCAAGGTTCTGGACTGGAAAGGACTGGGCATCAACATCAATGGCGAGTACATGACACAACTTCGGTTTGCTGATGATACCGTAGTCATGGCTGAGACCGCGGAGGACCTGAGTACAATGCTCGAAGACCTCAGTAGGGCCTCCAAGCGAGTCGGTCTTAAAATGAACATGGGCAAGACGAAAGTCATGTCTAATGCCCATGTTGTACCGACTCCTATAAAGTTTGGAGACTCTGTTCTCGAAGTTGTTGACAGCTACGTGTACCTGGGACAAACTATCCAGTTAGGAAGGTCCAACTTCGAAAAGAGGTCAATCGTCGAATCCAACTCGGCTGGGCTGCTTTCGGGAAGCTACGTAGAATCTTCTCGTCCGAAATACCGCAGTGTCTCAAGACAAAAGTCTTCGACCAGTGTGTGTTGCCAGTGATGACTTATGGAATTGAGACGTGGTCGCTAACAATGGGCCTTATAAGAAGGCTCAAAGTCGCTCAAAGGGCAATGGAGAGGGCTATGCTTGGGGTTTCACTGCGCGATCGAATCAGGAATGAGGAGATCCGCAGAAGAACGAGAGTAACCGACATAGCCCGAAGAATTGCAACACTAAAGTGGCAATGGGCTGGACACATTGCCCGTAGGACCGATGCCCGATGGGGCCCACGGGTTCTCGAGTGGCGACCACGCACCGGAAGACGTAGCGTGGGTAGGCCCCCGACAAGGTGGACCGACGACCTGGTGAAGGTCGCGGGAAACCGCTGGATGCGGGAGGCGCAGGACCGGTCGTCGTGGAGAACCTTGGGGGAGGCCTATGTCCAGCAGTGGACGTCTTTCGGCTGAAATGATGATGATGATGATGATTCTCATTTTCGATTCAACATTGCATGGAATTGTTTAGAACTTTTAAATACTCAAATTAGTTATGTACACTGCTGTAAATGAAAATCATGCCAAAGTTTTAATTTCAGTTTCTGTCTCAATATCGATGATATTGACTGTTAAAATATTTGTAAAACTTTACTAAAATTGTGTTTCATAAGGCCTTCTCGTCTCTGTTTACTAATATTTGTGTTATAATAATATTATTAGTAATTAATCGATAAACAAACAAAAGTACTTTTACCATTGGGTAATCTGTGTCTTTACAACAAATGATTATTCAACTAGACACAAGTTTCGATTAATAGCGATACAAAAAAAACGTTATTACGCAAAAAATAGTACATCTCTAATTATTTCTTTTACGTCGGCGACAATGCTCACGCGCCACGCCGCCAAAGTAATAAAAAATCTAACAAAAGAATGAAAGGAAAGCCGACAGGTATACCGCCTAAATTCGTGTTGTCATTTTTTTTAAAATACCAAATTTTGGGGAAGTTTGTGTAAATTCGCGGAAAAAAAACATTGTTTCAAAATTGATTAGTATTGCTACTATGGTGATTATGCAAAATTTCAAATTTTATTTGGTCGTATGATTGCCTAACCTTTATTATCCTTATGGGTCGGACGGGGTTTTCTTTACATATTGTATATTGAAATGTCAAGTAGATCTTCATAAAACTCTCTTTAGAGGATCCTCCGACCAAATAGGTGTTTTGTCAGGTTGACCCAACGGTTGATATTGGGAAGTTCTAGGTATATATACTATTTGTGTTGCAAATTCTGCTTGCGAGATGCAGTATCTCCGTGACGTCTGTATTCGCTAGACGCGTTGTTCACATTTGATATTTGTACACTCCGCTACATTTTAGATCCAGTTAAATGTGAAATAATTTATTTCTTTCGTAGCAAGTTATAAAGAGCAAACTTTGTGTTGCTTAAGCGATCTGTCAATTTAGCAACGCATTTATGTACCACTCTGTATTCCCATTAGCTAATACAGATTCCATACGCTTATTAAGGATTTTTTATCCACATACCATGAAAATAAACGTTACAGGCGTACCAGATCTTAATGGTAAAGATGTAACATCTCATCTGTAACCAGCTTTGAAATGGAAGACGGGCAGAATATATTGTACTTATGTATACGGGCTGCATACGTGATTTAAATTTTACCGAGAGAAGGTCAGTTCTGGATTGTGATGGGACGTCAACCTGTTTCTAGAAATGCTTTGTTGTGTCCATTCAGTGTTTATACTGGAATAAACATTATGAGATGCTTGCTATCTGGCAAAGCTTATAACCTAAATTTCATAATAGAATAACAACATGACGTTAAAATAGTACATTTGCTCCATTATTAAAACACTGAATACTGAAAACATTGCAATGTGTAATATTCTATGTAACGGAACGTACTACAGACTGTTTGAAATGGCTTGTAATATTTGGTATTGAAGCTACAGACTGACATTAATAACTTGTCTCACAATTGTAAAAATAGCACGTGTGCTTAAAACATCCCCCTTTTGCGATCCAGATATGGCGTCGATAACATCATAAGTTGAACTCTGTAATATTGCCTTAATTATTAATTAAAGTTGTGTTGCCCCGAGCATTTCGTTTAATTGAACAACATTACATGGCGCAGCCGCATCAAGAACTACGCGAAAAATAAGAATACGAAGAAATGTCTGGCGTGGAGTATCGAATGCACCCCTTGTTTTAGAGAATATTGACGAGAATTACACACAATGGAAACGCTTTCAGGCAAGTTTTAACATTTTCCTATCAGCAACGGGGCTAACCAAACTAGCAGATAATAGAAAAGCTGCAATTTTTCTGAATTGTATTGGACAACCTACACTTGACTTATACTTTAATACCTTACAGATCCCACAAAGGAGAAATTTGATGAGATAATTGAAATTTTCGGTAAGTATTTCAAACCAAAAAGCAATGACATTATTATCAGTTTTAACTTCAATCAGAGGACTTAGCAGGATGGTGAACATTTTGATATATTCTACTCGGATTTGGGAAAAATTGCACAAAATTGCAATTTTGGTACTTTCCTAGACAGAATGCTAAGGGACAGAATAATACACGGAATTAAAGATAGAAATGTACAAAAGAAACTACGTTCAATATGTAAGAAAATGAATCATTTTGCCGTTGGTTGCAAACTAAAAAATGAAATGAATTCTTTCAATGTCAATGATGATAATTATCAATCTGAAAGTCCTGTGGAATTGTGACTAGTACAAGTTAACTCTGTATTAGGCATTAACAAGGAGTGGACAGAAACTTTCAAAGTTCAGCCAAATAATGTTTCTTTTAAATGCGATACAGGTACACAAAATAATGTAATATCATTCAGAGATCATAAGTAAAAAGTCGATGATGAACTTCTCACTGGTCTGAGACTAATATAATTTTAGGTTTACCCTCCTTAATAGATCTGAACTTGTCAAAAACTAATTCTTCTAATATAAACATCAACTATATTAAAATAAATGAAGACAAAAATATGTTAATTAAAAAATATTATGAACTTTTTCAGGGTGTTGGTAAATTTAAGAAGCCGTTGAAACTGCACATTCGACCTGGAGCTGAACCACTCGTAAAACCACCTCGTCAAGTCCCTAATGCATTGCTGACACGTCTAAGGGAAAAGTTGAACTCTTTGGAGGATAGACAAATAATAAGCAAGGTTGAGCACCCTAAAAGCTTCATACGTAATCTTGTAATAATTGAAAAGAAAGATGGATCTTTAAGAATCTGTCTCGATCCTAAGGATCTCAATAATGTATTGTTAAGAGAATATCAATCATAGAAAGTAAGTAATAAAATTTTTTTCTCTGTGTTAGATTTGTCCGAAGGATTTTATAATATAAGTTTAGGAAGTAAGTCAAGAGAGTTATATACCTCTAATAGTCCCTTTGGGTGTTATCAGTTAGGTTACCCTTTGGTTTGTCTGTCGCCCCAGAAGTTTTTCAAAAATATAATGAAAATGCATTTGTTGACATACTCGGCATAATAATTTACTGCGATGATATCTTGATCTGTGCGGAAACTGAATCTAAACATGATGCAATTTTGGAAATGGTATTTGAAAAGGTAAAAATATGTAATGTTTGTTTTAATCAAAATAAATGTCAGTGTAAATTAACTGAAGTCAAGTATTTTGGTGAGAATCATTAATTATTTAAGGCGATTTGTACCTAACCTAGCTAATATTACATCACCTTTACAATTATTACTTAAAAAGAATGCAGATTGGATTTGGACAATTGTGCATGAATCAGCTTTCAATAAAATCAAAAATACAATAAGCAAAGCACCTGTTTTGCAGAATTTCCGAATTTACCAATTATTATTCAATGTGATGCTTCTATATATGAACTTGGTTGTTGTTTTTAAAAAAATGGAAAACCTGTTTGCTTTCCCTCAAGAAGTCTTACAACATCAGAAAAAATTTTTCAGAAATAGAAAAAGAACTTTTTAGCATTGTTTGGTCCACTATGAAATTTCATTACTATATCTATGGACAAAGGTGTACAATTTTGAATGATCATAAACCATTAGAACATCTCCTTAAAACACATTCATGATGTACCATCCCCTAGATTGCAAAGATTAAAACTAAAATTGTTAAAATATGATTTAGAATCTAAGTATTTAAAAGGCAAACTAATGTCATTGCTGACTTATTGTCACGTTCTTATTTAGATAATAGTGGTACTGATGATTCATATATGCATGAAGTTTTACACTGTGTTGGTTTAGCAAAATATTTACAATAGCGACCCGCCACGGCTTCGCACGGGTGCATGTATTATACATATAAACCTTCCTCTTGAATCGCTCTATCTCAATCTCTTTTTAAAAAAATCGCGTCATTATTAGTTGTGTAGTTTTAAAGATTTAAGCATATATAGGGATATAAAGACAGAGAAAGCAACTTTGTTTTATACTACATAGCGGTCGAAACGCTCCAGCCTCGATTCTCGTGCACGTAACTCAAAGGTTCTCAGATTTTGTTGAGCAAGGCGTTGCGAACGTTCGACACTCGACTCTCGTGTTTAGAGTTAGGTTAAGTCGACCTTAGAGTTTCTCTGATTTTGTTCAGCAAGTCGTTGTGAACGTTCAGGTGAAGATACTCCCATACGACGTATTTTTGCTGCCCGTGCTTGAGAATTATCTTTAGAAAGTTGGGACCTGTCTCTCTTAGGCATTTTCAAATGTTTAAGAAAATGTTAATAGCGTGTAATATTCTAGCTCTGAAAAGGTCTGTTGTTTAGCTCTGAAAAGAACTGTTGGTCAGCCCTGAAAAGAACTGTTGGTTACCCCTAAAAAGAACTACTGGTTAGATCTGTAAAGAACTGTTAATTAGATATGAGAAGAATTGTTGTTTAGTTCTGAGAAGAACTTTTGCGTAGGTGTATTTTTAACAACGAAATCTAAAAAAAAAATTAAAGACTTCGCGCTGGTGCGCGAAGTCTTTAATTTCCATGCGATTTAATTTCGATGCGGCTCCCTCAGCAGCGGTGGTCCGCTGCTTAGGGAGCCGACCACATGTTTGAGCCGCGCGGGGACCTTACTCATAGATCTAAACTCCCATCTCGCATGCCTCGAAAGAAATCGTAATATTTTAATTTCGTCATTACTTCAAAACCAAACGTCCAATTTTAATCATTCAAAGACCAAATATTAACTACATAAACTGTACCTAGTGATGAAATAATTTATTTTTATACGGATAAATAGCACGAGTAAAATAAAGGCATTTAAATGTAGTCCAATAAATTCAAGATTTCAAGAAAAAAAAAAATGGTTGTTGTGCCTCACTCGAGTTGGATAGGTATAGTGTGTCGCGGACTTTCTTTTTTTTTAATAATTATAAACAAGCGCTTGGCCGCAATCCCGCCTGATGGTAAGCAGTGATGCGATCGTTGATGGTAAAGCGCGCTAGTTTATTAAGAGCCTATTCACTCAGAAAAACTGAGCGAATAGGAAGGAAGACGGCAGTTGAGCGAGATGATGCAATGTTAAACCCAACAACACGACCAACGATGCTACGCCAAAGGGAGATTGATCTGAAGACCCTCCATGACGAAACTCCCAACACAACAACATTTGGCGCATAGTACCCGGCACGCATCGCAGCATAACTGCTCAGACCTGTCCTCCGTAAGGCTTCACTAGACATCATGCCGGAACACGACAAATCGCTTGGCGGCAAGACATTGTCTGGTGGGTGGTAACTTCTGCCGGCGGCCGATGTTATGGCCTACCACCGAGATTTTTTGTTGATATTTATAACATCTACAATTAGTTAGAACATTTTATGGTTATATCTTTTATAGTTTAGGCAGCGGTAACTTTTCTGGTTGATTTTTACAAACCCAAATATCTTACGGAACCCAACTTTTTCTAAAATAAAATTTAGCCTATGTTACTCAGTGATAATGTAGCTTTCTAATGAAAAAAGAGTGATTAAAATCGGTCCAGTACTTTTGTGTTTATTCGTTACATACAAATATACAAATCTTTCCTCTTTATAATATTATTGTAGATAGTGTAGATGTACAAAGGACACAAAAGATTAACTTATCATAAAATAATGTAGAACTTAAGAAATTGATCGAATTAACCTATAATGGATGGCAAGAAAACATTAAACGTGTTCCTAACATAATACAACATTATTATAAATTACGATCTGAAATTTCTGTAGATTAAAACTTCGAGATAAATTATTAATAATTCCCATTTCCATGAGAATGGATATTTTGAAAAAATTACATGAGGGACATCTTGGTATGAGTAAAATGAAAAATTTGGCAAAAGAAAGTTATTATTGACCTAAAATGAGTGAACATATTGAACAGTTTGTAAAAAAATGTTATGTATGTCAAACACATCAAAATAAAAATGTAAAAGAATCCGTGTTAGCTCATGGGATCCCTGATTTACCGTTCTTAAACTTAGGAATTGATATTATGGATTATAAAAATAAAAATTACTTGGTCATTTATGGCTACTGTTCTAAATGGCTTCGCATCGCATTAAATGCATCCCCAGTAAAAGTGCTAAGTGTATTAATAATTGTTTAATGGATATTTTCTGTACTTTTGACTCTCCTAATAAAATCATTAGGAGCGCCAAAAGTACAGAAAATATATAAAAATATTTAGTTTATGATCATAACCCGTTCGATTCAAAGGAATGTAAAGAATTTGCTACTGAAAGAGTTTTAAGTTTAATTTTATAAGTCCTAGGTATCCTCAGTCAAATGGAATGGCAGAAAGAGCCGTACAAATTGCAAAGTGTTATGATGATAAGACTGATGTTAGATTAGCACTATTGCATTATAGAATTTCACCTGTATGTGGCACAAGCTTTTCTCCAGTACAATTACTAATGAATAGAAATCTTAAAGCAAAACTGCCTGTTTGTTATAAGTATTTAAAACCAAAGTTAAATGTTTATGTTAAGAGAGAATTTAGTAAGTGTTGTGATAGAAATACTAGGCATTAAAATGCAAATACTAGATTTAAGAAAGAACTTTTGTTGGTCAAAATATTTTGTTTTTAAAAGATCCAAGTGTTAATATACACATGGTTGCCTGGTACTATTGCAAAGAAAAATGGATTAAGGTCTTATAATGTTATTTGCAGTAATGGTGTTTAAAACAAAAAAGGTACACTAGAACAACTATATTTGACCTGCATAACTTGATTTGTCTATCCTCCAAGGTTTTGTGCAGCTGGTTTGGGTGTGCAGTTTGAATACATGTAACTTTAGTAATAAGCTTTTGAATGTAACAATTTGTTTTTTTTATAGAAAGTTAAACTCTGTAATATTGCCTTTAATATTAATAAAAGTTGTGTTGCCCCGAGCATTTTGTTTAATTGAACAACATTACACAATGTATTCAGCATTTTATAGAACAAAATATTTGGATATCATATGTAATATCCAGTAAAATTAAATAATGTATTTGACAGCACTCAAACCAAAATAACTAATCATCATCAACCTTTTTACTATCCCACTCTCAGCAGGAATGAGCCACGCTTGCTCAATGCGGGTTGGCGATTTCAAACTTAAAGTCCAGGTTTCCTCAAGATGTTTTTCTTTAAATGACAAAAAAAAATTAATAACCCTCAAAATTAATATAAATAGATACCTTGCACCCCTCGCTAAGTAATTCACCGTCTCAAAGTGTTATGGGACACTAATACAAAAAAAAAAAAATGAGTCCACAGCTTAAATGAAACGACACAAGTGGTGGATTACTCACATCTCCAGCATTTCATCAAGCGAACTCCTCAAGTATTCGCAAACAAATTTAACAAATGATATGCCGATGTAAATGAAAATATTTGCAAGCAAAATATATGGGACCGCACACAGATGTATAAATTTATGCGATCGACCTAATTCAATCTCTCTTAGTATACTTTTGTATACAACAACTCTATCCAACATTTAGCTTGAAAATAAAAAGCTGGAATATACGTCGGGACGGATTGCACATAATCCGACAGTCTTTTGGGATTTCCTTCAACTAGAATTTAAGATGACAGCTAACTGTACCGTACTGTAATATGCCATAAAATTTAAATGTTTCTGTCTGTAATTTATACTTATCTATTAGTATAGATAAGTATAAAAAACAGTTTAGTTTAGTTATAAACAAACAAACAAACTTAAGCTTTATATATTAGTATATATAAAGCTGAAGAGTTTGAACGTGCTAATCTCAAGAAGTACTGGTCCGATTTCAAAATTCTTTTTGCGTTGGATAGCCCGTTAATTCAGGAAGGGTTTAGGCTATATAACATCACGCTGTAACCAATAGGAGCGGAGCATAACTAACTCCACGAAGTCGCTGGCGGCCGCTAGTTTTAGCATAAAGCTAAAGGCAAGATCTTTTAATGATATACACTACATCAGCACTAGCAGTAAAAACCAAATTTTATACCAGACATCGCTCTTGATAGATGCCAGAAACATTCTTCTACCGTTTAGTGCTGCACTCAAAGCTACATAAGCTCTGATTTCAGATGACACACTAAAACTTTAAATACTACTTTAAGATGCACTCTCGTCCTGCGATAAAATATGTGGCAGAGATATCCATAGACATACTACGTTATTCGAAGTACTATCATGATTTAAACTTTCAAGGAACTAACTTATGGCAACTACAAAGAGATCACAGTGCTTCGTAAAATAATGCTACGTTTCGGTGTGAGAACAAGTCTACTTTATTCGCATGTAAATGGAGGAGTCATATTGAAATTCTAAGGATTCCAAGGATGTACGTACTTGCGTTTTGTAAGGCTTTTGTGGTCCTACTTAATCAAGACTACTTTAGTGGATTTAGTAATTTTGTTATAAATAAATATATCTCAATTGTCAACAACATTGGATGCTTTATAAATATGGAAAAGAAAAAGGGACTGAAATTTTAATGGTTGGTTCGATCACAAAGCTTTCGATACTTAACGAGTTCCTAGTAGTAAACGTTTCAAATATGTTTTCTTCTACTGCTGCTCTCGCATATATTTCAAAGGATATTTTGGCACTTTAGATACTCAAGAGAGAATAGGAAACTATACTCTTATTTTTTAATTTTACTGTTTTCTTAAAAATGATTGATCAGAAATTCAGTATAGGAATTTCAATATCGTAACAATATTGGAGACCTTTACACGTTTCTTTCATTTTCACATTCTGTTTACTTCAATATTCGAATAATGCTCGAACCAGGTCTTTTGTTTATACCTACTTAATGCCTTATTTGAATAAGCAACAAAATGTTTTTCATTAGCTTTTTAAAGGCAACGCCATTAAATATACCGTGAATAAATTAAAAGCTAACTGAAGTGCTAAAAATGTTTCATTTTGTTGAGCCTGCCTTAGAGAAAACCCCTTTATTAGAAGTTATGTAAGTATCGATTTTTGTATTTTAAATGTACTAAGTCAGCGTTTTATTCTTTGTAAAATGATTGCTTTGAAATTTTAATTGAACCTTGTTTGTAGTACACCATTGCCAAAAAATCAATATTGTAGACAGCCTCTTCTAAGAAAAAGTACCTAGCCACAACCATTGCGGAAAATACTATCCACTTTATACCCTGAATCCAATCTCCTTTCCACTAGCTCTACCCATGAGAAAATTTCAGACGGTATTTTTAAACATAATACGTAATTCTCTTTCGAAGCACTAAAAGGTCTTGAGAAGTTCACCACTATAAAAGATGGAATAACATGTAAAATTCATGTTTCTAGTTAACGAAACCAGAACGATTCCTCTCCGTGGATGTTCGCAACTTGAACTAAGAAACATTATTCAAACTTCCACCGAATTATCTAGGGAATAGTCTCAAGACGATTGTATTTTTCTTTTTTAGGTTTACTTCAAAAAACTTTGTGCGAATACTGACGAACTATTTTTGCCATGGATTGTGGTTCGTCTACTAAATGAGAAAAATAAATTCATATAATGTTTAGAAAGCTCGAGTAAACAAAGTCTATTTACTTAAGCTATGGTCTCTACAATAGCGATGATCGCTACATAATTTCTGCAATTTACCGTTAAATTACTTTATTAACATGGTATTTATGAAAATAAGTTGATCTGATTTTATAAAAACACTTTTTGAAATCGAACTCAAGCCTCGCTATGATTTAAATTTTTGTCGCTCTCATCATTGTTCATGACAGCATGTTCATGTATGCGGCTGTCAAGTGGAGTGAGCGGAGTGGCAATTGACGAGAGCGCCTACCATAGCTTTATTTAATTTCAATAGGTCATCATAAAGTACCTACATGTGTGTAGACTTGTAAAATATTAAATTGAAATTTTGCAGCTGGCTCCAAAGTTATTGCTGATTTTAGGCTATACATCATCACCATCATCAACCTTTTTATAGTCCCACTGCTGGAAACAGGTCTTCTCTCATACAGAGGAGGATTAAGCGTAATAATCTCGCTTGTTCAGTGCGGGTTGGCGATTTCATACTTAAAGTCCAGGTTTCCTCAAGACGTTTTCCTTCATCTTGTAATGAGTCATTGGTGTCCAAGATATATTTAGAAAGTACATATAACTTAGTAAACTTACATCAGTACTTACCTGACTTGGAACCGAACCTGCACACTCATAATTGAGAGGCTCGTGTTTTAACCACTAGGCCTCCACGACTAGCTATACAGAGGCTATACAGTATTTATAAAAGTTTTCGTACAAAATTAGAAATAGACACATGAAAAGTCACGGATGAAAGACACGTAATAGTCATTGTTTTCAGGATATGGTATTTCTTTTATTGTTTGTCTGGAAATCCAGACAGAAATCCTTATTGTTCTGTATAACTGTGTTATTACCCAGTAGTCTCAATTAAAAGCTGACGAGAAAGTAACAAAAGGTAGAATTCCTTTCCCATTACTAGCAATTAACCGATAAGTCTATATATAAAGAGGGTCGTACGTCATATTCTTTGGATAGTTTCTTATTTACAGGTTTCCTTCATGAATTGAAGTCTATTCATTAAGGAACATAATCATTTAAGCTCTTTGTACACGGCACGGTTTATAAACCACGTATAAATTGCGCCACAGAAAAAGCCTGTTCATAGTGATCCATATGAAAATAGCGTCACGGCTCATAAACCCTAGTTTTTCTTGGAAAGAGCAACATATGTCTACAAGGTCTCTAAATGTAGAACATGTAGGTAGGCAGAAGATATAGGTTTATTCCTTTTTGGGGTCGATAAGTAGGTAAGTATACAAACAGTTCCTCGGTGGTAGGCCATAACATCGGCCGCCGGCAGAAGTTACCACCCACCAGACAAAGTCTTCAACATTGCATCACCTCGCTCAACTGCCGTCTTCCTTCCTATTCGCTCTGTTTTTCTGAGTGAATAGGCTCTTAATAAACTAGCGCGCTTTACCATCAATGATCGCATCACTGCTTACCATCAGGCGGGATTGCGGTCAAGAGCTAGTTTATAACTATTAAAAAAAAAGCCCTTTTTTTGTTTGGGATGGGAAATCATCAAATGACCTCTCCCGCTCTGGGCAGAGCGGAAGGACGTGTCAGACTTTTGCTGACTAAAACCCACCCGTGTTCCTTCACTTACCTATGCGCCAAGGCCACGGTTTCTTTTTTAACCAGCCCTTGTCTCAACATGTTTCTTTCTTCCATAGTTCTGTATAACTTGTTTCTTCTATATTTCCACAGTCCGCCTATCATATCTTTGGTCTTCTCCTACTCTTACAATCATCAGTATTTATATTTAAAACTTTGTTAATAAACAACACATACCTAATTAATATATAAGACGGCGTGAGCAACTCCAAGTAAATGCGATGCGACCCGAAATTGTCAAATATTAACTATGAGCCTTAAAGCTTAAAAAATAATTCTAAGTATGATGTAGACCTAGTGAGGTAGAATAGTAATAATTAATAGCATTACTTGGAATGACACTTCACACCACGCTCACGTTTTTTTTTTAAATTATAAACTAGTGCTTGACCGCGATCTCGCCTGATGGTAAGCAGTGACGCAATCGTTGATGGTAAAGAGCGCTGGTTTATTAAGAGCTTATTCAGTCTAGCCTTGAAAACACTCAAATTGTACTCCGACGGGAACACCGTCGTCGCTGGCAAATTGTTCCAGTCCTCGTAAACAACGTAAGTGAATTAACCCATTAAGCACTATTCATTCATAAGAGTTAATTCATAAACGAATATTATTAAAGTTAAACTACGTGTAAACGTGAAAAAGTATGGTTAAACATTCGCTAATCAATAGTTAATTTTAAGCAACGTTTATCCAATTTTTTAGTTCATCATCATCATTATCAACCTTTTTTTTATCATCCCACTGCTGGGTACAGGTCTCCTCTCATACTGAGAAGGATTGAGCGTAGTCATCACGCTTGCTCAAAGCGGGTTGGCGATTTCAGACTTATAAAGTCCAGGTTTCCTCAAGATTTTTTTCTTCACTTTCATTCATTGATGTCCAAGATATACTTAGAAAGTACATTATAACTTAAGAAAAGTTACATTGGTACTTGCCTGACCTGGAATCGAACCCGCCCAATCATACTTAAGAGGCTGGTATTTAAACCACTAGGCCACTACGACTAGATACTTGTAGGTAACTCTCGTCTTTAACATAAAGGTTTATTTTCGCGTTCATGAGCAGGCTTTCCATTCGCATTTCAATATTTTTCATTGAATGTATAAAATAATAAAAAAGAATTCGTGCAAAACACTAGCGCTATTGCCTACATACAAAAATTATGATATTCTGAACAGCGCTTTGCTTGCCTCTAAAATTACATGCGACGAATTTTATTACGGCAATTCGGCGAATTTGATGCTGGTATTACAAATCTGTTGACACTAAATATTTAAGTACCCTTTATTCAGTCTGTAATTTTTATTCATGAAAAATAAATGTTGAGTAGTGTAAAATTCCTTTTTTTTTGTATAATGCACGTAACGAAATACAACAAAATAATTAACTGCGGGTGATTTTAAGACAGTTTAGAACATTTTTGTCTTAAATCATGAAAACGATTTTTTTCTTTGAATATTTTTTTTTTTTTGGCTTTGTCATATAGAAGAGCTAAATGTCCTGTGCTACAATTTCCCTCAAATACAGTAAGTATAGAATTTTGCAAAAACAAATAATACATCTTCAAAGGATTAATTTGCATGATCAGTGCTGTATTAAATTAATCTACCAGGAATTTGGCTTGCGAACTTTACCAGCTATGGGTTCTTAGGAATTTTCCACCTACTTTTGATTAGTTTCAAAGAAGCGGGTTGGTAGTCACTGAATGTTTTCCGATATTAATTTTGAAAGACGGTTTCATTAATATCGGTAATCCATATTTATTAAGTTGATATGACCTCAATAATAATTATACCAATAGGACACAAAATCTTTTTCTATTGTTACCAATCCTAAAGTTTCCTAAGAGATCAGGGTGAACTAAGGACCAATAAGATGGATTTCTGAAAACTATTACACCTGAGATATCAACGATATATCGGACAAAAACTGGATGGATCTAGCGTAAACAGAACCTATGTCCAGTCTAGGTCATGGTCCGGAACGAGAGTGCATAGTAGGCCGTAACTTCCTTCTGCGAAGCAGTGATTCTGGCAAAGGAGGAGGCGGAGCGCGTGATGGAGCGGAAATCCCAGCGCCCTCACGCCTCTAGCCGCCGCAGGAGACGCCCTGGTCGGGAGACAACATCGGACTCCCGGCTAGTGCGCGGCAGTGGGCAGCTCGCCGCCCGGTAAGGACCACACCCGTGTCGACGGCGCTTTGTGTTTCAAGCGTGCCTCAAAGAGATATCATCAGATATCATGACGGGATCCACGAAGACCGATACCTCCTGGGTCTGGGTTGTGAGTTCGTTAAAAAAGAAACTGTGGCCTTGGCACACAAGCAAGTGAAGAAGCATGGGTGGGTTTCAGTCAGTAAAATTCTGACACGCGCAACCGTTCCAACCGGAACGGGAGACGTCATTTAAAGATTTCCCATCCAGAACAAAAAAGGCCTATGTCCAGGAAAGGGCAAAGTCTGATTATATGAGACGAATATTTCAGAAATAAAAAAAATTAATAATCCGCCTATATTTGAATAAAATTCCAGCTCATACTCACAAAGTACAAAACCAAAATTAAACACCTAAACAAAGGGTTGTAAGTAAGAATGTGTACAGGAATGAAGCGTGACAAAAATGTGTTGCTCTCACATTATAGCACAGTCAGCATAATAAACTACATCTTTTTCGGATAAAGAGTGAGAACCTAATAGAATTGCTGGGAGAATGCGTGAGTGCCTCGGAATGCTTATAGTAGATGGTATCATAGAATAAAAAATGTATGGAAGGTAAATTCCGGCTACGAATGCATTCTTTTATACCTAAAGTTTTGAGAATGTCAACGGCTTGTTTGCACACATTTTATGTGCGTTGATTAGTTCTAACCTGACAGCCTCCGTGGCGTAGCGGTAGCGAACGTGGCCGCTGGGCAAGGAGGCGCGGATTCAATCCCCGCGGAGTGCAATTATTTGTATGCATGAATATAAATATTTGCACTGGTCTGGTCGGGCCTCGGAAAGCACGTTAAGTTGGTCCCGGTTGCCATACTAACATATAATTGCAGTCGTTACGGGTTGTTGGAGCCCTCAAGAGTCCAACAATTTATGTATTTATGTAACTTTAATACTTCGATATCGCCTTCGAGTTGTGGAGGTCAGACAGCAGTCGCTTCACGGAAAATATCGAAGTTTAGAGACTGGCAAAGCGGGCTCCAGACTCCAAAAGCTGAAAAAGCTTCGGATGCGACTGGGATTAACGCTGAAATGATGATGATGATGGCTTAGTTCCAACTACGTTAAGCCACCCTAGTTATAACCAAATGATGCTAATAGAAAAGGCTACACTGCGAGTTCTTGAGTGAAGATGGATCGACGAGATCAGTAACCATAATAAAGGACGCCATCAGACTAGGTGGAGCGCCGATCTTTGCAGGGTGGCTGATAGCAGCTGTATGACAGATGCCAAAATTCGTGCTGAATGGCATGCAATTAGAGAGGCCTATACCCAGCAGCAGACTGCAGTAGCTGACGATGAAGACTGTCAGGTAATGACGATGTGGACAGATTAACTTCTGAGTGAATTTATCTTCTTTTCGTAATCAAAGTAATAATTTTAGAGTCATTTGCACGATATATCATTAAATTCATTTAGAGTTAAACCAATATAAAACATTGATATATTTCTGTCAAACGTTTGAGGAAGACAAAGACAAAATGATGTGTTTTTATGTCTAGAGCTGAAGCTGAAGTGGCGAAGGGCAAGAGTTTTGGAGATACTGTCTTATGTAATATTGACTTTCAAAAAGTGCTGATTTTCAGCCTAATTTGAATAAATGACTTTTTATTTTGGTTTTTTTTTAAACGCGTTTAGTGAAATGTGGTAAAAGTTACTCTATATTCATGGTAACAGTTTGCCTTTAACAACTACGCGATTTTATTGTTGCAGTTTGCAGTAGAAAAATAGAGAAATGTGTTTCGATTGTCATCATTGGTCTAGTCTGTATTTTTCAAAGAGCTACTGCCTCTTTGACCTTCAACGAAGTTGATAACACAACAAGAAGGTGGATAACAGGACACATATCCGAAGAGTTTACGGTAACTTCATGAAACTGATACTCTTCATTCTTCGTCTTATCTTGTTATGACAAGAGTATCAGTTCAAAGAAACTATATCCATTATGTGCTTTCATTAATCTTTGACGGTACCGTCAGCCAAATAACTTGTTTAATAGAACTTCTTGTCAAGATATTTGTTTCGACGATTACATTTAGTCGAGTTCCGAAAAGTTTTGTATACGTATGTTTAGTTACACAATTTATTGTTTCAAGAGTCATTTGGTGTAATACACAGTTTAATTTTGTTCTGGGTGTAGGGACACTTAGTATTACCTTTCATCGATGAGATTACGAGAACACGTTATTTTGGATAAATCTTATAGCGTTGTAGGTGACTACAGAAACAACAAGAATTACATCTAATTATAATTATGTACTCTATTAAAGTTGACCTAAAAGTGACACCGGTAACCGAAAAGTTGTGTGGAAATCGGTTGTCATAATATGGGCATATGGGTCAAAGGAATGAGGAAAATAACGTTAGGAAAGTTTTAAGTACAAATATCGATAGCTATAAGAGTAGGGGAGACAAGGCAAGAGACGATGGATGTACTGAGTGACTGATTACATGGTAAAAAAGAGCTCATTGACAAAATGAGGACTAATTGAAAACTATTAAAAAAGATATGCTGCGACGATCCCAAACAGATTGGAATAAAGGCATAGAGAATAATTGATTACAGTTTACCTAAACTAGTTTAAGTAGGATTAAAACAATAAGACCTACAAAATATTATTATGAGCATAATATATGGTTGTAGCTAATTAATTATTATTAATGACCACTGCTCGTTACAGCTGCTTTTTGGCTCTGTGCCCAAAGTTTAACTAGTCCTCGTCCGTTCTACTGTTACCAGTTACATTTGTAACTAAATGCCATTAAAACCTATCATAAACACTTATTTGTAGGTTCTCTAAGCCCCTGCTACATTGTGTTATTTCAAATAAAGCTAAAATTGAAATGATGTACCTAGATATAGAACGCTCTCACAAAAACCATAATCTTAACAGGCTATATGCAACGATACGTATGCGATGTTCTTCCCAGGTGCGCAGAATTCGGGACAGCTCCAACAATATCCTGAAAATGATCGCTAGCAGGCTCGATTGTATGTATATTAATCACTGCAATATCATGTCCCACGGGATGAAAACAAATTGAATATAAATGTTTTTGACTAAATTTTACTAACGAAAATAAGTCCATGTTACTTGAATAAAAATTATTATTATTATTATATTATGTAGATGTAGATTTATACCTCTTCTTTACAAGAGGTCTGTAATCTACCACGCGGGGCTTTTTGGTTTCAGGGCATGCCAGTTTCCTCATGACATTTTCCTTCTCTGTGTGATGTTTTGAGAACATTGGTGATGAAATTATTTGTAAAAATGCTTGCCTGGATTGGACGATAATAAATAGAATTAGAAATTGCAGACAGTAAATCATAATACTTTGCCCGAGACAGGACTTCAAACATGTTCCAGATTGAGCCGGTTGAAAGAATTTAAATAAAATTTTACATACAGATAGTTTTTAACCTAGTACATAGGGTACTTACTTTAAATACTGGTGGTACGTTCCTGTAGGATATTTTTTGACATTCATCCGTATAAATCCGCGGACAAAAGTTTGGCTTATTTACGAAGATTAAATTGTATTAGTAAAACTAAAAGGTCAAATTATACCCTTAATATCCATTCTGAAGCTTCAAAAAGTCGAAACAAAGCCTAGAATTATGTTACCCACAAAATAACATACGATTGAAGTTATACAATTTAACCAAAATTATGTCCCAGGTACACATAATGTATTTGTGTAAAGATGTTCTCAACTCGTTTACATTTTAAAGTAACGATGAGGTGTCCATATATTTGGTGGGTGTTTAGCTTTATTTGCAACATTCACTTGCCAATTCATGTACATATTGTTAATATCTCACCATGAATATTTAGAGGAATCGAGTTTGAAGTAGCCGGTCAATCCCAAGCATCAGTGGAATGTGGAACGACATGTCACTTGAAACTCACTTCACCTAAGCTTGTTGCGTGATAAATCTTGATTCATAGGTACCTTAACCGTTTTTTTCTGTGTGGATGGGAAATCATCAAATGACCTCCCGCTCCGGGAGGACCTCCGTGTCCTTAGGGTGATCCCCAGAGTGATGACCGCCTTGGCATTTCCTCCCGCCTGGTGAAGACGTGCGTTAGGCGGAAGGTAAGGACGCCGTGGCACCTCTCTGGCCACTCCTCAAAGAGGAGATTAAAAGCCGCTATTGTGGCGTGCCCAACACTAGGTTGCGTCAATCACAGTCTCCACATCGCCATCTCCATCGTCTGCCGTACCGCGATTTCTCGCGGCAGCGGAGTTATTTCAGCGGCGTTTTGCCTCCTTTCGCCACTCCTACATGTGAGCGAGGGTTTTGGCCTCCAGATCCCATTGCGGCAATTCGGCAAGGAGACTCGCCGCCTAAGCGGAGGCCGTGCGGATCCCCGGACTAGCTGAATAGCCATGACCCTCTGGGATGCAGTCAGGCGTTGGCCTGGTCGCCACCTCAGGGTCATGGATCCACTTCGGTGCCTCATAGAGGGCCATGGACCTCCTTAGTGGCCGGCAGAAGGCGTTTGGTTCCCTAGATTGGAGAGGAGCCGACTCAGGCCAAACCCGGCCCAATCCAGCACCAATCTGAACCTCTCCTATCGTTATACGGGAACCCGGCGGTGGTGCGTCCTGAAGACCATGAAAGCAGATGGCCTCAGACTTATGCAGGGCCACCTCGAGTCCCAATCGCCGGATACTCTTAATCGGTAATGAGAGAGATACCTAAGTACTTACTTAAAGACATTGGAAGAATGTATGCGTTCGGGGGACCCCTGAGGAATGAAATTCCTTGGTCGGCACTCGCACGTAGATAGACTCGTATATAAAGAGAAAGAGATTTAGTATTTAATTCGCGTTTTTAAAACAGAGCCATCTATCTAGTACCGGTTTTTAGAAACTCAATAAACTCTCATATTAGAGTCGATTCTCTAGTTCACAAACTAAACCATGTATATTTAAGTTAAATGTATCTTTTATCTCTATTCTATTAAGAAAAGTACAGAAGATACATTTTAGTTACGTCTTGTCAAATTAAGATACTCTGTATAATAGTTATTTTAGATGTGACTAAAGAAATACCAACAAGAAATACTTGAATTTCTTCACGATTCATTTCATGAAAGCTTTCTCTCTCTCTCTCTCTCTCTCTCTCTCTCTCTCTCTCTCTCTCTCTCTCTCTCTCTCTCTCTCTCTCTCTCTCTCTCTCTCTCTCTCTCTCTCTCACACACACACACACACACACACACACACACACACACACACACACACACACACACACACAAAACTCTCTTACTCTCTGTCTCTCTGTATGAGTTTATTACTTGACGATCTCTACCAGTTTATTCCTACTGCAAGAGCGTTAAAGGACGGTGTTCCAAAACCAATAAATACTTCGGTTAGCACGAGATTAGATTCGTTCGTAGTATTTAATAGTTTTTGTAGTACTCCAATCGCAAAACCAGTTGTGAATAAAAAAACGGCAATAAATAAACTTAACCAATTATCCGACTTTGCACGTTGCCAAGTGCCTACGGGTATATTTTTAAAAAATATTTTGTAGATTGAAGGTCACAAAGTAATTCATCGCACATACAAGACGAGGCCATCGAACATAAGTTAACAAGCATAATTTTTTATATTCTTTTTTCTAAAAATTGATTTTATGTATAGTTTTAATCCACAATAAAATACTTTTAGATATGGATTTTCCATTTTGAACCAGTGACTCGTATATATAAAACGTACAGTTAGTCGAAAAGTGTATGTCGTTTTCAGTGTCCCTTCCCGGATTTTCACTCAAATTCTCACCATAAATCCTTTAAGCTAATCGTCTTTCACTCATCCCTACACATGACAGGACTGCGAAAGTATGCCTTTATCAACCCTTGTCAGAGAATCTTCTTAACCGTAATGTTTGAAAAATTCGCACTAATATTATTATTTACATATTTTTTTTGAGAATATTTTAGGGCATCGGCATCAATTCCCGGACCAAACTTAAAAAAACGCTTTGCTAGCTTAATATACAAAGGTAAGAGGCTTAACTATGGGCACTGAACCAACGTAAAGTCCGTTGGAAGCTGAACAAAAAGCTACCGATTCTACTAACAAACCATTTTCCTGAATTTTTCTATTAAATTTCATAGAAAAACCTAAAATACTGCCGAATCAACAGAGCATTACGTTTCGTCTCAATAAGGACGTTATTTGTAAGGGATGGTTGAAAAAACTGAATGGGGCAGATTGTATATAATGAATAGTTTTGCTGGCCTGGTATAATAATATTAACGAATTATTTTGTTGAGGGCATCGAAATAAGTCAATTCGTGGACTCGTGACCATTCATTACGTATTGTGGCGGCTCCGTGCTTCGGAAAAGATGTTAAGCCGTTGATTCCGGCTATCAGGCTGTCATTTGTGGATATTTAACAGTCGTTACGAGGATCGGAAGTCCTAAAGTGTGATAATCAGTTTTATTAAGGTGTATATTCAGAAACTTAGTTAAGGAGATTAGATAGGCAATAATAATTTCAGCCGAAAGAAGTGCACAGTTAAACATAAGCCTTCCTCAAGCACCTTCTTATCGACTCCGTACTTCTCGCACCTAACTGGATCCTGCAGTAGTTGATCCACCTTGTAGGACAGCTTCTAATACTACGTCGTATATCTTTCAGCTCTATCGGCCATCTGAAGTTTGGCAATTCGTTATATATAGGTATCTGACATCGTAACGCAAACTTCGCGAAAAGGCTACACCGCATGCCACTAACAAAATTATGACAATCGTTTATGTCGTGTGTACAGAAATAACAGTGTTTAAAAAAGTGTCGCCTCGGTCTTTGAACGTTGCAAGCGTGCCGCCATGCGTGTGTGTAGGTATGATATTGACCCCTAATGCGAAATCTATTAAATCAGCTGATAGGATAGTTTTTTATAGTATTGTTCACATTGCGCTTTTTTTGTGTAATTAACGAATTAATTAAGTTTTACTGTAAAATCTCATTGAGTCATAAAAGTATAGCAATTATGAATGGTCTAAAGTGAAAAAAACTGCATATTTTTTTTTTATTTATCGGGAAAATGCCGACGCAAAATACCACCACTATAAGGTTCAGAATCATGTACTGGATCCATGGTACTCATTTGTGCGTCGATGTCAGATACACCTTTTATTATAAATGATTTCATTGTGTAAGTAGATTTATACAAATTCTTTTACATGTCAATCATATTTTAAAAAACAAGATGGGGTCAAATTTCCTTTCTGACTTGTCTCAGAAAAAAAGACTGAAACAAACTCAGAGGATTTTTTTATTATTCATAAAAATGTTTTCTGTCTCTTTTAAAATCCAAACAGTGGCACCCATTCCCTTATTCATAAACTAAATTAAATTTAAGTTCTGTGCGTCTTTATCTTTATATTTCATTAAGACAAGGACAGAAGATAAAATGTCAGTTTAGAACTTTAAAATTAGTGCGCTCCTGACATATATTGGAGTATTTTTAGTCGCCATGTTTATAATCGCTTCTAAACTGTCTATGGAGTATCTTAATTTGACAGAATTAAACTAAAATGTTATCTTCTATCCTTTTCTTAACGAAATAGAAAGAAAAAGATGCACATAACTTAAAATTAGTTTAGTTTGTGTAAAAGAAAATCGGCTCCAATATTTTGGTAAATTTATATGAAGATCAAGTTAACTGATGTCTGGTATAGTCTTTTGAGGAAAGAATCACAGATTGAGAGGACCTTGCCAGACAATACACATATTTGTCAGAAAACATGCAGCCCAACTCAAAACTTAAGGAACTCAACGATTTGACGAACAATACCTAAGAAATAAAATACAACTACGATTACTTAGACTTAAAATTTCGCAAAGGGGTTTTGTTAATTTCTTTAATGCATACGGTAATGAAAGAATATAAGATATTTATGAGAACTATAATATAGGTACTACAGTATTGCACACCTTAAGAAAGGTCTACAAACATAATCCTAATGATATGTGTCTCTTAGGGATAACCCACATAACCATTTATTATCCTTTACATTTTAAGAGAAATATTGGCTTATTTACGAAGCGATTTTAAGCACTAAAACATTAAACGTCATCTTATTAAATACGTCAAATATATTGTGCATTTAATATAGTACAATTCGACCGTATACTGCATGTAATTTATGTTAACACTTTCAAGATATTAGATTTAAAATGCAGACAAAGGTAAAAGGTCTGATTGCACGCGATCCGATTATTGACGCTTGTTCGATTAGGACTAATTGCACGCGTTTATCGGAGCTCTCTAGCGAGGACAGTAATAATTAGTATTTAATAAAATCGTTTTTTTTTAAACACTGCTATGGCACGCATTTGCTGGTAAAATCAACTTCAACTTTCATAATAGACTGCACAATACTCATCTGATTTGATACTGGTGATGTGTTGAGTCTCCGAATTGCTATGATACCATCAATTTTGCCGTCCAATTTAAACACAATTTTAAGTAAAAATATCTTTTGCAATAACCATCAATAAATGCAGGGTCCAACATTCAAAGTCGCAGGATTAGACTTGAACGTTGAGAGTTTTCACACGTCCAGTTATATCTCTCTCTTTCAAGAGTAACTTCTAAATGTTTGTATTGTCTAATAACAAAATAAGTTCTGAACGTTTTGAAAGAGATTCTGTAGTATATTATATTTTAGTAACAGCCTTGAACCCGTGTGAAGCCAGAGCGGGTCGCTAGTAGAATAAACAACAGTTCCTGAAAGCACCCATCTAAATATCATGGAACCCCTACCTCGAACATGCGGAGTGTAGTCGAAACAAGTAGCGTGGTACATTCATTACACCCGGCAAACAAAGTTCGAAACGCGCGAGTGGGAAACTTATGCGGCTGTTCTCGGCGCTTTAATTAATTGCCACAAAGTTATTTTTGTATGTAAATTATGTATTAGAAGGTAATGACAATATTTTTTTTGTACTGTTGTTGGAAGGAGCCTATTGTTTTGAGATTTGTTAAGTTTTAATTTAGAATTGCGATGTGCAAAGACAAAGTTATATTTTGGGAAGAAAAACTGTTTAACTTTTGACGGAGACCCAGATCAGATGTCCGTCTGATGCGGCATACCTCAGCTACCCGGGATACGCATTGGAGCACCATTTCCTGCAGCGTGCTGGGGTCTGTGTGTATGTCCGCAATGACATTTGTTTCCGGCGCCTCCGTCACCTCGAAGACCCTCATTTCTCGTCCCTATGGCTGTTGGTTGACACTGGTGTGGACAAAATTGTTTACACTTGTGTCTACCGATCGCACAGCGGTGATCAGGAGACAACTCGTTTATTTGACCACCTCAGTGAGGCTGCTGACAATGCACTGCAGCGGCACCCTGACGCACACTTCGTCGCTCTAGGGGATTTCAATGCCTGCCATCAGGACTGGCTTTTCCCGTACCAGAAGACCGACCACGCTGGGAGAGAAGCGCGAAACTTCGCGCTTTCAATGGGCCTTTCCCAGCTGGTAAAGCAAGCGACTAGGGTGCCTGATGTAGTTGGTCATACTGCCAATTGTCTGGACCTTCTGCTGACCACTGATCCGGACAGGTGTGTTGTAACAGTTTCCTCACCGTTGGGAACTTCAGACCACTGTCTGGTGAAGTCTGTGTCGACCTTCTCCCCACCAGATCACGACTCTCGTGGTGAACGGCGAATGTGGCGATACAGGTCAGCAGACTGGGATGAGATGCGCCATTTCTTTGCGTCTTATCCTTGGCAGCAAGTCTGCTTCTCTTCTAGCAATCCGTCGAGCTGTGCGGATGCTATAACCGATGTGGTGCGTCAAGCTATGGAATATTTTATTCCCTATAATGACGTGCCCGTCGGTGGCTCGGCTCGCCCATGGTTCAATGCCGATTGTGCCCAAGCTGAACAGCGTAAGCACACGGCATTTCTCACCTGGGTTGACGCTCGTGACCGCGGAGCTCCGGATCTAAGCTCAAAGAAGAGAGCCTTTAACCGTGCTGCCAAGTCCTACAAAAAGGCGCTAAAGAAGGCTCGCTTTGACCGTATTACCCATATTGGCAACAAGTTATCTGCGCAGCCTTCCGGTAGCAGATCTTTTTGGTCCCTTGCCAAATCGGTCGAGGCGAACTTCTGTCGGCCCTCACTGCCTCCGCTGGTTAGGCCTGATGGAACACTGGCTCATACGGCGAGAGAGAAAGCAGGTCTCTTTGCATCTCTCTTTGCCCATAATTCGCGTCTTGATACTGGCAGTGCTACTCCACCTATTTTACCCCACTGCGGTACTTCAATGCCTGAGGTTCGCATTCGGAACAAGGAGGTTCTGAGAGCACTGTGTCGTCTGGACGTGAATAAGGCTAGTGGTCCGGATGGTATACCAGCGATTGTTCTAAAAGCATGTGCGCCCGAGTTGTCTCCTGTATTGACACGCTTGTATCGCCTCTCATTTGGGACTGGTATAGTGCCCAAGTCCTGGAAGCTTGCCAACGTGCAGCCCGTGCCCAAAAAGGGTAGTCGTGCCGATCCTAACAACTATCGGCCGATTTCGATCACCTCCATACTTTGCAAAATTATGGAGCGTGTATTGAACTCGCGCCTTTTGGCATACCTGGAAGGAAACGATCTCCTCAGTGACCGACAGTACGGGTTTCGCCGCAATCGGTCAACTGGGGACCTACTAGTGTATGCCACTCACTTGTGGGGCGAGGCACTCGAGAGGAATGGGGAAGCAATTGCTGTCTCCCTTGATGTCTCGAAGGCCTTCGACCGGGTATGGCACGCTGGCCTTTTGAGTAAGCTTCCAGCGTACGGCATTTCCCCTAGCCTGACTGGCTGGGTAAAAGACTTCCTGACTGAACGGTCCCTCCGAGTTGTTGTCGACGGATGCTCATCTGAGCCCATGTCGACTAATGCCGGTGTTCCTCAGGGGTCTGTTCTCTCTGCAACTCTGTTTCTGCTGCATATTAACGATCTGCTGATGCCCGGTATCTATGGGTATGCAGATGACAGCACAGTTGTGGAGAGATACCTGCCGGATGCTCGGGCTAGTAGGGAATCAATCCGGTCCGAAAGAGAGGCCATGGTAGAGCGAACGAGTGTTGCACTTCAGGCAGTCTCCGAATGGGGCAATGCCAATCTTGTAGCATTCAATGCCGCCAAAACGCAGGCGTGTCTTTTCACCGCCAAAAGGAGCCCGTTCACCTTGGCTCCTACTTTTCGGAATGTATCCTTGGAGTGTACCGACCGCCTTCAGCTTTTGGGTATTGAGATTTCCTCGAACCTAAACTTTGGGCGGTTCATTGAGTCCAAGGCCAAGGTGGCTGCCAGAAAACTTGGTGTAATCGCAAAGGTCCGGCAGTACTTCACACCAGGGCAGCTTCTAATGTTGTACAAAGCACAGGTCCGTTCGTGTGTGGAGTACTGCAGCCACATTTGGGCTGGTGCTGCTAAGTGTCACCTGGCCACTTTTGATTCAGTGGAGAGGCGTGCGAAGAGGCTGATTGGTGACCCTGATTTAACTCGAGTTGGTCTCTAAATCCTAGAGCACAGGCGTAGAGTAGCCAGCCTTTCGGTGTTCTATAGGATACATTCTGGGGAGTGTGCGAGGGAATTGCACGATTTAATTCCCCCATCTCCGTTCCACCATCGGACGACCCGTCGTACGGCGAGTTTCCACCCTTATGTTGTTAACACCTCTACGATCCGGACGAAGCGTTTCGCCTCCTCCTTTATACCGCGTACATCGAGGGACTGGAACAATCTGCCGGCGGCGGTGTTTCCGTCGGACTACAATTTGAGTGTCTTCAAGGCTAGAGTGAATAGGCTCTTAATGAACTAGTGCGCTTTACCATCAACGATTGCGTCACTGCTTACCATCAGGCGGGATTGCGGCCAAGCGCTGGTTTATATTATAATAAAAAAAAAAATTAAAAAAAAACTTCTACATTCTGCTATTACAATAATGTGTTTAGACTAGTTACGTAATCTACTAACAAATCCTCGTCATTATGATTTTCCAGTAGTCAATCACTGACTCTCCACTCTATATTAATAATAATAAATGTTTAAATAGAGTACCTAGTTCTTAGAAAATCATTTTTTCTAACGAGTTTTATAATAATCACAATACGGCAATGTCATTCTATCATCATTCCATTACGAGACGACTGGCCGATAACTGATCGATTATTATCAATTTAGCAGATTACGAGCGTTCTTTTTTTTAATAATTATAAACTAGCGCGTGACTGCAATCCCGCCTGATGGTAAGCAGTGATGCAATCGTTGATGGTAAAGCGCGCTACTTCATTAAGAGCCTATTGACTCAAAAAAAAAAACCGAGTGAATAGGAAGGAAGACGGCAGTTGAGCGAGGAGATGCAATGTTAAACCCAATAATACGACCACCTATGTTGCGCCAGAGGGAGATTGATCTGGAGGCCCTCCACGACCAAACGCCCGACACAACAACATTTGACGCATCGTACCGGGTACACACCTCAACTGCTAAGACACGCCCTCCGTACTGCTTCACCAGACATCATGCCAGAACACGATGAATCGCTTGGCGGTGAGACTTTGTCTGGTGGGTGGTAACTTCTGCTAGCAGCCGATGTTATGGCCTACCACCGAGAAAATGGGCAGAGCATAACTACTGAATATGGAAAGTCAGATAGGAAAGAGAATTTGATTGGGTTTGTTGAAAAAAGAGACTAGCATATAGTCCTCACCTTTCTGCGCTGATGAATGGATAACCATTCTAAGACTACAAAAATCTGAATCTATGTATAGAGGACAGCAGATCAAGCTACTCGTCAATTGTCAAATATTATATATCCCTATAAACCACGAGCACAGACAGGATTAGATAGGCACAGAAGCACCAGATGATCGGTGCATGGTGACGCACCAATCTTATCTATAGGTGCATAGATTTAGAATTTTGTAACTTTAATATTTAAATCAGTTTCCCACGTTAAACGAACAATATCACATTTTTTTTATAATTGTAAACTAGCGCTTGACCGCAATCCCGCCTGATGGTAAGCAGTGATGAGATCGTTGATGGTAACGGGCGCTAGTTTATTAAGAGCCTATTTATTCACTCAGAAAAACCAAGCGAATAGAAAGGAAGACGGCAGTTGAGCGAGGTGATGCAATGTTAAACCCAACAACACGACCAACGATGCTGCGCCAAAGGGAGATTGATCTGATGACCCTCCATGACCAAACGCCCAACAAAACAACATTAGGCGCATTGTACCCGGCACACATCGCAACACAACTGTTCAGACCCGTCCTCCGTACGGCTTCACCAGACATCATGCCTGAACACGACAAATCGCTTGGTGGCAAGGCTTTGTCTGGTTTTCCTACCTTTCGTGTCGAGTTCTTCTCTTGGCTCTTCATGCTCATCTTGACATAAAGATACCGGAAGAACATTTCAGTCACTGTATAATTCCTTTGCGTACTTTAACTAATAACGTTGCGTGAGTTTCATTAGCAACTATTCCCTTAACAATGATAATAATCTTAACACGCTAAAGTCTCTTTGTTTAACGAGCATGTTCTTTGATGAAATTAAACCAAAACCTCACTTCGTTTAATGACCATGGAACCGTTCTTCTGTGTGCGTAAAGCTAAGTAAGAAAGAAGTAGAGAATTTTTGTATTAAGTCTTTGTTTTTGTTGACCAGGCGTTCTGATAAAATTTGGTGTAACATTTTCCAATACAATGGCACCGATTCTGTTATTCACAAACTAAATTAAATTTAAGTTCAGTCCATCTTGAAATATAAAGAATATTTCAATAAGAAAAGGACAGAAGATAAAATGTCAGTTTAGACCTGTCAAATTAGTGCGCTCCTGACATAAGTTGGCGTATTTTTAGTCGCCATGTTTTTAATCGCGTCTAAACTGTTTATGGAGTATCTTAATTTGACAGGATTCAACTAAAATGTTATCTTCTACCCCTTTGTTTAATAATTAAAAACTAGTGCTTGACTGCAATCCCACCTGATGGTAAGCAGTGATGCAATCGTTGATGGTAAAGCGCGCTAGTTTATTAAGCCTATTCACTTAAAAAAAAACTTAGTGACTAAGAAGGAAGACGGCAGTTGAGCGAGGTGATACAATGTTAAACTCAACACCACGATCTTAACGAAATGGAAAGAAAAAGGTGCACTTAACTTAAATTTAGTTTAGTGTGTTAAGAAGAGAATCGGCGCCATTAGATATTTATAGAATAGAATAGAATACTCTTTATTATGTACACCATATAGATTACAGAACATAAATAAAAATATTTTACAAAGGGTGACGCAATGGGCGGTCTTATCGCTAAGAGCGATCTTTTACAGACAACCTTTGGATTGTATTCTAAGAGGTAGGATAGAGAAATAGTGTAGGTAGTCTACAGTGTACTATTTACATAGATTATACAATAAATATATACGTTAAGTGTATCATACTAGTTTAAATAAATTTATACATCTAATTAATAAACATCATACAAGAGCACATTAAATATAATAATATGTTTAAAGGGAGAGGAAGTGCTTTTTTATCATAGTTTTAAAAGTAAACAGTGTTTGAGCACGCCTTACGGACACGGGCAAGTCATTCCATAGCCGAACTGCTTGTACAGTAAAGGATTTATCATAGAAACTAGTGGAATGCATCGGCATGTCTAATATCGGGTTTTCCGATGACCTTAGATATCTATTATGTGTGTCATGAAGGAACTTGAAACGTTCTTTATGATAAGAGGGGGTTTTAGGATTAAACAAAATGTTGTAGAGCTGAGATAAACAAAATGTTGTAGAGCTGTAATAGTATATGAGAATTCCGGCGAAGACGTATGGGAAGCCACTTAAGCTTTGTACGAAATTCAGATATGTGATCATATATGCGCAGGCCAAATATAAATCTTATGCAAAAGTTTTGAAGTCGCTCAAGTTTATCTAGTTGTGCCTCAGTAAGATCTGGATAACTGACATCTGCGTAGTCAAGGATGGGAAGTAGAAGTGATTGTGCAAGCGCAGTTTTAGTGGCAGTAGGAAGAAAGTTCCGTAACCGTCTCAGAGACTTACCAGATGCAAAAATTTTGCGACTGACATCTTGTAGCTGTGGATCCCAGGAAAGATGCTTGTCGATCCAAACCCCAAGGTTCTTAACCTTCTCACTGAACGGAATAGCAGTACCATTAAATTGAACTTGGGGAAGTTGCGACCAGTCTATCCTGAGGAACATCCTTGAACTGCCAATAACAATGACCTGAGTCTTCGATGGGTTAACATGCAACCCATGCGCCTCACTCCACTCACAGATTGAGAACAAATCCTTATTGATAATTTGAATGGCGCCAGCTAGATCTGAGTGGCCAGCTTGTTTATAAATCTGCAAATCGTCTGCATAAAGGTGGTAGGAGGAAAGAAGGTTTTTGGTGATGGAGTTGATAAATATTGCGAAAAGTAAAGGAGATAAAACGCCGCCCTGTGGTACACCGGCAGAAGTATAGCACCACGAAGAGCAAGACTCTTCTATGCATATACGTTGCCGACGGCCATACAGGTAACTACGAAACCAGTCAATCGCCGTTGGAGATATGTTAAGCGAGCGAAGCATGCCAAGTAGGATATCGAAATCGACATTGTTGAATGCATTACTAAAATCCAGTAAGCAAAGAACCGTCAGATTTCCCTGCTCCATACCCAAACGTATGTCATCAGTGACATTAACTAAGGCTGTAGTGGTACTGTGACCAGGACGAAAACCAGATTGGAAAGGATTCAGTAGACTATTCTTACAAAGAAAAGTACTAAGCTGATGATGAACAAGGCGTTCTAGGACCTTGGAGAGGAAAGGCAAGATGGATATGGGACGGTATTCAGAAAACGAAGTTGGATTGGATTTTTTGGGTAACGCGAACCATCAGAACCAGCCCAGCTCTTATACAGTATGTTAAGAAAACCCTGTCCGACCCGTGAAGGTGTTGTTAGGTATCGATAACTGATTCTACTAATGCATACAAAACCGGGCTAAACATAAAAAAAAATCCCCCGAAAAAAATTAATATTATTTCGCAAAAACAGATAACTTAATAAATGTGCGTTAAGCACCCTTCCGCCGGCGGTGGGCGGCAGGGCACGCGACACGAGGTCGTATTCGCTCATAATAATACTGGTGTTGTCACTTTTTAAAAATTTCGGGGAAGTTGGAATTAATTCGCGGGAAAAAAAGATTATTTCAAAATTCATTTGTATTGGTATTATGATGATTACGTAAAATTTTATATTATATTTGGTCATGTGTTTACCTAACCTTTATTATCCTTCTAGGTCGGACAGGGTTTTCTTAACATACTGTATAATTTGACTGCACGGTTAGCGCAGTGGCTAAGCTATTGACTGCTGCGCTGTGTGTCGCGGGCTCGATTCCCGCACCGAACAATGATTTGTATGACCTACAAGTAGTTGTTCCGGGTCTGGATATTTGTGTCTGTGAATTTATATGTTTGTAAACGCACCCACGACACAGGAGAAATTCCTAGTGTGCGGCAACGTTTTAAAAAAAGTGTTCCCACTACGGGACCCATACCTCTTATAGATGAGAGGTAGTGGACCGTAATTCACCACGCGGCCCCAGTGCAGGCTGACTCGTGCCTTTGACTGTTTTGGTTTTTAGTGTATTTCTGTTTCTTTCCCGTTTTGAGATCAGTAACGAAAAATAAACTGCACTTCTCAAAACAACACAACTTGTTTTTATGATGATATGAAATAACGATTAATGTTGATCCAAAATCTATGAAAACTTAAATAATCATGTCCAGAGACAATAAAGATCTATTAGCGTCACTTCGCTTTAATAATAAAAAATAATCAAGCTCTCTGCTCTGCCTTAATATCTACACTGGCAGTAACGCAATTTGGTACAAGTAACAATATGACAGAAAGCGTGATTCATATTAATAAAAGTTGCAATACCAGCATATTGTACAAGGTGTAACATAAAGGCTATATACAAACCAAGGGCATGGCATCTTTACATGACATCAAAGAATATCGAAAGGGTTTCAACTCAAAATAAAATACTCAAAAAATTGATACGAAATTTTCGATTTCGAGTTTTTTAATTAAAATCATAATAACAAACATAGCACCACACTACATACGTTAATAACTACTCGTTACACGTAACGTTACTTGCCAAAATCACTTTATATGTCTTCAATAATTCTGTGCGCCTAGTATGATAGTAGCCTATCACAGGCGGTGTTTTTTCTCATAACTTCCTAACATAAAGAGATAGGATTAAAAAACCCTTCCAATATCGTTTGATATCATGCAAAGATGGCATGCCCTTAGTATGTATATACCGTTTACCTTACACGTTGTAAATATACAATTTTATCTCATCACGTTTGTAAGCCTTTGCCCCCATGTAAAACTGAAGGGAATTCAGCAGTGCCTTATGACTTTATTACCTTGTCGCTAATTTTCTGCGAACTTCGAGTACGTGAGCAGTTTGTAAAGCATCAAATGTAAATGCTATGCATTAAGCGGCATGAGCATCTTTTTGAAACACTAAACGCGTTAGCTGGCTCGTAACGAGGGGAATAAACTTCGTTCGCGTCTAAAAATTTTCTGCAATATGCACGTTTGAAATTTAAGTTTTTAAAGAGAAATTCATTTCGTTATTTTTAAGAACTAAGGAGCAATTCAGAATTCTATAGCTCGTTCTAGTAGGACAGGTGACACGACGACAGTTGCATTTTTCTTTATTTATCTTTTATTTTAACCCACCGAGGTAGGTATTTTAAACAGTATCGAGATTTGTACTCAGTTCTATAAAATACTATTTTTCAGAAAAATCTTTAGACAATCAAAATTTACTCTTTTGTCACAAAGTCATATTGCATACCAAAAAATTAATCATACAAAAGAATTGTTCAAGAATTGTGCAAAAAGTTTAATAAAAATAAATAAATAAATAAATAATAGAACTGTCATTGGCGATATCCGCCATTATTGTGAAATAAAATTTTTAAAGAATTTCTATAATTTGTTACACGTGATATTGGCAAAATTATGGTGTCTAACAAGAGAGGCCATTGAAGAGTTGAAGTAGTATTCACTCTTAAGAAAAGAAGAAAGAAAGAAGAAGAAATAAATAATAAATAAATATATACGGACAGCCGCTGCTGCCCACCGCTGCTGACCGCTGCGCCACGGAGGACGACATAGAGTAGTAGATATCACGTTTAGATATAATGATCAAAAGATTGTAAACAGGGTACAAATGTTCTTTTTCGTAAACGTATTTTATGTAACAATAATATTGAATCATAATTATTCAATCAACTAACGAAACTACTGAAAATCATTTCACTGAGGCGTGTATTTATTATTTAATTTAATTAAAACTGCAAAATTACTACCATTTTGGTGGTCATACGATATAAATACATCGCTTTTTTGTCATTCCATGCTTTATTGTTTAATACCGTGCCTATAGGACTTTCATATGACGATTTTCTTGTCATTTCATTGTCCTGCAGCATCGGCAACTTATTACAGCAGTGTACATTCCAAAATAGTGCATATTTCTGCAGCACTGAGTCTCTGTTGATTTAGTTTACACAGAAAAACAGTGGGCACTTTATTTTTATCAGGAAAGGCAGTCAGTACAAAATGTTACGAGTTAGCAGCGAAACTCGAATGTGAGTTTACGGCGAATATATTTACAGAATACTGCTTTTACATTGGATTCCACGTTTATATTCAACAGACTAGGAACTGGGATGTTTCAATGAAATCAGAATTGAATCCTTTATACTGATTTTGTGAACGTCGACCACAGCATGAAAAGGAACAAACTATGAATAACTAAAGCATTTCCAAAATGTGTAATAATGTATCCCTTATAGCACATTGGCACAAGCAAACTACAGGAGTAAAATATTCCCATTCTGCCGACCGCTGTTTCCCATACAGTGTAGTTCTATATATTTTCATTCAACAGGTTTCATTGAAAGCAAAGTTATCATCATCTCAGCGTTAATCCCAGTCGCATCCAAAGCTTTTTACAGCTTTGGAGTCTGGGGTCCGCTTTACCAGTCCAACTGCTGATTTTGGCTAAACTTCGATATTTTTCGTAAAACGACTGCCGTCTGACCTTCACAACCCAAAGGCTATATCGAAGCCTTGCAGTTAGACCAATTGATGAACTTTCGAGGGCTCCAATAACCCGTAACGACTGCCATTAGATGTTCGTATGGCAATCGGGACCAATGGCTTAACGTGTTTTCCGAGGCACGACCAGATCAGTGCAAATTTTCACATTCATGCATACAAATTTTTGCACTGCACGAGGATCGAAAGCAAAGTGAATAGGTATATTATATACTATACACACATATTACATTATACACAGTCATCATTATTTTTTAAAATTGTACTTTATCTAACCTACTTAAGCATGTTTTTGTATCAATTTCTAGTTGATAAATTACCTAAAAAGTATTGGGATTCAATTGTGCAATGTTGTGCAATAACACAGACAGTATTTTAATACTGTAGTTTTGTTCATAGGTATTAGCACACTTTACACACTGATAAGATAAAAGTGCTATATGTACCCATAGCAACTATAACCGGTTCTAATAGATGGAGAATGTTAGCATACGTACCTCCATTATCATAGCATTATTATTATCATTATTAATAGATCCTATTATCGCTACGCAAACAGATAGATATAATTTAAAACTCATAGTAATTATCATCAAAAATATCGATAATAACCACTGACCGATTTCTGCTACCGCGACCAATCTCAGGTAGATACGGATGTTTTCTCTTTAGGCCCGGTGCCCACTAACGGCACGGCATGGAAAGGGATGTATATGCGACTAATAGAAATATAACTTAAAAGCATGACAATAAAATTGAAATCTAAATGATGATGCTAAAGGATGCCAAGGCATAGAAGCCGATGAAATGTCAATTTTATTGTCATATTTTTAAGTGAAAATAATTAAAGGGCTCTGACTCTCATAATCCATTGGGACGGTGATCAGACCCGACCAGGGCCCTCCCTGGTCGGGTCTGATCACCGTCCCAATGGATGACCCCTATCAGGACCTGATCCCTATCAGGTGCAAAAAATATCGGTAATGATATCTCTACTTACAGAGTTGAGTTTTATAATGACCCCGGTTCCCTTTTCCATAAAATAATTTTAAGTTCAGTGAATTTTTCTCTTGATATTTAATTAAGAAAAGGACAGAAGATTAAATATTACTCTAGTGCTATCAAACTCTCTTTGCGATTAGAAACGGCCTTCTAAAAATACGTCAATTTAAGCCAAACGCAGAATAATTTGACAGCTAATCTAATCTATTTGTCTTCTATCCATTTATTATTAAAATATTATTGAAAGAAAAAGATGTACTCAATTTAAATGTATCCATGAATATCTTGGAATAGATAGATTTGCTTTTAAGAATGATTATGACAATGTAACTGTGAGGTTAGATAAACGGGCGACATACTTTATACAATATGTATCAAAAACCCTGTTGTTCCTTCGACCTACGTCTTAAGAATTGGCATACGGACGTAATAAAGCAAGTAATTTATAAAAATTGTTCAACAAAAATAATTAAAGTAAATGTTTAATTATTAATATTTATAATCTGTAACTGATTTCTGAGCTCTGCAATTCTGCATGAAGAAACTAGACATACGTAAAGCGTTCCCGCCATTATATTTAACTTATAAAATCCGATATTCTAAAGAAAAAATACGAATTTGTCAGTTTTAATAGGTATTTGATTGTGACCTCTCGACTAGACAATGATTACAGTTTTCTAATTATGACTTCATTAATGATATGCTTGTAGGTAAAATTATATGTCCCTGAAAGGAACAACAGGGTTTTTGTTACATAGTGTATAACACAGTAAGATCTTTCTGTCTATACCCTAGATACTGGCTACGTTATATCTCCATAAAGAGATAGAAAAGTCCCGATAACGGCTTCGATCCAAACTCGAAAACAAGCAACTAGGTAAATAAGTTGCGAGACAAGATGACAATATCAGATTGCATGGTTCAGTATATTTCCATCGATGCATACGCTATAAATTCACGTTTCAACGCAGCTCTGCAGTATTCTTGTTATTTTCGTGGAGTTGTTTACTTTGATAGTAGTTTTACTTTGAATTGTATACAGAAACTACCTATGGAGAAATCGTGAGCTGACAGTTAGAAAATATCCATAATTGTATTAATTTTCTCCATAAACTGTGTAGGGAAATTTAATAGGAATATAATTCATGAACCGAATACATAAATCTGATAATGAAATATTGAGGGCCATATATGAGGTAAACTATTTCTTCGTTTAAGGTCGAATACATAAATCTGACAATGAAAGATTGAGGGCGTCGTAAGGCAATTAATATTACTACCTACTACAATAACGCAAATCTATTTATTGTAATATCATTTAGATATTCAATTTAGTCCGGAATATACCATTGCTCAGTATAGGTAAATTTTTATAGAGGTGTACTCCTGAAATAAATAATTCATTATTATTGTGACAAAATGTATCGCATCCCCGGAGACAAACCATCATTTTTGCAGAAATTTTAAAAATAACTTAAATGTGTAATAATAAGTGTTCTGAAGCATCCCTTTATTTGAAATAATTTTACTTATAAGAATAAGTTTCCATATGATGATACTGATGTACAAATCTTGAAGTATCATTATTAAGATGTCAAAGATTTAAATACTTCTCTTGAAATATTGCAATAACGCAAAAGTGTTGGTTTCGCACCAAAGTTGCCAAGACTTGTTCTGATTGTTTGGAAGGTCAAAGGCAAAGGCAAAGGTTCCAATAATGGGCTAAAGGTATATTTTTTTTTATTGCTTATATGTATCGCACCCTCGGAGCGAAACCATCACTTTTGCAAAAATTTTAAAAATGACTTAAATGTGTAATAAATGTTCTGAAGCATCCCTTTACTTGAAATAATTTTACTTTCGTAGTAGCCCGCTCTGTATGAGAGGAAACCTGTGCCCAGCAGTGGGACGATATAAAAAAAAGATGATGATGATAGTTTCCGTATGATGGTAAATAATAATAATTATTAAGATGTTTGACTATAGTGCTATAGTGGTTTGTGTGACTATAGTGGATTGGTTACCTAAAACTACGGAAGAACTACGTAAATGTCCCTTGCCTGACTAATGTTATATAATGTAAACAGATAAAATAGCAGGGAGTGACTTGCACTCTCAATAATGGCCTCTGAAAACTGACACTACGACATAGTAACACCACTTTTATGTCCACGCTATCGCTGTCATTCTAAGGTTGTCAGGTCGCGGAAATCGATAAGGCCCTTTGTATGTTTTGTAGTGCTCAACGTTTATATATTTCTTTTATAGTTACGTTATTTTTTTTTATAAATTATAACCTAGTGCCTGACCACAATCCCGCCTGATAGTAAGCAGTGATTAAATCAATAGTGGTAAAGCGCGCTAGTTTATTAAGAGCCTTTTCACTCTAGCCTTGAAGACATTTAAATTGTAGTCCGACGGAAACAGAGCCGCCGGCAAATTGTTCCAGACCCTCGATTTACGCGGTATAAAAGGCGAAGCGAAACATTTCGTTCGGATCGTTGTGGTGTCAATAACGTAAGGGTAAAAAATCGCCGTATGACGGGTCGTCCGATAATGGGAAAGAGATGGAGGAATTAAATCATGTAATTCCCTCGCACACTCTTCAAAATACATCCTATAGGCTGGTTACCCTCCGCTCTTCTTGTGCTACAGGCTTTGAAGAACGTTCAGAGCTAAATCTGAGCCGCCAATTAGCCTCTTCACACGCCTCTCTATGGAATCCAAAATAGCCAGGTGGCATTTTGCAGTGCCAGCCCAAATGTGGCTGCCGTACTCCACACATATACGGCCCTGTGCTTTGTATAACATTAGCAGCTGTCCTGCTGTGAAGTGCCGCCGTGTTTTCTGGTGTACAATAAAGTACATATTATAAATAAATAGTGGCAGCAACTTGACGTCCAATATCAGGACCATCCCGGAAAATACGCAGAGTATTATGTCATCAGAACAATGCGGTCAGAACATTGCGTTAAATTTACCAACTATTAATTATCGCCCTTGACTGTCTTTGTAAGGAGGCGAGTAGTGACCTACTGTTGTAAATAATTTAATTAAATATAAATAATGTAGATCCTTTAAAATTAATTATAATTTATAAACATATTTCAAAGTAACTTAATAAATAGTATTTTAAGTAGGTACATAGCTAATACTTAACTCTGTCCACTTATAAAACCACGGTAAAAAAGCATTTCCTCTCTCTTTAAACATGTCATTATTTCTTATATTTATTATTGTATGATGTCTATTAATTAGATGTATATATTTATTAGACTAGTATGATACGCTCAACATGCATATTTATTGTATAAACTATGTAAATAGTGCACGTAGACTACCTACATTATTTCCCTCTACTTCCCCTTACTATTCCATCCAAAGGTTGTCTGTAAAAGATTGCTCTTAGCGATAAGACAACCCATTGTGTCATCCTTTGTAACATCTTTATATTTATGTTTTTGTAATCTATATGGTGTACATAATAAAGAGAATTCTATTCTATTCTAAAATTCAAGATGCATATTCATTTATCTGTTTATTTATTTTATTATTTCTGTACACACAATATAATCATCATCATTCATCATGTCAAAATTAAGATTTAACTACAAAGGTGCTGCTTATTTCTTAAGACTTTTTTTTGGTAGACCTGCAAAAGGAGCAATAAAACAGAAATGTAGGGTAAGGTGGTGCGCGGTCGGTAAGAGTGCGCATCGCCCCTAAATCGAGTACTGAGTGACATTTTTAACTAACTTTAGTCGTATTTTGGTGTAAAGTGAACGCAGTTGTGTTCCCGAAAAATAATTAATGTAAGACTATTCATGTGGATTTTAGGTAAGCCTCTCGATTTTTCCTCCTTCAGATGTAACTTTCTTGTGTTTTCTATTGAATGCCTTTCGAAAAATATCCAGGAAACTTTTATCATTTTTTTAAGTACAATACTTGGTGTCTGTTAAAGCAGTTTTAAAGAGATAATGACGATCTTTTTCAAGAGCTGTTGCTAGTACAAGTCGTTCCGCGTTGAGCCGATTCGTGTAAGAGTGCGCACCGTGACGTGTGTAAGAGTGCGCGCGCACTCTTGTACACCTGAGATTTCTAATATAATTCTTTTCAATAATTTTGGTTAGATTATCTTCTTAAACGCTACAATATTTATTTTTTGCAGTCTTTCTCTCTCTCCTAGACCCTTGTCTTGAGAGAGAAAGACTGCCGAAAATAACTGTCAAGACAAAACATTGGAGGAGGCTCGGAAGCTTATAGAAGAAGGTTAATCAAAAAATTCTGTTGATGCCGCCATCGGTATAACAGACTCAATTTTGAAAAAATAACTAAAGAGGTTATAAACTGCCATAAAATTAGGCAGGAATGAAACATAATTTACTAAATGTATAGAAAAAGTTCACTGAAAATCTGAAGCTTGTAGATGACATGTATTTTGGAATGACAGCGAAAATACTTAGAGGCTTAGCTTATGAGTAGTAACAGTAAAAAAAATGCCAGAAATCAAATCATTGCAACCGTCAAAGCGCACGAAAAATAGGTAATGAACATAAAAAACCACGGAATGTTCCAAAAAAGAAAAACTGGCGCTGTTTCGGCTATCAATAAATATACAAGGAGCCTATAATAAAGATTGGATCGAGTGTTGAGACTGCAAAGAACAATTCTCTTGCCACCAACAAGAGAATTGTACCGCCTATCTTGGCCAAGGTTTCGCAAGTGTGACTTATGCGCTCATAATTAAGATGCGCACTCTTATACACCTTGGCGCGCACTCTTACACGACCGGTTGTATAAGAGTGAGCAATTCTCTTTTTTTTTAAATGTCATATAGACTTCAAATTATAGCAATAACTTGTTTAACTTCATGCTGATTTATTCTAAAATATACAGAGATTCAAAATAAATTAACTTCATTTCTTGGACTATAATACGCTTTACAAAGCCTCATTTAAAAAGTGCTCACTCTTACACCACCTTACCCCAGTCAATAGTGTGTAAGAACAAGAAGAGAGATAAAAATATGAATATGGTAAGTATAAAATTAATAATATTAAATAAACCTTAACATACAATCCAGAAGTAATTACACAAATATAATTAAATAAATACCCAATACTAAAATATATAACAAATTCTTACAATGTAGAAGAAAGGTAATGCACTTTTAATCGACATATTGAAATAGTGTTTAAATTACGAATGTCAGGCAGGAGTAACTTCTACAATCTTACAGCATGGACAGAGAAGGCGTAGGAATAGTAAATCGTTTTATGAGGTTGAGATTTATGAGATAACTAATCAACCATTCTGATACTATTTTTCGTATCTATATGTTGTTATTGCTGACTAGGGCCCCTGATCGTTCCAAAAATCTTATCGTGACCAACGTTTGAATTATAACCTCCCTGCGAATAATATTGACTGTATTTCTGATTGTCACCGTGCTATTCTATTTATATCTACTACTACCTTCTTCACAGTGTAACTCTTGTATCTGTAAGTGTGTTTATTCCATCTTCTGTTTACTTCTTTTCGTCTTTTTGTCTTGATTTTTCGTCATCCCTTCCTATATTCATATTTATACTCGCCTATTCTACTGACAAAAATAAAACAAAATTATTTAGCTTTTAATTTGTTTGCAGACAATACGAGAACAACGTTCAAAAATTTAAACTGTAATTATCTTATTTGTTTTGATAATTTTGAAAAAATTAAACGGAAACGACGCGCGGCGTTAGTTCGTGTTTAATTTGAAGATAATAAATAACTTAGTTTGCACAATATAAGATGATATTACCACGATTTTGAGAAATGATGAAATGACAATTTGTAATTATTTACGAGTATGTAAATTACGGCAGTTCCTATTTCGAGTTGTTGTATATAATTGCAACCAATACAAAATATTTTTTTGTTTATGCGAAACCCGAATCACGTGTCCAGTATTTTTAAATAAATTATCTATATACAAAATTTAAAAAAGATATCATAAAAAACCACAACGTTATGAGCTTGTTATCCTACTTGACTGTCCCAACAAAAATATGGTACACGCTCCGCTCGAGCAGCGCAGTACTATGATCTGTCGTAAGCGCCACGCCGCACTCGGTAACTACAATGCAACAACTTCTAAACGTATTTGGGATAAAATATGTATAACATGGTGTAATGATTGGAATCGATTCAGTTGCAAACAAATAACGTTTTAATGTACCAACAGATGAACCGAAATTTTTTGTATGAACATATTATAATGACCCTTATCACATGGTTACACTAAGACAAATGAATTTCTTTCACGTGTACATTTGTTATATCCTTACCTACGTCATGTAACCAAAGTTGGTTCTCCACAACTATGCGTTTTCCTAAGCTCAACCATTATTATATTCAGAGATGGGCTGTGTTTGTTGTTTCGTGTCTTTGACATTCGAATTTTAGATTACGACATGAATAAGTAGACTTTTTGTATTAGAGGAAACACAGTCCACTTATTTATTTCGTTTTAAGAAAGTAATTAATGATTCTTTGGACAAAGAAATGTAAAAAGCAGAAACGTGGTAGGCCATAACATCGGCCGCCGGCAGAAGTTACCATCCACCAGACAAAGCCTTGCCGCCAAGCGATTTGTCGTGTTCCGGCATGATGTCTGGTGAAGCCGTTCGGAGGACGGGTCTGAGCAGTTGTGTTGCGATGTGTGCCGAGTACGATGCGCCTAATGTTGTTGTGTTGGGAGTTTGGTCGTGGAGGGTCTTCAGATCAATCTCCCTTTGGCGCAGCATCGTTGGTCATGTTGTTGGGTTTAACATTGCATCACCTCGCTCAACTGCCGTCTTCCTTCCTATTCGCTCAGTTTTTCTGAGTGAATAGGCTCTTAATAAACTAGCGCGCTTTACCATCAACGATCGCATCACTGCTTACCATCAGGCGGGAATGCGGTCAAGTGCTAGTTTATAACTACTAAAAAAAAAAAAAAACGTAATTCATAACTAGCTTCTGCTCCTTGTTTTGTTCGCGTGAAATTTATTTGTTACTTCAACCCAGCCTGGCGCCGCATCGCATTTCCTGTAATTACTCGATCAATATTCATTTTTCTAATTATACTCGGCTACTAATTTTATTTTTTACTACTCCATTGCCCCGTATTATGATTTACTCCTGTATCGTGGGTGCTTTTAAAAACTTTAAAACTCACATACACAAACAGCCAGGCCCGGAACAGCTACTTGTACAGCCTACAAATATTTGTTCCGTGCGGCAATCGAACCCGCGGCGCTTCACCAACCGTGTCGTCAATTAGGAATTGCCGTAGCGTAGCGTGATGATAAGTAGCCTTCCTCAAGAATTAGGCTAGCAAAACAACAATACTTTTTTCCGACAGGTAATTCCAGATAATAGCGTGTTTAAATAAAAAAAACTCTTCAGAAGGCCAAATCTTCTCAAAATTTTCTCGGTAGTAGGCCATAACATCGGCCGCCGGCAGAAGTTACCACCCACCAGACAAAGCCTTGCCGCCAAGCGATTTGTCGTGTTCCGGCATGATGTCTGGTGATGCCGTACGGAGGACGGGTCTGAGCAGTTGTGTTGCGATGTGTGCCGGGTACGATGCGCCTAATGTTGTTGTGTTGGGAGTTTGGTCGTGGAGGGTCTTCAGATCAATCTCCCATTGGCGCAGCATCGTTGGTCGTGTTGTTGGGTTTAACATTGCATCACCTCGCTCAACTGCTGTCTTCCTTCCTATTCGAGTTTTTCTGAGTGGATAGGCTCTTAATAAACTAGCGCGCTTTACCACCAACGATCGCATCACTGCTTACCATCAGCCGGGATTGCGGTCAAGCGCTAGTTTATAATTATTAATAAAAAAAAATCTAGTTATTTTAAAGCTCAAAATGAGTGCTCGCGGTCTGATCTCGAAGACAAATGGATGTCAAAATTTAGGGAAATTCGTGTTTCTTTTCATCTGGAATCATATTGTGAACATCCTTAAATTACCTACCAGGATTGCCCTTAGCTTTACTGCAAGTGTAGTGTGCGCATAATATTAGAGAGTATTTATTGTATATCTTTAAAAGTTAATAAATAATACAATTTTCAAAATTTTCATTGATATCACCACTTAATTAATTTCAAGTATCTTCGTAATGTTCCTTACGTAAGTTACTCAGTTCGAAAAGACGTTTAACAGCGTTCGCACATCAAAGTTATGTAGGTTCACGACGTGTTACTGTTAGACAAATGTGTACCCATGTCATTAAATTAAATTAAACCAATATTTAACGCACTTGTGATATTTAAATAGTTTTAGCATATGAAGAGCCGATTTTTCATTTATCTGATAATTTTTGTCTGAGGAATAATAATTTCAGTTTCAGAGTTTTGCTTCTAAAATATGTCAAACCGCCATATAAAACATTATTTTTTGTTAATGCGAAACCCGAAACACGTGTCTAGTACTTAAAATAGTAAAGAATCTATGTACAAAATATCAAAAAGATTTAATGAAAAACCACAGAGTTTTTTGAGCTTGTTATCCTATTTGGGTGTCCCAACAAAAATATGGTACACGCTCCACTTGGGTGGGAGACCGGTGCGTTGACCTCTGGCATCAGCTCTTGTGCCGGCAGCGCAGTACTATGATCTGTCGTAAACGCCACGCCACGATCGGTAACCACACTGCAACAACTTCTAAATGTATTTGGGAAAAATATAACATGGCGTTAAATTGATTGGAATCGATTCAGTTGCTTATTCTGAACAAACTATATTCAGGTTTCGCATAAACAAAAAAATACATCGTTATTTTTAAGATAAAACTTATCTAAAGATTGAAATATCAACCTAAAATGGTTTATTAACTAAATAAATTTTACTAAAAACCAAGGTAAAATTAAGTCTGTTTAAATAAACCAAATTTATTAAAATTTTGGAATCCATAAAATGTTAGGACTTATTAAACTAATTTTAGTAGGTACTTACTTAAAAATAATATAATAATGAGATATTTCACTGAAATATTTTCATATTACAGCTATCATGTTAATTCTGAGCTAACTACGGTCCTTGTCTAAGTCCTCATCGCGTAGGAATTAATGACTAAAGCCCAAATTATTGTATTGCGCTGAGTCAAATACGCCAGTTCTGGTTGACAATTTGTACGGATCAGTTTGGTTACGGATCAATTTAAGTGTTTGGTGTGATAAATCATAGTTATTTAATTTAATCAACTGCATTGCAAGAGTTTCAGTGTGGTACTTGACCGGGGGCCCCAGTGTGCTATTTTTATAAATTTGACATTCCAACACGATGCCATTGTCATTGTACTAAAAGTTCGTAGTCTACTAAATTCATAATGATCGATCTATTCAGTCAATCATTCGTAATAGAATGCTACTAGAATGACATTGCCGTATTGCCAATATTATAAAATCCGTTCATCATCATCATCATCATATCAGCCGAAAGACGTCCACTGCTGGACATAGGCCTCCCCCAAGGTTCTTCACGACGACCGGTCCTGCGCCTCCCGCATCAAGCGGTTTCCCGCGACCTTCACCAGGTCGTCAGTCCACCTTGTCGGGGGCCTACCCACGCTGCGTTTTCCGGTGCGTGGTCGCCACTCGAAAACGCGTCGGCGCCATCGGGCATCGGTCCTACGGGCAATGTGCCCAGCCCACTGCCACTTTAGTGTTGCAATTTTTCGGGCTATGTCGGCTACTCTCGTTCTTCTGCGGACCTCCTCATTCCTGATTCGATCGCGCAGTGAAATTTCCAAGCATAGCCCTCTCCATTGCCCCTTTGAGTGACTTTGAGCCTTCTTATAAGGCCCATTGTTGTTTGTATAACCCGTTAGTAAATGATTTTCTAAAAACAACTACTCAATTTAAACATTTATTAATATGGACTAAAGTATCAGTGATTGACTACTGGAAAGACACAGTGAGGCCTTTGGTTGATAGATTAAGAAACTTGTCAAAGTCGATCATTATGAGATAACTGATCGACCATTTTGACATGATTGTAATAGCAGACTAGGGCCCCTGGTGTCCTACAATGTCGATTTCAGATTTCATTGAACAAATGTTAAACAAATTGACAGCCGACGTCAATTATTCATGTTGTAGTCTTTCCAAATTCTGTCAAAGAATGCCAGTAATTTGAATATATCCCTAAGAATTTTTAATTGTCCTCTTTAGTAATTTATAGTGTTGCTCCGTAGTATGGAAATAAACACAAAACTCGGAAACCATTCTGACAACAGTAGCTTAGTCTGGCCTTCGAAATTGTAATTTGCATTAATTGGTGTCATCAGCAATAATGTCTGTTATTTTTTTAATACCAGCATGAGTAAGCATATATGTAACAAAGACACAGTGCCATGTGCTAGCTATAAAAGTCTATTTACACTGCGGTTTCTAATTATTTACTTAAACTCTTTAAAAAAAACAAAAATAAATTGCGATTATTTGTTATTTTTACAAATATACCCCCTTATTCATAAAAACTGTTTACAGTTCACTAGTGATTAGCGATTTTTAACCATACATTTTTGACCTATTAACGTCACTTAACTTAAATCATCCTTTATGAATAAACACCACAGTGTTTAAGGGGTTTATTCATAATTGAATATTAAAGTTAAGTGACGTGCAAGCGTCTAAAATGTATGTTTAAAAAAAATTTGACAATAGGATAGTTGATTAAAAAAAAACTAATTAGTCCGTCAGTCAGATTTCCAAAAAATACTAGACACGTATTTTGTCTATTTTTCATATAAACAAAAATGAAGACGACACAGTGCGTTGAAAACTCGTGTGACGTCACTGCACGCTACACTTTTTAGCGAGCAGTGACGTCACCAGCCACCACTCCTAAGTTTTGATGCCTTTTATACTTGTGATTTTTTATTGAATTGATCAAACAAAATATACGTATCCTATTTTTTTTTTCTATAATATGAATGATGGACTGAATAGAATACATTTCTTTTTACCCAGGAAACATCCCTATTAATACAATTTAATATAAAAGTTCCTATAAATCTCAATTATCTCCAACTGCATACACTGAAGGAATAAATCACTGGTTGAAATATGATCACTCGAATAAAAATTATACGACACGATTTATCAACAGCAGCATTTATTTCAAATAAACCAGTTACAGGCACTTTCAGAAGGTCGGTCAGTCAGTAAGATGAAGCTAGTCGCCCATTCCAAAAAGTAGGTACCTATGGAGAAGAACGGGCAAGAAACTCCATGGACACTCTTTTAAATTATCAAGCTATTGATACAAACATTTGATTACATCATTCATGTTGAAATCAACCGTGTGAGAACGATGCAGAAATATATTGTACGCTGAGAGCGTCCATTATGGAAAACACAAAAAAAACAACAATTTAGAAATTAAAATAACCCAACAAATAGATGCCTTACAGCAAGTAGATTGTGCTCACACGTGTGCCATGTACTTATACAATACCAAGAAATTGAATCTACACAATGCAAATATAGTTTTGTCCAAGGTTCAGCAGCTCCAACAGTGTTCCCGAATACTAAGTTTAGCTCCTGTGTAGCTGTACCAGTTCCGAACACCCCTCTCAGCGATAAAATGCTTTCTGGCACAACTTACTTTTAATTAAGGATTTGAATTTATTCAGGCTGAGATCTGGAACCACATCTGGAAGTCTATTGTAAAAATGTATACATTGGCAACTGAAAGAGCCACCAATTTTCTTGAACCTTGTTGTAGGTACAATAAATTTGTGCCTGTTTCTAATATTGACATATATTATGGACATCACTGTATTTTTTAAACAATTTCATATTTTTATGAGCACACAAAAGATTTTCATAAATATATTGAGACGGCACGACGACTGTGGGACTCCCATTAAAGATCCTGAAGATCTTTTTTCATTAATGTCAACGCTTTGAATCCTACTACTCAAGTAAGATGTAATAAGATCCAGTGCAAAATTCCGGATCCCGTAGTGGCGGAGAACGCAATTGAACGCCTTGGACAAATCACAAAAAATGCCCAGGCATCGCATTTATCCTCCCATGCATTATAGATATGTCCTAGAAATTCAACGTCGGCATCAGTAGTTGAATGACCCCTTGTAATACCGAACTGTTTGCTATGTAATAATTTATGTTTATTAAAAAAACTTAGCATTTGGTTTAAAATTAATTTCTCAAACAATTTATTAAAGGTAGGTAGTACAGAAATAGTTCTGTAATTTTTGGGGTCTGATGTACTACCTGATTTAAACAAAGGTATTATTTTACTATTTTTCATGAGATTAGGAAACTCTCCACAGTCAATACAAGCATTAAAGATAACAGTTAGAGTGGGTGCCACAATATCAATAATAGACTTAGCAACTTCCACCGAATGACCCCATAGGCCAGCAGTCTGTTTTAAATTTAGAGTGTGAAAGATTTTAATAATATCTATACTGATAACATGTTCAAAATGAAATTCTGAATCACAAACATTAACATTTTCTTTAAGCAAAGACTCAGCAACAGAAGGTGATGAGTTTAGGGATTTAGTAGTTGAAACAGGAATATCCGAAAAGAAATTTTCAAATGCCTCGGCGACTTGTGAGTCTGATTTTATTATGTTGTCATTAATAGACAGACTATAGTCAGTATTTCTATCACTGGACCTTCCCGTTTCTCTATTGATAATTTTCCAAGTCGTTTTAATTACATTACTACTGTTTTTTTTATCTTTGAACTCTAGTAATGTGACTTGACCAATTGGCCATATAACAAACGTGTTTAAAAAAATTTGAATATTTTCTAACATACAAATTCAATTCAACAGTGTTTATATAAGTCCTCTCATCGTACAGTTTATAATGCCGAGTTCTACTTTTATGAATACCGATGGTAGCCCAATCAGAGAAAGATGCATTACTATTAACAGAGAATCTTGGGGACAAAGGTGGAATCAAATTGTTTAAATATTAAAAAAAATATCGCAGAGACGATTAGGATCAGCATTAACAGAACTGGAAAAAACTGGCAATTTATTAATGAGATTAAATTTAAAAACCTCCAAGCGGCTTTCAGTTTTGGGGTTAACAGTGATATCTTTTTGGCCAGTTTTTTACTATGTTTTGGAATAGTAATCCTTTGTTCGCAGTGATCAGAATCAAGTAAATTTACAACTTCTTTGCGGCTTGGTATTATGTTTGTAAAAATATTATCTAGGCACGTGGCACAAGTATATGTTAATCTTGTGGGCTCCAAAAATAGATTTACAAGATTGTAGGACTGAAATAGACTTATAATTTTATTTCAATAACCTGAGTTCTCTAATAAATTAACATTAAAATCACCGCAAACGATAATGGCTTTGGTTCGAAATACAAATCTTGTGTAAAACTTCATCCATTACTTTTTCAAAGCAGTCATACAATCCTGAAGGGAATCTGTACACACTTAATACAATGAAACCCTAAACTACAAGTCTACAAGTCAACAAATCGTGTATCATATTTGGTACACGTGCTACCTACATTATTTGTTGTTTTATGGATTTGCATTTTAGGGGCAACAAAAATTACCTACCCAGTATTTTATTGCAAATAACCTGATATAAAAATATAAATTAAAATATGATAATGCCAATTCATTGCGTGTAATTGAGCTTATCATTTCCTAGTTGATAGTTATGTATTGCTATGTCATAGGTCAATCACATTGAATCTTATAAATTGTGTTGGATAAAAATATCGGTTTTGGTGGTTAAATGAAAGAAAATTCGTTATGTAAACATTTAATTAATATTTATCCACGTAATTAATGTAGTACGTAATTACTTTTGCTTCATTAGAGCTTATTTAGATATTATAATTATCCGTATTAAATAACTTTCTGTTAAATTCTGATTATTTTATGCTAAATTAATTATTTTATTTTCGGTTCAATGATGCCTTATTATTAGTATCATATAATATCTATATGTATACAAAGATATATCTCTGATTTATTTTTATGGTATAAATATGTTTGTCGTCCTCCCCTTGTCCGATGAAGGCCAGCCCGCGCCGCAGCTGAGCCAGTAAATATAAACCCCCGACTATGACCTCTGAGTTTGTTTCGGCCGTTTCTTCTCAGAGCTAGTACTAGGAAACGCCGTGGTCATCGAACCGAAATAAAAATAAAATAATTCGATCCAGCCGTCCCTTGCTGTTCTCTTCAGCGACACCCTAAGCCGAGGTTCGTACCCCACAGGGGGTGCCCTTAGCGTGTAGTCCCTTAGCTTTTAGTAGCCCTGGCTGGAGGCTTTTAATTCACTTAAGGCAGCCACAGGATAGTCCGGTTAAGTAGTCACGACCTCTCAAGGTCAACTACGAGATGCCATATCAAAAAAAAAAAAAAAAAAAATGTCGTCCTCCGTGGCGCAGCGGTCAACACGCCTGCCTGCGACATGGAGGCCCCGGGTTCGATCCCCGGCCAAGTCATGATGGAAAAACGATCTTTTCCTGATTGGCCTGGGTCTTGGATGTTTATCTATATATGTATTTATTATAAATATAGTATCGTTGAGTTAGGATCCCATAACACAAGTCTCGAACTTACTTTGGGGCTAGCTCAATCTGTGTGATATGTCCGGATATATTTATATTTATATATTTATTTAAATCTCATATAAAAATTTGTATTAATATTTTTATTGATTATAATTCTGTAAATAAGTACAATAGGTACTTATTTACAGAATATATATATATATATAAACACCTCTTTGGGCACTTAGTTGATCCAGTCACGATGCCGTTCATTATAGACTCCACCTTTAGCACGGAATAACTTTACTCCAGTTGCATATTTCTTGGGGGGAGTGGCAACGTCGTATTCTATTTAGGGATGTGGCCAAATATATTCGTCAATTAGGACATATACTCGACAAAAATTTTTCAGCAATTTCATGCATTAGTGGATCCTAACGGCTATATTTTTTGAACCCACCAGGACTTTTTAGCTCTGAATATATTTCAAAAATCAATAACTTTTATTGATCCATTTATATACTCGTACTTCCAGTAATACTTCTTTTGATCCGATACCTATACCGTAACGGTTGATCAATTATGAATTTATTAAACCTAATCTAGAAATTTTATATTCGCAATGCTCCATACATTGTAAGATCTATATATATTTGTTAACATTTCATGCATTAGTGGATCCAAAACGTCAATTTTTTTTAAATGCTCGAAGACTTTTTGGCTAGAAATATATTCCAAAAATCATATACTTTGTTGATCCATTTAGCTACTCATACTTCGTAATACTAATTTTGATCTGAATAGGTAATTATTTTTAGTATGAATTGTTATTAATATTTAAAGAGGTTGAATTTTATGTCTAGGGTTTTTATACTTTATTTCTAATTTACCATTAATTTTAAGTTTTTAAACTCTCAGAAGTCGTGGTGGCCTAGTGGTTAAAACACCAGCCTCTCAAGTATGAGTGCGCGGGTTCGATTCCAGGTCAGGCAAGTACCAATGTAACTTTTCTAAAGTTATATGTACTTTCTAAGTATATCTTGGACACCAATGACTGAAGGTGAAGGAAAACATCTTGAGGAAACCTGGACTTTATAAGTCTGAAATCGCCAACCCGCATTGAGCAAGCGTGGTGATTACGCTCAATCCTTTTCTGTATGAGAGGAGACCTGTGCCCAGCAGTGGGACGATGAAAAGGTTGTTGGTGTGGTGGTTGGTGATAAACTCTATTCATCGAAACCAATCTAATGGGTCTAAACATGATATCGCCGCTGTATGTTTTGTGCCGAAAATATTGTGTGGACGGCCTCTGTAACATTCAATGCAATTGACACTGCTTGTATAGACTCCTTTAGTATTTGTATGCGAATACATATTATTATTAAATTTTAATGTTAATTTTTAAGGGTTGAAGTTTCCGTAGCTGTTTTTTTAGGAATTAATCATCTGATTAATTCCTAAAAAAAACCGATCCTGAATGATTCCTGATCTAGAAAGAAAAATTCTTTATTCCGCCCAAACAGAACGCAGATTATAATAATAATACACTAAAACAATAATAAACACATAATGAAGAAAAAGAAAAAAAAAGGCAAAGAAATATAATTTACTAAAAAGCCTAGTACTCAAAATAAAACAATGTTATCTTGATGTCATAACCCGTGTCTGGAGTTTTGGCGGGAAAGTTAAGCCGAGTGTCACGTTAATTTTTCATTGGAGTTTTAAATTATGCATAGTGTTGTTTACTAAATAAAAGTGCCTGATTTATGTCATAAAAAGTGCATTCAGTAAATAATTCATAAAGAACATTGAGATATCGCAGCGTAGTGTGTAAATTAAACATGTGTACCTCATTAATAATATTTTTATAAATTAAGAAAGATAAACTCAACCGCACGTTAGTGGACATAAAATCATATTTACTACTTAGTAATAAAGATCTAAGTACGAGTAAATATATCCGCCGAAGTGCGTTTGACATTCTGGTAGATGTTTTCTCAATCTACTCATAGTTACATTCCTACGTGTATTATAAAAATTATTTCACTTAGTCGCGTTATATTTTAGCGAACACCATTACGATACGGACGAAGCGTTTCGCTTCCTCCTTTATACCGCGTACATCGAGGGACTGGAACAGTTTGCCAGCGGCGGTGTTTCCGTCGGACTACAATTTTAGTGTCTTCAAGGCTTGAGTGAATAAGCTCTTAATAAACTAGTGCGCTTTACCATCAACGACTGCGTCACTGCTTACCATCAGGCGGGATTGCGGTCAAGCGCTAGTTTATAATTTTAATAAAAAATAAAATAAATAAATAAAAGGTACAGGAACGCATTAGACACATGGAATGTAAATTTAAGCGGCCGTAATTTCGAATTAGGTAGTTTGCGTTTCGTTCCAGCGTCCTAGTTTGAATTTCTTTCGAAAAAAAAAAACTAAATTCGAAACATGGAACACCAAGGAGGTAACTAATAAAAGGTTTTATTTAAATTTCGGACTGTCTTGCAAATAGACACAATATTGAAATGATAAATAGTGGACGCTTTATTGAAAAAAAAAAAAAAAAGGAACATCATAATAGCGCCATAGCGTGGGAAAAATAATTATTGTTCATTATTCGTCATTGAACTTAAAAAATAAAATTATGTTTTTTATTTCCTCGGATTGTTTGAGAAAAGTAGTAAGTAAGAGCCTGCGTGATTTGACCGTATATTGCTTAGTTATGATACTATTATCATCGGCAGCAGCGCGGGCATTGAGACGAGGGGATTCGACCCCAGGCATTTTTTCTAATCCGGGAATGAACTTATATTGGAAAAAGTTAGTAATCAATGTCAAAATCCTATAAAATTTAAATTGTCAACAGAAAAATTATTTTCTTTTGGCAATTTAAGTTTTTAACCGACTTCAAAAAAAGTAGGAGGTTCTCAATTAGTCGCAACCTTTTTTTATGTATGTTCACCGATTACTGTAAGAAGCCTGGATCCGTTTGCAAAATTCTTTTTTATTTAAAAGGGTGGTCCCATAGGCACCAGGCTCTGATGATGAAAGACTAGAGAAAGCAAGGAAACTTTCAAAATTTTTAGAGGCAACTTGTACATTTCTAGGTACATTTTTAAATATTTTCATTAAGTATTTTAAAGCACTACAATTTACTAATGATCTGGAGTAGATATGAAGCCGGGAGACAGTTGAGGAAAATCCTCGGGAATTCATAGCAGCTACCTTGTATTTGAGCTTGATTAATTTGTATTAATAAGAATTTTACACTTAGATCGGTTTTAATTGTCATTAGGGCTCTGATGATAAATACAAAGGCCACTTCAGGGAACTCCTCAACGGTTTACAGTAGTTCCCTTGTGTTTGAATTTAATTAATGTATATTGATGAGCGATTTTCACCCATATGGATTACTATGAAAATCTGCAGTAGATTTGATGATGAAGAACATAGACAGACGAGGGAACTCCTCAACGATCCCCTGCAGCCACCTTGCGTTTGTGCTTGATTAATTTGTATTGATTAGAACTTTGCACCTATTTGGGTTAAAATGAAGGTCTGTCGGTCGTGTCCGTAAATCTGATGATGAAGACCAACAGGAGTCGAGGAAACTCCTAAAAAACTTACAGCATTGAAGTTTATCACTGAAGAACCAGTACCTGCATGTCATGCTTAAGCAACAATCAATTATAATCAAGAAACTGAATTTAAGTTGCGTAATCGCGTCATGTCTAGCATTGTTCATACATTCATTTTGACCTCGTAGGAATTTTATAGAAATCGGTTCAGTGGTTTCGTTTTTAAACCAAAATTACGGGTAAAAATAACATTATTCAAAATTACGTCGTTTGTTTACAGGCCTTTTCCCAACTATATTAGCATCAGCGGATGCAGCTGCACAGTACTTTTCATAACACAAAAGTGTAAAAAAAAAAACAACCGTCTTCCAGAAAACACTACAACGTAAAAAATAACTAATTTCCGAAGTCGGGTATGTCTTTGGTATTAGTATATTCGTTTTTAGAAACAAAAAAAAAAATGTGTGCGTGTACTAGTGTACACACGTAAGAAGTGAAATTTCTTAGAAAAAGATGGCGAAGAAGTTTTACTTCAATATAATAACATTAATAAAGATTAAAACTTAGCGTCCCCAATAGGGGGACGTTCCACGACTAAATACAACACCAAATTTAAAACTAAACTAAACTAAAGATACAGCCTGTATGTCCCAACAATTGCACGCGCCAGCACCAGGTGAGTCAGTGTGGAATGCGAAATGCGGGATGCGGGATGCGGAATCCCCCGGGGTCAGAATGTTGGGCTCTTCCTCCCGATTCCGAAGAGCCCAAACTCGGCTAGTCTAGGACCTCCGGATCCCGAGATAGGCCGCGGGGGGGGTGAGGTGGCCTGGAGAGCAAGTGGGGAGGGGGGGTAAGGGAGTGTAGAGGAGAGAGGTGGGGAGGCTAGGTTGAGTCTAGGGGGAGGGGGGAGAGGTAGGTGAGGGGGGGGGAGAGGTAGGTGAGGGGGGTTGTCTAAGTGTTGGGAGGATCCTGTCCACCTGGGGTCACTACATGAGGGGAGAGTGGGAGGGGACAGGACACTGGAATCTCGGAATGTATATGCTATATGGGTATTGGGGGGTCAGGTACTATGGGGTCAAAATGGGGGAGGTTCCGGCTGCAGGGTGGGGGCTATTAAGGGGGGGGGGGGGGGGATTTTGTCAGAATTTTGAAATTCCCAGCCGTTTCCGAGATATCCGGGATTTTAGGTAGGGATATGGGGAAGGACTTCGAGGTGGGTAAATATAGTACGGGATGCGGAATCCCCCGGGGCCAGAATGTTGGGCTCTTCCTCCCGATTCCGAAGAGCCCAAACTCGGCTAGTCTAGGACCTCCGGATCCCGAGATAGGCCGCGGGGGGGTGAGGTGGCTTGAGGAGCAAGTGGGGGGGGGGTGTAAGTGAGTGTAGAGGAGAGGGGTGGGAGGCTAGGTTGAGTCTAGGGGGAGGGGGGAGGGGTAGGTGAGGGGGGAGGGGTAGGTGAGGGGGGGTGTTGTCTAAGTGTTGGGAGGATCCTGTCCACCTGGGGTCACAACATGAGGGGAGAGTGGGAGGGGACAGGACACTGGAATCTCGGATTGTATGTGCTATATGGGTATTGGAATTAAGTCCAAAAACAAAGTAGCTACTGTAAACCTTGAGGAGTTTCTGGAACTGGCCTTTGTTTTCATCATCAGAGCCTTAATGACAGTCACAACTCATCTTGGTGTAAAGTACTAATTAATACACATTAATCAAGCACAAACTCATGGTAACTGCTATGAATCGTTGAGGACTTCCTTCGACTGTCTCCCGGCTCCATCATCAGCTACATCAGACCTTTATCAAATTATAGTTCTTTGAAATACTTAATGAAGATACTTAGAAATGCACTAGTCGCCCTTACGATTTTTGGAAGTTCCTCTTGATTTCTCTAGTCTTTCATCATCAGATCTTGACTAAGGGACCATTTAGAAAGTTTACCTATTCAAACAAAAAAAAAAATTTAGCAAATCAGTCCAGGTGTCTGAGATTAATATCTAAGATTAATAAAGTGAACATACATAAAAAACAAATCGGCTGCTTAACCAATCGCTTCGTGCCCTTGGCAAATGCTGCGCCCTGATTGGCCCATTTGAATTGGATCAACAACTGTCCAGACGCCAAAAAGGTGGATTTGTATAAAACAGCCCTTAATTATTGTTATTGGTTATTATTATTCAACGTGACACATGTGGCTCCGAACGGAGCTACATATTTATGGACAAATGGCATCGGATCAACAAAAGGCCCCCGGATCAACAAGTGAAAATGGATCAACAAATTACTACCTATACGGCACGTCTGAGCCACAAAGTGCCCAAAGGGATATCTATATATATATATATATATATATATATATATATATATATATATATATATATATATATATATATATATATATATTGTGTGTAATATACATGCGACACTGAACATATCAAAAAACTTAAGAAAAATGGAATTTCGCGGGCTAAAACTGCGCATTGACCTTCAGAGTTCACCTTAGTAGTAAAACATACCTCATCAAATCTCAATATCATCTAAATGAACTCATCAAGAAAAAAAATACCGGCCTGTGCTCCCCACTACCGTGCAGCCGAATATACGCTGACATAAATATTTTTATCATTTACAGTGACATATTGAGCGTCGAGTTATCGAGTGCTCCGTCCGAAAGCAAAGTTTAACGAAATAAAATGAATAAGTGGACGTTCATATTGTTATCGACTGTAGTTTTAAGTGATGTGTGTGCGTACAAAATCCTTGTGGCTTTCCTTTATCCTGGGAAAAGCCATTCGATATTGGGGGAAGGATATGTGAGGCATCTATTGGCTGCCGGTCACGAGGTTTGTTATTTATATTTCCTGTTTAAGTTTATTGCCCACAAAGAACCATAAAACATGGACGCGTACTGCGTACCATAAGGGCTACGGGAAAAGAGATCCTGAAAGGACTCTGTCCTGGCCTGTTCTGGAAATACTCGCAGTGGGACAATATTGTCCAAGATTTATTGTTAAAAGAGTTTATTGATTAACGCAGGTTGTTTTTCGGTATGCAAGCAAAGGTAATCCGGAATATATTTATATTTTTTATAACAATATTTTTCCATGTACTTACACTTTTTAAACGTATACCTATAGCTTTCGGTTAAAATTATAATAATTATATTAAAAAATTAGGACACTAAAACATTGAGTAAAAATTATTAGCTACTTCCTAACAAAAGTTTTTCGATTATTGTGATAGCCGAAGTAAAACTATTTCTATAGCTACTTACCTTAAAGGTAATAATATATAAATTAATGTTAAAAACAAATAAGTATCGTTATTATGGCAAGCTGTGTCATTAGACAAAAATAGAATAATTATGCTGATAAATGTTTCTACGAGGAAAAAACCGGCCAAGTGCGTGTCGGACTCACGCACAAAGGGTTACGTACCATTGGTTTATGAAATTAAAGTATTTAAGGTATTTGTATGAAAGATTACGCGGTATTAAAAAAAACTACCTACTAGATCTCGTTCAAAACAATTTTCGTTGGTAGTTTTTATAGTAGTGTAGGTACATCATGCTGTTTATAGATTTTTCATTTTCTTATTTTAGAAGTTAGACGGGGGGAGGAGCAACTTTTTTCCAATTTCGAAGCGTCTGTCACGCAAACTATTTGGTTTAGAAAAAAAAATATTATAAAAACCTCAATATCATTTTTGAAGACCTATCCATAGATACCCCACATGTATGTGTTTGATAAAAAAAAATTGAGTTTCAGTTCTAAGTATGGGGAGCCCCCAATATTTATTATTATTTTTTTTATTTTTGCATCAAAATCTTAATGCGGTTCATAGAATACATCTACCTACCAAGTTTCAACAGTATACTCGTAGCTCTTATAGTTTCGGAAAAAAATGGCTGTGACATACGGACGGACAGACAGACATGACAAATCTATAAGGGTTCCATTTTTTGCCATTTCGCTACGGAATCCTAAAAAAGTACAGTTTACGCAGATCGACATTATTCGGTTGACCTTGAGTTATGGCATGTCTAAAAGAATCCGAATCCGATACATCTTCTCGTCGTCCAAGATACCACAGTGTCTCAAGACTAAAGTCTTTGACCAGTGTGTGTTGCCAGTGATGACTTACGGAACTGAAACGTGGTCGCTCACAATGGGCCTCATACGAAGGCTCAGGGTCACACAAAGGGCAATGGAAAGAGCTATGCTCGGAGTTTCTCTGCGTGATTGAATCAGAAATGAGGAGATCCGCAGACGAACCAAAGTCACCGACATAGCTCTGCGAGTCGCTAAACTGAAGTGGCAGTGGGCAGGGCACATTGCTCGTAGAGCCGCTGGCCGATGGGGCAGTAAGGTTCTGGAGTGGCGGCCACGTACTGGAAGACGCAGCGTAGGGAGGCCCCCAACAAGGTGGACCGATGACCTGGTGAAGGTCGCGGGAAGCCGATGGATGCGGGCAGCACAAGACCGGTCAGCGTGGAAAGCCTTGGGGAAAGCCTTTGTCCAGCAGTGGACATCCATAGGCTGAAGAAGAAGAAGAAGAAGAAGAAGAAAAGAATCCGCTACCTACATATAAAATTGTGATCCGACTGTACCGACGTCACTGCTGGGATCCTGTAAGACTCCTCTTTGTGAGCAGGAGTGGGCTGCAATCTGTGCTCGATGACTGCAATCTATCACCCAGCCCATATGATATAGAACATTCGTAATTTAAACACTATTTCAATATTTAAACGTCGATTAAAAGAGCATTATCTTTTTTCTATATAGTCAGAATGTGTATGTAATATTTTAGTACTATGTATTTGTTTAAGTATATATGTGTAATTATTTTTGCATTATATGTTTAGGTTTATTCAATATTATGACTTTTATACTTATCATATTCATTTATTTTTCTTCCCTTGTTCTTACACACTATTGTCTACATTTTTGTTTTGCTTCTCCTTTCGCAGGTCTGCTGGAAGAAATTTCTTAAGAAATAAGCAGCACTTTGTACTTAGATCTTAGTTTTGTCATATCCTTACGTATTTTATTCTGTGTACATAAATAAATTAAATAAATACATATATCCATTATTAGCCTACGATATGAGTAAACCAATATATCATAACCAGTGATCGGAATAGGTAGAATGATTTTTGGTTCTTGCATCATAAATGTTCACAGAAAGAATAACGTGGATAAGCCATTTTCCCGGAATGTAATTCCGAATGCAAGTAAATATTGTTAATGTTGTTAGTGACATTATTACTACTCAATTCATTTAAAGGAAGGTAATAAAACTAAACTAGTTTATTATTTAGTTGTTGAAAAATAAAAACAATCAAATTCCGATCGAAGCATTAATACATTTCAATATTTTATTTTTTGCCTCTAATACAGGGTATGGCCAAATCAAACGGTTTTACGACTTAATATAATTTATACATATTTTTTATACGTATGTATATTATATAACGTATATTGTTTTTTTTTTAATAATTATAAACTAGCGCTTGACCGCAAGCCCGCCTGATGGTAAGCAGTGATGCGATCGTTGATGGTAAAGCGCGCTAGTTTATTAAGAGCCTATTCACTCAGAAAAACTGAGCGAATAGGAAGGAAGACGGCAGTTGAGCGAGGTGATGCAATGTTAAACCCAACAACACGACCAACGATGCTGCGCCAAAGGGAGATTGATCTGAAGACCCTCCACGACCAAACTCCCACCACAACAGCATTTGGCGCATCGTACCCGGCACACATCGCATCACAACTGCTCAGACCCGTCCTCCGTACGACTTCACCAGACATCATGCCGGAACACGACAAATCGCTTGGCGGCAAGACTTTGTCTGGTGGGTGGTAACTTCTGCCGGCGGCCGATGTTATGGCCTACCACCGAGAAATTGGTGAAACAAACATAAACCATGCTCAATGCGGGTTGGCGATTTCAGACTTATAAAGTCCAGGTTTCCTCAAGATGTTTTCCTTCACCTTCAGTCAATGGTGTCCAAGATATACTTAGAAAAAAAAAATCGCTCAATCTGAGTGAATAGGTTCTTAATAAACTAGTGCGCTTTACCATCAACGATCGCATCACTGCTTACCATCATGCGGGATTGCGGTCAAGCGCTAGTTTATAATTATTAAAAATAAAATGAAAAAAATAGTTTGAGAGCAGTGGTGATGAAATAATTTACACAAATTAAAGCACCTGATGGGGTTCGAACCTACGACCTGCACCTTTTAAGATGCGCGGCCTATCGGCCGCGCATCTTAAAAGGTGCAGGTCACCTCGGTACTCGAGCAGTGGTAGCCTTGTGGTATCCCACAAGGCTACCACTGCTCGAGTAGAACAATATAAAGTTTTTTATGATAGTAACTATACAGTATGTAAAGAAAACCCTGTCCGACCCGTGAAGGTGTTGTTAGGTATCGATAACTGATTCTACTAATGGATACAAAACCGGGCTAAACTTAAAAAAAAAATCCCCCTAAAAAAATAAATGTTATGTCGCAAAAAGAGGTAACTTAATAAATGTGCGTTAACCACCCTTCCGCGGGCGGCGGGCGGCAGGGCACGCGGCACGTGGTCGCATCGCTACTCGCTCATAATAATACCGGTGTTGTCACTTTTTTAAAAATTACCAAATTTCGGGGAAGTTGGAATTAATTCGCGGGAAAAAAAGATTATTTCAAAATTCATTTGTATTGGTACTATGATGATTACGTAAAATTTTATATTATATTTGGTCATGTGTTTACCTAACCTTTATTATCCTTATGGGTCGGACAGGGTTTTCTTAACATATTGTATGTATCTATCTGTACCTACTCACGTACTAAAATGAACCACTCGTCTACATGGATATTTAAAGAAACAACATTTCATTCAAATCGTTAGCTATTTAGGTCAGAATTCCGACTTGCCTGTTTTAAATTTAGTCTGCAGTCAAAACGTAAGTTTGAGCTCATGTGATATTCAGGTTTGGTCAAGCGGTACAGTCAGCAAAAAAGTCGATGAAAATTTTGATTTTCTAAATTGTAAATATTAAGCATAATACATTTAGTGACTGATTACAAGGTGAAGGAAAACATCTTGAGGAAACATGGACTTTAAGTCTGAAATCGCCAACCCGCATAGAGCAAGCGTGGTGATTACGCTCAATCCTTCCATCTGTATTGTGAGGAAACCCTTGCCCAGCAGTGGGACGATAAAAGGGTTGATGAAGAAGATGATATATTATTAAAATCGAAACCGAAGTGACATTAAATTAAACAACAACACTCTGATTCTCTCTCACTCTCTCTATCTAGTCAAACCTTCTATAATAATATTTATTTTTGTTATCTTTGCAAACTTCTACAGCATAATGCTTCCGTAACCTTCCGGATTATAAAATGCCAAAAATTACATAAAAAGTAAATCGAAAAATTTCGTGTTATCGAATTTTGTAGTCGCCCGTACCACTAACAACTTGGCCCACGTTCATTCATGACCAGACTGGCTTCTAAATTCAAACACAGAAGTCGTGATATAAACCATTTGCGGTATTTGTCAACTAGATGTTGAGTGTAAAATTATTTAATATGCATGAGTGGTGAAACACTTGCTACATTTATCTTTTCTGTTATAACCCTGAAAGATGGACCAAATTTTGGCTAGAAGTCAATAAAATGTATCGTTTATAGAGCAAGGACATTGAGATACAATGCATAGTTCAGATAAGTGCTAAGATCCCAGTAGATCTGCTATGATGCTATGCTATAATCTGCTATAATGCTTTACAATAATGGTTTTAAAATAATAATACATTTATTGAGACACATTTTGATTATAAAACAACTATCAAATATCGTAAAACTAAAATTTATATTTACAATCATAATTTATTAATAATTTAAATTTATTTTAAAATAAAAATATTATATTTAAAATTAAAGTTAAAGGTATAGTGCATTAAAGTAACACTAGTATACTTTGTGATGTGAAAAATAATTATAAATATTGTACCACGTCGATATTTATAATCATTTTTAGGTTTATGATCTAATATTTTTATAAACCCAAAAAAAAACCCTTAGCTTACGTTAAATAAGTCCCTTCGTTAAACCATAGAATTAATTCAAGTCAAAGTAAATAAGTAACCTGAAACTGTCCCAAAAGTTCAAGTTCCTTATTACATATTTTATCCAGCACCACTTTGGCTGTATCCAAAATTCATTCAAAGCTTTTCGAACCTAAATTCTCAGCACGGGACATCCAAAAGGTCCAAAGTAACTTATAATGGCAGAGCCCTAAGGCACAACTTGCCCCTAACCATCAATTTGTACTACACAGTACAGAGAAATTCTAAAAACGGTAACACAAATGGTAGATGAATACGAAGTGGCTTGGCCCGTGACTCCAGGAATTTCGTATTCCCGAAACGTACGGAGAACTTTTCCATTCTGAGGTATAATTTCACTTGTGAATAATTTCCTATGCGTTCCTCTGAATAACTTGACGAGGTCTCTTGTTATGAAAATTTATAAGTTTGTTCTGGGCATGATACGGTTTGTGTTATGATAAGTTTTAGGGGTTCGTGTGTCAGTTGCATAGTTTTGAGGCCTTAGTATATTTCTGATAGTAAAGTTGATTTTATCATTCAGGATTAAAATGGAGATTGAGACAATAGAAATAGGTACACACAATAAGGGCTAGACCAGCAGCAAGAAATTATTGACAAACCGCAGAGAAACAACGGGATCCTTAGCGGTAGACGAAGGGCCGTTTTATAAAAACATTTTAAAATTTTCAGGTGACATACGTTACTGCACTTCCTTACAAGAAATCTCATCCAAACTTACGACAAATCGTGGCGGAAGGAGTCATGGACAAGTTCGAGTTCAGTAAGTTATAACGATAACAGAAATAAAGAATTTATTATTTTTAAATAAATAAATATCTTGATGAAACTTTTATCTTTCATGCATCAGGTTATCTTGTAATTAAATTAAATTATTTTATCTCAAGTATCAAGACTCATACAAAAGATACATTAAAGGAAACATACAAGATAATAAGCATAAACAAACTCATTCATTCATTCCTTTATCAACAACAATTAGGGGAGATCGGGTATGGTTGACAAATTTTTTACTAAATTGTACATATTTTTTGTGTTTTCATACATACAGACAATAAAATCGCATTAATGGATAGAAGAACTATTAAACTAATAAAAAAAAAACCTAGTTCATTATTCAATATAATGATCATGTTTTAATGCATTTTATAAAAAAATACAGAAAAAAAAAATACAGAAAACACACAACACAGAAAATGTCTTGTTATAATAATTATGGACTTACTAGTTGAGCCTCGCGGTTTCACCTGCGTAACTTTCGATCCCGTGGAAATCATCACCATCATCATTTCAGCGTTAATCCCAGTCGTATCCGAAGCTTCTTCAGCTTTGAAGACTGGGGTCCGCTTTACCAGTCTAACTGCTGATTTCGGCTAAACTTCCATATTTTCCACAACCCGAAGGCGATATCGAAGCATTGCAGTTAGATCAATTGTTGGACATTTGAGGGCTCCAACAACCCGTAACGACTGCCACTAGATGTTCGTATGGCAACCGGGACCAACAGCGTAACGTGCTTTTCGAGGCACGACCAGACCAGTGCAAATATTCATATTCATGCATACAAATATTTGCACTGCACGAGGATCGAATCCGCGCCTCCACGGAGGCTGTCGATCGAAAAATGTGTATGTGTTATTCCTGATTAAATATATGTGTGTCAAATTTCATCCAAAACCGTTTTGTAAGCGGAACAAAAATATAAACTCACTTTTACATTTATAATATTAGTAAGGATAATATGGCAATGTCTTGGTGGCCTAGTGGTTAAAACACCAGCCTCTCAAGTATGAGTGCGCGGGTTCGATTCCAGGTCAGGCAAGTACTAATGTAACTTTTCTAAAGTTATATGTACTTTCTAAGTATATCTTGGACACCAGTGACTGGAGGTGAAGGAAAACATCTTGAGGAAACCTGGACTTTAAGTATGAAATCGCCAACCCGCATTGAGCAAGCGTGGTGATTACGCTCAATCCTTCTCTGTATGAGAGGAGACCTGTGCCCAGCAGTGGGACGATAAATAAGGTTGATGATGATGATGAAGGATAATATTGTATACCATCATGTTTCTCATTAAATAAAACCATCATATGTACTGACTGTAGCATGAGCTCACAAAGATTTAAAAAAAAAATATTCAACACACGATGTGACTACACCGTGAGTTGTTTTTGTGATAAAGTTACATAGACACATGAGAATGACCATGGTACCGTAATTGGCAACCTTGGATGCTCTTGCCAATGATGGTAATTACGGCTATTCTGAGTAGCAGAAACTAAGATGGCGATGGTTAATGCCGCTCTAAGACTCATATTAAATAATTCTCTGCTAGAATGGTCTGACGCAAAAAACTTTTATTTATAACTTTTTTTTAAACTTTTTAAATAAGAGGTTCGTTATATCGTCATCATCATCATCATCAGCCTCTACTCGTCCACTGCTGGACATAAGCCTCCTTTATGGCACGCCAATAAGCTCGATCCTGAGCAGTTCTTCTCCGCCAGCCATTACCAGCCACCTTGTTGATGTCGTCGCCCCATCTCACCCAAGGGCGCCCTACACTACGTTTGCCAAGACGCGGCCATATGTGACCACTTCAGCTTGCTAATCCTCAGAGCTATGTCGGTGACTCTGGTCGTCTGTCGGATCACCTCATTTCTGATGCGGTCCTTCAGAGAGACGCCCAACATAGCCCGCTCCATAGCTCGCTGAGCGGCTTTAAACTTATGGACTAGTCTGACCGTTAGTGTCCACGTTTCGGCTCCGCAAGTCATGAAGGATAGGACGCACTGGTTGAAGATTTTAGTCTTCAAACTTCTTGGGGTATACGACGAAAATACCCGGCGAAGTTCGTTATATATTTAGTGACATATATTTTATTTTCCACAGGCGGTATTTTAGATTTCAAGAAGGTAATAGAAAAGGAAGTAAATTTAAAAGATATGTACAAAATGTACCAGACCATGATGATAGTAGCCAACAGGTCACTAACTAATGAGAACGTACAGAAATTCTTGTTGGACACAAATGAGCAATATGACTTGGTAATTGCTGAATGGCTGTACCAGCACTTATATACTGGGTAAGATTGTTTTATACTACTATATTTTAAAATATGCGGAACAATGAATATTATTTTTTGTTTATGCAAAACCCGAAACAAATGTCCAGTATTTTTAAGTAAAGAATATATAACAGATATAATGAAAAGCCACAAAGTAAAGCTTGTTATTCTACTTGGTTGTCCCAAAAAAATATGGTCAAGGCTCTATTCGTTCATCCGTCCGTTGACCTCGGACGTCAGCTGTAGCGCGCGCGCATAAACTATAATCTATCGTAATCGCTCGGTTACCACTCTGCAACAATTTCTAAATGTATATTTGAAAAAAAAAATATAACATTCTGTAAAAATGATTGAAATCGATTCAGTTTCTTATTATGAACAAACTATGTATATTCAGGTTTTGCATAAACAAAAAATAACGGTTTATAAGGGAATAATAAATTCCTAGAGTTGTCCATATGCTTACAATTTAAGTTAAAAATATTTATAACGAACCTTTGTCATGAAGGAAAAAGACAAATTTATAACAGACTTCTAAGTATATCTAGTATTCGTTTTAATAATCCCAAAACTTACTTATTAAAAATTAAAAATTTACCGTTGTTGAAGCGCCTGTTCAATTATTCGTAGCTTTATGTGTTCCGTCATATTTAACTCAATTCGACCGTATATATGCTTTTTTATGTTGTTCGCGAATAACTTCGTCGTTTATGAACTGATTTTGATAATTCTTTTTTTTTTTTTGGAAAGAAGATATTTCCAAGGTGGTCCCATAATAAGGACATCAGGATCTGATGATGGAAGACCAGAGAAATCAAGTCGAATTTTCAAGTCGTAGGGGCGGCTAGTACTCTTCTTAGTATTTTCATTAAGTATTTTAAAGCACTACAATTTAATAAAGGTCTGGAGTAGATGTGATGATGGAGCCAGGAGACAGTCGAAGGAACTCCTCAACAATTCACAATAGCTACCTTGTGTTTGGGCTTGATTAATTTGTATTGATAAGAACATTACACCTAAATGAGTTGTGACTGTCATAAGAACTCTGATGACTGACTGAGACCACGGCGAGTTCCAGGAACTTCTCAATGGTTTACAGTAACTACTTTTTGAACTTGAACTTTGCACCAATTGGGTTAAAATAATGTTCTGATTTAAATCTAATGATGAAGACTATAGGTAGTCGAGGGAATTCTTCAAAATTACGGCTAAAATTTAAAGTAAACAAAAATTACGTCATGTCCCAACTATATTTGCATGTACTTTTCACAACTAAAAGTGTAAAATAAAAACTTTATTACAAAAAAAAACAACTGACTTCCAAAAACCACTACAAAGTGAAAAATAACTAACTTCGGAAGTCGGTGTCAAAAACGAATATACAAAAACCAAAGATATCGACTCGATTTTTGGAAGTTGTTTGTTTTTTTTTTTTTTTGAAAAAAAGTTTATTATGTACCACACTCATATGTCATTCTCATAATTAAAAAATCTCATACACTGTACTTGTGCCAGGTACCTTTATATTTAAATCTCGCTAATTTCCGTACAACAGTTATGTCATCAATATGACATACTAATAAGATAAATCTACATTCATAAATGCATTAATTCCAGATTTTCTGCTATATACAACTGTCCCTATATCTGGTCATCATCAATGGAGCCTCATCCAATAGTCCTGAGTTTGATTGATGAGATCGGGAACCCTGCTTACTTTCCGGATCATATGTCACCATTGTCACCACCTCTGTCATTCTCACAGCGTATTGGTGAACTGTGGAACGTACTACACTTATACAACGTCATATGGTAAGTATTTTCAGAGCTAAACTATTTCACATACTTATAGGTATTTAAGCAAATGTATAATCAGTCTATATCATTCCCACTGCGTGGACACAGGCCTTCGCTTTGTGCGAGGGACAGCCGTAATTAACTAGGTAGGCCTAGTGCAGTTGGTAATAAACAAATAACATACAATAATTCTCCGCAGGTCTTTGAAAGATTTTGAACAGCAAGCATACCTACAAAGTTTCGGTCCAGCAGCGGCCAAGAGAGGAATTACATTGCCTACACTAGAGGAAGTAAAATATAATGGCTCCATGATGTTGGGTAACTCCCACATTTCTTCGGGTGAAGCTTACAGATTACCAATTAATTACATTCCCATTGCTGGATACCATATTCAAGATGAAATTCCACCATTGCCAGAGGTAAACAATTTCCAGGGTTCCGTAGTAATTGTAGTCAACTAATTGTAGTAAGTAGATTTGCCGAGATCATCTCAGTGACCGTTAGAAAGCCGAAATTTTGTACCAATATGAAGATCAATCACGCCGACAAAGTATGTAGTAAAATAAAAAGTGGAAAAAATGTTTTATTGTGCTCCCATACACGTAAAGACGTCAAATAGGGAGAGATTTTTTTTCTTTTTTACCCTGACGTGTGATATGTTGGATAGAAGAGATGAAAAAGAAAATATTGATTTAAGATAATAAGTTTTTGAGTTTTATTATTCAGGAATAATTGATCCAAAATTAAAAAATAAAGGGTACACGGCCTCTAACTTTTGAATCAAAATTTAAAAAGTATAAAATTTAGTTTAAGGAACATAAAATCAAAGTAAAACTTTATAAAGCCTCTAGGTTATAAAATATTTTGAATTTTATTAGTGGAAATAGTAACAGTTTTTGTAAAATTTAACAAAAAAATTTAAGTAAGTTTGTAATTTAACCGTATATGCATACATTTTTTGCCTTAATTTACATATTTTACCATCCTGAACAGATCTACTTTTAATTTAAAAAGAAATATTAAAATCTGTTCACGCAATTATCACAAAAAATCCAACATACATAATCCGTCTAGTTTGTATAAAATGGTAACACAATTTCCCGAAAGATGGCGCTGTACTTTGGGTTACTCGCCGCGCTGTTAAGATTTTCCCTGATGTTTTTTTTTTTTTTTTTTTAGTATATCTACTCAATGTAACAAATAACAATATTTTTAACTCTATTTTAACTCTTACGAAGGTACTTATTATGATGGACGGGAAACTACGGAACCCTACACCGAGCGTGGCCCAACATGCTCTTGACCGTTTTATTTTTCGGAATGACCAATTCTACGATTATTACAAAAATCATACGTGATGTATTTTATACTAAACTATACTTTCAGGACTTAAAAAAAGTTTTTGATAGTGCATCCCATGGAGTTATTTACTTCAGCATGGGCACTATGATGCCTAGCAAAACTATGCCGATGGAATTAAAAAAGGAATTCTTAAAAATGTTTAGTACATTGAAGCAGACTGTCATTTGGAAGTTAGAAGAAGAATTGACAGATTTACCGAAGAATGTTCATATGGTAAAATGGGCTCCTCAGCCAAGCATATTAGGTACGTTTTAATCATCATCATCATCATCATTTTAGCCGCAAGACGTCCACTGCCGAACATAGGCCTCCTCCAATGTTCTCCGCGACGACCGGTCCAGCATCCAGCGGCTCCCCGCGACCTTCACCAAGTCGTCGTTTTAATATCATAATGTAATCTAAATGTAGTTACGAGAAATCATCTTTATTTATACTGTTTCGGCTGATCCAATAACAACAAAAAAGTAGATTTTTTGAAAATAAAGACCTCACAATTCAACGACGCTTCAAGTTTAAAAACAATCCTCTATTCATTGGAACCGTTTAAAGTTCAACCTATTACAATAGCATTACTGGTGAACACATCTGTCGATAACACCGGTCGTAGAACCGCAACAATGCCGTCTGTGTCCAATGTATCAGACGGATTAATGGGGGATATGACACGCCGATCCGTTTTAACAATTTTATTTCTTTCTTTGCAAATAAAATTCGATAATCTTTTTTGTTGTATATTGTGTATTATATTGTGACCCAGTTCACATAATACGAATTCATTATAACTGATCAGTATTTTAAATATTTTATGTTCTATGAGAAGCAGTACGTTAGGGAGTCCACAGTTTCTTTACAGTTTCTTGTTAGTTTTGAGGTCAATTATGTACTCATACAACATAATTAATGTAAACATAATAATTGCCTCTATGTTTTTTTTTTAACAATTTTAAACTTATGCATGATTGCAATCCCGCCTGATGGTAAGCAGTGATGCAATCTTTGATGGTAAAGCGCACTAGTTTATTAAATTAAGCCTATTCACTTAAATAACTTAGTGAATAGGAAGGAAGACGGCAGTCGAGCGCGGCGATGCAATGTTAAACCAAACAATACGACCAACAATGCTGCGCCAAAGGGATATTGATCTGCAGACCCTCCACGACCAGACTCCCGACACAACAACATTTGGCGCATCTTACCCGGTTCACATCGCAACACAACTGCTCAGACCCGTCCTCCGTACGGCTTCACCAGATATCATGCCGGAACACGACGAATCGCTTGTCGGCAAGAATTTGTCTGATGGGTAACTTCTGCCGGCAGCCGATGTTATGGCCTACCACCGAGTTGAATAATGTAACCCGTTTTGTACTATGTTAAGTAGGAACATAAATGAACCAACTATTCTTCTTCAGCTTATAGAGATCCACTGCTGGCCAGAGGCCTCCTCCAAGGCTTTTATTTCATAATCCACACGCTTTCCAGGCGGGTTGGGGATCGCAGTAATTTGATATTCCACAGGAGAAGCGCTGCTGCCCGCTATCCTGGGAGGATATGGGTTTGTACTATTCTAAGCCCGGTACCACACGGGGCCGACTATTGATTAGTTCTAACTAGTGGTAATAGCGCTGCTAATGTTTTGATTTCTTAATGTTTTGACTTTTCACATAAACAAAATAATCCTTTAGTCATCTAGTCTAATCAAGACTGTTATTAAATCGTATATTTTTTTTTCCACAGCTCACCCTAACTGTAAACTGTTTATCACCCATGGAGGTCTTCTTTCAACCACGGAAACTTTACACTACGGAGTTCCTATTATCGGCATTCCATTGTTTGCTGACCAGTTCCTTAACGTCTTGAGAGCTGTCCGCAAAGGTTTTGGCCTGCAAGTAGACCTCGGTTATGATACTCCAGCTAAACTGAAGGTGGCCATTGACGAAATATTGTCAAACCCCAAGTAAGTTAACAAGAATTACATAATTTCGATTATATCATCATCATTATTTAATGATCATAATTTGATTTAATGTTTGTACTAGAGACATAGTCCTGACTAGGAAAATTACAGGCTAATTGATTCATAGGAACTTTAAAAAAATCGATGATATGTGACATCTACTGATCCGAGCTGGGCCCACGTGGTTGGTTACGGCCTCTCACAGAGAGGAGGCCTGTTTCCCAGCAGTGGGAACATTATGGTCTGATTATGTTACCTATGTTATTCTTATGCTATCAGCATCGTCATAATCTTGCCTAAGGTTCAGTTGTGTTTCACGCGCGCCTCAAAGAGATGTCAGCACATCGTGATGGGGTCCACGAAAACCGTGGCCCTGACTGTCGCACAGCCAAGAGAAGAAACACGGGTGGGTTTTAGTCAGTAAAAGTCTGACACGCCCTTCCGCTCCGCCCAAAGCGGGTGAAGTCATTTGATGATTTCCCATCTCAAAAAAAAAGGTTCAGTTTCAAGGCATCGATAACATTGATTCTCAAAGTATCGAAAAAAAAAAACGGAGAACTTATCTTGATTTGTTTTATGTACATTACATACAACCTTTTTTATATGTACACCGTTAATAAAATCATCAAGTACAAAATCCTTGTTAGTGTAAAGCATAAATTACAGAATTAAATGTAGAAATTTTATATAGGGTGGTGTTTACGCTAGTTTATCGGTCAAGTCCGATTGTTAGTTAGTCGAGTTTGATCGACGGCGCGACCGGTAGGGATGAGCGTAATTTAGTATTGTCTATGGTGACGCGCCGCCATTAAGACAACGTCTTGAGACCCCGTCGCGTACGAGGTCCGTTGCTTGAACTTTAAATTAAAAGACAACGTTTTGCGACCTCGCCGCTAATGGTCCGTTGCTTGAACTCTTGACGAAATCCTCGCATGCGTGGCGTGTTTCGGACGAGTGATTTTCGGGAAAAATACCACCGGCCGCGGTTTTGGATAGTTGTCGCGTTTGTTGCCCGTGTTTTGAAGTATTTACTTGAATTATAAAACGTAACAGCGCCGCCTGTAAATTGAGTTGAATTTGAATCGGAAACGTGGTTTCATTGAACGATTGTTTGTCGGGCGTGATTGACGCTGCTAGAGAACGGTTTCATACGCTGGTGAGCTTTGGTGCCCTATTAAGGGAACTTGGTGTGTCGACTGGTATGGGACAGTCAGTGTATTTGAAGACTTCGGACGTCATTGTAAAGTCGACGCGCGCGCGTCGACTTCTCCGAGACTTCACTCCACGACGGAACACACTGGATCCCAAGGTAAGTCCCGTAGATTTACCAGAGTGTGGTCGGAGATTAATTTACTTGTAGTATAAGCCGACCTTGTTTGTTGAATAAGCCGCGCTAAACGCGCTGCTAGATGGGCGCGCTGTACTGGGGCGCGCCTACATCATTTGGTAGCAGAGTGCGGTTTCTAATTACTAATTTGATTAATTAGAGTATCATTCCAGTATTTTGGTAGCCTTCAGAGGCTAATTTGCAAAAATTTGATTTTTTATTTGTTGTTGTCGGTACTCGTAAAATTATATCTCTGACCACCTCCATCATTGTGTGGATCCGATATTTTACAAAGTAAGAAATGTGAAAACAATTGTAGGTAGATTGTTTTATTTTTTGGTTCATTTCTTTCCGTTCAGAGGAACGGAGTAGGCTAAGGCATGATACGCCATACAGCCAGTTATGTTTACGAGTAATGTTTGTTATTGTTGACTCGATTATCTTGTCTATTTGTACGAACCAAATAGTTCGTTTTGTTGTTGAGCCACAGTTACCAGTAGGTACATTGTTGAATATTGAGCTACGGTTATCAATAATTACGAGTTATTTTTATGACTAATGTTTTGTTATTGTCGAACTAGTCAACTCGTGTATTTGTACGAACCGAATAGTTCGTGATGGAATGTTTGATTTAGCTCGTAATTCACAGTCGTAATTTTGTTGATTTAACTCGTAATTCACAGTCGTAATTTTGTTGATTTAGCTCGTAATTAACAGTCGTAATTTTGTTCTGTTTGTTGTTGATTTATTACATAATTCACAGTAATAATTTTATTCTGTTTGTTTGTTGATTTATTGTGTAATTGGTAGTAATAATTTTGTTTTGTTAATAAGTTTGGATCTGTGTCGCAGTTAAGTTAGGCCGTTTGCACACTGATATTTGTATGTATACTTTGTAATATTTTTTATTTGTACATGTTAGTGTTTTGTTTGTAACGGTTGCCCTTAGCTTTAGTCCCCACACGGTCTCGCGGAATTTATCGAGTTATTTACGCTTGTTTTTGTTGCTTTCCGCGAATTCATTAATTGAATTTAATTTGTTGATTTGAATTTGTTGCTTTCATTTGAAATGGCTCCCAATCCGCTTACTAAGGCTAAAGCAGAGGTTCAAGCCGCATTGCGTTGGCTCGCGGGTGCGGCTGCCCTGATTGTTCGGCAGGATCGGGTTCAGGCATTGTTGACCAATTACGAAGGGTTGCCTGCGCGCATGCAAGGGTTGGAGCGACACGTTGTCGACTTCCATGCCTACGTTTTGGAACACCCTCCAGCGGATGACGCCATAGTGGAGACCTTTAAAAGGGATGTCGACCAGGCGTACGAACTGGCCAACCAAATTACGGAGTCGGCAGAAGGGCTCCTGGCTGCCCGTAGGGGAGAGCCGACTTTGAGCGGGGAGGTTAAACCGACCCCGCCGGTTTTGTTAGGGAGACTGCCCACATTGGAGATTCCCCACTTTGACGGGGACCTCACGGCTTGGATGGGCTTCATCAACCTGTTCGACAGCTTGGTGGACTCCAGGGAAGATTTGTCCCCCAGCCAGAAACTGGCTTATTTGCGCTCCGCCCTCCGCGGAGAAGCCAGTGCAGTGGTCCAGCACCTAATAGTTAGCGATGCTAACTACCAGGTCGCGCGGCAGTTGTTGCTGGACCGCTACCAAAACGTCCGCTTGCTAGCGGACACCCATGTGGCAGCCATTTTGGCCTTACCGAAGGCAACGCGGGTTTCCTCCTTGCGGAAGGATTTGGTCAACCCGCTCTTGACCGCTATCCACTCGTTGCGCCGGCTGGATTTGCCGGTCGACCAGTGGTCCTTTCTTCTTCTGCACATCGTCCTCACGAAATTGCCCGCAGAGGTAAAGGGGCGATTTGAGCAAAGGTACGGGGGCAATAGCGCCTCGTATCTCCCCACCTTCTCGGACTTGCTTCGTTTTTAGGAGGACGAGTGCAGAGTGGTGGACCAGCTGAGCGACCCCACACCGGGAACGAGCACAGGTCGTCCGGTGGCGGCGAGGGCACAACCCCGCCGTCCGACCAAACAATACTCGGCTGTCCGAAGGGACACACCAGGTAAACGGCGCCTGGTGTTACATGTGCCTGGGGGACCACCTCCAGTCAGTGTGCCGCCAGGCTAAGGCTTGTCCACATTGCGGCGGGAGACATCACGCTCTCCTGTGCTTGAACCGCAATGGTGGTGGGTCCGAAAGGGGCCCAAGTCCCCCGCACACGGGCGGGGGCCCCAAGGGCGGGGGCCCCACGGGCGGGGGCCCCCCGCAGGATGTAGCGGTGGCCGTCGGGGGCTCGGGGAGGCGGGCGGTACGCTGCTTCCCCCCCTTGATGGAATACCCTCGACTGGGGCGTTATGTTCCTCCGTATGCGGCCCACGGCTATTGCCCCACACCTCGGAGTAGAGTTGGAAGGAGTCCCTACATTGCGGAGTGGGACCCTCTCGCCTACTGTCGGCGATCCCCTCCGATCTTGTCGACTCAGTTCAACCGGGGTCCAGGGGGGCAATCACCCCCCTCGGATTTTCATTAATGCCACTGTCGGGCGCAACTCCCCCACCGGAGTTTGTGCTGTTGCCAACAGCCTCCGTGCGTGTTTGGGGCCCCAAAGGTGATTTTGTCACAGTGCGTGCCCTCTTGGATTCAGGGGCCCAGGGTTGCATAATTTCTACTTGGCTCGTCCGACAGTTGAGCTTAAATATTGTGCCGCATAGGGAATCGGTACGGGGCGTTGGAGACCTGCGGATTTCGGATCCGATCGGTCGGGTTTCGTTCTCCTTCTCCCCCCACTCCTCCTCAACGCCGAAAATCGATACTTCGGCGATTGTTTTTGAAACGGTGGTCGGGCCGCTTCCGCAAGTGCGAGCCCCACACGCCGCCGTTAAATTGTCGGCTGGATTGGCTCTGGCTGATCCTCACTTGCACCGACCTGGCCCGATCCATTTATTGATCGGTGTGAATGTTTTAGGTCGTTTGCTGCGTGGAAGTAAACGAGTTTTGCAGGCAGCCGGTTTTATAGCCATGTCCACCTCTTTGGGTCATGTAGTGATGGGATCGTTTAGGGACGGCCCAGACCCCCCTTCGGCAGACAGCGACCTCGCTGTTAGTTCTGCCTTGTCAGACATCCTCCAACGCTTTTGGGAGGTGGAGGAGCCTCCGACCGCAAAACGAGTGGACCCGTTGGACGAGGAGTGCGAATTGTTCTATCAGAACAATACTGGTCGCCTCCGCTCGGGTCGCTTGATCACTCGCTTGCCCTTTTTGTCAGTTCGCCCCCTCTTAGGCAGCTCCCGGCCACTGGCCGAAAAAAGGTTGTTGTCTATGGAGCGCCGAATGGCGAGGGACCCCGCATTAAAGCAGAAGTACATGGACTTCATGCGGGAGTATGAGGAACTGGGGCACATGTCGCTTTCGCAGCTGGATTGGCGAAATGAAGAACATTATTGTCTTCCCCACCACGCGGTTTTGAAGACTTCCAACGGGAAGATACGTGTGGTCTTTGATGGCTCAGCACCCAGGTCAACCGGAGTGTCGTTGAACCAGTATTTGCACGCCGGACCGAAGTTGCATCACGATGTGAGTGATGTTTTGACCAACTTCCGTCGACATGCTGTCGTTTTTGTGACCGACAATCGCATGATGTTTCGGCAGACTGTGATTCACCCGGAAGACAGGAGATACCAGCTTGTGCTTTGGCGAGAGGATCCCAGGGATCCAATGCTGGTCTACGAGCTGAACACCAACACCTATGGACTACGATCGAGTCCTTTTGTGGCGATCCGTTCGTTGTGGGAGCTCGCAGAGCGCGAACGGCTGCGCTACCCCCGCGCGTCTGTCCTCGTCTGTACGTCGATGACGTTTGTACAGGCGCCTCGAGTGTACGAGAGGCCCTGGTCTTGCGAGATGAGTTGATCGCTCTCCTAGGAGCTGGTGGCTACGAGTTGAGGAAATGGGTGTCCAACTCGCCCGAACTCTTGGCAGATGTACCCAAGGACCACCAGCAGGAGCCTCATCTCTTTGAAAACCCTGATACTCCAGACATGCTGTCTGTTTTGGGAGTACAGTACAAACCAGTCCAAGATTTGTTTACCTACAGATTGGAGCTTCCGAGCCCAAAGGTCTGGACTAAACGCACAGTGCTGTCCACTGTAGCTCGCACCTTTGATCCGAATGGTTGGCTTAGTCCTGTAGTGTTCGCGATGAAGTGTTTCCTACAGGAACTATGGGCAGCGGAAGTGACCTGGGTTGAGCCCCTCTCCGGCGGCTTGCTCCGAGACTGGGTGCGGTTTGTCTCATCCCTCCCGGAAGTCAACCGTGTTCGTATCCCTAGGCACATATTGCCTGAGGGACGGTTTTCCGCTAGCCTACACGGCTTTTGTGACGCGTCCGAAAGCGGATACGCGGCAGCCGTGTACATTCGAACGGTGGACGCACGAGGTGTTGTCGCTGTTCATCTGGTTACGGCTAAGAGTAAGGTTGCCCCACTTCGGACCCGATGGACCATACCGAAGTTGGAGTTGTCTGGCGCCACTCTATTAGCCCGATTGCTTAACCACGTCGTCGACACCTTGGGTGCTAGTGTCGACTTTAGGTCGATCTTTGCATGGTCTGACAGCCAAGTCGTCCTTTGTTGGCTGAAAAGTTCAGTCCATACCCTCGAGGTGTTCGTGGCCAACCGGGTGTCTCAAATTCAGACATCGAAAGCCCAGTTGATTTGGCGCCACGTGCCTGGCGAATTGAACCCCGCAGACTGCGCTTCCCGCGGCTGCGAGGCGCCCGAACTTGTGAATCACCAGCTGTGGTGGGGTCCACCATGGTTGTTACAGCTGGAGGGTTCTTGGCCCCATACCCCCGCAGTGGTCAGGGCATCTACGCCATGGGTGCATGTTCACGCCACCGAGACTGTAGCGGCTCCGGATCCGGAGTTTTCGCTTGAGCGCTACAGCTCTTTGGATAAATTGCTCGGCGTCGCCGCCTGGATACGGCGTTTCATCCACAACTGTTGTAACCCTCGTGGCAAATTTGAGTCTCCGGTCCTCTCACCGCAAGAGCGCAATGACGCTCTGCTGTATTGGGTGCGGATAGTTCAAGAGAGAGAATTTGCATCGGAGTTGAAAACTCTCCGTCAACGCACATCCAATCTGAAGGGACCCTTGGGGCGCTTGAATCCCTTCTCGGATGATCAGGGTTTGATGCGTGTCGGAGGTCGGCTTAGAAATGCTAAGCTCCCCTATGGGGCTCGTCATCCATTGTTGCTCCCCAAGAACGGCCCCTTGGTGAAGTTGTTGATCGCAGACCGCCATGTGAAAAATGCACATGCCGGATGCAATGATCTTACTGCGATCCTCCAACGTGAATTTTGGATTTTGTCTGCGCGGAGAGTGATCCGATATGTTATCTTCCGTTGTCTCCCGTGCTACCGCTTGAAAGCGGACATCGTGCAGCCCCAAATGGGGGATTTGCCTGCCGATCGAGTCACCGAATCGATGCCCTTTGCTGGAGTTGGTACGGATTTTGCGGGACCATTTATTGTAAAAGCTTCGCGTCTCCGTAACGCTAAGACCGAGAAGGCTTATTTGTGCGTTTTTGTGTGTTTAGCTACTAAAGCGGTCCACCTCGAGGTGGTTAGTGCTCTCACGACAGAGGCGTTCGTCGCTGCTCTTGGCAGATTTGTTTCGCGTCACGGACTGCCGTCCTTAATTCGATCCGACTGTGGGACCAACTTTAAGGGTACCGATCGTCATTTGAAGGATGTTTGTGAATTTTTAGATAAGCATAATGTTGAGATCGGATCCACACTCTCTCGCAGAGGGGTACGATGGCAGTACTCACCGCCGTCCTGCCCCCACTGGGGAGGTATATTTGAAGCAACTGTAAAGGCCGCCAAGACTCACCTTCGTCGCGTTATTGGAGATAGTATCCTAACTTTTGAGGAGCTCGCGACCGTATTTTGTAAGGTTGAGGCGGTCCTCAACTCGCGTCCGTTATGCCCTTTGTCATCCGACGCGAATGATTTGGAGGCCCTCACGCGGGGCCATTTCTTGATAGGTAGACCACTTAACGCCCTGCCTGAATATCCTTATTTGGACATTAACTCCGGACGGCTCTCGCGATTTGAATTGCTTCAACAGCTTACGCAGAGTTTTTGGCGCCGTTGGCATCTGGAGTATCTGCACATTTTACAACAGCGCGTTAAGTCGTCAGACAAGACGAACCCACCAAGGGTCGGAGACCTCGTTCTGTTAAAGGACCCAAACCTGCCACCCCTCCGATGGCGTCGTGGACGCATTGTTAAATTGTATCCGGGGTCGGATGGTGTTCCCAGGTTTGCCGAGGTCCTGGTGGGGGACTCTGTCTTGAAGCGCGCGATCGCCACACTCTCTCGCCTGCCCTTAGATTGAATTGTCGGACCGTTTGTTACTGTCCGGGGCGGGGGGATGTTTACGCTAGTTTATCGGTCAAGTCCGATTGTTAGTTAGTCGAGTTTGATCGACGGCGCGACCGGTAGGGATGAGCGTAATTTAGTATTGTCTATGATGACGCGCCGCCATTAAGACAACGTCTTGAGACCCCGTCGCGTACGGGGTCCGTTGCTTGAACTTTAAATTAAAAGACAACGTTTTGCGACCTCGCCGCTAATGGTCCGTTGCTTGAACTCTTGACGAAATCCTCGCATGCGTGGCGTGTTTCGGACGAGTGATTTTCGGGAAAAATACCACCGGCCGCGGTTTTGGATAGTTGTCGCGTTTGTTGCCCGTGTTTTGAAGTATTTACTTGAATTATAAAACGTAACAGCGCCGCCTGTAAATTGAGTTGAATTTGAATCGGAAACGTGGTTTCATTGAACGATTGTTTGTCGGGCGTGATTGACGCTGCTAGAGAACGGTTTCATACGCTGGTGAGCTTTGGTGCCCTATTAAGGGAACTTGGTGTGTCGACTGGTATGGGACAGTCAGTGTATTTGAAGACTTCGGACGTCATTGTAAAGTCGACGCGCGCGCGTCGACTTCTCCGAGACTTCACTCCACGACGGAACACACTGGATCCCAAGGTAAGTCCCGTAGATTTACCAGAGTGTGGTCGGAGATTAATTTACTTGTAGTATAAGTCGACCTTGTTTGTTGGATAAGCCGTGACAAATGCGCGGTAGATGTACGTGCTGTACTGGGGCGCGCCTACAGATGGTATAAACAAGGTATAAACAACCTTTAGAGGGGTTAAAAATAGAAGAAGAGAAAATTACTGCGGTTAGCTAGTGGTATACACATTATGTAATGCTATGTTTTCGATTTGCAGGTACAGCTTAAAGATCAAAGAGTTGTCTTTTATCTACAACCATCGTCAAACCAAGCCTGGTGCAACACTTGTGCACTGGATCGAACATGTAATTGAAACTAAAGGAGCTCCACATCTTCGCTCCCCAGCCCTTCACGTTCCATTATACCAGAAACTCTTTCTAGATCTGTTAGCTTTAATACTCCTAGGTGTAATCGTTGTAGTATTCATTGCTAAGAAATTGTTTGGTTCAACTACCAAAAGTGAAGATAAAAAGAAAAGAAGTTAATGATAAAAAGTTATAGAAAATTGTAATGATTGTGAATTTAAAATGATTATGTCTGTAATTAATTTAGCAATAAAACCCTGTTATTGTTTAAGAAAATAAATGTAGTTTCTTTCTGTTTTGTTTAATGTTATCATAAAGTTATAATATCTCGATACCTTCATTAGCAAACCCATTAACTCCATGTAAGCAAATTACTCAGGAGGTGCTTTAAACTGTACATTTTTATGCATCACTTAGGGAAAAATACCGTTTATAGATAAATGTACACTCCATTATATCTATTAATTAAAATACTTTTGCGTTTTAGGAGTTAAACAAAAGGGGAAAGTACCGATCTGTTATTTCAACATTTAGGTCATAATTATTACATTTCAGTCGTCGGTGCGTATTTACCTAAATAAAGTTTTTGACCCAATCCATGTCCATTATGAGGATGGCCACAAAACTTTTCCATGTAATCCTAAAATAACCTAGGGTCGACCACACCTCACCACATATAAAATCCATTCGTACCCAATTTTCGACACGGACCAACCCTCCCGAGTAGGACAAGCTTTATTTAAATATTTTGTTTGTTTAGGGCTCCCATTGTTTTAATAGTATCGTTGAACATGCTCTTTTGCGTTCCGCTTGAGAACATAATTACTGCAAAAATGACATATTTTTATCTAATATTGTAGTATTGCGTATTATTAACTTGTTTTAATATTTATTTTTAATGGTATGTTTTAAGCAGCACTCCACAGCTGTCTGTTCTGTTAGAAAGACTAGCTCCTATACAATTGTAGGTACCTATGTGCATTTAATATTACGAGACATAGAACTTCAATTCCTTCAAAATGATACTGGTTATAAATTAAACTGTGATGACTTTTATAGAAAGCCAGTTAAAATTGCGCTTTTTAAAGCTTACTGTCAATACTTCTACACGTGCAGCCTGTGGGTTAACTTCACTCAGCGGGAATACAGCGTCGTAGGTGTTCAATATAATAACGCACTGAGGGTATTGTTGGGGCTGCCTGACACACTACAACGCCACGTTGTAGTGTGTCAGGGATGTTTGCGGATAATAATATTAAAGGTTTTACTGCCATTAATTGGAGTAGATGCGCATCCCTGATGACGCGTGTTCGCCGCAGTAAGAATAGTATTCTCAGTGTGTCCGCGAATCAGTGGATTCTTCCATGTTGCAGAGGTGGATGCAGCTCCATGCTAAGTTTTAAGTTAATTTTATGTATGTTTGTGTCTGTAACCTACTAACACTGGAAGTTAAGTAAAATTGTTACTAACCTTATGGACTTCGGTTTGAAATAAAAGTTTTCTATTCTATTCTATAGATATTATTTTGCTGTAGAGCTTGAAATAAAGAAATATTATTCAATACTATCTATACCTACAATAAAAAAAAAAACATCCACACAAACTTTTCTTAATTTATGAACTAGTCCTTGACAATCAATCAGTTGAATGCAATCGCTGACAGTAAAGTTCATTAGTTTATTATGACCCTATTCACGTTTAAAACAATACGAGTTCTTCATCAACCCATTGTCAAGTTTCGCGTTTAAATTTCAAAGTCTGCTTTTAAGCAGTTGGAATTCCTGCAGCACTGTAGTTTAAGTACTCCTTGTCTTCATGACAAAGGGATCTAGAGGACAGATCAACTTGCAGAAGAAAGAATTCAGTTTGTCCAATTAAGAACTGTACAATACAGCCCACCGAAGCAAGCTTGAGCCAAAAAAGTTTTCTCTCTCTCCACTGAGATGGTTTGAGGGTTAGGGGATCGAAACCCCGAGACCCGAGACTTAAAAGGGACAATCGAAAAATGAACATTTAGTAACAATAATCACGTTAATTTTACCAAATTAGAGTACACCTTGTAGTGTATTATTACATCATAATAAATAACTTTGTAGAGTTATCAATTTTAATAAACATTATATCGATATGTGTAGTGATACAATTTTAATTGATTTTCTGTATCAATCAATAAACAATTATTGTTGGTATCATTTTTTTTTTTCCAAAACTTTTATTACTAAATAGGATGTTATTGTGAAATTGAATTGTTATTGTTAAATAGGATACAGTAAAATTATCCAATACTGAAAAAAATATGAGCAACAGTGTTTTTACTTTCATTCAAATAAGTGGAAGTTTTTGCAGAAGATGCTCAAGTTAGAATTCTCGTCATTATCCATCTCTCTGATAATTATGATTATGGCTTACGTTAGATGCGAAGAAGACATGTTAACCTGACCAATAAGTGCTATCCTCGCTTCATAAGAAACTCCATCAACCGTCCGGCAAGCAAAAATCCTACATCGCGTAGGTACAGGGTCTTTGGGATTAGAAGATAATAGCCAAATTACAATAATAGGACAGTAGCCGTCTAGTCATACTCCAATATTCATCTAGTCTCATGACCTCCTTTTCCCTTTATGATTTTTTCACCTTATCGTCCAAATGTCTACAATCATCATCATCGATCTTTTTTCTATCCTACCACTGCTGGGCACAGGTCTCCTCTCATACAGAGAAGGATTGAGCGTAATCACCACGCTTACTCAATGTACGTTGGCGATTTCAGACTAAAAAGTCCAATCATTGGTGTCCAAGATATACTTAGAAACTACATATATATAACTTAGAAAAGTTACATTGCTACTTGCCTGACCTGGAAATGCTGATATTTTAACCACTAGGCCACCACGACTACGGTCTACAATCACTTCAGCATTTCTTCTTCCTCTGCATTGCACTTTACATAACACATTTTGCCCAAAATATTGTTACGCGCACTGCACTCACTGACGCACTCATAACTGACGACAACAGGTCAATGCTACTCGAAACTGGAAAATATTCCGAATCAACTTTGAGCCTTACTGCTTTTCCGATAAAGTTGAAAATCAAATAAAGAACTCTGACAGTAGCTTGATGTGCTATCTTTTATATAATGCACTGAATATGCGGCGCTATATGGAAGGTAATACTATGACGATTCCCTTGTACGCAAACTATAGTAAATTTAAGTGCAGTGCATATTTTTCTTTATATTTCATTATGAAAAGGACAAATCAGTTAGAGGCAGAGGGTATTTTCGTCGCCCATACCCCAATGTTTGAAGACTAAAATCTTCAACTAGTGCGTCCTACCCGTCATGACTTACGGAGCCGAGACGTGGACACTAACGGTCAGACTAGTCCACAAGTTTGAGTGAGCTATGTTGGGCGTCTCTCTGAAGGACCACAACAGAAATGAGGTGATTCGATAGAGGACCAGAGTCATCGACATAGCTGAGAGGATTAGCAAGCTGAAGTGGCCATGGGCTGGACACATATGCCGCAGGACCGACCACCGTTGGGGCAAACGATTCCTCGAGTAGAGACCGCGTCTCGGCAAACATAGCGTGGTACGCCCTTGGGCGAGATGGAGCGACGACAACAAAAAGGTGGCTGGTAGTGGCTAGCGGAAAACTGCTCAGGATGGAGCTCGTTGGCGTGCCATGAAGGAGGCCTATGTCCAGCAGTGGGCGAGTAGAGGCTGATGATGATGAGTCAGAAGCAGTCGTATTTTTAGTAGCCATATTTTTAATTACGTTTAATTTGTCTTTAGAGTATCTTAACTTGACAGAACTAAACCAATATGCATCTTCTGTCCCTTTTTTAATGAAATAAATAGAAAAAGAACTTAATTCTATTTTTTTTTTTTTTTTGTAGTGTGGCACTAGTTATGACTTTGTGAAAAGGTCAAGTAAAAATTAATTTTACTTTAGTTTGTAAACAATGAAATCAAGGCTTTTATTGTCTTTGGCGAGACGATGGTACACATGTATGAGAGATCTACACTTTGAGATCTGTAGGGTAATTTCGTAATACAATATCATTATCAATGGGTTTCGTTTTGAAAGTTGAACAATATTCATTGCGTTATTTACATTGCCAACTAGACAGTAAGCAGAGACATTTTTCGAACATATATTATGGGCCAATGGACTAGTAATAAGGTCTAAAATGATTCCAAATGATAGTAATAGTGTGTTACGCAGTCTAGGTGCAGAGCGTTCAGTAAACCTTAATCTGTGGAGATTGCCATTAAACAGACAGAATAGGGTATTTGACTAAAAAATACTAATTAGTCCGTCAGTCAGATTTCCAAAAGTAGAGACGTATTTTTTGTTTTATCAAATCAATAAAAATTGACAAATATAAAAGGCATCAAAGATCAGGAGTGGTGGCTGGTGACGTCACTGGTCGCTAAAAAGTGTAGCGTGCAGTGACGTCACACGAGTTTTCAACGCTCTGTGTCGTCTTCATTTTTTGTTCATATGAAACAAGAATAAATACCGTGTCTAGTATTTTTTGAAAATCTGTCTGACGGACTAATTAGTTTTGTTTAGTCAAATACCCTATTGACATATTAAGAGATCAAATATCTTACAAATTGACAGTAAGAACTATCCTGCTCTTTCTCGTGTTTTCTGGGTGCTATTTAATTCTGTATCCAACTAATTACTGTTCAATTAACTGCTGCTAATAGCTGTTGTTGTTAAATAGTTTAGTAAACATTTCTGAAAATGTATTTATACAAAATACACAAATAGCGAGTTGTTCCGGCTGCGTCACGTTTACAAGCTGTGACACTCAACTGAGCAAAATAGGTTACTAGTATTCACGACTGTTGTAGATTAGATTTATTTTTACTTAAACGAATTTCTGTTTGCCTAGTTATAACTTTATGTAGGCAGCAATGGGTAGTTTCGGGAATAAAAATATCGACTATGTTAGAATCAATCTATTTTTTGTAGAAGTATACTTAAAGAATATCTCAATTTATGAAAATACAAGAACTCTCTTTCCATTTTCGTCTATTTAGGGCAATGAATAGGTTTAAAGGCAGCCTAGTCGAATATTTTTAAGAGGTTACATTTTGGTAGCTACTCAATATTTTTTGCTATATCTCAGTTCTTTCATTCCATTGAAATGATTATGCTTAAACGGACGGAAGTGTTAGAATTGACAAGTCCTTAATTAATACAGTTATTTTGTCTTTATAATTTTGTAATTTACAGCCTGTATACGAATTCTTTTGATGGTAAGCAGTGATGTAATCGTTAATGGTAAAGTGAACTAGGTTATTATGAGCCTATTCAATATAGCTTTCAAGATGCTTATATAACAGGCGGACGGGAAGACCGCTGAACTCCAATTATTACAGTTCTCCGTTTTACGTCGTATAAACGAAGAGGCGAAAAGCTTCACTTAGCAGTCAGTACCCATAACCACTGCACCAACCGTGCTGTCACGAAACAACGTAGAAGTTACTCCAATCACTAGACGTTACATAAAATTGTCAAAAATCTTATAGGGTGATATGGACATATTAAAAGGCGAATTAAATATCATATGGTAGAAATAATACTAATCACCGTATTACACAACCTTATTAAAGACACAAGCATTACTAAAAACTTGTTGCAACTAAACAAAGGGCTTCAAACGAAATTTAAATAAAGCTTGAATTTGGAGTGAGGTTTTGTAACATAGACCTAAATCTGCCAGAACAGAGCTGCTGAGAAGCAAAGGCTGCGCGCCCCTGACCTGGTGGTCAAATATAAAATAGATTTCAAGAATGCCCAATTGCCTAAACTGACCACCCACAAAAACAGAAAAAAATGGCGCGAAAAGGTGAGGAGACCCGACCTCAAATAACGGTTTTTATTATTTTTTGTTCAGTCATTTCCAAATCGTTTCGAATTTCGGGATATCCGCTCAATGGAATGATAATTGCAGGAAATTGATTTCGTTATTCTTCTTATCGTTTTTATATCAAAAACCCGTGGAGTTTCCATTGTTTTACGTTCAAATTACTTCCATTCATGTTATCCCTTGTCGTCACTTACGCCTCTAACTGTGCGGTCTATTACACCACCAACTAAAGGGTAAACTTTAGGCTAAATTTGATCTGGAAACTCACCATCTTAGTTCGTCGTAGCTTTAAGCAATACTTGAGATGCACCTCAGTTTAACATTGTTTAGAACTCCACAGTGAGTTGTAAGTGAAAATTAATCTTAATTGTAGACATGGTTTACATTTATTAAAAACACTTGATTTTTTCTTGATGTTTTTGAGCCTGTTGAAATAATACATTTAGAAAACAGACTTTTGTAACTTGAATATCATTTCAAGTAGGATAATTTCATTGATAGTCTAGAGTTCGCAAGCTACCTACCGAGTACGGAGTGCTATTTTAAATTATGGAAGTAATACGAACTGTGGGTTCATGCCTAATCTGGCATTTGGCTCGCCCCCTGTTCTTGAAGATAATCGGCTAATTGTTTGTGTTACCAATAGGTTGGCTCTGAACTACCTAAAGGGTTTTTTTTACAATAGACTTCCGCGACAGCGAAAATTAGATTTTACAGACAGATAAACTAATAAGTGTCATCGAATAGAATCATTGAAAACCACTCATAACCTTTTTTTTTTTTTTTTTTTTTTTTTTGTTCTCGCTGGGGAAAATGTCAATTACGCATCCCCACCCGTCGGGGGACGGGAGGGGTATGTGGGACTCCCCGGGAGAGAGCCTCCCGGTATACCCACTAAAAACCCCAGCGCAACTCCGGCATCGCCATAGTGGCGGGGGAGTGGGAAACTAGCACAGCCTCAGCTACCTCTCCCCCGCCGGCGAAACCCGCCTAAGAAGGCGGGCCCTCATTTGCCCCTCTTAAAGAGGGGCCGTGGCTCCCGCGTGGTGAGCGGTGCAGGGCGGGCGCGGGCACCCCCGTGCCTCACGCCCGCCGCTCACCTCAGGGCGGGAGAAAGCGGGCGAAATCCCGCCTTCTCCTGCCCCTACGCCGCCTACGGAGCGCCGGAGCGAGGGGATCCTCCTCTCGCTCCCGCTCCGCGGCCTCCTTCTGCGACATCACGACCTCGCAGAAGGAGGCCATCGCCGCCCAGGCCCCCTCGCTCCCCACCATCGCTCTGACGACGGCGGGCAGCGAGAGGTCCCCTCCTACCGCCGCGACAAGATCGCGGCGCGGCACGGCCCACGACGGGCACACCGCGAGGGTGTGGTCCGCCGTGTCCTCCGCCGCGCCGCAACCGTGGCACGACGGCGTTTCCTCTCGTCCTATCCGGTGCAGGTACCTGCCGAAGCAGCCGTGACCGGAGAGTACCTGCACCAGACGGAAGGAGAGGAACCCGTGACGCCTGTCGAGCCAATCCTTCAGGACCGGCCCGATGGCGTCGAGGGTGCGACGGCCGAACACCGCGGAGGCGAGGTCGCGCGTCCAATGTTGGACGATGGCGTCCCTCGCCTCCCGGCGGACGGCCTCCCTCAACTCCGGGGCCGGACGCTCGCCCAGCGCCCTGCGCCCCGCCGTCCACTCGTACACTCTGGCGAGCACCCAGGCCTCGAGCTCCCAAGGCGGGGTGCTCGCCAGAGCGCATGCCGAAGCGAAGCCTACCGATCGGTAGGCCCGCGCTGCCCGCTGGGCGATGGCCCTTTGGGGCGCCCGAAGAGCGGTGACGTTCTCCCTCCTATGGAGGGAGTCCGCCCAAATGGGGGCCCCATATAGGGCCATGCTCCGCAGTATGCCGGCGTATAACCGCCGGCAACGACTGCTCGGCCCTCCCATGTTCGGCATGAGCCATGAGAGGGCGTTCGCAGCCTTCAGCAGGCGCGTCGACAGCCCGCTGAAATGCGGGCCGAAGCGCAGCCTGCTGTCCACAATGAGGCCCAGATACTTCATCTGGGCCTCAACCCCGACCCTCACTCCCTCCACAAATATGTGGGCGTCGGGTGGGGGGCGCTGCCGGGGGCCGTGAAAGAACACGGCCTCCGTTTTGTGCAGCGCCACCCTCAATCCCAGGCGGCGGATCCTCCCCGCCACTAAGGATCCGCCCGCCGATGCCAAACTGGCCGCCTCCCGGAAGGTGCTCCCGCGGGAAGTGAGGAGAGTGTCATCCGCGTAGCAGATGACACTCGTGCCTCGTAGGAGGGTTCCCCGCAGGAGCCAGTCATAACCGACGTTCCACAGAAGAGGCCCTAGAACGGACCCCTGTGGAACGCCGGTTTCCACGCCATACCGCCGGACCTGGCCAGCCCCGTCCACGAGGAGGACGGCACGGTCCTCCAAGTAGCTGGCCAGGAGGCCCCGCAAGTACAGGGGCACACCGTGGAACCGGAGCGCCTCCAGGATGGTGGAGTGGGGGATGGAGTTGAAGGCGTTGGCAATGTCGAATGACACAGCCAACACTCCATCCCCCACTCCTACCGCCTCTGTCACCTGGCCCTTTAGACGGGCCAGGGCGTCCACTGTCGAACGCCCACCTCGAAAACCGAACTGGGCGTCCGACAGGTCCGGTCCCACGTCCCGCAGATGGCGCTTCAGGCGGGCGGCGATAATCCCCTCGAACATCTTACCGGCCTCGTCAAGCAAGACGATGGGCCGGTAAGCCGAGGGGGAGTCCGCCGGCCGCCCTTCCTTCCGGAGGAGGCACAGTTGGCCTTCCCGCCAAGGTTTCGGGAACCTCCTCGACGCGAAGCACGCGTCGAAGAGGTCCCGAAACCTTCTCTCCATCTCCGTGGCCGCGATGGCCACCACCCGAGCGGGAACGCCGTCCAGGCCGGGAGCCGTCTTTTTGGCGCGGAGACGAATAGTCGCCGCGCCAAATTCCTCCTCTGAAACCGGAGGAGGAGGAGCTTCCTCCTCCGGTAGAGCCGCTGCTCTTGGCGGGCCCATCGCTGGTGGGGTGAAGTGTGGATCCCTGCGCGGAAACAGGGACCGCACCACCCCATCCAGGAGCGCTGGTTCGAGGGTCTCGGCAACCGGGGGACCAATGCGACGCAGTTTGTTCCGCGCCGCCTTATATGGCCTCCCGAATGGGTCGTTGTCGAGACCCTCCAGCAGCTCAGCCCTCGCCGCGTCCTTGGCGGCGCCGATGGCCGACTTGAAGGCCGCCCTCGCCTCGACGTATCTGGCGTAGAGGCGGTCCTCGTCAGCCAGATCCCGTCGACGTCGCCGACGCGAGCGGGTGTAGGCCCGCCGTGCCGCCACGCAGGAAGCCCGCAGCTCCGCCAACTCCTCCGACCACCAGTACACGGCACGTCGGGGAGGTGGACGTCTCGACCGAGGCATGCTGGCGTTGCACACCTCGGTCAATGACCCCCTCAGTCGGGCCGCCGCCGCGTCCACGTCCAGGACGTCCACGCCGGGACCTGGCCAAAGCCAGTCCTGGACGAACGCGGCCTCCCGTGCCGCCTCCCGATCCAGGTGGGTCAGAGCCCACCTTGGAAACGGGGAACGGCCCGACGATGAGGGGGTGCTGCGGCGCCCCCGTGGATTCTGGGGGGAGATCTCGAATCGCACGTAGCGGTGATCCGAGATCGTCTCCCCCAGTTCCACCCTCCAATTTCGAATGCGGGCGGCCAGTGCGGGCGTGGCAAAGGTGAGGTCCACAATGGACCCGCCCTGCCGTCGCACGCACGTCTGGACGCTCCCCCTATTCAAGAGGGAGAGACCAGACGTGGCCGCCCACAATTCGACTGCTCGTCCGCGAGCGTCGGTGGCCGGGTTTCCCCAGACCACCGACTTGGCATTCAGGTCTCCTAGCACGGAGACCTGTCGTGGCGCCGTCCTCCCGATGACCGCCGTCAGGACCCCGAGGAAATCCTCGAAGTCCTGGAGAGGGCGGTTTGGGGAGAAGTAGACCCCCACAAGGGCCAACCCTCCCCACGCGGCGGCCACGTATCCCGGTCCCCTCTCTAAGAGCGAGAGGGGAGGGGAAGACCGCGCCACGATTGCCACCGAGCCGTCACTGTCTCCCAGCCAATTGCTGGGAGTATAGTACGGCTCGGCCACCACTGCCACATCCACCAACCACTCGGCCATTGACTGCACCAGCAGGTCCTGAGCAGCCCGGCAGTGGTTGGTGTTTGCCTGCAGGATGCGATGGTCGGCACCCATTACTCGACCATCGCATCACCCTCAACGGCCACCGCCGCTGGGATCACAGCGGGGGTGGTGGCAGCAGCGGCAGGACGGCTTATAGCCGCCTGCGCCTTGCCCTTCTTTTTGGGAGGTCGGCATGCGCTCCCCCCCATTACGTGGTCCGCAGGGCGGCCACTTTCAGCGCATGCCGCGCAATGCGGCTTGGCGGCCTCGCACAAGGCCACCTTATGCCCCTGTTGCCCGCAGCGGAAGCAAGTGTCCGCCCTATCTACTGTGGACGGACACATGGCTCGGGTGTGGCCGATCCCGAGGCACTTAAAGCAGCGCATCGGCGCGGCCTCAAGCACCCGGATCACGGCCCGGCTGAATCCCACCAGTAGCCGCCCCTGGCATTTAGTCTGGGCGGCCAACACTGCGGCGACTGGGCACACCAGCCGAATAGTGCCCATTCCACCGCGGCCGGGTCTAATATCCCGAGCCTGCACCGCTGCGGGTTCGCACCCTCCTGCCGAGGCGATAGCCGCCACCACCTCCTCCTTGGTGACCGAGTCGTCGAGACCGGTCACCTCAATGGTGGTGGTCTTGGTCGGCCTGGCGACCTTTGCCACATCGGCAAGGACCTCCCGCACCTTGCTGGCAAACAAATCGGCATTTTTGCCGCCGTCCTTCCCCGGAAACTCAAAGAGTCGAGCTCCGGTCTGGGTCCGGCGGCAAGCACCAATCCCCAATTCGGCGGGGTCGGCGACGGCACGAGCTCGTCTCAGGACGGACTCGTACGTGATGCCCCTCTCGGCGGCCTCGGGGACGATGGTCACCGTGACCGCCGCGGTCTTAGGAGGGACCAGCTTCGGGACTTTTTTGGCTGCCGAGGCAGCCGCCGGGGTAGTTGCCGGGACAGCCGGGGCCTGGTTCCCCTTCTTCCTGCCCTTTTTCACCACCTCTGACCACGGCTGGTTGGACGGGGTGGTGGAGGGAAGGAGGGCATCGATCTCCTGAATCTGCGGGGCGGGTGCCGCGATGGCAACCGGCCCCGGTTCGGCGCCCACACTCGTGCCGGGGGGAGGCAGAACCCCCGGCGACGTCTTCCCTTTGCCCTTGCCCTTGCCCTTTGAGGGCTTCGGGGCCTGGGGAGCCGCTGTAGGCGCCTTGTCCGCCGCTAATGGCGGACGGAGACGCTTTTCCGGCAGCAGACGGTCCTCGATGCCTGCAAAGCAGGCCCGGGTAAACGCCCTCTCCTCCATGACCACCTTGCGGATTATTTCCTCAAGGTTAGAGGAGGAGGGGGAGGGAACCGCTGCCGTCGGCACCTCCGGGGGCGGGGCTGTAGCCTCAGCCAGCTTCTTGTGAAGCTGGCTGACCTCTGCTTGCAGGCGGTCCACCCTCGCCTGCAGCTGCTTCGTCTCTTCTGACGCAGTGCGCTGCGTCAGTTCCGACACAATGCCGTGTAAGCTGGTTGCACGGCATTTCAGGGCCTTCTGAAAGGTACCCTTCAGATTCGAGGACTTGGAGGCGACCTCGACGATCTCCTCCATGTCCTCCTTAGCCAGTCGAGCCAGCTCCTCCACAGACAAACCGCCGAAGGAGACGAGGGCCGAACCGTATCCAGCCCTCGACTTCGCCGCGCGCGCCTGTCTCTCCTTCGCGGCAACCCTCTCCTCCAGATCCAGCTCGAGCTCGGCCCGTTTGGCCAAGCCGAGCTGGCGCTGGGCGTCCGCCAGACCCACATCGTGGGTGTTGGCCTGAGAAGAAGTCGAAGGCGAAGCAGTCTTCGCCCTCGGCTTCCTCTTGGGCTTACTCTTGCCCGAGTCCGAGGAACCCTCGGACCCGAGCGCCAAATAGGCCCTCTTCAGGCTGCTCTCTCCAGCTACCTCACACACGGACGAGTCCAAGACTACGGACCCGATATCCGAGTCCGAGAACTCGTCCGCAACACTCGTACAGAGGCTCGCCACAGACGGTGCGCGGCTGACCTCTGACGCCGACATCTCGGAGTGGTCCTGAAAAGGGCCTTTGGGTTGGCCCTGAGAAGGGCCTTTTGGTTGGCCCTGAGAAGGGCCTTTTGGGGCGAAACGCCCGGAGGCGTTTCTCTTATGTTTCGGCATAGCGTCAACCACAAGATCCACAGTAAAAAAATAAAACAACAATAGAACGAAACCCACAATAAAATAAAACCTACGATAGAATCCACTATATACGCAATCGCCCTCAGAATAAAATAAAATCGCAAGATCGCGTAGGTCACAGTGCTTGTTAGCCACCGGTCTGCCACTCCGTTACGGTGGTCAGACACGGCGTTGCCCGGGGTACACTGCGAGGAAGTCAGCACTGTGGGGCGTACCCCAACCACTCATAACCTAACTTAACCTATTGTGTGCGTAAAAAAATACTAAAGTGTCGATATTGTTGTGGGCGTTGACGTCTACAGAATATATATAGAAATACGTGCACGTTATTAAAATGCTGTGGACCATTTAAAACCTTTTTCATATATTTTTTTTAATCTTACTTTTCTATGTTAGCAATAACAAGTCGTAGTGGCCTAGTGGTTAAAACACCAGCCTCTCAAGTATGAGTATGCGGGTTCGATTCCAGGACAGGTAAGTTATATGTACTTTCTAAGTTTATATTGGACACCAATGACTGATTTAAAGGTGAAGGAACCTGGAAACCTGGCTTATAAGTCTGAAATCGCCAATCCGCGGGGTGATTAAGTTCAATCCTTCTCTGTATGAGAAGAGACCTGTGCCCAGAAGTGGGACGATAAAAATGTTGTTGTTGATGATGATGATGATGACTTTTCTGTATTATCAGGACGCCGCGATGACGACGTAAACGTCCACGATAATATTGTCACATCAGAAACTAAAATAGAGCAAAATATGTAACTATTTTGCCGAGGGCAATCTTAAAATGAAACAACTCATATTATTATTATGTGATATGATCGAGTTATTATGCATGGGCAGGGAGTTGGTTCACTACATATTTAGGTGTTGCCTATTCAGTATAATTTCGGAAAATAACACGTTCTGTAGACAAATTGGTATTACTTGCAACAAGTATCTGCTTTTGAATTGGATAGATTTTTTTGGCTAAAATAACATATATTTGCGGTAAAGTAAAGATGGCAAAGGTGTAAAGAAATAATGGATGAACTGTGTTAAAGATGATTTGTCTGGAACAGGAGTGATTACCGAGATTGCGACTAATTATTACCAGAGATTTGGAAGAAAATTACATACTTGTCGTCCTCCGTGGCGCAGCGGTCAACACGCCTGCCTACGACGCGGATGCCCCGGGTTCGATCCCCGTCCAGGTCATAATAGAAAGCGATCTTTTCCTGATTCTTGGGTCTTGGATGTTTATCTATATATGTATCTTTTATAAATATAATATCGTTGAAATAGTATCCCATAACACAAGTCTCGAACTTACTTTGTGGCTACCTCAATTTGTGTGATTTGTCCGTAAAATATAAAAAAAAAAAAAAATATTTCGTCGACCCCAAATACGTTGCGATAATAGCTAGAGTATGATGAAAAAGCCATAGGTGTATAAAGTACATACACATTTTGCAAGTTGCGTTTCCAACCCCATGAAATGTAGGCTGACCTTTCTCCGCTAGCTAGGCAAAAACCTGAATCGTTGCTATTACTGAGAAGTTCTTAATGGAAAAACCCAATTACACTTCCATCAGCAATTCTGCTCACAACCTTCCGGTTTCTTGGAATTTTTGAAAGCTCCGGGTTAACCTTTCAATGGTTATTATCCTCTTACTATCCGATACCTTGTGAATATAATAGATCCTTCGTTGTTATTATTAAAAGGGTTAGACCTTAAGCTTGTACGTTTCTCTTCCAGCCAATTTGAATGACATATAAACATTGAAACATTATGGACCGGTTACATACATTCTGCCTTCTACCTTCTTCGAGAAGGAGGCAAGTAGAAGGATCCAGCTAGGATGGGCATCATTTGGTAAACTTTGTCGGGTATTTTCGTCACCCATACCCCATTGTTTGAAGACTAAAATCTTCAACCAGTGCGTCCTACCCGTCATGACTTACGGAGCCGAGACGTGGACACTAATGATCAGATTAGTCCATAAGCTTAAAGGCGCTCAGCGAGCTATGGAGCGGGCTATGTTGGGCGTCTCTCTGAAGGATCGCATCAAAAATGAGGTGATCCGACAGAGGACCAAAGTTACCGACATAGCTGAGAGGATAAGCAAGCTGAAGTGGCAATGGGCTAGTCACATATGCCGCCGGGCCGACAACCGTTGGAGTAAACGAGTCCTCTAGTGGAGACCGCGTCTCGGCAAACGTAGCGTAGAACGCCCTTGGGCGAGATGGAGCGACGACATCAAAAAGGTGGCTGGTAGCGGCTGCCAGAGAACTGCTCAGGATCGAGCTTGTTGGCATGCCATGAAAGAGGCCTGTGTCCAGCAGTGGACGAGTAGAGGCTGATGATGATGATGATGATGATGATAATGGTACCTCCTGCGTCCAATCGTAACAGAATTATCATATCCACTTTTTGAAACCTGACATAACTATTGTAACTTTCAGGATAAAATTAACTGATTAGCTGACCATAATCATCTGCCTAGCTTTTTCCCAACTATTGTCGGCTTCCAGTCTAACCGGATTTAGCTGAACATCAGTATTTTATATGCCTATCTGAGCTTCACAACTCAATTACTACGTGAAGTAAGATAATAGGTAAGACTGGTTATCAAACTTTCAGGGCCGTACTGATCGTCAAATCTACGAACGACAGCCTAACACTGACAGTACTTTCCGAGACATGGAGGGGTTCTATGTTACGGGTTTGATTTTTTTTATTCATTATAAACTAGTGCTTGACTGCAATCGCGATTGATGGTAAGCAGTAATGCATTCGTTGATGGTCAAGCGCGCTGGTTAAATAAGCCTATTCACTTAAAAAAACTTAGTGAATAGGAAGGAAGACGGCAGTTGAGCGAGGTGATGCAATGTTAAATCCAACAGCAAGACTAACGAAGCTGTGCCAGTGGGAGACTGATCTGGAGACCCTCCACGACCAAACTGCAGACACAATAACATTTGGTGCATCGTACCCGGCACACATCACAACATAATTGCTCAGTCCCGTCCTCCGTACTTAGTCCTTCCAGTGGACCATTGTGCGCGGGCCAAGGCGACTGTTGGCGGTTATTCCAACCAGCCCACCTCCCTCCAGAAGCCCACTAAGTCTCCTGGCTTGTTGAGAACATCTGAAAGTAAGATCTTGGTGCCCCTATAGATAGATCCTCCATGCAGGCTCTGCACAGGGCTGTCCGTTATGCCTATTGTGTAGAGATTTTTGTCGCAGCATTTATGTCGCTGACGAGCAGTGGCCGTTGATTATCCCCGTCATCAATCGCAGGCTTTTTCTATTCGGGTGCAACAGTCTTTTGGTTAGCCCATCATCCAGGGATAGCATAGCTTCCTTGAACTGTCTGCAGCCTGGTGACGACGTCCATCAAATCTGCGCTTGTGCGTAGGTGTACTTCTGTAGCCATCTGCGTATTTGAATAGAGGGGATAGGTACAATAGGATTCGGTCCGCTGATCGACGCGCTAAATGCCCTTCTAGCTAGCTCGTCAGCTGCGACTTTACCACTGTGTCCCTGTATCCACTGTAGTGTCACAGTGTTGCGGTCTGATACGGTTACCCATTCCGGTGCGTTATGACAATCAAGTATTAGATTTGGAGGGATTTCGGTATGTAAAAATGGGTGACCCATGCACAGACATCGATCGATAGGCTTCCGCGGCTGCTATTATTTCGCCATGGGCCCTTCCTAACTGATCAATCTACCTTTATTGCATTAACTTTTGTTTGCTTTTTATGACAAAGATTTTGTGTAAGCATAGCAACTAAATAGAGATAAAACATTTTCACAGACAAATTTTAGACAGCAACGCATAAATTTGCACGTCACCGCACTGCCTAATATAATTTTGCCTGACTGACTTAACTAACTCAATCAAAAGAACCTTGGAAGGCCCCTTCAGTTTTTAATGAACTTTCCGACAGAACGACGTTCGATAATTAACACGTCAAGTAATTAACTGAACTTAATAACCTATTGGTTACAAACTTACGAGTTTTTCATTCACGTGAAAGTCGTAAATTTAACGTTTTGGGAAAATCTATTGGAACTGAAAAATAGAGCGTGTTTTTACGAGAAATTTTCTTGAACCTTGACCCGAAAGCTTGACTGGACTCATCAAAACAAAACTCGTGTCGGGGGCCTTAGGAAAATATTTTTCTCATCATATTATTACCTTATCTGCATATTTTTCTGGCGTAGGTGAGAATTTTCTGTTATTTTGCATGTAGTATCTTTTAAAATTGAACTTATCAAAGTTGGTAGTTGTTTCGCTAATTAACGAAAAAATTACCTACTTACTTTTATAGCTCATTTTTCTCCATGCAGACCTATGTTTGGAAATACAGAAGATTTCGTTGGGTTAAAAATGATGATGGTGGAGGGCGGATGTTTTGGGGGACTGTCTTAAGTTCAAAAAGAGCTGAGTCTCAGCCTAATTTGAGCAAATGACTTATTTAGATTGACTTTGATTTGACATTTTACACATTAATATTTTTTAAACTTAATGAGATCAGTGGTGGTTATAATTTACCATTCATAAGATCTTTGGTTTGTCTCGGAAGAGGCTTCTAGTCCATGTTCAGTTACTACTGTAAGTAGTAGATTTTAAACGGGCTGTTAGACTTGGTATACGCCTAAAGGCGAGATAACCAACTTAGCAGTGGTGTAAAATTGAAACATCGTTAGATAGGTATCTATTTCTTGATCAAATATTGAAAGACATCACTAAGCGGTTAGTTGCTCAGGTGGCCAGGTAGATGGTCTATTTAACCCAAGAACCAGTACTGCCATCTGACGTGGTAAAGATGGCAACTTTGTGGATACTTCCCCTATTGACAGCAATGCGAATAAATTTTGAACCATTCGTTTGGCAGTTACGCACATACAGCTAAACTTTATAGAATGTAAGTCACAAACTGCTGTTCTGTACTGAAAGAGAGTGAAATTATTTTAGTTGAGTTACCTTTTAAACTTAAATTAATTTTACTATATCTTATTCTACGCTAAAACCGGGAGTAAAACCTATACAATTCATTTGAGCTTGCCGCACAAAAAGGTACAAAAGCTGGTTCAATGGCCCCGTTTTTTAGGAAACAAAAGCATTAGTTTTAACGAAATGTCTAAACCTGCAGCCTTAACACTCCGACGTGAAGTTGACATTCCTTAGCATTCAATGAATCTCTCAAAGTACATGTTTGTAGAAGATAGCAATACATTTATTTTATCTTCTTGAAAATTCTCTGCTCTGAATCACTCTTTTGTTTTCGAGATTATCAACATACTGTTATACCTATAAAATATTTTCAGCAATTTATTTATTCAAGCCAAGCAGTTACTTCACCCCATCAGCCGAGATATGTAAATGTTCTTTTTCAAACAATGCGCTGTGACAGTAAGCTACCGCATTGCAGCATTCGCTATTGGGAATACGCGGCGGTAAATCAACTTGACTCAACATCAGTAAACGTTAATCCAAGTGTAACATCACTGGAAAGTATTGGTGGTAACGGGATGAAAGTAACATTGATGTGATCTGAAGTTTGACGTCATAGGAAATTACTTCATACATGGCTGTCCCCATAGTCTGCTGTATATAACAGTATCTATAGCTTATGAAATATAATATTACTACTAAGGTTGATATACCAAATTTTTATAATAAAGCTACAAGTTAGTCGGCCGAGGAAGCGGTGTTTAGGTTTCAACAAGCACGTTTCCTTTCCGCAGCTATGTATATTGGGGATGGCTTCCAGTTTAAACGGATCATGTACCTGAATATCGATATTATGCCTATTTGACCTCCAAAATCCTGCAATCCAGTAAGTGAGCCACAGGATACAACTTGGTATGGCTAGTTATCGGACTTCTGGCAAAGTCTTGCCGCCAAGCGATTTGTCGTGTTCCGGCATGATGTCTGGTGAAGCCGTACAGAAGCAGGGTCTGAGCAGTTGTGTTGCGATCTATGCTGGGTACGATGCGCCAAATGTTGTTGTGTCGGAAGTTTGGCGGTGGAGGGTCTCAGGAGCTCAGTCTCCCCCTGGCATCACTGATAGTGTTGTTTGGTTTAACATTGCATCACCTCGCTCAACTGCCATCTTCCTTCTATTCACTCACTTTTTTGAGTGAGTAAGCTCTTAATAAACTAGCGCACACGTGCCCGCGCGGCTGTTATTATTTAGCCACCAGCCCTATGCCCTGCTATGCTAATTAATTGTGAATAGATAATTATTAATGTGAGTATTATAATAAATTAATCTATATCATTTAAGTACTCCATACGTATCAAATAGATTTACTACTAATAAACTACTCGTGTGTTTTGCCAGTGAACATACGGAACTGAAACGTGGTCGTTGGTCTTATACGAAGGCTCAAAGTCACACAAAGGGCAATGGAAAGAGCTATGCTCGGAGTTTTTCTGTGCGATCGAATCAGAAATGAGGAGATTCACAGAAGAACTAAACTCACCGACATAACACTTACAGTCGCATAAATTAAGTGGCAGTGAGCGGAGCACATTGCTTGTAGAACCGGTGGCCGATGGGGCAGTAAGGTTCTGGAGTGGCCGGCCTGGCTGGAGGACCGATGACCTAGTAAGGTCGCGGGAAGCCGATGGATGCAGGCAGCACAAGACCGGTCGTCGTGAAAAGCCGTGGGAGAGTCCTTTGTGCAACAGTGAACCTCTATAGGCTGAAGAAGAAGAAATTACTCACAGTAAAATAAACTATTGTTACGAATGCACCTTATGTCGAGGGCATAAGGTTCAATATCGCGTGACATGCAGTGTGTAACTTTTAAGCCCTATAACTCGAGACCTAGACATTGTATAGGTGTAATATAAAAACGCATTCCTAGACTTCGGGTGGCCTATCGAATGGTACAGGTTTCATCAATTTTGTCAACTAAGTGACGACATCTAAATTTCTAGAAACCCGTTTCCGGGAATTACCACAGGTACCTCCTAAATGTACTCGAAGTTATGCGCTATTATTATTACGTCTAGACGATTCTGGAATGTTCGATCAGCTGGACTATATATAGCGCCGTGACGCCAGCACAGGGTAGTCTACATTCGACTAGCGATATAAAAACAAGCGATACTTAAGAAGCGATCTTTGAGAATACCTACTGCGAAAACTGTAACGAGAACTGTGAGTACTACGTGAAGTAACATCTGTAGTGTTATTGCGTGTTTACAATACGGACTTCGTGGACGTAAGTGAAGACTTCGGTGCAACGTCAGCAACATTCTACTTGTCATTGCCTACAATCGACAGTACCTTCGTTGCCAATAAATTTCGCAACCCTTAACCGGCGTTTTAGTACCCCTAGCCCGTAGCACTATTGATAAATATTGCAGCAGTTATAATACTAAAAACTAGGAGAAGCCAGGTGTATGTTATTGTAGTTTCTTTCTCCACGGAATACAGAGAGGCAAATTGGTGTCTCTCTCTGATTTGAAAGTCGACCTAAATGTTATTACCATGCCTACTGAAGTTTGATAACAACATTAGGGTACCGACTTTTAGTTCACCCAAATCCGGGTAAGTATTATCGAGTTATCATCAGCTTCCCTTATCCCATGTGGCTACATACGCAAACATCAAAATTTATACCCAAAACTTTCCTGGTTTAGGTCTAACTCCTCCGCATCAAAGGTACATGAATATTATAGTAATTATAAATTTTTAATCAAACCAGGTCAACCATCATATTGGTGACACGGCTTTCGTAATAGCAGAGTGATCAGAAATTAATATTTGTATTGCCCACAGGATGTTATTCTGGGGCTGATTAGCTATTTGTGTATGTAAATTTGATAGATTATTATTGAACGCACCTACGATACAGAAGTAATTCCTAGTATTCGCAACGTAATAAAAACCGGCCAAGTATGTATCGAACTCACGCACAAAGGGTTCCGTACCATTGATTTATGAAATTAAATTATTATTATATTTATTATTATAATTAATTATCATTTTTGAAGACCTATCCATATATAACCCACACGTATGTGTTTGATGAAAAAAATAATTGAGTTTCAGTTCTAAGTACGGGGAAACCCCAATATTTATTTTTATTTTTTATTTTTGCAGCAAAATCTTAATGCGGTTCACAGAATACACCTACCAAGTTTCAACAGTACAGCTCTTGTAGTTTCGGAAAAAAATGGCTCTGACATACGGACGGACAGACGGACAGACAGACATGACGAATCTATAAGGGTTCCGTTTCTTGCCATTTGGCTACGGAACCCTAAAAATGAAGGCTGTGACCGGTGCTAATATCACGATTATAATATAATTATCATTTTTTTTTTCATTCAAATTACTTATGACCCATTATAAGAAACATTATTAGATATATGCTACGTAATTGTGACGTCATTACATCGGCGCCGGCTATCACCGGGCTCTGCTTTACTTAGGGCAATATTTCATCAGGACACCATGGCAGCGCAACCAGTTGCACCACTGTGCTCTCCGTAAGCTACCAAACTAGATACCAGAGTCGCCACACCACGGCGACACAGTATCAACATGGACTTTGAAGAGACAGCCCTACTATTGTATGTACGTAGGAAAAGAGATTTTAAGAGAAAAAAAACAGCGGTGTGTTTATCCTTATTTAACCGAAAGCTGTAAGAAAGGAATATAATTGAATTTAATTTCCATAATCTCAATTTTTTGTGATTTGTCCGTATATATTTATTTATTTATTTATAATAAATCTTTCTGTATCGAAATTATTCATCGTATGCAATTGTGAAAAATAGTGTCAGTCAAAGGCCTCTCTACTCTCTTTACACCATTGTCTATTCAGAGCTGTTTAAGGTCAATCTTAATCAAAGGAGTCCAGCTCACCCCGAATAAATCGTCACTTCTTATAATGATTATGCAAATAAAAATTTGATGTTAAGGGAATTTTTATTTATTTATTTATTTTATCATTTATGTACACACAATAAAATACGACATAATTAAGAAATTTCTTCTAGCAGACCTGCGAAAGGAGAACCAAAACAGAAATGTAGACAATACTGTGTAAGAACAAGGAGAAAATAAAATATGAATATGATAACTATTAACGTAATAATATTAAATTTACCTAAACATATAAACCAAAAACAATTATATAAGAGAAACCGATAAACAATATAAAACTTAAATAAATACATAATACTAAAATATATAAATATGTATAAATAATAAACAAATTCTCACAATATAGAGGAAAAATAATGCTCTTTTAATCGACGTTTAAATTTACAAATAGTGTTTAAATCACGAATGTTACGCGGGTGTGAGTTCCACAATCTTACAGCATGTACAGACAATGAATAGGAATAGTAAATCGTTTTATGAGGACGAGATTTAAGAGATTTAAGTATGGATCTTAGGTGTGACGTTCACACAGATAGGAAGGATAAGACGGGTTGTGTAAAATGTTGAAAAGCAGACATAAAGTCCTAGTATTCCTGCGAAGGCGAATTGGGAGCCACTTGAGTTCCTTGCGAAGGTGAGAAACATGATAATACTTACGAAGACCGAATACAAAGCGAATACACAGGTTTTGCAAGCGCTCAAGCTTGTTTAACAGCTCCTCAGTAGCACCCAGGTAACAGGCGTCGGCATAATCTATAATCGGCTGAATAAGTCATTTTTCATTTCATGTTTATGAACATTTTAAAACTTTTATATGTAACATATACGTAATCCTGGACATCTTACATTTTGTTCAACATGTTATCCATCAATTTAGGAAAATGCTTCTAAAGCTTTTATAAACCAATTCTAAGAAAGGAGGTAATACTTAAAAAGGCTTCCTTAAATTTCATTAAATAAAATTACGAAGATATTTGTAATTTCATTTAATGGAATTTAATTGTGCTATGGAGTCGGAAAGGATCTTAATTTTGACTAATTTGCTTCTTAGTGGAATTAAAATCTTATTGAAGTATGCATTTATTGTGATATACGTGAGGTATTTAATTGACATTAAAAGATAGAGTGATTAAATATAAAACAAGAATTAATTAATGTGTTCTTAATGAAAAATGCTTATTTCCATGGTCAGAACATCTGGTCGAAGTTAATGTATACAATCTGGAACACGGTGTATTGCACTACTTAAGTATACCGGGACTGTTATTAAATACCAACTTAAATAAATGATGTTTTAGTATAATTGCACTCTACTATATTAAAATAAACACCATTAGTTAATTTGTAATAGTTAACTAGATTCAACAGTACTCTGTTGAATCTATGGCATCACGTATTGTACATTTATGAACGCACCTTAGAATATGTGGCGTCGGCTGTATTATGTTAGAGATAAGTATTTATAAATTAGTTAGGAATACATCGCTTTTAAGTAGCAATACGAAACATTGGTCCTGGGAATGAAAGGTTTCTCAAGTAACATTGCTCTTGCCTGCCAACCGTCACAAGAAACGTACCAGATTAGAGCCATTCTTATATATTGTCTGTAAGTGTCTCTGTCTGTCTGTCCGGCTTTCACGCCAACACTACTGAACCGATTGTAATGAAATTTGGTATACAAATATTCTAGAGCCTGAGAAAGGACAAGCAGAGCAGTAACAAAAAATATTGCGAAAACGGGAGTGAACGCGGGCGTACATATTGCTACCATTTATTTAACAGGCGCTTATCAATTCAGCTCTTCCGGTTCGAAACTTACGCGGGTGAAACCGCGGGGCACAGCTAGTTATTATTATTGTCAGCACAGCACTAACTAATCGTCGCATCACTAGACCTGCCATTCATGCACCACTTCCGTAACCTGTCATTAGCTCGTGACTAACTACATGTGCTTGTATTACTTGCCTATAATAATTGTACATCAGTATTAATAAAAAGTGATGAAATCGTAGATGAGTTATTACATAACACGTATAAAACATACATTGTGCCGAAATCCTGGTGAATTGCATATATTGCGCCGAAATCCCGGTGAATGAAAAAAAAGATGGCTACTCCACCGCCGCCAAAAGAAGACCCGCAGCATAAAACCACCGAAATATTTCGCAATCGGAGGCTCCAGCAATGTAACAGCGGATTGAAAGATATGGCTACAACAATTCAATTGGTATTCAGTCGCGACAAGTCTTGAAAAAAGGAAACCAGAAGTACAAGTTGCCGTGTTCATGTCATGTATCGGACATGAAGCTGCTGTTATTTACAACACGTTCAATTTGACCGAGGCTGAAACAAAATCATAAAGTACAATCATCAACAGGTTCTCCTGGTACTTTACGCCAAAAATAAATGAAACTTATGAAGGTACATGTTCAATATGATCTTACAAAGAGAAGATCAACAATTTGACGAGTTCCTAACTAACCTAAAAAGTAAAGTGAAAAACTGTGGATATGGGCAACTAGAAGATAGCCTAATACGTGACCGTGTGGTGATAGGCATCAGAAGTGATACAACCAGAGAAAAACTGTTATCGGAGAGTGAGTTAAATTTGCAAAAAGCTATAGATATATGCCACTCGTCGGAGCAGGTTAAAGTATAAGTCAGAACAATGAAACAACCATCTGTGACAGTAGAAGCTATAAAACAAAGAAAATATTTTGCAAAAAACAAGAATAGTGAGGAACAGGAAAAAGAAGATGAAACATTCCATTGCCAAAGGTGTGGTACGCGACATGGCAAAAGAGCGTGTCCAGCCTTTAGGAAAGTCTGCATAATTTGTAACAAGAGGAATCACTTTACTAAATGTTGCAAAACAAAGAAAGTTGAAACATGTATGGAAAATAATTACAATTCTGATCAAGATTACTTTGTTACATCGGTAGAAAATGACAATGATTCACGTCAGGATTGGTTTGAAACAGCTGTACTTTCAAAAGATACCAAAGTGAAATTTAAATTGGACTCTGGAAGCCAGTGTAATGTCATTACTAAAGAAATAGCCGATCAAGCAGAAGGTTATATCAGACCATCACCTACAAGATTCCTTACCTGGTTTTCAAATCACAAGATACCAGTACTTGGTGAAACAGAAATACAGACTGTCATCAAGGGCAATACAAAAACAATAAAGTTCATAGTAGTTATTGAGGTATACGAAGATCTGTGAGCTTGTGTCAGCGTGTAATGAATTGTGTCGGTGTAATAAGGATTGTCAATGTGTGCGGTCAGTCGCAAAATTATGTCTTGTGTCGCTAGCTGCTTAGAAACTGATGTGTACATTTATATTAATAAACCGGTGTTAAACTGATTAGAACTTGTGGATTTTATTATGCCCTAACAGGTTATGGGCCCAGTGATCTATATACAATTGATTTCGTGAATATTAGACAGTAAATAAAGTAAAAAGTTGCGGTGAAGTGTTAACGTGAAATAATAGACTCGCCCATTGAACGCGTTCATAGTGCGTATAAGTGGACTCGCCCAAGTTGTTTACAACTTAACATTTCGTTCGTGTTTTTATAGACTGTGTTAACGCTAGAACATTATTATGGCTGCTTCTATTAAGATTGAACCTCTAAGTGCTAATAATTATGATACGTGGAAAATTCACATGAGGGCTATTTTGAAGAAAAATGATTTGTGGGAATTCGTATCAGGTACTGTGCCGCGACCGGCGCGTACCGACCCTAAATATTCAGAATGGGTGAAAATGGACGGAAAGGCAGAATCAGATATATTGTTGGCCGTCAGTCCTAGTGAGCTTGCAGCATTAGATGGTTTGGATACCTCAAAACAGGTATGGGATAAATTGAAATCAATGTATGAATCAAGCGGACCCGCTCGTAAGGCATCATTATTGAAGAGACTTGTACTGACGCGCATGAGTGAGGAAGATTATCTCCGAAAGCATATTGCAGATTTCTTTGACGCTGTTAAAAAACTAAAAGAAATCGGTTTAGTTGTGATTGACGAATTATTGGCGATTTTATTGTTGTATAGCCTCCCAGATTCTTTCACTATGTTTCGTACTGCAATGGAATCACGGGATGAGCTACCTTCTACTGAGATACTCAAGGTGAAGATTCTCGAAGATTATGAAGGGAGAAAGGTCACTGTACATGACCAAGGTGCCATGTTTGTCAAACGCACTAGTAAAGCGCATCAAAAAAGTTTTAAACAAGATAACACCTTATTAAACAATAAGGGACAAGTAGAATGTTATCGTTGTGGTCGCCGTGGACATATTGCGAGAGAGTGTAAGACTAAAATTGTAAACAAAGCTAAGCATAGCGCTAAGCAAGCAGAAGGCAGTAGTTCTGAGCGGCAGGAGTATACGACAATGTTTAGTACGACCGAAGAGGCTCGTAAAAGTGAACATAGTAGTTCAGTTTGGTGTATCGATAGTGGATGCACAGGACATATGTGCAATGATAAGCACATGATAAAAGGATTTATGCGACTGGATAATGAACTAAATTTGGCAAACCAAGAGAGTACGCAGATAACCGGGATAGGTGAAGTGAGTATTTCGGTTGATACAGGTTGTGAAAAACAACTGGTAGACATTCAGAAAGTGTTCTACGTGCCGGACTTACGAACAAGTCTTTTATCAGTGTCTAAGATGACAGATCGCGGATTTGAAGTTCATTTTACTAAGCAAGATGCTGTTGTTATTGATAAGAACAAGAAGGTTCATATAAGGGCTGACCGTGTTGGTAATTTATACCATGTGAGATTGGATCAGCATTATTCCAATAATGTACAAATGGTGAAGAAACCAATTGATATGTGGCATGAGCGCTTAGGTCACATTAATGAGCGTGATCTCAAAGCTATGGCCAAAAACAACTTAGTACATGGTTTGAAGTTCGATGACAGTGAAAAATTGTCGGATTGTGAAACATGTCTAAGTCAAAAAATGACTTGTAAACCATTTCCTAAAAATAGTGAAGAACGCACAAACTCTTTGTTAGAGATAGTACATACAGATGTATGTGGCCCGATGAGATATGAATCATATGGTAAGAAGAAATATTTTGTCACATTTATTGATGACAAATCTCGATGGTGTGAAGTTTATTTCATAGCTAACAAAAGTGATGTCCTAAAAGTGTTTAAAGAGTATAAAGCATTTGCAGAAAAGCTAACAGGTATGAAGATAAAGAATTTACAGTCAGATAACGGAACGGAATATATAAATAAAGAATTTGATGATTTCTTGAGGAAAGAAGGAATTAAAAGAAGCTTAACTGTACCGTATACACTTCAGCAAAACGGAATAGCTGAGAGAAAGAATAGGACGTTGATTGAGATGGCTCGATGTATGATGCATCATGCCGGAAGCCCTCCAGGATTTTGGGCTGAAGCTATAAATACAGCTAATTTTATAAGAAACCGTTGTCCTACAATTGCATTTAAAGGTGAAATACCTTATACTGTATGGAAAGGGAAAAAGCCTACAGTAATTTATTTGAATACATTTGGAGCAAAGCTATACTACAAAGAAAAGGGGACAAAGAAAGGTAAATTTGATGCTAATTCAGAAGTTGGAATATTAATGGGGTATGACAATCAATCTAAAGCTTACAGAATTCATAACCCTAAAACTAAGAAAATTGTTGTAGCAAGAGATGTTAATTTTATGAAAGAGAGTGCATTTCATAATCAATATGAAGAAATTCTTGAAAGTGAATCCGAAGAAGATGAAAGGATAGATATAAATCTGAATAAACAAATTCAAAATGAATTAAAATCAAAGAGGGACAGACTATACATAAAAGCTACAAGAGGTGATTCTAGACCGAGTAAAACGTTTGAAAATATAAATAAAAATTTGGAAATTGATACAAACTGTAGATTAACAAGAAAAAGACATTCAACTGTACTATGGGAAGAGTTAATAGAACCTATTAAAACGGTTAGAGGGAGACCGAGACTGGTACGTACAGGTCTGGTACGAAGACCCAGAAAGGAATATCAGTACCAGCAAAATGATAAGAAAGTGACAGAAGGCGAAACAGACGATGAAGAATCGGAAGTACAAATGTCAGCAAGCATGGTAACAGTTGATCCAATGTCATGGCAAGAAGCCGAAAGGACAAGTGAATATAGAGATTGGCAAAACGCATTAGAAGATGAATATCTAGCCCTAATAAAGAATGAAACGTGGAATATAGTGCCACGACCACATGATCGAAAAGTAATTGGCAACAGATTGGTATTTACAAGTAAAGTAACAGGAAAGAAAATTCGTCTAGTTGCTAAAGGTTGTTCTCAACGGCCAGGGGAGGATTTCCATGAAACATCATCTCCCGTAGTTCGATCATCATCAATAAGATTGATAGCAGCACTATCATCAGAGTTGGGTCTAGAGATCCATCAAATGGACGTGGTCACTGCCTATTTAAATGGTACATTAGATGAAGAAGTATATATGGAGATACCTTGTGAGATAGATAATGTACTAGATAAGATAATTACTAAGCAACAGATTGGCTCAAAATGCCAAGTAGTTCAAGATGAAAAAATTATTAATACAGCTAAAATGTGGAGGACAAAGATGAATGAGTGTGACGATACAGTAAGTTTGTTAAACAAATCCCTGTATGGATTACGGCAGTCAGGTTTACAATGGCATAAAAAGTTAGTTAGTAAACTGAAGTTGATAGGTTTTGATTCGATGCCACAAGATCCTTGTTTATTTGTGTCACAAAACAAACATAATATAATGTTAATTGCTATCTATGTAGATGATTTAATTTTAGCTACAAACGATCTTGCGTGGCTGAAAGATGTGAAAAAAGAATTAATGAATGCTTTTGATATGAAAGACTTAGGAGAGATTAATAATTGCTTAGGTATGGAGTTTGAAAGAGATGATGAAAACAGAGTATATATGAGTCAAAAAATGTATGTTGAAAGACTTTTAGAGCGATATGGTATGTGTGAGTGTAAGCCTGTTAAAACTCCTATAGATAATCTGATAAAATTAGAAAAGCCTAAGGAGAGTAAGATAGATGTTATGAGAAAGCTACCTTATCAGAATTTGATTGGTGCATTAATGTATTTATCAGTGTCGACAAGGCCTGATATTACTTACGCTGTAAACTATCTCAGCCAGTTCAATACTAATTTTGATGTTGATGATGTGTGTTAAGGTACTTAAAAGGTACGTCTAATTATGGTTTAATGTATGAGAGGACTGGATTACCATTGTTTGGTGTGGTTGATGCTGATTGGGGTACTAATGTAATCGACCGTAGGTCCTACTCAGGGTATGCATTTATTTTAGCCGGCGCTCCTGTAAGCTGGGAGGCACGTAAGCAGAGAACTGTAGCTCTCTCTAGCACCGAAGCCGAGTATATGGCAATTTCTGAAGCTGCTAAGGAAGCTATTTATTTGCAGGATGTGTTGAGAAATGTGAGAATGGAATGCGAGGTTGTTACATTGTTCAATGATAATTAAGGTGCTTTAAAACTTGCCCAAACTAGAAATTATCATTCGAGAACAAAACATGTAGACGTTAGACACCACTTTATTCGAGATATGTGCGAAAAAGGTGTTATTAATCTGAAATATTTGTGTATAGAGAGAATGCCAGCAGATGTTTTTACCAAAGGTTTAGGTGCAACGAAACATTATGAATGCTTAGGTAATCTGGGAATGATAAAATGTTAGATTAGCTCACAACTTCGAGGGGAGGTATTGAGGTATACGAAGATCTGTGAGCTTGTGTCAGCGTGTAATGAATTGTGTCGGTGTAATAAGGATTGTCAATGTGTGCGGTCAGTCGCAAAATTATGTCTTGTGTCGCTAGCTGCTTAGAAACTGATGTGTACATTTATATTAATAAACCGGTGTTAAACTGATTAGAACTTGTGGATTTTATTATGCCCTAACAGTAGTTGATTGCAACGTGACACCTATACTAGGGAAAACAACATGTGTCCGACTAAACCTCATGAGAAGAGTAGAGTCCTTGACAGTAGACAATGACTTATTTGATGGGATTGGTTGCCTCAAGCAATATGTTTATGACATAGACCTTATAGAGAATCCAACATTACCTATTTGTCCGGCAAGAAAGGTACCACACACTTTGAGAGAACAAGTTAAAAAAGAACTGGATAGCATGGTTGCACAAAAAATTATAATACCTGTAACAAAACCAACTCCAGCAGTTTCTCCAATGGTTGTAGTGAAGAAAAATGATAAAATAAGACTGTGCATTGATCCTTCAACAATCAATAAGAATTTAAAAAGGCGCTACTATCCACTAAACACTGTTGAAGAAATAACAGCACGCCTTAATGGATCCAAATGGTTCACTTTGCTCGACTGTAAAAAAGGTTTTTGGCAATTGAGGGTAACAAAACGCACCTCTGATTACCTGACATTTAGTACACCATTTGGTAGATATTCTTGCCTGCAAATGCCATTCGGATTAGCATCAGCTCCAGAAGTATTCCAGCAGGTAATGAGTTCCCTACTAAAAGATATAAATAATGCAGAAGTATCGATGGATGACGTGTTACTACATGCTAAAACAAAAGAAGAGTTAGAAAAAGTGACTAGAAGAGTTTTAGAAAAATTCAAAAAATCTGGACTTAAACTGAATAAAGAAAAATGCATCTTCAACACACAAGATGTAAAGTTTTTGGGTCATGTGGTAACAAAAGATGGTTTAAAGCCTGACCCAGAAAAACTAGAAACAATTTCAAAAATTAAAAGGCCGGAAAACATCAAAGAGCTACAGAGGTTTCTGGGCCTAATAACTTACCTTTCAAAATTTATCAAAAATCTGGCGGAAGTCACTGCTCCATTGAGGATTTTATTGCAAAAGGACATGGAATGGTCATGGGATGAAGAAAAAGAGTGTGCATTCCTAAAACTAAAGGAATTATTGAAAACACCACCTGTACTTGGCTATTATGATTCAAAAGCTCCAATTTTGTTGTCAGTTGACTCAAGTAGTTATGCCTGTGGAGGTGTCATGCTTCAAAAAGGTAAGCCTATTGCTTACTGCGCAAAGTCCTTAACAAAGACTGAACAAAACTATAGTCAGCTGGAAAAAGAAGCAAATGCTATACTAGTGGCCTGCAGGAAATTTCACACTTATATCTGGGGTTGTAAAGATCTAACAATAGAGACTGACCACAAACCTCTTGAAACAATTTTTAAGAATTAAGTAGCATATCCAGCTTCATGGTCATAAAATGTCTTAAATCATGGTTTGCTACATTTGGCATTCCAGATATAGTACAGTCAGATGGAGGGAAACAATATACATCAGAAGAATTTAAAACCTTTTGCACAGAGTGGAGTTTCGACCATAGAATTTCGAGCCCACATTTCCTTAGATCAAATGGGCTAGCAGAAAGATATGTCCAAGAGGCTAAGAACTTGATGAAAAAATGTTTACAGGATGGCACAGATATACAGCTAGCACTCTTACACCACAGAAATACCCCTAGATTAGACCTTGGCTCACCATGTCAGCGATTAATGAACAGACGAACAAAACATTACTACCAACTAATGAAAAATTATTATATCCAAGAATTATAAGAAAAGTAACAAAATCATTAAGAAAATTAAAGGAGAATGAAAAGAAACAAGCAGATAAGGGAAAGAAAGAAATAAATAAATAAAATAAATAAATAAATATATACGGACAAATCACACAGATTGCAGATTGATAATAATTGGACACCTGCAATGATAGTAACATCGGCAGAGAAACCTAGATCCTATATAGTGGAAACCAAAGATGCTAGATGCAAAAGAAATACAGAAGAAATGCCTGGCACATAAAACCAGACAAAAGTATGCTTGATGCAGATGATGAAAAGATTCAGTCTTCTACGCCAACTCCTAGTATATTGATGCCACCGCACACTGAAGTAGAGAAGCCTACATCGGCTCCAGATGTTGCACCACAAGCGACTGCGAAAGTGCCCTCTCCATCTACAGTTCCTATTGCACAGCAAACAACCCGCAGTGGACGTCTGGTGATTCGACCATTGCGCTATCAGTAAAAAAAGGGGGATGTCAGCACAGCACTAACTAATCGTTGCATCACTAGACCTGCCATTCGTGCACCACTTCCGTAACCTGTCATTAGCTCGTGACTAACTACATGTGCTTGTATTACTTGCCTATAATAATTGTACATCAGTATTAATAAAAAGTGATTAAATCGTAGATGTTTTATTACATAACACGTATAAAACATACAATTAAATGCTTAATTATAGTATAGTTAAGTTTAAACCTTTATACGTGTGGCAATTTCAATATTATAATTACAAGTTGGAGATTCACTTCGTCTCTTCGCCGCAACTTCACTTCAGAGGTCCTTTGGTGCAAGGTCCGAGCCTCCTTTTGGTGAGCGGGAGCAGGTTTCCTTGTGTCCGCGGTCCGATTGTGGATTATTGAAAGTGAGATGTCTAAGATTTTACATAAATCTATTTCATCACAATATTTTTCTCTAACGTTATGAGAGCAATAGTGATTAAATAATTTACATAAGCTTTATAAACACCTGTCTGAGAACCTACGACTAGAAGTCACGAGCGTTACCATTGCTCTGTGAATATGTTGTTGTATCACTTCGCTCTATTGCCGTCTTCCTTCCTGTTCACTCAGTATTTTTAAATGAATAGGCTCTTAATAAGCTGGCGCGCTTAACCATCAGGCAAGATTGCGGTCAAGCACAAGTTTATAATTTTATTAAAAAAAAAAAACCTTTTGCACACACATGTTAACAATATTTCTATAGATCTAGTTATATTACTTAATTACATATCCTTACATTGCATTTACCAATTTTCCACACGGGATACCGTATTTAAATTTTGATTTTGCATCTATGAGTATTTATTAAGCTTCTCTGTTAGGTTCAATTTTATATCATTATTTATTTATTAAAACTTTATGCACAAAGAAAAACATTGTACAATGGCGGACTTAATGCCTTAGGCATTTTCTACCAGTCTACCTTAAGGTGATGCAGACAAAACATGGTAGGTGCAACGATATGAAAGAGAAGTTAAAAGAGAAACACAAAAAAAATATTATAATAAATACATACATACAAAATACAAACAGTATAGATAGTTAAAAAAAAAATAGATAGAGAAAAAGAATAAATTATATATTTGATGAATCTGTCAATTTCTTGCGTAAGTACTCCCAAGCTTTAATTTTAAAAGTTTACCGACTGGTCAATGTCCTGATATTCTGAGGAAGAACATTCTAAAGGAAAACCGCCTGGACAAGAAATGAAGACTTAAGAAAACTAGAGTGGTGATAAGGACATCGTAGAAGACAATTATTGGAAGAACGAAGACGTACGGAACGTATGGGACTGGAACAATTTGCCAGTGGCGGTATTTCCGACGGACTACAATTTGAGTGTCTTCAAGGCTCTTAATAAACTAGTGCACTTTACATTCAAGGATTGTGTCACTGCTTACCAACAGGCGGGATTGCGGTCAAGCGCTAGTTTATAATTTATATAAAAAAAACTTTAATCATTATTTGTATCAGTTAAATTTAATCATTACTTGTAATTATTAAATTTATAACAATTTGTAATAATTAATTAAATATTTAATATCTAACGCTTCTTATAAGATGATGTATATCTATGTGTTTACTTTTACAAAGCCTGAAATATTTATTATTATAATAGATATTGGTATTAATATACATATTATCTTATATTATAAGATCTTTACAGAGATTTTTCTAAAATAAAACCATTTAATATTTTTTTCCCCCCATGAGTGCTTACAATTTAGGGGCGAGTAACAGATCTTGCATCAAATAATGTTGTGTGAAATCAACAGAAAAGCTAAAAATACCTTGAATTTCGGTCCCTGCGAAGCGACCCCTGACTTATTGAAGATGGATGGCTAGTATGGCACGGTGAACAAATATTTGTATGGTTTATGGAGCTGTTTTGCGGCTTGGTGTGTTGTGCCTGACTGCGGGTTTTCAAACGCATCTTTGATGAAAATACATGAGTGAATTACCTACATTGGTTTACCTAAAATACATTACGTTGGAAAAATAAGGAAGATACTTATCAAAAGCTAAGATCCTAACCAAAGTCATGGGGTGTCAATGTACCATTGAAAGTTTATGATTATTTTCTTCTTTTTAAAGTTGCCCCACAGTAGAAACTTCTTCTGGAAACCTGGAACAATCACTTATAGGTCATACAAAATATTTGTTCCGTGCGGGGATCTCCCTGTGGCGCAGCATTGTTGGTCGTGTTGTTGAGTTTAACATTGCATCACCTCGCTCAACTGCCGCTGCCTCGCACAGCTGCCCTTCTTATTCAAAAAGTTTTTTTTAGTGAATAGGCTAAATAAACTAGCGCGCTTTACCATCAACAATTGCATCACTGCTTACCATCAGGCGGGATTGCGGTCAAGCACTAGTTTAAATTATTTAAAAAAAAATGCCAGTGACGAAAAAATACTAGAAAAGCAAAAAAAGAAGAGAAATTTAAATATCATTAATATGGAAATGTAAGTAAAAACTTATTACCTTAATAAAAGCCCCAGGGTATAAAGGGCATGACAGCTCACATAAATGTTTTAAACAAAAGTTAAAGACATATCTTTTAAACAAAAGATAAATGACAATCTCTTGTGTTATTTTCTCTAGTCAAAACTAGGCTACCAAATCGATCTTTTTACAGTGCCCTCCAAAAGTTAGTTGAACTTCATCGACTTCAGACAACTTAGGGGCGATTCGCGTAATATTAATGATCGGACAGTGAACGAACTTTCAGTCTGATCTCAGTTTCAATATGTCTAAAATCCGTCTAATTTTCCTATATTTTCTACATTTTCACGAGGTTTTGACATTTCTTTGTCGCCAAGATGAGACTGGGACTAGATTTTGGAACGTTTTAAATTACGAAAATTGGTCTTCAGAATTGATATTTCTGTTATTATAAAATGTCACATGAATATCATTATGTAATTGTACAAATGCCAAATAGCAGACATACCTATTTATTGACTTCTCCAACTACCTAAGATTAAGGCTTTACTTTTCGATCTGCGGTCTTAAGAGACTGTTGGGGATCTGTGTAGAGTATGCCTCGATCCATGGGTTGAAATACAATGCAGCTAAGAGTAAATTCATTTTGTTTGGGTCTAGTTTGCTGAATAGTGTGCCTCCTGTGTTTATAAATAAAGCACCGCTTGAGAAGGTGATGCAAGTTAAATACTTAGGTCACATTCTTACAGCTGAAAATCATTAAAATTTAGCAATGTAAGTAAAAACTTACTAACTAAATAAAAGCTTCCAGGACAAGGCATACAGAGTGTAACAGTGTACATATTTTTGCATTCCTGGATTCATAAAATAAACAAATATGTCCCATATAATCTGTCCTGCCTACTAAGCGAGGAACCCAGGACGGTTCGATTTCTGAAGTAAGTGGTATTGAGGTGTGATTTTTTCATTAAGAATTTCTAAGTAACAACAAGGCGTTCGAAAGTTGGCGTTATGATGCCCCCGTGCCTCGAAAAGCACGTAATGATCTTAATCCTGCGTGTAATACTTATTCGTTGAAATGAGAAATGAACGGGTTTATTGGCCATTCAATTGCTAAAATTGCCCAATGAGGTGTTAGTCCGGCGAGCGACAAGTCACGTTCCAAACGAATCCGATTGGTGGTTCACGCTGCGAATACTCGATGCGGATCTGTTAAGCGCTTAATTGAAAATATTTCAGGTTTCAAAGAATTCTTAAAATTGACAGAATGCTGAATCGGTTGGATCGCAATATGAGAATTCTTGTGAAATTGGAAAGGATTTTGCAATCGTAACAGGGACTTGGTTGTCACCATTGTACTTACACAGTTACCAGCAAACCTATTGATTGCAGTTGCTCCTACGATGCAAACGATATTAAATCCCTTTGTTTTGTACTCTTTCACGCAAAAACTATTAAACGGACTTGAATAAAATTGGTACACAAGTGTTTATAACTAAGGACATATAAGGACTTGTTTGGGAGGAGATGCGAGAGAGTCGTAGAATCTTTAAATCATGATTAAAGTGGTGCCAAAACAATAAGGAGCAGATAAAGATGGACATCCTCGCTTCTCAACATTCGAAAAATGACTTTCGTAACTTTTGGAATACTACTAGTAGGCTCAATAATAAGCCGGGTTTACCCGTGAGCGTCAACGGTGTGAGTGAACCGAAATGTATTACTGATATATTTAGGGATCACTTTTTAGTGAAATCGCCATTGGGACCATCACGATTATTCGGTGCAGAAGGTTCACATGGTCAGTAGATAAACACCAGATTCACAGCCAAGACTGTTCAGGAAGTTATAAAGACAATGTCACGTGGTAAGTCGCCTGGCCATGATGAACTGAACATTGAGCATCTAAGGAATGCTGGCGTCCACCTGCCCAGAGTTTTTGCCATGCTATATACATTCTGTATGATGATCCGTTTCCGGTGCTAAAACTGTAAAGACGTGCTGTCAATAGCTCCCGAAATCTAATTTAAATACATGATAAAAATAAGTGCGCCCGTATTAAAAACATAACAGTTGTATCCAATATCGCCTGCAAGTACTCGTCACTAAAAAGGTTTCTACGAAAAGTGCAAAATAAAGTGAAATTTACTCTAAAAAATCGTAACGAATTTGGAAGTTATAATTAGAAAGACAAGTTCACCAACATAACGAACTGACACCTCAAGCAAGCCCACCAACACAACGAACTGACACTTGAGCAAGTTCACCAACTTAACAAACTGACATTTCGACGTACATTGCCGGCTAGGCTTCGAAGTACATTGCGTGTTAGCACGAGAGTAAAGTAACTTTACTGAACGAAACGTTCATCCGCCATTATGGGTACTGAACTGTCAAACGAAATGTCACTACTCTTTGACAAGTTGAAAGCAGAACTAGATCAACAAACAATACAAATAACGGTTCGTCGGTAGTGGTGAGAGGCTTAACACGTGCTTTTGTCAGTGCTACGAATATTTCCGATTGCAGTGAACTTTTTTGTTGTGAAACTCGATCGAAAGTGTTCCTTGTGTTTGTGACTTAGTGTACTTGGTGTAAGGTTTGGGTTTTTTTTGTTGTAATCGTCCTTTTGTATTGGTGTTTTAATTTTTACTTTAGCATAATCCAAAATGGCCTCTAAAAAGCCTCCTGATCCTGACCCCCCAGATGACCCCCAAACCCCAAAGGACCCTATTATGGAAACGGACACTCTTAGTCGTAAGAGGGCCGCTAGTTCGCCCCCGGTCTCTTCTAATACTAAACCTAAGATGGCAAAAAACATTCTAGGCAGGCTTTCATACACAGCCAAAGATAATTCACCATATATCGTCAACGTTTCACTCAAAGACGAACAAACTTCAGGCACTGTGCTACAACCTATCAAGTTTGGTATGTTTTTGACAATGAATAATGTGAATAACATACGTCTCGATGGGATCAAACGTGTAGGCAGAAATCGTGTGTCAGTCGAGTTCAAGTCTTACCAGGATGCAAACAGTTTTCTTAACAATAAGATATTATCCCAACACAACTACATGGCTGCCATTCCACAATACAACATCACAAGAATGGGTATTGTGAGGGATATACCAGTTGAATGGTCGGAAGACGAGATAATTAAGAATATCCAGGTTCCTAAAGGGGTGTGGACCTGTCATCAAGGCGAGACGAATGAACAGGAAGGTGTCTTCTGCCGGTGTGACCGAGTGGAGGCCCACACAGACTGTGGTCATAACCTTTGATGGACAAATCCTACCTAAGCGTGTGTATAGCTTTTACTCGGCTCTCCCAGTTGAAAGATATACCTACCCAACAGTCCAGTGTTATAATTGTTGTCGCTTTGGCCATACCCGCACCCTCTGCAGATCAAAGCCTAGGTGCTTTAAGTGCGGTGAAGATCATCCAGGTGATGGATGTGAAGTCACCCGTGAGTTGAGTCTATGTGTTTCGTGTACTGGCAACCATTTCGCAAATGACAGTGCTTGTCCTGAATTGGGCCGACAGAAGAGCATCAAAGCTCTGATGGCGGAAAAATCGATCTCGTATGCGGAGGCAAGTCGGGTCTTTCCACCTGTTTCCAGATCATATGCTGATGTTTCCAAATCTTTCTCACGTAACAAAGTTCCCATAAATAAACATCAACCCCTATCCCCAAGACCCATCCCAGTAACCCAAAATTCATACCGGAAAACGGTTCTTCTAAAACCAAAATCCCATACCCCCCTTTCACCCGGCTATGATAAACGGACCCATCTGAACCTCTCCCAAAATTACTCCTTTTCACCATCTAAAAATGGCTGTGCCCTTCCACTGGAAGCTCCAGAGCCAATCCTCCACAAACAGCAGGATAAATATAGTGATATTTTAAATTTAATCACAGACATGCTAATGTCTGCTCTTGCTAGCCCATCTCACTCCATACCTGACCACGTTGCATCAAAATTGACCTCCATTTTAAATTATATCCACAACATTCCATCCTCTAACATTTCTCCAGTGGAACGTGAGGAGTATTACTCCCAGGAAGCCTGATCTTTCTTTTTTAATTAATAGGTTTAAACCATCAATCTGCGGCATTGCTGAGACGTGGCTTTTGCCTGGAAGCAATTTCAGGCTGCCATGTTTCACCAGTGTTCGTGATGATAGATCTGATGGATACGGAGGATGTGCCTTGCTCATCAATAGCAAGGTATCATTCTCTCAGATTCCTCTAACCTTTGTTGGCGATAACATAAATGTTGTTGCTGTGAAGGCTGAGGGTATAAATATTTTTTCTTTTTATATTGCGCACCCACAACTTGAATATCTGTCAGTAATTAGGAATTTATTATGCAATGTTAGTGGTCCGATACTTGTCATGGGTGATTTCAAATGTCACCATTACCGCTGGGGATCAGATACTTGTGATAACTTTGGCATCGGCTTGCTGGATATATTGGATGAACACAATCTATGTCTAATCAACGATGGTAATGCTACTCGTAGGTCTCTGCCTGGTCAGAATAGTAGCTGTGTTGACTTGGCATTCTGCTCATCCAATATAGCTAGCCTTCTCATTTGGCGTCGCTTGGATATGACCTATGGAAGTGATCACTACCCCATCATAATTGAATTTCCTTCCAAAAGCACTCCTGTTAAAGTTTCTCCTCCTCTTTTAAAATACCAGATAAACTCAGCAGACTGGGATTTATATTCTAAAATCCTAGATCTTAGAATATCCTCCCTCCCAGAAGTTAGCTATGCTAACGCCCAGGAATGTTTCTTATCCTTCTCCTCCACCATTGCTTCCACTGCTGATGATTGTTTCCCATCCAAAAAACCTTTTTCTGGTAAACTCCCCCCCCCCGCCATGGTGGGATAGGGAATGCACTGACATGGTCAGGGCCAGGAATGAGGCTGAGAAGACAGTCAATGGCAATATGAACCTGGATAACCTCATTACCTTCAAACAGATATTGGCCAAGTCCAGGAAATTTCTAAAAAGGAAAAAACGTGAAGGTTGGTCAAAATACTGTAGTTCGCTGGCTCCGTCCACCCCGGTTTCGGTGGTTTGGCGAAAGGTTAAAAGTTTTAGGAGCAGCTTAGCACCTACCTCCTCTTCCAACAACCTCACGGAAGAACTGGGATACCGGTTTTTTTCAAAAATCGCTCCGGCTTATGTTCCAAGTCTTGGGGAAACCAATGTTGACATCTATGATGCAGACAACATTGATGAACCAATGAACATGCCATTTAGCCTGGACGAGTTGAAAGCCGTGCTGTCCCACGTCAAAGACTCCGCTCCGGGAGTGGATGGATTCCCGTACTCCTTTATTTCTAAAGCTGGACCAAAAACTCACAAATATTACCTGGACCTGGCTAATTTCTGTTTTACTTCTGGCTTCATTCCCACAGAGTGGAAGGTTCAAGTTGTCATCCCGATTTTAAAACCAGGCAAAGATCCGAATGATCATTGCTCATACAGACCCATTGCCCTATCGTCCATACTTATCAAACTATTGGAACATTTAGTTAAAAACAGGTTAGTGTGGTTGGTGGAAAACAGGAGACTGCTTCCAACGACTCAATTTGGCTTTAGGAAAGGTCTGGGCACAGCTGATAGTGTGGGTATCCTCACGTCAGAGGTCCAGCTGGCCCTTAGCAGAAATGAGTCTGTGGTTGCTGTCTTTCTGGATATATCAGCTGCCTATGATTCCGTTCTCCTCCCTAATCTCAGGCAAAAGTTGCACGAGCTGAGAATCCCGGCTAGGATTTGTCGCATCATTGGTAGCATTTTTACCAGTCGCACCATTCAACTTAGAATACCAGGGGGTGACTCTGAACAAAGATCGGTCTGGAGAGGTCTACCTCAAGGATCAGTTCTTAGCCCCCCATTATACAACATCTACACAGCTAACTTGCCCTCTTCCCTTAATTTCGACTGTAAGATCCTTCAGTATGCTGACGATATAGCACTAATGGTGTGCGGCAGTTCCATTCAGGATGCCGCCCTTTCAATGAATGTCTCTCTGGCCTCATTAAACCAATGGCTACTTGACAATGGTTTGTCTTTAAGTGCACCAAAGAGTAAAGCTGTCATTTTTACACGCAAGCGTTCTGTTCCTCTCATCGACCTAAACGTGAACGGCCAAAGCATTCCAGTCTCAGATAAGGCTAGGTTTCTGGGAGTAACCTTGGATTCAAAGTTGTCTGGGGTTGATCACATCAGCAACACGGTCAAAAAATGTGAACGTTCAGTGTCGGTCCTTAAGGCTTTGGCTGGGGTGTGGTGGGGAGCTCACCCCTACACCCTTAAACTGGTCTATAATGCTCTGACCAGAAGCGCTATGGATTACTGCAGCTACCTACTTGAGCCTTGCAATAAAGAAGCGCTAAAGCAACTAGATAGCATCCAGTCCAAATGCCTTAGGATAGTGATAGGGGCTATGAAATCATCTCCCATAAATGCACTTCAAGTGGAATGTGCTGACCCTCCCTTACATCTTAGGAGACAATACTTGGCAGATCGATTCCTAACTAAAGTGTTTTTCCTCTCATCCCATCCCTTGCTCCCAATTTTAGAACAAATTGACCTCTCTTTTCATAATTCTTCCTATTGGAACCATAAAACAGTTCCCCTACTGATAAATAGGTATAGAGAGCTTAAACGGCTCTCCGTGCCTATTTGCCAATACCCATCCCTTCCGGTCTTCTCCGCTGCATACGAGTCGATTTATTATGAACCAAAAGTCGTTTTAGGTTTAGGTATACCTAGGAATTCCCAAAACGCCAGAGATGACTTCGAGTCCGCTGTCAAGCGTTATTGGGAAGGATGGAATTTCTTTTATACCGATGCTTCAAAACTCTCTGTAACGGAATGTACTGGGGTGGCAGTTTATTATCAAAACTATAGAATAGCCTTACTGTTCCAATGTCCACCAGAAGCATCAGTTTTTACAGGAGAGTGTGTTGCTATTTTAGAAGCATTACAGTACATTAAATCCCATCAAATAACAAGGTCAGTAATTTTTTCAGATTCCCGTAGTAGTATTCAGGCCCTTAAACAAAATCAATTCCATAGCAAAATTAATAGTAAAATTATTTTAGATATAAAGAACTTGTTATTTGAATGCTACCAAAACGGCTTGGACGTTGAGATAACCTGGATCCCCGGTCATTCGGGTATTGCTGGCAATGAGTGCGCTGATTCGTTAGCAAAGTATGCCACATCGAATCCGGTTGATCAAAAGCACTACGTAGCGCATAACTATGATTTGCGGAATGGTGCCAGACCCAAGTTATTTAACTCGTGGACTGAAACATGGAAGGCGACTTCTAAAACCAAGGGCATCTACTACGCTGCCATACAGCCGGAGGTTCAGCGTAGGCCTTGGTTTTCCAAATGTCCTAAATTGTCGAAGAGAACTGTTTCCTCACTGTGTAGACTTCGACTCGGACATTGTTGTAGCCCAGTGTTCCTGAAAAAGATCCACGTCCGGGATAATTCCCTGTGCGAGTGCGGTCTTGAGGATGGTACTTTAGACCATATTTTCTTTTCTTGCTCCCTTATTAATAAATCTTTTGACCTCTATTCCAAAATTCCCAAACTCAAAATCCCTCTTCCAACTAATTTTCATACCCTACTTTCCCACTTCTCCCCTAAATTAATAAATCTTTTGGCCAGATTCTTAAATGAGAATGAGTTAAAATTTTAATTGGTGCGTAGTTTATGTGTAAATAGTCTGTATATAGTATAAACTAGTCTAATTGTTGTCTCATGTGTCCCTGTAAATTAGATTTTTTGTCTTACTAACCCATGTGTTTGTCCATGCAGCTATACTAACACCTACCACGAAGGGAAAAGTTCGACGGCCTGCCTTTCCTTGCTGCCGTCACCACGTGACACTGGCAGAATAGTCGAAACCGGCTCAGTTGCCAAAGAAGAAAAAAAAAAAATAAAAAAATACAAATAACAGAATACATTACAAAAACGGTATTAAAAGTAGTGGATGAGAAAATACAACCAGTAATAGCGGAAAACGAACGACTTACACGTGAAGTGGAAAAACTGAATAAACAGCTACAGAATCTGGACGTAAATGCTAGGAAAAACAACATAATTTTACACGAGATCCCAGAACCTAGCACCGAAAAATACGAAGATTTAAACGCTTTGGTAATTAAAACAATAACGGATTTGGATGTACCACTCGAAAACAGTGAAATAAATAAAGTACAACGCCTTGGCAAAAAAATGGATAGTGAAAAAATAAGACCTATTCTGTTAACAACAACAACAATACAGAAAAAAATTCAAATTCTTAAGAACAAGAAGAAAATGCAAGAAAACACATATATTACCAATGACTACTCTAAGGACGCCATAGAAAAACGCAAAATAAAGGCAGCCAACTTTCGGGAAAGTGAAAAAAGGAAAAAAATCTCGGAGACACCAAGCCCAAAAGAGACAAATGACAGCGCTAGTAAGAAAATCCAACGAACGGACGCATTTCAACTTATGCGTGAGCGAGCATACTCCATGTCCGAAAAAAACACTTACCTCAATAACTAACTGAAAACGAGAAATCACACAATCGAAGACCAAAACAACTATTACAAAAAAACACACTACATTCCCCAACCCGGCTGGTCTCCGTGGGGAATTAGACCGACACCCTCCAATAATAAAAATTAAACAACAACATGACAATATGGACAACACCCAACCAACTCTACCCAGGCAAGAAACAACCATGAGGACTAAAACCAATAAACATACAAAAATATATATTGCTGCCCTAAATGTACTAACATTAAGAACAGAAGAAAGCCTATCAGAATTATCATTGGCACTACAAAACACTAAGTGGGATATCCTTGGCTTAAGTGAAGTGCGAAGAATAGGAGAAAACATTATAGCATATCAAGACTTCATACTCTATCACATGGGCCAAACTCCAGGAAAACATGGCGTCGGTTTTCTAGTAAAAAAATATCTAGCGAAGCACATAATTGGATTCTATGGTGTATCTGAGCGTATAGCACTGTTGAATATAAAACTACCAGAATACAAAGACCCATGGACCATTATCCAGATCTATTCGCCAACAGAACAAGCAGAGACCGAAACAATGAGCCAGTTTTACCAAGATCTGAATAAAACTCTACAGACATATGCTCACAAAAATGTTATCGTTATGGGCGACTTTAATGGTCAAATTGGTGAGCTTCAATGGGATGAAGATGCAGTCATAGGACCCTTTACATACAGTTCAAAACCCAGAAGCCGGAATGGAAAAATGCTTGCAGGTTTTGCGATGGAAAATAACTTGACCATACTGAACACAATGTTCAAGAAAAATAAAAACAGAATGTGGACATGGCTGTCACCTGATGGCAAATCAAAAAACCAAATTGATTTTATAATGTCCAACAAACCTAAATGCTTCACAAACATAAATGTCATAAATAATCTAAATTTCAACACCAACCACCGTATGGTCAGAGCTGAACTAAATCCATCCCAACCAAAGAATCCTAGACCAAAAACAAATCCTGAAGACATAAAACTCAACAGATATTTAACAGAAGAAAACGTCAATTCATTAAACTTAAAACTTAAAGAATACAAGAGAGAAACAAAAGACAAAAGAATACAGGAAAAATACAACTGGTTAGAACGTACAATTAAAAACACTATTAAAGAGAATAAAACCAAGAAAGAAAATTCAAACAACTGGATATCGGAAAAAAATCACCAACCTTCTAGAACAAAGATCAGCTCTAATAAGCGCGAAAATGACAGACAATAATAGAAAGGAAATAGCAAAGGTTAGCAAAGAAATAAAAGAAAACATAAGGAAAGACAGGAGACAACGGCGGATGGAAACAATTGAGAGACATATCAGACAGACAGGAGGTATAAAGAAGGCTAATAAAGAACTCACTAATAAAAAAGAATGGATTGTGAAGATGAAAAACACCAGCGGAATTAAGAAAATTGGTAGAAAGGAAATACTAAACATTGCTACAGACTACTACACCGAGCTATACAAGGACAACACAAATGAAAGAGAAATAGAATTACCAGATAACGAAATTATACCTTACATCCTGCAGGAAGAAACAGGAAAAGCTATTAATACCCAAAAAAGTGATAAGGCTCCAGGACCAGATGGCATAAGCAATGAAATACTGAAGCAAATGAAGGCAGATTTAATACCTATACTCACAGAAATTTTCAACGGTGTTATTAGCACAGAAATCATCCCAAAACAATGGACTGAATTCAACATAATACTTCTATTCAAGAAAGGGAACCACTGCGATATGGGAAATTACCGGCCTATTAGTCTAATGTCTAATATTTACAAAAATTTTGCCAAAGTTATTTTGAAAAGAATAGAAAGAAAATTAGACGAGCAACAACCAATAGAACAGGCAGGATTTCGCAGGGACTTCTCAGTACTGGACCATATTCATACTGTAAGGCAAACTATAGAAAAATACTCTGAATACCAACTTACATACTACATAGCCTTCATTGATTATAGTAAAGCGTTCGATTCTCTGATACATTCAAAAATTTGGGAATCCTTAAAAGAACAGGGTATAGAACACAAATATATAAGGATTATCAAGAATATCTACAGTCACAGCACTGCATGTATTCACTTAGAACAGAAAGGAGAAATGTTCCAGATACAAAAAGGCGTGAGGCAGGGAGAACCCCCTCTCGCCAACACTTTTCCTGGCTGTTCTAGAAAACATGTTCAGGAAAATTGAATGGAGAGACTTAGGCATAAACATCAATGGCCGCTCAATAACACACTTGCGATTCGCAGATGATATTGTACTATTTGCAAAAACACCAGACGACCTAGGAAAGATGATTAATGACCTACCATCAGAAAGCGCAAAGTTCGGGCTAAAATTAAACCCGGAGAAAACAAAAATCATGACCAATGGCAAGAAAGATCCTGTAACAGTGGAACAGACTCAAATCTCCTACGTCGACGAATACATATATCTCGGCCAACTGATATCCCCAGAGGATAATATAAACAAAGAAGTTGAAAGAAGAATTGCGAATGGCTGGAAAAAATACTGGGGCGCTAAAGAAATAATGAAGGACAAAAACCTACACATTTCAACTAAAAGTAAACTTTTCAACATATGCATCCTGCCCATATTGACATATGGAAGTGAGACATGGGCTTTAACAAGAAACATTGCAAATAAACTATCCACTTGCCAACATGCCATGGAAAGGAGTATGGTAGGGATCAAAAGAAAGGATAAAGTAAGAAATAGCAACATCAGAAGCAAAACTAAGGTCCAAGACATAACCCTGAAAATAAGAAGGCAAAAGTGGAAATGGGCAGGCCACATGATTAGAGGAAAAGACAAATGGAGCAAAATAATCACACAGTGGTACCCAAGGGATGGAAAAAGAAAGAGAGGTAGACCACAAAGAAGGTGGGATGATGATATCAGACAAGTCGCTGGAACAACATGGGGTAGAGTAGCCATAGAAAGACGGGAATGGAGGAGATTGGAGGAGGCCTTTGCCACCTGGCAAACGGACATTCAAAACATGAATAAAAGGAACATGTATGAATAATAACTAAAAGAAAATGTCTGATTAAAAGGCTTATAATAATAATAATAATAATAATAAACTGGCAACACTAACGTCAACAACAACGATCATTTTGTCTCTTCATATTTATGTAAATAATTAGAACAATAGAAACAGTTTTTATAATTATATATTCGTCCAATGAAAAAGAATGCTACACAAATATTATTTTTCTAAAGAACCTTTAAAAGAAAATCAATAACTAGCACAATGTGTGCAAAGAAAAACTGGGACCAATGACACCTGTCATGTCATATCGAGACAAAATATTGAAGAAATGAAAAAAATACGTTAATATGTTGACACGATCTGCCGCTCTACGTGCACGCCCGCCATCTCCGGACTCGTTGCTCAGCTCCGCCTCGCCGCCGCCGGTCCCCAGCGCCAATGTAAGCGCTGTGACGACCCCGGCCGCGGCAGTTGCGTCGAGCTCGAGCGACGAGTACTTCTCTCCGCCGACGACGCCACCACCTGTTCGCCGACGGGGAGGACGCCGGCCGCCGGACCGCTTAGGACCTCGAGGCCCATCGGCTTCTGACAGGGTCCCAGCTCCCGGCGGAAGTGTGCAGCGCATGAGATGGACACAAGCCATCAATGAAAACGTCATGCGCTCATACTATGGGGCTACAGAGGGAGGAAACAACCTGACCGCGTACCGTGTTCGAATGCTCTCTCTGTTTCAGGTGCTTGAGCCAGCTGTCAACGTGTCGGCGCAACGACTGTCGGATCAGGTGCGGGTCATCCAGCGTAACCATATGCTGGATGATGCGGTGCTTGATCGCCTACGCCTCGAATCACGGAATAGTCATGTTACGCCTGCTTCGTCATTGGTCGCGGTACAACTTAACAGTGTTTCACCGCGACCCAACCACGTTGATAAGGAGGATGATGATAGGGCTACTTCCGTGAGTCCCCAGTGCAATGAAAAATTGAGGAGCGCTTTGGAGGATGCTTTCTGTGAGTACCGCTCTACTCCGCCTGAACTTAGACCACGCTTACCTCGATTGCCCATGCATAAAAAAAACAAGGCGCTGGTGTGTGCTCTAGACTCTCAGCTGTCCTATTATTTAAAGGACAGCAAAGATCTGACTGATACACACTCAATCTTGTACTGCGGAGCTGTTGCGATATGTCGTGTGGCTCATGTCAAATTCCCAGACAATGACAGAGCCACACGATCAAAATCAGCTGTACCAGCTTGGCAGTGCAGGATTGAGCGTCGTATCGGAGAGACTAGAGCACTCATTGGCAAGCTAACTAGTTTCAGGGAAGGCAATACACGCCCTAGAGTGATACGCTTTGTGAGGCGGGCGTTCTCGGGGACTGATATTAGTACCCGAGACTATTTGTTCCGCGTCACAGAGCGCATCGACTTTTTTAAGCAGAAATTATATGCATGGGCAAACCGCATTCGTCGGTACAAGCGAAGAGTGGAGCGGTATTCTCAGAATCGCAATTTCCAAAGCGATGAAAGGCGGGTCTATAGAGCTTGGGAGCGATCAGACCAAGGTGTTGCTGACACGTGCTTACCAGATGATGATGCCACGTATTCATTCTGGCGCAATATCTGGTCGGTGCCTGTCAGTCACACTGAAGGTGATTGGACTCGGGTTGTTGAGCGAGCCTGCGATCCAGTACCAGAAATGGGGGCCATTACCATCTGCCCCCAAGATGTAGCTCGTGCAGTCCGTCCGTTGCCTAATTGGAAGTCTCCAGGGCCGGATGGGCTGCACAGCTTTTGGATTAAATGGTTCTCCAGGTCGCACGCTCGCTTGGCATCTCAATTCCAGACCGCCTTAGAGTCTGGTTCGCTACCCCAGTTTCTAACAACAGGAGTAACCCACCTGCTCCATAAATCAGGTAGCACCGCGGAACCGAAAAATTATAGGCCGATCACGTGTTTACCGACGGTCTATAAAGTTCTTACATCCATTTTGAAATCTAAAATTAACACGCATATTGACAGCAACTCCATCATGTCTGCCTCTCAAAATGGATGTAAGAGCGGGTCCCGCGGTACTAAGGAGCTACTCCTCATTGATGTGGCCATTAGCCAACAAGTTCGTCATTCCCGAAAGAATCTATCGACATGTTGGATAGATTATAAGAAGGCCTATGACTCAGTGCCACATACATGGCTCATGCGGGTGCTGGAGTTGTATAAAGTAAATGCAACTCTACGCACCTTCCTGATGACGTGTATGAGGACATGGAGGACAGTCCTTCGCTATCCAGGATGTCGAAATATTCAGAGGAATAGCGAACCGATAAGGATCGAGCGAGGAATATTTCAGGGCGATAGTTTGAGTCCACTTTGGTTTTGCTTAGCATTGAATCCTCTAAGTACACTATTGGAGGATTCAGGTTTAGGCTATAGGTTGGGGAGAGGTGGTCAGGTTATATCGCACCTTCTGTACATGGATGACCTGAAACTTTTTGCTCACACCAATTCACAACTGAGGGAGCTACTGAAAATTACTGAAACTTTCAGTAGCTCCATCAGGATGGAATTTGGTGTAGACAAATGTGCGGTCATGCATGTACAGCGAGGAGAGATTATGGAATCCGTGGGAACCCAACTCACTGGTTCCATAAACCTTAGAGCCCTCTCCGCATCCGAAACCTATAAGTATTTGGGTATGTCGGAAGCGATGGGTATCAATGATACTGACATGAAGCAATCGTTGAAGGAGCGCTTCTTTGGCCGCCTGAAAAAAGTACTTAACAGTCTTCTATCAGGCGGAAACAAGGTGCGCGCTTTCAACGGTTGGGTCATGCCGGTTTTGATGTACTCTTTTGGCATACTCAAATGGACTCAAACCGAACTCGACGCCCTGGATAGGAGAGTCCGTACACTGCTGACTGCAAATCGATTGCATCACCCACGGTCATCGGTTATGAGGCTGTATATCCCGCGAAAAAGTGGAGGTCGTGGTTTTTTAAACGCCTAAGACCCTCCACAATCGCGAGGTATGCAGTCTCAGGGAATATTTCCTAGAAACCGACGTGGGGATGCATCGAGATGTGGTCGCGGTTGACAAGGGCCTCACTCCGCTCTCCTTGGCTAAAGAGAACTGGCGCAAACCAGTAGTGCTTGACACCAATGATCGCATGGAGGTATGGAAGAACAAGGAGCTTCACGGACGCTTTTTCAGAGCCCTACACGGGCCTGATGTAGATTTACAAGCGTCCGTGGCCTGGCTACGATTCGGTGACCTTTTTGGGGAAACCGAAGGTTTTGTATGTGCAATTATGGACGAAGTTATGATGACGAACAATTACCGGAGATTTATTGTGAAAGACGGCACAGTTGACATCTGTCGGGCATGTCACCGGCCGGGGGAATCAATAAGGCATATTATCTCCGGGTGTTCTCGTCTAGCTAACGGAGAGTACTTGCATAGACACAACCTTGTAGCCAGGATAATTCATCAGCAACTTGCTCTCAAGTACAACCTTGTGGAATCGGAGGTGCCGTACTACAGGTATGTGCCCGACCCAGTTCTCGAAAATGGTCATATCACATTGTACTGGGATCGATCCATCATCACTGACAGGACTATTGTTGCCAATAAGCCTGATATAGTGATGGTGGATCGATCAGAGCGGCGTGCAATGATTGTTGACATAACCATCCCGCATGATGAGAACCTCATGAAAGCCGAGAAAGATAAACAAATCAAGTATCTTGACTTGGCTCACGAGGTTGTCGACATGTGGGAGGTGGATTCAGCAATCATTGTGCCGATAGTCGTGACAGCCAATGGCTTAATAGCCAAGAGCCTCGACCAACACCTCAAGAGGCTCTCGTTAGACAGCTGGATCAAAGGCTTGATCCAGAAAGCTGTACTTCTGGACACGGCTCGCATTGTCAGGAAGTTCCTCTCTCTGGAGCCCTGACCGCCGGTAGCTTGGACCCTGTTCCCGATGCCGGTGGGTTACTATTTTTTATATTTTTAAATGTTTTTTTATATCTTTTTTATGTAGAAATATTTAAAAATATAATTTATAAGTGTATTATAATGAAATAAAGGAATAACAATACATTCTGTATAGGACATGTCTACCTACCAGCAGTAATGATGAGGACCGTGGTGGTACCAATTGTGAAGTGTAAGACCGGGGACTTAAGCGACACCAGCAACTACAGACCAATCTCATTAGCAACAGTGCTTGCTAAGGTTCTGGACGGTTTGCTTGATACGCAGCTTGACAGGTATTTGGTCACTCATGATAATCAATTTGGGTTTAGACCGGGACTGTCTACCGAGTCGGCTATCCTGTGTTTGAAGCAAACTGTCAAGTACTACTCCGATAGAAGCACACCTATTTATGCCTGTTTTCTCGATCTATCGAGGGCGTTCGACCTGGTTAACTATCACATCATATGGGAAAAATTAAATAACATCTCGACGCCCCTTGAAATAATAAACATCTTTAGGTACTGGTATTTTAGCGAGGTCAACGTCGTTCGATGGTCGGGTGCTCTGTTTGAGCCATACGGGTTGGAGGAGTGCGGGGTGAGGCAGAGAGGGCTGACCTTTTTTTTTATCAAATGACTTCTTCCGCTCTGGGCGGAGCGGAAGGGTGTGTCAGACTTTTACTGACTAAAACCACCCGTGTTTCTTCACTTGCCTGTGCGACGGCCAGGGCCGCGGTTTCTTGTTTAACCAACCCGCAACCCTGACCCAGGAGGTATCGGTCTTCGTGGACCCCGTCACGATGTGCTGACATCTCTTTGAGACAGGCGTGAAACACGACGCGCCGTCGACTCGGGCCTGGTCCTTACCGGGTAGCGAGCTGCCCACTGCTCACCGTCCGCAGGCCCGCGCCTACGGTGGCTGGGAGTTAGGTGTCGTCTCCCGACCAGGGCGTCTACTGCGGCGGCTAGTGCCGTGAGGGCGCTGGGATTCCCGCTGCCTCATGCGCTTCGCCTCCTCCTTTGCCAGCATCACTGCTTCGCAGAAGGAGGTGACGGCCTGCCATGCACTCTCGCTCCGGACCATGGCCTGGACCAAGGTCGGACGCGAGAGATCGCCGCCGATCGACGCTACGAGGACACGGCGGTGCTCTACCCAAGTCGGGCAGACCTCCACCGTATGCTCCACCGTGTCCTCAGGGCGATCCACACAATGGTGACATCCTGGCGTTTCCTCCCGGCTAATACGGAACAGGAACCTCCCAAAACAACCGTGTCCGGTGAGGACCTGCGTCAGGCGGAAGGTGAGGGCGCCGTGGCGCCTCTCTAGCCACTCCTCAAAGAGGGGACTTACCGCCGTTATTGTGGCATGCCCAGAGAGGGCTGACCTCGCCGAAGCTGTTCAACCTGTACGTGAACGCGCTGATAGAGGAGCTCAGTAGCACCCGTGTCGGCTGCCATATTGACGGTGTTTGTGTCAACAATATTAGTTATGCGGACGACATGGTGCTGCTGAGCGCTTCCGTGTGTGGTCTGTCTAGATTTCTGGGCATCTGCGAGCGTTACGCGCAGGACCATGGCTTAGTATACAATGTAAAGAAAAGAGAATTCATGGTCTTTCAGGCCAGGGGTCGGAGCTGTTTGAATTCTGTTCCACCTATTACGTTGAACGGTGTTGGGTTGAATAGAGTTCAGCAGTTTAGCATAGCAGTTTAGTTTAGCATATCGTGACCTCCGACCTGAGGGACGATGCGGACATCGATAGAGAGTGGAGGGCGTTGTCTGTGAGGACCAATATGATCGTCCGCAGATGTGTTCGTTGCTCGGGGGCTGTCAAAATAACTCTTTTCAGAGCCTTTTGCATGTCCCTGTATGCTGCGGGCCTGTGGGTGTCATAATATACCCAGAAGCAGTATAACGCTCTCCGTGTAATCTATATGGTGTACATAATAAAGAGTATTCTATTCTATTCTGCCCCGGCACTGCAGCGCCTCGGGAATGTTTGCCGATACCCGTGTCGACTGTTTTTACACGACGATGCAAAAGCGGTGCGCGTCTCTGGGGCGCAGGCTCCGGATCAGTTCCAACACTATCCTGAGCGTATTTGCGAAAAAGGTTTGATTGTCAGTATATTAACCATTGTTATATGGTTAATGTACTAACAAACAAACAAATGATTCAGAGGCAGGCGTACTATTGAATATTAATTTTCTCTTTTATTTCTTTAGTTTTGATGTTTAAAATTTTGCATTGTATATTTGTACATTGTAGTTGATTATCTTTTATATATTTGTATTTCTGGATTTTATTTGAATAATGTATTGTTCCTCATTCCTGATTCGATCGCGCAGTGAAACCCCAAGCATAGCCCTCTCCATTGCCCTTTGAGCGACTTTGAGCCTTCTTATAAGGCCCATTGTTAGCGAACACGTCTCAATTCCATAAGTCATCACTGGCAACACACACTGGTCGAAGACTTTTGTCTTGAGACACTGCGGTGTTTCGGACGAGAAGATTCTACGTAGCTTCCCGAAAGTAGCCCAGCCGAGTTGGATTCGACGATTGACCTCTTTCTCGAAGTTGGACCTTCCTAACTGGATAGTTTGTCCCAGGTACACGTAGCTATCAACAACTTCGAGAACAGAGTCTCCAATCTTTATAGGAGTCGGTACAACATGGGCATTAGACATGAATTTCGTCTTGCCCATGTTCATTTTAAGACCGACTCGCTTGGAGGCCCTACTGAGGTCTTCGAGCATTGTACTCAGGTCCTCCGCGGAAGAACGAGAGTAACCGACATAGCCCGAAGAATTGCAACACTGAAGTGGCAATGGGCTGGACACGTTGCCCGTGGGACCGATGCCCGATGGGGCCGACGGGTTCTCGGGTGGCGACCACGCACCGGAAGATGTAGCGTGGGTAGGCCCCCGACAAGGTGGACCGACGACCTGGTGAAGGTCGCGGGAAACCGCTGGATGCGGGAGGCGCAGGACCGGTCGTCGTGGAGAACCTTGAGGGAGGCCTATGTCCAGCAGTAGACGTCTTTCGGCTGAAATGATGATGATGATGATGATGAATGTATTGTTTGTGTTTGTATGGGCTTTGATGCCTGAAATGGATGAATAAATAAATAAAAAAATAAATAACCGGGATTAACACATGGCTTAATGATTTTTATATTGTGATTCCCATGAAATTGAATGTAACCGCAGGGAGTAGCTAAAATTACACATATAATACGTAAACTCACGCCTTCGTCGAATGAGGATTGGCAGAAACTAACAGGCCTGCTACCATCTTGACAGACAGTTTATTTTTATGTTTGCTTACTTATATCCGGAACAAGTAGTGTCCAATACAAATTAAATCCTTATACAGGATGAAGACAAGATTATCTGACTAAATGAAACCATATAAAGTCTTCATGATGTTCTGTGAACAACTTGAAAACAGTTTACACACTAAAAAATCGACTTCTGAAAAACCATTTGTTCAAAAAACATTAATTTCGAAAGTTGTTGTCACAATCAAAAACCCTCCCAATTATTTTAATATTTTATTTTACGTCAGTTTGTAGCTGTAGTACCTACGAAATACAATTTCGTTTACCACTAGATAACTAATACTAGTTGTAATTATAATATTCATCAAAATAAAATTGATTCATTTATTGAATCAAATTTATATTATTGAAGCTAACTCAACAGCTTTTCAAAATATGGGAACATCTCACGACTATACGTACTCTTTCAAAAAAAAATATAAAATATATTCCTATAAATGACATAGTGATTTTGTAACAAATATAAAGTAACAACCGAATTGAAAAGCTTGTTTTTTGAAGTTGGTTAAAACATTATATGTACACGACAAAATACAAATGACATGTATAAGACAAATAATAAAAATTGCACACATGTTAGTCCTTCAATTGTATTCATGTAAAATGTACATCAGTCCTTTTAACGGCCAACAGTCTAATGCACAATAATTTTATATGCAATGGTCGACCATTTCAAATAAAAATTGTGCGGTAGACTGTAAAGGTTAAGAAGGCGGCTAAGTTGCAAAAGGTATTGTAGCTAAATATGCACTTATTGCTACCGATATAAAGCATAATTTTCATTAGCATGTGACACACCAGTCTGTCACTCAGTCATTCAGTACTAACTTTTTCTTACCTACAGCCTTTCGGTGTTCTATAGGATAGATTTTGGGGAGTGTGCGAGGGAATTGCATGATTTAATTCCCCCATCTCCGTTCCACCATCGGACGACCCGTCGTACGGCGAGTCTCCACCCTTATGTTGTTAACACCTCTACGATCCGGACGAAGCGTTTCGCCTCCTCCTTTATACCGCGTACATCGAGGGACTGGAACAATCTGCCGGCGGCGGTGTTTCCGTCGGACTACAATTTGAGTGTGTACAAGGCTAGAGTGAATAGGCTCTTAATAAACTAGTGCACTTTACCATCAACGATTGCGTCACTGCTTACCATCAGGCGGGATTGCGGTCAAGCGCTGGTTTATATTAATAAAAAAAAAAAATCTCAACTTCGAACTTATAATCGGTACCCAAAAAACTTTGAAATTAAAAATAAACACTGAAAAAAAAATCTAATTCAAAGAGGTTAGGTTTCGCAATAAAATGAAAAACCTCCACTTCAATGTGTTTAGCGAAATATCATTCAAACAGACCGAATGAACAAGAGAAATTATGTAAACAGTGATATATCTCAAGTAATAATCCACGCAGTCTCTAATAGTTGGATAATAAATAATAAATAATAATAAATATATACGGACAAATCACACAGATTGAGCTAGCCCCAAAGTAAGTTCGAGACTTGTGTTATGGGATACTAACTCAACGATACTATATTTTATAATAGATACATATATAGATAAACACCCAAGACCCAGGCCAATCAGGAAAAGACCGTTTTCTATCATGACCTGGCCGGGGATCGAACCCGGGGCCTCCGCGTCGCAGGCAGGCGTGTTGACCGCTGCGCCACGGAGACCGACAATAATCTAGGGTTATTCTTGACTTTCGTTAGAGTTTGAAATTATCGAGCAGGCGATGCATTGCAATTGAGTATAAACATGGTATACTCAATTGCTTCGCATCGCCTGCCCGTACTACTTAGTTTTCGTCTAGCGTTTTTTCTCACTTTTTTATGATCAACTCCTTAGGGACCTTGTGAAATTCTACCTTTTTAAAATATAAAATAACATTAGCGGCTGAATTCCCCGAAGGTTTAGCAGAAGTATACCTATTTTTACTTAGATAACAGTTATACGCCGAAGAGGCTGAGAGGCTGTATTTTTTACCATAATGTCTATTAATGTCTGCTGAATAATACCAATAAAACATAAAAACACTTTTCATTTCATTTTTCACTGCTGCCTACATCCATCGGCTTCTCGCGATTTTCACCAGTCGTCCTTGTTGGGGGGCCTCCCTACGCTGTATCTTCTAGTACGTGGCTGCCACTCCAGAACTTTACTGCCCCATCGGTCATCAGTTCTAGGAGCAATGTGCCCCGTCCACTGGCACTAAATTTTAGTGACTCGAAGAATTATATCGGTGACTTTGGGTCTTCTGCGGATCTCCTCATTTCCGATTCGATCGTGCAGAGAAACTTCTAGGATAACTCTTATGCATCATAGTATAGGAAACGATGATGATACAACTAGCACATATATCCGTCCATTTTGTGGACATGGTCCATTATGAAGACACACTACAAATTAAAAAAGCAAATACACATATTTTTTCACGAACTTACTTTATAAATATTTTTTCACGAACTGCATAAAATAATTCTAAGGCATAACTAATTTCTTTATCCTAAACAAACACACGGGCAGTGAACAGAAAGTACAAACGAGATAACACAACATACATATCGGATTCATAAGCGTAAAAAAATAGGAGAGCCAATCAAAAATGTTTATTGGTTTTGATCAACTTTAGTATCGTATAATTTTTACTCGTTTAGTTAAGCTACGCAGTTGTTCGTCATTGGTTTGCAATTCGAATATAGAATTTTCTTCGTTTATAGAGCGAAGTAAATACTTTTTTGAGAATTCTAGTTTGGATATTTGGTTTTGTTGTAACTGAAGTCTTGTTGAACATAATTTATGTGAAAATGTGATAGGTTTTTATGCATCAATAATACAAATGATTCTATTTCATATATTTTTTTATATTTTCTCTTTAAACTTATTTTAAGACTAACACGCCTTCGAGTTGATTCGCATGTTTGCTCTTTAAGAGATTCGACTAAATTCAATTTTTTATCTATTTATCAGGCAGATAACTGTCTATCTGTCAGATGAACAAAAATTTTAATTCGTTAATTGTTTTCTTTAGTTATAATTACCGTATATACATACGTTCGTTATTTGTTTCAATTTTATTTAATTATATTTATGTAAGAAAGAAAGAAAACGTTTGTTTGTGGTAAACTACAAAATTACAAAAAAAAAAAGAAATGGTTGAGAGATCATGCGTCATATCTACACAAAACGGTTGTCGCTCAGCATTATGCTGCAAACCCTATGCAAAACAGAGCCCTACGCTGCTTTTCAGCGGCAGTCGGCGCCGATGTAATGGCGTCACCCACAGCAAAAAGGTAAAGGTAACACCGATGCGGTACAATGATATAACAATAATATATTTATTTTTTAATTGTACCACATCGCTGCATCGATTTTATCTGGATTCTGAGCAATGAAATATATTTTAACACCTAAATTTGACTATAGTTTTAGACTCACAATTTTCGTAATCAGACTACAGAAATGTTTACAAAATAATATTTTCTGAACTCCACCTAACAGTCAAATATTTACTGAGTCAGCTTACTAAGTGTCTGCAATTTGTTGGTGAATCTAACGGATTTTAAGGGAAGCTTGTTATTGCAGCACAGGCAGTTACGAACGAGCAAGCAGTACATTAAAGTGCATACCAGCACTTTGGTACAATTTCCACTTCGATATGACCTGCGCTGCAAAATAGGCTGTTGTATATTTGTATGATGTATGTTTATTTTAGTATATTTTTGGGACGAATTCATTTCAATGAACGAAACTTTGTTGAAGGAAAAAATAATAGCTTAAAAATGTATTTTCTATATTTAAAGTTTAGTCATTTTAATTTTTATCTTTAATATGCTTTAATAAAGTCTTCTTCTGATAACGAGGAACGGAGTATTATTTTAATTGTACCAATATTCCGATTTTAGAATTTCGTCGAAATTAGTTATTACTTATACCTGTCTACAGTTACTTGTGATACCTTAATATTGTCAGTGAAAACTTTCAATTGACCTTCTTTCACTAACACTAGCGTACAACTACCTGTGCCTTAGCTGTAGGTTTTCTTATGAAATAAAAATAAAATAAATAAACATTTCATGTACAGAAAATTGCACGAAAACCACATTGCACAGCAATTTCTGACTAGGAAACGTTTAACTTCAGAGAAACCAAGCGTTTAGGAAACATGCCAAAGCTCTTCCCCATTTTCACGAAACGAAATCAAATACTGCACAATATGAAAAATGCCGACATCGAAGACACCAATGGGGGAATTGAATCGGATATCAGTGGAAAATTTCATATTTATGCAAACTGTACCGGTTGCACCTCGCGATAGGAGATATCCGATATTGAAAACTTTATGCTTTGAATTGCATATGATGTTAGCTTTATGCGACGAATACATTTGCTTTCTTATTTGTATTGCGTATGAGATCTTATGGAAATAGTCTGGGATTAGACTGGATTTTTTCCGCAGTGATCTGTAAATATGAATAGATATTGAATTTGTTTTCTTATTTCGGTATATTTATTCGGGCCAGTTTCCTGTCTCTCTGCTGCTGTCAGTGTGTCTGTGGCTGTCAGTTCTTTTTTATTTTTTTTTCTTTTCTCGAAAACATCAATGTTGTATCAAAATTCATACTTCATGCTTTAATAGTCAACTATTTTAGTGGTCACAAAGTCTACAATATTTGTTCAGATTCAGAGTTTGGCTTCGATTCTCGGAACAGGCAGTATTGTTTGGTTTTCCATTTGGAATTTGTCTGTAGCAGCTTGGAGTTTTTGTTCAGATGATGTCAATATACTTTCGACTCCACGTATTACACTACACTAGACTTACACTTCCCTTCACTGTCTTCTTTGTATAATCCTTAAAGGAATACTGGCGTAATGTTACGGTATGTTATGTCATGTAGTCAACTAAGATAAATCAGTTCCCTAGTAAATGAATTTACCCCATTCCGGCATTGTTTGTATTAAATATATCGTGGTGTTATCACAGGATATAAATATTGATTTTGTAGCGCATAAAAATTGGTTGATGAAAGTGGAGTAACGCATGTTTCAGTGGTCATGATGCATTGTGGTCGAGGTCATTGTTGCTACAGTAAATATATGTTTTATTGGAGCGGTTGTTTTAATAATGGTATATTAATTTACTGACTTTAAACATGTGCTCTTAGTTTTTTTGTCGTGCTTACAAACCTTATTACCGATTTATTTATAGTACAGATGACAGCACGTCAATCTGTCAAAATTTTCATACTTATCGCTAAAGCATTAAGGGACGAGGTTTATTGGTATTATTAAACAATTTTGCTTTCGTCCATACCTTGCTCATTCGCTTTAAAGGGTTGAAAACGCAAAGGCGGAAGAAAACGCCAGGTTGTCACCACTTATGGGGATTGCCTTGGGGACATGTTGGAGCATACGATAAATGTCTGTTCAGCTTGGATGGAGCACCGCCGTGTCCGCGTGTCGGCCATCGGCGGCAACTATCTCGCGCGTCTGGTCTTGGACGTCCATGGTCGGGAATAACAGTGTAAGGCAGCCGTCACCTCCTTCTGCGAAGCAGTGGTGCTAGCAAAATAGAAGGCGGAGCGCGTGACCAGTGTGATTTTAATCGCCATCACGCTTCTAGCTGCCGCAGGAGACGCCCTGGTCGGGAGACAATATACGATCAGCGTAGGCGAGGACTTGCGGGTGGCGAGCAGTGGGCAGCTCGTTGTTCGATAAGATTTTGTCAGATTTCAGGTTGATGGTGCGTTGTGTTCCACGTTGTGCCCGCGGGTTGTTGAAAGAGAAACCGTGACCCCTGGAGCATAGGCAAGTGAAGGAACATGAGTGGGTTTTAGTCCGTAAAAGTCTGACACGCCCATTCGCTCTACCCATAGCGGGAGCATTGGATGGATATCCCATCCTCAAAAAACAAGGGTTGAAAACGCAACTGCATATTACGAATTAAAAATTATTGTATACATTATTATGTAAGAACTTTGTCTCGTTGAGTGTGGTATAAAACCCACGATTTAACACTAGAATGAGGAACACATTCCCTAAAAAAATCAAGTCCAAAGCCTCGTAGAAAATGAAGAAACTCGTAAAATTTCCTCAGTTTTTCTTTCACCATGTAATTCGTAATTGGATAAAGAGTACGCCCCGTTTCGAGAGGACTCACGAAGGTTAATACTCGAACGTATAAATTAGGTACATTTCGGGGGAGTCAAGTTCATGGGGGAGATACTGTCTGGAAAAGTCTCTCTGGAAAGCCTCCTCTTTTATATTAAATTTATTTGGTAACGATCAATTCAGTAATATTTGTTTAACTCATTGGTAGATTATTGGTAGCCCAATAGGTTCCATTTTGACCAATGAGTTCCGTAGGTTCGAACTCGGACAGGCGCTTTGTTTTGTGTATTTCATCATCCCTATTAAAACTGTGAAGGAAAACATCGTGGGAAGATTACATTTGTTATGACGCCTAAAATATTCAGTAAAATCCCCAAGGACATTAGATACTGTAATGATATCTTTAAATTCAAAAATACACACATCAAAAGTGTCTAGGGATCAAGCATTTTTATGCGGATTTCTTGAGATTGAGATGTGGTTTTGTAATAAATTTATGATTTTATAAATTTATATGCATCCTTTTTGGTGCATTTCATAATTTGAATCAGGAACTGTGAATCAAATTCGAGTAAAAGATAAAAATCAGCTGTCAATATTTTCCCTATAAAAACATAGAACGCACTGAAGACATTATTAGTGCTACTGTTTCCCTACTACTGATTAAAACCAACGTTATTATGGAGCGGCGACGTCATTTAAGCAGGGAAGAAATGCTCAGAGCCGTGGGAATGATAGAAGCTGGTTCCCGGCAACGTACTGTGGCTTTAGCTCTGAATACAAGTCAGAGTGTTATCAGTCGACTTTGGACACGTTACCGAAGCACTGGTACCGTGGCTGAGCGCCATGGAGGACGGCATCGCTGCACCACACGGAGACAAGACCGATACATTCAAATCTTAACTCGAAGAGCTCCAACAATAACCGCCATGATGTTAGCCGTGAGGCTTCATCAGTCTTCAGGGAACTTAATTAGCGACCAATCAGTCAGAAACCGCTTGCATGAAGTGAACCTTCATTCCCGAAGACCGCTACGGGTACCACCTATAGCAATGCACAATCGTAGGATTCGATATCAATGGGCTCTTGAACACAGAAATTGGGCAGAAGAACAATGGCGTTTCGTGTGCTTTTCTGATGAGTCTCGTTTTGGTATGAGACCGGATACAAGACGTATACGACACTGGAGAACCCCTGGACGCCAACAGCGATTAAAATCCTGCCAGGAAGTCCATCCTTATAGTGGTGGAACCATCATGGTATGGGCGGGTATTTGGATCGGCGGAAGAACTGAGTTGATTTGGATCAGAGGCAACCTCAACGCTCAAATTTATGCTGAGACGATTGTATCAGACGTCATCGTTCCTCTACAAGTGCAAATCGGTCCCTTATTGCAGTTAATGCATGATAATGCACGACCGCACACCGCAAGAGTTGTAAGACAGACTCTCGCCGCAGCTAACACCAATGTCCTGCCCTGGCCTGCTCAGTCGCCAGACTTGAACCCGATTGAGCATGCATGGGATATGCTACAGAGAAGAGCTCTGCCGAATATGGAGGGTATCCAGTCGCAAGAAGACCTTTTTTTGTTGTTGCAACGAACATGGGCGGCCATTCCACAGCGTGATTTGGATGAACTCATTTTGAGTATGCCAAACCGATGTTCTTGTGTTGTTAGTGTTCGCGGTAGAAACACGGATTATTAATTGTTTAAGTTACCCAATAAAATTTTAGAGAAAACTGTTATTTCAGTCTTTTTTTCGAACTTTTGTGTTAGTCGTTCAAATGTCAAATATCCCTTTATTAGAAAAATGTCAAATTTCTTTATTAATGCAAAGGTGACTTGGTTTATCGTTACTGTGACAAACGAAAACACTTTATTTGATGAATCCTTAAAGAAAATTTTAATTAATATCAATCAGGAGAAAAGTTATTGCAAAAATATATGTTGATCCCTAGACACTTTTGATGTGTGTAGATTATTTAAATTTCTTGAAATGACTTGACTGTATTATTTATGTTTGATTAAGTGCATATAAATGTGTTTAAAAGTATTTCTTTTTTCTTTCTTTCTTCTTTTTGTTCAGTTTTTTTTTCTGTACATTTGTGTGTGTGCCCAACAGTGGGAACATTTGTATGTGTATCACAAATAAACTATTGATTTGATTTGGAAAATCGTAATGTCTTAGAGCTAAAAATTCGATTCCGGCATACAGCCTGACACCTACCAACCTGTGCGTGGTCCACCACGCAAGCCTATAGGCTAGTTGAGTTGGCCTCCTCCCTTTCACAGAAAGGAGGCGTGTGCCCAACAGTGGGAACATTTAAATCTATTTTCTATTCGTAGATTTACATTTAACAATGTTTGTAGGAATGTGTGTATTTATGTTTTTAATGTAGTTTTGATATAAATTTCTACTTATACATTATTTTTTGGTTGAACGGTCTGCTTCTTACATAATGCATGCAATAAAATATCATACAGATTGTGACATATTTATGTTGTTACAGCAAAAACATCTTTGAAATGTCTACCTTATGCATTTTATAGTATACTAGCGACCCACTCCGGCTTCGCACAGGTGCAATGCTGATACTAAATACACTAAAGAAAAGCTGTGAACTTTGTATAAAAAATCGCCGTGTACCGCCGCAAACGTGACATCCCACAATTTTTAAATCTGTAATATCTTCGAAAATATTCATTTAAATAATATGCTGTAAACGGTGATATAGATCTATATTAAATCAACAATGTATTTAAGGTATTAAATTGGATAAGGATTTACGCTGTATTGGTTAAAATCGCTTCGAAAATTAGCCGGTATTTGTCGTAAAAAGTAAATGCCAAAAATGTTATTGGGGGATATCCATAAGAGACAGACATATACCAACGCGGATTTTTTGTAGACCTTTTCAATGCGTATAATATTTAGTACATTATATAGATAAATTTCGTAGAATTCAGCCTGCTTTTCACTGCAAACGCGGAAAAAATGAATTTTTTTTACGACATCGCATTAGAAACCTCAAAAATAATAGTTTTTCTCCAGAATTTAGTGAATGTTATTATACACATAAACCTTCCTCTTTAATCACTCTATCTATTAAAAAACGCATCAAAATCTGTTGCGAAGTTTCAAAGATTTCATCCTACAAAGGGACATAGGGAAATAGAAAGTGACTTTGTTTTATAATATGTAGTGAAGAATAACTAATGGCCCCGATTCCCTAATTCACAAACTAAACTAAATAGAAGTTCAATGCATCTTTTTCTTTATATTTCATTTCAAAAGGACAGAAGATAATATGATAGTTTAGACCTGCCAAATTAGTCCGCACCTGACGTAAATCGATGTACTTTTGGGAGCCATATTTATAATCGCGTCGAAATCGTCTATAAAATCTTTTTTTTTTTCTAATTATAAACTAGCGCTAGCTAACTAGCGCAATCCCGCCTGATGGTAAGCAGTGATGCGATCGTAGATGGTAAAGCGCGCTAGTTTATTAAGAACCCATTCACTCAGAAAAACTGAGCGAATAGGAAGGAAAACGGCAGTTGAGCGAGGTGATGAAATGTTAAACCCAACAACACGACCAACGACGCTGCGCCAAAGGGAGATTGATCTGAAGACCCTCCACGACCAAACTCCCAACACAACAACATTTGGCGCATCGTTCCCGGCACACATCACAACACAACTGCTCAGACCCGTCCTCCGTACGGCTTCACCAGACATCATGCCGGAACACGACAAATCGCTTGGCGGCAAGACTTTGTCTGGTGGGTGGTAACTTCTGCCGGCGGCCGATGTTATGGCCTACCACCGAGAAAAATTGACAGGAATCGTTTATTTTAACGAATTTCAATTAATTCTAGTCTAATGCTAGTTTAGTATTTTACCCGTCACATGTAATTATAATACTATTTAAAGTAAATTTAACCAAACTATCTACCGAGAAAAATTTATGATTTTGCTTTTAATTTTTCCTTGCTAGAAGTGGTATAAAACAATTTGTCGAATAAAATATATCTGACTGTGGTAAAGTGAGTGAAGTCTGCCATAAGTGATCTTGTTCTTGCTCCAAGATCGGGTCAAGTATATGCGAAAGTTCTCACCAATGTTATTATATTTCGGAACGAAGATGTTTTAGCTCATGGAAGGTATTGGCCTTTTTATTTACACTGCACTTGACTGTATCGTTCCCAAATATTGGCTTATATTATTTGGAAAGTCTTATGATAGATTTTCTGAATTGCTTCTTGAAGTTATGAGGAACGTAGGGCAAGTCATCCAAGAGCCAACTTTCTGAAAAACCCGATAGATATGATTACATATATAAGTATAGCAGCATAGCATCAAATCATCAAATAATCATATCATACCATATATCATTAAATCATCATATCATGATATCATCATATAATATTACCATATTATCATATACGATATATCATTATATCAACATATAATCAAATCATCATAACATCATATATCATATTATCATGGCATGATAATTATCATCATATCATCATACCATCGTATCATTAAATCATCACATCATCATTGTTTCATAGCATCATTCATATCATCATATCATGATATCATCATACCATGGTATCATCAAATCATCAAATAATCACATCATGTCATATAATATATCACCATATCGTCAAATCATTATATCATCATATAATATCACCATATTATCATATACACTCATTTGCAAAAAAAAACCGGCGGTTTCGATTTTCATTCATTTTTAAAAAGATACAATACAAAACAGGTTTCAATTGTTACTACTACTGTTCTAGCCGGTATTAAAAATGCCGTGGTGTTTAAAAAAGTACGTTCTAAATTCAAATTTTTATTTGATGCTCATTTTTACAGAAACCCCTTTGTACAGCCATCTCAATGTCGCAACAAAGATATTTTGAAGATGATCCTAATTTTAGCTATGTTAGGGACAGATAGATGGCACTTTTATTTGTGTTGTAAAATTAGATGTGAGTTTAAGAAAATAAGGTTCAATTTAGTATTCAGGGATGGTAGAACAAACATTGGATTTAGAACCCTATGTTTCATTTTTCATATCAGAGCTTGAGACGTAGGAACCCGTAGTGTAATGTGACCCTCGCTAAGCCCGAGGATTCACGTGATCTACATCATCAGCAGCAGTTCATTCTACCAGCTCGCAACGTGAGCGAGCACCACCCCTAAACCCTCACGAAGCCAGAGGGCTTAACAGCCTTTTTATCCTACATTACATACGCGATGTTCCAGAAATTAACATCGACTTCCATAACTTTTATTCAATTTTTGTCGATTAATTTCATATTTTTTAATGTCTTTGACTGTCAAAATTTTATTTATTGCTGTTTGGCTGTACCAAAAATGGTAGATAAAGTGGTAAAAGCTACCAAAATATTGCGCTGCTTGAAGAGGCCTGCAGCCAATGCAGTCTAGGAGGCTAAATGTTAGTCGGTAGACGGCCCAGGCAGCGATATCAGGAGACTGATTCCGTCGAGAGAAGGCCTGGTTCTGGAAGAAAACCATGTACCCAACCACGGGATGATCGTTTTCTTGTGAGTCGCGCATTGAGAAATCTTCGTATGTGCATTTTAATAACAACTTCCAAGAAGTAAGAAATGTGCATATTAGTCTATGAACGGTCAGGAGGCTTCTCGTTGCCAATATACGCAGTCACTGCCTGGCTCGGGGCCCCAAATTACTCCGTGAGCACAGAGCTCACATTCGTAAGTTCGCTAGAAATTGTGAATCATGGACTCAAGAAGATTGGAATAGAATTTTGTTCTCTGATGAAACCTCTGATATCTGTGTTCGGTGAAGATTGACGTCGGCGAGTGCTAAGAAGACAAGGAGAACGCTTTCCAGAGGCATGTTTCGAAGAAATCACACCTTATGGTGGCGGGTCTGTTATGTTTTGGTGGGTTCAGGAATAAATTCAATGGATCGTACAGAGTTACTCTTCATTGAAAACGGTTCACTTACTGGGCATCGATACATAACGGAAATTCTAATTCCTCATGCACAACTCACATTGGCCGCTCCAGATGAAGACTCGATTTTTATGGACGACAATGCTCGCGCCCACCGATCTCGCAATTTTGAAGCGTATATGCAAGAGGTCGGCGATTCGTCGTATGGATTTACAACTCGAAGTCGCGACCTCAATCCATTGAGCATGTCTGGGACATTCTGATACGGCGTATGGGATCAGTACAACCGGCTCCGCAGACCACCAGAGAGCTGAAGAATGTGATTACTGCGGAGTGGGAACGTATTCCGCAAGCAAGTATCCGGGATGTACTCGCTAGCATGTTCAGACGAATTCAAGCTATGATTTCAGCTAGAGGGGGTCACAATCGATACTAAACATTTATCCGCTTTTACTTTATTAAAGAAAAATAATAAAAAAAAAACCTTTTTAATTTTAACTTCATGAACATATACACTACTAGCGAGGTTTAGCATTAATTCCCATAAATTGTGTCAACATTTTATGAAATACTGATGAAAACGATTATTTTCTTATAAATTTACCAAACTGTGAGAATAAAACTACCTATAATTATCAAACAAAGCTGCTATATTAATATTAACCTTTGAAATGGTTCATTGCTCAGGTGCCCGTTTTTTTTTTTTTTTACATGTAATAATAATAATAATATAGTAGTGATAGATCGATTAGTGCGCCTTGCAATGATTGTCGATGATACCATTCCACATGACGGGAATCTCGTGAAAGCTGAGAATAAAAAAAAAATTAAGTACCTTGACTTGACGCACGAGATTGTTGACATGTGGAATGTGAACTCGGCAGTCATTGTATCGATTGTCGTATCAGCCAATGGTTTGATAGCTAAGAGCCTCGACCAACATTTATTCAGGCTCTCGTTAGGCAGTTGGATCAAGGGCGAGATTCAAAAGGCAGTAGTCCTCGAAACGTCCCGCATCGTGAGGAGGTTCTTATCTCTGGAGCCCTAACCACCGGTAGCTTGGACATCGGTGGAACACTATTTTTTATATTTTTAAATGTTTTTATATAAATATTTAAAAATGTAAAACAACATGTATACGTATAGAAAAATAAAGGGAATAATAATAATAATATATATTTTTTTAAATGTTTTTTATGTATCTATATAAATATTTCAAAATGTAAATTATATGTAAGTAAAATAAATAAACGAAATAATAATAGTAATAACAGGAGTTATACCTAAATTTCTACACCACGGAATACAACTGTTAAGTTTACCAAAATATCTTTAGGTACATCAGTATGCAAAAAGCTGCCATTGTTAGGAAGTTTTGCAAGAAGAAATCTTCAACCAAGATTCCCCACCATGCACTTGGTTTAGGCCCGTCATTTCAGTGTAAAACCGAAATTCTTAAAATTTCGAGAAAGAGTTATCTTGCGTATAATAATAATATTTATTTACCAAAAAGTAATTATACAGATTAGACACAAATTATATTTAACCAAATGTATATAACCGAAAATTATAAACCCTGCCTCTTAAACTAGGGGATCTGTGTCTTAAGTGACATTGTTTGGCCAAACCGTTCGTTTAGTTGCTTTCAAGAGAAGGAACGCGTATTGATCTTTTTTTTATATAAATTATAAACCAGTGCTTGACCGCAACCCCGCCTGATGGTAAGCAGTGATGCGATCGTTGATGGTAAAACGCGCTAGTTTATTAAGAGCCTATTCACTCTAGCCTTGAAGACACTAAAATTGTAGTGTAACGGAAACACCGACGCTGGCAAATTATTCCAGTCCCTCGATGTACGCGGTATAAAGGAAGAAGCAAAATGCTTCGTCCGGATCGCAGTGGTGTCAACAACGTAAGGGTGGAAACTCGCCGTACGACGGGTCGTCCGATGATGGAACGGAGATGGGGGAATTAAATCATGCAATTCCCTTGCACACTCACCAGAATGCATCCTATAGAAGTGTAATTTAACATGTGCATTATGTATTAATGAGAAGGAGAGATTGCATTTTAATGTGTTTTGACTGAGTAGTATGTCCACCATGGATAGGTGCATGTGAACAAATCATCATATATCATATCATCATAGCATCATATCATCATATGAACATATCATCATATCATCGTATGAACTTATCATCATATCATAAAATCATACAATATTGCTGTTGCTTGTGCATACAACAAATATTTCTGTTTGTTACGATTTTTGTGAAGGTTTGTACTATCACGGACAGAAGTTCACTTTCACCTTAAAGACTACTATCGGCTGCGCTAAACCGGCCACGGCATAAAATAATCTACAGAACACAAAACAGTACTTTTTACATTTACTACTTTTTTGCGTGTATAGCATGTTGCTAGTGTTGCCATCTTGCAGTGACTTTTTCCGGAGTTTGATGACATGAGAGTATAATGTTCAAGCGCTCTCTTAGTTCAATAGTTACCGAACTTATTTCTTTTCGAATTCCGAAATTATTGTTTTATAATTTACGAAAAGTAATTTGTTGTTACTGGGGTTTGAACTCACAACTAATCATGGCTTATGAAATTGAAAAAGCCAACATCTATTAGCCATTAAGCCAACCGAAAATACTATCACTTAGTTAAATTTGTTGACGAGTTATAGCAATATTATTTTTTGTTTGTTTAGATAAGTCCGTTATTAAGATATACAACGGTGTATATTTAAAACACTCTGTAGGTTACTTTTGCACTGTGATTGTTATAATTTGTTTTTTTTTTTAGCTCGATAAGTCTCTCTCCATCCCCACATGTTTAAACATATTCTGCCTGACTCCGTATTTGAGAAAATATTTCTTTCAAACCAATGCGTGTTATATTTAAACCACAAATGCAACCTCCCTTCTTCGCAAGATTTAAAGGTTTATTTAACGGTAAGTATTGTCGTTTCGTTCCACTTCTCTCGACACTTTAAGTTACCTTCGTCCTCCAACCTCTTGATCCAATGGCTTTCAGTATTTCTCTAAAACAATAACAATTTTACTACACACTTGCAACAAACGATTGGTATGCTTCTTATCCAAATAATAATAAAAACAACTTACACAAAAGCCGGTTTCATATGATATTTGAGATACCTATATTGAGTTCATTCGTATACAGGGTCACAATATTTACCTTAGCTTCGGTACTAATATTAGCCTAATACTTATTGATATTACTTTTTAAATCAATATTTTACCAGCTTGTGTTATTACACAAACTCGTAACAAGATGGTCACCAACCAACAACAGCTAATATTATTTGAGATATACTTATTGCAACTAATAGGTAGTGGAAAATTTTATGTGAACTAGTGATTCACTTTGTTTTAAATCTACCCTCATGTTTTTATAATAATATAAAATATAAAGTATCATCGTAAAGTTGCGGATATTTTTACATAGTTTTGTTGTCAGCATTCACCAATAAACACTTTAAAAAAAATTGTAAGTTATTAGATTTAAACTCGAACTACCTTAAATGCTAATCACGGTGTAAACCACTTAGCCATCGAGACACTGTGACCGTTGAAATTAGTAGTACCTAACAATCATAAGCGGGCAGCAATTTGTCAAAGTGTGTGAGGGTATCAAACTTTATTATAGAAGAAGGTCGTAACTAGAACTAGTATTGCTCGGCCATAGTTTTGTGAGATTTTAACTCGACTTTTGGTCGTGATAGTACAGTAAACTTTTGTATTAGTCATTAGTTATCTATGAAATGTTTTATCTATCCAATTTCGCGTTTCATTAAATATTATTTGTTATCGTTACGTTTTGTTTATGTACTAAAATTATTTTGAGTCTTGACTTGCTAATAATATAAGCGTGTTGGTCAAAATGAATAGGGGCAAAACGAATTCCTATCCGTTTTGCCTTTTTAGCGATTTAATTGAAACTGTCGGGCATCTTCCCGCTACACACAACGTTTGTCTGGTCAGAGAATCAACCCTTTTCTATAAGAATCATGAAATCATAATTATAAAATCTTCCATTATATTTTGGGTTACTTTCTCGTTTTCTTCCGAAACACGATACGTTTTGAAATTGGTATTGCTTGGTACAACAAACACCCCTTTTACCGCACTTTGTATCTGCTTTAATTAAGGAAAGTTAAGATTGTCTTTCAGACCATAATTTCATTCTTATGTTTTCTCCAATTCCTAGTTTCCCAAACACCTATTCGTTACTTTCCCAAATAACTTTGAAAGTACTGAAAATTATTTTCAAAGAATCCTATCGAAATCAAATATAAGTTTAGCAACAAAAGATAAAGGGAAATTGTTTTGCAATTGGATCTGTTCAGAATTTCGAGTATCGAAATGCCTAACTTGGAAAATTTGAAACAAATGTCACTTTGCTTGGGTACTGCTTTGATTTTCCTTTTTGAAGATCCACCTTCAAGTTTGAAATTTCTTCAGATAGTAAATACTTAGTGAGATTTTAGGATGGAAACACGCATACAAAATAGTTTCGGCTGTGACAAAATATTATAAAGTGGTAACTGGATTGAATCGAAGAGTTTTGAAGGACTGCCGATTGTAATATTGACGTTCAAAAAGTGCTGATGCTCAGCCTAATTCGAATAAATGACTTTTGATTTTGATTTAGGTGAAGTGTGCCGAACGTACATAATAAGCACCCCCAATCACTGACCTGAAAACCATTGTAATGGTTTTCAGGCCAATTGTCGCATTAGACAGGAAAGAAAAGAGAAAAGGAGGGGGAAGACAAATAATTTATTAAAAGAACAAATAAAAAGTAAAGATAAAAATATAAATATGAATATGAATGCATGAGGTGGGTGAGGTGAGAGAAGATAAAATAAAGGTAAATCAAAAAGGCTACAGCAGGCCAGCATCGAGGAGTAGGAGCAGGAGCGTAGCATGAGATGTAGGAGCGACCCTGGCGGCGGAGGGCCGGCGGCAGCAACGGAGGAGTGACACCGGTAGTAAGAGCGGTGCTGGTGGTGAGGGCGTCACCGGCAGTAGGAGCTGTTCCGGCGGCAAAGGGTGGCGCTGGTGGTAGGAGCGTCAACGGCAGTAAAGTTCAGAGGAGGTTCCCCTCTCCGCGAGGGAGAGGGTACCAATAGATGGGCTATGGAGGAAATATATTACACAATTAATAATATTTCACAATTAATATAGATAGATAGTATAGTAGCCACACTGAAAACTCTCAAAAAACTCTCAAAAACTGACACTGTTCAGCGAGGGCTTCCGAAGAAACCTCGGAGAACAGCTTTTTCACGAAATTTAAATGTTTGAATAATTACACACATCAAAAGTGTCTAGGGATCAACATATATTTTTGCAATAACTTTTCTCCTGATTGATATTAATTAAAATTTTCTTTAAGGATTCATCAAATAAAGTGTTTTCGTTTGTCACAGTAACGATAAACCAAGTCACCTTTGCATTAATAAAGAAATTTGCCATTTTCCTAATAAAGGGATATTTGACATTTGAACCACTAACACAAAAGTTCGAAAAAAAGACTGAAATAACAGTTTACTCTAAAATTTTATTGGGTAACTTAAACAATTAATAATCCGTGTTTCTACCGCGAACACTAACAACACAAGAACATCGGTTTGGCATACTCAAAATGAGTTCATCCAAATCACGCTGTGGAATGGCCGCCCATGTTCGTTGCAAAAACAAAAAAAGGTCTTCTTGCGACTGGATACCCTCCATATTCGGTAGAGCTCTTCTCTGTAGCATATCCCATGCATGCTCAATCGGGTTCAAGTCTGGCGACTGAGCAGGCCAGGGCAGGACATTGATGTTAGCTGCGGCGAGAGTCTGTCTTACAACTCTTGCGGTGTGCGGTCGTGCATTATCATGCATTAACTGAAATAAGGGACCGATTTGCACTTGTAGAGGAACGATGACGTCTGATACAATCGTCTCAGCATAAATTTGAGCGTTGAGGTTGCCTCTGATCCAAATCAACTCAGTTCTTCCGCCGATCCAAATACCCGCCCATACCATGATGGTTCCACCACTATAAGGATGGACTTCCTGGCAGGATTTTAATCGCTGTTGGCATCCAGGGGTTCTCCAGTGTCGTATACGTCTTGTATCCGATCTCATACCAAAACGAGACTCATCAGAAAAGCACACGAAACGCCATTGTTCTTCTGCCCAATTTCTGTGTTCAAGAGCCCATTGATATCGAATCCTACGATTGTGCATTGCTATAGGTGGTACCCGTAGCGGTCTTCGGGAATGAAGGTTCACTTCATGCAAGCGGTTTCTGACTGTTTGGTCGCTAATTAAGTTCCCTGAAGAGTGATGAAGCCTCACGGCTAACATCATGGCGGTTATTGTTGGAGCTCTTCGAGTTAAGATTTGAATGTATCGGTCTTGTCTCCGTGTGGTGCAGCGATACCGTCCTCCATGGCGCTCAGCCACGGTACCAGTGCTTCGGTAACGTGTCCAAAGTCGACTGATAACACTCTGACTTGTATTCAGAGCTAAAGCCACAGTACGTTGCCGGGAACCAGCTTCTATCATTCCCACGGCTCTGAGCATTTCTTCCCTGCTTAAATGACGTCGCCGCTCCATAATAACGTTGGTTTTAATCAGTAGTAGGGAAACAGTAGCACTAATAATGTCTTCAATGCGTTGTATGTTTTTATAGGGAAAATATTGACAGCTGAGTTTTCATCTTTTACTCGAATTTGATTCACAGTTCCTGATTCAAATTATGAAATGCACCAAAAAGGATCCATATAAATTTATAAAATCATAAATTTATTACAAAGCCACATCTCAATCTCAAGAAATCCGCATATAAATGCTTGATCCCTAGACACTTTTGATGTGTGTATAAGCAATATGAAATAATTTAAAGGAGTTCGGATAACAAATCCGGTAGAAAAATAGCAGGCTGTCAATAATTTAGAAGAAAAGGTTGTCATAGAGACATAATCAACAGCGTTGTCAAAAACTGTCATAACAATGAAAATATTAATGTAATATGTAAATATATTAAATTATAGCGTTGTGTTGAGTAGGAAAATTAATACAGCATAGCATAGGTACAGCTTCTTAGGCTGAGATATCACCAAGTCGCTGAAACTGAGGCTTGAAGTTGAGCACCGTGTCTGTTGGCTGAATAACGAGTCTTGGTGTAAAATGTTATCAGAACAGCGCCTCATAATACTGTAATACGTATTATGACCTGCAGAAATGAATGATATAAATGTGTGAATATAAATACATAAGTGTAAGTATATGTAGTTAAATACATAACACTACACAATGCTGTTATTTTTCGTATCGTATGTTGGAAAAATTGAATTATATTACTCTTTGCAGTATAGGGCCTTAAAACAATAGTACATTATAATTGAATTTCATCTGCTCCTTAAAACTCCTTAAGTGGGGCAGAGGGCGTCCACAGTAATTCGCCCTCTGCGAACGGGATGGCGGGACATCCCGTTCCGTCTTGGGCTTGGCCTTTTATTTCGCTCCAGGTCTTCCCAATCTTCTTCGCTTCTGCGATTACCGTTCGCCACCAAGGCTGCATAGTGCGACTAAGTTTGCAATTCCTTGAAAACTGTATGTAAAAACAATTAGTTCTATTCATATTTGCTACATTTGATCCTAGTGTTGGAGACAATGGTTTCTACGATTTCCAATGACCATGGTACTCCGTTATATATATTTAATTCCATCAACGTATAAAACGTGCCATGTTCATTATTTCTCTGCAAAAAAAAATAATAATTAGACGTTCATCACCATCAACCTTCTTATCGTCCCACTGCTGGGCACAGGGCTCCTCTCATACAGAGAAGGATTGAGCGTAATCACCACGCTTGCTCAATGCGGGTTGGCGATTTCAGACTTAAAGTCCAGGTTTCCTCAAGATGTTTTCCTTCACCTTCAGTCATTGGTGTCCAAGATATACTTACAAAGTACTATAACTTTAGAAAAGTTGCATTGGTACTTGCCTGACCTGGAATCGAACTCGCGCACTCATACTTGAGAGGCTGGTGTTTTAACCACTGGGCCACCACGACTAATTATTCCAATTATATTACTATAAGGATATTACTTACACCTAATGTCTTTTTTTAAAACGAAATCAATTCCAATTACAATACAATTAATAATACAGCTGTACTAAAACATACACATTCCAGATTACGTGAAAGTTAACTTTTTAATGCGTATTAAAATTAATATACCAAAGTAGTAGTACTAGTATCATATCAGAAAGGGTAATTCTTTCTTCCTCTCTATATCAATTAAATTAAAAATTTAAACAATAAAATGCATAATGATAAAACAAAGAAATGTATACTAAAGATAAATTGTTAGTTCAGTGCTCTCAAATCATTTAATCCAACTAACTGGTGCAAAGGTGCTCACAACGCTTGCCGGACTGCCACGCTGGATGGCGATGACTAGCCGTTGCACCATGAACAATCCCGAGCGGGAGTTATCCGGTTTGTCAAGGAGTATGTGTCCCATCTCACAAATGAGCTTCTTGGCCTCAGTAGCCCAACTACCCAGAATCTGTAGAGATTCTGGCTTATTGTCGTGGGACAATAAGCACAAAATGTTACTGGTCCACCAACTATCTTATTTATGTCATTTTACAGACATTATAATACCGGAAATGTATCAATCAATCTATTGTGTGTTGCTGCAATCACTGCTTCCGTCTGATAAAAACGGTTTACCTGATTAACAGTGTAAAATCCCGTCAAACATTGGTACAAAAAACAAAAGAACATAAAAATACAGCAGAAACAAAACAACATCAGCAAATTCCATTTAATTAACATTGTTTTCTTGAGTAAATGAAAAACGTAAGAATCGTGTGCAATCTTATCTTTTCTGAATATTTAAGAAGGTTTTAAAAGGGTCGAGAATTCCCTTAAAACGGGTAACATACCTATATAAAAAGAAAACAATACAAAATCTAATTAATTGATATAAACTTGTGTTGAGAAAATGTTAATTAGGTTAAAAGGGGTTTAATAAAACTCAAGCCTTTTTTTGTAATACAGAGTGCATAGAAGATTCTGAACACAGCGTTTCCTCATATTTCGTCTCGATTTCTACTCGAACGTAAGTTCACCTGTCTTATCATGTTAATTCCTACCATTAATTTCTACCTCCACGAAACAAACAAATTATAGTCCAATTTGAGGGTCACAGTCTAATTGATTCTTGTACTATATGATTATCAAAATGTCGTAAGAACATTGAAATGTCCTAATTAATGTTAACCTTAAATCTAAAAAATGGATTGTTAAAAATGGTTCTCTGCTTACTCCGCGTGTATTATTAGTTCGGGGTAAATATAGAGACGCCATTTAATTTAATAAACCGTCTAGAGAGTTGAAATCCCCTAACAATTTTACGGAACTAATGGTAGGAGGTAGAATCTGATTTCTTTATTAAATCCAAAAGAGTAAATATACCTGATAGGTATGCAGGATTGGAAGGGTCACAGCGAAATAAGATTACACGTAATGAAGGAAATAGAAAATAAACATCGAAATCCTGGCATTGATAATTTGATTTACGAATACAACACTATCTAAGCCAGATTTCAGATTTTTTGTATAATTGTATTTTGGTAAAAATTCACGATACATTCTGGTCTACAAGAAATTTCTGAATTTGGTTACATGTCTAGTAAATTTGCTACAATTAATTATTTGTGTATTTTAAAGCATTGATATAATACGATAGAATAAACATTTTACATATATTTGATACTAAATGTAATAAAAACTTTGAAATAAAAAATGATATACTTAGTAACCTACCTCTCAACTTTAATTGACAAGCGGATTGATTGCCTTGTTTGAACAGCCTAAATATCTATTAGTATCTCAGCAACAAATACACGAGTAGGTATATAGGTCTGCCTGGAATATATCAACATATGTATGTCAGTTACTAGATGTTAATCGACATTGAACACCGATACATTCTCATTATGACAACCTGCTTTATAATTCCATCATTAATTTCAGTATCCATCCATCGATGTTACACAAAGGATTACTATTAAATCAAGATCGAACTTGCTGCCGAAAATTTTGTAAAAAAAACATTGGCTTTCTGAAATTGTCTTTCGCGAAATTAAGCCTTTTGTTTATTTTGCCGAACGCTATAATGAAGTATGAAAAATTAATCCCTTGTCCACCGTTATTATAGCAAAAATATTCATGAAGTTATTTGGATTGAGTTGGTTTGTTTGATTAAGTTTTTTGGTAAGTGATGTTTGGAGCTATAGCAATAAAAAAGTTATAGGATCTGGATACGAAGGGACAATTACCTTAATTCATTTATTAGTTATCTTTGTATTTCCACATTTTTAATAAACCTAAGTATATTTTCTTAAATTTAATTTTTTTCTTCTGTATAACCTGCCGCAGTGTATTTATGTGGTCTACTGTGCTGAAGCCCTTTCGGAAATCGGCTTGTTCGGGAGGCTGGAAGTCGTCAAACCTGCAGGCGAGACGATTCGTGAGGATTCTCGAAAACAACTTATAGACATGACTCAGAAGTGAGATGGGTCTGTAGTTTTTCAAAAGGGTGTTGTCACCCTTTTTGAATAAGAGTACCACCACACTCCTGTGCCATGCCTATGGCGCTTTTCCCTTGACTATGACGGAAGACCGAGGAGTATAACCTTCCCCTTTGCTTAGCGTTTGTGGACTACGAAAAAGTCTTTGATTCTATCGAGACCTGGGCTGTACTGCAGTCTCTCCAGCGGTGCCTCGAAACCAATACCTCTGCAGCGTGGTGTCAGACATGGAGATGTTATATCTCCGAAACTGTTCACCGCTGCATTGGAGGATGTCTTCAAGGTTCTGGACTGGAAAGCACTGGGCATCAACATCAATGGCGAGTATATTATACGCCTTCGGTTTGCTGATGATATCGTAGTCATGGCAGAGACCGCGTAGGACCTGAGTACAATGCTCGAAGACCTCAGTAGAGCCTCCGAGCGAATCGGTCTTTAAATGAACATGGACAAGACGAAAGTCATGTCTAATACCCAAGGTGGACCGACTCCTATAAAGATTGGATACTCTGGGATAAACTATCCAGTTAGGAAGGTCCAACTTCGAGAAAGAGGTCAATCATCGAATCCTACTCGGCTGCTTTCGGGAAGCTACGTAGAATCTTCTCGTCCGAAATACCGCAGTGTCTCAAGACAAAAGTCTTCGATCAGTGTGTGTTGCCAGTGATGACTTATGGAACTGAGACGTGGTCGCTAAAATGGGCCTTATAAGAAGGCTCAAAGTCACTCAAAGGGCAATGGAGGAGGCTATGCTTGGGGTTTCACTGCGCGATCAAATCAGGAATGAGGAGATCCGCAGAAGAACGAGAGTAACCGATATAGCCCGAAGAATTGCAACACCGAAGTGGCAGTGGGCTGGGCACATTGCCCGTAGGACCGATGCCCGATGGGGCCGACGGGTTCTCGAGGGGCGATTACGCACCGTAAGACGCAACGTGGGTAGGCCCCCGACAAGGTGAACCAACGACCTAGTGAAGGTCGCGGGAAACCGCTGGATGCGGGAGGCGCATAACCGGTCGTCGTGGAGAACCTTGGGGGTAGCCTATGTCCAGCAGTGGACGTCTTTCGGCTAAAATGATGATAATGATAATAATTTTTACTGTGCTAATGGAATACATAGTTACGTAAATAATGACATGAGGTTAGGGAGGCCAGTCTAAAGTACTTAAATGAATGTACTTACCATATCCCACGTGCCGCAAGTGTAACTATGTGACTAGACTTGAAACATCTTATGGGTAGCGTAGAGTAAAGGTGAGTAATTTGAAATTATTACTTATGCCAAATTTGAACAACCCCCATACATTATCCGACTGGTTATCAATTACTCATTATCAGTCAAAAAACTTTCTTAGAAAACCAATTAAAAATTTAGCTAGCAATTTACTGTAAACGGTCAAATATATAACTGGAAAAGCTAGTAAAAATATTACAAAAAATTAAATTTGCAAAAAAAACAGAAATGAAATATTTTACCTTCAGATATTTTTAGAAAAATAGGTACGCCTACTCCACGCAGTATTTTGTTTCTTTTTACCTGTTTCATTATTGTTATCGTGAAGTGAAAGCAAAACACAGACTGTATTGATTATATTCTCTTGAAAAAGGTTTCTGTTGTTGCCTCCGGGATAAAAGTGGAAACTGTAAATGATTTGAACACTGCTGAACCTTCGAATCAAATACCTCTTTATTTTACACGGTAAGATTATTTAGGATATACCGACTGAAAAAAAGATGGAGAAAATTAACCCCATGGACTAGAAACATACGTATGGTGCACTTAATTTTAATAAGTTCTTATATAGTAAAACGTTATGAATAACTTTTTATGCCTTATAGCAGCAGTAAAGATATTATCATGTATGTTTTTCCGTTTGATTTTGCTCGAAAATACCTTTTAAGGTTGCCATTTGAATAAATATCAGAATAAGGAAAATATTTTTCAATGTTATCTTTGATAGAAGTTGTAGTCATCATTGAAATCTACAATTGATATAGATATTATTGCAGTTACGAATAGAGTTATTTCAAAATGGTTGTTTGTATACAATATGTAAAGAAAACCCTGTCCTATCCGTGAAGGTATTGTTAGGTATCGATAACTGATTCTAGTAATGGCTACAAAGACAGGCTAACCTTAAAAAGATCCCATTAAAAAAATAAATATTATTTCGCAAAAGAGGTAACTTAATACGTGTGCGCTAAGCAATACATGCGCCGGCGAAGGGGGGCAGGGCACGCGGCACGTGATCGCATCGCTCATAACAATACCGTCGATTAAGGTTTTCTTATTTTTTTTTAAACACCAAATTTTGAGGAAGTAACAATTCATACGTGAAAAAAATATTTTGTTTGGTCATTCAAACATTATGTAAAATTTTATATTTTATTTGGTTATGTGTTTACCTAACCTTAATTGTCCTTATGGGTCGGACGGGGTTTTCTTTACCTACATATTGAATGTGAATTTAAATGTTTGTAAAAACGTACCTACGATACAGGAGAAATTAGTGGTGTGAAGCAACATTTATATTAAAAAAAAAAAAAAACATTTTCTCTTTTTGACGTTTAGAAGGTTTTTTTTACGGTATATACGTTTGAAATTGAACTGTGTTTGTTATCGTAACGTAAACGTTTGGATTCTTTAGTATCATCGTTTCATGCGAGTAATCCACTAACTGTGCAATACGAAAACTGTAACTGTAATACCTATATACTTGCCACTAGAGTGCACGCGCCATTAAGTATATACTCGTTGAGCGCATGCGTGAACTAAAGGTGTAGTACAGTTATGGGTCAAATATTTTTCGAAATAAGGCAAACAATTAATAAAACACGGAATGTAAAGATATCCATTTTTCTCAAAATGGCTCATAACATTAACAAATCTAGCATCTGAATATATTTTAATCTAATTAAATCAAAGTATCGGTTAGTAAATCAGTATATTGCCATATATTCAGGAAACAAGACTGCTTGATGTTGACTACAAATACGTTTCAAACATTTGCTGCTTTGGTCGAAGTCGCGTTCCTTGGATTCTTATAAGAAATAAGATTCGCCATCTTATTTCGTATAATAATCCAAGCAATGCTTTAGCTCAATATGTCGTCATCTTGATTACCCTCCAGCATCTTTGTATTTGATCACACAATCAGTTCCGAGTTACCCTTCATCTAAAAAGTAACAGCAAAACAAAAACACTTGAAAATTAATTAACAGCAGTAATCCCAAAACCAATGTATCATATTTACCTGAATTTTCCCACTTGGATACTAAATACTTAATTGCCTCCAGCACTCGCGCGGTCTACAAACGTAGCCCATCAACTTCGACAATTTTCCCAGTTGTCAATGAAGCCGCAGAATCGGCATTGACAGGAGCAGGGGGGGAATGTTTGAGAAAAGACTATTGCGCTTTAGAGCGGCCAGTTAAAATTATTTACCTACGATAATATTACACGCTGGGTAACATACGTAGCCCGCGCGTGCACTCTTGTGTTAAGGGAAATGAAAGTACAAGCAAATGAAATGAAATCACAACGGGAGAACGCTTCAGGCTGCATGTGATATCTCATCACCACCCCCGATGGGACTGTTCTTTTAAAGAAGGGGTTAAATTTTGAGATAAGTTCTTATATAATACGTAATTAATACCTCTCGAAAAATATTATAATAATAGGTATTATAATACTTTTCAAAAGGTATTAATTACTATTTTAACTAAAATGCTTCTTAATACACGCCAAGCACAGAAATATACATATAAATCAATATTATTATAAAAAAAAAATTGTAAAACAAAATAAGCGTCATATTTTTAAACTCGAAACCTTTTTGCTACTGTTCCCACCTTGCCAAAGAGGTCTAGTCGAAGCTTCTAGATTCTAGAAACTTCGACTAAACCTCTTTGTACATTACAATACTTAGTACTTTACTTTGTAATTTACAATTTAAGTTCTATAGTCTAGAAGCCTCCTTTTAAAATATTTGACGCGCGCCCTCTTTTGTTTTTGTAGGGTCGTCTGATGTTCGTCAATAGGGCTGCGCACCAAAAACGTATTAATTTTTAGCTTCGCCAGAAACGGTCAAACCAAAAAAATGTTGGCGCGGCAGTCAAATAATATGAGCTGTAACACGCCAACTGAAATGCGGGTAGGTGGTATACTAAAGAAAATAGCTGCAATAATTACACTGCGATAGACAAGTGCTTGAGCATACCTTTGAAGGCGTTCAGTTGGTCTTTTTTCTGGCCAGGTTCCTCTTTATCTTCAGCACCTCAGGTCTATGGTACTGTCTTCTAAATGAACTGTATCTAGCGGTTGAATACAACGTTCACAAGTTCCTGTACCCTGGACCAGCGGAGACCAGGGAGAGCACAAGAACTCCAGAAAGCTACAGAAAGTGTAGGCAGAAAAGGGTCAGTATTTGATCTCAGCGGTTTATCAATGCGCAAATGTTTAAATAAACGGTTATATTGTTATGACTTCCTAACACATACTAAACAGCTGCTTGAAAATACTTAAATTTTTAATCTCCATCAACTATATAATTACAATACTTGCATAAAAAGTTTTGAGATAGCACCACACAAACGAAAAGACGTTCACATTATATGTGTATATCTTTTTTGTAATTGAATATGATATATTCATCCTAAGAAATAGAAACGAAGTAGTTCTGCGTTTTCGTAGAACAGTAAAATATGGTGAAAAGAACTTTTTATAAGAATTGGTCCAATTATATAACAAATTGCCAAATAAAACCAAGGAGTGCAAAAGTATGATTTTTTTTTATGTAGCCGTCTCTTTCTTCTTGCGTAGCAAGAATCATTTTTTACTGTTTATATTTCCGCCAATTCTATTTTTTCCGCGCTTCATTTTTTGCGGCATTGGCCTTGTCGTTTCTTTTCTGAGTCGCTCTTTTCCCACGTCTTATTCTATTCTTTTCTTAGTTATTCTTTTTGTCTTTTAAAATCATATTTACAGTTCCTTATATATGCTAATCTTTTTCTACTTAAATATATCTTACTTCTTACTTCTACATGTTCATTCTCTTAGATTCTTGCCGATGGCACAGTGCTCGGCTGTGCTGCCCTTGTCCTATTGTGCTCTATGCTTATTTTAGCAACTTTGAGGCAAAACCGCTCCAGATATGGCCTGGAGTGTTTATCTGACATGATTTCAGCGATGGATGTTTCTGTCAACTTTTTACCAGTACTTACTTCCAGGTCGTATCTGTCGCGGTTGTGGCTCGGGCATTCCAGCAACAAATGTTGGACTGTCTCCGTGGCCTGTGTGTCACACACACAGGCTGGACTACTTTTCAATTTAAACTTGTGCAGGTACGCGGCGAAGCCGCCGTGACCAGTCAAGATTTGCGCCCAGATAGACGTCCTGTCGAGGCACTTCAGGACCCTGCGCGCGCGCATCACATCGGGGAAGAACATCCGCGTAACCCCAGCCGTGGCCCCGCCGGTGTACCTCCCGTTCCAGACAGCTACTGTGCCCTCCCTCAAACGTCGCTTGACGTATGAGACTGGACACCTGTCATACGCCGGGGCGACCCTGGACTGGCCCGCCGCCTGCTTAGCCAGTTCGTCGGCGCGCTCATTGCCGGGGATCCCGACATGAGCTTTCACCCAAAAGAACCGGAGCATTTTACCATTCCCTCTTGCTTCCTGATATTCTTACGAATATGGGTAGCAAGAGGATGGTGCGTTTCCGGGTTTCGGATCAAGTCGAGCGAGGATCGAGAGTCGCTGAGTACCGCCGCGCAGTCGAAGCCTCTCAGGACAACCAGGTCCGTAGCCCTGGCTATCGCGAGCAGCTCTGCCTGAAAGACGGACCTCATTCGCTTGGTCCGAATCTCGGACCCATCCCGCCAGTATGAATATGCTGCGCCAACCCCTTCATTCGATTTACTACCGTCTGTGTAAATCAGATGAGCCCCCAGCTGTAGCTGAGCCACAGTTTCGGGGAGCATATTCTCCAGACACTGGTAATCAACATCTGGCTCACTGGCGGAGTGAGGAGCCTCCGTAAAGGCCCTACGCTCCTCCAGTTCGCGGGATTCTAGCTCTTCAATCGGACGTCCCCGTTTGCACTCAAACAGCCGGGCGACCTCCAACACCCGAAGATCGAGCGGGAGGAGACCCGACAGCGTGAGCGCTGCATTGAGCGACACCGTAAAGTATGAATATTTATGAAAGAAAACTAATGGGCTATATTATGGTGAATGTAAGTTAAATATTTGTAAATGCCCTGACAACACAATATGAAATACTACGTAAAGTAATAAAGTATGAAATGCAATTACTACTTCTGAATCAAGAAAACCATAAACATATTGTATTTAAATATAATATAGGTGTAGTTATCATTGTATTTAAATATAATAATAACTACACCTAAGTAATACTTACAATATAAAACTACATAACACACACGTTATAAACAAAATTATACAATGAAAAACATAAACGATCACCGGTCTCTGAGACTATAGTTTGTTGCACACATAAGCACATCTACACTATAATTTAATTGTTGAAAATAAAGTAAATAATCAGTACATGAGAGGGTACCTTGATTTATAATTGGCAAGCCGTATTATCTTGATTTTAAATGGATTATGCAACTACCCACATTTTTGTTTTTGCTTTGTTATTGTTTTACCTGTTGTTATAACTGCATGCTTCGTCACTAAACGAGATAATTTGTACGTTAAATGTTAAATTTCGTGTAAATGAACTGTATTATGTTCTTTTTAGAAATAAAGATTCTTTGAACCTAATGTTAAAACTTCAACTTTAAAAATATGACTTCTTCTAAACTACAGTGTCTGAACTTAGTAGTGGATGCTGTTCGTACAAGTATAAAAACTAAAAAAAAAAACTAATAATTATCTGCTTTCACTATCAGAACTGAATGCCGGAGGGCATATTTAGTTAAGGTAAGTTTAACTTACGAGCACAAAGAACCAAATTTATATATCTTTTCTTTAGTCTGATTTATAAGTAAAAGGTTCTTTGAAACCGGTAGCCTAGGGATATGTTCTCATTTGCGAAAAATTTGGTCTGGTCCAAACAACTTGAATTGGTCTTGCCAAAAATCTTTAGTTTTGACAATGTATATTTTAATTCTGTTTATATCAAGAGACTAATGTCATATTAGAATATTTTTTCCAAATAAATAAAATGATTATATCAAAATTTCTTTGTTAATACCTTTAGGCAGAAGCCTGGGAAAAAAAAGTAAAGCAGCCGTAGATATCAACTAAGATGAATATTCTTGAATGCTTCCTTTTTTCATAAATATAAACTAGTGCTTGACTGCAAACCCGCCTGATGGTAAGCAGTGATGCAATCTTTGATAGTAAAGCGCGCTAGTTTATTAAGCCTATTCACTCAAAAAACTGAGTGAGTAGAAAGGAAGACGGCAGTTGAGCGAGGCGATGCAATGTTAAACCCAATAACACGACCAACGATACCACACTCCCAAAACTACAACCAAACTCCCGACACGACAAGATTTGGCGCATCGTACCCGGCACACACCGCAGCCCAACTGCTCAGACCCGTCCACCGTATGGCTTCACCAGATTACTTCACTAGTTAATTTACTACAAGAAAAGTACACAAACAAAAATCCTGAAATCATTATTATGCATTTATTACCAATGTACCAATCTACACCATTGTATAGATGTCGTAATGACAACACATACACAATATTACACACATATTTATATTTCGTTTTGCTCACGCAAAATCAATGATTTTTCACCATCTAACAAAAGTGCTCAAGAAGTTTGCGGTCCCTAAAAATTTTTTCGCTTCAAAATACATACAGAGTGGTGCTGGCAATACGACAATAAATGAAAACACGAACAATACTGATTCATAGGTATAATCCTAAACCTAACTAAATCGCATAAAATTGCAAACGGAATAAAACATCCTTTTAAAATATTGGTTCACTGACCTCCGATCGGCGACAGCGCGATCCTGTATCGACTTGCTTTTTTCGCGACATTATTATTAATGATAGGTAGCGCAGGATGCGGCGGTCATTAACCCATAAGCGCTTCCTTATCAACATGTACATCATGTAGAAAACTTTTTTCTACAAAAAAAAAAAACAACCGACTTCCAAAAAACACTACAAAGTGAAAAATAACTAATTTGGAAGTCGGTGTCTTTGGTTTTTGTATATTAGTTTTTGACACCGACTTCCGAAATTAGATATTTTTCACTTTGTAGTGTTTTTTGAAAGTATATTGTTTTTTTTGTAAAAAAAAGTTTTTATTTTACACTTTTTAGTTGTGAAAAGTACTGTTCCGCTGCATGCGGTTAGACTGGATGCTGACGCTAATATACTTAATGAAAAAACTTACAAACGCACTGGTTGCCCCTACGATTTTTGAAAGTTCCCCTTGATTTCTCTGGTCTTCCACCATCAAACCCTGATGTCCTTATCATGGGATCACCTTGGGAATGTCTTCTTTCCAACACAAAAAAGAGAAAAAGCGAAAGATATCAAAATCGGTTCATAAACGAAGAAGTTATCTACGAACAAACATAAAAAAAGCATATATACGGAGAATTGAGTAACCTCCCCCTTTTTGAAGTCGGTTATAATGTGAAAAAGGAAAAATAATATCCTGTGACTGTACTTTCTACACTAATGGACATATTTATAAGATTTTTATGGGTAGACTGAGAATGTGTTGAGTTACACGATGTTTAATTTATTGTCAGCATCACTCTGTATATTACTAGCGACCCGCCCCGGCTTCGCACGGGTACAATGCTGATACTAAATACACTACAGAAAAATTGTAAACAGCTTCTCACTTTTTATAGGAAGAATTCTTATCTAATCACAATAACAAACCAGCACTTATGAAGTGAATAAAATATAAATTATCGAAAGTTCGTCTAGTCAGTACTAACTAACTATCTTCGTTTTGATTGGTATTCCTCGTTAGTAGTGTCGAGACCAGTCAGCGTAAAAGCAATTAGTAGAGAAAACAGTTTTTCCCGTATCGTGTATGTGGCGAGAACGTTGTGAGAATATGAATTGTATAATGTTTCTAATTAATGTTGCACATGTTGAAACTGCAGCTGTAGATCAATACTTAAATCTCCTGTTGGGAATATTGTTACTGTCGAAGAGAAAGAGGAAGTCGGTTCTAAAATTTATCAAATAAAAGGTCAAATCAAATCAAGAGTCATTTATCCAAATTAGGCTGAGAATCAGCACTTTTTGAACGTCAATATTACATAACACAGTCCCCCAAAACGTGATTTCGCTGGGATGAAGTGGCGGAAGAAACTCCCCAACAGCACAGCTGTCTGTTCATTTAAAAAAAACACATGACTTTATACAATCTATGTATAGTGATGAACACAAGAAAATACAACAACAATGAAATTATTGAAAATATGCCAGCTACCACGCCGAAATACCAGCAAAGCAAAACAATATTTATATATTTAAATGAAAATGTAAATAACTAAAAACGTATTACTTTAATAAAAGCCCCAGGCATAAAGGGCGTGACAGCTTACATATTTATGTATTGTAAAAAAAGTGAATTATAAGAACACAAACATGAGTCCTGAGTGAATCAGAGCGACCAGCTATTCATATCATTTAAATAATCATTTACAGAATAATATGCCTTTGATCATGTAATAAACATCACAATATCATCATCATTGTCATTTTAGCAGAAATGTTTCCACTGCTAGACATATACCTACCCAGCATCTTCATTTCGACCAGTTCTGTGCTTCCAACAGGTATCTGCGCCCTTCACTATGTCGTCGGTGACCTTATGGGAGGCCATCCAACGCTGCGTCTTCTTGTACGCGGTCGCCAGTCCAGAGCCTTTCGGCGTCAATGGCCACCTCTTCTGCGAGCATCGTGCCTTGCCCACTGCTCACACAATCTTGGCGATACTTCGGTACACGAGTATAGTATATTCAGCAATATTCCAGTTTAATTCAAAATGTATTTAAACATAAACATTATTCGTATTATGAATTGTTATTCATGGTAGAACATTTTCCATTGATTAAAACGCGTCTTCCATTATTAAGCACAAGATTTGTCTACACGTCCTGCTTTATACAATGTTCCTACTAAATTCATGATTACAAGTTGTTTGTCGATACCCCTATCATCCTGTGTAAATAAGGATACTAAACGAGTTATTGAGATTCATAAAACGGTAACAACGGTATTTCCTTGCCTCTAACGCTAATTGAGCCATATAGCCATATCTGAACAATATCTTTAAGTTATAGTATATAATACAGTTATTCTTATAGTAATCAAAGTGTTGATTGTCAAACGTTCGATATATCGAAGTTTCATAACTTAAGAAGGGACTCTTGAGGCACTTTCTATATAAAAACGTATTCTGCTGTTTTCTTGGTGGATAACACCTTTAGAGCATTTTTTTTTTAATTTTACACCTTGATTATACGTTCCCATCATTTGATTTTTTCCAAAACTTATATTTTTTTTTTTTTAATAATTAAAAACTAGCGCTCGACCGCAATCCCACCTAATGGTAAGCAGTGATGCGATCATTGATGGTAAAGCGCGCTAGTTTACTCAGAAAAACTGAGCGAATAGGAAGGAAAACGGCAGGTGAGCGAGGTGATGCAATGTTAAACCCAACAACACGACCAACGATGGTGCGCCAAAGGGAGATTGATCTGAAGACCCTCCACGACCAAACCCTTTCACACCTTACGGGGAGACGTTGAAAGCGGCGCGACGGCAATAGTTTCTCCAAGTACCTATTTTTAAAATTCCTCGGCACTAGAGTCACCTCTTAATTCCGCTATCTCCGTTCCATCATAGGACGACCCGTCGTATAATGGCGAGTATCCACCCTTACGTTGTTGAGACTACTACAATCCGGACGAAGCGTTACGCCTCGTCTATCATACCGCTTACATCAATAGACTGGAACAATTTGCCTGCGGCGGTTTTTCCGTTTGACTATAACTTGAATGTCTTAGAGAAAAGACTAGAGTGAATAGCCTCTCAGTAAACTAGTGCGCTTTACCATCAACAATTACAGTACTGCTTACCAACAGGCGGAATCGCGGTCAAATACTAGTTTATAATGTTTAAGAAATATTCAAATGAAAGATCGTTACAAAATTTTCAATAAAAACACTAAATATTCGAAGTCATCATCATCAACGACCTTTAACCGTCCCACTGCTGGGCACAGGTCTCCTCTCGTACAGAGAAGGATTGAGCGTAATCACCACGCTTGCTCAATGTGGGTTGGCGAATTCAGACTTATAAAGTCCAGGTTTCCCCAAGATGTTTTCCTTCACCTTCAGCCATTGGTGTCCAAGATATACTTAGAAAATACATACAGGGTGTGTCTGATATCGTAACACAAACTTCGCGAAAAGGTTAGACCGCATGCCACTAATAAAATTATGATAGTCATTTGTGTCGTTAATGAACGGTTACAGAATTCAGTGTTTAAAAAAAAGTGTCGGCTCGGCCTTTGAACGTTGCAAGCATGCCACCGTGCGGGTTTGTAGGTATGACGTTGATCCCTGATGTGAACTCTATTAAATCAGCTGATAAGATAGTTTTTCAAGTTTATATTAATTAATTTTTACTTTAAAATCTTATTGGGTTATAAAAGTATAGCAATTATGAATGGTCTAAAGTTAAAAAAACTACATTTTTTTTTTTTAATCATGAAAAAGCCGACGTAAAATTCCACCACTGAGGGGTTTAGAATCATATACTGGATCCATGGCACCCGTTTGTGCGTCGATGTCAGATACACCATTTATAACTTTAGAAAAGTTACATTGGAACTTGTCTGAACTGGAATCGAACCCGCGCACTCATACTTGAGAGCCTGGTGTTTTAACCACTAGGCCACCACGACTTAATCGAAGTAACGTTAGAGAATTAGAAGTGTAGAAGGAGAAATTAGTTTTGATATTTCTAAAATCTGTATAAATAAATAATTTTGCTTCCGTTCAGCTGTCATAAAAATAATAAAATATATAAATTTTATTATTTTTATACTCTGAAACTGTAAAGACGATTCGAAACATTCCTCATTCCCAGTGTAGCCGCGGCATAACAGGCTATTCGCATCACGATCCCACCTTGAGTAAGTTTCGTCTTATTTATGAAAACTTTCCGAAAAAGTTCGGTTTTAGGCGTGAAAGTCCTAACTTCTTGAGACTGATTTATTGTGCTTAGAATAATTTCTGACAGCTCATTAAGATTCTCGACGTTTTCTTAACTTTTTATTAGAACATTTCCTTTCTATTTATTTATTTAACCATTCATGTATAAACATAATTATATGAAGAATTTTTAAGAAACAAAACAGAAAGATATATACGTACAAAGGTTATGTTTATTTCATAAAAAAATCTCTTCTAGCATTATATACCTACGACAGGACAATAGGTACGAGAGATGTAGATAGATATAGCTCTTTATTTTATTATATATTTTTCTATTTTATTTATACAAATAAATAAAGTGTTTTGTTCACGACACAGTCATCTATTGGCACTGTATTGGGTGTTTGAACGAAAAATATAAAAGAACTCCCTTTTTTGATTATGAAACGTTGTCATGGATGCGTTTACAAAGATTTAAAGCCGTATACACCAACAGCTTTACAACTTAATGGCTATGTTATCGTCAATACGCCTACAAAACATCCCAGCACAGGGACGTCGCTTCCTACTAAATAGTGCCCATTAACTGTTTAATCATCTTTCGCAAACTCATCGCTTATGAATACTTCCGTTATTTCACTACCATTAAAGTTATCTTCAACTCCTTTCAAGACACTTATTAATTTACGGAGTCGGAGAAAAACCAATTAACATCATCCGACAGCAATTTACAAAACTTATACTACATCAGTGCAGAAAATGACATGACTAAGAACGCGAGCGCAGTCCGATTAATTTACATCTCATTTGCAGAGCCTCCGTCGCTTGCGTCAAGCTGGGGCAAAATAGCAGCAAAATGAATGCACCCCACATTATGCGGTTTGTTTCCGACTGGTTTATTGCTACTTGCTTGCCAAGCAACGCTGCCAAGTCCCCAAAGTATAAGGGGTTGTATTAAATGTATTTGTACTTTATATGTTTATGCCTCATGTAAAGAACGAGGAAAAATTGTCATAAATAATCATGTCTACAGCCTTTATTTCCCTGGTGGTTTGTATAACCTGAAAAATAATTTTAGACACTTACATAAGTCCTACTAGTTCTTGGCTAAAAAAATATTATCGAGTTGCCTCCCGTGGGTGTTGTTGAAATGTGACTTAGAAAATATATCTAGGGTTCAGGCAGTTTTCGTATATAGTTTTCCTGGAGAATGGATAACTTTTATGCTTCTTTCAACTAACCTTTGGGGGCAGATTGATGCAGAGCATGTAACCGCAATCACGATCTCCAACGATGCTATAAATATATTCATTATATTAATTACCCAACAAATAACAGATAATGCTCATATACAACAGGATATTATTATATAACTAACTATTGATACTAGAGGAGTAATTCTACTAATTTTAAGAACTTTCACAGTGTCAATATTAATCTGTCAAAAAATATTACTAATTGTCACCACTACAATCCGCACTTAGCGTTTTGCCTCGACTTTTATACCGCGTACATCGAGGGACTGAAACAATTTGCCAGCGGCGGTGCCTCCGTCTGACTACAATTTAAGTGTCTTCAAGGCTAGAGTGAACAGGCACTTAATAAACTAGCGCGCTTTTATATCAATTTTTGCATCACTGCTTACCATCCTTTATTTGTTCTGGATGGGAAATCATCAAATGACGTCTCCCGCTCTGGGCGGACCGAAAGGGCCTGTCAGACTTTTACTGACTAAAACCCACCCGTGTTGTACTTGCCAGTGTTCCAGGGCCACGGATTTTTTTTAACCAACCCGCAACCTTAGCCCAGGAGGTCTTCGTGGACCCCTTCACGATGTGTTGACATCTCTCAGAGGCTCACGAGTAACACCCCCTGGTCGCCTATCGCCTACCGAAACAACCGTGTCCGGTGAGGACCTGCGTCAAGCGGAAGGTGAGGGCGCCGTGACGCCTCTCAAGCCACTCCTCAAAGCCGCCTCCAGATCCCATGGCGGCAATCCAGCAAGGAGACCGTTCGGTATCCCCGGACCAGCTGAACGGTAATGACCCACAAGGACGTAATCAGGCATCGGGCTGGTCGCTTTCTTAGCGACCGCGCCCACACCGGTGCCCCGTAAAGGGCCATGGACCGCAAGGCTGCCGCGTAGAGTTTCCAGCAGGAGGCGTTACGTAGACAGCTAAGGATATGTGCGTATGTCTATCATACAAATTCTATATTCACCAAAGAATGTCGCCTCGTTTTTACCAGGAACTACTTTGCAAGTATCCTTTTACTGATTATGTGTACATCACCGCCACAAAGGCATCCCAAATAAATTTCTCAATTTCAAATCATAAAAAACTTTTGAGACAAAGAGAAAGTTTTTGCATATTCTAAGTTGGAGACATGCAAAACATTGTCAATAAAACTTTAAATAGAAACAAGCTGATGTATTGTCAAAGTTATCAAAATAATGCAATATGTAAAAAAAAATTCACGTTTTTTTTTATAAATTATAAACTAGCGCTTGACCGCAATCCCGCCTGATGGTAAGCAGTGACGCAATCGTTGATGGTAAAGCGCACCAGTTTATTAAGAGCCTATTCACTCTTGCCTTGAAAATACTCAAATTGTAGTCCGACGGAAATACCGCCGCTGGCAAATTGTTTCAGTCCCTCGATGTAAGCGGTATAAAGGAGGAGGTGAAACACTTCATCCGGATCGTAGTGGTGTTAACAACGTAAGGGTGGAAACTTGCCGTATGACGGGTCGTCCGATGGTGGAACGGAGATGGGGGAATTAAATCATGCAATTCCTTCGCACACTTCCCAAAATGCAACCTATAGAACACCGAAAGGCTGGCTCCTCTACGCCTGTGCTCTAGGCTTTGGAGACCGTCTCGAGTTAAATCAGAGTCACCAATCCACTGAATCGAAAGTGGCCAGGTGACACTTAGCAGCACCAATCCAAATGTGGCGCGTTCCACAGATATTCCATTAGATCCTTGACTTGTTAGATTTGCGAGAAATTGGCTTTTCAATGTAGATTTTTTTTTTGTCATGTGATCAGATTTTCTCTCTATTGCGTTATTATTATAGTATATTTTAATTTTATTAGCTGTACTACAGTAAGTAAGTATTTTCTAACGGAGATAGCTGGCACCCACGTTTACATGCATGTATTTTATAAAAATATCTTCTATAAACCGACATCTCAGTTCAGTTTAACAGCAGCATAGAGATAAATTGAAATCGCGTACAGTAAAAACGGGTACTTCGTGACCAAAAGAACATCGTTTCGTAAAACCGTATCGTTTCATTTTATAACAGTGCGATGGAAACATTTCTTTGTTTAGGACATCCTTTTTATTACACCGTATTTCGTGTTATCAGTGCCGGTGGTACTTACTATTAGATTGTTCTATGAGATAGTTGAGTTAGTACCTAATTAAAGAGAGGAATCAGAGGATAAGTTATCTCTCTATGTGTCGAAGAAACCGGGTAAGTTAGTGAGCACAAACATGAAAAAGCCGAGTAGTGTCTTAGCAACGCTGGGAATTCTGTCAGTGAAACTTAATCTCGCAACTACGGTTTTGTAGGTTTATGCAGTTTCCTGCTTATAATTGTTGTTTGTAAGCGGATTTGCAAAACTGAAACTCACTCTGTAAACAACATTCTCTTTTCAGTCCTTACGAATAGTTAGCATTTATAAAAAGTATTTATTTCACAAAAAAAATCATGGCACTTGCACTGTATATATGAAAGTAATATTTACACTTCCTATACAATAGTAGTAGCTTATTGTTATTTAAAACGGTAATACTAATGAAGTTAATTTCACGTAGAGATTTAAAAAATATAGCAGGCAAACTTGTTTTATATACCAACATATAATGGAGCACACCGTAGGTAGACACCAGCGACATTGATTGCGACGTCAGGGAACGTATTTCCGCAGCTTTGGCAAAATGGCGTGAGGCGACGGGTGTCATTTGTGACCCCAAAGTTCTAGTTAAGCTTAAGGGACAGGTCTATAAAACCATCATTAGACCTGTTCTTCTGTATGGCAGTGAGGCGTGGCCTGTGCTTGAGCGACACAAGCAAGAGCTGCGTGTCACGGAGATGAATATGCTGCGGTGGATGTGTGGAGTTACGCGGAAAGATTGCATCAGGAACTAGACACGGAGACTGCCGCATCCGTGGCAGTCTCCATGTCCGTGACATAGCAGACAAACTGCAGGAGGGTCGCCTACGCTTATACGGCCACGTTTTACGCAAACCGGCCATGTTACGTGGGTAACAAATGTCTTGCCATGGCGCCTCCGGAAAAAGCGAGGTAGACCAAAGAAGTTGACATTGGCTTGACGTTGTAAGAAATGACATGCGTGCCAACAATCTCTTACACACGATGCTAAAGATCGCACGAAATGGAGGGGAATGTGCAGGAAAGTGGACCCGGGCTCCAACTCGAAAGCCGCAGATGCAACCGTGATAAATGCTAAGATGATGATGATAACCGTAGCATACTTCACCTCAGGAAACATTAAATACACAGGCATACCTCAGCTACTCCAATCGTTAGAAAACACATCACTTTCAGGATTGGTGGTCAAATGGGCAGTAAGCATAGGGATGCTTACTTCCAAACCACCGATCCTGAATGTGAAATAAAAGCATAATATGTAGCAACTCCATCAACATAAATCTTGCTTGAAACCGTACCAAACATTCCTATCAATTAGCGATTTAGGCGACAACTTCATCACTAACAAAAACAGAATTAAATTCAATGCAATCGCTGCACATGCAAATCCTATAGTGCAAACTAAAAACATGCAATTTTATACGGAAATCGCTGAATTCAACGCCAGTATTCCGGCGTTGACGTCGATAGAGTATTTATGGCTTAAAGCCGTTGCGATGCACTGAAACGATATATTTTAAATTATGGACCGTGTTTGAAAGTTGAATTTGCATGATCCGATATACGAGTACACATACAATGAAAAATGCCCAAGGTACAAAAATGTATATAAAACTATTGCATTGTGCCAAAGAGGTGACAGATAATAAAGAATCAGATAATAACTGGTGCTTTTTTAGTCTTAAATTTTATTTACTTAATAATAAACAAAAACATTTTTTTTATTCCTTATAAACTAGTACAACCGCAATCCCGCCAGATGGTAAGAAGTGATGCAATCGTTGATGGTAAAGCGTGCTAGTTTATTAAGAGCCTATTCACTCTAGCCTTGAAGACACTTAAATTGTAGCCCGACGGAAACACCGGAAAATTATTTCAGTCCCTCGATGTACGCGGTATAAAAGAGTAGGCGAAACGGTTCATCCGGATCGTAGTGGCGTCAACAACGTAAAGGTGGAAACTCGCCGTACGATGGGCCGTCCGATAGACCATCTTCCAAAATTCTTACGGACCCTTTACCTGTTGTATGCCTGCAGAAGCACAATGTTTTGCAATATGCATTACAGGTCTCTCGCTCGAACGCTCGGGGAATACGACCGTTGCCTAACAGTGACGAAGATTTCTATGCGGATCGCGGTCGTATTCCCCGAGCGTTCGGAAGAAGATATGTATATAGAGTGGTGCACTTAACCACTTTTTATGCTCTTAACAACTCTATATACATATCTTCTTCCGAACGCTCGGGGAATACGACCGTTGCCGAACAGTGACGAAGATTTCTATGCGCATTATCACTTTGGGAGACCTGTACATTGCGCACTACGGTAAACGAAAATTAATTAAATTGCTCACAATTTTTTGTTAAGATGCAGTAGTGCTCTTTCCCATTAACGATTACACCACTGCTTGCTATCAGGCAGGATCGCGGTCAAGTACTATAGAGTATATCATTTAGAAAAAGAAATACGCATGACTCCCATTGAGCAATTATTTTTGTACAATATTAGTGAAAGGTTTAGAGAAACAGAACGAGTACACGACGGCTTTGTAATGGGACATTTTACATACTGAATACTTACAGGGTGTTGAGTTTGAAAAGTTTAAACATTCTAGATCTAGACTAATCTCATATACTGTCCGTGAAACTACCGCCAAGTGGATAAACATCTGTCGTCCTTGTCCGAAGTATTCGATAATGTTCACACCATCTAGACAAAATACTAATGAGAGAGCGGCCATTATTATTCCGATGATGTCAGTTTGAAAACCATTTAAATGCTGCAAAGTTTAAATCTATGCTAATGTTTTAACCTTGTAGGAAGTGAAAAGTTCCGATCTTATTTATTCCTAAGTCCGTTTTCACGGTCACTACTATAAGCTCTTTTATAATGGCGTTTTATTTATGACCAAGATCCGTTTAACTGAAGCAAATACATTGGTATTTTCTTCCAAACAAGAAAAACTTTGTGATTAATTTATTACTCAAAATGATTATAATATATTTTAATATAAATGTACAATTTGATATATTTGAAATATGTGATTGAAAATTACACTTATGTAGTTTAAAATAAGATTAAACTTACTAAAAACAACTAAACTCGATAAAATTGTTTGAAAATTATAAAATGATTCTAGTATTCATAGCTTATAGTGTCGTTGTTCAAAGATGTGCCCATTATTTTGGGAAGCCCATACTGTGGTTGTCATTTGAGACTTTTAATTATCACACAAGCATCAGTGTTCTGATTTTTTTTTTATTTTTTACTAAAAATTCCTGTATCACAAAAGCCAGAAATTAAAATAATAATACAAAAAAAGGCGTGTGGCACTCGGAGACTGCCGCGGTAAAGCTATTGCATAGCCTTTTTTTTATCAACTATAACTTGCAATTATAATTATTTATTTATTTTATTTATACAGTAATTTTTCCTTTGTTTTTTTTTTTTCTTTGATATCAGTTTTCTTTCTGTTTTGTAATTTATTTATTTTTTACCAGCAACGTCATCAAAAGAGTGCGAAAAATGGTGACGATTAAGCGACTAAACTATATTCAATGTTTTCTGTTCGACTTTGATAAAGAGATAGAAAGAAGCTAAGCAATAGCTTAAAAATGACGTCATATTCGTTATCACACCCATGTCAGAATGTCATGAAATATGATGTCGGCCATCTTGGATTTCAAAAATGAAATCATTTTCGTGATCAGCACCCTGAGTTTTGGCGGGAAAGTCAAGCTGAGTGTCACGCTCGTTTTTCATTGGACTTTTAAAATTATTTATAGTGTTGTAAATAAAAGTGCGTGATTTATGTAGTAAAAAGTGCATTTAGTAAATAGTTCATAAAGAACAGTGAAATATCGCTGCATAGTGGCCACATCATGACTTTGTCCCAAACCTCACTCGTAAGACGGGTCACGCGGCCATCTTTTTCGACATGAATAATTCATAACTACGTGGCATTGGCTAAATGCACAAACCGTGTGAAGCCAAAAAATAAAGAAATAAAGAAAAAACCCATGAAATCTACACACATCAAAAGTGTCTAGGGATCAACATATATTTTTGCAATAACTTTTCTCCTGATTGATATTAATTAAAATTTTCTTTAAGGATTCATCAAATAAAGTGTTTTCGTTTGTCACAGTAACGATAAACCAAGTCACCTTTGCATTAATAAAGAAATTTGCCATTTTCCTAATAAAGGGATATTTGACATTTGAACCACTAACACAAAAGTTCGAAAAAAAGACTGAAATAACAGTTTTCTCTAAAATTTTATTGGGTAACTTAAACAATTAATAATCCGTGTTTCTACCGCGAACACTAACAACACAAGAACATCGGTTTGGCATACTCAAAATGAGTTCATCCAAATCACGCTGTGGAATGGCCGCCCATGTTCGTTGCAACAACAAAAAAAGGTCTTCTTGCGACTGGATACCCTCCATATTCGGCAGAGCTCTTCTCTGTAGCATATCCCATGCATGCTCAATCGGGTTCAAGTCTGGCGACTGAGCAGGCCAGGGCAGGACATTGATGTTAGCTGCGGCGAGAGTCTGTCTTACAACTCTTGCGGTGTGCGGTCGTGCATTATCATGCATTAACCGAAATAAGGGACCGATTTGCACTTGTACAGGAACGATGACGTCTGATACAATCGTCTCAGCATAAATTTGAGCGTTGAGGTTGCCTCTGATCCAAATCAACTCAGTTCTTCCGCCGATCCAAATACCCGCCCATACCATGATGGTTCCACCACTATAAGGATGGACTTCCTGGCAGGATTTTAATCGCTGTTGGCGTCCAGGGGTTCTCCAGTGTCGTATACGTCTTGTATCCGGTCTCATACCAAAACGAGACTGATCAGAAAAGCACACGAAACGCCATTGTTCTTCTGCCCAATTTCTGTGTTCAAGAGCCCATTGATATCGAATCCTACGATTGTGCATTGCTATAGGTGGTACCCGTAGCGGTCTTCGGGAATGAAGGTTCACTTCATGCAAGCGGTTTCTGACTGTTTGGTCGCTAATTAAGTTCCCTGAAGAGTGATGAAGCCTCACGGCTAACATCATGGCGGTTATTGTTGGAGCTCTTCGAGTTAAGATTTGAATGTATCGGTCTTGTCTCCGTGTGGTACAGTAATACCGTCCTCCATGGCGCTCAGCCACGGTACCAGTGCTTCGGTAACGTGTCCAAAGTCGACTGATAACACTCTGACTTGTATTCAGAGCTAAAGCCACAGTACGTTGCCGGGAACCAGCTTCTATCATTCCCACGGCTCTGAGCATTTCTTCCCTGCTTAAATGACGTCGCCGCTCCATAATAACGTTGGTTTTAATCAGTAGTAGGGAAACAGTAGCACTAATAATGTCTTCAATGCGTTGTATGTTTTTATAGGGAAAATATTGACAGCTGATTTTCATCTTTTACTCGAATTTGATTCACAGTTCCTGATTCAAATTATGAAATGCACCAAAAAGGATCCATATAAATTTATAAAATCATAAATTTATTACAAAGCCACATCTCAATCTCAAGAAAACCGCATATAAATGCTTGATCCCTAGACACTTTTGATGTGTGTATTATATTATCACTCGAGTCAGTAAGCATGTAAAATGAGAAAACTGACATAGAACGATCCGTGTGAGAACTAAAAGATCACTATTACACAACAACACTGATACCTTTGAGAAAGCGGACTTCCTCTACAATAGGGCAATTCCTCCGTAAGGTCTGTCTATGCTATTACTTATAATCTCTGTCATTGTGTGCTGTTTCGGTGCAATCGCAAGACCGGCCGGGCACTGAGGGGCAGGCAAGACAGCTATAGTATCCTTATGACTCCACCAACTGGTATTTCGTTGACTCGGAAGCAGCGCACAGGGAGCACCACGAAATATACTCAAAGACTCCGAGGTTCTTTTTCAATATACCCCACTGTTTTGTCGTGGTGGCCTAGTGGTTAAAACACCAGCCTCTCAAGTATGAGTGCGCGGGTTCGATTCCAGGTCAGGCAAGTACCAATGTAACTTTTCTAAAGTTATATGTACTTTCTAAGTATATCTTGGACACCAATGACTAAAGGCGAAGGAAAACATCTTGAGGAAACCTGGGCTTTATAAGTCTGAAATCGCCAACCCGCATTGAGCAAGCGTGGTGATTACGCTCAATCCTTCTCTGTATGAGAGGAGATCTGTGCCCAGCAGTGGGACGATAAAAAGGTTGTTGATGATGAACGGCGTCGGTGTCGAATTATTTGTTATCAATTTATTATTTTCGAGCTGATCTTTAGTAACATAATCACTTCTGATTGCGTTAACATCTGACCGTAGATTTAATAAATCCTTCATCAACTTCTTTACGTACGTTCTACGTAGTCAAAGCAAACTGGTGGCAATTTGTGAAGGTCATATGCCACAAAAACTGGGATTGTTCGGGATCCGTGATTTTAAACACCGTAATCGTATATTTTAGGTCTTTCTGCTTTTTGTCCTTACGCCTCGATACATGTTTTTGTCTTGTCTTCGTAGAAACAAACAATAACTTTTTTGCCTCATCAATGTCTTCCTCAGAAAAAGCCGACGAGCATATTTTTATTAAACTTTCGTTGTTTCGTTTCGGAGATAACAATATTACAACTCGTACACTTAAATGTACTCGTATTAACATTGTTCACCGACATCTTTCTGTAAATTTTTTATTTAATAAAAACTTCAACTTCTACTCTTGATCTGGTCCCTGTGGATAGATACCACAATTTTGCCAATAACACGTGTAACAAATTATAGAAATTCTTTAAAAAAACATTTCACAATAATGGCAGATATCGCCAATAACAGTTGAAAAAACGGCCGCGTGAGCACTTTTTACTCTATAAAATCACGCGCTTTTATTTAGTAAACAACACTATAAATAATTTAAAAGTCCAATGAAAAATTACCGTGACATTCATCTTAGCTTTTCCGTTAAAAAAAAAGCTATTTTATAAAAACACTACTAAATTAATTTGAATAAAAGTACTTAATAATTAATTATATGAAAAGTTTTTAAGGTAGCCATGACAACGTCGATGACGTCTATGACATATCTCTATAGAAGACCTATTTCAGAGAGAAAATTAATCGCAAGTTTAGCACATCGCGACTATCAGTAACATGGCAAGTGTGTAGAACTGAGTTCGCGCCTTGCAATATGCATGCTCTTTTTGAAAATCTATAAATTGTTTTCAAAAGATGTAGTCGCACGCACACAAACATACCGTGCCGAAGACTGCCGAACTGAAACGACGTTAGACGATGTACGGCCTTCAAGCCACACCTCCGTGCCCGTCGGAGTGGGGAGCGTGAGGTTTTTTCGTTACGGAATTTCTGGATTCGGTCCCCGCGCTCAAGGCCCGCGATAGAAGCTATGCAATAGCTTAAAAATAATATCACGAAACATTGAAAATATACAGTAGCCGAAAATAAATATTTTAGTGGATGGGAGGGTATTTTTAAACGTAAGTATTTCTTACAAAAACAAACCGGTGAAATTGATAAACATTTTATCAAAGGACTGAACGGTCGTCGAAACGAGTTCTCCACTTCAAACATTGGTTTCTCTAATTGTTTCGTCAGTAAAGTCTTAGTTACCAACGGCTTTGACATTCTTAATGAATTTATCTGATAGTCAGGAAGACAAATTAAAATGAAATTTCTATATTTCGATGTGGTCAACATTGAATTTGTTAAAATAGAAAACATTTTAACCAAAATTTAGTTACTCGTTAAATTATAGCTGTTTATCTTGATGCCTCCTTACTAGTCTGTTAACAAAATGCATACATAAATTTAAGCTTTCTATCAGAAACAGAACGCTACCAGCTACGATTTTTACTAAATTCTGTTTAGTTTAGGTATACAATATGTAAAGGAAACCCTGTCCGATCCGTAAAGGTATTATTAGGATCCATAACTGATTCTACCAATGCCTACAAAGCCAGGCTAAATTTAAAATAAAAATACTTCCTAAAAATAAATATTATTTCGCAAAAGGAGGTGACCTTAAATGGCAATAAATGCGCGGGCACGCGGTTAAACAAAAAGCCACCGGTATTGTACATTCGTTCATACAAGGTAGGGGGAGACGGGGTACATTGATATAAGGGGCACATAGATACAGTCAATATTCATCGAAAACAAAACACTTTAAAAGAGCCATCCGCCACCGACAAGAAGGTATATAATAAAGCCTACACGCACACTAGCGCAGAGCAACGTTCACTCGATGACTAGCGACTTGCACGTATAAAACTGTTTCTGATGTTAGCAACAAAAATTTGGTAGTTTTCTTTCGGATGTGATTCTTCTAATTTATTTAGTGTTACCTGTGTTATATTAAGACATTTGGTAAGTACATATCTGTCATCACATTAAATAGACTTAATTTTTTTTATTATTTATTGCTTTAATTTTTATAAAATGTTGATTACGATTGTAGGTAGTAGGTAGGGGCACATAGATGCAAGTGCTCTTGGGGCACATTGATACCCCGATTTTTTGTTAAATATATGTGTATGTGAGACTTAGGTAATATATTTTACTTTCTTTATAGAAAAATGTTTTGAAGATTTAAACGCAAGATGAATAGAAGTTCAATTCAATGACATTTCCGTGGCTTCTGTGATATCTGACGTGTTGAAAGGAAAATTATCAAAAACAAAACCAGCGAATAAATATAATTTAAAATAATTAATAAATGAAGGTCAGAAAAATCAATAAAACTTATTTAATTTGTAGAAGTATTTCTATGAACCAAAATGCCAGTGTATGTACCAATGTACCCCATATGTGGGGGTACATTGATACAAATTTCATTTCTATTTACATATATTTATCTGACTTGGTAACATATACAGCCTCCGTGGCGTAGCGGTAGCGAACGCGGCCGCTGTGCAAGGAGGCGTGGGTTCGATCCCCGCGCAGTGCAAATATTTGTATGCATGAATATGAATATTTGCACTGGTCTGGTCGTGCCTCGGAAAGCACGTTAAGCCGTTAGTCTCTCTAACTAAGAGAATTGCCCCTCTATTATTCTATAATACCTATCCTATGTAGGTTTTACAAGTCGATTTAATTTATGTTTCCGAATTCTTAATGATACTTACTAACTTGGGCTTAGTTCCAGGCAAACAGACAAACTTAAGTTTAATAAATTATAGTAGCTAGAAGTAAATTCACCAATTTTAAAGCTACCAAAAAGTGAACGGATTTCGGAAAAAGTATGTTGTGTTTTCGAATCACGATGCTATTGAAGATATTCAACAAAATGGACTGCGGGTTGAGTTTTGAATTACGTCTCATAAATAGTATTTAGTATTCGACAGCCTCCGTGGCCTAGTGGTGGCGAACGCCGCCGCTGCACAAGGAGGCGCGGGTTCGATCCCCGCGGAGTGCAAATATTTGTATGCATGAATATGAATATTTGCACTGGTCTGGTCGTGCCTCGGAAAGCACGTTAAGCCGTTGGTCTCGGTTGCCATACGAACATCTAATGGCAGTCATTAAGGGTTGTTGGAGCCCTCAAAATTCCAACAATGAGTCTAACTGCAATGCTTGAATATCGCCTTCGGGTTGTGGAGGTCAGACGGCAGTCGCTTCACGGAAAATATCGAAGTTTAGCCAAAATCAGCAGGTAGACTGGTAAAAGCGGACCCCAGACTCCAAAGCTGAAAAAGCTTCGGATGCGAGTGGGATTAACGCTGAGATGAAGATGATAATCTAACGTGGTAACATAATTTGTAACGTTTTCAAAAATATTGAAAGGTGTTTCATTTCTACACAAATCATATTCACTAAGTTCATGAACAAAACAGTATTAACAAGCTAAACACGTGCCAAACTACTGTCTTGATGTGTACCCGTACACCATCTTCAAAGTTGTATGCAAATGTGAAATGAAGTTATTCATTCAATAATAACAGCGACTTGGTAAAATTAATATTTTACCGAACTCAAGGTGCTCAAACGGCGATCAATAAAATTATGAAGAGAAAATAGCACAGTTTATTTTATATTCATATTATTATTTTGACAAGAATACCGGGTGCTTGAAGTAAGTTTGATCAAATAAAATGGGGCTGTTTGTGTTGCCAATCAACTAATTTAACCAAAATATGATTGAATTCATGACTTGAAAAACCGGTACTAAATGAACTAAGATGTAAACACATCAAACAATATTTATATGAATAACATAAGTTAAAATTGAACAAAATAATATAATATTATAATAATGAAATAATAATGAATAATAATATAATAATGAAATGATATAAGTTAAAAAAAAATACAACAATCTTTATATTAAACAGTTGACAGCTGATGACGTCATCTCGCCTACCTTATTATTATTATTATAGACAAATCACACAGATTGAGCTAGCCCCAAAGTAAGTTCGAGACTTGTGTTATGGGATACTAACTCAACGATGCTATATTTATAATAGATACATATATATAGATAAACATCCAAGACCCAGGCCAATCAGGAAAAGATCGTTTTCCATCACGACCTGACCGGTGATCGAACCCAGGGCCTCCACGTCGTAGGCAGGCGTGTTGACCACTGCGCCGCGGAGGACGACCTTCACCAATAATATATAATCCCGAATTGTTAATAATCTAATATATTGCCAAAACATAAGACTGTGACTCACATTGTGACAAGATTACCCGGCTTGCTTTATCTGCAAAAAACTACATTACAAAACTTGAAGAGACATTACGCAAGTAGGAAAGAAAGAAAGCAAGAAAAGATATTTGTTTGCGGCAAAGATGACGAATAAAAAAAAACTAAATTGCGGGTAAACATGCGTCACGTCCACGCAAAACGACCACCGCTTGGCATAATGCTGAGACAGACGCAGCTCTCTATCATCTAAAACTGTTGCGATTATTCTAAATTCTAGCTAGACCGAAGTGAGGAAGGACGAACCGAGGCAAAGTGGGTACTTTGCTCGCCTCGCTATGAATAGTTATGAATAATTGGGACGTGCAAACGATGTACCCAAATTGATTCATTTAGGTCACGCTCGCTGCGTCGTCGGTTTTACCGCAGCCACAACTAACACATCGTTGCCCAACGTTTTGACAATATTTGTCAGCTTATTTGGCTAGGTTATTTACTGAAACAAATTTCACGTTTTGATCTTGGTTTGATTGGTTGAACGATATATATAACTATACCTACGATACTTGCGGAGCAATCTTCACTGAATTATAAGAAACAAATACCTCAGTCTACTGAAGAATACAAAATGAAGTCATTTGTTTTTCACTGTTTTGATCGTGGATCTAATGTTTTGATTGCGAGTTTTATAAGCACACAATAACATACTAAAATATTAAAAAAAAAAATCATAGTAAACACAAACTAACCAAAACAAAACGACAGTCATTTGTGGGAAGTTAGTTCATGAGACGCTCGATTCCCCGTTAAATTAGTGCCAGTCATTTCATATAGAACATTTGGTCCAGCATACTTTATAACATAGATAAATGCAATCGCTAAGTATCAGCTTCTGACAGTTCTGCACAAAATACTATAATAACAGTTGTGTTTCGCTGGAGACATAATTGATTATTATTGTTTCTTAAAATGTATGAGATTAGATAAAGTAGTGTATGAAACTGTACATAATTAGGTATTACACACTCGTGTGATACTATTAAAAAACTCGCTTCGCTCGTTTTTTAAACTCACACTCGTGCATAATATCCCTCATTATAGTATTAACAGTAGCACTAATAATGTCTTCAATGCGTTGTATGTTTTTATAGGGAAAATATTGACAGCTGATTTTCATCTTTTACTCGAATTTGATTCACAGTTCCTGATTCAAATTATGAAATGCACCAAAAAGGATCCATATAAATTTATAAAATCATAAATTTATTACAAAGCCACATCTCAATCTCAAGAAAACCGCATATAAATGCTTGATCCCTAGACACTTTTGATGTGTGTATTATATTATCACTCGAGTCAGTAAGCATGTAAAATGAGAAAACTGACATAGAACGATCCGTGTGAGAACTAAACGATCACTATTACACAACAACACTGATACCTTTGAGAAAGCGGACTTCCTCTACAATAGGGCAATTCCTCCGTAAGGTCTGTCTATGCTATTACTTATAATCTCTGTCATTGTGAGCTGTTTCGGTGCAATCGCAAGACCGGCCGGGCACTGAGGGGCAGGCAAGACAGCTATAGTATCCTTATGACTCCACCAACTGGTATTTCGTTGACTCGGAAGCAGCGCACAGGGAGCACCACGAAATATACTCAAAGACTCCGAGGTTCTTTTTCAATATACCCCACTGTTTTGTCGTGGTGGCCTAGTGGTTAAAACACCAGCCTCTCAAGTATGAGTGCGCGGGTTCGATTCCAGGTCAGGCAAGTACCAATGTAACTTTTCTAAAGTTATATGTACTTTCTAAGTATATCTTGGACACCAATGACTAAAGGCGAAGGAAAACATCTTGAGGAAACCTGGGCTTTATAAGTCTGAAATCGCCAACCCGCATTGAGCAAGCGTGGTGATTACGCTCAATCCTTCTCTGTATGAGAGGAGATCTGTGCCCAGCAGTGGGACGATAAAAAGGTTGTTGATGATGAACGGCGTCGGTGTCGAATTATTTGTTATCAATTTATTATTTTCGAGCTGATCTTTAGTAACATAATCACTTCTGATTGCGTTAACATCTGACCGTAGATTTAATAAATCCTTCATCAACTTCTTTACGTACGTTCTACGTAGTCAAAGCAAACTGGTGGCAATTTGTGAAGGTCATATGCCACAAAAACTGGGATTGTTCGGGATCCGTGATTTTAAACACCGTAATCGTATATTTTAGGTCTTTCTGCTTTTTGTCCTTACGCCTCGATACATGTTTTTGTCTTGTCTTCGTAGAAACAAACAATAACTTTTTTGCCTCATCAATGTCTTCCTCAGAAAAAGCCGACGAGCATATTTTTATTAAACTTTCGTTGTTTCGTTTCGGAGATAACAATATTACAACTCGTACACTTAAATGTACTCGTATTAACATTGTTCACCGACATCTTTCTGTAAATTTTTTATTTAATAAAAACTTCAACTTCTACTCTTGATCTGGTCCCTGTGGATAGATACCACAATTTTGCCAATAACACGTGTAACAAATTATAGAAATTCTTTAAAAAAACATTTCACAATAATGGCAGATATCGCCAATAACAGTTGAAAAAACGGCCGCGTGAGCACTTTTTACTCTATAAAATCACGCGCTTTTATTTAGTAAACAACACTATAAATAATTTAAAAGTCCAATGAAAAATTACCGTGACATTCATCTTAGCTTTTCCGTTAAAAAAAAAGCTATTTTATAAAAACACTACTAAATTAATTTGAATAAAAGTACTTAATAATTAATTATATGAAAAGTTTTTAAGGTAGCCATGACAACGTCGATGACGTCTATGACATATCTCTATAGAAGACCTATTTCAGAGAGAAAATTAATCGCAAGTTTAGCACATCGCGACTATCAGTAACATGGCAAGTGTGTAGAACTGAGTTCGCGCCTTGCAATATGCATGCTCTTTTTGAAAATCTATAAATTGTTTTCAAAAGATGTAGTCGCACGCACACAAACATACCGTGCCGAAGACTGCCGAACTGAAACGACGTTAGACGATGTACGGCCTTCAAGCCACACCTCCGTGCCCGTCGGAGTGGGGAGCGTGAGGTTTTTTCGTTACGGAATTTCTGGATTCGGTCCCCGCGCTCAAGGCCCGCGATAGAAGCTATGCAATAGCTTAAAAATAATATCACGAAACATTGAAAATATACAGTAGCCGAAAATAAATATTTTAGTGGATGGGAGGGTATTTTTAAACGTAAGTATTTCTTACAAAAACAAACCGGTGAAATTGATAAACATTTTATCAAAGGACTGAACGGTCGTCGAAACGAGTTCTCCACTTCAAACATTGGTTTCTCTAATTGTTTCGTCAGTAAAGTCTTAGTTACCAACGGCTTTGACATTCTTAATGAATTTATCTGATAGTCAGGAAGACAAATTAAAATGAAATTTCTATATTTCGATGTGGTCAACATTGAATTTGTTAAAATAGAAAACATTTTAACCAAAATTTAGTTACTCGTTAAATTATAGCTGTTTATCTTGATGCCTCCTTACTAGTCTGTTAACAAAATGCATACATAAATTTAAGCTTTCTATCAGAAACAGAACGCTACCAGCTACGATTTTTACTAAATTCTGTTTAGTTTAGGTATACAATATGTAAAGGAAACCCTGTCCGATCCGTAAAGGTATTATTAGGATCCATAACTGATTCTACCAATGCCTACAAAGCCAGGCTAAATTTAAAATAAAAATACTTCCTAAAAATAAATATTATTTCGCAAAAGGAGGTGACCTTAAATGGCAATAAATGCGCGGGCACGCGGTTAAACAAAAAGCCACCGGTATTGTACATTCGTTCATACAAGGTAGGGGGAGACGGGGTACATTGATATAAGGGGCACATAGATACAGTCAATATTCATCGAAAACAAAACACTTTAAAAGAGCCATCCGCCACCGACAAGAAGGTATATAATAAAGCCTACACGCACACTAGCGCAGAGCAACGTTCACTCGATGACTAGCGACTTGCACGTATAAAACTGTTTCTGATGTTAGCAACAAAAATTTGGTAGTTTTCTTTCGGATGTGATTCTTCTAATTTATTTAGTGTTACCTGTGTTATATTAAGACATTTGGTAAGTACATATCTGTCATCACATTAAATAGACTTAATTTTTTTTATTATTTATTGCTTTAATTTTTATAAAATGTTGATTACGATTGTAGGTAGTAGGTAGGGGCACATAGATGCAAGTGCTCTTGGGGCACATTGATACCCCGATTTTTTGTTAAATATATGTGTATGTGAGACTTAGGTAATATATTTTACTTTCTTTATAGAAAAATGTTTTGAAGATTTAAACGCAAGATGAATAGAAGTTCAATTCAATGACATTTCCGTGGCTTCTGTGATATCTGACGTGTTGAAAGGAAAATTATCAAAAACAAAACCAGCGAATAAATATAATTTAAAATAATTAATAAATGAAGGTCAGAAAAATCAATAAAACTTATTTAATTTGTAGAAGTATTTCTATGAACCAAAATGCCAGTGTATGTACCAATGTACCCCATATGTGGGGGTACATTGATACAAATTTCATTTCTATTTACATATATTTATCTGACTTGGTAACATATACAGCCTCCGTGGCGTAGCGGTAGCGAACGCGGCCGCTGTGCAAGGAGGCGTGGGTTCGATCCCCGCGCAGTGCAAATATTTGTATGCATGAATATGAATATTTGCACTGGTCTGGTCGTGCCTCGGAAAGCACGTTAAGCCGTTAGTCTCTCGAACTAAGAGAATTGCCCCTCTATTATTCTATAATACCTATCCTATGTAGGTTTTACAAGTCGATTTAATTTATGTTTCCGAATTCTTAATGATACTTACTAACTTGGGCTTAGTTCCAGGCAAACAGACAAACTTAAGTTTAATAAATTATAGTAGCTAGAAGTAAATTCACCAATTTTAAAGCTACCAAAAAGTGAACGGATTTCGGAAAAAGTATGTTGTGTTTTCGAATCACGATGCTATTGAAGATATTCAACAAAATGGACTGCGGGTTGAGTTTTGAATTACGTCTCATAAATAGTATTTAGTATTCGACAGCCTCCGTGGCCTAGTGGTGGCGAACGCCGCCGCTGCACAAGGAGGCGCGGGTTCGATCCCCGCGGAGTGCAAATATTTGTATGCATGAATATGAATATTTGCACTGGTCTGGTCGTGCCTCGGAAAGCACGTTAAGCCGTTGGTCTCGGTTGCCATACGAACATCTAATGGCAGTCATTAAGGGTTGTTGGAGCCCTCAAAATTCCAACAATGAGTCTAACTGCAATGCTTGAATATCGCCTTCGGGTTGTGGAGGTCAGACGGCAGTCGCTTCACGGAAAATATCGAAGTTTAGCCAAAATCAGCAGGTAGACTGGTAAAAGCGGACCCCAGACTCCAAAGCTGAAAAAGCTTCGGATGCGAGTGGGATTAACGCTGAGATGAAGATGATAATCTAACGTGGTAACGTAATTTGTAACGTTTTCAAAAATATTGAAAGGTGTTTCATTTCTACACAAATCATATTCACTAAGTTCATGAACAAAACAGTATTAACAAGCTAAACACGTGCCAAACTACTGTCTTGATGTGTACCCGTACACCATCTTCAAAGTTGTATGCAAATGTGAAATGAAGTTATTCATTCAATAATAACAGCGACTTGGTAAAATTAATATTTTACCGAACTCAAGGTGCTCAAACGGCGATCAATAAAATTATGAAGAGAAAATAGCACAGTTTATTTTATATTCATATTATTATTTTGACAAGAATACCGGGTGCTTGAAGTAAGTTTGATCAAATAAAATGGGGCTGTTTGTGTTGCCAATCAACTAATTTAACCAAAATATGATTGAATTCATGACTTGAAAAACCGGTACTAAATGAACTAAGATGTAAACACATCAAACAATATTTATATGAATAACATAAGTTAAAATTGAACAAAATAATATAATATTATAATAATGAAATAATAATGAATAATAATATAATAATGAAATGATATAAGTTAAAAAAAAATACAACAATCTTTATATTAAACAGTTGACAGCTGATGACGTCATCTCGCCTACCTTATTATTATTATTATAGACAAATCACACAGATTGAGCTAGCCCCAAAGTAAGTTCGAGACTTGTGTTATGGGATACTAACTCAACGATGCTATATTTATAATAGATACATATATATAGATAAACATCCAAGACCCAGGCCAATCAGGAAAAGATCGTTTTCCATCACGACCTGACCGGTGATCGAACCCAGGGCCTCCACGTCGTAGGCAGGCGTGTTGACCACTGCGCCGCGGAGGACGACCTTCACCAATAATATATAATCCCGAATTGTTAATAATCTAATATATTGCCAAAACATAAGACTGTGACTCACATTGTGACAAGATTACCCGGCTTGCTTTATCTGCAAAAAACTACATTACAAAACTTGAAGAGACATTACGCAAGTAGGAAAGAAAGAAAGCAAGAAAAGATATTTGTTTGCGGCAAAGATGACGAATAAAAAAAAACTAAATTGCGGGTAAACATGCGTCACGTCCACGCAAAACGACCACCGCTTGGCATAATGCTGAGACAGACGCAGCTCTCTATCATCTAAAACTGTTGCGATTATTCTAAATTCTAGCTAGACCGAAGTGAGGAAGGACGAACCGAGGCAAAGTGGGTACTTTGCTCGCCTCGCTATGAATAGTTATGAATAATTGGGATGTGCAAACGATGTACCCAAATTGATTCATTTAGGTCACGCTCGCTGCGTCGTCGGTTTTACCGCAGCCACAACTAACACATCGTTGCCCAACGTTTTGACAATATTTGTCAGCTTATTTGGCTAGGTTATTTACTGAAACAAATTTCACGTTTTGATCTTGGTTTGATTGGTTGAACGATATATATAACTATACCTACGATACTTGCGGAGCAATCTTCACTGAATTATAAGAAACAAATACCTCAGTCTACTGAAGAATACAAAATGAAGTCATTTGTTTTTCACTGTTTTGATCGTGGATCTAATGTTTTGATTGCGAGTTTTATAAGCACACAATAACATACTAAAATATTAAAAAAAAAAATCATAGTAAACACAAACTAACCAAAACAAAACGACAGTCATTTGTGGGAAGTTAGTTCATGAGACGCTCGATTCCCCGTTAAATTAGTGCCAGTCATTTCATATAGAACATTTGGTCCAGCATACTTTATAACATAGATAAATGCAATCGCTAAGTATCAGCTTCTGACAGTTCTGCACAAAATACTATAATAACAGTTGTGTTTCGCTGGAGACATAATTGATTATTATTGTTTCTTAAAATGTATGAGATTAGATAAAGTAGTGTATGAAACTGTACATAATTAGGTATTACACACTCGTGTGATACTATTAAAAAACTCGCTTCGCTCGTTTTTTAAACTCACACTCGTGCATAATATCCCTCATTATAGTATTAACAGTAGCACTAATAATGTCTTCAATGCGTTGTATGTTTTTATAGGGAAAATATTGACAGCTGATTTTCATCTTTTACTCGAATTTGATTCACAGTTCCTGATTCAAATTATGAAATGCACCAAAAAGGATCCATATAAATTTATAAAATCATAAATTTATTACAAAGCCACATCTCAATCTCAAGAAAACCGCATATAAATGCTTGATCCCTAGACACTTTTGATGTGTGTATTATATTATCACTCGAGTCAGTAAGCATGTAAAATGAGAAAACTGACATAGAACGATCCGTGTGAGAACTAAACGATCACTATTACACAACAACACTGATACCTTTGAGAAAGCGGACTTCCTCTACAATAGGGCAATTCCTCCGTAAGGTCTGTCTATGCTATTACTTATAATCTCTGTCATTGTGTGCTGTTTCGGTGCAATCGCAAGACCGGCCGGGCACTGAGGGGCAGGCAAGACAGCTATAGTATCCTTATGACTCCACCAACTGGTATTTCTTTGACTCGGAAGCAGCGCACAGGGAGCACCACGAAATATACTCAAAGACTCCGAGGTTCTTTTTCAATATACCCCACTGTTTTGTCGTGGTGGCCTAGTGGTTAAAACACCAGCCTCTCAAGTATGAGTGCGCGGGTTCGATTCCAGGTCAGGCAAGTACCAATGTAACTTTTCTAAAGTTATATGTACTTTCTAAGTATATCTTGGACACCAATGACTAAAGGCGAAGGAAAACATCTTGAGGAAACCTGGGCTTTATAAGTCTGAAATCGCCAACCCGCATTGAGCAAGCGTGGTGATTACGCTCAATCCTTCTCTGTATGAGAGGAGATCTGTGCCCAGCAGTGGGACGATAAAAAGGTTGTTGATGATGAACGGCGTCGGTGTCGAATTATTTGTTATCAATTTATTATTTTCGAGCTGATCTTTAGTAACATAATCACTTCTGATTGCGTTAACATCTGACCGTAGATTTAATAAATCCTTCATCAACTTCTTTACGTACGTTCTACGTAGTCAAAGCAAACTGGTGGCAATTTGTGAAGGTCATATGCCACAAAAACTGGGATTGTTCGGGATCCGTGATTTTAAACACCGTAATCGTATATTTTAGGTCTTTCTGCTTTTTGTCCTTACGCCTCGATACATGTTTTTGTCTTGTCTTCGTAGAAACAAACAATAACTTTTTTGCCTCATCAATGTCTTCCTCAGAAAAAGCCGACGAGCATATTTTTATTAAACTTTCGTTGTTTCGTTTCGGAGATAACAATATTACAACTCGTACACTTAAATGTACTCGTATTAACATTGTTCACCGACATCTTTCTGTAAATTTTTTATTTAATAAAAACTTCAACTTCTACTCTTGATCTGGTCCCTGTGGATAGATACCACAATTTTGCCAATAACACGTGTAACAAATTATAGAAATTCTTTAAAAAAACATTTCACAATAATGGCAGATATCGCCAATAACAGTTGAAAAAACGGCCGCGTGAGCACTTTTTACTCTATAAAATCACGCGCTTTTATTTAGTAAACAACACTATAAATAATTTAAAAGTCCAATGAAAAATTACCGTGACATTCATCTTAGCTTTTCCGTTAAAAAAAAAGCTATTTTATAAAAACACTACTAAATTAATTTGAATAAAAGTACTTAATAATTAATTATATGAAAAGTTTTTAAGGTAGCCATGACAACGTCGATGACGTCTATGACATATCTCTATAGAAGACCTATTTCAGAGAGAAAATTAATCGCAAGTTTAGCACATCGCGACTATCAGTAACATGGCAAGTGTGTAGAACTGAGTTCGCGCCTTGCAATATGCATGCTCTTTTTGAAAATCTATAAATTGTTTTCAAAAGATGTAGTCGCACGCACACAAACATACCGTGCCGAAGACTGCCGAACTGAAACGACGTTAGACGATGTACGGCCTTCAAGCCACACCTCCGTGCCCGTCGGAGTGGGGAGCGTGAGGTTTTTTCGTTACGGAATTTCTGGATTCGGTCCCCGCGCTCAAGGCCCGCGATAGAAGCTATGCAATAGCTTAAAAATAATATCACGAAACATTGAAAATATACAGTAGCCGAAAATAAATATTTTAGTGGATGGGAGGGTATTTTTAAACGTAAGTATTTCTTACAAAAACAAACCGGTGAAATTGATAAACATTTTATCAAAGGACTGAACGGTCGTCGAAACGAGTTCTCCACTTCAAACATTGGTTTCTCTAATTGTTTCGTCAGTAAAGTCTTAGTTACCAACGGCTTTGACATTCTTAATGAATTTATCTGATAGTCAGGAAGACAAATTAAAATGAAATTTCTATATTTCGATGTGGTCAACATTGAATTTGTTAAAATAGAAAACATTTTAACCAAAATTTAGTTACTCGTTAAATTATAGCTGTTTATCTTGATGCCTCCTTACTAGTCTGTTAACAAAATGCATACATAAATTTAAGCTTTCTATCAGAAACAGAACGCTACCAGCTACGATTTTTACTAAATTCTGTTTAGTTTAGGTATACAATATGTAAAGGAAACCCTGTCCGATCCGTAAAGGTATTATTAGGATCCATAACTGATTCTACCAATGCCTACAAAGCCAGGCTAAATTTAAAATAAAAATACTTCCTAAAAATAAATATTATTTCGCAAAAGGAGGTGACCTTAAATGGCAATAAATGCGCGGGCACGCGGTTAAACAAAAAGCCACCGGTATTGTACATTCGTTCATACAAGGTAGGGGGAAACGGGGTACATTGATATAAGGGGCACATAGATACAGTCAATATTCATCGAAAACAAAACACTTTAAAAGAGCCATCCGCCACCGACAAGAAGGTATATAATAAAGCCTACACGCACACTAGCGCAGAGCAACGTTCACTCGATGACTAGCGACTTGCACGTATAAAACTGTTTCTGATGTTAGCAACAAAAATTTGGTAGTTTTCTTTCGGATGTGATTCTTCTAATTTATTTAGTGTTACCTGTGTTATATTAAGACATTTGGTAAGTACATATCTGTCATCACATTAAATAGACTTAATTTTTTTTATTATTTATTGCTTTAATTTTTATAAAATGTTGATTACGATTGTAGGTAGTAGGTAGGGGCACATAGATGCAAGTGCTCTTGGGGCACATTGATACCCCGATTTTTTGTTAAATATATGTGTATGTGAGACTTAGGTAATATATTTTACTTTCTTTATAGAAAAATGTTTTGAAGATTTAAACGCAAGATGAATAGAAGTTCAATTCAATGACATTTCCGTGGCTTCTGTGATATCTGACGTGTTGAAAGGAAAATTATCAAAAACAAAACCAGCGAATAAATATAATTTAAAATAATTAATAAATGAAGGTCAGAAAAATCAATAAAACTTATTTAATTTGTAGAAGTATTTCTATGAACCAAAATGCCAGTGTATGTACCAATGTACCCCATATGTGGGGGTACATTGATACAAATTTCATTTCTATTTACATATATTTATCTGACTTGGTAACATATACAGCCTCCGTGGCGTAGCGGTAGCGAACGCGGCCGCTGTGCAAGGAGGCGTGGGTTCGATCCCCGCGCAGTGCAAATATTTGTATGCATGAATATGAATATTTGCACTGGTCTGGTCGTGCCTCGGAAAGCACGTTAAGCCGTTAGTCTCTCGAACTAAGAGAATTGCCCCTCTATTATTCTATAATACCTATCCTATGTAGGTTTTACAAGTCGATTTAATTTATGTTTCCGAATTCTTAATGATACTTACTAACTTGGGCTTAGTTCCAGGCAAACAGACAAACTTAAGTTTAATAAATTATAGTAGCTAGAAGTAAATTCACCAATTTTAAAGCTACCAAAAAGTGAACGGATTTCGGAAAAAGTATGTTGTGTTTTCGAATCACGATGCTATTGAAGATATTCAACAAAATGGACTGCGGGTTGAGTTTTGAATTACGTCTCATAAATAGTATTTAGTATTCGACAGCCTCCGTGGCCTAGTGGTGGCGAACGCCGCCGCTGCACAAGGAGGCGCGGGTTCGATCCCCGCGGAGTGCAAATATTTGTATGCATGAATATGAATATTTGCACTGGTCTGGTCGTGCCTCGGAAAGCACGTTAAGCCGTTGGTCTCGGTTGCCATACGAACATCTAATGGCAGTCATTAAGGGTTGTTGGAGCCCTCAAAATTCCAACAATGAGTCTAACTGCAATGCTTGAATATCGCCTTCGGGTTGTGGAGGTCAGACGGCAGTCGCTTCACGGAAAATATCGAAGTTTAGCCAAAATCAGCAGGTAGACTGGTAAAAGCGGACCCCAGACTCCAAAGCTGAAAAAGCTTCGGATGCGAGTGGGATTAACGCTGAGATGAAGATGATAATCTAACGTGGTAACGTAATTTGTAACGTTTTCAAAAATATTGAAAGGTGTTTCATTTCTACACAAATCATATTCACTAAGTTCATGAACAAAACAGTATTAACAAGCTAAACACGTGCCAAACTACTGTCTTGATGTGTACCCGTACACCATCTTCAAAGTTGTATGCAAATGTGAAATGAAGTTATTCATTCAATAATAACAGCGACTTGGTAAAATTAATATTTTACCGAACTCAAGGTGCTCAAACGGCGATCAATAAAATTATGAAGAGAAAATAGCACAGTTTATTTTATATTCATATTATTATTTTGACAAGAATACCGGGTGCTTGAAGTAAGTTTGATCAAATAAAATGGGGCTGTTTGTGTTGCCAATCAACTAATTTAACCAAAATATGATTGAATTCATGACTTGAAAAACCGGTACTAAATGAACTAAGATGTAAACACATCAAACAATATTTATATGAATAACATAAGTTAAAATTGAACAAAATAATATAATATTATAATAATGAAATAATAATGAATAATAATATAATAATGAAATGATATAAGTTAAAAAAAAATACAACAATCTTTATATTAAACAGTTGACAGCTGATGACGTCATCTCGCCTACCTTATTATTATTATTATAGACAAATCACACAGATTGAGCTAGCCCCAAAGTAAGTTCGAGACTTGTGTTATGGGATACTAACTCAACGATGCTATATTTATAATAGATACATATATATAGATAAACATCCAAGACCCAGGCCAATCAGGAAAAGATCGTTTTCCATCACGACCTGACCGGTGATCGAACCCAGGGCCTCCACGTCGTAGGCAGGCGTGTTGACCACTGCGCCGCGGAGGACGACCTTCACCAATAATATATAATCCCGAATTGTTAATAATCTAATATATTGCCAAAACATAAGACTGTGACTCACATTGTGACAAGATTACCCGGCTTGCTTTATCTGCAAAAAACTACATTACAAAACTTGAAGAGACATTACGCAAGTAGGAAAGAAAGAAAGCAAGAAAAGATATTTGTTTGCGGCAAAGATGACGAATAAAAAAAAACTAAATTGCGGGTAAACATGCGTCACGTCCACGCAAAACGACCACCGCTTGGCATAATGCTGAGACAGACGCAGCTCTCTATCATCTAAAACTGTTGCGATTATTCTAAATTCTAGCTAGACCGAAGTGAGGAAGGACGAACCGAGGCAAAGTGGGTACTTTGCTCGCCTCGCTATGAATAGTTATGAATAATTGGGACGTGCAAACGATGTACCCAAATTGATTCATTTAGGTCACGCTCGCTGCGTCGTCGGTTTTACCGCAGCCACAACTAACACATCGTTGCCCAACGTTTTGACAATATTTGTCAGCTTATTTGGCTAGGTTATTTACTGAAACAAATTTCACGTTTTGATCTTGGTTTGATTGGTTGAACGATATATATAACTATACCTACGATACTTGCGGAGCAATCTTCACTGAATTATAAGAAACAAATACCTCAGTCTACTGAAGAATACAAAATGAAGTCATTTGTTTTTCACTGTTTTGATCGTGGATCTAATGTTTTGATTGCGAGTTTTATAAGCACACAATAACATACTAAAATATTAAAAAAAAAAATCATAGTAAACACAAACTAACCAAAACAAAACGACAGTCATTTGTGGGAAGTTAGTTCATGAGACGCTCGATTCCCCGTTAAATTAGTGCCAGTCATTTCATATAGAACATTTGGTCCAGCATACTTTATAACATAGATAAATGCAATCGCTAAGTATCAGCTTCTGACAGTTCTGCACAAAATACTATAATAACAGTTGTGTTTCGCTGGAGACATAATTGATTATTATTGTTTCTTAAAATGTATGAGATTAGATAAAGTAGTGTATGAAACTGTACATAATTAGGTATTACACACTCGTGTGATACTATTAAAAAACTCGCTTCGCTCGTTTTTTAAACTCACACTCGTGCATAATATCCCTCATTATAGTATTAACAGTAGCACTAATAATGTCTTCAATGCGTTGTATGTTTTTATAGGGAAAATATTGACAGCTGATTTTCATCTTTTACTCGAATTTGATTCACAGTTCCTGATTCAAATTATGAAATGCACCAAAAAGGATCCATATAAATTTATAAAATCATAAATTTATTACAAAGCCACATCTCAATCTCAAGAAAACCGCATATAAATGCTTGATCCCTAGACACTTTTGATGTGTGTATTATATTATCACTCGAGTCAGTAAGCATGTAAAATGAGAAAACTGACATAGAACGATCCGTGTGAGAACTAAACGATCACTATTACACAACAACACTGATACCTTTGAGAAAGCGGACTTCCTCTACAATAGGGCAATTCCTCCGTAAGGTCTGTCTATGCTATTACTTATAATCTCTGTCATTGTGTGCTGTTTCGGTGCAATCGCAAGACCGGCCGGGCACTGAGGGGCAGGCAAGACAGCTATAGTATCCTTATGACTCCACCAACTGGTATTTCGTTGACTCGGAAGCAGCGCACAGGGAGCACCACGAAATATACTCAAAGACTCCGAGGTTCTTTTTCAATATACCCCACTGTTTTGTCGTGGTGGCCTAGTGGTTAAAACACCAGCCTCTCAAGTATGAGTGCGCGGGTTCGATTCCAGGTCAGGCAAGTACCAATGTAACTTTTCTAAAGTTATATGTACTTTCTAAGTATATCTTGGACACCAATGACTAAAGGCGAAGGAAAACATCTTGAGGAAACCTGGGCTTTATAAGTCTGAAATCGCCAACCCGCATTGAGCAAGCGTGGTGATTACGCTCAATCCTTCTCTGTATGAGAGGAGATCTGTGCCCAGCAGTGGGACGATAAAAAGGTTGTTGATGATGAACGGCGTCGGTGTCGAATTATTTGTTATCAATTTATTATTTTCGAGCTGATCTTTAGTAACATAATCACTTCTGATTGCGTTAACATCTGACCGTAGATTTAATAAATCCTTCATCAACTTCTTTACGTACGTTCTACGTAGTCAAAGCAAACTGGTGGCAATTTGTGAAGGTCATATGCCACAAAAACTGGGATTGTTCGGGATCCGTGATTTTAAACACCGTAATCGTATATTTTAGGTCTTTCTGCTTTTTGTCCTTACGCCTCGATACATGTTTTTGTCTTGTCTTCGTAGAAACAAACAATAACTTTTTTGCCTCATCAATGTCTTCCTCAGAAAAAGCCGACGAGCATATTTTTATTAAACTTTCGTTGTTTCGTTTCGGAGATAACAATATTACAACTCGTACACTTAAATGTACTCGTATTAACATTGTTCACCGACATCTTTCTGTAAATTTTTTATTTAATAAAAACTTCAACTTCTACTCTTGATCTGGTCCCTGTGGATAGATACCACAATTTTGCCAATAACACGTGTAACAAATTATAGAAATTCTTTAAAAAAACATTTCACAATAATGGCAGATATCGCCAATAACAGTTGAAAAAACGGCCGCGTGAGCACTTTTTACTCTATAAAATCACGCGCTTTTATTTAGTAAACAACACTATAAATAATTTAAAAGTCCAATGAAAAATTACCGTGACATTCATCTTAGCTTTTCCGTTAAAAAAAAAGCTATTTTATAAAAACACTACTAAATTAATTTGAATAAAAGTACTTAATAATTAATTATATGAAAAGTTTTTAAGGTAGCCATGACAACGTCGATGACGTCTATGACATATCTCTATAGAAGACCTATTTCAGAGAGAAAATTAATCGCAAGTTTAGCACATCGCGACTATCAGTAACATGGCAAGTGTGTAGAACTGAGTTCGCGCCTTGCAATATGCATGCTCTTTTTGAAAATCTATAAATTGTTTTCAAAAGATGTAGTCGCACGCACACAAACATACCGTGCCGAAGACTGCCGAACTGAAACGACGTTAGACGATGTACGGCCTTCAAGCCACACCTCCGTGCCCGTCGGAGTGGGGAGCGTGAGGTTTTTTCGTTACGGAATTTCTGGATTCGGTCCCCGCGCTCAAGGCCCGCGATAGAAGCTATGCAATAGCTTAAAAATAATATCACGAAACATTGAAAATATACAGTAGCCGAAAATAAATATTTTAGTGGATGGGAGGGTATTTTTAAACGTAAGTATTTCTTACAAAAACAAACCGGTGAAATTGATAAACATTTTATCAAAGGACTGAACGGTCGTCGAAACGAGTTCTCCACTTCAAACATTGGTTTCTCTAATTGTTTCGTCAGTAAAGTCTTAGTTACCAACGGCTTTGACATTCTTAATGAATTTATCTGATAGTCAGGAAGACAAATTAAAATGAAATTTCTATATTTCGATGTGGTCAACATTGAATTTGTTAAAATAGAAAACATTTTAACCAAAATTTAGTTACTCGTTAAATTATAGCTGTTTATCTTGATGCCTCCTTACTAGTCTGTTAACAAAATGCATACATAAATTTAAGCTTTCTATCAGAAACAGAACGCTACCAGCTACGATTTTTACTAAATTCTGTTTAGTTTAGGTATACAATATGTAAAGGAAACCCTGTCCGATCCGTAAAGGTATTATTAGGATCCATAACTGATTCTACCAATGCCTACAAAGCCAGGCTAAATTTAAAATAAAAATACTTCCTAAAAATAAATATTATTTCGCAAAAGGAGGTGACCTTAAATGGCAATAAATGCGCGGGCACGCGGTTAAACAAAAAGCCACCGGTATTGTACATTCGTTCATACAAGGTAGGGGGAGACGGGGTACATTGATATAAGGGGCACATAGATACAGTCAATATTCATCGAAAACAAAACACTTTAAAAGAGCCATCCGCCACCGACAAGAAGGTATATAATAAAGCCTACACGCACACTAGCGCAGAGCAACGTTCACTCGATGACTAGCGACTTGCACGTATAAAACTGTTTCTGATGTTAGCAACAAAAATTTGGTAGTTTTCTTTCGGATGTGATTCTTCTAATTTATTTAGTGTTACCTGTGTTATATTAAGACATTTGGTAAGTACATATCTGTCATCACATTAAATAGACTTAATTTTTTTTATTATTTATTGCTTTAATTTTTATAAAATGTTGATTACGATTGTAGGTAGTAGGTAGGGGCACATAGATGCAAGTGCTCTTGGGGCACATTGATACCCCGATTTTTTGTTAAATATATGTGTATGTGAGACTTAGGTAATATATTTTACTTTCTTTATAGAAAAATGTTTTGAAGATTTAAACGCAAGATGAATAGAAGTTCAATTCAATGACATTTCCGTGGCTTCTGTGATATCTGACGTGTTGAAAGGAAAATTATCAAAAACAAAACCAGCGAATAAATATAATTTAAAATAATTAATAAATGAAGGTCAGAAAAATCAATAAAACTTATTTAATTTGTAGAAGTATTTCTATGAACCAAAATGCCAGTGTATGTACCAATGTACCCCATATGTGGGGGTACATTGATACAAATTTCATTTCTATTTACATATATTTATCTGACTTGGTAACATATACAGCCTCCGTGGCGTAGCGGTAGCGAACGCGGCCGCTGTGCAAGGAGGCGTGGGTTCGATCCCCGCGCAGTGCAAATATTTGTATGCATGAATATGAATATTTGCACTGGTCTGGTCGTGCCTCGGAAAGCACGTTAAGCCGTTAGTCTCTCTAACTAAGAGAATTGCCCCTCTATTATTCTATAATACCTATCCTATGTAGGTTTTACAAGTCGATTTAATTTATGTTTCCGAATTCTTAATGATACTTACTAACTTGGGCTTAGTTCCAGGCAAACAGACAAACTTAAGTTTAATAAATTATAGTAGCTAGAAGTAAATTCACCAATTTTAAAGCTACCAAAAAGTGAACGGATTTCGGAAAAAGTATGTTGTGTTTTCGAATCACGATGCTATTGAAGATATTCAACAAAATGGACTGCGGGTTGAGTTTTGAATTACGTCTCATAAATAGTATTTAGTATTCGACAGCCTCCGTGGCCTAGTGGTGGCGAACGCCGCCGCTGCACAAGGAGGCGCGGGTTCGATCCCCGCGGAGTGCAAATATTTGTATACATGAATATGAATATTTGCACTGGTCTGGTCGTGCCTCGGAAAGCACGTTAAGCCGTTGGTCTCGGTTGCCATACGAACATCTAATGGCAGTCATTAAGGGTTGTTGGAGCCCTCAAAATTCCAACAATGAGTCTAACTGCAATGCTTGAATATCGCCTTCGGGTTGTGGAGGTCAGACGGCAGTCGCTTCACGGAAAATATCGAAGTTTAGCCAAAATCAGCAGGTAGACTGGTAAAAGCGGACCCCAGACTCCAAAGCTGAAAAAGCTTCGGATGCGAGTGGGATTAACGCTGAGATGAAGATGATAATCTAACGTGGTAACATAATTTGTAACGTTTTCAAAAATATTGAAAGGTGTTTCATTTCTACACAAATCATATTCACTAAGTTCATGAACAAAACAGTATTAACAAGCTAAACACGTGCCAAACTACTGTCTTGATGTGTACCCGTACACCATCTTCAAAGTTGTATGCAAATGTGAAATGAAGTTATTCATTCAATAATAACAGCGACTTGGTAAAATTAATATTTTACCGAACTCAAGGTGCTCAAACGGCGATCAATAAAATTATGAAGAGAAAATAGCACAGTTTATTTTATATTCATATTATTATTTTGACAAGAATACCGGGTGCTTGAAGTAAGTTTGATCAAATAAAATGGGGCTGTTTGTGTTGCCAATCAACTAATTTAACCAAAATATGATTGAATTCATGACTTGAAAAACCGGTACTAAATGAACTAAGATGTAAACACATCAAACAATATTTATATGAATAACATAAGTTAAAATTGAACAAAATAATATAATATTATAATAATGAAATAATAATGAATAATAATATAATAATGAAATGATATAAGTTAAAAAAAAATACAACAATCTTTATATTAAACAGTTGACAGCTGATGACGTCATCTCGCCTACCTTATTATTATTATTATAGACAAATCACACAGATTGAGCTAGCCCCAAAGTAAGTTCGAGACTTGTGTTATGGGATACTAACTCAACGATGCTATATTTATAATAGATACATATATATAGATAAACATCCAAGACCCAGGCCAATCAGGAAAAGATCGTTTTCCATCACGACCTGACCGGTGATCGAACCCAGGGCCTCCACGTCGTAGGCAGGCGTGTTGACCACTGCGCCGCGGAGGACGACCTTCACCAATAATATATAATCCCGAATTGTTAATAATCTAATATATTGCCAAAACATAAGACTGTGACTCACATTGTGACAAGATTACCCGGCTTGCTTTATCTGCAAAAAACTACATTACAAAACTTGAAGAGACATTACGCAAGTAGGAAAGAAAGAAAGCAAGAAAAGATATTTGTTTGCGGCAAAGATGACGAATAAAAAAAAACTAAATTGCGGGTAAACATGCGTCACGTCCACGCAAAACGACCACCGCTTGGCATAATGCTGAGACAGACGCAGCTCTCTATCATCTAAAACTGTTGCGATTATTCTAAATTCTAGCTAGACCGAAGTGAGGAAGGACGAACCGAGGCAAAGTGGGTACTTTGCTCGCCTCGCTATGAATAGTTATGAATAATTGGGACGTGCAAACGATGTACCCAAATTGATTCATTTAGGTCACGCTCGCTGCGTCGTCGGTTTTACCGCAGCCACAACTAACACATCGTTGCCCAACGTTTTGACAATATTTGTCAGCTTATTTGGCTAGGTTATTTACTGAAACAAATTTCACGTTTTGATCTTGGTTTGATTGGTTGAACGATATATATAACTATACCTACGATACTTGCGGAGCAATCTTCACTGAATTATAAGAAACAAATACCTCAGTCTACTGAAGAATACAAAATGAAGTCATTTGTTTTTCACTGTTTTGATCGTGGATCTAATGTTTTGATTGCGAGTTTTATAAGCACACAATAACATACTAAAATATTAAAAAAAAAAATCATAGTAAACACAAACTAACCAAAACAAAACGACAGTCATTTGTGGGAAGTTAGTTCATGAGACGCTCGATTCCCCGTTAAATTAGTGCCAGTCATTTCATATAGAACATTTGGTCCAGCATACTTTATAACATAGATAAATGCAATCGCTAAGTATCAGCTTCTGACAGTTCTGCACAAAATACTATAATAACAGTTGTGTTTCGCTGGAGACATAATTGATTATTATTGTTTCTTAAAATGTATGAGATTAGATAAAGTAGTGTATGAAACTGTACATAATTAGGTATTACACACTCGTGTGATACTATTAAAAAACTCGCTTCGCTCGTTTTTTAAACTCACACTCGTGCATAATATCCCTCATTATGTAACAGTTTCATAAACTACTATTAAAGGTTCTGTTAATAAAGGAACTGAAAGCGCCTCACTTAACTAACCTGGAAACATTGCTAACAGAATTTATATCATAAGGCAAGTTCCTGAATACCTCCCGTAATACTATTTAGCTTAGGTACCTGAGGCATCAAGATTTAGTCCTGATGCAAGCCTCCTGTTTGTATGTTTACAAAGCAAATTGAGACCACAGATTGGCGCAGAGCTATACAAACACACGCTGTGAGCGACAATGCACTCGGGGCTAACAATGTATTAGCTACAGGTGCATACAATGTTGTATCACACTTGCTTGCTTTTTGGTGACATGTGACAGTGGCAGTGTACCTTACAATGATATCGTTATTGTAAGAACCCCTTCAATGTACCGTCTATATCGAGTGACTGAAATTTGCCTGCAGCTGTCCACCTATTATTATTGGACTTCGAGGTGACCCAGCGCAAATCCGAGGCCATGTGTTGGTTCTTGGGACGGGCAACCGCCGCCGGGTTTCCACATAACGGTAGAAGTTTACATCTGAGTCGAGTCGACGATGAAATAGTTCGCTCCGCTCAAAGCTGGTGAGGTCATTTGATGATTTCCCACCCACGCAAAAAGTAGTGTGAGTAGACTCATAATAAATTAGTACGTTTTACCATCAACGATGTATCACTGCTTATCTACGGGCAGGATCGCGGTCAAGCACTAAAAGAAGAATTCATTATTAAAAAATTTTAATTTATAACTAAAAAGAGTTTCGTTTTAGATACCTAATTTTTTACGAACAGATGAATTATTGAAATACTAGGTATTAGGTGGTTTATAATATGTTTCGGCAAGGTCATTCACAGCTATGAATTTCCAGGAGAATTTGTAAAACGACTATCAGTAATTTCATATTCCCATTTCTTTCGATATTCTGAAATGAAGTACATATTTTCGTACTTTTTCAAGTTCGCCATTCATTTTTTCGCCTTATTCCCCAATTATTTTCGAGACGTACAGCCCGAATCGACAGGGGCTAAGCTGCGAGCTTGTGAGCCGGATTATCGCCACTGGGCTATGTCCGATCGTCCCTTTTTGTTTATCCTCGACGTCTGACTTATGGTTGTATTCCAAAAAGATTTTGTTACATATCCATGTTAATGTGGACTTATGTAGAAGTAACAAAGACTTTTTCCAATAAACTAAGCTCGAACTATATGTATATATATCATTATCAACGTCATCATTTCAGCCGAAAGACGTCCACTGCTGGACATAGGCCTCCCCGAAGGTTCTCCACGACGACCGATCCTGCTCTTCCCGCATCCTGCGATTTCCCGCTATGCGGCTATGCTTGGGGTTTCACTGCCCGATCGAATCAGGAATGAGGAGATCCGCAGAAGAACGAGAGTAGGTAACCGACGTAGCCCGAAGAATTGCAATACTAAAGTGGCAGTGGGCTGGACACATTGCCCGTAGGACCGATGCCCGATGGGGCCGACGGGTTCTCGAGTGGCGATCACGCACCGGAAGACGTAGCGTGGGTAGGCCCCCGACAAGTTGGACCGACGATCTGGTGAAGGTATATGTTTATAACAAAACTACGGCTAAAACTACCTCTAACTGAAACGGAACGCCAAGTTTGGTTTATTAACACGTCATAATTCTAGAGCAATAGCGACAATCGATGTTAAGAATTTCTCAAAAACGCGTAGGGAATTTAGAGTTATTTTTGTCAGATTGAGATTTAGATCGGGCTGTGAACTTGCTAACTAAGAGAATTGCCCCTCTATATAATACCTATCCTATGTAGGTTTTACAAGTCGTTTTAATTTATGTTTCCAAATTCTTAATGATACTTACTAACTTGGGCTTAGTTCCAGGCAAACAGACAAACTTAAGTTTAATAACTTATAGTAGCTGGAAGTAAATTCACCAATTTTAAAGCTACCAAAAAGTGAACGGATTTGGGAAAAAGTATGTTGTGTTTCCGAAACACGATGCTATTGAAGATATTCAACGAAATGGACTTCGGGTTGAGTTTTGAATTATGTATCATAAATAGTATTTAGTATTCGAAAGCCTCAGTGGTCTAGTGGTAGCGAATGCTGCCGCTGCACAAGGAGACGCGGGTTCGATCCCCGCGGAGTGCAAATATTTGTATGCGTTAATATGACTATTTGCACTGGTCCGCAAAGCACGTTAAGCCGTTGGTCCCGGTTGCAATACGAACATATAATGGCAGTCGTTACGGGTTCTTGGAGCCCTCAAAAGTCCAACAATCTGTCTAACTGCAATGCTTCGATGTCGCTTTCGGATTGTGGTGCTCAAAGACTTTGGGAACAAGATAACTTTAAGAGAATTTTTGACGTGACAACGTCTTAAATTAGGTTGCGGCTGGGAGTCACTTATGAAAAAGTGTAACGCTCGGTAACGTTACGATGAGTCACCGATGTTTTAGTAAACAAAATATATTTCTATAGTTAAAATTTGTGCAATTCTTATTTTCATTCAATTCCTTGTTTCTATTGTGCAATTTAATTATATTCATATCAATAAATATTCTACCGAGAAAAAGACGTTGTCACGTAAAATCTTCGCCCGTAAAACCGACTTTACAGGCAACCATTTTTTTTGACCAGTCTTTTAAATTTACTTTTGTCAAAAGACGTGACAAGTCTCTGTAGTTAAATGGCTTCTAAAGTGGCGACACAACAAATGAAAGTTTGACAAAATTTAAATAATTTGATTACCGAAAGTCATTTTTTAAAATTAAAAAAGATAAATAAGAGATTGCCTGGCAGAGATTGCATTAGCGATTGTATATTTTGTAGTGTTGGATGCATTTTTAAGTAATGTGTGTTTTTGGTGTAGAATAAAGTTTACACAACGTATTTTTTTTATATGCGAAACGCGTAAACGTCCAGCATTTTTATGTAAAAAATTTGTGTACAAAATTTCAAAAAGCTATCATGAAAAATCACAAAGTTATCAGCTTGTTATGTTAACTGGTTGCTGGGCGGGGGCCTTAAGACACGATGATCCGCTGTGAACTGTATAGTGAGCTCGGCAACCACACTGCATCATTTTTTTAAATATACTTGGAAAAAAAATATAACATGGTGTAAAAATTATTGGAATAGATTGTTGCTAATTCTGAACAAACTATATTCAGGTATCGTATAAAGAAAAAATAAAGTTATATCAATAAACACTCGGTGGTAGACCATAACATCGGTCGCCGGCAGAAGTTACCACCCACCAAACAAAACCTTGTCGCCAAGCGATTTGTCGTGTTCCGGCAAGATGTCTGATGAAGCCGTACGGAGGACGGGTCTGAGCAGTTGTGTTGCGATGTGTGCCGGGTACGATGCGTTTGGTCGTGGCGATCTTTTGATCAATCTCCCTTTGGCGCAGCATCGTTGGTCGTGTTGTTGAGTTTAACATTGCATCACCTCGCTCAACTCCCGTCTTCCTTCCTATTCGCTCAGTTTTTTCTGAGTGAATAGGCTCTTAATAAACTAGCGCGCTTTACCATCAACGATCGCATCACTGCTTACCATCAGGCGGGATTGCGGTCAAGCGCTAGTTTATAATTATTAAAAAAAAAAAAACAACTAACATAACTGCGCCCTGCAGATTAAATTGCGGGGTTGATAGTTACATTCTCCAGTGTGTAGACCCAATATAGTATGGGACGGCCTACAATTATCTAGATGGATCCCAACGTCAATAAACTCTGTGATTTATGATCCTAGAACCCTAGTTTTGAAGGGAAAGGCTCACAGTACTCCCAAAACGAGTACAGGCACTAACAGTCGATTGCCCTGAATTGATTCTTACAAACTCCGAAGGATAATAAACTACTAGGGAAGAGGACACTATCGTGAGAAAGGTTTTGAGAGTGAATGTGGATGGCTTATTCTGGTATGGTAAAAAAATGATGGATGGGCTGCGTGAAAGGAGATATGGTTAGAAAGGGGAACTGCCGAAATGATAACTAATAAATAAATAAGTACAGAAGAAAAAGACATGTTACATTGGTGTAACATGTCTTTGTAACATTGTCTTATGAATTTATTTGGGCTCCGTCAGAAATAAATTGGTAAATGAGCAGGAGAATAATTAATAAACCATCAGGCAATTTCGTAGTACTGAGTTACTGACTTGTCGATTGTAGCTATAAATCAATTGTTTATAACATACATTACAAACTTTCCTTAACAGTGTGACGATCTCATTACAAAGCAAATGACATATTTTTATTCCGCACAAACAGAACGTACATTACAAGTGTAGGCGCCCCAGTAAAGCACGTACATCTACCGCGCATTTGTCACGGCTTATCCAACAAACAAGGTCGGCTTACACCACAAGTAAAATCAATCTCCGATCACACTCTAGTAAATCTACGGGACTTACCTGGGACTCAGTGTGCTCCGTCACGAAGCGAAGTCCGGAGAATCGACGCGCGCGCGTCGATTACGATGACGTCCGATGTCTTCAGTTCACTGACTGTCCCATACCAGTCGACACACCAAAGGTCCCTTATTAGGGCACCAAAGCTCACCAACGTAAGAAGTTATTTGGCAGTGTCAATCACGCCCGACAAAGATCGCCAATGAAACCACGTTTCCGATTCAAATTCAACTCAATTTACAGACGCACTGTTACGTTTTATAGTTCAAGTAAATACTTCAAAACACGGGCAACAATCGCGACAAACTATACAAAACGCGGCCGGTGGTATATATAATTTCCCGAAAATCATTCGACCGAACATGCCACGCACGCGATGATTATTCGTCAAGAGGTTCAAGCAACGGCCCGCCGTACGCGGCGGGGTCCCAACACGTTGTGTGATAATAATGGCGGCCGCGCGTCGCCATAGACAATACTAAATGCGCTAGCCCGTACCGATCGGGCATCTATCAACTCGACTAACTAAAAATCGGACTCGGCCGACGAACTAGCGTAAACATCCCCCCGCCCCGGACAGTAACAAACGGTCCGACAATTCAATCTAAGGGCAGGCGAGAGAGTGTGGCGATCGCGCGCTTCAAGACAGAGGACCTCGCCCACCAGGACCTCGGCAAACCTGGGAACACCATCCGACCCCGGATACAATTTAACAATGCGTCCACGACGCCATCGGAGGGGTGGCAGGTTTGGGTCCTTTAACAAAACGAGGTCTCCGACCCTTGGTGGGTTCGTCTTGTCTGACCACTTAACGCGCTGTTGTAAAATGTGCAAATACTCCAGATGCCAACGGCGCCAAAAACTCTGCGTAAGCTGTTGAAGCAATTCAAATCGCGAGAGCCGTCCGGAGTTAATGTCCAAATAAGGAAATTCAGGCAGGGCGTTAAGTGGTCTACCTATCAAGAAATGGCCCGGCGTGAGGGCCTCCAAATCATTCGCATCGGATGACAAAGGGCATAACGGACGCGAGTTGAGGACCGCCTCAACCTTACAAAATACGGTCGCGAGCTCCTCAAAAGTTAGGATACTATATCCAATAACGCGACGAAGGTGAGTTTTGGCGGCCTTTACAGTAGCTTCAAATATACCTCCCCAGTGGGGGCAGGACGGCGGTGAGTACTGCCATCGTACCCCTATACCCGTACTCGGTGGCGTGAACATGCACCCCTGGCGTAGATGCCCCGACCACTGCGGAGGTATGGGGCCAAGAACCTTCCAGCTGTAACAACCATGGTGGACCCCACCACAGCTGGTGATTCACAAGTTCGGGCGCTTCGCAGCCGCGGGAAGCGCAGTCTGCGGGGTTCAATTCGCCAGGCACGTGGCGCCAAATCAACGGGGCTTTCGAGGTCTGAATTTGAGACACCCGGTTGGCCACGAATACCTCGAGGGTATGGACTGAACTTTTCAGCCAACAAAGGACGACTTGGCTGTCAGACCATGCAAAGATTGACCTAAAGTCGACACTAGCTCCCAAGGTGTCGACGACGTGGTTAAGCAATCGGGCTAATAGAGTGGCGCCAGACAACTCCAAATTCGGTATGGTCCATCGGGTCCGAAGTGGGGCAACCTTACTCTTAGCCGTAACCAGATGAACAGCGACAACACCTCGTGCGTCCACCGTTCGAATGTACACGGCTGCCGCGTATCCGCTTTCGGACGCGTCACAAAAGCCGTGTAGGCTAGCGGAAAACCGTCCCTCAGGCAATATGTGCCTAGGGATACAAACACGGTTGACTTCCGGGAGGGATGAGACAAACCGCACCCAGTCTCGGAGCAAGCCGCCGGAGAGGGGCTCATCCCAGGTCACTTCCGCTGCCCACAGTTCCTGTAGGAAACACTTCATCGCGAACACTACAGGACTAAGCCAACCATTCGGATCAAAGGTGCGAGCTACAGTGGACAGCACTGTGCGTTTAGTCCAGACCTTTGGGCTCGGAAGCTCCAATCTGTAGGTAAACAAATCTTGGACTGGTTTGTACTGTACTCCCAAAACAGACAGCATGTCTGGAGTATCAGGATTTTCAAAGAGATGAGGCTCCTGCTGGTGGTCCTTGGGTACATCTGCCAAGAGTTCGGGCGAGTTGGACACCCATTTCCTCAACTCGTAGCCACCAGCTCCTAGGAGAGCGATCAACTCGTCTCGCCAGACCAGGGCCTCTCGTACACTCGAGGCGCCTGTACAAACATCATCGACGTACAGATCCTCCTTTATGAGGACAGACGCGCGGGGGTAGCGCAGCCGTTCGCGCTCTGCGAGCTCCCACAACGAACGGATCGCCACAAAAGGACTCGATCGTAGTCCATAGGTGTTGGTGTTCAGCTCATAGACCAGCATTGGATTCCCGGGATCCTCTCGCCAAAGCACAAGCTGGTATCTCCTGTCTTCCGGGTGAATCACAGTCTGCCGGAACATCATGCGAATGTCGGTCACTAAAACGACAGCATGTCGACGGAAGTTGGTCAAAACATCACTCACATCGTGATGCAACTTCGGTCCGGCGTGCAAACACTGGTTCAACGACACTCCGGTTGACGTGGGTGCTGAGCCATCAAAGACCACACGTATCTTCCCGTCTTCAAAACCGCGTGGTGGGGAAGAAAATAATGTTCTTCATTTCGCCAATCCAGCTGCGAAAGCGACATGTGCCCCAGTTCCTCATACTCCCGCATGAAGTCCATGTACTTCTGCTTTAATGCGGGGTCCCTCGCCATTCGGTGCTCCATAGACAACAACCTTTTTTCGGCCAGTGGCCGGGAGCTGCCTAAGAGGGGGCGAACTGGCAAAAAGGGCAAGCGAGTGATCAAGCGACCCGAGCGGAGGCGACCAGTATTGTTCTGATAGAACAATTCGCACTCCTCGTCCAACGGGTCCACTCGTTTTGCGGTCGGAGGCTCCTCCACCTCCCAAAAGCGTTGGAGGATGTCTGTCAAGGCAGAACCAACAGCGAGGTCGCTGTCTGCCGAAGGGGGGTCTGGGCCGTCCCTAAATGATCCCATTACTACATGACCCAAAGAGGTGGATATGGCTAAAAAACCGGCTGCCTGCAAAACTCGTTTACTTCCACGCAGCAAACGACCTAAAACATTCACACCGATCAATAAATGGATCGGGCCAGGTCGGTGGAAGTGAGGATCAGCCAGAGCCAATCCAACCGACAATTTAACGGCGGCGTGTGGGGCTCGCACTTGCGGAAGCGGCCCGACCACCGTTTCAAAAACAATCGCCGAAGTACCGATTTTCGGCGTTGAGGAGGAGTGGGGGGAGAAGGAGAACGAAACCCGACCGATCGGATCCGAAATCCGCAGGTCTCCAACGCCCCGTACCGATTCCCTATGCGGTACAATATTTAAGCCCAACTGTCGGACGAGCCAAGTAGAAATTATGCAACCCTGGGCCCCTGAATCCAAGAGGGCACGCACTGTGACAAAATCACCTTTGGGGCCCCAAACACGCACGGAGGCTGTTGGCAACAGCACAAACTCCGGTGGGGGGGTTGCGCCCGACAGTGGCATTAATTAAAATCCGAGGGGGGTGATTGCCCCCCTGGACCCCGGGTGAACTGAGTCGACAAGATCGGAGGGGATCGCCGACAGTAGGCGAGAGGGTCCCACTCCGCAACGTAGGGACTCCTTCCAACTCCACTCCGAGGCGTGGGGCAATAACCGTGAGCCGCATACGGGGGAACATAACGGCCCAATCGAGGGTATTCCATCAAGGGGGGGGAGTAGCGTACCGCCCGCCTCCCCGAGCCCCCGACGGCCACCGCTACATCCTGCGGGGGGCCCCCGCCCGTGGGGCCCCCGCCCTTGGGGCCCCCGCCCGTGGGGCCCCCGCCCTTGGGGCCCCCGCCCGTGCGCGGGGAATCTGGGCCCCTTTTGGACCCGCCACCATTGCGGTTCAAACACAGGAGAGCGTGATGTCTCCCGCCGCAATGTGGACAAACCTTAGCCTGGAGGCACGCTGACTGGCGGTGGTCCCCCAGACACATGTAACACCAGGCGCGTTGCTTGGCGAGGGCTCTTCGAACTGCAGTCCGGAGGCCCCCGAACTTCTCGCAAGCACGCACGTCATGTCCGTCCCCCCGACAATACCGGCACCGTTTACCTGGTGCGGGGGGAGAGTCACTTCGGACAGCCGAGCATTGTTTGGTCGGACGGCGGGGTTGTCCCCTCGCCGCCACCGGACGACCCGTGCTCGTCCCCGGCGTGGGGTCGGTCAGCTGGTCCAGTACTCTGCACTCGTCCTCCAAAAAACGAAGCAAATCCGAGAAGGGGGGGAGATACGAGGCGCTATTGCCCCCGTACCTTTGCTCAAATCGCCCAAAGGGGCGAAAATGCGAAATTGCCCGCAGACGTCTTTACGTCTTTTCAATTTCGCTAGGACGATGTGCAGAAGCAAAAAAGACCACTGGTCGACCGGCAAATCCAGCTGGTGCAACGAGTGGACGGCGGTCAAGAGCGGGTTGACCACATCCTTCCTTAGTGAGGAAACCCGCGTTGCCTTCGGTAAGGCCAAAATGGCGGCCACATGGGTGTCCGCTAGCAAGCGGACGTTTTGGTAGCGGTCCAGGAACAACTGCCGCGCAACCTGGTAGTTAGCATCGCTGACTATCAGGTGCTGGACCACTGCACTGGCTTCTCCGCGGAGGGCGGAGCGCAAATAAGCCAGTTTCTGGCTGGGGGACAAATCTTCCCTGGAGTCCACCAAGCTGTCAAACAAGTTGATGAAGCCCATCCAAGCCGTGAGGTCCCCGTCAAAGTGGGGAATCTCCAATGTGGGCAGTCTCCCTAACAAAGCCGGCGGGGTCGGTTTAACCTCCCCGCTCCAAGTCGGCTTTCCCCTACGGGCAGCCAGGAGCCCTTCTGCTGACTCCGTAATTTGGTCAGCCAATTCGTACGCCTGGTCGACATCCCTTTTAAAGGTCTCCACTATGGCTTCATCCGTTGGAGGGTGTTCCAAAACGTACGCATAGAAGTCGACAACGTGTCGCTCCAAGCCTTCCATGCGCGCAGGCAACCCTTCATAACGGGTCAACAAAGCCTGCACCCGATCCGGCCGAACAATCAGGGCGGCCGCACCCGCGAGCCAACGCAATGCGGCCTGGACCTCGGCCTTCGCCGTAGCATGCGGACTAGGAGCCATTTAAAATAAAAGCCTTTAATTCAAATTAACAATTAAATTCAATTAAAGAACGCGCGGAAAGCAACAAAAACAAGCGTAAATAACTCAATAAATTCCGCGAGACCGTGTGGGGACCAAAGCTAAGGGCAACCGTTACAAACAAAATACTAACATGTACAAATAAAAAATATTACAAAGTATACATACAAAATATCAGTGTGCAAACGGCCTAACTTAAGTGCGACACAGATCAAAACTTATTAGCAAAACAAAATTATTACTACCAATTACACAATAAATCAACAAACAAACCGAATAAAATTATTACTGTGAATTATGTAATAATTCAACAAAATTACGACTATGAATTACGAGCTAAATCAACAAAATTACGACTATGAATTACGAGCTAAATCAAAACATTCAAACACGAACTATCTGGTTCGTACAATACACGAGTTGACCAAAACAATAACAAAACATTAGTCATAAAAATAACTCGTAATTATTTATCCGTAGCTCAATATTCAACAACAAAGCGAACTATTTGGTTCGTACAAATGCACAAGATAATCGAGTGAACAATAACAAAACGTTACTCGTAAACATAACTGGCTGTATGGCGTATCATGCCCTAGCCTACTCCGTTCCTCTGAACGGAAAGAAATGAACCAAAAAATAAAACAATCTACCTACAATTGTTTTCACATTTCTTACTTTGTAAAATATCGGATCCACACAATGATGGAGGTAGTCAGAGATATAATTTTACGAGTACCGACAACAACAAATAAAAAATCAAATTTTTGCAAATTAGCCTCTGAAGGCTACCAAAATACTGGAATGATACTCTAATTAATCAAATTAGTAATTAGAAACCACGCTCTGCTACCACAAAGATGTAGGCGCCCCAGTAAAGCACGTACATCTACCGCGCATTTGTCACGGCTTATCCAACAAACAAGGTCGGCTTACACCACAAGTAAAATCAATCTCCGATCACACTCTAGTAAATCTACGGGACTTACCTGGGACTCAGTGTGCTCCGTCACGAAGCGAAGTCCGGAGAATCGACGCGCGCGCGTCGATTACGATGACGTCCGATGTCTTCAGTTCACTGACTGTCCCATACTAGTCGACACACCAAAGGTCCCTTATTAGGGCACCAAAGCTCACCAACGTAAGAAGTTATTTGGCAGTGTCAATCATGCCCGACAAAGATCGCCAATGAAACCACGTTTCCGATTCAAATTCAACTCAATTTACAGACGCACTGTTACGTTTTATAGTTCAAGTAAATACTTCAAAACACGGGCAACAATCGCGACAAACTATACAAAACGCGGCCGGTGGTATATATAATTTCCCGAAAATCATTCGACCGAACATGCCACGCACGCGATGATTATTCGTCAAGAGGTTCAAGCAACGGCCCGCCGTACGCGGCAGGGTCCCAACACGTTGTGTGATAATAAGGGCGGCCGCGCGTCGCCATAGACAATACTAAATGCGCTAGCCCGTACCGATCGGGCATCTATCAACTCGACTAACTAAAAATCGGACTCGGCCGACGAACTAGCGTAAACAACAAGTAAATACAATAAAATAAAAAGACATAAAAAAGTAATATCGCCAAAAGTCTCGTACTTGAACATGTGAGCCTAATAAACAAAGTTGACTTGATGTCCAAGCCAAAGACTTGATGTCAAAGCAAAAGCCAACGGCTTGCAATTACAAATATCTGAACTGCGCAAGGATCGGACCCGCACATCCTTGCGCAGCGGCCGCGGTCCAGTTAGTCCGCGGTAGCAGTTCCGACCGCGGCCGCTCTAATGCGTGATATAGGTGCTTCTTTGACGCGGCCGCGGCCGCGTCAAAGAAGCACCTATATCACGCATTAAAGCCTAAAATCAATCAATTAGGGCAAGAAAAGGGCATTTTTTTTTAATTACTATAAACTAGCGCTTGACCGCAATCCCGCCTGATGGTAAAAAGTGATGCGATCGTTGATGGAAAAGCGCGCTAGATTATAAAGAGCCTATTCACTCAGAAAAACTGATCAAATAGGAAGGAAAACGGTAGTTGAGCGAGGTGATGTAATGTTAAATCCAACAACATGACCAAAGATTCCGTAAACATCCTTGTTGCACAACAGAAGCGAGCTAGGTCCATCAGCACCCACGTGCATCTATTTGTTCATGAATTCCTTATTAATATTATTTGAAACATTAGAATAGCATACTCTTTATATATGGTGTACATAACAGTATACAAATTACAGAACATAAATATGTAGATTTTACAAAGGGGCGGTCTTATCGCTATGATCGATCTTTTACAGACAACCTTTGGATGCAATACCAAGGGGAAGGAGAAACAAATATTGTAGGTGGTACTACAATGTACTATACAGTAAATATGTGTATCATACTAATATAAAATAAAATTAAAATTAAATTAAATAAATAATCTAATTAATGAACATCATACAAGAGTAGATAAAATCTATTAATAACTAGCGACCCGATACGTGCTTCGCTACGTATAAATTGCAATTTATTCAAACATAAAATATGTTTTTTAATTGCTAGCAATTTTAAAACTTAATCCAAAACATATAGAATATTAAAGAAACGGATTTTTTGATGAACATACCAAATGATAAACGCACAGGATATTGTAATCGTTAGAATTCAAATGGCATATCAGTTGGGATGTTAGGGATACGCGGTGTCAAACAAACTTCTCCTTTTGATTTACCAGTTAAGATCGAAGTTTCAAAATTTGGCAATGTTTTTCACTGCCAATCTGGTGCCATTACACAGTTTTGGTGTATTATAAAATTACAAAGAAAGTTGCATTCATTTTAAATGTAAAACCTCTCGACCGATTCTGTTCAAACTTCACATAAACCATCTACTAATTGGAAAGTGGCATTGCTTTTTATACAGGGTGGCGCAATAGAACGTGCATATTGCATCATCTTTTTTTGCGGGGTAGAAGGGGCGTGGGCGAGGGGAGACCGATATCGTTGGGTAGCGCGGTTCATGAAGTTTTAGTCACTATGAGTCACTTCGACGGGAAGCGTCGCGCATTTTGCGTGCGCGCATTTTACGAAAACTCTCATTCGTACGTAGTTGTCAGGCGACTATTTTGTTCTGAGTATGGTGTACGGCAAATTAGGGAGGCTCCGAGTGCTAATTTAATTAAAATCTGGATAAAGCGGTTTGAAGAGACTGGATCGACGTTTAAACCACACGCAAAAGGTCGTCCACGCACATCTAGGACCGAAGACAATATTGAGAGTGTTAAGCAGTCGGTACGAGAAGATCCACCAATGTCTACTCGCAAGAGATCGTCTGTCCTAAACATATCGCGACGAAGTTTGCAACGAATTTTAAACTTGGATCTTAAATTGCATCCATACAAGCTGCAATTAACTCAAGAATTGAAAGACTCTGACTTCATAGCACGGCTCACATTTGCTAATGAAATGCTCAATCGGTTTTCAAATTAAACATCCTTTTCTCTGATGAGGCACAATTTCATATGAATGGGTTCGCAAACCGCCAAAATTGTCGTTATTGGAATAGTGAGAATCCCAGACTCAAACATCAAAAACCGTTACATAGCCCTAAAGTGACAGTTTGCGCCGCAATCTCTGCCAAAGGAATAATTGGTCCTTATTTTTTTGAAAACGCACGGGGGCAAAACATCACTGTTAATACCGAACGCTATGTTGCGATGTTGGAAGGTTTTTTGGCCCCAGAACTTGAAAATTCAAGAATAAAGAACTCTAGGACTTGGTTCCAACAAGACGGAGCTACCAGTCACACATCAAATGACTCCATGGCGGTTGTGAAGCAGATGTTCCCTGGCAAACTGATTTCGAAAAGAGGTGATATCCCATGGCCTCCGCGCAGTCCAGACTTGACGCCTCCTGACTTTTTTTTTGTGGGGATACCTCAAACACAAAGTCTACACCAATAATTCGAGAAACATCAGTCAGCTCAAGGAGAATATTCGTGGTGAAATGGCAGCAATCACACCAGCACTACTTAAGAAAATTTTCGGTAATTTCCGTTTGCGGTTAGAGGAGTGCCAACGTAGAGAGGGTCATCATTTAGATGATATTATTTTTAAAAAATAAACTTCAGTTATCACTTAATACTTGCTTAGTTTTATTTTAACTATATCTTTTGTATTTATTTTTTAATAATTATTTTAAAAATGCACGTTCTATTGCGCCACCCAGTATATTGCTTTTTTATCACAGTATTTGACACGCCTTACCGACACGGGAAAGCGGGCAAGTCATTCCATAGCCTTACTAATTAAACATCAAAGGAACAATATCGATTATCTGTTTAAATAAAAACCTATTCTTACTTCGTTGGAAATGAAACATCTTGTCTACGGATTTTCTTTTCGTTCAAAATCGATGTGCAACTAAATACAGCAAGAAAAGCTTTTAGCAAAGCGTACCATTAGTAAATGAAAGTAAAAAATAAAAATAACAAATATAGCTGAAAACCAAGTGATGCGAGGTAAACGAGAAAGCGATGCAAGTGTAGCAATAAAGCAAAAAAAACAATAGATGCAACCGTACTTCAGCTAATGGGAGATACATTACTGGTCGGTACACAGAATACAATATTCTTGTTTATATAAAACAGGTATGATTATACATTAAGTTTGATTTACAGATTAGTAAGGTTGTCGTGGTTGGTGTCTAGATGGGTGACCATGTTTACAGAACGGGACGCCTTCGTGCCTCGGAAGTATTAGCTGTCACGGATCATTCATGGATTTTTGATAGTCATTGCGGGTAGTCGGCTGCCCTAAACGTACGACAACCAGTCTTTTCAGTAGTAGCGTATTAGCCAGAAACTGTATTGTGGGTTTATATAAGCAGTGGATCCATGTAAAGAGCTGCATCCGAATAGATCGGAAGTCGATGTCGGTAGTTTTTGAAATAATTTATAAAAAAACATATAGGTAATAATAATACCTTTTTATTTCCAGTAGAAAAAAAATATTACATCTCTTAAAAATCTATATTATAATTTTTCATTAATCTGCCGGAACCCCAGAATGGGTGAAGGCCTCCTCCAGTGACGCCCATTTGTCTCTGTCTTCAGCTGTTTTTCCCAGCTACTGCTTTAGTGCCGTCTTCCCATCTTGTAATTGGTCTATCTCTTGATCTTTCGCCTAGTGGGCCCTTCCAGAAAGTTACTTTTTTGGTCCATCTGTGATTAGTTAGCCGGGCAATATGTCCTGCCCACTTCCATTTCAATTTTTGTGCGTAGATTAAAGCATTTGTCATTTTCGTTATTTTTCTTATTTTTGTATGACGTGTTTTATCCAATTTCCTTTTCTTTATCATATTTCGTTCGAATCCTCTCGTACTAAAAAAACTCTAAAAAACATATGACATATGGAAAATATTTATGTATATTTAGAAAATCTTTTAAAAAAAGCATAAACTTATAATATCTTGACAAAGAAAACGTTTTAGGCTACTAAAACTAAAACAGAACTCACAAAGCATAGAGACTCCACTATGTGGATAAAGCCAAAACACTATTCGCCTGAAAATTCATGTAACATTTCAATATCTTCGACGCTATAAACTACTTACTTAATGCACTAGAATTCACAACAAAGGAACAATCCCGTTCAAGTGCGCCGCAATCTCTGTGTAATGCAAATTCAAAGTAACGTCTGCTTATATCCGAGTCGCGTAAACATAGGGCCTGGCGCAATCGTATCACAGGTTTAATAAAAGCTGCTATCTGTGTACATTGTTTCCTGCTTCATTGTTATTATACTTTTTTGTTCTTTCCTATGTGTGTTGTTTTCTTTTTATTATGAAATTCAAATAAATTAAATACATAAAAGGTTTCTAAAAGATTCTAAAACTTGGTAATGTAACAAAACACGTGCCTGTAATCCCTGAGGAGTTGTCAAATATATTTACACAGTAAAATACAAACTGTAGTTCAAATAACACTGTTTATGAATTCCAATAATAACACTGAATTAGCTGTTGTAAGAACTTTCCAAATCCTTTGACATTTAAAGCTTCTTAATTTAGGAACAAAGTTCCTTAAAGTCTTTCACGGCAGTTTCTTTGCGGTACTGCGTAGTAGAAAAAACGTGTATGACTTAAACTGATGTCACGAAAAGTTATAGTGTTGTAGCCCGTCCTAGTGACTTTCCTCCTCTTTGTTTTTTTTTTTTTTTAATTCTAAACGAGTGTATGCATGCGTGCAGGTATTGCTTTAGCAACTGCACATATAGGCGTTCCTCCGACTGTACATGTTTGTAATTACACATATTATAACTAATGTAGCTGCTACCCGCGATTTTGTTTGCGATCCCGAATAAAATGTAGCCTATGTACTTACCCAAGTCAATGCCTATATACGAAATATCATCCAAATATATTCAGCCGTATATTATGCCATGCCAATATAGTGTGAGAGCGTAACAAACAAACTTTCGCATTTATAATATTACTTAGAATGTTTAATGATTCAGTTTTCCTCGCAGTATTTCGCCCGTAGGTACACTGTGCAAAAAATGCGGTGAATCGGTGTAAGGCTAAAGATTGTAAATAGTTTTAGGTACATTGGTCACATTATCACGAACGACTTTTGGGTACATGTAGATATAGAAAGGGAGTGCGCTCCCTTTCTATATCTGAATGTACCCACAAGTCGCTCGTGAAAATGTGGGCATTGTCTGTTAGTAGCAATATGCTAGCCTGCAGGTTCGCTTCTTGTACTGTAGACGATTCTATCAATCTACAACGGTTCTATCAATCATTTACACAAGTAGCCTGAGGGTTATACTCGCGCCGCGCCCACAACGTTCTGCGTGTTCAATTTAATAATACTGCCATGCTGATGTGGTGTTTCGAGCATGTTTGCAATGTCTCTGTAATCGAAAGAAAGCGCCCTTCTTACTAATTAGCAATTGTAGTTCCTAATCTATATTTTCTTGCATTAACTATCATATCTTTTCACTGGGTAATATTGATGGATTAATCACACAATCACATCACATAAAAATCACACATCTTTTAAACGCACCCCCTTTTTCTTGGAGCAGATGTCACTTTCAAACCGATTATGAAACAGCTGTAGGTTATTTTGCAAAGCATTTTAATACTTTCCTTATTCTTATCGGCCATCAAACTAATCGTCATCACAAAATTACAACCTGCACTCTAGTTGCGTCTCACAATATATCACATACTTTCAATTGGAATCATTGTGAAGCATATTGCTTCATATTTTAGGAAAATGTGTCAGATCAAAAAGGAAATAACTAAATTAATGTTGTTGAACCGTAAAAATGAAGTCCATTGATACTAATAGTGTGTTATCTTGCCTGTTCTTTGGTATGTCTGTGTGTTAAAATGTCAGGATGTTTATCTTGCAAAACATTAAAAATAAATCTCGACCTTAGAAGCATATGGTCGAGAAATATTATTGCGTTTCCATTCCTACAAGCTTAGAAATATGAAACAATCAAACTGGTTTTCTAAGAAATAAAAGTATAAGTATGCCTTTTACTATTCTTGACTTTTAAAATGAACAATTTTGAATATTGGATTTTTAAAGACTGGCTCGCTCGCTTGGTATTGTTGTGGCTCTAGTGAAATGTTTCTAGGAATATTGGAGATCATATTACCCTTTTAATTTTTCTGTTTAACAACTATAGTAAAATTTTTAGGTAGGCAAAATTTTGTACATTAACTGGAAATTAATTTATTGTGATGAAATTCACAAGCAACCATATTCATAGACATAATTATTTCTAAATTAATAAATGCCTTTCACATTCTGAATTAGAAAGACTTTCATTACTTCCTTTGCCTTTAAACATCAAAGACGTTGGTCTTTGATGTTCCAAATTAATCCGATATATATATAGATCCTTTCTAATTTAATCTTGATTAGAAAATTTGTTACTTTGATCGCATTAAATAACATTCTTAACAAAAATAGAGTAAGTACAGATGCGCCGGTTATATCTACATTATCAGACAAAGAAAGAAAGAAAGAAAAAATATTTCTTGTGACTGGTACAGGAAGATCAAAAAGTAAACAAAGTTAAAATTAAAACAAATTATATAAAAATAGGTAACAAAAATAAAATAGGATCAGAAAGTCAACCCAGAGGCCAAAATTCCCTTATCACAGCATTATGCTGCGATATTTAAAAAATAAATGACGCAGCGCTGGTATACTGATAGGGCCCGACTAGCTAACTAGATTTCTAGTCCTCAATCTATTCTTAAATATCACAAAATAAAATGGTAAACTAAACTAAATTTAAATTCAATGCACAACAAAACGGGCAGAATATAAAATATCATTTAAGTCCTGTTAATTAAGATACAACAGAGACAGTTTAAAAGTGATAAAAAAAACGGCGCTTAAAAATGCGTCAATTTATGCCAGGCGCGGACTAATTTAGGCTTAGAATAGTACCATCCCATATTCTCCTATGGGTATCGTAAGAGGCGACTAAGGGAGCTTTCACCAGGGAAGCGGATAGCAGTGCTTCTCCTGTGGAATATCAAATTACTGCGATCTCCGACCCGCCAGCCAAGCGTAGGGATTAACCCCCTCCCCAATGGAAAGCCTTGGAGGAGGCCTTTGTCCAGCAATGGGACTCTATAGGCTAAAAAGAAAAAGAAATAGAAACTAATATGTATTTATCTGCTGTCCTTTTCTTAATGGAAAAAAAGGAATGAGATAGACTGGATTTAAATTTAGTTTGGACATAACCCTGGTACTTACGAGCTCCTTAAAATTGCACACAGTTATGCCGAGAAAAGTTTTGAAGTAATGTAAGCGACAAGCGAATTATGTAAAAACTTTGGATGTGTGTTTAAGCAGCCGCGAATGTAATGACATGGGTGTTGAGAATTTCAGAAAATGTTTTGCAATGCAAACAGCAATACTCACCTACTGCTGTAATAAATGTTTTCGGCGTTGAGCTCCAGGAGCCAAAATTGTGTTCAAGTACCCGTTTTGAATTAGAATTAAATACGTTCTGATTTGCATACTACTCAAGCTATAAAAGTAATTGTTTCTACTATTAACGTCTATGTACTTTAGTTGATTAGTTCGTAGAACTTGTGTTTTATCTTACTTCTTATTTAAAATGAAAGAAAATAAACACTACAAAGTGCACCTACCTAAATTAAATTACTATGCACAGCTCCCAATTAGAATTTCGAATAATTTAAAATAAAACCGCTATGCAATTGCATTTCTCACGAATTCCTTCTTACCTCGTCCTAATAAGTTTTCCTAATTAAGATGCAACGGTGGCTGCGGCGTATTTTAAAATGGTTTCTCCGATTTGAACCTTGGCTTAAACGTTTTAAGATCGGAAGTCGAATGGATTTAGCAACGTAGAAGTCGATCCAATCTCATTATATTTGCAGTCTCAATTGAACAAGAGTAAGACAATTTCGGTTCTATCTTCAAAAAGTTTTTTTGTTTTCTAGATTGTCATGTAGTTCCATTCCCGAGGGTCTACTTCCCCAATACATTTACGGAACGAACTTAATTAAGGTTCTATTACTTATGTTCTTCCAGCGTGCAAACAATTTATTCCTTGCAAGATATCGACCATTGACTTTTCTTTTAGGGTACTTTGTAGATTTCCATTTAAGTATGTCTGCAAATAAGAAAAAGCGAATTGGCATCTTTACGTCTTTATTTTTTAAGAGTTACTATTACTCTCTCGCCTTGTTAAATTAATTTTATTTATTCAAGCCAAGCGAATGAAGACATTGAAAACGGTAACGTTTAATACAGCAGAATAAGAATATAGAATGAAAGTGTCTCAACTCGTCTATGTCCTAATTCTGCTGTGCTAGATGTGGCTGCTCTCAACATCTTCATCAAATGTCTTGATACTGTTTGTTTCTGGCCATTCTATACTACATACATCTTGATTAGCGTTTTGCGAAAACAAAATTTATATTGTTACCCTGCTATGTCCTTTTTTATTCTTCTGTTTATGTTTTGATTTGTTTTATTATTTGAATTTTATTGTGTACTTGCATTATTTAATTTTGTATTGTTAATGTAATTGGCTTTTGGAAGCCGTGTTAACATAAATAAATAAATAAAATAAATATTCTTGTTCTGCTGTAACCCGGTCAAAAGATTCACCGACGAGGGTTGACTTGAAGCACCTGGGAGCGATGTTATTAAAAGATACTCATCCATAGTCAATGACTACCCGTCGTTCTAGTAGTGCAACGCTTACTCAAAGATGTATAACCGGTATGGCTTTGTTGTTGGATCGCATATGCGCGTGTTTGGCAGACGAGACGGCGGTCACGGGAGTCGGGATGCCGAGCCCCGTACGCGCTGGCTGCTGCGCGCCCTCCTCTCCACTAAGCTCAAAGACGTGCTCCGCCACTGGCATTTCATTGTTGATCATGTAATAGGGATGTTTCATGGGTAAATTAAATTCATTCTATTTAGTCCGTCATTCAGATTATAGAAAAATATTGGATACAAAATTGGATAAAATTGACAAATATAAAAGGCAGATCAGGAGTGGAGGCTGGTGACGTCACTCCTCGCTAAAAAGTGTAGCGTGCAATGACGTCACACGAGTTTTTAACGCACTGTGTCGTCTTCATTTTTTGTTTATATGAAAAAAGGAAAAATATGTGTCTAGTATTTTTTGGAAATCTGACTAACGGACTAATAAGTTTTTTAGTCAACTACCCTATTATGGTAACACACCTGTTCTGATACATTCCACTTCTTTTATTATACCGATTGAGCCAAATCCATTTGTTGAATATCTCCTCTGATTTTTGTGTTTATCAACGGTGAACGTTGCCGAAAACTTAAAGTAAACGGCCATAGAACGCGGCCATAGAATGTGCGGCAGTCAGCCTGGCAAGCTACCGAGTCATGGCCACGATCTTAGTACGGCCACAAAAATATAATTAGTTTTAAGTATTAAAATTAACCTCCGGGGGGATTCAGGCCTCAAAATTCAAAATTAATAAAGTTAGGGAGTCTGCCAGTAAATAGCGTCGATGTGCGCCTTCTCGTGATCTGGTCTGGTGGGCTACGAACTCCGCATCTGAAGATTGGAGGTAAGTGGTTTGCCGCATTAGCACCTTAATCAGAGAGATATTTTTTTTTTCGGACAAATCACACAGATTTAGTTAGCCCCAAAGTAAGTTCGAGACTTGTGTTATGGGATACTAACTCAACGATACTATATTTTATAATAGGTACATAGATAGATAAACTTTCAAGACCCAGGCCAATCAAGAAAATATCGTTTTCCATGATGACCTAGCCGGGGATCGAACCCGGGGCCTCCACGTCGCAGGCAGGCGTGTTCACCACTGCGCCACGGTGGACGACAAAATATACATGCATACAGCATATTTTTTTTTTAATAATTATAAACTAGCGCTTGACCGCAATCCCGTTTGATGGTAAGCAGTGATGCGATCGGTGATGGTAAAGCGCACTAGTTCTATTCACTCAGAAAAACTGAGCGAATAATGATAATAATGATAATGATGAAATAATAAGAATGATGATATACTCCGAAGCCATCATTCTATCGCATATTTGCTTATAGTTTCTAATATATTATTATGCTAAATACAGTCGACTTGAATCTCGTTTAAAATCTTTCGTGGCAGGCACGTTGCCGCCACATAATTTATTCTTTAATCGTTTCCAGTTCTACAGAGCAAGTCATTCCAACAAAAATGATGACTCCTAGCATCTCCCTCATCTATGTCTTGTCTCCTACATCTTGACATATAATGCCCTTTGCAGCAACATGAGACATGAGAATATAGCGGTTAGTGCGAATCTTGGGGTTCATAAGATTAATCGAGTATGGCTTAACCACGCTGAGATCAGTATATTTCATTCATACTGTCGTATGCTCGCAACTTCGTCCGTACTGAAGTCGTAAGACTAATAGATAAAAAGTATGTATTTTGTTTTCGCATAACGATTGTTTTAACTTTTTCTTTATACTTCTAGCATAACCTATTTAAATATAATATAACCTTTCTCAAGAATCAGGTTATGCTATGCAGAATATATTTCGGTAGGTTTTTTTTTGGTAGCTTTAGCTAAGCTAAGAGGTTAGCGCATTCAAAAAAAAAAGACGTGTGGCACTCGGGGACTGCCGCGGTAAAGCTATTGCATAGCATTTTGTATTTTTTTTTTTTATATTTTTTCTTTTTTCTTTTTTTTTATTTAATATTATTATTTTATTTTAATTTTTTAATTATTTATTATTTTCTTTTTTTTTCTTCATATTTATTTCTTTTCTTTTTTTTTTATTATTATTTCTTCATTATTTTTTTTTATTTATTTCATTTTCTTTTTATTTTCAGCTATTCGATGTTGTACATAAATACCTATACACCTATATACTTTCTCAAAAACAGCTGCTTATGTATTCGTCCGATTTCGGAGCAGCTCGTCTCGATTCGTGCGAGTTTCGTAGAGTCGTACAATACGTCTAATCGCACGCACACAACGCCGAAGACTGCCGAACTGAAACGACGTTAGACGATGTACGGCCTTCAAGCCACACCTCCGTGCCCGTCGGAGTGTGGGGAGCGTGAGGTTTTTTCGTTACGGAATTTCTGGATTCGGTCCCCGCGCTCAAGGCCCGCGATAGAAGCTATGCAATAGCTTAATAAACAACAACATTGTGTGATCAAAAAATCGGAGAAATGTGAACTCTGAAAAACTTCTTTGGCGCACGGATTACAGCCACATCTCGCTAAAAGAGGACCTGTGTTCGAGCAAGCGGAACATTATAATATTATTGATTTAATACTACAAGCGCTATATATGTACACAGGGGTAATTAACGCCATAGGCATTTCCATATTACAAACCAAACAACACACTCTTCAGCGTTATTTATGCAATATTCTGACATTAATTCGCAACCGCGCCGTAAGTTCCAGCCAGCTTAGAGTGAGCTTCATGAGTATTCACGGTGGAATACACAATTGTACTTCAGATTCATCTTCAATACTTATTTCTCTTCTCAAAGTCAAAGTATTTTATTTGTTAAAGACAGGAAATATGGTACATGACATAAAATTTGTGTTGTATCGCTATGTTTTGCATTGCAATGCTTGTAAATTAATTAAGAACAGAATTAAAATTAACGATTGAACATTTACTTATTTTATACTCTTACTCGTATCATTTAAAAACTCATTAATGGAATAGTAAGCCTTTTCAATGAAGAATTTCTTAAGTTGTGATTTAAAATTATTTATGTTACTCATAGTTTTGAAAGTTTTTGATGGTTTATTACAATTTTTTGACCCATGCCAAGACAACTCTTTGAAAAAAAGTGCAGTGTTAATGTTTTTTTGACTTTAGTGTGCTTTGATGACGTCTAGTATTAAGTGTTTCAAATTTGGACACATTCTCCTGAACAAATATTAATGTTTCATAAATATAGAGGGATGGAAGAGTAAATACTTTTAAATTAACAAAATATGGTTTATAGCTGTCAGTGGTTTTTAACAAGCATAAGGTTTTCTTTAACTCTTTTCTCTCCTAACTAATTATGCACACATCTGTTACCATCTTTTATCCAACATATATTTATTTTATTTAAGTATGTATACACTGGTCACGTTGCAGCGTGGAATTGATTTTTTATCCGTCACCTCACACGTCAACTTCAGTTGAAAACCAGCGTCAGGTACTAGTTGTCTGTCATTTTGCTGAACTGGGCCTTTTTGGTGCAGCCGCGAGGCACATTTTTTTACATCGGCTATATTTTCTATGCGATTTTTGTTTATAATACCTTTTGGTTTTGTGTAGGTAAGTTTATTTTATATTTATAACGGGAAACGTCAGGAAGGCGCGGCCGAAGTTCCGGATAGTTGAGGTGTCTTCTCATCTCATGAGCATCCATCATGGGCGGTACCTATTTCGAGAAAATGTTGTAAAAATAACTATAGTGTGATGTTCGATTCTTATTATTTTAACTGTACAGACACTTAGAACGATAAAATTAATATTAAAGGATTATACAATGATAATCTCAGCTTAAAACAGATAAGAGCCACTGGATTTGAATATGACCAATACACTCGATCGAAGCTTGAGCAAGGAACGCCCGCGCTAACGATCGCTCGCTATGTCACACACAACTCCAGTCAGTGTTACCCGCTCTAAATAAAAATCATAATTCATCCAAATGCAGATCGATTAATCGACTTCAAAAAAAAATATGTGTTTTACGAACAATTGATACTGCTACAAAACAAATCACAATATGCGAAATTAATCACGCGCCGTTATTTATAATATATTTTCTTTCTTCCATTACACAGAAACTGGAGGTAACCAAACCTCATTTTATAATAAAAAGAAAGTAGACGAGTAAATTTTGAGTTTCATGATTTGACTTACTGCTAATTTTACTAAATATTTGATGGTTAAATGCCTGCAAATCCAAATCCCTTACAACCTTACCCCTTCTTTTCTCCCTAATGTGCAACAACCTTGAACAAACGTGAATAGGACATCGCTTTGTTCGTTTGTTACCGCCGTGGAGAGCAGACGTTTCCTGTTACGCTTGAAGACACCCTGGTCTAGCCACTTGAATTCCACTAATTTGTGAGAACTCTTGTACAATCAGAGCCCGTTTTAATTAACACTGTTTGGGCCGTTAACGGAAAAGTCAGTTCACCATTCGAATAAAGAATGCTATCAGTATCGCCTGTGTATCGTGAATCTAGCTGGAGGATCCTGGACTAGATAGACGGCAAGGTTGGAGCATTTTTTTCCTACCTAAAGGCCCAAACCAAGGGTCTAGAAATGGATGACTATTTATGTTAACAGCCAAATATACAGTCCACTCAAAGAAAAGTTAAACATTTGTGCGCCCTCAGTAATGGTATAGCGCTACCACTAAATAAGTAAATATACTCAGGCTTTCTTCTCACTGTTTCGCTAAATTAAGCCAGACGACATTGAAACTAATGGCTCAGTTTCCAGCCTAAATGTTTTATGACGTAATGCAAAGCATGAATCGCGAACATTCGTCCCAAAGTTTGCTTTAACTAAAATATACGAATACAGATGGCATACACCATTAAAATATGGGCTATGAAATTAGAGTTTGAAATGAAATATTTGATCATCTGAGTAAATCCTGGTTTGAGTATGTGTATTATGTATGTGTACCTACTTTCTAATCAGTTCTTTTACTGTAAAATGTATAGAGTTTATCTTAAAATATTTTGAAAGGCGTATAGAATCAGAACGTCCACAAAATAATTCCATAATTATTCTTATGAACCACAAGCGTAGTTTACTTAAAGGAAAAACAAAACTAGAAAAATTTTAAAACAAAGCCAAACAAAAACCTTTATATACTCCAAAATAATTGTAATCTACTGTTACTAATACACATTCGTCACTTCTGAGCTTGCGAGCTTGAGACGCGGTGCGTAAGCGCAGCGTAAGTAAATGTTGGTCGCCCTGTCACTCGCTACCTCACAATAGTCACGTGAAGGCCCCGCTGTCCGCGCAATAATTATGCAACTATTTCCTATTGCCACATGAGCTCTTGAAGCGTCATATGTCATTTGACTAGACAAAACCAGAGAATGAAGCTGGTGTAAGAACAAATCCAGGAAGGGGAACAACGTAAATCGACAGACCGCAGCCTTTATAGCTCCAAATCGCAACAAAAAACTATGCTCCTTTTTTGATGTGAAATTTCGTGCACGGTAGTAAAATAAATGACAGGACAAATAAAACAGCGCACTAGGAAAAATATTTGTGGAAAAAATGTTAGAGTAGCGGCTGGCCGTGCGTGCCAGCAAAATATTTAGCCAGCGAACATTTGATTATACTTTCGTCATTTTTTTATAATAGCTGAGTAAAGTATAACGACCGAATTGAAATAGATAAGAGTTTTTGTTAAATCTCCGATATAATTAAATATCAAATTTTGGTACGCTATAATTATTTTTTATTAAAAATTGCCCTATACTAGGACTTTCTAAAGTAACACACCCACACAAAACGCCCCGACGATATGTCCCACAACCAGAACCGGAATAATTATTTGTAGGTTATACAAATATTTGTTTCGTGTGAGAATCGAACCTGTGACAAGCAGATCGCTTACTGCGATCCTAGATCCTTTCAGTGAAAAGAACACTTGGAAAACAATACTTCAGGGTTTTTCTAAGCTACGAGAATTATTAAAGAGGACTTCGTGAGCTGCTTGCACCAAAAATCACTAAATACGTTCACCGCGAAAAACTTTCAATTCATCGGTTTGTTTCTGTCTGTTAACTAATGGTGACAAAGATAGAATGATATTTAATTTTCCTCATAAACGTTATAGGGAATGGATGCGGTAACATATAAATGTCGTGAAGCACGTAATATCCTTAGAGATTCCATTGACAGACAGACTTAACCACTTTTCATGTATCCTTAAAAGTTCCTTCATTTTTACGTACTTCTAAGATTTCTCGAACACAGCCTCCTTGCGTAGGAAGTTCTCTAATTTCAAGTACTAACGTATACCTAAGAATAAATAAAATATATATATTTTTTTATTATTAATTATAAACTAGCGCTTGACTGCAATCCCGCCTGATGGTAAGCAGTGATGCAATCATTGATGGTAAAGCGCGCTAGTTTATTAAACCCATTGACTTAAAAAAACTTAGCGAATAGGAAGGAAGACGGCAGTTGAGCGAGGTGGTGCAATGTTAAGCCCAACAACATGACCAACGATGCTGCGCCACAGGGAGATTGATGTGGAGACCCTCCACGACCAAACTCCCGACACAACAACACTTGGCGCATCGTACCCGGCACACATCGCAACACAACTGCTCAGACCCCTCCTCCATACGGTTTCACCAAACATCATGCCGGAACACGACGAATCGCTTGGCGGCAAGACTTTGTCTGCGGCAACTTCTGCCGGCATCCGATGTGGCCCACCACTAAATATAAAAAAGTTCAGTTTTTCTTTTCGGAGGTGACTTAATAAAAGAATTGAACATCAAAACATGTATTGACTTATATTAGTTGACACTTCTGTGAAGGGATGAGGAACAGGGTGTAAAGCTCACTCATCTTCCATAGAAAAGGGAAGATCCTCCGACCAAACAGGTATTGTGTATGGCGGGTACTCGCCCGACGGTGGAAGTTGAGAATTTGTATGTATGCTAGTAGCACGGTAAACTCGGCTTACGAGATGTAAAATTCGTGTGACGTCAGTATGACGCGGTGTTTGTTTTGTAGCGTTTGTAGGTACGGCTACATGTCTACACACTAGAACATTCTAAAGTACATTACATTATAATATAGTCATTATTATATAGTCTCACATTATAAAGTAGCGGTACCTCACGATGTCACTCGCGTAAGTTTCGATACCCCAAGGATAGCGGAAAAAGTATCCTAATTTCAACTTTAAATCCATGCAGTAGCGTTTGCGTGAAAGAGTATCACACATCCACATCCATACATACCCACAAACTTTCGCATCTACAGTATGTTAAGGAAACCCTGTCCGACCCGTGAAGGTGTTGTTAGGTATCGATAACTGATTCTACTAATGGATACAAAACCGGGCTAAACTTAAAAAAAAATCCCCCAAAAAAAATAAATATTATTTCGCAAAAAGAGGTAACTTAGTAAATGTGCGTTAAGCACCCTTCCGCGGGCAGCGGGCGGCAGGGCACGCGGTACGTGGTCGCATCGCTATTCGCTCATAATAATACCGGTGTTGTCACTTTTTTAAAAAATTACCAAATTACGGGGAAGTTGGAATTAATTCGCGGGAAAAAAAGATTATTTCAAAATTCATTTGTATTGGTACTATGATGATTACGTAAAATTTTATATTATATTTGGTCATGTGTTTACCTAACCTTTATTATCCTTATGGGTCGGATAGGGTTTTCTTAACATACTGTATAATATTAGTAGGATCGTCTTGCATATTAGATAGGTACCCCCATGCATAGTGTCGTTATGCGTTCATACAATATTATGAACGTTTTTCGAATCACAAATCTGGGTAACTTTGACAAGTAAATGCGATATTTTACACAATATTTTAATCCTATCACACGAATTTATTTTATTTTCTTAGTGCTCTCATAGCACTTTTCGTCTATAAAGATTAATGAAATTATCTAAAAACTCATCAGTCCATAAAAAACCTTATTTTCTAGTCTGTCAAAGTTACCCATGTAGTCATTACATGGGTAACTTTGACTTACACTTACTTACTTTGACACACATTGATAGAAAAGCAGTAATAATAATATTTTTTATTATGGGAGTAATTGATCAAATAAAATCCTTAATTTCCAGTTTTCTCTTATATTTTTTTTTTATAAAATATCAATAAAATCAGTCTAAGACGATTGGCATTATTACACAAATTTTAAATGAGCATATAAAAACCTTTAGAAATACGTTTGAGACTACATTTTTTTGCAAAACTAAGTAGAATCATAGGCAGCAGATTTGTTCGCAATGCAGCCAATATTACATCTCTCCTGCCTTTATATCTTGATGGTGCACGAATTGACTTTGCTGAAACTGCCAAAGATCTGGGTGTAGTTATAGACTCCAATCTATCGTGGCGTGCTCAGGTTAGTGAGGTCAGTCGAAAGGTACATTTTTCCTTTCATCCACTGAAATGCCTTCAGGGTCTTCTGCCCTTGAAGACTAAAATTTCTTTAGCACAAACTCTTATTCAGCCGATTATAGATTATGCCGATACCTGTTACCTGGATGCTACTGAGGAGCTGTTAAACAAGCTTGAGCGCTTGCAAAACCTGCGCATTCGCTTTGTTTTCGGTCTTCGTAAGTATGACCATGTTTCTCACCTTCGCAAGGAACTCAAGTGGCTCCCAATTCGCCTTCGCAGGAATACTAGGATTTTATGTCTCCTTTTCAACATCTTACACAACCCGTCTTATCCTTCCTACCTGCGTGAGCGTTTTTCTTACGCGCGCTCTAGCGACGCACCCTGTAGATCACACCTAAGATCCATCCTTAAATCTCATCCTCATAAAACGATTTACTATTTCTATTCCTTCTCTGTACATGCTGTAAGATTGTGGAACTCACTCCCGCCTAACATTCGTGATTTAAGCACTATTTCTAATTTTAAGCGTCGATTAAAAGAGTATTACCTTTCCTCTATATTGTGAGAATTTGTTTATTATTTATACATATTTATATATTTTAGTATTATGTATTTATTTAAGTAGTATACTTATTTTTGGTTTTATTGGTTTGGCTTATATAATTATTTTAGGTTTATATATTTAGTTATATTTAATATTATTACTTTAATAGTTATCATATTCATATTTTATTTCCTCCTTGTTCTTACACACTATTGTCTACATTTCTGTTTTACTTCTCTTTTCGCAGGTCTGCTGGAAGAAATTTCTTAAGAAATAAGCAGTACCTTTGTACTCAGATCTTCATTTTGTTGTATCTTTATGTATTTTATTGTGTGTACATAAATAATAAAATAAATAAATAGAAGAGAAGCTAAAACATTTAAAAGAAAAAGAATATTTAACGTTTACGGAGCTAGTTTAAAAACACAAAACTACAAGAAATACATATTTGCAAAATATGAGGGGATCTTACGAAAAAAAAAAATCGAAACTTATTCATGGTCCCACTGATTGACCGTAATTGTATTTTTTTTTTTGCGTCTCTATAATTTACAGGCTAATTGGTACCTATTACGTAATTTTCTACTTTTTTCTGTTCTATAAACAATAAATGTTTTATCTTGACAGGACTGTCTATATGGGTGCTTCGCGATTTTTTGTTCATCACCATCAGCCTATACCAGTCCAAGACTGGGTATAGATAGGCTTCTTCTTTTGCACGTCACTCAATTCGATTTTAGGCAACTCTTATCCAGCTGCCACCAGCCAGACGTCGAAGAGTATCGCTCCACGTTGCCTGAGGATGTTCCACCTTACATTTACAAATTCGCTGTTTCCAATTAAGAACACATCTACCCCGACGATCATTGGCTCTACGGCTAATATGGCTAACCTATTGCCACTTCAGTTCACTTATTCTGTAGTTCTTGTTCTTTCCCAACTATAATTTCCCTTTCGGACAAAATAGAATATAACAAAATAGAAAGAAAAAAACAAAAATATTTAATAAGTGATATGTAAACGTATAAATATGATATTTACCAGTTTTGTGGACCGACGTTGTCTAATTTAAAAAGATATTCTCGAAAAATAAATCAGACTTTCAAAACTGGATATTTAACAAGAGACTTAGACAGTATTCTTAGAAGTTAAGTAGAATCTGATCGTGTCGCCACTAAGGACACTTACAGTCTTATTCATAAAACTTTAACCATTTGCTAAGCAACTGATTAGCAAAATTCTTATTCATAAAAGCTGTTTAACGCTAAGAGGATGCTAAGCAATTGATTAGTAGCTGTCAAAATTAAACATCACCGGACCGCTGTTAAGAGGATGGTTAGAGGCAACAATATGGCGGATTTTATTTGAATCAGCTGATTGATTTAGTATGATCATTATGCTTCGAAGTTATTTTGTTTATAATATCGAATAGTGCGGAAATATGGATGTTGAAAACCTTTTTGAATTTCCAAAGCGACGTAGTAAAGTTATAGGTATTAGCTTTGAAACTTTTTTGACTTACAAGCTTTACTCGATACTAGGCTATAACATCGGCTGCCGGCAGAAGTTACCACCCACCAGACAAAGTCTTGCCGCCAAGCGATTCCTCGTGTTCCGGCATGACGTCTGGTGAAGCCGTACGGAGGACGGGTCTGAGCAGTTGTGTTGCAAAATGTGCCGGGTACGATGCGCCAAATGTTGTTGTGTCGGGAGTTTGGTCCTGGAGGGTCTCCCGATCAATCTCCCTCTTGCGCAGCATCGTTGGTCGTGTTTTTGGGTTTAACATTGCATCACCTCGCTCAATTGCCGTCTTTCTTTTTATTCACTCAGTTTTTTTTAAGTGAAAGGCTCTTAATAAACTAGCGCGCTTTACCATCAACGATTGCATCACTGCTTGCCATGAGGCGGGATTGCGGTCAGGCACTGGTTTATAAAAGCAGTACTTAATAAAAAAGACAGTGATTTTAGATGCTGCCCTATGTTTCCTTGTGTTATCTTATGTCATATCTGAGGCACAGGACTAAAAAAAGTCATTTTGGGGCAGCAAGACACAAATAATAAAACATTTTTTTAGAAATATTTTATTTTGATAAGCAATAAAACTGTTTACATTTTTGTTATAAAAATAATTCATTGTTTTCTTCCATAAGCATGAGAGCCATTCTTGACTCACGCGACCCTCATTCCTCATCTTTTTCACTCAGCATGGTCTTCTCCTTCGCCGTCATTGCGAGGTATATTGCCGCTAGGTGCTAATAGTGGCTTCGTATACAGCAATAAAACGTGTGCCTGTAAACAAGTATAATAATACTGTAAAAAGCAGTACAAAAGCAGTAGGAAGTAATGTAATATATACACAAGAACCCACTTAAATTTCTTAAATATCAAATGGATATTTACAAGCATAAAGAGCAGGAAAATACACAGTTACTATCGGCTACTGCTTTAACATTAATTTCGTCAGTTTAAGATTAGTAATTACATATAAATACAGAGATAAATACCTTTTTCTGTTTACTATAATATTATTGGAGTTTATTACTTTCACTACTATCATCACAAATACAATTATTTAATTGTTATAAATCATTTTATTTATATTCAAATTATCCGATCAAATTTCTGACATTTTTCTGCCAAACACGACAGATAAAAAATCGCAGTTTTGACAAGTTTTTTCTAAAAATTCCAATTTTTAGTCAACTATTTTGATTATAATCTGTGCCGAACGCATAGTTTCACCTCTACTTCGTATCGCTACTAATCATCTGCTAACTAGCTTTTATGAATAAAGAAAAGTTAAGCATTGATTTAGAGCTAACTAAATGGTTAGCTAAATAGTTGCTAATGAGTGATTAACGAGTTTTTTATGAATAACACAGTTAGTGTCCAGACGCTCCAAGATGTCGATCAAAATAAATTATATTACTCACTGTGAATATTCATAGTTTACTTGGCTTTCCAAGTATGTAAATGTTAAATATTCCGTCTTTTTTTAATTTATTTTTAGATGTCATTGTCTAATTAAGATAGACAATGACATCTAAAAATAAAATTACATTAAAGTTTTAAGAACAACGATACGATAATAAGCAACTAATAATATTTTTTTTAAATAAAAGTTTATATCGAGAAACATTTTTTATAATACTTATAATTACTAATTTAATTATCTCTTAATACTTTATAAGTCTTTTTTTTAGTATATGAACAGCTGAAAATCGTCAATGGAAAAAGGGCGACAATCTTATTTTGAATCTGTTTTACATAGACACTTAGACAGCCTATAATGTTTTCACTGCTAGAACACGGGCCTCTCTTCAGACTGTCTTTCAGAGAGAGAGTAGTCTGTGATCTATTCCGCCACACTGGGCTACTATTGCTCGTTTTGAGTTCAAGAAACAAATCAAAAGAAAACACTTTTTTAACTTCAATATGATATTGAAAATATTTGAAAATACTGTTCCATAGTTCCGGTGTCTGACATTAATTAATCTCTTTTGTATGAATGACGACTACGACTTAATTATCCGTCTTTGAAGTTGTTCAAACAGTTGCAACTTATCCTTGGAGATCGGGTTGCAAGTTCTTAACTTCTCAAGGAAAAGCAAGACGTCTTGACAAAGACACTTCGGTAGAGCTTAACGCTTACATTTATTTTGTGCATCTGCATTGTTTTTTGAGCTGTTTCATTTGAGAAAGCAAAGATAATCAGTGGTCCAGATAGATAAAACGTAGTTACAAAATATATTAAAGAAACTAAACTTAGGGTATTAGTTATTTTGAATCCAATCTAGTCAGAATATAAACATTCATTGATATACTTACAAGGAGCACTTAGCATGTGGTGTTTGCTTGTAATTAGTGTGCAGTTAGATTTCATATAACTGTTGGTGAACCCAAATTAAATAAATAAATAATTACAATAAAACCTAAAAGTAATACTTATTTCCATATTAGACTTCAAAAGAGCTTCTGTTAAACTACAATTACAACACAAAAGAAATTACGTAATTACTAATTTTGATTCAATTACTCTTATTAGATTTTACACTAGAATCATAACAATAATTGGTTAGCTTAATTTAATTTATCTTTGATTTCATATTACACTATTATTATTCTCTGTGTAATGCAAATGTTTAGGAAAATAAGAGTATTTTTTTAAGTTAAGATAAGATTAGTTACATTATTGAAATACTCAAAAATCTTTGAACTTTTCTGAAGAAGTTTTAAGGCTTTCAACAATGTGCTTAAATTTTAGGAAAAAAATTAATTTGAGGTCAAGAACTACAGCATGACGTTTTGTATCCTTGATAAATTTCAGAAAGCTATTATTAAAGACGTAATTATTCAAATCAAATTACGATGAAGGGTTTAGGGAGATAGCGTAGTGCACTGGCAGTAAAGGTGCGCGCGAGCCTGTGTAGGCAAAATTATGGTTTTCATGTGTGGGCCGCCGGCTACCGGCCACGTACATGCGCATCCAACACGTGTTGATTTGCGAAAATTAGACAAAAAAATACATACTTATTTTATTATATATTCGTGATGAGAATCAGTAGCATAGTTACCTTCTTGAATTTGACGAGATTTCAAAACCACAGCTTGTTTGATTACCATAAATATTCCAAAAGGTATCCTTCTATAGCAGATGTAAAATCTAGAGTACTTCGTTAGAATTGCTTAAATATCATTCAGACTTAAGACAGTCGGGAACAAAGTCCACTGAATTTCAAATACATAGTACTTTCTAGAAATCATTTTTTTAAATAGATTCTTTAGACCAACATGATCATCGTTCCTCAGGGTTCCTGGATGAGAAAAAAAATGCATCAAATTGATAAAAAAAAACAAAAAATATTGTTGGGTTAAAATTTTAATTAATATCGTAAAACTGTTCAATCATAAAAGAACATCAATTGCTAATCATACTAAAACATTTTTATATGTGTACTTAACTTTTTTTTTATATTCGTTCCTGTTTATCCTTTTTGTTTTCTTAATTACTAGCGGTCGGCAGCGACTTCGATCGCGTGGAGTTATTAATGCTCCGCTCCTATTAGTCGCAGCGTGATGTTATATAGCGTTAAGCCTTTGTGGATTAATGGGCTATCCAACTCAAAAATAATTTTTCAAATCGGATGGTAAAGCGCACCAGTTTATTTAGCCTATTCACTAAAAAAACTTAGTGAATAGGAAGGGAGGCGGCAGTTGAGTGAGGTGATGCAATGTTAAACTCAACAACACGACCAACGATGCCAGTCTAATCGGATAAAGCTGAATAACAGTTTTTTTATAAAAAACTAATGCCTGTTTGACCTCAACAACCCAGATACTGGGTAATACGATTTTTTAAAACTTAAATTAATGTTTGGCAGCAATCCCGCCTGACCGTAAGCAGTATTACAATCGTTGATGATAAAGCGCGCTAGTTTATTAAGAGACTAAAAAAAACCTTACTGAATAGGAAGGAAGACGGCGGTTAGCATGTTAATGCAATTTTAAACCCAATAACGCGACCAACGATGCTGCGCTAGAGGGAGATTCATCCGAAGACCCTCCACGACCAAACTCCAGAGACAACAACATTTGGCGCATCGTACCCGGCACACATCGCTACACAACTGCTCAGACCCGTCCTCCGTACGGCTTCACCAGACATCATGCCGGAACACGACGAATCGCTTGGTGGCGAGACTTTATCTGGTGGGTGGTAACTTCTGCCGCAGCCCCTGGTATGGCCGACCACCGAAATCTAGTAACAGAAACAACATCTTAATGCCAAAATCCAAATGTATTTAGGAGCCTGCACAGGATGTCTTTTACCTTTGATAAGTCGTCATCTCGGGAGCCATTTCCTTTTTATCTATATCGTTTTTCACAGTCTATCCATCGTTTCTCAGCTGTTCCCTTAATGGTGATGCTTAAAATGTTCGAATCGGGTACCTACTTAGTACTGAAAATAAAGGCTGAAAAGTCATTTATTACAACTTAAACTCTCGCTAAATCATTCATCTTAACTTTAGACAAATGGGTGACAACGGACGGAATGGCTTCAGGCACTAAAGGTACAACCTGCATTAGTGAAACTCATAGGTTAAAGTCTAACAAACAACAAGTCCTGACTTGTTACTGGAAAACCTCAAAACTTATATTATGAGGTAGCCTTAGGTTTAGATACCTACAGATTAGCCGGACAATCAGTCTTCTGCTCCAAACAGTAACTACTTTGCCCAGTACTGGGTAAGACGTGCTCAAATTCTGTTCGCTTTTAAAACTATGATAAAAAGAAATACTTCCCCTCTCTTTAAACATTGTTTAATTTTTATTATTTGGATGTATTTTTTTAAAATTATAATTTCGTTTTATGTACATATTTATTGTATAATCTATGTAAATAGTAGACTGTAGACTACCTCTACATTATTTTCCTCTCCTTCCCTTGATATTCCAACCAAAGGTTGTCTGTAAAACATCGCTCTTATCTCTCATTGTGTCACCCTTTGTAAAATCATCATATGTATCATCTATAATTTATATAGTGTCCATAATAAAGAGTATTCTATTCTAAATCTAGACGTGGCATAGGGAAGCGATATTGTAATTTTATTACATTGCGATTCATTGTGTAGTCACTAAAACAATTTCAAAGACGTAGCTAAGAATTTATTGGTGTGATGATGATTATTTGTCAGACTTTCGGGTTTCTGGCGATTCTTAATGATTGACAAAAATCCACGAATGACCGCCGGGATCAACATAGTTTCCGAAGCACGGAGGGACCTTGGTGTGTGAGGATGGTCTCCCGTCCACGGATTAACCACGAATTAAGAAGCTTCACCTGCACCCTAATTGCTAAATACTATTATATTTTTATAGGAGTTTTTGGCTTGGTTGCTAAGACCTTTGGGCCATTTCTTCGTTATTCTTGTTTACTTTCGTAACTTATCCTAAACTTATCCTTTTTTTTTTTACGAGTGGAAATGCCTTTATGCACCGTACCCGCCGCTAGCTAGGCGACGGGCGTGTGTGGGACTCGCCCGACCGAAGCCGGGAATATCTACTAAAACCACTCGGTTACCCTCGAGCCCGGCGTTGAGTGTCACGGGATCGGCCCGAAGGTCTTATCTCCGTGCCACTCTCAGGACTTACCGGCCATGTTAAGGCCGGTTTCCGCGCCAATGTCGCGCCAACGTATTACCCGGGTACCGGAGTAATCCCCAGACGTAGTGACCAGTGCAATGCGCGTGTGGGGGCTACCCACACACGCTGGTCATACTCCGGGGCTAAAGGAGACGGGGTTTCGTCCCCCGCCTTCTTCGCCCCGCCCGTCTACGCTGGAGGGGAGTGGCAAGAGCATCTTCTTCCCGTTCCCTCTCCGCTGCCTCCTTCTGCAAGAGGACGGTCTTGTAGAAGGAGGCGGCAGCCTCCCACGCACTCTCGCTTCCAACCATGGCTCGCACCATGGTTGCCAGGGAGAGGCGTCCGCCTCCGAGCGCCGCCACGAGGTCGCGGCGCTCATCCTAAACTTATCCTAACTTAACTTAACCTATCTCCTTTCGATTCCCGCATGAGCCGACTAGGAGGGGTTTGGGGTAAAATCATGATGTGGCCACTATGCTACAATATTTCAATGTTCTTTATAAATTATTCATTGAACGCACTTTTTACTACATAAATCACGCGTTTTATTTAGTAAACAACACTATAAATAATTTCAAAAGTCCAAAGAAATACAAACGTGACACTCAGCTTGACTTTCCCGCCAAAAACCGTATTCCTATCAGATGTAATCATTTTGAAGCTTATTGCAGTTCCATTGCTCCCTATGTTCGAAAATGTATCTGTTAAACAACGTAAATAACGCCTTGAATGTTGTTGAACTGTCAAACTGAAACCCATTGTAACTGATAATGTGTTACGTCATCACCCTGCTGATCAATTGACCCATGCAGCGGTTATTACGTAACCTTAAGCTCCAGACGTTAAGTTTTAAACCAAATACGTTACAATTGATTTCGTCACATTCTCTAGATAAAACCTTTAGACGTTTATGACACAATAGAATTACAATGTAAAAAAATTCCAGCTTCCATTTTAGTTTTCGAGTAGAAGTTCTTCAAAAAACTTATGTCATTAATATTCTGTAACCGTGTCTCTCACTTTGCGCAGTCACCAATTCTCAAAATTGGATTGTAACACACATAATGTTGTCTTTTATTTTATATGACACAACTTTTATATATTTTTTATGTTGGGATAGAATGGAAGATAATAAATATAAACAAGGCCAAAGGGAATGAGAAAGAAAATATTTTTAGAAAGAAATCGTGGCGCGGTGTTGACACAGATTGATGTGTCTTTAATGTCAATGCAGTGCTTTCATATAATATTGTTGAAATAAAAACGTTAAGAACGTTATTACCATTGTTTTTGTATATTATCCTATCTTATTATATCAAAATAAACATTACGACTTGAATATTTTAGTACATGATATATGTGTAGTATAGATAGTACTTAAAGTTGCAAGTAATATGATATTTATGATAGGAAAACAATTTGTTATGAAGGATTGTGACAGAGAAAAATTGGTTAGTAAATAATTAATCCTATGTGTGATGAAAATAATATAACCACAATAGTTTCCCAGCCAGATATAATAGCAATTTACTTATGTATCTATTAAATAAATATCCTCAACCATCAACTTACATTATTCCGACCACATCTTCTGTTTCAGACAAATTAAGCAAACATTTTCCATGACGGGTCTTACTCCGACTTAATTCCAGTTTGCTTTACTACTTTAGCTTTGATGATAGACTCTATTTTGTATAAACGTATGGTATTAAAATGAGTTATGACAAGTTTGTCGTCCTTAAACTGTTTCCCCCTCATTTTACTGGGTTTATAAAAGCATCTTGCAAGCATAGTGCGGTCGTTGAAAACTCTCGGCGTGATAAATGAGAAAGAAACATGGTTCTTCTGTAAAGATGTTCTAAAACAGAGGAAAAGACTTTTAAGTGAGTGAATGGAAAATAGACTAGGTATCACTGAACCAAGCCAATCTTTTTTTAAGATTTGCAGGATTAGAGTGAAACGCTTTCTTGAAAAAAAAAATTGTAAATAATTTTGGCCAATTAATCAGCATTGTCATACAACATGGCAGCCTGCGAGATTTTTTTTGTTGGTTTGGATTCTTAATGTTTTCTTTGTTTTTTTGCCCTCTTTTTGATGTAAATTATTATCAATGATATTTTAAGTATGTAACACAGGGTTTAAATTAGATATTGTTTCGTACTTTACGAGAAAACGGTATACAAAGTCGAATACTTTGAATACCATATGTGACGAAAATTTGTTATACATTGCTCCTTCTGCATGATCTACGAGTATGTAAAAATATATTGACAGAATTTCCACCTGATTGAATTATTTTGTGCTCTTCGTCTAAAGTAGGTATTAAAGAAGAATTAATCCTGTAATAACATATTTCAAATTCCTACTTCTTTATTCATAACATAGTTTCATCTTTATTAACTATTGTTGCAAATTAGCCTAATATAGTAGTGATAGATCGATTATCCTGGGAGGCCTATGTCCAGCAGTGGACGTCTTTCGGCTGAAATGATGATGATGATGAGATCGATTAGCGCGCCTCGCAATGATTAATAATCGATGTTACCATTCCATATGAAGGGGATCTCGTGAAAGTTGGAAAAGAGAAACAAATTAAATATCTTGACTTGACGCACCAGATTGTCTCCACTTTTTTATATTTTGAAATGGTTTTTTTATGTATTTTGTATATTAAAATATTTAAAAACGTAAATTAATATGTATATATGTTCAAATAAAGGAAATAGTTTGGTCTTTAGTACTATTCATAACAATTATAAATGTAGTTTGGTCGATGACGACCAAACTAGGCATTTGCCGTATTGCGGCGTAGGTATATCTGCATGACAGAAAAACATTAACTCAAATTAAACTTAACGTAATTCAACAATAAACATTTAAGATACGCAGTGCCACAAATCAATATTTTTAACTACTCCACTGACTTTATATACTGATTCTTCAACTGGCTGTAGGTAATGAAGTTCGTCATTATTATATTTGCTGCATCTCCTCATTAAACCCTTATAGTGCACGATTTCCATCGACATATTCAATCGACTGCACATTCACTAACATTCTTACAGAGAAAAGCTCAGTACAATAGTGTCATGCATTGTATCATGCTCCAGTTTTCAGTTCAGATACCTTTCATTATTCAATGCTTGAACACACTTCTATTGTATCAGCATTCATGATGCCAGTTCCAGTATTCAAAGTAACAAAAGTCAAATAGGATTGCATGGATAGGCCGCTGTTTTGAATATCTGTTTTATCATTGTTTCCCTACTATAATGAGATCAGTTTTTTGTCCCATCTGAGATTCTTTTCGTATATTAATTTTATTTACCATTTCACTTCTGCCATCTAGGACTATATCTTCCGTATTATCGATATTATGTTTCTATTTTATTTGCTTTGTTTTTTTTAATTTTATTTTCTAGTTATTGCAAGCACGGTTTGAATTATATTTATAAACGTTTCTTAGCTTCACTTTGAATCGTGTCTGAAATGTTTCCTATGTATCGTAACTAGGTAGGTAATTAATTCATTGTGTCATGTTAGCCTCTAGGGATGGGTTATGTATAGGTAGGTTCTATGTATTGTTTACAGTACAATTAGTACATGGTCCATCCGACTTCATTTAGCGTCCGGCTTGAGGTTTCGACTTTGATTTCTCAATATATCGATATTATTCTTCAAAGGATTTAAAATATTTAATGGAATTTCCTCTGGCTTAAAAAAAAAAACATGGAAAGAATAAAGTAAAACAAGGAAATAAAAAATACCTTTGTACCACAATAATTCAGAACCGGTGCCACGGAATTTTCGTAAAACGTTACTAAACACAAAAAGGTTTAGTAATGAAAAATATTTTGCAATCGACTGCGAGACTTACGACGTGATTGGAAAATTATGGAGCAATCGCTCCGAAACAGACGGAATTGTATTTAAATTATCTTACCAAGTTCGAAACAATCAACTCACCTAAAAAGTAAAGGTAAAAAAGGCAGGTAACGTGCGGTGAGGGTAGTATTATGTCTACTTATTTTTTTTTGTTTCTATATATCTTAGGGCCCTGAGATCCCGGCCTTTTGGTAGCCGTATGAAGTGCCAAAGACAAGTCGCAAAGACTCCAAGATATATACTTTATTATAAATGTATACTTATAGTAAAGTATCTTGATATTTTGTCAAGCCGTAAAACCCTGTGAAGCAGGGGTAACCTGCTCATTCAGACATAAAGATTAGTTTCTATAGCAGAAATTCAGAAATACAGTTCCTATGAAACTCAAAAGAAGCTTTACTAGAATTAACTCCTATCAATCAGTTTTTCACATAATTAAAATCTGCTTATTTGATTACCACCTAATTTCCTTTCATCAACAGACTTAAACACCAATAAACCTCGCAATTTAAATGACAAAAAGCCAATTTTTGCAATCATAATAAATTTCAATCGGAAGTCACTCAATTTTATAATATGCTTCATAATATTATGGTCCTTATTTTATAGAAATTCAAAGCAAACACGACCAAAGTTATTCATTTGCATTTTTCATTTATTTGCAATATTGGAAGTAGTAATTGTGATTGAAAGATTAATAAATGAGTTTTCATTTTCATAAACGAAATTTGTTTATTGAATGAGTGACTCAATCACGAGTGCAGTAAAGGTTTTCATTAGTACGTGGAGGCATGAGGAACAGGGAGTAAAGTTCATTCATCCTTCATAGGAAAGGGAAGATCCTCCGACCAGACGGGTGTTATATCTGGCGGGCCCAACGGTAGAAATTGGGAAGTTGTATATATGCTAGTTGCACGGTATCAAAATCTAAAAATCAAAATCAAAAGTCATTTATTCAAACTAGGCTGAGAATCAGCACTTTTTGAACGTCAATATTACATAACACAGTCCCCCAAAACGCCCACCCATCGACACTTCCTAGTGCTTTCGCTGGGAAGAAGAAGTGGCGGAAGAAACTCCCCAGCAGCACAGCTGTCTGTTCATTTAAAAACACATGACTTTATACAATACCATGTATAGTGATGAACACAAGAAAATACAACAACAATGAAATTATTGAAAATATGCCAGCTACCACGCCAGAATACCAGCAAAGCAAAACAATATATATACGAGTATATTTAAATGTAAATGTAAATAACTAGAAACTTATTACTTCAATAAAAGCCCCAGGCATAAAGGGCGCGACAGCTCACATATTTATGCATTGAAAAAAAAAAAAAAGTGAATTATCTGAACTCATATAACGAGTCAATAGGCTAATTCCGGAGAAAGCACACAAACATTGTCCTGAGTTAATCAGAGGGACCAGCTATTCTTATCATTTAAATAATCTCTTACAGAATAATATGCCTTTAAATATAAACTCTGATTGCGAGATGTAGAATTCGTGTGACGTCAGTATGACGCGTTTGTTCCATGTGGCGCTTATAGGTACCGCTACAAGTGAATTCACCTTTTTGTAAACATAATTTATGCGAGAAAAGTGTTATGAGCTGTTCTAATATTTTTTGGTGACGTTGAATTTAAATAACAAAACATCATACCTATAATCCCCGTAAAGGTTAGGAAAAGGTCAATGTTAAGTCCCTCGTAACAGAGGGCGAGCCAAATGTCATCAATTGGGCGGAAATCCAAATACCGGATAGGTACTGAGAAAAAATAATTCTCAGTGAAAAAACCTGTTCAACTTGGGAACCAAAACCAATACCTCATGCCCAGCTACAGTGGTAGACCAAGGTAACAGTTACCTTGAAATTGTTGAAGATCTAAGAGTTTAACCAAAATTAAAAGCATAATAACTTACTTCTTCGAATCATGTTATGTTCGGTTTGGCGGAGTTTGGTTGTGACAGAATAAAATGTTTTCCATACCGATTCTGTCATAACACAACTAGCTCAATACTGTTTTATCAATTTTCCTTATCAACCATAATACAGTCTTAAAATTTCTTATATAACCAGAAATAAAATGAAATCGTTTATTAGGCAAGTAGGATCACCGATCACTTTTACACGTCATATATTTTTTAAACTATATGAAGCCGGTATTTCCTAACTGACTACCAGTGAGAAGAAATAGCCGAAACAAACTCAGCGATCGTCGACTTTTTTCAAGTCCAGACATTAAAAATGAAAATGTTTACAATAATTTACGTTATATTTGCTTAACAACAATGCTTAGCAGAGCGAGCAGCTCAGTCCCAAGGTTTACTTACTGTCTTCTAAATAATCTGTGTTTTTATAATACCTCTTTACGTACATGTATTTAGTAACCAGGCGGGAATCCAAGAATTAATTGACTTTTTCATTATGAATAATAAAATTTTCACATTATAAGAGATAAATAATAAAATTCTGCTCAAATGCTTTAACTGTACACACAGTTTTGTTTGGCTTGGATTTTAGTTATAAAATATTAGGATTGCAAACACAAAATTTAGTAGACGTTTAACATTTTTGTGGATTTACAATATTTACAGGGCTGTTGTATTATTTTAATAACATTTTAGTATAATATCAATATAATACCTTTATTGTACAGGGTTATTGACTTTATTCTAAAAATAATGGCATTTAGGTGAAGCAATACACAAACAATAATAAAAAAGCACATAATAGAGTGCTCATATATATGTGGTTATTTACAATGAAGGGCATTGTAGATATGAAAAGGGTGCTTTCATATTAACAGTGCCTAGACTGTTTAAAGTACTAAAACGTCCGATAATATTCGGGCTGCCAAGTTAAGCAAACACTCAAAACTAATACTGGAATAGATTTGTCTAGACTGTTAAATAACAGTGAATGGCTCGAAATGATTGTTTGAAAGATGGTTAACGAGTTTGAACCAATTCCGCCCAACGAGACTTTAATGTCAATTTCGCGAAGTGACGAAAATTGCAGCAGTTTATAAAATAAGAGGGTGAAATTAAGAAGTCTCTTAACCTACTTTTAGCCAAACCTAAATAGTACAGTTCCCTGGGCTGCTTTTTACAACTTGTACCGTAATAATAGCAGCTGGCTGCGTCGTTTTTCTTCTAACCCTCAAAATGAATACTCGACATCAAATATGAAGGAAAGTAACTAGGGTCGACCCTGTTCCTCAAAAGAACATCGTTTTTAGAGATACTGTAAGAAGACCGATTTTTTTTTACCTCATTATTTTTAGAAACGTATCCAAAATTGATTTTGACAAAGCTGTTGAGGATTTTAGATGTTGGCAAAAAACACGTTTTCTTGTTAAAATTGCAAGAATCGTGAACTGTCTGTCTTTTTTTATTTTTTTATTATAGTACGAGATTAAAATATGTATTACCTACTATTTTTTATTCATCCCGATATTATATGTATGCTGCAATCAAATAACCCACATATTAATAGTAGTTTATGAAACTGTTAGGTACATAATGAGAGATGAAGTGCATAATGCACGAGTGTGAGTTTAAAAAACGAGCGAAGCGAGTTTTTTAATAGTATCATACGAGTGTGTAATATCTAATTATGTACAGTTTCATACACTACTTTATCTAATCTCATACATTTTAAGAAACAATAATAATCATGTGTCCAGCGAAACACAACAACGACTCGCAATGCAAAGAAACGTATTTGGCGCCAAAATTCTGCACCCTGCATCAAAGCGCACGCGCCAAAACGCGCGCAGTCACAGATAAAAAAATGAAATAGTGCTATCTATGGTTTGTAATCTGTACGGTGATGAAAAAAAAAATTATTATAACATTATTTTGTTAGAGAAATAATGTTATAATTTAATTTTTTAATTTCCTATCGATATACTATGGGTAAAGTACGTCAATATAAACTCCTTTTTAGTTTTATATTTTTAATTTTATGATATGAGAGTAGATAAAAATTATTATTTTATTTCACACTAGATTTTTATCAAGTGTGAAATGAAATAATAATATTGAATTGAAAATTTTTAATGTAATGCATTTTACTAAGCGCTTTGGCTCGTACTGTCTTGAATTATAGGATCACTATGTAGGTAATTATTATATAAAACTTATTGTTCACATCTTTCAATAGCCAAAGATGGTTCGAACTCACAATCTATTATGTATAACCTATTGACTAAAAGATTGTATTGAGGTGTATAGTAAAATTTTCTTTTAGAAGGGCACCTTTTGCTGTTTCATAACATTCAAATCGGCTATAGAAAGACAATCAAACTATTTATCTTGACATATGAACATAATATATTCTGCAACAAGTTATTCCGTAATATCTCAAACTCAATAGCAGTCAGGAGTCTGGTTTCGTGCCCTTAAGTAAAACTGGCAGAACGTGACTAAATTATCCTCCCTCCTATACCTCTGCCTAAGCCATCGAGGCCACTAGCGTGATGTTATTATATACCATAGATTTCAACAATGTCTTTATTTTATGCCATCAATATCTTTCATGTTCTTAATTTGAACGTGACTTCACGCATGTACGAAAAATTCTCCTTGATATCGAGATTTGCTCTCCTAATGAGAATACTACCTCCAAACAATGTGTGTTCAGATATTATATTGAAACACATTCATGCTAGAGGATAAGGCGTTGTCAAAGGCAGTAATTCATGCCCTGTCAATCGGACCATTACCTAAACCATTTGCACATTAGGTTAGGTGCGTAGAGTTACGAGAGGATATAAATATCTAGCTTTTCACGTATCATAAGGACTCATATTATGTAGATTAATCTATTATCATTTCAGCCGAAATCCGTTCACTGCTGGTCTAAGGCATCTCATGCACTTCGGAGAGGCCAGGTTTATTTATACCTATATTTTTGATATTAAAGTCGGTTTTCATATCTGTCTATGTTATCTTGTTGCTCTTCTAAATTACTTAACGAATTTTAACGCGGCTTTCACCATCATTTAATAGAAGAATTGAAGGTTTGTTTATACTATCATTTATATATGTACACACATAATATTAAACATTCAAAAGATGATTTCTCTTGCATGTAAACAGAAAAATATGTATAAAGTTGCATTATTTAATGGATTGACAACATGCTCTCAAATAACTCACATATTAAAAATTAATATTTTATTTCAAACTAATTGTTGATAAAATATTGCAATTTATCGTAAAACATTGAGTTTTATTATCTAGTGTGAAATAAAATAATTATATTGAATTGGAAATATTTTAATGTATTGCATTTTTTCTACGTTATGTTAACAATGCTCAAGGGTATATAAAATTTAAATAAGGGAAAAATAGTGATGCTGTGAAGCCTACATATATGTAGAGCAGCTGCTTGTAGGCTGTTGAAGGGTGGGAATTAAATAGTGTATGATTTGAGAGGCTTATGTACAGCAGTAGATTTCTATAGGCTTATGATAATCTTCAAGCTTGTACTTTTTACTCCTCTAGCAATTCGATAAATCGTCTAACTTGGTTAGTTTCACTAGTCATTAATTCGATTATCCATCACTAAGGCGTTTTTTTATCTGTATTTATTAAGGAACTCTCTCGGTATGACCACTTGTAAATGCACCCAACATACAGGAGTAATTTCTATTGTGTGACAACGTTTTTAAAACAACAAAAACAAAACAAAAATAACTAATTTTGAAACGTACTCTACTCTAAAAATGGTTGTGTTTTATAAAGGGTGTATCTGACATCGACGCACAAACGAGTAGGTACCATGGATCCAATACATGATTCTGAACCCCCCAGTGGTGGAATTTTTCGTCGGCTTTATCATGATTCTAAAAAAAAAATATGTAGTTTTTTTCACTTTAAACCGTTCATAATTGCTATACTTTTATAAACCAATAAGATTTTAAAGTAAAAATTAATTAATTCGCTAAGTACACAAAAAAGCGCAATGAAAATAAGGCTCGAAAAATTATTTTATCAACTGATTTAATAGAGTTCACATCAGGGATCAACGTCATACCTACAAACCCGCACGGCGGCACGCTTGCAACGTTCAAAGGTCGAGCCGACACTTTTTTAAACACTGTGAATTCTGTAACCGTTCATCAACGACATAAATGGCTATCATAATTTTATTAGTGGCATGTGGCGTTACGTTGTCAGATATACACTGTATGATTCAAAAAATACGTGCACGTGTATCGTATTTAGTTTTAGTATAATTTATTTTTAGACATGAAAACGAGACATGAATTATAATATTATATTAGATTCTAAGTTACAGAATGAAAAAAATAAATGGGGTGGGTATATAAATATTGCCAACAGGATTACTTAAAAGCTGTCTGGAATTTTCCTTAACTAGATTTTTGAGGTATTCTTTATTTCTATTCCATAATAGGTTTTGCCAAATATATAGAAATATCAAAATGGGATAGGTACCATTTTGTTCAAGACGTCATGTTCGATTGAGTATTGGATTCAAAAGACTTATCTGTACCGTATAATATATACTGATACTCCATCGTACATTTTGTAAGTTACTCTTGTAATTTACCTTATTTATGGAAAATATTAAATACACATACTTCAATACTAGCTTCCAAAGAAATACAAATACTTTAATACTAGCTTCGCCTGCGATTTTTAGCGTGGATTTATGAAACAATATTGTGTCTTAATTATTGTCTAAAATAAAAACTAACTATAGCTATAGCATGTCTATAAAGTCGTGAAAATGGATCTTTCTGAAACTAACAATTTTAAAAGTAGGGCAACATATCATGACAAAATTTCATCGGCAGTCATCGATTTGTTTTGTGACTTGTTATTTATTGAAATTTGTATTAATTTTCAATTCTATTTAAACAAATGATCGAAGAAATGTGTTAAATATGAAAAAAATAAACCAGAGTGGAAAATTAGCTCGGGAAATTATTTTAAATTTTATCATCAATGTTTGTTGGTACACTAAGCTGAACAATTTCATCAAATATGGATGATAATTATGCTTGAACAGTTGCTAAAACAGGTATGTAATCACGTTACTGTTTGTTTTTATCTACTAGAAGTTTCAAATTTACCAAGTAAACGACTTTAAGACTAAAATGAGGATTGTTTACATTGCGCATTTACAGATTAGAATGCAAATATGTTTGTGTTTGATTTGCAAATGTTGACACTTTAGGTGATTTAATTTACCACTGATTTTAAAAATGAATTATATCATGTTCGAAATTAAAATTAATGCTATCCATCTTCTAATAGAAATTACATATTACTGTTTTTAAAATTTCAGGAAAATGTGAGAGTGAACCCTATATCTAGATATAGATGAGTCAGTTATTCGCCTAAGCAAAGGTAGCAGGCTGATGACAGCAGTAGCCGAGACGTTGTTAATGATGCAGCTGATAATGAAAATACTTTTTAACGACGAATATTTAGAATCAGACGATGAAAGCAATTATTATGTTTTGGAATACTTTTCATTCGTAAACCACGTTAAAAATATAATTATAAATATGTATGATATTTCTTTTTGTTTTACTCATTTTATTAAAACGCCAGAGAAAATAGATTTGTGTTTTCATTAAAACCAGTTTTGCTTCTAGTACAAAATAATGTGCTAGTATCAAAATGATTTCAGACAAGGCAACAACGTTGCTATATGCACGACCTCAGCGCCCTCATTTATTTTCACGACTTTATAGATAGACTATAACATCGGCTAGCCGCTTGTAAAAGTCTCTTCTAAATAGCCCCAGCCGTTTTGGAGATCTGCCGTAAAAAACCGATATAACATACAAACAATTTATCATCAAATGCTGAATAAAAATAATTTATCTTTAAATCTAAAAAAAATCCGTTTATATCCAATATAATAAATCAATTGCAAAACGCAATATTAAAATTAATATAGATAAAATTCACGAAGTAACTCAAACTAAATTTCTAGGCGTAACTTTGGATGAAGACTTCAACTGGAGAGCACATGTTGATACAGTTTCCAAAAGAATTAATAAGTTTGTATACGTACTGAGATAGATCAGAAAAACAACAAACACCAAAATAGCAATTACCACATAATATGTGGAATCTGAGTTACGCTATGGCCTAATCATGTAAAGTAATAGCACCGATCAAAATAGAACATTTGTTGCGCAAAAAAAAATGTGTTAGAGCAATATATGGGTTTCAAACCGACGAATCTTGTAGGCCGTTATTTGTTTCCATTACCGTCTTTTTATATACTAGAAATTTGTATGTTTGTGTGGAGGCACAAGAAGTTGTTCACTTAAGCAAGCGATGTGAATTCTCGTAGCCGTCGTGACCCTCACAGGATCGTTCTGTGTGTCCGAGTATACAACAAAATACCAAAAAAATTTAAATGATTAAATAAAAGACTGTTTAAAACTAAATTATATGAATGGTTGTCTGCTAAAAGTTTTTGCAGTGTCAGGGAGTGCCTAGGGGATGAAATAGTATGATTTAATGAATTATTTAGCTATTGTTTGTATGTAAAGTTTGCACATTTCACCTTTTTATGCCATGCTTTATGCAAATAAACGATATTTTTATTATTATTGAAACATTTTTTTAAATTTTAAAATACTCTTTCTTACACATTTAGTAAACAGATGTTTTTTCTCTCTTATGTACATGTTTTTTAACGAATTATAATATAGTGCTTGGCCGCAATCCCACCTGATGGTAAGTTGACGGTAAAGAGCGTTAGTTTATTAAGCCTATTCATTAAAAAAAACTGAGTGAATAGGAAGGACGATGGCAAATGAGCGAGGTGTTGAAATGTTAAACCCAACAACATGATCAACGATGCTGCGCCAGAGGGAGATTGATCTGGAAATCCTCCAAGACCAAACTTCCGACACTACAACACTTGGCACAGCGTACCTGGCACAAATCGCAACTGCTCAGACCCGTCCTCCGAACAGCTTCACCAGATATCATGCCGAAGCATGACGAATCGTTTGGCGGCAAGACTTTGTCTGTAATAGGTATAAATAATTTGATTGAGAAAATAAATAAAACTATTCTTCTTCTAAGCATATCGATGGCAATTTACCCAGAATTTAGTTACTCTACAGACAAGAGCTTACCTCCCATCTTTCAGCGTATGCCTTGACATCTGCACACGTAAAGACATGGCTGCGTCAACGACCGTAATCCGCGTTACAGAATTTTCAGCTTTTTAATCTGATATAGGTAAATTTCTTTGTTATGTTTTCCATTGACACGCTTAGTTTAAACAACGCATTACACAGAATTTCCACTAGATTTTTAAAAACTACGACTGAAATAAACGTCATAACTCATTGCAGTGGATATCGACACGCACTATTATCTCGCCCTAGTTACTCTAACCACACGTTAAGAACGAGCGAATGTTGTTACAGATAGACGGGAGATAGAGAGATGTCTGCATGAAACGTTATCCTTGTATTAGTGACGCTTCGTTGCTCGACTTTTACAAGCTGAAGCGCGATCAAGCGGGAAATATAGTTAGTGGTGGCGCGACTGCAAGGAAACATGGAGTTGAAAGTTTTGTTTGCAAGAAATTGTTAAGTTTTAGAATATTGATAATATCTTCTATAGACTACGATGTAGCCGCACGATTACTTTTTACTTTGCAGCATTTCTACAAAATAAAAAAGAAAACACTATAACTATTATAATATTTATTTCACTTTGAATGCAAGATTTAAGGAGAATCATAATTATTATGAAATCCTAATCGCAGCGTAGAGTTAGACACTTTCAGGGCTTATGCTACTTTAAATTAGGTCATGGATTTCTTCGTATAACTATTCACCGGCTAAATAAAATGTATATTATGCTTTTAAGTAAGGAGCATAATATCCAACTCTAATAAATTAATTAACAGCTGTTCAGTGTTCACACAAGGCAGACATTTATGATTTATGAAAAATTTAAATTGAGATTAACCAAGTTTCCAAAGTCAAAAGCCAATGTCATTTCACAGAAATTCTTATCTAAAACTGAATTAGAGAAACGAACACACATTTTGGACGTATTTATTAGACTTTTCACTTAATGTAACGTCAAGCAATTATTTGGAGAACTAATTTCCTAATTTACTTTGGCTCCCACACCAAATTGCTTGTTTCAAATTTCGTCCCAGAATGGGTGAAACTTCAGTAAAATTTTTGCCTCAAACGCAACTTGTGACCTTGGAGACCCGAGGATTGGGATCTGTGTCCTGAAATTGCTCAACTTTTCTCCCATGGGTTATTACCCATGATTTTTTCATCCTCAGAATGAGCATATCGTCGTGACATATTTGTCACGACGATATGCTCATTCTGAGGATGAAAAAATAAAAATATGTACATAAGTTATTGTCCGACTTTGTAATGTTTTATCAAAAAGTATCTTTGTTTTCTCTATTATACTTTTACAGTCTAATGTGATTAGATTTTTATCCAGTCAGCGGAAAATTGAAGCAAAAGGTACCAACGCTCCAAAAAATTGTGATTTTAAGAGCCTTCTCCCACCTTCCAAGATTGGGAGACTTTTCCAATTTACCGTTTTCGAATATACTATAAGAAATGCTTGACCAACTGTTTTCGTAGGTACTTCTCTCCAGATTGATTAAAAAAGCAGTTTATAACGCTCCCACTGCTGAAATAGAGGCCTCCCCTCTGCGAGCATTCTCGTAGAATGGATGCATGTTTTTTTTTTTTTAATAATTATAAATTAGCGCTTGACTGCAATCTCGCCTTATGTAGTGATGCCATCGTTGATGGTAAAGCGCACTAGTTTATTAAACCCATTCGCTTAAAAAACTTAGTGAATAGGAAGGAAGACGGCAGTTAAGCGAGGTGGTACAATGTTAAACCCAACAACACGACCAACGATGCTGCGCCAGAGGGAGATTGATGTGGAGACCTTCCACGACCAAACTCCCGACACAACAACACTTGGCGCATCGTACCCGGCACACATCGCAACACAACTGCTCAGACCCGTCCTCCGTACGGCTTCACCAGACATCATGCCGGAACACGACGAATCGCTTGGCGGCAAGACTTTGTCTGGTGGGTGGTAACTTCTGCCGGCAGCCGATGTGGCCTACCACCGAGAGAATGTGTGCATGTGTCCTAACAGAGGTAGATTTTGATTCGCTCCCTCTTACAGTGGAAGGTGAGTCTCACCAAATAAACTATAACAAATCATGTATATTTTTCTAGTACAGCAAACTACCTGCGGCTATAACAAGGTCGTCCATCTACCTTATTCGCGGTCGCTACTCCAGAAACTTTCGGCCCGATTGGCTATGTTTCTGCGAGCAATTTTCTCCGCTTCTTTTTCAAGTTTGACAATTTTTCAGGCTATATCAGTCACCTTGGTTCTCAACCGGATCCCTTCATTTCTGATTTTATCACGCAGAGAAACTTCAACCTCCCAATTGCACTTTAAGCCTTCTAAAAAGGCCCATTGTTAGTGGCCACGTTTCAGTATCATAGGTCATCACTGGCAAAGACTTCCGTCTTGTTACTCTGCGGTATGTGGGACGAGAAGATACTGCGTAGTTTCCCGAACGCTGCACGGATTCGACAACTGACCTCTTTCGTTCTTGAAGTTCGGCCTAGCTAACTAGTCAGTTTGTTGTCTCTTCGCGTATAGTATACTCGGTTTTCATTGAGAGTGTTACATGGGCATTTACCTACGTTTTTCTCATGTTCATTTGATGACGTGGGTCGGTCGGCGATTCTACTGAGAGAACTATTTAAAATAGGTCCTATTAATGGTATTTTATATACGCTGGGCAGTAACACCCTAATATGCATGCTTTTTGTGTGTTCAGTCTTGATTATTATAACACAAAAATACACTGTATTTTGTATTGATTAATTCATCACTATTGCTCTCAAAACTGTGATAAAACTAGTATATCTGAAATGTTTTGGTTCATGTTCACCACACTGGCCCCCCGTGGTGGATTAAGGCCCACTAAAGGAGAGCCCTGTGTTCCAGCAGTGAGAACATTACAGGCCAATTATGATCATTTCTCCTAGTGCCTTTTTAACCGACTTCAAAAAGGAGGAGGTTACTCAATTCGACCGAATATATGTTTTTTTATTACTTATACTGTAATATAATCATGTTAAATTCAACTGAGTTATTTCCTTCAAATGAAAACAAGGAAATGCCAACTTACCCCTCATACCTGTGGTAAGACGAAATATTTTCGATAATTAACAACATCCTCCCGTTTGTATCGACTCATTGTTTAAAGCGTTAATTATTTCACGCCTAGCTTTTGTTGGAAGCGAAATACATTCACGTAAACCGCCTAAGGATATAATGATTTAGTGGTTGATCGGTGCGCTATCTACGTAATTCCCAATAAATTTTAACTGAATATGTGTTAGTCAAAGTAAATCTGTTTGAGAGAATATCCAAGGACCTTGATGTTAAAGTAATCGGGTTCGAGGCCATAAACGTCACACGGGAACGTTAAGAGTGAGTGATGCCTTTGAGAATGTGTTGAGAGAATTTTTTGAACCAAATTTCGTATTTGCTTGAATACAATTATTTACCTCCTGCTGTGTTAACATATCTTAGAATATATAAAAACGTATTCTATGAAATGTTAACATTGAATTGAGCTAATAATTAAGTATAGACGGGGCATATTAGAACAGATGTATGTGTTAATACATAGAATAAGCACAACATATATGTATTCCTTAGATATTCATGACTCGAAACCAATCAACCTTAGAGGAGAAAACCTATTTAGAACAATTCAACCTGCTAATATAATGTTGTGTTTAAGAACTCACTAATTTAAATCTATGACAACGTGCTTCTAAGTGTCTTTTACGGTTCAAATGAGTTCTAGTCCAACAAACACGGGGTGGGCTGATTCCCAAATACATGGTTTGCAGACATTCAGAGATCTGGGATTGGTTGGATACGACAGACGGAAAGTCAGGTGGTAGATTGGCGCAATTTTTTCAGGACTTTGTCCAATAGTGGGCTGAGAGAAGCTATTTTGATTTATCAGTATATGTTGTATTGTTTTATTATTTCTCGTGGGATTATTATATCTGTAGTCAGGAAAATTAAATATAAAACGAACTCAACATAGTGCATCATATATGGCATATACAAAAATATGGCATCATACCTTTTTTTTTTTGTTGGGATGGGAAATCATCAAATGACTTCTCCCGCTCTGAGCGGAGCGGAAGGGTGTGTCAGACTTTTACGGACTAAAACCCACCCGTGTTTCTTCACTTGCCTATGCGGCGGCCAGGGCCGCGGTTTCTTGTTTAACCAACCCGCAACCCTGACCAAGGAGGCAACAGTCTTCGTGGACCCCGTCACGATGTGCTGACATCTCTTTGAGGCGCGCGTGAAACACGACGCGCCGTCGACTCGGGCCTGGTCCTTACCGGGCGGCGAGTTGCCCTCTGCTCACCGCCCGCAGGCCCGCGCCTACGGTGGCTGGGAGTTAGGTGTCGTCTCCCGACCAGGGCGTCTACTGCGGCGGCTAGTGGCGTGAGGGCGCTGGGATTCCCGTTGCCTCACGCGCTCCGCCTCCTCCTTTGCCAGCATCACTGCTTCGCAGAAGGAGGTGACGGCCTGCCATGCACTCTCGCTCCGGACCATGGCCTGGACCAGGGTCGAACGCGAGAGATCGCCGCCGATCGCCGCTACGAGGACACGGCGGTGCTCTACCCAAGCCGGGCAGACCTCCACCGTATGCTCCACCGTGTCCTCAGGGCGATCCATACAATGGTGACACCCTGGCGTTTCCTCCCGCCTAATACGGAACAGGAACCTTCCGAAACAACCGTGTCCGGTAAGGACCTGCGACAGGCGGAAGGTGAGGGCGCCGTGGCGCCTCTCTAGCCACTTCTCAAAGAGGGGACATACCGCCGGTATTGTGGCGTGCCCAGCACTGGGTTGCGACAATCGCACTCTCCATGTCGCCATGAGATTCCGCCGGAGCTCTGTCCGCCGTACCGCGATTTCTCGCGGCAGCGGAGTTATGCCCCGGCGTTTTGCCTCCTCTCGCCACTCCCACATGTGGGCGAGGGCTTTGGTCTCCAGATCCCATGGCGGCAATCCGGCAAGGAGGCTCGCCGCCTCAGCGGAGACCGTGCGGTATCCCCGGATCAGCCGAACGGCCATGACCCTCTGGGACGCGGTCAGGCATCGGGCTGGTCGCTTCCTTAGCCACCGCACCCACACCGGTGCCCCGTAAAGGGCCATGGACCGCACGGCCTTCACGCAGAGCCTCCGGCAGGAGGCGTTTGGTCCCCCTAGATTGGGGAGGAACCGCCTCAGGGCAGCCCCGGCCCGTTCCAGTCTGGGTGCTAAACGTCGGAAGTGCTCCTCGAAGTTCCACCGGCTGTCGAGGACTAGTCCCAGGTACTTCATCGTCGACCCGACGCCGATGTGAACCCCTCCTACTCTTATGTGGGAACCCGACGGTGGCGCATTCCGAGGACCATGAAAGCACATGGCCTCGGACTTCTGCAGGGCCACCTCGAGTCCCAATTGCCGGATCCTGTTGACGATTGTCGCAACCCCGAGGGTCGCTGCGTCAGCCGCCGCCTGGTGTGACCTCCCTTGCGCCAGAACCAGGGTGTCGTCAGCGTAACAAACTACGCTGACGCCGATAGGAAGGTCAGCGCGCAGCACCCAGTCGTACCCGATGTTCCACAGATGCGGTCCCAAGACCGATCCCTGATGGCATCATCACCTTAAAACCTTTTAAAAATAAAATAAGTAAACTTCCATAATCAATTATGTATATGTCGTGATTTTGAACATGTTCCAAAATGAGCAACCATTTTATATAGTTTACTGTGAGTTAAATGTTTTGTTTACTTTTCTGCCCGTGACTTCGTCCGAGTGTAATTTCTACTCATTGCATCACAAGACCTTGTTCTCTCGACCCTATTCATCGCATCGCATCGCCTGCTTGCATTATTACTGAACTCTTTCCATTTGCTTATCTTCTAAGGGACACGGTGCGATGAGAATAGTAATAAAACATATAATATATATAAAAATACTATGACAAAAACGCAATAATATTATTATCATAAATCATTAATTTCCAGTGCAATTAATGCACTTATGTAGATAAACCAAATACTAGTGTTAGTACATCTATACTAACTTCTTAGTTACAATTATCTTTCTTTGTTTCAAAAATAATGTTATTTCAAAAAACCAAATACAATTTTTCCATCCATTTCCATCAATCATGAAACAGAAAGAAAGTAGTTAATTACAACGCTATGCATTTTGAGTCAACGTCTGTGTCTATGCTAGTATAAACTGTGTTACAGACACAGTCGCCTCCCTCTTACAATTATTTATATACAATTTGCTGCAATGGGTAGGAGTTTTGGTATTACACTAAAATTAGAATTTATATAAAATTTAAATCAATATATTAACTTAAAATTATTAAACCACTATTATAACTTTGAACCACGAACATTTGAGTTGATAATAAAAGTGGTCGTATTTTAGCATGGCAATTGCGGTCATTACCCATTCCCTAATATCTCTATAAACCCATTCGTAGGAACCTAATCAAGCCAAGTCGTGGTGAAAATTGTGGCCACTGTTTGAAAAATCGTATTCCATTGATATTTAGCCGAATTCTTATGCCCATATGAATTCGGCAGTATTTTTCCATTAGATAATTTTAACTCGAAAAATGACAATGATGTTCAGCAGTTATTGCTTTTTATTCGTTTGTGGTAGCAGCAGCGTCTTAGTGGTAACGGCCGTGTCTTACAAAATGTAGATCGCAGGTTCGAACCCCATCAGGACCTTTCTTCTTCTTCAGCCTGTTGTGGATTAAGTTAAATGAAAGGCGAGTAGAAGTAATTGTCCATTTATTCATACCAAACCCTAGCTTAAGTAATATTATGTGGCATTACAGTTGTTGTTACACTAAAGAAATATTATTATAATTGACCAATGAGAGAACAATAATTTCTTCGTCTTCATTTCGGCAGTCACAAGATCTACGCGCAACCATCTCTTTCCCACGCGTAAGCTTCGCATAGCGCTGCCTGCACGCACAGTATAAAAATGTTCGTCTGAGGCACTCACGCTCAGTACGCCCTGTGTAGCGATGTCGGTATGTTGTCTCACGCGTTACACTGCATTTAGATGTTAATGTGGATGCCCACATCACTCCCCGCTAAGTAAAACGGACCACGGGCTTCACGATTCTGCCAGATCGGGTGGTAATCGGCTGGCTAGTTGCCTTGTTGTGATTGTCACCTTTGTCTTCGCCAGGGTGGTCATTGTACATGTAGGCCGGTTTTAATCTGTCCAGCGACACAACTGATGTTCGTAGCGGCAGCTTGATCTTGTAGTATTTGTCATAGCGCTTGATAACTTCATATGGTCCCTCGTACGGCGGTGTTAGCGGCAAACGTACTGCATCGTTGCGCACGAAAACATGTGTGCACGTTGCGAGGTCCGAATGTATGAAAGGCTTATTATGACCGCTGTCCGATCGTGGCGCGCTTCTTATCGATGCCATTGTTTCCATAAGACTGCGTACATAGTCGCATTCATTGATATCTGTTCTTGTTGACACAATAAAGTCCGATGGCAGTCGTAGTGTTGTCCCATATGTCAACATTGCCGGGCTTAAATTGTTGTCGCGCAGAGCTGTTCGTAATCCAAGAAGCACAGTGGGTAAGTCTTCTGTCCATTGAGTGGTAGTGCCACGAGCCATTAACGCTGACTTTAACGTTCGATGCCATCTCTCAATCTGGCCATTTGACTGGGGATGATATGCCGTGGTGCGTATCCGCGTGATACCAAGTTTCTTCATAAGTGATCCAAAAAGTTGGGATTCAAACTGCCGACCTTGATCCGTTGATATACGCAGAGGGCATCCGAATCTTGTTATCCAGTTATCATGAAGGGCTTGAGCGACTTTCTCAGCGGTTATGTCCAGTAGGGGAACGGCTTCTGGCCACTTAGTGCAACGGTCGATGATGGTCAGGCAGTACCGATAGTCATTTGACATTCGCAGCGGTCCGATGATATCTATGTGTATATGTTCAAAGCGTTCTGACGGCGGGAACTGACTCAGCGGAGTTACGACGTGGCGATGAACTTTTGCTCGCTGGCAGTTGAGGCACGCTTTCGTCCAGTTGCTGACATCTTTGTTCATATTGGGCCAGAAAAATTTTGAGCATGTTTGTTTACGTGTTGTTCTGATCCCAGGATGGCATAAATCATGTTGCAGTTTAAACGCATCAAAACGATATGTGCTCGGTAAGTATGGTCGGGGTGTTCCAGTAGAAGCTTCGCACGTAATTGGTTGGTTTATTCCAGGCATTGTGACGTCAGTGAACTTCAAATTAGTTTGACTTCTCAGTTGTTTCAACACTGGATCGTTTGCTTGTTCTCTCGCTAATTTATCGATATATATAGATCCACTGCTGGATAGAGGTCCACTGCTGGACAAAGGCCTCATTGGTCTTACTTGTTTGGGGACTTCCTACGCTCCGTCTTCCAGTACGTGGCCGCCACTCCAGAACCTTACTGCCCCATCGGCCATCGGTTCTACGAGCAATGTGCCCCGCCCACTGCTATTTTATTTTAATGACTCAAAGTGCTATGTTGGTGACTTTAGTACTTCTGCGGATATCCTCATTTCTGATTCAATGGCACAGAGACGCTCCGAGCATAGTTTTTTTCATCACCCTTTGTGTGACCTTGAGCCTGTAGTGGTACCTACAAACGCCACATCGAACAATGCGTCATACTGACGTCACACGAATTCTACATCTCGCAATCAGAGTTTACCGTGCAATTAGCATACATACCGCTTCCCAATTTCTAGCATTGGGCAAGTGCCCGCCAAACATAACACCCATCTGGTCGAAGGATCCTTCTCTCTTTTCTATGCAGGATGAGTGAACTTTACTCCCTGTTCCTCATGCCTCCACAAGCCTTCGTATGAGGCCCGGAGCTTTGCTTTGTGAAGAAATTGTTCCATCACTACTGCTCTCAAAACGGTAAAAGAAAACATCGTGTGGTAACCGGCATATCTTAGAGTCAAAAACTGACTCGAAGACATGTGATCAACCCGCTTTTACCGAGAGGAGGACGACCAGAAGAAGGAACATTACAGGCTGATTATTTAGAATAGACTCTTCTTCATTACGTGCACCATATGAATTACAGAACATAAATATAAATATTTTACAAAGGGTGACCCAATGGGTTTTATTATCTCTAAGAGCGATCTTTTACTGACAAAATATGTATGTTATTGTTTGAAATTACTGTAAAAATTTCAATTTTTTTTCTCTAACATAGATATCATATTTTTGAAAAATCAACTCTATATCTATGCAAACTTATGGCTACTTTTTAGCACCATCATTCCCCTGTCCTTATGCCAAATTACTATTACTTAGAGACAAAAACATAGGTACTACAAATTACTTAACAGTTAGCGCAACGTGTATTTTTGTTCCACAGGTCTCTAATTAATCATTGTCCACCCCTTATAACCAGATAACATTTATCTGAGGAATAAATATTATGGAATATGAAAATATGTCAAACTGTCACAATTATTCTTCAGATAACAGTTATCTGACTATTGAATATTTAGTCCATAGTAAAAAAAAGAGAATGCTTTTTTGTTTGATCGAGCTAATCTCTGAAATGTTTAATTCCAGTAGAAAGTTATACATGCTATTACTTTTGGGGTAAAGTAACCCCAAAACTAATAGCATGCATGCTTATTCAGCGCATCAGAAATGTTTTCTGAGGCACATGTAGATTATTTCCACGCAATAATGCACAAGCTGTGCAAAATTGCACATCCATGGTGTGTAGGGTGAAGGCCAGCTGCCACAGTATCCTGAGCCATTTTGCTGAACGTTTTGAAAGTGAGTCCTTTGCTTTGTGCTTTACTAATTTTAAGTTATTATATTGATTTAAATTTTATTTCATTTCAAATTTTCGTGTAATACCAAAACTCCTACCCAGTGCAGCAAATTGTATATAGATAATTGTAAGAGGGAGGCGCCTGTGTCTGTAACACAGTTTATACTAGTATGGACACAGACGTTTACTTTGACTCAAAATGCATAGGGTTGTAATAATTGCTTTCTTTCTGTTTTATGATTAATGGAGATGGAAAAATTGTATTTGGTTTTCGAAATAACACTTTTTTTGAAACAAAGAAAGATAATTGTAACTAAGAAGTTAGTATGGATGTACTAACACTAGTGTTTGGTTTATCTACATATGTACATTAATTGATAGGTAATTAATGATTTATTATAATAATATTATACCGTTTTTGTCACAGTATTTATATATATATTATATTATATTATATTATATTATTACTATTCTCATCGCACCGTGTCCCTTAGAAGCTAAGCAAACGGAAAGAGTTCAGTAATAATGCAAGCAGGCGATGCGATGCGATGAATAGGGTCGAGAGAACAAGGCCTTGTGATGCGGTGAGTTGAAATTACACTCGGGTGAAGTCACGGACAGAAAAGCAAACAAAACATTTAACTCACAGTAAACTACATATAACAGTTTCTCATTTTGGAACATGTTCAAAATCACGACATATAGATAATTGATTATGGAAGTTTTTTTTTAATAATTATAAACTAGCGCTTGACTGCAATCCCGCCTGATGGTAAGCAGTGATGCAATCGTTGATGGTAAAGCGCGCTAGTTTATTAAAGCCATTCACTTAAAAAAACTTAGTGAATAGGAAGGAAGACGGCAGTTGAGCGAGGTGGTGCAATGTTAAACCCAACAACACGACCAACGATGCTGCGCCGGAGGGAGATTGATCTGGAGACCCTCCACGACCAAACTCCCTCCACAACAACACTTAGCGCATCGTACCCGGCACACATCGCAACACAACTGCTCAGACCCGTCCTCCGTACAGCTTCACCAGACAACATAACACGACACGACGAAAGTTAACTTATTTTATTTTATTTTAAAAAATTAAGGTAGGATGCTGTAATTCTATATGCCATATGTGATACATTATGGTGAGTTCGTTTTACATTTAATTTTTCTGACTACAGATAAAATAATCCCACGAGAAATAATAAAACAATCCAACATATACTGGTAAATCAAAATAGCTTCTCTCTGCCCACTTTGAACAAAATCCTGACAAAATTGCGTCAATCTACCACTTGACTTTCCGTCTGTCGTATCCAACCAATCCCAGATGTCTGAATGTCTGCAAACCATTTAGCCGGGAAGCAGCCCACCCGGCGTTTGTTGGACTAGAACTCATTTGAACCGTAAAAGACACTTAGAAGCACGTTGTCATAGATTTAAATTAGTGAGTTCTTAAATACAACATTATATTAGCAGGTTGAATTGTTCTAAATAGGTTTTCTCCTCTAAGGTTGATTGGTTTCGAGTCACGATTATCTAAGGAATACATATGTGTTGTGCTTCTTCTTCGTATGAACACACACATCTGTTCTAATATATTCCATCTGTACTTAATTACTAGCTCAATTCAATGTTAACATTTCATAGAATACATTTTTATATATTCAAAGAAATGTTAACTCGGAAGATGGAGCGTATCGAGCCCCCCAACAAGTTGGACCAATGACCTGGCCTAAGGGAGGCCTTTGTCCAGCAGTGGGCCTCTATCGGCTGAAGAAGAAAGCCCCTGATGGGGTTCAAACCTGCTACCTACATTTTTTAAGACATGGCCGTTACCACTAAGCCGCTGCTGCTACCACAAAAGAATAAAAAAACAATAACTGCCAAACATCATTGTCATTTTTAGGGTTCCATAGCCAAATGGCAAATAACGGAACCTATGTCTGTCTGTCCGTCCGTATGTCACAGGCATTTTTTTCCGAAAATATAAGAGGTAGGCCATAACATCGGCCGCTGGCAGAAGTTACCACCCACCAGACAAAGCCTTGCCGCCAAGCGATTTGTCGTGTTCCGGCATGATGTCTGGTGAAGCCGTTCGGAGGACGGGTCTGAGCAGTTGTGTTGCAATGTGTGCCGGGTACGATGCGCCTAATATTGTTGTGTTGGGAGTTTGGACGTGGAGGGTCTTCAGATCAATCTCCCTTTGGCGCAGCATCGTTGGTCGTGTTGTTGGGTTTAACATTGCATCACCTCGCTCAACTGCCGTCTTCCTTCCTATTCGCTCAGTTTTTCTGAGTGAATAGGCTCTTAATAAACTAGCGCGCTTTACTATCAACGATCGCATCACTGCTTACCATCAGGCGGGAATGCGATCAAGTGCTAGTTTATAACTATTAAAAAAAAAGCTATACTGTTGAAACTTGGTAGGTAGATGTATTCTGTGAACCGCATTAAGGTTTTGATTCAAAAGTAAAAATAATAATAATAAATATTGGGGGCTCCTCATACCTACTTAGAACAGAAACTCAAAAATTTTTTTTTCATCAAACACATACGTGTGGGGTATCTATAGATAAGTCTTCATAAATGATGTCGTGGTTACAAAAGTATTTTTTTTCTAAACCGAATAGTTTGCGTGACAGACGTTCCCAAAGTGGAAAAAAGTTGCCCCCTCCCCCCTCTAACTTCTACAATAATATAATGAAAAATCTAAAACAAACATATGATGTACATTACTATAAAAACTACTAACGAAAATTGTTTTGAACGAGATCTAGTAAGTAGTTTTTTTTAATACCTCGTAAATCGTATACCGCTTATTACCGCGTAATCTTTCATACAAATAATTTTAATCCTTTAATTTTATAAATCAATGGTACGGAACCATTTGTGCGTGAGTCCGACACGCTTTTGGCCGGTTTTTTGAGTTCAAGTTATCTGATGGAAAAATACGCCCGTAGGAATTCGGCTAAATATCAGTGGAATGCGATTTTTCAAATAGAACAGTGTCCACAACTCTCGCAACTACATGTCTTGATTGGGTTCCTACGAATGGGTTTCTAGAGATATTAGGGAAAGGGTAATTGACCGCAATTGCCATGCTAAAATACGACCACTTTTATTACCAACTCAAATGTTCGTGGTTCAAATCACACGTGACATTTATATCAGTTATAACTAATGGCAACACAGGACCCAAGTGACGTAGGGTATCAATTTGCTAAAGTTATAATAGTGTTATAGGCAATGTTTAACTGATCATGTCAACTGAACATAGTCTATAACACTAAATATATTAAACGTATAGTCTAAAACATATACCGTAGATAGACGGCCGTTAATATCTGTAACATTATGCTGCTGTACCAATAACTCCGGCGAGCACATTGTAGTTCAGATTAATTGGAGAATTTGTCAAACTCGCAGCCCAACGATGCACCTTGATTTATTTATTCCATTTCTGTGCGAATGAAAACAATTATGTCTTGCTGTTGTTTGTTGTCTCTTGCTGTAACCATAACTATTTAACGACAATACATAACATCACGCCTTTCCTCGGAGGTTGGGTAGAGGTTTAATTATTTACCACATTTGACATAGAAAATATTACAATAACTTATATTTTTTATATAACATAAAATTATCTATCAATAAATATGATAGGTTTGAAGTTCATACCAGAACAATCATCATCATCATTTCAGTTGAAAGACGGCCACTGCTGGACATAGGATTCACCCGAGGATCTCCACGACGATCGGTCCTGCGCCTCCCGCATTCAGCGGTTTCCCGCGACCTTCACTGTAACAATAAAAACTGTAAATTTTAAAATTAATACGAACATTTCTTTTTTTTTTTTTATTAATTTATAAACCAGCGCTTGACCGCAATCCCGCCTGATGGTAAGCAGTGACGCAATCGTTGATGGTAAAGCGCACTAGTTTATTAAGAGCCTATTCACTCTAGCCTTGAAGGCACTTAAATAGTAGTCTGACGGAAACACCGCTGCTGGCAAATTGTTCCAATCCCTCGATGTACGTGGTATAAAGGAAGAGGCGAAACGCTTCGTCAGGATCGTAGTGGTGTTAACAACATAAGGGTGGAAACTCGCCGTACGACGGGTCGTCCGATGGTGGAACGGAGATGGGGGAATTAAATCATGCAATTCCCTCGTACACTCCCCAAAATGTATCCTATAGAACATCGAAAGGCTGGCTACTCTACGCCTGTGCTCTAGGCTTTGGAGACCAACTCGAGTTAAAGCAGGGTCACCAATCAGCCTCTTCGCACGCCTCTCCACTGAATCCAAAGTGGCCAGGTGACACTTAGCAGCACCAGCCCAAATGTGGCTGCAGTACTCCACACACGAACGGACCTGTGCTTTGTACAACATTAAGAAGCTGCCCTGGTGTGAAGTACTGCCGGACCTTTGCGATACCACCAAGTTTCCTGGCAGCCAACTTGGCCTTGGACTCAATGAACCGCCCAAAGTTTAGGTTCGAGGAAATTTCAACACCCAAAAACTGAAGGCGGTCGGTACACTCTAAAGATACATTCCGAAAAGTAAGAGCCAAGGTGAACGGGCTCCTTTTGGCGGTGAAAAGACACACCTGTTTTGGCGGAATTTTCTTTAATATCTTTAATATCAAAATTCTAATAGGTAGCAGCATAATCCTTAAGCGACAGCCATTTTGCGTAGTGGTGATGCATGTCGCACTCAAACATTTCTACTTTTTATGTTATGTAATTTTTTACGTCATGTTTACCGTAAAAACGTATTTTCATTCTTTCTTTACTCATACGCACCTCAAATACTATCCTTGGAATTTATCAATGAATTCGTGACTCGCTCCAATTCCTATAAGCAAATATTCTCGTGTATGGCTTTGTCCCACTTACAACACAGCATATTATTTTCGAGAGGGTAAAAAATGTCATCTGATATAGCTCAACCGCATTTCACCTGATGTGTTCAAGTCTCGTGCAAACGGTGACCAGCCTATTGCTAAATCCAAACTCCGGGCTGAAAGTAATAAAATTCTGATAGAAAATCTATTGCCCAACCTTGACACAACAAGATTCAACACAGGACCGCATGCTCAACAAGAGCACTTGCAATGTTCTAGTGAACGAGGCTATCCCATTTATTTTACCACGCTTGATAGTGTATAATATTGAGGGTAGGACGTACTACTCCTAAAAAATAGTAAAAGGTAAAGAAAAGTAAAACAAAAGAAAGAAAAATAATTTTCTGAGACTCTTACAGGAAGATCATAACACTAAACTAGAAGATGAAGTAGTTGATACGTTCGACACTGTAATCTAAATCCATTTTATAAAAAAAAACATCCATATATTTGTTATTTTTCACGCAAAAACAAGAAGCCTATAACGTTTATAGTATAAGTAGGTATTAGTAGATAGGATTGAAAAAAAACATGGTGCCAATATAGAAAGAAAGATGGAAAAAGAAAGAAAAAGTATTTATGTGGTACACATGTTCTGGAAAAGATATTTTTTATTCCGATAAACGCACGACATCATGACTTATTGGCTCACCTAGGCTATTAATATTAATTAACATCTACTGTGGTGACCAGGACTGGTGAGCTGTTCCATAGTAGAGTAGCGGTGGACTTAAAGAATCCTAGATCGAAAGTTCAACCCCGGGTTTAAGGCGCTTTACTTTGTACAAATTATTTCATCACCAATAAACCTTGAAATTTATCAACTCGTACTAGGCCCGCGAGGTGGATTACAGCCCACTTCCTTTCGAAGAGACGAGGCTTATGTCCCAGCAGTAGAAACTTGTACTATGCACCTATTTATGTTATGTAAACTTCGACTCAACCCGTAATGTTTTTTGATGAAGAGAATACGTAGACTTCTCTTAAAAAAAAGGTTGAATTATTTTCAAATGAGACGTCGTCGCCACATAAGTTGAACAATTAGACTTAAACACGTGACCCCGTTGACTTATTGTTTGCAAGTCAAGAAATATGTCAATACACATTACAAATATTACTTCTCAAGTAGCAAATTATTGTTATAGATTGTGGAACAAATCAGTAAATGGCGAGATTAAATGGTAAGGAGAACATGTACGGTTTTTATTCAAATAAAAAAAAAAAAATTGTATTAGCATAATATGCTTCTTCGCAAACAGGACTTTACAAATAGAACTAGCAAGCAGCTTTGAGATAAGTACTTACTTTAATAACCAATCAAGTGGTATGGTGACTACCAATAGAAATTGATTTCACCTTGACAGTTCAACTTGGCAAACCAAAAAAAAAAAACGATTCTTATAGATAGGCGCTTTCAAAACCTACATCCAATTGAAATATTTATATCGCACAATGGAATTTTTAACCGACTTCAAGAAAAAGGAGATTATTAATTCGACCCGTATGTATGTACGTAAGCCAAATTTCAAGTGTATGTGTAACTGTTTTTTGAAGTAGGTTTCTATTTTATAGTATTTTTTTTTAATATTTTAATATCTTTTTCAACTCCTCGCAACATTTAGATTAGATTTCAAATATATTTACTACAATACAAACAAGATTTTAGGATTATTTTTAAATGTATTTTGATTTCGTGAATCATATTTGATTCAATATACAACCTGACACTGACCTGTGACAACACTGAAAGTAACAAAAAACCTAAGAAATTATGAATTTCGTTTCCCCTTTACGTAATAATTATAAATCTTCTGAAGCCACTCCTTTCATTAACCAAACATATTTTTTTAGAAATATATTGCGATTGCCACATAAATTGCTCATTGACTACTTTAAGTTTTCGTTCTGAAAGGGCTTCTGAGAATCCATAAATCTTACTGGAATTATATTACTTAACTCCAACTACTAAAATTAAATATCAAATCTAAGCATTAGTTGGAGGCCCTCCACGACAAACTCACACAACATACCCGGCACACATCGCAACACAACTGCTCAGATCCGTTTTCGGTACGGCTTCACCAGACATCATGCCAGAACACGATGAATCGCTTGGCGTCTACCAAGCCGCACTAGCCCCGCGTGATAGCTCACTCCATTTATATTTAATATAATATATTATATAATGAGAAAAAAAAAATGAGACCTATAATTATTTATTTAAATTATTAGGCTCAGGCAACAAAGGCCCATAATAAAATATAATAATACTATATACATACTATAAAAACAAATAATATGAAACATATATTAAACTTCATAAAATCTTTATAAAACTTGATATAGTAGACAATAGTGTCCATGGAAATTGTTCCCTTAATAACCTACTACAATCCGTTCACAATTATTTTACTTCTGATTTTTATTGATGGATATATTTACTTTTTAGGGCAGAGAACGGTCTCTCAAGTATGAGTGTACGGGTTCGATTCCAGATCAGGCAAGTGACAATGTAACTTTTCTAAAGTTATATGTACTTTCTAGGTACATCTTGGACACCAATGACTGATTAAAAGGTGAAGGAAAACATCTTGAGGAAACCTGGACTTTAAGTCTGTAATCGCCAACTCGGATTGAGCAAGCATGGTGGGTGGTCAATTCTTCTCTGTATGAGGCCTGTGCCCAGTAGTAGAACGAGAAAAGTTTAATGATGACTTCTTATTTTTTTGTATTTTTTTTTTTTGTACCATTTCTTTTACTATTGTGGATTACTGTTAAAAGTACAGTGAAATTTATTTTTATTACAATAAGGTAAGGATAACTTTAGATATTGCTAAACGTATATGTAGGTAAAGGACTCTCATATTTTGGCCTGATAAAAACCACTTTTACATCTTTTTCGAAGCCTTAGTCTAAGTTAGCAAAACTATTTTCAGATACGTTTAGACATACCAAGAATAAATTGTTATTTTTATCAGCCCCTGTGTTCTCTTGCTGATCGCGGACTTTCTTATCAATAGTGTCCACTTGGTTATTCGACACATCGCTTAGCGGTTGGTCGACTTTTCACGTGAAATAGCTTGCATATTTTTCGATCAATGAATCAACATCCCATACAGTATTACAATGCCAAATAAAGGAGACTTTTAGGCACTTTTCCTATTTCTTATACATTTTATATTATGCAATAAATGAATAGCTTTAATTAGTTAATTAGGTAAGTACCCTCATAAATAATATTCTTGATTTTTATACTCGTACGTAATCATGTTTTCAAGCCATTAACTTTTAAATTAATGTCTTTTTTTGTGGGAAGGGACTGATTTCAACGCATAACTTAATAATTACATGCATAGACATTCCTCTTTTAATTCTCTAAGGGAACAGAGGTGAACTAATTATAGTTCACTCAGGTTTTGTATGTTATGTCCTAGGTAATAAGGAGCGAGTCCATCTTCATCAACCAGGCACACATCTACATTCTACATACATAAAATCCTAGCTGCTACTATGAAATCCCTGATGGAAAAAAATCACCACCATAATATCTTATGACACGTAAAAAATTGGAGTCATTTGTTTGACTATTCGGAAAGCTAGCACCGTTTCGTGGCGCTAGACAGAGTATAACCTGAATTCGAGGTAGTTGAGTCAAACTACACGCCTACAAATGCGGTGTGAGCAGACTGCTCTGATTATTGAAACATTGGACTTCAAACTAACTCGGTGGTAGTCCAAACTATCGGCTGTCAGCAAAAGTTACCTCCCACCAGACAAAGTCTTACCGCCAAGCGATTCGTCGTGTTCCGGTATGATGTCTGGCGAAGCCGTGCGGAGGACGGGTCTGAGCAGTTGTGTTGCGATGTGTGCCGGGTACGATGCACCAAATGTTGTTGTGTCGGGAGTTTGATCGTGGAGGGTCTCCAGATCAATCTCCCTCATGCGCAGCATAGTTGGTCGTGTTGTTGGGTTTAACATTGCATCACCTCCCTCAACTGCCGTCTTCCTTCCCTAGAGTGCTTTACCATCAACAATTGCATCACTACTTATCTACCATCAAGCGGAATTGCAGTCAAGCACTAGTTTATAATTATTAAAAAAAAACATCATATGTTATATTTAATATCTCAATATCTTATATTTTTTAAAGTATGGTTTACAACTATCAGTGGGTTTTATTTTAAACATCGCTCGAATGCATCTTTTTTGCGCCTTGAAGGCAGTTTCTTTTTCAGTAGAGATTCCCCAAATTATGATCCCATACCTTAAATGTGATTTTGCTATGCCATAATATGCCGTAGGAAGAGCATCTGTGTTAACTATAGGTGATAATGTATGTAGAGCATATGCAGACTTACTCGTAAAATACTAAATACTTACATAAAATATCAATGTGGGATTTCTAATTTAATATTTGATCGATTTCGATTTCTGGCTTGTTCATCCTTACGAATATTATAAATCGGAAAGCGAGTTTCTTTGTTTGTTTGTTCCACTTTCACGCCGTAACTACTGAACCGATTGCTTTGAAATTTTGCAGACGTAGGTAAGAAATTTTGCAGACTTAAGAAGCCCGGATTAAATAATAGGGTACCTTGATATTCCCGAGGGAAATGTATATTTATTTATTTATACTATAACCAACACTAGCAACAGCAGTTGAAATGTACATACATACCATACCCGACATACATAAATACTACTTTGCACCGCATATCCTGTATCACCAGTATACAAGACCTATAATAGCTGCGTCATGTTTGATATTTGGACCAAACAATTTAAAAATAAAACACTGTATTTTTGCTATTGACTGGCTAAATAACGGACAAATCTGTCAACATTGTATATGCCTGAATACAAGGCTTTTCACTACGATGTAGGTGTATATTTTATATCTTTTTAAGCGTAACAAACAGGTTAAAAACGAGACCCCATTACTAAAACTCGTCTGTCTGAGACTGTTTTATCACCAGGCTATATCTAATGTATCGTAATAGCTAGACAGTTGAAATTTTCACAGATAACATATATCTGTTCCCTTCTAACAACAAATAATAAAATGAGTTTTTTTATTTGTTTTGCTAAGGGTGCGAGACTGACTCCCACACACTCACGGGTTTTATTTGTAACCAACGACTTCGTTCGCGTGGAGTTAGTTATGCTCCACTCCTATTAGTCGCAGCGTGATGTTATATAGCCTGAATCCTTTCTGGATTAATGAGCTATCATTTTATTTTGGCTAAACATTTTTTTAAAGAAGAATTAAGTAGTGAACATACTTAGAGGCCTACATGGTAAATATAACTGAAATATAATGTAAGTACATAAAACATTTCAACGATCCTTTCGATCATGTTTAAACCAACAAGAGATAACAAAAGGCATGTTTAGACGCCCTGACTGCCAAAGTTCTCAACAATATTTGTTTAAGCTTTATCTACGAAATCGTTCGTTACATATTGTAATTTATATAATAAAGCGCTTTTTGACGTTACCTTTTACTCAACCGAAGTCTGAAATTGCGTAGAGAGATAATTGATATCAGTATTTATGATGTGTGTTGCGATGTTCTCATTAAAATAAATTGCTGTATCGATTTCTTTTGATATGATTTAATGTTCGATGAATGTATAAACCCAGATTTAGTATAACGCAAAATGTCGACCGAGATAGTTTGACAGGATTCGTATTGTGTTGCTCAGAGCCCTGAAGCCGATTTAATAGACCTACGGCAACAAGACAGAGGCGACAATATGATAACTCTGTACTTGGCTTTCATGTTTTTCTGCTGTATAAAAACTTGTGAATTTTGACAAATACAGATCCAGAATAAAAATCACTTTTGAAACCAATATAAAAAAAAAAAACTGATAATACTTAGAGATTTTATTCAAAAATTAACTTATTCCAACATTAATTTATTTCTCGAAAATGACATCGTCTAGTTGTCCCCCATCTCTCCCCAAGCACATAGTTGCCATTTCCGCTCGAACGTTTGCTTTTAAGGCAGTAATAGTTTTCAGTTTATTGGAGTAGATCTTATTATTGGCATATCGTTACAAAAAGAAATCCGGTGGGGACAAGTCTGATGAAGATGTTACTTCTCTTTGAAATGACTTTACCGGGAAACAAGTCCTGCACGACCTTCTTCCGACGAGACATGGTGGCCCAAACCATCATTTTCTGGCTATGAAGTGGCTTTTGATGCTTTCGCAAAGGCTCTTCAGCACTCCAAACACGAAAATTCTGCTTGTTGATAATTCGTCCGAGAAAAGTAATTTCCCAAAGTTGGAAACCCGCTCTAACAACAATGTGGAAAAAGACGCCATTCTTGTATCGTCAAGGATGACTTCATCCTTATAGCATCCAGTTAGTGCTTTTGCACTAACTGAAGCTTCAAATCATATATCAAAATTCGCCTTAAACTGCTCCACGAAATCCCTGACGTCGTTGAACGTCGTCGCTTAGAGAGTTGCGCATTTTCTTGAACAAATTGATTAACCTCCCGAATCACTGGCTCCGTGCGTGAAGTATGGCAGCGACCTGTGTCATTGGTATCGTCGCACTAGGTTCTTAGAACCTCTTTATCCACAGTTTAAGTAACTGAGCGCTAGTACATTGCCGAATACTCCGTAAATAGAATTTAACTCTGAACATACGCCACACAATAATGTAAAAAATACCATTTTGGTAAAATGCTCGAACAGCGAATGCGCGGTGCTCTTCCGTGAACTGACTTATGTCGACTAAACTTCCGAGAGACGCGTGACCCGATCACACCCCGCTCACACCATTGCACCCCCGGATCAAAGAACTATTTGCCAAGAAAAAGTGACCTTTATTCTGCCCACCCTGTAGTTTAACGCACGTCAGTTATATGTCAAAATAGGTCAATAGCTCTGATGTGAACTACGGTCCGCTATCTGGTGACTAATGATGTAGACTGTCCCAAGTTTTTTTCCGCTCAGGCAAGAATTCACTTCACATCGCATACCGCGCCTTTTTTCATACTCACTACACCTTATCATACTTCATCGTAAATACCAACCTAATCATAAAATAGTTCCATTCAAAAAGTTCATAACCGATCTGGCCCAGATTATGCTGCGCCTCGGATCTTCGTGAATTATTAGTTTAATACCATCCGGGACCGGACAGCCGGTCAGTAATTGGTCTATTAACACTTCGCCAAATTGCCGATCTCCAATTGTGGTCCGCAACTAGCAGCACCGACTGTTTGTAACTTAGGACGCTGGTAGGAGTTGGTTGATATGGCCTTTGAGGAAACTTTGACTATTATAGCTTTTGGATTAAAAGTGTAAATTTAACTTTTTGTGATTAAGTTCCTTGCGATCAAACCACATTTCGGAAAGCACGTTAAGTGTTAAGAAAAACATGTCTAATTCTTTGGTTTTTAACAGTCATTTGTAGATCTTTCGAGGTTAGACGGCAGTCGCTTCACGGAAAATATCGAAGTTTAGCCAAAATCAGCAGTTGGATTGGTAAAGCGGACCCCGGACTCCAAAGCTAAAAAAAAAAAAAACTACGGATGCGACTGGGATTATCGCTGAGATGATGATGATGATGATGATGATGATGATGATTCGTAGATCTTTAATAGTCGTTTCTTGTAGCCAGAAGGCCGAAAGTCTATCAAGTAGTCTTACCAAAGGGTATTATTACCCAGTAAGTTGGTTGTGGGAGCCAGGTAGACAGTCACAGGAAAAATGGTTATCCTGGTAACTGTTAAAATGGCGATCTGGTTAGCCTGGAAATCGACCTTTATAATTATGTAGTTGGGAAAAGATGTTAAATTGAGGTGGTGATAAGTCTCAACCCAAGAATAAACAAAAAGTTTTTTTTTTTATGTAACGAAAATTGTAATGATATAACAGTAATAATAAATACCTTCAGATTAATAAAAAATGCAGGTACAATTATACATTACTAAGTACCATAACAAAACAATCTTCATTATTTATCGTTATACAACCCATATTATTTATTGGCACAAAAAAGTTACACAAAATGCTACAACTGTTAGTAATAAAATTAAAACAACACTTTTTCACTTGTGACCTACAGAGCTAATTACAGTAACGCCACATTTATATTTGAAACACAATATTCAGAATTGTAATATTTAGGGTTTCCTTATACATAAGACAGTGGAAAAATATAATTTAAGGGCAGGTACTGCCATTGTATCAAGATTTACTAGTACCTAATAGATACACAAAGAAACAAAGCTTCTACCCACCTGATTAATAAATGGAATCAGAAATTAAATCAGCACATCGTGACCGTAGTCTACGAAGACCGATGCCTTCTGGGTCAGGCTTGTGGGTTGGTTAAAAATGAAACCGTGGCCCTGGCGCACAGGTAAGTGAAGAGACAGGGGTGAGTTTTAGTCAGTAAAAGTCCGCCCAGAGTGGGATAGGTCAATTGATGATTTTCCATCGACACAATAGAAAAAAATATGACCGACAAACCAAAAAATACAGACCTGAAAAGATTATTGTTCTTATTTGGCATTATTTCGATAAACTTACATTGTTCTGTAAGTGTGCCGATAAAAATTGCGATTGATCTATCAAAAATATAGCGACAAAATCGCCATAAAACCTCATTTGTAGCTGTCCTACTATAAGTTTATAAAATGTTACAAAGAAAAATACGAAACACCTTGTATTTTCATGTTAAGGAAAAAATTACAGTCGGTAGTTTGAACGCTACAATTTATGGTCTAATTAGTCAATGTTCCAAGTCGCCGCACACACATATGTAGTCATATTTCTTACAAGTTTGCTAGAATTATTTTGTTGAATTTTCTGACCGTGTATGAATCATTCTTGTGACTGTATTTTGTGGGGTTTAAATATAAGTATAAACAGCACGAGGTATCTTATATATATTCCGAAATCATTGGTAAATTTTATCATCATTTTCATTCACTGCGTTTTGAGTATAACATAACATGGATTGCGAGCGTTATCACACGCTATACGACCACTCGTATAAAAGGATTTTTTTACCTAGATGCTTATAAATAATGACAAAAATGGGCTGCAATGAAGATAAGTTAACACGTTATGTTCAGCTAAAGCTGTTTAAAATGATGATAGCTGCTATTTGCAATATCGTTGATATGCTGCTTTAACAGATTAACTGTTATAAACATAATCAAGAAATGGGGGTTGGATGGATTATAAGCAAAGTAGTATTCAGTAGACCTAGTATGAGTTTTCAATACGAAACTCGATCGTCGATTACGAGCGCGTTTGGCGCTCTCATTGGTTGAGAGTTCTTACGATCTTGAAGCGGGCCAATAGCTGAGTCAAACGCGCTCGATATCGATGATTGAGTTTCGTAATAAAAACTCATACTAGGCCTACTGACATCTCTCAATTCAATAACATGTAATATTTATGTGCGATATTTATTTTTTAAATGTCGCAGCATTACCTAAGCTGAAATACGAGCCTAAAATGGTCCACGTTTTACCTTCTTTTTCGTTGCTTGTAATGTAACTATGTTAGCTTCAAATATTTATATTTCACTATATGTATTAAAAGTGCGTTTCCTAAATAAAATACTTTTTTACTTTCCTTCTTTAGTATGTACATTTATAGCTATGTACCTATGTTTATGGAGCTAGAATTATTAGTATTACATTCAAACTGTTTAGGAATGGTATTATTATGTTATGATATTTATTATTGCCTCAACTATCCTCAATTGGTCAGCATTTATCCTTACAATGTTTAATTTACAGTTTCATTGCGAAATATTGAACTTATTTGGTCCAATAATTTGCTATCGACTCTCTAAATAACAGCTAACAAAGCTGGAAAATTGTGTTTATTACAACAGTTTTATATATTACCCATTATATGAAATAGCCACTATAATGATAATAGCACTAAATGCTTTATTTATGTTCTGTAATCTATATGGTGTACATAATAAAGAGTATTCTATTCTATTCATTGTTTATTAGATGACGTCAAACAGTTTTATTGAAATAACGCTCATATTTCAATTTCATGTTTTAAATCGTGTTTAAAATGTCTATACATGTCAACATATCTTCTGTGCTTTTTTTAATGAAAAAGAAATAAAATACGCACTAAATTCAAATAGAATTTTGTTTTGATGTAAATATAGGACTTTTGACAGGAAAGCCAAGATGAGTGTCATGCGCATTTTTCATTGGACTTTTAAAATTATTTATGGTGTCGTTTACTAAATAAAAACGCGTGATTTATGCAGTAAAAAGTGCATTCAGTGAATAATTCATAAAGAACATTGAAATATCGCAGCATAGTGGCCACATCATGGCTTTGCATCAAATCTCCTAGTAGGCGGTTCACGCGGCCGTTTTTAAACTGTTATTGGCGATATCCGCCATTATTGTGGAATATTTTTTTTAAAGAATTTCTATAATTTGTTACACGTGTTATTGGCAAAATTGTGGTATCTAACCACAGAGGCCATTGAAGAGTTGAAGTAGTTGAAGTTGAATTTTGTTTATGAACAAAAAAATCGGCGACCATCGATGCCAATTGGCGTCGTATTCAATGCAAAGGCAATGAATACTTTTCTATTCGTGTGTAAATAATTTAAATCTGATATAGTGTTTACTACACAGTAAAAAGACAAGCCACAAAGTTTACCTACATTGTTATAAGTTTGACACAGGTGCAAGTTTAAAACTATAGTGCACAACTTTGTGTCTTACAAAGACCTTCCAATCTTAGCCTTAGGCTATGTTGGCAACTGTAGAAGTCTATCACGAGAAGCGACGAGAATTCCGAACTAGATTTGCTTCGTAATATACGATCATATAGACTAACAAGTTTCAGTGTCGTATTACCACATGCATTTTATTTTTACCATATACTTACTTCTTCTTCTTCTTCTTCTGCCTATAGATGCCCACTGCTGGACAAAGGCCTCCCCAAGGCTTTCCGCCTTGACCGGTCTTGTGCTGCCCGCAACCATCGGCTTCCCGTCACCTTCACTAAGTCATCGGTCCACCTTGTTGAGGGCCTCCCTACGCTGCGTCTTCCGGTACGTGGCCGCCACTCCAGAACCTTACTGCCCCATCGGCCATCGGTTCTACGAGCAATGTGCCATGCCCACTGCCACTTAAGTTTAGCGACTCGAAGAGCTATGTCAGTGACTTTGGTTCTTCTGCGGATCTCCTCATTTCTGATTCGATCACGCAGAGAAACTCTGAGCATAGCTCTTTCCATTGCCCTTGTGTGACACTGAGCCTTCGCATGAGGCCCATTGTGAGCGACCACGACATTAGTACTACTTACTTATACTTAGTTACGTACACACATAAACTCACGCCGTTTTCTTATAGGGGTAGGCAATTTCAGATCGCCACCTATAACACATTGCTTTTGTTTCATTTGCGCTCATACATCTGGCCATAAATGCACGCCGTATTCGAATAACACGCACCAGACCTCACAAACGAACATCATCAATAAGATCACTAGAAAGAAAGAAAGAAATTATTTATTATTCGTTAGTCAGTCCCTTATCATGTCCATCAGCATCTGTGCATCAATTTGAAGCATATTACTAATCCATTGGTCCGTGTGTTCGAAAATGTGTCTGCAATGAATGTAGTTAACTGTCAAAATGAAGTGTTACGCAATTGCCTTGCTTTACTCAGAAATCGTTATTACTTCAAATTAAATATCCACTTCAATAATAAAAAAAACATCAAAAGCCCCCAGCCACAAAAGAACTCCAAGCATTCCCTTCTAAATTAAATTCAAATAATCACAAACATTGCATTAACAAGCCTCAAAAAGCACAATTTAGAACATAACTCACAAAACGAGAACTTAATTGAAAAACCGACAGTACTCGTAAATTGAATTAGCTAAATGAATTAGTGCAACTAAAGTCCATTTGGAACTGTAGTGAAACTATTTTGTTACACAATTTGTAAAATGAGAACTGTATTTAACAAAGAGAATGATTTTATTGTGTGCTATGAGTGATACGATCTGATTTAGTTGTGGTAAAAAGGATTGTGTAACTACAAAATAGGAGTTGTCTATATAGACAATGTATGTTGGCTCCATGGGGTGAATCTGACTAGAGTTGTCACTCAGTGGAGGCCAGAAGACGGGCGACAACGATGGAAGAATAGGAAACGCTGGTGTGCTGATGCCGTACACATCATCATTAGCAGCCTTTGCCGGCCACTGTTAGACGATATTCAGCAACTCCCATCCAGCTGTTACTACCAACTTTGCCAAGATCGTCACTTCACCTAGCCTGAAGGCATCCTGCCTTTCGTTTACGGTCACTCACAGTGACCGATTCTATGACAAATATTTTCAACCCATTATCTCTTCAGTTTGCTTATTTTGTGAGTTATATTGCTTTCTTTGGTTCTCTACAGAATCACCTTATTATGGATTCAATCCCTAAGCACAGACCGCCCTATAGATCGCTGAGTGACCATGAATTTATAAACCAGCCCTGCCATAAGTATTCACGTTTGGCTCCATGAATCATCAAATACAGGGCACACTAATTGAATTGGGCTTGTCGTCTATTAAATGGGACATATAAATAGCTGGTGGAATCAGGGTGCACCCGGTCTAATCTATCAGGAATGATAAGCGTGTTACCAAGTTATTCTCAAATAAAAATACAACCCTGTGGGGTGGATTTTATCCTCTAAACGCAATATAGAGCAAGCCATTTTCCGAGCTTGATGTTTATAGACTTTATCGGAAGCACGTAAAAATTAATCTTTCCTCTCCTGTATCGATACTGCCGAAAAAAACATTATCGTATAAATGATTTTCGACATTGATTACGGATTTCGTACACTGGCAGCTAATTGATTATGACACATATCCGATTCACATCAATAATAAAGTTGTGTTCTGATGTAACTCGATGTGTGACTACACGGTTCTGTTCTTCTTATCATAATAACACACAAACTGCCAACCTATGTTATGTTGATCATTAGGATAATTATTTATTCTAACAGAACAGATCTAAGATCTGTGCTACTAAGAAGTTTGTTCCGCTACTTATTCTACAAAGCTTAATCACTGGAAAGTGATGAAAGTCCCAAGGGCTTTCTAATGTACTTTTGACATTTCGTCGTCATCAACCTTTTTATTATCCCACTGCTGGGCACAGGTCTCCTCTCATACAGAGAAGGATTGAGCGTAATCACCACGCTTGCTCAATGCGGGTTGGCGATTTCAGACTTATAAAGTCCAGGTTTCCTCAAGATGTTTTCCTTCACCTTCAGTCAATGGTGTCCAAGATATACTTAGAAAGTACATATAACTTTAGAAAAGTTACATTGGTACTTGCCTGACCTGGAATCGAACCCGCGCACTCATACTTGAGAGGCTGGCGTTTTAACCACTAGGCTACCACGACTTTTTAACAATGTTGATTTTAACCGTATTTAGAATAAATGAGGTTGAATTTGATTTATAATAAAGAATGCGATGAGTTTTCACAGTTTTCTTGCTTGTTACTCTATATATCACAGTAGAAAACACGTATTTTATGTTTTTTTATCCAAACGAGAGGCAAAAACCATAACTTTTCCTTTTACGCCGTCCAAAAAAAGAGAAATAACGTTATCGAATAAATGGCACAGACGTTGATTACGGTTCAGTACACTGGCAGCCAATTGCTGATCACATATCGGACGCGACTCCGAAACAAAATGGCCGCGAGATTATCTGCTGCGGCAAAAATATCAACTTTTTTTTTGCTTCATGTATATTGGAGAAATAAAAGGGCTTTATTTGTTCTCAAAATTTTGGACGCTGAATGTTTTTTAATGGACTGACCTTTAAGTCAATATGATGGTTAAACAAGGGTTGTATTGGTCAAACAAAAATTGATGCAAGTGTTTTTATATCTGATGTGTTTGTCTGTTTATTTATCCTTATGGTACAGATAAATGGTGATGGTAAAGATAAATAAACATTGAATGAAATGTGAAGTAATTTTCTATATACTTTTTTTTTTTTTTTTATAAAACGTTACTCACATTAGGAACTACTACTGTATTGTGTGCTTTATCTCACATACATACCCGAAACAACTAGATTTAGATCAAATAAATACTTGTTGAATGGGTATAGAATCTACGATACGCAACATAGCAGGCGCTCAGTCAATGCACCGAGTGCATCGTTAATAAATAAATAAACAAAACAAACGTAACAAAATAATTCATAAATACGTAAATAATTATGCATTTATCTCATATGGATAATCTGAACCTACAGAATACCACCAGCTAGGATCCATACATTGGAAGATACTCTTATGGCTTCTTTTTCTTAGTTTCTAAGATAATCAGAAAAAAATATCCGTAAGTAATTATATTTACTAATTACTCGCCATCTACTCCGAAAAATAATTATCTTTTAACCCCACAGGATTACACGCACGCTCCGGATGGTTATGTTCAATACCGGACATTTTCCGGACAGCGCGTAGTTACGGTAATTTGTAGTTACGATATATCGACGTCAACTAGTGATAGTATCAAATCTGATGAATCTGTTGCTATCAATTACGGCTATCATCGTTGGAAATTGTTGCTCCCAACGCCATGATGGATAGACTTTGTGTGTAATTACATAATAGAACTGTGTGGTTATTAGTTATTATTGTTACGGTAATGTTATGTGGTATAATACTTTTCCTCAAACCTATTCATTCGTGTTTATTTTCTCATTCTGCTAAATATGTTGTTATTTTGTTCTCCAAAAATAAAAAGAGCATTTTCACAAGTGAAATAGATGGCTAGCTAAGTTAATACTCAATTTGGTTTAATGCTTATTTAATAATGTATCTATATGATTGAATTCTACTACTTACTGAAGGAGTTCAATAACATTTTCACATATTTAAAAATCTAAATTGCACAGCACTATTAGGAGGAATCAGAAGATTCGTAGAAGAACTAAAGTCGTCGACATAGCCCAGCAGATTAGCTCTCAGAAGTGGCAGTGGGCGGGGTACATAGTTCGTAAAGCCGATGGCCGATGAGGCAGAAAGGCTCTTGAATGGCGACCACGTACTGGCAAGCGCAGCATCAGTCGCCCATCGACTAGGTGGCCGGATGATCTGAGCAAAATCACAGGGAAGCGCTGAATGCAGGCCGCGTCCAACCGTCGTTTTGGAAATCCTTGGGGGAGGCCTATGTCTACCAGTGGACTTCATGTAACTGCGATGATGATGATGATGATGATGATGATGATGACTAGCAGTACTGTGTAAACTTATTCGTCAAAACATTTTAGAATTAAATATATGACAGCGACACTCTAGTTATCCCTAGTAATTTACCCTACAAAATAACTCGAATCGTTGCACAAATCTACCTCACGATAGAACATCTTACGTTGATTGTAGATAAATTTCCAATGTAAAGCAAAAACAGAAAATTATATGAAACAAAACAAAAAATGCATCTCTCCGAGCAGTGATTTACAGCGCTTTGATTGTCGACGAAAGCTCGAATAAATATTTATGGTGGGCTGTTACGCTGACACCGAGTGTAATATGACGTCACAACACACATAAATCTGGTATCGACATGTCAGTTTGTTTATTTTTTTATTAAGTTTTGTGCGGTGATTGGTGAAAATTGGTTTGAATTGAGAATTTATTATAAACTAGCTATGCCCACGACTTAGCTCGCGTGGTTGTCGAAAACAAAACAACGTCGTTTAGATAAGAGTAGGCTATATACATATATACATATTTCAAGAAGGTGGTATAGTATTTTTTGGACAAAAAAGATTTTGCGAATAATGATCATGAGTATGGTATGGTTGATTACGTTAATGCTTCTCTACTCACCTAGTGGTTAGCGGTGGAATTACCCGGAGCATATACAAAAAGGTTGTTTGGCTTGCTAACTTATGATAGAGAAATAAGAGTTGAACGTGTGAAAAACAATCAAAAGTAAGGGCTACATCCGCAACGAATAGCTTTATTAATAGTCATAGCGTAACAGAGGTTTACTTAAAATTGCACACGTTTGAAAGTACACGCCACGACTTAGCTCGCGTGGTTGTCGAAAACAAAACAACGTCGTTTAGATAAGAGTAGGCTATATACATATATACATATTTCAAGAAGGTGGTATAGTATTTTTTGGACAAAAAAGATTTTGCGAATAATGATCATGAGTATGGTATGGTTGATTACGTTAATGCTTCTCTACTAACCTAGTGGTTAGCGGTGGAATTACCCGGAGCATATACAAAAAGGTTGTTTGGCTTGCTAACTTATGATAGAGAAATAAGAGTTGAACGTGTGAAAAACAATCAAAAGTAAGGGCTACATCCGCAACGAATAGCTTTATTAATAGTCATAGCGTAACAGAGGTTTACATAAAATTGCACACGTTTGAAAGTAAACGGAAAATGACTGGGGATAATGGGTATCCCATGTGGTACCAGGCTTAGAATAGTACCAAACCATATCCTCCCGTGGGTGTCGTAAGAGGCGACTAAGGGAACTCTCACCAGGGAAGCGGGCAGCAGCGCTTCTTCTGTATAATATGAAATCACTGCGATCCCCAACCCGCCTGCCAAGCGTGGGGATTATGGCTAACCCCCCCAATGACGCACACTATACAGCCCAGTCTACGGTAGCGAACTCGGTTACGGCGGAGCGGAATCTCCGGAAGCGATCCGGCTACCATTACCATCGACGACCTTTGGCCCTGGCAACTTATAACATGCGCGCACTACGGACCGATGAGAGGATTGTCGAACTGGAGGAAGAACTGAGCCGGTTGCGCTGGGACATCGTGGGGTTATCTGAAGTCCGAAGAGAGGGAGAGGACTCGATAATCCTGAAATCTGGCAACCTGCTCTATTTCCGGGAAGGCGACTGACTGTCACAGGGTGGCGTCGGGTTTATTGTCCACAAGTCCCTCGTGAACAACATTTTTAAAGTCGGGAGCTTTTCGACTCGGGTGGCGTACCTTGTACTCAGAATAACCAAACGATATTCGTTAAAGGTTATACAGGTTTACGCTCCGACGTCTAAACACTCTGACGATGAGGTGGAGGCTATGTATGAGGACGTCAGTAGAGCCATACATTCCTCCAAAACCCACTACACTGTTGTCATGGGGACTTTAACGCAAAACTGGGCATGCGAGAGGCAGACGAGACGAAAGTGAGGCAATTTGGAGTTGGAAATCGGAATCCCCGAGGTCAAATGCTAATGGATTTCATGGAAAAGGAAGGACTCTTTGTGATGAATTCTTTTTTCAAGAAACCATTGCACCGCAAGTGGACTGGATTAGCCCCGATGGTCAGACCAATAACGAGATAGACTTCATAATGTCAACGAGAAGGCAAGTGTTCAATGATGTCTCCGTGATCCATGCGGTTAAAACCGGGAGTGATCACCGTATTGTTAGAGGCATCTTGAACCTCAACATTAGGCTCGAACGCTCTCGACTTATGAAGTCTACGCTCTCGGGCTTGGAAGTAACGATTCGACGTTAACGAACGATCGTTACTTCCAAGCCCGAGATTTTGGGTAAGATTGAGAAATTCTACGGAGAGTTATACACATCAACACACGCACCTGTTGTAAGCCTGGCTAATGATCCTAGAGCCAGACTAACCCGACACTACACCGACGCTATCCCGGACGTCAGACTGTACGAGATTAGTATGGCCCTGAAACAGCTTAAGAACGATAAGGCGACTGGAGATGATGGAATTACGGCTGAGCTTCTGAAAGCGGGTGGCAAACCGGTTCTTAAAGCGCTTTAAAAGCTATTTAATTCCGTCATTATTAAAGGCGAAACGCCTAAGGCGTGGCACAGGAGCGTGGTGGTGTTGTTTTTCAAAATAGGTGACGATACACTCCTGAAAAACTATAGACCGATATCCCTCCTGAGCCATGTCTATAAGCTGTTTTCTAGGGTCATCACGAATCGTCTCGCTCGCAGGTTCGACGACTTCCAGCCTCCCGAACAAGCAGGCTTCCGAAAAGGCTTTAGCACCATAGACCACTTACATACGCTGCGGAAAGTTATACAGAAGTCCGAGGAGTATAACAAACCACTATGCTTGGCGTTTGTGGACTATGAGAAGGCCTTCGATTCGATCGAGATTTGGGCGGTGCTACAGTCTCTCCAGTGGTGCCAAATCGACCATCGATACATTGAGGTGATAAAGTGTTTATACAAAAACGCAACCATGTCAGTCTGTCTCCAGGATCAAGACTCGAAACCGATCCAACTCCAGCGTGGAGTGAGACAAGGAGATGTCATATCTCTTAAATTGTTCACTGCTGCGTTGGAAGATGTCTTCAAGCTACTGGACTGGAATGAACTTGGCATCAACATCAACGGCGAGTACATCACTAATCTCCGTTTTGCAGATGATATCGTGGTCATGGCTGAGACCCTGGAAGACTTGGGCAATATGCTCAATGACCTCAGCAGAGCTTCCCAACAAGTGGGTCTAAAGATGAACATGTACATATAAGACGAAGATCATCTCGAACTCTCATGTCGCACCCACTCAAATTCTAGTTGGTTGCTCTGCACTCGAAGTTGTTGACGAGTATATATACCTGGGACAAACAGTCCAACTAGGTAGGTCCAACTTCGAGAAAGAGGTGTCTCGTCGAATCCAGCTCGGCTGGGCAGCGTTCGGGATGCTACGATACATCTTCTCGTCGTCCAAGATACCACAGTCTCTCAAAACTAAAGTCTTTGACCAGTGTGTGTTCCAGTGATGACTTACGGAACTGAAACGTGGTCGCTCACAATGAGCCTCATACGAAGGCTCAGAGTCACACAAAGGGAATCAGAAATGAGGAGAGCCGCAGAAGAACCAAAGTCACCGACATAGCTCTGCGAGTCGCTAAACTTAAGTGGCAGTGGGCAGGACACATTGCTCGTAGAACCGATGGCCGATGGGGCAGTAAGGTTCTGGAGTGGCGGCCATGTACTGGAAGACGCAGCGTAGGGAGCCCCCCAACAAGGTGGACCGATGACCTGGTGAAGGTCGCGGGAAGCCGATGGATGCGGGCAGCACAAGACCGGTCAGCGTGGAAAGCCTTGGGGGAGGCCTTTGTCCAGCAGTGGACATCCATAGGCTGAAGAAGAAGAAGAAGAATGGGTATCCTGGGAATGAGAACAACATCAGTGGAGCCGCAACCTGTTAAGATTTCGGCTTCGATGACATTTCGTTGGAGATTTGTTACTCTCAGCTGAGTGCCAGTTTTACTGTTTCTGCTTGTATTGGTTTATCTATTATTTCCCTTTCAGATGCAAGATAACTTTCATTGTTTCTTTTTAGACCTACATAGTTATGTCTAGTTATTGTAATCGTTTTTTTTTTTGCGAGAGAGATTCAGACTTCTGTGTGAGAGCGTGAGGCTCTCGGTCAGAAGACAGACGTGCTTGGCGCTCCTGGATACTCTCTTGGGAGCGCAGATCTGTGGTCCGAGTTCTTTGGGAACTTAAGCGCGACTCCTTTTCGGTGAAAGTCTCTGACTCGCGTGAGAGGGCGTGACGCTCTCGATCAGCTGGTAGTCCCACTTCGCGTTCTTGGATGCTTCCTTTCTCGACTTCCTTTCTGTGAAAGTTTCTGACTCGCGTGATAAGGAGTGGCACTCCCGATCAGCAGATAGCCGGACTTCGCGTCCCTGGGTGCTCTATTGAGAATGCAAACTCGCGGTCTGAGTTCTTTGCAAATTTAAGCGTGACTCCCTTTCGGTGAAAGTATCGGACTGCAGTGAGAGGGCATTACTCTCTCGAACAGCTGACAGGCGTACTTCGCGTTCCTCGATGCTCTCTTGAGACCGCAAAGTCTCGGTCCGTGTTCTTTGTAAACTTAAACGTGACTCCCTTTCGGAAAAAGTTTCAGATTCGTTTGCAGACAACCGTGCTTCACGGTCTTCTTCTGATTTCTGAGACCTACTAAGTCTCATCCTTTTCGCATTTCGGCTACGTAGCGAAAGGCTTGTTTTTTTTTTTTTTTTTTTTGAGGCCTGTTCAAAGAAAATGTCAAAGCAATAAACAAAACCAACAACACTTGTGAACGAATAGCTAGCAAACTTAAAAGAACGGTGCGTCGAACAATCTCGTATGACAACGAATCGTGTGTTCGTGGTCGCGACTCAACGAATTGGTATCACTAACTGTGAAACGATTGGCAACTATTCAATCTCAGAAGTAAAATTACTACTTGTTTCAACTATCAAGGAGCATCTTTACTTCGTAATACAAATCAATGACCAAACGAAACCAAAAAGCCAATACTTCTTTTTCGACCAATTTAGAATCAATTTTCCAAGCAACCAAAGACTTTCTATAACACATTCAAGAACTTTTAAGACACGTAACGAAATCCAGTTTGAAAGTAAACACGGCCGAAAGAGATTCTCGTAAAAATAAAAAAAAAACTCTTTTCTTTCTTCTCTTGAAAAAACTTAACACCGCCATTCAGAAAAGGACGCCATTTACAGAACGCCATCTATCGGATTTGGATTTCAACCATCAACATCAGTTCTATTTTTAGTCTCAAGGTGTCGTTGCAAGTACTATAGATACTGAATTGCATGTTGTAATATTTTACTTCTTGAACTCACTAAATTAATCATATCTTTTGATAGAGTGAACTGGTTTCGATGAAACAAAAACTAAGTTATACCGCAAGTTGCGTATAACTTTTGTATATAAACGTTGTCTGCATTGAATTCGTTGATTTTACGTGATGCGCGCACAATCAAACATATAATCAGACAAACAAACAGACATGAATTTAAAAAATGATGAGAATGTCCTATTAGTTATCCTTTAAAATGCTGGCTTTTTTATATTCTTCAATGTACAAAAATGACTTTTCTACAGATATATTATATGTATAGATTTGTACCATTCACTATTTTATCTCTTTACCCTGTAAACAGGATATAGGGAATAATAAGCCTTTTTATAGGATCGTTAGTACTCTTTGTCTTGGTCTATGTTCGCCATAGCTACCCTACTTTCAAGAGTTTCTCAGTTATTTGCACAGTCAATTTAAGTAGCTAGAACTCAATAGTAACGACGTTGGATTACAGCTTGATTGAAAAGTCTCCATACATGCTTTATACATTTTAGTATTCATGTCAGTTTAATTGAAAGATTATATATACAGTAAACACCAATAGATTCTTAGCTACGTTTTTGAAATTGTTTTGGTGATTACAAAATGAATCGCAATGTAATAAAATTACAACACTGCTTCCCTATATCACGTCTAGATTTAGAATAGAATACTCATTATTATGGACACTATATAAATTATAGATCATACATATGATGATTTTACAAAGGGTGACACAATGGGAGATAAGAGCGATCTTTTACAGACAACCTTTGGTTGGAATATCAAGGGAAGGAGAGAAAAATAATGTAGAGGTTGTCTACAGTCTACTATTTATATAGATTATAAAATAAATATGTACATAAAAATTTAAAAAAAAACATCCAAATAATAAACATTAAACAATATTTAAAGAGAGGGGAAGTATTTTTTTATCATAGTTTTAAAAGTGAACAGAATTTGAGCACGTCTTACCCAGTACTGGGCAAAATAGTTACCGTTTGGAGCAGAAGACTAATTGTCAGACTAATCTGTAGGTAACAAAGCCTAAGGCTACCTCATAATATAAGTTTTGAGGTTTTCTAGTAACAAGCCAGGACTTGTTGTTTGTTAGACTTTAACCTATGAGTTTCACTAATGCAGGTTGTACCTTTAGTGTCTAAAGCCATTCCGTCCATTGTCGCCCTTTTGTCTAAAGTATAGATGAATGATTTAGCGAAAGTTTAAGTTGTAATAAATGACTTTTCAGCCTTTATTTTCAGTATTAAGCAGGTACCTGATTCGAACATTTTAAACATCATTATTAGGGGAACAGCGGAGAAACGATGGATAGACTGTGAAAAACTATATGGATAAAAAGGAAATGGGTCCTGGGATGACGACTTATTATAGGTAAAAGACATCCTGTGCAAGCTCCTAAATAAATTTGGATATTTTCATTAACCTGTCTGTATGGTAGAAAATTGTTACACCGACTGTCAAGTGGGTCAAAATTACCCTGAAATGTAGAAGCCTTTATTTTGTTGAACTTTAAATATATAATAAATATATGAGTATATTTTAGTTAGAACACTAATTTTAAGGTTATGCAGCAGAAATAAAAGGCAATTTAACTAATCGTAGCATCTTTGTTTGAGTTATGAAAAAACATACAAAAATATCAACAAAAATAGACATCCTCAGTCTCGTTACTATAAAATAACATAAATGTTCACTTATAATCTTACAATTATCGTTTTGGTGTAGTTGAAAACGAGATCTTTCAAACTTAAATCAAAATAAAAATAAAACAGTCCTAAGTTAGTCTCATTCTTGCAACATATCACAGCACTCTTTGCAGTACGGAACAATATGTTCGGGACAAATAAACTTGTGACAGTTTGTGCATGTATGCGTCGTTTTGCGATCTTTTTTGGCTGGGCAAACTTGACACCTTTTCCGTACACCTTGTACTTTTGCAGGTGGCTCCTCAGATGGTTCTCCATCAAGAAAATCTCTGATTCTCTTTCGCGTTTCTCTCGGCAACTGCACGACGTCTTGGCGAGTATTCAAGTGGTTATTTACGAGAGCAAGGCCTAACTTTTTGAGGAATTGGCGCCGTTTTACAATTTGATTATTATTTTTATTATGTATTATATATGCATTTATTGCAGACATATTCAGCACAGCATAAAATATTGTTTTAGGCCATTTCTTCGTGTTACGGCTAACGTTGTATGTGGAACAAAGTTCGTCAGCAACATCAACCCCGCCTTTAGTCATATTGTAAAAGGTGTTAATTTCAGGTTTACGCTTTTCTGCCGTCGACTCATCAATTGTTGCATCATGGTGAAGGCTGGACATAAGTAATACCACTTTGTTTTGTTTAGGGATATGAGATACAATCGTAACATCATTTTGGAAGCTCGCTTTCTGACGAAATTCCACTTTTCTCTGAATCAGATTGCTCTAAAATTGCTAAAATACGCTGCCGCTCACATTCATCACGATCCATTTTAAATAATAACCTACAAATAAAGAATACGGAAATTATAATCTTTTTACACTAACTACTAAAATGGCGCATAATTGTTTCATTGACTGTATAGTTGGGTCATATTTACCTTTTTGACGTTTGCGCACGTGTAACTCCCGGTGCAGTCGCACGACAACTAAACTGTGGCATAAAACAAGAAAGGTGATGTCTTAACTCCAGCTACTGAGAAGTACGGCAACGTCGCGTTCGATTCTTAAAAGATACAAACAATTGAAAATTGCGCGGGTCATATTGACCCAACCATACAGACGCCGGGTTAAGATGTTGTTTCTGTTCCTAGATTTCGGTGGTACGCCCTAACATAGGCTGCCGGCAGAAGTTACCACCCACCAGCCAAAGTCTCGCCGCCAAGCGATTCGTCGTGTTCCGGCATGATGTCTAGTGAAGCCGTACGAAGGACGGGTCTGAGCAACTGCTCGACCCGTCAACCGATGTGCTAAATGTTGTTGTCTCGGCAGTTTGATCGTGAGGGCTCTCCAGATCAATCTCACTCTAGCGCAGCATCGTTGGTCGTGTTATTGGGTTTAACATTGCATCACTACACTGAACTGCCGTCTTCCTTCCTATTAACTTAATTTTTTTTTTGAATGAATATTAGGCTCTTAATAAACAAGTGCGCTTTACCATCAACGATTGCTTCACTGCATACCATTAGGCGGGATTGCGGTCAAGCACTAGTATATAAATATAATTAAAAAAATAGACGTACATATAATATATTATGGTATTAAAAATGCAGATACCTACATAGTAACAAAAATAGATTTTTCGTGTGGATGGGAAATTATCAAATAAACTCTCCCGCTCTGTGGAGCGGAACGGCGTGTCAGACTTTTATTGACTTAAACCCATGTTATTTTACATGCCTGTACGCCAGAGCCACGGTTTCTGTTTCGAACGGACGAGAGGACCCAATGGCGATCCCTGGGGGGGTTCGGGCGTCCCCGCAGTCTCCAGATCAATCTCCCTCTGGCGCGGCATCGTTGGTAGTGTTGTTGGGTTTAACATTGCATCACCTCGCTCAACTGCTGTCTTCCTTCCTATTCACTCAGTATTGAGATATTCACTCAGTATAGATTGCTATACCATCAACAATCGCATCACTGCTTACCATCAGGCGGGATTGCGGTCAAGTGCTGGTTTATAATTTATATATATTTTTTTCACACGATTGATTTCAAAATGAATGATGTAATCAAATATTTGTATCAATAGCTTGATAATTTAAAAGAGTGTCCATGGAGTTTCTTGCCCATTCTTCTCCATAGGTACCTACTCTTTGGAATGGGCGACTATTTTTTTTTTTTTTTTTGTAATTATAAACTAGCGCTTGACCGCAATCCCGCCTGATGGTAAGCAGTGATGCGATCGTTGATGGTAAAGCGCGCTAGTTTATTAAGAGCCTATTCACTCAGAAAACTGAGCGAATAGGAAGGAAGACGGCAGTTGAGCGAGGTGATGCAATGTTAAACCCAACAACACGACCAACGATGCTGCGCCGACGGGAGATTGATCTGAAGACCCTCCACGACCAAACTCCCAACACAACAACATTTGGCGCATCGTACCCGGCACACATCGCAACACAACTGCTCAGACCCGTCCTCCGTACGGCTTCACCAGACATCATGCCGGAACACGACAAATCGCTTGGCGGCAAGGCTTTGTCTGGTGGGTGGTAACGTCTGCCGGCGGCCGATGTTATGGCCTACCACCGAGACTAGCGACTAGCTTCACCTTACTGACTGACCGACCTTCTGACAATTCAAAAGTGCCTGTAACTGGTTTATTTGAAATAAATGCTTTGATTTTGATTTTTTTGATTTTGATATAAAAAAAAAAACCAACCCACAGCCCTAGCCCATTTTTGCTGTCCTAAGATTCGTGATTAGTCCCTGACAAAACTTTTCAGATATTATAATATCTTAGCGGATACTCTTAATAATCCGTTTGACGTTTGACGTCCTCCGTAGCACAGCGGTTAACACGCCTGCCTGCGACGTGGAAGCCCCGGGTTCGATACCCGGCCAGGTCATGATGGAAAATGATCTTTTCCTGATTGGCCTGGGTCTTGGATGTTTATCTATGTGTATCTATTATAAATATAGTATCGTTGAGTTAGTATCCCATAACAGAAGTCTTACTTTGGGGCTACTCGAAATTATTTTGGGGCTAGCTCAATCTGTGTGATTTGTCCGTATATATTTAGTTATTAAAAAAAAAAAAAAACTACTTCTGGAACATGAAAACCGCTCGCGCACGAAGGGTTCTGTAACATAAGTCTTCTCGCGCACGAAGGGTTCTGTAACATAAGTCTTCTCGCGCACGAAGGGTTCTGTAACATAAGTCTTCTCGCGCACGAAGGGTTCTGTAACATAAGTCTTCGTCACTCCTGAATCAACTTCTTCTTCTTCTTCAGCTTTTAGAGATCCACTGCTGGACTAAGTCCTCCCCCAACGCTTTATATTGACGGGGTTTGCCATAATCACCACGGTCGGGCCCACATCGGTTGGGGACCGCAGTAGTTTGACATTCCACAGGACACCCGCGGGTAACGTGAACTAACAAAGTTATCTAAACTGTTATACATAGTTTTTCCTTCTAAGTTCAAAATATGATCTATTAAAGTGATTTTTTTTTTCAGATATTCGGACAAGCCGCTTAGCTTTTGGAAGTGGGGGGACGGGGACGGGGGACTCACTCTTTTAAAAAACAATTGCACTGTTATGTTGATTATCTCACAAAAATCGTCTCAGCAATTTCTCAATATTTTTAAGACCTATCTGATGACTTCACACTATGGGGAAGACGCGAGTAAAAAAATGAGTTTCCGTTTTTAGGGTTCCGAGACGTAAGCTAAAAAAGACACTGTTACTATTCTCTTAACCCTAGAGTGGGCGCGCTATGAACATTTTGCCGCCCGCTCCATAGAAACGTTAATAATTTTTAAAACAACTGTCCGATAGGCTTGCGCTTTTTAGTAGCTGACCCTGATCTCGTTAGCAACGCGCACCGAAAAGCTGGACGCCGTCAGTGCGCAGGGAACCGCTTGAGGAGAAGGTTGTTACTACCAGGTGTTGCCGGGCGGTAAATTTTAGTTAGTTTTTTCCAATTTTGATAGTTTTATAGAGTATTATGTAGGAAAAAGGAAAAAAGGTCAATTAAAATATTAAAGTTTCTTATAGTCTTTTGTACACCATAATTTTTAAGACGAAGTTAAATAAATATGTTGATTTAATATTACTTATTCTGTGTTATTTAAATCCTGAGAAAAAAATGTTTATTTCGCTGTATTACTAGTTTAAATGGTCAAAGAAAACGGGCGGCAAAATGCTCCCCACGCGCCCACTAACGTTTTGCAAAAAGACGTGCCCACTCTAGGGTTAAAGGTGTAATTTGAAAGTCAAATATTAATAATGTTGAAACGGATTGAAATACTTTATACAAAATGTTTGACTATATACAACGCTATATGCTAACGTAAATATACAAGGTTAGGCTTAAGTTTAAGTTTTAGTAAAATAAATAAAATTATGCTTATTCGCACACTAAACTATATGCTAAAACTAGCACTATCTATATAAACTATATTTCCTCGGTGGTAGGCCACATCGGCTGCCAGCAGAAGTTACCACCCACCAGACAAAGTTTTGCCGCCAAGCGATACGTCGTGTTCCGGCATGATGTCTGGTAAAGCCGTACGGATTACGGGTCTGAACAGTTGTGTTGCGATGTGTGCCGGGTACGATGCGCCAAGTGTTGTTGTGTCGGGAGTTTGGTCGTGGAGGGTCTCCAGATCAATCTCCCTCTGGCGCAGCATCGTTGGTCGTGTTGTTGGGTTTAACATTCCACCATCTCGCTCAACTGCCGTCTTCCTTCCTATTCACTAAGTTTTTTTAGTGAATGGGTTTAATAAACTAGCGCGGTTTACCATCAACGATTGCATCACTGCTTACCATCAGGCGGGATTGCAGTCAAGCGCTCGTATATAATGATTTAAAAAAAATACACAGAAAACATTTGTAGGTACACAAAGCAAATACATTTCATATAGACACATTTAATTTAGGAAAAGAAAATACCGTATAAATAGTGAGTAGTAATAGCATGCTTATTACTATGAATTATTTATCAGTCATCTATTCATGATAATGATTAGCCTAGAATATCTTCCCACTGTTGGAAAAACTTGAAAGAGTGGGAGAGCGGGACGTAATCCACCACACAGACCTTGTGCGGGATGGTATATGTCATAATATATGTTTACAAAGTTTTCTTTCAAGGACATGGCTGTTCCGTAGCGATGTTTTCCATCACCCTTTTGAGAAACCAAACCTTATTACAAGGTTAAGCTCCTTTTTGGTTTCGAAACAACGACCAACAACTCTTAACTCGAAATTTCGTAGACCTGTCAAGTATTGATATTTTATCCTTTTTAAACAAAGAAAAAAGTTCTGCTAAACTCATATTTTTATTACAATTTGAAAAAGTTTTAAGCACCACCCAGTTTTAAAATCTTTTTCAGCAACATAATTTGTCGAATAATTAACGTGAATTCTCAAATTAATTAATATGAATTCTCAAATAATCCATCTTTTAGATGGATATAAATTTATTGAAACCAGCTGAAACTTAAATAAGCATACTCTAAAAGTATAATCAATTAAAATAAATGTTTGAGAAGATCCTTTTTAGTCATCATAATCAGGTAAAATATCCATTTACTCCCTTTGACATTATAAATGACATCAAAAGACTATTTAAATTTACTGAAAGACTAATGCAGTCAAAGCCAATACTTTGAAGTATCCGATCATAATAATACTTGATACATTAAAGAGTTTTCATGAATATTAATTAATTCATCTCAAGTTATATTGAAATCACTTTTTAATTAGTTGGTGCTGTGTTAAATTACAAAAAAAATGTTTTAAAACGAGTGTTTTATGAAGTATCGTCAAATAAAGAAATAAATATCTTTATTAACTTCTAAATTTTTTGACTAATCTCTGTTAATTATGTTTTAACTTTTTGAAAACTGCTTTCGAGATGAAAGTTTATTTCTTTGTTAGCCTTAGTGCAAGATTCGAGATATTGTCCTGGCCAATTCGTTGTACGTCACACAAAGACTGAATCGGTTTTACAAAATCTCAATTATACATATTTATCATCACCGTCATTTTCCTATGAAAGTAGATATAATATATGTAATTTATTCGTTTGAATGTTATATTGCAAGATTCGGCATAACCTTTAAAATATTTTCCATGGCTGACTTGGACGTTTTACCCTGCAATCTCCTTTTTTATACCTTCAAAGTAATGTCAGTCTTAATTCTCCTCAAGACACCAAATATCCGAACAAAACAATAGAAAAATCAACGAGAATTCATTCTCACATTTTAGAAACACTTCCTAATCTATTCCCATTTCTTCTCCCGACACGTTCGCTAGTTACGGCCCTTTATCTCCCCATAAGATTCATAACTCATGCTAGTGCCTTCCGCTATAGGGATTAAGGTCTGTTTTCAGGTTTATACAGGTTTATTTTGTCAGGTGAGACGTACTTTATCGAGACCGAGATATATGTCTAAGATTATATTTGAAGGAGATGACGGGTAGACTGTGGTACGAAGTGTGATTTTGCGATTTTTCACATCAAGATTTATTCGTTTTTCGAAAAAGGTGTTTGTTTATGATCGAGTATTTAACTGTTTAACTTTCTGACAGCCAGTCTTAGCACGTGAATGTTATCTGCTGGTATATCAAAGTCACAATATGGATTTTAATAAGCAGTTACATAACACATGTAGGTATCCATTGCCTGTGGGAAGCGTTCTACATACGTAAAACTAATATTATTCAGACCCAAACCTACCCTAAACCCTTCTTCATTATTGGAAAAGGCTAGACGGATTTGCTTAACTTTAGAATAAAAAAATATTGCAAAATAATGTTTTAAGGAAAAATATCACCGTAATGATAAATATAGCCTCTAGAGAGCCTCTCCTAAAGATTAACCATTATAACGCTATATTGTATAATAAAATCTATAATATTACTCTCATATTAACAATTATATGAAGTCGAAGGGCTTATGTCTAAATGATAAAAGCTGCGCGAGTCCATCGATCAGATTAAGCCACACTTGCCACAGTAGTTGTATGGATGGGTGACCAACTGACCATCTTTACATGCCGAGACCAACTGTGCCTTGGAGAGCACGTTAAGCTGTTGAATGTCACTCGTAGATCTTTGAAATTCTTTACAGGTCGCCAGAAATCCAATAGTCTGACCAACAGTTGTACCAAAGGGTAGCCTATTACCCACTTGTAAAATACTGGTATTCAACTGAAACTAGTAAGGCTGCTCCAGCTCAGCTGGGCAGCCTTCAAGAACCTACGCTACATCTTCTCGTCGTCCAAGATACCACAGTGTCTCAAGACTAAAGTCTTTTACCAGTGTGTGTTGCCAGTGATGACTTACGGAACTGAAAGAGTTATGCTCGGAGTTTCGCAGGAGGAGATCCGCAGAAGAACGAAAGTCACCGACACAGCTCTTCGAGTCACTAAACTTAAGTGGCCGTGGAGAGGGCTCATTGCTCGTAGAACCGATAGTCGATGGGGCAGTAAGGTTCTAGAATGGCGGCCACGTACCAGAAGACGCAGCGTAGGCAGACCCCCGACAAGGTGGACCGATGACCTGGTGAAGGTCGCGGGAAACCTTGATGCGGGTAGCACAAGACCGGTCATTGTGGAAAGCCTTGTGTGAGGCCTTTGTCCAGCAGTAGACCTCTATAGGCTGAAGAAGAAGTAAGACTGGAAGCTGACCTCAACATAGTTGAGAAAAGGCTAGGCAGATAATGATGATGTAATAATAAGAGTTGCTCTCATACAAAGTTGCATGGATGATATCAAAATACCATAAACAGTAATTAATTATGACTGCAGAAAAAGAGAGGAGGGTATTACCACGAATCAAAGTCAAAAATATCCATTGATTCCTTTTAAACCGTACTGTGAATTATGGACTGTTTTTGCTATATGAATTCGGAAAATGTTTTGAATTTAGCTCTGCGATTTTCAGTCACAGAGTGGAACGAAATGATTTATTATCCAGGTAGATTCAACCACGGTCGCTAAAGCGGATTCAAAGGATGAGGAAATAAAAAGCTTTTCTAAATCATCTTTTTTATTTTTCTACGTATCAAAGAAAACAATCGTGCTTGAAAAATGAGTTTTTGTTTTTTCTGTATAAGCCTGATCGTCTTAACCGTAGCTTGTGTTGGATTATCTTAAATAACATGCGCGTATGCAAAGTGTAAAAATAAAAAAAATGTGGGCGGGGAAACCGCTCAGGTGCGAACTTCCTTACGCGTTAGGTATTTACTCACATATGGCGACGTAATAGCTGAAATTGCTATAAGCCTGTGAACAGGTAGAGCTTGTTACGAGAAGTCGTCTTGTTGAATTAACTTTTTATTTATAATAGAAAAAAGAGGCTTTAACTTCACACTTAATTATTGTAGTTCTAAAAATGTTGTCACTTGTACAGACAGTAAAAGTTCATTACATCATATAGCTCGACGCGCCTCTGGCTACTGAGGTGCATCGATAGCTTTGTTATCTTAACTAAAATTGATGAAATTACTATAAAAGGCATCAAACTGAGATTTCGATGGGTCCCATCGCACATTGAGTTGGGGGGTAATGAAGAGGCTGACACATTGGCGAAATTAGCGGCTAGAAAAGGAAAAAAAAATGTTAGATTATTCGGAGTTTTTACCAAAATCTAAAGATATTTGCTATGGTTATTGTAAAGAATATTTTAATAAACGGTCACTAGGGAAGGATTTATGGTATAAAACCATACAGTGTGAACCTCTTCGTGTGCCCTGGTTCATGAACAGTGATGTTAGTAGAAAACTCATTGTTACTGCTCTTAGACTCAGATCTGGACACATTCCATGCAAAAAATTTGCCTTTATGATGAAGAAAATTGTTTCCCCCAATTTTGAAGAATGTGGAGTTATCGATGACCTACAACATCTATTGATGGAATGCGTTCAATATGAGTCCAGTAGGAATAATTTAGTGAGATCATTGAATTTGAACAGATCTGATGTAGGTTTGTTCCATACAATTCTATCTCAACCAAATGTGACGATGCAAAAGTTTTGTTCAAATTCATTGCCCACGTATTCTGAAAGTGTAATTGTTTAGGTTACGATGGGACTGGCGCATATACGCTATGCGCCAGTCCCATCGTAACCGCGCTATGCGTAAAAGTCCCTATAACCCAATAAAGAAAAAAAAAATATTTATATCATCTTAAACATTGTATCATAGATAAATTGAGCACAATTTATTTATTAGCTATTTGTAATTCAAACATAAACAGCTGTCCGGATCGATCGGAGGTTAACCTACACTTGTCGTCGGTTCGTGGATGGGCTCTTTTTTCTTCTTTGTTTTGGATGGGAAATCATGGGATTTTTAGTGACTAAAACCCACCCGCGTTCCTTCACTTGCCTGTGCGTCAGGGCCACGGTTTCTTTTTTAACCGTAGCACAACGCGCCGTCGACCCGTGCCTGGTAGCCGAGAGTTCAAGTTGTCTTCCGACCAGGGCGTCTCCTGCGGCGGCTAGTGGCATGAGGGCGCTGGGATTCCCACTCCTTCATGCGCTTCGACTCCTTTGCCAGCATCACTGCTTCGCAGAAGGAAGTGACCGCCTGCATACACCATCGCTCCGGACCATGACCTGGACCAGGGCTGCATGCGAGAAATCGCCACCGATCGCTGTCAAGAGGGCCTCCACCTTATGTTCCATCTTGACCTCAGGGCGATCCACACAATGGTGACACCCTGGCGTTTCCCCCCGCCTTATCCGGAACAGGAACCTCCCGAAACAACTGTGTCCGCTGAGGACCTGCGGCACCTCTATAGCCTCTCCTCAAAGAAGGGACTTACCGCCACTATTTTGGCGTGCTCAATGGATGGGTGAACATTCATTTCATGTCGAAACTTCACAGTAACACAGAAACCATGCTAAGCCGTTCGTCCCGGCTGCTATTCATAGGCCTTTGACAGTCGTTACGGGAAGCCGGATTCCTGAAAGATTGACATCAGTCTTACCAAGGGGTATGGTGTTACCCAAGTAAATGGGTTGTGAAGGTCAGACAGGTAGTCCATCTATGTAAAATAGCAGCACTCAGCTGCATCCTGTTAGATGGGATGTCAAACTCGACATACATAGTTCTGCAAAGTCTAGCCGGATTGTCAACCCTTGTTCAAAGTATCCAAAGATTGTTCTTGTAATTGCAATTAATTTGGAAAGTAATTATCAAATCGTTATGTTTTTATCGACCATTAAGACTAAAACTTTCGATAAGAAAAGCTATTGAACTCAAACAAAATGAATTTGAAGATCTCGTAAAGTTCTCAAAAGCTTTAAGATTATAAAATATGTGTTTTTGAAATAGAAAATCTCATAATAGGTTTATTAAGAGTTGGGAGGTGAAAAGAGCATTATTGCAATACTTTGTTAATGGATAAATTGTGTTTATTTTCTGTCGTTTACATTAAAATAATATATATTCTCGGTGGTAAGCCATAACATTGGCTACAGGCAGCTGAAGTTACCACCCACCAGACAAAGTCTTGCCACCAAGCGAATCCTCATGTTTCGGCATGGAGGACGGGTCTGAGCAGTTATGTTGCGATGTGTGCCGGATACGATGCGCCAAAATGTTGTTGTGTCGGGAGTTTGGTCGTGGAGGGTCTCCAGATCAATCTCCACCACTCAAGCGTTCGTGTTATCCGTATATTATTTAAAAAAAAAATTAAACTAAAAAGTTGAAAATAAATATAGTTTAAGAAACTAAAAAAAACATACTTTTAAAGAACATCGGACTAAAAAGTTAAAAATAATTTTAAAATTTAATTTATGACAATAGCATACAAACAATACTAGTATAAATGAGAAAAAAGTTTGATATATTCTTTAAAAACATGTTTTTTAGTTTTTTAAACTATATTTTATGATCTAGGTATAACACCAATATCTGCAGAGAGAGATCCATGGCGAATTAACACCAACGTAGGTCGAACCATCAGTACCATAATTGCGTAAAGCACTCATCGTCATTCCAGCGTTCAATCCCGGTTGCATCCACGGCCTTCGTGTTATCCGGGGTCCGCTTTCATGCTCATTCTCCTACATTTCGTGCGATCTTTAGCATCCTGTGGTAAAAGATTATTGGCGCGCATGTTATCATGCGTAACACATTAATACTGTTAATTTGAATCATTTTGAAGTATATTCTTATTGCTAACTGTTGAAGGTTTTATTACCTGTAATGATTAATCCTGGCCGTCTTCTATACGTCAATTTAATTTAAATTTGTGATATATGACTGGTTGTTCTTTTTATTATTAAAAAAAAGGTGTGTGCTTTCCTTATGCTATAAAATATACTCTGTTTATTAAATTAAATGATATTTAATGTATTATTTATAATACTAACCCATCTTCAGTAAATGTGCTCTCTGTCCGAATACCAAATAAGACAATGAATGTTGGTGAACTGCTGTGTGTCACGCAGTTATCCTGCAGGACGCTTGCCGCGGGTAATTTGTGGACGGGTGACATCTTTACATTTTTCCTACTTCGAGACCCTTCCATGCCTAGTTAATGTGAATGCGTTAATAGTCCCGGCCATTCGTGGATCTCTGACAGCCGTTACAGGTCTTCATTAGCCCGAAAGTCTGGCAATCAGTCGTAACAAAGAATGTCGCGCTACCCAGTTACTGGATTCCGGAAAAAGCCAGTTACATCGTAATATACACTTTTTATGATTTCCACAACCAAAATGAACAGAAGTTTGAATTTCCTAGTCACCTTTCTTTTTTCTGGTTGGGTAATCATCAAATTACATTTCCCGCTCTGGGCGGAGCAGAAGTGCGGGTCTGACTTTTATTGACTAAAACCCACCCGTGTTTCTTCACTTGCCTGTGCACCAGGGCTACGGTTTCTTTTTTATGTATAAGTCGCAACCCTGACTCAGTAGGCATCGGTCTCGTGGACCCCGTCACGATGTGCTGACATCTCTTTGAGGCGTGCTCACTTTCGTTCACATTTGTGGAAACACATTCATGTTATAATAAAAACATCATACATAAAAATATATGAAGTTTCTATTATATTTTAAGTTTTTGTGTTAATATAGGTAGGTTGTATATGTTTTTATGGGCCTTGATGCCTGAAATAAAAGTATAAATAAAATAAATATAATATGTCTCGCAAAAGTGAGCACTTATTTTACAATGGCTGAAAACATTTTATATTTTATGATGTTTCAATAACGCTGTATAAAAGAAAATAAAGCTGAAAAATCAATTATTTTGTTCATCCATACAGGATAAACAAATAGAACAGTTTTTACCGAGGGCGCAATTTTACTTAGCAATAAAAATAAATCCATTTATTATTTGAATTAAATAAAATAAAGGTCCACATCAAAACTCAAACCTATTCGGTTATTATGAGCAAACCGAGAAAAAAATATCATTAAGTTTATAAATTCAATAGGAATACTATCGAAGTTCCAGCGGTGCAATTCTGTAACCATTTCACAGATAAAACTCAGGTGAAATGATTATGGAGTGAAGTCATCAATCATTTCGATTATTGCTAAGGGATTGACACTATTGACACCTCACTCTAAACTCACTACACCCAACCTTTCACTTTGAATAGTCTGATAAAATTTGCAACCAAAAACAAATTATTTCAAAACGATTATACAAACTAGACACCTAGCGTAAAGCGCTTTTTATCCAACTTAAACCTACATTAACAGCCATATCTCAGCGCTTCCACGGCAGTCAGTTACAGCAAAAACAAGGCTGAATAATAAAACATGCATTATTAAACCCATAAGTTTCCAGTTACTAACAACTTGGTTTACATACTCGCGGTGGAGCAATATATTCTGACTCATTGGGGCGAGAAAACCAGCGAATTTAACTATACGACGATTATCATTCTGCCACGCACCAAGCTGCTAAGCGCGTGAATGCGTATTTTAACGATGCTTTAATGAAAACACACAGTTCAACACATAGAAAATGCATCCACGCACATTCATGCATGGCAATGTGATAATCGCCTTCTTCTTCTTCTCCAGCCTATACAAGTCCACTGTTGGACAAAGGACTCAACTCTTCCACATTGGAGGAGTTTGCCATAATCCCCACTTGGCAGGCGGGTTAGGGATCATAGTAATTTGATATTCTACGGGAGAAGCGCTGCTGCCCGCTTCCCTAGGGAGAGTTCCATTAGTCGCCTCTTACGGCACCCACGGGAGGATTTGGGTTGGTAGTGGTCTAAACCCGGTACCGCACGCCTAAGTGAATTCAACTTTAAGTAAATTTTAAGGTTGATTCAGTACAAGTGACTGACATAGTCCAGTCCAAAGTTAAATAATTCATACATCATTTTATGGAAAAAATAGGCTAGCTTTTTTTGGATTTTCCGGAAAACTTTTAATTTTTTTTTTCTTCAAATTCTTTTTTTTTAATAATTATAAACTAGCGCTTGACCGCAATCCCGCCTGGTGGTAAGCAGTGATGCGATCGTTGATGGTAAAGCGCGCTAGTCTATTAAGAACCTATTCGCTCAGAAAAATTGAGCGAATAGGAAGGAAGACGGCAGCTGAGCGAGGTGATGCAATGTTAAACCCAACAACACGACCAACGATGATGCGCCAAACGGAGATTGATCTGAAGACCCTCCACGACCAAACTCCCAACACAACAACATTAGGCGCATCGTACCCGGCACACATCGCAACACAACTGCTCAGACCTGTCCTCCGTATGACTTCACCAGACATCATGCCGGAACATGACAAATCGCTTGGCGGCAAGGCTTTGTCTGGTGTCTGGCTTATTCGAACTATTAGGAAAAAATTAAGAAAAAAAACCGATCCAGCTGATGTTGTAAGTTTAGAAACTTACAGTTTCTTACTAACAAACAGCCTTTCAGTTCTATTGCTTAGAATTACCCACCTACAGTTGAATATTGCTGTTTTCCTTTTCAAATACCTGCGAAGTTTCTGCCCCACTGCAAAAAAAAAAAACATAAGACAACCTTGTTAAGATCAGTTGTAGACTAGGGAGGCAACTCGTACGTGGGTCAATGTATACACTTTTACAACAAACTTCCCATGGACATTCGAAACTTACCCATTAAACGATTTAAAAGCTATATAAAGGCCAAACTTTGCAAAAAGGGGTATTATAAAATCACAGACTATTTAGAAGACAAAAAAGCTTGGGACTAAGCTGCTCGCTCTGGTAAGCATTGTTATTGAGCAATATGCTTAATTATAACGTAAATTATTGTAAACATTTTAATTTTTAATGTCTGGACTTGAAAAAAGACGATGATCCCTGAGTTTGTTTCGGCTATTTCTTCTCAGAGGTAGTCAGTTAGGAAATGCCGGCTTCAACTAGTGTAAGTAAAAACATGACGTGTAAAAGTGATCAGTGATCCTACTTGCTTAATAAACGATTTCATTTCACTTTCGGGCTTCTGACGGCCCGTAATGACTGTCAAAATTTCACAAATGACAGCCGAGTTCCAGGTACGTAAGATGGTTTCCCATCTATGGGCCAAACGCGGCAAACATAGTGTAACCTACACCCTAATAGCGCTATTACTATCAGTTGAAATAATTTTGAAGCTTATTGCTATTCTATTGCTCCATATGTTCAAAAATATTTATTTATTTAATCTTTCTTCGACTTAATGCCTTAGGCATTCTCTACCAGTCAACCATAGGTGGTGAAGAGATAACGCAATGGATGTTGCTGAACTGTCAAAATGAAACTCATTGCTACTGATAGTGTGTTACGCCATTACCCTGCTGATTTTTTTGAACCGTGCGACTGTTTTTTACTTAACTACAAAGCCCTCTTGCAGTCCATGATTGTAACATTTAAAAAAAGCTATACTTGTTGGCAGTGAATAAAAAAGGTTAAAAAAATTACTTAACCCAGGTTAATTAAGGCACATAATATTTCCCGGCTTGGGTATAGCACCGCCGTATCCTCGTAGCGGCGATCGGCGGCGATCTCTCGCGTCCGACCCTGGTCCAGGCCATGGTCCGGAGCGAGAGTGCATGGCAGGCCGTCACCTCCTTCTGCGAAGCAGTGATGCTGGCAAAGGAGGAGGCGGAGCGCGTGAGGCAACGGGAATCCCAGCGCCCTCACTCCACTAGCCGCCGCAGTAGACGCCCTAGTCGGGAGACGACATCTAACTCCCAGCCACCGTAGGCGCGGGCCTGCGGGCGGTGAGCAGTGGGCAACTCGCCGCCCGGTAAGGACCAGGCCCGAGTCGACGGCGCGTCGTGTTTCACGCGCACCTCAAAGAGATGTCAGCACATCGTGACGGGGTCCACGAAGACCGATGCCTCCTGGTTCAGGGTTGCGGGTTGGTTAAACAAGAAACCGCGGCCCTGGCCGTCGCACAGGCAAGTGAAGAAACACGGGTGGGTTTTAGACAGTAAAAGTCTGACACACCCTTCCGCTCCGCCCAGAGCGGGAGAAGTCATTTAATTATTTCCCATTCCAAATGAAAAGTAATTTATTTAAATTAGACTAAGAATCACCACTTTCTGGACGTCAATATTCCATAACGCAGCTCTTTAGCTCAGCTATTTTACTACACCCAGATTGATTATTCAGCTTACACAGACACGGTCCTCAACTTCAAGCCTAAGTTTCGGCGACTTGGTGATATCTTAGCGTAAGAAACAGTAGGTACCTATGCTGTGCTGCATAATGAATCATGAAAATATGTCCAAAACAGCGCCTCATAACACTGTAATGCGTATTATGACCTGCAGAAGCATGGAAAGCGAAAATAAGTATATACGTATTTACTTAGTTAAAAAGAAAAAAGGGTCGTTCCAAAAATTCCTCACATTTGGAAGAAAAATAATAAAAGCCGCAACATTGACCCCAAACTACAAACGTCACAATGTCTCCCAATGTCCCCCACACAATACGCTTCTTATATGGGTCAGTATATGAAATGTGTCCCGCTGTTTTCATAGCCCTTCTAACATGCGTGCGAACACACCTGACGTGACAAAATGAATGTTCATAACACTGTCTACGAGCGAATACCAACAGTAGCTCTGATAAGCGATATATTTGACAGCTCTCCTACATTCAATGAAGAATGTTAATAGGTATACAAAATCGCTTAAAAACTATTGTCCTAGTAGGGCTTGTATCTTTACAAATACACTAGTTTTTGTTTCATTGAAAAAGACCAAGTATTAATGAATTTATAGACATTTCAAATTCTCGTAAATTTTGCGTTCCGTAGCAAGCGCGCGTGAAGATTGTGACGTCATAACACAATGCGCCCCCGCCACCGTCGGCCGCTCGCTGGCAATCCGCGCCTGCCGAGTTACTTATAGTGTTTTATATTGCTTCTTCCGTACATTGAGTAATATTCAGTTTAATTAGTGTATATATGGTATAATGGATGACGGATTTGAAAAAGGGCAATCGGATAACCTACCTAAAATAAATGGACTATGGTTGCCTACTATTTAACGAAGAAAAGTGATTTCGTTGCCGCTGAAATGCGAGGAGTAAAAATGCAGAGGTAAGAGTTAATTTTTCTATCATCTTATTAATCTACCTACCTATTTGAAAATCGATTTGGCTTTGATCTATTTAACTAAATAAATTGATGTAGGTATTATAGTATAAACAAAAACGTTTTTACCACGACGAAGGGCCACGCGCGCTCGTATTTTTCAAGAACTGTACCCATATACATAACTATAGCCATCGATCAATGGTCGATGACTATAGCTAAGACTGCTGTGAGTTGAACAGATGTGCTAAACCTTTTTTAATGTGTACATATTATTTGTCAAATACGTGAAGTGTTTTTATACATATTTGTTTTTTATTTCAGATCGGCAAGAGACAACTACGGTGATGATGCTATTGGTTACGTTCAAGTCAAAAGAGTAGGTAATATTTGTACGGTCAAGTGTAGGATTACACCAGAACATCGCGTACGTGCAACACCATATCATTGCAGTTTATAATGCGATGAAAAAGACAATGAAATTTTAAATGTAATGTGTAAGGATTGTGCTGCTAGTAGTGGTGGTTGTAAGCACGCCGTAGCATTTTTAATGTGGCTGCATCGCCGAAGCGAGGAGCCTTCAACAACTGCTATAAAATGTTATTGGAAAAAAATCGAAGCTCTCGGGGATCGGGACTACACTCAAAATGATTAAGGCAAATACATTTAGTTTGTACTATGACAAAGGAAAATTAGGCAAAAAGTACTATGCTCAAATACAGACACAAATGCACATGTCCGGCAAAAAAAAGCTCTGTTTTGTATTGCACATATTGACTTCGAAACTTCGAAAAATATTGTAATCAACTTTTTGATAAGTGTGTTATGTTTTGGAAGGAAAATATTTTTGACAAATTAATAAAATAATGTTAATCTCTGAAAGTACACCAAACACTTTTAGTCAGTGGAACATAATAAAATATTTGAAGCTATAGCTTCTATTCCACATTTTTTGGATTTGGTCTGTAATAAAAAATAATAAACTATTTATGCAAAAATTATTTGTTTATTATAAAGTTAGTAAAAGGCCTAGAGAATACAGTAGAATAAAATAAAATATTAATATTAAAATATCGTACTAGGCTGATTCTGTGTATAAGCTGCTTTGAATATTTACTATTCCACATGCAGAATGTACCACTGAATCCAACAGATCGACTTGTTTTAAATCGACACAAGCATGTGGCAACATAAACCCAAAACTCCTAAGTCGGCCGATAGCTCACTCTACGTGTATCCGAAATGCCGCAATTTTCTTTGTTTCTAAAACTTCTTTTTTAGTTGGTTTCACCTTAGCGTTCACGCTAGGAGGTCTGATTAAAGTGTGTCCATTTAGTTCTACCAAATGGACAATATTTTTAAAACCTCTGTCGGCTAATATTGCTGCTCCTTTAGGCAAAGTATGCAAAATACCACAATCTTCAAAAATTAAAGAATCTGTTGCTCTTCCACCATAACCTGGAGAAATAAAATTTATAAGCCCATCGGTTGTTATTGATATTAAATATTTTATCGTATTACAGCCTTTATAATCAGACCAAGTAAGAGCTTGTTTTACGGCATCGACAGGCTTTTCAATTTGAATTTCAAAACAGTCAATAATGCTTTGAGCTCGATTATAGTTTTTTCTAAATGGAATAGGTAGATTCATCTGAACATTCGAAGACGCTGGAAAGTATACAAGTAATTTGAGGACAGATGCTATAACGGGAACAGCAATCCTTATTATTTTAGTAACAGAACTTGTCGCCAAACCAAAATCCAAAGCCAATATTGCATTAGGTTGATGCAAGCGTATTTTTTTTAATGTCATCATTATATTTCGCGGAGTACATTTTGTTGTTTCAGATAATAAATTTATGAGAAAATAACATTCTTTAGGTAAACCTAGCAATCGTTGTGGCTCTCTAGATATGCATAAAAGAGCTGCTTTTTGCATATAGTTTCTGAAAACATGTTTTTCGCTTTCTGAGTTATCCACATCTGAATCTAAATCTTCATCAGGATTCAAGGAATCTTTATCAGGGGTAGGTATACATTTCATGTGTGGAGAGAGTAGAAGATGAGTCAGTCATACTACGAACTGATACTGTATCTGGACATGATATTGTTTTCCTCTCTTTCTTAAAATATGTTTTATCAGTTATGGTTGATTTATCTCTTAGCTTTACTTGTACCCCTTTACTTTTCTTTGATATTTTCAGACAATGGTCATTATTTTTAAAGCTAAGTGGATCATCTGTAACTATTTCGTCTTCACAGCAAGCAACAAATACCTCTTCTGGTTTATTGGTTGCCTCTGAAGTCGAAGTAATCGGTTCTTCGTCTTTGCTTAAGAGTTTCTCAAAATATTTTATTTTATTCCGTTTTTATACTGCAGATCTTTCGGGTATATCTATCTTTTCTTGTTGAAATTGAAATTTGTGAGGAACTATCCCATTTTTAAGTTTAAGTCTTCCTCCAATTAGCTTATATTTAACATAGTTCTCCATATCAGCTTCAATCTGAAAAAAAAATAGTTATCTATTATGATGTTTACGCTAGCAAAAGCGTAGGTAAATAGTAGTAGGTATTAGACTGTGTACTTATGTGCAAATAAATAAAACAAACGCTAACGTAAATAGTAAATTCGTTTTCCAGATAAATACATATAATAATAGCAACCTTGTTATTATTTAACACTAAAGGTTTTGCACCTCTGACCTGACAATGACAATAGGTATAACTATACTAAAAACTTCAAACTACTAAGTAGGTACCTATAATAGATATAAATATGTATACATTTAAGTATTAAGATATAAATTACTTATAGACATACTTACATCAAAATGATCTTCACAACAATAAACTGTACTTTTAGCTCCAAATGAATCCAACCTCTTCATAGCTTTTATCCATTTCTTTCGCATTTGAACATCTTTTGGAACGTGAAAAAACAACTTTTCTGGTGTCTTGGTGGTTGTATTTGTACATTTTGGCTATTTGATTTTCTAGCATGTAGATCAGACATTTTTACACTTTAATAGTAAAAGGTACGGGCAACGCGGCGTTACCGGAGCGCGCGAGTGGACTGATCGAGTATTGCGTTGTGCTGTGACGTCATCGCGTCGAGCGCCGGCCTGGGGGAACTCCGAATAGCGCACTTATTTTGAAATTAAATATCTTGGAAACTAAACGACGTATCGTAATAATTTTTTCACTAATTTTTTTTATTTTCAACCGAGTTTACGCGGAGCTAAAAAAAAATATTAGTGAACATTCTTCATTGTCGCTTGTTTAGAGATATTATTATGAGAAAATGATGTGTCGGTTATTTCAAATATTCTATACACTTATTATATGTTGTTTCTTTTCTAGAATTTGCGGATCTCTTTTAAGACAAAATATTTTTTCTGTACTATGGTCATCCGTCATAGTCTGTAAGAGCGCTTACAAGTACCTCGGGATTATCAATGAAAAGCGTAATTCGTATAAATACACTGGGCCGCAAAACTTCCGGGTCGCTTATAAGTGTGATAGTTTCTTAAATACACAATAGTAATCCGTGAAACTGTAGTATGTTATAAACTTGTACAAAAAATATAATACATAATGTGTTTGTAAACTCAATAATTTTATTTGAATACTAAAAAAAACACTTCTAATTCTTGACAACAAAAATAATCAACACAGTTAATCTACAAAAAGAGAGTTTTTCTGACATTTTAAGAGCTTGCTAGTCCTCCACGAGCCCGCATCACTTCATTAAGACGATGTGGCATGCTGTAATAGTAGTTTATGAAACTGTTACATAATGAGGGATATTATGCACGAGTGTGAGTTTAAAAAACGAGCGAAGCGAGTTTTTTAATAGTATCACACGAGTGTGTAATACCTAATTATGTACAGTTTCATACACTACTTTATCTAATCTCATACATTGTATTGAATATATGAAGTAGCACTTTTATTGATTTTTTCTATGTTAAAAAAACTTGATAACATTTATCGTATAATTTTCTTGACTTAATTGGTAGTAAATTAAGACTGACTGCTGTCGCAGCCTCTAAAGTATCGGGCAGCGTCAAATTTTCTTCATTGTCACTTAACATTTTAAGACATAATAATAATCAATTATGTGTCCAGCGAAACACAACAACGACTTGCAATGCATAGAAACGTATTTGGCGCCAAAATTCTGCACCCTGCATCACCGCGCACGCCCCAAAGCGCGCGCAGCCACATATAAAAAATGAAATATTGCTGTCTATGGTTTGTAATCTGTACGATAATGAAAAAAAAATTATTATAACATTATTTTGTTAGAGAAACAATGTTATAATTTAATTTTTTAATTTTCTTTCGATATACTATGGGTAAAGTACGTCAATATAAACTCCTTTATAGTTTTATATTTTTAATTTTTTGATATGAGACTAGATAAACCAAATTTATAATACGGTTTTGTTCTACGTTTGATAATTCTTCTACTAGCACACTGCTCAACTCACGTAAGGTAGCTGGAGCTGGAGGGCATTATTTACGCATCTACTGAGCTCGTCCTATAAATGCTCTATGGGATTTAAGTCCGGGCTACGAGCTGGCCATTCCATGCTGATGATACCAACGTCTCGAATAAACGCGCTGACTAAATGTGCACTATGTGGTCGCGCATTATCGTGCATAAAAATGGAATTTGCACCCATATTCACCAGGACAGGAAAGATATGCTCATTCAAAATCTCCTCTACGTATCTAGGAGCCATCAAAGAAACATTTTCTATAATCACTCACTCCGTACAACTCTCTGAAGATATCCCAGCCCATACCATTATTGACCCTCCATCGAATGGCACCTTATCGTCAAGTGTGTGAATAAACAAAATCTAGACTCTTCTTAAAACATAACCCTGGACCAATCTTCATCTGCCTCTGATCTTCTGTCTTCTGCTGTTCTCGAGCAAATCGCAACCTAGCAACTCGATGTTCTCTGCGCAGTTCAGGACCATTCGCTGGCCTATAAGGCATTATATCATGCTCACAATAGCCGCAGGATCGTCTCAGAACTCACATTGTTATGGTGAACTTCTTGAAGGCTATTCCAAACCTGAACAGCCTTGAGGGGTCGATTCCTTAACATAGTGCTCACGATGAATCGGTCTTCTCGTACAGTTTCCCTTTCTTTCTCTGGTATTCTGATGTTCAAGCCGGTCTCTTGAAATCGCTGGAGCATTCTTTGGACCGTGGATAAAGATACACCTACTGTTCCAGCAATAATTCGCTGACTCCTTCTTTCTTGTAGGTACCATGGTGATAATTCGTATATAGTCTTCAGGAGATAATGGAATGTTGGTGCACAAGATACTGTGACCAGACCTAAAAGTTGTTTATAATAACAGCTCGATTTGAAACAAAAGCTAAAAATAGTCTTTTAAAAAAAAAAACGAAATTTGATACTTTTCAAAATTCAGAATTTCCTTTTTTTAAGCTATGGCTTGTTGAAATGAGACCCCTTTTTTGAATTAAGCGCCACTTATGTATATGCCTGTACCATATTATTTATACATATATTTATGTATCTACATAATTATGTACATAACTTTGGGAGGTATCGCGATGTTTAGCCATTATAAGAGTTTGTTTCAGCAACAGCAGAGAGAAAAGAGCAGTGATGGTGTAGTGGTATCAGCCGGAACTTAAAATTTGTAGATCATAGTTTCGAACCCCGTCAGGCGCTTTGCTTTGTAAATATTTTCATCACCACTGCTCTCAAAACGGTGAAGGAAGACATCGTGAGGAACCCGGCGGTGTTCTAGAGGCGAACCTTCGAAGACATGTGACATCTACGAACCCGCACTAGGTATGGCCCACGTGGTAGATTACGGTCCCTCTCAACGACAGGAGGCCTGTGTCCCACTAGTGGGAACAATATAGGCTGATTATGTTATGTTATTTACAGTAAAAGTCAAAAGTGGAGTACCACTTTTGACACTTATTGTTATTGCAATAAAGTTCAAAAGTGATAATACAAGCGTTGGGCTCTGTTATTCATAGGGTCGTAGCTTAAAGCTGAGCGACAGCCGTTTTACGTAGATATGACGAATATTCCCTCAACCATTGTCCCTTACTATATTTTTGTAATATATACGAATATACGTATGTATATACGAAAGTATCTCTGTCTGTCTGTCTGACCGGCTTTCACGCTAAAACTTACAGATATAGGTATTTCGTCCAGAGATTTTTTATCTTAATGTGACTGTAACTGATATGATAACCTAAGAGTTAATGAATAATACCAGACAGGTCGAATATAAACCTTCTTTTCAGTAGCACACATTAGCATATTCAAGCCTAGAACTGGCTATAAACACAGGTGTGTCTCCCGGTAAACAGGGCTGAGCTTGTCATGTATACTCCTGTTCATTATAACGTGAATATATGTACATTTAAGCCGATATAACGACGTCATATTACTTGCTGAAGTCAGTTTTTTAAAAATACTAATAGTCTTAAAAGTGTATCCATGGAGTTTCTTGCCCGTTCTTCCTCATAGGTAACGACTCTTTGGAATGGGCGACTAGTTACATCTTACTGACTGACCGACCTTCTGACAATTCAAAAGTGCCTGTAACTGGTTTATTTGTAATAAATACTTTGATTTTGAATAATGATATATAAAATAATGATGGGGAAATAATGAAAGGACATTAAAAAAGTCGTCCGAATCGCTGTCAATAGGAAACCTTTACAAAAAGTAACGCTACTTCTTTGGGAAAAAAAATGGGGTCGAATTAAGAATATTCTTCTTTTTTATCGATTCCTAATAGGCCAGACCTGGTCTCGTATACAGTCAACCACACTCTTATCGATGTTTCGAAATACTAAGTGTGCACTTAGATCTCATGGCCTTGGTGTTTCAATTCCTCGAATATGTAAGTTCCAAAGAGATAGCAGGAGAATTTATCATTTAAGGGTGTCCAAAGCTGCAGTAGCCACCCAAAATATTTGGTTATTGGATGATAAAGGAAACATAATAGGTTTTTCACGAAGAAAAAAAAAAATAAAGAAATTACTTACTAGAAAAAATATAGGAATTTGTATTTTTGACGATTGACACCTGTGTCCAATTGCTGTGGCAAGTATTTTTTTATATATATACTTTGCCCCACATTAGGAACTACTTCTGTATCGTGGGTGCGTTTAAAAACATTTAAACTTGTATACATAAACAAAGAGTTAGACCCGTAACAACTAACTGTAGGACATAAACCCCCTTATTCATAAACGCTGCTTAAAGTTAACTAGTGATCAGCGATTCTTTAAACATACATTTTAGACGTTTGCACGTTACTGAACTTTAATCATCATTTATGAATAAACCCCTTAAACTCTGTGGTATTTACTCATAAAGGATGATTAAAGTAAAGTTACGTTAAAATGTCAAAAATGTATAGCTAAAGAATCGCTAATAACTACTTAACTTTAAGCAGCGTTTATGAATAAGGTGGGAAAATGGGAAAAATATTTGTTCTGCACGATAATCGAAACCGCCACATATGTAGTGCAGCGCTCGATCGCTTAGCCACCTACCGTGTCGTCAAAGATACACGTTTAGTTGATTTTGTTTGAGTTTATTTAACAGATGATCAATTTTCTAGTTATTAATGAAATAGAAAGAAAAGATGCACTAAATTTAAATTTAGTTTAACAACATATGTTATAAACAGAGTCATCATCATCGTCATCATTTCAGCCGAAAGACGTCCACTGCTGGACATAGGCCTCCCCCAAGGCTCTCCATGTCGACCGGTCCTGCGCCTCCCGCATCCAGCGGTTTCCCGCGACCTTCACCAGGTCGTCGGTCCACCTTGTCGGAGGCCTACCCACGCTACGTCTTCCGGTGCGTGGTCGCCACTCGAGAACCCGTCGGCCGCATCGGGCATCGGTCCTACGGGCAATATGTCCAGCCCACTGCCAATTTAGTGTTGCAATTCTTCGGGCTATGTCGGTTACTCTCGTTCTTCTGCGGATCTCCTCATTCCTGATTCGATCGCGCAATGAAACTCCTAGCATAGCCCTCTCCATTGCCCTTTGAGTGTCTTTGAGCCTTCGTATGAGGCCCATTGTTAGCGACCACGTCTCAATTCCATAAGTCATCACTGGTAACACACACTAGTCGAAGACTTTTGTCTTGAGACACTGCGGTATTTCGGACGAAAAGATTCTACGTAGCTTCCCGAAAGCAGCCCAGTCGAGTTAGATTCGACGATTGACCTGTTTCTCGAAGTTGGACCTAATAGGATAGTTGGATAAAATCTGTAAACGATTATAAATCGAGAAAACAGACATATCGATCAAATCATCAATAAAATCTTTCATTTAGCTTTAGTATTATAACAGTAACTACTAGGCCATCCCTACAAATCATAAAATTTCAGAAATTTGAAGAAGAGTCTTTTCAGGAGTTCTAGACACGATAGAAAACGACCTGAAACCAACAAAGATTGAAAAACAACTTCATTCCTATCTAAAACATCCAATTTCCTGTTCTAATCACAAATCTCGGTCATAAATCTCCCTTTGATGGATTGTAGCTATAATATTACCGACCGACAATGACTGTCTGTTAATCTAACAGGCACCACAGTGCAGGCATTCTGGTTGCTTTACGTTATTCAAAGCATTGGACCGTGGATATTTGAAGTGACGTAGCTGGGACGTAATGCATCAATAGGCAACACTAGAGGTCCAGTCTGTTCGATCGTCGAAAATAGTTGGGCCTCGTGGATTTAGGCGATGTTTGTCAGGATTTCGGGAATTTGATTGTCACTTGACATAAACGTTAGGCTTTTGCGTGTAAAGTAATTTTGGGCGTGAGTCAATAAATGGTGTAAAATATTTTCAATAATAATTTCCTAAACGCTTACAATAGTATTGATACATATTTTCTAAACTAATCTAGGACGTAGATGTTTCAATTTAACTATTAGTATTTAGTTGAAAATAAAAACAGTTTCCCAATTTATCTTGACCCCAAAATAAACATTTTCTCTTCACCTCTGACACGAAAAACAATAAAGCGAGCAAAATTCAGTCTCGACACTTAAAAATAGTAAATAACAAACAATATCAGAAAAAAAAACAAATTAAATTGAAGCATTGAAAGTTTCCATTAACAAAAGGAATAATGCTCAAAAGAAACGCTTTTATTAGTCAAAAGACGTCCAAAAATCTTTTTGTGTCGGAATCGTCACAATAGGCGATTTGATCCTTAAATTCTCGGAGGTGCTAAATGAGTGATGATATTTTGGAAAATACGTTTCATAATGTGACTTAAATTCTGAAGTTTATTTTGGAAGCGTTAAGATGATAATGACTTTATCATGCTCCAGAAGATCGTACCAATTATGAGAATACTTGATTGTTCCACTGTCGCATCGCAAGCAATATTGGAGTTACTCGTAAGTACTGTTTGAATAATTTATAAAATAATTATTTCATGTACCATCAACCTTATCACACGAATGTATTTTATTTTGTTACTGCTCTCATAACACTTTTCATCCATAAGGATTGATGAAATTATCTAAAAACTTATCTGTCCATAAAAAACCTGATTTTCTAGTATGTCAAAGTTACCTTCATTACATGGGTAACTTTGACACACATCTAACCATTCACAGAAAAGCAGTAATAATTAAATTTTGAATTAATTTGGGTAACATTGGTTTATGTATTTCCTATAAATGGGAGTAGGTAACTGACGAAATAAAACCATTTATTTCCAGTTTTGTCATATATCTACACTAATATTATAAAGAGGAAAGATTTGTATTTTTGTATGTAACGAATAAACTCAAAAAGTAGTGGGCCGATTTTAATAATTATTTTTTCATTAGAAAGCTACATTATCACTGAGTAACATAGGTTAAATTTTATTTTGGACAAAAATAGGGTTCGGTAAGATATTTGGGTTTTTAGAAAAGTTACTTATTTTGCGTACGCTGCCTAAACTATAAAAGATATAACCATAAAATGTTCTAATTAATTGTGGATCTTATAAATATCTACAAAAAAGTCTGCAACACACTATACCTATCTATATCGAGTGAGGCACAACAACCATTTTTTTATTTAAAAATCTTGAATTTTTTTTGGACTACATTTAAACGCATTTATTTTACTCATGCTATTTATCTTTAATGAAATAAAAATTTCATCACTAGGTACAGTTTATGTAGATAATATTTGGTTTTTGAATGATTAAAATTGGACGTTTGATTTTGAAGTTATGGCGAAATTAATATATTACGATTTCTTTCGACACATGCGGGAGGGGAGTTTAGATTTATGGGTAAGGTCCCCGCGCGGTTCAAACGCGAGGTCGGCTCCCTACGCAGCGGTGGTACGCGAAGTCTAATAATTATCGTGCGATTTTTTTTTAGATTTCGTTGTTAAAACTACACCTACGCAAAAGTTTTTCTCATAACTAAACAACAGTTCTTCTCATAGCTAATTAACAGTTCTTTACAGGGCGAACCAGTAGTTCTTTTTAGGGGTAACCAACAGTTCTTTTAGAGCTAACCAACAGTTATTTTCAGGGCTAAACAACAGTCCTTTCCAGAGCTAGAATATTACACTCTATTAACATTTTCATAAACATTTGAAAATGCCTAAGAGAGCCAAGTCTCAACTTTGTAAACATAGTTTTCAAGCACGGGCAGCAAAAATACGTCGTATCTTCACCTGAACGTTCACAATGCCTTGCTGAACAAAATCAGAGAAATTCTCAAGTATGCACACGAGAGTCAAGTGTCGAACGATCGCAACGCCTTGCACAACAAAATCTGAGAACCTTTGAGTTACGTGCACGAGAGTCGAGGCTGGGGCGTTTCCAACGACTTCATGGACAATATGTAAGAACCTCTGACTTACGCGAACGGGAGTCAAGTGTCGAGCGTTCTCAACGCTTTGCCGAACAAAGTCTGAGAACCTCCGAGTTACGCAAGAGTCGAGGCTGGAGCGTTCCCAACGTCTTCATGAACAAAATATAAGGATCTCTCCGTTGCGCGAAAAAGAGTCGAGTGTCGAGCGTTTGCAGTGACTTAGAGCTTAGGCGGAGAGACAGCAGTTGCCCTCAAATAGCGTTCCCAATCGAATTTTAGCAAACAGCAACAGACTCGCTTTCAGATACGATCAGCAGGTTGATTATTCACAACAAGCATCAGTCCAACTCGGAATCATGAATAAGATCTACTCTAACTGCTCTGCCAAGAAATGGGCGGACGAACCTAATGGTATGTGTTGCGCTTCAAGTAAAGTTTGTCTTGTTAACCTTCAGGAGCCACCACAACCAATTAAAAATCTTCTAACAATTAACCATCCATTCATCCGTCTGGTATTTTTTTAACAAATATGCGTAAATACAATAGTGTTTTTCAAATAAATTATTTTGGCGCATAAAAAAAACCTAAGGTAGGTAATTTTATGCCCACTTTTAAAATTGAAGGACAGGTATATCATCTCATTGGTAACTTTTTATCACCATCTGGCCAAAATCCACAATTCTTACAAATATATTTTATTTCGGATGCAGACCAGCTATCGTTGCGATCAATCATCGTACCAACCTTAAGAAATTTAATTAGCGAATGTGAAAAGTTAGTATTAATTACATTTAAATATTTTCATTTAACATCCTCATAAAGACAATCTATGCAGCCTGCGGATAATGACTGCGTCGTCGATGTTAGTGACGGTGTCTGTGAATTGACTGGGGAATCATTTTGCGGTCCGTGTCTTTCCTGGGTACGCGTTTTACAGCAGTAACAGACATCCACGCGAGCGGAGCTGCGGGCGACCGCTATGTAGTATAAAACAAAGTCGCTTTCTCTGTACCTATATCCCCAATTTCTTACAGGTCATGGCAACTTTAAAAGTAAACTGTATTCTTTTAAACTTGTTCCTTCGCCTTTGTGTCAATATTCTACATAGAACTGTGACTTTGAACAGTCCGCACATCACATCTTGTGGGAGTGTATTCTTTGGCAGAATGAACGCAATATTATGTTGGATAGTGTACAAGTTACATCCACAGTCGTTTATTATACGGACCTTGTAGAAACTAGAACCAATTTCCATGCGTTCAGGCGTTTTTGCCATACCTATTATTGGAATCAATTGTAACAGCACATACCTACTTAGGACCCATTAATTTAATCAAATTTTATTCCGTGGTGCTTGGCAATCTGGGCTTCTCCCAGTTGCAATAATGTTCCTTTGTGCCAATTGTCCTATTTCTGTTCTGTCTCCTGCTTGTTATGGAGGGAAGTGAAAAAAATTTCTTTTTTCTTACTCCTCCGCTATTCTTTTTTGATTAATTTCGTTGCGGGACCCAAAACAGTTGAATCGTTTCTCCGGGACTCGTCGAGCTTTATTGCTCGGCGTTTTTCTGGTGGTCTCCACTGTTGTTTCTGGCTTTCAGGAGTTGCAATGGGTGGGAAAAAGTGTGGAGGATTTTGTACCTATATCCCTATATATGCTTAAAGCTTTAAAACTACGCAACTGATTTTGATGCGATGTTTTTAAATAGAGTGATTCAAAACGAAGGTTTGTATGTACAATACATTTACCCGTGCGAAGCCGGGGCGGGTCGCTAGTGTTTTATAAAATAATCAATATCAGTCTAAGACGTTTGGCATTGTTATACAAATTTTAAATGAGCATATCAAAACCTTTAAACAAGTTTGAGGCAATTTTTTTGCATAACTAAGTAGAAAAGAAGCTAAAATAATTAAAACAATAAAAATATTTAACGTTTACGGAGCTAGTTTAAAAATACAAAGCTACAAGAAGTATTTGTAAATCGTGTTGGTATCATCATTATCATCAACCTTTTTTTTATCGTCCCACTGCTGGGCATAGGTCTCCACTCATACAGAGAAGGATTGAGCGTAATCACCATACTAGCTCAATGTGGGTTGTCCATTTCAGACTTGTCCAGATTTCACCTTATAATCAGTCATTGCTGTCCAATATATACCTAGAAAGTACTTATAACGTAGAAAAGTTACATTGGTTCTTGTCTGACCTGGAATCAAACCCGCACACTCATAATTGAGAAAACCACCCCGGTGTCCCTCCGGTCACGTGCGCACGGAGCCGCCGGAGTCCCTGATTCTGCCGCAGCCCCACACTCTCGTGCCGGCCCGGTCTGTCCGGGCCTCGCCTCCTGCACGGAGTAGTGAGGTGTTAAACTACCCCGTGGATCGCCTCTGCGCGCGCCTCCGCATCGGGGTCCAACGAATAGAAGGCGGGGACTTCCCCATGTCCCTCGCCCCTGGACCCCTTCTTGGGGGCCGGAAGGGGGCGTTATCCACCCTTCCTCAGCGCCCGGTGCATCTTCTGCGGCCCGGGAAGGGAGTTGAGATCTCCCTCTCCCGTTCCGCAGCTTCCTTCTCACATAGCGACATCACGTCCTCGCAGAAGGACACCACCGCGTCCCACGACTCTGCGCTACCGACCATTCTCCGCACTACTGCCGGCAGCGTCAGGTCCCCTACTACTTCGTTTGTGAGGATACGGTGCTGCTCCACCCAAGCCACATACTCGGAGAGCGTGTGCTGCGCCGTATCCTCCCCGTATTGGACGCAATGGTGGCACCGAGCGGCCTATTTATATGAGCTCCCTGTTTATACGTCGCAGGTACTTGCCGAAGCAGTCGTGCCCCGACAGTACCTGCGTCACCCTGAACGACAGGAAGCCCTGCCGCCTCCCGAGCCAGTCGTCGAGTACTGGCTGGATCGCCTCGACGGTAGCGAGGCCGGCGGTAAGGCGCATAAGCCTCTGCCGCCAGTCAGCCACCAGGACCTGACGTAGCTCCTCTCGGCGCAGCTCGATCTGCTGCTGCACCAGAACCAAAGTTACGTAGATTGACTGTAATGAACTCCCTATTTATTTATATTTACACGCCTTTAAGGCAAAACATGAGTGGGATATAATAGTATAATATGGCATAATATATGCCATGTGTGTGATTTGATTACGCATGTTTTGGACAAATAAATGATTTTATCTCATAAGAAAACCTACGAAAACTGCACTTAATATAAGCATTGTTCATATTGTTAACATCGACGTTATGGTTAGGCACCATCATTTTGGAAGGTCAGAGTGTAATTTATAAAAGATGTTCTCAATCCAAGTAATCAAGAAAATTTGCTTCAAGTAGTAAGTGCCTTCACTTGCTTGCTGGACTTGAAGGCGAGAAATTATTCCTTACAAACCACGAAATCATACCGTTTAAGAATCGGATCCAGCGTCCAAATTTCCATTTCATTTGTAGGCAAAATTCGGCCAAATCTTTCGCCCTCAGCGAGATTAAATCACTTAAAACTTTTAATCCGTTCCCTTTCTGTTACGAAGTCGGCAATACCGCCGTATTTTGCTATATGCATAGCGCGATACGCTTTATCTGTGCCTTGTTGCTATCGGGACTAACCATTGTAACGCGATTTAAGTTAACATTTTCGCTTAACACAATAACAAAATTAAATTCAAAGCAATGTCAAAGCCCGTAAGTTTGTAACGAAAGCAGATGGCTACTTTTAAATGAGAACGGTCGGTTTATTCTGTTAAAATCTCATAATGAAAGTCTTTGTAAAGTGCGCTATTGTTTCACCAAGTGCTAGGTAATAACACTATTGATAGCTCATGTTTCAACTGTGAGATTTTTAAGTGAGCTTGAAATGAACTGTCATACAACCTGATGCTAGTGATTGCGACTATTGACAGTAACCTTCAAACTGTACCTAACTTTCCAGATTGACATTTTTACACAAATGGCAGAAATTAAAAAAATGTCAATGTCAGGGATACAAAATGATGTTGGGGTACCTATTTTTTGTACGCTAAAAACAATGTTTTAGATGCTCTTTACGATATTTAATAGTTAACAATCGATCGAATAAAATAAAATTAAAAAGTAATGCTAAAAAACAATCATCTGTCCTTGGTTAAATGACAAAAATAACATCATTATAGAACTCAATGTAATAAAAAGTCTGAGTTCAAATAAATTACCCTAATTAATAAGATTTGGATATTTTAGGCTTGGTTTATCGATAACATTTATAAATAAGTACTAAAGAAAAGTGGATCAATGAAAACAAAATATTTTCTCAAACCATCACTCTAACGTGAACTTCATCTTCATAACTTTAGTTAATGGCATCTTTGATGTTAACTCTGTGCGTGAATGGCACTCCATTATCCATGATAATAATACCGATATAAGCATTTTTGTATCTATTTTGTTTAATCAACTAGTTTGCTTCTAATAAGGGGTTTGAAGTTTCTTTATCATTATTGAAAACAGAAATTTTATCTACGATAACAGTTTCTAAATCATGATGATTTGAACCTTTACATTACACTTTTAGATACAACTACTTTAATTTTCTTATATAAAGTTATTTATAACTCGTATTAATATATTTTTAACATAATATTATTTTTTTGTTCGATTAACTTCAATATTTCCTTTAATTATAAACATAATATTGATAGTATTTAAGTACATCATTTAAAAAGTTTGAAATTAAGCCCCATTTTTAAGGATGTAGGATTAGTATAGGGCAGATATTATTATTGATGATATAACATTACGTTATGATCAACGGAAAGCAAAATATGTTTTTCGCTTTGTTCCAATATCGTTTCTATAGTAAGGTCGGTCGTTACCGCATGTTTGTTATGTAAATCGAGTTTCGATGGCCCTTTCACTTCCTGAGCAGTTGATTTCTTCCTGTGAGTACGATTATTTTGGTACTATTCAATGGATGACGCAATTTCCTGATGATTTTGGGCCTTCAAACATAATATTATTTTGAAATTCTGATGAATATTTCATGAAACCTAATGATGTGAAATAAACCTCATTGTTAAAGATGAAGGGTTAGTATAAGGAAGATAATTTTAGCTTCTTTGTGCTCGAATAATTAATGGTTCTCAAATATACCGAATTTCCTACCTATTCCATTCCCGTAGATTATGTGTGCTTAGCCAGCTTTGACGGTAAAGGTAATTCCGAACACAACCTACTAACCTAAATTATATTTATTTTCACAAAGCAACGCCAGCAACAATGTTCATTGAACAAAAACATTTGTCCGAAGCAGAAAATAAACATTTAGGATGTCAGAGATACAAAAACAATTACGAAACTATCCGAAATAACATCAAGGACCGTAATTACTAACATATTTTCTGTATCCATCGTATAATATTATTTCTTCTATTGTTTTCGTGGTTTAGGGATTTCTCACTGAATCCCTTGTACTGGTAATATTATATAGTTCACTGGTTATTTACGAGAACGCGAATTGAACCGATCAGACAACGATCGAACTCTTTGACCCCCAATACACCTTTTTTCTGACGGGAAAACATCAAGTGACCTCTCCCGCTCTGGACGTTTTACTGACTAAAATCCACCAGTGTTCCTTCACTTGCCTGTGTGCCTTGCCTCTTTCGAATAATCATCATCATCATCATCATCATCAACAACAACCTTTTTATCCCTTTAACCTTTTAACCTGGGCACAGGTCTCCTCTCATACAGAGAAGGATTGAGCGTAATCACCACGCTTGCTCAATGCGGGTTGGCGATTTCAGACTTATAAAGTCGAGGTTTCCTCAAGATGTTTTCCTTCAATTTCAGTCATTGGTGTTCAAGATATACTTAAAGAACGTATAACTTTAGGAAAGTTACATTAGTACTTGCCTGACCTGGAATCGAACCCGCGCACTCGTACTTGAGAGGCTGGTGTTTTAACCACTAGGCCACCACGACTTTTTAAAATAATAATTTAATTATTTTTTCGAATAATCTCTAGTCTACCTCAAATACCTCTTGAACTGCATTGAATCATGATACTTTACTATTACTATTTGTATAGATATTTGGTTAAATGATAAGGTGAATGTTTCATTCTAAATAAAAGCTATGAATTAAATTGAATAAATGAAAGTGAATCACTCAAAGTCGGTCAATCCATAAGCCATTTTGTACCTTTGAATGGATGAGTTTGATTGGATCGTGTACTGTAATTAATTATCTTAAGGGAATTTCCTTCAGAGTCCGGTATATATAAAAGCTTATACTATTTTTTCGCATTTAATTACACCATTCTTTTACAATACGATTGCTTTTTCAAAATCACAATCTCTTGTAAGTTATAGTTTTCTCGGTGGTAGGCCATAACATCGGCCGTCGGTAGAAGTTACCACCCACCAGACAAAGCCTTGCCGCCAACCGATTTGTCGTGTTCCGGCATGATGTCTGCTGAAACCGTACGGAGGACGGTCTGAGCAGTTGTGTTGCGATGTGTCCTTGGTGCGATGCGCCTAATGTTGTTGTGTTGGGAGTTTGGTCGTGGAAGGTCTTCAGATCAATCTCCCTTTGGCGCAGCATCGTTGGTCGTGTTGTTGAGTTTAACATCGCATCACCTCGCTCAACTGCCGTCTTCCTTCCTATTCACTAAGTTTTTTTAAGTGAATGGGTTTAATAAACTAGCGCGCTTTACCATCAACGATTGCATCACTGCTTACCATCAGGCGGGATTGCAGTCAAGCGCTAGTTTATAATTATTAAAAAAAAGGGTCCTTCATTCAAACCGTCTGAGTTAATTTATAGAAGGAATGAAACATTTCCACTGAAAGATAGAGGATGTTGTAATATAATCAATCTATAATGTTCCCACTGTTGGGACGCAGGCCTCCTCTCGGTGAGAGGGAGTGGGCCGTAATCTACCACGCGGGCCCAGTTCGGGTTGATAGATGTCACATGTCTTCGAAGATTTGCCTCTAGGACATGCCGGTTTCCTCGCGATTCTTTCCTTCGCCGTTTTGAGAGCAATGAGGATTAAATATTTACACAAAGTAAAGCGCTTGACGGAGTTAGAACCTACGATCTACAGCTTGAAGCCGCGGCCGTACCACCAGGCCACCACTGCTCTCGTTGTAATAATAGAGATCAATTCTGGAAAACAGATTTGAACAGGTTGTTACTTTACCAAGCGATTTGTCGTGTTCCGGCATGATGTCTGGTGAAGCCGTTCGGAGGACGGGTCTGAGCAGTTGTGTTGCGACGTGTGCCGGGTACGATGCGCCTAATGTTGTTGTGTTGGGAGTTTGGTCGTGAAGGGTCTTCAGATCAATCTCCCTTTGGCGCAGCATCGTTGGTCGTGTTGTTGGGTTTAACATTGCATCACCTGGCTCAACTGCCGTCTTTCTTGTTATTCGCTCAGTTTTTCTAAGTGAATAAGCTCTTAATATACTAGCGCGCTCTACCATCAACAATTGCATCACTGCTTACCATCAGGTGGGGTTACAGTCAAGCACTAGTTTATAATAATTAAAAAAAAAAGTTGCACTTTGCACGTGTAACCTTTCAGCTTCACTTCTTTATTCTAAGGTCAGGTACCAAAAACTCAGTACTTTATTTCAGGCTAGAGACCTTTGAAAAGGTTTATTTCAATCCGCTAACGCATTTCTCCTTACAAAAATCCAAGCATTTCTAAAGTAACCAAGATTGTATTACCCAGCCTCGTTGCGAGAAATAAAACATATTACCCACAAGACAACTGGCACTGTCGTAAAAACCTTTCCTGTATCGGGTGGCCATAGTTTTATGAAAACCAGAGGGTAATTCCGTATTTTTTAAAAAGGTTCACATTTCAACCTCAGTTTTGATCTCGCAGTTTTGACTCTGTTCCCGCACGGAACAAATATTTGTATGATCTACAAGTAGTTGTTCCGGGTCTGAATGTTTGTGTATGTGAGTTTATGTGTTTGTAATCGCACTCACGATACAGGAGAAATTCCTAGTGTGGGGCAACGTTTTATTTTTTTGTTCTTTAAAAAGTTGTGATATATTAAAAATACCTCTCTCTCTATTTCCCAACATTTTTGACAGGTTTTTTATTGCCGCTGAGAATGAAATGATTTTGCATTTTGAACGTTTTTAATAACGATTGGCCTTATTGAGAAGTCTATTAGACATTCCAACTGAAATAGATATTTGTTTAAAAATGTTCTCTGACAATGCTCTTTGAAAGAACTTTCCTTATCAAGGAAAACCTTTTCTTATTTATTAAGGTATAAATTGAAGTTACCGGCGGATCGGTTTGGACAGGTTTAATTTTTTAGTGTTACAACATGTAAAAAAGTAAATATCGCAAAATATTAGTAAGATCCCATATTTCTGTAAAGGGATTTACTCGTCACTCGAAAATTGCTTTTGTATCGTAAAATACCTTCAACCATTTCTTGTTTTGTTGTCCTCTGCCAGAGTCGCAGGCGCGTCAATGTTTTTTTTTTTCTACCCCTATGTCAATTAATGTGTGTTGTCTTTGGTCCCTCGTACTGACATCATAGACATATACTAATGGATATGCCGTACGCGTATAATCTGCAGTATATTTTGGTTTGAAAAGAGTGAGAGAGATGGCCTATGCTTTCGGTCTAGCACTATCTTTTTCCTGATAGCTTAATTTATGATTTTGAGAGAGATAAAGATAGACGAAAATTCGTTACCTCTCTTTCTTTCGAAGTGCCACAATAGGGTATTTGACTAAACAAACTAATTAATCCGTCAGTCAGGTTTTGTAGAAAACAGCTTTTGTTGAGTGAAAAAAACTGTTTTGCACACACAAAACAAAATATACATAGGTATGCAGAGGTGTCAAAAGCCTTGTATTCGAGCTAATAAAAATTTGTCAATTTTGTCCATCGGTTGATGTCAGTCGTTGACATATACTAATGGACATGCCTTAGAGATAAGAATAGGGTATTTGACTAAAAAAAACTAATTAGTCCGTCAGTCAGATTTCCAAAAAATACTATACACGTATTTTTTGTTTTGTCAAATCAATAAACAATGACAAATTTAAAAGGCAACAATGATCAGGAGTGGTGGCTGGTGACGTTACTGGTACTAAAAAGTGTAGCGTCCAATGACGTCACACGAGTTTTCAACGCACTGTGTCGTCTTCATTTTTTGTTTATATCGAACATACAAACGACATCAACCAAGGGACAAAATTGACATTTTTTATTAGCTTGAATACAAGGCTTTTGACAACTCTGCATACCTATGTATATTTTGTTTTGTGTGTGCAAAACAGTTTTTTTTCACTCAACAATAGCTGTTTTCTATACAGTAACAGAGGTAAAGAAAAATATAACATTACCTATATATTAATGTGTTGCTCTGATTGTTCGCAACATCACACCGAGCCCTTTGAGAATAATAGCGTTGCGGGAGTTTTGGCGGGAAAGTCAAGCTGAGTGTCACGCTCATTTTTCATCGGACTTTTAAAATTATTTATAGTGTTGTTTACTAAATAAAAGTGCGTGATTTATGAAGTAAATAGTGCATTCAGTAAATAATTCATAAAGAACAGTGAAATATCGCAGCATAGTAGCGACATCATGACTTTTTCTCAAACCTCCATCGTAAGACGGATCACGGAACAATTCATTACGTGATAAATAGAAAGAAAAAAAAAACAGCGTTGCGACATTCACTTTTTTTAATATCGAAGCTGTATGCTGAGATGGGAGCTTTTTAATCGCGAATAGCACTTTAAGATATTGTTACGGGCTGGGGGTACTAAAACGCCGGTTAAAGGTTGCGAAGTTTATTGGCAACGAAGGTACAGTCGATTGTAGGCAATGACAAGTAGAATGTTGCTGACGTTGCACCGAAGTCTTCACTTACGTCCACGAAGTCCGTATTGTAAACACACAATAACACTACAGATGTTAATTCACGTTGTACTCACAGTTCTCGTTACAGTTGTCGTAGTAGGTATTCTCAAAGACCGCTTCTTAAGTATCGCTGTTTTCGTCTCGGTAGTCAAGTGCAGACTGACTTGCGCTGGCGTCACGGCGCTATATATAGTCCAGCTGATCGAACATTCCAGAATCGTCTAGACGTAATAATAATAGCGCATAACTTCGAGTACATTCAGTAGGTACCTACGGTAATTCCCGGAAATGGGTTTCTAGAAATTTCGATGTCGTTTCTTAGTTGACAAAATTGATGAAACCTGTACCATTCGATAGGGCACCCTAAGTCTAGGAATGCGTTTTTATATTGCACCTATACAATGTCTAGGTCTCGAGTTATAGGGCTTAAAAGTTAAGCACTGCATGTCACGCGATATTGAACCTTATGCCCTAGACATAAGGTGCATTCGTAACAATATTTTTTTTATATAATGTGTTTTTATTTTTAATAGTGTACGAATCACAATAAAAACTTTTGCTTTCTTTTTTCAGAGAACTAAAATAACCTTAGATTCTCTTTTTAGACCTATTTCGTTATAAAGGTCATACAAAAATTAAGGAATGTTTTCTACCGTACTTGGTAACCCTATTTACACAGAATGTTCCACGTAAAACATTGCAAGTACCCACTAATACTCTTTGGCCGAGTTTTGAGGCGGTCGTATTAGGTCTGTATTTTTTATTTACGAATACAGGGACGTTGGAACTTCTTGAATCGTCTGGTAATCGTTGGGGCTATCTAAAGTGATCCCTAACGAGCTTTGGGGCGAGTCAAGAAAGATATACACTGGTATATTTTATTTATATATTTTTCGGTTTACTTTGGAGTTTCTTAAGATTTATAAGATATTTGATGATAAGATGGGGTGGTAATCACAACCAAGCATCAGAATTGACTTTAACTGATATCTGGAACTTAAATATAAATGATTTGTAGAAGTAAGAAAAGCAGAAAGTGGCAAAAACTGTGTAAGTAGTTGAAACTAAAAAATTATATATTTTATAGGTTTTGTACATTTTAAGAGCAATAAATCTAGAGCATTTTTTAGAGTCTTTAATGCAACGAATTACTGATGTTACGATAAACATATCACCTTAAAAAAAGTTATGCGTTAAAATCTGTGTCAGTACCTACCTATATGTATGCAAAAGCAAAAATTCTTATCGCAAATTCCAACGAAGGGATACCAACTGTTCCATATAATCCTGGCATCAACAAATGTCGTGAATAAACCTTTCCAACCGCCGTACAACCTTCTCAAACTGTTGATCAGTTAAGCCCTTTGTCCTTGAAGCCTCTAAGAAATCTTTTGTATTTATTCGAAAAGTGGATCGTGTATCGCATCTTTATTTACAGGGATTCTACCAAAAGCTTGCTGTGCAAAATCAATATTATTTATTTAGCTTTTTTTCTATAAAACTGAAAAAGTGATAGCTATACAATACGAGTATGTAAAGAAAACTCTGTCCGATCCGTGAAGGTATTGTTAGGTATCGATAACTGATTCTACTAATGCCTACAAAGCCGGGCTAAACCTAAAAAAAAGATCCCCCTAAAAAAATAAATACTATTTCGCAAAAAGAGGTGACTAAATACATTTGCGGTAAACAACCCTTCCGTGGGCGGCGGCACGTGGTCGCATCGCTATTCGCTCATAATAAAACCGGTGTTGTCACTTTTTAAAAAATTACCACATTTCGGGGAAGTTGGAATTAATTCGCGGGAAAAAAGATTATGTCAAAATTCATTAGTATTGTTTCTATGATGTTTACGTAAAATTTTATATTATATTTTTTCACGTGTTTACCTAACCTTTATTATCCTTACATGTCGGACAGGGTTTTCTTTACATATTGTATATATTCTAGTTTATATGTACATTATAGAGGATGAAACAAAATCATTGTTTCATCCTCCATTAAATTAATAAATTAATATTTTATAATAATTTATAAATAAATAATAAAAGTTTTTATTTCCGTTATCCGTCATCCTTCATCATCTCAGCGTTAAGCTTTTTCTGCTTTGGAGTCTGCAGTTCGCTTTACCAGTCTTAACTGCTGATTTTGGCTAAACTTCGATATTTTCCATGAAGCGTCTGCCGGCTGACCTCCACAACCCCAAGGCGATATCGAAGCATTGCAGTTAGACCAATTGTTGGATTTTTGAGGTCTCCAATAACCCGTAACGATTGTCATTAGATGTTCGTATGGCAACCGGCACCAACGGCTTAACGTGCTTTCCGAGGCACGACTAGACCAGTGGAAATATTTATGTTCATGCATACAAATATTTGCACTACGCAGGGATCGATCGCTTCGCCACAGAGGCTGTCAGTTATTCTTAACAACTGTAATAATGACTTAAAAACACGCTGAGGCAAGGAGTATAAAGGAAGCTTCCTTTCAGATCAACTGATCTGGGACAGTAAGATGGAATAAAATATTATTGAGCTTATTACATTTCTAAGAAAAATATCTGGTTTAATTTTGTAAATGTGGCAAGAAATTACGATGAACGTCTGAACAACTTACCTACAAGTTCTAATAAAGCTTGAAAATAGTACTAATTGTAGCGCTTATTAGGATGAATGTGTCAAATTACATGAAGACGTGGCGTAGTTTGTGCAGCTAATGAGAACGAGATTTTAGGCATTATAGGCATTTATAATAATAAAAACTTTATTGTTCAGAAAAACATTACAATATTTGAATAGCACTAGCCTCCACACTAGGATTCTCTGTGTCGTGGAGACTAATCTCGTGCGTCGAAAATGATTATTAGGTAGGTACGGTAAGTAGATTCATACATGGTACATGGCATCGGTCGGTGTTGATTTTTGGTTTGACAGAAATAGATTGTTCTTCCAAACAAATAAATTTACTTTAAAATATCATCATCATCATCAACCTGTTTATCGTCCTACTGCTGGGTACAGGTTTCCACTCATACAAAGAAGAATTTAGCGTAATCACCACGCTTGCTCAATGCGAGTTATGTGTTTATTATATAGAATTTTGAACTTATGTGGTGTACTGTATGTTGTGTGGATGTGTGATGAATGAGTGAGTTTGGTGGGTTTAGATCAATCGGGTGGGGAGGGCACAATGCTCGTAGAACCGATGGCCGATGGAGTAGTAAGGTTCTGGAGTGGCGGCCACGTACTGGAAGACGCAGCGTAGGAAGGCCCCCAACAAGGTGGACCGATGACCTGGTGAAGGTCGCGGGAAGCCGATGGATGCGGGCAGCACAAGACCGGTCAGCGTGGAAAGCCTTGGGGGAGGCCTTTGTCCAGCAGTGGACATCCATAGGCTGAAGAAGAAGAAGAAGATCAATCGATGTCCTCGTAGCACTTCCCTTGACATCCATATTATTTTTGCGATATGGTTTACTAGTAGTGTACCAATTGCATCAATAAAGGACTTTGAAATTGTACCTAATATACAGGTGAATATCTTCCAAGTGTATATGGATGACCCAATACAACACTATCATTTAGAATTTTTGAAAAATGTTCAATGATTGAAGCGGGGACTACTTTGAAGGAAACTGAAATCGCACGCTTAGGTGTTTTGTTTTTGTTTTTTTTTTTTTTTTTTATTAAAATATAAACCAGCGCTTGACCGCAATCCCGCCTGATGGTAAGCAGTGACGCAATCGTTGATGGTAAAGCGCACTAGTTTATTAAGAGCCTATTCACTCTAGCCTTGAAGACACTCAAATTGTAGTCCGACGGAAACACCGCCGCCGGCAGATTGTTCCAGTCCCTCTATGTACGCGGTATAAAGGACGAGGCGAAACGCTTCGTCCGGATCGTTGAGGTGTTAACAACATAAGGGTGGAAAAAAATATAGAGTAGACATATTTACAAGTTAATTAAAACGAGATGCGTGGCTTTAAATATTACCTACAGTATATTACCTATGGTATTTGCTAGTGAAGTGCCCGAAGTAAGGGTTGTGGGGCCACCATATGTAGTCGACTGGTAGAAAATGCCTAAGGCATTAAATCTGCCTCTGTACATTTCATATGAGAAAGATTAAATAAATAAATAATATTTTTTTTTCTTTACCTAATTATATACTAGTGCTTGACCGCAATCCTGCCTGATGGTAAGCGGTGAAGCAATTGATGATAAAGCTCGCTAGTTTATTAAAAGCACTTAAATTGAAGTCAAGATGGAAACACCACCGCTGCCAAATTTTTCCAATTCCTAAAGAAAAAGGAAATATATTTTTTTTATTCCGCACAAACAAAACACACTTTACAACTAAATACCACAAAATTATATTACAAAGAAAATACAGGAAAAAAAAATAATATCACCAAAACTCTCGTACATGCAAAACTGCCAAACTATATTACAAAGTTGATTTGATGTCAAAGCCAGGGTCATAGACCATAGACGATAGAAGTAATAAGTACTACGTACAACGTAGTACTTACTACCTCCATGCCATAGGCATTAGACAGTCATTTCCTCGGTCACTATAAAAAACGAGGCGCAACGCTTTGTCTTGGTGTCAACAACGTAAGGGTGGATACTCGTCGTCTGGCGATAGAACGGAGATGGAGGAATTAAGTCATGCTATTCGCACTTACACTTTCCAAAATGCATCCTACAGAACAGCGACAGGCTGGCTACTCTTCGCCTGTGCTCCAGGCTTTGGAAACCGTTTTGAAACAAATCTGAGTTGCCAATTATCTTCTTCGCACGCCTCTCCACCGAATCCAAAGTTGCCAGGTGGCATTTTGCAGCACCTACCCAAATGTGCCTATAGAACTCCACACACGAGCGGTACTTTGCTTTGTTCTTTTTTTTTTTAATCTGATGTTTTTTCATAACTTCACTATATACAAATGAACACAACATATTATGGAAAAGCAAAAATAACACTGTCATCTTCTCAGAACATGCATTCCATTAATTTGTATTCAGGCTATAACCGCCTAGACTAAAAGAAGTTAAGAATTCGCCTCAAGTCGCGACCGCCTCGCTGATTCCTCTAAGGTAATTCACCTTTGTGGCCTTATTGCCTCTCTGGTAAATTAGATAAAGCCACGTGTTTCTTTTGAGGCTTTTTTTTTGTACTGTTTGGGGTAAATACTTTCTTTTGATGAATAATTTTACAAAATTATTTCTCAACTGAGACACAGTTCAGATAATTAGTGAAGATAGCTGTCTTATATCTATACTATTATATGAAGCTGAAGAGTTTGTTTGTTTGTTTCTTTTTGCGTTGGATAGCGCATTAATCCAGGAAGGCATTAGGCTATATAACATGACGCGGCGACTAATAGGAGCGGAGCATAACTAACACTACGCGAAAGAAGTCGCTGGCGCCGCTAGTAATCTATAATCTATATCCTCGGTGGTAGGCCATAACATCGGCCGCCGGCAGAAGTTACCACCCACCAGACAAAGCCTTGCCGCCAAGCGATTTGTCGTGTTCCGGCATGATGTCTGGTGAAGCCGTACAGAGGACGGGTCTGAGCAGTTGTGTTGCGATGTGTGCCGGGTACGATGTGCCTAATGTTGTTGTGTTGGGAATTTGGTCGTGGAGGGTCTTCAGATCAATCTCCCTTTGACGCAGCATCGTTGGTCGTGTTGTTGGGTTTAACATTGCATCACCTCGCTCAACTGCCGCCTCCTTCCTATTCGCTCAGTTTTTCTGAGTGAATAGGCTCTTAATAAACTAGCGCGCTTTATCATCAACGATCGCATCACTGCTTACCATCAGGCGGGATTGCGGTCAAGCGCTAGTTTATAATTAATAAAAAAAAAAGCCGAAGAGTTTGTTTGTTTGTTTGAACGCGCTAATCTCAGGAAGTACTGGTCCGATTTAAAAAATTCTTTTTGCGTTGGATAGCCCCTTAATTCAGGAAGGCTTTAGGCTATATAACACCACGCAGCGACCAATAGGAGTGAAGCATATCGAAACCTACGCGGGTGAAATTGCGCTGCGCAGCTAATATTAACATATACGCGGAAAACTTCTGCTTAACCAAAAATTATCCTGCACATTAAAAGAAGGTAAGTTTTGAATTTAATTGTTGTAGTTATATGCTGAGATGTAAGCCATTTATTTCTTTCTGATTCATTTATTCTTTTTGCTATATAATGTTTTTTTAATTATTTATATTTGTCTTGTTTTTGGATTATTTTTTTTTTTACTTTCATAATTAATAGTTTTTCTTTCTTTCTTATACCACAAAGTTCCTTTAAAGATTAATCAAAATATGTGTGATAATAATTCATTCAATACCCACCAGTGATCCAACAATCTAGGTCAATCTTTTCTCCTGATCTTTTGACCCGGGAATCGAACGAGATGTGCAGTACGATTAGCGACTCTTTCATAACTGGATTTCTTAAGTTCAAGAAACGAACGAACTGCTTTTTAAAAGCAAAAAGTAAATATAAAGCAATAATATTGAAGTGGAAATATTGTATTAGGAGTTCGAAGCTAAATTGGATTTAGGAGAAAAACTTTAAATTAAAAATTGAATTCTGCACGAATTGACTTATATTTTTGTGAACACAATGCTAAAATATTCTTATCAATTTTAGATAAAAAAGGATCCGCGTTACGTATATTTAGTTCCTAATGTTACGAATTGCTTACGGAAAATTTACATATTTCAGGAGAGACTCGATCGAAAACCAACCAAGGAGAAAAGCTGTACTTATATCAATAACTCGGCGGAAATAAAATGATTACTCTTAAAAATATTTTTTTTCTAATATTCAACCATCATTCATAATTACCTTTAAAAGTGGAGTCCAATTTACTCGGACTTCATTTTTAAGATTCACCCAACAATTGCATTTGGCATCTTAAAACACTTATCGATTGCTCCTTTAACCTGCATTGTAATAAATTTCCTTCCGGAAATAGGAATTTCCAGAAGAAAATTTGTTACATTTTTGTTATATAATTTAAACCAACTAAGCATATTTTCAAACAAAACGAGTCTTAGGTTCTCTAAGACTCGTTTTGTATTCGATTGAAAAGGAAAATTTAATGTGAATAGAGAAAACTTGTGATCCATTCATCATCTTGCAAAATGGTATTTTAATTATACTTTTAGAATAGGGATGAGTGAGGCTGGTCTTATTTTTCTGTAAGCAATTACAATTCGATAAAAGTCGATAATCGTGTAAATAACAGGATATATTTGTATAGCGTGAGTTGTGATAACCCTAAATTGGTTTGTTTACCTCTATTCTTTATGGAGCTTGGCGTTGGTACAGTTTGATACGTATCTCGAGTTTGACGTCTCGTTTTAATAAATGCAAGCGGTTCTGCGAGTTTGAACGAGATCCTCGCTTCAATGTCTCAGTCGGGTAAAGTGTTGGGTGTTTCCATCAGGTTTTTCTGCATAGCAGGCCGCAGCCTACATTTGTACCTAAGTGATGGCAATGGACTTGCCGTCTAAATTACGAGATTTAAACATAACTGTGATATCGACATACAATACCATTGATTCTACAATACCGACCGATGCTATGTATGAACCTACCTAATAATCTTGTTAGACGAAGGAGACTAGTCTGCACGACACAGGGAATCCTAGTGCGGTGTAATGTTTTTCTGAACAATAAAGTTTTATTATTTTATTATATAAAAGATTTTTTACATTGACATATCTGCCAATACCTTAAGGAATTATACTCATAATGTTATACGAACTTATCTCTTAGTTACAGTGCCCTTTATAAATATAAGCATCAGCACAATATGCCCAACGTGTATATAATGCCCAACGATCCATTTTAAAGGGATTTGGTTAAGCACCAGTTGAATTATATGCGCATGAGACATTTCAACCTGGGCTCGAGGCGGCACGTGCGGAAAATCATCGGAAGCCGTGACTTACAAGGATGACTGTTAAGTCAAGCAGAGATTATCCCTTAATACCATAAGCTTGATAAAATTGTTTTGAATCTGGAGTTAAGACAGTTAAATGTTACTGTTTCGTTTGTTATATATAGAGTTCAATATTCCTATTAATCTGAATTCAAATTTTAGCAATAGATGTAGTTAATTATGTTATATATATTATTTTAGATTTTATTTTAATATAGTATTTTCTATGCTTATATAATATAATATCTAATTAGAAGGTTAGGGTTCTATTTGCAGCTTCATTTTAGCCACAAATAATGTCTTTTGACATTACTTGTGAAAAATATAGGAATGAATTCGATGTACACACATCAATAATGCCTACGGGTATTTCATTTTTACCATATTTTGCAAAATTATGTAAATATTTTGTTAAAACAATTATATATAAATAAGTTTATTTCAGGCATGACTACGATATCATCAGCAAACCGATGGTGTGTAATGTACTCGCCATTGATGTTGATGCCAGATGGGGCCGACGGGTTCTCGAGTGGCGACCACGCACCGGAAGACGCAGCGTGAGTAGGCCCTCGACAAGGTGGACCGACGATCTGGTGAAGGTCGCAGGAAACAGCTGGATGCGGGAGGCGCAGGACCGGTCGTCGTGGAGAACCTTGAGGGAGGCCTATGTCCAGCAGTGGACGTCTATCGGCTGAAAATAATGATGATGATGATGACGATGAATTTTATTTTCTGGTTTATGCTTACAATATGTAAAAAAAAAGTTGCAGTAAATATTTAGATTTACTTTTTTGGGTGCAATTTGTACTTTGTAGGTATACAATGAATTTTATATAAGAAATTATTAAAATTAAATTAATAAATAACAAAATGGCATTTAGTTAATTAGATTAATTAGAGTTCGGCTATAGTTATTATATATAAATTATCCAAATCGAACTGCGGTATTAAGTACTAAGTTATTTTCCAGTGCAGGAAAAGTTGTTCTTCTGTCGTCAGAGTTGCAGAAAAATTAACCAAAGCTCTTTGTTGTAACATGTCCCATACGTGTTCAATGGGATTCATGTGGGGGAACTGAGTAGGCCAGTCCAACCCTGACTTTATGTGCCCTAAGCACATGTTTACATCAGCTCAGCCGTATGGGAACGGGCATTATCGTGCATGAGCTGGAACCCCTGACCCATTTGTACCCTGTGTAGGATAGTCACAGGTTCTACTACCTCATTGTGGTATTTATAAATGCATTCATGCTCTTATCCAATTGAGATCGGTTCACGCACCCATACGAATACCAGCCCATACTATAACAGTCCCGCCTTAATATTAATGAACTTCTTCTGGAGATGGCTTCGTCTCTCAAAAACTCGTCAAAACCTCAACCTTTGTGGATCTGGATTAAATCCAAACCGAGACTCATCAGAAAAAAAAACAATGGACCAGTGCTCATCAGTCTATGTGAAATGTTCTCGAGCTCTTCGGCGCAAAGCTGGAACCTGAAGTGGTCTGCAAGAAAACCAGTTTCTTACAGTTTGGTCAATAACCAACCACTGGTGGTCAGATTATAGCCTTTGAAAAACTTGCATAACCGTAATATTGGGTTATCTCCTAGGGATATTTTAAACAAAACGGTCCTGTCTAGGAGTGGTGTTGCGATTTCTGCCTGAATGTCATTCAGTATCATCGCCTGTAGTACGATAACGTGACCATAATCTGAAGATTAAATTTTACCTGATTTGCAGAGTTTAAGTTTAACTCTAAATATTTTTTAACTACTCGTTGTATAGCGCCAGCTTCCAACAGCTCTAATCTGCTTTTCCCTTGTCAAATGTCGACGTGATATAACAATAAAGGTAACACATAACCATGTGTTACCTTTATTGTAAATTTAACCAAATTTGAATAAAGAAATTGTGTGATCGCTTTTAATTTTTCAAAACTCCACTGTTATATGAACTAACTTTTGGATCGCCAAATTCGATATTCTGTCGTTTTAAAATGAGTTTTTGTTTTTTTTTTTTTTAATTTTGAAGGAGGCGGCCGAGAAGAAAATATTTTATATACAAACTTTTTATACTCTAAATATTTTTTAAGTAAGTAATATTTGGAAGTTTTGGAGGTTTTGGCGGGAAAGTCAAGCTGAGTGTCACGCTCATTTTTCATTGCACTTTTAAAATTATTTAAAGTATTGTTTACTAAATAAAAGTGCGTGATTTATGTAGTAAGAAGTGCATTCAGTAAATAATTAATTAAGAACAGTGAAATATCGCATAGTGACCACATCATGACTTTATCTCAAACCTCCATCGTAAGACGGGTCACACGGCCGTCTTTTTCGACATGAACAATTCATTATGTGACATTGGCTAAATGCACAAACCGTGCGAAGCCATAAAAGAAACAAAGAAGTAGTATTTCATGTAATATCCCTAGACATTGCTGGAACAAGACTAGGTCTTAAAAATACCTACATTGGGTTTTACTTGTAAGTGTGCGCACTATTAGCGTTTTAGTACTATGGTTGGAGACTCTCTATCTGTTTGTGCTCAGGCTTAGCATAGTCCTTCCTACTGTTGGGACACGGGCTTCTTCTCGATCAGATGTAATGGGCCGGAAACCACCACGCAGATCCAATACGAGTTGATAGATGTCACATGTCTTCACCGCTTTGGAAGCAGGGGTAATAAACTATTTTAGTTTTATCACTACTATTGGCCTTTCTGGTTTCGACCCTAGGTCCCACAACTCGTAAGAAGCGACCATTACCATTGGTCCAGCAGAACTATATGAAAACAAGTGCGTGTCGAACTCACGCACAAAGGGTTCGGTACCATTGATTTATGAAATTAAACAATTTAAGTTATTTTTATGAAAGATTACGCGGTAATAAGCGGTTTACGATTTACGAGGTATTAAAAAAAAACTACTTACTAGATCTCGTTCAAAATACTTTTCGTTGGTAGTTTTTATAGTAATGCAGATCATATGTTTTTTTTTATATTTTCCATTTTCTTATTTTAAAAGTTAACTTTTTTCCACTTTGGAAGCGTCTTTCACGCAAACTATTTGGTTTAGAAAAAAAATATTTTAGAAACCTCGATATCATTTTTAAACACCTATCCATAGATACCCCACACGTATATGTTTGATGAAAAAAAATTTTTGAGTTTCAGTTCTAAGTATGGGGGGCCTCCAATAATTATTATTATTTTTTTATTTTTGCATCAGAATCTTAATGCGGTACACAGATTACATCTACCTACCAAGTTTCAACAGTATAGCTCTTATAGTTTCGGAAAAAAATGGCTGTGACATACGGACGGACAGACGGACAGACAGACATGACGAATCTATAAAGGTTCCGTTTTTTGCCATTAAGCTACGGAACCCTAAAAATGAACAAAATATTAGCACACAATTAAAAAACCTCAACGTGTTCAAAACATTTGCTTACTGTCTAGACTATGTCAGTAACCAGAGGCTTGTTACCTTGAATAAAAATTAGCATCCGCATCTGGCCGACTTAGCCAGGCTTTTGGCACGACGCCAAATGACAACAATTTGGCGCAGATATTTTTATAACTTCAATTAACGTAACATTTGAATACTTGAGACATTATCATTGACTTCTTGATTACGGTGGTCGGTTTATTTAGAGAACTTTGTACGTTAAACACCTTATTTTAGTAATCAAAAGTTTCAAAAGCGCCTTGACTTTCCCAAGGAACTCAAAATTAGGTTTGTGTTTATTGTGATCTATTTTGATAATGTAAGCGTGTCCATAGTATTTCTTTATTTTTCTTTTCTCTCCTTAAATAATTTATTATAAATACTTTCTTTGCCCGAACCAAATACCAAAAACGTACCAAAAATTTTGTAATCACTACTAAGACATATTATAAATGGATACTTTTTCCTAAGATACAGACAGATTTTTCTGCCTAGTTTAGGAATACAGTGCCCTATGGTCCCTGTTATTGTGGTACTGTTTTTACATTATAACATTCTAGTTTATAAAACAGCTCTGTATGCCATGTACAAACTTTGATGAAGTAGATGGAGAAGTACGCGGCTATAAAACATACAAGCCAACCTCTAGTTCAAAGTAACTTAATATTCATAAAATTAATCTTGAACATTAATGAACATTCAACTACGGTATGAATAATTAACCAGTTAGAGTACCAATAATCTTAATCAATGAGAATATACTGATGATACGTAATTCACCACAATCAATATCGGCTACTACAACCCTACGCGCAGTGCTACGACGTAGCAGGCTACGATTGTTGTTTTGTTTCCGGTGTACAGAAAAAAAAACACAATGGACCAGTGCTCATCAGTCTATGTGAAATGTTCTCGAGCTCACAATAGTCTACGCCCGCGATCACTTCGGCGCAAAGCTGGAACCTGAAGTGGTCTGCAAGAAAACCAGTTTCTTACAGTTTGGTCAATAACCAACCACTGGTGGTCAGATTATAGCCTTTGAAAAACTTGCATAACCGTAATATTGGGTTATCTCCTAGGGATATTTTAAAGAAAATGGTCCTGTCTAGGAGTGGTGTTGCGATTTCTGCCTGAATGTCATTCAGTATCATCGCCTGTAGTACGATAACGTGACCATAATCTGAAGATTAAATTTTACCTGATTTGCAGAGTTTAAGTTTAACTCTAAATATTTTTTAATTACTCGTTGTATAGCGCCAGCTTCCAACAGCTCTAATCTGCTTTTCCCTTGTCAAATGTCGACGTGATATAACAATAAAGGTAACACATAACCATGTGTTACCTTTATTGTAAATTTAACCAAATTTGAATAAAGAAATTGTGTGATCGCTTTTAATTTTTCAAAACTCCACTGTTATATGAACTAACTTTTGGATCGCCAAATTCGATATTCTGTCGTTTTAAAATGAGTTTTTGTTTTTTTTTTTTTAATTTTGAAGGAGGCGGTCGAGAAGAAAATATTTTATATACAAACTTTTTATACTGTAAATATTTTTTAAGTAAGTAGTATTTGGAAGTTTTGGCGGGAAAGTCAAGCTGAGTGTCACGCTCATTTTTCATTGCACTTTTAAAATTATTTATAGTATTGTTTACTAAATAAAAGTGCGTGATTTATGTAGTAAGAAGTGCATTCAGTAAATAATTAATTAAGAACAGTGAAATATCGCATAGTGACCACATCATGACTTTATCTCAAACCTCCATCGTAAGACGGGTCACGCGGCCGTCTTTTTCGACATGAACAATTCATTATGTGACATTGGCTAAATGCACAAACCGTGCGAAGCCATAAAAGAAACAAAGAAGTAGTATTTCATGTAATATCCCTAGACATTGCTGTAACAAGACTAGGTCTTAAAAATACCTACATTGGGCTTTACTTGTAAGTGTGCGCACTATTAGCGTTTTAGTACTATGGTTAGAGACTCTCTATCTGTTTGTGCTCAGGCTTAGCATAGTCCTTCCTACTGTTGGGACACGGGCTTCTTCTCGTTGAGATGTAATGGGCCGGAAACCACCACGCAGATCCAATATGAGTTGATAGATGTCACATGTCGGAATTTGTACCTTTAATTACATTTCTAGAAAATCACAGTTTCTATGAAGTTTTTCTTCACCGCTTTGGAAGCAGGGGTAATAAACTATTTTAGTTTTATCACTACTATTGGCCTTTCTGGTTTCGACCCTAGGTCCCACAACTCGTAAGAAGCGACCATTACCATTGGTCCAGCAGAACTATATGAAAACAAGTGCGTGTCGAACTCACGCACAAAGGGTTCCGTACCATTGATTTATGAAATTAAACAATTTAAGTTATTTGTATGAAAGATTACGCGGTAATAAGCGGTTTACGATTTATGAGGTATAAAAAAAACTACTTACTAGATCTCGTTCAAAACACTTTTCATTGGTTGCTTTTATAGTAATGTATATCATATGTTTTTTTTATATTTTCCATTTTCTTATTTTAGAAGTTAAAGTGAGGGGACCAACTTTTTTCCACTTTGGAAGCGTCTGTCACGCAAACTATTTGGTTTAGAAAAAAAATATTTTAGAAACCTCGATATCATTTTTAAACACCTATCCATAGATACCCCACACGTATATGTTTGATGAAAAAAAATTTTTGAGTTTCAGTTCTAAGTATGGGGGGCCTCCAATATTTATTATTATTATTTTATTTTTGCATCAAAATCTTAATGCGGTACACAGATTACATCTACCTACCAAGTTTCAACAGTATAGCTCTTATAGTTTCGAAAAAAAATGGCTGTGACATACGGACGGACAGACGGACAGACAGACATGACGAATCTATAAGGGTTCCGTTTTTTGCCATTAGGCTACGGAACCCTAAAAATGAACAAAATATTAGCACACAATTAAAAAACCTCAACGTGTTCAAAGCATTTGCTTATTGTCTAGACTATGTCAGTAACCAGAGGCTTGTTACCTTGAATAAAAAATAGCATCCGCATCTGGCCTACTTAGCCAGGCTTATGGCACGACGCCAAATGGCAACAATTTGGCGCAGATATTTTTATAACTTCAATTAACGTAACATTTGAATACTTGAGACATTATCATTGACTTCTTGATTACGGTGGTCGGTTTATTTAGAGAACTTTGTACGTTAAACACCCTATTTTAGTAATCAAAAGTTTCAAAAGCGCCTTGACTTTCCCAAGAAACTCAAAATTAGGTTTGTGTTTATATTGATCTATTTTAATAAGGTAAGCGTGTCCATAGTATATCTTTATTTTTCTATTCTCTACTTAAATATTTTTTTATAAATACTTTCTTTGTCCGAACCAAATACCAAAAACATACCAAAAATTTTGTAATCACTACTAAGACATATATTATAAAAAACTTTATCCTAAGATTTTTCAATTTTTCTGCCTAGTTTAGGAATAGGGTGTCCTACGGTCCCTGTTATTGTGGTACTGGTTTTACATTATAACATTCTAGTTTATAAAACAATTCTGTATGCCATGTACAAACTTTGATGAAGTAGATGGAGTAGTACGCGGCTATAAAACAAGCAAGCCAACCTCTAGTTCAAAGTAACTTAATATTCATAAAATTAATCTTGAACATTAATGAACATTCAACTAAGGTATGAATAATTAACCAGTTAGAGTACCAATAATCTTAATCAATGAGAATATACTGATGATAAGTAATTCACCACTATCAATATCGGCTACTACAACCCTACGCGTAGTGCTACGACGTAGCGTGCTACGACGTAGCAGGCTACGACATTCTCGTGTAGACACGTTTTCTTCTTCTTCTTCTTCAGCCTATGGGTTTCCACGATGACCGGTCTTGAGCTGCCGGCATCCATCGGCTTCCCGCGACCTTCACCAGGTCATCGGTCCACCTTGTTGGGGGCCTCCCTACGCTGCGTCTTTCAGTACGTGGCTGCCACTCCAGAACCTTACTGCCCCAGCGGCCATCGGTTCTACGAGCAATGTGCCCTGCTCACTGCCACTTAAGTTTAGCGGCTCCCAGAGCTATTACGGTGACTTTGGTTCTTCTGCGGATCTCCTCATTTCTGATTCGATCACGCAGAGAAACTCCGAGCATAGCTCTTAGTGTGACTCACACGTTTTAGTCGCTCGAAATATAAAATATTCCATGTGAGTTCTAGTACTTTATGAAAACATGCCATGATTCAAGGTAAATTTCAAATACTAATTATAATAAGTCACGGAATTTATTTTACCCAAATTATAAAATAACGAAGCGTTTCCTGATAAATTCATCCTTTTTTTTTATGCGAACACACAAAAAGTTCGGCGTTCATTAGGGATAAAATTGCTTATTTAAAAGATGCTCGGTAACAAACGTTTTTGTCGAGTTTTTATTATATATTTACAGGAATGTTTCCACGACATGAAACTGAAGGGAAGCTACGGATGGCTTTTATTAAAATTTTTGTTCTTTTATGCCACGTATAAAATGAAAACAGTTTATTAAACTAATCGCCAAATGCCGCCTATGCCAATTCCCATAATTTTCTTGTTTTTGGTTTGTACGAGGGTGGATTGAAAAGTACTCGGCCTAACCATGAAAATAAACACATACTAAATCAGTTATATCTTTATTTTTCTACTTAATCACCATCAAGTTCAATACACTTTTGCCACCTCCCCTTCCAAGCATTTAGACCGTTGAAAAAAAATGATTCTTCCTTAGAGTCAAAATATGCGTCTACAGCTGCTTTGACCTCGTCGTTTGTCGAAAATCTTTGACCTCCCAAGTGCTTTTTTAGGTTAGGGAACAAAAAGAAGTCTGATGGTGCCAGATCAGGTGAATACGGCGGATGCGGTAACAGTTCAAAGCCACAGTTGTGAATTTCAGCCATTGACTGTACTGACGTGTGAACACGGGCGTTATCTTGATGAAACAGGACTTTTCTTCCGAGCATTCCTCGACGTTTTTCTTTAATTTCCTCTCGTAAACGACGTAGTAAGGTGCAGTAGTAATCAGAGTTTATAGTCTGACCCCTTTCAAGATAATCAATCATAATCACACCTTTCGAGTCCCAGAATACTGAAGCCATCACCTTATTTGCCGACAAAATCGACTTAGCCTTTTTAGGGGGTGGTGAACCAGGTCTTCTCCACTGTTTCGATTGTTGTTTTGTTTCCGGTGTACAGTAATGAACCCATGTTTCGTCCATAGTAACAAAACGATTAAAAAAATCATCTGCAGCGACTTCAAATAACTCCAAACAGTCGCGTGAAATAGTCAATCGTGTCCTTTTTTGTTCGACTGAAAGCAGTCGCGGAACCCACCTCGCAGACACTTTGTGGAAACCCAACTCGTTGACAATGATGTTCTGAGTTCGTTCATAAGAGATGCCTATAATATCGGCTATCTCTCTAATTTTTAATCTGCGGTCTCCCATTATTAAATCAAGTACTTTTTTAATATTTTCGTCAGTAGTTGGCGTCGAAGGCCTTCCAGAGCGGGGTTCATCTTTCACACTCTCTCTCTACCACGCTTAAATTCTGCTATCCATTTTTTGACGGATGAATATGACAGAGCACAATCGCCTAATGTACTGACCATGTCATCATGGATGGCTTTTGATGATAGCCCCTTCTTATGGAGGTACTTAATGACGGCACGCTGCTCGATTTGCTCCATTCGCAGAAATTATGTCCGATTACTTTGTTAATAAATTTATAAAATCACAACTAATTATCGCACACGTTTCGAACTTCACACAATGAACTAGTCTGAATTGAACTAAATAATATGGGTAGATTTGATTTTTAGAATTGAATGGATCTGTGTTAGGCCGAGTACTTTTCAATCAAAAAAAAAAATCAAAAATCAAAGCATTTATTTCAAATAAACCAGTTACAGGCACTTTTGAATTGTCAGAAGGTCGGTCAGTCGGTAAGGTGAAGCTAGTCGCCCATTCCAAAGAGTAGGTACCTATGGAGAAGAACGGGCAAGAAACTCCATGGACACTCTTTTAAATTATCAAGCTATTGATACAAATATTTGATTACATCATTCATTTTGAAATCAATCGTGTGAGAACGATGCAGAAATATATTGTACGCTGAGAGCGTCCATTATGGAAAAAAAAAAACAACAATTCAGAATTTAAAATACGCCGTAGCAGCTAAGAGATGACCAGTCCCCTCTGACGGCGTCCGTTCACGAACATGACGTATGGATCAGCATCATTCAGCTCAACCATATTGAAGGGAACCTAATGACCCAACACACACGCCGCCACCAGCGAGACATTTGAGTGAGCATGACATACTCTCAACAGCCATAGCACTATCAAGTCAATAAACGACTAACACAACAAATAGATGCTTTACAGCAAGTAGATCGTGCTCACACGTGTTCCATGCAATTATACAATACTAGGAAATTGAATCTACACAATGCAAAGACAGTTTTGTCCAAGGTTCAGCAGCTCCAACGGTGTTCCCGAATGCTAAGTTTAGCTCCTGTGTAGCTGCACCAGTGCCGAATACCCCTGTCAGCGATGCAATTCCGTAACGTATAATGCCTGGCTACATAGTGTGTACTGGCTTTGAGTTAAAAAAAACAAACAAACAATTGCAAATTTAAACTACAAGAGGAAAAATCAAAGAACAATCAGTGTAAGCATAGAAATCGGACGCAGCTCAAGCCCAAGCCTTTTTGTCGTCAATATAATCTTTAACACTATAAAATGCTTTCTGACACAACTTACGTTTAATGAAGGATTTGAATTTATTCAGGCTCAGATCTTGAACCACCTCTGGAAGCCTATTGTAAAAAATGTATACATTGGCATCTAAAAGAGCCACCTATTTTCTTGAGCCTTGTTGTAGGTACAATAAATTTGTGCTTGTTCCTAGTATTTATATTATGGACATCACTGTATTTTTTATACAATTTTATATTTTTATGAGCATACAAAAGATTTTCATAAATATATTGAGACGGCACGGTCAGTACATTAATTTCTTTAAATTTTTCTCTGAGAGAGTGTCTTGGACTTAATTTATAAATTGCACGAACAGCTCGTTTCTGCAAAACAAATATTGTCTGAATATCAGTGGCATTTCCCCACAACAGAATGCCGTACGACATTACGCTATGGAAATAGCCAAAGTACACTAAACGGGCCGTCTCAATATCAGTCAAATTACGAATTGTTCTAACTGCGTATGCAGCAGAACTTAGTTTTTTTGTCAATCAAAATAATCCACCCTCGTATTTAGATTTTGATAATAAAAACCGGCCAAGTGCGAGGCGGACTCCTGCACGAATGTTCCGTACCATCTTTAAAAACGGCAGAAAATCACGTTTGTTGTATAAAAATAAAATAAAATAAAATAAAATAAGCCTTTATTGCTGTTTAAATTTACAACTTAATCTTATAACTATTTATTATCTTTCTTAATATCTAAATTATAATGTTTTTTTTTTTTTTTTTTTTTTTTTTTTTTTTATATATATATTTTTTATTGATCGGCAACAGCTTGTCCTTCGACAAAGGCCTCCTCTAAGGACTTCCATGTCTCTCTGTCTTTAGCCTTCCTCCTCCATACTGGACCAGCCACTCTCTTAAATTCATCTTCCCAGCGCTTCGTTTGTCGCCCTTTGCTTCTTTTACCATCCCTAGGGTACCATTCTGATATTATCTTGGTCCATTTCTCGTTTTCCTCTCTTAGCATATGCCCTGCCCATTTCCATTTCAATGTTTTATACACTTTTTTCGCTTCCTTAAATTTTGTCTTATTTTTTATTTCTTCTAATCTTATTTTATCTTTTCTTTTCACTCCTATAACACTTCTTTCTATTCCGTTTTGACATACGTTTATTTTATTTATTAATTGTTCTGTTAATGCCCATGTTTGGCAACCATATGTCAAGCATGGCAAAATACATATATTATACACTTTCCGCTTTTCTTTCATTGGCATGTCCTTGCTTTTCATTACTTCGCTAAGAGACCAAAATCTCTTCCAAGTGTTGGCTATTCTTCTGTCAATTTCCTTTGGCATGGTATCATTTACAGCTATTAGCTGCCCTAAGTATATGTATTCTTCCACGTATTCGATTTTTTCTTTGTTTACTTTTATTTCATATGTTTGTGAGGCATTAGTTAGAATTTTAGTCTTACTCGTGTTCATTGAGAGCCCTGCTATTCTACTTTGGTCTGACAGTTGTTGCAGCATTTGTTCTAACATTTTTGGGCACTCGGAAAATAGAATCAGATCGTCTGCAAAACGTAGATGGTTTAAGTTTTCACCGTTTATGTTAAGTCCATTTTTATCCCAATCTAGATTCCTGAATATCATCTCCAGAGCCGCTGAAAACAGCTTGGGTGAAATGGGGTCACCTTGGCGGACACCTCTCTCTATAGAAAACTCTTCTCCCGTGGCTTCTAGCCTGACTTGGGCTGTGCTTTTTGAGTAGATGTTCTTTAGTATTCTAATGTACTTTCCATGTATTCCCTGAGTGTGTAGAGCTTCCCAGATATAGTTGTGTTCCAATGAGTCAAAGGCTTTATTATAGTCAACAAATCCCAGATAGTAAGTCTTGTTGTATTCCTTGTATTTCTGTAGTACTTGTCTTAGTACATGTATGTGATCTATTGTTGAAAATTTGCTACGGAAGCCTGCCTGTTCTTTTGGTTGGTTTTCTTCAAGTATAGATGTCAATCGGAATAAGATTATTTTGGAAAAAACTTTATACAAGTTGGACATTAAACTAATTGGTCGATAGTTTTCTATTTCTCCTCGATCTCCTTTCTTATGTAACAATACTATTGTTGATTTTGTCCAGTCTGCAGGTATATTTTCGGTTTCTATAATTTCGTTAAATATTTCTGTTAAAATTGGAGCAATCGCGGTTATAGTAGACTTTAATAATTCATTTGTAATTTGGTCAGTTCCAGGACTCTTATCCGGCTTTTGTGTTTTTATTGCTCTTATGGTTTCCTCAATTAATATTTTTGGTACTGGTTCAGAGTCTGCTATATTTCTATATCTCGGCACTTCCTTTGGGTTTTTACTTTGGTACAGGTTTCGATAGTAATCGGTAGCTATTTTGAGTATTTCCGGTCTTTTATTTGTATAGTTTCCATCTTTAGTCTTCGTGTTTAGCATCCAATCTTTTTTAATGGTTAGTTCCTTGATGGCCTTTTTTATTCCGCCAGTTCTCTCGATATGTTTTTTCAATGTGTTTTGTCTTTTTAGTTTCCTATCTTTTCTAATGTTTTCGTTTATTTTTTTACTAATATCTGATATTTTTTGACGGTTAATTTTCTTTTCTTTGCTCTGTGATAGTTCTTTCCTTTCTTGCAGCAGCTGTTGTGTTTCGCTTGAAATTATCATTTTGCTATCTGTATTTACTTTCTTTGTTTCTGTTTTTAATAAATTTATAAATTTTGCATATTTTGTTTGAATTGATAAAGATTTTAAATGTTCTGTTTCTATTGAAACTTGTAGGTTGGTCGTAAGTTGTTTGCTATCCCCGGTGCATATAATGGCTGAGCTATCAGTTTGAAATCTTCTCTTTTTCTTTATGGGTGCGCCTGTTAATTTGGCACGAACCATTCTGTGGTCTGAATGAAAGTTTAGATTCTGGATAACTGATACATCCTGGATTACTTTATAGTTATTAGACATGATAAAATCAATTTCATTTTTATAGAGTCCGTTTGGGGAAATCCATGTCCACTTCTTCGTTTTCTTTTTCTTGTAGAAACTGTTGAGGATCCTTAGTTTATTTTCTAGAGCAAAGGTTACTAACCTGGCTCCATTTTTGCTTCTTTTACCATGTCCATATTCTCCCACAGTGTATTCTTCTCCATTATTTTTCCTCAATCCTATTTGTCCATTAAAATCGCCCATCACAATAATGTTTTTGTAACAGTTCTGAATATTCATTTGTAGATCGTCGTAGAATTTTTCAATTTTCGTTATGTCTTCACGTTTCTCCGACTCTGTTGGTGAATATGCTTGAATGATAGACCACTTTTCGGCATTTTTTAGGGGTAGCGTAATGTTAAGAACAGTTATTCTTTCGGAAATTCCTTTGATTTCTTCTATACTGTTTGCAAGTTTCTTTTTGATTAAAAATCCCACTCCATACGATCCTGGTGTCTCACCTTTGTATTGTAGAATGTAGTTTCCGTAATCTTCTATCCCTTCCCCATATCTTCTCATTTCGCTGATTCCTATTATATCCCATTTCATTTCGGCTATGGCTAATTCCAGTTCAAGAAGCTTCTCGGTAGTTCGTAATGATCTTGTATTAAAAGTAGCTATGTGTATGTCCAAGGTATGTTTGGTTGTCTTTAGAGGGTGTTGGTCATTTTCCCCCACGAGGACCAGTCGGCTTGGGGGAGGTTGTTTTGTTCCTGTTATTCCATTTTTTTCCTTTTTATTTGTTTGTTGTTTCCGATCTCCGGTATCTAGTTGCTATTGTTTATTTTTAGTTGCAATGTCTGAGAGAGAATTAGATCTACCCCCGTTTGTTGTATAGGGCCCCTTAAATATACAATTTTTTTTTATTTTTAGTATATGTTGTTATAGCGAGAACAGAAATACATAATGTCTGAAAATTTGAACTGTATACCTATTACGGTTCATGAGATACAGCCTGGTGACAGACGGACAGACGGACAGCGAAGTCTCATGAATAGGGTTCCGTTTTACCTTTTAGGTACGGAACCCTAAAAATATAATTCACTCTTTTCTTCTCTAAGAGTAATTTTTTGTTTTTAATATCTCAATCTGTTTTCGAATAATATTATTGAATTAAGGTTTAATTTATCATCTCTGTTGTAATAATTTAATTGAGCCCTTCTTTACCGATTGGCACAACACTGTGCGATGTAAGACGCATCACTATTACACACGTTATTTTTTTGCACTCTTTGGTACCGATAATAAAAAATCTCTCATTGCTAAAATTCATCTTTTAATTAAATAAAACAACAGGTTATGGGCCCAGACCCACGTTATTACTGCGAAACAAAAAGTCTTAGTGAAATTAGTAAAAGTAACAGTCAAAACTACATTCAGTACAAGATTAAGTCAGTGATAATAAAATATAACCTAAAAGTAGCAACGTGTTCGTCGTCCAAAAGCGTCTTCATCAGTAAAAAATGTCTTCAAACACGATGACTCTGATAGAAAAACTGACCGGAAGAGAAAATTATCCCACCTGGAAGTTCTCAGTACTAACTTACCTTGAACACGAGGAATTGTGGGACTGCGTCGAAGCTTCTGATGGCATTGATTTTAAAAAGGACACTAAAGCTAAGTCAAAGATAATCTTATTAGTTGATCCTATCAATTATATACATATACAACAAGCAAAGACGGCAAAAGAAGTATGGGATAATTTGGCGAATGCTTTTGACGACAAAGGGCTGACCCGACGAATCGGATTGCTGAGAGATCTGATCACTACTACCCTAGAGGGATGCCAAAACATTGAGGACTATGTAAACAGAATCATGACAACTGCCCACAAACTAAGAAACATAGATTTTGTTGTAAATGACGAATGGTTAGGTACCTTACTACTGGCGGGATTGCCAGATGTTTACCAACCAATGATTATGACTTTAGAAAGTTCGGGCTTGGCAATAACAGCAGGTTTAGTAAAGACTAAGCTACTTCAAGACATAAGAAAATCGGAGAATACTGCGCTGTATGTTAACAGAAGTCAATTTAAATCGCAAAGTGCCAAACAAACTTCAGATAAGACGTATAAAGCTAGTAAAGGTCCTAGGTGTTTTATATGCAATAAGTATGGGCATGTAAGCAAATATTGCAGAAACAAGAAAAAGGAACAAAAGTCAAATGAGAGCTCTGGCTGTGTAGCAGTATTTTCTGCATCAACGAGTAATGGCAATGGCTGGTATGTAGACTCAGGGGCATTAAGGCATCTTACAATGAACCGTGACTGGCTCTATGATGAAACACCACCTCTGGTTGACTCTGTTAAAGTGGCTGATGACAAGAAACTTACTGTAAAAGCATGTGGTAAGGTAAAACTACATGTTGTTGATAGAAATGGCAAGTCTGAAGTTATTGAAGTACACAATGTTCTATATGTTCCTGAATTGGCCACAAACTTACTTTCAGTAAGTCAGATAATAAAGAATGGCTGTCACGTGCAATTTGATAAAAAAGGATGCAGAATATTTAATAAAATGAATAAACAAGTGGCACAAGCAAATCTGATAAATAATATGTACCGGCTCAATACAAATAGTATTTCAGCATACATATCTACAGTTAAAAGTGATGATGCTTATCTGTGGCATCAAAGAATGGCACATTTGAATTTTGAAGACCTAAATAAACTATCTGAAAGTACAGGGGTAAAAATTGAAAATAAAGACAAAGTTGTATGCATTTCATGCTTGGAGGGAAAGCAGTCAAGAAATCCATTTCCTTCTGAAGGTTCCAGAGCAAAAGGATTGCTAGAACTTATACACTCAGACGTCTGCGGCCCCATGGAAGTCCAATCACTGGGAGGAGCAAATTACTTTGTTACCTTCATAGATGACTGTTCCAGGAAAGTATATGTTTATTTAATAAAGAATAAGTCAGATGTCTTTGATAAATTCAGAGAATACAAAGCCTTAGTTGAAAATCAACATAATTTATCAATAAAGACACTTCGTACTGACAATGGCAGAGAATATTTGAGTAATGAGTTTAAATCTTTTTTAATTAAAAATGGAATTTCTCATCAGACATCTACACCTTACACACCCCAGCAAAATGGACTAGCAGAAAGAATGAATCATACCTTATTAGAACGTGCCAGATGTATGTTATTAAATGCTAAATTACAGAAGCAGTACTGGGCAGAGGCAGTATCCACAGCAGCATATATAACAAACCGCTGTCCTACTAGAGCCCTGGCGTTTCAATCACCTGAAGAAATCTGGACAGGTAAAAAGCTTAATATTACTCACTTAAAAATCTTTGGATGTGAAGCAATGGTACATAAACCTAAAGAAAAGGTCAAGAAATTGACTCAAAGGCTACTAAAATGATATTCATTGGATACAGTGAACAGACTAAAGGTTATAAGCTCTTTGATCCCAAAACACGAAAGGTGTTTATTAGCAGAGATGTCATATTCCTTGAAAATTCGGTGATGAGAAATTATGCTAATCTCCCTTTGTCAGAATTTAACTCAAAGTCTGATATAAGCCAAGCTGAACCTCAAAATAAAGAATTATCAGAACAAAGTATGACAAGTGATGACTCATATCACTCTGATGAGGGATCTTTGTATGAACCTGAGAAAGCAATAGATTTGAAAGATATTCATTCAAATGTGACTACCAGGTCAAGGCATAGAAAAATGATAGAAGATAATACCTATTTATGTTCAGATGACATCTCAGACCTGCAGGATATTCCTCAGATATACATTGAAGCAATATCGACAGACAATGAAAGTTCAGAAAAGTGGAAGCAATCAATTGATGAAGAATTGTTGGCACACAGAGAAAACAGGACTTGGAAGTTGGTAGATAAACCACTAGGAACAAGGATAATTGGCTGTAAATGGGTTTTCCGCATTAAAAACCTGCCATCTGATCCACTATACAAGTCAAGATTGTGTGCTAAAGGTTGTGCTCAGAAAAAAGGTCTAGACTACACAGAAACCTTTTCACCCACAGTTAGGTATGATTCTATCAGGGTTTTACTTTCAGAAGCTGCTCAACATAATTTAGAGATGGTTCAATTTGATGTTAAGACTGCATTTTTATATGGAGACATACAAGAGGACATATATATGACACCACCAGAAGGTTTAAAGGCATCACCTAATCAGGTATGTAAACTCAATCGTTCACTTTATGGACTTAAACAGGCACCTCGCTGCTGGAACAATAAGTTTGACAGTCTACTAAAGAAATTTGGATTTGAAAGCAGTCATTCAGATAAATGTGTTTATGTTGGTAATGTAAACAATGACATAGTATATCTGCTACTGTATGTCGACGATGGGCTCCTATTGTCAAGATCAAAAGAATCTCTGGACATTATCATTCATGAGCTGAGTAAAAGTTTTAATATTAGGAAATGTGAGCCAAATAGTTTTGTTGGACTGCAGATAGAGCAATCTAAAGGATGCATATTTATTCACCAAGCTAATTATATTGAACGATTATTATATAAATTTAATTTGCAAAATGCTAATTGCAACGCCATTCCAGTGGATCCTCACACAGTGCTTGAAAAGAGCTCGGCTGTTCCAGACAAGAATATACAGTACAGAGAAGCTGTTGGCTCCTTGATTCACCTTGCTATAGTAAGCAGACCAGACATAATGTATGGCGTCAATCTGGTGAGTAGATATCTCAATTGTTATGACCACACGCACTGGAATGTTGTGAAGAAAATTATGAAATATTTAAAGGAGACACAAAACTTTGGTCTGTGTGACTGTGTTTTTGAAAAATGGAGCTGCTGTAACTTGGGCAACTTAACGTCAACAGAGTGTTGCTCTATCCACAACGGAGGCTGAATTCATGGCAGCCTGTGCAGCAACAAAAGATGCTTTGTGGTTGAAAAGACTCTTAACTGATATTAGTTCATTTCATCAAGATACAGTGACTCTACATATAGACAATCAAAGTGCAATTTGTTTAATTAAAAATGTAAACTTTCACAAAAGGTGCAAACATATAGATGTTAAATATAATTTTATTAAAGAAAAATATGCAGATAAACAAATTGATTTGAAATATGTATGTTCCAAGGAGCAATATGCGGATATCTTTACAAAGGCTTTACCTAAAGATCAATTCCAGTATTTAAGAAAGAAAATAGGATTGTTAAAACTTGATTAAATTGTTTTCTTAAATAACACTTCATTCTTGTTACTAAAGTTACTATTTGGTAAAAGTTAATAACTCGCTTTGATTTAATGTAGCAGAGTTTAAGTTTGTTTTTATATACATAAGTTGCTCTAAGGACATGTGTCATGTAATTAAAGATAATAGTGTGCTCAATATTGAATTATTATAGGTCTTTATTTAAAGGAAGGGCTGTAATTAGGTGAAAATGTTGTAATAATTTAATTGAGCCCTTCTTTACCGATTGGCACAACACTGTGCGATGTAAGACGCATCATTATTACACACGTTATTTTTTTGCACTCTTTGGTACCGATAATAAAAAATCTCTCATTGCTAAAATTCATCTTTTAATTAAATAAAACAACAATCTCTTTATCCTGTACCTATTGAACATATCACGTCAAGGTCAGCCCTCACTGAAAACCAGTGCTTGACCTCTATCTTGCATGGGACTGTAGCATTATGCTAAGCGATATCTGTTTTAGGTATACAAGTCGCATATTTTCGCCAACTAGAAAACCTAACAAGTGTGGTGATTACACTAAATCCTTCTCTGTATGAGAGAAGACCTGAGCCCAGCAGTGGGACGTAAAAAAAAGGTTGTTGATGATGATGAGATAATCTACTGCGCTTTACCATTAACGATTACGTTACTCCATACCTACCGTCAGAAAGGATTGCGGTCAAGCACTAGTTTACGACATGAAAAAAAAATTGTTATTACATGTTTTCTTTTTTTTTTGTTTTTATGTTACACTTCTTTATTATTAATGTTTTTGTAAAAATAATATATTTTATTCTCTCACTTAAAAACTCTCTTATCTATTCATAGTTTTGTGACCACTTACTAAATCCTTAGTTAAGCAACAATGATTAAAAATCATTTTGTCTTTGTCAAAAATAGTCGGCCATTTATCAAAGAAGTACTTTAGCTCTGTCGACAAACTATAAACTACCTTAGTAAAGATAAACCTTCTACATGCTCTTACTAACGAAGAGTCTATTAAAGGAAATAGGGCCATTACTCCACTTTATAGCATAGTACTCTACAACTTATGCAAACACAGTGGAAACTTTGAAACAGGACGTGTTATCGTTTACCTTGTTTTAACGTAAAATACACAAGGTGATATTAATTGGTTTAAGTTTGGTGTGTATTCCACCTTTTACTACATAGATTGGGCTTATTTTCAAGAAAATACATGATTTCTCTTAAAGGCATTTTAGAATTTAATTGGAATAAAAAGTTGGCCAACCAGCCATTTGTAAACTTAGAACAAAAATATATATACATATATTTATAAATATCGGAGCGTCAGTATCAATGTCCGTAAATTACTCTACTATTTTTTGAAGTCTAAATTATGAAGAAAAAAAGAAGGTTAAATTATGATTTTATTATTAAGAGCGGGTAACACCATGGAGCGAATGGTAACACCGAATGGAGTTGCGTTGGTCATAGCGATCGACCGTTAGGGCGGGCAGTCGTTGCTCAAGATTCGATCGAGCGTGTGTTGGTCATTCCCAAATCCAGTGGCTCTTATCTGTTTTAATCTGAGATTATCATTGTAATCCCTTAAGTAATCTAAGTGTCTGTACAGTGAAAATAATACGAATCGAACATCACACTATAGTTATTGTTCAACGTTTTCTCGAAATCTAGAAGACAACTCAACTATCCGGAACCTTTGGCCCCGCCATTGTATTGATGTCGCTATGGCACAGGTACAAAATATCGTGAAAAAAAATCATATAAATATTTTGTTGATTGCTGTTTTTTGGTATAAATTTTTATTTATTAAATAGATAATTAGGCGTTGTATTCTACGCAACATAACAAGTACAACATTTAGACGAAATAATTTTATATTACATTATGCCCTAAAGTAAGTTGGTATACTTATCAATTGAAAGCAACAAAAGCTTCTTCAAGTATTCTTTAGTTTCAAAACAATATTTCGTTACAAAATTAATATATTTTGGACGCATTTCTGAAAACTGAAAATGTTTCGCATGAAATTTGTAAATTCATTCTATGTATTGAATTACAAGGCTTGTATTATAGCAAATAAAATAAATGGAAATAGAAGAATATTTTGACATGAGTATATTTACTTATATCAAAATAGTCTTCTATTACGTATTTGAAAGGCAGCAGTAACGCTATAATTTCGTATATCCTTTGGGAGATAAGTTGTATGGATATAAATATAAATTAAACTTCGTGATGCTTGGTATGTCAGCCTAAAATAAATTTTAAAAAGTACTGGGCAAGGGCTCTTTGCAAAACTGGCGTTGTAAAAAAAAAAAATTTCTTTCATACATACCTGAACGTTTTTATTTATGATAAGAGATAAGATATACAATATGTAAAGAAAACACTGTTTGATCCGTGAAGGTATTGTTAGGTATCGTTAACTGATTCTAATAATGCCTTCAAAGCCGGGGTAAACTTAAAAAAAAATCCCCCTAAAAAATAAATATTATTTTGAAAAAGCGAGATAACTTAATGCATGCGCGGTAGGCAACACGTTAGAAATACTTGCGCGGGTGACGGGGGTCAGGGCAGACGGCACGTGGTCGCATCGCTATTCGCTCCGCCACAAATGGTGTTGTCACTTTTTGAAATTAATTCGCGGAAAAAAAGATTATTTGAAAATTCATTATTATTGTCACTATGAAGATTATGCAAAATTTCATATTTTATTAAGTCATAAGTATACCTAACCTTTATTATCCTTTTGGGTCGGACGGGGTTTTCTTTACACATTGCATATACAACTTCCCCGAAATTTGGTAATTTTTAAAAAAGTGACAACACCGGTATTATTATGAGCGAATAGCGATGCGACCACGTGCCGTGTGCCCTGCCGCCCGCCGCCCGCGGAAGGGTGCTTAACGCACATTCATTAAGTTACCTCTTTTTGCGAAATAATATTTATTTTTTTAGGGACATCAGTTATCGATATCTAACAACACCTTCACGGGTCGGACAGGTTTTTCTTAACATACTGTATATGAGAGCTATGATAAGAGAGCCTGCTGTAGTGGCCAAGTGGTAATAGTCGCGACTTACTATTTATAAGGTCGTTCCACTTTCGGTTCGAACCCAGAGGCGCTTTATCCAGTGTAAATCATTTCATCACTACTACTTACAAAACGGTGAAGGAAAACATCGCATGTTCTGAAATCAGTCATTCGACGAAGAAATGTAAAATCTGCCAATCCTCACAGGGCCTACATGATGGATTACAGCCAAGAGGAGACCTGTGTCCCAGCGATGTGAATAATATACAAACAAATTGACGGTTAAAGACTTAAATGAAGCAGAAAATGAATAATAAGGAAAATAATACATACCGCGGCCTGGGTCTGTATGCTGCGGCAATTTCATCGTATTTGTGGAATGACAAACATTAATTACATCGGTCTTGAAATAACGCACATATCTTAGGGTCGATGTGTGAATAGTCTGGATGTGGAAGGAGCAGAGCAGAGTGTTGTGATTACGTTCGCATAAAATTTCTTGTTTTAACATCAAGTATATTCTATGACATGTGACATCCATTAACCCGTATTGAGCCTGTGTGATGGATTACGGTCCACTTACTCTCACAAATAGGAGGATTGTGTCTCAAAAGTGGGAACATAAAAGTCTCGTTATGCTTACATTATAACTTAAGACACGTCATGTTCCGGCATGATGTCTGGTGAAGCCGTATGGAGGACGGGTCTGAGCAGTTGTGTTGCAATATGTGCCGGGTACGATGCGCCAAATGTTGTTGTGTCGGGAGTTTGGTCGTGGAGGGTCTCCAGATCAATCTCCCTCTGGCGCAGCATCGTTGGTCGTGTTGTTGGGTTTAGTATTGCATCACCTCGCTCAACTACCGTCTTCCTTCCTATTCACTCAGTTGTTTTGAGTGAACAGGCTCTTAATAAACTAGCGTGCTTTAACATCAACGATTGCTTCACTAGTTTATAGTCATTTAAAAAAAAAACACTCGACCATACTAAATACATACAATGATTATACATACAAACTTAAAAAGAAATCCATATTTGTCTACTCATTATTTAAGAGAAAAAAAAACTGACTAGGTACCTCACAGGTGTTGCCTCTTTTACTTCTTGTCTCTGGCATGACACTTTTAAATTCTGTTGGCCCTAAACTTCGCCACTTCCCGGCGTTATTAATGGCAGCGCAGAGGTGACTTGGATGCATATTTTGGAGGCACAGACAATAGAATACGAGGTGAACCATAATTTGAGACACGGCTTCAAAATTCCACTTTAGTGAAACGTCAACAGGAGATGTATTCTAACGTTTCAATAAAGTGGAATTTTGCAAAAGTGGGACTCCATTTTATTTAATTGATCAAACGCATTGCGCGGTTATTTAAATAACTGAATTATTTCCATATCAAATGGTAAAACAAAAAAATAAATGTAAAATCATGTCAAGAATATTTCCAGTCCACAGTTCACTGAAAATTTTCTTTTGTCTGTTTATTACCTACAAATACTTCTGAATATAACAATTTTTACAGAAAACAAATCATTTGAAATGGTATAATCAACCTTTTTATTACCGTACCTAGCGATTATTATTCCCGACAGGTCTTCTTCGTAAAATTAACCAAAAAAATATTCTTTCCTCTGATCATTATTACACTTATCTATCCAACCTTTCTTTGAGGCAATAAAGTAATTCAAATGAATACAATAAAGAACTTTTACGAGAAAACAGCTTTTATCCCTAGGGTATAAAGGCCAAGGTCGCATGCTAACAATGTTATGAATTTCAAAAGTAAATTGTATATTCTGTTGATTGCCTCGAAACAGATATCGTTATTATCAAGATCGTCTGAATGTTTCACCTTATTTGAAGAAATTGAACAAGGAATTTCTAATTTGAACAAACAAAAGGTTTAAAAATTCTTAAAGGTCTTCTATTAAGTTAGCGTAGGTACCTACTCGAAGCATTCACTCTAGGGTTGTTTGAGAAGTAAAATTGGATATAGTATTTTTTTATAATAATGTCAAAAATAAAACTATTACTTAGGGGCGGGTGAAAATCGAATCCGCAGAAGAACCAAAGTCACTGACATAGCTCTTCGAGTCGCTAAAATTAAGGAACAGCCACTTAATTTTAGCGACTCGAAGAGCTACATATGTCGGTGACTTTGGCTCTTCTGTGGGGCACATTGCTCGTAGAACCGAGGGCCGATGAGGCAGTAAGGTTCTGGAGTGGCGACCACGTACCAGAAGACGCAGCGTAGGGAGGCTCCCAACAATGTGGACCGATGACCTGGTGAAGGTCGCGGGAAGCCGATGGATGTGGGCAGCACAAGACCGGTCAACGTGGAAAGCTTTGGGGGAGGCCTTTGTCCAGCAGTGGACATCTATAGGTTGAAGAAGAAGAATAAGAAGAAAATCAAATCTGCTTTAAATTGTATTCTAGCGCGCTGCGCCCTGTAGTTTCACCCGCGTAACGTTCAATTTTTTTTTTTATTTGGATTAATATACGTTCAGGTTAATATAATAAACGATATACTTATCAAGTTCGAAATAATTCTACCAGAAAGTCTTTATAAAGTTCTACTTTTGTGATTTCTTTCGCATTCATTTTTCATTTGATTATTTATCTAATATATAAAATTCTCGTGTCACGGTGTTCGGCTTTAAACTCCTCCGAAACGGCTCGACCGATTTTGATGAAATTTTTTGTGCTTAACCGGTATCTATGAGAATCGGCCAACATCTATTTTTCATCCCCCTAAATGTTAGGGGTAGTCCACCCCTAAATTATTTTTTTAATTTTTTAGACAAAATTTTTAATTTCTATTTTTTTATGATACAACATACAAAAGTACATACAATCCCCAATTTTCACCCTTCTACGATCAACCCTTATTTTTTAATAGCCATTTTAGTAATTTAATATATTATTTATATGGCAAAACAACGTTTGCCGGTCAGCTAGTAAACGATATACTTATCAAGTTCGAAATAATTCTACCAGAAAGTCTTTATAAAGTTCTACTTTTGTGATTTCTTTCGCATTCATTTTTCATTTGATTATTTATATTTTATAGATATTTCTGACAACAATATCAAAAAATTATTTTAATAAACACCTATTCCTTTTTTAAATACCTATTCACAAGTTAGCGTGGAAATGAAAAAAAAAATCACTTCCCATTTTACGTGTACCCCCCTATTAAAACATTTTATTCCACTTTTTATTTTTGCACTTTGTCGGCTGATTGATATACACATTGCTACCAAATTTCAGCTCTCTAGCGCTAACACGGCATATCTCATCATAGCATAGATGTTAGACAGTCGTTAAAGGCAGTCAAAATCGTCAAACTCTTTCAAGCAACTCGACAAAGGTTCTTTATCAGTGAGCGGAAAGTTGTGGATATCACAGAATAAGCAGAAGAAATAATTCTTTCCGAGTTTTATTAACTGTAGTAATTATGTTACATATATGTAATTGTTATTTTTAAGTTTTTATGTAAATACTGAATTGAATATATTTTTATGGGCTTTGATGCCTGAAATAAATGGATAAACAAATAAAATAGTTCAGACTAAAATTACTATGTAACTGATTCTATCACATAAAAAAATTGCCCAAATAGTTAATATTTACTGTTAAATAAACCAGAAAAGTTTTACCCCATTTCAAGCCTAACCCAGTTAATGTTTCATTCTAAAAGTTAAAAGTAATTATATTAAAGCTTTCTTTAAACTCTTGAACTTGGTCGAATCAATTATTCAATTGAATAAATTGGTTTTGTTCTAGCAAGGTTATTGAACTGCCACTTGTTTTGACATTTTGGCAGGTGCTAAATGCAAAATTGTCGTTCCGAAAGTTCGTAGGAAAAGGTATTTAGTATTTTAAAGAGAGTGTGGAATAAAAATAAATATATTCATAGTAAAGTATTTAGTGACTTGACGAAACTTGACGAGTTTTGTTATTAGCTTTTAAAATCTACGCCACAGGTCTACACAATATATTCTTAGAATGGAGTAATTCTAAGTATATATTGTGTTCAATATAACAAAATTCAATCAATCTATCCCATTGGCTGTATTCTGTAGACCAATAGAGAGCTTTCGAGGCCTTAACCTTAATTAAGGCCTCAACTACTTCCACTTGAGGTCATTACCTCAAGTCGTAGCAATTGAAGTCGTAAAATCATACTCGACCCTGCTTTTAACGACATTAGATAATCGCGTAAATTATTCGCTAGTATATATATTTATAAAACGAACATGCGACTACGTGACATTTTTATTCCTAGGACTGAGTAGTCCTGCAGTATAAAAAAAATAAGACAGGTTGTTATTGGAGCGCCTGGTGGACTTGCCGGAGCAGCGAGCGTCGATACCCTCTTTTACAGTTTTAAGTAGTTACAAGAATTGGCTTGTCATATTTTTAACACACATGTGTCCTTGACTCAAAGTTTTATTTTACCCAAGTCCTGGTCCCCGTTTAAAGTAATTCTCTATGTTCTATGTAACGGATTTGGTTTCTTTTTTTATATATATAAACTAGTGCTTGACCACAATCCCACCTGATGGCATGCAGTGATGAAATAGTTGATAGAAAAACGCACTAGTTTATTAAGAGTCTATTCACTAAAAAACTAAGTGAATAAGAAGACTGCAGTTGGGCGAGGTGATGCAAAGTTAAACCCAACAACACGACCAACAATGCTGTGCCAGAGGGAGATAGATCTGGAGATCCTCCACGACCAAACTCTCGACACAACAACATTTGGCGCATCGTACCCGGCACACATCGCAACACAACTGCTCAGACTCATCTTCCGTACTGCTTTACCAGACATCATCATCAGCCGGAACACGACGAATCGCTTGGCGGCAAGACTTTGCGGACAAAGTCTTGCCGCGAAGCGATTCTTTACCACCCACCAGAGTGGATGGTAACTTCTGCCGGCAGCCGATGTTATGGCCTACCACCGAGGAAAAAGGTTTTCGCATTAAATCCTAAAAGTATGCTATTATGCATGGGCCTTAGCGGCTGTTGGTGCTTATTCAAACCACCACAAATATAGATTGTTTTCAGTGGTGGTCCACATAAAGCAGACTTCAAGTCTCAAAAGTGAACTATTAAAATCACGCTCAATTGGCTCTGATTTTAACCACATGCCGATAGAACCAGTTAACTATTTTCATAATAGATTAACCATGTAACTTGTTCGTTACTAAATAGATTAATAAAACTAATAGGTTCATTTGTTCTATTAAACGACAATGGCTATTTGGCGTGTTCGCTCGCACTCCGGTAATATGATCACCACGTGAGTGTGTAGACTTAGTTGTACTGGATGTGACAGAACACTGAGGTTTATTTATAATCATTTTTAATATAAACTCAAAATTAAATGTTTAACCAAACATTTTTAATTTGCACTAACGCAGAACTCGCTTATCACATTTTTTTTTTTATAAAAAGCTTCGTCATTAAAAGCAAATGTTATATGTGGTCCAGCCATCGGTGTGCTCTCCTGATATGTACCTGTCAAATCATTATGTAATCGTCAAAAATATCTGGTTAAATAGATGCAACGTTTGATAAAACTGGTTGGCAGTTGACTATCAAAATACAAGTTCGACAGTCGGGACCCGTCCCACCTTTCTGCCTTCACCAACCTGCCTAACGTTTTTCCCAACTGGGTTCGGCATCCAGTCTGCATATCTGAGCTTCACAATCTAGTTACAGGGTAACACGATACCAGTTGGTAAGGCTTGTTGTTAGACTTTCGAGCTTCTGATGACCCAGAATGACTATGAATAACATCTAGAACCAACGGCTTAACGTACTTTCTAAAACATGACGGGGGTCTTTGTACAGGAAGATTACCCTTCCACGGACCAGTCGCAGAAAGCGAAGCTTAATCTGATCGATCAACCCGTGGGGCTATTATTTACCCACTAGCCCCTTCTGCCGTGCTATTTCTTTTCTATGCGCTTAATATTTTAATTAAGATAGGTACTTTATTTATAAAACATTTAACCCATTTTACAATTTGAATTAACTGCACAAGGAAAACCTTTTAGAGTTTGTCTGAGAGCTGGCGAACCGTTCTTTTAAATTAAACAAATATTTTAAGTGTAAATTTACATTTTGTGAACCGATTCAAATTTACACGTTAGGCTTAAATTACTCCTCGCTCACATGTGGGAGTGGCGAGAGGAGCATAACTCCGCTGCCGCGAGAAATCTCGGTACGGCGGACCGAGCTCCGGTGGGATCTTATGGCGACATGGAGAGTACGATTGGCGCAACCCAGGGCTGGGCACGCCACAATAGCAGCGGTAAGTCCCCTCTTTGAGGATTGGCTAGAGAGGCGCCACGGCGACCTCACCTTCCGTCTGATGCAGGTCCTCACCGGACACGGTTGTTTCGGGAGGATCCGGTTCCGTATAAGGTGGGAGGAAACGCCAGGGTGTCACCATTGTGTGGATCGCCCTGATGACATGGGACACATACCTCCGTACCGTATGCTTGGGTAGAGCACCGCCGTGTCGTCGTAGCGGCGATGGGCGGCGATCTCATGCGTACGACCCTGGTCGAGGCCATAGTCTGGAGCGAGAGTGCATAGCAGGCCGTCACCTCCTTCTGCGAAGCAGTGATGCTGGCAAAGAAGGAGCGCGCGCGAGGCAATCCCAGCGCCCTCACGCTACTAGCCCCCGCAGGAGACGCCCTGGTCGGGAGACGACACCAAACTCCCAGCCACCGTAGGCGCGGGCCTGCGAGCGATGAGCAGTGGGTAGCTCGCCGCTCGGTAAGAACCAGGCCCGAGTCGACGGCGCGTCGTGTTTCATGCGCGCCTCTAACAGATGTCAGCACATCGTGACGGGGTCTAAGAAGACCGATGCCTCCTGGGTCAGAGTTGCAGGTTGGTTAAACAAGAAACCGTGGCCCTGGTCGTCGCACAGGCAAGTGAAGAAACACGGGTGGGTTTTAGTCAGTAAAAGTCTGACACGCCCTTTCGCTCCGCCCAGATCGAGAGAAGACATTTGATGATTTCCCATCCCAACAAAAAAAAAGCTTAAATTACTCAGTATATGACCCTGTTAACGGCGCAGAGAGATAACTTAAAACTATAAATAAATTATGTTTAGAACTTTCACAACTAAAGTATTTTGTCACTACATATTATAAAAGAAAGTCACTTTCTCTTTTCCATGTCCCTTTGTATGATTAAATCTTTAAAACTACGCAACAGATACTGAAGCGGTTTTTTTAAATACATAGAATGATTAAAGAGGAAGTTTTATAATTATGTATAATAACATCCACTAAATTGTGGAGAAAAAGAAAGAAAACTATTATTTTTGAAGTTTTTTGTCATTTTTTACGACGAATACCGGCTAATTTTCGAAGTGATTTTAACCAATACAGCATTAATCCTTATCCAATTTAATACCTCAAATACATTGTTGATTTAATATAGATCTATATCGCCATTTGCATCATATGATTTACATGAATATTTTTGAATATATCACAGAATTCAAAATTGTGGGGCGTCGCGTTTACGGCGCTACCAGACGGCCGGAGCGGAGATGGTAAAGCGCGCTAGTTTATTAAACCCATTCACTTAAAAAACTTAGTGAATAGGAAGAAAGACGGCAGTTGAGCGAGGTGATGCAAATTTATAAACCCAACAACACGGCCAATGATGCTACGCCAGAGGGAAATTGATCTGGATGGACCATGATCAAATTCCCGACACAACATCATTTGGCGCATCGTACCCAGCATGATTCACAACACAACTGCTCAGACCCGTCTTCCGTACGGCTTCAACAGACTTCACGCCGGAACACGACGAATCGCTTGGCGGCAAGACTTTGTCTGGTGGGTGGTAACTTCTGCCGGCAGCCGATCTTATGGCCTACCACCGAGTAACAGTTTTTAGTAAAATTTTATGTTGTTGGCTTATTGCGCGTTTTGGTATATGCTATAAGTGCACCAAGCAATTGATACATAAATAAATAATGTAACTGAAACAGCAATGTATTCAATAAAAATATGCTGAAATATCTAGTCAGCTACCAAGTTATATTACGTTTCTGTTAAAAACTATTATGACGGAAATTTAATTGTTCAACTAGAAACTAGTAAACAAAGAATAGAAGTAATTTGGAAAATTTCTAAAGAATATACAACTTTAATTTAAACCCGAAACACAAGTCACAAAATGTCAAAAAGATATCATAAAAAACCACAAAGTAATGCGCTTGTTATGTTACTAGATTGTCCCAACAAAAATATGGTCAATGCACCGCTCGCCCGCCCGCGCCTTTAGCAGTGCGGCTTGAGGGGGGCTGTCTCACTGTGCTAGTACTATGTTCTGCCGCCAGCTGTGTCGTTCGCTCGGTAACCACAGTGCAACAATTTCTAAACGTGTTTGGGACAAAATATAACATGGTGAAAAAATGATGATGAAGTGCACCTCTCTAATATTCGAGGTCTGCACTCCAATCTCATTGCAGTACATCACCACCTTGAGACTGAAAAGCCCCATCTACTTTTCTTGACGGAGACCCAGATCAGATGTCCGTCTGATGCGGCATACCTCAGTTACCCGGGATACGCATTGGAGCACCATTTCCTGCAGCGTGCCGGGGTCTGTGTGTATGTCCGCAATGACATTTGCTGCCGGCGCCTCCGTCACCTCGAAGACCCTCATTTCTCGTCTCTATGGCTGTTGGTTGACACTGGTGTGGACAAAACTGTTTACACTTGTGTCTACCGATCGCACAGCGGTGATCAGGAGACAACTCGATTATTTGACCACCTCAGTGAGGCTGCTGACAATGCACTGCACCGGCACCCTGACGCACACTTTGTCGCTCTGGGGGACTTCAATGCCTGCCATCAGGACTGGCTTTTCCCGTACCAGAGGACCGACCATGCTGGGAGAGAAGCGCGAAACTTCGCGCTTTCAATGGGCCTTTCCCAGCTGGTAAAGCAAGCGACTAGAGTGCCTGATGTAGTTGGTCATTCTGCCAATTGTCTGGACCTTCTGCTGACCACTGATCCGGATAGGTGTGTTGTAACAGTTTCCTCACCTTTGGGAACTTCAGACCACTGTCTGGTGAAGTCTGTGTCGACCTTCTCCCCACCAGATCACGACTCTCGTGGTGAACGGCGAATGTGGCGATACAGGTCAGCAGACTGGGATGAGATGCGCCATTTCTTTGCGTCTTATCCTTGGCAGCAGGTCTGCTTCTCTTCTAGCAATCCGTCGAGCTGTGCGGATGCTATAACCGATGTGGTGCGTCAAGCTATGGAATATTTTATTCCCTATAATGACGTGCCCGTCGGTGGCTCGGCTCTCCCATGGTTCAATGCCGATTGTGCCCAAGCCGAACAGCGTAAGCACACGGCATTTCTCACCTGGGTTGACGCTCGTGACCGCGGAGCTCCGGATCTAAGCTCAAAGAAGAGAGCCTTTAACCGTGCTGCCAAGTCTTACAAAAAGGCGCTAAAGAAGGCTCGCTTCGACCGTATTTCCCATATTGGGAACAAGTTATCTGCGCAGCCTTCCGGTAGCAGATCTTTTTAGTCCCTTGCCAAATCGGTCGAGGCGAACTTCTGTCGGCCCTCACTGCCTCCGCTGGTTAGGCCTGATGGAACACTGGCTCATACGGCGAGAGAGAAAGCAGGTCTCTTTGCATCTCTCTTTGCCCATAATTCGCGTCTTGATACTGGCAGTGCTACTCCACCTATTTTACCCCATTGCGGTACTTCAATGCCTGAGGTTCGCATTCGGAACAAGGAGGTTCTGAGAGCACTGTGTCGTCTGGACGTGAATAAGGCTAGTGGTCCGGATGGTATACCAGCAATTGTTCTAAAAGCATGTGCGCCCGAGTTGTCTCCTGTATTGACACGCTTGTACCGCCTCTCATTTGGGACTGGTATAGTGCCCAAGTCCTGGAAGCTTGCCAACGTGCAGCCCGTGCCCAAAAAGGGTAGTCGTGCCAATCCTACCAACTATCGGCCGATTTCGATCACCTCCATACTTTGCAAAATTATGGAGCGTGTATTGAACTCGCGCCTCTTGGCATACCTGGAAGGTAACGATCTCCTCAGTGACCGACAGTACGGGTTTCGCCGCAATCGGTCAACTGGGGACCTACTAGTGTATGCCACTCACTTGTGGGGCGAGGCCCTCGAGAGAAATGGGGAAGCGATTGCTGTCTCCCTTGATGTCTCGAAGGCCTTCGACCGGGTATGGCACGCTGGCCTTTTGAGTAAGCTTCCAGCGTACGGCATTTCCCCTAGCCTGACTGGCTGGGTAAAAGACATCCTGACTGAACGGTCCCTCCGAGTTGTTGTCGACGGATGCTCATCTGAGCCCATGTCGACTAATGCCGGTGTTCCTCAGGGGTCTGTTCTCTCTGCAACTCTGTTTCTGCTGCATATTAACGATCTGCTGATGCCCGGTATCTATGGGTATGCAGATGACAGCACAGTTGTGGAGAGATACCTGCCGGATGCTCGGGCTAGTAGGGAATCAATCCGGTCCGAAAGAGAGGCCATGGTAGAGCGAACGAGTGTTGCACTTCAGGCAGTCTCCGAATGGGGCAATGCCAATCTTGTAGCATTCAATGCCGCCAAAACACAGGCGTGTCTTTTCACCGCCAAAAGGAGCCCGTTCACCTTGGCTCCTACTTTTTGGAATGTATCCTTGGAGTGTACCGACCGCCTTCAGCTTTTGGGTATTGAGATTTCCTCGAACCTAAACTTTGGGCGGTTCATTGAGTCCAAGGCCAAGGTGGCTGCCAGAAAACTTGGTGTAATCGCAAAGGTCCGGCAGTACTTCACACCAGGGCAGCTTCTAATGTTGTACAAAGCACAGGTCCGTTCGTGTGTGGAGTACTGCAGCCACATTTGGGCTGGTGCTGCTAAGTGTCACCTGGCCACTTTGGATTCAGTGGAGAGGCGTGCGAAGAGGCTGATTGGGGACCCTGATTTAACTCGAGTTGGTCTCCAAAGCCTAGAGCTCAGGCGTAGAGTAGCCAGCCTTTCGGTGTTCTATAGGATACATTCTGGGGAGTGTGCGAGGGAATTGCACGATTTAATTCCCCCATCTCCGTTCCACCATCGGACGACCCGTCGTACGGCGAGTTTCCACCCTTATGTTGTCAACACCTCTACGATCCGGACGAAGCGTTTCGCGCCGTCCTTTATACCGCGTACATCGAGGGACTGGAACAATCTGCCGGCGGCGGTGTTTCCGTCGGACTACAATTTGAGTGTCTTCAAGGCTAGAGTGAATAGGCTCTTAATAAACTAGTGCGCTTTACCATCAACGATTGCGTCACTGCTTACCATCAGGCGGGATTGCGGTCAAGCGCTGGTTTATATTTAATAAAAAAAAAAAAAAACATTGGAATCGATTCAGTTGCTTATTCTGAACAAACTGTATTCAGGTTTCTTATAGAGCAAAAATAAAGTTATATAGCATTCATACGCTACGTTACGCTTTCAATGTACATACGTAATTTCTGCAGAAATTTGGATATATTTCAGTATTTTGTAGACTAGACATTTCAGAACTATGACCAATTAAAAATCCAAAAAAGTAAATAAACATAGCACTTCCATCATCATTCCGATATTCTTCGTTCGTGTTACTATAATTGGTTCAATTTTTGGCTGGATGGCGGTCGTTTAGCAAATAGCTTTAAGTTTCGCGTGAACGAGAGTTTTAGTGTCCAGTGGTGGCCCTAATTGCCATGGATTTGTTCACGACCTGGCATTCACATTGGCCTGGTAATGGTAACTTAGTATTATATTACTGTCTTGGCTGTAAGTCGTGATCGTCCTCTCTCTTTAAACATGTCATTATATTTTATTTGCTCTTGTATGATGTTTATTAATTATGTAGATCTATAAATGTATTTAGTTAAACTAGTATGATACATTTAACGTACCTACATATTTATTGTATACTCTATGTAAATAGTGCACTGTAGACTGCCTACACTATTTCTCTCTCCTTCCCCTTAGTATTCCATCCAAAGCGATACGCGAACTCTTAGCGATAAGACCGCCCATTGTGTCACCCTTTGTAAAATCTTTATTTTATGTTCTGTAATCTATATGGTGTACATAATAAAGAGTATTCTATTCTATTCTATTCCAACGCAGAAACGATAAGATGCCCTAATACGATACTTAAATAGTACTTTTGCTTCATTTATGTTAATAAGGGGTGTCTCAGTGAGACTACACTTTTTAAAATTGGATTGTTTTTTTCTTGCAAGTGGCAACTCTGAAATTTGACAACTGTCACTTCTGTTTATTCCGATTATTTAAAATGGAGCGCTGTTGGAAAAAAACATCGCTTAATAATTGTCTAAACTTATTACTATAATGGGAAGAATTACGCTAAAACCGCTTTTACGCGGAATTCTTGTGGCCTCAACTGGATCACTTGAATCTGGACAACATGTGGTTTCAGCAGGACGGCGCAACCGGTCACGCTGCGCATGAAACAATCGACTTTTGCAACAACGATTTCCAGAACACATTATCTCACAAAATTCTGATGTCAACTGGCTACCAAAATTGTGCGATTTATCGCCGTACAATTTTTTCTTTGGGGGTTTTGTGAAATCTTGTGTGTATCCGATTAAACCCAAAACAATTCCTGAACTCAAATCGGAAATCCAATGCGTCATCGGTGAGATACAGCCACATCTCTGTGGAAAATTTCATGAATAGTGTATTGGCCCGTCTTCGGAGCCGTGGTGGTCATTTGCCGGATATTTTATTCCATACTTAATCGAAACATGTCCTCTTTATAATGCAATACAAATATCATAACTCTGACATAAAATACTTGTTTTTATTTTAAAATGAAAAATTGCACTCTTACTGAGACACCTTTACATCCTGGTTGCACGTCGTTTGCTAGTACTGAGCACCTAATCTTTTTAAAGATCACCAGTAAGAACTTCCAGGGCGTTCCCTCCTTATTTTAATTCACATCTGACTTTTCCTTTAAAAAATCACAATAAACAAAAAACGGACCGTATAGAAAAGTATTGCGCAATGCGCATAGCACATGCTTAGGTACTTCTAATAGGTACATGATTGAGGTATTGATGATTCAACTTTATTTTAGTTTATATTCTTAAAATACATCACATTACCTAAAATACCCTAGTTCCAAGTGATGCCTACGGCTGACATAATTACCTGGTACACTGATCACTTAATGGGGCTTGTAGGCAATGTTATCATTACTTATGCACTGCTGGCTAACTAATTACGTAAGCCTTCAACCAATGCTATAAGTCCATCAACATGCTGCGTTGTAGATAGCTAGAATTATGCGATCCAGCTTTGCAGTTTCAGTAGTCTGTTCTTGGATTTTTAATTATAAAGTAGATAGTATAAAGTAGAGAAAAATTATAAAGTAGTCTTGTCTGCCGTCTAATGGTAAGCAGTGATGCAATCTTTGATGGTAAAGTGAACTGGTAAGAACTCATTCTAACCGCCATTCTAGTCGCCGAAAACCGCTGTAGGTAAATTTCTGTCTTTTGATGTACTCGGTGCGTCGAAAATAAGTCATATCATTGTCATGAACACTGGTAAAAAGAATCAAACGGGAAGTCCGACCCTTTACTTTCCCGTTTGAACAACAATAGCACTAGCTTGAAGATTGGGAACAAAAACCCTTCGTTCAAGTTACAACTTGATTATAACTGTTTACTATGGTTTACAAGATATTTACTAATTTGATTATATTGCATACCTAGTTAAACCAATAATATGGTTTAACTAGGTATGCTGCAAAATAAGACCATAAAATTATGTTATGGTCTTAAGAAAAATTAAAACACAAAAATTGTATTCCTATTGTTCCGGTCGGTAAAACTTATGCTGCAAAATAAGACCATAATATTATATTTAATTTATGTTCCTATTTTAGTATCGTCATGGTCTCAGGTTTTCTGTGTGGAATCATGCCTAGTTTTAGGTATAATAGCCTTTATCATCTTGAAAGTGTTCTACCAATCCTAATAATTTATTTGTTCTGCAGCAAGTTTTCGAGTGTCGTCGTCATAATTAAGGGACAATGGGTACTTTCTCCATGGCGCCAACCATCGTAGTATAAAAAATACCTACCAAATCCTTTGTTACCATACCTTTCCGATACAGGATGTCATTAAGCATTTCCGACATTTCAGTAATACGTTATGTACATTTGTGAATGAACTTGTCTCGTACCTACCTTTTTCAAGAGCATTTTTATGAGTCATCATCATCATCATCAACCTTTTTTTTTTATCACCCCACTGCTGGGCACAGGTCTCCTCTCATACAGAGAAGGATTGAACGTAATCACCACGCTTGCTCAATGCGGGTTGGCGATTTCAGACTTATTAAGTCCAGGTTTCCTCAAGATGATTTCCTTCACCTTCAGTCAATGGTGTCAAAGATATACTTAGAAAATACATATAACTTTGGAAAAGTTACATTGGTACTTGCCTGACCTGGAAACCCGCGCACTCATACTTGAGAGGTTGGTGTTTTAACCACTAGGCCACCAAGACATGACATGACACCACTTTTTATGAGTTGTTGGATTAAAATACTATTGCGTTTCTTGTAATTTTTCCTATCATGTCATAATCTGATACAACAAATATTGCTATGAGACCGATAATCTGAAACATTTGATGTAGCACTAAAAACGCAAAAAAAGTTAGCGTAAAAGAAATAAAAGTAAAGAAACATTTTCCGCACTCAATTTTAGTGAGATTTTAATTTAAAACGAAAACATTTAACCGTTAACGCTGATTGTATCTTTATTCTCCAGGTGGAATCATGATACAATTAAAGTTATCTAAATAGAATATCTAACCAACCTTTATAGGCCAAACGAACTGTGTAAATAGACTAATTTTATTACACACCTCTTCGTGAGAATGATATTTCCACAATATTTCGTTCATTTTTATATCCACGAAACGATTTTTCCACCTTCCTTCGTATAGACTCTTGGCAAAGTAAACATGGGATATTGCGGTTATAATGTATGAGTTATAATAACAGCCGCCTAGCGAGGGAGATAATTTTGTGGCTCATAGTGGAAAAGCCTGAAGGATGCTTCGCTTTTAGAAAATGGAGTTTAGTGAAGAATATTCTTCCATAGTGTAATAAAAATCTTTGTTGTTAATGCACGGAAAAGTTGTGCAGAGTACTTTTGGTGTTCATACTGATTGCACTGACAAAAATCAATACCAAAAATAAAATGACATAATTAAAAATCAACAAAACAAATTCAATCAATTTTAGACGATTTATTGGGTACTTTGAAACACATCCTTAACAAAGGGTCACCAGCGGACATCAAAATACCAAATGTTTATATAGGACCAACACACGATTTAACGCACACCATTTGCAAGTTCAATGCGAACAGATTCCCAACAGCTTATAACTTACAGCAAATAATCCCTGGTGACCGAGAACCCTAATAAACATGAATAAAATAAAACCTCGCAGTTTAGTGGTGAAAGTGGCGCTCAATAATATACCGGGGCGTCAAGAATTCACTGCTTCGGACCCTTTTTGGGGCACTATTATTTATATGCTAAAGAGGAATCGTGGTGCATGGACTCTAGGGTTGCGCGAAGGCAAATGTGAAGGTTAGAATGAAAACCTTACTATGTCAACCCATTTATCTCTCTTTGCCAGCATCTGTCTTCCTTGGTCGTCTGTCCTACTTGTCCACACATTACTCGACTACTTTCAAATCAAGAGTAAAAAGGCGTCTTTTAGGTTCACTACATCGGCCGCCGGCAGAAGTTACCATCCACCAGACAAAGCCTTGCCGCCAAGCGATTTGTCGTGTTCCGTAATGATGTCTGGTGAAGCCGTACGGAGGACGGGTCTGAGCAGTTGTGTTGCGATGTGTGCCGAGTACGATGCACCTAATGTTGTTGTGTTGGGAGTTTGGTCGTGAAGCGTCTTCAGATCAATCTCTCTTTGGCGCAGCATCGTTGGTCGTGATATTGGGTTTAACATTGCATCACCTCGCTCAACTGCCGTCTTCCTTCCTATTAGCTCAGTTTTTTGAGTGAATAGGCTCTTAATAAACTAGCGCGCTTTAGTATCAACGATTGCGTCACTGCTTGCCATCAGGCGGGATTGCGGTCTCGCCTGATGGCAAGCAGTGACGCAATCATCACTCAAATCAGTCAATCACTCAGTCCCTCGATGTACACGGTACAAAAGAGGACGCGAAACGCTTCGTCCAGATCGTAGTGGTGCAATGTAAGGTTGGAAACTTCCACCAACCATCACTTAAACAGACAGAAAAACTCATTTGACAGGTGGGACAAGTGAAGAAATTAGTACAAGGAATAAGTTCTAAGGCATTTGCGCCTGATTTTATTCGTCTGTTAATCAATCCAAGGTGAGTAACTATTGCAAATGATATACACTTGTATATCAGAATACTACAGTCAAGAATTAACACTTTTAATGTTATTAGGCTGAGTAAGGACTTCAATTAAATAAAACATGTTCGTGACCAATTAATTTCACAAAATCAAATACCTATATCACTCTGACCAGACAGTAGACACAAAAATCTAGATCGAATATCTAATCCTAAACCACAAGAAAGATATCCACATTACCTACAATGATTATCCCTTTCACTGGAGTGAAACTCTGCCAAATATTACCTTAAACGCTTTAAACCTAGACAACCCTATTTGGCGTACCCCTGTTATTATCTTGTCTTTTAACCCCGCCCTGACCGGCCATAACTTATAGCTAAGGTACCTACTAACAGACAGGGCATGCGTAACTCAAAATTGTAATAATTTATTTAATTCCCAGCCACAAATTTTGTCTAATCCGACTATCGTTTGGGTTACAGTGTTAATAGATTTATTGGCATTTTGACCTCGGTTTTGGCCTTGAATAAAGATTATTGATAGATAGTTTCAGTACCTAGTGTAAGCGACGCTAAAACAACTGCATCTTATTGAACAATTCTAGATCCAATGCTGGCGTGAAATGATTTTTTGGAAAGAAGTTTTCTTGTGGAGCTTGCGTTAAAGTAAACTGAGAGAAACCATCACGAAACGAAAAAGCGTTATTTAACTTCAGAGTGAAAGAGAAACGTAGTTTTAATAGTTTTCGAAGATGTTGAAACCGACAGTGAAATCAAAACGAAAATTCAAGATGGTGGCCATGCATGTAGGATATATAAATCGATAGCTGACAATAATGCTTCTTATTTCTAAAATGTTAACGTTCAAACTTGATAACGTAATATCGTTTTACATTTATTAACTTGTGCAGAATACATACATCTTGTTGTTTAAATGGTTGAAATAATCCGTCCAATATTCCCCCCGATATGATATGGGTACCCCGACTGTTTTATTTTTAAATTGTAATACTTACCGAAGAGGGTTCGATCCCGTGGGAATATCCGGATGAAATGTATTCCAGATGTTGTAACTATCTATGGGCTTTTCATAAAAACTAGTCGAGCCGAATGAGTGTGAAGTAGTTACTAACATACATATACACACACTCGCATACTTCGCCGTTATAATAACTTTGGTATCTTTATTTTAAAAGGTTAATAAAGAAAATTGTATAATGGGAGCGCATCAGTCTTTGATTAAGTAACTACAAAAACAATAGATTTGTCTACTTCAACCCACTTATTACTTTCAACTAAAAGAGACATGGTGACTGGATTGGATTCTTTTTGTAGTCAGCTTTGAAGAGACGTACATACTGCCCAGCATTGAACTGCTATAGACAGAGTTAATTGATTGGTTTCGGATCCAAGTTCTTCCAGACCATAATATCTCAAAAGGAATAAAACAATTACTCAAATCGTCTTTTACCTCAATTAACAGTGCAATGCTATTCAACGCGATCTAGAGACTAAACTAGGCCAATCAATGTTAACTTAACACCACCTAAGAACGTTACTGCCGCACGTACGTATCTCTTGTACTATGGAGACGAGTCCAAGGTTATAATCAAAGTTAGGAGCTTAGGCGCTCACTCCATCGTATATTGTGTATCTGAAGTAATTAATAAGTTGCGGTAGACTTGTCTTATACCTCTGGCTCTGCTTAAAACAGATGCGTGTACAATTTACTTATTAAGATGGATGGGGATGAAATGTGTTTTGGCTTCCTAGGGGAGGTTTGTTTTGATTACATAACATAATGCCTGTTTCGCGGTTAGGTAGTGTACCACGTGGAATGTTCACCAGTTATTTTTAGTCTCATGTAAGAGTGACGGCAGGGATAGTATGAGAGAGTGTTATAATACGTATTGTACTCGTATATAGTCATCACCAGTCAAAAGGCATTCATTGCGGGTCATACGCCTCCCCAATGCCAGGTAGTTTATGACTTTTGCAAACACATACGTTTCCATTATTATTTGTGTTGGTGCCTTTTGTATATAAATTAGTAGGTAATAGCTTTTCATCATGTTGGCCGTATTCTAAAGCTATTTAATTATTTATGTAGACGATATAGATTTTCACTTTTATAATTGTGCCAAAAAAGGTTGATGGCACAGTTATAAAAGTGAGTTTACAGTCTACATTTATCGGTAATGTCGTGAGTAAGATTGATAGACTGTTACATGGTGTAGTTTTTGTTCCAGCCTTCAGGACGTTCTCATCATGACATCTGAATAGTGACGTTTATCACCACTTAACGACGCACCGTCTGATCAATGTATGTAAACAACGACCAAGGTAATTTCACTTTCACTTCTGTATGTAATTCTTACTTTATTAACTAGTTCGTCCCAAAGGCTAACAATGTCTTCGTTTTCACAGCTTTGCGGCAATGTACTCGCCCGCAGGAGACACCCTGTTCGGGAGACAAAATCGAACTCCCAGCCTCTTTAGGCGCAGGCTTGCACTCAGCGAGCAGTGGACAGCTAAGGCAGGCACGGATCGACTACACGTTGATTTCGTTGCGCCTCAAAGAGATATCAGCACATCGTGACGGGGTCCACGAAGACCGATGTCTGCCAAAACCGCGAGTTGTTTGAAAGAAATACCCTGGCCTCTGACTCACAGGAAAGTAAAAGAATGCGGGTGTTCAGTAAAAATCTGAAAAAAAGGTAATGTACTTGCATGTTAATTCATTTTATTAACTATTTTACAAGCGGCCGTCCATGACTTCATTGGAGTTAGTTATTTGAACATTTTACTTTAACCCCAAAAGAGTCGATTTCTATAGATACATTATTACACTTATATCCACAACATACATTTTAAATTTCTGATATCCAATAGGAATTGGTCGCAGCATGATGCTATATCTTTTCTGGGTTAATGGGCTATCCAACGTAAAAATATTTTTTCAAATCGGACCAGTAGTTCCTGAGATTAGTGCGTTCAAACAAACAAACTCTTCAGCTTTATAGATTATTATAGATAAATTTCAGTACGCGACGATTTCTTATTCAAACATAAGGACAATGCACCTTCCGATGTACAAATGTTAATGAAGAATTTATTAATAAAAGACGCTTAAAATATCTTCGATAGTCAAACACAAAGTCCCACGGTTTAGTAGTATAAGCAAAGATACTACTAACAAAGTTACCTGTGTATGCCTAAGGTATACGTTTTAATGGTGGGGTTGCTTCGAAAGCCTGCTTTTAGTATCTATCCGCAGATTATATCCTGGCCAGTGATTTAATTAAATATTCTGTGTTATAGAGAAGATTTCGTAGTATAAAGTTAGACAGTAAGTGGAGAATAACTTGACAGACAGCTGTACTACTGGGGAGTTAGTGGCGTCACTTCTTCTAACATAAACTACTAGGTAATGGTGGTGAGCGGGCGTTTTCAGTAACTGTCTTGTGTCGTTTTGACATTCTAACTGACTTAGCCATTTTTTTTTTTAATTATAACATAGTGCTTGACCGCAATCCCGCCTAATGGTAAGCAGTGATGTAATCGTTGATGGTAAATCATGCTAGTTTATTAAGAGCCTATTCACTCTAGTCTTGAAGACACTTTAATTGTAGTCCAACAGAAACACCGCCGCTGGCACGTTGTTTCAGTCCCTCGATGTACGCGGTATAAAATTGGATCAATGTGGTATCCACAATATAAGGGATGTCGTCCGATGATGGAACGGAGATGGGGGAATTAAATCTTGCAATTCGCGCGCACACTCTTAAAAATGCGTCCTATAGAACACCGACAGGTTTGAATAAATGATTTTTCATTTTATAGATTGAGTATTTGGTTTTTAAAAAGGTAATGTTGTAATGATAAGTGTGTACTTCCCTGTGTAGAATTTTATCAAAGTCAAAGATTGATAAACTATTATATGTATGTGTAGTTTTTATTCCAGCCTTAAGGACATCATGGGAAAACTGATGTCTATAAACACTACACGACGCACCGTAAGATCAATTTAGGTAAGCAATGAGTTAGTTATCTTTTATCTAAAGAATTAAATATCCAACAGTTTTTGTATGAAAAGTCTCTCGAAACCCCAAAATTTATTGTCACGATAAAACTTGTTCTATGTATAAAAGTTTGGTGAAGTAAGCCCTTAGAGTACTTCAACTTTTACTAGGCTTTTATTTGGTTTCAAACAGCAAACCAGATAAGTTAAATAGGGTGCCCTCAGGCTTGTTGGAGCGATGATCTTCGTGGAGTAGATGAGAGTAATGGAGGATCCAATAAAATAGTGTGTGATTGGAAAAGCCAATATACACCTCAGTGAACTACTCTGTGTTGTGTGTGTATATTAATAAAGAGTTATTTTTTGAAAGAAAGAAGAAAGAAAGAAAGAAAAACATTTATTTGCAATAAACATGACGCTAGAGTTTACAAAAACATAAAAAATAAGAAATAGTTGAGGGAAACATGCGTCACATCCACGCAAAACGGCTGTCGCTCAGCATTATGCTGCGACTCTATGCAAAAACAGAGCCCAGCGCTGGTTTTCAGCGATAGCCGGCGTCGACGTAAAGACGTCACCCGATGCAACAAACAATTAAATGCAGCACCAAGACGGTAATACAGTAAAAATAAAAAACGTAATAATAAAAAGATATAAAAAGCAAATCCAATTGTAAATGGTGAAAGTACAGTTTAAACAAACACAAACAGAAATATAAAAAAATAAAATACGGGATATATAAAAACTACGAGAATATCATCCTCAAAAATTACATACATCTGGTTCCAATTTGAAATTCAGCATTTCCTAACATAGTCTGGCCTCAGCTGTCATCCTTAAATAATAGACAGTTGTTAAGGAATTCAGAAGCCCGAAAGTCAAGAAACCAGTCAGCCAAGGTGGATAAGTTTATCCAGTAACTGTATGTCGATTGTGAAATCTCCATGTTTTCTGAATATGGTTAAACTGGCAGCTGATTCTGACATACTTAGGAAATTACAAGACAGGTAATAATGATGAAACTCAAATGTTTTTACGCAAGTTTTTACCCGTGTGAATTTCGGTCCCATGGGTATGCAAGGTCAAAAACGGACTTTTTCAAATTTAATTTGACTCTGTATAGCTGCATGAAAATTTCCTATGTCCTTATTTGTAGTGATTCATCATCAGCATCGTCATCCAGACAGTCTCCGTGGCGTAGCGGTAGCGAACGCAACCACTGCGTAAGGAGGCGCGGGTCCGATCCCTGCGCAGTGCAAATATTTGTATGCATGAATATGAATATTTGCACTAGTCTGGTCGTGCCTCGGAAAGCACGTTAAGCTGTTGGCCCTGGTTGCCATACGAACATGTAATGGCAGTCGTTATGGGTTATTGGAGCCCTCAAAAGTCCAACAATTGGTCTAGCTCCAATGCTTCGTTATCGCCCTTGGGTTGTGGAGGTTAGACGGCAGTCGCTTCACGGAAAATATCGAAGTTTAGCCAAAACCAGCAGTTAGACCGGCAAATAGGACCCCAGACTCCAAAGCTAAGATGATGATGATCATCAGCTTCTAATTCTGCCACATCAGCTTGCTTATTCTGTGAGCAATGTCGAAAAATTTTCTGAGCACTGGTAATGTAATTTTTGACATCACATAAATCTTTTGACTGAATTCGATATTATTTACTACTGACGAATTATTATACCGATCAGTTTCATTTTAAGCGACCTCTATAGAACTTAACTTCACGGAGTAAAGTTTTGCTTGGACCAACTTTACGAATAATATTGTTGCTGAAACTTTGCCGTGTTTCTCTATGCAGATTAATATTGATGAAATATTTACTAGAATTGATTTTGTATTCCTGGTCTGAAAATGCACCAAAGTAATTGTACACTGAAATTAAACGCAAATAGGTTTTTACCAAACCAGGCCGTTCCAAAATTACTCTAGGCTCATGAAATTGCCGTTTTAACTAAATGTGATAATATTACAGTTTAAGTTCGGCTCTCCCTGTAGGAAAGGGAGTACGCCCCGTTCCACGGCATGCGCTTGTAGGTTTCGAATTCTTTATAACAGTGGGAGTAGAAATTTGGACCTGGGCACCCTTCTACAATTATAAGGAATTAATTCCCAATGTCTAATTGAATTATCCAGACTTAGAAAGAAAGTTTGGGGGCAGTGATGTTAATAATAGGATTTCACAGTTAAAAAAGGTTTGGACAATAATCTAACAGTAGATTGGTCTTATACTTTAGTTTACTTTAGAAATGAGGAGAACCAAAGTCACCGACATAGCTATTCGAGTCGCTAAACTTAAGTGGCAGTGGACAGGGCACATAGCTCGTAGAACCGATGGCCGTTGGGGCAGTAAGGTTCTGGAGCGGCGGCCACCTACTGGAAGACGCAGCGTAGGGAGGCCCCCAACAAGGTGGACCGATGACCTGGTGAAGGTCGCGGGAAGCCGATGGATGCGGGCAGCACAAGACCGGTTAGCGTGGAAAGCCTTGGTCCCAGGTCTTTGTCCAGCAGTGGAAATCTATAGGCTGAAGCAGAAGAAGATGAACTCTATTACCATTTTCGTGACTGTTTATGTATGTATGTTTACATAAATGGTAAATTATTTTCAAAAATATAACATGAAGTACTCACATAGTCACACCAACACACACATACGAGTACTAATCGTAGTGTGATGTGTTTGTTTGACTATTTATCATAAAATAACGTAGTACATCGATACTACATTATTTTATGGTAAATGCGAAACCCGAAACACGTGTCCAATATTTTTAAACGAAGGAATTTAAACACTGATTCTGTATCATCATCAACCTTTTTTTTATCGTCCCATTGCTGGGCACAGGTCTGCTCTCATACAGAGAACGATTGAGCGTAATCACTACGCTTGCTCAATGCGGGTTGGGAATATGTAAATAACATATTAATAAACAAGAAAACCCAAAAGATACAAATAAAAAAATATATTTACAAACAAAAAAAACCGCCTGCATAAAAATCGAACGAACTGAAAAGGCAGGAACAAGTTGAACAATTGCAGCTGGGGAACCTCTTAGCTAGATAAACAAGTGTTCTATGGAACAGTCACCAGTTTGTATTTCTTTTTTCTGTCACTTCTCAATATTGTTTTAAGGGTTCCACTTGGCTATGCCTAGGGCATATTTTACGCTGAACAGATTGGTGCAATAATGTCCAATGCGGTGGGTTATTCCATCGGTTTCCTTAAAAGTATAAAATATAGCAATATATGTAATTGTCGTAAAATATTTCTTTCGACTAATGGCTGGGATAAGTGTCAGTCCGTTTCCCATAAAATTTCTAAGACATTTAATATTGTTTTACTATTATAAAGAAATAGGATATTTTGTTGTTAATTAGGGTCCAGCTGTCAGGCCATAAAATTGAGATTTAATGCATTTCTAACAAGGCTGACATCGTGTCATCATCATCATCAACCTTTTTATCGTCCCACTGCTGGGCACAGGTCTCCTCTCATACAGAGAAGGATTATTTTAAAATAAAACATAAGTGACAGGCAGTCACATACGCTGAAGCTAAATTCATGAAAGAAATAACGAGTTGTTGCTTGTAATCGAAAGTAAAGTTGTGCTTGCTGCGAGTTTTTCGTGGATGGGTACGGACACGTTCGAACTACAGCTAGTCAAGCTACCCAAAACTGTCAAATATTCCCAATCAATCTTGAGCTTAATGTTTTAGAGATAAAGTTGGAAATGTAATAAAGAATTCTGATAGATTGTAGCAGCTTGATGTGGTGTTGTCTGTACATAATATATTGTAGTGTGTAACCATTTTTTTTTTTGGAGGTTTTCCTCATATGGGCTCCGGGAATGCACCTCAATTTGGGCTTTGACCAAGCTCCCGCACTGGAGCATGCATATACGGGCGATGCGCTCAAAGCACGATGCGCTCAACTCATCACCCGTACGTGCCGGTCTTGGTGCTGGAGCCGGGGCCACTTCGGAAGCGGCATCGGTGGGCGTGTGTCGCTGCTGCTGCTCGCTCAGCGCAGCGACTTGTCACCGGAGGTCCTCCAGATCATTCTGGAGGCGGCTGTTCTCCTCCTGCAACTTCATGACCTCGTCTGAGGCCGTTCTGTTGAGCAGGGACCCAACAGCCTCCTTAATGTCCGTGGCAGCCTCCTTGAGACCGCGGGTGAAGGTGCTTTAAGGTTGCCAGGTTTTGTGGCTACCTTAAGGACCAGGTCCATCCCGTCCAAGGCCAGCTGACTATGGGCCACCGCCAACGGTTGCCCCCCTTCCGCCGATAGTCCAGCGCGCCGCTCTCGACGCGTCGGGCTTTTTCCGACACTTGGTCAGCCGGGACGGCTTTGCGCTGCTCCCTCCTGGTGGCTCACAACTATCACCACCAGGGACCTCTGAGTGTAACCTATCCTAAGTCATGTATGTAAACAGCCTTATTTAAAGTGCTTCTTCAGCTCTACTTTGTACTGAGTAATTATACCTTTTCACACAATAAACCGAACCTTCACATTAAATGGACGTATTATTTCAACTATTCTAATCTATCGACCAGACCACACCACATGGCGACTCCTCCGAGTGTAACGTATCCTAAGTCATGTATGTAAACAGCCTTATTTAAAGTGCTTCTTCAGCTCTACTGTGTACTGAGTAATTATACCTTTTTACACAATAAACCGAACCTTCACACTAAATGGACGTATTATTTCAACTATTCTAATCTATCGACCAGACCACACCACATGGCGACCGAATAATAAAATGCAAAGATAAGTAGATGCCAACATAAGAAGAGATATTGTACAGTTTTCTTAATCTTTGAGACTTTGGTATATTGATTGTCATAAAGGTTTCTATCGTCGTGGAACACCTATCAAGAATGGACTATGGGAAAATGCAAAGCAAAGAACAAGTTATCATAGGGCAGTCTGCAGCCGGGAGTAACCATGACAAGCGACGACAGAAAACCTTCAGGCGATCAATATTCTTCTATCCATAATATGAGCCTGTATCGTGCTGGCGGTGTTGATCAGATTCTTTTGCCTGTACAGGCGATGCCACATCAACTAGATGCAGAAACAGCTGAGAAGTGACGCTTTCGAACGAGTCCTCGTACGTATCAGCTGCCGATGTCGCAAGGAAATCAGAGACCATAACGACCCAATAGCCAAGGTGTAAGACTAACCAACAAGTAAGTCGTAATCGCTACCTATGCGCATTTTAATTTCTTTTATTAAATATATGTTTTAGTAAGTGATTTTATATAGCATTTTTTTATGTTTCTGTAATGTTAAGGCTTTTAATACTTACCTATAGAATTGGATTATGAGTATAGAATTAAAATTGTCATATATTTATAAGGAATTAAAACATTGTACAGACTCTATTTCTAAGTTAGGTCCTTCAAGAAGAGTAGGTAGTAATTTTGAGAAAAATATTTCAGAAGCTAAGAACTTGTATGTGTCGTTTAAAAATATTATAATATTTTGAGTAGTTTACCTTAAGGGCCGTCTAAAGAATTATTATTTTTATATTCATGTATAAAAAAATGTTACGATAAAATTTTGAAATTTGAGATTGAATCTTGTTCGAGTGGCAATCATAGTCAAGATAAATCTGCCACAATGTCAGTGCCAGGTAAAAAGTTTAATTTAAAGACGGCTGTAAGCCTATTGCCTAAAATGACTGATGATGAAGAGGGGACTAGTGATTAAATTTCTGCGTTTGAATTATATAACTCAATGCTTGCTAATGGTAATAAGGCGATTTTAATAAATTTTGTTTTAAAGAGTCGATTAACTGGTGGAAAAATGCGTATAGCTGCTTATAGTTCTGTTGAGTTGCTATTAGAAGATATGCGTAAATTTTTACTTACTCGTAAGTCAGATACTGCTTTACAGTCTAGACTACAAAAGGCTAGGCAAGGTGAAAAGTCAGTTACAGAGTTTGCTCAAGAGATAGAGAAGTTGTTTGTAGAATTGACTATTTCGCAGGCAAATGGTGATGATAAAGCGTATGAAGTATTACGTCCTCTTAATGAAAAGAACGCTATTAGATATTTTGCTGAAGGTTTAAGAAGTCAAAAGTTAGGAACAATTATTTCAGCACGAAATTTGACCTCCTTAAAGGATGCCATTAGGGTGGCCGAAGTTGAAACTAGCTTAACTGCGGAGCGTCAAACCGTTATATCATTGAACCGTCCATCTACTCGCACTAATAATTTTAGTCATCGTGGATTTCGTGGTCGAAATTCATCAAGATATTTTCGAGGTAGTAGAGAGCCACATATTGCGCATCAAAAATTTGCTGCGCCAAGGAACACGTGTCAAATTACGCTCCCAAGCATGTTCGCAGAAAAAAATGATTGAGCTAGATATTCAATTAAAATCACAATACTAGCTATCCATAACCGTTCGATTTGCGAACGTCAATCAATCGGCAAAAGTCCCTTTAAGTCTGTGTCAGTTTAAATCAAAGTATAGTCGACCCCAATTCTTCCGAAAGCTATTTTCGCGGTTGGGGGTAAGGCAAATTAGTAATTGAAAGCGTGTCATTTTCGGTTCGACTATCAGTACTCTTACTTCTTCTTGGGTTCTCTCTTGGTTTTGCATAGAAAATAAGTAAAATTAAAAGAATATAGGGATGTATCCAAGGTATGAAAATGAAAAAAATAATTAGTCCGTCTTGTAGATAATAAAAAAAATTAAGACCCGTATTTTTTATTTTGTCGTAATTACCAAAAACTACTGAGATATAACGTATTAAAGTTACGGAGTGGGGGCTAATTACGTCACGCCGTGCTATATTATGTTCCACGGCGTGACGTCATGCGACATTGAATGAAAGAAAAAATAAAAAATATGTGTTCAATATTTTTTATACATCTATCTGAGGGGCATTAAATTATTTTTAGGATACATGCCAATTATACGGGTTCCTCGTGTTGAGATGTATCTGAATCATGTCTGTGTATGTTCTACGATTTTTATATTTACGTTTTTTTTGAAAAATGGCGACGTTAATTTCAAAATTAAAAAATAGAAGGTTACTTTTGTTACTGAATCTTTATGAACTGTGTATTTATTTATGCATTAAATAAACAGCCTCATAGCATTAATCAAACGAGGCACCTAAAAAACTGTTGGATGTCACTTTTCTGGCCACCTAGTGTTTTTTTTTTAATATTTTAAACTAGTGCTTGACCGCAATCCTGCCTGATGGTAAGCAGTGATGCAAACGTTGATGGTAAAGTTACTTTTGGAGACACGTTTTTCCATTAGTTAAAATATGATGTATGTAATTATATTTACATAATATTGGGCCTATATTTCCTGTAGGGCTGTGCAGACGTTTACACAGTACACCCACATTTCACCAGGCCACCATATTTAAGACCCCTGTAGCAGGAGTAGTAGTAGAAAGCAGACCGACATATTGTCATCAACCCGAGCATGGCATGAATTAAAACTGCTATTGGAAGATTCCAGATGAAAAACTACAGATACAGTATTTTTCCCTGGAAAACTATTTGGCACAATGTTCTATTTTTACCCTAAACTTATTTACAATATTTTCTTCATAAAATAAGGGATAGTAAACATTTACCAGTCAAATTTTTCTTACGCAATGGCGGTCAAAATGCTCATACTACCTAAGTGGCATGATTCCTCAGACAATTTGTCTACAAATAAATTTTCCTCTATAGATGAAAGTAGGTACATTACGCTTATGCCCGCTCCGGAAGCTATAAAAATAAGATGTCGGACTCAACGTTTAAATGAAAAATAATGGTCCCGTGAGAGAGAAGAAAATTAATCCCTTAGCGTAGGTAGTATTATACACTTTATCTACATACATTATTTACCCAAGACACAGACAATGATTATCACATCAAATAGTACACTAGTCGTCATTAGACTTCTATAACAAAAAAACTTGTAATTTGATTTTACATAACATAAAAAAGTACGAACAAAATAAATAGCATAAAATTTGATAGAAAATAATAGTCCTTTGCTAATAAGGCACACACGTGGGTCGTCGGCATCAAAAATTCTACCAAACTTTGTGATATTGTTACCGAATAATCACAAATTTATGTAGTTATAATATTGTTGAATACTAAAATGAAAAAAGGTCCCATGACTTGAATGTTAATGTTTCAATTGATGTGCCTTTATCGCCAACCTGTATAGACTGAGTCTTCACTTACCCATTGCGGTTGATCAATCACGTCGAGTATAAGGACTTTGGTGCAGTATTTTGATCTCACGAAGCCACACGCGCTTTACTTTTGGTCACTAAGTGTATTAATTTGCTGTGAAGGTGTTTGTAAAAGGAGCTCTCTGTATTGTGCGAAGTAATGGCGAAGTCAGTTTGTGTGTGTGTGTGTGTGTGTTGACACTACCCATTACACATGTTCATAACGTGCTCGTGAAACAAATACATTAGAATGCGACCGACAGCAATGCAAGATTTAGGTCAACGGACGGATACAATAAACCTACTATTATGTATTACATCTCGCAGTGGCCATGCTAATGTTTTGTGATGTAGCTCACACTAAGCTGATTAATCTAAATTCCCATTAACCTAACCCAAAGTATCATACAACTTAAGCCTGTTAATTGCCACAGGGTTTCCCTGTGGACGAAGAATAGATGCCAAGGAATCGTCCCAAGGAATAATGGCAATTATGAAACAATTTTGACTGAGGCAACTCGAAGCAAAATCGATTTTCCATGATTTCTGTAACATTACCACGTCCTTGAATGACGATCTTAACAGTAAGAAAGAAAGAAAATAATCATTTATATAACGGCGCGTGACTGGTTAATTTTGAATATTGTGATCTGTTTTGTGTCAGTATCAATTGTCCGTAAATTACTCTACTATTTTTTGAAGTCGATTAATCGGTCGGTACTCGGATAAATTATGATTTTTATTAAGAGCGGGTAACACCACGGAGCGAATGGTAACACCGACTGGAGTTGCGTTTGACATAACAAGCGACCGTGTGCGCGGGAAGTCGGTGCTAAAGTTTTGGTCGAGTATGTTGGCCATACTCAAACCCAGTGGCTCGTATCTGTTTTAATCTGAGATTATTATTAGAATTTAAGTGATCTAAGTGTCTGTACAGTTAAAATAATAAGAATCGAACATCACTCTAAAGTTAATGTTCAACGTTTTCTCGAAATACCGCCCACGAGGTATGCTCATGCGGATGAGAAGACAACTCAACTATCCGGAAACTTTGGCCTCGCCTTCCTGATGGTTTTTCCCCCGTCATTTCTAAGTAATATCGTACAACGTGTGTGTAAATCTTAACACTAAAAACATAAACACTTTAGGCTTAAACCATTCTCAACAGCCAGAGAATAACGACAAAGGGTATTACATTTTCACAAAAAAAAAGTCAACATCTTAAACTGCACAAAAAACAGCTTAACCGTAAAAATTCGGGGCGGCATTTATTCGAGCCATTTAGACTGTATCATTCCGGCCAAATAACTCGGAAATATTACTCGGTTAGTGTGAGATGTTGTCGTCTCGGCTGCTCGAAATTTAGAGCTAATGGACGCGCTTTAGCTATGGCTAGAACTTATTCGGATCGACCTTATACCTACCTACCTTCGTTTTGACTCAGAGTTCGGAAAAATTTAGAAGACAGGTTGTGTAATTAGTTGTGTTCTTCTAATTGCCTGAGGCTGGCGAAAGATGTAAGGAATATTACATAGTTTTTTATTTTTTATTTATTTTTTTAATAATTATAAACTAGCGCTTGACCGCAATCCCGCCTGATGGTAAGCAGTGATGCGATCGTTGATGGTAAAGCGCGCTAGTTTATTAAGAGCCTTTTCACTCAGAAAAACTGAGCGAATAGGAAAGAAGAAGGCAGTTGAGCGAGGTGATGCAACGTTAAACCCAACAACACGACCAACGATGCTGCGCCAAAGGGAGATTGATTTGAAGACCCTCCACGACCAAACTCCCAACACAATAACATTTGGCGCATCGTACCCGGCACACATCGCAACACAACTGCTCAGACCCGTCCTCCGTACGGCTTCACCAGACATCATGCCGGAACACGACAAATCGCTTGGCGGCAAGGCTTTGTCTGGTGGGTGGTAACTTCTGCCGGCGGCCGGTGTTATGGCCTACCACCGAGAAAATAGTTTGTGTGAAATGTGTTTTTATGAGATGGGATGACGGAGAGTTTTTTTTTAATTAAAATTATAAACTAGCACTTGACCGCAATCCCGCCTGATGGTAAGCAGTGACGCAGTCGTTGACGGTAGAGTGAGTGAGAGTATGTATATTCACAGTCTCACTACTCTGTATGTTTCTTGAACATTTATATCGTCTATCATAAAAACACGCCTAATATCAATACAGTGCAGAGCGTTTTTAAGGTTTTAGTTCGTCTAAAGCGTTGATATTCGTGGTCTTGGGAGGCTTGTATTCAGTTAGGGATGGTCACCACTTTCCCCCAAATTGGAAGAGGCTTTTGTCCAACAGGAAACCTCTATAGACTGAGAAGGTAGGAAGGAACGTTACCGCTCTGCAATCAATGGTAATTTCTATCAAGTATATATGCATCCACTTGATAGGTTTAGCAAAAAGATCATTGAAATCTGACCCGCCAATTTTGAGAAAAAAAGAAATGAAATGAAATGAAATCGTTTATTAAGCAAGTAGGATCACCGATCACTTTTACACGTCATATGTTTTTTTTTCTTCTTTTTTTTTTTTTTTTTTTTTTTTTATTAAACTAGATGAAGCCGGCATTTCCTAACTGACTACCTCTGAGAAGAAATAGCCGAAACAAACTCAGGGATCATCGTCTTTTTTAAAGTCCAGACATTAAAAATGAAAATGTTTACAATAATTTACGTTATAATTACGCATATTGCTTAATAACAATGCTTAACAGAGCGAGCAGCTCAGTCCCAAGCCTCTCTATCCTCTAAATAATCTGAGATTTTATAATACCCCTTTTTGCAAAGTTTGGCCTTTATATAGGTTTTATATCGTTTAATGGGTAAGTTTCGAATGTCCATGGGAAGCTTGTTGTAAAAGTGTATACATTGACCCATGAACGAGTTACCTACTCTGTGGAGACGAGTGTGATGTACAGCAAGATTGTGTTTGTTCCTGGTATTTATATTATGAACATCGCTTATTTTCTTAAAATTAGATATATTTTTATGTACATACATAAGATTTTCAAATATATATTGCGAAGCTACAGTCAGAATGTTCACCTCTCTGAATTTTTCTCTAAGAGAATCTCTAGGACCAAGGTTGTAGATGGCTCGAACAGCCCTTTTCTGTAAAACAAAGATGGTATTGATGTCCGCACAAGTTCCCCAGAGAAGAATCCCATAAGTCATAAGACTATGAAAATAACTAAAATAAACAATTCTGGCTGTATTCACATCAGTTATCTGTCTAATTTTCTTAACAGCTTTAAGACTTTCATAATATCCTTTTTTTTTTTTTGAGGTCGATCCTGCTTGTTGGTAAGCTGGGATGCAATCGGTGGTTTTAAAGCGCACTAGATGACCTGCGCAGGCAAATTATTCCAGTACTTTTAAAATAGTTTGTCCAAAGCTACTTACAGATAATAAGTCATTTATCATTCAGGGTTAAATGTGAGCACGCGTTAAGGGCAAGAACCTATTTCAGACACCCATTCATCATTTCGTTCGTCATTTTTTAAAAAACGTACCTTTAAAAACAATTGAGTTACAATATCAGCTGCGCATAATCCCCATAGGAATATCGGGAAATAATGATATACTATGTTAATTGTTAGTCCACTTGTGTGCCAAATATTATTAGTGGATATTACGTTTAGTTCCCGTTAGACCCATTTACACTCGTCCAATCTTCTTTACGTCTGATAATGTTTCCAGAAAAGATTCTTAGTTCCTAGTTTTCTTCTCAGTTTAATACTATCCAAGGTTATATCCCTAACTAATATAATTACCATTCTTAGAGCGTACCCTTTGAACGATATACTTAAAACACATAACCAGAATAGTACTTTGCCAGCGACCGCAGTACGTCCCACACTCGTAAATTTTATACGTCGAATTGATAGATAGTATAAAACCATGTTACGACGACAATCGAGGCTTAACGACCGACTCGGGATCAGAACGTTGCAAAATAGAAGTAAAAATATTTTTGAAATCCATTACATGCTTACTGCAGTGCAATTAGGCCGAATCAAAAATGCTTAGATCAAAACACGCAATGTACGGCAAAGGGCATTTCCAGTTTTGGGTATGTCATATTAGAATCATTTGATTATGAGGCATTTTTACAGTGGTCTCTTGAAATAAACCGAATCAATAAAAACGCTTTAAACTAAAGTATTCAAGTGACTGTTATTATTGACAGTATTTATAATTATTATTTATTTTTTAACACCCTTGTTCGTAAAGCTGATGTAATTCCACCGATTTTAAATATGTAAAGCGGGCCATAACAAACGCGTGTGTTATAAAAGCAAATAGTTAAGTTATAGTCCATACAAATTCCATAACCGCATTATTTGCCATTTCAAATAATTATAGAACTGATCGCCGCCGCACGGCTCCAGCCAGTGAGCAGCGCGCTGTTCCATATTTGAAATAGCAAATAATAATACTAATGGCGGGAAAGCAACAGTGTACATTCACAGATTGAGTTTATTTAAAATAACGGATGTCCTATTTGAAATCAACTTTTTTTTTTGCTGTTTCCTCGTAAGTGTGTTAAAAAACGTCGTACGATATACGTGCGTTATGGTTATAACGCACTAATATCGTAATGTACTATAATATTACAGGCACAACATTACAGAATAGTATCTCTAAACATTGTACAGACTAATTTGTAAACTAAAAATTAACACAAAGACAAGTTAGTTAAAAAAAGAAATTTGTAAAATTAAATCACATTGATGTAATCTGGGTACTGACTTATACTATATAATATGAGAAGGTAGATGTAGATTGTTTTACCTAAGAATATTCATAGTACTTATCCCAGGAAACCCAAACTGTTAGGTATCGTCCTTAACATTGCTTAGACAACAGCTCAGTCTAGTTCATTTCGCATACATTAAACTAGAAGGGAAATGAGGTCGCGAGTTTGAACCCGTTGGGTAATATTACTACACGGAACTTTATACAGGAAGAAACTGGTTTCACTCCTAAAATATCTCGTAAAGTAAGAAACTACGGAAGCAAGTTGCGAAGGATCTAATTTCAGTAAAAGGAAAATATAGTTTGTTAGGAGCAATAAAACGAGGGATATGTTCGTAGATCTATTGAAATATCTGGTCTGGTCTGGGTTGGAAGAACTTGGAGTGCTGTGTTTCGTCCCACACAAGTTGTAAAAGTCGGTAGAGAAATTATCGGTAGATCGCTTGTAGGCGGTGGACCATTAACTGTTAAGTGTATTAGCTGACTTTGCTGATCCACTAAAGGCTAATGAAAATTAAAATGCTTCTCAAATCCGAATTCAAAGGGTAATAACGGAACTAAGCTTCCACTGGTCTTTCGTCCGCTTGTGTATCAGAAGTTTGTATTTTATGAATCGTAATAGACAGACACAGAAAAGGACATAGAAATATACAAGAAAGAAAGGAAAATCATTTATTTGCGTTAAACATGACGCAAAAATTTACAAAAAAAAATAAGATATGGTTGAGGGAAGCATGCGTTACTGGCGGCAGAGGCTTATGCGCTTTACCGCCGGCCTCGCTACCGTCGAGGCGATCCGGCCAATGCTCGACGACTGGCTCGGGAGAAGGCACGGCTCCCTGTCGTTCAGGGTGACGCAGGTACTGTCTGGGCACGGCTGCTTCGCCAAGTACCTGCGTCGCTTAGACAGGGAGCCGGACGCTCGGTGCCACCACTGCGTCCAATGCGGGAAGGACACGGCGCAGCACACGCTCTTCGAGTGTGTACCTTGGGAGGAGCATCGCCGTGTCCTCACAAATAAAGTAGGAGGAGACCTGACGCTGCCGGCAGTAGTGCGGAGGATGATCGGCAGCGCAGAGTCGTGGGACGCAGTGGTGTCCTTCTGCGAAGACGTGATGTCGGAGAAGGAAGATGCGGAACGGGAGAGGGAGATCTCAACTCCCTTCCCGGGCCGCAGAAGACGCACCGGGCGCCGAGGAAGGGTGGATAACGCCCTCTTCCACCCCCCATGAATGGGTCCAGAGGCGAGGGATATGAGGAAGTCCCCGCCCCCTATTCGATGGACCCCGAGGCGGAGGCGCACGCGAGTGTCGGCGTGCGCCTCTGAAGCGATGCACAGGGTAGTTTAACACCCCACTACCCCGTGCAGGAGAAGAGGCCCGACAGACCGGACCAGCACGAGGGTGTTGGGCCGTGGAAGAATTTAGACTCCCGCGGCCCCACGCGCGCTCGTGATAGAAGAGTGGTGGGGTGGTTTTAGTCTGTAAAAGTCTGACAGACCCCGTCGCCCACCCCAGGGCGGCGGACATCCTATTATGCTGCGACGTTATGAAAGACAGAGCCCCAGCGCAGGTTGACAGTTGAAATTATTAAATGTATTTTCTTTCTCTCAAAGTATTTTTTTTTTTTTTGCTATTGTAATAAGAAAAAAAATATATTGAATTAAGTATTAAAGGGGAATTCACTTAAGAAACGAGTTTAATAAATATTACCTACTAGCGGCCGCTCGCGACTTCGTTCGCGTTTTTTATATGCTCCACTTCTATTAGTCGCCGCGTGATGTTATAATTATAGCCTAGGCCCTAGAGCCTTCCTTGACTATCCAACGCAAAAATAATTTTGAAATCGGACCAGTAGTTCCTGAGATTAGCGCGATTAAACAAACAAACAAACTCTTTAGCTTTATATATTAACTAGCTGCGCCGCGCGGTTTCACCCGCATAGGTTTCGATATGTTTTTTTTTATATGCCTCGCTACTGTTGCAGCGCTTATAGCCTTTCTGGATTAATGGGCAACGCAAAAATATTTTTTTAAAGCGGACCACTAGTTCCTCAGATTAGCGCTTTCAAACAAACAAACAAACTCTTCAGCTTTATACAATATGTAAAGAAAACCCTGTCCGATCCGTGAAGGTATTGTTAGGTAACGTTAACTGATTCTAATAATGTCAACAAAGCCGGACTAAACTTAAAAAAATCCCCCTAAAAAAATAAATATTATTTCGAAAAATCGAGGTAGCTTAGTGCATGTGCGGTAGGCAACACGTTAGGGGTATATGTGCGGGTGTAGGGGGGCAGGGCACGCGGCACGTGGTCGCATTGCTATTCGCTCCGTCACAAATGGTGTTGTCACTTTTTAAAAAAATACCGAATTTTGGGGAAGTTGGAATTAATTCGCGGAAAAGAAAGTTTATTTCAAAATTCATTACTATTGTCACTATGATGATTACGTAAAATTTCATATTTCATTTGGACTTGTGTATACCTATATTTATTATCCTTTTGGGTCGGACGGGGTTTTCTTTACATATTGTATATTAGTATAGATATAAATAGAGTATAGATAGGTACTGTCAAATATTGTGCTGTGGTACGGAATTCTTCATATCAGACCCGCACTGGGTCAGTTTTGTATGTCACTCTCATCATCAACATTTTTATCGTTTTACTGCTGGGCACAGGTACCTATCATACAGAGAAGGATTGAGCGTAATTACCACGCTTGCTCAATGCGGGTTGGCGATTTCAGACTTAAAGTCCAGGTTTCCTCAAGATAAAACATCTTCACCTTCACCTTGTAATCAGTCATGTCACTCTAGATAGAATTAAATAACTCTTACTAACTTACTAAAAGTTTAGATTTGTAAACGTGATCATATGCAGCAAAACATATAATAAACTGGCGAAATAAAGATCGGTTTAATTGTAATATAAGCTTTAGTATAACACTATGACTATCATTCTCTTTAAATAAATTCTGTAACTCTTGCACAAAGACTCCATTTTCAAGACAACATTTACAATGCTAAGTTGTGACATGACGTGACATGATTCTACCCAGTATTCTGTAAAACGGAACAACCATTCCATCAGTTATAAACCATGCATGTACCTACAAATTGCAAGCTAAGCCATTGCCCAGATTCACGGAGTAATGAGCAAATGGAGTAATAATTCATATACAGATTAAAGAAAAAAGTCGAGTAAGGAAGGAAGTCTTGGTGGCCTAACGGTTAAAACACCAGCCTCTCAAGTATGAGTGTGCAGGTTCGATTCCAGGTTAGGCAAATACCAATATAAGTTTTCTAAGTTATGCAAGACGAAAGTCATGTCTAATGCCCATGTTGTACCGACTCCAATAAAGATTGGAGACTCTGTTCTCGAAGTTGTTGAGAGTTACGTGTACCTGGGACAAACTATCCAGTTAGGAAGGTCCAACTTCGAGAAAGAGGTCAATTGTCGAATCGCAACTCGGCTGGGCTGCTTTCGGGATGCTGCGTAGAATCTTCTCGTCCGAAATACCGCAGTGTCTCAAGACAAAAGTCTTCGACCTGTGTATGTTGCCAGTGATGACTTATGGAATTGAGACGTGGTCGTTAACAATGGGCCTTATAAGAAGGCTCAAAGTCACTCAAAGGGCAATGGAGAGGGCTATGCTTGGGGTTTCACTGCGCGATCGAATCAGGAATGAGGAGATTCGCAGAAGAACGAGAGTAACCGATGTAGCCCGAAGAATTGCAACAATAAAGTGGCAGTGGGCTGGACACATTGCCCGTAGGACCGATGCCCGATGGGGCCGACGGGGGTTCTCGAGTGGCGACCACGCACCGGAAGACGTAGCATGGGTAGGCCCCCGACAAGGCGGACCGACGACCTGGTGAAGGTCGCGGGAAACCGCTGGATGCGGGAGGCGCAGGACCGGTCGTCGTGGAGAACCTTGGGGGAGGCCTATGTCCAGCAGTGGACATCTTTCGGCTGAAATGATGAATGATGATGATGAAGTTATATGTACTTTCTAAGTATATCTTGGATACCAACGACTGAAAGTGAAGAAAAACATCTTGAGGAAACCTGGACTTTATGTTTAAAATCGCCAACCCGCATTGAACGATAGACTCGGCAAATATCTGTGATCGAGATCCACATAGCTCAATGACACTGTTTGTGGGGCAATCCGCTGTCTTTTGAAGAATGTTTCTATTATAATATCAGTGGCAATCTGGCAAAAAAAAAAAAAAACAAATCTAATTTAATTGCATTTCAGACGAGTTTACTGATTGCCTACTACTTTGAAATAATACCTACCATCCGGTGACTTTGTTTTTTCTTTCTTACATTTCCTTCCCCAAATACAACTCAAGTGACTTGAGTTACATTATAGATATTTATTATTGAGTTGTATTAGAGAATTAGTTAATTGTCTACCTGATTATATCACTGATGCACCTATAACCCTCTTTAAACTTCACTCTAATTTACCTATTAATTAAGTACGTAAAAAAAAACACGAATAGTATCGCAAACATGTGCACTCCATTAACATACTACTCGGTGTAAGTAAGTTATTTTTACACTATCATACTTTACTCATTAAGATTTTTATTCAATTACTCAGACCTTCTGCATTCAGTTGACTGCAAAGTTAATATTTCATAGTTTGTGACACTTTGTGTTGGAACAGAATTTATTCTCTTTTTTAGGAGTCCCTCGCGGAGTGGCAAATGCGGAGAATTTTTATTTTTACTCTCCTAAATAAAGATTACTCAGTGATTTAGCTACGAGAGCGTATAGCCCAACATTTATTGTACCTACACCATATAATTCATAATGCATGCTTTGTCCCCATGTAAGTACTGTAAAACCATTATGTACCGAAATAGAATTGTATGATTATTTTTTTTACTACTTACTTAACTATTTGCGCGAGGTTTATCTACAAGCTGTCGTTTCCATTCTCGTCAAGTTGAATGAGGTAACTATACAACGAAATCTCGACTTTTTCAAATTTTTGGAAATCTATGTGGGTCACGCATACTAAAAACGCGGTCCACTATAAGCACACAGCGACATATTCATGCAACACTGCCTACCCCATACGCAACAAAACGATTCTGTTTGTTAAATGTGGTTTACTCTGAAATACTGTCAAATGACCAAACAAAAACAGGATTTTTGATTTCTTTCATAACAGCCCTGAAATTGGACGAGGATTCAAAATGGCATCTTATGTACACTTCCTCAAATATTATATTAAATAATGTTTCGTTTAGTTTCAAGCACTTGAACGTTGAACGAAAATGCATTAACAACTTTAGGCGTCTTCGCTGGCTGATGCATAATAAACTAAAGTGCAATGGGATGAGTGGTGGCCAGAAAGGCAGTCGATAGTCGTAAAATGTAGGTATTAATTGCATCTGAGTGGACTTGACCCCAACACTATTGGTAAAAGGCTCCACAAATCTCTTTGATTTTTGTACAATTTCCCCGGTTTTGTACAAAAAGGTAATGATGACGACACAACTTATCATATTATTTACCAGTTCGTGTTACTGTGGACATCTTCCGAATAGATAGGACATATCTCTGAAGTAAGACGTTAAAAATAATATATTACTATTCTATGTCTAAACAGCTCGGCATCCCCCAGTTAAAACTCATCTCGCACTTGACCAGTGGCTTTTTCTTAAAGTGTTCTCTGCTCTATTTTACGATTTTTATAACTTTCAAAGCGTTCGTTTAATTTTGAGTAAAATTCGTGTGTTCTTTACGCATATTAAAAATTCTTATAAAGCGATGGTTCAAAAGAATATCTTTTAAGTAATTTCCTCTGGGAATATTGCTCATTTTATATCTTTTAAAGTCATAAGGCCTTCTATGCGTGCCAATATGTCGTTATGATTCAATTATTTTAGACATGGATGAAAATGTGTACCTACATGAATATGAAAGTAATGGAAATTGAATTAATAAAATCAAATACTTGTCTGTCAAAAGCAACCGATCCATTAAACCTACGGAAGACGTATTATATTTAAGATAAATTTCTTAACATTTCAGAAAGATTTAAGCGACAATCTGTAAAACAAAGTGCCCAGAAGACACATTTCATTTCACTTGTTTATTGACAAACAATTTAGATCGTAGTCTTATATGATCATGAGGCTTTTCACTACATGTTCATGATTTTAATTAAAGCTCAACAGCTTAATTGGTTAATGCCTCTAATGGGGTTCATTGCCCGCCACAGGCGTCTTCTGTTCAGGGGAACTCAAAGATGCCTGCTATGGCGGGTGGAATTAGGTGTGATTTTTAGTCACTAAGTGTCCGACAAACCCTGCCCCCAGGGTAGCAGGCATACATGAGATTTATCCGCTTCGGGAAAAAAGTGAAGATTGGCATAAGAAAAGAAAGAGAAGCTATTCTAGTCGCAGGCTGCCAGAACGTGTGGCTTTCATATAATTTATTCCATCAAACCAGGTCGTCATGCTCATAAAATGTCTCTGTTCTTATAAAGAGTAAGTATCTCACTGCTTTTACACTAAGTACAGTACTTAGACAGCGCACTATACGACTAAAAGTATCCATAATTTTCAAACAAAATGAACGCCAGTGGAAGCCTTCTAACAACTAAAACAGCTTTAATATAGAGCAGTTGGCCGAAAATTTTAAACTGTGGCCATCTTATTACAAAATTAGTTCTAACTTTAGTGCAAGTCCAAACCTTCAACCATTCATTGTATTTTGTACTTTGCAAGCATGGTAAAATACTGAAATGAGGAGATCCGCAGAAGAACCAAAGTCACCGACATAGCTCTTCGAGTCGCTAAAAGTGGCAATGGACGGGGCACATTGTCGTAGAACCGATGGCCGATGTACCGGAAGACGCAGCGTAGGGAGGTCCCTAACAAGGCGGACCGATGACCTGGTGAAGGTCGCAGGAAGCCGATGGATGCGGGCAGCACAAGATCGGTCATTGTGGAAAGTTCTTGAAGAAGCTCTTGCGGGAGCTCTTTGTCCACTGCTGGACAAAGAGCTCCCGCAAGATCTCTATAAGCTGAAGAAGAACAAAAACAAAGTTCACAATACAAAATTGACATCATAGACACGAGTTTGACACCAATTTTTGAATATAGAACTCTATTTCAGAATAACCTATTATATTAACTAAATGTAATAATTATTTAGTAAGAGGGCCCTTAAAATATATTTTCGCTACTTGATAGGTAGTTACAAATATTAATAGAATCTGCTCAGATAAATCTGAGAGATTATCTTGTAGTATTTGTGAAGTGAAGCGAAGTTTCAATTAAGTTCGAGCCCTGAAATGTTTTTCAAATAATTAAACACCATCTGGCTACTCGTTATTTAAGTGGCTTGTACTGAAATACTTTGTACAACTAATCCAATATTGTTGAACAACCAAACTTTGTGAATAAATCGTACACCTGACCACTTCCTCGGGTACAGTTGCACTTGCAAACAATTATTATAAAAGTTTAATTTGTTTTATTTTTGCTGCAATTTACTCTCGAGAAAATTATGAAAAAAAAAACAATAATTCAGAATTTAAAATACGCCGTAGCAGCTAAGAGATGACCAGTCCCCTCTGACGGCGTCCGTTCACGAACATGACGTATGGATCAGCATCATTCAGCTCAACCATATTGAAGGGAACCTAATGACCCAACACACACGCCACCACCAGCGAGACATTTGAGTGAGCATGACATACTCTCAACAGCCATAGCACTATCAAGTCAATAAACGACTAACCCAACAAATAGATGCTTTACAGCAAGTAGATCGTGCTCACACGTGTTCCATGCAATTATACAATACTAGGAAATTGAATCTACACAATGCAAAGACAGTTTTGTCCAAGGTTCAGCAGCTCTAACGGTGTTCCCGAATGCTAAGTTTAGCTCCTGTGTAGCTGCACCAGTGCCGAATACCCCTGTCAGCGATGCAATTCCGTAACGTACAATATGCCTGGTCACGTAGTGTGTACTGGCTTTGAGTTAAAAAAAAAAACAAACAATTGCAAATTTAAACTACAAGAGGAAAAATCAAAGAACAATCAGTGTAAGCATAGAAATCGGACGCAGCTCAAGCCCAAGCCTTTTTGTCGTCAATATAATCTTTAACACTATAAAATGCTTTCTGACACAACTTACGTTTAATGAAGGATTTGAATTTATTCAGGCTCAGATCTTGAACACAATTGCGTACAATACGAAATAATTGATACGCTCAATCTGGATAACTTTAATTGGTTCGGGTAACATTGACAGTCGGACCATGAATTAGATTCGATTTTTTTTTCGTATGATACCAGCAAAAATTTACAAATACTTCTTGTAGCTTTGTATTTTTAAACTGGCTCCGTAAACCTTAAATTTTTTTTTGTTCCTATTATTTTAACATTTTTTCTATTTAGTTATGCAAAAAATTTAGTCTCAAACGTGTTTTTAAATGTTCATTAAAAATTTGTACAACAATGCAAAACGTCTTAGACTGATTTCATTGACTATTACACACATCAAATGTGTCTAGGGATCAAGCATTTTTATGCGGATTTCTTGAGATTGAGATGTGGCTTTGTAATAAATTTATGATTTTATAAATTTATATGGATCCTTTTTGGTGCATTTCATAATTTGAATCAGGAACTGTGAATCAAATTCGAGTAAAAGATGAAAATCAGCTGTCAATATTTTCCCTATAAAAACATACAACGCATTGAAGACATTATTAGTGCTACTGTTTCCCTACTACTGATTAAAACCAACGTTATTATGGAGCGGCGACGTCATTTAAGCAGGGAAGAAATGCTCAGAGCCGTGGGAATGATAGAAGCTGGTTCCCGGCAACGTACTGTGGCTTTAGCTCTGAATACAAGTCAGAGTATTATCAGTCGACTTTGGACACGTTACCGAAGCACTGGTACCGTGGCTGAGCGCCATGGAGGACGGTATCGCTGTACCACACGGAGACAAGACCGATACATTCAAATCTTAACTCGAAGAGCTCCAACAATAACCGCCATGATGTTAGCCGTGAGGCTTCATCACTCTTCAGGGAACTTAATTAGCGACCAAACAGTCAGAAACCGCTTGCATGAAGTGAACCTTCATTCCCGAAGACCGCTACGGGTACCACCTATAGCAATGCACAATCGTAGGATTCGATATCAATGGGCTCTTGAACACAGAAATTGGGCAGAAGAACAATGGCGTTTCGTGTGCTTTTCTGATGAGTCTCGTTTTGGTATGAGACCGGATACAAGACGTATACGACACTGGAGAACCCCTGGATGTCAACAGCGATTAAAATCCTGCCAGGAAGTCCATCCTTATAGTGGTGGAACCATCATGGTATGGGCGGGTATTTGGATCGGCGGAAGAACTGAGTTGATTTGGATCAGAGGCAACCTCAACGCTCAAATTTATGCTGAGACGATTGTATCAGACGTCATCGTTCCTCTACAAGTGCAAATCGGTCCCTTATTTCAGTTAATGCATGATAATGCACGACCGCACACCGCAAGAGTTGTAAGACAGACTCTCGCCGCAGCTAACATCAATGTCCTGCCCTGGCCTGCTCAGTCGCCAGACTTGAACCCGATTGAGCATGCATGGGATATGCTACAGAGAAGAGCTCTGCCGAATATGGAGGGTATCCAGTCGCAAGAAGACCTTTTTTTGTTGTTGCAACGAACATGGGCGGCCATTCCACAGCGTGATTTGGATGAACTCATTTTGAGTATGCCAAACCGATGTTCTTGTGTTGTTAGTGTTCGCGGTAGAAACACGGATTATTAATTGTTTAAGTTACCCAATAAAATTTTAGAGAAAACTGTTATTTCAGTCTTTTTTTCGAACTTTTGTGTTAGTGGTTCAAATGTCAAATATCCCTTTATTAGGAAAATTGGAAAATATCTTTATTAATGCAAAGGTGACTTGGTTTATCGTTACTGTGACAAACGAAAACACTTTATTTGATGAATCCTTAAAGAAAATTTTAATTAATATCAATCAGGAGAAAAGTTATTGCAAAAATATATGTTGATCCCTAGACACTTTTGATGTGTGTATATACCTACAACTGGAAATTAATGGTTTTATTTCGTCAGTTACTAAAAACTGTTACTTAAAAACATTAACCAATGTTATGATTCATTATTAATGCCTTTCTATCAATGTGTGTCAAAGTTACCCATGTAATGACGGTAACTTTGACAGACGAGAAAATCAGGTTTTTTTATGGATATGTGAGTTTTTAGATAATTTCATTAATCTTTACGGATGAAAAGTGTTATGAGAGCACTAACAAAATAAAATATGTTCATGTGATAGGTTTAAAAAATTAAAATATTGTTAAAATACCGCATTTATCTGTCAAAGTTATCCATGTTGACTGTAGTCTTCTGCTTTTTATTTTTTATTTTGTAATATTCACTTGCCCCAAAATACGTGCATAGCATTCGCTAGTCCTTCCGCTTCTAGGTCCGCAGGACCTAGTCTTCACGCGTGCAGACCGAAAAGTATACAAACTTATATGTGAGCTGTGGTCTATGGAGAGACACCACACACACAGTAGGTTAGTGCCTTCCATGGACCCCCAGTTGTGGAGGTTATCCTTGGATACGAAATCGTATAGTACTAACAAATGATATTTTTTACACTAAAAAATTCTAGAATCTATGATATTATTACGGAAGCAAACAAGACCTCTGTAAACCCAGAAAATATTAAATAAATATTATTGGATCATTCTTACTACACCAAATATGGTTAACCAAATATGTGTTTTTTTTACATCACTTATTCAGATATGCACATAGCCGAAAAAAAACATTTTGACTTCAATAATTTCTCTCAAACTTCGGGCGCTCAGTTAATGCAATTCTTTTTAATACCTAGTTATTATTCTCCCATTCAACAAATTATAAAGATTTATAAGCGCAAATGACCCGACATACTGTGACAGCACTTCATAAAAATTATTACGGCAATTGCGAGTCCACTGGCGCTTTAATATACTGGAAATGTACCACTTATTTTAGAATACTAAAGTGTGTATTATTACTACAATCCTCTAGGTTTTAAAATGGTCTCTTACATATGAAATTCTAGGGTATTTTATACTGTAAGACGCCGTTTGCTTTCCATGTAATAGTTTTATTTGCCGAATATGCAGCGTTTCAGATACAACTCGCATAACAACTATCTTGTAATCCTCAAACCGTTAGGCATAGAGTGATGAGTGAATGATCTATAGTGCGCCCAAATGACAGCATGTTATAGAGGACGATTCCTTATCGGTTAGTTAATTATATTTTATAATTAATTATACCACTTTTCTTATTATTATGCAATAAAAATAACAAGTAGCATAACTTGCAGTATTTTAGATCTTAATATTAATAGTATTAAACACGCTGCTCAGAATTTTTTTCAGATGGGAAATTATCAAATAATCTCTGTCGCTCTGGGCGAAGCAAAAAGGAGTGTAAGAAATTTACTGACTAAAACCTACCCGTGTTCCTTCACTTACCTGTGCACTAGGGGCCACGATAACTCTTCCGAATCACCCTGCCTGGCAAGCATCGTTCTTGTGGACCCCTTCACGATGTCCTGACATCTCTTTGAGACCGAGCTGGCCGACCCGGATCTGGTAAACCGGGTGGCGAGCTGCCCACTGTTCGCCGCTCACAAACCCGTGCCTACGGTGGCTGGGAGTTGGATATTGATATTGCTTTGTCTCCCGACCAGGTCATCTCCTGCGACGGATAGGCGCGTGATGGCGCTAAGACTGCCTCGCTCTCAGGCGCTCCACCTCCCTTTTCCAACATTACTTCTTTGCAGAAGGAGGTGACTGCCTATGCTGCTTAGACTTCAGACAAAATTATTCAAGTTAGATTCCTCGCAAAAATTGTACCGTTAAGTGCCGACATTAAACCAATATAAATGACATAAAATATTCACAAAAACCTGGTAAATGCCAGTCGTAAATCGAGGCCTTAGAGTGCATTTGGCAAAAGAAGTAACAATTAATCTAGACTGCACGATACGTGTCCCCTTGGAAGGGAGCCAACGTAAGCGTAGCCCAGTTTTCACGAAAACTTGCCACAACATGCAATATTGGGCAAAATTTGAATAAGTATCTGCCCCGTGCACAATTTTTCAAATAAAGCATAATCAATTTTGGAGACGGGGCAAGTTTTATAGTGAAAAATTATTGGCTTAGGCGACAGAATTAGTTTTATGTTAGATAAGTGATTTTTGGTCGCTAAGTTATTTTTAATAGTTTGGTTGTTAGCTAAGAAACACTTGTGGTATATATATGTATGTTATGTAGTATAGCAATTTCTAGAGAAAAATAGCTAAGGATATATCACTACGTCTTGTAAAAAGTAAGAAACTGATAGGGATTTAAGGCCGACAAAAATGAAAAATAACTACTCAAACTAATCCCAGTACTTACTTATAGTATTATATTTTTTTGTACACCTAACATTTATCTCAGTCACGTATGTGCATATTTTGTCATCGAGAACGTATGCTAACGACACAAGTAGTGTAAGGAATTCTACTTACTGGAATTTAATTTTCCTTGTAATAAACGAGATGAAATAATAATAAATCAGTTGATGGATACAATAAGTATCAAAGAATTACATAGAATAACAAGCCATGTCAATAAGAACTGATCAGCTTTTAGCCACCACGCCTTATTAACATTTATTTTCATTTCAGACTAATTAACATCATTTTTACTACAAACGCGCACGTCCTTCTTCATCGTTCTCATATGAATTATTTCAAGATGAATGTTGAAAGGTTGCAACCAGTGTTATGTTAAAAAATTGTTACTTAAAAGAACGTCCGAGGATTTTCTTACCCGTCCTTATCCATAGAAACCTATTACGTTTTGCAATGGGCAAATAGTTCCATCTTTCTGAAATATCGATGTCTTTGCAATTCAAAAGTTCTTGTAATTGGTTCATTTGCAATAAATGCTTTGCGTTTGTGCCTGATGGATTTTCCATCGGTAGAAATGAAGAATTTCCAGGGAAACTTTCATCGGTTGCTCAACTCCTTTAGGAAATATTTTATTAGAAATTCTTCCTTATTACTAAACTTGTTGGCTTGCTGTCTACCTATTTTATTATTTGTGAGTGCTATGCTTGTCGTGCGTTCTTTTTTGAGCTTTGTGCTTTTAGACACAGTGGTATAGGCTATAATATGTCTGTTGATTAATGAATTGAAAATAAATATACAAGTAGATAAGGAAAAATACGACGTCACCTTAAGTTACGTTGAAGGACTGGAACAGTTTGCCTGAGGTTGTCTTCCCGTTTTGATTACAATTTAAGTTTTTTCAAGGTTAGCGTGAATAGGATCTAGCCTGATAATCTAGTGTACTTTACCAAGGACGAGGCGGAACCATAGTAAAGCTCTAGTTAATAACAGAAATCTTAGATCACTACAGTTTACAAACAATAATAAGCGGGAAAACCCAATAGTAAAGTAGGGAAACACACACATACAAAAAGGGTGTATCATCGTATGTGACATCGACGCACAAACAAGTACCATGGATCCAGTACATGATTCTGAACCCCCCAGTGGTGGAATTTTTCGTCGGCATTTCATGATTTAAAACAAATATATGTAGTTTTTTCCACTTTAGACCGTTTATAATTGCTATATTTTTATAACCCTGTTGTGGATTAAGTTCAATGAAAGGCGAGTAGAAGTAATTGTCATTTATTCATACCAAACCCTAGCTTAAGTAATATTATGTGGCATTACAGTTATTGTTACGCTAAAGAAATATCATTACAATTGACCAATGAGAGAACAGTAATTTCTTCGTCTTCATTTCGGCGGTCACAGGATCTACGCGCACCCATCTCTTTCCCACGCGTAAGCTTCGTATAGCGCTGCCTGCACGCACAGTATAAAAATGTTGGTCTGAGGCACTCATGCTCAGTATCGTCCGATCATCGACCAGTCGTTATCAGACTGGCTCCCCGCACTGGCCTCTCTGACCCAGGTCAAGAACCCCTTACGAAGGTGGTAACGGACTGGAGGAAAGTAAGCGATCGGCTGAAATCCTCCACATCCCCCCACCTGGACTCCATACCTGCACGCCTGGACTCTATCGCGGACACGACAGCCGCGATCGACTCGTTCACGGATCACGTACAGTCAGTCCTGAACGACTGTTCAAGGGAGGTAACAGCGACAGAAGACTGCCGCTGGAAACTTCCCGCTGACTTGCGTGAACTCCTGACCGAGAAGAACGCGGCTGTCCGTGCCTACAGCAGCTTCCCCTGCGCGGCCAACAAAGCCCATATGCGCTATTTACAGAGAACTGTAAAAAGACGCATATCGGAGTGGCGTGAAGCCGGCTGGGATAAGATGCTGGACGAGTTAGAGCCCACCCACCTAGCCTTCTGGGAACTTCAGAGGAAGTTAAAATCCAAAGAAGTTGTCACCATGCCTCCTCTGGTTCGCCCCGACAATACCATCGCCTTCGATGACGATGAAAAGGCTGAATGCCTTGCCTCCTGCCTCGAAGCCCAGTGCTCCCCCAGCCTCCTACCAGTAGACCAAGCCCACCTCCTAGAGGTCGACGCTGAAGTAGAACGTAGGACCTCCCTCCCGCCCGTTGACGACCCGGATGATCCCCTGCCTCCCATCACTCCAGATGAAGTGCAGGACATCATCAAAGGCCTTCAACCCAAAAAAGCACCCGGATCAGACGGCATCACCAACAGAGTGGTCCGTCTCTTCCCAGCCCACCTAGTCCTCCTCTTGACCACCATCTTCAATGGTGCAATGGGGAATAACATTTTCCCACAAACGTGGAAAGAAGCCACAGTGATTGGCATTCCCAAGCCCGGCAAGCCCAAAGCCGAACAACCAGTTACCGTCCCATCAGCTTGCTGAAAGTTCTCGGCAAAATCTATGAGAGGCTTATTTATAAGCGTCTCAGAGCTTACGCCGAGAACAAGGGCCTCATTCCCAATGAGCAGTTCGGGTTCCGATCCCAACACTCTTGTCCACAACAAATCCTACGCATCACTGAACATATACACGCAGGGTTCATGCGTGGTATGTACACAGGCGTAGTCTACTTCGATATAGCGAAAGCGTTTGACAAAGTCTGGCACAACGGCTTAATCTATAAGCTGTACAAACTCGGAGTGCCCGACCGTCTCGTTCTCATCTTACGGGACTTCCTGTCAAACCGCACCTTCCGCTACAAAATCGAAGGAGCACACTCCTCCCCCCGCCCCATCCGTGCAGGTGTTCCCCAGGGCTCCGTGCTAGCCCCCCTTATTTTCAAGCTGTACACAAGCGATATCCCGAAAGGTGGTAAGGCCCAAGTCGCTCTGTTCGCAGACGACACCGCCATCTACTGCTCGGGACTCAGCCCTGACCGAATTCGACACCATCTCCAAACCGCAGTCAACAAACTGGCTGACTGGTTCAAGAAATGGAGGATCGAAGTTAACCCCCAAAAAAGTCAAGCGGTACTCCACACGAAGCCGCGACTAAACGTCCCCACCCCACGACCCATCACCATGTCTGGCGAGCTGATCCCCTGGGGGAAGCAAGCCAAATATCTTGGTGTGATCCTCGACCGCAACCTCAACTTCTCAGAGCACATTAAGGCGGTCCGCTCACGCGCCGCCTACGCTCTGGGACGACTCCACCCCGTCCTCAACCCGCGTAGCAAACTGTCGCTCAAGTGCAAAATGCGCTTGTACACAGCGTGCATACGCCCGATTATGACATACGCTTGTCCTGTCTTCGCACACGCCAAGCCGCGTCATATCCATAGGATGCAAGTAGTCCAAAACCGTTTCTTGCGTAAAGCCACAAACGCCCCTTGGTTCGTCCGTAATGAGATGCTCCACCTAGATCTCAAAATCCCCACCATTCAGCAGTTCATGAAGCGTCTTTCCAAACGCTTCTTTGACACTGCCTCCATGCACCGCAATCCCCTGATAGTAGCGGCTGCTAATTACACCCCCTCCACCATCTCCAAGCTTCGCCGCCCAAGGCATGCTCTCACAGACCCAGATGACCCAATAACGCTCCTCCAGGAGGCCAATAGGGCCACCAGCACTCTTACAAAGAACAGACCGACCTACCGACCTCGCCGCCGAGGTCCATCGCGACGCGTTCAACGTAGTAGCCCCCTCCCCCGTCCCTCGTCCGATGAAGGCCAGCCCACGCCGCAGCTGAGCCAGTAAATAAAAATTCGATCCAGCCATCCCTTGCTGTTCTCTCCAGCGACGCCCTAAGCCGAGGTCCGTACCCCGCAGGGGGTGCCCTTAGTGCGTAGTCGCTTAGTTTTTGTAGCCCTGGCTGGAGGCTTTAAATTCATTTAAGGCATCCACAGGAAAGTCCGGTTAAGTAGTCACGGCCTCTCAAGGTCAACTACGAGATGCCATATCAAAAAAAAAAAAAAAAAAAACACTCATGCTCAGTACGCCCTGTGTAGCGATGTCGGTATGTTGTCTCACGCGTTACACTGCATTGTAGATGTTTATGTGCATGCCCACAACCCAATAAGATTTTAAAGTAAAAATTAATTAATTCGCTAATTACACAAAAAAGCGCAATGAAAACAAAACTCGAAAAACCATCTTATCAGCTGATTTAATAGAGTTCACATCAGGGATCAACGTAATTCCTACAAATCCGCACGGCGGCACGCTTGCAACGTTCAAAGGCTGAGCCGACACTTATTTTTAAACCTTGTTATTTCTATAACCGTTCATTAACGACATAATGACTATCATAATTTTATTAGTGGCATGCGGTCTAGCCTTTTCGCGAAGTTTGCGTTACGATGTCAGATACACCCTGTATATACCGCACGACATATACAGAACATACCTAAACACAAACCACATTAGGAGCATGTATGCAGTAAATTAATTTTATTTTACATTATTTTAATATATATGAATAGTTATTGTCCAAAAAAATGGTTGAAGACACTGACTCCTGAAATACAGATACCACCTAGCACGAGAGTCAGGGCTTCAAACTAAATGTAACTCCTTTTATATGTCAATAAAACTTTAAAACTTTATTTATATTATTTATTACCATTACCACTACGCCACCACCGCTCTATACCCTAATCAGGCAAATTATAATCTCACTTCAGTGTTAAAGAGAATCTGACTACGTACCTTAGAAACTTCAGAGCTCCTGAAGCCCCTGAAGTGATTATTAGCAGACCCAGGTTCAAATTGGCTTATCTTCTCTCTAAAACTTAAATAATTTTCATAACACCGTTATAAATTACCATAATTTTTAGTCGATTAGTCTAACATCTAGTGAATACTAAACTGTAATATCTGACATATTTCAGACCCAAAAGTTAGATCCTCATGAATACACTATTAAAATGTAAACCTAATTTTGTACATAGTTTAGACTTAGCGTGTAAAACTAGATTAAACAATGCTATAGTATAGATTTTTGAATAATTAATAGTAGGCCCCTAGTGGGATAACTTATCAATTCACTATAATGAAACAAAATCCATCTGCCACGTATATCTGTCTGAATGGGATGAGCTGAAAAGTTTCACTATTGAACGAAGTGATTCATGAGAAAATTTAACTTGTCTATAGTTCATTAAGATTTCGAGTACACAATTAGCCTATAATGGTCCCACTGCTGACTTTAGCTATTGTCTGAAGCTATCAATAAACAATAACGTATCCTGATGATTAACATCGTTCCTAATATTCTTACCATGGAAGTAGGCGAAAACTTACCACCATCGCCACCTGCAACAACACTTTTTTACTCCACTTGACTCGTCTTTCCACCGTCTGGTACACGTATGCTTAACTATTAGAAAGTCTTATCCAATCTTTTGACATTCAAAACTGCCTTTTAAGTATGTGTGTGTGTTATATGCGTTTTTAAATATATATAATTATAAACAAGTGCTTGTCTGCAATCCCACTTGATGGTAAGCGTTCATGGTAAGCGGTGATCGTAATGGTAAAGCGAGCTAGTTTAATAATAGCCTATTCACTCTAACCTTGAAGACACTTAAATTGTAGTGAAATGGAAACACCGCCGCTAGAAAATTATTCCAGTGGTATAAAAGACGAGACGTAATGCTCCGCCCGGGTCGTAGCGGTGTTAACAACGTATGGGTGGATACTCGCCGTACGACGTGTCGTCCAATGATGGAATAGAGATGAAGGAATGAAGGCATGCAATTCCCACGTGGTCACTCTCCAAAATGCATCCTATAGAACACCGACAGGCTGGCTACTCTTTGCCTGGTCTCCAGACTTTGAATACCGTTTTGAAATCTGGGTCGCCAATTAGCCTCTTCGAACGCCTCTCCACCGATTCCAAAGTTGTCAGGTGACATTTTGCAGCATCAGCCCAAATGCTACAGTACTCCACACACGAACGGACTTGTGCTTTGTATAATATTAGAAGCTCTCCTGGTGTGTAAACCGCCGGATCTTTGCAATAACGTCAAGTTTCCTGAAAGACACCTTGGCTTTGGACACAATGAACCAATCAAAGTTCTGGTTTGAGGAAATCTAAACTCCCAATAACTGAAGGTGGTCGGTACACTCCAAGGAAGTATAAGCTAAGGTGAACGGGCTTCTTTTGGCGCTGAATATACACGCTTGTATTGTGGAGGCGTTGAATGCTACAACGCAGATTTGAAACAAAAAATTTGACTAAGGCTTTGAATTTTCAAAGTCAAATTATTAATGTTAAATCTGAGTGAGTTGAGAGTCAGTTTTGGTGGTTTTGGTTTCGTGTAACGACCAAAACAGGCGCTCCAGAATATACTATATACCAATAAAATTCACAATTTTCAAAGCACTGGAATGCTTCGTATATCAAACGCTGTCGGGGTTACTACGCGGGATAAAACGCGTGTACGTAAGATTTATTACCGCACCCGTGCAGGTGGCTTTTAGTTCTCAACGACTGCTTTTATACCGAATTTTACTCTGTAACCACGAATGATACAGTTTCTAAGTGTTAGTGGAGTTTATTTATCATTCTGTTGTGGGGGTATGATTTGTCGCTTCGTGTTGTCCCGTTTTAGGAACGTAAAAAGATCCATTTCAAGTAGTAGAAATGTAAAAAATGCGGTTAGTTCGTATATCCACACCGAAAATCCCGTGAATACGAGGAAACGCAAGTCCGATAATCCAACCCACGCCTCTAAATTCCGCTTATCCAAATAGGCCTAGGGTGGATTTTCGAACATGCGTTTCTAAGTATCGACCTTTAGATGGATTATCTCGGGTGGATAAACAGAATAAGTTATTTATTCTGTTTATCAAACAATAGATTTTCAATCCTATTTTACACTTATGCTCAATGTGATTCTGCGAAAAATCATTTCGCTTGTCGATGTGAGTTAGTAATTTATTTTAATGTTTAATAAACACTCACAACGGCCAACTGCCTTCTTCACATAGGGGTCTGCAAAAACTACGATCCTAACACAGTCTTCGTACTTTATTTGCGTCCATACATTTGAAAGCCAATTCTCGTAATTTAAAACGCTTAAAATCTAGTCATAATTTTATCTTGCCAACAAATAAATATCAAAAACTTGTCAAAATTTAGAATAGAGAACTTAGAAGTATTTTATGACAGATTGAGACAGATCAGTATAACGCTGCGACACCAACACAGTTCTAACTAACCGTCAACTATGCGGCAACTGGTTTCGAGTCACTGGAATCTCAGCTGGTCTGGCAGGCATCGCAAGATAGAAGACTCAGCCCACGATCGAGCTCCGGTCTTCAGAGGGGAGTGATGTAGCGGTAACCTACAAAACGCCACAAAAGCGCGTCATACTGACGTCACACGAATTCTAAATCTCGCAAGCAGAGTTTACCGTGCTTCACAGCTTTACATCCTGTTCTTCATGCCTCTTAAATCACTAACATCTGATTTATCTGATCAATCAACACCAATAAACATGACATTACCAATTTACAGGTCTTAGAAACAATGGGCGTTTCCGCAAACGAATAACACATTTGTAGTTTTTGCAATTTACTTTTATTAAAAAAAGAATTTATGATATAGTCATTGTTACCTATCGTTATAAGTCTCATATATATATATTTTAAATCGATAACCATTTTCGTTTTATTTAATTCATTGGCATTCTCTCTAATTGCTGTATTTGAATGGAATGGTCCTGGATTCCAAGCGACAAACCCCTCTTAAAGATCTTCCAATTCCAAGATAATCGAAACGATTTTCTATAATCATAAGTCTTTTTTGTGATTGTTATTACTTTTATAATAAATTTCTCATCTTTTATATGCGTAGACATAAACAGACAACGATATTATATTGAAATTCAAATGAAAATGTCCATTTCGGATTGAGATATTAAACATTCATAGCGAAATCAAGACGGAAATCTGAAGAGCCATATTGTTTTTATGAAGGAAAAACTTGGAAAAATTTATTATCCATCTCATATCTTTCGGTCTATTATAATACAAAATGAATATTTGCAACTTCAGGTATTTTTTGTTAATAAAAGACTGTTTACCTGACATACAGTAGAAATTTTCTTCACAAAGGACTTTCTTTTCATACATGGTTGCTTTTATAATGCCACAAAATCTCACCTTTTATAGGAGAGCCGTTCCACTGAAAATGTAACTTACTAACAAGTCGACTATTATGCGTGAGATTCACAAACTCTGGGACACTTAAAATAATTTGCTCTTTGAAATTCTGCGCTGAATCACACTTGGAATTTCTCCTGTATCGTGGTGGGTGCATTTACAAACATATAACTCTCATACACAAACATGCAGACCCGGAACAACTACTTGTAGGTCATACAAATATTTGTTTCGTGCGGGAATCGAACCCGCGACACGCAGCGCAGCAGTCAAGAGCTTTATCACTGCGTTAACTGTGCAGCCAATTAAATAAATAATAAATAAATATATACGGACAAATCACACAGATTGAGCTAGCCCCAAAGTAAGTTCGAGACTTGTGTTATGGCATACTAACTCAACGATACTATATTTTATAGTGGACACATGTATAGATAAAGATCCAAGACCCAGGCCAATCAGGAAAAGATCGTTTTCCATCATGACCTGGCCGGGGATCGAACCCGGGGCCTCCACGTCGCAGACAGGCGTATTAACCGCTACGCCACGGAGGACGACAATTAAACTTGATATCGACACGCCAAGAAAAAGATCATGAGTGGCTATTACGGAACGTCTTTAGCAAACAGCGATCATTGCTTCTTTTTCTTCCTGAGATGTCACACCTCCCAAATTGTTCACTGCTGCGTTGGAAGATGTCTTCAAGCTCCTGGACTGGAAAGGACTTGGCATGAACATCAACGGCGAGTACATCACTGAACTCCGTTTTGCAGATGATATCATGGTCATGGCAGAGAACCATGGAAGACTTGGGCAAAATTCTAAACGACCTCAGCAGAGCTTCCCAACAAGTGGGTCTAAATATGATCATGGATAAGACGAAGATCATTTCAAACTCCCATGTCGCACCCTCTCCAGTTCTAGTTGGTTGCTCTGCACTCGAAGTTGTTGACGAGTATATATACCTGGGATAAACAGTTCAACTAGGTAGGTCCAACTTCGAGAAAGGGGTGTCTCATCAAATCCAACTCGGCTGGGCAGCGTTCGGGAAGTTACGCTACGTCTTCTCGTCATCCAAGATACCACAGTGTCTCAAGCCTGAAGTCTTTGACCAGTGTGTGTTGCCAGTGATGACATACGGAACTGTCCAGCAGTGGACATCTATAGGTTGCAGAAGAAGAAGAAGAAATAGATTACAATCATTCAAAGAGACCATTATATGCTGACATCACGTACTGGCGTAGTAAAGACAATCACGTCGGAATTCAGTGCTTTCTAAATCATTAAACACATACAATACGCAATAAAAAATGTCATCACAATTTTTTACGTGATAGAAGGAATGTATTCGTGCGACTTTTTAATCGCCTGTAAATCTGGCTCTAAATTACATGCATAAATAAAATATCATATTTATAGTTACACAGGCTGGCACAAGCTCAATAACACCTGTTTCAATTTGTATGGGTAGCCTGAACTAAAACATTTATCATTTTTATGAAAAATGTATCCCACCTTTGCGCCCTAATTGTATAACACACTATCAATATTGAAGCGTATTGCTAATCTATTGCTTCATATTATTATGTTCGAAAAATTATCTGCTCAGCAACAGAAATAATGCAATGAATGTTGTAATCTGATGTTATACTGATATTTTGTTACGCAATTACCCCGCTGGTTTATCAGCTTATCTAGTAAAACCCCAACTCAACTTTATTTATTTTATTTACAGCAATTAGGTATAGGAACTTTTGAATTGTCAAGGGGTCGCCGGTCGGTCAGTCAGAAAGATGAAGCTAGCTGGGCATTCCAAAGAGTATTATGTCCCTATAGAAAAGAACGGACAATAAACTCCGTCCGTCCTCTAGATTATTTGTGATTACTTTGAAGTAATGAAAGTGGAAGATCTTAGTCTCTCAAATTATTTCAATAATCATTTATTTTTACATAAAAAATGCTTAAGGCAATTTCTAATTTAGACCAAGAAGAAAAAGAACTGACCATGTTGGTTTCAGACGATAAGACAATAGTTTTCAGCATCTCTAATCCCTTCTTATTCTCCCATTTCCTTTTCATTGTTTCTGTAACTAAAGCACCTGCCATCTAATCTCTTTACCACCCGTGGTTGACAGGTATAGAATGCCTAAGTCATTAAGTCCGCCTCTGTATATTTTCTTTGTGCGAAAGTATAAATAAATATAGTAGATGTTGATGCAGATTCTCAATAGAACTGACACAATTTAGGACATGGAAAAATATTCATGCATGCATGTAGCCTTATAACCTCCCTACTCATAATGACATACAGTGCCGAAACATGGACATTGACTCCGACAGACCGTGTCCACAGTTCCACAAATTAAATGTCGCTCAGCCCGCTATGGAGCAGGCTATGCACGGAAGTTGTTCGAAGGTTTGTTCGATTTGTCGTGTTCCGGCATGATGTCTGGTGAAGCCGTACGGAGGACGGGTCTGAGCAGTTGTGTTGCGAAGTGTGCCGGGTACGATGCGCCTAATGTTGTTGTGTTGGGAGTTTCGTCGTGGAGGGTCTTCAGATCAATCTCCCTTTGGCGCAGCATCGTTGGTCGTGTTGTTGGGTTTAACATTGCATCACCTCGCTTAACTGCCGTCTTCCTTACTATTCGCTCAGTTTTCTGAGTGAATAGGCTCTTATTAAACTAGCGTGCTTTACCATCAACGATCGCTTCACTGCTTACCATCAGGCGGGATCGCGGTCAAGCGCTAGTTTATAATTATTAAAAAAAAGGATAAAACCAGGAAATAAATTATTTGGAAAATAAATGGATTTTCCGACATATGTAGCTTGCAGTGTAAGCAAACTGAAAAAGCGGTAGGTATGGTCATAATTATTGAAGGTTCGATAGCTGGTCGATCGGACGAGCCCTGGAGTGGAGACTGCGTATCGTCAAGCGTACCGCTAAACGCCGTGAAGATAGGTCGGCACCTTAAGGAAGTGACTGATATTTAGTAACGCAATTACCCTGCTGGTTTATCAGTTTTTCAGTTAATTCAGAGGACTAATACGAAGAGGTTTATTTCCCATAGTGGACTGACAGAGTTATCTGATTGATTAAACCTATCATATACCTTTCACGCAAAAATGAATAATGTTCCGATATGTTCCACATCGCTTTTCTAGCCATACTAGATCAAACCATTATAATCATGACAAATGAAGGTCATTTGCAAACTAATGAGGAATAATAATGACGTCCCTATGGAGCTAGCGTATACTTAATAATAATAATAGTTTCAATACTTTCCTAATAGTCAATTAGGCTATCCTTGATAAAAAATTAGAGTCAGATTATAGCAAGATTAATACAGATAATATTTTATCATGTACATTACTTAGTATTAATAGTAGTTCGTTCGTAGTAATCAGTATTTTTAGACCAAGTTTTAAACCATCCAGCCATTTTTTTTTCAATTTCGGAACCATAATCTCACAAAGTTAAAGTTCTTATTAAAATGTTACATTTAACTCGCGTCTAGGTTAAATACAGTACTAATCTTATAGGTATAGACTAAAATTTTAATCCATTTTGTGATGTTTCTTGGTATGGGTCTAAATATTTCGTTAAATCTGGCATGATTTTATTAATTATTAATATTGTCGTTTATTTTTTATGTTTTATTTTGTCACATATTATAAATTTCATTGTGTAGCAGTATCTACAAACGCCACTTGCGAACAAAGCACCATACTCGCGTCACACTAATTCTACATCTCGCAAGTAGAGTTTTCTGTGCAATTAACATATATACAACTTCCCAACGTAAACCGTGAGGCAAGTGCCCGCCAGACAAAACACCAGTCATTATTATTGTCATTTATTGTTTATCATTATTCGTATTTGTGTCCAATAAGTAATGTATCAGCCCAAAACATTGTTGATGAACAACAAAAATAGGTAAATGTATAGGACAATAGATGACGATTTTGGCAACAACCAAACCCTCTTAGAATGGTACATAATTACATACATACACGAGGACTGCCATAAAAAATATGCAGTAACCACCATAGGGTCGGTGGTCGATTAATTTGTTCCTTGCCAAAAAAATACCCTCCAAGGCCTTTAGTAAATAATAATCTCCAAAAAAGTTTTGACAATGACAGCAGACAGACATCACTGCTGGGCTTGGAGGCAAATAAATCACTTACCGCGCATACGCCGAATATTAGGTAGCTTTATTTTTATTCTGGATGGGAAGTCACCAAGGGACATTTGCCGCTCTGGGCCGAGCGGAAGGGCATGTCAGACTTTTACCGGGTGGGGAGCTGCCCACTGATCGCCGCTCACAAGCCCGCGCCTACGGTGGCCGAGAGTTTGATGTTGTCTCCCGACCAGGGTGTCTCCAGCGGCGGCTAGAAGCGTGAGGGCGCTGTGATTCCCGCTCCATCACGCGCTCCGCCTTCTCCTTTGCCGCCATCACTGCTTCGCAGAAGAAGGTGACGGCCGGACATGCACTCTCACTCCGAACTATGCCCTGATCCAGAACCGGACGCGAGAGATCGCCGCCGATCGCCTGCACGGCGGTGCTCTACCCAAGCCCGGGAGACCTTTACCGCATCCTCAGGGCTATCCCCACAGTGGTGACACCCTGGCCTTTCCTCCCGCCGCGAAAGTCAAAGAAAAGAGAGAAATAAAGCTACGTACTAGTTTTATTTCTCTCTTATTTATATATAAATATAAATTAAAGTCGTAAAACCAACGCCTTAAGACGAATGCAATAAGATTATGTACTCAATAACATAAAACTGGTTCCAGAATCCTAATAAACCTTTTCAAGTCTTCATCAACGCTTAGTGCATACTATACATAAGACTCGGACTTAACTAAAGACAACTTGAGACTTCAAAGACTCTTCATTAAGTCTGTCCTGTGCATTATTATGGTAGGGGTATGTGAATAGGTCGTATATTTACTTATTATACTTTTGAAAGTAAATATACTAGCAGAAAGGTTATTGCGTTTTACAAAGACAGCAAAACGGTATGTTTCTTGGTATTTACTTAGTAAATAGCACAGAAGCAGTGTTTGTCAGAAAATTACTTTCATTATCTTTATTTCGTTTCGTCTTCGTATAGAATGAGGTCATATTCGAGTTCAAAAGGTTGTGATAAGTTAGTATTAAATCAACAAACGTAAAGTAGGATGCTCTCGAGACAGTTGTAACGCTGATATTCGTTTGAGCTAAACGGCGTACAATTAGATATGACTTTGTTCAGCAGTGGACTGCTGATGGCTGATGGTGATGATCCCCATTTCTGAAACCATCCGTTTTTCCCTTTATTCCTGAAGAATAGGACTTGTACCCAAAATAGCTCTGCAAATGAAGGAAGTTGATGGGAATTTCTTGCAAATTGTAACGTTTTACAGCGTACACTGTCAATACAGGTTTAAAATACAGTGGGTTTACACCCATTTTAAAAATTTACCTTTACAACCAAAATATATATTTTACGGTGAAGTCGTAAATAAGAGGTGTTAAACAAAAAGCGATTGTCCTCTTTATTGCGAGGTTCTGTATAAAACTCGTCGTTTTCTGTGCGATTATATTTTGTAATGACATCGTTAAATGTCGGTGGTTTTTCTTAAAACACTCTTTAGGTAATAAACGAATTTATTTTCTGGTCGATAACTCATTAATATGTAATTTCAAGTTAAAATAGCTATAACTTGATATCACGTATTACTGAGTTATTGACCAGAAAATAAATAGGTACATCGCGTTATTTTAAACAAACTTTCATTTCCTTTTTTTTTTAATACGTTGTGGTATGTTCTAGAACAACGGGAATTGGCTCCGCACTCGACTTATTTCTAGATGCAGTTCAACATTGAACAGACCGTTGAACAAACATTTCTGGATAAAGGACACGAAAATTAATTACCTTAGCTGTTCAGGTATTTACCGTATAGCATTGTTGGCCTGGTGTTATAATCGCGTAGAAGCGTAGCATAATTGCTACGCGGTTTCGTAGCAGCGTAGCACTATTAAAATGGGTACGAGTTTTTAGCGCCATTTTTCAACTGACCGTTTCAAACTCTAGTACTTGCCAAACACTTTCTCTTTGAAAACATGTCACCCTTCAATATTAGATCCTCAATTTCCTTAACATTCTCAACAGACAAATATAGTTATTCTACACAAAACCACATCCATAAATCCTAATAATAAACCCACACCCTTCATAACTTCATACAAATACAGTTTATCATCATTCAAGTCGCGAACAACTGAATAAGTGATAACTAAAATAAAACATCTGAACCCATCGAGTGCCTGGCTTTCGGCTCTCGGCTTTTGGCCCTCGGCCTGAATTATTGAACGCCAGTTGAACTATGAATTATGCATCCAGTCTAGTTCTCCGAACACTAACTGAATGTAATCATGCTTCATTGCATTTTGATGGTGGACGGCTTGGTCATTTTAACAGTGTCTACTTTGGATAATGTGTATGCGTATTTTAATGTGTAGGTTATGATAGGGATAGAGAGTGTGTTGTGTGGGTATGTAGGAAGTTCTATATTTTATACCCAGACTCAGAGGAACTCTTCTGTTAAACTGTAAGGCGAAAGTTTAATATAGAACATAGGTAAGCTTAAGTGAAGTTACTTTTAACGCTGAGACAAAAGATAAAACCTATTGCATAGACCGACGGTCTACCTTTTACGCTTTGAAGTGGCTTGTACTGCCTCTGGTTACTTTTTGTGCTTCAAACTTTTCATAGATCTTGTCAGCCCATTTTTTGACGTGACAACGTCTTATAAATTGGTTTGCCGGGTGACACTTCAAGAAACTGCGTTACGCTCCGCTCATGTTATGCGCTCACAATGAGAGCGAGTGAGAGGCACGCATCCCTTCCACTCGGGCATGGTTAGCCCGCCTAAGAGCGAGAGAGACAGACATATTAATGATATATTATATATAATATGTTTATATTATCTTTATATTTTTTCGTTTTAGTTGTTTATTTTCTATACGAATGAATGTTCACATTAAAATTATTTTACCACTCAAAGTCGTTTTTTTTTTTCATTTGCAAGGCGTCGTCAGTGGCAGTACAGAGGTCACTTGTCGATTGCAAATTTCGAGATATTGAGGGCAGGATAGCAGGTGGAGCAAAGTTCGCATGATCACATTCAACCAAAGCGTTTACAAATACTTGAAGAATTGTAAATTATTAATTAAAATAATTAATAATTGCTTAAACCACGAAAATAATTAATTAGTTTCATGGATTTTCCATGACTTTGGTATCATCGATAAACCATGAAATTAATTAATTACGACTCATTAATTACTCTCTATACATACCTACAGTTAGAGCAACGGTGGCTTAATGGTATCGGTCGCGACTTACAAATTGTAGGTCGTAGGTTCGATCCCCTTCAGGTAATTTATTTTGAGTTAATTATTTCATTACCACTCAAAACAGTGAAGATAAACATCCTAGACGTAAAACTTCTAAGATATCTACTAACCCGCACTCGGCACGCCTTGTATATTACGGCCTACTACCTCTTTGGACCTGAGTCGCAGGAGTTGAAACATTATAAGCTGATCCTGTTCTCATATATTTACCTAACCCCACCGTCTACCATACAAAGTCTAGCCATAGTATAAAGAGGGAAATAGGTTATCTCCGACCCAATCCGCGATTTAATTGCCTACTGTCTTAGGGATGTCACGTTTAGCTAAATTTTAATTCTGTGTCTATAAATTGGCAAAGGTCGGAAAGTTGACGTCTGTCCGCGCTTCGTCGGATTCGGTTGTCGCCCAAACCGCTAATAAATATTTATAGAATAAGAGCTTCTGTTTAAATTATTTGCTTAGTATTTAGTATACATATACTAGTCAGTTTTTGTATTTTTTTATTTAGTAATAGAATTGTAGTTTTGTACACATAAAGGACCATATTTATTTTTATTTTTAATTAATTCAAATATATAAATACTACAAACATATCTATTGAATCACGCGTTTATTACAAAATTACAAATTAGCTACAGAAAAATACTTTTTTCGGGTTTGACTATTACGAAACGCCTTGTTATTAAACTTTAATGTGTAATATATCCGCATCCTTAAAAATAACTTTTGCAAATATAATTTCGGAAAGCATGGGCAGGGCGGTGAAAAATGAAAATCTTTTATATGTTTATAAATAGACATACCAACTTTGAAATTTATGTGATAATTTTTAAATACTTTTTGGAACATCTGCTCTATCCTCTTAATATTTTCTACAAAGTCGTCAGGTGGAACCAATAATAAAATTTGGTTTCTAGAATAATTTTTGTAGTGAAGGTACCCAGATTCTACACTTAAATTGCAAACTTGCTGTTGTCCGCAATCCTCGTGACGATCCATGCATTTTTTTTTAACAAGAACACGTGACACGCGGGCTTCGTCCGGTGCGAGCCGCGACTAGCGCACTAATAGCACTCTAATATTTTGGGTTTTATTAGGTGTGCGTGCGGCGACGCATAGATACTATGGCGCACACATACAAGCCGCGCGCGGTGCGTTTGTATGAAAATTACCTACTCTCTCTCTCCCTCTTTATGCTACGTGCTTCTTTATACCGTCTCTTATTGGGTCTAAGTAAAAATCGTATCAAGGTGCCCCGACTCCTCCTACTTCTTTTTCTCTCCAGTCCAACAAAAACCTCTTTAGTAAATCACAGAAAATTAATCCTTTCAGCATTAAAGCTGATAATTCATACATTCCACATAATCTTCCCAGTTCAACAGAACTGGCTCTGAGTCACGCTTGCAATGATTGAAACAAATAATAATTGGCGTCGATGGAAAGCTTTAAATCCGGCAGACTGTGCGATCCACACGAAGCAAAGCAAGACTATTTAACTTTACGAGAACTATCGTATATACTTGTTTAATATACTAATTTAATATCGTTTTTAAAGTTGTTAAACTGTAAAATTAAAAACTCTTTACAGTTTTATAATATTTAGGTATGGTTCCTTAGAGAGTTTACTGTATCAATCAACCAGCCATCTTACTGTACTATAAAATATTATTAATTTGAAAGTTTGTGAGGACGACGTATGTTTGTTACTCTTTCTCAAAAAATCTCATCATCATCAGCCTCTACTCGTGCACTGCTGGACATAGGCCTCTTCCATGGCACGAGCAAGCTCGATCCTGAGCAGTTCTCCGCCAGCTACTACCAGCCACCGTTTTAATGTCGTCGCTCCATCTCACCCAAGGGCGTCCTACGCTACGTTTGCCGAGACGCGGGCTCCACTCAAGGACTCGTTTACCTCAACGGTTGTCGGTCCTGCGGCATATGTGACCAGCCCATACACCAACAACCTCTGAACGGAAATTGTTGAAACCTAGCACCCATATAGATAGTTTATACCTAGGAATAACACAGTAAGCAATAACACAAGTAATTTTTTTCTCCCAATATTCCCATGTGAGCGAAACTTGCCCTCATGCAACTGTGGGTCGCCACCCAGCCTTTTAAGCAACAGCCAGTTTCTGTTAAGAATGATGACAAACATTGGCTATACCTCCTAGCCCTTCTATGTCTAATACATAACGTTCACTTCATAATTTGTAAAATTTTAGTGTTAGTAAAGATCACTTATGCCTATTGCTTCAGGGTGTAGGGGAATGTTATGTTTTCATTAATCTTGAATTGTGATTATCACTAGCAGATCGGTGCCTGGATTTATGCCTGCTTCATAACTATAGACTGGCACCCGATTGCGTAGCCGACGCCGATGTGCTTTGCATACATTTTATTTTTAATAATATAAACTAGTACTTGGCCGGGACCCTGGCTGATAATAAGAAGGGATAAAATCGTTGATGGTAAAGCGCACTAGTTTGTTAAGAGCCTTTTCACTGTAGCCTTAAGTTGTAGACAAACGGAAAGACCGCCGCTGGCAGTTTTTGTCAATTCTTCGATGAATGCTGTACATAAAAACTTTTTTTACAAAAAAATCAACGGACTTCCAAAAAACACTACAAAGTGAAAAATAACTAATTTCGGAAGTCCGTGTCTTTGGTTTTTGTATATTAGTTTTTGACACCGACTTCCGAAATTAGTTATTTGGAAGTCGGTTGTTTTTTTTTTTTGTAAGAAAAGTTTTTATTTTACACTTTTTAATTTTGAAAAGTGCTGTTCAGCTGCATCCGGTTAGACTGCATGCTGACGCTGAAATACTTAATGAAAAATCTTACAAATGCACTGGTTGCCCCTACGACTTTTGAAAGTTCCCCTTGATTTCTCTGGTCTTCCACCATCAAACCCTGATATCCTTATCAATGGACCACCTTGGGAATGTCTCCTTTCTAACAGAAAAGGAATTATCAAAATCGGTTCATAAACGACGAAATTATCCGCGAACAAACATAAAAAAGCATATATACCGGTAGAATTGAGTAACCTCCTCCTTTTTGAAGTCGGTTAAAAAAGACGACGCCAAATGTTCTGTCCGGATCGTAGTGGTGTCAACAAAGTAAGAATGAATGAAAGGATCGTTTTCGCATAGGGTTCGATATGTTTTTTTTTTTATATTTGCTCTGCTCCTGTTGGGCGCCGCGTGATGTTATATAGCCTAAAGCCTTCCTGAATTAATGGGCAACGCGCTGCGTATCCAACGCAAAAATAATTTTTGAAATCGCATCTGTAGTTCCTAAGATTAGCGCTAATCTCTACTAATATATAAATATAATATATTAGTATAGATGATGTTATTCAGATGTAGTTTAAAATGTAAGTACATAGTTGTGTATGTAATTTTATAGGATTTAGCATGTATGTGTCACTATAGCATTATATCACAGATCTGTAATGATAGTTATAAACAATAAATACTTTTTCCTTCTTCCTTTTCACTGTAGATACTTACACCTGTTCTGGGAAACAAGACGTGATTTTATGTCATTTGTGAATCATTTTATTACCTCATAAAACTTTTCCCCTGAACGGAGGCGTTTTAAATTGATCAAAGAATAATTTACGATATTTACCTTCGTATTGCAAAAACAGTAATAGCCGTAGTCTCCTGCAGTTTTCGTAGTTTAACAACAAAGTTAAAATTCTACCACTTATCGGAGTTTTATCTCAAACGTGAAAGTCGAACCTCCGAAGTTTTACGTCGCAGATTTCCCCTGGGAACAAGTTCTTAATGTTGGAGACCAAACTAATCTTCTAAACCTTATTATATTTTAAGTTAATTAAGGTCACCGCGTATTTTTTATTTAGCTTCTATTAAATATTGATCATGGCTCAATAAACAGAATTCGTAATTATAATGCCTCATCGAAAACAAAACGATGACAAAAAATTTTGTCCCAGCTAGAAAAAAGGAAATAAAATTATAAGGATCGAAACAACAATAATATGTACTTTTTATGAACTTTTTTTAATTTTGAACTTTTTTTAATGTCATCCAAAATCTTGCATTTCGCCAGCAGAGTTCACCGCGCAAGTAGCATAATATACAACGTACTACATGAATCGTCGGCCAGTTGTTCACCAAACACAACACCGGTTTGGTCGGAAGATTCTCCTTTTTCTATGTCGGATGAGTTTACTTTACACCGACACTTATGAGGAACAGGAGAGACTTTCTGCAAACTATAGATAGTATTCAGAATATTTCTTAATTCAGTATCTCTTGACTTATATGCTTTAACGACTTCCACTCGATCAGTTGCAACAACTAAAGGCATTTAACCATTTCAGAATCCATTTTAGCTGGATTTGACGCTAAGTGAATATGTAATAGCTAAAGAGTCTAGACCCTAAGAAGGTCTTAACTACGATCGTTGCGACTATCCTTATTAGATAGTAACACCTACGAAATTCGCTGGCTAGCCAATATTTGCACCATTTCGTTTAGCTCTGACGAGATATGCCAAGAGAGATATCTGTCTTAGCGTAGATGAAATTGCTGACACCAATACTGTTTAGTCCCTTTTGCTACGTCGTGGAAATATGTACCTAGTTGATCTGCTCAAAGAGTTGTACTTAGTTTGAATGTTGTACAGTCTGGGAAATCAGTTGTTTAAAAAATTTCATTTTTGCGGTATTGTAATCATAAATATCGTATATCACTTTTTATTTGAATATATGCACAATTTTAGTAAGTAGACAATTTTGAAAAGAAATTGTATTCATTGGCATCATATAATAACTACATAGTTGTTCTCATGACTTATGCACATCTAGTATTTTTTCTCATTATTTTCAATGGCCTCAACTCGTTCAGGAAATGAAGTCACCGTTGTCTCCAAAATAGGTCGTATAAATTGGTAGATATAATATTTGTTGGCTTATGTTAGCAGAATATAATATTTAGTATGAATTCATGTAAATGGTTTCCTCTAATGAGAACGCATATAATTAGGCGGTTGTAACTCTTGTATTGCGGAGAGGATCTTGTAATAAACGGAATTTATGACAAAATTATCTTGTATATTACGCAACCACCTGGCTTAATAAACTGTTTAGTCAACCGCTACCGGATGAAGTGGCAGTGCTTGGACAGTGAATGTTTATCGACTACAGTTATGATGATGCTGATAACAAAATAAGTTCCGGGTAAAGTATTTGACTGATACGAAGTGGTTTATGCTGTTGAATATCTCCTCTGATTTTTGTGTTTCATCGATTTGATTGGTGAACGCTGTCGGAAATTTGAAGTAAACTGAACGCGACCATAGAGTGTGACGAACGCACTCCCTTTCGAACTGGCAAGCTGGCGAGTCATGGCCACGTTCTTTTAATGGTCACCAAAATTAAGTGTCTAAAGTAACCCCTGGGGGGAATTTAGGCCCCAAAATCAAAATTAATAAGGTTAGAGAGTCTACCAATGACTTATGTCTATGCTGCTTCATCTTGTGTCATGCTTCTTCTCGTGATCAGGTCTAGTGATCTACAAACTCCGCATTTGAAAGTCGAAGGTAAGTGGTTTGCTGCTTTAGGACCTTGATCAGACAGATATACTCCGAAGTCATCATTCTTTCGCATATTTGTTTATAAAGGGTTTTGAAGGAAGGAAGGAGAATGATGGCGAATGATTAGTTTTTATAAACGCTGCTTAGACTGGGATTTACCACAGTATCGTGTGAGCTTTTGCAAACATTTACTCACATATACAAAAATACAGACACGGAATAACTACTTGCCGGCCATATTTATTATATCGAATACCATTATTTTTTCGGTGGTAGGCCATAGCATCGGGTGCCGGCAGAAGTTGCCCGACAAAGTCTTGCCGCCAAGCGATTCGTCGTGTTCCGGCATGATGTCTGGTGAAGCCGTACGGAGGACGGGTCTGCGCAGTTGTGTTGCGATGTGTGCCGGGTACGATGTGTCAAATGTTGTTGTGTCGGGAATTTGGTCGTGGAGGGTCTCCACATCAATCTCCCTCTGGCGCAGAATCGTTGGTCGTGTTGTTGGGTTTAACATTGCACAACCTCGCTCAACTGCCGTCTTCCTTCCTATTCACTATTTTTTTTTTAATTGAATAGGCTTAATAAACTAGCGCGCTTTACCATCAACGATTGCAGTACTGCTTACTATCAGGCGGGATTGCAGTCAAGCACTAGTTTATAATTACAAAAAAAAAAAAAATGTTCCGTGCGGGAAGTGAACCCGAGACACGCAGTGCAGCAGTCAATCGTTCAGCCACTATACCAACCGTGTTGTCAGCTGGGATCTAATTTCGTTTCGTTTAATATTAATTGATAGTAATCAGATTACAAAAGATATTCTCATTACCTACGCTTTTCATTGATCCTTATCAGACATAACTTTTGATTATCAACTTCATTCATAAAATCTATATGTTTTACCATAATTAATTTATTTATGTCCACACTAAGTTGCTACAACACGGCGAAAACCTTCGTAATTATAACTGATTTTATCACCACTTATAACGAGGGTGATAAGATTTCTTATATAACGGTCATGAATGCCGTGTTATATTTGTTAAAGGTACCAGTTTACGACCGCTACGCTCATATTGACCACAAATCCTGTCCACAAAATTGTATTGTTGACTTAAGGGCAAGATGATGTGGTGATGTGGTGTGGTTTTCAGGTCGAACTAGTTAGTTTTTTGGACAGAAATTGTAACACATTAAAATCCGTTGCGTAGTTTAAATTAAAATATTATTATTTAAATATTTAATCATACAAAGGGACATAGGGAAAGAGAACGACTTTGTTTCATAATATGTAGTGATTGAAAAACTGGCCATAATGAATCGGTCTTCAATTTCAAGCAATGCTTTCTGATGCCGTACGGGGATGAATGACCACTCTTTCAAGGCACGGATTCCATACTTGGATTCGCGTCTTGAAAGGGACATCCCAGTTATCATGTGTTGATTTGACACCTGTCACGAACATCAAAAGTTCAAAAGTCTGCTGAAAATCAGTATTGCTAAGAGGTATCGTAATACCCAGTAACTGCTAGAGATTAGATCGGCAGTCGCTTCATGTAAAATAGTATTATCCAGCGGCATCTAGTCATAATAGAAGCTGACCCTAACATACTTGGGAAATGAAAAAATTGGTTTAAGGAGCACATTATGTCTATTAGTCATCCAATCGAACTTTTTAATGACAAAATTATTTGTCAATATTTCATCATCATCATCAACTTTTTTCATCGTCCCACTACTGGGCACAGGTCTCCTCTCATACAGAGAAGAATTGAGCGTAATCACCACGCTTGCTCAATGCAGGTTCGCGATTTCAGCCTTAAAATCCAGATTTCCTCAAGATGTTTTCCTTCACCTTGTAATCAGTCATTGATAAATATTACTATTGTACTACGTTCTATATCATTCATCGTATCTATTATTAATATTACGTTCATATGCATGAATAGCACCAACTCCTTAAAAGCTGATTCATTTTTGTATAAAACTAAGGACAACACAATCATATATAACAACACGTCATATCATTTGCCATTTCATATTACTTTCCGAATTTCAGCACGTCTTCACCAAATATGTTCCTGACACATCTTGCCAATATGATGTAGCTCACCTCTTAAGACATTTTACGAGACATCGTAAAATATGTGGGTGTACTCTTCCTTGTAGGTATATGTGTATATACTAGCTTCTGTATGCGACTTCGTTCATGATCATTTTTTACTCCCCTTATCGCATTAAATCCAGACGATGGTCAGAACCATACTATTAATTTGTTTCCGACTATCATTATTCCTATTTTCATTTTTTCTTTTGCTGAATTCCCAAGACTATGCTTGGGGTTTCACTGCGCGATCGAATCAGGAATGAGGAGATCCGCAGGAGAACGAGAGTAACCGACATAGCCTGAAGAATTGCAACACTATAGTGACAGTGGGCATGGACACAGTGCCCGTAGAACCGATGCTCGATGGGGCCGACGGGTTCTCGAGTGGCGACCACGCACCGGAAGACGTAACGTGGGTAGGCCCTCGACAAGGTGGACCGACGACCTGGTGAAGGTAGCGGGAAACCGCTGGATGCGGGAGGCGCAGGACCGGTCGTCGTGGAGAACCTTGGGGGACCTCCAGCAGTGGACGTCTTTCGGCTGAAATGATGATGATGAATTCCCAAGGTGACTTTCTCAAGCACTGGACTATCAAATGCAAAAATGTTTGATTAAAAACGGTAAAACGGTCTCTAAAGCCTGGAGCACACGCGTAGAATAGCCAACTTAGTGGTATTCTATAGGAAGCAATTTGGAGAGACCCCGCGCGGAAATGGCATGAAATGTATCCGCGATCTCCGTTCCATCATCGGACGACGATTGCATCACTGCTTACCATCATTCGGAATCGCGACCAAGAACAGTAGTTTGTAATGTTGAAAAAAAAAAAAACAAATTCTAATCTGTCTTGGAGTTCCAGAGATTCGGCATTAATATCTATATATATAAAAGAAAGTCGTGTTAGTTACATCATTTATAACTGAAGAACGGCTATACCAATTTGGCTAAAAATTGGTAAGGAGGTAGCTAAGAACTGGGAGAAGGACATAGGATACTTTCTATGCCGCTCCCCGTCGTTCCTGTGGGAATAAATGAACTTCTTTGTTTCGACTTCTCCCACGCTTTTATGCTACCCTGGTAACTTGAACGTCAAAAAAATATGCACAATAAACCTTCTTTCATGTATTATGATTATTTGATAATGATGAATGAATGACGTTTATTGTTTCGACTTCTCCTACAGTTTTGTGATACCCTGGTACCTTCCACGTCAAAAAAATATGCACAATAAACCTTCTTTCATGTAATTATGATTATTTATAATGATGAATGAATGACGTTTATTGTTTCGACTTCTCCTACAGTTTTGTGATACCCTGGTACTTTGTATGCACAATAAAACCTCTTTCATGTATTATGGTGATTTGATAATGATAATGAGCTTTTTTATTGTTTCGATTTCTCCTACACTTTTGTGCAACCCTGGTACCTTCCACGTCAAAAAAATATGCACAATATTTTTTTGACGTGGAAGGTACCAGGGTAAACCAATACCAATAAACCTTCTTTCACGATTATTTGATAATGATGAACGAATGAGGTTTATTGTTTCGACTTCTCCTACAGTTTTGTGATACCCTGGTACTTTGCACGTCCACAAACTATGCACAATAAAACCTCTTTCATGTATTACGATTATTTGATAATGATGAATGAATGAGGTTTATTGTTTCGACTTCTCCTAAACTTTTGTGCTACCCTGGTACCCTGCACCTCCACAAAGTAGGAAACACGTGTCCAGTATTTTTAAGTTAATAATATTATGTACAAAATTTCAAAAAGATATAATGAAAAACCACAAAGTTATAATAAGCTTGCTACGAGTATTCTACTTGGTTGTCCCAACATAAATATGGTCAATAATCCGCGCGCGAGCGAGCGCGGTGCGTTGACCTCTAGCGTCAGCTGTTGCGCGCGCACAATACTATGATGATGTATCGTAAGCCGCGTGACGCACTCGGTAACTACACTGTAACAATTTCTAAATGTATTTGGGACAAAATATAACATGGTGTAAAAATTATTGGAATCGATTCAGTTGCTTATTCACTATTTATATATAACTCAAGAACGGCTGAACCGATTTAGCTGAATATTGGTGGGAGGTAGTTAAGAACCCGTCCCCGTCGTTACCGTGTGACGTGACATAAGACATGGTCCAACTCATTCAAAATGTAAGTCAGCAATTCATATACCAAAAATGGTATAACAAAAAGCAAATGACAGCTGAGCATATTTAAAAAAAAGTCTAACCGGTTGAAGCAATCGTTTAAAGCAAAGAATATAAGTACTCTCTGCTGGTTTAAAGTTTCTAATAAAAAACCACAAAGCCAACTTCAACTTCAAAATTTCTAATATTGTATTGCTGTGCCATTTATCATCAATAAAAATATCATGCCGTGACCAAGACCATCAAATCTTTCTCGACAAAGCGGTAATGCAAGAGTAAATCGAAACATTCTGAATGAAAGCACTGAAGAAGAGCAAGAAATTGCACGTGCAGAGCGCCGCCTTACTATGACTCGACTTCGTGCTTCTCACTCACAAGAGCAAAGGGAGGCTGCAGTCCGTGAAACTGTTCCGTTGACAATGCCAAATCGGCGAACAAACCTCAGAGATCATCATCATCATCATCAATCTTTTTATCGTCCCACTGCTGGAGACAGGTCTCCTCTCATGCAGAGAAGGATTGAGTGTAATCACCACGCTTGCTCAATGCGGGGTGGCGATTTCAGACTTATAAAGTTCAGGTTTCCTCAAGATTTTTTCCTTCACGTTCAGTCATTGGTGTCCTAGATATTATACTTAGACAGTACATATCACTTTAGAAAAGTTACATCGATACTTGCCTGACCTGGAATCGAACCCGCGCAATCATACAAGAGAGGCTGGTGTTTTAACCACTAGGCCACCACGACATCTCAGAGATCAATAGCTAGATAATTTACGAAGCACAAGTAGAAATTCATTTCTTTCACAAGGTGCTACACTAAATAAATGACAAATAAAAAAATCATGGAATACTTTTTTTTTTTTATTTACTGTGTTCCTAATTTAAAAAGTAAAAAATGTGATCATGTGATATTTATTGCCTTTAAGGCGGAACAAAGTTCGCCGGGTCAGCTAGTATTTATATAGAAACTTGTATTAAATTTCCAAAGCAACATTTAACGTTTAATGTTAGTATAAATAAATACTAATCAATGATTGCATCACTACTTACCATCAGATGGGATTGCTGCCAAGAACTAGTTTATGATTATTTTAATAAAAAATGTTTAAGCACCACAATATTTGTCTACAGAAATCAGCAGTGCGTTACTAAAAAAAACTGAATGAATAGGAAGGAAGACAGCAGTTGAGCGACACGAACATCGATGCTGCGCCAGAGGGATTGATCTGGAGATCCTCCACGACCAAACTCACGACTCAATAACATTTGGCGCATCGTACCCGGCACAGATGCTCAGAACCGTCCTTCGTACGGGCTATCATTATATCACCTATCCTTCTAACTAACGATGCTGAATGCTGTGTCTGTTGCATCATATTGGATTGGAAACAGTATAACAATTACAGATAAGCCAAGTAAGGGATTGATTACAACTCATCATCGTCATCTCAGCGTTAATCCTAGACGCATCTGAAACTTTTTCAGCTTTGGAGTCTGGGATCCGTTTTACCAGTCTAACTGCTGATTTTGGCTAAACCTTGATATTTTCCGTGAAGCAACTGCCTTCTGACATCCACAACCCTTTTGGTTGGACTTTTGAGGGGTTCAACAACCCGTAACGACTGCCTTTAGATATTCGTATGGCAACCGGGACCAACGGCTTAACGTGCTTTCCGAGGCACGACCAGACCAGTAAAAATATTCATATTCGTGCATACAAATAATTGCACTGCGCGGGGATTGAACCCGCACCTCCTTGAGCGGCTACCGCGTTCGCTACCGCTCCGTCACGAAGGCTGCCTTATTATTAAGTGCTTGTATATTATTATTAAGTGAAACAGTATAACAATTACAGATAAGTCAAGTAAGGGATTGATTACAACTACTTACTATTATAATTCTTCCAATGCAGCTGAACAATAAATAATAATAATAATAAATAAATATATACGGACAAATCACACAGATTGAGATAGCCCCAAAGTAAGTTCGAGACTTTTGTTACGGGATACTAACTCAACAATACTATATTTATAATAGATAAATATATAGATAAACATCCAAGACTCAGATCAATCAGGAAAAGATCATTTTCCATCATGACCTGGCCGGGGATCGAACCCGGGGCCTCCGTGTCGCAAGCAGGCGTTTTGACCGCTGCGCCACGGAGGTCGTCAAACAATGTTCAGAATACTTATTAAAACATTTCAAGGAGCTATTATAAGAACACCCCGTCGTCGGTTCACCCTCGACCACGAACTCTTGCAATCGACCCACGTCATTCGATCCTGCAATAAAAACATTGACATAGGTCTCACTACCAGAAGTTTCTGCTAAAGTACGCAAAACAGATAACAGGAAAAGTTAAGCCCCGTTGAGTATGCGAGCTCACTTGTAGCCAAGGAATGTGGATCAAGGCAACTTTCTGTAGGATTACTATCTGTGATGAATTACATGTAGATATGGCGCAACTTTCCATTTGTTAATGTCAAATTGAAGAAGAAGGTTTTTGGGTTAAAATGCATAGAACTTTGATTTTTGTAAAAGGTAGAATAGTAGATAAGTGTACTTAGCGGGACAGTATAGGTACAAAATGTATATAAGGCATATTTTTTTTTAGAGAATTCCTTATTCAATCTCTTATGTACAACAAGCCAAATGCGCGGAAAAAAAATTTAGGCCTAAAGTTTACAACCTAGGTTTGATGGGTCAGATATATTCGCGTCTAGATTTTGCCAGCCTTAAACTAAAACATGTTTAATGACGTTTCGTTAAAATAACACGATAATATTATTTATATTGCTTTCGCTTGCAGTCAAAGTTAACTGGTAGAAAAAATCATGTAATGAAATAGCATTATGTCCCTTCCATGTGATATATTATTCTAAATAACAGAAATAGAAATTAAGATAGATAGAGATACTCGTCACGCTTATCCAGGATGCGGTAAAATTAAAATCTAAGATGGAGGCTGCATAATTTGATTTGTTCTGTTATGTGTGCCCTTTTCATGTTTTACGAGACTGCTAAATCCAAAAGGCTTTTTTTATGTTGGGATGGGAAATCATCAAATGACTTCTCCCACTCTGGGCGTAGCGTAAGGGTATGTCAGACTGTTTCTTGACATCCGTGTTTCTTCACTTGCCTGTGCGACGGTCAGGGCCACGGTTTCTTGTTTAATTAACCCGCAACCCTGACCCAGGAAGCATCAGTCTTCGTGAACCCCGTCACGATGTGATGACATCTCTTTGAGGCGCGCGGGCCACTGGGCGGCGAGTTGCCCAATGCTCATCGGTCTCAGGCCCGCGCCTACGGTGCACAGTGTGAGATTTCGGCAATCTAGGAGAACTTTGTTCACTGAAGAAAATAAAATGGCATTTAGTAAATTCTCATTGTTATTTTAATCAGGATAAACGTTTAGATAAACAATAAAAGGTTTTAGACGTTTTGCATGTTGTTTATTGTTTAAAAAAAAAACATTGTTTTTAGTACGATACTTTTGATAAGTGTTGCTGTCAAATATAAAAAGACATTCATTATCTTGGCTTCTAATGCAGACAGGTAAAAAGGTACGCAAAGCGCAGTCAAAACAAAAATGAAAGGAAAAACGTATTATTCATCTGTATCAATATTGCTGTTGCTGTTAGAGTGAAGAGATTTTACAATAGGCTCCATTAATATTTCTAAGACTTCTGGCAATATCTTTTATGTTTCGTTTTGAGACTAGCACGAAGACTAGTGACATAAGGGTCAGATGTAATTTACAATCGATGAACAAGGTCAGTGTTGTTAAGAATCCTGGACGATTTTCTGGTAAGCAGTTCCCTTTGATATTCCTAGTCTGGATTTTCGAAAAGCACTCTTAAAACAACTTTTTACGTCTACCGCTTGTATTTTGTATTACCAAAGGATCGGGCGCAAAGTCGAACGAGACCTGCTCTTCCAACCACGCTGTGTTTTCACTTAAAAATCTCGTTCGGTGGTGATTAGCACATATTTCCGTATTTTGGCATTTGTATTAGAAGACTGTCTGACTACTGTTTGCTCCACTATGAAGTTTGAAACAACTTCCAACTTGTTTGAATGAGCTTGGGCCCACACATCGAATAATGCTCGCCATGTAAACATGTGTACCATTTTCTGAAAAAATACGGCTTAACGTTATCGCGCAAACATGCGCAAGTTTTTTTTAATAATAAGCTAAAACTAGAATCAAGTTTTAGGGTGGAACACTTTAAAACATATAATTAAAACTCTTTTTAAAAACCAAAACCTACTTTTTATCAATAACGACAACACACCATTAAAAAAAAATGTTTTCTATCTAATCATTTAGCAAATATTTAAGATAAAATGCAGGATCTTACCAGTAGACATGGGCAATATTGTAGACAAACAGTACTGACCACTTAGCCGAAACATGCCCTTCGTTGGACGGCTGTCTCGGGGCTCCAAGCGCGTGGTTGTCTATACAAGTTTTGAGACCCATTATACCCATACTTTGAAACACCAGCCTCTCAAGTATGAGTGCGCAGGTTCGATTCCGGGTCAGGCAAGTACCAATGTAACTTTTATAAAGTTATATATACTATCTATGTATATCTTGGACACCAATGACTGAAGGTGAAGGAAAACATCTTGAGGAAACCTGGACTTTAAGTCTGAAATCGCAAACCCGCATTGAGCAAGCGTGTACGCTTAATCCTGCTATGTATGAGAGGATACCTGTGCCCAGCAGTGGAACGATAAAAAGGTTGATAATGATGATACCCATACTTTGGTTGACTATAGTACGAGTAAGCCATGTTTCCTTTCGACTGGGATATTTAGCTGCTTAAATACCAGGGTTAGTGAAAAAAATCACAAAGTTGGAAAATCTAATAAAATTCCCCTAGATTGCCGAAACCTCACACTGTGCGGTGGCTGAGAGTTCGATGTCGTCTCGCGACCAGGGCGTCTCCTGCGGCGGCTAATGGCGTGAGGACGCTGGGATTCCTCACGCGCTCTGCCTCCTCCTTTGCCAGCATCATTGCTTCGCAAAAGGAGGTGACGGCCTACCATACGCTCTCGCTCTGGAACATGGCCTGAACCCGGGTCAGACGCGAGAGATCGCCGCCGATCGCCGCTACGAGGACACGGCGGTGCTCTACCCAAGCCGGGCAGACCTCCACCGTATGCTCCACCGTGTCCTCAGAGCGATACATACGGCTGCAATTCTTTTTTATTTAATGTAATTTACGTACACTCTCTGGGTAGACTTTATAATAATAATAATCCTTATCCAAAAATTTACACAACATTTTAACATAAAAACTACAAAATATTCTTACACAAATACATAATATATGTTACTGCCTAAATAATAACTAGGTATATGTGTGACTAAAAAAATATTAATAAGATCATACAGAACGTTTTATTAAACAGAGAATCATATAAAATTAGTCACATGCCCGAACAAGGTTTATTAAACCTGTTAAATACCGAACACCGCGAAGGTATCCAGTACTTAAACGTTTACCTTTATGGGTATACAAGTAGGGTTGACGTAATCTAAATAAAACAACTTCTGTATACTGTTCTATAGATACGCTTATATTTCTTAAAATTCCAAAGGACCCAACCGAATCATGGTCATGCAACGTTTGCGACTCCTATTTCGACGTCTACGCCATCTAGTTGCATTTTGTGTAAACTTTTAAACTTGATGAACGACTTTGATCAAAGCAAGATCATTAAAAACCTGTGTTTCAGGTTTATGTGTACTTACTATTCGTAATATTTTTTTTTATTTTTGTATGTATCAGCAATATGAACGATTCTCTATTTTTCAGAACCAATTCTTTAAATTACTACTCTGGTAGGTATTGCTTTTATTTTGCGATGTAAATTTTTACAGTTAGTTGCACACGATGCATAAAAAGTCCAAGTACACAAGTAGCGTAAAAGCAATTCGTGTTTCGTATACTTACTAGACGGCGGCAAAAAATTCTGTAGTATTTAGTCACCCTCGCAAATATCGTATAAGACATGGAACACGTGTAAAGCTTTGAAATTGCAGTTCAGTGCAATTGCATGGTTCATTACATTTCAGTAACGAGTGGTATGCAAAGCTTTTATTATAAGAATAGATCAATTGGTACTTTTGATTGTTTATAAAAACATAGAAATTGGTTCAATTATTATTTTCGTGATTGATTAGGTCGATGTAGAGAGGCTTAGGTTAGGTGGTTAGGCGAGCTTACCGGCCCATCGTCTTGCTTGACGAGGCCGGTAAGATGTTCGAGGGGATCATCGCCGGCCGTCTCAAGCGGCATCTGCGAAGCGTGGGAGCGGACCTGTCAGACGCCCAGTTCGGATTTCGAGTTGGTCGTTCGACAGTGGACGCCCTAGCCCATCTAAAGGGCCAGGTGACAGAGGCGGTGGGAGTGGGGGATTGAGTGTTGGCTGTGTCATTCGACATTGCCAACGCCTTCAATCCCATCCCCCATTCCACCATCCTGGAAGCGCTCCGGTTCCACGGAGTGCCCCTATACTTGTGGGGCCTCCTGGCCAGCTACTTAGAGGACCGTGCTGTCCTCCTCATAGACGGGGCTGGCTAGCTCCGGCGATACGCTGTCGGAACCGGCGTTCCACAGGGGTCCGTTCTAGGGCCTCTTCTGTGGAACGTGGGCGCTGCACAAAGCGGAGGCCGTGTTCTTTCACGGCCCCCGGCAGCGCCCCCCACCTGACGCCTACATTTTCGTGGAGGGCGTCAGGATTGGGGTCGAAGCCCAGATGAAGTATCTGGGCCTCATGTTGGACAGCGGGTGGCGGTTCGGCCTGCATTTCAGCGGGCTGTCGACGCGCCTGCTGAAAGCCGCGGACGACTCATGCCGAACATGGGAGGGCCGAGCACGCGGTGCCGGCGTCTGTACGCCGGCATACTGCGGAATATGTCCCTATATGGGGCCTCCATTTGGGCGGACTCCCTCCATAGGAGGGAGAAATTCACCGCTCATCGGGCGCCCCAAAGGGCCATCGCCCAGCGGGCAGCGCGAGCCTACCGTATAGTAGGCTTCGTTTCGGCATGCGCTCTGGCGGGCACCCCGCCTTGGGAGCTCGAGGCGTGGGTGCGGCGGGGCGCAGGGCGCTGGGCGAGCGTCCGACCCCAGAGGTGAGGGAAGCCGTCCGGCGGGAGGCAAGGGACGCCACAGTCCATCATTGGACGCGGGACCTCGCCTCCGCAGTGTTCGGCCGCCGTACCCTCAACGCCATCGGGCCGGTCCGGCGTCACGGGTTCCTCTCCTTCCGTCTGGTGCAGGTATTCTTCGGTCATGGCTGTTTCGGCAGGTACCTGCACCAGATAGGACGAGAGGAGACACCGTCGTGCCATGGTTGCGGCGCGGCAGAGGACACGGCGGAACACACCCTCGCCGTGTGCCCGTCGTGGGCCGAACCGCGTCGTGGCCTTGTCACGACGGTAGGGTGGGAACTCTCGCTGCCTGAGGACGTGATGTCGCAGAAGGAGGCCGCGGAGCGCGAGCGAGAGGAGGATGCCCTCGCTCCGGCGCTCAGCAGGCGGGGCAGGTGAAGGCGGCATTTTGGCCGCTTTCTCCCTCCCTGAGGTAAGCGGCGGGCGTGAGGCATGGGGGTCCCCGCGCCCGCCTTACGTCGCTCACCACGAGGGTGGCTGAGCCATAGGCGGGCATATCGCCGGGGGGGGGGGGGGGGGGGGGCTGGTAGCCAAGGCTCCGCTTTTTCCCAGTCCCCCGTCACTAAGGCGACGCCGGAGGGCCGCTGGGCTTTTAGTGGGTATACCGGAAGGCTCTTTCCCGGGCAGTCCCACATACCCTTCCGTTAAAAAAGGTTAGGCGAGTAGTGCGGAGGATAGAAGGAAGCTGCGGAACGGGAGAGGGAGATCTCAACTCCCTTCTCGGGCCGTAGAAGACGCACCGGGCGCCAAGGAAAGGCGGGATAATGCCCTCTTCGGTTCCGGCCCCCATGAATGGGTCCAAGGGCGAGGGACGTGGAGAAGTCCCTGCCCCCTATTCGATGGACCCCGAGGCGGAGGCGCGCGCGAGTTTTGGCGTGCGCCTCTGAGGCGATACCCGGGGTAGTTTAACACCCACTACCCCGTGCAGGAGATGAGGCCCGGACAGACCGGGCCAAGACACAAGAATTTAGACTCCGCCCCCCAACCGCGCTCGTGATAGAAGAGAAATCGGGGTGGTTTTAGTCAGTAAAAGTCTGATAGACCCCGTCGCCTACCCCAGGGCGGCGGACATCCATTGAGGATTTCCACCCGGAAAAAAAATGTGGTTAGGCGAGTGTGTGGCCGCGGCAGACTCAAGGACTACCGCGGCCCGGCAAAAAAGCAAGAATAATGTTTGTTTTGACACAGTTCGTGAAAGAAAATATAGAATTAACAAAATAAATTAAAAATATAGAAAATACCAATTAATAATAATTAATTTCAGCATCGATTCCAGATATAATTATATTTTCTAAAGATGAGTTATTTATGTAAAGTTAAATAATAATAGTATAATAATTTTCAGGATCCATAGAAACAGCTGTTAAATGATGATCAACGACTATTTAACCGTTTCAATTCGAACCCATGTGATATCCAGCAACCAGCACTGGGCCCGTGTGGCTTATTAAGACATTTTCCCTCATAAAAAAGAGACCCTTGTTCCTGTACTTTGAATATTTTGGGCCGATTATGTTATTTATCAATATTTAACCATACATTTTTGGTGTCTAAACGTCTCTTAGTTTAATGCAACGATTATATAAAAAGAGTATAATTTAAATAAAGACGAAAAAATATTTTATCACCCACAGGAAGACCGCAGTACTGAACTAAACGCAATTTATAATAAAAAATAAACTAAAAATTACACTCAGTTACTTATTAATTAAAATACAATATTTACTCTGGCAGAGGTCGCACTTCTGCATTTCGTTTTGGTCGTCTTTGAGAAAATGGCGTAAAATAAATAAAAGAAAACCTCTCCGTCTTCACTGTTGAAATGAAAACTGTTTTTAATTGTTCTTCCCGGTCTACGAAACTTGTTTCCTCAAAAAATTTTCATTAAAACTGCGACTACTTACTTTTAAAAAATGCAGAAATATTGTCCGAGCTTTATAAGTTTTGTATTTAAATTTGAAAATTTACTTTTAAGGCATATTTATGGATAAACTGAAGTAAAACATTGCGACGTATTTCAGAATTATTTTGGCTTGTAACTTTCGGCCCTGTCGTCCAAAATCAATTTGGTATCCATGTTAGGCGTGATGGTGAGGTGCTAATCTAACATGACTAGTTTCTGCATCAGGTTGCAGTATTCTCTTCACATTCATTGAAGTTTTTCTACACGATTTTGACTTCTATTATGTTGGAGGTATGACAAATGGCAGCTGCTGTAAATAACGTTTTTAACCACTTTTTATGCTTTTAATACCATCCTTATACCTACGGAATAGAAGTGAAAGTGGTTTGAACTGATTATAAATAAGATTTATTTATCTGATTCCGAATGGACTATAGATAAATACTCGTTTCTTTCTAAATGAGTTAAGTTATATTCTTCATTGCAAGCATAATTACCATAGATGCGACAATGATTAACGGGTTCCAGTGCGACAAACGAGACACAATAAGAGTTTTGTGTCTTTGCGAGTGTTAATAATTAGTTGTGCTTGTTGTTGTACACTTGTTGATAAACTTCATGTTAGAGCATTAATCATACTTGTATAACATTACACGTTATGTAAGCGTCACGTCACAAGTAGTGTGTGTGGTTAGATCCACATATACAGTATGTTAAGAAAACCCTGTCCGACCCGTGAAGGTGTTGTTAGGTATCGATAACTGATTCTGCTAATGGATACAAGACTGGGCTAAACTTAAAAAAAAAATCCCCCTAACAAAATAAATATTATTTCGCAAAAAGAGGTAACTTAATAAATGTGCGTTTAGCACCCTTCCGCGGAAGGCGGACGGCAGGGCACGCGGCACGTGGTCGCATCGCTATTCGCTCATAATAATACCGGTGTTGTCATTTTTTAAAAATTGCCAAATTTCGGGGAAGTTGGAATTAATTCGCGGGAAAAAAAGATTATTTCAAAATTCATTGGTATTGGTACTATGATGATTACGTAAAATTTTGTATTATATTTGGTCATTTGTTTACCTAACCTTTATTATACTTACGGGTCGGACAGGGTTTTCTTAACATACTGTATTGTGACCACGATTTCGCCTGTGCTTAGCATTTTTTCTAACCTTTTCTCTTTTAACTCGGCTCCTGAGAGTCGTAGAGTGATGTAGCTTTCCTCATAAATTGGGCTATCAAATGTAAATAGAATTATTCAAATCCGACTAGTAATTCCGGAGATTACCCACTACATACATTCAAATATATTTTTCATCTTTATGATATTAGTATATTTTTTAAACAGCATGCACGATGCGAGCCGTCATTGCTGACAGTGGCGGTGGTCTCTGCTGCTATTATGATTATATTCATATCGCCCATTTAAAATAACTTAAATATATACGATAATTAACCAAATCTTTCGAGAAGTAGGCTAAGCCTGAATACAAACTGTCACACAGTTTCGCAAGTTTATTAAATGTAGTATAAACAAAACAAATACTTTATTTATTTTATGCCACATTTATACTGCTATAGTTTACTTTTATTTTAGTATGGTACCTAAGTAAATGTTTACGATTGAATATAAGTAATGAAACGTATAATTTATGTTAAGTAGGTACATATATTTATCCAACAAAGCTACGCGCGTTTTACTTTTGTTAACTAAGTGTACAAATAAGCTATGAATGTGTGCGTGAAGAAACGAAGCATCAGTACATAAAAAATCCACACACACTTCGGACTTCGCCATTGTCTTTGACGACACCCAGCGCTCTTGTGCTTGTAAATACTTTTACGCCGTGTTTGTACACTCATAACTACAATAAAACGCATGTCAATCCGTGAGATAAAGCAAAATATTGTAGCATTATCCCAAATGCGAGTGAAAGGACCAAAAACCACTAATATCATGTTAAAACGTCACCTACATAACCAACTGAAAGAACGGTTACTCAATAAATCGATCCACATTAAGAAGTCTTGACTAGAAGGCATTCACACCCTATTAAAGTAAGTTTTTTTCAATGAGATGAATAACGATTCCCGGTCCGTGACTAACTAGATTTTTTGTGAGCAATTCGTACCAGAACATCTTACGGAATAATTTATTATAGCAATTAATTTATGAAACTTTTTATTTAATCGGCAATTCGCTTTTCAGAGCATAAATCTTTGAATGAGAGAGAGAGACATATAGTAATAACAATTTTTCATTTTAAACATAGAAAATGCTGGTGGATTGGTTTTTCAAATTGCAATGCAGTGGTTTACAACTACATTATATGAATATTTGTCAAAATTTCTTATATTTATAGTATGTATGTAATTATACAACGTCGTTTATTCTTTATTCAAAACCTGAATACAGTTTGTTCAGAATAAGCAACTGAATAGATTCCAGTAATTTTTACACCTTGTCATATTTTTCCCATATATACAGTATGTAAGAAAACCCTGTCCGACCCGTGAAGGTGTTGTTGGGTATCGATAACTGATTCTACTAATGCATATAAAACTGGGCTAAACTTAAAAAAAAATCCCCTTAAAAAAATAAATATTATTTCGCAAAAAGAGGTATCTTAATAAATGTCCGTTAAGCACCCTTCCGCGGGCGGCGGGCGGCAGGGCACGCGGCACGTAGTCGCATCGCTATTCGCTTATAATAATACCGGTGTTGTCACTTTTTAAAAATTACCAAATTTCGGGGAAGTTGAAATTAATTCGCGGGAAAAAAAGATAGTTACAAAATTCATTTATATTGGTACTATGATGATTACGTAAAATTTTATATTATATTTGGTCATGTGTTTACCTAACCTTTATTATCCTTATGGGTCGGACAGGGTTTTCTTAACATACTGTACATTTAAAAAATGTTGATTAACGAGCGCACCACACAGTTCACAGCGGATCATAGTATATTAGGGGCTTCGTCGCACCGCGCCTCTGAAGGTGCGAGCGGGCGAGCGGCGCAGTGACCATATTTTTGTAGGGACAACCAAGTAACATAACAAGCTCATAACTTTGAGATTATTCATGATAGCTTTTTGAAATTTTGTACATAAATTCTTTACATAAAAATATTAGACACGTGTTTCGGGTTTAGCATATACAAAAAATTATGTTGTATAATAACTTGTCATCATTATCATTAAAGGAGTTTCCTATGTCAATAGTAGGGCCACAATTACAATTATATTATTTACAATTACATATACCCCTTTATTCATACACGCTGCTTATCGTTAACTGGTGATTACGATTAGTGACTGTTTAACCATACAATATTGACGTTTGGACGTCACTTGTATTTGCATAGATTATACAGTTTTATTGTATAATATATGTAAATAGTAGACTGTAGACTACCTACATTATTTCTCTCTCCTTCCCTTAGTATTCCATCCAAAGGTTGTCTGTAAAAGATCGCTCTTAACAATAAGACCGCCCATTGTGTCACGCTTTGTAAAGTCTTTATATGTTGTGTAATTTATATAATATACACAATATATAATATACACAATAAAGAGCTATTCTATTCTATTTATCATTTTTGAATATACCCCACTATGTACATCGTTATTTTTGTGACCTCACTCTTTTGAGTAAGCTTGTATTTTAACAAGCAAAAAGATAACACTACAGATAAGATAATACGTACACATGTAAGTAACGTCCGTATGTGTATATAGAAAAAAGGGGGAAACAATGATATGGCGTTAAAAATTTGTTCGGATCTCTGACAACAATTAAATTGACACCGCTTCTTTGCCAAGTATAGATCTTCTTACTTCTCAGCCTATAGAAGTCTGCTGTCTGCTGCTGGACGAAGGCCTCCCTCAAGGCTTTTATTCCATTGGGGACATTGCAATAATCACCACGCTTGGAAAGCGGGTTGGGGATTGCAGTAATTTGTTATTCTACAGGAGAAGCGCTGCTGCCCGCTTCTCTAGTGAGAGTTCCCTTTGTCGCCTCTTACGACACCCACGGGAGAACATGGGCTGGTACTACTCCAAGCCCGGTAACACACGAACGTACTTATATAGTATAAGTAAGATGTTTCTAATAAGTATAGATATTTCTCTTAAAATATTTCGTGTATAAACAGACGTACCTTTTCGAGGATTGAACGCCCTTCACTTGCCTGTGCGCCAGAGGCCACTGTGTCTTTTTAAAAGAATCCACAGCCCTGGCAGGGACAAGTTATGCACCTTAGACACATACCTATTATGTTAATACCTATGTAAGGACGACAGCAGGTCAAGCTACACTTTAAGCCTAAGCTTAAGCCTTAGTGCTTTAGAGACAAAGTTGAAAGTCTAATAGATAAATCTGAAAGACTCTAGTAGCATGGATGTGCTGTCATCTGTGCCTTTGTAATTTGGAATAAATAAAAAAACATTTCTTACAAAAACTTTATTTGAAAATATAACATGCGCTTCCACAAAAATAAAATCTGTTTCATCTGTTTTCCGTTACACAATACACGGATTGCTTATCGTCATACGACCATTAGTATCAGCGAATAAGGGCGATTGATGACGTATGTAATCCATAAGAAGTACGTTGTCCACTCCTAGGACCAACGTATTTTTTCGGTTTTCACTTAGCATCTGTAAAATTTGATATAAATTAAGGAGTAAACATGTGAACTGAAGTTAAAAGCAAACAATGGACAATTATATAATACTAGCGGCCGCCAGCGACTTCGATCGCGAGGAGTTAGTTATGCTCCGCTCCTATTGGTCGCAGCGTGATATTATATATTGTAAAGCCTTCCTGGATTAATGGGCTATCCAACGCAAAAAGAATTTTTCAAATCGGACCCGTAGTTCCTGAGATTAGCGCGTTCAAACAAACAAACAAACTCTTCAGCTTTGTATATTAGTATAAATATAATTTACTTATAAATATGAAAAAAATAAAGGCAGATGTTTTTTTAAAAGTCGAGAATGTATTTAAATGCTCGTATAGAACATGAAAGATAATACGGCAATCAAATGTATATCCTCGTCTGTAAAAAATCGGTAACCATAGAAAGAGTATTTGTAACATTCGTGAGACTTCCTCATAAATGTCACTTGAATAAACCTCTGTCTGTTACATAAGTTTGAAAATAAACGCATTTACACCTTTGATAAATAAAAAATCGACATAGATGGCTACACAACCATTGACCAAAAGAATCCTTAGCTCAATAAGCAATTTGAAAACATAACGGCCATTTTTGCAGTAACAAAAGAGTTCTGGCCATATTTATTGGACTCACAGTGTAATTTCCTCCGCCATTACCTATGAAGCTAGTTGAAACCACTCTATAGATCTTTTCGGTTGACAAGGGTTCGTATATTGGTACGTCACATTCTATACAACGAATGGTCACATTAAGTACTCGGCTGCCTAAAGGTAGGGCTCCATCGAAAACTGCCCGCATGCCTGGAAGATTGAAAGTAACTTAGAGACTGAAATTAAAAGACGTAGACTTCTGAAGGGAAACCGAAAGGGGTTTTTAATGTAACGGATTGAATACTCGATTGGCTAGCGATCTTTAATATAGTGCGTTTTCTTTTATAGCTATGCAGTAAAACATTTATCTTATCGGGTCAACACAATACATACAATATTTTTCTTAGCAATTTGTACACCCAGAAAAAAAATATTGTAGAGAGATTTGTAGAGCGAAGAATTTGTAGATGTACGAATATACAAAAAATCGGTCTATTAATAATTGTGAGTGGAGTCACACACGAATGATATGTAGTACTGGACAATAATAAATTTAACTTCTTCTTTTCTTATTACTACATATTATAAAACAATGACGCTTTTTCATTCCCTATGTATGATTAAATCTTTAAAACTACGCAACGGATTTTGATGCGGCTTTTTTAATAGATAAAGTGATTAAAGATTAACGTTTATATGTATATTAATAACTAGCGACCGCCAGCGACTACGTTCGCGTGGAATTAGTTCAGTTCCGCTCCTATTGGCCGCAGCATGATGTTATATAGCCTAAAGCCTTCCTGGATTAATGGTCTATCCAACGCTAAAAGAATTTTTCGAAAAAATCGGACCAGTACTTTCTGAGATTAGCGCGTTCAAACAAACAAACAAACTCTTCAGCTTTATATATTAGTATAGATAGATAATGAACCCTACGAGATTTATCAAAATAATGTTTGAATAGGTCTAGGGAAAATTTCGCGATGGTGTATGTCTATCTCTTATGGATATCCCAAAATAACATTTTTTTGTCATTTAGTTCTTACGGCTACTTTTCGAACTGATTTTAACTAATACGGCATTAATCTTCATCCAATTTAATACCTTAAATACAGATCCTCCTTCCTTCAGAAACAGAGGTTTAATATAGATCTATATCGCCCGTTACAGCATATGATTTAAATGAATATTTTCGAAGATATTATAGATTTAAAATGGCGAGACGTCGCGGTTGCGGCGGTGCCGACAGGCTGGGGCGATGGGAGCGTTTTTAGTATCAGCCTTCTTGCGCTAGTTTCTTGTATAATACAAAATCGCTTAAAAAACACGTTACCTATATGGTACCCCATAACTAACTATATTTCAATTTTATTATTCGTTGGTAGTTTTATAATCATAGGTTTTTTAGTAGGTAGGTTGATAGTTTTATGGTCGTCCTCCGTGGCGCAGCGGTCAACACGCCTGCCTGCGACGTGGAGGCCCCGGGTTCGATCCCCGGCCAGGTCATGATGGAAAACGATCTTTTCCTGTTTGGCCTGGGTTTTTGATGTTTATCTATACATGTATCTATTATAAATATACTATCGTTGAGTTAGTATCCCATAACACAAGTCTCGAACTTATTTTGGGACTAGCTCAATCTGTATGATTTGTCCGCATGAAAAAAAAAACAATTTTGTCTCTGTGTAAATCTACCTATGATGGCTCAAAAGATACAGCAATATGACAGGCGGACTAAAAGCGGAGTTTTATTAATTGGGCCCAACAGAGTAATTGCGTATCGCACTGTCAGTAGCAATGAGTTTTATTTTGACAGTTAAACAACATCCGTTGCCTTATATACGTTGTTGATCAGACACGTTTTTCTAACATATGCAGCAATGGATTAGCAATATGCTTCAAAATGATTCCAATCGATATTCATAGTATGTATGTTACGCAATTAGGGTGCAGTTGATCATATTTGCGTATGGATCTCTAAAAAATTAGACTGCTAACCTTTTGACATTTTCCGGCAAAATTTTCTTTGTGAAACAAGTCTGATAAAATATTCCAATTTCACGGTAACTTCGATGTACATTATGTAGACAATATTATGATAATATTAACTTGTAGGTAAGATTGCCTATTGATATTAGCCTACATAATGAACCACCACAGTCTGGGTTGAATGTTTTTGTTTTGAAGAATATATTCTTCTACGAACTTTTTTGATCTTTCTTTCATACACTTCAGCCTATAAAAACACATCTGCTTTATTTTTAAACTTAAACGAGTAAAAGTTGTCAAATATTTCGCTGTTTTGTTTGATTTGTTAGTGTAACTAGATAATATGTTTTAAATATCAAGATGAAATATTATACCACTTAATTCAATGATTTTATTGCAATTTTTAATAAATAATTTAATGCAATAATGAGTGACATTACATAATTGCATTTAGTAATCATTATTGATACAAATAAAAACAAAGATATATTTCATAGATATTTACGACATTTCCAACTTTAGTTGCTTTTGGTAAGAAACTTCAATATTTTGGTACTATAGCAGTATCTACAACGCCATAATTATGCGAACAACGCTGCATACTGACGTCACGCAAATCTTGAATCTCGTAAGCAGAAGTTACCTTTCAACTAACATATTTGTATACAACTTTCCGACATCAATCGTTGGGCAAGTGCCCGCCAGACTGGTCGGAGGAACCTTCCTTTTCTATAGAGGATGAGTGAACTATACACCCTGTTCTTCATACCTCTTAAAAACTACTATATTATGAATTGTGTATAAAGATTGTCACTCACAGTAAAACCATCGCCTCCACCGCCGAGGAAGCTCTGCGACACGACCTTGTAGTATTTGTCAAGTTCGAGCGGCTCATACCTAGGGATATCACACTCGATACACCTGACTGTGACATTGAGGACCCTCGAGTTTAGCGGCAGCGAGCCGTCGAAAGTTGCGCGCAGCCCTGCGATTGAGTGACATTCGAAATTAGAAGAGGGTAAATTACCTAAAACGTACTTAATTGCGATTTCACAGCAGTTGTGCTAGCTGAATTTATCTCAAACAGCATCATTCCTGTAAAATCCATCTGATTCTGACAATTGTATTTCAGTAGGTTTTCCTAAAATTATTCATTTTTGTATATCATTGTACTATCAAGACCGAAAGTCGAGTTACAATCTCAAAAAACTATGGTCAGGCAATACTAGTTGTAGTTACGACCTTCTTCTATAATAAAGTTTGATACACACTCATACACTTGGACAACTTGCTTCCCGCTTATGATTGTTACGTACTACTAATTTCAACATTCACAGCAAGTGTTTCGATGGCCAAGCGAATAAAGCCGTGATTAGAGTTTGAGGTGGTTCGAGTTCAAATCTAATAACTAGCAATTTTTTTTTTAAATGTTTATTGGTGAATTATGAATACTGACAACAAAAATATGTAAAAATACCGAACCGCAACTTAACGACAATACTTTCTTTTACGTTTTTTTCTATATTAGAGTCATTATAAAAAGATGAGGGTAGATTTGAAACAAAGTCAATCACAAGTTTACATAAAGTATTCTACTACCTATTAGCTGCAATAAGTAATCTCAAATAATATTAGCTGTTGTTGGATGGTGAACATAAATAGTTACGAGCGTTTGTATTATTAGAATTACTTTTTAATCAATATGCAGGCTAATATTAGTATCGAAGCTAAGGTAAATATTGTGGTCCTATATAGGATTGGTCTCAATAAATCTGAAATATCAAATGAAACCGGCTTTTGTGTAAGTTGTTTTTATTATTATTTAGATAATGTGCAAACCAATTGCTTGATGAAAGTGTGTAATAAAATTGTTATTGTTTTAGAGAAATACTGTAAGCCGTTGGGTCAAGATGTTGGGGGACGAAGGTAGCTTAAAGTGTCGAGATAAGTTAAACGTAACGACAATATTTACCGTTGAATAAACATTTAAATCGTGCGAAGAAGGGAGATTGCATTTGTGGTTTAAAAATAAACTGGCGAGACTGGTGGAAATCGAGCTAAACAAAAAAAAACAATTTATAACAAATACAGTGTAGAAGTGTCCTACAGAGTGTTTTAAATATTATATAAGTGGTTGTGAGTTCAAACCCAACAAATTAGTTTTGGTAAATTATAAAAACAATAATTTTGGAATTCGAAAAGAAATAAGTTCGTTAAAGTTAGTTCAATAAACTAAGAAAGCGCTTGAACATTATAATCTCATGCCATCAAACTCCGATAAAAGGCACTGCAAGATGGCAGCACTAGTAACATGCTATACACGCAAAAAAATTGTAAATGTAAAAAGTACTGTTTTGTGTTCTATAGATTATTTTATGATTGTAATAATATTCAGGTTAAGCTTCAATCCTCTTTTCTTTAAGAAAATGAATAATTAAGCTATAACCACTTTAATGATAACATATAACATAATAATTATCACATCTAAAAACCAAGAATGATTTTTATATTTTTTACCAGAACAATATCATAAGTTTGTCAGGGGTTACTTTTATATAAAATATTATAATTGGTCATGTGTTTACCTAACCTTTATTATCCTTATGGGTCGGACAGGGTTTTCTTAACATACTGTATACTTAACATTCAAGAAGGTGGTATACTATTTTTTTGGACAATAAAGAATTTGCTAATAATGATTCTGACTTTGGTATAGTTGATTACGTTATTGCTTCTCTATAAAGGGTGTATCTGACATCGACGCACAAACGAATAATGCTACCATATCAACGTTTGTTTCATTTATTAGTGTAAGTATATCTACACCTAATAATGTATAACTTTATAATATATTGCATTATAATATGATTATTGTTTATTATTATATTACATCTATAGTATACTAAAACATATAATAAAAACCTTTTTAGGGAAAAATATTCAAAAAAAATTCCTATTCGTTTAAATATTACTTGCAAACATTTTTACTTTTTAAATACAAATCAATTATCATAATTTTAAATTATGTGAAACAACAAAAAGATTTGCCATTATTAAGGATCGAAACCACAATCGCACGCTTATGATAGCACCATTGTTAAGTGCAGCCGCTAACTTAACATCAAATGAAGTAACGAAATTTTGCATTACTTTAAATAAAGACAAAGACTGCGATAAAAAATAATGCGTTAGTGTGCGTGGTCGGTTTAGCGCAGGCGACAGTAGTCTTTAAGGTGGAAGGGGACTTCTGGCTTCTGACTGTACAAAAACACGGAGAATTGCTTGGTCTGCTTCAAGCCAATCGAAGGGAAGGGCTTACGTTAAAATTCAAAAATCAATTCCGTCAAAGCCTTGGTTCTCTATATTGACGTTGAGCAGGAGAGTAACTTGTATTTTGACTCGTATGCGTTTGGGTCATGTTTGCACTCCTGCTCAACTCGCTAGGTTTGGAATATTGGACAGTGATTTGTGCGAATGCGGTGAGGTGGGTGACGTAACTAAGTCTTTTTGTGCTGCCCTAGATATAATCGAGACTCATTTTATGAAAGCCTCCTTGAAACTCCCATCCCGCTTCCTACTTCAGTAAACATCCTTTTATCCTCTGGTGAACCTTCTGTGTATAAAGTATTTTCTTCATTTATATTAATTAACAACATTAAATTGTAAATATTGTTCAATATATGTATTTTTTTTATTTCATACTTATATATATCCTATTATTCTGTCCTTTCCTGATCCAATCCAAAATTCCGTTTCAAAATTTTATTTTCCCTTTTGTAAATACAAGTTTCCCCGTTTTATAAACAATAATAATAAAAAAATCCAATATGACTTGTCTTTGGCTCAATCGCTAATCGCGCAGAACCATTAAAACCAAAAAGAAGAAGAAGACTGTACAAAACAGTATACAATGCATCCTCGGCAAATTATAGGAATTGACAATGCTACTGATTCTTAACACGCATGATTAAAAATATTAGTAGATTTTATTTTCTAATTTTCGGAAAATAGTATATGTGAGACACGCACGCACGCGTATCGTATTTTAATTTGATTATTTAAACCTTTCACAGTAGTCTCCTGGACGAGGATGCAAAATGTACTTTGTATTTATTTACGTAAAACTAACAATCATTAGTATAAACAAACATATCCCCAGCATTTATTTGTTTATCTGTCCATTACATTGAATCTGCTGGGCCAACATAAAATTGTTTTTACAGTATTTATTTTTAAATTAATGGCCTAAATTGGGCATTACTTTAACAGAGCTAGTTTATTTTATTTAGTAGAACAACCAAAATTTTTACTCATAAGTATAATATTGGTTCTTATGAGTTGGTTTAAAGATCATGTAGGTACGTCCCTAGCCCATCAAATTCCAATCTAGATTACATATTTGAAAACAGTTTTCATACATAACTAAAAATACAATTCGCAAATGGAATTAATGGTTTTTGAAAATAAGCTTTATTAGTTGAAAATTTATTACATACTACTTTATGTGTGCCGCAAAAATTGTTTATAAAAATTGCGAGATGCATTACAGTTTTTTTTTTTACATTTTTCATTCTAACTCGACATGAAAATGCCTAAAGTTTTAAGTTATTTCTTTTTGTTAAAAAATTTCTACTTTAAAGAACTTTTTAATGATTACCTGCCACTTGCAACATTCTCGCGCCCGGGTAAGGTTCATTGGCCACAGAATACTCCAGCATTTCCATAATGTGTTCGCCTTTTAAGTCAAAAACTTCAACGTTGTTCTCAAAGGGGGTAGTCAGTATCATAGACTCGAAAGTTATCACTGTAATATGAATTTTAAAATAGTTAAAAGTTGGAAAGTTTAGAAACGAATCAGCGTCTGGAACGAATATATTATTTTGGTTATGAAAATGACACTTTAACAAAACTTTTTTTTTGGTGTGGTTGGGAAATTATCAAATTACCTCCTCTCTCGCTTTGGGTGGAGTGGAAGGGCGTGTCAGACTTTTACTGACTAAAACCCAGCCGTGTTTCTTCACTTGCATGTGCAACGGCCAGGGCCACGGTTTCTTTTTTAACCAACCCGCAACTATGGCCACACTTTAATAGAACTGACATTCATTGGAGTAGTTGAGAATAGAAATAGGTAACGGCCGCGACTTAGGCCGCTGCCTTGAATCTTGCGGGCAGCGGGACGGCGGGGGCAGCGGCGCGAGAGCCGCGCGGGCATCGAAGACCCGTTCTCGAAACTAGCGGGCAGATCGCGCGTTACTATAGCCGCGTGGTGTTGTGTTCACGATTGTGTCGACGAGATATTTGTTTTTATTCGCGAAAGAAATGTCTGAACAATGGCGGCAACATCTTTTTGATTCAAATTTATTCCTAACGCTCGATCACCGCTCGCTGCCCGCCCGCTGCGCGCAAGATTCGAGCGCGAGAAGTACACCGCTCGCTGCCCGCCACCGCCCCGCTACCGCGCCGCTGTTTTCGAGAACCGATCCGTTTGATTTTACAAATAAGATCCTGCCGCTCACTCGCCGCCGCCGCCGCCGCCTCGCTGCCCGCAAAATTCGAGGCGGCGGCCTTAAAGGTTGTAGCTTTTCGATTCAAACTCTGACAGCTGCTTTATTTTGTGTAAATTATTTCAGCCTGTAATGTTTTAACCGTTGGAACACAAGCCTTCTCTCGGTGAGAGTGTGAGAGGGAGCGGGCCGTAATACACCACGCTGGCACAGTGTGGGTTAGTAGATGGCACATGTCTTTTTTTTTTGTTCTTTGGGACGAAACTCGCCAACCATTTTCCCACCCACTGCAACCCCAGAAAGCCAGAATCAACAGTGGAGACCGCCAGAAAAACGCCGAGCAATAAAGCTCGACGAGTCCCGGAGAAACGATTCAACTGTCTTGGGTCCCGCAGCGAAATTAATCAGAAAAGAATAGCGGAGGAGTAAGAAAACATATATTTTTTCCACATGGCACATGTCTACAAAATTAAAATCAAAAGTCATTTATTTAAATTAGGTTGAGAACCAGCACTTTTTGAATGTCAATATTACATAAGAAAGTCCCCCCAAAACGCCTGCCATTCGAAGTTTTTGACTCTAGGACATGCCTGTTTCCTCACGAAGTCTTCCTTCACCATTTTGAGAGCAGTGGTGATGAAATAGTTTTATTTACCTAAAGTAAAGCGCCTAGTGGTGTGGCCTTGTGGTTAAAACACCAGCCTCTCAAGTATGAGTGCGCGGGTTCGATTTCAGGGCAGGCAAGTACCAATGCAACTTTTCTAAAGTTATATGTACTTTCTAAGTATATCTTGGACACCAATGACTGAAGGTGAAGGAAAACATCTTGAGGAAACCTGGACTTTATAAGTCTCAAATCGCCAACCCGCATTGAGCAAGCGTGGTGATTACGTTCAATCCTTCTCTGTATGAGAGGAGAGCTGTGCCCAGCAGTGGGACGATAAAAAAGGTTGATGATGATGAAAGGTCCTGATTGGGTTCCAACCTACAATCTACAACTTGTAGCTCTCGGCAGACACCACTAAGCTATCGCTTCTCTCAGGGTTTTAAAACGCTGAAGAAAAACATTGTAAGAAAACCGGCATATCCTAAAACCACCCTCGTGGTAGATTATGACACACTTCCTCTTACCGAGAAGAGACATTTGTCCCAGCAGTGAGAATATTATTCAGGATGCTTATGTTATGTACCTGTGGTAATAATTGGTATAGTTTTATGACAAAATATACCAATTTACGCGTTTGGTGTTCCTTATGAGGAGAACTGGGTGTTGGGGTAGAAATATGCCAATTTATATCCCGAAATAGGCTGAGTAAAGTCATATAGACTACACTGATTTTTTGATTATCATTATTTTGTAGTTTATCTTACCTCCGGGATCAATAGCTGCTCTAATTCCACCTTGATTGATGACACAGAAGTGTGCATAGTGCCAGCTGTTGGCCTCAGCTCTGTTTAAAACCTGGAACAGATAAACTGAAATTTGAGCTAGCCTTTGACATTTATTAAATGTGAACTTAGATGATACAGTTTCCCTTTCAGAAGAGTTAGATATACCAGAAATTCACAAAGAAGTACTCACTGCATGCATAAAAGCGTCGCAAAGGAAATTGCCAAGGTTGCACTCCGCGCATGCGCAATTTGGTGATAAATGCACCAACGAAGTGCCAATTTCTTCATTAGCTTTCTCCTCAATCTCAGGCAGATATTTGTTAATCTTTTCCAAAACATCTGGCGCTGGAAGTAAATAAAACAAAATAAAAAGCCTTGATTTATCGGATCCGCGCCTTCTCGTTTCGCTTAGACTCGATGCGAAGAATAATTACAAAGAAAAGCAGATGTTTTACTAGCGGTGGTTGATCTATCAGGAACAAATACTTGTATGACCTACGGGTAGTTGTTCAGGGTCTGGCTCTTTGCGTATGTGACTTTAAATGTTTGTAAACGCACCGTTTTGTAAAAAAAAAAAAAAAAAATATTTGTACAATCTGGCAAAATAAAATTTAAATTTTACATTACGCACAAGGGTAGGAAGGTGATGATCTTTATTATACAACTTTATTTTAGTTATGCGAAACCTGAATACAGTTTGTTCAGAATAAGCAACTGAATCAATTCCAATAATTTTTACACCATGTTATATTTTTCACAAATACATTTAGAAATTGTTGCAGTGTGGATACCGAGCCCATCACGCAGCTTACGCCGGCAACAGCTGATGCCAGAGGTCAACGCCCCGAGCTCGCCCGCGTGTATATTTTTGTTGTGACAACCATGTAGAATAGTAAGCTCATAACTTTGTGGTTTTTCATTATATCGTTTTGAAGTTTTGTATATAGATTCTTTTAAAAATACTGGACACGTCTTTCGGGTTTCGCATAGCAAAAAATAATGTTGTATATAGAAAATATTTACAACTACAAGCGATCACTCTCTTATGGTAACTAAGAATGATAGGCATTCCCCATCAATAAAATTGATTAGCAATGAATTATGGCTTGCAGACAAAAGTCATTACAAAACTGCCTTACCTTGTTCAATTTCATTTCCAATGTAATGTGGGTTACCGGCCCATTTCAGGAGGTGACCACTAGCATCGAATGTGAGCTTGATCTCACCCAAGTACTGTGTATGTGCTGCTGCTTGTACTATTAAAACCTGCAAAATTATATAAATTGTGTATCATTTATACTAATATATAAAGCTGAAGAGTTTGTTTGTTTGTTTGAACACGCTAATCTCAGGAACTACTTGACCGATTTGCGTTGGATAGCCTATCAATCCAGGAAGGTTTTAGGGTATATAACATCACCCTTCACCAATAAGAGCGGAGCATAACCAACTCCATGCAAACGAAGTCACTGGCGGCCGCTAGTGTAATATATTTTGTCGTGATTGATCTGCCATATATCCAATAAATACTAATTTTAGTTTATTTTTGAAAATTTTTCACGAAATCTTACTTTTCTAGTCTCTTGTTCCACTACTACAGGGTAAGGTCCCAACGGAATAAAACCACTGTCTTCAGGAGTATCTCCATTGTAAAGCAACGTGTGACTATGACCTCCCACTATGATGTCGATGTGTGGGCCACCGTGAAGGGCTATTTCTCTGTGGACCAAAATATAAATAATAACTTGAATACAATTTAGCAGTCACTCCATCAAACGACATATTTTAATGTTAAGGATTCGGTTTTCGCGCTTGTTTATCTACTTCTAATGTCAAATCACAAGTCATAGATTTTTTTTAACTTTCACCTGCGGAGTTAGAATGATCGTACCTGTCTATGTCTAGACCACAGTGAGATAGAACTATAATGATATCAACGCCTTGTGCATTTAGTTTTTCTGCCTCTTCTCTGACGGTCTCAACTTCATCTGTGAATTTTAGTTTACCTGTAGCCGCCAGATTCTGAAAAACATAAACAAATCAAATGCGATATACTAACTTTTCGCATTAACACCGAGACAACTGAGAATTTAAGTTTTATGCCTAACGCCCACGATGCTAACTAAAAGTAATTTACAAATTCAAATAACCTAGGAGTTGCCACCATGTCACAATATTTCAATGGTCCGTACGCGGCTCGGCTTACTAACGCGTCATTAATTAGTTTGTTGCTAGCGTCGTGGATAATAGGCCTTATTCAAACAAGTAAATTCATTAATAATTTCGTACTTACATCAGTAGTTGCTATAATTACACCGATAATACCAATTCTTCTCCCATTTCTTTCTACGATGATACTCTTTTCATATAGACCATGCATTGTCGGTTCTTCGTCATCAATGATATTGGCTGTGACTACTTTGGAGTCTAAATGTTCCATGTACGGGACTACTCCCTCAATGCCGTTATCAAATTCATGGTTTCCTAGCACCTGTGGAACATTGAATCGAAAATGTAGATAATTTTGCTTTATACACTGATATAAGCTAAAAGTTTGTTCTAATAATAAATATGCCTTGATTGTGCAAAATACAAAATGTTCTTTAAAAAAATGCGTTGGTCCACACCAAGAATTAATTATGAATCGTGGGTGCATTTAAAAACATTTCAATTCACAAACAGCCTGACCCGGAACAACTATTTATAGGTCGTACAAATATTTGCTTCGTGCGAGAATCAAACCCGAGATACACGGTGCAATGGTCGATCGCTCAGCCACTACACCAACCGCCACCAAATCTTTCTTTAATTATGATAAAAATGAATAAACCAACTATTTAAACTAATAATGACGAGATAAGTCTTCATCATATGTATAAGTAAATTAAGGATTTTTTTAAATTATTTTTTCTTTTGTTTTTGCTTTTCTGGTATTTTGGCGTGGCTAGCTAGCATAAGGTAAATTACTTCAATGTTGTTCTATTTTCTTATTTTCATAATTATACATAGTATAGTATAAAGAAATGTGTATATTTTTTTAATGAACAGACAGCTGTGCTGCTGGGGAGTTTGTTCCGCCACTTCTTCTCAGCGAAAGCACTAGGAAGTGTCAATGGGTGGGCGTTTTGGGGGACTATCTTATGTAATATTGAGGTTCAAAAAGTGCTGATTCTCAGCCTAATTTGAATAAATGACTTTTGATTTTGAATTGTAACGAGAAAAGTCATCCTCCAAATCCTTAAATCCTTTAGGTATGGGTAACCTTAACTTTCGACAGCTAAGACCAAAAAAAAGAATCCAATAACTTACATGAGCATCATGAGGCAGCATGTTCATGAATTCCTGGGTGACATTCCACCGTAGAATGTTGTACCAAATAGTGCCTTGAAAGCTATCGCCTGCATTTAGGAGCAGCGATTGAGGTTCACTGTCCAGGCGCTCACGAACCAAGGTTGCAAGACGAGCGAATCCCCCAATACAAGGGTTTGCCGATGGATTGCAAATGGTTCCCCATGGACTAGTTTCTACAAATCTGAAAAAAGAGCGCATAAGTGAAAAGCAGCCGCTCTATTGATACCAGAACAACAAATACGTATTATTGCTCTTTTCTATAGATCTATTACTGCAACTATAACGCTACATGTGAAAAACGCGTCATACTGACATTCTACAGATTTTACATCTATGTAGCAAGCAGAGTTAACGGTAAAACTAGCATTCTTACAACTACCCAACATCAACCATTGGACAAATGCCCGCTAGACACAACACACGTCTGGTTGGAGGTAAAGTTCAATCATCTCCCATAGGGAGGATCTTTTCTATGCAGGAGGAATGAATGAATTTTACTAATAATGAAGCTGTAAATTTTTTCGTTCGAACATGTTAATTTCTAGAACTCGTCATCATCATCTCAGCGTTAATTCCAGTCGCAACCGAAGCTTTTTCAGCTTTGGAGTCTGGGGTCCGCTTTACCTTTTGCTAATTTCTAGAACTATTAGTCAGATTTAAGCCACGGACACACTAAGGGACAAATGTCGTGCAACACGTGTCGCCAGCGACGCTCGGTGAAGTAACACGACGTTGCCGGACTTCGGTCGACATGTCTGGTAACATCGCGCGACACGTCTCGCCAACTACATTTATTACTACGTTGCTACGGACTAAAGTCGCGAGATGCCGCCAGATATTATGTCAGGCGAAATTTCACAAAGTCGCACGACTTCATCTGACGTCGCTGCGGTCATAAGCTGCGCGTTATCGATATATTTGTCAGGCGAAATCGGCCGGCTTCGCATGTCACCGATACTTTTCGTGGCAAATTTGTCCACTAGTGTATCCGTGGCTTGAATAGCATTAGGTTGCTCTATACTATTTGACGAGTCGAGAAGTCGTGGTGGCCTAGTGGTTAAAACACCAGTCTCTCACGTATGAGGGTGCGGGTTTGATTCCAGGTCAGGCAAGTACCAATGTAACTTTTCTAAGTTATATGTACTTTCTAAGTATATCTTGGACACTGTCAATGACTGATTAAATGGTGAAGGAAAAGATCTTGAGGAAACCTGCACTTTAAGTCTGCAATCGCCAACCCGCATTGAGCAAGCGTGGTGATTACGCTCAATACTTCTCTGTATGAGAAGAGACCTGTGCCCAACAGAGGGACGGTATAATGATGATAATGATACTATTTGACGATGGTGAAATCAATGTTGCTAAAGCGACAATGTAATAGAAAAATAAAATAGTAAGGACGCTAAGCAAAAACGAAGTAATAAAGCGGGCAGGCGATGTATTGAAATATGTAATTAAGTTTATAGATTTTTATTGTAAAGCAGTAGAAGGTTTGAAAATCTAGGAGAAAACATTAAATCATGCAAACGTGGTTACGGAAAAGTGCAATATAATGTGCTATGAAATAAACGCAATTTTACAATCTTTTCAACGTATCTCACAAAGAATAATGCTAATATCAGCTGTCATTTATTTAGATATGAACCGATACGATTGTCATAATAAAGGTAATATGAATTGTAGATTGGTTATCGTAATGAGACCTTAGAGATTATGACGTCTTTATTGGTGTAGATAAACGATTATTATAAGATAAAAGATTGTTAATCTCTGGGGGGCCAACATGCTTTGACTTTCATACTTCAGATTTGAACACCTTCATTTATTTACTGTTAGTCTAGTGTCATGCCTTTTTAGTTCAGTACCTAAAAGGAAAAAGAAATCCTATTCATGAGACTTCACTGTCTGTCTGTCCAGCCGTCCGTGAACCGTAATAGCTAGACAGTTGAAATTTTCAGAGATTATGTATTTCTGTTGCTGCTATAACAACATATACTAAAAATGAAAAAATAAATATCTAAGGGGGCTCCTATACGAAATTTGAAGATACATAAACATTTTCTTCCGTTTTTAAAGATAATCTACGGAACCCTTCGTGCACGAGTCCGACTCGCACTTGATAGATATTTTTTGGTTTGGATGGGAAATAATGTCCTTCTCACCGCTCTAGTTTTCTTAAGTCTTCATTTCTTGTCCAGGCGGTTTTCCTTTGGAATGATCTTCCTCAGAATATCAGGACGTTGACCAGTCGGTACACTTTTAAAATTAAAGCTCGGGAGTACTTACGCAAGAAATTGGCAGATTCATCAAATATTTAATTTATTCTTTTTCTCTATCTATTTTTTTTTATCTCTCTCTATTGTTTGTATTTTGTATGTATGTATTTATGTATTTATTATAATATATTTTTTTTGTGTTTCTCTTTTAACTTCTCCTTCATATCGTTGCACCTACCATATTTTGTCTGCATCACCTTAAGGTAGACTGGTAGAAAATGCCTAAGGCATTAAGTCCGCCATTGTACAATGTTTTTCCTTGTGCATAAAGTTTTAATAAATAAATAATGAAATAAATAAATTAATGTTTGTCTGTAAAAGATCACTTTTAGTGATAAGATCGCCCATTGTGTCACCTGTTGTAAATTTTTTATATTTGTGATATGTAATCTATATAGTGTACGTATAAAGAGTATTCTATTCTATTTCATTCCTCTCCCGCTATGGGCGGAGCGAAAAGGCTTGTCAGACTTTTACTGGCTAAAACCCATCCGTTTTCCTTTACTTGGCTGTGCGCCAGGGTCATGGTTTCTCTTTTAATCAACGTGCTGCCATGACCCAGGCAACGGTCTTCGTGGACTCCGTCAGAATGTGCTGACATCTCTTTGAGGCGCGCATGAAACACAACGCGCCGTCGACCCGGGTCTGATCCTTACCGGGAAGTGGACAGCTTCTATGTTGTCTCCAGACCAGGGCGTCTACTGCGGTGGCTAGAGGTGTGAGGTTGCTGAGATTCCCGTTCCTTTAACCGCTTCGCCTCCTTTTTTGCCAGCATCACAGCTTCGCAGAAGGAGGTGACGACCTGCCATGCACTCTTGCTCCGGACCTTAGCCTGGACCAGAGCTGGATGGGAGAGATCGACGCCGATCGCCGCCATGGAAACACGGTGGTGCTCCGCCCAAGCCGGGTAGACCTCCACTGTGTCCTCAGGACGATCCCCACAATGACTACCACCCAATGACCCACAATGATACGGTCCTGGCGTTTTCTCCCGCCTTATCCGATACAAGACCCTCCCGAAATAGCCGTGTCCGGTGAGGACCTGCGTCAAGCGGAAGGTGAGGACGCCATAGTACCTCTCTAGTTACAAAAAGGGGACTTACCGCCGCTATTGTGGCGTGCCCAAGACTAAGTTGCACTTTCTATGTCACCATGAGATCTCGCCGGTGCTCTGTCCGTCGTAAACCAATTTCTCGCGGCGTCAAAGTTACTTCTTGACGTTTTGCCTCCCCTCGCCACTCTTGTAGCATTCAATGCCGCCAAAACACAGGCGTGTCTTTTCACCGCCAAAAGGAGCCCGTTCACCTTGGCTCCTACTTTTCAGAATGTAACCTTGGAGTGCACCGACCGCCTTCAGCTTTTAGGATAAAGCACAGGTCCGCTCGTGTGTGGAGTACTGCAGCCACATTTGGTCTGGTGCTGCGCAGGTGACATCCTGGCTACTTTGGATTCAGTGGAGAGGCGTGCGAAGAGGCTGATTGGCGACCCAGATTTAACTCGAAACGGTCTCCAAAGCCTGGAGCACAGGCGTAGAGTAGCCAGCCTTTCGGTCTTCTATACGATGCATTCTGGCGAGTATGCAAGGGAATTGCATGGTTTAATTCCCCCATCTCCGTTCCAACATCGGACGACACGTCCTACGGCGACTTTCCACCCTTACGTTGTTGACACCCCTGCGATCCGGACGAAGCGTTTCGCTTCTTCTTTTATACCGCGTACATCGAGGGACTGGAAAAATTTTCCGTCACAATACAATTTGAGTGTCTTCAAGGCTAGTGTGAATAGGCTCTTAATAAACTAGCCCGCTTTACCATCAGCGATCGCATCACTGCTTACCATCAGGCGGGATTGCAGTCAAGCACTAGTATATAATATATAAAAAACAAACATGTGGGCTTTCACCTCCAGATCCCATGGCGGCAATCCGAAAAGGAGGCTCGCTCTGGGACGCAGTCAGACGTCGGACTGGTCACCACTTCAGGGAGCACGCCCGAACCAGTTCACCATAGAGGGCCATGGACCGCATGACCCCCGCATATGTGCATGCTTGCCATGCCTTAATGGTAAGGCATGGCAAGCATGCACATATGCGGGGGTTTCCCATGACAATAAAAAGGCACTTACAGAACCCCATTAAAATACTTTGTCGTACGGACTCCTGCTTCAATTTATTTTATAAAAGGATCAACTGCATCATAAACGAAATTCATAATTATTTATATTTCTTAATTAAAAGCGAATTTACTGCAAAATAGTAACAAACGTCTCCTGATATGAAATAATGCAATTTGAGAACCGAGATAGATTAAAATATTTTAATTTAACACAGTAAAAGGTTACTTGTATAATATTAACTAAGTAATTTAAAAGGAAAGGTACTCACCTCGCATGGAAATCATTATAATGTAGAATATTTAAATCATATTCAGTCGTTGTTTGAGCTCCATATAGTATAAAACTAGAAAATAGTAATAGTAATCTAAGCATTGTAGCAAAAAGACCAGTAGGTGGTCGAACTACCAAACATTCAATAGAATATCTAAATTAATTTGACAAATCTACATGTATATTATTTGTATTGATAAGATAAAGACACGATATGAATGATAAAGTACAATTTATTATGCTTAAGGATCACTACAAGGTTATGGAAATAGTATTATCGATAATATTACCTAGTAAAATGTAGTCTTCGATGAAAATGCAAGATTCTCTATGCGATACAACTGTATGATGTAAAATTATTAATAAGAAGCATGTTATTTAATAATAATAAAAATAACAAAACAAATAACAAAAGATAATGAAAAAGAGTAACATTCTTTGCCTGACAGTGGGGGCAATACGGATTAAACAGATAATTATAGATAACCTACTGTTATAACATTATTATAAACATGAATGTTTTTATGTATGTTTGTAGTTACAAAACTTCTAAATAGATTTGGATGAAACTTCGAATACAGATGGTTTATAGAAGAAGTAAAATATAGGATAGGAACTATTTATCCTGATTTTTGCACGGGGTCAAAAGGTATGCTGGAAAAGCCGCGGGGCGCAACTAGTAGACTATAAATTTTAAAGTGTTGAAAGCTGTTAGGCCGCTGCCTCAAATCTTGCGGGCAGCGCGGCGGGGCGGCGGCGACAGCGGCGCGTGAGTCGGTCGGGCATCGAAACCCGTTCTCGAAACTAGCGGGCAGATCGCGCGTCACTATAGCCGCCAGCGCGGCGGGGCGGCGGCGACAGCGGCGCGTGAGCCGGTCGGGCATCGAAACCCGTTCTCGAAACTAGCGGGCAGATCGCGCGTCACTATAGCCGCGTAGTGTTGTGTTCATGATTGTGTCGACGAGATATATGTTTTTATTTGCGAAAGAAATGTCTGAACAACTCTCACCGCTCGCTGCCCGCAAGATTCGAGCGCGAGAAGTACACCGCTCGCTGCGCGCCACCGCCCCGCTGCCGCGCCGCTGTTTTCGAGAACCGGTCCGTTCGATTTTACACATAAAGATCCTGCCGCTCACTCGCCGCCGCCGGCGCCGCCCAGCTGCCTGCAAAATTCGAGGCACTAGCGCGATGATCAATCTCTTCCTTGAGAATATAAAATCAAATCACCAGTTTGATGTTACGCACACGCGACGAATTCGCCATGCACCCGAGGGTGGACCAAACGTTTAGATAAATAAAGATTTTTTTAAATATTATAAAATAGTGCTTGACCGCAATCTTGCTTAATGGTAAGCAGTGATTCAATCGTTGATGGTAAAGCGCACTAGTAGCCTGTAGCGGGTTCTCCTTTGAGAGTTGCAGTTGGCGGGGTTGGATGCAGCTCTACATCATCATCATTTCAGCCGAAAGACGTCCATTGTTGGACATAGGCCTCCCCCAAGGATATCCATGACGACCGGTCCTGCGCCTCCCGCATCCAGCGGTTTCCCGCGACCTTCACTACGTCGTCGATTCACCTTGTCGGAGGTCTACCCACGCTGCGTCTTCCGGTGTGTGGTCGCCACTCGAGAATCCGTCAGTCCCATCGGGCATCAGTCCTACGGGCAATATGCCCAGCCCACTGCCACTTTAGTGTTGAAATTCTTTGGGCTATATCGGTTACTCTCGTTTTTCTGCAGATCTTCTCATTTCTGATTCGGTCGCACAGTCAAACCCCAAGCATAGCTCTCTCCATTGCCCTTTGAGTGACCTTGAACCTTCTAATAAGGCCCATTATTTGGAGCTCCACACTATGTACTAATTTTATGTATTATCTCTGTAGACATCTGAACAAAACCCAAACTCGACTTCGCTCAGGTGAAATGTGACACATACATTTTTTTAAAACGAAAACTCTAGTTTGGAACGGAACGTTTATTAAATACTCAGAATGTCATTCGATGTCAGTGCCGTTTCGCTAGAGTGACCGATATGGCGAGTGGGATTTGCCTCATTTATCCGAACCATTAGAATTTAACAAAATACTCGACAATCCTAAATCTGCGGATATTTGTTGTCGATTCGAACTACACACATCAAAAGTGTCTAGGGATCAAGCATTTTTATGCGGATTTCTTGAGATTGAGATGTGGCTTTGTAATAAATTTATGATTTTATAAATTTATATGGATCCTTTTTGGTGCATTTCATAATCTGAATCAGGAACTGTGAATCAAATTCGAGTAAAAGATGAAAATCAGCTGTCAATATTTTCCCTATAAAAACATACAACGCATTGAAGACATTATTAGTGCTACTGTTTCCCTACTACTGATTAAAACCAACGTTATTATGGAGCGGCGACGTCATTTAAGCAGGGAAGAAATGCTCAGAGCCGTGGGAATGATAGAAGCTGGTTCCCGGCAACGTACTGTGGCTTTAGCTCTGAATACAAGTCAGACTGTTATCAGTCGACTTTGGACACGTTACCGAAGCACTGGTACCGTGGCTGAGCGCCATGGAGGACGGTATCGCTGCACCACACGGAGACAAGACCGATACATTCAAATCTTAACTCGAAGAGCTCCAACAATAACCGCCATGATGTTAGCCGTGAGGCTTCATCACTCTTCAGGGAACTTAATTAGCGACCAAACAGTCAGAAACCGCTTGCATGAAGTGAACCTTCATTCCCGAAGACCGCTACGGGTACCACCTATAGCAATGCACAATCGTAGGATTCGATATCAATGGGCTCTTGAACACAGAAATTGGGCAGAAGAACAATGGCGTTTCGTGTGCTTTTCTGATGAGTCTCGTTTTGGTATGAGACCGGATACAAGACGTATACGACACTGGAGAACCCCTGGACGCCAACAGCGATAAAATCCTGCCAGGAAGTCCATCCTTATAGTGGTGGAACCATCATGGTATGGGCGGGTATTTGGATCGGCGGAAGAACTGAGTTGATTTGGATCAGAGGCAACCTCAACGCTCAAATTTATGCTGAGACGATTGTATCAGACGTCATCGTTCCTCTACAAGTGCAAATCGGTCCCTTATTTCAGTTAATGCATGATAATGCACGACCGCACACCGCAAGAGTTGTAAGACAGACTCTCGCCGCAGCTAACATCAATGTCCTGCCCTGGCCTGCTCAGTCGCCAGACTTGAACCCGATTGAGCATGCATGGGATATGCTACAGAGAAGAGCTCTGCCGAACATGGAGGGTATCCAGTCGCAAGAAGACCTTTTTTTGTTGTTGCAACGAACATGGGCGGCCATTCCACAGCGTGATTTGGATGAACTCATTTTGAGTATGCCAAACCGATGTTCTTGTGTTGTTAGTGTTCGCGGTAGAAACACGGATTATTAATTGTTTAAGTTACCCAATAAAATTTTAGAGAAAACTGTTATTTCAGTCTTTTTTTCGAACTTTTGTGTTAGTGGTTCAAATGTCAAATATCCCTTTATTAGGAAAATGGCAAATTTCTTTATTAATGCAAAGGTGACTTGGTTTATCGTTACTGTGACAAACGAAAACACTTTATTTGATGAATCCTTAAAGAAAATTTTAATTAATATCAATCAGGAGAAAAGTTATTGCAAAAATATATGTTGATCCCTAGACACTTTTGATGTGTGTATTTATTTCTTTATGTTTTATTATTCAAGTAAGGTTTCGATCGAATCTACCGTACCTCTTGACGAAATAATTAATAAATGGAAATTTATGTCTGAAACCTACTAACACTAGAAATTAAGTAAAACTGTTACTAACCTTATGGACTGCTGGCTGAAATAAAAGTATTCTAAATAAAATCTATTCTAGCCTAAAATACACTTATATTGTAATTAGACGGTCTAGGTCTCGGTGGTAGGTCATAACATCGGCCGCCGGGGGAAGTTACCACCCACCAGACAAAGCCTTGCCGCCAAGCGATTTGTCGTGTTCTGGCATGATGTCTGGTGAAGCCGTACAGAGGACGAGTCTGAGCAGTAGTGTTGCGATGTGAGGGTTTTCAGATCAATCTCCCTTTGGCGCAGCATCGTTGGTCGTGTTGTTGGGTTTAATATTGCATCACCTCGCTCAACTACAGTCTTCCTTCCTATTCGCTCAGTTTTTCTGAGTTATTAAGAGCCTATTTACTCAAATAGGCTCTTAATAAACTAGCGCGCTTACCAACAGGCGGGATTGAGGTCAAGCGCTAGTTTATAATTATTAAAAAAAAAATAGATGGAAAGACCGCCTCATGCAAATTGTTGCTATAAATAAAAAAAAAAATGCATCTTTATATTTTTGACGTTTAATATTGTAATTTTTATACTATTATTAAGTACAGATTAACTACGCAACATATGTAACTTATTTTCCTACACTTGGCAAGGATTTTCTAACGTTATACGGCCATCAGTGTCAGCGAATACGGGTGATCGACGACGTATGTAGTTCATTAAAATGTCGTAGTCCACTCCAAGTACTTCTACGTTCTCACGGTTTTCGCTTACCATCTGAAATATTATGAAGGTCATTAGCCTATAGCTTCTTTATACTTAACGCTAATACATGAGGCAATAGAGACCACAGAACTTACAAGATGCATCCTAATTGCGTATCGCATTATTGCTATCAATTTGAACGATTTTGAAGCATATTGCTAATCCATTGCTTCGATTGTTAGAAAAATTTGCCTGCTTATCTACGTAAATACAGCAATGAATGTCGTTGAACTATCAAAATGAAGCTCGTCGCTACTAATAGGGTATTAGGGTATTACGCAGTTACCCTGCAGGACAGTGAATGATTACATTATTATTGGATTTTTTTCCTCAGACTTTATCATTAGGACTACTGTACTGTAGTTATTCCTTTACTTAAATTTTGGAATGTACTTTAAAGTAATTTTCGCCGGATTTATATGACTATTTATAACCATCATCTGTTTAGCCGTTTCCCAAATATTTTGGGGTCAGCGTCCAGTCTATCCAGCCGTCCTTTGCTGTTCTCCCCAGCGATGCCCTAAGGCGAGGTTTGTACCTCACAGGGGGTGCCCTTAGCGTGTTGTCGCTTAGTTTTTAGATGCTGGAGGCTTTAAATTCATTAAAGGCAGCCACAGGATAGTCCGGTTAAGTAGTCACGAACACTCAAGGAAAAAAAAAGAACAGTCTAACCAGGTTTACCTGAATACCAGTATTTTACATAGAGCGAGTGCCTATCTGACGTCCACAACCCAGATACTGGGTAATGCGATACCCGTTGGTAAAACTTTTGGTCAGACTTTCGGAGTTCTGACGACACGTAAAGACTGTCAAAGATCTACATATGACGGCCGGGGCTAACAGTTCACCTTATAGGTGTGGTCAAAAGTGCATTACCGCTTTTGAACTTTATTGCACTAACAATAAGTGTCAAAAGTGCTACTCCACTTTTGACCCCTTACTGTACTTTCCGAAGCACGAAGAAATGTCTCAGTATGTAAAGATGGTCACCCATCCGGAGACCAATCGCGGCAAGCGCAGCTTAACCTGCTCAAACGACCTGTGCGGCTATTATTATTTAGCGACGAGCAATAATCACTATTTATATGGTAATGAAATACAAAATAATATTTTATATTAAAATTGGTTTGATCACTCACAGTAAAACCGTCACCGCCATTGCCAATGAAGTTTTGCGTCACGACCTTGTAGTTTTTGTCTCGTTGGAGTGGCTCGTACCTAGGGATCTCACACTCGTTGCATCTGATGGTGACGTCGAGAACTCTCGAGTTTACAGGCCGCGAGCCGTCGAACGTTGCGCGCAAACCTAATTTTAACAAATCGAAATTCAAAATAGTTTTGACAGATCGTATTCCTTTCTCTATTAGAGACGAGCGATGGCTTAGTGTAGGTAGATTTGAACCCAGTCTGGCGCTTCACATTGTATAAATTATTTCATCGCCACTTCTCTCAAGACGGTCAAGGAAAACATTGTGAGGAAATCGGTATATCCTAGAGGCAAAGCTTCGAAGACATTTGACATCTACCAACCCGCACTGGGCCCGCGTTCAAAATCAAGGCCTAAGAAAGGCTGTTATTTCATAATCAGCCTTTAGTGTTCCCACTCCTGGGACACAGGCCTCCTGTCAGTGAGTCCCTCTCTCTGAGTCCCTCTCACTGAGAGGAGGCCTGTGTCCCAGGAGTAGGAACACTAAAGGCTGATTATGAAATAACAGCCTTTCTTAAGCCTTGATTTTAATTTCTTAATAAAATGGTCGTTAAAAAATCGAGAGAAGTTTGAGAACGCACCTTACGGAACTGAACTATCCTTATTATGGTAGTAAGCAAGTATGACAGTCCGTTCTTAAAAATACGATGCAGTTTTGGGTGTAAATGTTAGGTTAGTTAGTAGTGCACGGGCTTGGCACTGGGCAGCTCGCCGCCAGTAAAGGACCAAGCCCGAGTCGACGGTGCGTCGTGTTTCACGCGCGCCTCAAAGTGATGTCAACACATCGTGACGGGGTCCACGAAGACCGAAACATCCTTGGTCAGGGTTGCAGATTGGTTAAAATAGACCATGGCCCTAGCGCAGAGGAAAGTGAAGGAACACGGATGGGTTTTAGACAGTAAAAGTCTGACGCGCCCTTCCACTACGCATAAAGCGGGAGAGGTCACTTGCTGGTTAACATCAAATGGCCTCTCATTTGATGATAACCCATTCCGAAAAAAAAGCTATAAGTAATAGATGTGTGATCTACGATCTAGCCAGTGCGACTAAATATCTTGTACCCAACGCGACGGTCGAGCCTTATTTAACAGTGAACTTTAAGCTGTTTTCGTTAATAATAATCTTAGTGTCTAAACTATTTTAGATAAGATCGGTATTTTTCGTTGGTAACAAAGAGTCTGTGTACCGATTTTTAGCTTCCTACCTTGAAAATTGCGAAAACTCCCATATCAAATTTCACCCTCCCTTTTAAGGAGTTCAGGGAAATTTCCAAAAAAAATTAGGCACGTTTTTTTTTTGTTAGCCACAAATAGTCTGCATAACAATTTTTAGCTTTTTACCTTGAAAATTCCGGAATTCTATATACAAATTTCCACCCCCTATTTGAGGGAAGTAGCGAGTTAGAAAAAGACAAAAGCCTATGTCACTTTCCATTTCTTCAACTATGGCTACTTAAAAAATTCCGTCAATTCGTTAATCCGTTTTGTCAGGAAAGACGTACAAACAAATAGTCACACACACTGCCTTATTTATATACAATATGTAAAGAAAACCCCGTTCAACCCAAAAGGATAATAGAGGTTAGGTATATACATGACCAAATAAAATATGAAATTATACATAATCATCATAGTAACAATAATAATAAATTTTGAAATAATCTTTTGTTCCGCGAATTAATTCAAATTTCCCCAAATTCAGGTTTTTTTTTAAAGTGACGACACTATTTTAGACAGTATTAGTGATGCAACCCATGCCGCGTACCCTACCCCCCTTCGCCCGCGCATTTATGCGTATGGTGTTGCCTACCGCACATGTATTAAGTTACCTCGCTTTTTCGATACAATATTTATTTTGGTAGGATTTTTTTAAGTTCAGCCCGGCTGTGTAGGCATTAGTATCAGTTATCGATACCTAACAATACCTTCACGGATCGGACAGCGTTTTCTTTACATATTATATATGTAAGTATGGATTGCAGCGTTTATCCCAGTCAGTCGCATTCGAAGCAGCTTTGGAGTCTGGAATCCGCTTTACCAGTCTAGCTGCTGATTTTGGCTAAACTTCGATATTTTCCGTGAAGCGACCTCCACAACCTGAAGGCGACATCGAAGCTTTGCAGTTAGACCAATTGTTGAACTTTTCAAGGCTCCAACAACCCGTAGCGACTGCCGTTAGATGTTCATATGGGAACCGGGACCAACGGCTTAACGTGCTTTCTGAAGCTTATTAGTATGGAAAATAATTATATTTTTTTTATATTACCTGCTACTTGTATCATCCTTGCTCCTGGCCAGGGATCGTTGGCCACAGAAAACTCCAACATTTCCCAAATATGTTCGCCTTTCAGGTCAAAAACTTCAACTTGGTTCTCAAAAGGGTTTGACACTATCACTGACTCGTAAGTTATTACTGCAATAGGAAAATTATTATATAATTCATCATCATCAACATTTCAGTCGAAAGACGTCCACTACTGAACATAGCCCCAAAGGATCTTCACGACCACCGGTCGACCTTCGTCGGTCCACCTTGTCGAGTGCCTACCCACGCTGCATCTTCCGGTGCGTGGTCGCCACTCGAAAACTCCTCGGCCCCCTCTGGGGGGCAATCGCGCTAAAATAATTCAACCAAAACAAAATTGGATCGCAACCAAACTATAACTTTTGGTACGTTTCGTATCGCGCTAACGGTTTAACCATAACTGGATCGCAATTGGAACGTAACCGTTGTCAAATGACAAAGTTGAAACAAAGCTAACTTTTTCTATGCCATGTCAAACTTCCGTTTAAACGATTAAGATTTACTTATAATTGATTTAGTTTTAATTATTATATCTGATGAAATGTATCACTCATACGTACATTGATTTTACTTCAACCGAAGTTGAAACTTTAGCGCGATACGAAATACGATCGAAACTAAACCATAACTTTAACTGGATTAGATACGAATAAGAATTGAACTTCTACTGCTTTATTTAGCGCGATTACCCTCCGGGTATCGGTCGTACGAGCAATATGCCCGGCCCACTGGCACTTTAGTGTTGCAATTATTCGGGCTATGTCGGTTACTCTGATTCTTTTGCTAGTTCTTTATATAATTAATTTAATGAATATTTAGTTTTAATATCCCTTCTTTTATCATTTAAATATCGCATTATTAATTTGAGATTAGAGCCATTTTGGCCTCATTCAGGTCGTTTCTAGGTTTTTTTTTAAATGTAATTTTGTTAGTTTTAAATGCTGCTTATTTAAACTATATATTTATATTTCCTTTGTATTTCAATTATTCATTTCAATATTTTCTTACCGCCTTTATCGATGTTTTCTCTTATAACACCTCGATTTATGACGCATAAGTGTGCATAGTTCCATGCATTGCTCCCAGCTTTAGGTAGCGCCTAGGACAAACACAATCAAAATACGAAGTGAAAAAACATCTTTGCCATTACATATTGCATCGTACCTTCATGGAGCGAACTATAACATCATACAACTAATATTTTTTTAACATTATAAATTAGTGCTTGACCGCGATCCCGCTTGAAAGCAGTGATGAAAAACCGCGGTAACCAAATTGTTCCAGTACTTCTATGTACCCGGTATAAAAAAGACTAGGCTAAACGCTTCGTACGAATCGTAGTGGTCTCAACAATGTAAGGGTTGATACTCACGGTACGACAGGTCATCCGATGATAAAACGGAAATGGTGGAATGAATTAACATAGGACAATAGAAAAGAATATGTACTTACGGCATCCAGAAAAGCTTCACAAATGAAATTACCGAAATTACACTCAGAGCATGTACAGTTTGCCGATAGTTCCACTAAAGATGTGCCAATTTTTTCGTTCGCTTTTTCCTGGATTACAGGCAGATACTTGTCAATCTTTTCTAAAACATCTGTCGCTGCAAAGAGTGAAATATACATACATCAATATATGTAGCTCCTGACTCTGGCATAAACAAAATTAACCATAAAATAAATCCTTATTTTTTTACACTGCGCATATGTTCAAAATATCGTGGTCTTAAAATAATTGGCGCTGAATAGTATGTATATTCTTAACGATAATATCATTTAAGAGATCTTGATTGAACTATTCGTCAGCTAAGAGTGTAATTTGTAAGAGAAAGTTGGGGCCATACGGACTATTAAACCAGCTAAACTCACTTTGAACGTCAAATCGACTAAAACGTGTGATGCCTAAAACAGTCAAATCCATTTATTCAAATTGTGCGGCTAACTCCATGATTGAAGCCATTTTGGTCTTTCCAACGTTCCGTGCAATAAAAAAAAGATTTTGGTGTCCGGAATAACTTACTTGTTTCAAGACTTCATGGTTGAAATATAGCAGAGACTTACTTTTCGTGTTACGTCTAGTATTCAATAAATATGTTTTTTTTTTTATTATCAAACTTGTTAACCTATAAAAAGTTTCAGTAAAGGAGTTCAGTTCAGTTTTTGGGAGATAGCAGTAATTTTGTATTGCCAATAACCATAAAAATAAAACTTTGTGTATCGTAATTAATTACAAAATCATTATTGAATAAAAAAATACATTATATGAATACATATACCCTCCTAATATAGCTTTTTTTTAAAATACTTTCAAATAAACTTTGGCGATGTAAAAAAAGTTTTGAGTGTGTGCGCAATAATGATGACACATTTGGCAGAATAGTCAACGGCCGTAAATAAAAATAGAATGATGATACATACAACAGAGTCATCCCTGAATTACCGTCTCTTCTAAATGCAGAAAAAAATATTGAAAATTTTGATTTTGATTTTATTAATGAAAAAAAGTTGACTACTAACTCTTTTATATTTTAAGCAGACCATTGTTTACCTTGTTCAATATCGTTTCCAATATAGTGAGGATTACCAGTCCACTTCAGAAGGTGACCGTCATCATCAAATGTGAGTTCAATTTCACCCAAATATTGTGTATGGGCTGCTGCTTGTACTATAAGAACCTGAAATATTCAAAAAACGATTTTATTGTCACATTTTTAAATAAGTTCACTTGTTCAAAAAAAAGGAGGAGATTCTCAATTTGAATGTATTTTTAGGATTCCGTACCTAAAAGGTAAAACGTAACTCTATTCATGAGATTTATCTGTCCGTCTATTCATCCGTCCGTCTGTCACCAGGCCATGTATCCATGCCTTGTACAATGGCCATGCCAGTGTCTCAAAAACCGTAACAAATAGGTAGACAGTTGAAATTTTCAAAGGTTATGTATTTCTGTTGCCACTATAACACTATAAGGGGGGCTCTCATACAACAAACGGGAACAAAGATACTTATAACTTTTGATTGGCTGAACGGATTTTGATTTACCAAAATTTATGGGTAAAATTGCAACTATGTTCATCCAGCTGGTAATTTTCACTACTAGCAAGTGTTAGATAAAAACTTATTCACAAAAAATATACGACCACGAAGCGAATAACGACTAATTTTGGAAGTCGGTAGCAAGAAACGAAAATACAAAAACCAAACACTTGACTTCCGAAATAAAATATTTTTCACTTTATAGTACTTTTTGGAAGTTGGTTGTATTTTTGTTTTTGTAAAAAAGTTTGTTTATTTCTTGTGTTACCTTACGGAAAATTTCTACATTTCTATTTGTAATTCTTAAGTGATATAATTTAAGAAATTTGTTCTATGTTAAAATAATCTTACTTTTCTTGTCGCTTGTTCCACAACTACCGGGTAAGGTCCATATGGAGTAAAGTCACTGTTTTCAGGAACAGCTCCGTTGAATAGTAAGGTATGACTATGACCACCAACTATGATATCAATGTGAGGGCCAGCATTAAGGGCGATTTCTCTGTTGAATAGAACAAGTATATAAAATCAAAAACTAAATAAACAGGATATATGACAAAAAAACAGTTTTCGTATAATAAGAATCACACGTTATTCGTGGGAATTATGATATCGATGGCCCCACAGAATAAACGTGCAATAGCTCTTACACATTTTTTTTCTTGCATGTTTCGTTTCATTGACCTATGCAGCACCTTCCTAATTTTTGTCGAACAACATGACGACGTCATCCGCAAAGGCCTGTGCGTATACTCAAGTTCACGCAGCAATGGATCCAAAAAAATGTCCCATAGGACGGGACCACCGATTGACCCCTGTACACAACCCTTGTTGGTGCTCCTCGTGCATTCCTCCCCGGTGTATCTTACACTGACTTTCTGCAGTCCCGATAACTATCCCGTAGCCTCCTGATGTTCACCGGACACTTTTCCTCAGCCAGGCGGTTTTGGATAACCGGCCACCATACGCTATCGAAGGCCCACTCTATATCCAATGACACTAGGGTAACCAGCTTTTTCAGCTTAATAAGACGCTGGATTTGGTGTATCAGAGTATAGAGGGCGACCTCGGTATCTTTGTGGGACGTGAAACCGAACTGGCGAGTACTAATCCTCGGTACAATATGCCATTTGATCCTTGCTACTGATATCTTCTCCAGGACCTTCTCCAAAACCGGCAACAGGCCAATTGGCCTGTAAGCTTTGGGGTTCGTGTAATCGTCCTTGCCCGGTTTTCTCAGGACCACCACGGTAGTCTGCTACCAGATGTCCGGAAAGTGACCTATGTCCAGGCGCTTGTTGAAAAGGGCAAGGGATGAGTCCAGGTTCCGGCAGATAGCTCTGCTGCAGATATCCGCTGTGAAGCCATCAGCTCCCGGGGTCTTTTTGGGATTGAAACTACCCGCCGTGGTCTTAAGCAGCGTAAACGGTGGGTCATGATTTTCATCATGACGCTACTCGTTAACACGCTTTACCGCTACCCTAGCGCGATGATGGTCTTCACCGTCAGTTTTCTCCAGGTCTCGTGGGTAGAATGACTCCGCTAGTAAGATAGCCGACTCCATTGGGTTTAGGAATGCACCTTCTTTAGTCAGGGTCAAGTCCTCTTGTCTCCTGGTGGTCCTACGGATTATTCTATATATCCCATTCCATACTCCTTCCTTCTCCTGCCTTCTGCAGAATTCTTTCCAACTGTTTATTTGGGCTTGACAAGGCACTCATAGTCCTCTTTCTTCTTCAGGTACTCGGCCACCACAATTTCTCTAAGGTTCGGTGCCGCGTTCTTGATCTTTCGCCTGAAGGTGGCGGTGACCTTCCTAGTCCTAGTAGTAGTACCTCCGTAGTCTTTTGGGCGGGCATGCTGATCTTGCATGCTTCGGTAATTGAATTAGTGAATTAGATAACAGCTTTTTCAGTTCTGGTTTTGTGCAAATTTTAGCAATTGTTTCAGCATCAAACTGGTTTGTCGAATTTATTTTCGAAAGCGTGATATTGAAGAGGTCCCATTTTGCCTTCCTATTGTTGTAGAGCCTAGTAGTTCTCTGAACTTTTAATCCTCTACTTTTGCGGAATTGAATTTTGAAAAGTATCGCATTGTGGTCCGGGCTCGTCATCTATTGGTCTACCCTCCAGTTCTCCACCAATTCTAGTAGATCATACGTACAGACTGTTATATCGACATAGCTGGTGTAATCCCTGTTACCTTTCACTGTGTCAAACGTGAGAGTATCACCTCTGTTGAGTACCTGTAGACCACACTTTTCTAGGGTTCCGCACATCTCAACTACTCTTCTCACCAGCTACTCTTGGCGTTACTATCGCCACCAATGAATAGTCTTCTTGAGCCCAGCTCCTCTCGGATGGCTTTGATCTGATCCAGGTATGGCCCTATGGGTTAGTCTGGCTCGAAGTAAAAGGCAAAATGATGCCGCGATTTCCCAGACGCTAGTTTGGATCCTCACTACAACAATATTGTTGGTGCGAGTTTCGGGCACTGGATGACGTCAAGATCGTTATCGAAGACGACGATAGCCGCCTTTACAGTCCCACCTCCTACTGCTGCACACTGGAAGACTCTCGCCCCATGGTAGTCCTTCATCCTCCTCACCCGCCCACATATGGCTCCTGGACCAGAGCTAAAGCAAGCCTTCTCCTGCTGGCCTCGACAATGAGCTCCGTGGTCGCCAGCTGTTTTCTTTGGAGGTCGCGATGACATTAATGTCATCTGAGTCGGGGTCGGCACAGAACATATTTTGTTCTATGCATCTATGTACTATACATATATTTAGTATCCAATTTTGTCTGTGTCATTTGTAATAACCCATCCATATTTAACACGTTTTAAAACTACGAGTAGTATTGTAATAATATTAAATCAAAATATTGAAGGATTTACTTATCAATGTCGAGACCACAATGTGACAAAACTATGATGATATCTACACCTTGGGCGTTTAGTTTCTCTGCTTCTTCCCTTACTGCCTGAACTTCATCTGTGAATTTAAGATTACCCGTAGACGCCAAAATCTGAAAGTAAACAATATTTTGATTAAATTTTAAAATCAATTATGCTTTCAATATTTGTTTGTTTACAATAAGATTGTGCAAGCCATTGTTTAAATAATTAAATATTAAGTGTTGTTTTCAAGTGGGATTGTAAATCCGAACTAATTATTATATTTATTAGCGCATGTCACGACAGTGAATTAAAGGCATTCAGCTCGTACGGACGTATATTATTGACAAACACTCTCCATAGCTACTCTCCCCTGACATCCTGACATTATCTTGTGTTGGCTACATAAAGATGCTGTCTGAAGAGTTCAAAAATGTTATGGAAGTCACCAAAAATATCGTGTTTATGTATTATCTAATACGTAAACAATTTAACATAATGTTACGAATATTATAATACTTAACATGGCTCACAAAATCAAAATTTCAAAAAAAAAAATTATATCTGCTAAAATGAATTTTCTTGATTTTTTTTATAATACAGCCAACATTATAAAAATATTCGTTTGGTTTCCCACTTACATTTGTAGTGGCTATTAAAACTCCAATGATGCCAATTTTTCTGCCGTTTTTTTCGACGATAACACTCTTTTCGTATAAACCTTGCATCGTCGGTTCTTCATCATCAATGATATTGGCTATGACAACTTTTGACTTCAAATGTTCCAAGTAGGGAACGAGTCCAGCAATCCCGTTGTCAAACTCATGGTTTCCTAGCGCCTGTAAAACACATTAAATAATCATCATTTTGCCTTTAGCACTTTCATCATTCACAATCCTTCACAGCCCAATTGCACCTAATGCTGGACAGAAGCCTATTATATAGCTATTAATTTTTCTTTAGAAAATTACACTATGGCGGCATCTACAGCGCCACATGCGAATTACACAACAATGATGTGCAAAAATCTTGCATCGCGCTAGCAAAGTTTACGCGCAACTTACATATACACAATTTCCTTACATCTATTGTTAGGCCAATAGATACAACAACCGTTTAGTTGGAGGATCCTCCATTTAAAATGGAGTGTTCGTCATATCTCTATCAAACATTGACACCCATATGCATTTTGTTGTACATTGTGCCATCAACCGAAAACAAATGCAGAATCCGGACTGGTACTGAGAAATTTTAAATGGAAACACTTTGTTCTGTAAACTCCCCGTAATTTATTAACTGTATAAGTTATTTGTTTTAACAAATTTTAAGACTGTAATTTTACATAAGACTTCATATCCTAATTTACTTTGAAATATATTTTTTGCTAATGAATAAAACATTTACTAACAATAAAAACATTACTGTTAACAGAAATTGCAACAAAAATAGAGTAAAAAAACTAACGTGAGCATCATGAGGTAGCATGTTCATGAAATCTTGTGTGACTTCCCATCTTAAAATATTGTACCAGATAGTGCCTTGAAAGCTGTCCCCTGCATTCAAAAGAAGAGAGTGGGGTTTACTGGCCAGGCGCTGACGGACCAAGGTAGCTAGACGAGCAAACCCCCCGATGCATGGGCTTGCAGAAGGGTCGCAGTCTGATCCCGCTGGACTAGTTTCGACGAATCTGGAAAAAAAATTGGTCAAGTTATTGTTGAAGACAAAATATATATGACGGACTTTTTAATAGTATATACAAATGTAGAAATATGAAATTGAATAAATATTTTATTCTTTTAACCAACTTTTTATTTTACAAAATCAGGTCTACTTTTAAGAAAATCAAAGGTATATTTAAACTTTGGAAATAATTTAACTCCAACTGTCAAACGCACGGTTCGGCTTTATCGAGTTCTGCTATAGAAATTTGATTTTCTCGTTTTAGTTTGTCCAAAAATTAAAGAATAAAGTCTCCCCTAGCAACTATTATCTATAAAACTCTTAATTTTCCTTTAAACTTGGATATTTTTTATTATAAACATGAACCAGCTCACACACGAATGTCGAATGTGATATTGACGAGGTTTGCTTTAGCAATATTGTTTATGCTGTGATGTTGATATTTATCGGAGCTCTGAGGCGGCTGATGGATATAAATGTTAATGTGGTGAACGATAGGCTCAAGTGCAATTGAGATCGCAGGCGATCAGACTGAGGACGCGCAGTGGTCATGTGCTGCTTTATACATATAGTCAGGTTCGGAAAGACCCCTTTATAGTCTCCCTAGAGATGTGCCCTAACAGGCGTTGCATAGAGGGGGCTCAGGATAGGTCTTTTGAGAGGTAACGGTAGCCGTTCCATGTACAGATGGAGACCACCGGGATGGTTTTATTGAGGTCAAAATTCCATACTCCCTGCTCCTAACGCTGAAGACCAGGCGCCTTTTCACACTTAAGTGCAATGTCACAAAGAGCAAACTGATAAAATTAACACAAAATTTAAAATGCTGCTGGGTCACTGCTGGCCTAAGAAGACTGTGTAATTGAATGGACCAACGTTTCCTTTAATAGCACAGTCATCTTTAAGTCCCGCTAGCTGCTCGTTGTAATATGCTGACACGTAGTTTTGCACGATCTACGAAGACAGTTGAAGTAACCCTTTTCAAGTTTACTGTCAGTCTTCCTACACGTCCAGCCTGTGGGCGAAATTCAGTCAATGGACTTATCACACACATATGCGGTCAGTATAACACTATTGACATATTGTTATATGTTATGGTATTGTTATCGTGTCTGTTGCTGCGGTTGCCGTGGTGTGCCGTTGTAGTGCGTGAGGGATGTTTTCTGACGATAATATCAGTGATTATGTCGATATTATTAAAATGAGATGTGCTAACGCTTTTTTTTTTACTATCTTTGCCCCACCGTAGGAATTTCTCCTGTATCGCGGGTGTGTTTACAAACATATAGACTCTGACCTCAGTAGAGCTTCCCAACAAATTGATCTATAGATGAACATGGATAAGACGAAGATCATGTCGAACTCTCATGTCGCACCCACTCCAATTTTAGTTGGTTGCTATGTTTATAAATAAATATATAGTGGTACTAGATGCCGACTTAACCCCCTATCCATAAACGTTCCTTAAAGTTGACTAGTGATTGTTTAATCGTACAATAGACGTTTGCACGTCACAGCGTTAAAAGGTCAAAAATGTATGGTTAAAAAGTCGCTAATCACTAGTTAACTTTAAGCAACGTTTATGAATAAGGGGTTAAGCCTGCATCTAGTACCATCATATATTTATTTATGAACGTAGGCTAAAATTAAGTAATGACTTGTGACTGTTTAACCTTAAACATTTCACAATTTCTCTTAGCTTTAATAATATTAACGAACGTTTATAAATATAATTGTCGATGTTAAAAGAAATGGTTACTAACCCTATGGCTTTTTCTCAAGTATTCTATAGTAATGAAGCCATTAAATTTTCAGAGTATAATAAATCTAACCCGTGTTGTACCGAGTAGTTGTCCCGTGTGGTACCGGGCTTAGAATAGTACGATGGTACTATTCTACCCACGGCAGGATATGGGATGCCATATCCTCCCATAGGTGTCAAAAGAGGCGACTAAGGGAACTCCCACCAGGGAAGCGGACAGCAGCGCTTCTCCGGTGGTATATCAAAATACTGTGATCCCCAAACCGTCTGCCAAGCATAGGGATTATGGCAAACCCCCCAATGCTTGTCCTGGGGGAGGCCATTGTCCAGCAGTGGACCATAGAGGTCCACTGACACACACACACAACCTGAAAAAGAAGAAGAATAAATCTAATAAAGAAAATTTAAACATACCTTGCATGGAAATCATTATAATGCAATATATTTAACTCATATTCTGAGGCACTATTAGCACTGATTATCACAAAAAAATACAACATAAATAATAATCTGTGCATTTTACTTAATTAAAACAACATCAGTGAGGCTCACAGCTCTTCGTACATCAAAGTGACTAAAATAATTATTTTTATTCATACATTATATTTATTTATCAGTTTAATTATGATAAATGTCGCAGATAATTTTTATATTCCAAACGGAAATATTTGAAATAGTTTTGCTTTCATTAAAGTGACTAAATTAATGATTTTAATCAATGCATCATATTTCTTTATCAGTATAATTATGATAAATGTCGAAGATAACAGTTGTATATTCCGAACGGAAGTGTTTAAAATATTAGTACCCGATAAAACTTTCAAAGGTTACTTACGTAAATTCGGGAGGTAGGAGCAATTACACGGGTACGTAAATCAAATAATTACCACACGAAGAATTTCTTTTCACTGAGTCAAAGTTACCTAAAAAAGTCTTCTTTATTTTTATATAACTCAATTTAAATATAAGCTGTTGCAATAGAGGTAGGTCTCGGTGGTAGACCATAACATCGGCTGCCGGCAGAAGTCACCACCCACCAGACAGTCTTTCCGCGAAAGCGATTCGTCGTGATCCGGCATGATGTATGCTGAAGCCGTACGGAGGACGGGTCTGAGCAATTGCAATGTGTGCCGGGTACGATGGGCCAAAGTTGTTGTGTCGGGAGTTTGGTCGTGGAGAGTCTCCAGATAAATCTCCCTCTGGCGCAGCATCGTTGGTCGTGTTGTTGGGTTAACATTGCATCACCTTACTCAACTGCCGTCTTACTTTCTATTCACGCATATTTTTTTTTTCTAAATAGTCTCTTAATAAACTAGCGCACCTTACCATCAATAATTGCATCACTGCTTACCATCCTCGTGGGATTGCGGTCAAGTACTAGTTTATAATTATAAAAAAAAAAAACTGACCGCTGACAGACAGATGGAAGGACAGCGAATTCTTGGTAATAAGATTCCATTTGCACCCTTTGGGTACAGAAGCGTAAAAAGCGTCACGCTTCACAATGTAAACCTTTCAAGCGTCATGTCTGCTCCAAAATCAGGTGATGAAATGTAAACAAATGGATCAGAAAATCTAACTGTGAGCGTCAGTTTGTAGTACCTCTTTCAACCTGATTGATTTTGTATAGTTCAGTGTGCAATTCCAATAAATATGTTTTCATTTGACGACAAAATGAACATTAATTTTGTACCAAAATTATCGGAGATGTATAAAATCGAAAGTCCTGACTGAGTAAGAAATACACCAACGTACTACCTAAGCCTTGAAATATGAAATTTGGAGGGTGTATTATTCGTGAAAAGTACCTAATTATCCAAGAAAGGATTTTTCCACATTCAATCCGCAAGAGGGTGAAATAGGGTGATTTCGTTTGTACGATTTTTTATGCTTGCTTGAACGCGATCCTGCCTGATAGTAAGCATTGATGCAATCGTTGATGGTAAAGCGCACCAGTTTATTGAGAGCGTATTCACTCTAGCCTTAGAGATACTTAAATTATTATAATCAGACGGTAAGACCGCCGCAGGCAAATTGTTCCCGTTCTTCTATGTACGTGGTATAAAAGACGAGGAGAAAATCTTATTCCTTCAGTTAATAAACTTGGCACAAATACTTATCTATGTATATTATGAAGTTTTTGTTTCTCTAAACTACCCTCTAATAAGAGATTGGGGGGTTCTAAAAAATTTCGGAAAAAGTACCAAATCAACGAAGGCGAAATCGCAGGCGAAATTCTATATACAACATAATATTTTGTTTATGCGAGACTCGAAACACGAGTTCAGGTTTTTTAAGTAAGGAATCTATGTACAAAATTTCAAAAAGAAATCATGAAAAACAACAAAGTAATGAGCGTGTTATGCTACTTGGTTAGCCCAACAAAAATATGGTCTACGCTCCGTTCGGGCGGGTGAGCCGGGGGCATGCGCATGCCTAGGTTGCGTAGCGCGCTCAGTAACCACACTGCAACAATTTCTAAATGTATTTGTGAAAAAATACATTTATAAATTGTTGTAAAAATTAATGGAATCGATTCAGTTGCTTATTCTGAACAAACTTTATTCAGGTTTCGCATAAATAAAATATAATGTTGTATAGAATGTTTCTGCTTAACATTTTCGCGATTATGTTGGAGCAGATTTTCTATTCAACCCGATACTAATTTACAAATAAGTCCCTATCGCTTGTTTCCCTCAATCTTTCCAATTATTTTTTTTCTTGTAATTCTTTGCGTCGTGTTAACTACCAATAAACGGTTTTTTTTTTTGTTCAATTATATAAAAACAAACGATTGTGTGGTTTTAAGAAACCACAATAAAAGTGAAGTGAAATGTTTTAAACATTATAAAAATTTATCTTAATTTTTTTTTTGGAATAGTATTGGGTTATTATTACTTTTTTTTTTTATTAATTGTCATTCAATAAATTTTAGTTAAGGGTATAAAAATCGCTTTATCACTCTTAATTTTATACTTGGAAAATTGGAATGATTATAGGATATAATAAAATAAAGTCTCCAACTAACATTTTTATTAAACTCTGTGTCTTAGCTAAGACTATAGAGTACGACATACATAACAATATTTAGATTATAAAAAGTGGTGATGACAATACGACAATAAATTGAACATCCTGTACCTCAACATATTGTCAGTCTAACCATGAAAAATCATATAAATATATCCATTAGTTTAGTCACAGGAAATTATTTTTCATTTTTCACATTTTCTATATGATGTACATGTTGATAAGGAAGCGCTTACAGGTTGATGACCGCCTCATCCAGCGGTAGGTACTAAAAATAATAATGGCGCGAAAAAATAATTCGATATAGGATCGCGCTGCCGCCTAACGGAGATCTTCTTCTACTTCTTTTTCTTCAGCCTATAGATATCCACTGCTGGACAAAGGCCTACCCAAGGCTTCCCGCGACCTTCACCAGGTCATCGGTCCACCTTGTTGGGGGCCTCCATACGCTGCGTCTTCCAGTACGAGACCGCCACTCCAGAACCTTACTGCCCCATTGGCTATCGGTTCTACGAGCAATGCGCCCTGCCCACCGCCACTTAATTTTAGCGACTCGAAGAGCTATGTCGGTGACTTTGGTTCTTCTGCGGATCTCCTTATTTCTGATTAGATCACGCAGAGAAACTCCGAGCATAGCTCTTTCCCCTCTGTGTGACTCTGAGCCTTCGTATGAGGCCCATTGTTAGCGACTACGGATCGCTTACAATGGTCAGGTATATGCGATTTAGTTTTTTTGAAATTTCATTATTTTAATTTTTGATAAGTTTTTTTTTAATGTTTTAGGATTATTCCTATGAACCAGCATTGTCCGTGTTTTCATTTATTGTCGTATTATCAGCACCACTCGGTATACACAACGCCGCCATTTTGGCCTTGACTGCTCTGACGAACACCTTCCACTTTATCCCTACTCAGCGGCAGACCGTCACAAGACATGCAACATACAAATGAAAAAGTTTGAAACGATGTAATAAAAGTTTCACTTTAAAACTAAAATTTCTGTTTATCTGACGCAGGTCCTCACCGGACACGACTATTTTGGAAGGTTCAAGTTCCGGATAAGGTGGGTGGAAACGCCAGAGTGTCACCTCTGTGGGGATCGGCGATCTCTCGCGCCCGGTCCTAGAACAAACCTAGGCGCGGGCTTGCAGTACGAATCAAAAAGACGACATCACATGGAAATAATATCAAATTAACAAGGTTTTGCTAAGATGCGTATGAAATTACGACTAATCTTCGAAACGGCTGAACCGGTTCTATCGAGAATTTCACTGACAGAAAGCCATTAGCATCAGCCATTATACTATAATTTAAACCTTTTGCACACAGAAAAGGTACAAAGGCGGACGTAATGCCTTAATACGCTTTATAGGATATTTTTATCTCGGTAGCATGTGTAGCATTTTCGACATCCGCGTGGGCGATGCCACGGGCAGAAGCTATTTAGGTCTAATAATATTAATTAAATGTTGCTAGTGTTTTTTTTCGCTTGCCAGCGAAGATACTAGGAAGAGTTGAGGGATAGGCGTTATGGGGCACTGTCTATGTACAGTTTATTTAATCTTGACCAAAAAGTGCTAATAGTTGACATGACTCATGGTTTTGATAACTATTTACTTCAGTGTGTGATTGGGTATGAATGAAATGTAAACATTACATCGGATAATTTAGTAGTTTATATAAGAATAAAGTATTTTATTATGTTTAACCAATTACATGTGATAATTTCAATATGAATAAAATAATTTATTATAATATATAGTAAAACGGAAAATAAATTTATATGTATCTACTCAACAAATCGATATTAAAGTAAATACAGGCCCTGAAAATACACAGCTTGTTTAACAGGAATTCACTTGGAAGTGTAAGTGGGTACTTGTGTCTCTATCATATTACTTCCTTTTGTAACACAGTTTCAGTGATTTTAGTAAACATTATTTCATTACGTATCAAAATAAATTATTTTTACAAAGTGTTTTTGTTACCCATCTGCGTTTGATTGCCACAACGTGGCTTTTCTTCAGTTCTGTATTTAGAACCCTCATAAGATAACATTTGGGCACATTGGATTAAACATTGAATAATCACTATTAATGATTAAGCTTGTTCCCGAACATTCTCTTCCAACCTTCTGAACCTACCATCTATTGTGCCACCAGTATAAATGTAAAAAATGAAATTCATATATCTTAGGAAGTTACGTATTTAGGAAAGAAAATACGTTTACCTACGATAAATCTCGCTTCTCAGCTTCATTATAACGGTTCTCCATATTGTATTCATTAGCAATACAGACAATTGATTCATTTGATCCGGGAATGTGAGGAATTTCTGAATCAAATAAAAATGAAATTTTGGCAATAAACTAGAATGAAAGCAGTGTTTGCAAATGGAGAGCAGTGCTAACGGTCTCGACTTACGAGTTGTAGGTCCTAAGTTCGAAACCCAGGCTGGCGCTTTACTTTGTAAATAATACCATTTCTTTATTGCTCCAAAATAGTGAAGGAAAACATCGAGAGGAAGGAAACTAAAGTACGAACACATGTGACATTTACCAACCCGCATGGGGTCCTCCTGACACATTACAAGTCGGACACAACTGGGACACAGGCCGAGAGAGAGGTGACCTAACAGTGGTCGCAATATAAGCTAATTATGTAACTAGAGTACTGCACTACTCGAGTAATTGTTCCCGGGCAAAAAGGGCCCGTTTAAGCAAAACAAACGTTTAAAGGGTGTTTAATTTTTTTCGTGCATATTATGCGTCCAGTTAAATAAAATTGATTTATTCAATAAATATCTACATTCTTTCCAAAGGATACCAAGTGGAACACAGTTATGCTTGTATGCATGGAAGATTTACAATAATAATTAGCATAATTAATTAATTATAGCCAAAAAACTTCATTCATTCTCATTTCCTTCGGTGTCCATTTACTACTATACTAAATTAATTTATTTTTTAATCAGATAAGTCAAAGTAAATAGAAAAAAAATAATCATAATAATGAAGTATATTAAAAAACCCAACGTTTACATCAAAATTAAATAATGCTAGGTTCACAATATATGAGATATGATTTGATAAATATTTATTTTTATTTTTCTCTGATTACCTTCGGTAAGAAAACAAATCCACATTATAGTTAGAGCTTTACTTTAAATGCTATTCTACTACAGCGATGTGAAGCTCCGCGCACGTCTCAGTCTGCCAGTAGACATCGTACAGGGTGCACGCTTGCTTGTGAAAAATAAAAAATAACGTGTTAAGTGTCGCGGGAGGTGATTATTCTGGAATCGTTCTCTTTCCTATCGTCCGTATTATAATGTGAGTATACATGTTTACGTTTATTGCTTTACTTATTATCAATTTCCATGATTCCCTTCGCAGTTTAAAATAGGTATTAGGTTTGTAATTTTGATATTTCTCAATCAAAACTGAATAAAGCATTTAAACCTCATTACCTCCTTCCTCATTCCGTTCGTTTACCATCGTTTTTTTCAGCGATGGTGATGAGATCAAAACGATGGTAATTGGAATATGTTTGGTGTTGTGTGTGTTTGTTTATTTTTCTTTTCACTTTTTACTTTTAATATGTTTGGTAGCAAAAACAAAAATTAATAATAATATTATTGTACATACAGCTTTAAGTTAGCTTGTGGTTGAACATTATTAATATTTTGGTAACTTACTGTTATTTTTATATATTTGCAGAACAATTGCATAATTAAGAATGCCAAAGAAAGCCAAACAAACATTAGAGCAGAAACGAGAGCGCGATCGACTACAAAAGCAAAGAAAATATGCAGAAATTAAGAAAGATGCCGAAAAGTACGCTGAAGTGAAAGCAAAAGAAAGAGCAAGATACCTTAAAAGAAAAGAAAACAAAAAAATTAAAAGTGCGGAAGAAATGACACCTAGACAGTTAAGAATTAGGAGGAAAATGTGGAGAATTAATTCAAAACGTCATTATGAAAATAAAAAGAAAGAAAAAGCTATTCAACAATTTTTAATAGACAATTCTGCACCAAATAGTGATACTGAAGTACTTCCAGCTGAACAAGACCCTCTCGCTCGACCAGCTTTAAGTCCCATGCCTAGTACATCCAAAAACTCTTTAGGTGATAGTGATTCTTGTCCACAGTGTTTGAAAAAAGATATTCTTTTGAGAAAACTTCGCTACAGACATAAAAAAGAATTAGGTATTTTAAAACAAGAAAATGAAAAAAAAGAGAAAGAGAAAGGTGCTATTAGAAAAATGTTGTACAGAGTGATTAAAAATAAAAAGAACAATGAAAATAAAACAACTGAACAAAAAATGAAACTATTAATAAATAATGTGGACACGGAAAGACGTGAAGAAATTAAGAAGAAGTTAATATTTGGGGAAATTTTATCAAGAAGTGTCGGGGAAGGATACAAATGCTTGAGAAAAAAAGATAAGAAAGAGTTCTCAAATTTAATTATGACCGGGAAAGACAAATTTAAGGAATATAAGCTTTTAACAAAAACGAAATCATTCACTGTTAGAAACAAAACAGAGAATAAAACAGCTAATAAGAATAAAAACTTAACGGAGCAAATAATTTTAGATTTTTTTAACGATGATACAGTGACTAGAATTGCGGCTGACAAAAAAGAATACATTACCAAAAATAAAATAAGAAAGCAGAAAAGATACCTAACGGACACATTGACAAATCTATACAAAAAGTTTAAGCATAATACTAATGTCAAGGTAACGTATCAAACTTTTTGCAAATATCGCCCCTTTTGGGTTTTATATCCAAAGGATTCCAGTAGAAATACGTGTGCTTGCAAAGTTCACATTAATATCGATTTGTTGATTAAATGCCTAAATACAAACAAAATACTAAAGGAATCCAATGGTACCGGTATTTTAGAAAGCTTGTGTTGTAATGCTTATGATGAAAATTGTTTAAATCGCACATGCAAAAAATGTCAACAGAAAAAAGTCGATTATGCCGAATTTCGGAATGATAAAAAGATTAAATATTATGAGTGGCGTAATTGCTCTGAAAAGTATTATGTAAAAGATGAGGAGAAAACAAAGTTGGTTACAAAAAAAGAAATATTATACGATTACCCTCGTAATATTATATTTCAATTAGAAAAAAATCTTGTGGGTTATATGAAACATTGCACTAATATTTGGACTCAGTATAAAAATATCAAAGAGCTTAAAAATAATCTTACTCCACACGAGGTAGTGATTCATGTTGACTTCAGCGAAAACTACTGTGTTAAATATAACGAAGAGATCCAAAGTTTTCATTTTGGTGGTAGTAGAATGCAATTATCACTACACACATGCGTTATCTACTTGATAGACCCAGAAGTTGGTATACAAAAACAATACAGCTTTTGTTCTGTAAGCGAGTGTACCCAACACGATGCTGCCGCTATCTGGGCACATTTGATACCTACCATAGGGTACGTAATGGAGATTTCAACCCAAATCGATACTATACATTTCATTTCCGACAGTCCAACAAGTCAATATCGAAATCGTTTTATTTTTTATATGATTAGCCCACTGTATCGTGAGTTTCCGCAACTGAAATCTATTACCTGGAACTACTTAGAAGCTGGCCACGGCAAAGGGGCGCCAGATGGTGTAGGTGCTGTTCTAAAACGAACAGCAGATCAAGTAGTCCGTTTTGGTAGTGATATAGAATCATTAAACACATTTTTAGTTTGTCTTAGACCTAGAGTGAAAATAGAGATTCGTATTGTATCAAAAAATGACATTGCAGCAAGATGTTTTCCAAAAACTGTAAAAACGGCCAAAAAGACAATGATGGTGCACCAAGTGCTTTGGTCATTTGGGAACTCTAAGCTTAGTTTAAGAAAACTAAGTTGTTTTCGGTGTAACAATGAAGTTATTTGTAGCCACAGCAAACATATTGGATACTATGATATCCCATCTTGCGAAGAGGTGAATACCGACCAACTTAAAAGTTTTCTTGATGAGAATACGACACCAGAATTAATTCAGGAAATAAATGACACAGGTTTTCCCATTACTTCTTCGGAACCTTTGGTCACTTCAGAAAATAACTCTTCAAAGAGACCTCATTCACCAATTGTCAAAATACTATCAAATATTAATGTGACTGATTGGGATAATAGAAAATTTTATATTCATAAGAAAAATCTGGCTAAAATGAGAGCAAATAACAATAAAACTTACCATACCGATTTTGAGAAATTCATTATGATGTACAAAGATGAAAATGGAGATGATGCCAAAGAAAATAAAGACGAAGAACCTGACGAGAAAAAGACAATTGATCGTTCCAGTGATATGGACACGAGTGATGATGATTTGAATATATTTTAATACGAAAGTTAAAATTTTTATTACATCTTATTGTTAAAATTAGTCATTTGATTTGTAAACCTGATTTTTAAATACTAGATTTTTGATCTCATATTGTTTGACATAAGTATTGACAAGGAGAAATGGCCTAATATGTTATGATTGTTAATTACCAACCAAACCTAAAGTTCATAAATATTAAAAATGCTTAATGTAACAGCATTGCCTTCTGTTTATCTTCATTACCTTCGCACAGCTTTTCCTTCAATAAATGCCTTTTATCATTTCCGTCCTTTTCGTTCTCATTACCATCTCAGATCGATTTTAAAAATGATAATAATTTTAAAATTACTAATAAAAATAAAGTATAAATAACGAAATGTTCAAAGATTATTCTTATATTATCGATATAAGTTAAAAAAAATGAAAATATTCGACAATAAATTTAAAAGTTAGATTGTTAAGAATTTGCACGAACTACGCGAAACACCCTAAAACGCTCCTTCTAATTAACGGTTTTATCCTAAAATAACGCATGAGTTGGTCTATATCAGCAATAAGCTGGGATTAGCTACTTGAACCGGTCCGTATCTTAGCGCGGACCACTTGGCACACCGCCAGATCCCGACTTTTGAGGGTTTCTGCATTGGGAGATATGAAGCTTGCACTTTGGGGTTGAACTAACTATGTTGAATAAATGAGAATGTAAAGGATAAATGTGCGAGGTTTTAAGATCTGATAGATTTCTTGGTACTTTTTATCCTTTAATAAAAATAACAATTACGTTATTTTTTTACGTGATCAATGTTATACATCTTACAATCGGACTTACTTAGCGTTTCTCTTCTACACCACCGAATTTATTACATGCACAGCCAAAGTGTGAAAAACTTTCTGCCGGCCTCTATTTTCCCTTCCACATTTAACCCGCCTTCAAAGCCAGTGTGAAAAGGATCTTCTGGGCGCACGCGTTCTATAATACACCTCATCAATCGCTATCTATTCGGCATGATCGAAAGAAAGAGTGAGTCCATTCAGCAATACGAAATAAATAAAAATCACAATGCTTTCATTCAGAAACCACTATAAACAAAAGCTGGGTAGGTCCATAGAAAACTCAGACTTAAATGGATTCATTACACTTTTCGTATGACGTAATTACGTTAAACCGCCCACAAAGGGCAGGTGATCACACAATCTTATTGTATACACCGTCAGTCACCAAAGTAAACAAGGTCGAAAATCCTATACCCACAGCAGTCACCGTCAAGCATTTTCGCTCGCTCGTTAAACCACGTGAATAGCTAGTACGTGTCAATAGTAGCAGTACATTGCAAACGCCGGCTTTTTGGTCACAAAATTTGCGGTTAAACAGAGCCTTAATGAAAGCCGCATAGCACTTTATTTATGTACTTAGGCAGTCAGTGAATGGCTGAAGCCGTAGTTGAAAATAAACCTTAAGAATTTACCTACATTACAAATTCTGGCTTCGTAAATGGTTTTCAACACTTAGCTATGCATAAAGAGTAGGCTTTATGGCTTTCTTGAATGAAGTTAGTTTTGGGAAAAGCTAATCTGCATATGCAGATTTTGATTAGTGTTTATATCTTTATATTTTTATTTAGTGGTTTTTAGGTATAACCCAATCTTAGAAATTATTTTTGCTACTAGGATATCATAATTACAAATACATTTAATAGATATCATACTATACAATATGTAATGGAAAGGGTACCGATATAAATATCAAAGGCACGGGTTTTGTGTATGATAGCAAACGATGTCTGAAGTATTTTTTTTATCCTATCTCTTTCGGAAGTTATGAGAAATAACATCGCCTTTGGTATACTACTCCGATACTAGGCCCGCAGAATTACGGAAGAGATTTATCGTGATATTTGTGTGTAACGTAGTTATTGACTGGCTTATTTCGCTGGCAAGTTTGTTATGATTTGAATTTATTGAACACGTGAAACCGAAAAGGAGATGTTTCAGAAATGCATAGAGCCTGGGCCAGCACTATGTACACTTAATGTAAATACATAATAATTAACTGTTTTTATGTTAATTTTATACACTTTGGCTTAGTTTTTCTACAAATCCAATTCAACTCGGCCAAGGCGTGCAACACAACTACTGATAAACATGGTGATCAGCAATAAGCGAAATAAGATTTTGACAATGACATTTGACTGACGTGTCACGTATCTAAGGCTATCGTATATACATTAATTCCGAACATATGGCACACAAAACAAAAACAATCACTAAAAGCCTCGATACACAATCAACTGAAATCAACACTTGCCACGAACACAATGCGAAAATAGAACTGTCAAAGTCTTCAATCAAACGTAATAACCACTGTCATTGCTACCTTAATAAAGGGTTATCTCATTAAAAAACGTTTCAATTAATTAATAATATGTAACTGTATTTTTATTCAAATTAATTTAGTAGTATTTGTATGAAAATCTATATTTTTTTCCTTTTTACCTATATACCGTACATAGTGGTGGCCCAAAATGAAACATCTCCTTTGCTTAGAGTATTCTATTTTGAGTTCCCTTCCAAAATTTTTGATACCAACCAAAGTTGCCGTAGGCTTGGTATGTAGATCCCCTTTTCGGCATAAATTGTACTTTGCCAACTAAATTAGTGCTTGTATTATCGCCGCCCGCAAGCCTGTGTCTACTTCGAACACCCTGCCACCGCGGTAAAGAACAGGCCCGGGTCGACGACGCTTTGTGTCCCACGCGCGCCTCTAAGAGATTTCAAGAGGGTCCACGAAGACCGCTGTCTGGACCAGGACTGCAGGTTTATTGAAAGAGATACCGTTACCCTGGCGCACAAGCAAGTGAAGGAATACGGGTGGGTTTTAGTCAGTAAAAGTCTGACACACCCTTCCCAGAGCGGGAGAGGTCATTTGCCGATTTCCCATCCACACCAAAAAAAAAAAAATCGTTTTATAAAGCAAACTCGTTACATGTTACCACATTATTTGAGAAATATTTTTGTATTTTGTTTAAGGCTTGTACCTACTGTGTACGCCGTTCTGGCCCCGCGCAGTGAATTACGACCCGTCGCCGATGTAAAGTATAGGCTGTTTACTATGAGTAGTTAACCGGCTTGGTAGGTACGTACTTACCCCTACAGTATATTCAACGTACGTGATTAATGGATCAATATAAAATGTGAGAAGATTTTGTCAAAATGTTAAAATGATGGGTTCTTTTAGGGCCCACACTAACCGCATAATCACAATACAACGGCAATACTCGGAAGGCCGCTAATATGTTTCACCACAAGGACCTTCGCCGTCTTTTATTTATATCTTCACCGTCAGAATTAACCATGAGGACGATAGCGACCACATCAAAGCCACATTATAGCCACAACGTTGGGTTTCTTTAAGTCATGGTCACGTGTCTCCTCTACGAATATCGGAGTTGGTTTGTCTGTATGCTAATACTAACCACAACATAACCATATCACAAATACTACCGACAATGCGACGATATCAAAATTCGAAATCACCACAACACAAGAAACGAGACTATCCAAGCATATCAATTGTATGTCCAAACACTACGTTGGCGTTTACTTGTGGTATACAATGTGTGTTGAATAGGGCCTTATAAAGTACTGGGCCATCGCCATAAAACACAGACACACATAAAATTAAGCTTATCGTTCAATTAATTACCAGAATGTTGATATAACAGCAAACTCATTCCTGTTTATTTCCAACTGAATAAGAAACGAGATCCTAAGCACACATGATTAAAATTTAAATGTTTGTGGAACCTTTCTGGATTACTAGAGGGACACCAGTAAGCTTATGTGAGTAATTTACTTGATAATCATGAACTTGAATGTACCGGATCGCTAATCTGTTATTTGATGTTGTGATTTAGACAGTATTTTGTAACGATTTGACGTATGTTTAGCTGTAGATACATGTAGTTTTTAGACTGAAAACTCCTAGCCTGTTCCCATTTATTTCAGGGACCATTTCCAACCTAAAATATTATTACCTCCAATTTGTATCATTATGAAGCATATTTCCTATCCATTGCCGGATACGTTCGAAAAATGTGTTTGCCTAACAACGTAGACAATGCAATGAATTTTATTGAACTATCAATACGAAACTCATTGCTACTAAGAGTGTGTTACACAATTACCCTACTGTATTAACTAATGAGTAACAGTATTTATATAATGGGAGCTATCTAACCTCCATAAACCAGTAAAAAGTCACAAACCAGTTACTGGGATTACCCTGCTGGGTAAACCCAGTAACTGGGTTGTTGGATCTTACTAGACATAAAACTGGTCGTCAAAGATTCTTTACCCATAAAAGCTGACATAAATCTACAAATGGAAGCCGGAACCAATCTCTTAACGTGCTTTCAGAGACATTTAAAATTAAACCTGAAATAAATAAAAATTACTTAGCACGTAGTTCGGCTAAATATCATTCCTGTCATTATCACATAACTGTGAGATTACATGTGCTAGATAAAGTAGGCACATACCATATAGACATGTTCACATCTCAACATTACTAGGCATGATACGACATGTTCTTGTTCAACGTTAATTAGCACGTGCGCAGTAACGTTTATCAACCTTGGAATAAGTGTGTGTAGGAGAAGATAATGCGGCTGCTGTTTGACGAAGTAATATTTGTCGATGATAATAGAGAAAGTCTTTAGGCCTACCTATGAAACAGTAAGTGGTAAGGAGCCATCTTGTTGGCTTGTCCCAATAACATTTGTATCTTCAATTCTTACTATAACTGATTGGAATTCTGTAGCGCTATGAAACTAGTTGCAATTTTTTTTTTTGACTAAATTGTGCTTTATATTGCATTTTTTATTATATGTATTCAACAAACTTTTTTCATTGACTTTTTTGATTGAAAAATTTGACTTTTTTCATTGAGCACCGAAAAATTCGCCCGCATCGCTTTCAATTGGAAGAAAAGGAAGTATTGTGTAATCAAGAGTAATTATTAAATAGTTATCGAATTTCTCAATATTAAAAAACATGAAAAGAAAATATTGTAACTGCCTGCAGTGTACGAGTAATTGTCTCTTCTTTTTCTTTAAATCCATCCAAGGGTTATTTTTAAGCTTTTTTGGTTGGCTCTGGTTTCACTAGCCGAATCTCGGCCACCATTCGATCACAGCTTATATACACATACAGGTTTCAGTTTATAGAGTATATAATAAAGTATATTCTAATTCTTAATTCATTGTCAGTAACATGAGCGAACCGCACCCTTTTTCCATCAGGTTGGTGCGTATCTACACACAGACGTAAACTTAAGCTCAGTGTTAATGCTTATCAATTAGGGTATAATACTTAAACACGTTCATGGGTTCCATTCTACAGGTAACTTAATCTCATCCGGGATGAAATGTGGGTTGGGCGGGTCAAATTGAAAGGTAGGTTGGGTAGAATAATTCATGTTTATTATGTATGAGGGTAGACAGAGATTTAAATGACAAGGATCACCTAGAGATGATTCATATTGACGTACGACGTCCATATCGACATTTATAGTATACTAGCGTCGCCCCCGGCTTGGCACGGGTGCAATACTGATACTAAGTACATTAAAGGAAAACTGTGAACTTTATATAAAAAACATCAATAAGCCCACTGCTCCCGCCCCGCCCCGGCCGGTCGGTACCGCCGTAAACGCGACGCCCCGCAATTTTTAAATCTGTAATATCTTCGAAAACATTCATTTAAATCATATGCTGTAAAGGGCGATATAGATCTATATTAAATCAACAAAGTATTTAAGGTTTTTAACAAAGAATTTTAGGATTTTAACCAATACATGGTTAAATCGCTTTGAAAAATAGACGATATTTGTCTTAAAAAGTAAATGTCAAAAAAAATTTATTGTGGGATATCCATAAGAGATCGATACCATCGCGGACTTTTTGTAGATCTTTTCAATTTGTACAATATTTAGTACATTATTTTGATAAATCTCGTAGGGTTCAGCCTGCGTTTCACTGCAAACGCGGAAAAAATGTAATTATTTACGACATCACATTTCAGGCGGGATTGCGACCAAGCGCTAGTTTATAATAATTTAAAAAAAAAAAGAAACCTCAAAGATAAAAGTATTTTTCCACTATTTAATGGAAGTTATTATTATACTTATAAACCTTCCTCTTTAATCACTCTACCTATCAAAAAACAGCATCAAAATTCGATGCGTAGTTTTAAAGATTTAATCACACAAAGGGACATAGGGAAAAAGAAAGTTACTTTGTTTTGTAATATGTGAAAGACTATTATATAATTTATATTTAAAAAAATCATCTACAACTATGAGTTTGTTCTTCGTTTATTTGAACTTTCCGTACACAAAAAAAGATACCCACAAAGGCAGGCTTAATGCCGATAACGATTGTTTTTGTTTGAACGCGCTTAATGTCTGGATAAACCAGTAGTACTTATTTGAAAAAATGTTTTTCCATTTGTTAGAGGCTACAAGCTACATTCCATTTATTAGGCCCATTCTCCAGGAAATCTGTAAGCTATGTACCATCACGCAATAACTTTTAGGAGCCAAGCAAAAATAAGTTTTAAAAAAATATACGCATCTACTTGAGAAGTCTTCCGTTTATTTTTTCCTCGATTCAAAAATAAGGAAGATCTCTGAGCGAAAACGAAGTTATAGAGCGGGTATTGCGATACGTTGGGTGGGTCGGGATAACAATAAATTTAATATTACGCGGGCGAAGTCATGGGCAGAAACTAATTGAAATATAGTTTTGATTATAATCTAGTGATTTGGGTACTTTTGAGTTCTCCAACAACCCGTAATGACTGCCATTAGATGAGCGTGTGGTAACCGGGACGAACGGCTTAACGTGCTTTCCGAGGCACGACCAGACCAGTGCATATACACATATTCATATCCATGCATACAAATATTTGCCCTGCGCGGGAATCAAACTCGCGCGTCCTTGCCCAGCGGCCGCGTTCGCTAGCGCTACGCCACGGAGGCTGTCCAACGGAGGTGTCTTATATACAATCAAGTGTGTTCTAACATAACGCATGGCTGTGCTGCTGGGGAGATTTTGCACCACTTTTTCTTACCAGAGAAAGCACTGGGAAGTAGTAAGGACGAGCGTGACTATCTTTTGTAATTTTGGTCGTGGAGGGTCTTCAGATCAATCTCCCTTTGGCGCAGCATCGTTGGTCGTATTGTTGGGTTTAGCATTGCATCACCTTGCTCAACTGCCGTCTTCCTTCCTATTCGCTCAGTTTTTCTGAGTGAATAGGCTCTTAATAAACTAGCGCGCTTTACCATCAACGATCGCATCACTGCTTGCCATCGGGCGGGATTGCGGTCAAGCGCTAGTTTATAGTTATTAAAAAAAAAAATGCCGTACGAAAAGTCAGCCTGATTTGAATAAATGAATGATTAGGATTTAAGAAATAAAAAGTTTAACTAACAAAACATCACGACTGTATTCCGCAAAGGATTAGGCAGACGTGTTAAAGTAATACTGCCACATTTCGTCAGTTATCTGTGTCCTATGTATGCAAAAAGGTAATAAGGGGCGAGCCCATTGTTCCTCAACCGGGCACAAATCAAAGCTTCGGGCTGCTACTTAGTGATTCTAGATGGAATAGCCCCAGACCTTGTACTCAGCAGTCTTTACGACCACTAGACCAGCAAGACAATCTAAATTTGACTTAGTTAACACGTGTCTAGAATCGTAAATGTAATGGCAACAGAAGCAACGAAAAACTACTTCGTAGCATGTTGTGATCGTGCTATTCGCCTACTAAATGTTGTCTAAAGAACGGACAAAGTTTAATTTGCGAGTAGTTTCAAAGACAGATCGTCGTGCAAGGCGATTTCAGAAATAAAAGGCTAGTTCCAATCTGTGACGGAAACTTTTTCAATCCAATGTTTTAGTCGCGTTCGTACTTCCCGTATCTACGAACAGCAAGAGATTATTTTCAAGGAAAGTATGACATTTAGTTTAGCTACTCAGTTGAAAAACATTTACACAAACAATAATAACAGCTTGGTGCTAAAAAGTATGACGGAATAGAGATCTTACCAAAAATCGAGATCAGGCTTGATCTTCCCTATACCTACTCCTAAATGCTGCTAATACGTGGACGATGCGTGACGTTCTGGAAATGTGGTGCTGGAGAAAAATGCTCGTAGTGAACTGAGTTTTACACCCTCTATACGTCAAGAACTCGACGTCAAAAAGCATCTTTTTGGTCTGGTCCGAACGTGCATTAACACTCCACTTCGGACACGTCTCGAGGCATGAGGTACACTCTATAGAGGGCCATGTCGTGCGAGTTAGAGTGGAGAGCAAGACAACGCGGACGATATTAAAAAGCTTCATGCTGTTTGCCGTCACAGTATAAGTGTCGAGCTTACCGCCAAGATTCGCCAATAGATGTTTCACATCAACAGAATTATTCCTATTATCCTGGACATGGACCCACGACTTTATATATTTGAGAGATATAATGAAGAAAAGTTGATAGGCCTTTGGTGTGGGATGCAACGTGTGTCGACATTCTTGCGCCATCCCATCTTTCAAATACGGTGAGCTGTGCTGCAAGTGCGGAAAATCTCAAACGGCGCAAATACTCCAATCTCATTGGAACCTATATGTTCGAGCCGTTTGGGGTTGAATCACTAGGGTCATGGGGTCCGAGTGCACACCTATTATTTCGAGACATCGCCAAGGGTTTAATTGACTCTTCACGTGACCAGAGGGTTTTGCTATTTTTTGGCGAACGAATCAGCATCGCCATACAACGTGGCAATGCTGCCAGCCTTTTGGGCACATTTCCTATTGACAGCGATGTAGATGAATTTTTGATGCCCTCTGGTTATTTCCATTCCTCTTTTATATACTTGTACATAATATTATTTTAAATTATGTAAATATAAGCCATGTAATTGGTGTTGTACCATAATTGACTGTAAATAAAGTTAGGAGACAAATATATTTATTTATTTATTAATATGCTCTGCCAAATGTTATTTAGTAAGTTTGAGACTATCAAATTGTATTAAGACTAATGACAGCAGTTTTGAGGTTCATTTTGTTGAGACAAAACAAAATGAACTTCACTTGTTCCTTTATCTTACTTCTCAAGCCATTGTTCAAACTTTTAGACAATTGATTGACTGTTAAAATTATTCTCAACAGTATAGACCTCATAAGTTTAAAACAAAGGCTTGTTTTAAACAATCATTAATTGCCCTCAAAAATATATACTTAGATACCTGTCTGTGTACCTGTCTACTAATTTACATTGACAAAAAAGCTCTTTAATGAAAACATTTTGTTATTTATCTACGAGCTAGCTTTTCCACTGGATTAAACTGCATCATCATCATGAAAAAGGCCGAACTACGTCTACTGCCGGACATAAGCCTTCTAAAGCCGGGGTTTTAGAAGGCTTATGTCCGGCAGGTCGTAACCACCCGTCATTTCGACCAATTCTATGTTTCTCGCATCCAACGGGTCCCTGCAGCCTTCACAAGGCCGTTGGTCCACCTTTTGGGAGGCCCTTCACCGCTACATCTTCCTGTACGCGGCTGTCACTCCAGAATCTCATCGACAATTTGTTAAGCTCTTCTCATTGGTACTTAAGTTTTTTTTTTTTTTATAAATTATAAACTAGCCCTTGACCGTAATCCCACCTGATGGTAAGCAGTGAAGCAATCGTTGATGGTAAAGCGCACTAGCACCGCCGGACCTTTGTGATAACGCCAAGTCTCTTCAGGCTATCTCGATTACCTTGGTTAAAACCAAAATCAAAAGTCACTTATTCAAATTACACAGCAAGCACTCTTTGAGCGTCAGAATTACAAAAGACTGAACCCCAAAACGCCCGCCCTTCGTCACATTCTAGTACTTTCGCTGGGAAGATTGATCCCTTCATTACTGATTCGATCACGAAGGCACGCACACAAGCTATGTAATGAAGTCATCGTTCGCGTTGAGGTCGGAAATTATCCCATGGAAACGTATTACCGGGATAGAGATATCCTATGTATTAACCCAGATTGAAATTAAATATCCGTGTGCCAAATTTCTTTAAAATCCTCTTAGGTTTTTAAGACTTATGATTGAAATACTATCGGAAACCTAGTAGGTACTTTTTGTGAGAATACTACACAAAAAGTCAGGTTATATTTTTGAAACATGATTGAAAAGGCACGTAGCGCCATGTAGCGTCCTAAAACAATTGTGACCGTCGAAGTTATTGTTCTTTTCCTCGGGGAACAGTTTTTTTCTGTTTGGTTCTACATCCTTTTCTATTATATCTCCGACAACCTTTTTGCAAAATTTCAAGATCATCCACTGAACCCATGACCGGTCTAGTGGATTAGATGTGAAAACATAACAAAGGAACTTTTGCATTTGTTAATACAATTTAAAAAAAAAAGTTAAATATATGTAACAAGATTTCAAAATCCTTTAAAAAATTGGGACTCGTCACACCTAAATTAGACACAGAACCCGAGCTACGGAAGAAAATTGAATGAAAGTGTGTTCAAGGCTCGTAATTAACTAATTCGCTTTACCATTAATGATTGCATCACTGCTAACCATTAGGCGGGGTAACGGCGCAAGAACTAGTTTTTAATATTTAAAACAACTTGTCATTTCAATTATATTTTTTCCTTCAAAATAAAAGTAGAAGTAACGTTTATTTACGGTAAACTTAACGCAATATTAACCAACTCGGCTGGGCTGCTTTCGGGAAGCTACGTAGAATCTTTTCGTCCGTAATACCGCAGTGTCTCAAGACAAAAGTCTTCCACCAGTGTGTGTTGCCAGTGATGACTTATGGAATTGAGACGTAGTCGCTAACAATAGGCCTTATAAGAAGGCTCAAAGTCACTCAAAGGGCAATGGAGAGGACTATGCTTGGGGTTTCACTGCGCGATCGAATCAGGAAGGAGGAGATCCGCAGAAGAATGAGAGTAACCGACATAGCCCGAAGAATTGCAACACTAAAGTGGCAGTGGGCTGGACACATTGCCCGTAGGACCGATGCCCGATGGGGCCGACGCTTTCTCGAGTGGCGACCACGCACCGGAAGACGTAGCGTGGGTAGGCCCCCGACAAGGCGGACCGACGACCTGATGAAGGTCGCGGGAAACCGAGAGGCGCAGGACCGGTCGTCGTGGAGAACCTTGGGGGAGACCTATGTCCAGCAGTGGATGTCTTTCGGCTGAAATGATGATGATGAAAAATGATAACGCAATAAATAAAAAAACCACGATCCAAAAACTCGCATCCACGCAAAACGGCCAATAATGAGTATATTGCAGCTCTATGCAGAACAGACTCAACTCTGGTCTTTAGTCGGCTAGCTGAATTTTCGTATGATAAAAATAACAGTTTACAAATACAATCCATACTAATAATATTATAGATGCGAAAGTATCTCTGTCTGTCTGTCTGTCCGGCTTTCACGCCAAAACTACTGAGCCGATTGTAATGAAATTTATCACACAGATAATCTTGAGCCTGAGAAAAGACATGGGCGATATAACATCTTGCTATGACCAATAGGAGCAGAGCAGTAACAAAAAAAGTTGCGAAAATGGGAGCGAACGCGGATGTACATATTGCTCCAATTATTTTAACAGGCGCTTATAAAATGAAGTGGTCCCTCGGTGATCGGCCGCCGGCAGAAGTTACCACCCACCAGACAAAGCCTTGCCGCCAAGCGATTTGTCGTGTTCTGGCATGATGTCTGGTGAAGCCGTACGGAGGACGGGTCTGAGCAGTAGTGTTGCGATGTGTGCCGGGTACGATGCGCCTAATGTTGTTGTGTTGGGAGTTTGGTCGTGGAGAGTCTTCAGATCAATTACCTTTGGCGCAGCATCGTTGGTCGTGTTGTTGGGTTTAACAGTGCATCAGCTCGCTCAACTGCCGTCTTCCTTCCTATTCGCTCAGTTTTTCTGAGTGAATAGGTTCTTAATAAACTAGCGCGCTTTACCATCAACGATCGCATGACTGCTTACCATCAGGCGGGATTGCGGTCAAGCGCTAGTTTATAATTATTAAAAAAAAAATGAAGTTCACGCGGCCAGAGTCGCGGGCATCAGCTAGTAATTCATAAAATGATGGCAATTCTAGAAATGAGTTGCCAACGCCGCTAACATTCCAGTCTCAGACTAAAGTTTATTCCTAGATCTTTGCAGTCGTGCCTGAAAATAGTTATTTCAGTCCTGAAACTAGGTTTAATGGAGTGGCAAATCGATGCACTAAGCTTAGGGTGATACCTAGCTCGTTTGTGTCGTGACATACGATCCACTCGCTTGGCTACTTTTAAAGACTTTAAAAACAAAAATATTTCTTTCTATTCAAGTCGTGGAAAAAATATCTTTTTTCTTACTCCTCCGCTATTCTTTTCTGATTAATTTCGTTGCGGGACCCAAGACAGTTGAATCGTTTCTCCGGGACTCGTCGAGCTTCATTGCTCGGCGTTTTTCTGGCGGTCGCCACTGTTGATTCTGGCTTTCAGGAGTTGCAGTGGTTGGGAAAAGTGTGGCGGGTTTTGTCCCATTAAAAAAAAAAAATATTCAAGTCGTGGTTGCCTAGTGGTTAAAATACCAGCTTCTCAAGAAAGAATGTGCGGATTCGATTCCAGGTCAGGCTAAGTACCAATGTAACTTGTCTAAGTTATATGTACCTATTTTTTCATCAAGGAAAATATATTGAGGAAACCTGGACTTTAAGTCTGAAAGCGCCAACCCGCATTGAGCAAGCGTGGTGATTACGCTCAATCCTTCTATGTATGAGAGGAAACCCAGCAGTGGGACGATAACAGTTAATGATGATTATGACATCATCATCATTCAATACCTGCTTGTGCTTGAAATATACATGTTTCATCTATCAAGATCTATAAGGTCTAACCACAAAACGTAATTTAACGCGTCTAGTGTCAGCGTTCCGTCAAAGTCCATAGAATAATTTCGTGTTCAAAAAGTGTTTAGCCTTAAGAACTAATGAGTACGGTTATGCGGTAGTAAGGTTTGTATTATGTATAAAGACCGTGGCCATGGTGCACAGGCAAGTGAAGAAACTCTCCTTCTTCTTCTTTTTCATCAGCCTATGGATGTCCACTGCTGGGCAAAGGCTTCCCCCAAGGCTTTCCACGCTGACCGGTCTTGTGCTGCCCGCATCCATCAGCTTCCCGCGACCGTCACTAGGTCATCGATCCACCTTGTTGGGGGTCTCCCTACGCTGCGTCTTCCAGTGCGTGGCCGCCACCCCAGAACCTTACTGCCCCATCGGCAACAATTGTGTCGGGAGGTTGGTCGCGGAGGTCTCCAGATCAATCTCCCTCTGGCGCAACATCGTTGGTGTGTTATTGGGTTTTATATTGCATCACCTCGCTCAACTGCCGTCTTCCTTCCTATTCACTCAGTTTTTTTAGTGAATAGGCTTAATAAACTAGCGCGCTTTACCATCAACAATGGCGCTTTACCATCAGGCGGGAGTGCGGTCAAGCACTAGTTTATAGTTATTAAAAAAATAAGTATATTACGTAATTAGGGTGCAGGTATTCATACAAATCACTTAGTCTTTCGTTCAATTGAGTTTTTGAAGTGATAACTCCTTTAGGCGCACTCTTCGCTGTTTGTTGAATTCTCGACCAAACTGAACCGTCACGCTTGGGTCAGTGACGCTGAATTGTGTATAATCGGCTACATCATAATCAGCTTATAATTTTCCCACTGTTGGGACACAGGCCTCCTCTCGGCGAGAAGGAGTGAAAGAAAGAAAGAAAGGAAGAAAATACATTTATTCAGCACAGACTACCATGCCAGCTCAGTGCGGGTTGGTAGATACTCGGCTAGTCTTAAACTTCTATCATATTCCACGCTTAACAGAATACTGACGAAACAAAGAAGTAGATATGTATAATCTATACAATCTTCTGTGTCTTTCAAAAATCATCCTCTAGGTATAACTAAACCAACTTATGAGAATATATACTAACAGACGTACAAAAAAAAAAAACAATATTTACTTTCAAAATAAAGATTATTCTGTTAAAAATAATTATGAAATACTTAAGAAAATAAATTCAACTACGATGAATGGGAAATTCTAATCCTTTTAAAAATTATCTCTGCAAGAAATCTCAACTTGGGTCAAGCTCCAAATTCTTTTTATTCTATTAAATATTCGATTGTGTAAGTAAGCAGACGCCATAATTTTTTACAACTTTTATACAAAATAAATACCGTGTCGACACGATTGGTACAGTAGTTGAGCGATTGATTCATGCGCTGCGTGTCGCTGGTTAGATTCCCGTACGGAACAAATATTTGTATGACGTGCATTTTGTTATTTCGGTCACCCAAGATTCAAGAGAAATTCCTTGCGCAGGGAGTTAACTCATTGTAACACGCGTTTACGCTGAGTCACAGCTACTGTAATCATGTGTCATATTGCAAATATGCATTTTACTGGAAATTAGTGATAGTTATTTTTTTTGCATTATATTAAATCTTGCCTCAGCCAGCAGCTCATATCCTGTATATTTTGTATATTAAAATTAATATTTGAAAATAAATATTTTTTTTAACAAAAGTCCTGACCGCCCGATATCTGACTAGGGCAACTTTTTTTTTCTTTTAAGGAAAACAATGAGATCTGCATAAAACAATGCATTTTAAACCATCAAGTTATTATCCCCAAAATTATATACAAATGCCAAATTATACCAGTTAATCTACGATAGTGGCAAATTACAAATCTAATTTACTAAAGACCAGTGAAGTAAAAAGTAAATATATTCAACATGGCAATGTGTCCCATTTTAGTTAAAGGTTGGCAAATTAACGTGCGCTTGCCAATTTAAATGGTGGTTTTAGATTAAAGGCACAATCAAAGAAGTGTTTGATTAAGGTAATTATTTAAAGGTGGATTATTGGAAAGATTCTGTGTTTATGAACATAAAACTTTTGTGAGATATAGAACTTTTGTTGAAAAACAGATAGGGGCTTTTATAGGAAGTTCGTAGAAGCGAATAGTACATTTCTTACAAACTAGTGACGGTGGTCCTGCATTTTTTTCATAATTAGAAAAAGGTATGTTTGTTTCTTCTTGGCATCTCTATAGAAATCTTGGAAAGACTATACAGAGTGTCCTAGAACTCAATGTCAAACCGAAATGGGACGACACGATTGATGATAGCCATCATGAAAAAAAAACAGAAAAAAAATATCCCACGTACTTTCAAAATTATGACGATGATATTTGCCACTATGAACAGTTTATTTACTTACTTAGCCATCTCTTCATTTTTTAGGGTTCCGTGACCAAAAGGCGACAACGGACTACCACCTAACTGTAAATCTGACACAGGGCTATCTTTTAAACCGTAATTAGATGTCACTTTTACAGAGTGTGTACTACTTTGGCCGCTATACCGAGAAATAACAAATTTAAACGAAACCCACGTTTCCACATTACAAACGAATTACAGTAATATGTAATAATAAATAAATAATAATAAAACTTTATTTAAAATTTCTTACAATAAGGTTAAGTGTTACTTATGAGCTAATGGTTTAGGTACTATGATTAATATGTGATGTTATTGTATGAACCCCCTTCGGGTGAAAGCCTCCTCCAAGGTATTATCTGTCTCTATCTAAAGCAGTATTTAGCCAGCTTTGACCAGCTATCGCTACTATGTCGTCGGCCCATCTGGTGCTTGGGCGGCCTCTAGCTCTGGTGCCTTCCGGTCAGTTCCATCTTACCGACCGTAAGGTCCATCTGTCGTCTGTGTATCTTGCTAAATGGCCGGCCCACTGTTAAATATTAAATTGTGTGAAGAAAGAATGGCCTTTAAAGAGTTTGTCTTGATCAGTTTTACTGAACTGATTATTTTAAAGATAAGACTCCAAAGCTGAAAAAGCTACGGATGCAACTGGGATTAACGCTGAAATGATGATGATTATTATTTTAAGGATAACTTTGTTACTCCTCAATTTATATGTACATTTACTCGATAAATCAAAACCAACCGACTTTCGAAAAACACTACAAAGTGAAAAATAACTAATTTCGAAAGTCGGTGTCGGTGGAAATAGTTTGAAAAAGGCATGTAAGCAAACGACGTAAATTTGTTTACTTGAACTTTTCCCCGTAATTTTAATTTAAAAATGGAGCCACTGAACCGATTTCTTTAAAATTCGTATGAATATCAAATGAAAATATGAACAATGCTAGACATGACGCGATTAAGGAACTTATATTCAGTTTCTTGATTATAATTGATTTTTGCATAACCGTGACGAGTAGGTACTGGTTGTGCCTATGTTAAACTTCAATGCTGTAAATTTTTGAGGAATTCCCTCAACTGCCTATGGTCTTCATCATCAGATTTATTGCAAACCATCATTTTAACCGATATAGGTGCAAAGTTCTCAACAATATAAATGAATTAATTCCAAACACAACCTCCCTTAACTGTCCTTTGTCTTAATCATAAGACCCCTAATGACAATCACAATACATCTAGGTGTAAAACTGTTATAGAAATACAATATAAATTAATTAATTTTATTTTATTTTATTTATTTATCTCTTCACAACATTGGTTTAACAATATTTTTACTTATATTCCACCGTTGGAAGAGACTGATGCCTGAAGTAGGTTTTTGAAGAACCCTGTATTACAGGTCACCAACCGGGTCACCATTATAACCCATATGGGTGCAAAGTTCTCATGAATATAAATGAATTAAGTCCAAACACAAGGTAGCTACTGTTAATCGTTGAAGAGTTCCCCGAACTGGCCTTTGTTTTCATCATCAGAGCCTTAATGACAGTTACAACCTATCTAGGTGTAAAGTTCTTATCAATAAAAAATAATCAAGCACAGACACAAGGTAGCTGCTGTGAATCGTTGAAGAGTTCCTTCGACTGTCTCCCGCCTGCATCAACAGATCTACCCCAAACCTTTATTACATCGTAGTACTTTAAAATACTTAATGAAAATACTTCGAAATGCACTAGTCGCCCATATAATTTTTGAAAGTTGCCCTTATTTTCTCAGGTCTCCATCATCAGATCCTCACCTGGTGATTATGGGACCAACTGGTAAGTATACCCTAACAAACAAAAAAGAATTTTACAAATCGGTCTTCGAGTAATCGGATAACATACATAAATATAAAATATTTCGACGAATTGAGAACCTCCTCCTTTTTTGAAGTCGGTTAATATAAAATAGAATATTCTTCACTTTTATGCTAATGTATGATATAAACAAAAAAAGGTACTACATCTACCTTCACAGCACAAGTATGAATGACTTGAACGTCTTGATATGAGAACTGGCAATGCGTTGTTTGTTCGAGCGCGCGATCGGTATTAAGCCGTGCCGAGCGCTCGTAAAATCCTCGTTATTTTCTTCTTATTTTTTAGCAGAAGTCTATTTAATTACTAAATATGAACTATTTTTCTTGCAGGGATTATTTTGTCATATTTTAAGATCTATCAAACAAAACCTTGACGAAAATCCAGCACACAATGAGCAATCATTTCATCATCCACCTTAACACTCGTTGAGACAACTTATCTGACATTGGATACAAAGTATTTATACATATTCAGGAAGTATAATAATCTCGATAATTATTTTAATATGTAACACTATTAAAAGTCCGATAATCAAAAATAATTTATTACAGAATTCACTGCCACTATACAAAACGCTCTCACCGTTCATAAACAAACTTTTTTCCGATGTTATCTGTCAGATGGGGCACTGTTTTATCCATCCGAGAATCGCTGTTTAATACAAAACCATCTAGTGAGCAGTTCATGAAGCTCTTTGATACATATCATAGATAAAAATTCGTTTAAAGTGTACATGTCGGTGAGGCCACCATGGTTGCCTGAACGCTTAACGCCAAAATTTTTTAGGCCACTTTGTTGGCCCGGATGCTTGACTGGTTACCGTAGATTAAAATAAAAGCCCATGCAATTTAATCCTCTGATTACCGTCCATATACATATTATGTATTCTGACAACAGCTACACGCATTATTAAACCCTTTTATATCAAAAAAACATCAAGCAAAATATCAAAAATAAAATATACGAATTTTTTAGCATAAAGCTGTCCGCATCTCACGTAGGACATACACACGTACCGGTCCGGTCATTACGGGCCCACGTGTTCGGCCTGCAATGCTGTCACATTACCGCATAACCTCGTCCCCGGTTGAACGTGCTTTTATTAAATGTACGTAATTTTTCAGGACTGGCTTTTTTGGGTAAACCCGCCGTTTGTGGTCTACGCTGTCAATAAATACGTTAATAAAACATATTACTCGTCTTTTTCTGATTTCATCGTTGTTGAGCAAAAAATATGATGGATGTGGATTTTAGTATCGATGTGACCTTTGACTAAATATTTCTGTTTGAAAGAATTTTTTGGCCTTGCAACTGCTTCAAATGGATTTTAGTTTACAGCTATACTATAATTTTAAGACAGATTCGCGCGTTGTACGAAGGCAGTCATAGTTATGCTTTTTAAAGCTTACTGCCAATCCTTCTACACGTGCAGCATGTGGGTTAACTTCACTCAGTGGGCATACAGCGAGCTACGTGTTCAATATAATAACGCACTGAGGGTGCTGTTGGGGCTGCCGTGGCGTTGTAGTGCGTCAGGGATGTTTGCGGATAATAATATTAAAGGTTTTACTGCCATTATTAGGAGTAGATGCGCATCCCTGATGACGCGTGTTCGCCGCAGTAACAACAGTATTCTCAGTGTGTTCGCGGATCGGTGGGATTCTCCCATGTGGCAGAGGTGGATGCAGCTCCACGCTAAGTTCTAAGTTTTAAGTTAATTTTTATGTATGTGTATCTGTGTCTGTAACCTACTAATACTAGATGTAAAGTAAGATTTTTACTAACCTTATGGACTCCGGTCTGAAATAAAGTATTCTATTCTATTCTAAAGTAAGGATTTTCACTATTGTCTGACTTTTAATTAGCACATTCTGTGATATTGACATGAGCAGTGGTGCTGGTGGCCCAATAGTATCGGCCGTAACTTACAGTTGTAGGTCGTAGGTTCGAACCCCGTCAGGCACTTTGTGTAAATATTTTCATCACCAAAGTCTTGCCGCCAAGCAATTCGTCGTGTTCCGGCATGATGTCTGGTGAAGCCGTACGGAGGACGGGTCCTGATCAGGTGTGTTGCGCTGTGTGCCGGGTACGATGCGCCAAGTGTTGTTGTGTCGGGAGTTTGGTCGTGGAGGGTCTCCACATCACTCTCCCTCTGGCGCAGCATCGTTGGTCGTGTTGTTGGGTTTAACATTGCACCACCTCGCTCAACTGCCGTCTTCCTTCCTATTCACTCAGTTTTTTTAATTGAATGGGTTTAATAAACTAGCGCGCTTTACCATCAACGATCGCATCACTGCTTACCATCAGGCGGGATTGCGGTCAAGCGCTAGTTTATAGTTATTAAAAAAAAACCACTGCTTTCAAAACGGAAGAAGGAAAACATCGTGAGAAAACCAGCATGTCCTAGAAGAAAAACTTCGAAAACAAGTCATCATCATCATCATCATCTCAGCGTTTATCCCGGTCACATCCGTAGCTTTCGCGTTGGAGCCCGGGGTCCGCTTTCCTGCTTATCCAAGATATATCCATCCAAGATATGAAAATCCAAAAAATAATTAGTCCGTCTTATAGATAATAAAAAAAATTAAGACACGTATTTTTTATTTTGTCGAAATTACCAAAAACTACAGAGATATAGCGTATTAAAGTTACGGAGTGGGGGCTAATTACGTCACGCCGTGGAATATTTTGTGCCACGGCGTGACGTCATGCGACATTTCAAATCAATATATCTTCCTAAGTATTTGAATGAAACAAAAAATAAAAAATACGTGTTCAGTATTTTTTACAAATCTATCTGATGGACATTAAACTATTTTTTTAGGATACAACCCAATTTCCTCCATCTCGCGCGATCTTTAGCATTCTGTGGTGTGAGATTGTTGGCACGCATGTCATCTCTTACAACGTCAAGCCAGCACCTCTTTGGTCTACCCCGCTTGTTCCGGCCCAACGGAGGCGCCATGGCAAAACATTTGTGACCCACGTAACAAGCCGGTTTTCGTAAGACGTGACCGTACCAAAGTAAGCAACCCTCCTGCAGTTTTTCTGCTATGTCACGGACATGGAGACTGCCACGGATGCAGGAGTTCCTGATGCGGTCCTTCCGCGTAACTCCTCACATCCACCGCAGCATATTCATCTCCGTGACACGCAGCTCCTGCTCGTGTCGCTCAAGCACAGGCCACGCCTCACTGCCATATAGGAGAACAGGTCTAATGATGGTCTTATAGACCTGCCCCTTAAGCTTAACCGGCATTTTGGTGTCACACATGACATCTGACACCTCACGCCATTTTGCCCAAGCAGCGGAAATATGTGCCCTGACGTCGCAATCGCGTCCCAGCAGTGGGAATATAATAGGCAGATAATGTTATTTTAAAATTGATATTCACAAATAAATCAAATCCTGTATAGTATCTTTCGTTGACCTATCAATATGAAATTCGGCAAAAAAAAATCATTAAATTGCAGTTTTATTTTACGATTACAAACTTATATTTGCAGTTGAAGTATTGACTGGTATATCGTACAGGAGGATTTTTTTTCAACTACTAACTTAGTTCCATCATAATCATCATCTTAGCGTTTATTCCGGTTGCATCCGCGGTTTGCGTGTTGGAGCCCGGAGTCCGCTTTCTTGTTCAATTTCCTCCATTTCGCGTGACTAGTAACTTAGTTGTTAGGATAAATTAATTCACCTTCATTTTGCGTGGGCCAACTCGCACTTTGCCGCTTTTTTTTTCACTTGTACCAATGAAAAGACCCCCATATTTCGCACTGGTCTAAAAAATTCAAATTCTAATAAAAATCTCCTCTCCATTACCATAAATCGTGTCTTTGTACCCAGGTCGGTCGCAAAGCTATTAGGTGTTAATACTTTATAGAACGAAAGTCTCGCGTGTGTGAAGTTAAGCCCATTAGATAGTGGAGTACATGCTAGTAAAGAGCACACTTTTGTGCCTTTCATACTGGCCGGTAGTTACTACTGGTTTGCGATATTGCGTAAAAACCTTCTTTTTTGTTTTAAAAATGTATGGCGTGAACAAGGTTCAATATGTGACAAAGTTTAAATGAAACAGCTGGACTTTTTTAGGAAAAAAGGCAGCAAGAATCACGGAACTTTTATTAGAATTTGATTTATGTTTTATATTAAAAACGAGTTGATGTCTAAAAGATTACACTGGCTGTTCACAGTGGATTTACTGCTTGATTTAGGTTGGTTTCTATGCTTTTTTATTGGAGTGAATGTGGGGTGTGCTAAAAGAAGCATGAACATTAATAATAAATGTTGTGGGAATGCGTTTCTTGAGAAGCATATGTGGTGTCTTTAACTGGCGGTGAAAAAAATGGACTGTAATTTTAAGGTCTGCTATAGTACCGTTAATAATAAATTCAATAGGTAACAGAATTCCGGACAAACAATTATGTAAGAATCAACACGCCTGCCTGCGACGTGGAGGCCCCGGGTTCGATCCCGGGCAAAGTCATGATGGAAAACGATCTTTTCCTGATTGGCCTGGGTCTTGAATGTTTATCTATATATGTATCTATTATAAATATAGTATCGTTGCGTTATTATCCCATAACACAAGTTTTGAACTTACTTTGGGGCTAGCTTAATCCGTGTGATTTGTCCATATACATTTATTTATTTATTATTATTTAAAACTGTGACAATAAAATCGTTTATTTCAGGTTCTTATAGTACAAGCAGCAGCCCATACACAATATTTGGGTGAAATTGGACTCACATTTGATGACCTTATGGGTCGGACAGGGTTTTCTTTACATAAGAAAACCCTGTCCAATCCGTAAGGTTAATAAAGGTTAGGTAAACACATGACCAAATATAATATAAAATTTTACGTAATCGTCATAGTAACAATAGTAACGAATTTTGAAATAATCTTTTTTTTCCTGCGAATTAATTCCAACTTCCCCGAAAATTGGTCAATTTTAAAAAGTGACAACACCATTTTGATATTATTATAAGCGGTGCGACTACGTGCCGCGTGCCTTGCCCCCCGTCGCCCGCGAAAGGGTTGCTTACCGCACATGTATTAAGACGACGCCGCTCACGCCGCTGGCGCATGCAGACCGCGACCATGTTGGGTCTCATTACCAACATGGTGTGACTATTCACGATACGATGTGGAATAATGTAGCCAGACAACCGTAATGTACATAGTTTAAACATAGTTTAAAAGATGTGACATAAATTAAAAAGAATGTACGTAGACACTTACTGTAACCCTTTAATTGACAAAAATAGTTTTAAAATAACTATTATTTCCCGACATCGATACGAACTGAAATGCCATCACCGCTAGAAGACTATCTTACTTCCTACTATGGGTAATTCTATATCTACTAATATTATACCTGAAAGTCTGTATGGATGGATCGGTCTTTGTCACTCTTTTACGTAAAAACTCTAGAACGGATAATAGATAGTTTGGCCAGGTAAGATGACGATCTTATCTCTTCACCACCTGTGGTTGACTGGTAGAGTATGCCTAAGGCATTAAGTTCGCCTCTGTACATTTCATGTGCGAAAGATTAAATAAATAAATAAATGAATAAAAGCTGACTAACACGTGACGAAGTACGTAAACGAGGTGGGACTGGAAACGCCGCCTATCTGCCTACCGTAATGTGAAGAAGATGCGAGATTATTTACAGGCAATAACACATCAAGCTACTACAATCTGTCATATTTCCTTACTAGATTTTCAACTTTATCCTTAAAGCATTAAGGCTCAAGGTTGATTGGGAATATCTGACAGTTGGGGGTAGTTTGACCTGCTGTCGTCCATACTTACAAAGGCGGGCTTAATGCCTTAGGCATTCTTTACCAGTCAACCAAGAGTAATGAACAATAGGGTATTTGACAAAAAAAAAAAAAAATAGTCTGTCGGTCAGATTTAAAAAAAATACTAGACACGTATTTTTCTTTTTTCATGTCGCGCTATTTAGATTTACCTCGGGAAGGATTCCAAAAAAGAAGATTTCCAAAAAATACTAAACACGTATTTTTTTCTTTTTTCATATAAACAAAAAATGAAGACGACACAGTGCGTTGAAAACTTGTGTGACGTCACTGGACGCTACACTTTTTAGCGAGCAGTGACGTCACCAGCCACCACTCCTGATCTTTGATGCCTTTTATATTTGTCAATCTTTATTGATTTGATAAAACAAAATATACGTGTCCAATATTTTTCTGTAATCTGAATGACGGACTAATTAGTTTTTTTTAGTCAAATACCCTATTAAAAATATTCATAATTTAGCTGTTGTAGTCTTCTGAACTACAAAGAAGTGTCGAAAACTTGTCAAAATGCAGAAAAAATACGTCTAAATTTCAAACGTATTTTTGACAGTTTAAGACTAAGATTAGACTGAACGTTCTTAAAACTACGAGAATTTACCGTCTAACCTCAGTCTAGATCTGACAAAAACACATCTAATTTCCCTAAATTTTGGCAAGTTTAATTTTTGTTCTACCTGATAGTGAAAAACCTTGCCTCCTAAACTAGGGGGACCTTATGACTTAGGAGTCAGTATTCTATTGTGGCTTAGTGAACAAAAAAGAGCCTTATATAATGTGCGTGTGCTATCAAAACCTATAATAACTCATGTATCATTATCATCATCATTACAGCTGAAAGACATCCACTGCTGGACATAGGTCTCCCCCAAGGATCTCCACGACGACCAGACTTCCCGCATCCAGCGGTTTCCCGCGACCTTCACCAGGTCGTCGCTCCACCTTATCTTGGGTCAACCCACGCCGCGTCTTCCGTCCCCCCCAAATATGATTGACGCAACTAATGAACATATATTTGATTTAACCTATAAATAAACTTAACCTAAAAATGAATTGACTGTAATATGTGACTATGTGAGTAAAAGGATTAGAGTGTGTATCTATTTTGTAGTAGCGTGGTGTGGTGTTGTGTGGTGTTGTGTGGTGTATGTAGTGTAATGTGGTGTGATGTGGTGTGGTATGGTGTGGTGAAGTTGGGTGTGGTGTGGTGCGATATGGTATGATGGGGTGTGGTGTGGTGCGGTACGGTGTGGTGTGGTGTGGTGTGGTGGGGTGTGGTGTGGCGCGATGTAGTGTGGTGTGGTATGATGTAGTGTGGTTTAATGTGGTGTGGTGTTTTTTGGTGTGATGTGGTGTGGTGTGGTATGGTGTAGGTTGTGGTTTGTGTGTGTGTGTTTATCTTAGATGCAACTGCGACTACATTTTACGATTACGCTTGTAATTACGGAAGTTAGCCTTATGAGTTTCTCGATATTCTCTAAAAACTTCGATATTTGTCGCTTTAAATTAAAACTAATATTACATTCTACTAATATTTTAAATGCGAAAGTTTGTGAGTATGGATGGATAGGTGTTTGTTACTCTTTCGCACAAAAACTACTGAACGGATTTGTTTCAAATTTGCCACACAGATAGCATATAACCAGGAATAACACATAGGAATTTTCATAATGATGTTCCTACGGAATCGACACTTATAACCTAAGTGAACTTTCAACTTTCATATTCTGTCAAGTGATCTACATACAGCTAACTGTAAATAATTGCATGCGGCAAATCTTCATGTAGATCGATTTGCCCGTACCTAAGTCATGTACACATGACACGGGACACTGACTTAGGTAGATAGATACGTATGTCCAGCAACCTGGAATAGACAGTGTTAATTGGTCTGTGGGACCCTGCTCGGAACTGTAACCGCTTCTATTATCGGATTATTCCGAGTTCCAATTATTCTGGTCGGGTAGCTTTGTAAATCTCAGTTGAGATACATAATCACTCGTATTTGTCTATCTAAATCTAATTTTGTTAGACCCTGAAAAGGAATTTAACAGATGAGTGCACGAGTCTTTTTGTAACAAAATAAAGCGAGATGATTTCGAAATGATTTTGAAATACTTTATTTGATTTAGTGTCACTAACAAGATGTTTTTAGTGAAATGAGATTCCCGAATGATTATCACTAATAGGCTTTATTATCCATTTATGTTCAACCGAACGGAAAATGAGGACAGAAGAAAGATAAAAAAAGATAGTATGAAGATTTTGGGTTTTTCTGTCTGGAATTTCTCAGTATCAGCCCGGAGTTTGGTGAACTGTAATAAACTCGCTTTCTATTACATCGGACTTTGACATATCTGGTATAATGAGGCTGTACTATAGATATCATCATCATCATCATCTACATAGGCCTCATCCATGGCACGCCAACAAGCTTGATTCTGAGCAGTTCTCCGCCAGCCACTACCACCCACCTTTTAAATGTCGTCGCTCCATTTCACCCAAGGGCGTCCTACGCTATGTTTGCCGTGACGCGGTCTCCACTCGAGGACTCGTTTACCCCAGCGGTTGTCGCCCCTGCGGCATATGTGACCAGCCCATTGCCACTTCAGGTTGCTAATACTCCCAGTTATGTCGGTGACTTTGATCCTCCGTGGGATCACCTCATATCTGATGCGGTCCTTCAGAGAGACGCCCAACATAGCCCGCTCCACAGCTCGCTGAGCGGCTTTAAACTTATGGACTAGTCTGACTATTAGTGTCCACGTCTTGGCTCCGTAAGTCATGACGGGTAGGAAGACTATAGATATATCTATGGCGAACCCTTCGGGGTAACAAAGCGTGATGCTATTCGGTTATTATCACTATAACGAGAGCAGTGTTGGCCTAGAGGTATCGGTCCTGAGTTACACGGTATATCCTCGATTTTCGACCCAAGCAGTAGGACTTTGTGTGAATAATTTCACCACTGTTACTCTCAAAATGATGAAAGAAAACATGGAGAGGTACCGACCATATCCTAGAAAGGAATCATCGAAGACATAGGGCATCTACCAACCCACACTGAGCCTGTGTGGTTGATTTTTTAATCTCTCTCTTCAAGAAAGAGTGGGAAAGGCCACTTTCTATCGAAAAGAGGAAGCTTCTGTCCCAGAAGTGTTTGGTTTGTGGCTAATTTTATTAATTCGGAAAAACAATTGCACGCTGCATTTTCTGACTAATACTTTGAGAAGTCGTGGAGGGGTTTGTGCCTAAATAATAACAACCATATGGTACCATATGATATCAAATGGGTCAATCGATCAGGTTAGCTACGATCATCTACAGAGGACCAAGACTACATCAGAAGCCCGAAAATCTGAGAACCAATCTTAGCAAGAGGTATCGTATTACCCGATAGCTGGATTTTGAAGATTAGATAGGCAGTCATTCTATGTAAAATATTTGTGTTCATCTGCATCTGGTTAGACTAGAAGCTGACCAGCATAAGTGAAAAAAAGCTAGGCCGATGATGACTTCGAGAACTCGTGGTAGCGACACCTCTCTACGTACTACAGAGGACCAAGTTAGGTCCATCGGCAAACTTATCTAGTTTGTTTTGGAGTTGTTGACCTCAAAGTCCAATGTAGGTGTTTTCCTTTAAATAGGTTATATAAACAATAGTTTCTTTTTTCTAGTCTGGCAACCTTTTTAAATTAATCTTTTAGTTTTTCTCTTGAAATTGTATTTTTTTTAGGATTGGAATAACAGTATTCTAAAATGTTTTGCTTTTAGGTACCATTTTTGGGCTACGGCGCCAATGGTAATAGGTTCATAGAGGTATATGGATGGATCAATCAACTGAGTGCGTATTACACGTCCACCGACTGCGTTTCTAAGTTCTACAACCCGGTAACTAGGTCATAATACCGCTTGGTTCTCAGACTTTTGCTATTCTGACCAAGAAAGTCTACTACCGTCAAACACTGCGCATGGAGTCTTAAGAGCGTTTACTATGTACAACTGGCAAAGTTGCATTTTAGTGTCATATTTCGTCGTTTTAATATAGTTATGTGTTAAAATATTTTCAAGAAAGATTTAATTTCCGTACTTTTTGTATTTAAAACTATGAATGGACAGGCAAACGTTTGAATATTCTTAATTAATGTATTTGCAATATTTTTACATTTGAGTCTAGGTTACTAAGCGAATGGAAGCTAGAGATAACAATAAGAGAGAAAAAAAAACTAACTTTACGTGTTCTTGTTTAATTATTCACATACCTAATTAATTTGATAGTGTGCTGCTTTGCATATTAACTTCACAGACATTCTCATTTATTTTGGATATGTACCAAACGGTTGATTAAAAAACTGGCCAAGTGCGTGTCGGACTCACGCACAAAGGGTTCCGTACCATTGATTTATGAAATTAAAGGATTTAAGTTATTTGTACAAAAGATTACGCGGTAATAAGCGGTTTACTATTTACGAGGTATTAAAAAAAATACGTCCTAGATCTAGTTCAAAACAATTTTCGTTGGTAGTTTTTATAGTAATGTACATCATGTTTTTTTAGATTTTACATTATCTTATTTTAGAACTTAGAGGGGGGGACCAACTTATTTCCACTTTGGAAGCCACTGTCACGCAAACTATTTGGTTAAAAAAAAAGAGAAACCTCAATATCATTTGTTAAGACCTATCCATAGATACCTCACACGTATGTATGTGTTTGATGAAAAAAAATGTTGAGTTTCAGTTCTAAGTATGGGAGCCCCCAATATTTTTAGAATCAGTTATGAGCAGTTAGCACCTAGTCTACACGCATACGTTTAGTCGCACGCACACAAACACTATGCCGAAGTCTGCCGAACTGAGACGATGCACTTTGAACGCCACGCCAGTGTGCCAGTTGGAGTGGGGTTGTAAGGATTTATTTTCGTTACGGGATTTCTTGATTTGGTCGTCGCGCTCAAGCCCGCGATAAAGGCTATGCAGTAGCTTAAATTATGACCGTCACATTTGTGTGTACCATGATTATTTTTATAATTTGCCTTGTTTACTCTCAAACATTTTTTTTTTGTTTGATTGCTTGTTATCTATGCAACTTGTAGGTCAATTTCACTGAGCGAGCATACAATGACCTACTCGATTTAATTATGCACTGAGAGTAATGTTATTCCTGTCGTGGCATTGTAGTGCGTTAGTGATGTTTATGGATAATAATAATTATTAATGGTTATCCATTATTATTATTAGGTGCCGACATGCATCTCTGATGACATAATTATGTTCACGGCAGCAGGGGTTATGGAAGTGAATACAGCTCAACACTACATTTTATTTATACTTATGTGTCTGTAACCTAACTATCACTAGAGGTTAAGTAAAATTGTTACTAACCCTATTGACTGCTGTCTAAAACAAAGTTTTTACACTATCCTTTTAAAAATATTATAAATGCGAAAGTTTGTGTGGATCAATGGATAGATAGGTGTTTATTACTCTTTTACGTAAAAATTACTTTTTTTTAACAATTATAAACTAGCGCTTGACTGCAATCCCGCCTGATGGTAAGCAGTGATGCAATCGTTGATGATAAAGCGCACTAGTTTATTAAGCCCATTCAATTTAAAAAAAATAGTAAATAGGAAGGAAGACGGCAGTTGAGCGATGTTGTGCAATGTTAAACCCAACAACACGACCAACGATTCTGCGCCAGAGGGAGATTGATGTGGAGACCCTCCACGACCAAATTCCCGACACAACAACATTTGACACATCGCACCCGGCACACATCGCAACACAACTACTCAGACCCGTCCTTCGTACGGCTTCACCAGACATCGTGCCGGAACACGACGAATCGCTTGGCGGCAAGACTTTGTCTGGTGGGTGGTAACTTCTGCCGGCAGCCGATGTTATGGCTTACCACCGAGAACGGATTTTGATGAAATTTTACACACAGTTAGAATTTATACTTATTTTCTCAATATTGCCACCGCATTGAAACTTATATCAGTGAAATCGGGCTCCGCGGAGCTAGTTCTAATATTTAATACATAGAGAAGTGAACTTCGTTCCAACCGGGTGTCCCACGACACCGTTCTTAGATGATTGGATCTATAACGTTCTATTTCTCTTGCCTATCCATTTGGAAGATGATTGGGATTTCAAACAGTATTTTCTTCAATAATTCATTGTTTTTCTTATGTTCGCAAGCACTATTTACTTTATACTATAAAGTACACCTCAAAAATACATTAGGTACATAAAAAACACATTCAGCACCACAAAATATCGAATGGAAGGCTTGATTTTTGGTGCAATCTCTTCCAGACAACCTTAGAATGGACAGATATTAGACTGAACATAAAATTATACGGTAGAGCATGACGGTCTGTAACGAATACCGGATCGGGCAAGGCGTTATTAGGAAGTAAGAAAAGGCGTTTCATTGCGGTAAACATGACGCAAAAAATTACAAAAACACAAAAAAAAACATAAGAAATGATTGAGGTAACATGCGTCACATCTACGCAAAACGTCTCGTCGCTCAGCATTATGCTGCGCCCTATGTAAAACAGAGCCTAAAGCAGGTGTTCAAAGACAGCCAGCGTCGACGTAATAACGTCACCCGGAACAGAAAACACAATAAAAAAATAAAACAGGAATTATACATGCATACAAGGGAATATTTTTCATAAATACAAACAGTAATATTAAAAAAAAAGAAAAACAGGATATATTAAAGATATGTAGTTTATTTTTTCAGAATTTTTTAGTAGCTAGATTCTATACAGTATGTTAAGAAAACCCTGTCCGACCCGTGAAGGTGTTGTTAGGTATCGATAACTGATTCTACTAATACATACAAAACTGGGCTAAACTTAAAAAAAAAATCCCCTAAAAAAATAAATATTATTTCGCAAAAAGAGGTAACTTAATAAATGTGCGTTAACCACCCTTCCGCGGGCGGCGGGCGGCAGGGCACGCGGCACGTTAATTCGCGGGAAAAAAAGATTATTTCAAAATTCATTTGTATTGATACTATGATGATTACGTAAAATTTTATATTATATTTGGTCATGTGTTTACCTAACCTTTATTATCCTTATGGGTCGGACAGGGTTTTCTTAACATACTGTATATAAGTACACCTCCGCCTAAACTATCATCGGCGGCGATCTTTCGCGTCCGGCCCTGGTACAGGCCATGGTGCGGAGCGAGAGCGCATGGCAAGCCGTCACCTCCTCCTGCAAAGCAGTGATGCTGGCAAAGGAGGAGGCGGAGCGCGTGAGGGAGTGGGAATCCTAGCGCCCTCACGCCTCTAGCCGCTGCAGGAGACACCCTGGTAGGCGTAGGCGTGGGCCTACGGGCGGCGAGCAGTAGGCAGCTCAACGACTAGGTCTAGGTCGACGGCTCGATGCGTTTCATGCGCGCCTCAAAGAAATGTCAGCACATTGTGACGGGGTCCACGAAGACCGATGCCGCCTGGGTCAGGGTTGCGGGTTGGTTAAAAAAGAAACCGTGGCCCTGGCGCGCAGGCAAGTTAAAAAACACGGGTGGATTTTAGTCAGTATAAATCTGAAACGCCCTTCCGGATGATGATTTCCCATGCAAACAAAAAAAAAAAGCCGTGTTATCTGTTCCTTGCTCAAGCCGTAAGTCTGTATAAAGGAGATTATAGTAGTCCAGCTTCCTTGTAAACTGCTCCGTGTTAGGACATGTTTATATACCTAGGCTTGGCGGTGAATTAAGTTGTCTAGGAGTTAGGTTAGCATTTTAATACAGAACGGGGCTAATATGTTTAATTATATAGCTTGGGTGGGTATTTTTATTCGGGCTTTGCTGTAAAAGATTTTCTTTGTCATTGGTATCACCTTTAATTTTTTTTTTATTACAGGGATGTTTCCAAGGTATAGAAATCAAATAAATACTTAGTCCGTCTTATAGATAATAAAAAAAATTAAGACCCGTATTTTTCTTTTGTCGAAATTACCAAAAACTACTGAGATATTAAAGTTACAGAGAGGGGGCTATTTACGTCACGCCGTGGTATATTTTGTACCACGACGTGACGTCATGCGACATTTCAAATCATTATATCTTCCTAAATATTTGAATGAAAGAAAAAATAAAAAATATGTGTTCAATATTTTTTATAAATCTATATGATGGGCATTAAATTATTTTTTAGGATACAACCCAATTGATCTGTTTGGGTCTGAGGTTAGTTAATATGTTCATTTCTTCAAAATGTTCATGATATAACTAAATAAAAATAAATTAAATATTATAAACTAGTGCTTTATTAAAATCCTGCTTGATGGTAAGTAGTTTAGCAGGACGTTACCTCCTTCTACGAAGCAGTGATGCTTTCAAAAGAGGTGGCGGAGCGCGTAAGGTAGTGGGAATCTCAGCGCCCTCTCGCCTCCCGCAAACTCCCGTTGTGTTTCACGCGCAACTCAAAGAGATGTCAGTATATCGTGACTGGGTCCACGAAGACCGATGCCTAGGTCAGGGTTGCAGGTTGATCAAAAGAGAAACCGTGGACGCTGGCGTACAGGCAAGTAAAGGGACACGGGTGGGTTTTAGTCAGCAAAAGTCTGACACACCCTTTCGCTCCGCCTTGAGCGGGAGAGGTCATTTGATAATTTCCCAGCCAGACACAAAAAAATGGTAAGTGATTGACTGACTCCTTTGTAATTGAATTTTAGTAGGCTGTGGTCTGAGAATTTACCTAACAAAAATATATTAAAGTGCATTACAACGCATTAGCTAAAGTATTGATTTCTTTTTTTATTCACAGCCCTGACATTAATGAAGTACGTTTATTTCGGGATAAACAAATAATAATATGTCTACAAAGCTTTTATGTAACATTGTAATCCCTTACCCCTTGTTAATTAATTCTTATTATCTAATAAGTTAATAATCACTATACACGCTTTCATCCCATGTAGCTAGATAAAACATACAGAACACTACCTGCTGCTATGCTTACATGTATACCTACTGCGTTTGCTTTTTCCTTTGAGGAGCAGTAGTTATGGACGTAAGTTACAAAATAATTGAATGTCAAACAATTTACATTGTATCACCACTGCTTTAAAAACAGTGAAATAAAATATAGTGGGGAAATCTGCAACCCTAGCATTAGGATAAATTTGACGATGTGACATTTTCTAATCCCTTTATGCACCAGGTCAAAATCATATACTTTCGCCATTTTCATAATACTCCTGACTTCAACTTGGCATGCCTTCAATTTGATAAGCAGTTTTATAGTCATATAGCAACAGCAGCAAGCATGACCAAAATATAGCAGTATTTCACACAGGATCTATCAATTATTAGTCGGAATATGATGCTCAAATCCGATCAAACGGATACATTCCTGGGAATACCCGATACGTTCCATACGAAGCCGTAAATGCTTCATCAATTATTTGCCTTGTACTTGACCTCTGACTGAATAATCTATAAATATCGCACCTCGTTCTGACATAGTCTGGATTTGGGTAGAACACGTGGGCCGACTTACGGAAGCTTTGATGTTTCAATGCTACAAATTGGTTTCATATATTTTTAAAGAGTTTTTTTATTTATATTCAATTACTTCAGGCAGTTTTTCAGAGTTATAAAACTATGGCACTAACTCTTGGCAGATGATGATTTGACCTGGAAGTCTTAAATTTAGAGATAAAGATCTTCAATTAAGCTATCAAACTCAAATATGTAGTTCATTCAACACCAAAATACCGTCATAACAAGGTGATGTCACTTAAGTAATTAACTAATACTAGAAACTGTCAAGAACGTGTGAACTGTATTCCATCCCTTACTGTTGAAGCCGATCTGATGAATAAATCCATGCTAATCCATGCTTCATAAGATAGATTCGACCTACTTGACCTAGTTTAAGTTCATAAGCAATATGCGGCCTAGGTATCTTATTTTGTAATCCCGCCTATTAATGTAGACTATAAGGAAACCTAAACACTGTTTTCGGCAAATAGACATTATCTTATCCTATTATAAATAGCGAAAGTAAATCAATCTATCCATTACCTTTTCAAAAATAAATCACTAAATGAATTTCGATAAAATTGGGCATGAAGATGGATGGCATGGGGAAGACACGCTTCTTTTTATCTAAAATATAATATTATAGGGATATAGATGATATATGAGATCAAAATTTGTATGGCAAACATTTCATAGAACGAATTTAATGAAACACTAATTTAAATAATAAAATACTAATCCGTACTAACAAGCTACACTAATTTCTAATGTCGTTTCATAGTTATTCCCATACAATTTCCGGCATATATTACCACGAAACCCGAGTAAAATCTAATGTACCTATCTATAATTTCTAGGTAGATTTTAAAAAATTAATTTATTACATCAATAAAATCGTCTAAAAGATCGTTCTTCGAAAGTTCAGAAGACCATACAAAAGTTTTAACATACCACTAATTCAGTTCCATTCAAATTAAACTTTTATCTAAAGTTCTCCAGTCGACATTCAATGCACAAGAACCTGGAGTTCACTCATTGTAAATCAATTTGAACTTGCTAAAAAAAACGAGTGTGCTTATGACCACACGACTGAAGTGAAACTTCTTTCACACCATCTGTATGTATATATATATATAGTGTACAATATATACATGTATACACATATACATATATTAATTTCTATAAATATTTAAATTTATTTCATGCTTTCATTTATAAATTAATGTTTTTGCATAGACCTCCAATTTAAAAAAAAAAAAAAAGTGGATTCCCTCCTGGCCAAAAGGTCGGGCTCTTCCTCCTGAATCAGGGGACCCCAAACTCGGGTAGTCCACGACCTCTGGTTCCCGAGATAATCCACGGGTGGGTGAGGTAACTAAAGGGGCCGGGGGGGGGGGGTTAGATTTCGTGGGGTTGCGGGGGTAGGGGGGAGGGGGAGAGGGGGGAAGGGGAGAGGGTGGAGTGGATTCCCTCGGGGCCAAAAGGTCGGGCTCCTCCTCCTGATTCAGGGGACCCCAAACTCGGGTAGTCCACGACCTCTGGTTCCCGAGATAATCCTCGGGGGGGTGAGGTAATCAATGAGGGGGGTCGGGGGGTGTTCGCAGCGTCATGTTCTCGAAGAAATTCATAGTTCTTAATCAATCAAGGTACTTAGCTTAATAATTGAGCTTATGAGGCTCGAAAGCAATTTGTACTTTGTGTCCAATTATCGTATTGTGACGATATCTTCTTCTATAGGTACTTTCAATTATATCAGAAATGTTCAGCAAAAATATATAAAACAATATAAAAGCCAGAACAGAACGAAATTTATAAATTATTTGTGCTCTTAGGTAATCAATTGTTAACAAATCTTAAAAAGATCCAAAAAATATATATTGCCTTCGGCGAGATGCCAACTCACAACTTCATACTCGACTCAATTGATAACAAATCTTAAAAAGATCCAAAAAATATATATTGCCTTCGGCGAGATGCGGACTCACAACTTCATATTCGACATGTCATGAAATATTTACATGAGCCAACTCCTTGGTTGTAGTACAGACGAAATAGGACTATACTTTGCTTCCGTTCGCCTTGCCCGATCATTTTTCGTAACATTTTTCGTAACGCTTTCGCCAGTTTACTCCCCAAGTCAAGCGTGCCTAAAGAAGTTTCACTTCAAAAAAAAGGATTTCACTCGAAGGGTTGCTGTAGGTGAAAACAATACATAGAGTATGCACAATAAGATCTTGTATGACACAAACATATATTATATATCTTTTTATCCACCACTTTTTCTTTTCCTGAGGAAAATTAAAACTTTCCCAATTTATTGTCTCACACAGTGGGTCGTCATTACGTCATTCGAGAGGTAGTTACTGAAAATCAGCGCTGTTAACGTTAAGTTCGTTTGAAGTCACAGCATTTTACTACTAAGCAACGACCTGTTCTTGCTTGTTTTTTTGGGGTATAACTTAAAACTTCAATTATGTGTGTTGTCATTGACCCGGGTTATGACATCAGGAAATCATTTTGTTTTATTTCTGCATATATGGGTACGAGGCTTTTGGGTGTATTATATTTTTAAGCTATTGCATAGCTTCTATCGCGGGCCTTGAGCGCGGGGACCGAATCCAGAAATTCCGTAACGAAAAAACCTCACGCTCCCCACTCCGACGGGCACGGAGGTGTGGCTTGAAGGCCGTACATCGTCTAACGTCGTTTCAGTTCGGCAGTCTTCGGCACGGTATGTTTGTGTGCGTGCGACTACATCTTTTGAAAACAATTTATAGATTTTCAAAAAGAGCATGCATATTGCAGGGCGCGAACTCAGTTCTACACACTTGCCATGTTACTGATAGTCGCGATGTGCTAAACTTGCGATTAATTTTCTCTCTGAAATAGGTCTTCTATAGAGATATGTCATAGACGTCATCGACGTTGTCATGGCTACCTTAAAAACTTTTCATATAATTAATTATTAAGTACTTTTATTCAAATTAATTTAGTAGTGTTTTTATAAAATAGCTTTTTTTTTAACGGAAAAGCTAAGATGAATGTCACGCTAATTTTTCATTGGACTTTTAAATTATTTATAATGTTGTTTACTAAATAAAAGCGCGTGATTTTATAGAGTAAAAAGTGCTCACGCGGCCGTTTTTTCAGCTGTGATTGGCGATATCCGCCATTATTGTGAAATATTTTTTTAAAGAATTTCTATAATTACACGTGTTATTGGCAAAATTGTGGTATCTATCCACAGAGACCAGATCAAGAGTTGAAGTTGAAGTTTTTATTAAATAAAATATTACAGAAAGATGTCGGTGAACAATGTTAATACGAGTACATTTAAGTGTACGAGTTGTAATATTGTTATCTCCGAAACGAAACAACGAAAGTTTAATAAAAATATGCTCGTCGGCTTTTTCTGAGAAGACAAGACAAAAACATGTATCGAGGCGTAAGAACAAAAAGCAGAAAGACCTAAAATATACGATTACGGTGTTTAAAATCACGGATCCCGAACAATCCCAGTTTTTGTGGCATATGACCTTCACAAATTGCCACCAGTTTGCTTTGACTACGTAGAACGTACGTAAAGAAGTTGATGAAGGATTTATTAATTCTACGGTCAGATGTTAACGCAATCAGAAGTGATTATGTTACTAAAGATCAGCTCGAAAATATTAAATTGATAACAAATAATTCGACACCGACGCCGTTCATCATCAACAACCTTTTTATCGTCCCACTGCTGGGCACAGATCTCCTCTCATACAGAGAAGGATTGAGCGTGATCACCCAGCTTGCTCAATGCGGGTTGGCGATTTCAGACTTATAAAGCCCAGGTTTCCTCAAGATGTTTTCCTTCGCCTTCAGTCATTGGTGTCCAAGATATACTTAGAAAGTACATATAACTTTAGAAAAGTTATTTATTTAATAAAAGAAAAATTTGTTTTCTTATCTGTCACCACGCTCAAAAAGTGTAACTTGAATTAATATCAAAGAAAAAGAAATACTGCATAAATAAAATAAATAAATAATAATAATTGCATAAATTGATACAAAATGCTATGCAATAGCTATACCGCGGCAGTCCCCGAGTGCCACACGTCTTTTTTTTTTTAATTATTATTATTGTTTTAGTAATATTACTGTAATGCGCGTTTTGTTTATGCGGAATAAACAACTTTTCTTTCCTAATCCTAATTTTGCACAAAAGAGTATTTATTCCATAAAAAAACACATCATGTATAGTTGGCAGTTTGACCATTAAAAAGGTAAGCGAAAATTTGAAATTCAAAATTAGAATTTCATTTGTTTCTCTACAAACGAAATGTAACTGTTTGTAAACTAGTATTTTGCGTTTGTCTTGAAAGCTTTTGTTCTTTTTTTGTTTGCTGCGGCTTGGGCATGTCTGAAAAGTTTTAATTTTTTATAAAACATGGTCCCGTCACCGGCAGAGGCCGCACAAGTAGTGGCATTACTGGATTCTGGACTTAGTCAGCGTGTTGTCCCTGAAAGATTGCATTTAAGCCTGTCATCTGTTCATAGAGTCTACAAACGCTATCGAGAGACTGGTTTTTTCACACGCCGTTCAGGCAGAAATCGCGTTACTTCGAAGCGAGATGATCGATTTATTGTAACAACTTCTTTACCGAATCGACGCCTTAACGCCTTTCAACTACAGCAGTAGCTTCTTATTGTACGTTTTGTGGCTGTAAGTGACTCTACAATTAAAAGAATGTTGAAGGAACGTGGATTGGTACCGCACAACCCAGAAACCGGGCCGTAATTAACTGCAGACCATCGGAGAGCACGGCTTAGCTTGCACGTGAGCACTTAAATTGGTCATACGTCCAATGGAGCAAAGTCCTCTTTTCTGATGAGAGTAAAATTATGCTATATAGTAACGACGGAAGGAACAAGGTCTATGGAAGAGGTGGAGAACGCTTTGCATAATGCTGTATTGAAGAAAAGGTCAGCTAGGGTGGCGGTTCGTGGACGGTTAGGGAAGGAATCAGCGCCGAAAGTAAGACACAGCTAGTGTTCGTGTCTGGGCCACGTCTGCCTGCACTAAACTGTCCTCGGTACGTCGAACAGTGTCTTGATCTTCACGTGATGCCCTATGCACATTTTATTGGCAACGGCTTCATATTTATGCACGACAATGCTAGGGCGCACACCGCGGGCGTCGTACAAGATTATCTTGCCGAAGTCGGTATCCCCATTATGGAATGGCAAGCAAGAAGCCCGGACATAAATCCCATCGAACATTTATGGTGTGAGTTAAAGAGACGTGTTTGTAGTAGAAATCCGGGCTCGGAATCATTCAGCCAGCTGCAGCATCCGATCCAAGAAGAATGGAATGAAATGCCTCGACATTTGATTGTCACTCTCATCCGATCCATGGAGAACCGCATGGAAACAGGCTTTTTTTTTTCATTAACATGTATTGTTTAATTCATATCCTTCATCCTCCATACAGGGCAAAAATTACCTACTCGTTACCAAATACGAATCCTATGAAAATTTAATTTGAATCTAGAACATTAACATTAGGATTTTAAAACCTGTACATATTTTTCTAAATATGTATATCTTTTTCTTTCTTTCTTTTATGGCTTCGCACGATTTGTGCATTTAGCCAATGTCACGTAATGAATTGTTCAATGTCGAAAAAGACGGCCGCGTGACCCGTCTTACGATGGAGGTTTGAGACAAAGTCATGATGTGGCTACTATGCTGCAATATTTCACTGTTCTTTATGAATTATTTACCGAATGCACTTTTTACTACATAAATCACGCACTTTTATTTAGTAAACAACACTAAAAATAATTTTAAAAGTGCAATGAAAAATGAGCGTGATACTCAGCTTGACTTTCCAGTCAAAACCCAAAAATATGTATATCTTTCTGATAATAATTACATAACATAAAGTCGTTAGCTGATTCGTTTTTTTTTTAATGAGAAGTGTATGTATATCCATGCCACATTACAGCTTTCTAGGACATCAGTACTAGAAAGTTATTAAGCCCCTGATCTAAGCTGTGAACGGACAGGCAGTCTGTCCCTGTTGACTACTTAATCCTAAAAAGGACTAGGAAAACTTTACCAGACCGAAACTATTTTAATGAATAATAAATTAAACATAAAACGTTGTGTCCACGGAATCTAAATGCGATGCCTACAGCAGTACCAATTACTGCTATCTAATACGATAAAAACAACACGTAACATCTCATCTACTCGAACAGGATCACGTTTATAATCCTAAATTACATGGTAGCCTCTCTTTAGAAGTCACAGGTGTCCGTACGGCGGCCATAACAGTTTTGTTCAAAACCTTTCCGATAAAAAGGTTCTGAAAAAGGTTCCTAAAGTTTTATAGAAGATGCTAAAACGGTCGATGGATATTGACAATATGAGTTATTATGTAGAAAGGCATACTTTAAGCATTTTTTCTCGTAGAAAGACAGCTGCTCACTTACGATTTAAAGTTTTGTATTCTATCTTCTTTTTTATAATCATAAACTACTGCTTGACCGCAATCCCGCAATCGTTGATAGTTAAGCGCGCTAGTTTATTAAGAGCCTATTCACTCTAGCCTTGAGGACACTTAAATTGTAGTCAGACGGAAACACCATCATCATCATTACAGCCGAAAGACGTCCACTGCTGGACATAGGCCTCCCCCAAGGTTCTCCACGACGATCGGTCCTGCGTCTCCCACATCCAGCGGTTTCCCGCGACCTTCACGAGGTCGTCGGTCCACCTTGTCGGGGGCCTACCCACGCTACGTCTTCCGGTGCGTGGTCGCCACTCGAGAACCCGCCGGCCCCATCGGGCATCGGTCCTACAGGCAATGTGTCCAGCCCACTGCCACTTTAGTGTTGCAATTCTTCGGGCTATGTCGGTTACTCTCGTTCTTCTACGGAAACACCGCCGCTGGTAAATTATTCCAATTCCACGAAGTACTAGGTATAAAGATGAGGCGAAATGTTCGTCCGGATCGTAGTGGTGTCAACAACATAAGGGTGGAAACTCACCGTACGACGGGTCGTCCGATGACGGAACGGAGTTAGGGGAATTAAGTCATGCAATTGACTTTAGCTTTTATAATATAGTACTAATATATGGTTTTAGTCTGTCTAGCCTTTTCTAAGATATATTGTGGTCGCTCCCAGTCTAACCGGCTACAGCGCAATTTCAGTATTTTACATGGAGCGACAAGTTTGTAGTCGTGGTGGCCTAGTGGTTGAAACAGCAGCCTCTCGAGTATGAGTGCGCGGGTTCAATCCAGGTCAGGCAAGTACAAATGTAACTTTTCTAAAGTTGTTTATATTTTCTAATCTTGGACACCAAGAAGGAAGGAAAAACATCTTGAGGAAACCTGGACTTTAAGTCTGAAATCGCCAACCCGCATTGAGCAAGCGTGGTGATTACGCTCTCATAAGGAGAAGGATTTCTCCTTATGAGAGGAGACCGGGCCCAGCAGTGGGACGATAAAAATGGTTGATAATGAATAACATGGAGTGACTGCCAATTCTATCTTCACAACTGAGTTACTAATATCGAGATTTGAACCTGCACCAACAACGTAACTTACGTACTTTCTGAAGAATGATCTTGAAAAGATTGCCGCAAGGATGTTTAGCACGAGCCTCTTATCAATATTCGTCCACAAATATTTTGTTCACACGCCCACAGTTATTTGGTGAACGAAGTGTATAAAGTCTATTCCATGTGTCGAATTCATGTTGTTTTATATTAAACAGGTTAACTTTATCTCCGTGGCTATTAAGTTGATTTCGGAGAGACTGAAGTGAGTGAATACTCTTGAAAAAGTTACGAGAATGTTTTAAGTTTTAGTTTAAACTGAACTTTATTTATTTAAGAATTGAACTTATTTTTCTATTGATTCCATTGATTTTATATTTATTTATAGATAAGTCACAAAACTAATTACATTTATTAACATAGAATAAAACATTTTTTTTTATTAAATTAAAAACTAGCGCTTGACTGCAATCCCGCCTGATGGTAAGCAGTGACGCAGTCGTTGATGGTAAAGCGCACTAGTTTATTAAGAGCCTATTCACTCTAGCCTTGAAGACACTCAAATTGTAGTCCGACGGAAACACCGCCGCTGGCAAACAGTTCCAGTCCCTCGATGTACGCGGTATAAAGGAGGAGGCGAAACGCTTCGTCCGGATCGTTGTGGTGTTAACAACATAAGGGTAGAAACCTGCCGTACGACGGGTCGTCCGATGGTGGAACGGAGATGGGGGAATTAAATCATGTAATTCCCTCGCACATTCCCCAAAATACATCCTATAGAAGACCGAAAGGCTGGCGGGCAATTATATTAATTAACTTAAAAACTACTACTAAAACTAACATGAAACAATGGACTCTCTCGCATACTTTCTTACACAGAAGACTAAAGATACACACTTAAGGTACCACTCATCCACAAACACGTCACATTCAGGGTTGGCCATCAGAAGGGCATTCGGCACCTTTATAGTACGACAGACCAGAGATTCAGCTCTGGCTACAGTTATTGCTGGGAATTGCGCAAACAGATTATGCCTGTTGCTTTGACGGCGGCCGACGTATATGTCAGGCACAAATAGTTTCATATTTCTTTACATTTTTTCCGATTACGTCAAAATATTACTATACAATATTTTTCAACAACAAACATCATCAAAGAGCTAAAAAAGCCTTAAACAGTGTTAATAATGTGAATAAGCAATTCTCTCTCAACGATTTACAGCGACGTAATGAAAGTAACATCAACAATACCATTTCCCTTTCCAATAAAAAAAAAATAAGAAAAAAAAATAATATATATATCCACTGAACGGTTTCTGAAACAGTACCCTGTGAATGAAAGAAAATTTTTCAGGCAAGCCTACTTTTCTATGCCTCAAATTCTTATAACGAGCCGTAATTCTCTCATTTCCACATTTTATTAAGATATTTTTTGTTAAGAAGGATTATTCGAGTCGCGCGGAAATGAAGAGAAAATCCATTTAATGTAAGTATTACAAGAAAAGAGGGATTGCAGTCGCTATAAGGAGTAATCTAGAAGAATCCGTACTTTGCTAATTATATTACTCGTTGACATAAGATGATTAAAAAGAGTTTATCTTCTATGATTATATAGCTGACTTAATATACTTTTATAGAATAGGTTAAACCACATTCTCAAAAAAAAAAAAAAAAACGTCTTGACCGTATTTCGACCTTGTGACTAATCTCAGCGGTAAGCAGCCATCGACGCTGGAGACAGTATAATGCACAAATGTATGCCGAAACACACTTCGCACTCAGTCTCATTGTCCAATGTTTCGGCGAAACGACACGACCGGAGAGAAATCAGGTGAAGAGCCAAAGGCTTAGATTGCTTTCTGAGGTTGGGGATTATTACACCACGAAGTGTCACAATCTAGGCTATTGTACTGAGAAATTCAAATGGAAAATCCAACTACTATTTGTCCGACGTTATTCTCAATCCACGCGAAATAAATGCGAGATTGACGGGATTAGCTTAGGAATTGACGTAAAGAATTGTGAAGCGGTCATAAAGTTCTGCAATTTGTGGCCAAGAGACCAACAATACTGTTAAAATTGCACAATGTATAATGTAAGATAAATAGGATATTAGTATACCAATATAAACACTAAACAATAATTCAAAACTGGAGCATATTCACGTAATTTTCTCATCACAAAAATAGACACAATTAAGTTTATGTCGAGGACAACACAAAGTTTTCATTTGCTTACTAATATTATAAAGGTAGGTTAAGTGTATGAGTTTGTAGGGGGTAATATCTGGATTTACTGTACTGACTTTGTAAAATATTTTAAAAATACAAAGCCACTTCATTTGTGAGTGTAGTAATATCATATTAACCAAATAATGTAAAGACTTTTTCTTAATAATCAGATTTCATCACAATTTAAAATGTTTACCGCCCAAGTAAGTGGGCACGGGTCAGCTATTTGTGGTTATGCAAAAGGCGACGCCCATTAGGAGTAGAATTTAGTCAAATACGGGCACAGTTTAGCTTGTACACAGGCTAAATTTTGCATTCAAATCATAGATTATTATCTAGTTAACAGCTGCCAAGGAGGACCCAGTGTCTGTATTGGTGTTATCTGTTACTTATGCCATTAATTTACGCTACGTGAGTGAGCATGGATTTGACAAGTTATAAGCGATAATTTTAAATATCCTTTGAAACCTACTTCATATTACTCTTTACTGCAGTTTATAGCCCACAACAAACAATGTGTGTTACATAATGTGGCAACGATGAATCAAATGTGTGGAAATCGATTGTCATGGTATAGACATTTAATACGAAGATTCCTCACACTAAACCCAAGGTTATCGGGACTAAAAGTTTTAAGTGAGTATGCGTGTGATGATTGGACAGTGTGACAGATTATTTGCCTACAAACAAAACTTTTTTTAATATAAAACTGGTTTACGAGCGGATAGTCTTCCTCAATCTCAGAACAACAGATTCCCAGAAGTTTCAAGTCACACAGTTACACTATTATCACTACATTTTATAAAACAAAGTCACTTTCTCTTTCCCTATGTCCCTTTGTATGATTAAATCTTTAAAACTTCGCAACGGATTTTGATTCAGTTTTTTTTTTAATAAATAGAGTGATTAAAGGTTTATATCTATAATAATATCAATCAAACGAAGAGTTTGTTTGTTTTTTTTTTTTTTTATTAAAAAATAAACCAGCGCTTGACCGCAATCCCGCCTGATGGTAAGCAGTGGCGCAATCGTTGATGGTAAAGCGCACTAGTTGGTTTGTTTGTTTGAACGCGCTAATCTCAGGAACAACTGTTCCGATTTGAAAAATTCCTTTTGCGTTGGATAGCCCATTAATCCATGAAGGCTATAGGCTATATAACATCACGCTGCGACCAATAGGAGCGAAGCATAACTAACTCCACGCGAACGAAGTCGCTGGCGGCCGCTAGTCTACAATAATATCAATCAAATTGTGGAGAAATACTATAATTTTTGAGGTTTCTAATGTGATGTCGTAAATAATTAAATTTTTGCCGCGTTTTCAGTGAAAAGTTGGCAGAACCCTACGAGAGATATCAAAATAATCTAATAAATATTGTTTACATTGAAATGCTATATGTCTCTCTCTTATGGATATCCCACAATAACATTGTTTCGTCATTTACTTTTTACAAATACCGGTTAATTTTCGAAACTATATTAACCAATACAGCATTAATCCCTATCCAATTTAATATCTTAAATACATTGTTGATTTAATATAGATCGATATCGCTTTTTACAGTATATGATTGAAATGAATATTTTCGAAGATATTACATATTTAAAAATTGCGGAGCGTCGCGTTTATGGCAGTACCGAACGGCCGAGGCGGGGCGGGAGCAGCGGGCAGCTGTCTTTTTATACAACGTTCACAGTTTTTCTGTCGTGTAGTAGCAGCATTGCACTCGTGCGAAGCCGGGGCGAGTCGCTAGTTATTATATAGTGAATATAATTCATATTACAGTTAAATTCATTAAGTGATCAATTTAAAATATTTAAATTGACTGATCTCCCATTAATTGAAAGTTTACTGTACTGTACAAGCTTTTCTCGCTCTGGATGCCATTCATTACCTGTTTAAGGTTTGTTAATATTGTTACGAATGCACCTTATGTCGAGGGCATAAGGTTCAATATCGCTTGACATGCAGTGTGTAACTTTTAAGATCTATAACTCAACATTCCAGAATCGTCTAGACGTAATAATAATAGCGCATAACTTCGAGTACATTCAGTAGGTACCTACGGTAATTCCCGGAAACAGGTTTCTAGAAATTTCGATGTCGTCACTTAGTTGACAAAATTGATAAAACCTGTACCATTCGATAGGCCACCTTAAGTCTAGGAATGCGTTTTTATATTACACCTATACGATGTCTAGATCTCGAGTTATAGATCTTAAAAGTTACACACTGCATGTCAAGCGATATTGAACCTTATGCCCTCGACATAAGGTGCATTCGTAACATTGCCCCCTTCTTAGTCGTGCTCGTCCCGAGCATGATTTGATCCGTAATAGCGAGCTAGGCGGTCTACGTGTACGATCTTCAGCTTCCCTCTAGGTCCTTTCTTTATGCGGTAGGTGACATCGTTTATCCTGGTTACTATCGTGTACGGACCCTCCCATTTGGCTTGGAACTTCGGACTCTTTCCTTTTCTCCTAATGGGATTATGTAACCATACCAAAGTTCCCTCTTCAAATCCGGGCACGTTAGCTTTGCGGTCGTATCGGATCTTCATTCTCTCGCTGGTTTTCAGACCATTCTCTCTCACTAGCTCATGTATTCCATCTAGTTTACGTCGTAGGTCGGCCACATAGTCGACGGCTAGGATAGGGGTATCGGGGGGTGTTCCGGTTGGTGCATCTATGGGTAATCTAATTTCTCGGCCGAAGTTGACTTTCGCCGGTGTACAATTTGTGCTATCATGTGTTGCAGAGCGGTATGACATTAAGAAGAGTGGAATGTATTGGTCCCAATCCCTCTGGTGTTCTTCAACTACTTTGGCCAAATGATTCTCTAGCGTCTGGTTGAATCTTTCGACCATTCCATCTGACTGAGGGTGATATGGTGTTGTACGAGTCTTATGTATCCCGAGTAGTTGGCAAACCTCTTGAAATAGTGAAGACTCGAAGTTTCTACCCTGGTCAGAGTGTAACTCCAAGGGAACGCCAAATCGACAGAACACCTCGTGAACTAGCTTTTTGGCAACGGTATGAGCTTCTTGGTTGGGTACTGCAAAAGCTTCTGGCCATTTGCTGAAATAGTCTTGCATGACGATGATATACCTATTCCCTTCTTCAGTAATAGGGAATGGCCCAGCTATATCGACAGCAACTCTTTCCCATGGTGCACCAACATTGTACACTTTCAGTCGACCTCTGGCTCTCGTTTGCGGTCCTTTTACTGAGGAGCAGGCTACACATTTCCTACACCAGTCCTCTACGTCTTCGCGGCAATGCACCCAATAAAATCTTTTTCTCACCTTCTCCAGAGTTTTCTTTACTCCTAGATGTCCTCCGGATACTCCGTCGTGCACCTGTCTTAGCACCGACGCGACCTTATCACAGGGGACAACTATCTGTAAGGCGACCTCCTGTCCACTAGGTGATTCCCATTTCCTCATCAGAACTCCATTATCAATTATCAGGCTGTCCCATTGAGCCCAGTAACTTTTTGCTGTTGGGCTAAGCGCTGATATTTCACTCCAAGCGGGCCTCTGGCCACGCTGCTTCCATTCAATTACTGCCCTCAGGTCACTGTCTTCCTTTTGTGCGTCTTCCAATGCTTGATTACGCCAGTCCTCGTCCAAAGCGTTCACCTGGATGATCCGCACGTTCTCTTTCTTTTCCTGAATACGTTCTTCACATTCCTTACTAATTGAAGTAACCTGGCGGCGGCGGTCCTTTTGTCTTGCCTTTTTCTCGAGGCACTTCTTCTTCCGTAGCTCGTCCTCGACTTCCTTGTCCCGCCTTGCATCTGGCTCACTCCATGATCTTCCGCACGACCGCTCTCGCTCTTGTTCTCGCTTGCCGGAATGTTCGCGTTCCCGGTCCTTGACGCGTTCCCGCTCTCGTTCAGCGGGTCGCTCGCGGCGCCCACTCCGATCGCTCCGCTCGCGCCAATCGATGTGCTCGCTCGGGTGCTCGGGCGCGACCTTGGCGTCGCGCTTCCGCCACAGCAACACCTCTGCGTCTTTACGTGCCCAAGAAGTTCTTCTTTCCTTAGCCTTCCTGGGACAATCAATTCGAATGTGCCCCTTTTCGCCACACTCATAGCAAGTTGGTCCTCGTCGGGCTTTTATTTGTGCGGTTACTTCACGAATATGGTCGTGTTGTTGGACATCTTGGCGTACTGCTTCCACCTCCAGAGCGTGCGTCAAGGCTGCCTTCAGAGTCTGATGGTGACCCAGACGTACTGCAGCTCTGACTTCTGTATCTCGAATCCCATCAGTAAAGAATCGCAGAGTAGTAGCGTCAATCAGTCCCGGTGTTGATGCATACGCCTTCCGAACCATACGTTCTATTTCCGTTGCCCACTGTTGCAGACCCTCATTGCTCTTCTGTGTGCGGTCGCGGAGTTGGGCCCTGTAGACATGTTCGAGGTGTTTCTCTCCATATCTAGACTCCAACGCTTCTAACAGACAGGCTAGGGTATTGCAATCGCCGGAAATGTTCTCGAGGATTTGTACCGCATCACCACGCAGAGCAAGCGTAAGAGCCGTTACAGCTTGATCATCGTCCCAATTATTGCCTTTTGCGACCTTTTCAAACTGTAGACGGAAGGCCACCCATGACGTTGTTCCGTCAAAGTGAGGTACTTGGAATGTCGGCAAAGCACTAGGTACAGGTATCACACCTTTAATACCTCCTTTCTGCACAGCTTTATGGAGAAACTGTATTTCTTTCTCACACTCCATGATGGTACTGTCTAGTTTTTCTAAACGCGCATCATGTTTGTCTATACGAGCATCGTGTTTGTCTATACGCGTATCTTGATGGTCCATACGCGCTTCTTGTTTGTCTATGCGCGTATCTTGCTGGTCCATACGTGCATCTTGTTGTGCTGTTTTTACTCTAAGTTCGTTTACCTCTTCTTTGGTGGTTTCCCATTTTTCGTTTAATTCTAATACCAGCTGCTGGGATTCCTTTATTTGTGCCTGAGTTTCTTCCTGAGATTTATCTATTTTTGCCTGAGTTTGTTTTATTTGTACCTGGGTTTCTGCCTGGGATTTATCTATTTTTGCCTGGATTGCTGTCTGGGATTCTGCTATGCTCAGCCTTATTTGCGCCGTCAAGTGAGCCAGTAATGCTGATAAATCGCATCCGCTGGTTCCGGGAATAGTGGTGGTACTAGGCGCACTCACATTCGTCGGTGTTACGACGGCCGCATCTTCTATGGGTGTAGGGACACTAAGCGATTCTTCCTCTTGACGCGCCAAATCCATCGCTGCTTGCCGTCGCGTGCGAACTCTTTCGTCTTCCCTTGGCGTGACCGGCATTCCGCTTCTGACACCAATTGTTACGGGCTAGGGGTACTAAAACGCCGGTTAAGGGTTTCGAAGTTTATTGGCAACGAAGGTACAGTCGATTGTAGGCAATGACAAGTAGAATGTTGCTGACGTTGCACCGAAGTCTTCACTTACGTCCACGAAGTCCGTATTGTAAACACACAATAACACTACAGATGTTACTTCACGTAGTACTCACAGTTCTCGTTACAGTTGTCGCAGTAGGTATTCTCAAAGATCGCTTCTTAGCTGTCGCTGTTTTCGTCTCGGTAGTCGAATGCAGACTGACTCGGTGCCGGCGTCACGGCGCTATATATAGGCCAGCTGATCGAACATTCCAGAATCGTCTAGACGTAATAATAATAGCGCATAACTTCGAGTACATTCAGTAGGTACCTACGGTAATTCCCGGAAACAGGTTTCTAGAAATTTCGATGTCGTCACTTAGTTGACAAAATTGATAAAACCTGTACCATTCGATAGGCCACCTTAAGTCTAGGAATGCGTTTTTATATTACACCTATACGATGTTTAGATCTCGAGTTATAGATCTTAAAAGTTACACACTGCATGTCAAGCGATATTGAACCTTATGCCCTCGACATAAGGTGCATTCGTAACAATATATTTTTTTTTTTTTAATAATTTATGTATGAGAGACGAACACCAGCCTCCGGCCTACTGGCTGAGTGGACCACCATGCACGAGTTTAAGGATTTATGTGAACAGATACAAATGTGAGATGTTCATTTTATATATTATGTTCTTTCTAAGTTTATCTTAGACTTTACTGCTGAGGACCAGAATTTTTATTTAATGTAAGTCCAAAATCGCTTTTAGATTATTACGAAAATTCTAGCATGCTTATAACTCCCTTGTCGCTGACAAGAGGTAACTTATTCATGGCGAGCTAACTTGATTAATTCTGTACTAAACTGCATATTGACATGCAATATTGGCCTTGAATATTCATGTGGGTCCTTTGTTGCTAAATGTATTGTAATCTTGAGTATTATAAGCCTTATGTTATGAAAATGTGGCAATTAACTCACTACACTTATCAAATTAGTAGATTTGCTACGGAAACTGCATCTCAACCTCATCATTTTTTAAGTCTATTCTCAACTGTGATAAGCGATAGCCATGAGCCCCTCTTCTGGATTCATTTGATTCATACTATATTATGTAGTAAATCACTGCCTCAAAATTAAAAATACCAGTGTAAACATTCACGTTCACTACAAGTAAACATTAAAAACAATGACGAGTAGCAAAACTTAGTCAACAATTTGCTTCGGCGGCGTAGCAAATATGAATGTGACATCCTCTTATGAACTACGCCGTAGCACCGTAGCAGAATATTCAATCTCACAATATATTTTCGCTACCCTAGCCTACCAGTTCAAAATGAGTTTGCGTCGAACATCTGATTGTCGGGCACTCATTCGGGTCAGTTCGGTCTGAGCTAATTAGCAGCGAACAAACATCATTAGCGCTGTACTATACTGCAGAATGCACGCTCAACTCTATCCTCTAGTGTAGTGGACGAGTGTTTGGGAATACCAAATGTAAGGCTTTATTTAGTGTTAAATTAGGATAGCAGAGAGATGTGGAATTAAAACGAAGGTAATGTTTGGAAACGTTTATTGCTTGGTTAGGACAAATTAAACAGTGTGCAATTGTTAGTCTGGTTAGGTGTGTGACCGATACCAACTTTGCTCAGTGGCTGTTTTTAGGAGAATTGGAACCATCATAGAATCACTTCGTGGTCCGTTTGTCTGTTTGGGAGTAGGTATAGATCCTTCTTCTCAGGGACGCGAGAAGTAATCATGTTGAAATAGAGTTGACGATAGATCAACAAATACCTAGGATACCAAAAAAATAAAAAAAAATAAAAAAATATGTAATATTTTAAGAAAGCGGCCAAGTATGATTCATTGTCCCACACGAAGGGTTCACAGACTGTTCACAAGTTCACAAATACGCCGAAAATCATGTTAATCCCCTGTATTTTTAACTTAATATACAGCATAATTTTTGAAGTGAAACTTCTTTACGCACGCTTGACTTGGGAAGTAAGCTGGCGAACGCGTGACGTAAGCGTTACGAAAAGTGATCGGGTAAGGCGAACGGAAGTTAAGTGGGGGATATAAGCACAGAGGCGCCCGTGGCGCGAGGTTGGTACTACAAGGTCTACAACTAGTTTTTTTTTTTTTTTTCAATAAAAATAGAAGATCTATGCAAAAATATTAATTTACCAATGAAACCATGAAATAAATTTAAATATTTATAGAAAATTAATATATGTATATGTGTATACATGTATATATTGTACACACACATATATATATATACATATATATATATGTATATATATATATATATATATATATATATATATATATATATATATATATATATATATATATATATATATATATATATGTACAGATGAAGCGAAGGAAGTTTCACTTCAGTCGTGTGGTCGGTCATAAGCACACTCGTTTTTTTTTTTGTTTATGCGAAACCTGAAACACGTGTCCAGTATTTTTAATTAAGTAAAGAATCTATGTACAAAATTTCAAAAAGATATCATGTTAAACCGCAAAGTTATGAGCTTGTTATCCTACTTGGCTGTCCCAATAAAAATATGGTTCACGCTCGTCTCGGGTGGGCGACCGGTGCGTTGACCTCTAGCGTCAGCTGTGCGCAGTACTATTATCTATAGTAAGCTGTGTGGGGCGCTCGGTAAAATTATTGGAATCGATTCAGTTGCTTATTATGAACAGGTTTCGCATAAACAAAAAATTACGTTGTACAATTTATTTTTATAGCGGCAATAGAAATACACACTGTGATTATTTTAACAGTCTATGTATATACATATATACAAACAGCCTGCTGCTGGCGATCGACTGGATGCTGGCAAGACGAACGGATGGACGGCTAAACGGATAGATTGATTGACGGACGGACAGTAGCAATAGCGTTCCAACACATTTTGGGTACGAATCCTTTCTTTTTTTTTTTGGATGGGATATCAACAAATGACCGCTCCCGCTTCGGAACGGAGTGAAAGGACGTGTTAGACTTTTATTGACTAAAAGCCATTCGTCTTCATTCACTTACCTGTGCGCTAGGGGTCATGGCATGGGCGTAGGTACCCAGCTTCTAACTTCTGGACTTGGGGGCAAGTCAGGCCTATGGCCCGTTGCAAGTCAAATTTCTAGAGGGAGTAATTTTTGTCAAAGTCGCACGCGTTTTTTTTTAACAATAGGATATTTGATTAAAAAAATAGTCATTCAGATTATAGAAAAATGTTGGATACGTATATTTTGTTTTATCAAATCAATAAAGATTGACAAATATAAAAGGCATCAAAGATCAGGAGTGGTGGCTGGTGACGTCACTGCTCGCTAAAAACGTCAGCGTCCAGTGACGTCACACGAGTTTTCAACGCATTGTGTCGTCTTCATTTTTTGTTTATATGAAAAAAGAAAAAATACGAGTCAGATTTCCAAAAAATAGTATTTTTTGGAAATCTGACTGATGGACTAATTAGTTTTTTTAGTCAAATACCCTATTACACAGTATTGTTTGTCAGTGTGTACTGCGTGGTTTATTTAAAAGTTAGAGATAAGTCCTCGTTTATACTTTGTTTTGTAATTAGGGGAGTTCATACATGTTCTTCGAGATTTATAGGGGGGCAGCTGCAACCCTGCAACAACAACCCTGAAAGTGTACGCCCATGCATCCATAGATCACGGTATCTCTTTTGAAGAACGCCCGGTCCTGGCAGTGAGTACGAAACCCTTAAAACTTTATTCTTAAATAATTATAAACTTGACCGTAATCCTGCCTGATGGTAAGCAGTAATGCAATCGTTGTTGCCTATTCACTAAAAGAACTTAGTGAATAGGAAGGGAGACGGCAGTTGAGCGAGGTGATGCAGTGTTAAACCTAACAAAACGACCAACGATGCTGCGCCAAAGGGAGATTGATCTGGAGACCCTCCACGACCAAACTCCCAACACCACAACATTTGGCGCATCCTACCCGGCACACATCGTAACACAACTGTTCAGAACCGTTCTCCGTACGGCTTCACCAGACATCATGCCGGAACACGACGAATCGTTTGGCGGCAAGATTTTGTCTGGTGGGTGGTAACTTCTGCCTGTAGCCGAAGTTCTGGCCTACCACCGAGAAAACTTGTTAAAGTATCCCCCTAACATACAAACATACGCAATTACCAGAGCATCGTTAACATGTACGTACTGATGTAATAAATAATACGACTTCAGCAGGGTAATTGCGTAACAAACAGTGATGCAATGTTAAACTCAACAACACGGCCAACGATGCTGCGCCACAGGGAGATTGATCTGGAGACCCTCAACGGCCAAACTCCCGACACAACAATATTTGGCGCATCATAACCGGCACACATCGCAACACAACTGCTCAGACGCGTCCTCCATACGGCTTCACCAGACATCACGACAGTACACGACGAATAGCTTGGCGGCAAGACTTTATCTGGTGGGTGGTAACTTCTGCCGGCAGCCGATGTTATGCAGCTTGTTTACAGTCCTAAAGTGTTCATTACAGAATTGAGCTGACTGTCGTTTAGTATTTTGGGATTCGGTAATTTTAATGTTGTTTGTGTCAAAAGTTTTGTTAAAAATTGCATAAATTACAATTCTGAAATCACCACAGCACATCAAGCTACTTCAATTTGACAGATTTATTTATTTCATTTTCAACTTTCTCTATAAAGCATTAAGGCTCAACGTTGATTGGGATTTTTTTGGGTAGTTCGTCTAGCTGTCGTCTGTACAATATTGTTTTGAAATCGGTAAGGACATATTTTGTTGAGAATAATGTAACATTGTTTATGGACGGTTTTTTCTTTTCATTTTACCTCCCTGTTCCGCTAGGCCTGTCGATATTTCCATTATAGAGTATTTCAATAAACATTATAGAACAAATTTCAATAAAATTAATCCTGCCATTTCGGAGATTATCCAGAATAAACAGATAGACTGGTAAAAAACTTGAAAGTAAAAATGTTTCACATGTATGTACTAAAATAACCACCATTTTACAATAAAAAAACTTTTTGACAAAAAAAACAACCGACTTCCAAAAACACTACTACAACGGCTTAACGTGCTTTCCGAGGCACGACCAGACCAGTCCAAATATTTATATTCATGCATACAAATATTTGCACTGTGCGGGGATCGAACCCGCGCCTCCTTGCCCAACGGCCGCGTTCGCTACCGCTACGCCACGGAGGCTGTCTGCGTGACGAGTAGGTAGTGGTTGTCCTATGTCCTATGTTGTCTATACTGCCTATAAGACGAGAGGCAGTCGAGGGAATTCCTCAAAAATTTCATCATCAGACCTTCTACTGCAGACCTTCATGATAACACACAGGGATGCAAACTTCTCATCAATATAAATGAATTGAGTCCAAACACAAGGTAGCTACTGTGACAGCCTCCGTGGCGTAGCGGTAGCGAACGCGGCCGTTGCGCAAGGAGGCGCGGAGTGCAAATATTTGTATGCATGAATATGAATATTTGCACTGGTCTGGTCGTGCCTCGGAAAGCACGTTAAGCCATTGGTCCCGGTTGCTATACGAACATCTAGTGGCAGTCGTTACGGGTTGTTGGAGCCCTCAAAAATCTAACAATTGGTCTAACTGCAATGCTTAGATATCGCCTTCGGGTTGTGGAGGTCAGACGGCAGTCGCTTCACGGAAAATATCGAAGTTAAGCCAAAATCAGCAGTTAGACTGGTAAAGCGGACCCCAGACTCCAAAGCTGAAAAGCTACGGATGCGACTGGGATTAACGCTGAGATGATGATGATGATGACAAGGTAGCTACTGTAAATCGTTGAGGAGTTCCCTCGCCTATCTCCCGGCTCAATCATCAGATCTACCCAGGCCCTTATTAAATTGCAGTGCTTTAAAATACCTAATGAAAAAACTTAAAAATGCACTAGCCGTCCCTAGAATTTTTGAAAGTTCCCCTTGATTTATCTGGTCTTCCACCATCAAACCCTGATGTCCTTATCATGGGATCACCTTGGGAATGTCTTCTTTTCAAAAAAAAAAGAATTATCAAAATCAGTTCATAAACAACGAAAATATCCGTGAACAAATTAAAAAACAAATATATATACGGTCGAAATGAGTAACCTCCTCCTTTATGAAGTCAATTAAAAAAGATACCTCGATTTTATTCATTTACAATAAAATACAGATTTGCCTAACACAATGATGTTAAGATGGACTCATGTTTAGTACCTACAAACCTGAGACGCACTGAGTTCTTTTGTAAATATTTGTTTCAGTGTGCCCTAGTGCCTTAGTATAGTGTCTTTAAATAAATTCGTTTTTGGATATTCACTATTCACTATCTCAGCTTTAATCCTAGTCGCATCCGAAGCTTTTTTTTTTAGTTTTTGGATATTGACACCTTATATTTAGCTTATATTCGTGTATTGTAAGTGTATGTGTTACGCTATTTCGTTGTGCTACACAATATGTAAAGAAAACCCTGTCCGATCCGTGAAGGTAGATATCCGTGTTAGGTATCGATAACTGATTGTACTAATGCCCACAAAACCTGGCCAAACTTAAAAATAAATACTCCCTAAAAAAATAAATATTATTTCCCAAAAGGAGGCAATGGTCATGTCAAAACTTACGTGGGCGACGGGGCACGCGGTCATACGAAATGCCGCCAGTATTTGACGTTTTGACGTTAACTTAAGAAATTATTATGACTTTAATTATTCCTATTATAATGTAATCATTTATTTAATTATTTTTTATAATTTTATTTTTTGTATTTGTATGTCTATAATAGACTGATCATAGCGCACTTTATCCTCAAATATGAATAACCACTGTACCTATATATCACAAATAAAATATTTCTGATTTCTGATTCATACAAGGTACCTACCAATAATACCGTCGGAAATGGTGCTGTCACTTCTTAAAAATTTATCTAAATGTTGAAGAAGTTGGAATTAATTTGCGGAAAAAAATGATTATTTCAAAATTCATTAGTATGGTTATTGTGATGATTATGTAAAGTTTCAAATTTTATTTGGTCATGTGACCATAACTTTTTTTTGTCGCTGTGGAAAATGACAATGACAATCCCGGAGGGGTATGTGGACTCCCCGGAAGATAGCCTCCCGTTATACCCACAGCGGCACAACGACTTCGCCTTAGTGGCGGGGTCGTGGGAATCCGGCAGAGCCTGAGCGACCAATCCCCCGCCGGCGAAGAAGACGCAGCAGCCAAGGGTTATTTATCGAGGTGTCCTTCCTCTTAGCCCCACTCGTTTGCACGAATGCAAACGGGGCCCCCAGCTCCTCTCAGTGAGAAGACCGGGTGGTCCGACGGTGACTCGGGGTTCGGGTCACGTCAGCCACCTGGAGTGGTGGCTAACCTGTCGCACGTGTGACTGCCGAAGCGGTCCCTACTTCTGGTTTTGGTCCGCGCCGGTAAACCGGTAACCCCCATATCTGGGGGCCGTTCCCCTATCCGCCACCTGGGGACGCGTCCGATGGCAGGCCAGAAACTGCACACGGAGATGTGACCAAAACCTTTTTTTTTTTTTTTTGACGCTGTGGGAATGCGTTTACGCACCATACCCCGAAGGGCGTGAGTGGGACTCGCCCAGCCGAAGCCGGGAATACCCACTAAACCCGAACAGCGGCACACCGACATCGCCTTAGTGGCGAGGTCATGGGAAATAGCAAGCCTGCCTACCAATCCCCCGCCGGCGATTCCCGCCAGAAGGCGGGCCCACAGTGGGCCCTCCATAGGGAGGGGCCCGGCTGGGTACGTCTTCTTGTGCGAGAAGATGCAGCAGCCAAGGGTTTTTAGCGAGGTGTCCTTCCTCTTAGCCCCACTCGTTTGCCCGGAAGCAAACGGGGCCCCCAGCTCCTCTCAATGAGGAGACAGGGTTGCCCGACGGTGACCCGGAGTTCGGGTCACGTCAGCCACCTGGAGTGGTGGCCGACCCGCCGCACGTGTGACCGCCGAAGCGGTCCCCACTTCTGGTTTTGGTCCGCGCCGGTAAACCGGTAACCCCCATATCTGGGGGCCGTTCCCCTATCCGCCACCTGGGGACGCGTCCGATGGCAGGCCAGAAACTGCACAGGGAGAGATGTGACGAAAACCTAACCTAACCTTTATTATCCTTTGTCGTCCTCCGTAGCGTAGCGGTCAACACGCCTGCCTGCGACGTGGAGGCCCCGGGTTCGATCCCCGGCCAGGTCATGATGGAAAACGATCTTTTCCTGATTGGCCTGGGTCTTTGATGTTTATCTGTATATGTATCTATTACAAAATATAGTATCGTTTAGTTAGTATCCCATAACACAAGTCTCGAACTTACTTTGGGGCTAGCTCAATCTGTGTGATTTTTCCGTCTATATTTATTTATTTTATTATTATAGTTATCGATTGGACGGGGTTTTCTTTACATATTGTATAAATGATTTATATTTCTTGTGTATCTAGCTTTTACAATTCACAACTTTCATCAAACAATTACATAGATACATTCGAAAACTATACAGAGCATTAGATAACACACGTCCAAATTAGAACAAAAAAAAAAAAACAAATTTAAAACATTAAGAACACAGCCAAGGAACTCGTACCGAAGGAACTGTTTGAAATTCAACCGGCACTATTATACCCCGGGCTCTAACCACGTCTGCCAAGAATTCCCTCGCCAAAACGACTATTGCACTGAACAGGCGAAATCAAGGAAACGTACAAATCCTACTATAAAGTAAAAAGGAGGTTTCTCTGTTGAAACATTTTTTCCCTTTTCCCGGTAAAAAGGCTTAAGTTAAGAAACTGTTTTACATAAAAGCCGAGAATATGCAATGCATTTTTATTTGGAAGGAAGAAACCGAACTTACGGATCGTATAATACAATGAAACCAACATTGCAATGAGTAGAACGAGATTAAAACTTATATACCGCCTCTTTGTTTACATTTAGTTTAGACGTAAATTTCATTTTTAACTCTAATAGTCTAAGATCCGGCTGCTTAATTAGTTCATTCATAATGTAAATTAATAAGTATGATAATATAAATATTAAAATGATAATAATTTATTTTTTAAGTATTTTTACAACTAAGAGAAGTCAATTTTCATCGGATGCCAATTAAAAATTACCCGAAAAGATTATTAATTTCATTATTATTTATTTATGTAGAAACATTTCGTTTTCATTCTACGGAAATAAAATCTATATCGCTTTACAAAAGTATATTTAAGGAACATGAAAAGTTGTAATTTCTGAGTTTCTGCTGATTTTTCATTCGTAATAGAATGCAGTCCGCATTCCCATCCTAGACCCTGCAATGAAAGCGTCAGGTCAGGTCAAAGTTGAATATCTCCTCTGATTTTTGTGTTGATCGGCGGTGAACGCTGCCGAAAATTTAAAATAAACGGAACGCGGCTATAGAGGACCGCGTTCTTCCGCCGATCACTGAACGACTTGGCGAACGCACATCCTTTTGCAGTACAAGCTAGCGAGTCGTGGCCACGATCTTTTAACGGTCACAAAATGTTATTAGTTTTAAGTATTTAAAGTAACCGGGGGGATTTAGGCCTCGAAATTCAAAATTAATAAAGTTAGGAAGTTTTCCAGTAAATTGTGTCGAAGTGCGCCTCATCGTGATCCGGTCTGGTTGTCTACGAACTCTTAATCTGAAGGTAAGCAGTTTGCCGCGTTTTAGCACCTTAATCAAAGGCGTATACTCCGAAAGCATAATTCTATTATATATTTGCTCATAGGTTCTAGTATATTACTATCCTAAATACAGTCCACTTGAATATTATTGCCGCCACAGTCAGTATGACGTTATATTATGTAAGTTGACCTAAATAAAATTCGCGCCTTTAAAAAAAATTATTATCATTATACGTCCATATTAATATGTTTAATGACTATTTCACAAAACTGTGACATTGGAAACTAATTTTATTTGTTACAGATACCTATCATATTTTAATGAACCTGACTTGCGTGCTTCTTAAAGAGACAATAGAAATATATAGGTACAATATCATGTCTTAAATTTAAGTTTAAAATTCGGGCCCTTAATTTCATAAACTAATTTAAGCACACAAAAATTTTTGAGAATTAGTCGGTTGGATGAACAATCTAAACTAAGCCCATTTTCGTTTCACCTTCGATATAATGAAGGACTCTTCCGAAACATTACCCATAATATAACTAAGAGCATCCGAGTAGAAAATTCATCCATAGCAATAATGATTTCAACCACTAATAGAATTATCGAACACATGGTACCTTTTCCAATTAAAAACTCGTTTCATCCTCCATTTCATTTTAACTTGTCAAATTAACAGTTTTAATGGAGCGTAATTATTTTAATACTTTTCCAATTCCGGTTTTATTAATTCCCAAATTGTTAACTTCGAGGTCTGTGAGTATCATTTGAGAGGTATTTAAAATAGTAAGTTTATTTTAACAGCAATTATGTTTATCGATCCACTTTTAATGACTCTAGGTCTTAAATTGGTTAAAAGATTCAAGATTTCTGGAAACATTAAGTTCACAGAAATCTCTAAACTTGGTGCAAAGTTCTTGTCTTTTATTTATTTTATTTTTTTCTCAAGTTGAGTACAAAGAGCATAGCGAGATGATTAAATGGCTTATTTAAACACAAAAAAAAACTTAGAACGAGATCGCAAGTAATGAAACAATTAAATTAAAATTAAATTAATTTATAACCCATTTTAAATCAAATAAAAACCTATACTACTACTACTTATAAAAACTGAACATTCATTGTCTAATAGATAAGCAAAGTCAAGTTAAGAAACAATTTTTAATTACGTTTTTTTTTCTTGTTTTACAGAGTAAAGAAAACCATGCGCCTAATTAAATACATTCTTAAAATATTCCAGTGCCTGACCTGTTGAAAAGAAATAAAATAGCTACCGATCCAATTATACTCAGCAAGATTTTCTAGAAGAAAAACAATTGAATTTATTACGTAGGCAATTTATTTATAACGTAAGGCAAACAAAAGAAATATTCAAGGATCGTAGCAGATGGCGATACGCTGAGCGATTCTGTGAAAATCTCATCATGAAAAGTTAGGTGAAGTGTGCTTAGAGTGACCTGTCAATATTGGTAATCCTTTGCATTAGTGCAAATAACAGCTCACAGCTACACTCTCTTCACCAAATTTTCACAGTGGTTTTTTATTACTATAAACTAGTTTTTGACTGCAATCCCGCCTGATGGTAAGCAGTGATACAATCGTTTATGGTAAAGCGCGCTAGTTTATTAAACCCATTCACTTAAAAAACTTAGTGAATAGGAAGGAAGACGGCAGTTGAGCGAGGTGGTGCAATGTTAAACCCAACAACACGACCAACGATGCTGCGCCAGAGGGAGATTGATGTGGAGACCCTCCACGACCAAACTCCCGACACAACAAAACAACACTTGGCGCATCGTACCCGGCACACATCGCAACACAACTGCTCAGACTCGTCGTCCGTGCGGCTTCACCAGACATCATGCCGGAACACGACGAATCGCTTGGCGGCAAGACTTTGTCTGGTGGGTGGTAACTTCTGCCGGCAGCCGATGTGGCCTACCACGGAGAAAAAAATGCTGCGTTGCATGTCGCGGATTTGGTTACTGCATATAGAACAAATATTTGTAAGTTGTTCCGGGTCAGGTTGTTTTTGTATGTGAGAAGAAACGTAATGTAAACAGTTACTTGATCGGCGTCACCTGTTATAAAACAAGTTATTTTTGTAGCTATTTATTTTAATTCAGCTATTGTGATTGTTAAATATAACCACCAACTATACAGTTACACGCGAAACGAAACTAGATGTGGTTGTTATTTCACGTAACTACATAATAACTAGCTACAAAAATAACTTGTTTTATAACAGGTGACGCTGATCAAGTAACTGGTTTCAGTACGTTTCTTGAAAAAGGCGTTACGACCCACACCTAGTTTAAATGTCTATAAACGCACCCACTATACAGGAGTGAGGCAACGTTTTTTTTAACAAAAACTTACGCCACACAATAAATACATTTCCAACAACAACAAAAAGGGATCGTCAAATGTAAATACATTGCAACCTTTTGTTTCCAAATTAGTTGGCAGCCCTCAAAACCACCAAGTTGAGCCTACTGAGACCGATAGCTATGCAAATTTATGGTTTTTCGATATTTCACGGCTAAACTCTTGGCAATCGCGCACATTTACTGAGTATTACTAACTATAAAGCCTCGTTTACGAAGAAAAATTGTTTCAGACTCAGCTAATGTTCCAAATGGAAGAAAGAATGAAATGTTTGAAAGTTAGAAGAAGAGGCAACTTGTCTGACGGATCGGGATATATTTTTGTTGGTAATAGGGTATTTGACTAAAAAAAGCTAATTAGTCCGTCAGTCAGATTTCCAAAAAATACTAGACACGTATTTTTTCTTTTTTCCTATAAAAAAAATGAATACGACACATTGGAAACTCGTGTGACGTCACTGCACTCTACACTTTACGACCAGTGACATCACCAGCCACCACTCCTAATCTTTGATGCCTTTTATATTTGTAAATTTTTATTGAATTGATAAAACAAAATATTTGTATCCAATATTTTTCTATAATCTGAATGACGGACTAAATAGAAACATTTTTTTTACCCAGGAAACATCCCTGATATGTAGTTAGATTTTGTACTATACACCGGATATTAAGGTTTTAATATTCATATAAGAAAACGCTCCTTTTTTCCCGACTATAGAAGAAAAGAAGAAAGAAAACTGAAAGCCGAAGAGGAAGCCAAACCGAGGAACTGAAGAAAAGAAGAATAAATAGAGTAAAACATTACCCTCCACTTATGTTGTATGGCTTTTCGGTTTTTTTTAAGCTGATCTCATTTGAATCGTCACGATTGTACGAGTGATATTAAGTATGTAGAAGTCAGCGACAGCGTAGCGATGGGGTCGTCCGCATCTTGGTGTGGTGGTAAGGGGTCCATTTCGTGTAGTTTTGAATTAAAGCACAAAGTGTAAATATACCCTCCAATCTTGACAGTTAAAGGAATGCCTTGGCCTGGCCTCAGTACAAAGTGACCGTTCGTCAATCCCCACTTTCCAAAACGACTCTGTCCCTGTGCCACCATCACAAAATAACATCACAGCATTTGCCCCATTACCACAGAAGTCAAAAGAGCAACTCCTATCGAAATAACACTGCCGTCCACGACAAGTATATTAACGCCAAAATGAATAACCTTGTAATCTTTCTCGACTAGGTACATAAGTACGTCGAAAAACTTATCTCGAAAGATGTAACGAACTCAGATTCTCTGTTACTGAGAAAACGTTTGCGTTGAAAATCATCACTGAGAAAATCAGAAGATTGAGTTCTACAAGTACATAAAAAGTACAGAGGTCACAACGGCCACAGGAGTAGTAGCTAGACTTAGTTTTATTTTATTTACATTTGCGTCACTGCTTACCATCAGGCGGGATTGCGGTCAAGCGCTAGTTTATAATTTATTTAAAAAAAATAGTTTTTACTTTGCTAACTGCAAAGTAAAAACTATTTTTCACGACTTACGGTACCTTTTTTGCATTTGGGTTTTTTGTTTTCTTATTAAGTTTTTTTTGTTACTCTTTATAAGTATCCCTAACTTACAATAACAGTAATATGGCCGATTCGACCCAAAATACAAATTAAAATAGAGTACAACATACAAAAAACTTGCTTTACGTTTATCAAAACCAAACATGGAATATTTTCCTTAAATTGGATTATGTAAGCTTGCAACCGAAAAACATTTCTATCATTCCTCCGCCTAACCATTTCAACTTCAACTTCTCAACATTTCAGTCCCCTGGTGCCTCTTTCTAATTTCCTCTTATATACACAATTACACACACACACACATAATCCTTCCTTATTCTAGCAATTCGTGTAATACCACGCGAAATCCCTCTTAGCATTCTCGGCTCAGCTTCACGCAATTGCCTTTCATTCATCCCTTTTATACAAAGACATGTGACATCTACCAGCCCGCACTGGGGCCGCTTGCTGGATTACGGTTCGTTCCCACTCACAGAGGCCTCTGGCAATGAGAACATTAGAGACTGACAATGCATTACTTTTCAGACAAAAATTTTGATGTATACAGTATACAATAATTTCTCTGAACTTTACAGCTTAATGAACAGATGTGTTTGACCATCAACGATCGACTGCTGTGCTGCGTGTCGCGAATTCGATTCTCGCAACCAACAAATATTTGAATGACCTACAGGTAGCTGTTCTGGGTCTGGCTGTTTAAATAAAATAAAACAAGCCCTTATTCCTGTTTAAAGTTTACAAATAAATCTTATGACTAATATCGTTACTATTTATATTTGTTGCGGGGATGCAGGTTGTCTAGGTCTTCTTCAATGATTCCCTTTAATTGCGCTTTTTAAAAATTCGTTTATTATTATTCGTTTATTACAGGTATATTTAAATTTAATTAAAATGGCTAACTAGCGTGCGTCCGGGCTGTCGTCGGTGAGAGAGTGTCGTTGAGGGCGCGGTGCGGCCGCGCGGGGCGATCGCCCCCCTCCCGCGTCCCTCTGGTACCGCGCTCTGGTGTAGTGGCACTTCGCATATTAACCAGATGGCGCGAACATGCCGCCGGCCTTGGAAGCTCCAAGCTTCCAAAGAAGTCGAAATTATGTTGATGACGTCTTGGGTGCCGACGTCAGGGTTGGTGTTGTAGTCTCATCTTTTCCAGTTGTGGGCAGTGGCAGCGGGCATATTTTGGAGAATGCTCGCTGCACGGAGCCAGTCGCTGTTTGTATGTCAGCGACTCGTGAAACTCCGTCCTTACCAGGGAAAACTCGGCTTATCCTCCCCAGACGCCATTTAAGGGGTGGCTGGTTATCTTCCTTGATTAAGACGAGACTGTCAAGTTGTATGTCGTTCGCTTCAGTTTTCCATTTCGTTCTGCGCTGTAGCTCCGCCACATATTCCATTGACCAGCGCTTCCAAAAGTGTTGCCGTAGTTGCTCGACCCGGTCGTAGCGTGGTAAGCGGTCGCTCCGCACCGCGGTGAAGTCTGCGCAGGCCGGAGCAGTCAACGGTCGACCAATGAGAAAATGGGCTGGAGTTAAGGGTAGGTAGTCTGAAGGATCTGTGGACATAGCGGATATAGGTCGGGAATTCAAGACGGCTTCGATTTGTGCCAATGTCGTACTGAACTCCTCAAACGTTAATTTTGCATTACCTACTATGCGTCTGAGATGATACTTACACGATTTCACCCCAGCCTCCCAAAGACCCCCAAAATGAGGCGCGTATGGAGGAATAAAAGTAAATTTTATACCATCATTGGCAGTAAAATCTATTATTTTATCGAGATCATTTTGTAACAATAGTGGAAACTCTTTTTCCGCACCAATTAAATTTTTCCCGTTATCGGAAAATATTTCTGCGGGTTTTCCGCGTCTAGAAATAAATCGTTTTAAGGCTAATATGTAATCGTTTGCGGATAAGCCACTTACTAATTCTAAATGAATAGCTTTCGTTGCAAAACAAACAAACAAACAAATATACGCTTTCATCAACCTCGAACCCCGACCCCTGCGGTTCAATATGTAAACTGGCCCCGCGTAATCTACGCCAGTGCGCATGAAAGGAAAGCCTGCCTCTAAGCGTTCTTTAGGTATATTACCCATTATCGGCGTCAAGGTCTTACCTCTCATGCCTGTGCACGTCACGCACTCATGCACGGTTTTCCTGGCGAGATTCCTACCTGACAGCGGCCACCAACCCTCGCGTATAGTGCACAACAGGAGCTGAGGTCCAGCGTGGAGTAAAACTCGATGTTGATATCGGAACAAAAGCCGAGTGAAGTTGTGTTTAGAACATAACAACGCGGGATGTCGTTTATTATAACTAAAAATGGGTGAATCGCATAGCCTACCACCCACACGAATTACTTTATTGTCATCCAGAAAAACATTTAATCCTATTATTTTATTCGCATCTTTGCATTTCGTTAAGGGAATTTTATTTAACAAACATGTATAAATCGTAGGAAATGACTGCGCTTGCGCACAGCGTGTAATAAGCGCCTCCGACTCGAGTAACTCGGCGGCTGTTATCAAACCGGTTCGCTGCACGTGTTTATGACGAGTGTTATGAATGAACCTGAGTACGTACGCCCCGGCCCGTTTTAGCTTGCTAAAAGATGAAAACCTATCAAAATCAAACGGTATTTCCTCAGCTGTACAGATTGCACTAATAGTTTTATTTTTTAATTCAGGTAAATCATTATCATTACACACAGACATGATTTGATCGTTGTTTGACCAGCTAGGATTTTGCAGAAAGACTGGACCGTGCCACCACAGGTTACTATCATTTAGTGCATTGAAAACTACTCTTAAACGTGTGGTTGTACTACCCTCACGGAATACCCCATGATGTGGCAGGAAATAATGTGGCTCACTGTACTTATATATCTTAGACATGTGGCCTAACTCGCGATATTCTCGTATAAAATCCGCATACATACGTTTATATTGAGGCATACGCTCTAATTTCTTTTCTAAAGAAACAAATCGCTTATAAGCTGTGGTGTATGAATCACCTAACGAATCAGCTGATTCTTTTAATGGTATGCGTACCGAAAACCTACCGTCTAATTCACGTTTTGTCGTTTTAAGAAATATTTCTTCACATTTACGTTCTTCCTTATTAAAAATATTCTCACGAGAATTACAATCTTCTATTTCCCAAAACATTCGCAGCTGTGAATCGATAGTTTGTGTGAAGTTGCATTGAACATTAATTTTGTTTTGCAATTTATTTGCATAAATAGGTCCCGAAAGCAACCACCCTAATTTCAAATTTTGTAGGAATGGACCGCATTTTAATCGTATTTTATTATCGCTTAAAAGTTCCCAAAACAAATCCGCACCTATCAATAAATCGATTTCTGAGGGTAGATGATAAGTGGGATCAGCTAGTTCAATGTTCTTAGGAATTTGTATAGAATCAACATCAATACTCACAGACGGCAAGAATGACGTTATACGCGGTAAAACGAAACATTGAATTTTCGCATAGTAATCGCTTACTTTCGATCGAATAACTAAATCGCATAATCTATTTGAGTGTGAGACCGATTGTCCTACACCTGAAATCTGCACAGTGGACTGTATAAAATTCGTATAATTAATTCGCTTACAAAACGCATCCGTAACAAAACAATGTTGACTTCCGTTATCTAGGAGCGCCCGGGCTGTGTGTAGTTTATTGTTTACGTCCAACACCTCTACCCGTGCAGTACATAATATAACCGACTGTAGGGTCGGCTGTGGTAGCCGTGCATTGCAATCATTATAATTTGAACCTAATGACGAATGCAATACAGCTGATTTTACTGGAGGCGTGTTAGAACTAACTGATGAAAAATTAGACTTATCGTAGGCATCTTTATGTAGCAAACTGTTATGTTTACGATTGCATTGCTTGCAAGGACCGAAACGGCATTCGTTCATCGAGTGGCCTGCACGCAAACAGTTTTGACATAAACCTTTATCTGACGCTAATTTCAATCTATCATCAACGGATAAATTAAGAAACATGCTACACATATACAACGCATGATTCCCGTGACACAAAACACAAACACGATTACGTTTAATCGACTTCGCATTATTGGCGGCGGCATAACTATGTGTATGTACCTGCGCCTGAGACTTGACAGAAGAAGGTGGTTTGTGCGCCTTATTAGAATGAGTATTATTCGAATTATTGTTATTATTAAAGTGTATCGTTTCTAATAAATCAGCTCTGTTTCTAAGGAAGGTCAACAAGTCATCTAGCTTCAGTTTTCGCTTAGTACCCTCACTTTGGGTATTAGAAATAAGTGTTCCCTTATAATCTTCCCACTCGCGTTCCGTACAACTATCTAACTTACTCACTACCAAGTATATAATAAGTGTGTCCCATGATTCCGTTGGTTCCCCTAAGGATGACAAGGCGCGCAAATTGCGTAAAATAGTGTCAATTACTTTCCTAATTAGTACTGGAGACTCCTTATGCATATTCGACAACGAAAACAATGATTTCACGTGATTTTGAACCAACAACCGATCATTTTGGAATCGTTTAACTAATAAATCCCACGCGTGGACGTAATTAGCAGGAGTAAATTCTAATGCGCTTATCACCTGAAGTGCACCACCGCTGAGCGATGACCGCAGATAATGGAACTTTTGTATTCCGTCTAAGTCTGTACGTTTATGAATCATCGTTATATAGGAATTTTTATACTCAAGCCAGTCGTCATATGAACCATCAAATGTGGGTAATTTGATATCGGGTAATTTAATTTGTGACGGTTTACTTATTTGAGATAAATTGTCGCTATTACTATTTATGATAGTTTCGTTGTAATTATTGTCATACAAAATCGATTTAGCAATGGAAATAGAACCGTAATACTGTTCCTCAAAATTTTCTCGATATTCCATTTGAGCCAACAAATCTTTTTCTTCTGAAAAATCCTCAATTTTAGTCTGAACTTCATTGAATTCTTTGTATATTGATTCGAGTTGTGAAGTTCTTAAATTTAATTCTATCAACTGTGATTTAGACAAAGTTACATTTTGAAATTTTGTAATGAATTTATCAAAATAAGACAATCTAGCTTTAAAAACTCCTCTTTGCTTTTTAAAGTCTGTACCGGTTCTAGGACCTTCTTTTGAAGGCGACCGACTACGACTACCCTCCTTTACCGATTTAGGTAAAGGAAGTCTGGAACTAACATCCTCATCACTCATTTTGGGGAAATATGGGAAGCAAAAGGTACTTACAATCGCTTAGGATCACCTCTGGAGACGCACAGCAGGCAGGCAGTGGAAACCGTTGCCACTGGAATTTGAAGACGGACACCAACGTTAGCACAAATCAAATCGTTTAGGATGGGTGAGGAAGGATTGAATAGCCTGACCGTTTAACTGCTCTTCCGTCTTCACGATGATGTTCCACAGGACGTGATGCAGTCGCTCGAACTTCTAATGATGCTCCGGCGTCGAAGGACCACTATGTTGCGGGGATGCAGGTTGTCTAGGTCTTCTTCAATGATTCCCTTTAATTGCGCTTTTTAAAAATTCGTTTATTATTATTCGTTTATTACAGGTATATTTAAATTTAATTAAAATGGCTAACTAGCGTGCGTCCGGGCTGTCGTCGGTGAGAGAGTGTCGTTGAGGGCGCGGTGCGGCCGCGCGGGGCGATCGCCCCCCTCCCGCGTCCCTCTGGTACCGCGCTCTGGTGTAGTGGCACTTCGCATATTAACCAGATGGCGCGAACAATATTGTAATTTAGGTTTTTGACGATCGGTTTTATTTGAAACAGCTTGTCCTTCGACAAAGGCCTCCTCTAAAGATTTCTATCTCGCTCTGTCTCTGACTATCCCAATCCACTCTGGACCAGATATCATCTTCCCAGCGTTTGGTTTGTCGTCCTTTACTTCTTTTACCATCCCTAGGGTACCATTCTGATATTCATCATTCATCATTATCAACCTTTTTATCGTCCCAATGCTGAGCACAGGTCTCCTCTCATACAGAGAAGGATTGAGCGTAATCACCACGCTTTCTCAATGCGTGTTGGCGATTTCAGACTTACATGTCCAGGTTTCCTCAAGATGTTTTCCTTCACCTAGAGTCATTGGTGTCCAAGATATACTTAGAAAGTACATATAAGTTTAGAAAAGTTACATTGGTACTTGCCTGACCTGGAATCGAACCCGCGCACTCATACTTGAGAGACTGGTGTTTTAACCACTAGTCCACCACGACATATTGATCACCATTCTGATATTATTTTGGTCTATTTCCCATTTTCCTCTCTTAACATATGCACTGCTCTGTCCTGCATCTTAGTGCTTTACAGACTTTTTTCACTTCCTTAAATTTTGTTTCTTTTTTTCCAATCTTATTTTCCTTCTCACTCCTATAACACTTCTTTCTATTCCATTTTGGCATATACATATTTTATTCATCAACTGTTTTTTCAATATCCATGTTTGGCAACCATATGTTAAGCAAGGCAGAATGCATATATTGAACACTTTTCGTTTTTCTTTGATTGGCATGTGTGCGGGACGAATAGTTTTTAATAGTACATAGGAACTAATTAGGAATAGTGTTACGAACAGTGTATACAGTATTGTAGATGTTATATTAATTGCTTAGAATAGCACATTTGTGCATAAGAATTTAGAAAGTGTAAGATGGACAATCATCCATTGTGATAGGAATGGTTGTACACATCTGGCAAGGTAACAATTATGATAGGAATGTCTGTGAACATTTGGTAAAATATCAGTGACAAAAGTTAACCGTCATAAAGTGTTCCCTTGTTATAAAATGCAGCAGACATAAAATTGTAATAGAAATGGCTGTCCCACATCTGGCTGAACGTAACAACACCAAAAAGGTGGGCGCCATAAAATCCCTTGTCCTTGGTTCCGTGGGATAGGCGCAATAAAATGACCCCTTTTAATGGACGTTATAAAGTGCAGACCCTCAGGTTTAGGATGCAGCCCAGAAACGTGCGTAAGACAATGGCTGGTGAAATCCGACGATCTCGTCCCCTTCCACGGTTTGCGCCCTTGTCACAGTATAAATAGGCCCCACGTTTGAGCATCAAGTCAGGTTGGTTCGCCCCGACAATACCATCGCCTTCGATGACGATGAAAAGGCTGAATGCCTTGCCTCCTGCCTCGAAGCCCAGTGCTCCCCCAGCCTCCTACCAGTAGACCAAGCCCACCTCCTAGAGGTCGACGCTGAAGTAGAACGTAGGACCTCCCTCCCGCCCGTTGACGACCCGGATGATCCCTTGCCTCCCATCACTCCAGACGAAGTGCAGGACATCATCAAAGGCCTTCAACCCAAAAAAGCGCCCGGATCAGACGGCATCACCAACAGAGTGGTCCGTCTCTTCCCAGCCCACCTAGTCCTCCTCTTGACCACCATCTTCAATGGTGCAATGGGGAACAACATTTTCCCACAAACGTGGAAAGAAGCCACAGTGATTGGCATTCCCAAGCCCGGCAAGCCCAAAGCCGAACCAACCAGTTACCGTCCCATCAGCTTGCTGAAAGTTCTCGGCAAAATCTATGAGAGGCTTATTTATAAGCGTCTCAGAGCTTACGCCGAGAACAAGGGCCTCATTCCCAATGAGCAGTTCGGGTTCCGATCCCAACACTCTTGTCCACAACAAGTCCTACGCATCACTGAACATATACACGCAGGGTTCATGCGTGGTATGTACACAGGCGTAGTCTACTTCGATATAGCGAAAGCGTTTGACAAAGTCTGGCACAACGGCTTAATCTATAAGCTGTACAAACTCGGAGTGCCCGACCGTCTCGTTCTCATCTTACGGGACTTCCTGTCAAACCGCACCTTCCGCTACAAAATCGAAGGAGCACACTCCTCCCCCCGCCCCATCCGTGCAGGTGTTCCCCAGGGCTCCGTGCTAGCCCCCCTTATTTTCACGCTGTACACAAGCGATATCCCGAAAGATGGTAAGGCCCAAGTCGCTCTGTTCGCAGACGACACCGCCATCTACTGCTCGGGACTCAGCCCTGACCGAATTCGACACCATCTCCAAACCGCAGTCAACAAACTGGCTGACTGGTTCAAGAAATGGAGGATCGAAGTTAACCCCCAAAAAAGTCAAGCGGTACTCCACACAAAGCCGCGACTAAACGTCCCCACCCCACGACCCATCACCATGTCTGGCGAGCTGATCCCCTGGGGGAAGCAAGCCAAATATCTCGGTGTGATCCTCGACCGCAACCTCAACTTCTCAGAGCACATTAAGGCGGTCCGCTCACGTGCCGCCTACGCTCTGGGTCGACTCCACCCCGTCCTCAACCCGCGTAGCAAACTGTCGCTCAAGTGCAAAATGCGCTTGTACACAGCGTGCATACGCCCGATTATGACATACGCTTGTCCTGTCTTCGCACACGCCAAGCCGCGTCATATCCATAGGATGCAAGTAGTCCAAAGCCGTTTCTTGCGTAAAGCCACAAACGCCCCTTGGTTCGTCCGTAATGAGATCCTCCACCTAGATCTCAAAATCCCCACCATTCAGCAGTTCATGAAGCGTCTTTCCAAACGCTTCTTTGACACTGCCTCCAAGCACCGCAATCCCCTGATAGTAGCGGCTGCTAATTACACCCCCTCCACCATCTCCAAGCTTCGCCGCCCAAGGCATGCTCTCACCGACCCAGATGACCCCATTACCCTCCTCCAAGAGGCCAATAGGGCCACCAGCACTCTTACAAAAAACAGACCGACCTACCGACCTCGCCGCCGAGGTCCATCGCGACGCGTTCAACGTAGTAATCGCCCCCCCCGTCCCTTGTCCGATGAAGGCCAGCCCGCGCCGCAGCTGAGCCAGTAAATATAAACTCCCGACTATGACCTCTGAGTTTGTTTCGGCCGTTTCTTCTCAGAGCTAGTACTAGGAAACGCCGTGGTCATCAAACCGAAATAAAAATAAAATAATTCGATCCAGCCGTCCCTTGCTGTTCACTCCAGCGACGCCCTAAGCCGAGGTTCGTACCCCACAGGGGGTGCCCTTAGTGCGCAGTCGCTTAGTTTTTAATAGCCCTGGCTGGAGGCTTTAAATTCATTTAAGGCATCCACAGGAAAGTCCGGTTAAGTAGTCACGGCCTCTCAAGGTCAACTACGAGATGCCATATCAAAAAAAAAAAAAGCATCAAGTCACATTCATCTTCATCTTCGAGGAGTCAACAGTAACAAGACAGAAAACACATTCATCTCCATCTTCAAGGAGTCAATAGCTACAGCGAAACACATTCATCTTCATCTTCGAGGAGTCAACAGTAACAAGACAGAAAACACATTCATCTCCATCTTCAAGGAGTCAATAGCTACAGTGAAACACATTCATCTTCATCTTCGAGGAGTCAATAGCTACAGTGAAACACATTCATTTTGTCTTCGAGGAGTCAACAGCTACAGTCAAGATCAACAGCAAGATCCCTACAGGATCAACAATCAAGAAGTAATAGTTAAGAATCAATAGTAGTATAAGTTAAACAGTGACTCCGCTAATATTTTGGAAGAATATAAATCAAGTAAGTCTACACACTGAAGTCTCGCTTATTTCCACCAACCCAACAACAGAGTGTGCATCAGAACGTGCAGAGTGCAATCGCATACGTCCACTAAATGGTCCTGTATGTCTGTCACGCACAGCATGTCTTTGTTTTTCATTACTTCGCTAAGAGACCAAAATCTCTTTCAAGTATTGCCTGAAAAAACGTACCCACTATAAAGAAGTAGGTAATTTCAGTAAAAAGAAGATGTACAATCTAAAACATACTTCTTGTGTAAATACAACCCATTCTATTACCGTGATTTACTACGAAGATCAGTCAAAACAATCTAACACACTGGCTTATTTATTAGTTCATAACTGTGTTAAAAAGTAGAAAAACGAAGCAATATTTCTACAAGAATACGATCTATCAAGATAGATGAGTTGTACAATTAGGGGATAAAACCTAGAATGAAAGGAGGCATATTTTCTTAGTGCTTAAGATGGCACGTTTTCAGCACCAGCCGCACAATCTCCTTTACCTTTCCCAACTTGGTTGGGGTCGGGTTCTTAGTTTTTTATTTTAGTTGTTTTGCAAATGAGTACAGAACTACTCAATTGCTAACTGTCGACGCTTGTTAATAGCTCATCGTCAATGATTTCACTATTTTTTTTTGTATTTTATAGCTGTAGACAACCCAATCACTATAAAAGAAAACAAATAATACATGATCAGTATGTCCCAATTGTGGGACATCGGTGTTCTCTCTCTTAGTGAAAGGACGAAGAAGGAAGGGGTACGGGGGGAGGGCGCAATCTAACATGCGTGTCTAGTGTGGTTTGGTTATCGAAATCGATAACCGAAGTTTTGCCTCTAAAATATGTCGGTTTCCTCACAATTAGAGTTGTAACGGAGGCCTTGTTGGCGGAAGCTTTCTAAGAAAATATTACATTCTAGTAATGAAAATTAAGGAGAAACAAATTGATTCAAAAATGACTAGTTGATTCTTGACCATTTCGCGCTCAAATGCGACCGGACGGTTGTCGAGCGTCGCAGCTTGCGAGTTATTTATTTTATAAATACGTAAATAAACCTCCGTTATAACTCCGCAAAAATTGTGCGGAGTCGGAGGCGGAAGCGAAGATACGATTTCTTGCGGAACTTCTGCAGTAACGGAAGCGGAGGCGAAGTTACAACCCTACTCACAATGTTTTCCTTTACCATTTTGAGAGTAGTGGTGATGAATTATTTTTTTTAATTATTTTAAACTAGCGCTTGACCGCAATCCCGCCTGATGGTAAGCAGTGATGCGATCGTTGATGGTAAATCGCGCTAGTTTATTAAGAGCCTGTTCACTCAAAAAAACTGAGCGAATAGGAAGGAAGACGACAGTTGAACGAGGTGATGCAATGTTAAACCCAACAACACGACCAACGATGCTGCGCCAAAGGGAGATTGATCTGAAGACCCTCCACGACCAAACTCCCAACACAACAACATTTAGAATATCGTACCCGGCACACATCGCAACACAACTGCTCAGACTCGTCCTCCGTGCGGCTTCACCAGACATTATGCCGGAACACGACAAATCGCTTGGCGGCAAGACTTTGTCTGGTGGGTGGTAACTTCTGCCGGCGGCCGATGTTATGGCCTACCAAAATAAATTGCCTGATAGTGTTCCAATCTACGAAATACAATTTGTAGGTCGCGGCAGATACCTCTAGGCATTTTAGTAAGAGCGAACTTTTTAGAACTCCACAACCGTTACTTGGTTAGGTTACACAATACCCTTTGATAGAAAAGTTATGGTTTGGTTGCAATCCAATTCTGTTTTGGTTGAATTATTTTAGCGCGATAACCATAACTGGATCGCAATTGGAACGTAACCGTTGTCAAATGAAAAAGTTGAAACAAAGCTAACTATTTCTATGCCATGTCAAACTTACGTCTAAACGATTCGATTTACTTATAATTGATTTAGTTTTAATTATTCTATCTGATGAAATGTATCACTCATACTTACATTGATTTTACTTCAACAGAAGTTAAAACTTTAGCGCGATACGAAATGTGATCGAAACTAAACCATAACTTTAACTGGATTAGATAAGAACAAGAGTTGAACTTCCACTGTTTTGTTTTAGCGCGATTACCCCCCTGATTACGTAATTCATCTTTTGTAAAATAAACTAGTAGAATAACAGAAACTATCGGTGTATATTGATACTTACTAAACTTTTCTATATCCAATTATAACTGTATCAATTAAAATGGACTCAGTCGCTTGCATCAACTAATTTATTCTCGAAAAGAAAAACTTCCCTGAGTCCTGATCACAAAAAAATATAACAAAACCTACAATAGGTATTAGCCAGCGCTTTTGTTCGAATGAAAATTTCATTGGAATACGAATGAAAGTGTTAATTGAAAATACTTTTCCATTTCCTTATTAAAACTGTACGAGTCCACGCACAACGTTGGAAGATCGAGACATTTTTTGCTGGTACAAAGAATTTTTAATCTGTGACTCACCCTTAAAATAAATTAAATTAATTGAAGAAACCTGAATGACCCTTGAGGAAACCTAGACACCTAGAAGTAAGCGTGGTTATTACGCTCAATCCTGTATGAGAGACATGTGCCCAGCAGTGGGACGATAAAAAGGTTGATGATGATGAGGAAAGTACGTTAAGCCGTTGGTCCCGGTTGCAATAGGAACATCTGGCAGTTATTACGGGTTATTGGAGCCCTCAAAAGTCCCACAATTGGTCAAACTGCAATGCTTCGATATCACCTTCGGATTGTGGAGGTCAGATGGCAGTCGCTTCATGAAAAATATCGAAGTTTAGCCAAAATCAGCAGTTAGACTGGTAAAGCGGACCCCAGACACCAAAGCTGAAAAAGCTTCGGATGCGACTGGGATTAACACTGGGATGATGATGATGATGATAATGATTTATTAATTCCCTTGCAAGTACTTATCTAGGCGTACCTAACTTATCCCCTAACACATTCCTTTAACACAAACATTATATACAACCTAAAGTAAATTACACTCTACACATAACTTATAATAAGTAATTTTACATATTTCGTTTAGTTAAGTACGTAAGTTTAAATTGGAAATATTAACCAAACGATCACTAAACTACCCACTATTGCACTTATAATGTGTCATTAACACCGAAATAACTAGATCCCACGACACAGAGTATCCGTGTGTATAGCGCTACTTTATTACATTATAACTTTTATTTTTATTATTTTCCAATTTATTTTAGGGTATTTTAGGGTCCCGTACCTAACAGGTAAAACAGAACCCTATTCATGAGATTATTATTAGATTAGATTTTCAGAGATTATGTATTTCTGTTGCCGCTATAACAAAAAATACTTAAAATTTAATTTAAAAAAATATTATATTTAAGGGGTTTCTGCAAAACGGAGATTAGTAATGTACTCGCCGTTGATGTTGATGCCAAGTCCTTTCCAGTCCAGGAGCTTGAAGACATCTTCCAACGCAACAGTGAACAATTTAGGAGATATGACATCTCCTTGTCTCACTCCACGCTGGAGTTGGATCGGTTTCGAGTCCTGATCCTGGAGACGGACTGACATGGTGGCGTTTTTGTACGAACACTTTATCACCTCAATGTATCGATGGTCAATTTGGCACCGCTGGAGAGAATGTAGCACCGCCCAAGTCTCGATCGAATCGAAGGCCTTCTCATAGTCCACAAACGCCAAGCATAGTGGTTTGTTATACTCCTCGGACTTCTGTATAACTTGCCGCAGCGTATGTATGTGGTCTATGGTGCTAAAGCCTTTTCGGAAGCCTGCTTGTTCGGGAGACTGGAAGTCGTCGAACCTGCGAGCGAGACGATTCGTGATAACCCTAGAAAACAGCTTATAGACATGGCTCAGGAGGGATATCGGTCTGTAGTTTTTCAGGAGGGTATTGTCACCTTTTTTGAAAAACAACACCACCACGTTCCAGTGCTACGTCTTAGGCGTTTCGCCTTTAATAATGACGGAATCAAATAGCTTCTGAAGCGCTTTAAGAACCGGTTTACCACCCGCTTTCAGAAGCTCAGCCGTAATTCCATCATCACCAGCTGCCTTATCGTTCTTGAGCTGTTTCAGGGCCATACTAATCTCGTACAGGCTGACGTCTTGCAGATGATATCGTTTTGCAGATGATATCGTGGTCATGGCTGAGACCCTGGAAGACTTGGGCAAAATGCTCAATGACCTCAGCAGAGCTTCCCAACAAGTGGGTCTAAAGATGAACATGGATAAGACGAAGATCATTTCGAACTCTCATGTCGTACCCACTCCAATTCTAGTTGGTTGCTCTGCACTCGAAGTTGTTGACGAGTACATATACCTGGGACAAACAGTCCAACTAGGTAGGTCCAACTTCGAGAAAGAGGTGTCTCATCGAATCCAGCTCGGCTGGGCAGCGTTCGGGAAGCTACGCTACATCTTCTCGTCGTCCAAGATACCACACAAAGGGCAATGGAAAGAGCTATGCTCGGTTTTTTCTGCGTGATCGAATCAGAAATGAGGAGATCCGCAGAAGAACCAAAGTCACCGACATAGCTCTGCGAGTCGCTAAACTGAAGTGGCAGTGGGCAGGGCACATTGCTCGTAGAACCGATGGCAGATGGGGCAGTAAGGTTCTGGAGTGGCGGCCACGTACTGGAAGACGCAGCGTAGGGAGGCCCCCAACAAGGTGGACCGATGACCTGGTGAAGGTCGCGGGAAGCCGATGGATGCGGGCAGCACAAGACCGGTCAGCGTGGAAAGCCTTGGGGGAGGCCTTTGTCCAGCAGTGGACATCCATAGGCTGAAGAAGAAGAAGGGGTTTAACATACAACAAACGTGATTGAAACGTGTTTCGACAAACAAACGAGGCACGAAGGTACTTGGTAGGTATTTTAAGATCGCTATCCACAAACCAACGGCTTCAGGTTTAGGCATTGCTTAGCGTTACTTGATCGATCGACCCATGCAGCTGTTATTATTCTTTTTTTTATATAATAATATGAAACTAGAGCTTGACCGCGATCCTGCCTGATGACAAGCAGTGATGCAATCGGCAAAGCACGATAGTTTATTAAGAGCCTATTCACTCAAAAAAAAAACTGAGTGGATAGGAAGGAATATCGCAGTTGAGTGAGGTGATGCAATGTCAAACCCAACAACACGACCAACGATGCTGCGACAGAGGGCGATTGATCTGGAGACACTCCACCACCGAACTCCCGACCCAACAACATTTGTCTCAACGTATCCGGCACACATCGCAACACAACAGCTCAGACCCGTACGGGGCTTGTCACCACAAGTCCCTTACGGGTGTGTTAATTCATTCAATCAAATAATTAATATTAACCAACAACTACAATAACAAATCAACTAATATAGAACAAAAAAAAGAACAACTATCTCTTCTTCTTTTAACTAGTTGTTACAATATAGCCCAGAATAATAACCCAACGTATGCACGAACGTAAAAATATCGCCACGGGATTTTATCGCCCATTAGAATTTGGACTCTGGGTGTTCAGTCAAGCATTGAGAATCCAACAAACCACAACTGAACGCGTTAAATAACCACACTGTTAGATTTTCGACTTTCGGCACTAAGCTGTGCGTTTAATATCCATTGCCCGAAGAAAAACTGCCACGATAGTTTTACGTCGTGGGAACGTTACTCCACATTCATCATACAACAATATCTTCTAGCATAATGTTAATAAAAAAACTCATTATCCTTTCCACGTGGCTCTTGCAGGGCACGCTTATGAGGCCATTAATACTTTTATTAAGCTCAAAACATTTTACTGTTATTAAGACTTAAAATACGCTGTGTGGTTATATGACCAGTTTTATTTATACTCATGTCAGTTTCGCTCTGATTGTCATGTTATGATCTTACTCGTAAATCTGAAGGACAGTTCTCATTATTAAAAGTCTAGTCGCTATCAGCTCATCTTAGGACAATCAATTTCGAAAACTTTTGAAAAATAGTAGAGGTATTTTTGACAAATTGAGACAAATTTAATCATTTTTTTTATCTGTACTAACATATAAAGCAGAAGAGTTTGTTTATTTGTTTGTTTGAGCGCGCTATTCTCAGGAACTACTGGTACGATTTGAAAAATTCATTTTGCGTTGGATAGCTCATTAATCCAGGCAGGATTTTTGCCATATAACATCACGCTGCGACCAATAGGAGCGGAGCATATAAATTCCGCTTTTCTTTATTTATTCTATTTATCACACATATGAAAATAGATAAAAAAAAAACAGAAAAGAAAAAGGTACAGAGATTATGAAAATTCTTGCAACATACCTACCTGCAATAAGACAATATATAGGCACAGAAGTGTGACAGCATGTGAAAATGTAAAGAACTCAAAAAATAATACATAAAATCAAAACAAATCTCAAAAAAAAAAACTTAACCCTTATACGTTCCTTTTGACATTCAGTACCCTAAAAAAGACCCAAAAACTTGAACCTTGTCATCCAAAATATCACCTGACACCCTCGCAACGCAATATAGTTTTCCAATTCATAACAATGTCTGATATAAATGTCTGTATTTCACCTATCCCGAGAAAAAGTAATAATTTACATAAATTCATCTTATTCTATGATTTATGACATTCATGATTACACATTTGTCATGCTTACCACCTTGCTACAGATACCCAAATAAAATACAAAATCAGACATCAAAAGTCAACCTGTATTCATATGATTTATGAAACAAGTTGAAAACCAACGTCTATTTATTACGCTGAGGCGACAAGGGACTGACAAATTACAATATAAGGGTTTTATAGTTTCCTACTCAAAGGAATTGTCACTATACATCATAATAATATTATCCTCATCATCTGCTGAACGTTTTCCCAATTATGTATGTTGGGGTCGGCTTTCAGTTTAATAGGTTGCAGCAAATACAAATTTTCTTTATGAAACGACAGTGATCTGGGGGGAAATCGCGCTAAATAAAACAACAGAAGTTTCTTTTTTTTTTTTTTTTGGCTTGGATGCGAAGACCTTTGAGCCATTTCTTCGTTGTAATCTTGTTTTCTTTCGTAACCTTTTTTTTTTCTTGACGCTGTGGAAATGCCTTTACACACCATACCCCGAAGGGCGTGTATGGGACTCGCCCAGCCGAAGCCGAGAAAACCCCCGCAGGCGATTCCCGCCAAAAGGCGGCCCCACAGTGGGCCCTCCATAGGGAGGGGCCCGGCCGGGTACGTCTTCTTGTGCGAGAAGACGCAGCAGCCAAGGGTTTTTTAGCGAGGTTTCCTTCCTCTTAGGCCCACTCGTTTGCCCGGAGGCAAACGGGGCCCCCAGCTCCTCTCAGTGAGGAGACCGGGTTATTTTTTTTTTTATAATAAAGACACCCGTCATCACAGGGCGTTGTCGTCTTTCCTTCTTGCGTGGGAAGAAATCTTATTTGCTCTTTTTATTTAATGCCAATTCGCTTTTTTCCGCTTTGCTCTTTTGCGGCATTGGTCCATCTTTTAGGTTGTTCTTTTCCTATATATATATATATGTAACTTATCTTAATTATTAAATTCTGTCATTATATATCTCTAATTAGTCTAATTATACATTTTCACTTTCTATCAAGTTGCAACCTACCTATTTGCAATTCTTGCCGACGACAATTGCTGGGTTGTACCGCCCCTCGTTTTGTTCCTGTCAATACACATTTTTGCAACTTTGAGGCAAAACCGCTCCAGACACGGCCTGGAGTGTTTGTCCGCCATAAGGTCGGCAATAGTTGTTTCTGTCAATAATCTACCAGTACTTACTTCCAGGTCGTATCTGTCGCGGTTGTGCCTCGGCCACTCGAACAGGAGGTGATGGATGGTCTCAGTTGCGTGTGTGTCACACACACAGGCCGGACTGTCTTTAAGCTCGAATCTATGTAGGTACGCGGCGAAGCCGCCGTGACCCGTCAAGATCTGCGCCCAAATAGACGTCCTATCGAGGCACCTCAGGACCTTGCCCGCTCGCAACACATCGGGGAAGAACATCCGCGTAACCCCAGCCGTGGCCCCGCCGGTGTACCTCCCGTTTCAGACAGCTACTGTGCCCTCTCTCAACCGTCGCTTGACGTATGAGACTGGACACCTGTCATACGCGGGGGCGACCCTGGACTGAGCCGCCGCCTGCCTAGCCAATTCGTCGGCACGCTCATTGCCGGGGATCCCGACATGAGCTTTCACCCAAAAGAACCGTAGGATTTTACCATTCCCCTCTTGCTCCCTGATATTCTTACGAATATGGGTAGCAAGGGGATGGTGCTTTCCGGGTTTCGGATCAAGTCGAGCGAGGATCGAGAGTCGCTGAGCACCGCCGCGCAGGCGAAGCCTCGCAGGACAACCAGGTCCGTAGCCCTGGCTATCGCAAGCAGCTCCGCCTGAAAGACGGTACACATCGGCTCCAACCTCATTCGCTTGGTCCGAATCTCGGACCCATCCCGCCAGTATGAATATGCCGCCCCGACCCCTTCATCCGATTTACTACCGTCTGTGTAAATCAGATGAGCGGGGAGCTGTAGCTGAGCCACAGTTTCGGGGAGCATATTCTCCAGACACTGATATTCAACATCTGGCTCACTGGCGGGGTGAGGAGCCTCCGTAAAGGTCCTACGCTCCTCAAATTCGCGGGATTCCAGCTCTTCTATCGGACGTCCCCGTTTGCACTCAAACAGCCGGGCGACCTCCAACACTCGAAGATCAAGCGGGAGGAGACCCGACAGCGTGAGTGCTGCATTGAGCGACACCGTACGATGTGACTTGGCGATTTTCTGTGCAAAGCCCCTCTGGACGGTAGCAAAGGTTCTTTGCACAGAGATCTCGGCGGCTTTCGCCCAGGAGCTCGCGCCGTACAGGATGGTGGGTTCGACCACCGCGGTGTATATCGTCCTGATGATCTCCGGACACAAGCCCCAATCCACCCGAGCCATCGCCGACAGCTTCCTATACAGGTTAGTTGCCTTGCAACCTTAACGGTCCGACGGATTAACCTTGAAGGTCAACTTACTGTCGACGATGACTCCGAGGATCTTGAGCTCGGTCACCATCGAGATGTCAACGCCACCCATCTGCACGACCGGAGTGTCATATTTAAGCTTCCCGCGTGACGACCATCGCCAGAGTCTTCTCGGCGGAGAAGCGAAGCTTATTTATGACACCCCACTCGTGCACACAGGCTAAAGCAGCATTGGCATCCCGCTGGATCCCGAGCGCCGTGTGCCCAGAGAACACCAACACGATATCATCCGCGAACGCCTGCACGTACGCGCCCAGCGCATCCAGGTTGTCCAGCAGAGGGTCCAGCAGCATGTTCCAGAAGAGAGGCCCACCGATGGAGCCCTGGACACAGCCCTTGGACTGAAGCTTCCGCATCGTCCTCCCCGCGTAGCGCACGACCACGCTCCGGTCCCTGAAGTAATCCTCGACAAGACGTCTCAGATTAACGGGAATACCTTTCTCTATCATTCTGCACTTTATAGCAGGCCACCATGCATTATCAAACGCCCCCTCGATGTCAAGAGAGACTATCAGGGCGATCTCCTTCTTGTGGATGATACCTCTGACGTGTTGCACCAGGTCGTACAGTGGTACGACCTGGTGCAACACGTCAGAGGACGCACTCGTCCTCCGTGCTCCGCTGCGGTACGAAGCCGTATTGCCGCGCATTGGACTTGGGCAAGAAGTGCCAACGAATACGTCGGCAGAGAATCTTCTCAAAAATCTTCCCCAAGAAGGAAAGTAGTCCAATGGGGCGATACGACTTTGCGCGGGCATAGTCTGGACGCGCCGGCTTCCTGAGCTCCACGACAGATGCCTCCTTCCACGGCGCCGGGAAGTACGCCAGGTCAAGACACCGGTTCAGGATGGCCAGGAATAGGTCGAGTTCCCGGTTAATCGCCCTGCTGCATATATCGCTGGTGAATCCATCCGGACCCGGTGCCTTCTTAGGGTTGAAGCTGCGCAGAGTCCGGACCAACCCCGACGGTGACCCGGAGTTCGGGTCACGTCAGCCACCTGGAGTGTTGGCCGACCCGCCGCACGTGTGACCGCCGAAGCGGTCCCCACTTCTGGTTTTGGTCCGCGCCGGTAAACCGGTAACCTCCATATCTGGGGGCCGTTCCCCTATCCGCCACCTGGGAGCGCGTCCGATGGCAGGCCAGAAACTGCGCACGGATTCTTTCGTAACCTCTATTTTTGTTTTTTTTTTGTTGTCGCTGTGGAAAATGTCAATTACGCATCCGCGCCCGTCGGTGGACGGGAGGGGTATGTGGGACTCCCCGGGAGAGAGCCTCCCGGTATACCCACTAAACACCACAGCGGCACTCCGGCGTCGCCTTGGTGGCGGGGGACTGGGAAAAAGCGGAGCCTTGGCTACCAGCCCCCCACCGGCGTTATGCCCGCCTAATACAGCGGGCCCTCATTCGCCCCTCCATATGGAGGGGCCGTGGCTCAGCCACCCTCATGGTGAGCACGTGGCGGGCGCGGGCACCCCCATGCCTCACGCCCGCCTCCTACCGTCGCGACAAGATCGCGACGCGGCACAGCCCACGACGGGCACACCGCTAGAGTGTGTTCCGCCATGTCCTCCGCCGCGCCGCAACCGTGGCACGACGGCGTTTCCTCTCGTCCTATCCGGTGCAGGTACCTGCCGAAGCAGCTGTGACCAGAGAGTACCTGCACCAGACGGAAGGAGAGGAACCGATGACGCCTGTCGAGCAGGTTCCTTCAGGACCGGCCCGATGGCGTCGAGGGTACGGCGGCCGAACACCGCGGAGGCGAGGTCCCGCGTCCAGTGCTGGACGATGGCGTCCCTAGCCTCCCGGCGGACGGCCTCCCTCACCTCTGGGGCCGGACGCTCGCCCAGCGCTCTGCGCCTCGCAGTCCACTCGTACACTCTGGCGAGCACACACGCCTCGAGCTCCCAAGGCGGGGTGCCCGCCAGAGCGCACGCCAATGCGAAGCCTACCGTACGGTAGGCCCGCGCTGCCCGCTGGGCGATGGCCCTTTGGGGCGCCCGAAGAGCGGTGACGTTCTCCCTCTTATGGAGGGAGTCCGTACCGCATGCTTGGCCCTCCCAAATTTGGCATGAGCCATGAGAGGGCGACCGCAGTCTTCAGCAGGCGCATCGACAGCCCGCTAAAATGCTTAGAACTGCAGCACTCCTTGTCATTGCATTGTCGTGGAGTTGCGGACTCTAGCCCGTATTACCTAAGGTCAATTCTCGTACTTAAAAAAAATTCAAATTCAAGAAGACAGTCAATGTCAAAAACTTGAGAAATATGTATTAATAGAATAGAATGCTAAAAATGTAGGTATTCCCAAAAAAAAAAAAAACCTAAGAATCCTTGTAAATTCTACCATTTTGGCATGCACACATTGGTACAGTTTAACACCAAGCACACAGATATTGCTTCAACTAACATGTTCCAGCTATAAAATCCATTACGGAGTAGGAAAAGGAAAAGGTGGTAACGTTGCTGTTGTTAAATTGGACCCCTGCTCTAATAAATGTACCTAACTACCAACGCTATCTTCGTTATTTCTTTTGCACTATGTGCGTCATAGAACAGAAGCGCTTTTACATCACCTGATTCGAGAAAAAAGTTCATGCCTTCTGATTGGTCCAAACTCGTCGCTGCATGACACTAAACCCAAAATAAATCATGGAACAGTGATGATGACACTGAGCTTGATAAGAATGGGGGCCAGCCGAAGACATGGACGCTAATTGCATCTTTTGTGATGTCTCTTATTCTAACGACAAAAAAGGAGAAACTTTCATCCAGTGCCAGGCATGTGAGGTCTGGGCTTATCAGGATTGTGCCGGTCCTGAAGGAGAATAATAAATTTGTGTAAAGTTCTAAACATTATTTACTTCAATATTTTTTTAGGCGCACCACAATACAAACAAGTTTGTACGGACGACAGCAGGTCAACCTACCCGAAACTGTGCAATGTTTTCAATCAACCTTAAGCATTAAAGCTTTAGCAATGAAGTTGAAAATTTAATAAAGTAATCTGTGAGATTGTAGTAGCTTGATGTACTGTCATCGGTTTGAACAAAACAGATTGAACTTGATCAAGCGATTATTTTGTTTGTTCAATAACTGTGACGTATCGGATTACAAAATATCCTGTGAATTCAAGGTAAAATTTTAACAACGTAAAATGTAACAAACTACATATATTTTGTATTGCAGAGCTTCAAGTAGACCAAAAAAAGCCAAAATCATACTAACTTCTATATCCGAATAATCAGTTGTTTGCGATTTAAATACCTACATTATTATTTAAGATTTATGTATTGATGTGATATAATTACGGAATGATATTGTGTAAATACAATACCATTATTTGTAAGTATACATATAAAGAGGGGAAAAAAAAACAGAGAAATAAATTATGAATGATGGAAACAGATTTAGGAGAAATAAAAAATAATTAACATATCAAAGATGATTCATAATTATTACAAAAGTTTAAAAAAGGATAAAAATAAACACTGAGAAAATAAATAATTATTTTCAGGGAAAAAATTACATGACTCTCAAATTGATTAGAATAATAATCATTCACAATTAATTGGAGAACAGTGTATTTTAAGGTACTTAAATTCTTTTCGTATTTTAAACAAAAACCAATTTTATTTTCTTTTCCGACATACCTTACCTACTGCAGTTTCACTGCTTTGTGGCATGTTCAACTCTAGCATCGGCTATCTTGGCGGCCAGCGCGTGCGCTCGCTCGCTGCGTCTTTACGTTCGACACATTACTATTTAGCGGGAGGTGAGGCAGCGTGTTCATACCTAGACACCGCACTATAAGAGGGCCTTAAACTAATAGACTTTCATTCATGATATTTCTTTTAAAGTAGCTCATTAAATTTAGAGCCCCCTGATAGTTCGCAAAAATTTCCAAAGGTTGTGAAAAAATATTTATATCTCTAAAACAAAATGGGGCCACAACACCACCCTCTCCCTGTTTTTAATAGAAGTATAGCTACTTTATTTTTAAAGTTGTTACTGATTTCTCATTTATGAAATTAAATAAGGTTAAAAATAAGTTGTACATACTAGAATGTTGATTGATTGTATTTATAAATACGGGAATAGCTCCGCTGTGAATTGGATCCTATAAAAATAGAAAAAAGAAACTTCAATAAAATAAGGAATATAAATAAATTAATAAGAAGTTTTAAATTTACAAATAATTAAATGAACGTGAATGATAAAAATGTCTGCCAAGTTAAAGTGAGTTCTTAAGTTTCTAAAGTACCTGTGGGAAATCTATAAATAAAATAGGACAAGAGCGTGTCAGGTCAATGGGTAGGGTTCTGTAGTTTCCCATCTGTCATAATAAGTATCCCTTAACATAACTTAAGAGTTAAAAAAATCGGCTATTTGTTACATTGAGTCGATATACTAAGTACGGGGTTCTAAATATGGGCCCATAAATGACGGAGATAACTAATGAATAAGTTATAGATTTCACCCATTTATATCAGTCTCAACCCTATCTCATGAAAAATCTTAATAGCGTGAAATAGCCTAAAGTTCAGCGCCATATCTCTAAAAATAATTATTAGAATTTGTTTAAGCAGTATGTATAAATTAGTAACCCAATACTAATTTATACAAACTGCTTAAACTAATTTTAATAATTATTTTTTATTTAAAAGAAGCTACGTTCAGAATAATAAAACATTAAACAGTAATAATAAAAAGTTAACCCAAACTTATTTAAAAAGTACTTTGTACATTTTTTTCAAAAACTGTTCAACTTATCAAGTTGTTTTGAGGTTTTGTTAATATTTTTTAAACCTATGGTTCTAAATTTAGAGGGGCGGGGGTATATTTGTTATTATTGGAGCGATTATATCCTAAAATATTAACTTTATCAAAAATTATCTAACTACACCCCTATACCTTTTTAAATTCCTATCCAATAATAAAACACACGTCAGTGTGGAAATTAAAAAATCAATTAATGACTACAGAACCCTAAATCAAGTAGGACAGTTATTTCACTATACAATCTATTCATCTTAATAAGTTCGAATTTAATATTATCAGTTTTCGCAAAACAAAATCAAATTTGACGCAAAATGTCTTTTTCGTCCACTTTTCTCTATTTGTAGTATTTATTTAATTAGGGTTTTTTTTTTAAGTTTAGCGCGGCTTTGTAGGCATTAGTAGAATCAATTATCGATACCTACCAATACCTTCACGGATCGGACAGGGTTTTCTTTACATATTGTATAATTATCCTCTTACCTAACCATATCATTATTATCCGTCGTTTCTTTGGTCAGCGCCTACTCTGTAAATACATTAACATTCATACCCAAAACTCTTCTCGATACTCTTTCCACATTCCACCGTAATACATGCCTAACTGTTGTCCTCAATATGTACTATGATATGATACTCAGTCAAAAAGTTAATTTGTAATCACAAACTAATAGAATTCCACAGAGGCAGATTGCTAAAACGAGCAGCTCTTGAATTAAATGAAAACAGAGCAGATCTGGCAGTTACGGTTTGCAAACAGTGTTAGGTGACCGAGATAGACCGCAACGAGGCGGCTAACGTGCACAAATCCTATTGATTAGCACCTCCGCTTGGAAGGGTGTTCTTAAGTGAATAGAAATGGAAACCAACTTCAGGAGTAAGTCCAAATTACGGTGAAAGCTACATTGACACAAAGGTGTTAGATCATTTATACTAATTTCTGAAACGTCTTATCTGATTTGATAAAATCTATTTGCATTTTATAAGGAAGATTATGAGCTACTCTAAATTACGCTAAAATCAGAATTAAATCAGAAAGACCACTAAGCGAAAACGAAGAGAAAGCATGGACAGACGATGCAATGCGATAAGGCGGTTAAGGAACATTAAGTTCCACACTGACGAAGTCCCGAATAGAAACTGGTACCTGACCCCTTCGTGTCCTCTATGCCCGCTTCATATCCTTTGGGTGCCACTTTAATGTCGACATTAACTCAACACAAGCATACGGTTTGAGGTTTAGGTATGTCTATTTTAATTTCTTTAAACGTTATTTTTGATTTGTTTACAATTTCGTAAAGTAACTCCTTGAAGCAACCTTTACTTAAAGAACAGTAATGCAGAGGTCATGTGTCTGGAGTCACGGATCAAGACATCGCATCAATTAAGTTAAAATGAATTGAAGAAGAGTCTTGGTGGCCTAGTGTATAAAACACCAGCCTCTCAAGTATGAGTGTGCAGGTTCGATTCCAGGTCAGGCTACCAATGTAACTTTTCTAAGTTATATGTACTTTCTAAGTATATCTTGGACACCAATGATTGACTGATTACAAGGTGAATGAAAAACTTTTGAGGAATCCTAGACTATAAGTCTGAAATCACCAATGCACATTGGGCAAGCAGCAACGCACATACGCTCAATCCTTCTCTGTATGAGAGGAGACCTGTGCCCAGCAGTGGCACGACAAAAAAAAGGTTGATGGAGCTGATGATGATGATGAAGAGAGAATACATCGGTGAAGGAGCAGGAGGTAATTTTTTTCTTAAAGAAGAAATTTTTTAATATTTTTAATGATTGAAGACCCTACCCCCTCTTTTCTATCCCTGTATTAAATAAATGTCATAATTGTAACGCAATGTATATCAGATCAAAGAAGACTATTTAGTTTTTTCGCCTGTAAGTATGGCTGTGTAATTAAACCCCCTAAAATTATTGTGTTATAACTTATCCATGTCACGTTTTCCAATTCTGATGTAATGAAAATATATCAACCTCATCTATATAAGTAGGAGTATGTGTTACTAATTTCTCTTTAATAGGTTCTAAAACAATCCGAATTATAAGTCAATTGGAGATAAATAGTTACCCTAAAAGGTAGACCACAGAAAAGGTGGTATGATGGTATCAGACAGGTCGGTGGAACCAAGTGGAGCAGAATGCCCAGAGAGAGTATGCAGAAGGTTGGAAAAGGAAACAGGGCATTTGACTAAAAACACTAATTAGTCCGTCATTCAGATTATAGAAAAATATTGGATACGTATATTTTGTTTTATCAAAACAATAAAAATTGACAAATATAAAAGGCATCAAAGATCAGGAGTGGTGGCTGGTGACGTCAGTGGTCGCTAAAAAATGTAGCGTGCAGTGATGTCACACGAGTTTTCAACGCACTGTGTCGTCTTCATTTTTTGTTTATATGAAAAAAGAAAAAATACGTGTCTAGTATTTTTTGGGAATCTGCCTGACGGACTAATTAGTTTTTTTTAGTCAAATACCCTATTGCCGACTGGCAAACGGACTATACAAAACAGTAACAAACGCGATAAAGTACGAGACATGCCTACTTTTATACGTTATTTTTTGTATATGCGAAACCCGAAACACGTATCTAGTATTTATTTGGTAAGCATTTATATACAAAATTTCAAAAAAATATCATGAAAAATCACACAGTTATGAGCTTGTTATCTTACCTGCTTGTCCCAACAAAAATACGGTCAACGCGCTGCTCGCCCGCTCGCGTCTGCAGCGGCGCGGTGCCGGGCCCTAGAGCATTATGATCCGCTGTGACGTGTGTGTAACCACACTGCAACATTTTTTAAATACATGTGGGAAAAAATATAACATGGTGTAAAAATGATTGGAATCGATTCAGTTGCTTATCAAACTATATTCAGGTTTCTATTAAATGTATATTTGTCAGACAAAAGTCAAACCTGTCAGAAGAATCCGTCACCAAAACTTGCTACTCTCATTCTGCAGCAAGCTCAACTTTCCCACAACTTCTCACCATCCGCAGGACTTCTCGACTTTGTCAAAATTTCACAAATTAAATTGTTTCGTCCCCACAGAGGTCCGGAGCTAATTCGATCTGTTCTCTGTGACATTCCTTGTGAACTCGTCAACACTGTTAGCCAAGTTTATTTTAACCACAAAAGTCGCTAACATTACGCTCGTAAGATCTTTTATTAATATAATAAAATACGAACGTTATTTCTGTTTCTAACATCTGAGGTGTTTTGAAATTCTTTGTCTTTTATATATATTTTCGTTGCCTTTCATAATTTGTAGTGTAAGAGTTGTTTTGTAATCATACTACTAGTTTTATTTACTATTATACTAACAATGGGTACGAAGGCTGAAAGTCACTCAAAGGGCAATGGAGAGGGCTATGCTTGGAGTTTCACTGCGCGATCGAGTCAGGAATGAGGAGATCCGCAGAAGAACGAGAGTAACCGACATAGCCCGAAGTATTGCAACAATAAAGTGGCAGTGGGCTGGACACATTGCCCGTAGGACCGATGCACGATGGGGCCGACGGGTTCTCGAGTAGCGACCACGCACCGGAAAACGTAGTGTGGGTAGGCCCCCGACAAGGTGGACCGACGACCTGGTGAAGGTCGCGGGAAATCGCTGGATGCGGGAGGCGCAGGACCGGTCGTCGTGGAGAGCCTTGGAGGAGGCCTATGTCCAGCAGTGGACGTCTTTCGGCTGAAATGATGATGATTTTCTCTTTCATCCAGCGCGCCTCTTCCCTTCTGCCTGCCCATCATAATCAGTTGGAGTAGCGCATATCTATCATGTCAGAGCACATGTCCGCGATATTCTATTGCGTTTTTTTTTTAAATTAGGTGTCATTATTAGTAGTAAGTAGTTTGTTATTAATTGTTGTACTAAACCTTAGACCATTGTTGCTAAATTAAATTAACATTTAATTAAAAATAATAATGTATTTCTTTAACAACATCAATAATGTTTAGTTCAACAATATTTTTATATTGAATTAAAAATTATATTATATTGCATTAAGTTAAACTACTATAAAATAAATTACATTAAATTGAATTACATTTCATTAAATTAAATTACATTTCATTTAATTAAATTACATAACATACCTTTTTTATTATACTTACCTTACTTTCGTGGCTAAATAATTACCTACAGCCACACGGTTCGATAGATCAGCTGTGGTTACCATGGTTTGTCAGCAGCACAATGTTATAATGCAGAAAATTGGTGATTTTTCATTGAGTCTCTCACCCCAACAAAAAACAATAAATAAATTGGCAGTGTTTTGTTTTTATTCTGATAAATTGTACATTGACCTCATTCATTGAATCAGGCCTAGAGAGTCAATGAAAAATCACCAATTTTCTGCCTTATAAATGTTTGTTATATCAGAAATATATAGCCGTGAAAAATACTTTGCTGTGCCCGCCAGGATCCATAATTGATTTGATTGTGTACACGTTGTGTAATACATTATTGAGTATTGAAATTGTGTTATCTGACCTTGGTTTCTGCACTAATACCTTCTAAGCTGCATATCTATTCGATAGGCTTTGTGTATTCGCCGCAATCGATCTAGCCCAGTTGTGACTGTCTGAACTAGGTTTGTGATTTGAATTAATACATAAATGACGCAAATTGAAGATATCAATAGATTTTCGTCAGACTAGATTTATTTATTATTCATTTTATCTTTATTAGATGTAAGACCGCCACTTTTTCGTATTTTATCGTAAATTTTTTTTATGGCCAGATTTTTGTGATCTATTTATACTATAAAAAATTTGCCCTTAACGTCTACTAGCGACCCGCCCCTACTTCTATTTCAAAACATCAAGATTTCTGAGCTAGATACGCTCAAAATTCCAGTGCCATGGTAAGGACTACAATGTCATGAGCCGTGCGGGTGCGCAGCCAGTGTGTGTGTATGCATGTGCCTGTATAAGTACGTTAACTAGCGGCCGCCCGCGACTACGTTCACGTGGAGTTAGTCATTTGAACATTTTATTTTAACCCCAAAAGACTAATTTTAAAATTGTAGTATCTTATAAGATGTTCATCGAAATTGAGTGATGTCAAGGACAATTTTGTTCAAAATTAAAGACTATTAATTTATTTGGATAAGGATTAATATTTGTTTATGTATATGTTCCGCTCCTATTGGTCGCAACGTGATATAATCTAGAGCCTAAAGCATTCCTGGATTAATGGGCCATTCAACGCAAATATAATTTAATCAAATCGGACCAGTTGCTCGTGAGATTAGTGCGTTCAAACAAATAAACAAACTCTTCGCCTTTATATATTAGTATAGATTTTTCCAAACTCATATTTCTATTGCATTTAGAGGTAACCTGCCAGTCGATTTTTGTAAAACCAGCGTCAGGCACTAGTTGTCTGACATTTTTGCTGAACTGGGCCTTTTTTGGCGCAGCCGGGAGGCACACATTCCTGCTAGTTTTCTACAATAATTTGTTTTATCATAATTTACTTTATTTTATTATTACTATTTTTTTTACTTTTTACTGTTTGTCTTTATCTGATGTATTGTATCTTTTAATCTGTGCTAAATAAATGTATTTTATTTCTTTCTTTCTTTCTTCTAAAATACTCATCGTGATAAGTTAGGTGAAGAGAGTTTTACTATACCAAGCAAAGACGCAAGAGAACTGCCTCCTTGCTGCGTAGAGTACGGGGCAGCACTAATAGCATTTTAAAGATGTGGCTAATAAGATCGACCCTAAAATAATGCAGAGTTTCATGCGGGTCCTAGTTAGACAGTATGAAATATCTGGCTGAGCTTGCAACTAAATAATTATTGTTTTACTTTTTATTTCTACTAATATAGGGTTCAGATTTTTTGTAGTACTAACCGAATATGTATACTGTCCGAAATAAATTAATTAAAGTGAGTTGTCAATAGTGTCAATTTCCTATCATCAGTTGAATAGCAGCTCACTCCGTGCTGTCCACTACAATCTGTCAACTAGAAGACTAGTGACTTGGTAAGAACCAAGAGCTATCATATACCCAGTAAATTGTAGAGGTCAGATAGGCGTCATCATCATCAACATATTTTATGGTCCCACTACTGAGCACAGGTCTCCTCTCATACAGAGAAGGATTGAGTTTAATCACCACGCTAGCTCAATGCGGGTTGGCGATTTCAGACTTCAAGTTCAGGTTTCCTCAAGATGTTTTCCTTCACCTCTTAATCCAATTGGTGTCCAAGATATACCTACTTAGAAAGTACATATAACTTAGAAAAGTTTATTGGTAGCTTGCCTGACTTGGAATCAAACCCGCACACTCATACTTGAGAGGCTGGTGTTTTAACCACTAGGCCACCACGACTATAAGCCTACTTTATCATAGGCGTTGCTCTATGTAAAATACTGATATTCATCCGGTTAGACCGGAAGGCAATCCCAAAAAAGATGGGATAAAAAAATACATAGATGGGAAATTTTCTGTTACTCTTTCACGCAAAAACTTCTAAATATAATTAGGTGAAATTTGGCACGCTGTTAGTTTATAATCAGGAATGATACATATAATACATTTAATGGCAATATTTTGACAGGATTTAAACTTACGAAGGTGAACCCGTGCAAGACGCGGCTAGTTCTAACATAGTTGTAAGACCTATGTAACTAACAATTATTATGAATGTAACAATACTTTTGTTTAAATTATGTATGCAAATATTAAAAAAAATGATTTTGACCTGAAATACTAATATTATAAATGCGAAAGTATCTCTGTCTGTCCTGCTTTCACGCCAAAACTACTGAACCGATTGTAAAGAAACTTGGTAGACAGATAGTCAAGAGCCTGAGAAAGGACATAGGCTATATAACATCCCGCTATGATCAATAGCAGCAGAGCAGTAACAAAAAATGTTGCGAAAACTGGAACTAAGGCGGACGTACATTTTGCTCCCATTATTTTAAGAGGCGCTTATTTTATATCAACTGAGCTCTTTTTAATTTACGAGAACCACCGCGCGCTGTAAACTGAAGTCCACGCGGATGGAGTCGCGGGCAACATCTAGTTAACTCATAATGATTATTATTCCAAGATAACAGATATCCCAGATTTATTCATTTATTTATACTTTTCTCACAAAGAAATGTACAGACGACAGCACATCAAGCTACTACAATCTGTCAGAATTCTTTATTAGATTTTCTACTTCATCTGTAAAGTACTAAGGCTCAAGGTGGATTGGAAATATTTGACAGTTTCGGGTAGCTTGGCCAGCTGTCGTCTGTACAAAGGCGGACTTAATGCCTTTCCATTCTCTATCAGCAAACCATGGATAGTGAAGAGATTAGATACTATACTATCTAGTTTAGGGCTCACTATCAAATACTTTATTTTAACCCAGCCGTAAGTAATAAAATAAAATTAAAAAAAGTAAAAAAGCCTTTTATTTCATGCATAAAATAAGAATAATACTTGATAAATTGAAAATTTAAATTTCATAAGTACTGATTGCAATCAAAAATGTATTATTATTTAACTTTCAATATAATATACAATATTATTAATTTCATTTCAATATCAATTAACTAGATTAGAAACATTAGGTATTATTAATGAAGTTCAATATTCATTATTAAATAAAATATTGTTACGGGCTGGGGGTACTAAAACGCCGGTTAAGAGTTACGAAGTTTATTGGCAACGAAGGTACAGTCGATTGTAGGCAATGACAAGTAGAATGTTGCTGATGTTGCACCGAAGTCTTCCCTTACGTCCACGAAGTCCGTGTCGTAAACACACAATAACACTACAAATGTTACTTCACGTAGTACTCACAGTTCTCGTTACAGTTGTCGCAGTAGGTATTCTCAAAGATCGCTTCTTAAGTGTCGCTGTTTTCGTATCGGTAGTCAAGTGTAGACTGACTCGGCGTCGGCGTCACGGCGCTATATATAGGCCAGCTGATCGAACATTCCAGAATCGTCTAGACGTAATAATAATAGCGCATAACTTCGAGTACATTCAGTAGGTACCTACGGTAATTCCCGGAAACGGGTTTCTAGAAATTTCGATGTCGTCACTTTGTTGACAAAATTGATAAAACCTGTACCATTCAATAGGCCACCTTAAGTCTAGGAATGCGTTTTTATATTACACCAAGACAATGTCTAGATCTCGAGTAATAATGCTTAAAAGTCACGCACTGCATGTCACGCGATATTGAACCTTATGCCCTCGACATAAGGTGCATTCGTAACATTGCCCCCTTCTTAGTCATGCTCGTCCCGAGCATGATTTGATCCATAATAGCGAGCTAGGCGGTCTACGTGTACGATCTTCAGCTTCCCTCTAGGTCCTTTCTTTATCCGGTAGGTGACATCGTTTATCCTCGTTACTATCGTGTACGGACCCTCCCATTTGGCTTGAAATTTCGGACTCTTTCCTTTTCTCCTAATGGGATTATGTAACCATACCAAAGTCCCCTCTTCAAATCCAGGCACGTTAGCTTTGCGGTCGTATCGGATCTTCATTTTCTCGCTGGTTTTCAGACCGCTCTCTCTCACTAGCTCATGTATTCTATCGAGTTTACGCCGCAGGTCGGCCACATAGTCGACGGCGAGGATAGGGGTATCGGGGGGTGTTCCGGTAAGGGCATCTATGGGTAATCTAATTTCTCGGCCGAAGTTGACTTTCGCCGGTGTACAATTTGTACTATCATGTGTTGCAGAGCGGTATGACATTAAGAAGAGTGGAATGTATTGGTCCCAGTCCCTCTGGTGTTCTTCCACTACTTTGGCCAAATGATTCTCTAGCGTCTGGTTGAATCTTTCGACCATTCCATCTGACTGAGGGTGATATGGTGTTGTACGAGTCTTATGTATCCCGAGTAGTTGGCAAACCTCTTGAAATAGCGAAGACTCGAAGTTTCTACCCTGGTCAGAGTGTAACTCCAAGGGAACGCCAAATCGACAGAACACCTCGTGAACTAGCTTTTTGGCGACGGTATGAGCTTCTTGGTTGGGTACTGCAAAAGCTTCTGGCCATTTGCTAAAATAGTCTTGCATGACGATGATATACCTATTCCCTTCTTCAGTGCTAGGGAATGGCCCAGCTATATCGACAGCAACTCTTTCCCATGGTGCACCAACATTGTACACTTTCAGCCGACCTCTGGCTCTTGTTTGCGGTCCCTTTACTGAGGAGCAGGCTACACATTTCCTACACCAGTCCTCTACGTCTTCGCGGCAATGCACCCAATAGAATCTTTTTCTCACCTTCTCCAAGGTTTTCTTCACTCCTAGATGTCCTCCGGATACTCCGTCGTGCACCTGCTTTAGCACTGATGCGACTTTATCACAGGGGACAACTATCTGTAAGGCGACCTCCTGTCCACTAGGTGATTCCCATTTTCTCTTCAGAACTCCATTATCAATTATCAGGCTGTCCCATTGAGCCCAGTAACTTTTTGCTGTTGGGCTAAGCGCTGATATTTCACTCCAAGCGGGCCTCTGCCCACGTTTCTTCCATTCGATTACTGTCTTCAAGTCACTATCTTCCTTTTGTGCCTCTTCCAATGATCGGTTATCCCAGTCTTCATCCAAAGTGTTCACCTGGATAATCCTTACGTTCTCTTTCTTTTCCTGTTTGGCACAATGTCGGCAAGATTCTTCGCAAGGCCGTCTAGATAAAGCATCAGCATTATTGTGTGACTTGCCTTTTCGATGTTCAGTGACAAAGTCAAATTCTTGCAGCTGCTCTATCCACCTTGCTACTTGTCCTTCTGGGTCTTTGAACTGAAGCAACCACTGTAAGGCAGCGTGATCGGTGCGAAGTGTAAACTGTCTCCCAATCAAATATTTCTTGAAGTGTTGTAAGGTCTTAACAACGGCTAGAAGTTCTCGGCGGGTAACACAGTAATTTCTTTCTGGCTTGGAAAGACATTTGCTGAAATATGCAATAACGACCTGCCGATCTCCTTGTGTTTGAGAGAGAACTCCTCCAATACCAACATTGCTGGCATCTGTGTCTATCAAAAATCGGCCTTCCCTACTAGGGTAACCTAATACAGGAGCCTCACACAAGTGAGTTTTCAGTACCGCAAATGCCTGTTCGCAGTCAGAGTTCCATTGAAATTGACACTTTTCCTCTGTTAAACGATGCAATGGTTTCGCTAACTCGGAGAAATTTTTCACAAACCGACGGTAATATGCACACAGACCCAAGAAAGAGCGTACCTCAGTTTTGTTACGAGGGGTAGGCCACTTCGACACGGCTTTTATTTTTTCAGGGTCTGTTCGAATTCCTTGCGCCGAAATAATGTGTCCTAAGTATCCAACCTCTTTCTGGAATAGAGTACACTTACTAGGACTGAGTTTTAAATTTGCTTCACGCAGTTTTTGGAATACTTTCTCCAAATTCCGTAGGTGCTCTTCGAAGCTTCGTCCCATAATGATGATGTCATCCAAATAGACCAGGCATGCATCACCAAGCAACCCCACCAAAATGCGCTCCATTAGGCGCTCGAATGTAGCTGGAGCATTGCACAGTCCAAAAGGCATAACATTGAATTGCCAGAGACCGTTCCCAGGACCAGTGGAGAAAGCGGTCTTTTCTTTATCCTGCTGACAGATTTCCACCTGCCAGTATCCACTTTTGAGGTCAACTGTGGAGAACCATTTCATGCCACTTAGCAAGTCCAAAGTGTCATCTATACGTGGCAGAGGATAACTGTCCTTTTTCGTGGCATCGTTCAACATCCTGTAGTCAACGCAAAACCTTGTACTGCCATCCTTTTTCTTGACTAGGACAACTGGAGATGACCAAGGGCTGGTAGATGCTTCGATAATCCGATTTTTCTCCATATCTTTTAACATTTCCGTGACTTCCTGTTCTCTTGCAAAGGGAATACGACGTGGTCTCTGTCTTATCGGCTGTGTATCACCTGTATCTATATGGTGTTTAACTAGCCCGGTTCTTCCCACGTCACCGTCGGTCTTCGCAAAGATGTCATGGAAGTTATGCAACAGTTGCTTAACTTTGTGACTTTCGAACTTGTTTAAATTGCCCTTACAACTTTCGAGTAGTGTCGATACATGTTCCTGCCACTTCTTATCACGTTCCTTTTCGTGCACCTCTGTTTTTCTCAAAGATGCTACATTATCGCACACACCCACCATGTGATTCTTTTCGAGAATTATTTCTTTGTTACTAACGTTGATTATGCGTATTTTTGGCTTATCGGAAATCATCATCAGTGTCCTTGCCGTTATCCAGTCTGGGTGATCTCCAGAATCCTCTATTATAATGCAACGTTTGCGGCATCCTATTGGTGAAAATCTAATATCTACTAAAGTTTCTGATCTTGGTGGTAATACAGTTTTCCTTAAACAGTACACTGACCCTTGTTTTGCACCTTGAAGAAATACTTCTTGTTCTGGAAAACTCAATACTCCTTTTGCTACATTAAGGACGCATTGTTGTTTCTTCAAAAAGTCCAGTCCTATAATGCAATCATCTGTAATATTCGCTACTAAAACAGGGTGCGTGAATGTCTTATCACCCATTTTCAAGGTCACATTCGTTTCACCAAGGACGAGCACTGGTTGGCCGGTGGCGGTTTGTAATCGGCATTGTGAAGACCCTCTTTTCCATGCTATGGTCCGAGGAAATAGCTCCGGTCGTGCAATAGTTCTTGATGCACCAGTATCCAATGTGAAACTGCATGACTTACCATTCAGTTCTCCTTCTATAATAAGACTGTTTCCGTCACCCACTTGTGATACTGTTATAATGGGGGCTTCACGTCGACCAGCCAGTACTCGCCCCATAGCCCTGGCTGCTCCTAGTTTAAATCCTCTGCTTCCACCTGTGTCCCAGAAGTACTTCTTCCCTTAGACTTCCTCGGACAATTGATACGAATATGCCCCTTTTCGCCGCACTCATAGCAGGTTGGTCCTTGTCGGCTTTTTATTGGTGCGGTTACCTCACGGATACGATGATGTTGTCGGCCATCTTGACGTACAGCTTCCACCTCTAAAGCGTGTGTCAAGGCTGCCTTCAGAGTCTGGTGGTGACCCAGGCGAACTGCAGCCCTTACTTCCGCATCTCGGATCCCATCAGTAAACGCTTGTACCGTAGTAGTATCAATTAGTCCCGGTGTTGATGCATACGCCCTTCGAACGATGCGCTCTATTTCCGTAGCCCATTGTTGCAACCCTTCATTGCTCTTCTGTGTGCGGTCGCGGAGTTGAGCCCTGTAAACATGTTCGAGGTGTTTCTCCCCGTATCTAGACTCTAACGCTTCCAACAAACAGGCTAGGGTATTACAATCGCCGGAAATGTTTTCGAGGATTTGTACCGCATCACCACGCAAAGCAAGCGTAAGAGCGGTTACCGCTTGATTGTCGTCCCAGTTGTTGGCTGATGCGACCTTTTCGAATTGCAGACGGAAGGCCACCCATGACGTTGTTCCGTCAAAATGTGGTACTTTGAAAGTCGGCAAAGCACTGGGTACAGGTACACCTTTAATACCTCCTCTTTGTACCTTCTCATGCAAAAATTCTATTTCTTTCCCAAACTCCATGATGGTATTGTCCAGTTTCTCGAAACGCGCATCATGTTTGTCTATACGCGTATCTTGATGGTCCATACGCACTTCTTGCTTGTCTATGCGCATATCTTGCTGGTCCATACGTGCATCTTGTTGTGCTGTTTTTACTCTAAGCTCGTTGACCTCTTCTTTGGTGTTTTCCCATTTTTCGTTTAATTCTAAGACCAGCTGCTGGGATTCCTTTATTTGTGCCTGGGTTTCTGCCTGGGATTTATCTATTTTTGCCTGGGTTTGTTTTATTTGTACCTGGGTTTCTGCCTGGGATTCTGCTATGCCTTTTATTTGAGCCTGGGTTTCTGCCTGGGATTCTGCTATGCTCAGCCTTATTTGCGCCGTCAAGTGAGCCAGTAATGCCGATAAATCGCAACCGCTGGTTCCGGGAATAGTGGTGGTACTAAGCGCACTCACATTCGTCGGTGTTACGACGGCCGCATCTTCTATGGGTGCAGGGACACTAAGCGATTCTTCCTCTTGACGCGCCAAATCCATCGCTGCTTGTCGTCGCGTGCGAACTCTTTCGTCTTCCCTTGGCGTGACCGGCATTCCGCTTCTGACACCAATTGTTACAGGCTAGGGGTACTAAAATACCGGTTAAGAGTTACGAAGTTTATTGGCAACGAAGGTACAGTCGATTGTAGGCAATGACAAGTAGAATGTTGCTGATGTTGCACCGAAGTCTTCCCTTACGTCCACGAAGTCCGTGTCGTAAACACACAATAACACTACAAATGTTACTTCACGTAGTACTCACAGTTCTCGTTACAGTTGTCGCAGTAGGTATTCTCAAAGATCGCTTCTTAAGTGTCGCTGTTTTCGTATCGGTAGTCAAGTGTAGACTGACTCGGCGTCGGCGTCACGGCGCTATATATAGGCCAGCTGATCGAACATTCCAGAATCGTCTAGACGTAATAATAATAGCGCATAACTTCGAGTACATTCAGTAGGTACCTACGGTAATTCCCGGAAACGGGTTTCTAGAAATTTCGATGTCGTCACTTTGTTGACAAAATTGATAAAACCTGTACCATTCAATAGGCCACCTTAAGTCTAGGAATGCGTTTTTATATTACACCAAGACAATGTCTAGATCTCGAGTAATAATGCTTAAAAGTCACGCACTGCATGTCACGCGATATTGAACCTTATGCCCTCGACATAAGGTGCATTCGTAACAATATGTTAATTGATTTAAAATTTAAAATTGATTATTAAAAATGGGTTTAGAAATTTAAGAAAAAAATAATAAGCATGCATGAACCCCTCAAATATTAAGGGTAAAGGCCTCCTCCAGAGAACCCCAGCTGTAAGTAGTAGATAGTAATAGATTTTAAGGTACTGAATTTAGTATTAAGTAATTTAGTAGTAATTTAGTAATTAAGAAGACTTCAGTACCTTAAAATAGTCAGTAGTTCAGTAGTCTGAAGTCTGCTTACTATAATACCTGAACAATATATTCCATAAAATTTATCTATAGATGGAACACATTGCTGACCTTCAGTCAACCATAAGGAGCATGTCTCAACAAAACAGTAAATTGTGCTAAAATAACTTTGGTATTATTTTTTGCGTCAGTGTAGTTTGATCTTTTAGTCTTACATCTTAAAGTACAAAATAATAAATATCCATAAAGGAAAATATTCAAATACTTGACAAGTAAAGAGTTCCTCTTGTCTTCGAAAAAATGAGAAATGCGAATTTATGGTGTGTTCATTGGTGTGAGAAATCAGAAAATCGAAAGTTCTTTCATGTTAAAGGTCTCTGTTAAATGAGCTATGAACATGAGAGATTATACTGTTTGAGACCATTTACACTGAATCGTATCACACAATGGAATTCATTGCAATTTTGATATAACATTTGTGGAAACTATATTGAGAATCTCATATTATGAGAATCTGATATTTTGAGGATTTGTTATTTTGAGAATCTCGTATTATGAGTTGAAAGGACTGTTTACTTAAAGTCTGTTTGTGTGTTATGGATTTGTTTTCTGTTCTTAGATCTTTACGGGGACACAGCCACTACTCAAAATGCCAACACTTGGTAACTTTAAATTGCAATTTTTTTTGTTTAATAACGAATACAACTCTGATATACGACATATTTACACAGACGGGGTGGGGTAACCCGCCTTTCGGTATTATATAGGATGCATTTGGAATGTGTGCGCAGGAATTGCAAGACTTAATTCCACCATCATTGGACGACCCGTCGTACGGCGAGTATCCACCCTTAGGCCTCTGCCTCGAATCTTGCGGGCAGCGGGGCGGCGGCGGCGGCGGCGAGTGAGTGGCAGGATCTTATGCGTAAAATCAAACGGACCGGTTCTCGAAAACAGCGGCGCGGCAGCGGGGCGGTGGCGGGCAGCGAGCGGTGTACTTCTCGCGCTCGAATCTTACGGGCAGCGAGGCGGCGGCGGCGGCGCCGAGTGAGCGGCAGGATCTTATGCGTAAAATTAAACGGACCGGTTCTCGAAAACAGCGGTGCGGCAGCGGGGTGGTGGCGGGCAGCGAGCGGTGTACTTCTCGCGCTCGAATCTTGCGGGCAGCTGGCGAGAAGCGAGCGGTGATCGAGCGTTAGGAATAAATTTGAATCAAAAATATGTTGCCCACAGTGTTCAGGCATTTCTTTCGCGAATAAAAATAAATATCTCGTCGACACAATCGTGAACACAGCACTACACGGCTATAGTGACGCGCGATCTGCCCGCTAGTTTCGAGAACGGGTCTTCGATGCCCGCTCGGCTCCCGCGCCGCTGCCGCCGCCGCCCCGCTACCCGCAAGATACGAGGCAGCGGCCTTAAGTCCGGGACTCTACCCAAGCAGGCGTAATTATGTGCGGTGTGCTGTGAGCTGGGCGAGAAGAGATATTTTTCTACTCAAGGGACTCCACCAAAACGGAAATGTGTGCGGTGTGCGGTGTGCTATGTGCTTTGCGAAAAGTTATGTTTTTAGGGCGTGCAGGGCTCTGTGGGTTGCTGGTGTTCGAGAGAAGGGAGGGCGACATCGCCCACTACACGCCGCTTACATATCTCGTCTCCTTTGTGCGACGTCCGCGCACAGCATACATCTCCGCTAACATAACATAAGAGGGGATGTGTCAATAACACAATTCCATTGGTTGTTTAAAAAACATCTCTCCGCTCGTCTCGTGAAGTCTCATCCGGTCCCCCCCTTAATTGTTGACACCGCTACAATCCGGATGAAGGGTTTCCCACGTCGTTTTACCACGTACATCAGAATACTGGAAACATATAACCTAGTTAAGACGGTAAATTCAATTCAGTTCTAACTTTTTGTGAACCCTAGATTGTAAAATTATAATTACAGTAACAGACTACGAAATACTCTTTCTTTCTTTCTTTTCTTTTATGGCTTCGCACGGTTTGTGCATTTAGCCAATGTCACGTAATGAATTGTTCTTGTCAAAAAAGACGGCCCGTGACCCGTCTTACGATGGAGGTTTGAGAAAAAGTCATTATGAGGCCACAATGCTGCGACTTTTCACTGTTCTTTATGAATTATTTACTGAATGCACTTTTTACTACATAAATCATATTATATATTGATAATTATAACAACCGATGCATCGATCAATTATACACAGTCTCGAACAAAACTCTTATCAAATACATATAGTTTAAAAAACTAAAAAAACATGCTTTTAATGAATATCAAACTAAAAAGTTAAAATTAATTTATGACAATAGTATATAAAAAATACTACATAGTATAAATGAGAAAAAGCGTGAAGCGCTTTGTGCCATAATTTGTCATAAATTAAATTTTAAAATCATTTATAACTTTTTAGTTTGATATTCTTTAAAAGCATGTTTTTTAGTTTTTTAAACTATATTTATTTTCAAGTTTTAGTTCGATATTCTTTTTTTAAATAATATACGGATAACACGAACGCTTAAGTGGTGCTCATTTGTTTTTACCAAACTTTTCTTGATCTCCAACAGACAGAATAGCAAGTGTTAAAATTTGTAATGATGCGTTACCCAAGTAACTAAATCTAAACTAAAAAATACTTTTCCTGCACAAAGTAATGTAAGGTAAGGTTGATAAAAATTATGAGTTATAGACGGACAAACAAACAAGCAAACATACAAGTGAAGCTAATAAAAAGCATGTATGTAAAATGGCGACAAGTATTAGGCGTCGTAAAGTAGTCAAAATAAATATACATTAATTTAAAATCAGCCTTAAGTGCAGTGTATAAAGTGCTTATCACATATCAGTGTACAGAAAGCCATTAATTTTTACGACCGAGTCTGGTACATCAAACATCAAACCAACTTCAACCTTACACGCATGCATTAAAGTCAAAATCATAAAGTAAGTACTAAATGAAAGAAGCACCCAAGTGCTGTATTGTGCTCTTGTTCAGTTCAACTATCTTTTTACGCTGATTGTGAATCTAGTGTATAAGTGATCGATAAACCGTTGTATGTAATAATTTCATTAGAGTCGATTGTAAATTAGATTCGTTTCATTTATACAATAAGTAAAGAAAACCCTGTCCGATCCGTGAAGGTATTGTTAGGTATCGGTATCTGATTCTACTAATGGACACAAAGCCGGGCTAAACTTAAAAAAAAATCCCCCTAAAAAAATAAATATTATTTCACAAAAAAGACGTAACTTAATACATGTGCGGTAGGTAACCCCTCCGCGGGTGGCGGGCGGCAGGGCTCGCGTCACGTGGTCGCATCGTTCTTATAATAATACCGTCAAAATGGTATTGTCACTTTTTAAAAATTACCAAATTTCGGGGAAATTGGAATTAATTCGCGGGAATAAAAGATTATTTCAAAATTCATTAATATTGTTACTATGATGATTACGTAAAATTTCATATTTTATTTGGTCATGTGTTTACCTAACCTTTATTATCCTTATGGGTCGGACAGAGTTTTCTTTACATATTGTATAAAATTTTCACCATTCGTAGTCAAATGAAACAATTTTTTAAATGATTACGGTGTTAGATATAGCCAATTTTTTATCATGAAATAAATTCTTTATATTTATTTTCTTTTGTTCCAAAAGATAATGCTGTACCTAAACACTTTGTAAATACATTAATCGTAATGGCTTTTTGTTATTAAATATTTGCTAAATAAAACCGCCATAAGGTTCGGAATGGCGGCCACGTGACGGAAGACGCAGCGTAGGGAGGCCCCCAACAAGGTGGACCGATGACCTGGTGAAGGTCTCAGGAAGCCGATGGATGCGGGTAGCACGAGAACGGTCATTGTGGAAAGCCTTGGGGAGGCCTTTGTCCAGCAGTGGAACTCAGCAGTGGCTGAAGAAAAATAAGAAAGCCGCTTCAATTTTATTGAGATATATATTGTTCAATGAATCCTTAAAAGTTGGCGGGACGGGCTGGAAGATATTAATGTCTACTGGTGTACTTCAGCCTTGGATCTCATGAACTGAACGTCTTGGGTAGAGGCCTTTGCCCGGCAGTGGAATGATGTAACAGGTAACAGTAACAATAACAGAAAATGTTTTCCACAATAAATTGTATTCCAATTACGGTTTTGTCCATTGCCAACACCGCGCACCGATCGTTTTTTTTTTTTTTTCTAATTATAAACTAGCGCTTGACCGCAATCCCGCCTGATGGTAAGCAGTGATGCGATCGTTGATGGTGAAGCGTGCTAGTTTATTAAGAGCCTATTCACTCAGAAAAACTGAGTGAATAGGAAAAGGCAGTTGAGCGAGGTGATGCAATGTTAAACCCAACAACACGACCAACGATGCTGCGCCAAAGGGAGATTGATCTGAAGACCCTCCACGATCAAACTCCCAACACAACAACATTTGACGCATCGTACCCGGCCCACGTCGCAACACAACTGCTCAGACCCGTCCTCCGTACGGCTTCATGCCGGAACACGACAAATCGGTTGGCGGCAAGACTTAAGGCCTACCAACTAAAAATTATTACCTAAGTTATTCGGGTTTGGACTTTACTTACATAATACGACGATTCTAACTTTTCTTCATTTTAAAGAAAACTCATTCAACTATACTCAATTCAAGGAGAAAAACCTCAAAGAGGGTCGATATTAAATTATCTATAGTCTGTTTCAAAATTATTCTTTTGTTTTACTCTAGGCCTAATTTCGTCTTGCAGCTGATCACTTACCGAATCACTGCACGAGCTTAATACCCACTCCGTTTACACACATCAATAGGAACGGCAAATGGCTATTGTTCATTTTGCATCAAAATGTCGACCCACATGCGGCAAGGCGATCAATGCAACTGAGCATTTTTACAGAAAATGTAAAATGATGTAAAAATCCTTAGTATCAGCATGCGACCTCTCACCGCAGATAGAAGAAGAAACCTACTCTCTGTTAGAACTTGTAATTTTAGTTACCTCGGCAGCCATTTTGACAAGACTGTCGATTTTCATCAGGCCGATAATCGTGCGCCTAGAGTACGTTCATCTTCTTTCTTTCTTTTATGCTTCGCGCGGTTCGTGCATTTAGCCAATGTCACGTAATGAATTGTTCACGTCGAAAAAGACAGCCGCGTGACTCGTCTTACGATGGAAGTTTCAGACAAAGTCATGATGTGGCCACTATGCTGCGATATTTCACTGTTCTTTATGAATTATTACTGAATGCACTTTTTACCGCATAAATCACGCACTTTTATTTAGTAAACAACACTATAAATAATTTTAAAAGTTCAATGAAAAATGAGCTTGACTTTCCTGTCAAAACTTCCCACGTTCATCTTACGTATAGATGAACACGTTACTAAGGTTTAATTATAAAAAACACGTGATTACACATGTTTTTTTTTTCCTTCCAATTAAGGAATTACTCGTGTATCGTGGGTGCGTTTACAAACATTTGAATTCACATACTCAGACTGAAAAAAACAGATTTGAAACAACTATCTGAAGGCCATACAAATAATTGTTCCGTGCGGGAATCGAAACAGCGACACTGAGCATAGCAGTCGATCGCTTAGCTACTGCACCATCGTGTCGTCAATTTTTCAATGATTATTGTCTGAATAATATTTTAAACAGTAAGTAATCATCGTCAAAAATTTAAGTTATAAAATACAAGTCAAGTGTGAAATGAAAGGCTAATTAATTAAATTGTAAAAGCTTTCTAAGAAAAACTCAAAGCCAGGATTAATTTGCAAAGTTGATTCGTTTTTACAATTAAATTATTCAAGTTAATGAAAACCAACTGTTTCCTCAAAAAGTTTCTTAAATTAGACCCTTAATAGTAAGAAACAAGATTTTGTCTCTTTTAGACGCTATTTATGAAATTAATTATTGTTCAAAGTAAGTTAAACAACTGCCCTTTTCTCTTTTTTGTTGTCTTCGCAATTTTGTAAAAAGTTTTAGTCAGAAATTACTCTTAATTTTTTAGTTCCTACACAACATTCTTCGTTATGTTTAGTCAAATGAAAGCAAAATATAGAAATAGGAATATCTGTTCATTGAGTTTTATGTTTCTGTATAAAACTCAATGAAGAAATTATTCGATAAAAACAAGAAGCAAAAAATATTGGAAAAATGTTTTTGATTAACTGTAAACCTGTAGCAACAAAAAATAATATTCGACTCTATTCTGATTTCCAGACTAGAGAAAACGGTAGGGTAATTAGGTAACATACTATCAGTAGCAATGAGTTTCATTTTGACAGTTGAACAACATTCATTGCGTCATTTACATTGCCGACTAGACAGTAAGCAGAGATATTTTTTTCGAATATATGGATCAATGGACTAGCGATATGCTTTAAAATGATTCCAACAGTTAGTAATAGTGTGTAACGCAATTAGAGTGCTGTTCTAAATGTATAAAGCAAACGAGTTTTTCTATAAACGTTGTTCATAGATATGTGTGTCTGTTTTCCTCGATGGTAGGCCATTGAATTGCCGGCCTTGCCGCCAAGCGATTTGTCGTGTTCCGGCATGATGTCTGGTGAAGCCGTACGGAGGACGAGTCTGAGCAGTTGTGTTGCGATGTGTGCCGGGTACGATGCGCCTAATGTTGTTGTCTGGGGAGTTTGGTCGTGGAGGGTCTTCAGATCAATCTCCCTTTAGCGCAGCATCGTTGGTCGTGTTGTTGGGTTTAACATTGCATCACCTCGCTCAACTGCCGTCTTCCTTTCTATTCGTTCAGTTTTTCTGAGTGAATAGGCTCTTAATAAACTAGCGCGCTTTCCATAAACGATCGCATCACTGCTTGTTCATTGCGCATCACGCAGAGATGTCACGGAGCTTCGACTCCAACTCCGTTAAGTCGGAACTTCCGATTATTATCGTACTTTCGGTTCCGATTCTTTTAAATCGGAGGTTTTAATCGGAGGTTATTAAAGCATACCATAGCGGCGGCGGCTTGCCGACTGTTATGAAAAGCGGGGTAATTGCGTAACGCACTATCAGTAGCAAGGGAATTCCCTGACTCCTCCTACGTGTAATCCATCGTGCATTTTGCACTAGTTTTGCAGTCAACACATTTGATTTAATTTGTTTCAAAGCTTTTGTTCATTTAATGTTATATAATATGTTACTTTGGGTTTCATTTAACTTCGTTTAATTTCTTGTTTATAAACAAACCAATATTCTTGTCACTGTTTGTGTTTAACTATACAATAAGAAATTTAGTGAAAAAATTTATTGAATAATGTTTTTTTTTGTGTTTAAATAAAAAATCTCGCTTCTACCACCACTTCTGACCCTGCCTCCGCCTACGGATCCGATTCCGACAAATCAAATTTAAAAACTCTGACTCCGGTTCCGATTCCGATATAACTACCTCTGTTACATCTATACTAATATATAAAACTGAAGAGTTTGTTTGTTTGTTTGTTTGAACGCGCTAATCTCAGGAACTACACGTCCGATTTGAAAAATTATTTTTGCGTTGGATAGCCCATTAATCCAGGAAGGCTTTAAGCTATATAACATCACGCTGCGATCAATAGGAGCGGAGCAAAACTAAGTCCATGCGAACGAAGTCGCAGGCGGTCGCTAGTCGCTAATATGTACATAATGGTTAGTGACTGTTAAACCATACATGTTTGGCGTTTAAATGTATCAAGTTTAAGCAACGTTTAAATATACATACATGAGAAAAGTATTCTTTCTACCGTACTTAGCCTTAATTGAAGAAGTGGTTCATTAATTTGCACCTATGAAGGACTAGCTGAGTCTCGCTGTTTCACCTGCAAGTTAAGATTCTACCCATGGAAATATCTAAGGGATAATAATGTGTTTATTCGGATTATAAACTATTTCCATACTAAATTTCATCAGTAAATATTTCTTATATGAACCCAATCAAAATTAGGGCAGGTGTAGACTTAAAACTAGCTCCATTAATGCTACTAGAGAATAAATTCTACTTTGAAAGCTTGGAGTCCATTAGTCCTCATATAATCTGTACGGCTCATTAAAGCATTAAGTACCTGTACTGTCACCCACACGCAGTAGTAACGCTTCTGGTTCAAAATTCTACGAAATAAAGGTAGAGTTAACGTCTTATTGTTAGAAGGACGTGAGTTTGACTGTACGTCCAACTGTAAAGGTGAGGGCACGCTGTAAAACAGGAGTGGTTTGGCCCGTTTAACTGACTGTAAAACGTTGCCTTCCTTGGTAGACTTGTAAAACATTTACAGCACCAGGTTGCTTAATGCCTCAATTAATTCTAATTACGATACGGCAGTTATTGGTGTGGCAATTTCTCTTATATGTAATTCTTATACTGTCTGGTCGTAATCAACTGGGAAAATGCGTTTAACGCATCTTTTTTTAGGGGAAAGGCGTGTTAATGCCACCTGTGTTCCTGCATTTGCCTATACTAGGGGCCACAGTACTTCTTTGAAAGATCCATCACGTCCTTGGCAGGCATTGACCTTAAAAGACCTCGTTAATATAAAGGGTGTATCTGACATCGACGTACAAACGAGTACCATGGATCCAGTACATGATTCTGAACCCCCCAGTGGTGGAATTTTTCGTCGGCTTTTTCATGATTTAAAAATATATATATGTAGTTTTTTTCACTTTAGACCGTTCATAATTGCTATACTTTTATAACCCAATAAGATTTTAAAGTAAAAATTAATTAATTCGCTAATTATATAAAAAAGCGCAATGAAAACAAAACTCGAAAACCTATCTTATCAGCTGATTTAATAGAGTTCACATCAGGGATCATACCATCACCTCATACCTACAAACCCGCACGGCGGCACGCTTGCAACTTTCAAAGGCCAAGCCGACACTTTTTTTAAACACTGTGAATTCTGTAACCCTTCAGTAAAGACATAAATGACTGTCATAATTTTATTAGTGGCATGCGGTCTAGCCTTTTCGCGAAGTTTGCGTTACGATGACAGATACATCCTGTATGCTGAGATGTCTTTGAAGCGTGGAACACAACATACTGTCGATCTGGGCCTGGTCCTCACGAGGTGAGTTACTCATTCCAAACACTTCAGGGCGTCTTTGAAACTTATGTAAGATAATTGTAAAATATTATTTGATTTATTATTCTCATTGTTGTTTGCGTGCCTAATATCAGGTAGATTGAACAGGGTGAGCTCTGTGATAATGTGAGCATTATTATTGTAACATCCTATGTAATGTACCTACCTACAATCTTAGCAAATATTTTTTTTACTTACAACTACATTTGCTAACTAGCTGCGCGCCGCGGTTACACACACAAATTTCGATTTATGATTGTCTTATATGCTTCGCTTATATTCTTCTAAGTCGTGGTGGCCTAGTGGTTAAAACACTAGCCTCTCAAGTATGAGTGCGCAGGTTCGATTCCAGGTCAGGCAAGTACCTATGTAACTTTTCTAAAGTTATATGTACTTTCTAAGTATATCTTGGACACCGATGACTGAAGGTGAAGGAAAACATCTTGAGGAAACCTGGACTTTAAGTCTGAAATCGCCAACCCGCACTGAGCAAGCATGGTGATTACGCTCAATCCTTCTCTGTATGAGAGGAGACCTGTGCCCAGCAGTGGGACGATAAAAAGGTTGTTGATGATGATATGCTTCGCTCCTATTGGGCGTAGCATGGTGTTATAACCTTAAGCCTTCCTGGATTAATGGGCTATCAAACGCAAACAGAATTTTTCAAATTTTACCAGTAGTTCCTGAGATTAGCGCGTTCAAATAAACTCTTCAGTTTTACATACCTGCCTTCTTGGTGTACACACTCCTCCAATCTTTTCCTTAAATTTGTGAAGACTCGCTGTCACATCGCTTGTGGAATAGCTGACATTTCCTCGCAAATATTGTCCTTGAGCTGGGCAATCGTTGTTGGTTTATTGCCATAAACGCGACTCTTGAGATACCCTCAGAGACAAAAACCAGTGGCGTGAGATCTGGGCTCCGGGGAGGCCACACAATGTCCCCTCGACGCGATATCAGTTTTCCATTAAACACTTCGTTAACAACTGCCAAAGACTCATTGGAAGTATGGAATGCCACGCTATCTTGTTGAAACCAAGTTCTGCTGTTGTAGCCTTCAAAATTAGGCAGTTGTGGATAGAAAAAGTTACGTAACATTGCAGTGTAGCGATCAGAATTTACTGTTATTGCCTGGCCTCGCTCATTATCAAAAAAATGGGGTCCGATGATTCCTTGAGCTGACATGGCTGCCCAAACTGTAACTTTTAGCGAATGCAAAGGTCTTTGATGTTTTAATTGGGGATTTTCTTCGGCCCAATATCGACAATTTTGTTTGTTGACAAATCCACATAAGTGGAAATGAGCTTCATCCGAGAACAGAATATTGTTCAAACTTTGAAATCGCTCTAACATTGTTTCGGCAAATGCACGACGTAAATGGTGGTCAATTGGTTTCAATTTCTGAACTAATTGTAGCTTATAAGGGTGTAATTTAAGATCTTTAGTCAAAATACGCCTTTATGATGTTCTTGATATGGCGAGCTCAGCTGATCTCTTTCGGGACGACTGTTGGGGATCACGCCGTACAGACGCCATGACTTCGCTTACATTTTCCTCCGTTCTTACCTTCCATCCGACCTTGGACGTCCCGCAGGTTTTTCAATTAATGTCGAACCTGAAGACCAAACCTTCTTACCCACGATCTGGTCGCTCTATCACTTGGACATTGGTTTAAATCATGTAAATTAAAATGCGAGCAAAATAGACGCTGCGCAATAATGCTCGAATCGCCATTTTTGTAATACGCCTTTACACAGAACGCACGTTGATCACCTGTGAAACGCTCCATGGGGACTGAATTTCCAAGAACCAAGCTACCTATCCCCGCTACCCGCACCCCTCTCCCGCGTTCCTGTCACGGGTAATGCGTTTTTGAAATCCGTCCAATTTTATGGCCCACCCTGTATTGTTACTAGCGGCCGCCAGCGTCTTAGTTCGCATGGAGTTAGTTATGCTCCGCTCCTATTGGTCGCAGCGTGATATTATATGTGCTTGGCCAGACTGAAAACGCGGCGCGGGGAGCGACGCGCACACACTGTATTAAAAATTACGAACGCAACCCCAATTTTTTTTTAATATTTCTGAATGTCTATGGATACCTTTGACATTATATTAGAAAACATAAGTCATGATTGAATTACACTTATAAATTCCTCAGTATTGAAGCCGAATGACGACACCATGTTGTCGACGCGCGCGGTCAGTACGGAATTGTTTGAGATTCCCGCTCACCTTGCGGTTTCTCGCTTGTCGCCCGCGCACTCACTGCGGACACTTTCATGAACGAACTATGGCATCGCTATGGACGCTTGTGGAAAGTTTCATATGTTTGAGTATGACGCACGTCCGTCATAGCCTGAAGCCTTCCTGGTCCAACGCAAAAAGAATGTTTCAATTCGGACCCGTAGTTCCTGAGATTAGCGCGTTCAAACAAACAAACTCTTCAGCTTTATATATTAGTATAGAGTATAGATAGATAAAGATCAAATTTCATAAACACGTATCGTGTCTATGAAATTGACAGGAGTGAAGAACGATTTGTCTCGTTGGCTGTAACTGTAGCTGTGTTTGTACTTCTGCATTTTCTATTTAATTTGATTATAGTAATAGGATCAAAATCACTTTGTTCAAAGCTTTTTGTCAGTTGTTCTACACGGGCGGTCTGTGGGTTAATTGTACGCGGAAGGCTCTAGATGTCCTGCGGGTGCAATATAATAATGGTTTTCGTGTGCTGTTAGGGTTACCTAGGTACTGCAGTGCTTCGGGAATGTTCGCTTTGGCGCGGATTGATGATTTTCATGCAGATGGTAGAACTAGGACCAGCGCTATCAGGATCCTACAAACCATGGCCGATAAGTACCATGCGCTGGTGCTTGGGCACTGGTTAGCATTGCTTGTGCGACAGTCATGATTACAGAGTTTTTAAGTCTTACTAACCCTCAGTCGATAAGTTACTAACCATTGGACCATTGTTGTCATTGAATAAATTATAAATTAAATTAAATTATGGGTTCCGTACCCAAATGATGCCATCGGGGTCTTACTACTAAGCCTCCGTCCGTCTGTCTCCCGTCAGTCTGTCATCGGCCTGTATTTCATGGACCGTAACAGGTAGCTAATTGAATATTTAACATGGGTAATGTTTATTTCTCTTGCTATATACTTAACTCTAACTAATGTTTTATTTCATATCTTATATTTCATAGTATTTTAGAGAGATACACATACGCACCCCACGTAAGGTAATTCGTTATTACTACAGGAACATTGAACTCGTAAATCCCCTTTGTACTAAACCAATGTCTCCATATGGCGTACTAAAATTACGCCGCCTGAAAATTACGAATCCTACGGAGGGGTAAGCAGAGATATAACACCCATGTTTTAGGGTTCCGTAGCCAAATGGTAAAAAACGGAACCTTTATAGATTCGTCATATCTGTCTGTCCGACTGTCCGTCCGTATGTCACAGCCATTTTTTTCCGAAACTATAAGAGCAATACTGTTGAGACTAGGTAGGTAGATGTATTCTGTGAACCGCATTTAGATTTTGATGCAAAAATAAAAAATAATAATAAATATTGGGGGCTCCCCATACAATTTTTTTTTTCATCAAACACATACGTGTATCTATGGATAGGTCTTCAAAAATGATATCGAGGTTTCTAAAATATTTTTTTTCTTAACCGAATAGTTTGCGTGTCAGACGCTTCCAAAGTGGAAAAAAGTTGGTCCCCTCTCTAACTTCTAAAATAAGAAAATTAAAAATCTAAAAAAAACACATTACTATAAAAAGTACCAACGAAAATTGTTTTGACCGCTTATTATCTCGTAATCTTTCATACAAATTACTTAAATCCTTTAATTTCATAAATCAATGGTACGGAACCCTTTGTGCGTGAGTCCGACACGCACTTGGCCAGTTTTTGATAGTTATGTTGGAATCGCTTGCAACAAGACAGGGCTAGTACTGAGAAATTCCTGACGAAAAAAAACCAACAACGGTTTGCACAGCCTGTGCATTGAAAACTCATTTGTCAAAAGTATTCCACTTAGAACACGAAATGAAATAGCATTTCCGCGAACTGAGCACTTCCACTAAAGTACTGAAACAAAATTTCATAATGTGAGGTTCGGAGAAACAGTATACCTATCGTTATTGTTTTTAATTCCTGAAAAGCACTTATTTTTGGTCCTCATAAACTTCTTCCATTGTAGGTATGACAAAGGCGTATGCGGACTCTTATCGGCTAAAACCACCGCGGTCTTTTGCCCTACTGATGGTGGGGGGTGCAGCATTCACCAACGTAAAATACACGCATTTAGCACACTAGACACGAAACACGCAATTTACAATAATCGCACTACACTACAATACACCACACCACACCATATCACACCACACCACATCACACCACACCACGTCACACCACACCATATCACACCACACCACATCACATCACATCACACCACACCACATCACACAATTTCAACACCATACCACTCCACATCAAAATAGTTACACACTATTCCTTTCACACTCATAGTCACATATTACAATCAATAAAGATTAGGTTAAGTTTATTTATAGGTTTAAATCAGCAGCCTAATCGGCAGACACTTTTTTCTCAAATCTTTGCGACTAGCTGGGATCGTTTGGACCGCAGTTGACATTATTTTACACTAAAATTATATCAACTGCGGTCCAAACGATCCCAACTAGTCGCAATCATTTGACAAAATATGTTCGCCGATTAGGCTGCAGATAAACATTAACTACTATACGTTTTGTTAGCACACACACATTATGTTAAGGTCTTTATTGTTCGCTACAATAGAACACTGACTCCTAAGTCACAGGGTCCCCCCCAGTTTAGGAGGCAGGGTTTTACACTATTTGTACAAACTTTATTTTCCAAAAATATGCCTATATGAAATGTACTCATTTACTATTGAGATTTTCTGTATCAATAAAGTTATTTTTATTTTATTATTATTATTTAGCATAAACAGTATTGTGTTTCTACTAGAGATCTTCTCCGTCTGTTAGAATAATAAAATAAATGCTATTACTAAAACCAAATAATCTCAAAATTATTTTTGGTAACGTTAAACAAAAAACTATAACATAAATCCAGATTCTCGGCCAAAAAAGGTCCTACGACTAAAACGTCATTTTATCTGTGTATGTTTAAAATGCGTAATGAAGAATACGTGATTTCATTTATTCATATGATTCTTTGTAAGCCAAGTAACTTTAGATAAATCATCAGTCTTGCATGCTATTGTATATTTCAAGTCGTATAGTTTAGTAGTAATAGTAAAGTTTAACCAAAACAGCCATAGTACCTACATGCAAGAGAAAATTCTACGCAAAATTTTCCTACGAGTCCCGAATGAGTTTATGTTCTCTGAAATTAAACCTTTTTGTTCCTCGTCGGGTCATTCACCCGAACCTAGTTCGCAGTCTGAAAGTGTAATATTTATATCAAGAATAATTATCGTATTTTTCGGTTTTATGTCTATTTTTACGGTCATTCTACCCCTAATATATTAAAGTGATAGCAAAATATATGCGGCTGAACCCATTTCTAAAATTGGGTCTCGACAAATAGTTGAAAATTAAAGGCTGAATGAATTCATTATTTAGCTTTGCTGAATTTTTAAAAAAATATTTTAGGCTTTGATTTTTTTTCAGTCTGCACTGACTTCATCATCATCATCATACTTTATTTCAGCTGAAAGACGTCCACTGCTGGAAATAGGCTTCCCTAAGGATCTCCAGGACGACCGGTCCTGCGCCTCCCGCATCCAGCGGTTTCGTGCAACCTTCACTAGGTCGTCGGTCCACCTTATCGTGGGCCTGCCCACGCTACGTCCTCCGGTGCGAGGTCGCCACTCGAGAACCCGTCGGCCCCATCGGGCATCGGTCCTACGGGCAATGTGCCCGGCCCACTGCCACTTTAGTGTTGCAATTCTTCGGGCTATGTCAGTTACTCTCGTTCTTCTGCGGATGTCCTCATTCCTGATTCTATCACGCAGCGAAACCCTTAGCAAAGCCCTCTCTATTGCCCTTTGAGGGACCTTGAGCCTTCTTATAAGGCCATAATTCCATAAGTCATCACAGGCAACATATACTGGTCGAAGACGTTTGTCTTGAGACACTGCGGTGCACTGACTTACACTCATACAAAGGCCTTTCTGCACTCTTTGCATGTTTCAGGAGCCCGCGTATCCTGCTTCCAGTTTAGACGAAACAATCCAATTCTTCACTGTCATCATCTACGTGGCCTGCCGCAACTCTGTCTTATTCTGTATCAGGACACCAAATCTGAGTAATGTCTGTGCGCAGTTTGCCCGATATATACATACATACAAGTAAAGATGACAATACGACAATAAATTAAACAACGTGTACCTCAACACATTCTCAGTCTACCCATAAAATATCATATAAATATATCCATTAGTTTAGTCACAGGAAATTATTTTTCATTTTCACATTTTCTACATGATATACATGTTGATAAGGAATCGCCTACAGGTTGATGACCGCCTCATCCAGTGGTGGTACTAAACCTTAATAATAATGGCGCAAAAAAGCAAGTGGATACAGGACCACGCTGTCGCCCGCTAACCGGAGGTCAGTGAACCAATATTTTAAAGGATGTTCTATTCCGTTTGTAATTTTATGCGATTTAATTTTGTTTCAAATTTTTATTTTTTCGTGTTTCATTCTAGGTTATTTTCTTTGGATTAGGATTATTCCTATGAACCAGCATAGTCCGTGTTTTCATTTATTGTCGTATTATCAGAAGTGCTGATTCAGCACCACTCTGTATGTAGATCCAATATACAGGTCCTATAGATAGTTAAAAGCCTGTCCAACTTAAATTTGTCTAGACAGGATATTAACTTGTCTTCACCTATATCAACTGGATAGCCTTTAAGAGCCACTTCAATTATTTCTCCATATATTAGTTTGATCTTTGATTTATATTGTAACGAGCCTGTTGTGTTCCACTGTAGGGCAATGGTTACCTTACATCATTCCATTTTTAACCGACTTCAAAAAAAAGGAGGTTATCAATTCGACACGTATGTATGTTGTATTTCCACGTACTACTACCCAGTTTTCGTATATGTTAGTCTATATCAGCGGCTGAACAAATATGTCAAATTTCAAAAGTGTATGTATGTATGTATATGTTTTATGTTGAAACTACAAGTCAGATTTAAGTTTTTTTTTTTTTTGTTATAGGTGGGTATTGTTCAACTTAAGGAATATTGCAAGTTTCATCAAAATCGGTTCAGTAGTTTTTGAGGTAGGGATTTTTTTCGTATTGATGAGAACTTATTTTACATGGGTTATGGCTGCCACTATTGTTATGAGGTGAAAAAGTAATTTTCGAATTTCGACTAAGACACTGAAAAGCATAAAATAAAAACGTTTTACAAAAAAAAATAGAAACCCACTTAATTAAAAAAAAAAAAAAAATTTTGTCATGACTCTAGAAGTCGATGTCTAGAGGTTTCTGTTGCTTAGCTCGCCACGGACTTTTAGAGCCATGACAAAAGTAAAATTATTTTTTCCTTTTAAGAGTTTCTTTGAAGTTGGTTTCTATTTTTTTTTTTTTTTGTAAAAGTTTTTTGTCTCTATCGTTTTCGATTAGAATTAATTCCTTTAGGTAGTAGTTTGCTTTATCCGTCTGGGCCTATAGCTTCACTAGTTGCTTAGATTTTTAAATCTCTTTTTAGGGTTTCGTAGCCAAATGGCAAAAAAACAGAACCCTTATAGATTCGTCATGTCTGTCGTCCGTCTGTCCGTACCATACCATACCATACTTAGAACTGAAACTCAATTTTTTTTCTCGGTGGTAGGCCATACCGAAAAAATAGAAGTTACCACGTTAGTTTGCGTGACAGACGCTTCCAAAGTGGAAAAAGTTGGTCCTCCCCTCCCCCTCTAACTTCTAAAATAAGAAAATGAAAAATCTAAAAAAAACATATGATGTACTTTACTATAAAAACTACCAACGAAAATTGTTTTGAACGAGATCTAGTAAGTAGTTTTTTTTTTTTTAATACCTCGTAAATCGTAAACCGCTTATTACCACGTAATCTTTCATACATATAATTTAAATCCTTTAATTTCATAAATCAATGGTACGGAACCCTTTGTGCGTGAGTCCGACACGCACTTGGCCGGTTTTTTAATCAACCGTTTGATACATATCCAAAATAAATGAGAATGTCTGTGAAGTTAATATGCAAAGCAGCACACTATCAAATTAATTAGGTATGTGAATAATTAAACAAGAACACGTAAAGTTAGTTCTAAGATTTGTACTTTTGTCCTTAATGTTTAATGAACCCTTTTATGTGTATAATTAACTAACTAACATTTGCTTTGAAATTTTGGAATTTTGCAAAATTTGTAAAGGCTTAAATGTTTCCAGTAAAGTGTCAGCTTTGGTTTGTTTGCATTGCGTCTCACATATTTGTAACAAAATTATATAGTCCATGCATAGACTCACGCTTTTATCTCAGGAATAACCAAGAGTCAAAATATTTCTTATATAAAATTGCCTTCATATAAAGAAACACGATGATATTTACTTGTTAGCTAACGTTTGACTACTTAGTAAGAAAATAATAAAATGCTTGTTAATACTAAAATGTAACTTAACAACGCAAAAGGTTGAAGAGTTTTTATTAATTTTGAATTCGTGTAGAGTTGATTCTCAGCCCAATTTGAATAAGTGACTTTTTTTTTTTTGACGGGAAAGCTAATATTTATTGATGTAGTAAAAGGTGCATTCAGTAAATAATTCGTAAAGAACATTGAAATATCGCAGCATAGTGGCCACATCGTGACTTTGCCTCAAATCTCCCTCATAGAGGGTTCACGCGGCCGTCTTTTAAAAATTTTTATTGGCGATATCGCCATTATTGTAACATAAAATTTTCAAAGAATTTCTGTAATTTGTTACACATGTTTTTGGAAAAATTGTGGTGTCTATTCCACAGGGGCCATTGATTGGGGCCAAGAGTTGAGGTTGAATCTCACCTTGAAAACGAAGAATAAGTGACATTAGATTTTGCAAAAAGATAACGCACACATACAATAGAACCCATACAACGTACAATACACAGACTTTAAAGAATACACAATTTCACCTTCACACCCAAATTGGCGTGAATTTCGGCAATTACGAATGAAGAAAATACTAATTTCCTTCATATGTCAGTAGAAGATAGTAAATGGCTATAAATCGTGCAACATGTTGGCACGTTGTAACTAATGTTCCACCGTGTTTGCGTTAGATTACAGAATTGTCGAGTGGCGGTCTTTGTGAAGAATCCCTTCATTTGCAGCAAGGATCTGGGAGATTTAGACGTGCAGGTATGCGGTAGCAGCTTGCGTATTCTTACAATTTGTGGATAAGTCGGTGTTCAGCTTTTCTTGCTTACAAGAATTGTCTTGTCTTTGTGATGTCTTTAAGAATGCTTGCTTTGGTACCTGAATCCGTACTGACATCATCAATAGTAGCGGCTTATCCGCTGCTGTTGATATAAATGTTATATAGTATCATCTGTGATCCCCTACAGCTTAATTTTCCTAGTTAAGGATTCGATCACGTGGCCAAATGATTGGCCTAGGTTTTTTTTTATTAAAGAATCAGCATCGCCATACATGGCAATAAATATTTACAGCCTTTTGAGCACTTTCTCTATTGACAGCGATGTACATGGATTTTTTTATGTTGTATGACTTTTTACCCTTGCTTTTTTATGAATGTATGTAGGTATATAAAATTCATTGAAATATTTTTTTAATCACAATACTGTTGACTTAATCATCTAAAACTTAATTAACTCAATATTAGAGTAGGTTTACCCTGTTATTTACTAAGTCCTACTAAAACCTATATAGGCATCTGAATCAATCAAACCCGCATGACAATGAACGCAATCTACAATACAAACTACAAGATTGTGTAATAAAGTTACCTAACCCGTCGTATGCAATTAGAGGGGCCAGTAATTACTTTATTGGTGGCCGAGCGACATGCCGATCACGCGTACCGGGCGTGCACAGGTTAGAGAAGAAACGAGGATGTGCTAAACGTGTTCGTCGCTGCGATATGATCATAATGATCATATAACAAAACAAAACTCAGTCTTACGATGAACAAACTGTGAATTTAAACCATTAAAGTACGTTCTAGTTGTAAACAAACAAGTCACAAAAAGTGGCAGTGGGCTGGACACATTGCCCGTAGGACCGATGCCCGATGGGGCCGACGGGTTCTCGAGTGGCGACCACACACCGGAAGACGTAGCGTGGGTAGGCCCCCGACAAGGTTGACCGACGACCTGGTGAAGGTCGCGGGAAACCGCTGGATGCGGGAGGCGCAGAACCGGTCGTCGTGGAGAATCTTGGGGAGGCCTATGTCCAGCAGTGGATGTCTTTCGGCTGAAATGATGATGATGATGAAGTCACAAACTTGTCAAAAATATAGAGAAATTAGAGCCAGTTTTTCTTCAGTATTTTTCCTTTTCCTTTCTTTTTCTTTCTTTCCACTTTTCAGATTGAGACTGAGATCCGACTGTAAATGCGCTTAAAATTATAAAAGTTCAAACATGTGTCTGAATGTGCAACTAAAGATCTGGGCAAAGTGATAGTTTTCAAAAATCAGCATACACGATGATTGATGTGTAAGTTACCGGAAATTTCAATGTCGATTCTATTGAAATTCGTTGGAGAATTACGTATTTAACTGAAATACTGACTGAAATGTTTAGTTTTTTGCAGAATAAATATCCCTTTTCTTTGTCTTTCTTTCATTTTCCTTTGTTTTAATTACTTTTTGCTGAATTTCCCTTTTTTTACCTTTCTCTTTTTTTGCAACCTGTAACTTGTTTCAATCGCACATCATATTTTATACCTGCAACTTGCTCATTTAAAAAAAATCTTAAGAAAACTTGAATTTCGCCATTTACCGGGTGCTTCCTCCTTAACATTTTTCATAGCATAAGTCTCTAAATCAGAAAATATTAATTTTAATCTTAAGATTCAAAAAGTACCTTATCTCATTCTTCTACAATCATAAAGGCGTTGAAATTACTGGCATACCTGCCCGTACAGACACTTAATAAGGGACCGTAGAGCCGCCTTATTTTACAGATATTCAATATTGTTGGGTGATTTCCCGCTGTATCGTTTGTGGGCCTTACTGCGGCTATTCTGGGGTTGTAACAGGAAGGTTAACAAATAACTATTAAGCTTGTAACAATAGATATGAATTATACAGATTGAAAATTAAGACAGAACCTTTTGGTTTATATGAAAACGTTATGTTAGACTGACTGTTCTAACTTTTCTGAACAATTAGTATTTCAAAATGTGAAATATTAGCAAACACTTTTTGTTCCGTGATAAGTTACCAATAAACTACCAATTACTTTTATAAACCCTATCATTTTCTTTTTTTGATTGTGTCTGTCTCTACTCCGATAAGTAATTCATATTTGACTTGATTCATTTTGCACAATAGGCGACATTAAACTTTTTCTATGTATAGTTTGCCTAGCTATTTCCTCACAATTTCCTAGTATCAACTACCTAGCCTTTTTCCCTACAATTTCCTAGTATCATTTACCTCGCCTTTTCTCAACAATTTTCTAATACCTTACTTTTTACCAATAATTTACTAATGTTAACTATATATTTATAGTATGTCCCGAAATTATACTGCCAAACCATTACGTAGCAGATACTATCGTAATTGTAGTTAACACTAATTGCTTTCGGGATTTACAACCTCCTACAAGGGGCTGACTACCCCTTTACGATCGTGGAACATCTCAAAGATGTAGACGTAATAGGATCGGTCATGGGTTAACAGATTGTTGATCGATTAAAGGATCAATTTTAAAGTTAAATTTCTAAGGTAATGGTCTAAGGTTCGGGTCGAGCTATTTGCTTCCGTAATAGTAATATTCCAGACCCTTTAAGTTACTTGAAAGGACCATTCATATTTTACTGATTGAAGCCATAGGTGTGTTACCTACAATCAACACAACCTACAGTTTCTTTTTTTCGTTCGTAATTGATTTTCTTTTTACAATGGTTACATTTCATGCAACCAAATATGAATGAAAGCAATCGTCTCCAAAATAAAGAAATAAATGCATGATGTTGAGAACCGTCTGCAGTACAAAGACAGGCATTTGACCACACAATGTAAAATTGAAATCTAAAACAGTTTTCAATGTTATTCAAAACTGAAAAATACCCAAACTCAGTGCAAACTGCAGTGCCAAACTACGAAAACGGATATGTGATAGATAGAGAATGTAATGTAGACGAAACTTTTGGTCTATGTATGCGGAGCACGGCGTGAAAACCAAAAACTCGCCGTGAAGGATGAATATCGATGAACGCACGTATGCGAACCACACAGGAATACTCTAAGAAACTCCCGAAGTTCTGAAACCGAGATTCGAATTCACTGAGAAATATATTGTCACTGTTATTACCGCTGACTACAGATTCGGTTACACTTCATGTCTTCAAACACAAGCGGTACAATATTACAATATAATCAAGCTTTTTAGTCAATTCAGGAGACCCAACGACGTTCTCCTCGCAACAATGTGATTCCAATTTATTATTAACTAGCTACGCCCTACAGTTTCACCTGCGTAAGTTTCGATACCGTGGGAATATCTGAGTAAAAAGTATCTTATACAGGATGTATCTGACATCGGAACGCAAACTTCGCAAAAAGGCTAGACTGCAAGCCACTAATAATATTATGATAGTCATTTATGTCGTTAATGAATGGTTACAGAAATAACAATGGTAAAAAAAAAGAGTCGGCGCAGCCTTTGAACGTTGCAAGCGTGCCGCCGTGCGGGTTTGTAGGTATGACGTTAATCCCTGATGTGAACTCTATTAAATCAGCTGATAAGATAGTTTTTCGAGATTTGTTTTCATTGCGCTTTTTTGTGTAATTAGCGAATTAATTAATTTTTACTTTAAAATCTTAGTGGGTTATAAAAATATAGCAATTATGAACGGTCTAAAGTGAAAAAAACTACATATCTTTTTTTTTATCATGAAAAAGCCGACGAAAAATTCCACCACTGGGGGGTTCAGAATCATGTACTGGATCCATGGTACGCGTTTGTGCGTCGATGTCAGATACACCCTTTATATGCATTTATTCCTGGTTATACACAATCTCGTTGTCTACTACTAAACCTGGACTTTAAATCTGAAATCGCCAACCCGCATTGAGCAAGCGTGCTAATTACGCTCAATCCTTCTATGTACCAGAAGAGACCTGTGCCCAACAGTGGGACGATAAAAGGTTAATGATGATACACTATCCGTGTGCCAAATTACATCTAAATCCATGCAGGAGTTTTTGCGTGAGAGTAACAAAGATTCATCAATACTCACAAATTTTCGAATTAATTATATTAGTAGAATAGGTAATTTCGCTTGATGAGACACACGCTACTCGTTCAACGGGAAAATCTTTAGTAGTATCCAGTTAGTCTCCATCAGTAGATTTTCAGTGAATATAGAATGATGAAAGGGTTTCTTGAACCCAAGTGTACGAATGTTTAGAAATAGTAACTGTAACAAACCTCATGTAGAGAAACACTGACGCATATATTGTGGTTGATTGAAACCACACACACACACAAACTATATTATATTAATTCCATTCTAAAGTTAACCTCAATCAACCCGGAACCCGCAATAACCACGAGTGGCTTACGATATTTATGTATTTATTTATTGATATTAAAGCTTATTAAAGCTTACCAACTGAACAAAATATTTTTTGCGTAGCTTTTTCATAACTATTTTAGGTTCAGTTTCCAGTCTTACCGGATCCAGCTGCATGTTATACGTGGAGGTATCTGGCCTCTACAACCCTCTTACTGGTTGTCATACCATCGGGCTTCTGATGACCCGTAACTACTGAACACATACACATTTTCCCAAAATCTTAGTCGTAGCATCACCGGCAGGAGGCGTTTGTTCCCCCTAAGTTGGAGGATCAACTGGACACTATAGCTTTGCAGTCTGGGGTCCACTTGTTCCAATTAACTGCTGATTTTGGCTAAACTTCGATATTTTCCGTGAAGCGACTGCCGTCTAACCTCCACAAACCGAAGGAGAAATCGAAGCATTGCAGTTATACCAATTGTTGGACTTTTGAGCTCCAACAACCCGTAATAACTACCATTACATGTTCAAATCGTAACCGGGACCAACGGCTTAGCGTGCTTTCTAAGGCATAGACCAGATCAGTGCAAATTTTTCAATTTTGCACTGATCTGGTCACTGAATTTTGCACTGCGCGTTGATCGAACCCGTGCCTCTAATATTTTATGAACTCCATTTACTTTATACGTTTTCTTGGTGGTAGGCCATAACATCGGCCGCCGGCAGAAGTTAACACCCACCAGATAAAGCCTTGCCGTTAAGAGATTGGTCGTGTTCCGACATGATGTCTGGTGAAGCCGTACGGAGGACGGGTCTGAGCAGTTGTGTTGCGATGTGTGCCGGGTACGATGCGCCAAATGTTGTTGTGTTGGGAGTTTGGTCGTGGAGGGTCTTCAGATCAATCTCCCTTTGGCGCAGCATCATTGGTCGTGTTTGTTGAGTTTAACATTGCATCACCTCGCTCAACTGCCGTCTTCCTTCCTATTTGCTCAATCTGAGTGAATAGGTTCTTAATAAACTAGCGCGCTTTACCATCAACGATCGAATCTCTGCTTACCATCAGGCGGGATTGCGGTCAAGCACTAGTTTATAATTATTAAAAAAAAAAATGTATAGGTACACAAAATTTTACACGTTGTAATCCCCACTGTATACATACCTACGAACATTAAACACATCCACAAAACGGTGAATGACATTCAACCTGTAGTATCAGATCCTTTGACACAGTACAAAGAAGGACAAACCACATACATAACCCCAAGGAGGACCAAGAACCAACATCAATTAATAATGTATGTAAACGACAGTTGGCTGGGACATGCTTCGTCGTAATATTGGCAAATATGCCACAATTGAGCACTAGTGCGGCCTTAATGCGACCATATTAACCTCTGAAGCGGAGTACAATAAATGTCAACACAGTGTAAAGGTCGAAAATAATATCTGATTACATTGTTCTTTAAAAATATAATCAGATATCATTGTCGAACTTAGTAATATAAAGATATTTATAAGATACTAGTGATCTGCCCCGGCTTCGCACGGGTGCATGTATTATATACATACAAACCTTCCTCTTGACTTCAATCTATCTATTAAAAAAAATCGCATCAAAATCCTTTGCGTAGTTTTAAAGATTTAAGCATACATACATAGGGATAGAGAAAGCGACTATGTTTTATACTACACAACGCGGTCGCCTGCAGCTCCGCCCGCGTGGGCATCGATAACCGCTGCAAAACGCCTACCCAGGAAAGACACGGTCAGCAAAATGATTCCCAAGTCAATTCACAGACACCGACACTAACATCGACGACGCAGTCAATATCCATAGGCTGAGGATGTTAAAGTTGTTAATGATGAAAATAATTAAATGAAAAATAATAAAATATTTAAATATTTAAATATAACTAAATCTATTCTTTAGGTTGGTGCGTTGCTTGATCGTAACGATAACTGGTCTGCATCCGAAAAAAGCCCTAAAGAAAAGAATGGCCGTGGTGGCCTAGTGGTTAAAACACCAGCCTCTCAAGTATGAGTGCGCAGGTTCGATTCCAGGTCAGGCAAGTACCAATGTAACTTTTATAAAAAAGTTATATGTACTTTCCAAGTATATCTTGGACACCAATGACTGAAGGGAAAGAAAAACATCTTGAGGAAACCTGGACTTTAAGTCTGAAATCGCCAACCCGCATTGAGCAAGCCTGGTGATTACGTTCAATCCTTATTTGTATGAGTGGAGAACTGTGCCCAGCAGTTGGGCGATAAAAAGTTTGATAATGATCCGAAAAAAATATATTTGTAAGAATTGTAGTTTTGGCCTGATGGTGGTCCTGTCCTTCAATTTTAAAAGTGGGCATAAAATTACCTACCCTGATGTCTTTTGCGCCAAAGAAGTCATTTGAAAAAGTCTATTGTATTTACGTATATTTGTTAAAGAATGACCAGATAATGGATGTTTATTAGTTAGAAGATTTTTTATTGGTTGCGGCGGCTTCTGATGGCTAGGAAAATAAACTTTACCTGAAGCACAGCACATACCATTAGGTTCGTCCGCCCATTTCTTGGCAGAGCAGTAAGAGCGGATCTTATTCATGATTCTAATTTAGTCTCATGCTTGTTGTGCATAATCAACCTGCGAATCATCCGAAAGCCAGTCTGTTGCTGTTTGCTAAAATTCGATTGCAAACTGTATTTGTGGACAACTGCTGTCTCTCTGCCTGAGCTCTAAGTCGCTGCAAACGCTCAACACTCGACTCTCGAAAGAGAGACGGCTGTTGTTCACAAATAGAGTCCTTTAATTTGGTCATGAAGACGTTAGAAATGCTCCAGCCTCGAGTCTCCAGTCTCGTGCACGTAACTGATAATAATATAATAACGTAATAAGATTTTGTTGTGCAATGTGTTGCGATCGTTCGACACTCGACTCTCGTATGCATACCTGAGAGTTTCTTTAATTTTGTTCAGCAAGGCGTTGTGAACGTTCTGGTGAAGATTCTTCCATACGACGTATTCTTGGTGCCCCTTCTTGAGAACTATGTTTAGAAAGTTGTAACCTGGCTCTCTTAGGCATTTTCAAATGTTTAAGAAAATTTTAATACTGTTAAAAATATTCTAGCCCTAAAAAGAACTATTGTTTAGCCCTGAAAAGAACTGTTGGTTAGCCCTGAAAAGAACTGTTGATTACCCCTGAAAAGAATTGTTGGTTAACCCTGAAAATAACAATTGATTAGCTCTGAGAAGAACTGTTGTTTAATTCTGAGAAGAACTTTTGCGTAGGTGTAGTTTTATGAACGAAATCTAAAAAAATTACACGAAAATTATTAGACTCATAGATCTAAACTCCCCTCCCGCACGCACACACCTACCATGGTGACGCTCACAACGTAATGGGCAATGCAGCAGAAATCGTAATATTTTTATTTCGCCATAACTTCAAAACTAAATGTCCAATTTTAATCATTCAAAGACCAAATATTAACTACATAAACTGTACTTCGTGATAAAATAATTTATTTTGATTAATAGCATGAGTAAAATAAATGCGTGTAAATGTAGTCCAAAAAAAATTAAGATTTTTAAATAAAAAAATGGTTGTTGTGCCTCACTCGACATAGATAGGTATAGTATGTTGTGGATTTTTTTGTAGATATTTATAAGATCTACAATTAATTAGAACATTTTATGGTTCTGTCTTTTATAGTTTTGGCAGCGTACGCAAAATAAGTAACTTTTCTGGTTGATTTTTTACACCTTGCGTAAAAAAAACCCAAATATCTTACAGATCTCTATTTTTTTCAAAATAAAATTTAACCTATGTTACTCGTGGATAATGTAGCTTTCGAATAGTTAAAGAATTTTTGAAAATGGTGCAGTAGTTTTTGAGCCTATTCATTACAACCGAACAAACAAAGTTTTCCTCTATATAATATTAGTGTGTGTAATTATAAGATGTATATAAAAATGGATAATCACTTCATATTATAAAACAAAGTCACTTTCTTTTTCCATATTTCCCCTTGAAAGATTAAATCTTTAAATCTACGCAACGGATTTTGATAGAAGTTATTTAATAGATAGAGTGATCCAAGAGGAAGGTTTATATGTATAATAATATCCATTAAATTGTAGAGAATTACTATTATTTTTGAGATTTGTAATGTGATGTCGTAAATAATTACATTTTTTCCGCGTTTGTAGTGAAATGCTGGCTGAACCCTACGATATTTACAAAAAAACATCTACTAAATATTGTACACATTGAAAAAGTCTACAGAAAAGTCCACGATGGTATATGTCTCTTATGGATATCCCACAATAACATTTTTTTGTCATTTACTTTTTAGTAGAGATGATAAAAAAAAGTATAAAGCAATAAAAAGCATGCTTTTTTATAAAAGCAAAGTAAGTTGCTTTTTTAAAAACGCAGATTCAACTTTTAGTGATGGTAATCCTACCAATATACTTATTAAGTTGGAAAGTGCTTTTGCGGAGCAACTTTTTCGTAATTTCGTATAACTTTTGTTTCACTTATGCTTTATGTTTATTTATTTAGTTGCTTTTGCTTTTCTGCTTTAGAACTTATTGAATTAGGGAATTAAGTTTTTTTTAAATTTGGATGCTTAATGGCAATAGTCAGTGTTGATATCCGTTTGGTTATTATTTTGTGACTATAGTGTGTTTATAAATTGTGAAAAATATAGGTATTAATTGAGAAGAGTTGAATTAAATTTTTTCGTGCATTTTTAGGTCGATTGAGTATAATAAAAAGTAAAATACTTTGTAAGTTCACTTTCTGACAAAGTCGCGGAATGTATTTTTTGAAAAAATCTTTTTCGTATAAATCGTCGGTTACCTAGATTCGTGTTTAATTTAAAAGCATAAATAAAATAGCAAACAGCAATCATTAACATATACTTTTTGCACTAGAAATTGCTTTCAAAGTTTATAAGCAATTAAACAGTTAACAAAAGAACTGCTTTTTAACTTTTAATCACGTTTTACGATAAAAGGTCTACTTTTTACGATAAAATCTGGCTAATGTTCGAAGCGATTTTAACAACTTAAATAAATTGTTGATTTAATATAGATCTATATCGCCCCTTACTGCATATGATTAAAACGAATATTTTCGAAGATATTACAGATTTAAAAATTGCGGGGCGTCGCGTTCCGTCCGGGGTAGCGGGAACGGCGGGCCGCTTTTTTATACAACGTTAACAGTTTTCTGTAGTGTATTTATTACCAGCATTGCAGCCGTGCGAAGCCGGGGCGGGTCGCTAGTATAATATAATACTAAAATAAAGATAGAGATATATAATTTTGGAAATATGGGTACAAGTCATGGTGGTACATAGTATACTTACAGAAACAGCCATATTTCACCAATTGCAAGGTATTTGTAATTGTAATGTTTACAACTTAAAAAAAGAAACCTTTACTAATCTATTGTATAATATAATTCTAATTCATCATTCCAATAATAATCATGTTCGTTTACCTCGTGAAAGCTGAGAAAGATAAAGAAATCAAGTATCTTGACTTGGCTCACGAGGTTGTCGATATGTGGGAAGTGAATTCAGCAGTCATTGTACCTATAGTCGTTACAGTTAATGGCTTAATAGCCAAGAACCTCGACCAACACCTCAGGAGGCTCTCGTTAGGCAGCTGGATCAAGGGCTTGATTCAGAAAGCGATACTTCTGGACACGGCTCGAATTGTCAGAAGGTTCCTCTCTCTGGAGCCCTGACCGCCGCCGATAGCTTGGACCCTGTTGCCGATACAGGTGGGCTACTATTTTTATTTTAATGTTTTTATATTTTAATATTTAAAAATGTAATTTATATGTAAATAAAAAAAGGAAATAATGTTCATGTATTTAATTCAATCAATAAATAATTGTAATTCATCAGTCAATAATATGATATATTAATGTCACAATTTGTTATAGTTATTTAAATATATTACATAATTAATCAAGTTATTTCTCGAACAAAAAATTCGCAACAGTAAAAATGTCGCCTTAAAACTATTGATATAATATTGAACAGATATGATATATTCTAACAAACTAACCGAAAAAAATGTGCCGAATGCAGTAGTAGCACACATGCATATTTTTTATTCTGCGTACATGTCACTACATTGGTACAGTGTGAATGAGATGGGGCGCAACTAAAGTATAGAGAAGAAGAGGCTGGCTAGTGTTTTTCTTTTGCGCCTAAATGGAAACAAAAGACCTCTGCGCACCAATCATGACAACTTTGCCAAAGAATAACAATAATGCAGAGCGGACATATAATAGAGTTGACAGAAGTTGGTAATTTGGTAGGTGGCTACTACTACCTGCTTAATTTAGAGCATTTTTTTTATGAACAGCTTTACACTTCTATCAAGTATTACAAAACTTCAATATTTGTCATTGAATGTGTGTCGTGTATTTAATATATTGTGACTTTGATTAAAGGAAACGAAATAAAATTAATATTATTTTTAGCACCGAACTGCGAATAAACTTTTCTGTAAATATATCCCTTTAGGTTCTAGGCATCCCTAGGAGTTAGCCCTCTTCGCAAGGCAGTCCGTAAAAAGGATTTGTTACCATCGGGTGAGAAAAGGTAAGGCAGGTATATTTTAAACAGCAAAATCATTTTATTATGACAATATTTATTTCTTTATAGATTATACATTATTATTATAAAACGTACTTGTGTATTTTAATAAGTAAGGTTAGCCTTGTGTTACCAGGCAGAGTAGAATATACCACCCTCACTCTTACCGAGATGTCGTAGAAGGCGATTGAGGTAAATTTCGTGCAAAGTCACCAGCACAAAGAGAAGGAAAACTCTGCATTTTATACCAAAAGCCTCGCCAACCCATCTACCAAGCGTGGTGAGTAAGGCATTTATGAAGAAGATGTAAAAAAAAACGAGTGTGCTTATGACCACACGACTGAAGTGAAACTTCTTTCGCTCCATCTGTATGTATATATATATATATATATAAACCTATGTGTGTACAATATATACATGTATACACATATACATATATTAATTTTCTATAAATATTTAAATTTATTTCGTGGTTTCATTGGTAAATTAATATTTTTGCATAGATCTTCTATTTGTATTGAAAAAAAAAAAAAAAAAAAACTCGTTGTAGACCTTGTAGTACCAAGCTCGCGCCACGGGCGCCTCTGTGCTTATATCCCCCACTTAACTTCCGTTCGCCTTGCCCGATCACTTTTCGTAACGCTTACGTCACGTGTTCGCCAGCTTACTCCCTAAGTCAAGCGTGCGTAAAGAAGTTTCACTTCAAAAATAAACAAGTAATATATGGAAGCATATTATTGCATGCAATGCAAACTTTCTGTATATATTTCTATATAAATATATATTTATTTATGTATGCACAAGCCTTTACCTTAAGCTTACTTTGGAGCTAGGCTAATTGGTGTGAGCGTAGGAAATATTTAATATTATTATTATTATATACTTTATGCTCATTCAATATCGACTCACACTTTCCTATTTAATAATTTCATGTCATTTGATTCTATTACTTAGCAAAGCAAAATAAACACGTAATTTTATCAACGTTTTCCTTGACTGTTGCAATAAAATATTCATAAATTTTAACTGAAGACACAGGCGCGAAAATAAAGTGAAGCAGAACTATAATTGTAAGTATTAAAGTCACCAACAACATTATCGCTTCTGTGCAACTATTCTATGTCGAATGCGTTCGCGTCCTTGTCACTCTAGCAAGAAATCCAATTAGCTCTTCCTTTTTTTACTTACAATGGACGCCAAAGCGTCATTTGTTGACAAAATAATTGAAACTATATTATTTATCTAAATATTTTGGAATAATTACTTATGATATGTGATTCTATGACTTTTGTTGGCTTTTCTAAAATAATTCGTGCATTTACGCATTACACAAAACGGCATTTTGAATGCGGAAAAGGTTTTCCTAAGCAGCAGTACACACGCGCGGACGGTAAGAGATTATCGAGATTCGAGAATGACTAAAGCAAGAGATTTGAATTACAATCTTTTGTACGCTTCATGTTTAATGCGCTAGTGACTTATCTACCTTAGTTTAATATTATATCAACGCTTTAAACATTATACTGTGAAATTTTTATGATGTTAAATTAATATCAGACTTTTTTTTTGAGTAGACAGAGAATATATATCATTAGCACATTTTTGATGTTTTTCATTGATGATTCAGAAACGTACTGAATGTTAGGTAACAGATTGCAAGTTAATATCCCTGCTGCCTTTATTTATGCTCCTAACCGTACCTCCACTCGTAGTTCTTTTAGTTATACCATAGGTCTGCGGTCCTATTGGTCGCAGCGATGTTATATAGCCTAAAGCTTTGCTAACCTTTTGACCTCTCTGGGCTCATACATAGTATCGGTGCTGACATTAAGTGTTCGATCCCGCGTCAAGACATCTTGGCCATTCACCGTGTACCCTATACCCGTACTCACGAAAGTAACCGTCCTAAAAATGTTATTGTTAAATTGGCCTTACGTGATCTCCTTAACAATATATTAAGTAACGAAAAATGTGTCATCTAACCAAATTGGTACATCAGGTACATCACATAAAATATATAGTAACGAGCATATCACTTTATATAACAAAAACTTGTTTCGTGAATGTCGTGAGATGGCTAACAGGTGTTATATCAAATATGTATGGGTTAAAAATGCTATCATTCTTGTGAGAGCAACTGATACATCTAAAACATTTGCAGTGCATTGCCAAAACGATGTCAGTAAAATTTCTCAATATAAACAGAATAAAAAAACTATTTTTTTGTTATTCATGTACGTAGGTAGATTATCATTCTGCTCTAGAAAAATGTATGCGCAAATTATTACCGTTATTATCGCAAAATTATCACGACAGCACATCGAGCTGCCACGGTCTGTCAGATTTCCTTATTTGATTTTCAACTTTATCTCTAGAGCATTCAGGCTCAACGTTGTTTGGGAATATCTGACAGTTTGGGGTGTCTTGACCTGCTGTCGTCCGTACTTTGAATCATATCACTTATATCATTATTGTAACATTGTATTCTATACCACATGCCGTTTCGTCCAGTCTCCATGCTTTCAAATACCTATAACCGAAACCAGTATTGTCTACCTTGTTCGATGTTTACACTTTTATAATCCGATGTCAGTAAAATCTCTCAATATAAACAGAATGAATAAAGTATTCTTTTGTCATACATGTACCTACGTAGGTAGATCAACATTTTGCTCTAAAAAAAAGGCATGCTTTTTTTAAATTAATTATAAACTAGCGCTTGACCGCAATCCCGCCTGGTAAGCAATGATGCGATCGTTGATAGTAAAGCGCGCTAGTTTATTATGAGCCTATTCACTCAGAAAAACTGAGCGAATAGGAAGGAAGACGGCAGTTGAGCGAGGTGATGCAATGTTAAATCCAACAACACAACCAACGATGCTGCGCCAAAGGGAGATTGATCTGAAGACCCTCCACGACCAAACTCCCAACACAACAACACTAGCCGCATTGTATCCGGCACACATCGCAACACAACTGCTCAGACCCGTCCTCCGTACGCCTTCACCAGACATCATGCCGGAACACGACAAATCGCTTGGCGGCAAGGCTATATCTGGTGGGTGTTAACCTCTGCCGGCGGCCGATGTTATGGCCTACCACCGAGAAAAATACGCAAATTATTACCTTTCTATTTACCTCACGTCATTTCAACTTATCTACCAATGTCACAGAATTATCACATAAGCCATTGTATTTTAAATCATATCACTTTTCATCATCATCATCAACCTTTTTATCGTCCCACTGCCGGGCACAGGTCTCCTCTCATACCGAGAAGGAATGAGCGTAATCACCACGCTTGCTCAATGGGGTTTGGCGATTTCACACTTATAAAGTTCAGGTTTCCTCAAGATGTTTTCCTTCACCTTCAGTCACTGATGTCCAAGATATACTTAGAAAGTACATATAACTTTAGAAAACTTACATTGGTACTTGTCTGACCTGGAATTGAACCCGCGCACTCATATTTGAGAGGCTGGTGTTTTAACCACTAGGCCACCACGACATTACACATACACGACATATCACTTTTATCATTATTGTAATATTACAGTAGAGCATCCCACATAATATCATACACTTTTGGTCGTACATCACCAACCATAGGAGATGTTCCATCTACCAGCAAGCATATACTACAAGGATAAATCTTCTGATTGCCGTAGTGAGATATGTTCATTGTTTTCCACCTTCTTCAACTCTGCACGAGCCTTCAACGGTCGACCCTAAGAGCTGGGTACCTCCTGATGAGAAGTCACCCTTTATTCCATATAATTTTCTTGATAAATGTGATGTGCTTAAGTCATTGTTGTCCTAGGATTTAAATAAGGGGTCTGGTCCTGATGGTCTGCCACCAACATTTTTTAAGCACACAGCACAACAAATCTGTGTTCCGCTCCATATCCTTTCCAGTATATGTTTAAATGAGGGGGTATTTCCGTGCATACGGAAAAGAGCCTTTATTACTCCAATCTATAAAAGTGGCGATAAAGCCAACGTGGAAAACTATCGCCCTATTTACATTCTATTTACATTGTTTAAGCTTTTCGAAGGATTGGTGCACAGCAATTTGTTTCCACACCTTAGACATCACATTACTCCCGAACAGCATGGCGTTGTTCAGTCGAGATCTACCACCACTAACTTGATGATTTTTACAAATTTTTTATTCCAAAATATGGACAAAGGCACGCAGGTTGATGCTATCTATACTGATTTTCAGAAGGCTTTTGATACGGTGGACCATAAATTGCTTTTAGACAGGATTGCCTTCAACGGCATTAGAGTAAATCTGCTGTGATGGTTTGTAGCGTACATTTTCCACAGAACACAAAAAGTTGTCATCAATGGATATGAGTCCGAATACGCAGTTGTAGAATCCGGTGTGCCCCAGGGTTCGGTCATGGGTCCTTTATTGTTTATGTTGTTCATTAACGACATAGAGTCCTGTATAGTTAACTCTAAATTCCTTATGTACCCCGATGACATCAAAGTCCAAGGCCAAGGTGGCTGCCAGAAAACTTGGCGTTATCGCAAAGGTCCGGCAGTACTTCACACCAGGGCAGCTTCTAATGTTGTACAAAGCACAGGTCCGTTCGTGTGTGGAGTACTGCAGCCACATTTTTGCTGGTGCTGCTAAGTGTCACCTGGCCACTTTGGATTCAGTGGAGAGGCGTGCGAAGAGGCTGATTGGTGACCTTGATTTAACTCGAGTTGGTCTCCAAAGCCAGGCGTACACAGGCGTAGAGTAGCCAGCCTTTCGGTGTTCTATAGGATACATTTTGGGGAGTGTGCGAAGGAATTGCACGATTTAATTCCCCCATCTCCGTTTCACCATCGGACGACCGGTCGTACGGCGAGTTTCCACCCTTATGTTGTTAACACCTCTACGATCCGGACTAAGCGTTTCGCCTCCTCCTTTATACCGCGTACATCGAGGGACTGGAATAATCTGCCGGCGGCGGTGTTTCCGTCGGACTACAATTTGAGTGTCTTCAAGGCTAGAGTGAATATGCTCTTAATAAACTAGTGCGCTTTACCATCAACGATTGCGTCACTGCTTACCATCAGGCGGGATTGCGGTCAAGCGCTGGTTTATATTTTTAATAATAAAAAAAAAAATCCTGCAAAGTATGCAGAACTGCTTAGTAGCACAAGATGATCAGTGCAGTCTTTCGCAATATTGTCTTAGAAATAAACTTCACCTCAGTTTGTCAAAATTTAATTATATTTCTTTTACCAAAAACAAAACAAGTATAAATTTTCCCTACACGCTGATTGACATAAATTTGAACAGAACCGATTGTACGCGTGATCTTGGAGTACTTCTTGATAGTAAGTTACATTTTGATTTCCATATTGACAATATTATTAACAAAGCCTTTTAAATGTATGGTTTTATAATGCGGTCTTGCAAAGGATTCAAAAAGATTTCTACTTTCCTCTTTTTATATAAAACTTTAGTCCGTTCTCAGTTAGAATACGCGGTGCCCATTTGAAGCCAATTTTACGGAAAGTACAAGCATAGACTAGAAATAGTACAGAAAAAAATTCTTCACACCACACATTATAACTGTTACCACACTAAGATTTCCTATGCGAATCTGATAAAACAGTACAAAATATTAAGCTTGGAGCACAGGCATACACTGTTTATGGTTGTGATGCTGTTTGGCATATGCAACAATAGGTTTAATTGTATGGACCTTGCTAATAAAATATGTTATGTGGTACCTAGAATTGCTAGTAGGCGTGAAGTACGAGCAACTCGCTTGTTCTACACAGAGCAATGTAGAACAAATGCTGGGCTCCTCTTCGCTGATTATTAGAAATTTACAATTCATATTTTGCAAATCTAGATATTTTCGCTATTAACCAGAACAAATTAAGAAAAATGGCTCTTAATTTACTTTCTGGTAATCCTTAACTATTACTGCTTCTTGCTGATATTTGGTGTGACGTGATTGTGCCCACAGACCATATCTGGACGTGACATCTGGAGAGTATATAGCATTAATAATTGTATATAGCCGTTGCTCCTGGCTGTTATTCTTAGATCTTTGATAGTCGTTACGCGTCGTCTGAATAGGTGGTTGTTTCATGAAAAAATACCGGTATTCAGCTGCTTCCGGTAAGACTGGAGGCCGACCCCAATATAGTTGGTAAAAGGTTAGGGAGATGAAAAGAGTATACAGCATTTATATATAATAGGTATTGGTACCATAGGCACCATACGCAAAATACAAGTAGACTTTGGTTCAGTGTTGCGGTTATAATCATATTTGATCCTTCTGGAAATCTTAAACACAAATTGTACGATGTCAAAAACCAGATTGGCAATATATTCTTCTCTTCAGACAAGCATACAAACTTGTGAAAGTCACGCTGTACGTTAAAGTCAGTAATAAAAATACACAATAACATCAAAGTAAAAAGCAGAAGCCAGTTATTGAACGCATTTGCTCTGTCAAATCAAGTTCACTTAACTAAGAAGCATACTCAGCTCTTGAGATAATTTTTCTTCTCAAAGACGAAGAAATTATGAGTGATATTAAATAAAGCAAGAAACTTGAAGTACTATAAACTGTTTCATTTTCTTTTAATGAAAGTTCTTGAGTTATTTTTAGTGAGAAATTGTTTTAGTTTGAGAAACGAGGATGTTGGAATTGAACGTTAATGGATGATCGATTTGATTTAAAATTGAATAATTGGGTTATATTTGATTAGGTTATCAGCCATGTTTTGGCAGTTTTGTTAAATTGTGTTGGTATAAATTATATTAATGTCCTATGTGGCACCGGGCTTAGTATCATACCATCCCATATTCTCCCGTGGGTGTCATAAGAGGTGACTAAGGAAACTCTCACCAGGGAAGCGGGCAGCAGCGCTTTTCCTGTGGAATATCAAACTATTGCGACCCCCGACCCCAGTGCCAAGCGTGGGGATTAAGGTAAGGGAAGTATGGCCTTTGAAGGGGAGTATGGCCTTTGTCCAGCAGTGGATCTCTATAGGCTGAAGAAGAAATTCTATTATATTAGAAGGTTAACTATCGTTTACTAAATTTTGAAAATGTAGTCGCAGTGGTAGTTAAAAGTTTCAGCGGCAAAGTTTATTTTATAACGTTTTTGACAGATCGAATTGTGATCATTCTTAAAATAAACCCTCTGGTTTCAGACTGAATTTAAAAGAGTTTGAGTCTAAAAAAATACCTTCTTTTATTCCAATTTATTTTGGTTCGACGCAAGATTTCTTTTTCTTGCATAATAATCAGCCCACATATATAATGCTATATAATGTTCCCACAGGCGGGACACAGGCCTCCTCTTGATGAGAGTGTAGCGGTACCTACAAACGCCACAAAATGAACGACGCGTCATACTGACGTCACACGAATTCTGCATCTCGCAATCAGAGTTTACCGTGCAATTAGCATACATACAACTTGCCAATTTCAACCATTGGGCAAGTGCCCGCCAGACATAACACCCGTCTGGTTGGAGGATCCTCCCTTTTCTATGGAGGATGAGTGAACTTTACTCCCTGTTCCTTCATGCCTCCACACTGGTGACCCCGACGTGATCGTCAGCGCAGCCTTCGTGCAACAACTTGAGCGTGACGTCATCATCATCACTCCCGCAAGCTTCATCGGCGAATCACCCACCCAGCCAGCACCCACTTCTTCAACGGGTATCCTGACCACAAGCATGCAGCGACCGCGCATACCTGGTCATCACCCTCAACCTCATCAGCAACCTCGACGCAGCCTCAACCCGGCGCTGTACGACATCCGACGCACTGGAGTACAACGCAGCGCCACCACCCCGACTCACTGGGGAATCTTCAAAAACAGTTCCGACTCACCGTGAACTACGCGGCAACCGGTTCCGACTCACTGGAACCTCAGCTGGCCTAGCAAGAATAACAAGATACAAGACTCAACCCACTATCGACCTCCGGTCTCCGGAGGGGAGTGATGTAGCGGTACCTACAAACGCCACAAAATGAACGACGCGTCATACTGACGTCACACGAATTCTGCATCTCGCAATCAGAGTTTACCGTGCAAATAGCATACATACAACTTGCCAATTTCAACCATTGGGCAAGTGCCCGCCAGACATAACACCCGTCTGGTTGGAGGATCCTCCCTTTTCTATGGAGGATGAGTGAACTTTACTCCCTGTTCCTCATGCCTCCACAAGAGGAAGTGGGCCGTAATCTAGTACGCGGGCCCAGTGTGGGTTGGTAGATGTAACACTTCTAAGTGCCAGACAACTATGTAGGAAGGCGGCGGCGTCAGCCTCTGTTGGCGGTGCCAGTGGCTAGGACGAATTTACTGGCAAAGGCCGCGGTCGCGCAAGCTATCCGAGATATAAATGTTGTGCACGAGCAAATAGATATTTTTACATGTCAACCGAATGAATTCACAAAGATTTTGTTATATAATTTGTGTTATAGAGATAGATAAATGATAAAAGTAATAATTTTATTTAATATTTAATTAGTGTATTTTAAGGACTAGCATTGGTGTTTCAGTTATTATTATTATTTTAATTTTTGTTTTGTTTGAATAAGCTAATAAGTATTAAGTTTATTTTGGTGTATGGTTCTCTTGGTATAAGTAGATCTGTAATGTATCAAAATACCTTGTTATCGCATTGGGTCTTAATAACCTGTAATGTTCACTGAGAAAGGATAAATAAATAAATAAGTTTTTGGTTCTAGGACATACCGCTTTCCTAGCGATGATATCCTTCGCCATTTTGTCATTTTTCATAGTGAACCCATCTTTTACACAATCATCCATATTCCAAGTTCCTATCTGATCAAAATCTTGATTCTCCGAAATTTATTTAGCATAACACATTTGGTATGATCTCCTTTAAATTAATATACATAGGCATACTAATAATTTAATATAATTATTGTTTGGCGGAATGTTTACATGTCAAAATTTTACAGATTGATATAGCTCGTTGGCTGTCGTCTGTACATATTCACTTGTTATACTTTTAGATGGTAGAATTTTATTTGGCTTAATTACATTCGGCTAACTTGAAACTCCATATAATTTTGTTTTTCATCATCATCATCATTATCAACCTTTTTATCATCCCACTACTGGGTACAGGTCTCCTCTCATACAGAGAAGGATTGAGCGTAATCACCATGCTTGCTCAATGCGGGTTGGCGATTTCAGACTTAAAGTCCAGGTTTCCTCAAGATGTTTTCCTTCACCTTCAGTCATTGGTGCCCAAGATATACTTAGAAAGTATGTACATATAACTTTAGAAAAGTTACATTGGTACTTGCCTGACCTGGAATCGAACCCGCGCACTCATACTTGAGAGGCTGGTGTTTTAACCACTAGGCCACCACGACACCACGATTTTGTTTTGCATAAAGTTTATTTGAGCGACGATTATATGATACAATTTTACGTGGCATACTATAATGATGGCAGAAAGGCATTTACAATATATCCGGAATATTTCCATTTCTATGAAAATAGGCAGGTAGGTAGGTAAATCCTCTTGGATGTCCGCCACCTTGTTGTGGGCGACGTGGTCTGTCAGACTCCTACTGACTAAAAACCACCCCGGTGTTCCATCTCACACCTATACCGGGGGTTGCGAGAACGAACACTTCTTCGGCAACCTCCGATTGGTGCCGGCCCGCCACTGTGGGCCACCTCCGGTCAGGGGGGAAAGTGAGGTGTATGACTCCCGCGCGCGTGGAATATTTCGCGCCACCACCTCGGGTCTTGATGTTTAGGGGGCGACAGATTCGGGGACATCTGGACCCATTTAGGGGGCTGGAAGAGGGCGTTATCCGCCCTCCGCCGACGTCCGGTGGGCCTGCTGCGGGCCGGCGAGAGGACGAGATCTCCCTCTCCCTTTCTGTAGCCTCCTTCTGCGAAAGAGTTGTCTCTCAGAAGGAAACCACGGCATCCCAGGACTGTTCGTTGCCGACCATCGACTCGATTCCTACTTCAGAGATGAGGACACGGCTCAGCACCTCCCAAGCGGCACACTAACGTAATTTTGCCTGCCTTAATCTTTGTTTACGCTAGTTTATCGATCGGGTCCGATTGTTAGTTAATCGAGTTGATAGATGCCCGATCGGTACGGGCTATCGTAATTAGTATTGTCTATGGCGACGCGCGGCCGCCATTATAACACAACGTCTTGAGACCCCGTCGCGTACGGGGTCCGTTGCTTAAACACACAACGTGTTGGGACCGCGCCGGCAGCGGCCGTTGCTTGAACTTCTTGACGAAATCCTCGCGTGCGTGGCGCGTTCCGACGAGTGAATTTCGGGAAAAACAACGTCTTGAGACCCCGTCGCGTACGGGGTCCGTTGCTTGAACTATTGACAACGTTTGGAGACCCCGTCGCGGACGGCAGTCCGTTGCTAAGAACTTCTTGACGAAATACTCGCGTGCGTGGCACGTTCGGACGAGTGAATTTCGAAAAATAAATACCACCGGCCGCGTTTTGGATAGTTTGTCGCGATTGTTGCCCGTGCCTTTGAAGTATTTACTTGAATTATAAACAGTAACAGTGCCGCCTGTAAATTGAGTTGAGTTTGAGTCGGAAACGTGGTTTCATTGGCGATCTTTGTCGGGCGTGATTGACACTGCTAAATAACTTCTTACGTTGGTGAGCTTTGGTGCCCTATTAAGGGAACTTGGTGTGTCGACTGGTATGGCACAGTCAGTGAATTGAAGACATCGGATGTCATCGTAATCGACGCGCGCGTCGATTCTCCGGACTTCACTTCGCGACGGAGCACACTGGGTCCCAAGTAAGTCCCGTAGATTTACCAGAGTGTGGTCGGAGATTAATTTACTTGTGGTGTAGGCCGACCTTGTTTGTTGGATAAGCCGTGACAAATACGCGGTAGATGTACGCGCTTTGCTGGGGCGCGTATACAATCTTAAAGTCTAATTTACGCTCGTATAAGCGCCGGAGCCGTAACAGAAATAATGCCTATATTCTTTATTTCTTTGTTGCAGCATGCATGCAGCATGCATACAGCAACTTGCGGCATGCATGATATTGCTTGCTTGGAGGCTTCCTTTAGGAAAATAAAAACCACATACATACATATTACACACTACTCAGTCAACGGATTTATTGGGTGATAATAAATACATCCAGCTACATTATCGTCGTATGACCGTGGCGAGAAAAAAATCTGTTCAATCAAGTGTTTTATTATGGTTAAAAATACTAAATTATTCCGTTAATATTAGTTAATTAATCTTTTAAATTATGGATATGAAATGTATATACCCAGACAATTATCGGTCCCTCACAATGGGCTTCATAGGCTCAGAGTCAAACAAAGGGCAATGGAAAGAGCTATGCTCGGAGTTTCTCTACGTGATCGAAACAGAAATGAGGAGATCCGCATAAGAACCAAAGTCACCGACATAGCTCTTAGAGTCATTAAACTTAAGTGGCAGTGGGCAGGGTACATTGCTCGTAGAACCGATGGCCGATGGGGCAGTAAGGTACTGAAGTGGCGGCAACGTACCGGAAGACACAGCGTAGGGATGCCCCCAACAAGACGAACCGATGACCTGGTGAAGGTCGCGGGAAGCCGATGGATGCACAAGCATGCAAAGCACAAGATCGGTCACCGTGGAAAGCCTTGGGGGAGGCCTTTGTCCAGCAGTGGACATCTATAAGCTATAGAAGAAGAAGACGATTATATTTGTAAATTTTCTGCGATATTTATACGAGTATTATGGTTCTAGTTTTAAAATGTTTAAAATAGTTATTCCTTAAAGATGATTCTGAGTCACTACCTAAATAATAAGTTTTGGATATATGATAAATGATTGTTTGCCAAACAATTTTCTGGGAAATGAAGTCTATTCGCTGTTATGTAAAATAATATTATGGCATAAAAAGTTTGCTATAAAGGGTAGACAACGCCTACTCTAGGGCTAATACGCTCGTTTATTGTGGCATCAGTAACGGTCAAAATTGATTGGCGCTGATTTCGTGGTTTTGCGATGAATCGAAGCCCAGATTTAATTATTTTGGCTTTTTAAATTGTGGCGTTTTTCAAAGTTGACTTCAATTCCTTTCCCGTAAAAGTTGTATGTAGGAAAATGTCTGACTTGCTAATAGAATTGACCCGTACCAACATTTACTTTTGTTTCGACGTTTACCTAATCTTATCAGTGACTTCATCTACGAGGTTATTAAATTCCGTGATTTAATTACACGCGTCCACTACCCGCTACCAAGAGTTGATAGCTACCAAGAGTCGATAAAAAAGGTGATAGAGGAATGTTACGAGATGTCTTCTATAAATTTTTCAGATTTCTACAAGTCAATTCCCACATAAAACGTACCAAATTCTTCTACATTAGAACTCAACATAATATCAAAAATAATGTCAGATATAAAACCGAACCGTTATTTTGATTAAAACTGACTTTATTTATACCTCAGTATAGTCGGCAATATAAAAAGCCATTCATTTTCATCGTAAGCCCATCCGTTAGGCCGGAATCGTAAAAAGTAAACTGAGCATTTTATTACGGGTTGAGGCCCTGTACCAATTGATGCTTATTCTTAACAGCTGAGGCTGATATTGCTAATAGTTTTTGGGGTGAACTCTACATATTTCCGAACGTCTGGATGGTGCTCATGTAGAAATTTGCTTCATTTTTTGTGAAATAACAGGGCACCGTAATTCTCATATCATCATCATCATCATCATCATCATGATCTGCCTAGTCTTTTCGCAACTATGTTGCGGTCGGCTTACAGTCTAACCGGATTCAGCTGAACAAACCAGAAATTATATTTTTTTTATTCAGCCACGTTTGGGCCGGTGCTGCAAAATGCCACCTGGCTACTTTGTTTTCAGTGGGGAGGCCTGCGAAGAGGCTAATTGGCGACCGACAGATTTAGCTCAGAACGGTCTCCAAAGCCTGGAGTACAGGCAAAGAGTAGCTAGCCTGTGGGTGTTCTATAGGATGCATTTTGGTGAGTGTTCGAGGGAATTGCATGATTTATATCCCCCATCTCCGTCCCATCATCGGACGACCCGTTGCCGCGTCGTTCCACCCTTACGTTGTTGACACTACAATGATCTGAACAATTTAAGTATCTTCAAGGCTAGAGCGAATAGGTTATATTATATACTTATAATTTATAAAAAAATATTAAAAACTAGTGCTTGACCGCAATCCCGCCTGATGGTAAGCAGTGACGCAATCGTTGATGGTAAAGCGCGCTAGTTTATTAAGAGTCTATTTACTCAAAAAAAAAAAAAACTGAGTGATTAGAAAGGAAGACGACAGTTGATCGAGGTGATGCAATGGTAAACGACAACACGACCAACGATCCTGCGCTAGACGGAGATTGATCTGGAGACCCTCCACGACCAAACTCCAACAACAAAAAACATTTGACGCATCGTACCTACCTGCCTCACTTCGCAACACAACTGCCCAGACCCATCCTTCGTACGGCTTCACCAGACAACATGCACCATGTTCCGTTAGAACACGACGATTATTATTAATATCATATTAGCTGTATTTTATATGGAATGACTGTCTATGTGGCCTCCATAACTCAGTGGGTAAAACTTGTGGTCAAACTTTAGGACTTCTGACCACCCGTAACGACTGTCAAAGATCATCAAATGTCAGACGAGACCAACGGCTTAATGTGCTTCCCGAGGTACGGAAATTCTAATATACAATATGTAAAGAAAACCCTGTCCATAACGAAATTTGATATAAATGGCTGTTCATTTTTCTCAAAATACGTTAGTAAAATATTTTTGCTTCAGAGTAACAATCAAAAAAACTTTGACGTTTCTAATATTAAGTAAGATTCTATTTAATTTTCCAATCGATGTGCTCTCGACTGTTAGCAGATCTAATAGGGCCAACATAATTAGGAGTAAATATTATTGGGCTGATAATATTTACTTAAATATTCTCGCTATATCAATCTTCCAATCAAAAGCAATATAATGAAGTCAAATTCAAATTGATGTTAGAAATCAAGCAACTGTCAGCAAACTAATGGTCAATAAACGTTAGCGAACACAACTAAACAGATTAATCAAGATTAATTAATTTATGAAGTTTAGTACCTCGCCTTACTTTGACGATTGGAGTATGGATAAAATATAGAACAAGATGCTTTTATTGTGAAAAGTTAAATCATCATCATCATTTCAGCTGAAAAACATTTCCATCCAGCATCCAGGGATTTCCCGCGACATTCACCAGGTCATCGGTGCACCTTGTCGGGGGCCTACCCAAGCTACGTCTTCCGATGCGTGGTCGCCACTCGAGAACCGGTCGGCCCCATCGGGCACCGGTCCTTAAAAGTTAAGTACGTAGGGAAAATATACATTAAGAGCACATGGCATTTTTACATTCAACTTTGATTTTTTAGCGTAACCCTGACTCTTGTTAAATACGGTCCGACTATCCAATGAAAAAAACTGGTAAGGATTCGTCCGAACTCATTTTCACAAGCCGGTATTTCATCCATTATCGGGTATCTCATTCATTACATAAAAGCATAGGTATTACAAATTTGAAAGGAATTCTGTCTGTATTTGTTAGGTACCTTCTCTCGCCTGGTTGAACGGATTCGGATAATATTTGGCACACGGGTACTAAACATGACATAGTATACTTTTCATTCTGTTAAAATGTCTCCGTAGAGTTTCCAACCTCCATGTGGGCAATTGTATACAAATTAATCTATTATATACAAGCCACTAATAACTTAGCCATCTAAGTGTCTGTAGCTTGCTTGTCTAATGTGTACTTTAACAGGACAACTTACTTCGTTAGATAACCTTATCGATTCTGTGCGGTTTATTGACTAGTTGTTGAACATAGGTTGTATGAGTTTTGGACAAACTGCTGGCTAAATTTACATTTAGTTATTATTTGGAGTGGATAGAGGTTTTTAAAAAGGTATATATTAAATTAAACGACTATCTAAGTTTTTTTGGTTTGAGTTATTTTGGGTGGACACAGAAAAGACTCGGTCTACGAGGAAAGTGCACTTGTTGAGAAAATTACTAAAACATATTTTGCCACTTCGTTGGTCTAAAGGTCCAGTTAGGTAGGTCCAACTTCGATAAACAGGTCAATCGTCGAATCCGACTCGGCCGGGCTACTTTCGGGAAGCTACGTAAAATCTTCTCGTCCGAAATACCGCACTGTCTCAAGACAAAAGTCTTCGACCAGTGTGACAAATGGAACATGGTAGCTAACAATGGGTCTTATAATAAAGTTCAAGGTCACTCAAAGGGCAATGTAGAGGGCTATGTTAGGGGTTTCACTGCGTGATCAAATCAGGAATGAGGAGAACCGCAGAAGCGCGAGAGTAACCGACATAGCTCGAAGAATTGCTGCATTTAAGTGGTAGTGTGCCGGGCAGATTACTCGTGGGACCGATGCCCGATGGGGCCGACGGATTCTCGAGTGGCGTAGTAAATTGGCATGTCCTAGACCCAAAAATTCGAAGACAAGTGACATCTACCCCGCCTACGCTACGTGGTGATCTCCCACGCCCTCTCGATGAGAATGACATGTGTACCAGCACTAGGAGTATTATGGGCTGCTGAATTATTGAATATGCTAGGAGAAAATATACTACATAGATTATTACACTTTCATCGGTTACTTTTGGAACAAAATCGCAACAATATCTTTGCTCAAAATTCAAGAAACCGAAATTAAAAATGAATGTAATAAAAATCTGCTCCATCTTCCTCCACCTACCCGATATAATTGCATACATCCACCTCTACGCACTTCTCCACGTAGTGTTTTATTCATATTTTTTCCCATTATTCTATAGAGTTAGAACAACATCCCACTTAGATTCCACGAGAAGATTGTTTCAGTACCCGCGGGGACAGAATATCGGCTTTATACAGAGGAGTTACGCAAATATCAAGGCAAGCTCTGCAGGGAAATACAAACGTCGCCCGTTATTTGTGGCGAGACTGATGCTGATACAGATTCCTTGCCAACTATGATATATATCTACTAAAATATTGATAATGTTGAAGCCTTTACTGCGGTTTTTTTGTTATAATAATAATAATTTAGAGTAAGCATCTACCAATTAAATTAGTTGAAATTCCCTACAAAGACTTTTAATAAGGTACCTACTGTTGATATCATATTAGCTTCCCAGACGTCAGCTTAGTAGTAGCATTAAGTACAAAAAGCCATAAGGCCGTCCGCCGGCGCGAAATGAAAGGTGTTCGTTGGAGCGCATTTCCTTCACTGGAATTTAGACCCTTCGCCGTTCAAGAGCTTAGACTAGGAGCATGGAGCATATTATAAAACAAATAATGACATGGCCGCAAATGTGAATTTCGCTGTAAATAAAAATTGCAAATGAAAATAAAAACATTTGACGGTACAATTTTTCCAAAATCATCTTGCGTAACACAATAACAATAGCAAGAGCTTTCATTTTGACAGTTCAACAACATTCATTTCGTTATTAAATTTACTCTGTAGAGCAAACAATTTTTAAAATAATACAAAGCAATGGATCAGCAATAACCATTTTTTTAAAATATGTTTTACAATTAGGGTACTGTAAAACATTTTTAGACTTAATGTTATTGCTAGGTAAGTACTATAATTATGATACATAATCACGAGTAGTTAGAATATATTGTATAAATAAGTTCTTAATTATAAATTATTTTGACATGGAAATATATAAAATTGTGGTCAATAGGCACGTTCGCCAACACTATGAGATTTCAATATATGTTTATGATGACGTCAGCGACGGCGGAGCAATAGGATCGTCAGCATCTTGATGTGGTGGTAAGGGCTCCATATCGTTGGTAAAGTTTTGAATTAAAGCACGACGTGTAAAAATCCCCTCCAATCGTGACAATAATAATTTAAATAGGCAAACACACGACAGTTTTTCCACGGAGAAGTGCCCTGGTCCGCGTTTCAATCCGAAGTGATCGTCACAGCGTTTGCCCCACTACTACGTAAACTAATGAGCAACTTTCATCCAAACGACACCGCTCTCCACGATATATTTTACAAAATTCATACTACAAAAACAACCATTATCAAAACAATCAAACCAATTTTAAAGTTAGTCATATTATACCCAGGCACGTAATCAAATAAAACTCGTTTCAATCCACAAATCAATATTCAATTGAATTAAATTCTCTCGACGCCATGAATAGTAATTTCAATGCATATTAAGTGACTTTAAACGATTTGCCTATTAAGATGTTTTAAACTTTTTCTTTTTAACTCATACCCGGCTTATAGAATTGAATTTTTCCATTAGAATACAGCGAACTTACTAGTAAAGTAGATGAAGGAATTACGACTAGCTAAATATTGATCACTTAATAATATATTGGCCTATCTGTAAAAAAATTTAAACGGAGTTTTTTTTATGATTATAAACTAGTGCTTGACAGCAATCCCACCTGATGGTAAGTAGTGATGCAATGGCTAATTCGAATAATCGGAATTTAAAGCGCGCTAGTTTTTTAAGGACATATTCACTCAAAAAAACTGGATGAATAGGATGGAAGATGGCAGCTAAGCGAGAACATAACCAACGATGCCACGTCAGAGGGAGATTGATGTGGATACCCTCCACGACCAAACTCCCTACACAACATTAGATGTTTTGTACCCGGCACACATCACAACACAACTGCTCAGACCCGTCCCCCGTAAGACTTCACCAGACATCATGCCGGAACACGACCCTTATCCTTAATATTTATTAGCGTCTCTACTAGTACCTCGACCTTGTTGAACACTGCCTTTGGTTACAAGTATAGACATAAATCTGTAAAAAAACGTAAAATTAATTCATAAATTAATTTCAGACATTTACAAAAACTTTAATAATTAATCTATAAAATATGAAGAACGTAGATATACACATATATTACTAGACAAGCGATATTTTTTTGAATAAAATTACGCAATCAAGAATTGGTCTTTCTTAACAGTAAATAGTCAAACAAAAACCAAACCCGTCGGGTTACAAACATAAGAATCACAATAGGCAAATATCAATGGGTTGGCTCTCATATACTTTATTGCAAAAAAAGATACAATAATCTCTTTCTTAATTCTGAATAATAAATTCGTAATTGAAAATGTTCAATGTTTTTGAATTTTACATGCCTGACCTTTTAATAAAACACTGGGCGGCTATTAAATTTATTTTTTATGAAAATAAGTAATTGTAATTAAAAGAGGAGAACTATTATCATTATCTTTTAGTAGATTGAGCCTTAGCCTAGGACATACAGCCAGTAATCCTGAAAGCTTAAAAGCTTCTTGAACATAAATTCTACAATATTTTTTTAACATCCAAGCTCCTGAACTACAAAGTACTGTCGCCGACAGCTGTCAAAGTCACAGTGCAATTTAATTAGTCCAATATTACCACAGTGTAGTTAGCAACAGCAGTCTAACAAGGTGAAATATTTTTATGAATTTTTGCCGAATTTTTTTGCCCGCTGTTTGCAACTGAGCTAGCTAGAGTTCGGAAATAAAAATGTTTTATTGTTTCCAAGTGATAGTTTTTCGTATACAAAACAATGAGTTTGACTACACTTTATTTGGTAGTGTTAATTAAAACTGGAGTAATTTAACTATCAGGAAGGTTTTCTAGTTGATCGTTACATTAAATTAATAGTATAAAGAAAAAGGAATTGCACCGCTAAAATGGTGCTGAATTCGATCACTCAGGTCAGACAAACTGATATTGGGTTATGCCGCCTGGAATTTTAGTTATATACCCAAGTTCAATACGAAGACATGTTCAGGATATAGTGGCTTAAAAACACATTTATAAAGCCTTTCTCAAAAGCTATAAGGAACCCCTAAAACTAATGAAAACAGAAACAAGACAGCTACTAGTTACTCCAACGAAGACAGTTGTCGGCACCAAATAGTTTATGTTAAGCGAGTAGCTAGGGAGTGAGGAACGAGACAAACAGGCCTCTTGCTGTGTCTAACCGCATGAGGTAACAGAATCGGCAAGTAGGTAAACTGATAGTGGCACACTGAGGACTTTAACGCTCTACTCATTGTCTTCCTCGTATAGGCAGAGAGGTCTATGCAGTGCTAATTAAATCTAAGCACCAAGATAAAAGGGGTGTGTCTTGGGTAAAAAAAAAAATATTCTAGTTAGTCCGTCATTTAGATTATAGGATTATAGAAAAATATTGGATACGTACATTTTGTTTTATCAAATCAATCAAAAACGACAAATATAAAACGCATCAAAGATCAGGAGTGGGGGATGGTGACATCACTCCTCGCTAAAAAGTATAGTGAGGAGTGACGTCACACGAGTTTTCAACGCACTGTATGGCCTTCATTTTTTTTTTCCTTGGCCACGTATAGATGATACTTTGGATTTGCTAAGTGGCATGAAATGGTCCTGCACAGTTGATCTCAGAAGTGGATACTGGCAGGTGGAAATCTGTCAGCAGGATAAAGAAAAGACCGCTTTCACCACTGCTCCTGTAAACGGTCACTGGCAATTCAGTGACATGCCTTTTGGACTGTGCAATGCTCCAGCTACATTCGAGCGCTTATATGAAAAAAGAAAACATATAAACATATTTATCTAGTTTTTAATTAGTAATCAGACTGACGAACTAATTAGTTTTTTTTAGTCCACTGTCCTATTTCGTAACTAAAACCTACAACAGAAAAAGAATGATAAATAAATAAATAAAATAGCCTTTAGGTATTGCTGTTTCTTTTTACAATAACTTGATCTTTGTCTACTTTTTTTTAATAATTATAAACTAGCGCTTGACCGCAATCTCGCCTGATGGTAAGCAGTGATGCGATCGTTGATGGTAAAGCGCGCTAGTTTATTAAGAGCCTATTCACTCAGAAAAACTGAGCGAATAGGAAGGAAGACGGCAGTTGAGCGAGGTGATGCAATATTAAACCCAACAACACGACCAACGATGCTGCGCCAAAGGGAGATTGATCTGAAGAATCTCCACGACCAAACTCCCAACACAACAACATTAGGCGCATCGTACCCGGTACTCATCGCAACACAACTGCTCAGACCCGTCCTCCTTATGGCTTCTCCAGACATCATGCCGGAACACGACAAATCGCTTGGCAGCAAGGCTTTGTCTTGCTAAATAAAAATATTTAGGAGTGGCAAATCTATGTATAATTGAAACCAATCTTTGTGCAGTCTTTGAAGAAATAGAACTAGACTTGCACTGAAACTGTAGTTTGCTTTCACTTTACCCTAATACAATATTATCAGAAGGATTACAAGTGTGCGACCATACTGGGTCTCTGCACGTGCCTACACATTCTAATTTGTATTAAATTAATAATTATTAAATAAATAATTAAATTAATTGCCTGTGCCAAAAAAAAAACTTGGCGTTATCGCAAAGGTCCGGCGGTACTTCACACCAGGGCAGCTTTTAATGTTGTACAAAGCACAGGTCCGTTCGTGTGTGGAGTACTGCAGCCACATTTGGGCTGGTGCTGGTGCTCACCTGGTCACTTTGCATTCAGTGGAGAGGCGTGCGAAGAGGCTGATTGGTGACCCTGATTTAACTCGAGCCGGTCTCCAAAGCCTGGAGCACAGGCGTAGAGTAGCCAGCGTTTCGGTGTTCTATAAGATGCGTTTTGGTGAGTGTGCGAGGGAATTGCATGATTTAATTCCCCTATCTCCGTTCCACCATCGGACGACCCGTCGTAAGGCGAGTTTACGTTGTTAACATCACTACGATCCGGATGAAGCGTTTCGCCTCCTTCTTTATACCGCATACATCGAGGGACTGGAACACTTTGCCAGCGGCGGTGTTTCCGTCGGACTACGATTTGAGTGTCTTCAAAGCTAGAGTAAATAGGCTCTTAATAAACTAGTGCGCTTTATCATCAACGATTGCATCACTGCTTACCATCAACGGGATTGCGGTCAAGCTCTAGTTTATAATTTATAAAAAAAACCATGGTTTAGAGCGTTCCATATACAGTATGTTAAGAAAACCCTGTCGGACCCATAAGGATAATAAAGGTTAGGTAAACACATGACCAAATATAATATAAAATTTTACGTAATCATCATAGTACCAATACAAATGAATTTTGAAATAATGTTTTTTTCCCGCGAATTAATTCCAACTTCCTCGAAATTTGGTAATTTTTAAAAAGTGACAACACCGGTATTATTATTAACTGTATTTTGATCCCTCTAAGACCAATATTTCAATCCTACGAGCTATTTTTTTTTTTATATGGCATCTCGTAGTTGACCTTGAGAGGTCGTGACGACTTAACCGGACTATCCTGTGGCTGCCTTAAGTGAATATAAAGCCTCCAACCAGGGCTACTAAAAGCTAAGCGACTACACGCTAAGGGCACCCCCTGTGGGGTACGAACCTCGGCTTTGGGTGTCGCCAGAGAGAACAGCAAGGGACGGCTGGATCGAATTTTGCCTACGAGCTACTAGTTCACATCGCCTTTATTCGTTTTAGTTCGGCCCTTCCACTACGAATCCATGCAAGACTCTGTCGAGCGCCAGAAGATGGCGCTAACGTTCCGGTTAGTCAAACGAATTACTACCACATATGAAAGACACTATCCATATAAACATCAAAACATCGTCTGGCAAAGGTCGCAGGAATCCACTTGACGCAATACCAGACCAGTAGTTTGACTTAAGGAGGCGCGCCCAGCATTGGGTGTCTTTTATAGCTAAAACTATCATAATAATGGGAAGTCAAAAGGGTTCACTATTATATATACCACAAAATCAAAGATCTCTAAAGACACGTGCCGGACCCTTCAACTCCTACCACTCACGAGCAAAGAAGTTAGCAAACAGATACGACGCGAAATTGTGACGCGATTTTAGTGGAGCAGTTGTTTTTCTACTAGAAGCTACAAAAAATAAGTGTCTATTTATTTTATTTTATTACTAGCTGTGTCTCGCGGTTTCACCCGCGTAGATATCGATATTTTTTATATGCTCCGCTCCTATTTGTCGCAGCGTGATATTAAATATGCCAACCTGGATTAATGGGCTAACCAACGCCAAAACAATTTTCAAATCGCACTAGTAGTTCCTGAGATTAGCGCGTTCAAACAAACAAACTCTTCGGCTTTATATATTAGTATAGATATAGATAGAAGATAGTTAGTGAAAGAAAGCTACTTAAAAGTTTCCACGGACAATATTAGGTTAGTACAAGAAACAGTAACACATACAGTACAGGACAGGAAAGCGAAATCAAGAATAAGTAAGCAGTCGGAGAGAATTAAATAAAAACTGAACACGTTTTAGTGATTTACAAAGAAGTAAGTACAAAGTATTTTTTTTTTTGTTTCGGAACGCTAGTGGAGAATAAATCGAGATCATCATCCCTCTGGCACAACAAATTATATGCTAGCTTTTATCATATAAGAGTTATGTCGATATACGCACCGCACAGAGGGAACATACAGAGGCTGATGATGCCTCAAAGTAAAGGATTCCATTCAAGATCAAGACCCAATTTTGCTCAATAATTCAGAACAGTCGATTGAACCATTAGCCAAAATGAACAGGAATACCATGTCAGCAGTTTTTCTCCGCTCAATAACAAGTACCTATGTATCTATTTAAATACATTCACGTCACGTCACGAATTTCTAAGTTGGAAGAAGTCAAAGAGACCTCTGTACTACCACCATTGAAGCCATGGAACTGGCGAAGTTAACGCCAGCAAGATCAGATATTGTGGAGTCTGAAGTCGGTAGTGGCCTAGTGCTTAAAATCACCAGCCTCTCAAGTATGAGTGCGCGGGTTCGATTCCAGGTCAGGCAAGTACCAATGTAAGTTTTCTAAAATTATATGTAATGAAGGAAAACATCTTGAAGAAACCTGGACTTTAAGTCTGAAATCGCCAACCCGCACTGAGCAAGCGTGGTGATTACGCTCAATCATTCTCTGTATGAGAGGAGACCTGTGCCCAGCAGTGGGACGATAAAAAGGTTGATAATGATGAAGATCAGAAATACAGTCGTACTAGTAGAAAAGTAGACATAAATACGCAAATATTTATTTATCCTTACACTGGAACTTATTAACCATATAGCAATCACTCCAAAAGAGCAAAAATCAATTCATCTGCTGCTTTCCATCCGTCCTATACATCGAAATACTCCCTCCATTACCAAAACTAGTATAGTTTTATTCTATTTTCAATGAAACTTTCCTCCCGTTACACAACGAGCTCATCCACCGAGACTGTAGAGTGTAGGCGGTTACGACCCGCCCTAAAACAACCAGCACACGAACTCCTTATTTGAAATGCAAAGGGTCGCATGTTGCCACGCTTGGGACAAATCCACACCGGTTTGTAGAGACGGTAATTTGTTTACGGTTTTTCGTGCCTCTGTTGGAAGACATAAGAAATATGGGCAGCTATTCTTTTCCTTGTTAAGAGCTGGGAAAAATGTTTTCGAAAGTACAAGTATTTTTCTGTTGTTACCTTGTATCTCGAATAACTCACTGTTTAGCATTGTTATATTTTTTTAGTGAAGCCAAGCGATTCGTCGTGTTCCGGCATGATGTCTGGTGAATCCGTTCGAAGGACGGGTCTGAGCAGTTGTGTTGCGATGTGTGTTAGGTACGATGCACCAAGTGTTGTGGTGTCGGGTGTTTGGTCGTGGAGGATCTCCAGATCAATCTCCCTCTGCCGCAGCATCGTTGGTCCTGTTTTTGGGTTTAACATTGCATCACCTCGCTCAACTGCCGTCTTCCTTCCTATTCACTATGTTTTTTTAAGTGAATGGCTTAATAAACTAGCACGCTTTACCATCAACGATTGTATCACTGCTTACCGTCGGGCGGGATTGGAAGCAAGCACTATTTTATAATTATTAAAAAAAAAACTACTATTTTTTTTATTTTATTTTTTAACTAGCGCTTGACCGCAATCCTGCCTGATGGTAAGCAGTGATGCGATCGTTGATGTTAAAGCGCGCTAGTTTATTAAGAACCTATTCACAAAAACTGAGCGAATAGGAAGGAAGACGGTAGTTAAGCGAGGTGATGCAATGTTAAACCCAACAACACGACGAACGATGCTGCGCCAAAGGGAGATTGATCTGAAGACCCTCCACGACCAAACTCCCAACACAACAACATTTGGCGCATCGTAACCAGCACACATCACAACACTACTGCTTAGACCCGTCCTCCGTACGGCTTTACCAGACATCATGCCGGAACACGACAAATCGTTTGGCGGCAAGACTTTGTCTGGTGGGTGATAACTTCTGCCGGCGGCCGATGTTATGGCCATAAAGCAAAACTCTCACTTACTTAAAGAAATACTCTTTGTGTCATCAGATTTTCATACTAATTGATTAAAATATGTGGCATCGTTTCCACTTTTGGTCTTTATTCCTCTTCTGTGTTAGAGTTAGTGACCTACAATACACTGCACAGCTAAGGTCCGTCGTGCGTTCAAATCCACTACCAACGACACTAAGAGTCTAAAGTCAACCGTGACCCCCTTTTTTTTTATTTTGTTTGCTCTGGGGAAAATGACAATTACGCATCCCCATCCGTCGGGGGACGGGAGGGGTATGTGGGACTCCCCGGGAGATAGCCTCCCGGTATACCCACTAAAAACCCCAGCGGTACTCCGGTATCGCCAAAGTGGCGGGGGAGTGGGCAAACTAGCGGAGCCTGAGCTACCACTCCCCCGCCGGCGAAACCCGCCTCGTCAGGCGGGCAATCATTTGCCCCTCCTAGAGAGGGGCCGTGCCTCCCACATGGTGAGCGGTGCAAGGCGGGCGCGGGCACCCCCTTGCCTCACGCCCGCCGCTCACCTCAGGGGAGGACAAGGCGGCCAAACATCCGCCTTCTCCTGCCCCTACGCCGCCTGCGGAGCGCCGGAGCGAGGGGATCCTCCTCTCGCTCGCGCTCCACGGCCTCCTTCTGCGACATCACGACCTCGCAGAAGGAGGCCATCGCCGCCCAGGCCCCCTCGCTCCCCACCATCGCTCAGACGATGGCGGGCAGCGAGAGGTCCCCTCCTACCGCCGCGACAAGATTGCGGCGCGGCACGGCCCACGACGGGCACACCGCGAGGGTGTGTTCCGCCGTGTCCTCCGCCGCGCCGCACCCGTGGCACGACGGTGTTTCCTCTCGTCCTATCCGGTGCAGGTACCTGCCGAAGCAGCCGTGACCGGAGAGTACCTGCACCAGACGGAAGGAGAGGAACCCGTGACGCCTGTCGAGCCAGTCCTTCAGGACCGGCCCGATGGCGTCGAGGCCGGACGCTCGCCCAGAGCCCTGCGCCTCGCCGTCCAACGGTGACCCCTGAAAGTCCACCCCTCCAGCCGAGTTTACCATCAGACTCACATTAAGCTTGTAATAAACTAAAAAAAAATTATTGTGATAACTTTTTTCTAAATCACTAAAACATTTTCAGTCTCTCTCTCTTACTTATTCTTGATTTCACTTCCTGCCCTTTGCTGCTGTACCTGTTACTGTCTATTACGCTAACCTAATATTGTCCGTGGTAACTTTTAATTGGCCTTCTTTCACTAATTATTTTCTACCTGTAAGTTTCCTTAAAATGTATAAATGAAATAAAATAATAATATACTAGTCACCAATTTAAATAATCCTCTTCATTGTGAACGTATTCTTAGGGCCGTATCGATTCAATTGGCAACCGTTTTAATTTAAACGGCATGGCTAGAGATTGCCGGTTTGTGGCGACCGATTGATTTGTCGAGAACTGGAAAACGTTGGCTGAGAGAATTTAATATGAGCAGTCCGTGTTACTTGATTAAGGCCTTTAGAAAGGTTTATAATTTTCTAGTGGGTATACTTACTTAAAAGGGATTGAAAATTTTTACACGGAGCCTGACATACCTACTGTCCCACCATTTTGTATTTTTGTACATCACGTGATCAACTTTTAACGGTAAAACCTCGAAAACGTGTTACGGGTTTGGTCTTTGAGTTATCTATGATCGATTTATTAAGGTTTCATACGTAGCTTCATTTTGAAGAAAAAAGAAACAATATGGCTGACTGACATGCATGCTACGGATCCTCAAACTCCCTGTTTTTCTTTTTTTTTATATAGAAATTAGAATGTTTCACTATCATCACCCACCACCAATTTCACTCACTGCCGAGTATCATCATCAACCTTTTTATCGTCCCACTGCCGGGCACAGGTCTCCTTTCATACAGAGAAGGATTGAGTGTAATCACCACGTTGGCTCAATGCGGGTTGGCAATTGTAGACTTGAAGTCCAGGTTTCCTCGTGATGTTTTCCTTCACCTTGTTATCAGTCATTGGTGTCAAATATATACTTAGATACTACAGTAAGGGTCAAAAGGGAGTACCACTTTTAACACTTATTGTTAGTGAAATAAAGTTCAAAAGTGGTAATGCACTTTTTACTCTTACTGTACATTTATAACTTAGAAAAGTTCCCTTGCCTGACCTGGAATCGAACCCGCACTGAGAGGCTGGTGTTGAAACCATTAGGCCACCATGACTACACTAGAAAATTGTTGTTGCTGAGTATATGCCTCATTTATCATGTGTCAATCCTTACGCTGTTGTGCCCGCCTCATCCAGGATTTACAAGCGATGCTAACAATGTCGTCCGTATATCTCGCCGCCAGATGACACTTTGTCACCCAGCCTTGGGACACAGATAGAATAAAAATATATAAAGCACCGGTCCGTTCATGTGTGGAGTACTGCAGCCACATTTGGGCTGGTGCAGCAAATTCCAAATGGCTACTTTGGATTCAGTGGAGAGACGTGCGAAGGGGCTAATTGGCGACCCAGATTTAGCTCGAAACGGTGTCCAGAGCCTGGAACACAGGCACGGTATTTTTTTTTTTTTTTTTGAGAACATCGACAGGGTGGCAGTCTGTGTGCATTTTGCATAATTTAATTCCCTCATCTCCGTCCCATCATCGGACGACCCATCTTCCAGTTTCCACCCTTACGTTGTTGACACCACAATGATCGGCTAGAGTGAAATTTTTGATGGTAAAGCGCGCTAGTTTACTAAGAGCCTATTCACTCTAGCCTTGAAAATAAGTGTCTTCAAAGCTAGAGTGAATAGGTTCTTATTAAACTAGCGCGCTTTACCATCAACGGTTGCATCACTGCTTACCATCAAGCGGGATTGCGATTGATGTAAACTAGTGCTTGACGCAACAGTAAGTAAAATATTTGTTAATTTTTTTGTACAACAGGTACTGTTTTTCCAAGTGTTAACTTGGAAAAACATTATTATTGACATCACAGATGTAGTACACACACGTCTAGTACTGAAAGAAAAAATATTGGACATCAAAAATTAATCCAATTTTCTGATTCAATGAAATTGACTAAGGTCACGTCATCATCACGAAATAAATAATGCAGCAGGCAGTAGAGACAGCTTTTAACAAAAACCCGCCAAGTGCCTATCGGAACGCGCCAAATGAAAGGTTCTGTTATTGGAATTAATTTATCCCAAAAAGAAACTTAAGTCATCGTTACTAAAAAATATTCTCAATCTCGATTGATTTACGGCACTGTCAATCCTCCAACTACGAATGTAAGGTTGTAATTATACAATTTTTTTTATAAATGATAAATATGAATTGTCAATTTTCGGATTCCTTGCTTAGCGAGGGCTTCCCTTACTTATGCTGAGAGACTCACAGCATAAATAAGGGAACCCCTTGATAACGTAGAATCGGTTCAGAGAAGCGCCGATTTTAATATTTTTTTTTTTTATTCTGGTGTTAATTTTCAGAATATAAGCGTAAAAAGCATGTATTTGTCACATTATTGTTATCAAGTTGTGCAACTATATGTGTTTAGATCATAATATATCAACTTGATACACTAACGAGTTCCAGAGAAAAATATTTTTAACAGAATGAAATGATTTATAGACATATAAAAATGTTAGTACAAACCTACCTACAGATAAACAAATCATTTATAAATATGACTCTTATAATTTCCGCTTTTTTTCCTTTTAAGGTACGGAGCCCAGAAAACCTGAAAATCTTATTATTTTTCTCCTACCTAGCCAAAATCAAGATCTACAAAGTGCCTTTGAATTTCAAGAAAAATCCGTACCTTTTCATTTCAGCAAAAATCGAAAACGAAACGAATGTGAGAAAACTACAGCATAAATAAACTCTTTCTCTATTCGTGTATTTCTACTTCGGGTTTATTCAATGGTCTGATATGAAAACATTGGATTTCGCGCCGTGCTCGCTCATCAATACAAATGTCTGTTAGACTTTGGTAACACACGGATGAAATGAACGAAAGGCACACAATGATGTTGGTTTATCAAAGTTTGGAGACGATGAAATACTTGTAGTAGCAAAAAGGGAAAAGGACTAAATTAATATGTATTTTCTGTCCTTTTCTTAATGAAACGAAAAGATAAAGATGCACTCAATTTAAATTTCGTTGAGTTTGCGAAATGAAAGTTGTCTTTCACTTCGCAAACTCAACCTTTTTATATCATCATCAACCTTTTTATCGTCCCACTGCTGGGCACAGGTCTCCTCTCATACAGAGAAGGATTGAGCGTAATTACCACATTTGCATTGCGGGTTGGCGTTTTCAGACTTTAAGTCCAGATTTCCTCAAGATGTTTTCCTTCACTTTGTAGTTAGTCATTGGTGTCAAAGATATACTTAGATAGTACATATAACTTTAGAAAAGTTACATAAGTACTTGCCTGACCTGGAATTGAACCCGCAGACTCATATTTAAGAGGCTAGTGTTTTAACCAGTAGGCCACCACAACTTTTTATTTTTAGAAAACCAGCCGGTAGATTGTTTAAAAAACTTCACTTTGAAAAGTTGGGTGAAGTCAGCTTAGACTATGCTGATAATAATATCAATCCCTTAGCATTAACGACAGTTCACTCTACTCTCACATTACCCGAGTGTTCACGGTCAGATTGTTACAAAACACGGATGAGACTGTTCTCAGCCAAAATTTACGTCATTGTCATCATCATTTCAGCCAAAAGACGTCCACTGCTGGACATAGGCCTCCCCCAAGGATCTCCACGAAGACCGGTCCTGCGCCTCCCGCATCCAGCGGTTTCCCGCGATCTTCACCAGGTCGTCGGTCCACCATGTCCGTGGCCTTCCCACGCTGAGTCTTCCGGTGCGTCATCGCCACTCGAGAACCCGTCGGTCCCATCGGGCATCGGCCCATCGGCCAAAATTTTAATTTACTAAAACTATAGTTTAGAAAAGTAAACGTATAGCCATCTAAAAGTATAAATGCATATTAATATGCATTATTCAATTGTGTTAATGTTGCGGTGTGTGTACAACTAATTTTGGAAGCCCACAGAAGTACTTCTTTAAATTTTTTTGTTGAATTATTTTAAGCCAGTGCTTGACTGCAATCCCGCCTGATAGTAAGCAGTGATGCAATCGTTGAAGGTAATGTGTGCTAGTATATTAAGAGCCTATTCACTCAGAAAAACTGAGTGAATAGTAAGGAAGACGGCAGTTTAGCCAAGTGATGCAATGTTAAACCCAACAACACGATCAACGATGCTGCGCCAGAGGGAGTTTGTTCTCGAGGCGCTCCACGACCAAACTCCCGATACAACAACATTTGGCCCATCGTACCAGGCACACATCGCAACACAACTGCTCAGAACAGTCCTCCGTACGTTTTCATCAGACATCATGCCGGAACACGACGAATCGCTTGGCGACAAGACTTTGTCTGGTGGGTTTGTGGGGACTTCTGCCAGCAGCCGACAATGTTGTGGCCTACCACCCTATTATTTCTTTACTAATAGGGATGTTTCCTGGGTAAAAAAAAATCGATTCTATTTAGTCCGTCATTCAGATTATAGAATAATATTGGATACGTATATTTTGTTTTATGAAATCAATAAAAATTGACAAATATAAAAGGCATCAACGATCAGGAGTGGTGGCTGGGGACGTCACTGCTCGCAAAAAAGTGTAGCGTGCAGTGACGTCACACGAGTTTTCAACGCACTGTGTCGTCTTTATTTTTTGTTTATATGAAAAAAGAAAAATACGTGTCTAATATTTTTTGGAAATCTGACTGACGGACTAATTAGTTTTTTTTAGTCAACTACCCTATTCTACATGAGAGAAATATGAATATTTCTCTACTGAAACATTCTGATTGAAAAATTCGTAAGTTTCTACAGCAAAAATTATAAATATTTATTAAAAGAAGGAGAGTGTGTCGACACAGGAGCAGTGGTGGCCTAGTGGTATCTGCCGCGACTTACAAATCATAGGTTCGAACCCCTTTAGGCGGTTTACTTTGTATAACTAATTTCATCACCACTGCTCTGAAAACGGCAAAGTAAAACATCGTGAGGAAAGCGGCTTATCGAGTCAGAAACTTCGAAGACATGTGACATCTACCAGCCCGCCCTGGCCCCGCGTGGTAAATTACGGCCCACTCCATCTCACCGAGAGGAGACATGTGTCCCAGAAGTGTACATGTGAGAGGGTGTGTATGTGTGTGCTTGTGTAAAAGATTAAATAGACATCTACTTTATTTCTGATCAAATTTAAATAAAGACATGTAACAATCTTGTTACCCACTCTCTCTGGCCGTGAATCAGCCCCAAACTCAATAATATAAGACCATGAATCGCCATCAGTTTTCGGGCTGAAGGCGCACTGACTAGGACGCTGAATGTTGGAACTTTGTATTTATTTACGTATTCTGAAGCTTTAGATCGGAAATGTAGCAGTTTTCTAGCTGTGTCTTCGTATATTTAATCTACAGACAGCTGCTACTCAGTGGACGGGCGTGCGAAGATGGTAATTGGTGATCCTAATTTGGTTAAGACCAATCTTCCAAAGCCTGGTTTACAGACGTAGGGTAGCCAACTTTTCAAGAGGATGAGAATGAGAGTGTGCCCGAAAATCATATGACTGAATCCACCATCACCATTCCATTATCGGACGGCCCGTTGTACGACGAGTATCTACTCTTACATTGTTGACACCGTTATGATCCGGACGAAGCATTTCGCCTCGTCTTTTAGACCGCGTACATCGAAGAACTTGTTACAATTTTCGGAGATCTTCCTGTCTAATTACTACTTAAGTGTCTAGTAGATTTCAAAGATTGCATCACTGCTTACCATCAGGCAGGTTGGCGGTCAAGTACTACTTTATAACATTAAATAAAATCCGTGAACAAAAAGTGTCATGCCGCAAATTCATGACTATCTGCTTCATCATTTTGTAATCCACTTATGTGTTGTCCTGTCAAAAAATTACAATTTCCTGATATAGGCCGCGCGCCATTAGGGAAAAATTTTGTAGAGCCATTGGCTAATAAATTTAAGATTTTATTTCTTCTTGGATGCTTCTTTTATAGGCTACATAATACACCGCGTTGACCCAGTCTGAGTTGGTTGATGTCACATGTGTCTTTAAATTTTTGACTCTCTCCTTCATCGTTTACAGAGCAGTAAGATGCTGAACTCTTAGAGGTATAAGGTACAGAGTATAAGGCTCACACGTGTTAAACCATTCAGAACTGATGATGATGACGTGACGTTGAAGTTTTTGTACGAAGGCTGCGCCGACGTTCATATTTGGGGGTCACCAGTTTAGAAGTATCAGAAACAGGGTGCAAAGTTCACCCATCGTCCATAAAAAAGGGAGGATCCTCTGACTAGACGGGTGAATGATGTTGGATGGTGGGACTTGACTAGACTTGAAATATCTCCGATAAGATAGAACGAAGACCTGGTGAAAATCACAGGAATCTGCTAGACGCTAGATGGACATAGTCGGTGCCAGTACTTCAACTCAGTTAATGATGATGAAGAATATAGATAGCACATGCAAAACATAGAATTCTTTTACCCAAATGCACCAAAAAGGAAGAACTACACAAGCTGTAGCATAAACCCGGCTGGTCGAACATAAAATCTATTTTACTGAGAAGTCTAATAAAATAAAAGTGTTAACTGCATTGGAATAGTGATATTTACGAACAAAGTGTTTAGCTCATCAAACCTTTAGCACTACCTGCCTTCAAATACTGTGTACTGCAGCTTATCCTGGTTTAACATTTTCTAGGAGAACTGCAACAGTCTGTCTACTACTATATTTTTTATTACCTACTATATACATTCCCGGGCATAAATATACAGAGTAACGGGAGATGGATAGATTTTTATCTTGAACGTTAAGATGTTGTGAGAAGATGGATAAAAACTTGGATGCCTTGATGGACTTTTTTTCGCGGGTAGGTGTCAAAAATAGACATACGTATCTCTTGCATTAAATTTTTGTTAAAAATAGTATATCCCAATTTTATTACAATATTTTTACAATTTATAAGTGTGTAACTTCTGCACAATTATCACAAGCGTTTGCAGCACTCTGATGAGACTTCAGCAATAATTGCACACCACCTGCCAGCTCATCACTTAACACACCATTTATCTCAATAACTGGACGCAAGAACTTTAATCACAATGTCTCAGTTTGATGAAATTATCTCAGCACAGAAGAGCCTGGAGGATAGTTTTTATCCGGAAGATGGGTGCACTGGAAGCACAAACCCAGAGCGCAGGACCAGCGAAGGATACTGTAGCTAGGGTCACTGAAGAGTTCCACACTTTTAGAGAGCTGATCTTCAGCATGTTAAGCCTTATTAGAAGACAGATAAGCGAGTGTGCTCGGCAAGTCGGCAGTTTAGAGTCCAGGCAACGTAGAAAAGCTCTGATTTTCCAGGGAGTTGCCGAGGTTGATGGGGAGGTTAGCAGCGCAGTCATTCTGGATGTTATACGAAAGAAGCTGGCTTTCAATATTGTTACTGAATCTTCCTAGGTGTAGTCAATAAAGATCACCACAGACCCATCCTCGTTTAGTTCTTCAGCTATGATGACAAGGCTGCAGTTTGGAGAGCGAAGACTGGACGTAAGGTTTCTTCCATCTCTAATAAGGAATTCCTGACAAAGACCATCAATCTGTATTTGGGAAGGCGCGGCTCCACTTTTCGATGCGGTCGTGTTGGACGTAAGCACAAAGTTACAACATTGGAAGAAGTGGCTCCACTGCTGGAAAAGTATCCAAAAGTTCAGACGTCTGGAGGTAACCTGAAAGGCAAAGCACTTTAAATTTGCTAAAATTATTATGGGTAATAGTATTTCACGACATGCCAATTCCTACATTATGTAGGTTATTTACTTACATTATTCAGTCTATTTATAACGTCATTAAGATATCACAATCTTTGTTATCCCTTAAATTCTTGTCATTAAGTTTTCCTTTTTTCTTCTTCTTCTTTTACAATGTGAGATTCAACCTTAACTCTTGATCAAAAGCCTCTGTGGAATAGATACCACAATTTTGCCAATAACACGTGTAACAAATTATAGAAATTCTTTCAAAAAAAAATATTTCACAATAATGGCGGACATCGCCAATGACGGTTGAAAAAGATGGCCGCGTGAACCGTCTCTGAGAGAGGTTTGAGGCAAAGTCATCAAATTTAAAAAGGCTAGGTCGGAGGATAACGGGACTCTCTTCAAAACTGCTCGCAACCGTTGCAACCAGATGATACGCAACGCTAAACGTCGCCACATTCTTGACAATATCACTTCCTCTTCTCCTATCGATATTTGGAAGTTCCTTAGAACTCTAGGTATTGGCAGAACGTGGCATTCAGACCTTCCTAATACATTTGGTTTGGACGATCTAAACCGTCATTTCGCCACTGTCCCAACTCTTGATAGCCATACTAAATGTCAAACTATTCACTACCTTACTGGTCTGACGCGCCCCAATATTATCCCCTTTGTCTTCACCCCAGTTGACCCGGAAGAGATTAAGAAGATTATCCTTATCATTAAATCTAAAGCCGTGGGGTGTGTCAACATCAGTCGCTACATGATAGTGACGGGTCTCGACCCGGTCTTTCCTGCAATGTCCCAGGTTATTAACTTCTCCCTATTTACTGGTGACTTCGCTTCGCTATGGAGGAAAGCTCATGTTTGTCCTCTACGTAACGTTCCCAATCCCACCCTTCTTAGCCACTTCTGTCCCATCTCTATTCTTCACTTTTTGTCTAAAGTGCTTGAGGCCTCTGTCCATAAGCAATTCTCTCACTTTATTCAGCTAAACTCCCTCATTAGTCCTTTCCAATCCGGATTCAGGCCAGGCCATAGCACTGTTTTAGCTTTGCTTAACGTCGACACGGTCCTGGTCCTTACCAGGCGGCGAGCTGCCCACTGCTCACCGCCCGCAGGCCCGCGCCTACGGTGGCTGGGAGATCGATCTCGTTTCCCGACCAAGGCGTCTCCTGCGGCGGCTAGTGGCGTGAGGGCGCTGGGATTCCCTATGCCACACGTGCTCCGCCTCCTCCTTTATCAGCATTACTGCTTCGCAGAAGGTGGTGACGGCTGGCCATGCACTCTCGCTCCGGACCATGGCCTGGACCAGGCCGCCGATCACCACTACGAGGACACGGCGGTGCTCTACGCAAGCCGGCCAGACCTCCACCGTATGCTCCACCGTGTCCTTAGGGCGATCCACACAATAGTGACACCCTGGCGTTTCCTCCAGCCTTATACGGAACAGAAACCTCCCGAAACTACCGTGTCCGGTGAGGTTTTGCGTCAAGCGGAAGGTGAGGGCGCCGTGGCGCCTCTCTAGCCACTCCTCAAAGAGGGGACTTATCGCCGCTATTGTGGCATGCCTAATCCTTAATAACCTAACTTCAACCGTTGGGCAAGTGGCTTCCTGACATAACACCCGTCTGGTCGGAGGATGCTCCCTTTTCTATGGAGGAAGAGTGAACTTTACTCCCTGTTCCTCGTGCCTCCACAATGTTTAGGACAACTAGTATTTAAACGGTATTCTCGTTATTGAATTTTGAGCTAAGAAAAAGCTCCACATTTTCCTACCACATTGTCCCGCGGTTTCACCCGCATAATTTTCTACCTCAGAGTATCGGGATAAAAAGTATCCTATGTGTTGAACTCTGTTATGAACCATCTATGTGCCAATTTTTTCTAAATCCGTTTCAAAATGAAAATCAAAAAGTCATTTATTCAAATTAGTCTGAGAATAAGAACTTTTTGAACGTCAATATTAGGTACAACTATATTTGATTAAAGGACGAATAGGGAGTTCTTTATGCTATAATTGACATAGTCGCAATTTTGTATCAACTGACTGACATATTGTGTCAACACAAATCGCCAGGTTACAGACATAACAAAATAAAAAAAAAATTAGGTACTTAAGAAATTCCCGCCCTCAAAACGCCCGCCCTTCACCACTTCCTAGAGCTTTCGCTGGGAACACAAAGTAGCGGAACAAACTCCCCAGCAGCACAGCTGTTCATTTAAAAAAACACATGACTTCATACAATACCTACTGTGTACAGCAATGAACACAAGAAAATACAACAATATTGAAATTATTTACCATATGCCAGCTAGCCATACCAAAATACCAGCAAAGCAAAAACAAAAAATAAAATATCATTAACATGGAAATTTAAATAAGCAAGTAAGTAAAACCTTATTACCTAAATAAAAGCCCCATGTATAAAGGGCGTGACAGCTTAAATATTTATGCACTGTAAAAACTATACAGCAAATTATACGAACTCATAAGTGTCAGTAAGCTAATTCTAGAGAAAGACCACAGACATTGTCTTGAGTTTAGTAGTAGTAGTTTTACATGAAAGAGTAACAATATATATACAAATTCTCACGTTCATAATATTAAGTACGATAGTAGAAAATAGAGTAGGATACTTTTGTATTGTTGTTGCCATCAACACGCTAAGGAGATTTCTTCTCTGCACGAAAGAAACCTTTGTCGCCATCCAATATAGTACTAAATAATGTGTAGTAATTTCTCAACTTTCCACACTGCATCTCATTCTATATTTCAGCTGCACAATAGATAGTTTCCGCACAACGTGGTATTGAGGAACTCATTCATACTTTGTAAAGCAGTGTGTCGTCTACCATCAGACCTTTAAAGGTCTTACATGTGGTATTTGCCAATGATATACAGTTTGCTAGCAGTGCCATTTTGAAAGCCCACAGAAGTACTTGTTTCAATATTGTTTCGTTACTATGTACTTCCTTGGAGGACTATGAGAAATTTAGCTCTTAATTAAATTAAATTGTCTGTCTGCCCGGGCCTCGTCTCCTGCACGGTGTAGTGAGATATTGATGGGGAAGGGAGTCGAGATCTCCCTCTCCCGTTCCACAGCTTCCTTCTACGATATCACGTCCTCGCAGAAGGACACCACCGCGTCCCATGACTCTGCGCTACCGACCATCCTCCGCACTACTGCTGGTAGCGTCAGATCGCCTCCTACTTATTTGTGAGGACACGGCGCTGCTCCTCCCAAGCTACATACTCGGCGAGGGTGTGTTAACCCCAACTTAAATGAAAAAAGGCTATCAGATGGTGATGATCAGGTAATGCTATGATTAACAATCATAATTCATCACTTGAAAGAGCTAGTACCTCTAACGACACATGTTTAATTAACCGCTTGTAACCGGATTGTAATTTTATTTATTTACCTACTGAAGTAAATTTATCTCAACCGCCCACAAAACCTCAAGTATCATCAATAGATGATTTGTTAGCACCTTTGCACACTATAAACTACAGCAAGGAATCATAAAACGTAGAAAAGTGCCTCTAAAAGTGCTATAAACTGGTCGACGCTGCTACAGATTTCGAATCGCTAGGTATTAGCACCTCAATTTCCCATCTGGTGCCATCGGCTTCTTTAATGTGCATCATAAAAAGCGGTGCCAATACGGTTTATGCAAACTATTCGGTTTGATCCCCAGGGTTCGAATACTAACCTTACTGTTAAACTTATTGTTTTATACTAACGCAATAACTAATCTGATCTGAGAGCATGATGAACTTCCTTCCCCTACCTTTAGGCACTTTTTATTATCGCTTAAATAATGTAAATGTCCTAAAGCAAACACCCACAAAAGCTGCTAACTGGATGACTTCATATACCTAGTTGAAACTTCCCACATCAATGTAAAGCTAAAGTAATCCGAAATTGAAGTCCCCGCGTGATATGAAAGGTACATCTAGCACAATTTTAGCGCCTTTACAAACTATGAGGCAGCGTGAAACAGCCCACTCGGTCAGCGCCAGATTGCTATGAACGGAGTGCCAGGCATTTCAAATGACTTTCGACTATAACGGTACATGCAAAAAGAACTATATAGACTGTTTAGTTTTGAATGAAAATATTAGTAGCTGTTTAATTAAGGTTATCGATCGGGTTTTTGTTGCAGGTGTGATTAAATACGGTAAACTTGATTAAATTAAATAATCCTCATGTAAGATTAGGTTATCGGTGAATATTCACCTTAATTGAATGTACGTTTAATTTAGATTGCATACCAACAATGATAACCTACTTCACAAAAAAGTAAAAGTGATGTAATTTTCATTATAAAATGTCAATTTCGAAAAATGTGCAATGCTTTGTTAAATATTATAGCATTACAAATGAACTAATTCATTCCCTATTTATTTACTACAACATTAAATGTACGAGGGAATTGCATGATTTAAATCCCCCATCTCTTTTCCATCTCAACGGACGACCCGTCGTACGGCGAGTTTCTACCCTACGTAGTTGTCACCACTGCGATCCGGACGAAGCGTTTCGCCTCCTCTTTTATACCACGTACACCGAGGGACTGGATCAATTTACCAGCGGCGGTGTTTCAGTCGTATTACAATGTAAGTGCATTCAAGGCTATAGTGAATAGACTCTTAATAAACTAGCGTGCTTTACCACCAACGATTGCATCACTGCTTACCATGAGGCCGGACTGCAGTCAAGCACTAGTTTATAATTTATATAAAAAACGTACAGTGGTGTATAGGCAGGCTGGAGAGTCTACATTCTGTAGACTTATATAGTTTTTTTTTTTTTTTTTTGTTTGCTATGAAAAATCATCAATTGATCTCTCCCGCTCTGGGCGAAGAGTATAACTAAATTATAGACACGATTATAGCTACGGTTAAGTATGCCAAATAAATAGCAGATAATGTAGAAAGTATAAATTTTCCAAAGGGTGTCACAATCTAAAAAATCTATTCATTTTTGTATAAAAACTTTAAATTATTACAACCGAAGTCGTCACACTATAAATATTACAGTATAAGGCTGTACATTTTAGAGGATAACCTGTGTATTATAATTTCGAAGGTGACCTTCCGAGACCGAAGCCATGACTCATAGTGTCGGATTTCAATGCAGCAGCGGTAACCGCTGGGGCGTACCCTTCTACATCATGCGATGACAGACATTGACCCCAATTCGCTTATTCAGAAACTAAACTAAATGTAAGTTCAGTGCATATTTTTCTTTCTATTTAATTATAAGATATCATGTAAGTTTAGACCTGACAAATTAGAGTTAATTTAACAGGTCTAAACTTACATTTTATCTTCTGCCCTTGTCGCGGGTGCGCCTGACGTAAATCTGATGAAATAGAAGGAAAAAGACGCACTTAACTCAAAATTACTCATGTCTTTTTATTTAATGAAGAAAAGGATAGAATATAACATTTTAGTTTAATCCTGTCAAATTAAGATACTCCATAGACAGTTTAGACGCTATCATAAACATGGAGACTAAAAATACGTCAATTTACGTCAGGAATGTTTACAGTTCCAACAGGTTTCGTTTGATCGATCTCGCACTATTTAGCGTGTATTTAATTAGTGTAGCCACGGTGATTATTCAGGCTTAAGCATATTTAGTCTACAATCTTTCCATTGCTGGGAGACAAGTGTCGCCTTCTCTGAAAGGTCTGAAATGAGCTATAATCTACCAAGCACGGCGCATGGGAGTTGATGAATGTCTTAGAAATTTGATTCTAGAGCATGATGTTTTAGAGCAGAGGTGATAAAATAATTAACACGAAGTAATCTATTAGGATTCGAACCCAGGACCTATATATAACCCGTATGTCGTTACCACTTGGTCACCATTGCTCTTTTAAATCTTATGGATATAATTATTATTAAAAATCATCATCATCATCTCAGCGTTAAACCCAGCCGCATCCGAAGCTTTTTTTTTTGTCAGCTTTGGAGTCTGGGGTCCGCTTTACCAGTCTAACTACTGATTTTGGCGAAACTTGGACATTTTCCATGAAGCGACTGCCGTCTGATCTCCACAACCAGCTGTTGGACTTTTGAGGGCTTCAACAACCCATAACGACTGCCACTAGATGTTCGTATGGCAACCGGGACCAACGGCTTAACGTGCTTTGCGAGGCACGACCAGACCAGTGCAAATATTTGCACTGCGCGGGGATCGAACCCGCGCCTTCTTGCGCAGCGGCCGCGTTCGCTACCGCTACGCCACGGAGGCTGTCAATTATTATTAAAAATCTTACGTATAAACAGTAGTATATATCCATATACATACAGAGATCCTAACGGCGTAGTAGACATAAATAATATTGTTATTCAGTCCGTCTAGAACTGTCAATGGTACTACACGCCAGACAGTGATACAAACAATAAGGAAATCGGAATCGAAATCTGATTATGACACTGCATATGTTATATGCAGTGTCATAATCAGTGATATAAAGATAAAGATAAATTTATTTCATTTATAATCAAGAACAAAATAATGTCATCGTTATCTTCCACTGATTATGTACATAACGCCGCCTTCTTCCAAACATCACGCCTTATTCCAATAAGGATAAGCAGAAACTTAAAAACGCCGATTGACACGATCATTATCTTTTCATCTAGTTTACGTTTATATACATTTAAATAATTTTGATCATTTATATTCTATATACTTAAATGCTTATATATTACATTATGTGTTAGATTATTTTATATAGAGACTTATTAGTGGTATCATATTTCATAGTATGTATAACAAAGATGAATTCTGGTCTGCTGGGGAGTTTGTTCCACTACTTCTTCGAAAGCACTGGGAAGTGGCAAAGGGCGGGCGTTTTGAGGGACTGCCTTATGTAATATTAACGTTAAAACAGTGCTCATTCTTAACCTAATTTGACTAAATGACTTTTAATTTGGTTTGGTATGAAATTATCCCGAAAAGTAATACATTAGAATTAGCGAAATAGCTTGAAGAGTATGCAAATTGGAATAGCAGAAGCTAGCTATGAGCATTAGTCGATGGAGTAGACGAATCCTGAAATGGAGACCGCGTTACGGCTGGCATGGTATGGGAGATTCCCTAGATAGATGGTCCGACCAATTTAGTGACCAAGTGACTAGGACAGACTGAATACGGAAGGCGGTGGCGCCTCCTCCTTTGCCAGCATCACTGCTTCGCAGAAGGAGGTTGCGGCCTGCCATGCGCGAGAGATCGCCGCCGGTCGCCACCACGAGGACACGGCGGTGCTCTACCCAAGCCGGGCAGACCAGCACCATATGGTCCACCGTGTCCTCAGGGCGATCCCCACAGTGGTGACACCCTGGAGTTTCCTCCCGCCTTACCCGTAATGGGAACCTTTCGAAACAGCCATGTCTGGTGATTTCCTGCATCAGGCGGAAGGTGAGGGTGCCGTGGAGTGGGTGGGTGGCGTGACTCCTGAAAGAGGACCTTAGGACTTACCGCCGCTATTGTGGCGTGCCCATTGTGATGCAGCCTAAAAGGGTCTTATGACCAGCACTGTGACATTAATTATTAAATGTCGAAGTAGGTGTCATGCTTAGATAGGAGCCTTTTGGCCTCGTATAGGACTTTCTGATCCTTGTTACTTTTATTATATAAATAATTTGCTTTTATTTGAATTTTAATTGTATTTAATATAGTTTAGTGTTTATGATCTTTCCTATACGAGTCACAGTAAATAGTTTTCTTTCTTTTTTTTTTTATTTAAATGCACTGTTTTAAGCTGAGTTGATAACAAATTATTTTTCTATAAACTCACATAAATTCTCTTTTAATTTCAGATGATGTACATAACAACAGCCGGCTTACTTTTATTAAGTTTGCTAGTATCGAGTGAAGCTTTACGAATCTTAGTATGTTATCCTATGACATCGAAGAGCCACAGTATTTTGGGGCATGGAGTTGTCAATCGACTGTTGGAAGCTGGTCATGAGGTAAGTATTTTTTATATTCTTCCCTAAGATGTACCAGAAGTGATTTAGTTCCTGATGTATGTATATTGTATAGGTATACAGTGGCAGATACATCGACATACAATCTGCTACTACGATATGCTAGCATTATCATTTTACCGTTGTGAAAAGGGGATAGCGCTATTCATTCTGTATAGCTCCTTCTTTGTCTAAGTCTGGAACAACGATGGTCTCATATTAAGCCAGCAGTACATTGTTTGACTGTCAATAATATCACGCTGAATATTGCTGCACAGGGGCACCACGGGCGGTCAGCAGCGATCGCGGAGGGGGCACCGACATCGCTTCATAGTCCACACTAATGAGCCGCCGAATATTTCTTTTTTTCACAATTCGATTCGTTTTCTTAACCAGTGTTTAAAGTCCACTAAAGCTATGTATAATATTTTAATTAATTCACTATAATTGAAGTCTCTGCATTTGATGACTCACACCACGAAGAGAATTCTTCCTTCGAGCCGGATATGAACCAGTTGCCGGATATCAACCAACCTATGCATCTGAAAGTCATGCGCTAGAATTTTTTCTTTTTGTCAGTTGTCTCAAATGTATATTAGCGAACAATTTAGACGCTAAAGGTTGGGGGCCTAGGTGTAGATTCATAGAATGCTGAATTAGTGGTGACATTTTGCGCAATGTCCTTGGCACCCCTCTATTAAAATGATGTAACGTACAAAAGTGATGTAAGTATTCACATGATAACTGCCTAAGGGCATACTTTTAAGTTATATTTGTATTTGTCGCATATAAATCCTTTGCCGTGCCTTTCCGCCAGGGGACGCCGGGCCTGAAGGCTTCCCAATAGATATAAGGAGCTAAGATCCAGTTGGACTGCAGAAGTTCATCTGAATTTTTTTAAAGACTTAAAAAGAAGGAGAATAATCTTTAAAAAAGGAATATATTAAGATACTGCAAAATAGCCCTCGTTTCATAATTAGTTAAATAACACCGTGTATCTAATATAAACCTCTGCTTCCTCGGTGGTAGGCCATAACATTGGCTGCCGGTAGAAGTTACCACCCACCAGACAAAGTCTTGCCGCCAAGCGATTTGTCGTGTTCCGGCATGATGTCTGGTGAAGCCGTACGGAGGACGAGTCTGAGTAGTTGTGTTGCGATGTGTGCCGGGTACGATGCGCCAAATGTTGTTTTATCGGGAGTTTGGTCGTGGAGGGTCTCCAGATCAATCTCCCTCTGAGTTAAACATTGCATCACCTCGCTCAACTGCCGTCTTCCTTCTTATTCACTCAATTTTATGAGTGAATGGGCTTACTAAACTAGCGCGCTTTACCATCAACGATTGCATTACTGCTTACCATCAGGCAGGATTGCGATCAAGCACTAGTTTATAATTATTAAAAAAAAAACTTGTTTGCAAAAAAAAATGGCCACCTAAGCAATGAACCATTTCAAATGTTAATATTGCTTTGCTTGATAATTATAGGTAGCTTTATCCTCACAATATGGTAAATTAATAAGAAAATAAGCGTTTTCATCAGTATTTCATAAAATTTTGATACAATTTATGGAAAATAATGCTAAGCCTCGTTGTTTGTTTTTCTTTAATAAAGTAAAAGCAGATAAATGTTTAGTATCAAGTGTAACCCCTTCTAGCTAAAATCACAACTTGAATTTGTCTGGGCATGCTAGCAAATATATCCCGGATACTTGCTTGCGGAATACATTCCTACTCCGCAGTAATCACATTATTCAGCTCTCTGATGGTCGGCGGAGCCGGTAATACTGATCTCACACGCCGTTTCAGAACGTCCCAGACAGGTCGAGGTCGGGACTTTGAGCTGGCCAATCCAAACGACGAATGCCGACCTCTTGCACATACGCTTCAACATCGCGAGATCGGTGGGCGCAAGCATTGTCGTCGATAAAAATCGAGTCTTCACCTAGAGCGACCAATGCGGGTTATGCATGAGGAATTAGAACTTCTGTTATGTATCGATGCCCAGTCAGCGAGTCGTTTTAAATGAAGACTAACTCTGTACGGTCCATTGAATTTATACCTGCCCAAACCATCGACCATCGACCGACTAACATTTAGCCTCCTAGCCACGAACCATTATCTGCGGTTATGCATGAGGAATTAGAACTTCTGTTATGTATCGATGCCCAGTCAGTGAGTCGTTTTAAAGATAAGATAAGATAAGATAAGATATTTAAGATAAGATATTTTATTTGCTTAAAACATGGTATACAAGGTGATATAAAAAAAAAAATTCGATCGAACATGTTTTGCTTAGTACCTAAAGCATGCAAAATTATTACATTTGTTAACATTGAAATAATAATAATAAGTCACATTGGAATTCCATTTAAAAAATCATTGATATTATAAAAGTTATTATTATTGAGCCATTTATATAATTTAATTTTAAATAATTTACAATTTAACGTTTTAAACATACTTGGTAATTTATTATACAATCGCACACACATAGCCAGTGCATTTTTATTATATTTCGCTGATCTAGGCAGCTCATCCAGCACAAGTCTGTATTGATCACGCCGACTTCGAGAGCTTATTTCCTGAGCAGTTTTAAATAATTCTTTATGTTTTTGAACAAACATGCATACTTCATAAATATATAATGAAGGTAGTGGTAGCAAACCAAGCTCCTTGAATACAGGTTGACATGAAACGTCAGATGGAATTTCGTATAGGGCACGTATACATTTTTTTTGGGCTACAAATGCTCTATTGTAGTCCGTACTATTTCCCCACATAATCAATCCATACCGTAGGGTGGACTCAACGTATGCGCGGTATAACATTACAGCCGTTTTTATATTGGTGACTTTCTTTATTTGTCTCAAAGCATAGACAAATTTATGTATCTTACAGCAAACAGCATCAACCTGAGCTTTCCAGTCTAAATGTTCGTCAATAATAATTCCTAAAAACCTAGTTTGTGTCATATGCGCAATTTTCGGTATGTCCAGTTTAAAATGAAATAAGTTATTATATGATTGATTAAATTGTATATATACTGATTTATTAAGGTTGATACACAAATTATTATCATTCAACCAGTCAATTAAATTATCTATTGTGTTATTAATGTCCGCTTCATGATCCAAAATTGATTTAAACTTTTTATTGGTTGCAACGATAATAGAAATATCATCGGCAAAGAGGAAGCATTTATGATTGGTTACATTAACTATGTCATTTATGTATAGCAGGAACAAGATAGGACCCATTATACTACCCTGGGGGACGCCGCATTTTAAATGTATATATTCAGATGAATATTCCGTCATGTTCCCGCTTTCGTCAAGTTTAGAAACAGTGACTCTCTGTTGTCTGTTAGCTAAATACGACGATATCCACTGAAGCGGCACTCCTCTAATACCGATACTCTCAAGTTTAAGTAATAATAGTTCATGTGAAACTAGGTCAAATGCTTTTTTTAAATCAAAAAATAGCCCTGTAGTTAGCTGTTTATTGTTAATATGAGTCAATATTTCTTTCAAGAGTGAAAAGATGGCTAGGGTAGTGGACTTATGCTTCTGAAAGCCAAATTGCTCCTTTTTTATAATATTAAATTTCTCACAATATTTAGCAATTCTCTGATACATGCATTTCTCAAAGATTTTTGACATGATGGGTATAAGTGTTATAGGACGATAATTATTCATGTCGCATTTTTCACCCTTTTTATGTATCGGTTTGACGACAGATACCTTCAAAGCGTTAGGAAATACACCTTGTGAGAAGGACAGGTTAATGAGATAGGTCAACACCCCGGTTATTTCATTTACACAGGTCTTAATAATTCGGGTGCTAAGTTCATCGTAACCTTCAGAGTTCGTATTTTTTAACGAAAGTATCTGTTTCCTCATCTCATTTTCGGTTACCGGTGTGAGGAACATAGAGGTAGCAGTTAAGGTATTACTGCGGCAACTAGTTGTACGATATTCTGTAGGAGTAGAATTCGCGAAATGACTGTTGAAAGCAGAGGCTATTTCTGCTGGGTTGGTAACTATGGCATTGTGAACTTTAATGTGGTGAATGTTATCTTTGGGGCTCGTATTGTATATCTCGTTTCTTATGACTGTCCATGCAGCTTTACATTTGTTGTCATTATTATACATAAATTTTATATTAGCGTTTCGTTTGGAATTGTGAATACACTTTTGTAAAAGTTTCGAGTACGTGGCATATCTATTTTTGTTCATTATAGTTTTATTACTGTAGTATTTATATCGTAAGTAGCGCTTCGTTTTAGAACTTTGCTTAAGGCCAGTACTTATCCACGTTCGCTTTATTTTATTGTTAAAGTTTATCTTTACCCTTACTTTAGGAAAGCAGAGATTGTGAAACAGACACATCAATTCATGAAAAGCAGCGAATGCTTTATTTGCATCGAGTTCCATATAAATATCTGTCCACGATAGGTTTTGTAGGCAATTATTGAATTTGCGCTTATTTTCTAAACTGTAGTCTCTTTTGTAGGTATGATATATCGTGGGTTTTATTGTTTGAAACGTCAAAGGGAAGCTTAACATCTGTGCTGTGTCGTGGTCAGACAAATAAAGAGGCAGCACTGATGGTATTGCGTTAGGTATATTACTCAAAATATGGTCAATACAGGACAACTTTCGGGTAGCTACCTCAATATGAATTTTTAAATTGTGATTGTTTGCTAAGTCTTGGAATTCTTGAGTGATATTGCTTTTTTTTAATGTATTAATATTGAAGTCACCTGTTACGACTACGCGAGTTCTAGGCTTATATTTCCTGTATAGATCGTGCAAGATACTATCTAACTTAGTTAAAAATTGATTAGGATCTGATAGAGGCGTTCGGTATAAGCAAATAATCACCAATTTCTTATTATCTAGCTCTATGCCACATGCCTCGAACGTATTCACCGTTGCATATGATTTTATAAACTCTAATTCTTTGTAGTGTAGACCCTTTTTGACTAGAATGCAAGTGCCACCTCTGTGTTTTTCTCTGCAATAATTTGCAGCCATTTCAAAATCCAATAACTTGAGATAATTCTCATTACCTTTCTTCATGAAAGTTTCGGAGAGACAAATTACATGGGGGTCATTATGTAAGTCACGCATTTCTTGTAACGTTAACTCCAATAGTTCCCGTTTAGATAAGACACTTGCAATGTTTTGGTGTAGTATTCTAAAGTTATGAGATGTCGGTGTTGTGTTATTGGGTACGAAAAAATTTATTGCTCTTTGCAAGTGTGGGAAAATAATACGGTATAGTCCCTTTCTTGTGCTCTACAGAAGATAGATGGGAATCTACGTTTTGTTCCGCTCTAATACTGTTTCTGAAATAAAAGGGAATAGTTCCTTTTTTAGGTACACTAGTCTTCCTTTTAGGTAAAGAACTTGATTTGCTATTCGCGATGTGTTTCCTGAGCTCGGCTGGATTTAAATATTTTTGTTTATAATAATCACAATCTAAGGCGTAGTTTATGGTTTTGCAAATACTAGATAAGTCATGGTTTACAGAATTAATAAAATGACAATTTTTATAATGCTTGCTAATATTTTTGATGCGATAATTCAGTTTGTCGACATCTAAATGGCTACTTTTTAAGACGTTTAAAATAATTATACTATTCTTATAAAATGTCTTTAGTATAATTTTTAACTGCGCTAATACATGTCCCATGTTATCGTCATTTTCACCTAAAGATATAACAATTTTGTCATCAGGTCCAAGGTGTGTGCTGGTACAGCTTTTCGTTATTGTGTCGCTCTGTGCATTTGGCATCGTAATGGCGACGACACCATATCTTTCATACTGTGTAGTCATCCTTGAATGTATAAGAGCAGAAGCCAGACCGACGCATTGTTGCGCCCCAAAAATCCTAATTATTTTTCCAATTGAGTTATGTTTTAGGTCTGAGGCCAATGGGTTAGCTGTAGTGGTATTGGCTGAAACAATCTGCTCTAGTTTAGGTGCAGTCCTAAGTGATTGCTGCAGATCCTGGATTTGTAAATTCAATTTTTTTATCTCATTTCCTGCGATTTGTAGTTCTTCCTGTAAGGCTGTGATATTTTGTTGCAATTGTGAATATTTAAGGTTGTCAATATTAGTAAGTCTCGGCGAGGAGGGAGTTGAAGACGTAATTAGACTTATCCGAGAATGTCTTTTCTTTTTATCAAAGCATATAGGGCTGCTTTCTTTATTTGTAGAAGAGTGACACAACGACTTTAACACATTAATTTCTTGAGTCAGCTTGTTTATTTGTTTTTTTAGATCATTATTTTCTAGTATTGTGTTCTCTAATTCATTCTCCGTGCTGTCTAGTTTTAAAGTCAGCTGGGCAATTGTATCTTGCATCTCAGACATTGAACATATATTAGTCGTAGTGCCGTCAACGCTTTTTGAGAGTTTGTTCGGTGTGGAGTTAGTTTCGTAAGATGTGTCGTAATCCGTCAATATATGAGAATCCTGGTCAGGAGACGATTGTTTACTCTTTGTCAGAGCTTGGAGCGGCGTTTTTATAGTAGGATGTGGTTTCCTCATTGTTATATTGGATGGCTCTGTAGGAATGGTAGTTTTTTTCCTAATACATAATTTGCAGCGCCATTTATTTTTGGATTCTTGATTCAGTGATCGATACGTGTATTCCGGATAACCATCGCAGTCGGGCTCAATTCTGTTGTTACACATCGAACACAATGCAGTTTTCTTAATGTCAACAGTTTTTTTACATCTATAACATACTACTACTACTGGCATCTTGTGGCCTTTGTTTGAAGTATTTGTGGTCGTAGAATGAGATGACATGTTATTTTCGATACGTGTAGTGTATATATAAATACAACTCAATTCTGTGAGGTGTACCTAGATGGCGCTATTATTGATTGGCAACACTAAATCATCAGACGCAAGTGACAGCAGCTCCCAGTAATACTGCTACTCGGTGATAGATGGCGCTATTTTAATTTTTTGTATCTGCAATTGTATGACTTGTGGTTTAAAAAATGACCGTTTGAAAATTTTCCACTTCTTATAACACTAGAATTAGTGTTTCTTTTTTTCATTAATTATATTGTAATTGCCAACAGAAAGGTAAAAGTATGGCAAAGTATAGTTCACAACACACTGTAATGTTTATTATCACTTAAAATTTTCACTTTTTGTTTATATAGTTACCGGCAGAATTTTTACCACGAATTCTCCCACAAAGATGCTTCAAACGTTATCTAGCAACTATTGATCGTTTATTCACAATTTAGTTACACTTTTATGCACTTTTATGGTGATTTACAATTTTTTAATAATTTTAAGTACGGAGCTAGTTGTTTACAGTAGCGGTGGCGCCACCTCCCGAATAAATGAAGACTAACTCTGTACGATCCATTGAATTTATACCTGCCCAAACCATCGACCATCGACCGACTAACATTTAGCCTCCTAGCCACGAACCATTATCTGCAACCCTCTTCAAGCAGCGCGTTTTTTTTCGTAGCTTTTACCACTTTATTTGCCATTTTTAATACAGCCAAACACCAATAAATCAGGCATTGACAGTCAAGCATATGAAATGAATCGATAAAAATTGAATAAAAGTTATGAAAGTCGATGTTAACCTCTGGAACTTCGCGCCAAAAATGTAAGATAAAAAGGGGTTTTCTGTAAAAATGAGCATCAAATGAAAGTTTGAATTTAGAACGTACTTTTTTAAATACCACGGCATTTTTAAAACCGGCCAGTAACGTGTACAAACGATTGAAACCTTTTTTGTATTGTATCTTTTTTATATTTACAGGTGGTTCATGTCACGGCTTTTCCGCGCAGTGAAGTGGTGCCTAAACTGAGAGAAATCAATGTCTCCCATATACTGGACGTATTTAAGAATGAAATAGACAGTAAGTTATGTTAATTATTATAATTTTGAATCCTGGTCCTGGTCCTGTTCAGTAAAATATATAATATAAAAAGAAAACCCTGTCCAATCCGTGTAGGTATTGTTAGGTATCGATAACTGATTCTACTTAGGCCTACAAAGCTGGGCTATACTCTAAAAAAATAAATAAGTATTACTTCGCAAAAGCGAGGTAGCTTAATACATGTGCGGTAGGCAATACATGCGCACATAGGGGGCAGGGCACGCGGAACGCGGTCGCATCGCCCATTAATACCGTGGAGAAATGTGTTGTCACTTTTAAAGAAATACCAAATTTTGGGGAAGTTGGAATTAAATCACGGAAAAAAAAAAGATTATTTCTACTATGGTGATTATCTAAAATTTCATATTTTATTTGGTCATGTGTTTACCTAATCTTTATTATCCTTATGGGTCGGACAGGGTTTTCTTTACATATTGTAGGTATAAACGTCCGCATAATAAACAGTATTCCATCTATCCGTCCAGGCCTTATTTCAACCATTGCGACCTAATCTCAAAAGAGATAAGCTTTAAGAAATATAATATAATTACAAGAAGTGTATACGCAGTCACAGGTTTGTCTGTTTCCATACTCTCAACGTCCGATGGGCTGGCAATCCGCCATGACCAGATAGAGATCAGACATAGGACCAGCAGGGTAATTGCGTAACAGACTATCAATAGCAATAGGTTTCATTTTGACAGTTCAACAAGCTTTATTGCGTTATTTACCTCGTTTAGCAGATCCATTTTCCGAACATGTAGAGGAATACATTAGCAGTATTCTTCAAAATTATCTTCATTGATAGCAATAGTGTTACTTACTTAGATAGCTGGTGTTCCAAACATATTGCACCATCTGCTTCCTATAACTGAGCTTTTACTAACAGATTCTTAATGGGAAACCAACCCAATAACGGTTGCCCCATCTGGTAATCGAACACCACACTCAGCGGTCGCCTTCGCGACCGCGATATCAATAAGACAGTCCCCTGTTATGTTAAAGGTACAAATAACCAGAAGATGTAGGTGAAGGTTGCCTGAAAGAGATAAGAAACCGATAAGGCCGCTTGTTGCTATAAGGGAATATAGACTGGAATGTACTTCATGCATCCATCAGCTTTGGCAAACACTTTCTCTACAGTAAATTGGAAAGGGGAGGAAGAAAGACATATATGACATAATTGGTATATTCAAATCCTGACATCATTCCAGATCTGGTATTTGTGGCGAGAATACTTAAAAAAATAGCCCTAATAGTGTCCGATCATCTTGATGGCAAAAAAACTTCTAAAAATCAAAAATTCAAAATATCAATAATAGGTATGCCTATGCTACCATCATATGATATGTATGTAGCTTGAGGGCCATCTACAAGCAGAGATACTAGATTTAAAGCACGCATCGCTACCTCCACCAAATTATACATATGAGAATACTTAAAATACAGGACCTGGACCTCGAGGCATGACTATGAGTCGCCAAATGTGTCGGTTATACAGTCAGCTTTGTTGGCGACGTGGACGGACGAAAAATATCGATGTCTATATTGTATGCTCAAGTTCACCACGGAAAGCGAGTTGAACAAAAACTAATATGAGAATATGGCTGGTCTTGTTACGTGTCAACAACCAGAGTTGATTGCAAAAGAAAATTATGAAAAGGAAGATATTCCTTGGCACACTAACCAGTTACTAAGAAAAAAAAACAAAAGTACTTTTGACGAAAGAGGATAAATAAGCTGATGCACTAATATCTTCCTTTAAAGTAATAATAGGAAAACACCTATTTTAATGTCAAATGTGTTACTGATAAGCAACTAAAGTTAAAATATACAATTATAGTATTGATGGTGTACCGATTCCTCTTTATGATCCTTCGAGCCGGATTAACCAGCTGCAGCTGTACAAAAAAGTGTTCCTCATTTGCAAATAATTTTCATTTTCAGCTGAAAAATTCCAAATGAAGAACTTGATTGGCCAAGATAATTTTGCAGAATCAGTAATGTTCCTTTATTTCGTTTTCGCGAACCATAAAGGCTTTTTGAAGGATCCAACTGTTATTGAGTTATTTAGTGATCCTAATGAAAAGTTTGATGCTGTTATCTTAGAATGGTTCTTCTCTGAAATAAATTCTGGGTAAGTATTATTATTATTAAAAGTGAGTTTATGGAAAAAATATTTTAAATAAAATAAAGTTGATATTTGTTTAACTTGAAATAACATCAATTCAAAATACATCTAAAATATGGAAATAGCTTATTTGTGTTCAAAATGGAACCCGATTACTAATCCTCTGGTGTTCGTCTATCCATCTGTCCATCTTATGAAGCGTGAAGGTGAAACATTCAGCTGCTGAAATATTCACAGTGTGTATTTCTATTACCGTTATATTAAGAAATAATAAAAAACAAAAAATTATTTTGTTTCAGGAAAAAATTATTTTGTTTTTAGGAATCATACTAGGAACGCGTTTTCTAAAATTTCATGTGCGGGTCCGTTTCGCGCTTGCACCACTTTTTTTTATTTTTCTTATGTATTTGAGAGGCAAACAAACTGGCAGCTTAAATGACTCACATTATTGACAGGTCACTCTAAAGGACAGAACTATGATCAAAATTATAGACCCTATGAACAATAGTATCGCATGAGTGTTGCCATCTTAAAATATAATCCGAAATATCTCATAGTATATATGCCTGTAAACAGCTGCCTACTAACAAACACTCATAATCAGCATAATATATATTATGTTCCCACGGCTGGCTTCTCTGTCAGAAGGAGTGGGAATTTACACAAAATAATGCCCCTATCTGGGTTCGATCTTACGTCCTGCAACTCGTATGGTCCTGCCGTTACCACCACCAGTAATTTAGTATTAATTTTATATGTTGTCAATTGTTCCTATAAATTTTGATCCAATGTCAATTCTAAGCAAATTTTTATTTACTTCACAGAATCCCAGCACTGTTTAACTGTCCCTTGATATGGGTATGTTCAACGGAGCCCCATTGGTATCCACTAAGACTAATGGACGGCATCACCAACCCAGCATATACCTTAGACCTGTTTACAACATACAAACCGAGCCACTCATTGAATTTCTGGCAGAGGGCTGATGGGTTATACACGCTTCTAAAAAAAAACCTGCATCTGTAAGTGAAAGTGTTATTTATTATTCAAGTGCTTATCGTTCAATATTATATAGCTCTAGAATAGATGGCTGATGAGGCCAAAAAGTATTGGAGTGGCGACCGGTACGCGATCATTTTAATTTTGGTACTTGGGGGAGGCTTTATAGGTGATGGTAGATGTAATTGGAATAAAAAGACTACGATGACAAAGATGCTCATTATCAGTGTGTTCAGATGTTCAGCACCAGCTTAAGTGGGTCCACCCTTTATAGCGGAACTTTTTACGTCATAATTTTATTTTGCATAGCAATGGATAGCATAAACCTCTTTTAGCAGAAAATCGTTTACACTCATTTACCATACACTGAAACCCATAATTTTGTAAGTCAGAATCATCTTTAATAATCAATTTCATATCCATAATAATCAATAAGTATAACCATCATATCGTAGAAAGTTCACAATCAGAATCAATCATCTTTTGGCATATATTTTATATCCATAATAATCAAAAGCAGAACCATCATATCGCAGAAAATTCACAGCCAGAATCATCTTTTGGCATGCATTTCATTTCAGCAGGCATGCAGCAAGCATGCAGCAGCCATGCAACATGCAGCAGGCATGCAGCAAGCAACATGCGACATGCAGCAAGCATGCAACATGCAGCAAGCATGGCTTCTGTCTTGGCTCCGGCGCTGCGGGTTTAGATTACACTCTAGGGGTAGGACAGACAAGACTACGTGAAGTAGGTTTTGCAGCGATTCATTTCTGTCGCTAACTTGTGTAGCACACCATAGTGAATTAATTTTTTTTTTTCAATATGTGTAATAAAATTATTTCTATTGAAATTCTGTGATCTTCGTAGTATGCTAAGTCAAATTATGCCAAATAATCCGCGCTCTAAATATACAAAATAAACGTTATGTTAAACTAATTTATGCAAAATTGTAACTCTGATAACGTTAATTATGCCCAAAACAATTCTGCCATTTTAAAAGTATCCCATTTTAAATTCGGACATAAAAATATTAAGTAAACAAAATTATATTAAATATATTTTATACCTTAACAATGTTCGTTTAAAAAAGTTTATGCCAAGTGAGTTATGCCAAATAAGATTTGGAGCTTCAAGTTTCTGCCAGATAGAAGGCACCCGATAGAAGGCACCCAGCTTAAGTATGTCATGGTGTATAAGAAATAATGTATCTAATTAAAATGTTGTTCTTATGTAAAATAATAGAGAGCAAAGATAAAATTTTCATCAGAACTTTGGCAGAACATATTAGCTCTGCTTTTCTGTTTCTGTGTTCTACTCTATCGAGTGTTATTTACATCAACAACAAAATTCGACTTAAACAAAATTATTCGATAACCTTTTTTGACATTTTATAATAGGAACTAAGGGCTTAAGAAGAGAGAGATATATGTTTTCAACTTTATCCCATCTATTTTCCAGATTAGTGTTATCCCAATTTGAAAAATGGACCTACAATAACTATTACCCTGAGATAGCATCCAAGCGAGGGGTGACGATGCCATCTTACGAAGAAGCTGTGTACAACGGATCCCTAATGTTCTTCAACTCGCATCCATCCATAGGAAGAGCCATAAAGCTGCCACAAAACACTGTGAACATTGCAGGATACCATATCGATAAGACCAAGCCTTTGCCACAGGTAATCGAAGCACAATTTAGAAATTGTGGGCCCAGAAAAAATTGGTGGGATAAGATGGACTCCTCTTTAAAGGATTGGCCTAAAATAGTAGCATTATCAGCCTATAATATTCCCACTGCTGGGCAATGGGCTATCACCCAGGCCCAGATTGATCAGGATCGGAATCGGGGTTAATAGATGTCGATTTTTTCGGTGTTTTCCTTCATTTGAGAGAAGTGGTATTAAAATACAAAGTGAAACGCTGGGTTGGATCCTACGGCCACTAACTCGTAAGTCGCAGTCAACACCACTTAGACACCACTGCTTCAAAAAAACTAGTCTGGGAAATCACAGTTCATAAGATACAGGCTGGTGATAGACAGGCGGATGGAGGAGTCTTAGATAGGTCCTGTTCTTAAGCAATTAGTAAGGAAATCAAAAAATCGAACTTCAATCAAAGGATTGAATATAAATAAGAATCTCCGTTTATAACATGTTTTGGTCCAAACGGTAAAAAAAGACAGCTGGTTTATCTATAGCAGATAAATAAATCAATGAACACTTAATTATTAGGCATCAGAATTATTGCTATAACTAGTTTTAATATCATCAACAAAAAAAAACGTTTTTAGTAATTATGTTGAAACCAACTCGTTATTTCTAAGCCATACAAAATTATTAAGTACACGCCCGAAAACCATTTATCACTGACTTTGTTAATACGTAATCACATTAATTCCCCACGGCACAATAAAATCTGAACGCTTGAGTCGAGCCAAAGGCAACGCGGACGGAATTTATTCTCTAATCTTTGCACAAAGGACTCAAGAACAACAATAGGGAATCACGCGGTACGCTAGGTCTCGTGAGGATTTTTATCCAGCTGTAATCTTATGCTGTGGATTACTCGCTTACTGCAGAGGGGCTAACTTTCTTTACGTGCCACGTTTAAAACGTTTAGTCAGTCTTTGCACTAAAAATTTGAGGTGAACATTTTCTGGGATTTACATCGTAGAAGTTAGTCGATCGAGAATTAATTTATTCAACTAAGCAGCCTGATATGTATGCTCTTGGTAAATAAGTCTAGTGATTCGTCGAATTTACAATTTATGACTTCAGTTGTTTTTGATGGAATTTTAGCAAAAAAGATATACAATTTTTTGAGCTACTGCTAAATTAGAGCAATTTATAAATATGGTAACACGTGCAGTATCCAATAATGGGTGTTTCGAATTTCATTCCTGAAAGACTTGAAATTTGGTTTAGGTAATGAAGGTTAAAACCTTTAAATTATAGACTAAGCTGTATTAGATCTGTTAACCTCTCGAATAATATAATAACTGAAACAATTAAAAAGTTGTGTGTTGCGTAAATATATTCGTAGCCTAAAATCGCCTCACTGAATAGTTTTTGAGAACACATAAGGGTGTGGATGGATGGATCAAGATTGCGGGTTGGTTAAAAAAGAAAGCGTAGCCCTGGCCTACGCAAGTGAAGAAACACGGGTGGGTTTTAGTCGGTAAAAGTCTGACAAGCCCTTCCGTTCTACTCAAAAGCGGGAGAGGCCATTTGAGGATTTCCCATCCCAAACAAAAAAAAGGATATAGATGGAGGTAGGCACAGAACACGAAATCGGCTCACCGGCTGCTTGTAAAGATGGCAGTACTAATTCTTTTTGAAAATGCATTGAGCTCACAAGTATTGCCACAGGCTGCCTTTAACGCTTTTAAGGCGAAAGGGTAGACCGCCGAATTCAAATGTTTTTACGGTGTTGTGCAATTGCAAAAATTTGGATGCATGTTTAATATAAATGTGATTTACGGCGGTAACAAATAAAATATACTAAGAATTGTACTCGTAATACAACTCTTTCAGTTCATGTTATCCCACTGAATTCCATGAAATCATGGCTTGAACGTAAGCCGACATGGTCTGCACGCCCTTTAACTTGATTTTCGGCAACAGTAATTCAGCTGCACATGCGTGCCAACAATCTCACACCACGTGATGCCAGATATCGTGCGAAATGAACCCAAGGCTCCAACGCGAAGGTCGCGGACGCGATCGGGTTATCCTAGCCTAAAAGCATAACATTTGAAGCCAGTTATAACACAACAAATTACAATGTTTCCTAATTTGTTACGGTCGCGAAAATTATTTTAATAAACATGGTACAACTTGACACTAACCAGAAAATAGCGAAAAATTTAAGAAAATCAGGACTGGAAGAGAAGCTTGAGAAACCCTATTAATTGATCCCTAAACAGTGTCAACCAATCATGAAACTTCATCTTTCTAATCAAACATTTTGAATCCTTTTAGGATCTCCAAAAGCTGATGGACGAAGCAAAAGACGGTGTTATATACTTTAGCATGGGTTCCAACGTGAAAAGTGATGGCATGTCTGAGCATATGAAGAGGTCTTTACTAAACATGTTCAGCAAATATAAGCAAACCGTAATTTGGAAGTTCGAGAGCGATCTGAAAGATGTACCAGCCAATGTTTATCTGGTAAAATGGGCTCCACAGCAGAGTATTTTGGGTAAGTTTTATTTTTATTTTTAACCATATGACACGACGACTTACGCCATCTATCTGACTGTGTGCATAACACTATGACACCTAAGTAAATCACAACACAAACAATCAATAACAGCAACTGTATCAACCAACTACTAGCAACATCTATCATTCAGCATGTGAAGATGAAACTCACAACCACATGGAAGCATTAAATGATGAAAACACACACTATTGTCCATCAAACCGACTACCTAGTCGGTCACTCATAGAGGACCGTACTCGCTACTTAAAAGCACAGCGGACGATAACCCCGCAGTCACCACTGTTGTCATAGGTCTTAAGCTTGACCCGAGTGGAGGCCCTGGCCCTCAGGAATTTCCTAGCTAAGAGGTACAGGGATAGGATAGCCCCACACTCCATCCCTAGAACCACAAATAGGTTTCGCTTCAGTCTTGGTTTGCTAAAATCTGACAATTAGGTATTTGAAGTAAAGTGAATAAACCCCTATCTGTCATCGCTGGTTTTATTCTACCACCATGATTATAATAAGATATTTATTTATTAAGTTAGGGAATACAAACGGGTCGTAAGAAGCCTGAAAGTGTTACCGTGTCAGATCGCTCCATGAAAAAGTAGTGGTATGCAGCTGCATCCGGTTAGATTAGAAGCCGACCACAATATACCCAGTAGGGATAAAGTTGTACTGATGGTGACACAACTTTAACAACATTTTTGATAGTTCAATTGCCTCTTAAATTTCAGCCCATCCGAACCTAAGACTATTCATTACACATGGTGGTCAGCTTTCGACTACAGAAGCCATCCATTACGGAGTACCTCTGGTCGGTATCCCGGTGATGGCAGACCAGAACCTCAACATGATGATTGTCCACAACAGGGGTTTCGGGATCCATGTTACGTTAGCTGAAGACATGGCACCAGAGCTAGATGCTGCTGTAAGGAAGGTTCTCACAGATCCCACGTAAGTGGTTTACACAATGTATTGTACTACATTATATATTTTTTTAATTATGAACTAGTGCTTGACCGCAATCCGGCCTGATGGTATGCAATAATCCAATCGTTGATGGTAAAGCGCAATGGTTTATTAAAAGCCTATTCACTCAAAACTGAGTTACTAGAAAGGAAGACGGCAGTTGAGCGAGGTGATAAAATGTTAAACCCAACAACACGCCCAAAAATACTGCGCCATAGGGAGATTGATCTGGATACCCTCCACGACCAAACTTCCGACACAACAACATTTGGCGCATCACCCATCGCAACACAACTGCTCAGACCCGTCCTCCGTACTACTTCACCAGGCATCATGCCGGAACACGACGAATCGCTTGGCGGCGAGACTTTAATATCTGGTGTGGGTAACTTCTACCGGCAGCCGACGTTGTGACCTACCACCGCACCGCGCATATTGCATCTAGGACCAGCTGTTTAGGCTGCGACGTCTGTCAGTGAATGAATTTAAGACTTTCCTGAAGAAGACACCTCCTCCTTTTTTGAAGTCGTTTAAAGCATATTCTTATGTCTTCGTCCACAGATACGCCAAAAAAGCCAAAGAACTATCAGCCCTGTTCCACGACCGTGAGATGACGCCTGGGGTAGCGCTGGCGTATTGGGTAGAATTCGTCGTGCGCACCCGCGGCGCTCCCCACCTCCGCTCTCCTGCGCTCAACGTACCACTATACCAAAAGCTGTACCTAGATCTAGCAGCATTTTTAGCGTTACTGATATTTTTAATAAAGAGGACAGTGACATTTGTGTGGAGCAAGTGGTCAAAGGAACAAAAAAAGGAGAAGAGGAGTTAATGCGCGCTATTTAGAATTTAGATTTTTTTTTTTTTAGCTTAATTTAAGAGTACATATACTACAAGAAATATATTGACAATTGTATTGTGGCCGTCCTAATAAAGTTATTGAGGAACTGACGCATGAAATGTACCTAAGCATAATAAGTATGAAGATTTAAGATTTTATGTAGGTATATTATAATTATTTTAGTATTTTAAATTGAATTCAAAATTATTACCACCCGCCCTAACCCATTTTTTTTAAAAAGGTTAGCCAGAAATAAATGCGTCAAACAAACTTCAGCTGTATTATTAATTCAGATTTCAGATACATAGATAAGCTTCTTGCCATAAGCTTCCCCTCACAAAGGTCCATTTGATGGACCAAGTGCGAAAACTAAACCCGTAATACAAAACAGATTAAAGACATTATCTATTCTCTGGAACACACGCTTCTTACTTCTACATCATCATTATCACTAATAGAATGTCAATTAGTATTGACTTGTGAAGAACCGCCAGCTATGAAGATAGGGCAAAGCAATATATCGTGATACATCTCCCGATTTGGATATATGATCTATAGAAAGCCTATGCATGTTTACCAACCAAGGGATTAAGAAGATTGTGCCGAAGGCGATCCAAACATATTCCTCTGTGTTTCCGTAGTTATATTTTTACCGTTTTAATAGATGATTAAAAAAATCCTTTACCTTTTTTGAATAATTTATTTTATCACTAGCTGTGTACTGCACGTGCACTGAAAACCTATTGTATTTCATAGCTTATTTTTTCGCGGACCCCTAATTCTTTGTCTTAAATGTAAATTAAGGTAAAATATACTTAGATGTCAGCACACCGTGACGAGGTTCTGTAAGATCGATGTCTGGTAGGACCGCGGGGGTTGTTCTAAAGAGATGCCGTGGCACAGGCAAATGAAGGAACACGATTGGGTTTTAGTGAGTAAAAGCTTCTTCTTCTCTTTCTTCTTTGGCCCGTCTTTTCCCGTTACGCGGTGTAGGCTTTTCTAATGCTGAGGCGCCACTTATTCCACTGGTATGCGTAACTAACTGAATCCAACTGCTTCATATTCTTGCAGAGTTTCGTCATCCATGTAATTGCGGATCTTCCCCTCCCTCACGTCTTCGTAGCCATGGAAATGCACTTCTTCACGAAAATATCCTTTATTGTATTAAGATTGTATGTACATTAAGCAAATAGAGTTCTGAGTTTAGAAATAGCACGGGTAATTAAATAAATAAATAAAATAAATAAATACGGACAAATCACACAGATTGAGCTAGCCCCAAAGTAAGTTCGAGACTTGTGTTATGGGATACTAACTCAACGATACTATATTTTATAATAGATACATATATAGATAAACATCCAAGACCCAGGCCAATCAGGAAAAGATCGTTTTTCATCATGACCTGGCCGGGGATCGAACCCGGGGCCTCCACGTCGCAGGCAGGCGTGTTGACCGCTGCGCCACGGAGACCGACGAATTGAACTATATAGGCAATTTACTGTACCAACCAGAGTACCTATGTAATAAAAGTCTCCTCCATTTGACCTCTGTCCGGTCAACGCTATTACATCAGTTTAAACGAAGGTTATCAAGTGTATTGCTTTGGCTAAACTATACTTATGTTTAGACTGTTCAGAAAAAAGCGTTCGACTAAAAAATAAGATAATCACTGTTTAACGACTTCTCAGAGTCACTTATAAAAACGAAACAAATTAAATTTGTTACTTTAATAATTTGTCTCGTTTTTGTAAACAACAACAATTCAAAATAAAACCATAAACTAAAGACTACGTATCCACGCACTTGAGGTGCATGAAATAATTAGGATATATTTAATTAAAAATGTAATCATGATTCCAAGGATTTTAAAGCAAATTCAAAATTCACCTTTGAAAATTCATCTGCTCAACAACCAAAATAATACAGCAAACGTTATCGTTCTTTCCTATCTTTCTTTCTTTCTTACATTCAAATCACGGTGACCTTGTACACATGAATTGTCTTTGAAGTTCAACAGTTTGTTAATTTTCGATTGATTTGATTCAGATTATATAATGAGTTTTATAGCGTGGCAACCCGATAGCGCGCTGTCTATGCCATACGTGAGAGGCATAGAGAGAAAGAGATAGTTATAAGATGGCGGTAGAAAGGTGCGTGCGCGCTAACCGCTCGCGCTTTAAAAGTAGTAAATTGTCACCAAATTATAAGTTATTGTTTGTGTTATTGTGTTAAGCCTGTGTTTCTGGACCATTAAACTGTAATCGTGATAACTGAGTCCTTATTCACTCCCCACCAACGCTATAAGTGGCTGCCCAACGTGTGTAGGTATTTCGTGTCGTGTATTACGCAGTTCGCGAAATAACTTACAACGATCACAACAAAAGTGGACGTAGGGGACTTTACCGAACCTACGAGTGTGTTTTTCCTGTTTGGCCCGTGTTTTTAGTAGCCAAAATGCCAAAAACACGGTCAGAAGAAAAGTCGGACTCCAATGGCGCCGCGAGTGCGGCCACCGTGAATGTTACGATGTCTCAAGAAACTCTCGCAAGCTTTATAACGTCAATACAACAAACTCAGAACGAATTTTGCCAGCAGCTGATCCGAGAAGTACGCGCATCGACGCCGCATAACGTCTCCGAAGCACAACAAGCATCGTATGTTTTTGACGCGAATGGAAACTTCGCGAAATGTACGTCGCGTTATGGCGGACGCGCGGACGAGTCGTTAGATAATTTTATGGACGCCGTAATTACCTACAAAGACTGCGTAAATGTATCTGACGTAAATGCTCTCCGCGGCTTTTCGATGTTATTGGAAGGACCTGCTGCAATATGGTGGCAAGGTGTCAAGCAATCAACCAGTACGTGGTCGGAAGCCGTCACCCGCATAAAGTGCGCCTTCGGTGAACAGGACCCGCCACATCGCCTTTACCGAAAACTGTTCAGCCTTATACACAATGAAGACGAAAACACAGATTTGTTTATTGCTAAGGTACGTGCAATATTAGCTAAATTCCCAAAGGACGACCTTTCAGAGAAGGTTCAATTAGATATGACGTACGGACTACTCAATACGCGCATTAGAAAACGCGTGACGAGAGACTGCGTGAATAGTTTCGACGAGTTGCTTTACAAGTGTCGACAGGTCGAAGATTCTGTAAAAGAAGTATATGATAATGATAACAGCAAACACTCCACGTCGCGTAATGTTTCATCGTCATCGTCGCGGTATATACCTACAGACGCCAACACGTCGAGTACCGCAGGCCGCGTGTCGTCGACCGAGTCACCCGCTGGCGCCAGCGATGGTCTCGTCGCCAAGTCAAAGAAGCCGTTTTGTTCGTATTGCAAGCGATTAGGACACAGTAAAGAAACGTGTGAGAAGCTTAAACGTGTTAGTGATAAGTGTGATAAAAGCGTCAATAAGGAAAGTTCAGAAAGTGAGGTAAAGTGCTACGGTTGTGGTGCCGCGAACGTAATCAAATCAAAGTGTAAAAACTGTTCACCACGAGGCCAGTCATCATTCTACTCTATGAATATTTCGTCGCATGACGGGGTACTAAGTACGTCAGTTTCCCGCGCATCGCCGCGAGCGCGCGACCGTAGGTGTCGCCGGCATGGCTCGGCCGCCAGCGCCGTCCCTGCCCCCGTCGCCGCGCCGTAGACGTCGTTAGTCAACCCGTTAGTGCCAATGTCGACTCAAGACACACTTGCCGTAGGGGATTTTTGTAACAGTAATGTTGTTAATGTAAACACAAGTTCGCCTAGTTTTTATGATTATAATTGTTATAATAGTTGTGAGTATGTCAATAATGTTAATGACTGTACATCTCTTCGCCGCCCCATATTAAATATAAGCATTCTAGGGTTTTGTGGTACGGCTTTAGTTGATTCTGCAGCTAAGACATGTATTGCCGGCCATACGCTCTACGCTCTCCTATTAAGGCTAGGACACCAGTTATTGCCGTCAACACAAATTGTTAAGTTAGCGGATGGTGTTAATAGGGAGATGAATGTACTTACCGCGGAGATACAGGTGACACTCCAACATAAAACTAGAGCCATTAAATTTATTATTTTTCCTGAAGCAAACAATAATGAGAGTTTGTTAGGCATAGACTTTCTTACTATCTTCAATCTTGTTTTTAATTTTGGTAACAGCAGCTGGCATTTTGCTGAAAGTGATGAGCAAAAATACGAAATACAGTTTGAAGGAGTGTCACTTGTGTCTTCGTGTGCCGCTGTAGAAGTGCTCCGGGATGACGAGGCGACCTCCCTTAGCGATAGTCAACGCGAAGTTCTGGCACAGCTCCTTGTCTCAAATGAGGATATCTTCCAGCCAGGGGGATAAGCGACTTCTTTTGCCGAACATATAATTGATACCGGCGACCACCCCCCCCCCATTGCTGTCCCTCCATATAGGTTAACCCCTGCTAAGAAAGAGGTCATGCGGAGTGAGTTGGATAAGATGTTGGCTGATGATATTGTAGAGGAATGTGAGTCCGCGTGGGCTTCTCCGGCGCTTCTCGTTCCAAAGAAAAATGGAAAGGTACGTTTCTGTGTAGATTATAGAAAGCTCAATGCGGTTACTAAGACCGATGTCTATCCCATGCCTTTGATAGACGAGCTTATTCAATCAACAAAACGGCAATCTTTCATGAGTACCATTGATACGGCACCGATTCTTATCCAACCAGATTATTGCAAGCCGTTCGTGTTAAGGACATATGCCAGCAATTACGCCATTGGGGCTGTCCTACTACAAGGTGAAGGTAAAGATGAACGTCCTATAGAATATGCCAGCCGTCTTCTCATTCCAGCCCAACGAAATTACAATACTACAGAGCGTGAAGCTCTCGCTGTCATTTGGGCTGTTGAACGATTCAGGGGTTATATCGAAGGTCATGAGGTGGTAATAGGCAGCGATCATCAGCCGCTAAAGTGGCTTCTTACCTTAAAGTCGCCGTCCGGTAGACTCGTTCGTTGGGCTTTAAAGCTGCAGTGCTTTAACATTCAGTTTCAATATACGCCTGGAAAGGCTAATATTATAGCTGATGCGCTCAGTCGCCCAACCTGTAAAGAGGATAATAAGGATCAATGCGGTGTTTGTTCTGTTGTCGTGGACTTACCTGCCAGGAGTGCTTCAGATCTACGACGCGCGCAGCTCGATGACCTTGAACTAAAAAAAATCATTAGTGAATTGGAAGATACATCCGACGTTCAGTCTATAGGCGCTAAGCGATGGTCAGAAAGAGGGTATTTCATGCAACTTGGTGTCCTATACAGGTATAATCCCGATGTCGATACAGAAGAGGCACAGCTGGTTGTTCCGGCTTCACTGCGCCTGGAAATTCTAAAAGAATGTCATGACTCCGATCTAGGCGGTCATCATGGGGTCGATAGAACGTATAATCGAGTCGCTCAAGGGTTTTACTTTCCAGGTATGTACAGAGCTATAGCAGAGTATGTCAAAACATGTGCGACTTGTCAACGATATAAGTCCTCAAACAAGAAGCCACCTGGGCTGTTACAGACCCCCGTTTTAAGTCAAAGAGGAGAAGTGTTAGCAATTGACCTGTTTGGTCCGCTTCCCATGCGTGACAATGGGGAACGTTGGGTACTCTTGGTAGAAGATACAGCAACTCGTTGGACTGAATTATATGCTCTGAAGGAGGCAACTTCTGAGATGTGTGCACGTACTCTAATTGAGGAGTATTTTCTGCGCTATGGACTTCCTCGAAGCATTGTGTCAGACAATGGTGTCCAGTTCGTGTCCGCCGTCATGCAACAATGCATGTTCATTTTAGGCATTACTCAAGAATTGTTACCTTTGTATCATCCGTCAGCTAATCCAGCTGAGCGTAAAAATAGGGATTTAAAATTTCAGCTGTCACGTTTAGTTGAAACAGATCATTCGTCATGGCCACATCACCTTCCTGCGATAAGGTTCGCCATGAATTCAGCTGTTTGTCAGACTACTGGTGTATCTCCAGCATATCTAATGTTTGTTAGAGAACTTCGCTCACCAGTCGACGTTCAACACGACATTCGTTCGATACTCGATAAGGACAATTTCGTACCTCAAATAACACCATATTTGAAAAGTTTTGTTAACTCTTTTACCGCTGTCAGGGAAAGAGTTGAGACACAGCAGGACCGACGCAAGGAATGTGCTGACAAGGCCAAAACCCCTGCCGAAGTCTTTGAAGTCGGAAATCAGGTTCTTTTGAAGACACATGTTCTTAGCAGTGCTGCAAAGAACATAACAGCTAAGTTTGTTCCAAAGAAAGATGGTCCCTACGTCATAGTAAAAAGAATTAGCCCTACAGCCTACGTAATAGCAAGTTTAGATAACCCTGAAAACATATTGGGCAAGTATCATGTGTCGGATCTTACGCGGTTCCACAGTAGAGAGTGTTCGCCTCCTCGTCCCGTGATGCCTGAACGTCAGAGAGGGCGTCCTCGAAAGCATGTTTGTCCTGTATGTTAAGTCTTAGATTTAGTGTTAGCTCTTAAGTTTTCCTTTGTGCGAGTTCAAGAGCGAGGACGTTCTCTGGAACTCGAGGGGGAGTGTATAGCGTGGCAACCCGATAGCGCGCTGTCTATGCCATACGTGAGAGGCATAGAGAGAAAGAGATAGTTATAAGATGGCGGTAGAAAGGTGCGTGCGCGCTAACCGCTCGCGCTTTAAAAGTAGTAAATTGTCACCAAATTATAAGTTATTGTTTGTGTTATTGTGTTAAGCCTGTGTTTCTGGACCATTAAACTGTAATCGTGATAACTGAGTCCTTATTCACTCCCCACCAACGCTATAGTTTAGCACGGTATAATAAAGTAAGCAGTATATCAGTTACTGTGAAAACGTCTAGAAGACAAACACAGACAGGCGCTATTCCTTTTTAAGCCTGACTCATCATCATTTTAGCGTTTATCCCGGTTGCATCCACGGCTTTCGCGTTGGAGCCTTGGGTCCGGTTTCTTTTTTTTTTTTATTTCGTGCCTTATATAGCATCCTGTGGTGTGAGATTGTTGGCACGCATGTCATCTCTTACAACGTCAAGCCAGCACTTCTTTGGTCTACCCCGCTTGTTCCGGCCCGGCGAAGGCAAGTGAATAAAACATTTATTTGCACCTTAAAGCAAAGAAAATCACAAACAATTGTTTTACAATGAAAACAGACCTTAGATAAGTAAGTTGTATTTTAGTGTTGCAACGAATACATAAACTAAGATAACTTAATATCTTGTAATTACTAATTACGTATAGGTATTAGCGCCCACCTTCGTAAACAATTGTAGCCAAATGATCAATAACCAATAAAGTATGTCTCCTTCTTCAGCGTAGAGGTCCACTGCTGGACAAAGGCCTCCCCAAGGCTTTTCACGATGACCGGTCGTATGCTGCCCGCATTCATCGGCTTTCCGCGACCTTCGCCAAGTCATTGGTCCTTCCGGTTTGTTCCGGTTTGTGGCTGCCACTCCAGAACCTACTGCGTCATCGGCCATCGGTATTACGAGCAATGTGCCCTGCCCACTGCCACTTTATTTTAGCGACTCGAAGAGCTATGTACGTGACTTTGGTTCTTCTGCGGATCTCCTCATTTCTGATTCGATCATAGCTCTTTTCATCGCCCTATTTGTGACTCTGAGCCTTTGTATGAGGCCCTTTGTGAGCGACTACGTTACAGTTCCGTAAGTCATCACTGGCAACACACACTGGTCAAAGACTTTAGTCTTAAGACACTGTGGTATCTTTATCTTGGGCGACGAGAAGATGTAGCGTAGCTTCTCGAACGCTGCCCAGCCAAGCTGGATTCGACGAGACACTTTTTCTCGAAGTTGGACCTACCTAGTTTTACTGTTTGTCACAGGTTTATATACTCGTCAACAACTTCGAGTGCAGAGCAAGTAAAGCAAAAATAAAATATGTATTTTACTCAAATTAATAATTCTGTTTATCTAGACGAGTATTAAGTTATAACTAGATAGATTTTAGATACAAGGCTAAATAAATTATGGGCACGCCACAATAGCGGCGGTAAGTCCCCTCTTTGAGGAGTGGCTAGAGAGGCGCCACGGCGCCCTCACCTTCCGCCTGACGCAGGTCCTTACCGGACACGGTTGTTACGGGAGGTTCCTGTTCCGTATTAGGCGGGAGGAAACGCCAGGGTGTCACCATTGTATGGATCGCCCTGAAGACACGGTGGAGCATACGGTGGAGGTCTGCCCGGCTTGGGTAGAGCACCGCTGTGTCCTCGTAGCGGCGATCGGCGGCGATCTCTCGCGTCCGACCCTGGTCCAGGCCATGGTCTGGAGCGAGAGTGCATGGCAGGCCGTCACCTCCTTCTGCGAAGCAGTGATGCTGCAAAGGAGGAGGCGGAGCGCGTGAGGCAACGGGAATCCCAGCGCCCTCACGCCACGGGAGACGACACCTAACTCCCAGCCACCGTAGGCGCGGGCCTGCGGGCGGTGAGTAGTGGGCAACTCGCCGCCCGGTAAGGACCAGGCCCGAGTCGACGGCGCGTCGTGTTTCACGCGCGCCTCAAAGAGATGTCAGCACATCGTGACGGGGTCCACGAAGACCGATGCCTCCTGGGTCAGGGTTGCGGGTTGGTTAAACAAGAATCCGCGGCCCTGGCCGTCGCACAGGCAAGTGAAGAAACACGGGTGGGTTTTAGTCAGTAAAAGTCTGACACACCCTTCCGCTCCACCCAGAGCGGGAGAAGTCATTTGATGATTTCCCATCCCAACAAAAAAAAAAGGCTAAATAAATTAAGAGGGAACTCTAGCGGTAATTTCTCTATACAATCGTATTTCGCTGTTTTCTTCGTGGATAATGCTTTTAGAGCAATTTTTTTTTTCTACAATTTTACAACGTGCAAGCGCCCTTGTCATTTGATTTTTTCCGAAACTTAACTAATAAAAGAAAAACGATATTTCAAATTAAACCATTATAACCGTGATGTCAGATGACTATTAGACAAACGAGATAAGTTTTTGACAAAAAAGAAAATAAAAAGAAGCATAGGTATACTTTTCCTTTTCCGTTTTGAAAAGAAAACAGCGCAATACGAAACGTCTTTTGGTCAACGTTTTTGTAGGTAAAATCAGCCTGAGTTGCAACTGTCCTTTTCGCACTTTACGGGGAGAGGTAGGAAGCAGTGCGACGGCAATAGTTTCTTCAAATAACTATTTTCCAAATTCCTTGGCACTAGAGTCTCCTCTTAATATTACTGATTAATTGCAAAACTAGAAACAGAATTAAGATTCATAAAAACAAAACAATTCAACGGTATGTGCTAGTGCATATAGAGATGCATGTGAGCGTATGTGTGTTTTGTGTGGGTGTGTAATGTTTTTGTAAGTGTAATATGTGTGAGTGTGTGTGTGTGGATGTGGGTGTCTAATGGATGTCATAAATAACGTCAGCACAGCATAAGAACCTATTTATACCATTTATTCAACCAGCACCCTAAAATGCGTAACATACGATAACATATTATAATCATTCTGTAGCATTTTGCTAACCATTTATCGCTCCATATGTTCGATAAATGTATTTGATCAATAACGTAAACAACATGCAATGATTGCTGTTGAACTATCTAACTGAAACCCTTTGCTATTACCATTAATAGCAAAGGGTTTGCCAATTGCCTGGCTAATTTTTAATGTGTTCTAAACGATTATGATTTTTATCAAAACATGATAGTAGTAAGTAGTAAAAAATGTCTTCTGACAATTCACTAGTAGCAAAACTAACTCACCAATAGTCAGTAGCGTGTACAAACACAAACAAACAATGATCCGTGACTAATTTTCATTTCCTTGATGACGATGCGTGATGCTTATGTTGGCAATGACATAGAGGTCTGCATCTCTTTTAAGTCCATTGACTTTGGCAGAGCGTTAAACTTAACGATGGTTGGCCTAAAAACGACAATTGGATACTTACCCCGACTAGAACTAAATACTATGCTATTAAATACCAACTGCATTACCCTACGAGTGAATTGTTCAGTTACGTAATGTGACTCTGAACTTCGAATTAGCCTCATGTGCTTCGGATCTCAGTCCAGCCTTGGATGCAAAACTGAGATCTGAAGCACATGTGGCCGAGTCAGTGAGCACTTGTTTGTACCAAATTAAACATTATTGTTTTATAAGGAATTTTGACAGCCTCCGTGGCGTATCGGTAGCGATCGCGGACGCTGCGCAAGGAGGCACGGGTTCGATTCCCGCGCAGTGCAACTATTTGTATGCGTGAATATGAATATTTGCACTGGTATGGTCGTACCTCAGAAAGCACGTTAAACCGTTAAAATCAAAATCAAATCTCGCCATCTAATATCAAAACAAATCAAATCAAATCAAATCAAAGCATTTATTTCAAATAAACCAGTTGCAGGCACTTTTGAATTGCCGGAAGGTCGTTCGGTCAGTAAGATGAAGCTAGTCGCCCATTCCAAAGAGTAGGTATATATGGAGAAGAACGAGCAGGAAACTCCATGGACACTCTCTTAAACTATCAAGCTATTGATACAAATATTGGATTACATCATTCATGTTGAAATCAACCATGTGAGAACGATGCAGAAATATATTGTACGCTGAGAGCGTCCATTATGGAAAACACAAAAACAACAACTATTCAGAAATTAAAATAACCCAACAAATAGATGCTTTACAACAGCTTGGCTACATAGTGTGTAATACTTTTGTAAGGCTTTGAGTAAAAAACATAAACAATTACAAATTAAAACTACAAGAGGAAAAATCAAAGAACAATCCATGTATAGAAATCGGGCACAGCTCAAGCTCAAGCCTTTTTGTCCTCAATGTAATCCTTAACACTATAAAATGCTTTCTGACACAACTTACGTTTAATGAATGATTTGAATTAATTCAGGCTCAGATCTTAAACCACCTCTGGAAGAACAAGGAATTTTCTTGAGCCTTGTTGTAGGTACAATAAATTTGTGGCTTTTCCTAGTATTTATATTATGGACATCACTGTATTTTTTAAACAATTTTATATTTTTATGAGCATACAAAAGATTTTCATAAATATATTGAGACGGCACGGTCATTACATTTGTTACGGGCTAGGGGTACTAAAATACCGGTTAAGGGTTTCGAAGTTTATTGGCAACGAAGGTACAGTCGATTGTAGGCAATGACAAGTAGAATGTTGCTGACGTTGCACCGTAGTCTTCACTTACGTCCACGAAGTCCGTGTTGTAAACACACAATAACACTACAGATGTTTCTACACGTAGTACTCAATGTTCTCGTTACAGTTGTCGCAGTAGGTATTCTCAAAGATCGCTTCTTAAGTATCGTTGTTTTCGTCTCGGTAGTCAAGTGCAGACTGACTCGGCGCCGGCGTCACGGCGCTATATATAGGCCAGCTGATCGAACATTCCAGAATCGTCTAGACGTAATAATAATAGCGCATAACTTCGAGTACATTCAGTAGGTACCTATGGTAATTCCCGGAAACGGGTTTCTAGAAATGTCGATGTCGTCACTTAGTTGACAAAATTGATAAAACCTGTACCATTCGATAGGCCACCTTAAGTCTAGGAATGCGTTTTTATATTACACCTATACGATGTCTAGATCTCGAGTTATATGGCTTAAAAGTTACACACTGCATGTCAAGCGATATTGAACCTTATGCCCTCGACATAAGGTGCATTCGTAACATTGCCCCCTTCTTAGTCGTGCTCGTCCCGAGCATGATTTGATCCGTAATAGCGAGCTAGGCGGTCTACGTGTACGATCTTCAGCTTCCCTCTAGGTCCTTTCTTTATGCGGTAGGTGACATCGTTTATCCTGGTTACTATCGTGTACGGACCCTCCCATTTGGCTTGGAACTTCGGACTCTTTCCTTTTCTCCTAATGGGATTATGTAACCATACCAAAGTTCCCTCTTCAAATCCGGGCACGTTAGCTTTGCGGTCGTATCGGATCTTCATTCTCTCGCTGGTTTTCAGACCATTCTCTCTCACTAGCTCATGTATTCCATCTAGTTTACGTCGGAGGTCGGCCACATAGTCGACGGCTAGGATAGGGGTATCGGGGGGTGTTCCGGTTAGTGCATCTATGGGTAATCTAATCTCTCGGCCGAAGTTGACTTTCGCCGGTGTACAATTTGTGCTGTCATGTGTTGCAGAGCGGTATGACATTAAGAAGAGTGGAATATATTGATCCCAATCCCTCTGGTGTTCTTCCACTACTTTGGCCAAATGATTCTCTAGCGTCTGGTTGAATCTTTCGACCATTCCATCTGACTGAGGGTGATATGGTGTTGTACGAGTCTTATGTATCTCGAGTATTTGGCAAACCTCTTGAAATAGTGAAGACTCGAAGTTTCTACCCTGGTCAGAGTGCAACTCCAAGGGGACGCCAAATCGACAGAACACCTCGTGAACTAGCTTTTTGGCAACGGTATGAGCTTCTTGGTTGGGTACTGCAAAAGCTTCTGGCCATTTGCTGAAATAGTCTTGCATGACGATGATATACCTATTCCCTTCTTCAGTAATAGGGAATGGCCCAGCTATATCGACAGCAACTCTTTCCCATGGTGCACCAACATTGTACACTCTCGGCCGACCTCTGGCTCTCGTTTGCGGTCCCTTTACTGAGGAGCAGGCTACACATTTCCTACACCAGTCCTCTACGTCTTCGCGACAATGCACCCAATAAAATCTTTTTCTCACCTTCTCCAAGGTTTTCTTCACTCCTAGATGTCCTCCGGATACTCCGTCGTGCACCTGCTTTAGCACTGATGCGACTTTATCGCAGGGGACAACTATCTGTAAGGTGACCTGCTGTCCACTGGGTGATTCCCATTTCCTCTTCATAACTCCATTATCAATTATCAGGCTGTCCCATTGAGCCCAGTAACTTTTTGCTGTTGGACTAAGCGCTGATATTTCACTCCAAGCGGGCCTCTGGCCACGTTTCTTCCATTCGATTACTGTCTTCAAGTCACTATCTTCCTTTTGTGTCTCTTCCAATGATCGATTATCCCAGTCTTCATCCATACCGTTCACCTGGATAATCCTTACGTTCTCTTTCTTTTCCTGTTTGGCACAATGTCGGCAAGATTCTTCGCAAGGCCGTCTAGATAAAGCATCAGCATTATTGTGTGACTTGCCTTTTCGATGTTCAGTGACAAAGTCAAATTCTTGCAGCTGCTCTATCCACCTTGCTACTTGTCCTTCTGGGTCTTTGAACTGAAGCAACCACTGTAAGGCAGCGTGATCGGTGCGAAGTGTAAACTGTCTCCCAATCAAATATTTCTTGAAGTGTTGTAAGGTCTTAACAACGGCTAGAAGTTCTCGGCGGGTAACACAGTAATTTCTTTCTGGCTTGGAAAGACATTTGCTGAAATAGGCAATAACGACCTGCCGATCTCCTTGTGTTTGAGAGAGAACTCCTCCAATGCCAACATTGCTGGCATCCGTGTCCACCAGAAATCGGCCTTCCCGACTAGGGTAACCTAATACAGGAGCCCCACACAAGTGAGTTTTGAGTAGCGCAAATGCCTGTTCGCAGTCAGGATTCCATTCAAATTGACACTTTTCCTCTGTTAAACGATGCAAAGGTTTCGCTAACTCTGAGAAGTTCTTCACAAACCGACGGTAATATGCACACAGACCCAAGAAAGAGCGTACCTCAGTTTTGTTACGAGGGGTAGGCCACTTCGACACGTCTTTTATTTTTTCAGGATCTGTTCGAATTCCTTGCGCCGAAATAATGTGTCCTAAGTATCCAACCTCTTTCTGGAATAGTGTACACTTACTAGGACTGAGTTTTAAATTCGCTTCACGCAGTTTTTGGAACACTTTCTCCAAATTGCGTAGGTGCTCTTCGAAGCTTCGTCCCATAATGATGATGTCATCCAAATAGACCAGGCATGCATCACCAAGCAACCCCACCAAAATGCGCTCCATTAGGCGCTCGAATGTAGCTGGAGCATTGCACAGTCCAAAAGGCATGACATTGAATTGCCAGAGACCGTTCCCAGGATCAGTGAAGAAAGCGGTCTTTTCTTTATCCTGCTGACAGATTTCCACCTGCCAGTATCCACTTTTGAGGTCAACTGTGGAGAACCATTTCATGCCACTTAGCAAGTCCAAAGTGTCATCTATACGTGGCAGAGGATAACTGTCCTTTTTCGTGGCATCATTCAACATCCTGTAGTCAACGCAAAACCTTGTACTGCCATCCTTTTTCTTGACTAGTACAACTGGAGATGACCAAGGGCTGGTGGATGCTTCTATAATCCGGTTTCTCTCCATATCTCTTAACATTTCCGTGACTTCCTGTTCTCTTGCAAAGGGAATACGACGTGGTCTCTGTCTTATCGGCTGTGTATCACCCGTATCTATATGGTGTTTAACTAGCCCGGTCCTTCCCACGTCACCGTCGGTCTTCGCGAAGATGTCATGGAAGTTATGTAACAGTTGCTTAACTTTGTGACTTTCGAACTTGTTTAAATTGCCCTTACAACTTTCGAGTAGTGTCGATACATGTTCCTGCCACTTCTTATCAAGTTCCTTTTCGTGCACCTCTGTTTTTCTCAAAGATGCTACATTATCGCACACACCCACCATGTGGTTCTTTTCGAGAATTATTTCTTTGTTACTAACGTTGATTATGCGTATTTTTGGTTTATCGGAAATCATCGTCAGTGTCCTTGCCGTTATCCAGTCTGGGTGATCTCCAGAATCCTCTATTATAATACAACGTTTGCGGGATCCTATTGGTGAAAATCTAATATCTACTAAAGTTTCTGATCTTGGCGGTAATACAGTGATCCTTAAACAGTACACTGACCCTTGTTTTGCACCTTGAAGAAATACTTCTTGTTCTGGAAAACTCAATACTTCTTTTGCTATATTAAGGACGCATTGTTGTTTCTTCAAGAAGTCCAGTCCTATAATGCAATCATCTGTAATATTCGCTACTAAAACAGGGTGCGTGAATGTCTTATCACCCATTTTCAAGATCACATTCGTTTCACCAAGGACGAGCACTGGTTGGCCGGTGGCGGTTTGTAATCGGCATTGTGAAGACCCTCTTTTCCATGCTATGGTCCGAGGAAATAGCTCCGGTCGTGCAATGGTTCTTGATGCACCAGTATCCAATGTGAAACTGCATGACTTACCATTCAGTTCTCCTTCTATAATAAGACTGTTTCCGTCACCCACTTGTGATACTGTTATAATGGGGGCTTCACGTCGACCAGCCAGTACTCGCCCCACAGCCCTGGCTGTTCCTAGTTTAAATCCTCTGCTTCCACCTGTGTCCCAGAAGTACTTCTTCCCTTAGACTTCCTGGGTCAATTGATCCGAATATGCCCCTTTTCGCCGCACTCATAGCAGGTTGGTCCTTGTCGGCTTTTTATTGGTGCGGTTACCTCACGGATACGATGATGTTGTCGGCCGTCTTGACGTACTGCTTCCACCTCCAGGGCGTGTGTCAAGGCTGCCTTTAGAGTCTGATGGTGACCCAAGCGTACTGCAGCCCTGACTTCTGCGTCTCGTATTCCATCAGTAAAGGCTTGCACAGTAGTAGCGTCAATTAATGCTGGTGTTGATGCATACGCCCTTCGAACAATGCATTCTATTTCCGTAGCCCATTGTTGCAAACCTTCACTGCTCTTCTGTGTCCGGTCGCGGAGTTGAGCCCTGAAGACATGTTCGAGGTGTTTCTCCCCGTATCTAGACTCTAACGCTTCCAACAGACAGGCTAGGGTATTACAATCGCCGGAAATGTTCTCGAGGATTTGTACCGCATCACCACGCAGAGCAAGCGTAAGGGCGGTTACAGCTTGATCATCGTCCCAATTATTGCCTTTTGCGACCTTTTCAAACTGTAGACGGAAGGCCACCCATGACGTTGTTCCGTCAAAGTGAGGTACTTGGAATGTCGGCAAAGCACTAGGTACAGGTATCACACCTTTAATACCTCCTTTTTGTACTCTTTTTATTTCTTTCCCAAACTCCATGATCGTATTATCTAATTTCTCTATACGAGCTTCTTGCTGGTCCATGCAGGCATCTTGTTGTGCTGTTTTTATTTTAAGCTCGTTGACCTCTTCTTTGGTTGTTTCCCACTTTTCATTAAGTTCTAATACTAATTGCTGGGATTTTGCCTGGGATTCTGCTACACTTTTAATGATTTGTGCCTGGGTTTCTGCCTGGGATTTATCTATTTTTGCCTGGGTTTCTGCCTGGGATTGTTTTATCTGTGCCTGGGTTTCTGCCTGGGATTCTGCTACTATGTTTTTTATTTGTGCCTGGGTTTCTGCCTGGGATTCTGCTATACCTTTTATTTGAGCCGTCAACTGGGCCAGTAACGCCGATAAATCACATCCGCTGGTTCCGGGAATAGTGGTGGTACTAGGCGCACTCACATTCGTCGGTGTTACGACGGCCGTATCTTCTACGCGTACAGGGGCACCAAACGATTCTTCCTCTTGACGTGCCAAATCCATCGCTGCTTGTCGTCGCGTGCGAACTCTTTCGTCTTCCCTTGGCGTGACCGGCATCCCACTTCTGGCACCAATTGTTACGGGCTAGGGGTACTAAAATACCGGTTAAGGGTTTCGAAGTTTATTGGCAACGAAGGTACAGTCGATTGTAGGCAATGACAAGTAGAATGTTGCTGACGTTGCACCGAAGTCTTCACTTACGTCCACGAAGTCCGTGTTGTAAACACACAATAACACTACAGATGTTTCTACACGTAGTACTCAATGTTCTCGTTACAGTTGTCGCAGTAGGTATTCTCAAAGATCGCTTCTTAAGTATCGTTGTTTTCGTCTCGGTAGTCAAGTGCAGACTGACTCGGCGAGCGAGAACATCTCTGCGTCCCCGAGATGGGGGCGCGAGGAGACGGGTTTGGGGCTCCTTTTTGGCCCCATGCCCGTGGCGTCGGTCTCTTGGTCTCCAAAAATGGAGACCCGTCGTCGGAGTGCACCCATAGGGTGCAATCTTCGCACACCTAGTTGTCCGCCGCAGGGGTGTGCCTTCCCTCCGGCGGTCGTCGGTGTGCTTTGTGGTGTGTGACTGTAGGAGCGCCCGAAGTGCTTCTCGACGCCCGGGCGATCAGGCCCCTGCCGAGTGGGATCTCTAGTGGCCCAGAGAAGGCCCAGCAAGGGTCGGTCAGCGACCGAGCGTCGGTTTTGTTTGGCGCTCCGCTACAGTGGGTGCTTACCCCGGCCCCTAACAGCTCAACCAGCTATGTACGGTTGGCTGCGGGGTGCGGGGGGTGGTGGTGAGTGACGAGCGGTATGTGTGTGTGTGTTCTCCGCTCGCGTGGAATTATGTGTGTGTGCCTGCATGTCAAGTAATGCATGTCTGTATGTCGAACGCAAAGCGCCTATATTAACTTAGTCCGCAATGCGCACGACGGTGTCGTGTTGCGAATGTGCAGTCAATATTTTTGTCTGAGTAGGCCGCGTGTGAAAGTGTAAGCGACCTACCCGGGCGTCAAATCCGGTATTTTATGCGACGTCTGCGATGAGGTCGCGCGGGAATTTCTTGTGATCGGGAGGCCTCGCGTGCCAGGGCGCAATATCCTTGATGTGGTGGTGCTCGGAGGTGCTGGCACGCGAGAACATCCCCCTCGCCAGGCGGATTGCAAAGTCGTCGATGCTCTCGACACGCAGGTCCCTGTGAATTACAGAATTCCTCACGTACCGAGGCGCCTTTACTATTTGACGCAGCGTGATGTTCTGCTGCGCCCGGAGCTTCTTCCTGTGTGACTCGGCCGTGAGGGCGAGCCAAGCCGGTGCAGCGTATGTTAGTTGCGGGCGCACGTAGGTTTTATATATCCCCAGCTTGACTCGCGTGGAGAGGCGTGACGAGAACACCGGACGTAGAAGGTTCCTTGTTACCTTGACCCGCGCGACGGTGTTGCAGACGTGCGGGCCCATGGTGAGCCGACTGTCGAGTGTGACCCCCAAGTACTTGGCGGTCCTGGTCCACCCGCCTCGGTCCCCATGAGCTGAAGGCTCGGTGGATGAAGGCCGCTTCGTGCCGTGACTATAATAGCCTGCGTCTTACCTGCGTTAACCGACAGTCTCCACTTGCTGAGCCAGTCGGGGAGGTCGTCTAGCGCGCGCTGCATCTTGATGGCCGCGTGGTCGGCCGACAGCGATGTGGTGATATACGCGGCGTCATCGGCGTACAGCAGAGTATAACGCAGGTGAGACGCAGCTCCCCTGTGGCACGCCCGCTCTGACGGGACGTGCGCTGGATGACACGTTCTCCACCGAAACCTTGATAGTCCTGTCCTGTAGGAAGGAGGAGACCACCTGTATCAAGCGACGGGGCGTGGTGGTCATGGTCAGTTTGTAGATAAGGCCGGCGTGCCAGACCCGGTCGAATGCCTTTTCCATGTCGAGGAATACTGCTGCGGCGTACTCTCGCTTGTTCACGGCCGCCGTGAGTAAGTGCAGTACCCTCGACAGCTGGAGCGTCGTGCTGTGTTCGGCCCTGAAGCCAAACTGTTCTTGGCGCGGCGTGATGTGGGGCAGCAGGTGGTGCAGCAGGAGCGCCTCAAACACCTTGGAGGTGGTGGGAAGGAGCGTGATGGGCCGGTAGCTTTCCGGCTTCAGGACGTTCTTCCCGACTGACTCGGCGCCGGCGTCACGGCGCTATATATAGGCCAGCTGATCGAACATTCCAGAATCGTCTAGACGTAATAATAATAGCGCATAACTTCGAGTACATTCAGTAGGTACCTATGGTAATTCCCGGAAACGGGTTTCTAGAAATGTCGATGTCGTCACTTAGTTGACAAAATTGATAAAACCTGTACCATTCGATAGGCCACCTTAAGTCTAGGAATGCGTTTTTATATTACACCTATACGATGTCTAGATCTCGAGTTATATGGCTTAAAAGTTACACACTGCATGTCAAGCGATATTGAACCTTATGCCCTCGACATAAGGTGCATTCGTAACACATTAATCTCTTTAAATATTTCTCTGAGAGAGTGTCTCGGACTTAATTTATAAATTGCACGAACAGCTCGTTTCTGCAAAACAAAAATAGTTTGAATATCAGCGGCATTTCCCCACAACAGAATGCCGTACGACATTACGCTATGGAACTAGCCAAAGTACACTAAAAGGGCCGTCTCAATATCAGTCAAATTACGAATTGGTCTAACTGCTTATGCAACAGAACTTAGATTTTTAACAATTGTTCTATATGTGGACTCCATTGAAGCTTAGCATCTAGAGTTATGCCTAAGTATACTGTGCTATCTTCAGATTTCAATTCTTCGTTGTTGGTCCCGGTTGCCATACAAACATCCAATGGGAATCGTTACGGACTGTTGGAGATTTCAAAAGTCCAACAATAAATTGGTCTAACTGCAATGCTTCGATATCACCTTCGGGTTGTGGGGGTCAGACGGCAGTCGCTTCACGGAAAATACCGAAGTTTAGCCAAAATCAGCAGTTAGACTGGTAAAGCGGACCCCAGATTCCAAAGCTGAAAAAGCTTCAATACTTCTTCCCTCTTCCCTCTTCCTGGGGGTGTCCCACCTTCCTTTTTTTTTTCGGGGTGGAAATCCTCAAAGGATGTCCGCCGTCCTGGGGTGGGCGATAAAATTGCAGTCGTTACGGGTTAAAGAAGCCCTCAAAAGGATTAAAGAATTGAGGAATTGATCTAACCGCAATGTTTCGATATTGCCTACGGGTTATGGAGGTCAGACGGCAGTCGCTTCACGGAAAATATCGAAGTTTAGCCTAAATCAGCAATTAGATTGGTAAAGGGGACCCCAGACTCCAAAGCTGAAAAAGCTTCGGATGCCATTGGGATTAACGCTGAAATGATGATGCTGACATTGAAACTATGTATTCATGATATTAAGTATGCATCTTTTATGAAACAGCACCACATTTACACTTAAAGCCATCTATGAATTTATTATATTATCTCTATTAACCTACCCAACCTGAACCATTTCGGGGAAGGCCTTCCAACGGTACGGTTCTTCCGGGACGCGGTTGCCACTCCCTAACCTTCTGGCCCTATCGGCCACCTGCTATACAAGCATTGTGCTCTGCCCACTGTCACTCATCATCATCATCATCACTTCAGCTGAAAGACGTCCACTGCTGGACATAGGTCTCCTCCAAGGACCTCCACAATGACTGGTCCTGCGCTTCCTGCATCCAGTGGTTTCCCGCGACCTTCACCTGATCATCGGTCCACCTTGTCGGGGCCTACCCACAATGCGTCTTTTCGAGAACCCGTCGACCCCATCGCAACAACCCATTGCAGAATTGCACTGTTACTATGTAAATTTTGGCAATTTTTCGAAACCGATGACTTTGTAAAGTTCGCATGCACCCGATAGAATTGAGAACACGAAACCGGTCGAAGTGGTTGTGCACTCAAAATTGTTGAACCTTACAGGTCTCTTGCAGGGCTCACAAATGAAAGATGTAAATTTAGGACTCAAACCCCTTTATTATATGCCATCCTTTGTTCATATATAGAATTAGAAATAATTGTTACAATTTAGACATCTTTACGACAACATGGTTTATAGTGAACTACGTCAATTTGACGCAGTACAAACCTTCTAGTTATTTTGACATTCACTATTTAAAAACACGCAATCCATGATTCGGCCAGTATTCTCACAAAGGAGTTGAGATTACTTCCAACACACCCCCTTAATCTCAACCCTTTGGAGAGAAAACATCCAGAACCACTTTAAACATCTTAACTACATTCTCGAAAACCTTACTGTAAAATTTTTTTAACACTTTGGACAACACACCATTTTCTCAAAAACTTTCTAAACAACCAAACCCAAACACAAAACTAACCCTAAACCTCACAACAATAAGACAAAAACTAAACACTCTACCAACCTTAACAAAGAAAAACTACAAATCATACACAACCACATAAATCTAAAAACCATATACATAATCCCATAAATCGTACCTATAAACCAAAAATTATTATAGAGGAGTCAAAAAACGCATAAAAAAGAGTTCACAAACCTTTTCCAATGTTTCACAAACCTATTCCAATATTATTATGCTCACGCTTCCATTGTGCTAACGCAGTGTTTCTCCTCCCCTAATAAAAATCTTTGATTATCACAAAACTTAAGTGCACCCCCTTAAACTAACCTAACTTACAATCTAATTATCCTACTATTCACTCAAATACCGTAAAACGTTTCAAGTTCACTTTCTTAAACCACAAAACACAATTGTTCACGTAACCTTAAAAACTTCACACTCGTTAGACCTTTGGTAAGTAAATCTGCTAACTGTTTCTCTGTGGGACAGTACTCAACTTCGAAAAGGTGCTCATCTAATTTCTCCTTTAAAAAATGAAAGCGGACATCTATGTGTTTACTCCTTCTGTTTAGCACGCCATTCCTCATTAATGCAATTGCTGACTGATTATCTACTAACAAACGGGTCTTTGGTACAGTACTAATTAATTCTTTTAGTAAATTTTGAATATATAATAATTCTTTACAACATTCAGCTGCAGCAATATACTCTGCCTCTGTACTAGAAAGAGCTACTATTGGTTGCTTTCTAGACGCCCAAGCAATCGGACCACCTCCGTAGCAGATAACATATCCTGTAGTGCTTCTACGAGTATCCAAATCCCCTGCCAAGTCTGCATCGCAGTATGCCACCAGATCACCACTGCCATCCCTGGAGTACTCTATACCTACCTTTGGAGTACCTTTGATATATTTAAGGATTGACGAGATGTTATTTTTGTCATTTAAATTTGGAAAATTTTGGTGTCTACTGCAATATCCAACCTGAAACGCAATATCCAGTCGCGTCTTATTCGCTAGATATAAAAGCGACCCCACAGCCTCTCTATACTCATCAGTTAAATGAGTATCTCCCACATTTGGATGTTCAGCAACTAAAATGGTGGGTGCTGTTCGACTATTTGCATCTTGCAGATTTAATTTATTAACTAATTTTTGGATATAACTCTCTTGATTGATCCTAACAACCTTCTCACTACAGTGTACATCTATCCCAACGTAATTGCATACCTTCTCAAAAACCCTCATTTCAAATTCTTTACTTAATTCTTTCAAAATTTTATCTAACTCTACTAAGGAACTCCCTGCTATTAACCCATCATCAACCTATATCGCCAAATAAATAAAATTTCCATCCCCAGTTGCTTTTGTGAACAAACAATGATCTGACTTTAATTTTTCAAAACCCATTTTCTTTAAAAAATCTGTAAAACGGATATTCCACATGAGCGGAGCTTGTTTTAACCCATATAAACTCTTCTTTAACTTGCATACCTTGCCTTTGCTCACTGGATAACCTTTCGGAATTAGCATAAATATTGTTTCTGTTAAATTTCCATGTAAGAATGCTGTCTTGATGTCGAATTGCCGAAGTTTCAAACCCTTTTGTGCTGCTATTGAAAGTATAATCCTTAAAGAGACCGTGTTGACAACTGGACTATATGTTTCATCATAATCCACCTTATATTTCTGCTCGAAGCCCCTTGCTACTAATCTTGCTTTGTACCTTCCATCTGCCTTTTTCGCAAAAACCCACTTACTAGTCAGTAATTTTCTTCCGTAAGCTTCTTTTTCGTCTACTAATTCCCATGTCCCATTCTTCTCTAACGAACACTTTTCCTCCTCTATTGCTTCTAACCATTTGTCTCTCTCACTTGACGCTATCGCTTTTTCATAAGAAAGCATTGCACACTCTGCTAAGAAATCCATCTCAAACTCATTAAATCTACTAGGAACCTTCCTCTCTATAAGGATTCCTCCTGGGTACACTAGATTCTTCTTCACACTCATTAACTCTCTCTTCAATAATCTCTTGACTCGCATCTAAAAATAGATCATCATCTACTATTTCCGCATTTACATCTTCTAAATTCTCAATATCTTCACTAGCTTCATCTATATTTGCCACATTTTCAGTTATCACCTCCTCTGTGTCAGCTTCATTATCAATCTCATGATTTATTTCAACTTCTACTTCAACTCTATCTCCAAAATTTCTCCCAATACTGGTTTCCCTTTGGTTGTCCAACTGTATCCTTGTGTTTTGTTCCCTACACTCATTTATTTGTTCACTTATTTCTTCATTCTCTGAATCACTTTCATTTGTTCGCCCTTCATTTGTGCGCCCTTCATTTATTTCATCTTCAATTGTTCCATCTTCAATTGTTCCCGACTGTCGAATGTTTTCCAAGAATGATCTAGACGTAAACTGATTTAAATTGTTTGAATTGAAAGAAAATTGGTTTGATATTTCCCGATAATCATTTATTTCTTCATCAAAAGCAACGTCTCTCGAGTAAAAAATATGTTTTCTAACAGGGTTCCAAATTATATATGAATTCAGACTGTAACCTACTAAAATACCAATTAAACAACGTTTTTCTAACTTACCTAAATTTTTATTTATTTTACAATATGCTTTCGCTCCAAAAACTCTTAAATTAGATACATCTGGTTTTCTGTTATGCCAATTTTCAAAAGGTGTTTTATGTTTTGTAGATGTTGACGTCCTATTGAGTAGGTACACTGCAGTGAAAAGACCCTCTCCCCATAGAAACTTAGGCATATTAGCATCAAACAGTAGAGCTCGAGTTTTCTCCAAAAGCGTCCTGTTTAACCTTTCAGCTTTTCCATTTAACTGAGGAGTATAAGAAACCGTATAATCTAACGTAATACCCCTATCCCTACACCAGTTCATTAGTTGGCTACTGCAGTATTCACCTCCATTGTCACATCGAATAATTTCTACTTTTTGATCGAAATGCCTTTCTGCCCATTGAACAAAATGTTTAATGCAATCTATTACTTCAGACTTATTACGCAGTAAATAAACCCGACTGTAGTGTGTAAAATCATGTAAAAAGGTTATAAAATATTTCCTACCATCCCAAGTTTCAGTTTCGATTTTACCACAAACATCTGTATGTACAATTTGTAAAGGTTTGGTGGCAAGAGTACGCACGGACGAAAATGGCAACTATAATTCCTGGCTAGAGAAAATAAAATTGAGGATCGTGGCTCATGGACATGGAGACATATTGGCCACCACGAAGTCGCAGATACCGGATTGCAAGCTAACAGATGCGAGTAAGCTCGCAGTCTCCGAGGCAGCAGGCAAGTCACTAATTTGAACCTTACAGGTCTCTTGCAGGGCTCACAAATGAAAGATGTAAATTTAGGACTCAAACCCCTTTATTACATGCCATCCTTTGTTCATATATATAATTAGAAATAATTGTTACAATTTAGACATCTTTACGACAACATGGTTTATAGTGAACTACGTCAATTTGACGCAGTACAAACCTTCTAGTTATTTTGACATTCACTATTTAAAAACACGCAATCCATGATTCGGCCAGTATTCTCACAAAGGAGTTGAGATTACTTCCAACAAAAATAACAATAGACGATTATCGTCATTTAGAGTTCCTGGCATTTTAAACCATCATGCAAACAAACCGGATTCAGAACACTAGTATTTTTTATGTAATGACGGGGATCATCATTGACCACTGCTCGCTGAATAAACATTTCCACACAATAGGCATAACGGACAACCCTCTGTGCAGAACCTGCATAGAGGCTGAAGAGACAGTTGCGCAAGTACTCTTCGAATGTGCAGGCGTCACCCAAATTAGAAGCACAACCATAGAGGCACCAAGATCATACACAGATGTTCTCAACAGGCCAGGAGACTTAATGGGCTTCTGTAGGGATGGGCTGGTTGGAATAACCACCAACGGCCGCCATGGCCCACGCACAATGGTCCACTGGAGGGAAGGAGTGCGGAAACCAAACACGTAACTTAGAACATACCCCTTGTTAAGACTGGTTGTCAGACTTTCAAACTTCTGGGACCAATGGCTGAATGTGCCTTCCGAGGCACGGACGGGTATAAGGGTTAGTCTCACTATATAAACATCATCACCCATCCAAAAACCAACCCTGGCAAGGTAATCGATCTGTGCCACTGTTATTTAGTCTCAAACCCCTCATTATTTCGTCGACCGTCCTTTTAAAATTCTAGACAACTGCATGACGAGATTAAAATTATTATTCAATCGTATTCTCAGCTTTGCACGTGCGCATAGGAGACGTGTGACGAAAATTTCGCATAAAAAAAATATGTCTCTGCTTTAATGAAGTAAAACTTATATTTCATATGTGTTTGTGAACTAAAAGTGCAATGAAACAATTAGTGCTAATTTCTTTAGTCTACTTTCTTTGTATCACTGAAGCGTTGAAAGTTTTGGTTTTATACCCTTACCCTGTGAAAAGTTTGAGTATATTGGGAACAGGTGCTGTGAGACATTTGCTGAATGCTGGACATGAGGTAATTATGAAATAATAGTGCAGTTTTTATTTAAAATATTGCTATTAAATGAAAATAGATACTTTATATATTGGCACTTTAAATCATCATCATCATCAACCTTTATTCAATTAAAATGCAATTTAAAATGCAAATTTAACTCTCGGTGGTAGGCCATAGTATCGGCTGCCGGCAGAAGTTACCATTCACCAGTCAAAGTCTTGCCACCAAGCGATTCATCGTGTTCCGGCATGATGTCTGGTGAAGCCGTATGGAAGACGGGTCTGAGCAGTTGTGTTGCGAAGTATGCCGGGTACGATGCGCCAAATGTTATTATGTTGGGAGTTTCATCGTGGTGGATCTCCAGATTAATCTCCCTTTAGCGCAGCATCGTTGGTCGTGTTGTTAGGTTTAACATTGCATCACCTCTCTCAACTGCCGTCTTCCTTCCTACTCACTAAGATTTTTAAGTGAAACGGCTTAATAAACTTGCGCGCTTTACCATCAACGACTGCATCACAGGTTACCAGCAGGCGGGATTGCAGTCAAGCACTAATTTATAATTATTAAAAAAAAGTCATTCTCAAAGAGACGTAGCACATCGTGACGGGGTCCACGAAGGCCGATGCCTCCCAGGTCAGGTTTGCGGATTGGTTAAAAAAGAAACCGTTGCCATGGCAAGTGTCTTCAAGGCGAATTGGGTCATAATAAACTAGTGCACTTTTCCATCAACGATTGCATTACTGTTTATCGGGCGGCTCAGTAGTGTTCGCTGTGAATCACTAGATTATTATTGGAAAAAGAAAAATCAAGTATTGAAAACAACAATGTGGTTGATTCTTTCCTTTTAATATACTTGGTGTATATACAAATGGTTTTTTTGGGCAACGGCAATATGGTATGATTTTTTGTCCAGCAACAACTGTACCTATTTACAGGTTTCGATTTAATAACACTCAACTACACACTTGAACACCAGATAGAAAGAAGCAGTCCTTCAGAAATCCAAAGTTTTACTCAAGAAAGCGCAGAACTTACCTTCCAGAATAAAAACATGAAGAAATTTTTACAAGACCCAAATGAACACTTTGATGTTGTTGTTACAGATTTGTTTGAATCTGAAGTATTTTCAGAGTGAGTGGAAACCCAATGAATGTTTACTGAATGGATTTCTTTCTTTTTGAATATACAAGTAATTTCATATCCCAAAAATAATCAAAAATACAGAAATTACAATCATGGTCATTCTTTAACTGGCGAAATGTATCATCTTTCTGCCCACACGGGATCACATATACTCACGGGTTTTTCTCATGAGGCGTATTGGTTAATTTATTGATACTACTATGTATGGAAGAAATATTACTATGACCTAAAAGTAGTTGCTCCGGGTGTGGCTGTTTATGTTTGCGAGTTTATTTTATATGTACCTATATTATAATATGTTGTTATTTGTTGCTTCCAGGTTGGCAGTTCTATACAACTGCCCAATAATCTGGCTGTACTCAATGGGAGCTGACTGGCAAGTCCTAAGACTGATCGACCGCGGCAGGAACCCTGCTTACGACCCAGATTATTTGTCCCCGGCCATGACCCCCTTGTCTTTTGTGGAGAGAGTCGAAGCATTGTGGTCGAGAATTTAGTGGCAATTCCTTAAAACGTACGTCTGTAAAGTTGGTACATGGCATTGGGCACTATAAACAGTAGTATATACAACTTAAGCGTTTATCATGTGCCATGTCTAATACAGCCACGTTGGGATTGGCTTTCACTCCTTATATCTTTAGAAACTTGTGCTTTGTTTTTTTTATATACGTTATCAACTAGTGCTTGTCCGAGACCCTGTCTGGTGGTAAGCAGTGATGCAATCTAGATGGTAAGGCGCATTAGTTTATTGAGAGCGTATTCACTCTAGGCTTTAAGACACTTAAATTATAATCAAACGGGAAGACCGCCGCAGGCAAATTGTTCCAGTCCCTCGATGTAGGCGGTATAAAAGGCAGACGGCCTGATGATGGTGATGGCGGAATTGTGTCATATACATAATTCCCGCGCACACTCTCCAAAAGGCATCCTATAGAACACCGAAAGGCTGGCTACCAGGCTGGTTGTCAATTATATCTGTAGCGTCTACTCTTACCTAAGATTCACTTTTAAGTCATGTGAGTATCCGTGGTCTTTTCTAGATAGTACTGGTCTGACCACTTTTCTTTTCTCGGCAGCTGTGATTGACCATGTATGTTCTATTTCAACATTTTACACACCTCTTTGCTTCTTCAATTTCAGATTCATTACCCAACCTAAAGAGCGTAAAATGTACGAGGAAACGTTCGGGCCACTGGTTGTCAAACGCGGTAGGACACTTCCAAATTACGAAGATGTCATCTATAACGCTTCGTTGATCTTCGGGAATGAGCATGACGCTATTCCTGATCGTCCGAGCACGCCTCAGAATTTCAAGTACATCGGTGGATTTCATATTGAGCAGCCTGTGAACCCGCTGCCTAAAGTAAGGAAATTGAAAAGTATTTTCAAAAAAGAAAGCCATCCACACTTTTTGTTACCCATATTACGCATTTCATTCACACAGTTGTTTCTTAAATTATTTAAGGATTAATTCTTTAGATTTTTGCATCAAAATTGAAGTGAAATTATAAAAGAATATTAAGTTAGATATGACAAAATACTCTACAGTTCGATAACCTCTTCAACCTTGTTCCTTCTCGCTACACCTAATTAGAATACTCGTGATAATATTGCCGTTATCAAAATTAAATCAATAACATTATCAGCCTGTTACTATTCCACTACAAATACTTCTTACCGTACAATTTCAAAGTCTAGGCATTAAGTCTTCCTTTGTACAATATTAGTTTTTATTTACACAAAATACGAGTATCTCACACGGAACTAGTTAGTATATTCATAGGATGATGCATAGAAAAAACATGATATGTGCAACATACGGGACACATTGCTCGGAAATAACTATAAAATACAAGAATAAATATGAATTATATAGTAAATTCTTTTGCATGTCTTTAAGTATCTCTGGACCATGGGTCCTCTAGCAAGCGTACATAGGGCCAAAGTCAACTCGAAGAGCCATTAGAAGTTCTTAATTAAATACGCCTCCAGCCGATGATTATCCCTCTTCGCTGTAAGTTCACATAAGGTCAACCGGCTGGTCTAATGCAGGATATAGAAACGACGTGTATTGGGTTTGGATTAATCAACTGCTGGACGTAGGCGAATTCATCAACACGGTGTCATCCCGCCTTTTGCAAAGTCTATCCCATCTAGCTTCGGGAGTACGCGGCACTACGCTGTGTGATCTAGTTATTGCAGACACATAGTACATTATTATTATTTCATCTATACACAATTTAATTAATTAATACGATTTACTCGTCATTTCAGGAATTGCAAGACCTAATAGACAATGCTAAGCACGGTGTGATATATTTCAGCATGGGATCACTCTTGAAAAGTAATTCTATGCCAATGAATCTGATCGATGGACTTCTGAAAATGCTCGGCGAACACAAACAGACGGTAATTTGGAAATTCGAGTCTGACTTGCAAAATGTTCCGAAGAACGTTCACATTGTGCATTGGGCACCACAGCCTAGTATTTTAGGTAAGTAATCTTTGAGATAATCATAGCGAGCCGCGCCAATAATCTTTCATGAAATCAATGCCAGCGCCATAATTTCGTCACCAATCTCAAATTATTAAGGATATTGTTTATCCATTGCTACATATATTCTAAAACTGAAACTTCTCTTTTTTTTAAAGTGAATAGGCTTAATAAACTAGCGCGCTTTACCATCAAAGATTACATCACTGCTTACCATCGGGCGGGATTGCGGTCAAGCATCAGTTTCTAATTATTAAAAAAAAAAAAATAAGTTCAGGGAACATGCGTCATATTTGAGCAAAACCCAGAGCTGATTTTTAGCTACAGCTGACGCCGATATAATGACGTTACCAGTCAGCAAACAATTACTAGTGACATCGACCCGTTATAATAACAAAAAAACAAAGGAAGAAAGAATGGCAAAAGTCTGATACCGATGATTTTATGATGTCTTACAGCCCAACCGAATGTCAGGATGTTCATCAGCCACGGAGGCTTGCTGTCGTCGATAAAAGCTGTTCACTTCGGAGTCCCAGTCATAGGAGTCCCTGTGTTCTTCGACCAGTTCACGAATGTCCAGAAAGCTGTGCAAAATGAATACACTATGAAAGTTCCTCTGAGTTACAACCTGCTCAAAGACTTGAAAGTCTCTATTGATGTTATGTTGAAGGATGACACGTAAGTTTCAATTACCAAATTAACATATCTATACTATTATAAAGCTGAAGAGTTTCTTTTTGTCTCGAGATCTGCTGCTTTGAATTGTCTTGCCGGTATATATCATGCTGCGACTAATAGGAAAGGAATCAGTAAAAATGTTGCAAGAATGGGTAAATTATTCATATTTGAGGGCATCAGTTGCGTGCATTACCTAAACGGTTCAAGTGTGCCAAAAATATCTATGTATGAAATAATTATTCCTCTTTAAATGATCCTAAATGATAACAGACCGAAAGTCGCCGACATAGCCCAGCAGATTAGCTCTTTGAAGTGGCAGTGGGCGGGGCACATAGCATGTAGAACCGTAGGCCGATGGGGCAGAAAGGCTCTTGAATGGCGACCGCGTACCAGGTCGGACGCCCACCGACTAGGTGGTCGGATGACCTGACCAAAATTGCAGGGAAGCACTGGATATAGGCCGCGTCCAAACGTTATTTTTGGAAATCCTTGGCGAGGCCTATGTCCAGCAGTGGACTTCATGTGGCTGAGATGATGATGAATAACAGAAATTGACGAGGACAAACTCGCAGACAACAGCTGTTATAACAAACTTAATATATTAACAGTTTGTGCCAAATTTTGTATAGTATACCATACATACAACTTTATAAAAATATACGAACAGTGTAAAATAATTTTTCACTTAGTTTTATTAAACACATGATATTTCTAGGCGTTTATTTTTATGTCAAAAATAAAAATAGAGGGTTATCTGTCATAATTTTAAAGCAGCTGTGTGAAAAGTAATCGTCAAGATGCGACGCTCAGTTTTATCTAAGGTAAGTTTTATTTTATTTTTATGTTTGTACCCCTAAATTTGTATGTATATTACAAAATAATAATAATAATAATAAGCCTTTATTGCTGAAACTACACAATATTATGAAAAGTTCTTATTCTAAATTTACACTTAACACATCAGTTAACCTTATTTTGTGATCAGCGTGTCCTGTGACACATAGGCCTCTTCCAGCTTTTTCCACTCATCTCTTTCTCTAGCTTTTCTTGGCCAAGTAGCCTCTCCAACCTTTCTGATGTCATCCATCCATCTCTTTGCCTGTCTGCCCCTTTTCCTTATACCATCGCGTGGTTGCCACTCCGTTAAGATCTTAGTCCATTTCATTCTACTATCCCTTGTCATATGCCCTGTCCATCTCCACTTCAACTGTCGTACTTTCTTTATTATATCTTCAACCTTGGTTATGGGACGTATATCTTCTGATCTCATGCGATCTCTTTTTGTTACACCAACCATGCTTCTTTCCATACCCCTCTGACATGTTCTCAGTCTTAGAAGATGTATCTGGCTCAGTGCCCAAGTCTGGCACCCATATGTCAAACATGGCAAGACACACGAGTTGTACACTTTTTTCTTCGCTGCCATGGGAAAGTGTTTACTATTGAGAATCTCCTTAAGTGACCAATATCTATTCCATGCATTAGTTACTCTTCTCTCAATTTCCATACTTGTTTGGTCTCTGAACGTTATTATCTGTCCTAGGTATGTATAGGTTTCTACATATTCAATACTTGATTCATGTATTGTTATACTTATTTCTTCTCTGTTTGTCATTGCTTTTGTTTTAGATTCATTCATACTGAGACCAACCATTCTGCTTGCGTCTGCCAACTGACGCAGCATCTGTTGGAGCGTGGTAGCGTTATCAGTAATTAGCACTAGGTCATCTGCGAATCTTAGGTGACTGAGTTTATTGCCATCTATATTTATACCAAACCTTTCCCACTCCAGACCCCTAAATACACTTTCCAGGACTGCAGAGAAAAGTTTTGGAGATAACGGGTCGCCTTGCCTTACACCTTTTGCTATTTGGAATTCTTCACCTGTGGTTTCTAATTTTATTTGTGCTGTGCTTTTCCCATATATATTTTTTATAATGCGAATATATTTTTTGGGAACTCCTTGTTCGAGTAAAGCCTCCCAGAGCGAATCATGATATATTGAATCGAACGCTTTGCTATAGTCTACAAATGCTATGTATAACGGTTTACCGTACTCCTTACACTTTTCTATTAATTGTTTTAAGACATGTATGTGATCAATCGTAGAAAATCCTGCTCTAAATCCTGCTTGTTCCATTGGTTGCTGCTGGTCGAATAGTCCTGTTAATCTATTTAAAATTAGTTTAGAGAACACTTTATATATGTTTGACATTAAACTTATGGGTCTATAGTTTTCAATGTTGTCCCTATCTCCTTTCTTGTGTAGTAGTATGATTGTACTCTTAGTCCATTGCGATGGTATTATTTCTGTTCTTAGAATTGTGTTATACATGTCTTTGAGTTTCTTTAAGTTTTCTGGTATAGTTATTGCAGTTTTTAACATCTCATTTGGTATCTGATCCAGTCCTGGCGCCTTATCGTTTTTTTGACTCTGTATCGCTTTTTCTACTTCCGATTGTAGGAAATCTGGTATATCTTCTCTCACGCCGTCTTCAAGATTTATAGCTGCTTTCCTGGTGTTGGGTTCTGCTGCATAGAGTGTCTTGTAGAAATCAGTTGCAATCTGTAATATATTTCTTCTCTTTGTCACCTGATGACCAGTTTTGTTTCTGATGTTGGGTATCCAATTTTTTGACTCTACAAGTTGCTTCAATGCTTTTTTGACTCCTCCCGTTTTTTTTATATGGTAATTAATAACGTTTATTCTTCTTTTAGTTCTGTCTTTTTTAATACTGTTGCTGATTTTTTTACTTATTTCTGAGATGGCTTTTAGGTTATGTTTATCTTTTTCCAATTTTAAAAGTTGCTTTCTTTCTTCTATTAGAGTTTTGGTTTCCTTTTCCGTATAGCTTGTTTTACGTTTCTTTAATTTATTGTGTGGTGATCCAAATATTTCGTTTATAATTTTCTCATAATCGGTAACTATCTTGTTTTTTTCTATTTGCTGTTTTAGGATATTAGTAGCTATGTTGAATTTATTTCTACTTTTTTTCGGTTCTGTACTGTTAAGAACTGCTCTTACCATTCTATGGTTGGTATTAAAATTAAATTGGCTGATAATGTTTATGTTCTGAAAAGATTTTCGGTTGTTAGTTGCTATATAATCTATTTCATTTTTATATACTCCATCTGGAGACTGCCATGTCCATTTTTTCTTTTTGTTTATTTTAAAGAAACTATTCGTAAATGCTAGGTTGTTTTCAAATGCCATGGTAATCATCCTTTCTCCATTTTTGCTCCTTCTGCCAAAACCAAACTTGCCAATTACATTTTCCTCTCCTTTTCGTTGCATTCCAATTCTGCCGTTAAAATCTCCGATCACCATAATGTTCTTGTGCGTTTCTTGTAGGGCTGATGACAGTTGGTCGTAGAAGATGTCTTTGGTCGATTCATCGTGTTGCTCCGTGGGAGCATAAACTTGAATAATAGACCATTTATGTTTATGTCCTGGCAGGTGCATATTGAGTACAGCTATTCTTTCTGTTATACCCTTAAACTCTTCTATGTTTTTTTCTAGGTGTTTTTTAACCATGAAGCCAACTCCGTATCTTCCTTTTGTTTCACCTTTATAGTATAAAATGTATTCTTTGTGTTCTTCGATGCTCTCTCCTAGCCTTCTAACTTCACTCAAACCTAGAATATCCCACTTAATACTTGAGAGTGCTAGTTCTAACTCTGTTAGTCTTTCTTGAGTTCTCAGCGTAAGGCAGTTTAGAGTGGCAATATATAGCTTTCTTTTTTCGTTTCTTTTTATTTTTGGTTTTGCAGTAACGTCCTTGATATTTTTTGGTATTTCAGCTGGAAGGTAATGGTCGCTATCCCCCACGGGGACCAGCCGGCTTGGGGGAGTTGTATTGATTTTTGTTTTCTCATTGTATATTTCTCTTTTATTTGTTCTGATCTTCCGGTTACCGATGTGTGTTAATGGCTATTCTTTATTTAATTCCGACGTCGAATGAGATCTATTTCTGTACATTTTTTCGAAAGCATTTATTTTATTTATTTAGTTAACATATTGAACATATGGAAAAGAAACGAAATTTTGAAAAACAAAAGTAAACTACCTAAAAAAAAAAAAAAAAAAAATATATTTGTTAACGAAGATTTTAGTAAAGAAGTTTTAGAAAAACGTAGGGAACTCATACCGCAGCTAAAAGAAGAGAGGAAAAAAAGGGCGTGTAGCATACATCAAATATGATAAGTTAGTTATAAAAGACAAAGAAGGAGATATACGGGACAAGCGGAAGAGAGAACAATCTAACTCACCAAACAAAAGTAACGAAAATAGCCGACCGAAAAAAAAAAATTAATATTACAAAATACGCATACCTAAATATTTGTTCTTACACATTTTGATATAATTGCTGTTGTTTCTGTGAGAATTAGCATCTTTTTTTCTAGTTTTTTACTAATGTATATTATACTAGACATCGCCAGAGTTGCAGCAATTTACCTTCCGTTGGTGGTGTATACAATAATATACATTGCTTACTTCATGGGATCAATATTTTTTTGGACTAACTATAAAATTTTAATTGCATGTGTGTCTGTCTTATATACTAAATCAATTTTATTACAATTTAATAGACAGTTGCATTGATGTTTGACTGCCTGTTTGAAATAATGGTTGTAGAATGTGACACACAAAGTTTTGGGTTCGATTCCCACAATAAATTGTATAAAATATTATTATTACTGCATACATACATTATCTACCACATACATTATCTACCTAGCTATATTACAATATGATTTGCTATGGCGATGTTTTTTGCATGTTCCTTTTGCTTTGGTTTTAGACTGCTATGAGTGAAAGAGCTAGGCGCATTTTATCCTTGGTGCCTGAAAAGGATAAAGACTGACACAAGTAACAGAGCTAGTAGCTGTGATGAAGCTAGAATCGTTGGATCATCAGAAAGTTCTCCAGCGCCATCGATAAATTCCAGTCTCGAAGGGTTAAACCTCCTACAAACTGATGATGAAATAGAAACGCATGCAGATGACATTTATGCCGATACAACCGAAGTGCCCCTTACACCTATTCTTACTCAGGTATTTCCTAACCCATCAGAAAGTTATTATGACGCTCTACCTTCAATTTCATCTTTACCATCTTTGCCTTCTAATCAAACACTTGCATCCACACCTGTCGGCACACCTTTGACGCGCGCTCAAAAAATGAAACGCAAAGCTCCTGCCATCGTTGCACGAAAAATAAAAAGACAATGTAACAGAAGACTTAATTTATCTTTTCGTTGGCAAAAAGCACAATTTCAACACAAGGTTGAAATAGCAGGACCTACATTTTTGGAAAATGTACCTTCTGATTGGTCACTTTTATTTATTTTTATAGATTTTTCACTGAAGGCTTAGTAGATATTATCACCACTCACACAAATTTATACAGCGTACATAGAACAGGAAGATCCATAACAGTTTCAAGGGAAGAAATACTAGATTTTTAGGCAATAAATATCATCATGAGTATTGTAGTTGTGCCATCCTACAAAGATTACTGGAAAAAGTCTTTTCGTTATGCAAAGGTAGCAGAGGCAATGCCCCTAAAGAGATTTGAGCAAATCAGACGATTTTTACATTTTACCAACAATTCTGAAGCCGATAAATCAGATAGATATTATAAACTACGTCCTATAATTGATCATATTCGAATACAGTGTTTATCCGTCGAAGAAGAGAATGCTTTTAGTATCGACGAAGTGGTTATACCGTACAAAGGGAATAAAGCAGGAAGTCGTCGCCAAATAAGCCTTGTAAATGGGGCTTTAAAAATTTAGTCAGGGCCGGTGTATCTGACATCATTTATGACTTCATGCTCTACGCTGGAGATGACACTTTTAGAGGCATTACATTTACTGAAGAGGAAGAAACTATGGGTGTTGGAAGTAAAATAGTTTTAGCTTTATCTAAGACTATTCAAAATAAAGCAAGTGTGGTATATTTTGACAACTATTTTACTTCCTTGGAACTGGTACATTTGTTGAGGGAAAATTTAGTTTAGGAACAATCAGACCAAATAGACTCAAACATACTGCTACTAAGCTACTAACTGAAAAGGCTTTGAAAAAGAAAGGAAGAGGTGCAGAAGGCACCTCTTCCTTTCTTTTCTTCTTTTCAGTGAAAAATTTACATACAATTCCTGACAAAGTAAACATAAAAAAACGGTATCTGAAAGACCATGCGACGACGTGCGGTATGACAAATATGATCATCAACTGAATATCAGAGGTGCAAGTACTGCAAAGCTGGCCAGGCAAGTACGATGTGCCCAAAATGTAAGGTTCATCTTTGTTATGTGAAGAATAGAAACTGTTTGATTTATTTTATTAAACCAATTTTCTTCCACTAAACAGGTATTTTTATTTAAAATCATGTTGTTTACAATGTTCTTTAGGTATATGTTCAAAACTACCAGTAACATTCCAACTTTCCATAAACATAGCAATGTGTAGAATTATAATACATTAATAAAAATGCAATATTCATTGAACGTGTAGCTGTTGAAATAATATCAAAATAATTTATTTTTTAACTGATTTAGATGCTACCTAACATGTTATGCATATAACTGATTATTGTCATTGGTACTGTATTGTCTATGATTAAAGTCAGTCTTGTCAAAGCAACCAACGTGTTTTCATTAGGTTATGGGCCCAGATTTATTTTTCAAAGTAATTCGTAGTGTTAAACTCATAATTTTCCATAATGTCTACTGCGGGATACATAGTAAATGTACCAAAACTGAAGGGGCGTGAAAATTATGAAGATTGGTCATTCGCAGTGAAAAATTTTCTTGTGCTGGAGGGCATCGATATCGACGCCATATTGCCAACGATCACCGAAGCAGAACAAAGAAAAGCAAAAGCGAAACTAATAATGACCATCGATCCATCATTATACGTTCATATTAAAAATGAAACTACAATTACGTCGGTTTGGAATAAGTTGAAGCAATTATTTGATGACACAGGATTCTCCAGAAGAATAAGTTTATTACGGACATTGATCAACATTCGCATGGATAATTGTGAAACAATGACAAGTTACGTGTCTCAAATAGTAGAAACAGCTCAGCGATTGAAAAATACGGGTTTCGAAATCAGTGACGAATGGGTGGGGTCTCTGCTATTAGCGGGTCTACCAGATAAATTTTCACCGATGGTGATGGCTCTAGAACATTCCGGATTATCGGTTAGCTCTGACGTCATAAAAACAAAACTTCTCGATATGAGTTTTGATGTTGGCAGCAGTGGAGGAGAATCAGCACTATGGTCAGGCAAGCCAAAGGTTGGCAGCACTGCACATGTCAAGTCGAAACAAATGTCAATGTCATCATCGAATGAAAAAAAAGGGACAACTTCTAAACAAGTTAAATGCTACAACTGTAAGAAAATTGGACACTATAAAAACCAATGCCCAAAGAAAATAAAAGAAGCGAGTGCTTTTAGTGTTGCTTTTTTAAATGGAGATTTCAGCATAGATGATTGGTATATTGACAGTGGAGCGAGTGTGCATATGACGGCGAAGCGGGAGAGTTTATTAGAGATCCGACCAGTACAAGATATAAAAGAAATAGTTGTTGCTAATAAATCATCAATGCCAGTAATGTGTACAGGAGATACACAGATCGTGACGTGTGTGAATGAATCTCAGTTTGACATACCTGTTCGAAATATTTTGTGCATTCCTAACCTTACTACTAATTTGTTATCGGTGAGCAAGTTGATAGCAAACGGAAACAAAGTATTGTTTGGTGAAAATGCTTGTTACATCCGTAATCAACAGAATGTGCTAATAGGAGTAGCAAATTTACAAAATGGAGTGTACAAATTGAATACAGTGAAGTCAGAGAAGGTGCTTGCAGCAGCAACTATTCACACAGTAGACGCAAGGCGATGGCATAGAAGACTAGCGCATATCAACAGTATCGACCTAGAGAAAATGAAAAATGGAGCAGTAGAGGGAATAACCTATACAGAGAAGGCTGACATAACCAAGTCAAACTGTGAAGTATGTTGTGAGGCCAAACAGGCTCGTTTACCATTCTCATCTTCACACAGAAGAAGTGAAACATTATTAGAAGTTGTTCATTCTGACTTATGTGGGCCAATGGAGACAAAATCATTGGGCCATGCTAAGTATTTTTTACTTTTAGTAGATGATGCTAGCCGAATGGCGTTTGTATATTTCCTGAAAGAGAAAAATCAAGTTCTTATGTTCTTCAAAGAATTTCAAAATATGGTTGAAAAACAAACTGGAAACAGAATTAAAATTTTGAGGACAGATAATGGAGGAGAATTCTGCTCACAACAAATGGAAGACTACTTGAAATCAAGGGGTATTATCCATCAAAAGACAAATCCCTACACTCCGGAACAAAATGGCCTATGTGAGAGGTTCAATAGGACAGTGGTCGAACGCGCAAGATGTTTACTCTTTGAGGCAGAACTTAATAAAAGTTTCTGGGCAGAGGCAGTCAATACGGCAGTTTACCTGAAAAACAGGTCGCCGGCTTCTGGTCTAGGTGAAATGACACCATTCCAGAAATGGACAGGAATAAAGCCTGATCTTAGCCATGTGAGGGTTTTTGGCAGTCCTGTAATGGTGCATGTGCCTAAGAATAGGAGACAAAAGTGGGATAAGAAAGCCTTGAAATCCATTCTAGTAGGCTATCCCGACAATATTAAAGGGTATAGATTATACAACCCTGAAACAAAAAAAGTTACTACTAGCCGAGATGTGACTATAATGGAAAAGAATGAAAAAGATTGCAAGATGGCTAAGATTGTAGTACAAGAAAAAAATGAAGAGCAGGATCAACCGTCAGAAGAAGAAGAAACAAGTGAGGTTAATGATACCATGTCGAGTGGAGATGATCCTACTTACATAAATAACACATCTAGTTCAGATTTAACATCTGATGACTCTTACCATACATTGTGTGGAGAAGAAAGTGATTTGAGTGCAGGAATAGAACCCATAACTAGCAAGCGTGTCAGAAGACCAGTTGAGAGGTATGGCATATCTAACCTCTGTGTTGTGGACGAGTTAGGGGCTTGCGATGAAGATCTCACTTATGAGGAGGCAACAACAGGTCCTGAAAGTGAAATGTGGAAACAGGCAATGAAGGAAGAGTTACATGCCTTTGAAGAAAACCAAGCCTGGGAAATAGTGTCAGATAAGGAAGCAGATAGAGTGGTTAAGTGCAAGTGGGTTTTTAAAAGAAAGTTTGAAAGTGATAACAAAGTGAGATATCGGGCTCGTTTAGTGGCCAAGGGTTTCACCCAACTGGAAGGAGTTGACTTTAGAGAAACATACTCACCTGTGTTAAGATTCTCAACGTTAAGGTTGCTATTTGCTTTAAGTGTTAAATTAAAATTTAAAATCACCCATCTTGATGTAAGCACTGCTTTCTTAAACGGCTATCTTGAAGATAAAGTGTATATGCAAGTTCCACCTAATTTAGAATGTAAAAGTAACAGTGTACTTAAGTTAAGACGTGCTATATATGGCCTGAAACAATCTGCTAGGCAATGGAATAAAAGAGTCAATGACTGTTTACTAGGCCAGGGTTACACTAAGTCTAAATTAGAACCTTGCCTGTATAGCAAGAAAGAAAATAAGGAACAAATTCTGATAGCTGTATTTGTTGATGATTTCTTTATATTTTCAAATAGCAGGATATTAACAAATAAATTGAAAAGTATTTTGATGTCAACTTTCAAAACTAAAGATTTAGGACAAATTAAGAGATGCTTAGGTATGAGGGTAAAAGTGTATGAGAATGGATGTATTTCTTTAGATCAGGAGCACTATGTAGAACATATTTTGAATAAATTTAAAATGTCTAATTGTAACCATGTTGATACTCCAATCGAATGTAATCTAAAGTTAGAGAAATCAGAAAAGGTTCATAAGCAGTATCCCTATCAGCAGCTGTTAGGAAGCTTAATGTACTTGTCTGTTCTTACACGTCCAGATATCAGTTATAGTGTCAACTACTTAAGCCAATTTAATAATTGCTACACATCAGTCCATTGGAAAGCTGCAAAAAGAATTGTAAAGTATCTACATAAAACAAAATCCTATGGTCTAATGTTTACAAATGATAATAAATATTTAGAAGGTTTTGTGGATGCAGATTGGGCATCAAACATTATTGATAGGAGGTCCTATACTGGTTACTGTTTTAAATTATCAGGTACAGTTATATCTTATGAATGCAGAAAACAACCAACTGTAGCACTGTCCAGTACAGAGGCCGAGTACATGGCAATAAGTGAAGCCTGTAAGGAAGCTATATATTTGAGAAATTTAATATCAGAAATTGTAAATTGTAATTACACAATTGTTATTTATAATGACAACCAAGGTGCCAAGAAATTGGCAGAAAACCCTGTGTGCCATAAGAGGTCAAAACACATAGATGTACGCCACCATTTTGTCAGGGAAGTAGTCAGTAATTACCTTGTAAAGATTGTACATCTTCCAACTACAGAAATGCCTGCTGACTTATTGACAAAAGGTCTGAGTAGAATAAAACACAATGATTTTGTTAAAAAATTAGGCATTGAAAATATTCTTTAAATATTGTTAATTAATATTCTTTAGTGCTATTATCATAGAATATTTATTTATTTTTTGTGAGTTTCAATAGATGGAGGCATACTTGTGGAGATAAGATTATTTTGATAAGTGGAGGTGTTGAAATAATATCAAAATAATTTATTTTTTAACTGATTTAGATGCTACCTAACATGTTATGCATATAACTGATTATTGTCATTGGTACTGTATTGTCTATGATTAAAGTCAGTCTTGTCAAAGCAACCAACGTGTTTTCATTAGTAGCAATGTATAGAATAATATACGTCTTGTTTTTCCAAAATTTTCGTATCCAAATTTTTTTATTTATTTTTTATACGTTCTTTATAGCCCAAAGATGCTAACCATATATATTTTTTTTTTGCTTTTCTTCGAACAAAGAATCTTGCCACGATAAGGGTTAGTAAATAAGTACACAAGTCATACAGTCATGAAAATTAATCACTTAATAAAAGTAAAAGTAAAAAAGTTACCACCCACCAGACAAAGCCTTGCCGCCAACCGATTTGTCGTGTTCCGGCATGATGTCTGGTGAAGCCGTATGGAACGATACGTGGTACGATGCGCCAAATGTTATTATGTTGGGAGTTTCATCGTGGTGGATCTCCAGATCAATCTCCCTTTGGCGCATTATCGTTGGTCGTGTTGTTGGGTTTAACATTGCATCACCTCGCTCAACTGTCGTCTTCCTTCCTATTCACTTAGTTTTTCTCAGTGAATAGGCTCTTAATAAACTAGCGCGCTTTACCATCAACGATCGCATCACTGCTTACCATCAGGCGGGATTGCGGTCAGGCGCTAGTATATAGTTATTAAAAAAAAAAGAAAAGTAAAAGTAACAAAAATGTGATTCTATTTGTTATAAAATAAATTTCATTATGGAGCAACTCATTATGGAAAGGGAATGCACACCATGCTCGTCAGCGAGTGCCTGTAACATCGTTGTGCGCACTTTTTTACATGAACACTCAAACCTTACAAAATGCCGCTAGTAGAACGCGTTGCCATAGCTTCATGTTCTCAATGTAGCCGACGGGTTCTCGAGTGGAGACCATGCACCGGAAGACGCAGCGTGGGCCGCGTGGGCGGAACCGACGACCTGGTGAAGGTCGTGGGAAACCGCTGGATGCGCGAGGCGCGGGACCGGTCGTCGTGGAGAACCTTGGGGGAGGCCTATATCCAGCAGTGGACGTCTTTCGGCTGAAATGATGATGATGGTGATAAATCACAATCCTAACGCTATTAATTTTGTTAGTTTAACAAGGTTCATGACGTTATTTACGTTGTGGAGCATTCGAATTTTTCATATATTTCAGAAAATTAATTCTGTTTTCCTCTAAAAGCCTTTAGATCATGACAAAATGTTACTCAATTGGAAAACGTAGGTCCTTGCTTAATAGTTTAACTAAGTACACTTGACTGCAAGACACCTCTAATTATGACACTTATTTACTTTACAGCTTCTCCAAGAAGGCAAAGGAGCTATCTTTCATCTACCACGATCGCCTAACGAAACCAGGAGTTGAGTTCGCGCACTGGGTCTCCGCTCCCCAGCGTGGAAAGTATCTCTCTGCCACCGACTTTACCTAGATCTCATAGCATTAATACTGGCTACTGTATCATTCACCTTCTATGTTATTAGCAGTTTGTTTAAGAAGAGTCCTAAGAAGAATCCTCAGAAAAAAAGGAATTAATTTATTTATGTTTTTATTAAAACTGGTGTAATATTATTGTCAAATCATTCATCATTTCAGCTCAAAAAGCTCTCGGATACATCAGTAATTAAGGAATAATGAAGTAACGGTTTACGATATGGGTGATTTGTGTAAATGGACAATTATTGCCCGATGCGAAAATACATTTAATTGATAGACTATGTTTTTATCAATAAAATGAGTTTACACACAAATTCAAGTTAAGTTCAGTGCAGTTTCTTCTTTCTATTGTATTAAGAAAAATACAGAAGATATACATATATTTATTCAATACAAACGTTGTCCCACACAAGGAATGACTTTTGTTAGTACACCGAGCTGGACAAATTTTATCAAATATGAATGATATTTATGCTTGAACAGTTGCTAAAACAGGTATGTAATCATATTATTCTTTGTTTTTATCTACTAGAAGTTTCAAATTTACTAAGTAAACGATTTTATGACTAAAATAAGGATTGTTTACATTGCGCATTTATAGGTTAGAACCAAGTACCTATAAATAGACCGTATTGTAGTGCGTTTTGATACTTTAGGTTATTTAATTTACCGCTGATTTTAAAAATGAATTATATCATGTTGGAAGTTAAAATTAGTGCTATCCATCTTCTGATAGAAATTACCTATTATTATTTTTTATCTTTCAGTAAAATGTAAGAGTAAACCCTTCATCAAAATATATATGAGTTAGTTATTCGCTTAAGCATTTCGCATATTTATTTATGATTTATGATTTATCACACAAACACAATAATTAAATAATTGCACTCATTACAAGGTTCAGTTGAAAACCAGCGTCAGGCAACTGCTACGTAGTTGTCTGACATTTATGCTGAACTGGACCTATTTGGCGCAACCGTTGGACTCACATTTGTTGATTGTCTTTTTTATCTGTTTCTCTCTCTTTTTTTTTGTTCTGTTTTCTTTGTTTAAAACTATTATTACTACCACTACTATCACTACTTATACTGTATGTATTTATAAGGGTGTGCGCCAAATAAATGGTTTCTTTTCTATTTTTTTCTTTTCTTTTTAAGTGAATCTTCACATAAGTTATCTGGCAGGCTGATGACAGCAGTAGCGGAGACGTTGTTAGTGACACAGCTGACAATAAAAATACTTTTTAACGAAGAATATTTGGAATCCGATGATGAAAGCAATTATTGTGTTTTGTGTTGTATCATACATCACTACTCTGTAGTCGAGTAACTAATACCATCTCTATGTATTAGTGTCTATGAATATAGTCTATAGTCTTGTCATTGTAACTTAGGATCTGACCTAGAAGAGGTCGTTTCCAATATAATATAATTCTACAAGTGTAATAAACCAGTCTAATTATCTAAAGTCTTTAATATTTACCAACCGAACAATCATACATGGTGTCAGAAGAGTGAAAAAACCCAATACGAAGAAAGAAAATTCATAAAATGCAAAAGTCGGATGGCGTCGGTGGCAGCCATGACACCGGATCTGCAATGAACAGTGGCTTGAAGGCGCTTAAAATATCGTCAGATGCAACAAACAACAACTACGAAACCTGGAAGCGCTGGTGGCAACAGTTCGAATTATACTTGTTGGCAACAGGTTTGGACAAGTCCGGTGAGAAACGCAAGATCGCCATTTTATTACATCACATTGGTGAAAAATGCTTAAATATTTTCAACACATTCAACATAAATATTGGAGAAAGCACATTACATGACGTCAAAGCCAAATTCGACGAATTTTTTCAACCCAGAAAAAATATTACCATGTATCGTTACATGTTTTTTACCACACGTCAACAGAAATCGGAAAGCATCGAGGATTTCTTAACCGATCTCGAAAATAAGAGCCAAGATTGCGAATTTGGAACGCTCAGAGAATCTCTTATCAGAGATATTTTTATCGCCAACTTGAGTTTGGACTTAGCACATGTAAGTCAGAGACTGCTGCAGGAACCTGATCTGACATATCAGAGGATGCGAGAGCTAGCTAGGACACTCATCGTCGCATAGCAGGATGCAGACCAAATTGTCAAGAGGTCCACTAGTCAAGAGTCTGAAAAAGTCATGCATCTGCGTCGGAGGAGCCGTGGTCGAGCGGAGCGTCAGCGACGGCGAGCTTCACCAGTCAGTCAGCAGGGATCCAGCGCAGGGAGGTCAAAGTCAAGTCCCAGTCCTGAGAAGCGCTCGAAGACGTGTAGCCGCTGTGGACAACACCACCGCTACAAATGTCCAGCGCAGGGAGCTAAATGCAGGTCATGTAACTCTTATGGTCATTTTGCAAAATTTTGTTACTCCAATAATAAAAAAGTCAGTCATTTAGAGTCTTTTAGTTCAACTGGTAGTCAAGATAATTTTGTTGGAATTTTAAATTGTCATAACTTCAGTCATAGTCATAAGTATAGTCAATATAATTGTCATTTAGAGTCACAAAGTCATCACAATCAAAATCATTACAGACATAGCAGGTTGTCATACACCCAGTCAGATCATAAGTTACAATCAACGGTCAGGTCGCACATAGGCCAGTCGCAGTCAATGTCTAAGAGATCTCATGAAGACTCATCTTGTCATAAAAAATATCCTGTGTCATATTTCTGTGATGAAAGTGGTGATAATGCCATATCTGAGAGGTCTAATAAAAAATGCCTCAGTGATGAAAAAAGGCTGGTGACTGATAGGTCTGAGAGATCCAATGAAGACTCATCTTGTCATATGTCATATCTCAATGATGAAAACACTAAACAGTCTGAGAGATTCACAGTCAAGTCAAAAAAGTCAAAAAGTCTTAGCCGAGATTCATATCTTAATGATGAGTACAGACACAAGTCTGAGGAATCTCACACAACAAACACTTGTAGAATTATTACAGCAAAGTCAACACATAGTAAACAGGTCAATACAGTCGAGTCAAAAGAAAACAAATACTATTCTAAACAGTCATGGAACATAAACATTTTAGTTGGTCATAGACAAATTAATTGCATTATTGATTCAGGAGCTGATGTCAATATTATGTCAAAGAAAACTTTTCAATCTTTGAAATGTCAAAGTCAAATGTCACTTGAGAAATGTCAAATAAACGTTAGTGGGTTTGGTGGTATATCAATACCCATTATGGGCAAAGTCAATGTAAAATGTAGTTTATCTTTAAATAATAGCACTATTAGTGTAAATATAGTGTTTATAGTCGCAGATTTAGTTTGTCCGAATGTTTTAGGTCTACCAACTTGTGAAAAATTAGGTATAATTCAAAGAGTTTTCTCTGTGTCTCAACAAAATTTTAGTGAACAAATTCTTACACAATACAATGATGTATTTCAGGGTCTTGGATGTCTACCTCAAGTCTGTCGCCTGAAACTCAAACCTGAAGCAGTGCCATGCGTGGATGCTCCGAGAAGAGTACCCTTCGCTTTACTGAACAAACTGCGCGATGAATTGGATCGCATGGAGAAAATGCAGGTCATTGAAAAGGTTTTTAAACCTACAGAATGGGTGAACAGTATAGTGATAACAGTCAAAAGCACGGGTCAGTTACGAATTTGTTTAGATCCTAGAAATTTGAATAAGAATATTATAAGGGAAATTTATCCACTAAAGTCAATAGATGAGATCAGATCTCAACTAGCAGGAGCTGTTTGTTTTTCTCATTTAGATGCATTTTCAGGATTTTGGATGCTTAAACTAGATGAATATAGTTCTGATTTATGTACATTTCAAACACCTTTCGGTAGATATAAATATTTAAGGTTACCTTTTGGTATTAATGCATCGTCTGAAATTTTTCAAAGAGTCATGATGAATTTGTTCGGTGATTTAGAAGGAGTTCTAATATTCATCGATGATATTTTGGTATATGGACCAAACGAGTCAGTACATAATGAGAGAGTACATAAAGTCATGCAACGAGCACGTGAAGTCAATTTAAAGTTCAATAAGTCTAAATGTAAATTTTTAGTATCAGAAGTCTGTTTTTTAGGGTATGTTTTTAGTAAAGATGGTGCTAGGGTTGATGAAGAGAAAGTAAAAGCAATTGTCAATATGCCCCCCACACCAAAAAATGTCAAAGAATTGCAAAGAATATTAGGTATGATCAATTATTTAGGTCCCTTTATTAGCAATTTGTCTCAAAAAACTCAAATTTTAAGAAATCTTTTGAAGAAAGATTCAGTCTGGACTTGGGATGAAAATCATAGTCAATGTCTTAAGAGTTTAATCGATGAAATTACAAATTCACCAGTTTTAGCTCATTATAATCCCAATGTACCATTAGTCTTGTCAGTCGATTCGTCAAAGTCAGCATTAGGAGCAGTCATTATGCAGAATAATAAACCTATTGCTTATAGTTCAAAAACATTAACTCAAACTCAGTCAAGGTATGCTCAAATTGAGAAAGAATTGTTAGCCATTCAGTTTGGTTGTGAAAAATTTCACCAGTATGTGTACGGTCATAAAGTAACTGTTCATACTGATCATAAACCTTTAGTCTATCTTTTTAAAAAGCCATTACATGATGTACCAGCAAGATTGCAACGTATGATGTTAACTTTACAAAAATATGATTTGGAAGTTATACATGTTCCAGGTAAAGAAATGTTTATATCTGACACTCTGTCTAGAGCAGCATTGAAAGAACATTATATACCTGAGAATGAGTCAGAAATATCTTGTCATGTCAATTTGATGCATTCAAGTCTAGCAGTCACAAAGGAGTACTGTACAAAATTGTTACAGAACACTAAGAAAGATGATACTTTGCAATTGTTAAAAAAGTATTATTATGAAGGTTGGCCAAAAAATAAAAATAATGTCAGTCTGTCAATAAAACCATTTTGGAACATACAAGCTGAAATTCATGTAGTCAAAGATTTGTTGTTCAAAGGGTCAAAATTAATAGTACCACAGTCAATGTATAAGGAAATGTTAGGTAAAATTCATGAAGGTCACCAAGGTATAAATAAATGCTTAAAACTGGCTAGAGAGTCTTTGTACTGGCCAAGCATGTCAGCTGATATTAAAAACTTGGTAGAACAATGTTATGTATGTGCACAATTTAAACCTAATAATCCAAAGGAACCACTAAAAAATTTTGAAATAAATAAATATCCATGGCAACAAGTAGGTGTTGATTTGATGTATTTTGATAACCTTACTTATTTAATTGTCACAGATTATTATTCTAAATTTATAGAAATAGCTTTGTTAAATAAAAACAGTACAGCAAAGAATGTAATAACACATTTAAAGTCCATTTTTGCTCGTCATGGAATACCTTTATCTTTAGTGTCTGATGGTGGTCCTCCTTTTCAGTCATTAGAATTTAAAAATTTTATGCATGAATGGGACATAGAACACATTGTAACTAGCCCATATCATCCACAGTCAAATGGTCAAGCAGAGAGTTCAGTCAAAATTATCAAAAATATGTTAAAAAAATGTAAGAGAAACTCATCTGATCCATACATAGCTTTATTACAGTATAGAAACACACCTAAGAATAATTTACCATCTCCAGCTCAATTGTTAATGTCCAGGAATTTAAGAAATAACATTCCTATGTCTTATAAGAAATTAAAACCTAAAGTGGTTACATTCAAAAATTATGAAGAATGTGTCAAGCAAAATAATAAAAATAAGTCTAAATATTATAATAGAAATACAAAGTCATTGTCATTACTGTATCCCAATGATCATGTATACTTTAAAAGAAAGCCTGATAGCAATTGGGAACAAGCCATTGTCAAGCTAAGGTTGGCTAATAATAGGTCATATGTCGTTGAGGATGTCAATGGAGTTAGGTATAGGAGGAATAGGGTTCATTTAAGACACAAATATTCTCCTATGCTATCCAATTCGTCGCAGGGGAGAGAGGAAGGTAACAGGCAGGAGTCTAGACCTCAAGAGCTCTCATCTCAATCCTCAGTCAGTCAACATGTAACTCGTTCTGGAAGAGTTGTAAAGCCAACCAGAAGGCTAATTGATGAAATAGATTAAGTAGAACATTGTATCCTAGATTAAGACCTAACCATAGTCTTAAGTCATTGTCTAAATTGTAACTAAGTCAGGTTTCTATAACATTGTTTGTCAAGGGTTAATTTAAACTTAAACAGGGGGGATGTTGTATCATACATCACTACTCTGTAGTCGAGTAACTAATACCATCTCTATGTATTAGTGTCTATGAATATAGTCTATAGTCTTGTCATTGTAACTTAGGATCTGACCTAGAAGAGGTCGTTTCCAATATAATATAATTCTACAAGTGTAATAAACCAGTCTAATTATCTAAAGTCTTTAATATTTACCAACCGAACAATCATACATTTTGGAATAGTTTTCATTAATAAAATCACGTTAAAACATATGATAATAAATATGTATGATTTTATTTTTTGTTTTAGTGATTTTATTTAAACGCCAGAGACCATAGATTTGTATTTTCATTAAATCAGTTTTGCTTTTAGTACAAAAAAAATAATGTGCTAGTATCAGAATGATTTCAATCACATTAACAGGGTTGCTATATGCACGACCGCAGCGCCCTCATTTATTTTCACGACTTATAGATAGACTATAAAAACGATAATTAAACTTAAACTGAACTAGAAATATAGACAACTAGCTGACCCGGCCACGCGTTGCTGTGGCTAAAGTTTTTGTTATATTACATTATAGTAAACAATCTAAGAGGAACAATAAGAGAACATCAGTCACGGAGTCTACTATGCTTTTTCACACAGATGGTATTTGTAAAAAAATATGGTGATCTTCTTATTTGACTTTCTACTACTATAACCCTTTAGTACAATGAAATTATTTACGAACAAACACGAAAATGTTGATGTTGGTATACAAATTCACTGGATTGAGATTTGAAGGGGAAGTGCGTTGAACACAATTAATTAAAATGTTCTTACACTTGATATTAAGCAGAAATCAATAGGTACAAAATAAATTTATCAGATTTATTATTTACATTTAATTTTATGACAAATATAAGTATATTACAGTATAATACAGTAAATAACATGTGACGCTTAAACTCATGAATGAGGTAGGCAAGGCAGACAATCTTAAACTTTTAAACATTAATATCTATTTCTTTGAATTATAAATACTTTCAATTTCAATTTAATTTAACACCAATCGGTGCACAATGTTTTTGGTTAACCTGTCTTTAGCTAACACAAATAGATTCGACGGTTTCCCAACACGTGAACACGCAACATATAGTTGCCCATGAGAAAAACATGGATTTTCCAAATCCAAACCACAAATGGACATTGTTTGACCTTGAGATTTATTTATAGACATGGCGAAGGCTAAACGAATTAGAAACTGTAGTCTTTTGAAGGGTATGGTAGAATCTGATGGTATCATCGGAATACGTGGCAGCAGAACCACTTTTTCTTTAAACTTCCCAGCCAAAATGGTTGCTTCAAGAATGTTTCCGATGATCTTTTTGATGACCAAACGCGTACCGTTACATAATTGAGGTGGATTCAAATTACGGAGGAGAATAATAGGAGAACCAATTTTTAATTGAAGATTATGTGATGGCATTTCAGGGATATCTAATGAATTTAAAAATTCAATCGGAAAATTTACACTTTCATTTTCATCAACAACAGTATCGATTGATTTAAAAGACATCAGATCGCTTGGTAACAACTGTTGTATCTGGAAGTTAATTTCGTCAACATCAACGTTTTTGGCAGCCAAAATCGCCCGTTGACTAAGCCATTCATAATTCAAATAATTATTCTGTATATCCGGGAAAATACTCTGAATCAATTCATTTTTATCCTGAACAACAGTGCAGTGCAGTTGCAGTTCTATTTTACCGTTCCCAATATCTAGTAGTTGTTCGGAAAATATTTGTGCTCATTTGTGTGTGATCATTTTGCAATTGTACTCGCATATTTATGGTCAATCGAAGTGTTTCAACACTTCGCCATAAGAATGATTGTTTCAAACATGCATTAATCTCATCCGTGAAAGTAGGGCGAGATTTAACCGGTAAGGTCTGCCGGAAGTCACCATTGTGACTGTTGAATTATACGGTATTTCATTCACTACAAAATAAATTTAATTAATTTTATAGCGTCAACAACACGTGGCAATTATTCTGTTATAATGTAGCTTATATGACACGTTTGTAGATTTACCATAGCAGCGCCATCTATTCATTACTTACTCAACCCATTCGAAAGGTATCGACATCTGTTAGAATCATTTGGAGTTAACATATCATTGTTACTGTCAAATAATAACAGACAAATAATTAGCAATAAATTAAAATTACGACTATAATTTGAGATTTAAACTATCCTACCTCTCAAGTTGGATCGAACTGCACATGGTGTGTGAATTTTATTATAATTGGTTAAGTGGATTAGGAGTCCATTGAGGACAAACATTGTGACACGAGATTTATATATATTAAGATAATAAAGATGTGTTGTGTGAAATTAGTCTTAAGTCGCTAAATAAGTTGAAAGTGTTGTTAAATTTAAAATAAACAAAGATCGTTATCCCATTCCTGTTTTAAGTCCTATGCCTGAATGGGTACTCCTTGGCATGTAATTTAAAATAAATTTGCATGAAATAAGCTTATTACTGTTCATCTTTTCCTCAAGACATTCTCTTCTTCTTCTTCTCAAATCAAAAGTACTCCTTTTACATTGGTTGAGCCCAATACGTGGCAACGTTGACTGCAGTAACAATAATTTTCTTTAAAGCATTTAATGTGCAGATGAACGAGCATTTATTGCACTCAAACAAGTGGGGCGTGCGAATGGACTCAATCGGTTTAATAAAAGAAATGGATGTATAAAAATATGTATAATTTACATCGTCAATTTTTATGAATAAGAAACAATGAAAGCTGAGAAAAAAATGTGCCATCCCCTCGACCAATCACGCGCATATGTAATGCGCCAACAGCATGTCTTGAAATCTCGTCTGCAAACCCTCCTTGGGAATGCAATCGAGTCTGACCGTTCTATACAAGCCATTTTAAAATGAAATCTAATAAAAGAAAGAAGAAAGAAAAAGCATAATTTTAATTATTTATTCTACACATCACACATACAACCGTTGTAAGCCTGGTCAATGATCCTAGAGTTAGACTAATCTGACACTACACTGACGATATTTTATTTTATTTTATTTTATTTTATTTATTAGGGACAAAAAACAGTTACATGTTACAATGTTAACAATCTAGATAATGTATAATACAGTAAACAAACATATAACCCACACCAATGTCCACGGAATCACATTGTTTGTACAAGACATAAGGAAACGGACGTATACAGAAGGAGACAGTGAGAAAGTAACGAATGACAAAACCAATGATAAAACTAAACCCTAAAAATAAACCCTATAAATCACACAAACAAATTCAAGACAGCGTGCCCCGTCCAGATATGGTCCATGGGCACAATCACGTCACATCAAACATCAGCAAGAAACAGTAGGAGTTAAGGATTACCAGAAAGTAAATCAATAGCCATTTTTCTGAACTCGCTCTGGTTAAGAGCGAAAATATCTAAATTTGCAAAATAGGAATTATAAATTTCCAATAATCGGCGAAGAGGAGCCCTCTCCCCAGCATTTGTTCTACATTGCTCTGTGTAGAACAAGCGGGTTGCTCGTACTTCACGCCTACTTGCAATTCTAGGTACCACATAACATATTTCATTTGCAAGCTCCAAACAATCAAACCTGTTGTTGCATATGCCAAACAGCATCACAACCATAAGCAGTGTACGCCTGTGCTCCAAGCTTAATATTTTGTACCGATTTATCAGATCCGCATAGGAAATCCTAGTGTGGTAACACTTATAATGTGTGGTGCGAAGAAATTTTTTCTGTACCATTTCTAGTCTGTGCTTATACTTTCCGTAAAATGGGCTCCAAATGGGCACCGCGTATTCTAACTGAGAACGGACTAACGTTTTATATAGAAAGAGGAAAGTGGAAGTCTTTTTAAATTCTTTACAAGATCGCATTACAAAACCATACATTTGATAGGCTCTATTAATTATGTTGTCAATATGGATGTCAAAATGTAACTTACTATCAAGAAGTACTCCAAGATCACGTGTGCAATCGGTTCTGTTTAAATTTATGTCACCCAGCGTGTAGGGAAAAATTATACTTGTTTTGTTTTTGGTAAAAGAAATATAATGACATTTTGGCAAACTGAGGTGAAGTTTATTTCTAAGACAATATTGCGAAAGTCTGCATAGATCATCTTGTAATAGGACACAGTCCTGCATACTTGTGCAGGATTTAAAAATTTTGATGTCATCAGCGTACATAAGGAATTTAGAGTTAACTATACAGGACTTTATGTCGTTAATGAACAAGATAAACAATAAAGGACCCAAGACCGAACCCTGGGGCACCCCGGATTCTACAACTGCGTATTCAGACTCGTGTCCATTGATGACAACTTTCTGTGTTCTGTGGAAAATGTACGAAACAAACCATCTGAGCAGACTTCCCCTAATGCCGTTGAAGGCAATCTTGTCTAAAAGCAATTTATGGTCCACCTTATCAAAAGCCTTCTGAAAATCAGTATAGACAGCATCAACCTGCGTGCCTTTGTCCATATTTTGGAATAAAAAGTTTGTAAAAATCATTAAGTTAGTGGTGGTAGATCGCGACTGAACAAAGCCATGCTGTTCGGGAAGAATGTGATGTCTAAGGTGTGGAAACAAATTGCTGTGCACCAATCCCTCGAAAAGCTTCGACAATGTGGATAGAATTGAAATAGGGCGATAATTTTCCACGTTGGCTTTATCACCACTTTTATAGATTGGAGTAACAAACGCTCTTTTCCACATGCATGGAAATACCCCCTCATTTAAACATTTGTTGAACAGGATATGTAGCGGAACACAGATTTGTTGTGCTGTGTGCCTAAAAAATGTTGGTGGCAGACCATCAGGACCAGGCCCCTTATTTAAATCCAAGGACAACAATGACTTAAGCACATCACATTTATCAAGAAAAATATAGGGAATACAGGGTGACTTCTCATCAAGGATATTGGGAGGTATCCAGCTCTTAGGGTCGAAGGTTGAAGGCTCGTGCACAGAGTTGAAGAATGTGGAAAACAATGAACATATCTCACTAGGGCAACTAGAAGATTTATCCTTGTAGTACATGTTTGCTGGTAGACTGGAACCTCTCCTATGGTTGGAGATGTACGTCCAAAAGTGCCTGACATTAAGCGGGATGCTATCTTCAACCGCTTTCATGTATTGAGTGTAACGCTGAGCCGACAGCTGTTTGAACTGTTTACGATAAGCAGAGAACCTTTCGTAATCTGAAAGGTTTTGCTGTTTTTTCCATTTTATCCAAGCTCGTTCTTTGTTTTTGAAGATTTTAACAAGCGGAGCGTTAAACCAAGTGGGAAAGCCAGATGTCCTAGGTCTTTTGAGCGGGACGTGTGCACGAACTATGCCATACAGATATTCATAAAAAGTATCCACTGCTTTTTCACTGGAGAGATTTAAGAGAAGCATATCCCAATTCGTCTTTTCTAATTCAATATTAATTTCCAGATAGTTAGCTTTTTAATAATTATATTTTTTAGTAGACTGGCGCTTCATTGGTTTATAATTTGTTTCAAGTAAAGTCAGACCTGAAAATGGGGGATGGTGACGATCAGGCGGAAGCAGTGAGATGTCAGCCTGTATTTGGCAATCTGTGTTACTAATGAGCAAGTCTAAGATACGGCCCAAGTCATTCTTAATATTGTTAACTTGCGAAGCATTTGTGATAGAAATCAAATCAAATAAACCCCGGGAAATATTGTTTTGCGGCCGAGTAGACAAATTACCGGTAACAGGCCATTCTATTTCGGGTAGATTATAATCGCCCGCTAGGAAAAATTATTCAGTGCACGGATCAGTGAGAACGTCTTCTAACACGCGTAAATGAGACAAATAAACGTCCTCCTGTGTGCGAGGAGGTATATAGGCAGCGCCAATTATATGGTGTTTATCGGAGCGCGAAGCAGACATCTTAATAATAACATATTCGATACCAGTGACAGGACGCGTTAACAGTCGTATGGGCCGAAGCTCGCGCAGAACGGCTATCAGAACCCCTCCACCCTCGCGCTTGTTTGAAGCAGCCCGGTCCCGATCATCTCTGAACACTAAATAGCGTTGATCTATAAATTCACTATCCATAATATTCGGTGTTAGCCATGTCTCAGTTAATATAATTATGTCGAACGAAAAAGACAGAATATTAGTGTAAAGTGTGTGTAATTTGGTGCGAATTCCTCTACAGTTCTGATATAAAAAAGATAAATTGTTTTTATGCATTGTGTCTAGTCAGATGATAACAGAGTAAACATCGAACAAAGTAGGCAAAACTATTTACGGTTGTGGGTATTTGAAAGGTTGGAGACTGGTCGAAACGGGAAATGGCATAGAACGCAATATAACAATAATGATAGAAGTGATATGATTTAAAATACAAAGGTTTATGTGCTAATTCTGCGACATTGATAGACAAGTTGAAATGACTTAAGGTAAATAGAGAGGTAACAATTTGTGCATACATTTTTTTTGAGCAAAATGTTGATCCACCAACGTAGGTACATGCATAACAAAAGAATAGTTTATTCATTCTGTTTATATTGAGAGATTTTACTGACATCAGATTATAAAAGTGTAAACATTGAACAAGGTAGGCAATACTGATTACGGTTATAGGTATTTGAAAACATGGAGACTGGACAAAACGGCATGTGGTATAGAATACAATGTTACAATAATGATATAAGTGATATGATACAATGTAGGGACGACAGTAGGTCAAGCCACCCCAAACCGCCAGACATTCCCAATCAACCTCGAGCCTTAATGCTTCAGAGATAAAGTTGAAAATCCAATAAGGAAATCTGACAGACCGTAGCAGCTCGATGTGCCGCCGTCCGTACAATGGTTTACGTGACAATTTTGCGATAATAAATAGAAGGGTAACAATTTGCGCATACATTTTTCTAGAACAGATTGATAATCCACCTACGTAGGTACATGCATAACAACAGAATAGTTTATACATTCTGTTTATATTGAGAGATTTTACCGACATCGTTTTGGCAACGTACTGCAAATGTTTTAGATGTATCAGTTGCTTTAATAAGAATGGTAGCATTTTTAATCCACACATATTTGATACCACACTTGCTAGCAAGCTCACGACATTCGCGAAATAAGTTTTTATTATATAAAGTGAGATGCTCGTTAATATATATTTTATGTGATGTACCTGATATACCGATTTGGTTAGATGACACATTTTTCGTTAAACGGTAGGCACTTAATATATTGTTACGGAGATCACGTGAGGCCAATTTAACAATAACATTTTTAGGACGGTTACTTTCCTGAGTACGAGCATGAGGAACACGGTGAAAGGCCAGGATGTCTTGACGCGGGATCGAACACTTAATGGCAGTACCAATACTTTGTATGAGCCCGGAGAGGTCTTCATCTCGTTTCTCTGGTAGATTACAAATTTCGATGTTGTTGAGACGGGCCTGTTGCTCCAGCGATTCAATTTTCTGCTCGAGACTGTGAAGCTTATCGTTCATGTTGCAGAACGAAGACGTCCGAGTGGCAATCTCTGTGACTTGCTTCTTCAGATCTTCAACTTCACTGGTGTGAAATTGTAGTGAGTCTTCGAATTGGGATATTTGTGCCTTGAAGGACGAATGTTCTTTGCGCAGAGCATTAATGTCTTGTTTGATCTCAAGTGATGTAGTTCTGAGATCATTAAGCTCAACTTTAATTGTGTTTATAATATCCTTATTGATTTGAGATAGCTTTTCGTCCAATTCATAGCGAAAATCCTTAAATGCATCAGAGATTTCACGAGCCACCGCCGAAGAATCCAAATTGCAGGTAGACATAACGCAGTCGCACTCCGGTCTCTGCTTCCGTTTTCGTAACGTGATACTAGATTCTTTAGATTCACCAGCACATGACAAGTCAGGGGTGGAATTCGTTTTTTTAGGTGATGGCATATTTGCAGAGTTTGCTCAAAATAACGGTAACTACTGAGAAATGATACACTGCACACAATAGTGGACCGTCCGCGCACTAAGATAGGGTTCAGTTTTCACTGGCAATGTTGCATACTAGTCTTGTTAAACGATATAGTCTCTGACACCAAGACGACACGTCCGTCACCTTACGCATACCGCGTAGCAAAAATATCCCGGACATCAGCCTGTACGAGATTGTGATGTACATGAAACAGCCCAAGAACTATAAGGCGGCTGGAGATGATAGAATTACGGCTGAGTATCTGAAAAGTGGTTACAAACCGGTTCTTAAAGCACTTCAGAAGTTATTTAATTCCGTCATTTTCAAAGGCGAAACGCCTAAGGCATGGCACAGGAGTATGGTGGTGCTGTTTTTCAAAAAAAGGTGATAATACCGTACTGAAAGACCGATATCCCTCCTGAGTCATGTCATGTCCTTTAGCACCATAGACCACATACATACGCTGCGGCAAGTTATACAGAAGTTCGAGGAGTATAGCAAATCACTATGCTTAGCGTTTGAGGACTATGAGAAGGCCTTCGATTCGATCGAGACTTGGGCGGCCAAATTGACTATCGATACAGTGAGGTTTTTAAAGTGCGTGTAAAAAAACGCCACCAGCCACCATATCAGTCCGTCGCCAGGATCAGGACTCGAAACCGATGTAATTGCAGCGTGGAGTGAATCTCCGTTTTGCAGATGATATCGTGTCATGTCGGAGACCCTAGAAGACAGGGGCTAAATGTTCAATGACTTCAGCAGAGCTTCCCAACAAGTGGGTCTAAAGATGAACATGGATAAGACGAAGATCATGTCGCATCCACTCCAATTCTAGTTGGTTGCTCTGCACTCGAAGTTGTTGACGAGTATAACTGAGACAAACAGTCCAACTAGGTAGGTCCAACTTCGAAAAAGAGGTGTCTCGTCGAATCCAGCTCGGTTGGGTAGAGTTCGGAAAGTTACGCTACATCTTCTCGTCGTCCAAGATATCACAGTGTCTCAAAACTAAAGTCTTTCACCAGTGTGTGTTACCAGTGATGACTTACAGAACTGAAATGTGGTCACTCAGAATGGGCCTCATACGAAGGCGCAGAGTCAAAAAAAGGGCGATAGAAAGAACTATGTGTGGAGTTTGTCTGCCCGATCGAATCAGAAATGAGGAGATCCAAGGTCACCGACATAGCTCTTCGAGTCGCTAAAATTAAGTGGCAGTGGGCTGGGCACATTGCTCGCAGAACCGATGGCCGATGGCGCAATAAGGTTCTGGAGTGGGGGCCACGTACCGGAAACCCAGCGTAAGGAGGGACCAACATGGTGGACCGATGACCTGGTGAAGGTCGCGGGAAGCCGATGGATGCGGGCAGCACAAGACCGGTCATCGTGGAAAGCCTTGGGGGAGCAGTTGACCTCTATAGGCTGAAGAGAAAGAATACTTGATGACGATGGGTGATGCTTTTGCTGACAACGACGTACAGGTCTGTATCTCTTTTAAGCCTAATGACTTTGGCAAAGCGTTAAACCTTAACGACGGTTGACCTGAAAACAACAACTTGGTACTAACTCGACCAGAACTAAGTACTATGTTATTAAAAACCAAAAGATTACCCTTCGAGTGAATTGGTCAGTTCGTAATCTGACTCTGAACGCATGAGCCACGTGTGCTTCGGATCTCAGTCCAGTCGTGGATGCTGATGCGTGAGTCAGTGAGCACTTGTTTGTACCGAATGAAGCACTTATGTTTTATAAAGAATTTTGTATCGAAGTACCTATGTCTTCTGATACAGCTGGTTGATTCGTTCGTGCTATTGCAAACATGTAAATGGCCCTCGATTACTCGACCACCGTTTCAAACATGTCCATGTGCTTTTTTTGCGCAACTCTTCGTCATCTTCATTATTAGCCCATAACAGTTTACTCGAGTTTGAATAACTTTAATCCAGCTACTACGAGCTATTTTGCGGAGTTCGTCGACGTTTACGGATTTGCGGCCACAACTTAATAAATAAATAAATCATTTTTATTTCGGACATAAAAATCCATAGTGTTAGTAATATACAAAGAAAACAAAAACATTGCCTAGTGTTAGTAATTATTAAAGTGTGCACAAATCTTTGAATTACTGGAGAGCCGAAGCTCTCAGCTACAGTTTTCAAGATGCTGTTCCGACTGTCCCTCACTCTTCTCAGCAACGATGCGGTCTTTTTGGGTATGATTGCATGAAAACCGTCGGTACGGGCTTGCGCAAACATTTACGACACACCACAGTAACGAGGTAGTCTCAACAACATCCTGAAAGCATTATTATATTGGACACGTAGGACGTCCAGCGATCTTTCAGTACAATTAACCCACAGACTGCCCGTGTACTGACTCTGACAATAAGCCTTGAACAGTGTTAATTTTACTTGGTCTGTACACCTGGCAAATCTAAGGGACAACATATTACTCCGGACCGCAAGTGCCCTGCGCTCCCTTTCAATATCTGCATCGTCCTTGAGATCAGCGGTAAGAAGATGCCCTAGGTATTTCAAAGTTGTAACTCTACTAATTGATGACCCGTTCAGCAGTAACTCCGGTCCTTTTCCACGGCATTTCCCGCCGACCTCAAAGACCATGTACTCACATATTTTTACATTATAAATTAACCCATGCGCGGCAGCGTAGGCCTCGCACGATTTAAGGCTCGGCAATATTGCATCTTCTGCTTTCACTTGCGGGGTAGTTGCAGTTACTTCGTCGTCATCTTCCTGATTTATTGGTGTATGACTAGAAATCTCTTTCATAATCTTTTCATCAGACATTTCATGAAAAATATTTTCCCCTATTTCCGGACTAGAATTGCATGTATGGACATGCAGTTGAAGTCAATACTTGAGTGTAATAGACGATGTCGGATTATAGGGGGTACCGCATTAGCTAGGGACCAGATTACCGGGGCTCCATTGTTTTGTAATATACATATTATGTAATCGCGAACTTTTAAATAGGCGGGCTATTTATGGAACTTTTTTGAAGGAAGTTTGTGATTGCGGCTAATGTGTTGAGATGATTTAACATACATTACCATACCATAAGCTACCAGTTTTATGAAATGTATAGGACAAGTCAACTTCAAAACCATTAATTATTTCGATTTTATACAAAGTGCCGTTAATACACAGGAGACACAGTCAGCAACACAGTGTGTGTTTATCTATCAAGCCATATGTAATTATTTCTAGGACACTGCTGAGAAGTTTTATTGCAAACTGTTATTATTTTACTGTGTCTTTAATGTACCGTCAACACAAAATGCTAAAAAACATTGCAATTTCGAATATTTGTGCAATAAATGAAAGAGTAAATAAGTAATTTTATTGTAATGTAAATTTGAAATTGTAAAAGAAATAACTGTTTTACAAAAGTGCGTTTTTACGATTTCTAATGTGATGACGTAGTTTGTGAACGCAAACCTCCATAAGGTGAATGAAAACATTATGTGCTTATACTTGCTGCACGCATTCTAAGTAATTTCATAATATTTCCATGCAGGGTTAGGGTTATCTTGAATCGTTATACAAACTCATCAGAGTCTTCAACAATAAATTTTAAAAACTCCTAAAGATCATCAGATAACTTGAAGCTCATTTTGATTTTATAACTTTCCTTATGCAGGTGTTTATAAAACTCGTGAAATAGGAGACTCAGACGGCCACTGCTGGACCTAGGACATAGGCCTCCCCCAAGGATCTCCACGACGACTGGTCCTGCGCCTCCCGCATCCAGTGGTTTACCTTCACTAGGTCGTCGGTCCACTTTGACGGAGGCCTACCCACGCTACGTCTTCCGGTGCGTGGTCGCCAATCGTGAACCCGACGACCCCATCGGGCACCGGTCCTACGGCCAATGTGCCCGGCCAACTGCCACTTCACTGTTGCAATTCTTCGGGTTATGTCGGTTACTCTCGTTCTTCAGCGGATCTCCTCATTCCTGATTCAATCACACAGTGAAACCCTAAGCATAGCCCTCTCTACTGCCCTTTGAGTGACCTTGAGTATTCTTGTAAGGCCCATTGTTAGCGAACACGTCTCAGTTCCATAAGTCATCACTAGCAACACACACTGGTCTAGGACTTTTGTCTTGAGACACTGCGGTATTTCAGACGGGAAGATTCTACGTAGCTTCACGAAAGCAGTTCAGCCGAGTGGGATTCGACGATTGACCTCTTTCTCGAAATTGGATCTATCTACCTGGATAGTTTGTCTCACGTAAACGTAACTGTCAACAACTTCGAGAACAGAGTCTCCAAACTTTAGAGGAGTCGGTACAACTTAGGAATTAGACATAACTTTCGTCTTATCCATTGTTAATTTTAAGACCAACTCACTCGGAGGCTCTACTGAGACTCTTCGAAAACAACTTTTAGACATGACTCAGAAGTGAGATCGGTCTGCACTGTCTCAAAAGGGTGTTGTCATCCTTTTTGAAAAAGAATACCACTACACTTCTGGGCCATGCCTGTGGTCTTTTCCCGTTAACTATGGCGGAATTTATAACTTCTGAAGAGAGAGCCTAAGGATCGGTTCTCCACCCGCCTTCAGGATCTCAGCCGTTATTCCATCATCGCCCGGCGCATTGTTATTTTTTGAGCTGTTTGAGAGCCAATCGAATCTCTTGCAGGCTGAGGTCCGGGATATCTTCGGTATAATGTCAGGTTAATCTTGCACTAGGATCTTCAGCAAGATTTAAAGTGGGTTATGTCGTCGAAGTGTAGAGCTGTCCATAAAAATTCTCGACTTCCTTCAAAAGCTCTGTTCCGCACGTTATAATCTTGCCGTCGTCAGTCTTCAGCTTGCTTAGCCGGTTATGCCCAATAGTCAGATCTCTTGCGAAAAGTTTGTAGAGTGTTCCATATTCATATAAATTTACTTTCTTTTTTTAATTGATTTTTTTAATTTTTGAAGTAAAAACTTCTTTAGCATCTTAGTGTTTTGCAAGACTTTCAATCAAAAAAGAGACAGACGGATACATGAATTTATAAGATTCATCGTGTGAGAAAATTAGATAGGAAGCATTATACAGTGTTTTTTTATTGTAATTTTAAATTATTTATAGTGTCGTTTGCTAATTAAAAGCGTGTGATTTATGTAATAAAAAGTGCATTCAGTAAATAATTCATAAAGAACATTGAAATATCGCAGCATAGTGGCCACATCATAACTTTGCCTCAAACCTCCCTCGTAGACGGTTCACGCGGCCGTCTTTTTCGACTGTCATTGGCGATATCGTCCATGTTGTGAAATAAAATTTTCAAAAAGTTTCTATAATTTGTTATACGTGTTATTGGCAAAATTGTGGTATCTATTCCCTGTGGAATACTCTCTTGATCAATAACCCCTGTGGGTCATTGATCAAGATGCATAGTGCCTACACCACATTTTCTTGTAACCAAAATATCTCGAAAGTTGCACTTCTACCACGTGTGTATGTGTAATAGTCATTGGATAGATCAAGTGGATAATGACAAAAATTCCATGGTGTATAAAAATAGATATATTTATAACGCCGCGTGACTGGTTATTTTTAAATATTGTAATCTGTTTTGTATCAGTATCAATTGTCCGTAATTACTCTACCATCGATCGGAATTCGGATAAATTATGATTTTTTGCGGGTAACACCCGACTGGTGTTGCGTTTGCCATAGCGAGTGACCGTTAGCGCGGGCATTCTTTGCTCAAGCTTCGATCGAGTGTGTTGGTCATACTCAAACCCAGTGGCTGTTATCTGTTTTAATCTGAGATTATCATTGTAATACCTTAATATTAGATTGATCTAAGTGTCTGTACAATAGGGTAGATGACTAAAAAAAACTAATTAGTCCGTAAGTCAGATTTCCAAAAAATACTAGACACGCTATTTTCTTTTTTCATATAAACAAAAAATGAAGACGACACAGTGCGTTGAATACTCGTGTGACGTCACTGCAAGCTACACTTTTTAGCAAGCAGTGACGTCACCAGCCACCACTCCTTTGTCATTTTTTATTGATTTGATAAAACAAAATATACGTATCCAATATTTTTCTGTAATCTGAATGACGGACTAAATATTTTTTTTTTTTTACCCAGGAAACATCTTTATTGAAATAATAAGAATCGAACGTCACACTATAGTTATTTTTCAACGTTTTCTCTAAATACCGCCTACGATGGATGCTCATGTGGATGAGAACACACCTCACTGTCCAGAACTTCGGTCCCGCTTCCTGATGTCCCCCACATATCATCATCATCATCATCATCATTTCAGCCGAAAGACGTCCACTGCTGGACATAGGCCTCCCCCAGAGTTCTCTAAGACGACCGGTCCTGCGCCTCCCGCATCCAGCGGTTTCCCGCGACCTTCACCAGGTCGTCGGTCCACCTTGTCGGGGGCCTACCCACGCTACGTCTTCCGGTGCGTGGTCGCCACTCGAGAACCCGTCGGCCCCATCGGGCATCGGTCCTACGGGCAATGTGTCCAGCCCATTGCCACTTCAGTGTTGCAATTCTTCGGGCTATGTCGGTTACTCTCGTTCTTCAGCGGATCTCCTCATTCCTGATTCAATCACACAGTGAAACCCTAAGCATAGCCCTCTCTACTGCCCTTTGAGTGACCTTGAGTATTCTTGTAAGGCCCATTGTTAGCGAACACGTCTCAGTTCCATAAGTCATCACTAGCAACACACACTGGTCTAGGACTTTTGTCTTGAGACACTGCGGTATTTCAGACGGGAAGATTCTACGTAGCTTCACGAAAGCAGTTCAGCCGAGTGGGATTCGACGATTGACCTCTTTCTCGAAATTGGATCTATCTACCTGGATAGTTTGTCTCACGTAAACGTAACTGTCAACAACTTCGAGAACAGAGTCTCCAAACTTTAGAGGAGTCGGTACAACTTAGGAATTAGACATAACTTTCGTCTTATCCATTGTTAATTTTAAGACCAACTCACTCGGAGGCTCTACTGAGACTCTTCGAAAACAACTTTTAGACATGACTCAGAAGTGAGATCGGTCTGCACTGTCTCAAAAGGGTGTTGTCATCCTTTTTGAAAAAGAATACCACTACACTTCTGGGCCATGCCTGTGGTCTTTTCCCGTTAACTATGGCGGAATTTATAACTTCTGAAGAGAGAGCCTAAGGATCGGTTCTCCACCCGCCTTCAGGATCTCAGCCGTTATTCCATCATCGCCCGGCGCATTGTTATTTTTTGAGCTGTTTGAGAGCCAATCGAATTTCTTGCAGGCTGAGGTCCGGGATATCTTCGGTATAATGTCAGGTTAATCTTGCACTAGGATCTTCAGCAAGATTTAAAGTGGGTTATGTCGTCGAAGTGTAGAGCTGTCCATAAAAATTCTCGACTTCCTTCAAAAGCTCTGTTCCGCACGTTATAATCTTGCCGTCGTCAGTCTTCAGCTTGCTTAGCCGGTTATGCCCAATAGTCAGATCTCTTGCGAAAAGTTTGTAGAGTGCTCCATATTCATATAAATTTACTTTCTTTTTTTAATTGATTTTTTTAATTTTTGGAGTAAAAACTTCTTTAGCATCTTAGTGTTTTGCAAGACTTTCAATCAAAAAAGAGACAGACGGATACATGAATTTATAAGATTCATCGTGTGAGAAAATTAGATAGGAAGCATTATACAGTGTTTTTTTATTGTAATTTTAAATTATTTATAGTGTCGTTTGCTAATTAAAAGCGTGTGATTTATGTAATAAAAAGTGCATTCAGTAAATAATTCATAAAGAACATTGAAATATCGCAGCATAGTGGCCACATCATAACTTTGCCTCAAACCTCCCTCGTAGACGGTTCACGCGGCCGTCTTTTTCGACTGTCATTGGCGATATCGTCCATGTTGTGAAATAAAATTTTCAAAAAGTTTCTATAATTTGTTATACGTGTTATTGGCAAAATTGTGGTATCTATTCCCTGTGGAATACTCTCTTGATCAATAACCCCTGTGGGTCATTGATCAAGATGCATAGTGCCTACACCACATTTTCTTGTAACCAAAATATCTCGAAAGTTGCACTTCTACCACGTGTGTATGTGTAATAGTCATTGGATAGATCAAGTGGATAATGACAAAAATTCCATGGTGTATAAAAATAGATATATTTATAACGCCGCGTGACTGGTTATTTTTAAATATTGTAATCTGTTTTGTATCAGTATCAATTGTCCGTAATTACTCTACCATCGATCGGAATTCGGATAAATTATGATTTTTTGCGGGTAACACCCGACTGGTGTTGCGTTTGCCATAGCGAGTGACCGTTAGCGCGGGCATTCTTTGCTCAAGCTTCGATCGAGTGTGTTGGTCATACTCAAACCCAGTGGCTGTTATCTGTTTTAATCTGAGATTATCATTGTAATACCTTAATATTAGATTGATCTAAGTGTCTGTACAATAGGGTAGATGACTAAAAAAAACTAATTAGTCCGTAAGTCAGATTTCCAAAAAATACTAGACACGCTATTTTCTTTTTTCATATAAACAAAAAATGAAGACGACACAGTGCGTTGAATACTCGTGTGACGTCACTGCAAGCTACACTTTTTAGCAAGCAGTGACGTCACCAGCCACCACTCCTTTGTCATTTTTTATTGATTTGATAAAACAAAATATACGTATCCAATATTTTTCTGTAATCTGAATGACGGACTAAATATTTTTTTTTTTTACCCAGGAAACATCTTTATTGAAATAATAAGAATCGAACGTCACACTATAGTTATTTTTCAACGTTTTCTCTAAATACCGCCTACGATGGATGCTCATGTGGATGAGAACACACCTCACTGTCCAGAACTTCGGTCCCGCTTCCTGATGTCCCCCACATATCATCATCATCATCATCATCATTTCAGCCGAAAGACGTCCACTGCTGGACATAGGCCTCCCCCAGAGTTCTCTAAGACGACCGGTCCTGCGCCTCCCGCATCCAGCGGTTTCCCGCGACCTTCACCAGGTCGTCGGTCCACCTTGTCGGGGGCCTACCCACGCTACGTCTTCCGGTGCGTGGTCGCCACTCGAGAACCCGTCGGCCCCATCGGGCATCGGTCCTACGGGCAATGTGTCCAGCCCATTGCCACTTCAGTGTTGCAATTCTTCGGGCTATGTCGGTTACTCTCGTTCTTCAGCGGATCTCCTCATTCCTGATTCAATCACACAGTGAAACCCTAAGCATAGCCCTCTCTACTGCCCTTTGAGTGACCTTGAGTATTCTTGTAAGGCCCATTGTTAGCGAACACGTCTCAGTTCCATAAGTCATCACTAGCAACACACACTGGTCTAGGACTTTTGTCTTGAGACACTGCGGTATTTCAGACGGGAAGATTCTACGTAGCTTCACGAAAGCAGTTCAGCCGAGTGGGATTCGACGATTGACCTCTTTCTCGAAATTGGATCTATCTACCTGGATAGTTTGTCTCACGTAAACGTAACTGTCAACAACTTCGAGAACAGAGTCTCCAAACTTTAGAGGAGTCGGTACAACTTAGGAATTAGACATAACTTTCGTCTTATCCATTGTTAATTTTAAGACCAACTCACTCGGAGGCTCTACTGAGACTCTTCGAAAACAACTTTTAGACATGACTCAGAAGTGAGATCGGTCTGCACTGTCTCAAAAGGGTGTTGTCATCCTTTTTGAAAAAGAATACCACTACACTTCTGGGCCATGCCTGTGGTCTTTTCCCGTTAACTATGGCGGAATTTATAACTTCTGAAGAGAGAGCCTAAGGATCGGTTCTCCACCCGCCTTCAGGATCTCAGCCGTTATTCCATCATCGCCCGGCGCATTGTTATTTTTTGAGCTGTTTGAGAGCCAATCGAATTTCTTGCAGGCTGAGGTCCGGGATATCTTCGGTATAATGTCAGGTTAATCTTGCACTAGGATCTTCAGCAAGATTTAAAGTGGGTTATGTCGTCGAAGTGTAGAGCTGTCCATAAAAATTCTCGACTTCCTTCAAAAGCTCTGTTCCGCACGTTATAATCTTGCCGTCGTCAGTCTTCAGCTTGCTTAGCCGGTTATGCCCAATAGTCAGATCTCTTGCGAAAAGTTTGTAGAGTGCTCCATATTCATATAAATTTACTTTCTTTTTTTAATTGATTTTTTTAATTTTTGGAGTAAAAACTTCTTTAGCATCTTAGTGTTTTGCAAGACTTTCAATCAAAAAAGAGACAGACGGATACATGAATTTATAAGATTCATCGTGTGAGAAAATTAGATAGGAAGCATTATACAGTGTTTTTTTATTGTAATTTTAAATTATTTATAGTGTCGTTTGCTAATTAAAAGCGTGTGATTTATGTAATAAAAAGTGCATTCAGTAAATAATTCATAAAGAACATTGAAATATCGCAGCATAGTGGCCACATCATAACTTTGCCTCAAACCTCCCTCGTAGACGGTTCACGCGGCCGTCTTTTTCGACTGTCATTGGCGATATCGTCCATGTTGTGAAATAAAATTTTCAAAAAGTTTCTATAATTTGTTATACGTGTTATTGGCAAAATTGTGGTATCTATTCCCTGTGGAATACTCTCTTGATCAATAACCCCTGTGGGTCATTGATCAAGATGCATAGTGCCTACACCACATTTTCTTGTAACCAAAATATCTCGAAAGTTGCACTTCTACCACGTGTGTATGTGTAATAGTCATTGGATAGATCAAGTGGATAATGACAAAAATTCCATGGTGTATAAAAATAGATATATTTATAACGCCGCGTGACTGGTTATTTTTAAATATTGTAATCTGTTTTGTATCAGTATCAATTGTCCGTAATTACTCTACCATCGATCGGAATTCGGATAAATTATGATTTTTTGCGGGTAACACCCGACTGGTGTTGCGTTTGCCATAGCGAGTGACCGTTAGCGCGGGCATTCTTTGCTCAAGCTTCGATCGAGTGTGTTGGTCATACTCAAACCCAGTGGCTGTTATCTGTTTTAATCTGAGATTATCATTGTAATACCTTAATATTAGATTGATCTAAGTGTCTGTACAATAGGGTAGATGACTAAAAAAAACTAATTAGTCCGTAAGTCAGATTTCCAAAAAATACTAGACACGCTATTTTCTTTTTTCATATAAACAAAAAATGAAGACGACACAGTGCGTTGAATACTCGTGTGACGTCACTGCAAGCTACACTTTTTAGCAAGCAGTGACGTCACCAGCCACCACTCCTTTGTCATTTTTTATTGATTTGATAAAACAAAATATACGTATCCAATATTTTTCTGTAATCTGAATGACGGACTAAATATTTTTTTTTTTTTACCCAGGAAACATCTTTATTGAAATAATAAGAATCGAACGTCACACTATAGTTATTTTTCAACGTTTTCTCTAAATACCGCCTACGATGGATGCTCATGTGGATGAGAACACACCTCACTGTCCAGAACTTCGGTCCCGCTTCCTGATGTCCCCCACATATCATCATCATCATCATCATCATTTCAGCCGAAAGACGTCCACTGCTGGACATAGGCCTCCCCCAGAGTTCTCTAAGACGACCGGTCCTGCGCCTCCCGCATCCAGCGGTTTCCCGCGACCTTCACCAGGTCGTCGGTCCACCTTGTCGGGGGCCTACCCACGCTACGTCTTCCGGTGCGTGGTCGCCACTCGAGAACCCGTCGGCCCCATCGGGCATCGGTCCTACGGGCAATGTGTCCAGCCCATTGCCACTTCAGTGTTGCAATTCTTCGGGCTATGTCGGTTACTCTCGTTCTTCAGCGGATCTCCTCATTCCTGATTCAATCACACAGTGAAACCCTAAGCATAGCCCTCTCTACTGCCCTTTGAGTGACCTTGAGTATTCTTGTAAGGCCCATTGTTAGCGAACACGTCTCAGTTCCATAAGTCATCACTAGCAACACACACTGGTCTAGGACTTTTGTCTTGAGACACTGCGGTATTTCAGACGGGAAGATTCTACGTAGCTTCACGAAAGCAGTTCAGCCGAGTGGGATTCGACGATTGACCTCTTTCTCGAAATTGGATCTATCTACCTGGATAGTTTGTCTCACGTAAACGTAACTGTCAACAACTTCGAGAACAGAGTCTCCAAACTTTAGAGGAGTCGGTACAACTTAGGAATTAGACATAACTTTCGTCTTATCCATTGTTAATTTTAAGACCAACTCACTCGGAGGCTCTACTGAGACTCTTCGAAAACAACTTTTAGACATGACTCAGAAGTGAGATCGGTCTGCACTGTCTCAAAAGGGTGTTGTCATCCTTTTTGAAAAAGAATACCACTACACTTCTGGGCCATGCCTGTGGTCTTTTCCCGTTAACTATGGCGGAATTTATAACTTCTGAAGAGAGAGCCTAAGGATCGGTTCTCCACCCGCCTTCAGGATCTCAGCCGTTATTCCATCATCGCCCGGCGCATTGTTATTTTTTGAGCTGTTTGAGAGCCAATCGAATTTCTTGCAGGCTGAGGTCCGGGATATCTTCGGTATAATGTCAGGTTAATCTTGCACTAGGATCTTCAGCAAGATTTAAAGTGGGTTATGTCGTCGAAGTGTAGAGCTGTCCATAAAAATTCTCGACTTCCTTCAAAAGCTCTGTTCCGCACGTTATAATCTTGCCGTCGTCAGTCTTCAGCTTGCTTAGCCGGTTATGCCCAATAGTCAGATCTCTTGCGAAAAGTTTGTAGAGTGCTCCATATTCATATAAATTTACTTTCTTTTTTTAATTGATTTTTTTAATTTTTGGAGTAAAAACTTCTTTAGCATCTTAGTGTTTTGCAAGACTTTCAATCAAAAAAGAGACAGACGGATACATGAATTTATAAGATTCATCGTGTGAGAAAATTAGATAGGAAGCATTATACAGTGTTTTTTTATTGTAATTTTAAATTATTTATAGTGTCGTTTGCTAATTAAAAGCGTGTGATTTATGTAATAAAAAGTGCATTCAGTAAATAATTCATAAAGAACATTGAAATATCGCAGCATAGTGGCCACATCATAACTTTGCCTCAAACCTCCCTCGTAGACGGTTCACGCGGCCGTCTTTTTCGACTGTCATTGGCGATATCGTCCATGTTGTGAAATAAAATTTTCAAAAAGTTTCTATAATTTGTTATACGTGTTATTGGCAAAATTGTGGTATCTATTCCCTGTGGAATACTCTCTTGATCAATAACCCCTGTGGGTCATTGATCAAGATGCATAGTGCCTACACCACATTTTCTTGTAACCAAAATATCTCGAAAGTTGCACTTCTACCACGTGTGTATGTGTAATAGTCATTGGATAGATCAAGTGGATAATGACAAAAATTCCATGGTGTATAAAAATAGATATATTTATAACGCCGCGTGACTGGTTATTTTTAAATATTGTAATCTGTTTTGTATCAGTATCAATTGTCCGTAATTACTCTACCATCGATCGGAATTCGGATAAATTATGATTTTTTGCGGGTAACACCCGACTGGTGTTGCGTTTGCCATAGCGAGTGACCGTTAGCGCGGGCATTCTTTGCTCAAGCTTCGATCGAGTGTGTTGGTCATACTCAAACCCAGTGGCTGTTATCTGTTTTAATCTGAGATTATCATTGTAATACCTTAATATTAGATTGATCTAAGTGTCTGTACAATAGGGTAGATGACTAAAAAAAACTAATTAGTCCGTAAGTCAGATTTCCAAAAAATACTAGACACGCTATTTTCTTTTTTCATATAAACAAAAAATGAAGACGACACAGTGCGTTGAATACTCGTGTGACGTCACTGCAAGCTACACTTTTTAGCAAGCAGTGACGTCACCAGCCACCACTCCTTTGTCATTTTTTATTGATTTGATAAAACAAAATATACGTATCCAATATTTTTCTGTAATCTGAATGACGGACTAAATATTTTTTTTTTTTTACCCAGGAAACATCTTTATTGAAATAATAAGAATCGAACGTCACACTATAGTTATTTTTCAACGTTTTCTCTAAATACCGCCTACGATGGATGCTCATGTGGATGAGAACACACCTCACTGTCCAGAACTTCGGTCCCGCTTCCTGATGTCCCCCACATATCATCATCATCATCATCATCATTTCAGCCGAAAGACGTCCACTGCTGGACATAGGCCTCCCCCAGAGTTCTCTAAGACGACCGGTCCTGCGCCTCCCGCATCCAGCGGTTTCCCGCGACCTTCACCAGGTCGTCGGTCCACCTTGTCGGGGGCCTACCCACGCTACGTCTTCCGGTGCGTGGTCGCCACTCGAGAACCCGTCGGCCCCATCGGGCATCGGTCCTACGGGCAATGTGTCCAGCCCATTGCCACTTCAGTGTTGCAATTCTTCGGGCTATGTCGGTTACTCTCGTTCTTCTGCGAATCTCCTCATATATAAAAATAAATATCCAAACTTCAAGCCGTGTGGTACCAGGCAGAGTAGAATAGGCCACCCTCATTCTTACCGAGATGTCGTAGAAGGCGACTAAGGTAAATTCCGTGCAAAGTCACCAGCACACAGAGAAGGAACACTCTGCATTTTATACCAAAACCCTCGCCAACCCAAGGGTGGTGAGTATGGCATTTGACCCTTATGTTATTGATGGAGTGAATAGACTGTTGAAGAATAAGACAAATAATTACTCCATACTAATAATATTACAAACTCCAAATAGGAGCTTTATTTACATTACATTTATTGGACAAGACTGTCTTTGCATTGTGTAGATTCAATTTCTTAGTATTGTATAATTTCATGGCAAACGTGTGAGCACAATGTACTTGCTGTGAAGCATCTATCTGATGGGTTAGTCTTTTTTGTTGTTGTTTTTGTTTGTGTGTTTTTCCATAATGGACGCTCTTAGCGTACAATATATTTCTGCATCGTTCTCACACGATTGATTTCAAAATGAATGATGTAATGAAATATATGTATCAATAGCTTGATAATTTAAAAGTGTCCATGGAGTTTCTTGCCCGTTCTTCTCCATAGGTACCTACTCTTTGGAATGGGCGACTAGCTTCACCTTACTGACTGACCGACCTTCTGACAATTCAAAAGTGCCTGTAACTGGTTTATTTGAAATAAATGCTTTGATTTGATTTGATTAATTTTATACACAAATTATTGAAACGATGCTTGATTACGAAACAGTATGGTATATACATAGTCTCACTATATAAAAATCGTCCCTATCCACAAACCAACCGTACCAAGGTAATCGACTTTGGCTGTTTTTATTTAGCTACAAACCTCTCATTATTTTGTCGACCGTCCCTTGAAACTTGCTAGTTAACGTAACGACGAGTTTAAAATTATGATTCAATCGTATTCCCCGCTTTGTGCAGATGCATATGAGACGTGTTTGTTATAAATTTACGGAAAAAATCGAAAATATTTCTCTGCCATTGTGAAATAAGATTTATGTTTTATATGCGTTTTTGAACTAAACTTGTGTTACAATGAAGCCTATGGTGCTAATTTCTTTAGTCTACTTTCTTTGTAGCACTGAAGCATTAAAAGTTTTGGTTTTATTCCCTTATCCTGTGAAAAGTTTGAGTATATTGGGAACAGGTGCTGTGAGGCATCTGCTGAATGCTGGACATGAGGTAATTATGTAATAATAATACAATTTTTAATTAAAGTATGGCTATTAAATAAAATAAGTATTAGGTACGTATACTAATGGCAGTTTAAAAGTCGTTTCATAAATCAATCAAATGTTTATCTTATAAAAAATATATTATTTAATTAAATTATTTAATGAACCAATACGTAGGTATATGGAAGGTGAAAAAACTAGGAATTTTTAATTTTGGTTTTATATCTTCAACTTAAGGGCAATGTATATATGAGCAATGAAGAATGTATATGTATAATAAACTACCTTCTATATAAATAACATTTAAAAAAAAAATTAAAATTGATTTTACTGTCACGGTGTTATCGTGACAGTAAAATCAATTTTAATTTCATTTATTATTGAAAATTTAACTCGGAGCCGGTGATTCTCATTTTCTTTTTATAAACATCGAATACCGAAATTAAAGTTACTTTTCACTTTGTTAACTTCGAAAAAAAAGTTTGTTTTTGAACGGTGAGTGCAGTTTTGTACAGTGGCAGTGAGTTCTGCGATTAAAATGAGAGTAATAAATTCATTTTTATTATCGGACTCTTAATAGTGTTACATATTAAAATAATTGTCGAGATTTATTATTTCTGAATATGTATAAATACTTTGTATCCAATGTCTGATAAGTTGTCATTACGAGTGTTAAAGTGGACGATGAAATGATTATTCATTGCTCATTGTGTGCCGGATTTTCGTTAAGCTTTTGTTGGATATAACATCTTAAAATATGATAAGTAGTTCATATTTAGTCATTAAATAGACTTCTGCTAAAAAAAAAATTAGAAGAAAATAACAAGGATTTTACGAGCGCTCGGCGCGGCTTGATACCGATCGCGCGCTCGGACGTACAATGGATTCTCAGCTGTCACATCGGGACGTTGAAGTGGATAAATATATTTCAATTATACTGTTTATTTTGCTGAAAAACACTCATCATCATCTCAGTATTTATCCCGGTTGCATCCGCCACTTTCGAGTTGGAGCCCGGGCTCCGCTTTCCTGCACATTCTCCTCCATTTCACACGATCATTAGCATCCTGTGGATAGAGTTTGTTAGCACGCATGTCATCTCTTACAACGTCAAGCTGGCTTGACGTTGTAAGAGACTTCTTTGGTCTACTCCGCTTGTTCCGGCCCGGCGGAGGATTTCAATTATTACTATTTTTTTTTTAATAATCATAAACTAGTGCTTGACTGCAATCCCGCCTGATGGTAAGCAGTGATGCAATCGTTGATGGTAAAGCGCACTAGTTTATTAAGCCTATTCCATTAATTACATAGGAATAGGAAAAATGACGGCAGTTGAGCGAGGTGATCAAACCCAAGACCAACACGACCAACGGTGCTGCGCCAGACGGAGATTGATCTGGAGACTCTCCACGACCAAACTCCCGACACAACAACATTTGGCGCATCGTATCGGACACACGTCGCAAGACAACTTTCTCTGGTGGGTGGTAACTTCTGCCGGCAGCCGATATTATGGCCTACCACCGAGAAAAATTATTATACTGTTTATTTTGCTTAAGAACACTATGCGGAAGTAATTGTTTTTATATATATATATATATCTATATACATAATGCCTTAAGTAGTCTCCTATGTAGTTACGGCAATATGAGTTTGTCATGCTCACTCAAATGTCTTGCTGATGGTGGCGCGTGTTGTTGGGTCATTCGGTTCCCTTCAACATGGTTGAGCTAGGTGGGGCTGATGCGTGCGTCATGTTCGTGAACGGGGGCCGTCAGTGGAGACTGGTCATCTCTTAGCTGCCTCTTGCACGTTCTTCACCATGAAGATCTACGCTTTGGAACGTGCAATTTAGCTTCACTTTTCTTGGATTGACCGACATTGACTATTCAAAAGCACCAACGGAAGGTTAATTTGAAATAAACAATTTTGATTTTGATTAAATTGTATTTTGCAATTTTTTTATGTTATAAATTACTCTCGTATTATTTGATTAAACTATAAGTATGTAGTATTCATTAGCCTTATGATTGTCCCTCCCATGATATTGTTATAAGTACGTACTTATAACAATACCATGGGAGGGACAAACATTAGGCCAATGTAACTAAGTACGTAGTTAAAGGTGAACTTGCCTTGTTTTATTGAATATAATGGCCATGACAACCATTGTCCGTTTATTGTATCTACTTCCAACCATATTTTTTTCTCAGGAAACAAATACTTCTACAGAGGGATCTAATTAAATTATTTACAAAAAATCTGTAGACGTGACGGCCTCTATATCTAAAAACACGGTGGTGCAGTGGTTGACTAATCTGACTACTGCGCTGCGGGTCGCGGGTTCGATCCCCGCACGCAACAAATATTGTTGTTCTGGGTCTGGCTGTTTTTGTATATGAGTTTATATGTTTGTAAACGCACCCATGATACAGGAGAAATCCCTAGAGTAGAGCTAAGTTAGAAAAAAAAAATGTTGATCCTTTTCTTAGGATTTATTAAATGTCAATTAAATTATCTGTATTTATTTGTAAGCTTCACAGACAATGTTGCAACGACATTCACATACATAAATAAGTTAAAATAAATGTTTTTTTGTTTTTGTTTTATTGTATTTAGATGTCGGTATCTAAATCCGATAGTAACTAATTACTTACTTACATTAGCTAGTAAAATTCTACAGACGTGGTATCGATGCCAACATGTCTGCGAAATTTTTCTAACAAATTAAATTTGGCCTTGTTTGTTAAATCAACAAAAGGCTACGCATCTAATAATATAATAATTAACCATTACATATTATGTTTCCAGGTAACCTACATAACTGTATTTCCATTGAATAACCCACCAACCAAAAACTTCAAACAAGTTGATATTAGTGGCAATATGGCTCTGCTTAAAGGTTAGTAGATTGTTACACAACCACGCACCACACAGCATAGCGCGTAAATGGATGTTATTTTAAAATTTCTTGTTGGGTTGTAACGGAGCTTCGCCTCCGCCTCCGTCTCCGCACAATTTTATGCGGAGTTATAACGAAGGTTTATTAACGCACAAGCATCGACGCTCGACAACCGTCCGGCCGCGTGTTGCGCGAAATTTTCAAGAATCAACAAGTGCAAGGCGGAAACGCGGTTGAATGGGGGTGGGAATATGTCGTATCGTTTGTCAAATTAATGATACACGACAGGCATCAACCTGTCGAAGTGCTTTGACGTAGTTTTCCCGATGTTATGTATAATAATAATAATAATTTATTTGACACAAAACATATGTTACATTTGCATTTTGTTGTTTATATAGTCCACAATTCAAAATTTTCTCAATTTTCACTGAAGGCATCCGTGTCTGAACTAGATAAAAAATATCTGTGTCTCAGACATCAGGGTTCTTCCCTAAGGTGACTATCAAAATACTAGCTTAATAGACTTGTTAACAACAAAAGATACATCATCATACAGAGATAGAAAACAAAACTTAAAACAAAACAAAACAACAAGCTGTGTGGAGTGTTAGCCTCTCGGTGAGTAGTTTGTGAGAGTGCGTGAGAGAGTGTGAGAGGGTGAGTATTAAAAAGATACTTTACTTTAATATTTTCAGAAGCTCCTCTGTCTCTTCATATGTATGTTTACTAATATATTTAAATATTTTATCCTTACATTCCAGTCTATTTAACTGGTATATAAGCAAAGCGTCATTTATCTTATTGTATAAGTACGGTCCCAAGAAACAAAAGTATTTATTTACATAAGCATGTCTGAAAGATGGTCGGTCATTATTACTAATAATATTTCTTCTTCTTGTAAGGTCACCCTTTGTGAAATTTAGTAATGAGTGTTGCTTCAAGATCACAAGAAAAATAAACAACTGGCGAACGGTGAGGACCTCACACGACTGATATAGAAGATGAGTTGGATAGAAATAAGGGCGAAAGGTGCTAACTTTTAGTACCGCCCTCTGTGCTATTTCCAAGGGCTTTAAGATAGTTTTATGTGCACCTCCCCAAATGGTGATGCAATATTGTAAAACAGACTGCACAAGCGCTAAATATATTTGCTTTAACAATTTCGGAGGCGCCGCATGCCTAAGGTTTTTGAAAACATAAATTAGTTTTCTTGTCCTCGAAGTAAGAAGATGAATATGGTCTTTGAAGGAGAGGTTACAGTCCAGCATAATGCCAAGATATTTAATTGACGCTGTCATTATGAGTGTTGGGCATGAGCATGCTAAACTATTACAGCAACTATGTGCAGTAATTGCATGGGTATAAGGAAGCTGCTTTAAGTGAGTACGCATCGAAAATAACATGTACTGGGTTTTATCCGGATTAAGAGTCAGAGAGTTATTTTGCAGCCAATGGGTCACCACATTGAAACCATCCTGCGCCTCCTGATATACTTTGTCCCAGGTATCAGCCGAGAACAACAGTACTGTGTCGTCTGCATACGACACAAGTTTACCTCCTAAAAGGTCGAGTTTACAGAGGTCATTCAAGTACACAAGGAAGAGTGTTGGTCCCAGAATACTCCCCTGCGGAACTCCATGAGTTATTGGCAAATAGCTGCTGATACTGTCATTAATCCTAACGCACTGGAACCGATTACTGAGATAATCCTTAAAAAGCTGAAGTTGATTACCTCTCACTCCGAGCCGTTCTAATTTTAGAATTAGCAAAGGCGTAGAGACCGTGTCAAATGCTTTGGCTAGATCAAGAAAAATGCCTATAGTCTTTTTACCTGAGTCAATACTTTTTACCACATAGTCTTGGAGCTCATGAACTGCATCACTAGTAGACTTGCCTGCTCTAAAACCAAACTGATTGTCAGATAAAAGGTTATTTTTTTCCAGATAATCAACCAATCTATTATTTATTATTCGTTCCAGAATCTTTGAGATTGAGGGCAATATGGAGATGGGTCTATAATTATTGACACGGTCTCTATCACCAGACTTATAGATTGGGTATACTACCGATTTCTTCAACATTGTAGGAAACTGACCATTAGTTAAACAAAGGTTAAAAATGTACGTTAAAGGACGGATCAAAAAGTGTCTGTATTCTTTTAGAAAAGTATTTGTTATATAGTCCCAGCCAACAGAACACGCATTCTTCAAGTTTAATATTAAACTTTCCACTTCGGATTCATCAGTTTCCAGTAATACAAAGGATCTAGAAACCAGCTGTGAAGGCGATTTATTAAATTTACTATGTGAAGGTACTAAACAGGAATGGGTATTATCAGTCAACTTTCTGCCAACCGATGCAAAAAAGTCGTTCACCATCTCTATAGACTCTATTGGTTTTGATGGATTTAATAATTCCGTAGCGCTATGCTTCAATTTAGTAGTATTTGTAATATTTTTGATCGCTTCCCAAATTTTTTTATTGTTATTCCCTGCTTTTGTCAATAAATCCCTATCATACATACGTTTGACCTTTTTTAATAGGTTATTGCAATGGTTTCTGTACCTAGAGTAAATAACTTTAAGAGTCTCGTTAGTAGGTGTTTGGCGCAATCTTTTATGAAGCCGGTCTCTATGTCGAATACACCGTAACAGACCTGGTGTAATCCATGGCTTTATAATTTTTTGACGTCTAGGATACTTCAATACAACTGTGTTTAGCAGTATAGCCCTTTGAATTGACTTAGAGAAGTATTCCATTGCTAAGTTTGCATCGGTTAATCCATAGACAGGTTCAAAATCGGTTTCAGTGAAATATGACGTCAACCCTTTTGCATCGATCCGGTTTATAGTTACATGAGTAAAGGTTCTCTTTTGTTTAAGATGCAGACAGAGTAAGACTGCTTGGTGGTCCGTAACAGTAGAATTTAACACCAATGTGAGAGCTGATTTCTGTGTTTTTAGCATAACATGGTCGAGGCAAGATTTATTTAGTCTAGACGGGAGAGAGTGTGCTGGTAAGAGCCCATGAAAAGAACATAGATTAAGATATTCCAGCGCCCTTGGCTCATAAAGACCGGGGCTGATATTTATATTAATGTCCCCAATAATGGAGACATTTTTGTAACTGCCAAGCTTGTTTAAAATGTCATCCAAAAATTGAAGAAAGCTGCTAATATTTCTATTTGAAGGCGAACGGTAAATAGCTATAGCAATGTTAAGTTCGTGAGCGAGGGGACGAGTAAAACACTTAGCGGTTGAATACGCACTGACGTTTATTAGAGAATGACGGGTGGCGTAGCTACTGCATATAAGTAGCTACACATATACAACATTTCCCCCCCTTTAGATAACAATATAGTTTTCTTTATATGTAAAATTATACTAAAAAAATGGCTTATAATTAACCCTAGGAATCGGTCGTAACGCTTTTTCTGTCATTTCCGATCTATAACGAGCGTGCTCGGGCTCCGGCTGAGTAGCTTCCCCCCTCTCACCAGTGGGAGAAGCGTCGTGGAATTCTTCCTCGTCTCCTTCTGCTGAATCGGGTTCAGGGCATGGTAGCGTCACTTGTTCACATTCTTTCTCCCCATCCGCATCCTGGGATTGCGCTTCACTGTCCTGAATCTCAGCGGCTGACTCGTCATCGCACGTTGTCAAGTCATAATCTGGTGTGGTATTGGGTCTACCCATCAATTTTGCTTGCATTTGGCTGTTTACGTCGTTGACCGTTCCTTTCATGGGTATAAGCTGATTTGTATGTTTTTTCAACTGTTGTAATGTTTCACTGTCCTTTACTAAATAAACAGTTTTCCCTATGCGTCTTATAACTACACCCCTGTTCCAAGTGAATTTTTTATTTATATTATACAACTTATACATAATATTATCACCTGCCTTATAACATTGTTTATTTGTACCTCCGTAAGCTTTACTCTGCAAACACTGTTTGTGTTTCACTACATTAGTGAGAGTGTCGGATGATTTCGGCGGTGGCGCGTCTGTAGTCAACAAATCTAAGCGCGAACGAAGTTTACGACCAAACACTAATTGCGCTGGTGAAGAGCCTGTTGTAGTGTGAACTGAATTCCTATAATCTAATAAATATTTTAATAAATTTTTGTGTCTGTTGTACGGGTTATTACTCATAATTAAACACGACTTTATGCCCTTTTTAACTACTTTCACATAGCTTTCCGCCTGGCCATTACTAGCTGGGTGATAAGCAGGAGATGTTACATGCGATATTCCATTTGACTTGCAAAAATTTTTGAATTCTTCGGATACAAAAGATGTAGCATTATCACTGACCAACGTGTGTATTAAACCAAACCTTGACATAAATTCATATAGTATTGCTATGACTACAGCCGAGGATGTATTATTTACTTTGTAAACTTCGGGCCATTTGGAATGCGCGTCCACTAACACTAAATATGTGTGACCCTTGATTGGGCCAAGGAAATCAATGTGTACACGCCAAAAGGGCTGATGAGGGTGCGGCCACGTAGCAAGCGGTGCACGCGCGGGGGAAGGCCTGAGCTGTACGCAAATATTACAACTCGCGATCATTGTTTCGATAGCTTTATCGATTCCCGGATACCATACCCTACCACGCGCGTCAGCTTTACATTTTACTATGCCTAAATGTGACTGGTGAAGCTCGGACATTATTCTATTCCGCAGTACTTTAGGTATGACCACTTTGTGGCCACGCATGATTACACCATCCTCTACGGATAATTGGTTTTTACATAAAAAATAAGGGGATATACTCGGATCGGTTATTTTCCTTGGCCAACCATTTAAAATATATTTTGCCACTTTAGCCAATATTTCATCTTTTTGTGTTTCCACAAGTAATAAATTTCGCGTAATAGGCAAACTAGCGTCGACTACAAAATTGACATAAGTAGCCTTATCTTCAGTTTCTGTTAATCCGCTCACCGAGCGGCCCTCTGTGTCGTCGCAGATGCTCGCGCGGGATAAGTAATCAGCACAATTATTACCACTACGTATGTATTCTATTCTATAGTTGTAACCACTCAAAAATATTGCATACCTCTGCAGCCTATTAGCTGACACTTCCGGTATGCCACGATGAGGCCCAAAAATACTGATGAGCGGTTTATGATCAGTTCGGAGTGTAAATGGAACAGATCTACCGTATAGATATTGGTGAAATCGGCGTACTCCAAATATGATGGCTGTTGCCTCCTTTTGTATCTGAGAATACCTGCGTTCAGCCGCGTTCAACGTACGTGAGGCATATGATACTGGGCGCTCCTCCCCGTTACTATCCACCTGCGACAACACAGCACCGAGTCCGCTCGGTGAAGCGTCTACTGTTAAGATAACTTCCTTTGTTGTGTCAAAGTGCGCCAGAACCTGGTCCGATGCAAGAATTTTTTTTATTGTGTTAAATGCGTTTTGATGTTCCAAATCCCAAAGCCATTTACCATTCTTTTGAAGCAACCTATATAATGGACTAAGAATCGATGACGTGTTTGGCACAAAATTTCGATAATAATTGACAAGACCCAGAAATGATTGCAAGTTGCCAACATTTTTCGGAACTGGGGCCTTTAAAATGGCTATAACCTTTTGGGGCGATTTTTTCAACCCATGTTTATCTATTTTATAACCTAAATATTCTACTTCATCCTTAAAAAAATCACACTTGGATTTTTGAAGTGTAAGCCCTGCGTCCTGCAACCGTCGCAACACTTCATGTAATCTATTTACATGTACCTCTCTGGTCTCCCCCGTAACTAACACATCATCCAACATGCACAATACTCCATCCATGCCCGACAGCACACTTCCCATAATTCGCTGAAATATAGCCGGTGCGCAAGCGAGGCCGAACACTAATCGAGTGTACATAAACAAACCTTTATGAGTATTGATGCATGTGATTTTTTGTGACTCCTCATCCAAAATACACTGGGAATATGCTTGAGACAAGTCCAACTTACTGAACTGCTGTCCCCCGTGCAGCTTTGTAAATAATTCGTGCGCGGTAGGCAAAGGATATTGATCAACTAACAACTGCTTATTTATCGTTACAGAATAATCGGCACACAGACGTATCGAGCCGTCGCGCTTTAACACCGGCACTATAGGTGACGCATACTCCGAGTACGAGACCGGTTTTAATATACCCGCACTTACCAAACGGTCGATCTCCTTATCTATTTTATCGCGTAAAGCAAAAGCTATAGGCCGTGGTTTGAAAAAAATTGGTTTGGCATCTACCTTCAAATTTAATTTAATTTTATGTTTATTGAATGCGCCAAGGTTATCCGAAAAAACACTGGGATACTTACTTTGTAACTGTTTACAAATGTTGCTTGAATAATCACAATAATTTAGTGGAAGCATTGTTAATTTATATTTTGATATAAAATCCCTACCTAAAAGTGGAGGGCCTCCGTTGCGAATTATGTAAACATGTAATGTATGTTTAATGCCTGTGTAAGTAAAAGGCAACCTTACGAATCCTATGCACTCAATTTTATTTCCGGTATATGTAAATAAACGCTTGGTTGTGTTGGTCAATGGCACATCTTTGAACAGTTTCAAGTAGGTTTTCTCGGAAATCGCAGTAACAGCTGATCCGCTATCGATCTGAAACCTCATTCGCACTCCTCGGACATTTACTACTTCGGTCATTGGTTCGCCGTCATAAGTACAAATATTGTAAAGCCTACCGTCATCGCCGTTATCATCAACACTCTCATTTGCCACATAGTTAATTTTTTTACACATACGCCGCAAATGGCCCTTTGTATTGCAGTTTTTACATTTATATTTTGCAAACCGACACTGCACTGATGTATGATTTTTGAAGCCACAAACTGAGCACGACACTTTATCACCACCACCGTTTTTCGACCCGATCTTGAAGAGCTGATCGGCGGGCGCGGATGCCGCTACAGCCGCTGCCGCAGCCGCTGCCGCCAGGCGCGCACACCGCACGCTCTCCGCCCGCTCCACTGCCTTTGCTAGCGATAAAGTCTCCAGATTCTGAGCGAATAATTTTTCTCGCTCCGCTCCCGGCAGCATTCCCATTATAAAACGGTCTCTTAATGCTTCCTCCACGTTTAGAAATCCGCAATGTGCTGTCAATCCGCGCAACCTCGCTGCCCACTGAGGGTAGCTTTCACCTTCAACTTGCCCCGCTGTATAAAACTTATACCTTTCGGCAAACCCACATTGTTGTGGTGTGAAATGGTTGTCCAACAGTTTCAATATGTCTTCAAATGGCACGACCTGTATATCTTTAGGCAGCGCCAGATCTGCTGCAAGTTTATATGTTGGCTCGCTGAGTGCGCTCAACAAGACTGCCCGCCGTTTGATGCCAGCCGAATCGTTGGTCCCGCTGATGTCGTTGGCGATAAACCATTGTGTCAATCGCCCCTTATACTCTTGCCACGCTTGTGATTCATGGTTAAAACTGGTTAATAGTCCAAAAAGAGCCATGATACTGCGCTTTTTTTTATTAATTAACCGTGAGGGTACCTCGTCGCCAATGTTAAGTTCGTGAGCGAGGGGACGAGTAAAACACTTAGCGGTTGAATACGCACTGACGTTTATTAGAGAATGACGGGTGGCGTAGCTACTGCATATAAGTAGCTACACATATACAACAAATAACAACTTCAGTACCAATTCTAATTATAAGACAATTAAATCCCTCACAGCTGGGTTCCTCACAGGTGACAACGAGATTCGATTTACAAAACAATGTAACTCCATCGTTTTGGTTAAAACGGTATTCAGTAACGTAACTGCTGTAACCATCCAATCCCGGAACCACCGGCGTGCACGACAGCCAACACTCAGTTAAGATAATAATATCGCAATCGATTTTTAATCTACCCAACATTGCGACAAAATCATCAAAATTTCTTGATATACTTCGGATATTTTGGGTTAACACTGTCAAACCACCAGCGGCTCGCGACATTAAACTGCTACATTCCTCGACGTCGCAATATCTAGAGTCTGAGATAGATATGCTATCAATTTCGGAAGCCAAATCAACCATTTTTACTGTAAAAAAATATCCAAGTACCCTGTAGGAATGACCCAGAACAAACAACTTCCAACCCCAGAACAACACATGCAAAGAGATTTTTTTGCAATACAAGAACGACACTGTGGTCATTTATGGACGAATAAAAGATTTCTATACATCTACAATTAATATTATATAAAAAAATATGTATTTGATAAATTGGGTAGGTATAAAAAAATAAAAATGATTTATCAATAAATAAAGTTACCGTGTGAATTTGTGTTTGTGTGGAGTGATTGTTTGCGAAAAGTATGTTTACAAAGTAGTAATCTAAGAGTATTAAACTATTAACATGCATATTATAAAGTGTTACATATTTACGTACGCACAAAAATACAACATACAGGTGCAAGTAAATAAAGAAAAATAGTCATTCCGTTGTCTTTACTTGTAGCTTATTAAGATCTGCCTCCCCGTCGATGCGAATATGGTGCATCCCTTCTTTCTTTCTAAGATAAATTTTACCATATGATACCCAGCAGAAATCATAATTGTGGGTACTAGCGAAATCACGGGCCAAAAAAAAATAGTCGTCTACCCTTTGGAGTAAGGTAATCCGAGATAAAAATTGGTCTCAGAGGGTCATTTTGATTAAAAATAGAGGTGTTCAGTTTGTCTTTCTTTTCTTGCAGCGACAGTTTTTTAAGGTTATTCATAATGCTGTCCTTTGTTAAGACTGATGTAAAATCCACTACAATTGGTTTAACAACATTCGATTTCACGAAGGGACGATAGATGTCTCTTATATTGGAGGCATGCAATGGGATTTTCAATAATTCACCGATTTTGACGACTGCATTACAAAGATTTTCCTTTGACTCATTTTGTAGCTTAGGCACATTTCTTATCTCCAACTTTGTCGCACAAGACTGTTTATCAAAGTTTTCGATTTTTTCCTCAAGACTCCTTATGTAAACACACTGCTTGTTTCGTTCAAGCTTCAAACTTTCCAAGTCTTTTTGAATATCATCATATTTATCAGACAATGCAGTTATAGATGTATTTATGCTATCATTTTGTTTCTTTATTTCTAATAACGAAGACTCCAGACTTAGCAATTTATTATTTTGCTGTGAGACAAAGTTATCGAACATTGCCCGCACTTCATCCATGAATATTGACATCTCGTTTTCACGCTTTCTTTTTAGGCGGCTTATGTTAATGTTGGATTGAGCGGCAACGTTTAAACTGTCTGATATGCTACCCTCCACACTCTCAGTGTCAGTCTCTGACATAGGTGACTGCTTCGGGGGAGTACGCTTTAACGGCATCTCAACACGTGAAATGATAGATGTGCGACTACCAGGACAACAGCGCTGTGCGGCGATAGTCACAGTGTAGAGAGGGGTACTATGTGCAAAGAGTACGACAGATTACGTACCACCCACCTGGAGACGCCGCTCATGAGCAGCTACTTGCCACCGAAAATGTACCGTCCCCTGGGCTGGACTCAAGGCAGCAGTGGGCGTTACTTTGTAGGCGTAGGCAGCGGTGATGTTACGATGACTCACTCCTTGACGCATGCAGTGTCAACAATGAAGCTCCTTAACTTTATACACTCCTAATTTTTGAATTGATTTAACTGTTTAAAATTGATTTGATATTTTTATTCCAAATTAAAAATAAGTCTACTGAATAAGCGTCTGATCTCCTCAGAGGTCCGGGGGGGAGATTGAGTATGTAATTCTAATTGTACAGAGCAAGTAATCACTACGTTTATCGGAGCAGTAGTTTCAGAGATTAGCGTGTTCAAACAAACTCTTCAGCTTTATATATTAAGTATAGAGTATAGATTTATTTTTTCAATGATTTTCTTTATGTAAAAATCTAAATAATATTGTCGCATTAATAAAGTATGATAGTGCCTCTAGTCATCATCATCATCCCAGCGTTAATCCCAGTCGCCTCCGATACTTTTTCAGCTTTGGAGTCTGGGGTCCACTTTTATCAGCCCAACTGGTGATTTTGGCTAAACTTCGATATTTTCCATGAAGCGACTGCCGTCTGACCTCCACAACCCGAAGGCGATAGCGAAGCATTGCAGTTAGACTAATTGTTGAACTTTTGAGGCCTTCAACAACCCGAACGACTGCCATTAGATGTTCGTATGGCAACCGGTACCAACGGCTTAACGTGCTTTCCGAGGCAGTGCAAATATTCATATTCATGCATACAAATATTTGCACTGCGCGGGGATCGAACCCGCATCTCCTTGCGCAGCGGCCGCGTTCGCTAACGCTACGCCACGGAGGCTCACGGAGTCAATGATAGTGATGTGCCTCTAGTATCTAGCATAATGACAATTTATAAAAGAAACAGCGACAGACCTTTTGAGCATTACGGCATTGAAGGATTAGGGGCATGAAATTGTAGGTATTGGAAGACCAATACCTACAATTTCATGCCATATAGCTAAAGAAGCTGTAGAAGACTACAACTTTCTTTAGATATGTGGCGCGGGAAGTCATTCAATATGTCATTGCTCAGGGGCTGGGTCATAATTCATCGGAATTAAAAAAAAGAGTAAAAACACAATTTGGCAGAAATGCTATTCCGTGTATCGACACGGAATAGCATTTCTGCCAAATTGTGTCTTTTTCTTTTTAAAATCCCTAAGTCAAAAATCCACAAATATGTTTCAATTGGTGCAATTTTTCTATAGGCACATAGTACAAGTCCTCTTTATCCGTTTATTTTTACCCATTGTTTGCACCTACAAAGTAAAATGGTTGATGAATACCATTAATTCAAAAACTATTTCTATTTGTCACAGCTTAGTCGCTGAACTGATTTAATGATGTTATGATGTTATGAACTTACAAATAGCTCTGATACAAAAAAAAAAGATTTATCGATAGTCGATAAAAAATTGCACCACAGTAGTGTTTTCGACGAAAAACATATTTGCAGATTTATTTTCAGAAATATGTCGTAAAATTCTATATATTATAAGATATGTTGATTTAGAGTATACATAGTCACCTAATTCGTAAAATTTACCAACCGATCTTCATCCAGTGGAAATTGAGCCATAAATGTTCCTTTTTTGTTTTCCGCCCGACTTGTTCTGAGTCCACATATCTCACACTTTACAACTGGCATGTTTATAAAAAAAAAACTTCGCAAATCTATACTAATATTATAAATGCGAAAGTATCTCTGACTGTCTGTCTGTCTGTCTGTTCGGCTTTCACGCCAAAACTACTGAACCGATTGTAATGAAATTTGGTACACAGATAGTCTAGAGCCTGAGAAAGGACATAGGCTATATAACATCCCGCTATGACTAATAGGAGCAGAGCAGTAACAAAAAATGTTATGAAAACGAGGGCAAATTACTTCCATTATTTTAACAGGCGCTTATTTTATATCAACACGCGAACGGAGTCGCGGGCAAAAGCTAGTTAAAAATAAACAAATAAATATAATACACAAATTACTATTTACATAAAATATAATTATTGTATTTTGTTTTAATTAACCATATTTTTTTTCTATATCCTCTTTCACCTCTGCCTCCGCCTCCGTTGACCTCCGCATCGGCGGAGGTGAAACACGTCACCTCCGCTTTAAGACCTCCGTTACAACCCTAGTTTCTTGTAAGTATCTCTGTATATTTAAGGGAGCTTACATACAACAAACGTGATTTTTTGCCGTTTTCTGTTTTTCGAAAAGAAAAAGCTCAGTTGATATAAAATAAGCCCCTGTTAAAACAACGGGAGTAATATGTGGACGTACATATTACTCCCATTGTTTTAACAGGCGCGCTCACTCCAGTTTTCGCCACATTTTTTATTACTGCTCTGCTCCTGTTAGTTATAGCGGGATGTTATACAGCATGTGTCCTTTCTCAGGCTCTAGACTATCTATGTACCAAATTCCATTCAAATCAAATCAAATCAAAGCATTTATTTCAAATAAACCAGTTACAGGCACTTTTGAATTGTCAGAAGTTCGGTCAGTCAGTAAGGTGAAGCTAGTCGCCCATTCCAAAAAGTAGGTACCTATGGAGAAGAACGGGCAAGAAACTCCATGGACACTCTTTTAAAATATCAAGCTATTGATACAAATATTTGATTACATCATTCATTTTGAAATCAATCGTGTGAGAACGATGCAGAAACATATTGTACGCTGAGAGCGTCCATTATGGAAAAAAAAAAACAACAATTTAGAAATTAAAATACGCCGTAGCAGCTAAGAGATGACCAGTCCCCTCTGACGGCGTCCGTTCACGAACATGACGTATGGATCAGCATCATTCAGCTCAACCATATTGAAGGGAACCTAATGACCCAACACACACGCCACCACCAGCGAGACATTTGAGTGAGCATGACATACTCTCAACAGCCATAGCACTATCAAGTCAATAAACGACTAGCCCAACAAATAGATGCTTTACAGCAAGTAGATCGTGCTCACACGTGTACCATGCAATTATACAATACTAGGAAATTGAATCTACACAATGCAAAGACAGTTTTGTCCAAGGTTCAGCAGCTCCAACGGTGTTCCCGAATGCTAAGTTTAGCTCCTGTGTAGCTGCACCAGTGCCGAATACCCCTGTCAGCGATGCAATTCCGTAACGTACAATATGCCTGGCTACATAGTGTGTACTCGCTTTGAGTTAAGAAAAAACAAACAATTGCAAATTTAAACTACGAGAGGAAAAATCAAAGAACAATCAGTGTAAGCATAGAAATCGGACGCAGCTCAAGCCCAAGCCTTTTTGTCGTCAATATAATCTTTAACACTATAAAATGCTTTCTGACACAACTTACGTTTAATGAAGCATTTGAATTTATTCAGGCTCAGATCTTGAACCACCTCTGGAAGTCTATTCATTACAATCGGTCCAGTAGTTTTGACGGGAAAGCCGGACAGACACAGACAGACAGAGATACTTTCGGATTTATAATATTAGTATGAATTAAGTCCGCCTCTGTACATTTCTTTGTGCGAAAGTATAAATAAATAATTGTATATACATTATTACCTTTTAATATACTTGTACATATTATTTTTTCAAGACTTGTAAGTATTATAACAATTCTGTTTTTTTTTTTCTGAATAAGCGAACGGCGCCCACTCCGCAAAGGCAATGGGGAATGACTTTTTGACAACAACTATGCCTATTTACAGGTTTCACTACACTAACACTGAACTACACACTTGAACACAAAATAGAAAGAAGCGATCCTTTAGAAATCCAAAGATTTGCTCAAGAAAGTGCAGAACTTACCTTCCAGAATGAAAACATGAAGAAATTCTTACAAGACCCCAATGAGCATTTTGATGCTGTTGTTACGGATTTGTTAGAATCTGAAGTATTTTCAGGGTAAGTGGAAACCCAATGCCTAAACATATGTATATAGATTGAGGAAGAAGATTCTGTCTAGTTAATTTTTTTCCCAAAAATAATTAAAAATACGGAAATTACAATAATAATTAATATAACTGACGAAATTCATTATCCTCCTGCCTAAACGGGTTCACCACATATAGCCATAGGCGTACCCAGGGGGGAAGGCAGGGAAAGGCAGCCCCCCACAAAAATTACAAAATGTACGGTACAGTGTAATTGCAAAAAAAAACGGCGTGCGATCACTCTAAAAATTTAACTTGGCTCCCCCTAGGCCTGACTTGCCCTCCCCCTCCCGGCCTGACTTGGCCTCCCCATAGGCCAGAAGCTGGGTAACCCTGGTACTAGTGGTCCCTATAGCCACGTATTTTTTCCATGAGGCAGGGTAAAGCATCTGCAAATAGCAGTATTTCGTTGTTATTGAAGTGAAAACTTTTTAAGGACGTAAAATACATTTGTTGGATGGGGAAAAGTGTTGAATAGGCGTGAGCGTGACCGACCCGACACCATGATAGTTTTTTGTTTTTTACTTTTGTGCATTCTATACTTTAATGATTTCAGTTTTCACTTACTAAGTTTTTTGTATGTTTTGTTATTTGTTGCTTCCAGGTTGTCAGTCCTGTACGACTGTCCAATGATCTGGCTGTACTCAATGGGAGCTGACTGGCAAGTCCTAAGACTGATCGACCGCGGCACAAACCCTGCTTACGACCCAGACTACTTGACCCCGGCTATGACCCCCTTGTCTTTTGTAGAGAGAGTCGATGCGTTGTGGTCGAGAATTTATTGGCAATTCCATAAAACGTACGTCTGTAAAGTTAAGTTAAGTTATTAACACGCGTTTATCATATGCCATGTCTAACACAGCCACATTGGGATTCGGTTCTATACCTGTATCTTGAGAAATCTCTACTTTGTTTTGTTTTAACATTATGAACTAATGCTTGACCGAGACCCTGCTGATGGTAAGCAGTGATGCAATCATTGATGGTAAGGCGCACTGGTTTATTAAGATCCTATTCACTCTAGCCTTGAAAATACTTAAATTATAATCAGATAGTTGTACTTGAGGTATGAATGGTCATCCGATGATGGAACGGTGATAGTGAAATTACGTTATGAAAGACGTTTGACCATTTTTTCTATCTACGAGTATTAAACGGTGATTGATCATGTATATTATGTCTCATCATTTTAACCACTTTTTCCTTCTTCAATTTTAGATTCATTACCCTACCTAAAGAGCGCAAAATGTACGAGGAAACGTTTGGACCACTGCTTGCCAAACGTGGTAGGACACTTCCAGATTACGAAGATGTCATCTACAACGCTTCGTTGATCTTCGGGAATGAGCATGACGCTATTCCTGATCGTCCGAGCACGCCTCAGAATTTCAAGTACATCGGTGGATTCCATATTGAGGAGCCTGTGAAGCCGCTGCCTAAGGTAAGGAAATTGCACAAGTATTTTCAAGAAGACTTTCTTGAAAATACTTGTTTGAGAGAGAAGATGAGATGAGCCAAAATGAACACATAGACGCGTTAGAAGTTCCTAATTAAATACGGCACCAGCCGACGATTATCCCTATTCACTGTAAGTGCACCAAAGGTCATCCAGTTGATCTATTGCAAGATATAAAAACGAAAGATAGTTTTGGGTTAATCAACTCAGCCACTGCTGGACATAAGTGAGATGACCACACCGTGTCATATCGCCTTCTGCATACAGTCTATCCCAGCTACCTTCCAATCTAGCTTAGGGATGCCCCACATTACGCTGTGTGATCTGGTTATTTCAGGCACATAGTATATTATTATTAACACATGTTTACACAATTTAATTAATTAAATGATTTACTTCTCACTTCAGGACTTCCAAGACCTCATAGATAATGCCAAGCACGGTGTGATATATTTCAGCTTGGGATCATTCTTGAAAAGTAATTCTATGTCAAAGACTTTGATTGATGGACTTCTGAAGATGTTCGGCGAACTCACACAGACAGTCATTTGGAAATTCGAGTCAGACTTGCAAAATTTGCCGAAGAACGTTCACATTGTTCATTGGGCACCACAGCCTAGCATTTTAGGTTAGTATTAGTAATATTTGAGGTTTATTTACCTTATATAGGTTTATGCTTCTACAGTGTACATATAATACTTCTTCTTCAACTACTTTACTGCATTATAGATATTTCCTAGAAGTTCAACATCGGTGTTGAACTTCTAGGATATATCTATAATGCATGGGAGGATAAATGCGATACCTTGGGCATCTTTTGTGAATTGTCCAAGGCATTCGATTGCGTTCTTCACGATACGTTAATCAGGAAACTCCACCATTACGGGATCCGGAACTGTGCACTGGATCTTATTACATCTTACTTGAGTGGTAGGATTCAAAGCGTTGACGTTAATGGAAAAAGATCTTCCGGATCTGTAGTAACAATTGGAGTCCCACAGGGTTCAACTCTTGGTCCTTTTATTGTTTCTTATTTACATCAATGACCTGCCGTACTTCATCAAGGATAATCACGATATAGTGTTGTTTGCAGATGACACTTCACTTTTATTTAAACTTAAACGTCAGCAGCAGGTTACTGACGATGTAAATAGTGCGATTTCCAGTGGTCCATTGATTTAATGTTAATAATTTACTCTTAAATGAGAATAAAACCAAATGCATTAAGTTTACTCTACCTCACGTTAGGCAGATGAAAACCAAAGTGTTGATAAAGGGTGAAGAATTGATAGCACAGTATTCTTGGGTATAACTCTGGATGCTAAGCTCAATGGAGTCCACATATAGGAAAATTGTCAAAAAAACTAAGTTCTGCTGCATACGCAGTTATGAACAATTCGTAATTTGACTGATATTTGTTGTATCATACATCACTACTCTGTAGTCGAGTAACTAATACCATCTCTATGTATTAGTGTCTATGAATATTGTCTATAGTCTTGTCATTGTAACTTTGGATCTGACCTGGAAGACGTCGATCCCTATGTGTTAATTCTACAAGTGTAATAAACCAGTCTAATTATCTAAAGTCTTTAATATTTACCAACACAAGAATCATACTTGGTGTCAGAAGTGGAAAAACACATACATGGTGTCAGAAGAGTGAAAAAACCCAATACGAAGAAAGAAAATTCAAAAAAATGCAAAAGTCGGATGGCGTCGGTGGCAGCCATGACACCGGTACTACAATGAACAATGGCTTGAAGGCGCTTAGAATATCGTCAGATGCAACAAACAACAATTACGAAACCTGGAAGCGCTGGTGGCAACAGTTCGAATTATACTTGTTGGCAACGGGTTTAGACAAGTCCGGTGAGAAACGCAAGATCGCCATTTTATTACATCACATTGGTGAAAAATGCTTAAATATTTTCAACACATTCAACATAAATATTGGAGAAAGCACATTACATGACGTCAAAGCCAAATTCGACGAATTTTTTCAACCCAGAAAAAATATTACCATGTGTCGTTACATGTTTTTCACCACACGTCAACAGAAATCGGAAAGCATCGAGGATTTCTTAACCGATCTCGAAAATAAGAGCCAAGATTGCGAATTTGGAACGCTCAGAGAATCTCTTATCAGAGATATTTTTATCGCCAATTTGAGTTTGGACTTAGCACATGTACGTCAGAGACTGCTGCAGGAACCTGATCTGACATATCAGAGGATGCGAGAGCTAGCTAGGACACTCATCGTCGCACAGCAGGATGCAGACCAAATTGTCAAGAGGTCCACTAGTGAAGAGTCTGAAAAAGTCATGCATCTGCGTCGGAGGAGCCGTGGTCGAGTGGAGCGTCAGCGACGGCGAGCTTCACCAGTCAGTCAGCAGGGATCCAGCGCAGGGAGGTCAAAGTCAAGTCCCAGTCCTGAGAAGCGCTCGAGGACGTGTAGCCGCTGTGGACAACACCACCGCTACAAATGTCCAGCGCAGGGAGCTAAATGCAGGTCATGTAACTCTTATGGTCATTTTGCAAAATTTTGTTACTCAAATAATAAAAAAGTCAGTCATTTAGAGTCTTTTAGTTCAACTGGTAGTCAAGATAATTTTGTTGGAATTTTAAATTGTCATAACTTCAGTCATAGTTATAAGTCTAGTCAATATAATTGTCATTTAGAGTCACAAAGTCATCACAATCGAAATCATTACAGAAATAGCAGGTTGTCATACACACAGTCACAGTCACATCCCAAGTTACAATCAACGGTCAGGTCGCACATAGGCCAGTCGCAGTCAATGTCTAAGAGATCTCATGAAGACTCATCTTGTCATAAAAAATATCCTATGTCATATTTCTGTGATGAAAGTGGTGATAATGTCATATCTGAGAGGTCAAATAAAAAATGCCTCAGTGATGAAAAAAGTCTGGTGACTGATAAGTCCGAGAGATCTCATGAAGACTCATCTTGTCATATGTCGTATCTCAATGATGAAAACACTAAACAGTCTGAGAGATTCACAGTCAAGTCAAAAAAGTCAAAAAGTCTTAGTCGAGATTCATATCTTAATGATGAGTACAGACACAAGTCTGAGGAATCTCACACAACAAACACTTGTAGAATTATTACAGCAAAGTCAGCACATAATAAACAGGTCAATACAGTCGAGTCAAAACAAAACAAATACTATTCTAAACAGTCATGGAACATAAACATTTTAGTTGGTCATACACAAATTAATTGCATTATTGACTCGGGAGCTGATATCAATATTATGTCAAAGAGAACTTTTCAATTTTTGAAATGTCAAAGTCAAATGTCACTTGAGAAATGTCAAATAAACGTTAGTGGGTTTGGTGGTATATCAATACCCATTATGGGCAAAGTCAATATAAAATGTAGTTTATCTTTAAATAATAGCACTATTAGTGTAAATATAGTGTTTATAGTCGCAGATTTAGTTTGTCCGAATGTTTTAGGTCTACCAACTTGTGAAAAATTAGGTATAATTCAAAGAGTTTTCTCTGTGTCTCAACAAAATTTTAGTGAACAAATTCTTACACAATACAATGATGTATTTCAGGGTCTTGGATGTCTACCTCAAGTCTGTCGCCTGAAACTCAAACCTGAAGCAGTGCCATGCGTGGATGCTCCGAGAAGGGTACCCTTCGCTTTACTGAACAAACTGCGCTTTGAATTGGATCGCATGGAGAAAATGCAGGTCATTGAAAAGGTTATTAAACCTACAGAATGGGTGAACAGTATAGTCATAACAGTCAAGAGCACGGGTCAGTTACGAATTTGTTTAGATCCTAGAAATTTGAATAAGAATATTATAAGGGAAATTTATCCACTTAAGTCAATAGATGAGATCAGATCTCAACTAGCAGGAGCTGTTTGTTTTTCTCATTTAGATGCATTTTCAGGATTTTGGATGATGAAACTAGATGAATATAGTTCTGATTTATGTACATTTCAAACACCTTTCGGTAGATATAAATATTTAAGGTTACCTTTTGGTATTAATGCATCGTCTGAAATTTTTCAAAGAGTCATGATGAATTTGTTCGGTGATTTAGAAGGAGTTCTAATATTCATCGATGATATTTTGGTATATGGACCAAACGAGTCAGTACATAATGAGAGAGTACATAAAGTCATGCAACGAGCACGTGAAGTCAATTTAAAGTTCAATAAGTCTAAATGTAAATTTTTAGTTTCAGAAGTCTGTTTTTTAGGGTATGTTTTTAGTAAAGATGGTGCTAGGGTTGATGAAGAGAAAGTAAAAGCAATTGTCAATATGCCCACACCAAAAAATGTCAAGGAATTGCAAAGAATATTAGGTATGATCAATTATTTAGGTCCCTTTATTAGCAATTTGTCTCAAAAAACTCAAATTTTAAGAAATCTTTTGAAGAAAGATTCAGTCTGGACTTGGGATGAAAATCATAGTCAATGTCTTAAGAGTTTAATCGATGAAATTACAAATTCACCAGTTTTAGCTCATTATAATCCCAATGTACCATTAGTCTTGTCAGTCGATTCGTCAAAGTCAGCATTAGGAGCAGTCATTATGCAGAATAATAAACCTATTGCTTATAGTTCAAAAACATTAACTCAAACTCAGTCAAGGTATGCTCAAATTGAGAAAGAATTGTTAGCCATTCAGTTTGGTTGTGAAAAATTTCACCAGTATGTGTACGGTCATAAAGTAACTGTTCATACTGATCATAAACCTTTAGTCTATCTTTTTAAAAAGCCATTACATGATGTACCAGCAAGATTGCAACGTATGATGTTAACTTTACAAAAATATGATTTGGAAGTTATACATGTTCCAGGTAAAGAAATGTTTATATCTGACACTCTGTCTAGAGCAGCATTAAAAGAACATTATATACCTGAGAATGAGTCAGAAATATCTTGTCATGTCAATTTAATGCATTCAAGTCTAGCAGTCACAAAGGAGTACTGTACAAAATTGTTACAGAACACTAAGAAAGATGATACTTTGCAATTGTTAAAAAAGTATTATTATGAAGGTTGGCCAAAAAATAAAAATAATGTCAGTCAGTCAATAAAACCATTTTGGAATATACAAGCTGAAATTCATGTAGTCAAAGATTTATTGTTCAAAGGGTCAATATTAATAGTACCACAGTCAATGTATAAGGAAATGTTAGGTAAAATTCATGAAGGTCACCAAGGTATAAATAAATGCTTAAAACTGGCTAGAGAGTCTTTGTACTGGCCAAGCATGTCAGCTGATATTAAAAACTTGGTAGAACAATGTTATGTATGTGCACAATTTAAACCTAATAATCCAAAGGAACCACTAAAAAATTTTGAAATAAATAAATATCCATGGCAACAAGTAGGTGTTGATTTAATGTATTTTGATAACCTCACTTATTTAATTGTCACAGATTATTATTCTAAATTTATAGAAATAGCTTTGTTAAATAAAAACAGTACAGCAAAGAATGTAATAACACATTTAAAGTCCATTTTTGCTCGTCATGGAATACCTTTATCTTTAGTGTCTGATGGTGGTCCTCCTTTTCAGTCATTAGAATTTAAGAATTTTATGCATGAATGGGACATAGAACACATTGTAACTAGCCCATATCATCCACAGTCAAATGGTCAAGCAGAGAGTTCAGTCAAAATCATCAAAAATATGTTAAAAAAATGTAAAAGAAACTCATCTGATCCATACATAGCTTTATTACAGTATAGAAACACACCTAAGAATAATTTACCATCTCCAGCTCAATTGTTAATGTCCAGGAATTTAAGAAATAACATTCCTATGTCTTATAAGAAATTAAAACCTAAAGTGGTTACATTCAAAAATTATGAAGAATGTGTCAAACAAAATAATAAAAATAAGTCTAAATATTATAATAGAAATACAAAGTCATTGTCATTATTGTATCCCGATGATCATGTATACTTTAAAAGAAAGCCTGATAGCAATTGGGAACAAGCCATTGTCAAGCTAAGGTTGGCTAATAATAGGTCATATGTCGTTGAGGATGTCAATGGAGTCAGGTATAGGAGGAATAGGGTTCATTTAAGACACAAATATTCTCCTATGCTATCCAATTCGTCGCAGGGGAGAGAGGAAGGTAACAGGCAGGAGTCTAGACCTCAAGAGCTCTCATCTCAATCCTCAGTCAGTCAATATGTAACTCGTTCTGGAAGAGTTGTAAAGCCAACCAGAAGGCTAATTGATGAAATAGATTAAGTAGAACATTGTATCCTAGATTAAGACCTAACCATAGTCTTAAGTCATTGTCTAAATTGTAACTAAGTCAGGTCTCTATAATATTGTTTGTCAAGGGTTAATTTAAACTTAAACAAGGGGGATGTTGTATCATACATCACTACTCTGTAGTCGAGTAACTAATACCATCTCTATGTATTAGTGTCTATGAATATTGTCTATAGTCTTGTCATTGTAACTTTGGATCTGACCTGGAAGACGTCGATCCCTATGTGTTAATTCTACAAGTGTAATAAACCAGTCTAATTATCTAAAGTCTTTAATATTTACCAACACAAGAATCATACAATATTGAGACGGCCCGTTTAGTGAACATTGGCTATTTCCATAACGTAATGTCGTATGCTATTCTGTTGGGGGGAAATGCCGCTGATATTCAAACAGTATTTATTTTGCAGAAACGAGCTGTTCGTGCAATTTATAAATTAAGTCCGAGATACTCTCTCAGAGAAATATTTAAAGAGATTAATGTACTGACCGTGCCGTCTCAATATATTTATGAAAATCTTTTGTATGCTCATAAAAATATAATATTGTTTAAAAAATACAGTGATGTCCATAATATAAATACTAGGAACAGGAATAAATTTATTGTACCTACAAGAAGGCTCAAGAAAATAGGTGGCTCTTTCAGAGGTAGATCTGAGCCTGAATAAATTCAAACCCTTCATTAAACTTAAGATGTGTCAGAAAGCATTTTATAGTGTTAAGGATTATAGTGAGGACAAAAAGGCTTCAGTTTGAGCTGCGTCCAAATTCCATACACTGATTGTTCTTTGATTGTTCCTCTTGTAGTTTTGATTTGTAATTCTTTATGTTTTTTACTCAAAGCCAGTAATACACACTATGTAGCCAAGCATATTGTACGTTACGGAATTATATCGCTGACAGTGTTGTTCGGCACTGGTACCGCTACATAGGAGCTAAACTTAGTATTCGGGAACACTGTTGGAGCTGCTGAACCTTGGACAAAACTATCATTGGATTGTGTAGATTCAATTACTAAGTATTGTATAATTGCATGGCACACATGGTTAGTCTTTTTTATTGACTTGATTGTTCTCTCGCTGTTGAGAGTATGTCATGCTCACTCAAATGTCTCGCTGGTGGTGGCATGTGTGTTGGGTCATTAATAATAATAACAATTTATTTCGGACAGCTCATCATCGGATAGCTCATCCAGACACTCCTTACTGTTTAACTAGGACCCGCATGAAACACTCCATTATTTTGCTGCTAGTGCTACCCCGCACTCTACGTAGCAAGGAGGCGCTCTCTTGGCGAAGGCGAAGTCTCTTACGTGTAATGGCATGAAAGCTATCAACACGGGCTTCCGCGAACATGCACTACAGAAACGGGGCAATCCCAGCAACATCCTAAAACCGTTGTTGTATTGGACTCGCAGGGCACCGAGCGATCTCTGTGTATAACAAAACCACAGACTGCTCGTGTAAAAGGTCTGGTAGTGCGCTTTAAAAAGAGATATTTTAACATTCTCGTTGCAACGAGTAAACCTGCGTGCCAGCATGTTATTCTTAACCGCCAGTGCCCTGCGCTCCCTTTCAATGTCCATTTGGTCATCAAGATCTTCGGTAACATAGTGTCCCAAATATTTAAAATGACTTACCCGCATGAGTTCATTATTATTTAGTGTCAATTTGGACACACTAGATAGGCATTTACCAGAAGACTTAAAGACCAAATACTCACTCTTCGTGCAGTTATACATGAGACCATGTTTTTTCGCGTAACTCTGACAAACATGTAAAAGCTGTCTCATCGCACCGACAGCTGGGCTCAGCAGCACCATGTCGTCAGCATAGCTGATATTATTAATACAAACATTATCAACCGAGCATCCAACACGCGTGCTGCTGAGCTCAACCAACAACTCGTTTACATACAGGTTAAAGAGCTTGAGAGAAGTCAACCCACCTTGTCTCGTCCCACATTCCAACCTGTACATTTCAGACAGTGTACCTGCCCACCTAACATTATTTGTCTGATTAGCATACCAGTAGCGAAAGAGACGTTGTACCTGCGTATGCACTTCCGTTCTCTTAAGCTTTTCCCATAGCAAGTCATAAGACAACAGGTCAAAAGCTTTTGACAGGTCGAGGAAACATGCATATACAGGTGTACTCCTCTGTGTATAGTACTGGACGGTGTGCTTAAGACTTACAATAGCACTTTCAGTAGAAAGTCCGGGCCGGGACCCGAACTGAGCATCATGTATATCGAGATGTTTTTCGAGCTCTGAAAGAAGCACAGCGTCCAGCACCTTCGCCACCACTGTCGCCAATGATATAGGCTTATAATTGCCCTTATCAGACAAGCTGAATGATGCTGATCCATACGAACATGACGTTCGTGAACGGACGCCGTCAGAGGGGACTGGTCATCTCTTAGCTGCCACGACGTATTTTAATTTCTGAATTGTTGTTTTTTTGTGTTTTCCATAATGGACGCTCTAAGCGTACAATATATTTCTGCATCGTTCTCACACAGTTGATTTTAACATGAATGATGTAATCAAATATTTCTATCAATAGCTTGATAATTTAAAAGAGTGTTCATGGAGATTCTTGCCCCTTCTTCTCCATAGGTACCTACTTTTTGGAATGGCGACTAGCTTATCTTACTGACTGACCGGCCTTCTGACAATACAAAAGTGCCTGTATCTGGTTTATTTCAAATATTTTTTTTTTATTTTGATTTTTGATTTTGAATATAAGTAACCTTTATGACCATACAGGTAACATTTATGATGTAAGTGTTGTATAGACACTGCAGAAACTTATTGACTAACACTCATCTTTTACGGCAATTTATTAGTGACGGTGACCAACGGTACAATAAAAAAACAAAAATGAAAAAGGATGTCAAAAGTCTGATACCGATGATTTTATAATCTCTTACAGCCCACCCAAATGTCAGGATGTTCATCAGCCACGGAGGCCTGCTGTCATCAATAGAAGCTGTTCACTTCGGAGTACCAGTCATAGGAGTCCCTGTGATCTTCGACCAGTTCACGAATGTCCAGAAAGCTGTGCAAAATAAATACGCTCTGGGAGTTCCTCTGAGTTACAACCTGCCCAAAGACTTGAAAGTCGCTATTGATGTTATGTTGAAGGATAATACGTAAGTTTTTTTAATTACCTAATTAGCATGTCTATACTATTATAAAGCTGAAGAGTTTGCTTTAATCTAGATATGTGCTGCTTCGAATTGAAAAATTATTTTGTCGTGAACGGTAAATTTATCGAAAAAGCTTTAGGCTATATAACATCATACTGCGACTAATAGGAGCGGAGCATCAGTGAAAAATGTTGCAAAAATGGGAAAATTATTCATATTGGAGGGCTTCGGTTGCCTATACCTAAACGGTTCAAATGACCCAAAAATATGTATGAAATAATTATTCCTCTAATGAACCAAAATAATAACATAGAAAGTCGCCGCCATAGCCCAACGGATTAGCTCTTTGAAGTGGCAGTGGGCGGGGCACATAGCACGTGGAGCCGATGGCCGATGGGGCAGAAAGGCTCTTGAATGGCAACTATGTACCGGCAAGCGCAGCGTCGGACGCCCACAGACTAGATGATCGGATGACCTAACCAAAATCGCAGGGAAGCATTGGATGCAGGCCGCGTCCAACCGTTCTTTTTGGAAATCCTTGGGGGAGGCATATGTCCAGCAGTGGACTTGATGTGCCTGAGATGATGATGAATAACAGAAATTAACGCAGACAAAGTCGCAGGCAACAGCTACTACAGCAAACTTAATATAAATTAACAGTTTTCGCCACACATACAAATTATCAGTCAATGTTAGTAAATAAGTACACAAGTCATACAATCATGAAAATGACATTAAATCACGTAATAAAAGTGGAGAAAAACAGAAATTATAAAGAAGCGAAAAATTAAAATATGTAATTCAGTATGTTATAAAACAAATTTCATAATCGAGCAAGTCATTATGGAAAGGGAATCCACACCATGCTCGTAGGCGAGTGACTGCAACATCGTTGCATGCCCTTTTTTACATGAACACTGAAACTTTAGAAAATCCCGCTAGTAGAACGCGTTGCTATCGTGCTTCATGTTCTGAACTCAGCGAAGAAAGGTTTTCTTATCGGACACGATTTGAACTTTAGTTGAAATTAAAAAAAAAATCGTAATCCAATCACAATTCTAACGCTAGTCATTTCGTTAGTTCAACAAGTTTCATAACGTTTATTATGTTGTGGAGCAGGCGAAATTTTCATATATTTGAGAAAATTAATTCTGTATTCCCCTAAAAACCTTTAGATTATGACAAAATGTTACTGAATTCGAAAACGTAGGTACTTGCTCAACAGTTTTACTAGGTACACTTGCCTACAAGACATCTCTAATTACTCTACTTGTTTTCTTTACAGCTTCTCCAAGAAGGCAAAGGAGCTATCTTTCATCTACCACGATCGTTTGACGAAGCCAGGAGTTGAGTTCGCGCACTGGATTGAACACGTTGTGCGCATACGTGGCGCCCCTCACCTCCGCTCCCCAGCGTGGAAAGTACCCCTCTACCAACGACTTTACCTAGATCTCATAGCATTAATACTGGCTACTGTATCTTTCATCTTCTATGTTGTTAGCAGTTTGTTTAAGAAGAGTCCTAAGAATAATTCTCAGAAGAAAAGAAATTAATTTATTTATGTTTTTAGTAAAACTGGTGTACTTAATATTATTGTCAAACCATTCACCATTTCAGCTCAAAAAAGATCATACAATTAGGGAACAATGAAATAACAAATTACGAAACGGGTGATCTATGTATGTAAAAGGTCAGTTATTGCCCGATGTGAAATTACATTTAATTCATAGACTAAGTGTCTATTAATTAAATGTCACATAAAACTTCAATTTAAATTTAGTGCATGTAGCGGCATCTACCAACCGCCACATGCGAACAACGCGTGATACTGACGTCATCCGAATTCTATGTATATGTCGCAATCAGCAACACAACAACAACAACTGCCTGTAAGCCATACAAATATTTGAAATATTAACATTTGAGACACTGTTTTAGTCTAGTATTTTTTTTTTTTTGACATGACATAATGCTGTCTATAGACAGTTTAGATGTGATTAAAAATATTGGCGACGTAACATAACGTTAAATGACCTCAGGCGCGGACTAATTCGATAGGTCTAAACTAATATGTATACTACAGTTTTTCTTAATGAAATAAAAGTAAAAAGATACACTGAATATTTTACATAGATTAGTTTGTGAACAGAGAATCGAGACCATTTAAAATGGGGGTTAAGTTGTAAAATCGATAATGAAACTTAAGCTGACCGAGAAAGACCTGTTGTGTGAAATTAGTCTTAAACCGCTGTATAAGTTGAAGGCATTGTTAAATTTTTAATAAATAAAGATGGATATCCACTTCCAGTTATAATTCCTATTACTGTTCACCTTTTCCTCAAGACTTTCTCTTCTTCTTCTTCTGAGTCAAAAGTACTTCTTTAACATTGTGAGAGCCCAGTAGGTGGCAACGTTGACTGCAGTATCAGTAATATTCTTTAAATCATTCAATGTGCAGATGAATGAGCATTAATTGCACTCTAAAAGAGTGGGGCGTGTGAATGAAAGCTTAGTAGAGAGGAGGGCGCGCAATGACCAGCGCGTTTCAGACTCGGCACCTCGTCCCTCCCCCCCCCCCCCCCCCCCCCCCCTCGGCCTATGACGCGCATAATATGTGATGCGCCAAGAGCGTGTCTTGATATCTCGTCTGCAATACCCTACCTGGGAATACAATCTAGTGAGACCTTTCTATACAGGCATTTTACAATGAAATTTACCAAAGAAAGAGGAAAGGAAAAGAATAATTTTAATTATTTATTGTGACTCATCATCATCATCATCAACCTTTTTTATCGTCCCACTGCTGGACACAGGTCTCCTTTCATACAGAGAAGGATTGAGCCTAATTACCACGCTTGCTCAATGCGGGATGGCGATTTCAGACTTAAAGTCCAGGTTTCCTCAAGATGTTTTCCTTCACCTTCAGTCATTGGTGTCCAAGATATACTTAGAAAGTACATATAACTTTAGAAAAGTTGCATTGGTACTTGCCTGACCTGGTATCGAACCCGCGCACTCATACTTGAGAGGCTGGTGTTTTAACCACTAGGCCACCACGACTTAAATATTGTGACTCAGTACACATAAAACTAAAAACAAAAAAATAACCAAAAATATCTGAAATTCTGGTTGGAGACGGAAAGATTTCTCTCTCGTCAAGATGCTTCGACGTTAAAAAAATAGTAAATCTAGCAGTATTATATCACAAAATATTCTAGATTCACATGCAGAGTAATCACCACTGATTTTTCGATTTTGTCAGTCTGTTCTAGACAGTTACAACATGGCAGAGAAGTATTAATCCTGTAGAGAACAGTAATAATAATTACTCGTAAACAATATAAAGGTAGAAAGAAAGGCAAGACAGATAAAAAAGAAAAGACAAGTTTCCATTTGCATGATTGTTAAATCTAATTAATATTTTTCATTTACTGACAGACAACGCACCAACTAGACCGCTGCGCCTAGAAACATGATGAGAAGAAAACATCGACGCTACGTCGTGTCGTCCTGAAATCGTGACATTTGAAGCCAATTCTAACACAACAAAGTACACTATTACCAAAGTTCTGACGGTATTATTTAAATCAATATAGTACAACTTGATTGTAATCAGTAAATAGCGAAAAATATAAGAAAATCAAAACTGGAACAGAAACGTAAAAGAAACCCTATTAATTGGTCCCTAAATAGTGTCAACCATGAATGATAAATCCTGAAACTTCATCTTTGTCATCAAACACTGAATCCTATTAGGATCTCCAAAAGCTGATGGACGAAGTAAAAGATGGTGTCATAAACTTCAGCATGGGTCCCAGCGTGAAAAGTGATGGCATGTCTGAGCAAATGAAGAGGTCTTTACTAAACATGTACAGCAAATATAAGCAGACCGTCATTTGGAAGTTCGAGAGCGATCTGAAAGATGTAGGTACCAACCAATGTTTAACTGATGAAATGGGCTCTACAGCAGAGCATTTTAGGTAAGTTTTATTTTTAACTAGTGGCCGCCAGCGACTTCGTTCGCGTGGAGTTGGTTATGCTCCGCTCCTATTGGTCGCAGCGTGATGTTATATAGCCTAAAGCCTTGCTGGATTAATGGGCTATCCAACGCAAAAAGATTTTTTTTAATCGGACCAGTAGTTCCTGAGATTAGCGCGTTCAAACAAACAAACAAACTCTTCAGTTTTATATATTAGTATACAGCGTGGAATTTTAATGGTTGTTTTCCCGCAGCGAAACGGTTTTGTCTTAGTAATACAATCGTTTCATCAAAAAATAAAATATTAGAATCATGAAATAGCAGATTTGACATAGTGATAAAAAAATCTCTAAAGTGAGCAAGAAATAATAGTAACCTCCTGATAATCTACAGCTGAATAGCGCGGGGCCACTGACCCGCGTGCTTCAACAATTATCCATTCATACTTTTACGGGCTTAGGACTATCATAAATACTTTTTAGCTGCAATTTACTGAACACGAAAATAAAATTATTATCTAAGATAATTGTTTGTAATTTTTGCGCGCAGACAACTTTATGTCGTATCACCAGAGTCGAGAGCTTATTTTACTTTGAACATTTATAAAGCGGCCTTTCGACTTTGAACGCTTAGCGGTAATTTATTGTAAGTTATTTTATACCGTATGACACGCACATGACAGATTTTTTTGGTTTGAACATTTTTTTCTTTTGTCAGCATGGCGGTGAATTTATGGATTGTTGCCTACAAGCTATTTTATGCTGTATCACTATGCGCGGGGGCTTATTATGGTTTGAACATTAAATGCATTGCTTTCTTTTGAAGCCGTTTCATATCCCATCCGAGTAGTACTTACAAGTTGTATCTAGCGTAACTAACGTATCTCACTTTTCCGAGTTGATGATTTCTTTTCCATTTTTTTTTTAAATAATTATAAACTAGCGCTTGACCGCAATCCCGCCTGATGGTAAGCAGTGATGCGATCGTTGATAGTAAAGCGCGCTAGTTTATTAAGAGCCTATTCACTCAAAAAAACTGAGCAAATAGGAAGGAAGACGGCAGTTGAGCGAGGTGATGCCATGTTAAACCCAACAACACGACCAAACTCCCAACACAACAACATTAGGCGCATCGTACCCGGCACACATCGCAACACAACTGCTCAGACCCGTCCTCCGTACGGCTTCACTAGACATCATGCCGGAACACGACAAATCGCTTGGCGGCAAGGCTTTGTCTGGTGGGTGGTAACTTCTGCCGGCGGCCGATGTTATTATTTTTTTTTTTTTTTTAATAATTATAAACTAGCGCTTGGCCGCAATCCCGCCTGATGGTAAGCAGTGATGCGATCGTTGATGATAAAGCGCGCTAGTTTATTAAGAGCCTATTCACTCAGAAAAACTGAGCGAATAGGAAGGAAGACGGCAGTTGAACGAGGTGATGCAATGTTAAACCCAACAACACGACCAACGATGCTGCGCCAAAGGGAGATTGATCTGAAGACCCTCCACGACCAAACTCCCAACACAACAACATTAGGTGCATCGTACCCGGCAAACATCGCAACACAACTGCTCAGACCGGTCCTCCGTACGGCTTCACCAGACATCATGCCGGAACACGACAAATCGCTTGACGGCAAGGCTTTGTCTGGTGGGTGGTAACTTCTGCCGGCGGCAGATGTTATGGCCTACCACACAAACATTTTTATTTTTGTCTTTTACTCTATTCATAGAAAGTATTCCTTAAAGCAAATCGTTCTGCCGCGGGAAAACAACCATTAAAATTCCAGCTTATATAGATTGAACCAGTTTTATTATTATTATATAGATTTAAACCAGTTTTATTATTATTATAAACTATAGTGCTTGACCGCAATCCCGCCTGATGGTAAGCAGTGATGTAATCATTGATGGTAAATCACGTAAAAAGACGAGGCGCAATGCCTCATCCGGATCGTAGTGTAGTAGACTCGCCGTCAGACGGGTCTTCTGATGACTGAACGGAGATGGGGGAATTAAGTCATGCAATTCCCTCGCATACTCGCCAAAATCCATTCCATAGAACACCGACTAGCTGGCCATTCTCCGCCTGCGCTCCATGTTTTGGAGACCGTTTTGTACCAAATCTGGGTGGCCAGATATGTATTTATCCACTTGAATGTCCCGATGTGACAGCTGAGAATGCGTTGTACGTCCGAGCGCGCGATCGGTATCAAGCCGCGCCGAGCGCTCGTAAAATCCTCGTTATTTTGTTCTTATTTTTTAGCAGAAGTCTATTTAATGACTAAATATGAACTATTTATCTTGCAGTGTTTATGTTGTCATATTTTAATATGTTATATCAAACAAAAACTTGACGACAATCCGGCACGCAATGAGCAATGAGTAATCATTTCATCGTCCACTTTAACACTCGTAAAGACAACTTATCAGACATTGGATACAAAGTATTTATACATGATCAGAAAGAATAAATCTCGATAATTATTTTAATATGTAACACTAATAATAAAAAATAATTTATTACTCTTATTTTAATCGCAGAACTCACTTCCACTGTACAAAACTGCACTCACCGTTCATAAACAAACTTTTTTTCCGATGTCATGTGTCAGGTGGGGCATTGTTTTATACATCAGAGAATCGTTGTTTAATACAGAACCATCTAGTGAAAAGTTCATGAAGCTCTTTGATATATATCTTATGTAAAAACTCGTTTAAAGTGTACATGTCGGCGAGGCCACCATGGTTGCCTGAACGCTTAACGCCAAAAAATTTTAGGCAACTTTGTTGGCCCGGACGCTTGAGTGGTTATTATGTTAGGGAATACAAACGGGTCGTCAGAAGTCTTACCATGGGCATACCCAGGGTAGGCAGGGGGAGGCAGCTGTTACATGGAAATCTCGCAGAACATGTATGAACTTCCCTAGTTACTAAACAAAGTATAGACGAGGACGTATCTCTATCTTTTAAATAAACCACGCAGTAGACACCCAAAAAACCGCGTGCGACTGTAGTGCACAAAAATTTAACTTCTGTCTTGTCTTCAATTGTCTCTTTAATTTCAGCCCATCCTAACCTAAGACTATCATCACACGTGGTGGTCAGCTTTCGATTGCATAAGCCTTCCATTATGAAGTATCTCTGGTCGGTTTCCCGGTGATGGCAGACCAGAACCTCAACATGATCACTGTCTACGCCAAGGGTTTCGGGATCCATGGAGCTGAAGATATGGCAACCGACCTAGATACTGCTTTGAGGAAGGTTCTCACAGATGTCACGTAAATGGTTTACACAATATACAATAAAAATATTGCATCTAAAACGAGCAATTTACTTCTGGCAGTGATTGAATTAAAGACTTTCCTGAAGAAGATAAAAAATTACAGTGGAATTGAAAACCTCCTCCTTTTTTGAAGTCGGTTAAAAACATATCTCTTCGTCCTCAGATACGCTAAACAAGCCAAAGAACTATCAGCCCTGTTCCACGAGACCACGACCGTAAAATGACGCGTATTGGGTAGATTCTACGTGCGCACCCGCGGCGCCCCCCACCTCCGCTGTCCTGCGCTCTGAGTACCTACCACTATGCCAAAAGCTGTACCTAGATCCAGCAGCATTTATAGCTTGACTAATATTTTTAATAAAGAGAACTGTGGCATCTTTTTTGTTTATTCGACCACTTAGGTCGAATAAACAAAAAAGGAGTAAAGTAGTTAATGATTTGTATTCAGTATTATTTTGTAATTTAATTAGAGGATACAAACAATATTTTGAAAATTGCATAGTGGCGTTCCTAATAAAGTTATTGAGAAACTGACTATTTTAATATACTGACGACAGCAGGTCAAGCTACCCTAAACTGTCAAATATACCCAATCAATCTGGAGCCTTAATGCTTTAGCGATAAAGTTGAAAATTTAACAAAGAAACATGACAGATTGTAGTAGCTTGACATGCTGTCATCTTTAAATAGACATGACTTGTTATGATTACATTACATTACATACCTTTTAACAGATTAAATGTGTACACATTTAATTTTATATAAATGATAATGAGTAAATATATGAATGATCAAGATTATAATTTCACGATGAGGTTATTTTTATTTTTGTATTTTCATATCATCAAATCAAATCATACTCGCAGCCAACACAGTACTTACACTTTTAAAAACATAAATTACCTAGTCTCCCTCAAAAAAAATAAGGACTATAATTTTTTTTTTTTTTTTTTGAGATTTTGGTATTTCGCTAATATTTGGTATTAGCGATTCCAAACAAACGTTAACTTTGTTTTTATAGATTCTCTTGCCATAAGTTTCCACGTCTCTCTCTTTCTGCAGTCGATCCCTCATATCTGAGGATCGTGGTCAGCATTGGTGCAGCATTTCGAATGGATGATCTGCCTCCATCGGTTTCGATCCAGCGTGTCTCTCACCACCGCGTAGAATTTAGTTGACGATGAGTCTTTGACTTGATCGGTCCATCTGGTTGCTGTTCGACCGCGCGATCGTTTGCCTTCGGTGTTCCCAACGACAATCAATTTTTCTAGACTTTCATCGCCTCTGCGCATTGCGTCCACGTACAACGGTCCAATTGAAGGATTTAATGCGGAAACTAAACACATAAAATAGAACAAGCTTCTTGCTTCTATATCATCATCAAACAGCAAGAACCGCCAACCATAAAGACAGGCAAAGCAAGACATCGTGATATTTCTCCGGATCTCAAGGGGAAGAGGATATTATGCCGCAGGCGTTCGATACATATTCGTCTGTCTTTCCATAGTTATATTTTTATCGTTCTGGTATAATGATGATTCAAAGTTGCCGCTTTTTTGAATAATTTATTTTATCACTAGCTGAGCCTGCATATGCACTGAAAACTAATTGACTTTCAGGGAGCCTATTCCGCTGGTATGCATCGTCATCTGAACCGAACTGCTTCATACCCTTGCGAACATTCGTGATCCATGTAGTTGAGGGCCTTTTCCTCCCTCTAGTCTTCGTAGCCATGGAAATACACTTCTTCAAGACAATATCCTTCAGATCTTATGTGCATTACGCAATCAGGGTATAGAAACAGCATGGTAACAGAACTATATAGGTAATTTACTAGCTACGCCAACCAGAGTGCACAATAGTCTCCTCCATTTGACCTCTGTGCGGTCAACGTCACATACATCAATTTAAAAGAAGGTTATCATGCGCATTGCTTTGCCCCTGGCTGGGTTATATTTACATTTAGATCGTTCAGAAAAAAAACGTTCGACTAAAAAATAACATAAATATTATTGAACGACTTCTCAAAGTGTAGAGCCAGTTTATAAAAACGAAACAAATTATATTTTTTACTATAATAATTTGACTCGTTTTTGTTAACAACAGCAATGCAAAACAAAAAAAAAGAAAAACAATAAACTAAAAACATTTTTTTTTAATAATTATAAACCAGCGCTTGACCGCGATCCCGCCTGACGGTAAGTAGTGATGCGATCGTTGATGGTAAAGCGCGCTAGTTTATTAAGAGCCTATTCACTCAGAAAAACTGAGCGAATAGGAAGGAAGACGGCAGTTGAGCGAGGTGATGCAATGTTAAACCCAACAACACGACCAACGATGCTGCGCCAAAGGGAGATTGATCTGAAGACCCTTCACGACCAAACTCCCAACACAACAACATTAGGCGCATCGTACCCGGCATACATCGCAACACAACTGCTAAGACCCGTCCTCCGTACGGCTTCACCAGACATCATGCCGGAACACGACAAATCGCTTGACGGCAAGGCTTTGTCTGGTGCGTTGTACTTCGTATCAACGCATTGGGAGTGCAAGAAATAATTAGAAGAATTTTAATTAAAAATGTAATTAATCAGCCCGCTGTTGTTTGCTCGTGTTTTATTACTTTCAAATCACGATGACTTTACACACATGAATTGTCTTTGAAGCTCAACAGTTTGTTAATGTTGGATTGATTTGATTCAGATTGTATTATGAGTTTGCCACAGTATAATAAATAAGCAGTATATCAGTTACTGTCAAAATTTCTAGAAGACAAACACAAACAGGCTTATTTCCCTTTTAAGCCTGACTTACGCTCTTATGGATGTCATAGATGACGTTAGCACAGCATAAGAGCCTATTAATACTATTTATTCAACCAAACACCCTTTTGTCAACCATCACCCAAAACTAATTCAGCTTAATACTAGTAATTTTTATGGAACGACTGGCTATCTGACCGTCATAACCCAGTATTACCTTTTTTTTTTTTTTTGACGCTGTGGGAATGCATTTACGCACCATACCCCGAAGGGCGTGTGTGGGACTCGCCCAGCCGAAGCCGGGAATACCCACTAAACCCGAACAGCGGCACACCGACATCGCCTTAGTGGCGGGGTCATGGGAAATAGCAGAGCCTGCCTACCAATCCCCCGCCGGCGATTCCCGCCAGAAGGCGGGCCCACAGTGGGCCCTCCATAGGGAGGGGCCCGGCTGGGTACGTCTTCGTGTGCGAGAAGACGCAGCAGCCAAGGGTTTTTTAGCGAGGTGTCCTTCCTCTTAGCCCCACTCGTTTGCCCGGAAGCAAACGGGGCTCCCAGCTCCTCTCAGTGAGGAGACCGGGTTGCCCGACGGTGACCCGGAGTTCGGGTCACGTCAGCCACCTGGAGTGGTGGCCGACCCGCCGCGCGTGTGACCGCCGAAGCGGTCCCCACTTCTGGTTTTGGTCCGCGCCGGTAAACCGGTAACCCCCATATCTGGGGGCCGTTCCCCTATCCGCCACCTGGGGACGCGTCCGATGGCAGGCCAGAAACTGCACACGGAAACCCAGTATTACCTAGTGTAACACGATTCCCCTTAGTAAGTCTGGTTGTCAGACTTTCAGGTTTTGAGTACGCGAACTACTGTCTAAAATACTACTACTAATAAAACTACTGTCACAAACCAACCGTGCCAAGGCAATCGACCTGTGCAACTACAATATACAAAGGACTCATTATTTTGTTGACCGTCCGTTGAAAATTGTAGACATCTTCACGACGAGTTTAAAATTATTATTCAATCGTATTTTCAGCTTTGCGCGGGCGCATAAAAGACGTGTTTGGTATAAAATAAAGAATAAAAGATATTTGTCTGCCTTAGTGAACTAAGATTTATATTTTCTATGCGTTTGTGAACTAAAAGTGTGTTGCAATGAAGCATTTCGTGCTAATTTCTTTAGTCTACTTTCTTTGTAGCACTGAAGCCTTGAAAGTTTTGGTTTTATACCCTTACCCTGTGAAAAGTTTGAGTATATTGGGAACAGGTGCTGTGAAGCATCTGCTGAATGCTGGACATGAGGTAATTATGAAATAAAAATAGAGTTTCTAATTCAAATATTGCTATTAAATAAAATAAGTATTACTTATACTAATGTTAAAAGAAAAATACTTACCTATTGGAAATTTAATGTCGTTTTAAAAATTAACAATTTCAATTACTTTTAAAAACAGACTTCAATAACACGTAATGGTTCTTAATTTCTCATTTTCATTTTCCAAACACGGACTACCGAAATTAAAGTAATTTTTCAATTTGGTTAAATATATTTCAATTATAGTGCTTATTTTGCTTAAAACAATTTAAGAGAAAGTAACTGTCTGTATGAAACGTTTTACGCCTTAAGGCTCATTTACACGCTGTTAAGTAGCAAGTGTCTAGTGATTAGTAAAATCAACGTGTAAACAGTCGCACTTAATACTAATCACTTAACAGCGCGACCGTTTACACGCTGAATTTGCTAATCACTTGACACTTGCACATTTGCTACTTAACAGCGAGTACATGACGCCTTTAATGGCGAAACATACTCGGCTTAAAGGCACTGACATCTGAATGACATAGGATATCTGTTTATCCTGGTACATTTGCATGTAATAATTATTATTTATTTATTTATTTTCTTAACCTACTGTACAATACATTGAGATAAAAGCCATGCCCCGCAAAACCGTTTTCACGGTTTGTCTGTGGGAATGGAACAAACAGTGCATCAGCAATAATTAATTAATTATTACTAGCAAAGAAGTTACATTAACAATATCAGGTCTTACAGAATCGCTTACAGACTACTGAGTAAGAACATTTTAAGTGATCTGGCAAATTTTCTTTTTGTTTTCGGACCTCTTATGTCAGCAGGCAATTGGTTGAGACAATATGGTTCACTTCAACGTTATGCATGCGTTACGCAAGAAGCTATTTCAACGTTATTTTATATGTATAAAAATTAGCCCGTTACAATATATTGCCGTATGTAGTCTCCTAAATACAGCAATATATTGCATTTGGCTATTTGTGGTATAAATACTATCGTATTTATTGATTAAATTATATTATGTAGTATTCATTGGTCTAATGGTTGTCCCTCTAATGGTATTGTTATTAGTACATAGTTACAAAGTGAACTAACCTTGTTATATTGAATGTAATGGCAATGACAACCATTGTTTTATTGAAAAAACAATATTGATGGGTAGATAGGGAAAAATATGGTTAGAAGTAGATACTCCTAACCATAGTTTTTCCAAGGAAATAAATATACAGGAGGGTTAAATTAAAGCTATATAAACTCTCCGGACGTGGCGGTTTCTATGTCCAAAAAGAAATTACATACAACAAATGTTAATCTTTTTCTTAGGATTTACTTAAAATACCAATTAAAAAATCTGTAAGTATTTACTTGTGTCGGACGGGGTTTTCTTCACAAATTGTATAATCTTTTCGTTAGACGTTGTATATACAATATGTAGAGAAAACCCTATCCGATCCATGAAGGTATTGTTAGGTATCGATAACTGATTCTACTAATGCTTACAAAGCCGGGCTAAACTTAAAAAAAATATAGGCCACATCGGCTGCCGGCAGAAGTTACCACCCACCAGACAAAGTCTTTGCGCCAAGCGATTTGTCGTGTTCCGGCATGATGTCTGGTGAAGCCATACGGAGGACGGGTCTGAGCAGTTGTGTTGCGATGTGTGCCGGGTACGATGCGCCAAGTGTTGTTGTGTCGGGAGTTTGGTCGTGGAGGGTTATCCTTGTGGGTCGGACGGAGTTTTCTTTACATATTGTATATAAAATAAAGTTTTTTTTTTTTGTTTAATTGAATTTAGATGTCGGTATCTAAACCCGATAGTTACTAATTACACTAGCTAGTAAAATTCTGCAAATGTCTGCGGAGTTTCGCTATCAATTTAAAGGAGATGTTTCAGAAATGTATGGAGCCTGGGCCAGCACATTGTACACTTAATTCTAAGTATAGTTACACTATAGTTAACTGTTTTTAATGTTAATTTCCTATATTTTGGCTTAGTTTTAATACAGATTTAATTTAAGTCAGCCAAGGAGTGCAACACAACTATTAATAAATATGGTGGTTAGCAATAAGCGAAATAAGATTGACAGTGACCTTTGATTGACGTGTCATGTATCTAAGGCTATCCTATCTATATTAACTACCATATGACTGCGAAAAAAGCAAAACATGAGTTCCGAACATACGGCCCATTAAATAAATACAACAACACACTTGACATTGGCTGAATGCACAAACCGTGCGAAGCCAAAGAAGAAAAGAAAAAAATAAATACAATCAACTCAAATCAACACTCGACACGAACACAACGAGAAAATAGAACTGTCAAAGTCGCCAATCAAACGTCATAACCACTGTCATGGCTACCTTAAGAAACAAGGTCAAAGGAGATGTTTCGTTTTGGGCCACCTCTATGTACTCTATATAGATAAAAAGGAAAAAAAAATAAAAGATTTTCATAAAAATACTAAGAAATTAATTTGAATAAAAATACAAGTATATATAATTAATTATTTAAAACGTTTTTTAGTGAGATAATCCTTTATTAAATCAACAAAAGGCGACTTGTAATGTTTTCAGGTGACCTACATAACTGTATTTCCAATGAAGAACCCACCAACCAAAAACTTCAAACAAGTTGATATTAGTGGCAACTTGGCTCTGCTTAAAAGTAAGTGAGGCAATGATTACACTGCCTCGCACCATGCAGTGTCGAATGCTTAAAATTATAATATAATATATCAGCAGTGCGTAAATGCACGTTTTTTAACGTTGCTTGTAAGTAGGTATATTTATTTGTATAGAGACCACGCACAGTCCAACACACAAAAAATGCATCCACATGCATGCATGCGTGGTAGTGTGATAATCGCTTTACACTATTCAGTACACTCACAACACACTATACAATAGGTCAGTATAAATAAAGGTCAGTACTAAACGTAGAACTAAATGGTTAAGCCATTTAGTTCTACGTTTAGTACTGACCTTTATTTTTTGTTTTGTGGAATAACCTTCATGGATAAGAGCATAGAGCAATAGAGAATTTGTCGAATGAAATAAAAAATATCTACTCCTTGAAATGGGCAACTAACTTCACAGATTTAGACCAATTTACAATTCACAAGTGCCTTTAATTCAATTATATGAAATAAATTCCTTGAGTTTTGAATTTGGAAAATAACTTGATATTTGTAAAGACACAATTTATATTATCTGTACATATTATTATTTCAAGACTTCTTTTTTTTTCTGAAAAAGCGAACGGCACTCACACGGCAACGGCAATATGGTTTGCTTTTATGACGAACAACAACTATCCCAATTTACAGATTACGATACACTAACAATGGAATACACAATTGAACACAAAATAGAAAGAAACGATCCTTTGGAAGTCCAAAAATTTGCTCAAGAAAGCGCAGAATTTACCTTTCAGAATGAAAACATGAAGAAATTCTTACAAGACCCCAATGAGCACTTTGATGTTGTTGTTTCGGATTTGTATGAATCTGAAGTATTTTCAGGGTGAGTGGAAACCCAATGCCTATACATATTTAACTAAAGGTATAACTGCACATTATGAGAGTAGTTTGTCCGCAGTTAATTATTGAATAGAATTCTGTCTTTTTGAATATACAATCCATACTTCCATACTAATATTATATATGCGAAAGTAACTCTGTATGTCTGTCTGTCTGTCTGTTACGCTTTTCCGCTTAAACCTCTCGACCGATTTTGATTAAATTTGGCACAGACAATCTTTAGACCTGAAAAAGAACATAGGCTACCTTTTATTGAAAAAAAAATCATATTAATAATAATAATAATAAATAATAAATAAATACGGACAAATCACACAGATTGAGCTAGCCCCAAAGTAAGTTCGAGACTTGTGTTATGGGATACTAACTCAACGATACTATATTTTATAATAGATACATATATAGATAAACATCCAAGACCCAGGCCAATCAGGAAAAGATCGTTTCCCATCATGACCTGGCCGGGGATCGAACCCGGGGCCTCCACGTCGCAGTCAGGCGTGTTGACCGCTGCGCCACGGAGACCGACAAAGATATATTCCCGAGGGAAATCTAAAAAAAGCGCGATATAACTGATTTCCACGCGGGTGAAGCCGCGGGCGGAAAGCTAGTATGTAAATAAAACCCTGTCCGATCCGTGAAGGTATTGTTAGGTATCGATAACTGATTCTACTGATACCTACAAAACTGGGCTGAACTTAAAAATAAAACCCCCTAAAAACAAATATTATTTTGCAAAAGGATCTAACTTAGATGGCAATACATGCGTGGGCGACGGGGGGAGAGAACGCGGCACGCGGTGCATTGCTCATACCGTCGAAAATGGTGATGTCACTTGTTAAAAAATTATCAAATTTTGGGGAAGTTAATTAATTTGCGGAAAAAAAAAGATTATTTCAAAATTCATTAGTATTGTCACTATAATGATTATGTGAAATTTCATATATTATTTGGTCATGTGTTTACCTAACCTTTATTATCCTTATGGGTCGCACGGGGTTTTCTCAACATATTGAAAAAGTGACTTTTTATCCCAAAAATAAATAAAAATATGAAAATTACAATCATATTTCGAACTATAACTGACGAAATTTAACATCTTCTTGCTCATACGGGATCACATATACTCACGGCTTCTTCCCATGAGGCGTAGTGGTTAAGTTTAGACCGCTGTGCTGCGTGTATTGTTGTGTTGTGCTGTTTATATGTGTGAGTTTTATTTATTCGTAAACGCACCATTGCACGATACAGCAGAACAGCGACAGGAGAACACGATACAGGTGGGGCTACAATTAAAAAAAAAAAACAGTCGGCAACCAGCAACATTTTGTGTGTTTAATATTTTGTTATTTGTTGCTTCCAGGTTGTCAGTCCTGTACGACTGCCCAATGATCTGGCTGTACTCAATGGGAGCTGACTGGCAAGTCTTAAGACTGATCGACCGCGGCACGAACCCTGCTTACGACCCAGACTACTTGTCCCCGGCCATGACTCCCTTGTCTTTTGTGGAAAGAGTCGAAGCATTGTGGTCAAGAATTCAATGGCAATTCCTTAAAACGTACGTCTGTAAAGTTATAACCAGTATTTTTGCGACATGATTATTTTTTTGACACTTTCTGTATTATAATTTAAAAACAAAAGTACTTTTGATCTAACATGGATGGTAAATTGTGAAAATATTGTCCACAATGCACATTTAAATCTGAGAAGAAATGTTCATCCTCAGAAATTGTCCTTGGATACACAAGGGCCAAACAAAGTTTGCACTCAGGCCTGTGTTTACAGATGAAGATGAATTAAATGTCAGACTGAAACCATGAAAAACGGCACTATAAACAGTTGTAGTGATAAATTAATACGCGTTTAATATGTGTCATATCTGACATAGCCACGTTGGGATTGGTTTTCACTCCGTATATCTTTAGAATGAAACGATCCAGTTGAAGCGTATTGTCTCGTCTTTTATTTAGCGTATATCGTGGGATGGCAACAATTTGCCTGCGACGGTCTTCCCGTCTGATTATAATTTAAGTGTCTTCAATGCAAGATTGAATAGGCTGTTAATAAATTAGTGCGCCTTGCCATCTATGATTGTATCACTGCTTTCCATCAGCAGGGTGTCGGTCAAGCACTAGTCTATAATTTAGTTAAAAAAAAAAATGCCGACAACACTCTCCAAAATGCGTCCTATAGATTACCGAAAGGCTGCCAGGCTGGTTGTCATATATATCTATAGCTACTTTTACCTAAGATTGATTATTAAGTCATGTGACAAAACCGTGGTCTTTTCTAGAGAGTACACGTCTGATCACTTTTCCTTTCTATACAACTGTGATTGTCCATGTGTATTCTGTGTCATCAATTTACACAGCTATTTCCTTCTTTGATTTCAGATTCATAACCCAACCTAAAGAGCGCAAAATGTACGAAGAAACGTTCGGGCCACTGGTTGTCAAACGCGGTAGGACACTTCCAGATTACGAAGATATCATCTACAACGCTTCGTTGATCTTCGGGAATGAGCATGACGCTATTCCTGATCGTCCGAGCACGCCTCAGAATTTCAAGTACATCGGTGGATTTCATATTGAGGAGCCTGTGAAGCCGCTGCCTAAGGTAAGAAAATTGCAAAAGTATTTTCAAGAAAGCCATAAATTTAAACAGAACCGATTGCACGCGTGATCTTGGAGTACTTCTTGATAGTAAGTTACATTTTGACATCCACATTGACAATATTATTAATAGAAGCCTTTCAAATGTATGGTTTTATAATGCAATCTTGTAAAGAATTAAAAAAGACTTTCACTTTCCTCTTTCTATATAAAACTTTAGTCCGTTGTCAGTTAGAATACGCGGTGCCCATTTGGAGCCCATTTTACGGAAAGTACAAGCACAGACTAGAAATGGTACATATAAAATTTGTTCGCACCCACACATTATAAGTGTTACCACACTAGGATTTCCAATGCGGATCTGATAAAACGGTACAAAATATTATGCTTGGAGCACAGGCGTACACTGCTTATGGTTGTGATGCTGTTTGACATATGCAACAACAGGTTTAATTGTTTGGAGCTTGCAAGTGAAATATGTTATGTGGTAGGTACCTAATTGCAAGTAGGCGTGAAGTACGAGCAACCCGCTTGTTCTACACAGAGCAATGTAGAAAAAATGCTGGGGAGAGGGCTCCTCTTCGCCGATTATTGGAAATTTACAATTTCTATTTTGCAAATCTGGATATTTTCGCTCTTAACCAGAGCGAGTTCAGAAAAATGGCTATTAATTTACTTTCTGGTAATCCTTGACTCTTACTATTTCTTGCTAATGTTTGGTGTGACGTGATTGTGCCCATGGACCATATCTGGAAGGGCACGCTGTCTTAAAATGGTTTGTGTGATTTTGAGGGTTTAGTTTTAGTTTTATCATTCGTTACTTTCTCACTGTCTCCTGTATATGTCCGTTTTCTACAATCAATATGATTCCGTGGACATTGGTGTGGGTTATATGTTTGTTTACTGTATATTATACCTTAGCTAGACTGTTTGTATTGTAACATGTAACTGTTTTTTATGCCAAATAAATAAAAAAGCCATCTTTCACTGTCATCAGTCCCTTTTTGATCAAAGGCGAAATTAAAAAAAATATGTTCGATAAATATATTCTGCCCCATTATAACACAATACGCATTCGATAACCTCTTCAACCTCTTCTCACTACAGCTAATAAAAATACTCATGATAATATTGCTGTTACCAAAATTAAATGAACAATATTACCAGCTGTTACTATCCCACTACAAAGGCCAAAGAAGTGCTGGCTTGACGTGGTAAGAGATGATATGCGTGCCAACAATCTCACACCACGGGATGCCAGAGATCGTGCGAAATGGAGGCGTAATAGTAGGAAAGCGGACCCCGGGCTCCAACGCGACGGTTGCGGATGCGACCGGGATTATGCGCTGACATGATGATGATCACTGTCCCACTACAAATACCTCTTTTTTTATTTTTTTTTTGATATAGGAAGTCAATCATCAAATGACTTCTCCCGCTCTGGGCGGAGCGGAAGGGTGTGTCAGACTTTTACTGACTAAAACCCACCCGTGTTTCTTCACTTGCCTGTGCGACGGCCAGAGCCACGGTTTCTTATTTAACCAATCCGCAACCCTGACCCAGGAGGCATCGGTCTTCGTCGACCCTGTCACGATGTGCTGACATCTATTTGAGGATATTGATTGGATGAGGTTTCTAGGTGAAACACGACACGCCGTCGACTTGGGCCTGGTCCTTACGGCCGCAGGCCCGCGCCTATGGTGGGTGGGAGTTAGTTGTCGTCTCCGGACTAGGGCATCTACTGCGGCGGCTAGTGGCGTGAGGGCGCTGGGATTCCCGTTGCCTCACCCGCTCCGCCTCCTCCTTTGCCAGCATCACTGCTTCGCAGAAGGAGGTGACGGCCTGCCATGCACTCTCGCTCCGGACCATGGCCTGGATCAGGGTCGGACGCGAGAGATCGCCGCCAATCGCCGTTACGAGGATACAGTGGTGCTCTACCCAAGTCGGGCAGACCTCCACCATATGCTCCACCATGTCCTCCAATACCTCTTACCGTACAGTTTCAAAGTCTAGGCATTAAGTCCTCCCTGTACAATATTACTTTTTACTTACGCATAATGTCTCACATAGAACTAGTATATTGTAGGGTGATGCATAGACAAAACATGGCATGTACAGCATAGGGGGACTCATTGCTCGGAAATAACTTTAAAATAAACTAATAAATATGAATTACATAGTGCATTCTTTTTATGTCTTTACGTATCTCTGGACCATGGGTCCTATGGCAAGTGTACAATTAGGGCCAAAACCAACTCGCAGAGGCTTAGAAGTTCTTAAATAAATACTGCACCAGCCAACGATTATCCCTATTCACTGTAAGTGCACCCAAGGTCAACCGGTTGGTCTATTGCAGGGTATAGAAACGAAGTGTATTGGGTTTTGGTCAATCACACAGCCACTGCTGGACATAGGCGAGATGTTAACATCGTGTCATCCCTTCTCTTTTTTTTTTGTTTGAGATGGCAAATGATCAAATGAACTCTCCCGCTCTAGGCGGAGCCAAAGGGCGTGTCAGACTTTTACTGACTAAAACCCAACCGGGCTTTTTTCACCTAACTGTGGGACGGCCAGGGCCACCGTTTTTTTTATTTTAACCTATCCGCAACCCTGACCTAGAAGGTCTTTGTGGACCCCGTCACGATGTGCTGATATCTCTTTGAGGCTCGTGTGAAACACAACGCGTCGTCGACTCGGGCCTGGTCCTTATCGGGCGGTGAGCTGCCCACTGCGCACCGCCCGCAAGCCCGCGTCTACAGTGGCTGGGAGTTCGATGTCGTTTCCCAACCAGGACGTCTCTGCAGCGCTGGGATTCCCGCTGCCACACGCGCTCCGCCTCCTCCTTTGCCAGCATCACTGCTTCGCAGAAGTGCAACATAGCATAGAGTGCATGGCAGGCCGTTACCTGCCTGCCATACACTCTCACTCCGGACCATGTAATGGACCAGGGTCGGCCGCGAGAGATCGCCCCGATCGCCGTTACGAGGATAAGGCGGTGCTCTACCCAAACCGAGCAGACCTCCACCGTATGCTGCACCGTGTCCTCAGGGCAATCCACACAATTGTGACACCCTGGCGGTTCCTCCCGCCTTATCTGGGACAGAAACTTTCCGAAACAACCGTGTCCGGTGAGGACCTGCGTCAGGCGGAAGATAAGGGTGCTGTTGCGCCTCTCTAGCCACTCCTCAATGAGGAGACTTATTGCCGCTATTGTGGCGTGCCCAGCACTGGGTTGCGACAATCGCACAATGTGTCATCCTGCCTTTTGCATTGATTCTATCCCAACTATATTCCCATCTAGCTTCGGGATGCCCCACAATACGCTGTGTGATCTGATTGTTTCAGACACATAGTATTGTTACGAATGCACCTTATGTCGAGGGCATAAGGTTCAATATCGCGTGACATGCAGTGCGTAACTTTTAAGCCCTATAACTCGAGACCTAGACATTGTATAGGTGCAATATAAAAATGCATTGCTAGACTTAGGATGGCCTATCGAATGGTATTGGTTTCATCAATTTTGTCAACTAAGTGACGACATCGAAGTTTCTAGAAACCCGTTTCCGGGATTTACCGTAGGTACCTACTGAATGTACTCGAAGTCATGCGCTATTATTATTACGTCTAGACGATTCTGGAATGTTAGATCAGCTGGCCTATATATAGCGCCGTGACGCCAGCGCAGAGTCTCGCCCTGGCTGGAGGCTTTTAATTCATTTAAGGCATCCACAGGAAAGTCCGATTAAGTAGTCACGGCCTCTCAAGGTCAACTACGAGATGCCATATCAAAAAAAAAGCGCAGAGTCAGTCTGCATTCGACTAGCGATACGAAAACAGCGACAGTTAAGAAGCAATCTTTGAGAATACCTACTGCGACAACTGTAACGAGAACTGTGAGTACTACGTGAAGTAACATCTGTAGTGTTATTGCGTGTTTACAATACGGACTTCGTGGACGTAAGTGAAGACTTCGGTGCAACGTCAGCAACATTCTACTTGTCATTGCCTACAATCGACTGGACCTTCGTTACCAATAAACTTCGCAACCCTTAACCGGCGTTTTAGTACCCCTAGCCCGTAACAGTATATTATTATTAATACATGTATATATACACAATTTAATTAATTTAATGAAATGGTTTACTTCTCTTTTCAGGACTTCCAAGACCTCATAGACAAAGCCAAGCACGGTGTGATATATTTCAGCATGGGAACATTCTTGAAAAGTAAAGATATGCCAAAGACTCTGATCGATGGTCTTCTGAAGATGTTCGGCGAACTCAAACAGATAGTCATTTGGAAATTCGAGTCTGACTTGCAAAATGTTCCGAAGAACGTTCACATTGTGCATTGGGCACCACAGCCTAGCATTTTAGGTAAGTAATCTTTGAGTCAATCAGTCGATATCGAATCGCCCCAATAATCTCCCAAGAAATCAATAGAAGATAAGCGTTAGTCAATAAACTTCTACAGTGTTCCTGTGTCCACTGTGATTGAGACTGATAGATACCAGAATGTAAACGTTCTTAAAATTTCGAGAATGGTCAAATACTTTGACTTAACTTGAATAATATTGCTATCGCTGTTGGATGTACGGAAAATTACCCCTATTTTTGTTGGGATGAGAAATTATCAAATGACTTCTCCCGCTCTGGGCGGAGCGCTAACCTAAACTGTCAAATATTCCTAATCAATCTTTAGCCTTAATGTTTTAACAATAAAGTTAAAAATCTAATAAAGAAATATGAAAAATTGTTGTAGCTTGACGTATTATCTGTAACATATCAAGTGATAATATTTGAATACCCTTTCTGCTGACAATTATTTTATAATTTCTTATAGCCCACCCGAATGTCAGGATTTTCATCAGCCACGGAGGCCTGCTGTCTTCAATAGAATCTGTTCACTTCGGAGTACCAGTTATAGGAGTCCCTGTGTACTTCGACCAGTTCACGAATGTCCAGAAAGCTGTGCAAAGTGAATACGCTCTAAAAGTTCCTCTGAGTTACAATCTGCCCAAAGACTTGAGAGTCGCTATTGATGTTATGTTGAAGGATGACACGTAAGTTTCTATTATTAACAGACATTTATTGACAGAATAGTAGTTTCAACAAAGCTTGGATTTTAATTGTGCTTTAAATGCAAATGTTGGATTTTGATTGTAGGGCAAATCAGGCAAAGCAGAGGGTATCTTGTTGTAAAAAGTTATACCAAGCGCAACAAAAGAGTCATGAACCCTTTGAAGTCGGTGAAAAGTGCCTTTTAGTTTGCTGTTATTTTTGATGTTAACATTGTGAATCTCCCTTTTTCTAGTATACAAGTATACACTTGTAGTATACAATAATCTTGCAAAATATACAAGATGTTAGCTAAGATAAATTGTGAAGCAACCGTGAGAATACCAATATCTTTAATGAAATGTCTTAAAGAAACTCTGACACTGAGCTAGTAAATTGTTCGATAACATCGTTTTAGGATTTCAAATATATTTTGTACATATGTCAACGAATACAGTAGGACTATTTTGTATTTGTCGCAAGTTTTTTTTTTCAATACTCTATTAACTGTTGGATAATCGCGTGATGCAATCACAATCCTAACGCTATTCATTGTGACAGTTCAACAAAACCCATAACGTTATTTACGTTGAGGAGCAGGCAAATTTTTCAAATATTATGAAGTATGAATTCCCATAAAATCCTTTAGATTATGACAAAATGTTACTTAATTGGAAGAAGTACTTTCTTAACTGTAAGATTTGACTATAAGCTATCTCTAATCACTAAACTTGTTTTCTTTACAGCTTCTCCAAGAAAGCAAAGGAGCTATCTTTTATCTACCACGATCGTCTGACGAAGCCAGGAGTTGAGTTCGCGCACTGGGTTGAACACGCTGTGCGCACACGCGGCGCCCCCCACCTCCGCTCCCCAGCGTGGAAAGTACCCCTCTACCAACGACTTTACCTGGATCTTCTAGCAATAATACTGGCTACCATATCTTTCATCTTCTATGTTGTTAGCAGTTTGTTTAAGAAGAGTCCTAAGAATAATTCTCAGAAGAAAAGGAATTAATTCATTTATTTATGTCTTGGATCAGTTCTAGGTTATAAGAGATATCTCTAAAATATCAGTTAAGTATTAAAGAATAATAATCATCATCATCATCATCATTTCAGCCGAAAGACGTCCACTGCTGGACATAGGCCTCCCCCAAGGATCTCCACGACGACCGGTCCTGCGCCTCCCGCATCCAGCGGTTTCCCGTGACCTTCACCAGGTCGTCGGTCCACCTTGTCGGGGGCCTAAACAAGCTACGTCTTCCGGTTCGTGGTCGCCACTCGAGAACCCGTCGGCCCCATCGGACATCAGTCCTACGGGCAATGTGTCCAGCCCACTGCCACTTTAGTGTTGCAATTCTTCGGGCTATGTCGGTTACTCTCGTTCTACTGTGGATCTCCTCATTCCTGATTCGATTGCGCAGTGAAACCCCAAGCATAACCCTCTCCAAGTTATTATGCATGTTATTTTAGTGAATCTATTGAAATATGCTGCAATAGGAATTGTTAATAAATAGTTAGCATGTAAACGTCGATAATCATATAAATAAAAGGAGATTTGTAAAACGTGAGTTGTGATAACCCTAAATTGGTTTGTTTACCTCTATTCTTTATGGAGCTTGGTGTTGGTATATTTAAGTTACGTATTGTGTGTATGTCATCAGAAGTATTGTGAAATTACTGCTAAGCCGCTAAATAAGTTGAAGGTGTTGTTAATTTTTTAAATAAATGAAGATCATTATTCCATTCCTGTTAAATTTCCTATTATTGTTCACCTATTCCTTAAGACTTTCTCGTCTTGTTCTCGACTGACTGGAAAGTACTTTTTTTACATCATTTGAGCCCCTTTGATTGCAGTATCAGTAGCATTCTTTAAGTTATCAAAGGTGCAGATGAATAGGAACTTATGGCAAGTGAAGCATGGGTTGATCTGAATGGTCAGTCATCCTCCATTTCGACAAGTTGTGTCTACAATACCCTACTTGGGAATGCAATGGATTGAGACCTTTCCATGCAAGTCATTTTAAAACGAAATCTATAAACATATACCTAAAACGTAAAAACAGAAAAACAAAATCAGAAAAAAAACAAAGTACAACAAATCTAAATGAAAATTGTCTGAAAGAAATTGTCTCTAGTCTCTAAAACCTCAGCATGGTGGTTCAATATTAAAAAAAAAAACTAGTAAACCAGCTATTATATCACAAAATATTTTAGATTCTCCTACAGAGAATTATTCGTAACCAGTATTATGGAATTAACGAGCCAAGGTTCTATTCGCAAAATTGTTAAATCTACTTAATTAAATATTAAATTCATCCATTTTCTGAAAGAAGAAACAAGTAAGAAGAGATACAAGAATTGCATATTATCTAGGTATAGCATTTATACTTCGCGTGATTTCTAAATACAGTCTTAAAAGATAAATATATATCGGTAAAAATAAAGGTAAAAAGATAATTATAGTGAAGCAGTATCTACAACGCTGACTTCAATTCACGTCTTACTGACCAAACGCACGCAAAGTCTGGGTTTTCATATATAGCATATAAAGGGTGTATCTGACATCGACGCACAAACGAGTACCATGGATCCAGTACATGATTCTGAACCCCTCAGTGGTAGAATTTTTTGTCGGCTTTTTCATGATTAAAAAATATTATGTAATTTTTTTCACTTTAGACCATTCATAATTGCATACTTTTATAACCTAATAAGATTTTAAAGTAAAAATTAATTAATTCGCTAATTACACAAAAAAGCGCAATGAAAACAAAACTCGAAAAACTATCTTCTCAGCTGATTTAATAGAGTTCACATCAGGGATCAACGTCATACCTACAAACCCTCACGGCGGCACGCTTGCAACGTTCAAAGGCCGAGCCGACAGTTTTTTTTTAACATTGTTATTTCTGTAACCGTTCATTAACGATATAAATGACGATCATAATTTTATAAGTAGCATGCGGTATAGCCTTTTCGCGAAGTTTGCGTTACGATGTCAGATGCACCCTGTATACAACGACCCGACGTGACTCATCGGGCAGCTGCTCACCAGACATGTCACCATTCTGCTCTGAGGAGGTCTTTCTTTTTATTAATAGTTCAAATAATAATAAAAGGTGTTTATTTCAGACCACAAGCGATAATAATATGAAGAATATGTTACACGCAAGAAATAGCTGACGATTTCTTGATTGTGGATTGCTGGTACCTGTGGCGATTGCATTTATTATTTATTCTTTATTATTTTTTCTTTCATTCAAATACTTAGGAAGATATATTGATTTTAAATGTCGCATGACGTCACGCCGTGGTACAACATATACCACGGCGTGACGTAATTAGCCCCCACTCTATACGCTATATCTCAGTAGTTTTTGGTAATTTCGACAAATTAAAAAATACGGGTCTTAATTTTTTTTATTATCTATAAGACGGACTAATTACTTTTTTGATTTTCATACCTTGGATACCTATATATAAGCTATCCAAGCTAGCCCTATTAGTAAGCTTATTATCAGAGTAAAAATAGACACAAAAAGTAAAAGTATGTTTACTATAGAGTATAAGTGAACTGTACATTCTGTAGGGTAATTGCGTTACAAACTATCAGTAGCAATGGGTCAATTTGACAGTTCAATAACACTAAGGCTGATTTGCACGGTGCAAATTAATTGCCTATGGCATACAATAACAGATGCAACAAATGAGTTGCATCGTCTAAATGGTGTTTAGAAAATGCAACTTTTATTGTTGCTTCAACTTGATTGAAGCCATAGGCAATTAAATTGTACCCTGTTGTTTTCAGACCCCGCGTGGTACCGGGCTTAGAATAGTACCAGACTAAGGGATTTTTGTTTTTTATTAATTATTAACTAGCGCTTGACCGCAATCCCGCCTGAGGGTAAGCAGTGACGTAATCGTTGATAGTAAAGCGCACTAGTTTATTAAGAGCCTATTCACTCTAGCCTTGAAGACACTCAAATTGTAGTCCAACGGAAACACCGCCGCTGGCAAATTGTTCCAGTCCCTCGATGTAGGCGGTATAAAGGAGGAGGCGAAACGCTTCGTCCGGATCGTAGAGGTGGTAACAACGTAAGGGTGGAAACTCGCCGTACGACGGGTTGTCCGATGGTGGAATGGAGATGGGGGAATTAAATCATGCAATTCCCTCGCACACTCCCCAAAATGCATCCTATAAAAGACCGAAAGACTGGCTACTCTACGCCTGTGCTCTAGGCTGTGGAGACCATCTCTAGTTAAAACAGGGTCACCCATCAGCCTCTTCGCACGCATCTCCACTGAATCCAAAGTGGGCAGGTGGCACTTAGCAGCACCAGCTCAAATGTGGCGACAGTACTCCACACACAAACGGACCTGTGCTTTGTACAACATTAGAAGCTGCCCTGGTGTGAAGTACCGCCGGACCTTTGCGATAACGCCAAGTTTCCTGGCAGCCACCTTGGCCTTGGACTCAATGAACTGCCAAAAGTTTAGGTTCGAGGAAATCTCAACTCCCAAAAGCTGAAGGCGGTCGGTACACTCCAACGATACATTTCGAAAAGTAGGAGCCAAGGTGAACGGGCTCCTTTTGGCGGTGAAAGACACTCCTGTGTTTTGGCGGCATTGAATGCTACAAGATTGGCATTGTGGAATATCAAATTCTGCGATCCCCAACCCGCCTGCCAAGCGTGGGTCTTATGGAATCCCAAAATGATGCACACGACTAAGCCCAGGCCCAGTAGTTCCAGGCAGCTCCGCTATTCCTGGTCATTGTGGTAGCGGCCAAGGTAACGGCGGGGCAAGGGGTGCGAAGAATCTCCAGAAGAGATCCAGCTACCACAAACAACGATAGATCGACCTGGCAACACTGAACATGCGCACACTGCGGACCAACGAGAGGGTTATTGAACTGGAAGAAGAATTGAGCAAGTTACGATGGGGTGTCCTGGGATTATCTGAAGCCCGAAACGGGTGAGGACTCGGTAATCCTTAAATCCGGCAACTTGCTCTATTTCTGAGAGGGCGACCATCAGTCCCAAGGTGGTGTCGGGTTCCTCGTCCACAGGTCCCTTGTGGACAATGTAGTGAAGATCGAGAGTGTATCGACCAGGGTGGCGTTCCTGGTACTCAGAATAACCAAACTGAAGGTCATTCAGGTATACGCCTCAACCTCGGCACACTCCGACGATGAAGTAGAGATTATGTATGAGAATATCTCTAAAGCCATACATAGCTATAAAACTCACTACAACGTTAGCCTGGTGGACTTCAACGCTAAGCTTGCGAAACGGAGAGGTGAAGAGTTCGGACTGGGAGATTTTGATTTGGGCGACAAAAAGGCACATATTCAATGATGTCTCAGTGATCTACTCGCTCAAATGCGGCAGCGATCACCGTATGGTCAGACACACATTGAATCTGAACATAGTGTCCGAAAGATCTCGCCTGATGAAGTCTCCGCTCCGGCCAGCACCCATCCAGATCCATAACTCTGAAGGTTTCCACCTCGAGCTTCAAAATTGCTTCGAATACCTAAGTGGCAACGTGGACGAGTACAATGACGGGTTTCTAGAAGCTGTCCGTACGGTCGGGACCAATTATTTTAAGACCCGCCGTACAAATAGTACTAAAAAGCTCTCGGACTACACTCTCGAGCTCATGGAGAACAGACGTGAGATGGTTTTGCGTTCGTCAAGTGATGCTTGCAGATATTGGTAGCTCAATAAGCAGATCTCAAAGTCTCTGAAGCGCGACCTACGTCGGTATAATACCGAAAGTATAACTGAGGCTATAGAGCAAAACAGAGGCTCTAAAGTTTTCGCAAGGGTTTCGGCAGGTTATACAGAAGAACGAGGAGTATAACCTACCCCTTTGCTTGGCGTTTGTGAACTACGAAAAAGCCTTTGATTCGAACGAGACCTGGGCTGTACTGCAGTCTCTCCAGCGGTGCCAAGTAGACTATCGGTATATTGAAGCGCTGAAGGGTTTGTACGAAAACGCCTCCGTGTCAATCCGAATACAGGACCAGACTTCGAAACCAATACCTCTGCAGCGTGGTGTCAGACAGGGAGATGTTATCTCCCCGAAACTGTTCATCGCTGCAATGGAGGATGTCTTCATGGTTCTGGACTGGAAAGAACTGGGCATCAACATCAATGGCGAGTACATTACACACTTTCGGTTTGCTGATTATATCGTAGTCATGGCTGAGACCGCGAAGGGCCTGAGTACAATGCTCGAAGACCTCAGTAGAGCCTCCGAGCCAGTCAGTCTTAAAAGGAACATGGACAAGACGAAAGTCATGTCTAATGCCCGTGTTGTACCGACCCACGTGTACCTGGGACAAATTATCCAGTTAGGAAAGTCCAATTTCGAGAAAGAGGTCAATCGTCGAATTCAACTCGGCTGGGCTCCTTTCGGGAAGCTACGTAGAATCTTGTCATTCGAAATACAGCAGTGTCTCAAGACAAAAGTCTTCGACCGGTGTGTGTTGCCAATGATGACTTATGGAATTGAGACGTGGTCGCTAACAATGGGCCTTATAAGAAGGCTCAAGGTCACTCAAAGGGCAGTGGAGAGGGTTGTCTTGGGGTTTCACTGCGCGATCGAATCAGGAATGAGGAGATCCGCAGAAGAACGAGAGTAACCGACATAGCCCATAGAATTGCAACACTGAAGTGGCAGTGGGCTGGGCACATTGCCCGTAGGACCGATGCCCGATGGGGCCGACGAGTTCTCGAGTGGCGACCACGCACCGGAAGATGCAGCGTGGGTAGGCCCCCGACAAGGTGGACTGACGAACTGGTGAAGGTCGCGAGAAACCGCTGGATGCGGGAGGCGCAGGACCGGTCGTCGTGGAGAACCTTGGGGGAGGCCTATGTCCAGCAGTGGACGTCTTTCGGCTGAAAAGATGATGAATGATGATGTGTAACTCAGTATTTATTACGTTGTTGAGCAGACATATTTTTCGAAAATATGGACCAATGGATTGGCAATATGCTTCGAAATGATTGCTGTTCCTATTAGGTCTATAATAGCATTTTTTTTAAATATTGGGTTTGCTCAAAGCGTTCGTACTATAACGATGTAATTATTTTTGGATTATATGTGTAAATATGTGTAAGGTATATTTAATATCTTTAGTTTTAGACTTAAAATATTCACATTTATATTTTTCTCTTCTTATTTATACACCCTATTGTCTACATTTCTGATTTATATCTCCTTTCGCAGGTCTACGGGTAAAATAAATAAATAAACACTTACGAAGTACTTTTGTAAATTCACCATCTCTCCCTTTTTGTCGATGGGAAATACCATCATGTACCACTAAATTCATTCACCTATAAATAAGATTAAACCCAATTTTTTATAGTCTAATAACTTATGAAATTGTGTGGTTTGAATGCTTCAGGGCTGATTATGTAAGCAACATTTATTTTTCTCGGAAAAAAATTACGTCTGACAGATTTTTTTATGGAAAAACTAATGGCGACATAACAGTTCTACTAGGTAGGTACTCTTCTAGATAGTTACAACATCGTAGATAATTATAGTTCCTATAGGGTACAGTGAACCTGCACACACATTATTATCAACTACAACTTGTTTTCATTCTTATCTTCAAATTAATTTAGGACACAAATAACGTGCCGTGATATGTTTTTATCAATAATTACCAGTATCCTCAACGGCTACTTAATACTCAGAAGATAATATGAATTATATCATTTATTGATATCAATAGTGACGGTCGTCTGGTAGTTTTGTCGTCCTCCGTGGCGCAGCGGTCAACACACCTGCCTGCGACGTGGAGGCCCCGGGTTCGATCCTTGGCCAGGTCATGATGGAAAACGATATTTTCACTGGCCTGGGTCTTGGATGTTTATCTATATATGTAACTATTATAAATATAGTATCGTTGAGTTGGTAGCCCATAACACAAGTCTCGAACTTACTTTGGGGCTAGCTCAATCTGTGTGATTTTTCCGTATATATTTATCAATTTTTATTTAGTTTCTATTATATTAATGCTTATTGATATAAAAGGGACCACTGTAATGAACGTGACCACGTGAACGCGCTAATCTTAGGAAATAGGGGTTCAAATTTAAAAACCAGTATTTGATAGACCATTTATCGAGAAAGTCATAACATCCCCTCTTTGAGGAGCGGCTAGAGAAGCGTCACGGCGCCCTTACCTTTCGCCTGACGCAGGTCCTCACTGGACACGGTTGTTTCGGGGAGTTCCTGTTCCCATAACAAAAAAATAAATAATAATAAGCTTATTATAACATCACGTTGCGACCAATAGGAACGATGAATCAGTGGAAAATGTGGAAAAAAACGAGGAAATTAATCATTTATGAGGGCTATTCGTTGAGTACATTGCGTAAACAGTTCATGTTACTCAAAAAATATGATATAAGTACATATTAAGTATACATTCTTAATCGCGATCATAATAAGAGAAATTCACGCGAACGAAGTTGTAGGCAACATATTCCCCCTTATTCATAAAAACTGCTTAAAGTTAACTAGTGATTAGCGATTCTTTAACCATACATTTTAGACCTTTTAACGTCACTTAACTAAATCATTCTTTATGAATAAACACCAGTATTTAAGGGGTTTATTCATAATCGTTTATTAAAATTAAGTGACGTGCAAGAGTCTAAAATGTATGTTTGAAAAATCGCTAATCACTGGTTAACTTTAAGCAGCGTCTATGAATAAGGGGGCTAGTACCATACAAAATTGTTTCCTGCTGACTGTGTGATAAATTAACGCACAGACCAAATCGGAATAAAACAGATACAAATATTTTATTGGAACTGAAATGTATTCTGATTAATAATAATATAGTACCTAGTCTATTATTTAATTGTTTATTGCATTATTAATTTATTTGACATTGAATTTAATTTTATTTGACATTTTCTACCATAGATTTATTAGATTTTTTTATGGTTTATGTATTTAATGCGATGTCAACCATAATTTATTGTGTAATTAGAATGATTTAATGAAAGTTTCTAGTATATTTTTTTATTTATTTTTTTCTTTTGTTTGTGTTTCATGTCTGCTGTGTATTTGTATTTACTATTATTATTATTTCGTTTATTTATTTTACTTACATATAATTTACATTTTTAAATATTTATATAAATACATAAGAAACATTTAAAAATATAAAAAATAGTAACCCACCGGCATCGGGAACAGGGTCCATGCTATCGGCGGTCAGGGCTCCAGAGAGAGGAACTTCCTGACGATGCGAGCCGTGTCCAGCAGTAGGTACCGCTTTCTGAATCAAGCCCTTGATCCATCTGCCTAACGAGAGCCTCCTGAGGTGTTGGTCGAGGCTCTTGGCTATTAAGCCATTGGCTGTCACGACTATTATTATTATTATTAAAATTCTAGAATAATTGTCAAAAATCCAAAATTGTTCCTCGAATATCGATCCATAGCCCCCTATAACAAAACGAAATCTAAATTTAGTTCCAGACTTAACCTTGTAGTCATAGTATTTGTATTTCGAACTTAACTGAAGTTACGTCAAAGTTCTTAATACAAAAAAGACAACTTAGTACCTAGCTAAGCTGTCATTTTTATATAAACAACTGTATTTCTATAATGGTTTGGTATATAATTCAATATCCATTTAGGTGGAATGAAATCCATGATTTCGTAATAAGGGGGTATGTGTTAGGTATCATTAATAAAAACAGTAAATACATCTAAAAACCGAAAGAAATGATGATAAACGTTTTATTGTAGTATCACTATTGTCGTTAACTCAGCCCTATATTTTTCATCAATAAGTCGCCAGCGCAAAGATCTGTTATTTTGTAGACTGTATGAGAATCACACGTTGTATTCTTTATTTAAACGTAGTCTGCTCGATCACTTCGCGCTGTATTGACCGATTTTAGAGTGTGAGGAACGTATTTAATTAAACAACATTTTACTCAAAGTGTTTGTGATAAATATAATTCTCAATATTTTCTTGGACAAAAATTTAAAACTTTGGTAAAAGAGAACTCAAACCCATTAAGAAATCCTTTCGTTTATTTTTCAGAAGATGGAAAAACTAAAGTGTCTATTGTTTGGTTTACTGCTAAGTGTATCCTTGTGTGATGCAGCCAAAATCCTGGCTGTCTTTCCAATTCCAAGTCCTAGCCATGGTATACTTGGAGATAATATGGTTAAACACCTTCTTGCTGGAGGTAACGAAGTAAGTATAAAGACAAAAATATTATGCACGTTTGTTTTTATTTTTTTTTTTTTCTAAAAAAGCTCAAATTTTGAGGGTATATCTAGTATGAGCCATATAATTTCTTTCTTCATGTTTATATGAAACGCGTACTTGACCATCAAAATGTACAATAAAATATAATAAAGTTGATTCTAGTTCCTTCTTACAAAAGATTGTAGGTATCGTATGAAGAAGAATGATCAAGTAACGAATAATAAAAAAGTTACCTACTTATAATTCCTTACAACATTGTGTAAGCATTAGTAAATCTTAAGTTTTATTTGACAAATAAAATTAAAATTTATTTACAGTCAATTACGGTACAACACCAATTACATGTCTAATATTTACATAATTTAAAAAGTTTAAAAATAATATTATGTACAAGCATTAGTAAACTTTATTTACAACAAACAAACTTTATTTTGCCATATATAAAATAAAAAAAAAAGATGTTAGCCAATTATCAGTCCTATCCGACATGCAAACAAAAACTCACAATACGGTCCAGTCGTTTAGGAGGAGTTTGGACAAAGGCCCGATATAATAATCATATGAAGACCTAGAATAAATGACTATACCACAATAAGTTATAGGTAATAAATAAAAATGAGGAAGTTAACATGTCAGCAGATAAATTATAACTAAATAATAATGAATTAGATAATGATGTGCGAATGTTTCTAGTTTTATACTTAAGTAATTTCGATTTTTACACAGGCGTTTTTTTGTTGCTATTTTTGTGTACATTCGCATTGCTTACATCCGAGGTCAACTGAGGCCGGTCGAGATTGGTCCGCCCGAGATCACTCGACGCACGTTGAATGGGTCAAGTGGACCCACTGCCTAATTTTATTAAAAGTACAGTCGTCAAGTGAAGACGAATCTCTTCGTTTTTTTTTTTGTTCTAACATAATATATTTACTATTACATAACATTAGTTTTTTATTTATTTATTAGTACTGAGAATATGTATTTCTTTATTTATTCAATTAGATATTTACATTTACGCATCATACTCATCTACAAACATTAAAACAATTTTTACTGTAATAACACAAACCTGAACCAAGTGTATTAATTAACTGCTAATTTCAAGGTCAAGCAAATGGTCCTTTTGCTTATTACTTTTGCGAACACTTTTGCCATCTACTGTATCCAACATTAGCTTTAAAACACCACCATTAGAAAAACAATAATGTGGTCAAATAGTCCCGCGGAATCAGAAGTAAGCGGGTTCAATTGCCAACAGCCTAACCTACCTACGCCGTTTTAAAAAAATAAATTATCAACCGGCAAAATGTTAATCATGACTTCCTGTATTGTCAATTCTTTTTACATATAAAAAAAAACATTGTCATGTACGATATTTACCTACTCACTTACAAATGTGACATATTTTATTTAATATCAGCTGTTGCTTGAGACTTCTCGTTCATTCAAAGAGCAATAACAATTATGTCATACATATTTTTTTGGGTAATTTGAACCGCTTACCACACACGTAAGCCTTCAAATGCTTCGCTCCTATTGGTAGCAGTGTAATGTTATATAGCTAAAGCCTTCCTCAGTAAATATACTGCCCAACACCAAAACATTTTTTTCAATTCGAACCAGTAGTTCTTAAGGTTAGCGCGTTCAAACAAACAAATATTGTTTTTAGTATAGGTTGGAAAATTAGTTAATAAAACGTGTTAATTTCGTTCATCATCATCGTCATCATCAACATTTTTTAACGGCCCACTGCTGGGCACAGGTCACCTCTCATACAGTGAAAGATTGAGCGTAGGTAATCACCACACTTGGTCAATGCGGGTTAGCGATTTCAGGCTTAAAGTCCAGGTTTCCTATAGATGTTTTCCTTCACCTTATAATCAGTCAGTCATTGGTGTCCAAGATATACTAAGAAAATACATATAACTTAGAAAAGTTAGATTGTTACTTGCCTGACCTGGAACCGATATACAGTATGTTAAGAAAACCCTGTCCGACCCGTGAAGGTGTTGTTAGGTATCTATAACTGATTCTACTAATGGATACAAAACCTGGTTAAACTTAAAAAAAAATCCCCCTAAAAAAATAAAATTATTTTGCAAAAAGAGGTAACTTAATAAATGTGCGATAAGCACCCTTCAGCGGGCGGCGGGCGGCAGGGCACGCGGCACGTAGTCGCATCGCTATTCGCTTTTTTAAAAATTACCAAATTGCGGGGAAGTTTGAATTAATTCGCGGGAAAAAAAGATTATTTCAAAATTCATTTGTATTGGTACTATGATGATTACGTAAAATTTTATATTATATTTGGTCATGTGTTTACCTAACCTTTATTATCCTTATGGGTCGGACAGGGTTTTCTTAACATACTGTATACTTATCATACTCATACTTGAGAGGCTGGCGTTTTAACCACTAGGCCACCACGACTGTCCATGTCAATTTCTTTACTGCGATGGTATTCTATGACCCTGATTCCCGAGACCCGCAAGTGATCCCTGCGCTAAAGTTCCCAGTTTTCCACTTCTTCTTCTTCGGCCTATAGAGATCCACTGCTGGACGAAGGAATGAAATGAAAGCCTCGGGAGACGTCCCGAGGCTTTCATTATATTGGGGGGGGGGGGGAGTGCCATAATCTCCACGCTTAGCAGGCGGCTTGGGGATCGCAGTAGTTTGATATTCCACAGGAGAAGCGCGCCCGCTTCCCTGGTGAGAGTTCCCTTAGCTTCCTTTCCCTTACGACACCCACGGGAGGGTATGGAATGGTACTATTCTACGCCCGGTATCACGAAGTTTTAGAAAATTTTAAATAAATAATAACAAAAATGCCGGTTAAGCTTAAAGGACAGGTCTATAAGACCATCATTAGACCTGTTCTTCTGTATGGCAGTGAGGCGTGGCCTGTGCTTGAGCGACACAAACAGGAGCTGCGTGTCACTAAGTTGAATATGCTGCGGTGGATGTGTGGAGTTACGCGGAAGGACCGCATCAGGAACTCCAGCATCCCTGGCAGTCTTCGTGTCCGTGACATAGCAGACAAACTGCAAGAGGGTCACCTACGCTGGTACGGTCACGTCTTACGAAAACCGGCATGCTATGTGGGTAACAAATGTCTTGCCATGGCCCCTCCGCCGGGCCGGAACAAGCGAGGTAGACCAAAGAAGTGTTGGCTTGACGTCGTAAGAGACGACATGCGTGTCCACAATCTCACACCACGGGATGCCAGAGATCGTGCGAAATGGAGGAGTAAGTGTAGGAAAGCGGACCCTGGGCTCCGACGCGGAAGCTGCGGATGGAACCGGGATTATACGCTGAGATGATGATGATGAATAACAATAGATATTATAAAGAAATTAAATCATTTATAAAACGAAAACACGGAACGGTATACGTATGTTAAATTAATGCTGCTATTAAAACGCCATGCAGCATATCTTTCTACTCCCTTTTAGGACATTATTATAATGGGCTCCCAGCGTTTTCGGTGGATCAACTGCCATTTAAAAATGTATGTTTTGTGTTTTTACCTTATATTATTTATTTCTTCACAGGTTACGTACATAACGCCTTATGTCGAAAAGCAGCCAAACCATCCGAAACTACGTATAGTAGATGTCTCTGAAAACAATAAATTATTTAGCGGTAAGTTGAACTAAACTGATATGATTGTGCTTGTTTTATATTCTACTAGCTTTTATGTACTTACTCGCGTGGATGCTGAATAATATCCCACGGGAACGTACCTACCCACTACCAGGGGGTAATCGCACTAAAAAAAACAGTAGAAGTTCAACTCTTGTTCGTATCTAATCCAGTTAAAGTTATGGTTTAGTTTCGATCACATTTCGTATCGAACTAAAGTTTTAACTTCGATTGAATTAAAATCAATGTATGAGTGATACATTTCGTCAGATATAATAATTAAAACTAAATAAATTATAAGTAAATCTAATCGTTTAGACGTAAGTTTGGCAAATGACACAGAATCAGTTAGCTTTGTTTCAACTATTACATTTAACAGCGGTTACGTTCCAAATGCGATCCAGTTATGGTTTAACCACCTGTTAAAATGTTAGCGCGATACGAAACATAACAAACGTTATGGTTTGGTTTCGATCCAATTCTGTTTTGGTTGAATTATTTTAGTGTGATTGCCCCCTAAGATTAAAACAGTAGCAGATGAGATGACTTCTGGTGTAGGTATCTAGAACGAAAACTACATTAATGCAAAAGAGCCTTCTCTGCATGTATCCCGCAGCATAGATATAAGAAAGTACTAAAAGTATGGAAGGAACTAAATATCAAACTTAAGCAACATTCAAAATGGAAAGCATAATATGATTATTCTTCTATTTTAACATTGGCACATATATGTACATACATAATGAGTCTATAATGTTCCCACTCCTGATACATTAGCTTACCACCCACCTGACAAAGCCTTACCGCCAAGCGTTTTGTCGTGTTCTGGCATGATGTCTGGTGAAGCCGTACGGAGGACGGGTCTGAGCAGTTGTGTTGCGATATGTGCCGGGTACAATGCGCCTAATGTTGTTGTGTTGGGAGTTTGGTCGTGGAGGGTTTTCAGATCAATCTCCCTTTGGCGCAGCATCGTTCGCTCAACTGCCGTCTCCCTTCCTATTCACTAAGTTTTTTTTGTGAATAGGCTAAATAAATAAACTAGCGCGCTTTACCATCAACGATTGCATCACTGCTTACCATCAGGCGGGATTGCGGTCAAGCACTAGTTTATAATTATTAAAAATAAAAATTCTGCGAAAATTAAGTTAAGTAAAACTTAAGTATGACGGCAAAGGTAAATATGACGTTAGATGGCTACTGTCAAAAATAAAAGAGCGCGCGTCATATATTTTAAACGAGCTTCTAGAATTTTCTAAAGACTTCGATTCACCCTCCATGGCATCGCGGCAGGTTTTTGTTTCTTTTTTTTTTATATGTTGGTTTGTACCTAATACTAGAATATACATGCCTACAAAATAAACAAATCTTGATTTGTCAAGTCACAAAAATCTTGCCTATCTAAAATGGTGGTAATCCTTTCAGAATTATGAAAAGATAAGTGTTCATTCAAATAAAGCGTTTATTCAAAGTCAATTGTTTTATTACCAACATTTCATTAAGGCGTAATATTTTTATAATATATTACAAATAACTATATTATTATGATATTAAAATACTTAACCATACAGTTATTAAATTATAATATCTTTTAAATTTATTTTTTCTAAGTTTTTTACTATTTTAAGGAAGTTAAATTTTGAACGCGACATTTGACTTGCGACCGTAACAAATCTCTGAAATCCTTACTTAAGTATAAGCAACTATTTTTCACAGATAACTTGCTGGATGTAAAAGAAATCATGAGTGGGGCGGTGGACTTACAAGACACCGGGTTTGTGTTCGAGATGATGTTGTCCTTGGCTACATTAACGCTGGAAAACGTGAATGTCCAAAATATTTTAAAAGACCGCACATACAACTTCGATGTCATCATTGGAGAATACATGTTCACTGATGTATATTCTTCGTAAGTAATATTTGGATTCCTATCACAGTTCACTGCTGTCAGTTTCTCTCAGCCGCCTTCGTAAGGTTCATCTTGCTAGAGGACCTCCACTACGCTTATCGATATACTTATTTGCAATAAATAATAGACAAAATCATACTAGTATTATGAAAAGAGAAGCAAATTCAAAAATATTTAAAAAAAAGACGTCTGTAACTGATGAAAGATTGTCATAAAAACTTAAAGCAAGCATACCAAAGTAACAAGTCACAGATTTATTCATAAAACCTGACCGAGAAAGATGAACGCACAAATAATGATATACACGATAAATAAACAAGAAAACAGAATAATAATAATTATTCATAATTTATTTTTATCTCACAATGGTTTTGTAGTACTTAACAGTTTTAAACAATATCATAAATTCATATTGTGAGAGCTGGTGCCTGATGTAGGTTTTACGAAAACCTGTAGTACAGGTCACCAGGCTCCACTTCGTGCCATTATGCAAACAATCAGGCAGGTAATCGACATGTTTAAGAACGAGAAAAAAAAGCAGTCAAGCAGTGATTGGTGAGTGTGTAGGTGAACGATGGTGAATGTTAAGGTCAGTGGTGGCTGGTGTATGTAAACGGTGAAGGCCTATTTGAAAACAAAAATATTAAATGAGTTTACGCAATCTCGTTAACATGACGTCTATACGTGGTTTGAAGCTAAGGAGTTGGTCCAATGTAACTCCAAGATGTTTAATGCTATCCACCCTTTGAAGAGTGACCGAGTGAAAAATGTAACGAAGTGTCTTAACTTAATGGTCTTCTTGCGTTACACGTATCGTAATTCACTATAGAATCAAAAATCAAAATCAAAAGTCATTTATTCAAATTAGGCTGAGAATCAGCACTTTTTGAATGTCAATATAACATAAGACAGTCCCCCAAAACGCCCACCCATCGACACTTCCTAGTGCTTTCGCTGGGTAGAGGCGAAAGAAACTCCCCAGCAGCACAGCTGTCTGTTTTACACATGACTTTATACAATGATGAACACAAGAAAATACAACAACAATGAAATTATTGAAAACATGCCAGCTACCACGCCAAAATACCAGCAAAGCAAAAATATAAATAACTAAAAACTTATAACTTCAATAAAAGACCCAGGCATAAAGGGCGTGACAGCTTACATATTTATGTATTGTAAAAAAGTGAATTATATGAATTCATATAACGTGTCAGTAAGCTAATTCCGGAGAAAGAACACAAACATTGTCCTGAGTTAATCAGAGCGACCAGCTATTCTTATCATTTAAATAATCATTTACGGAATAATATGCCTTTGAACCAAGCTTGGATTTGATTTGTGCTTTAAATGCATTGTAAGGCAATTCTAGCAAAGCAGAGGGTATCTTGTTATGAAAAGTTATACCAAGCCCAACAAAAGAGTTATAAACCTTTTGAAATAGTTAGTAGTTAGTTAGTTAGAAGCAAACTATATCGTGAAGACAGTAAAAACGGTAATCAACGTGGACCTAATACAACTATTCCGTTTCCTTCAAATGAGACTAAACAGATTGGAAACTTGGAAACAGCATAATTATGCTATTTAAAAATTCGTCTGATGAAGTTACAAATTAAGATACTCCATAGAAAATTTAGATCCAATTAAAAAAATGGCGTCTAAAAATACGTCAATCTCCTTCAGACGCGGACTAATTTGACAGGATTAAACTAACATTCATATTTTGTTCGTTTCATAATGAAATAGAAAGAAAAGATGAACTAAACTTATATTTAGTTTAGTTTATGAAAAAGCCAATTAAGGCCAATATATTTACCAGAACATCTTTATTTCCAGATTGCCTGCAGTACTCCAATGTCCGTTCATCTGGTTCTCAACTATCGGGCCGCATTGGATGACTTTGAGTTTCGTACACGGTCCTCCAAACCCAGCTTACCACACTGACTACCTGCAAGCACGAGTAGCGCCGTATTCCTTCAAAGACAGAGTTCATGAGCTATGGGTGCTATTGAAAGGACTTTATCAACAAAATAAGTGAGTATTCCTCCTTGGAAACCTCAAGCAGGTGATGTATACAAATAACTAGATTCTGCTGGTTAAGCATTATATTGTATATTAAAAAAAATACATTTAAAAGGTATTGATAACATACCACAGTTAGCATAACATTTTGTTGTTTCTGTATTGTGACAGGGTCCGTGGCTTATAGGTAGCCAACGTAGCCGCTGCACAAGGACGCGTGGGTTCGATCCCCGCGCAGTGCAAATATTTGTATACATGAATATGAATATTTGCACTGGTCTGGTCGTGCCTTGGAAAGCACGTTAAGCCGTGGGTCCCGGTTGCCCGGTTGTCTCAAAAGTCCTACAATTGGTCTAACTGCAATGCTTAGATATCGCCTTCAGTTTGTGGAGGTCAGACTGCAGTCGCTTCATGGAAAATATCGAAGTTTAGCCAAAATGAGCAGTTACACTGGTAAAGCGGACCCTAGACTCCAAAGCTGAAAAGCTTCGGATGCGGCTGGGATTAACGCTGTGATAATAAGAAGTTGTTTCTGTATTGTATTGTTATATTTATCTAAGGAAACTGTGACAGGCAAGTGAGACAGAAAATATTTTTAAGGCCCAAAAATGTTAGATTATATCTTTTTTTAAAAACCATGTCCGGACGACATCAGGTCAAGCTACCCGAATCTGTCTAATATTCACAATCAATCTAGAGCCTTAATGCTTTACGGATAAAGTTGAAAATCCAATAAAATATAGGACACATTATACATAGTAGCTTGATGAGCTGTCTGAACAATCTATAAGTAGATTTAAAAAACAACTTAAAAAAATTCTTGTTCAAATTTGCCTTAAATCAGATTTTTTAAACTAAACGACTAGGCACACAATTTAATGTAATGTTTCATAATAATAACTCATCATCATCATCTCAGTGTTTATCCCGGTTTCATCCGTGGCTTTCGCGTTGGAGTCCGGGGTCCGCTTTCCTGCTTAATTTCCTCCATTTCGCGCGATCTTTAGCACCCTGTGGTGTGAGATTGTTAGCACGCATGTCATCTCTTACAACGTCATGCCAGCACCTCTTTGGTCTACCCCGCTTGTCCCAGCGGAGGCGCCATGGCAAGACAACAACAACAACTATTGTAATACCTAATTGTGTTAATAACTACATACTGTTCAAGTAGAGAATGATCTATGCTATGTCGTTTCGGATAGTTAGTCGGTACTTAGAAAATAAATCAACCAGCACCGTGATTACGTAACACGCATAACTATTAGTTGAAATCATTGTAAAACTTATTGCTATTCCATTTTTTAAACGTTGTCCTACGCTAGGAATTTCTCCCGTAGGTATCGTTGGTGAATTTACACACATACAGTATGTTAAGGAAACCCTGTCCGACCCGTGAAGGTGTTGTTAGGTATCGATAACTGATTCTACTAATGCATACAAAACCGGGCTAAATAAAAAAAAAATCCACCAAAAAAAATAAATATTATTTCGCAAAAAGAGGTAACTTAATTAATCTGCGTTATCCACCCTACCGCGCGCGGCGGCGGAGGCGGCGGAGGCGGCGGGCGGCAGGGCACGCGGCACGTGGTCGCATCGCTATTCGCTCATAATAATACCGGTGTTGTCACTTTTTAAAAATTACCAAATTTCGGGGAAGTTGGAATTAATTCGCGGGAAAAAAAGATTATTTCAAAATTCATTTGTATTGGTGCTATGATGATTACGTAAAATTTTATATTATATTTGGTCATGTGTTTACCTAACCTTTACTATCCTTATGGGTCGGACAGGGTTTTCTTAACATACTGTATAACTCGCGCGAGTTAACTGTGCACCTCGCTGGAATGCGATCCATCTCCCACTTCCCCGCGCGGCGCCCCGCATTCGCCGTAAGCGATGAGTAGCGATAGCATCTTTGTTACAATTGTCTAAATACAGTTTAAAACCCCTGTTGATATTACTGTTCCTGTGGAGTTTTTGCTTTGTTAAGTTTTTTTTTTTTATTAAGTTTCTATTTGTTTTTTACATTTTCGATGTATTAGTGAAGCCTGTTGGTTGCACCAACATTATATTTCTGTCCATATGTATCAATTTAATTGCAAAACGTCAATAGTAAAATGATCTAGTATTATGACGCTTTATCATCAAAACGACCTTTTAATAACATAAAAAAAAAATATAATTTATATTTTTATAACATAACTCATTTTTTACAAACGGTACCGTCCGAATGACGTCACAGAGCGAGGTGCCCAGTTAAGTCGCGAGAGTTGTACTCGTATAGTCTCATATTAATTCACTAGCGACCCTCCCAACTTCGCACGTGGACAAATGATATAGGTACCTAAGTCTTCCTCAAGAAACGGTGGCCCTTCAATAAAAATAATGTCTACTGTGACACCCATCAGCCAATATCTGACTCTGCAAGATACAACGACCTTATTGTCCATGGATAGCCAGTTCCACCACCTTCAAACAGAATGAAAGACTACCGGGTAGCAAGTTTGTTCGAAATAATGGTCCCCCACTCCGGCCCACTCACTCCGCGGATTAGGCAGAAAAACAGGCAAGCGGATTTTTTCTGGTATTTAATTTTGAATAAACTGTGATATTTCTTGAATGAAATGACCAATGCCAATAATTCAAAAAGAGATCTGCTGCTACTAAAATTACCTTTCATATGACGTAATTTATTTGGATAAGTATTAATAATAAGGAACAAATAGAAAAAGTAGGCATGATGAAGAAACTATAGTAGGTAGACATATGGTATCGCAGACTTTTTTGTAGGTATTTTTAAGGTCTACAATACATTATTATGATCTATCTCATAGGGTTCAGTCAGCGTTTGCAATGTAAGCTCAAAAAATGGGTTTATTTTGCGACATGTGTTAGAAACCTCAAAAATTATTAGTGTCAAAAAAACACCCTATCAAAATCCGTTGCGTAGTTTTAAAGATTGAATCATACAAAGCGACGTAGGGAAAGTAAAAGTGACTTTGTTTTATAATATGTAGTTATAATTGGGTTGTATCCTAAAAATAATTTAATGTCCATCAGATAGATTTATAAAAAATATTGAACACGTATTTTTTATCTTTTCATTCATTCGAATACTTAGGAAGATTATATTGGTTTGAAATTTCGCATGACGTCACGCCGTGGTACAAAATAATCCACGGCGTGACGTAATTAGCCCCCACTCCGTAACTTTAATACTCTATATCTCAGTAGTTTTGGTAATTTCGACAAAATAAAAAATGAGGGTCTTCATTTTTTTATTATCAACAATAAGTAAAGAAAACCCTGTCCGACCCAAAAGGATAATAAAGGTTAGGTAAACACTTGACCAAATATAATATAAAAATTTACGTAATCATCATAGAAACAATACTAATGAATTTTGAAATAATCTTTTTTTCCCACGAATTAATTCCAACTTCCCTGAAATTTGGTCATTTTTAAAAAAGTGACAACACCGGTATTATTATGAGCGACCACGTGCTACGTGCCCTGCCGCCCGCCGCCCGCGCATTTATTGCCTACCACACATGTATTAAGTAACCCCCTTTTGCGGAATAATAATATTTTTTAGGGTTTTTTTTTTAAGTGTAGCCCGGCTTTGTAGGCATTAGTAGAATTAGTTATCGATATCTAATAATACCTTCACGGATCGGACAGAGTTTTCTTTAGGTAGGTACATATTATTGTATATAGTTGGGAAAACCTAGATTAGTGGTAAAGTGAATATACTTATTACTTTTGAAAGCAGGATCCTCGTTGTTTTCTAAAGAAAACATCACTATTTATTTATTCGAAGGATCGAAAAACTTAATATTTTGTCTAAGACATATCTTTCATGTGTCGATGTCAACCTAAATTGTTTTAGTCCAGAATTAAGTTTAGCTAAAATGTATTTTTTTTTGTCACCTGTATTCATCTTTTTAGGGTTCCGTAGCCAAATGGCAAAAAACGGAACCCTTATAGATTCGTCATGTCTGTCTGTCCGTTTGTCAGTCTGTCACAGCCATTTTTTTTTCGAATATAAGAACTATACTGTTGAAAATTGGTAGGTACATGTATTTTATGAACCGCATTAAGATTTTGATGCAAAAATAAAAAAAATATAATAAATATTAGGGGCTCCCCATACTGAAACTCAATTTTTTTTTTCTCCATACACATACATACGTGTGGGTTATCTATGGATATTTTTTTTCTCAACCGAATAGTTTGCGTGACAGACGCCTCCAAAGTGGAAAACAGTCCCCCCCCCCCTCTAACTACTAAAATAAGAAAATTAAAAATCTAAAAAAAACATGATGTACATAACTATAAAAACTACCAACGAAAATTGTTTTGAACGAGATCTAGTAAGTAGTTTCTTTTTAATATCTCGTAATTCATAAACCGCTTACTACCGCGTAATCTTTCATACAAATAACTTAAATCCTTTAATTTCATAAATCAATGGTACGGAACCCATTGTTCGTGAGTCCGACACGCACTCGGCTGGTTTTTCTATTAACATAACACGTAATAAAAGTCCAAGGTAACATCCCAAGATCTTCTGCAAACAAACACATCGTTATAAACTGTACAAGGTTAGCAAACAATGAACAAACGCGTTTGTTGATCTCATGTTATACTAGAAAAAAATTTGATAACCTCTTTTTATCGAAAAATTTTAAGTGGTGGGCGAAGACGATAGAATACGTACGGTCACTCAGTGGCACTGAAACCTTGTACACATGTTTTTAATTAGGGTTGTAACGGAGCTTCGCCTCCGCTTCCGTTACTGCGGAAGTTCCGCAAGAAATCGTATCTTCGCTTTCGCCTCCGCCTCCGCACAATTTTTGCGGAGTTATCTTCTTCTTCAGCCTATGGATGTCCACTGCTGGACAAAGGCCTCCCCCAAGGCTTTCCACGCTGATCGGTCTTGTGCTGCCCGCATGCATCGGCTTCCCGCGACCTTCACTAGGTCATCGGTCCACCTTGTTGGGGGCCTCCCTACGCTGCGTCTTCCAGTACGTGGCCGCCACTCCAGAACCTTACTGTCCCATCGGCCATCGGTTCTACGAGCAATGTGACCTGCCCACTGCCACTTCAGTTTAGCAACTCACAGAGCTATGTCAGAGACATTGGTTCTTCTGCGGATCTCCTCATTTCTGATTCGATCATTTGCGTATTTATAAAACGCGCAAGCTGCGACGCTCGACAACCGTCTGGCCGCGTTTGAGCGCGAAATGGTCAAGAATCAACTAGTGCGAGACGGGAATGCGGCAAATACAATTTGTTTCTTCTTAATTTTCATTACTAAAAGGTAATATTTTATTACTAAGTGTACTACTAAAAATGTACGTATTTAAAATTAAAATTTTGTTTTGATTAACCATTTTTTTTTTCTATATCTGCTTACGAGGTGAGATTCATTGCCTCCATATCCGCCTCCACCTCCGCTAAGAAGGCCTCCATTACAACCCTATTTTTAATCACGTCTAAACTGTCTGTGAAATATCTTAAATTGGTCTTATTTTGGCGAGTGTGTGAGGGAATGCATGATTTGATTCCCCCATCTCAGGTCCACCATCGAACGACCCGTCATTCGGCGAGTTTCCACCCATAGGTTGTTAACACCACTACGATCCTGGCGAAGCGTTTCGCCTCCTCTTTTATACCGCGTCATTCGAGGGACTGGAATAATTTGCCAGCAGCGGTCTTTCCGTCGGACTACAATTTGAGTGTCTTCAAGTCTAGAGTGAATAGGCTCTTAATAAACTTACGCGCTTTATCATTAACAATTGCATCACTGCCTACCATCAGGAGGGATTGCGGTCAAGCACTAGTTTATAATTGATAAAAAAATCTTGTGAATTTTTTTTAATGTAATATAAAGAAAAATATGCACTGAACTAAAATTTTGTATAATATATGAACAAGAAATTCTGGCCCAATACGTATCTCTTATCTTATCTCCAAAAATGGCTCGTGACAAAGAATATGTCACAATGACTCTCCGAAATGCTGTCTGTGTGTACATAATTATAAATACCTTAATCATAATGAACAATACAAAAATTACTAAACACGTATTCAAGATAATGATGACAATCTGTTCATAAATAGGTACTATTTACTTTATTACTACAACATCATGACTTGCAGGATTTGACAGAACATTATTATTTTATTCTTTAAAAACATAGCTATATCTGGTTTTATCATCAACCTTTTTTTTATCGTCCCACTGCTGGGCACAGGTCTCCTCTCATACAAAGAAGGATTGAGCGTAATCACCACGCTTGCTCAATGCGGGTTGGCGATTTCAGACTTATAAGTCCAGGTTTCCTCAAGATGTTTTCCTTCACCTTTAGTCAATGGTGTCAAAGATATACTTAGAAAGTACATATAACTTTAGAAAAGTTATCTGGTTTATAAAGGTACAATTATTACCCACTATTAATATACTATTTAAAAAAAACAAGCGTAATTTCACAAAAAAATGGCCCGTGTACACTCCATTTTACATAAACCTCTATGAGAAATTCTTTCTTTTCAACCTATAGTGCTCCACTGCTGATCAAAGCTTTTATTCCATTGGGGGGCAATGCCATAATCCCCACGCTTGGCAAGCGGGTTGGGGATCGCAGTAATTTGTTATTCCACATGAGAAACGCTGCTTCCCGCTTCCCCGGTGAGAGTTTCCTTAGTCACCCTTTAGGAAATCCATGGGAGGATATGAGTTGCTACTATACTATGGGCATAACCACACGGGCTATTTTCCCTTATTATACATATGTATGTCGGAGACAGCGACGGCAGAGCGGTAGGGTCGACATCATCTTGGTGTGGTGGTACAGGTTCCGTTTCGTAAGTCAGTTTTGAATTGAAGCACGACGTGTAGATATACCCTCCAATCTTCATAATAACAATTTGAATAGGCAAACCGACAGTTTCGGTTCGGAGATGTGCCTTGGTCCGCGTCTCGATGCAAAGTCCCCGTTCGACGAACCCCACTTTCCAAAGCGACTCTGTCCATGTGACGCCATCACAAAATAACGTCACAAGCGTTCGCCCCTCTACTACGTAAATCAAATCAGCAACTTCTATTAAAATTAAACCACGATCTCCGACATGTATATTATTACATACTTACGCTTCTCATTCAGTGTCCCAATGCGATAGTGTAAAGTTGATTCACAAATTACATATCACGTGTTACGTTTTGCGATCTCGCTCATTCATTGGACATGAGAAAATGTCTATTATATCGGCAACTAAAAAAACTATATTATATTTCGAAGAGCCAACCCCTGGAGGTATACTATCCAACCATGATATAAGAAGTTTTGGCCAAAGTTACGAGCGTGTCTACTCTGTGTCACCTACGGGCATAAGATTTGTTTGAGGACGAGACTAAGAATAAATAATAACACGATTTGACGGTTATCCTTACTCCCGTTAAGATTTTACATGTACAAAAACTTAGATTAATCGGGAAATGAGTGATCGAATCAGAAATGAGAAGATGCGCAGAAGAACCAAAGTCACCGACATAGCTCGGCGAGTCGCTAAACTTAAGTGGCAGTGGGCAGGGCACATTGCTCGTAGAATCGATGGCCGATGGGGCAGTAAGGTTCTGGAGTGGCGGCCACGTACTGGAAGATGCAGCGTAGGGAGGCCCCCAACAAGGTGGATCGATGACCTAGTGAAGATCGCGGGAAGGCGATGGATGCGAGCAGCACAGGACCGGTCAGCGTGGAAAGCCTTGGGGGAGGCCTTTGTCCAGTAGTCGACATCCATAGGCTGAAGAAGTATCGGAAAAACTTGTTCACATTTCCAGATGAACCCTAGTACATTCGGAGACGTGAAACCATTTTTTTACTGACCCGTTTTTCGCTGATGGCCCAGTAGACGCTTTGGTTTAAAATGTACTGACGACAGTAAGTCAAGCTACCCGTTAAATATCAACCTTGAACCTTGACAGATTGTAAGTAGCTTGATGTTCTGTTGTCTGTACTGCCTGCCTGATCTATTTCACAGCCACTAGCCAGGCAACAATTTGTATTCGATTAAATTACCTCGTGATTCGTATTTTATAATGGGTACATCGGGAATGAAACAATTTGCCTGCGGCGGTCTTCCCAGCTGATTACAATTATCTTCAAGGCTACATTTAATAGGCTCTTAATAAACTAATGCCCTTTACCCTCAACGATTGCATCACAGCTTACCACCAGGCGGAATCGCGACCAAACAGTGATTTATAACATTAAAAAAAATATAACTTATTCCAAAATAAAAACGGTAGTAATAACATTTGTTTTCATTTCAGTGCTTTCTACACCAGACAAGAGGAAGTTTACATGAAAGTAATCGCCCCTATCGTTAGGGAGCAAGGCAGACCAGTACCAAACTACAATGAACTAAGATACAACGCGTCTTTGTTACTAGGCAACTCGCAGGTGGCTATCAGCAGCGCAGTACCTTTGCCGCCAGCCTACAAGCATATTGGGGGATATCATATTGAGGAGCCAGTCAAACCTTTACCAGAGGTGAGTTAAGCTACAAGTCCTTTAGTAAATTCTGGTCCTTTAGATAAGCTTTAATGAATTCAAATATTTTCTCAGCACCTGAAGAAAATTATGGACAGTGCCAAGAACGGCGTTATTTACTTCAGTTTGGGATCAAATTTGAAAAGCAAGAACTTACCAGAAGACCTAAAACAGGGCCTTTTGAAGGTGTTCGGAGAATTGAAACAGACTGTATTATGGAAATTCGAAGAAAATCTGGCTGGAGCACCAAAAAATGTGCATATGGTGCAGTGGGCACCGCAGCAGAGCATTTTAGGTACAGTTTTGGTTTTACGTGTAGGTTACATGATAAGCAATTAGCTTAGGAAACGTAACAATGACAAGTACTTAAGGAAAATTAGCTTCTCTGCTCACGACTTTGTCCTGGTCATGGAAACAAGCGGACCACCTATCAACCTTACTTTAGTCCCGTCAACCAAAATTAGTTAGCGCTTGATGTACGTTGACGTATTTTTAACCAATTTTATTCAAGTCTAAACTTATCTCATCATCAACCTTTTTTATCGTCCCACTGCTGGGCACAGGTCTCATCTCATACAGAAAAAGGTTGAGCGTAATCACCACGCTTGCTCATTGCGGGTTGGCGATTTCAGACTTATAAAGTCCAGGTTTCCTCAAGATGTTTTCCTTCACCTTCAGTCAATGGTAACTCAACTTATCTATGAAGATCTTAATTCGGCAGGACCAAATTAATATTAATTAATCTTTCTGTCCTTTTCATGATAAAATTGTAAGAAAAAGCTACGAAACTAAAACTTAAGTTTAGTTTAGATTGTGAAGAAACGAATCGGCACCATTGTCGTTGTATAATGTCCAACATAAAATCTTGTCATTGATACAAATGTGTACAATTAAACTTCAAGGCTAAATAGTAGGTACGGAGCTAATTTTGTCAATGAAAAACAACTTATTTATAACTACCATAAACTGACATAATTGTCATGTCATTACTATGTATTTATTCCTGATTTAAGTATACAATATATGACATGATAGTTTAAAAACAATTAATTACGATGATATGTATTTTTTGTAAGTACTATACACCTTAATTTTTTCTAACAGCGAAACACGTGTCCAGTATATGTACAGCAAAATATAACATGGCGTAAAAAATATTAGAATCGATTCAGTTGCTCATTCTGAACAAACTATATTTTCAGGTTTCGTATGAAGAAAAAAGAACATTGTACACAAAGCAGATTTTATATCTAAGTAGATATAGAATCAAATAATAAGCCATTCTCAACAAAATCAAGTAATTCTATTCTTAAAACAGCCGGCCAAAGTTCATACAAAGTTGGGCATTATTGCATTAAATCATTTCAACATTATTACTATTTAAAAAATAAAAGTATATTTAGAATATCAGTATGAGATAAAAAAAAGAAATAGGGTATTATTAGCTTGCAGAAAACTAACCTCATTTGCTTTTTTATAAGTTTTCTTACAAGCTGACAGCGCTCTTATGGTCTATTAAAGTAATTATTCAAACTTTATTGTAGACTAGATTGTATCAGAATGTATCAGGCCCAATTTTGCCCGTTTCCTTTGGTTGTCATTAATGTTCTTGAGATTTATACGAGGTTATATTTAAAATGGTTATCTAAACTCCGCAGAAGGTTGGTCTTAACACTACAAAACAAAAAATTAATTGATTTGATGTTTTTTGTGTAGTCATCGCTCACAATGTAGTGATATATCAGATTAGAGAATCAAATTTTTGTGATGGGTATTTATTTATATCTATCTAAAACACGATAAAATAAAAAGATTTAATCACAACTAACAACGGTCTTTGACCTCCTTTAAAATATCAAATCTTTTTTAGATACCAATAACATCGCGTTATCTAGCCGATTTAAACATTTTAAACTTTGTATGAATAATAATAAGTTTAATAATTAGTATCGCCCAGTAGCCGGGTGACCGGGTCTGTCTGATAACCAGTTTCATGGTTGTCAGACTTTTGGGCCAAATACAGTATGTTAAGAAAACCCTGTCCGACCCATAAGGATAATAAAGGTTAGGTAAACACATGACCAAATATAATATAAAATTTTACGTAATCATCATAGTACCAATATAAATGAATTTTGAAATAATCTTTTTTTCCCGCGAATTAATTCCAACTTCCCCGAAATTTGGTAATTTTTAAAAAAGTGACAACACCGGTATTATTATGAGCGAATAGCGATGCGACCACGTGCCGCGTGTCCTGCCGCCCGCGCCCCGCGGAATGGTGGTTAACGCAGATTTATTAAGTTACCACTTTTTGCGAAATAATATTTATTTTTTTAGGGGGATTTTTTTTTAAGTTTAGCCCGGTTTTGTATCCATTAGTAGAATCAGTTATCGATACCTAACAACACCTTCACGGGTCGGACAGGGTTTTCTTAACATACTGTATAATGCTGTTAAAAAAAACAACTCTATCATCACAATTCTTTATTTGCTTAATCTAACAAGTTCTGGGCCGAGTCCATTTAGTTTGCTAATGACACGCTAAGAAGAAGATCTAATAATCAATCAATCCGCTGTCACTGGGCTGAATTAACTGTTTTTGTTGGTACTTTTTAATTAGGTAATTAATCTATTACAATTCCCAGTAATAAAGCTGAAGAGCTCGTTTAGGTTTTTTTAACGCCCTAATTTCTGGGACTACCAGATCGAGGGACAGTCGGATTTGAAAAAATAATTGATATAATACACATATTAGATATGCGAAAACGAAGTAATAACGCACGGAATATGATATGACGCGGTAATTTCAAGTTGACGAATTCGCAGCAAAAGCTAGTAGTAGCTAGTTGATAAGCTCACATACGCACGCTAGCTCATTAATTTTTCTCGGTATCATTTGTATGAATTTCCTTCTTTTCCAGCTCATCCAAACCTGATTCTCTTCGTCACCCATGGAGGCCTCCTGTCCATCACGGAAGCTGTTCACTTCGCTGCTCCTCTTATCGTCATACCAGTCTTTGCTGACCAGTTTCTCAATGCAAATCAAGCACAACAAAAGGGCTATGCTGTGAAAGTTGATCTATCTTACAATCTACATAGGGATCTGAAGGTGGCTCTAGGAAAAGTTCTTGGAGATCTTCCGAAGTAAGTAATACCAAATTCTTCTATCTGAAGGCTTCTTTTCTCACTGTCTTGATTTTCTTTCTATCGATCATTGTTCTTGTGCTAGAGAGATAGAGATGTATCTTAGCGATACTATTAGATCTCTTTTTACAACAGAAAATAATAGTTTCAATTTCTCATAGTATGGCTTCTGCCATTAGATTTTCAGTTTCTTATCAGATAACTTCAGGATGTGTTGTTTTAGAAGCTTCATTTAAATTATTGATTATTAAATTTTATATTTAAATGACTTGAGACGTTTATTTTTGTCAATTCTCGTAATATTAGAAACGTCAGAGTGGTCTCATCTTAGTCTCAATCTGTCAAAAACACGTGTGATTTCCCTATATTTGAACAAGTTTTATATTAGCCGTTACTTATACGAGATTGGGGCTACATTTAAAATGTTTCTAATTATGCGAATTGGCCTTCTGTTCTAAGGCCAACATGACACAACAAGATCGCACAAAACATGGAAATATGTAACAAAAAAGGGAGGCTTTTGCCCAGCAGTAATACACAATGCGAAAACACACTACGAAAATCTGCTTGCCCCAGGTACTGATAAAGACTTATTCTTCCACAGATACACCGCAAGAGTAAAAGAGATATCAACAGCATACCATGATAGTCCAATGAAGCCAAAAGATGCTCTCAACTTCTGGGTTAACCACGTAGTTCGAACGAAGGGTGCACCCCACTTGCGGTCAGTGGCATTACAAGTCCCACTCTACCAGAGAGTGTACCTAGATTTACTAGCAGTAATTCTAGCAGCATTTTTAGTTGTATTCTTGGTAGTTAATAGAATTATTTGTTTACTCATGAACAAGAAGAGCATGAAAGTGAAGAAAAATTGAATTGGTTTTACAAATTAGAAGACATTTGCTGGGTTGCTGAATCAGGATGAATTTAATAGTATTTCATAACGTTTTTGAGTAAAAAAATATACGTGTATTGCCTTGGAAAGCGTACAAATATTGCTCACTCATTAGGTAATGGGTGTACAGAATCTATATAATTGTAAAAATAATCCTAAGTAACAGTGTTAAGTCTTTAGCTATACACAAAACAATATCAAAGAAATTAGTACAAAATTATAAAACAACTAAAGAACACCTAACAAAATTTTTAAACAACACTTGTTTTAAATTTATTTTATTTCTATTGTTTAAACTTATGATCTAAAGTAAAGCAATAAGTTATGGAATAAATAATTCTTGAGAAAATTATGTACCTAATTAATTTTATATTTCCGCTAAACATGCGTTTAACGTATATTATGCTTCCTGTATTAAAAATCTGCAGTTATTTTTATGAGTGTTCAAGTTTTTAAGCTCTTAAAGATTAGAGTATTCTGATAGGGCCCGCTGTGATGTCACAGTCGGTTACGGAATTAAACAAATAAAATTATTCCAATGAAAAAAAAAAGACTTTTTCTTCTTTTCTCTAATTTAAATTAATATCTATACTAATATATAAAGCTGAAGAGTTTGTTTGTTTGTTTGAACGCTCTAATCTCAGGAACTACTGGTCCGGTTTAAATTATTTTTGTGTTGGATAGCCTATTAATCCAGGAAGGCTTTAGGCTGTATGACATCACGCTGCAACTAATAGGAGCGGAGCATAACTAACTCCACGCGAACGAAGTCGCGGGCGATCGCTAGTATGAGAGTTATCTCATACTAGCGATCGCCCGCGACTTCCCTCACAGTTGTGAGGGACAACTATCAATAATATAGATTATAAAAACAGTTGATAAATAAAAACAGCTCTATAGTTATAGACAATATATAGGAACTACGTATATACAGTATGTTAAGAAAACCCTGTCTGACCCGTAAAGGTGTTGTTAGGTATCGATAACTGATTCTACTAATGGATACAAAACCGGGCTAAACTTAAAAAAAATCCCCCTAAAATAATAAATATTATTTCGCAAAAAGAGGTAACTTAATAAATGTGCGTAAGCACCCATCCGCGGGCGGCGGGCGTCAGGGCACGCGGCACGTGTCACTTTTTAAAAAATTACCAAATTTCGGGGAAGTTGGAATTAATTCGCGGGAAAAAAAGATTATTTCAAAATTCATTTGTATTGGTACTATGATGATTACGTAAAATTTTATATTTTATTTGGTCATGTGTTTACCTAACCTTTATTATCCTTATGGGTCGGACACGGTTTTCTTAACATACTGTATATTGTATAGATGTTATCAGAATAGACAGCCTTCGTGGCGTAGCGGTAGCGAACGCGGCCGTTGCGCAAGGTGGCGCGGGTTCGATCCCCACACTGTACCTACACAAATTACACATATTTGTATGCATGAATATGAATATTTGCACTGGTCTGGTCGATAGCACGTTAAGCCGTTGGTCCCGGTTGCCATTTGAATATCTAGTGGCAGTCGTTACGGGTTGTTGGAGCCCTCAAAAGTCTAACAATTGGTCTAACTGCAATGCTTGGATATCGCCTTCGGGTTGTGGAGGTCAGACGGCAGTCGCTCCACGGAAAATATAAAAGTTTAGCCAAAAATCAGCAGTTAGCCTGGTAAAGCGGACCCCAGACTCCAAAGCTGAAAAGCTACGGATGCGACTGGGATTAACGCTGAGATGAAGAAGTTATCAGAATAGACAGAAATATACAGAACTCAACGTCAAGCCGAAACGGGGTGACAGGATTGATTATAACCAACCATGAAATCAAAAAAATCTATCCCATGTATTTTGAAAATTATGGGCATTAAAGTAAAACCTAGAAAGGTCAATGGGCAAATAGTATTGGTGAAAAACCCACGGTGGACAGAAATGAAATTGTGAGGATAATATAGATAATTATCTCTAGTTTATCATGGTAAGGGTCCCTTTCTTGTTATATGTGGGAATATTGAAAAAAGGAACTTAATTGGCATTATTTATTCGGCGAGATGAATATTTACGGTGATTTCATCTAAAAATACCGCAGGGGCATCAACTTGTTGTTGGTGCTCAGACCAGGATAAAAAATAAACTAGGTATACTGGTAATAAGCGCGCAGCTCCCGTCGGTCGCCCGCCGTGTATGTATAAGCAGTCATAATCTTCAACAAATTGTTTTACTGGTCTTGCTGGGTTTATTAAAATAATAATAATGAGAAGAATAAACGAAAATGGCTATATCACGTTGTATTGGGATCGATCCATCATCACTGACAGGACTATTGTTGCCAATAAGCCTGATATAGTGATGGTGGATCGATCAGAACGGCGTGTAATGATTGTTGACATAACCATTCCGCATGATGAGAACCTCGTGAAAGCCGAGAAAGATAAACAAATCAAGTATCTTGACTTGGCTCACGAGGTTCTCGACATGTGGGAGGTGGATTCAGCAATCATTGTACCGATAGTCGTGACAGCCAATGGCTTAATATCCAAGAGCCTCGATCAACACCTCAGGAGGCTCTCTTTAGGCAGCTGGATCAAGGGCTTGATTCAGAAAGCTGTAATTCTGGACACGGCTCGCATTGTCAGGAAGTTCCTCTCTCTGGAGCCCTGACCGCCGGTAGCTTGGAACCTGTTCCCGATACCGGTGGGCTACTATTTTTTATATTTTTACATGTTTTTTATATATTTTTTATGTAGAAATATTTAAAAATGTAGGTAATTTATAAGTTTAACATATATAATGCAATAAAAGAATAATAATAAAATTGTTTATTGATACAGTAACCTTTGACTTTGCTTATAACTAGGATACATAGCTTGATTAACTAAAGGTCGTACTAATACTGTAACCCTGACATGTCGTTGTGTCGGGAGTTTGATCGTGGGGGGTCTCCAGAACAATCTCCCTCTGGCAGCATCGTTGGTCGTGTGGTTGCGCTTAACATTGCATCACCTCGCTCAACTGCCGTCTTCCTTTCTATTCAGTTTTTTTTAGTGAACTTTTTTTTTAATAAACTAGCGCTCTTTACCATTAACGATTGCATCACTGCTTACCATCAGGTGGGATTGAGATCAAACACTAGTTAATTATAAAAAAATAACTTATACAAGCAGAGTCGCCACGAGTCGAGCGCACAAATGTTATTTTTTTGGGTTTCTTTCTGGGTTTTTTGGGGCGCCGATATGATCGATCCTATAGACGGACTCGTCATCATCATGATCATCTCAGCGTATAATCCCGGTTGCATCTGCGGCCTCCACCCAGAGTCCGCTTTCCTACATATACGTCTCCATTTCGCACGATCTCTGACATCCCGTGGTGTAAGATAGTGGGGCACGCATGTCATCTCTTACAACGTCAAGCCAGCACTTATTTTGTCTACCTCGCTTGTTCCAGCCCGGCGCAGGCGCCATGACATTTGTTGCCTACCCACGTAATGTGACAGACGACTAATATTTAACAGTAGGACTCGACTTTTGATTCTAACTTTGTTCTCCAACGATTCTAAATAAAATAACCATTTATAATACCTCGTGAATTTATACTGTTTCATTTTATATCATTTTCATTTATGTCCGCGACCGGGTCGAATTGCCTTTGATTAAACTGTTACTTTTTTTTTAATAATTATAAACTAACGCTTGACTGCAATCCCGCTTGATAGTAAATAACATTTCTAGAACCTAATTAATTATTCATTAAGAGTTAACACTAATTCTATTACTGAGAAACTAAATTTACCTACGTAAAATATTTGCAACCGTTATTCTTATTTTTTTACGGACATTTATAATCGCAATGCGTATGTCAATCCCAAGCCGTTACTTATATGTACTTTCGAATCTGGATACCTGGACACCAATGACTGATTACAAGGTGAAAGAAAACCTCTTGATTTCCTCAAGAGGTTTTCGTTTTCCGACTGATGACAAGGTAAAGGAAAACCTCTTGAGGAAACCTGGATTTAAAGTCTAAAATCGTCAACCCGAATTGGGCAAGCGTGGTAATTACGCTCAATCCTTCTCTATATCAGAGGAGACCTATGCCCAGCAATCGGACGATAAACAGGTTGATAATGATGATGTTTGCAACCGTACACCACAGACTTCCAAAAAAAGCTCTACAAAGCGAAAAATAAGTAACTTCAGAAGTTGGTATCTTTGGTTTTTGTATATTCATTTTTGAGACCGATTCCAAATTCAAATTCATAGTTTCATACCGGAATTTAAGTTTTTATTTTAGCCTGCTTGTATTTTTTTTTTTGTAAGAATTTTGTCATTTTACTACACTGTTTAGTGGTAAAAAGTACTTTTCCTCTGCAACCAGTCAGACTAGACGCTGACGCCAACATAGTTGGGAAAGGCTAGGAAGCAAACAACGCTATTTTGTTTACTTGAATTTTTACTCGCAATTTTGGTAAACGAACACGACAAACGAATTTTCATAACATCCTATGGGACCAAAATTCAAATATGAGCATTGCTAGATATGACGTGATTACGCAACTTAAAGTCCGTCTCTTGATTTTAATTGATTATTGCATAAGGATGACGAGTAGATAGCGGTCGTCCTATGTTAAACTTCAATTCTGTAAGTAAATTGTCGAGGAATCCCCTCGACTGTCCCTTTTTTTTATAATTATAAACTAGCGCTTGACCGCAATCCTGCCTGATGGTAAGCAGTGATGCGATCGTTGATGGTAAAGTGCGCTAGCTTATTAAGAGTGAATAGGTCACTCAGAAAAACTGAGCGAATAGGAAGGAAGACGGCAGTTGAGCGAAGTGATGCAATGTTAAACCCAACAACACGACCAACGATGCTGCGCCAAAGGGAGATTGATCTGAAGAACCTCCACGACTAAACTCCCAACACAACAACATTAGGCGCATCGTACCCGGCACACATCGCAACACAACTGCTCAGAACCGTCCTCCATACGGCTTCACCAGACATCATGCCGGAACACGACAAATCGCTTGGCGGCAAGGCTTTGTCTGGTGGGTGGTAACTTGTGCCGGCGGCCGATGTTATGGCCTACCACCGAGAAACCCTTACTGGATAGACTTCGTCGCCTTCATAATGACGATCACAATCCACCTAGGTGTAAAGTTCCTATCAATACAAATTAATCAAGCACAAACAAAAGCAGCTGCTGTGATTCGTTGAGGAGTGCCCTCGACTGTCTACAGGTTTCAGCATCAGATCTAATCGCCCCTACGATTTTTTAAATTTCTCCTTGATTTCTCTGGTCTTCCGTCATCAGATCCTAACCTGATGACTTTTTTTTTTAATGGGACAAAACCCGCCACACTTTTACCCACCCACTGCAACTCCTGAAAGCCACAGTCAACAGTGGAGACCGCCAGAAAAACGCCGAGCAATGAAGCTCGACGAGTCCCGGAGAAACGATTCAACTGTCTTGGGTCCCGCAATGAAATTAATCAGAAAAGAATAGCGGAGGTGTAAGAAAAAAGATATTTTTTCCACTTCCCTCCATAACTAGCAGGAGACAGAAGAGATCGTTTATTATACGGACCTTGTAGAAACTAGAACCAATTTCCGTGCGTTCAGGCGCTTTTGCCATACCTATTACTGGAATCAATTGTAACAGCACATACCTACTTAGGACCCATTAACTAACCTGATGAATATGGGACTACCTGGAAAGTATACCCTATCAAACAATTAAAAAAAATGCAGATCGGTTTAGGCATCTTAGAGTGGTCGGTAAAAATACGGACATAAAATAAAAGATATCCGACGAATTGAAAACCTCCTCCCTTTTTTGGATTAGCTTAAAACTCGTCGTTAAAATTAATAATTAATAAGCAGGTAGCTTTAAAACAAAGAGTAGCCTAAATAAAAACTCAACTGAGTATACGGATCTAAAGTGAATTATGTTTTACTAGATGTGGCATTTATGACAACGTAACTAATTTACACATCACCACCGCAATATGCGCGCTTCAGTTTTTGTTTACCAGTGAGGAAAAAAATTATGATTTGACTACTCAGCTGCTTAGGATTAAACTCTAGTATTCAGTCCAAAATTGTATGTGTAATAACTGCTTTACTATTTATTTTTAGCGCTTGACCGCAATCCCGCCTGATGGTAAGCAGTGATGCGTGATCGTTGGTGGTAAAGCGCGCTAGTTTATTAAGAGTCTATTCACTCAGAAAAACTGAGCGAATAGGAAGGAAGGCGGCAGTTGAGCGAGGTGATGCAATGTTAAACCCAATAACACGACCAACGATGCTGCGCCAAAGGGAGATTAATCTGAAGACCTCCACGACCAAACTCCCAACACAACAACACTAGGCGCATCGTACCCGGCACATATCGCAACACAACTGCTCAGACCCGTCCTCCGTATGACATCACCAGACATCATGCCGGAACACGACAAATCGTTTGGCGGCAAGGCTTTGTCTGGTGGGTGGTAACTTCTGCCGGCGGCCGATCTTATGGCCTACCATCGAGAAACTAGTGAATTTTAATTTAAAAAAAATTGAAAAAATTTAATAATGAATTGTATTCAAGAGTGAATGAATCTGAGAAAACCGTGCGAGTTGATTCATTTACGGGCAACGGTCCCTGTCTGCATTCTGTTTTGTACCGAACGTGGCGAAAGAATCTCGCAACGTACATAAATAGCTGTCCTTATCATTTTATAAAATAAGGAGAATCATTCAAATGGAATTGTGTTACGTGAACAATGTGTGATCTTAATTCTGGCAAAATTTCAAATTAGAATTTTGATTATGTTCAACAGTAGGAGACGACTCACTAATATACTTAGGCTCAGCCCACCATAAATATTTATGAATGAGCTCAAGTATGTCCACACCGCGTGATAACAAGTCAGTGTATTATTAATACCCTATACGTGACCAGACGCAGTCACTAGTTAAGTCGTTAATCTCAAAAACTTGGAAAAAATCAACTCATTAACTTAAAATGATGATAATATTTGCCGAGAAACTTGTTCATCTGTACAAACATCTCAAGCTAAGTATAGGACTGACGCGGTGTCGTAGGTCATCATCATCTCAGCGTTAATCCCAGTCGCATCCGTAGGTTTTCAGCTTTGGAGTCTAGCGTCCGCTTTACCAGTGTAACTGCTGACTTTGCCTAAACTTCGATATTTTCCGTGAAGCGACTGCCGTGTGGCCTCCGCAACCCGATGGCGATATAAGCATTGCAGTTAAACCAATTGTTAGACTTTTCAGGGCTCCAACAACCCGTAACGACTGCCACTAGATGTTGGTATGGCAACCGGGGCCAACGGCTTAACCCGCTCCTCCTTGCGCAACGGACGCGTTCGCTACCGCTACGCCAGGGAGGCTGTGACGCAGTGTCGTAGGTAACTGTGTTTAGTTGAAGAAATTTTAGTGAATGAGAAAATGTTTATTTTCGCATCATAATATTAGCTGTAACGAACGTTGGCCGGGATGTATTAAAACTTGCCGGTACATTTCTGCAACGCTACGAACGCAAATTATCTAAAACGTAGAAGTATACCCAATCGTTTGATAACGAAGAACCGATCAACTACAAAATATCATTTAACGATTAGCCCGTATTTGTTTTTGCATCCTCATCAAATACCTCGCGTAATTCAGTATGCTTTCACGTTACACTCGTTTTACCTCAGACGAACGTTCTAGTTTCCTTTCTAACGATAAGAATCTACTTTTAGCTAACTCATATGAATCGGCGAGAGAATCAGTTGATTCACTTCACAATAAAAAGTGAGTTTGTGAACGTAAAGCAAACCAATTGACTACTAATAGTTGGAATATTAGAGAGAACGTGTCCGAAATATACCAGACGATATACACATAAAGGCTGCTATATTTCGGGCACGTTCATAATACTCATTTTGCAGGTAAAGCCCATTAGACTAACGCATTCTGCCTTCCTGTAGCAAACTCCAAAACAAATCAATGCCTATAGCTATTAATAAGTCGATGCCAGACGGGATATGATTGTTTGGATCTGCACGTACATTCAACGTTTTATGGTTGGTATTTGAATCGAACAAACATCTATGAGTGAGTTCGGTAAACAATAAGTACAGCTTGGCAACAAAGAGTTAAACGCGGTGAAAGTTGGAATAAAAAATCGATTAATTAGGCAACATTGCTTCACTTGTCAACTGCTCGTTTTTTTTTTATAATTTCGAAATATTATCTGTTTTCATTGCATAATTATCTATTTAAAATAAATAAAACTATTCGTAGCAGTGGCAGAGCAGTGATTAACCACGTCTTTTTGCGGTGTTTAGCCAAATCACAAGCGGGACAAGTGTTATCCAATATAGATAATGTTTATCTAAAAACTGCCAATATGACAGGTTATTATATATCCTAAATAAGTCATTGTACCTTATAGTTTTGATGAGGTTTTTGTAAATGTTTTCCTCTTGTTTATAGAAATTAAAAATTGAGGTTATGTTTTCTAGTTTCACAAGTCTCGTATACGCTTTCCTTCAATATTAGATACTCGAAGATAGTGAAACTGGAATTAATAATAAAGTATTGTTATTATGTTTTTTGTTTTAGGTAAATCTGTCAATACTGTAAGAAAGGTTGTTCAGGCAGGTGAAAAAAATAATGGCATGTTTTTCCTTTTTAAATGTGGCTGTTAAACAAGCTTTTTCAAACATTACTGCTGAAGACTGGGAGAACTCATGCAAGCCTGTAATGAAAATAGAAAAGAATATTATGACAGAGGTGCCATTATGTATGACCACGTGAAACACCTTATAATAAATCTAACAGATGACAGTAGCAGTGATTTTTCAGAATTAGAATATTCTAGTGATTCTGAAGGTGCTGGAAACTCTAGCCAAAATATGAGCTATTCGAAAAGTGTTTTCAATTCGTCAGATTGAATTGTTTTGTATAAAAATAAAAGTTCAAACAAAACGTTTTCATTCATTATGCCTGTAACCAAACTATTTGTCAATACTTATAAATACCACTGTTAGATTGCCCCCGAGGGCATTATTTTCTGTCTGTGATTACTTAATACACAGCCTCCGTAGAAGGCTTCAGCGTCCCCTATTAACATTGTTAATACTGGACATTGACTTGTCCGATGAAGGCCAGCCCGCGCTGCAGCTGAGCCATTAAATATAAATTCCCGACTTTGACCTATGAATTTGTTTCGGCGTTTCTTCTCAGACCTAGTACTAGGAAACGCTGCGGTCATCAAACCGAACTAATAAAAATTTCGATCGAGCCGTCCGTTGCTGTTCTCTCCAGCGACGCCCTAAGCCGAGGTTCGTACCCCACAGAAGGTACCCTTAGCGTGCAGTCGCTTAATTTTTAGATGCCCGTCGCTGGAGGCTTTAAATTTATTTAAGGCAGCCACAGGATATTCCGGTTAAGTATCCACAACCACTCAAGGTCAACTACGCGATGTCAAAATAAAATAAAACTGGAGATTCTTGTGTCAGAGGAACTGAATCGCCTACTTAATATTGGGATCATTTCTCCAAAAATAATAAGTATCAAAATCTGTTGACTCGTAGTATTCTTGGTTTCCACATGTGCGATACTAGTGGTATTATTTATTCCACACTCTTTTTGGCCAAGCTGAAATGTTTTATTTATATTTTTGATTGATTAAGGCGGGTTTGATCAAGCACGATCATGTCACCCTCGTACGCACATACGTTTAGCTATATTAACTCACAATCTATGCTTAACTGCTATTTGGACAAGTTTGTATAACATTCTAGCTTTCTTGGACCACGGGTGAGCTAAAATGTTAGTGTATATCCCAATGTTCGTCAGGTTAATTCCAATTTCTTATTTGAATCTGCACTTTCGGCTTCGTTCCAAAGACATTCCACCATCACAATCATCACAATTTTATGAATCGGATTTACGCATTAAAAATCGAAAGATGATTAGTGGAATGTGTCCGGATAGAAGCCTCATAGAAATTACAATATCAGATCTACACAGTAATTGATCTATGTAGATCTGTTATTGTGATTTTAGCCAACAAACCTAGGTGAAATGGACAGATTAGGTTGTATCGTCTTACACCAAATACTTATAAAACTAACCTCTCGTCAAATATTCAGTCCACATTTGAGTACACTTATTTTGCACTTAATACAGGCCGTCAGTATAAGGCGGTAAACATGAAAATGGTGTTCTATTTATGACTCCGTCCTTAGCAAGTTGATCTGCCTCTTCATTTCCCTGTATACCACCTATATGCGCAGGTATCCATTGTATTTTAGTAATTTTGTTGCTATTCATCATCAACCTTTTTATCGTTCCACTGCTGGCCACGTAGGATACGTGCCCAGTAGTGGGACTCATACAGAGAAGGATTGAGCGTAATGACCACGCTTGCTCAATGCTGGTTAGCGATTATAGACTTAAAGTCCAGGTTTCCTCAAGATGTTTTCCTTCGCCTTTTTAATCAGTCATTGGTGTCCAAGATATACTTAGAAAATACATTTAACTTTGAAAAGTTACATTGGTACTTGCCTGACCTGGAATCGAACCCGCATACACACATTTGAGAGGCTGGTATTTTGCGTTGCTATTGCATTTTATAAATTAAATCCAAAATACTATAGGCTATCGATGCACTTCAAATACTCGAGGTGCATCGAGCCAAATGATAAAGTGCACTACTTGAATCTATCAATATAACATACCTACCAGCATCAAAAATGTTTATGTAGGAAATTGTTACAGTTACACTGAACAACGCTGTATACATAATAGTTAAATTAACATTTATCTGTATTTAGACTGAACAATTCAAAAAAGGATTACCACCGCCATCTACGTATATCTGATAAAAATCTTCATAATTAGTATTATATAATATTGCAACACAATTGCTTCATTTCCCATGAGTCATATTGGTGTTTCGGTTTACTAATAGCCGCGATAACCGGTTGTAGCACTGACAAAATATTTACATTGGTAACCCAAATGTCTAGAGAAAACATTTCTAACAAAATGCTATGCTATGCTCGAAAAAATGGATATATTTCTACAAAAATCATGGTTCGATATTAGTAAAGGTTTATTTCTAATGTTTTTGTTTTTATAATTATAAACTAGCGCTTGACTGCAATCACGCCTGATGGTAAGCAGTGATGCAATCGTTGATGGTAAAGCGCGCTAGTTTATTAAACCCATTCACTTAAAAAACTTAGTGAATAGGAAGGAAGACGGCAGTTGAGCGAGGTGGTGCAATGTTAAACCCAACAACACGACCAACGATGCTGCGCCAGAGTGAGATTGATGTGAAGACCCTCCACGACCAAACTCCCGACACAACAACACTTGGCGCATCGTACTCGGCACACATCGCCACACAACCGCTCAGACCCGTCCTCCGTACGGCTTCACCAGACATCATGCCGGAACACGACGAATCGCTTGGCGGCAAGACTTTTTCTGGTGGGTAGTAACTTCTGCCGGCAGACGATATGGCTTACCACCGAGAAAATTCACACGACAAAGGTCTTTCAATCCTACCATAATGTCAATGATTGTGTTATTAGAAGTAGACTTCATCTTTAACCAAAATTTCGTATTTGTATAGCCAATGACTGAAGGTGAGCATACGGTTTGAAAGGGTTTACCTCTGTGGCGTAGCGGTAGCGAACGCGGCCGCTGCGGAAGGAGGCGCGGGTTCGACCCCCGCGCAGTGCAAATATTTATATGCATGAATATGAATATTTATACTGGTCTGGTCGTGCCTCGGAAAACACGTTAAGCCGTTGGCCCCGGTTGCCATAGGAACATCTAATGGCAGTCGTTGCGGGTTGTTGGAGCCCTCAAAAGTTCAACAATTGGTCTAGCTGCAATACTTCGATATCGCCTTCGGGTTGTGAAGGTCAGACGGCAGTCGCTTCATGGAAAATATTGAAGTTTAGCCAAAATCAGCAGTTAGACAGGTAATGCGACTGAATTAACGCTGAGATGAAGAAGAACAAGAAAGACTGAAGGTGAAGGCTGCATTCCATCATATATAGTACATATAGCCGTAGTTCTTATATATCCTCCTGTGAGGCCCATGCATTGATTTTAACCCTATCTAATTTATTTAAATGTGTTTTAAAACTGACACCATATAACAACCTTCCATAGTCTAAACTACATTTAATAATAGGGGTTAAAGTATGAAATTGCCACTTTGTACTGAAAGCTACTAAATCTATAGGATAAATTTTGGGGAGTGTGCGAGGGAATTGCACGATTTAATTCCCCCATCTCCGTTCCACCATCGGACGACCCGTCGTACGGCGAGTTTCCACCCTTATGTTGTTAACACCTCTACGATCCGGACGAAGCGTTTCGCCTTCTCCTTTATAACGCGTACATCGAGGGACTGGAACAATCTGCCGGCGGCGGTGTTTCCGTCGGACTCCAATTTGAGTGTCTTCAAGGCTAGAGTGAATAGGCTCTTAATAAACTAGTGCGCTTTACCATCAACGATTGCGTCACTGCTTACCATCAGGCGGGATTGCGGTCAAGCGCTGGTTTATAAATTAATTAAAAAAAAAAAAAAAATGGTGACTATTATTATCTATATATTGCTGCCATCTAATAGGAAGGACATTCATGCCTTTCCGATAGAACTCTGAGGATCTAGACTGCACAAACTGTGTGAAAGCATTTTGCACTGCCTCCTGGAAGAAAACTTCTTGTCCCCTCCGTGGCGCAGCGGTCAACACGCCTGCCTGCGACGTGGAGGCCCCGGGTTCGATCCCCGGCCAGGTTATGATGGAAAACGATCTTCTCCTGATTGGCCTGGGTCTTGGATGTTTATCTATACATGTATCTATTATAAATATAGTATCGTTGAGTTAGTGTCCCATAACACAAGTCTCGAACTTACTTTGGGGCTAACTCAATCTGTGTGATTTATCCGTATATATATATTTATTATAATTGCCCAAATTACGAAAAAAAAATGGTAGTCTATTGGAGCAAAATCTGGCAAATATGGTGGATGAAGAATGGTTTCTATCTGCAGTTCCTGAAGGGTCAAAATAGTTTCTCGTGCTGTATGAGGTCTGGCGTTGTCATGGAGCAATAATGGTGAAGATCGATTCATAATTCGGGGCTGTTTTACTGCTAGTTTTGCCAACATTGTTCTGAATTCGGCACAATAGACATCTGCCGTTATTGTTTGAATAAATCAGAGAAAACTATAGTGAATAACACCAGGCTGAGACCACCATACAGTTACCATTACCTTTTTATTGGTACTCGTAAGTTTTGGTTTAGGACACTGTTATGGCGTTTGACTTGGGATCAGCCTTTACATTTTTATTTTATAGTTATCATAAAGATCGCCTTTTTATCACAATCATGTCACAATTCGATCTAATATTTCTTAATTTCTGCAACGATTCACCAAGGCAGCACAAATTTTAACACTCGTTTCTTTCTGCAGATCAGTCAAATAATGAGGCGCCCATTTTTCGTATTTTTTTATTTTATTGATTTGAGGCAAATGAGTCAATATTTTTGGTAAGGTAACGTTGAGCATGCCGCAAATTCCTGGATAATTTGACTAGGATCGGCTTCCACCATCTTGCTTAATTCTTCGTTTATCTCCTGTGTTATGTGTGGCGTGAATTTTCCAATGTTTCACATTTTTCAAAGAAGAACATCATAGAAACTATGTGAAAAAGTTTCATACGAAAACCTCAACCATGAAGATTCTATGTCAGTTCAAAAAATCTATTGCAACAGAATAGCAATTTCATACTTTACCCCCTAATATAAAGAGTAGTGCTGATAATACGACAATAAATGAAAACACGGACAATGCTGGTTAATAGGAATAATCCTAAACCTTTGAAAAAAACCTAGCATCGAAAATAAAAAAAAATAAAATTTCAAACTAAATCACATAAAATTGGCAACGGAAGAGAACATCCTTTAAAATATTGGTATTCACTGACCTCCGATCGACGACAGCGCGGACCTGTATCGACTTGCTTTTTTGGAACCATTATTGTTAAAGATTAGTACCGCTGGATGCGGCGGACATCAATCTGTAAGCGCTTCCTTAACAACGTCTACATCATGTAGAAAAGGTGAAAAATTAAAAACAATTTCATGTGGCTAAACTAATGGACAAATAATCCATGATATCGACTGTACACCCGTGGTCAAAATTGTACTGGCGGCGTTGCGAGAGGAGGGAGACCGTCGCGGGCGTCCGCGACGGAGCACGGCGCGGGTCCCTGCAACGGACACCCGCGACAGACGCCCGCTTAAAGCAGCGCACGTCCGTACAGATTGTTGGTGACATCCTCTTTTAAATACCTATGCATATTCTACTCTTATTGACCGATATTTCTAACCCGATATTACACAATATGACAACACATATATACAAAGCAATTGTATTTATTATGTAATTGCCTTCCTCCATACTTGCACAAGTAACATATAGGACAAAATCGTCCTCACACAAAAACATTATTTATTAGTTTACAAATATTAAGAGATGCTACATTAAAAAGCAAGGGCAATAAAGGGTCTCCCTATTGTAGTTCCAAAAAAAACACTACAAAGTGAAAAATAACTAATGGCACAACACTGAATAGGATATCTGGTCACATTCCGGAGATGTGTCTTTATAACGCATACATCGGTCTAATTCCTGTCTAATAATTGGAATACCTAAATTTGCTGTACCAGATAAAAAAACAGGGTCACTGAGGAGCATTTAGTGAGGTGTTAACGTATGTAACAGAACCTCTGCCTTTTCCTTATCGATATAGGATCTTGGGACATTACGACCTTTTAACCACTTCAATTTACGCCAGACCTCACTTTGAGTAGTGTTACCGTCCAATGATGAACAGAAATCCAGCCATGACTTACCTAAGCAGGCACGACTTAGGTAAGTCATGGCTGGTCGGATTAATCTTTGTGCAACTCGAATTTTATCTTGAAGTTTTTTCTAAATTCCGAGGGGTGGAATTACCTCTAAATGTGGTGGGGGCTAAATGACGCTCAGCAACACCTTTATACAGGGACGGTTGCTAATAGGGTTTAGGCACAAAGGAGCTTATGAGATTTGAATCCACATACCGCTTTATTCACATACCGTTTTATAAAACTGTCAGCAGCTAGGTACTACCTTATGAAGGATTTTTGTAAATTCACCTCCGCCTTTTGGTCGATGGGAAATCCCATCATTTACACGGCTAAATTCACTCACTTATAAATACCTAAGATTAAACCCTAATTTCAGATAGTCTAATCTTATACCTTTAAACGAGCAATTCTTGTATATATATATATAATTGGAATCTCGGAAACGGCTCCTACAATTTTCATGAAATTTTGTGTGCAGGGGGCTTCGGGGACGATAAGTCGATCTAGCTAGGTTTAATTTTCAGAAAATGCCTTTTTCCATGTTTTGAGGCACTGAACAATTGCTAAACTTCTCATAAGAAGCTAAATTGCGCCACTGTCCTTAATGATACAAATAGCTGACGGGCGTCGGCCTCTGATTCGAAGCTCGTAGAGTTCGGGTTCAAATCCCTGGCGATATAGTGATTTTCCTTTTTTTTTGGAGTTTTAAAAAAAATAATGATGGCGTTGTCTAATGCTTTTTATTACATTTTATTGTTTTTTCCTTTTTTTTTTTTTGGAGTTTTAAAATAAATAATGATGGCGTTGTCTAATGCTTTTTATTACATTTTATATAATTGGAAATGGCGTCAACGAATTTTATTTTTCGTTTATTAAATCAATGGAAGAAATTTTGTTTTGCCTAATTTGTGGAGATGCAAGGTACCAGGGTCGCACAAAAGTGTAGAAGTCGAAACAATTGTGAAAGAAATGATGTTGTATATAAACAACAATATTTTTTGTTGTAAATATATATATAATACCTGGAAGAACTTTTATTTTGCCTACTTTGTGGAGGTGCAAAGTACCAGGGTATCATAAAAGTGTAGGAGAAGTCGAAACAATGAAGCTCATTCATTTTAAAGATCAGCCTGAAGGAGCAGTCGAATTTACAACAGAATTTCTCAACAGTGTCAACATTTCAGACTTGCCACAACACGAACTGAAATATTAGTATTATTATTATTGCTATCCTTATGATACCTTGCACCTCCTCAAAGTAGGCAAAATAAAATTCATCCATATAATATGATTTAATAATACCTAATGATGAAGTACCTGGGCGATCGAGCTTTGCTCGGCATCTTTTTTGTGTTATAATTATTATTATTGATTTATTTACATCAGACAATTGTTCATAGTCTTCATAAAAACACATAAGTACACAAAATACATTTTAATTATTTATGAACTATTATAAATAAAATAAAATTAAACTGATAATTAATATAGTACTTTGATTTGATATAGATGACGTTTACATTCATGGTACACAAAGCCAATGTTTGGTTTGAGGTTAGACCCAGAAAATTGCTCTTAAAATATCATGTGTCTTTTTTACACGAAAATGCCAAAAAGAACATAAAAAAAACGCTTACGAACAATTTAACTCCACGAAGCCGTGACTCATCTCAAGAAGCAGAAGAAAACCTCCATGAAAACAATCTGATTTTCGCTCGTCCCACACGTGTTTGTCAGACTTCGCACAGTGAGGACCCATTTGAAGAAGAACTTGATGAAAATCATCAGGTTTCCGCTCATCTCACACGTGCTGCTAAAGTAAGATGCTTGCAAAACTTGACTAACATTTTAAGAACAGAAATGTCTTATTTAGATGTTTCACGAGAGCGTGCAGCACAACGTGTGGCCGCCGAAAATGATGAGCAACGGGAGCGACGTCTGCAAGATATGCGGCAGCGTGCGTCAGAACGTGAAATGATTATTATTAATGAAAACCCTCAGCATACCCGCAATATAGTATGGAAGGACGTATTAGGTTAAGACCTTAAACTATGTATTGATGATAATATATAACTGATGTAACTTATTGTTAAACTACAAGTACTTATTTATAATAAAATGTTAAACTAAATTGCACTCGTAATTTTATATTTAAATAACAGTTAATAATAGCTTTTTATTATTATGTCGGTATGATCGAAAAACATTAGTCCAAAAATATTATTTAAAAAATTCGCTCGTTATGTATTTTTTGTTTTGAAAATATAGAGACTCGCGATGTACCTAACAAAAAAAAAAGATACCGAGCAAAGCTCGGTCGCCCGGTATTATCTTATTAAATAGTGTGGTTTCACAGCTACAGAGCTGATTATGTAATTTTTTTTATTAATAAATTGATGTGAGGCAATTTTTTTTTATGGAAATACACTTCTACTAGGTACCTATTCTTCTAGATAGTTACAACATCATAGACAATTCTAGTTCCTGTAGGGTACAGTGAACCTGCACACACATATTTATCACCTACAATTTGTTTTCACTGTTTAAGAACACAAGTAACGTGCACTGATATGTCTTTATCAGTTGCCTCAACAGCTACAAAGCTCTGAAGATATGAATCATATCATTTTATTGATAACAATAGTGAGCGTCGTCTGGTAGTTGAGATTATATCAATGCCAATTGATAAAAAAAAACCACAACTTCAAAAAAAAATACTACAAAGTGAAAAATAACTGATTTCGGAAGTCGGTGGCAAAAACGAATATACATGTTCAAGGTTTTGGTGCCTTTGGTTTTTGTATACACGTTTTTGTCACCGGCTTCCTAAATGACCTAGTTATTTTTCACTTTGTAGTGTGTTTTTGGAAGCCGGTTGTATTAATATTGTTTTTTTTTTGGAATAAAAAAAGAAAATCTACAATTTTAGAGCCAAGATTATGGAGAAAATTTATGTTAAATTAAATTTATGTTGCATCCGGTTAGACTCGACGCTGCCGCCAACATAGTTTGGAATAGGCTAGAAGCAAACGACGTAATTCTGTTTACTTGAGTTTTTACCCGTAATTTTAGTTTAAATACCAAACAACTGAACCGATTTTAATAAAATTTCTCTGGGAGACGAATACGCTTCTAAAATTCAGTTCCATTGGTTTTTTTTTATTGTCGCATTAGCATGACGAGTGGGTAGTGGTTGTACCTACCTACTTCGATACTGTAAATTGTTGAGGAGTTTCTTCGCAGTCTCCCAGCTTCATCATCAAATCTACTGCAGACCTTCATTATAACGCATAGGGATGGAAAGGTCTAATCAATATAAATGAATTAAATGCAAACACAAGGTAGCTAATGTAAACCGTTGAGGAGTTCCTTGAACTGACCTTTGTCTTCATTATCAGCACCCTAATGACAGTCATAACCCATCTAGGTGTAAGGTTCTTGTCAATACAAATTGACCAAGTATAAACACAAGGCAGCTGCTGTGAATCGTTGAGGAGTTCTCTCGCCTGTCTCCCGGCTCCATCATAAGATATACTCCAGACCTTTATTAAATTGTAGTACTTTAACATACCTAATGAAAAAAATTACAAATGCACGAGTCGTCCCTACAAGTTTTGAAAGTTCCCCTTGATTTCTCTGGTCTTCCTCCATCAAACTCTGATGTCCTTATCATGGAACCACCTTGTAAATATCTTCTTTCCAAAAAAAAATACCAAAATCGGTTTATATACGACGAAGTTATCCGCGAACAAACATAAAAAGCATATATACGGTCGAATTGAGTAACCTCCTCCTTTTTGAACTTGGTTAATAAAAGGGACCATCTGCCTTTTTGTGAATGTGAATATGAATCTTAGAAACTGCTAGTTCAAATGGAAACCATTCTATAGGTGGGTGATGAGGCTGAGGGTGATGACCAGGCATGCGCGGTCGCTGCATGCTTGTGGTCAGGATACCCGTTGAAGCCGTGGCCGTGCTGGCTGGCTCGATGACTCGCCGCTTAAGCTTGCGGGAATGAGGTTGATGACGTCACGCTGAAGTTTTTTGCATGAGGAACAGGGAGTTCCAGTACCTCGATATACGCGGTATAAGAGATACGGCGAAACGTTTCGTCCGGATCGTAGTGGTGTTGTGGAGGCATGAGGGACAGGGAGTAAAGTTTACTCATCCTCCATAGAAAAGGGAGGATCCTCCGACCAGACGGCTGTTGTGCATTCCGGGCACTTGCCCAACGGCTGATGTTGGGAAGTTGTATGTATGCTAGTTGCACGGTAAACTCTGCTTGTAAGATGTAAAGTGCATGTGACGTAAATATGAGGCGTTCTTTGTTTTTGTGACGTATGTAGATTTCGCTGCAGGTGTCTGGTTGTTTCTTTTACATCAGTGTGAAATGTTGTAAAAGGAACCACCTGCCTTTTTGTAAATGCGCCAATCTTAAGAACTACTGGTTCAAATTGAAAAATTCTGTATTTAATAGTCCATTTATCGAGGAAGGCTTCAGGGTATTATAAATCGCTGCGACCAATAGGAACTATGAATCAGTGGAAAATGCGGAAAAAACGTGGAAATAAATCATCTATAAATCGCTGCGACCAATAGGAACTATGAATCAGTGGAAAATGCGGAAAAAAACGTGGAAATAAATCATCTATGAGGGCTTTTCGTTGCGTGCATTGCGTAAAGGGTTCAAGTAACCCATAACATCCCTACTTATAATTATATCCCTACTAATATTATAAATGCGAAAGTAATTCTGTCTATCTGTCTGATACGCTTTCACGTCTAAACCACTGAACTGATTTTATTGAAATTTGGTACAAAGATAGAGGTGACCTTGAGTATTTCTCAAGGTCACATAGGATAATTTTGATTCCGGACTTTTGAAGAGTTCTCTTGGAAACGCGATATAACCGAACTCCACGTGGGTGAAGCCGCGGGCGAAAAGCTAGTGATATATAACTTCTTAATCGCAATCATAATAAGAGAAATTCACGCGATCTCCCCTCAGAATCCACCGGGGCGCCGCAGCACCCCCTCATCGTCGAACCGATCCCCGTTTCCAATGTGGGCTCTGACCCACCTGGACCGGGAGGCGGCACGGTAGGCCGCGTTCGTCCAGGACTGGCTTTGGACAGGTCCCGGCGTGGACGTCCTGGACGTGAACGCGGCGGCGGCCCGACTGAGGGGGTCATTGACCGAGGTATGCAACGCCAGCATGCCTCGGTCGAGACGTCCGCCTCCCCGACGTGCCGTTTATTAGTGGTCGGAGGAGCTAGCGGAGCTACAGGCCTCCTGCATGGCAGCACGGCGGGCCTGCACCCGATCGCGTCGCACACTCCTCGCCTCGTCGGAGGAGGAAGCTCCTCCTCCTCCGGTTTCTGAGGAGGAATTTGGCGCGGCGACTCTTCGTCTCCGCGCCAAAAAGTCGGCTCCCGGCGGGTCCTCTCCAACGCGTGCTTCGCGTCGGGGAGGTTTCCGAAACCTTGGCGGGAAGGCCAATTATGCCTCCTTCGGAAGAAGGGACGGCCGGCGGACTCCCCATCGGCTTACCGGCCCATCGTCTTGCTCGGTGAGGCCGGTAAGATGTACGAGGGGATCATCGCCGGCCGTCTCAAGCGGCATCTGCGAAGCGTGGGACCGGACCTGTCGGACGCCCGAGGCGCTCCGGTTTCACGGTGAGCTCCTGTACTTGCGGGCTGGCCAGCTACTTGGAGGACCGTGCCGTCCTCCTCGTAGATGGGGCGTCGCAGAAGGAGGCCGCGAAGCGCGAGCGAGAGGAGGATCCCCTCGCTCCGGCGCTCCGCAGGCGGCGTAGGGGCAGGGGAAGGCGGATGTTTGGCCGCCTTCTTCCTCCCTGAGGTGAGCGGCGGACGTGAGGCACGGGGGTGCCCGCGCCATGAGGGTGGCTGAGCCACGACTCCTCTCTGTGGAGGGGCGAATGAGGGCCCGCCGTATTAGGCGGGCACATCGCCGGTGGGTGGCTGGTAGCCAAGGCTCCGCTTTTTCCCAGTAACCCGCCACCAAGGCGACGCCGGAGTGCCGCTGGGGTTTTTAGTGGGTATACCGGGAGGCTCTCTCCCGGGGAGGCCCACATACCCCTCCCGTCCCCCGACGGGCGGGGATGCGTAATTATCATTTTCCCCAGCAACAACAAAAAAAAAGGTTAGGTTGATAAAAAAGAATGCATCTAAAATACAAATGTAATCATGATAAACGTTTTATTGTATTATCACTAATTACGTTAACGTGTCCTTATAATATATCAACAAATACCCAGCGCAAACATCTATTATTTTGTAGACTGTATGAAAATCACGAGTTGCATTCTTAATTTAAACGTAGTCTGCTCGGTCACTTCGCGCTGTATTGACGTATTTTAGAGCGCAAAGAACGAATTTAAATAACAACATTTTGTACAAATCACGTGTTTGTAAAAAAAAATATAATTCTCAATATTTTCTTCAACAAAAATTTAAAATATTGTAAGTTGTTTAGAGTGATTCTAAAACTTTAAAAAAACAACAAATTCATTAAAAAATTCCTTTCGTTTATTTTTCAGAAGATGGAAAAACTAAAGTATCTATTGTTTGGTGTACTACTCAGTGTCTCATTGTGTGACGCAGCTAAGATCTTGGTTGTCTTTCCAATTCCAAGTCCTAGCCATGGTATACTTGGAGATAATATGGTTAAACACCTTCTTGCTGGAGGAAACGAAGTAAGTATAAAGACCACAGATTCTATCTGTATTTTGTTTCTAAAGACGATCACATTTTGAGGACATATTTAGTCCGAGGCAAATAAATTACTTATTTAAAAAATAAAATAGAATTGACTCTATTTGCCTCTTCCAAAAGGTAGTTGCATATGGAGAAGAATGAGCAAGAAATTGTTGAGTTTCGTATTCTGTTTATTCTTTTAAAATTCCTTGTAACAATGGTTACATATAAAAACCAAGTCTTTCTTATACCGGAAAACATTGTTTAGTCATATATAAAACAAAAAAAAACAAAGATGTTAGCCGATTCTGAGTCCTCTCCGATATGCACACAAACTCACAATACGATTCAGCCGTTTAGGAGGTGTTTGGTAACAAAGACCCGACACGGGAATTTAATATAATTAGACAATAATTATATGATCACCTAGAGTAAAAAGACTATACCATAATAAGTTATAATAATTTAAAATGACGATGATAACATGACAGCAGATAAATTATAACAAAAATAATAATGAATTATGATATGCAAAGTTCAAAGTTATATTTTTATGTAGTTTCGATGTTTCCACAGACTTTTTTTGCTGTTGTTTTTGCATACATCAGGTTTGATTGCTTGTAATGTTATGTAGGTACATAGACACATATACTCACACTTATTATTTGTAATCATACTTATATTTCATTCATTCCTACACTTATGCATCATTCTTATCTACAAACACTAAAACTATTTTTTACCCGACTGCCAGAAGGGTTGTTTATGTTTTTAGCGCGTATCTTGTATGTAATATCTTTATTACCTTGTATCTCCAGAGCCGCTAAACGGATTTTCACATTTGAGATATTGTTAAAATTGTCTTAATAGTCCAAGTGCTACTAGATTGGAACATAAAAATCTAACGATCTGAAAAGGTAGAAACAAGTTGAACATCGCAGTTTGTTCTATGGAACACTTGTTGGGGACCTCTTAGCTAGATATTTTTATGCAGGCGAGTTTTTTTTTTAAACAATATTTTTTTTACTGTGATAATACGTATATATACCTAAACTAAGTGCATTAACTGCTAATTTCAACGGTAAGGAAATGAACCTTCCGCGTCCCAGAGGGTCATGGTCGTTCGGCTGATCCTGGGATACCGCACGGTCTCCACTGAGGGGACGAGCCTCCTTACTCCTTGCTCATTGTCGCAATGGGATCTGGAGGCCAAAGCCCTCGCCCACATATGGGAGTGGCGAGTAGAGGCAAAACGCCGGGGCATTACAGCTCCGCTGCCGCGAGAAAACTCGGTACGGCGGACATAGCTCCGGCGGGATCTCATGGCGAAATGGAGAGTGCGATTGTCGCAACCCAGTGCTGAACACGCCACAATAGCTGCGGTAAGTCGCCTCTTTCAGGAGTGGCTAAAGAGGCGCCACGGCGCCCTCACCTTCCGCCTGACGCTGGCTGTTTCTGGAGATTCCTGTTCCGTATAAGGCGGGAGGAAACGTCAGGGTGTCACCACTGTGAGGATCATCCTGAGGATACGGTAGAGGTTTGCCCGGCTTGGGTAGAGCACTGCCATGTCTTCGTGGCGGTAATATCTCTCGTCCGACCCTGGTCCAGGCCATAGTCCAGAGCGAGAGTGCATGGCAGACCGTCACCTCCTTCTGCAAAGCAGTGATGCTAGCAAAGGAGGAGGCGGAGCGCGTGAGGAAGCGGGAATCCCAGCGCCCTCACGCCTCTAGCCGCCGTAGGAGACGCCCTGGTCGGGAGACAACATCGAACTCCCGGCCACCGTAGGCGCGGACTTGCGGGCGGTGACAGTGGGCAGCTCGCCGCCCGATAAGGACCAGGCCCGAGTCGATGGCGCGTTGTGTTTAACCGTGGCCCTGGCCAGCAAGTGGCCAGCCCTGACAAGTGAAGGAACACGGGTGGGTTCAAGTCTGACACGCCCTTCCGCTTCGCCCACAGCAGGAGAGGTCATTTGATGATTGTCCATATCATACAAAAAAAAGGAAGTGGACATTTTACGTGGGTGTTACTTTTGGGAACACTTTTGCGCTCTACTGTATCAAAAAATATCCATTTTTTATCGATTGTTATCAAGCTAATGGTTAGCTTGATATCAATCGATGAACAATGCATATTTTTATAAGTTTGAATGTGGGATTAATTCCAACGGGTCACAAACACCACAAAAACTACACACTCATCTACACAACTGCTGTCCTCATCACCTACACCCGTACAGTCATGTAACAATGTGAACTCTTACTTTGTGAATATTGGCAAGAAACTTGCAGATGACATTATAAAAACCTGGTCTTCGCAACAATCGCCAATTCCAATAACCAGTTATATACCATCTACATCCTTTGTTCTAGATAAAACTGACCCAGAAGAAATTATAGCCACCATAAATTCACTGCGACCTACCGCTGCTACTGGTTGGGATGGCATTTCACCTGCCATACTAAAGCAATTTTCTGGTACTCTGGCGCCTATATTATGCCACATATTTAATATTTGTTTTACAACAGCTGTTTTTCCAACTTCTTTTAAAAAGGCAATAATCTATCCAGTCTTCAAGGGGGGTGATGGAACTTTGCCGAATAATTATCGTCCTATAGCTGTATTACCCGCTTTATCTAAAGTTCTTGAACGTTTGATAAACAAACGACTAGTTAGATACCTGGAACATTGCAAGATAATCTCGCAACAGCAATATGGCTTTCGCAAAAATAAGTCAACATGTGACGCAGTTCATGACCTAATCAGCTTTGTTATAGACCATATAAATAACAATAAAAAGGTTCTTACTATTTTCCTAGACCTCGCGAAAGCATTCGACACTGTACCCGTTTCCACCCTCCTTATCAAACTTGAGAAAATAGGCGTCAGGGGGCAACAACTGGATCTCTTCCGAAGCTACCTTTCAAATCGCTCGCAAATAGTCAGAATCGATGGCCATGACAGTGATGAGCTCCCTATTCATTATGGGGTACCTCAGGGAAGCATTTTAGGCCCCACTCTTTTCTTGGTCTTTATTAATGACTTGTGTAACCTCAGTATTGTTAATGCCAAGATAATATCCTTTGCAGACGACACAGCAATTACCTTTGTCGCTGATTCCTGGTCACAACTTGAACATCAGGCACAGCATGGCTTTGACGTGGCTTTAAATTGGCTAAATTCTCACACTCTAACCCTCAATGCTTCCAAAACCAAACTTGTAACCTACTCAAAAAGTTCAGTTTCTCAACCAAAGACTCCTATTTTGATCAAAGCTCACACTGGTCATCCACATACGCAAGGCCCGAGCTGCCAGTGTCCTGATTTAGCCTCTGTTGAAAGCATCAGATACCTGGGAATAGTCTTAGACAGGAATCTTAATTTCAAGTCTCACATCAGTCTGTTAACTGGTCGAGTTCGCAAACTGATATACATCTTCAAAACTCTCCGGCATATTGTTAACCCTAATATAATACGTACTGTCTATTTTGCACTTTGTCAATCCATCATAACATATTGCATTTCTTGTTGGGGTGGCGCAGCAAAAACAACCCTCAAGCCGCTTGAAGTAGCACACAGGGCAATATTAAAAGTAGCCACTTTTCGCCCCATTCTTTTCCCAACTAATCAACTATATAAAGACTGTAAAGTATTAAATATTCGGCAACACTTCATACTCCAGACAGTAATCCTGCAACACCGCAACACCCCATACCGTACAATAAAAAATAAAAAACGTAGTAAACGTCGCAAGGATGGGATATGTACCCTGCCATGTGTACACTCAACTTTTGTAAAGAGATTTTTTTATTTTTTTGGTCCATATCTATACAACAAATTAAACGAAGAGTGTCAAATCTATGATCTACCGTATTACAAATGTAAAAAGGCTATAAAATCGTACCTCCAAGATAAGTCATACGAGGAAACAGAAAGGATCTTAAACTGATGAATATCGACTAGCACACTAACACAAATAAACTCACACGCCCACACACGCACACATACACAAACACGCACACAGGCGCGCAAACACGCGCGCGCGCTCATTCATATACACAATAACACAAACGTATAATTATCTCAAAATTATTATTAGTTTTTTTTTTTAATTTATCTTTTTTCTTTATGATAACATACATTTCTTAAACTTTTATTTATTTAATTTTTCGAAATTGTAATAGAAACATCAGAATCACTATGTAACTTAATGTCATTGTACCATAGGGGACCGGACTGCTTCTCCTTAACACAGGTTTTCATAACCTAGCTAGGAGAGCAGTGCTCACCTACACGTTTGCTTTAACAGTGCTTATTTTGTACAATTGTATTTTTAACGTGTCCTACAATTCCTTGTCTTTAAATAAATTATTATTATTATTATTATAATTAACCATTAGAAAAACAGAAAGTACACTATGTGCTCAAATGGCCCCGCGGGATCAGAAGGTTACGCGGTTTTATATTATCACAGTTTTTTTTTTTACTCCAAAAGCTGATCATTACTTCTTGAATTGTCACCACTTTCAATTAAAAAAAAACCGGAATCGCTTTTGCTGTCCTATTGGTCGCAACGTGGTGTTATATAGCCCAAAGCATTCCTCGATGAATGGGTTAACCAACGCAAACGTTATAGTCGTGGTGGCCTAGTGGTTAAAACACCAGCCTCTCAAATATGAGTGCGCGGGTTCGATTCCAGGTCAACCAAGTAACAATGTAACTTTTCTAAAGTTATATGTACTTTCTAAGTATATCTTGGATACCAATGACTGAAGGTGAAGGAAAACATCTTGAGGAAACCTGGACTTTAAAGTCTGAAATCGCCAACCCGCATTGAGCAAGCGTGGTGATTACGCTCAATCCTTCTCTGTATGAGAGGAGACCTGTGCCCAGCAGTGGGACGATAAAAGGTTGATAATGATGATGATGAATAATAACGTTTAAACAAAATAAAACCTTTATAAAACGAAAACGCGAAACCGTATACATGTGTTAAATGGATGTTGTTATTAAAACGCCATGCGGCATATCCTTCTACTCTCTTTTAGGACATCATTATAATAGGCTCTCGGCGTTCATCTGTAATTTAAAAACGTATGTTATGACCTTATATTATTTATTTCTTTACAGGTTACGTACATAACGCCTTTTGTCAAAAAGCAGCCAAACCATCCGAAACTACGTTTAGTAGATGTCTCTGAAAACAAAAAATATTTTCCCGGTAAGTTGAACTAAGCTGTTTTATAATCTACTAGCTGTTAAGTGTTCGCGTGGATGTTGAATAATATCCCACGGGAACACACCCACTACCGGGATTAAAGTAGTAGCAGATGAGATGACTTTTGGTGTAACTAGAACAAAAACTGCATTAACACAAAAGAGCGTTTTCTCCATGGATCCCGTAGTATTTAAAAAAGTTCTGAAGTATGTTTTCTCCGTGGTAGGCTTTGACATAACATCAGCTACCGGCAAGAGTTACCGCCTAACAGACAAAGTCTTGCCGCCAAGCGATTTGTCGTGTCCCGGCATGATGTCTGGTGGAGCCGTACGGAGGACGGGTCTGGGCAGTTGTATTGTGATGTTTGCCGGGTACGGTGCGCCAAATGTTGTTGTGTCGGGAGTTTGCTTGATCTGCGCAGCATCGTTGGTCGTGTTGTTGCGTCACCTCGCTTAACTGCTGTCTTCTTTCCTATTGACTCTGTTTGTTTAGTGAATAGGTTCTTAATAAACTAGCGCGATTTTACCATTAACGATTGCATCACTGCTTACGGCAGGCGGGATTGGAGTCAAGCATAAATTCATAATTATGAAAAAAAAACTAAATATTTATAGATTTAGCCTTAAGCAACATTTAGAATGGAAAGCATAATATGATTATTTTTGTACTTTAACATTGGCGCAATTAGAGTATTGGGCGAAGATAAAGATATGTAAAGCTTAAGTATGACGGTAAAGGTAAGTATGATGTCAGGGGACTACAGCCAAAATAAAAGAGCGCGCTTCATATATCTTAAAGGAGCTTCTAGATTGTTCTAGAGGCTTCGACTCTCTCCCTATCAGGCGGAGGGTTTTTGATGTTTTTTTTTTCTTGTATATGTTAGTTCGTAGGTACCTAATACTACAAAAAACACATTTCATTTTACATTCACAGAGGACGTGGTGAATTTAAATACAATCATGAGTGGGGCGATGGACTTAAATGACGAAGAGTTAGTGTCGGAGATAATGATGTCCATAGCTGAATTAACGCTGAAAAACGTGAATGTACAGAAAATTTTAAAAGACCGCACCTACAACTTCGATGTCATCATTGGAGAATACATGTTGACTGATGTTTATTCTACGTAAGTAATATTTGGATTCCTATCACAGTCCCCTGTTGGATATAGACCTCTTTTAGGCTGTGCTACAACACCCTGGCATCCGCCTTTCGCATCCAGTTTCTCCCAGCCGCCTTCTTAAGGTTCACCTAGCTAGAGATCGTCCTCCACAAACAAATTCATATTAACATTGTTAAAAGAAAAACAAATTTAAAAACATGTTTTTTAAATCAGTAGTTGATGAGAGAACATTTGTCATAAAAACATAAAGCAAGGATACTAAAGCAACAAGTCCCAGGTTTATTCAAAAAACCTGCCCGATAAAGATAAGTGCACAAATAATGAGATTTATACGATTAATAACTAAGACGACTGCTGTAACGAAGTGTGTTAACATAACGGTTAAATTAAATTACACGTATGGTTATTCACTATATAAGCAAACTACATATATGGAAAAGAAAGTAAAAACGCGGACCAAATAAAATTGTTTCATGTCCTTCAAGTGAGACTAAACAGCTAGGAAACTTGGAAACCGCATATGCTGTTTAAAAATTGGTCTTGTGAAGTATCACATTAAGAAACTACATAGACAATTTAGATGTTATTAAAAACATGGCGTCTAAAAATAAGTCAATTTACGTCAGGCGTCGACTTACTTGACTGGTAATATTAATCTTCTGACATAAGTATTAATAATTCTAAACTAGTGCTTTACCGCAATCCCGCTTGATGGTCAAGTCTGATGCAATCTTTGATGGTTAAACGCACTAATTTATTAAAAACGGCCCCAGCGAAAGTAGACATGGCAGAGCCCCGACGCTAAGACGAAAAATGAGATCGACTTCATCATGACGGACAAAAGGAAAGAATTCAGTCAAGATTGAAAAGATTCAGGATTTGCAAGCTGAAGTGGCAATGGGCTGGTCACATATGTCGCAGGACCGACAACCGTTGGGGTACACGAGTCCTCGAGTGGAGACTGCGTGCGAAGGAAGAGGGCTGCCCAGTGATCGAGTTTGCATTCGCGAGTTGAACATTCTGTTGAAATAGAAAAAATAAGATGAAATAAACTTATATTTAGTTTAGTTTATGCACAAGAGAATTGAGGCCAATATATTTACTAGAACATTTTTATTTCCAGATTGCCTGCAGTACTCCAATGTCCGTTCATCTGGTTCTCAACTATCGGGCCGCAATGGGTGACTTTGAGCTTCGTAGATGGTCCTCCGAACCCGGCTTACCACTCTGACTATATGCAAGCACAAGTAGCGCCGTACTCCTTCAAAGACCGAGTTCAGGAGCTATGGTCGCTATTGAAAGGACTTTATCGTCAAAATAAGTGAGTATTATATACATATATTTTTATTAACATAACACGTAATAAAAGTCCAAGGTAAAACACAAAATCATAGCAAAACCTGTTGCAAACAAACAACGCAAACAATGAACCAACGTGTTCTTTGATCTCGGCTCTTACTACAAAAATTAAACCTGTTTTTACCGAGAAATGTTGCGTGGTCGACAAAGACGGGGGAAGACGGGACACCTTGATACGATTTTTACTTAGACCCAATAAAAGACGATCTAATGATAGTTACATCCAATTTAATAACTATAATATATTCAATTACTATACAGTATGTTAAGAAAACCCTGTCCGACCTATAAGGAAAATAAAGGTTAGGTAAACACATGACCAAATATAATATAAAATTTTACGTAATCATCATAGTACCAATACAAATGAATTTTGAATTAATAATCTTTTTTTCCCGCGAATTAATTCCAACTTCCCCGAAATTTGCTAATTTTTAAAAAGTGACAATATCGGTATTATTATGAGCGAATAGCGATGCGACCACGTGCCGTTTGCCTTGCCGCCCACCGCCCGCGGAAGAGTGCATAACGCACATTTATTAAGTTACCTCTTTTTGCGAAATAATATTTATTTTTTTGGGGGGATTTTTTTTTAAGTTTAGCCCGGTTTTGTAGGCATTAGTAGAATCAGTTATCGATACCTAACAACACCTTCACGGGTCGGGCAGGGTTTTCTTAACACACTGTATATTATATATTCAAACCCGTTTCATGTATTACTGGATACTGGAGATTTTGAGATCTACATGGAGGATCTCATTTCGGACGATCCAAGGGGCCTTTGTTGCTCTACGAAGAAAGCGGTTTTGGAGTGTTTGCATCCTATGGATATGTACTTACCAAATATTATAATATAACACAGATAACACTAAATAAATTATAAGAATCACATCCGGAAGAAAACTACGAAAATTTTGTTGCGAACATCAGAAACAGTTTTATACATGCAAGTCACTAGTCTTCGATTGAACGTTGCTCTGCGTGTGCGTGTAGGCTTTGCTGGAATTGGCTTGTATCCTAAAAAATAATTTAATGTCCGTCAGATAGCTTTATAAAAAATATTGAACACGTATTTTTTCTTTTTTCTTTTATTCAAATACTTAAGAAAATATATTGATTTGAAATGTCGCATGACGTCACGCCATGGTGCAAAATATAGAACGGCGTGACGTAATTAGCCCCCACTCTGTAACTTTAATACGCTATATCTCAGTAATATTTGGTAATTACGACAAAATAAAAAATAAGGGTCTTAATTTTTTTTATTATCTGTAAGACTGACTAATTATTTTTTTGATTTTCATACCTTGGATACATCCCTATTAACAGAACACTATTTTTTATTTTCAAAAACACAGACAACTAAAATGACAGGCTTGCCTAATTATAATAGTGTAGTTATAGTTTACAAAGATACAATTATTTCCTACAAATAACAGAAACCAAGCGTAATTCGTTATTATTACACAAAAAAGGCTCATATGAATTCACGAGTTGCCTGTCCGATCTATTTCATAACCACTAGACAAGCAGCAATTTGTATTCGCCTTTTTTTGGCTGTGGCATCGCGTAGAGCACAATTGTATTTGCTGTAAAGTATCTATTTGTTGGGTTATTTTAATTTCTTATTTGATGTTTTTTTTTTGTGTTTTCCATAATGGACGCTCTCAGCGTACAATATATTTCTGCATCATTCTCACGCAATTGATTTCAACATGAATGATGTATTCAAATATTTGTATCAATAGCTTGATAATTTTAAAAGTGTCCATGGAGTTTCTTGTCCGTTCTTCTCCATAGGTACCTACTCATTGGAATGGGCGACTAGCTTCATCTTACTGACTGACGGACCTTCTGACAATTCAAAAGTACCTGTACTGGTTTATTTGAAATAAATGCTTTGATTTGATTTGATTTGTAGTTGACCTTGAGAGGTCGTGACTACTTAACCGGACTATCCTGTGGCTGCCTTAAATGAATTTAAAGCCTCAGCTAGGGGCATCTAAAACTAAGTGACAACACGATAAGTGCACCCCCTGTGGGGTACGAACCTCGGCATAGGGCGTCACTGGAGAGAACAGCATGGGATGGCTGGATCGAAATAAATAAATAAAACGATTTACTATTCCTATTCCTTCTCTGTACATGCTGTAAGATTGTGGAACTCACTCCCGCCTAACATTCGTGATTTAAACACTATTTCTAATTTTAAGCGTCGATTAAAAGAGCATTACCTTTCCTCTATATTGTGAGAATTTGTTTATTATTTATACATATTTATATATTTTAGTATTATGTATTTATTTAAGTAGTATACTTATTTTTGGTTTTATTGGTTTGGCTTATATAATTATTTTTGGTTTATATGTTTAGGTATATTTAATATTATTACTTTAATAGTTATCATATTCATATTTTATTTCCTCCTTGTTCTTACACACTATTGTCTACATTTCTGTTTTACTTCTCCTTTCGCAGGTCTGCTGGAAGAAATTTCTTAAGAAATAAGCAGCACCTTTGTACTCAGATCTTCATTTTGTTATATCTATATGTATTTTATTGTGTGTACATAAATAATAAATAAATAAAATAAAATAGTAGGGAATTGATATTTACTGGCTCAGCAGCGGCGCGGGCTGGCCTTCATCAGACAAGGAGGAGGGGTGGTGGTTACGTTCGCGTCGGTGTCTTGTACTTTGTACTAGTGGCCCTATTGGCCTCTTGGAGGAGGGTTATGGGGCGTCTGGGTCGGTAAGAACGTGCCTGTGTCGGTGAAGCGTACTGATACTGGAGGGGGTGTATTTTGCTGCCGCGACAATCAGAGGGTTGCGATGTTTGACGGCTGTGTCAAAGAAACGCTTGGAAACCCGTTTTATTTATTGCTGGATAGTGGGGGTTTTAAGATCTACGTGAAGCATTTCATTTCGGACGAACCAAGAGGCGTTTGTTGCTCTACGAAGAAAGCGGTTTCGGAGTGTCTGCATCCTATGTATATGACTGGGCTTGATGTGTGCGAAGACTACACAGGTGTATGTCATGATGGGGCGAATGCAGGCTGTGTACAGGCGCATTTTGCACTTGAGGAACAGCTTGCTACGCAGGTTGAGAAGAGAATAGAGGCAATAGAGCGCTTAGGTGGTGCGCAAGCGTACCGTCCTTATATGTTCTCCGAAGGTGAGGTGAAGTCGCTTAAATTAAATGGTGATTCGCCTTTTATACCGCGTGCATCGGGCATGCAACATTTTTCTGCGGCGGTCTACCCATCTGAGTACACTTAAAGTATATTAATGGATACAGTGATTAGGCTCTTAAGAAACTAATGCGTTACCCTCAACGATTGCATCACAGCTTAACATCAGGAGGGATTCGATCATATACATTATACAATAATTTAAAAAATTAAACTGGTTCTAAGATAAAAACGGTAGTAATACCCTACATTTGTTTTCATTTCAGTGCTTTCTACACCAAACAAGAGGAAGTTTACTTGAAAGTAATCGCCCCTATCGTTAGGGAGCAAGGCAGACCAGTACCAAACTACAATGAACTAAGATACAACGCGTCTTTATTACTAGGCAACTCGCAGGTGGCTATCAGCAGCGCCATACCTTTGCCGCCGGCCTTCAAGCATATTGGGGGATACCATATTGAAGAGCCGGTCAAACCTTTACCAGAGGTGAGTTAAGCTATTAGTCTTTAAGTAAAAGCCGGTCTTTGTAACGTGGTCTTCTGTGGTAACAGCTCTTCTTTTAACAACATAAAAACGTTTTTACACAAAAAAACAACCGACTTCCAAAAAAACGGTACATAGTGAATATACAAAAACCAAAGACACCATGACCTGTATATGACATGTACGTATAATCGTTTTTGCCACCGACTTCCGAATTTAGTTATTTCACTTTGTAGGTAGTGTTTTTTTTTGGGGGGGGGGGGGGGGGTATCCGTAATTTCTGTTTAAATACTACTAAACCGATTTTTATAAAATTCCTCTGGGACTTGACTGAATGTATGAGAATTCCTAGAGTGTGTGTAAATTCTCCGTGCGATTGCCTATTCCATTTTTTCTTAATTTTTCATTTGTACGAGTATCAGTTAGACTGTCAAAAAACCGAGATGCTTATAAAAATCTCTCGACTCCATCATCAGATCTACCGCAGACCTTCATTATAACCCATATGGATTCAAAGCTCTCATCAATTTAAACGAATTGAGTCCAAACACAAGGTAACTACTGTATATCGTTTAGGAGTTCCCTGGACTAACCTTTGTCTTCATCAGCTTCCTAATGACAGTCAAAACAAATCTAGGTGTAAGGTTCTTACCAATACAAATTAATGTAGCACAAACACAAGGTAACTGCTGTGAACTATTGAGTAGTTCCCTCGCCTGTCTCCCGACTCCATCATCAGATCTACTCCTGACCTTTATTAAATTGTGGTGCTTTAAATACCTAATAAAAAAAAACTTACAATTGCACTAGTCGGCCCTACAATTTTTGAAAGCTTGCCTTGTTTTATCTGGTCTTTCACCATCAAACCCTGATAAGGAAAGAAGATATTTCCAACAAGAAATTGAATGATTAAAATCGTTTCATAAACGACGAAGTTATCCGCGAACAAACATAAAACACTCTTGGTGACGCTGGTTGTCAAACTTTCGGACTTCTGACCACTGGTAAACTTTCCAAGGCACGGAGATGTCTTGGTATGAAGAGATGGTCTCCATTTGGCTCTAATACCAAGGTTTTGGTTCCAATATCAATATATCTATTGTACAGACGACCGCACATCAAGCTACTACAATCTGTCAGATTTCTTTATTAGATTTTCAACTTTATCGCTAAAGCATTAAGACACAAAGTTGACTGGGAATATTTGACAGTTTCGGGAAGCTTGACCTGCTGTTGTCCGTACCAAGTTTACATCGTAAGGCTCGTCGAATTCTCTATTTTCCTTGCTGATTGGTATGTATTTTTCTATGGTCGCGTAATGTAATTAATTCAAATATTTTCTCAGCACCTGAAGACAATTATGGACAATGCCAAGAACGGTGTGATTTACTTCAGTATGGGATCAAACCTGAAAAGCAAAGACTTATCAGAAGACCTAAAGCAAGGCCTTTTGAAGGTATTCGGAGAACTGAAACACACTGTGATATGGAAATTCGAAGAAAATCTAGCTGGAGCGCCAGAAAATGTGCATATAGTGCAGTGGGCACCGCAGCAGAGCATTTTAGGTACAGTTTTGGTCTTACTTATAAATAGGTACGAACGACAGCAACTCGTGCTACCCGAAACTGTAAAATATTATACAATATGTTAAGAAAACCCTGTCCGGCCCATAAGAATAATAAAGGTTAAGTAAACACATGACCAAATATAATATAAAATTTTACGTAATCATCATAGTACCAATACAAATGAATTTTGAAATAATCTTTTTTTCCCGCGAATTAATTCCAACTTCCCCGAAATTTGGTAATTTTTCAAAAGTGACAACACCGGTATTATTATGAGCGAATAGCGATGCCACCACGTGCCGCGTGCCCAGCCGCCCGCCGCGCGCGAAAGTGTGCTTAACGCACATGTATTAAGTTACCTCTTTTTTGCGAAATAATATTTATTTTTTTAGGGGGTTTTTTTTTTAAGTTTAGCCCGATTTTGTATCCATTAGTAGAATCAGTTATTGATACCTAACAATACCTTTACGGATCGGACAGGGTTTTCTTTACATATTGTATATGTAATTAATGCATTATATGTAATTAATCTTGAGTCTTAATGCTTTAGAAAAAAGTTAAAGGTGTAATAAAGGATCTGACACATTGTAGTAGCTGGGTGTGCTGTCATCTGTAGCTGATTAGAAATTAAGGAACGTAAAAATGACAAGTACTTATTCCTCATTTAAGTATACAATGATGACATGGCCGTTTAAAAACAATACCCACAATACAGGAGAAATAATTAATGGGGGCAACGATTCTTCAAAAAAAAAAAAAGCAATTACGATGATGTGTTTTTTTTTTTTGTACTTCTCTCAAGCAGATTTTGTATCTTAGTAGATATAAAGTCAAATGAATACAGTTTTTGCTTCTGTCGCTCAGCCTCACGACGGCTATTTTTTTTTTTTTTATTTAATTCCTTTTACAATGTAGTACATATATTTTAGATTTATAAATGTTGTATGTTTTTAACAGATTGGCTCAAACAGGTACTTAGGTACATTTATGGTGACGGAATATATTGCAGTGGTCATTCATCATCATTCATTATCAACCTTTTTGTCGCCCCACTGCTGGGCACATGTCTCCTCTCATACAGAGAAGGATTGAGCGTATTCACCACGCTTGCTCAATGCGGGTTGGCGATTTCAGACTTAAAGTCCAGGTTTCCTCAAGATGTTTTCCTTCACCTTCAGTCATTGGTGTCCAAGATATACTTAGAAAGTACATAGAACCCGCGCACTCATACTTGAGAGGCTGGTGTTTTAACCACTAGGCCACCACGACTAAGTGCAGTGGGCAGTGGTCATTGGCAGGCTGTAAAATAAAAGCTAGTGGGTATCATATTAAGCTAATACATTTACAAATAGTATAAACCTACCACTACACCACTGCACTACACCAGCGTGTCCCAAACTTTGTTCTACCATGACGCGGTAAATTTCATACTCCTCCTTCGAGACCCACATAAGTTTCTGGACCCAACTAAAATCGGTATTAGGTAAAAAAAAACTCAAATATTATTCATATGTAATTATTACAATACAATACACGAACGGCTGTAGGAAGGGCTGCAAAGTGCACCCCTCCCGGTCCCCGCGCGCGCCATAGAATATTTAGGTATTTTAATTGTAAAATTACAATACCTACAATCCGCCCTTCATGTGATCATAATTGTCTCCTTAGTCAAGAAATCAAATCGACCATCTCCTAGTACTTATTTAAAGTCACAGCATTGCCTCTGCAATGCTGCGACCCGATTTTTTTTAGCGTCCCGATGCCGGGTTCGCGACCCACCTGATGGAAAATGGTACACCACACCCTACCTAGCAATTGTCCACGCACGCTAGCTCATTAGTTTTTCCGATATCATTTGTATGAATTTCCTTCTTTTCCAGCTCATCCAAACCTGATTCTCTTCGTCACCCATGGAGGTCTCCTGTCTATCACGGAAGCTGTTCACTTCGCTGCTCCTCTTATCGTCATACCAGTCTTTGCTGACCAGTTTCTCAATGCAAATCAAGCACAACACAAGGGCTATGCTGTGAAAGTTGACCTATCTTACAATCTGCATAAGGATCTGAAGGTGGCTCTAGAAAAAGTTCTTGGAGATCTTCCTAAGTAAGTAGAACCAAATTCTTCTATCTGGAGGCTTCTTTCTCTCTCTCTTAATTTTCCTTCTACTGGTCATCGTTGTTGTGCGAGAGAGATATATATCTTTGCGACACTATTAGACCTCTTTCTTGCTATAGAAAATCACAATTTTAACTTCTCATAGTATGGCTTCTTTTTATAGTAAGGCATCTACCATGCGATTCTCAATTATTTCTTATCAGATAGCTTCAGAATGTGTTGTTTAAGTAGCTCCATTTAAATTGTTGATTATTAAATCTTATATTGAAATGACTTGAGACGTTTATTGACCGTCAATTCTTGTAATTTTAGGTCGATTCTCGTTATATTGGTGACAATTCTCGTAAGTTTAGAAACGTCAGAACGGCCTCTTCTCAGTCCAAATCTGTCAGGAAATACCTGGGATTTCTCTATCGTTGATAAAGTTTTTACATTAGTCGTTACTGATATAAGATTGCGACCACATTTAAAACGTATTTAATATGGGAATTGGCCTTCTGTTTTAAAGTCAATATGACTAAAGATTGCGCAAGACATGGAAGTTTGGAAGTAAAAAAAGGAAGGCTTTTGTCCAGCAGTGATATACAATATTATCTTAATAAAAACATATATTTCTCGCTCATTTTCGTTTTATAATTCTTCTGCAAAAAGACAAGTTCTTTATTTATACACACATGTACATACATAAACAGACAAGAGTAAACAGAAAAATGGTCACAGGTAATGCCTATTCTATAAGAAATCTTTACCAATATACCTGCCTTTCTTTCTTAAATTGACTACGAAGATCTGCTTGACCCAGGTATACTTAAAAAGACTTTGTTTTCCACAGATATACCGCAAGAGTAAAAGAGATATCAATAGCATACCATGATACTCCAATGAAGCCAAAAGATGCTCTCAACTTCTGGGTTAACCACGTCGTTCGAACGAAGGGTGCACCCCACTTGCGGTCAGTGGCGTTACAAGTTCCACTCTACCAGAGAGTGTACCTAGATTTACTAGCAGTAATTCTAGCAGCGTTTGTAATTGTATTGTTGGTAGTTAATAGAATTATTTGTTTACTCATGAACAAGAAGAGCACGAAAGTGAAGAAAAATTAAATTGGTTTTACAACTTAGAAGGCTTTTGTTGCGTTGCTGAATCAAGTTTTAAATTAGTAGTGTTACATGACGTTATTAAGTAAAAAATATACATGTGTTCCTTGGAAAGAGTAAAAATATTGCTTTCCCATTAGGTAATGGGTGTACAGAAAGACCTATATAATTATAAAAATAAGTGAATTTTTTAAACAAGGACTTATTCTATTTTTTTTTTATTTAAACTTATGAACTAAAGTAAAGTTAGAAAATATGGAATAAACAAATCTTGAGAAAATTCTGTAATTCATTTTATTTTTCACCTAAACATGCGTTTACCGAAAGTGGGACAAACAGAAAGTTTTAGGATAATAAAAAAACAATGTTCTATAGGTACATATATTTTTATTGCATCTTTTCAAAGTACTCTCCACCAGCCTGTATACAAAGTTTTATGCGTCTGAACCAGTTTTCGAAACACTTTTTCCAGTCCACCGCAGACACCTCGTTTACAGCCTGCTCGAAAGCTGACAGCGCATCATCCGGCGACGAAAATTGTATCCCTTTGGGCTAATCTTTTATTTTTGGGAATAAGAAGAAGTCACATGGCGCTAGATCATATAGTATTCTCAGTGGTAGGCCATAACATCGGTTACAGAAGTTACCACCCACCAGACAAAGCCTTGCCGCCAAGCGATTTGTCGTGTTCCGGCATGATGTCTGGTAAAGCCGTACGGAGGACGTGTCTGAGCAGTTGTGTTGCGATGTGTGCCGGGTACGATGCGCCTAATGTCTTTGTGTTGGGAGTTTGGTCGTGGAGGGTCTTCAGATCAATCTCCCTTTGGCGCAGCATCGTTGGTCGTGTTGTTGGGTTTAACATTGCATCACCTCGCTCAACTGCCATATTCCTTTCTATTCGCTCAGTTTTTCTGAGTGAATAGGTAGGCTCTTAATAAACTAGCGCGCTTTACCATCAACGATCGCATCACTGCTTACCATCAGGGGGGATTGCGGTCAAGCGCTAGTTTATAATTATTAAAAAAAAATCTGTATTTCCTTAGGGCAAAATAGGATCGAAAAGCAATTTTGTTTACCTGAATTTTTACTCTTAAGTTTGCCTTTGAAGACTGGAGTAATAATACTCAGCCTTCATTGGGTCGGGATTTTGCCACTCAGGAGCATGCGGCTCAGAAAGTTAGTTTACACCGCGAGAAAACATCACCTTCCAGGCCTCAATGGAGACTTTGTCAGCTCCGACAGCTTTCCGATTCGCGATGCAACGAATAGCCGCTTGTACTTCCTCAAGCGTTATCGGGAGCACTAATCCAAAGTTCGGAACTCCTTCCGAACTTTGGACGCTCGTGGAAGTACGAGCGCCATCTCTCCTTCACCGCGCGGTCCTTGCATAACAGGTTGCCAGTAGAGTCTTTTACACAACGGCACTTGGATATATCCTATGTCGCTTTGACCCTGGAACGTGCCAACTTATAAATGGGCTTCTGCCTCTCAGACAATTCCAACTTTTCTTAGAGCGGCTGCAAGTGGTCTGGTCTGGCTCTAACTACAGCTCTCAGCTCTTTTAGTGGCACATTTGGCAACCTTATACGCGTCGCGATCTTCAGAAGATCCGGTCGCCAGCCAAGTTTTGAAAAGGGCTTTCTTCATCCTTGTCCCCCCCTGGACTATGTCGTTCCAGCACCGACCCGGTGCTTTGTCACTTTTGCGACCGCCCTTAGAAATGCCGAGCCGCCCCAGCAAAGCTGCCTGGATCCTGTCCCAGTGGTCTTGGACAGTTTCGCCATCGGTACCAGCATACTTATCGCCGATAACCGACGCGAACTCCTGTGACTTGTTTTCATCAAGCAGCCTCCACCGGATCTGGCGCTGGCAGTGCTCTACACGTCTACGTTGGGCCTTTACGCAATTTGGTCCTATTTTTCGGTTAATGCGGTTAATTTTTATTATTTTTGTTCATTTAAACTTTGGAACCGTAACCCTAAATAACATTTCTAGAACCTAATTAATTTTATTTAAGAATTAACACTAATTTACTTACTGAGCAACTGAATTTATATAAAATGTTTGCAACCGTTAGTTATATGTACTTTCTAAGTATATCTTGAACACCAGTCATTGGTGTTCTTACATGGTTAAGGTGCACATCTTGAGGTAACCTGGACTGTGGACTGTAGTCTGAAATCGCCAACTCGCTTTGAGCAAGCGTGGCGTTAACGCTCAATCCTCAACCCTGGCCATAAAAGCCAGGAGAGTTGCGGACCCGCGTGTCCGCATACTCACACAGTGCTTCCGTCCCCCAATCCCTAAAGCAGGGATGTATCACATCAAGTCTAATACTTGAGTGCCACGACGCACTGGAACGGATAACCGCACCAGACCGCAACACCGTGACACTACAATGGATAAAGGGTCACAGCGGTTCACTGGGTAATGACGCAGCTGACGAGCTGGCTAGAAGGGCATCCAGCGTGTTGGTCAGGGGACCGGAGCCCATTGTGCCTATCCCTTCATTCAAATACGCAGATGACTACAAAGGTATACCTACGAACAAGCGGAGATTTGGTGGTCCTCGTCACCGGGCTGCAGGCAGTCCAAGGAGGCTATGCCATCCCTGGATGACAAGCTAACCAAAGGCTGTTGCGCCTGGATAGGAAAACCCTACGATTGATGACGGGGATCATTACGGGCCACTGCTTGCTGAATAAGCATCTCCACACAATAGGCATAACGGACAGCCCTCTGTGCAGAGCCTGCATAGAGGCTGACGAAACAGTTGCGCATGTACTCTTCGAGTGTATGGTTTTGTACAAAACCATAGGAGCACCAAGATCTTACACAGATGTTCTCAACAGGCTAGGAGACCTGATGGGCTTCTGGAGGGAGGTGGGCGGTCTGAAATAACCGCCAAAGGCCGCCATGGTCCACGCACAATGGTTCACTGGAGGGACTGAGTGCGGAAACCAAACCAGTAACATAGAACGCTCAATCCTTTTCTGTGTGAGAGGAGGCCTGTGCCCAGCAGTGGGACTATAAAAAGGTTGATGATATTGGCAACCGTACAGAAAAAAAACTTTTTTTACAAAAAAAAAACAACCGACTTCCTAAAAAAACACTACAATGTGAAAAATAATTAATTTCGGAAGTCGGTATCTTTGGTTTTTGTATATTCGTTTTTGAGACCGTGTTCAAGGGATTAAATACCACAATGCAACGTAGTCCGATTACAACTGCTCCACGGGTACAATGAACTTGAATGATCTGATCTTGATTGATCCGGCTCGAAGGACCAAAAAGATGTAAGATCTTTACACTTTTTAATTTTGATAGTTCGATTAATACGCAAGAGTACGTAAAAATAGAATTTAATTGAATGATTATGAGTGCACACGATTTGAATGACAACTGTGTACTAAAGTATAGGCCGCGCGTAGCTAGTAAAGTGCTTACACAATGATGTCAAATTTGTGCGTGCTTGCACTGTACAGACCGACTTCCAAGATTAGATTTATATTTTTACATCATTTTTTTTTTTAAACCAGTGGTTTTTTTTTTGTAAAAATTTACATTTGAAGCTGAAAAGTACTTTTCACAACTTAAAAGTGTAAAGTTGTGAAAAGTACTTTTCAGCTGCATCCGGTCAGACTAGACGCTGACGCCAACCACGTTGGGAAAAGTCTAGCAAGCAAACAACGCAATTTCGTTTATTTGAATTTTTACTCTTAATTTTGGTTTAAAATCCAAAATAATAAATTATTTTTATAACATCCTATGAGACCAAAATGAAAGTATGAGCATTGCTAGATATGACGCGATTACGCAACTTAAATTCAATCTCTTGATTTTAATTAATTATATTATTGCATAAGGATGACGAGTAGACATTGGTAGCCCTATGATAAACTTTAATGCTTTAAGTTAATTGTGGAGGAATTCCCGTGACTGTCCCTTAACTGTCCTTCGTCTTAGCACAAACACAAGGTCGCTGCTCTAAATCGTTGAGGAGTTCCCTCAACTCTTTCTCCATCATCAGATCTACTCTTGATTATTATTGAATTGTAGTGCTTTAAAATACCTAAGTAGGTGTTTTGACAAAACTTAGAAATGCACTAAGCGCCTCTACGATTTATTAAAGTTCTCCTTTATTTTTCTGATTTTCCATCATCAGATCCTTGCCTAATGACTATGGGACTGTTTCTTTTTTTTAGTTATATTATAAACCAGCGCTTGGCCGCAATCCCGCCTGATGGTAAGCAGTGATGCGATCGTTGATGGGAAAGCGTGCTAGTTTATTAAGAGCCTATTTATTCACTCTAGCCTTGAAGACACTCAAATTGTAGTATGACGGAAACACCGCCGCTGGCAAATTGTTGCAGTCCTTCGATGTACGCGATGTAAAAAGGAAGCGAAACGCTGCGTCCAGCTCGTAGTGGTGTTAACAACGTAAGGGTGGAAAGTCGCCGTATGACGGGTCGTCCGATGGTGGAACGGAGATGGGGGAATTAAATCATACAATTCCCTTGCACACTCACCAGAATGCATCCTATAGAAGACCGAAAAGCTGGCTACTCTATGCCTGTACTCCAGGATTTGGAGGCCGTTTCGAGTTAAATCTGGGTCGCCTATCAGCCTCTTCGCACGCCTCTCCACTGAATCGAAAGCAGCCAGGTGACATTTCGCAGCACCAGCCCAAATGTGGAAAGTATACCCTATCAAAAAAAATAATCGCAAATCGGTCCAGGTAGCAGCTAAGGATTGGACAAAGGATTGCACTCCAGTGTTCACTCCATAATTTTATGTTTAGTAACTGCTTTAATAATGAATTATTTTCAAGAGTGAATGAATCTATTTGAGAAAACCGGGCTATTACAATAGTGGACTGGATGGACTCGTGTGACTCATTTACGGACAACAACGGTCCTTGTCTACCTTCTGTTTTGTACCAAACGTTTTAAAAGAATCTCCTAACATAAGCAGCTGTCCTTATCATTTTATAAAATCACGAGAATCGTTTCTCTAAGTCAAAGTCTCAATTTTCAATAAGTCGAAGTCTGTCACACTTGTGATCTTAATTCAGGCAAAACATCTAATTGCACAGACTTTTGATTTTGTTCAACAATAGGAGATGAGTCACTATCAAACTTTAGCCCTGCCTACCACAAATATTTATGAATGAGCTCAAGTAAATCCACACCGCGTGATAACAAGTCAGTGGATTATAAAAACCCAGTACGTGACCAAACGAAGTCACTAGTTACATAAGTCAACGTAAAATAACGATAATATCTTATTCATAAATAGGCTTTTGGATCTATCTTCTAGCCGATTCATTAGTACCTATTATCTAATAGATAGATTATCTACTTATGAATCGGCTAGAGTGAATCAGCGAGAGAATCAGTTGATTCACACAATGGTATTCGTACCACGAATCTACCTTCACTATCGCGAGTAAGTAGTATGATGTGACGTAACCTACCGATTATATAAATATGTAGGTAGATAGCTGAGGCTATATGCCTACTCTCGCCCACATATGGGAGTGGCGAGAGGAGGCAAATTTCCGCTGCCGCGAGAAATCTCAGTACAGCGGACAGAGCCCTGGTGGGATCTCATAGAGAATGTGATTGTTCGCAACCTGTGCTGGGCACGCCACAATAGTGGCGGTAAGTCCACTCTTTGAGGAGTGTCTAGAGAGGCGCTATGGCGCCCTCATCTTCCGGTTGACGCAGGTTCTCACTGGACACGGCAGTTTTGGGAGGTTCCTTTATGGACTGTGGTCTTCTAAACTTTATTTATCTCAGTTAAACCAAGAATCAGGTTTTATACTTATTCGATTAACCTAAAGCAAACTGTTGTGTTGTCTATAGATTCATGTTTAATTTTAATAACTTATAAGAATGCATTGTTGAATGGTCTGTTCTGGAATCTTTGCAGCGATGCCAAGTTGATTGGCAATATATCCAAGTGATAAGATGTCTTTACGATGCCGCCACAATGTCCGTCCAAGTCCAGAACCAGCAGACTAAACATATCCCTCTTAAGCGAGGAGTGAGACAAGGGGACGTTATTTCCCTCAAATTGTTCTCCAATGCCCTCGAGGATATATTTAAGACGCTGGATTGGCAGGGTCGGGACATTAACATCAATGGCGAGTACATCTCACACTTGCGATTTGCGGACGATGTCGTCATAATGGCGGAAATGCAGCAAGAGCTGAAACAAATGCTGGCCAACTTAGATGACTCCTCCCAACGCTTCGGTCTCAGGATGAATTTAGACAAGACCAAAATTATGTTCAATGAACGGGTCACTCCGTAAATGGTTGCCGTAAACGGAATGCCGCTCGAAGTTATTAGGGAAAAATAACTTCGAGAAGGAGGCAAATAGATCCAGCTGGGATGGGCAGCATTTGGTAAACTTCATCGGTTATTTTCGTCGCCCATACCCCAATGTTTGAAGACTAAAATCTTCAACCAATGCGTCCTACCCGTCATGACTTACGGAGCCGAGACGGACAAAATTGTATGCAACAGCTAGTATCATATAAAATTGTGTCCTGCTGACTGTGTATTATATTAGTCACGGCGCCTTATATAGGTCAGCTGATCGTACATTCCAGATCTCTCTAGACGTAATAATAATAGCGCATAATTTCGAGTAGATACAGCTGGTACCTACAGGTACATCCCCGAAAACGACCTAGGCCTAGTAATGCGTTTTTATATCGTACCTACACAATGCCTAGGTCTCAAGATATAGAGCTAAAAGTTACGTACTGCATGTCACGCAATATTGGACCTTATGCTATCGACATAAGGTGCATTCGTAACACTAACACAAGAACACTTAGAGTTGATTTTCCAAATATCCAATAACTTTCTTCGAGGAATAATAATGAAGTTTTGTCAATTACTCCGGGTCTAGCGATTTGGTCTGTGCATCCCCGAAGACGAGTTTCTAGAAATTTCGATGACGACACTGCATTAACAATGTTAACCTGTACCATTCGAAAGGTCACCCTGCACACGTTGGTGCATAAGACACTAAAAGACACTCAACGGTTGTACATAAGACACTCAACCGGCTAACTATTGACGTGACTAACTATTGGTTAATGACGCCAGCGCGCAGTCAGTCTGCATTTAACTATTGACGTGAAACAAGCGACAGTTAAGAGGGGGCTCTAGTGCCGAGGAATTTGGAAAATAGGTATTTGAAGAAATTATTGCCGTCTCGCTGCTACCAACCTTTTCCGGTAAAGTGCGAAAAAGACAGTTGCAACTCAGGCTGATTTTACCTAGAAAAACGTTGACCAAAAGATGTTTCGTATTCCGCTGTTTTGTTTTTCAAAATAAGACGGGTATAAATTATTTTTAAATCAAAATTTAGAGGAAAAGTATGCCTAGTCATCTATTATTTTCTTTTTTGTCAAAAACTTATCACGCTTGTCATCAATAGTCATCTGAACATCACGGTAAAAATGGGTTATTTTTCGCGATTTTGAAGTATCGTATTTCATTTATTAATTAAGTTTCGGAAAAAATCAAATGATAGGGGCACGTATAATCACGGTGTTAAATTGTAGAAAAAAAAATTATTGCTCTAAAAGTATTATCCACGAATAACAGCGGAATAAGTTTGTATAGAGAAAGTACCATTAGAGTACCCTCTTAAAAAGCCATCTACAGCGACAACCCAGCGAGAACTTTGAGGACTTCATCTGAAGTGTTGTTATATGTGTACGACACGGACTTCGTGGACGTAAGGGAAGACTTCGGTGCCACGTTCTACTTGTTTACATTGCCTACAATCGACTGTACCTTCGTTGCCAATAGACTTCGCAACACTTAACCCTTAACGGCATTTTAATACCCCTAGCCCGTAAGAGTATCGTTAATAGAAATATTTCATCTAAAAACCGAAAGTAATTATAATAAACGTTTTATTGTACTATCGCTAATTGCGTTAACGTATCAGTATAATAGATAAACAGGTCGCCTGTGCAAAGATCTATTATTTTGTAGACTGTATAAGAATCACACGTTGTATTCTTGATTTAAATGTAGTCTCCTCGATCACTTCGCGCTGTATTGACGTATTTTAGAGCATGAAGAACGGATTATATGCGAAAAATATAATTCTCGATATTTGCTTCAGCAAAAAATTTAAAATATAGTAAGTTGTTTAAACTGATACTAAAACTTTAAAAATAAAACTCAAACCCATTGAGAAATCCTTTTGTTTATTTTTCAGAAGATGGAAAAACTAAAGTGTCTATTGTATGGTCTACTACTAAGTGTCTCGTTGTGTGACGCAGCCAAGATCTTGGCTATCTTTCCAACTCCAAGTCCTAGCCATGGTATACTTGGAGATAATATGGTTAAACACCTTCTTGCTGGAGGAAACGAAGTAAGTATTAAGACCAGAGATTATATTAGTATTCTGTTTCTAAAGACGATCACATTCTGAGGGTACATTTAGTCCGAGGCAAATAATTTATTTGTATAAAAGACGAAAAAATGCTATTTGCCTCTTCCAAAAGGTAAGAAGAATGAGCATGAAATTATTGAGTTACGTACTTGCACTTTTAAAATTCCTTGTAACAATGTTTAAGTATTAGTTATAAGGATTACAATTAATAAGGATTTATTATATATAACTTATAAGGCTTATTATTATATATTCTTAAACCGGAAAACATTTTTTGCCATATTTAAAATAAAAACAAAATGTGAACCGATTGTCAGTCCTATCCGATATGCACACAATATTTACTCACAATACGGTCCAGCCGTTTTAGGAGGAGTTTGGTAAAAAAGACCCGACACGGAAATATTATTTACTTATTAGATAGCAATTATATTATGATTACTTAGAATGACTATACCATAATAAGTTATAATAATTTAAAATAACGACGATAATATGACAGCAGATTTTCTCGGTGATAGGCCATAACATCTGTTGCCCGCGGAAGTAACCACCCACCAGACAGTCTTGCCGCCAAGCGATTCGTCGTGTTCCGGCATGATGTCTGATGAAGCCGTACGGAGGATAGTTCTGAGCAGTTGTATTGCGATATGTGCCAGGTACGATGCGCCATATGTTGTTGTGTCGGGAGTTTGGTCGTGGAGGGTCTCCAGATCAAGCTCCCTCTGGCGCAATATCGTTGGTTGTGTTGTTGGGTTTACCATTGCATAACCTCGCTCAACTGCGGTCTTCCTTCTTATTTACTCAGATTTTTTTTTCAGTGAATAGGCTTAATAAACTAGCGCGCTATACAATCAACGATTGCATCTCTACTTACCATCAGGCGGGATTGCGGTCAAGCACTAGTTTATAATTATTTAAGATAAATTATACCAAAAACTCGCTTTCCGCCCGCGGCTTCGAACGCGTAGAGTTCGGATATATCACACTTTTTAGATTTCCCTCGGGAATATCAATTTTTTCCGGGATAAAAAGTACCCTATTATTTAATCCGGACTTCTAACTTTACATCTGCAAAATTTCAAAGCAATCGGTTCAGTAGTTACGGCGTGAAAGCGGAACAAACAAACAAACAAACTCGCTTTCCCATTTATAATATTAGTATGGATAATAATGAATTAGTGATGTACAGAATTTCCAAGTTCTATACTTATGTAACTTCGATTTCTCCTCAGGTATTTTCTACTCTTGTTTTTGTATAGATAAGATTTGATAGTTTGTAATGTTATGTCACCATACAATTATACACTTATACTCACGCTTATCATTTGTAATCATACTAATATTTCATTCATTCCTACAGGTGATAATACGCATTCCAGTACTATGATTTTGCTCACGAACACAGCCCTCAACTTCAACCCTAAGTTTTGACGACTTAGTAACATCTTAGCGTAGGGAGCGGTACCTACGCTGGATGACTAAACACAACACTTTTTAATTTAATGTCACTTACCCTTGCATTCTTACAACATCATTTTCGGAGTTTTGGCGGGAAAGTCAAGCTGAGTGTCACGCTAATTTTTCATCGACTTTTAAAATTATTTATAGTATTGTTTATTAAATAAAAGTACGTGATTTATGTAGTAAAAAGTGCATTCAGTAAATAATTCATAAAGAACAGTGAAATATCGCAGCATAGTGGCCACATCATGACTTTGTCTCAAACCTCCATCGTAAGACGGATCACGCGGCCGTCTTTTTCGACATGAACAATTCATTACGTGACATTGGCTAAATGCACAAACCGTACGAAGCCATAAAAGAAAGAAACATAATTTTCATTGTTATGTCAATTTTGACAATGCTGTTAATTATGTCACTATGACGACCTTTTCTTCGAAGTTCTTGATGGCTTCCTACACTATTTTTGATCGGATTTGCCATCCAAATTCCTTTAAATTCAAAATATTCCTTTAAATTAACTTTCCATTGGCATGAATTCAAAATTTTAAAATCAATGAGAACATTTATATTTTTTTATTTATTCAATTAGGTATTTACACTTACACATCATATTTATCTACAAACACTAAAACATTTTTTTAACTATAATAATATGTAAACTAAGTGCATTAACTGCTAATTTTAAAGTCAAGCAAATGAACCTTTTGCATAGGTACTATTTTTGCGAACACTTTTAGTTTTCCTGTATCCGTATCCAACATTATTAGCCTGACCACAATTGATAAACAATGGATACTTTTATAAGTTTGAACGTGGGATCAATTAACCATTAGAATAACGGATAATAAATTATATGCTCAAATGGTCCCATTATACGGTTTTTTATAAATTTCAAAGGTTAATTTTACTTACTGAATTGTCACCTCTTTCAATTAAAAAAACCGGAGTTGCTTTTGCAACATCTATTGGTCACAGCCTTCCTCGATAAATGGGCTGTCCGAACACCAAAACAATTTTTTTCAATTCGAACTAGTAGTTCTTGACGTTAGTGCGTTCAAACAAACAAATAATATTTTTAGTATGGATTGGAAAATTAGTTAATAAAACGTGGTAATTTCATTGCTGCGATGTTATTTCATGTCTCCGGTGCCCCACAGACTCCAAGTGAAGCCTACGCTAAAAGTTCACAGTTTTTGAAAATTTTAAATAAATAATAGCGTTTAAAGAAATTAAAACCTTTCTTACAACGAAAACGCGGAACCGGATACGCATGTTAAATTAATGCTGCTATTAAAACGCCACGCAGCATACCTTTCTACTCCCTTTTAGGACATTATTATAATGGGCTCCCAGCGTTTTCGGTGGATCAACTGCCATTTAAAAATTTATGTTTTGTGTTTTTATCTTATATTATTTATTTCTTCACAGGTTACGTACATAACGCCTTATGTCGAAAGGCAGCCAAACCATCTGAAACTACGTGTAGTAGATGTCTCTGAAAACAATAAATTATTTTCCTGTAAGTTGAACTAAACTGTTTTATAATCTACTAACTGTTTAGTGCTCGCCTGGATATTGAATAATATCCCACGGAAATAGACCCATTACGGGGATTAAAATAGTACCTATCAAATGAGGTGAATTCTGGTATAACTAGAACAAAAACTGCATTAATGCAAAAGAGCGTTTTATTCATGGATCCTGTAGTATTTTAAAAAGTTCTAAAGGTATGGAAAGAACTGCGTACGGAGGACGGAACGAAATTGTTTAGACCTATGTCTACCGATCGCACAGCGGTGAACAAGGAGACAACTCGACTATTTGACCATCTCAGGGAGGCTGCTGATAATGCGCTGCACCTGCACCCTGACGTACAGTTCGTCGCTCTGGGGGACTTCCACGCCTGCCACCAAGACTGACTTTTCCCATACCAGAGGACCGACCACGCTGACAGAGAAGCACGAAACTTTGTGGTATCCATGGGCCTTTCCCAGTTAGTTAGACAAGCGACTAGGGTGCCTGATGTAGTTTGTCATACCGCCAATTGTCTAGGCCTTATGCTGACCACTGATCCGAACAGATGTGTTGTTACAGTTTCCTTGCCATTAGGAACTTCAAATCACTGTCTGCTGATGTCTGTATCGTCCTTCTCCCCACGTCATTGCGACTCACGTGGTGATTGGAATGAGATGCGACACTTCTTTCCATCTTATCCGTGGCAACAGGTCTGCTTCTCTTCTGACAATTCGTCGAACTGTGCGGACGTTATATCCGATGTGGTGCGTCAAGCTATGGAGTAATTTATCCCTTTTAGTGATGTGCCAATGGGCCTTATGAGAAGGCTCAAAGTCACTCAAAGGGCAATGGAGAGGGCTATGCTTGGGGTTTCACTGCGCGATCGAATCAGGAATGAGGAGATCCGCAGAAGAACGAGAGTAACCGACATAGCCCGAAGAATTGCAACACTAAAGTGGCAGTGGGCTGGACACATTGCCCGTAGGACCGATGCCCGATGAGGCCGACGGGTTCTCGAGTGGCGACCACGCACCGGAAGACGTAGCGTGGGTAGGCCCCCGACAAGGTGGACCGACGACCTGGTGAAGGTCGCGGGAAACCGCTGGATGCGGGAGGCGCAGAACCGGTCGTGGTGAAGAACCTTGGGGGAGGCCTATGTCCAGCAGTGGACGTCTTTCGGCTGAAATGATGATGATGATGATGAGTGATATGCCCGTCGGTGGCTCGGATCGCCCATGGTTCAACGCCGACTGTGTTCAATCTGACCAGCGTAAAGCCTTGTATTCATTAGTAAACATTTGTTAATAAACACTGCACAAGTTTATAATTATTTTAAAAAAAACTTAATATCCATAGATTTAACAAGCTTAAGCAACATTTATAATGGAAAGCATAATATAATTATTCTTATATTTAAACATTGTTGCAATTAGGGTGTTGGGCGAAGATAAAGATAATTAAAATTTAAGTATGACGGTAAAGGTAAGTATGACGTCAGATGACTACTGCCAATATCTTAAAGGTGCTTCCAGATTGTTCTAGAGGCTTCGACCCTCCCTCTATGGCCGGGCGGGAGGTTTTTGATGTTTTTTTGTTTATATTAGTTAGTAGGTACTTAATATACAGAAAATACACATTTCATTTTACAGATTTCACAAATTACGGGCTGAATATAAAAGACATCATGAGTGAGTCGATGGACTTACAAGACGACGAGCTCGTGGTCGAGATGATGTTGTCCATAACTACATTAACGCTGGAAAACGTGAATGTCCAGAATATGTTAAAAGACCGGACCAACAACTTCGATGTCATCATTGGAGAACATATGTTGACTGATGTGTATTCTTCGTAAGTAGTATCATTTAGATTCCTATCACAGTCTCATGCTGGATATAGGCCTCTTTTAGGCTGCGTCACTACGCCCTGGCCTCCGCCTTCCGCATCCAGTTTGTCCCAGCCGCCTTCTTAAGGTTCATCTAGATAGAGGACGCCCTCCACTACGTGCTGGCCTCCGCCTTCCGCATCCAGTTTGTTCCAGCCGCCTTCTTAATGTTCATCTACCTAGAACGAATCCTTCACTACGCCCTGGCCTCCAAAAAACAAACAAACTTGTTACAAAAGTAACAAGTCCTAGGTTTATTCATAAAACCTGACCGTTGATCAGTGCACAAATAATGAGATTTAGGTATACGATAAATAACCAAGAAAACTGAATGTAACGAAGTGTCGTAACTTAATGATTTACTTCAGTTACACGTATCGTAATTCACTATAGAAGCAAACTATGTCGTCAAGACTAAAAACAGTAATCGACACGGACCTAATAAAATTATTCCATGTCCCTCAAATGAGACTAAAAAGCTTGGAAACTTGGAAACCGCATATGCTGTTTAAAAATTGGCCTAGTGAAGTATCAAATTAGATTAAATAGACAATTTAGATATGATTAAAAACTTTGTGCCATAATTTTTGTATATTAAGCGCCACACGCTTGTAATAAATTAAATTTTAAAATTATTTTTAACTTTTTACTTTGATATTCTTTAAAAGCATGTTTTTTTTAGTTTTTTATACTATATTTATTTTCAACTTTTTAGTTCGATATTCTTTTTTTAAATAATATACGGATAACACGAACGCTTAAGTGGTGCTCGTTTGTTTTTACCAAACTTTTCTTGATCTCCAACAGACAGAATAGCAAGTGCTAAAATTCGTAATGATGCGTTACCCAAGTAACTAAATCTAAAACTAAACTAAAAAGACGACAGTCCCATATGTGGTTCAGGAGAATCTGTCCATTCTTTGGTTGCCTGGAAGAAATCGCATTAGCGATAAGGCCGCCCATTGTATGTTTCATGTTCCATGTTTTTTGTTCGATGTTTTATTGGTGTACAATAAAGAATAAATAAATAAATAAATAAATAAATAAAAAATACTTTGCCTGCACAAATTAATGTAAGATAAGGTTGAAAAAATTTTGAGTTAGAGACGAACAAACAAACAAGCAAACATACAAGTGAAGCTAATAAAAAGCATATAAAAATACGTCAATCTACGTAAGAGGCGGACTATTACAACTACTACGGCGGACTAATTTGACTGTACTAAACTAATATTTATCGACAGCGACATCGTTCGCGTGGAATTAGTTATGCTCCGCTCCTATTGGTGGCAGAAGCTAATAAAAAGCATATAAAAATACGTCAATCTACGTAAGAGGCGGACTATTACAACTACTACGGCGGACTAATTTGACTGTACTAAACTAATATTTATCCTCTGTTCTTTTCATAATTAAATAAAAAGAAAAAGATGCACTGAACTTATATTTAGTTTAGTTTATGAATATGGCAATTGAAGCCAATATATTTACTAGAACATCTTTATTTCCAGATTGTCTGCAGTATTCCAATGTCCATTCATCTTTTTCTCACCTATCGGGCCGCAATGGATGACTTTGAACATCGTACATGGTCCTCCAAACCCGGCTTACCACTCTGACTATCTGCAAGCACGACTAGCGCCGTACTCCTTCAAACACAGAGTTCAGGAGCTATGGGCGCTATTGAAAGGACTTTATCGTGAAAATAAGTGAGTATTATACAGTATGTTAAGAAAACCCTGTCCGACCCGTAAGGATAATAAAGGTTAGGTAAACACATGATCAAATATAATATAAAGTTTTACGTAATCATCATAGTACGTAGCGAATTAATTCCAATTTCCCCGAAATTTGGTAATTTTTAAAAAAGTGACACCACCGGTATTATTATGAGCGAATAGCGATGCGACCACGTGCCGCGTGCCCTGCCGCCCGCCCCCGCGGATGTGTGGTTAACGCACATTTATTAAGTTACCTCTTTTTGCGAAATAATATTTGTTTTTTTATGGGGATTTTTTTTAAGTTTAGCCCGGTTTTGTATGCATTAGTAGAATCAGTTATCGATACCTAACAACACCTTCACGGGTCGGACAGGGTTTTCTTAACACACTGTATGTATTTTTATTTACCTAACACGTATTAAAAGTCCATGGTAACAAAAATGGTAGCAAAATCTTCTATAAACATTACAAGGTTAGCAAACAATACAATACACTAGAAAAAAATGTGATAACCTGTCTTTATCGGAAAATATTGAGTGGTGGAAGAAGACGGTAGTTACGTACGCTCATACAGTGGCGCCAAAATTTTGTTCACGTTTTTAATCACGTCTAAACTATCTGTGGAATATCTTACTGACACTTATCGTCTGACCTTTAATTATTAAAATGGGAAGAAAAAAATGCACTTAACTTAAATTTATTTTAGTTTGTGAATAAGAGAAGTTAGTCTGTAGATATCGCTTATCTTATCTCCAAAAATGGCTCGTGACAAATAATATTATGTACTAGCGGCCGCCAGCGACTTCGTGCGGGTGGAATTAGTTATGCTCCGCTCCTATTGGTCGCAGCGTAATGTTATATAGCCTAAAGCCTTCCTGGTTTTATGGGCTATCCAACGCAAAAAGAATTTTTTAAATCTGACCAGTAGTTCCTGAGATTAACGCGTTCAAACAAACAAACTCTTAAGCTTTATATATTAAGTATAGAGTATAGAATATAGATGTGTGTACATAATTATAAACTTAAAATTATGACTTTAATCATAATGAATAAGATAAATATTACTACATACGTAGGTATTCAAGATAAAAATGATCTTTCAATTCATATATAGTACTTTATTACTCATATCATGACTTATTGGAATTGACAGAACATTTTTTTTTTAAACACAGGCAACTATCGCCACAGGCTACCCTAATATAATAGTGTAGTTATAGTTTATAAAGATACAATAATTATTATAGACTACAAATAATATACAAATAACAAAAACCAAGTGTAATTAGTTATTACACAAAAAAGGCTTATGTGAATTCACAAGTTGATATTACAAAATAAAAAATATATTCGCCGTACCTAAAATACAAATGTGTAGTGTGTTCCCTTGTGATGCCGGGCTTAGAATAGTACCAACCCATATCTTCCCATGGGTGTCGTAAGAGGCGACTAAGGGACCTCTCACCAGGGAAGAGGGCAGCAGCGCTTCTCCTGTGGAATATCAAATCACAGCGATCCTCAACCCACCTGCCAAGCGTGGGGATTATGGCACCCCCCCCCCCCCCCCCCCCTAATGCCTTAAAGGAGGCCTTTGTCCAGCAGTGGAAATCTATAGACTGAAGAAGAAGAACAAAATACATAAACCTCCATGGGCACTTATTATATACATATTATTAAAGACATACCTACGCTTCCAATATATGTATATATACTTTTGCTAACTCGCTCCCCTTGGACATGAGAAAATGTCTACTATATCGGCAACTAAAAAACTAAAATTATATATATTCGGAACAGTCAGCCCCAAGAGATAATAACTAACTATAAAATAAGAAGTTCTGGTCAAAGTTACGAGCTTGTACAGTGTCAGTCACCTACGGGCATAAAATTTGTTTGAGAACGAGACTATAATAACACGCTTTGATGGTTATCCTTACTCCCGGTGAGATTATACACTTCCAAAACTTTTTTTACAAAAAAAAACAACCGACTTCCAAAAAACACTACAAAGTGAAAAATAACTAATTACGGAAGTCGGTGTCTTTGGTATTTGTATATTAGTTTTTGACACCGACTTCCGAAATTAGTTATTTTTCACTTTGTAGTGTTTTTGGAAGTCGGTTGTTTTTTTTTTTTGTAAAAAAGTTTTTATTTTACACTTTTTATTAGTTGTAAAAAGTACTGTTCATCTGCATCCGGTTAGACTGGATGCTGACGCTAAAATACTTAATGAAAAAACTTACAAACGCACTGGTTGCCCCTACGATTTTTGAAAGTTCCCCTTGATTTCTCTGGTCTTCCACCATCAAACCCTGATGTGCTTATCATGGACCACCTTGGGAATGTCTTCTTTTCAACAGAAAAATAATTATCAAAATCGGTTCATAAACGACGAAGTTATCCGCGAACAAACATAAATAAATAAATAAATAAATATATACGGACAAATCACACAGATTGAGCTAGCCCCAAAGTAAGCTCGAGACTTGTGTTATGGGATACTAACTCAACGATACTATATTTTATAACAGATACATATATAGATAAACATCCAAGACCCAGGCCAATCAGGAAAAGATCGTTTTCCATCACGACCTGGCCGGGGATCGAACCCGGGGCCTCCACGTCGCAGGCAGGCGTGTTGACCGCTGCGCCACGGAGAAAAAAAAGCATATATACGGTCGAATTGAGTAACCTCCTCCTTTTTAAAGTCGGTTAAAAAAACATAGATTAATCGGGAAAAATTCATGCGGAGACGTGAAACAGTTTTTTTTAATAGTCCGTTTTTCGTTGAAGGCCAAGTAGACGTTTTGGTTTAAAATGTACGGACCACAGCAGGTCAAGCTACCCGATACTGTCAAATATTGCCAAACAAGTTTGAACCTTAATACTTTAATGATAAAGTTGAAAATCTTATAAAGAAATCTGACAGATTGTAGTAGCTTGATGTGCTGTTGAGTGTACTACCTGCCTAATCTATTTCACAGGCACTAGCCAGGCAATTATTTGTATTAGCTTAAATGAAATCGTAAATCTAAAAATCGTCTTTTATACCGCGTACATCGGGAACGGAGCATTTTCCTGTGGCTGGCTTCCCATCAGGTTACAATTAAAGTGTCTTCAAGGCTACAGTGAATATGCTCTTAATAAACTAGTGTGCTTTACCCTCAGCTATTGAATCACAGCTTACCATCAGGAGAGTTCACGATGAAGCAGTGATTTATAATATATAAAAAAAAACTCGAATAAAGCTTTGTTTTCAACCAACATTTGTTTCCATTTCAGTTCCCTCTACGCCAAACAAGAAGAACTTTACATGAAATTAATCGCCCCTATCGTTAGGGAGCAAGGCAGACCAGTACCAAACTACAATGAACTAAGATACAACGCGTCTTTGATACTAGCCAACTCGCAGTTGGCTATCGACAGCGCTATACCTTTGCCGCCAGCCTTTAAGCTTATTGGAGGATATCATATTGAGGAGCCAGTCAAACCTTTACCAGATGTGAGTTAAGCTATTAATCTTTTAGTAAAAGCTGGTTTTTGGAACGTGATCTTCCGTCTTTTAACAAGAAAATAAAAATAACAATGCTATTTTTTATAATTCGTCATATGCCTAGTCATTTTCCAACTATGTTGGGATCAGTTTCCAGTCTATCCAGAGGCAGTTTAATACCTGTATTTTATATGGGTGGACTGACTAACTGACCTCCACAAGCTACATTGGGTATATTGGTCCATTTATTTATGAAGAAACGTATAAAATCCTTGACATAGCGGGTTGTTCAAAGCGTACTTGTAAAATCAAAGTTACGAAGTGGCTTTCAGCTATGCACGGACTTAATCTTTCTATATTCTCATGCATTAATTTCTCTTTCAAATGCCCAACCAGGTGGAGTGTAATAAGTGTTTTTTACTCTCCACACATACCTAACAAGTAATTTTGCATGTTTTCTTTAGTAAGTAAGTTTCAATATTGTTTAGATTAAGCAACCACTCGCACATATATGGTGTCTTAAACTCCGAAGTAACTAGATCCCACGACACAGGGTATACTAGTGTGGGGTCTAGCGCTACTACATTGCATGAAATATTTCATGTTAATTTTAATTTATGTTTTCCTGTCTTTCGTTTGTTGTGCTTATTTTGTCATCAAAATGTGTCTATTTTATTTTTATTATTATTATATATAAGTGACAATAAAAAGAATGTACATGATTTAAATATACCCCTTCATGATAGTGGTTGTCAAACTTTCGGACTTCTGACGATCCGTAAACTCTGTCAAATGATTAACGTGCATTTCGTGGCACGGAGATGTCTTGGTATGTAAAGATGGTCTCCATCTGGCTCTAATACCAAGGTTTAGGTTCTAATATCAATATATCTACTGTACCAAGTTCACATCCTAAGACTCGTCGAACTCTCTATTTTCCTTAATTATTGGTATTTTTCTATGGCCACGTGATGTAATTAATTCAAATATTTTCTCAGAACCTGAAGACAATTATGGACAATGCCAAGAACGGTGTGATTTACTTCAGTTTGGGATCAAACTTGAAAAGCAAGGACTTACCAGAAGATCTAAAGCAAGGCCTTTTGAAGGTGTTCGGAGAACTGAAACAGACTGTGTTATGGAAATTCGAGGAAAATCTAGTTGGAGCGCCAAAAAATGTTCATATAGTACAGTGGGCACCGCAGCAGAGTATTTTAGGTACAGTTTTGGTCTTACATAGGTACGATCGATAGCAGTCTATGCTGCCCGATACTGTCAATTATTACCAATTAACCTTGAGTCTTAATGCTTTAGAAAAAAATTGAAGATGTAACAAAAAAATCTGACACATTGTAGTAGCTTGGTGTGCTGTCATGTGTCTGTACATGATTGGAAATTAGGGAACGTAAAAATGACAAGTACTTATTCTTGATTTCTCGGCTAAGCATTTAACCTGAAATTAGATACACGAGTAGTTTTTGTTTAGTGTCCCAACATTATTTATCAAGTATACAATAATGTCATGACAATTTAAAAACTATTAATTATCCCCCTTATTCATAAACACTGCTTAAAGTTAACTATTGATTAGCGATTCTTTAACCATACATTTTTAATCTTTTAACGTAACTTAACTTTAATCATCCTTTACGAATAAACACCACAGTGTTTAAGGGATGTATTCAAAAACGATGATTAAAGTAAAGTGACGCGCAAACGTCTAAAATGTATGTTTAAACAATCGCTAATCAGTAGATAACTTTAAGCAGCGTTTATGAATAAGGGGCTATATTGATGTATATTTTATATATCTATTTACTTACTTTATTTTCTTTTTTTATTTCTGCAGTTTTTTTAAACATTTTATAACAGAATCAAGTAAGTAATTCTAATCTAAAATTTTGGTTGTCATTAATGTTCTTGAGATTTATACAAGGCTATATTTAAAATAGTAATCTAAACTTCTCAAATGGTTAGTCTTAACACGACAAAACAAAAATTAATTGATTTGATGTTTTTCATATAGTCATCAGATTAGACAATCAGTTTTTTGTGATGAATATTTATTTCAACCCATTTAAACACGATGAAATAAAAAGCTTTATCAACGGCCTTTGACCTCCTTTACAATATCTAATCTTTTTTACTTTATCGTGTTTAGATACCAATACCATCGCGTTAGCTAGCCGATTTAAACAACTTTGTTTGAATAATAATAATTTTAATATTTTTGATTTTATTGGTGATTCGCGTGAGCGTGACCGACGTCGTGTTTGTTTTTTTTTTTTTTTTTGCGACCCGCTGCCGGGTCGCGAACCAGTTGATGCCAAACGCTGCACTACACCCTACCTATACAACTACCTAGCAACTTTATTGGTATGGGCTTCCAGTCTTAATAAATGCTGCTGAATGGCAGTACTTAACATGGAGCGATTGCGTATCTTTCCTTCACAACCCAGCTACTGGGCGATACTCCTAGGTGAGAGTGGTTGTCCGGCTTTAGGGCAGGCGGTGAGCAGTGGGCAGCTCGCCGCCCGGTAAGGACCAGGCCCGAGTCGACGGCGCGTCGTAATTCACGCGCGTCTCAAAAAGATGTCAGCACATCGTGACGGGGTCCACGAAGTCCGATGCCTCCTGGGTCAGGGTTGCGGCTTGGTTAAAAAAGAAACCGTAGCCTACAGCGACCTACGTGTTCAATATAATTACGCACTGAGGGTGCTGTTGGGGCTGCCGTGGCGTTGTAGTGCATCAGGGATGTTTGCGGATAATAATGTTAATAGTTTTACTGTCATTATTAAGAGTAGATGCGCATCCCTGATAATGTGAGTTCGCCGCAATAACAATAGTATTCTCAGTGTGTTCGTGGATCGGTGGGATTCTCCCATGTGGCAGAGGTGGATGCAACTCCACGCTGAGTTTTAAGTTAATTTTATGTATGTATATCTGTGTCTGTAACCTACTAACACTAGAAGTTAAGTAAGATTGTCACTAACCATATGGTCTCCGGTCTGAAATAAAGGTATTCTATTCTATTCTGTTCTTGACCTACAGGCAAGTGCAGGAACACGGGTGGGTTTAGTCAGTAAAAGTCTGACACGCCCTTCCGCTCCGCCCCGAGCGGGGGAGGTCATTCGATGTTTTCTCATGCCAAACAAAAAAAGATTTTAGGGCCAAATATTATCCTAAATAATACAGTGCTGTTTAAAAAACAAATCTATCATCACAATTCTTTATTTGCTTAATCTAACAAGTGCTGGGCCGAGTCCATTTAGTTTGCCAATGACACTCTAAGAACTTCTTCTTAGAGTGTCATTGGCAAACTAAATGGACTAACGTAACGTAACGGACGTAACAATCAATCAATCTGCTGTCACTAGGCTGAATTAACTGTTTTTGTTGGTATATTAAGTATACTGGCGTCTTTTTCATTAGTTAATTCATCATCATCATCATCAACAACCTTTTTGTCATCCCACTGCTGGACACAGGTTTCTTCTCATACAGAGAAGGATTGAGCGTAATCACCACGTTTGCTCTATGCGGGTTGGCGATTTCAGACTTAAAGTCCAGGTTTCCTCAAGATGTTTTCCTTCACCTTATAATCAATCTGTTCAGGATAGAAAGGCTATTTTGGTAATATTTGGCCGGTCCCCCTGGCAACACCGAGTAGGAGGGGCTAGCTGCGCTTGTGTCGAGTGTCGATCTAAACCGTAAAGAACATTTGCCGCTTTTGGACGCTGGTAGCGCTGTGGGGCGCACTGCATGGCCACAAGCCATGTAGGTTAAAATGACGGATCGGCCGTCGGGTGTGTTTCGGGGCACATTAGTAGTAGTAATTAGTGTTTTACCTGTCCGAAACTATTATTCGCCACGTTCGGACTCGCGAGCGGGCTGTTGGGGCCGAGTTAGCGTGGCACACGGGCCCGCACTTTTTGAGAAAGATGGCGCCTGAGCATTTGGTGATATTATTGGGGCTGGATATCCCTCGTTCGGGAAGTATGTCTTTAGACCATACGGGGGACACCTACAAGTATTTTCTTATCAGTCATATATACATTTATATCACACTGATAGGGTTTATTACACAACACTCACACGGGAGTTTTCTACCGGACGGGCCATATGGACGTAAGTCAAATAACCTTTTAATAAAAGTAGGCACGGGTTGCGGCCCGCACAAATCTATTTAGCTAAGGTGGGCAACGGGATTTGTTATAATAAACCGCTTAAGGGGGTAAGTGGTTTATTATAAATAATCTTGTGGCACCAAGGGTGGGGGTATCTTGGTTCCCTTATACAAGCTCACATGCGGTAATTGGACTGTGTGTACGGTATTTCCCACACACAGTCTTTGGTTAGTTAGTTAATTAATCTATTACAATTCCCAATAATATAGCTGAAGAGCTCGTTAAGTTATTTTTGATACCCTAATGTCTGGGACTACAAGATCGAGGGACAGTCGGATTTGAAAAAATATTATTTGATATACATACATATTGCATTTTCGAAAACGAAGTAATAACGCAAGCAATATGATATGACGCGGTAAATTTAAGTGGACGAATTCGTCGGAAAAGGTAGTTGTAGTTATTTGATAAGCTCACGTTAGATCTGAAGATGAACGATGAAGCTGTCCACGCACGCAAGCTCAATCAGTTTTTTCCGATATAATTTTTTAAGAATTTCCTTCTTTTCCAGCACATCCAAACCTGATTCTCTTTATCACACATGGAGGACTACTATCCACCACGGAAGCTGTTCACTTCGCTACTCCTCTTATCGTCGTACCAGTCTATGGTGACCAGTTTCTCAATGCAAATCATGCACAACAAAAAGGCTATGCTGTCAAAGTTGATCTATCTTACAATCTGCATAAGGATCTGAAGGTGGCTCTAGAAAAAGTTCTTGGAGATCTTCCGAAGTAAGTAGTACCAAATTCTTCTGTCTGAAGGCTTCTTTCCCTCTCTCTCTCTCTCTCTCTTGGTTTTCTTTCTAATGATCATTGTTCTTATGCGAGAGAGAGAGAGATGTATCATTGCGATACTATTAGACCTCTTTTTTACAACAGAAAATCACTGTTTCAACTTTTCGTAGAATGGCTTCTACTATTAAATTCTCAGCTTCAAAATGTGTTGTTTTAGTACATTTAAATTGTTGATTATTAAATCTTATACTGAAATGATCTGAGAAGTTAATTGAGTGTCAATTCTCGTAATTTTAAGGTCGATTCTCATCATTTTTGTATCAATTCTCGTAATTTTAGGAACCTCAGAACAGTCTTATCTTAGTCTCAATTTGTCAAAAACACGTGTGATTTCCCTATATTATTTCCTATATTTAGACGTTACTGATATGAGAGTGCGGTTACATTTAAAATGTTTTTAATTATCGGAATTATGGGAATTGGCGTTCTGTTTTAAGGCCAACATGACCAAAGATCGTATAAGACATGGAAGTTTGGAAGTAAAAAAGGGAGGCTTTTGCCCAGCAGTGATACACAATATTAGGCTATCAAAAATACATAAATCTTTTGCTCTCATTTTCGTTTCATAAATTTTCTGCAAAATGACAGTTACTTCATTTATTTAACCACTTATGTAAACACAATTATATAGACAGACAATGAGTATCTGAAGGCATGAGGAAAAGGCAGTAAAGGTCACTCATCCTCCGTAGAAAAGAGAGGATCCTCCGACCAGTTTGTATATATACTAATTGCACAGTAAACTCTGATTGCGAGATGTAGAATTCATGTGATATCAGTATGACGCGTAAACAAAACAGAAAAATGCTACAGAAGTAATGCTTATTTTATAAGTTAACTACGAAAATCAGCTTACCGGGTACTGATAAAGTCTTATTCTTCCACAGATACACCGCAAGAGCAAAAGAGGTATCAATAGCATACCATGATAGTCCAATGAAGCCAAAAGATGCTCTCAACTTCTGGGTTAACCACGTAGTTCGAACGAAGGGTGCTCCCCACTTGCGGTCAGTGGCGTTACAAGTCCCACTCTACCAGAGAGTGTACCTAGATTTATTAGCAGTAATTCTAGCAGCATTTGTAGTTGTATTATTGGTAGTTAATAGAATTATGTGTTTAGTCATGAACAAGAAGAGCACGAAAGTGAAGAAAAATTAAATTTGTTTCACAATTTAGAAAACTATTGTTGGGTTGCTGAATCAAGTTTAAATTAGTAGTGTTACATGACGTTATTAAGTAAAAAATATACATATGTATGTGTTCCTTGGAAAGCGTACAAATATTGTTTACCCATTAGGTTTTTATTGTGTATTTACACCATATAGATTACAGAAACATACATATTAAGATTTTACAAAGAGTGACACAATGGGCGCTCTTATCGCTAAGAGCGATCTTTTACAGACAACCTTTAATGCTAAGTAACAGTTTTAAGTATTTAAAACAACTAAAGATCACAAATTTTTCAACAAAATTTGTTGTAAATTTATTTTATTTTCATTGTTTAAACTTATAAAGTTAAAGTAAGAAATTATGGAATAAACAAATCTTAAGAAAACTATATAATTAATTTTATATTTCGCCTAAACATGAGTTTGACCTATAATATACTTTCAGTATTAAAAACCCGTCCATTGGTCCGTTTGGTCCAAACGATCCCAACTAGTCGCAATCATTTGACAAAAATGTGTTCGCACAGGGGGGCTGGAGTTATTTTTATTACTGTTCAAGTTTTTTAAAACACTTAAAGATTCAGTCACAGCGCTGGTACTCTGATAGGGCTCGCTGATATGTCACAGGCGGTTACGGAGTTAAATAAATGAAGGTCTACCAATAAAAAAGGAAACAATTTTTTTCTTCTTTTCTCTAGTGCTAATTAATATATTAAGACAACGCTTAAAAAAAGATTCGTCTAACATGAAAATTATTTTTTATCTAATTATTCTTCTTCTGTCCACCATGTACCTTGTTATTCTTCTGTGAACACAATTTATTACACACACATCCTAGCAGTATAAAAAATACTAGTAAAACAGCTATCACTAACGCTGCTAGATCCAGATACAGGCGCTGATACAATGGTGTGAGCAGCGCATTAGAACGTAAGTGAAGGGCGCCGCGTGTTCGCACGACATGTTGAACCCAATGCAGCAGCTCCACAGCTGGTTTTACTGGACGATCGTGGTAAATATAGGATAGCTCCTTTACTTTTTGTCTGTACCTGTAAAAAGATGGTTTAATTGAGTCAGAAATGTAGTTTTCAAAAACCGTGCACGGTGCTTGCGTAATACGACAGCACGGTTGGCGCACTGGTTAAGCAAATGATTGCTGCATTTCATGCCAAGAGTTCGTTTCCTGCACGGAACTGATATTTGTAAGGGCTACAAGTAGTTGATCCGGCTCTGGTTGATTGTAAACGAACCCACGATAAAAGAGAAATTACAAATGTGGGCAAAGTTCTTTTTTTAAAAGCAATGTTTTCAATTTGACAGTTCAACGTCATTTATTGCGATATTTAAGTTGTTGAACAGACAAATTTTCTGACACATGGTGCAATGGATTAGCAGTATGCTTCGAAATGATTCCAATTAATAGTAATAGTGCGTTGAGCAATTAGGGTGCTTGTCAGGACGCGAGGGATCGAATATAATTCTGCTTCTAAACTTTATAAAAACAATAGTAGACGAAAATCTCGTCGAAATGAATATTTTTTTATTTATATAGAATCCAGTTCATGAACACATTGGTTTCAACCGGAAAATGTGCTATATGAGTCTTAGAAAAAATAATCTATTGTTTTGAAAATAAAAACGGCGACCCACAACCAGTATAAGCTGACTTCTAATTGTACGATAACGCTATAGAATTCAAGGTCAGCTAAAGCTGGAAATGTACAGCTTAATGTGTAGTCGTGTGTACTAACATAATATGAAATCTGAAAATATGGTAAGCCATACATATAAATAGGTTTATAAGCAATGTACTCGCAAATCAACATACTTAGGATTCTGGAGTATTTCTTCAATAGCCACCTTCAAGTCTGCGGCCAATTCAAGAGACAGATTGACTTCCAAAGCAAAACCTTTTTTAACAGACCTCTTGACATTGAGTGGCTGATCTCCGAAAACTGGTATTCCAATTATGGGTACTCCATAGTGAATCGTCTCTATGGTGGATAAAAGTCCACCGTGACTTATGAAGAGTACGCATTTTGGATGCGCTGGAAACAGAAGAAAGCGTGAGTAAGAACGCCAAAAAGTACGATAAATTATAAGTTTAAGGGTAATAAAAAGGTTAATTTATTATTCAGATGTCAAACGACTGAATACTATCTATTTTTTAGTAAACATCTTACATCAAACATCGATGTTGAACCAAAATATTTGAAAAAACTGATGTTTTTCTTCACGAAATCATTATTGCTCCCAAGAAGGTGCTTCAACCTTGTTTAAGTGCTTCTCGCGGAAAAAAATATCAATAACTCACATAAAATGCTTTGTTGTGGCGCCCATTTCAAGAAATGAACATTTTTGGGCACGTTGGGCAAATCCTCTTCAAATTTCCACAATACTGTCTGTTTTAGCTCCCCAAACATTTTGAGGAGATCCGTTTTGACCTTATCTGGCCAGTCCTTGCTCTTCAAGTTAGATCCCATGCTGAAGTATATGACTCCGTTTTTGGCGCTCATCATTATTTTTTCTAATTCCTGAAAGGAATTGGCCATTTTACTATTCGCATCTTGGATTGCTTCATATGTTATTTGTCCTATATTGCTGTCCCGTTGATTTCGTGGACGCAAGGATGACTGCTGTAAGGTGTGGGTTTCATTTTAACAGCTCAACAGCAGGCATTGCGTTATTTACGTTGTTAAGCAAACTAATTTTTCGAACTTAAGCAAAAACAAATTAGCAATATGCTTCAAACTTTATTAAATTTATTAGGGTCCTGGATTCAATTATTGGGTCGGATCTTAGTGTTATTGAGTTTCTCCATTAGAAGACAACTGTGTGATACCCCCGTGCCTTAAAATAAACATTAAGCCGTCGTTCCTGATCACCTTTCTGCCGGATTGCCCACCCATCAGATAATAGGAATGGGGGAAGGAGAGTGTCTGTACACAAACTTGAGTAATATATATGACGGGGAAGACCATCAGGAAGGGGAGGCCAAAGGCTCCGGATAGTTAAGTCGTCCCGTCAGGAAGGCGGGGCCAAAGGCTCCGGATAGTTGAGTTGTCTTCTCATCTGCATGAGCATCCATCGTGGGCGGTATTTCGAGAAAATGTTGAACAATAACTATAGTGTGATGTTCGATTTTTATTGTTTTAACTGTACAGACACTTATATATCTTTAATATTAAGGGATTATAATATTTTTTTTTTAATAATTATAAACTGCAATACCGCCTGATGGTAAGCAGCGATGCAATCATTAAAGGTAACGCGCGCAAGTTTATTAAGCCTATTCACTTAAAAATCTTAGTAAGTAGGAAGGTAGACGGCAGTTGAGCGAGGTGATGCAATGTTAAACCCAACAACACGACCAACGATGCTGAGCCAGAGGGAGATTAATCTGGAGACCCACGATCAAACTCGATACACAATAACATTTGGCGCATCGTACCCGGCACACATCGCAATACAACTGCTCAGACCCTTCCTCCATACGCCTTAACCAGACATCATGCCGGAACACGATGAATTGCTTGGTGTTTTCTCCGGTGAATTCACTCCATGGTGTTACTCGCTCTTAATAAAAAAATCATAATTGATCCGAATACCGATCGATTAATCGACGTCAAAAAATAGTAGAGTAATTTACGGACAATTGATACTGATACAAAACAGATCACAATAATCAAAATTTAACCAGTCACGCGCCATTATACAATATGTAAAAAAAACCTTGAAAAATTAATATTATTTCGCAAAAAGAGGTAACTTAATACATGTGCGATAAGCACCCTTCCGCGGGCGGCGGGCGGCAAGACACGCGGCACGTGGTCGCATTGGTATTCACTCAAAATAATACCGGTGTTGTCACTTTTTTAAAAATAACCAAATTTCGGGGAAGTTGGAATTAATTCGCGGGAAAAAAAGATTATTTCAATATTCATTTGTATTGGTATTATGATGATTACGTAAAATTTTATATTATATTCGGTCATGTGTTTACCTAACCTTTATTATCCTTATGGGTCGGACAGGGTTTTCTTAACATATTGTTTACTAGTCTACGCAGTGGTTGGTCATCATGAGCAAAATTCGGTCTAACATATAATTATGTAATCCACATATATACGTAAATACTTTATTTTCAACGGATACTATTGTTTTAAGTCCATCTTCAAGTTTCCTCCTACCTAATTTATTCCAAAAAGTTTATACTCTAAAAAAATTCATCCTACCTGAGGTAAAGGTACATTCTCGTCAATATGATATCCTCCTATCGATTTATAGTTCTGTGGTAGAGCAAGGGCCTGGCCCGTAGACACGTGTGAGTTACCCAGAATTAATGACGCGTTATACCGAACATCATAGAATGAAGGAGGTTGTCGTCCTCTCTTTCGTATGAAGGGCACTATCAACCTCTCGTACTCCTGAACTTGCATATCATCGTAGTACCTGAAACAATTTATTAAGGATATTTTTATTGATTTTGCATCGGAATTATAATCAACTAAGTAAATATTTGAGGCATTTTGTTTGTTTAGTCTTACTGTCCCATTAATGGTCGAAGGCAAAAATCAAAATAGTTATTGTTACATAAACAAACATGAGCACCAGTATGAAACATCAGTAACTAGATGCACGGTTTGGTGGGTGTGGGAGAATAGTATAGGTCTGTAATGTAAGTATAGATACCAGGTTTTCTCCAAGTCCTTCCAGAAACTCTGTTCCCGCGCCACCACGTAGCAGCCCTCACGGTACGCGTCCACCTCTCTATGATTTTAGAAGTATTACGTTTGTGGTGGTGACGAGCTCACCCGATAGCAGTCGAAGTCTAACAGATATCTTAATGTATTATTATGTGTCGGGAGCAGTGGTGGCCCGGTGTTAACGACTCTGACTTCAGAGTTTTAGATGCTGAGTTCGTGCCCAGCTAGACTTTACTTTGCATTAACAATTATATCGCTAATGGTCGCAAAACAGTGAAGGACAACACCTTAAGGAAACTGGTATGTTCTAGAATCAGAAATTCAAAGACATGTGACATCTACCCACCTGCGCTTGGCCTGTGAAAATGCTGGTGCACCAGTAGTTGGAATATTTTAAACTGATTATGCTTTTTACCAGGCGTGCCTTTTGATCCAGTTTACTAACGCCAGGCCATTTTACAATAATGCAAAAATATGATTATTGACTTACATGTTAACTCTAGTATCAAATCCTTATTTACTGATATGATACCATATCGCTACAAGTGCCCTTCTTCTTATTCTTCTTCAACCTATATAGGTCCACTGCTGGACGAAACCTCAAGGTTTTCTATTACATTGGGTGAGTTTGCTATAATCCCTACGCTTGGCAGACGGGTTGGGGATCGTATTAATTTGATATTTCACAGGAATCCGCTTCCTTGGTGAGATTTCCCTTAGTCGCCTCTTACGACACATACGGGAGGATATGGGTTGGCACTATTCTAAGCCCGTTATCACACGGAGGCAAGCCCATGTTAAGGCCCCAAAGACAAGTGCCCGTTTAAAGGATATTTACTATACGTACATAAATCCGTTGTATCGTGCCTGGATTCTTGACCACAGCCCTTCTACTCGCTGTATGAATGTAAATGGTGGCAGATTTGAAGACATTGAATCACCGACATAAGCAGGGTTTGGAGTTGCATCGATCAGGCTAAGAATACCTGAGTTGACTTCTACAGAAGATACCCAGATTAGAGGACAGTCAAATACTGGAGCGAAACTGAAAGAGTTCAGAATTTAGAAAGTTTTTTTTTTCTAGTATTTCAAATATGATATTTGGGGTTGGGATTTCACCTTGTTTATCATCATCATCATCAGTTCAGCGGAAAGATTTCCACTGCTGAAAATAGGCCTCCCCAAGGATCTTCACGACGACTGATACTACGCTACACGCTTCCAACGGTTTCCCGCATTCTTCACCAGGTCGTCGGTCCACCTTATCAGGGCCTTCCCACGCTGCGTCTTCCGGTGCGTGGTCGCCACTCGAGAACCCGTCGGCCCCATCGGGCATCGGTCTTACGGGCAATGTGCCCGGCCCACTGCCACTGAAGTGTTGCAATTCTTCGAGCTATGTCGGTTACTCTCGTTCTTCTGCGGATCTCCTCATTTCAGATTTGATCACGCAGTGAAACCCCAAGCATAGCCTTCTCCAGTGCCTTCTTATATAAATATAAGAAGATGAGAACATCCAAATAAGATATTATCATGGCAATTTTATTTTGGATGTCCTTCTCATCATAGATAATAATTGAAAAATAAATACAAGTAAAATGGTCTGGCAAAAGATCGAGAAAACGACCGTAGCCATAGCACGTACTTGCTGACAATGCTAGAGGTTACGCTTAGATTTTTCAGTTCAATTTACGAGCAGCAAATTTGCAACTGGAAAAATTGTAAAAGGATACATAAAAGGCCTCCAATATTACCCCAAATGTATGTTGAACGCAAAAACTGCCTTTCTTCATGAAATAAAGCATTTGAATTTTTTACTTAGATACGTTTTTAAAAGGTTCGCTTCAATAGAAATAGTAAGTAACAAAATAGAGTACGATACTTAGCAGCAACTTTACACTAAGTTTCCTACAATTTAGGATAGATAGGAGCAAAGGATAATGATAAATGAGTAAGTAATGAGAAATGGTTTAGTTTTCGTAAGCAGGTTTGCCCTTTTGCACGTCAATCATATGTTCAAAATGAATTACAGTCGGGATTACCTATCTGACTATTCTGAAAAGAAAGGCTGAAACATACTCAAAAGTCACAATCTCTTTTAAAGTACAAAAATAACCTTTGAAACACATGTCGTTATCAGTTTCAAAGTACGTAAACTGATAAAAGGTAAGTTTTATTTAGATGATATATTTACATTTAAGCTTTACTTTTAGGTTATTAAGGAAAATGTTAAAATAGTTATTTATGCCACTGTCAAGCAATGATAGCTATTGTAAAATGAGTGATAGCTGAGTGGCACAATAGATCAGCACGAGTATTACAATAGCTGTTTGCGAAAGTGGCATACAAAACTTTTTCCACGACCTTTAAATAAATGCAGATAAAAGTTAACAATGGCGCGAAAATAGTGCAGCGCGCGCAGTGTTGTTATAATCCCTCTAATGAAAGGCAAAGGCAACTCATCCATACAATCTAATAACATGCGATGTTTATTCGTGACGCAAATACTCGCGCTTTTTGGCATAATCATATGTTAATATATTGATGCCATAGCCATAAAAAAAGATTCATTGTAGTAAGGTTTACCCGTGTGGAAATGGTCATTGTAACACAACTTGGCAGGAATGAGTACTATTGAGATATATGACTTATGGTTATGTATTAAGCAAATTACCAAATGGTCATAGAAAAAGATTATTATTTATTGGCAAGCTAGCGCTAAAACTGCTTCTATAGTCTTCATTCACTATATTTATACTACACTAATTCAAATGCTTTAGTTCTCTTTAGCCTACGTACTAAGCGTGTTTAGCAGCTGAATTGTCTCACTTTCATCTTTAGCTGCACGGTTAGCGCAGTGGTCAAGCTATTGACCGCTGCGCTGCTTGTCGCGGGTTCGATTCCCGCACGGATCAGATATTTGTGTGACGTACCTAATGTTTGTGTATATGACTTTATATGTGGTGTGTGGGCAACGATTTAAAAAGAAAACTTTATATGGGATTCGATAAAATTTTGAATAATGGTAATCGCTACCATTCTATTGTAACGGTCATAATTTCTAATTTAATAAGCATATACAGCATCCCTGAGTACTTTACTTTGAAATCGTTGGATTGTTTTAATAGTACAGCCCCGAAGATTGATGACATAATTATGTTTCTGATTTGAATTTGAAGAATATGCTTGTATAATATAATCTTATTAATTATTAAGAGGGAGGACCTCCTTCCGAGTAACCGATACATACTTTTATAACATAATACGTTGAGGTCCTATTTTTTCTTTTTGACGCGAGATTTCCGTTTGGCGTCGAAAGTTGCGCTTAAATTAATGATATGAACCACATATTCACAATAAATATAATAATACTTAATAAAGTAAACAAATGCATGGTCTACGTACCTGGCAAGAAGATCAGAAAAGAACCTTTCAACGATCACCACGTCGAAATGTTCGTTTGGATCATTCAAAAGCTTTTGGACGCTTTTATTCTCTACTGTCGCTGCTGCCATTTTTAGCATCAGTTTCTCCACTAATTGCCAGTCATTTGTAACTACAGACTTGTCCATTATGCGCTTTATGTTAATTGAGTCAGCTGTTAAAAGGAATATTAAACATATCAACACGCTTTGTTTCCCTGAAGAATTGAGCAGGGTTGTGCTATAGGCACACCCCGCCGTAATATCATCTCAGCGACAATCAACTTGTCAAAAATGTAGGTAAATTAATGATATTTTTGACAGATTGCTTAAAATTACGAGGATAGGAATATTTTTTTTTTATATACACAACATTATTTTTTGTTTATGCTAAACCCAAAACACGTGTCTAGTATTTTTAAGTAAAGATTCTATGTACAAATTTTCAAAAAGGTATCATGAAAAACCACAAAGTTATGAGCTTGTTATCCTATTTGGCTGTCCCAACACAAATATCGGTAACTCACTACAACAATTTCTAAGTGTATTTGGGATAAAATATAACATGGTGTAATAAATATAGGAATCAATTCAGTTTCTTATTCTGAACAAACTATATTCAGGTTTCGCATAAACAAAAAAATACGTTGTATAAAACTATACTTTATAAATGTTACGAAAATACCAATATATATATATAATATTATTATATTGACGACAAAAAGGCTTGGGCTTGAGCTGCGTCCGATTTCTATGCTTACACTGATTGTTCTTTGATTTTTCCTCTTGTAGTTTAAATTTGCAATTGTTTGTTTTTTTTTTTAACTCAAAGTCAGTACACACTATGTAGCCAGGCATATTATACGTTACGGAATTGCATCGCTGACAGGGGTATTCGGCACTGGTGCAGCTACACAGGAGCTAAACTTAGCATTCGGGAACACCGTTGGAGCTGCTGAACCTTGGACAAAACTGTCTTTGCATTGTGTACATTCAATTTCCTAGTATTGTATAATTGCATGGAACACGTGTGAGCACGATCTACTTGCTGTAAAGCATCTATTTGTTGGGTTAGTCGTTTATTGACTTGATAGTGCTATGGCTGTTGAGAGTATGTCATGCTCACTCAAATGTCTCGCTGGTGGTGGCGTGTGTGTTGGGTCATTAGGTTCCCTTCAATATGGTTGAGCTGAATGATGCTGATCCATACGTCATGTTCGTGAACGGACGCCGTCAGAGGGGACTGGTCATCTCTTAGCTGCTACGGCGTATTTTAAATTCTGAATTGTTGTTTTTTTTCCGTAATGGACGCTCTCAGCGTACAATATATTTCTGCATCGTTCTCACACGATTGATTTCAAAATGAATGATGTAATCAAATATTTGTATCAATAGCTTGATAATTTAAAAGAGTGTCCATGGAGTTTCTTGCCCGTTCTTCTCCATAGGTACCTACTCTTTGGAATGGGCTACTAGCTTCACCTTACTGACTGACCGACCTTCTGACAATTCAAAAGTGCCTGTAACTGGTTTATTTGAAATAAATGCTTTGATTTTGATTTTTACCTGGCATGATATCCATATTGCTGCTGACGTCAATCTGCCGAAGGTTCGTTGGAGGATTTTTATATTCAAACGTTCTAATATAAGTTACCTGAAACATTTGAAAGGGCATTATCTACTGCTAAACAACCAGACAGCACTCATCTGGTTAAACTGACGACCCAAACCAGCCGAAACAGAACCCGAACAGAACCCGAATACTGGAAAAAAAAATCAAGTTAGGGTAGTCATGTAGTGGTATTTATAACGCCACGTGCGAACAACACGTCATACTGGTGTCATGCAAATCCTGCATCTCATAAGTCACTCGTCTGGTCGAAGGGCCTTCCTTTTCTATGGAGGATTAGTAAACTTTACATCCTGTTCCTCAACCTCTAAACCCTGAAAGAGAAAACCGACCCCACTTCTGTTATTTCATATAATTAGGTAAAAAGAAAAAATTATCAGCCTAAAGTAAGTTTGGAACAGTCACAACCTGAACTGCTACAGTAAGTAGCAAGCTGTTGTAACACACATAGGTGATAGCATATTAATAGAATTGGAAATGGTGTTAATTAAGCATTTGATTAATATAAAGGCTGTATCTGACATCGACACACAAACGAGTACCATGGATCCAGTACATGATTCTGAACCCCCCAGTGGTGGAATTTTTCGTCGGCTTTTTCATGATTTAAAAGTATAATACATGTAGTTTTTTTCACTTTAGACCGTTCATAATTGCTACAACCCAATAAGATTTTAAAGTAAAAATTAATTAATTCGTTAATTACACAAAAAGGCGCAATGAAAACAAAACTCGAAAAACTATCTTATCAGCTGATTTAACATGGTTCACATCAGGGATCAACATCATACCTACAAACACGCCCGGCGGCACGCTTGCAACGTTCAAAGGCCGAGGAGACACTTTTTTTTAAACACTGTTATTTCTGTAACCGTTCATTAACGACATAAATGACTATCATAATTTTATTAGTGGTATGTGGTCTAGCCTTTTCGCGAAGTTTGCGTTACGATGTCAGATACACCCTGTACAAACTTACTTGAATTTTTGTAGTAATCATTAGCTAAAAGACCATTGTTTTTAATCTTGCCTCTCAGGGATGAGCTGCTATAAATTTATTCCAGAACACCATCATCATCAACCTTTTTATTGTCCCATTGCTGGGCATAGGTCTCCGCTCATACATAGAAGGATTGAGCGTAATCACCACGCTTGTTCAATGCGGGTTGGCGATTTCAGACTTAAAGTCCAGGTTTCCTCAAGTTGTTTTCGTTCACCTTGTAATCAGTCATTGGTGTCCAAGATATACTTAGAAAGTACATATTCTTACTTACAACTTAGGAAAGTTACATTGGTACTTGCCTGACCTGGAATCGAACCCGCACACTCATTCTTGAGAGGCTAGTGTTTTAAGCACTAGGCCACTTTTAATTTAAATCGCCAGTAAGTTCAGTATATCTGGTCTTGCTCTGACAAATTTATTATGAGTGTAGGGGTTGGGCGATTCGATCCCTAATCTCAGTACAAACCTCATTTCCTTCCTTCAGCAACTGTCTGACGATTCCATCACCGAGGATCGCGTGGCTCTTGGCTGGTACACCAAACACTACCAAAGGCTTATAAGCCTCGCATGATGAGCAAATTAGGAGGCAAAACAAAAAATAAATCTCCGCGTTTGCCGACATTATCTGAAAAAAACAATTTTGTAATGACCTATTGTGGCTAAAATTTTGAGTACTTACGGAATTATTTTTCTTGTGGTAAGATTTATTTAGTCTATATTTTGTTCTCTTCGAAGTAGTCATTATTTTTATCGATGCGAATCACCAGCAATCTGTGTTTGAGTTAATAGTTATCATCCACAACCAGTCTCAACGCTGGGCATTACCCTCTCCTTGCTCATGCAGATTGTAGCATCTCATATACAGTATGTTAAGAAAACCCTGTCCGACCCGTGAAGGTGTTGTTAGGTATCGATAACTGATTCTACTAATGCATACAAAACCGGGCTAAACTTAAAAAAAAAATCCCCCTAAAAAAAATAAATATTATTTCGCAAAAGGAGGTAACTTAATAAATGTGCGTTGACCACCCTTCGCCTGCCGCCCGCGGGGGGCGAGCGGCAGGACACGCGGCACGTGGTCGCATCGCTATTCGCTCATAATAATACCGGTGTTGTCACTTTTTAAAAATTACCAAATTTCGGGGAAATTGGAATTAATTCGCGCAAAAAAAAGATTATTTCAAAATTCATTTGTATTGGTACTATGATGAATACGTAAAATTTTATATTATATTTGGTCATGTGTTTACCTAACCTTTATTATCCTAATGGGTCGGACAGGGTTTTCTTAACATACTGTATATTGCTTTTACGCTTATACTATTTTAGATAATCGATGCTACTTTTCATTCCTCCTAGTTTCTTTTTATATGTGATCATTATACAGTTTTTTACTGTTTATACCGTGATAATAAGATAATTCAGTTAGCACAAACTGCCTAGGTGCGTTAGACGTGGATACTATATCGACCAAAACTTCACAGGCAGGCGTTTATTTAATTAGAATTACGCCCAGATTTAAAACCCACAACAGCGATACATAATATATTTTACAAAATATGAGTACTTTCTACATTTTTTATGGCCAACTATAGGTTTCCCTGTTTAACTAGGATACCTACATGGCCTATTTCACTATTCATTTTTTAAATGTCTGTTTATTACAATATAACGGGTGTTCTGTTTCCTACTATGATTCCGTAGGATATAATATTTATTACCATATAGAATGTAAGTAGATTCTATATGCGTTTTGAGAACAGATTGCATATCCAGACAGGCCTAACATATGCATACGAATACTTTAAGCTGCGCCCTAATTGCCTAACATATATTATTACTATCATTGTATCTATATCTACATATTTCTAATCCATTGCCTTAGATGATCGAAAATGTGCCTGTTTCACAACATAAATAACTCAATGAATGTTGTTGAACTGTCAAAATAAAACGTATTACTACTGATAGTGTATTACTTAATTACCTTGCGGGTCACATATTTATCGTACAAACTTTGCCCCTATTGAAAATTATCGCTTTCAAATATGTTATTTGTGTTATATCTAACACAATGATTAATTCAGTACACTTCAGTGCCCTTTAACATTAATATATTCTTAATAATTATCAAAACGTTGTGTGGTTTCATAATAATTTAGAAACAATATTTAATGCGTGTTTCGCATTGCCATGAATCATATTCTCCTGTCTAAAAATAACTTATTTCTCATTTCATATTCCAATATCGTAGGTAAGTACATATAAATTAACTTACTTACAATAACTCCAACAGTCCACAAACAATATTTTTAATTAATATTATGCCATCAAGGGCACTTATGTACAACCACTTTGTAAGACCGAGTGCGTAGGACTGCTCATTATAACTCGTATAACAACAAAACTCTGATACTGGATGACAATAAATTATTTATTAGTTTAGTACTTTAAGTACTAAGTAAGTTGATATATATATATATGTTGTTGATAGTCGTGGTGGCCTAGTGGTTAAAACACCAGCCTCTCAAGTATGAGTTGACCACAGGCTCACCTACCTATGCGGTATTATAGTAGCACAGTTTTTTTTTACACCAAAAGCTGATCATTACTTCTTGAATTGTCACCACTTACAATAAAAAAAAAACGGAATCGCTTTTGCTGTCCTATTGGTCGCAACCTGGTGTTATATAGCCCAAAGCATTCCTCGATGAATGGATTAACTAACGCAAACGTTATAGTCGTGGTAGCCTAGTGGTTAAAACACCAGCCTCTCAAGTATGAGTGCGCGGGTTCGATTCCAGGTCAGGCAAGTACCAATGTAACTTTTCTAAACTTATATGTACTTTCTAAGTATATCTTGGACACCAATGACTGAAGGTGAAGGAAAACATCTTTAGGAAACCTGGACTTTAAGTCTGAAATCGCCAACCCGCATTGAGCAAGCGTGGTGATTACGCTCAATCCTTCTCTGTATGAGAGGAGACCTGTGCCCAGCAGTGGGACGATAAAAAGGTTGATAATGATGATGATGTTGATATATAGATACTACGCACCTTAAATATGTTTTACACGAATACGAACTTTAAATATTTTTAAGAAATCTTGTTCTGGTTGGTTTAGATTTTATTAATTAGTTTAATTCAATTTACAGTACCTATTACATATAAATGTTTCAGAAATACATATTCAGAATCCAATTTAACTTAGGTTTATTGAGTTTGATTCAAAATCAAAAGTCTATAATCAAATTAGGCTGAAAATCAGCAATTTTTGAACGTCAATATTACATAAGACAGTCCCCCAAAACGCCCACCCATCGACATTTCCCAGTGCTTTCGCTGGGAAGAAGAAGTGGCGGAATAAATTCCCCAGCAGCACAGCTGTCTGTTCATTTAAAAAAAAAATAAACACATGACTTCATACAATACTACGTATAGTGATGAACACAATAAAATACAACAACAGTTTCATACTTGATACACGCATACGTGAGTGTACTATACGGAAAATCGGTTTTAAAAAACTAACAGGAGGAAAGGTCAATGGGCAAATAGTATAGGAGAAAAACCCACGGCGGACAGAAATGAAATTGTGAGAATAAATAGATAAATGTCTCTAGTTTATCATGGTAAGGGTCGCTTTCTTGTGATATGTGGGAATATTGAAAAAAAAAAGCTTAATTATATCTACGGTGATTTCATCTTAAAATACCACAGAGGCTTCAGCTTGTTGTTGGTGCCTAGCCCAGGATAAAAAATAAACTATGCAGGTAATATTCACACATGTATTGATACCATCAAACTACGGAATATTTTTTTTTAATAATTATAAACTAGCACTTGCCCGCAATCCCGCCTGATTGTAAGCAGTGATGCGATCGTTGATGGTAAAGCGCACTAGTTTATTAAGAACCTATTCACTCAGAGCGATTAGGAAGGGAGACGGCAGTTGAGCGAGGTGATGTAATGTTAAACACAACAACACAACCAACGATGATGCGCAAAAGGGAGATTGATCTGAAGACCCTCCATTACCAAACTCAACATTTGGCGCATCGTACCCGGCACACATCGCAACACAACTGCTCAGACCCGTCCTCCGTACGGCTTCACCAGACATCATGCCGGAACACGACAAATTGCTTGGCGGCAAGGCTTTGTCTGGTGGGTGGTAACTTCTGCCGACGGCCGATGTTATGGCCTACCACCGAGAAAATCATTTTAGCAAGATGACTAAAGACTAATACTTAGAATATCATCAGGCATACGGTCGTTTTGTTGGGTTTAACATTACATCACCGTGCTTAACTCCGGTCTTCCTTTCCATTCACTCAGTTTTTTTTTAGTGAATAAGCTCTTAATGAACTAGCGCGCTTTACCATCAACGATTGCAGCACTGCTTACCATCAGGTGGGATTAAGGTCAAGCACTAGTTTATAATTATTATAAAAAAGTCACCACGAGTCGTGCACACAAATGTCAAACACAAGTTCCTCTCTGGGTTTTCTGGGGTGCCGACGTGATCGGTCCGACAGACGGACTAGTATTTAATAGTAGTTCTCGACTTTTTAATAATTATATTTTTGGTTCTAACTTGTAACATGGATTCTAAATAAAATAACCATTTGTAATGCTGCGTGAATTTATACTCTTTCATTTTATATTATTTTCATTTATGTCCGTGACCGGGTTGGATTGCGCCCAATGACCTTTTTGGATATAATATGTATATATGCCTTTGTCTGTGATTGACGGCTTCCAATCAGATCTGTATTCGCGCTGCAATGGTTCGAACTGCCAATATTCTGTTATGTTCTTTTTAGGGTTTCGTAGTTGACTACGAAATTTTGAAAGGTTTTTGTTGAGAAAAACCTTCATAGTTTCACCAAATCTGTCTGTCCTGAAAGCTGAAATTTGTTTTTTTTTTTATTAAAGCTCAGTGTGTTTTATTTTTATATTTCATTTCAACCCTATCGTTTGTTTTATTGATGGATAAGCTTTAAAAATATGTAGTTGGAATCTATAGCTTTTTCTACTACTTTCTTAGATCGGGATAAAAAATATCGTATGTTATGAACTATCTGTCCAAATTTCATTCAAATCCATGAAGGAGTTTTTGCGTGAAAGAGTATGCGTAGAGAGTATCCATCCGTCCATACTCACAAACTTCAGAATTTAAAATATTAGTAGGATTACCGTCCTTTTGGGTCCCATTTTTAGATTCTGTACTTAGTATGTCAACTCAGTGTAACTTACAAAGTTATTTCTTGTATATATGAAACCCGAAACACGTGCCCACTATTTTGAAGTGAAGAATTTATATACAAAATATCAAAAAAACATCATGACAAAACCACAAAGTTATGAGCTTGTTATCTTCCTTGGTTGACTCAACAAAAATATGGTCAACGCCTAGTAGATCTACCGTCAGCCTGCTGTGTTCAAGTGCGCTCGGTAACCACACTACAACATTTTCTAAATGTATTTGGGAAAAAATATGGCATGGTGTAAAAACTAACTATATTCAGGTTTAGTATAAAGTAAAATAATTTTGTATAGCTAATTTTTTAACTCTTCAGTGGGGACACTTACTGTGATGAACAAGAAAATACGGAATCCTACACTGAGCGTGGCCCGCTAAAACCCGTTTTTTTTTTGTAACAAGCTCAACCCCATTGTTTTGTTTCAATTAAAAAGGGTAACGAAATTGAAGATGGTTTGCTTACAAACCGTAGTGAGTTGAAGCGTGTAGAGATAACTTAATGTGTTTACGTACTTGTCAAAGTCGGTGTACTCATTGTACCTAAAGTCTATTCAAGTTGATATCATTGTTAGTTTATCAAAAATCAACTTTATTTTAATGGAAACTAAATGGATTTCACAGAGACTAAAAAAATATATTAAAATGTTCATAAAAATGTTTGAAGTTGTACTGTAAACTCACTTCACAAACTCATAAATTGTGAACGCAGAGTAGGTACCTAATATTGTAATAGGGTATTACATACTATTATAAATCGGTACTGTTCCTTCATATCAACTTTCAATATTGTGACTACCTACTTAATTTTATTAATCCACTTCTAATGCTTCTTTTTTACGGAAAGATACTAAACTAAAGAAAAATAAACTTAGATAAAAACATGAAATATATGTACTATCACAAGTAGAAGTCCCCTTCCACCTTAAAGACTACTGTCGCTTGCGCTAAACCGGCCACGCACACTAACGCATTATTTTATGTCTGTGTGTGTTATATTTCATCCAATCAACCGCATGCTGGGTAGTATCTCTACGAAGACTTAAAGATGTAGTCTATGCTAGACAAGGAAAACAATATTAGCAAACCGTTTTTTTATCGCGTTTGTCTTTCTTTAAAGTAATGCAAAATTTCGTTACTTTAGTTAAAGTTAAGTTAGCGGCCGCACTTAACTCACTCTCCACCGGCTCCATCGTGTCCTCAGGGCGATCCACACAATGGTGATACCCTGGCGTTTCCTCCCGCCTAATGCGGAACAGGAACCTCCCGAAACAACCGTGTCCGGTGAGGACTTGCGTCAGGCGGAAGGTGAGGGCGCCATGGCGCCTCTCTAGCCACTCCCCAAAGAGGGGACTTACCGCCTCTATTGTGGCATGCCCAGCACTGGGTTGCGACAATCGCACTCTCCATGTCGCCATGTGCCATGTCCCGTGTGGTACCGGGCTTAGAATAGTACCAACCCATATCCTCCCGTGGGTGTCGTAAGAGGCGACTAAGGGAACTCTCTCACCAGGGAAGCGGGCAGCAGCGCTTCTTCTGTGGAATATCAAATCCTGCGATCCCCAACCCGCTTGCCAAGCGTGGGGATTATGGCAAACCCCCCCCCCCCCCCCCCCATAATGATGCACACGACTAAGCCAAGGCCCCTAGTCCCCGGCAGCTCCGCTATTCCTGGTCATTGTGGTAGCGGCCAAGGTAACGGCGGAGCAAGGGGTGCGAAGAATCTCCGGAAGAGATCCGGCTACCACAAGCAACGACGGATCGACCTGGCAACACTGAACGTGCGCACACTGCGGACCGACGAGAGGGTTATTGAACTGGAGGAAGAATTTAGCAGGTTACGATGGGGTGTCCTGGGATTATCTGAAGTCCGAAGAGAGGGTGAGGAAACGCCAGGGTGAGGCTCTATTTCCGGGAGGGCGACCATCAGTCCCAAGGTGGTGTCGGGTTCCTCGTCCACAGGTCCCTTGTGGACAATGTAGTGAAGATCGAGAGTGTGTCGACCAGGGTGGCGTTCCTGGTACTCAGAATAACCAAACGGTATTCGCTGAAGGTCATTCAGGTATACGCCCCGACCTCGACACACTCCGACGATGAAGTAGAGGCTATGTATGAGGACATCTCTAAAGCCATACATAGCTCTAAAACTCACTACAGCGTTATCATGGGGGACTTCAACGCTAAACTTGGTAAACGGAGCGGTGAGGAGCTCGGACTGGGAAATTTTGGATTTGGGCGTCGGAACTACCGAGGCCACATGTTAGCTGGCTTCATGGAGAAGGAGGGACTCTTTATGATGAACTCCTTCTTCAAGAAGCGTGAACAGCGAAAGTGGACTTGGATCAGTCCCGACGGGGTCACTAAGAACGAGATAGACTTCATTATGATGACAAAAAGGCACATATTCAATGATGTCTCAGTGATCAACTCGCTCAAATGCGGCAGCGATCACCGTATGGTCAGAGGCACATTGAATCTGAACATAGTGTCCGAAAGATCTCGCCTAATGAAGTCTACGCTCCGGCCAGCACCCATCCAGATCCATAACTCCGAAGGTTTCCAGCTCGAGCTCCAAAATCGCTTCGAATGCCTGGGTGGTGACGTGGACGAATACAATGACGGGTTTGTAGAAGCTGTCCGTACGGTCGGGAACAAGTATTTTAAGACCCGCCGTACAAATAGAACTAAAAAGCTCTCGGACTACACTCTCGAGCTCATGGAGGATAGACGTGAGATGGTTTTGCGTTCGTCAAGTGATGCTTGCAGATACCGGCAGCTCAATAAGCAGATCTCAAAGTCTCTGAAGCGCGACCTACGTCGGTATAATACCGAGCATATAACGGAGGCCATAGAGCGAAACAGAGGCTCTAAAGTTTTCGATAGGGATCTGACTATTGGGCATAGCCGGCTAAGCAAGCTGAAGACTGACGACGGCAGGATCATAACGTCCGGGCCCGAGCTTTTGAGGGAAGTCGAGAATTTTTATGGATAGCTCTACACTTCGACGATAAAACCCGCATTAAATCTTGCTGAAGACCCTAGAGCAAGATTAACCCGACACTACACCGAAGATATCCCGGACGTCAGCCTGCAGGAGATTCGATTGGCTCTGAAACAGCTTAAAAACAACAAGGCGCCGGGCGATGACGGAATAACGGCAGAGTTACTGAAGGCGGGTGGTGAACCGATCCTTAGGGCCCTTCAGAAGTTATTTAATTCCGTCATAGTCGAGGGAAAAACGCCACAGGCATGGCACAGAAGTGTGGTGGTACTCTTTTTCAAAAAGGGTGACAACACCCTTTTGAAAAACTACAGACCCATCTCACTTCTGAGTCATGTCTATAAGTTGTTTTCGAGAGTCTTCACGAATCGTCTCGCCTGCAGGTTTGACGACTTCCAGCCACCCGAACAAGCCGGTTTCCGAAAGGGCTTCAGCACAGTAGACCACATACATACGCTACGGCAGGTTATACAGAAGACTGAGGAGTATAACCTACCCCTTTGCTTGGCGTTTGTGGACTACGAAAAAGCCTTTAATTCGATCGAGACCTGGGCTGTACTGCAGTCTCTCCAGCGGTGCCAAGTAGACTATCGGTATATTGAAGCGCTGAAGGGTTTGTACGAAAACGCCACCATGTCAGTCCGAATACAGGACCAGACCTCGAAACCAATACCTCTGCAGCGTGGTGTCAGACAGGGAGATGTTATCTCCCCGAAATTGTTCACCGCTGCATTGGAGGATGTCTTCAAGGTTCTGGACTGGAAAGGACTGGGCATCAACATCAATGGCGAGTACATGACACACCTTCGGTTTGCTGATGATATCGTAGTCATGGCTGAGACCGCGGAGGACCCGAGTACAATGCTCGAAGACCTCAGCAGAGCCTCCGAGCGAGTCGGTCTTAAAATGAACATGGACAAGACGATAGTCATGTCTAATGCCCATGTTGTACCGGCTCCTATAAAGATTGGAGACTCTGTTCTCGAAGTTGTTGACAGTTACGTGTACCTGGGACAAACTATCCAGTTAGGAAGGTCCAACTTCGAGAAAGAGGTCAATCGTCGAATCCAACTCGGCTGGGCTGCTTTCGGGAAGCTACGAAGAATCTTCTCGTCCGAAATACCGCAGTGTCTCAAGACAAAAGTCTTCGACCAGTGTGTGTTGCCAGTGATGACTTATGGAATTGAGACGTGGTCGCTAACAATGGGCCTTATGAGAAGGCTCAAAGTCACTCAAAGGGCAATGGAGAGGGCTATGCTTGGGGTTTCACTGCGCGATCGAATCAGGAATGAGGAGATCCGCAGAAGAACGAGAGTAACCGACATAGCCCGAAGAATTGCAACACTAAAGTGGCAGTGGGCTGGACACATTGCCCGTAGGACCGATGCCCGATGGGGCCGACGGGTTCTCGAGTGGCGACCACGCACCGGAAGACGTAGCGTGGGTAGGCCCCCGACAAGGTAGACCGACGACCTGGTGAAGGTCGCGGGAAACCGCTGGATGCGGGAGGCGCAGAACCGGTCGTCGTGGAGAGCCTTGGGGGAGGCCTATGTCCAGCAGTGGACGTCTTTCGGCTGAAATGATGATGATGATTATGATGATGTCGCCATGAGATCCCGCCGGAGCGCTGTCCGCCGTACTGCGATTTCTCGCGGCAGCGGAGTTATGCCCCGGCGTTTTGCCTCCTCTCGCCACTCCCACATGTGGGCGAGGGCTTTGGCCTCCAGATCCCAAGGCGGCAATCCGGCAAGGAGGCTCGCCGCCTCAGCGGAGACCGTGCGGTATCCCGGATCTGCCGAACGGCCATGACCCTCTGAGACGCGGTCAGGCATCGGGCTGGTCACTTCCTTAGCGACCGCGCCTACACCGGTGCCCCGTAAAGGGCCATGGATCGCACGGCCCCCGCGTAGAGCCTCCGGCAGGAGGCATTTGGTCCCCCTAGATTGGGGAGGTGCCGCTTCAGGGCAGCCCCGGCCCGTTCCAGTCTGGGTGCCAAACGTCGGAAGTGCTCCTCGAAGTTCCACCGGCTGTCGAGGACGAGTCCCAGGTACTTGAAAGATATATTGAGTCCATTCGTAATGTCATCATCATCATCATCAACCTTTTTTTATCGTCCCACTGCTGGGCACAGGTCTCCTCTCATACAAAGAAGGATTAAGCGTAATCACCACACTTACTCAATGCGGGTTGGCGATTTCAAACTTAAAGTCCAGGTTTCCTCAAGATGTTTTCCTTCACCTTCAGTCATTGGTGTCAAAGATATACTTAGAAAGTACATACAACCTTAGAAAAGTTACATTGGTACTTGCCTGGCCTGGAATCGAACCCGCGCACTCATACTTGAGAGGCTGGTGTTTTAATCTGTATTCGTAATGTATTAGCCTCCATATTTATTAAAAAAGTAAAACTAATAACACAAACTCATAACTATATGTTCACCAACCAACAACAGCTAAGTAATATTATTTGAGTTATTGTAGCTAATAGCCAGTGGAATATTTTATGTGAACTACTGATTCACTTTGTTTCAAATCCACCCTCATCTTTTTATAATGACTCTAATATAGAAAAAATCTTAAAAGAAAGTATCATCATTAAGTTGCGGATCGATATATTTACATATTATTTTTGTTGTCAACATTCATAACTCACCAATAAATATTTAAAAAAACGAGTGTGCTTATGACCACACGACTGAAGTGAAACTTCTTTTGCACCATCTGTATGTATGTATATATATATATTTATGTGTGTACAATATATACATGTATACACATATACATATATTAATTTTCTATAAATATTTAAATTTATTTCATGCTTTCATTTATAAATTAATATTTTTGCATAGACCTCCAATTTAAAAAAAAAAAGTGGATTCCCTCGGGGCCAAAAGGTCGGGCTCTTCCTCCTGAATCAGGGGACCCCAAACTCGGGTAGTCCACGACCTCTGGTTCCCGAGATAATCCACGGGGGGGTGAGGTAACTAAAGGGGGTCGGGGAGGGGGATAGGTTTCGTGGGGTTGTGGGGGGGAGGGGGAGGGGGAGAGGAGGGGAGTGGATTCCCTCAGGGCCAAAAGGTCGGGCTCCTCCTCCTGATTCAGGGGACCCCAAACTCGGGTAGTCCACGACCTCTGGTTCCCGAGATAATCCACGGGGGGGTGAGGTAACTAAAGGTGGGGGGTAGATTTCGTGGGGTTGCGGGGGGTAGGGGGGAGGGGGAGAGGGGGGAGTGGATTCCCTCGGGGCCAAAAGGTCGGGCTCCTCCTCCTGATTCAGGGGACCCCAAACTCGGGTAGTCCACGACCTCTGGTTCCCGAGATAATCCACGGGGGGGTGAGGTAATCAATGAGGGGGGTCGGGGGTGTTCGCAGCGTCATGTTCTCGAAGAAATTCATAGTTCTTAATCAATCAAGGTACTTAGCTTAATAATTGAGCTTATGAGGCTCGAAAGCAATTTGTACTTTGTGTCCAATTATCGTATTGTGACGATATCTTAAAGCTTCTATACTTTCAATTATATCAGAAATGTTCAGCAAAAATATATAAAACAATATAAAGGCCAGAACAGAACGAAATTTATAAATTTATTTGTGCTCTTAGGTAATCAATTGTTAACAAATCTTAAAAAGATCCAAAAAATATATATTGCCTTCGGCGAGATGCGAACTCACAACTTCATACTCGACTCAATTGTTAACAAATCTTAGAAAGATCCAAAAAATATATATTGCCTTCGGCGAGATGCGAACTCACAACTTCATACACGACAGGTCATGCAATATTTACATGAGCCAACTCCTTGTTTGTATTACAGACGAAATAGGACTATACTCTGCTTCCGTTCGCCTTCATCATTTTTTTTCCTATCATTTTTCGTAACGCATTCGCTAGTTTACTCCCCAAGTCAAGCGTGCCTAAAGAAGTTTCACTTTAAAAAGAAGTTGCAAGTTATTAGATTTGAACTCGAACCACCTTCAATGCATATCACGGCGAGGACCGCTTAGCCATTCGGACACTTACTGTGAACGTTGAAATTAGTAAGTAGGTACCTAGCAATCATAAGCGGGCAGCAAGTTGTCAAAGTGCATGAGTGTGTATCAAACTTTATTATTGAAGAAGGTCGTAACTACAACTAGTATTGCTTGGCCATAGTTTTGTGAGATTGTAACTCGACTTTTCATCTTGATTTTACATATATTCCGTCACTATATTTTTAGATTTATTTTTGTTTAGTTTCCGTTTGAATAATTTGTCATCTGATGAATCATGTTCATTAATCGTCTTTTACATTACTGACAAGTAAAAGCCTCCTCTATTTTGGGCCATGCTTCCCTAGTCTGTGAAAGTCTTATCCTGGTCTCTGGCACACCACTTCCGCATCTCGGCAACCATTCCATTATTATCTTGATTTTTTTTTATTGCTGATTATGCTCATTTGCCTAAGAAGATCTTACTACTTAATGTAGGTAATAGGGTTATTCATAATAGATTTATTTCTATAAAATCTCATGTTGAGAGGATGAATCTACAAGGCAGATGTTATGTCCGACACACGCGCATAAAGTCTCTTGCTCAAGCCAAGTCATTGTGTACAAATGGAACATGGAGTTTGCAAGAACTGATGTTCGCGTGTCGTGTACTTAAGCTCCTAATCAGGCCGTAATGTCTTGGCCTGTTCACAACTTCATTACTTTGACAGCGATGAGGAGAACAGTATGGAGCTCCTCGTCGCCTATTTTCGACGAAGGCGGTGCATGAAGGCAGAGTCCTCAGCTAGCGCTTACCAATTATACAGAACAATTTACGTGGCTTGTCTGCACGTGTCAGGTAAATTATTGTGCAGCGAGATCGGCACACTACCACTATCACTATCTTTGAGAAAATGGATTTCGGGTGGAATGGAAGGCTGAATTCTTAATAGCCTAGCCTCCATATTGATTGATTGTGATGTACTGTATCGTAGGTATAATCAATCAATATGAAGGCTAGTCTATTTTCCTGATTAATTTCTCAGTGTCACGAGCCTTTGCCGATATAATTATGACTATTTCAGACTCCATTATTCTTTGATTTGGCTAATATTCTAGTTTACTTTTTCCCTAGGCTCCTTAGTCCTGAATTATTTTAAGGAAGGATTAATAAATTATCAAGTTAACCACCAACTATTTCATAAATAATTTATTTTAAAGAATTATAATTAACCTTACATCAAACTCAATCAATTATTCTTCATTTTCTTCTTTCTCTTCAAACATATTTCAGAACAAATATACGCGAAGGCGTGCTTCAACAGAAGGTATATAGCTAAGAGTAGGACCATCGTGACCGCAGCGAGATCCAAGAAGGTTTTCTTATAGAAGGGCATGCCCAACGCGGGAGAGCGCAGGTGCGGGGCGCCGCGCGTCTTCACCACATGGTTCACCCAATGCACCAGTTCCTTTCCCGGCTTCACGGGGCGGTCGTGGTGGATGAACGATAGCTCCTTCGCTTTTTCAGCATACCTATTAAAAAGACTGTTTGTTTTAACAATTGCATACTTTCGATTTCATAACAATTAAATGATTGGTGCTTCATTCTACGCTCTTTAAATCTAACCTTTTCGAGTTAAGATATTACTGTAGAGCTTATTTTGCTCTTGTAACCCGTATTCTGAATTAGTAATTAGCTATGTCGCATTAACTATCTGGTTCGCTAGCTTCTACAATATAGGCTCTTGTAGTAAAATCAGTGTCAGTTGATTTAATATCATAGGTAGACTTCTGGGGCCAGAAAATTAGCAGCAGGAGAATTTTTCAGAAATACTCTCTATATACCAAAGATATCTACATCCCCTCATCTTTTACTTACAGTTCCTACGTCATACACACCTTTTGTTTCTGACAACTTCTAAAATTTTTGCCTTGAGTTCATCAGCCATAGTGTAGGAAAGTTCTACTCTTTGGGCAAATCCTCTCCTAACTGCTTTATCCACATTCGAAAACTGATCGGCGAAGACAGGGATACCGATAACTGGTACTCCAAAGTGAACAGCCTCCGTCGTCGATAAGAGACCTCCATGAGTTATGAAGACGACAAGGTTGGGGTGAGCTGAAAAATACAGAACACAATTATCACTGAAATAAATCCAATAGAAAAAAATCCTTTACAGGTATTGCTCAAAAAAGTTAAAATCGTGTAACTGTGTTGTTTTTCTAAGCTGCGAAATGGATTTTGATGTGATATTTATCTTCGTTTAGACTACTTTTACAATACTTTATTTTACATTTGCCCTACCCAAGCTGGAGCTGGAACTGAACCTCATGTTCAGCAGTCGCGCTTGCCAAAACAAGATCGTTAATACTAGTGGTGAAAGAAACTATGTATGTCACCTTCTGGCAAAAAGGATAAGTAGTTAAAAATGTTTAATATTACAAATCATAATCCAGAATTATTAAAAATCTGGTACGTAGTTCCTAACCTTGAATTACAATCGCTGGCATAACTTTTTTTTGTGTTCGGGGGAACAATCTAATAACTGTTGTTAGTGGGCGGACAGAGTCCCCGCGCTCTGTACGCCCGCAACCCCAAATTGCTAGCATACTTAATACAATTATACACATCATCATCATCATTTCAGCCGAAAGACGTCCACTACTGGACATAGGCCTTCCCCCAAGGATCTCCACGACAACCGGTCCTGCGCCTCCCGCATCCAACGGTTTCCCGTGACCTTCACCAGGTCGTGTATCCACCTTGTCGGGGGCCTACCTATGCTGCGTCTTGCGGCCCCATTGGTAAAGGGGCAGGTTATACTCCTCGGTCTTCTGTATAACCTGCCGCAGTGCTGAAGCCCTTTCGGAAACCGGATTATTCGGGAAGTCGTCAAACCTTCAGGCGAGACGATTCGTGAGGACTCTCGAAAACAACTTATAAACACACATTAGCATGACTCAGAAGTGAGATGGGTTTGTAGTTTTTCAAAAGGGTGTTGTCACCCTAAGTACCACCACACTTCTGTGCCATACCTGTGGCAATTTTCCCTTGACTATGACGGAATTAGACCACTTCAGAAGGGCCCTAAGGATCTGTTCACCACCCACATCAGCCGTTATTCCGACAACTATACACAACAATTATAGATATTCCAAGTTATTAAATGCAACAGACAAAAACACTATGTCACGTATTATAATGCGATATTCATAGATGACGACGTGAAGTATGGGAGAATGCAATCCTCTACCCTAATCCTAATGAAGAAGGATTTTCTATTACAATGGCAGCCGGCAGAAGCTACCACCCACCAGACAAAGTCTTGCAGCCAAGCGATTCGTCGTGTTCCGGCATGATGTTTGATGAAGCCGTACGGAGGACGGGTCTGAGCAGTTGTGTTGCGATGTATGCCGGTACGATGCGCAAAATGTTGTTGTATCGGGAGTTTGGTCATAGAGGGTCTCCAGATCAATCTCCCTCTGGCGCAGCATCGTTGGCCGCGTTGTTGGGTTTAACATTGCATCACCTCACTCAACTGCCGTCTTCCTTCAATATTAATATATTAAAACAAAACAACATCACATCCGAATTTGAATGTTTGCTTCTTAACTATAACCTAAAACTTAAGATAACCGAACCAACCAGACACGTTAGCAAAACATGCATTGATAACTTTGCTCACAACTACCACAATAAGTGTAAAGCAGAAGTGATAGACTTTGCATTATCTGACCCCACGGCTCAGATATTGAGGTGTCAAGTCAAAAAGCTGTGTCTAATAAAAAGCTGGAAAATTAAGCGTAGAGATTACTCTGAGGAAAATCTTAAGAAGTTTAGAACTTGTGTAGAGAAATTGTCTTTTTCGGAAGTGTACTCAGCCTCTGACCCAAATATAGCCTATAATGCTTTCTTTGATTTGTTCAAGTTATTTTACGATCTTTGCTTTCCATTTAAATATATGACAATTAATACACATCGTAAAGCTAAATGGATAACGCGAGGAATTAAGGCTTGTAGTGTCAAAAAACGTGATCTTTTGTGGCAATACAGGAAAAACCCGAGCCAGGTTAATAAAACTAAACTGACAGAATATTCTAAAAGATATAAAAAAGTCATCAAATTAACACAGCGGGCACAAAATAATCATTTAATTAGCGTGTCAGATAATAAAAGTAGATCAGCATGGAAAATAATAAATTAATATAAACAAAATCTACCAAATGATACTATATCTAGCATTAAAATAAATGACAAAATAATAACTGGCCCTTCTGAAATATCTAACGCTTTTAATAATTATTTCATAGATAAAATTGTACCCAGGGATGATTCACTCAGCAGGAAGTATAACTTTTTAACGTCTACTAAGCAAAAGTCTATGTTTTTGAAGCCATGCTTGCCACATGATGTATTTCAGATTATTAGAAGTTTAAAAAACACGAACAGTGTAGGTTATGATGGGATATCAACTAAAGTCTTGAAGTATATTGCTACGAATATTTCTACTCATCTTTCCTATCTGATAAATATATCTATTGAAGCTGGAATTTACCCCGACAAATTAAAGACTTCTATCATTAACCCAATCTTCAAAAAAGATAATAGTGAATGTCTAGGAAACTATAGACCTATTGGTTCCGGCCTTGGTTCCGGTTATATCCAAAATTTTTGAGAAGCATATTTACAAAGAACTGAATAACTATTTAGAGTGTAACAATATTCTGGCAAAAGAACAAAAAGGTTTCAGACAAAATAAATCAATAAATATGGCCATATATGACTTTCTGAATGTTGTGATGGTTAATGTTGATAAAAGAATACCTATCTGCTCTATCTTTATGGATATGACGCAGGCTTTCGATTATGTTGAACATAGTTTATTGTTGGATAAACTTAATGCATATGGAATAAGAGGTAATGTTTTAAAATTATTTGAATCTTACCTCAAAGGCCGTCGCCAGTACACTGAATTGACTAGAGTGAATATTATAACAAGAAAAGAAGTAACTTTCAGATCATGTGAACGTCAACCAAATTACGGTGTTCCTCAAGGAACCGTTTTGGGGCCACTATTTTTTATATTGTATATCAATGACTTACCCAATGCCACTGATAATCCTGTAACTCTTTTTGCGGATGACAGTACAGTAACCGTTAAGTGTAAAGATATAAATACTTATGAAGATGACATAAACAACACATTGAGCTCAGTCATGAATTGGCTTTATAACAATAACCTCAAAGCCAACTTAAGCAAAACTAAATTAATGTACTTTAGACAACGTTTACCGGCACCAAATAACCTAAATATAAATTATAACATGCAAAAAATAGAGGAAGTAGACAATTATAAATTTTTAGGCCTATATATTGATGACAAAATGACCTGGAAGCCACATATTCAACAACTATGCAAACGAGTTAGTAAATCTGCCTATGCTCTACATACACTTGCATTTAAAATAAATGCCGGTGCCCTTATAATTGCGTATCATGGTCTGGTGGCATCTGTTCTCAGATATGGCATAATTTTTTGGGGGAATTCCACCGACAAAGATATTGCCTTTAAAGCGCAGAAACGTTGCATTCGAGCTATGTTTGGTTTAAAGTCAACAGAAAGCTGTGTGCCTTTCTTTAAGAAGCACAACATTCTACCACTACCGTCACTATATGTATTTGAAGTAGCGGCTTTCGTTAAACAAAATCCTCATTTGTTTACCTTAGTATCTGTAGCTCTCAATCGGACCCAAAGGGACGAAAGTCGTCTGTGTATTCCAAAAACGAATACTGCCTTGCTGTATAAAAGTATATTTCACATGGCACCAGTTATATACAATAAATTGCCAACAGAGCTAAAAAAATTGCCTGTTAATTCATTTAAATTAAAACTCAGAAGTATGCTGTCTCAAAAATGTTATTATAGTGTATCGGACTTTTTATTAGATAAATCTTGACATTGTACAATTGTAATTTTTTTCTTTGACTTTGAATTATTTTCGTCCAAATTGTATTGACATTTAATTAACTAATTGTTTTGACTTCATTTTTGATAACGTTATGTGATTTGTTTATTTGACAATATTGTATTTAAATCAGTATAATTTTGACGTTAACTTAAGAAATTATTATGACTTTTTGACTTTAATTATTCCTATTATAATGTAATCATTTATTTAGTTATTTTTTATTTAATATTATTTTATATTTAATTTTCTTTGAATTTGTATGCCTATAATAGGCTGATCATAGCGCACTTTATCCTCATATATGAATAACCACTGTACCTATGTTTCACAAATAAAATATTTCTGATTTCTGATTTCTGATTTCCTTCCTATTCACTCAGTTATTTTTTTGAGTAAATAGGCTTAATAAACTAGCGCGCTTTATTGTCAACGATTGCATCACTGCTTACCATCAGGCGGGAATGCGGTCAAGAACTAGTTTATAAATATTTAAAAAAAAGAAGAAGAATAAGGCATGTCTTTTTCTTCTTCTTCATTAGGATAAGGGCAGAGGATTGACGATGATAACTATATGTTTAATATTTGTACATATGTATATTAACAATTGTACATTAATTAATAATCGACTCAAAAGGAAGAAACATATTTCAAAAGACTAACTACGTCATTCCATAAAACTATAATTATTTGAATTTTTATACATTTTACAGTTTATTCACGATTTTAGCTTAAAAGATACAAAGTTGATGAGAACGACGAGTCGACGACAGTAAAGAATAATTTACGTTTTATATAGAAACTTACATAAAATGGCTGCCTGCGGCGCCCATTTTACAATACGAACATTTTTAGGTAGATTAGGCAACACTTCCTCAAATTTCCACAACACAGTCTGCTTCAGGGTTCCAAACATCTTTAGAAGGCTGACCTTGACTTCTATGGGCAAGTCTTTACTTTTTAAGATTGAGCCCATGCTGAAATAAATCACCCCATCCTTTGCGTTGTCCATAAGATTCTGCAAGTTCTTTAAAAATAAAAACGTCGGTGTCAATTAATAATGTCAATATTTCATAAAATGGAAATATTTATAAATTCAATTTTTGGGCGCTCCCGAACCGTATTACATCAAAAAAATTAAAAGTTTTCTCCTTACTTGAGGCAGAGGCTTCACAGTGTCATCAATATGGAAACCTCCAACATACTTATGGTTCTGTGGAAGAGATATAGGTGCGCTTGTGGAAACGTATGCATTGGACAACGTCATGGATGCATTATAACGGATTTCATTGAATGTTGGTGGATTTCTTCCACGTTTTGCGATAATCGGGACGAGGAGAGAATCGTACGCACTTTCCTGAATACGGTCTAACCAGCTGGAAGTTTTAAAAAAACTATTGTTAGTTCTCTTATGTGTCCCATTAGTCTTTGGTGTTTTTATTAAATATTTTTGTTAGTCCCTACTTCTACATCAGTAACACGTTACCATCGTTGTTGCAGATCATAAAGCTAATTAATACTCAATAAATGTTATTTCAGCTCTTATAACACAAGTATATCACCTAGCACAAGAGTCAGGGGCTTCACACTTTATTGTACCAATTTTTGTGTAATAAAGGTTGAGTAATAAAGCTTACTGAAATATCAGTATATTGTCATACTAAAGCTAAAGCTATATATGTATATAAAAAACCTGTAATTATTATTATTATACGGCGTATTTTTTTTTTTTGGTCTGGATGGCGAATCATCAAATAACCTCTCCCGCTCTGGGCGGAGCGGAAGGGCGTGTCAGACTTTTACTGACTAATACCCACCCGTGTTCCTCCACTTGCCTATGTGCCAGGGCTATGGTTTCTCTTTTACCAACCCGCAACCCTGAATCAGGCATCGGTCTTCGAGGACCCCGTCACGCGTGCTGAAATCTCTTTGAAGCGCACGTGGAACACAACACGTCGTTGCCCCGGGTCTGGTCCTTACCGGGCAGCATGCTACCCACTGCTCGCCGCCCGCAAGCATTCGCCTACGGTGACCGGAAGTCCGACCAAGGCGTCTCCTGCGGCGGCTAAAGGCGTATAAGCGCTAATATTCCCGCACCCTCACGCGCTCCACCCCCTCCTTTCCCACCAGCACTGCTTCGCAGAAGGAACTGACGTCTTGCCATGCACTCTCGCTCCGGACCATGGCCTAGACCAAGGCCGAACACGACAGATCGCCGCCGCGAGAACGCCCCGATAGACCTCCGCCATATGCACCACTATGTCCTCAGGGCGATTCCCACAGTGGTGACACCCTGAGGTTTCCTTATACCTTATCCAGAACAGAAACCTCCCGAAACACCCGTGTCCGGTGAGGACCTGCGTCAGGCGAAAGGTGAGGGCGCCGTGACGCCTCTCTAGCCACTCCTCAAAGAGAGGACTTACCGCCGCTTTGGTGGCATGCACATATATGGCACATCTTGGACAGTTATTTGCTTCATACTCGGACTAGGCTCAAGTTCGTGCTGATTCTCTCATTGAGAGGGGGTCTAGCTGTGTCCCAGCATCGGGAAAATTATAGGCTGATTACGTAGTTCATGATGATATAAGAGAAAAAGTATCATAATTATATTCATACTTACAAGTAACTTAAGATCTGGACTTTCACTTGAAACCAAAGTTCGGTTGCCCGCTGAATGAAATCCAAGGGCGGGGTGTTTGGAGACATGACGTCTGTAGTATACGCGGGGTTTGTCGACTCGTCAATCAATCGCATAATCATCCAGTGAGGTTCTACTGATGACAACCAAATAAATGGACAGTCGAATACTGTGGCAAATCTGAAATTAATGGAGACTATTAGGCCTAATTAAGAAGTAAAAACATAGGTAATTTAGCACACACACAGGCAAAACAAATATCAAAAAGAAGCATTTAAAACTAACAAACTTTAAAAATAACATCTGTGTGAAGCCACAAGTCTCCAATCTCAGCATACATATTTAAAGAAGACATGTCGCAGCACTAGTATTCTATATAAAGGACCTAGAAAAGACAGAATTCGATTAACAAATACATTTTTTTTTTCTTGTTACAAATTGTGCCCACACTAGAAATTTCTCCTGAATCGGAGATGTGTTTACAAACATTTAAACTCACATACCTACACATACAGCCACAAGACAAGCAGCATTTTCTATGCCTAAAATCTCATTGATTCCATATCTCCCAGAAACAGTTTCAAAAAGGAAGCCATCTCATTCTGTAGTCCATGGCCAAACTATTTTTTTTTAAATAGTATGTCGCAGGTCAACTTAGATTAAGGCCTCCTATCAATAGGGTGATTGCGTAGCAGACTATCAGTAGTCATTGGGTTTTATTTTGAAAGTTCAATAACGTTTATTGCGTTATTTACGTTGTTAGGCAGGCATATTTATCGAACATATGGAGCAATGGATTAGCAGTAGCTTAAGTCGGATTGGATTATATCCAATCTAATGAATGCAACAATGTTATATTCAAGTTGGAATCCAATACAATTTTTAAGATATGACAAATCGGTGGTAGGCCATAACATCGGCCGCCGGCAGAAGTTACCACCCACCAGACAAAGCCTTGCCGCCAAGCGATTTGTCGTGTTCCTACATGATGTCTGATGAAGCCGTACGGAGGACGGGTCTGAGCAGTTGTGTTGCTATGTGTGCCGGGTACGATGCGCCTAATGTTGTTGTGGTCGTGGAGGGTCTTCAGATCAATCTCCCTTTGGCGCAGCATCGTTGGTCGTGTTGTTGGGTTTAACATTGCATCACCTCCCTCAACTGCCGTCTTTCTTCCTATTTGCTCAGTTTTTCTGAGTGAATAGGCTCTTAATAAACTAGCTCGCTTTACCATCAACGATCGCATCACTGCTTACCATCAGGCGGGATTGCGGTCAAGCCCTAGTTATTAATTATTAAAAAATAAAATAAAATAAATTCAGCTTTAGATAATCACACAGCTCGAAGTGAATATGACTCACGCGGACGCTTTGCGACATCCAAACTTGTCTAAATTTCGATCTCCCATAATCACGATTGACTATTGTAAACTTCAAATCGTCCTAATATTATAAAAGTGAAAGTTGATGGTTTATAACCCTGAATAACACTTTTATCTCGATATTCCTACGGGGACAACCTACTCTGGTTAAACCGAGGAGCGCAGCTAGTAGCTCGAAATGATATCATTTCGAGGTTTCAAGGGATGTTCTCGGTGGTAGGCTATAACATCAGCTGCTGGCAGAAGTTACCACCCATCAGGCAAAGTCTTGCCGCCAAGCGATTCGTCGTGTTCCGGCATGATGTCTGATGAAGCCATACGAAGGACGGGTCTAAGCAGTTATGGTGTGATGTGTGCCGGGGTAGATTGTTGTGTCGGGAGTTTGGTCGTGGAGGATCTCCAGATCAATCTTCCTCTGGCTCGCCATCGTTGGTCGTGTTGTTGGGTTTAACATTGCATCACCTCGTTTAACTGCCGCCTTCCTTCCTATTCAGTCAGTTTTTTATGTGAATAGGCTCCCAATAAACTAGAGTGCTTTACCATCAACGATTGCATCACAGCTTACCATCAGGCGGGATTGTGGTCAAGCACTAATTTATAATTATAAAATAAAACATGTAATAACTTACCCAGCAACTATATCGGTGTACATCCACTCTGCGATCACCACATCAAAGTGTTCATTAGGGTCGTTCAAAAGTTTCTGAACGGCATCATTCGAAATAGTTTTCTTTGCAATCTCATTCATTGTGAAAACACACATGCCGACGCTCGACTCATCGGCTATTTTGTCCATAATATTCTTTAGGTTAATGAGTTCGTCTGAAATAATGAACATGGATTTATTTTTCTATTTCTTCCTTACCCTTAGGCACCCGCTATAATTTGAAACAATTAGTTTTAGCTTTTTATTTATCTATTTCTCATTAGGAATAAACACTAATTCACTTACTGAGAAATCAAATTTACATAAAATGTTTGCGGTTTTTGTGTATTCGTTATTGACACTGACTTCCGAAATTAGTTATTTTTCACTTTGTTCTGTCTTTTTACACATTTTAGTTGTGAAAAGTGATGTTCAGCTGCATCCGGTCAGACTGGACGCTGATCTCAACATAGTTGGGAATAGACTAGGAAACTAACATCGAAATTTTGTTTACTTAAATTTTTACACATAATTTTAGTTTGGGAATTTTATAGAGATCAGTTCAGTAGTTAGGTACTGAACCGATTACATCTCGCAAGCAGAGTTTACTATGCAACTAGCACACATACGACTTTACGACATCAACCGGTGGGCAAGTGCCCGGCAGACTATACTACTCTGGTCGGAGAATCCTCCCTTTTCTATGGAGTATGAGTGAACTTCACGCGCTGTTCCTCCCACCTCTAAAGTGGCATCAAAATGACTACAAATGTTTTCAAATCAAGTCTGATAGGGAATGACTGACCAGCCAGAAAAGCGTAATTCCTATTAACTTTATTTTTTCTTCATACGAAACGTGAATATAGTTTGGTCAGAATAAGCAACTAAATCGATTCCAATCATTTTTACACCATGCTATCTATCATCATCGTCAACAACTTTTTTATCGTCCCACTGCTGGGCACAGGTCTCCTCTCATACAGAGAAGGTTTGAGCGTAATCACCTCGCTTGCTCAACGCGGGTTGGCGACTTCAGACTTATAAAGTCCAGGTTTCCTCAAGATGTTTTCCTTCACCTTCAATCATTGGAGTCCAAGATATACTTAGAAAGTACAGGGTGGCGCAATAGAACGTGCATATTGCATCATCTTTTTTTGCGGGGTAGAAGGGGCGTGGGCGAGGGGAGACCGATATTGTTGGGTAGCGCGGTTCATGAAGTTTTAGTTACTATGAGTCACTTCGACGGGAAGCGTCGCGCATTTTGCGTGCGCGCATTTTACGAAAACTCTCGTTCGTACGTAGTTGTCAGGCGACTATTTTGTTCTGAGTATGGTGTACGGCAAATTAGGGAGGCTCCGAGTGCTAATTTAATTAAAATCTGGATAAAGCGGTTTGAAGAGACTGGATCGACGTTTAAACCACACGCAAAAGGTCGTCCACGCACATCTAGGACCAAAGACAATATTGAGAGTGTTAAGCAGTCGGTACGAGAATATCTACAAATGTCTACTCGCAAGAGATCGTCTGTCCTAAACATATCGCGACGAAGTTTGCAACGAATTTTAAACTTGGATCTTAAATTGCATCCATACAAGCTGCAATTAACTCAAGAATTGAAAGACTCTGACTTCATAGCACGGCTCACATTTGCTAATGAAATGCTCAATCGGTTTTCAAATTTTGAAAACATCCTATTCTCTGATGAGGCACATTTTCATATGAATGGGTTCGTAAACCGTCAAAATTGTCGTTATTGGAATAGTGAGAATCCCAGACTCAAACATCAAAAACCGTTACATAGCCATAAAGTGACAGTTTGGGCCGCAATCTCTGCCAAAGGAATAATTGGTCCTTATTTTTTTGAAAACGCACAGGGGCAAAACATCACTGTTAATACCGAACGCTATGTTGCGATGTTGGAAGGTTTTTTGGCCCCAGAACTTGAAAATTCAAGAACTCTAGGACTTGGTTCCAACAAGACGGAGTTACCAGTCACACATCAAATGACTCCATGGCGGTTGTGAAGCAGATGTTCCCTGGCAAACTGATTTCGAAAAGAGGTGATATCCCATGGCCTCCGCGCAGTCCAGACTTGACGCCTCCTGACTTTTTTTTGTGGGGATACCTCAAACACAAAGTCTACACCAATAATCCGAGAAACATCAGTCAGCTCAAGGAGAATATTCGTGGTGAAATGGCAGCAATCACACCAGCACTACTTAAGAAAGTTTTCGGTAATTTCCGTTTACGGTTAGAGGAGTGCCAACGTAGAGAGGGTCATCATTTAGATGATGTTATTTTTAAAAAATAAACTTCAATTATCACTTAATAATTGCTTAGTTTTATTTTAACTATACCTTTTGTATTTATTTTTTAATAATTATTTTAAAAATGCACGTTCTATTGCGCCACCCTGTACATATAACTTTAGAAAAGTTATATTGGTACTTGCCTGACCTGGAATCGAACCCGCGCACTCATACTTGAGAGGCTGGTGTTTTAACCACTAGGCCACCACGACTTGACTGCTTGACTTACTTGGTATCTATATTTTTTCCCAAATACATTTAGAAATTGTTACAGTGTGGTTGCCGAGCGCGCCACGCAGCTTACGGTAGATGATACGCACACTGGGCGTACTGGACACGTGATCCGGGGCATAAACAAAAAATAACTTTGTATAAGAAAATATATTAAAAGTTAAATTTACCTGGCATCAGATCGAAGTTACTGCTGACATCGATTGAGCGAAGTTTAGCAGGAGGATTCTTGTTGGCAAATGGCGTGATGTACGTAACCTGGAAGAGAATACAAGGTTTTTCAATTTTTTTAATGATTTGTAACACATTGCTAGACTATAAAACATATCAGTATGTAATGTTCCCACTGCTGGTATACATGCCTCTTCTCTTCAGTAGGGACTCGATCACGCGATCTCAGTACAGTCTGGTAGATGACATAATAGGGTATTTGACAAAAAAAAACTGTAGCAGTCTCATACGTATAGCATCAAACGACCAGCCGCGGCGGCGGCCGGCCGAACACTGAGCCGAGACGCACCGCGGACAGTGGAGATGGCGTACGACACCGGCGGCAGCGGCCCAGCGGCCGCAGTGACGTAATCATTGGCGAGGGACAACATACCGACACAGCGGCTGGCTAACAACTGAGCGCGAGCGCCGGTCACATGATCTTTTATACTAAAACGTCTCGCTAACATCGGACCAAACGGTAGGCAGAGTAAGGTTCGATGGTAGAACATTATGAGCGGCGCACGACGAGCCCTGATTGGTCAACCAGAATATAAGGTTTTGTTTACTTCTGTCACTACGTCCTATATGATGTAATAGTACATAAGCAGCCGTAAATGAATATATTTTTATGCATATCGTCAATCGAGTTTTATTATAACCATCCTACAAATATCCCCTAAAGTGGTGACTCCGACGTGATTTCGAAGATCGACCACCAGCATAAACCATGGCTACGAACGACGACCAAAAGATCTTACTCGACAGAGAAGACGTGGAAGCTATTTCGGTGAAGTCTCACTTACCTCAGTTCTGGCGTGACAAACCCAGACTCTGGTTTGCTCAGTTCGAGACCATGATTGCCAGACAGAAATTGAGCGACGAGAGCAAATTCGGCCTGGCTGTTGCTCAACTAGAGAAGATTGACGTAGAACAAATTGGGGATATCATCATGTCGCCGCCTAACACAGGAAGGTACGAGGAGCTCAAGAAAAGATTATTATCTGTCTACGAGGAGTCCGAAAACAAGCAACTCCAGAAGCTGCTCAACGACGTCGAGCTGGGAGACCAACGACCGTCGCATCTATTGCGGCGGATGAGAGATTTAGGTCGCAATAAGTTTCCTGACCAAACCATACGCATGCTGTGGATGAGTCACTTGCCAGTATCAATGCGAGCGGTACTGTCTGTGAGTGAAGAGTCAAGCTTAGACGCTTTGGCAGCGATGGCAGACAAAATGGATGAGCAAACGAAAGAAATATCATCCATCTGTTCCTGTGCTCACGGTACGAAGTCCACAACCCCATCAGCCTCACCTTCATCAGACGTGCGAATATTAAATATGATAGAATCGCTCACTAGAGAAATCGCCGAGTTAAAAATGGACCGAGCGCGAGACAACTACCGTCATTCGCGAAGATTTCAACGCAGAACGCGGTCACGTTCAAGATCCGCGAAACGAGGCACAGATATATGCTTTTACCATCAGAAGTTCGGCAAAGCTGCATACAAATGTCGTGCTCCCTGCAATTATAATAAGACGAAATCGAATCAGGAAAACTAGAAAGGACTTTAGCTACGACGGAAGCCGAAGTCGACGAACTTACGAATCGCCGTCTATTTATCAAGGAATTATCAACGGGACTTCATTTTCTAATCGACACCGGGGCGAATGTGTCAGTGTTACCGGTTTCAAAATCAGGAAAACGAAGGAAACACCCGAGTAATTACTTGTACGCTGCCAACGGTTCGTCAATACCCTCCTATGGTGAACAGTCGATGGTACTAAATATTGGCTTACGACGCCCGTACAGATGGAGTTTTGTAGTTGCTGATGTTAAACGACCTATCATTGGAGCTGATTTCCTACACAAACATCAGCTCACAGTGGACATTCACGGACAAAAACTCGTCGACAAGCGAACCAGTCTGTCCGTCGCGGGTTACGTAACAGCGTCATCGGATCATAGCGTCAACACGGTAAATAATCAGCAACCATATCACGACCTGCTTGCAAAATATCCTGACATCACTCGACCGTCCTTAAAGCTCTGCCATAGTGAAGTTGAGCACCAGATTGAAACAACGGGACCACCCATCTATTCAAAAGCAAGACCACTATCTCCACACAAGTACAAGTTGGCGAAAGAAGAATTTCAAGGAATGATGGAACAAGGAATCTGCAGACCTTCAAAGAGTCCATGGGCGAGTCCGCTACACCTTGTTCTCAAAAAGGACGGCACGTATCGTGCCTGCGGAGATTATCGTCGCCTTAATACCGTGACGGTGCCAGACCGGTATCCTATACCCAGGTTATACGATTTCACCTACAATTTACTAGGGAAAAAAATCTTTTCTATAATCGACCTTCGGAAAGCATATTACCAAGTGAGAAATCGCGAAGAAGACATTCAGAAAACAGCAGTCATCACTCCATTCGGTCTTTTTGAATTTACAAGAATGTGCTTCGGTCTACGCAACAGTGGCCAAACATTTCAGCGTCACATTGACAATTTACTACGAGGACTACCTGTTTTCCCTTTTGTGGACGATATCTTGGTCGCATCAGAAGATGAGGAAGAACACAGAAGAGATTTAGAAGACGTGTTTAAAAGGCTCAATGACAACGGATTGCAACTCAACGTCGCGAAATGTACGTTAGGCCAAACAACACTCGATTTCTTAGGCTATACAATATCCGCAGATGGAATCAAGCCGACGCAAGAAAAAGTTAAGGCCATTACGTCATACCCATTACCGCAAACAATCCAACAGCTTCGTCGTTTTTTAGGAATGATGAATTTTTATCGCGAAAATATTCCTCACGCCGCCGAACATCAAAAGGAACTTAACGCCTACCTACGTGATTCAATCAAGAACGATAAAACACAAATAAAATGGACGGAAACTGCAAGGAGTGCTTTTGAAAAGTGCAAGGAAGACATCAGCAACGCCACCTTGTTGTCATACCCATCATCAAGCCAACCTTTCGCCTTGATGACCGACGCGTCCGATACGTGCATCGGCGCCGTTCTTCAACAACAAATCGCGGGTAGATGGAAACCACTTGGCTTTTTCTCAAAAAAACTCGACGAGGCGCAAAAAAAGTACTCCACCTACGACAAAGAGATGCTATCGATATATATGGGTGTTCGTCACTTTCGCCGGATTATCGAAGGCCGTGACGTCACCATCTTCACCGACCACAAGCCTCTTACCAGCGCACTAACGAAAACGAGTAAAAACGAAACGCCACGTCGTACCCGTTACTTAGAATACATTGGTCAATTTGTCAATTGTATTAAACACATAGCCGGCAAAGATAACATAGTTGCCGACGCCTTATCGAGAGTGGAGTCAATCACATGCCCTTCACCGATCGACTACGATGAATTAGCAAAAGCTCAGAGTGCAGATCCAGAACTTGAAGAGTTGAGCAAAAATGAGCGTTACTCATTCACGCGCACCAAGTTTCATGGAACAACAAAGCTGATCAACTGTGAGATGTCGACAGGGTTCGCTCGTCCGTTTTTACCCGAAGCATACAGAAAACAAGCTTATCAAGCAATACACGACCTGAGTCACCCCGGCGTGAGAGCGACGAGACGACTAGTTACCACACGATTCTTCTGGCCATCGATGAAGAAAGACATCGCAGAGTGGGCAAGAGCTTGTACCCAGTGTCAGCGTGTAAAGGTACAGCGGCACACGAAATCGCCAATTGCAAGCTTTCAGCAAGTAGATCGACTGGCCCACGTACACATCGACATCGTCGGTCCACTACCAATATCGAACAACTGTCGCTACTTACTAACCATGATCGACAGAGCAACAAAGTGGCCAGAAGCACGAGCTATCGAAGAAATAACAGCGGAGACAGTAGCCAATGCACTGTATGAAGCCTGGATAACAAGATCAATTATATTTTAATACCATAATTCTTGGCATGTGTCCTAAAGTTGACTCTCCCAAACTCGAAATAGGTCGGACCCGAATAAAGACCTGCTCAGTCTTCAGAGTTCAAACTGAGGCTATAACTTTGAAACGTGACATCATGTCCCATCCATTACTCTTAAAGACTAATTAGACACTTTGTTGGAACTCCACCTTTTTATATTAAACAAGTTGAAAGTCCCAAATGATCCTTACATGAGGCCACAACTCCTTAAAATGTGTTCAGAATTCGAATTACATGATTCTATGTGCTGTTTTTAAACCTAATCGAATAACCGAATAATCTGTGGGTATTTTAAAAGTACCATATTAAAAAATTCAATGAAAACTGCACCAAGCGTCTTAGTGAAAACTATTCAGTATAGTAAGTATCTGCAGTATAAGGTATAAGATATAAACATAGCAAAAAATAATTTAATGTCCACCAGATAGATTTATAAAAAATAATGAAAATATATTTTTTATTTTTTATTTCATTCAATAACTTAGGAAGATATATTGATTTAAAATGTCGCATGACGTCACGTCGTGGTACAAAATATACCACAGTGTGACGCCCCCACTCCGTAACTTTAATACGCTATATCTCAGTAGTTTTTGGTAATTTATATGGGTGTTAATTTTTTTTATTGTCTGTAAGACGGACCAATTTTTTTTTTTTGTTTTTCATACCTTGGATACTTCCCTATTATTTATAATACGTTAGAATAATGTGTCTGCTCCCTAGCCCGCTATTTATATTTTGACATTTCAATACGAGTCCATTGTCATTGTGCTAATATTTCGTAATCTGCTAAATTCATAATCGATCAATTATATCGGTCAGTCTTCTCGTAATGGAATGCTGATAGAATGACATTGCCGTATTGCCATTATTATAAAACCATTTGAATATGGACCGGAGTGTCAGAGATTAACCACTGGAAAGTCATAATGACGCCATTGTGCTAGTAAATTACGATAGTTGTCAAAATAGATCGTTATGAGATCACTGATCGACCAATCTGACACTATTGTAATAGCAGGCTAGGGCTCCTGATAGTGTGTTACGCCTATCGATTAAAAATCTTAGGTAAACAAATTAGACGTCAAAATAAAGGTACGATGAACAGACGACAGCGCATAAAGGTACTACAATTTTTCTAATTTCTTTATTAGATTTTCAACTTTATTTATATAACATTAAGGCTTGACCGGCTGTCGACCGTACTTAGCGTCCCGGAAAACACGTTTTATATACGATATAAATATACGATATTACACCGTCCTATTGGACAATGAAAGTAGGAAAGTAGGATTTTTTGCGTGAAAAATTAAGATACATACCTACATGTATCTATTCACCTCACAAACTCGTTTTTACAATAGGAGTTATTAGAATTGGACAGCTAACAAATAAATACGTAATTCGATTACGATAAAATAGATGCTTATAAGTGATGTTCGATTTCTTCTACTTCAGCCTTTAAAGGTCCACTGTTGGACGAAAGCCTCCCCCAAAGCTTTCCACTATGTTCGGTCTTGTTCTGCCCGCATTCATCGAATTCTCGCGACCTTAACCAGGTCATCGGTCCTAGTTGTTGGGGGCATCCCTACACTGCGTGTTCCGGTACATGACCGCCACTCCAGAACCTTACTGCCCTTTCGGCTATCGGTTCTATAAGCAATATGCCCCATCACCGCCACTTAATTTTAGTGTCGGTGACTTTGGTTCTTCTGCAATCTCCTCATTTCTGATTCGATCGCGCAGAGAAACTTCGAGCATAGCTCTTTCCATCGCCCTTTGTGCGACTTTGAACCTTCGTATGAGGCCCATTGTGAGCCACCACGTTTCAGTTCAGGGTCACTGACTAAGTCTTAATCCTACAACTAATATTATTGTCAACAAGTGTGTGCGTAGGCAAATATGTAGACTCTCTTCCCTCACTGTCATAGTCCGATTTGACAGCACACAATCCGATACTATCAGAGAAAGATCAAGCGAAAGAACTATGGCTTAACGTGCTTTCCGAGGCACGGGGGTCACTCACCAGCTTTTAAACTCGGGACTGTTATGTACCCCTAGCAATTCCTAATGGAAAAACCCAACTTAAAAAAATCCAATAAGGGAGCGAACCCAGAACTTCACGCTTAGCAGGCAATGAAACCTCTGTTTGTGCTAATGTTGCAGGTCTACCACCATAGGCTAATTTTAAAAAAATACCGTAAAATACTAACCTCATGTCCAGCATTTAGCAGATGCCTGACTATTCCATCTCCAAGGTTTCCATGACTCCTCGCAGGCATGGGATACACCACCAATACCTTTGCAGCCTCAGAGCATGCTAGCATTATGCTGAACAGCGCCAGAAACGTCTTCATCTGCTCCATGGTCTGAAAATAATAATTGTGCAAAATATTAACCTTACTACCCACATAAAAATTCTTTGACTAAACACCTTTTAAACGAGACTTTGGTGAAAGAACTTTGACATAACACTGACACACGTTGAACAAGTGTTAAGATTTTTGTGGTAAGACCGTAAGTCAGTATTCACTAAATACTTACAAGTTAAACAGTCTTATCAGACATGTTCAACCTACGTACCTTATCATCATAGAACTACTAATTATGTTTGTTATTTTTGTTAGGATAAACAAACTATTGGATATTGTACACATAATGGCCCCGAATTCTTTGATCACAACCTAATTTTAAGTGTAGTACATCTTTTTCTTTCTATTTGACTAAAAAAGGACAATAGATTAAGTAGATAAGTTAAATTTAGTCCTGTCAAATTAAAATACTCCATAGACGTGAGACGTGATTAAAACATTGCGCCTAAAACTACGTCAAATAACGTCAAACTGATTAATTTGACAAGACTAAACTGACGTTTGTCTTCTGTCCTTTTGTTAAGATGCACTGAACTTAAATTTAGTTCTTTTTATGAATTAGTTCATAAACATGTTTGTTAAGCCGTGTACGTACGAACGGACTAAAACACGGTCAACACGCACAGCAAGTGCGAACACTTTGTTCGGACTTGTATACCACTAGTGAACTAGTATTTGTTGTTCATTAAAGGTCGCTGTTTGTGTTCACCATATTTTTGTTCGTTCGTGGGTAGAGGGCTTTGCGGTTTTACTTACAATAACGACAATAATTATATTAATGACCAGCGGTCTTTTGTCCTGTCAAAATTTCAATCTACAGAAAAAGCACTTTCATTTTATCCGGAATTATCCAATTTAGCAGACAACGTTGCCAAATTTATTTCCATTAAATCTAATTCAGACTATTACAAACATTTAAGAATAAAAATAGCCAAATCGATTCAGTTATTCTCAAATAATGCACTTACCGCCAGCAGCAATTTATATTTATTTATAACATTATAAATGGACACTAACGGTCAGACTAGTCCATAAGTTTAAAGCCGCTCAGCGAGCTATGGACCGGGCTATGTTGGGCGTCTCTCTGAAGGACCGCATCAGAAATGAGGTGATCTGACAAAGGACCGAAGTCACCGCCATAGCTGAGAGGATTAGCAAGCTGAAGTGGCAATGGGCTGGTCACATGTGCGATGTGCGCACACAGGTGCGCTGGGAAATACACTGAACCACCAGCCGAAGATTGGATTCAATGTAATCAATGCAAAAGTTGGGTACATGAAGACTGCACTTCTTATTATCGGTAGTTGACAGCTAATTCTGTGATGAATGGGAAGACTGGTCTTTATTAGATCAACATTATCCTTTTTGCCCATGAGACGTATCTGTTTTGCCCGGAGGAGTCGGGCAAAGCGGATAATTGATACTTTTTGTTAATGCTGATAATTAAAATAGAAATCGTTAATTTTTTTAGGTTTATGTAATTATTTCCCAAAGATAATTAAACATAGTACAAAATAAAAGTATAAACAGTTCTATTGATTTAGTAGATTTTGGTTTTATTTATTTTTTCCCTTAACGGGCTACCCCTACGCGGTATAATAGACGAGGAAAACGCTTCCTTTAGATCAGCCTCGCTAAAGGCTTTAAATTCATTTAAGGCAGCCACAGGATAGTTTGGTTAAGTAGTCACGACCTCTCAAGGTCAACTACGAGAGGCCATATTAAAAAACAAATTCCTCTGGTAGCGGTGTCAAGAACATAGGGGTGGAATACTTGCCATACGACGGGTCACCTGATGATAGAACGGAGTAAGTTTTTCAATAATCCATTCAGTTGCCGTACACAACACTATAATGAACAAAAACTAAGAGAATCCTTCTCCACAATGAAACTAAATGCTTTGCAAATGATTAATGTTGTGAACCGCTATTATTTTACATAATTTTTAGCTGAAACGGTTACTCGCAACGTCATGATATATTGTGTGGATCGGGTAGTTGTTTTATTTTATTTTTCAATTGTTTCAAAGTAGGTAGTAGCGAAAATAACAGGTGTCACTTGTAAGTACTATAGGCTCATTTACACGCTGTTAAGTTGCAAGTGTCAAGTGATTAGTTAAATCAACATTTCTAAACTGTCATATTGTTAAGTGATTAGTGTTAAGTGTGAAGTGCGGGTGCGAAGTAAAATTATTATGCCCCGTCTACACGCTCCGTCTTTGCGCAGGTAAGCGCTTGTGTGTGGACGGCAAGACAGTAGCATGCGCAGTCCCGAAAGCGCGGCTTGTGCAATAAAAAGCAGAGGCTTTCTGTGGCGTAGCGGTAGCGAATGCGGCCGCTGCGCAAGGAGGCACGGGTTCGATCCGAAATATTTGTATGCATGAATTTGAATATTTGCCCTGGTCTGGTCGTGTCTCGGAAAGCACGTTAAGCCATTTGTGCCGGTTGCCATACGAACATCTAGTGGCAGTCGTTACGGGTTATTGGTGCTCTCAAAAGTCCAACAATTGGTCTAGCTGCAATGCTTCGATATCGCCTTCGGGTTGTGGAGGTCAGACGGCAGTCGCTTTACGGAAAATGTCGAAAAGTTTCGCCAAAAATCAGCAGTTAGACTGGTAAAGCGGACCCCAGACTCCATAGCTAGAAAAGGCTTTGGATGCGACTGGGATTAACGCTGAGATGAGTAGATATACAATGGTATACTAGTGAATATCATGAATTGATATGTTATCGACCTCTGCGTTGGTGTACTTAACACACTTAACAAAATTCTATGTGGGGCATTAGCGTCGAGGACCGCTTGAAGACTTTCACGCATTAAATTTACCTTATTGTGGCTGTATGCCGCCCTCTGGTGATTAATTGTAATTATTATAATCGATGTTTTGAAAACACGGTACCAATTAACTTTCGCGAACTGGGCATCGATCCCACTGTGTCGTTAGCATTTGTTTATCGATAGTTTACTTACATTTCTAGCTGTTTCCACTGTACCTCGAAGACAGAAAATAGGTAATTATAAATTATAATAGCAAAAATCGTACTCAAAAATCGCTGTCACATCACGGCGTTAAGAGGTAATTATAAATTATAATAGCAAAAATCGTACTCAAAAATCGCTGTCACATCACGGCGTTAAGTGATCGTGACGAGCAATATAATCATCGTAAGACACAAGGACTTTTTGATTAGATTAAACAAGTATTCGTTCTTTATATTGACTCTTTATCCATTCATCCATAGATGGCCATTTCTAATCAGGTCATCTTTAGGGTTCCATACCACGAAAGCAAAAAAAAACTCTTATATGATCTATGTTGTCCATCCGTCCGCCTGTCTGCCAAGACCCTTGTATTTCAGGAACGTGTGAAGATATCAAGATGAAAATTATACCAAATACTCAAGTCTACTGACCCTTGAAACTTGGAAAAAATTAAATTTCTAAACCAACGCAAATAAAAGATACAACCGAAGGGTAATTGCGTAAAACACTATCAGTGGCAATGATGAGTTTCATTTTTATAGTTCAACAACGAGCGTTCGGAAGAAGATATGTATATAGAGTGGTGCACTTAACCACTTTTTATGCACTTAATCACTTTTTATGCACTTAACCACTCTATATACACATCTTCCGAACGCTCGGGGAATACGACCGTTGCCGAACAGTGACGAAGATTTCTATGCGTATTATCACTTTGGGAGACCTGTAATTGCGTTGTTTATGTTTTGAGCAGTTTTTTTTTTTAATGATTCTAATAGATAGTAATAGCGTGTTACGCAATTAGGGTGATGCTTATACCGCAAAGGAGATGTTTCATTTTGGGCCACCACTATGTACGCTATATAGATAAAAAGGAAAAAAGTAAAAGATTTTCATAAAAATACTACTAAATTAATTTGAATTAAAATACAAGCATATATAATTAATTATTTGAAACGTTTTTAGTGAGATAACCCTTTATTAAGGCAGCCATGACAGTGGTTACGACGTTTGATTGGCGACTTTGACAGATCTATTTTCCCGTTGTGTTCGTGTCGAGTGCTGATTTCAGTGATTGTGTTTATTTAATGGGCCGTATATTCGCAATTCATGTGTTGTTTTTTTTTTTTGCAGTCATATGGTAGATAATATAGATAGGATAGCCTTAGATACATGACACATAAATCAAATGTCACTGTCAAAATCTTATTTCGCTTAATGCTGACCACCATACATTTATGAAACATCTCCTTTTCGACACTCGTAAGAGAATTAAAATTTATAGGATACATTTTTTTTTAATAATTATAAACTAGCGCTTGACCGCAATCCCGCCTGATGGTAAGCAGTGATGCGATCGTTGACGGTAAAGCGCGCTAGTTTATTAAGAGCCTATTCACTCAGAAAAACTGAGCGAATAGGAAGGAAGACGGCAGTTGAGCGAGATGATGCAACATTAAACTCGGAATCCAATATCATGAAAATTGGTATAAAGCAACGTCTTACCTATAGCACAGATAAAGGAAAAATTGCGAAAACCGTAATTTTTTTATTTACAAATAATTATAATAAGGCTTATACGGGACCTCGGTATGGGAGTCCCGACTCGAAATTTGCCAGATTTTTTCTGAATTACGTTGATAAGATATTCTGTGGATTGATAACGGTCTTGTTTATTTATTACTACTAATTTATCGCTTCCAAATTTTCATCGTACTTAATCAATAATTGACTCAACTATAAGTATTCTCAAAACAGTTCGCTCGTTTTTCTCTTCGTAATTCTGATCATCTAAAATTGAGTGGACGTAGAGAAGAGATTTCCACAGCAGCGCTTCTCCTGTAGAATATCAAACTATTGCGATCCTCAACCCAACTGCCAAGCGTGGGGATTATGGCAAACCCCTCCAATGTAATGTAAGCCTTAAAGGGAGGCCTTCGTCCATCAATGGACCTCTATAGGTTGAGAAACAGAAGAAGAAAAGTAGAGATGAAAAATCGGACACCTTGTTATTTATTTATTTATTTATTTATTTATTTATTTATTCTCACCTATCTCTATCATTACAGATCCATGATCCAATGCGACAGATTGGCCGTATAAACTAAATTCTAAATATACACATTATAAAAACATTCATATTGATATTGATATTGTTACTTAGACTAAGAATCAAGTGGGTACTTAATTCTTAGTCCAAGCAACAACATCAATTAGTCTAAGTAACTTATTATATATAATGTAACTTTAGCAAGTTCACTCATATTGCACCACAATACATCAACCCTCTCATGAACCTCATTCACCACACGTATGGCTCTAGTGAGAGGAGTTCTCGCCAGTAGGTTGGTCCTGGCCGCAGGCACAGCGAGCAGGGGCGGGCGGCGCCGCCTCCACACGTACCGGTCGGGCACGCACAGCTGTAGGTGCCGTAGCACTCCCGGGTTCTGCACCACGCCACGTAGTAACTTCACCACATACGCTACGAGTGAGAACTCCCGCCGCACCCTTAAAGTATTGTACCCTACCATACCCAGAACGAATAGTGTAGGGTACATCAATGGGTACATTGGATATACTCCATACAGCTTATAGTACAAGTGTCTAGTGAACTTATTTTGGATACGTTCCAACATACCACTATATTTCGCCTCATGAGGAGCCCAGATGAATGCGCTATGTTCGAGGTGACTTCTGACTAATGCGTCATATAACACCTTAAGTGTTGTGATGTTGGTGAACCCCTGACACTGCCTGAGTACGAAACCCAGGTTTCGGTATGCCTTCTTACATATCTTATTGATATGCTCACGGAAGGTTAGTTTCTGAGAGAAGACTACCCCTAAGTCTCGTACCTGAGCTACTCGTTGCATCGGCACATCCTCAACCTTGTATGGATAGTTCAAAGGAGTTCGCGCGCGAGTGAACGACATCACCGAACATTTAGCAACATTAAAATGCAGTTTGTTGTTATTACTCCATTCAACTACTCTGTTGATATCATCCTGCAGGCGCTCACAATCCGAGTGATCCCGAACCTCGAGCAGCAATTTCAGGTCATCCGCAAACAATAAACAAGTCCCGTGTCTGACAACTTCCGGTAAATCATTTATCATTATAACAAACTCGATAGGCCCTACATTGCTGCCCTGGCTCACGCCCGATCTCGTGTAATATGGTTGAGATAGACAGCCATTGTAGTCGACATATTGCTGGCGATCCTTCGTATAGCTAGCGAAGAACCGTAGCAGAGGCAGGGTACACCCAATTTTTGCGAGCTTCCGTAACAAGATGTCATTATCAACCGTATCGAACGCCTTTTTAAAATCGAAGTACGCTGTATCTACCTGTACCCCCGAGTCTACTGCCGGCACCACATGTACCATAAAGTTAATAAGGTTCGTAGCAGTGCTGCGCCCCGGTCGGAACCCATGTTGCGCATCTGACAGACGCGCACGCATTTGTTCCTGAATGGAGCGCTGAATAGCCGACTCTAGTACTTTAGCAGGCGTGGAGAGTACAGCCACCGGTCTATAGTTACAGGTATCCGAACTTGGTTTTCCTTTAGGAACCGGAACAACGCGCGCGATCTTCCACCTATGCGGGAACGTGGCTTGTTCTAAACATGTATTAAAAATGTGAAGTAATGGCTCCGCTAGTACTCTCCCACAGTCTCGGAATAGAAACGCAGGTATACCGTCTGGGCCAGACGAACGTTTAGGCTTGAGACTCCCAAGCGCCTGCTGAACCTCTGCGAGACTCAGCTTCTCCATGTGTACACGTGCACTGGTCGCGCCGACCTCCGCCGCCGCCGCGCACGCATCCAGTTTGGGTGGCTCCTTGCTGTACACAGACTCAAAAAAGTCTGCAAACTGTCCAGCACACTCGTCATCTGTTAGATGTTGACCTTCTTTTATGATACTCTGCTTACTAAGTGTTTTCCTTTTAGATCTAATATACTGCCAAAACGATTTCGGATCCTTTACAAATTGACACTGAATTTTATTTTTATGTTCTATATGCGCAATTCCTATTAACTTTTTTATAAGAGTTCTACATTCTGCAAATTTGTGATAATCATTATCTAACTTAGATTTTTTGAATTTTTTGTGAAGTCTGGCTTTAATTTGTATATTTGTTATTATTTCTCTTGTGTACCATACTGGGTATACGTACCGCGAATTTCCACTACTTAGCTTTTTCCGGGGCACGCACCCATTAATAGTACAATTAAGATTATCATAAAATAAGTTCAACATTTCTTCTAAATCATGCATTCCATACATCACACTCCAGTCAATGGAAAGAATCCTAGAATATAAAAATTGAAAATCAGCCTTATTCCAATTCCACTGTGGTCTAGTATGGTGTGCACTAGAATCGCGGGCGACGGCGGGGGACGTCGGCGGGGAGGAGACGGGCCGCACGCTTACCGCCAGCGGCGGGTGATGCTCGTCGACCGGCACCAGCGCCTCGTCGGCTGCTACCACCGTCACCCCTCCGCTAATGCCTGCACTCAGAACCAAATCCAACTGACGACCTAAATGGTTGGGTACCGTGTTACCTTGAGTGAACTCGCAATATTACAAAAAACATTCGAAATAATTACTAATATTAGCAGGACAAGAGTACAAATTGAAATCACCAATTACAATAACTTCTCCATACTTATCACACAATTTTTCTATTATTCTAAATAACAACATGTAATCATTTTCCGAACTACCTGGCGGAATGTAGATAACACAACACACAAACAAAAAACGTTTATTTAAATGTACCGTTGCAGAAACCATTTCGAAAACACAAGTGTCTATATCTATCGACGCGTCCAAGATAGGTAGTTGTCGCAGCTCGAACCGGTGTGCGGCCACGATAAGCGCGCCACCTTGTTTTCGACCATCGGCTCGATCACATCGTAATATATGATATCCGGGTGGAACAATTTCCGCGTCTTGTATGGATTCACTGCAGCCAGACTCAGTAATAGCGAATAAGTCCGAGGCTGATGCCATTAAATTATTTCTGAAGTAGTCTAGCTTAGTTCGAAGACCCCTAACATTTTGGTAATATATTTCAATTACACTATTACTTATGGAGCGGGCTTTTGGGTTGTTTACGAAACCAAATCCATTCATTAAATTCTGCATTTAGTGGCCATACTTCCGCATTATTCAACAAGGTATAGTGTTTTTCGGATACGCCTATTATAAAAGACGAGTAATCTCGTGGTGTTCTATGTTTGATCTTCTCAATTTTCATAGGAGATTCAGGCCCACACAGATTTTTTATGTAATCAGTCATAGCTTCTTCTGTGGTTTCCGGATGTAAGCGCCATACATGTAGATATTTCATTCTTTCTATAGCCACTATTCCTTTAATTTCCGTATTTCTTCCAAGAGTCACATTTTTAGACAAACGGTTAAGTTTTTTATATTGCACAGTAGTCCAGCCAGTTTCTTCTTCCCGTTCCGACTGTTCAATAGCGTCTGGGACGCCAGTATAACTCGCCTGTGTTTCAAGCACCGGAGTGGCAGATTTCGTGGCCCCACACTTATTTACGTTATGGATTTCGACGATTGGTTGGTTACCCGTATTGTTATTTTTTTTAGGTTTTTTGGTTTTACTTTGACCAAAGGCTTCGGCAAACGTAGAGTGAGAGCTAGTAGATGCCTCTTTCGGTGTTGGGACGATGGTGGATGATGTTTGAGGTTGGATATTGCGAGCCAATTGAAGATTGACTTTTTCTTCTACCACCGTCATTATTTTAACTAATTTGTCAAGATCATTTTTTGTTTGCGTATATTGATCTTGCATGAGCATAATCGCATTTGCCTGAGAGTCCAAGCGGGCCATAATGTCCAATCGAAACTGCCTAAGTTCATCCAGCAATACGGAATCCACGTCCCCTGCAATTGTCGGAGAGAATGGGACCCGGCTTCCTCTTTGGGTGTTCACATTATCAGGTGTCACGGTTGTGTGTAGGCTGGTGGAATCCCCTCTGACCGGCGTATCTATATTTCCGCGCTTCGGATTTAAGCAAACACACTCCGGACATACCCATTTCTTCTTATATGCTAGGGTAAATGTTTTAAAAGCATCTGGGTTGATTTTGAGACAATTTAAATCATACACTTTCATGCATTTTCCATTTGAGCATTCCATAAAGCAGTTATCTTTTATAATTGAACTACAAGCGCTGCACTTTTTCTCCATTATTTTAGTCTACCAAGTCTAGACGTCTAAGGACGAATTATTTATGGCGCGCAGCCTGTCTCTTTCTCCCGAGGTGGTGATGATGGATAAATACACCTTTAAATGTTAAGGAAACGGCCTCGGTTAGCTCACCATTCGCGATATCAAGCACGCGTAATAAAAACACTTATAAATTAATACACCAAAAATTAGGTAAAAACAGCAAGAAACACGTCTGCACTGGAGCAGCGATGAGTACGTAACGTAACGTTGATAACATTGTCACGTTAGACGGTAGATTAAGGCTGAATGAATAACAGCTATATCATATTTCAGATAACGTCATTAATTAATTAGTCAAAATACTACTTCTGTAGTAAATCACCCTGATACCGCGAGTATAGTATTTTTTCAATATCGTAAGTTTATATCGCTCACCTTGTAATCTATTAATTAGAAATTTTTGTAATTTATATAATTCGTTGACGCCATATAATCATCATCATCTCCGCGTTTGTCCCGGTTGCATCCGCGGCTTTCGCGTTGGAGCCCGGGGTCCGCTTTCTTGCTCAATCTCCTCCATTTGGCGCGATCTTTAGCATCCTGTGGTGTGAGATTGTTGGCACGCATGTCATCTCTTACAACGTCAAGCCAGCACTTCTTTGATCTAACCTGCTTATTATTTTATATATGTATGATAGTAATGTCAAAAATATCATACAAGATCATTTTACCATTTAATTAACAACGTAAATGTGCGATGTTTCTTTTGTTGAGTAAAAGCCTCCTCCACACTCTACCACTATTCCCTTTCTTTGGTAGTCTTCATCCAGTTGTTTCCAGCTACATCAATAATATCATCACGTTGTCTTCGTCTAGCGATGTGTAGCGGCATCTATACCGTCACATGCAAACTACGTATTACACTGTGGTTACGTAAAATCCTACATCACGGAAACAGAGTTTAAAGTACAACTAGCATACAAAAAACGTACGGAAAGCAAACGTCGGGTAGACACAACACCCGTCTGGTCGATGAACCCTTGCTTTTCTATGGAGTATTTGCGAATTTTAGTCCTAGTTTCTCAAACCCCTATAAACGCACTTTTTCTAGTAGATGTCTACCAGAAAAGGTGCGTTTATAGAGGTTAACGTGGCCTATCTCTAGTACTCTGCCTTTACAACGTTATTTTTTCTTCATACGAAACCTGAATATAGTTTGTTCAGAATAAGCAATTGAATCGATTCCAATAATTTTTACACCATGTTATATTTTTTCCCAAATACATTTAGAAACTGTTGCAGTCTGGTTACCGAGCGTATGATTCAGCTGACGTTAGATCATAGTACCAGGCGCGGTTGACAGGGCCCGCGCCGCGCCGCTGCAGGCGCGGCCGGACGAGCGGTGCATTGGCTATAAGTTTTTTGGGACAACCACGTAAAATAACGAGCTCATAACTTTGTGATTTTTCATGATATTTTTTTGAAATTTTGTGCATAGATTCTTTACTTCAAAATACTGGACACGTGTCTCGGGTTTTGCATATACAAAAAATGACATAGTATAGACAGACTACTGGAGATGGGCCACTCCAATTGCAAGCTTAGCTCAATTCTCGGCTAACACAAATTGGTACAGGTTGGTATGCCCTTCACAACGATTTCCTGAATTTAAAACCTGTCACAAAACTACAAGATAAGGGTTCACAAAATGATTCTAAAAACCACCTGGGGTCCGCACCCGGGATATCCCATGGTACCATAATATTTTATATGCAATTGACAGCTTTGACAAATTGTGGGCGATCGTCGAACATAATTTATCACTGTTCGGAACCACTAGACAGCGATTGGGCAATTTAGATATTGTTTTATCTACATCTTTAACTACATATTATTATAATAGGCAACAGCATCGCACCTTTTTTCCGGGAGGAACTGATTTAGGTTTACCTTATTACGGCCAGGCCATGTAAACAAAGTATATCCATAAACTGTATCAGTAGGTGCTACAACCCATCACTATTTTAGCCGAAACACTTCCACTGCTCGAATACTGCTAGGGATATGCCACCTGGCTACTTTCAACTCAGTAGATAGGCGTACGAAGAGGCTAATTGGCGACCCTGATTTGGTTAAGAACAACTTCCAAAGCCTGGAATATAAGCGTAGGGTAGCCAGACTTTCGGTTTTCTATAGGATGCATTTTGGAGAGTGTGCGCGGAAATTACATGACATAATTCCGCCATCACCTTTCCATCATCGGATGACCCGTCGTACGACGAGTATCCCCCTTATGTTGTTGTCACCGTTACGATCCCTGACTTCGATGACTTCTCCCGCTCTGGGCAGAGCGCAACGTGACAGACTTTTACTGACTAAATCCCACCCATGTGTCTTCACTTGCCTGTGCAATGGCCAGGACCACGGTTACTTTTTTAACCAACCTGCAACCCTGACCCAGCAGGCATCGGTCGTCGTGGACCCCGTCACGATGTGCTGACATCTCTTGAGGCGCGCGTGAAACACGACGTGCCTTCACCTCGGGCCTGGTCCTTTACCAGGCGGCGAGCTGCCCGCTGCTTACCGCCCGCAGGCCCGCGCCTACGGCGCCAGAGTTCGATGTTGTCTCCTGCGGCGACTAATGGCGTGAGGGAGCTGGAATTCTCGCTGCCTCACGCGCACCTCCTCCTCCTTTGCCAGCATCACTGCTTCGCAGAAGGTGGTGACGGCCTGCCATACACTCTCGCTGACCAGGGTCGGATGTGAGAGATCGCCGCCGATCGCCACTACGAGGTCACGGCGGTGTTCTACCCAAGCCGGGCAGACCTCCACCGTATGCTCCATGGAGTCCTCAGGGCGATCCAGACAATGGTGACACCGTGACGTTTCCTCCCGCCTTATACACAACAGGAACCTCCCGAAACAACCGTGTCTGGTGAGGACCTACGTCAGGCGAAAGGTGAGGGCCTCTAGGCACTCCTCAAAAAGGGGACTTACCGCCGCTATTGTGGCGCGCCCAAACGTTACGATCCTTACAAAGCGTTTCGCGTCATCTTCTATACCGCGTACATCAAATGACTGGAACAATTTCCCTACGTAGGTCATCCCGTCTGATTACAATTTAAATATCTTCAAGGCTACAGTGCGCCTCACCATCAATGATTACATCGCTGCTTACAATCAGGCGAGATCGCGGTTAAGTTGAAAAAAGAAACACAGACCTCCCCCATGCATTGTCATTTCCTTTTTCTCAGAATTCTGAAATGCAAATAAACTTTTTTATCTCTATCATACTTTTCTAATCCATAATATCTGGACTACGTTGGCGAGGCTGATAGACAAGACCGATAACAATACCAAATATTGTGTCTAGATATAACATTTGGTATTGCGTCAGCTACCGGTCATATGGCTTTTCTTTTATGGTATTGATTTTGAAACATATTTAGATAGATAGCGGTAACGAATGATGCAAGCTCTTTTCATTCTAATATTCTTTGCATTTCATAAAATTAATTAGATGTTGCAATATTGGTAAAGTACTGACGCCAGCAGGTAGAAGCTAACCGAAATTGTGTGAAATTTTCCCTATCAACATTAAAGCTAATGCTTTAGCGATAAAGTAGAAAATGTATTAATTAAAAAAAAAAAAACCGGCCAAGAACGAGGCCACGTCCAGTGTAGGGCTCCGTAGTTTCCCATTCGTCACAATAAGTGTCCACAAAGGACGGTGATATAGTTATCCCCGTCCTTGATGGGCCCGGTTACGTGACCAGTCTTTAGTCAGAAAGAGTTATAGGTTTCAACTACACATGGAAATTTCGAAAAAATGTTGTCATTTGAGTCTCACCACGAGTAATGGACGGAGTTGTAACATAGAGTGACAAATAGGCAAGGCAACTCCAAGTTTCTATGGCTAAATAAATATCGCATACGCGAACTGCAATTGCTCATATAGCATACTGCAAGTGTTTACGTAGATATTCAGTCTTATTCATAAAACTTTAACCATTTGCTAAGCAACTGATTAGCAAAATTCTTATTCATAAAAGCTGTTTAACGCTAAGAGGATGCTAAGCAATTGATTAGTAGCTGTCAAAATTAAACATCACCGGACCGCTGTTAAGAGGATGGTTAGAGGCAACAATATGGCGGATTTTATTTGAATCAGCTGATTGATTTAATATGATCAATATGCTTCGAAGTTATTTTGTTTATAATATCGAATAGTGCGGAAATATGGATGTTGAAAACCTTTTTGAATTTCCAAAGCGACGTAGTAAAGTTATAGGTATTAGCTTTGAAACTTTTTTGACTTACAAGCTTTACTCGATACTAGGTTATAACATCGGCTGCCGGCAGAAGTTACCACCCACCAGACAAAATCTTGCCGCCAAGCGATTCCTCGTGTTCCGGCATGATGTCTGGTGAAGCCGTACGGAGGACGGGTCTGAGCAGTTGTGTTGCAAAATGTGCCGGGTACGATGCGCCAAATGTTGTTGTGTCGGGAGTTTGGTCCTGGAGGGTCTCCAGATCAATCTCCCTCTTGCGCAGCATCGTTGGTCGTGTTGTTGGGTTTAACATTGCATCACCTCGCTCAATTGCCGTCTTTCTTTTTGTTCACTCAGTTTTTTTAACTGAATAGGCTCTTAATAAACTAGCGCGCTTTACCATCAACGATTGCATCACTGCTTGCCATGAGGCGGGATTGCGGTCAGGCACTGGTTTATAAAAGCAGTACTTAATAAAAAAGACAGTGATTTTAGATGCTGCCCTATGTTTCCTTGTGTTATCTTATGTCATATCTAAGGCACAGGACTAAAAAAAGTCATTTTGGGGCAGCAAGACACAAATAATAAAACATTTTTTTAGAAATATTTTATTTTGATACGCAATAAAACTGTTTATATTTTTGTTATAAAAATAATTCATTGTTTTCTTCCATAAGCATGAGAGCCATTTTTGACTCACGCGACCCTCATTCCTCATCTTTTTCACTCAGCATGGTCTTCTCCTTCGCCGTCATTGCGAGGTAGAATAATATTGCCGCTAGGTGCTAATAGTGGCTTCGTATACAGCAATAAAACGTGTGCCTGTAAACAAGTATAATAATACTGTAAAAAGCAGTACAAAAGCAGTAGGAAGTAATGTAATATATACACAAGAACCCACTTAAATTTCTTAAATATCAAATGGATGTTTACAAGCATAAAGAGCAGGAAAATACACAGTTACTATCGGCTACTGCTTTAACATTAATTTCGTCAGTTTAAGATTAGTAATTACATATAAATACAGAGATAAATACCTTTTTCTGTTTACTATAATATTATTGGAGTTTATTACTTTCACTACTATTATCACAAATACAATTATTTAATTGTAATAAATCATTTTATTTATATTCAAATTATCCGATCATATTTCTGACATTTTTCTGCCAAACACGACAGATAAAAAATCGCAGTTTTGACAAGTTTTTTCTAAAAATTCCAATTTTTAGTCAACTATTTTGATTATAATCTGTGCCGAACGCATAGTTTCACCTCTACTTCGTATCGCTACTAATCATCTGCTAACTAGCTTTTATGAATAAAGAAAAGTTAAGCATTGATTTAGAGCTAACTAAATGGTTAGCTAAATAGTTGCTAATGAGTGATTAACGAGTTTTTTATGAATAACACAGATTGTACGTTATGGAGAATGAACAAATTTCAATGACAACGAGTGACCAACCGAGCAATTCGATAATTTAATAGCTCATACCAGGCCTTTAGGGGCGGGGGGACGGGTATGGAACTCAGGAAAAATCTGAACAGCGCGAAGTAACGCAAAGTACAGCGCCATATGTCAGGTTACTAATTTATACAGGGTGTATCTGACATCGTAACGCAAACTTCGCGAAAAGGCTAGACCGCATGCCACTAATAAAATTATAATATACATTTATGTCGTTAATGAACGGTTACAGAAATAACAATGTTTAAAAAAGTGTCGGCTCGGTTTTTGAACGTTGCAAGCGTACTGCCGTGCGGGTTTGTAGGTATGATGTTGATCCCTGGTGTGAACTCTATTAAATCAGCTGATAAGATAGTTTTTTGAGTTTTGTTTTCATTGCGCTTTTTGTGTAATTAGCGAATTAATTAAATTTTACTTTAAAATCTTATTGGGTTATAAAGGTATAGCAATTAGGAACGGTCTAAATTGAAAAAAAACTACATATATATTTTTTTAAATCATGAAAAAGGCGATGGAAAATTCCACCACTGGGGGGTTCAGAATCATGTACTGGATCCATGGTACTCGTTTGTGCGTCGATGTCAGATACACCCTTTACAAAGTAGACGGGTTTTTAATAATTATTTCTTTATTCGAAAGAATATACATTCAGGATAGTAAAATATGTAAACTAAAATATCAAATATGCTAGCATGTTTAAATTACAAATTTAGTTCAGAAATTATATTGTAGAATTTTTTTAAATCTATTTAACCTGTAATGTTCAAAATAATTTTGTTAGAAAGTCTTTATAAAGTTCCACTTGAGTCATCTTTTTCATATTTTTTAAACTTGGTTCAAGAATTAGATTTTCAAAAATATTAACAATATCAAAAATTATCTTAATAAACCCCTACTTCTTTTTAAATACCTATTCAACAATATATCACACGTTAAGGTGGAAATGAAAAAAATCACCCCCACTTTACGTGTTAGGGGGGAGGGGAGTACCCTAATAAAATATTTTTTTCCACTTATTATTTGCACTTTGTCAGCGTGATTGATGTAGATATTGTTACCGTGAGATTATCCACGGAAGGACGGACAGACTGACAGACTGACTTAGCGAAACTTTAAGGGTTCCTAGTTAACTAAGGAACCCTAAAAATCAGATTCTAGCGTCTAGCGTCTGTACAACGTCGGACCCTGTAGCGAACAACAAAAAGTAAAAAAATATATAATAAAAACCGGGCAAGAGCATATCGGGCCACGCTCAGTGTAGGGTTCCGTAGTTTTCCGTCCGTCACAATCAGTGACCATAATATTAATAGAGTTAAATAAGTATAAAAAATAGGCTATTTGTTACATTGACATACTTACTAAGTATTGAATCCTAAAAACGGGCCCATAAAAGACAGTGTTGACTAAAGAAAGAGTTATAGATTCCAACTATTAAATAGCTCATATCTATCCCGACTCCATCAATCTTGGCAAAAAAAAATATTAAAAGCGCGAAATAGCCCTAAGTACAGCGTCTTCTCTCGGGAAATTGGGTTACCTACTAATTTATATACATGTATGGGATAATGCATGTTGGATTTTCGGTAGTAGGTAATTTTGGATTGCATAAACTGATTTTAATAATGCACAGCAAAACCGCGGTCGACCCCGCGATTTTTCTATGGGATTAAGTACTTGTACAGAACAATATGAAAAATTATTGGCGGGATAATTCAGTACATCGTTTTCTTTCCCTTTCATTCAGAAAATGAAAGCAGATAAATATTAGCTTAGTCCTATCAAATAGGGATGTTTCCTGGATAAAAAAAAATGATTCTATTTAGTCCGTCATTCAGATTATAGAAAAATATTGGATACGTATATTTTGTTTTATCAAATCGATAAAAAATGACAAATATAAAGGGCGTCAAAGATCAGGAGTGGTGGCTGGTGACGTCACTGCTCGCTAAAAAGTGTAGCGTGCAGTGACGTCATACGAGTTTTCAACGCACTATGTAGTTTTACTTTTTTGTTTATATGAAAAAAGATAAAATACGTGTCTAGTATATTTTGGAAATCTGACTGACGGACTAATTAGTTTTTTTGGTCAACTACCCTATTAGCGTATGGCGTATTTTTAGTAGACATGTTTATAATTACGTCTCATTTGCCTATGGATATCTTAACTTGACTAGACTTAATTTGGACTACACCCATTGCTCCAAATGTTCGAAAAAAGCGTCTGCTTAACAAAGTAAGTAACAAATTTGTAATGTAAGCAATCCATTACTACTGATAGTGTTATAGGATCACTATTATATTTAGAAGGCACAATAGATGTATGTATTAATAAAAACAGAAAAGAGTTTTTTTTTGTATTGTGGCACTAGTTATGACTTTGTGCCAATTGCAAGTAAAAGGTAAAGATTTTTTTCTGAAGTAATCTAGAGTTTCTCTCTAACTTTTTTGGCTTCGCACGGTTTCTGCATTTAGCCAATATCACGTAATGAATTATTCATGCCGAAAAAATCGGCCCCGTGAACCGTCTACGAGGCAAAGTCATGATGAGGCCACTATGCTGCGATATCACAATGTTCTTTATGAATCATTTACTGAATGCACTTTTTACTACATAAATCATGCATTTTTATTTAGTTAACAACACTATAAATACTTTAAAAGGTCCAATGCAAAATGAGCGTGACACTCAGCTTAACTTTCCCGCCAAAACTCCCCAAACAAGAGTTTTTTCACAAGAATCCGCGCCATGACATGACAGGTGATTTGACATTGATCTTTTTTTTTAATATGGTTAATTAAATTGCAAGGAGGTAAGTAAATATTAGCCTACAGTATCTTTCGCAATTACCCTTCGTATTTTTTTTTTTAAATAAATTATAAACTAGCGCTTGACCGCAATCCCGCCTCATGGTAAGCAGTGATGCAATCGTTGGTGGTAAAGAGCACTAGTTTATTAAGAGCCTATTCACTCTAGCCTTGAAGACACTCAAATTGTAGTCCGGCGGAAACACCGCCGCTGAAAAATTGTTCCAGTCCCTCGATGTACGCGGTATAAAGGAGGAGGCGAAACGCTTCGTCCGGATCGTAGTGGTGTTAACAACATAAAGGTGGAAACTCGCCGTACGACGGGTCGTCCGATGGTGGAACGGAGCTATGTGCAAGCTGTGTCTACTTTATGATCTGCTCATTTTGGCTGTAGAAGTTAATACAAGGGATGATGAAGATCATTTTTTTTTTTTTTTTAATGGGACAAAACCCGCCACACTTTTCCCAACCACTGCAACTCCTGAAAGCCAGAATCAACAGTGGCGACCGCCAGAAAAACGCCGAGCAATGAAGCTCGACGAGTCCCGGAGAAACGATTCAACTGTCTTGGGTCCCGCAACGAAATTAATCAGAAAAGAATAGCGGAGGAGTAAGAAAAAAGATATTTTTTCCACTTCCCTCCATAACAAGCAGGAGACAGAACAGAACTAGGCCAATCGGCACAAAGGGACATTATTGCAACTGGGAGAAGCCCAGATTGCCAAACACCACGGAATAAAATTTGATTAAGTTAATGGGTCCTAAGTAGGTATTAGCTGTTACAATTGATTCCAATAATAGGTATGGCAAAAGCGCCTGAACGCACGGAAATTGGTTCTAGTTTCTACAAGGTCCGTATAATAAACGACTCCGGATGTAACTTGTACACTATCCAACATAATATTGCGTTCATTCTGCCAAAGAACACACTCCCACAAGATGTGATGTGCGGACTGTTCAAATTCACAGTTCGATGTAGAACACTGACACAAAGGGGAAGGAACAAGTTTAAAAGAATACAGTTTACTTTTAAAGTTGCCATGACCTGTGAGAAATTGGGCAACGCAGTGGTCAACCACCAGCCATGTCTTAGCCAGCCGATCGCCAACGGATGGAAAGAATAGATGGAGGTGCCGGCCCTTGATGGAATTATCCCACCTACTTTGCCATTCGGATAAGAGGTCCTCCCAGACTTCAGTCTGAGGTTTAAATAATCTAGAGATTTTATTAAAGTCGCGTTGTGTAACAAAATTAGTGTCCATGGCCTCCCCCCTCGCGGAGTAGTACATTGAAGCACGTCGCTGTACCTCAAGGTCGACTGGAAGTACACCTGCCAGTACCGGTAAGGCTTCAGTACTGACCGTTCTATACGCCTTGCATAAAAATATCAATGCCAAACGTTGGCTTTGAAGCAGTTTACGTCGTGCCGCTCCTATGCTGGCCCTATCGGCCCAAACAGGTGCACCGTAGCACATACATCCTAAGTAGGTAGCTCCATATATAGTTTTTAAAGTTAGGAATGATAGACCCCAAGTTGCTTTGGATATTCTAGTTAGGGCATAAAAGTTCTTTTTAGCTTTTTCACCAACTATTTTTATATGTTCGATAAATGAAAAATTCTTTTCTAAGATCATACCAAGGTAGCATACGGATTGCTGTTTTTTAATGGGAACGTTGTTAAATTTAATAGTAGGCAATGATTTAAGATTACCTTTTAGTAGAAGTTGATAGGTTTTATGTGGCGCAAATGCTAGGCGGTTACGATCACCCCACTGAGATATTAAATTTAGGCAAGTATTGGCCAAGTTCTCAAGTCCAGCTCGGGTACTTGACTGAATGAGCAGTAGGTCATCGTCCGCGTAACCAGTAAGTGAACAGCCGCAAGGAAGCGGGATCGCGAGGAAGTCATCAAAACCCAAATTCCATAAATAAGGACCGACAACTGAACCCTGAGGACATGAAGATCATATACAATAGGAATATTCCTATTGTATATCACCTTTGTCATCCCTTATTCCCATTTGTTGTATTTATGAAGTGTAAACTTTTTTAGCATCGCTGTGATTTGTCTATGACTAAATTTTTGAAATGAAAAAGTGATAGACAATAAAAAGAGATAGACACATGAATTCATAAGATTTAACATGAGCGAAAAAGAGATAAAGAACCATTATATAGAGTTTCATACATTCGTCTCACACATTGAAACCAAAATTTTTGAAAGGTTTTACTTTTACCTCGTGTGAATAGCAAACATGTTTTTTTATTTATTTTGGGTGGCCAAATATAACTTTCTCATCCGATCCATCCGATCAGTAATCATCCGTTCCAGTCTTATTATTTTTCACACAGACCAATCTCCGTTTCTTTGGTCTGCCCCTATCTACTCTTAAATTCATCTATACGAGTACATACAAAAAAGTATTATAAAGGCCATACAATTCTCAACATACCCAATCAACCCATAGAAGGCGCTAGATATGAGTATTATAAGATTTAGTAGGATTCGTTTTTTTTTTTACTTTTTTTAAACGTCTCGGTGGTAGGCCATAACATCGGCCGCCGGCAGAAACTACCACCCACCAGACAAAGCCTTGCCGCCAAGCGATTTGTCGTGTTCCGGCATAATGTCTGGTGAAGCCGTACGGAGGACGGGTCTGAGCAGTTGTGTTGCGATGTGTGCCGGGTACGATGCGCCTAATGTTGTTGTGTCGGGAGTTTGGTCGTGGAGGGTCTCCAGATCAACCTCCCTCTGGCGCAGCATCATTGGTCGTGTTGTTGGGCTTAACATTGCATCACCTCGCTCAACTGCCGTCTTCCTTCCTATTCGCTCAGTTTTTCTGAGTGAATAGGCTCTTAATAAACTAGCGCGCTTTACCATCAACGATCGCATCACTGCTTATCATGAGGCAGGATTGCGGTCAAGCGCTAGTTTATAATTATTAAAAAAAAAAAAGGTTTCAAGATGAATAAAGCATCTACTAGGTACCTAATAATGTAAATAATGACAAAAAGAGTATTATTTAAGCCCTATACGAGTATGTGTTAGGTCTGGATGTGCATGTTGCAATTGACGTGCAAGAAATCGTATCATACCGAATTACCTGCGTTTATTTAAATGCATTACATTAGTTTTTATCCTTTCTTTGTTCAAAATACTTAATTAAGTTTGGTTAAGTGTCCTATAGATTCCATGAAATAATATCCAATGCAATAATATTAACTCCTGTATCATAAGTGGCGCGATACCATCATTGGCTAATTAATTTTTCGAGTGCTGACCGTTTATAAAAGCGTCGAAAATGTACGAAATTACTACATTTGTCATTCGAAAAACCATTAGCTGGTATAAATTTTCGCGATACAACAGTTTGATTCCCAAAATGAAGGCATTTATTGTGCTCTGCAGTGTAATTTCCATAGTTTATTGCAAAACTTTGGGAGCACATTCTGGGTTTCACAAATGTAAGTTTACCAATATCTTTTTTGTTTATCAATTCTGTTGTGTGCTACCTTTTGGTTCATACACTTCCTAATTTATGTTTTACTTGCTTACTAGCCGGAGAAAGAATGTGTATGAACGTGTGGGATGAAGGTTGTAACAACGGTCAACTCGGAGGGGCTGGTAAGTACCCACCAAATTCTTTTTTTTTATCTTCAGGGACAAACCTTCGTAAGTTCGCCAAGAGCTTTTGGTGAACTTTCGAAGGTTTCGAAGAAGAGGTAAGCCTATATAACAAATCTTAATAAATTTACCGTTTTATAAAGGCGAACATGTTTTTGTCTTCGATCAAGAAAACACTAAACGAATCATAAGATTGTTCCCGCTCTGAGAAGACAGCATGAGGACATAAAGAGGGACAATATCGGTTTCGATAGACATCCCCTTTTATCAGACAATACTTTATGAAGTGACTCTTGAGTGAAAAGATATGTCTTTTGCCGTCACAAGAGTCACTTCATGAAACAAACATTTTATAAAGACGGACACTGGGAGTGAATAAAATCCCGCTCTAAAGATTGAATTACCGCAAGAAATAACTTACCCCCTTTATTCCTCGCAACCTTACCTTACCTACAAACTCTGCTGTTCTTCTGCCAATCCTCATTGTAATCTATAAACATGGCTTTATAAGCTGTCCCCACCGCTAGGACACGGGCCTCCTTTATTGGAGGGACTGGGATGTAATCTACCACGTGCGTCCATTGCGAGTAGGTGACATCTACATGGCATATCATAAAAACAAAAATTTGAAAACATGTTAATGTCTTTGAAATTTTCTCTCAAGGCTAAGGTTCATGATATTTTCTTTAACCCGTTAACCGTTTTGAGAGCAGTGATGGAATAATTGATACAAAGTGAAGCGCCATGTATAGGGTTGAACCTGCAACTCGTTTGTCACAGCCGTTACCACTCAGCTATCAATCACTTCTCTCTCATAATCACGTTTCACTACAATAGGGTATTTGACAAAAAAAAAATTAGTACGTAATTCAGATTATAAAAAAAATATTGGATACGTATATTTTGTTTTATCAAATCAATAAAGATTGACAATTATAAAAGGCATCAATGATGGCTGGAGATGGTGGCTGGTGACGTCACTGCTCGCTAAAAGTGTAGTGTCCAGTGACGTCACACGAGTTTTCAACCTTATTAATACGTGTCTAGTATTTTTTGGAAATCTGACTAACGGACTAATTAGTTTTTTTTTTAGTCAAATACCCTATATCGGAGAGGGATTTTCTTACGCTGTCATACTAATTTAATTTATTTTAGGCAATCAAGATAATGAATGAGGAGATCATAGCCTAGCCTAGCATGGCCTAGTGGTATCGGCCATGATTTACAAGTTGTAAATCAGTTGTCGTAGATTTGAACCCTGTCAGACCACAGCTCTCAACGGAATCCTTCATGAGGACATCGACATGTCCTAGAGGCAAAACTTTGAAGACAAGTGACATCTATCATCCCGCACTGGGCCCGCGTGTTAGATAAGAAAGAAAGAAAGAAGAAAGAAAGAAAAATGCATTTATTGACATTACAGCAAGATACATAAATTTAAAAATATAAAACTTGTCGTGTAATGCCAAAAGGGCCTCAGCTCAGCATAATGTCAGATGACAACACGAAGTGTACCATATGACGCTGATTTTCAGCTGCAACCCACGAGTGCCATACGCTAGAATTACACAGTCTGCAATAATATAAATGGTATAATAATAGTAATCCAAATGATAGACAAACTTAAACAGAATCACATAAAAATGTTGTGACATGCATAAGTGTGTGTATATATATATATATATATATATATATATATATATATATGTTAAATATATTGTAATTAATCAAATAAAAAATAAGTATTCAATAGATACCGAAAGGCAGCCGGTGTCCTAGAAGTGGAACATTATAAACTGATTTAGTATGTCATGTAGGCAATGATGACGACTATTTGAACGGCGGCTTCAACCCCGGCAAGCGGTGCGTCAACATGTGGGATGAAGGTTGCATCAATGGACAACTCGGAGGATCTGGTAAGTAAAACAAAACATTAGTACTCGTTTTCAATTCGTATAGACTCATTTTCTCGGGGGTAGGCCATAACATCGACCGCCGGAAGAAGTTACCACCCACCTGACAAAGCCTTGCCGCCAAGCGATTTGTCGTGTTCCGACATGATGTCTGGTGAAGCCATACGGAGGACGGGTCTGAGCGGTTGTGTTGCGATGTGTGCCGGGTACGATGCGCCTAATGTTGTTGTGTTGGGAGTTTGGTAGTGAAAGGTCTTCAGATCAATCTCTCTTTGGCGCAGCATCGTTGGTCGTGTTGTTGGGTTTAACATTGCATCACCTCGCTCAACTGCCGTCTTCCTTCCTATTCGCTCAGTTTTTCTGAGTGAATAAGCTCTTAATAAACTAGCGCGCTTTACCATCAACGATCGCATCACTGCTTACCATCAGGCGGGATTGCGGTCAAGCACTAGTTTATAATTATTAAATTTGATTGGTTAAAGTAGATCCAAGTAATATTTGCGTCTTGAATATATCTACCGATCAATTGTGATGATTGTTGATGTGGTACCGGGCTTAGAATAGTACCAACCCATATCCTCCCGTGGGTATCGTAACAAGCGACCAAGGGAACTCTCACCAGGGAAGCGGGCAGCAGCACTTCTCCTGTAGAATATCAAATAACTGCGATGCCCCAAAAAGCAATGAACGCCTTGGGGGAGGCAGAAGAAGAACATTCATTTAGTAAAGTCTCACTGTAAAAAGTTAGGTGAAGTGAGTTTAGAGTGAGCTGTAAATAGTGTAAATCCCTTGCATTGGTTGCCATCAAAGAAATTTAAGTTATCGTAAATAATTAATAATGTATTGTCTTTGGTTGCAATGACATGTAGTACCTACACTCCAGGCCCACTTTACCTATATTGTCGCGGTAGTAAGATGGTTAGTTACAGGACCACACTGCAGTTAATGTGAGTTTGAAAGTCTCTAGTTTAGATTGGAAACAAGGATTCGAAGCCAGTGTTTACGCAATTATAGACAACATCGAACTCCCGGCCACCGTAGGCGCGGGCTTGCGGGTGGCGAGCAGTTGGCAGCTCGCAGCCCGTAAGCACGCGCCTACGTCATACAGGCAGGTGAAGACACACTGTACCGTGAAATTGGAAGGACCCGGTACCTTTGAAAGGCAGATGACGAACGCTTAGGTGGTTTTTTAGTCAATAAAAGTCCGGCACACACGTAGGATAATCCATGAGTATATTTCCACCTTCGAAAAAAAAAAAAAGGTGAAAACACACGGATGGGTTTTAGTCAGTAAATGTCGGACACGCCCTTCCGCTCCGCCCAGACCGGAGAGATCATCCAGAACAAAAAAAAGACCTCATGCAAGGCTATTCAATTTGACAGATCGATGTGCTGTAAACTCATTTATAATATTACTTAGGTAACGATGACGACTACCTGAACGGAGGTTTCAATCCCGGCAAGCGTTGTGTCAACATGTGGGATGAAGGATGTGTCAATGGGCAACTCGGAGGATCTGGTAAGTGTAACAAAAAATACTTACACCTATTTTTACTTCTCTGTTATTGTTCAACGGACACTAAATGGTACTAGTCAGATTCTACAGCCCATTCGCATTTATTTTACCTCTGTGTGCGTCACTGTCAAAATCAAACTGAACAAAGTTTCGCCCCGGAGAAGTGCCCTGGTCCGCGCCTCCAAGCGAAGTCACCGTTCGACTATTCTCATTTTCCAAAACGACTCTTCTACGTGCCGCCATTACAAAATAACGTCACAGCGTTTGCCCCACTACTAAGTCAAATGAGAAACTTTTATTAAATTGATATCGTTATCCACGACATATATATACCATATACATATATATATATTGTTTCTTTCCCCACACTAGGAATTTTTCTGTCACTTTTTCCAAAATTTGAGAACTTCGCTTCCCCCGGAACTATTCGGAAAATCAGAGCTCTCATTGGATATCGCTCGTCGCCCGTCGCTCCTCGCGCGCCATTACGCGGGAAAAAGAGAAATTGCTTTTTTGACTTTTGTCATTTGTGAAATAAAAAAAAAGTTGGGAAGTATTTATTTATTAATTTTTGCTTACGCGAGTTGGGGGTCCCGTATAATTGATACGGCGGTAGCTACGCCCCAGCAATACAGGAACATACAACATCCTAATTGCGCACAATAACTGTTTTCTCTTAACTGTTAGTTTTAGTATAATATTTTGGTCAGTCTTAATTTTCCCACTGGGATACAGGACATAATATGCCTTTTAGGTACCTCACGAAGTTTTCTCAGTTTTGATAGCAGTTATTTTTAATGATAATGACTTAGACTTTAGTTTGTGAACAAGGGAGTCGCGGCCATTAGCCAGTTTTCGATTAGATCAAATTGGTCCGACGTAAATTGACGTATTTTTAATAGAAGTTTTTAATCGCGTCTAAACTTTTTATAAGTTTTTTAACCTTTGTATAAATACGATCCTGAAAGTTACGTTTGCTTTGTTTTAGGTAATGATGATAGCTACTTGAATGGCGGTTTTAACCCTGGCAAGAGGTCCCTACATACACTCCTACAAAAAATAAAGAATGCCAACCACCATTAACAAGATTTCAAGAAATTTAATGGACATTGACAGTATTTTGTTTTTCTGTGTATTTTTAAACGTAACTGCTTTTTATTTCTAATTTATTGTAAGGTGGTCTAACTTGAATAAATAATTTTAAAAAGATAAATGTTTTTATTTGTACTTTCTACAAGTGTTTTAAAAGGTTAAAAAGAAAAATAATAATATACCCACAGGTTTAAGCATGTGTCTACGAAGGTTACGAAAACACTTGAAGGGCTCTTCAAGTGTTTTCGTAACCACAGGCCGCAGGTGTAGAATGAGGAAAAGGAAGGCTTTCCTTTTCCTCATTCTACACCTGCGGCCTGTGGTTACATTTTACGCAAAGATCGTAAAGTGGCCTTCGCGTGCAGTAGGTACAACAATGCTTTCAGGGTGTTGATGAGGCTGCCTTGCTTGTCTTCTTCCGAATTTGGAATGTTCGCGGAATTGTTAATAGGGTATTTGACTTAAAAAACTAATTAGTCCGTCAGTCAGATTTCCAAAAAATAGTAGACACGTATTTTTTGTTTTATCAAAACAATAAAAATTGACAAATATAAAAGGCATCAAAGATCAGGAGTGGTGGCTGTTGACATCACTGGTCGCTAAAAAGTGTAGCGTGCAGTGATTTTGTTTATAATGAAAAAAGAAAAAATACGTGTCTAGTATTTTTTGGAAATCTGACTGACGGACTAATTAGTTTTTTTTTTAGTCTAATACCCGATTGCTTTAATGCGTACAAGATAGGCGTCCTTCGATGCGCAGGGTGCGAGCTAGTTCCAACAGCATCTTGGGACTTATTGCAGACAGATTGGACTGCTGTATTTTGAATCGCTGCTCTAGTATCTCAGCTGAAGTGGAAGAAGTGATTGCTTTATGTTTGTTTGTATTGTGTACCTAACATAGTTGTAAGTTTATGTTACCAAAACTGTGTGTCTCATTATGACTCAATCAATAATATAAATATTATTATTATTATATGGAAAGAAAACAAGTCTGTGACAGTATGGATTCGACCCCCGAGTCATTCGCACCCAAGTCTGAATTTATCCTATGTGATAAAAGTTTATGTAAAAGACATGAAAAATAAAACGAAATATAATAGCATTTTCAGAAATCAACAATAAACTATCTTAGTTCTACTATCGTTCAAGAGATGGCGCTGACCTAAAATCATTATTCTATACCAGCGTTTGAATTCTATAACAAATACAAGTCCAAAATATGTATATGATGGTACGGAACCAAAGTAAAAAAATAAAATAATCAATACTATAAAAAAAAAAACTTTATTTGTCCCAATAAACTGCTATGAGCACAAGATGCTTACATAGATACTCTATAAAAATAATTTTAGAACAATGTTCTAACACTCACACTGTTACCAAATCTAGGTACTACATGCTAAATTATATTTACAATTATTATAGTGAAATAGCTACCAAATAGCTTGTTACTGGACGAAGGCAACGGTGGTTAGTCTAATATTTGCTTGGCAAGTAAGATAAGTCTTTTAGTATACACATAGAAAACAGTAACACATTAAATTCGATAATACAGTTAATGCATGGACCGCAGACGCCAGTGGGTCAACCTAACCGTAACTCAAATTTTTTCAATCAACTTTGAATCTTAATAACTTAGCCACAAAGTTGATAATCTATTATAGAATTTGAGAGTTTCTAGCAAGTTAAGTCAAGCTTCCGCAAACTGTCAGATATTCTCAATCAACCTTGAGCCTTAATGCTTTAGAGATAAAGTTGAAAATCTAATAAAAAAAAAACTGGCAGATTGTAGTAGCTTGATGTACTGGCGTTTGTATGAAGAAATAACAGTCCGGATGTCGAGGGACTGTTCCTGAAACCTATCAGTGCGACAATTTTAGTAGCATGTGAAATTTGTTTATATGAAATTGACAGGTTTCAAGAATGCATTCTTTCATCACCCCACTGTAGTTTCCTTGCGCTTTTATATAAAAAAATAGGACAAGATAAAAATTTGCTAAATTAATGACAGCTTGTTGCATAATTACTTTAAAAATATCTGTTAAAACAATTACCCTTTTACTAACTAGTATACTTATGGACAAAGGGACTCCAAAAAATTGGAAAAAATGATCACAAAAGCGGCGATATTAAATAATTATAATGAAATATTGTTAACATTTTTGTATTCCTAAAAGCGGTGGGCAAAGCATTGAAATTACTTAAGATTAGGGCAAATTGCAAACAAGTGGTAATAACTATGGTATTTGTAGCTAAGTAATCGGCAATCAAACGAGATCAGAATAAAAAAGTCAAGATTCTCATAAAAACTGGTGTACAAATATAAAATTCAGATTAAGACACAGTGTATGATCTAATCTTATGTATTCTACTTTTTATTGTCACAATATAATTGAACAATATGCACATTGTTATCACAGCACGAATATTATCCATATTTATTTATCTGATTTTATTTATCTTTTATAGCAATTTCATCACAATAATCATGTAAAATAGAAAAACTTTCCTTTTTATTCGTGTTACACACATTTCATCATGATAAATATCAGACACTTCGGCAGAAAATTTCTTTTATTATTTTGCCACTTTAAATATGAAGATAACAATTTTTATAAGTACATACTATGAGCTAAGAGTTTAAAACTATTATAAATTCTCACACCAATTACGGTCAAAATAAGTTATTAGACTATAAAAGATAATTTTACAATTTACAGATATTTTAAAACAAGAGGGCAGTTTCTGTAACTTTAATAACATTCAGTTTGATCTCAGTCGCAATCTCGCAAAAATAGCTTTACTTTCTCTACATGTTTGACAAGTTTTTGACTGACATTGTTTATTGCTGACTGCTGAGATGAGATTGCAACTAGATTTTCAATGTTTTTAATTATAGGAATTCATCTTCAGATTTTCAGTTAGTTTGTCCATGCCAATGTTCTTGAGCATATTGTGGTAATTCCATGGGCAGTTTATTATAACCTGTATTTAAACTAGAACCTGGATTATTTGGGGCAATTTTTGGAACATTACCTTGTCTAAATTTAGTAGAATATTTATAAAAATCAGACATTTCAAATGGTTTAGTTTCTTCTCTATATGGTATACATTTGCCTTGTTCAATCACAGTGAGATTTTTTGGTGACTCCAAAGATACCGCACCAGGGGATAGAACAGGAGGACTTTGTGGCATCTGGTTTGGACTTTGCATAGCCGAGTGCCGACCAGAAGAGATCATAATCTCATAAGCCTGTGAGTTTCCGACACTAGAAGTCCGCTTCAAGCTTGAACCCTTTTTCAGAAAAGGCGCTTCAGATTTAGTTGGTGAGTCCAATGATGTTTCATACCATTGTTTCTCTTTCACTTTCATGTCGGTTTGAGAGAGTGGCGAGAACTTATTCATGCCAATGGGGTCAAAATTGTAAGACTTCGTACTAACTGGAGTTAATTGTTCCTGGTAGTGTCTCCTATCTTCCCTAATATAGTCATCAGTTGACACTTGCAGTTGCATATGCATAGGATGTTTGATTGTGTTATGCTCTCGTAATGGTAATGTATTTGGTACTACTGCTGTCCTTTCTATTGGCATATGAGGCTGTTCTTGAATGTCAGGTTGAGACCGATGCTGGTAGACTATCATTGGTGGTTCATGCTTCATGTTTTCTAAGTGCAACTGGTTATAATCACTGTGAGATGTCAAATGGTATGTCTGAGTCCTTTGTAATGTGTTACGGCGAACACCTTCTGTGCGTCGTTTAGATTGCTGTATTTGATGTTGATGAGCTAAACCAGTCAAATGTTGGCTCTGAGCTTTTAAATGTGACGCATATTGGTATAATAATGGTGTATTACGCATGCCATTTTGTACAGGATATGGAGCCATAGTTCCATGAGTATAATGTGTAGTTATATCAGGATGGCTAGAACTAAAATGAGTTTCTCGTAATCTAGATACATTGTGGGCTTCAGGAGTATTATTGCAGTAGAGTTTGTTCATATAATCATTTGTCATGGTATGATGTCTGTAAATAGTTCCTGGCTGCATGTCATTGTGAAGATTTTCATTCATTGGTTCATGTCGCCCAGCCAGTGCTGGGTAAGTATGGGATGTATGTATGGAAAATGTATCAGTGTTTCGCTCTTGAGGAGGTGAAGGGAAGAAGTTAGAACAGCTAGTTTCTGGACGTCGAACATGTCTTGAATGTGCACTTTTAGTTGAAATTCCCGATATTGATGGTGTAGATAATCTATGTGAAAGATTTTTACGCAAATTCGCGTCTTGTTCCATTGTACGGTCACCTGCTCTGAGGCGCCTAGATGAATTATCAGAGCCATCTTGGACGTCATTACCGTCGGTTGACCTATCGACACTTTTGATACTACCTAATCTTTCTCTTTGAGGCACTTCAGGGCTAAGGGGCGCTTCGGGCGGCATTATGCCCGTTAATTGCACTTCTTGTACACATAATTTGTAAAGCTCCTCGTTTTTAGCTGCAAGGATCTGTTCCAATTCCTTCTTTCGAGCTTGCAGCTTCAGCAATTTGTCCTGCTTATCAGAATGCAAATCGCTACCCATTGTGCTCGTACCCATATTTAACGTAACTTATAACACACAAAACAAGTCAAAATCACATCCACAGAACTGAATAAAATTAGTTTATTATTAAAAGAGTCTAGTTGTTTAATTCTAGATAAAATAAACAAAGAAAATTATAAATTCTTGAGCGTTGACACATATTTTCACACGCACATCCGCACCCATGTTTGTTTGTAGAAAAAAAATAAAAACGCGTTCAAATGAAAAATGTAGGATAGTCTGGAAAACTAATATAATTATAAGTTAAGCTTTAGGTTTATTTTTATACTGCTTTTATTTTTATACTGTTTTCGTTTAATGTGTGAATGAAATTTAAACGAAGAATTTGTATTCTTAAAAACGAACGCAGAATTTTTGTGCGGCAAAGTTCGTGACGATCGTTAACGTTTGATCTTGTATTTACAAAGTTAGTTACAGTTATAAATGCTTAGTAGCGCATATCTTTTTTATCTTTTTAAAACATACATGGATCATGGCTCCTTGTTTATTATTGAACGTTTTATAAATAAGCTTTATTGGCAAACTGATTCTGTCTTCATATGACTACTTTGAAGGGCCGAACAATACCAAAATAATTGAATGCACCCAAAGTTAGGTTGACATTGTGATGTCACTTCAAAGAGTACTAGAAGTAATTGTCACTTTGACTTTGACATTGTTATCATATCCATATCGCTTTCGGGATTTCAGAGAGAGTACTGCCTCGGTCGCTATCAGTGCCATGTAAATTTAGATTTAGTTAACTCCGTAACTACCTTCCTTCCCGTACCCCCGTGTCCTGCAACAAAAGCCTTTTACCACACTACAACAAACACCCAGCAAAAATGTCGAGAGTGTACAAGTCACTTATAACTATAGCAGATAAATTTGTCCCTGGAGCTATGCGTCCCATGTGGGAGCACCCAGCTGGTAATTAAGATTATTATTTCTAGTATTGAGGTTCACAAAAAAACGCAGTCTAATAAAAGCTGGTTTCTCGTTTCAGGTCCTAAAACAATTTTCTTCTGGGCTCCTGCTTTCAAATGGGTAAGTTATGCGGAATTACGAACGTAAACTCAAGGTCATACTATTTATACTAAAAAGACCTTGCGTAAGGGCAAATGTGCTGCGTATAAATATTATGAATAATGCGTGTTTTATATAAATGTGCGTGCTAATTATGTAGTGAGAATTTAGAATAGAATACATTTTTATGTTAATATCCCAACTCTCAAACTCAACACAGTTCACAGTCGCGTTTAAGCATCATGCTACTCAGTCACACTATATTGTACTTAAAGAGACAGACAGAATTTTATGAATGTCTATAAAGTTAAATGTTGTTTGAGTATTAATTTAGGTCAATTAATACTCAAACAACACTAAACTTCATAGACTTTCATATAATTCTGTCTATTATTGCAATGACTATTTAATGTAGCACCATAAAATATAAACTGTAAAACTTATCAGGATTATCAAAAAAAATCATAAATCTGAATTAATCCATAAACAGTCACTGTAATATGTAGCAGATATAGTAAAGATTTTTTTTTATTATGCAGATAATACTCAAGTTCATTCAAATATAAAATGATAAGCTACATGACATTATGAAATCTTAAGTTTCATGCCAAGATTGCATGATCATATCATTGGACCAATACTACAATCTTTTAGTTTAAATGTCTGCTGCAAAACTGACAACCTCTAAGAGTTTACTTCAGACTTTGCTAGAATAATGAAAGCGCATGGTACAGGCCCTGATGGCGAGAATGGTAACAGTGTGAGGGTTAGGAGGACCTTGTGGCTACCATGAGTTTTCATTAAGAGACTATGATATGTATCAATCGCACTTGGCGCTGTCATTGGTTGAGAGTTCTTACAACCTTGATGCGGGCCAATTGATGATTGAAATGCAGTTGATATTGATAATCAAATCTTTGTATTGAAAACTCAGGGTAGCCACACTGTTCAATAATAACTCTTTAAGTTGTGGGCTGTAGAGACTTAAAAAAAACATTGTCTATATTGTGTTAGATTACTTAGGTACAAACTATAAAGTAAGAATTTGAAAGGACTGGTGTACTAAAAAAATAACTGAACATCTTAAAAACCATTTGGAGCAATAAAAAATATTTAAAATGAATGTGCACTTTTTAAATAATGAACGCATCATTTCTATTCATGTTAAAGTACTTACAAAAACTCAAAATTCATTTTGTGATTGTGAATGTGTTTTCATTTTAATACACCATTCATATGGGTTATTGGATTTTCTAAACACTGACTTCTGAAATATTTAATAACATGATTAAGGGTAGAATTAACACTTAACTTAAGTGGTTCTTTTCTAATAAAAGTAGAAAGTAATGTTGATGTAAAAATTTGACAATACATAATTTAAAAATGTACATTACATCTACCTGAGGTAATGTTGTATTGTGTATCAAAATTTCAGATAGTTTATTGAAATGTTGATGTCTCTGAATATTGTTATAATGCCAAAATAAAACCAATACTACCAAGTTAATTGTCATATCAAAATTAATTATCATTACATTTTTTATTCAACATAAGACACAAATTTATTAGCCATAGAAAAACATTTTTCTTTTAGCCACTTAATCAAGTTTTTTGAAAAATGTTTGGTAATTTATTATATATCTTAATAGCCATTATATAATTATATTTTTTTTAGCAGGGATTATGTAAATGATGATAAAAAAATTAAGTCTGGACGCTAACACATGAAGCTATCTATATCTGCCAAAATTAAAATAAGTATTAAGGTTGAATGATAAAATTTAGCAGTTTCTTGTAGCTTATCCTACTAGCATCTGTACTTTAAAATAAAGTTGAATACCCCTCTGTACCATTTAAATTCTTTTATTTATTTTCGACTTTATTTTATCATTGACAAGGTTGATATTTTATTACAGTAATAACTTAGCTTCATCTCATAAAAGTTAGCTCTAGACTGTTCAACCTGTTGTTGACTTGTTTGAACTATTCGAGTCAGTGTAGGTATAAGTAGCCACATGGAACATGCACTATTAAATTCCTTTGCTTAATTCCTAGTAACACAGAAGTCAGTGTTATTCATATACCTGTATAAGGATCTATTGGCGCGCGGCTAAAATTGGAACTAACGTCTAAATCATACTTATCCAATATACTAAAAAAAAATGTTCACCAACAGCGCCGCCCTGTCGACATCATCCGAACGCCGAAAGATCTTTGTAGCAGTGTAACATAGTGATTATGGCCTTGACTCATTACATTCTCACCCCTTTCAGAGTTTGGTGATAGCTGGGTTGGGTGACTTGAATCGGCCTGTCGAGAGCTTGTCTATCCGCCAGTCGGCATCGCTCGCGGCCACCGGCATTATCTGGTCACGATACTCCTTAGTTATTATACCTAAAAACTACAGCCTCTTTGCTGTCAATGTGTTTGTAGCCTGTACCAGTGTTTACCAGTTAAGCAGAGCATACATGTACAACAGGGAACAAAAACTAAAAGCAGTAGCAAAACAATAATTAGTTAAAACTCTTTTGACTAAGTGATTTTTGTTGTTGTTTTAATTATACAATAGCCATAAAATTGCTGATTACCGATTCTCTTGTTGGTTAGGTCGATATTTACAGAATGACACACTTTAGTAGATGGGTCTCTAGTAGTAGTAGTTTTTTTTTTTTTATAAGCGATTTTTCACGATAGAATATACTTCAACATTGACATAAAATATATCTAATGTTATTTATTGATAGAAATGGGTATTAAATAATATTAGCCAATTTATTTATTTTTTTAATAGTTGTATTAAATAAAGAATATATTTTGGGGGTGGTAGAATCATATTTTGATATAAGTACAAAGCGCTACCATATTGTTGTTTGTTATTGTTATTAAATGCTATGCATTACAAAATAAATCTGTGTATTCAAGTGCAATTCAGTTACAAAATATAGAAATATAGAAGGGTTTGTAAAAAATAGTTAAAATTCAATTTCATTTTGAATTTAAACGAAATAGCCGTAACTACAATGGAAAGACAACTTCCGTGATAAAAAAAAAAGAAATTTTGCCATTACAGCAATGGCGTCACGGGTCACCATTGCTGTAGTGGCAACACTTCTTTTTATCCGCACGAACTTTACTCAGATTTCTGGTGTGATATCTATTTGTAATTATATCCTTTCTTATTTTGTGGCTGTGCTGTTACTTTTAATTCGTATTGTATGACGTGCGAACGAATTTTGGCACTATATAGTATAATATCGTTCATTTGTTAAAACGCCATCAGATGGTGCCCCAAGCAGTGGCGGATACAGGCTAGGCAGGCTAAATGTGGTTTGGGAGTAATTGGCCTTGCACGGACTGTACATACTTTGCATGCTACAAGAAATCACAAAGGCATTTTCGATGTATTGATATTTTTTTTATTTTATTCTTACAAAGTCGATGCCAATTAAATCTAAATCAGCTACTAGATCGATTGGATTTAACGCGTTATTGGTTTCTGTTACAGCTAAATTATCAGTGTCCGTGATCTTCTGACCTTACGTCAGTGTTACCAGTTTGAAAAAAATAATTTGATCTCTCATATTTCTAATCTATAAATGCATTGTGACAAAAATCAAAGGTGCGACGTTTATAGAGTGGCTTATCTCAAAGATAGATAGGTGCTTAAAGTTATGATATTTAACCAAAAAGACCTATTTATCTTTTATTTCTCAACTGTGATACGTAAATGTGGTTATTGTTAACCAACCCATGTGTTAGGTATTGTTATGTATATCACACCGTTTATGTAACATGGCGTTATTAAATCATAGTTTTGTAAAAGTACATTTTGTCTATTTTTGTAAAACCTTTTTGGATTACGGAAATACATATTTTTATATTTCGAATCTTTTCTTGTTTCTCTTTGCTTTCTTCTCATTACTTACTAATTTTCTTTCAGTCATCAACTGTAACAAACTTATATTCTTATCAAAGGTATGGGCGATCTGTTGAAATGCATGTGACTCGTATGATTTTTATTCATTCATACATACACACATGATGCGAGTATAATCATTTGCATCATAACACTCTGAACTCTCTCTCCCTCTCTCTATCAATGGAATACTCTAAAACTATTTAGGGCATACTTTTCATTAATCTGACGATAATTTTATTCGAGGAATAATTATGAAATTATGACAGTTCTTGCATAAGGATGGCTCAAAAGTCAATTTTCAAAATGATTCTTCGAATGAAATTTATCTGGCGATGGAAAAATCAGCTCATGTCATATTGGAAAGAAGAATGTAGACTTTGCAATATTCATCGATATGAATGTTGCATTTTAAATTAATTTCTGTAAATGAGATTATATTATACCTAGCATGGGAACCAGCTTACTGCACTCTTTAACTGAATAACACAGTATCACTAACGATGAGTTTCATTTGAAAGGACTTTTTTTTTAAACTTTGCCCCACCCTAGGTATTTCTCCTGTATCATGATTCGTGGGTGCGCTTACAAATATATAAACTCACATACACACATAGCCATACCCGTAACAACTACTTGTAGCCTTGTATGTCATACAAATATTCGTTCCGTGCGGGGATTGAACCGTGACACGCAACGCAGCAGTCAATAGCTTAACCACTGCGAAACCGGGCAGTCATTGCTTCGTACGTTCAAAAAATGTTTCTGCTCAACAACTTAAATAACGCAATGGATGTTGTTAAACTGTCAAAATTAAACTTATAGCATTTTTCGCAATTATCCCGCAGCATAGCAGGGTAGTTGACACACAACCTGTGATTATAGACTTAGACATAGAACATGATTCTGAACCTGCGTTATAAATTACTGAACATAATTATAATATTGTGCGATGTGTGATCGAACTGATGCACGAGTGAAATTTTCTCCCTTGCGGTCGTCGAGGCGCGGTTGTGATCAGAGTGATAGACCGGGGAGATAGGTACTTCCGCTGAACGAATACATTGTGAGAAAACCTTAATTTAAGTGGCTAATACGCAACTAGCACACGTGTTCAAGTCTTTAATCTGCGGCGCGACACAACATCTCGAACCTTAATATATCCACCATTAGGCGGGTCCACACAGCGAGCAGCCTCGCGAGGCTAATGCCGCGCGAAGCAGCTCAGTTAGTGTGGACGTGCCTCGCCCGCGGCAACGCCGTTTGCCTCGGCCGAGGCACGTCCACATTCACGCGGTCGCTCACCAACAGACAGAGCAAATGAAGGAATAGGTAATCGTCATCTAAATTCTACACAGTGGTAAGGGATGCGCTGGAAAGAAACCCACGGGGAAGGATGATGTCAGATGCAACTCCGAGGGAGAAACTTTACGAATACTTCTCACTCGCCCCTCTGTCAAATCCATGAACAAATGTTCTAGCACGTTCATAACAAGTAACTGTTATATTTTAAACCTAACTGCTACCAAGCTAATCACTATCAGCCTACGGCAATTCACTACTGGACATGGCCTCTCCAATTGAATGCCATTAAACTCGATCCCGGCAACTCTCATACAGCTGCTACCAACCACGAAGAACTAACCTAGACTAAGGGTGGACCTACCTTCCGTGTTTGCCAATTTGTGATATCCACTCAAGAACACGTCAAGCCAAAGGTCGTCGGTTGTACATCGGATAATATCACCGGCCCATTACCATTTCAGCTTGCTAATTCTGTGAAAATGTGTGTCGATAATGTATTCATAGTCGGTCTCTATGATACAATGTTCTAGCTTATTATATTGCTATACTCTTTGGACCAATTATATTGTTATAGGTACTCTTTGCTTTGAATTGTTCAGAATATGGCTGAAAATCAGATGACAGACTTTTATTAGAAATTTATTTCGTACAAATGCCATGTAATATCTAACCAAAATCTTTTTTATTGTTTTATAAACACTAAAACTATATCAAAATGTCGTTTCTATACAAAGCTATCATTAACACCGTGGAAAAATTCGTTCCTAAGTCCATGCGGCCTTTGTGGGAACATCCAGCTGGTAATTATACTTAGTTTGATATATTTACACTTAGTTGTATTTTACATAACTTCAGAGTGTTTCTGATAAATCGGTTTCATTTTAGGTCCTAAAACCATATTCTTCTGGGCTCCCATCGGCAAATGGGTAAGTAAAACTAGTAGTTCGTTTAGGCCAGTTGGTAACCATCGAATATTTATCGTGGTCGGTCGCGTACGTCATGGCTCACCATTTTGCCGTAGGTACGTCCGTCGATCAACGCACCATGAAATAACCACTCTTCCAGTAACAAAGATTTTTTTCTAGCTCTACTATTTAACATTATTTTTGTTTATGCGATACCGGAAACAAATGCCCAATATTTTTAAGTACTTAGGTAAAGACACTGTGTACAAAATTTCAAAAGATATCATGAAAAATCATAAAGTTATGAGTTTGTTACCTTACCTGCTTATCCCAACAAAAATATGATCAACACACCGCTGGATAAGAGCATTTCAATACTGCATCGACCCGTTTCCAACCATTTGAACATACTTATATCTGCAGCCATCATGTTAACTTGTGTACTACTTAATTCGCGCTCTTCGGGAGATTCCTTCGGGTAAAAGAGCCCTGAATGATAGAATCGCACTTTGTAGGTAAATCCTGAAATAGTCCTACTCAACACTTCCTTAGCCCATGACTCGTCACAGCTTTACTAATTTCAGAGTTTGGTGATTGCTGGAATAGGTGACATTAACCGGCCTGCAAATAAATTATCTGTCAAACAGTCTGGATCCCTGGCTCTCACCGGTTCCATATGGGCGCGCTGGTCTCTCATTATAATACCGAAAAACTACAGTCTCTTTGCTGTCAACGTTTTCGTCGCTTTAACGGGCTTTTACCAGCTGGGCAAAATATATTTGTACCAACAACAATTACAGAAAGAAGAAAGCAAAAGTCAAAAGAAGGATGGTAAATAGATTTTTTAACGCGGAAAATGTATGTACCTAGGTATATTTAAATCGTAGAAGGTGTGTGGAAATTTAAATTGTCATTCTTGTACCTATAGTCTTAACAAATTCTAGAAGTAATCGAAGATATGACTCGAAACGACCATTGATCCAATATTCAAACATTCAAACGTTCAAATTCGATATATTTTGAAAGGGTAAGGTTATGTTTAATCTCAGTGAACTGATAAGTGCTACAGCAAAATCCCATTTAAGTTCCTAGGTACCACATCGACATTGACAACACTTTTATGTTGTAAAAGAAAAGGCGCCTTTTGTAGTGCTGTTGATGTGTTGAATATGCGTCAGATGTGTCGTGATTGGTTGCTGTATAGGACATCGTAAAATAAGCCAAAATGACAAAACCTAACGATAGAATATACAATCAAATCTTCCAATCACAGTTCTGCTGTTGCAGAAGCATGGATAATTTTACAAAACTAAAACAGAATAGCGTTAAATTTAAAAATAATTTCTCGTGTTTTATGAAAGGCCTAACCGGCCAACTTATCCCGTTAAGTTAGGACGGGTTATATAAATTAATACCAGCTTACTGCAGGGCAAAACAAAGGCTTTTTCTCAGGCAGAGAAGACTAGAGCATCGATAAGCACGCATGCTCAAAGCGGGTTAACGATATCCTTGAGCTTTGCAAGTACCTACATAGGTACCTATTTAGATCAATTTGATTGACTTGTGGCGTTAGACGGTTACGAGTAGGTACTTTCTCTTTCTCTCCTTTTTTTGTCACACCTGTATGTATGTATTGACTTTGTATGTAATATTCATCGTTCATTTATAAGTGTAATACTTTTTACCTACCACTTTCTGATCTATCGTTGCGTTAAAATTGGAAAATACATAGATGAGAGATAAGTTTGTGATTAGGTAATTTACTAATACTGTGATTTATTATGTTAGAATTTAAATATATAGTAGATAAATAAAATGTAACATGGCATTTGTATATGAATAAAACATTAGTTTAATTTTCTTTCCGTGTTTTTGTTTTTCATGCTTAAGAACGGACTATAGCGTGTCAAACTTTTTTTTTTTTTAATAATTATAAACCAGAACTTGACCGCATTCCCGCCTGATGGTAAGCAGTGATGCGATCGTTGATGGTAAAGCGCGCTAGTTTATTAAGAGCCTATTCACTCAATAAAACTGAGCGAATAGGAAGGAAGACGGTAGTTGAGCGAGGTGATGCAATGTTAAACCCAACAACACGACCAACGATGCTGCGCCAAAGGGAGATTGATCTGAAGACCCTCCACGACCAAACTCCCAACACACTAACCGACACTTTACCGATTAAAACCCACCCATGTTTCTTCACATGCCAGGGCCACGGTTTCTTTTTTAACCAACCCGCAACCCAGGAGGCATGGGTCTTCTTGGAAACCGTCACGATGTGCTGACATCTCTATGAGGCGCGCGTGAAACACAGCGCTCCGTCGACTCGGGCATTGCTCAGCGCCCGCAAGCCTGTGGCTATGGTGGCCGGGAATTCGATATTGTCTCCCAACCAGGGGGTCACCTGCCGCGGCTAGAGGCTGAGATTCCCGCTTCCTCACGTGCTCCGCCTCCACCTTTGCCAGCATCACTGCTTCGCAGAAGGAGGTGACGGCCGGCCACGCCTAATAGGCCTTCATAATGAATGTCAGATAGCGTTGCTCGAAATAAATTGATAAAAAAGTGTCAGGCAACTATCTAATGTTCGATGACAGTTTTCAACTTACCGTTTGATATATTTTTTTTTTTTTATAAATTATAAACTAACGCTTGACCGCAATTCCGCCTGATGGTAAGCAGTGACGCAATCGTTGATGGTAAAGCGCACTAGTTTATTAAGAGCCTATTCACTCTAGCCTTTAAGACATTCAGATTGTAGTCAGACTGAAACACCGCCGCTGGCAAATTATTCTAGTCCCTCGATGTACGCGGTATAAAGGTTGAGGCGAAACGCTTCGTCCGGATCGTAGTTAACAACGTATGGGTGGAAACTCACCGTACAACGGGTCGTCCGATGGTGGAACGGAAATGGGCGAATTAAATCATGCAATTCCCTCGCACACTCCCCGGAATGCATCCTATAGAACACCGAAAGGTTGGCTACTCTACGCCTGTGCTCTAGGCTCTCTAGGCTAGGAGACCGTCTCCTGCGGCGACTTTTGGGCGTGAAGGCGCTAGGATTCCCTCTCCTTCACGCGCTTCGCCTCCTCCTTTGCCAGCATCACTACTTCGCAGGAGGTGACTGCCTACCATGCACTCTCGCTCCGGACCATTGCCTGGACCAGGGCCGGATGAGTGAAATCGCCGCCGATCACCGCCACGAGGACACGGCGGTGCTCTACCTAAGCCGGGGACACCTCCACCGTATGCTCCACTGTGTCCTCACCTGGTGGTGTGTGAGTGTGGGTCACTGTGGTGACACCCTGGCATTCCCACCTTATCCGGAACAGGAACCTTCCGAAACAGCCGTGTCCGGTCAGGACCTGCGTCAGCCACTCCTCAAAGAGGGGACTTACCGCCGCTGTTATAGCGTGCCCATGCCCAATCAACCTTGAGCCGTAATGCTTTAGTGATAAAGTTGAAAGTCTAATAAAGAAATTGACAGATTGTAGTAATTTGATGTACTGTCGTCCGTAACTAAGTATAGGAAGGTAGGTACAGCGGGCTGTACCTACCTCATTCACTAATTCAAACATGGAAAATGCGACTGCGCAGCACAATAACAAATTCACGTGTCAGCGGAGGTGAGAAGTAAGGTACTGCAGCGAGTAATTCAAAGAGTTGTTAAAAAAATCTTATCACCACAGCACCACCACATTCCACTCCACCTACCATCCACACCAGTACCACCCACTCTACTGCTCTTTTTGAGGGTTCCGTAGTCAACTAGGAACACTTATACATTACAGTGAACATTATCACTAGAAAGCTGAAATTTGGTACCAATATAGAAATTAATCACGCCGAAAAAGTGGTAGGTAATACAAAAAGTGGAAAAATATTTCATTAGGGTATGGTATGGTAGGTATATCATAAATTGGGGAGGTTTACACGCTATTTTGATTTTCCTTGAGCTGATGGCGTCAGGAAGGGTACAGCTATTTAATAGTTTGAATCTGTAACTCTTTCTGTAGTTATCATCGTATTTTGTGGACCCATTTATAGGATTCCGCAAAAATAGGCTATTTGTAACATGGAGTTGATAAATAAATAACCTATTTTAGAAATAGCCTATTTTTTATCTCTTATATATTATCACTCTTACGTGGGGTCACTAAATTGTGACGGTTTGCTTCCCCAATCCACTTTTGACATGGCGGAATAGACGACTTCGGCTTCACTTGCCATAAATAAAAATAGAATAGAATTATGACGGACGGGAAACTACGGAACCCTACACTGAGCGTGGCTCGACACGCTATTGACCGGTTTTTAGAAAAAATAAGTTATAGTTTAATGCCAGTCCCGGGTTGTCTGACAATGTTTTCCTTCATATATGAATTTTAAAAAGTAGTAAGTTGATGATCACATCCCGTATACTACGGACGTATTTTTTTTTAACGGTGCCCCACACACCAGGAATTTCTCCTGTGTCGCGGGTGCGTTTACAAACATATCTTCTTCAGCCTATGGATGGAAGGCTTTCCACGCTGACCGGTCTTGTGCTGCCCGCATCCATCGGGTTCCCGCGACCTTCACTAGGTCATCGGTCCACCTTGTTGGGGGCCTCCCTACGCTGCGTCTTCCAGTACGTGGCCGCCACTCCAGAACCTTACTGCCCCATCGGCCATCGGTTCTACGAGCAATGTGCCCGGTCCACTGCCACTTCAGTTTAGCGACTCACAGAGCTATGTCGGTGACTTTGGTTCTTCTGCGGATCTCCTCATTTCTGATTCGATCACGCAGAGAAACTCCGAGCATAGCTCTTTCCATTGCCCCTTGTGTGACTCTGAGCCTTCGTATGAGGCTACAAACATATAAATTCACATATACACACAACTAGACCCGGAACAACTATTTGTAGGTCATACAAATATTTGTTCCGTGCGGGAATCGAACCCGCTACACGCAACGCACACTGCGCTAACCGTGGTAAATGTGGTTCTCATTCTACAAAAAGAAACCAAAACGTAAATATTACATAATGGCGCCGATTCTCTGGTTACACACTAAACTAATTTTAAATTAAGTGCATCCTTTCTTTCCATTTCGTTAAGAAAATGATACAAAATAACACTTTGGTTAAATCCTGTCAAATTAAGATATTCCATAGACAGTGTAGACGCGATTATAAACATGGCGACTAAAAATGCGCCAGTTTACGTCAGGAGCGCACTAATTTGACAAGTCTAAACTGACATTTTATCTTCGGAGGATATATAATAGAATCGGAACCAATCCCCACTAATATTATAAATGCGAAAGTAACTCTGCCTGTCTGTCCGTCCGTCTGTCTGTTACGCTTTTACGTCTAAACCACTGAACTGATTTTAATGAAATTTGATACAAACATAAAGTTGACCTTGCGAAATAACTTAGGATAGTTTTGATTCCGAACTTTTGAAGATTTCTCTAGGAAACGCGATATAAAAGCTAGTGTATTCTTTAAAATTTTTGACAGTCATTAGGTACGAGTTGTCAGAAGTCCGAAAGTCTTACCACAAGTATTATCTCCCGGAAAATAATATGGGACGTTGGAAAAATCAGCCTTAAAATAACTATCGTGTACAACGTTTTATATCCTAATGGCAACAGAATTTTATAAACCATTCCCCTTTATTCATAAACGTTGCTAAAAGTTAACTAGAGATTAACTAGTCATAGTCGTTTATGAATCAACACCATAGTGTCCATAGTGTATCGAATATTAAAGTTAAGTGACGTGCAAACGTCAAAAATGTATGGTTAAACATTTGCCAACCACTAGTTAACTTTAACCAACGTTTACGAATAAAGGAGTATGCATGTAAGTTTAGTATTGTCAGAAACTGAGTTGTGCAGACCGTCGATCTATGTAAAAATTCAACTGAAACCGGTTAAACTGATGGAAGCCTAGGCTATAGATAATAAAGATGATGAAATGTTCCGGGAACAAGCAGTATGTACCTAATTTTTTTTTTTTTTTTTTAATAATTTTAATCTAGTGCTTGACCGCAATCCCGCCTGAAGGTAAGCAGTGATGCGATCGTTGATGGTAAAGCGCGCTAGTTTATTAAGAGCCTATTCACTCAGAAACACTGAACGAATAGGAAGGAAGACGGCAGTTGGGCGAGGTGATGCAATGTTAAACCCAACAACACGACCAACGATGCTGCGCCAAAGGGAGATTGATCTGAAGAGGGTCTTCAGATCAATCTCCCTCGACCAAACTCCCAACACAACAACATTAGCCGCATCGTACCCGGCACACATCACAACACGTCTGCTCAGACCCGTCCTCCGTACGGCTTCACCAGACATCATGCCGGAACACGACAAATCGCCTAATTAAATTCCAATAGGTGTTCGTAGAAATGAGATTGATTGGGATCATATAGCTTGAAGTGCTGGTGTCAATGCGTACATCCTATCCTAAAGAAACATGTTTATTTGTTGCTTCATGAAGCAGTCCAAACAAGACAGCCATACCTAAATATTGGCTTCGAGTCTCTTAATCAAAAACTAAACTAATTGTAAGCGCACCTTTTTCTTGCTATTTCATTAAGAAAATAATAGAAGACAACATTTTAGTTTAATCATGTCAAATTAAGATATTCCATGGGAGTTTTGACAGGAAAGCTAAGATGAGTGTCACGCGCATTTTTCATTGGACTTTTAAAATTATTTATAGTGTCGTTTACTAAATAAAAGCGCGTGATTTATGTAGTAAAAAGTGCATTCAGTGAATAATTCATAAAGAACATTGAAATATCGTATCATAGTGGCCATATCATGGCTTTGCATCAAATCTCCTAGTAGTCGGCAAACGCGGCCGTTTTTTCAACTGTCATTGGCGATATCCGCCATTATTGTGAAATATTTTTTTTAAAGAATTTCTATAATTTATAACACGTGTTATTGGCAAAATTGTGGTGTCTAACCACAGAGGCCATTGAAGAGTTGAAGTAGTATTCACTCTTAAGAAAAGAAAGAAAGATATTCCATTGACAGTTTAGACGCGATTATAAACATGGCGACCAAAAAATACATCAATTTACGTCAGGCGCAGATTATTTTGACAGGTTTGGACTGACATTTTATCTTCTGTCCTTTTCTTAACAAAATAGAAAGAAAAAGATGTTCTGAACTTAAATTTAATTTAGTTTGTGGAAAACGGAATCGGGTCCATCGTTTTACAATAAATTGTCGCTCCACATCGTCACGAATTGCTACTATGCTGCTAAGCATCTGCGGCGTATTGTGTCACAAGACTAGTTAATGTTACAACCCTAAACACTTACCCCCTTGTTCATAAACACTGCTTAAAGTTAACTAGTGATTAGCGATTTTTTAAACATACAATTTAGATGCTTGCAGGTCACTTAACTTTAAAAATCGATTATGAATAAACCCCTTAAACACTGTGGTGTTTATGGATAAAGGATGATTTAAGTGACGTTAAAAGGTCAAAAATGTATGGTTAAAGAATCGCTAATCACTAGTTAACTTTAATCAGTTTTTATGAATAAGGGGGTTAATGTTTCCGACATTAAATACAGATAACTCCGCTTGCGGCTTGCATCTCCGCCAGTACGTATACAAACCTTACGACAAGCGGTCGGTTATAATGTAAGAGTACACCTTAACTCTCACAACTCATCTCAGTATTCTCAGTGTTCTTCCTACCATTGTTAACTAGCGTTATGTTACGCCTATAAATGTGATAGTGATTAAACTGTTGTTCCCGTATCCACGACTTTTATTTAGGAGTGTACCTCCAAATTGGTGACACCAACTCACTCGGAAGTATTCTTGAAACACAGAATTATTTTAATAATCTCCTTGCAATATTTACAGGCTCTAGTTATGGCTTCGCTGGATGCATACACTCGGCCGCTGGATAAGGTGTCCGTCACACAATCAGCCACACTCTCCGCTACTGGCCTGATCTGGACTAGATACTGCTTGGTCATCACGCCTGTCAACTATTCTCTCGCTATATGCAACTGCTTGTTAGGAATTGCAAATGGAGTGCAGACTATTCGTGCCTACCGTTACCAGAGCCAGAAGGTCATTGATTAATTTGCAGGAAAGGAATGTTTAACGCTTTTGCTGCCGCTTATTGGCAAAAAAAAATTAAAAAGTAATGCTCAAAAATTTTAATGTAAAATGAAAAAAAAATTGACCATACTCTGCACCCCAATCGCGTAACACACTATTACTATCAATTGGAATCATTTTGAAGCATATTGCTGGTCCAATGCTCTATATGTTCCATAAATGTGTGTGCTCAACAACGTAAATAACGCAATGAATGAATAACGAATAATTAATAACTATATAATTAATAATAAAAAAATAACCAATCCAGAGGCGGTGTTTCCGTCGAACTACAATTTGAGTGTCTTCAAGGCTAGAGTGAATAGGCTCTTAATAAACTAGTGCGCTTTACCATCAACGATTGCGTCACTGCTTACCATCAGGCGGGATTGCGGCCAAGCGCTAGTTTATAATTAAAAAAAAAAAAAAAGAATGTTGTTGAAACTATCAAAATGAAATCCGTTGCTACTGATAGTGTATTACCCTGCTGAAAACTTGACAAGCCTGTCATCAGCCGCACCCTATTTGTGTAACATACGATCACTATAAATAGGTATCATTTTGAAGCACATTGTTCATCCTGTGCTCTTTACACTCGAAAAATGTATTTGCTCAACAAGGCAATGAATGCTGTTGAACTGTCAAAATGAAACTCATTGTAAATGGTAGTGTGTTAACGCTATTACCCTGCTTTTTTGCAAAAATCTCACCGTTAAAGCTTTGCAATGACAACGCAATAGGGATGATTCCTGGGTAAACAAAATTTATTCTATTTAGTTCGTCATTCAGATTATTGAAAAATATTGGATACGTATATATTGTTTGATCAAATCAATAAAAATTTAAAAATATAATAGGCATCAAAGATCAGGAGTGGTGTCTGGTGACGTCACTGCTCGCTAAAAAGTGTAGCGTGCAGTGACGTCACACGAGTTTTCAACGCACCCTGTCGTCTTCATTTTTTGTTTATATGAAAAAAGAAAAAATAAGTGTAATAATATATATTTTTTGGAAATCTGACTGACGGACTAATTAGTTTTTTTTAGTCAACTACCCTATTATAAGCTTTTACGTTAACGCAGTAGTTACACTACAGTAGGTAGCTACCTACAATTTAAGCTTTATGATAATAGACGTAAAATGATTTTGCTTGCTTGCAATTACAATGACCAATGAAATTACCTTAATGAGATTCGATAAGTACTTATTTATATCAGATTTAACTGTGTAGCCTATGGAGAAAAACTCTTAACTACTAAGAGCGGTAGCAATCACGTTGAATTCCAAGAAAACCTTCGGACTTATAGAATGGGTACGAATTAACGTCTCGAATTTTAAGAATAGAGCTAACTAAGGAGCCTTCTTCTTAAGTCTAGTTTTAAGAAACCGATATACAGTTTCTATCATACTAAATACATTTTCCTTAGATTGCCATGGCGATTTAGAAGCTGCAAAAATATACGCTGAAACTTTATATTAAGGTATAGGATAACTTTATCGAATTTATTACTTTTAGAAATTGTTGCCTAAATATTTTTAGTAACTAGTCACAATTTAAAAGCATTTCTTGCCAAAAATTTACCCACCTCGCAGCGAGGCATATTTTATTAGTTTTTATAGCATTCTGTCATACACAGATTTAGCTAATTAACACTTAACAAGACAAGTTGACTCTAATATAAAATATGTATTATTAACATCAATTTAAACTGGTGGAGCCATAAATTGGATGTATACCTACAGCTAGAAACTTTCAATGCAAAGTAAACTTCATGTAGCTCTAAATACTCGTACATTCCATATTTGTTTGGTCCTCGCAAATGGCGCCACCGACTTAAGTTAGACCTTACTTACATGAATTAACTTTGCTAACAAGACTCAAGGCTAGCTATATTATAATAAACATTCCACGACGTGTCTCGATGTCGAATCGCTTTGTACAGGTTTCCTAAAGTGTTGTTTAAATGCGCATAGAAATCTTCGTCACTGTTCGGCAACGGTCGTATTCCCCGAGTGTTCGGAATAAAATATGTATATAGAGTGGTTAAGTGCATAAAAAGTGGTTAAGTGCACCACTCTTTATACATATCTTCTTCCGAACGCTCGGGGAATACGACCGTTGCCGAACAGTGACGAAGATTCCTATGCGCATTATCACTTTGAGAGACCTGTACAGGCGATAGTAGGTCAAATAACCGAAAATGTCAAATATCCAATCAACCACAGAATAAAATAGAATAGATACTCTATTAAGTACACCATATAAATTACAGAACATAAATATAAAGATTTTACAAAAGATGGGCGGTCTTATCTTTAAGAGCGATCCTTTACAGACAAACTTTTAATGGAATACTAAGTGCAAGGAGAGGAAATAATGTAGGTAGTTTACATTGTACTAAGCCATCTAATCTTAATGCTTTAGCGATAAAGTTGAAAATCTAATAAAGAAATCTGACAGATTATAGTAGTTGATGTACTGTCGTCTGTACATAGTATTTAGCAATAACAGAGTAATTTGTCACTAACTACCTCAGCTATACTTGTACGTTGAACTGAAAGCAAGAAATATTAATTGTTTACGTTTCCTGTTGACGCTGGCGTTAGTTCATTTTAGTCATTACGCTTTAAATTAATAAAGTCGAATTTCGAATATGATAAAGATATTAGATACGATATTAGATGGTCTTATGGTTGAAAGGGAATATAAGAAGTTTGTAAACAAAAAGAAAATCGGAGTGGAAAGCCCGAATGAGTATTGAATGAGGTAACATGTAACAAGAAGTACGGACGACAGCTGGTCAAGGTACCCGAAACTGTCAAACATTCCCACTCAACCTTGAGCCTCAATTCTTTAGCTATATAAAAGTTGAAAATCTAATATAGAAATCTAACAAATAGTAGTAACTTTACGTGTCTAAACATTCCAAGCTTCTAACAGCTAGTCCCAATATCTGAAATGAAAGGCTTTCAGAAGCCAGAGGGGACAATATTTTTATACTCCACTAACTAACATAGTAGTAAGAACCTATTAATCCAAGTAGAAACCTAGTGCCATTGATTGCTAGAACAAAATGTATTGAAATTATTTTTATTAATATTTTTGTGTTCATAGTATACCTACTAACTATAGTCCTATTTTTAATGTTTTCTAGAAAGTTAAGTAGTGATGCACTGTACTGTAGTTGCAGATACATGGATTGCTTTGGCAAACGCAAATGCGTAATACACTATAATTGCTATCAATTAGGATTATTTTAAAATATATTGCTAATCCTTTGCTCCATATCTTCGAAGAATGTATCTGCCCAATAACGTATATAACGCAATGAATGTTCTTGTACTGTCAAAATGAAATTCACTGCTACTAATAGTGTGTTACGCAATTACCCTCCTGCACCCATAACACACTACTTTTCACTATGAATTGGAATCAATTTGAAGCATATAACTAATCTATTGTCTCAAATATTCGAAATTGTGTCTGTTGTACAAAGTGAATAACGCAATGGATGTTGTTATACTGTCAAAATGAAACCCATTGCTATTGATGGTCTCTTACGCGATTACCCTGCAATTAGGGTGCATAATTACGTAACACTCCAATACTATATCAGTTGGAATAATTATTTTGAAGCGTATTGCAAATCCATTGCTCCGTATATTCGAAAAATGTGTCTGATCAATAACATAAACAACGTTAAGTAATTATCTACATATATTTGCTTGCCAAAATATGGCGAAATGTGTTATTACACAAGACCGTGATTATTGTGAAGTTCAGCAGGGTAATTGCGTACCTAACAAAATATAAGTAGCAATGTTTCATTTTGACAGTTCAACAACATACATTGTGGTGTTTACGTTGTTACACAACTTGTTAGGCAACACATTTCTAGAACTCAAGAAGCAGTGGACTAGCAATATGCTTCGAAATGGTTCCAATTCATAGTAACGCAATTAGGGCTGTCGCTCCAAGTACCTATATCCGATTACACTGGAACTCAACCTAACATGATTGGGAAAAAGCAGGCAAATATGATAAATATAAATCACTTTCAGTCTTATTTTAAAGTGTAGTTTACGCATTAAAATAATCTTTAAAAAAGATGTTACTGTACTATGGCAACATTCCTTCATGTTTCCAATACATTTTTTTTAAACTGGCCTCACATTGCTGTATTCGATGTCAGTAAGATTTAAATGTTTGAATGCTTTGATGACAATGAATTACCATTGGAGCCCTTTATTCATCTTGCAATCCATGTTTGTAGAAAGTAGTTTATAGTATGCATGCATGCATGTAATTGTTTTGTTCAATATTGCACGTAGTGTTATTAAATCTTTGCACCACTTAATTTTTTTTTTTATTCCTTTATAAAACTTGAGCTTAAACTAAAGCTTTTGCTACCCTGCCTTTATTTTTCTTATTATTATTTATTATGCAAAATCCTAGAAAGCTTTTATATAAAACGGTAAGTTGAAAACCAGCGTCAAACATTAGATAGTTGTCTGATACTTACTTTTTTATAAAAAAAAATTTCGAGCAACGCTGTTTGACATTTATTCAGTATGCCTAGTATCTAGCTCTCATTGGTTGAGAGTCCTTACAAACTTGAAGCGGGCCAATCGATGATATCGACGACCGAGTCTCGTAATGAAAACTCAAACTAGGCCTACTGAAGGCCTACCTATTTAGTGTGACCGGCCGTCACCTCCTGCGAAGCAGTGATGCTGGCAAAGGTGGAGGCGGAGCGCGTGAGGGAGAGGGAATCTCAGCACCCTCATTCCTCTAGCCGCCGCAGGAGACGCCCTGGTCAGGAGACAATGGCGCCGATTCTGTTTACTAACTAAACTAATTTTAAGTTAAGTGCATCTCTTTCTTTCTATTTGATTAAGAAAAGGATAGAAAATAACATTTTAGTTTAATCCTGTCAAATTAAGACACTCCATAGACAGTTTAAGACGTGGTTACAAACATGGCGACTAAAATACGCCAGTTTACGTCAGGAGCGCACTAATTTGACAGTTCCAAACTGACATTTTATGTTCTGTCCTTTTCTTAATGAAATAGAAAGAAAAAGATGTACTGAACAAGAGAATAAGGAAAGGGAAAAGGGAAAGTTAAGGCGCGGTCTTGCGGGCAGTAAGCAGTGGGCAGCTCACCGCCCGGTAAGGAAAAACATAGTGATTAGGTACTTGCTCTGTGGGTAAGGATCAGAGGCCCTAGCCAATGTAACATCGCTTCGTAGCGAAGCGAAATCAAATACCAAAACAACCAATAGCGGGAACGATTGACCACGTGATTTATCGCGTCACGTGGTCAATCGTTTTCGGCAGGCATGGGTCAACGGCGCGTTGTATTTCACGCGCGCCTCATAGAAATGTCAGCACATCGTGACGGGGTCCACGAAGGCCGATGTCTCCTGGCCCAGGGTTGCGGGTTGGTTAAAAAAGAACCCGTGACCCTGATGCACAGGCAAGTGAAGGAACACGGGTGGGTTTTAGTCATTATAGTTGGACACGCCCTTCCGCTCCCCATTTCCTCCGCAGGTCATTTGAAGATTTCTCTTTCAAACAAAAAAAAGGCCTATTTGACTTAGCCGTGAATCGTGATAACACATAAGTACATTACTTTTTAGGGTTCCGTAGCCAAATGGCAAAAAACGGAACCCTTATAGATTCGTCATGTCTGTCTGTCCGGCTATTGAAACTTGGTAGGTAGATGTATTCTGTGAACCGCATTAAGATTTTGATGCAACAATAAAAAATAACAATAAATATTGTGGGCTCCCCATACTTAGAACTGAAATACTAAAATGTTTTTCCTCAAACACTTACGTGTGGGGTATCTGTGGATAGGTCTTCAAATATGATATCGGGTTACTAAAATATTTTTTTTTTCTAAACCGAATAGTTTGCGTGACAGACAGTGGAAAAAATATTGCCCCCCCCCCCTAACTTCTAAAATAAGAAAATGAAAAATCTAAAATAAAAACATATGATGTAGTACATTACTATAAAAACTACCAACGAAAATTGTTTTGAACGAGAACTAGGAAGTAGTTTTTTTTTTTTTTAATACCTCGTAAATCGTAAACCGCTTATTACCGCGTAATCTATCATACAAATAATCCTATAATTTCATAAATTAATGGTACGGAACCCTTTTTGCGTGAGTCTGACACGCACTTGGCCGGTATTTTTTCCTTTCTGTTGCGTTTTATTCTATATTTTTTTAATATAGTGAATAGTTTTTTAATATATGTGCTTAAGTCAAATAAACATTTTCATTCTTTCTTTTTAACTGAATAATTACAAATGATTAATATAGGACAACAAAAGAAGTCTTCGAAACGAGATTGATGAAAGTAATGACCTGAAGATGGGACTTGAAAATCAGCCAATACAAATGACGCAAAGGAAGAGCTACCCAGTGTCATACGAAATAGGATTTATAATCGTGCCAACTTCTAGCACACACCTTGGCATTGATTAGAGGTTATTGTTTGTTTATTGTGGTTGTATGTTGACTTCCTCATACGTTTAGTTGTTACAATGGCTACCGGAAAGCGTCCTAGGTCCGATTTCTAAGTAAAGTTCATGCCTGGTTAACCTTTTCACCGCCACGGACATCAATAGAAGTTCCGGATTTCCCTGCCACCAGCGCCACGACTTTATTAGAAGCTCTTCATTTTAACTATGTTAAAAATAAATTTACTGTATTTAACAGGTGTTTTTTTCATTTTATTATTTAAAAGCACTGTCTAATACCCCGGTTTTTTTTATTTTTCCACACAAAAGAAGCCCTTAATTGTCGTAAAATTGGCAAAATAAAAAACTCTGAAAATTTTTAATATCCCCAGAATGCCAATGACTTGATGACGTGATGTGACACGAGAGCAAACATTGCTTGATTTAAACCGTTGAAATATATAGAAATATTATTAACGAATACAATTTAAGGTCAGTAAACTATGAAGAAGTCGTGGTGGCCTAGTGATTAAAACACCAGTCTCTCAAGTATGAGCGCGCGGGTTCGATTCCAGGCCAGGCAAGTACCAATGTAACTTTTCTAAAGTTGTATGTACTTTCTAAGTATATGTTGGACACCAATGACTAAAGGTGAAGGAAAACATATTGAGGAAACCTGGACTTTAAAGTCTGAAATCGCCAACCCGCATTGAGCAAGCGTAGTGATTACGCTCAATCCTTCTCTGTATGAGAGCAGGGGCGTGCACAAAGATTTTGTTGAGGGTAGGCATACATGTACCTACTACCCAAATCTCTGTGCTTATATATGGTAAAACTTAAAAAACTTAACTTAGACGTAGTTTCAATTTAACATAGTCGCGTACTTTTTCGCATGTCAACATTGAATTGATGTTTGTGTGTGGCTACAATGAACATCTAAGTATGTGATTGATGATAAGAACAAGTCAAATAAATGATATACGTGGGGTATTAGGATTTTTTTTTTGCCCAAATGAATACAATGAAATCATCATCATCATCTCAGGGTTAATACCAGTCGCATACAAAGCTTTGGAATCTGGGGTTCGCTTTTCCAGTCTAATTGCTGATTTTGGCGAAATTTCGACATCTTCCGTGAAGCGACTGCCGTCTGACCTCCACAACGCGAAGGCAATATCGAAACATTGAAGTTAGACCAATTGTTGGACTTTTGTGGGCTCCAACAACCCGTAACGACTGCCACTAGATGTTCGTATGGCAACCGAAACCAACGGCTTAACGTGCTTTCCGAGGCACGACCAGACCAGTGCAAATATTCATATTCATGCATACAAATACTTACACTGCACGAGGATCGAACCCGCGCCTCCTTACGCAGCGGCCGCGTTCGCTACCGCTACGCCATGGAGGCTGTCAAAATACAATGAAATGGTATTACTAACCCAACTGTAAATAAGTAATAATTTATTTCTCAAAAAACTAAAAAAAATATATTTTACTATCTATAAATGAAATCAACGCGCCTATCTATTTTTAAATAACTCTGTAAAAATCAAATATATATAAGATCGTTTTGAAATCGTTAAAAGTTCTTTTAAAATGGAAATATAGACAAATCTTTCATAAATATGCGTAATGCATTACTCATTGGAATCATAACTATTAAATTTTGCTAATTTGTAAACTTCAGGAAAATTATTACAACATAAAGTATAGTATTGAAATTCAAAAGCAAGTAGGTTGAAAAACTTAAGGTCTTTTAAGTTGTTATAACGACGAACTGTCAATGCCGTGTTTTAAAATAATATACCTACACGAGAAACAAAACAATTTATTTGTGTGTACACACTACACAACCTGCTAACCACATATAATTATCATAATACTTTTTTATAAAGACAACCTTTCTTTTGTGTTAAACCAAAAACTCTAAAATAAATGAATATTCAATTCCGCTTAAAACAATCATTATAGGTACATATTTATCCAAATACACCAATAATGAAACAACATAAGCTGCTAAAATAAAAAGGTATTTGAACGAACAACAATCATGCTATATTTCTGAACTTCTTAAATTCGTCGCATTATTAGAAGCTGTGCTTATCATGGGCTTTAAACCCAAAGAAATTTCACGCACACGTACACAACAGTTTAGGCACACAAGCAAATAATTTTATACACAGACAGATACGGAAGAGGCACATTTTGTTTATGCTTACGCCGCTACGAGAAGTGGCGCGGGTGTCGCGCCTAAGGCAACTGATGTGTCTCGTTAGCACTAGGCCCAATAGATGGCAGTGTTATCAATAACTGATTAACAAAGTCTTTCAGTTTTAAGTTTGTAGTATATAAATTATTTTACTGTAGTATATTATAAATTATTATATATTTTTTTAGAAGACTATTAGGGTATGCACAGCTTATCTGCTTGTATGGAGCGCACGCGCCTGTATGAGAGACCTGTGCCCAGCAGTGGGACGATAAAAAAAGGTTGATGATGATGATGAAACTATGAACTTAGATACCTATATTATAACATAGGGCAAATAGACAAATTTCGACCGTCGGATAGGTTTTAAATAGTTGTTGGCAATCCTTATCGATAATAATAATTATATTTCAATCTTTACAAAATAATTGGTTGTCAGTGCCTCGGGCGCCAACATCGACATTTACACTAATGGGCATGCCTTAAAGATGAAAATTGTGGCACTCCGAACGACAGGAAACGAAGTTTCGTCCATCTTTATCTCTCTCAAAATCATCTATGAGGAAAGAGATAGTGCTACACCGAAAGCATAGGCCATCTCTCTCACTCTTGTCAAACCAAAAAAAATACTGCAGATTATACACGTACGGCAGGTCCATTAGCAGATGTCTATGGGCGCGACTAGTATACAAACCCGCACGGCGGCACGCTTGCAACGTTCAAAGGCCGAGCCGACACTTTTTTTAAAACATTGCTATCTCTGTAACCGATCATTAACGACATAAATGAATATTATAATTTTATTAGTGGTATGCGGCCTAGCCTTTTCGCGAAGTTTGCGTTACGAAGTCAGATACAACCTGTATATAGCATACTTTTATGCCGAACGCCGCAGAGGATCGTGACTAATGTGGGTAAGTGTTAAAATAAAATGTCAAAAGTGAATACTAATCATATTTTTTTAATATTCACTCTTCAACCATATTCAACAACTTGTCCATACTAATAGGGTTGAAAGTCCTACCACTATCATCGGAAAACATGATTACATTTCTTATAACATAACACTGTAGGTCTCCAATTTTATACAGCGGTCTGCCTTCCCTGGTTTTGCCCGCTATAGGTACAAAAGTGATCCCTTTTTCAATACATCTAGATTCAAGTAACTCTGAGAAACTTTTGGCTTGTGTAACGGTTGCTAAAACTTCTGCTATACGGGTTGTTTCCTTAGATTCGGTGGGCATGGTGAAGCGCGGCGGCGGGGGAGGTTCCACTGAGTCGATGTCTGCGCTTCGATTCATCATGTCTAAGGCTTTGCGGAAGGCGTCTCGTACGGCGGGCTCTTTAAGGACTTCTTCTGGGAACATTTTCTGTGAAGAATAAATTGATATTGTTACGATTGCACCTTATGTCAATGGCATAAGGTTGACTATTGCGTGACATGCAGTACTTAACTTTTAAGCCCTATTTCCTGAGACCTAGGCATTGTAGACCTAGGATAGCCTATCGAATGGTACGGGTTTCATCAATATTGTCAGCGAAGTGTCGACATCGAAATTACTAGTAACTCGTCTCCTGTGAAGTACCTGTATCTCCTGCTGAACGTACTCCCAATTAAGCGCTATTATTAATTATAAAAAGCGGACTATAAAAAGCGGCGGACTCTGTGCGGCAGTCAGTCTGCATTTGACTACTGAAGCGAAAACAAGAGATAAAGAAGAAGCGATCTTTGAGAACATCTACAGCGTGTGCGTTCGCGCAGCGGAATGTTGTTGAATTTAAAGATTTTAATTATGCAGATATTTAGTGTATGACGTCGTATAATTGTGTATGGTAAAAATAAAATTGTGCACGCAGCCATTGTGGAGAAATTCACCAAAAACTGATTCCGCTGGGCGAACGTTGTCCTGGCGGAACTTTTTTTAATCCGAACGCACACATCTACAGCGACAACTGCGACAAGCATTTTAAGGACTGCGTGAAGTAACACACACAACAGTTGTGTGTGTACGACACGGACTTCGTGGACATAGAGGTACGACTTCAGTGCGACATTCGCTACGTTCTACCTGCCATTGCCTACTACCGACTGCACCTTCGTTGCCAATAAACTTTGTAACCCTTAACCGGCATTTTAGTACTCCTAGGCCGTAACAATATTAAATCCTGCATTTAAATGGCAGAAAGCAGTTTTTCACTGGCAAACAAATTTCAACTTTATAAACGTTGAAATAGACGTAAAAATAAATAAACAGTTTAGTTTGGATGTGTCAATCATTGTATTAATGCTATTCAGGTCGTGAAGCGCCATTCTGTTGACATTTCGTAAGTTTTGTTTCTTATTTGTTTTTCCAATTGTGTTATAAGCTTTTGGATATTACAATGAATTAGATATATACAATATGTAAAGAAAACCCCGTCCGACCCATAAGGATAATAAGGGTTAGGTAAACACGTGACCAAATAAAATATGAAATTTTACATAATAATCATAGTAACAATACTAATGAATTTTGAAATAATCTTTTCAACCAAAATTTGTTTACTTTTTTTAATAAGTGACAACACCAGTTTGGACGGTATTATTATGAAACTTTTAACCGGGCATGTATTGCCTACCGCACATGTATTAAGTTACCTCTTTTTGCGAAATAATATTTATTTTTAGGGGTTTTTTTTTAAGTTTATCCCGGCTTTGTAGGCATTAGTAGAATCCGTTATCGATACCTAACAATACCTTCACGGATCGGACAAGGTTTTCCTTACATTTTGTATAGGTATAGTTACCTTAAAGTCGGTATAAGAGTTGAGTACAGTGGCGTGCGGCGGGTTGGTGTTTAGCCACGCGGCGAGTGCGGCGAGCCAGCGAGGCAGCAGCGCGCGCGCCGCGATGGCAGCCACGGTCGGCGCTCCCAGCAGCTCCAGCCACTCCACGCACCATAGCCACGCCGCTGTGGGATATAAGATCGACTGTGTTGTAGAACATGGTAAACTACTTCAGCTTATCAGATGATAAGCTAAAATAGGGTAAAATAGCTATCCTAAAATAGGGTATTTGACTAAGAAAAAAAAAATTAGTCCGTCATTCAGATTATAGAAAAATATTGGATACGTATATTTTGTTTTATCAAATCAATAAAATTGACAAATATAACAGGCATCAAAGATCAGGAGTGGGGGCTGGTGACGTCACAGCTCGCTAAGTAGCTTCCAGTGACGTCACACGAGTTTTCAACGCACTGTGTCGTCTTCATTTTTTGTTTATATGAAAAAAGAAAAAATACGTGTCTAGTATTTTTTTGAAAATCTGACTGACGGATTAATTTTTTTTTTTTTTTAGTCAAATACCCTATTTTCTCAAATATGTTGGGTTCAGTTTCCAGTTTAATTTGAATCACATGAATTAAAAAAAAAACAATTAGGTATATGGAACAACTGGGGGGACTGTTCTATGGAATACTTGTTTATCTAGCTAAGAGGTCCCCCAACTGCAATTGTTCAACTGTTCCTGCTTTTTCAGTTCGTTAGAATTTTATGCAGGCGGGTTTTTGTTTTTAAATAATATTTGTTTATTTCTATCTTTTTAGTTGTGACAAATTATGTTTCTAATGTTGACAAACTCTTTTTCATCGTTCCAATTAGTATTAAAACTGCATGTTATATACATATTTAGAATGAATATTTAAAATCTTTCATTTTAAATTCAACTCGATATGTTTGGTAGAATTCTTTTACCTCATAAAATGGCGTCAAACATCCGTCATTTTGTTTTTTTTTAATGTCACCTATTTAGTAGCACTTGGGCTATTAAGGCATTTCTAACTATAACTCAAATGTGAAAATCTGTTTAGAGGTTTTGAAGATACAAGGTAATAAAGAATATTAAATACAAGATACGCGCTAAAAACATAACACTACCTGGCAGTTGGGTAAAAAGTAAATTAGGTATATGAACTCATATAACATACATTACATAGCTGGTTGACATAAATAGATGGGATAATTCAACGTGCTTTCCGAGGCAGGAGGGGTCTTGGTAGTAAGTGGACATGGTCATTACAGATTAGCCGCGGCAACCTGACCGATCTACTTGTGAAAATTGCTAAACCGTAGCCTTAGCGCATTTCCCTTAAGAATGTGAAATAAAAGAAAAGAAACAGTTTATTTGGCGTCCACCCTTATAAATACATAGAGTATATCGTCGCTTAAGTTCTAACACCGCGTAACTCAAAATAATGAACTTTTCAGGAGACTAAAAAAAGACAGTTTTTTTAGTTAAAAAGTTCATTATTTTGAGTTACGCGGTGGAGACTAAAAAACTGTCTAGGTTTGTATACCTAGACAGTTTTTTTAGTCTAAAAAAACTTCTAGGTTTGTATACCTAAACAGTTTTTTTTAGTCTCCTGAAAAGTTCATTATTTTGAGTTACGCGGTGTTAGAACTTAAGCGACGATATGTAATATTATTTTTAAACAAGGAAAACAGAACAAAAAAAGAGAAACAGATAAAAAAAGACAATCAACAAACGTGAGTCCAACGGTTGCGCCAAATAGGTCCAGTTCAGCATAAATGTCAGACAACTACGTAGCAGTTGGCTGACGCTGGTTTTATGAGTTATATATGAGTGTACGTACTGTTCTCCCTGCCGACCAGTTCGAGCGGCGCGTGGTGCAGACAGTGGTCCAGCTTGGGCACGATGTGCTGGTGCAGCATGGCGTGCAGCGCCGGGCCCCAGGCGCCGCGCCACGCCCGCAGTACTCCGCGCGCCGAGCCGTCGGCCGGGTGCCAGGCCGCCAGCGCCGCCGCCAGCCGCGACCGGATCAGCGGGTACACCGCCGTGCCCAGCGCCGAGCCTGCACATAAACCATATTTGTGCCAAGCTCGATAAAGAATAGAGGTAAACAAGCCTATTTAGGGTTATCACAACTCACGCTTTACAATACTTCTGTAATTTACATGAGTATGGACTTTTATATGCTACAACTCGCGCGAGTTGTAATTTTAAATAAAGCGATTTTAAACAAAGTCGTTGTCTAGCAACGACTTTGTTTGCCTCTATTCTTTATCAAATTTAGGCGATATACAGTATGTTAAGAAAACCCTGTCCGACCCATAAGGATAATAAAGGTTAGGTAAACACATGACCAAATATAATATAAAATTTTACGTATTCATCATAGTACCAATACAAATGAATTTTGAAATAATCTTTTTTTCCCGCGAATCCAATTTCCCCGAAATTTGGTAATTTTTAAAAAGTGACAACACTGGTATTATTATGAGCGAATAGCGATGCGACCACGTGCCGCGTGTCCTGCCGCCCGCCCCCCGCGGGCGGCAGGCGAAGGGTGGTCAACGCACATTTATTAAGTTACCTCCTTTTGCGAAATAATATATATTTTTTTTTTTTAGGGGGATTTTTTTAAGTTTAGCCCAGTTTTGTACGCATTAGTAGAATCAGTTATCGATACCTAACAACACCTTCACGGGTCGGAGAGGGATTTCTTAACATACTGTATAAGTCTCGCCTTCTAGTCTTTCTCAACCATCTAACAGGGAGATATTCCACACTATGTTCAATTTTTTTTTGTTTCATATTGACATTGTGTCAAGTTAAGCAAATATCAACTTTATTTTAACAGAAATTAAGTTGATTTCAAAGTGACAAGCACTATTGAAAAAGTTTTAAATATGTTTGAAGTTATTAACATAAACTAAACTTTATTGCTGAAGAATTGAATTTCATTTTCCATGAACTCTTCTATACTAATATATAAAGCTGAAGAGTTTGTTTGTTTGATTGAACGCACTAATCTCAGGAACTACTGGTCCGATTTGAAAAATTCCTTTTGCGTTGGATAGCCCATTAATCCAGGAAGGCTTTAGGCTATATAACATCACGCTACGACCAAAAGGAGCGGAGCATAACTAACTCCACGCGAACTTTTATAAAATTTTAATCTAAAATTGTAATGACAGGATTTTTAAGAATTAGAACAAGACCTAGTGGAAAAAATTATAAGTTTTTGATAAAAAAACGAGTGTGCTTATGACCACACGACTGAAGTGAAACTTCTTTCGCTCCATCTGTATGTATATATACACAGTATGTTAAGAAAACCCTGTCCGACCCGTGAAGGTGTTGTTAGGTATCGATAACTGATTCTACTAATGGATACAAAACCGGGCTCAACTTTATAAAAAAAAATCCCCCTAAAAAAATAAATATTATTTCGCAAAAAGTGGTAACTTAATAAATGTGCGTTCACCCTTCCGCGGGCGGCGGGCGGCAGGGCACGCGGCACATAGTCGCATCGCTATTCGCTCATAATAATACCGGTGTTGTCACTTTTTTAAAAATTACCAAATTTCGGGGAAGTTGAAATTAATTCGCGGGAAAAAAAGATTATTTCAAAATTCATTTGTATTGGTACTATGATGATTACGTAAAATTTTATATTATTTTAGGTCATGTCTTTACCTAACCTTTATTATCCTTATGGGTCGGACAGGGTTTTCTTAACATACTGTATATATATATGTGTGTACAATATATACATGTATACACATATACATATATTAATTTTCTATAAATATTTAAATTTATTTCATGGTTTCATTAGTAAATTAATATTTTTGCATAGATCTTCTATTTTTATTGAAAAAAAAAATAAATAAAAAAAACTCGTTGTAGACCTTGTAGTACCAAGCTCGCGCCACGGGCGCCTCTGTGCTTATATCACCCACTTAACTTCCGTTCGCCTTGCCCGATCACTTTTCGTAACGCTTTCGCCAGCTTACTCCCCAAGTCAAGCGTGCGTAAAGAAGTTTCACTTCAAAAATTAAATTATAACATTATTTCTCTAACAAAATAATGTTATAATATTTTTTTTTTTCATTACCGTACAGATTACAAACCATAGATAGCACTATTTCATTTTTTTATCTGTGGCTGCGCGCGCTTTGGCGCGTGCGCTTTGATGCAGGGTGAAGAATGTTGGCGCCAAATACGTTTCTTTGCATTGCGAGTCGTTATTGTGTTTCACTGGACACATAATTGATTATTATTGTTTCTTAAAATGTATGAGATTAGATAAAGTAGTGTATGAAACTATACATAATTAGGTATTACACACTCGTGTGACACTATTAAAAACTCGCTTCGCTCGTCTTTTAAACTCACACTCGTGCATAATATCCCTTATTATGTAACAGTTTCATAAACTACTATTAAAAGTCCAATGGAAAAGAAGCGTGACCCTCAGCTTGACTTTCCCGCCAAAACTCCAAAAAAAAGTTTGTGAACCATGCACTGACCTGCCATATCATGCCAGGGCAGTACCCACTGGTGCAGCGGCTGTGTGTCGTTGGTGGGGTCCCAGGCCCTGACGGCGGCGAGCACTCGTGGTACCACGCAGCGAGTGACGCAGGCTCGGGTCAGCCAGGGCGGGGAGGCGGCCTGCCACGCGGTTACCGCGCGGAGCATCGGAGTCGGCATGCGTGGGTTCCATGTTCTGGAGACAAGAAATAGGCATAATTACTATTATACCAGAGTTGTATCAGTTTTACATTTGATCGAATCGCACTTTCGTATTAAAAACTGTGATACAGACGACAACACATCAAGCTACTACAATCTGTGAGATTTGCTTATTAGATTTTCAACTTTATCTCTAAAGCATTAAGGATCAAGGTTAACTAGGAATTTTCGACAGTTTCGGATAACTTGACCAGCTGTCGCCGTACAGCTCTTCGGTATTATTTTGTTCGTAAAAAAAAAGTAGTGAACTTCTTTAGAAAAATTGAGTAATTTTTTTCATATTTAACAACTCTCATACAAAAGTTTGACTTAAAAATCTTTCTACAAGTTTAACAAACTTTTTATTTCAGTATCGTTAAACATAAAAGGATTACACAAAAATAATACATAACGTTGGGCGTATTGTGGGAGTCGCGGAGGTACTTTTTTCTTCGCCGACCTCCGTACGTTCGCGGTCAGGCGGTCGGGGGCTCTCTCCGGCGTGCGTCGGGTACGTAGCAGGTAGCGAAAAGGGCGCGCGTAAACACGAGGCGAGCCATAGTGTAGCAATATATTTTTTTCCCGCGCTACACAAGTTATTTATAAATCATCATCATCATCTCAGCGTATAATCCTGGTTGCATCCGCGGCTTCCGCGTTGGAGCCCAGGGTCCGATTTCCTACACTTACTCCTCCATTTCGCACGATCTCTGGCATCCCGTGGCGTGAGATTGTTGACACGCATGTCAACTCTTACGACGTCAAGGCAGCATTTCTTTGGTCTACCTCGCTTGTTCGGCCCGGCGGAGGCGCCACGGCAAGAGATTTGTTAAAACCCACGTCATGACCCACGTAACATGCCGGTTTTCGTAAGACGTGACCGTACCAGCGTAGGCGACCCTCTTGCAGATTGTCTGCTATGTCACGGACACGAAGACCGCCACGGATGCGGGAGTTCCTGAAGCGGTCTTTCCGCGTAACTCCACACATCCATCGCAGCATATTCATCTCCGTGACACACAGCTCCTGTTTTTGTCGCTCAAGCACAGGCCACGCCTCACTGCCATACAGGAGAACAGGAACACCTGTTGACTTACGAACGGGGATCTGACGCCGGCTTCCCCTTCGGGGTTGAGTGGTCAGACGGCAGTCGCACTCGTAAAAGCCAAACAAAGCCATACCATGAATAGGGACAGTAAAAAGTTATTTATAAATATACCTACTATATCAAAAATCGATAAACTTAAAAAAAATCATGATCACTTACTCAGCTGCCGCAGTGATTTGTGGCACAAAGTGTTGCCACAGAAGACTGTTGTATGCCTCCTCTGTCAGCAACTTCCTCCATTTCAGGAAAGTGGGTATATGTTCGTCGGGAGCCGTGAGTGGTTCCCAGGTGGCGAGTAAGGAGCTTAGTAGCGGGCTAACGATGTTACCCGCTATAGTGCCCAGTCCGAACATCTCGTATTCTGTGGGATATGTGTCCTGGAAGAAATATATAGAAATTTAGAAGTTGTATGTTGTATGAAACCACATCTTTACAACTTGGATGATAGGTGTGTTTTTAGTGTTTATTGCCACAGTAGCAATAGGAAAATTATGTTTTTTTTTTTAATAATTATAAACTAGCGCTTGACCGCAATCCCGCCTGATGGTAAGCAGTGATGCAATCGTTGATGGTAAAGCGCGCTAGTTTATAAAGAGCCTGTGTACTCAAAAAAAGCGAGGTGATCAATATTAAACCTAACAAGACGACCAACAATGTTGCGCCAGAAGGAGCTTGATCTGGAGACCCTCGACGACCAAACTCCCGACACAACAACATATGGCACGTCATACCCGGCGCGCATCGCAACACAACTGCTCAGACCCGTCTTCCGTACGACTTCACCAGTCATATCCCCTTATTCATAAACACTGTTCAAAGTTAACTAGTGATTAGCGATTGTTTAAATATACATTTTAGACGTTTGCACGTCAGTTAACTTTAATCATCGTTTACGAATAAACCCCTTAAACATTGTGGTGTTTATTCATAAAGGATGATTAAAGTTATTTCTTTAATTTAGTTCTTTTCTTGCAATATCCTCTTTGTATAAGTTTACTTCAAGTACCAACAGAGAAAAACACAATTATCAATAAAAATCGTAGCAGACACCATGAAAGTTCATAGCAATGTAATGCAATATTATTTTCAGTATTATGCAGATATGTAAAGTTCTTAATCCTTTTTAATTACAAAATACCAATGTTCAGCTATTCAGCATTATATATTGCTAGGAATCATATTTATACATGCGTTTTCATTGCAGGGTCTCTTCCATACTTCAGCTTAGCCATGACCTTGTGGTGACAGACAGACAGTGAAGTCTTAGTAATAGGGCCCAATTTGGGTAGCCTAAAATAAACCCTAATAACAAAGGTGATTTTTTTTATGTTATAATGAGCTTGACCGCTATATGTCTAATGGTAAGCAGTGATACAACCGTTGAGCCTATTCACTCTAGCCTTGAAGACAAATTGTAATCTGGCAGGATGAGTCAGTCCTTCAATGTTCACAATTTTTCCCATGGACTTAGGCAGAAACTACAAATATTTATATGCTTCTCCTACATCGTTTACGGTTAATAATCTGTACATACAAACTCGCCGGTGGAGAGTACTGCGCACCTTTCAGAGGAACATCTCCAGTAAGGTCACTATACACCCCTCCCGGCGTTTCTCCTCGTTGTTCATAGAGGAAAATTTGCCTGCAGCGGTCTTCGAAACTGGATACAATATAAGTGAATAGGCTCATAGTGCTTTACTATTGTATGATTGTTCGGTTGGTAAATATTAAAGACTTTAGATAATTAGACTGGTTTATTTTTCTTGTAGAATTATTATATTGGAAACGACCTCTTCTAGGTCAGATCCTAAGTTACAATGACAAGACAATAGACTATATTCATAGACACTAATACATAGAGATGGTATTAGTTACTCGACTACAGAGTAGTGATGTATGATACAACATCCCCCCTGTTTAAGTTTAAATTAACCCTTGACAAACAATGTTATAGAAACCTGACTTAGTTACAATTTAGACAATGACTTAAGACTATGGTTAGGTCTTAATCTAGGATACAATGTTCTACTTAATCTATTTCATCAATTAGCCTTCTGGTTGGCTTTACAACTCTTCCAGAACGAGTTACATGTTGACTGACTGAGGATTGAGATGAGAGCTCTTGAGGTCTAGACTCCTGCCTGTTACCTTCCTCTCTCCCCTGCGACGAATTGGATAGCATAGGAGAATATTTGTGTCTTAAATGAACCCTATTCCTCCTATACCTAACTCCATTGACATCCTCAACGACATATGACCTATTATTAGCCAACCTTAGCTTGACAATGGCTTGTTCCCAATTGCTATCAGGCTTTCTTTTAAAGTATACATGATCATTGGGATACAGTAATGACAATGACTTTGTATTTCTATTATAATATTTAGACTTATTTTTATTATTTTGCTAACCTTCATAATAATACTTTTTTAACAATTGCAAAGTATCATCTTTCTTAGTGTGCTGTAACAATTTTGTACAGTACTCCTTTGTGACTGCTAGACTTGAATGCATTAAATTGACATGACAAGATATTTCTGACTCATTCTCAGGTATATAATGTTCTTTCAATGCTGCTCTAGACAGAGTGTCAGATATAAACATTTCTTTACCTGGAACATGTATAACTTCCAAATCATATTTTTGTAAAGTTAACATCATACGTTGCAATCTTGCTGGTACATCCTGTAATGGCTTTTTAAAAAGATAGACTAAAGGTTTATGATCAGTATGAACAGTTACTTTATGACCGTACACATACTGGTGAAATTTTTCACAACCAAACTGAATTGCTAACAATTCTTTCTCAATTTGAGCATACCTTGACTGAGTTTGAGTTAATGTTTTTGAACTATAAGCAATAGGTTTATTATTCTGCATAATGACTGCTCCTAATGCTGACTTTGACGAATCGACTGACAAGACTAATGGTACATTGGGATTATAATGAGCTAAAACTGGTGAATTTGTAATTTCATCGATTAAACTCTTAAGACATTGACTATGATTTTCATCCCAAGTCCAGACTGAATCTTTCTTCAAAAGATTTCTTAAAATTTGAGTTTTTTGAGACAAATTGCTAATAAAGGGACCTAAATAATTGATCATACCTAATATTCTTTGCAATTCTTTGACATTTTTTGGTGTGGGCATATTGACAATTGCTTTTACTTTCTCTTCATCAACCCTAGCACCATCTTTACTAAAAACATACCCTAAAAAACAGACTTCTGAAACTAGAAATTTACATTTAGACTTATTGAACTTTAAATTGACTTCACGTGCTCGTTGCATGACTTTATGTACTCTCTCATTATGTACTGACTCGTTTGGTCCATATACCAAAATATCATCGATGAATATTAGAACTCCTTCTAAATCACCGAACAAATTCATCATGACTCTTTGAAAAATTTCAGACGATGCATTAATACCAAAAGGTAACCTTAAATATTTATATCTACCGAAAGGTGTTTGAAATGTACATAAATCAGAACTATATTCATCTAGTTTAAGCATCCAAAATCCTGAAAATGCATCTAAATGAGAAAAACAAACAGCTCCTGCTAGTTGAGATCTGATCTCATCTATTGACTTTAGTGGATAAATTTCCCTTATAATATTCTTATTCAAATTTCTAGGATCTAAACAAATTCGTAACTGACCCGTGCTTTTGACTGTTATCACTATACTGTTCACCCATTCTGTAGGTTTAAAAACCTTTTCAATGACCTGCATTTTCTCCATGCGATCCAATTCATCGCGCAGTTTGTTCAGTAAAGCGAAGGGTACTCTTCTCGGAGCATCCACGCATGGCACTGCTTCAGGTTTGAGTTTCAGGCGACAGACTTGAGGTAGACATCCAAGACCCTGAAATACATCATTGTATTGTGTAAGAATTTGTTCACTAAAATTTTGTTGAGACACATAGAAAACTCTTTGAATTATACCTAATTTTTCACAAGTTGGTAGACCTAAAACATTCGGACAAACTAAATCTGTGACTATAAACACTATATTTACACTAATAGTGCTATTATTTAAAGATAAACTACATTTTACATTGACTTTGCCCATAATGGGTATTGATATACCACCAAACCCACTAACGTTTATTTGACATTTCTCAAGTGACATTTGACTTTGACATTTCAAAGATTGAAAAGTTTTCTTTGACATAATATTGATATCAGCTCCTGAATCAATAATGCAATTAATTTGTGTATGACCAACTAAAATGTTTATGTTCCATGACTGTTTAGAATAGTATTTGTTTTCTTTTGACTCGACTGTATTGACCTGTTTACTATGTGTTGACTTTGCTGTAATAATTCTACAAGTGTTTGTTGTGTGAGATTCCTCAGACTTGTGTCTGTACTCATCATTAAGATATGAATCTCGGCTAAGACTTTTTGACTTTTTTGACTTGACTGTGAATCTCTCAGACTGTTTAGTGTTTTCATCATTGAGATATGACATATGACAAGAGTCTTCATTGGATCTCTCAGACCTATCAGTCACCAGCCTTTTTTCATCACTGAGGCATTTTTTATTAGACCTCTCAGATATGGCATTATCACCACTTTCATCACAGAAATATGACACAGGATATTTTTTATGACAAGATGAGTCTTCATGAGATCTCTTAGACATTGACTGCGACTGGCCTATGTGCGACCTGACCGTTGATTGTAACTTAGTATCTGACTGGGTGTATGACAACCTGCTATGTCTGTAATGATTTTGATTGTGATGACTTTGTGACTCTAAATGACAATTATATTGACTATACTTATGACTATGACTGAAGTTATGACAATTTAAAATTCCAACAAATTTATCTTGACTACCAGTTGAACTAAAAGACTCTAAATGACTGACTTTTTTATTATTGGAGTAACAAAATTTTGCAAAATGACCATAAGAGTTACATGACCTGCATTTGGCTCCCTGCGCTGGACATTTGTAGCGGTGGTGTTGTCCACAGCGGCTACACGTCTTCGAGCGCTTCTCAGGACTGGGACTTGACTTTGACCTCCCTGCGCTGGATCCCTGCTGACTGACTGGTGAAGCTCGCCGTCGCTGACGCTCCGCTCGACCACGGCTCCTCCGACGCAGATGCATGACTTTTTCAGACTCTTGACTAGTGGACCTCTTGACAATTTGGTCTGCATCCTGCTGTGCGACGATGAGTGTCCTAGCTAGCTCTCGCATCCTCTGATATGTCAGATCAGGTTCCTGCAGCAGTCTCTGACGTACATGTGCTAAGTCCAAACTCAAGTTGGCGATAAAAATATCTCTGATAAGAGATTCTCTGAGCGTTCCAAATTCGCAATCTTGGCTCTTATTTTCGAGATCGGTTAAGAAATCCTCGATGCTTTCCGATTTCTGTTGACGTGTGGTAAAAAACATGTAACGATACATGGTAATATTTTTTCTGGGTTGAAAAAATTCGTCGAATTTGGCTTTGACGTCATGTAATGTGCTTTCTCCAATATTTATGTTGAATGTGTTGAAAATATTTAAGCATTTTTCACCAATGTGATGTAATAAAATGGCGATCTTGCGTTTCTCACCGGACTTGTCCAAACCCGTTGCCAACAAGTATAATTCGAACTGTTGCCACCAGCGCTTCCAGGTTTCGTAATTGTTGTTTGTTGCATCTGACGATATTTTAAGCGCCTTCAAGCCACTGTTCATTGCAGCTCCGGTGTCATGGCCGCCACCGACGCCATCCGACTTTTGCATTTTATGAATTTTCTTTCTTCGTATTGGGTTTTTTCACTCTTCTGACACCATGTATGATTGTTCGGTTGGTAAATATTAAAGACTTTAGATAATTAGACTGGTTTATTTTTCTTGTAGAATTATTATATTGGAAACGACCTCTTCTAGGTCAGATCCTAAGTTACAATGACAAGACAATAGACTATATTCATAGACACTAATACATAGAGATGGTATTAGTTACTCGACTACAGAGTAGTGATGTATGATACAACAACTATTAACGATTACGTCACCTACCTTCAGGCGGGATCGCAGTCATGCACTAGTTTATAATAATAATACAGGACATACCTTCAATTCAGCCAGCACATCGTACGCCCGTTCCAACGACACATCGGGCCTGTTGAGCATGTCCACTCGCTCTAGTATACCTTCCACCTTGTCGATGATCTTATCTTGTTCCGTCAATTTTATGTTGCATTCCTCTAGGTCCCTCTCTAGGACAACTATCTCGTCCTCTGCTGCTTGTAGCTCGCGAGCATTTTGGATTATGTCCTGTGAAAAAAAAGGTTTACTTATTATATGGGTATTGAAGGCAGCGGTTTTAACTGCAATGCTTCGATATCGCCTTCGGGTTGGGGACGTCAAACGGCAGTCGCTTCACAGAAAATATTGAAATTTAGCCAAAGCCAAAGATAAAAAGGCTTCTGTTGCGTCTGGGACTAACGCTGAGATGATGAGCCTATTGGAGATTGAGAAATTGGCCTAGTGGTGTCGGCCGCGACATACGAGTTGTAGGTCGTAGGTTCGATACCCGTCAGGCACATCAGTTTGTGTAAATTATTTCATCACCACAGCTCTCAAAAACGGTGAAGGAAAACATCGTCATGAAACCGGCTTGTCCTATAGGCAATAAACTTCTAAGACATATGCGATATCTACCCGAACTGGGCCCGCGTGGTGGAGGAGACCTCTGTCCCAAAAGTGGGATCATTATAGACTGATAATGTATATTATCATCATCATCATCATTTCAGCCGAAAGACGTCACCTGCTGGACATAGGCCTCCCCCAAGGTTCTCCACGACGACCGGTTCTGCGCCTCCCGCATCCAGCGGCTTATCGCGACCTTCACCAGGTCGTCGGTCCACCTTGTCGGGGGCCTACCCACGCTACGTCTTCCGGTGCGTGGTCCCCACTCGAGAACCCGTCGGCCCCATCGGGCATCGGTCCTACGGGCAATGTACCCGGCCCACTGCCACTTTAGTGTTGCAATTCTTCGGGCTATGTCGGTTACTCTCGTTCTTCTGCGGATCTCCTCATTCGTGATTCGATCACGCAGTGAAACCCCAAGCATAGCCCTCTCCATTGCCCTTTGATTGTATAGTATAGGTATGATTTGAATAAAATTTGGCAGATAGATGGTTGATAACCAGTAGGGTCATTGCGTAAGACATTATCAGTAGCAATTATTATTAGACTAATACTGGGTATTTGATTAAAAAAAACGAATTAGTCCGTCAGTCAGATTTCCAAAAAATAAGTGATTTAGTCAGATTTCTAAAAAGTAAGTGAGTTTATTAATTATGCACCTGTTCGCAACATTCCACCATCAGCTCAAGGTTGTGCATCAGCTGTGGCGCGGCAAAGTTGTCACACTTGCGTCGTGGCTCGTGCTCGAAGCGTGGTGCGGCGGCTCTGAGCGCGTGGTAACCGCTCAGCACTCGCTTCTCCTTGCCGGTCATGTCTATCACAGGCACGCGGGAGAGCTCGTTGCTGTGGAATGAAAAATAACGATTTTATTTAAAAAAAAAAAATAAGGTGAAGGAAAACAGGTTGTGGAAACCTGGACTTTAAGTCTAAAATCGCCAACCCGCATTGAGCAAGCGTGGTGATTACGCTCAATCCTTTTCTGTATGAGAGGAGACCTGTGCCCAGCAGTGGGACGATAAAAGGTTGTTGATGAGGAATAATTCCTTTATTGTGACTGCGATTACAAACATTTAATTTTAAACTCACACACACAAACAATCAACCCCCGAAACAACTACATACCTGTAGGGCATACAAATATTTGTTCAGTGCGGGAATCGAACCCGCGACATGCAACACAGCAGTCGATCGCCCAGCCACAGCGCCAAACGTGTCATCAAAGGAATTTATCAATTGACTATATCATAAATGGTTTGGCGATGCCGCCAAGACAACTATATAAAAATAATGGCCCCTATAATAAAACACATGAGTATCACAACTTCAAACATTAATATTCTTCCCCAAGAATATCCAAATCCTGTAATACCTGGTAATAGTATGCATCGTGGGTTTACCCTCTTGTATGACGTCAGCAGCATCGCGGTAGAAGTACCGGCCCTTGTGCGACTTTTTCCAGTTGTAGTTCTTTTCTTTTGCCTCTTTCTCATCTCCCTTCTCTTTCAGACGACGGAGTTCCTCTTCTTTTTTGGCTTTTTGCTGGAAGTTTATATTAAATGTTATAGTAAGTTTAACCAACAATGTAAAGAAGGTGGCTGGTGTCTAATGGAAGCGGAGGGTGGAGGCAGCAGAGGACAGGGTACTATGGCGAAGTCTGGGAGAGGCATATGTCGGCCTTTTTTAGTTTCGCGGTGGAAATCTTCATGGATCCTTCATCGCTAGGTTGACAGAGGGCATCGGTCTCTCACTGGCCACCGCTGCCAAAAAATTAAAGTAAACAGAACGCGGCCATATTGGGACCGCGTCCGCCGAACGACGTGGCGAGCGCACTTCCTTTTGAACTGGCAAGGTCGCGATCTTTTAACGCTCAACAAAATATAAGTATTTTTAAATATTTAAAGTACCCTCAGGGGGGGAATTAGGCCTCAAAATTTAAAATTAATAAAGTTAGGGAAACTGCCAGTGAATTGTGTCGACGTGCGTCTTCTCGTGATCTAGTCTGGTGGTCTACGGATTCTGCATCTGAAGGTTGGAGGTAAGTGTTTTCCCGCTTATAGCACTTTAATCAGATGCTGCGAAGGCATCATTCTATCACATATTTACTTATAATTTCTAATATATTGCTATCCTAGATATTGTCCACTTGAATCTTGTTTAAAATGTTTCGTGGTAGGCACGTTGCCACGACAGATGTGTTCCACCTGTACTCAGGCGCGTGCGCTCCATAGAGGCATATAAGCACTGCATACCCTAATAATTTTCTAATTCGGAACACCCGAATCGTATTATAATATAATTTTTGTACTACAATACATTCTGTTAAAACACTACACTGGTAATAACGCTCAATCCTTCTCTGTATGTGAGGAGACCTGTGCCCAACAGTGGGACGATAAAAAGGTTGATAATGAGGATGATGATGATCTATGCATACCCTCAACAAAATCTCTGTGCACGCCCCTGCCTGTACTAACGGCCGGAGGTGCGGGATTCGCACAAACATTAATTATTTCCGTAAAAAAAACTACGGTTTATTTGTCAAGTATGGGCGGGCCGGCCAGTCATCAGTGTCGTATGGATCACTATAGAAACTTGTTTTAGCAAAAATCCTGGTTCTGCAATGGAATTACAAAACTTACAGCTGCTTTCTCAGGTCCATAGGCACCAATAGCTCCCCTTCCTCTCCTGACGGTGGCCTCCACAGGGGCTGAGATACCCTGCAGGTCTTTGCCCAGACCCATGCCTGGTTGATATCCCATCTGTAAAGAAAACATTCTGTTACGAATGCACCTTATGTCGAGGGCATAAGGTTCAATATCGCGTGACATGCAGTGCGTAACTTTTAAGCCCTTTAACTCTAGATTTAGACATCGTATAGGTGCAATATAAAAACGCATTTCTAGATTTAAGGTGGCCTATCGAATGGTACAGGTTTCATCAATTTTGTCAACTAAGTGACGACATCGAAATTTCTAGAAGCCCGTTTCCGGGAATTACCGTAGGTACTTACCGAATGTACTCGAAGTTATGCGCTATTATTATTACGTCTAGACGACTCTGGAATGTTCGATCAGCTGGACTATATATAGCGCCGTGACGCCGGCGCCGAGTCAGTCTGCATTCGACTACCGATACGAAAACAGCGACAATTAAGAAGCGATCTTTGAGAATACCTACTGCGACAACTGTAACGAGAACATTGAGTACTACGTGAAGAAACATTTGTAGTGTTATTGTGTGTTTATAACACGGACTTCGTGGACGTAAGTGAAGACTTCGGTGCAACGTCAGCAACATTCTACTTGGCATTGCCTACAATCGACTGTACCTTCGTTGCCAATAAACTTCGTAACCCTTAACCGGTATTTTAGTACCCCTAGCCCGTAACAATTGGTGTCAGAAGCGGAATGCCGGTCACGCCAAGGGAAGACGAAAGAGTTCGCACGCGACGACAAGCAGCGATGGATTTGGCGCGTCAAGAGGAAGCATCGCTTGGTGTCCCTATACCCGTAGAAGATGCGGCCGTCGTACCACCGACAAATGTAAGTGCGCCCACTACCACCACTATTCCCGGCAGTAGCGGATTCGATATATCGGCGTTACTAGCACAAATAAAAAACATAGTAGCAGAATCCCAGGCCGAACTAAAACAATCCCAGGCAGAAACCCAGGCAAAAATAGACAAATCCCAGGCAGAAACTCAGGCACAAATAAAACAATCCCAGCAACTAGTATTAGAACTAAATGAAAAGTGGAAAGAAACCAAAGAAGAGGTTAACGAGCTTAAAATAAAAACAGCGCAACAGGATGCCCGTATCGACCAGCAAGACATGCGCATAGACAAACAAGATGCGCGTATGGAGAAACTAGACAGTACCATCATGGAGTGCGAGAAAGAAATACAGTTTCTCCATAAAACGGTGCAGAAAGGAGGTATTAAAGGTGTGATACCTGTACCCAGTGCTTCGCCGACGTTCAAAGTACCTCACTTTGACGGAACAACGTCTTGGGTGGCCTTCCGTCTTCAATTCGAAAAGGTCGCAAAAGGCAACAACTGGGACGACGATCAAGCCGTAACCGCCCTTACGCTTGCTCTGCGTGGTGATGCGGTACAAATCTTAGAAAATATTTCCAGCGATTGTAATACCCTAGCCTGTTTGTTGGAAGCGTTAGAGTCTAGATACGGGGAGAAACACCTCGAACATGTCTTCAGGGCTCAACTCCGAGACCGGACACAGAAGAGCAGTGAAGGTTTGCAACAATGGGCTACGGAAATAGAACGCATTGTTCGAAGGGCGTATGCATCGACACCAGCATTAATCGATGCTACTACGGTGCAAGCTTTTACTGATGGAATTCGAGATGCGGAAGTCAGGGCTGCAGTTCGTCTGGGTCACCACCAGACTCTGAAGGCAGCCTTGACACACGCTTTAGAGGTGGAAGCTGTACGTCAAGATGGCCGACAACATCATCGTATCCGTGAGGTAACCGCACCAATAAAAACCCGACAAGGACCAACCTGCTATGAGTGCGGCGAAAAGGGGCATATTCGGATCAGTTGTCCCAAGAAGTCTAAGGGAAGAAGTACTTCTGGGACGCAGGTGGAAGCAGAGGATTTAAACTAGGAACAGCCAGGGCTATGGGGCGAGTACTGGCTGGTCGACGTGAAGCCCCCATTATAACAGTATCACAAGTGGGTGACGGAAACAGTCTTATTATAGAAGGAGAATTGAATGGTAAGTCATGCAGTTTCACATTAGATACTGGTGCATCAAGAACTATTGCACGACCGGAGCTATTTCCTCGGACCATAGCATGGAAAAGAGGGTCTTCACAATGCCGATTACAAACCGCCACCGGCCAACCAGTGCTCGTCCTTGGTGAAACGAATGTGACCTTGAAAATGGGTGATAAGACATTTACACATCCTGTTTTAGTAGCGAATATTACAGATGATTGCATAATAGGATTGGACTTTCTGAAGAAACAACAGTGCATCCTTAATGTAGCAAAAGGAGTATTGAGTTTTCCAGAACAAGAAGTATTTCTTCAAGGTGCAAAACAAGGGTCAGTGTACTGTTTAAGGAAAACTGTATTACCACCAAGATCAGAAACTTTAGTAAATATTAGATTTTCACCAATTGGATGCCGCAAACGTTGCATTATAATAGAGGATTCTGGAGATCACCCAGACTGGATAACGGCGAGGACACTGATGATGATTTCCGATAAACCAAAAATACGCATAATCAACGTTAGTAACAAAGAAATAACTCTCGAAAAGAACCACATGGTGGGTGTGTGCGATAATGTAGCATCTTTGAGAAAAACAGAGGTGCACGAAAAGGAACTTGATAAGAAGTGGCAGGAACATGTATCGACACTACTCGAAAGTTGTAAGGGCAATTTAAACAAGTTCGAAAGTCACAAAGTTAAGCAACTGTTACATAACTTCCATGACATCTTCGCGAAGACCAACGGTGACGTGGGAAGGACCGGGCTAGTCAAACACCATATAGATACGGGTGATACACAGCCGATAAGACAGAGACCACGTCGTATCCCCTTTGCAAGAGAACAGGAAGTCACGGAAATGTTAAGAGATATGGAGAAAAATCGGATTATCGAAGCATCTACCAGCCCTTGGTCATCTCCAGTTGTCCTAGTCAAGAAAAAGGATGGCAGTACAAGGTTTTGCGTTGACTACAGGATGTTGAATGATGCCACGAAAAAGGACAGTTATCCTCTGCCACGTATAGATGACACTTTGGACTTGCTAAGTGGCATGAAATGGTTCTCCACAGTTGACCTCAAAAGTGGATACTGGCAGGTGGAAATCTGTCAGCAGGATAAAGAAAAGACCGCTTTCTCCACTGGTCCTGGGAACGGTCTCTGGCAATTCAATGTCATGCCTTTTGGACTGTGCAATGCTCCAGCTACATTCGAGCGCTTAATGGAGCGCATTTTGGTGGGGTTGCTTGGTGATGCATGCCTGGTCTATTTGGATGACATCATCATTATGGGACGAAGCTTCGAAGAGCACCTACGCAATTTGGAGAAAGTGTTCCAAAAACTGCGTGAAGCGAATTTAAAACTCAGTCCTAGTAAGTGTACACTATTCCAGAAAGAGGTTGGATACTTAGGACACATTATTTCGGCGCAAGGAATTCGAACAGACCCTGAAAAAATAAAAGCCGTGTTGAAGTGGCCTACCCCTCGTAACAAAACTGAGGTACGCTCTTTCTTGGGTCTGTGTGCATATTACCGTCGGTTTGTGAAGAATTTCTCCGAGTTAGCGAAACCATTGCATCGCTTAACAGAGGAAAAGTGTCAATTTCAATGGAACTCTGACTGCGAACAGGCATTTGCGGTACTGAAAACTCACTTGTGTGAGGCTCCTGTATTAGGCTACCCTAGTAGGGAAGGCCGATTTTTGATAGACACAGATGCCAGCAATGTTGGTATTGGAGGAGTTCTCTCTCAAACACAAGGAGATCGGCAGGTCGTTATTGCATATTTCAGCAAATGTCTTTCCAAGCCAGAAAGAAATTACTGTGTTACCCGTCGAGAACTTCTAGCCGTTGTTAAGACCTTACAACACTTCAAGAAATATTTGATTGGGAGACAGTTTACACTTCGCACCGATCACGCTGCCTTACAGTGGTTGCTTCAGTTCAAAGACCCAGAAGGACAAGTAGCAAGGTGGATAGAGCAGCTGCAAGAATTTGACTTTGTCACTGAACATCGAAAAGGCAAGTCACACAATAATGCTGATGCTTTATCTAGACGGCCTTGCGAAGAATCTTGCCGACATTGTGCCAAACAGGAAAAGAAAGAGAACGTCCGGATTATCCAGGTGAACGCTTTGGATGAAGACTGGGATAATCGATCATTGGAAGAGGCACAAAAGGAAGATAGTGACTTGAAGACAGTACTCGAATGGAAGAAACGTGGCCAGAGGCCCGCTTGGAGTGAAATATCAGCGCTTAGCCCAACAGCAAAAAGTTACTGGGCTCAATGGGACAGCCTGATAATTGATAATGGAGTTCTGAAGAGGAAATGGGAATCACCTAGTGGACAGGAGGTCGCCTTACAGATAGTTGTCCCCTGTCATAAGGTCGCGTCGGTGCTAAGGCAGGTGCACGACGGAGTATCCGGAGGACATCTAGGAGTGAAGAAAACCCTGGAAAAGGTGAGAAAAAGATTCTATTGGATGCATTGCCGCGAAGACGTAGAGGACTGGTGTAGAAAATGTGTAGCCTGCTCCTCAGTAAAGGGACCGCAAACGAGGGCCAGAGGTCGGCTGAAAGTGTACAATGTTGGTGCACCATGGGAAAGAGTTGCTGTCGATATAGCTGGGCCATTCCCTATTACTGAAGAAGGGAATAGGTATATCATCGTCATGCAAGACTATTTCAGCAAATGGCCAGAAGCTTTTGCAGTACCCAACCAAGAAGCTCATACTGTCGCCAAAAAGCTAGTTCACGAGGTGTTCTGTCGATTTGGCGTCCCCTTGGAGTTACACTCTGATCAGGGTAGAAATTTCGAGTCTTCACTGTTCCGAGAGGTTTGCCAACTACTCGGGATACATAAGACTCGTACAACACCATATCACCCTCAGTCAGATGGAATGGTCGAAAGATTCAACCAGACGCTAGAGAATCATTTGGCCAAAGTAGTGGAAGAACACCAGAGGGATTGGGACCAATACATCCCACTCTTCTTAATGTCATACCGCTCTGCAACACATGATAGCACAAATTGTACACCGGCGAAAGTCAACTTCGGCCGAGAAATTAGACTACCCATAGATGCACTAACCGGAACACCACCCGATACCCCTATCCTAGCCGTCGACTATGTGGCCGACCTACGACGTAAACTAGATGGAATACATGAGCTAGTGAGAGAGAATGGTCTGAAAACCAGCGAGAAAATGAAGATCCGATACGACCGCAAAGCTAACGTGCCCGGACTTGAAGAGGGAACTTTGGTATGGTTACATAATCCCATAAGGAGAAAAGGAAAGAGTCCGAAATTCCAAGCCAAATGGGAGGGTCCGTACACGATAGTTACGAGGATAAACGATGTCACCTACCGGATAAAGAAAGGACCTAGAGGGAAGCTGAAGATCGTACACGTAGACCGCCTAGCTCGCTATTATGGATCAAATCATGCTCGGGACGAGCACGACTAAGAAGGGGGCAATGTTACGAATGCACCTTATGTCGAGGGCATAAGGTTCAATATCGCGTGACATGCAGTGCGTAACTTTTAAGCCCTTTAACTCTAGATTTAGACATCGTATAGGTGCAATATAAAAACGCATTTCTAGATTTAAGGTGGCCTATCGAATGGTACAGGTTTCATCAATTTTGTCAACTAAGTGACGACATCGAAATTTCTAGAAGCCCGTTTCCGGGAATTACCGTAGGTACTTACCGAATGTACTCGAAGTTATGCGCTATTATTATTACGTCTAGACGACTCTGGAATGTTCGATCAGCTGGACTATATATAGCGCCGTGACGCCGGCGCCGAGTCAGTCTGCATTCGACTACCGATACGAAAACAGCGACAATTAAGAAGCGATCTTTGAGAATACCTACTGCGACAACTGTAACGAGAACATTGAGTACTACGTGAAGAAACATTTGTAGTGTTATTGTGTGTTTATAACACGGACTTCGTGGACGTAAGTGAAGACTTCGGTGCAACGTCAGCAACATTCTACTTGGCATTGCCTACAATCGACTGTACCTTCGTTGCCAATAAACTTCGTAACCCTTAACCGGTATTTTAGTACCCCTAGCCCGTAACAATTCATTTATTTTAGGTGTCAGAAACATGGTCAAAGGTATTAGAATAAATTAGAATCGAAAACTTTTATTTCAGACAAAGTTGGGAATAGGATTAGAAACAATTATACTTAACGATTAGTGTTAGTAGTTACAAACATTTTAACATACAATTGAAATTCCATGTGGAGTATCATTCAATCTTTCAACAGCACCAATCAGTAAACGCACTAAGAATTGTGTTGTCAATGCCAATCATTATCAGAGATGAACATCTTATTTTAATCATGGCGGCAAAATCATTAATAATGTTATCCGCAAACATCTATCATCAAACCATCTCTAGAACCTCTCTCTTAAGGATTTTTTTTTTTTAATAAACTTTACTCCACACTAGGAAATACTCCTGTATCGTGGGTGCGTTTACAAACATTTAAATTCACATACACAAACATCCAGGCCCGGAACAACTACCTGTAGGCCATACAAATATGTATTTGTTCCGTGCGGGAATCGAACCCGCAACACGCAGCGCGGCAGTCGATCGCTCAGCTACTGCACCAACCGTGAGACTACACAAGGACATTATACATACACAACCACAAGGACATAAAATAAACTGTGATATTTATCTTAAATTCCTGAAAAATACTGACCTTTAACAGCAACTTAGCTCCAATACCCTTAGTATGCTTCTCCCAAGTCCCCACATTGCCTCCAAGGTTGACTGACTTCATGCCTTGGCCCTGTCTCCTAATACCAGCAGTCTCACTGGCATCTGGAGCATTCTGTTCATCTTCATCTGAGCTGTCAGCGAACTTGGGGCGGGAGGAGGAAGCCTCTGATGATTCTATTTCTGTAATTTGTTTTAATTCTAATAATAGTAACACCGTAAGTAGCATTTTAAATCTCGACAACAGTCATGAATACTCTTCTTAAAACAATTGGTATTTACAATATTTTCAACCACAGTAGTATGGGAGGAATAACTACACTTGATAAAATAACGAAATTTTTGGGTACACTTTGTAATAAATGCAAAATACATTGTGCTTTGTTACAGAAATTGTGATTTGATGCCGAATTTATTACAATCAACTTATATGTATGTCGACGTCAGCGACAGCGGAGCGGTAGGGTTGCCAGCATCTTGTGGTGGTAAAGTCTCCATTTCATAGGTGAGTTTTGAATAAAAGCATGATGTGTAAATATACCCTCCAATCAGTTTCGCCTCGGAGTTGTGCCCTGGTCCGTACCTCAAAGCAAAGTGACCGTTTGACCATGCCCACTTTCCAAAACAACTCTGTTCTCCATTAAAATTATACCGACAATCTCCGACATGTATAATTGTTATACCTAAAACACATTTGAACTATCTTCTGAAATTATGAAGGTTTCAATTAAATAAATAATTTATTTTTAATCGTTTTATATTACATGTTATGGTAAAAACCATTATGTTTTTACCATAATAATATGTAATATAAAATTGTCTCGGTGGTAGGCCATAACATCGGCTGCCGGCAGAAGTTACCACCCACCAGACTAAGTCTTGCCGCCAAGCGACCGTCATGTTCCTGCATGGTGTCTGGTGAATCCGTATGAAGGACGGGTCTCAGCAGTTGTGTTGCGATGTGTGCCGGGTACGATGCATCAAATGTTGTTGTGTCGGGAGTTTCGTCGTGGAGGGTCTCCATATCATTCTCCCTCTGGCGCAGAATCGTTGGTCGCGTTGTTGGGTTAAACATTGCACCACCTCACTCAACTGCCGTCCTCCTTCCTATTCACTAAGTTTGTTTTTTATAAGTGAATTGTCTTAATAAACTAGAGCAATTTACCATCAATGATTGCATCACTGCTTATCATCAGGCGGGATTGCAGTCAAGCGCTAGTTTATAATTATTAAAAAAATATGTAACTATGTTTACTTGTCATTTACTTGTTGATAGATGTGCTATCTCACTGGTTTTTTTTTCCTTTTTTCGATATTATTATTATTAACATAATCTTGTCAGTTGTTAACATTTTGAATTCATCTCCAAAGTTTAATGTTGTGCATCTCGGCTTCTGTGAAACTTTTTAGTCTAAATGTAATGAAATGAAACAATGTCAAATACATAATAGGAAGATTGTTATACTCTTTGGAAGGTCATGTCAAATAAATGTGTAAAAATGGACCCATAATAGGTTGCAAAGTGAAATACAAATAAAAAAGAGGGGCAATCAATCTCTTTTGTAAAATGAAACTATATCATCTGCCGATCCTCACACCAGAACACCATAAAATATGATACTGTGGTATAATATGTACTTGTAAGCAAAGTATGATCATCTATGTGGCCTACCCACAGCCACTTCAAAGAGCTAATCTGCTTGGCTTTGTTGGCCAAGACCACACAATAACTGTGGCTAAATCTGTCCACCGCCTTAATTCTCTTACTGGAGGCTTTACAGTTAAAATGGAGCTCAACTATTTAGTATTATACATATATGTATATGCATGTTTTGTATGATATTATATTAAGTATTATGTCCTTTGTTAGATTTGGTTTGTAAAAGCTATAGAAGCGTTTGCCAATGTTTATTGATAATGTGAATAAATCATGGCAGACATGATGCCGGTGAAAACTATTTTACAATCTCATAAATCTTTACCCATTTAGATTATTTCTTCTTTTTCTACTACTTAATATAGTAATAAAAGCAATTTATTATAGATTCTAACCTACAGAGTAATTGCATAACAGTCATATTGGCTTTCATTGTGACAGTATGGCATTCATTGTAATATTAACATGTTGAGCAAATTTCATTAACTTTATATGTACATAGAAATAGATTAACAATATCCCTTAAAATGATACAAATTGTAATAGAAAGTTTAAAAAAAAAGTAACATTGCCCCACACTAGGAATTACTCCTGTGTTTAGAAACATTAAAAGTCAGATAGACATACTGCCAATCCCGGAACAACTACCTGTATGCCATATAAATATTTATACCGTGCGGGAATCAAATCCACGACATGCAGCATAGCAATCGATCACTCAGCTGCTGAAGCAATTGTGTAGTCAATAAAAAAGTAATTACTAAATAGTAGTGTTTCAAGAAGACCTTCATCACTTATTGTTAATCAAGATTAATTTGACCAACCTTTGTTTTCCTCCTTCTTCTTGCCAGCTTGCTGTACTCCACCAGCCACAAACCCAATTGGTGCTGTGAAGTCTTTGGGTTTGCGAGACCTTTGTCTGATATTGTCTTCGTTGTCCTCTTCGTCACTGTCCTTGGCCCAAACACCTGAATTAGAAGGAAGATTTTGTTAAATCGGCAACTGGAAAGATGTGGACTAGTCAGAAAGGAACTGGGAGAATTGGAAGAGGTTGGAGGAGACCTTAGCCAAAGCGCACAGAATCGAAATTTTTGTTTATCAAAAGTTTGGTAACATCTAACACCGGTTTTTATTTAACCTGTTTATTTATTCATATATTATTTTTAAAGAACACATACAACTATCATTACAGGCGTCCATATAGTCATATAATGTTTTATAACATGGTAGAATACTGTACCGTAAATCTGGTGCTCTTTTTTAGCTCTTCGTGATCTGTTTGGATTGAATTCATTATCCAAATCATAGTCGGTGATTTCAAACCGCATTACTTCGTCGTCCGACATTATTTTGTGTAGTGGTGATCCAGCCGTAAGTTGTTCACTACGTTTTCTAGCGTTATTGTCTCTAATTTGTATACAGTACACTCAGTTTTTACTTTATGAAGATGAAGAGTAATTCGCCACTATTTTGACAATTGACAGTTAACATGACACTTGACAGAGGGCTGATTGCCCACAGACTAGTTAGAAAATATCCTAGGGCTTGCAATTATGGGCAATATAATACAACTGACTGAAATAAAATTATTAATGATAATAAACTTTATTGTTCAAAAGATTACAGAGATTTGCATTGGGCCAAAACTAGGCAAGCCACTATCTTGGGTATCAATATGGAGGGTTTACCATTTCAAAAATTTAAAAACATGTTTAGTGATAGAATAAATTAACTTTGCTTCAAATTACTAAAAGATGATACTACTTATAGAAAAAAAGAGACGAAGCCAGACTCTAGTTTGTTTTTAATTGTGAGTGCAAATATCAAAAATTGGACAAGAAATCCGAATGATAGTGAAATTTATGGAACTAAGGCCTAGGCCGCACTACGGTTAAACCGCTGCGGTTTTTAATCGATCGAATCGATTTTAAAATCGTGATTTGCTACAAAATGCTGGCGGGTAAAAACCGCGCCAAAATTTGTAATCTATAGAACTTAGTTGATGCACTTGCGTTAACCACGGGCGTTTTTTGGTCAGCTTTCGATAGATCATCTTGCAGAGCAGAATTGAAATTGCGCGCCATCGTGCGCAAATTCAACCATGTCATCCAACGAGTCGGAGTCTGTTTTAAACGAAACAGAATATGAAAGTTTATCTCAAAAAATCATCGTGGGAGTACAGAGAAGACCAGCTTTATACGACACTACTTGGCATCAATATAGCGATAGAAATATCAAAAATAAACTTTGGGAGGAAGTGTTTCAACACGTAGTAAATAATTGGATGACACTGTCGGAGGTTGGGAGAAAAAAAAAAGTTTATTTGAGTGGTGTTTATTTATTTCAAGATTATATAATGTATATTTAAGAACTCAAATTGCTGTCGAACTCTTAAGGTCGAAATGAAGCTGGCTACTGATATCCTATAGTAATTAAAGAAATTATCAGGATGGTCTCTTAAGCTTTGATACTTCTAATGAAAGAAACCTTTCTCAAATCTACGCCTAGTAAGTGGATGGATCCAATATTTAAGAAATTTATTAATAAAAGTTTTTGTCCCACCGAGATCTTCGGGCGGATCGCCCATGATCTTTTAATAATATAAGTAACTTACGAACTACCACTTACCAAATAACTGGAACTAGGACTATTATAAATATATACAACCAAAAACTACAAATAAATACAATTATAAACCAATCCTTCTCATAATATATGAAAAAAAAAAAAATGCTGGGAAAAAACCGCGTCTGCTCGACTCAAAATTTCCCGCCCTTTTTCTATTGTGGGTTAAGTCCTTACTGCTAAACTACGTCCAATTCAGAATTAGGGCCTTCGCAAACGGCGCAGTTTTCTCCACGGGGCGGGGAATAAGTACCCTCCGCGAATAAAAAGTCCACCGCGGATTTACCGCGAACTCAACGCACACGGTGTGTGGTCATTTGTTGCCAAGAAATGTAGAGAAGTGAGAGCATATAACGCGGCCTAAAGTCCACACCATGTGCGTTGCTTAGCCGAGTCACACGAGTTCTATTTTATTCGGAGACTCCCTCGTACTTATGTCCGGTCCGCTCTCTGAATGTCCTCGGTTATTCGGGGGAAGTTTTGTACGCGGTATTTTTAATTCCTCATTTGCGTTACTCGACACAGTTGTAAGCTAACTATTTTGGCGGACAAAAATCCCTCGTCTGCGCAAGCTATAACAGTACTTAACTGACGTCCAAAACAGGTAACACGATACCCTCTTGTAACAATGGTTATCAGACTCTTGAAATCTAATATTAAAGCTAGAATGCAGCAGAAATTCAATATCGTTCGTCCGATACGGCGAGTTTAAGAACGAGACCTTAATTAAGTGTGAAGTAGGATGGTCCTTGAGAACTTTAAAATGTGTAGTATGTTTTTGTTTCGTATTCAGTAAATTGTCAGCAACCTAGGTTTTTTTTATTTAAAAAAAACCTAGGCGAAATACGGCCCCTTAAGTCTGTATTGCTGGAGGAGATCAGAATAGCGAACCACGAGTCCTCAAACTCGCATCGATATTGCATTCCCTATTTAGATTTGCAATTACGTTAAAAGGGGGATAAGAAAACACTATTGTGTTATTCACATTTCTTTATTAAAATTCATCAATAATTTTAAGTGTATAAAACTCACGTAACATTACATTCCATACTATGTATTGTGCATCTAGTTCGAGACTTCGAAAATGTATGTAATGGTATCAATTGGCAAGTAACTATTAGATTATAAGAAACTGGCAAGGTTTATCAAAAATGTTCATTAAAATTCGGGTTCTTCGTATCTTGAATGACACTGCCGGTCTTTTTTTTTTTAATTTATATCTTAGTTTTTAAAAGACTCATTGCACGCGTAGTACAATATTATAAAAAAGATAATATGAACACCAATAAAAGATATTGCAATCACAACAGAATCGCCGTCAAGTCTCGATGTTTCTCGAAATTAGTCGAATTCATGGATTTAGCCTTACAATACGATCACAGAAAATGTTTCGATAAAATTTCGTCTTCACTGTATATACTTGACACATTTAAAAACAAGTCTTGTATAATTTTGCGCGAACAACAATTTGTTTGATATTGAATAAAATTTGTAAAAAATATATAAATAAAATATTTTGCATCCTTGGGACGGAAACGGACGACTTTCAAATAAGTTTTACATTGGACGTTAGTTAAAGATTGGGCCACACACGTACGGCCTTAGGGTAATAGCAACAATACCTTATTATTCTTGAGCGAAAGTATGTTCTACAAAATCAAATTAATCCTAAAGTTGTATCAAGAGTACTTTTTAAAACATCAATAAACAAAATAAAATTATACTTTAAAACACCAAATAATCGTTTCACGAAAATAACGAATATAATATACATGATATACTTGTATTTTTCAATCAAAACATTAAAAACCAAAAGTTAGTAAAACAATCAAAAAACAGTAATGTCCAAATAATAAAAATATTAAATCAGATAGTCTAATATCCGGAAATGTGTAGTTCCATACATGAAAATAAAATTAATAAAAACACACAGACAAAAAAAAACATTATCTTTTTCACAATAAATATTTACCAAATTTTTTGAACATTACAAAATCACAGTTCAAAATTACATTGATGGCAATCTAGTTAAAATGTTAAAAAATAATTGTAACTAATATTATTCTAGTAAAGTTAGGTACTTACATTAAGTATGTGATGCTTTCTACAGCTAAAAATCTAAAATATTGCAATTTTTTGCAATTTTGTTCGATATCACTTTTAAGATAATCGAATATTTAAACATTGCGAACATTAACGATTTTAAGTGCACATTCAATGGGGAAGCGTTTAATGTGAAAGCGCTAGGACATCCCACAAAAATCAATTTTTTTAGGATACATTTTACAGTACAGTTTAGTTTGCAGGTTTGTTGAACAAAATATGAATTGCGAGCGTAACAAATTAAATTATTATAATTTTGTTGTCACATATTTATTACGGCCGGAATTATATTTAAATCAACATACCCTAACAGTGACTAAATATCAAAGAAACGTAATAAAATTTTAATCTCAATGGCTGCCTAGCGTATCCCTCTTAAGAAGTCTTAATTTTGCTAGTGATGCTAAAATAATGAAGAACTGAAGTCTCCTAGATCCTCTTCACAATTCTCAGTAGTCTTGATGACTTGAGATAAGTTAATGTGTTTGTAAAAAATTGTTTCTTTAATTGAATGACTCTCAATCTAAATTAATATGCCAATATTGGCATTAAATACTGTTAATTGTACATACCTAAACTAACATCAACAGTTGCATACAACAATGAAATATGCAAAAATGCATTTTAATAAAAATCGTTAACGTTCTGATATCGTCATTTATCTCATAAAAACTATTCAATCCTAATTTTAATATTTACATTACGTTGTATACTTTTGCTATACTTAGAAGGCAACTCTCAACACCTACGGTGGATCATTACATGTTTCAAAAACACTTTTTGGATTTTGTGAGAACACTCTCCCACACAATGTGCGACGAACAACGATTGCAATGTCCCTAAACTTATACAACATATTTTAGTCGATTATCAACTTCACTGAACTATGCAAAATGCCGATGCAAAAAATATCGACTAAAAAAATTGTTAGTAACCACACTAACTTTATTATGGCGAATCACGGTCGAATTTCAAACGAATGTGTCAATTGTTTTACCGCTGACGGTGTTTTTTTTTACATACATGCCTCCAGCGGCTTTGGCTCTCAGTCATAATGCCACAGCTTGTATGTAGCTTTCGTCTTCGTAGTTTCCTGCCGATAGCCTTAGAGCGTGTTCTTCACATAATGAAGCTAGTTCTTTGAGCCATTCGTCGAGTATCACTGCGTTTAGAATTGACCGGAGGGTGATGGATTGGTTCCAGTAAGAGTCTTGTGTAAAGACTGGTCTCTTCTGTGGACTAGCGTAGGTGTTGGGTTGTGGACTGTGGGCGTTGTGTGGGGAGGGTGATGATGCTGGAAAATAAATAGTGACAATATAACAGATTGAGTAAAAATTATCACATTTACTAAAAGTTCAATGCATGTAAAACCTATCACATAATTTATCTAGAATGTTACAAAGAAAGTTACTTACAAGACAGTCTTCTTCCAAACATATTGGAAAGACTGTTGGAGAAACTTCTTCGTTTGGTCTCCATGCGCCGGAACGGAGAGTCATCCGGTTTTTGTGGAGAATCATGGCCGTGACCTGAAAGTATATTAAAATAGTTAAGGTTAGTAATAAAACAAATAGTTTTGGTTGGTCCAAAGATGTTGACATAACCCGCAGAATTAGCAAGTTGGTCTAAAGGTGTTGGCATAGTCCACAGAATTAGCAAGTTAGCAATGTTTTCCGTAGAACCGATGACCGTTGGGCTTTGACGTATCATTGAAAGGCGACATTGAAACGGCAAACCTAGGACAATGTATACGAACAATGGAGCTACCTCGACGTCCGTATTTCGAGCGATACTGGCAACAATATCTATATCTACAAACCAAGCGTGTCAGTATGGCAGCATTCATCATCATCAACCTTTTTTATCGTCCCACTTCTGGGCACAGGTCTCCTCTCATACAGAGAAGGATTGAGCGTAATCACCACGCTTGCTCACAGCGGGTTGGCGATTCCAGACTTAAAGTCCAGGTTTCCTCAAGATGTTTTTCCTTGACCTTTTAATCAGTCATTGGTGTCCAAGATTTACTTAGAAAGTACATATAACTTAGAAAAGTTACATTGGTACTTGCCTGATCTGGAATCGAACCTGCACACTTATACTTGAGAGGCTGGTGTTTAAACCACTAGGCCAGCATGTCATACTAGGATGTTTGTTAATATCAATATCATGAACGAATTTGGTACACAGATGGCTTATAACTAGGGTTGTAACGGAGCTTCGCCTCCGCTTCCGTTACTGCGGAACTACCGCAAGAAATCGTATCTTCGCTTCCGCCTCCGACTCCGCACAATTTTTGTGGAGTTATAACGGAGGTTTATTTACTTATTTATAAAATAAATAACGCGCAAGCTGCGACGCTCAACAACCATCCGGCCGTGTTTGAGCGCGAAATGGTCAAGAACCAACTAGTGCGAGACGGGAATGCGGCAAATACAATTTATTTCTCCTTAATTTTCATTACTAGAAGGTAATATTTTTTTACAAGTCTACTACTATTAATGTACGTATTTAAAATAAAAATTTTGTTTTAATTAACCATAAATTGAAATTTTTTCCTTATCTACTTTCACCTCCGCATCCGCGGAGGTGAGACTCGTTGCCTCCTCATCCGCTTCCGCCTCCGCTAACTAGGCCTCCGTTACAACCCTACTTGTAACCAGGAATAGCATATACGAATGTTTTATGCCGATATTTCCAGGAGATCAAAACTTGTGCGAGTGATACTGTGGGCGCAGCTAAACATAAGAAAATCTCTATTAAATATAAGGATTGACTTACTATCATCATTGGTCGGGCCACGAGTCTTCACTAGCGCCATCTCTCGCTGTATGAGGTAAACTCGCGCCTTGTCCACTAGCTCGCCGCTATTATCTATACCTTCTGTTAATTCGTCCACTTCGTCTTTTAGCTTACTTAAGATCTGGGGACAAATAAAAAGCTCATATTTAAGTAACGAAAAAAACAATACACGCATATGGTCGGGGCACCACTGTCAGGAACAAAGCTTTTTAGTGGTAGGCTATAACATCGTCTGCCGGCAGAAGTTACCATCCACTAGACAAAGTCTTGCCGCAAAGCGATTCGTCGTGCTCCGGTATGATGTCCGGTGAAGCCGCGCGGAGGACGGGTCTGAACTGTTGCGCCAAATGATATTGTGTCTGGAGTTTAGTCGTGGAAGGTCTCCAGATTAATTTCCCTCTAGCTCAGCATCGTTGGTCGTGATGTTGGGTTCAACATTGCATCATTTCGCTCAACTGCCGTCTTCCTATTCTCTCACTTTTTTAGGGTTCCGTAGCCAAATGGCAAAAAACGGAACCCTTATAGATTCGTCATGTCTGTCTGTCCGTATGTCACAGCCATTGTTTTCTTGGTAAACTTGGTACGTAGATGTATTCTGTGAACCGCATTAAGATAAAAAAAAATATATAAAAATAATAATAAATATTGGGGGCTCTCCATACTTAGAACTGAAACTCAAAATTATTTTTTTCACCAAACACATACGTGTGGGGTATTTAAATGGATAGGTCTTCAAAAATGATATTGAGGTTTCTAAAATATTTTTTTTCTAAACCGAATAGTTTGCGTGACAGACGCTTCCAAAGTGGAAAAAAGTTGCCTCCCCCACTAACTTCAAAAATAAGAAAATGAAAAATCTAAAAAAACATATGATGTACATTACTATAAAAACTACCAACGAAAATTGTTTTGAACGAGATCTTTTTTTTTTTTTTATACCTGTAAATCGTAAACCGCTTCTTACCGCGTAATCTTTCATACAAATAACTTTTTTTTTTTTTTTTTATACGGACAAATCACACAGATTGAGCTAGCCCCAAAGTAAGTTCGAGACTTGTGTTATGGGATACTAAATCAACGATACTATATTTTATAATAGATACACATCCAAGACCCAGGCCAATCAGGAAAAGATCGTTTCCCATCATGACCTGGCCGGGGATTGAACCCGGGGCCTCCACGTCACAGTCAGGCGTGTTGACCGCTGCGCCACGGAGACCGACGACTATATAATACAAATAACTTAAATCCTTTAATTTCATAAATCTATGGTAGGGAACCCTTTGTGCGCGAGTCCGACACGCACTTGGCCAGTTTTTTTTTTTTTAAATAAACTAGCGCACTTTACTATCAACGATTGCATCACTGCTTACCTATCAGGCGGGATGGTGGTCAAGCACCAGTCTATAATTTTATAAAAAAAAACTAATTCCTCCTAGTGCAAAAAATAACCTTGTCGGGTACTGTCATTCGTCATAGAATACGGACTGATGCCTACTGTGAAAAAATATCAACCTTGCACGAGTTGAAATAGAGTCGAATATAGACAAACTGTAGAGTAGTGGTCTACTATTACGCGTTTCTGAAAGAGCATCATGGCGGACAATCACATGGGTTTTATTTATATTCAACTTTATTTGCAAATAATTTTCTGACTCTTCAAGAACATTCATCATTATCATCACTATCTTAGCCACACGAAGTCCCTTGCTGGACATAGCCCCCCCCCCCAAGGATTAAAAAAAAACGGACGCGGCCTGCACCCAGCGCTTCCCTGCGATTTTGATTAGGTCATCCAACCACTTAGTCGGTGGGTGTCCGACGCTGCGCTTGCCGGTACGTGGTCGCCATTCAAGAGCCTTTCTGCCCCATCGGCCATCGGCACTACGAGCTGTGTGCCCCGTCCACTGTCAATATTAGCAAACAAATTAATGAAAACAAAAAAGAAAACTCACTTGAAACAAAGAAGGCACGTTAGGTTGTAACACGAATCCGGGACACAGCAGTAAGGAGGTCAGCAGAGGAGTAGGCAACGATGCTAACTTGGACACGACACTCGTTACTCGACAGTTAACTATTACTTCAGATTCAAGGAGAAGCGCCGTTTTCTTTAGTAGGCTGGCTAGTAATGGTCCTGAAAAGTAAAATAAGAGAACTTATAGTTGTTGTAATTGTTATCCATAATAAAGATTTTTTATTATTAAAATTAAGACATAATCAAGTCGTGGTGGCCTAGTGGTTAAAACACCAGCCCCTCAAGTATGAGTGTGCAGAATCAATTCCAGGTCAGGCCAGTACCAATATAACTTTTCTAAGTTATATGTGCTTTCTAAGTAGATCTTGGACACCAATGACTGGTTAAAAGGTGAAAGAAAACGTCTTGAGGAAAACTGCACTAAGTCTGAAATCGCCAACCTGCATTGAGCAAGCGGGGTGATTATGCTCGATTCTTCTCTGTATGAGAGGAAACCTATGTTCAGGCGTGGAACGATAAAAAGGATAATGATGATGATGATAATTATTATAACTTTTATGGCGTTAAATATAGGATTCGAATTGCAATGACCGATTGTGATATTCTGAAATAAAAAAAATAGCTTGATTGTCGTTATAAACGACACGATAGATAAAGTCGTTCTAACTTAAACAGAAACTATATAAAATTAGCCCTTAGACTTAGATCCGGGCACTTTCCATCGGCAAAGATTGCATACTTAATGAAGAAGAGTGATTCATCTAATTGTGCAACATCTAACAAAATTGAAGATTTACAACATTTGCTGATGGAATGTATTCGAAATAAAGATGAACGCGACTCATTGCTGAGCGAACTGAAATTAAATAGATTAAATGTGGGTCTGATCCAAAGTATTTTATCAAAACCGAAATCTGAGGCAGCCAGAAAATTATGTCGTTTGATAGCGATCGCTCAGCAATGATTCGTCATATTGAATCTATTGTTTGATTACTTTTTTCTTAGATAATAAGTTTAAATTTGTCAAATAATTTGTATAATAAGGTACGATGGGGCTAACATATCCACATTGGGACAAAAGCCCCTTTTTTTAATAATTATAAACTAGCGCTTGACCGCAATCCCGCCTGATGGTAAGCAGTGATGCGATCGTTGATGGTAAAGCACGTTAGTTTATTAAGAGCCCATTCACTCAGAAAATTGAGCGAATAGGAAGGAAGATGGCAGTTGAGCGAGGTGATGCAATGTTAAACCCAACAACACGACCAACGATGCTGCGCCAAAGGGAGATTGTTCTGAAGACCCTCCACGACCAAACTCCCAACACAACAACATTAGGCGCATCGTACCCGGCACACATCGCAACACAACTGCTCAGACCTGTCCTCCGTACGGCTTCACCAGACATCATGCCGGAACACGGCAAATCGCTTGGCGGCAAAGCTGTCTGGTGGGTGGTAACTTCTGCCGGCGGCCGACGTTATGACCTACCACCAAGAAAGAATGAATAAAACGTAGAATAAAAAAAAGGAACAGTCGCTGAACGTTCGACCGCTGCGCTGCAGGTCGCAGGTTCGATTCCCGCACCGAACAAATATTTGTATAGCCGTGGGTTTATAAATGTTTTTTGTTGTGGTTCAAATATCTATACTAATATAATAAAGCTGAAAAGTTTGTTTGTTTTTGTTTGAACGCGCTAATCTCAGGAACTAGTGATCCGACTTGAAAAAGATAAGATAATTTTATTTGCATAAACATGTGTAGGTGATAATATTACATGGCTGTGATCATTACAAGTGGAATGGTTAGTTCGTTTCAACATGTTTGACTATGACTGGTGTACAAAAAAAAAAATACTTAAAGCTAATAAGATTAATTTAGAATACATTATCTCTTACAAATATGAATTTTAATTTACATTAATTAGTCGAACAATATAATAATGAATTTACAACAACAACATGATACATGATTACATCTTTATAAAATATAAAATATTAGCATTTAAGTATAAAGTTAGGAATAATTCTGTTCAGTCAAAATTTGTCATTAAGAAAGTCATCAATATTATAATAACATTTTTCGATCAATATTTTTTTTAATGGTTTTTTTTAAATTGGTTAGTATTTAATTTAATATTTTTAAGTTCGATAGCCCATTAATCCAAGCATGATTTAGTTAGGCTATATAACATCGCTGCGACCAATAGGAGCGAAGCATATAAAAAAACCGCGAACGAAGTCACGGGCTGCCGCTAGTTATTTATAAAATTTGAAGTCCCAGAAGGTCAATTCTTATTAAAACCGTTCAAAAGCTAATAGCAGTCTCACATCGATAACAAAAATGTCAAATCTTTAAAAAAATTAAAAGTATTTTTGACATATATTTTTTCCATTATTTTCAGATTTTTTTGAGATTGTTACTACAATATACTTAAGTTTTTTTTTTAATATTCAGGTGTTATAGTCAAAGTCCTCTCTAATTGGGTTGTATCCTAAAAAATATTTAATGTCCACCAAATAGATTTATAAAATCTATTTGGTGTAAATATTGAACACGTATTTTTTATTTTTTCTTTCATTCAAATATATTATTGATTTGAAATTGAGAAGATATATTGATTTGAAATGTCGCATGACATCACGCCATGGTATAAAATATACCAAGGCGTGACGTAATTAGCCCCCACTCCGTAACTTTAATACGCTATATCTCAGTAGTTTTTGGTAATTTCGACAAAATAAAAAATACGGATCTCAATTTCTTTTATTATCTACTAGCGGCCGCCAGCGACTTCGTTCGCGTGGAGTTAGTTATGTTCTGCTCCTATTCGTCGCACCGTGATGTTATATAGCCTAAAGCCTTCCTGGATTAATAGGCTATCCAACGCAAAAAGATTTTTTTAAATCGGACCAGTAGTTCCTGATATTAGCGCGTTCAAACAAACAAACAAACTCTTCAGCTTTATATTTAGTACAGATAAGACGGACTAATTATTTTTTGATTTTCATACCTTGGATACATCCCTATTTTAAAGTTAATCGATATCTTAAGAAGATATCAAAATTAATCGACATCAATACTGTAAAGTAAAATATCGACACTTACCGATTATAGATTCAGCACTAGCCCGCCAGCTCCTTATCAAAGGCAATTCCCCTTCATACTCTTTCTCTAGCTTCGTAAAACTCCTCCTGAACAACTCTTCAGCAAAACCTTCATCACCATCCACATCCTTATATATTTTAAAGCTCTCATAACCACTACTTTCACCTGTGGACGTCAAAGAATCATGTTCCTTTCCTTCATTCACTATCTCGGTTTTGGCTTCACTCTCTGGCTCATTCAATTGTTCACTTAAAGACGTCAAACTATGTTGTTCCTTTTCTGAACTGTCACTGGTTTTTATTTCATATCCACTGGTGCATGATATTAGGCTGTCCTGCTCTTTCGTTAGCGGGGCTATATCTGTCTCTTTCGTGTTGTTGTTTGGCTCCCTCTTCGGACTTGTTATACTGTCATATCTAGAGCTCCAGTTGCTACAGGCTAGGACGCGAGAGACTATTTCGAATCTGGAGTCGCAGATGTATGCGTGGTAGTTACCGAAGAGTGTGTCGTTGGGGTTCTAGAAGGAAACAGAAGTTAGTACCTTACTGAAATTCATTTTGCATGCAGGTGGCTCGATGCATCGCTCGCTATAAATGCAATATAGCTATAATTGCAATAGTCACTCCTTCTTACGGAGTGATGGCCTGGCTCACAACAGCAGGTATGTAACCCCTATTACATATTCTTACGAATGCACCTTATGTCGATGGCATAAGATTCAATATTGCGTGACATACGTAACATACGCAGAGCGTAAATTTTGAGCCCTATATCTTAAGACCTAGAGATTGTAGAGGTACGATATAAAAACGCATTGCTAGACCTAGGATGGCCTATCGAATGGTACAGGTTTCAGCAATATTGTCAATGAAGTGTCGACATCGAAATTACTAGAAACTCGTCTCCGGTGAAGTACCTGTAGCAGTCTGCATTTGACTATCGAAGCGATACAAGTGATAAAGAAGATCAACCCTACGTTGGGTACGGAGGGTCGCCTACGCTGGTACGGTCACGTCTTACGAAAACCGGCATGTTACGTAGGTCACAAATGTCTTCCTATGGCGCCTCCGCCGGGCCGGAACAACCGGGGTATACCAAAGAAGTGCTGGCTTGACGTTGTAAGAGATGACATGCGTGCCAACAATCTCACACCACTGGATGCTAAAGATTGCGCAAAATGGAGGAAATTGAGCAAGAAAACGGACCCCGGGCTCCAACGCGAAAGCCGCGGATGGAACCGGGATAAATGCTAAGATGATGATGATATAGCCACAACCCAACGAGAACTTTGAGACCTATTTCAAGTAACATCTGTAGTGTTGTTGTGTGTGTGCGACATGAATTTTGTGGACGTAAGGGAAGATTTCGGTGCGACATCAGCTACGTTCTACTTGTCATTGCCTACGATCGACTGCACCTTCGTTGTCAATAAACTTCGAAACCCTTAACCGGCATTTTAATACTCCTAGCCCGTACCAATATCTTGGAATAAATACGATCTATACAACTGCTGAAGTGTTGACATTTGTAACAATTCAATTGTTTTTTTTTATTTGTTTACATCACCACGTTAAATACATTGAATGTTAGGCAAATACTTCGGATTCAGACGGCCTTATTTATACGGCACCAATTTCCGTGTTCACAAACTAAACAAAATTTTAACAGTGTTTCTTTCTAATTATAAATTTCTAATTTAGTCCTCCATATACACAGAATAATCACATCAAAAGGAGTTAATTTTAGAATTAACTATATACCCCCTAAACTTTGGTAGGCTGATTGATGGTCGTAGGTTGCAACTATATGCAACCTTCGTACTTCTAAAACTCCCATAAGAATACAGGGATTAATAACCCTTACCCCGTAATTAACTTTAAGCTCATGGACCAGATGGCTCATCGCGATGTCGTCATGTACTCCATTCACTCGTTTGTCGTGCTCACTCTTTAGATCGAGAACGCGTCGACCGCTTAGAGCGAGTTCGTCTACCCATTGTTTTGTCTGAAAGGAAGATTGTAATTAAATTAATAAATAAATAAATATATACGGACAAATCACACAGATTGAGCTAGCCCCAAAGTAAGTTCGAGACTTGTGTTATACCCCGTTGTTTTATACCCCGAAATAAATGTATATAAATATGTTCATCTACTTTCCTCAAACCTAAAAGTGTTAGCAGATTTTTTTTTTTTAATATTATAAACTAGCGCTTGACTGCAATCCCGTCTGATGGTAAGCAGTGATGCAATCGTTGATGGTAAAGCGCGCTACTTTATTAGACCCATTCACTTAAAAAACTTAGTGAGTAGGAAGGAAGATGGCAGTTGAGCGAGGTGGTGCAATGTTAAACCCAACAACACGACCAACGATGCTGCACCAAAGGGAGATTGATCTGAAGATCCTCCACGATCAAACTCCCAACACAACAACATTAGGCGCATCGTACCCGGCACACATCGCAACACAACAGCTCAGACCCGTCCTCCGTACGGCTTCACCAGACATCATGCCGGAACACGACAAATCGCTTGGCGGCAAGGCTTTATCTGGTGGGTGGTAACTTCTGCCGGCGGCCGATGTTATGGCCTACCCTTACCTTATCACGTCACAATTTTTTCCTGCAGTCAAATGTTTTTTTAATGACCTAACGTGGTGACGTCAGTTTATTGTTTATTCGTTCGGCTCAAACGACAGTTTATTTTGTTTCGGATTGACTAAAAAAGTCGAATAGAAAGTATAAACAAAGTTCTGATCGTTTTTGTTTGACAATGAAAGTGATGTTGAATTCAAATCGATTTCTAGTGATTCCGACGAATTGTCACATCAAGAAAACATTCCACATTTAATTAACCAAGCCGAATTAAATGATCTTATTAGAGATTTAGAGTTATCAAGATCTAAAGCAGAGCTTCTTGGCTCCCGCATACAACAATGGAACTTATTACTACCAGGTACAAAAGTTATGAGTTCCAGAAACAGAAGCAAAGTTAACCAGAATTTTTCAAAAGAGAAGGTGTATATTGTTATTGTAATGATATCCCGGTATTTTTTAAACGCAGCGAATCAAAACTATAAGAAAACAGAGTGGCGTTTATTCATTGAAAACTTAGGAAATGTTTTCACCAAGACTTAAAGGTTTTTGAAGAACGACATCAAGGATTTTGGGATGAAAACATGTTAGGGGATTACTGTTGATCTATTATAAGAGAAACTGATTCAAATGACTATAAAAAGAAGGCAAAAATTAGTAATTTTTAATTTTGTTTTGTATTAATACCAAAATTATATATTTCCGTTAAGTAAATAAATATTTCTTGAACCAGACGTGACAGAATTTTTTATTTTTTGGATAGTTCTACCCAAATAAATAATAAAATAACAATTTTCAGCTGGGGTATAAAAACCGTGTAAACTAGTATAATTAATTATCTGGCTTATAAAAGTTCCGAAGGGTTAATAAGTTATTATAAAACTTTTGAGAGCTGCTATTATTAGATAACACACACACACATTGCTTTTTTGTTGACCTTACTATCTATCACTGCAAGTAGCAGACCAAATTTTAGATTCATTTCTTTATTGGCGCAGCTTATTAAATAAATTATAAGTAGCAAAGCTTGGTAGCGGTATATTTACGTCTTTGGAATGGACGGAAAATGTGTATTAATATTTAAAAAAAAAATTAAACGCAAATAAAAATAGTTCATACCATCTCCATAGGTCTCGAACAACACCTTGGCGAAAGCCCCAAGAAAGCGATGGCAGCGTCTCTATAAGGTTCCGGATCAGCGATCCCATGCCTGGAGGAGGCCATGAGGTGGTGGCCGTTCAGCAGGTGCTTGAACACCAGGTCGACCATCACATCCTCGCAGTTTAGGTCGATGAGAGTTTCCATTAAGGCCAACGAGACCAGGGACAGCTGGAAAGTATTTCAAGATTAGAAAGAAAGTGTGATTATTCAAGAACTGAAATTAAAAAATCCCAAAAATGGATCAATAAGCCAACTGTTATTGTGGGAGCAATCCACAAATTGGAAATGAAAACTACTTATTATTATTACACGAGATTCATATACGCATGATAATCCGAGACTCAGCACAGTCTTGTTGACTTTCCCCCGTAGTTTATTTTAATTGTTGTATGAGTTCGGGAATTACTAGTATCGGCATTGATTATAATCGAACTTGAAGCCTTGAAGGTGTAAGACGAACCTCACACAATTGGGCTATGGTGGCTCCAGTGGCGATAGACTAGAGGACGTCTGTCTCCCAAATTCCAGAACTCGAGCTGGCGGCGCGAAGTGTTTCACGCGACACTCTTAGAAGTGAAACACCTCACTCCTCGCCTGATACAAGGAGGCCCACAGTGACGGGCCGGCAACAATCGGGGTTGCGGAAGCATTGTTTGTTCTCGCAACACCCGGCGTAGGTGTGAGATGGAACGCCAGGGTGGGTTTTAGTCAGTAAGAGTATGACATACCCCGCCGCCTACCCTATGGCGGCGGACATCCTTGAGGATTTTCCACCACAACAAATAAAAATCCTGACCTCTGTACCAAAAAAAAAAAAAACAAAAATGGTAAAGTGACCTTTAAGCTGCCACCGATAATGCCGACAAAATTCGAAAGACGAACAAAAAGAAAAATGTCGTAAAGTATAGGGCCTAACCTGAGAATTCCCATCCAGTCTTCTGAGCAGTACATCGATGATTCTGACGCCGTCATATTCATACACGAACAGGAAGTGTAGCACCGCCCGCAGTAGACCCCGGCGCGTCACACAGCGCAAAAGTAGCTCCAGGTACGCCATAGCGGCCGCTTGCTCACTAGCACCACTCTGCAATGGCGCCGCTTTCGTCTATGGCATGTTTTGCGTTAGTAGGCTTTGTTTATACAGGACGTGAAGCGGTTGAGTGACAGTTTTTTTAGTAAAAGGTAGGGTAAAATAAAATGGTTGAGAAAACAAGGAAGGAATGGACTGAGAAACTGGCCTTGTTTGGGATAAATTTCGGAGAACTTTTAAGGTGGATAAATTTAAAAATAATTAAATAATTGCTCCGTTTGATCTGGTAGCACTTTATAGACTGTAAAAAACGTTTTTATGACTTCATAAGCCATATATGAATATCTACTAATATATAAAGCTGAAGAGTTTGTTTGAATGCGCTAATCTCAGGAAGTACTGGTCCGATTAGAAAATATCTTTTTGCGTTGGATAGCCCATTAATCCAGTAAGGCTTTAGGTTATTTAACATCGCGCTCTGACCAATAGGAGCGGAGCATATCGAAACCTACGCGGGTGAAACCGCTGGGCGCCGCTAGGGACTTTATAAGCCTGTTGCAGCATATGCAGTATCTATATAAAAATAGGCCTTTTATTAGTTGTTTTTTCATTATAAGTTTCATGGCTACCAGTCAGTAATGCAGAAGTATTTGCTTGGATATTTTAGTTACAGTACATTGTTGATTTTTGTTTTTATATAAAGACAATGTTTAGTAATTATTTAGGTGCTGGAAAGAATATATTAACTGGAAGAGATGTTAGAATTTAAAATAAAAGAGATTCGAACCAAATTCAAGACCAAAAGTTAAAGAAGATTTTGAGTTACATACTGCCACCAAAAATGAAGGAATTTAATCGATTCATTGCTGCCACAAATTCACAGAAAACAGCCGTAAAAAAAATATCTTAAAATATTGCCACAAAAAAAAAAAAACAACACATGTCGTGTCACCCTTCACCAAACGTGACAGATTGTCCTGTCCAGGAATGAATCGATAAATGGATGGTTACCGTCACTAAACCGCCGTCGGCATGACCCAACCGGTGCGTCCCACGTGCAATGACAAGCCCACTAACGTGATTGTTATGCCTTAAAACATGGTCTTAATGTCTATGGTTAAAGCAAATTCATAAATCTATACCCGATATCAACGCAAACAAAAATATAACACGACCAAACACCGCAAGTGTCATATTTCAGAGTTATTAACGATCAAAGTTGATCACATGACGTGGACTTATTCCCCCTTGTTCATAAAAGTTGCTTAAAGTTAACTAGTTATTAGCCACACATTTTTGACCATTTAACATTACTTAACTTCAATCATCGTTTAACGGGTTTATTGATAAACGATGACTAAAATTAAGTGACGTGCAAACGTCTAAAATGTATGGTTAAACAATTGCTAATCACTAGTTAACTTTAAGCAACGTTTACGAATAATGGGCATTGTTTTAATGTTTTCTATTTGCATTAATCTCAGATATAGATTTATATAGAAGTCATGCGTGGCCACGATTTTGAAAATGGCGTTTCAATGGATATACCACGGACCTTCAAACACGTTTATTGTACAATCACTGGTTTTTAAATGATTAATCAGCTTGTAAATACAGGTCTCAGTAAGTGTTCATTGTGTGGATTAGGAAATAATCTTATCTTAAAAGTCACTGGTACTGGGCCCGTGTGATTTCGGCCCATTCTGTCTCACAAAGAGAATATCTGTGTCTCAATAGCGGGAAGATTATATGCTGTTTATGTTATACTTGACATGAGACAAGTTAACTAGTGATTAGGGATTCTTCAAACATACATTTTAGACGTTTACGCGTTGTTTATGAATAAAAACCCCCTAAACACTGTGGTGTTTATTTATAAAGAATGATTTAAGTTAAGTGAAGTTACAAAGTCAAAAATGTATAGTTAAAGAATCGCTAATCACTAGTTAACTTTAAGCAGCGTTTATGAATAAGGGGGTATATTGTAGACTTACTAATCAGTGTGGTTACCATGAGATTTTATTACGAAGACGCGATCGTCGATTTTGATTTGGCGTTTGACTCGTCGATTGGCTCGATTCAAGGTTGTCAGAACTCTAAACCAATGAGAGCGCCAAACGCGATCGATGCGTATGATTAGGTGTGGGTCGTAACCCCTTTTTCAAAAAACGTAATGTAACCGGTTACTTTATCGGCGTAACCTGTTACAAAACAAGTTATTTTTGTAGCCAGTTATTTTAATTCAGCTACTGAGGTCGTTAAATATAACCACCAACTATACAGTTAAACACTAAACGAAACTAGACGTGGTCCTTATTTCACGTAACTAGTTACAATAACCAGCGACGCGGGCCGCCGGTGTGATGCACGATACGGCTACCCGCTACAGCATAACGTGTGTATGAAATAACGCATTTACAAAAATAACTACTTTTTAATTTGACTCGTAACCAGTTATTCAGTTACACATCGTGTTGCTGGTTATTTTAACCTGGTTACGTGAAATAACAACCACGTCTACGTATGATCAAGTCCCGTAAAGCCGGCGCTAGATATAGACATATTTGTACAAATATTTATTTTGTTTATACAAACATTTGAACACAGACAACTTTGAACGCTTTGATGTGCGCTCGAAACCGACTACGAATGGCAAAGTACAAATGTTTTAACAAAGCTTTGAACAAATACTCAAATACCCGTGCTACACATGTGTCCAAACAATTGTACAAATATTTGAACTATGTCTGGCGCCGGCTTAATGAAAACTCACGGTAGCCACACTTAGACTGATTAGCCTTCTTAAAACCAGTGATTGTGGGTTCTGAATGCAACAGCGATAGTTTTGTGGGGACTTTGTTACTGAAATGTGTTTTTATCAATGAATAACAATGAGTTATAACTTGATGTGAAATTAGTGGAAAAATCGTATTCAGAACTATTTGAACATATACAGTGACAGGCACATCTAACAAAAACTTTTTTTTTAAAACCTTGAACTCGCATGAATCTAGAGCGCGTAGGAATACTTTGTAAGAGTATATGAGACTAATATGACTTGGAGTTGAATTTATATGTATTTATAATTTGGAATATTTTAATAATGTATCAAAAACTAATATGAATAATTATGTTTTGATTTCTGATTTGTATTATATTAATGTATGCCCCAACGAGGGACATGGCTGAACTAATTTTAATTATTTAAGACCTCTATTTATGCCCCCTTATTCATAAAAACTGCTTAAAGTTAACTAGTGATTAGTGATTCTTTAACCATACATTTTTGACCTTTTAACGTCACTTAACTTAAATCATCCTTTATGAATAAAACACCACAGTGTTTAAGGGGTTTATTCATAATCGATTATTAAAGTTAAATGACGTGCAAGCGTCTAAAATGTATGTTTAAAAAATCGCTAATCACTAGTTAACTTTAAGCAGCGTTTATGAATAAGGGGGATGATGTATACCTATAGACCACAATAAAGAAGATGTGACTTGCAAAAAAAAAAAACAGGACCAAGTGCGAGTTGGATTTTCCCACAAAGGGATCCGTACCATAAAAAACAAAAAAAAATGTTTTTAGTATTGTTGTTACGTCGTCATCAGAAATACATCATTTATGAAAATTTCAACAGTCTAGCTATCAGAGTTCATGACATAAGCCTGTTGTCAGACAGATGACAGAAATACAGACGGATAGACAATAGAGCCGATTCTCTAGTTCACAAACTAAACTAATTTTAAGTTAAGTGCATCTTTTTCTTTCCATTTCATTAGGAAAAGGACAGAAGATAAAATATCAGTTTAGACCTGTCAAATTAGTGCGCTCCTGACGTAAACTGGCGTATTTTTAGTCGCCATGTTTATAATCGCGTCTAAACTGTCTATGGAGTGGAGTTTTGGCGAGAAAGCCAAAATGAGTGCCACGCTAATTTTTCATTGGACTTTTAAATTATTTATAGTGTCGTTTACTAAATAAAAACGCGTGATTTATGTGGTAAAAAGTGCATTCAGTGAATAATTCATAAAGAACAGTGAAATATTGTAGCATAGTGGCCACGTCATGTCTTTACGCTAAACCCTTCCTAATCGGCCTCACGCGGGAATCGAAAGGAGTTAGGTTAGATTAAGTTAAGTTAGGATAAGTTTAGGGTAAATTAGGTTATAAACTTACTGAAGAAAAGGTTACATAAGACTAGGCTGTATGGCGTACTATGCCTTTGCCTTTTCCGGTCCTCTGAACGGAAAGAAGAGAACCAAAAAAAAAAATGTCTATGGAGTATCATAATTTGACAGGATTAAACTGACATTTCATCTTCCGTCTTTTTCTTAACGAAATTGAAAGAAAAAGATGCACTTAACTTAAAATTAGTTTAGTTTGTGAACAACAGAATCGGCGCCATTGTAATATTAAAAACCCAACTTTATCATAAAAAAGTGTTAGGTACTACACTTTTTTTTTATGAAACTAATTCAAAATATCGATTTTATTTTATTTTATTTTTACGGACAAATCACACAGATTGAGCTAGCCCCAAAGTAAGTTCGAAACTTGTGTTATGGGATACTAACTCAACGATACTATATTTATAATAGATAAATATATAGATAAACATCCAAGACCCAGGCCAATCAGGAAAAGATCGTTTCCCATCATGACCTGGCCGGGGATCGAACCCGGGGCCTCCACGTCGCAGGCAGGCGTGTTGACCGCTGCGCCACGGAGGACGACTAAAAAATAATTTCTTTTTAAACTAAAGAATTCGTCGCTTCAGAATAATTTATTGAATTCATGGTAATGGGTTTTCGCGTGGATGTCTCTACCACTATGTATATTTGTCTTTATGTAATAATTGATTTTCTGATCATTTGGAAGTAATGAACCTCACATACTCAAATAGGACTCAAGTCATAACTCACTTTATAACCACATAAAGTCAATAATGCCTTTCCACCTTCACATGTTTAAAAGTACGATGACTTTATTATAATGAAACAAACACAAAATTATGTGAAAACAACACAAGATGCCAATATTATTAATATAATATAAATAAATACACATAATACTTTTACCTCACACTGCCGTTTGACGAAATTATTAAATGCATAGAATTACTATTCTTGTATTCAGAACATTCGTAATTAATAAAGGCGGTAATTTCCTTATTCATAATATACACTAAATTGAAGTTCATTCCATCTTTCTTTTTATTACATTAAGAGAAGGACAGAAAATAAATTACATTAGTAATAGATATAAATTACATTAGATAGTTACATTTATCTACTGTCCTTCTCCTAATAATAATAATTTGACAGGACTATTTTCACGTTTAGTCCTGTCAAATTAGTCAGGGTCTGACGTAATCTGTCGTACTTTTAGTACTCATGATTTTAATCTACTTGCACTTGTAATGGAGTATTTTAATTTGACAGGATAAAACTAATATTTATCTTCTTTTTTTCTTTAATATTTAATATTTATTAATATTCTTAATATTTATCTTCTTTCTTCAATGAAACCGAAAGAAAAAGATGAACTGGACTTAAATTTAGTTTGTGACTAAAGGAATCTGCGCCAATGTATTTTTACTTAGCCAATGCTAGTTTTATAACGGCTTTCGGCCGAATGTCGTTATTATAGAAACAATCAAACAGACACTGACAGACTGTTCAGATCCATTTGGATCACAATCCACAACTAAATGTTAGTTTAGTTCGAACAAATGATTAAGTAACGTTTAATTGTAACCTTTGCTGACATTAATTCTTATTTAGTATTATTTTATACTGCTATTTATTTTATATTTTATTCAAAATTTTAATATCTTTAATTGTGTATAAATTAAATAACAATATATTTACATAGTAGAACATAGATGACTCTTAGAGTAAAACATTTGTGCATTAAATATGTTGGCAATTTACACAATAACTTTAAAAAACACTGTTTTAGGGTCGTATTACAGAACCTTATTCAAGATTTAAGCATTACTTTGTAACCAAGTTTCAACCGATCAAAAAGCTTCAAACGAGATTTAAGTAAAGCTCCAGTTTTGAGTGAGGTTTTGTAATATGGATCTTAGATTCGTTTAGCGTTAAATATAGTACCAACTGGTTATTAGTTCAAGTAGATCCATCAACCCTTTGTCGCCCGACCGACTTAACGACTTATTAATTGTTTCTGTAATTATGGCATTCAACCGTTTAAACTAACAATTCACAAGTCACTTTGTGCAAAAAAGTCGAATTAAATAGAATAGAAAAATAACTCTTTAGGAGAATATATTTTGTCCAAATCAATTTTAGTTATTCTCACCTGTCAGAACTGAAAGAAACACTGCATAGTAAGTTAGTAATAAGAAAGTTACTAGTGCGTTATCTATATTGTCGATACAATATTTGTGGGAAAATTAGAAGTTTAGTGCAAACTTTTATTTTTAAATTACTTTCGTGTGTTTATAGATTTCTATAGAAAATAATAATGTAGTTATGAAAAAGGCAAATACAATAATAAATTACTTTTATAAAATATATGATGATTGTTTATGCAAAATTTGTTAGCAGCTAGGATTTTACTATGGACACATATTAATCTCGACCATAGAAGCATTAGGTCGTATCTATAGCTCGACTTTAAAAGCATTAGGTCGTATCTATAGCCCGACCTTAAAAGCATTAGGTCGTATGTATAATTCCGGCGACCCACACATACGACCTACTGCTTCTAAGGTCGAGCTATAGATACGACCTAATGCTTTTAAGGTCGAGCTATAGATACGACCTAATGCTGCTGTGGTCGAGATTTACTCATTCATTTTGTACAGACAACAAAATAGTTTTGTGGGCAAATGTTTTGCCAACCCTATTTGTATCATCTTCTTTTGACTATAGAGGTCCACTACTGAAGAAAGGCCTCCCCAAGACTTTCCACGATGAACGGTCTTGTGCTGCCCGCATCCATCGGCTTCCTGCGACCTTACGCTGCTTATTCTGGTACGTGGCGGCCACTCCAGAACCTTACCGCCCCATCGGCCATTGGTTCTACGAGCAACGTGCTCCGCCCACTGGCACTTAATTTTAGCGACTCGAAGAGCTGTCGTTGACTTTGGTTCTTCTGCGGGTCTCATCATTTCAATGGCCCAGGGAAACTCCGAGCATAACTCTTTCCGTCGCCCTTTGTGACTTTGAGCCTTCGTTTGAGGCCCGTTGTGATTTGTATAATGCCATTTTTATAACACTTTTTTTTCTGGTCTATCTTTGTAAACGTAGTGACTAATTTGTTCGTGCAGACGAAGATAGCAAAAAGAGCTGGACTTCTTTAATAAATATTCCATTTTATTTAATAAATATTCGTTGCCAGCTTTGCAATCTTGCCAAAGGTGAATGACAGAAGTGTTGTAAAGTATGGGGAGACCTTTGCCCAGCAGTGGGATATTAACGGCTAGTAAAAAAGGTACTCGGTCACGTCTGTGTGCCAACGACCCTATATTGTAGATGTTATTTTAGTAATATATGTCAGTATTTTATATCAAAAATTATACACGCATATCTAACTATTTCACTGTGTGTACAAAACTTTTAAATATGTTTATTATCCATAACAAAACCCAGTTAAAACAAGTCACATACGCAACGCATACAATAGCTCACTCATTCCATAACCGCTGTGTGTGTTAAGTGTTTACCTGTAGGAGAGCGGGGCCCATGACGGGGACCAGGAAGCCTTGGTAGAGAAGATCTAGTAGGTGTTTCTTTATTGCGGGATGGGCCACCTGGAAAGCAATGAGGTTTAAATTTTACGAGCCCCTTTTCACCAACTTCAAAAGGTTCATAACTCTTTTGTTGGGCTTGGTATAACTCTGCTTTGCTAGACTTGCCTTACAATGCATTTAAAGCACTAATCAAATCCAAGCTCTGTTCAAACCATTTTATATCGTAAATGCTTAAAGTCGCTCTGATTAACTCAAGAACTAGCTTACTGACACGTTATATGAGTTTATGTAATTGTCTTCTTTTACAATGTTTAAATAAATATGTGCGCCGTGACGCCCTTCATACCAGGGGCTTTTATTTAGGTAATAAGTTTTTACTTATTTAGATTTCCATTTTAATGTATTTTTTTTTACAACACCTCATTTTAACAAGAGCTCATAGTTTACCTGTGCGACAGCATTGCAGAACTCCAGAGAATCTATAAACAACGTCAGTTTGTGTACATGGTTGACATCGTCGGGCGTCAGGCTGTAGACCTTATCGCTTAATGTCCGGGGCAGAAGGGAGTAAAGACCGCTTAGACCTGTGGCAGAAAATAGACGCTATGAGTAACGACACAGAGCTGCATTTTGTTTAACCGTGGCTTAATTACTGAAAGGCAATTTTACAAAAATTCAAAACTTTGGAGACCGTTTTGGTTCAAAACGTCAAAGCCTGGAGCATAGGCGAAAAGTAGCCAGCCTGTCGGTGTTCTATAAGATCATTCTGGAGAGAGTGCGCGGGAATTGCATAACTTAACTCCCCCATCGCCGTTCCGCCGTTAAGTATAACTAACCTGTAGCAAGCACAGGACAAGTATTCCCGGACAGCATGAAGTCTGCTAGCTGTGGACAGCGGGCTGACATCTTGGCGCACAGCAGTAGTGCGTCGCGCGCAGCTGAACCTGTACTGCCCTCGCGGTGTACCGACGATAGCAGGAGCCGGACTATTATAAACCTGGAAATAAATTTAATACCTAGTTATACAATAGTTATTTAAGCCACTGTCAAGCAATGATAGCTATTGTAATATGAGTGACAACATTCATTGCGTTATTTACGTTGTTGAGCAGACACACTTTCCGATAAGAAGCAATGTTTAGCAATTGGCTTCAGTAGGCCTAGTATGAGTTTTCAATACGAAACTCGTTCGATCGTATCGAGCGCGTTTGGCGCTCTCATTGGTTGAGAGCTCTTACGACCTTGAAGCGGGCCAATCGCTGAGTCAAACGCGCTCGATACGATCGAACGAGTTTCGTATTGAAAACTCATACTAGGCCTACAGAGCGATTTCGATTGATAGTAATGGTGTTGCGCAATTAGGGTGCAGATTCCAATAGAACTTTAAAACATTTCAATAGTACTAGTCACTCTGTAATAAACTTAATTGACATAGAGATATAGTTCATATTTCTTTAACATGATATAGGTGAGGTTTTTTTCACTTGGTCGTGCCGTACTATGACGTGTTAAAACCATCATGGTTCCAGTGTCAGAGAAAGACGCGAGCTATACAGGATGTATAGCGCTATCCATTTTTCACAGCGGTTACATGATGGTTATCACACGTCAAAGTAGAGCCCCTGCTTCATCGACATTTATACAAATGGACATGACGTACGCGTATAATCTGCTGTAATTTATTTGTTAGAAAAGAGCGAGAGAGATGGCCTATGCTTTCGGTCTAGCACTATCTCTTTCCTCATAGATGATTGATGATTTTAAAACAGAGTACCGGGCGACCGAGCTTTGCTCGGCATCTTTTTTTTTGTTAGGTACACCGCGTATTTCTATATTTTCAAAACAAAAAATACATAACGAGCGAGTTTTTTAAATAATATGTTTTGACTAATGTTTTTCGATCATACCGACATAATAATAAAAAAATATTATTAACTGTTATTTAAATATAAAATTACGAGTGCAATTTAGTTAAACATTTTATTATAAATAATATTATAAATAAGTACTTATAGTTTAACAATCAGTTACATCAGTTATATATTATCATCCATACATAGTTTAAGGTCTTAACCTAATACTTCCTTCCATACTATATTGCGGGTATGCTGAGGGTTTTCATTAATAATAATCATTTCACGTTCTGACGCACGCTGCCGCATATCTTGCAGACGTCGCTCCCGTTGCTCATCATTTTCGGCGGCCACACATTGTGCTGCACGCTCTCGTGAAACATCTAAATCATAAGACCTTTCTGTTCTTAAAATGTTAGTCAAGTTTTGCAAGCATCTTACTTTAGCAGCACGTGTGCGATGAGCGGAAACCTGATGATTTTCATCAAGTTCTTCTTCAAATGGGTCCTCACTGTGCAAAGTCTGACAAACACGTGTGGGACGAGCGAAAATCAGATTGTTTTCATGGAGGTTTTCTTCTGCTTCTAGAGGTGAGTCACGGTTTCGTGGAGTTAAATTGTTCGTAAGCGTTTTTTTTAATGTTCTTTTTGGCATTTTCGTGTAAAAAAGACACATGATATTTTAAGAGCAATTTTCTGGGTCTAACCTCAAACCAAACATTGGCTTCATGTACCATGAATCTAAACGTCGTCTTTATCAAATCAAAGTACTATATTAATTATCAGTTTAATTTAATTTAATTTTATTTTGGAATGTTATATGTATATTTATAATAGTTCATGAATAATTTAAATGTATTTTGTGTACTTACGTGTTTTTATGAAGACTATGAACAATTGTCTGATGTAAATAAATCAATAATAACAATTATAACAAAAAAGAAGATGCCGAGCAAAGCTCGGTCGCCCAGGTACTTCATCATTATTATTAAATCATATTATATGGATGAATTTTATTTTGCCTACTTTGAGGAGGTGCAAGGTTTCATAAGGTTAGCAATAATAATAATACTAATATTTCAGTTCGTGTTGTGGCAAGTCTGAAATGTTGACACTGTTGAGAAATTCTGTTGTAAATTCGACTGCACCTTCAGGCTGATCTTTAAAATGAATGAGCTTCATTGTTTCAACTTCTCCTACACTTTTGTGATACCCTGGTACTTTGCACCTCCACAAAGTAGGCAAAATAAAAGTTCTTCCAGGGATTATATATTTACAACAAAAAATATTGTTGTTTATATACAACATCATTTCTTTCACAATTGTTGCGACTTCTACACTTTTGTGCGACCCTGGTACCTTGCATCTCCACAAATTAGACAAAAAAAATTTCTTTTATTGATTTAATAAACGAAAAAGAAAATTCGTTGACGCCGTTTCCAATTATCTCCGTGGCGCAGCGGTCAACACGCCTGCCTGCGACGTGGAGGTCCCGGGTTCGATCCCCGGCTAGGTCATGATGGAAAACGATCTTTTCCTGATTGGCCTGGGTCTTGGATGTTTATCTATAATATGTATCTATTATAAATATAGTATCGTTGAGTTAGTATCCCATAACACAAGTCTCGAACTTACTTTGGGGCTAGCTCAATCTGTGTGATTTGTCCGTAAAAAAAAAATATATATAAAATGTAATAAAAACCATTAGAAAAAGCCATGAATATTTTTTTTAAAAATCCAAAAAAAAAAAATTAGGAAAAAACACTATATCGTCAGGGATTTGAACCCGATGTCTACGAGCTCCGAATCACAGGCCGAAGCCCCTCAGCTATTCGTATCATTAAGGACAGCGGCGAAATTTTGCTTCTTATGAGAAGTTTAGCAATTGTTCAGTGCCTCAAAACATGGAAAAAAGACATTTTCTGAAAATTAAACCTAGCTAGATCGACTTATCGTCCCCGAAGACCCCTGCACACAAAATTTCACGAAAATCGTAGGAGCCGTTTCCGAGATTCCAATTATATATATATATACAAGAATTGCTCGTTTAAAGGTATAAGATAAAGATAGACTAAAACTTCGTTTCCTCTCTTTCGTGAGTGCCACAATTCTCATCTCTAAGGCATGTCCATTAGAATATATGATCTGCTTGTTAAAATGTAATCCTGCAAACAATTCAACTCACTCGGCTTGCGATCCTTTGTGCGTGTGAGTCGTCAGGAAGAAAAGGTCAAGGAACTTAATATTCTGCATCAACGCCACGCACAGCTGGTTGAGGACTATCACTAGCTGACCTGGAACAGATATGAACATTTGAATAGTTCTATACAGTTCTGTAAAAAAACCCTGTCCGATCCGTGAAGGTATTGTTAGGTATCGTTAACTTTCCCGTGGGAAATTGATGCCCTGGTGCTCTCCCAGGTACATCAACACCGTGTCGCGGCCCGGGAACGGGGGAGCGACCCGCCTTAGACGAGGTAAGGCGGGTCCGAATAGCGGCTCAGAGGGAGGCCCTGAGCCGCTGGAGCGAGGCACTCCGCACACCAGCTGCCGACCACCGGACGATTGGAGCGATTCGTCCGGTGTTGGGAGGGATGGGTTGGGCGCTGGCATGGCAGCCTCACCTTCCGCATGGTGCAGGTACTGTCCGGGCATGGGTGCTTTGGGCATTACCTGCACAGAGTCGCCCGTCGGGAGGAGTCGCCGCGGTGTCACCACTGCGACTCTCTCGACGACACGTCCGAGCACACCCTCGTGGAGTGCCCGGCCTGGCGAAACGAGCGCCGCGACCTCGTTGCGGCGCTCGGAGGCGGACGCCTCTCCCTGGCAACCATGGTGCAAGCCATGGTTGAAAGCGAGAGTGCATGGGAGGCTGCCGCCTCCTTCTGCGAGACCGTCCTCTCGTCCTCTCGCAGAAGGAGGCTGCGGAGAGGGAGCGGGAAGAGGATGCTCTTGCCGCTCCCCTCCGGCGCAGACGGGCGGGGCGAAGAAGGCGGGGGACGAACCCCCGTCTCCTTTAGCCCCGGAGTGTGACCAGCGCGTGTGGGTAGCCCCCGCACGCGCATTGCACCGGTCACCACGTCTGGGGATTACTCCGGTTACCGGGTAATCCCCCTTTGGCGCGGAAACCGGCCTTAACAAGGCCGGTAAGCCCTGAGAGTGGCACGGCGTCTAGGCCTTCGGGCCGACCCCGTGACACTCTCAACACAGGGCTCGAGGGTAACCCGAGTGGTTTTAGTGGGTATTCCAGGCTCCGGCCGGGCGAGTCCCACACACGTCCGTCGCCTAGCTAGCGGCGGGTATGGTGCGTAAAGTCATTTCCACTCGTTAAAAAAAAAAAAGGTATCGTTAACTTAGTCTAATAATGCCTACAAAGCCGGGCTAAACATAAAAAAATCCCCCGAAAAGCGAGGTGACTTAATGCATGTGCGGTAGGCAACACGTTAGGCATACATGCGCGGGTGAAGGGGGGACAGGGCAGGCGGCACGTGGTCGCATCGTTATTCGCTCCGTCACAAACGGTGTTGTCACTTTTTTAAAAAAATACCAAATTTTGGGGAAGTAGGAATTAATTCGCGGAAAAAAAATATTGTTTCAAAATTCATTGGTATTGTCACTATGATCATTACGTAAAATTTCATATTTTATTTGGTCATGTGTAACATTTATTATTCTTTTGGGTCGGACGGGGTTTTCTTTACATATATTGTATAATAGTCGTCAATACAGGGTGTATGTGACATCGTAACGCAAACTTCGCAAGAAGGCTACACCGTCACACAGTCATTTATATCGTTAATGAGCGGTTACAGAAATAACAGTATTTAAAAAAATGTGTCGGCTCAGCTTTGGAACGTTGCAAGCGTGCCGCCGCGTGTGTTTGTGGGTATAACGTTGACCCCTGATGTGAACTCTATTAAATCAGCTGATAGGATAGTTTTTTACGTTTTGTTCACATTGCGCTTTTTTGTGTAATTAGCGAATTAACTATTTTTTACTTTAAAATCTTATTGGGTTATAAAGGTATAGCAATTATGAACGGTTTAAAGTGAAAAAAACTGTATATTATTTTTTTTTTAATCATGAAAAAACCGACTTAAAATTCCACCTTGGGGCGTTTGTGCATCGATGTCAGAGAGACCCTTTATACTTTAGAATTTGTGTAGTCTTGTTAGGTGTGAAGATTAGCTTAACTTGGTCCATCGCCTCGTGCGGCTGTCTTAAATTGTTTTTTATCACTACATACCTATTATAAAACAAAGTCACTATCTCATTCCCTATGTATGATTAAATCTTTAAAACTACGCAACGGATTTTGATGCGGTTTTTTTAAATAGTGATTAAAGAGGAAGGTTTATATGTATAATAACATCCATTAAATAGTGGAGAAATACCATTATTATTGAGGTTTCTAATGTGATGTCGTAAATAATTACATTTTTTCCGCTTACATTGCAAACGTACGCTGAACGCTACGAGATTTAACAAGTACACTGAATAGGTCTACAGAAAACTTCGCGATGCTACATGTCTATTTATTATGGACAGTACATTTTTTGTCATTTACTTTTAGGATAAATAATAATTTTCGAAGCGATTTTAACCAAAACAGCATTAATTCTTATCCAATTAAATACCTTAAATACACTGTTGATTTAATATAGATCTATATGGCACTTTACAGCCCATGATTTAAATGAATATTTTCAAAGATATTACAGATTTAAAAATTGCGGGACGTGGCGATTGCGGCGGTACCGACCGGCCGGGGCGGCGGTACCGACCAGCCGGGGCGGCGGAAGTAGCGGGCCGCTGTTTTTATTTACAACGTTCACAGTTATTCTGTAGTGTAATTATAATCAGGATTGCACCTGTGCGAAGCCGGGTCGGGTCGAGAGTATACTTATTATAACATATGAAACTACGTTTAGGGTGGTGCAGCGCCTCGGGCATGTTCGCGGAGGCGCGTACCGACTGCCTGCGGTGCGCGTCTCTAGTGCACAGAGTGCTAGGCAGTGCCAACTCCATCTTCGCGATGATTGCCAACAGACTGGAATGCCCTTATCAGCAATGCTGCGGCAAACATATCGCTACCATATGAAGTTGTTATTTGTGTTTGTATGTTTATCATGTGTGTTATCTTTTATGTATCTGTCTGTGTGAATGTGTCTTGATACTTGAAATAAACTGAAATGAAAAATAAATATAGGGGTCTGTTTTACATTTTAATGAGAAAAAAATGCTAGGAGAAATACATTTTTATCATAATATCTATCTGTTTTGGAATGATAACAGAGCATTCTAAATTTGTCGTTCATATAAAACGTAATCACTATCTGCATAGTTGCTCCGCAAAAATTATCTACTGAATTCACACGAACTGCTGATAGAGCGAAATATTTTAGCAAGTGGTTTTATCATCAACCGGATGGTAAATTCAACACAATAGTTAACCATTTTATTTGCAGTATAAAAGTTTTTTTTTTAATTCTATTCTTTTGTTAAATTAGCTTAGTTCTCTCCTAAATCTAGTATGTATTTGTATTTTGGAAAGGTCGGCCTGGGAAGACATTATAAAGAATATAAACGGGGCAAAAGGGGTATAAAATAATTGTACCAACTCTTCTGGGTTTCCTACCCCTATGGGTTAAAGGTATGCGTATATGGTCAATTTGCCGGCAGCGGTCTTTCCGCCGGATTATAATTTAAGTGCCTTCGAGGCTAGGGTGAATAGGCCCATAATAAACTAGTGCGCTTTACCATCAATGACTGCATCACTGCTTTCCATCAGGTGGGATCGGGGACTACTTTATTGTGAGAATATATTTATATGTATTTTTTCAATTCTTTCAGATCTGAACTCCATGCGATAAAATGCGCTAGTAAAGTACACAATACATCGTGTCTAGTAGAAAATCCAACGGAGAGTTTAGTTAGTCTCTCTTCGAGCGGAGTTAGAGACACCAACAAAATTTTTGCAGTATGTTATTGGCAAATGTATTATTTTGTAAAAAGTTTTTTTTTTATAAATATAAAATAGTGTTTGACCGTAATCCCGTCTGATGGTAAGCAGTGATGCAAACGTTGATGTTAAAGCGCGCTGGTTTATTAAGAGCCTATTCACTTAAGAATACTGAGTGAATAGGAAGGAAGACGGCAGTTGAGCGAGGTGAAGCAATTTTAAACCCAACAACACGACCAACGATGCTGCGCCAGAGGGAGATTGATCTGGAGACCCTCCATGCCCAAATTCCGGACACAACAACATTTGGCGCATCATACCCGGCACACATCGCAACACAACTGCTAAAACTTGTCCTCCATAAGGCTTCACCAGACATCATGACTTTGGTGGGTGATAACTTCTGCCGGCACCCGATGTTATGGCCTACCACCGAATAAGTTGTAACGGGTCCGCCAAATAACTTTTTTTTTTTTGAAAATGCTATGAAAAAAAAACTACTGAATATTTTTTCAAATTTCTTTTTTTATTTGAAAGTACAATCTTTCCGGTTAATGATGGAAGATAATTTCATTCATATGGCTACCTCGGCTGGCCATGCAGTAGCCTACACGATCGGTCCAATTTTGAAGCACTTTAACGATTGTGTGCAGCTGTATTTCACCAATGGCTTCACGAATATTGTCCTTTAAAGCGTCAATTGTCTCTGGCTTGTCGGCGTAACACTTATCTTTGACGGCACCCCACAAATAATAGTCCAACGGTGTCAAATCGCAGCTCCGAGGTGGCCAAACGACATCAGTTCTGCGGCTGATGATGCGATTTTCAAAAACAGGGCGCAAAACATCGAGTGTAGGGTCGGCTGTGTGGCACGTAGCGCCGTCCTGTTGAAACCAAATGTCGCCAATATCCTCATTTTCAATTTCTTTAAACAAAAATTCATTCAACATGGCCCGATAACGATCGCCGTTGACTGTAACGGCCGCTCCTTGCTCATTTTCGAAGAAAAATGGCCCAATTATGCCTCTGGACCAAAATCCGCACCAAACAGTGACTCGTTTTGGGTGTATCGGTTTTTCAGTGAATGCGTGCGGGTTTTCTGTGCCCCAAATGCGACAATTTTGCTTGTTAACATACCCTACAAGATCGAAATGAGCTTCATCTGAAAAGATGATTTTTTTGGCAAAATCGGCATCTTCTGCAAGTCGAGTAGTCAAAGTAATGTCGCAATATTTCCCAGCGTTGTTCAAGCGTATACACAACCATATTCGTTCAGCGGAAGGATAAAACTAATTAACTGTCAAATCAGACATAAGCTAAGTGTTGCCATTCACGAAAAAAGCACTAGTTGAAAAAAAAAACCTTAGATGGCGGACCCGTTAGAACAAAAGGTATTAGTCTTTTGTCTAACTACATAATTGTATCTTTTTTTTTTTTGGGTAGGAAATTATCATATGATTTCCGTCCTGGGCGAAGCGGAAGCGGAAGGGCGTGTCCGACTATTACTGACTAAAACCTACCCACGTTCCTTGTGTTTTTTGCCTGTGCACTGTGTCTCTATTCTCTATAGAACAAACCGCGGCCTTGACCTTCATGGGAGTGTCGGTTATCAGTTACAGTTGCTTAACAGATGTGTCAGATCTACACACGTGAACGATACAGGCATACCGGAGATAAAATGACTCATTTTAATATATATCTCAAGAAACTGACTTTAGAAAAAATAAAACATCATCTTCATTCACAGTTAGATTAATTTAAAAATATCTGTTAGAAGGAAATAAGTACTTACTCTCAAGGTTAGGCGGAGGTAGCTCATTACGGAACCCGCTCAGCAGCTTCAGTAGCGGTCTCAAAAAGGGTTCTGCTGCTATCACCTGTACAATGAATTTAAAATCGCGTCAGAAATGTAAGTCATGGTTTGTAAGTGGTTGAAACACCAGTCTCTCAAGTATGAGTGTGTGGATTCGATTCCAGGGCAGGCAAGTACCAATGTAACTTTTCTAAGTTATATATTGGACACCAGTGGCTGATTACAAGGTGAAAGAAAACATCTCGAGGAAACCTGGACTTTAAGTCTGAAATCGCCAACCAATCTCCGCTCAATCCTTCTCTGCGTGAGAGGATTGAGCGCAGCAATGGGACGATAAAAAGGTTTATGATGACGCTTTTTGTATCATGTAGGTATGTTTGTTTTTGGACGATATTTGGCACACTAATTATAGCCAGGGGGACAATCGCGCTAAATTAAACCGTAGAAGTTAAACTCTAGTTCGTATCTAATCCAGTTAAAGCTGTAGTTTACATATATATACCATAGTTTATATCGGGATATTTCCACGGACTCCAAAACTACGAGGGTAAAGCCTCGGGTAGCATGTAGTTGCGAAATAATCTTTATTTGCTATGCAAAATAAATAGACACAATTAATCCCTATGAAGTATTAATACTCGATACACTAAGCAAAGGCCAATGGCGTGTTATTCTGCAGATTTATCGATTATGATAACTGATAACGTAAATAGTACGGACGACAGCAGGTCAAGCTACCCGACACTGTCAAATATTCCCAATCAACCTTGAGCCTTAATGCTTTAGAGATAAAGTTGAAAATCTAATGAAGAAATCTGACAGATTGTAGTAGGTTGATGTGCTGTCGTCTGTACATATCAATAGTATAATTACCTGCGTGCTGTAATGACTGATAAGACTTCCGAATAGCTTGAGTTGTTCCAATCGCACAGCGTTCTCGTACCTGTAACAAAATTATGTATTTCATGTTATAAGTATCCTGCACCCGTATTACGTTCTGAAACCATTTGCTAATTCATTGTTTCATCAAAAATCAAAATCAAAAGTCATTTATTCAAATTAGGCTGAGAATCAGCACTTTTTGAACGTCAATATTACATAAGACAGTCCCTCCAAAACGCCCACCCATCGACACTTCCTTGTGCTTTCGCTGGGAAGAAGAAGTTCATTTAAAAAAAACACATGACTTTATACCTACAATACTACGTATAGTGATAAACACGATAAAATACAACAACAATGAAATTATTTACCATATGCCAGCTACCACGCAAAAATACCAGCAAAGCAAAACAATATAATATATATTTAAATGAAAATGTAATTAACTAAAAACTTATTACTTAAATAAAAAGCCCCAGGCATAAAGGGCGTGACAGCTTACATATTTATGTAATGTAAAAAAGTAAATTATATAACCTTATAATCATCAAACATCATCATCATTTCAGCGTTACCTAATCCCAGTCGCATCCGAAGCTTCAGCTTTGGAGTCTGGTATCCGCTTTACCAGTCTAACTGCTGATTTTTGTCTAAACATCGATATTTTCCGTGAAGCGACTGCCATCTGACCTCCACAAGTCGGCGATATCGAAGTATTATAATCCATTGCTTCATATGTTCGAAAAATGTGTCTGCTCAACAAACGTAAATAGGCAATGAATGTTGTTCAAACTGTTAAAATTATACCCATTGGTACTGATGGTGTGTTACGCGATTACTTTGCTGTTTAATAGTTTGAGCCGCACTGGTCGATTGATCAGGTTAAGCTAAGCTTACTGCGGTTGGCTAGTGGATGGGTGACCGTCTTTACATACCGACCCTCCGTGCTTTGTAAAGCACGTTAGGCCGTTGTGCCTGGCTTTCATTGAGGGTTCTTTGACAGTCAACACAGGTCGTCAGATGCCCAAATATCTGATAACCATTCATTAGGTATCGTTGTACCCAGTAATTTGGTTGTGGAGATCAGCAGGCAGTCGCCCCATGTCATCATCATCAACCTTTTTATAGTCCCACTGCTGGGCACAGGTCTCTCATACAGAAAAGGGTTGAGCGTTATCACCACGCTTGCTCAATGCGGGTTGGCGATTTCAAAGTCCAGGTCCATGTAAAATATTAGTATTAAAATTTTTTAGGTCTTATCTTGACCAGACATTGGCCTCTATTTCTTTCTTTTCTCAAACAAAACTTAAGGAGATGTTTCATTTAAGTTCAGTGCACCGTTTTTATCATGAACTAAGTAACTAGTTATTACTAGTTACTGCTAGCTATTGCTAGGCAGTTGCAAATTTCACAGATAAAGTATTATTTGTGTGGTGCAACAAATACCTACTAAAAATAAAACAATTGTTGGGAGGTATGGAACTCTTCGTGTAACAGACTCTCATTTAGCCGGTATTTTTTTTAACTAGCTGAGTTCGGCAAAATGCATAAAACCTGTGCAAGCGAGCGTGTTTTTAAATTTTTGAGAACAGGCAATGGTAAGCTTTCCTTGACCAAAAGAAGAAAAAATAACATCATAATATTTATGCAACATAACAATATTTCATGTCATCGCTGGCAACACATACTGGTCGAAGACTTTTGACTTGAGACACTTGAGAGACTTGAGACCAGAAAGCAGCGCAGCCCAGTTGGATTCGACGATTCACCTCTATTTCGAAGTTGGACCTACCAACTGGATAGTTTGTCCCAGGTATACGTAACTGTCAACTGACTTCGACTGCCTGGGACGTGGTCGCTAACAATGGGCCTTACAAGAAAGCTCAACGTCACTCAAAGGGTAATGGAAAAGGCTTTGCTAACAAATAAGAAACGAGATCCGCAGAAGAACGAGATTAACCAATACAGCCCGAAGAATTGCAACACTGAAGTGGCAGTGGGCCGGGCACATTGTCCGAAGGACCGATGCCCAAAAGGGGCCGACAGATTCTCGAGTGGCGAACACACATCGGAAGACGCAGCGTGGGTAGGCCCCCGAAAAAGTGGACCGTCGACCTGGTGAAGGTCGCGGGAAACCGCTGGATGCGGGAGGCCCAGGACCGGTCATCATGGAGATCCTTGGGGGAAGCCTATGCCCAGGAGTGGACGTCTTTCGGTTGAAATGATGATCATCTTCATTTGATAACAATATTAAGTTACACCAACATACATATACAATATGTGAAGAAAACCCTGTCCGATCCGTGAAGGTATTATTAGGTATCGTTAACTGATTCTAATAATACCTACAAAGACGGGCTAAACTTAAAAAAAAAAAACCCCTAAAAAAATTAATAATATTTCAAAAAAAGCGAGGTAACTTAATGCATGAGTGGTAGGGAACACGTTAGGCATGCGTGCGCGGGTTTAGGGGGCAGGGTGGTCGCATCGCTATTCGCTCCATCACAAATGCTGTTTTCACTTTTTTTTAAATTACCAAATTTTGGGGCAGTTGGAATTAATTCGCGGAAAAAAAGAATACTTCAAAATTCATTAGTATTGTCACTAGGATGATTACGTAAAATTTCAAATATTATTTGGTCATGAAACAACCTAACATTTATTATCCTTTTGGGTCGGACAGGGTTTTCTTTACATATTGTATATGGAGTGACATTATTACATAAGCTAATGGCTGGCAGCCGCATATCACCCGTGCTGGAGAAACCGAACTGCATCCTTCTAATATTTTAACGTGAAAGTTTGTATGGATAGATGTTAGCTACTCTTTCGGTTAAAAACTAGTGACGGGATTACATTATAAAGAAATTTGGCATACCAATGGTTTACCAAGATATACATACATAGAGGATAGCTTTTATCCGGATATTCCCAAAGGATAGAAACTTATTTGGGTGAAATCGATCTATGTATGTATATCCCTATACAAAATTCAACACATTCAATAGGTAATAAAACTGATAACAGCTTATTAGAATCCAGTGACGAATTAACTGCGATAAAAATCCGCAATGAGGAGAATCGATTTGGTTTATCAAATCGTTTCAAGTTGATTATATTTATAGTGTTTGATTAATAATAATATTATGTGGGTCAATAATATTTTTTACCCTCGGCAGGTTACTGAGAATGCGTGAAGAAATGGGTTGATATTCTAGGACTTAAATTTTAGTGCCACTGAAGAACTGTCAAAATCAAAACCATTGCTCACTAGCAATGAGCAAAGGTTTTGATTTTGACAGTTTAACAACATTAATTGCGTTATTTACGTGGTTGATCAAACATGTGTACTGAAATTAGGTTGCTGAATGGCTATTCAATTGTATGGCAGAAGGCGCTCAAAATCGTAGTTAATAAGCAGGAACTAATAATGCCAGAACTGTTTAATACGCGTACCTACAAATTTGTATAGCATAAGCACCACTGACGCGGAGCTAGGCGGAGAGGAAGTTAGCGGTGCACGAATGACCAATTACTATGCTCGAAATCTCCGCTCCGCTTCTATGGAAACAGCACGAGCGGGGTGGAGCAGAGCTGAGCGGATATACATAATAAAATTACAGGAAGGCGATGCGGTGCGGAAGACAACGAGCGTAGGGTTGCAGAGCGGAGGACAGCGGGGCGGTGCTATGCGGAGGACAGCGGGGTGGTGCTGTGCGGAGGACAGCGGGGCGAAGCGGAGTCTTCCTGAGAAGTTGAGTGTAACTAAGCGCAAATATGCACTCCATTCGGCTTCAGTGAGTACACCGCTCCTCTCCGCCTAGCACCGCGTCAGTGGAAACGCGGTCTAACAGCCTCTAATTTTCCCACTGTTGCGATACAGGCGTCACCTCAATGAGAGGCACTTAGTTATAATCCTCGACACGAGCCCAGTGTAGGTATGTTCGCAGATCAACACGTCTTTGAATTTTAGGTTCTAATAGAACATGTCTGTTTCTGCACGATGTTTGTTTCGCTGTTCTGAGAGCAGTGGTGATGAAATATTTTATACAAACTAAAGAGCCTGACTGCTTAGAACCTACTACAAGGAGTCACGGCCGTAAGAATTAGGACACCACTGTTCCCCTGGGGCTGACGACACAATTAACGCAGTGGCTTAGCGTGCGATTCTCAGAAAAGAGAAGGCTCGATGCCCGCACGAAACAAATATTTGTATTGCCTACAGGTATCTCTTTGTAAATATTTATAAACGCACCTACGATACAGGAAATTCCTAGTGTGAAGTAAAAAAAAAAAATGTTGCTATAACAAAAAGTTATTAAATTTATTTCTTAATTCGAACAAATCAACGAGCCTGATCTAATTTAATTATTCATTAAAAAAACTACAGATCGAATATTCGTTCCAGATTCATCAGTTTAACATGGTATGTTTTTTAAATACCTAGTACAAAATCAATCTTAAAGCGAATAAGAGTCACGATTATCAATGGAGTGAGTTGTATTTTACACGATTTCTTTCATAATGCGTATCGAGAAAGTAACAACAGAGGAGACAAACAAATAAGCTTTCTACTATCGTTAAAGTATTATGAGAAAACATTCAATTGGGCAGGCAGTTAGGCCTGTAGTCTGAAAATAGAATTTATTTTAATTTGAACCCTCATTTCATATATTTAGGACGAAACTGTTGTTCAAACGAAGTTTTGAATGCAAACTTCTAGACACACGACAAAACAGAAAAGTACTGTGGCCGGCTTCCAGTGTAACCCGGATTCAGCTGAATACCATGTTTTTTTCGTTTCGTATAAATTTAAGTTTATTTAATTTTTATAACCATGTAAATTCCAGTAAGTAACCGTAACGGGAGGGGGGTATTGTATAATATACCAGTGTGCGTTCGCGCAGCGGAATGTTGTTGAATTTAAAGATTTTAATTATGCAGATATTTAGTGTATGACGTCATATAATTGTGTATGGTAAAAAAAAATTATGTACGCAGCCATTGTGGAGAAATTCACCAGAAACTGATTCCACTGGGCGAACGTAGACCTGGCGAATTTTTTTTTTAAATCCATAGACTTTAGAAGAAAAGAGATGTGTTTAGCTAGCTAATGGCCAAACGTTCGCGTAGCGGAAACTTGAATTTCCCCGAAGTTTATGCATGCACTAACTTTATTCATACATACACAATTACACACTAATTTTTGGACACATCTCTTTTCTTCTAAAGTCTATGAATTAAAAAAAGTTCCGCCAGGACAATGTTCGCCCAGCGGAATCAGTTTTTAGTTGAATTTCTCCACAATGGCTGCGTACACAATTTTTTTTACCATACACAATTTTACGACGTCATACACTAAATATCTGCATAATTAAAATCTTTAAATTCAACAACATTCCGCTGCGCGAACGCACACAGTATACCAACCGTAGCCATGGCTTTCATTTCTCCAGTTCAACAATATTTACGGATATTATTAAGATTGTTGATAGTCATGGAAAGTGCGTTGTATCCAAAGGTGAAATTCCTTAAATAAAGGTAACAATGGGTATAAAGCCATGTTTTCTAGGCATTAATATGTCAATTGTTACTGTTGTGTATCAATCACGATATAATACCCTAAAATTAATTCTGGAATACAAGGCAAATTCTTGCGTTTACCGCAAATCCCCATTATACAGTATGTTAAGAAAACCCTGTCCGACCCGTGAAGGTGTTGTTAGGTATCGATAACTGATTCTACTAATGGATACAAAACCGGGCTAAACTTAAAAAAAATCCCCCTAAAAAATAAATATTATTTCGCAAAAAGAGGTAACTTAATAAATGTTGCACCCTTCCGCGGGCGGTGGGCTGCAGGGCACGCGGCACGTGGTCGCATCGCTATTCGCTCATAATAATACCGGTGTTGACACTTTTTTAAAAATTACCAAATTTCGGGGAAGTTGGAATAAATTCGCGAGAAAAAAAGATTATTTCTAAATTCATTGGTATTGGTACTATGATGATTACGTAAAATTTTATATTATATTTGGTCATGTGTTTACCTAACCTTATTTCCTTATGGGTCGGACAGGGTTTTCTTAACATACTGTATTCACAATATTATTAAATTTGTTTCACACAATAATTACAAGTTCGTATCGCCTTGTTTTGGTTAGCACAGTGAGTGACTCACAGAAAAGTATATTGTTGACATTAAATGGCTTGACCCCTGGCCGGTTAAATTATAATTAAGTGAGCAAGTATTATTTAATTTCGATAATAGCGCTTTGTAGTAAATACCTATACGCGTCTGCTGCTGATAAGGAGGTTACTTCACATTTGAAATCAATGACAATAGGGACAGTTAAGAAATAAAAAATATTGATTTTACTTTACGTAAAGCTTTTCAACATATTAAAACGTATCTAGTTTTAAAATATAGCGCCTGCATTTCTTGGCTGAGTAATGAGTGAGAAGAAATGTCGAACCAAATTCGAGAGGTAACTGATACTAACTTGAGATGGTAACTTTTAAAGTGCGAACATTATCCCCATTATTCATAAACACTGCTTAAAGTTAACTAGTGATAAGCGATTCTTTAACCAGGCTTTTTTGACATTTTAGCGTCACTTAACTTTAATCATCCTGTATGAATAAACGCCGCTGAGTTTAATAGGTTTATTCTTAAACGATGATTAGAGTTAAGTGACGTGCAAACGTCTAAAATGTGTGTTTAAACAATTGCTAATCACTAGTTAACTTTAAGCAGCGATTATGAATAAGGGGGTATATTCTCAGGAATTAATGAGAGGTTAACAATGCACGGTCATGATGTATGGAAGAGCCGTTTGAAGACAGAGTCATTGCAGATTTGACTGGCCTAGAGCTGTCTCGTTAGACGGCATGCATGCATCGAATCATCGTGTTGGTACCAATCCATTTCTAGGGAGCTCTAAGAGCCGTCCGCAAAGATCCGCAGGATATTTGCGTAGGGGATATACGTATTTATGTCCTATGTAAATGTCCTGCGGATCTGTAGAAGTACCATCGTCATCGTCGTACATACTGAACAAAACAGTCAAGACAGCCTATTTGTCCTCGAAGTAACTTTATTAATGATATAGAAAGAAAAATATGTTCTGAATTTAAATTTAGTTCAGTTTATGATGAGGCAATCCGCGACAAGTTAATTTATTTTTATTATTGTTTATTTATAGTTAACTAGCGGCCGCCTGCGATTTCGTTCGCGTGTAATTAGTTATTATGCTCCGCTCCTATTAGCCGCAGCGTGATGTTATATAACCTAAAACCTTCCTGGGTTAATGGGCTATCAAAAGCAAAAAGATTTTTTCAAATCGGACCAGTAGTTCCTGAGATTAGCGCGTTCAAACAAACTCTTCAGCTTTATATATTAGTACTAGCTTTCCGCCCGCGGCTTCGCCCGCTTTAACTTCGGTTATATCGCGCGTTTTAGATTTCTTTCGGGAATATCAATTTTTTTCGGGATTAAAGTACCCTATTATTTAATCTGGACTTCTAACTTTACGTCTGCAAAATTTCAAAGCAATCGGTTCAGGAGTTACGGCGTGAAAGTGGTACAAACAAACTCACTTTCCGATGTATAATATTAGTATGGATATATTTGGTGCACACATACAAATATTCCAGTAATCTCTCTTGCCTATGTTACTCTCCATCTTTTCAACTAACTGTATGCCAACAATCAGGTCGATTGATTGCTTAGCTACGGCGTGAAGGAAGGACAAACAAACAAACAAACACACTTTCACATTTATAATATTAGTATGGATTATAGAGTATAGATTAAAACGACACAATATGACACATTACATTCAAATACAACATAGAAACAAAAATATAACTTAAAAAAACCGGCCAAGTGCGTGCCAAACTCACGCACAAAGGTTCCGTACCTTTTATTTATAAAATTAAAGGATTTAAGTTATTTGTATGAAAGATTACGCGGTAATAAGCGGTTTACGATTTATGAGGTATTAAAAAAAAACTACTTACTAGATCTCGTTCAAAAAAAAAGTTTCGTTGGTAGTTTTTATAGTAATGTACATCATATATTTTTTTAGATCTTTCATTTTCTTATTTTAGATGTTAGAGAGGGGGGGGGGGGCAACGTTTTTCCACTTTGAAGCGTCTGTCTATTCGGTTTAGAAAAAAATAATTAGAAACCTCGATATCATTTTTAAATATTAAATACCTATCCACATATACTCCACACGTATGTGTTTGATGAAAAAAAAAAAATTGAGTTTCAGTTCTAAGTATGGGGAGCACCAATATTTATTTTTTATTTTTTTTTATTTTTGCATCATAATCTTAATTCGGTTCACAGACTACATCTACCTACCAAGTTTCAACAGTACTTTCAGCTTTGTTTTGTGTTGTTTCGTTCATTATCAAGAAATAACGATCAAGAAAATAAGTTACACAGAAAATGTACGTTGTTCCACATTTAAAATTGTTATGCCTTGTTGGTTGCACATCTTATTTAGATGTTTTAAAGATCTCGCTCTCAGTGCTCGATGAATAAGTGCAGTTATTGAGAAATACTTAAGACGTTGCCAAAATTTCTCAAGAGCTTACGAAATTGGCAGATGACCTTCAAAGTACTTACTATAAGCGAGCGATGTATTTAATAATGAGTAATTGTCTCACTGCTAGGCCATAAGTTACCACCCACCAGACAGTCTTGTCGCCAAGCGATTCATCGTGTTCCGGCATGATGTCTGGTGAAGTCGTACGGAGGACGGGTCTGAGCAGTTGTGTTGCGATGTGTGTCGGGTACGATGCGCCAAATGTTGTTGTGTCGGGAGTTTGGTCGTGGAGGATCTCTAGATCAATATCCCTCTGGCGCAGCATCGTTGATCGTATTGTTGGGTTTAACATTGCACCACCTCGCTCAACTGCCATCTTCCTTTCTATTCACTAAGTTTTTTTTTTCTTAGTGAATAGGCTCTTAATAAACTAGCGCGCTATACCATCAACGATTGTATCACTGCTTACCATCAAGTGGGATTGCGGTCTACTACTACTACTAGTTTATAATTATAATAAAAAATATTATAATAATATTAATTATAATAATAAATAATCGTATAGTATTGGGATATGTTCTATGTTACAGGTTTGGTTACCGGACTTAGTCCTTCCAGTGGACCATTGTGCGTGGTGACCTCTAGTATTGGGATAAGTAAGGCAACCATAACTCCACCTAATAAAAGCAGTTATATCTAGAATTTTGCCCTAACATCCTAATACGTTTTCATTTTGCATATATGAAGCAATTATTGATTAGTTTTACACCCTTCACAAATTAACAAATTTTGATGGATATCATCAAAATTAGTTAATTTGTGATTGAAGGGTGTTGAATGACAATAATGTACTTATGTATTTTTTTTTTTATATTATTAATTTCATATAATGTTTTCAAGCCTAATTTAAGACAGATTATACATATAGATTATATCTTATCTACCTACTGTCTGCAACTCAAAATAAAAGACTCGAGAATATTGATTCTAAATTTTCGATTTTAGTCGCTCCAATTTCAAAAAATTACAACCATGTACCTAACTTAGTTATAAGTAAATAAGTACACGTAACACGTCACTTATTTGCCAATGGCCCTGATTCCATTGTTGACAAACTAATTTTATGGTCAGCGCATCTTTTTATTTCTATTTCATTAAAGAAGGACAGAAAATAAAATATTACTTTTGTCCTGTCAAATTAAGAAATTGCATAAAAAGTTTACATCTTCTTCTTTATTTCGCTCTTGACAGAACGGTCGTGGTCATTATGACTGAATCCGATACGCTAATGTTATACAGTATGTTAAGAAAACCCTGTCCGACCCGTGAAGGTGTTGTTAGGTATCGATAACTGATTCTACTAATGGATACAAAACCAGGCGAAACTTAAAAAAAAATGCCCCTAAAAAAATAAATATTATTTCGCAAAAAGTGGTAACTTAATAAATGTGCGTTCACCCTTCCGCGGGCGGCGGGCGGCAGGGCACGTGGCCGCATCGCCATTCGCTCATAATAATACCGGTGTTGTCACTTTTTAAAAAATTACCAAATTTCGGGGAAGTTGGAATTAATTCGCGGGAAAAAAAGATTATTTCAAAATTCATTTGGATTGGTACTATGATAATTACGTAAAATTTTATATTATATTTGGTCATGTGTTTACCTAACCTTTATTATCCTTATGGGCCGGACAGGGTTTTCTTAACATACTGTATATAGTACGATCTCTCTCTATCCTTTTTCAATTGTAAAACAAAAGTCCAAAATTGGCTGCAATCTCACGATTATGATGCCACTGAGACTCTTGGAAGTGATCTTATAATAAGCAACTCGACACGTCCTACCCACACCCACACACTCGCTTCACACACACACACTTCACAAATAGACTTACATAACGATTGGACGGAGTTTTCTTTACAGATTGTATAATCTTTTCGTTAGACGTTGTATATACAATCTGTTTCAGAAATATGAAATAATACTTTCAGTATATAAAATATATGTATGTTGTATACCTATGGGACCGGTGTGAGGTACCTAAGTGCATGAGTTTTTTAATTATTTTGCTTTGAAGTTTAGTGCGAAAACTTCGCAGTGATGACCCTAGAAATAACTTTAAAATTCAATTTTAAAGATTATAAAACAGAGTCGACTTATTTGTATCGGCACATTTATTGCCTATCGTCTTATTCAACTAATCAGTGTAATAAAAACATAGTTTTTATAATGTGAAGTAAATTCAATGAAATCTTCTTGCATCTACCCCTATTAATGGTACTATTAACTCTGTTGTTTCCAATAATTAATTACGATCTTTTAATTTTCATGCTCAGATCAGTCGTGGATAGCTTCTCAGAAGCAAGAAAACACTTCAATGTCGTGTCTATTTCACATCGTATTTTTAATCTCTTTAGTCAACGTGGATTGTCGGTATTTATCAATGAATGGTATTGAATTATTGACCAATACCGGCCAAGCGGCGAGTAACCAGCGGTGCCTTTGACACGCCCACTAATAAAAGCATCATTATAAAGTGGTTCCGTATAAAATATAGTTTTAATAACTAACTTCTTTCATATTATTTTAATTTCATATTATCTAATTATTTCATTGTGGGCACCTGGCCCTGTTTTAGTAAAAATATGCCCATTTAATTACAATAAGCCTTTGCTTGTACTTGACACCTTAACTTATGCAAGGAATGGGTATAATCAGCTTTCGTTAGAAAATTACAAACGTAATAAGTTTTGACTTACCGTATTTAGATTCAAAACTGATTAAGAATACTTATTGTTTTTATTTAAGTGTTAAAAATCTTAATTAGTTGCTTAGGTGTGTCTGTAGATAAGAATATCAGTCACTATTGGTTTTTCGGTAAAGGGAACCCTAAAATGTACGTAGGTTTAGGTAACTACCTATTCTTGATTTTTTATTAATTTTTTGCAAGTCCCGAACGAGTCCCGAATTGACGTTGACTAATGACTACTATGACTAGTTGCATACTAATCGTCCCGAGGTGAAGTCGCTGCTTTGCAATTGCTCTGTTCCGCGTTACGTGTTGTCAACGGTTTTCAAAATACCTCGTCGTGGTGAAGAATATTCAAACAGTGAATACTATGATTCTCTGTGTTGGTGCTGCTGGAGATAGCATCTATGGAGCATGAAATTTATACCAGCAACGGTTTGTTGACGGGAAACCCGCCGCTGATCAGCGACGCCTGCCGTCGTATACATGCTTCAGGAACATGTGTCTACGGCTGCAAAGTACTGGTTCCTTCCATCGTTCTGCGAGTGAGGGACGCCCTAGTTCTCGCTCCGGCACCGCTTTGGAGACACAGATTATCGAGCACTTTAGCAACGAACCTAGAACTAGTACTCTTCGAGCTGCCGCAGTATTTAATGTGAACCATACACTGGTGTGGCGAACATTACGGGACGACGGTCAACATCCCTAGCATTTTCATCGAACCCAAGAACTCACAACTGCAGACCACGCGCCAAGAATAAACTTTTGTACTTGGTACAACAACCGGGTGTAAACCGACCCAAGGTTTTCAACAAAGGTGCTGTGGACGGACGAGGCTTCCTTTACTAGAAATGGTATAATAAATACGCACAACTAGCACATGTGGGCTCAGTGGCGTATCAACGTCTGGGCTGGTATCCTCGGTGACCAATTTGGTTGCCACAACGTCTCAACGCCGAGGAATACTTGAATGTACTTGCAAGAGTTGTGGAAGAGACCCTCGAAAACTTACCTGTGGCTACTTAGGTACTGTCAAATTGTGTTTCAACATGATGGTGCACCAGCTCATTACGCGCGGCCTGTTCGAGAATACTTAAATGAACAATTTACCGAGTGGATTGGCAGAGGAGGACCCATATCCTGGCTCCTCGTTCCCCGGACCTTACACCAATGGACATTTTTTTTGTGGATTTACGTAAAAAATTGTGTTTATTAGCAAGTGTGTAGTTCATCAGACGAGGTGAAATCTAAAATTGAAACGGCGTTTGCTTCGGTAACCCCGGACATGTTAATGAACACTCGATCGTCCTTATTACGTAAAACATCTTTGTGTGTAGAAAATGGAGGTGGTCATTTCGAACCCTTTTTATAAACGACGACGACCCAAAGTCTGTGATTCATAAAATCATACCAAGATCTTTTTGTGATATTAAATTCCTAATACCTACATTATCTTAAGTGCAGTGACTTCATAGACCTACTTACTGGACAGTACCTACTAGCTTACACGGAGGTACAATTTCAGTGTGTGTAATGCATGATCAAGCGCGGTAATTTGGTTCAAAAATGTAAAAACACGGTAAGGTACCTTAGGGCTTACATAAATATCATCAAATCATAAAACACTTTTTTGCAAAGAAATGAATGAGTGGGTGTTCAAAATGTTAACTACCTAACAAATTATCCTGTAATAATGTACTGGGTAGGGTTACTTGTTGCGCTAGGAGGAGTACCTACCAATCTTTGTTTTCATTTTAACACATAACATAATCATCGTCAGGCTTACTCTAGCCGAAGGTGTTGGCAGAGGTTTACAGAGTAGGTACATTCACTGTTTGCCAAAGACCTAATGTTAGACTTTATTTTATTTTGTGTACAGACGACAGCACGTCAAGCTACTGCAATCTGTCAGATTTCTTTATTGGATTTTCAACTTTATCTCTTAAGTATTAAGGCTCAAGTTTGACCTGCTGTCGTCTGTACGATGCTGCGTAAAAGTAAAATTGATTTACTTGCATTGAAAATTGTATTGCTGTATTTATTTATCGGATTATTTGTGATGTGGTTTATTGTTAGCGTAGGTATGTACCTATGTTATTGTGTGTCATAGTACTTAATGTAATATTAAAAGTTTGGCTATTAATTGTATTTTTTTTTTGTTAATCTTTTTTTCTTCCCTTATTGGTTTGTATTTCATTTAATTGGCTGATCACGTTGTTGAGTTTTACCTGAATGCGAATCTCCGACGTGCCTGTTTGTTAGGAAAAACAAGACTGATTTTTAAGGACAAATAAGTGAGTAGGTACATATTTACGTAAGTGTTTATTGACGCGAACCAGTAGGTATAATGTATGCCGGTAGGTATTTAGCAGACGGCGCGGCTAGTCGGCGCGTAGCGTCAGCTGTAGCATAGGTTTAGGGTTGTCGACAAAATGTTTAATAAATATTTTTATTTATTTTGTAGGGAAAAAAAAATCTTAGTATTTCAAATTTATGACTAGCTCAAGTTGATGTTTATAAGGTATGCTTCAATATCTGAAAGTATTGTTTCACCTTTCTGAACCACGTTGTATAATATTCGTGTTATTTTGACCAAGGAAATGCTTAAATTGGTAAAAGTCTCTACTTACTTGCCAGTACAAATGGCCCATTCATACAGCTTATCCAGGAGGTTTTCACTGAGTAGATACTCTAGGCAGGCGGCTGGACTGGAGGACGTGTTGATCTCCCTCGCTTTCGCCTCCAGAACAAGTAGGGTAGCTAGTTGTTCCAAGTGATTTACTACTCCTAGGACATCGTCGTGGAGGTGGTTCGGCTGTAAACGATTAGGATTTTTAAAATGGAAGTCTTTCTCATTGCTGAGGAATGTTTTAATTATCTGCCTAGCCTTTTTCCTATGTTGGGGCCAGCTTCCAATCTAACCGGACTTATCTGAATACCATCGAGCGCCTATCTGATCTCCACCCAGTTCCCGGTATGTAATTTGGCAAGAATCGTTAGATGTGCAGAAATCGTATGGGGTAACGCCGATCCGAGCGCGTCATTGGTGCGTCAGTCGACCTTTGCCTCCCGCACCGTGTCTACGTCCCCCGTTCGCTCCCCATTACACTTGCGTTCATTCGTTTTCAAGTGCACCATGCGCGAATTTACCCCCACTACGTTAAAATATTGCCAACATACGTGCCGTGTACTATATCAGTAACGATTGTCAAAGATCTACGAATGACAGCTGGGACCAACGGCTTATAGTGTTTTCCGAGGCCTGGAGAGGTCTCGGTATATAAAATGGTTACCCATCCAAAAACCAACTGCGGCAAGCGTAGCATAATCTGATAGATCGACCTGTGCGGCTATTAATTTTTTAGCCATGGAATATTTTCAGTATATTTAATAAATTTACTGACAGTCAACCCTACTACTTACTTCTATTATTAATTACTATAATTACCGACTAGCATTGGATCTAGAAGCGATACATTTGGCACAACGTCCAATCTGTCAGATGTCTTTATTACATTTTCTACTTTATCTCTAAAGCATTAAGGCTCAAAATTGATTGGGAATATTTGACAGTTTCGGGTAGCTTAACCTGCTGTCGTCCGTACTGCACAAGTAAGGGAAGGCATTCCTTCATGGCGACCTCAAAATATTGATTGACGTTAGAAAGTAAGTATGTTATTTGTGACAAAATTTCTAATCTCATTTTGATGGATTTGGACAGCCAGAAAGCCATTCCTTGCAGTGAATTTCGAACCGTACTAACCTGAGATTTAAGTATAATATCGTGCGCCTGTTGCCAGTGCTTGCAGAAGGAACTATAACAGGCCTGTGGTTCGTAGTCATGCCGAGGGTCGAGCGACCTCGACAGCTGTCGGGCGAACGAGAGTCCCGTCGTACGAAGCCAGCTCATGGTTGCTGATTATATTGGCTGGGACATCTGTAACAAATGTTGCTAGTAAGTTGCGGATTTCTTAAAAAGTATGCGGGCGATTGTTAATGCCTCAAAACTAGTAGTTGCTAATAATTAAAGGCCTATAATGACAACATTTAAGTTTCATAACAATGGCATTTTTAAAGAAACTCTTGTCTGAAGCAAAACATAACATGATATCAATTATTTTTTTAACCGGTATTACCAACATGATTGATTCTCTACTCTACAGATAAGATATTAAAATATTCGTAAGCATTATTTCACAATTTAAATTCATAGCAGTGTTCGAAAAGGTGTTAGTAGCACTAGGCAACAACATTGATCTACACGTCCCCCTTTATAATTTATAGAATGCATACGGATTAACAAAACTGGTAAGTGCCGACTGAATGAAGCACAGACTGCATCCTACTTGCTTTAACTTTTACTATCAATTGGATATTGCTAAACCATTGCTCCATATGCTCCAAAAATATATCTGCTCGAAAACGTAAACAACGCAATGATTGTTGTTGAACTGTCAAAATGAAACCTGCTACTGATAGTTTGTTGTTGTTATACCCAATTACCCTGCGGATCTGTGTCAATCTGTCAAAATTGCGTCTAATTTCCCTACATTTTAACAAGTTTTTGACATTTGTTTGTCGCCAATACGAGTTCGTTTTAAATTACGAGAATCGCCATACAATGGCTTTTTTGAGTTAAAAAATTTTGGCCTGGCTGTTGCGTTATATTTCGACGTGCATGTTTATTATTGTGTATAGATACATACATCGGTGTTGAGATCCCAAAGGTATAAGGCGCATGCTATTGTATTGTTCAGGAGATTGTAGATCTAGGCTACATACAGACGACAGTAGAATCTGACAGACTTCTTCATTCGCTTTTCAAATTTATTCCTAAACCATTAACGCTCAAGGCTGATCAGGAATATTTGGCAGTTTCAGGTAGTTTGACCAGCTGTCGTCGGTACTTCCTGTGGTACGCGCTGCTTTATCTTGTAAACATAAAATTCATACTGAACGTAGATCAGAAGGAAAATTTTCGTGATTTTCAAAATCTAGTCACAGCGCTATCTTGGCGACAAAGAAATGCCTAAAATATATGGAAATTAGAGGTACTTTTGACAGATTGAGACAGATCAGACTGTGAACTTTCTTAAAATTAAGAGAATTTATTGGTATATTAGGTCCAGCCCTCATGTATGTAAGACTAGGAGCGCCGCGCGGTTTCATCCGCGTAGGCTTCGATAAGTTTTTTATATATGCTCCGCTCCTATTGGTCACAGCGTGATGTTATATAGCCTAAAACCTTCCTGGATTAATGGGCTATCCCACGCAAAAAGAATTTTTCAAATCGGACCAGGAGTTCTTGAGATTAGCGCGTTCAAACAAACAAACTCTTCAACTTTATATAAAGGGTTTTTCAATAGGGACGCTCGAACATTGACAGCGCATAGCGGCCATCTTGGTAATGCGATAGCTGTCAAATTTGGCATGAATACATATTTAGTCGTGACACGCTCCAGCAACGCGTAGAAATTATTTAAATCTACTATCAAAATCAGTGCTCTATTCGCCTAACATTCCGTGCGTTGCGTCAAATTTATGGCGTTCATGGCCGTCCTGCAGAGTCCACAATCAATCGTTTGATAAAAAAATTTGAGACAACCGGGTCGGTGATCGATGGAGCAGTTCCTGTACGTCAAAGAAACGCAAGATCGTTGGAGAATATTGTTGCCGTTCGAGATAGTGTGCGAGAAAACCCCAGACAATCCATTCCGCGTCGTGCGCAAAAACTGGGTCTTTCTGCGACATCAACATGGCGAATTTTGGGCCGAGATTTGGGTTTTTATCCATATAAAGTTCAATTACCTCAAGAGCTAAAACCCAATGGCCACAGGCAGCGCCGTGTATTCGCTGATTGGGCGTTAGAGCATCTGGCAGCTGAAGCGCGTGGATTTTGGTCCGGCGGTATTATCAGTCCTTATTTCTTCGAAGATGCGCAAGGAGTCGCGCTAACTGTCAATGGCGACCGATATCGGACGATGATAACAATTTTTTTGTGGCCTAGGGTAGGTGGTATGGATCTTACAAACATGTGGTTCCAACAGGACGGCGCCTCTTGCCATACAGCACGGGAAACATTAAATTTATTGAAAGAGAAGTTCGAGGGCTTCGTCATCTAGCGTGGTGGCGACATCAACTGGCCCCCGAGATTGTGTGACTTAACACCGCTCGATTATTTTCTGTGGGGCTACGTGAAATCTCTAGTGTATGCAGATAAACCACAGGCAATTGCTGCCCTAAAAGCCAACATAACTCGCGTTCTTTGTGAAAATGAGCCCCATTTATGCGAAGACGTCCTTCAAAATTGGTCCACCAGAATACACCATCTACAGCGGAGTCGCGGTGGCCATTTGGCTGATATTATTTTCCACGCATAATGTCATTGAATATTCTTTAAAATGTAATAAAAATTGTGGTAATATCACTTAAACAGAAAAACCCTGTATTAGTATAGATTGGGTACATTTATTTTCAACATTCTCTCGTGCAGCGAAAATCAGGAGCAGCGGTGGCCTAGTGGTAACTGCCGCGACTTACAAGTTGTAGATTCGAACCCCATCAGGCGCTTTACTTTCTATAAATTGGGTTGTATCCTAAAAAAATATTTAATGTCCATCAGATAGATTTATCAAAAATATTGAACACGTATTTTTTTTTTTCCTTTATTAGAATACTTAGGAAGATATATTGATTTGAAATGTCGCATGACGTCACGCCGTGGCACAAAATACACCACGGCGTGACGTAATTAGCCCCCACTCCGTAACTGCAATACGCTATATCTCTGTAGTTTTTGGTAATTGCGACAAAATAAAATATACGGGTCATAATTTTTTAAATTATGTATAAGACGGACTAATTATTTATTTGATTTTCATACCTTGGATACATCCCTATTATTTCATCACCATTGCTCTCAAAGCGGTGAAGGAAAACGGCATGTCCTTGAGCCAAAAACTTGTGACATCTACCAACCCGCACTGGGCCAGCGTGATAGATTACGGCCCTCTCCCTCTCGCCAAGAGGAGGCCTGTGGCCCAACAGTGGGAACATTATAGGCTGATTATGTATATTAAAGTGAAAAATTGCATATGCCGTTGGGTGATTATGTAATACAATATTCGTAGCAATGGGTATCATTTTTACAGTTTCAACAACATTCATTGCGTTATTTACGTTGTTGAGCACACACATTTTTCGAACATATGGAGCAATATGCTTCAAAATTATTCAAATTTAGGGATGTGTCTAAGGTATGAAAATCAAAAAAAGAATTAGTCAGTCTTATCCATACTAATATTATAAATGTGAAAGTGTGTTTGTTTGTTTGTTTGTCCTTCCTTCACGCCGTAGCTAAGCAATCAATCGACCTGATTTTTGGCATACAGTTAGTTGAAAAGATGGAGAGTAACATAGGCTAGGCTTTTGGTCCTAAAAAAACATCAAGTTCCCAAGGGAGATTACTGGAATATTTGTATGTGTACACTAAATATCCTAATATTATAAATCGGAAAGTGAGTTTGTTTGTTTGTTCCGCTTTCACGCCGTAACTACTAAGCCGATTGTTTTGAAATTTTGCAGACGTAAAGTTAGAAGTCAGGATTAAATAATAGGGTACTTTTTTATCCCAGAAAAAATTATATTCACGAGGGAAATCTAAAAGCCCGATAAAACCGATCTCCACGCGAGCGTAGCCGCGGGCGGAAAGCTAGTAGATAATAAAAAAAAATTAAGACCCCTATTTTTTATTTTGTCGACATTGCCAAAAACTACTGAGATATAGCGTTTAAGTTACGGAGTGGGGGCTAATTACGTCACGCCGTGGTATATTTTGTGCCACGGCGTGACGTCATGCGACATATCAAATCAATATATCTTCCTAAGTATTTGAATGAAAGAAAAAATAAAAAATACGTGTTCAATATTTTTTTATAAATCTATCTGATGGACATTAAATTATTTTTTAGAATACAACCCAATTGGGGCGCAGGACGTAGATATTATGGGGTTTATTCATAAACGATGATTATAAGTTAAGTAACGTCCAAACGCACTGTATGGTTAAACAGTCAGTAATGTTAAGCAACGTTTATGAATAAAGGTGACACACTGAGCAGCCACAGAGTTCATTATCCAATGTCTTCAGAAACTCATTTGCTTTGCTAAACCACTTTGTGCCTTAGATGGAAATAGTGTAGTATGGTAGGTAGTAATTGACTGACATTTGATTGTCTATCCTTATTTGTTCTCAGGGACATAGTATAAGTGTCTATTTACATGTTGTGCATACAAAATTATCTGTGAATCCATGCACTTTTTTTTTTAATATTATAAACTAGCGCTTGACTGCAATCCCGCCTGATGTTAAGCAGTGATGCAATCGTTGATGGTAAAGCGCACTAGTTTTTTAAACCCATTCACTTAAAAAAACTTAGTGAATAGGAAGGAAAACGGCAGTTGAGCGAGGTGGTACAATGTTAAACCCAACAACACGACCAACGATGCTGCGCCAGAGGGAGATTGATGTAGAGACCCTCCACGACCAAACTCCGGACACAACAACACTTGGTGCATCGTACCCGGCACACATCGCAACACAACTGCTCAGAACAGTCCTCCATACGGCTTCACCAGACATCATGCCGGAACACGACAAATCGCTTGGCGGCAAGGCTTTGTCTGGTGGGTGGTAACTTTTTGCTAAACTTTCGGGCTTCTGACGACCCATAAAGACTGTCCAGTAGGCCTAGTATGAGTTTTCATTACGAAACTCGTTCGACGATATCGAGCGCGTTTGACTCAGCGCTTCAAGGTCGTAAGAACTCTCAACCAATGAGAGCGCCAAACGCGCTCGATACCAACGATCGAGTTTCGTATTGAAAACTCATACTAGGCCTACAGGATCCATGAATCGTGGATCGTATCGTTACGGGTCGTCTTTAGTCGAATTTAGTTTTTGGCCCCAGCTGTCATTAATGGTTCACTTGGACCAACAGCTAAATTCTTTCAGGAGCGAACTGGATATGTACAGTAAGGGTCAAAAGTGGAGTACCACCTTTGACACTTATTGTTAATGCAATAAAGTTCAAAAGTGGTAATGCACTTTTGACCCTTACTGTAAATAAAAATTGGTTACACAGATCGAAAAATCGAAATTCCGGACATCGGATGTAACTTTCGGATTTCTTCGCAATAAATCGTGCATGTGTAAAGTAAAACTAATTTATGAATTTTTTACGCGGGCGCGCTAATTTTGGTTCTGAAATTCATAAGGTACGCAGTCAAAGCACGTCACAACATAAGTGTGGCGTGACTATGATTGTGAACGATTAACACGAGCGGAGAAGGACAAGGAGGGGGAAGCGCCCCTCCTCTGCTCCGCAGGAAATACGAGAGATAAAAATATTTGATTTGTTAAGGCTTTGACTTTGGTTTTTACTTAAATTGACCAAATTCTTGGCGGCTTAGGATTCCCCCCCGTCTTCCGGACAAAGCACTATATTACCAGACATGTCTGGAAAATTCCGGACAAATGGCAATCCAGTTACACATCTAAATACCAACCGCGGCAAGCTTAGCGGCAGCGGACGCGACTTTACAACATTGGTACAGCTGATGAATGCTTAAAATTCTAGCCGTCACAATACACCATGATACTTTTACCTTTCAACTTTCACAATATAGCAAATACCCATCATTGCAGTTGTATGGTGTGAACAGTGCATATATACCTGTGTGTGAATTCATTGATGAACAATGTCCACTATCAGTGAAACTATGCCTAATTACCATTTGTTTACATTCTTGTTATTTGAATGGAAATGAAATAGGAATATGATGCAATGTGATTTAATAGTTTAATTTCCCGTGTGGTTCTGGGCATAAAATAGTACCAACCCATATCCTCCCGTGGGTGTTGAAAGAGGCGACTAAGGAACTCTTACCAGGGAAGCGGGCAGCAGCACTTCGCCTGTGGAATAACAAATTACTGCAATCCCCAATCCGCCTGCCAAGCGTGGGGATTATGGCAATGCCCCCAATGGAATGAAAGCCTTGAGGGAGGCCTTAGTCCAGCAGTGGACCTCTATAGGCTGAGAGATTTCAGTTTTGTTATAAAAAATGTCATAATAACTAATCTCCAATTCTTTTCTTTTTTCAAGGTGAGATTCAACCTCAACTCTTGATCAATGGCCTCTGTGGATTAGATACCACAATTTTGCCAATAACATGTTTAACAAACTAACAAATTATAGAAATTCTATGAAAATTTTATTTCACAACAATGGCGGATATCGCCAACGATAGTTGAAAAAGACGGTCGCGTGAACCGTCTATGAGGGAGGTTTGAGGCAAATTCATGACATCATGACTTTGCCGCTTTGTCGCACTATGCTGCGATATTTCAATGTTCTTTATGAATTATTTATTGTTATTTATTTTAGTAAACAACACTATAAACAATTTTAAAAGTCCAATGAAAAATGCACGTGACACTCAGCTTTCCCATCACAAAACCTCCAATTCTCAAATGATCCAACCAAGATGACTGGATGGACTGACACCTTGATTTTGTTTCAGTATTCTTTTGTTTTAGTATCTAGATTACGCATCAACTATTATTCTATATTTCTGGGGGTTACTATGACATGTTAACCCGTCATGGTTCCAGTGTCAAACAAATATAGCAATACAGTTGAATAGTGGTATCACTTTTCAACAATGGGCTTAATGATGGTTTTAACACATGGTCATATATGGCCATTGTAGTACTGATTTAATTATAATTATGTATATATGTCTTTTTGATTGGTACCTTCTTATTGCAATACACAGGGTTTGGTGCTGATAGCCGAAATACAGGTTATCCTGAGTTTGGCTACAAACACTAAACTCTTTGATTTAATTGAAATTTTTGCAACATTGTCTACGTTAAAGTTTAACAAAAGTCAGTACAATGTTTAACGAAATAAACTTTTATTATATTCTTTCCTAGAGTTGTCAGATCAGAAATTTCCACCCCATGTACTTTTAAAATAATAGTAAAGGTGTAGTGTTTGTTAAAACTGATATAAAAAATTATGATTATTATTTATCATGCTAGTGCAGTTCTTATGGACTTTGAAACCAAACACAACTGTTAAATAAGTCAAATAAGTTTTTCTGTACCCTATAGCAGCCTCTTTTTGTTTCACTGCAAGGCAGAGACCTCGTCTCATGCAAAGAAGGCATGAACATTAATGACCATACTTGATTAAGATGTATATTTGTTTTTTTATATCATAAAGTGAACCTATTCAGAACCATACCCGCCCTGCCAAATAGTCTAAAACATCTAGATCCTAGGAGCTTCCTTTTAAATTATTTGACAGGTGCCTCTTTTGTTTTTTTTTTGTATGAGACTCATCTGATGTTCGTCAACCGGGTGGCACTGACAATGTGCATAATTTTGCAAATGTTAAAATATTAAATAATAGTAAAGTATAGTATATTAATAGTAAATTTGAAGTTGAAACCTGAATCCAATATCCAAATTAAGCCAAAGTATATAAGTCATGGGTTAATTATAAATTAATGAATGAAAAGAGTTTCGATCGATGATATAGCTCATCCATTTCTTTTCAAATAGTGTGGTTGAGATCAAGAGTAGCTCTATTTAAAATAAAAGGTGAAGAAAAGAGAATAACTCACAATTCTTTAATTTTCACACATATTGGTACCAATTAACAAAAATATAAACAACACACAACACATACAAGGTCACAAAGGTCACAGAAAGACTTGTTAATATTGAAACAGCGCATCAATCATGTAAATTTAACAACATTTGTATTTGACCATGAGAAATATTTGTAGATAGCATTTTCTAAACAGCTGTTGAATTAGTTGAATAATTGTTACCTTTAGAACATGGAATGTCTGTTATTGTCGACATTAGAAACAGTTTCATCAGATTTATCATCTTCTATAAAAAGGCCTTAACCTAGTGACTAAATAAAACTAAATGACAATCATTATGAGGAAAAACTTTATAAATATAATCATTATTTCAGCTATAGCATGTAGGAAGTGTTGTGGTTAAACCTAAGGCACAGCGGAACAGGCTAAGCCATCAAACTATACCTCTAGGTAAAAAGGTATACAAGGAACCTTGACATTCGACTATTACTCACTACGAATGAATACTACGAAATTATGTCGTAGGAACTTCACTAACAACTATTACCACCAACATAGGAAATAATATAAATATACTCACGGCCAGGAAGATTCTCGAGTTGAAAATAGATGCTTTATGCCGCAAAATAAACCACAAAAGTTACATGATACGCAGTTCACTTCAGAGAATAACTCGATAGCCACTTAAGAAGCTGTTTTACAACACTTTTAGAATTAATATGTAATTTCTATGAGTGCCATTGGCTTTTTCAATATTGTTTAACTCAATAGCTGCAAATTGTAATAAAAAAAACTAAAATCGCAGAAAAAAAGAATGCAATCCTTGTACCCAACCATGACAACCATGCATGAATGACAAGTAGTGGTGTTACACTACCGACTACAGATTATACCGCATTTTAGCTAAGTTAGTCGATTTTACTTAAGATTTTTTGTTAATTAAAACAAAACATCATCAGATAAAGATATTTAACTTTTTGACACTGTATAACAAGACTCTTTTGGCACTTGTTCAAAATCGGAACTAACGCAGACATCTATACCTTTTAGCAAAACAATTTTACAATTTATCTTACCAGCAAAATCCTTTTCTAAAGCCAAAATCGTTCAAGCACTAAAAAATAGACTCCATGGAATTAGTATGTTCTATACATTTCTCAGCATTTACTGTCAGCCGAGGTAGCCTTTTTTATTAAAAAAAAAATAGTGACACATGATTATACTGGATTTGCGGCAGTTTCATATTTTTTTATAGAAAAGGTTTTTTTAAAATAAGTGTTCAATTCATACTGTAATGATAATGGCTAAGACAAAAGTACAAGTTGCTTTAGCAGGTGGAAAATGCCCCAAAACCGCTATTGCCGAACCTTCTATCATGCTCCATGGATCGTTTAACAAAGATTTGGTTGGGGAGGCTAGAGTATGTCCTTATTCCCCTTTGGAATTTCACGCTTTTATTCCTTGGGTGTGTAAACAATGGCGCGCCTCTACCGCAGTTATCATCACCCGAAAGGCTCATGGTATTTATTTTTTCCCACACTAAAAATCTCCATGTTGTATCGCATGCATGGCCATTTTCAATTACATATAAGTAGTGCACACGATTCTGCAGAACAACTGAGTCTACACACTCACAACCGAGCGTTCCTACCGTTATTTTTTCCAAAATCAATTGGGCCACGTTTATAGTCAGCCACTGTTTTTAGACGGGCAAACTTAGGCCTCTGTCTCAAATTTTGGGGCAGCGGGACGGCGGCGGCGGTGGCGAGAGACTAGTGAGCGGCAGGATCTTATGCATAAAATCAAACGGACCGGTTCTCGAAAACAGCGGCGCGGCAGCGGGGCGGTGGCGGGCAGCGAGCGGTGTACTTCTCGCACTCGAATCTTGCGGGCAGCGGGCGGGTAGCGAGCGGTGATCGAGCGTTAGGAATAAATTTGAATCAAAAAGATGTTGCCGCCATTGTTCAGACATTTCTTTCGCGAATAAAAACAAATATCTCCTTGACACAATCATGAACACAACACTACGCGACTTATAGTGACGCGCGATCTGCCCGCTAGTTTCGAGAACGGGTCTTCGATGCCCGCCCGGATCCCGCGCCGCTGCCGCCGGCGCCCAGCTGACCGCAAGATTCGAGGCAGCGGCCTTATAGTATAATTTCGATTCGTTATGAACGATAACTTGAACAAGTATACATACAATGTTATTTTTTGTTTATGCGAAACCTGAATATAGTTTGTTCAGAATAAGCAACTGAATCGATTCCAATCATTTTTATTTATTTATTCTTTATTGTACATCAATCAAACATCGAACAAAATACATGGAACATAAAACATACAATGGGCGGCCTTATCACTAATGCGATTTCTTCCAGGCAACCAAAGAATGGACAGATTCTCCTGAACCACAAATGGGACTGTCGTTGGTGCAAATATCATTGTTACAATTTACTAAAGTAGATACACAAATACATACATAAATACATAGATACTTTAATAGTATAAATAGCCATAAAGTGTTTATTTAACAAGATCATAACGACAAGTAGTGTTCCCTCACAAGTCTCTTGAATTCCTGTAACGAATTTCATTTTTACACCATGTTATATTTTTTGAAGTTTGATTACCGAGCTGTTACGATAAATCATAGTACGTGCGCGCGCGCCACAGCTGACCCTAGAGGTCAACGCACCGTGCTCGCCCGCCCGAGCAGAGCTTTGACCATATTTTCTTGGGATAACCAATTAGAATAGCAAGCTTAACGTACTTTTTCATTATATCTTTTATTAAGTTTCATTAAGTTTTGTTCATGTGTTTTTGAGTTCTTTACTTAAAAATACTGGACACGTGTTTCAGGTTTCGCATAAACAATAAATAATTTTGTATATGGAAAAGCAGTTTGTACAGAATCAGACGCCAGTACATCATTACATCAAATACATATATTTAATAGATTTTTAACTTTATCGCTAAAGCATTATAGTTCAGGGTTAATTAGAATATTTTACAGTTTCTGGCAGCTTGGCCTGACAGGCGTCTGTACCGACGACAGCAGATCTGAACCGGGTTTTAAAGGAATTCGAGAATAAAACCCAAAAATGCAGAAGGGATGATCCGCATTTTAATGGCGGCAACTAAACGACCAACTAGTTTTTTACATCTGACAGTTGACATATTTGTTAGACTAAGGGAAAATATTCATACAGCCAATTTCTTATTCTAACAAGATCAAGCTATCCGAAACCGATAAATGTTCCCAATCAACCTTGAGCCTTAATGCTTTAGAGATAAACTTGAAAATCTAATAAAGAAATTTTACTGATTGTAGTAGCTTGATGTGCTGCCGCCTGTACCTAAATTGCGTTACGCTTGTTTACATTCCCTTGTTCACAAACTAAATTAAATTTCAGTTCAGTGCAAAAGGACTGATGAAATGTTAGTTCAATTGGTTAGATGTAACATAATGTATTTTGGTCGCCATGTTTATAATCGCGTCTAAACTGTCTATGGAATATCTTAATTTGACAGGATTAATCTAAAATGTTATCTTCTATCCTTTTCTTAATGAAAAAGATGTACTGAACTTAAAATTAGTTTAGTTTGTGAACAAGAGAGTCTGCCCCAGTGGCAAACTATAAGTTTGACTTCTGAACCTGCCCCTGAAGTAAGTGCCACGAAATATTTGGTAGCATTAACTGCTAGTAATCATCTAACTTTATTATTTTAACTGTAACTTTTGTTAGCTAGAGAAGTAGACGAATGAAGTAAACTCTTTCTTCTTTTAGTAGTACTCCATAAGGTGTGTGTGTCTTTCTTCTTTTAGTAGTACTCTATAAGATACTGGCAACGGTATCTACAGATACTTATGAAGTAATGAAATCCTGATAATCACTGATTAAGGTCCTTATTCCAGAAGGAAACTCAGGCATTGATCTCTTGAAGCATTGAACCAATCAAATGGCTTGAAACGAGTAAAATTAATGCTTGAGTTTTGAGTGAGCTTCTGGAATACGGACCTTAGAATCCTTTGTTGTTTAATTTATATCGCTTCTAACCTTTAACAATTCATTATTATTATTCCGTAACAACTTTCAATCCTTGTTAATAGAGACTTTTGTAAAGGACCGAAGGACCAATAAACATATAAGAAGTGTGCTGAATGTTTTATCAGGCGCCAATTTGGAAACCTCATGGTCTTCACAAGCGGCAGACGATGATATACTAGTACCAATAACAGCATACTACGATGTTAAACTGCAACTCGTTGAAATTTCAATTGTCGGAAGCACAGTGGTGCCATCTAGACAAATTATTCGTGCCTTAAGCCTCTCTGTTCCCTATCAGTCTATGTTGAGTCGATTAACTTTCCGAAGAAGTGGTCTGACTGCTGAATTGGTATATGAGATTAACAAATTATTACCTATTTCAAATATTTGTGAAATTATTTTCGACGATTCATATGTACGAGAAGGGAATTATTACATTTTACTTGAGCAAATTTCGCAACTAAAATATTTGTCTCTGAATAGATGCGAGATTAATGACGATGTCTGCAAGAAAATTTTTGGAAAAATAGGTTTTGACGATCCTGCTGGAAAGACCCTTCAAATATTAGAATTAGGCTCAAATGAAATTACAGATGATGCGGCGATTTTTATCGGATCCGTGCTTAGATCGAATCGATGCTTAGTGCACCTCAATTTATCAGGGAACAGAGTCACTGATAGCGGTTTCATATCAATTTTAGACAGTCTTATGGAATTTCCATTGACTTCCGTAGAAAGAAGTAAGACACGCCTGAAAAGAATAAGGTATTTACAGAGTAAAGAGGCGGTATACGCGAAATGTCTAAGCGATTTAAAATTTGGAACTTCGGAGGATTTAGGCAGCACCATATCTGCAAGGAAGTTGAATATTAAGCACTCTCGTTTGAAGCAAAAAGGGCACCGCAGTTTAGAAGAAGATGCTGAAATGATGACCAAACAAATACTAGGAGATTTTCATGACCCTTTCTCGCCTAACGATGTTGAGTTTAAAGACTGCTTAACCTACTCCAAAGGAAATTTAACTTTGTGTTCTATAAACATGGCATACAATGATTTGGAATATCTGTCAGTGCAAAAACTATGGGAGGTTTTGCGTTATCAGGATGGCAGAAGGAGTATTAGCAAGTCGGCTAAGGATACGGGACTAATTAGGGTAACTTTAGACGGAAACAATATTCCAAAAGCTTGCTCGGAGCTTGAAGGCATTGATTTTTATCTGAAGAAAATTATACAATTGAATGCGGAATGGGCACGTAAGAAACACAAGTCTTCGCATCGACAGCTTTAATTAGTTAAGTCCTGTGATTTAACTTATTAAAGCTCACTCTTACCTGTGTAAGAGTTCCGTCGTCGGCGGCTGTGATAGAGTGAAATAGAGCCGGCAGTATCATGTCGCCCGTGTATTTGACTACCATACTAAATACATGAACAGCAAGTTTTTGACGGAAGACAAGCGGCGTCGAGGGCTGTGATTGAGGCCAATCTAACCGAATGCAGTTGAATACTATTATTCTCCCGCCTTTTCCCTGGTTTGGACCCCAACATAATAGGAAAAAGGCTGCGAAGATATGAGTCAGTAATCACTAGTTTAACTTTAAGCAACGTTTGAATAAAGGGGATTGTATTATAATTAGTTGTGTTAAAACACGCGTTTATTGCTGAGATATTCATTTATTTGATTAATAGATAGTTACATGTGTATTTACAAAACAGTGTCATTAAAGATAAAGCTTAATTTATAAGTGATCTCATTAGGATTCATGGCTATATATCATGAATGAGATACGCAGAATAGCAGGTCAAGCTACCAGAATCTTTCAAAATTTTCCAATTAAACTTAATCCTTAATACCTTGGGAATAAAACTGGAAATCTATTAAAGAATATTGACAGATTGTAGTAACTTGATGTGCTAGCATTTACTAGTTTTGGTAACTTTCGGTACAAACATCACATTTTCAAACCAATTATAATGGTCCTTACAACACGAACCCTGTAACTTAATATTAAACAAGCTAACACTATTAAATAATCATTAAAAGTAATGTGTAAAAATATAATTACTTAGTTTTTAAAGTCAGCACCAACCTTCGTTTGTCAAAATTGTGCTTAATACTGGCGCCCAAGTTATTAGGGTAGGTCCTAAATGGCAGGGTACTCTTAACCTAAAGTTTTATTTGTACCAGAATTCTCAAGTTATAGGGTACAGACTATTCTTTCTGGTATTCTTAATTTCTAGGTGGGAGATATTCTCTATTGGGTTTTTGTGGTCTTCCCCTACTTCCTGAAGGGTTGAAGCCAGGCCCATTTGGCCTGCCTGATGGATAGCCTTGGCTACTTGGACCTGATCCAGGATAGGGTGTACTCGGGCCGGGGTAGGTGGACGCAGGGCCTCCAGAAGGTCCTTGTGGACTACTACTCGATGGGTAGCCTGGATAGTTTCCAGAGGGACCCTGAGAACCTGGGTAACTACCGGATGGTCCTTGAGAACCGGGATAATTTCCGGACGGGCCTTGTGTGCCTGGGTAGCCCCCGTTGGGTCCCTGTGGGCCTGGATAGCCCCCTGATGGGCCTTGAGGGTACGAAGTTGTTGACTGGATGCCAGGGTAAGGCGTTGATGGGCCAGATCCACTAGGGTAGTTGGACGGACGTGATGAACCAGAACCTGGATAAGAGGAGGGTCCTTGCGGGCCTGTGCCACCAGAGTACGAAGAGCTTGGGTAATTATTAAAGTTATTGTAGTCTCCTGAAGATCCTTTTATAGAGTAATCATAGAGCTTTGCATTTAGTTCGAAAAGGCCAGGAGCAGACTCGCAAGTGAACTGGTTCCACCACACGCAAACGAAGTCTTCTTGAGAGAAGATGGTCCCATTAGGACAGAGGAAATCATATGTTATGTTATTGGAGCAAACGTGAAAGACCTGGCAACGAGTCTCGACGTCTGCGTAATATCCAGGCAAAGGTTGAGACTTACAGCTGAAAGAAGTTTGGGGTATGTAGGACAGTATCGGATAGTCTATATCTGGCTCGCCAGGAATAGCCGAGTAGTCCCCACCTTCGTAGCTACCAGTATCGCTGTCAGAGAAACTTGTAGTCCCGAAATTAGATCCAGACCCAGGATAGTTTTGTCCTTGTCCAGGATATCTTGCAGGGCCTCGGGAGCCTGTCTGAGGGAAGGATGAGCCTGACGGTCCATTATAGTTTCCAGATGGTCCACTAGGTCCTTGTCCTGAGTATGAAGTGCTCGGGTATCCTGGTCCCGGGTACCCTGGTCTCTGGCCACCTGATTCAGGGTAGTCATTTGGTCCTGTCGGGTAACCTGTGGTAGTTCCTCTGGGTCCGCTGTTATCGTCGCTTTGTGGCCTGATAGGGTATGGTGTAGTGGTTGAACCGTATCCCGGAGCCGTCCCGGGCCGGTTGGGCGATGTTCCAGTTCCAAAGGGCCTGTTGGGCTTGTTGTAATCGTACCCATTTTGGGCGGCGACGCAAGCCAGTAGCACTGAAAAATAAAAGTGGTAATTTTAAATTACATTCTTTGCTGTGAGCTTGATAGTTAGGCCGAGTATTTCCTGAAGTAATATATCCGGAGCTCAATGACATATAGAAAGAACACCTAACTCTAAGTGTGTTACTGACTTAACCCCGTCGATTGTCTAATCTGCGCTCATTACACAGTGTAACATCTGAAGCACAATGGGCGAAGATGAGATCGCGTGAGACACTGCAGTATCGACGAGAAGTGTCGCAAGATGGCTGCCTAGTTGGCGGGAAGTATGATCGTTATGTTGTTATGATCTAATGTTATTTTTTTTTTCTTTTGTTGAATGTGATTTCAGAAAGGTCTCGGCTAAAGTAATGATAAGAGAATTGGGAGATTACAATAGATTTTGTAAATCTGCGTGGTGATAATTCTCTTCCTGGATCCACTCGAGAAACGATTGCTTTTTTAATTATTTTCTATAATTACGGCCATAATCGGTTATCTCATAGCTTTGTACACCAGAACACAAGATAGACTGTCCTGTGGGAAGTTAATCACCCTAAAGATGTCCGCTGCTGGTTATAGCTTCACAGACCTCCCCAATAACGCCACTATCATGGCATATGAGAAATTAAATAAATAGAAAAAACTGTCATCCAGGCTACCCGTGCTATTTATTGAAATAAATAAGTTGAGAGGCAATTTTTGTAACTTTTATAATTATTCACGATCAGAATCCCGCTCTCAATCTGTCAAAAATATATCCGATTCCCTACATTTTTTACAATCGTTATCTTTGCAATTGTATGGAAGATTCTCAAAAAAGACCTGGAAGTTAATAAAAGTTGAAAAGTGAATGCTTAATGTCAGAAATACATAAGTAGTTTTCAACAGTTTGAGTTCCATCGTAGTAGGTGGAATATTCCAAATGTTGACTTTTCTGTTTCAATGAGCTAAATAATAAATACGACTTGATATTGAACTTTATCTTTTAGAAACAGTGATCATCATCTCAGCGTTAATCCCAGTCACATCCGACGCTTTTTCAGCTGGAGTCTGGGGTCCGCTTTACCAGTCTAACTGCTGATTTTGGCTCAACTTCGATATTTTCCATGAAGCGACTGCCGTCACCTCCACAACCTCTTCCACAATTTCAAATCTTTTAGAAACAGTCTTTATCTTAACGCTTTACTGGCAATTGTTTCAATACATACAACAAACAATGTTCAATCAGTGTAGAGCAAAAGTTCAAACAATACTGTAATCAGGATATATTTTAATTTACAGCAATTTAGTTTGATGTAGGTAGGTACCTTAAAACATTACCTTAGATCTGATCTGCAAATTGGATTTACATGGAAGTGATGTACAACTTCTTATACCGTAGGTGCTTAGATTTTTAAACGTAATTCTTTAGAAGAATAGAATAATTTTAAGTAATTTGAGAGATTGCAAATGTTTAATAGAGTTTTGTTTCAAACAATTTGTTAGTTAAGCGTTATTATGTACTAAGTTTAATGTTCATTTACAATGATTGTGATTATGTTGAATTAAATAAAATTACGTTTCTAAGATCCTAAATATGTTGTTTCTTTTTTTTCAATTATTATATTTTTGATCATTCTAATAATCTCGGAAAGTAGAGGCGTTTGAGTTTCGGAATAGCCTTTCTGTGGTCCATTTCTACTCTGGGATGTGTTAAGTGGGGTAGGTACTTGAATTCTACTATGTGCCTGGTTAGCAAGGAACCATATTTAAGCTAAAGACTTATGCGGGTAAGTGTGGGGATGGTACAGATTACCTATAGCATATCAAGCTATTACAACCTGTCAGATTTTTTATTGGATTTTCAACTTTATCACTAAAGCATGAAGGCTCAAGGGTAATTTGGAATATTTGACAGTTTCGGGTAGCTTGACCTGCTGTCGTCCGTACTGAACATATACCCCCTTATTCATAAACGCTGCTTAAAATTAACTAGTGATTAGCGATTTTTTAAACATACATTTTAGACGCTTGCAGGTCACTTAACTCTAAAAATCGATTATGAATAAACCCCTTAAACACTGTGGCGTTTATTCATAAAGGATGATTTAAGTTAAGTGACGTTAAAAGGTCAAAAATGTATGGTTAAAGAATCGCTAATCACTCGTTAACATAAAATCTTAAAGCAGTTTTTATGAATAAGGGGGATAGCTTGTGGGGTTTCTCAAAGATCTATTCTAGGCCCACTCCTATGAAACCTTATATGCTACAAAGTACTCCTAGGCAAATTGGTTTTAATGCATTAACGAAAATGTTTTTTTTTAAATTTCACATTCATGTAATTTTTTATCAAACTTCTCTATATTACATCTCATCATAAGAAACTTGAAAAAAAAAATTATAATGAAGTTATAATTACGTAAACGGTAAAAAGGATGGTTTGTCAGGAAACAACAGAATTCGTTCCCGTGGTGGATTTCGGGCGACTCGCTATCATCAAGAGGAGGCCTGTATCCCAGTATGGGAACATTATACTCATTATGCTCATGCTATGTAAGTAAAAGAGCAAATCTCTTTCGTAAACTAAATACTAGTGACGTGACAGCACCAATTTAGCCAAAAACATCAGTTTCATTGTTGACATCGCAAATGGTCAGTTGAAATGGTTATGAATGTTGAATGGTTTCATAATACGGTTAATGGCTGCCATATCTGATAGTCCTAGATGCGTTGGTTTTTAGACCGCTGGATCATTATACTTCTTTAGTGTGCTTGTTGCGGTTTTTGGATATGTTATGCTGATTTTTTATATTGGTGCATTTCGCGGGCAGTTAAATGAATAATCCAATTCATCATTACAGGTAATAGGAATAGGTACAAGCTACTCATGACTAGGTAGTCGTGACTTAGAATCATATAAACACTTCCATTTTACGCTATGGAATTCTAGAGGCTTCCTATAAGAAGGTAAAAACGTGAACCACAACCTCTTTGCAATAAAATAAACTTGCAATAAAATAAACTTGCTCCAGTTTCTCTATGCTCAGTCGTGGGTGTTCGAAATTCAAACAGGGAAGTGTACTATATTCAAAATAGTTGTAGCCGCAGTCCCACCACCAGATGGTGCATTTCTCGTGCTTTCCGTCACGATCACTATACAACAATGGAACAAGGAAGATTTGGTTTGTACCAACTTTAATGTACGCCCGAACTCCCAAACTGCAATAAAATTCAGTCTAATTACAAAGACGTAAAGTTTATATTAGAGTTTGTTTAATTTCGGAGCCGCATGATTTAAGTTGGTCAGATAACGTGCGAAGATGCTATTTAATTCAGTGCTACAGTTTGTGTCGCCGTTTCTTCATTAGTTGTATAAGCTATTTTGCAAATAGGAAAGGCCATTGTTGATGTTAGTTTAGATAAGATATACGTGTTTAGTGTTTTTGGCGGATTGTTAGATCACTAGCATCTAGTTTCTTATAATCTAATGGCAAGAAATTGTAATGTCAAAGGAGACTGGGAAATATGCGAATGTCCATTGATTGAATTTGGCTTGTTTTGACGTGATAGAGAAAATGCTTTCATGACTTTTAGAGCTAATTGGTACAAGGAACACTGGAAGGGTACTTTTTACTTAGGCGTTTTTTACGCCTCTCATTTTCATACAATGAATGCTTTTTGCAACTTTGATCTTTATTAGCTGCTGGAAACATTGTTCCAATGAAAATTTAAAATGTACGGTCACATTATGAATCTTTGGTAGATTAATTAATTATTTATTAATTTTTTTTTTTTTTTTTTTTTATTAAATGTAAACACGCGCGTGACCGCAATCCCGCCTGATTCGTAAGCAGTGACGCAATCGTTGATGGTAAAGCGCACTAGTTTATTAAGAGCCTATTCACTCTAGCCTTGAAGACACTCAAATTGTAGTCCGACGGAAACACCGCCGCCGACAGATTGTTCCAGTCCCTCGATGTACGCGGTATAAAGGACGACGCGAAACGCTTCGTCTTAACAATGTTCTGCAATTTGTACACTTTTGAAAATGTCCTGCACCCTAATTGAATCAAGTCCAATTCACTCCAATTTGAATCATTTTGAAGTGTATTGCTAATCCTTTGCTTCATATGTTCGAAAAATGTGTCTGCTGGACAACATATAAACGCAATGAATATTGTTGGACTGTCAAAATTAAATCCATTGCTGCTGATAGGTAGTTCCGTAATTACCCTGTATATTAACCATTGATATTAGGCATAAGAAGCTAACATAATTAACTGTATAATCTACTAAAAATATCACGTTTGCCATACCAATTTAACTTACGACGGAAAAACTTGACTAGTGCATTATGCGCCCGCGCTGATTTCACAAGCAGCATTAGATGATGTCCACAGTACCTAATGATATGGTAAATATTCTCACGCCAGGTCAGGTACGCCAAGTAAGCAATTAGGAACGAGTGACACTCAATCATGGACGGTTATTAACAGTTTGAGAGTAATAATGTAAGTTTACTGTGAAAGCAGTTTGATTTGTTTGATCATTGAGAAAATTGGAACAAAAGCTGTGTAGTGGGTTGTGACCCACTTCCTCTCATACAAAGGAGCTCTGTGTCCTAGCATGGGCAACATTATAGACTGATTGTGTATGTCTGGAAACCTACCCATTCCAGCGACTTCAACATTTGTCTAATTGAACAGTGAGATGTAATTTGACTGTAGCCTTTAAAATCTTAATTACAGAGATATATGACCAGTGACCACAAATCTTCAAAGCGAAGATTATGCAAGACGAGAAATTGCGTGGAATTCATAGCTTTTCTATGACGTCATTTTCTATAAGCTTGGTTCCTAAGGTGAAGAGGTTGTCGTTGCATACGTGTTTCTTTACAAGTGAAGGTTTGTTGGTAGATACAGAAATGATTTAATATTAGACTATGTACAGATTACAGTACATCAAACAACTACAATCTGTCAAATTTGTTTATTAGATTTTCAACTTTTTCTTCTTCTTTTTTCAAGGTGAGATTCAACCTCACCTCTTGATCAATGGCCTCTGTGGAATAGATACTACAATTTTACCAATAACACGTTTTCCTTTCTTCTTTCAAAACAAAAAAAAAATGTCAAAAACAGTGAGTAATTGTTATTCTTATGTTATGATATTTATCTTCGTCATATTTTTTTTTCTTCTCTATATATCTATGGCGTAGTGGTAGCGAACGCGACCGCTGCGCAAGGAGGCGCGAGTTCGATTCCCGCGCAGTGCAAATATTTATATGCTTGAATATGAATATTTGCACTGGTCTGGTCGTCCCTCGGAAAGCACGTTAAGCCGTTGGTCCCGGTTGTCATACGTGTTGAACCTTACAGGTCTCTTGCAGGGCTCACAAATGAAAGATGAAAGTTAGGACTCAAACCCCTTTATTACATGCCATCCTTTGTTCATATATATAACTAGAAATAATTATTACAATTTAGACATCTTTACGACAATATGGTTTATAGTGAACTACGTCAATTTGACGCAGTACAAACCTTCTAGTTATTTTGACATTCACTATTTAAAAACACGCAATCCATGATTCGGCCAGTATTCTCACAAAGGAGTTGAGATTACTTCCAACAATACGAACATCTAATGGCAGTCGTTACGGATTGTTGGAGCCCTCAAAAGTTCAACAATTGGTCTAACGGCAATGCTTCGATATCGCCTTCGGGTTGTGGAGGTCAGACGGCAGTCGCTTCATGGATAATATCGAAGTTTAGCCAAAATCAGCAGTTAGACTGGTAAAGCGGACCTCAGACTCCAAAGCTGAAAAAGCTTCGGATGCGACTGGGGTTAACACTGAGATGATGATTATGACTTGTGCCCAAGAGTGGGACGGTACAAAGGTTGATGATGATGATGATTGTATTTTTTATTATCACGGATTCACTACATGAATTTTAACCCTCAGCGTTCAAATGCTGAGTCGGCTATTAAAAACAATTTTTTTTTTTTTTTTATTAATTATAAACTAGCACTTGACCGCAATCCCGCCTGATGGTCAACAGTGATACGATCGTTGATAGTAAAGCGCGCTAGTTTATTAAGAGCCTATTCACTCAGAAAAACTGAGGGAATAGGAAGGAAGACGGCAGTTGAGCGAGGTGATGCAATATTAAACCCAACAACACGACCAATGATGCTGCGCCAAAGGGAGATTGATCTGAAGACCCTCCACGACCAAATTCCCAACACAACAATATTAGGCGCATCGTACCCGGCACACATCGCAACACAACTGCTCAGACCCGTCCTCCGAACGGCTTCATCAGACATCATGCCGGAACACGACAAATCGCTTGGTGGCAAGGCTTTGTCTGGTGGGTGGTAACTTCTGCCGGCGGCCGATGTTATGGCCTACCAAACCTATCCTATCCTACCTATCAAACGTATTTATTCTATGAGATAGCTTATTTATCTTTGAAATATTGGTCAAAATAGTTTTTTCTAAAACTATAGTCTTGTACTGAATTCGTGCTTTTAGTTTGCGTGTCGATGTCCCTGATACCTTGTAATATTCTCTTTTCAGTTTTCTGTAGATAACTAGGAAGCCTTATAGTTTCTCTAAGTCTCTCTGTCCGATCGCATATAATATCAGTGACCATAAGCACTAAAGAGCTGAAATTTGGCACCAATATTATAAAGACAAGGAAAATTATTTTGAACTCGATTGGACTCGGTTGAACAGTTATTGAAAAATTGTACAAGACCATTTCTGAACTAAGTTTGCAATTTTAGCGTATATGCAAGCTTATTTGCTATCTTAGTTTACATATTTTATTATCCTGAATGTATATTCTTATAAAAAATTTGGTTCACGCCATCCAAAAGTTCTACATTCGTAACTCGTCCAGTTTGTATAAATTAGTAATCCAAATTTCCAAGAGATGGCGTTGTAGATTGGGCTACTTCGCGCTGTTAAGATTTTTCTTGAGTTGATGGGGTCGAAACGGGTATAAGCCTCAAAATAACGAGTCTAGTTACTCTCCTATACTCTTTAGGTATCACCGTCCATTGGGGGCCCGTATGTCAATACTCAATGTAACAAATAGCTCATTTTTAAATTCTTAACTACGTACGGAAAACACCGAAGCCGACACTAAGCGTGGCCCGACACGCTCCTAGCCGGCTTTTATTGCCTTTAATCATATTAACTTCATAATAATATCATATTTCATTCTATAATCATATAAAACCATCGTATTTAATACTTACTGCAAAAAGATGACAAACGCAGCATGGTGTTGGTGCTGCACCTCTGGGCTTAAACTAAATCTGAAACAATTAATAAAATGTTTTAGGTGTTTGGTTAATTGATAGAAATACAATTTCGACACGGTCAACACGGTTAGTGCAGTGACTGAGTGATCGATTGCTGCCCTGCGTGTCGCGGATTCGATTCCCGCATAGAAATATTTGTGTCCAGTCAGACCTGCCAACTTGTAGCTTGTTTGTTGCAGACTTGTAGCCCACAAATGGTTGTTGCAGATCCTGGCTGTGTTGTGTATGAGAATTTAAATTTTTGTAAACAGACCCCACGATACAGTAATTCCTAGTGAGGGGAACGTTTATTAAAAAATAAATATTTTTTTTATATAGAGGCGTTTTTGTTTTGACATTAATTGAAACCACATGTTCTAAGTAGGTACGTTACATATTTTAAACATACACACAATTAAAATAATCAATTAAAAATGACTTTCTAGTCGAGGGACATAATTTTTCATTTTGGTATTTAACAATATTAAACTTCTAGGTACAAAAGTTAGTACGCATCGCCATCCAGCATGGCAATGCGGCAAGCTTTGCGGTTACTTTTGCCCCGAAAAACAGTTAAGGGCGAATCGTATAATTTAACAGAATTGAACTAATATTTACCTTTACTTAAGACCTAATGCTTCTAAGGTCGAGATTTAAGTTTCTATATTTTATTAGTTTTATTCATTTTATTGTTTTAATTGTTAATATTTATTGACTCTAATTTAGGATTGTCAATTTTTGGGTATATCTACAAAATGAATTATATGAGGGAGGAAAATATAAATAAATAATATAAAACTTGTCATTATTAATTAGTGACAATACCATAAAGTTTGTTTGGAATAGGGTAGTTGACTAAAAAAAGCCTGGGTCTTGGATGTTTATCTATTTATGTATCTATTATAAATATAGTATCGTTGAGTTAGTATCCCATAACACAAGTCTCGAGCTTAGTTTAGGGCTAGCTCAATCTGTGTGATTTGTCCGTATAAAAAAAAAGAAAAAAAATTACTCCTATATCGTAGGTACGATTACAAATATATAAACTCACATACAGAAACAGCCGCAGCTTAAGTCGTGGTGGTCTAGTGGTTGAAACGCCAGCCTCTTAAGTATGATTGTGCGGGTTCGATTCCAGGTCAGGCAAGTACCAGAGAAGGATTGAGCGTAATCACCACACTTGCTCAATGCGGGTTGGCGATTTCAGACTTATAAAGTCCAGGTTTCCTCAAGATGTTTTCCTTCATCTTCAGTCATTGGTGTCCAAGATATACTTAGAAAGTACATATAACTTTAGAAAAGTTACATTGGTACTTGCCTGACCTGGAAGCGAACCCGCGCACTCATACTTAAGAGGCTGGTGTTTCAACCACTAGACCACCACGACTTAAGCTGCGGCTGTTTCTGTATGTGAGTTTATATATTTGTAATCGTACCTACGATATAGGAGTAATTTTTTTTTTCTTTTTTTTATACGGACAAATCACACAGATTGAGCTAGCCCTAAAGTAAGCTCGAGACTTGTGTTATGGGATACTAACTCAACGATACTATATTTATAATAGATACATAAATAGATAAACATCCAAGACCCAGGCCAATCAGGAAAAGATCGTTTTCCATCATGACCTGGCCGGGGATCGAACCCGGGGCCTCCACGTCGCAGGCAGGCGTGTTGACCGCTGCGCCACGGAGGACGACCTATTCCTATTTAATTCCTAGTAAGTTGATTGCCTGCGTCATCCGCTGAGTAAGTAACGATGATTATGCACGTAGGCGCAGCTAACAAGAGCTGTAATAATCTAATCAAATGAAATAAAAACGCACGAATATTTCAAATTACTGTAATCTGTAAGTAAGGACGGGATGTTGCTTGTCTGATGTCAATATTTCTGTGCGTTATATCATTATATTGACCCAGTTCTGTGGAGACTAATGACGATGAGCTAATATTTTTAACCGACTATACAAAACTGAGGAGGTTCTCAAGTGCAGCGTATATTTTTTTCTATAGTTCTTAATGACTCTATAGCACGCATACGGCACGCAAGATAAAGTTGAAATTGAAATGAAGTACCTTCGTCTTGCGCAAAGTATTTAATATCAACTACCTAATCTGAACTTCATGCCGTCTCCTATCATTTTTCGTCAATTTTTCCCAAGTTTTGGTAGCTATTATACGGTGCAGAGAAAAATCCAAGAAATCAACGAGCAAAGAAAATCGGTTGGACCGTTCTTGTGTTACCCGACTCCGAACCGACCTCCGATCTCGAAGACGGCAGTTGAGCGAGGTGATGCAATGTTAAACCCAACAACACGACCAACGATGCTGCATCAGAGAGAGATTGATCTGGAGACCCTCCACGACCAAACTCCCAACACAACAACATTTGGCGCATCGTACACGGCACACATCTCAACACAACTGCTCAGACCCGGCTTCACCAGACATCATGCCGGAACACGACGAATTGCTTGGCGGGAACACTTTGTCTGGTGGGTGGTAACTTCTGCCGGCAGCCGATGTTATGGCCTATCACCGACAATGTGCTAAATAAATTTACTTTCTTTCTTCAATATAGATTGTGACATTTGTCCCATGATTGTGACTGTACCTATGTGGGCTGGGTAGGTATGCCCATATTTTCAGCCTAGATGAAATTGAATGAAATCTTCATTATCTGATTACTTTTTCAGCTACATATGTTGGGGTTGATTTCCAGAATAACCAGATGCAGTTATCTATACTGATATATAAAGCTGAAGAGTTTGTTTATTTGTTTGTTTGAACGCCCTAATCTCAAGAACTAGGTCCGATTTGAAAAAATATTTTTTCGTTGAATGTCCTATTAATCCAGGAAGGCTTTAGGCTATATATAACATCACGCTGCGATTAATAGGAGCGGAGCCTATAAGAAACAAATATTAATCCTTATCCGAACAAATTAATAGCATTTAACTTTGAAAAAAATTGTCCTTGACATTACTTAATTTCGATTAACATCTTATAAGATCAATTTTACATGAAGTTTCTGCCTCTCTAACTTCTTCTATACTGGTACTGTGTAACAAGATACCCTTTAATTAAAAATGATTACCAGTCATTTAATCCTACCATACATCAGAGCGAAAATTCTAATCCAATTCATCATTTTAAGAACGTGCCTGATCTCAGTCTTCATTCTTTCAAAAATAAGTCTAGTTTCCTTATAAGTTGACAAGTTTTTGACTTTAGTTTATCGTCAAAATGAGATTGTAACTATATAGTTTTTGAAATAAAATGAAATCGTTTATTAAGCAAGTAGGATCCCCGAAGAAATAGTCGAAACAAACTCAGGGATCATCGTCTTTTTTCAAGTCCAGACATTAAAAATGAAAATGTTTACAATAATTTACGTTATAATTATTTAATATTGCTTAATAACAATGCTTAACAGAGCGAGCAGCTCAGTCCCAAGCTTTTGTTTTCTAAATAATCTGTGATTTTATAATACCCCTTTTTGCAATGAATGTTTTTAATCACGGAAATTGGACACCAGGTTGAAACATAAAAAAATAAACATCTTCATCCTAATGTGGTTTACGCTCAATCCTTCTCTGTGTGAGAGGAGACTTGTGCTCAACAGTGGGACGATAAAAAGGATGACGACGATGTTGGTGATGAATGTGGCTTTATTAACTTGGAATCCAGTAGATAGTGTTATAATAAGGAATAGGCTATTTGACTAAACAAAACTAATTAGTCCGTCAGTCAGATTTCCAAAAAATACTAGACACGTATTTTTTGTTTTATCAGAAAAATAAAAATAGACAAATATAAAAGGCATCAAAGATTAGGAGTGGTGGCTGGTGACGTCACAGGTCGTTAAAAGTGTAGCGTGCAGTGATGTCACACGAGTTTTCAACGGACTGTGTCGTCTTCATTTTGTGTTTATATGAAAAACGAAAAAATACGTGTCTAGTATTTTCCAGTCAGTAAGTCAAATACCCTATTGTAAGATGAAGCAGTTTCTGATTTTGTTGAAAGACAGACTTTAAAACTGACATGTGCCCATTTTCTAAAAGCCAACATAATAGTATTAGCTACTTCTTAACTGTCTAAAATACTCATGTCACGACATACGCTATATCGACACTACACAAATAACAGATGTAATCACAGCTCTTACTACGCCCTTAGCAAATTACGTGTAGAGACAAAACTATCCCGAAGAGGCGTGTTAGATTAGTTAATGTTCGCTTTAGGCTAATACTATATCTATCAGGGGCCTTAGTCTGCTATTTTTATAAATATGTCATTCCAACACGATTCCTTTGTCATTTTATTGTCATTATGCTAAAAGTTCTTAAACTTTTTTTTTTAATAATTTTAAACTAGCGCTTGACCGCGATCCCGCCTGATAGTAAGCAGTGATGCGATGGTTGGTGGTAAAGCGCGCTAGTTTATTAAGAGCCTATTCACTCAGAAAAACTGAGAGAATAGGAAGGAAGACGGCAGTTGAGCGAGGTGATGCAATGTTAAACCCAACAACATGACCAAAGATGCTGCGCCAAAGGGAGATTGATCTGAAGACCTTTCATGACCAAACTCCCAACACAACAACATTTGGTGCATCGAACCCGACACACATCACAACACAACTGCTCAGACCCGTCCTCCGTACGGCTTCACCAGACATCATGCCGGAACACGACAAATCGCTTGGCGGCAAGACTTTGTCTGGTGGGTGGTAACTTCTGCCGGCGGCCGATGTTATGGCCTACCACCGAGAATCTGCTAAATTAATAATCAAATCAATTATCGGTCAGTCGTCTCGTAATGGAATGGTGTTAGAATGATATTGCCGTATTGCGATTATTATAAAACCCGTTAGTAGTAATGATTTTCTACAAACTACTACTCAATTTGAAAATTTATTAATATTAAGCGGAGCCTCAGTGATTCGCCGCTGGAGAGTCCCCTTTTTTTCACTTTGTTCTGAATGGGAAATCATTTTCACAGACAAAACTAACTGTGATGTTGGAAAAATCAGCCTCATTTATATAAATATTAACCGATGTTTAAAACATATATGATGATATAGATTATAGATAAAACATGTAATATTTTTAAAACATATTATTATGCGAACGCGTTGATGTCTTTTGCTTGCTACGAACGATGGCTACGAAAATTCAATAACCGCCTTAAGTACTGAATAGAATTTAAGAAGGTTTGATTTAAATAATTGCTGGGCCTAGTTTAAATAATTTTATTTCGATTTAATGACTAAAAAGACCAGCACCCTACTTGCGTAGCAATTGCTAAACTATTACTCTATATCCCCCTGCAGACATCGATACATTAAGGATTGGTTCTTTCAAAGTTCTAGAAACAAATATCCAAGTGTTATTTTGTGAGTTGAAACAGATCTGTACTTATCACCTACATACATAGAAGTGGTTAGCCCGGGGTTATGTGCTGTAATAGCGTGTTCTGAAACTGTCGGCCTGATGGAACGTGACCGACGCATCACTGCGGGCCATCCACGCAACACTGCGCCCATTACGAAAAATTGGTGATGGTAGGTCATTTCTTTGGAATCTAGGTGCTTTTCACACGTGGGTTTCTTTAGGACGGAAAGTGATAAATATTCAGAATCTAGTTTTGAATGCTGCCACTCTTTAGGGCACTTACCCCATTCACAGCGAAGGGAGAATAGTTGAAATTTTGCTTTGCATTGTCCGATGAGCTCCTGTCTTTAGCTTTATGTTGTCATTGTATACTTGTGTAAAATGCATATATAGGGCAATTAGGGGAATCATTGAAAAAATATATTAGAGAAATAAATAGTCTAGTTTTGCAACTGGACTATTTATTTCTCTAACATATTACTAATTTATGGACACTTTTACGAGATAAGATTGCTCTTATCTTGTAATAAATGTACGTAAATTATCAGAGGTATTTCTGACACATTGAGACGGACATCTGATTGCGAAGAATTGCCATCTGACAAGGATTGCCCCCCTTTTTACATGCTTTTTATTAGCTTCACTTGTGTGTTTATTTGCTTGTTTGTTTGTCCGTCTCTAACTCAAAATTTTTTTCAACCTTACCCTACATTAATTTGTGCAGGCAAAGTATTTTTTAGTTTTGATTTAGTTTTAGTTAGTTGGGTAACGCATCATTACGAATTTTAGCACTTGCTCGTTCTGTCTGTTGGAGATCAAGAAAAGTTTGGTAAAAACAAATGAGCACCACTTAAGCGTTTGTGTTTGCATGTTTTTTTTAGTTTTTTAAACTATATTTTTTATTGGTATGGATGGGAAATCATCAAATGACCTCTCCTGCTCCAAGTAAAAGTCTGACACGCCCTCCCGCTCCCAGAGTGGGAGACATCATTTGCTGATTTCCCATATAAAAGAAAAACGTGGAGTGAGCTTGTCACTATTGGCAGTAGTGAATAGTAGTAAGTTAAGCTCACTTTACCCCTAATTTCACTGTTTTCTTCTTCTTTCGCCTCGCCTTTTCCCGTTACGCGGCGTCGGCTTTCCTGGATCTGAGGCGCCACTTATTCCGCTGGTATACGTCGTCTTCTGAAAGCCATCTGGATTCGTCATCCATGTAGTTGGAGGCCTTCCCTCCCTCTCATCTTTGTAGCCTTGGAAAGGCACTTCTTCACAACATGGTCGTCCGGCCTTCGCTGTAATGACCGTACCATCTCAGTCTAGCCTCCGTGATTTAATCTGCAATTGGTGCAACCTTAAAGGTACCTCTCACATATTCAATGTGCACCTTGTCTCTAAGCGTAACTCCGCCCGCCCAACGCAGCATTCGCATCTCGGCAGTGTGTAGCTTCTGTACGTGACTTTTCTTCGCGGCTCATACCTCGCTGCCGTAAAGAAGAGCCGGTCTAACAGCTGCTTTATAGACCTTGCCTTTTGTTCTTTCTGAATTGGCATTTTGTGATCGAACAGTACTCCTGTGGGAGTTCGCCATTTACTCCACCCCATTAAGCCATTCGTCATTCGCCATTTAAGGTTACCACTAATTTCACTGTGAGATCTTTAATAGATCGACAGTCTACCTACATTGTAATGTATATCTGGGGTGGAGACCTAGTGGCCTGAAATACAGACTTCGGCTTAGCTTAGGCACCAGTCTCCCACAATATTTTTATAAGCCCATAACCGGACAACCTTAATTTTTATTTTGTTATTATTGTATATGGATATTGTGGTGAGAAAATAAATAAATATTTTTATTATTATTGTACGGAAATGGCCGAAGAAATAGTAAAGTTAAAATTGGTGGCAGCGGAAACACAGCGGCAACAGAGTGTGTGAATCAGACGCTGATAATTACGATACCGGATAATTCATGAGATTAACACAAAGAGCGAGTTTGGTTAGGAGAGCGGTTCTGCCTACAATATTTCGTTTGATTTCTGAAAAAGCTCGCCTTTATTGTATATTTTTATAAGTCTCTTTAAGAATTAACGTAAACCCTGATCTACCGTACTTTGTTTTTCCTTAATAAAACTTAGTTCTAAACTTAGTATCTTTAAATTAATTACATAGTTTGTTCTATTGCATTCATACCAGCGCACAGCAAACACTAGTCTCTAATAAACCAAAATATGCTCGTAATTATGTACATACATAACTAAAATACTATATAAACTTAAAATAACTAAAAAACTTAGTAGTTTTTAAGTTAATAATAATTGAATAAATAAATAAATACATTTTAGTTATAATATATAAAAAAAAATTAAATGTATATTTAAATAAAGGAAATTAGACAAAAAGAAGTGCTTCTTAGAAATAAATTCCTCTAAATCCTTTCACCATACAATCACCATTGTTGTTATCTAGTATCCTTCCTACACTTTGATCTTAGCCAAAAGGCCGAGAAGCGATAGCATCCTTCCTTCACAGCTCATTTCCTTCTTTTTAAATTTAGTACGAATATTAACAATAACCACAAAACATAGTTAAGAACCGACATAATTAAATCTCATATAAAATCTCGTTATTTAAAACTAAAACAATACAAAGATCTCTGAAACTGCTACCACCTATTCAGTCGAACCGCAGTGCAATGCTTCGATTGTTCATACATACATATTATTATTAGTAGATAATAAAAACTCCTCATTGTCACCGCAGGCGCAGACAAGCTTTAGAAAAACCATCAATGTGAAAAGAATGTTGGCAACATTGTGTAGATATGAGACGAAACTTTTTGTAATCGAGGTAATTATGATTGTGATTGTAATACGGTGTGGAAGTAGTTTTGTTAAGAATTTATCTCAGCAGTGCAGCGGCGATTTATTACAGATTTGAACTAGGTGACACAGAAAATGACCAGACAAGTAGGTATTTTCAAGTGAAGGTGCGGAACAGCGTCCAAAGCTTGTCACAATATCGATGTATTAATTTTTTTTAAATAATAATAATGATTATTCAATTCAACAAATCAAGCATCTTGGCTTGGCTCACGAGGTTGTCGACATGTGGGAAGTGGATTCAGCAATCATTGTACCGATAGTCGTGACAGGCAATGACTTGATAGCCAAGAGCCTCGACCAACACTTTAGGAGGCTCTCGTAAGGCAGCTGGATCACCCTGACCACCGGTAGCTTGGACCCTGTTCCCGATACCGGTGTTATATTTTTAAATGTTTTCTTTTATGTATTTATATAAATATTTTAAAAAGTAAAACAATATGTAAGTACATATAGAAAAACATAGGAAATAATAATGTTTATTCAATAATTATTTACAATGTTACCCAAAATATATTATAGGTTATAAATTCTTGTTACAATAGAGTTAGGTGTCTACAACTGAACTAGGCGCAAACCCTTAAAAATTATATTTAAAAAAATTGCTGAATTAATTTTCTCTTCTATCGATTTTTATTTTTCCTGGTATATAAGTATCTATGCATTAGTAATTATTCTTGTGTTTTATAATAATATCCGAGTAGTTAATCCCGTCTGCTGCACCATCTTTATTCTCTATACCTCGTTAAGGTTGAATGGTATAAACGAAGCCTTGGACAGTATTTTTTTAACATTATAAAAATATTGTACACTAGCTGCGTAGGTTTCACCTGCGTATGTTTCGATGTGTTCCTATCAGTCGCAGCGTGATGTTATATAGCCTAAAGATAATATAAATTAATGAACTATCCAAAGCAAAATATATTTTTAATAGGACCAGCAGTTCCTGAGATTAACGCGGTCAAACAAACAAACTCTTCAGCTTTATATATTACTAACTGACCCGGCAAACGCTGTTTTACTATGTATATTTTTTTAGGAAACATTTTTTAGTTCAATAAAAATAATTAGGGCGGATTACCCTTGACATTTAGGGGGATAAAAAATAGATGTTCTCCGATTCTCAGACCTACCCAATATGCACACAAAATTTCATGAGAATCGGGAAAGCCGTTACGGAGGAGTTTAACCACAAACAGCGCGGCACAAGAATTTTATATATAAGAAGTATAGAGTATAGATACTGAGTTACATACCTCCCCTTTTCCTAACTATGTTAGGGTCTGCTTTCAGTCTAACCGGCAGGGAAATTGCGTAAGACACTATTAGTAGCAATGGGTGACATTTCATCAAAATTCATTGCGTTATTTACGTTATTCAGCATACATATTTTTCAAACATATAGAGCAATGGATTACCAATATGCTTCAAAATCATTCAAATTGATAGTTATAGTATGTTACGGAATTAGGGTACGGGTGCATTTGAATATTAGAATGTTTATTTTTTTTTTTTTAATAGTTATAAACTAGCGCTTGACCGCAATCGCGCCTGATGGTAAGCAATGATGCAATCGTTGATGGTAAAGCGCGCTAATTTATTAAGAGCCTATTCACTCAGAAAAACTGAGCGAACAGGAAGGAAGACGGCAGTTGAGCGAGGTGATGCAATGTTAAACCCAACAACACGACCAACAATGCTGCGCCAAAGGGAGATTGATCTTAAGACCCTTCACGACCAAACTCCCAACACAACAACATTTGGCGCATCGTACCCGGCACACATTGCAACACAACTGTTCAGACCCGTCCTCCGTATGTTTTCACCAGACATCATGCCAGAACACGACAAATCGCTTGGCGGCAAGACTTTGTCTGGTGGGTGGTAACTTCTGCCGGCGGCCGATGTTATGGCCTACCACCGAGAAAATTTATATAATATATTTACTTGGAACGTGTGGTACCACCGATATCACCATGTGGTACCAGGCTCCCGTAGGTGTCGTAAGAGGCGACTAAAGGAACTCTCACCAGGCAAGCGGGCAGCAACGCTTCTCCCGTGGAATATCAAATTACTGCGATCCCCAACCCGCCTGCCAATCGTGGGGATTATGGCAAACTCCCCAAAGCAAAGAAAGCCTTGAGGGAGGCCTTTGTCCAGTTGTGGAAGACATCTGACCTCCAGTACCTAGTTAGAGTTAACATGACAAAAACATAAAGGTAACTGGTAAGAACAAATAATCGCTTTATCAGCTGATCGAGCCGTAAAAAGCCAGGTGTAGTGAGAGTGAATTGTCAATAGTATCAATACCTAGCATTTGATAGGATGACAGCGGGTCCCAAGCTCATTTCAGCTACGTTTTCACGGTAGGATAGTTATAGGACTATCACACTGCTGGTACACTTGTAACAGTTTTCAGTCCAAAAAATATTTTAATTTTATATGTTTCATAAGGATTATGAAGTTATTTTTGATGCAAAAAATCGCGCCTTTGGTCCTTTTTCTTCTTCTTCTGAGCCTATAGAGGTCCACTGGTGGACAAAGGCCTCCCTCAAGGCTTTTATTCCACTGGGGGGGTTTGCCATAATCCCCACACTTGGCAGTAGGGTTGGGGATCGCAGTAATTTGAAAACGACACAAGAGAAGCGCTGCTGCCTGCTTTTCTTGTGAGAGTTCCCTTAGTCGCCTCTTACGACACCCACATACTAATTCCAAGCCCAGTACGACACGACACGCCCTGGTCCTTAGTTCCAGAGTAACGTTTCCTTCCGATTGAATCATTAGGGTTTAATTCAAAACCACGTTACAAAGGTTTTGACTAGGTCTTTGAACTTCTAACGTAATAAGTCACCATACAAATATGATGGACATAAGTTTGATGATTTGCTGTTGTTCTTTCAAAAACAATTAGAAAATTGTAAGATAAAAAAACAAACTCAATAAATTTACGGGAACACTTTCAAATGACGTTATAAAGCTTACATAAATATACCTCATAAAGGTTAGAGGTATTTTTGGTTTGACTCCTGAGTCACTGCTGATGCTGTAAAATGTTTTTGACAATATTATCGGCTTTTTCAATTAATAATATTTTTATATAATTATTTTTTGTCAACTCGTTAAATGTAGCGTCTTTTAGGATGATGACTTTTGAGATGCCGATGCATTCCACTAGTTTCTAAGATAAATCTTTTGCTGTGCAAGCAATTCGGCTGTGGAATGACTTGCCCGTGTCCATAAGGCGTGCTCAAACTCTGTCCACTTTTAAAACTATGATAAGAAAGCACTTCCTCTCTCTTTAAACATGTCATTATATTTATTTATTAATTAGATGTATATACTCGTATTTAGTTAAACTAGTATGATACATTTAACGTACATATTGATTGTATAATCTATGTAAATAGTACACTGTAGACTACCTACACTATTTCTCTCTCCTTCCTCTTAGTATTCCATCCAAAGGTTGTCTGTAATAGATCGCTCTTAGCGATAAGACCGCCCATTGTGTCACCCTTTGTAAAATCTTTATATTTTATGTTCTGTAATCTATATGGTGTACATAATAAAGAGTATTCTATTCTAATAAGAAAAAAAATATATAGAAAATAGGTATATTAAGTAAATATTCTTCATAATATTTTGCTTAATATTAAACTAGTTCAAAAACAAATCTAAAACTGACTTAAGAGAGTGGGCCGATGCTTTTTTAATTTAAAATATTCGATTTATGTTTATTCGAAACCAGATATAATGAAAAACTAAATGTGGATACTTATGTTAAGTAAAAATAGTTCGAACTGATATAAAGCACTCCTAACTTTGATCGACATAGAATTTCACCACTTAAACTATACTTAAATCCAAATTCATTCAAGATATCCATTCACAAAAATGTCTAAAAACATTCAGGACACTAAAAACGAACTAATTCCAAAGAAAAAAAAAAACTCACCGAGTGCGTACGTAGCGCTTGCGCGAGTGCGCGGACTGTGGTGCGCTGCGCCCGCTCAGGCTTTTATCACCGTTTCTATAGCAACCACCACCGCTTACCAAGGGATGCGTACGATTTGCAAACGTAAAGTTTAGCAAACTAGGTCACTTAGCTTCTGCGATACTTGTGGTTTACCGGCACACTTCAAACTTATTTGCAGGTCAAACTATTAATTGTTTGTTTCATTGTTTGCGGTAAACTGCTAAATTAATAATTTATAAAATCCGCTAGCTTTACACACCGTCTCATATTTGGATGTTACGGGATTTTTGAACGGAAATAATATTTTTAATTGTGGTATCAAATTGACATCTGACAGTTATTGTATGAAAGAACTGTTAAAATTCGAAATGATTCCTTCAATTAATTTAAAGTTAACGTTACTTCTGTAATGCTGTGTCTGAACCAAAAGAATTAACTACAGAGAACAAAGCTCTTGAGCAAGACTAAGAATATTGCACTAACAGACACAACACTCTCCAAAGAAACAAATAGCGCATCTCCTTCGGCTTGTGTTAACTTTTTTTTTATAAATTATAAACTAGTGCTTGACCGCAATCCCGCCTGATGATAAGCAATGATGCAATCGTTGATGGTAAAGCACACTAGTTTATTAAGAGCCTATTCACTCAAAAATACTTGAATGAATAGGAAGGAAGACAGCAGTTGAGCGAGGTGATGCAGTGTTATACCCAACAACACGACCAACGATGCTGCGCCAGAGGGAGAATGATCTGAAGACCCTCCACGACCAAACTCCCGACATAACAAAATTTAACACGTCGTACCCGGCACACTTCGCAACAAAGGCCCTCAGACCCGTCTTCCGTACGACTTCACCATTCATCATACTCTCTTCGTCTCAGCATTTGGAGCTTTTATAATGTTGTAGTAGGTAAGTTTAACTAGTGTGTGAGCCTTGAAATCTGTCATCTATGGGATATAAATATGTCACAAAGATTAACTTTAGCGATATACATATCGGAACAATTATCTTTCAGGTTTATGGTCCTTCGAGTGCTAGCCAATCGTGTCTGTGGATCTGTCACCCCAGATTAGTCTCAGTCACTACAGTCAGACAGTGCGGGAATCGAACCCATAGCCCAGCTGTCGTTCGCTCAGCCACTGCACCAATCGTGTCGTCGTGTGTAGATTTTGTGGACTGTACCAATCAAACTTTAAAGTACATACGACAGCACAACAAGCTACTATAATTTGTCAGATTTCTTTATTAGATTTTAAACTTTATACAGTGAAACTTGGTTAAGTGGGACCTGGATAAGTGAGAAACCTCTATAACTGGAACTCATGCTGAGGTCCCAACACTTTGGCACTGAATTACCTCTGTTAGTGGGACGAGGCAAGCCTCTATATCTGGGATTTTTTCTTTCGATTTATCATCATAGTTACTTCTATAACTGAAACAGCGAGTAAATTTTACATGCATTAACCTCTGTAACTGAGATAACATTGTTTCGCTTTACTATCATTCAGGTGTTTATTTGAAAAATGCCAAAGGAACCTCTGTAAATGAGACAGATATTTATTTATACCTGTATATCTGAGACACTAGGTAAGTGGAATACCTCTATAAGTGAAACAACATTGCAGGTCCCTTAATGTCTTACTTAACCAGGTTTCACTGTATATAATATAAAACATTAAGGCTCAAAATGGATTGGGAATTTCTGTTAGGTTCGGGTATGTTGACCTGCTGTCGTTCGTACATCTAAATTTCTATTTCAAAACTGCCACAAGTTTTCTAATAAACACATCTTTTTGTCATCTCATTGTGTCTCTAGTGCAGTTATCGCAATCTGGATTCCAAAGAAGATCCTAAGATTAGCAATTAGAAATTATACCCGGTACTTTCTACTGATTGGCAGCCATTTCAACAACCATTCGTACTGCAATCAGATCGAATGTATCGATTAAAAGATAAATTTTAAGTCCTAGATACGACTCTTTTAATGAAAAGTAGTCAAGTATTTTCGATTCATTTTTACGGAATTCCTTTTTTATGATCTTCGGTATGCATTCGTCTTAGAGCAGTAATTTAATTCCAGTTCTGTAACAAACTCACCATAATAATTTAGGTGAAGCGAGCGTGCAGTGAAAAATTGCCACACTAAAGTGGCAGTGGGCTGGGCACATTGCCCGTAGGACCGATTCCCGATGGGGCCGACGGGTTCTCGAGTGGCGACCATGTACCGGTAGACGCAACATTGGTAGGCCCCCGATAAGGTGGACCGACGACCTGTTAAAATCTCGGAAAACCGCTGGATGCGGGAGGCGGAGGACTGGTTGCCGTGGAGATCCTTGGGGGATGCCTATGTCCAGCAGTGGACGTCTCTCGGTTGAAATGATGATGATGATGAGCGTGCAGTGAGTTGTTATTTCCACTAATGACAATGAATCTCATCTCAATCTCTACCAATCCCTAAGGATTGGGAGATCATTCCAAGCTTACTTAACCTAATTTTTCATGGTGGCTGTTTTACAGAATCTATCGGCAGATTAACTACAGTTATGTAAATATATAAAATTAAAATATCTGTATGCACTGTCAAAATAAAAGCTTTTTACTCAATGCATATACATATATAAAAGTATATTCCTACGATACTTATCAAGACAAAACATTATTTTTTCTCTATCTTTTTCTGCCGAAACGAGTGGACCTATTTTGTACGGTACTTTCGTCGGCATATAGCTATAAGGAGTTTCAATTAGGCTACTTTTGTTCTAGAAAAGCAAATTTAAAGTCACTCAAAAGAAATGGAATCCACGGAATTTACGACATCCACGCAGGCGACACGGCAGGCAGGAGCTAATTTTTCGTGAAAATTATATGTTTTGCTCAATATCACAGTCAGTAAGATTATTATCCACTGTATCCTATATTGACGGTCACTAATAAAAATCTAAACTTATTAATAGCAATTTAGCTTCGATATTTCTATTTTTTATATCACTCTTGTTATCAATAAGTTTTATTATGTAGAGTGAGGTTAACAATACATTTTTCCACAAGTCGACCTCCGTCCTGTACTGGTGGGGATTTTTCTGTGCCAATTGTTCCTCAATACGAAATCACCAGGAAGTAGTGAAGAGCGGGTGTTTTGGGGGACTTTTTTTATATATTTTTTTTTATTTTGGGGTAATTTTGAAGTTCGTAAAGTGCTGATTCTCACCCTAATCGAATAATTGCCTTTCGACTTCTATCATTGCGGAACCTGGGACCATGACCAAAGAGGCCTAAGTACAACATGAGTCACTTACATCATCATCATCTCAGGGTTTATCCCGGTTGCGTCCGCGGCTTTCGCGTTGAAGCCCGGGGTCCGCTTTCTTGCTCGATTTCCTCCATTTCGCGCGATCTTTAGCATCCTGTGGTGTGAGATTGTTGGCACGCATGCCATCTCTTACAACGTCAAGCCAGCACTTCTTTGGTCTACCCCGCTTGTTCCGGCCCGGCGGAGGCGCCATGGCAAGACATTTGTGACCCACGTAACATGAGTACTACTACTAAACTACTAATAAAAAGGGAAGATAAAATTATTATGTTAAGAACTGTGAACACATAATAGTTACACATTAAATGGTACAAAATACATTACTTCAACACTGTGTTCATAGGTCACAACAAAGCAGACAGCCTATTCAAAGATTCTAAATGCAAATTCTACAGTCGTATCCAACACATTCAGATGCGAACATCTGCAAAGATGTTAGCTAATGTGAACTGAATATCTCAGGCTTTATGGAAGACTTAAATGTCTGTATGTCTATGGTATTGTATGGATAAGATACATTTAGTGTCGTCAGAAAAGACTTCAATAAGGTAATTCAGGAAATTGCTACTCAAGATAATTGTTCAACTAGGCATTACCCAGCATAACACACATATTGATCTAAGTCACAGGTTCTTTTTTTAAAAACATGTTTGTCATTCCATGGCATGACTTTGGGGATAAAGACCATGTTTTTATAAGAATACCTACCTAGCTATATGCCAAGAATACCTACAAAGGCCACAGTTTATGTGTATGTGCCCTGTGGTTTCACCCACATAAATCACGTTCTTGGGAGAATATTGGGATAAACAGTATTTGTGTCCTAATCCAGGTCATGGTCTACCATTGACTGATACCATGAATGATGCGTTCAGTACATTCCACAGAGTTAAAATATTTTCACCGATTATTAAATATAATAGTAGTTCCAACTAAAAATTTACAGCGTAGCTATTGCACTTTTTATTGATACTCCTGACTTTTCATGTGCATAATATAATCAAATTTAAGTTTCAGTTTACTCGTAGCAGGCATACCTGCCACACTGTGCCAGAAAGACGAACGTTTCAGCCGAATGACGTCCACTGGTGGACATGGGCTCCTCCAAGGATTTCCACGACGACCGGTCAGCGGTAGCAGTTTCCCGCGACCTTCACCTTGTCGGGGGCCTACCACGCTGCGTCTTCCGGTGCGGGGCACTCGAGCAGCCGTCGGCCCCATCGGGTATCGGACCTACGGGCAATGTGCTTTAAAAAGTGTAATTGTGAAAATGAATGCAGTGCAAGATTTTGAAAAAAAGAAACTTAGTAAAGTTTTTGGCATTAGCAAATAGATCTTTTGGCAGCCCTATGCTGCGAGATCATAACAAACCAAGAAGAGTAACCACTTTATTGTATCTAGTTTTAAATATAAATCGTTGTACGTCCGTCGAAATTGAGCAACAACTGTTCATGCTCGTCTTATTTATTACGCAGACGAACACAAAACGGGATGAACATTTTGCAACTGACGCTCAACTTTGCACTGAGCTACTTCAATATGAGTAGCATCGTGTGAGATAAATTAATTAAAGAAATATGAGGAGGAATAGACTGGATTAATCAAATTAATTGTCCAATCTAAGTGTTCTACGGTCTGCCAGAACCCTAATTTCAAAAGCATTTTGTATTGAATTTTTTTTTCGCCAAGAATTTATCCAAATTCTGGAAAAAATAGTAGTCTATAGGCGCAAGGTCTGGTGAGTAGGGTGGCTGACGAAGAACTTCTAACCCCAGTTCTTACAACTTGGAGACCGTCTGCTGTGCAATATGAGGTCGTGTGTTGTCATGCAGGAGCAGCGGAGAGGTGCGATTGACCAATGCTGATTGGAGATGTGCGAGTTTCTCCATCATTGTGTTCAGTTCTTCACAGTAGACACCTGCAGTAATGTTCATCCCGTTTGGTAAGAAGCTGTGATGAATCACACCGGCACTAGACCTGGTGGTCTAGTGCCGGTGTGATTGTGAACAGTGACCATCACTTTTCTAGGGGTAAGTTTTCGTTAAGGGCATTGTTTAAGTGCTGAACCAGGACTCAACCAATTTGCTGAGTGCTTGCGGTTATCAAACAGAATCCATTTTTCCTTCCTTCTTTAATTCCTTCATTTGTGTGTCTGTTGTGCAGTGCAAGGCACGTCTCGACGCGTACTTCGCGCTGGCGATCATTGAGTGGGGCACCCATTTGTCAAGCTTTTTTACCTTGCCAATTTGACGCAATTGGACCAATATTGTTTTGATGCTAATGTCGAAAGCTGCTGATAATTCAGCCTTAGATTATCATCAGCTTCCACAATCGCCTTTAATTCGTCATTGTCGACACAAGTCCTCGGACGAAGGCGAGGTTCATTTTTCAGGTCGAAATTCGCAGAACGAAAGCGAGGAAAGCAATAACAGGTGGTGCGTTGGTTTGTAGTGTTATATTCCTTTGTCATATTCCATAATTACTCGAATTTTTAACGTACCCATGAAATCCATCCATCCGTATCCAAATTAAATTACAACACCTGGTCAATAATTAATAACATACTTATTTCTGTATATGGTAGGCAGGATTATGTCGCTGTATGCGCGCGTGTCGGCGATATGCGGCTCTTACACATTCTGAATATTTTGATTTCCGAAACTTAGAAAAAACACTTAGGTATGTTATGTATGTGTTAAGAATCAGTAGCATAACGACCGTCCATGTTGCACTTAGTTTTATATGCGAACCCAGAATACTCCATACGTGAAAGTCTGTAGTATTCTGAGACATCTAATTCATATTTCGCACACGTATAATTTGGTAGTTACTGCCCACTTAAACATAAATATGAGAATATCCATCAAATAGGCCACAATAAGGTCAAGTTCATGCAACGCAATACGTAACCATCATAATGACAAATTATAGTAAATTGTTATATATTTGACCTCTAAGTCTTTGATATACGGGAGCTTTCTGTGAGATATTTCTATTAAACGTTGTCTCATGGTATTGAAAGATCGTGAGTACTTTTAGAGTCAGTAATCTGATATATATCTGATATATATCCTTCTCTGTATGAGAGGAGTCCTGTGCCCAGCAATGGGACGAGTAAAAGGTCGATGGTGATGATGAATCTGATATATCCAGACTCGGAATGAAAAGGACAACCCATAGCGCAGAAATAACTGCGAATATTCAGCCGCGGTTTTGTTCACCATCATTTGATGAAAGGCTTTCATTGCAGATGGACAAGGGTCTACCCCTAAGGACCTCCACTATGACTGGTTTTATGCTGCTCTCAGCCAGCAAATTCATGCAGCTTTCACCAGGTCATCAAATGACCTCTTCTGCTCTGAGCAGAGCGACAGAGCGTGTCAGATTTTCACTGAATAAAACCTACACTGCCGTTCCTTCACTTGCCTGTGCGCCAGAGACCACGGAATCACGGTATATCATCGAAAAACCTTGTGAAAGGACTTCCAACGCTACGTCTTTCGGTGGATTGGGTGACTAAATTAATTTTTACCACCCTTCCAGTAAGTAGGCAGAATTAATAAAATAGAAAAAATTGAGATATACCTACCTATAATAATAATAATCATTTATTTCATACACACGTCCATAAATGACATAAAATGAAATAAATTGAAATTACTTAATAACAATCAAAAAATAAATTAATAATCATCAAATGTCAAAGATATATCAATATAATCAATAAACACAAAATCAGAAGTAAAAATAAAAAATCCGAAAACAAAAAATAATCACAAATCAAAATTTAAATAACAATAGATAATAATTAAAAACTAAAACCACATTAATAAAATTACATTAAATAATAATCGCAGGGGCTAGCATGCAACTGCAGCCACCTCCTTAAAAAATTCCCATTCGAACTGCCACAGGTTGTGGCGCAGAAGCGACGCGCTCCGTTTTCTTATGAGAGGCACGTTACTTATAACAATCAATAAAAAAAAAAAAAACGAAAGATGATTTTGATACAGCAAGAAATAAAAAATCATTTATAATACTTTTGTTTTCACGTTCTGCCGTAGGTACATACAATCATGCTTATGACCCCTGACGGGTTAGACGGGGTCACAATTAGTGCCAAACAAAACATTACATGACATGATACTAAATAAAGTTTGTTATTGAAAGCTGCTATTTGTTTAATAGTGTTTGAAGTCTTCCGGATGGATACAGTGTACCAAACAAGCAAGCTTTTGTGGCCGAGTGGTAACGTAGGATCAAACGTTGGACCACATTTGTTGATTGTCTTTTTTATCTGTTTCTCTTTTTTTTTTGTTTAAAACTATTATTATTTATAAGAGTGTGCGCCAAATAAACGGTTTCTTTTCTTTTTTTTTTTAAACCTAAGCAAGCATTTTATTTTGTATATCCTATTTCATCATGATACTCTTAAACATGTAATCACACTTAAGTGGATGTGGGCCGAACACATCTCACGCACGCACCATCCCCTTGCTACCCATATTCGTAAGAATATCAGGGAGCAAGAGGGGAGTGGTAAAATCCTCCGGTTCTTTTGGGGGAAAGCTCATGTCGGGATCCCCGGCAATGAGCGCGCCGACGAACTGGCTAGGCAGGCGGCGGCCCAGTCCAGGGTCGCCCCAGCGTATGACAGGTGTCCAGTCTCTTACGTCAAGAGACGTTTGAGAGAGGGCACAGTAGCTGTCTGGAACGGGAGGTACACCGGCGGGGCCACGGCTGGGGTCACGCGGATGTTCTTCCCCGATGTGGTGCGCGCGCGCAGGGTCCTGAAGTGCCTCGACAGGACGTCTATCTGGGCGCAAATCTTGACTGGACACGGCGGCTTCGCCGCGTACCTGCATAAGTTCAAATTGAAGAGCAGTCCAGCCTGTGTGTGTGACACACAGGCCACGGAGACAGTCCAACATTTGTTGCTAAAATGCCCGAGGCACAACCCCGACAGGTACGACCTGGAAGCAAGTACTGGCAGAACATTAACAGAAAGATCCATAGCCGACCTTATGGCGGATAAACACTCCAGGCCGTACCTGGAGCGGTTTTGCCTCAAGGTTGCAAAACAGTCCATCGAGAGAAACAGGACAAGGGCAGCACAGCCAAGCGCTGTGCCGTCGGCAAGAATCTAAGAGAATGGAAATGTAGAAGTAAGAATTAAGATAGATCTAAGTAGAGTAGAAAAGATTAGCATATAAGAAACTGTAAATATGATTTTAAAAGATAAAAGAATAATAAGACATGGGAAAAGAACGACCCAGAAAAGAAAATTGACAAGGCCAATGCCGCAAAAAATGAACAGCGGAAAAAAGACACATCTCACGGTATACAGACAAAAGGTGGACCATCAAACCACGCGATGGAAAGGTCCATCAGGAAAAAGAAGTGTTGGAAGACCAATGAGACGGTGGGCTGACGATATCATCCAAGTAGTCGGAAACGATTGGATGAAACTTGGTAGAGACAGAGAGCTATGAAAGAAGATGGAGGAGGCTTTTACCCTTACAGGGGTCCATATTTCATACTCAGATATTAATACTACTAATATGATTTAAGCAAGCTTATTAATAAACTACTAACAAACTTGAAATATGTAGAAATATGGAATAAATGGCTTTATTATTTCATCATCACTGCTCTTAAAACCAAAAGTCTGGTAACCAGTACCGGGCTGGCGTGGCGGGGCGGAGCGGCCCTGTCCCTTTCCCAAAGAGGAGATAGCAGTTGGAAAATAATAGGCTGATTATGAAGTATCATAAAAATATAATCTAACTCTAAAAAAAAGATACCTTATATTTTTTAGTGTTAGGTTATATTTTTAATCGAAGCTATGAAAACACAAATCACTCCATCTGGCATGATTGCATGATTACCATAAATCGGAATAGGTAGAGTGATTTTTGCTACTTGTATCGTAAAAGTTCACAGAAAGAATAACGTGGATAAGCCATTTTCCCGGACTGTAATTCCGGATCCAAGTAAATATTGTTAATGGTGATACTGACATTATTACTACTCAATTCATTTAAAGGAAGGTAACAAAACTAAACTAATTTATTATTTATTTATTGAAAAATAAAAACAATCAAATTCCGATCGAAGCATTATTACATTTCAATATTTTAGCCTCCAATGAAGGGTATGGCCAAATCAAACGGTTTTACGACTTATTATAATTTATACATTTTTTTTTTTATAATCAAACAATTCCGTAAATCCGGAGGAATCATCATCATCATCATTTCAGCCGAAAGACGTCCACTGCTGGACATAGGCCTCCCCCAAGGTTCTCCACGACGACCGGTTCTGCGCCTCCCGCATCCAGCGGTTTCCCGCGACCTTCACCAGGTCGTCGGTCCACCTTGTCGGGGGCCTACCCACGCTACGTCTTCCGGTGCGTGGTCGCCACTCGAGAACCCGTCGGCCCCATCGGGCATCGGTCCTACGGGCAATGTGTCCAGCCCACTGCCACTTTAGTGTTGCAATTCTTCGGGCTATGTCGGTTACTCTCGTTCTTCTGCGGATCTCCTCATTCCTGATTCGATCGCGCAGTGAAACCCCAAGCATAGCCCTCTCCATTGCCCTTTGAGTGACTTTGAGCCTTCTCATAAGGCCCATTGTTAGCGACCACGTCTCAATTCCATAAGTCATCACTGGCAACACACACTGGTCGAAGACTTTTGTCTTGAGACACTGCGGTATTTCGGAAGAGAAGATTCTTCGTAGCTTCCCGAAAGCAGCCCAGCCGAGTTGGATTCGACGATTGACCTCTTTCTCGAAGTTGGACCTTCCTAACTGGATAGTTTGTCCCAGGTACACGTAACTGTCAACAACTTCGAGAACAGAGTCTCCAATCTTTATAGGAGTCGGTACAACATGGGCATTAGACAAGACTTTCGTCTTGCCCATGTTCATTTTAAGACCGACTCGCTCGGAGGCTCTGCTGAGGTCTTCGAGAATTGTACTCAGGTCCTCCGCGGTCTCAAATCCGGAGGAATGACCATATTTAATTATAAGTTTCCGATCAACTACCCAACCCCAATTCACTCTACCTATTCCGATCTATGATGATTACATACTGCTGATGGAATGCCGTTTCATAGAGTAGGACAATACTGATCCCTTTATGTAACCTTCTTGGCCTTGTCCTCCTTTACAGCACAAAGAAATTGTTTTTCATAATAGGGTATTTGACTAAAAAAACTAATTAGTCCGTCAGTCAGATTTCAAAAAAATACTAGACACGTAGTTTTTATTTTTTTCATATATACAAAAAATAAAGACGACACAGTGCGTTGAAAACTCGTGTGACGTCACTGCACGCTACACTTTTTAGCGCGCAGTGACGTCACCAGCCAGTTTTCTATAATCTGAATGACTGAGTAAATAGAATCATTTTTTTTTTACCCAGGAAACATTCCTATTGTATGCTAAGACACCCAGTGATATAGAAAGTGCGTTGTTCGTAATTGAATGAATTTAAGAATGATATTTAGAAGACAGTGATTTTTTTAAATAAAATTATAAATTAGTGCTTCACCGCAATCCCGCCTGATGATAAGCAGTGATAGTTAGTTAGTTAGTTAGTTAGCTAGTTTATGAAGAGCCTATTTACTCTAGCCTTGAAGTCACTCAAATTGTAGTCCGAATGCCGCCGCTGGCAAATTGTTCCAGTCCCTCGATGTACGCGGTATAAAAGAGGAATTGTACGGTGCTGTGGGTTAGCTGTATTCATCATCATGTAATCAATGTTCGTTAACAATGGGCCTTATAAGAAGGCTCAAGGTCACACAAAGGGCAATGGAGAGGTCTATGCTTCGGGTTTCACTGCGCGATCGAATCAGGAATGAGGGTATCCGCAGAAGAACGAGAGTCACCGACATAGCCCTAAGAATTGTAACACTAGAGTGGCAGTGGGCTGGGCACATTGCCCGTGGGACCGATGCCCGATGTGGCCGACGGGTTCTCGAGTGGCGACCACACACCGGAAGACCCAGCGTGGGTAGGCCCCCGACATGGTGGACCGACGACCTGGTGAAGGTCGCGGGAAACCTCTGGATGCGGGAAGCGCAGGACCGGTCGTCGTGGAGAACCTTGGGGGAGGCCTATGTCCAGCAGTGGACGTCTTTCGTCTGAAATGGATGATGATGATGATGTTCTATCTAACTTGACTGTATTGTCACACTTCAGTGCCATTCTGTCCGTTGCTTGTGCAACGGGTCACTTCTTTCTGAAAGAGTCAAGTTCGTTCCGCTTTCTTCATCTCGGCCAGCCTGCGTCTTATGATAATCATACGAATGTTACGATACATATTTATAATATTACTCATTTGATATTTTTTTCAAATGTACCGACGAATACCAGCTTTCTTTATTAAATTTTCAACTTTATCTCAGTCTAAAGCATTAAGGCTCAAGGTTGATTGGGAATGTATATGACAGTTTCGGGTAGCTTGGCCTGCTCCCGGCCGCCGGCATTGAGCATAACAGCAGATTTATTATCAAAAATCTAAACCACAAACTCATAGAAATATTTCTGATGTATTTCGTTATCCTCCAAGGATAAACGTTTGGCTTTCAACTCAGAAACAAACGTATTTGACATCGAAACGTGATCTTTTAGTGAAACAGTTGAAGATGCCATCTTTAATTCTATAAGGACATAGACAATTTCATGCAACAAGTAATGGTATAGAGAACTAATGATGTTGTGTCCCAAGAAAAGGAGAAGATATGGCCAGCCTTTCAATGTTCTATAGGATGCATTTTTGGTGAGTGTGCAAGGGAACTGCATGATTAATTCCCCCATTTCCGGACGTTTCCCATTTCCCATTTTCTCCACCATCGGACGACCCGTCGTTCGGCGAGTCGATCCGGACGAAGCGTTTCGCTTCCTCTTTTATACCGCGTACATCGAAGGACGGGAACAATTTGCTAGCGGCGGTGTTTTCTTCGTACTACAATTTGAGTGTCTTCAAGGCTAGAGTGAGTAGAATCTTAATAAATTAGCGCGCTAAAGACTGTATTTAGTTTGTATTATTTTTGTGTAAGACCTAATAAATAAATTTTCATTATTTTTTTGTTTGATGATCATAAGCAGCTACAGTTGAGCATTTTTTGAGACCATTCGACGACAGCTTAAACGAGTAAGAATCAGCCAAACAAACAACTGATGGCAATAAGAAGGTTGCAGTATCCTATGTAACTGAATCACGAGGATATAGGATCAATTCAAGATGCAAAATATAAGCTTAGTGATATTGTTTTTTTCGAGCAGCAGGACAGCATCCTAATCGTGTAACAGCTTATCAATCACAATCTATTAATTCGACAAGAAGGTTGCACTATCTTAACTGCATCACCAGAATATAGAATCAATTCAAGATTCAAATTATCAGAGTTGCTTAATATTAAAAAAAAAAAATTGTCTGCTAAACAACTTATATAACGCAATGAATCATCATCATTATTTATTTATTTAATCTTTCGCACATGAAATGTACAGAGGCGGACTTAATGCCTTAGGCATTCTCTACCAGTCAACCATAGGTGGTGAAGAGATAAGATGGTAGGTGCTTTCGTTTGAAAAAAAAAAATTGTAAAGAAAGATAAAAAAAACCTCTTAATACTATTAAAAAAAAATTCTTAAATAAGCTAAATATACATACATACTATTACCAAAATATCAACCTTTTTATCGTACCACTGCTGGGCACAGGTCTCCTTTCATACAGAGAAGGATTGAGCGTAATCACCACGCTTGCTCAATGCGGGTTGGCGATTTCAGACGTAAAGTCCAGGTTTCCTCAAGATATTTTCCTTCACCTTCAGTCATTGGTGTCCAAGATATACTTAAAAAGTACATATAACATTAGAAAAGTTACATCGGTACTTGCCTGACCTGGAATCAAACCCGCGCGCTCATACTTGAGAGGCTGGTGTTTTAACCACTAGGTCACCACGACTGAAAACGAAATGAATATTGTTGAATTATCAAAATGAAAACCATTGCTAGTGTTAGTGTCCTACGCAATTACCCAGCTGGGCGTTGTTGGCGATCTGGCGAAAGTTTGATGTGAAAGCGCCATCATGCCGTAGCAGAAAGGATATTTTTCGTTAGAAGAGTGTAACATGGCATTTGATTGATTTTAAGTACCTACAGTTTATTTAGCAATTAACAGTTTAGGGTTTAGATTATGTAATTATAATACGAAAATGAAGGACAATTATTATAATTACAATTACGAGATAATTACAATAACATAAAGTTAACACTAATGTTTATCATTATGTCTGTTCGGAACACGAGTCGGAAGGTGTTGCGTAAAACGTCATTATAAGCGTCACTTGCGCGGATGCCCGATATCATCTCATGAGAATTGTTCCGATTTAACAGAGCTATGACCCGCTAGAAACGTGATTACGTCACTATTCATTCTGTAATATGATGCAGGTTTCGTATTAGAACTTCTTATTAATACACACATCCGGAGGCATCATCACTTTGAAGAAAAAACGTTGAAGAATTGAACTTCAATTCGAATACCTATATTATGATGTACTACATTCGGCACTGATGCAGCTACACAGGAGCTAAACTTAGCATTCGGGAACACTGTTTTCAGCTGCTGAACCTTGGACAAAACTATCTTTGCATTGTGTAGATTCAATTTCTTTTGTTGTTGTGTTTTTTTTTGTGTGTTTTCCATAATGGACGCTCTTAGCGTACAATATATTTCTGCATCGTTCTCACACGATTGATTTCAAAATGAATGATGTAATCAAATATTTGTATGAATAGCTTGATAATTTAAAAGAGTGTCCATGGAGTTTCTTGCCCGTTCTTCTCCATAGGTACCTACTCTTTTAATGGGCGACTAGCTTCACCTTACTGACTGACCGACCTTCTGACAATTCAAAAGTGCCTGTAACTGGTTTATTTCAAATAAATGATTTGATTTGATTTGATTTGACTAGTTCCTACTTAACTTTCCTCGCATGGAAGTAGAAATATACACAATGCCTTTACGAAAATAACAGCCACTTTTCTTTGGCTGATTCTAAAGGTGAAAGATGGATTCGTAGGGGAAGACAGATTAGTAATAGTTGAAGAGTGGAGACAAAAAGAGGCAGATGGAACCGACAGGTACATGGAGGGACCGAAGCAGTAAAACAGGATCACGGAGGCAGGAGACTACACTGGTCGGCCGACCCTTGGAGGAGCCCATCCAGCAGGACCATGATCACGGCAGTAAATCAAAGCTACGCTGACTGGACCCGGCGGGTACAAAATTTAAAAGTCATTTATTCTAATTAGGCTACCAAGCCACGCCTAGAGGGGGAGGAGAGGCAAGCCAGGCCTAGACGAGGTGGGCAAGCCAGTTCTGGGGGGTCCTTTTTTTTCCGGGGTGGAAATCCTCATAGGATGTCCGCCGCCCTGGAGTGGGCGACGGGGTCTGTCAGACTTTTACTGACTAAAACCACCCCGGTGTCTCTTCTATCACGAGCGCTCGTGGGGTTTAAAATTTTAATCTAAATTCTTCCACGGCCCCACACTCTCGTGCTGGCCCGGTCTGTCCGGGCCTCGTCTCCTGCGCGGGGTAGTGGGGTGTTAAACTACCTGCATCGCCTCAGAGGCGCGCGCCGAAACTCGCGCACGACCCCGCCTCGGGGTCCATCGGTAGGGGGCGGGAACTTAGTTCTAAGGGGGGGGGGGGGCTGCGCTATAGTCGCAATCGGTTTTTTGGCAATGACACCGTCCACTTTGTCAGTGTCTAGTGCGAGGTTTCTTTAAAAGGTAGAGGATAAGTCCTCGTTTATACTTTGTTTAGTAATTAGGGGACCTTATACATGTTCTGCGAGATTTTCAGTGATGCCCATGCAAATAATTAAATACAACAAGACATAATAATAGACCCATCGATTATGTAAGTCATCTGCGCATTAGTCAATGCTTTTACTCATAGGTCAAAATTAGATCATGTTTAATAGTTACAGACTGTATGACGGCCTTAATAGTAAACCTGCTCTTAAGGCTGACCTACTGGGTCATAATAATATGTATTTATAAAACGTTTAGTTCATAATCTAATTATAAAACCAAATGTCAGACGGGTCAAGTGAAATTTTGTTGTTTGTTTCTGTCATTATTATTTAAAGAGGTTATGGAATAGAGTCTTGTTAAAATTGTTGCGTCAAAATATATATACCTAAGCATAAAATTATGCCTTCTCCACATAGGGGTAGACAGAAATTACAGAGAGTCATTTACTATGATCCATTCACATTGCTAACGCAATAGAAGTAGCAATGTCTTTCATTTTGACAGTTATTTACGAGATGAGCTATGCCCTAATTGCGCAACATACTATTGCTATCCATTGGAATTATTTTGAAAATTGAAACCAATTGCTAATCAATTGCTCTACTCGTATATGCTCGGAAAACATGTCTGCCCAACAACTTAAATAACGCAATGAATGTTGTTGAACTGTCAAAATGGAACTCATTGCTACTGATAGCGTGTACGCAATTACTCTGCGGTATTTGTATCACTACTAGTTACATAGCTTCAACAACTTCGTATGCCAAAAGGTCTACCTTTGTTATTTGTTTTTCGTGGGAAATCATCAAATAATTTCTCCCGATATGGGCGCAGCAAGACGGACGATGCCATACGAACATCGTGGCAGTTATTGGTTGTTGAAGGCCACAAAAATCTAACAATTGGTCTAACTGCAATGCTTAGATATCGCCTTCGAGTTGTGAAGGTCAGACGGCAGTTGCTTCACGAAATATATCGAAGTTTTGCCAAAATCAGCAGTTAGACTGGTAAAGCGGACCCCAGACTCCAAAGCTGAAAAGCTACGGATGCGACTGGGATTAACGTTGAGATGATGATGAGTCCCAATTCCGCTGCTGGATAATGCTTCCAATACTGGAATAATAATGAAGCAATGGATTGTTAATATATTCCAAAATTATTCAAGTTGTGATTGAAAGTCTGTTGTGTAAGTATGGTACTGGTTATACATCACACTAGCACAATTAGGACGACACGGTTGGTAAAGTGGCTGAGCGATTGGCGTGTCACGGGTTCTATTCCCACACGGAACGGAACACAAGGCATGGCCGGCACGGAATATTTTTATGGCCTACAGGTAGCTGTTCCGGGTCTGACTGTTTGTGTATGTGCTTTCAAATTTCGATCCCATTGAAATATCTGGATGAAAATATCCAATATGTTAGCTTATAAAGCATCTATGTGGCAATTTTCATACAAATCAATTTCGGCTGCCGGCAGAAGTTACCTCCCACCAGACAAAGTCGTGCCGCCAAGCTATTCGTCGTGTTCCGGCATAATGTCTGGTGAAGCCGTACGGAAGACGGGTCTTAGTTGTGTAGCGATGTGTGCCGGATACGATGCGCCAAATGTTGTTGTGTCGCCAATCTCCCTCTGGTGCAGCATCGTTAGTCGTATTGTTGGGCTTAACACTGTCAACAACAACAATCACCTCGCTCAACTGCCGTGTTTCTTCCTATTCAGTCAGTTTTTTTTTTTAGTGAATAGGCTCTTAAAAACTAGCGCGCTTTACCATCAGCGATTGCATCACTGCTTACCATCAGGCAGGAGCACTAGTTTATAATAGGGTATTTGACTAAAAAAAACGAATTAGTCCGTCATTCAGATTATAGAAAAATCAATAAATAAATCAATTATCAATAAATATACTTATCCGATATTTTTAGTATATAGATTATCAATAACGATTTGTTTTATTAAATCGTTATTGATAATCTATATACTAAAAATAGGTTACTAAAGGTGGCTGGTGACGTCACTGCCCGCTAAAAAGTGTAGCGTCCAGTGACGTCACACGAGTTTTCAACGCACTGTGTCGTCTTCATTTTTTGTTTATATGAAAAAAGAAAAATACGTGTCTAGTATTTTTTGGAAATCTGACTGACGGACTAATTAGTTTTTTTAGGTCACAGATGACCAAGATATAGATAGGGAGTGCAGGGCATTGGCAGCCCGTTACAATATGCTTGCTCGCAGGTTTGCGCGGTGTACTGAGCAGGTAAAACTGACGCTCTTTAGAGCTTACTGCCAGTCGTTTTACTCGTGCAGCTTGTGGGTTAGGTATACGCAGAGGGCTTACAACGCTCTGCGCGTCCAGTACAATAATGCGCTGAGGATGTTGTTGGGGCTGCCTCGATTTTGCAGTGCATCAGGCATGTTCGCGGGAGCGCGAATTGATGACTTTTATGCCATCATACGCAAACAGTGTGCTTCGATGTTGCGGCGATTTCGGGGCGGCCCGAACAGTATCCTAGCTACACTGGCGGATAAGGTCGACGGACCTTTTATTAGGCTCTGGGCGGATAGACATGTGCGCGCATACTTTCATGTCGCCAACTGATGTTGAACCCTGTTTCTCTTTTTACTAACATAGGATAAGTTTTTTTTTTTAACTAACAATATATGGGCCTTGCCTGAAATAAAGAATTTGAATTTGAATAATTATTGCTGCGCCCTGCGGTTTCACCCGCGTAAGTTTCAATCCTGTGAAAATATCGGGATACAAATATATGTTATTCTTGGTTTTAAACTATCTGTGTGCCTGTCATCCTAATCCGTTCAGTAGTTTTTGCGTGAAAGTGGAACAAAGAACCAAACTTTCATGTTTATAATATTATTACTAATATAGGAAGTATCAAATTCACAGCCATCCATACAAAAGGTGCTGCATCGTCCGGTGCGTGGTCGCCACTCGAGAACCCGTCGGCCCCATCAGGCATCGGTCCCACGGGCAATGTACCGGCCCACTGCCGTTTAAGTATTGCAATTCTTCAGGCTATGTCGGTTACTCTCGTTCTTCTGCGAATCTCCTCATTTCTGAATTGATCACGCAGTGAAACCCCAAGCATAGCCCTCTCCATTGCCCTTTGAGTGACCTTGAGCTTTCTTATAAGGCCCATTCTTAGCGACTATGTCTCAGTTCCATACGTCATCACTGACAACACACACCGATCGAAGACTTTTGTCTTGAGACACTGCGGTATTTCAGACGAGAAAACAAAAGGTATACAGGGAAACAAAAACTTAATCAGAATCATTGTTAAACAATGTTTTTTTACTCAAACCAGTTCAGGTTAATAGTAACCCCATAATCTGAATGTAATGTCGTCATAATTTTAATTACTAATTAATATCTTAGCCCCTTAACAGCAGTTCTTTAAAGTTTTAACAATTGAACAATGCATCCGTATCAGGTAAAGTATCGATTTTTTATTCGATTATCGAGTGTGAGCATACAACCGATTCAATAGTCAATGCCGTATCTTGTTGACGTGTTTTATGACAGGTAATGAACTTAGATTATAAATGTATAGATTTTCTCGGAAACGAAGAGGAAAAACGTAACATAATCTTATCGCGTGGTTAAATGGTTAAAGAAAAGGTGTCTGGCAGAGGTGGCGTGAATTGGCCTCCAAGATCGTGTGATTTGACTCCGCTAGAATTTTTCTTGCGGGATTTTCTGAAGTCGCAGGTCCTATGCCAATATAACACATTTCTCAGATTCAGCCGGATCTATGCAGCAGAGTCATTAAGAAATGGACCTTTCAGATTCGTGCCACCATACGAAGCCGCGGCGGACATTTGAACCATGTTATATTCCATCCATAATGGCATAAATGGGCCTTTCAAATCCATACTAATATTATAAATCTGAAAGTAACTCTGTCTGTATGTCTGTCTGTCTGTTATGCTTTCCCGCTTAAACCTCTCAACCGAGTTTGATGAAATTTGGCACAGACAATCTTTAGACCCTGAGAAAGGACATAGGCTACCTTTTATTGAAAAAAAAAATGATATTCCCGAGGGAAATATAAAAAGCGCGATATAACCGAATTCCACGCGGGCGAAGCTGCGGGCGGAAAGCTAGTAAAAAATAAATTTAAGTGATATCTCACACACATCTTGTTTTTTTTTCAATTTTAGCATCGACTCGTCCTTGTTGAAAGACCCTTATGTACGGATTAGGGACCAAAAGCTTTTAAATAAAATAAAAGCGGGGAAACACAGCCCCCGAAAATCTTAGGTAAAATAAAAGTATCACATGTTGGTAGGGATTAGGTAGTATAATTGTGGATTCGTGGATCTGTCTAGCTATCAGACTTTTTCCATGCTACAATGTATTGTGTAAACTTCATAAAATTATCAAGAAATATTTATTTGTTCAAGACTTAAACCTATTTACATTGTACTTTACATAATTATATATAATTACGTAATTTCAACTTAGTGGCAAATTACAAAAGCATCTGTTACTACTGTTATCGCCGTGATCAAGCTGCCATTACAATCGTGGTGCGGAGCAAACAGTGTATTGTATTTATAATATTTGCACCAACGACAATCCCATTTATGATTCAGGAGAAGCTGTGTCCAATCCTTGGTTGCCTGAAAGAGATTGCATTAAAAGCATTGTATAGTTTGTGTTGAATGTATTTTTAAACAATGTATGTTTTTGGTGTACAATAAAGTATATATAAATAAATAAAAAATATTACAATGTTAGTAATTTATTAATTAATTAATCGTGCGTGTGTGTATTAACATTTCTGTGTAAACTTACCAAAAATTTATGACTGCTGGACTTCGGAATCTCCCAGGCTGTGTCACAACACTTTCTAGCTGGTTAAACATTGCTATCAATTTACCACAAACTACCGATCATGATGATTGGTAGTTTGTGGTAAAAATGATAACAAAATAATAACACATCAAACAAATCTATTCTAATACATAAAGCTGAAGAGTTTGTTTCTTTGTTTGAACGCGCTAATCTCAGGAACTATTGATCCGATTTTAAAAATTCTTTTTGCGTTGGATAGCCCATTAATCGAGGAAGACTTTAGGCTATATAACATCACGCTGCGACGACCAATAGGAGCGGAGTATAACTAACTCCACGCGGACGAAGTCGCTGGCGGCCGCTAGTCCCAACTAATATTATAAATGCGAAAGTGTGTTTGTTTGTTTGTTTGTTTATTTGTTTGTTTGTTTGTTTGTTTGTTACCTCTTCACGCTTAAACTACTGCACCGATCATCACGAAAATTTGCATACACATAGTCTAGGGTACGGGGAAGGATATCACATTTTATCCCGGAAGAAAGTAGCTACTGTTCCCGTGGGATCGAAATTAACGCGGACGGAGCAACGACGGGCGGAGCCACGGGCAAGAAATAACAATATAATTATTTAATAATATTTAATATTTGCATACACATAGTCTGCGGAACGAGAAAGGACATAGGACACCTTTTATCTGTTCCCGTGGGATCTAAATTAACACGGGCGGGCTACTAACAGTGTAATTATTTATATGTTTGTTACCTCTTTAACTTAGTCTGTGGTACGGAGAAGGATATAGGATACATTTTATCCCGGAAGAAAGTATCTACTGTTCTCGCGGGATCCTCTTTAACTGTTACCTCTTTAACTGTTTTCTTCACGCTTTATCTACTCAATAAATCTTTTTTTCACATGTACAACGTGTTAATAAAAAAGCGCAAAATGAGAAAACCGTTTCTCCCTTTGGGGTCACTGACTCCGGGAAAAATACTTAAAAGTTCAAATTCTCAACTTCATTTTTTCATTTTTCATACAAATCCAAAACTCGACTCTGTCAATTTGTATGAAAAATCAAAAAATAAATGTAAGAATTTGAACTTTTTGTTGTTTTTCCCGGGGTCAGTGAGCCCAAAGGGAAAAACGGTTTTCTCATTTTGCGCTTTTCCATTAATACTATGTATGTATACAATTAAGAGTATGGACAAGGGTACTTTTCATCTCGAAAATGTTACCCGCAGCTTCGTCCGCGTGGATTTTCGAAGTACTGCTATAGTTATTCCTAAACGAACTTTCAATCTTTTCGGGATACAATGTACCTAGCCTATATATTAATCCAAGATATAAACCATCTTCTTTTCAAATTTCAGCCAAATGATTTCAGTCCTCCATCCAAACTTAAAACTTTAGCATGATGTATATTAAAGTAAGATAAAATTTGAGCAAAACCGATGTATTGCTCAAAGATGACGCTAAATGCTTAAGACACTAGATGGCGTTGACTATATTTTAAATCGCGCTATGGTTATTTTTTCCCAGATGATCAGACAGACACTTACTTCACTGGCGCTAGCTAGCTTCGTTCATTTGTCTTCGCTCGCTAATAAATACCTTCGTTTGGTCATTTGTTTTCGTTAACTTTGCATATAAATTAGTTTTGTCTTTTTTATTCCTGTGCTGTTATATTTGGGTTTAAGTTTTTCTATTTGATTTGTTACTTTAATTTTTAATTTACATAGGTACATAACTAAGTATTTGGTATAGATTAGATTAAGTATCCCAACTAATATTAAAGAATTGATTTTCATTTTTAGGTACATTTTTTTTTTTGAATATATTCTTAATAGTTTTAGTAATAAGTATAGGATACTCGCTTGAACTTTCAGGTGTTCCATCGCATAAGCTAAATTTAAAGGTAGGTGTACCTATCATGCTGATGCGAAATTTAGATGCACCCCGTTTGTGCAATGGGACTAGACTTAGGGTAACTCAATTAGGGCAAAATATAATTGGCGCCACTATTCTAACAGGCGTAGGTAAAGGGGAAAGTGTGATAATACCTCGAATCCCAATTATCCCTACTGATTTACCATTCCAATTTAAAAGAGTTCAGTTTCCGGTAAAGATAAGTTTTGCAATAACAATAAATAAGGCCCAAGGGCAAACATTGCAGGTTGTAGGAGTGCATCTGGAAAAGCCATGCTTTTCCCATGGGCAGCTATATGTAGCGTGTTCGCGTGTGTCCAGTCCTCAAAATTTGTTTATTTTGGCACCAAATGGGAAAACAAACAATATTGTGTACAGCAGCGTCTTAAAATAAATCTCATTTTGGTGTTCATGAATCTAAATCAATGTCTCTTTCAGAAAAACATACTTCTTTTACGTTTTCATAATCCAACTACTTATCCCATTATTATTGTAATACACAGAAAAAATTGTTGTCGTGGGAATTTAACGCGAGCGAAGCCGCGGGAGAAAGCTATATATATATAATCCAATCCATACTAATATTATAAATGTGAAAGTGTGTTTGTTTGTTTGTTTGTTTGTCCTTCCTTCACGCCGTAGCTAAGCAATCAATCGACCTGATTTTTGGCATACAGTTAGTTGAAAAGATGGAGAGTAACATAGGCTACTTTTGGTCCTAAAAAACATCAAGTTCCCAAGGCAGATTACTGGAATATTTGTACGTGTACACCAAATATATCCTTACTAATATTATACATCGGAAAATGAGTTTGTTTGTACCACTTTCACGCCGTAACTCCTGAACCGATTGCTTTGAAATTTTGCAGACGTAAAGTTAGATGTCCGGATTAAATAATAATAGGTTTATCCCGAAAAAAATTGATATTCCCGAGAGAAATCTAAAATGCGCGATATAACCGAAGTTAACGCGGGCGAAGCCGCGGGCGGAAAGCTAGTTATATATAAATTACGTAAACTTATATCATTCTCAAATAAGCAAGTTCACCTATGACATGACATGCGTAGGAACTGCCACATTATAGTATCGTTTGCGACGCGCCTTATGTAATGATCAAATTAGTTGTTGTTGCAAAAATACTTTAATATTTTGTCCTCGTACAGTTTTATTTATTTATTTAATCTTTCGCACGTGAAATGTACAGAGGCGGACTTAAAGCCTTAGGCATTCTCTACCAGTTAACCACAGGTGGTGAAGAGATAAGATAGTAGGTGCTTTCGTTTGAAAAAAAATTTTAAAGAAAGAGAATAAAATCCTCTTAACACTATTAAAAAAATACTTAAATAAGCTAAATATACATACATACTATAACCAAAATCTATACTTATAATATACAATACAATACTAAATTTGGGAGAGAGGTGTAGCAATAACTCTACCCTAATTGTTGCGAAAATAACTCTGCGATTTCCGCTTAAATGCAAATCGAGTGGCGGCCATCCTGTATATCAAGAGGAAGCGCATTCCACAGAAGAATAGATTGAATATGAAAAAAGTAAAAAAAAAAAACAAAAATGAAGAATGAACAAAGTCAGACGTATGTGAAGAATAGAGTAAGAGGAGATTGTTAGAAGAACGCAGATTCTTAGTGTGTGAAGAACATAAATCAATCTAATCATAAATCAATTCTATATGCATATAAGGCACTCGCGTTAGCTTTAAACAATAAAGAAAACCAAGATACTGTCCAACTAGATCAAAGTTCAAGGAGCCTAAGACGAAGGTCAATGGAGTTCAAGGAGTCCAAGGTGTCCAAGGAGTCCAACGAGTCCAACGAGTCTAACAAATCCAAGGAGTCCAAGGAGTCCAACGAGTCCAAGGAGTCCAAGTAGTCCAAGGAGTCCAAAGTTCAAGGAGCCTAAGACCAAGGTCAATGGAGTTCAAGGAGCCCAAGGTGTCCAAGTCCAAAGTCAATGGAGTCCAAAGAGTCCAAAGAGTCCAAGGAGTCTATGGAGTCCAAGTAGCCCAAGGAGTCCAAGTAGTCCAAGGAGTCCAAAGTTCAAGGAGCCTAAGACCAAGGTCAATGGAGTTCAAGGAGTCCAAGGTGTCCAAGTCCAAGGTCAATGGAGTCCAAAGAGTCCAAAGAGTCCAAGGAGTCCAAGGAGTCAAAGGAGTCCAAGGAGTCCAAGTAGTCCAAAGTTCAAGGAGCCTAAGACCAAGGACAATGGAGTCCAAGGAGTCCAAGGAGTCTAAGGAGTCCAAGGAGTCCAAGGAGTCCAAGGAGTCCAAGGAGTCAAAGGAGTCCAAGGAGTCCAAGTAGTCCAAGTAGTCCAAGTAGTCCAAGAAGTCCATGTAGTCCAAGGAGTCCAAAGAGTCCAAGGAGTCCAAGGAGTCCAAGTAGTCCAAGTAGTCCAAGAAGTCCATGTAGTCCAAGGAGTCCAAGGAGTCGAAGTAGTCCAAGAAGTCCATGTAGTCCAAGGAGTCCAAGGAGTCCAAGGAGTCCAAGGAGTCCAACGAGTCCAACGAGTCCAAGTAGACCAAGTAGACCAAAGAGTCCAAAGAGTCCAAGGAGTCCAAGGAGTCCAAGTAGTCCAAGTAGTCCAAGGAGTCCAAGGAGTCCAAGGAGTCCAAAGAGTCCAAGTAGTCCAAGTAGTCCAAGTAGTCCAAGTAGTCCAAGTAGCCCAAGGAGTCCAAGTAGTCCATGTAGTCCAAGGTGACCAAGTCCAAGGAGTCCAAGGAGTCCAAAGAGTCCATCGAGTCCATCGAGTCCAACGAGTCCAACGAGCTCAACGAGTCCAACGAGTCTAAGGAGTCCAAGTAGTCCAAGGATTCCAAGTAGTCCAAGTAGTCCAAGTAGACCAAGTAGTCCAAGTAGTCCAAATAGTCCAAGTAGTCCAAGGAGTCCAACGAGTCCAAGTAGTCCAAGGAGTCCAAGTAGTCCAAGTAGCCCAAAGAGTCCAAGTAGTCCAAGGAGTCCAAAGTTCAAGGAGCCTAAGACCAAGGTCAATGGAGTTCAAGGAGTCCAAGGTGTCCAAGTCCAAATCAATGGACTCCTTGAACTTTGGACTCCTTGGACTCCTTGGACACCATTGACCTTGGACTCCTTGAACTCCATTGACCTTGGTCTTAGGCTCCTTGAACTTTGGACTACTTGGACTACACGGTCAATGGAGTTCAAGGAGTCCAAGGTGTCCAAGTAGACCAAGGAGTCCAAGGAGTCCAAGTAGTCCAAGGAGTCCAAAGTTCAAGGAGCTTAAGGCCAAGGTCAATGGAGTTCGAGGAGTCTAAGGTGTCCAAGTCCAAGGAGTCCAATGAGTCCAAGGAGTCCAAGACGTCCAACGAGTCCAAGTAGTCCAAGTAGCCCAAGGAGTCCAAGTCCACCACTGCGTCCAATGAGGGGAGGACACGGCGCAGCACACGCTCTCCGAGTGTGTGACTTGGGAGGAGCAGCGTCGTGTCCTCACAAACGAAGTAGGAGGCGACCTGACGCTACCGGCAGTAGTGCGGAGGATGGTCGGTAGCGCAGAGTCGTGGCACGCGGTGGTGTCCTTCTGCGAGGACGTGATGTCGCAGAGGGAAGCTGCGGAACGGGAGAGAGAGATCTCAACTCCCTTCCCGGGCTGCAAAAGACGTACCGGGAACCGAGGAAGGGCAGATAACGCCCTCTTCCGTCCCCCATGAATGGGTCCAGGGGCGAGGGACATGGGGAAGTCCCCGCCCCCTATTAGTTGGACCCCGAGGCGGAGCCGCGCGCGAGTGTCGGCGCACGCCTCAGAGGCGATGCACGGGGTAGTTTAACACCTCACTACCCCGTGCAGGAGGCGAGGCCCGGACAGACCGGGCCGGCACGAGAGTGTGGGGCTGCGGCAGAATCAGGGACTCCCGCGGCTCCGTGCGCACGTGACCGGAGAGACACCGGGGTGGTTTTTAGTCAGTAAGAGTCTGACAGACCCCGTCGCCCACCCCAGGGCGGCGGACATCCATTGAGGATTTTCCACCCCGGAACAAAAAAAAAAAAGGAGTCCAAGTAGTCCAAGTAGTCCAAGGTGTCCAAGTCCAAGGAGTCCAAGGAGTCCAAGGAGTCCAACGAGTCCAACGAGTCCAACGAATCCAAGGAGTCCAAGGAGTCCAAGGAGTCCAAGTAGACCAAGGATTCCAAGGTGTCCAAGTAGACCAAGGAGTCCAAGGAGTCCAAGGAGTCCAAAGTTCAAGGAGCCTATGACCAAGGTCAATGGAGTTCAAGGAGTCCAAGGTGTCCAAGTCCAAGGATTCTAAGGAGTCCAAGGAGTCCAAGGAGTCCAAGGAGTCCATCGAGTCCATCGAGTCCAACGAGTCCAACGAGTCCAAGGAGTCCAAGGAGTCCAAGGAGTCCAAGTAGACCAAGGATTCCAAGGTGTCCAAGTAGACCAAGGAGTCCAAGGAGTCCAAGGAGTCCAAGTAGTCCAAAGAGTCCAAAGTTCAAGGAGCCTATGACCTAGGTCAATGGAGTTCAAGGAGTCCAAGGTGTCCAAGTCCAAGGATTCTAAGGAGTCCAAGGAGTCCAAGGAGTCCAAGGAGTCCATCGAGTCTATCGAGTCCAACGAGTCCAACGAGTCCAAGGAGTCCAAGGAGTCCAAGTATTCCAAGTAGTCCAAGAAGTCCATGTAGTCGAAGGAGTCCAAGGAGTCCAAGTAGTCCAAGTAGTCCAAGTAGTCCAAGAAGTCCATGTAGTCCAAGGAGTCCAAGGAGCCCAAGGAGTCCAAGGAGTCCAAGGAGTCCAAGTTGTCCAAGTAGTCCAAGTAGTCCAAGAAGTCCATGTAGTCCAAGGAGTCCAAGGAGCCCAAGGAGTCCAAGGAGTCCAAGGAGTCCAAGTTGTCCAAGTAGTCCAAGTAGTCCAAGAAGTCCATGTAGTCCAAGGAGTCCAACGAGTCCAATGAGTCCAAGGAGTCTATGGCGTCTAAGGAGTCCAAGGAGTCCAAGTAGTCCAAGTAGTCCAAGTAGTCCAAGTAGTCCAAGTAGTCCAAGTAGTCCAAGAAGTCCATGTAGTCCAAGGAGTCCAAGTAGACCAAGGAATCCAATGAGTCCAAGGAGTCCAAGTAGTCCAAGGAGTCCAAGGAGTCCAAGGAGTCCAAGGAGTCCAAGGAGTCCAAGGAGTCCAAGGAGTCCAAGGAGTCCAAGTAGTTCAAGTAGTCCGTGTAGTTCATTTGTCATTCGTATCGTATTCGTCATTTGAATATTTTATTTTAACCCCAAAAGAGTTATTTTAAAATTGTTTTATAATTGTGGTAGGCCATAACATCGGCCGCCGGCAGAAGTTACCACCCACCAGACAAAACCCTTCCCACCAAGCGATTTGTCGTGTTCCGGCATGATGTCTGGTGAAGCCTTGGGGAGGACGGGTTTGAGCAGTTGTTTTGCGATGTGTGCCGGGTACGATGCGCCTAATGTTGTTGTGTTGGGAGTTTGGTCGTGGAGGGTCTTCAGATCAATCTCCCTTTGGCGCAGCATCGTTGGTAGTGTTGTTGGGTTTAACATTGCTTACCATCAGGCGGGATTGCGGTCAAGCGCTGGTTTATATTTAATAAAAAAAAAAAAAAAAAAAAAGATTAGGCTCATAATAAACTAGCGCGCTTTACCATAACCGCTTGAACATAGGCCGTACGGAGGACGGGTTTGAGCAGTTGTTTTGCGATGTGTGCCGGGTACGATGCGCCTAATGTTGTTGTGTTGGGAGTTTGGTCGTGGAGGGTCTTCAGATCAATCTCCCTTTGGCGCAGCATCGTTGGTCGTGTTGTTGGGTTTAACATTGCTTACCATCAGGCGGGATTGCGGTCAAGCGCTGGTTTATATTTAATAAAAAAAAAAAAGATTAGGCTCATAATAAACTAGCGCGCTTTACCATAACCGCTTGAACATAGGCCGTACGGAGGACGGGTCTGAGCAGTTGTGTTGCGATGTGTGCCGGGTACGATGCGCCAAATGTTGTTGTGTTGGGAGTTTGGTCGTGGAGGGTCTTCAGATCAATCTCCCTTTGGCGCAGCATCGTTGGTCGTTTTGTTGGGTTTTACCATTGCATCACCTCGCTCAGCTGCCGTTTTCCTTCCTATTCGATCAGTTTTTCTGAGTGAATAGGCTCTTAATAAACTGGCGCGCTTTACCATCAACGATCGCATCACTGCTTACCATCGGGCGTGATTGCGGTCCAGCGCTAGTTTATAATGGTCGGTCTCCGTGGCGCAGCGGTCAACACGCCTGCCTGCGACGTGGAGGCCCCGGGTTCGATCCCCGGCCAGGTCGTGATGGAAAACGATCTTTTCCTGATTGGCCTGGGTCTTGGATGTTTATCTATATATGTATCTATTATAAAATATAGTATCGTTGAGTTAGTATCCCATAACACAAGTCTCGAGCTTACTTTGGGGCTAGCTCAATCTGTGTGATTTGTCCGTATATATTTATTTATTTTATTCATAATTATTTAAAAAAAAATGTCAAGGACAATTTTGTTCACAATCAAATACTATAAATTTATTTGGATAAGGATTAATATTTGTTTTTTTTATATATGCTCTAGTGCGTTCAAACAACCAAACAAACTCTTCAGCTTTATTTATCAATATAGATTAAAATAATTGTAGCATCAATCTTAACTGTAACAAAGCACAATACACATATATTTGTATTTTTAATACAAAATGTATCCTTAAAACAACATTTTATCTTCTGTCTAATGATATCTTAAGAGTATAAAAGCTATTCTATTTCTTATTCTTTTCTATTATATAAAATATCATTAAAATCATCACAAAGCTCCTTGAAGTAGGCGTCAGTCATTCAATTTGCCAGTCTGCATTGACTGAAGGGAGCGTCCACTCTGGCTGAGGCCTTGGCACGGAGACAGAGTGCATGGATAGCCGCTACCTCCTTCTGTAAAGCAGCAATGCTAATATAGGTAAATTCTGCGCCTTCACGCTCCTAGTCGCCGCAGAAGACGCACTGTACGTCGGGAGTTAGCAGGCGAACCCCGGCCACCGTAAACACGGGCAGGGCCGCGCCGCCCCTGTGTGCGAAGTGTGCGGGGCACACAGGCGCCAAGACTATAGGGGCGCCGCACCACTTACACCTAAATAATTTTTGTTACAAAAATTATAGTGTTATTTGTAGTGGAGTATCGATAAGTCCTAAGTGGGTACAATAGACGCAACATAAGCCTTGTAAATGTTGCAGTCAAAACTCTTAACCAGTCAAAAGTACCTACTTTTGAATAGCAAAATTAGTCAAAAGTACTTTTGACTGAACAGGTTTGTCAAAAGTAGTAAAGTAATTATGACTGCAAATTTGCAGTTAAAAGTACTTTTGACTGACGCTCTTCGTCAAAAGTAGTTTTAACTGCAATAAAGCATCAGTCGAAAGCACTATTAACTCGATAGATATGAATAAAAAAGATATTTATTAAATGTGACATCGTTTATTACAAAAAAATTGGCATTACAATCAATACAAAGAAGACATACACTTAAAAATTGACATTAAAATTAATACTCAGAAAATCAGCTTATAAAAACACAGTACCTATATTATCACGTTAATCACTTTTCTGAAATAATTATTAACTTTAATTGAAATTAAATAACCAAAACATAATTCGTGATTATACAGGGTGTAAGGAGAACGCTTCCGAAGCCAGAACGTAGATTATATACAACCTAAATGCAAACGGATACCAATAACCTTTCGCTTTAAATTGATTATTTTCAAGACTTCATATTTCGTAAACAAGCATTGGATAGCGTACGAAACGTGAGGTCACTGACACGCAAGGCGACGTCGCACGACCGCGCCCGCCCTTATCAGCCGCCGAAAAGTGCCGACTTATACGCAATTTACAAACATCACTTTTAAAATCGCAATTGTAGTCCATTGTAAAAAGCTGACAGAGGCATTTTACGTACCTGTCTAAATCTTTTGCGACCTTATGAGGTTTGGCTCGAACTGAGTTTCATTCATTTCAATACAAAGCCGGGCCCGTCGCTGTGTCGATCCGTGAACACGAGGCATCAGTATTCCTCAACACATTCTTCACGTAGTTTATTAAAAACACTCACTATTCTGCCCCGCATTTCATCAGCCTTCCGATCCAGCAGTCATTAAAAAGCTCAGTGAGACGCTCGCGGACGGGACGCGTAACGAGCATGCTTCCATCGTGCTGGAACCATGCTCAACGAAATTCAGCCACAGACACATTGTCTAGCATATCATTTAAATGTCCATTTATAAAATTAAGATATGCTGATCCATTGAGGCGCTGCGGTAGAAACACTGGTCCTAGAATTCTTCTCCTAAACACATCAACATGTTACACGTATGCCTCAGGCATTGTTTAAAACAACAAAAAGTTATAACTAAAAAGAATAAAACAGCACTAAAAACGTAACAATACCTAATAACTAAACACAAATTTAAAACTAACAAAACAATAATTAAATAATCGGTTACAAACGTAACGCACAAGCTCACGAACCGAGTCGCAAGGAACACTAATTATTAACTAAAGATGTACTATGAAGGTCAAACGCTTTGGGGGAGTTCCCGGCGGTCGCGTAGGTTAAAGCGGTGTGTTTACAGAGGCGAAAATGCTAAAAGAATAATTACGAGATCAGAAATCAATTCATTTTAATTGTTAGGAAATTGTACTTATGCTTTATTACAAACTGTTTTCATTTTCTAACTTTTAAATAAGATTTAACTGGTTTCTTAGATTCAATTAATTTAATTATTCACTTTAAATTGATTAGGTTTACTTACTAAATGAAGGATCCAGTTCTTGCAATAAACGAGCACGCATCGTGTGACTTTAATTACATTGTTATAAAGTTCAAATTCAATTGATTCACGGGCGCAACTGTACATGCGATGAAAATTTTTTAGTTAATTACAGCTGATGTCAGCGATCTTTTACTTTATTTCATTTACTATCGATTATCGACATAACACAAAACTGTTATTAAATTCACGACAGTGCATCAATTTAAAAACTAAGTACCTTCGATATGGACCTCAAGGTTAAGCGCGTCAAGGTCAAGGTAAACCGTAGCGATCGTCCAACTGTCGCGATGTCGGTGACCGCACGCGGTCTCTGAACTCGCGCGGGTCAGCTGATAATTATTTACGAATACATAGCTTGTTAGAGTTGTAAAGAAAAAAAAAATGTTTAATCGCAAATAATGGTTTCATTTAACTCATTTAACTGTTGCCACAGCATAGTGTACGAAAAATGCTCAAGTAAAATTGTTAAAAAAAAATCCTCATTTTTTGATGGTATCGTATCGAGAATCACTAGCCTTATCACCTGTCTTCGTTTTCGGAAGCGTTTCCCTGACACCCTGTATAATGAGAACCTTGCAAATTATGTATGTTTTACTTATTACACATTATTTATGCATCGTGATCATCATACATGTTTTCTTTTTAATACCTTTACATACTTTTCTTTTGACATCACATTGAAATGGCTGTCTTTCATATCTTCTATCGCTAAAATTCTTTGCAAAAAGCGTTCTTTCTTTTCGTAGTCACTCATTTTGTTCTAATATCAGCACGTTCTCCACTAATAACGAGTAATATAAAAGTTTATATATGCTAAGAGTTTTGACTGATAAAACCAGTCAAAACCACTTTTGACAGAATCACTTAGTCAAAAGTACTTTTGACCAGCTCTATTGGGCAAAAGGACTTTTAACTGTTATTTTAGTCAAAAGTATTATTGACCAACCTGTTCAGTCAAAAGTACTTTTGACTCATTTTGTTAGTCAACAGTACTTTTGACTGGTTAAGAGTTTTGACTGCAACATAAACAACAAAACATTACGCTTATTGAACAAGTCTATCAATATTTTATTTATTAATATTCACGTTTATGGTTTTATTTTACGCTTAGGGTTTTAGTTTACATTACTTACGAGCTCAAAGTTAAAACGGCGGCTGTTCTTTTGAACCACAGATAAAGTACCTACTAGTTATTTTGAACCGTAGGCCTCGAACCGCCCGCGCCGCGATGTAAGTTTGTGAACGCAACCCGATGCGATGCGTGCGACACAAGCGGAGTGGGGCCACAGGGATTCCCCGATTTTAACGAACGAGATAGCCAAAACAAAACAATTGAACAATCATTTGATTGAAAGTGTGTGTAAGGTTCGCATTGATTTTTTTATAATAAATAGTTTGTGTTACTGATTGTTTTAACGTGTTTTTAAGAATTCCATTTAAAAAAATTATTATAACACCTGTGTACACCGGTGGTGATAGAGACGATTTCAACAATTATAGTCCTATTTCCGCTTTACCTGTAATTTCCAAAATTATAGAAAAAATGTTAAATACTAGTCTCTTGTAGTATTTAAATACATTTGATATTCTGTCACCTTCACAATTTAGATTTAGATAAAAAAGTCAACTGAAGATGCTTCTTTGGTAACCGAACAACTTGACAAAGGAAATAAATGTATGGCTGCCTTTCTGGATCTAAAAAAAAGCTTTTGACCCCGTCTCTACTTCCATTATTCTACAAAAACTTGAAGCTATTGGAATTCGTTCAATACCACTAGCACTTTTTAAGGATTATCTTTCCGGTAGAATGCGAAAAGTGAAACTTAATCAAACTTTCAGTGAGGATGCGGATGTATCACACGGCGTACCTCAAGGAAGTGTGCTAGGACCCACACTTTTTTTAATTTACAGTAATGACCTCTGCAATATGAGGATCAATAATGCTACAGTATTCTCATTCGCCAATGATACAGCTGTCGTCTTCTCAGATAAAACATGAGATGAAGTTAAAAACTATGCAGAAGAAAGATTAGCTCTTGTTGCAACATGGTTAAAAAAAAACCTGCTCACTCTGAACACTAGCAGGTTTTGCAGAGACTTTATTTGTTTTAAAATTTATAATCAATTTTTACCAGAAAAATAATTTAATTTAAGAATCCATATATGTGACACTACCTACTAGAGAAACTTGCAGCAATTGCCTTACTATCCAACAAGTTAACCAAACAAAGTATCGAGGAGTTATTATTGACCAGCGTCTTTCCTGGCATCCTCAACTAGAACAAGTCATAAATAGAGCATGGAAACTTATCTGGATATTCAAAGAGCTGAGAATGTTGTACCAAGGAGAATAAATGAAAATAAAAAAAAACTTTTCTGTTCTAGAAGGCGGTGTCTCGAGGTTTCTGTTGTTTAACTCGCCACAGACTTCTAGAGCCATGGCAAAAGTAAAATTATTTTTTCCTTTTAAGTGTTTTTTTGAAGTCGGTTTCTATTTTTTTGTAAAAAGTTTTCATTTCATGCTTTTCAGTGTCTTAGTCGAAATTAGAAAATTACTTTGTCACTTCATAAAAATAGTGGCAGCCATAACCCATGTTAGAATAAGTTCTCATCAATACGAAAAAAATCCCTATCTCAAAAACTACTGAACCGATATTGATGAAACTTATAGTAAGTATTCCGTAAGTTGAACAATACATAGTGCAATAAAAAAAGAATTACTTAAATCGGACTTGCTTGTAGTTCTGGAAATATGCGCGCACAAACATAAAAAATACATAGGTACACTTGAAATTTGGCAAAGTGATGTACGGACGATTGCAGGTCAAGCTACCCCAAACTTTCAGATATTCCCATTCATTCTTGAATCTTAAAGCTTTAGAAATAAAGTTGAAAATCTAATAAGGAAATCTGATAGATTGTAGTAGTTTGATGTGTTGTCGTCTGCACTTCAAAAAAAGAATATTTTCCACTGATAAACTATATGAATCATGTAATCTACTATCAGTGAGAAAATAATATATTCTACATGTCTCAAAACGCACAAGGAGACACCATAAGATCCTAAGATACTGGAAAAAAGAAATAAACACTGCATAATAAACGTTCCCAAAACTAAAACTAAGTACTGTAAAACTGGAAAACATTTATTTAATTCGTTTTATATGAAGATTCGTTAAAAAAGAGGCGCTTCATAGGTTCCGCACACAGGCGCTGCTGGGGGTCGGCGCGGCCCTGAACACGGGCTTGCGGGGAACCAGGCCTGGGTAGACAGAGGGTTTGTGACATTTGTGTGGATGTGACACATGTTTACCTTAACTATTTCTTAATTTTTTTGTGTTTTGTAACTTTTTATATTTACAACAAGTAGAAGTTTTTTTCTTTCTTTGCTCAAACAGAAGACATAGCTTCAGCTAGGACCAAACCGGGTTAATCAAAAGAGATACCGTGGCCTCTAGCAGAGGCAAATGAAAGAACAGTGGATTTTAGTTAGAGTAAGGGCCTGCGCAGACGACGGAGTTTTCTCCGCGGCGGAGAAAAAGTACGCTCCGCGAAAAAAAGGTCGCCGCGGATGTACTGCGAACTCAACGCACACGGTGTGCGGTCTTTTGTTGTCCAGAAATGTAGAGAAATGAGAGCATATAACGCGGACTAAAGTCCGCCATATGCGTTGCTTCGTCGAGTCACACGAGTTCTATCTTATTGGGGGACTCCCCCGTACTTATGTCCGGTGCGTTCTCTGCATGTCCTCGGTTATTCGGGGGCCTTTTGTATGCGGTACTTTTAATCCAGCAGCAGCTTGTTGGAACTATTCCATGGGGTCATGTTATCAAGTAGCTGGGTTGTGGAGGTCAGATGACAGTCGTTCCAAACTTCCAAGTAAAATGCTGGTATTCAGCTGGATCTCGTTAGGCTGGAATCCGACCCCAAGATAATTGTGAAAAAGCTAAGCAGATGATGACGATTGTATTTCAGTAATGTCAACACATCCCAGCAAAGTCATGATAAGTAACTAGAAAGGTACGCGAATCAAAGTTTGCCTCCGCAAATAACACAACCTTCTTACATAGATAATACCTACATCACATTACACATAATTAGCTCCAGAGGTCCATTCATGTTACACCTGTCACGATATAAACATAATAGGGTAGTTTACTAATAAAAACTAATTAGTCCGTCAGTCAGATTTCCAAAAAATACTAGACATGTATTTTTTAATTTTTCGTATAAACAAAAAATGAAGACGACACAGTGCGTTGAAAACTGCACGCTACACCTTTGTCAATTTTTATTGTTTTGATAAAATAAAAAATACTTGTCTAGTATTTTTTGGAAATGACTGACGGATTAATTAGTTTTTTTTTAGTCAAATACTCTATTATGTAGTTGTTCTGGGTCTGGTTGTCTGTAAACGCACCCACGATACAGGAGAAATTCCTGGTGTGGGGCATCGTTACAACGACAAAGGTAAAAAAGGGATGTATCCAAGGTATGCAAATCAAAAAGTAATTAATCCGTCTTATAGATATTAAAAATAATTAAGACCCGTATTTTTTATTTTGTCGAAATTACCAAAAACTACTGAGATATAGCGTGTTAAAGTTACGGAGTGGGAGTTAATAACGTCACGCCGTGGTATATTTTGTACCACGGCGTGACGTCATGCGACATTTAAAATCAATATATCTTCCTAAGTATTATATTTGAATGAAAGAAAAAACAAAAAATACGTATTCAATATTTTTGAAGTGAAACTTCTTTAGGCACGCTTGACTTGGGGAGTAAGCTGGCGAAAGCGTTACGAAAAATGATCGGGCAAGGCGAACGGAAGTTAAGTGGGGGATATAAGCACAGAGGCGCCCGTGGCGCGAGCGGTCTACAACGAGTTTTTTTTTTTTTTTATAAATCTATCTGATGGACAATAAATTATTTTTTAGGATACAACCCAATTAGAAAGGTACACGAATAAAGTTTGCCTTCACAGATCAATACAACCTTTTTAGAAAATACCTACATCACATTACACATTATTATGTAGCACCAGAGATCCATTCATATTACACCTGTCACGATATTAATACAATTTGACAGGGAAAGCCTTAAACATGTGCAATTATTTAATTAACTATTCAATTTCACACGATATCTTTACCTTCTCATTTAGGTGTGTCGCGCAACACGGTCATGTGTAATAATATTTCAACGTCAATCAAGTTAAAAGGGCTTCAAAATTACGTATAACAAGTTGTCATGGTGTTAGAATCATATTTATTTTTGGATAAAATTGTAAATAAATATTATGAATTAATGTCTAACCCAAACCCATCTCCTCCCGTGGGTGTCGTAAGGGGCAACTAAGGGAACTAAGGGGACCAGGGAAGCGGGCAGCAGCACTTCTCCTGTGGAATAACAAATTACTGCGATCCCCAACCCGCCTGCCAAGCGTGGGGATTATTGCAATGCCCCCCCCCCCCCCCCCCCCCCCAATAGAATGAAAGCCTTGTGGGAGGCCTTTGTCCAGCAGTGGAGCTCTATAGGCTGAAGAAGGAGATGAAGTAATGGAAAAATAATTTTAAATCCAACACAATAAATGTTCGTTTTGCGCTATAACCTCAAATATTTTTATACCTTTTTCAATAGACCTTATTATTTTGAATATATTCTAATTGTTATTGTAATAAAGTTGATATTTGTTTAACTTCAAATAGTAGGGTGGGGGTGTGCAGCAAAGCGAACTTTTACCATAGATTGGGCTGTAAGAGTCAGTTAAAATGTAGACAGTTACAGAATCGGAGGCTCTATGCAATAAAAACGTACAACTATAATAAATAATAATAAGACTCTTATCCTGAACTACTTTCACAGAAATAATGAAGTTAAAGCAGTTTTTCTCTTTAGTTATAATATATCTCTAAGTACAGTGTGCCTCTTGACAAAAGCCTCCTCTAACAATTTTTTTAATGATTCTTCAAGTTTTGATAAGGATTCTGGTGTTCGTAAAGTTCTGGTATTTAGAGTTGCTATTGTGGAGATATGAGGACCAGGGAGTAAAGTTCACTCATCCTCCATAGAAAAGGGAGGATCCTCCGACCAGACGGGTGTTATGTCTGGCGGGCACTTGCCCAATGCTTGAAATTGGGAAGTTGTATGTATGTTGATAAACTCTGATTGCGAGATGTAGAATTCGTGTGACTTCAGTATGATGCGTTGTGCCATGTGGTGTTTGTAGCCTGCTACACTATGTTAAACTTGTTTTTATTCTTGTTATTACAGTCAGTCAGTTATAGATGTAATGTCTTCCACCACGGCTGGTCTCCGCGGAAGACTTAGGACCGTATTACAAAACGTCACTCAAAACTCAAGCTGTACTTAAGTCTCGTTTGAAGCCTTTTCATTGGTACTAGTTTTAAGTACCTAATGCTTGAGTTTTGATTAACGTTCTGTAATACGGTCCTAAGTCTTCCGCGGAGACCAGCCGTGGTGGAAGACATTAGATCTATAAATGAGTTACAATTTAGAGAAACTCGTGGCTAAGAAAAAACAGCCACATATGTTGATCAAGCAGGTTAAGCTACCCATGCCACAGTCGGTTCGTGGCTTGGTGAGCATCTTTACATACTTTACATCCCTCCGACGGTCCGTGCCTTGGAAAGCATGTGAAGCCGTTGGCTGTTATTCGTGGAATTTTGAAAGTCGTTAGGTCCAGGTCGGCAAAAGTCCGAAAATCTGCAATCCTGTAATATCTCTTGGAAAAAAAGAAACCTGACTTTGGAAAAATCTGAAATCTAAAATAACTATAATTTACAAACGTTTAAATCTGAATGGCTAAATTAATTTTATCAACTACAACTTAAAAATAGTTCTAAAATAAAATACACAAACCACAACTTTAATAACTATTCTCAAGTACGCGCGGACAGACAAGTGAATGTGTGAGAATATCATTAGTTCATACCGAATGTGATTCTTGTATTCATAAGTAGTTAATTCAGTCCATTTGTTTGTCAATCATGAAGTTATAACGTAATGGGAATTGCTTTTTTATTTGCTACGGATGGTAAATATGTAGTTGGTTTTTAATGTGTACCGCGATGATCAGTGATTTTATTGATTCGCTTGCTTTGTTATACTTTTTACACCCCACGACCCATCTCCATGTCTGGCGAGCTGATCCCCTGGGGGAAGCAAGCCAAATATCTAGGTGTGATCCTCGACCGCAACCTAAACTTCTCAGAGCACATTAAGGCGGTCCGCTCACGTGCCGCCTACGCTCTGGGTCGACTCCACCCCGTCCTCAACCCGCGCAGCAAACTGTCGCTCAAGTGCAAAATGCGCTTGTACACAGCGTGCATACGCCCGATTATGACATACGCTTGTCCTGTCTTCGCACACACCAAGCCGCGTCATATCCATAGGATGCAAGTAGTCCAAAACCGTTTCTTGCGTAAAGCCACAAACGCCCCTTGGTTCGTCCGTAACGAGATCCTCCACCTAGATCTCAAAATCCCCACCATTCAGCAGTTCATGAAGCGTCTTTCCAAACGCTTCTTTGATACTGCCTCCAAGCACCGCAATCCCCTGATAGTAGCGGCTGCTAATTACACCCCCTCCACCATCTCCAAGCTTCGCCGCCCAAGGCATGCTCTCACCGACCCAGATGACCCCATTACCCTCCTTCAAGAGGCCAATAGGGCCACTAGTACATTATACAAAAACAGACCGACCTACCGACCTCGCCGCCGAGGTCCATCGCGACGCGTTCAACGTAGTAATCGCCCTCCCCGTCCCTTGTCCGATGAAGGCCAGCCCGCGCCGCAGCTGAGCCAGTAAATACAAACTCCCGACTATGACCTCTGAGTTTGTTTCGGCCGTTTCTTCTCAGAGCTAGTACTAGGAAACGCCGTGGTCATCAAACCGAAATAAAAATAAAATAATTCGATCCAGCCGTCCCTTGCTGTTTTCTCCAGCGACACCCTAAGCCGAGGTTCGTACCCCACAGGGGGTGCCCTTAGCGTGTAGTCGCTTAGCTTTTAGTAGCCCTGGCTGGAGGCTTAAATTCATTTAAGGCATCCACAGGAAAGTCCGGTTAAGTAGTCACGACCTCTCAAGGTCAACTACGAGATGCCATATCAAAAAAAAAAAAAAAAAAAAAAAAAAAAAAAACTTTTTAGCACTAAAATCCGAGACCTGAGGAATCCATACTTGTCATCATGTAGGTACCTACTAACTAATATTTTCCGAAGTTTTAGAGCGCCTTTCGTAGAGTTTTGTCACCTAAGTTAAGGTTTTAAGAATCAAAAACCACTGCCATTTTCTGCTACTTAGGAGCATTAGATTAGACTGAAGGGGGGTTAAATAACTATATTGGGGTCAGCAACCCAACATAGTCATTTGATTTTTGTTTTTTTAGTAATTGTAAACTAGTGCTTGACCGCAAACCCGCCTGATGGTAAGCAGCGATACAATCGTTGATGGTAAAGCGCGAGTTTATTAAGAGCCTATACACTCAAAACACTGAGTGAATAGGAAGGAAGAAGGCAGTATAGCGAAGTGATGCAATGCTTAACAACACGAACAACGACGCTGCACCAGAGCGACATTGAACTGGAGATTTTCTTTGACCATACTTCCGACACAACAACAATTGGTGCATCGTACCCGGCACACATCACAACACAACTTCTCAGACCCGTCCTCCGTGCGGCTGCACCAGACATCATGCCGGAACACGACGAATCGTTTGAAATGAAATCGAAATGAAATGAAATCGTTTATTAAGCAAGTAGGATCACTGATCACTTTTACACGTCATGTTTTATTTAAACTAGATGAAGGCGGCATTTCCTAACTGACTACCTCTGAGAAGAAATAGCCGAAACAAACTCAGGGATTATCGTCTTTTTTCAAGTCCAGACATTAAATATGAAAATGTTTACAATAATTTACGTTATGATTACGCATATTGCTTAGTAACAATGCTTAGCAGAGCGAGAAGCTCAGTCCCAAGCTTTTTTGTCTTCTAAATAATCTGTGATTTTATAATACCCCTTTTTGCAAAGTTTGGCCTTTATAGTTTTTAAATCGTTTAATGGGTAAGTTTCGAATGTCCATGGAAAGCTTGTTGTAAAAGTTGATTGAACTTTGACCACTGACCCATTTTTTGAACATTTACCCATGAACAAATTGCCTACTCTGTGGAGACGAGTGTGATGTACAGCAAGATTGTGTTTGTTTCTGGTATTTATATTATGAATATCGCTTATTTTCTCAAAATTCGCTTTATTTTTATGTACATACATAAGATTTTAATATTGATATACATAAGATGATAAATATATATTGTGAAGCTACAGTCAGAATGTTCACCTCTTTGAATTTCTCTCTAAGAGAATCTCTAGTACCAAGGTTGTAAATGTCTCGAACAGCCCTTTTCTGTAAAACAAAGATGGTATTGACGTCCGCACAAGTTCCCCAGAGAAGAATCCCATAAGTCATAAGACTATGAAAATAACTAAAATAAACAATTCTGGCTGTATCCACATCAGTTATCTGTCAAATTTTCTTAACAGCAAAGGCGGCAGAACTGAGTCTACCCGACAGCTTCTCAATGTGAGGACCCCATTGTAACTTTTCAATAGTTAATCCAAGACAAACTGTCGACTCGACAGGAATCAACTCTACTCCATTCAGTTGAACATTGGTACTTAGCTGCCTGACATTTGGCGTAGAAAATTTGATGACTATAGTTTTTTTTTTTTTTTAATTTATTAGAAAGTTATTTACATTAAACCAATGGACAACTTTAGAAAGTGCATTGTTAACTTTGTCAAAATTTGTTAGCTGACGCTTAACTTTAAAAGTAAGAGAAGTGTCATCCGCGAACAATACAATGTTTTGATCATGAGGTTGTGATTATCCCTTACGTGATAAAATAAGTCATTAATATAAATTAAAAATAAGAAAGGACCTAGAATTGAGCCTTGCGGAACGCCCATGTTAACCACAGATTGACGTTCAAAATGTGCTGATTCTCAGCCTAATTTGAATTAAATGACTTTTGATTTCATTATATCCTGCAGATCTCTTGCCATTAATATCAACCAAAAATGATATTGATGATACTGTTTAATGTTCAAAATCAACAGCACGTCGAACGTAATCAAATAGGCGTAAGGATCAAATGGCTACTTTATAGGACCACATTTACTTTTCTCCAATATGTAATTTTTTTATTTAAAATTGATTTAAAATCATGAGATTTCGAAACTTAAAAAAAAACTCCGATCATCATCAACCTTTTATCGTCCCACTGCTGGGCACAGGTCTCCTCTCATACAGAGAAGGATTGAGCGTAATCAAAAAAAAGTTCCATACGCTGACTTTTTTTTAAGTTTCGAAGATGTTATACAGACAATTCGAAAAAGCTCAAAAAAACTGTATCGAACTACATTCAAAGTTAATTTTTGGCAAAATGTTTCTTATGCTAACTTACATTACGGTCGACAAGCAGATTCTTTTAAAACAATAATTAATCAAACTTTAGAATCGAGTCGTTTTTTCCGGGATCGTATCTCTAAGACTCTACTGGCTATTATCTATCTGAGCTCCTCCTTCTCCTCAAGTCGTTCTCCTCATTACTGAGGAGGTCTACAGAAAACTCCGTGATGGTATATGCCTATCTCTTATGGATATACAACAATAACATTTTTTGTCATTTACATTTTACGACAAATAATGGCTAATTTTAGAAGCGATTTTAACCAATACAGAATTAATCCTTATTCAATTAAATACACCTTAAATTGAAATGAAATGAAATCGTTTATTAAGCAAGTAGGATCACTGATTACTTTTACACGTCATATGTTTTTTTTTAACTAGATGAAGCCGGCATTTCCTAACTGACTACCTCTGAGAAGAAATAGCCGAAACAAACTCAGGGATCATCGTCTTTTTTCAAGTCCAGACATTAAAAATGAAAATGTTTACTATAATTTACGTTATAATTACGCATATTGCTTAATAACAATGCTTAACAGAGCGAGCAGCTCAGTCCCAAGCTTTTTTGTCTTCTAAATAATCTGAGATTAATTTTATAATACCCCTTTTTGCAAAGTTTGGCATTCATTGTTGATTTAATATAGATCTATATGGCCCTTTACAGCATATGATTTAAATGAATGTTTTCAAAGATATTATTGCGTATTGTCCCTGTGAAATTACCTTTTCCTTTATGTAATACCTAGACAGTCGAAATTGTCACAGAGTATTTTTTTAACCACCGGGGGTTTTTGAAATGGCACACTGTGGCCTGAGTTAGAGTAGCGAAACAATGCTTCTTTTTATCCCAGTAGTAAGTTTCCATGGTTTCGGGTAATTTCCTACCAACAAACAAACGAAGTAGAGTAAACATTATTGCAAAACTGTTTTTAATGGTAAGCATTGAAGTTATGATGATCCATGAAAACCTCCTTGGATATTTGATTTTTGGCAATTTATTAACGTACGAGGAGTATGTAGATTTAGACATTACGATCTATACTATACTACAGGGGCAGCATTTTGATTATTAAATAATACACAGAATATTTTTCATTACATATAAAATTTAATTATCAAGGTAAAGGTAAACTCATCGTTATCACTAATAACAAGAAATATACAGTGTGTTGGGAAGAGACCATTACAATCATAGTTGACTCTTATAGCTAGAGCATAAAGTTTAAAGTATTTTAGCAAATTATAAAATTAAAGCTAGTATTCCATTTGGCTGCTTAAGACTGAGCAACTTCCTCGTAAACTTGAAGTGAGACGAGAAATTCGAAACGATCTCAAATGAAGGAATAGCTTTAAAATCAATGTAAAAAACGACAGCCAAAATACAAAAATATTCAAATTTAAAATCTAACAATCCGATACAATATTTATTGCTAAATTAATAACTGATTATTAAATAATAATATTACAATATATGAACATTTTAGTACTACTAAATAGACTTACAGTATGGTAAGGCCTCCTATATTCAAAAAACGTTACATTTTATGTTGACGATTACCGTCATGTCATTGCTCATTCCATCGCTTTGCTAGAGCAGTTTATAATAAACGAAAGAGACTAAACTGTACATTTTTTATTTCTAAATTTCTCATCGTTCCACAATAGAAAAGTCTTTCACGCATATCACTCTTTCGAATCCAAGTCCTAAATTAAGAGATTCAGATACTAAATGTATATGGACAAGGCCTAACGCTAATGAGAAATTAGATAAATGTATATGATAAAGTAAACAAAAATTTAGCAAACACTCCAGTCTATATCAATCTATATTTATGAACTGGTGTAGGATTAAATGATAAACATGATAATTTTGACATGTTTTAAGGGAAGACTAATTTCAACACAGGCGATAGGCCTCCACTAAAGAAATAAGACTTAAAACTTTACGCGTTATTTTAGCACCACTACTTATGTCAAAATAAGGCTGATAATAATTGATATATAGGTGGGAATGCCAAATATGAAATAAAAGCAATTTTTAATACTATTAAGAATTTAACAACCACTTTATACCGAGGATGAAAATTGTTCATTTTTAGACAATAGAGAATCTCTTGAGACAAATGAACGCATCGACACGAAAATGCTTCATTTTAAATGCCAGCTATCATACAACCAAGAAGTAATATGTATTATATAGAAAATTTACAGCTAAATATTAAGTTTTTCTCACTTAAAAGTCATACTCGTCATATCCCTAAAAATGATCAACTTTAACAGCAACAGTATTCAAAGTGGTTGTTGCAGGGAGGTGTATTTGGTCCCAATCTGTGCTGAGATGTGCTTCGGTATCAGTAGCCTTGATCGTGAGGCCCAAAGAGGGCACGGCATTCGCGCAATGAGGCAGACGCAGCGTCACAGGCCTCAAGAATACGAGGCCTTGAGGACCGCACATCACTAGTGGGGACAGCATCGCTTCACCTGTTTTTGGATTAAAGTTTTAATATTTGGAAAAGGATTTGAAGCTTAATGTCGTTAGAGATTTTAAAGTGCTATGTGAAAACATTGAGGAAGATTACAATTTTGCTAATAGTTGTGTGATTTTAATAGATTTCATTTGACAGATAATATTAAATCTAGTTAAAGTTGTAATAATTAAGAAAATTGTTCTATAAATGTGCAAAAGGTAGTTTATAAATTGGCAGCTAAGGCTGTGGGGTAGTTGTAACACGACATCGAGTTGAACACACAAACACAAATCGCAACACATTAATGCAGTTAATAATTATCAAGCAAAGCATGAAAGTTGGCAGTAAAAGCAAGGCATGGCAGTAATGACAGACAAAATAATGTTTTTTTTTTAATATAGATCTGGTGAATCTACGGAAAATAATGATGAAATATCGAAACGTAAAGACACAGAGCTTGAAACAAATAAAAAGACGTCATTGAACAGATATGTACAGTGCACAAATATCATCAAACATTTGTTCAAACGTACTATCACGACGGATGTAAGTAGCACAGTCGTTGACGTCTTCGCTCTTCGATCTCTAAGTACGAGTGTATTGTGTTGCAGAAACTGCGCAAAATCAAATACAATCCATGTTTTATACAACCAATGTTAGTCTTATAAGCTAGTTAATATTATAAATATAATGAATGTGATGTGATATTGAAGTTACTAAATTTGATGTGCATGAATACATTTTATTATAGAGAAGGCGTCATAAATATAGATTATCCTAACTACACCAACAGACTGTAATCAAGAAGATGCTACTTTTAAACAAGACTTAGTACACATAGATGCTCTTCATGCAATATCGTGCAATAAATATGTAAATATACATAAAATAACATTAATTTTTGTATCAAATCCAAAACATCGAATCTAATATTCGAGAAAAAAAAATCGAACAAAATCACAATTCCCAGTCCTTGTGCAATATTTCCTGATTCCAAATCCATTTGCAAGTATTAAAATGCCAATTAGTATGTGCAGACTACGACACTACAAGGTTTTAACGCGTGCTTCGTTACAAAAGCCTTTACCGTTGTCCATATCGATGGGAGGTCCCCCCACTCGCTGGCTCAGACGTGGATCCGACACCGTAAAGTAGATCTTTTGTTTGATTCCTGGAGCTATTGCTTTTGGTGGTATTATTAATGAGACTCCCCATTGCCTATCTTCTAACACCCCTCCTTCGCTATCAAATATTCCCCATGTTGTATGTGGTCCATCAGGTTCAATTTCTTCTGGTTTACTAGAACTAGATTCGTTTGCCTCGGACGTTGCTGGTATTACCGTAGTGTTTTGTTGAATTACAGTCGTTTCATTCTGACTTGCGGACATGTTTTGTGAATTTTCTTCACTCGTCTCTGGACTATTTTCCAAAATTCGTTCGCAGAATGTAACGCTTCTGCTCGGTTTAGCATTCCGGTCCTGTAAATCTTGTGAAGTGTAAGGAGTACTTTGAGGCTTATTCTCAAAGTTCATACTACATTCTGATGCATAATGTGTTTCCATAGATGTGGTCGATTCGTAAGGAATAGGAGAGGTGGTCACCTTTAGAGCGTTTGAAATGTGATCGGCTTTTCCATGTAATCTAGGAGCATACATAGGTTCTCCTTTTAAAACACTGATTTCTAAATTTTTTGATTTTTGTTTTTCCGCGTCTGTTTTAGAATCCGTTAGACGGAGTTTTGAGAAATCGATCTCTTGGAATGTTTCACTTTCTATGCCACTCTCAGCCTCTGATTTTGTCTGATACACAGGTTCTCTGCGAGATAAGTGATTAGCATCACCAAGCTCGTATGGGCTACTTCTCGCACTACTACTACTTCCATCTTGTTCTTCAGGCTGTGTCAAATCTTTAGTTTCTTGTTGCGACTCGTATATTACACTTTCTTTCAAATCTCTCTTAGACACATAAAGAGGTTCTCGAATTTTAGCCGAATCACTTTCATTAGCTTCTTTTCTGGTTTGATAGATCATTTCTTTTTTAGCCTGATTTCTTTGCTTTATTATCTCAAGTTTTTCTTCCAACCGTATACTGTAACTAGATTCCTTTTTAGCCAGTAAAGCTGCTTTCTGTGATAAGATTTCTTGTTTAGATACGTAAGTACATTCTGCGGAGGCTGGTCTTACATCAGATCTCACATCCATCATTTCGTGGCGAGTGCCATATGGTGATTCAGTTTGGCCCAGTCTCGCCATCATTTCTGTTCGTGTAGCGTACGGAGGTTCACTCATACATTTACTCATAGGAGATACTCTCCCAGGGAAGTTCACAGGGGTCTGTAACCTTCTATCTGGTCTCACACCATAATGATTCTCATTCCAAGATGTGCCAGGTGGCGGATCATAAGTTCTTTTTCCATAAAGAGGTTCTTTATATGAAGCATCCATTCTTTGTTTCAGCATATCTTCCTTTGTGCTGTAAGGAGATTCAGAAAATCTCTGTCGTAACATTTCTTCTTTAGTCGCGTATGGACTATCAGGTGTTAGTCTCGTTCGTAACATGTGCTCTTTACTAGAATAAGGAGATTCGCTGTAAAGGGAATCCGATTGCTTGGCCATCTCTTGTTTATTTGTGTATGAACCTTCTGAAATTAATTCACTTTTTGTTGCATAAGGACTTTCTCTGATACATTCTTCCCTTGACGCGTAAGGGCTTTCTCTTACACATTCAGCCCTCGTGGCATATGGACTCTCTCTTGTACATTCTTTTCTTGTAGCATAAGGGCTCTCCCTGGTACATTCAGCTCTAGTTGCATATGGGCTTTCGCTGGTGCATTCAGCTCTGGTTGCATATGGACTTTCTCTGGTGCATTCAGCTCTGGTTGCATATGGACTTTCTCTGGTGCATTCAGCTCTAGTTGCATATGGACTTTCCCTAACACATTCACCTCTCGAGGCATAAGGGCTTTCCCTTATACACTCTGTCCTTGTAGCATACGGTGGGTCCATCAAAGGCATTTCCAGAGTTTGCCGATTTCCATAGGGGTTTTCAAAACTCTGATTGGACATTTCAGACCTGCTTGCGTAAGTGTTTTCTGTAGATGTATCATAAAGAGAAGTGTAAGTCCTTCGAGGTTTAGGAATAGGATCATAAACAAAATGTTCTTTACTTTGGTAAATCGGTTCTGGAGGTAACGGTTGTGTGGGGTGAAATGGCTCATGTTTAACTTGCTGTTGTCTTTGGTAGATGGGGTCTATTTTGGTTATCATATTAAAGCTAGAGGACTGTCCGTAGATGCCTCTCCTGTTATACTCTATGAGAGAGTTCTGTCTACGTAACAGCGGGGTAACTTTCGGTTCCGTTTCTATGTCACACATGGAGTTTTGTCTTCTGAGGCTCTTCATGACAGGTTTGGCATCATAATCTCTGACGGTACAGATAGATCCGTTTCTTTCATCGCAAAACGAACTCTGCCGTTTCAAGATAGGTTTCAACACTGGCTTTTCGCAAGAGGACGAGTTGCTTCGTTGCAACATCTGGTTCCTTATTTGCTGATTTCTCATGTGTATGCTCATATCACTGAGGTCAGACTTTTCTCGTCTTAACATCGGCATTTGGGGCATATTGGGTCTCTGCTGTAAATCACTTTCACACAATGACTTTTGTCGAGACACCTTTTGGGAATTTTTCGTTTTCGAACGGAATAGATCGAGGACGGCGTTTTTAATAAACGATGGCTTTTTAGATAATTTCTTTTTAGTTTTTGGTGAGAACGTCTCGTCGCGCTCCACGCTTGAGTTCATGGCATCTGATGAACTGCGGACACCCACAACCAAACACCCTCTTAGTTACTCAATGATAGTTTGAGGACATCTCAGATGGTTCAACATAGTCAGTTTCTAAGAACATTTATAGAAAGTAAGTCAAAAAAGAAATGGAACAATATTGAAATCTCTGAAATGTCCCAATGAGCATGACAATTTTCAAAATATGAATTTTGTGATTCTAAAAAAAGCATATTGAAATAATGATCTGAAAATATCCCGAAAAATTTAATACAAATATTTCATAGATATACGACATATTATAAAAAAATAATTTTACGGAAATAAGTTATAATAGAAATCGGAAAGTAAGAGGAGTTGAGAGAACACACAATTTATAAGCGTACATATTGAATTGAAAAAAGGAAGGAAAAGATATAAAGGGATTAATTCAATATGCTTTTATAACATAATCATCAAGTTGCACTAAAATGCAGACACGCACTGCCAATAGTTTGTTCCGATACAAACAACTAGATACTTCTAATAGATTACAATGTTATTTCAATATTACAATTTACAGACTAACGCCCCAATATAGAGATATATGTTACAAAATATATGTATAAAATTGTTTATAATACCACATACAAAACCATAACTAATACTGTGGCCCGACAAGACATTGTTAGTCGTTTGTGAAGCGATTGGTGTTTGCATGTTAGAGCAAATTGTACAGGGGCTGATAATAACGGTAAGCTCATACACAGGAGCGACACGCGACAACGTCAAAGGCGATACCTCGGTCGTGTATTAATTTGAGCAACGTACTCAAATACACGAGCGACTTGTTCTCGAGAGCAACAGTGTATTTCTGTAACCATCTCATCGTGGAGTGAACTGAGCGTGCAATGAACTGTAATACCAACTAATACTAGGCAATGACACTGTGGAGGCATGAGGAACAGGGAGTAAAGTTTACTCATCCTCTATAGAAAAGGGAGGATCCTTCGGCCAGACTGGTATTGAATGGCGGGCACTTGCCCACCGGTTGATATCGCGAACTTGTATGCGTGCTAGTTGCAAAGTAAACTCTGCTTGCGAGATGTAGGATTTGCATGACGTCAGTATGACGCGTTGTTCGATGTAGCGTTGTAGGTACCGCTACATTACACTCCTCTGGCTGAGGGTTCTGTTCGTTTTTTCGTTGAGATCGGACCGGGATCGGATAGAGTTCACGTCGGGGTCACCAGTGTGGAGGAATGTGAAAAAGGGTGTAAAGTCCACTCATCCTCAATAAAAAAGGAATGATCCTCCGACCAGACTGGTATTGTCTGGCGGGCACTTGCCCACCGGTTGATGTCATGAACTCGTGTGCGTGCTAAATGCACAATAAACCCTGCTTGCGAGACTCAGGATTTGCGTGACGTCAGTATGACGTTGTTCGCATGTAGCTGCTCATTTCAAGTTTGACCAACATGATCTAATTTCGGTGAAATTTTACAAAATCGATCGGCTACAGTTGGCTTCGCCGTTGACGCGTGTCGTTTGTCTGTTTGAACGCTAAGGAGAAAATGACAAATCTGAATGAGATTTCAGACACATGCATTTTGTAAAAGAGAATCAATAATTATGACATGTTTTGTGAGATTGTAGATGTTTTGGGTCCTACAGTGTAAATACACGCAGATGAAGAGTGCAGTACGGGAGAGCTTACCTTAAGTTATGCATGTGTTGAGGTTTCCTGTAAAGCTCGAACGCTGATCCGCGTTGTTCTCTACTACCTGCTAAATCTGGAAAATATATTTGGAGTCAAGGAAATTCGTGGACTTAGTAACAAAACATTACACAACAATTTGTAGTCATTGGTAACGGACTCCCATGGCAACAATTTTTTTATAGATTAATCTCAATTTCCTTCATTTTGGTGGCGAGGAGTCAAATCGGACACTACTTATGTCGAAATTTACATTTCCTTTAAAACTTAATCGTAAATTAATAATCAAAATTAAAAGACACAACAAACATGACGCCGACACTTCGTGTATAGTAATTAATAATGTTATTTGTGTATTTTAAGTTTTTATGTTGTTGTATTGTATATTTGGATAAATAAATAAATAAAAGTCTCTTATTACAATTAGGGTAGTGTCCGACCGAATTTACGGTTTCGGTTTAGTTTTGTTTTCGGCGGCAAACTTGGCGAAACCACGACCGAAACCGAATGTGCCTTCGGGAGTTTTCGCGCTGTGATCGGTCTAGTTCGGCGCGTGAATGAATGAATGAATCCCATCGGAGCCAATGTCGTGATTCGCTTGTTTGTTTGCTGTTCGTTTTGTTTTGTTGTGGTGGCGAGTTTTCGAGTGATTGACAGCTTATCTACTCAAATAAATACCGTAAGTATTTTTGAGGCGCAACTAATATTTTTTTCTTCTTAAATAAAGGTTCGTATGTTGATTATTTTTAAATTAAAATGTCGATCGCTGCTAATCTTTGTAATTTAAAGAGAAAACAATAACGAATGACTGATGATAATAACGTTTTCTTCATTTTTCCCTCAAAATATGATCGTAGTAAGGGCGTTTCGGTTTCGATCGAAACAGACGTAGCCGAAACTCGTTTTCGGTTTAGGTTTCGGTAGTAAAACTAGTTTCGGTCGGACACTAAAACTAGACTAAGAATCGGCACTTTTCGAACTTCTTAATTACAAAAGACCGTCTCCCAAAACTCCTGCGGTGTTTCACTTCCTTGTACTTTCGCTGGGAAAGAAAAAAGTGGCGAAACAAAATATGCAGCAACAGCTGTCTGTTCAGTTAGAAGAACTTGATTCTTATGAATGAGCACTTACCTATGAGATGTGGATTGTGAGGCAGGTTGATGGCCCGGTGGTGTGAGGGTGGCCCCGAGTATGGCGGGGACTGTGGCGGCATTTGACCACCATACATATTTTGCTAAAATTACAACATACGAGTATGTAGATCAGTCTAAACAGTAGGTACACGCTACTGACAATATCGAAATAGATAAGACAATGGCACCGATTCTATTATTCACAAATCAAAATAAATTTAAGTCCATTGTCTGTTTTTCTTTCTATTTCTTTATGAAAAGGACAGAAGATAAAATACTAGTAGTCTAATCCTGTCACTATTAAGTTATTCCATAGACAGTATAGATGTCATTAAAAACATGGCTACTAAAAAAACGTCAATGTATTTTAGTCGCCATGGCGTGGACTAATTTGACAGGTCTAAAGTAACTTTTTATCTTTTGTACTTTCTATCTTTTGTCCTTCGCGAGTTAACAGCTTCAATAGTTAATATCCAGATCGGTGAGGGAGACTATGGTAACGGTGAAAGAAAGTAAGAAAATACATTTATGGCACAGAATACAAAGACACACAATACATCAGATAAAGTATATAGTAATAATAGTAATAAAGTAAGATGTGAAAAAACAAATGTAGGAAACTAACAGGAATGTGTGCCTCCCGGCTGCGCCAAAATGGCCCAGTTCAGCAAAAATGCCAGACAACTAGTGCCTGACGCTAGTTTTCAACTGTAGGCCTAGTATGAGTTTTCAATACGAAACTCGATCGCCAATATCGAGCGCGTTTGGCGCTCTCATTGGCTGAGAGTTCTTACGACCTTGAAGCGGGCCAATCGCTGAGTCAAACGCGCTCGATATCGACGAATGAGTTTCGTAATGAAAACTCATACTAGGCCTACTGAAGTAGACGTGTGAGGTGACGGATGTAAAACAATATAGTATAATCAGGTGTGAGGGAATCAAAATAGTAATCAGGAACTATGAAGCTTAAATTATATCCGCTGTTGCTTTTTGTGTCCAAGAAGTGTCTTAATACGAACGGACGACAGCAGGTCAAGCCTCCCGAAACTGTCAAATATTCTCACTCAACCTTGAAAATTAATGCTAAGACTTAAAGTTGAAAATGTAATAAAAAATAATAATAAATAAATAATAATAAATAAATATATACGGACAAATCACACAGATTGAGCTAGCCCCAAAGTAAGTTCGAGACTTGTGTTATGGGATACTTTTTTTTTTTTTTTTTTTGTTTTTTTTTTTTTTTTTTTTTTTGCCGGGGTGGAAATCCTCATAGGATGCCCGCCGCCCTGGGGTGGGCGACGGGGTATGTCAGACTTTTACTGACTAAAATCACCCCGGTGTGTCTTCTATCACGAGCGCACGTGGGGCCGCGGGAGTCTAAATTCTTCCACGGCCCCACCCTCGTGCTGGCCCGGTCTGTCCGGGCCTCGTCTCCTGCACGGGGTAGTGGGGTGTTAAACTACCCCGTGCATCGCCTCAAAGGCGCGCGCCGACACTCGCGCGCGCCTCCGCCTCGGGGTCCATCAATGGGGGGCGGGGACTTCCCCATGTCCCTCGCCCCTGGACCCATTCATGGGGGGCGGAAGAGGGCGTTATCCGCCCTTCCTCGGCGCCCGGTGCGTCTTCTACGGCCCGGGAAGGGAGTTGATATCTCCCTCTCCCGTTCCGCAGCTTCCTTCTGCGACATCACGTCCTCGCAGAAGGACACCACCGCGTCCCACGACTCTGAGCTGCCGACCATCCTCCGCACTACTGCCGGCAGCGTCAGGTCGCCTCCTACTTCATTTGTGAGGACACGGCGCTGCTCCTCCCAAGCTACACACTCGGAGAGCGTGTGCTGCGCCGTGTCCTCCCCGCATTGGACGCAGTGGTGGCACCGAGCGTCCGGCTCCCTGCCTAAGCGACGCAGGTACTTGCCGAAGCAGCCATGCCCCGACAGTACCTGCGTCACCCTGAACGACAGGGAGCCGTGCCTCCTCCCGAGCCAGTCGTCGAGTACTGGCCGGGTGTTATGGGATACTAACTCAACGATACTATATTTTATAATAGATACATATATAGATAAACATCCAAGACCCAGGCCAATCAGGAAAATATTGTTTCCCATCATGACCTGGCCGGGGATCGAACCCGGGGCCTCCACGTCGCAGTCAGGCGTGGTGACCGCTGCGCCACGGAGGCCGACATAAAAATATGACAGCTTGTAGTAGCTTGCTGTGCTGTCTGTACAAAGTGCAACACACTGAAGCAGTACGTACCTGTTGGTAATTATTGTGGTTATGCGGCCTATGTGCGGGCTGTGAGTGCGAGTGTTGGTGCGAGTAGTGAGGGGACCCGGGGAACCCGCCCGGGGCGGCCTGTCGTGGGCCCGGGGGACCCGCGGGAGGCGGAGGCTCCATGCTCTGCTAATGCAAGAGGAATGGTATTGTTAGGACTGATAGCCATGACTAGATAGAGGGTAATACTGTGCTTAGGAAATATATGCAGATTATTTTTAATTACTAGGTGAGGGAAATTAATAATAATTACAGGAAAAGTGTGGACAGCCCCAGTTAAAAACACAGCAGTGTGATTCTGTGCCCGTATAACCGCGACAACTACTGAAGTTACTACTGAAGTGATTATTGACATCTCAGTCTAAATTCAGTTCATCCATCTTTTTACGTTGACATTTTTTTTATGAATTATAAACTAGTGCTTAACCGCAATCCCACCTGACGGTAAGCAGTGATGCAATCATTGATGGTAAAGCACGCTAGTTTCTTAAGAAACACAGAATGAATCGCCCGATCAAAATGTTGAAAGTATAATTTAATTTAAACAAGTAAAAGTCTAAATTCGAAGTAAATTAAATGCAAATTAAAATACTTTGGAGGAGGAATCTTCTTAGGTAGAATAAAACTGCGTGTCCGATATGATCTGTGTATTTTGACTTCAAAACCCCTGCTTATATCTACATTTTTTATGGCACAAGTTGCGGTATGGCTAATTATTTACAATTATAAAATACAATATTATTACTACGATCTTAAACACGCGTCGCGTCTCGGAGAGGGGCGCGGGGCGCCGCTGGCCCGCGCTGTGAATCTATAAATATTTGTAAGTGCTGGCAATGTTCTTCCTGGTTATTTGAATAGACGAGTAGATCGTCGACGAAACAGAATACGATGTTGTCCAGTCCTCGTAAAACTTCATGCATGAAACGTTGAAATGTTTGGCCTGAGTTGCGTAATCCAAACGTCATGCAGTTGAATTCGAATAGGCCGAAAGGTGTTATAATTGCGGTCTTCTGTGCGTCTTGTGCAGCTATAGGAATCCAAAAGTATGCCATTTTCAGGTCCAACTTTGAAAATATTTTCTTGCCGTGTAACTGGTACGTAAAATCCTGAATACGTGGAATGGGATATCTGTCAGGTACGGTGACTGCGTTTAGTCTCCGGTAGTCTCCACATACACGAAGTGACCCATCCTTTTTCTTGACGACGTGGAGAGGACTTGCCCACGGACTTTTTGACGGCTTGCATATACCCATCTCTATCATGCGCTCGAATTCCAGTTTTGCCGCTTTGTATTTGTCCGGCGGTAGAGGGCGCGGCCGTGCGTATATCGGCGGTCCTGTAGTCTCAATATGATGTGTGACGTCATGCTTCACTGGAGTCTTGAGTGACATCGGCCGCAGAACATCAGGGTATTTCTTCAATATGTCGTGATATACGTGGTCTCGGTTGACCATGTGTATAGTTTCTTCGTTGTTATTTATTTTGATGGCGTTCACGCTGAGATCGGTAACGCGGTCGATAAGTTTCCTCTGGTGCAGGTCGACTAGCAATTTGTGGTATACTAGGAAGTCTGCACCCAGTATTGAGGTTTTTACATCGGCGACTACGAATGTCCATTTGAAGCTTCTTCGTAAACCTAAGTTGAGTTCAAGCGTGCGCTCTCCGTAGGTACGAATCTCTGTTCCGTTTGCCGCGAACAATTTGTAGGTATTCTTGGTCGGTTTATTTTTCTTATTTCGGACGGCTAATACAGATATGTCGGCTCCTGTGTCGACGAGAAATCTCTCTCTGTTGTTGATGTCGATCACGCATAGGCGGCGAGATGTGTGGTTTACATCGACACCCGCCACAGTCGATGTACTTTTTAGTTTTCCTGCTTGCTCTTGGAACACGGCGATTCGCATTTCCGAGCATCGTCGCCGTATCGATAGTGATAACGGCATAGCCAGTCGGCGTCCCTCGGTGTACGTGCGTTACTAGCGCGCGGGCTTGACCTTGAGTGTGAGCGAGAGCGGCTATGTTGACGGCTAGCAAAGTGCGAGCGGGAACGGCGATGTGATGCATTTTGCTGATTACTTCGTAATTCGGCGACTTCGAGAGATAGCTTTTCGATTTGTTTGCACAGCATGCTGATTTGCAGATTTGTGACGGAGTTCTGTTGTACTTCGTTGACCGATGCTGGCGGGGGAACTACGGAGACTGCGGCGACTGTTGGTTCGAAGTGTTCCATCATTTTGTCGGCCATCGCAGCTAGAACTTCGAGTGTAGATTCTGTGTTCACGGATAATACTGCGCGAACTTGTGCGGGCAGGTGATTAAGCCACATGACCTTGAGCGCTTCGTCGGACAGAAGTTTGCCACTTAGGTCGCGCATTTTACGTAGCAGCTGGCTCGGTTTCTGATCACCGAGTTCGAGACCGCTGAGGAGTTTCTGAAGCTGGCGATGGTCTGATTCTTGATAAGTGGAAATCAGTCTTTCTTTCAGCGCGCTGTATTTACCGGTGGCTGGCGGTTCCAGTATGATGTCGGCGATTTGTTCCAGGTCGCTGCAGCCGAGTAGTGGGACGACAAGGTTGAATTTCTGCTCGTCACCTATCTTGCTGGCGGCGACGGCGGCTTCAAACTGCGCGAACCAAAGACGCGGATTTTGGCGCCAAAATGGTGGTAGTCGTGCAGGCAGCGATATCGTAGCTACGTCGTTCTTCATTGTTGTGACGCCTAATGGATCGCTGAATTCTTCGCTCCTCGACATTTTTTTTAATATAATTTCTGCAGGGATTCAGTCTTGATATTTCTTCTTTTCTTTCTTTTCTTCGGGGTCACCAATTTGGAGGAGGAATCTTCTTAGGTAGAATAAAACTGCGTGTCCGATATGATCTGTGTATTTTGACTTCAAAACCCCTGCTTATATCTACATTTTTTATGGCACAAGTTGCGGTATGGCTAATTATTTACAATTATAAAATACAATATTATTACTACGATCTTAAACACGCGTCGCGTCTCGGAGAGGGGCGCGGGGCGCCGCTGGCCCGCGCTGTGAATCTATAAATATAGGTAGACGCGCTGAGTCGTTCCTTTTCGTCGAGGGCCGCCCGCCGCGTCAAGGTCTCCGCTGCGATGCGCCAGCTTCGTGTGTCGTCTTCGCGCCAAGATTCCACTGCGATGTAGTCTTCGTGGACATATCTCCGCTGCGATGTAATCTTCGTGTGCAGTCTTCGTGTACAGATCTCCGCTGCGATATATCAACTCCGTGTGTCAAAACGTACTTACGAGTGATGTCGTTGAACCCACGCAACGCATCCGTATCATATTCCTTTGACAGTAAACGCCTTTTTCAAGGCGGCCTCTTGTTCCTTTCAACAGATGTGTCAAACGTATAGCGTCTCTCTCGAGACGACGTTGTTCATTTATTCCTGAATGGATGTTGTCAAAACGTATTGGTAATAAGGTGTTGTTGGTATTCCTTGGTAACTGGTAACTGTTTGGAGGTAACTGGTAACTGTTTGAAGGTAACTGTTTGGAGGTACGGTAATTCTATGAGTGCTGTATGTGTGTTCCTACAATACCATTGTGAGAACAAGCATACATTACATAACTTCAATGCTTATTGATTTATTTATATATTATTTATTGTACACCAATCAAACATCAAACAAAATACATTCAACATAAAAAAAATGGGCGGCCTTATTGCTAATGCGATCTTTTCCAGGCAACCGAAGAATGGATAGATTCTTCCGAACCACGAAATGGGACTGTCGTTGGTGCAAATATTATTAATACAATATACTAAAATAGATAAACAAATACATACATATACATAAATAAATACATAAATACTGAACATAACAGGTAAGTAAACAAATTAGCCAAGAAGTGTTTGTTGAACAAGATCATAACTATAAGAAGTGTTCCTTCACAAGTCTTTTGCTTTCCTGCAACGAATGCGCATTTCAAATGTAAATGCATTCCACAAACGATTAATACTTTTTTAATAGTTTGTTACCCCATTTCGTGGATGATGTGAGTTGTCCGGGGGCCTGTAGTGCTTGGGCTTGGGAGGCGGCACGGGCTTGTAGGGCGGCACGGGGGCCCCGCCGCGCCCGCTGTAATCCGCTTGAGACGCAGAGTTTGTACGTCCACTATACAAAATACATTGACACATTAGTAAAAAAAAGTAGAACTACATTGGGGTTTATTCATTAACGACGATTAAAAATAATAAAAAAATCTATGGCTAAACAGGCACTAATCAGTAATTAACTTAAAGATAAAGCGAGTTTATGTTTTCGCAAGAAACAATAGGGCCATAATGTTTATTTTATATATTTTTTAAGCAGCAGTGGCTGTGACAATGGTTGACAGCCTCCGTGGCCGCTGCGCAAGGAGGCGCGGTTTCGATCCCAGTGCAGTGTAAATATTTATATGCATGAATATGAATATTTGCAATGGTCTGGTTGTGCCTCGGAAAACACGTTAAGCCGTTGGTCCCGGTTGCCATACGTACATCTGATGGCAGTCGTTACGGATTGTTGGAGCCATCAAAAGTCCAACAATCACTCTAACTACAATGCCTAATGTCGTCTTCGGGTTGTCAGGCGACAGTCGCTTCACGGAAAATGTTAAAGTTTAGCCAAAATCAGCAGTTAGACTGGTAAAGCGGACCCCACACTCCATAGCTGAAAAGCTTCGGATGCGACTGGGCTTAGATGGTGATGATGATTGAAAATTTGTAAAAAGAAAAGTAAAATTAAAACATTGTGGTATCATATGGCTAGGTGTATGTTTTTTTTTTAGCAGCGGTGTCCTATTACGGTCCACTCCCTCGCACCGATAGGAAGCTGGTGTCCCAGGAGTGGCAACATTTTAGGCTTATGATGTTATTTTTTGTATAGAAAGGTAGTAATTGGTAGGTACCTGTATTTGGCATGGTCGTTGGTGGGGACATTCGGCAGCGAAGGGCCCCGCGCGTGCATAGGCGTGTGTGGACTGTTACCGTTCATGGGGGGCGGTCTGCTTGTTTGAGGACTTCGGTATTCTGGCGGCCTGGAAGAAAAACTATCGATAAGTATCACTAAGTAAAGAATGCGGTGTTTCCGTCTGACTACAATTTAAGTGTCTTCAAGGCTGGAGTGAAGAGGCTCTTAATAAACTAACGCGCTTTACCATCAACGATTACATCATTATAACAGGCGCCTCAGGCGCGATGGCAGTCAAGCACTAGTTTATAATTTATAAAATAAAAATGAGTAGATTCAAGTACTCAGTCGCGAATCTTTTGCAAACAATAGTAGTTAGTTGTCTGTTCTAGGGCTGATTATTCTTTTATCATAATTATCTTTTATATGAGGAATTACACGTTGACTATAAAGTCGTGAAAATGGATGTTTCCTGAAGTAACAATTTTAAAAGTAGGGCAACACTAAATCTTAGTAAGTACAAGTACATCGAATGTCATCGGCAGTCAGCGATGTGTTTTGTGACTTGTTATTTATTGAAATGTGTTAATATGAGAAAAACAAACCGGAGTGGAGCTCGGGAAATTATTTTTAAAGTTTATCATCCATGTTTTGTTAGTACACCAAGCTGGACAAATTTGATCAAATATGGATGTTATTTATGCTTCAACAGTTGCTAAAACAGGTATGTAATCATATTCCTGTTTGTTTTTATCTACTAGAAGTTAAAATTTACTAAGTAAACGATTTTAAGACTAAAATAAGGATTGTTTACATTGCGCATTTATAGGTTAGACTGCATGTATAAGCAGACCATATTGTAGTGCGTTTTGATATTTTAGGTTATTTAATTTACCGCTGATTTTATAAATGAATTATATCACGTTGGGAATTAAAATTAGTGCTATCCATCTTCTGATAGAGATTACATATTATTATTTTTAATCTTTCAGGAAAATGTGAGAGTAAACCCTATATCAAGTCATCCTATATATGAGTCAGTTATCCGCCTTTGCGAAGGTAGCAGGCTGATGACAACAGTAGCGGAGACGTTGTTAACAACGCAGCTGACAAAGAAAATACTTTTTAACGAAGAATATTTGGAATCAGATGATGGTAAAATCACGTTAAAACATATAATAATAAATATGCATTATTTTATTTTTTGTTTTATTCATTTTATTTAAACGCCCGAGACCATAGAATTGTGTTTTCATTAAAACCAGTTTTGCTTCTGGTACAAAATATTGAGCTAGTATCAAAATGATTACAATCACATTAACAGGTTTGCTATATTCACTACCGCAGTGCCCTCATTTATTTTCACGACTTTATAGACAAACTAAAAATATTGCCGTTTGATACTTTTGTATACAAAATATTGTCGGTTTACCCGGATAAGTTTCGATCCAGTAGACTTCTCCGGATAGCAATCGTATGTGTTATTCCTGGTTATAATCTAACTGTGTGCCAAATTTCATTCAAATCATTTTTTTTTTTTTCATTTGACTTCATCAGCCCATATCCCTTCTAGTCAATAATGGTTTATTATTAAAACAGATATAAAATAACAATTGAGAAAATCATCACACGATTAGTTTCATAAAATAACAAAAGTTCTCACAAATAACTTAAAACTATATCAATTTTGTTGTCCATACATGAAATTACCAAATTTAAGTCAATATTTTCTTTAAACATACTTTTTCTTGAACTTCATCATCGTTGATACTTGATATCGCCAGTTTAAAACCTAGTTTCCATTACACTGTACTAACAACATGTAATCAAACTACAACACAACACATTCAGCTAAAGCAGCTTCTCATTTTTATCACACGAGACATCTGCACTTCAAAAACCACTGGCACTAAATACGTAGACATACTCCGAACTCCTAAAACATAATGATAATGTTTTGAAGATATTCTCAAACACTGTGAAAGTAGTAACAAGTCGCTGGTCCATTGTCTGCTAAGCATTGTAAAGTTAGTTTTGGTCAGTTGATTCGACCTTTTTGGGGATTTAAAGGTGCCTATTGTATTTTTTTTTTTGGTTCTAACCTGCGTGGTATTTACAATGGGACGAGATTGTGTTACATATTGCAAATTTTGGAGACTATTGAATATTTTATAATAAATTACAAATAATCTTTTGACTTTTCTCTAGACATTGCTGTCTTAGTGTTGAGTAATAGATAATTATTTTATTTCAATGTAGGTACGATTTTTTTACTTCATAAATCCTAAATGTATCCTCAAATCTTAAATAATCCTTTTTTTATAAATTATAAACTAGTCGCAATCCCGCCTGACGGTAAGCAGTATGCAATCGTTGATGGTAAAGCGCGCTAGTTTAGCCTTGAAGACACTCAAATTGTAGTCCTACGGAAACACCGCCGCTAGCAAATTGTTCCAATACCTTGATGTACGCGATATCCTAAATGTAGATTTTTTTTATTTAATATATCCTACATTATATCTTATACTATATCTCGACCTATATCTCGGCATTAGGTCGAGTTATACATACGACCTAATGCTTCTAAGGTCGAGATAAATCTAAAAGACATATATTTCCAAAACGGAAAACGTTTCTATGAAATTATTAGCACATTCATGTAATCTTAGACGGAGAAGTATAAAATAACTAATGAAACTGACCTGTAGTTCTGATCTGGACTTCTGTAGTCAAGGGAGTTGTGTTCGTGTGAGTTTGAGTTCCGTTGAGGACTCTGTGTCATATTACTCTGTGACATTGCAGTGGGGTTCGGTGGTGGTGGAGGCTCCATTTTACTGTGAAGAATAATTATTAAATTATTATTAAGTTACTAGTACCTGTCAAAGGGGTGATGCATGAGGAGGCCTAACTGAAATGATGATTAACTGATACCGGTAGGCAGCTTTGAGAGTTCAAAAACAGAAGACTACTCGTCCCTCACAGAGAAGAAGCTTGTGTCTTAGCAATGGGGACGCCTTGGGCTCAGTCTGGTTAATTAAACATACAATCTGGCTAACACCCCACAAGTAAGCTAGCAAGCTTTTTCCTAATAATATTGCCAGAGCTGTATTACTCTGATCTTTTACCAGTAGACTTGTGTAGGTAATACATTCATAAATAGAGACACAGATTGAGCTAGCCCCAAAGTAAGTTCGAGACTTGTGTTATGGGATACTAAATCAACGATACTATATTTATAATAGATACATATATAGATAAACATCCAAGACCCAGGCCAATCAGAAAAAGATCGTTTTCCATCATGACCTGGCCGGGGATCGAACCCGGCGCCTCCACGTCGCAGGCAGGCGTGTTGACCGCTGCGCCACGGAGGACAATGATAATGATTGATAGAAATTAATAAAACCAAAACTTAGTTTAAGATAATTTACCCCGACAATGGCGCCGATTCTGTTGTTCACAAACTAAACTAATTTTAAGTTAAATGCATCTTTTTCTTTCTAATTCAATAAGAAAAGGATAGAAGATAACATTTTAATTTAATCCTGTCAAATTAAGATACTCCATAGACAGTTTAGACGCGATTAAAAACATGGCGACTAAAAATACGCCAGCTTACGTCAGGAGCGCACTAATTTGACAGGTCTAAACTAACATATACTATCTTCTGTCCTTTTCTTAATGAAATAGAATGAAAAATATCCACTTAACTTAAAATTAGCTTAGTTTGTCAACAAGAGAAGTGGCGCCAATATAACCATTAGAATTAAGTTTATTACTGTAAAATCCATGAAAATGAAGGTGTTTATAGTTTTATAATGATTTCGACGTAATGTTTCAACTTTTTTTTTTCTTTCTTTCTTTTATGGCTTCGCACGGTTTGTGCATTTAGCCAATGTCACGTAATGAATTGTTCATGTCGCAAAAGAAGGCGTGATCCGTCTTACGATGGAGGTTTGAGACAAAGTCATGATGAGGCCACTATGCTGCGATATTTCACTGTTCTCTATGAATTATTTACTGAATGCAATTTTTACTACTTACATAAATCACGCATTTTTATTTAGTGAACAACACTATAAATAATTTTAAAAGTCTGATGAAATGAGCGTGACACTCAGCTTGACTTTCCCGCCAAAAACTCTGTTTCAACTTCATTCCAGTACTTACATAGAAGGGGGTGCGACTTTGAGGTCATCAGGTGCGTTGGGCGGGAGGCGACAGGAACCCACCGCGGAACCATTGTTGGAGGCGCCACTATAGTCGTACGATGAAGTGCCGTCGTATGAACTTTGCTGTAGTAGGAATAAAATCAATTTAAAGACATTTTACAATGTCGATACAGATGACCATCAAGTTTGCCGAAACAAATTCAACGATAAAGCCATTTTATCATCATTACATCTTTAAGTGGTATTTAATTTGATTTTTCTTTATTTTACACTGCAAGATTTAGATTAAATGGCATTTAATCTCTTCAATTTTTCTTCAAATACATTTTCTAAAGTCTATGAATGAATTTGAGTTAAACCGTAGTCAATAATTGGCCACAAATGCGATGGCAAAGCTCCAATATTCCAATTGTAAACTGAACTGTAAATATGTCCACAAAATCCTAACATATTTAGATTTTATTTATACTTACCGGATTAGAAGGATGTCGATGCCTATCTAACGACCCCTGTCCTTGACTAGGCTGTATGATCATACTCGTCGGACGCGCAGTGTATGTCGCTGCCTCGTCACTACCCGTGTCTTTCGGAGGCCCAAATAAACGCTCTTGAGCGCTTGGACGATTACCCTAGGAGAACAAAAATATTTGAAAAACTTTAGAAAGGCCGCTGAGGCAGGTTTGTAGGACTCCTAACTGCAAATGTAGCGAAAATCTCACAGTGGCTCCAGGGAGGTTTAGCGAAGTGCGAACGTTGCCTATACCGTCCGGTAGGAATTTAAATAAGTATAGAAACTTATCTCTTCCTACATTAAAGTTAGAAGAGATAGAGAAAAAAGAGAATGAAAGTAAATCCGAAGCAGAAAGAGATGTTCAACCTGTCATCAGTAAACCGATTTCTGAACAGCATTTAGGGTATGTCTAGAATAGAATTTAGTTAAAAACAACTCACCGTGAATAGTTAGGAGAAATGAACTTTCAGTGAGCTGTCATACATTAGTTACAATGACAACTCACTTCACCTAAGTTGTCACGGTGATATAGTTAGATTTGCACGGCTGTTCTTTAATTAAACGTCACTTCGGTTTCGATTTAAGTAAAATATTTTGCTCAGTAGTTCAAAAAAGAGTTAGGCGACCCCTAGACGGCATCAATTATATTGCGCAATATTACGAATTGTGCAATATAATTGATCGATTAGGCTAACTCGACGTCCTGCGTGAGCGATCTAGACGCGAACGCGAAGCGGCGCGGTGCGACGCGAAAACAACAAACAGTCGAAACCTATTAAAGAGTTCTGCGTGACCAAACAGGGTGCGGTGTGGTGTGAGGACGGGTCTGAGCAGTTGTATTGCGATGTGTGCTGGTTATGATGCGCCAAATGTTGTTGTGTCGGGTTTGGTCGTGGAGGATCTACAGATCAATCTCCCTGTGGCGCAGCATCGTTGGTCGTGTTGTCGAGTTTAACATTGCATCACCTCTCTCAACTGTCGTCTCCCTTCCTATTCACTAAGTTTTTTTTACTGAATAGGCTAAATAAACTAGCGCGCTTTACCATCAACGATTGCATCACTGCTTACCATCAGGCGGAATTGCAAGAGCACTAGTTTATAATTATTTTAAAAAAAAGATTGATCAATTAAACACAGTTTTAAAACGCTTGTTGTTCTACCACATTTAAAACTTGACTCAAGGGTCCAAAACTACAACTTTTTGTAAAGTGTGTGTACTTTAAAAAGTAATGTTTTTCAAATAGTGAATTATGAATAAACAAGTTGTGATTTGCATGGATTATGGTTAGTCTAGCTCGAAGATGTGGTAAAGACTGAGGATACTTACAGATGTGTTGTGACGCAGGTTGTGTGGTGGTCTTCCGGGAGGCGGCGCGGGCAACAGCACGCCGCCAGCTGGTCGGTTCACAGTGCCGCGCGGGGGCAGCTCTGGTACTGACGGAAACCATACTTCATTATACAGATGAACAAGTATGAAGTACATTAAGTCTCTAATAAACGTTGACACGGCCAATACTGGCTGGTTGGGCATTTAATGAGGTTTTGAACTCTGACAAAGCTCTTTCACGAAAGATATTTAAGGCCCTCTTATAGTGTGGTGTGAAGGTATGAACACGCTGCCTCACCCCCCGCTAAATGCTAAATAGTAATGTGTCGAACGTAAAGACGCAGCGAGCGAGCGCACGCGCCGGCCGCCGAGCTAGCCGATGCTAGAGTTGAGGTATGTCGGAAAAGAAAATAAAATTGGTTTTTCTTTTGTAATGAAATTAACATTATTACTTTACATTTCGTTTCAAAATACGAAAGGAATTTAACCACCTTAAAACACACTTTTCTCCAATTAATTGTGAAATGATTATTACTGTAATCTATTGTATGTAATACATTTGTTCAATTTGACAGTCATTTAATTTTTTTCTCTGAAAATAATTATGAATCATCTTTGACATGTTAATTATTTTTTATTTCTCCTAAATCTGTTTTCATCATTCATAATTTATTTCTCAATTTTTTTTCCTCTTTATATGTATACTTACAGATAATGGTATTGTAATCCTTTATGGATAACACCACAGTATTTAAGGGGTTTATTCATACACCATGATTTCAGTTAAGTGATGTTAAAAGGTCAAAAATGTATGGTTAAAGAATCGCTAATCACTAGGTAACTTTAAGCAGCGTTTATGAATAAGGGGGAATATGTTCAACTTTCCTGAAATATTTTCTTTTTACCCGAAAGTTCAATTTTTCTTGGATATACAGATGTTTAAAAAAGTGAAAAAGTAGTATAACCTCGCCTTAACGATTTAATTTTGTTAGATATTTAATAAAATTTATATTTTTCTGTAATCCATGTTTCACAAATAATTGCATAAAGCGATATAAATGAATAATGAGTGATGATAATAAATAGGCTAAAAAAAAATTAAATCTGACTAAAGTAAAAGTAAAATATTGACACATAATAAACTAGTTAAAACTAAAAGAACCCATTCAGACCGGTGGGACGTAAGAGTCCAGACCCACTTCAGTTTATTTATTACTAACATTAGGCTAAGCTTTACTTTTACTAACATTATATGGATATTTATACAATATGTAAAGAAAACCCTGTCCGATCCGTGAAGGTATTGTTACGTATCGATAACTGATTCTACTAATGGATACAAAACCGGGCTAAACTTAAAAAAAAAAATCCCCCTAAAAAAATAAATATTATTTCGCAAAAAGAGGTAACTTAATACGTGTGCGGTAAGCAACTCTTCCACGGGCTGCGAGGGGCAGGGCACGCATTGCTATTCGCATAATAATACCGGTGTTGTCACTTTTTTTAAAATTACCAAATTTCGGGGAAGTTGGAATTAATTCGCGGGAAAAAGATAATTTCAAAATTCATTAGTACTGTTTCTATGAATATTACATAAAATTTTATATTATATTTGGTCAAGTGTTTACCAAACCTTTATTATCCTTATGGATCGGACAGGGTTTTCTTTACATATTGTATATTTTATCTGAAATAATGTTTTTAAATTGCACTTAAATGTACATAAGTATCATGGGAATAAAACCAAAGGACAAGATCTTATTGAACCTATTTTATTGTATTACTAATGCATGTGATCGTAACGAACTTACCGGTTCCATATAACGGAGAGTGCGGTGGCGAGTGCGTCATAGGATTGAGTTGGTATGGCGGGGCGTCATTATTGCCCAAACTGTGGCTCTGACTGTGGTTCACCCCATTGGTCGGTGGCCCATTTGTTGTCGCAGAGAAGCCGTACTTGCTGTCGCCGTAACCGCCTTGCTGTTTTTTTTAAATAAACTATATTTCATTTTATCATCATTGAGAAAACGTTTAGAAAATTTTTATACTTTCGTTGTTGAACGAGTATCATGTATAGAAAAACGTCTACTTGAGTTGCTGTTTTTATTGTAGCCGTGATTATTTCCAAATCAATCGAAAACTGATCAGATTGATCCGAAAAATTTCGAGTAAAACTGTATATACAGATTAATGAAATAATGCCCTCCACTCTTAATGAAGAAGTTAGTTTAAAAGAAATTAGCACATATAGCTTCAGGGTTAAGAACCATATTCCATTCTCTTAAATTAAACTGAGAAAGGAAATTCTTGTTTACTAGTCATCAGCATTATTTTTGCGATAGATAATTAATTTACTAATCGTAAATCAATTCGATGGTTAAGCAAATGTGGCTAAATGACATATGTATATTACATTAAGCGGATACAAACCGTATAAGGAGGAGGCACAGCGTCGGCCATATGGTTGATATCGTCGTCTCGATCCATGTTATCTTGAGTCGTAGCTATTGACGGATCAGAAGAAGACTTGACGAGTCTCGGGGCTGGTGGAGGACTCACTTCCAAGTCACTTTCAGGACTCGAAGCGTACGAAAGTCTATTCTCAGTACTCGAAGACATTGAGAACAAAAAGTCGTCCGACAACGGCTCTGGCCTCTGTTCCGTTCCCGTTTGGTAACATGTTTCGCCGCATCCGGGAGGTGGGTTATGGAATGGGGTGACAAGACAAGACAAATGAATGATTGCATATAACACATTACAGAAACTAAAAACGGGGTTTAGCGTCTGTCAATGATTAATGGTTTGTTTTGGGTTTTTACACACTTCGGAATCGATATTCAAGCGATCAAAACAGAAAACTATAGGAAATTATATATATAACAAATAAATCGCTCAAATGCAATTATGTAATAAAAGCATAATTTTAAATTAATGTTTGAATATCGATTCATTAAAACACAGGTGGTATTTTACACTGGTAAATTGTGACAATATACAAAACTAAAACACACTGGCAGTAAATCTCTGACTAAAATTAAATATGTAAACAAACAAAATACATATAATAAAAAGTAGTGATATAAGCAAATTAACACTAAGCAGTCAAGCAGCCAATATACAGATAATAAGCTAAGAGAGATGAATACTTGTGCTAAATCTAAAATGGTAACTTTGGTTAACTTTGTTAAAACTAACTTCTACTCTAGAACTTCTAGACATACCCTAAATGCTGTTCAGAAATCGGTTTACTGATGACAGGTTGAACATCTCTTTCTGCTTCGGATTTACTTTCATTCTCTATTTTCTCTATCTCTTCTAACTTTAATGTAGGAAGAGATAAGTTTCTATACTTATTTAAATTCCTACCGGACGGTATAGGCAACGTTCGCACTTCGCTAAACCTCCCTGGAGCCGATGTGGGATTTTCGCTACATTTGCAGTTAGGGATCCTGCAAACCTGCCTCAACGGTCTTTCTAAAGTTTTGAATAAAGGTTTCGGATTCTCTCTTTGAAGCCTTGCCTTCCATTCTGGGACTTCATTTGTTTTTTTTACGTCATTTTCAGTTTGGAAAAAGGAAGCCGGTCGGTACTGCTCTGACATTGGAACGACTGACGATGGCCGTTGAATGTTTTGGATCGGTGACTTGGTTGTTGTTTCAAGAACGCTATAGGGTCGAAAACTCTGTGGTGGATAAACATTACTTTTGGCAAATATTTGAGAGAGTTCGGGGCTTGCGTTTAAAGGAGTTTTTAACTTAGCATTTACTTTCCTGTGATAATAATTCTGCCTGTCATCGTAATGGTAACTAGCTAGAGTATGTCTGTTTTTATTAGTAAGGTACGTATTTGGCACACTGTAAGCATTATTAGGCATGCATGGGGTTAGAGTTTCAGAGTAGTAATAAGGTACCACATGATTTCTGTTAGCGTCATACAAATGGTCGTGATGTTTAGTGCTGGGGTTAAGATTAAGAGGGGGTAATTTTTGTGGTGAACTGACGGGTCGTTGGGGGGAAGGGGGATACATGTTCAGAGGATAGGAGATGGGGTAAAAGGCTGGGTACGGCGAAGGAGGTATGGGGAAGTATATGTCCGACACCATTTCAACGTGCTACACCGCCGCAAGACAGAACAGAAACGAATTGGTTAATATATAATGTTTTAGGACCATTAAAATGTGGATACAATCTATAAGAACTTATTGACTCTCAAGCTTGGGTTTTGTTTTTGACAACGTGGTAACAAATAAAAGGGAACATTTTCGTAATATTAAGAACTTTGACAGTTTGGTCGCTGTCTCATTTTGTCAAAAATACATCTTATATTTGTATATATTTGACATTGATTGTCGCTAAGATGAAATTGCGACTAGGTATTTAATGTCTCCAGATAAACTGAAGGATTTTTATAACAGCCGATATTTCCCGTCCACTATAAAATATATTAAATTTAAATATAACATAGCTTTAGTAAGAAACCCAAGCTTTAAGCAGAATTTTTGAAATTAATTTATGAAGTCATAGTTACGATGACTTTCGATTAATTTTTTTAAGTAATAATAGTAGTATCCATATTTTAGATGCCGATTAAATAGAGTATAAAGGTTCTAGAAACATTGAGAGCACATAAAATTTACCAAATGCACCAAACTGCCTTACCAAGCAACCATCTTGAAGCAAGATGCGTTTACTCTTGTAATACAGAATGCGTTAAGATTGAGGAATGAACCCAGTAATGTATTGTTCATATAATAATAACATACGTACATATATCAACGTATTATTTTTTTTGTTATAAAACAAGAAACTAACGATTTTGGTAATATTACTAAGCCGCGGTTACTTAAAACCTAATAAAATTAACAAAGTTATCTAGTCATCGTACAGCGAGCGCGATGTCACAAAACTTTTAGAAACTACCTTCTTACTATACAATATTATTACCAAAATGTTAACATTGTAAGCTCATGCTACTCCTGGACTACAAAAATGTACCTAATTTAGTCATATTAAGTATTTATTTCTGTAAAGTGATTTGTAATCTTTAGAAATAAATAAATTCAAACCGTAAAATTAACCTGGATTCCACTCCAAAAAGGGATGGTGCTATCGAGAATTTGTAGCTCCGTCTCTCTCTTACACCAGAATTATGATGGTATTAACCCGTCATATACTGGTGACTTATGTCATTTGGTTAGCAAATACTGTCATTTAACTGAACCAATCAAATGAGTTAGGTATCAAGTGACTCTAGATAAACCAAGGGCTAATTTTTAATAGTGAAATAAGTTTAGGACTATTGGAGTTTAACAACTTTTCTATAGCAAATATATTAACGTGTCAGTCCTCATTGAAAAATGAGCTTTTATTAGAGTGGAGTCATCTAGTTTTCAGGAACCAAGTTAATAAAAAACTAAACAACTAACATAATCATATGAAACATTTAAAAGCGACACCAAACCTGTCCTTGTTTTACAACAAAACTATCACCACCGTCCTTACAAATAATCCATAAATCATCAATTTTAATACAGTTACATTCAAAATGCTCACCTTAGTCTCGGACACCCACAGCTGTTGCTGTTGCGTCCTTTGTATCAAGTCTATGAGCTTGCTGAACCATGTGTTCTGGTTCGCTTCACTTAATGTGATCGTGTGGGTGAACACGTGGCCCCATACCCGTTCCATGTGCTGGCACTGTTCTAGAAGTTTCTTTGATGATTTGTGTGCAGACCTGTAGAAATAATTCAATATATACTTAATTTGGATATCGACAATAGTAATCCCGCTTTTTATTTTTTTAAATAATACAGTAATATTCTACCCAATTAACTCTGACTGGCTTATCAAAAAAGTCATCAAAATAAATCACTTAGTTTGGCGCAGTGATTTCCCCCTTTCATTCTACCCTGTCATTTCATCATTCACTCACATTACCTTCATGGAAAGAATGGATATTCTTTCCATTCTATTAAACTAATTTAAACTCACACTTTTAACTTACTTTGGCAACCCAGCCCTAAGCTGTTTAATAATATGTTTGTTATCTGCTTTCAGGAATATCACAATAGGATAGAACTGGGCATAGTTGAGTCTGTCCACTGCGTTGGGGGTGATATCCAGTAAGGCGTGCTTGCCCCTTTCCATGATCGTTCTGATACTGGAGAGGCGGATTATACCAGCAGACTTCGTTTTGGTATCTTCTAAAGTGCTATCCATTTCTGAACAGAAGAAAGGAAGATTAGAACAAATTAGTGAATGGATCTGGCCGAAGGTTATTCTCAAATTCATATTAAAAGTTGAAAAAGGTTTTGTGTAAAACTCTATTACTTTATAAGGTTTTAAATATAGGCGCATTTAAGAAGCGAACCAGTTTTTTGGGATTACATGTATTATCTTATCTCAATAAATGAAATCAAGTTTTTTTTTTTTTTTGGTGATTTTTTGATATTTCCAACCAAATTAAGTAAACATTTGCTTATAAAAATCTCAGGATTACGCAAAACAACATAAAGGCAACTGAAGGAACTATAGGAAACCGTAGAAACTATAGAACAAGTAACACTTACTTGGTGACGAGAATTTATCAGGACTCTCAGTCAACAAACGTTCTCTAGCTATATCTGCAACTGCGCCTAGTACTATCACGGGTCGAACAAAGCCAGGTTGTTTGAGGACCACACGTTCGTATGCTGGGAACTTGCTGATGCTGTCTGATAGCACTACCTCATCCCAATGCTCCTGTGGATTGATGTAAGGTTAGTTAATTAGTGTGGATGCATGTTGATTTCTGTTTGTCTTCACGGAATTAAGGCGTTACGTATATTGTTAGAGACCTAGTTCTGGTCAGACGAGTGAAAGTTTCAGATTTTCGAAAGATATCCGTCAGCTCTTGAAAACCGTGTTGAGGATTTTTTTTAAATGGTTAATAATGTTGTCTTACCTTGCCAAGACTCTTGCTACGCCGGTGTGTAGAGCGTCGTCTTCTGAAGAAATTGTGTTTGCCGTCGTTGCCGCTCATCTCTTTCTTGGTAGCATTGAATTGCGCCGTTGCCAGCTCTTCAGCGCGAGCCTTGTTGGGGATTGTACCTTTTTGGACCTCTTGGTTGTTGCGACCTGAAAGAGGTAGTACTGACAACCTGAGTCCACGCTCCGGCCAGCACCCATTCAGATCCACAACTCCGAGGGTTTCCAGCTCGAGCTCCAAAATCGCTTCGAATGCCTAAGTGGCGACGTGGACGAATATAATGACGGGTTTGTAGAAGCTGTCCGTACGGTCGGGACTAAGTATTTTAGGACCCGCCGTACAAATAGAACTAAAAAGCTCTCGGACTACACTCTCGAGCTCATGGAGGACAGACGTGAGATGATTTTGCGTTCGACAAATGAATAAAAATGCATTATTGAATATAGGCCTTATAGAATGTGGAGCATGACTTCGGTCTTTAACACTTTGGTCAGATTTTCTTGTATCAAATACAAATTATTTATTTGAGAAGACCATTCACATCATATTGACAACAGTGTAATAGCCAAGAGATGCATAGTAATATTTAATATGAAGATAATAATAAATAATAATAATTACTTTATTGAGCAAAAACATACATAGATAAAGTTAAGGTGGTAATGATATTAAGACTCCAAGAGAAATCCTAATGTATTAGGTATAATTTATTTGCTATTCGTTGTCTGTTCGCTGTAACATGTTGGTTCGCAGATTCGCACGGTATACTGAGCAAGTGAAGGTCACACTGTTTAGAGCTTTCTGTCAGACCATTTAGACATGCAGTTTGTGGACCAAATACACGTAGAAAAGCGTGTACAATACAACAATGCGTTCAGGGTGCTGATGTGGCTGCCGCGGTACTGTAACGCCAGTGGTATGTTCTGCGAGGCGCGCGTGGACAGCTTCCACCCTGTCATTCGTAAGAGAAGTGCGTCTTTAATGGTGCGCGGCAGCCCCAACGCCATCCTGTTGATGGGACTCAATACTAATAGCGCACTGTATAAGCCTACATGCAAAAGCCTGAAATTTTTTCATTCTTATTATGCTGTTACTAACATAGGTTAGGAAAATTGTTACTAATAAATTATGGAAGCAATTCTGCAACAAATTTTATTATTATTATTTATAAACTTACCTATCCTATAGACTTGCCAAGCCCCCACAGTGCCGTTGTGCAGCGTGTCAACCACGTGGAAAACGTCGCCACATCTGAACGACATCTCGCCATCTGTCGGCTCCGTGTAGTGGAAGTGAGTCTTTATGTGGAAGGAATCACCCGCTGAAAAGGTAATTTTTTAAACAAAAGAAAGGAACATTTTGAATTGACCTACAAGAAAAAAATGATCGGAAAGTTGAATAGAGTGAAAAGCAAATGTCAGGGAGCGACAAAATACAAAAAATAGAATTACCAATAATATACCTAAAAATATGAACTATCTATTACAACGAAAAAATAAGTTATAGGAACTAATAATAGAACATCATCGTTTCGAGATACTTTTGCATAGACAGGATTCAAAAGACATTTTTTCGAGACAAAAAAAAGTAGAATAAATCACTCTTCAATCCATAAACTATATCTATGAAAAAAAAAATAAGAACAAACAAAAAAACTTTCTCTTTTATAACATTATAATAATGTAAGATCTACTCACGCATCTGCCCACTGGCCACAGCATTGTATTCATCAGGTGAATGCTGCACGATGAGATCGATTCGTTCTTGCAGGCTCAGCAGGAACAGCACGGCTTCCTCTCGAGTCACGCCTTTCATCTCCATGTCGTTCACCTGTTCGACCGCACAGAACTAGCACTCAATGTTCATGTTATTCTATAAACTGTCTCAGGAAGTAATTAACAGAATTTAGATTTTTGCCGTGTCATAGCAATTTCATTTGGAATCTGAATCAGCTTGAACGATATTGCTAATTCACCCCACTTTTCCTTAGAAAAATTTGTCTGCTCAACAATGTACGGATGACAGTAGGTCAAGCTACCCGAAACTGTCAAATATTCCTTAATCAACCGCGTAGGTTCGAAGTTGCAATTGGATATACAAAATTTTATTTAAAAAAAATGGACCTCAGCGTGTTTTGCACGCTGGTTGACAATAAGCGTGGTGGCCTAGTGGGTAAAAGACCAGCCTCTCAAGTATACTCTCAAGTAAGTTTTCTAAGTTACATGTCCTTTCTAAGTATATCTTGGACATCAATGACTGATTACAAGGTAAAGGAAAACATCTTGAGGAAACCTGGACTTATTAAGTCTGAAATCACCAACCCACATTGAGCAAGCGTGGTGATTACGTTCAATCCTTCTCTATATGAGAGGAGACCTGTGCCCAGCAGTAGGACAATAAAAAGGTTGATGATGATATATTTTGCACTCGAGGGTTTCGTAAAAGCGATTATATTATACTGTCAAGAAGTTTTGATGAAAGAATGATAAATAATCATTTACCACAGCCTTCATCATCAGCTTCTAGTCGTCTACTGCTGGATATAGGCCTCTTCCATGGCACGCCAACAAGCTCGATCCTGAGCAGTTCTCCGCCAGCCACTACCAGCCACCTTTTTGATGTCGTCGCTCCATCTCACCCAAGGGCGTCCTACGCTAAGTTTGCCGAGACGCGGTCTCCACTCGAGGACTCCTTTACCCCAACGGTTGTCGGCCCTGCGGAATATGTGACCAGCCCATTGCCACTTCAGCTTGCTAATCTTCTCAGCTAAGTCGGTGACTTTGGTCCTCTGTCGGATCACCTCATTCCTGATGCGGTCCTTCGGAGAGATGCCCAACATAGCTGGCTCCATAGCTCGCTGAGCGGCTTTAAACTTATGGACTAGTCTGACCTTTAGTGTCCACGTCTCGGCTCCGTAAGTCATGACGGGTAGGACGCACTGGTTGAAGATTTTAGTCTTCCAACATTGGGGTATGGGCGATGAAAAATGCATTAAAATATGGAAAGAGATGGTTGAAACACATACCTTAAGTATTTTATCGGCGGGTTGTAAGCCCTGTAAGGCCGCCGGACTGGTCGGCTGTACGCCGGACACGAACACCCCGGACCGGTTGCCGCCACACAACCGGAGACCCACAGAGCCCTCCTTTTGGAAACTGATCAGCCTTGGCTCGCTTCTATAAAAGGAAGACACGGTAACTTTATAGATTTAATCTTTTGGATTTTTGTTGGTAATTATTATTTTGTTTTGTGATGACATTTAATGTAATTTCATGTTTATGTCTCAGGCTAGGTCTAATATCGATCTGCAGTGTGATTACGTAGCACACACACTATCAGCAGCAATGAGTGTGTGGCGCATTGTGTCACAACACTAGTTAACGTTACAACCCTAAACACTTATGGAATCCGCTTGCGGCTTGCATTGCCGCAGTACGTACACAAACCTTACGACAAGCGGTCGGTTATAAAAGAGTAGACCTTAACTCTCATAACTTATCTCAGTGTTCTCAGTGTCCATCCTACCATTGTTAACTAGCGTTATGTTACGCCTGTAAATGTGATAGTGATTAAACTGTTTTTCCCGTATCCACGAATTTTATTTAGGAGTGTACCTCCAAAAGTGTCATTTTGACAGTTTCAACAACATTCATTGCGTTATTTACGTTGTTGAGCAGACATGTATTCGAACATATGGAGCAATGGATTAGCAATATGCTTCGCAATGATTCCAGCTGATAGTAATAGTGTGTTACGTGATTAGGGTGCCGGTCTAGACTTGAGGTTAACCGCCTAGCCATAGGGATGTATCCAAGGTATGAAAATCAAAAAAATAATTAGTCCGTCTTATAGATAATAAAAAAACTTAAGACCCGTATTTTTTTTTTTTTTTTTGTCGAAATTACCTAAAACTACTGAGATATAGCGTATTAAAGTAACGGAGTGGGGGCTAATTACGTCACGCCGTGGTATATTTTGTACCACGGCGTAAAGTCATGCGACATTTGAAATCAATATATCTTCCTAAGTATCTGAATGAAAGAAAAAATAAAAAATACGTGTTCAATTTTTTTTATAAATCTATCTGATGGACATTAAATTATTTTTTAGGATACAAGCCAATTGAATGTCGGCCGTTAAGTTAACAGCCTGAATGATATTCAATATAACTGAATGATTTCAATAAATCTTCATATTTATGTTCTCTAAGTCGTGGTGGCCTAGTGGTTAAAATACCAGCCTCTCAAGTATGAGTGCGCGGGTTCGATTCCATGTCAGGCAAGTACCAATGTAACTTTTCTAAAGTTGTATGTACTTTCTAAATATATCTTGGACACCAATGACTGAAGATGAAGGAAAACATCTTGAGGAAACCTGGACTTTAAGTCTGAAATCGCCAACCCGCATTGAGCAAGCGTGGTGGTTACGCTCAATCGCTCGCTCGTTTATACATCTAGTTTCCTTTCAAATATGTCACTTTTTTACAAGACACTGGCAACCCACAACTTAATACAACAAAGAGCTTTTTGTCATAATTATGTCAATATAAAATTAATTCTTTTTATTATTTTACACACCAATGATGGTAAACATCGAATTTATTACTTCTAATATTGTAAACGTGGATACATTGTATGGATGTATTTTTCTCTTTTACGCAAAAAACTACTGAACGGATTTGGATGAAATTTGGCAAACATGTGGTTTATAACCAGCACGTTAATTGCACAACACACTACTTCTATCAATTTGAATAATTTTAAAGCGTCCTCCGTGGCGCAGCGGTCAACACGCCTGCCTGGTACGTGGAGGCCCCGGGTTCGATCCCCGGCTAGGTCATGATGGAAAACGATCCTTTCCTGATTGGCCTGGGTCTTGGATACTTATCTATATAATATGTATCTATTATAAAATATAGTATCGTTTAGTTAGTATCCCATAACACAAGTCTCGAACTTACTTTGGGGATAGCTCAATCTGAGTGATTTGTCCGTATATACAGTATGTTAAGAAAACCCTGTCCGACCCGTGAAGGTGTTGTTAGGTATCGATAACTGATTCTACTAATGGATACAAAACCGGGCTAAACTTAAAAAAAAATCCCCCTAAAAAAAAAAATATTATTTCGCAAAAAGTGGTAACTTCATAAATGTGCGTTCACCCTTCCGCGGGCGACGGGCGGCAGGGCACGCGGCACGTGGTCGCATCGCTATTCGCCCATAATAATAACAGTGTTGTCACTTTTTTAAAAATTACCAAATTTCGGGGAAGTTGGAATTAATTCGCGGGAAAAAAAGATTATTTCAAAATTCATTTGTTTTGGTACTATGATGATTATGTAAAATTTTATATTATATTTGGTCATGTGTTTACCTAACCTTTATTATCCTTATGGGTCGGACAGGGTTTTCTGAACATACTGTATATATGTATTTATTTATTTATTTGTTAATCCATTAAAATTTTACGAATATATGGAGCAATAGATTAGGATTGCAATATGCAACGTGTTTGCTCACCGACGTAAATAACGCAATAAATGTTGTTGAACTATAAATAGCAAACCCATTGCTACTGTGGGCCTAGTATGAGTTTTCAATACGAAACTCGATCGTCGATATCGAGCGCGTTTGTCGCTCTCATTGGTTGAGAGTTCTTACGACCTTGAAGCGGGCCAATCGCTGAGTCAAACGCGCTCGATGTCGACGAACGAGTTTCGTAATGAAAACTTATACTAGGCCTACTGAATAGTGTGCTACGCAATTACCCCACAGGACTTTTTTTAAAATTATTTTAAGCTAGTGCTTGACCGCAATCCCGCCTGATGGTAAGCAGTGATGTAATCGTTGATGGCAAAGCGCTCTAGGTTATTAAGAGCCTATTCACTCTAGCCTTGAAGACACTTTCAATTGTAGTCAGACGGAAACACCGCCGCTGGCAAATTGTTCCAGTCCCTCGATGTACGCGTTATAAAAAAGAAGAGGCGAAACGCTTCGTTCGGATCGTTGTCAGTGAATGTTATTTCCACTAGATCCAAACTTATTCGGATGAAACCGCGAGGAATGGCACTGGCTTGTCACTTCTACATAAGGCATTTTTATGTGTATCTAAAAAGTCTTGAATCCATATCCATACTAATATTATAAATGCGAAAGTAACTCTATCTGTCTATCTGTCTGTTACGCTTTTCCCGCTTAAACCTCTCGACCGATTTTGATGAAATTTGGCACAGACAATCTTTAGACCCTGAGAAAGAACATAGGCTACCTTTTATTGAAAAAAATATATATATATTCCCGAGGGAAATCTAAAAAGCTAGTAAGTAATATATGGATTAACTTACGATGGTTTATTTCTTTGATTATTCATTGCCTCTTCTTCATATAGTTGTCTTCTACTGCTGTAGTAATCTGTAAAGTCAATTTTATTTTAAAATTAAAAAAAAGAAACAGCATTTGGCTGAATATTTATAATAAATAATGTCAGATTCCTTGTTTCCTTTTGTTGTCATTATACTTAAAAGCATTTCTTGAGTTATCTTTCATAGGGGAGTTTCCTGGGTAAAAAAGAAATTCTATTTAGTCCGTCATTTAGATTGTAGAAAAATATTGGATACATATATTTTGTTCTATCAAATCAATAAAAAAATACAAATATAAAAGGCATCAAAGATCAGGAGTGGGGGCTGGTGACGTCACTCGTAGCTAAAAAGTGTAGCAAGGAGTGACGACACAAGTTTTCAACGCACTGTATCGTCTTAATTTTTTGTTTATAAGAAAAAATAAAAAATACGTGTCTAGTTTTTTTTTTAATCTGACTGACGGACTAATTAGTTCTTTTTTCACTACCCTATTCCCAAAGACCACGTTTAAGATTACCTACCCACAAAGTTAAGTTGGTAATTTTAATGTGGCCATTTACCCTTTATTACAAAAAATGGATTTTATTTAGATCAGGTTTAAACCACCTAAATGGTTATTGAATTATGTGTTCTGATTATGTTTGCGTTGATTTCGGCTATCTATTGATGAAGATTTCATGTGAATCTACCACGTACCCTCATTCCTCGGCGGCGGCGGTCTCGGCGGCTGGTCGATCTGTTCGTGCGACATCGGGCCTCGTCGAACGTCTCCGCCTCTGACCGGCGCCGCCACATACAGGTTCTGACCGCTACTTGAGTACCCAGGGGATGCTTCTACAGGGCCGTATACGTTGTGGGGACTGGCTTCTGTTAGTAAATCAGAATTATTCTTTCATATTTGTTTTTAAAAGAGTACCTAACCGTGACGAGTAGGTTTTTTTTTTAATGGTTATGACTGATTTCTTTAGGCAATGATCAAAGTTAGGGAGACCACTAATGGAATAGTGCAGATGAACGTTTTTATGAAATTAAATATTTTGAATTTGGAATATGACGGAAAACATTTTTTTTTTATAGGAGTTTTTGGCTTGGTTGCTAAGATCTTTGAGACATTTCTTCGTTATTCTTGTTTTCTTTCGATACTTATCCTAACTTAACTTATCTCCTTTCGTTACCCGCGTGAGCCGACTAGGAGGGGTTTGCGGTAAAGTCATGATGTGGCCACTATACTACAATATTTCAATGTTGTTTATAAATTATTCACTGAATGCACTTTTTACTACATAAATCACGCGCTTTATTTAAGTAAACAACACTATAAATCATTTTAAAAGTCCAATGAAAAATGAGCGTGACACTCAGCTTGACTTTCCCGCCAAAACCCCCTGATTATTAATTATGTAAAACGAACCACAGATAATATGTATCAAGTAGGTGGAGAAAGAGTATTAAAATGAAGTCTGCATTTACATATTACAGACTTCTGTGTTGTGTGGCATTGCTGATCATTGGCCATAGAATTATTGTTTTTGCATGGTTTGTAACTATTCCAATAATTTATCATAGATATTAAGATTACAATTTCTACATGTGATTCCCTAACTGATGAGTTTATAGTCTCGAACATAACATTGGTGGAGAATTCCACCGAAAATTCTATCATAGGGAATTCGACTTACAAATACAAGGATACAAGGGATTATTGCCAAATTAAAGCAATAAGTACGGGCGGGCGAAGGGATTCTGTGGGTTCGAGGGGCGAAGTTGTATACATATATGAAGTCATATCAAAGTCCAAAATTCACTTACCAAGACTATTATAATTATTCTGATAATTCCCATTCGTGACCGTCTCTTCCCTGATCAGCTCCCTCGTCACCACCAGGTTTAAGCGGTCCTTACAGGACTCTATGAGTTTCCTGGCTTCCTTTAGGGTCATGGCATCAGTCACTGGGGTGTTGTTGATCCTGGTCACCATGTCCCCTTCGCAGAGACCTTGGCCACCTTGGTTTAACTGTTCTCTGGCTCGCAGGGTTAGTTCTTTGACGTAGAGTTTGCATCCTAACACTATTCCGAAATCTGAAAGAGGGAAATGTTTTTAATAAGAAGTAGCATTAGAGTATGGTATATATTCGCTTCGTATAAGTGGATATCAGAAAGGATCATGATGCATAAGAATGGTGAACCAGCAAAACGATGTTTGTATACCTACATAGGTACATAGAACCTTTAAGTCAATTAAAACCCGCACTCCCACCTAACATTCGTGATTTAAACACTATTTCTAAATTTAAACGTCGATTAAAAGAGCATTACCTTTCCTCTATATTGTGAGAATTTGTTTATTATTTATACATATTTATATATTTTAGTATTATGTATTTATTTAAGTAGTATACTTATTTTTGGTTTTATTGGTTTGGCTTATATATAATTATTTTTGGTTTATATGTTTAGGTATATTTAATATTATTAGTTTAATAGTTATCATATTCATATTTTATTTCCTCCTTGTTCTTACACACTATTGTCTACAGTTCTGTTTTGCATCTCCTTTCGCAGGTCTGCTGGAAGATATTTCTTAAAAAATAAGCAGCACCTTTGTACTCAGATCTCAATTTTGTCGTACCTTTATGTATTTTATTGTGTGTACATAAATGATAAAATAAATAAAAAAAATATTTATCACTTCAAGAACCTTTGTATCTCTATTTCATTAAATATCATTAGAGGGTTCGAGTCTTCTCTCTTTGTAGTATTTCAAACTCATCACCATCACATTCAGCGGAAAGACTTCCAATGCTGGATATACGAGTAGACCTGCCCCAAACCGACCGACGCAAACTGATATTAGGAATTTCGTCTTTATGTACTTATACTTACAAAATATATTAGGTAATGCTATATTGCCAAATGATTAGTACTTGTAGTAGTACGTACGAAGTCTCGTGGAATTCCTTGGCCGCCGAGTGAAACAAATGGAAAACCTAAACTATAACCAACCTTCTTTCTTCCCATTCCTAGTAAGGGACAGTTTGATAGTGGTCGGCGCGGTGGGAGGCGGCGCAGGCGCACGTCGCCGCACCACCAGCGACACGGTGGCGCCACTATCGCGCAGGACTTGTACTGCCCGTGCGTACTCCACATTTTCTAGAGGCACGCCGTTTACTGATACTATTCTGTCGTTAACTCTGGAAAGATAAGACGTTTATTTGAATATATGATAATGACAACAATACGGCCAAAGTCGTGGTGGCCTAATGGTTAAAACACCAGTCAAGGTTCAATTCCAGGTCAGGCAAGTACCAATGTAACTTTTCTAATAATTCTAAGTATATCTTGGTCACCAAAGACTAATTAAAAGGTGAAGGAAGACATCTTAAGGAAACCAGGACTTTAAGTCTGAAATCGCCAACCCGCATTGAGCAAGCGTGGTGTGTACGCTCAATTCGTTTCTGTATGAGAAGAGACCTGTGCCCAGCAGTGGGACGACAAAATAGTTGATGATGATAATGAAAACAATACTTACTCTGGCGAATATTGATAGCTACAGCACATTGGACACAGAGCATTCAGGTTTCCTACCATTACCATATAACCATGGCGTAAGCTATTCATAATCATTTTGAACTGATAGATGAGATGAAGGTAAGATATTTTAAATAAGAATATGTAATTAACACCTATTAGACTTAAGGCTGAGAGGTTCTTGACTTTGACACAGCTTTAAGTCGGTACAATATAAGTAAAATCGCTCAAAGAATGGCGATCATTAGGATAAAAAAATATATCTTACAACCGAAAGACATCCCCGACTGGACAAGACTAGTTAAACCTAAAAAACTACAAACAGTACTCACTGCAGCTTATCTTCCGCCGGTCCTCCTCTTAAGACATCAGATACTGCAATGGACGGGTCGCCGCTGGCGAAGTGTGGGTTGTCTCTACCACCAGAAACCGCGATACCGAAGCCGTAACCCGGTACCCGATTGAGACGGACTCGGTGAGTCTCCCATCCTGCGCTGCGTTCGGCTGTCTGTAAGGAAAGAATTAAGATTAGATTTATCGATGACATTACTATCATCATCATCATCAACTTTTTTATCGTCCCACTGCTGGGCACAGGTCTCCTCTCATACAGAGTAGGATTGAGCGTAATCACCACGCTTGCTCAATGCTGGTTGGCGATTTCAGACTTAAAGTCCAGGTATCCTCAAGACGTTTTCCTTCACCTTATAATCAGTCATCGGTGTCCAAGATATACATACTTAGAAAGTACATATAACTTAGAAAAGTTACATACACGTGACCTTACTATAGTTTATAGGAAATAATGGAGAGATTAGGATTTAGCTGCGTCTTGGTGCTGCACATTGGAAGCCCCCATATTTGGGGGAAGGCTGTGCAGATGACTATGAAAGATGACATACATAGACTTAATTAAAGTAATGCTAACTTAATCTCAGTTTGTCTTTCATTACAACTAAACACAGTTGTAACAAAAACAAAATGTAATTAGCTTATTCCTACACTGGATAATTCGTGGGTGCAAAAGCTAGTAATGAACTCACAAATGCAGAAGTTTATTGCTAGAGTACAACAAGGTACCTACTAAATAAGATTAGTAGAGGTAGGTACTAGTGGATCGACATAAAAGGTGTATCTGACATCGACGCACAAACGAGTACCATGGATCCAGTACATGATTCTGAACCCCCCAGTTGTGGAATTTTGCGTCGGCTTTTTCTCGATTTAAGAAAAGTAATATGCAGTTTTTTCCACTTTAGACCGTTCATAATTGCTATACTTTTATAACCCAATAAGATTTTAAAGTAAATATTAATTAATTCGTTAATTACACAAAAAAGCGCAATGTGAACAATACTAAAAAAACTATCCTATCAACTGATTTCATAGAGTTCGCATCAGGGATCAACGTCATACCTACAAACATGCACGGCGGCACGCTTGCAACGTTCAAAGGCCGAGCCGATACTTTTTTTAAACACTGTTATTTCTGTAACCGCTCATTAACGACATAAGTGACTATCATAGTTTTGTTAGTGGCATGCGGTCTAGTCTTTTCGCGAAGTTTGCGTTACGATGTCAGATACGCCCTTTAGGTACATTCGGTGGCCAACAAAATATTCAAACGGCAACAATCTTGCTTATCCACGAAATGTCACCACTGTAGTACAAAATTTCATAATTACAACACAACACCGCAACATCAACAGCCTTTTTATTTAACAAAGAGGAAAGAGTATTGCAGCAAGTTTTGTTTCAAGAACGGTTAAAACTTAACACAGCTAAAGTTAAATCTGATACTACTGCTCACACCTTAAGAGAAAAGGTCGCGATAAATCAGTAAGTACCAAAACAACGATGTACTAGATTACAAGGCAAGCCCAGGTTTATGACTAACAAGAATCAAGATTAATGAAGGCTGTTATCCTTAACCTGTTGTACTAAGATGGATGACCGTACTTCGAAAATAAGGTACTAAGTAATCACAGTAAAGCGCGCTGCAGTAATTATTTTGTTGAGTAAAGACATAATAAGTAAATGAACATATTATACCTAGACTATGCAGGTATTTGTAGTTTACTGGGGCTGAGCCACAGTAGGATGATAATCTCTAAGAAAAGCAGCAGAGACAACACCATTTTTTATATTCGCAACATAATTAGACGCCAGCTGCCCAGCATATCGCCTGGCGCCTCTTTCGCTTTACCTATATAAACGCCACAACATTTGGTAGAAGTTCTCACACAACAGAATATGCCCACTACCGTAATTGCCCAAGAAAGCCTACTCATCATGTGACTGATAATAACTTAATACAGAAAAAAATCCCGAAGACGTTACAAAAAATTCAAACCAAAAAAGACATATGCATAAATCTTCTCAAACAACTATTTTCTTATTGCAGGTAGTTTCATGTTAAGCTAGTAATCTCAAAATTAGATTAATGCAGCAGTTAGAGATATTCCACAAGTGATTTCAAGTATTTTGAAATTTTTTCATTTCGTTATACGAATATGCATTGTTTTCTGGATAAATATTTCTTTTAAATCCCTTTTCCTCCAGTAGCTAGTTCACATTTAAAGCAATGTATAACCGCTCCAACATTTTGAAAGATGCAGAAACTCGAACAATCATCATTTTTATGCCGAGATCCGCTTGGAAAGTTGATTTAAGCTTTATCGTCCCTGGCCTCGCAAAGAATTCAAACGTCTAAGATACATAATATAATATTAATACGCTCAGTTGAACGTTCATTACTGTTTATGTACAAGTATAATCTGTGGTACAAGCGTAGCGCATACGCTTATACTTTATAATGTAATTATGTAACATAACTTTATGGACACAGGAGAACTTTGCACCGTTCGAGATTATTTCCAAACTTGCATATAGGTACAACAACGTTATTTTTTGTTTATGCGAAACCCGAAACACCTGTCCAATATTTTTAAGTAAGGAATCTATGTACAAAATTTCAAAAAGATATCAATAAAAACCACAATGTTATGAGCTTGCTATCTTACCAAGTTGTCCCAACAAAAATATGGTTAACGGACCGATTATTTCTGGTGAAGTCTATTTAATTAATACATCATTGAAAATCAATCAGAAAACGACGATAATACAATTGGCTTTTTTTAAGTAAAATGTTCAAATTATAATGCAATTATAAGGATATCTATTTGATACATATCCTTACGATAAACGCATGAGTTAACCTAATAGCGTCACACTAGTTATTCGTTATTATCTATGTATATCCTTACCTTATTATGAATTAAACTGAGGAACTCATTCTGCATTTCTAACTACATTATTATATTATAGTTACTAAAATAGATGTATGTAGTTCTGCCTCTATTTTATGAACTAATTATTCCATCAGTAGGCCTAGTATGAGTTTTCATTACGAAACTCGATTGTTGATATCGAGCGCGTTTGACTCAGCGATTGGCCCGCTTCAAGGTCGTAAGAACTCTCAAAGAATGAGCCCGCCAAACGTGCTAGATATCGACGATCGAGTTTCGTATTGAAAACTCATACTAAGCCTACAGTTCCATTTATTTATCTCTGGATTACATTACTGAACTTTGTCAATGCCATGTGCTAAATTATCATGTCGAAAACCTTTTTGGGTACCAAAAACCATATTTATTCAAGCACCTCAACTTTCTCATCAATAATACTAAAAGGAGTATTATATAGTAATTTAGGGTCTTTAATTAAAACGAACACTACCTTTAATAACACTGTCCCAATTCCGCCCTATTAAGCCGTTAAACATCTCAATTAAAACTGAACTCGCAACAACGAACAAAGAAATGCAATTTTCCCCTCGATAATGAACAGATTAACCGTTGACTTCAAAGAAGCTTTTGTTCCCAGTATCAACGTTTTGACAACAATGCTCATTGTTTACGAGTTATCAATCTGCCGGTTCGCAAATACAAATGCTACTGTTTACATCAATACGCAAACCAGTTCCTTTTACTTGGCAAACAGTGAAACGACCATGAAGAGCCAAAAATTATAGTATAACTGCTAGGTAGTTAGATGTGTACGTACAATTACCCTATTGCATATCGATGCAAAATGGTATCCCAAAAAAAGAATCCTTTGACTCAGAAGTACACAAAAAAATTGCCGTCTACCAAAAGCCACCATCCCATCCAGTTCCACCATCGGACGACCCGTTGTACGGCAAGTTTCCACCCTTATGTTGTTAACACCATTACGATCCGGACGAAGCGTTTCGCCTCCTCCTTTGTACCGCGTACATCGAGGGACTGGAACAGTTTGCCAGCGGCGGTGTTTCCGTCGGACTACAATTTGAATGTCTTCAAGGCTAGAGTGAATAGGCTCTTAATAAACTAGTCCGCTTTACCATCAACGACTACATCACTGCTTACCATCAGGCGGGATTGCGGTCAAGCGCTAGTTTATAATTTTAATTAAAAAAAAGCCAATGCGACGTCACTTTATAATTCCTAAATATTAACTGCATTAATCCACAAGTAAGGGCAAATTTCGAATACGCCTGAACAAGACGGAAATTATCTGAACCGCGTTAAAAAATTTTAATTATTTTACAGCGCTTTGTTAGTGACAGAGCACAAACGCCTATTAAATGTGCTGATCACGACCAGTTTCATTGGGGAAATACCCACCCAAGAAGTACAATAAGTGAAGAAGGAATAAAATCTATTAGGCAATATCCTTTTCTGGACAAGCGTGTAACAACAAAACTTATTTAATTTCTAAAACGATTAACAAAGACCATGCGAAGAAGCTAAACTAGACGCTAGAAGCAAAGAGTAATTCAAACAATTCACTTTAACTATTCTTTAGGAAGGGTTACGACTATTTAGTTAGCGTTAAAGTGGATAAAGTTTACAGTCATTAAGCGCTGTGTAGCGATCTACACGAAGTAGTATCGAGGCACATGAACATCAAGCCGTAATTCCCACGCCGTCGGGAGAGGTTACCACTCCTTGACAAACTATGAGAATTGCGTTGGCTTTGAGTTCACTCACGCGCAAAGTTCCCTTTCTGAATCAATCGATTAATAGACGATGTTTGTTCTTCTTGACCTGATTTAAAAGATTATCGATTGGCTGGAACTGTAAATGGATGCACGAAACGACTCTATAACATGATTTGTTTCGGCTGAAAAGATGACGACATTGAAGCAAAATCGCAGACTACATTACATTACGAGTATGTATGTATATTGAGAAAAACATGTGAACAAAATAAACAGAAATATTTATTTATTTTTAACATTACATATGTTGTAATTAGGACGTTTATGTAAGTTATACAAATAATATTTCATCACGAAATCATGAACCATGCTACAGATACACATCTATAACGTACAATAATTAGTGTATTCTTGCCATGTTGAGTAAGACGTAACAGTTATACCCTATCTGATAGAGCACCCTGACTGAAGATTTGAATGCAGATAATTGATGACCATTATGAGGTTATAAGAAGCATAACAGATGGGGAACTCAGGGAATAGGTGGATATAACAATATTAAAAGTGTTTTTTTTTTTTGACAAAACCCGCCACACTTTTCCCACCCACTGCAACTCCTGAAAGCCAGAATCAACAGTGGAGACCGCCAGAAAAACGCCGAGCAATGAAGCTCGACGAGTCCCGGAGAAACGATTCAACTGGGGACCCAAGACAGTTGAATCGTTTCTCCGGGACGACGAAATTAATCAGAAGAGAATAGCGGAGGAGTAAGAAACAAGATATTTTTAGAAGTAATTAATAATAGTGATTAATATTAGAAGTGTGTAAACTTCAATATTAGAAGGATTGGCTATGCAATTTTTCAAGCCCATTTGCTAGCATAAAGAACTTGTCCACTTTTTCCAAGGCCCCCAATTTCTCATTATGTTGATTTTCTCATCTGTTAACATCCGCTAGGACCCTTAGGAGCCGAGCCAAAAGAACAAAAGAAAACCACGAAAACATTAAGTAATATAGCTGGTAATATCAGCTATAGAATATTATACAATATGGTTGTTTTATTCAGCCCTTCAACGCTATTAGTACACACATAAGCTTATCATTTAAGTACTGAGCAACACACCAGGTGTTCGACGATGCGAGAGGATGACCAAAAAATTTCACACGGCCGAAATCTCGGTAAGAAGCTAGTAAAGCGTAAAGCCTGCCTTATTTAAGACCCCTCGGAGATGTTCTAGCAACGTGCAGCCAATGGGGAAATACACACATCAAAAGTGTCTAGGGATCAAGCATTTTTATGCGGATTTCTTGAGATTGAGATGTGGCTTTGTAATAAATTTATAATTTTATAAATTTATATGGATCCTTTTTGGTGCATTTCATAATTTGAATCAGGAACTGTGAATCAAATTCGAGTAAAAGATGAAAATCAGCTGTCAATATTTTCCCTATAAAAACATACAACGCATTGAAGACATTATTAGTGCTACTGTTTCCCTACTACTGATTAAAACCAACGTTATTATGGAGCGGCGACGTCATTTAAGCAGGGAAGAAATGCTCAGAGCCGTGGGAATGATAGAAGCTGGTTCCCGGCAACGTACTGTGGCTTTAGCTCTGAATACAAGTCAGAGTGTTATCAGTCGACTTTGGACACGTTACCGAAGCACTGGTACCGTGGCTGAGCGCCATGGAGGACGGTATCGCTGCACCACACGGAGACAAGACCGATACATTCAAATCTTAACTCGAAGAGCTCCAACAATAACCGCCATGATGTTAGCCGTGAGGCTTCATCACTCTTCAGGGAACTTAATTAGCGACCAAACAGTCAGAAACCGCTTGCATGAAGTGAACCTTCATTCCCGAAGACCGCTACGGGTACCACCTATAGCAATGCACAATCGTAGGATTCGATATCAATGGGCTCTTGAACACAGAAATTGGGCAGAAGAACAATGGCGTTTCGTGTGCTTTTCTGATGAGTCTCGTTTTGGTATGAGACCGGATACAAGACGTATACGACACTGGAGAACCCCTGGACGCCAACAGCGATTAAAATCCTGCCAGGAAGTCCATCCTTATAGTGGTGGAACCATCATGGTATGGGCGGGTATTTGGATCGGCGGAAGAACTGAGTTGATTTGGATCAGAGGCAACCTCAACGCTCAAATTTATGCTGAGACGATTGTATCAGACGTCATCGTTCCTCTACAAGTGCAAATCGGTCCCTTATTTCGGTTAATGCATGATAATGCACGACCGCACACCGCAAGAGTTGTAAGACAGACTCTCGCCGCAGCTAACATCAATGTCCTGCCCCGGCCTGCTCAGTCGCCAGACTTGAACCCGATTGAGCATGCATGGGATATGCTACAGAGAAGAGCTCTGCCGAATATGGAGGGTATCCAGTCGCAAGAAGACCTTTTTTTGTTGTTGCAACGAACATGGGCGGCCATTCCACAGCGTGATTTGGATGAACTCATTTTGAGTATGCCAAACCGATGTTCTTGTGTTGTTAGTGTTCGCGGTAGAAACACGGGTTATTAATTGTTTAAGTTACCCAATAAAATTTTAGAGAAAACTGTTATTTCAGTCTTTTTTTCGAACTTTTGTGTTAGTGGTTCAAATGTCAAATTAATATCAATCAGGAGAAAAGTTATTGCAAAAATATATGTTGATCCCTAGACACTTTTGATGTGTGTAGTAGCAATATCACATACAGTCAAGATGTGGGTGATGGATGATACGGAAATTTCTTCTAACATTAAGTACTTCACTGTGCCTAGGATTTGCATGTGCACAATTCTAAAAAAGCTCTAGAATATAACCAGGGAGTGAACTTCTTTTGGTGCTGTCTACATTCTGTATACCGTGGAGTAGTAACTTTATGGTTATAGTAAATAGAACGCTCATTTAAATCATTAATATTCTTATAGCATGCACAAAAGAAGCAAATTATTCTATTAGTACCAACACAACCTTGCTTCCTACGCGAGCCTGTCAAAGTTACGCATGTAAGATAAAAAAGACTACGCTCAACCAATGTTATGCCTTCTGTAAGCCCACGTTTGATACGCTTCATGGGTGATTAGATTACCCAATTTCTACACAATGAGCCGATAAAAAAGCTAAACCTACTGCTGGGAATAGATGCTGAAATATAATGTTCAAGAAAAATTTAAAGCTTTTGGTAATGGGTACCCTCATTTTGCAAATAACTGCAGTTAAATTTAGGTAACTCTAATAACTTGAATTTCTAATGGACCGATCCTGTCGTTGTCTATCTTCAGCTGTTATGTGTGCCTCGCACTGTAATGCGTAATTGCGCATAGTGTAGAGAAGCTTTGCTTTTTAAAGGAGTTGAAAGTATGTGGCATGAATAAAGAACCTGGCAGGTTCTTCTCATGGAATATAAAAACTTATTTTTTATTTTTAAATCTACTACGTTGGCCGGATGTGAATGCTATTTTTAGAGTAGGGAACCAACAGCAGCGTACCGTGTTAACTGCAACATGTCGATACTCGTCACAAGGATTCAAGGCCATAAAATATATTGAAGGGTCTGTGAAACCTCGAATACAGGTACCCAGAGCTTTCGACAAGTCGCAACATGTTCAAACTGGAAACAACACATGACTTGCCTGAGGAGTCGGATCCAACCAGACGAAATTAAGTAACAGGTCTAGTAGGTACCTACTGTTGAAAATTGAACACGTCATAACTTGATAAAGAATGAAAAGATAATTAGTTATTATTTATTAATAATAACCTTATTAACAATTAAAGTCTATAAGTAAAGAAAAATTTAAGATTCCAACGAAAAGAGAACCTCCTCCTCTTTTTGAAGTCGGTAAAAAATAGATACCTCATGTTTCAAATCAATAGGTAATCAGTTAACTTGACATTTAAATAAGAGTTTATTAAAGGAAGGTTAAAACTGGTAGGCGGATAAAACAGTATTGCTAAATCGGCACATCATGTCAGCAATAAAATTGAGTACAAGCTACTTATCCGATTAACTTGACAATTCAAGGAGGCTTTATTTTATCATTTATCTTAATAACATCAGCACCCTGATTGCGTAACATACTATAATATTGAAGCGTATGGCTAATCCGTTGCTCTATATGTTTAAAAAATGTTTTTACTCAACAACAATGTAATCAACGCAACGCAAGTCGTGGTGGCCTAGTGGTTAAACACCATCCTCTCAAGTATGAGGTCAGGTCAGGCAAGTACTAATGTAACATTTCTAAAGTTATGTACATACTTTCTAAGTATATCTTGGACACCAATGACTGAAGATGAAGGAAAACATCTTGAGGAAACCTGGACTTGTCTGAAATCGCCAACCCGCATTGAGCAAGCGTGGTGATTACGCTCAATCCTTCTCTGTATGAGAGGAGACCTGTGCCCAGCAGTGGGACGATAAAAAGGTTGTTGATGATGGTGATGAATGTAATCAACGCAGAGAGCTGTCAAAATTAAACCCATTATTGATAGTGTGTGTACGCAATTACTCTGCTGGACGTAACAGTTATAAAATATTTATGGTATTTATTGCATGAATTGCATTTAGTTAAAGGACGTGATTGGGGACAACAGATTATTACGATCTATGCAGGTACCGTTTAGCAATCCATCGGTACCTACTTCTGTTTAGCTACGGATTAGATTTAGTTAAAGTTAGATTCTGATTCAGATACCCTCGGTTTTGGACGGACAATCAATTCTTAAACGAAAACTTCACACAACCAATTATTTATTTTTCATTCAACAGTCAAATTTGAATCATGAAATACAAATACAAACAAGACAAGGCAAGACAAATCGTTTACAAAGGCCTATAGAGAGATCTGTGCTTAGCTATCGAAGACAGCACGATTTACTAGAGGCTAGAATATATTAAAAATAAAAAACTGTAGCTTCGTGCCCTAGAAGAAATACAGTTTCTAATGGACAAACTTGTTTAAATGTTTAAGTCTTGCTGCTTACTTGAATCAATCTACTCGACTTATCCACTGGCACTAGCTAGTCCTCTGTTGACCATAGGCCTCTCCCAGACTGCTCCACAAGGCCCTGTCTTGCCCCTTTTGCATCCAATCTACCCAACCCGCCAGAACATAGAACCTAAAGAAGGTTCTTTAGGTTCTATGTTCTGGGAGACAGATACCCTTGTTTGAATGAACAATATCTAGAATATCAGAGCAGATAGATACCTGAGGAAGTAGGGACAATATATAGGTATAGGATTTATTAAAAAAATAGTAGCGTATTTTTATGTTTCTTATTGGCAAAGCTGTTAATTCAAACTACCTATGACGGCAGTGTGTGTTCCATTTTAACTTATGCAAACCAATGAGCATCTGATCAAATAAAGTGTTACGCTTATATTATTAAACAAGTGACCTTAATTAAAGAAAATAAAAATAAGTGCTCGATACAGTATTAACACTGATGAAGATTTCTCAATAATACTAAAAATAATCTGCCTCTTCAAAATTATTTAAACATAACTTTTGACACAACATAAATAAACGAGTCTCATAATTTTGCCCATTTACGGAAAATTTAACACAAAGAGTCACATTGGGCAACTCTTGTGTCAAAGTATGTTAAGACTAGTAGGTATACTGCACCTACGCGAAACCAAACAGGTAAATATTATGCAATGGATATTATAAAGGTAAGCCATAAATAATAACAATACATTAACGGCTGATATATTTAATAGTGCATAATCTTTATAGAACGGATCAAATTTCAGCTGCAAATTGAGTAGGGGCATTCTGCAAATACCAAGTCTTAGGTAACATGAATTTATTTCATAACAATAGGTAATTTTTGGATGACATAATTAAGATGTTTGAAAAACGATGCACCGACCCCCAAATAAGCTGGGATAGCGACAACAGAATGGTGAAGAATACGCTGTTTGTGTTTTGTGGATATGTAAAAGGAGAAGTCAATGAACGTCGCCCAAGAATGGAAGACAAGCTTGAATCAAAAGAATTACATAAAACGGAAGAATATTTATGACTTATTACGTGAACATGTTAAACGTGTGTGCTTTTTTGTGTCGTCTTGGTAGGAAGTGAAGATACAAAAGCCCACGTTTGACACACTTTGAGCGAGCATAGACAAAAATACATCAATAAAAAATTTTATAAAACAATCGATTGTCATTAGAAAATTTCCTCACTCGACTAACCATGAAGTAAATAATGATATAAATTCATATGTACAGACAGCAGCAATTCAAGCTATTACAATCTGACATATTTCTTTATTACATTTTCAACTTTATCTATAAAGAATTAAGGCTCAAATTTGATTGGGAATTTCTGACAGATTCCGACAGGTTGACCTGCTGTCGGCCATATACTGTCTCAGTGTATTGTTTACTTTAAAATAAATATTTCTTTCACCGTTTACGGTGTTAAATCATTAGTCATCACCTGTTAAAGCATTAACCACGAAATCATCGTATATTTTCTGATATCTAACGTCATCAATATAGAAAATTAACACATGATTATCGACATTCATTTGACAAAAAATAAAACCGAAGGAAGATTCTAATACCTCACGAGCCATGAGCCATGAGTCACTCCTTAGCCGGAACTCCTAAACGTACGAAGTTTATTAGCTAAGAACGCAGCTGTTGATACATTTCGTGCCCTTTATAACCCTAGAACGTAATACTAAATGTAATTGTCTTGACGTATTTACTACACGTATTTCGCTAATGGTCTGCAACCTTTTGGTTAGAGGCGAGCATAAATAAACAGTATACTACAGGTGGTTCAAGAATATTGTTAGAACTTAGTAACGCGCGGTTTAGTTGCTTCAAAGGGAAATTAATACAGAGGAATGATTTCCTTTGTTACCACAACTTGTAACCCTATTCTAGAGTAAAGAAGATAATAAATGATCAATGAATCTCCAGATTGTGGGTACAATTAATTTGCAGTAAAGAGAATGACGTAAGTACAACATTATTACTTTTGTTATTACTACCAAGTGTTACTGAATTAAATACCCCAGTACCAGTACCTTCAATCTCATGCTCTCATAATCATGAGTTGACGGCTTTCTCTCGCGTTACATTACTAAATAGATACATACGCTAAATAATTCATACACAACCTAATGACGATTAGCGATGCAGTTGTCAGTCATTGCACAAGCAAATTATGAAATGCATATGAATTGAATAATGGGTAGGATTCAGGGTTTAATAGACAACCACTTAAATTATCCGTATTTTCAAATCACAACTGTCATTCTTTGATACTTATACAAAGTTATTTTTTGTTTATGCGAAACCTGAATAGTTTGTTCAGAATAAGCAACTGAATTGATTCCAATCATTTTTACACAATGTTATATTTTTTCCCAAATACATTTAGAAATTTTTGCAGAGTGGTTATCGAGCGGTTACGATAGATCATAGAACATGCGGGCGTGCCACAGCTGGCGCCAGAGGTCAACGCACCGCGCTCACCCGCCCGATCGGGCCTTTGACCATATTTTTGTTGGGACAAAAAATAATGTTGTATACATTGGCTTATAACACGGCAAACTGGAGGACGAGATTCTGTAGGCGAGGGGTCCGTAGATGCCTCTGGATGGAAGTAATGAAGCATCCGGCCGACGAATCGGTCACTGGAGAACGGTTGCGGAATCGGGCAAATTTGTTTGAATCTAAAATTAAAAAACAAACAATTTCCCTGACTGCAGCTCCATAGCTACGCGTGCTTATGAGTAGCCATCTACGCATAAGCATAATTAATCAGCCTACTATGTTCCCACTCCTGTAACATAAGTCTCCTCTTATTCTTCTTATTGAGAGAGAAGTGAGTAGCAGGCTCAGTGAGCATTGGTAGATGTCACCTCTCTGCGATTGCAGACTTCTTCGCGAAGATTTCCTTTACAGTTTTCAGAGCAATGATAGTAAAATAAGTTCCACCAAATAAATAGATTTTTTTTTTTGGTTCATAACAACCTGGGCCTGGAACATAGTATAGCTATGCAAGATGTAAATAATACAAAAAAGTTACTGATGTATTAGCAAATTTTACTCTTAGGTCACTTAACAACTGTTTAACTACTCACTCTGAATTGTATAATAACAGTGGAGGTGGAGTTTTGCGGAAATATGGATGTTAACTGTATTTCTGAACGATACTTACTAAATACAGTTAGGTACGTTAGTTGGTACCTAATAAGAACCACCGATGTAAACGCATTCCTTGCAATAACATGTAGACCACATATTTTAAAAGATCAATTATTTTTCAGTGTCACTTATCGCTGAAAAAATTATGGAATAAATTGTGCCGCACTTATTTACTTTTTATAAGTAATGTAATTGTAGGTTGAAAGAAGCAAGAATTAGGTAGGTATATATGATGGGTTGAATCTCAATCAAGGGGTCATGTTAATAGAGCCTACAATTTCATTGCGCTTTTCTTAAAGTAATTTTAAAACATGATTAGAAAGTCCATAATCTGTTGTCTCTGTTGGTGTAAATTAATCTAATAGTATCTAAGTAAAATACTTGTATTGTACCTATATTATAATAACAAAAAGCACGAATTTTTTACAACTCGGAACTTTATAGTTTGAGAGATATACTTATTTCAAATCATTCAAATAAACAATAATATAGTTATCACATAAGTGAGTGTACCTGTAACTTTTCAAATCCAAAGTTATCCAATTTCATGTTGAAATTATTTAGATTGTTATCACCGGAGTCACTCATATGTCACTAAACTTTGGAACAACAGACTCAATTTCATTACCGGGCACTTCACTAAATCACTTGGACCACAACATTATTTAAATAAAAAAAAAACAATTAAGACCATGGAGAATTTAAAAGTATTTTTTTAACACAATGGTACAGAACTTTTTTAAATTTAGAACGTCGTAGACGTCGAAGGTTGTATTATAGGCGTCCAACGATGACGCCTGTCTCGCGCCATATGAGATTACGAATACGAACAGCCTTCCCAAACTCCGAAGGCACTAAATACTTTACTGCCAAGAATTAAAATGAACTCAACGCGAGAATATCTGTAGCCAGCACTCGTTTTTCCTAACGCTGTTTAAACACCATACCAGTAAAGTTGAACGTAATGTACTGCTATACAAATTGAGGTTTTGTTTATTTGTAAGTTAGCTTAGTTAGTACGCGGTAGCGAGGCCCCAGATAGAGCATCGAAGAAAGTATTGACCAAACATGACAAGTAGATGCCTCTTTAACAAAAGCGTAGGTTTTGCAGGTAGTTAAAGTACTTATTTAAGTGCTTACATGGATAATAACAAGGTTTCACGAGTACTCTCTTAAACTTTTCGATACAAATTGTACTTTTATTTTTTGTAACGCTCGTTCTAAGATTTTATCTTGGAAATATCCAATGATTTCGGGTCCAGCAGTCGCAGCAACAAAAGTATCTCCGATATCTTGATAATTCATTTATAAAGCACTAGCGGCCGCCAGCGCCTTCGTTCACGTGGAGTTAGTTATGCTCCGTTACTATTCGTCGCAGCGTGATGTTATATAGCCTAAAGTCTTACTGGATTATAGGGCTACCCAACGCAAAAAGAATTCTACAAATCGGATCAGTAGTTCTTGAGATTAGCGCGTTCAAACAAACAAACAAACTCTTCAGCTTTATATATTAGTATAGATAATTGCTTCTGAAATAAGCGTATCTAACAACTGATGAGCTATGGCCTTCCAAACCGGGACAAGACCGGGGAAAGCCTGGCCTATTCAACAACCGCCGCATGCGCATAGTAAGCCACTTATCGGTACTTTTAATTAAGGCATTTATACGCATCGCTCGCACTTTTCCTCTTAGTTGAAGAAAGCTTAATTTATTGTTGGCATCGCTTAATTTAACGGTATGAGTTGTGACGCTTATTACAAAATAACATAATTAGGTACTTTTGTAGCGCCATCTACATTCCACACCAAACAAGAATCACATGGGAACCAAGGATCATACTGACGTATCTGAACATTAAATAAATAAAAATACTATAATATGAAATGTTCAATCGTTATAATTTTAATGTCTAATTTTGTTCTTAATTAATTTGAACGCCTTGTAAGGCAAAATATAGTGAGACAACACAAATTGTATACCATGTATCATTAGTTGTCTGCTTGGCCAAATATCGGCAGATGTTGCTAAATTCAAGCAAGATTTCAAGATGGGAAGAGTGGCTAAAGACACCTAGAAAAAAAATGGCGGAATAATACGAGTTAGGGGATAAACACAAGAGGTTCTCCACTTGACCTTTAAGAATGCTAACAAAATAGTATTACACAATTTTTGCCATATTTTTTGAAATCGGAACGAGCTGTGCATCTTATTAATTTAAACTATCAACTTCTTTAGGAGGTTTATTGACCTTTGCCCAGTTTAAGGCTATGTACGTAGCAGTGGCGAAGGGTGAAATTTTGACAAAGGGAAGCCGGTCCAAAAAAATAAACACTTAAACACTTACCTACTGCAGGATATCTTGGAGGAGGTCTTCAGATAAGAATAATATGAAAAGCCCCACCTTCACCTTACAAAAAAGGACTGATGATTTGATAACAATGTCTTTCAAGTATGATAAAAGCGGCTTTGTGAAAAGCCTTTTTCGACGTGCATCTCTATACCACACATGCATGCTTGTTAGTAAGTACTAAGTTAAGTACCTATTGTTAAGGAATAAGAGTCAAGAAAAAATAAAATAAAAAATTATAAAAATAATAAAGTGTTAAAAACCGAACCACACAGACACCGATCCAAAACCAACAAAAATATTAAGCAAAAATAAAGCAAATTATACACAATCACAACGTTATTTATATTCTAATGCAATGCGTCTGTTTTTTTTTAACAAAATGAGCTAAAATGTTGTTATAAAAATTCGGATTACTTTTAATTTTATTAAGCAAATTTTTTTCAATTGACATGATAGCCAAATCGGACAATCTCTGCTCTTTTTGGCAGTTTCGCACATACGTGTGAATGCGTTTTAAAGCAGAAAATGACCGCTCAGCTGAAGCTACTGAAATGGGGAGGGTCAGAATTAAACTGCAAAGAGTCGAAACTTGAGAAAATGCGTCTTTCAAAGACGAATTAACAGTAACAGCACTCTATATGAATTAAAGCCATAATAACAAACAAAATTAACAGTATTTAACCAAATCTGCGATTAAATTACCTTACAGAATCCGTCACAGTTTAAATAACACAAATATTAAAAACAAACGAAAAACTCACGCACCATAGGTATAGAACGCTATCTCGTAGTAGCGTGGTTTCTGTCTCTTTCTAATAGAGGAGAGGAGAGAAATACAAGCCGCTCGCGGGCGGCTTATATTTATCAAGTTTTACCGCGACGGTTAGCGAGAATTAGAAAGAGATGGTCTGACACGCTCTCTCTTTTCGCGGCATAGTAAACCGTTGACATAGGTAAGCTGAAATTCGACGGCTTCCTTCAAGAGAACTACGAAAAGAATTACGAAAAATTGAAGCGCTGATTAATTTACGACTATAAAATGAAATGTGATACTTAGGGTATTGCTAAAAATTGCGATTGCTATTGTAAATCGCGCCGGCATTTGATTAATAATACTTTGTTAATGAAATAGAATGTAAATACTTTTGTATGAATATGGAACTGATTTTTGAAAGGTAACCCGGTGGGAATCGGCTTGTATGGACTCTTCGCCACTGGTACGTAGGTATCCAAGTAAGTTCCAGTCTGCCTCCTCGAATGTCGACATTCGCGATTCCATACCGATACGACAGGTCTCAAATTGAATTCCAGTTACACTTTGTATTTCACAAAGCTGTCGAGTTCACAGTAAAGTGTAGGTATGCGGCCACATCATTATTCACCCAGCGATTCGTACTTGGTGTACAAAACCAACAGAATGTCACACGCAATAACAAAATGATGACATCCTTATTTCAACGCTATAAGGTTCATCATCGTATGGGGATCGATATTCCCATCAGCTGTTGTAGTTTTGTTTTAGCGCAGAAACAATGGACATTCTATCCACACCGGATCGGTAACATTATCTGGGTCTTTTCAGTTTGTTTAGCTTTTGAAACTGTTGCATAGGGCTCAAAATTACTTGGCAATGCATTCTGTATCCTAGATATTAATACCGTCATTACGATGCGTCGCAGAACCTATCGACAATGTGTTATTGAATATCAAGTATAGACATTTGCTATAAAAACTGATATGTGTATTTTAGATAACCAAATATGGGCGTTAGTATTGTCTGTTCGAAGAACGAAAATGTTATTTGGTCATTCTCATTCTATATTTGAAATTTTGAAATGACAATTTAATAGGGACTTGGAATTAAAAAAGTTAACTTTTTTTTAAGCTTTGAACACTCACCTTTTACTCAGCGTAATATGACCCACCACCACTACTAAAATTGACAAGACCATCATGACAGAACTGCTTTCCTAGAAGATACTTATTTTCTTGTGAATTAGTAAATGGTTGACCGGAGGGTAAACATAGCTGAGGGGCAATCGCGCTAAAATAATTCAACCAAAACAGAATAGGATCGCAACCAAACCTTAACTTTTGTTGTTTTGTATCGCGCTAACCTTTTGTCGCTTTTGTCAGATGGTACTGATACTTATTTAGTTTTATTTATTATATCTAACCAAAATGTACCCATACATTGATTTTACTTCAATCGAAGTGAAAACTTTAGCGCGATACGAAATGTGATCGAAACTAAACCATAACTTTAACTGGATTAGATACGAACAATAGTTTAACTTCTACTGTTTGGTTTAGCGCTATTACCCTCTGATACATAGCGTTGTATACGTTGTAGGGGTAGCGAACGCGACCGCCACTCAAGGAGGCGCGGCTTATATCCCCGCACAGTGCAAATATTTGTATGCTTAAATATGAATATTTACACTGGTCTAGTCGTGCCTCGTAAAGCACATTAAGCCGTTGGTACCGGTTGCCATATGAACATCTAATGGCGGTCGTTGCGGGTTGTTGGAGCTTAAAATTCCAACAATTGCTCTAACTGCAACGCTTCGATATCGCCTTGAGCCTTCGGGTTGTGGAGGTCAGACGGCAGTCGCTTCACGGAAAATATCGAAGTTTAGACAAAATCAACATATAGACTGGTAAAGCGGACCCCAGACTCCAAAGCTGAAAAAGCTTTGGATGCGACTCTGAGTAATGCTGAGATGATGATGATTTAAATTTCTTTTACATATGTGACACCAGTTTAAACTAGAAGATGGTGACTCATCAAGTTAACAATTTCAGTACACATTATAAGTTATTCGTGCAATCAGAGGTCAGCTTATACTGGTTAGGTATGTTAATCTTGATGTGTGGCTGTGTATACAGGCATCTAACATTATTAGTTAGCTAATTATTTCTAAGATTTTTTTTAAATATTTTTATCAATAATTACTTAATAAATATTTGTAAGTAATTTATTATGTACATATTTATACACATAATATTATTATATCACATAGGTAAAAAAAATATAATATGAATATAATACAAATTGAATATGTGCTAACTCCCACAGTAAGAGTGGAGTGTGATAGCCCCATATTAACTCACAGAATATGGCTGCACACATAAGTGTTAGTTGTTTCAAATTAAATTCTTTATGGCATTTATGTTAAACATCAACAACAACAGCTTTATTACATTCTGCAACTAATCAAGTGATATTAATATAATTCCATTTACAACACCAATTATTAAATTAAAAAAAAAAATCATTGAAAAAAAGAAAATTGTGAGAGATATTGTTATTGTTTTAATTTAGATAGTGTGGACCCCCATAGGGTAAAAGCCTCCTCTAAAAAATTATCTCCATTTAACTCTGTCTCTAGCAGTAGACATCCATTCTCTTCCTGTGGTGGCCACAATCTCGTCCTGCCACAGAGCGCTCGGATGACCCCTACCTTTCCTACCATATGGTCATTTCCAGTTTGCATTGTGGTCCAGCAATTGTCTTTGTATCTCGCGATATGGTCAGCTGACCTCCATTCTAAACTTTTAGCAAACATATTGAATGTTAATTTAAGGATAAAACAGAAAAGGCCACAAATACAAGAAATAAAAGATATTTATTAAATATAACATCGCATTATTCTTAAAAGAACACCTTTTAATACAACTTGAATACATTAAAGTAAGCAGTTACACCCTAGTATCATGAATATCCAGGAATTGTGGACAAATTTGTCCCTTTAAATCCCAATACCTCATCAGGGTTTATCTTCAACTTTTCTATAATAGAATGTTTATTGAATCTTAAATCATTTACATATTCTTGTTTGATCATCCTCATTTTCTCTACAATCCTGTTACGGATAGTTTTATTTATGTCTGGATCCTGTAAAAGAGTATCCAATTCTGGCAAGTTGTCAGGTAAGACAGTTTCATTGTCTGAATACTCTACAGCAATAGATCTACTTCTTGTTTTCATCTCACTGTGACATTTATTTGTCTTTTTGGTACAAATATGCTTTTCCGGGACTGTTTTAACCATTGACTGCCTGCCATCATCATCAAATACTATTTTAGTGTTCAATTTACAATTACATTCTTCTGTATTAAATTTCCGCTTTTTGCATGAACTTGGTTCTCCTTTACTACCTAAGTCCAATAAATGACCATACTTTGCCTCAATCTTTTTCATAACCTCTTTGCAATTATTGTAAACAGTTCTCAGCTCTTCCAAGTCATTTTTATCTATTTCTGTAGCAACGTTTGTTTCGTCGCCACATTCCGCCGAGGTCACTGGTATCAGAGCAGTCTTTCTAGATTGTTTATTTGATTTGGAATTTTTATTTTGAACATTTTCCAAAGGCTGTGGTGATTTTTCCTTACTAGTCGTAAAGGGGGAGGTACTATCGTCTGTTTTTATAAGTTCTCGGACATGATTCTTCACAAAAACATACGATTTTTGCTCCACAAGCGGTTTTCGAATGATGGCTACGTCCACAGGCGTTTCACTATCTTCATGAACGACCATCATTAAATTGTGTTTCAACTCGTCCTAGTAACCTTTTGCTAATGAATTATTACACTTTTATTCACGATTTATTTATTAATAAAATTACATTAAACACGTGCTTCCTCAACAAACAATACGACCTGGCAAGTGGCAATTTGACGTTGACAGTTGTAGACACAGAGTAAAATTTTATATAGGGACGTGACTCACTGACGCAAGCTCGGTAAAGCGCGTAGTGGCGCCATGACGTTCCGTTAGTCGGACGCCGTGCAATCTCTATGGCTCGGTTTTGACGGGAAAACGAAGATGAGTGCCACGTTCATTTTTCATTGAACTTTTAAATTATTTATAGCGTCGTTTACTAAATAAAAACGCGTGATTTATGTACTAAAAAGTGCATTTAGTGAATAATTCATAAAGAACAGTGAAATAGTGTAACATAGTGGCCACATCATGTTTTTACGCTAAATCCCTCCTAATCGGCTACACGCGAGAATCGAAAGGACTTAGTTTAGATTAAGTTAGGATATAAACTTACTGAAGAAAAAAATACTTAAGACTAGGCTGTATGGCGTACTATGCCTTTGCCTTTTCCGTTCCTCTGAACGGAAAGAAATGAACCAAAAGAAAAAAAAATCTCTATAGCTCACTATATTAAACTCATTTCAATAGTCGACTAGATAAGTTTTTATAACTTATATTGATCATTTTATTAAATATATCTTAGAAGCATTAGGTATACATACGACCTGATGCTTCTAAGGTATATAATGAATATAAAAAAATATATAAAATATGTTAAACACAATACAAATTATCTTTCTTGAAATTTCTATTAAATTACTAACTTCTCAAATGTTTATGGAAATTTCAATAGTTATGAGTTCTCCTTTAATACACAAGAGTCATTTAAGAAGGCAAAATGATTCGAAAGTAGAAATTATTAATTCAAAATAAAACTATGTAATATAACAAAATTATAAATAATATTTATTCAACAATATCTTTGTTTTTCCTTTTTTTCTTTTTCTTAGGCACATAATCTTCTGTAACATGTTCTTCAATTGTTTCATCTTCTTTCTTCTTTTTAGATTTTTTACTTTCTACTGGTTCCTCAACTGATTCTTTAAATCCTTTCTGCTTTTTCTTTGTTGATTTCTTAATTTTTTCTGGTTCATCTATAAGAGTATTAACATTTTCTGAATTGTCTAAAACATTGTGTGTAATCTGTTCTTCATCTACAAATTTTTCTTTCTTTTTTTTCTTACTTTTCTTTTTGCTCTCACTAGGATCATGTACAAGCACTAGATTTTCGCTTTGAGCTTTATCATTTTCTTCTGTATTATTAAATGAAAATGACTGAAAGCCAAATCCTTCATGACTTTCTTCCTCTTTTTCATCATTAGTTGTGCCAGAGAACCCTTGGGATGAATGGTCAGCTCTATCATGACTTGTATCATTACTGGTTATAGTCAATTTGTTTTTAGATTTAAGAGCAGCTAATTTGCTTTTGAAATAATCCTCCATACTACCTTTTTCCGTGAATACTTTTTCAGTAGTAGCAATGACAGTATTTTCTACAGCTTCAGGATTTTCAAGTTTTTGATTTTCTTCATTTTTCAAACTTTTCTTCCCAAAAATATTAGCCAAATCCTTTTCGCTATAGCGAGTTAAATCTTTTCCACGTGTAAATTTATGGTAATGCACTCTTGCTTTACTTTTCTTGGACTTATCTTCTAGAGATACACCACTGTGTAGTTTTGCATCATTATTATCACCTGAAAGCAAAATAAAATAATTCAACACTAGAAAATTAGGCACTTATACAAATAGATAAAGTATCGGTCAATGAAAAACAGATAACTATACTCGCAGATACACACTAACAGATACTCATACATATAATTCATTAGCAACAGTTAACAATAATTTATGAGTTCATGTTATATATTTTATCTCATAAATAATGTTTTTATCACTGAAACTACTTGTAAAATTAATTAAGAACTTAAAAATTTGCAGTAGGTACCTACTAACCATTTGATAAATTCGCCAATAACGAATTAAAGTCGTCTTCATGTTTTGTCCACTGGTCGTTCTTGTCCTCAAAACCCAATCCTCTGTCATCGTTCTTGTATTTAGCCACAACATGTTCCACAATTCCGTTTTCTTTAGCACCTAACCCCTTCCCTTCACTCCATCCCATTTTTTCTAACATTCGCTGACCGAACTTTGTCGAATCATCGCTCCACGCATTATTTTTAGCCCGTAAATTAATAACTTTCTGTTTACGCCGGGGAGCTGCTAACATAGCCATGATTATTGTATTATTTATACATTAGACACGTGAAACATGATGTTCTAAAATCAAAATGGATGGCGTGGTGGTGACAGCGGAGCGTGCGAAGTGCGCGGTGCGGACATTCCGTAAATACGATACGTGATTGGTCAGAAGAGTTATAAAGTTCGCTCGCTTTGTATTGGAAACAACAGTGTGATTGGCTGGAATATTGTAACGTTGGCATCACTGTCGGGAGCGCGTATAGTGTTGAGACTTTGAGCATGATTATAGAGTTCCGGTTACAACATTTTTAATCTTCATATTTTGAGCATGAGATAACGATCTCATGCTGAAAATTGCAATAATTTTAACTATTTAAAATATTTCTAGTCTTTATTTATCTAAATCTGGACATTGAGAAACACAGTACTTGACATAACATTTATATTTAAAATAATATCGATGTGATGGAAGGTTGTGTATCAGCAGATAAATTACACCAATACAGTGAACAAAAAATGGTAAAACAAACTTGTTTAATTCATAAGTATATCGTAAATATAATCCAAGAATAAAAATAAAAGCTTACACAACATCATTTTACATGCATAATCAATTGCAATTTGAAAAACATAGTATGAAATCAGTAAGTATTTATACTAAGTTAGCTAGTACCCCACCCTTACTGCGTGCGTCCGTCCTCGCGGTAGGTAACTGGCGCATTATGGGGTGAGTGAATAAACGTCAATAACAGTTGGTGTGGCTCATTACCAACACATCACCATGTAATCTTAGCCTGAAAAAAATGTGCCTCGTGCCGCCCAGTCACAGTTAAAAAATAAATAAATTTGCTATTACAAGAAGTACAATGTAGCTGCCTTCTACGCTGTACATAGATAAAAAGTGGGCCCAGCCTTTTCCTCCACTTACATAATCTATTATCATTATGTTATGCATAATTCAGTGCATATATTTTAGTTCAATATTTTATTTTAATGAAATAACTTACGGCATTTAAAACGTACCACAATGAAAGGTGAAACGGGAAATTCCCTAATCGCTCCGCTTGGCAGAGGATGTTTTATAGATAGTTATAGACATAAAATTATAATTCATACGCTTAAAATGCTTGTCCAAGAGTGTACGGAGAGCGAAATACCCATGGTATCATCACGATTTTGATTTAATTTAACACTCTGTGGCACTTAATAACATGTAATAAAATATCTTAAAATTCTTGTGGAAAAATTATGCATAATGTACGAATTCTTAATAAAAGTATTAAGTTACGGGCCAAAAACTTTTAGGAGATTTCTAAATATTCGTAGGGTTGCATAACCATAAATCGTAACGTGACTAATTTATTATGTTACGACAGTTGCATCACTAAGCGATCAATAAACGCAGCCTCCATCGGTTGAGTAGCGCACCTATCTATAAGAAAAACAATTCATACAACTTGTTGATAACCGCTGTAAAAATTTCGTCAAACACCAGCCCCAATTATGAAAATGTATATCAAAGAGGAATTCATAGTCCAAGAGATCTTAATCCGCGACATCAAGTGCAAAATTATAGGAGTAGCGACAACACACCACACAAGATAAGTAGACTTTGGGAGACGATCGGAATAGAGAATGACCGAATGGATGGATCGTCTCTTCAATTTGAACTTATGTCATACAACATCCTCGCCCAAAGTTTGTTAGAAACAAATATATCGTTTTTTAAACGATGTGATCCATCGCACCTCTTATGGGACTATAGGAATGATAAGTTGCTGAATCATATATTCGACCTATCACCCGATATCTTATGTTTACAAGAAGTAGAAATAAAACATTTCGATTCATTCAACGAAAAATTAGAGGATAACGGTTATTTAGGAATTTATAAAAAAAAGACTGGAGCTACGCTGATCGACGGCTGCGCAACTTATTTCAAGAAAGATGTTTTCGCATTGGAATCAAATACTGTTGTGGAGTTTTATCAGCCGAAAGTATCCATCATGGATCATCATCACGTGGGTATTATAGTGAAGCTGAGGCCGCACAGCATGCCCAACTCGCCATTAGTGGTGGGTAACACACATCTTCTGTGTCAAACGAAGAAGAACGTCGTCAGACTCGCACAGTTGAGGCTGTTTCTCGCTGAGATCGACAGAGTGGCTTACGAATTCGACGGACGGAGCTCTGGGCACCTGCCAATAATACTGACTGGAGACTTTAACTCGCACCCATGCAGCAAGGTTATAAAGTTACTGGAACAAGGCCAAATTAATAAGCATAAAGACTGGATTGACAAAGAGTGGATAAATATTGGGATCACGGACAACTGCCAGCACTTGGCGGTATACTTGAACAGAACTCAGGGCTTACCAACTAACTTCGAGGAATTAGAAATATATAACTCTGAATACTGCAACCGCTCCAGCCAGCAAAGAGCTACAGAGGCCTCCGCGGCCAATAAACTACACAGTGCCATGTACATCGACATGTTCAACAGCGAAATTCTTTCACACTCACTACATTTTCAGCCGGTATACGACCCTGCTAAATATCGCAATGATCGCATTTTTCAAGAGTGTTGCCACGACATTGAAAACTGTGCATGCAATCGAAGAAACGACGTTGACTATGTATACTATAACGCACGAACCGGATTGCGTCCATTGAAACGCCTGCGTCTGCTGCCTTTCGGTCAGTTTCCTAATGAGTTCTCTGGGTCCGACCATCAATCGCTCGTTGTTATCTTCGAGCTAAATGCTGAGAGGCCATATTAATAACTATAGCTTTTAAGCAATTTATAGCTTTTAAGCAATTGGATCAAAATACCAGGATGAACGAGAGATGGCCAGACAACAAGTATGTTCAGTCATGTTTCTCTCATATCAAATGTCATGTTCTTTTTTGACCTAATTTACTATTTTTTATAATCCCTAGAATCTGCCTGAGGACCCCATTCCCCCCGTGCAGGCTCTAACATGGCCGTACAAAGTAAATTTTATGGTAATTTTATAGGAATTAAGTATAGAATAACCTCAGGTGAGAGCTTTGTCAAAGACTATCAAAATTTTAAATCCCATATTTTTTTATCAAATGTCGTCATGAAAACCATGACAATAAATCTATTTCGAGCCAGTTTCGTGATTGGTTTTAAACCAAAATCGCATTGTTTTTAATTTGATGCGGGTCAAAGCACGCGATACGCCCATTACGTCACGACTTTGAGTACGCGTGATCAGGCATCTAAACATTTTTTTTTGTGGAATCTCCGTCGTGATGGGATGGGAGAAATATTGTACTTACACGAAGAGCTATTTTGATATAATATTTCTTTTTTGTAAAAAGCATTTTATGGGCATGTCTGACTATTATAAAACTTAATTTTATGTTAATATCTATCAAGTTTACATGTATATGAATCTCGAATTATGATAAGTTAAACTTACTTTATGCAACATAATATGCATATGAATAAGTACCTATTCTATCTCTATTTTGGAAACTAAAGACTGGGCATTTTAAGACTTTTTCTGACTGTATTAATTAATTTATTAAGACCTACTATACACAAATTATTTCTATGCTATCTTTACGATGATAATGGTTCAATATTTCTCTGTGTTACAATGTTGTATTAACAGTTAATAGGTCGGTATGTGTTGTAGATACTTGTTATGTAGGGTACCTTAGGTACTAATATATGTAAAAACTTAAGATATTGTGTTGACTTTGAAACAAAATACATTTGTACTTCTACGCTTTTATGTAGTTGTGGAAATATGAGGGTATGCATTTTCTGTTGTATAGACATAAACAAGGTCAAATTATCCGAAACTGTAATAAAATTCTGATCAACCTCGAACCTTCACTCTTCAAAGATAAAGGTGAAAATAGATAAAAACTGCCCGCCAGTAGGCCTAGTATGAGTTTTCATTACGAAACTCGTTCGTCGATATCGAGCGCGTTTGACTCAGCGATTGGCCCGCTTCAAGGTCGTAAGAACTCTCAACCAATGAGACCGCCAAACGCGCTCGATATCGGCGAACGAGTTTCGTAATGAAAACTCATACTAGGCCTAAAGATACTATAACCGTCTAATCGGAGGGTAAGATCGTAGAAAAGGGAAGCTTTTCTATGGAACATAAATGAACTTGTGGAGACCGATTTAATGTTTGGTGGGCATTTGCCCAATGCTTGAAATTCGGAAGTGGTATCAGATATGTACTCGTATGCTAGTTGCACGGTAAACTCTGATTGCGAGATGTAGAATTCGTGTGACGTCTTTATGACGCATTGTTCCATGTGGCGTTTGTAGGTCCCGCTACAAACTTTACACCCTGCACCCTAATTGCGTAACACACTATTACAATTAGTTGGAACCATTTCGAAGCAAATTGCCAATCCATTGCTTTATATGTTCGAAAATGTGTCTGCTCAAAAATGTAAATACCGCAATGAATATTGATGAACTGTCAAAATGTAACCCATTACTGGCATGTTACGCAATTACCCTGTTATTCCTCATACCTTTGACAGGTTGTAGTAGTTTCCTTCGCTTGATGTCTGTGCTTACTTAGTTGGTAGATAGTATTTGTAATAACTAAAATGCAAAAATGTTGATTTTTATATTTTAATGGACCTACAATTAAAATGTGAAAATTACTATTAACATCCTACTGAACTTATCTCTCATGCGATTTTATTTAGAACGCTTGTTATTAGTACTATAATTATCTACTTGTACCTGGTTAAAACATAAGTGTCAATTTTGATTGTAAACACATTCCGTCTAAAATTGTTAAGAAGGCTGTGTCATTGACGTTATTGTTTAAAAAAGTGTTGTGTTTAAATGTTGTAAAGCCTAAAAGGACTTTCCTATTAAATATGTGTTAAGTAGCTCAAAATGGTGTTTCATTAATTTCAATTATCTACCATATGTTTGACATCTTTTGAATAAAGAAATCTCATCTACATTGTTACCCACTGGCCCTCCCAAGTTCTTAAACTAGACCAAATTTAAGTTAGGTTCAACTTTTACTCTACATATTTCTAGTTTATGTGGGTAAATATTTCTAGTGAAAAATAAATATTAGTCATAGCTTTAATTTAAAAAAAAATTAATATTGCTATCTAGTAAATGATACATGAATAATTTTATTAATATACCTAGAGTAGTACATACATAATATAAATATATTATATACTATAAAAAATATCTGATAATAGCCCCCGCTGGCTGTGGTTCAATTAATAATAATAATAAATAATAATAAATTTATTTATTTCTCCACAAAGGTAGTTACAATTCTACTTAAAGCTAACAGTTTAAATATTTACAAGTCCTTTGTGAGAGCTGGTGTCTGAAGGAGGTTTCAGGAAAACCTGTAGTACAGATCACCAGACAATTCAATTCAATTCTTGATTAATGGCCTTTGTGAGAGAGACGCCACAATTTTGCCAATATCACGTGCGAACGATTAATAAACCATCAAAGGCTGGGGAGTATTTAGCCCGAATTAAAATAATAATAATATATTTCTTGTTATATTAAAAAAAATTATTTCTTCGCAGATTGACAGACAGGTAGTAACATCACAGATTATGGAAACGAAAGCTGTGGTTCAAATCCCATCAAAAACAATTTGCAATGTCATTATTGCAAATTGTTGTTTAGAATTTGAATAAAGAAGATGCCATCTATAGAGGGTTCCGGAGGGAACTTTGATAAAACTTCTAATCATGCCATCTTGTGGCCTATCCCCGTAAACTTTTTTTTTTACGAACATTGAAGTTGCTCTTGGTTTTGGCGGGAAAGTCAAGCTGAGTGTCACGCTCATTTTTCATAGGACTTTAAAAATTATTCATAGTTGTTGTTTATTAAATAAAAGTGCACGATTTATGTAGTTATAAGTGCATTCAGTAAATAATTCATAAATAACAGTGAAATATTGTTATATGTAGCATAGTGGCCACATCATGAATTTGTCTCAAACCTCCCTCGTAAGAAGGTTCACGCGGCCGTCTTTTCGACATGAATAATTGATTACGTGACATTGGCTGAATGCACAAACCATGCGAAGCCAAAAAGAAAGAAAGTTGCTCTTACTGTGATTTAAGTAACTATGATTCAACAGGCAAAAGATGAAGTGTAGAAATAGATAAAAGTATCGAAATTTTAAAATTTATAGACTGAAATTGTGAGGGAATAGTGTTTAGTACAATCAGGATAATTCATTTTCAATAATAGTGCCTATTGAGTTTGCTGTGTTAGGGCTCATACACACCGGAATCGTACTGTAAAAGACCAGTATCGTTCGAGGATCTTACTCGTATGATGCATTTCGGATTCTGGCCACACTGCCGGCTTGTGCGGTTCGAGTGTTATCGGTCTTTATTCCTAAGTGAGTTGAAAATAACAAACAAACAACTCTTAATTGATGTTTCAATATACGGGCAAATTATGTTTGTAGTCAGTTTGCAGAAAAAACAATTTCCCTCTTTTTCTATGGAACTAGTAAGTGCTTAGTTAGGCACTAATTAGACCCTACTTTACGATTTTTCGATACTTTACGGTATTAGAATAGTTATGTAATAATTAAAGGAGACAGCTGAAAGAAAACCCTAACGGAATGCTTTTTTTTATCAAATTATAAACTAGCGCTTGACCGTAATCCCGCCTGATGGTAAGCAGTGACGCAGTCGTTGATGGTAAAGCGCACTAGTTTATTAAGAGCCTATTCACTCTAGCCTTGAAGACACTCAAATTGTAGTCCGACGGAAACACCGCCGCTGGCAAACTGTTCCAGTCTCTCGATGTACGCGGTATAAAGAAGGAGGCGAAACGCTTCGTCCGGATCATAGTGGTGTTAACAACATAAGAGTGGAAACCTGCCGAACGATGGGTCGTCCGATCGTAGAACGGAGATGGGGGAATTAAATCATGGCTGCCGCGAAATGGTAGAAGAAGCGTTAGCAGACCAATGTTAACCACTAGCCATTGCCAGGTGGGGACGACCGATGAAAATTGAGGCGGTCTGTGCAGTAGTGGATAGAACAAGGCTGCCGCCAATGATAATGATGAAGTAATAATTTTACTGTATTCCAGAAGTTAAGCATCCTAATGACTAAACGAAGGTTCGATGATTCGATTACATACTGTAGGTACGCGAAATAAACCATAAAAAGGTTAAAATAAAAATGTCCTGGATAGATATTTTTCCTTTGGTCACACCAACTACGGTTAAAGTTTCATTTAATGCAGCACCACTATTGTAGGTTAATACCAGTGTCTAAAACTAGTTGTAATTTTTTTGTAGATGTTGCTATACCTGCAAGATATGTGTTAATCCAAGTCCGAATTAAATATGAAATTGAATAAACCACAGCTATCTGTTTCACACCACTAGGTTCAGGGTCTAATTTCCTTGGAAACCACAATTGCAATAAGTATGTATCATGTTAAGTAGTAACAATCTCTTTTACATAACCCATTAAGATCGAGACTTTACGCATAAACGCGTCTAGCCAAGTTTCACTACCATTACGCACTTTAAACAACATTTTTCTTTGTCCGTAATTAAAATATTGTAATAGTGAAAACTTGGCCATAACGGGTGCTATGTTTTCCACCAACACATCTATCTCGCTTTACCAGAGCGGTTAGAAGAAAGCTGCTAGAGAAACATTCCTATGAAAACGAGGCTCGCAGTACATTTCAGAAGTAAGTACTATATGGTCTAGATATCTATTAGAACGGGACCGCTTCCTCAGTATACCTAAATACCTTCGAGTCTTGGGGTCCTTATGCAGTAATTCTGTTTGTAGTATTGAACGCAGATATTTTAGTTTTGGATATAATTAAATGATTTTGCTTATTCATTTTATTTTAATTATTTAAGCATTACTTGCAGCTGAATAATCATAATTACATAATAAAATTAACAGCAACGCCGAAAGGATTGGGAATAATGGAAGTCAGCTAGAATCATAGGGTTATTTAACTAAGAAAATATAACTTTTTCAGTTTGAAATATGCATGAGAATAATTTATAATAACTACTTTTAATTTCATTTAACTGTGATATAGCGACGTTTCACTCAACGAGGCATTTGTTAGTCACATCACAGTACCAAGATGAGATGATCTTGTTAATTGATTTGCATTATTTATAAAATGCTAATCATAACAAGAATCGACTAAATAGAGAGAGTTGTTCTAGCCAGTGGTTGTACACGTTGTTTATGGTCAGTGAAAACGCGCGAAAACTCCGCGCTTGCGTGATAGCATTCATATAAGCGGGAAACGTATCGTGACTTATTTCGAGTCATTTATAATTATTGTATTGTTATTACATGATTCTGTTCACTCAATATTTCAATTTATATTTTGCGACGAAACATGGCTTGAATATATTATTAAATAGTTAGTCTGTGAAACTGCATGTTCCAACATGCGGCTTCGTGGCACTTAGAAACGGTGAGTGAATTAGATACTTTTATATCTCAATAAAACTCTTGAGAGAGTTTAGTAATTGGCCAAATTATAAAGCAAATACATATATAGGTAGCTTACAAGAAAAATAATCTCGAAAGGTGCCTTTGGCAGACAAGAGAAAAGATTTTCTGATGGTTTTAGACATTCAGTTTTTGGGGCATTCGCGAACTTTGAAATCCTAAGAACAAGTTTAGTGTCAGTTAAATTTTACTATATGTGCACTATCTCTAAAAATTCTTCTGGTATTCCAATATTAAATTACGTTCAACGATATACTAAAAGTATAACTTTCCAGTATAAATTGAATTGTCATTTTACGAAAAGACATTTTACAATACGAGAGGTCATTTGATGATATCCAATCCCAAAAAAATAGGTCAGCTAAGACTGGAAATGTAAGTATAATATATAGTCTCTATAGTCGACATGTGTACCTACAATCAAATCTATACTATACACCCTACAGTCCTACACATAATAGTGTTTGCTCAGTCAATAGCATAGATATTATACAGAATATTATATTTCATGAACAATGTCAAAATGATGGCAAGCAAGGGGCATTCCAACTCAATCAAATTCGACTCTTTACGAGGTATTTGGGAAAACATGTCACCATATTCAAAGCAGAATGTTAATGCCCTAAGTCGGTGAACGCCCATATTGCTTAGTCAACGTGGTCATTTTGCATCTCGCAGTTATTTTGAGATTTAGACGGGAAGGACTGTAGACGACCTATATTGGTGGTCGGTACTTCAATAGAGACTATATTTGTATGAATTGAACTTGCCTACTACATCAACAGTTCATTGTTAATGACAATGTTCTTAGAGAGAAATGCAAGAGATCAAAATATTGAGCTTTGTGATGTCTTTTCAAAGATCATTCTTTTTATCTAGGTACTTTAAAAATAGGGGAAAATCTAAGACAGAAGATTTGAACTGCAGAGATATGCTGGTAAGTCATTCCACTGTTAAAATAGAGGCTTATAGCGTTATATTATGTAAAAAGGGGAAGCGGATGATGAATTGATGATAATAGTACATAATAACTAACGCTATAACGTTACAAGAAACGTTGGATTAGCATATGAAGCTTTACACAACAGAGACACTAATATGGATGTTTCCTGGGTAAAAAAAAATATAGATACGTATATTTTATTTTATCAAATCAATAAAAATTGACAAATATAAAAGGCATCACAGTGGTGGCTAGTGACGTCACTGCTCGCTAAAAATTATAGCGTGCAGTGACGTCACATGAGTTTTCAACGCACTGTACCGTCATTTTTTGTTTATATGAAAAAAGAAAAAATACGTGTATAGTATTTTTTGGAAATCTGACTGACGGAAAAATTAGTTTTTTTAGTCAACTACCCTATTCTTGATTAACGTATAGATTTTAGATGCATTTTGGAGAGAATGCACGGGAATTATATGACTTAATTCCGCCATCATCATTCCATAATCGGACAACCCGTCGAACGGTGAGTACATACCCTTTGCTTACACTACTACAATCTGAACGAAGCGGTTCGCTACGTCTTTTATACCGCGTACATCGAAGGATCAATTTGCTTGCAGCGATTTTAGTCAGATCCTTTGCAATTAATTAATTGCTTTCAAGAGTAGAGTCAATGCGACTGTCGCAACCCAGTGCTGGGCCCGCCACAATGGCGGCGGTAAGTCCCCTCTTTGAGGAGTGGCTAGAGAGACGCCACGGCGCCCTCACCTTCCGCCTGACGCGGGTCCTCATCGGACATGGCTATTTCGGGAGTTTTTTTTTTTTTTTATATGGCATCTCGTAATTGACCTTGAGAGGTCGTGACTACTTAACCGGACTATCCTGTGGCTGCCTTAAATGAATTTAAAGTCTCCAGCCAGGCTATTTCGGGAGGTTCCTGTTCCGTATAAAGCGGGATGAAACGCCAGGGGATCGCCCTGAGGACACAGTGGAGGTCTGCCCGACTAGGGTAGAGCACCGCCGTGTCCTCGTGGCTACCGTGGCCCTGGCGCACAGGTAAGTGAAGAACCACGCTTCCGCTCTGCTCAAAGCGGGAGAGGTCATTAATTTGACGATTTCCCATACAGAACAAAAAAAAAAGGGATAGAGTGAAAAGGCTCATAATAAACTAGTGCGCTTAACATCGACAGTCGCATCATTGCTTAAGATAGGCGAGGGTCGCGGTCAAGCATTTTTTTAATTATAAAGTAGGGCTTGATCGCAATCCTGCCAGATGGTAAGCAATTTATAACATAAAAAAACCAACAAAGTCTTTTACATTTTTGTAAAATTATTAAGCTCGCATGGTGACTGGTGATGAAATTACCAAGCAACAGTATACAATGCTGCTGTAAACAGCAAAGTTTGTTGCACTACGGTGACTCATTTATCGTTCACAAATGTTTGGTTTATGATAACCAAGCTTTAGACGTTACCTTAAAGCTTCTTTAGAAGACATTTAGACCTGAGGATTCAATAGAAGAGTATCATTCCTGAGTATTCATTTGATATATCGCTCTCTTGAATAAGTATGAAATATTTCTGCTTGATAAATCCAACTTCAACATACCGGTGTCCGATGTTAATAACTTGAAAGGTCAGCTCAAAGTACCTAAGTATGCGATAAAACTTTTAATAACTTCAACTACAAATAATATTTTCATAAATGACCTGACATTGTAGATAAAGGCTGTCGGAGCCCTCAAACGTGGGAATCTCGACGTGTGACTCATTCCTTGTTATGTGAACCAAGAGTAATTTTGCAGAACTGCATATTTATAATAAAATAAAATACAGAATAACACATTTGTCTTCGGTTCTTTTTAGTCCTCTATTATAAGATACAACAGGAGCCAATAATTAGCGGAGTTAACGGTGTACCTTGGAGGCTGAACACATGGATTCGAGGCCAAGAAAAATAAAAAACTAAATTATTGGCGACCCAACCACTTTGCCGTCGACAGCTGCGAATTGGCGCGAAACAGGTTTTTGGCGGGATCAGTGACGTCACCTGACATGTGCCTTCCTCCAGTTTTGGATGTTGGAACAAAAAACACTCTTTCATCTCTGGGGTCCATTTTACGGCTCCTTATTATTACGTTACTGTATTGTCTGTTATAGTTGTTATTGTTACAAGCAGGTGAAGTAGAGATTTTTGTAACTCCATTGCATTAGGTATAGATGTTTGAAATTGAACTAGGAATACTTTAAAACGATCGAACTTCAGGTCTTTCTTAGTCTTTCCTTGTCTTGACTAACTAACTTCAAGTGGTTCTGTTGTTATTCTTTAAAGGCATCGGAAGGAATTGGGTTTTCTCATACAATTATTACTATATATATTCCTTTGGCATAGGTTTATTCATGATTTTCTTTACCGAAATATTTTGATCAATTCACTGTCCATTTTGTCAACTTTTTCATTGTTTGTCAAGTGTGATAGCTAAGTAGTTATATATATATTATTTAAAAGTATATTATTTGAAGTATATTTATTTTAATCATTGGCACACTTGTTCTGCCTAATATGTATTCTGTAATCTTTTTAGGTTTAAAAATTCAACCAATTTTTTAAGTAATGTTTGGGTCTTGTATGGTTCTATACAAATATGTGTCTTGTGGTTTTGTTTCATAGTACTGGCCGTTGTAAGAATTACGTGATAATTGTCGTCTTTACTGAACTAATTTAACAAAGTTTCGCGATATTTTACGATTAATTAGTCCATCTTATAAACTGTCTTCACTCGAGTTACTTTCCAAACGTTGAAATAAGTATAAATCACACGCACACAGCCATTTGATTCAGTAGTCTTATATAATTTGTTATCAAATATGCATGCAATCACTGCATAACTAACTCACTGGAGCTAGAAAACTTGTTTGTGTTCAGATAATATGAATTATGTTTTTTTTTTCTATAGTTGCACAATGACATAGTCACATAACTATGTAAAAATATCTTGTGTTTGTTAATTAGTTACTTTTGGTTGACATAAAGTTTCACAAGACATCATGAAAATTACTCGCATATTGTCAGCCACCACTGACCGCAAATTAGTGGTCAACACTATTTGAACTATAACAATATCACAGGTTGCTCATGCGCCACAAATAATGGTCGAAACATAAAACTAAAATGTATCAAATAATTGAGAAGTCATTGCACTTATTCATAGGTATGCAACGGCAAACGTGTTTTGCTTCATCGATACCTACTCCGAGAAGCGGTCGGCTTACCTGAGAGTCACTCCGGACGTGGTTCAAATTATTCACCACTAATCCGTTGTCTGTTGTTATTGGATCCATTTCTGTCAAATCATTATCCGTATAACTTTCAAGTTTCAACCACACATTGCACTATACACGTTCAAACTTCAAACCGCGGCCGAATACCACCAACACCAGTCTTAGTCACTAAAGAAAAACGCATCTAGGCACAGAAACTAGTGAACACACAGGCGCCTGACCCTCGGGAGTAAGGCTTCACTGGCTTACTTTAAACAAACGAGTTACACAACCAACTTTAAATCAATAAACCTCCGTAATAACATTACGATGTGAACTACAAAAGTTTTCTCGGAAATGAAAAGAGTTTGTTACAAGTTTCTTTGAGCACAACGTTCGGCTGGCCGATCGTAAGGACGCCAGGCGGCGAAAAGTTAACCGTGCGTGATTTCTGGGGGACTCTCAAAAGCAAATGGTCATATAAGCTATCAATCTTTGCATACCAGAGTGGTTAGGTGAAACGGACATTCTCGTTTTGGTGCGTATCGCTACGAGAGTGAAAGGGACAGAGTGTCCGCAGGTACTCCGTCTCGAAGTGGGCGAACAGTATCTACAGGTTTTGCTCTCCCACTACAAGGAGGCACGGTGCGGACTCGGAGAGCCTCGAGCTTGAAAGTTTAGTTGAAAAACACAACAATCATTACATAGTCGTCAAATGCCCACTAACCACCACACATTTTCGTGTTTTGGACACATGACCATAACCCTCAAATACTACCGGTTTATACAGTTTCTGTGTTGATCATTGGAAATTAAGCACGTGTTACTTTTGTTTTTACATTTGAACTTTTATTTATGTTGGTGTATAGGTTACAAAACGTAAATTGAATTATTAAACTTTTAAAGCGAACGTTAGTTGTAAAGAAACTAATTTAATCACGGAAACGATCGACACATTTGATAAATCGAACATAACCGGTCCCAGTGCATCTCTGGTGAAGGCCGCTAGAGCTAACCTCTACACAGGACACTCCTGCGCAGGGACTCACCCACACTAACACAGCCTTTTATGAATACACAGAACCACATTCAAGAGAGCTGTCAGCGAAACTACGCAGCTGCAACACAGGGATTATGCTTACCTGGTCTTTGCGTTCGTCTGCAATTGGCATTTTTTGAGATGCTATTTCTATAAATACTCTGTTGTCTGTTTAGATAGGCAGGTGTGCTCATTTTTCTTCAATATTAGTGCACTAAGGATATGAATTATAAATCTGAATTTGTTTTATTTAAAGGTCCTATTTCAGTATCAGATCAAATTTTTTAGCCCTTACATTTATGGGATTGTTTTTCATTGTTAGTTTTCTTTAATAGGTCAATGCAAACGTATTGAGAATTAGTATGATTCTTTAATAGTTAGATACATGTTTCCATCATAAAGTAAAATTCGTATCCTCCAAGTATTCCCAGACATTAGCTAGAGCTAGACAGAATACAATGTTATTTTTACTTTATACGAAACCTGAATATGTATAGTTTGTTCAGAATAAGCAACTGAATATACCAATCGTTTTAAACTGTGTTATATTTTTTCCCCAAATACATTTAGAAATTGTTGCAGTATGGTTACCGAGCGCGCCACTCAGGTGATGGTAGATCATATAACTAGGTGTCACCCGCGCCGTGCCGCTTCAAGCGCGGGCGGACGAGCGGTGCGGTGACCATATTTTTGTTGGGACAACCAAGTAAGATAAGCTCATAAATTTGTGATTTTTCATGATATCTGTTTGAAATTTTGCACATAGATTCTTTACTTAAAAATACTGGACACTTGTTTCGGGTTTCGCATAAACAAGTTGTAGTGCGGAAAATAGAAAAGGGAAATCTGCATGCGATGGTTAGGAAACACGCTATTGTATTATTTAATTATAGATTCTTTTCAATGCAATAAAAATGTCGTTTACCAGTTATGCGACTATTGGTAACGTTCTACTGAATGACTTTTTTCTTTGACACCTGACGTACTCCGGTAGTGCTTTATAGTTCCATGCCTAGATTATTGTCCCAGGTGCCAATGCAGTGGATAATCCCGAAAGAAATTAAAAGAAGAAACAAAAGAAAAACTTTCCTTTTTTGAACTCAGATATGAAGATACAGACAACCATTAAGTTTATTTAGAAAAAAATATATGTCATTCAAAATCTACGAACAGTTGCCAAAAATAATTTTGAAAAAAATGGAGATGTCAAGCAATATGTTATGAGAAAACAGGAATTACTTTTTGTAATTACAGTTTCGGCGGTCATGTCATGCTGCGCTACAATGTTAGACAATTCTAGAGGACCTCCACGCAAGCCATAATGGTAATATATATGTATTTCATAGAGCTATGCTAACAGTTGAATCGTTTCTCCGGGACTCGTCGAGCTTCATTGCTCGGCGTTTTTCTGGCGGTCTCCACTGTTGATTCTGGCTTTCAGGAGTTGCAGTGGGTGGGAAAAGTGTGGCGGGTTTTGTCCCTTAAAAAAAAAAAAAAAGAGCTATGCTAATTACATAACCGGAATACCTTGGATTTGTAACATAGTTTCTAAGCTACATTATTATAAAATAATCTGCACCTTCATCCATCTGTCTTCTGACCTCCTATTTCCACCTGGTGGGACACTGATCTGACTGACGGAAAAAGCATTATGGTTCAACAATTAACACCATTTAGTTACCACTGTCTTAGCCCTAAATTATATGGCTGGGAACATCGCTATGAAATTCATAGCGATGACCTATAAATTCGATTCTTCAATTGGACTATGTTAGTTTTCATATTTCGTAACGCATTTTTCAAATTTCAGGCGTCAAGACAACAATTGGGAAATCAAATACTCAATAATCACCAGCAAGAACAATAGCAATCGGCAACAAACTACATATTTTAAAATCCAGATTTTAAAGACCAGAGAGCACTAAAAACTATAATCAAAATGTGGAATGGAATCAAACCAACTCATCTGTGGCACAAGACTGGCAAAAAGCATATGCAAAATATGTTGGATGCTCGAACCTCGGCCGGGTTAGAACATTGCCCGCCAAGAGTGTATGAAGTACGCGAACGGGATGACTTATTAAGATTAGTCAGTGTCATTTTTGGGAGCACTGCACTCACTGCGTATATGTTTGGAGTCTTCAGCAAACCAAATGATTGTTCTATTAATATTAATAAGTTAGAAGTGGAAGAAGAAAAATGCCCTTCTGACCCCTGTCCGGCTATTCCACAGCCAACTCGTCCAAAGAAGTGCCCTAGTTTGAAAAAATCCGAATAACATGACAAAATAACTACTAAGCAGAATAATCACAAGTAGAATAAACAAGACATCCTTTAAAACGAAAGTTTTATTTAATTTTGAATACTGCCTTATACTAGCCTACTTTCTACCTTGGAGTGGGTTGGCAAGATTCCTCCAGGGGGCCGCTAGTAGGAACTCTTACTAAATGTCAAGTACCTACTGGCTTAATTGAAGTTAAGTCACTCCGTAAACTCCGCTGCCCAAACATTTAAATCGTTAATTTACCCACATCGTGAAGAAAACCTACATGAAAGTGTCCATATTAACAGAAGTTGGCTAAAAGCTCTCCTATAAAAATTATATAGGGTTTCGAAATGAAATCATTGTGTATTGGGGGTAATCTAACAATTTAAACCATTACCAGGCAACAGGCGTCATTCGGATCTGATCCGAATACTCTACCACACACGTTCTTGGGCATCACTTATTGGCTGGATCAGTTAAATTTTATCAATATTAAAGACGCAGCCCGAATCTATTCGTTCTAATGTGGACAAAATTAGATCATAGTGCCTACTACAACGTGGGCCTATATAAGTACCCTAATCGCATAACACACTACCAATTGAAATAAATTTGAAGCATATTGCTAATCCATTGGTCTATATGTTCGTAAAATTTGTTTGCTCAACAACGTAAAGAACGCAACGAATCAAAGTCAAAATTAAACTCATTACTACTGACTGTATGTTATGCAATCACCCTGAAGGTTTTGATTCTGGACCCAGTTCGTCTAAACTTTGGAACCAAACGAGTGAAATCAGACTAGTCAATTTTCTTTTACCGTAGATATTCTATTGACATGTCAATATTTATCTCTTTACATTTTTTTACCAAGCGATCGTACGCATCTTACCTCAGATCTTTATTAAAAAGCTTTGTTTTTTACTGTAATTAGACATTGTAACGTTTTGCACATGTCTATAAAAACGGGCCCAAAGACTGTTATCGCTAGACGACATTTTGTCATCGTTCAATGTTCTTCGCAAAGCAAATGCCAGCGGATGCCCATCCAGCCGACACATATGCCCGTCGGGTACCCTCGTACTGGGAGTCCGCTGGTAAACCCGTGCATGCTTTTAGCTATTGTCATGACAACCATCACTGCAGACATAAGTAACGACCACCGCTGTACTCTTTAGGGTATGAGTTATTTTGTGTCAGTTTAAATGCTTATTCATATCACTATTGATTATTGCAACAAAGTAATAGAAGCGTAGGAAAATCATGAAATTATTTTCCATCAATAATTGGCCAGTCAATAAAAAGTTTTTTTTTTGTCTCTACCTAACTCTAGGGGATACATTCTGGGGAGTGTGCGAGGGAATTGCACGATTTAATTCCCCCATCTCCGTTCCACCATCGGACGACCCGTCGTACGGCGAGTTTCCACCCTTATGTTGTTAACACCTCTACGATCCGGACGAAGCGTTTCGCCTCCTCCTTTATACCGCGTACATCGAGAGACTGGAACAATCTGCCGGCGGCGGTGTTTCCGTCGGAATACAATTTGAGTGTCTTCAAGGCTAGAGTGAATAGGCTCTTAATAAACTAGTGCGCTTTACCATCAACGATTGCGTCACTGCTTACCATCAGGCGGGATTGCGGTCAAGCGCTGGTTTATATTTTAATAAAAAAAAAAAAAACGTTGCTGCCCGCTTGCCTGGTGACAGTTCCCTTAGTCGCCTCTTACGACACCAACGGGAGGATATGGATTGGTACTACTCTAAGCCGGTACCACCCGGGTAGGAGGGTGCACTACGTGTTAAGACCATCATTATTCCAGTATCAGACAAAGATGGAGCGATACAGGATGAATAGCGCTCTCCCCTTTTCACAACGGAACCATGATAGTTTCAACACTACATAGTAGGGCCCCTGCTCCGTATTAGTGAACACTTGGTCTTTCTCCCAAATTTCATTGCCTACGAAATTCGTAAAAAGTAAAAAAAAATGTCTTTGATACGAAGTGCCATCGTTACGAAAAAAATGTTTGACAGCCGGAAAAAGACACCGCAATAAACATTTTTTTTAATATTTTCAGGATATGCAAAAGATTTCAAATTAACTTGGGCAGGAAATAAAAATGGACAGACGGGAACAGTACAAGTTACTTTGTATGGTTATGTCAATGGCTGCTGGGGTAGCGTATTCCTTTGGAATGTTTACAGAGCCTTCATTTGGGAGTAGCAGCAGAGATGATACTAACACTGCAGAAGATGTGAGCAAAGTTGACAAAATAGAAATAAAGTTTCCGTCTGCAACCAGGCCTGCAGCCACCGTGGAGTTAGATGTTCTTCATAGTGCTAGTGGCAATTGTGATTGCGAAAGTTCGTGAAACAGCGAACAAAGACATTGGGACGAATGGTGTTAAGCGTACAATAAAACGTGCCATTTAAAGGGAAATTTCCCTGTTTTGGCAAGATATTTTTGTTGCAACTCTCAGATATACATTTTTGCTTGTGTTTTATATATTATTACTTATAGATTGTAAAATGATAATAAAATTGTTTTAATTTTTAAATTTGTGTTAATATTTTAACATAAAAAAATACCTATCTCATCGGCCAAGGGTTTACGTTAGGTTAAGGAAAACTTACTTGAAAACCTTTCGCTCAATTTAATCTTATTTAAATGATAATCAACAGCAAGTTCAAATATATGGAGTCTTTCTTCTTCTTCAGTGTATAGATGTCCACTGCTGGATAAAGGCCTCCCCAAGGCTTTCCACGCTGACCGGTTTAGTGCTGCCTGCATCCATCGGCTTCTCGCGACCTTCATCGGGTCATCGGTCCAGCTTGTTGGGGGGCCTCACTACGCTGCGTCTTCCAGTACGTGGCCGCCATTCCAGAACCTTTGGCCCCATCGGACATCGGTTCTACGAGCAATGTGTCCACTGCCACTTAATTTAGCGACTCGAAGAGCTATGTCGGTGACTTTGGGAGTCTTTCACTCGGTTTTAAAGTAAAAGTGACCACAATGCTCGAATTGGGTCCTTTCTTCTCCAAAATTCTATGCTGGTAAAATTGTTGAAAGGAAATAAAATTATGGTCTCTTCTTGGGCTCTTTTTACAATATAGGAATTCCATTTGTTAAAACCCCACAAATGGTGTTATTTGCTGATGATAACTTCCTACTACTACTAATTCACTTTAAGTAAAAATCCTTTCCGTTTTAAAATATTGTTAGTTCCTTAAGTTCCTTAAGATCTCTGCATTATATAAGTTCATTTTTTTCATCCTACTTGTATCTTAAGTGATATTATAAGCGTGAAAGTTTGGACGAATTTTTGTTACTCTTTTACGTAAAAACTCCTCAACGGATTTGGATAAAATTTTGAAGACAGATGATTTATAACTAGGATTAACATATAGGGTACTTTTTATACCGCTATTTCTACTAGACAGAAATTTATGCGGGTGAAATCACGGAACGCAGCTAGTAAATTGCATCACATGTAGGTACATGTAATATGAAATGTAGTAGTAATCTTAGAAAGCCTTGGGGGAGGCCTTTGTCCAGCAGTGGACCTTTATAGACTGAGAAGAAGAAGAAGAATTTATTTAATACTAGCTTTCCGCCCGCGGCTTCGCTCGCGTGGAGATCGGTAGTATCGCGCTTTTAGATTTCCCTCGTGAATATAATTTTTTTCCGGGATAAAAAAGTACCCTATTATTTAATCCGCACTTCTAACTTTACGTCTGCAAAATTTCAAAATAATCGGCTTAGTGCTTGTTCACGTAGAAACGCGCGGGTGCGGGCGCGGGTTCGGGCGCGGAGACGTTGCGAGTTCGTGTTCACGTTAGCCGCCAGGCGTTTGCGCGATTGCGATTCAAGCGAGAAGTTCAAACTGGTTGATCTTACCTGACGTCGCGGGGTAATCGCGCGCTTTGCGGCTAGTTTAACGTGAACACACAGAAACATCTCTCGCGTTTGTAATTGTAGCGAGCGCGCCGCGCGCGCCGGTCGCCTGCTAGCCCGCTACTTACACCGCACGTGCGTTTCATACGTGAACACTTTGATATTTCGTCATTTGTTTGATATTTCGTGACCGAGCCCGCCACCGCGCCCGCGAGTCTACGTGAACAAGCACTTAGTAGTTACGGCGTGAAAGCGGAACAAACAAATTCACTTTCCGATTTATAATATTAGGATATTTGGTGTATACATACAAATATTCCAGTAATCTCCCTCGGGAACTTGATGTTTTTTAGGACTAAAAGTAGCCTATGTTACTCTCCTTCTTTTCCACTAACTGTATGCCAAAAATCAGGTCGATTGATTGCTTAGCTACGGCGTGAAGGAAGGACAAACAAACAAACAAACACACTTTCACATCCCAACTAATATTATAAATGCGAAAGTGTGTTCGTTTGTTTGTTTGTTTATTTGTTTGTTTGTTTGTTTGTTTGTTACCTCTTCACGCTTAAACTACTGCACCGATCATCACGAAAATTTGCATACACATAGTCTAGGGTACGGGGAAGGATATCACATTTTATCCCGGAAGAAAGTAGCTACTGTTCCCGTGGGATCGAAATTAACGCGGACGGAGCAACGACGGGCGGAGCCACGGGCAAGAAATAACAATATAATTATTTAATAATATTTAATATTTGCATACACATAGTCTGCGGAACGAGAAAGGACATAGGACACCTTTTATCTGTTCCCGTGGGATCTAAATTAACACGGGCGGGCTACTAACAGTGTAATTATTTATATGTTTGTTACCTCTACTACCCATAACCCACCCATACTGGACTACCCATACTGGTCGGAGTCCGGATTAAATAATAGGGTACTTTTTATCCCGAAAAAAATTGATATTCCCGAGAGAAATCTAAAACGCGCGATATAACCGAAGTTAACGCGGGCGAAGCCGCGGGCGGAAAGCTAGTTTATAATATTAGTATGGATATGGATATGGATTATGAACCTGCATAGGTGCATTTAAGTAGATACCATGTACTGAATCTGTCTTTCATTGACTTGTATATGCCTGGCGACTAAGAGTATGTTATGCTCACTCTAATGCCTCGAAGATAGTGGCGTGTGTGTTGCATCATTTTAGTCTTGAAGAGACTTAAATTTTAGTCTGACGGAAACACCGCCGCTGGCAATTTTTTTATTTTTTATTGTTAAAATATAAACCAGCGCTTGACCGTAATCCCGCCTGATGGTAAGCAGTGACGCAATCGTTGATGGTAAAGCGCACTAGTTTATTAAGAGCCTATTCACTCTAGCCTTGAAGACACTCAAATTGTAGTCCGACGGAAACACCGCCGCCGGCAGACTGTTCCAGTCCCTCGATGTACGCGGTATAAAGGACGTGGCGAAACGCTTCGTCCGGATCGTTGAGGTGTTAACAACATAAGGGTGGAAACTCGCCGTACGAAGGGTCGTCCGATGGTGGAACGGAGATGGGGGAATTAAATCGTGCAATTCCCTCGCACACTCCCCAGAATGTATCCCTCGATGTACGCGGTATAAAAGACGAGGCGACACGTTCGGATCGTTGATATGCCTACTACGGCTAAGAATAAATTGTATAACAATATATGTAATAGACATTAGTATGAGCAACGGGCTTCTCTATCTTTCTATTCAACTTTGTAATTCAAAAGTGCCTGTAATTGGTTTATCCTTACTTCCTTACTAATATTATAAATCTGAAAGGGAGTTTTTTTGTTTGTTTGTTCCGCTTTCACGCCTTAACTGCTGAACCGATTACTTTAAAATTTTGCAGACGAAAAGTTAGAAGTCCGAAATAAATAAAAGGGTATTTTTATCCCGGAAAAATTTGATGTTCCCAAGTAAAACAAAAATATTGTTAGCTTCATACCAGTTCGGTGATAGATGGCGCTGTAAGTCGTTTAAGACAAGGTAATAATTTGCAAACGAATATTGCACATGTAAACTTAGAAGCTAAATGATACGATAATCAATCCCCGAAAATGAGGAATCTAAAAAGCGCGATGCCGCGGGTGGAACGTTAGTTTGAAATAAATGCTATAAATGAAAAAAAAAAAACATTCTACGGTCTATTCTCTGAAGCTTTCGGTTTTTTTTTTTATAAATTAAAACTAGCGCTTGACCGCAATCCCGCCTGATGGTAAGCAGTGACGCAATCGATGATGGTAAAGCGCCCTAGTTTATTAAGAACCTGTTCACTCTAGCCTTGAAGATACTCAAATTGTATCAGTTTCTCGATGTACGCGGTATGAAACAGGAGGCGAAACGCTTCGTCCGAAATTCCGAATCGTAGTGGTGTTAACGACGTAAGGGTGTAAACTCGCAGTGCGACGGGTCGTCTGATGGTGGAACGGAGATGGGGAAACCAAATCATGCAATTCCCTCGCACACTCACCAAAATGAAGTCTATAGAACACCGAACGGCTGGCTACTCTACGCCTGTGCTCTAGGCTTTCGAGACCGTTTTGAGTTAAATCTGGGTCGCTTTGGTTTCTTAAAAAAGTGGTTCCGTCGTATTATTGCGGCCAACATGAAAATTTGTCGTCTCAATATGAAATGCCTCTAACATTGGCCGAAACTAAAGCTTCGGTGCATGGAGTAGACTACCAGAGCTGGAGTTGGCAATGAATTGTATAATCATTCCCGTTCGTCATTTTTATCTAAATAAGTAGGTATATCAAAACAAACATTGACATAATTCACTAGTTATCAACAATATAGTGATTTGTTGTTTCACTAACAGAAATCGTTGACGCCCACAGAAAAACGAGCTTACACATCACAGATGGTGATTGATAGTGACAACTGCTACGGAAATACTTATTATTATTTAGACATCTGTTTTCCGATACCACGCTTATAACTCAAGAACCACTTTTTCCGTTAACATAGCTCTTTTGGCTGAATCCTTAGACCTCCCTTGACAATCTAAAGGGAGCTCTTGGTAGTCAAACAAAATAATATAAGGGTCATATTGTCTCCCTTCGTAAACATATACAGGTGTATCTGACATCGTAACGCAAACTTCGCGAAAAGGCTAGAACGCATGCCACTAATAAAATTATGATAGTCATTTATGTCGTTAATGAACGGTTACAGAATTTAGTGTTTAAAAAAAATGTGTCGGCTCGGCATTTGAACGTTGCAAGCGTGCCGCCGTGCGAGTTTGTAGGTATGACGTTAATCTCTGATGTGAACTCTATTAAATCAGCTGATAAGATAGTTTTTCGAGTTTTCTTTTCATTGCGCTTTATTGTGTAATTAACGAAATAATTAATTTTTACTTTAAAATCTTATGGGATTATAAAAGTTTATTTTTTTCAAATCATGAAAAAGCCGATGAAAAATTCCACCACTGGGGGGTTCAGAATCATGCACTGGATCCATGGTACTCGTTTGTGCTTCGATGTCAGATACACCCTTTATAACGCAGAATTGTACTGCAAATGACCTAATGTACCATGGTATTTTTGGACAACAAAAACCCAGAATCCGATACTGCGACGTTAGATAATTGTTTTCCTTTCCACCGAGGAGGCTATTTAATGGGTCAGCAACGTGCACTTTTTTATAATTATAAAGTAAGTAGTGGTTGACTGCAATCCCGCCTGATGGTTATTAAGAGCCTATTCACTCAAAACAATTGAGTCAATAGGAAGGAAGACGGCAGTTGAGCGAGGTGATGCAATGTTAAACCCAATAACACGACCAACGATGCTGCGTCAGAGGGAGATTGATGGGGAGAGCCTCCACGACAAACTCCCGACACAACATTTGATGTATCGTACCCGGCACACATCGCAACACAACTGCTCAGACACGTCTTCCGTAGGGCTTCACCCGACATCATGCCGGAACACGACGAATCGCTTAGCGGCAAGACTTTGTCTGGTGGGTGGTAACTTCTGCCGGCAGCCGATGTTCGCGTCAATGGTAGAGGCAACACTCGCCGACTTTTCGTATTAGCATGGCTTGTTAAAAGCATCATGGTTTCAGTGTCAGGCGAAGATCGAGCTATACAGTATAAACAGTGCTATCATTTTTTCATAAAAGTTTAATGATTGTTTTAACAAGTCATAGTAGGGTCTCAGATATGAGCTCCTATGTAGCGATGGATGTGTATGATAGGAATCCCACAGGATCGCTTGATTGTCATAACGTACTTTGGCTTAACTCTAGTGGTATTTAGTGGTGCCTGGTAAGCAGCACGGTCTACCAACACCAGCGGAAAGCAATATTATGACTATCAGTCAAATGTCTTGAACACCGAAGACTCTTTTGGTGTTTCGGACAATTATAAATCCATTAGATAGATTTATAAAAAATATTGAACACGTATTTTTTATTTTTTTCTTTCATTCAAATACTTAGGAAGATATATTGATTTGAAATGTTGCATGACGTCACGCCGTGGTACAAAATATACCACGGCGTGACGTAATTAGCCCCCACTCCGTAACTTTATTACGCTATATCTCAGTAGTTTTGGTAATTTCGAAAAAATTAAAAATACGGGTCTTAATTTTTTTTATTATCTGTAAGACGGACTAATTATTTATTTCATTTTCATACCTTGGATACATCCCTACTGCAGCCATCAGCAAAGTGGCGCCCGTGTATTTGTGTACAGCACTCAAGTTTCATTACACACTAAGTATTACTATCAATACATAATTAATCATTTTGAAGCTAATGTATTGCTTCATATGTTCGATAAATGCGCCCGCCCAGCAATGCATGGAAATAATGCAAGTTGTTGAAACGTCAAAATGAAATCCATCGCTGCCAATAGAGCGCTACGCCATTAGCATTACCCTACAGTTCTTAAACACACTAGGGACATGTTGTCGACAGCAACTGTAAACGAGTCGGCGGGTGTTGCCTCTACTATTGACGCGTGCTGCACATGTAAGTGCAAGTTGATAACCCATTAAATACTTCTTCATCAAAGGTAGCAATATCCCCTACTGGCAACTTTATAACCGTCAGTCAGCTATTGTTATACTCTTTGCCTTCAGCTGTCAGTCACCTCACAGAAACCTTGTTTGGGTCTCATTAAAAATGTAAATAAAAACACAAACAGCTTAAAAATTGTAGCATTCAAATGACTATATTCACTTCAAAAGTGTTGGACTGCCTGTGGTTTGCAGGTTCGTTCTTTGTCGGATACCGGTTCATGGTATCGGTCATAGATCACTATGGAACACATAGGGTCGATGGGACGGTCATAAGAAGACGTTCAGATGGCTTGCCGCTTGACGATGACGATGATTAAATGTGCGTATTGCATTATATTCCATCCTCTTCGTGTCATCAATACAGTCACCAGCCACCGTTTTGTTAGCCCAAAATCTTGCGACTTCCATAGCATTGTCGGTGAATGCATTTTTTGGGACACAGAGGGAAGCATATGTTCCCCACAGTTTAGTTTTCAATTTAAGCTCCACACCTACTGCTCTTTGTAGCCGCAGTCACCTGGTAAAGCATGCTATTATAATTGCGTTATCGGTACAGATATTTAAAATTTATCGTATCGATCATAGAATAGGACCCTAATGCTGAAGCTAAGGCTGAATTTGGAATAGAAGCTAATGCGCAGAGGTCGGATATAGCCTTTCAATGACATGAGGCACAAACCAACGCTTATAACTATACGCAAGTTGGCAACTAGTAATATTAGCGTGTATATTATTATTAGTGCACTAAATTTTGTTTTGATTTGATTTGAGAAGTTCGAGAATCAGTTTGAGACAAACAATGTGGGTTTAACTTCTTGATCAAACGGTGCTCGTTACCGATGGGGCTTTTATAACTTCAGTAAATCTTACTTAAAAGGGGCAAAACAAAAATTTTATATAAAATAATAATTTAGATAAGCATATAATAATACAGTGTTTTTTTTTTTTTGTTACAGTTACATTTACCCGGTTGAACAATAGGAAGAAGTAAACGACCTGACGTAAATTTAATGTTGGCTTACTATTCATCAACTACCAACGCTAAATGATTATTTTAGGCAAAAGCGGACAGTACCTTTGCGGAATTGAGCAGAAGTCCATTTAAGAAATAAATAGATGAAAATAAGCAATGGTAAAATGACATCCGCAAGAGGCGAAAGCGATTTAATACAGTTTGCACTCTCATTCTGGTTATCGTATAAATTCTTTCAGGCTGTGATAGATATGGGTCGCACGATTATTACAACAATCAATATTAAAAAGAAGAAACTCCTGTATGAATGATAAACGAATATACCGAAAATGACGACGATTAATCGTATGTAAAATATCCCCATATCGTCTCTTTGTTCCAATTTGCTTACGGTCGTCCCAACATTTCTTCTATTGTCATGTATCTCGTGTTACATTATTGCCGAAATCACCTCTTTTTACTCACATCATCTTTTATACAGTCCACCCATCGTTTCCTTGGTCTTTCTCTGCTTACAAACTCGCATTCACACTCAAAACTTTACTTACGACGAGATTTTCATCCTTTCATGCTATGACATGCGATACTGAAGAAATCGATTGTGAAGATATGTCTTCACAATCGATTTGAGGTCACTAAAATAGTTGTATTAATATTGTGTGCTTTTATAATTTCAACGAAACGACACTATCGAGATCGTTCAAGTCCACAAAATGTATGATGTATGTTATAACGCTTCGTGTACGGAAACTTAAAATATTGTTCATGGATTTCCATACATTTTACTTCCCTGTGTTATTGTGACGCCCTGTGGATGCCAAGTGGAAATTATAAAACCGCACTGAACCCACAAAGTAACGAAAGAGAGTTTAAATATTTCTAGAAGTCAAATACGGTATCATTACAGATATTGATTTTAATTGGTATATATGAAATTAATATATTAATTGTCATCAGTTTTATTTAATGTAACAGAGTTACGCGCTAAATTCACAAGGAATAGAATCGCTAAGATAGTCTCTTTGTGTCATCAAATTCATTAGATACTCTGTGATTATGTTAAAACCAGCTGTCTCGACAGACTTTGTCCTGTCAAAGGTTATTGGGTGGCGTTTTGACCATGTTTCTCGCATTTTTTGCGTTTTTTTCTCTCCACAAGATCAAAAATCCTGAGAGAAAATATGAATACAAAATTACACGAATTGGTCGAGCCGTTCTTAAATTTGCACTTAGTAACGCATTTGGAGATTCATTTTATATGGCACGTGTCTACTGTGACAGCGCCGATTTCTATCAACCTTCTATAGTAATCCTTACACCGACCTAAAAAATATATCAGCACATCATGACGGGGTCCAACAGAACCAATGGCTACCAGTAGGCCTAGTATGTGTTTTCATTACGAGACTCGATCGTAGATATCAAGCGCGTTTGGCGCTCCCATTGGTTGAGAGTTCTTACAACCTTGAAGCGGGCCAATCGAAAACTCATACTATGCCTACAGGGCTACGGTTTGTTCGAAAAAGAAGATATCCGTAGCCCCTGGCAATAGAATGACCACAGGCGGGTTTTAGTCAGTAAAAGTCTGACACAGGCTTCCATTCCGCCTAGAGAGAAATCATGTGATGATACCGTATAGAACGGCTGAGTGTGCTACACGCGTAGTTTTCCACGAAAGAAGAAAAACGCGTGTACAATAAGACTTAGGGAAACATCACTATACCAACAAACAGTGACAACTCTCAATTGATGGTTCTATGGAATCGTATGGACTGTGGAATAAGTATCTGCTCCAAGAAGATAATAGTATTTATAAGTCACTTGTCAATGGATAAAAGTAGGCAGTGTCCTCGTGACATTGACAGTATGTGCCGTGTGATTGACAGAACCATACATTTTCGGAGTGTTTTCTTAAACGTTGTGCGATTTTAACAAAAAAAAAAACAATAGGAAATAAGCAATATGGTACAATAAACACGACTTCGGAATAAATGCAAAATAGTAACTCAGAGTGAGTTATGGCGAAGGCGGATTTCATTGATTGGGTCCAGTTTGCAGTATCTTTTTGGTTGTCCTACAAATTCTTTGAAGCTGTTTTGAATATACGTGATTCACATGGTTATTACGATCAGCGAAAGCCTGCTATAGAGGAAACGGATTGTGACGACGACTAACCGTATGTAAAATATCCCATTATTTCAATATAAATGTATGTTGGCGGCACCGCAGCAAATCTTCTTTATCAACCCCTTTCGTTTTCTATCTCACTTACATTATTCTATTCATCGTTTCTTTCGACCTCACTAAATCCACCCCGGCCACAATCTACGTATTTAAGGGAACTCCAATACTTCTTAAAAGTCCGATCCGAAACCGTCTCTATGCAACGTCTATTAGGGCACATCTCCTTCTTTCCCAGATAAAAGTATTTCCTTGCTTTCTGTTTTCTTTTCTTGCTTTTATTATTAATCTCGAACTATTTTTTTTTTCTTGTCAAATTTCTAATTCCTCTGTCCTCATTATATCCCATACAGCATTGGATGTCCCGTACATGGTACACTGTATCGTATAAGGCTTAATTCCCTCAAGTCCTTGCATTTAACAGTTTTAACGGTTGTCTTCTATGCGGCTGTAATAAATAACTTTCTCCATAGGACCAACATAGCAAAAAATATCTCTGCATATGTCACATACAAAACTTCATTACCTACTCGACCCAAATATACAGGACGGCCGATTATTTACAGTTTATTGATGGACCCTTTCGTAGAGAAATATTTTATTTGATTTGCTCCAATTATAATTATACTAGCGGCCGCCAGCGACTTCGTTCGCGTGGAGTTAGTTATGCTCCACTCTTATTGGTCGCAGCGTGATGTTATATAGCCTAAAGCCTTCCTGGATTAATGGACTATCCAACGCAAAAAGAATTTTTCAAATGAGACTAGTAGTTCCTAAAATTAGTGTATTACAAACAAACTCTTCAGCTTTATATATTAGTATAGATTATTGGAGCTTATTATATTTCTCACGGCTATCATCGCAAACAATGATTAAAAAGGTTTTTTTTTTGTATTGTTACATATTGTATATTTCGTTTCGCTACTAATCACCTGCTAACTTAAATGAAATAATTTAATTTAGGAATTCGCCACTATACTGACAAGCAATGACAACTGTCGCTGGATGGTTCTGTGGAATTGTGTGGAATCTTCTTTAAAAAGATCGTGGCAGTTAAGACACTTGTCAGTGATTAAAAGCTGGCAGTATCTGCGAGGCAGTGACAACTTATTATATTGACTCTTTGGACAACATGTACTCTGTGCCTTACTATATTGTTATACTCTTTGACTCTGTGATTGACAGCACTTCTTATTAACAGAATGTTTTCTCACACGTTGTGGTTACCTCTGCAATTATATCCCAATGAAAAACTATAGAAAATAAGTAGTTTGTTCTGGCAATAAACATGACATCAGATTAAATATAAATTAATAACATCCGTAAATTCTGAGTGAAAGCTATGGCGCGGTTCATATTCTATGATTGGATCCAGTTTGCAGTTTCTTTCTGGTTCTCGTACAAATTCTTTCAAGCTGTCATAGACAGATATGGGTCACACGGTCATTACGATCAATATCAGCCAAAACCTAGGATAGAGAAAAGGGGTGGAGCTAACGACGATTAACCGTATGTACAATATTTTATTTCAATATAATGTATGTTGCGTGCAGCAAGTCTTTATAATACACTATTACTGTCAATCGGAGTCAATTTAAAGCATATTGCTAAGCCATTGCTTCATATGTTGCAAAAATGTGTCTGCTCAACTACGGAAGTAACGCAATGAATGTTATTGAACTGTCCAAATGAAACCCGTTGCTGTTGTCACTATCAACCCCTTTCGTCCTGTATCGCCATTCCATTCAGAGTTTCTTTGGTATTCCTCTCACTACAATCACCCCTATCTAGCCCTCCTTCCATTCACAATAATACTTTATTTCTTTCAAATACTTCTACTTCCTTCACCTTCAGTCATTGGTGTCCAAGATATACTTAGAAAGTACATATAACTTTAGAAGAGTTATATTGGTACTTGCCTGACCTGGAATCGAACCCGCACACTGATACTTGAGAGGCTGTGACATCTTGAGGAAACCTGGACTTTAAGTCTGAAATCGCCAACCCGCATTGAGCAAGCGTGGTGATTACGCTCAATCCTTCTCTGTATGAGATGAGACCTGTGCCCAGCAGTGGGACGATAAAAAGGTTGATAATGACTTCTACTTAAGTAGTTACAACTAATCCTCTTTGCGGGACTGATGACTGCAAAGATATGGCATACTTAATGGCATAATTATTTTACAGACAATGTGCCCAGCCTACAAATTGAGTTCTTCGAAGACATGACAAAACAAGTGCTGGAAAGGAAGCTGTACAAGGATTGCCTGAAATTTGCAGTTTAATTTTAGTTACATTTTTTCAGTATGTCAATAGATCAGCATGGTGAATCGGTAATTAAGATTTTAAAGTGAAAAGCTAAACCAAAATAAAAGGTAAAAAAAAACGTATGAATCATATAACGGTTAAGTTCTATGTAAACTAAAGATTGTTACTGATGGAATAAATTTGTATTTCACCACGTTTGCCAAAGATTTTTGTTTACAAATACACAACCTCACGCCTTTTACTATAGGGGCAAGTAGAAAATACAGAATCCCATCTACCACGACCACGTTTGCCAAGGATTTTTGTTTACAAATACACAACCACACGCCTTTTACTATGGGGGCAGAACCTACAGAACCTGCCACGATCCTTAATTTATACTCGTGTTGCTTCATTTACGTTCATACATCTGGTCATATTCGCACGCCGGTTGCCCGTACTACACACTTTCTGCTTTCTAACGTCACCAATAACGTCTCATGTCCTAGGTTGGCACTCATATTTATCTTGTTCATTCTTTTTCAAATTATTAGCACTCCACAAACTTCTCCCAAAAAGTGACTGACTTACCACTTTAGTCGCCATTTATAGTCCATACATGCTTTGCAAGCAAATAAGTTCTCGTATTTACGATAAGTGGCCTTTTTTTTTAATTCGTTACCCCACACTAGGAATTTCTTCTGTATCGTGGGTGCGTTTACAAACATATAAACTCACATACACAAACAGCCAGACCCGGAACAACTAATTGTAGGCCATACAAACATTTTTTCCGTGCGGGAATCGAATCCGTGACACGCGGCGCATCAGTCGATCGCTCAGCCACTGCACCAATCGAGTTTTTTCATATAAAACCTACCTTGACCGTCTTTTGTATAAGCTTGTAAGAGACAATATGGTTGGAGAAGGGGCCTCACTTAGGGCATTTAATCCAGCGGGGTGATTGCGTAACACACTAGCATAGGGTTTGACAATTCAACAACATTCATTACGTTATTTACGTTGTAGAGCAGAAACATTTTTCGAACACATAGAGCAATGGATTTGCAATATGATTCAAAATGAGAGTATAGGTGTACGCAATTTCTGAGTAGCATTGTCGGTATTCCACGTAGGCGTAGGTGTGCCGATCGAGCCTGTTCACTGAGACTAAAACAGCCACATTCAAACCTTACACCTAAGATATAAAGTGACGGTACAAAATTTAGCTAATAACAAAATCATAGTACATACAGAGTTAGCTTCTGTTAACAGTGTTACCACTTTTCCCCTTTTGAAGATCTTCAAAAAGGTAAAAGTATGTTGGGGTAAGCTTAACGCAGGGCTAAAACCGTACGAATCATATAATCCACGATAGGGCAATATTTTTCGATGCTGTCAACATTGTGCAAGTTATCCCGCATAATATAATGTTGCCAGCATTAAAAAAAATGTATTAAAAATTAACTTAGACGTTCATTCAACATGCATTTCCATGTTACCTTAGGGTACACAGTACAGTATTTTATTCAATTATTTTTACCTTTGTCTCGAAAAAAAAAAACCATGGTCGATTTTTTTTTTTGTTTTACGGACAAATCACACAGATTGAGCTAGCCCCAAAGTAAGTTCGAGACTTGTGTTATGGGATACTAACTCAACTATATTTATAATAAATACATAATTATATAGATAAACATCAAAGACCCAGGCCAATCAGGAAAAGATCGTTTTCCATCATGACCTGGCCGGGGATCGAACCCGGGGCCTCTACGTCGCAGGCAGGCGTGTTGACCGCTGCGCCACGGAGACCGACAGGATTTGCTGATTTGTCACATAGCTTAGGCACCTGTCCTACCGCCGCCCGGCGATTAACGTGGAGCGAGTAGAAATGCAACTATGTAGAAATAAGTGGTCGAGCAATGCGCGCGCCACTAAGTACTCTCAGCATTCTATTCACCAAGCGAGTCTTTCTGTTAGCCAAGCGAGTCTTTCATATGTATATCGAGTATTCTGATAGCTGGCGTCATTGACACAAACGTGAAGTGTCAACCAAGTAAACCATAATAATATGGGTAAGTATTTTTTACATCCAAATGCGACGACACGGAAGAAGAGTTCTTGTCTTCTTCCGTGTGTTTTTTGAGCGAGAAATTGTTGTTTTCTCGTCGGTGAGAAGAATAGGTGATTTTACCATAAATAAAAGAATAAAATATGCATCTATAACAAGTAGCAAGTATAACTTGGCGTTAAACACAGACAACAGAGGGCAAAAAATGACAATGTCAAACTTTTGACATCTATCTAAGAAGGAATGGAAATCGTAGAGTGATTATACAAATAATGTAACAGAAGAATAAAAGCACGGACACCTCAATCAAAATTATAGTGATGATACCCAGAAGGACACTTTTACAGGATGTATTCTTGTTTTCAATATCATTCGCAGTTTCGTACAAATTAATGGATAACTTCATAAAAAACTATCGATGCAACAATGGGACTCAAAGGAATATTACTACCCCTCTTGATTATTATCAGAATGCCCCAAGAACTTTACAAATGGAGAAACATCTTCCTTGTAAAAACGACGATTAAATGTATGTATTTTTTATAACATCTTTGTCCCACACTAGGAACTCCTGTATCGTGGACACATTTATAAACATTTAAACTTATAAACGCGAACAGCCAGACCCGGAACAACTAACTGTAGGCCATACATACAAATATTTGGTCCGTGCGGGAATAGAACCAGCCGATCGCTCAGACACTGCATCAACGGAGTCATGGAAATAAATATGATGTTGATAACACAAAAGAGAGTGACAGTATTTGCTCTAGAAATCAATGACTTAAGTATATGAAAATTGTACAGTTTTGGACAAAGAGAAATGGGAGCCATTGATTTTTTTTTTCTCCAATATAGAACAGAACACCTCTATTTACACAATGGCTAAATATGCTACATCTTCTTATCTTGCGCTACATGCCTACCCACGTTAGGAGCCATTGGCGGCACAGCGAAAGGTATTCGCGTTGATGAAATTAGGCCATTATTTTTCGGTGTTATTTTTACTTTTTTTTTTTGTTGACGAAAATAGCTCTCAGCGCAGATTCTAGCTTAATGTCCCACTGCTGGGCCAAGGCCTCCCTACTCCCCTTCCAACTGGTGTGTCATAGTCTTCACAGTTTAGTTCTTGGTATGAAACACACGGTGTCTCGATCACTCAGTCAACACAACTGTTTCTCTTTGCGGCATCTGCCTTGTTGCGTGCGACAATGATGAATTGCATTTTTAACCAGTAGTTTTATGTCCAGTTTTTTTTTTATTATTATAGGTATATGGCATCGCGCAGGTCAACCTAGAAGATTGTCAGGTTGGGTGCCTCAATAAATTAAGGCCTCCAGACGGGGCTTAAAAAACTATGCGAATACACTTCTCTGGGGGAGGACAGCAAGTTACTGACTAGATCAGGAGAAAACTAGTTATAGACATTACTATACCTTTTTTCGTCTTTTCCTCCCAGGATAAGTGTTCAAAGACTGCGGTGGTGGAGGGATATGGTAGAAATAAGGCGGCGTGTAAACCATATCGTCCATCCCAGATGAGATAGGTGTTCCTCGTGATGGAACCATAGACCGCACAGTGCCGTATAAACTCCTGTTGCGTCCTTGCTGCCCGTACATATTCATCATTACACCGAACTCACACTGGCTCCACAGTTTTATACCTTGACACGTTCACGTTCAAAAAGTCTCATAAAATACGCGCGAAAATTAAACGTAGAATGCAAAACGCAGTTTGAGTAAGTACAACTTATTTTTATTTAATAAAAAAAAAATAAGCTACCGGAGTATTGTTTTGTATTTATAAATAAAAGTTTTATACGAGGCGTTCTAATAGATAAATATTTTTATAAATATTAAGATCTTTAGTCCCTCGTTAATGGACGATTTTTTTGTTTTCATGAACGCGAGCGACCGGCGTTGTTGTCACAGTATGAAATGCGTGTTTCGTTAGAGAATGCAGAGTTCCATCATGATTCATGAACACATTACATCTAATTATCATAGTTTATCTGCTTTTTCCAATAGGCTACGTGGAGCGCGACGTATCGACATAGTAATGTTTGAAAATGAACAAAAAAATACGCTCACGCAGATTCGCGCGCCGATCCACATCGGTAGGTTTAAAAAGTCTGTCATAATTACATTGTATTTGTATTAAAAAAAAATTATTTTAATAATTTTATCGTTCTTTGAGATTCTTATTTTCTTGAATACAGGGTGGCGCAATAGAACGTGCATTTTTAAAATAATTATTAAAAAATAAATACAAAAGGTATAGTTAAAATAAAACTAAGCAATTAATAAGTGATAACTGAAGTTTATTTTTTAAAAATAACATCATCTAAATGATGACCCTCTCTACGTTGGCACTCCTCTAACCGCAAACGGAAATTACCGAAAACTTTCTTAAGTAGTGCTGGTCTGATTGTTGCCATTTCACCACGAATATTCTCCTTGAGCTGACTGATGTTTCTCGGATTATTGGTGTAGACTTTGTGTTTGAGGTATCCCCATAAAAAAAAGTCAGGAGGCGTCAAGTCTGGACTGCGCGGAGGCCACGGGATATCACCTCTTTTCGAAATCAGTTTGCCAGGGAACATCTGCTTCACAACCGCCATGGAGTCATTTGATGTGTGACTGGTAGCTCCGTCTTGTTGGAACCAAGTCCTAGAGATCTTTATTCTTGAATTTTCAAGTTCTGGGGCCAAAAAACCTTCCAACATCGCAACATAGCGTTCGGTATTAACAGTGATGTTTTGCCCCCGTGCGTTTTCAAAAAAATAAGGACCAATTATTCCTTTGGCAGAGATTGCGGCCCAAACTGTCACTTTAGGGCTATGTAACGGTTTTTGATGTTTGAGTCTGGGATTCTCACTATTCCAATAACGACAATTTTGGCGGTTTACGAACCCATTCATATGAAAATGTGCCTCATCAGAGAAAAGGATGTTTTCAAAATTTGAAAACCGATTGAGCATTTCATTAGCAAATGTGAGCCGTGCTATGAAGTCAGAGTCTTTCAATTCTTGAGTTAATTGCAGCTTGTATGGATGCAATTTAAGATCCAAGTTTAAAATTCGTTGCAAACTTCGTCGCGATATGTTTAGGACAGACGATCTCTTGCGAGTAGACGTTTGTGGATCTTCTCGTACCGACTGCTTAACACTCTCAATATTGTCTTCGGTCCTAGATGTGCGTGGACGACCTTTTGCGTATGGTTTAAACGTCGATCCAGTCTCTTCAAACCGCTTCATCCAGATTTTAATTAAATTAGCACTCGGAGCCCTCCTAATTTGCCGTACACCATACTCAGAACAAAATAGTCGCCTGACAACTACGTACGAACGAGAGTTTTCGTAAAATGCGCGCACGCAAAATGCGCGACGCTTCCCGTCGAAGTGACTCATAGTGACTAAAACTTCATGAACCGCGCTACCCAACGATATCGGTCTCCCCTCGCCCACGCCCCTTCTACCCCGCAAAAAAAGATTATGCAATATGCACGTTCTATTGCGCCACCCTGTATATTACCTATCTGTTATTATTCACATAGTTAATTAATAAGATTCGGGCAAAGCTTGTTTACACTATTCCTTTTGACTCTATGGCAAGAAGCTTAGAATGTTGTTTGACAGCGCCCTAATTACGTAAAAAATTGCCAATCCATTGATTCATATGTTTGAAAACGTGTCTACTTTAAAACGTAAATAACGCAATTAATGTTGTTGAACTGTCAAAAGGAAACTCATTGCTACTAATAGTGTGTTATGGGATTAACCTGCAGGTCTTTGCCTGGGTACCTACTCTTAGGTATGCAAGCTTGCAATTTGAAGGGCATGTGTTATAGGCCTTCAATTTAATATTGGGTAAATCATCATGACCAAGTTCGATTAGGTACACTAGCAGTGGCTTCTCAATGTATACTAAAATAATATAAGAGTTAATAATTTTAGATACTTAATTTTAAAATTTAATTAAGTAGCTACTATTTTTATTTTATGTTATACATTTAAGCTGTAAAGTATATCGTGTCTTAAAGTATCATTCAAAAACGGTTAATTTATGTTATGAAGAACATTTACAAGTAAATTTTAGGTAAGTAATAAAATCATAAACTGGAATAAAAATATTTATTCTTAAATATATGCTAAAAGAAACCAGATGGCGTTTCAGAAAAGTTTTATTATGATGCCTGCCATCTAGTGGATACGACCAACAAAACACAACTTAAAGCACTATCACAACAAAACTTGCCTCGAATGTGAGTCACAAGCCACAACAGTGTTTAATTGGTACCACTAGCGATTACTAGATGGCGTTGCATTGCGCAGCAAATTCAAAATTAAGGCTAAACCTTTTGGTCAACCTGCTTGATTGACCATGACATTACACTTCATTTTAACCTATTATATTGTTATACCCTTTGCTTCATAATCAATATCAATTTGTCAAAAATGGCGGACCAAAAAAAGTAACATACAAATAAAATTATTAAAATGTTTTATAGTTTCACACGACGCCGGTATAATTAAAGTATCAACATGAGAATGGCAGCTGGAAGGGTTGCTAAAGTGTTTTTTGGTTTAATTTTCGATAAGGTCCATTGTGCTGGGATGACCGGGAGGGACAATGGATTTGGAAACAATTACGTTTGGGCGGGGTCGTTAGAATCGGGAATCCAGATAGCCACTCACCACAAAAAGCCTGTGATGGTGATCATCCACAAGTCATGGTGCACCGCCTGCAGAAACTTGAAGCCGAAATTCGCCAACTCCCCAGAGATACAGACGTTGAGCAAACACTTTGTAATGGTCAATCTGGTTGATGAAGAAGAACCTAAAAACCATGTGTTTGCGCCGGACGGAACATACATACCAAGGTAAATGTTTAAATTTCCAGCGAAACTATGGTCTTGGAGTTCTTTAGACTATCTAACTGGCCTAAATTGTCCCACTGCAAGCCTCACTCTTCCTTTTAAGATTGGACCAGGCTAACACAACTAATCCTGGGGAAGGTTTACTTATTTTTCCTGATCCTATCTTCACGGCAAATTAATTTATCCTGTTATTTAGCATATTAAATAAAACGGGCACCGTGTCTTTTAATTAGAACATCGGTACCAATGATCTGTTTCTTAATCTTTTTATCTTTACTGGTCTTTATTTGTGGGGTAATTGCGTAACTCACTATCAGTGTAGCAATGGGTTTAATTTTGACAAGTCAACAGCGTTCTTTACGTGATTTACCTTGTTGAACAGCTACATTTTTCTAACTTATAGAGCAATGGATTAGCAATATGCTTCAAAATTATTCCAATTGATAGTAGTATCGGCGAACGCATTTTTGATTGGGACTAGTTGGGATCGTTTGGACCGAACGGTCCCAACTGATCCGAACTAGTCTTCGGCGGGTCTTTGTTAGTTGGTTGTAGCCTGATGATATTTAATATTACTAATATTTATATGATTATGAACATTATCGCAAAATATTATTGCATGTCTACCAGATTCATGATCGAGAAGTGTCAGGAGGATATTACAGCATTACATAATTGGTATGTCTTTCCCCAGAATTCTTTTCATATCACCAAAAGGTTCGGTGGACACGGAAATTGTGAATGAAGAAGGTAGCAGCCAACACAAGTATTTTTATAGTAAACCTGAACAAATTGCCAAGTCAATGAAAAAGGTGCTAGACAAGTACACGGAGGAACAATTCGATGTATGAAGAGTTTATTACTAGAAGATCTTAACGAAGTAGACGCAAAAGACAAAAACCACATTGCAAAATTAAAACGTTGCAGACATCATAACGTACAATTTTATTTTAAGTTTGTTTTTTTATTGTAGGTAAATTAGAGGATTGACAACTTTTATTGGTTCCAGGCAACTAAATAACATAAAGTAATGAAATAATTGGCAACCTGTGATATATGATGATGATCAGTATATGTGATATTAAGACCAGTCTGTAACTCTGTATTCTTCTTGTATCAGTAAAATGACTGATTCCGCTTACAATTTTTTTTTCTGAAACTCGGTTCACTTTGATCCTACATTCTAAAGCTTGTGAGTATTGGGAGGTTTCTCATATACAACTTTTTTTTTACTTTATATATAAGTACGAAACTTGAATATACTTAGTTTGTTCATAATAAGCAACTGCATCGATTTCAATCATTTTTACACCATGTTATATATTTTCCCAAATACATTTAGATATTGTTGCAGTGTGGTTACCGAAGGCACAAAACAGCTGACGGTAGATCATAGTACTAGGAGACACCCCGCGCCGCGCAATTTTTGTTATATTCGATATTTTTGTTGGGACAACCAAGTAAGATAACAAGCTCATAACTTCATGGTTTTACATGATATCTTTTTGAAATTTTCTACATAGATTCTTTACTTAAAAATACTGGACACATGTTTCGAGTTTCGCATATAAAAAAAAAGTTGTAGGTTTAAATTCACTACGAGTAATACTGCTGTCATCAACCATGCTTACTATCTATTGTCATTCATGTCTTTGTGTCATTTCATCACCATTCAAGAAAAATAGATTTCTGTAACGAGGCTGTTCGCGCGGATAACTTGTGCGATGCAGATTTGCCTGACGTCAGGTGTAATGTGATGCGTAGATAGCACATTGTGGCGTTGTTAAATTCCGCTACAAGCTTGACATTATCCGGTTTAAATAAAAATAGGACTTACATCTTCTACCACGGGCTCGACGTACATCTCCACGGTATTGTTGAGGGGCGGCAGTGGCATCGGCATGGGCGACGCAGCCGCTGAAGACCTTCGAGATATGCTGTTGCAGGAACATTGTGAGACGGACCGACGGGAACGGGGAGATTCTCTGTAGACAATAGAAACATTTAATTTTAGACTATATAAACATCGATGAACGTTAGAAAGACACACAACATCCGTAGACACTGATACCTAAATCCATACATAGATACATACTAATATTATAAATGCGAAAGTAACTCTTTCTGTATGTCTGTCTGTTACGCTTTCCCGCTTAAACCTCTCACCGATTTTGATGAAATTTGGCACAGACAATCTTTAGACCCTATGAAAGGACATCGGCTACCATTTATTGAAAAATTTTATATTCCCGAGGGAAATTTAAAAAGCGCGATATAACCGAATTCCAAGCGGGCGAAGCCGCGGGCGGAAAGCTAGTAATACAGCAATCAGCCCCCTAATCGGCGAACACATATTTGTCAAATGATTGTTGTTAGTTGGGATCGTTTGGACCGAACGGACCAATGGGCGGTCGAAACGATCCCAACTAGTCGCAATCGTTTGACAAAAATGCGAACACATTTTTGTTTTTCAATTAGGAGCAGGACAAGGTGTCGACTCTGACTTATACCATATCACACCCCCCGGTGCGTGAACGTCACTTTAATTTCAAGAATGAGTTAAATCTATACTATTCTACTACTAATATATAAAGCTGGAGCGTTTGTTTGGAAGTACTGGTCCGATTTGAAAATTTTTTTCGTTGCGTGCGTTGCGTTGGATAGCCCATTAATCCAGGAAGGTTTTAGGCTATATAACATCACGCTGCGCCCAATAGGAGCAGAGAATATCAAACATTTAAAGTAGTTGTTTGAACGCGCTAATCTTAGGAAATGCTGGTCCGATTTTAAAAATTCTTTTCGCGTTGGATAGCCCATTAATCCAGGAAGGTTTTAGGCTATATAACATCACGCTGCGCCCAATAGGAGCAGAGAATATCAAAATTTTAAGTATAGGTATGTTGTGTATTATGAATTATGATCTAGAAGTCCAAAATTATAATGTATCTATAGAAATCGAATCTTTTGAGGTTTAAATAAAATGTTCAAATAACTAACACCACGCGAACGAAGTGTCCAGAAGGCCTAGTATGAGTTTTCATTACTAGACTCGATCGTCGATATCGAGCGCGTTTGACTCTTCGATTGGCCCGCTTCAAGTTTGTAAGAACTCTCAACCAATGTGCGAGGGAATTGCACAATTTAATTCCCCCATCTCCGTTCCAACATCGGGCGACCCGTCGCGTCGTACGGCGAGTTTCCACCATTATGTTGTTAACACCTCTACAATCCGAACGAAGCGTTTCGCCTCCTCCTTTATACCGCGTACATCGAGGGACTGGAACAATCTGCCGGCGGCGGTGTTTCCGTCGGACTACGATTTTTTGCATTTCGACATTATTCATCACGTTGTTTACGTTGTGGAGCAAACAAATTTTTCGTATAAATATGTACATGAATCAAAGTCGATTAGCAGTATAAAGTATAGGTAATAGAAAGTATAGTATAGTGAGTGCTTCAAATTATTCAACTTGATAGTACTTATGTTACACTTAGGTCCGTATTCCAGAAGGAAACTCAAATTGATCTCTGTTTAAACAATACTTAAAAACTAGTTTCAACCAATCAAAAGGCTTCAAACGAGACTTAAGTAAAGCTTGAGTTTGACGGCGGTGTTTCCGTCACACTACAATTTGAGTGTCTTCAAGGCTAGAGTGAATAGGCTCTTAATAAACTAGCGCGCTTTACCATCAACGATTGCATCACTGTTTACCATCAGGCGGGATTGCGGTCAAGCGCTGGTTTATAAATTATAAAAAAAAAATAATGAGAGCGCCAAACGCGTTCGATATCGATGATCGAGCTTCGTAATGAAAACTCATACTAGGCCTACTGAAGCAACCCTTATACTTGATGCCGTAAAAAGTTAAGATTTACACTTAAATCTTGAAGTATTATTGAGATGTAAAACTTTTGGAAAAACGTGTGGTTTCCTAAAAATGGCATTTTCGCAAAAGTGACGGTCTCGCACCGGGGGTCTGTTGGTGTATTCCGACAGTCACATGTAGATATTGCACATTATAAAGGGTGTATCTGACATCGACGCACAAACGAGTACCATGGATCCAATACATGATTCTGAACCCCCCAGTGGTGAAATTTTACATCGGCAAAAAACTACATATTAATGTAGTTTTTTTCACTTTAGGCCGTTCATAATTGCTATACTTTTATAACCCAATAAGATTTTAAAGTAAAAATTAATTAATTCGTTAATTACACCAAAAAGCGCAATGTGAAAAGTACTAGAAAAACTATCCTATCAGCTGATTTAATAGAGTTCGCATCAGGGGACAACGTCATACCTACAAACACGCACGGCGGCACGGTTGCAACGTTCATAGGCCGAGCCGACACTTTTTTTAAGCACTGTTATTTCTGTAACCGCTCATTAACGACATAAATGACGTCTGAATAACTTAGTAGGTAAGTTTTAAGCCTACCATAGTCCGCTTGTCTGAATTTCTTTACAGACCATTTAAAATTCTCGTTGTAACAAATCCCGATTAACATTCATTCATACAACAAAGCTTTGGAATTAATTATACGTCTGTAATCACACGACCATGCGATAACATTAGTCATTGACAGAATATTAATTAGTTTAAAATTTTAATAAGCCGGCCGGTCAACGACTGTGGGAACTGGGGTACGGATGGCAACTGATGGTAATTTGTTATTGTTACCGACATACATGAATATCATATTATTACGTATAGTTCAAAGGCGTCGTTCAAAGTCTTGCGGAACATAAACATAGCATATATGCTCTGGAATTCCCTGATGTTGCGGAGGTGGATGCAGCTCCATGCTGAGTTTTAATTGTATAAAGGGTGTCTCTGACATCGACGCACAAACGAGTACCATGGATCCAGTACATGATTCTGAACCCCCCAGTGGTGGAATTTTTCGTCGGTTTTTTCCTGATATGATGATATCTGGTGAAGTCGTACGAACGGATCAGAGCAGTTGTGTTGCAATGTGTGCTGGGTACGATGCGCCAAATGTTGTTGTATCGGGAGTTTGGTTGTGGACTGTCTCCAGATCAATCTCCCTCAGTTTCTATACCTTGGAACGGCAGTCGAAATTAACGATTATACTTTCGAATCAGTCAAGGAGCAACTAATGCTGAAAGAAATAAACATTACCAAATTACGGCATTCCTCCTCCAAGGATTTACTCTTAGTCAGAGGGTGTATAAATAGCGTGGATGCGGACACGTTAATGAGACCTTAAATCGATCATTGACACGAAGACGTGTTGTAAAAGTGACGATTTGTAGCTGTTAGGAGGAATAAAGACAACACCTTTGAGACTTGGAGTACATTTAAATTGAGGGGAGTTTCTTGATCTGACTGTGTAAATTGACTGGATCAGATAAGAGTTCAAAATGAATTGATTCACTAGCACTAAAAGCAGTATCTTAAACCTTGTTATCGAGTGAATAACTGCTTTTCTCATTGATAAAAAAGTTTGACAAATATATGCAATAACTGTAATAAGAATTACTAAATCTATACTAATATATAAAGCTAAAGAGTTTGTTTGAACGCGCTAATCTCAGGAACTACTAGTCTGATTTGAAAAATTCTTTTTGCATTGGATAGCCCATTAATCCATTTAGGGTATATAACATAACGCTGCGACCAATAGAAGCTGAGCATATAACAAAAACGTGAACAAAGTCGCGGACGGCTGCTGGTATTATTATATCGCCAGTAGGATCGTTGTGTATAACACTTACAGTAGCAATAGCTTTCATTTTGACATTCATTGCCTTATTTACGTTGTTAAGCAGATTTATGTTCTAACTTAATGAAGCAATGTTGTTCAAAATGATTTAGAGTTTGATTGAAAAAGTTTTACACAATTAGGGTCTAGCATTAGGACTACCACTTAATCAAGAATATTACATTTAATGTTTTAAACTTCTAATAACATAACATTTCATAAGAAACGTTTTGTTCAAAGTTTGTTTGAATGTGTCTTTGTTACTCTTTCAGGCAAAAGTCTTGAACGGATTTAGAATAGCAATACAGATGGTTTATTTGTTTATATATTGAAATCTGTCAGTTTTCCTTAATAGATTTTCAACTTTATATCTAAAGCTTTAAGGCTCAGGTTCATCATCATCATCATCATCAACCTTTTTATCGTCCCACTGCTGGGCTCATGTCTCCTCTCATAGAGAGAAGGGTTGAGCGTAATCACCACGCTTGCTCAATGCGGGTTGGCGATTTCAGACTTAAAGTCTAGGTTTCCTCAAGATGTTTTCCTTCACCTTCAGTCATTTGTGTCCAAGATATACTTAGAAAGTACATATAACTTTAGAAAAGTTACATTGGTACTTGCCTGACTTGGAATCGAACCCGCGCACTCATACTTGACAGGCTGGTGTTTTAAAGCTCAGGTTGATATATATGGTCCGTACACAGGTGAAAAGTTGTTATTGTAAAATATATTATGATCTCTACGTGATATTAGTCAATGGTGTACTACAAAGAATGATAAAATAGTGCTGTAAAATTAAGAATTAATAAGTCAGTTAAAAAACATAATATACAAATAATTATTTAATAATGATAGAAATTTAAAAAGTCAGTTAAAAGCATTACATAGCCAAACAGAAAAATTTAAAAATACCTTTCAATATGGTTATATTACAGCAAACAAGAGTCTACAAGAAATACATCAAGTTCATATTTTGTCATTAAGAAAGTCATGAATAGAATAATACGCCTTCTCAGTTATAAATAGAAACAATCTCTTTTTAAATATATTGTTTACTGATTTGATGGCGCTTTATTATACAATTTTGGAACCATTAAGAATTTTTCTGAAATAATGCGATCTGGTTTGAAACCAAATTTAAAATAATTTATCAGCTCTACGCAGGCTTGCGAAAACTTACGTTGCGCCTGACGAAAAGGACACTTCCGTAGATGTTCCAGATTGGAAGAATTTGTATCTTATCTTATAATTTATAAAATGAGTTTACAACTTTCGGTATCTGACATCGACGCACAAACGAGTACCATGGATCCAGTACATGATATTCTAACCCCCCCCCCCCCCCGGTGGTGGCATTTTGCGTCGGCTTTTTCCCGATATAAAAAAAATAATATGTAGTATTTTTCACTTTAGACCTTTCATAATTGTTATACTTTTATAACCCAATAAGATTTTAAAGTAAAAATTAATTAAATATTTAAGTATACAAAAAAGCGCAATGTGAACAATACTAGAAAAACTATCCTATCAGCTGATTTAATACAGCAGACATCATGCCGGAAAACGACGAATCGCTTGGCGGCAAGACTTTGTCTGATCTAGGAAACTATTTTCATTTTATAACTTTTTAATTAGGTACTTAATCTAATTACCTTCTGCTTCTCCGACACAAGTGTTGCGAGGTCCGCTCACATCTGCACCTGACTGGCACGAAATAGCCCAGTTGGGGCAGAGGCCCTGGTTCCGTGGAATCACTGGAGTCACTCCACTCCGGCTGGCTGAATTGGCCCATGTTTAAAGCTGAAGGCATTTTGGACAACACTGGCTTTTTTTTTAAACTGTTATTACTATGAGTTTGTTTTTTGAAAAGGAAGGTTTTGTTTTGACTGTTGCAATTTTATAATTTCACTTGTTAAATGTTCCGACTGTCACTTCACTTCTAGTTAGCATTTTCTGTAATGGATTTTCGGAGGACTTCCTCAGTACTCAGTTACACTTAATTTTTTTTTTCTCGAGGGCCAGATTGTATTTTAAATTATTACTTTAAACGATTTGTCAATGTTGTATAATTTTTATTTATTTTTATTTTTCATTGTGATTGGAGTATGCTCTAAGTAAGTTATTTTAAATCTTCATTGTAGCTTTGCTAGTAGCACAATTAGGTCGATGCTGACTTAGAATCTCACAGCTGATAAAGCACAGGTTTCCGTCCTACAATCTGATACAGTTTACAATACGCAAGCAGAGCTTGTTAAGAAAAACACCACATTTTTCGATAGTCATGTTTTTTAACACTCTTAGAAAGTTTTCCTTATACTGTCCAATTAACAGGCATTAAGGTAGCACTCCATGCCTTTTCTAATTACAGTATTTAGCACTATTAGGTACCACGTGTCGATATTACTACAGAATTTGAGAAGCACGTCAAACAACACGATGCCAGAGTTTCAGTGTAAATTGTAAACTAATTTAAGGTTATTTAAAGTTAGTGTACAAACAAAATGATAAGGCTGTGTCTAGGTGCGTCTACAATTAAATCGAGATAGTAATGATATGATAAGATTAGTTATAATAATCTTTATTTTTAGGTAAACATGTCGTCGCGTCGGTTGGTGAAATTGGAGCGCCCAGCCCAACATTATCTAAGGTAGCCCAAAAAAATAAAATTATTGATAGATTATGTTATACAAGTTTAAGTGTAATTCTATTTACCTAAGACGTATTTTAACATTTGATTTTTTACGTATAATCAGGCGGTGGTGTATGTTCATTTTGTGTGGAGAATTAAAATGCTGAGCTATATGAGAGGATGCTACTAAAGATTTTAATTTTCACAATTTTGCAATGTCCTAACATCGTATTTTTTTTTTTTTGTTTGTTTTCAGTAAGAAATCTGGACTATTCAGAATGTTGATTCGAATTATATCATTCGAACGGCCAGATAAAAAAAAAGAAAATATCGCTTTTTACAACTAAATACTTATTTTGGAAGTGTGTTTTGTGATGCAAAACATTCCACCTTCTACGCAGTAATAAATATTTGTTCTGTAGGTACAGTCAATAACAGAAATATGTAGGTACCTTACAATCACAGAAGATTCTAAAGGGATTTTTATGATGTTACGAACATGGTCTCTTTGAAACCAAACTGTCATGAACTCATGACCATTGGGGTAATTGGTCTGATTTTATGCATTTCAACAAACAACGTGATGAATATCACGTTGTTTACGTTGTGGAGCAAACTTCGTGTAAATTTGTACATGAATCAAAGTGGATTAGCAGTATGCTTCAAATTATTCAACTTGATAGTACTTATGTTACACTTAGGTCCTTATTCCAGAAGGAAACTCAAGATCTCTGTTTAAACATTACTTAAAAACTAGCTTCAACCAATCAAAAGGCTTCAAACGAGACTTAAGTAAAGCTTGAGTTTGACGGCGGTGTTTCCATCAGGCGGGAGTGCGGTCAAGCGCTAGTTTATAATTTATAAAAAAAAAAAAAAATTGAGTGACGTTCTGGTACGTAATCGCTAAAATCGAGTTTCCAGTATTCCAAAACCATTTTGTTCCTGGTCGTGACTGTACCTCAACGCACGCGCATGATCAACAACCCAAATGCATGGTGCACTTTATTTACATATCCTCATATACCACATCAGTGCTAAGTGTTATGGTAACAGTACATACCCGGTATATAACAGTCAGTGAATATTTTTGGATGAGTTGCCTGGACGAATGAGTTATGTATTTTTTTTTTTTTATAATTAAAAACAAGCGCTTGACCGCAATCCCGCTTGATGGTAAGCAGTGATGCAATCGCTGATGCTAAAGCGCGCTAGTTTATTAAGAGCTTATTCCCTCAAAAAAATTGAGTGAATCGGAAGGAAGACGGCAGTGAGTAAGGTGATGCAATATTAAACCCAACAACACGACCGACGATGTTTCACCAGAGGGAATTGATCAGTAGGCCTAGTATGAGTTTTCAATACGAATCTCGTTCGATCGTATCGAGCGCGTTTGGCGCTCTCATTGGTTGAGAGTTCTTACGACCTTGAAGCGGGCCAATCGCGGAGTCAAACGCGCTCGATACGATCGAACGAGTTTCGTAATGAAAACTCATACTAGGCCTACTGGAGACCCTCCACGACCAAACTCCCGACACAACAACATCTGGCGCATCGTACCCGGCACACATCGCAATATAACTGCTCAGACTTGCAGGATAATTGCATAACACACTATCAGTAGCAATTAGGGTTGTAACGGAACTACGCCTCCGCTTTCGTTACTGCGGAAGTTCCGCATGAAATCGTATCTTCGCTTCCGCCTCCGACTCCGCACAAATTTTGCGGAGTTATAACGGAGGTTTATTTACGTATTTTTATAAAATAAATAACGCGCAAGCTGCGACGCTCGACAACCGTCCGCCCGCGTTTGAGCGCAAAATGGTCAAGGTAGTGCGAGACGGGAATACGGCAAATACAATTTGTTTCTCCTTAATTTTCATTACTAGAAGGTTATATTTTTTTACCAAGTAAACTACTATTAATGTACGTATTTAAAATAAAATTTTTGTTTTAATTAACCATAAATTTCAATATTTTTCTATATCTTTTTTCACCTCCGCCTTCGCTAACAAGGCCTCCGTTACAACTCTAGTAGCAATGGGTTTCATTCTGACAGTTCAACAACATCCATTGCGTTATTCACGTTGTTGAGCTGACACGTGTTCGAACATACACAGTAATGGATGAGCAATATGCTTCAAAATTATTGCAATAGATACTAATAGTGTATTACGCAATTAGGGTGCCGTTCTACGTACGGCATCACCAGACATCATGCCGGAACACGACGAATCGCTTGGCGGCAAGACTTTGTGTGGTGGGTGGTCACTTCTGCCAGCAGCCAATGTTATGACCTACCAGCGTGGTAATTCAAGTAGTGCTTCCATCCTTTTTAATTTCATGCACTGAGGAATTTGTATAGAAATAATTGGATAGGTAAGTATTAACGACACAGGTATTACCTAGGGTAGAAATCAGGGCTTCAAATTAAGTGTAACATCTTTTTATGTCAATAAAACTTTATTACATATTACTTTCAAGGTGTACTTTTACAGCAAAAAAAACAAAATAGCTACCAACTACTTCTCACAAAAAGCCCTTTCTACATACCACAGTTGATAAAAAAGTGAATGTTCAATCATAATTACATTACGTCGGATCCTTTGTGAGTCACGATCCAAAAAAATCTAAAAACTAGTCAAAAAAAAAAACATTTCCCAGGAATGCGCGTGCCGTCACGTCGGTCGGGATGGTTTTTTGACGAAACCCGAGCTTGGCTTACAGCTCTTTATTTGTTTAAAAACAATGGCCAGAGCAGCTGCTGGGTTATATAAAAGTTCGTAGATTAGGGTCTTATAGACAAAAGTGTGAGAAGATAGTACCGAAGTGCGTTTCTGCAACCATCTCGCCGTAAAAACTTAGGTGAAGTGAGGTGTCATTCCAACTATAGACAGGTCACTTCACCTAGCTTATCATGTTGTGGTTTATACGGAATCGACGGGCTGGTCTGTGACTGTGATTCGCGATCTGTCAGTCATTTGGTTCCACCCATGAGCCAAATGTCATTCAAATCCGTTCAGACGTATTAAAACAAAAGCGTGAGGCCGTGTACCCATCATGCTCGGTGCGGCGCAGTCACCGTACAACGTCACGACGCCGCGCGCCGCTGGGCCACGGCGCCGCGAACGGTGCGCCATCCATTGCCCACACATGCGCTCACGCCAACAGCGAAATATCGACTGAATGGGCAATGGACGGCGCGAACCAAGAATTTTTTATACCTAATATAAGTTACATGATCAGCCTATATGTTCCCACTATTGAGACAGGCCTCCTCTCGGTAACTGAGAGTGGGCCGGAATCTACCACACTGGCCCAGTGATTGTTGATATATACTTATCACATGTCTTCGAAGTTTTTGACTCTAGGACATGCCTGTTTCCTCACGATGTTTCCTTCACCGTTTTGAGAGCAGTGGTGATGAAATAATTTACAAAAAGTAAAGCGCCTGATGAGGTTCGAACCTACAACTTACAACTTCAAGTCGCGCCCAATACCACTAGGCCACCGGTGCTCTCTAATATTAAGTTTACATGGTCAGTCTTGAATGGCGACCACGTACCGGCGCAAGCGCAGCGTCGGACGCCCGCCGACTAGGTGGTCGGATGACCTGACCAAGGTGGGAAGCGCTGGATGCAAGCCGCGTCTAACCTCTCTTTTTGGAAATCCTTGGGTAAGGGCTATGTCCAGCAGTGGGCTTCATGTGGCTGCGATGATGACTGCCCCACACTAGGACATTCTCCGTAAACGCACACACGATACATCGTGGGTGCGTTTACAAACATTAACTCATATACACAAACAGCTCAGAGTGAGCTGACAATAGTTACCAAGACACTGACTCCTGTAACACAGGTACTACCTAGCACGGGGGTCAGAGCTTCAAATTAAGTGAAACTCCTTTTTATGTCAATAAAACTTATTATTATTATTATTATATTAGTTACAATCCCTTAGCATAAGTTGGATTTCACTCCACACTCACTTTCAGTAAAGTGAATTTGGGGTGAAATCCAACTTATTTTTTACGGTTTTACGGTGATGGTTACAGAAAGTCACTACTGTGTGGCTTCCATGAGTTTTCATTACGAACACTCAATTCGAAATCGACCGTGTTTGACTCATCGATTGGTCCGCTTCAGGGTTGTAAGAACTGTCAACCAATGAGAGTGCCAAACGCAGTCGCTATCGACGATCGAGTCTCGTAATGAAAACTCGTGGTAGCCACACTGGTTTCCCAACTTCCCAAGCTCCTTTCTGACCGAAATTCATTTAACTTAAGCACTATTTGGCGTACAAAATGCAGGTCATGCGACTGCATTTCCTTGGCCTGTTGACTTTTATGGCTTTGCGATAATGGCCGGTATTACAATGTCGTATTATATGTTCCGCAATCTTTTTAGTGGAAGATTCACGATCCCAGTCCAGCCTTGTAGCTACTAACAATACAAACTTGCTAACTTCGTGAAAATCAGAGCAGAGAATGTCAGTGGGTCAGAATATCTATACAACATGTAATGTAATTAACGGACACCAAACAGCCCCAATTAGAATAGAATAGAAAAGTAAGGGGAAGGAGAGAGAAATAATGTAGGTAGTCTACAGTGTACTATTTACATAGTTTATATAACAAATATGCACGTTAAGTGTATCATACTAGTTTAATAAATATATACATCTAATTAATAAACATCATACAAAAGCAAATAAAAAAATACAAAATAATGACATGTTTAAAGAGAGAGGAAATGCTTTTTTACAATGGTTTTAAAAGTGGACAGAGTTTGAGCACGCCTTACAGACACGGGCAAGTCATTCCATAGCCGAACTGCTTGTACAGTAAAGGATTTATCGTAAAAACTAGTGGAATGCATCGGCATCTCTAATATCAGGCTTTCCGATGACCTCAGATATCTATTGTGTGTCATGAAGGAACTTGAAACGTTCTTTAAGATAAGAGGGGGTATCAGAATATTATGTTAGAATCATAATATATAAGTACACTGAATTTTTAATTTAACATGTATATGCACTGTTATTTATTAATTTAGTTATACCACTTCTTAGAGAACGAAGACCTTAATGTTCTTGGAATAAGGTTCTTTTTCTTTATTTTGTACTAACTGCGCCCAGGGGATTCACCCGCGTAGGTTTCGATGTTATTTTTTTTTTTGCATGCTCCACTTCAATTGGTCGCAGCGTGATGTTATTAGCCTAAAACCTTCCTGGATTGATGGGCTATCCAACGCAAAAAGAATTTTTCAGATCGGACCGGTAGTTCCTGAGATTAGCGCGTTCAGACAAACAAACGAACTCTTCAGCTTTATATACTAGTATAGATTGAATGACTAATTTGTATGAATACAAGTAAAATTGCGATTTAAAAAGTCTGTGCAAACAACAAGGTTAATATGACAATAATTTCCGTAGTTTTAATTATTTTTGGGATAAAAATTACCTAAATGATCCTGAAGAAAATATTTTTTAGGGAGTGCGTTAATTAATTTACATGTTGTATAATGGAGGGTTTTTAGATTGCCACCGTATTTATTTCCAAGTTCTAATACATTTTGACCAATATCATGTTCATAGGGTGGATAAATCCCAGAAATAGTACCCGGCACACATCGCAACACAACTGCTCAGACCCGTCCTCCGTACGGCTTCACCAGACATCATGCCGGAACACGACAAAACGCTTGGCGGCAAGGCTTTGTCTGGTGGGTGGTAACTTCTGGCGGCGGCCGATGTAATGGCCTACCACCGGTTGTGTTTGTCGAGCACTTGCCCAACGGTTGATGTTGGGAAGTTTTATGTAAGCTAGTTGCAAACTCTGCTTGCGAGATGTAGAATTCGAGTGACGTCAGTATGACGCATTGATCGCATGTGGCGTTTACAGATGAGACCCCTTTTCTTTCCATAAATAATACAGCTTTTTAACACATTCAAAAACATCCCAAACTTTTCCTGTCGGAAACATCTATTTATGAAACAAAATTAATGTTTCAACATCAACCGCTAAATGGAGATGTCTTCGTCGTGAACAAACAGACAGACATACCTCCATTCATTAGTATATCTTGACACTCGGGCATACAGTCACACAGACATACATGCAAGCATAGAATTCATAGTAAATCATCCTTTAAAGCTTTTAGTTAAACATGAGCAAGTATAGACGGGCACAGAAGTGATGGGAATAAATTATGGGATGTTTGTTTGGTTTGTAAAGCACAGCAGTGCGATTCTTATACCATCTCAAACATTTAGCAACACAATGTCAGTAGCGATGAGATTCAATTTAACAATTCAACATTATTCATTGCCTTATTTACATTGTTGTGCAGACACATTTTTCAAACATATGGAGCAATGGATAATATGCTTCAAAATGATTACAATTGATAGCAATAGTGTGTTACACAATTGGGGTGCTGAACAGTCATTCCAACTAGTCATCATCATCATCATCAAGCTTTTTATCATCCCACTGCTAGCTCGATGCGGGTTGACGATTTCAGACTTAAAGTCCAGGTTTCCTCAAGATGTTTTCCTTCACCTTCAGTCATTGGTTTCCAAGATATAGTTAGAAAGTACATATAACTTTAGAAAAGTTACATGTTTTTATACCGTGCGCGTACATCAAGGGACTGGAACAATTTGCCAGCGGCGGTCTGTCCGCCGGACTACAATTTCAGTGTCTTCAAAGCTGGAATGAATAGACTCTTAAACTAGCGCGCTTTACCATCAACGATAGCATCACTACTTACCTAATGGTAAGCAGCCTTGTCTGCCTGATGGCGGGATTGTGACTAAGCATTAGTTTATAATTTAAAAAAAAAACAATCGGTTCAGCGGTTTAGGCGTGAAAAGGTAAAACACGGACAGACAGAGCCAATTTCGCATCCATAACATTAAGAACTAGGTGTTCACACATTCATATCTTTCAAATAAACACAGTCACTTTTCTAACTATCAGTCCTCTCTTGTATTTGTCACAGCGTCTAGGCATTTGTATGCCGTGCCCGTAGTTCCGTTGTACGCTGTAAGCGCTGTCAGTCCACTTAGAATAGCTGACACATTGTAAGCATTTTAAACTTGAACTGTCGTGCGATTCTTTTATACCGCGTACGTCGTTGGACTGGAACAATAGGGTATTTGACTAAAAAACAAAATTAGTCCGGCAGTCAGATTTCCAAAATATACTAGACACGTATTTTTTGTTCTAACAAAACAATAAAAATTTACAAATATAAAAGGGATCAAAGATCAGGAGTGGTGGCTGGTCACGTCACTGATCGCTAAAAAGTGTAGCGTGCAGTGACGTCACACGAGTTTTCAACGCACTGTGTCGTCTTAATTTTTTGTTTATATGAAAAAATACGTGTCCAGTATTTTTTGGAAATCTGACTGACGGACTAATTAGTTTTTTTTTAGTCAAATATCCTATTTGCTTGCGGCGATCTTTCAGTTTTACTACAATTTAGATGTCTTCAGTGGCTGGAGTAAATATGCTCTTAATAAACTAGCGCACAGCGGAAGGCTTAGCGCTTTGCCATGAACGATTCCATCACTGCTTACACTCCCCCCGTTCATAATGTTTAACCTTGAAAATTTACATAGGTGAAGTCTTCGATCGTGGAGCTCACTCCACCTATGTGTCGTGTGTTCAAATAGTGTCAATCTCTAGCATTAGTTCTGCTTCTTCTTTATTCAAGGTGAGATTCAACCTTAACACTTGATCAATGGCCCCTGTGGAATAGAGACCACAATTTTGTCAATAACACCTGTAATAAATTATAGAAATTCTTTGAAAAGTTTTATTTCACAATAATGGCGGATATCGCCAATGACAGTTGAAAAAGACGGCCGCGTGAAACGTCTATGAGGGAGGTTTGAGGCAAAGTCATGATGTGGTCACTATGCTGCGATATTTCAATGTTCTTTATTTACTGAATGAACTTTTTACTACATAAGACACGCGCTTTTATTTAGTAAACGACACTATAAATAATTTAAAAAGTCCAATGAAAAATGCGCGTGACACTCATCTTAGCTTTTCCTAAGCATTAGTTACTACATAATACTAGAGATTGACACTATTAACAGCTCAGTCTAAGCTCACTTCACCCAACTTTTCACTCTTAGATTTTTACAACCCCGTTTACTTTTTCGTTTGTTAATGACGTTTCTGCTGATTGCTTTGTATTTTGAGGTTATCATAAATTAAAGGGTAGGTAGATGGTAAGGACCAAGCCGGGATCGACGGCGCGATGGGTTTCACGCGCGCTTCAAAGAGACGTCAGCTCATCGTGACGGGGTCCACGAAGACCGATGCCTCCTGGGTCAGGGTTGCGGGTTGGTTACAAAAGAAACCGTGGCCCTGGCGCACAGGCAAGTGAAAGAACACAGGCGGGTTTTAGTTAGTAAAAGTCTGACACGCCCGTCCGCATCGCTCTGAGCGGGAGAGGTCATTTCATGATTTCCCATTCACAAAAAAAGTAGAGAGAAAAATATAGATTTTGTTTGTGATAACCAGTAGGGTAATTGCTCAACACACTATTACTAGCAATGGGTTTCAATTTGACCGGTCAACAACGTTCATTGCGTTATTTACGTAAATGAGCTGACTGATGAGCTGTCTGGTAAAGTCGTACGGAGGACGTGTCTGAGCAATTGTGTTGCGATGTATGCCGGGTACGATGCACCAAATGTCATTGTGCTCGTGGAGGGTCTCCAGATCCGTCTCCCTCTGGCGCAGCATCGTTGGTCGTGCTGTTGGGTTTAACATTGCATCACCTCGCTCAACTGCCGTCTTCCTTCCTATTCACTAAGTTTTTCCTATTCGGCTTAATAAACTAGCGCGCTTTACCATCAACGATTGCATCACTGCTTACCATCAGGCGGGATTGCAGTCAAGCACTAGTTTATAAATATTAAAAAAAAATTTTTAGAATATATAAAACAATGGATTAACAACATGCTTCAAAATTAATCACATTGCGGTTGTAGTGTGTACCTTGTTTTATCAAAAGTAAAACTTTTGATAATTTAACGTTTGTTGTTATGATTATCCCAGAATCGTTATTAGCTATATAATAAAGAATGACACAATCTATATCTATACTAACATATAAAGCTGAAAAGTTTGTTTGTTTGAACGCGCTAATGCCAGGAACTACTGGTCCGATTTGAAAAATTCTTTGCGTGTTGGATAGTCCATTAATCTAGGAAAGCTTTAAGCTATATAGTATATAACATCACGCTGCGACCAATAGGAGCGGAGCATAACTAACTCCACGCGAACGAAGTCGCTGGCGGCCGCTAGTATTTAATAACCTCAGGCTCTTTTGTGTCAGATTTTATAAAGAATCTGCATATTTATGTTCTCTAATTTATATGGTGTACTTAATAAAGAGTAAGTATTCTTCTATTCATTAAGCTATGTCCTGAACTTTTGATATGACAACTTTTGACCATTGAGTTATACATTATAACTCAATGCTTTTGACTTGTGAATTTTTAACAAATAAACGTAAACTTGTAATAGTGAGTACGTTATTAACACTTCATTTCCTTCCTACTCTTTGTCTATAACCACGTATTATTTACAGTAGAAGCTCACATTCAAGACTCAGCGGGTCTCGGGTCTGTGTGAGGTCCAAAAAAATTAAAATCAGTCATCATCGTCTTAGAGCGTGGGCGGCGCTTGGAATCTGATGTTTTGCTTCAAACAGTCCTTCTGTTTGGGTTGCGTTTTTTACGTTAGTACAGTCATTAGGCTTTGGGTTTGAGTTTCTTCGAAGAGTTTGCACGTACTTTGGCTACCTACTTAAGTACATGAATCATATAGGCTCATAATGCAAAATAGAACCACAGAACAATTTTTTTTTACTTCTTAAAAAAATACTAATTTAAAAATGGTCTAAATTCTCATACAAAAAAGAACCACGTGAGAAACATGGTGGTTCTTTTTTGGATGAGAATTTGTCGAGTGGTTCCATTTCGCACAAAGACGGACTTATGGGTATCACGGAATAGAAATCTCGATATGTCTTATATCTATTCTGTGACGGGTATGCACAATTAAGTAAATATCTGAGAGGGTATTGGATGCAAACAAAAATATTAAATTACTAGCTGACCCGGCGAACTTCGTACCGCCTTAGCGTAGCTTTGATGCACTACTTTATTTTGTATAGTTGACCTATCTTAGGTATGAGTACCTATTCAATTTAAACTGGAATCTATAATATCCTCCATATATAAATTAATCCCTATTTCCCTGGTCTCGCCATATCTGAAAAGGACCTAATTTTATTAAATTCAAAACAAAATATATATTTTCATAATAGTGTTTATTCCATAGGATTCAATAATTCCACTTATATTTTTACAAATCGCTATTGAACAACTTGGCATTTTGAAGTAAATACTGAGCTTAACACCACGCGCGCTCTAGAAAACAACTAATAGCCTCTATACCCTTCACTGTTTCTCTCTATTCTAATGCTGCTGTTTCTTTAATCTAATGCTTTTTGGTACACTATATTTTTAGTTTTATGTTCTGGCGCGTAAATAAATAATGCTGATGGTTTTCCGACACGGGAACAGGCGACATATAATTGGCCATGTGAAAAACATGGATTTTCTAGATTGATGCCACATACACTTAGCGACTGCCCTTGTGATTTATTTATTGACATTGCAAATGCAAGCCGCACTGGAAACTGTAAACGCTTAAAGCTGAATGGCATATTGTTCGGTATCATAGGGATGCGTGGTATTAAAACATCTTCGCCTTTGTACTTCCCTTTCAAAATTGTGGCTTCGATGACGTTGTTCAATAATTTCTTCACCGCAAGCCGGGTGCCATTACACAGACGTGGCTGGTTTATGTTCCGTAACATAATAATTACTGATCCGATTTTTAATTGCAGATTATGAGGTGGTAACCCGGGCAATTCCAGCGAATTTAAAAATTCTGTTGGATAATTCACAACTTCATCTTCATTAGTAACGGAATCAACTGATTTGTAATTCTTCAATTCGCCAGCTATTTTCTCTTGAATCTGAAAATTCATTTCGTTCACATCAACATTTTTTGCGGCCAATATAACACGTTCGCTTAACCAAACGTGATTTACGTAATTTTGTGCAATGTTTGGGAAAACCTTCTCCATGAGTTCGGTCTTTGATTCACAAAAGTTACAAAAATTGGTAGGGAATGTAATGTATCCAGATGATCTATCAACAGCAATATTACCATTACCAATATCGAGTAGTTGTTTGGAAAACACTTCTCCTGACTGGTCTTCCTGCAATTCGACTCTCATGTTTATACTCAATTTAAGTGTTTTAATGTATTTCCATAAAATGGACGACTTCAAACATGCATTCAGTTCATCAGCTGGCGTTGAGCGTGGAACAACTGGCAATATTTGTCGAAAATCACCTGCCAATAGTATCATGGCACCACCAAACCGGTTTTTGTTATTTCGTAAATCTTGCATCGAGCGATCTAATGCCTCCAAAGATTTTTTGTGTGCCATAGTACATTCATCCCATATGATCAATCTGGTTTGCTGCAGCACTTTGGCCATCGCAGAATTCCTCGAAAGGTTGCAAGTTGGAGTATCATTAATTTGAAGGTTCAACGGCAGCTTGAGAGCTGAATGAGCTGTTCGACCGCCTTCCAACAACGTAGCTGCAATACCTGAGGAAGCTAGGGCTAGTGCAATTCCATTTTGCGATCGAATCGTTGCCAAAATCAATGATAACAAAAAAGTTTTCCCAGTTCCACCGGGAGCATCTAAAAAATAAAATCCGCCAGTTCCATCGTTCACTACTTTCATGAGCGTATCGTAGGCATATTTTTGTTGTTGATTTAAAAGGGGAACTGTTCTATCAACCATTTCTCGTAATGTTTCGGAATCGTATTGGGCTTCGCGTCTCAATTCTTGATCAAATGAGTCGTGCATTGGGCGATTGGGTGCTATCATTCCTATTTGTGCTAATACTTTGTTGGTAAGCATCAAGCACATGTCCTCAATTAAAATTAATGCTTCATTGTAAATTTCTTCGTTCATTTGCAAATCTGCATTCGATGTTCTAAGACGCATCTGATGCAATATATCTTCCGCCATATGATCTTTGTATTTATGCCATAAATCAGTCGGTGTTGATGGGAAGCATGTAGACAAAATTATAGAAAATAATGTTCGTAGTTGTTTAGCATTTGACGAAATCACAGCATCTTCGAGAGTGTGGTCCCAATGAGTGTCATTCTCTAACAATCCCAAATGTTGACAGGCTTCTCTGTATGTGGCACACAATAGACCATTAACAGTTCGCAGATATTGGAATGATGTTGGACCACGAACATTGACTAACAGTAAACGCAAATAAAAACACTCGTCTTGACTGGGATGAACTGTATAAAGACGGCCTAGTGCATCGGTGGAAAATACTTGTGGGTAACCTGGATCTGGCTGTCCTCGTTTTCGTCGTTGAAATTTTTTTGATGATTGATTCCAGGTATAATATCTTGGCATTGCAGAGTAAAGTAGCGTTCTGGCAAAATCATCAGTCTGGCACATTTCAAAGAAGCTGGTTAATGTTGTCGATGGTGGCCTGTCAAGTCGTTGTAATACGTTTGCATCTGTAAAATACACCCGTTGACCATTTTCCAAATGTACGGCCAAGTGAACAACAGTAGGGTGTCGTTCATGTATAGGAAACGAAAATATACGCCACATGCCTTCGTTACTACTAACATAGCGGCCCATTTGATATTGAGTGACTTCATCATTTGAATTTTCGGCAGCAACTCCGAAGACAGCCATGTCACTACCTTTGTTCACATACTTGCAAATGTATTTAATCGATTTTACGGAATGGCAAAATTCGACGTTTATGTGTGCTTTATATGCCTTGCAGAGTAATGGCGAAAACGGAACAACCCAACGATTATCAACTTCAATGTCCTGTCGATTTACTTTGACTATTGTTGACTTTCCATTGTCATCAATGGATCGGCGGCGATAAAGTGGATATCCATCATTTCCAGTAATAGTTTCTGGTACTAATTGTCTTGGGTAGCGTTTTGAACATTTTCCTTCAACCATACACGGAGAAATGGGATTCAATATTCCACATGGACCATGTATCATATTTTTTGTAATAACCTCATGTAACAGTGGGTCTTCATTATTATCGGGAATTTCTGCTGATATCACATTATCAATTTCATTAGGTCTTATCCTCTCAACCAACCAAATGAGGATATGTGCATGTGGCAATCCGCGTTTTTGCCACTCAACTGAGTACATCCAACAGCGCGTCTCTCCGAATATGCTATGCTTAACAATAAAATCCATGAGTGATTTTAATTTCATTTTGAACACCCTTGCAGTGATATCGTGGCGATCAATGGGTGATTGGCCAGGAAATAATTCTTGTTGAATTTCTGTCCACTTTGGATTGCATGTGAACGTGATAAACAAATCTGGTGTGCCATAATGTCGTACATAGGACATAGCATCTTGAGCATATTCATGCATATGTCGCGGACTTCCGACGTATGTTGCAGGGAGAATAGTTGTTCTGCCAACATTCTGTGCATTTCCATCAGCAGTAATGGCATCCCGAAGATGAATGTATTCCTCGGAACGGAGTTTTGCCTGGTTCAACCTGATAAATGTCAATCGTTCAGTTTCAACTTTCACATACATATCCACAGCATATTGGTGAAATAGACGCCGACATTTTAAGATGTGATTGTCCTCATTTTCCCGAACCATCAGTCTGTATGAATAATAATTCATTGAACTAACTTTTTTGTTTGTTTCAGCACCTGTAAACAATTTTTTTTTGTGTTATAATAATATAAATTTTAAGTTAGTATACATATCTATATTTTAATGTAGTAAACATATATATTGTTTATAATTTACCTGTAACTGGATTTATCATCTTCATTGAAAAATGATAGCCGTCTTCACCTTGCCAAAATAGGATAGGATATTGTAAGGCATCATATGATCGATGTGTTTCAGAAACGCGCTGAAGTTGATTGTTCCGCCGATGTAAAACAATGTCTCGGTTATCTAAATTTTCACCCACAATGACAATAGCCACTTCATCAATTGTTGGCGCATTAAAACGTCCAGCATGTTGTCCTGCAGGCGCCTTATCGGCTCTGATGACAATTTTGTGATTATCTGATGGCATGCGGTCTAATGCAGTTCTGAATAATGCAATTAATTCATTATGTTGATGGAAAAATATTTGAAGTTGTTCCACAATGGATCTTTTCACTGAGTTGTTGTGTGCGCAACGCTGATCGACTTCTCTTGCTGAATTGCCCATAAAATATATTTGCAAAAATGTATAGTCGTTATCGGGCATTGGCAATAAGGAACCTGTTCGGTGATATATTTGACCCTGAATCTGCAAGAATATAAAAATGTATTTAGGTAATTGTATAGCAAATTGTTTATAATAAACAAATGTACACAACACTGGCTCAACATATTTTGCACCAGCTACATGGTTGTAAAACTAAATAAAATTGTTTGCCATTATTGTGCTTACTTACCTTGAAAGTAGGCATAAAATTGTCTCGAATAACTTTTGTTGCGCCAAATGATGTCATTTGAAAGCAATTATTATATTGCTGGATATGAGTCAAAAAGTGATTGGAATCTGGCCTATTTCCGGAAACCAATGAATGTAATGGCTCTGGTGGCGGTACCAATGGCGTCAATTTGACTTGGCCGCTGGCGCAACACAATCCAGGGCGTTCATTTTTGAATTTCAATGCCTTGCAATGTGGACACACAATATTCATTAGTCCAATAGCAACAATTCGCTCTGAACTGTAATCAATTGCCACATTATAACTGAATGCAGCTCTGTGGGGATTAAACACAACATTTCTATGTTGATTTCGATTCCGTTGAAGTTCATTTCGCGCTTCGCGTTGCTCATCAGTTTGATTTGCTCGTAGATTTCTTTGACTTGCCGTATTTCGAGTTCTGCGGCCTAAATTTGTACGTCTGGTTGGTGGCATTGTTAAAAACTGAAAATAAAAAGCTCTCATATATTTTCTGTATAACCAAATTGTAATATTATGTAGTCACCAAAAGTTACCAAAAATCGATATGAAGCTGTCAACTTACCGTAATTAACAAACACTTATTAACAAACAAAAAACTTCTTAGTCTTTATAACAAAACAAACTTTATCAAAAACTTAGAAAGCGGTTATGGATGTGATGCCACAGATTACCACATTTTTTTTTTTTTTTTTTAACTGGCTTGGCTGTTCAGCCATTCGCCAATGACGCCAATGTCAAGTTAGGGAAACAGATACTACCACAGATTACTAAATAGGATATGCGAAATTTGTATAGGTTTACTATTTGTATTATTTTCAAAAAATTATCAAAAATCGATATGAAGCTGTCAAGTTACCGTAATTAACAAACACTTATTAACAAACAAAAAACTTCTTAGTCTTTATAACAAAACAAACTTTATCAAAAACTTAGAAAGCGGTTATGGATGTGATGCCACAGATTACCACATTTTTTTTTTTTTTTTTTAACTGGCTTGGCTGTTCAGCCATTCGCCAATGACGCCAATGTCAAGTTAGGGAAACAGATACTACCACAGATTACTAAATAGGATATGCGAAATTTGTATAGGTTTACTATTTGTATTATTTTCAAAAAAATATAAAATAGTGCAATAGAATTTAATTAAGTAACCACGTTTCCGAACAAACTTATTTAAGTAACCACGTTTCCGAACAAACGATGCTCTTTTAATATAGTCTATGGCTGTGAATGACGTTGACATTCGTATAAAAAAAAAAATTGACATTCGTAAAGCGCGTTTTTTAAAATATGCAAAATTAAATGTATACTTTTCAATATTTCTGAGAGATGTTCTTAATATTTTTTTCCGTAAGAACCATCCTTGGACTTCCACGAACATTTAAAAAAAAGAATTATCGAAATCGGTTCAGCCGTTCACACGTGATGCCGTGACAACGCGAAACGGGTTTCATTTTTATATATATAGATAGATATATTTACGATACAAATGAAGAACGATTGAGAGGTATGGCATACTCAATGAATGCATTGATGCCTGAAGAACAATATTTGAAAGTGGATTAGGATACACGTGAAAGGGCATCTAATGCTAGAAACAAGAGAAAAACTACGATTCCACTTGGCGTGAACCTTGGTAATAACATTTTCCACAAAACCGAGTTTCTTTAGAGCCCGCAAAAGTAATGGATTTTCTGGTTAGTGATGGAGACAATTTTTTTTTTTCATCACTTCCTAGACCTTGTATGCGAAGGTTTATAATGCCACTATCGGTAGAATAAATCGAATTGTACTGTGTCGTCGATTGAACCTTAAACGAATCGTATCTAATCGAATTTCGATTAGTCTCGTGGTTTCTAAAAATATTTTTAAGAAAACGTGTGAAGATTGTTAGTCTAACAAAAAGATTAACACCCTTTTTGTTAACAGAAATTAATGTAGGCCCTAGGATAGGTTCTTGAAGAACTCCAAAATGAAAAATCTTTGTTGGTCTCCGTGGCGCAGCGGTCTACACTCCTACCAGCGACGTGGAGGCCCCGGGTTCGATCCCCGGCTAGGTCATGATGGAAAACGATCTTTTCCTGATTGGCCTGGGTCTTGGATGTTTATCTATATATGTATCTATTATAAATATAGTATCGTTGAGTTAGTACCTATCCCATAACACAAGTCTCGAACTTACTTTGTGGCTAGCTCAATCTGTGTGATTTGTCCGTATATATTTATTTACACTCAATGGTTTATTGCATCCCATAATCTGTGGTAACATTAAGATGGCAAGTTCATTTATGAGATCAGTGTCCGCTTTTAAAATGCTCCCTTGTTTACACATCAAACTAAATTTAAGTTCATTCCATCTTTTTGTTTCTATTTCATTAGGAAAAGGACGGAAGATGATTATCAGTTTAGTCCTGTAATCGTGGAAGTTAGAGAAGCGTCTTCATATTTTCCATTCATTTTATTCCCCTGTGTTTTTGTGATATAAGAACATGGACTTCGACGTCCACGATATAATGTCACGTTAGAAATGACAAATACAATATATGTACATATATATTTCGTACGTGAGTATCACATGATGTTTCGTTTCCTATTGTCTATGTTGTATAAAGGGTTATTTAAAGAAACACTAACAACATTTTAGGACTGTTACTAGCATCATAACCAACAACGTTAATCTTTGAAATTAAAAAATATGTTTACCATAAACCAACCTGCAAGATTTCATTCTTCATCTAACCCTCGCTCCTCGCTGCTTTAATTTGTACTATACAACTTACAAGGCAGTTTGTTTAGCAAATAGCGCTTTCGTGTTGAATTGAAATACAGCCTTTTTTGTTCTGAATGGGAAATCATCAAATGACCTCTCCCGCTCTGATCGGAGCGGAAGGGCGTGTCAGACTTTTACTGACTAAAATCCAACCGTGTTTCTTTACTTGCCTGTGCGCCAGGGCCACGGTTTCTTTTTTAACCAACCCGCAACCCAGTCCCAGGAGGCTATGGTCTTCGTGGACCCCGACAAGATGTGCTGACATGTCTTTGAGGCGCGCGTGAAATACAACGCGACATCGACCCGGGCCAGCAACCTAATTACGTATAGCTCTATTACTATCAGTTGGAATCATTCTGAAGCCAATTGATAATCCATTGCTCCACAATCCACATGTTCAGAAACTGTGTCTGCTCAACAACATAAATAACGCAATGAATGTTGTTGAACTGTCGAAATAAAACCCATTGCTACTGATAGACTGAAAGTCTATTGAAGAAAGACTGTTGGACTTTACCGGGAGGCGAGCTATTTACTTTTGAATGAAAGTCTGATGACTTGAAATGAGATGAAATACTTAAAGTCATAGAACAAAAGTTGCTGTTAGAAATATAGCCCTGAGATGTCGTTTGTGTTTTACCAATAACTCTGTATATGAGACTTTATTAACAATCATGTAATTTTGCTGAGCTTGAACTTTGAAGGTAGTCCGCGAAGAATTTACGTTTCGTCTTTAAATTATTTTCAATTCCATTCCATACCAAAAACTTATCTAACATAGTTGCATAATTATGTGCCTCTTAGGCCAAACATTTCACTGTCTCTTAACAACATCAGTAGAGAAGCTTAGACAAATTTGCATATGCATAGGTTTCGTGCTTATGTAGTTTTATGTCCTTATTAGTATTCAGTTTGCGCCTAGATTTTATCTATCTTTTAACATCTGCCAAAATTGCTGCCGTCTTGGGCAATTTTAGGATGTAAATTTGGTAGCCTAAGATTAGTTATGCCTTCGTAATTCGCTTTGGTTTTGAAATTGAATAAAACTTACATTACGTGCATGATCGTTTCGCCAATGAGTGTATTTTCTGTATCTATGTGTTCGTCTACAACAGAATAAGTATATTTCTTAACCCATTTTCTATGTACATCTCTTCCTAAGATATCCTAACGTTTCTCGACGTTGTTGCATAAAACAGAGCATCTGAACAATTTGCTTAATATATACATATGTATAACGTGGAAATAATGACAAAGGGTCATAAAGAACTTAATATCGTCACCAGCTTGCCATCTTCATTACATAAGAATCTCAATCTATACAATTGTCGACTAAACACGAAAAAAACATTAAGGAGAAAAACTACAATGGCGTGGGTTTATAAACAGATAGAAAATTTTAATGTCCACAGTAATAGCTTCATCTCGTACAATTTAATGGAGGAGCAAAGGTTATGTAATTTGTAGGTACGACGACGACCATGCACGAATTATCCGTTTATATTGTACTAGTGACTCAATTATTGGACATTCTGAACAGATAGTATCTGATGAAGAAATAGTTTTTGAATTATTAGCAATGAGCAGATAATAATAACGTCGAGCAATCAATGAAAGTAATGGTCATTTTGGCAATACTGAATCTAAAGAACTAAAGGTTCTTGCACTAATCAATAAAGACTTCAATCGACTCTTCAATATTAAATATTGACGAAGATGGTGTAAATAGTTAAATACATAAACATATAGCCTAGGTTTCACTAGTAACGCTTGGTAAAAATTTAGAATAGATTTACACTTCTATCCATCTATACAGATAGATCGATTCTTAATCTTTACCGAGATCTGTCGACAATAACCTCATTCTTAACAACGAAACCCTAAAACCAACAGTTTCCTTTATATCTCTATAAACTGTTCACGTAAAAAGCCGCTTCAATTCTTACACCACAACTACGCATGAGCTGATTCCGATTCTTAAACTCAATAACCCTCACTTTGTTAACAGATTGACAATCTTCTGCTGCATTGAGCATCACCTTTATTTCATGCACATAAGATTCAAAATCTCCAGTTCCAGCTGTAAGTTGTGTTGGTGAGTAGATGATTCATCGAACATTGTCTTATACTAGGCGACTCTTTGGCAATTGCTTTTGTAGGACAGTTGCAGTCCGACTGCCCTCTCTAATAAATGTATGCTTTGTATAGGACTTAGCTGTCAGGGGCATGTTGAGAAAGCTGTTTGTGAGCAAATGTGCTGTGCAGGCAAATTACCTGCAGATACTAATCCTTTGTGCGAGAGACGTGTGTTAGTTAGAGAAATGGCCAATGGGTACGAATTCTAAAAGCAAACTACTACCCGTCGTACGGCGAGTTTCCACCCTTACGTTGTTAACACCACTACGATCCGGACGAAGCGTTTCGCCTCCTCCTTTATACCGCGTACATCGAGGGACTGGAACAATTGGCCAGCGTCGGTTTTTCCGTCGGACTACAATTTGAGTGTCTTCAAGGCTAGAGTGTTATAGGCTCTTAATAAACTAGTGCGCTTTACTCTAGCGCTAGTTTATAATTTAAAAAAAAAAAACTTCACAAAGGTCTTTATTCTAAAATTGGGAATACGGTCTTCTTAGAGGGCTGTTCTATTTTAAGACTGATCAATGAAGTTCTCTTTTCCGGGGAAAAAAAAACAAAAATGATGACAATATTGAGAGCTACCTATTTTTGGAATGTGAGTGACCTGAATACTCCCTAAACCGAGATTTGGAACCGAATATATTCGTGTTTAATGTTTCTCTCGTCTTCCAAACAAAGAATATTGTTGCTACCAACTTGAATAGGTGGGCAGATATTCACATAATTGCATCAATGCAAGATTCTGACGATAAAATCAGAATTTGACGGTGATTCTAATAACGTAAATCTTAAGCTTATCCTCCCACATGTCCTGATAGTAGACACGTTTGATTACTCACCGAAGTATTCTGAGCTACAAAAAGGCATGTGTCATCAGCCACCTTGGCAAGTAGGTGCAGTTTTTTGGATACGTTTTTTTCATTGCCGATAACTGTAGAAGCAAAATTACGAGGAGTTTTGTTTGGAAATCTCTTATTACGATATTTGGGAGTCGGTGTACGAATGCATGTTTGAAAGAAATATGGGAGGGAAATTTGGCAAACTATGTTATGCCAACATTACGTTTTGTGTGTTGTTTTCTGTTTTAATACGATCCCCTACCATATGTTTGTTTGTAACAATGATTTTGGAACAAAAATAAATGTTTTTTTTTTAATATCTGGCATACGGATACCAATAGGGATGTATCCAAGCTATGATATTAAAAAAAAAATTAAGAGAAGAAAAAAATTAGTTTTTATTTTATCGAAATTAACTAAAACTACTGTGAAATAGCGTATATATTTTGTACCACGGCGTGACGTCATGCAACATTTCAAATCAATATATCTTCCTAAGTATTTGAATGAAAGAAAAAATAAAAAATACGTGTTCAATATTTTTTACTAATCTATCTGATGGACATTAAATTGTTTTTTAGGATACAACCCAATTTACTCTTTTATTCCTTATCAATCTTCTCTTCCTTAACAATTATTACGATAGCAACAACCCTTTGGAATTAGTATTATTTCCTAGCGTATGGCCCTAAATTTAGTCTGCATCTCATACTAGTATAAGGTGGCTGACTGAATTTTGCGTTAAATACCAGATGACAACTAATGGAATAGAGTTGGCAAGCACAGAGTTAAAGGTATAGGAGCGTTTAGGTCACTCTAGGCATAGGGATGGGTTTTTGAAGTGAAACTTCTTTACGCACGCTTGACTTGGGGAGTAAGCTGGCGAAAGCGTTACGAAAAGTGATCGGGCAAGGCGAGCGGAAGTTAAGTGGGGGATATAAGCACAGAGGCGCCCGTGGCACGAGCTTGGTACTACACGGTCTACAACAAGTTTTTTTTTTTTTTCAATAAAAATAGAAGATCTATGCAAAAATATTAATTTACCAATGAAACCGTGAAATAAATTTAAATATTTATAGAAAATTAATATATTTATATGTGTATACATGTATATATTGTACACACACATATATATATACAGTATATTAAGAAAACCCTGTCCGACCCATAAGGATAACAAAGGTTAGGTAAACACATGACCAAATATAATATAAAATTTTACGTATTCATCATAGTACCAATACAAATGAATTTTGAAATAATCTTTTTTTTCCCGCGAATTAATTCCAATTTCCCCGAAATTTGGTAATTTTTAAAAAGTGACAACACCGGTATTATTATGAGCGAATAGCGAAGCGACTACGTGCCGCGTGCCCTGCCGCCCGCCCCCCGCGGGCGGCTGGCGAAGGGTGGTTAACGCGTATTTATTAAGTTACCTCTTTTTGCGAAATAATATTTATTTTTTAGGGGGATTTTTTTTTTAAGTTTAGGCCGGTTTTGTATGCATTAGTAGAATCAGTTATCGATACCTAACAACACCTTCACGGGTGGACAGGGTTTACTTAACATACTGTATATACATACAGATGGAGCGAAAGAAGTTTCACTTCAGTCGTGTGGTCATAAGCACACTCGTTTTTTTTAAATAAGCCGTCTTCTTTCCTTCTTGCATGGCAATAATCGTTTTTTTTTTTCATTTAATATTTTTTACTTGTTTTTATTTTTTTATTTTTTTTAAGTGAGCTGTTATTGGGCTTGTGCTTTTTGAGGTTGCTCTTTTCCCTTTTATTCTTTTCAACTGATCTTATATATTTATACATTCATTCACTTACTAGTATGTACATTTGTTCTTGCCAACGGCTTGGCTAGGCTGCACTGCCCTTGTCCTATTGCTTTCTATAGCCACTTTAGCCACATTGAGGCAGAACCACTCCAGATACGGCCTGGAGTGTCTATCTGACATGATTTCGGCGATGGTTGTTTCTGTCAGGTTTTTACCAGTAGTTACTTCCAGGTCGTATCTGTCGCGTTCATGCCTCGGGCGGCATAGGGATGATTATAGAGCAAAAGATATCAGTGTTTCAAATATTGAAGCATTTAAGTTTACATTTAACAGCTTTCTGTGCACACGTACTTTAGGTAAAACAAACAGAAACACAAAAACATGTTTCAATAAAAACTTTTTACAAAAAAACAGAAACCGACTTCAAAAAAGCAAACTTTTTGTAAAGAGTTTTTATTTCATGCTTTTCAGTGTCTTAGTCGAAATTCGAAAATTACATTTTTCACCTCATGACAATAGTGGCAGCCATAACCCATGTTAGAATAATTTGTCATCAATACGAAAAAATCCCTATCTCAAAAACTACTGAACCGATTTTGATGAAACTTATAGTATTCCCTAAGTTGAACAATACATAGTACAACAAAAAAAGAATTACTTAAATCGGACTTTTAGTTCCGGAAATATGCGCGCACAAACATAAAAACATACATACACATACGCTTGAAAGTTGGCTTACATACATACGGGTCTAATTTATAGCCTCCATTTTTTGGAGTCGGTTAAAAAAAATCCTTTTGCTAATTACGCCACGGAACACTAAAAATCTTCAATACTAACAGAAACAACTGCTGTTTTTACCACACAAAACGATTGCCTACGTACATTTTTCAATCTTGTAATTGAAAACTACAACGCTAGTACAATAAACCTTGGTACGTGACTTCGAAATCGCTCGTTACCGTCATTGAGGTTTTTTTAACCATAGTTAAGTCTGGGAATCGGGCCCCTGCCTTATTTCGACGAATGCTCGGTCCAAATGCGTGGGTCCCTTTACTTCACATTTTTTTCTGTCTTACAGATTCAAGTTATTCCTTTTTTGAATCCTTTAAGAATAGTGTTAAATACGGAGATTGAAAAGGTATGGAGCTAAAAATGGAGTTATTTGTTTTTCTTTCTCGAACTTTAAAGGCTTGATTCGAAAAACTACAGTCCTTTCACAGTTATGCTACGTTTTGTTGTAACATCAACCTTATAGGTAAGGAGAATAAAGACCATAGCGATCTTGAAAAACTTATCAGTGGCAGAAACCTCACAGCAGCATTATTAGTAAAGATCACTACGATAAGAAGTTTGATGCAAAATCAAAGGCAAAATAACTGTAAAAAGGACCTGTAACTGGTAAATTCATAGTAGAACACTATTTGTAGACAATACAAGTTCAATTCAGACGCGAGATTTATTTAGTTTTTTCCCACAAGATTTCTTATGGCGATGTGTCTATTGACGCACAGCTACACCTACAGATCAAGCTATATGTAGCCAGTGCAAGCTGAGTTCTAATTGAATGAATACCCTACACGATGCGAGGTCAACTAAAACTGGAAATATAGGTCTGTAGTCGGTCCCTGTATTTTCAATAGTCTTCAAACCATACACGCAAAAGCTTATAGCGCTGTCATCGTCTTGTTCAAAAGCATTTCCTAAAACATGTTATCCCAGTAAAGGGCAGAGGGATCTTGTATCAATCTTATTGTTTACCAAAATGACAATGTGAGATGCATTACTCACATTCGCAGTAACCCTTCCACTTACAGTGAGTGTTTGTTTAAGAAAAGGGTTCTTCACAAAAGGGGTCGGGAATGTCGGCTTGAACTCACGGTGGAACCCCGGTGAGGCTGCGAATCAGTAGTAAAGCTGGATGTATTCTTGTAAGATTATTATTATTTATTCTTCGTACCTGTTTATAACCTGCCTAGATAAGATTTCGTATACAAAAAAACGTGGCTGAATGTAAAATTTGTCCGGAAACCACTGGTTTTACGAGGAAACTGCCGGTTACACGAACTTGTATTTAATAAGAGCTTGCTGTTGGATTTTTCAATGCTTGATTCAGTGCCGAAAATTGAAAACCCAACAAAGCGCATTCAAGTGTTATGATCTAGATTTCAGTGAGTCAAAACTTTTTTATGTTATGCTGCAGGGAAATTGCGTACTCCACTAGCAGTAACAATGGGTTTAATTTTGACAGTTCAATAACATTCATTGCGTTATTTACGTTGTTGAGTAGACTGATTTTTCGAACATATGAAGCAATGGATAAGCGAGAGCCTAAAAATGTTTCATATAGTGCAGTGACGCTTAACACATTTAGTGAATAGTCACTAAATGTGTTAAGCGTTTCATATAAAAAAAATCGCCATTCTGTCCTAATCATCTTCAAACGACTGAAAAAACCAAAGTAACATTTTAGATAAGTTTAGCAGTGCCTATAAATATTTAGCAATTTGTGGTGTAATTGGGCCTGGGTAACACTTCGATGATTTTTCATTGTCACCACTCTACTAGAACCCGACAAACAAGTCGTTTGTGAAAACTAATACTAGTATGTGTCTACTTTGAGAAATCTATTATTGTTAGCGTTTCTAAAGTTCATTGAACTGTCAATAAACATCCAGACTTTTGTTAGATCATTGTTTTTCTAAGTACGTTAGTTGCCAAAAAAAGTCAAATGACGATATTATTTTGTTTTGTCTGAACATACTTGTGAAATGCGACATACATAGATTGAGTATGTTAATAAATTCGCTATAATTATTAGTAAAAAACACATTTCCCGGGTTCATGTTTAATTAACTATTTCTTGAGAAATGTCTCTATTAATAACTAAAAAGGAATTGCAGGACTTAGTGCTGTGAAAAGTGACGCTCGAAATTTTCAGCATTTCGTGAAACGGAAACTGACTAATTTAGTGCGAAGAGTCATTTATGTAATACCATAAATTATTATTAGGGAACCGTAGCACGGTAACACATCCCTAGAACATCGTATAAAAGGGACACTCGAGTATTTTTAGCTGACGAGACAACTTGATGATAGGATAGTAAATGTAGTCGATTTTCTAAAAGAATTTGTAAAAGATTCAAATAGTTGGTCGGATTTAAAATTACAGACTACTTGATTCCAATTTTGAAATGTGTGACTGCATTTATTTTAATAATATTTGTTTAGAAGCAAAGGAAACCTGATTATTAGGCCTTGTTGAGATAATTAATCAGACACTTTAAGTGCAAATAACATTGTTTTGCAAAGTAATTAATGCCATAATAACGTAGGAGTTATTCTCCCATGACTTATCTTTATGTAAATGACTCCTACAGCGTTTAACACGCCAAAGATTAACAGATTATTGTAAAGGTTATGTAGTGGCTAAGTAAGTCTTGTAGTTAGTAAAAGTAACACTGAAGGTTATTTTGGTTCAAAGTAAACAGTTCAATGTAGGTATCTATTCTTAGGATAGGGACAAAGTTTACTTTCAAGTCTATTTTAAGATCTGTATAGTTAGTTGGTGTTAACACTTTAGTAAACAAATCCTTTATTTTACATATTGAGTTTGAATAGTTTTATACTTATTCATCATACAATCATGATAAATAAGTATGGATTTTAGTATTAAAGGCTACGCTGACAATAATACCTAGCCTTGCCTTTTCCAAACTGTGTAGAATACAGCTTCTAGTCTTAACGTCATGTGGATTAATTAGTACTGCTAAATTAGTACATATTTACATGAAGTTACCTTACACAACTAAGTTTCCGAGTAACAAGAAACCAGACAGGACTTGTTGTCAGACTTCTGAGTTTATGAGACTACCCGTAAAGACTCTCAAAGATCTACAAATGTCAGACGCCCAACGCTACGACTTGAACGTGCTAAATGTAAAACTACTTACTTATTTATGTCATTGTTATTTTTGTTCTAATGACTAAAGTTCTCTTGATTTCGACCACTAATCAAATGAACTAACTAGGTGTCTATTGCCTAAAAACCAGTGATCGGAATAGGTAGAGTGATTTTTGGTACTTGTATCATAAATGTTCACAGAAAGATTAACGTGGATAAGCCATTTTCCCGGAATGTAATTCCGGATCCAAGTAAATATTGTAAATGTCGGTAGTGACATTACTACTACTTACTCAATTCATTTAAAGGAAGGTAACAAAACTGAACTAATTTATTATTTACTTGTTCAAAAATAAAAACAATCAAATTTCAATCGAAGCATTAATACATTTCAATATTTTATTTTTAGCCTCTAATGAAGGGTATGGCCAAATCTAACGGTTTTAAGACTTAATATAATTTATACATATTTTTTTTTTAATAATCAACCAATTCCGTTAATCCGGAGGAATGTTCATATTAATATATACGTTTCCGATCAATGACCCCAATTCACTCTACCTATTCCAATCACTGCTAATAACTTCTCTTTCAGATTATTATTTAATTGTGAGATCATTGAAAGGTGCTCATGTTCATCAATGAATATAAAGGGTGTATCTGACATCGACGCTCAAACGAGTAGGTACCATGGATCCAGTACATGATTCTGAACCCTCCAGTGGTGGAATTCTTCGTCGACTTTTTCATGATTTAAAAAAAATGTATATGTAGTTTTTTTCACTTTAGACCGTTCATAATTGCTATACTTTTATAAGCCAATAAGATTTTAAAGTAAAAATTAATTAATTCGCTAATTACATAAAAAAAAAGCACAATGAAAACAAAACTCGAAAAACTATCTTATCAGCTGATTTAATAGAGGTCACATCAGGAATCAACTTCATACCTACAAACCCGCACGGCGGCACGATTGCAACGTTCAAAGGCCGAGCGGACACTTTTTTTAAACACTGTGAATTCTGTAACAATTCATTAACGAATAACGACATAAATGACTATCACAATTTTATTAGTGGCATGGGGTGTGCCTTTGGTCAGATATATCCTGTATAGAAAATAAAATATTCTCATATTTCATTACAGTGCTCCAGTTTCAAAAATTTCTTAAGTTTACATAATCTTTTCTCTTTCCGTATTCCAAGTGCTAAAATAACTATTGGTCTCACAAGACGTGGTTGAATTGCAAAAAGGTTTTATCTACGTGGTTGGTATAATATATTAGTAACTTCCGACCTAGTAAGACTATCGACGCAAGCTTCTGTTCTACCTGTGCCAAGTTTTATCATAACCCATTGTTTTGCTCCGACTTTATTAAGTTCACCGCAAACAAACCACAGAGTCACTAACAGATAGGACGCCATTTAATTTAACGGCCAACTACCTTTGATTTACGGTAGTGATGTCCGGTGTTTTTTAATTAGTCGATTTTGAACCGTAATATTTATCGAATAGTGAACGAATCAATGGCAATAAAATATAAATGAAGGAAGTGTTTGTAATTGGAAAGTTTTAGTGTAGACTGGTTGACATTTTACGGGCCGTAACAATTAAAAGTAGTTTGATAGATTTTATGATCATTGTTAGAATTGTTTGTCTATTCTTTCGACATTCGTATTTCAATTTGGAACGTTTATTCTTAACTGCCATTTGTCTCACTGTATGCACCCGCATAACCTGCATAATATAAATCTCCCCAATTGATAACAACGATTGTTAGTCTGTATTGATGCATGTTCGTCCGTTTATCTTCATCGCAATAAAACTTTATTGTCTTGTTATCAATGTCAACCATCAATCAGGAATTGACTTTGTACAAAATCATACCTTGCTCCTGTTGGGATAGGGATTTATTTGGGCTTTTTCTTCGTGAGAGCAATGAATCCATGGCGTTCAAGGCCCTCTGTGGCCCCATGGCCGCCATTAATAAAGATTTTAGCTATAATAGGAAATCTGTTAGGCATCGTACGTGAGAAAAGGTTAGGTTTACTTGGTCATTAACCTTTCAGTTTCGGGGCTCTAAAAAACAATATCGACCTTTCTGTTTCCACAGCTAATAAAAACTTATTAGGTTAAACGTTTCCGTTGTTTTATGCCCCTCTGTTTCACAGATAGGCACACGTGTAAGATTTCTAAACTTCAAAAAAGGAGGAGGTTCTCAATTAGTACTAATCTTTTTTTTTTATGTATCGTCCGTATTGCCCGAATGGAAATTTTTTTATTTGTTTGAAAGGGCATAATTTCCAGGTCACCAAGTCCATAGTCCACCCATAGTCACCAAGTCAGAATCCGATGATGGAAGACCATAGAAATCAAAGGGGACTTGCAAAAATCGTAAGGCCGACAAGTGCATTTCTAAGTATTTTCATAAAGTATTTTAAAGCACTACAATATAATAAAGGTCCGGAGTAGATCTGATGATGTAGCCGGAAGACAGTCGAAGGAACTACTGAACGATTCACAGCAGCTACCTTGTGTTTGTGCTTGATTAATTTTAGTATTTTTAGTAATTCCATTTTTCGTTACTTGGTCCGTTTTTCCATCATCAACACACCTGCTGAATAGCAGTCAATCTGCCTTTCATCTCCCACAATTTTCAATCTAACATTCACCGCGGAAAATGCACTTAAAATATTACCGATGCAGATTGAATTTCGCTCGGATATTGCACATATAAATCCCATCTCGCTGGCGCTACATTCAGTTAATAAGGTCACACTTCGTACATCACATTTGCCTAAGTAGATTAAGGGTAATTTCATATCAGCGCGAAAACGAACTTAAGTATGGATCCATATTAGGGTAGAGTTGCGTAAACAGATAACACAGCAAATTCACACTTATCTTCACAAAAAAAAGGTGCATTGATGCGTCGCTGCGCTTCGATTCTACACTATTATGAATTTTCACTTACTCCATAGATAGTCTATACAGTTGTTAGGTATCGATAACTGATTCTACTAATGCATACAAAACCGGGCTAAACTTAAAAAAATATCCCCCTAAAAAAATAAATATTATTTCTCAAACAGAGGTAACTTAATAAATGTGCGTTAACCACCCTTCCGCAGGCGGCGGGCGGCAGGGCACGCGGCACGTGGTCGCATCGCTATTCGCTCATAATAATACCGGTGTTGTCACTTTTTTAAAAATTACCAAATTTCGGGGAAGTTGGAATTAATTCGCGGCAAAAAAAGATTATTTCAAAATTCATTTGTATTGGTACTATGATGATTACGTAAAATTTTATATTATATTTGGTCATCTGTTTAACTAACCTTTATTATCCTTATGGGTCGGACAGGGTTTTCTTAACATACTGTATGTATATACTATTGTTCATAGAGATAACAATCAATCTGGATAATGGAAAATATTGAACTTAACAACAAGTCTATGTAGTACATCATTGTTCAGAGTTTTTTACTAAGGACGAAGGCTTAAGTTTGTTAAGTAGGTCTTTACAACTAAACTTAGTAGAACTTATGTCACTTATTTTCATCATCATTATTATTATTATGGAGACGAGTTACTTTAACTTTGGTGTGAGTTATTGGACTTTTGTCGTATTCAGAAAGTGGTTCACGTCATGTTATTCACGTCGATGTTTTTTTGTACGTTATTCTTATGGGATATAGGTAATATTGACTGTTTTGGTATACATATAATATGTATTTTAAGCAAGGTTTCGAGTTGAAAGACTCAGAATTAAGAAAATTGTGTTTTTCAGTATCATCCATTATATAATTGTTCCACCTCATGGTTAAAAAGAAAGAAGGAGATATGCCCGGTAGTTGAAAATGTATCGGAACGCCAACGCATAAAGCTACAATCTGTCAAATTTCTTTAATAGATTTGCAACTTTATCGTTAAAGCTTTCAGGTTTAAGTTTGTTTGGAAAAAATTGACGGTTTCGGGTTGACTTGGTACATGCGCATTTTGTTCATGACGCGTGTACACTGACATGCCACATCCCTTGGTTTTTTTTTTTCATTTCTATGTTCCACCTACTGCTAAATACAATCGTGTCGTGCTGTGTCGTGCCGGGCTTTTCGGTGTGGCTACCAAGAGTTTTCATTACGAGACTAGATCTAACGCATCGACCGCGTTTGGAGCTCTCATTGGTTGAGAGTTCTTACAACCTTGAAGCGGGCCAATGGATGAGTTGAGCGCGGTCCATATCGATAATCGAGTCTTCGTAATGAAAACTCATGGTAGCCACCAAACCAAGAGATGTGGCAAGTCAGTGTAAGTCTCATAATAAAGTATTACCACAATAATATAAGACTCTAAAATCTGTGGTGGAGCCTCCTTAGTCAAATGCATTTAGTTCTAATAACAATATACTACTTTTCAACGAAACTGGTTATTACCGAAATAAAAGTAATATTTATTTTCATTAGTAGCAGCTTCGTTTATCCTAGAATCGCAGTGAATGTGAAAAACGACCCATTAATAATCATAATATTCCTCTGAAACCTCATTAATATTAGTTCAGGTGATGAAAGTCCGTTGACAAAATGTAAAAATATCTCTTGAACTCGTTTTTATTAATCCAACCAAGCTTACTATAAGTTTCATGTTATAGTTTCATTTTTATATATTGTGTAAAAATCTTTTTTATTTTTTTATAATTATAATTTAGTGCTTGACCGAAATCCCGCCTGATGGTAAGCAGTGATGCAATCGTTAATGGTAAAGCGCGCTAGTTTATTAAGCCTATTCACTTAAAAAACTTAGTGAATAGGATAGGAAGGAAGACGGCAGTTGAACGAGGTGATGCAATGTTAAACAACACGACCAACGATGCTGCGCCAGAGGGATATTGATCTGGAGACCCTCCACGACCAAACTCCCGACACAACAAACTTTTTGTGCATCGAACCCGGCACACTGACACATCACAACATATTTGCTCAGACCCGTCCTCCGTACGGGTTCAACAGGCATCATCACAACACGCCGAATCGCTTGGCGGCAAGATTTTGTCTGGTGGATGGTAACTTCTTCAACTACATAGTTTTAAAATAATAAATTTCTTTTCCACGCCCTGTTTGACGTAAGATGAAATGATGTGTTTCAGAGTTTCATCAGCTCGTTCAGACGGTCCAAACGAATATTATTATAGATAGGTTTGTTCCTTTTAACTGACTGGACTGAATCTACATGATCGTCACATGTTCTGTAATCCAGTCCATCTCATTTTCTCCCACATTAAATATTATGAATTCATGAGTCTCTCTTTTTACTGTCCCTTTTTAGTTTCATCGACTCAAATCACAACGATGCTAAAAGAAGTTGTCACTACAATAGATTCTCTACGGCGTGGAAAGCTGAAGAGTATTTTTTGATGGCGCTATCTACCAGAGAGGGACCAGGATTTGAAAAAGAAAAATATTTTTTAGTCAGTTTATAGGTATTTTACGGACAAACTACCCGAACCTGTCAAATGTTCCCAATCAACCTTGACCCTTAATGCTTTAGAGATAAAATTGAAAACCAATAAAGATATCCGACAGATTGTAATAGCTGGATGGGCTGCCTCTGGCAAAAAGGCAGATAGAGATGATAAATAAATAAATAAATATATACGGACAAATCACACAGATTGAGCTAGCCCCAAAGTAAGTCCGAAACTTGTGTTATGGAATACTAACTCAACGATACTATATTTATAATAGATAAATATATAGATAAACATCCAAGACCCAGGCCAATCAGGAAAAGATCGTTTTCCATCATGACCTGGCCGGGGATCGAACCCGGGGCCTCCACGTCGCAGGCAGGCGTGTTGACCGCTGCGCCACGGAGGACGACAAAATCAATAAATCAATGTACATATATCTAAGTGAAAAATAACTAATTTCGGAAGTCGGTGTCTTTAGTTTTTGTATATTAGTTTTTGACACCGACTTCCGAAATTAGTTATTTTTCAATTTGTGGTGTTTTTTGGAAGTCGGTTGTTTTTTTTTTTTTGGAAAAAAGTTTTTATTTTACACTTCTTAGTTGTGAAAAGTACTGTTCAGCTGCATCCGGTTAGACTGGATGCTGACGCTAAAATACTTAATGAAAAAACGCACTGGTTGCCGTTACGATTTTTGAAAGTTCCCCTTGATTTCTCTGGTCTTCCACCATCAAACCCTGATGTCCTTATCATGGGACCACCTTGGGAATGTCTTCTTTGCAACAGAAAAAGAATGATCAAAATCGGTTCATAAACGACGAAGTTATCCGCGAACAAACATAAAAAAAGCTATATACGGTCGAATTGAGTAACCTTCTCCTTTTTGAAGTCTGTTAAAAAATAATTTTTACAGGCGACAGCACATCAAGCTACTACAATCTGTCAGATTTTTTTTTATTAGATTTCCAACTATATCTCTGAAGCATTAAGGCTCAAGATTTATTGGGAATATTTGACAGTTTAGGGTAGCTTGACCTCCTGTCGTCCGTATATTGTCTACGACAAATGCAGTAGGTGCATAATCCGTCTATCCGTAGGCTGTATGAATCAGCGATATAACGGGATCACTCCATGTGCCAAACTCTGAACTCCATATCTAGAGTTTTATAAATGTCAACTATATCTGCTTACAAAAGCATGTGGCTAAATAGATACAATTACGATTCAACGCGACAATGCTCAAGTTTCAATTGTAATAAAATACTTCTGATACTTTGTTAATGGTAGTTAATCTATAAGAAATGCTCAACAGTACTTTGTGATGTGCTTTACCGTTCAGTCAATTATATCGATCCAGCCGGCCTAGTACGAGTTGTCATTACGAAATTCGATCGTCGATATCGAACGCGTTCGACTCGTCAATTAGCCCGCTTGAAGGCTGTAAGAACTCTCAACCAATGAGAGCGCCTAACGCACTCGATAACAACGATCGAGTCTCGTAATGAAAACTCATACTAGGCATACAGATCGATAATCGACTAAATAGTAAAGCACATGATAAATTCACAATGCTTCTATTGCTGGCCGAAAGCATTTTAAACTAGAAATAAAGGTGGGCAGAATGCAGCGGGAACGTAACACACTATCAGTGGGATTGTCTTTCATTTTAATAGTTCATCAACATTCATTGCATTATTTAAGTTGTTAGCTAACAAATTTTTCGAACAAGTACAGCAATCTGTTAGCAAACCTCCGATATTATTCAGATTGACATAGATAGCTAATCTTGATGATATTGCCATTATTGCACTTAAGAATAATGAACTAGAGATCATTGTAACCCTCCACACACTCGTCACGCATCTACACACTACAGGCCAATCCTAAAATAGTCACAGACACAAAAGCAAGCGTCCAGCCGTCGAAAACTCGAAGAAGAGCTTCCAACAAGCCGTCTCAGCGGTGAGCATCCAATGAAATCCGCGTTATTTACCACTTTTGTTGTATTAGTGACGTGACAGATCAATTTCTAGGGCACACGGCGATCCCGACGCCTACGCTTCGTAGCCAGTGACCGATCTATTGCTAAGGTTGTCACGATTTATTGTTTTTAATTTTGTCAAAATCAAAAATCTTTACTTGCTCTAAATCTGTTAGGCAACAGTAGGTACAAAAAAAATTGATGATGGACTCAAAATTTTGTATACCGTTTTTAAAATTTTGCCCAAAGCCTTTCTGGATTAATGGGCTATCCAAATCAAGAATAATTATTGAAATTGGACCAGTAGTTCCTGAGATTAGCGCGTTCAAACAAACAAACAAACTCTTTAGCTTTATATATTACATAGTATAGATATCTGCTTTGTTACTTCATCGGCCTTACAACTTTTTTGATAAGTCCGGTTGAGTAGGTAACACTTTTGAACTTGAGTTCGAACGAGTAATTTTATAAAGCCAGTATTATTTTTCTACTGTGTCAACTTTAATTTTATTGCAATTTCACTCAAAATAAACAATCTCAACGGTGGTACCGACAACCCTACCTGCCATGTTTTGCAGATCTATATCTGTCGGTTGCGGCTGTCTAGCAGTTGACGTCTCTCGTATGGGTACAACACATCCATGGGGAAATATGAGCGGGAATGGGAAGACACATACTGACGTATAAATATAGATGCCACTATCTAGTTCGTGATTATAAGAGGCCGGTGGATCTGTGTTAAATGTCCCATAAGATTAAAATATGGAGTTAGAAGTTTTTATTTTATTTTGTAAACTAACATTTCCTAGTTGTAGCTCAGAAGAGAATTTATGGCCATTTATTTATATATTACTTCGTTCGCGTGACGTTTTTTATTACACGGACCCACACCCGTCATATGGCCTGTCCGCGCTATTACTTCGTTTTGGCTAAGCGTTCCCAGACTTTTTGGTTTTTGTTAGGATAGCCCATAGCCGTCTCGAAAACTCGACTATCAAAGGCAAAAAGGAATTACTAAAATCAGACTAGCAGTTCCAGAAAATAACGCGTTGATACAAACAAAATCTACAGCTTTATTGTTCGTATACATATCTAAACATTTTGCTGAGTGTGTTATTTTATCTTTTACGGTTCATTTAACTAAGCTTTTAGTGTGTCGTAATTCAAAATACGATCTCTGAACGAACTACCAAGGAGATCGTAACAGAACCTCACTAATCATTATTGAAATTAGTCGAACATCAATTTGAAGCTAAAACAAATCAAAAATCGAATGAATTGAAATAGCCCTGCTGTGAGCCGCACACCATCGACTTTAATTGACAGATTTAAGGTGATTGTGTTCAAAATGGCCAGAGTTTTGCTTGTATTAATTAAATCACTTTTGTTTATCACCTAAATATGAAAAGTTAAATGGACTGGAGTTGCTGACTGTTGAATTTTGACGAACGACGTCCGCCTAACTACATTATTATCTATTCTCTCACTCTAGCTTTGATATAATATTTATCAGAAAGCTCAGTGTCTATATTCCATAGTCGATTTAATGAACTTTAAATAGCAGCACTCACTTTCCTGACATCGCATTCCAATTTCAAAATATTCTCCATTAGGAGCATCAAAGTAAAGTTGACCTCCTTACTACGATTTGTTTTAATAGTTTAGTGTTTTTTGTAGATTATGATTTTTATGAATGACATCATAGGCATCATGAGACAGCGTGGTGTATGTCGTTCATTGAGTAAATTGAGGTGCGGTATAAACACGCCTCTTCAGTATGTCTTACATTGAATCTAAAGAGTAGTGGGTAGCATGTTGAGACGATTAGGTCATACTTAACAACTAAGTGACCAAACTAAGTTAACAAAACGAATGTAAAAGATTAATGTAGTTTTTATTAATAATTTAGTTAGAATATAATTAAATAACTTGGTTAATTACACTTTCCTTTAGAATGTTAAAGAAATTCTGAAGAGAATAAGAGTATTTAACAAAGTGGAAAAGACCAATGAGGTCAAGATAATATCGTTCAAATACTCTATGGCTAATTTCAAATTTCCATTAATATGAAATCGAACTTTTATGGAGCGTAATAATCCTATTAAATTAAAATATAACTCTAAGAAACAAATTGGCATAAATATTGTCCTCATTTATCCGTCATTAGCAAATTCCGGCAGCAAATGTTTTCACATCCGACGCTGTTTCATACAGGTCAATGCATTGTGTTTATATTTATACATAAACTGTTTTGTCCAATTAAAACCCCTTGTTACACCAAAATTGGACCGAAACAATTTATCAATAGGCCAATAAATTAATATGTAACAAAATGTCAATTCAATAAAATGCAACTGTAGTCCGTTTGACCTTCTTTTCCGATTATTCAACCGTTTTAAATACCTCGAGTGGCACCTGCTACGAAATATTTTTAATAAAAAAAAAATAAGCACTTTTTAAACTTGCCGGTAGCAAATTAATTTAAAACACTTTCGACATTATTTCACTCTCACTTTTCACATTCGTATTCGATTTATTCGTGTTCGTTACGTCACAACTACACACTATTTTACTATTTTAGGTATCACACCACTAAAGTACTAGTATATTTTTTTTATTCTAAAATTTTAAATTTCGAAAATTATGATTCGAATGCGTCAGTCAGCGAGGCGAGCGCTTCGCGACGCTCGCGTCGACTGGCCGCTTTCGGCCACCTGCCAAAGAATCCATGCCTGAAAATATATTTATGTGGATAAGGTTATTTAGTATTTACCTCCCAACTGTCACGGCGTGTTTAATTTTTTAATTCATGGAATTTTAATTTACGTAGAGAACAAATTGTGTACTATTTAGAGAACTTTCGAAATTCCGCAATAAACCTAGACAAGGTTAACGATCTTAAATTTACTTAAAAGAAAATAGATCGCATGTTTGACGTAGTTGACGAAAGAAAATTCGAATACATACGTTTTACAAAGCCTTTGAGTTACAAAAGAAATACCAATCTAAACCATTCAAAAACCTCATAAAGTGACTCCGAAAATGCTGTTACATTGTAAAAGTCTTTCATGTGACAGTATAATTTACACAACATTACAACATTGTCATTTGCTGCTCGTTATACTAACGGTCAGGCACTCACAAAGCCAGGCAATAAAGATAATTTAAGCACATAACATCATAACTATCCGGAAACCCGCGTATTTATATAAAACATCATAAAACTATCCAGAATAAAAGTTCCGAATGCAGGCGAGCCGCGAGCTGCAACTAACAAGGCCAGTATGTCCTAAGCTGAGGTAGAAGTTATAATGAACCTTAGGCATATAAACATAAAGATTTTTGATGTGGCTGTAGAAGTAAGTTTCAGTCATCGTGGGTGGGAAATATAGGCGAATTTAGGACAGATATTGGTCGACCCAGCTTAAAGTAAGAACGACCCCAATGTGAAGCGACATAGACGTAATAGCCGAGAATTGGTATTAGTGCCAACTGTACGGCAATAATCCACAATTGTTCTTAATTTTCTAAACTCAACAGTAGCTGGGAACATCGCCGCATTCGTACAGCAGATTGATTAGTAAGATAATGCTTGCAATGTTAAGTTCTGCTTCATGTGTCAGACTTGGAACGCTATCCGAGGGACGAAAAACTGGCCATCACTCATCGTGGACTGCCAAACAAAATAAAAAAAAAGCTAAATTCGTTACGAAACTTTGTATCTGCTATGACGTTCTCTCATGTCTGAACTTTTGGCTCTAAAACTAAAGTTATAGGCAATTTTGAATGAAATATTATAGAACTTTAGATATAAAGTCACTAGATTGATTAGGTGGTCTTAGGCGAACTTTTTATTAAAAAAAAAAACAACTAACCAAATACAGAATGAGACCCATTTCTATCGATAGTTTGTCGCAGTTCGGTGTCACTGCGTAACAAACTATCAGTAGAAACGGGTTTAATTTTGAGAGTTTTGACGGGAAAGCAGAGATGAGTGTCACGCAAATTTTTCATTGGCCTTTTAAAATTATTTATAGTGTCCTTTACTAAATAAAAGAGCGTGATTTTTGTAGTAAAAGTGCATTCAGTAAATAATTCACAAAGAACATTGAAATATCGCAGCATAGTGGCCACATCATGACTTTGTCTCAAACATCCCTCATAGACGGTTTACGCGGCCGTCTTTTTCAACTGTCATTGGCGATATCCGCCATTATTGTGATATAAAATTTTCAAAGAATTTCTGTAATTTGTTACACGTGTTATTGGCAAAATTGTGGTATTTATTCCGCAGAGGCCATTGATCAAGAGTTGAAGTTGAACTTTTTCTATTATAATATTCAGTACGTTTCTAGTATTATTATTATGCATACAATTTATTGGGTGCTCTTTACGCTGTAGGTCAAAATAATTATCACGTGCAGGAGGGTAATTGCATAACACAAGTATAAGCGTTATAACTATAAGTAGCAATGGGTTTCATTTTGACAGTTCAACAGCATTCATTGCGTTATTTACGTTGTTGAGCAGATACAAGTTCGAACATAGGGAGCAATGGAATAGCAATAAGTTTCATAATGATTCCAACTGATAGTAATGATGTGTTTCGCAATTAGGGTGCTGGACACAGCTAAACGCCGTCGCGGCAGACCCCATAGTAGATGGCGAAACGAACTTAACTAAACAAACGATCTATGGTCGACTTTAGCTCTTGATCGAAAGAGCTGTCATGGAGAGAGAGAAAGGCCCTTGCCAGCAATGGGATGATGCAGATAACAGGAATATGAAGCAAAAGATTAGCAATATCCTTCTAAATAATTCAGATTATGTGTCTTACGAAATTAGAGTACAGATTTTGCAACAAAAAAAAAATAACGATTCCCCAGGCCCTAGGGAATCTTGCCAGAGGCCGTTCAGATGCGACTATCGATGGACCTACTTTGTCCATCGATAGTTATCAGCAAAAAGCTTCGGCGCTTTGCTTAATAACCTCGTATAATTTAAAATCTACTTTTATATAAAATTTACTCTGAAGTTTCAGTTATGAAAAAGGGGAAAATCGCAATCTAGCTCTGCAAATGGAAATCTGAAGGAGTTGTGTAAATAACTTTATCCGTCAAAAATCAGAACATAAAATTTCCTTTGAACTAAGTATGTAAAAGTTAAGGTTCTATATAACAAACATTAAAAATATACCATATAAGAAGATAGGGAAAGTAAATTATTTTTATTTCTTAGGAAAGCGATTTATGATACTTCGGGATTCTAGTTTCAGACCTCACTAATCAGAGCTTGTAACCTCTATTAAGTAGTCACTATTTTGATAACTGAGCCCACTGCCTGGTTGCTTTAGTGACTAGTCAAGTAGGTTGAGGCAATGTTACTATACTAGTACATACCCTTATATTTTACACTGACTAACATACAAATTATTTCAGATAATTATACATTTTAGTGACCTTAGCCGAGAGGTTGTGCTAAACAAAGAGACGTTAAGTTTCACAATACAGATTGTTTAAACAACATTGAAAGTCGGAACACGTGCCCTGCCAGGCTGCATTCGCAATCAGCTGCACTATCGATAAACGCATGTTCACCTTTTAGTATACACTCATAAAGAAATCGTTTACTTTCCCGAGGTTATGAGTTCCTGGTACCTACGATTAGAAACGAAGTGAAGTTTATTGCTTTATTTGATCCGTTTTCTCCTGTCTTCGTGGTTTAGTAATAAACAGCCGCACGATACCATGCTAAGATTAGGCCGTGAATGTGGAATAGAATAGGGGTAATATGTAATGGATGCATCCATTATATTTTACCCTTCCGTGCTGTCATATGCAGAGCTGCGATAGCCGAGCCAAAAGTACAAAAGTCTAACAACCAGTCTCAATGAGGTATTGTGTTACCCAGAACTGAGTTATGGAGGTCGATAGGCAATCGCTCCATGTAAAATACTAAAAATAAGCTGCATCTGGGTAAACTGGAAGTAACTAATATGTTGAGAAAAGGCTAGATGCTGAATAGTGTGATTGCAAGCAATAGCCCTACTCTGCTAATACGCTAGTGTCAGAATGGTCGATCAGTGATCTCATAATGATCGATTTTAACAAGTTTCGTAATCTAGTAACAAAATCATTGTGACTGTCGTAAATGTTCAAATTTAGTAGTAGTTTTTAGAAAATCATTTCTACTAACGGATTTTATAATAATCCTAATACGGCAAGGTCACTCTATTGCCATTCCATTACAAGACGACTGACCGATCATTATGAATTTAGCATATTACGAACTTTTAGAACAATGACAATGGAATCGCGTTGGAATGAAAAAAATATGAAAATAACAGACTAGAGCCACTGATGTCGTATTTTCTGGATTAAAATAAGCAATGAGTTATTACTGCATCTTGTATCCACTAGGTAATGTGACACTTCAGAAATTTAAACCTTACCCGTGAATACCTAAGCAATGATGTAATTTGTTCGGTCGACTATCATAACGCTGATTGATCGTATTTTGCATCAACAGTATTTCTAAAACTGCGTCGTAGTATTCAAATTACTTTGTAGTAGGGACCGATTTGTGTGTCTTATTAGAATGTATGCTCTAGTTCATGTAGCTAAACTCGACTCAAGTCTTCTTCAGTGATTCATAAACTTCAAAATAGATTTCATATAACATCCTTTGCCATTTTTCGTGGTAGGGTGTTAATTTGACATATTATTTTGGTATTGTATTGTGAGGCACGGTGTTTTAAGTTTGTAAGATCGTCGCAACTCCAAAGTGTAGAGTTCTCCTTTTGAAAGCCAAAACACACAATACACTAGTATTTGACTTTGTTTAGGTTAATGTTCATGTTATTTATTAAATTTAAAAAATAATATTTAAAAATAAATAATATTTATTAATATTTAAAAATAGGATAAAAATACTAGGCATCAAAAAATTAGTCTACACCGCTGTCAACGAAAAAGTGCCCGAAAGGCCGACAGAATTGCCCCATATGGCGATTTTGATTGTTTGGCCTAAATATACTAATTGAGTAGACTACTTTTTTTTTTTTTAATGATTATAAACTAGCGCTTGACCGCAATCCCGCCTGATGGTAAGCAGTGATGCGATCGTTGATGGTAAAGCGCGCTAGTTTAAAGCCTATTCACTCTGAAAAACTGAGCGAATAGGAAGGAAGACGGCAGTTGAGCAAGGTGATGCAATGTTAAACACAACAACACGACCAACGATGCTGCGCCAAAGGGAGATTGATCTGAAGACCCTCCACGACCAAACCCCCAACACAACAACAGTAGGCGCATCGCACCCGGCACATATCGCAACACAACTGCTCAGACCCGTCCTCCGTGGGTGATAACTTCTGCCGACGGCCGATGTTATGGCCTACCACCGAGAAAAACGGGCTATCGAAAAAAGCCTACTAACTAACTACTAAGCCAAACTACGTTGCCTATCCAAAAAATAAATAATAAATATTCACTTCGGGTCGCTGTGCTCTGAATTCCGTTAAACTATTGCAAATATCCGAGACTCCTCAATACTTAGTTACCGGTGTATTGTTTATTTATGTACCTATCTAGTACACAGCATTATGCAAACTCCATGCAGTACAACTGTACAATGCGCGTCCGCCGTCCCTGGCACAATTAATTGTTCTGTGCGACCTTCCGTTATTTATTTTAAATCTGATACGGTGTACGCTGTGTTGCGTAATTACTTTGTACTGAATATAACAACATGGTGAAGTAGCATGAACTCCAAAATAAACCTCTGGAAATATGGAATAGCCAACTAGCAATGGAAACGCACCAGACAATCACACACTGGACTATCTATGGCCTAAGGAGGCCTGGAGTGGGAACGTTAATAAGCTGACTATAAACCATTAATTTAGGTGGCACGCTGGCCTTTTGAGTAAGCTTCTAGCGTACGGCATTTACCCTGGCCTGTTGTCGACGGATGCTCATCTGAGCCCATGTCGACTAATGTTGACTAAAAGTTGCAGAGAAAACAGACCCCTGCGGAACACGCCGGTGTTCCGCAGGGGTCTGTTTTCTCTGCAACTCTGTTCCTGCTGCATATTAACGATCCGCTGATGCCCGGTATCTATTGCTATGCAGATGACAGCACAGTTTTGGAGAGATAGCTGCCGGATGCTCGGGCTAGTAGGGAATCAATCCGGTTCGAAAGAGAGGCTACGGTAGAGCGAACGAATGTTGCACTACAGGCAGTCTCCTAATGGGGCAATGCCAATCTTGTAGCATTCAATGCCGCCAAAACGCAGGGGTAAACTTTCACCGTCAAAAGGAGCCCGTTCACCTTGGCTCCAACTTTTCGAAATGTATCCTTGGAGTGGACCAACCGCCTTCAGCTTTTGGGAGTTGAGATTTCCTCGAACCTAAACTTTGAGCGGTTCATTGAGTCCAAGGCCAAGGTGGCTGCCAGGAAACTTGGTGTAATCGCAAAGGTCCGTCGGTACTTCACACCAGGGCAGATTCTAATGATGTACAAACCACAGGTCTGTTCGTGTGTGGAGTAGTGCAGCCACATTTGGGCTGGTGCTGCTAAGTGTCACGTGGCCATTGGCTGATTGGTGACCCTGATTTCATTCGAGACGGTCTCCAATGCCTAGAGCACAGGCGTAGAGTAGCCAGCCTTTCGCTGTTCTATAGGATACATTTTGGTGAGTGTGCGAGGGAATTGCATGATTTATATCCCCCATCTCTGTTCCACCGTCGTAAAGCGAGTGGAAACTCGTCCGGATCGTAGTGGTATTGACAACGTAAGGGTTTCCACCCTTACGTTGTCAATACCACTACGATCCGGACGAAGCGTTTCGCCTCCTCCTTTATACCGCGTACATCGTGGGACTGGAACAATTTGCCACCGGCGGTGTTTCCGTCGGACTACAATTTAAGTGTCTTCAAGGCTAGAGAGTAAATATGCTCTTAATAAACTAGTGCGCTTTACCATCAACGATTGCGTCACTGCTTACCATCAGGCGGGATTGCGGTCAAGCGCTAGTTTATAATTTATAAAATAAAAAGTCGTAAAGTGCATTTTTTTAAAATACTGTTGCGAATGCACCTTATGTCGAGGGCATAAGGTTCAATATCGCGTGACATACAGTGCGTAACTTTTAAGCTCTTTAACTCTAGATCTAGACATCGTATAGGTGCAATATAAAAACGCATTTCTAGATTTAAGGTGGCCTATCGAATGGTACAGGTTTCATCAATTTTGTCAACTAAGTGACGACATCGAAATTTCTAGAAGCCCGTTTCCGGGAATTACCGTAGGTACTTACCGAATGTACTCGAAGTTATGCGCTATTATTATTACGTCTAGACGACTCTGGAATGTTCGATCAGCTGGACTATATATAGCGCCGTGACGCCGGCGCCGAGTCAGTCTACACTTGACTACCGATACGAAAACAGCGACACTTAAGAAGCGATCTTTGAGAATACCTACTGCGACAACCGTAACGAGAACTGTGAGTACTACGTGAAGTAACATCTGTAGTGTTATTGCGTGTTTACAATACGGACTTCGTGGACGTAAGTGAAGACTTCGGTGCAACGTCAGCAACATTCTACTTGTCATTGCCTACAATCGACTGTACCTTCGTTGCCAATAAACTTCGTAACCCTTAACCGGTATTTTAGTACCCCTAGCCCGTAACAATTGGTGTCAGAAGCGGAATGCCGGTCACGCCAAGGGAAGACGAAAGAGTTCGCACGCGACGACAAGCAGCGATGGATTTGGCACGTCAAGAGGAAGAATCGTTTGGTGTCCCTGTACGCGTTGAAGATACGGCCGTCGTAACACCGACGAATGTGAGTGTGCCTAGTACCACCACTATTCCCGGAACCAGCGGATGTGATTTATCGGCGTTACTGACCCAGTTGACGGCTCAAATAAAAGGTATAGCAGAATCCCAGGCAGAAACCCAGGCACAGATAAAACAATCCCAGGCAGAAACCCAGGCACAAATCATTAAAAGTGTAGCAGAATCTCAGGTAAAATCCCAGCAATTAGTATTAGAACTTAATGAAAAGTGGAAAGAAACCAAAGAAGAGGTTAATGAGCTTAAAATAAAAACAGCGCAACAGGATGCCCGTATGGACCAGCAAGACATGAGTATAGACAAACAAGATGCACGGATGGAGAAACTAGACAGTACCATCATGGAGTGCGAGAAAGAAATACAGTTTCTCCATAAAACGGTGCAGAAAGGAGGTATTAAAGGTGTGATACCTGTACCCAGTGCTTCGCCGACGTTCAAAGTACCTCATTTTGACGGAACAACGTCATGGGTGGCCTTCCGTCTACAGTTTGAGAAGGTCGCCAAAGGCAACAACTGGGACGACGATCAAGCGGTAACCGCTCTTACGCTTGCTCTGCGTGGTGATGCGGTACAAATCCTCGAAAATATTTCCGGCGATTGCAATACCCTAGCCTGTTTGCTGGAAGCGTTAGAGTCTAGATACGGGGAGAAACACCTCGAACATGTCTTCAGGGCTCAACTCCGCGACCGGACACAGAAGAGCAGTGAAGGTTTGCAACAATGGGCTACGGAAATAGAACGCATTGTTCGAAGGGCGTATGCATCAACACCAGCATTAATTGACGCCACTACTGTGCAAGCCTTTACTGATGGGATTCGAGATGCAGAAGTCAGGGCTGCAGTTCGTCTGGGTCACCACCAGACTCTGAAGGCAGCCTTGACACACGCTTTAGAGGTGGAAGCTGTACGCCAAGATGGCCGACAACATCATCGTATCCGTGAGGTAACCGCACCAATAAAAACCCGACAAGGACCAACCTGCTATGAGTGCGGCGAAAAGGGGCATATTCGGATTAATTGTCCCAAGAAGTCTAAGGGAAGAAGTACTTCTGGGACACAGGTGGAAGCAGGGGATTTAAACTAGGAACAGCCAGGGCTATGGGGCGAGTACTGGCTGGCCGACATGAAGCCCCCATTATAACAGTATCACAAGTGGGTGACGGAAACAGTCTTATTATAGAAGGAGAATTGAATGGTAAGTCATGCAGTTTCACATTGGATACTGGTTCATCAAGAACTATTGCACGACCGGAGCTATTTCCTCGGACCATAGCATGGAAAAAAGGGTCTTCACAATGCCGATTACAAACCGCCACCGGCCAACCAGTGCTTGTCCTTGGTGAAACGAATGTGACCTTGAAAATGGGTGATAAGACATTCACGCACCCTATTTTAGTAGCGAATATTACAGATGATTGTATAATAGGACTGGACTTTTTGAAGAAACAGCAGTGCGTCCTGAATGTGGCAAAAGGAGTATTGAGTTTTCCAGAACAAGAAGTATTTCTTCAAGGTGGAAAACAAGGATCTGTGTACTGTTTAAGGAGAACGGTATTACCACCAAGATCAGAAACCTTAGTTGATATTAGACTATCACCAATAGGATGCCGCAAACGTTGCATTATAATAGAAGATTCTGGAGATCACCCAGACTGGATAACGGCGAGGACACTGATGATGATTTCCGATAAACCAAAAATACGCATAATCAACGTTAGTAACAAAGAAATAACTCTCGAAAAGAATCGTGTGGTGGGTGTGTGCGATAATGTAACATCTTTGAGAAAAACAGAGGTGCACGAAAAGGAACCTGATAAGAAGTGGCAGGAACATGTATCGACACTACTCGAAAATTGTAAGGGTAATTTAAACAAGTTCGAAAGTCACAAAGTTAAGGAACTGTTGCATAACTTCCACGACATCTTCTCGAAGACCGATGGTGACGTGGGAAGAACCGGGCTAGTCAAACACCATATATATACGGGGGATACACAGCCGATAAAACAGAGACCACGTCGTATACCCTTTGCAAGAGAACAGGAAGTCACGGAAATGTTAAGAGATATGGAGAAAAACCGAATTATCGAAGCATCTACCAGCCCTTGGTCATCTCCAGTTGTCCTAGTCAAGAAAAAGGATGGCAGTACAAGGTTTTGCGTTGACTACAGGATGTTGAATGATGCCACGAAAAAGGACAGTTATCCTCTGCCACGTATAGATGACACTTTGGACTTGCTAAGTGGCATGAAATGGTTCTCCACAGTTGACCTCAAAAGTGGATACTGGCAGGTGGAAATCTGTCAGCAGGATAAAGAAAAGACCGCTTTCTCCACTGGTCCTGGGAACGGTCTCTGGCAATTCAATGTCATGCCTTTTGGACTGTGCAATGCTCCAGCCACATTCGAGCGCTTAATGGAGCGCATTTTGGTGGGGTTGCTTGGTGATGCATGCCTGGTCTATTTGGATGACATCATCATTATGGGACGAAGCTTCGAAGAGCACCTACGCAATTTGGAGAAAGTGTTCCAAAAACTGCGTGAAGCGAATTTAAAACTCAGTCCTAGTAAGTGTACACTATTCCAGAAAGAGGTTGGATACTTAGGACACATTATTTCGGCGCAAGGAATTCGAACAGACCCTGAAAAAATAAAAGCCGTGTCGAAGTGGCCTACCCCTCGTAACAAAACTGAGGTACGCTCTTTCTTGGGTCTGTGTGCATATTACCGTCGGTTTGTGAAGAACTTCTCCGAGTTAGCGAAACCGTTGCATCGTATAACAGAGGAAAAGTGTCAATTTGAATGGAACTCTGACTGCGAACAGGCAATTGCGGTACTGAAAACTCACTTGTGTGAGGCTCCTGTATTAGGTTACCCTAGTAGGGAAGGCCGATTTTTGATAGACACAGATGCCAGCAATGTTGGTATTGGAGGAGTTCTCTCTCAAACACAAGGAGATAGGCATGTCGTTATCGCATATTTCAGCAAATGCCTTTCCAAGGCAGAAAGAAATTACTGTGTTACCCGCCGAGAACTTCTAGCCGTTGTTAAGACCTTACAACACTTCAAGAAATATTTGATTGGGAGACAGTTTACACTTCGCACCGATCACGCTGTCTTACAGTGGTTGCTTCAGTTCAAAGACCCAGAAGGACAAGTAGCAAGGTGGATAGAGCAGCTGCAAGAATTTAACTTTGTCACAGAACATCGAAAAGGCAAGTCACACAATAATGCTGATGCTTTATCTAGACGGCCTTGCGAAGAATCTTGCCGACATTGTGCCAAACAGGAAAAGAAAGAGAACGTAAGGATTATCCAGGTGAACGATTTGGATGAAGACTGGGATAATCGATCATTGGAAGACGCACAAAAGGAAGATAGTGACTTGAAGACAGTAATCGAATGGAAGAAAAGTGGCCAGCGGCCCCCTTGGAGTGAAATATCAGCGCTTAGCCCAACAGCAAAAAGTTACTGGGCTCAATGGGACAGCCTGATAATTGATAATGGAGTTCTGAAGAGGAAATGGGAATCACCTAGTGGACAGGAGGTCGCCTTACAGATAGTTGTCCCCTGTGAGAAGGTCGCGTCGGTGCTAAGACAGGTGCACGACGGAGTATCCGGAGGACATCTAGGAGTAAAGAAAACTCTGGAGAAGGTGAGAAAAAGGTTCTATTGGGTGCATTGCCGCGTAGACGTAGAGGACTGGTGTAGGAAATGTGTAGCCTGCTCCTCAGTAAAGGGACCGCAAACAAGGGCCAGAGGTCGGCTGAAAGTGTATAATGTTGGTGCACCATGGGAAAGAGTTGCTGTCGATATAGCTGGGCCGTTCCCTATTACTGAAGAAGGGAATAGGTATATCATCGTCATGCAAGACTATTTCAGCAAATGGCCAGAAGCTTTTGCAGTACCCAACCAAGAAGCTCATACCGTCGCCAAAAAGCTAGTTCACGAGGTGTTCTGTCGATTTGGCGTTCCCTTGGAGTTACACTCTGACCAGGGTAGAAACTTCGAGTCTTCACTATTTCAAGAGGTTTGCCAACTACTCGGGATACATAAGACTCGTACAACACCATACCACCCTCAGTCAGATGGAATGGTCGAAAGATTCAACCAGACGCTAGAGAATCATTTGGCCAAAGTAGTTGAAGAACACCAGAGGGATTGGGACCAATACATTCCACTCTTCTTAATGTCATACCGCTCTGCAACACATGATAGCACAAATTGTACACCGGCGAAAGTCAACTTCGGCCGAGAAATTAGATTACCCATAGATGCACTAACCGGAACACCCCCCGATACCCCTATCCTAGCCGTCGACTATGTGGCCGACCTACGACGTAAACTAGATGGAATACATGAGCTAGTGAGAGAGAATAGTCTGAAAACCAGCGAGAGAATGAAGATCCGATACGACCGCAAAGCTAACGTGCCCGGATTTGAAGAGGGAACTTTGGTATGGTTACATAATCCCATTAGGAGAAAAGGAAAGAGTCCGAAGTTCCAAGCCAAATGGGAGGGTCCGTACACGATAGTAACCAGGATAAACGATGTCACCTACCGCATAAAGAAAGGACCTAGAGGGAAGCTGAAGATCGTACACGTAGACCGCCTAGCTCGCTATTACGGATCAAATCATGCTCGGGACGAGCACGACTAAGAAGGGGGCAATGTTACGAATGCACCTTATGTCGAGGGCATAAGGTTCAATATCGCGTGACATACAGTGCGTAACTTTTAAGCTCTTTAACTCTAGATCTAGACATCGTATAGGTGCAATATAAAAACGCATTTCTAGATTTAAGGTGGCCTATCGAATGGTACAGGTTTCATCAATTTTGTCAACTAAGTGACGACATCGAAATTTCTAAAAGCCCGTTTCCGGGAATTACCGTAGGTACTTACCGAATGTACTCGAAGTTATGCGCTATTATTATTACGTCTAGACGACTCTGGAATGTTCGATCAGCTGGACTATATATAGCGCCGTGACGCCGGCGCCGAGTCAGTCTACACTTGACTACCGATACGAAAACAGCGACACTTAAGAAGCGATCTTTGAGAATACCTACTGCGACAACCGTAACGAGAACTGTGAGTACTACGTGAAGTAACATCTGTAGTGTTATTGCGTGTTTACAATACGGACTTCGTGGACGTAAGTGAAGACTTCGGTGCAACGTCAGCAACATTCTACTTGTCATTGCCTACAATCGACTGTACCTTCGTTGCCAATAAACTTCGTAACCCTTAACCGGTATTTTAGTACCCCTAGCCCGTAACAATACATATGTTTCTTTTGACAAATTAACAAATATAGATAACACAAACTCAAACCATTCATTTAATTGATGACAGGCACTTTCGACTGGTCAATGGGTCATCATCAACCTTTTTTTTTATCGTCCCACTGCTGGGCACAGGTCTCCTCATACAGAGAAGGATTGAGCGTAATCACAACGCTTGCTCAATGCGGGTTGGCGATTTCAGACTTAAAGTCCAGGTTTCCCTTTTTTTTTTTTTTGTTGGGATGGGAAATCATAAAATGACTTCTCCCGCTCTGGGCGAAACGGAAGGGCGTGTCAGACTTTTACTGACTAAAACTCACCCGTGTTTCTTCTCTTGCCTGTACGACGGCCAGGGCCACGGTTTCTTGTTTAACCAACCCGCAACCCTGACCCAGGAAGCATCGGTCTTCGTGGACCCCATCACGATGTGCTGACATACCTTTGAGGCGCGAGCTGCCCACTGCTCACCGCCCGTAGGCCCGCGCCTACGTTGGCTGGGAGTTAGGCGTCGTCTCCCGACCAGGGCGTCTCCTGCGGCGGCTAGTGGCGTGAGGGCGCTGGGATTCCCGTTGCCTCACGCGCTCCGCCTCCTCCTTTGCCAGCATCACTGCTTCGCAGAAGGAGGTGACAGCCTCGCTCCGGACCATGGCCTGGACCAGGGTCGGACGCGAGAGATCGCCGCCGATCGCCGCTAGAGGACACGGCAGTGCTCTACCCAAGCCGGGCAGACCTCCACCGTATGCTCCACCGTGTCCTCAGGGCGTTCCACACAATGGTGACACCCTGGCGTTTCTTCCCGCCTAATACGGAACAGGAACCTCCCGAAAAAGTCCAGGTTACCTCAAGATGTTTTCCTTCACCTTGTAACCAGTCATTGGTATCCAAGATATACTTAGTTAAGTTATAGGTACTTTCTAAGACTTAGAAAGTACCTATGACTTAGTCATTGGTGTCCAAGATATACTTAGAATCTAAATATATCTTGGACACCAATGACTGATTAAAATGTGAAGGAAAACATCTTGAGGAAACCTGGACTATAGCTCAAGGGGTCAGTCTGGCAGAAATATGAAACTAGTTATCCATTCCAAAGCGTAGGAGGTTCCTGTGGAGGAGAACAGATAAGAAACTCCACGAGTAGGCCTATACATTCCTAAAGCTCGCTCTGCTAATAACTACTTGTGTGACAGTGTTTTCCTAAAGCTTGGACCTCATTTTATATCATCCAGCACGGGCAGAATCATGGCTATGATAGCTGGCAGGATGGACTATCAGTTTGTGAAACATTGCTTTAAGGTTTCGGCTGAGCCTGCCTCCTCGCAGCAATGATGTCACAATCTTTTTCGTTTTATTTTGTTTTCTGTGTATTACTAACATTTTACAGATTTAATGCACATTGTTAATAACTATATGAGTTTTGCTGCTTGAAACAAAATGATAAATAAATAAATAACATGGCACAAACCTGTGTAGATTATGGCTCATCACCATATTTTCTTTAGTATGATCCCCGTATCCTGAAACAAAAGGAACATCATTAATATCCTAGACGTGCAAATAGTTAATGAGGAGCAGTCCCCAAGGAAGTATGTAGTGAATATTTAATTAATCAACTTCCCGGGAAATTTGCTGAAAGTTGTCTTTGCATCCAAATACGAAAACACTTCCATTGAATTAATAATTCAAGAAACAGAAGACTTGTAGGGGAATTCAAGACGTTCTGATGATGAAGATGAGGAAATTGACATGATCTTGATCTGGAAAATTAGAATCGACATGTAACATCTACCACATCGAAACAGGCCGTTTGGGTCTGTGGTTTTTTAGCTGATCCAGTTCCTTTAAAGGAGATCCAAGTTACAGCTGTGGGAGCATGATAAGTTGATCACATTTTAAAATGATAATACAAATAGACTTTACATGGTTTTACGTAGGTATAAGCTGTTTGACCTTGTGGTCATTTTTAAATCTTTACTAAATTAGTAGTCAGAAGCTCGAAAATCTGGAAATCAGTCTCACCAAGAAGTATCGCTTTATCCAGTAACGGGTTGTACTTGTAGACAAACGATAGGTAGTCGTTCCTTTTAACACACTGCTAATAGGTCTTTACCTATGAAATTGCCGTTCTGCAGTACTGGCCATTTCAAATCAAAATATTTTTGTTTGGCTAAGAATTCTAATTTCAAATTACATAATTTTATTTTAAAAACATGTAATTCTTTTTCCAAAAGTAGTCATTTGTCTATTAGTGTTCCATTTTCATCGCATTTCAATCTTTAACGTCGTAAAGACCTAATATTTTCTGCAACCGACCCCAACATAGGGAAAAAGCTGGACAGTTAATGATTTATCACTCATTTAAAACAAAATAATGGTAATGTCCAGTAGTTGTCTTTCATTTGCGTGCAGTGATTGCAGGATGTCATGTCCATCTCGATAATGTGGCGGATGTCGTAGAAACGTTTTTCTGACCACAAATTGTCACCACATTGTGAACATATCCTTTCTGTAGGTAGCAACATAATTTTTCTTTAAAGGCGTCATTTTGTAATACGGGCTTAATGGTTCAGTGGAATAGAAACAGATAAATTAAGGAAGAAACTAGTCGAAGACATTTGAGAAATGCCTTGCGAAGTTGATTAAAATTAGTAGCGCCATTCTAATACCCAAAAATCAAGACAGTATTTCTACTCATAGCTCGAAGCCTAGAACAGCACTTTAATTAACTTTAGCACTTAAATATTTTTGATGGACATTGCTAATCCAACGCCTCATATGTTCATGAAAATTGGTCTGTTCAGTGTATGTAGACATGTAGTTGAACTGACAAAATGAAAGTTATTTCTACTGTGAGTGTGAGTGTATAAGTTCAGTATCGACGTCTAACAACGTTATATCCGTGTGAGTTTTATTCAAACTCAGCACTGCCAACGACGACAATTTTGAGAAAAACGTTTTAATATAGACTATAAAGGGTGTCTCTGACATCGACGCACAAACGAGTACCATGGATCCAGTACATGATTCTGAACCCCCCACAGGTGAAAATTTTCGTCGGTTTCAACCTGATTAAAAAAAAAAAAAAATATGCTGTTTTTTTTTCACTTTAAACCGTTCATAATTGCTATACTTTTATAACCCGATAAGATTTTAAAGTAAAAATAATTAATTCGCTAATTACACAAAAAGCGCAATGTAAACAAAGCTCGAAAAACTATCCTATCAGCTGATTTAATAGAGTTCACACCAGGGGTCAACGTCATACCCACAAACACGCGCGGCGGTACGCTTGCAACGTTCAAAGGCCGCCACATTTTTTTAAACACTGTTATTTTTGTAACCGCTCATTAACGATATGAATGACTATCATAATTTTATTAGTGGCATGCGAGGTAGCCTTCTCGCGAAGTTTGCGTTACGATATCAGATACAGCCTGTAAATTCCGGTCCTATCCATTTGTTTTTGCTTTTTTTTTTTTGTTATAAATGAAAACAATTCTTTTTTAGGCTTATATTTGGTTTAAAAACACGCAAGGAATAGCATGCAGTTACTAACTGCAGAAGACCAGAAGAACTTTTCATTTAGACCCAATTAACTGAAATTGTTATAGACGAACAAACAGGCAATTAAGAGAAAACATCATTAACAGACTAATGTTTTGATTCCAATCTGATTCAGCCATTAGTCGTTTCACGTATTTTCGAAGCTTTTAACTAATTATACACAAGTTGGGATTGTTATGAACTTCGAGATAATGCTTTCGGAATACCTACTCTTCAGAGTTAATTTATTACGTTTGTGTCACGAAGGGAATATTAAAGACTCTTTTGTTGAAATTAATGTAATAAGAATGCTCTGCTTTAACGAAGTCGAGTACAATTATATCAATTAGTAAAATCATTATGTTTTGCATTTTAGCGTCTTATTATCGTGCCTGGTCTATAATTTTGATTTAGCGCGTTTTTAGAAATTATTGTTTCATCATTTTTTGCATATCGTACAGGCTTGTATAGTCCGTCTATAAATTCGTGAAAATGGCTGTTTCTTGAACTAAACATTTTAAAAGTAGGGCAACACTAAATCTTTCTAAGCACAAGTACATCGGATGTCATCGGCGGTCATCGATTTGTTTTGTGACTTTTTATTTATTGAAATTTGTATTAATTTTCAATTCTATTTAAACAAAACATAGAAGAAATGTGTTAAATATGAGAAAAACAAACCAGAGTGGAGCTCGGGAAATTATTTTTAAAGTTCATCATCAATGTTTGTTAGTACACAAAGCTGAACAAATATCAAATATGGATGATATTTATGCTTCAACAGTTGCTAAAACAGGTATGTAATCAATGTAATCATGTTACTGTTTGTTTTTATATACTAGAAGTTTCAAATTCACTTTGTAAACGATTTTAAGACTAAAATGAGAACTGTTTACATTGCGCATTTGTAGGTTAGATTGGAAATTAGACCATAGTGTAGCAGTTTTGATAATTTAGGTGATTTGATTTACCGCTGATTTTAAAAATGAATTATATCATGTTCGGAATTAAAAATTAGTCAGTAATCCATCTTCTGATAGAAATTACATATTATTATTTTTAATCTTCCAGGAAAATTTGAGAGTAAACCCTTTATCAAGATATGTATGAGTTACTTATTCGCTTAAGTGAAGATAGCAGGCTGATGACAGCAGTAGCGGAGACGTTAGTGACGCAGCTGACAATGAAAATACTTTTTAACGAAGAATATTTGGAATCACATGATGAAAGCAATTATTATGTTTTGGAATAGGTACTTTTCATTGGTAAAAACAAGTAAAAAAAAATAATAATAAATATGTATGATTTTTTTTTGTTTTACTCAATTTAATTAAACGCCAGAGGCCATAGATTTGTGTTTTCATTAAAACCAGTTTTGCTCCTAGTACAAAATAATGTGCTAGCATCAAAATGAATTCAGACAAGTCAACAGGGTTGCTATATGCACGACCGCAGCGCTCTCATTTATTTTCACGACTTTATAGACGGCTTAAATCTGTTAACCTGCATCATCGGTTTAATTTACAAGTTAACGGTTACTTTACGGTTTAGCGTCATTTAACGCTTCCCGATCATTTGAAGAAATTTCGACGTTCATTCTTACAATTACACAATAGTGTAAACTATTCAGTCTATTAAAGTAATCAGTCACGCTGCGCCGCAATGAAAAGTTTAACAGAATGGAAATTTAATTGAGTTCCGTTTATGCTCGAAATGTCATTAGAAAAGCATTTGGACGCTAGTTCCCACTTGGATTGACTTGATTCAATCGCGTCAGTCGCAAATTCTGATTGAATAAACCTCTCTAGATTGGCTAAAGTGGGTCAGATCAATCTTTTAGAATGATCTAAATTTTAAGACAGAATGCTTCAAATTCGCCCCGGCTTCGCCCACGTGGAATTCGGTTATTATGTCGCGCTTTTTAGATTGCTCATTTTCGGTGATTAATTTATCGTATCATTTAGCTTCTACGTTTACATGTGCATATTCGTTTGCAATATATTACCTTGTTTTAAACGACACACAGCGCCATCTATCACCGAACTCGTATGAAGCTAACAATATTTGTGTTTTCCCTCGGGAATACCATTTTTTACGGTATAAAAAGTACCCTATTATTTTGTCCTGACTCCTAACTTTAACTTTTTTAACTACTCCTAACAAACAGTTCAGTAGTTACGGCGTGAAAGCGGAACAAACAAACAAACTCACTTTCCGATTTAAAATATCAGTAAGGACTGACAATTTTCCGTTAATTTTACACTTAACTTTGATCATGTTTTATATAGAGGTTATATTTATATCCAGGATCAGCCCTAAAAATAAAATTGTTCTTTCAAACCACGTGATTTCGGCAACTTACTTTTTTAAAATCAGACTTGCATCAAAAAAACCTCTTACCTTTTTTATTAGTATTCTATATGTTATGGGCTAAGTGATTAATCTGGCATTATTCATAATTCCCGTGCAATATGAATAATGCCCAATAAGAGCGGGCAATGTGATTATAACCAATCAATTTATCATATTGCCAGGGCATTATAAACAATGCCCTGTGCCTATTTGGCAGAGTGATATATAAAGCATGTTTGATACTTTCAAATGAATACTTAGTTAGATAGACCGAACCGAGCATTACAAGTAATGAAATCAATTATCGGGTAGACTAATAATAAAAACATGTTTTTATAGTATAGTATTTATTTTTATTTAAATAATCAGACTTCGGTTTTACTTCGATCAATTACGAAGGGCTACATTTCTTCATTTACATTTCTTTCATTCACATGTAGGTAGATATTGCGCAGCGAGGAATGAGAATATAATACTTTTCAGAGTGAGTAAGTTAAATTATAATACTAACAATATAAATGGAAATCACATCTCCAATTATTCGACTTAAAATTTACACTAAGAATAGATTATATTTATTAATTTAGTAGCTAACAGAATTAAAACTGAATAGTTTTCACTACGTGCTTGAGACTTAATAAAATCAAATAAGGATAAAAAAGTAAGGTATCAATTTCAAATTAAAAAACCTAACGAAATCAAATTTTAGTCACAGCTGTGATCATTACACATAAAATAAACTCTAAAATTTTAACTCGGTAATGAAATCAGTCCTAATCTGAATTAAAAAAAAAAATACTCGCTTGTTTTCAGCGATACGTGTTTGTTTCCGGCCCTGCACCGCAGCGCACTACGTAAAAATTTACCTAGTAATCACATTGCCCGATTATCATGTATTCATAATGCCCGGGCAATGTTATAAATTGTTGAGTTTAGATTGTAATTAATCACTTGGCCCGATATGACTGGGCATTATTCATACTGCCCGGGCGTTATGAATACTGCCCACATTAATCACTTGGCCTATAACATACAAGATGAGATAACTTTAATTATAATGCTCTTATTTCATTTTTCAGCTGTTAGTGGCAAAGAATTTTTATATTGTTTCTATAGAAAAGAGAGCCCCTTTTTTTCTAAAGACTTTTCATTGTCAATTGATTGTGTTTTGTACATGATATAAATACCAGATTTTGTTTATGATCCGACTGATTCAAAGTAAAATATTTACTTTTTCTTATAAATAAAAGTGATAATAGTCAAAGTGCTTGATGCAGTATTGACCCATTTATCCCCATTACAAAATATGTGCTTAATTACGCAAACCTATAGAGCTGTACTCAATAACTTATGTATTTCATCATAACTGACACTCATTCAAACATCGCATGCGACCTATTGACAGAAAACCCATTAAAACTTTATCCAATCTAGGAGTTTAATCGATTTGCTGTAGTTTTCCCGAAAGTTCCAAAACTTAAATCAAAATTGCCACAGATAACATATCGTACATACTAATTCCATGCATATCACATAGTTGACACACGGCAGATCAAAGCCACAGGTTATACATTGGGTCTTCCGTCAAATGATTTGTAACAAATCGTTGTTGATGCCTTATTTCCGGAACAAATAGGGACTGTCGTAGTGTTCCGGTTCATTGATCATGTGCGTAGCACTTATGTAGTCCATTGGTGTTTATTTATTTTATTAGGCGTGCTTGTAATATTGATGGAGATAAATTGACCCGACAGATTTATCTATCAACTTTAAATCATATGTATAGGAGCATTTATAATTTTACAAGTTTAACTGAAACAACTATGTCCGGTTTTATATCTTATTTCACCTATATTCGTCTATTCTTGTTATTAGTACTTCAATTGGCAGCATCATCTTAGGTTCCAGGATAAACAATCCAAATACTTAAGAGGACCAAAAAATCGTTCAGCTTTGTCAACCATGAGAGCAGTAGATATCTATCTATAATTAACTCAAAACAGTGTTACCTACTAGTCCTACCATTTTAAAATTGCTCATTTGTTCTAGCTAGAAGAGAAAATAAAAATAAAATTTCTCGTCGTTGATTTTCATTCCAGTCATTCATTATAAAAATAGTGATTATCAGTTCGTTATTTTATAATAAACTTGTTATTTCATAATTACAAAACTATATAATCTATTTGACTTTTACATAAAAAAGATTGTTTTAAAATGCGGCATACTGAACAATATTACACAATAATTACCGTTATTTTGCTGCTATTATTCTATTGCTATAATAATGGGCTATAACCAACTATTTTTTTTTTTTTTACGATACACGAGAAATTGTTTCCTCAAACAATAATGGAAACCAGGAAGCAATAACACCATCTACAAAGTTTATATATAAACGACAAAGGAGTACTTTGATAAGTATGCAACTGCAGACTGCAGTGCGGCAATCAATCGTCTCATTGATTTAACTGCTCCATAATATAGCGGGCGTTTTAAACTGTAGTGGATGAAACAGGAAGAGATAGAAGTTACATTAACGCTGGTTGTAGCTGTAAGTTAGAGTGAGGGGTTTCATTCTTTTAGTCAATTTTCTTTGAAACAAGTTCTCCATGTAAATATTTATCCCGTAATGTAATCATCATCTCAGCGTTAATCAAAGTCGCATCCCAAGCTTTTTCAGCTTTGGAGTCTGGGGTTCGCTTTACTAGTAAAATATCGAAGTTTAGCCAAAATCTGCAGTTAGACTAGTCTATATTTTTTTTTTTTTGGCTAAACTTCGATATTTTACGTGAAGCGACTGCCTTCTGACTTCCACAGCTCGAAGGCGATCTATCGAAGCATTGCAGCTAGACCAATTATTGGACTTTTTGAGGGCTCCAACAACCCGTAACGACTGCCACTAGATGTTCGTATGGCAACCGGGACCAACGGCTTAACATGGTTTCCGAGGTACGACCAGACCAGTGCAAATATTCCTATTCATACATACAAGTTTTTGAACTGCGCCGGGATAGAACCCGCGCCTCCATGCGCAGCGGCCGCGTTTTCTGCCGCTACGCCACGGAGCCTGTTGAACCCTGTGTGTATTTATCCCGAAATGTGTCTACTGGAAAAAGCCCTGCTTTTCATTTTCCACACGTCTGCCGACTGAAAGGAGTAGTTGTATTTTCGTCTGGTTCTGTTGCGTTGTCGTCTATTTGTGGTTATTTCAAACGACGTCTTTTACAGGGTTCGAAGGATATAATATATCAATTAATATATATCAAACGATTTTTGTGATATATATCAAAATTTACTAGGTAGGTATATTGCATTTAAGTACTTTTAACGACGCGCGACGTGCTGCTGGCATTTTCGTCGTTTTTTTGACTTCAGAACGTAATAATTCGAATTTACCAAGTAGGTACTGCGATCAATAATAATAGTGCAACGTAAAAGAGCCAAAATAATTTTCAATTCTATCCATCTGTAAACATACTCCTTAAAAGTGAAGTGTGAATCCTTTAGGAATGTCACAGGCTATTTGACAGTTCTAGCTGACTAGAAAAAGACTATTTTGTTATTTGATTATAACTCTACTGAGTACAAATATTAGGATTATTAAGATATTTTAATATTGTTTACAACGATATTTTTTGTTTAAGCCAAACCTGAATATATTTTGTTCAGAATAAGCAACTGAATCGATTCCAATCATTTTTACACCATGTTATATTTTTTCACAAATATGTACATTTAAAAGTTGTTGCGGTGTGGTTACTGAGTTCGTTACGCAGTTTACATGGGCGCATACCCGCGCTCGGCTGACGCCACAGGTCAATGCTCCCGGCTCGCCCGTCTGAACGGAGAGTGGACCATATTTTTGTTGGGACAACCAAGTAGGTAATACTCAAGCAGTTGCTAAAACATTTTAATTCGAATAATCTCCTACATAGTGAACAATATGGTTTCACAAAGGGTCGTTCGACTATGGATGCGGGTGTTGCTCTACTGAAACATATATTTAACGCATGGGAGAGGTCGCAAAATGCTATTGGAATTTTTTGTGATCTCTCCAAAGCCTTTGATTGCGTGCACCATGACATACTTTTGCGTAAACTCCGCCATTACGGTGTCGAAAATGAGACTCTCGATGTGATAGGTTCTTATTTACATAATAGATTACAGTGTGTAGATATTAACGGTGTAAAATCTTCCGGGCTACCAGTTCAGTTAGGTGTACCGCAAGGCTCAATACTGGGTCCATTCTTGTTTTTAGTATACATTAATGATTTACCATTCTATTTAAAGGGCATCTGTGACGTTGTGTTGTTTGCAGATGATACCTCTCTAATTTTTAAAGTAGACAGGAATAGACATAATTTTGACGAAGTAAACAGTGCACTCTCAACAGTTACAGATTGGTTTACGTCAAATAACCTAGCTCTTAACCCCAAGAAAACAAAATGTGTAAAGTTCGCCTTGCCTAACGTTAGAAATTTAGGACCTAACATCGTTTTAGATAAAGAGGTGCTTGAAACTGTGGGCTCGGCAGTTTTTCTGGGAATAACAGTAGATGCCAAACTTCAGTGGGGACCACACATATCAACCCTAGCAGGAAGGCTCAGTTCGGCCGCCTACGCCGTCAGGAAAGTAAGACAATATACTGACGTTGATACAGCTCGTTTAGTTTACTTTAGTTATTTCCACAGCGTTATGTCCTACGGTATTCTACTGTGGGGCAAAGCCGCTGACATACAAAATATATTTGTACTTCAAAAACGAGCTGTCCGAGCAATTTACCAGCTCGGTGTCAGATTTTCTCTGAGAAATTTGTTTAAAGACATTGGTATTCTCACGGTTGCTTCACAGTTCATCTTAGCCAACATCTTATATGTTAGGCAAAATATTCACGTGTACACCAAAAACTGTGATATTCATAATATTAACACCAGAAATAAGGACAAACTGCGAGCCCCTTTTCACCGACTTCAAAAGGTTCATAACTCTTTTGTTGGGCTTGGTATAGCTTTTTATAACAAGATACCCTCTGCTTTGCTAGACTTGCCCTACAATGCATTTAAAGCACAAATTAAGTCCAGGCTTTGTTCAAAGGCATATTATTCCGTGAATGATTATTTAAACGATAAGAATAGCTGGTCGCTCTGATTAACTCAGGACAATGTTTGTGTTCTTTCTCAGTAATTAGCTTATTGATACGTTATATGAGTTCATATAATTTACTTTTTTACATTACATAAATATGTAAGCTGTCACGCCCTTTATGCCTGGGGCTTCTTAGTTAAGTAACAAGTTTTAGTTAATTACATTTTCATTTGAATATAAATATATTGTTTTGCTTTGCTGGTATTTTGGCGTGGTAGCTGGCATATGGTAAATAATTTCATTGTTATTGTATTTTATCGTGTTCATCACTATACATAGTATTGTATAAAGACATGTTTTTTTAAAAATGAACAGACAGCTGTGCTGCTGGGGAGTTTGTTCCGCCACTTCTTCTTCCCAGCGAAAGCACTAGGAAGTGTCGATGGGTGGGCGTTTTTGGCGTCTTATGTAATATTGACGTTCAAAAAGTGCTGATTCTCAGCCTAATTTGAATAAATGACTTGATTTTGATTTTGATTTTAGGAAAATAAAACAAGCTCATAACTTTGTGGTTTTTATGATATCTCTTTGAAATTTGGTACATAGATTCTTTACTTAAAAATACTGGACATGTGTTTCGGGGTTCGCATAAACAAAAAATAATGTTGTATAATACTTTGTTTTTTCAGAAAAAGATGGTTTTTTGGTTGATTTTTATGAATTATAAGATTTTATGTTTATTTTGTTACATAAAAACATTTATCTTCTGTCCTTTTCTTAATGAAATAGAAAGAAAAATATGCATGAATTTAAATTTAGTTTAGTTTGTGAACAACGAAATAGGCGCCACTGTTCAACCTAATTTAGCATACTAAATAAGCGTTCAGTTATGCCACAAATAATACGTCAGTGTAAACATAGACAATGAAGAGCTGGGGAATAGATTAGAGCAATTTCACACGATCCATTTGTAAATAAAACAAACTGTGTCGATTTGTTCGATCGCTATTTTGTATCAAGTGTAGTTTACATAGAGCGCGTCAACCTGCATGGAATAGTAAATTGATCATTCATGTTACAGACTACGACACAAACGTCAAGCAAAATAGTAGGTATACAATATGTAAAGAAAACCCCGTCTGATCCATAGGGATAATAAAGGTTAAGTAAACACATGGCCATGACTACGCTCACTCCTTCTCTGTATGAGAGGAGACCTGTGCCCAGCAGTGGGACGATAAAAAAAAAGGTTGATGATGATGATGAAACACATGACCAAATAAAATATGAAATTTTACATAAGCATCATAGAAACAATACTAATGAATTTTGAAATATTCTTTTTTTCCGCGAATTAATTCCAACTTCCCCAAAATTTCGTAATTTAAAAAAAAGTGGTAACACCTTTTTTTACGGTATTATTATGAGCGATGCGAACGCGTGCCATATTCCTACTTGTAGTGGGTACTGTATTACAAAATTTTCTACTTATATCCTCAAAAATGTTGGAATAACATTTAATATTTCATTTCCCTACTTCTCCTTTCACGATGCAATTTCAAAGTTATATGAAAACGCTACAAACAACATCACAAAATCAAAAACATAATATTTCCATACAAAAACTCAAACTAACAAGTCGTAGGTAACTGGACACGGGCATGTTTACTCATTACAGACATTATCAAGCTAATAAAAAGTTCACCGTCATGTACAGGAGCTTAGCATTCATTGAAATTCACTGAAAGGTCATTGAACTAACTAGCGTTATACATACATATAAACAGAAACAAACGTAGCTAGTCTATGGTCAGTGCTTTGTGGTCGGTGTGAGGTGGTCAACTTTGAAGTTTCTTTAGGGTGATTTTAGTTAATGATTTATTTGACGTATTGTGTAAATTTAAAGATGAGGCGTAAGATTTTGTTGATGAAATATATTAGATAATTCTAATCGATATCCAGCAAGAAAGTTTTTAAAAACACTGAAATAATCTACCACAGTAAAATTTATAAAAAATATCGATTAGCAAAGGTCAGCACATTAAGCTACTACTATGTGTCAGATTTCTTTGTTAGATTTTCAACTTTATCTTTAAAGCAATAAGGGTCAAGATTGATTGGGAATATCTGAGAGTTTAGGGTAGATTGACCTGCTGTCGTCCGTAAAAACAAAGAAACTTTTTAACCGACGAAAAATTAGAAGGTTAGGTTCTCAAGTCGACGCGTATCATAATATATTCTTTTATATTTTAACTTATTGCGCTCAGCGTATTTCAGGGAATTCAGTTTATGGCTAAACATGTTACGAACATAATTTTATGTAAACTGTTATCTGAGATGTTTAACTATTTCGAAGTCAGCACAGCAATTTAGTTCCTAAAAACGCTCATAAAAACCGACAAAACTCTTCAGTTCTTTCAATTTGTGTGAATTAAGTACCTACCTCTAAATACTTTTCTTTAACTTTTATATTTTACGTCTGTCCATCATACAGGTACAGATAGGGTTGCCACCCGTACTTTATTATAAAGTATTGTACATTATTTTAGATAATTGTACTTTATACTTTATGAGAACAATAAAGTACACAAAAATACTTTATTTCGCATGATTTGATTTTTTCGAGATTTAGTCAAGCGATTTAGTCATTGAGAAACTGAAAATGATATGATTGAAATTTATTTGCATTTTTGTAGTCACTTATTGAATTTATTTAATAAAGCTGTGAAATTTCTAGAAGGTAACTGCATAACAATTTTAGAAATTTATGGGATTATGGTTAGCCTGAGAGATCAATTAACACAAAGAAAACAAGATTTGTTTTTGGCTATGAAACGGACAAAAGAATGAAACTGTTATCTTCTCCGGAACTAGCTAGAAAAATTCAACGAAAATTTTTTATTATTTATTGGCGAATCCCTAGTTTACCTGAATAAATGGTTTGATTTTAATAACACTAACTGGTAATTTACACTTGATAATATAAATTTAAAGAGAACTATAGAATTTGATAATATTGTGAACATAATGGAAAATTTAAATTTGCAAAAACTTAATGTAGATATGGATAATCTTTACACAGAAATTACTGTATTAAACCAACTTCATAATCAGTTATGTACTACGAAGCATTTTGCAGAACTATCAACTGCACAAAAATGGCAGCAAGTATTTAGAAGTGACGATAAATTTTTATACTTGTATAGTAAGTCATTTCATTTTTATTGTCTATTCCCGCCACGTCAGCATTTACAAAATGGGCGTTTTCTGTGATGAATAGCAAATGGCGAGACGAAAGAAACAAAGCGTCTCTGAATTTAATAAAAAATGAATTACTTATTTACTTTAATTTAAATATAGATTGTAAAGATGCTGTGCAATTGTTCAGCAAAGATGCTAATTTGATACAAACTGCAAAAAGCAATAAAAAATATGTTTTCAAACATAATAATGAAAAAAATATTGTACTTTATTTTGATACTATGTACTTTTTTTCTTGCCTATAATAACCAATGTACTTTAATGGGAAAAATAAAAAGGTGGCAAGCCTAGGTACAGACGACAGCACACCAAGCTACTACAATCTGTCAGATTTTTCTTATTAGATTTTCAACTTTATTTCACTTTCACTAGGGTCATGGGGTCCGAGTGCACACCTGTTATTTCGAGATATCGCCAAACGTTTAATCGACTCTTCACGTGACCAGAGGGCTGGGCTATTTTTTGGCCAAAGAACCAGCATCGCCATACAACATACAACGTGGCAATGCTGCCAGCCTTTTGGGCACGTTTCCTGTTGACAGCGATGCGGAAGATTTTTTTTATGCCCTCTAGATATTTACATTCCTCTTTTATATACTTGTACATATTTTTTTTTTAGCTTTTTAATTTATGTAAATATTAGCCATATAGTATTCAGTATATTAAGAAAACCCTGTCCGACCCATAAGGATAATAAAGGTTAGGTAAATACATGACCAAATATAATATAAAATTTTACGTAATCATCATAGTATCAATACAAATGAATTTTGAAATAATATTTTTTTCCCGCGAATTAATTCCAACTTCCCCGAAATTTGGTAATTTTTAAAAAAGTGACAACGCCGGTATTATTATGAGCGAATAGCGATGCGACCACGTGCCGCCTGCCCTGCCGCCCGCATTTATTAAGTTACCTCTTTTTGCGAAATAATATTTTTTATTTCAGGGGGATTTTTTTTTTAAGTTTAGCCCGGTTTGGTATCCATTAGTAGAATCAGTTATCGATACCTAACAACACCTTCACGGGTCGGACAGGGTTTTCTTAACATACTGTATACAAATAAATGCTTCTTTCCACTTTATTTCCAAAACATTAAGACTCGAGGTTGATTGGGAATTTGTGACAGTTTCGGGTAGCTTGACCTGCTGTCGTCCGTACTCAGTTGTGAAAAATATTTTTTTTCATTTCATGCTCAATCAATAGTGCAGAGCAGACGATAGAAAATCAAACGCCAATTGATTTATTTCTGTATTTAAACACCACAACAAAACCATAAACATTAAAAAAAAAATTAAACACTACAAAAATACGTTCTACTTTTAAAATAAATTCTCAATTCAAAACTTTCGTTGGTACTGTAAGGACTTTTTCAAACTTGAACAGTTAGGTATGCATGTCTTTAATATGAAAGCTCGTCCGTTCGTTGTGAATTGTGATACAATTAGTCTCTGTCATCAAATGAATGCTTATTATTTTTAGCCTTTACAAGAATTTTGGAACAAAACACGTGTCACGCCATACGTCTTGCTCGGTAGACAACTAAATAAAATAATCCTTACTAATATTATAAATCGAAAAGTGAGTTTGTTTGTTAGCCCAGTCAAATTAGGGTTTCACCTCGGAATGAAAGATAATAAGCTGCAAATTGGTATGAACCTTTGTTTTGTCATTCTAAATGTTGTCTCAAAAGTCACAATCGTTATCGTGTCCGCGTCTCAAGATATTCAAGGTCAAAGGTCACAAAAATCGGTTTTTCGCGAATATCTGGCTTCCTATCGGTTAAATGAGATTTGCATTTATAATAAAAGTTGTAGGCTATAAAATTCCCTACAGCTTTTGTCTAAACTTTTTTTTCATACGACCAACCGTTTTGAAGTTAGAGCGCGAAGAGTGCACATCGTACAGTCATATACGGCCTAATGCAAGGTCAAGCGTGAGTTATGGTTATCAGTACTTTATAAAGTCAATTATTTACTTTTTAGGGTTAGGGAAGGACTTAGAACCTCAAGAATGGGGCTGGATGCTTGAAAATGAAATCCTGGAGCCCATACGAACGTTATTACCTCCAGCACCAGCCGAACTACTAAACGTAATATTTTCCAATTGCAAAAATGGTTGTGGTTCCCGCTGTGGATGCAGAAAATCAGGGCTACAATGTTCTTTAGCTTGCGGCCAGTGCAACGGACAAGCTTGTCTCAACGCTTCACTGTATCCAAGTAATCCCGATGAAGAAAATACATATGATCCCGATATTCTGGAAGGTTTGGAGATGAACATGACAGATAATGAGGATGATGACAATGAATCGAACATTTTTGAGCGACAAGAAGAAGAAGACCACGAAGAAGAAGAATATAATTAGCTTCCATTTCCAATTTCATTACAATTAAAATCAACAAAGATACTTTTGATATTTGAACTCACATTTTGATAAATGTATATTATGCCGTATTTAATAATAAATAAAAATATGTGTAAAATATATACTCTTACTATCATTTTAACTTAAAATAAAACTAAAATATATAATCCAGAATTAATAATATTTTATACTTAAATAGTTAAATATGAATAATTATATATAAATAATCAAGTTACTTACTTTAATTAAATATAAATAATTAATAGTTAGTACATAAATAATGGGCACTGTTTAATAATTATAATTTCCAAGTAAATAATTGACTTTATAACGTACTGATAACCATAACTCACGCTTGACCTTGCATTAGGCCGTATATGACTGTACGATGTGCACTCTTCGCGCTCTAACTTCAAAACGGTTGGTCGTATGAAAAAAAAGTTTAGACAAAAGTTGTAGGGAATTTTATAGCCTACAACTTTTATTATAAATGCAAATCTCATTTAACCGATAGGAAGCCAGATATTCGCGAAAAACCGATTTTTGTGACCTTTGACCTTGAATATCTTGAGACGCGGACACGATAACGATTGTGACTTTTGAGACAACATTTAGAATGACAAAACAAAGGTTCATACCAATTTGCAGCTTATTATCTTTCATTCCGAGGTTGACCCCTTTTTTTACCTAATTTGACTGGGCTATGTTCCGCTTTCACGTCGTAACTACTGAACCGATTGCTTTGAAAATTTGCAGACGTAAAGTTAGACGTACGTATTGAATAATAGGGTACACTATGGTATACTGTTTATCTCGAAAAAATGATATTCCCGATGGTAACCTAAAAAGCGCGATATAACCGAATTCCACGCGGACGAAGCCGCGGGCGGAAAGCTAGTGCTGGAATAAAACGAAACAATATGGCGCCAAAACAGCAGAACTTTAGACTAGTGATCTTCATGGCTATTCTCAACCATCCGACAGGTTGAACCTTATTTTCCGTGTGCAGTTTCTGGCCTGCCATCGGACGCGACCCCAGGTGGCGGATAGGGGAACGGCCCCCAGATATGGGATTTACCGGTTTACCGGCGCAGACCAAAACCAGATGTGGGGACCGCTTCGGCGGTCACATGTGCGGCGGGTCGGCCACCACTCCAGGTGGCTGACGTGACCCGAACCCCGGGTTACCATCGGACAACCCGGTCTCCTCACTGAAAGGAGCTGGGGGCCCCATTTGCTTCCGGGCAAACGAGTGGGGCCAAGAAGAAGGACACCTCGCTAAAAAACCCTTGGCTGCTGCGTCTTCTCGCACAAGAAGACTTACCCAGCCCGGCCCCTCCTTACGGGGGGACCACTGTGGGCCCGCCTTTTAGGTGGGAATCGCCGGCGGGGGATTGGTAGCGCAGGCTCTGCTGTTTCCCAAGACCCCGCCACTCAGGCGATGTCGTTGTGCCGCTGTGGTTTTAAAGGGTATTCCCGGCTACGGCTGGGCGAGTCCCACACACGCCCTTCGGGGTATGGTGCGTAAAGGCATTTCCACAGCGTCAACAAACAAAAAAAAAGTTGAACCTTATTTGCTCAACCTAATTGCTTTACACTCGACAGCAAACAGCTGTCTGAAGAATAGCGGTTTATTTTAATTAAATTGACTTAATTTCCAGATTTTGAACTAGTGAACAGCGCTGACAGGACTCATACACACATTGATTGATGTTCGATTCGGGACCGAAGCGTATCGAGTGGTTGTGAATAGCTTGAATTGCTATGCTTGAGTGCTTGTCAAAGTTATTGTAATATTGGTAATTAGTCTTCTGTTTGACACTTTAGTTAAGTCAGTATGCTACTAGGTTTATTAATTTGATGAAAATTTTGTAGACATAACTTTAAAAAAAAGTCACGTTATTCTTGTCCTTGTACTAATCATTGGACAATGATGTTAAATTATATAAATATATTTCATAATATTACGCTTGGATTTCCCAAAGGGTTGGACAGACTTGTACTATGTACACAGCCCACTTCATCTATCCATTCATAACTACAAAAATGTAAAAAGAAACATTTTTTGAAAAAAAAAAACTAAAAAATTGTTTTTGAGCTTACATTTAATCGTTTTTTTCATTCACCCTTGAACGAAAATAACGATTTAATCTACGAAAGGATATAATCGACGAATTAATCTAATTATAATTATTAATATTATGTTATTATTTCGTTTCTAATTTCTTATTATATTATTTAATTACATCAGTCCTGAAATAAAATGAGAGGCTCTACTAATGTAAGGAATTTCAAAGAAAGAAAGTTCTATTTTAAAGCAGTGTTTATTTAATCGTTTTCATCTAAACAAGAGTACACTTTGATGATCTAATTCCACCCCTCATCTATCGAACTTCCCGTGTCGAGTTCCTGTAACCCGAGTAAGGAGTTACTATGGTGCTCAAACTCACTTCAGAGTCACTTTAAAGTGGTTGGTCACTTTAAACATAGTCGCTTATACTTTATCTCCGCAACAATCAATGTCAAAAACCTACCAAAAATGTAGGGAAATTGTGTCGTTTTGACAGATTGTGGACAGGGAAATTAGTGGATGTTTTGACAGACGGACTGAGAACAGACTGTGAACATTCTTAAAATTACTTAACACGCCCCTTGTCAGATCGACTCACATTTTATGGCGACTCTGTAGTGCGCACCCGCATCAACAGGTGAATTTGTTACTTCCTGGCAATTAGCGCCGCATGCACCATGTTCCGAGCCGCGGTAAAGTTAAAATTAGAATGGGAATACTTAGGCATCCTTTTGCTAAATAATAAACACCCTACGGTAAGCTGTACATCAATAAAAAGACGGCTAAAGTATCTCTTTTCAGAAGGTCCTCATAAATTGCAAAAATTTAAACAAAATTATCACCGAAAACTCAACCTTTTTATTTTTCCTAGTCAAAATAAATGAGACGAGCTCAAATTTTTGTCTATACCACAGATAAGATAAAAAAGAACTGTGAAATAAATTAATAAATAAGCTGTTTTTTTAATTTCTTTTTATATTAATCCATTTTTTAGTTTCTACAACTCAAACAACTTCGAAATCTTAATCGATATTCTCTCGAGTACCAAACGAGTATCTACCGTAGCACAACAAATACATGCGATACATTACATAAACGCCATCCCATAGTTCCTACACAAACCACAGCTTCCTTTAACTGTCATTGAACATCGAACACAAGTCTTTTGTCTTCAACAAGTAGAGAATTCATTACCATGTATAATGTGCCATCATGGCCCATGTATGGTGACCAATCAGCCGTCCGCTGGTCATCGCACCCGAGTACCAACGTACTCATAAATGAGCCCACGTGGTTAATAAATTATGCTTTATTCATGCCATTTAGACAGTAAGATAAGTCAGAGACAGCGACGACGGCTTATTCGGCGAAATAATAATAGGGATGGCCTTGACCATATTTTATGATATTTTGACTCATGCCTAGGTAAGTAAGTCTCAGTGTATAATTTACTAGTGGCGCCAAACACGTTGCCGATTTCTGGACTGAAGCCATTTAGATTGCTATCGAGACGCTATGGAGAAATAACTAGTTTTCTAGTAGAATATTTATACTAAAACGTTAATCAACTTCAAGCCGAAGTTAACACGGTTGCTGAATTGAGAAGAAAAACATTGTTACAAAAATAAAAAACAACTGACTGCCAAAACAATAAAAAAGAAAACACTACACAGTGAAAAATGTCTCTTGTTGTTTCCGGCATTTTCGAATTTAGACACCCACTTCCAATTTTAAAAATATTTTACACCAAATAGTGTCTTCGTTTGGAATTCTATTGTTTTTCTTTTTTTTTTTTTTTTTTGTTTATAAGTTTTCTCTTTTCAATTTGTAGTTCTACCTACTCCGCACAAATTCCTTAATACCACACCATCTTGCTATTTAAATATCAGTCACAGGAATTTAATTATGATATCATCAGTATAAAGAAAACCAGCATTCTTTTGTCATACTTGACAGCAGGGATGTTACGGAGCTTCGACTCCGACTCCGTTAAGTCGGAACTTGCGATTATTATACCTTCGGTTCCGATACTTTTAAATCGGAGGCTTTAATTGGAGGTTACTAAAACATAATATACTTTTATCTACTCTCATATCAAAAAATTAAAAATATAAAATTAAAAGGGAGTTTATATTGACGTACTTTACCCATAGTATTTCGAAAGGAAATTAAAAAATTAAATTATAACATTATTTCTCTAACAAAATAATGTTACAATAAATTTTTTTTTATTTACCGTACAGATTACAAACCATAGATAGCACTATTTCATTTTTTTATCTGTGGCTGCGCGCGCTTTGGCGCGTGCGCGTTGATGCAGGGTGCAGAATTTTGGCGCCAAATACGTTTCTTTGCATTGCGAGTCGTTGTTGTGTTTCGCTGGACACATAATTGATTATTATTGTTTCTTAAAATGTATGAGATTAGATAAAGTAGTGTATGAAACTGTACATAATTAGGTAGTACACACTCGTGTGATACTATTAAAAAAACTCGCTTCGCTCGTTTTTTAAACTCACACTCGTGCATAATATCCCTCATTATGTAACAGTTTCATAAACTACTATTATATACATTTTTGTCAAATGATTGCGACTAGTTGGGATCCTTAATAGTCGCAATCATTTGACAAAAATGTGTTGCCGATTAGGCTGCATGTTCATAAATATCGCGCGTGGAATTCTGCGACTCCTGCTACGTGCACTGTATCGTCAATTAGGTATTTATTTACTTATTATTAGTTTGTTACCTACCTACACGACACGTTCTTAAGTTATAGGTTAATGCATATACAGTATGTTAAGAAAACCCTGTCCGACCCATAAGGATAATAAAGGTTAGGTAAACACATGACCAAATATAATATAAAATTTTACGTAATCATCATAGTAGCAATACAAATGTATTTTGAAATAATCTTTTAAATCTTTATTTTTTTGTGTTTAAATAAAAAATCTCTCTCCTACCACCACTTCTGACCCTGCCTCCGGTTCCAACTCCGGTTCCGACTCCGACAAAACAAATTTAAAAACTCCGACTCCGATTTCGGTTCCGATATAACTACTTCCGTTACATCCCTACTTGACAGCCTAAAATTAGAAATGCAATAACTAAGGTGAGTGGTTAATGCTTTCCTTATCTGTATGAGAAAAAACCTTTATCTTGTAATAGAAAAAATAATAACTACACGTCAATTATATTGCTTTATAATCAAGAAGCTAGATTAAATTAATCTATCGTATTATATAACAATTTAAATATTATGCTGAAGTGAATGGGGACAGGGGTGAAGTATCACCCCTATAGTGAGTGTATTCGTAACAAAACGTGTCGGTTTTAAATTTCAGATAGTGATGTTCACATTACACATACGTTACATCGTAGGTACACAAAGGGTGTCTCTGACATCGACGCACAAACGAGTACCATGGATCCAGTACATGATTCTGAACCCCCCACAGGTGGAATATTTCGTCGGTTTTTTCCTGATTTAAAAAAATAATATGCAGTTTTTTTCACTTTAAACCGTCCATAATTGCTATACTTTTATAACCCAATAAGATTTTAAAGTAAAAAGTAATTAATTCCCTAATTACACAAAAAAGCGCAATGTGAAAAAAACCTATCCTATCAGCTGATTTATTAGAGTTCACATCAGAGATCAATGTCATACCCACAAACACGCGCGGCGGCACGCTTGCAACGTTCAAAGGCCGAGCCGACACACTTTTTTAAACACTGTTATTTCTGTAACCGTTCATTAACGATATAAATTACTATTATAAGTTTATTAGTGGCATGCGGTGAAGCCTTCTCGCGAAGTTTGCGTTACGATGTCAGATACACCCTGTATATGCTTTTTACTTTACAACACAAACAAAGCTTTTCTTGTTTACATTTTGTGTTTGGCATTGGCAGATTGCATTACATAACAGCTATAGAAGTGTCGGATAAGCATAAATAAGTTTTTGAATCCTAACCAACACTATAAATGCGAAAGTGAGTTTCATTTAGTGCTCTTTCATGCTAAAATGGCTGAACTGATTTGGATGTCATTTTCCCTATAGGTAGGCCATGACCTGGGTTTGGGACTTGGGATGCTTTTATACCGATCTTCCAACGAGATCGCGACTTGCGAATGAAAACGCGGATAGAAGCTAGTTGAAATATGTAACACTAGTAGCCCCTCACGGTTTCAATTCCTTGAAAATATCGTTTTTTTTTTTAATAATTATAAACTAGCGCTTGACTGCAATCCCGCCTGATGGTAAGCAGTGATGCAATCGTTGATGGTAAAGCGCGCTAGTTTATTAAACCCATTCACTTAAAAAACTTAGTGAATAGGAAGGAAGACGGCAGTTAGCGAGGTGGTGCAATGTTAAACCCAACAACACGACCAACGATGCTGCGCCAGAGGGAGATTGATCTGGAGATCCTCCACGACCAAACTCCCGACACAACATTTGGCGCATCGTACCAGGCACACATCGCAACACAACTGCTCAGACCCGTCCTCCGTACGGCTTCACCAGACATAAAAGAAAAGGATAAAAGTATTCCTGGTTATAAACTACCTGTGTGTCAAATTTCAACAATATCCGTTCAATAGTTTTTGCATGAAAAAGTCATATCAAATCAAAAAATCATTTATTTCTTGAATGCATCAACAAGAGAATTGTCAATTGGTGCAGCGGAGCCAACCGAGCGAATAGATTTCTCGATGGTACGCTATAACATCAGCTGCCGGCAGTAGTTACCACTCATCAGACAAAGTCTTGCCGCCAGGCGATCAGTAGTGTTCCGGCATAATGTCTGGTGAATCCGTGGGGCCGTTATATTACGTAAACAGATTTATTACAATTATTTATCCCCCTTATTTCCCTTTGGCGCAGCATCGTTGGTCGTGTTGTTGGGTTTAACATTGCATCACCTCACTCAACTGCCGTCTTCATTCCTATTCGCTCAGGTTTTCTGAGTGAATAGGCTCTTAATAAACTAGCGCGCTTTACCATCAACGATCGCATCACTGCTTACCATCAGCCGCGATTGCGGTCAAGTGCTAGTTTATAATTATTTAAAAAAATATAAAAAAATAATATGTATGTACAGACGACAGCACATCAAGTTACTACAATCTGTCAGATTTCTTTATTAGATTTTCAACTTCATCTCTAAAGTGTTAAGACTCAAGCCTAGCTTGACCGCTGTCGTTCGTACATACAGTAAAATATAACAAAATTCAGCTTATTTCTTTAATGTAAAAAAAAAATCATGTACATGTTACAAACTACCTAGCTAGCTATTACTATGTACATATAAGTTTTTCGAATTTACGTGAACAGTTGAACACTGAGCCAATTTATTCAGTGACCGAGCTTTTTTATTCTAAATTCATTTTCACAGCATACCAACCAGAACACTGGCCAGTTACAAACTGTACAATTACATTTTCTACCACATTTCAAGCCGTTAAAAAATAACGCATTCCATACACGCCCCGACTTTGTGTGACGAGCAACGGACGTCTATAAAACCGGACCGTTTTACTGTCGCATGCGCCCACTCAACTATGACAGCCTTGTCCCTTTTTGTTAGCTTTTAATTCATTACTTTATGCCATTGTAAATTGTCACCTTCCATTTAGGTATTAATTAGCTTGAAGGGTTCTTTACTCATAAAAGGACCGAAGATTCTGACAGCGATAACTGTCCGTGATATAGGGGTGGTTGATTTCTTTTACGGTAATAACAAAAACTTAATGAAATATTCAGGGGTGTTATTGAAAGAGCGAGTAGCGTATAAATGTAGGTATCCTCTTTTCTAATAAGTACTTTGGCAAAAATCCTCTCAATATGTTTTTTTTTTTTTATTATTCCAAACATGTTTACCGACTGAAGTACAAATTACGTTCCAAATATGTAGTCGCAAGTCCTTCGTGTATTCTCAAAAGGACAGCCAAATAAACTGACGCAAAGAATAGAACCAATCCTAAAGGACAAACTGCCAATCTTTATGCTCATACAATAGGTCACCGTAGTCTACAAGTCGTGTGAATACGTCCCAAATCCATATAAATCCAGATCTCCTGGCAAAAAATCGTAGGTAGCATTCACAACCGACCTTAGTTCAATATAAAAGGGTTCATTTAGCGCTCGGTCATTCGGGAATTGAGCTTTCGAGTCCCAAAATGCTGAACACAGACTCTAACAGACGAGTGTATTCATCACGCTCGTTTCATTGTTTCAATAAATTATCAGGTCGCCTGGCACGACCCTAATTGGTCTGAATATATAAATAGATAAATTAAGCATTGCATGGCTATACCGCTAAGTATTGTACTATTTTATGTTCCTATTATCTAGTCTCATAGAGATTGCTAACTAAACTGTACAAAAAATGTGTTCTGCGACATCTAGAAGAATGTAGATTACATTCTTCTAGATGTCGCAGAACACATTTTTTGAACATATAGAATACTAGATAAACAATATGCTTAAAATTGAGAGTAATACGTGTATGTTACGTAATTTTGGGTGTAGTGGTTGTTGTTGGACAAATCATTGCTCCGCTATAGCCCCTCTCAGTCATGATGTGTTCAGTAAATATTTAAAAATAATATGTAATCCACTATGACTATTGACTACTGTATGTCCTGTGTTGTTGTAGTTTGACTATTGTATGCCCTAAGGGCGGGACATAGTTGATCCATGTAATTGTTTAAGACCTATATTATGTACTAACCTATGATCCACAAAAAAGTAAGATTTGATTTGATTTGATTTGTTGTATCAACTATGTCTCATTGATCCATATTCTCATCACCACCTCAAGAACACCCATCACATAATTATGACAATAGGGATGTATCCAAGGTATGAAAATCAAAAAAATAATTAGTCCGTGTTATAGATAATAAAAAAATTAAGACCCGTATTTTTTATTTTGTCGAAATTACCAAAAACTAGTGAGATATAGCGTATTAAAGTTACGGAGTGGGGGCGGCGTGACGTCTTGCGACATTTCAATGCTATATATATCTTCCTAAGTATTTGAATTAAAGAAAAAATAAAAATACGTGTTCAATATTTTTTATAAATCTATCTGATGGACAAAAATAATTTATATTTTTTAGGATACAAGCCAATTAACATACAATGTGGTTCGATCAAGCTCCCATTCCAGCTTCTGATTACTTTTTCAAGGGTCACGGGTACGTGGGATCATATCTATGGGAAAGAAAGGAACGTGAAACAGACCGTAGTAATTATTATGACTAAACGGAAACTTCTATGTAATTGACTGTCTCGGTGATAATTAGTGCTGTTTTCTGTGGTAGGGTTTTTATGGCGTAGATATAAAAGGTGAAATTTCGACGCACATACGGAGGACGGGTCTGAGCAATTGAGTTGAAATGTGTGCCGGGTACGATGCGCCAAATGTTGTTGTGTCGGGAATTTGGTCGTGGAGGGTCTCCAGATCAATCTCTCTTTGGCGCAGCATCCTTGGTCATGTTGTTGGGTTTAACATTGCATGACCTCGCTCAACTGCCGTCTTCCTTCCTATTCACTTAGTTTTTTGAGTAAATAGGCTCTTAATAACCTAGCGCGCTTTACCGCCAACGATTGCATCACTGCTTACCATCAGGCGGGATTGCGGTCAAGCACTAGTTTATAATTAAAAAAATAAAAGATTACGAAAAAAAATTAAAAGGTCGCGCGTCCTTGCTGCGAGTTGCATACTCCGGAGAATACCGTCTACATTCATATTAAAAACAAATTTGTATAGATGAATAATGGATTTTTTATAAAGATGATGTGCCCAAGGAAACGCTCGTATGCCGTAACAATTTATCAACTTGATAGAAAGTCCTTAAGGCTTCTATAATAAATCCTAAGAGCCTATGTGTAGTAACATCTTGCCATGACATGCCTGGCTTAAGTCTGAACTAAAGCAACAAAACTTAAACATAGCAACAAAAGAAGACATTAAAAATAATTATTAAAAGTATATTAGAAGCATGGTAATGTTATACAGTGTTAGAAGGTTGTGGCTGGATGGAATGGATATAGTCAGAAATAACAATGATTTAATCAATCAGAACTATTGTCGGAAAAATCGGCGGAAACTGTACGTATGTAGATTTTATAAATCAAGAGACCGATATTCAAGCGCTAAAGTATATATTATTCTATGTTCAAACAAAAAGATGACTCTCTAGAATGATATAATATGGACAATAGAAACACATTGCTAATGGATAGAGTCCATCCAAATTCAAAAAACAAGACTACGTTCCTCACGCCTTCATTTTACCAAATTGCTAATATTCAATTCAGCAATTGGTATACATGCGCGCAAAACTACATGCATTAGGCTCTCACCTTTTATTTTTAATTTCGGTAAGTGCTCGGCCGTTGTATGAACCATTAGATTAATGTCTGGTCCCTTAGGAAGGAGGATTGATTCTATTGGCAAGAAATCCAGGGAATAGGAAAGTTCAATTGCTAAATTGCATTTGGACGGCGCAGCAATTAATTCGGTTCAATGGCCGAAGATCACAAAATGGAGGCGGAATTCTTCCTTGGTTTTCAATTTGATTGCAGTACCGCGCGACTTGTCGCAAGTGTGTTGTGTTTCGTCGTTATAATAGACGTCGCGTAGGAAGCGATCATTTTATTTGAATATACCATGTGTTTTAACGTCTGATTTAGAAACATGGACATAGGCCGGGTTCATGATTAGTTTCGCAATATGTGCACTTTCCCCAGCACTCACAGCAAAACTAACACTGTTGTGATATGTGTAACTGCGACAAGAAGGGACGGCCTGCGACTGTAACGTTGAACAAAATGTATGAAACTTGTCGACCGCCTGTCTTGCGTCTTGCCGTCCAGCTGTCGCAGTCGTAGATCTTTAATGTGAGAGACAACTTTAAATGCATGAAATGGTTTTTCTCGTTGCATTGCAATCATGTGTTGGGAGCTCTGGCTCTCACAAAGTAGGCGATATAGATTTATGGCAAGTCTAATTATGCAGTCATCCTAGTAATGATTTCCTTTTCATTTGTTTAATCAGCTTTTCGTGCTGCGTGATCACAAAGTATAATAATTTTAATACACCGACAAAAATTCAATATCATATCGCTCACTTATAATAAAGGATATATCTGACATCGACGCACAAACGAGTACCATGGATCCAGTAGGTACATGATCTGAACCCCCCACAGGTGGAATTTGTCGTCAGCTTTTTCATGATTTAAAAAAAATAATATGCAGTTTTTTTCATTTTAACCGTTCATAATTGCTATACTTTTATAACAATCAATAAGATTTTAAAGTAAAAAAAAATATTAATTCGCTAATTACACAAAAAAGCGCAATGTGAACAAAACTCGAAAAACTATACTATCAGCTGATTTAATAGAGTTCACATCAGGGGTCAACGTCATACCCACAAACACGTGCGGCGGCACGCTTGCAACGTTCAAAGGTCAAGCCAACACATTTTTTTAAACACTGTTATTTCTGTAACCGCTCATTAACGATATAAATGACTATCATAATTTTGTTAGTGGCATGCGATCTAGCCTTCCCGCGAAGTTTGCGTTACGATGTCAGATACAGCCTGTATATTGCCACATCCGCACACAAAATCTGAGTTTATTACATATCCTTAATATGTTTTAGCGTCTATACTAGTACCTCGAACCCGTTGATTACCTCGTTTGGTTACTAGTATAGGCATTTTTTTTTTTTTTTTTGTTTGTTTTGGGTAATCATCAAATGACCTCTCCCGCTTTGGGCTGAGCGGAAGGGCGGAGCGGCGTATCAAACTTTTACTGACCAAAACCTAGCCGTATTTCTTCACTTGCCTATGCGCCACGGCCACAGTTTCTTTTTTAACCAACCCTAACCCTGACCCAGGAGGCATCGGTCTTCGTGGAGCCCCGTCACTTAGTGCTGACATGTCTTTGATGCGCGCGTAAAACACAACGCGCCATCGACTCGGGCCTGGTCCTTGCCGGGAGATCTTTGATACTTGTGTCTGTAGGATATGAAAAACATAGATGTGCCGATATATTACTAGGTAAGCGATTTAATCCAATGGAGACATAACACCAGATTTTTATAAAGTCAAATAATTCTGATCTGAGGAATAATTAAAAGCGGTTTGGCAGATTTTGTATTAAAAAAAAAAATCCCTTAGATAAGTAAATTGGTATGAAACAAAACATTAGCTTCATACTATCCGAGGAAACGGGATACATCGAATTATTCCGATGACACTTAATACAAACGTAATAAGAACAGTTAAATGCTCTGAAAGTAAAGTCCACCCAATGTACAGATAGCACAAAAACTAAACAGGGCCTCAATTCTGTAACTTTGTCTTAAGCAACATGCAATAGATATTTTATCGACACACTATAGGAATTATTTTGCGACTGTTGCAAATAGGGCATTCTACAACAACTTCAATAACGTTTCTGTAGTGTGTCTATAGTATCTCTATATTGTATCAGCACAATCATTTTTAGTGTTGCTAACAAAAAACCTACCATGCGATTATAGAGGTGCGTCAAAGCTACTACTTACTAAAATCTTTTTTTAACAATAAAATCTTTATATTAAATGGTTGTTTTAATAATTTAAGACCGTTTAATTATCAAAAACATTAAATTTTACTAAAAACGTGCCTTTACTTAAAAATGAAAAAGATTTTTATCACAACAATTTTGTTATTGACATTCTAAAACCATAATTGGCTTAAAGGTCTAGTAACCGAGCCAGAATCTTACAATAAAAAAGAAAACTTAAACAAACAAAACTTTGAGCGGCTGTTTTGGTTTCAAAAGCGTTTTCTTGTTAGAATTCTAGATTAATAGACTCAACTTTCTTTATTTTTAATAGGAAGTAAAATAAGAACCGAATCAAGTTCTTCCAATAGTTTTATCACAGACAGATAAGAGCCCGCCGCCATCGCTCAATTTCGAGGGCACTTTAGCAAATTTTTGGATTCCTAATTTCATTGAACAGTGCGAAAAGGTAAGTAAGAATTTATAGTAACATAAGTTTGGTGAAGTGTGTTAAATTTTTTTACAATAACTTGAGTTATGATATGAACTTACACATAACTTCATTTTAGGATCGACAATATCATGGGAAGTGTGAGCGTTAACCAACTCTCGGCTCTCATGGATTTTTTAGAGTCCAACCGAGAGTTGGCTCTTGGCTATTGCAACAGGAGCAAAGAAGGTCGCAGTCAGGCTAGGCGGCTTTGGGAGGAATGCTCTACTGTCCTCAACAGCGTCTCTGCAAACTGTGTGCAAAAAACGCCAGATCAATGGAGACTGGTACTGGAAGAATAAGATACCTACTTACTCTTGTTTATGTATATTTTTAAATGCCCTATACTTACATTATTCTTTTTCTACCTTTTTCAGTACTACAATGAGTACAAATCTAAAGTTATAAAAAAAATTAAGATGGAGAAGGCTGAAATGTCAGCTACAGGTGGGTGCATAATAATAATTTTATGTAATTATCACTCCATTAATAATTATTATTAAGTTCTACCTTATTAGTTATTTACAACTGTGTAGTTTTCAATGGTTAATAATTTGGCTTTTTATCAAGTTTGAAAAAGCTTACACCTATACAGAAGAGGCTGTATGTATAATATACTTGGACGTGACTTAGGGGAGCCCTTACCAGGGGTCCGCCATAATCCTCTCATCACGTCACATTCTGTGAGTTTTATAACTTAAATTTGAAAAATTGAATAATCGTATAGATAAGAGACATGTAATGGTTTTGATGGACACAGGGGCATGGTTAATGCTGGGTACCCAGCAGTACAGACAACATACTTTGATGTCAGCCATTCACTTACTTTCCCTTGATTTTAATTCAAAAACATATACCGCATTGGATTAATATCATTATTTAAGGTCAATGAGTTGGAAGACATACAAATAAGACACTATTTTTTTTAAACTTTACAGCAAAGCAGTCAAGCTTCAGTGGGGGTGGTGCAGATTCCTCTAGCTGTGAGTTTTCCTTTTCATATTTATTAGAAGAATATAATAGTTTAACAGGGCATTTTTTTTTCAATCTGACTTTTCTTCCCCTTATTTAAACCAAGAATAAAATACCTTTTCTATGTATTACCTATATTCCATTTTTCATTTTTCTAGCCTAGAAAATAAATTTCTTTTAAAACACTTAAATTTTAAAAAAATATATGTAAACACTTATATACTGTTAGTTTGAAATTGATTGTGCTAATGAGTGCACAATTTATATTAATAATATTATACAATACCTACTCAATAAAATTGAAAATATTTAAGTAGTTTATTATGATTAATATTAATAAAGATAATAATGTCATTCGTGCAATATATACATATATATTATAAAAATAAAATTTAGTATACCACTATATAAATACCACAAAAGCATATAATACAGTTCTTTAATGATACTATTTTAATTATTATTTATATTGTTTTTCCTTAACAAGAGCTTCTTCATCCTCTCTCCTATTAAATAATATAGTACTTTGCTGTGCCCAACAGAGTCCATATAATTGATTCTATATTTTATTACACCAACTATTGTGTACACATCATGGAATGCAATACATGATTAAATATTGAAACTTATTATTTTTTGCTATATAGTAATAGCTACCATATGAATAATATTTGTATTTTCATTACACAGGAAAACAGTCAAATTATAGAAGAGGTGGTGCAAATGGTGTGTTTTATTTTATATTTAAATTATCTTTTGTTAATTTTATTTGAAATGGGTACTAACAATTTTTCCTTTTACAGCTAGATGATAATACAGATATTGCACACAACACTGATACAGTGCTGGAGTTGCCAATATCTGAGCCTGAGCTGCAACTGTCAGGAGTAGAACCCACCACAAGCCAGGAGGCTGACAGGGTGCTAGAACCTAGCACACCTACTTCTGCACTGCGGCAGCCTTTGCCAGCTCTACGGCGACGTCGACGCCGCGCTCAGAGAAGTCATTTGGAAGTTAACAGAAGTGGTGGGTATTAATCTTATTTCTGTTTAATTATTTGCCTGCCCCATATTTTGTTGCTATAAAGTTTTAAATTTATCTAACAGAATATGTTACTACGCAAGAGGCATCTGCAAGGCTGGAGGCTATGGAGCGTTTAAGCACAGAGGCAACAAGGGAGCATGCCCAAGCCACTAATAGACTGGCAGCTGCATTAAAGGCAATAGCAGAGAGGCTAAGAGAGCCAATAACCATTGTCCTTCAAAACTCCCCACAAACTGTATGTATTATATAATTTGTATTAACTTGTAACTCTGTAAAAATGGTTATAGTCATCAGAATCAATAAGGCACTGAACAGCTTTTCAGCGTGCCTTCTGATTTTGTTGATAATCACTATGAAATTACTTAAATTTTACAGTGATGGTTATGTCACATTATTTTATTTGTAAGAAGGGAAGCCTGGGGTGTTAAACCTAAGCATATACCTTATATCCAGTAGTGGCAGCCTTTTGGCTGATAAATAAAATATAAATTACAAAACAAAACTTTAAATTGTAAAACTCTTTTAATTTTGTCAATTAAATTGGGTTTTCTCTCCACAGCCTTGAAATGAGCGACTGCTGAATCGCCCGGCCTCTTTGCAGCTCTGTGTTGACACGGTGGTGCCCCGGATTCTCCATGCTTCTTGTCTGATCTACAACCTGTGATTAATTAATAAATAAGACTAATTAGATTTCTTAGAATGATAGTGTGATTATAGATACTTACAATTATATACTTTTAATGTGTAACTTAGAAGAATAATTTTACCAATGATACATGCTGTTGGTTATCACTACCAACAGCACGTGCATCATTGTTTAGTATTAGTCTTCTAAATTATACGTTTAGAGATGTGATATTTTTTTTTAACCTTGTTGATTTTTGTTTGAAATTTTATTGTTTGTTTTATAAAAAATATACCAAATTTATTTTTTTATTTAGACAAGTTGTTAATTGTGAACTGTATTTAAAATAGATAATATTAGAATCATCTTGTCTTCTCAGTTACACATTCACAGATTTGATATATGTATATCTTTTTTAACTTTGTTGATTTTTGATATAAGTTTTATTGTTAGTGTTTATAAAAATATACCAATTTTATTTTTTTATTTAGATAGGTAGTGAATTGTTAACTGTATTTATAATATATAACATTGGAATCATCTTGTTTTTTAATTTCTTTATTTTAAAAATGTAAGACTTGCCTGATATTGTAGCTGATGCTCCATTTCTTCTTCCTCGCTTGTCAGCAATGTGACTGGTAGCCTGCAGCGGTTAGCAATGTTGTGTAGCATGCAACATGCATTTATTATTTTCCCAGCAGTGGTGGGGTCATGGCTCTTGCTGCTAACAAACATCTGAAAACGGATATCAGTTATTATTATTTATCTAGACATACATCATCATATCACCTCATACATACCTTCTCTAAGAAGCTGGTTTAGGCTGTAGTAGCATGTCTGGGACTCGACAAATAAATGTTATTTAAATGTATGGATGTTAATTATAGGTATTTTATATAAAATATCAAACCTAAACCGAGCCTTCAAAACTCCTATGCAACGTTCTACTGTGTTGCGTGTTGACACATGAACTTTGTAATAATTGTGTTCAGCAGTCCCCTCCCTTGTATCCAAAATAGGTGTCATCATAGTCGGCCGTAAAGGATAACCGCTATCACCTAAAATTGATATATAGTTGATTACTACTCCTATAGATTGTTGTTATTATTTATTTAGATCTGTGATCTTATAATAAATAGTATGTAATTGATACCTAACAAAAACACTTCCTCCCAGCGCTTGACAGCTCATTTAGATGCCGACACAGTGGGTGTGTTTGCCACACCATAGAATCATGTGCTGAACCCGGGCTGCTTGCATCAACACACAATATATTTAGTTTTGCATCATAAATCTGTAATAAAGTTTATTATACTTAACTTAATATGCTAACTTAGAATTTGTAGAATTTTGTGACAACAAATTATTGATACATGATTGTGTCTAAAAATAAATATCAACTTACAATCATGACATTCAGAGTATGGTAGCCTTTTCGGTTATAATATCGCTCTTCATGAAGTACTGGCCTCAATCAAGCAACATGTGTCCCATCAATACAACCCAGTACACCCGGGAAACCAAAATATGAGTAAAATCTGTAAATAATAACATAAACAAACAAAATTAACAACTTTTATCTCAAAACTATGAATTATTGATGTTAAAAATAACACTCACTTTGCCTTGATTGCATTTTTTTCTTGGGGATTCATTGGCCAAACTATGTATTTGTTTTTGGTAAATTTGGTTCATTGCATCAGTTGCTTGTTTCACAGCTCTTGACACTGTAGTCTGCGAGACATTATGTAATGCGCTTTGGCCAACCAGTGTTTGGTATGACCCACCCTGTGGCATATAAGTTCAGCGCAATAAGTACCTGAAATGTTTAGACGTTTTAAATTTAATTTGTGAGTAAAAACTTTGGCTATTAATAACTGTGATAGTTTAATTTAATCACTCATAATTATAATTTATCGTCAAACCTTTAATTCAGCAGGGATTCCACTCCACCGTCGTTGTCTCGGGAGGAGGGAATGGGCTCGTTAATTAGCTCCCTTACTTGCTCCATGCCAAGTCGAAACGTTTTTATAAACTCTGCCTCGGGAAGTTCACTAAAAGCATTTACTTGCAGTCTCATGAGTGCCCGAGATTTGCGGCGCTGGCGCAAAAACAAACGTTGACGGGCAGCATTATAAGCCAGAGTCAAGATATGCATAAGCCACCGCAAATTAGGCAAAGAAGGCCTCATTATGTAGAAAACTTATGTCCACTTTAATAACATTACAACTTAAAACGCGCGCACACACGGACACTTCACTTTATATCAAAAAAATAAACAAATATGAAGCAAATCATAGGCAAAAAGGGTGTCGTTGTTCGATAACGGCTCTATAGCCAAAACACTATTCAAAAACGATAGAGACAACTGTCAAATACGCTTAAATTTTTTACAGAATACGGTAACTTTAGCTATCACAATGACATAGACACATTATAAGGATACAGATTACCCATTATTACTATGGCGTTTCAATAACAGTTGTGTGGCAAGTCTATGGTCATAAATAAGTTATAGAATGTCAAATGTCGGTGACTATCCTACTGAGACACTACAGACACAGTATTGACAAGTTGTTTAGTTTACAGAATTGGGGCCCAGCAGGTCTGAGTTGTGTGTGTCAGTTGTGTTGCGATGTGTAACGGGTACGATGCGCTAAATATTGTTGCGTTGGGAGTGTGGTCATGAAGGGTCTCCAGATCAATCTCCCTCTGGCGCAGCATTATTGGTCGTGTTGTTAAAACATTACATCACCGCGCTCAACTGCGGTCTTCTTTTCAATTCAGTCAGTTTTTTGAATGAACAGGCTCTTAATAAACTAGCGCGCTTTACCATCAACGATTGCATCACTGCGTACCATCAGGCAGGATTTCAGTCAAGCAGTAGTTTATAATTATAAAAAAAAATATATAAATCCGCCGCTGACAACCAACGTTGTGATAAAAAAGGTCTTCACTGACAACTGCTTAAAACAAGCTACATAAGCGACTTAAACCTAACAGATGAACATGAACAGACTTATTTAGCTCCTTACAAACTTCGTACAAGATCTGGCATGAAGAAGCGTTTAATGTTACAAACACGCAACGGATATGGTCAATTAAGACGAGCCATTTCATGTTTTGCATTAGACTGCTTGTCTTAATCATTCCGAAGATACTATGACTATTGAAAAACAACACTTCAAAAGACATGGGAATAATAATCGATACCTCGAACTTGATAAGGTAGCAGCCATAAAATAAACAACGAAAATAATTTCCCAACTCCATAAATGAAGTTAAAAGTTTTATTAATACAACACAACCGAGCCAGTGAGTAATAAATAAGCGTAAAACTTAAAGGAAATTAAAAAGAAACTTGTATGTTTATAAGCTTTGCCGCGAATTCGTTCGTGTGCTCGTAGGACAATAAATTTGATTTCTTGAGCCTTTTTTTCTATTATGATATTCATCATCATCATCAACAACAACCTTTTTATTGTCCCACTGCTGGGCACAGGTCTCCTCTCATACAGAGAAGGATTGAGCGTAATCACCACGCTTGCTCAATGCAGGTTGGCGATTTCAGACTTAAGTCCAGGTTTCCTCATGTTTTCCTTCACCTTCAGTCAATGGTGTCCAAGATATACTTAGAAAATACATATAACTTTAGAAAAGTTACATTGGTACTAGCCTGACCTGGAATCGAACCCGCGCTCTCATACTTAAGTGGTTGGTGTTTTAACCACTAGGCCACCACGACTTATTATAGAAGATTTATTAATTTTAGCACTTGTTTTCATGCCTTAGTTAAGGTAGTCAGTATAAGGATCTTCTAAAACTTAATATCTGTATTTAGTACCTACTTTCTATGCAAATAAAGAACTATTTGTATAACTGCTGAGTAAATTACTCACAGATAAAAACCTTTACAGACGTTCATTTCTAGCGTCATCTCGGATGAACCCTTGAAGTACTCGTTAAAAAAATTGACAATTTTTTATATAAGTACCATAGAGATGTCTTTTTGGAGTGGAAAATCATCAAATAATTTCTCCCTCTCTAGGCGGAGCGAAAGGGTGTGTCAGAGTTTTACTGACTAAACCCATCCATGTTCCTTCACTTGCCTGTGACAGGAACCATGGCATCCCTTTAGTACAACCTGCAGCCCTGGCAAACCGTATATACCAGTCATATTTTTATTATTATTATTAAAAACCCGTAATTTCCCACTGCAGGTCAAAGGCCTCTCTACTCTCCTTATACTTCTCTATATACAAAGCCTCTGAACACCAGTTCTTGTTGGGGGAGTCTAGGTCATCCTGCCATCTCCGTCTGAGCCTGCCTGGGTGTCGTTTGCCATTAAGAGGAACCCATTGATTTGTAAGTTTGGCCCATTGATCGTCTGACAAACAGTAAATGTGTTTAGTGGCAGTGGGTGTCGTGGTAGGCCATAAGATCGGCTGCCGGCAGAAGTTACCACCCACCAGACAAAGTCTTGCCGCCAAGCGATTCGTCGTGTCCCGGCATGATGTCTGGTGAAGCCGTACGGAGGACGAGTCTGAGCAGTTCTGTTGCGATGAGTGCCGGGTACGATGCGCCAAATATTGTTGTGTCGGGAGTTTGGTCGTGAAGGGTCTCCAGATCAATCTCCCTCTGGCGCAGCATCGTTGGTCGTGTTGTTGGGTTTAGCATTGCATTACCTCGCTCAACTGCCGTTGTCCTTTCTTCCACTCTGTTTTTTGAGTGAATTGGCTCTTAATAAACTAGCGCACTTTACCATCAACGATTGCATCACTGCTTACCATCAGGCGGGATTGCGGTCAAGCACTAGTTTATAATTATAAAAAAGTTCAATTTCAGCGTGGTGATTCCTATAAGACACAGGGAGACATAAAAACAAATTAAATTTGCTCCCATCAAACCTAAAATTGCACTCATCTATTCCATATTCTATGTCAATAAAAATATACAATAAATTACCAGAAGACATTACACAACAGATTAAAACCAGTAGGTATATTTGTAACTAAATTAAAGCGATACTTAATTAGGAAAAGCTACTATACATTACAAGAATATTTAACAGGTAAATTCAATAAAAATAAATAACTGTAAAGAAAGGTGAAAGGGAAACTGTAAAAAAAAACATTTAAGATACTATAATACTACATTTATAATAATGAACAAATTTTAATCGAGTACCAAATAAAAATAATATCAATATAATTAAGTAATTGTTAATGAATGAATACTTTATAATTAATATAATATGTATAATATAACGAGATAGCAAGAGAATAAATACTCAATAGCAATACAATGAATAAAAATAAATGAATAGGAATTAAATAAAACTAAATAAATAATAAATTTATAAATGGAAACATGAAGCGTTCTTCCTCTCTCTACTTATTGATAACTTGCTGTGCCCAACAGTGTCCATAATTGTTTCTAATATAATATTATGGTATTTACCACCTGTAACTGTACATTATGGATTGCAATAAACGATTTTGATTTGATTTGATTTGTGGAACGGATCGGTCGGATTCCTCAAGTGAATTTTATAAAAAACTGATACTTTTCCATAACAAACATACATATTTGTATGTAGAATGTATAGATGGTGGAAAGTGGGACGAGTTTCTAGCAATAGAACGTGTGTGTAGATTATTGGCACTTCAACTTGTCAATACGGGAACACGACCGATAGATTGATATGTGATCACAGTTCCCATCTAGTTTCTATTACTTTCTAATCTCAGACATAACGTTAGTTTGAATGGCATTTAATTTTAATTAATTACATAATCTGCAGACCATAATTCGCAATGACTTTCCCATACATACCGACATAGGAAGAAACATGAAAGACGAGATAGGTATGCGAAGCACTCAAATGTTTGAAAGAATTACTGACAAGACCGCCCATTGTGTTACCATTTGTCAATTTCCTTCATTTATATCTGTAGCTAACTACGCCCTGCGGTTTTAAGTTATAACTTTCAAACCCGTAGGAATATTTGGATAACGAGTATCCTAGAATTATATTAACTCCGGTTACAAACCTGCGTGCCAAATTTCATCCAAATCAGTTCAGTAGATTTTACACGAAAGAGTAAGAAACATCCATCCATCAATACTCATAAATTTCAGCATTTATAATATCTGACATCGTAACGCAAACTTCGCGAAAAGGCTAGACCGCATGCCACTAATAAAATTATGATAGTCATTTATGTCGTTAATGTTTAAAAAAAGTGTCGGCTCGGCCTTTGAACGTTGCAAGCGTGCCGCCGTGCGGGTTTGTAGGTATGACGTTGATCCCTGATGTGAACTCTATTAAATCAGCTGATAAGATAGTTTTTCGAGTTATGTTTTCATTGCGCTTTTTTGTATAATTAGCGAATTAATTAATTTTAATTTTAAAATATTATTGGCTTATAAAAGTATAGCAATTATGAACGGTCTAAAGTGAAAAAAAACTACATATATATTTTTTTAAATCATGAAAAAGCCGACGTAAAATTCCACCACTCTGGGGGTTTAGAATCATGTACTGGATCCATGGCTCGTTTGTGCGTCGATGTCAGATACATCCTTTATGTCTGTATGTTACTTTACAAAATAACATTTATAGTACACGAAGAATTTTTTATGCCTGTTTCAAAATACAAAACAAAAAGATATTTTCTACATCCTTTTAAAATTACAAGCTCACAGCATCATTTAGATCAGATTCAAATCAGGATGGCCGAGAAAAGTTTTTTGCAAACTTAAGCTTAACAAGAATGTTGTATATTTACATTATTTATATAACGTGTACATATAGAATACTTTCAAATGAGAGAAATGCCGTCTCCCCTGGTGTACAAGTGGATACAATTGCTGTAATGGCGGTTTCTCGGTCCGTAATGGGCCCCGTCCGCGGCGCAAGCGCACCTATCATTCATACGTGACGACGCTCTCAATGACTTACGTTGCACATCATTACTGCTTACATGGAGACAACTCGCTCGTTTAGATCAGGAAGTGTCCTTTTTTTGCAGACACTTATGGGCATTTTAGTTTTATAAAGGGGAGAAAATACTTACAACTCTATCTGCTCATTATCTTTGTCATGCGTTTGATTTATGTTCCACACTTTTTACAGAAGTTTAAACTTTAATTAAAGCACGTTTCGTTGCTATTGATCAAAACATAATTGCAGAACCAAACTCATAAATATCAATCACTAAAGAATGTTAATCTGATTGCGTAGTTCAAGTTCAAGTGTGGTCACAAAGTTCAAAACTCACAAATCCAGCTTCAAAACTTTTTGCGATCATAACTTCTACTCTACAAATCACTCACATACATCTCTAAATAAACTAACAGGTTCACTTCACAACAAAAAAAATACCAAAACCGGTAAACATTTGTTCGCATGAATGGGAGGCAGTGCCGCTAAGTTGACCGCGGGCCGCGGGGTCCGGCGCTGCGCAGGCGGCGGAACGCGGCACAATATTGACGCATTCCGCCGAGACAGGACCAGTCTCCTTCTAAGGAAGACGACCTGGACACACTAACTGTAAAACAGCCCAGCAAAAACGGTCCTCTAATTGCTTGCAAGTCTGAAACAAGAACTATTCGACGTTTGAAGATATACGCCGCGATGGAATGAAGGAAGGTTTTATAGATGGTAGTGAATTTTAATTATACATTTAAATGTCTTCTGTGTTATGGCTATTGTAACCTGGCAAAACTATCCATAGATATAAAGATATAATACATAACATACATACACATTGACAGCCTCCGTGGAGTAGCGATAGCGAACGACGGCTGCGGAAGGAGGCGCGGGTTCAATCCCCGCGCAGTGAAAATATCTGTATGCGATGATGATATAACATACATACAAATTCAGCCTGTAATGTTCCCACTGACGGGACACAGGCCGCTTCGAGAGCGAGTGAACTTATGAATCGACCACGCGGGCACAGTTCTGGATGAAGACATGTGACATCTATTGTCACATGTCTTCGTACGGAGGACGGGTCTGAGCAGTTGTGTTGCGATGTGTGCCGGGTACGATGCGCCAAATGTTGTTGTGTTGGGAGTTAGGTCGTGGAGGGTCTTCAGATCAATCTCCCTTTGGCGCAGCATCGTTGGTCGTGTTGTTGGGTTTAACATTGCATCACCTCGCTCAACTGCCGTCTTCCTTCCTATTCGCTCAGTGTTTCTGAGCGAATAGGCTCTTAAACTAGCGCGCTTTACCATCAACGATCGCATCACTATGCTTTCCATCAGGGGGTGGCCTAGGACATGCCGGTTTCCTCACGATGTTTTTCTGTACCGCTTTGAGAGAAGTGGTGATGAAATTAAATACACAAAGTCAATCTGTCTGAGTTCTGACCCACGACTTTTAAGTTATAAGTCGGGGCCATTACCACCGGGCCGCCACTTATCTCTAGCAACGAATGCTTGTAATTTAATTTCTATTCGAAAATAAGCATCAAGTGGTCGTTAGACAAACAATCACTTTTAAAATGCGTTTCAAACTCCACATCCGTTTAAGAACCAATAAAAACATCCATTGTGTACAGACCATAATTACAACTATTAATCACAGTAAAAACTTTAGTACACAGTCTATAATTACGTACTCAATTGATCCACATGGGTTTAATAATTTACTTGGGAAAAAGTCCGTTATTATCTATGTGCTAAAGAAAAAAAAAGCAGTACCTATGGTCTGAAATTCAGAATGTCTTGACACTAACGCCCTTATCTCTTCAGCTTTATGGTCACTCCGAAAGTATTACGACAAAAACTATTTATGTATGTGAAACCAGCCACTTATAATTTATTGTAATCTGCAATTTATTCCATAAACAATGTCAAGTAATATAAGTTAAACAAGAAAATGATGATGACCGACATCTGCTTCCAGATTCCATACCTTCAGTCAAATTAACTGAAAATATAAAATCCAAAAACAAATATCAGTCAAGTCCTGTGAAAAAAAAACAAACCGCCCCTAACGCTCTTATTGTATACTTACTTTAATTATAACTCCAAGAATTACAAATTTCTCTTAATAGTCTATGTACAAAATCATGGCAATGAACACATACGTATTTGTGAGAGATAACGTTGACGACTATACTAGGCTGGGGGTATTATAATGCCGGTTAAAGGATATTGAACCTTATTTCACCGACTTAAGGTGCATTCGTAACACTAGTATAAACTGTGTCATAGTCTTCAACGCCTTCCACACTTACATAATTATTAGAACCATAATTTATTGTTTTAAGCAAAAGATCCGTAACATTGATGAATTGGAATGATTGATATAAAATAAAAAAGAATTTACAGTTAAAACTAAACTAGTTAGGATAAGTACGTTACCACATTGAGGAGATGGGAATGAGTGTGTAGTATATTAATGAGTTAGTAGTTGTGTAGTATAATAATAAGTATGAGTGTGTAATGTGTGTGTGGGTGTGTGATGTGTGTGTTGGTGTACATGTACTACAGTAGATGTAGAGGAGTTGGTGTGTTTCTTACTTCAAACATAAAGTAATTTTTCAGTTTCACTATAGTTTAATCAAAGTAGCCAGTCTCGTATTACAACCCTACAATTATTATTTGTAAGTGCATAAATGTTATTCGAACGATTTGCTACATTATATAACATATTACTTACAATATAATACTGTTGCCTAGCAAGTACCGTTCTGTGAGCCATCCCTGAATAAATTCTTGTTTTTTCCCGCTTTGAAATTAGGATATAGGCAGTGTTTTTATGCTTACGGAGTATTGCTGATGATATAAATAGCTTTTAATAGTTAAAACAGAGCACGCTGTATAGCACTGAACTTTTGTCTACACAAAAGTTCCGTGCCCAAGCATGACATTCAATATAGCTCTATGTGCACGCCCCAGGGAGTAGGATAGTCTTTTTTTTTAATAATTATAAACAAGCGCTTGACTGCAATCTCGCCTGATCGTAAGCAATGATGAAATCGTTGATGGTAAAGTGCGCTAGTTTATTAAACCCATTCACTTAAAAAAACTTAGTGAATACGTAATTAGGGTGCAGGTTAAGCACGTCCATGCGCGGGTGACCATTTTAACAAATCAAGACCTTTTCGCGCCTTGAAACGTACGGTAAGCTGTTAGTCCCGAATGTTATTCGCACAGTCGTTACGGGCGATCAGAGATCCGAAAATCTGAAAATCAGTTATATAGAAAGTATCTTATACCCAGTAACTGTACCCTGATTGCATAACACACTATTACAGTATTCTGTAATCTCTGCTATTAGTATCAGTTGGAACCATTTTGAAGCATATTGCTAATCAGTTGCTCTATATGTTCGAAAAATGACTCTGCTCAACGACATAAATAACGCAGTGTATATTATTGAACTGTCAAAATGAAACCTACTGCTACTGAAAATGTGTTACACGATTTCCCTGCTGTAGGCCTAGTATGAGTTTTCAATACAAAACTCGATCGTTGGTATCGAGCGCGTTTGGCGCTCTCGTTGGTTGAGAGTTCTTACGACCTTGAAGCGGGCCAATCGCTGAGTCAAACGCGCTCGATATCGTCGAACGATTTTCGTAATGAAAACCCATACTAGGCCTACTGAATACTCAGCTGGATCCGGAGACATTAGGAGCCGACCCCAACGCGGTAGAGATAAGACTAAATCAACTAAATGGATTGATTTTTGAATTGGCCAGGTGTCAAGTTACACTGGTCAATAGTATTATTTTTATAGTATTTAATTTGGTTTAACGAGGCAGGAAGTAGAACATGAAAGCTTATTCAACCGAAACAACGCCTGATAATGGAAATGAATGAATCAACGCAGAGTTGATGTGAAAAGGGTGTTATCGATGATTATAATCGGAGATAAACTTATGATCGTGAATGTTCTCACGATAAAACATTAATCTGATATCATTTATGGTTGGTTACATTATTTTCACTTTCTATTTATATTGTTTTTTTGTTGCCTCATCCGACTACTGCTCTCAACAAGTCATATGTTTTTTTAAATGAACAGACAGCTGTGCTGCTTGGGAGTTTGTTCTTCACAGCGAAAGCAATAGGAAAACTAGGAACTAGGAAGGCGAAAGAATAATATGGATACGCCTTTTGATTAACAATCGTGTAAAATACTTTAGTTTTTGTATATTTTGTATACTAGTACATAAACTTTTCCTTCAAAAATAACGAAATTATATAATAAACGCCTCCTGGTGGTATTTTTAGAAATATTTATAGACAAAACTTATAGTGGCATACATAGTGAGTACGTGTACCGAAAGGCACAACCATATTTTTCTTTGTGTCAAATCAACCTTAGGTAAAATTAATTAATTAAATTTTAGTCGATATGTTTTTAATCACGTCTAAACTATTTAGAGAGCATCTTAATATGTCAGAACTAAATTTATATTTTAGTTTCTGTATTTTTTTTATTTCTTTACGAAAAGGACAGAATATAAAATATTAGTTTAGTCCTGACAAATTAGTCATGTCTTAGTTAGTCAGTTTGGTGTCAAGTTGAAGTATTTTTTATATTTAATAATTAACTTCGCTTTCTGTTCTAATTTTGTGATTTCGATAATTTGTACTAACTGCATCAACCATTAAACTGTGGTTGAACTAACCTGTCAATTTGCAACTTTCGACTTGATTCGATTAGATCTACATTTACATTTCACTTTGATTACAAGCTTTCTAATCCTGTTTTTTTTTTTCTAAATCAATTTTAAGGACATGAATTTTGGATCCAAAATACATATCTAGTTTATAAAACGTTAAATTTTATTTCAAACAAGTTGCACCGCGCGATTTCCCCTACCTAAATTGCAATCCCGTAGTAATATCCATAAAATGTACCCTATGTACTAATTTAACAGTTGGTCTACCCATGTGCTAAATCGCATCTATATCCATTCAGCTTCTTAAGTATCAACGTGTAAAAAAATTCAAATGATTTTTATTAATATGTATTAGTTTAGATATGCAGGTCAATCTATCCGAAACTGTAAAACATTTCCAATCAACCTTGAGCCTTAAAGCTTTCTAGATAAATTTAAAAATGTAATAAAGAAATCTGACAGATTGTCGGAGCTTGATGTGAATCGACGGGTCCCAAAAACAAAGTCCTATCTAGAAAATTGTCTAGTTGCAGTGCGAAACAATAAAGTTAAGCTAATCTATTAAAATGCAAAAAAAAGAAAACTAATAGAAAATTATGGTAAAGGGTTTTCTTTCACCATAATTTTCTATTAATTTTATTTATTTTTTGCAACTTAATAGATTCGCGTAACTTTATTGCTTCGCACTGCAACTAGACAATTTTCTAGATAGGACTTTATTCTTGGGACCCGTCGAAATATTTTATAACCTACTTGGTAGTTGTTCCGGGTCTGGATGTTTGTGTATGTGAGTTATATGTTTGTAAACGCACCCACGATTCAGGAGAAATTCCTAGAGTGGGTCAAGAAGGTTTAACAAAAAAAAAAGTAAAGAAAGAATTGTGTCTTAGAAAATATAACAAAAACAAACTCCTTTGTCTCAAACTAGCTGCGCTACGCGGTTTCATCCGCGTAGGTTTCGATATGCTCTGCTCCTATTGGTCGCAGCGTGATATTATATAGCCTAAAATCTTCCTGGATTCATGGGCTATCCAACGCAAAAAGAATTTTTCAATTCGGACCAGTAGTTCCTGAAATTAGCGCGTTCAAACAACCAAACAAACAAACTCTTCAGCTTTATATAAATTAGTATAGATTAGTATAGATATACCCGAAGTGCCTACTTCTTTTACCTATAGATATCTCCAACCAATGACCGCAAAAGTATTATAGCGACGCTACCACGTACCTGCGCCGGAGCATGTGGTTATGCAACACTTTTTACTATTAAACCTTGGTTTAGCAATTTTGTACGTGCTGTGCAGACTAATAGTTTCCAGAGCCGTCCGCCTTGTTAATGAATCAACAGGACTAATGAACCATTGAACAAATTCAACTCGATTGCTTTTTGTTTTTGTTTGGTACCTGTAGAAAATGGCGGCATTGTTATTTAAGAGCGAGATTTTAGAAGACTTTTATTTTTAAGGTTTACGAAAACGACATCCTGTGATTGTTGTGTCGATGTTCTTATGAGTAGTTTCATTAATGCTGAACTTCGTTCTTTAAATAAATACGAGTAAAATGTATTATTGACACTAGTGGACCATTTTTTTTAACGTTGCCCCACTCTAGGAATTGCTCCTGTATAGTGAGTGCATTTTCAAACATTAAACACACATACACGGCCGGACCCGGAACAACTACTTGTAGATCATACAAATATTTGTTCCGTGCCGGAATCGAACACGCGACACGCAGCGCAACAGTCAATAGCTTAACCACTGCGCTAACCGTGCATAGCAGTGTGATTTTGTAACCATCTCACTGAGAAAACTTAGGTGTAGTGTGTGATTGACACTATTGTTCTTCACCTAACTTTTCACGGCGAGATATTTAGAGAATCGATCGGCTGTATTTTCTCGGTGGTAGGCCATAACATCGGCCGCCGGCAGAAGTTACCACCCACCAGACAAAGTCTTGCCGCCAAGCGATGTATCGTGTTCCGGCATGACGTCTGGCGAAGCCGTACGGAGGACGGGTCTGAGCAGTTGTGTTGCGATGTGTGCCGGGTACGATGCGCCTAATGTTGTTGTGTTGGGAGTTTGGTCGTGGAGGGTCTTCAGATCAATCTCCCTTTGGCGCAGCATCGTTGGTCGTGTTGTTGGGTTTAACATTGCATCACCTCGCTCAACTGTCGTCTTCCTTCCTATTCGATCAGTTTTTCTGAGTGAATAGGATCTTAATAAACTAGCGCGCTTTACCATCAACGATCGCATCACTGCTTACCATCAGGCGGGATTGCGGTCAAGCGCTAGTTTATAATTATAAAAAAAAAAAGTATTGATAGGTTGTTTCCACTCCGAACGCTGCACATTCGACTCGGCTGGGCAGCGTTCGGGAAGCTCCGTAGTGTCTTCTCGTCCAAAATACCTTAGTGCCTAAAGACTTGTGTGTTAAAAGTCATGAGATATGGATCAGAAACTTGGTTCCTCACTATGGGCCTCATAAGAAAGCTCAAGGGGGCTATGCTAGGAGTTTCTCTACGTGATCGAATCAGGAATGAGGTGATTGGTAGAAAAATAAAAGTCGCCGACATAGCCTAGCGGATCAGCTCTTTGAACTGGTAGTGGGCGCGGCACATAATAGCACGTAGAGCCGATGGCTGATGGGCAAAAAGGCTCTTGAATGGCGACCACTTATCGGCAAGCGCAGCATAGGACACCCACCGGCCACCGACTAGGTGGTCAGATGACCTGACTAAAATCGCAGGGAAGCGCTGGATGCAGGCCGCGACCAACGGCTATGTCCAGCTGTGAACTTCCTGTGTCGGACATCGTGATGATGATAAGTTGTTTTAGATCAAGCATTTAACTGACAAAAATAACAGTCGTGGTGGCCTAGTGGTTGAAACACCAGCCTCTCAAGCATGAGTGCGCGGGTTAGAAACCAGGTCAGGCAAGTACCAATGTAACTTTTCTAAAGTTATATTTACTTTCTAAGTATATCTTGGACACTAATGACTGAAGGTGAAGGAAAACATCTTGGGAAACCTGGACTTTAGGTCTGAAATCGCCAACCCGCATTGAGCAAGCGCGGTGATTACGCTCAATCCTTCTCTGTATGAGAGGAGACCTGTGCCCAGCAGTGGGACGAGAAAAAGGTTGATGATGATGATGATACCAGGCATAATACATTATGTAGGTAATTTTCTTTTTGTCAACCCTAACAGTATTTAAGTCCTACATGATAGGAGGCGAGCACAAATCCAGACTCCTGGCTGCTACTGAAAAATTCCAAATACAAAGCCTAACTATCACTTTGCCCAACTTGGGAGTCAAACCCAGGCCTCATGTTCAATGGTAGCAGGTGATCCCACTAGACCAACAAGCAATTTAACTAAATCTCTAACTTATTAATAAGTTAATTGTATTGATTATGCAAACACATTCAACTACAAACTTGGTAACAACACTTCTTTGACAAAGCGAGAATAAAATTTGAACTTATCAATAAGACTCTTGACTCAAAGTAATATCTTTTAATTGCTTAGTAATAAAAAAAAAACAAAACATAAAACGGTTCCGTCTATCTGCCCGTAACATCAATCGTTCAACTGTCAGTCGGTTGTCCGTCAAAACTAAGGGTCTTGTGATAAAAAGATGTATCTCTCGACCTTGTGTTAAACGCCAGATAATAAGCGGTTCCGCGTCAGGCATCATGTAATACATCATTTTCACGTATTCGTCAAAATCAGCGAAAGTAGGACAGAGGTGCGTATACGCACTAAATGAATGTTACCGTCTTTGTCACACGTATGTAATGTGAGAGAGATAATATTTAGCGGCGGTCAACTGCAAGCCACTGAACCGTTGGAGGTTCCGTACTAGAATTTTGAATAGCACGTTATTGTCCCATTTACTGTGTTCAAAAGGTGACCTCTAACTACAGGCAGGTCAGAAGGCCGGTGCACTTACAGTTTATCATGAATAGCAAAATATACCAGACTGAAGTAAGAAGTGAATCCCTCTAATGTTAATTTGTTTATTATAAAGTATCACAGTGAGTCTTTATTCAATCCATACTAATATTATAAATGCGAAAGTATCTCTGTCTGTCTGACCGGCTTTCACGCCAAAACTACTGAACCGATTGTAATGAAATTTGGTACACAAATAGTCTACAGCCTGAGAAAGGACATAGGCTATATAACACCCCGCTATGACTAATAGGTGCAGAGCAGTAACAAAAAACGATGCGAAAATGGGGGCAAACGCGGACGTACATATTGCTCCCATTATTTTAACAGGCGCTTATTTTATATCAACACGCGGACGGAGTCGCGGGCAACAGCTAGGTCACATAATCAGATATTGTTCCCACTGTTGGGACACAAGCCTTCTCTGGATGAGAGGGAGTGTGGGCTGTAATCTACCGCGCTGGTCCAGAGCTGGTTGGTAGATGTCACGTCTTCGAAGTTTTTACCTCTAGGACATGCAGGTTTCCTTCATCGTTTTCACACTGTTCTCACACTCTGGGTCGTGGGTTCGAAAATTCAGGCGCTTCACTTTGTTCGAATAAATAAATTGACAGCCTCCGTGGCGTAGCGGTAGCGAACGCGGTCGTTGCGCAAGATGGCGCGGGTGCGATCCCCGCTCAGTGCAAATATTTGTATGCATGAATATGAATATTTGTACTGGTCTGGTCGTGCCTCGGAAAGCACGTTAAGCCGTTGGTCCCGGTTGCCATTCGAACATCTAGTGGCAGTCATTACGGGTTGTTGGAGCCCTCAAAAGTCTAACAATTGGTCTAACTACAGTGCTTCGATATCGCCTTCGGGTTGTGGAGGACAGACGGCAGTCGCTCCACGGAAAATATAAAGTTTAGCCAAAAATCACTAGTTAGACTGGTGACGCGGACCCCAGACTCCAAAGTTGAAAAGCTACGGATGCGACTGGGATTGAGAAGACGAATTTGTTCGAATAATATGGTCACCTCTACTCTCAAAACGAGGAAAGAAAATATCGTGACGACACACGAATATTCTGGAAGAAACTCGAGCCATCCAGTGGTAGGTTGGTGGTAGGTTTTAAAATCTAAGATTAAAATTAAGAAATCGTCCAACAACTTCTTTAATATTCACTTTGTGTTATATAAAACACACTTTGACCCCGTTAAATAACTGTAAAATTGTTAATTTAATTAGTAAAAAACAGTATAGACATAATTTAGTATATTCGTTTCCGATACGCTAAAGAATTCAAACTATTTCAAGCACAGGTCATAACGGGATGCTATATAACACAATACGTCCAAATTATTCATTATAAGTATATGCAAATATATTGCAAATAATTTTAATGAATATCGGCATATGTTAATAAGCGTGTGAAATATTTAATGTGTGGAGGCAATCTTTGTGTTATGTATGTGGATGCACGAACACCTGTGTTAAATAACTTAAATTCCTAGGATCTAGTCTATACTGTTTCCAGCGTCAAAGTAGAGTAGGTTGAAAGATTTATTGCTATTATTAAAATAAACTTTACATACGACTTTTTTTATATAATTCTAAACTAGTGCTTGACTGCAATCCCGCCTGATGGTAAGCAGTGATGCAATCGTTGATGGTAACGCCCGCTAGTTTATTAAGAGAATATACAACCTAGCTTTGAAGTTAAACTGTAGTTAAACTGTTGACTGTCTACTGAGGCAGGTTTTATTTTGCTTGAGGTTTTTTTTTAATCATTATAAACTAGTGCTTGACTGCAACTCCGCCTGATGGTAAGCAGCGATGCAATCGTTGATGGTAAAGCGCGCTAGTTTATTAAGCCTATTCATTTAAAAAAACTTAATGAATAGGCAGAAAGACGGCAGTTGAGCGAGGTGATGCAATGTTAAACCCAACAACACGACCAACGATGCTGCGCCAGAGGGAGACTGATCTGGAGACCCGACACGACCAAAGTCCCGACACAATAACATTTGGTGCATCGTACCCGGCATACATCGCAATACAATTGCTCAGACCACCAGGGTTTGATAATTAAACACATTAGCTCCAACGACGAACAACATCACATATATTGAGACGTGGTCGCTAATAATGGGCCTTATAAGAAGGCTCAAAGTCGCTCAAAGGGCAATGGAGAGGGCTATGCTTGGGGTTTCACTGCGCGATCGAATCAGGAATGAGGAGATCCGCAGAAGAACGAGAGTAACCGACATAGCCCGAAGAATTGCAACACTGAAGTGGCAATGGGCTGGACACATTGCCCGTAGGACCGATGCCCGATGGGGCCGACGGGTTCTCGAGTGGCGACCACGCACCGAAAGACGTAGCGTGGGTAGGCCCCCGACAAGGTGGACCGACGACCTGGTGAAGGTCGTGGGAAACCGCTGGATGCGGGAGGCGCAGGACCGGTCGTCGTGGAGAACCTTGGGGGAGGCCTATGTCCAGCAGTGGACGTCTTTCGGCTGAAATGATGATGATGATGATGATGATTAGCTCCTATTCCCTTGTTCACAAACTAAATTAAATTTAAGTTCAGTGCATCTTTTTACTTATATATCATTAAGAAAAGGACAGGAGATAAAATGTCAAATTAGACCTGTAAAATTAGTACGCACCTGGCGTAAACTGGCGTATATTTAGTCGCCATGTTTATAATCGCGTCTAAACTATCTATGGAGTATCTTAATTTGACAGGATTAAACTCTCGAGAGAAATGCGGAAGCGATTGCTGTCTCCCTTGATGTCTCGAAGGCCTTCGACCGGGTATGGCGCATTGGCCTTAGCGTACGGCATTTCTACTAGCCTGATTGACTGGGTAAAACCGAATTATTGTCGACGGATGCTCATCTGAGCCCATGTCGACTAATGCCGATGTTCCTTAGGGCCTGTTCTCTCTGCAACTCTATTCCTGCTGCATATTAACGATCTGCCGATGCACGGTATCTATGGGTATGCAGATGACAGCACAGTTGTGGAGAGATACCTACCGGATGCTCGGGCTAGTAGGCAATCAATCCGGTCCGAAAGAGAGGCCATGGTAGAGCGATCGAGTGTTGCACTACAGGCAGTCTCCGAATGGGGCAATGCCGATATTGTAGCATTCAATGCCGCCAAAACACAGACGTGTCTTTTCACCGCCAGAAGGAGCCCGTCACCTTGGCTCCTGCTTTTCGAAATTTATCCTCGGAGAGTACCGACCGATTTCAGCTTTTAGGAGTTGAGATTTCCTCGAACCTAAACTTTGGGCGGTTTCATTGAGTCCAAGGCCAAGGTGACTGCCAGGAAACTTGGCGTTATCGCAAAGGTCCGGCAGTACTTCACACCAGAGCAGCTTCTAATGTTGTACAAAGCACAAGTCCGTTGGTGTGTGGATTACTGCAGCCACATTTGGGCTGGTGCTGCTAAATGTCACCTGGCCACTTTGGATTCAGTGGAGAGGCGTGCGAAGAGGCTGATTGGAGACCCTGATTTAACTCGAGACGATCTCGAAAGCCTAGAGCACAGGCGTAGAGTAGCCAGCCTTTCGGTCTTCTATAGGATACATTTTGGGGAGTGTGCCACGGAATTGCATGATTTAATTCCCCCATCTCCGTTCCACCATCGGACGAACCATCGTACGGCGAGTTTCCTCCCTTACGTTGTTAACACCACTACAATCCGGACGAAGCGTTTCACCTCCTCCTTTATACCGCGTACATCGAGGGACTGGAACAATTTACCAGCGGCGGTGTTTCCATCGGACTACAATTTGAGTGTCTTCAAGGCTAGAGTGAATAGGCTCTTAATAAACTAGTGCGCTTTACCATCAACGATTGTGTCACTGCTTACCATCAGGCGGGATTGCGGTCAAGCGCTAGTTTATAAATTATAAAAAAAAAACAAAAGATGCACTTAATCACAAATAAAAACTTATATCCATTTACGACTAGTGTTCGACCGAATGTTCGGTTTCGGTTGAGTTTCGGCAAAAACACGAGTTTCAGTTTAGTTTCGTTTTCGGCGGCAAAATTTTCGAAAATACGACCGAAATCGAATGTGCATTCGGGAGTTTTCGTGCTGTGATCGATCATGTTCAGCGCGTTAAATTAATCAATGAATCTCATCAGAGTCAAAATCGTAATTCCCTTGTTCGTTTGCTCTTCGATTTGTTTTGATGTGGAGTTTTCGAGAGATTGGGAGCCTATACATTCAAATAGATGTGTGATATAATGTGCATATTGTGATTATTTTTCAGGCGCATATAATATTTTTTTCTTGTATATTGATATATTATATATTATTATTAATAAATGAAAATGTCGATCCCTGCTTACCTGTCTAATTTAAAGAGAAAGCATTAAAGACTGATTATAACAACGTTTTATTTATTTTCCCCTTAAAATACATACTTATGATCCTTGCAAGTAAGTTTCGGATTCGGTGCCAGCCAAAACAGACGCCGTTGCCGAAAATTCGTTTCCGGTTTCGGGTTCTATCGTAAAACTACGTTCGGTCGGTCACTATTTGCGACAAAATATCCGATATTCTAAATTCTACTATAATAATTGTCATATCCTGAATTATCATCATGTAGATCTGATCATCATTTTCCTTTAATTATAACACTATATGTTTCAACAGAGCCACCCTAAATACCATTCAATTCCAATCATATCATAAATCATAACATAAGATTAATTAGCCTATAATTTTCCCACACCTAAAACACCGCCCTGTGAAAGGAAGTGGACTAGTAATCAACCACGCTAGGCCAAGACATGTTGGTGGCTGTCTCAATTTTCGTTTTAGAAAATGCAGAACCCTAAAACCATCTTTCCACACGGATTACTCGGAAGACGATAAGTGATAATTATGGCTCTGCTAACGAGTCTAATGATAAGGCAAACCGTGTTTTTGTATGCCACGCTGCCACGCACGAAACACACAGTTTTGAAAGACCAAGTATTATAATTATATATAATTTAAAAACTTTTTAAAAACTCGATCATGCGTTGACGATATGACAGGTCTAAACTTTTTAAAGTTAGTCTATAAATGTCAGGTAACCTCGAAGCGACCTATTCTGAAATTAAATTTATTTGAACTTCAATTGCATTGGAACGGTCGTAAGATCGTAAATTATACTCAAATGCTAACGAAGATCCTTTGTCCTGAGTGTTCCTAATGTTGTAAGCCAATGATGTATCGAAAATATAAATTAGTCGTGAATTTATTGCAAAATAAACAAACAATCCTGACTTGTTGCATGTTGTACTATTTCATCTATATGTGAAAACGTAATGGTCTTTATAATTGTAAGCCAAATAACTCTCAATGTGATACGTTAGTATTGTATAAAGTTATGTGTTTTTTTTTTAATGAACAGACAGCTGTACTGCTGGGGAGTTTGTTCCGCCACTTCTTCTTCCCAACGAAAGCTAAGTGGCGATGGGAATGTGTAAAAGTGTCGATGTGTGGGTTTTTTGGGGGACTATCTTATGTAATATTGAGGTTCATGAAGTGCTGATTCTCAGCCTAATTTGAATAAATGACTTTGGATTTTGATTTTGATACCTCACGAATGCACATGCTGAAGAAACACACCTCACAGAGAGATGGTACGGGTTGCTTGTGGGTTTTCCTCTATGCCTGGCGTATGCGTGCGTGTCTATTATCACGCATTAGTTCGTGCATCGCGAGATATCGCAGTGACGCATCTTCGACATGTAATTAACCTAATTGTAAGATTACTCATAGAAAAGTTTAAAACATTAAGCCCTCGAACCCACGGGCGGTTTTACGTATTGTGCGCTGAGAGGTGAAAATAAAATTATTTGCTCCTTTTATTATGACGTTTTGGGATGCATACAGCAAAATCGAGAAAAATCGTCACGATGCGTTCCTATAAAGCTGTTCTGTAAACACGTAGCCGAAATCTTTCCTTCAAACTATCCAGTTATGTAGGTCCAATTTCGAGAAAGAAATCAATCGTTGAAATTAACTTGCCTAGGCTACTTTCAGGAAGCCAAGAAGAATCTTCTTGTCCAAAATACCGCAATGTCTCAAGACAAAAGTCTTCGACCAATGTGTTACCAGTGATGACTTATGGAACTGAGACGTGGTCACTAACAATGGACCTTATAAAGCTCAAGGTCAATCAAAGGGCAACGGAGAGGGCTATGTTTGGGGTTTCATTGCGTGATAAAATCAGAAATGAGGAGATCCACAGAACAACGAGAATAACCGACATAGCCCAAAGAATCGCAACAATTGCAGTGGAGATCTTTGGGGAGGCCTATGTCCAGCAGTGGACGTCTTTCGGTTGAAATGTTGATGATGATGAAGTGTTTCCCCCTGCCGCGGGTGCTTCGAAAGAGGTGCCGTGGCCCTGTCGCACAGGCAAGTGAAGGAACACTGGTAGATTTTAGTCAGTAAAAGTCTGACACGCCCTTCCGCTCCGCCCAGAGCGAGAGAGGTCATTTGATGAACATGAAATCGTTATGATACGCAAAAAAAGACTTTGAACCTGATGACAGTGATTGTCAGTATTGGCCGTTCATTTCAAGTTAGTGAGCTTGTCACTTGTTGTCCCGGTGAGATTGCAACATAATAGATCAGCTGGACCTAGTGCATAAAGTGTTAAGTTCTAACCCTGCTATAATGTGGTAATACCTAATTTTAGTCTAGTAACCTGTTGAGGAGTATCGCTTGATAACGCTGGTGAAGGGAACGCGTAGGCAGTTCCTATTAGGTTACAAACTAAATTGATGCCAACGACGATAATATTGAGTCGAAACCCGATTCATTCATCAATTGTAATGAAATGATTTGGTAATATATATCTGAACTGGTCGTTCGTAAATGATAAATTTCTGTTTTGGACTCGTTTGAAGTGGGTATGGAGTGATTGGTATACAGACTGGGAAATAAATTGCCAACGTCTGAGATTTTGTTGGGTAATTTCAGTATTTTAGTTCTCAATAGGGCCACAATATACATATTGCAGCAAAACTGCTTGCACATAGCCTGTTTTGTTTACAAAAATGTTGTCGAAATATTAAAGTTTCAAATAAAAGAAATTGTTTCGTCAAAACAAAGGATTTTTTCTCTGTGAACATTTTCAAGCGAATTGAGAGACGGTGGTCTTTGATGAACGAACCCGCCCCAAAATTATTTGGTGCAACTGTTAGGTATGCAATAGCTTTAATGCGTGAGTAAATAGTGTGTGTTTAACAAAAAAAAAAAAAAAAAAAAATTGAGCCGATATGATATCGGCTCGCCCTTCCCCCAGGGATTGGGGAATTTCTAGTTTCTCAAGGTTACCGATTGCGCAGACTAACCTTCAGGAGCCCTAGGCTCGCCGGAGTCTGCGGCCAGCCAGCGTGTCCGAGAGGCGCAAGGCTTCGGGCTTCAGGCTCATCTGAGTCTGCGTTCCGATAGCGTGTCCGAGAAGCAGGCAAGCTTCTGCGTTCTGAGCTCCGTGGGATTTCTGTTGAGGTTGAATTTTTATATTGTCTTTGGTTGATTACAAAAGTTTATAAAGAATTTTTTTTTTATTAATTTATAAACTAGCGCTTGACCGCAATCCCGCCTGATGGTAAGCAGTGACGCAATCGTTGGTGGTAAAGCGCACTAGTTTATTAAGAGCCTATTCACTCTAGTCTTGAAGACACTCAAATTGTAGTCCGATGGAAACACCGCCGCTGGCAAATTGTTCCAGTCCCTCGATGTACGCGGTATAAAGGAGGAGGCGAAACGCTTCGTCCGGATCGTAGTGGTATTAACAATATATTTAAGTTTGGAAGATAGATTCTGTAGACAGGTGAATAATGTTTTATTGTTTTATAGTTAGTCTGAAAGAAATTGTCATAGTGCGCATTATGAAGTGATCTTGTGTAACATCTTTTTATAGAGATTATATTGAAAATGTAATAGAGATTTAAACAAAAAATATTATACGTTATATGTGAGAATAAAGAAAAAACTGTTAATATTTTATTTTTTGAAGAATTTATCACAGGAAAATTTTATTTTTTCCAAAGGTACTGCATCCGTTTATAATAAATTATAATAACAACAATTTCTTCACGTCGGAGTCCCATGAATGTATCTTTTTTTCCCCTGTAAATGTGTGTTTGCCTCCGCCTCACAGAGTTCCAAGAGTATTTTTATTTTAAATCTATTATTCTAGTGTAATTAATCTAATCCCGACTTTAACTCAGAATATTGTGTTGTACATGTGAAATTGTTCAAATCTAAATTTATAATATAAGTTGCGCAACTTATTAGACAGTGAATAACCATTTAGAAAATTATATACACATATTTTTCCAAGCCGTTTGTTACAACTCTGCTAAATATTATTTCTTATTTGATTAATTTTTATTCTTAAAGTGCTTTGACTTTAACTTTCTTTTTAAATTATTCATTTACTTTAATAATTTAAATTATACGTTTTGTAGTATTTTACCAGCGTTCTTTTATTTCTGCCTGTAATGCTACTAAAGTAATAATAATAATAATAATAATAATAACTTATTTCCAAAAACTTAGTATCTACTAGTATACATGACATTTGGCAACAATTTCAATTAAAATATAGAGTTTAGCGTCTGTAGCCGAACTAGGCATAGCCTGTATTTCGGCTATCAGCACCATTCCCCTCGTGAATTATACCAAGAAAGTGCCAATCAAAAGGCATGTATATAAATAAATTAGTACTACAGAAATACTGAATAATAATATTGAAGAGTAAATTAGAGACTAATTTGCAAATAATAATAATAATAATAATGAAATGAATATATGATTTAAATTGATTGCAATAATACATAATTAATATGATTTAAATTGATTACATGCATGTGCGTGTGATTGCATGACTATATGAGGGTCTTATGTAGGTATATGATAATGTATATATGGATGTGTGTGTGTGCGTGCGCGTGCGTGTGTGTGTGTGTGTGTGTGTGTGTGTGTGTGTGTGTGTGTGTGTGTGTGTGTGTGTGTGTGTGTGTGTGTGTGTGTGTGTGTGCGTGTTTGTGTGAGTGTGTGTATGTGTGCTCTTTGTTTTCTGAGCTCTTCTCTGAACAGCATTCTTAAAAAGGTAAGCATATTAGTTGTTCAGTCTCCTCGTAGTTTAAACTCTGTAAGTATTGACATAAGTTAATTTTGCACTGCTTTATAGTTAAGGGGTGTATATTTATTAATTTGTTAAGCTTATTATAAAGGTAAGGGCCTAGAAAACGCGTAAATCTCTTACCAAAGGTTGTCTTAAAAGTATTTAAATAGTCACATACATGATGTTTGCGCCGTTTCTGTAGTAACATTGGGTTGTAGGGCTGTTTTTTATGTTCATGTAGGACAATTTTAAGAATGAACAATTGTCTTACAGTCAAAACCCCGCACAACTGGAACAGTGTGTAAGTAGAAAAGCGCATTGGTTTGAACGTGCTAACCTTTAGTATAGCTCGCTGGGCGACCTCAACTGACTTCAAGGTGGATTTGCAGATACCTCCCCAGGAGGAGATACAGTAGGTGAGGAGTGACTGACAAAGGGCCTGATATATTCGCTTCAGCAGTTCAAGGTCTGCGACATGACGTAAATTTTTAAATACATATATTAATTTTCGCACTCTATTGCAAAGAAGTTTGACATGTTCCTTAAAGTTTAGATTATTGTCTAACGTGATACCAAGGTACTTAAGAGTCTGGACGCGTTCCAAAGGTGGACATGAGCAACTTCCCACAGAATCGCACTCATGAGAAACAATTCTGAGGTCATCGCGAATACCCATCGCCTGTCTAATGCTGAAACAAATATACTTGGTTTTGTCCACGTTCAGAGTAAGTATGTTATTCTGCAGCCATCGCTTAGTCATATCAAAGCCATTCTGTGCGATAGTAAAAACCTCCTCCCAACTATCACCCGCAAACACCAGAGCGGTGTCATCCGCGTAAGAGATAATATTACCTTTGGTGAGTTTAAGAGAGGTAAGCGCATTTATATACACAAGAAAAAGGGTGGGACCTAGTATACTGCCCTGTGGGACACCATGTGTAATTGGAAGGCAAGTGCTTTTGTATTTGTCCACTCGTACACACTGGGTTCGCCCAGAAAGGTAACTTTTGAAAAGTTCAAGCTGGGTTCCTCTGACGCCCAATGCTTCTAACTTTTTGAGTAAGAGAGAGATAGAAATCGTATCAAATGCCTTTGCCAGGTCAAGAAAAATAGAAAGACATTTTTTTCCCTTTATCCAAGTTGGAACTAAGAAAATCGACTAATTTATTTACTGCCTGTTCTGTAGATTTTCCGTGCCTAAACCCGAATTGGTTCTCCGAAAGCAGACTATATTTTTCAAGATATTTTATTAGACGGTTGTTTATAATCTTCTCCAGAATTTTAGAAATTGCAGGTAGTATAGATATGGGTCTGTAGTTATTAATGCGACCCTTGTCACCATTCTTATAGATCGGGCAGACTTCTGATCGTTTTAGGGAACAAGGAAACACTGCAGTTTTTAAGCAATCATTGAAGATTTTTGTCAGGGGATGTACCAGGCAGTTTTTATGTTGTTTCAGGAATCTACTACTGATATTATCACAACCCGGTGCGCTATCCGTCTTCAAGCCCATTATAAGATGTCCAATCTCGTCGTGGTTTGTGTCAGTTAAGACGAAAGAATTGGGGACATTTATTGCTTCGTCTTGAGCATTACTTAATAAAGGCACGGAATTACTATTTTGTTGACTCGTTTTATCAGCCAGTGACCTACCCACATTTACGAAATAATTATTTGCTACAAGAAGTGATTGATCTGGAGAAGATGATAGACTTAGGAGCTCTTTATGGTGTTGTTTTGTTTTTGCTGTGTGTGTGATGTTTTTGATGACGTTCCATAACTTTTTATTGTCATTCTGGGCGTCAAGGATTTGGTTTTTTTCATGTGCTCTTTTTAACCTTCGTAATAGAGAATTGCAGAAATTTCTATAGCGTTTGTAGGTAATCTTTAAGACTTCATTATCCGGATCGCTGTTCGTCTTTTTGTGTAATTGGTCTCTATTTTTCATGCAACGTAATAGTCCTGGAGTTATCCAGGGCTTAATGATTTTTTGGCGTCTAGAGAGTGTTATGAGTTTTGTGTTCTTTTCTATTAATTTTTGCAAGCATTGCGTTAGGTAATTTAGACTGGTATTAGGGTTTTCTGTTTCATAAATGGGATCAAAATTAATGTCTGAAATATCTTGTGATAATGTTTTTTCGTCAATGATGGACTTTGTTGTAGTTGCATGTTGCCGTGGTTTTTTTAAATTTAAACAAAACAAAACGGGATGATGATCTGTGAGTGTTGCATTAGGGACTATAGTTTTAGAGGAGGCTTTAGTTTTTATGAGCACATGGTCTAAGCATGTTTGGCGCGCGCTGCGTGTTACTAACGTATGCGCTGGCAGGAGGCCGTGCAAAGCAGCTAAGGTCAGATAGCGTTCCCCTTCAAATTTAATTTTATTGGAGTTTATAGCCAAATTCATGTCTCCAATAACAACGATGTGCTCAAAGGAAGACACCGTTTGCAACATATTATCCAACGACAAGAAAAAAGGCTCCATTTTGATGTAAGAAGGCGATCTGTAAAGGGCTAGTATAGCAATTTGCTTTCCAACTGTGGCTAGTAGACAATTAGTTTCATGGAATTCGGGTTCTATTATAGTAAAGTTAATATTTTCCTTGTAATATATTACTATTCCGTCATTTTGTTTTGGATTAATATTTGTTGCTACATGAGAGTAGCCAGACAGGCGGGGGATTACCATTTCACCCTTTAGCCAACACTCTGTCAAGATTAAAACATCACATTTAAGTTTAAGTCTTTGTAATAATACCTCTAAGCCTGAAAGATTTCGGTTTATGCTTCGAATATTTTGTGTCAAGATAATTAAATTGTCCGTAGCAGAAGTAATAATATTTTGACATTCCTCTAGGTCTGCGAATTGTGAGTGTGAGACGGATAACTGGTCAATATTTTTTGACCATTTAGTTACCTGATCGAATAAAGAATACGAGAGTAGATATAGACAGGATTTGCGTTCAAGGTTAGTATACCGATTACACAAAGAGCTCGTGCGCAAAACGTTAGAGGGTATATGTGATTATGTTTTAGGTGTAGAGTATTTAAAAATGTAATTTGATGGGTAAATGGGTTGTGAAATAAAAATATGTTTGAAAGAGAGGTGGTGTTTATACGTGAATAAGTGTGCCTCTGGGTTGTGGTTATGACTATAGAATGTTTTGATAATTTTGTGATTTCCCTAAATAAATGCGAGAAACTTGTGTAGACATTGAGTTGTACTTTGTAAGTGTAGAAATAACATATAGATTTATACTCAAAATTAAAATTAACATGCAATCCCAAAGTTGAAAACATGAGACACGATTTATATATCGGTGCAACAATCAGCAATCAATCAGCTTCGTTGTTTATCCGGATATGTGGGGAGTTTTCTTTGTTTTATAGGTAAACAAAGCCGTTTGCTGTCCAGCAAAAACTGTACCCATGACTTTTCCGGAATTGTCGGGCTAAGTAAAACAATTTCTGTGTTTTAAGAGTGAGTGCCTCTGATATGTAAATCGGTTTGTGACTATATCTTGGGTTTAACTGCGTCGTGTTTAGTTTATCACCTTTTAGTTTAGTTTTGTTGAAAGTTTTGACAGATTTCAGCACCTTTTCCTTCCCGAGTACCGTGGTGAAATCGACCACAATGGGGTCTGACGAATCCCTTGATTTTAACCTGTAAATATCTTTTATATTACTTGTGTTTATATCTATTTTTAATATTTCTCCCAATTTAGCGATCTCCTCAACAAGTGTTTCTTTAGTTTCTCCTTTTTGTTTTGGTATATTACGAATTTCTACCTTGGCTCCATGAGCTTTCCGTTCTAATATTTCCAGTTTATCCTCCAGTTCTTTAATAATTAATTTGTCTGACTGTCTTTCTTTCTCAAGATAAGCTATTTTCGATAAGAATTCGTCGTATTTGTTTGACATTAAGTCTATACTCGCTTGCAAGTTTTGAAAGCGCCTTTCTTGTTCATTTGAGAAAGAAGAGAACATATTTTTAATTATTTGTAAGAGATCGGATTGTTCCCCGTCATACTTTCGCTTTTTTCTTTCAGTTACATTTGTCACCAGGGTACGAAGATGAGGTTCTGACTCGCGGTGTAGTAGGGTTGACAGACTCTGTTCATTTGTCGACGCAAGTATTACGGCATTGTGACTGCTTTCGGTAGACGTTGACGGGACAGGTGAAACAGGTGGAGTACGTTTGAGCGGCATTCTTCCAGTTGTATTACTAGGCAGACAGCACTTGGGCAAGTTGATACCAATAAATTACTAGAAACCCAGAAACGATTGAAGGTTCCCAAAATTGGTAGAATAAATTCCAGGCTTGCCACACTATGTACAATGCACAAAATAGTATTCTCTGTTGATCTGGAATGTTTTGTTAAGTTCCGCTACTCACAGATAGATGGCGGTAGGTTGGTGCACGATGTTAATTATGTGACATTATATCATGTTGTAACTGGAACGCGCTTTTCCATTGACCAATGGCGGCAATGATATCGATTTGTTTTGAAATTTAACGTTCACCAATAGTGCCCAATATATTAATTAAGCACTCTTAATCCTTGTTAAAGCTTATTTAATTGTAGCGGGCTTAGTAGACCTGGAATTGTTTCACGTGTTGTTTTTTTCTATTCACCGTATTATCGTGTGTTTTATATATGTAGATATATCCAACAGTCGATTGATCAGCCCCCTTAATCGGCGAACACATTTTTGTCAAATGATTGCGACTAGCTGGGATCAGCTGAGATCGTTCGGACCGCCCATTGGTCCGTTGATGATCCCAACTAGTCTTTTTTTTTTGCGGGGTGGAAATCCTCATAGGATGTCCACCGCCTTGGGGTGGGCGACGGGGTCTGTCAGACTTTCACTGACTAGAATCACCCCGATGTCCCTTCTATCACGAGCGCGCGTGGAGCCGCGGGAGTCTAAATTCTTCCAAGGCCCCACATCCTCGTGCTGGCCTGGTCTGTCTGGGCCTCATTACCTGCATGGGGTAGTGGGGTGTCAAACTACCCTGTGCATCGCCTTAGAGGCGCGCACCGACACTCGCGCGCGCCGTCTTCCTTCCTATTCACTCAGTTTTATTGACTGAATATGCTTAATAAATATGCCTCGATGGTAGGCCATAACATCGGCCGCCGGCAGAAGTTACCACCCACCAGGCAAAGCCTTGCCGCCAAGCGATTTGTCGTGTTCCGGCATGATGTCTGGTGAAGCCGTATGGAAGACGGGTCTGAGCAGTTGTGTTGCGATGTGTGCCGGGTACGATGCGCCTAATGTTGTTGTGTTGGGAGTTTGGTCGCGGAGGGTCTTCAGATCAATCTCCCTTTGGCGCTGCATCGTTGATCGTGTTGTTGGGTTTAACATTGCATTACCTCGCTCAACTGCCGTCTTCCTTCCTATTCGCTCAGTTTTTCTGAGTGAATAGGCTTTTAATAAACTAGCGCGCTTTACCATCAAAGATCGCATCATTGCTTACCATCAAGCGGGATTGCGGTCAAGCGCTGGTTTATAATTATTAAACAATAAACAAATAAACTTGCGCGCTTAACCATCAACGATTGCATCACTGCTTACCATCAGGCGGAATTGCGTTCAAGCACTAGTTTACAGTTATTAAAAAAAAGATAGATGATGATGGTGTATATCCAACATGTGCTGTTAAAAGTCCACCATATATGACGAAAACCGAAACTGTATCTCCTCAATACAAGTTATTTTGCAACCTATCTAGGAGAGCAGTACGGTAGCTAATAATTCAGAAACTTTATGCTTGTGTTATTAGGTACATTAACTTGCGATGTAATCAAGTCCTAGTTGAACAGTAAAATATTTACTTTACTGCCTGGGACTGTGGAGTCGCATAGTAATTTCCTTACGTTTACTATAGAAAACTTTTGCGATGCCAACGCGTTGGAAATCCAGGGCTAGGCACTTCACATTTGCAGCCGCCTCATCCCGAAGCTAACTTTAACAGGTCGGATAGGTTAGGACCCATTTTGACAATTCATACATTAAGGGTTCCTTTGTTGGCGTATGCAAGAAACTTTTTAGAATTAATGGTAAATATGATGCAGGAGCGAGCCCAAAGAGCTTGAAATTTTTAGCATCCTGCCTTACAGAGGTCAGATTTCATTTCACTATTGATAGATAACACATATATGTACTATACATAATATATTATACACGGGATTACTGCCGTCCGCGTGCCACCAGGCAGGCAAACTACTATAATATCTAGTGGCCCTTGGTTTGGCTACCCCCTAAGCCAGCGTCTCTAGTATATACAGGACTGTATCAAAGGGTGCAAATTCTGATCGAAGCTTATCTATAGGTACTAATATATAAAGCTGAAGAGTTTATCGCGCTTATCTCAGGAACTGCTGGTCCGATTAGAAAAATTCTTTTTGTGTTGTTTAACCCCTTAATCCAGGAAGCCTTTAGGCTATAACATCACGCTGCGACCAATAGGAGCGGAGCAGAAACCTACATGGGTGAAACTGCGGCGCGCAGCTAGTTTGAAATAAATAATCGGTATGACGAAAAGTAATAACATAACAAAATCAGCCTATAATGTTCCCACTCCTGTGACACATGCCTCGTCTCGATAAGAGGGAGTGGGCCATAATCTACCACGCGGGCCCAGGGCGGGTTGGTAGATGTCACATGTCTTCGAAATTTGGCCTCTAGGACATGCCGGTTTCCTCACGATGTTTTCCTTCGCCGTTTTGAGAGCAGTGGTGATGAAATAATTTACACGAAGTAAAGCACCTGTTGGGGTCCGAACCTACGACCTACAACTTGTAAGTCACGGCAAATACCACTAGGCCACCGCTGCTTTCTAAGAAAAAGAAGAGGTAATGCCTAATTATTATTTTTATAACATTTTAAGTAGTGGAACTACGCAAAGTGAAGATGCTTTCAGTTGAAATTGAAAACAGAAAAGATGGATGAGATTCGTTAAAAATAAAAAAGTGTAAGGTAAAAGTGTAACAGGTACCTTTATTTTTTTTATTTTTTTTCTTGACGCTGTGGAAATGCCTTTAGGCACCATACCCCGAAGGGCGTGTATGGGACTCACCCAGCCGAAGCCGGGAATACCCACTAAAACCAAACAGCGGCACAACGACATCGCCTAAGTGGCGGGGTCATGGGAAATAGCATAGCCTGCACTATCAATCCCCCGCCGGCAATCTCCGCCTAAAAGGCGGGCCCACAATGGTCCCTCCATAGGGAGGTGCCGAGCTGGGTACGTCTTCTTGTGCGAGAAGATGCAGCAGCCAAAGGTTTTATAGCGAGGTGTCCTTCCTCTTAGCCCCACTCGTTTGCCCGGAGTCAAACGGGGCCTCCAGCTCCTCTCAGTGAGGAGACCGGGTTGCCTGACGGTGACCCGGGGTTCGGGTCACGTCAGAATGACAATACAATGCAATGAATGCATTTGGCATGAGCCATGAGAGGGCGCCCGCAGCCTTCAGCAGGCGCGTCGACAGCCCGCTAAAATGCGGGCCGAAGCGCCACCTGCTGTCCAACATGAGGCCCAGATATTTTATCTGGGCCTCAACCCCAACCCTCACCCCCTCCACATGTACCTCGGTGTCAGGTGAGGCGCTGCCGGGAGTGTAACAGGTACCTGCCTTAACTAATTAACTGATAATTTTGTACACTAACACTACACTAACACTTGAGTAACATAAGACATTATTAGCCTGTATGAAATCATTTGTATTTATGCCTACGAAGCTCCTTCACATTGCATTTACGAATAAATGTAAACGTGTCATTAGATACCTACCATTCTAGTTCGTTTGATCACTTACGAGTTATAATTTTGTCAATTATAAAACGAATGAATAATTTAGCGATTTAGTACCAAGGAAGTAATAAACACATTCTAGATTCTACATTAAACCAAGATGAAATTGAAATACCTAACTAAGAAGGTTTTATTGCTAAAACATATTAGCTACTTTTAAAAGTACTAGTAGGTATTCGTAGTATTTGACAATTTTTACGAGTATATAGTAAATACATGCTGCACTGTCCTGTACTCTTCATATAAAATTCTTTAAATAGCATTAAAAATTCGTTCTGATTTTTTTGAGCTAAAGTTCATAAAGTTCCATAACTTTACGAACTTTAGCTCAGGATAATATATTACCATTAATATTTTATCCTCAAGAATTAGGCTGTTAAGTGCAAAAAAACAAAGATCAAACACATTTCTTTATAATTCAACTAATATCTCGCTATATTATATAGTAAGAGATTAAAACATTCAGTACTGCTTCGGTTTAGTAATAATTATAATTTTACTGTAATATATATATTTTTTTATATAATTATAAACTAGCGCTTGACCGCAATCCCGCCTGATGGTAAGCAGTGATGCGATCGTTGATGGTAAAGCGCGCTACTTTATTAAGAGTGAATAGGTCACTCAGAAAAACTGAGCGAATAGGAAGGAAGACGGCAGTTGAGCGAGATGATGCAATGTTAAACCTAACAACACGACCAACGATGCTGCACCAAAGGGAGATTGATCTGAGGACCCTCCACGACCAAACTTCCAACACAACAACATTAGGCGCATCGTACCCGGCACACATTGCAACACAACTGCTCAGACCCGTCCTCCGATCGGCTTCACCAGACATCATGCCGGAACACGACAAATCGCTTGGCGGCAAGGCTTTGTCTGGTGGGTGCAGTGTTTCCACTATAGTGATTTCGTTTCCCCATGCCTCATTTCAAATTTCCCCTTTTCAGGTTTTAATTTGCAATATTTCAAGCTAGGTTTTATCTATTATTTCCCGAAATTTCCACTTTTTCTTCCCCTCTGGACCTCAATTTTCCCTCAAAAGGGGAAGTTCCCCTCATTGTGGAAACACTGGGTGGGTGGTAACTTCTGCCGGCGGCCGATGTTTTTCACTTCGGAGTGTCCATCCATACACAGCCATAACATTTTTAATCTAACTAGAATCTCGCAAAAATATTCAGTACTACGTCGGTATAATAATAATAATGATGATTGCCTTTCGTTAGCTCTACCATCCTGATTAAGTTTTTGCTCTGCCATTTATGACAGGAAACGCAAAAGATGGTGCTATTACTAGCATGTAAGTTTCTAACATGTTTTCCTTTGCCGTTTATCAATGACATGCAATGACAGCATCCGTGGTAACTAGAGTGAGGTCATAAATTAGCTGAAGAAGCATCAGTTGATAATGTAAGGTGAATTATGTAGCCCACGAAGTATCATCCAAATACATTCAGTATTTGTGCCAATCCAGAACATACAACCAGAGTCGCCAGACAAAGTGATAACACACGAAACTTATAAACAAAACACAAACTTATAAACTAAAATACTATAAAACATATACTTAATTGAAAAAACAAACAAAACCTTCACGCGGTAGCAATATGTCTGCCGCAGCATTGCTGGATGTAAAGACAATCCAATCGGTTGACAATCATCGCTAGGACCGTGTTGTCGCTGCCCCGCACTCTGAGAACCAGAGACGCGCACCGCTTACGCATTGTGGCGTGAAAGCAGTCGGTACGAGCCTCTACGAACATGCCCGAGGCGCTGCAGTGGCAGTGCAGCCTGAGCACCGCCCTAAACGCATTATTGAACTGGACGCGGAGGGTGCTGTATGCTGCACGAGTATAATCAACCAACAGGCTGCACGTGTAGAGAGGGACGTACAATAAGCTCGCATTTTTTTCGCACGTATTTTCGCCAGTAGACTCGCAGGCCACACCACGTAGCAATTATTTTTTCAAACATAATGTACAGACGACAGCACTTCAAGTTACTACAATCTGTCAAATTTCTTTATTAGATTTTCAACGTTATTGGTAAAGCGTTAGGGCTCAAGGTTGATTGGAAATTTTTGACGGTTTCGGGTAGCTTCTTCTGCTGTTGTCCGTACAGTTTTAGACCATTTTATTGCATTTTTGTGGTGGTCTTAGAACTGATTTTAATAGCTGCGGTGTTGTTTTTATAAATATTTTGCAAGAGGAAATGAAGCGAGCCTTATTTTCAGGATTGGAAATCACCAAATACCCTCTCCCGCTCTGGGGGGAGCGGAAGGGCGTGTCAGACTTTTACTGACTAAAACCCACCCGTGTTCCTTCACTTGCCTGTACGCCAGGGTCACAGTTTCCTTTTTGAAAAATCCGTGGCCCTGGCAGTCACCGGTCTTTGTGCGCGTGAATCTCAACACGTCATTAAAACGGGCCTGGACATTACCACATGTGGCCGGGAGTTCGATATTAACTCCCGACTAGAGCGTCTCCTGTGGTAGTTAGAGGCCTGAGGGCGCTGAGATTCTCGCTCTTTGACGCGCTACGCCTCGTCCGAAATGAGCCTGGATGATTTCGTTCCAACTAAAGCTAAGGAATTGCCACTATTGAAAACTCAATCTAATCTCAAGTTACCAAATTATTCTGGGATAGATTTTTATAGAATCAATCGGCTGGAAATAAGGAGAGGGCTATGCTTGAGATTTCACTGCGTGATAAAATCAGGGGTGAGGAGGTTCGCAGAAGAACGAAAGTAACCGACATAGCCCGAAGAATAGGGATGTATCCAAGGTATCAAAATCATAAAAATAATTAGTCCGTCTTATAGATAATAAAAAACATTAAGACCCGTATTTTTTATTTTGTCGAAATTACTAAAAACTACTTTACTACTATATTTTGGACCACGGTGTGACGTCATGCGACATTTCAAATCAATATATCTTCTTAAGTATTTCAATGAAAGAAAAAATAAAAAATACGTCTTTAATATTTTTTATAAATACATCTGATGGACATTAAATAATTTTCTAGGATACAACCCAATTGCAACACTTAAGTGGTAGTGGGCCGGGCACATTGCCCGGGACCGATGCCCGTAGGACCGATGCCCGATGGGGCCGACAGGTTCTCGAGTGGCGACCACACACTGGAAGACCCAGCGTGGGTAGGCCCCCGACAAGGTGGACCGTCGACCTGGTGAAGATCGTGTGAAGCCGCTGGATGCGGGAGGCGCAGGACCGGTCGTCGTGGAAATCCTTGGAGGAGGCCTATGTCCAGTAGAGGACGTCTTTCGGCTGAAATGATGATGATCGCCTGGACTTCTTTGATCAAGATTGATCACTAGCAGTTTTGGACAGAGAAAGGTGGATGAAGAGTAGGGGGGGCGTTGCCCAGCAGTGCGACACCAATGCCTAACAAAAAAAAAAAAAACTCAATTTTCATTTAAGTAAATTTTAGCTATATTAGCAAAAGTATCATTTCCGTAGACGAAACAGAACGTAAAGTATTTATCACGATACTAATAACTTGTCGGGTGTAAAGATCACATCAGTCTATCTGGTGTCAGTGACGGAGTGCTTCTATACATAATATTGCATATAATTGACTGACTCATACATACAATGATAAGAAGTTCATAAACTACTCAGTATTATGTAGTATAGGCAATGTTGTTGCATTTCTTGTAAGTTGTAACTATTATTATAATGTAAACGAACGAGCATTGTTGTCATCGAATCTTGGGAAAATGCTTGAACTATGAGCTGTCCCCTTGGTAAAGATCTGTGTCTAGTAAAGCGTTGCGATTCTTTGATAACTAAGTTTTAAAAAAATTCAATAGCCAACCTAGGGCCGCGGAATGTTCGAAAGAGGCCACGAAGGTTACGTGGCAGATGAAGGAACCATGATGAATTTTAAGTTAGTAAAAGTCTCTCGCGCCCTTCTGCTCCGCCGAGATCGAGAGAGGATTGATTTAGAGTTTTATTTTTACCTTAATAACTGGTTGTATAAAGCTTATTAAACCACCATGAGTTTACAGATAAAGAAATGGTTTTAAACTCTGTTTATTTCATCAAAATGAATATCTAAGATGGCGACAGCGAAAATGTTTATAACATGATTTGAGACATTTGTTTCTCATAAAAGGACACAATTCACTTAATATAAGAAATACAAGGCCGTGTTAAAAATCCTTTAGTAGACACAGATTTTATATGCATTAAACTATGTTAAATACATAGTTATGTACTTTAATGTTTCGGAAGTACAGAGTAGGTAGCCACTTAGCCAGTTATCTTTATATAGTCAGTTATCCAGATATTTTATAAATCATGGATTCATTTTCATGGTTTTTGTGGGTGTGCTTCTCTCTTTCTGTCTCTTTTAATTATACAGTATGTTAAGAAAATCCTGTCCCACCCGTGAAGGTGTTGTTAGCTATCGATAACTGATTATACTTCCATTAGTATAATCAGTTATCGATTTTTTTTTAAGTTTAGCCCGGTTTTGTATCCATATACAAAACCGGGCTAAACTTAAAAAAAAATCCCCCTAAAAAAATAAATATTATTTCGCAAAAAGAGGTAACTTAATAAATGTGCGAAAAGCACCCTTCCGCGGGCGGCGGGCGGCAGTGCACGTGGCACGTGGTCGCATCGCTATTCGCTCATAATAATACTGGTGTTGTCACTTTTTTAAAAATTACCAAATTTCGGGTAAGTTGGAATTAATTCGCGGGAAAAAAAGAATATTTCAAAATTCATTTGCGCGGTAAAGAATAGGCGAAACGCTTCGTCCGGATCGTAGTGGTGTCAACAACATAAGTGTGGATAGTCGCCGTACGACGGGTCGTCCGATGATGGAACAGAGATGGGGGAATTAAGTCATACTATTCCCGCGCACGCTCTCCAAAATGCATCCTATAGAACACCGACAGGCTGCCTACTCTTCGCCTGTGCCTCCAGGCTCTGGAGACCGTTTTGAACCAAATTTGGATCGCCTGTTAGCCTCTTCGCCGAATCCAAAGTTGCCAGATGGCATTTTGCAGCACCAGCCTTAACGTGGCTGCAATAATCCACACACGAACGAACTTATGCATTGCGGACGGATTACTAGGTCATTTAGCTAGGCTACGGCGTTGTGTATCGACTGTAGACACAAGCTGTCCCACAGATTATACAAATATTCAATTATGTCACTCACTTTGAACGTGTGACTTTTCGCGTTAAACTTAGAATAATAAGTAGGTAGATGCATAATTAGATGGTTTGAATATCGGCATTAGGACATGCATATTACATGATATTACTAAACAGGGACAAAATGTATGAGCTTTGGAATTTTCAACGACAGTGGCATAGCCAATAAGGTGCAAACTGGTGCGAGACATCTTTATGTCTTTATTTTGCAATTATTGGACCCGCAATAATTGTTGTACTGAGTTGCACACTCAGTGTCCAGGCCGGGAATCTTCACAATAATTAACGTAGGCTTTCAATGATTTTAAAAATACTAGGCAGTCCTCGTACTTAGGGCATGTTAGGTGTTCGAAATACGCGACGTTCATCAAACGACGTAAGTCGAGACAATCTTTTTCATAGATTTACATGTAAAACTCAAGGGTAAAGATTCACACGGATTTAAAAAAAACTACATTTATAACAAAGGCTATACATATTTTAATAACAAAAGTAAGTTCTTAGTAGCCGGCCACACGGACATTAACATCGCGACAAGAGAATTCTCCTATGCCGGAAATCGAAACAATTGATGTATGATTGAGGAATAGTGTAACTTGGCGTAACTTGAAACGAGGTAAATCGAGAGGACCGCCTGTAAAAATATTTATATGTCGGAGATCGTCGATATAATTTTAATAGAAGTTGCTGATTTGATTTACGTAGTAGAGGGGCAAACGCTTGTGACGTTATTTTGTGATGGCGGCACATGGATAGAGTCGCTTTGGAAAGTGGGGTTCGTCGAACGGTCACTTTGCATCGAGACGTGGACCAAGGCACTTCTCCGAACCGAAACTGTCGGTTTGCCTATAAATTGTTATTATGAAGATTGGAGGATATATCTACACGTCGTGCTTCAATTCAAAACTGACCTACGAAATGGAACCTGTACCACCACACCAAGATGCTGTCGACCCTACCGCTCTGCCGTCGCTGTCTGCGACATATATAACTATGCAGTTTTAGTTACTACATGAAGAAAGTGCGTGTCTCTTAACATTTTAGGCCCTTTTTTAAAGACAGTTTCGATTTTTTTTTAAATATTTGAAGTAACATTCTGACTCATATGTTATAGTAATTGTAAGAGAATATAAGAGTAAGCGAAGCGAACTAAAAAAATGGAGCATCGTGAAATGCGAAAGTTAGGTTTTATGTTTATATTTTTCTGAATGAATGAAGCAGCTTGAGAATTAGACCGCATCTGTTACTTGTAGTAAAATTAATGATTGAAATAAAAATAATGTAAACTTTTTGGTAATGACTTAGGTACAAAGGTCACAAAAATCCATGAACAAATTATGTTATTTTTCACCAAGCTTCACTCATCACCTCTAATTAATAAGAAATTGAGGTTTTTCCGGGAGCCAGATCCTTATCACGTACTCACAGCTGAAACGGCGGTAACTAGGCACTTGGACCTTACCGTTAGGTCCTTAGTGCGTGCATATTGCTTCTGCAAACTGAAAGTTTAGCTTTCATTTGTATACCTAACCTACTCTGAATGTTGTAGACCTTCTTCCTTCTCTTACGTAGTCAGCAATGAAGCGAGTATTTTAATTGCGACCCAGTATCCCGACACACCGACAGACGACGCTCGGCTATGCCACTATTTGCATAGCTTGATTAAAGCGTAATACGCTTGTCCTGGCCGTTTTTCAAGCTACTGCCAATAAATTTGCACTGGTTTAGTTTAGTTTAGATCCGTTTTGTAATATGTTTGGCTAGTGTTACTATCTGGCAAAGTATATATACTTTAGGAATCAGAAGTGAAATAATTCTTTTTTTTTTCAAAGAACAATTATCAATAATCTTTAATTTATTTAAACAATTATTTACAAAATTATGAAAATTAAAATAATTAACACAAGCACTACAATGGTCCGGTAGCACGTCCGATCCAAGCGCCGTCCAAGCAAAAAAAGGACCGTTGCATTTTTTTTTTCTAATATTGCATCCCGTAGTTGACCTTGAGAGGTCGTGACTACTTAACCGAACTATCCTGTGGCTGCCTTAAGTGAATTTAAAGCCTCCAGCCAGGGCTACTAAAAGCTAAGCGACTACGCGCTAAGGGCACCCCCTGTGGGGTAAGAATCTCGTCTTAGGGTGTCGCTAGAGAAAACAGCAAGGGACGGCTGGATCGAATTTTTATTTGTATTTGGTTTGATGACCGCGGCGTTTTCTAGTACTAGCTCTGAGAAGAAACGGCCGAAACAAACTCAGAGGTCATAGTCGGGAGTTTATATTTACTGGCTCAGCTGCGGCGAGGGCTGGCCTTCATTGAACACGGGGCCGTTGCAACACAACGTGCCTCCTTTTATAATTTCATCGGTTGACAGCTGATGATATCTCGCCTTCGTTCACCGACAATACAATATATATGTACCTAATACAACTAACCATTTAAAACTACGAAATAGATTGTCTAAATATATTTAAAAAAAAAATGTTTTTCGGTCACTTAGGCGACGAAGTACGTCGCTGTCATACGATAACGTGCCCAAAAGACTTTGATCAATTTATACCAGTTTACCTATTATTCGAAGATAGCATTTTAAAGATCTATTGATTTTATGAATAATAGTGGTTTAGTTATGCTCCTCTCCTATTGGTCGCGGCGTGATGTTATATAGCTTAATCTTCCTGGATTAATGGGCTATCTATCGCAAAAAGAATTTTTCAAATTGGATCAGTAGTTCCTGAGATTAGCGCGTTCAAAGAAACAAACTCTTCAACTTTATATATTAGTATAGATAAATTAAGAACGATACAGCCAACAAAGAAAAATGGTAAAGTGAGGCAAAATGACCCTAATAATCATGAAAATTGCGTTTTAACCTTAGCCTACTCGGCCTTTTTTGGTGAGACTACTTTTGAGACAACAAAGCTTTTTCCTCGTCTACAGATCTTTATGTTAAGGTCAACAGAAAGCAAACGCTAAACTAAGAACTATTTCTTCAGCTCTAGATTCTGGATTGGCATTCATTTTCTAGGATCAAAGAAAGTCTTTTATAACGTTCTATTACTTTTAGAAGGAAAACGTTTCACTTTTATTTCCATCAGTCCACATATCTGCTAATAAGCAGACACTCAAAAATATATGCCTAACTAACTGTCTTTCACGATCAGTCCAAAAGGCGATTTGGGTTAACAGTATACGGTATTTGCCTCAAAGTGGCCAAAATGTGTATAGAGAGGAATCGGACAAGGGCAGCACAGCCAAGCACTGTGCCGTCGGCAAGATTTGTTTAATTATAAATTGTATAATAGTAAGATAGTATAAGTAGGAAATGACTAGTATAAAAATTGTATATATAAGAAAAGAATGACAAAGAAAAGAAAGAATATAAAGACTGGGGAAAAAAGCGACCCCGAAAAAATGACAAGGCCAATGCCGCAAAAAACGGAAAGTGCGGAAAAAAGAGAATTGGCAAAAAATAACAAAAAAGTAAAAAAGGATTCTTGCCACGCAAGGAGACAAAAAAAAAAAAAAAAAAAAAAAAAAAAAAAAAACACAGTATACGGTAAAGGTCCACGCAGACAGGCATCACGCGACTCTAATACAACAAATTCTATGGAAATTCTACTACCAGAATCCAGCCGAATCGCGTCGCTAACGCGTCGCTCCTGTCCGCGGAAGCTTTAAAATTGATACCTGCAAATAGATAATGTACCTATATACTTTTATTATACAAGCTGTGGCCATTATAACAACCTGTTTTGCTAAGTAAGAGGTGCCTTAGGATAACTTTTATTAAGTGTAGTTATTATCATAACAGTATAATGGGCGTTGACGAATATTTTGACCATTTGCATACACCTCGATCCAAACAATCGCCGCGAGGAATGTTTGTTTCGCCACTGATGTACCTTGAGCAAGTTAGCAGCTTATAATGATCACCCACGGACCAGAAACTATGTGCATTTTAGTTAAACTACTATTTTATGGGATCGTTATTGATAATAGTTACAAAATTACTGTCTCAATTACTTGTACATGTAATTTTGTCGATAGATCGATAATGTTCTCGTAGATACTAGTTTAGGGAGTGTTAAATGTTAGTATTAGTTTCTGAATTGAACACTGACCCTAATTGCAGTGGCATTTCGCTTATCTTTATCAGTAACAATCTTAATTAATTGTGTAAAACGTTCTTCTTCAGCCTACGGATGTCCACTGCTGGACAAAGGCCTCACCCAAAGATTTCCACGCTGACCGGTCTTGTGCTGCCCGCATCCATCGGCTTCCCGCGACCTTCACCAGGTCATCGGTCCACCTTGTTGGGGGCCTCCCTACGCTGCGCCTTCCAGTACGTGGTCGCCACTCCAGAACCTTACTGCCCCATCGGCCATCGGTTCTACGAGCAATGTGCCCTGCCCACTGCCACTTAAGTTTAGCGACTTGCAGAGCTATGTCGGTGACTTTGGTTCTTCTGCGGATCTCCTCATTTCTGATTCGATCACGCAGAGAAACTCCGAGCATAGCTCTTTCCATTGCCCTTTGCGTGACTCTGAGCCTTCGTATGAGGCCCATTGTGAGCGTCCACGTTTCAGTTCCGTAAGTCATCACTGGCAACACACACTGGTCAAAGACTTTAGTCTTGAGACACTGTGGCATCTTGGACGACGAGAAGATGTATCGTAGCTTCCCGAACGCTGCCCAGCCGAGCTGGATTCGACGAGACACCTCTTTCTCGAAGTTGGACCTACCTAGTTGGACTGTTTGTCCCAGGTATATATACTCGTCAACAACTTCGAGTACAGAGCAACCAACTAGAATTGGAGTGGGTGCGACACGTTCAAAATGGATAATTTTCATAATACTTAATTAGAATAGGTGTTAAATATAGCATGGAGAGTGTCGTGATTGACGGAAGTATTAACATTCTGCTCACTATTTCGATTTTTGCCGTTGAATGAAGAAATTGAACATTGTTCACCAAGCAAAGAAAGTGATGGATTACTTCATAACCGCACCTACTTTCATCCAAGTTTATACATAGTGCTTTAAACTCCATCTACGGGAAAATAAAAGCCTTGTTTTAGTCAAGTTTATATTGAAATTGTTACTGTTACTGAAACTCAGTGTAATGCGTAATGCCTACTTTTACCAGCGATATTAATATTGGTTTTAATAATCAGTAAACATATGTGGCCTGTGTGATATTGCGCTTGGTGATAACAACTTTTTGCCTTTTGGCTTTATACCTAATAAAGGAAAATTGCCCCAAATTAAAAAAACAAAGTGTCTACAATGGATTTCTATACACTTTATCGATTCTCTAATCAAGAGGCAGCAAAAAAGAGGATTAACACTTTGGTTTTCGAATTCTTAATTACAGAGCAAAATATTTTATTAAAATCGAAAACGAAGTGACATTTGTTTAAAGAACAGCAATCTAATTCGCTTCTAACCCTTAGCTTCTATTATAAAAAGTCAAGAAGTACGTTATCGAATATAATTTTATTCGACTTTTTTGCTGACCGTACCATAGTAAACTAAAATTAAAATCCTATATTTCGGTCCCATAAATGTAGTTTGTAACACACTATTACTATCAGTTGGAATTATTACGAAGCATATTGCTAGGCCATTGCTCCATGTGTTCGAAAATGTGTCCGTTCAACCACGTAAATAACGCAATGAATATTGCTGAATTGTCAAAATGAAACCGACTGCTAATAATTCTATATTACGCAATTAGCCTGCAGGTATCTACTTACAGTAAGGGTCAAAAGTGCATTACCACTTTTGAACTTTATTGCTCTGACAATAAGTGTCAAAAGTGGTACTCCACTTTTGGACCCTTACTATACACCTACCACTTAAAACTATTGAGGTCATTTCCGAGCGGGTTCAGTATAAATTAATAGGTACCCCTAGATATAATAAATGCATTTACCATTAGACTCATCGCTTCGAAGAGAGACAACCTACAACAAAGTAGGAAAAAGTGTAAAACACTACAAATCTATCGTCCCTGAACTGTTACGAATATGCGGGTTATATCTTTTGCTCCGTCATTTTGCAGCAAAATATTTGCTATCAGCTCGTTGGCATCCTGTGGATTACTGTCAGTTATCGCTGTGGTATCCGGCCATCCGTCCCAAATGGTTGATACTCCACAATCACGTTGAGTCCTCCGCGGACTGATCAGTGAAAATGTTGCTTCTCTTATTTTTATTTGGGACTATTGTAAGTGCCTCAGGAGATGATTATAAGTGTGAGTATTTGTGTTATAACAACACTTTTCTTTACGTTGTCGTTTTTAGCATTTTTTTTATTTCAATACTTTCTGTAACTGTTTCGACTTCAAAGTCTCTGTGCTTTACACTGTTCGGTAACTTACTTAGTTCCACAAAGGTTTACTATTATTTACAATAAATTTTAAATCAGTGGTGGTACAGTTCTGTCCGCCAAGACTTACGAGTGTTCGAACCACGGCAGGCACTGAAATTTGTGCATTTAATTTCATCAACAGTAATCTCAGAACGTTGTGTTCGAGAGTCAAAATAAATTAACACGAATGACATCTACTAACCCACACTTCCATTGTGGTACCGGGCTTGGAATAGGACCATCCCATATCCTCCCGTGGGTGTTGCAAGAGGCGACTAAGAGAACTCTCACCAAGGTAGCGGGCAGCAGCGCTTCTCCTGTAGAATATCAAATTACTGCTATCCCCAACCTGCCTGACAAGCTTGGGGATTATGGCAAACCCCCCCAAAGCAATGAAATCCTTGGGACAGGCCTTTATCCAGCCGTAGACCTCATATGTTGAAGAAGAAGAAGAACCCACACTGGGCCCACGTGGTATGCTTGGTTACGGCCCAATATCTCTAACTGAGAAGAGATCTGAGTCCTAGCTGTGAGTAAAAGAAGTAGATAAGATTTCTGAGGAGTAATATGAAAGGAAGTTGAGTGACAATTGTGACACGAGCAGGAAGAGAAACATTCCACTTTCTAAACCAGATATGCAAAGGCAGAAAGACCACTACAATAATATACTAGCAGTTAAGTTAAGCTATGTAGTAGTTATGATAGTGAAAGAAAAGAAGCTGTGTTAGAATCACGATAAAAATGTTTTAAGTAATTAATTTCCATCCTTACAGCCCATTTACTGGATCCATCATGGCAGGAGATTATCGCCGAGGGCGGTATGCATATCGGCGCTGGCAGAACGAAACGTTTCATTGCAATAAACGACAATCAGGTAGATGAACAACTATTAACAGTTGGGGGTGCGACTAATGTACAGACGACAACACATTAAGCTACGACAATCTGTTCTATTTCTTTATTAGAATTTCAATTCTATCGCTAAAGCGTTAAGGCTCATGGTTGATTGGGAATATTTGACAGTTTCGGGAAGCTTGACCAGTTGTCGTCCGTACAAGTATCTCGCGGACCCCCAACTTATGGTACTGGAAAGAACATAACCCTTCGTTATTCCCAGACGGACGGGTATTCTTGAGGATTTCCCAAATATAATAAGACAAGTGCATAGCTATTGAAATTCCTCCTCAATGTTTAATAACCAACCAGCATGTTGCGTTACAGCTATCTCAAATTAAGTCAAAAGTACGTAAGTCACATGAAATGACACTTGTTGAAGAAGTGACGAAATTACATAGGTATTTCTCGGTGGTAAACCATAACATCCGCTGCCGGCAAAAGTTATCACGCGATTCGTCGTGTTCAGGCATGATGTCTGTTGAAGCCGTACGAAGGACGGGTCTGAGCAGTTGTGTTCAATCAATCTCCCTCTGGCGTAGGGTTACCAAACGTCCGGAATTTTCCGGACATGTCCGGTAATATAGAGCTTTGTCCGGAATGCGGAGGAAATTCTACAATTTTAGTAAAAACCAAAATAAAAACCTTAACAAATCATAAATCAAACAAATTTATGAATCAAGGTTGGCGCGCCCGCGTAAAAAGTTCAAAAATTTGTTTCACTTTACAGCACACGATTTATTGCGGAGAAATCTGAAAATTTCATCCGATGTTCGGAATTTCGATTTTTCGATCTGGGAACCCTACTCTGGCGCAGCATCGTTGGTCGTGTTTAACATTGCATTACATCGCTCAACTGCCGTCTTCGTTCCTATTTACTCAGTTTTTTTGAGTGAATAAGCTGTTAATAAACAAGCGCGCTTTATCATCAACAATTGCATCTCTGCTTACCATGAGGCGATATTGCGGTCAAGCCTAGCGCTTTATAATTATAAAAAAAAAAACGTTTTCTTTTTTGACAAACAGTCACAGTCCCCTGATTCAGACACAGGCGATCTCGCTCCATACAACGATGTAATAAGTCACATAACGTAATTTATTAAAATATTCTAAACGCGATTTTCAATCTCGGACACTTATAATACGAAATTACCCTATTTAATTCATTAGTCTTCTCATTTCATTAACGCTGCTTTGGCTTTAATAAAACATTAAAATATCGCGAGTTCTTTACTAACTTAGTTGCTAAATTAGGGGCTGACTAGGGAAATGTGATACTTAAGTGTGTTTAGAAGCATTCCTAGTACCTACTACTTAGTATTGAAATAACGATTGTGTTGTTATAAAAGGTTCTCGGGGAATCCCACGTTTGCTAATGACTAGGTGAGTGCAAAAGGCTTGAATTACAACAACGATATTGACCCAATTCCTGGAATTATCCTTTCGACTGCGGTCCAGTGATGTGATCCCGCACACAGGTGCAACGTGACTTCATTAGAACTTTTTCCATGAATTTTTCATAGAGATATTGCTCTATCAAATTTGTGTCGCGCCTGTAGAATAGAAGAATAGCCGATAGAATCTCACACGTGTAGTCCAGTTATCGTACCTAGGTATAGTTTCACAAATATTCCAGAAGGATGACGTATTGATTAGGTACCGCCGTTACGGGTTGTTAGAGCCCTCAAAAGTCCAACAATTGGTGTAACTGCAATGCTTCGATATTGCCTTCGGGTTGTGAAGGTCAGACAGCAGCCGCTTCACGGAAAATGTCGAAGTTTCGCCAAAATCAGTAGTTAGACTGGTAAAGCGGACCCCAGACTCCAGAGCTGAAAAAGCTTCGGGTGCAACTGGGATCAACGCTGAGATGATGATGATGACGTATTGATTACAGAAAGTTTTAAAATAAACACCAAAGTATTTGAAATACCTATAATGAATTAATGTGACCCCCATAGTATTCCATCGATTGTTTTTGTAGCGCCTGGAAGCACAATAGCACAAAAATATAAAACATTCTAGGTAGGTATTCAAATAATAGCATGAGAAAAGTTTGTTTTTAAAAATGAGGACTTTGACTTCCATTGTTTCTTTCGAAGTAAGTATATTTTGTTCACTAATAATGTATAGCGACTACAGATTATATAAGAATTGTTCTTTAGGTGCTCTGTAAACGCTACGTATAAAATTATATATAAAATAAAATATAATGTTAAATGAATTAATAAAAGTTGAATAATTAAATCAAATCAAGACAAGATTAGTAAGATAGTATGTTCCATCATGTCCTTGATAAACTATAATCGCTCAGCATTAGGTAGGTATGCCAAAAAATCTCCAGTTCCCCGGCGTTATCGGTGGTAGTGCAGAGGTCAGTTAACTAGATTTTGTTGGCAGTGCAGAGATCAGTTCAGACCAGTTTCAGTCAGTACCAAACTGATCTCTGCACTGCCTACAAAACTTTGTTTAATAAACATAACTTAGATATATATTTATTGTACCTATAATCAAAATACCGTAGACACTGTCTGTCTCTCCTTCCCATTGGTATTCCATACAAAGATCGTCTGTAAAAGATCCCTCTTAGCGATAAGACCGCCCATTGTGTCACCATTTGTAAAATATTCTTATTTATGTGCTGTAATATATATGATGTACATAATAAAGAGTGTTCTATTCTATTCGAGTGGATGCTCTCATGCTTAGGCAAATGACCGGGTCCACTCCATCTCTTAAATCAAAAATCTTACAAAAATCTTACAATGTTAAATATCACATTCGTTCTTACACATAAGACAGAAATTACCTGACCCATCATCAGAAATAAAGCCATAAACCACCCACGATTTCACGCCCACCACACAGCCTTGAAAAGGCAGTTAGAAAATGTTGTAGTTTTTCAATTAACTGTTACCTCCCACCAGCTTCACTGCGCCGGCGCCGCACCGAGCATATTTAGCAACCAATGCGAGATCAACAGCATCATTACGCTTGTAATACATGGGCAATTAGGCACTATTTCCGCGACTAAGCTATGTGTGCAAGAGAATTAGCATACAAGACAGACAGTCGGCCAGTCGGTTAGAATTGACGCCTTATATTGTTCACGTGACATTTGCTTTTATGACTTTTGCATAACTACTAAAATCGTAGGTGCCGTTTTTAGTGTTCCCCAGTTCACTGTCTGTGTGAAACTGGCAACCTAGGATTTCATGTTACACAATAAATGGTTCTGGCGGTCTGGCAGTTACTCAATCTAAACTACATACTGAAAATCAGCTCCATCCGGTTAAACAGAAAGCTGACGTTACCATAACAGAGAAACGGGTAGAATTGATTCAGATGAAAGGCTTAAAATATGAAAACTTCGATATTTTCCGTGAAGCGACTGCCGTCAGACCTCCACAACCCTAAGGCGATATCGGGGCATTGCAGTTACACCAATTGCTGGACTTTTGAGGGCTCCAATAACCCGTAACGACTGCCATTAGATATTTGTATGGCAACCGGGACCAACGGCTTAACGTTCTTTCCGAGGCACGACCAGACCAGTGCAAATATTCATATTCACTGTGCGGGGATCGAAACCGCCTCCTTGTGCAGCGGCCGCGTTCACTACCGCTACGCCACGGAGGCTAAAACGACGCAATAAAATCATGGTGACTGAAAATACGTCAAGCACTGGCTAATTTGACCACCCTGTTCCCTAACTAAACCACATAAAAATGTGGTTTAGTTAGAGAACAGGGGAATCAGCGCCGCTGTCAAAGACGAATTGTGTATTAATTTATTTAGTATCCCGCCCGGACTAACTTTAAAGTCATCATCTACTATGCAATGAACATTCATTATTCAAATCATAAGCAACATTAATACAAATTCTAGCAGGTTACACCGCACGCACAATCAACAGAGCTTGTACATTCTAAAGCATTGGACTTAATTAACCTTAGCTCTCACTCCAACGAATACGCGTTTACTATTTGAGTACAAAAGTGCTCATTCGTAGTCACAATGACTGTGTCACGATCTTATCATTAAATGTTGACACAAGAGCTTTAATGATACCAAATTAGGGGCATGATAATGATTTGTGTGAATGCTTGTATGTTGTGAAAACTCTTTCCCATAGGTCGCTCGGTCAATGGCACATCAGGTTTCTACTAATCTGTGGTCTTTGTATCTTTTATCATCTTTATGCAAAGTTATTTATATGAAACCTAAATATAGTTTGTTCAGAATAAGCAACTGAATCGATCCCAATCATCTTTTACACCATGTTTTATTTTTTTCCAAATACATTAGAAATTGTTGCAGTGTGGTTACCGAGCGTGAACACAGTTCGGAACTGTGTTCACGGTAGATCATAGTACTAGACGTGTGCGCAGTGAGACTGGGCCCCCGCCCATCTGTGTAGGGGTGCAATACGTGTAGTTCGGCTCAGTGTGTGCGACCTTTAGTAAGTCGCCGCCGTTGCCACCATTGCTGTCTTAAGAACGCAAACTCGTGAGCTGTTGCGCAGAAGGTCCAACAGTACGAGTGTCCCTTTAAAAAGCACTGGGTATGGTGGCAAGCGCCATTACAGATGGGCCCTATTTTTCAGTTGTATTAGTTTTGTCTTGTCAAATTAAGATAGTACATAGCCATTTTAGACGTGATTAAAACATTTTTATAATAAAAATACATCAATTCACGTCAGGGGCGTTTTACAGAACTAAACAAATATTTGTCTTCTATCCATAACTTAATGAAATAGAAAGTAAAAAGATACACAACTTAAATTTAGTTTTGTTTATGAACATGAGAGTCAGGCCACTAAATAACTATTAACTTTTTTTTAATAATTATAAACTAGCGCTTGACCGCAATCCCGCCTGATCAGTGATGCGATCGTTGATGGTAAAGCGCACTAGTTTATTAAGCCTATTCACTTAAAAAGCTTAGGAATAGGAAGGATGACGGCAGTTGAGCGAGGTGATGCAATGTTAAACCCAACAACACAACCAACGATGCTGCACCAAAGGGAGATTGATCTGAAGACCCTCCGCGACCAAACTCCCAACACAACAACATTAGGCGCATCGTACCCGGCACACATCGCAACACAACAGCTCAGACCCGTCCTCCGTACGGCTTCACCATACATCATGCCGGAACACGACAAATCGCTTGGCGGTAAGGCTTTGTCTGGTGGGTGGTAACTTCTGCCGGCGGCCGGTGTTATGGCCTACCACCGAGACTATTCACTAAAACCAAACTTTTTTCTTAGGCTAATGTAGCACATCAAAGCTGCGTTCTGCCGAACGGCAAGCCTGGTCACTGCCGGCCGCTCCGCTACTGCATCCGGGAAGAGTTCCGATCTGACTTCATCAAGTTCATGGATTATGTATGCATTATCCAACAAAAGTAAGTTATGTGCATTCATCCAAATTCTCAGATCAAAGGCGTATGCTTCTTCCTCGTTTAGTAATTAAATACAGTTTGCCATGTAATAGTCCAATCAGTACCGTAACTTGAAAGATAAATGTGTCTAACTTGATAAAATCAAAATCTTAATAAACTAGCGCGCTTTACCATCAACGATCGCATCACTGCTTACCATCAAGCGGGATTGCGGTCAAGCCCTGGTTTATAATTTATAAAAAAAAAAAAAATCTGACGTAGATATGAAAGATTTAATCTTAATTGTCAATTATTATCATCAATATGATATTATTATGATCTAGTATTGTCATCTATGATTGGGTTCAGAGGCCCAAAGTGTCTGGTAAGGCCAAACGCCAATTATATTTAACTGATTAATTTATCATCACCTAGTACTGTGGGAGCTTGTTGCCCCGACCAAACAACGATAAGTGGCCCAGAAGGATTGGCCGGAGACTTGCCAGCAACCGCACCGAAGGAGGAGCAGAATGAAGCTGTCATGAAGGTCACCAGGGCTGAGTCTAGAGGTTCGTAATATAACATACAATTCATGACAGCCTCCGTGGCGTGGCGGTAGCGAACGCAGCCGCTGCGCAAGGAGGGCGCGGGTTCGAACCCCGCGCATTGCAAATATTTGTATGCATGAATATGAATATTTACATTGGTCTGGTCGTGTCCCGGAAAGCACGTTAAGCCGTTGGTCCCGGTTGCCCTACGGACATCTAATGGCAGTCGTTACGGGTTGTTAGAAACCTCAAAAGTCCAACAATTGGTTTAACTGCAATGCTTCGATATCGCCTTCGGGCTGTGAAGGTCAGACGGCAGTCGCTTCACGGAAAATATCGAAATTTAGCCAAAGTCAGCAGTTAGACTGGTAAAGCGGACCCCAGACTCGAAAGCTGAAAAAGCTTCACATGCGACTGGGATTAAGGCTGAGATGATGATGATGATGAGAGGAATACACGCCTGATAAGGGGTAAGACAGATGTGTGTATTTCCACGACGATGATTAAGTTCCAAGCAAAAGGCAGAACATTAAGGCTTTGACTGCCACCGCGGTCACCGGTGATCCCCACAATAGATTTAAACTGCCAGTTAACTGCCAGATGACAAAAACAAAAGATGTTTTTGTCATCTGGCAGTTAACATAAATGCTTTAGTACCTACTCCTGAACCTCATATGAATCTTAGTCACCTCCTATCGAGACGTTAAGGTTGGTTTAGTATACGAAGCTGAACCAATTTATTCCTGAATGTCAACTGCTTCCTCGAACCTTTCTATTCTTTTCCCTTCCTCCTTCTTTTCTTGTGTCAAACTACACAACGCCGCTGACGACTCTGATGTAATATATGTTACCGCATACTGAGCCAAACAAGTACATATAGGTAACATGTAAATGCACCTTCGAACCGTATAAGGGTATGTAGATTGTTTGCGCCATCTGTTATTATTTATTAAGAAACTGTTGTGCAAGATGCCAGCTGATTCCTTTCCGATCCGAAACCATGTCATGTGCCTGCTGCCCCGTGAGATGGCGCTATTCGCCATTGATATAAGGCTTGGAAGATACAGAACACGAAATTCAGTCTCCCGCTGGATCTCCGCTAAAAAGTATTATTTTGCCAACCGCCGTTTGAATCCACTGCAATCGCATTGTTCCGCAATGTGATTTTTTCTCGCAATTAATCGCGTCAATTAATAATAAAATAAATAAAAAAGCCTTTATTATTTCTTGCAAAAGAAAAGAAAACAAAATAAGTAACAAAAAACTAAACCTAATACTAACTAACATTGATATTAAAAAGAAACTGATTTTAAACTACTTATATACTAATTATTATTAGAAATAATTTGCAAGAACCCCTCCGCAGGTGAAGGCCTCCCAAGGAACCCCAATTATTTCTATCTTGGGCTGCTTGCATCCATCTAGAGTCAGCCATTTTTTTTATTTCGTTAGCTCATCTTGTAAGCGGTCGTCCTCTTTTGCGCTTCCCACTTGGGCCACTCCACTGAGTCACTCTTATGGTCCATCGGTCATCCGAGAGCCTTGCTAAATGTCCTGTCCATTTTCATTTAAGCGTTTTTGCGTAGGTAAGGGCATCAGTAGCTTTGGTTACGCTTCTTATATTTGAGTGTCTTATTTTATCCCTTTTTTTATTTTGAGCATGCTCCTTTCTAGGCTCCGTTGGCAAGATGTCATTTTTCTTCTTATTCGCTCTGTGTACGTTGGCAGCCATAGGTTAGACATGGTAGAAGACATATTGACATGGCTTTAGTTTCATGGCTTCAGTATTGGCACATTCGTTTTAAAAATTTCTTTTAAGCTCCAATATTTATTCCAAGTAAACGGATGAATTTAACAAAAACAATGTTACTTAATAACTACTCAGAAATTGAAAGGAGAGCCTTTCAATTTCTGAGTAGTTATTATCCTAGCCGAAGCTGATTTTTTTCCGAGATACACATATTTGTTCGTGTATTTCAATTTTTCCTTATCAACTGATATTGTCTCTGCCGTGCTGTTTGTCATCAACATTGTTTTTGTTAAATTCATCCACGTTTAGTGATTGGATCATAACTTGCAATTGAGTGCTTGATTCTGAAAAAGCCAAGCGATTTGTTGTGTTCCGGCATGATGTTTGGTGAAGCCGTACGGAGGACGGGTCTGAGCAGTTGTGTTGCGATGTGTGCCGGGTATGATGCGCCAAATGTTGTTGTGTTGGGAGTTTGGTCGTGGAGGGTCTTCACATCAATCTCCCTTTGGCGCAGCATCGTTGGTGGTGTTGTTGGGTTTAACATTGCATCGCCTCGCTCAACTGCCGTCTTCCATCCTATTCGCTCAGTTTTTCTGAGTGAATAGGCTCTTAATAAACTAGCGCGCTTTACCATCAACGATCGCATCACTGCTTACCATCAGGCGGGATTGCAGTCAAGTACTAGTTTATAATTATTAAAAAAAAAGCACCAAATCGTCAACAAATCTGAGGTGACTGAGGTATTTGCCGTCTGTGCACAGGCCCTTCGTTCCCTAGTCAAATCCTCTTATTATATGTTCCAGGATAGCAATTAACAGTTTCGGGGAGGTTGGGTCGCCTTGTCTTACTCCTTTTTCAATAAGGAAGCTTGGGCTGATTCTCTCTAATTTAACTCTTCCTGTAGTGTTGTTATAGATACTTTTTAATACTTGAATTACTCCTTTTCTATCCCTTGTTCTAGCAAGGCTCTCTAGATGCTTGAATGCGAGACGGTGTCAAAGGCTTTTTTGTAATCTATGAAGCATATGTAAAGAGCCCTTTGCCTTTCTTGATATTTCTCTATCAGTAGTTCCAAAGTATGGATGTGGTCTTTAGTTGAGAAGCTTTTTCTAAATCCCGCTTGTTCCGTGGGTTGTTCTGATTCCAATGTGATACTTATTCTTTGTATTATAAGCGAGGAGAATGATTTATATAAGCATGGCAGCAAGCTTATTGGCCTGTAGTTTGCAACATCGTTTGGGTCACCCTTTTATAAATGGGAATGATGTCTGACTCTGGCCACTGCTTCGGAGTTTTTGAATTTTCGAGAATACGATTGAACAATTAAGTAAGTGGTAGAGCCAACTATTTTTATTGATTAATTGGTGATGTTGTATGAGCCAGGGCTTTTATTTGTTTGTAGTCTGTTTATTGCTGGGTAATGGATGGAATGGTATACATCTCATCGCGATTTCCTCCGGCTGGTAGTTGTCGTCGATATTTTCGTTTTCTTGAGCTTTGTAGAGGTCTTTGTAGGAGTCTGTTGCGATTCCTATTTATACATGTTTAGGGTTATTCCTCTGTTTTTCAGTCCATCTATCCATGTCTTGTTTGTCTTCAACTCTTTATAAGCTTTTTTTGAGCTTCCTGACTGTGTTAGATGTTTCTCGAGAACTTCCGATCCGTACCTTGAATAGTCGGATTTTTATATGTTTACTCACTAGCTTGTATAACGCTGAGAGCTAATTTTTCATTGATCTGGTTTTAACCTTGCTGTTCTGTAGAAACTGTCTCATCTTCAGAAGTGCTAGAGCATGGTCTGATAGGATTTTATGACTTTTATTTTTCTTAGGTATTCGAGTGTCTTGGAGGATTTGAGTGATGGCTTTTAGTATGTTGTCGTGATAAGTTTAGACTGAAATATTTTCTTGAGGTTCTAGTCTACGTTTGCTTCCTGTATCCTATGTATTTCTTCCTCACTCTTCAGTGTGACGTTTTGGGTGTCTTTGTATCCTATTCGGTTCTTTTCTACTTTACATCAATTAATATAAATAAATAAATATATACGGAGAAATCACACAGATTGAGCTAGCCCCAAAGTAAGTTCGAAACTTGTGTTATGGGATACTAACTCAACAATACTATATTTATAATAAATAAATATATAGATAAACATCCAAGACCCAGGCCAATCAGGAAGAGATCGTTTTCCATCATGACCTCCATACATATGTATATCGTCGATCGAATCATTTCTAACTTCCATAGGTTGTGGTTTAAGCACTCGCCAACAAGGTCGTGTGCTTGGCGCCCGTGAAGCCAACCCTCGTGAATGGCCGTGGATGGCCTCCATCACTCCGGAGGGCTTCGAGCAGTACTGCGGCGGAGTGCTCATCACTGACAGACATGTCCTGACTGCTGCTCACTGCACTAGAAGGTATCTTAGAATAATTTGTTTGCAGTTCATATCAATTGTAAAAGTTGGTGATTTAATAAACAGTCCATACAGGGACAAAAACCTTCATGAAGCCGTCATCTATTATTCAAACATCATCCTACTTATTAATAATATAAACATTGCAACCGTTGTTTGAAGAAACGGCACTGGACGTCGCAGTGTCGGTATTTTCCGGCGATTGACAATATTCCCTCTTATTTATTATATAAACGTTGCAAGATAAGTAATGATTATTGTCTTTTAACCACGCATTTATGACATTTAAACGTCTCTTAACTTTAAGCGATTTATATAATATATGCGATTGAATATATTCAATCGCCTGTAAAATTCGAACACCATGTGGTGTCCAGTGTAACCAAAGCGTTAAACAAAAATGCAGAACTATTTACTGAAATAAGTTCACTTTTAGATGGAAAGCAGAAGAACTCTTCGTCCGTCTTGGAGAGTACGACTTCAAACGCACCAACGACTCCCGCACCTACAACTTCAAGGTCGCAGAGATTCGTCAGCACGAAGCCTTTGAGATCTCCAACTATAAGAACGACATCGCTATCTTGAAGCTGGACCGACCGGCCATCTTTAATACTTACGTTTGGCCCATCTGTCTACCGCCCCCCAACTTGCAGCTCACTGACGAACTGGCTATTGTTATTGGTGAGTTTAAACTGTATTGGTCTTCATCTGCAGTAGCTATCTATAATATTTATTGCAAACCATGTGCCTGATAGGTATATGGATATATACAGGATACATTTTCAAAATGTATGCCCAAAAAGCATTCTTAGTTTTTAGGGTAAACATTTTGAAAATTTATGCACTAACCCCCCTACCTGCCCTAGCTTTCCTTTAATGAACACTTATGCAAAACGTCATACCTCTAGACCCAACGGTTTAGACTGTGTATTGTGAGCTGAAAATGGACTTTCTTATTTAAAGCAGTAATAAAAAGTCCTGGAAGAACATCCCCAAAACCTCAAGCTTGACAAACGATTTGGTAATTACGTCGCTGTCCTTGTCATAACTATCCAATATTAGACTATTCCACTAGAAGGGAGAAACCTTCTCAGTACCAAATGGTAAATGGCACTTAACACTATCTGTTTTTGTGACAAAATTTCTAAAACAATGCGACAACGTCTAGCAGGTATTTTATGTCATGTCAATATATCAGATTGATGCAAATTATCACACATGTGGCCGTAAGTGCAATCGCAGTTTCCCATCGACATCTTTTGTTTGAAAATACGCATGGTTCACTAATGAGCCACGGCTGTTTCGCTACAGATTCATGACTAGATAAGCACTGATAAATGCTTTGATTAGCGCCAAAATTTCATAAAAAAGAAAGTCCTCATTCACTAATATATTTTGCCACAATGCCGTGGAGAGGTCCGAAATTAAATAATAACAATCAACCGATCAGGTTAAGCTTCTTTGTCACACTTGGTCTAAAGATAGGTGACCGTCCTTTCATACCGAGACCCCTTCTTGTCTCGGAAAGAACGTTAAGCCTTCGGTCCCGGTTGTCATTTGTAGATCGAGAGATTTTTACAAAGGGTCGTTCAACTACAGATGCGATAATGGTTTGAGGGACAGAGCTCTCGACCTTCTGACTTCTTATCTGAATAATTGAATTTAGAGGGTTGTTGTTAATGGCAAGAGATCTGCAGTATCTGCGGTCACCATGGGCGTTCCGCAGGGCACAATTCTAGGTCCTTTCTTGTTTTTAATTTATATTAATGACCTACCATCAAGTGAGACACTTCTCTTATTTTTAGACGCACTTTCTAAGGTTGTTCATTGGTTTAAAGTAAATAACCTTCTTTTAAATGAAAAAAAAAACTAAACTCATTAAAATTTTCTACGCTAAATTTCAGGCAGGTAAGTACCAATGTTCAACTAAGTGGATTAGAGTTCTTGGATTAACTATTGACGCCAAGTTACAGTGGGGTCCTCACATTGAGAAGCTGTCGAGTAGGCTCTGTTTTGCCACCTTCGCTGTTAAAAAATTTAGACATATACCTAACTGATGTAGATACAGCCAGAATAGTTTATTTTAGTTATTTTCATAGTCTTATGACTTATGGGATTCTTCTCTGGGGAACTTGTGCGGACATCAATACCATCTTTGGTTTACAGAAAAAAACTATTCGAGCCATTTAAGTACAACCTTGATCCTAGAGATTCTCTTAGAGAAAAATTCAAAGAGGTGAACATTCTGATTGTAGCTTCACAATATATATTTGAAAATCTTATGTATGTACATAAAAATATATCGAATTTTAAAATAATATAGATACCAGGAACAAACACAATCTTGCTATACATCACACTCGTCTCCACAGAGTAGGCAACTCGTTCATGGATCAATGTAGACACTTTTACATCAAGCTTCCCATGGACACTCGAAACCTGCCCATTAAAAGATTTTAAAGCTGTATTAAGGCCAAACTTTGCAAAAAGGGCTGTTATAAAATCTCAGTTTATTTAGAAGACAATAAAGCTTGGGATTGAGCTGCTCACTCTGCTAAGCAATATCATTAAGCAATATGCGTAATTATGCTACAATTGTAACATTTTAATCACTGTTTTTTTTTTAATCACATAAATTGATTGTTATATACAAAACAAACACATATTGTTATTGTACACATTTTGATGATCGATGGCGATCCCTGAGTTTCTTTCGGCTTTTCTTCTTAGAGGTAGTCAGTTAGGAAATGCCGGCTCCAGCTAGTTTAAAACAAATATGACGTGTAAAAGTGATCAGTGATCCTACTTGCATAACAGGTGACTGTACCTAAATTATCCTAGGCTGATAAAATTTTAATTTTTCCTAATTGTGATAATTTTACATCTAAATACGGCTCTCCTAAACGATTTCATTTCAGATCTTTGTCTGTCGTTACGGGCACTTATCTAAGCACGCATTACCCAGTAACTGGGTTGTGGAGGTCAGATAGGTACTCGCTTCTTGTAGAATACTGGTGTTCAGCCGATTTGATTGGAAACCGACCCCAACATAATTAGCAGAAGATCTTTAAGACCCTTTATTTTTTTGCTGAAGCTATTGATGGAAATCACGGCGTTCTCAATTAGGTAATAATTGACTAAAATTATCCTCTCAACCAGGTTGGGGCACACAATGGTATGGTGGTCCACACAGCAACATCCTGATGGAGGTGACGGTCCCAGTGTGGGACCACGACAAGTGCGTCGCTGCATTCTCTGATAGTATCTTCAACGAGACTCTTTGCGCCGGTGGAAAGGAGGGAGGGAAGGACGCTTGTCAGGTAAAGCCATTAATTATTAATTAAAATATTATTATTGACTATAGATAAATATTATTATTATTATTAATGTTGTACTAGTCGTTACACAAATTTAAGACGTTCATACGATTTTCATCATTCAGCCTAAACCGCCCACCGCAGAATCTCGTTGCTAGGTAGACCTAGGACCAGCGCTAACAGCATCCTATAAACCATGGTCAACAAGTTCGATGCGCCGGTGCTTAGCCACTGGTGAGCATTGCTTGTGCGGCAGTCTTGATTAGTTTTTAAGTGTTACCAACCCTTAGTAGATAAGTTACTAACCATTGGATTTGGACCTTTGTTGTCATTAAATAAATTAAATTATTATTATCATAAAACTCATCAATTGTACAACATTAAACACAATTTTCGTCAACTATCAATCAGCTTCTACCAGTCATCCTGTGAAGATCGTTGCTACACTTAGCCTGAGAGAGTCCTATCTTATCCTTTGCCGATTCATGATCTCCATCCAAGAACTCGTTTACCTCCAAGGTCATTGATTCCACAGCTAATTTGGCTTGCTCAATCTGTGAGCTATGTCTTTGATAAGACCTAAATAAGAAATTATAAAGGTATTCACCAGTCACCACTACCTATCAGAAGAACTTACTTGTGTTATAGTTTCAAGGGAAGTTAATGGAATACCGGCTAAATAACAGATATATGAAGCCCTTGAACTTTCCAGTTTGGCCTCACGTGATTAGGTAATGTAACACACAACTCAATGGTAGCATTTCAAGAGAGTCCCCTGTGACGACTGGAGGTTAGGGTTCTTACTCGGTGGTTTTACTCCCCAAAGCCCCTTTAAGTGATTATAGTGAACACCGCATTATAATAGGCGATAATAACGTAGGCACTTCATCAACTGTGCTGTTGAACTGAATTCCAAAATTTTAAAAGAGAAATGTACATTTTATAAACTTCGCAGGGTGACAGCGGTGGTCCTCTGATGTACCAGATGCCGAGTGGGCGCTGGACTGTCATTGGCGTGGTGTCCTGGGGTCTGCGCTGTGGAGAACCCGACCATCCCGGTCTCTACGCAGGCGTCAGCAAATACCTCGGATGGATCGCACTGAATGCGCGTTTCTAAAGAAAGGGGGAAAATTTTGTAAAGAAAGATGGAACAGTTGTTCATTTTTAATTGCATGACATTTAAGTGGATAATATTATGGTTTTTTATTTGAAACTAGCCCAATTTAATCTAACGAAACAGATGGTAAAATAAAGCTCATAAAATCACCATGGTTAGCAGCTAATAAAATGTTTTTAATTTCTATTTATTTCATACTAAGCCTAAGCTCCAAAAAATAAAAAGTTTACGATTCTAATATCCTAGTTTCGGGGGTAGCTAGTAGTCCTGGATATATTACAGAGATGCCATTGCTAAATTAGTGAGAGCCTAGTACATCACTAATTTGGTAATGGCATTCGTGTAGTGTACTACCTTAGTAATACAAAGTAAGAACATTCAATAAATACACATTTTTCACTGACTGTACTGACATTCAGTTTATTATGACAACCATATTACGAAAACACGTAAGTAATGGGTTTACAAAAGTCATACAAACTATTAATGTATGAGATGTAATATAATTTGTCACAATGCATTACTTGACTGAGAGGCGAATAGAAAAGAAATTGCGTTGTAATAACATTTTGTAGGTATGAAATGAATATGGTAAATAAACTTACTATTAGTTAAATAATTGCTTTGACAACATAAAATACAATACACTATAGTTGCATTCCTAATTATCTTATCGTTTTGCGGAACAACACCACACGCTAAATTGGTCCCTACAAAGATAATTAGTGGTTCTTACATACGGGTAGGTATACATGGCTTCCAACAACCACATAACTGATAAATAACATGACCTAATTTATTCATATAAAAGGGTACACTGCATGTTGAAACTGCAATTGATCGTTTTAATGTCAAGGTGGTAAGTTCAACATTTTTAGTGTCCATTTTTTTCTGCATTTGTTGCGTTTAGATTTGTATGGGTTAAAGTATAAGTATTATAGTATATAGGATTTTCCCCTATATCTATAGGGGAAAATCCTTGTATCTGGCAACACCATGATCAATCTTTTGATCCAATATATTCTTTCAAAATTCTCTACTAGTCTTCCTCAAAATCAAAAATCAAAATCAAAGCATTTATTTCAAATAAACCAGTTACAGGCACTTTTGAATTGTCAGAAGGTCGGTCAGTCAGTAAGGTGAAGTTAGTCGCCCATTCCAAAGAGTAGGTACCTATGGAGAAGAACGGGCAAGAAACTCCATGGACACTCTTTTAAATTACCAAGCTATTGATACAAATATTTGATTACATCATTCATTTTGAAATCAATCGTGTGAGAACGATGCAGAAATATATTGTACGCTGAGAGCGTCCATTATGGAAAAAAACAACAATTCAGAAATTAAAATACGCCGTAGCAGCTAAGAGATGACCAGTCCCCTCTGACGGCGTCCGTTCACGAACATGACGTATGGATCAGCATCATTCAGCTCAACCATATTGAAGGGAACCTAATGACCCAACACACACGCCACCACCAGCGAGACATTTGAGTGAGCATGACATACTCTCAACAGCCATAGCACTATCATAAGATCCTCTCAGAAGACCACTCCTTTGTAATCATATCACCTTTCACTTAGTTCTTCCATTGGTCTTTGGACAACGCCACACTCACGTATTATCTACTTATTTCATTTACAATGTTACTTTTTTATTTATAGGTAAGCAATAATTGGAACAAAGAAAATGCATTCCATAAACGGTTGGAAGCTCGCCCAACGACCAAACTACATCACGAACAAGGACAAAGAATATCCCTACTCTGAGTGTCCATTTCTGGGAGAATACTACTTACTGAAGATACCTCCTTCTCTCAACAACTTGATAGAACATGTCGACTATTGGGGAGAGGGTCGAATAGACACCCAACAGGGAATCAGTGGATTCTCTGACTGTTATAACGTAAACCATACATACCAGCTCGTAAGCAATGGTCCCGATAGAAACAGAAAGATTCCAAACAGGATACCCGTCGTTAATTACACTAATTGTGACACCAGTGGCTACATCAAAAATAATTCAGTCACCACAGTCACAGTCATGGGAGCGCCTATCAACAACAGCTGTGCTAAAGACATCGCACGTATGGTCAACCCAGACTTAGGCAAAGTTGTTGCCTATGGATTTGAAAGCAGTTCGACTGACATTACAAATCTTATCAGAGAACTGAAAAAGAAGGACGTTTTCCTCTGTCCTAACTACACCTTGCCCAGTGAACTCCAAGGCTTGTCGTTGTTCGATAGTGACCTCACTTTTCTGAATCTGATGGCGCTCAAAGACCAGCTTTACCACTACGTAACTGAAGGCGCTTACGATGTTGCAGTGGAGTTGACCAAAAACATGGACACTGAAAGGGGGTGTGAAGCTATAAGTGAAGTTGTCAAGAAATTGTTACGTGCAAGTACGACTAACTTCATGCCTTATGCTTATAAGCTATGGAACAGCGGAGGTAATGAAATCATCAGCAAGAGTTTTCCAGACGCTTTTCAGCTAATATTTAAAGGAGATATTGTGACAATAGTCAACAAGCAATATCAACAAGCGTTGAAACTAGATGCAAATGTTGACTCTAATAATGATAGACTTGCTTGGGGAGATAGCTCTGATCAAACAAGTAGAAGAGTGAGCTGGCAGTTCATGCCAATATGGGACAATGATAATGTCGTATTTAAAGTAAAAAATATGGACTGTAACATGTATTTAAAATTGGACGTAAATACTGATAGTTTAGGGGACAGAAAAGGCTTGGCTTCTACAAATGATAACGAAATCAATCACCAATATTATGTTGAGCCATTTATGCTGGATGATGAAGCTGTCATGTTCCGCATAATCAATTACCAATATCACCAAGCTCTGAAATTGGATTCGAACGTGGATTCTTACGGCAACAGGCTGCTTTGGGGACATAATGGCGACCCTCATGGTAACAGTACATCTTTAAACTGGATTATTTCTGCAAATACCAAGACTTGGGAAAAAGAAACAACTGTAATGTAATAAATAACTGTAATGTATAATCCATTGCATTGTCAACAAATACTTTTGTATAAGATGTTACCCTATTGAATTAAAAAGTAATTAAACGATTTAAAGTTTATCATCTTATACCAATAACAAAATATTCAATTTAATTAGTGTGTTTAACCTACCCATTAAGCCGTCTTCCAGTGTAGTGAGAGGATATTCTATTTATTAAGTGGTCACCCTATGAGAGGTTGTTCTAATTATTTTAGAAGTGTACTCTTCTAAAATAATTAGAATAAGATAGACAACATTTATCAGAGCCTAGTCTCCTAACAATGATCCTCTAAAAATAATAAAACATTTTTTTTATGTAACTTTAACTCATTAACCAGCGGGTACTTACGCAACACATTAACAGTATCAATGGGTTAAATTTTGATAGTTTAGCAACAACCATTGAGCTATTTACATTGTTGAACAGACAATTTTCGCGAACATAGAAAGAAATGGATTATCAAAATCCTCCAAAAGCAAATACACTTATTGTGATTGAAAATGCGTTACATAATTAGGATAATAAAAGGTTTTGGGAATGCTTGGGGATGATAATAAAAAGGTTAATAACTTCAAAAAAATAACGTTAATGTGTCTGCAATATATTCGTCATATTTCATAAAGCTATAGTTATACACCAAGGCAGCCAGTAGAGCCAACTTATATGCTTATATTATAAAGGTTAGATTCCATATATTATACACAACGTTATTTTTTCCTTATAGAAATCTTCCGAATATAGTTCAGTCAGAATAAGCAACTGAATCGATTCCAATCATTTTAAAACCATGTTATATTTTTTCCCAAATACGTTTAGGAATTGTTGCAGTGTGGTTACCGAGCTCACAGCACAGTTTACGGCAGATCAGTGGTAGGTAAAAGGCGCGTGCGCACAGCGGGACAGTGCCCCTCGCCCCTCTGTGCAAGGGTGCAATATGTTCTAAGTAAAATTACAATGTTTTAAGTACATCTACTACATTTTATTTTATCATTTATGGCTGAATTTACGAGTAAAGTACATAATAATATCCACTTACACTTGACCGTTACGAAAGTCCGAAGCCTGCAAAACATTGGAGGAAAATTTTTGTCACTAATTAATTACTAACATACAAACAGAAATTATTATCAATACCTAAACGCAAGACGACGATGCGCGGGCGGTGCGTTGAACATATTTTTGTTGGAAAACCAGGAAAGATAAAAAGCTCATAACTTTGTGATTTTTCATTATATCTTTTTGAATTTTTGTACATTGATTCTTTACTTAAAATTACTGGACACGTGTTTCGGGTTTCGAATGTGCAAAAAATAATGTTGTATAATATAATATCGAATCGGATATATCGATAATCTCGAATAATCAGTGAAATAAACGGGGAAAATTATTCATCTTTGAGGGTTTCTGTTGCGGGCACTGCGTAAAAGGCTCAATTTCTCCAAAACTGATATAAAACTTTATAATCGCGATCATAATAACAGAAATTAACGGGGACGAAGTTGTGGGTATAGCTAGTTATATAATAAAGTATTTGTAGTAGCATTTAGACAGATTTAGTACCTATCCAACTTAAACATGTATCTGTATGTAAAAGGTGCCGGAATTGGGAAGATTATACAAAGTGGTGCTGACAATACGACAATAAATTAAGCATCGTGTACCTCAACACATTCTCAGTCTACCCATAAAAAATCATATAAATACATCCATTAGTTTAGTCACAGGAAATTATTTTTCATTTTTCACATTTTCTACATGATGTACAGACAATAGCACATCAAGCTACTGCAATCTGTCATATTTCCTTATTAGATTTTCAACTTTACCTCAAAAGCAGACACAAGGTTGATTGGGAATATCTGACAGTTAGGTGTAGCTTGACCTGCTATCGTCCGTATGTTGATAAGGAATGAAATGAATGATATAATTATTAATAAATGATATTATTAAGGAAGCGCTTACAGGTTGATGACCGCCGTCCGCCACATCCAGCGGTAGGTACTAAACTTTAATAATAATGGCGCGAAAAAAGGCAATACAGGACCGCGCTGTCGCCGATCGGAGGTCAGTGAACCAATATTTTAAAGGATGTTTTATTCCATTTACAATTTAATGCGATTTAGTTTGTTTGAAATTTTATTTTCTTTATTTTTGATGCTAGTTTTCATTTATTGTCGTATTATCAGCACCACACTTACAGCTCCTATTACATACAGTTTACTAAACACAAACATCTTACGCTACGGTAACATGGACAAGGTAACAGTCTCCCCACACTGCTCAATAGACTGCAGCATTCTAATCACCTGGTCCTCATCCACAGCTGGGTGGAAAGTGAATGCCAAACGGAAGAAATTCTTGTAATGTCGGACAGGAGAGTACGCGACCATTAGTTGAGAGCTTAGAACTAGCAGCTCCTTTATTTTTGGAGTTATCTGGAAAATAGAGAAAGGTAATTTAGACAAGAATTATGATCATCTTACCCTTATGATATCAGTTATTAGTCTATCCTTTCTTGCATGTTCACCGGTGTGACTACCATGAGTACTCATTACGAGACTCGATTATACCTATCGACGGCGTTTGACGCTTTCATTGCTTGAGTATTCCTACAGCGGTTCTTACTCTTTGAAGCGGACCAATCGATGAGTCAAACGTGGTCGATATCGATGATCAAGTCTTCGTAATGAAAACTCATGGTAGCCACACTGACCACCCGTCATTTCGGTATTCAAACTGCAATACAGAACTTTTAGCGTGGTGGATCGGGTTGTTGAGCTCCCTAAAATAGGGTTGAGCTACACGATGACTGATGCAAGCATACCGTCCATTGAGACAAATTAACGCAAAGCTCCAACGGTTCTTTCTTCAATAGGCCCTGCCAGGCATGGCCATGTATTTTTAGACAAATATTAAATCCTATAGTAAAAGTAAAATTAGAATATAATGTTTGGACTTTAAAAGAACAGTTCGCTGAGTTTGTTTCAGACGTCTTTACAGGGTTCAATCAGCTCGTAAATGCCAGTGTGCCAAGTAGTTTTTAAATACTGATCAACAAAAATTTGTGTGAAAACATTTACGTACTTTACGTTTTTGGTGATTGAAAAATTACTAGATTCTCCCTAAATTTCGTCAGCTTGTTTCGTGTGAAAAGCGTCTATAGATATCTCTCTATTTTAGGCTTTATACTAAAAAATTACTCTATCTTTACCTTATGCACTGTCTCCCACCATTTCTCATCCATTTCCTGATCCCTCATGAAGCTCGGTATATACCAAAAGCAGACATTAGGACACTGCATCTCATCAAACACCAGTTTGAAGCCTGGCCTCTTTGCTACAGTCTCCAAACAGAACTGAGCTATAGCCATCGTTTGGTCTGCCAGCTGACTAAGTCCGAGGTCGCCTCGCGCTTTCCACATCATCCATAGCTTGAAGGCGTCAATCTGGAAATAGCAAAAATTATAGGTGTAACAAGACATGGGTGTTGGTTAACTGGCAACTTAACCATATTATTACATATAGCGGTATTTCGGACGAGAAGATTCTACGTAGCTTCCCGAAAGCAGTCCAACTTCGAGAGAAAGACACAAAGAGATCAATCGTCGATTCCAACTAGATAACATTGAAAAAAAAAATTGCTGATTTTGAATCATTCTGAGTAATATATTTTTGGTTTTGCAAATTCGGTGTTCACTCACAACTAGCGTGTATTTACACGCAACAGTTGGAGTTGTGAGGGTTTTAAACTGGAGTTAATAACTTCTAAAACGAGTTTTCGTAACAAAATACAACAGAAAAAATGTAACTTTGGACAACTTCACCACTTTCGGGCAAATTCAATATCTCCATAACTACAACTTCAATGTCTAAAGTTCAGACAAGACTAAACTAATATTTTAAATTAAATTTAGTTAAGTTTGTGGACTAGAGAATCGTCGCCATTGTTACAATTCGATGATTGAGAAATCATAACGAAATGTGGTTCCCGCTGTACCGTACCGTAAAGTCCACTGGTGAACATACAAAATAACACTCTTTGTATTTTCTGCGTGTTTCGTAGTTTTTGTTTTTGCATAATAAAACTTTTGGTTCAAAACGGTCTCCAAAGCTTGAGTCACAGGCAAAGAGTAATCGGTGTCGGTGTACTACAGGATGCATTTTGGAGAGTATTGATTAATTCCCCCATCTCCGTTACATCATCGGACGACCCGTCGTACGGCGAGTATCCATATATACTTTGTTAACACCACTACAATGAGGACCAAGCGTTTCGCCTCGTCTTTTATACCGCGCACAACCGAGGGACTAGAACAATTTGCCAGCGGCGGTGTTTCCGTCTGACTACAATTTGAGTGTCTTCAAGGCTAGACTGAATAGGTTCGTAATAAACTAGAGTGCTTTACCGTCAACGATTGCATCACTGCTTACCATTTTTCTTTTTGGGATGGGAAGTCATAAAATAACTTCTCCCGCTCTGGGCGGAGCAAAAGGGTGTGTCAGACATTTACTGACCAAAACCCACCCGTGTTTCTTCACTTGCCTGTGCGCCAGGGCCACGGTTTCTTTTAAGTTTGTAATTATAAAAAAATATTGATCTATTCTATTCTATTGAACATATTCTAGTTAAAAGTCGTGGTGGCCTAGTGGTTAAAACACCAGCCTCTCAAGTATGAGTGTGCGGGTTCGATTCCAGGTCAGGCGAGTACCAATGTACTTTTTCTAAGTTATATATACTTTCTAAGTATATCTTGGACACCAATAGCTGATTAAAAGGTGATAGAAAAGAACTTGAGGAAACCTGGACTTAAAGTCTGAAATCGCCAATCCGCATTGAGCAGGTGTGGTGATTACGCTCAATCCTTCTCTGTATGAGAGGAGACCTGTGTCCAGCAGTGGGGCGATAAAAAAAGGTTGATGATGATGATGATATTCTAGTTTATTACCTTCCTCCCACACTGCACACTCTTGTCCCCAGTATCATATGACATGTCGTAGAACTTGTCCTGTTGGAACAAGTACTGTGCAGATGCCGAGTTGGCTTCGTGTAGCAGTCCCTTGTCTCGCACCATGAATACAGAACACTGCAGGGGAGCACCCGCCATTTTATGGGGGTTCCATGCTATTGAATTTGCTCTGAAATATGAAAACATTTGTTTGAAAAGTTCATTGATGTTGATGTTCTTGATAGCATTAACTTACTAAGTTTCATTACAATTCAATCTCCTAACCACGAAAAACCTTATTGGAGGTCCTAATATATAAAAAGCGTTATTACTAACCTTTCTATGCCTTTCAGTTTGGTCTTGTATTTAGGTGAAAGCATTAAACTGCCTCCCCAGCAAGCCTGGAACAGAATAAATACCAGTTATTAGAAGCTTAGAAGAATAATGTGGTCACACATACAGAAACGAAAAGCAGAAACCAGCCCGGAACGCCAGTGCAACAAAGCGGTGCTCAACAGAGTCTAGATTGATTTCGTGGAGTTATGATCTACAAGCTACAAGAGTGGTGTGAGCTAAGCTCTCGGGGTTATCGAAACATTGGACATCAAACCAACGACATGTCCCTAGGAACGTTTTCTCGTTACGTATTAGGTATTGTGTTTAGTGCCTACAGTGTGTTTCAATAGTGTAACTAACTTGTTCGTAAATTATAATCTGATTTAATCTACAAACCGTTTTTCTATTGCGTTTGTTGCTTACGACACCCACGGGAGGATATGGAATGGTAATATTCTAAGCCCGGTACCACACGGGTTCTTTTGCTTCTAACGTCTATCTATAGCACATCTAAAATAATTTAAATATCCTGCTGATAATAAAAGACATACCTTCTCTGTATATATATAAAGTCTTCACTTACATCAACATGCATCCAAACGCCGTGTTTCTCACACAGATCAGCAACAGAATCCAAGTCATCAATTGCTCCTAACACCGTCGTCCCGGCCATGCCGTTCACGAATATAGGACATCTCCCAAGGTCCCTCTCCTTCTGTATAGCTTCATCTAGCTTATCAATTATTATTTGTCCCTTGGCATTGGTTTGTATGATTATGATGCTGTCTGTTCCGAAACCTAACCAGTGTGCTGCTTTCTTAATGGAATAGTGACTCTGAAAAATTTTCGAATAATGAAATTGTATGGATTAAGCGCGGAATGTTACAGGGCGACAATCTGGGTCCGCTATGGTTGTGCTTAGCCTTGAATACTCTAATCACAATGCCGGAGGATTCAGGTCTGGATTATCGATTGCAGAGAGGTGTTCAGGTCATATCTCATCCTCCTCTACATGGATGATTTGAAAGCCTTTGTTAATAAAAATAAATAATTATGAAATGCCACTTGTCTAAAACACGTGAGTTTCAACTTGTACAAACTATTTTATTGCAACATTAAATTATCCGATTATGATCTTCAAAATAGGATTATACTTACATCTTCAGATGTAAAAATAACCATTTCAGGCAGATGCTTCATCCCTTTAGCCTTGATATCTGGAAACTTCTTGTACCTTGCAGCGACCAGCCCATACATTATAGAGATACTACCGCCAGGGCTAAAGATGCCATCTCCTTTGGGGATACCGAAGAGTGTGAGTATATGGCTCAAAAGTTTAAGTTCTATGAGAGTGAATACTGGACCTACTTCAAAGGTATACCTGAAAAAGAAATAAGGGTTTATTTTTAACCGACTTCAAAAAAAGGTGGTTATAAATTCGACCCGTATGTATGTAAGCCAAATTTCATGTGTATGTATGTTTTTATGTTTGTGCGCGTATATTTCCGAAATTACAAGTCCGATTTAAGTTTTTTTTTGTACTATGTATTATTCAACTTAGGGAATACTATAAGTTTCATCAAAATCTGTTCAATAGTTTTGAGATAGGGATTTCTTTCGTATTGATGAGAACTTATTCTAACATGGGTTATGGCTGCCGTTATTGTTATGAGGTAGAAAATGTAATTTCCGAATTTTGACTAAGATACTGAAAAGCATGAAATAAAAACTTTTTACAAAATAATAGTATCAGACTTCAAAAAAAAAAACACTGTCTAGAGGTTTCTATTGTTTAGCTCGCCACCGACTTCTAGAACCATTTGAACAAAAGTAAAATATTTTTGTGTTTTCTTTTTTTGAAGTCGGTGTCTATCTTTTTGTAAAAAGTTTTTATTATTCTCCATCGGTTCAAATAGTTCACTAAATGTAAACAAAAAACTCACGTAATTTGTTAACTGACTAAATGTAATACCAGTAACTCCAGTTGTCAGTATATTTGGCATTTGTACCCTTCAGTTTAGCAACGTTATATGTAATTCGAATTCTATTGTTTTTTGTTTAACTTTAGTCAACTATCTAAACCAATGGAGTGTAGTGAGATCTTAGGTTTCAACTCGAGTCTTTTTACGACATAGTTTGACATTTCAAGGGAACTATCTTCATTTGAGTTGGCAATAAAAAGAGAGCATAAACTATAAAGAATAGAGGTAAACAAACCGTTGCTAGGCAACGAGTAGTTTACGCCTAAAAGAGATGTTAAGAACCTTTTACTTTACATAGATGATTTTCATAAAAGTAATAATCCTACTTCCTACTAATGTAAACAGTTTATTTATATATAGATATTTATGATTTGCATAGAACGCTTAACCGATTTGAATGAAATATGAGACATATGTAAGCTAATTTCCTAATAGGTAAATTTTTTTGATACTTATATATTATACTTAGTCCATACTTGAAAGTATTACAATGCACGTGTTATGCAGTTGATTTGATAGTAATTAAAATACGGAAAATTGTATTAACATATGCCTCAACTTTATTCATTCCACAAAATGTGTTTAATACACGGATTTCATCCATCTTTCTTTTTTTGTAAGGCTATCACGTAAAATTAATGTCGACTTTTTAATGGTTATTCGAAATACCAAGTTATTATGCATGTTGTTTTAGTGATTCTATTGAAATATGCTGCAATAGGATTTTTTAATAAATAGTTAGCATGTAAAATTCGACAATCAAGTAAATAACAGGAGATTTGTAAAACGTGAGTTGTGAGAACCCTAAATTAGTTTGTTTACCTCTATTCTTTAAGGGGCTTGGCGTTAGTATAGCTACATGCAGGTCATGTTTAACGAAAGTACCACGTTTTATGACTATTTAATGTGAAACCCAGACTGGTTTTGCTTGTTCACTAATACAACGTGGATTTTTTGTTATATTACAAATATAGCACACCTCATCGATCCAATGATTACTAAACATTAGAAAAAACATTACTTAAATAATCTAGCTAGCCTAGATGTTGGGACGTTTTATTTATTCTAAGTAGTTGCGGGGTAAACTTCGCTTGCGCGGTGCAGTATGCCTAGTATGAGTTTTCATTACGAGACTCGATCGTCGATATCGAGAGCGTTTGGTGCTCTCATTGGTTGTGAGTTCTTACAACCTTGCAGCGGACCAATCAATGAGTCAAACTCGCTCGATATTGACGATCGAGTTTCAGGCCTTTCTTTGACCGCAATAAAATGCGTTCGCATGTGCCGATGTAGTTACCGCCACAATACCATAACCATGTAAACGTCATATACCCACTGACTAGTATTACAAGCTTCCGTGATCCATGCTCCAGCCAATCCATAAGGATCAGTGGCACAGAACAGCTGGTTCTTGAAGGTCGCCTTATGAGTCTTCACGCTGTACTTGAATACATCGCGCACACATTGCTCCAGGTCTTTGTCGCTTACGCCTTTTGTCACGTCGAGGTCCAAAATTGCCTGGGACGAGAAACAATATTGCTATTAGATTTATACACTGAATTCCGGAAGTTTTTTTTAAGTGTACATACAATGAGACACAAAATAATCTACTTTTAATTAAGGCCGTCTCTTGACGGAAATTGACAAAAGCGGGACCGCTTTTGTCAGGATTCGTTCGTTTTCCGTGGTTTCCGTTTGTTTTTGCTTTATGCTTATGATAAGAATCATTCAGCATCAATCCAAGCTTCATAGCCATTTCCCTACTGTAAGTAAGACTAATGTAGTAAGTCTAATGGTATGTTACTGAATGCCAGTACTTTAACATGGAGCGAAGAACTATTAACACTTACAATAATCATTTATTTATCTATTTCTCGGTGGTAGGCCATAATAACATCGGCTGCCGGCAGAAGTTACCACCCACCAGACAAAGTCTTGGCGAACAAGCGTTTCGTCGTGTGCCAGCATGATGTCTGGAGAAACCGTACGGAGGACGGGTCTGAGCAGTTGTGTTACGATTTTGCGGGGTACGATGCGCCAAATGTTGTTGTGACGGGAGTTTGGTCATTGATTTTGTTGGGTTTAACATTGCATCATTTCACTCAACTGCCGTCTTACTTCCTTTTCACTCAGTTTTTTTGAGTGAATAGGCTGTTAATTAACTAGTGTGCTTTACCATCAACGATTGAATCATTGCTTACCATCAGGTGAGATTGGGATCAAGTAGTTCTTGACCCCTTAATAAAAAACAAAAAAAAAATGCAGCCTATACGCGTTCCATTGTGTTTGTAAAAATCTTACTTGGTCTATGTTAGTACTTAATAACTGAAACAGATTTTACCCGGACCGTTAACAACCACAGAAGCGGGCTATCTGACCTGCAGAATGATGTTGGGACTGTCATGCAGCCTGCGAAGCAACGAGGAAGATTTCTTGCGCTATACTGTATCAAAGTTGACAGCCTCCGTGGCGTAGCGGTAGCGAACGCGGCCGCTGCGCAAGGAGGCGCATATTGGAGGGGATATATATTGGAGGGGATTGAACCAATCCCCGCGCAGTGCAAATATTTGTATGCATGAATATGAATATTTGCATTGGTCTGGTCGTGCCTCGGACGCACGTTAAGCCGTTGGTCCCGGTTGCCATACGAACATCTAATGGCAGTCGTTACGGGTTGTTGGAGCCCTCAAAAGTACAACAATTGGTCTAACTGCAATTTACAGACGTAAAGTCTGGCTTAAATAATAGTGTAATTTTTATCTCGAAAATTCTTCGAAAATCTAAAAACCGCGATATTTTTGAATTCCACGCGGGCGAAGCCGTGGGCGGAAAGTTAGTATATTATATAATATAATAGTATTTAAAAATACATATTTCAAAAAAGGTCTATGACAGTTATGCTGCAGATGTACTAAATAAAATCTACGTTTCTTTAGCCATCCCATAAGATAGAGTAATATCACAGTTCTTAGATAAAATTTTGAGAGAAGAGCTGTAGTGCGTGCAAGCGGGACGATTTATGTAAGTGTGAGCGAGATAGATTATTTTCGGCCATTTTGTTGTTATTTTCGTTTGGTTTTAGCTTGCTTTTGATTTGGACCTATTGCCAATGACCACCTTCACGAACGAGGAATATGCGGATATTTTAATTTGTACTGCAACTGTGTATCCGCGAGAATAATACATTACACGTTATTCCGGGTGCCGAGTACCGGATGTCTGTGACGGAATTTACCGGCGACTAAAAGAGACTGGCTCTGTTTCGAGGCAACGATCTGACCTAGGCAGACCTAGTGTCAATGATGACGATTTAGAGCAAGACAATGAAATAGTGCAACGATTTAGATCGGATCCAACTACTTGCTCTAATATTGTGGCCCGACAACTTGGACTATCGTAGTGGAAAGTATGGTGTACTGTCATCCAAGAAGGAGATTCTGTGAGGAGGTTAGATTTCTACAGATTCGTGCTCAACTCAGATTATAAAAACCCAGCATTTTAAAGCTCATTATCAGAAATCCCAATTAGAAGCGACCAAAGGGATCACAGAAACGCTTCAGCTTGAATGTCTTGAATGGTTTGAGATTACTCGTATTTCCGGATGGGAATAATTTCAAACCATTCAATAATTTAATTGGGCCATATTTTCTGCCTGGCAATTTAAATGGGGAACATTATGAAAACTTTTTAAGGAACGATTTACCCGAATTACTGTAAGATTTACCCCTCAGTTTAAATGATAATAATATGTGGTATCAACATAACGGTTGCCCTGCACACTACCGAAGAAGTTTCAGAGAGTGGCTAGACACTAATTACCCCAAAAAATGGATAGGAAGGGGTGGACCCATACCGTGGCCAGCGAGAAGTTCCGACCTGACCCCCATGGATTTTTATTAATGAGGCTATATGAAAATTTTAGTTTACAATGAACTTCATCCGATCTCATCTGTTGATGTTTTAAGACTGACAATTATTGATGCGGCAAATGAAATTAGAAGAGGCTTATCTACTAGTGTCGTTAAAAGTGGACTAAGGCATCGAATGCGAAATGTGGGACATGTATTGTAAAAAAATAATAATACACGTGGTTTAAGATATTTCGTAGGTATGTTTTATTTCGATTGCTGACCCAAGTGATAACTTTGACCTTAAGTACAATAGGCATGTTTTGTGGGTAAAAAAATTGATTCTATTTAGTCCGTCATTCAGATTATAGAAAAATATTGAATACGTATATTTTGTTTTATCAAAAATTGACAAATATAAAAGGCATCAAAGATCAAGAGTGGTGGCTGGTGACTTCACTCCTCGCTAAAAAGTGTAGCGTGCAGTGACGTCACACGAGTTTTCAACGCACTGTGTCGTCTTCATTTTTTGTTTATATGAAAAAAGAAAAAATTCGTGTCTAGTATTTTTTGGAAATCTGACTGACGGACTAATTAGTTTTTTTTAGTCAACTACCCTATTATACAAAAAATCTTCATTTTATTTAAAAAATAATCAAAATCCAATATCTCGATATGGGTTAGGTTTGGGGTGGGGTGTTCCATGGTGAAATCAGCTAGGATTCTAGGAATGATGAAAACTATAAAACCTTTTAAAGGATCTTTTTTTTTTTTATTGGAATATAAACCAGTGCTTGACCGCAATCCCGCCTGATGGTAAGCAGTGACGCAATCGTTGATGGTAAAGCGCACTAGTTTATTAAGAGCCTATTCACTCTAGCCTTGAAGACACTCAAATTGTAGTCCGACGGAAACACCGCCGCCGGCAGATTGTTCCAGTCCCTCGATGTACGCGGTATAAAGGAGGAGGCGAAACGCTTCGTCCGGATCGTAGAGGTGTCAACAACATAAGGGTGGAAACTCGCCGTACGACGGGTCGTCCGATGGTGGAACGGAGATGGGGGAATTAAATCGTGCAATTCCCTCGCACACTCCCCATAATGTATCCTATAGAACACCGAAAGGCTGGCTACTCTACGCCTGTGCTCTAGAGCACAGGCGTAGGCTTTGGAGACCAACTCTACTTAAATCAGGGTCACCAATCAGCCTCTTCGCACGCCTCTCCACTGAATCCAAAGTGGCCAGGTGACACTTAGCAGCACCAGCCCAAATGTGGCTGCAGTACTCCACACACGAACGGACCTGGGCTTTGTACAACATTAGAAGCTGCCCTGATGTGAAGTACTGCCGGACCTTTGCGATAACGCCAAGTTTTCTGGCAGCCACCTTGGCCTTGGACTCAATGAACCGCCCAAAGTTTAGGTTCGAGGAAATCTCAATACCCAAAAGCTGAAGGCGGTCGGTACACTCCAAGGATACATTCCGAAAAGTAGGAGCCAAGGTAAACGGGCTCCTTTTGGCGGTGAAAAGACACGCCTGCGTTTTGGCGGCATTGAATGCTACAAAATTGGCATTGCCCCATTCGGAGACTGTCTGAAGTGCAACACTCGTTCGCTCTACCATGGCCTCTCTTTCGGACCGGATTGATTCCCTACTAGTCCGAGCATCCGGCAGGTATCTCTCCACAACTGTGCTGTCATCTGCATACCCATAGATACCGGGCATTAGCAGATCGTTAATATGCAGCAGAAACAGAGTTGCAGAGAGAACAGACCCCTGAGGAACACCGGCATTAGTCGACATGGGCTCAGATGAGCATCCGTCGATAACAACTCGGAGGGACCGTTCAGTCAGGAAGTCTTTTACCCAGCCAGTCAGGCTAGGGGAAATGCCGTACGCTGGAAGCTTACTCAAAAGGCCAGCGTGCCATACCCGGTCGAAGGCCTTCGAGACATCAAGGGAGACAGCAATCGCTTCCCCATTTTTCTCGAGGGCCTCGCCCCACAAGTGAGTGGCATACACTAGTAGGTCCCCAGTTGACCGATTGCGGCGAAACCCGTACTGTCGGTCACTGAGGAGATCGTTATCTTCCAGGTATGCCAAGAGGCGCGAATTCAATACACGCTCCATAATTTTGCAAAGTATGGAGGTGATCGAAATCGGCCGATAGTTGGCAGGATCGGCACGACTACCCTTTTTGGGCACGGGCTGCACGTTGGCAAGCTTCCAGGACTTGGGCACTATACCAGTCCCAAATGAGAGGCGATACAAGCGTGTCAATACAGGAGACAACTCAGGCGCACATGCTTTTAGAACAATCGCTGGTATACCATCCGGACCACTAGCCTTATTCACGTCCAGACGACACAGTGCTCTCAGAACCTCCTTGTTCCGAATGCGAACTTCGGGCATTGAAGTACCGCAGTGGGGTAAGATAGATGGAGTAGCACTGCCAGTATCAAGACGCGAATTATGGACAAATAGAGATGCAAAGAGACCGGCTTTCTCTCTCACCGTATGAGCCAGTGTTCCATCAGGCCTAACCAGCGGAGGCAGTGAGGGCCGACAGAAGTTCGCCTCGACCGATTTGGCAAGGGACCAGAAAGATCTGCTACCGGAAGGCTGCGCAGATAACTTGTTGCCAATATGGGTAATACGGTCGAAGCGAGCCTTCTTTAGCGCCTTTTTGTAGGACTTGGCAGCACGGTTAAAGGCTCTCTTCTTTGAGCTTAGATCCGGAGCTCCGCGGTCACGAGCGTCAACCCAGGTGAGAAATGCCGTGTGCTTACGCTGTTCGGCTTGGGCACAATCGGCATTGAACCATGGGCGAGCCGAGCCACCGACGGGCACGTCATTATAGGGAATAAAATATTCCATAGCTTGACGCACCAAATCGGTTATAGCATCCGCACAGCTCGACGGATTGCTAGAAGAGAAGCAGACCTGCTGCCAAGGATAAGACGCAAAGAAATGGCGCATCTCATCCCAGTCTGCTGACCTGTATCGCCACATTCGCCGTTCACCACGAGAGTCGTGATCTGGTGGGGAGAAGGTCGACACAGACTTCACCAGACAGTGGTCTGAAGTTCCCAACGGCGAGGAAACTGTTACAACACACCTGTCCGGATCAGTGGTCAGCAGAAGGTCCAGACAATTGGCAGTATGACCAACTACATCAGGCACCCTAGTCGCTTGCTTTACCAGCTGGGAAAGGCCCATTGAAAGCGCGAAGTTTCGCGCTTCTCTCCCAGCGTGGTCGGTCCTCTGGTACGGGAAAAGCCAGTCCTGGTGGCAGGCATTGAAGTCCCCCAGAGCGACGAAGTGTGCGTCAGGGTGCCGGTGCAGTGCATTGTCAGCAGCCTCACTGAGGTGGTCAAATAATCGAGTTGTCTCCTGATCACCGCTGTGCGATCGGTAGACACAAGTGTAAACAATTTTGTCCACACCAGTGTCAACCAACAGCCATAAGGACGATAGATGAGAGTCTTCGAGGTGACGGAGACGCCGGCAACAGATGTCATTGCGGACATACACACAGACCCCGGCACGTTGCAGGAAATGATGCTCCAAAGAGTATCCCGGGTAGTTGAGGTATGCCGCATCAGACGGACATCTAATCTGGGTCTCCGTCAAGAAAAGTAGGTGGGGCTTTTCAGTCTCAAGGTGGTGATGGACTGCATCGATATTGGAGTGCAGACCTCGAATGTTTGAGAGGTGCACTTTAAATGAGAGGACGTGCGCCCGCTGTGCACACCTACTTTTCTTTTTAAAACTTTTCATTCTATTATACTGAGTGAATAGGAAGGGAGACGGCAGTTGAGCGAGGTGATGCAATGATAAACCCAACAACACTACCAACGATGCTGCGCCAGTGGGAGATTGATCTGAAGACTGCGGGGACGCCCGAACCCCCCCAGGGATCGCCATCGGGTCCTCTCGTCCGGTCGCCAACCGGCACGATGGGGCCACCCTGGGATTTTTCGCAGTTGGCGGGGCAGCGTTTCGTATGTGGCTGGCACACTACTTGGGCCCCCAACTACCTGCGGTAGGCCAGCGGAGCACCGTACTTCGGATCCCGCTACCCTCCACGACCAAACCCCCGACACGACAACAATTGGCGCATCATACCCGGCACACATCGCAACACAACTGCTCAGACCCGCCCTCCAAACGGCTTCACCAGACATCATGCCTACGACGAATCGCTTGGCGGCATGACTTTGTCTGGTGGGTGGTAACTACGCCGGCGGCCGATGTTGAGGCCTACCACCGAGACTAGGTCTAGGCATCTAGGTCGACTTAACCTGGAACCCTGTATAACCATGTTATGTGCTGGTTGCCTGGAAGAGATTGCATTAGCCATAAGGCCGCCCATTGTACAATATGTAAAGAAAACCCTGTCCGATCCGTGAAGGTATTGTTAGGTACCGTTAAGTGATTCTAATAATGCCTACAAAGCCGGGCTAAATTTAAAAAAAAAAACCCCTAAAAAAATAAATATTATTTCGAAAAAGCGAGGTAACTTAATGCATGTGTGGTAGGCAACACGTTAGGCATACATGCGCGGGTGATGGAGGACGGGGCAGGCGGCACGTGGTCGCATCGCTATTCGCACCGTCACAAATAGTGTTGTAACTTTTTAATAAATTACCAAATTTTGGGGAAGTTGGAATTAATTCGCGGAAAAAAAGATTATGTCAAAATTCATTACTATTATCACTATGATGATTACGTAAAATTTCATATTTTATTTGGTCATGTGTTTACCTAACATTTATTTTCCTTTTGAGTCGGACGGGGTTTTCTATACATACCTATTGTATATGTTGTTGTGTTCAATGTATTTTTAAGGATTATATTGACGACAAAAAGGCTTGGGCTTGAACTGCGTCCGATTTCTATACTTACACTGATTGTTCTTTGATTTTTCCTCTTGTAGTTTAAATTTGCAATTGTTTGTTTTTTTTAACACAAAGCCAGTACACACTATGTAGCCAGGCATATTATACGTTACGGAATTGCATCGCTGACAGGGGTATTCGGCACTGGTGCAGCTACACAGGAGCTAAACTTAGCATTCGGGAACACCGTTGGAGCTGCTGAACTTTGGACAAAACTGTCTTTGCATTGTGTAGATTCAATTTCCTAGTATTGTATAATTGCATGGAACACGTGTGAGCACGATCTACTTGCTGTAAAGCATCTATTTGTTGGGTTAGTCGTTTATTGGCTTGATAGTGCTATGGCTGTTGAGAGTATGTCATGCTCACTCAAATGTCTCGCTGGTGGTGGCGTGTGTGTTGGGTCATTAGGTTCCCTTCAATATGGTTGAGCTGAATGATGCTGATCCATACGTCATGTTCGTGAACGGACGCCGTCAGAGGGGACTGGTCATCTCTTAGCTGCTACGGCGTATTTTAATTTCTGAATTGTTGTTTTTTTTTCCATAATGGACGCTCTCAGCGTACAATATATTTCTGCATCGTTCTCACACGATTGATTTCAAAATGAATGATGTAATCAAATATTTGTATCAATAGCTTGATAATTTAAAAGAGTGTCCATGGAGTTTCTTGCCCGTTCTTCTCCATAGGTACCTACTCTTTGGAATGGGCGACTAGCTTCACCTTACTGACTGACCGACCTTCTGACAATTCAAAAGTGCCTGTAACTGGTTTATTTAAAATAAATGCTTTGATTTTGATTTTTTAATCAATGTATGTTTTGGTGTACAATAAAGTATTATATACTACTGATATGTTTGACAATGTAATGAAACCAAGCGAGATTCAATGCAGACTGATTTAATAAAATGGAACACGTCCCGATACGTACGGTGAATTGCAAGCACAGATTATATAACTAATACAGATATTCTCTATAGTATTACTTAACGTTAATGAGGTCTCGTACACAACACTGTCCTCCCTTCATCAAATAACATTCGAAAGAAACATACTAGTTCATAGTTAACTCAAATAACATTCAAAAGGAACATACTAGTTAGTTACTTAAGTAAAAGATACTACATATTACAAATCAGAACTTAAGAGTAACTTACATATTAAATAAACACATCTTAAATGTAAGATATTAAATAATTACTATTTTGAAGTCTTTAACTTCGTGACACAATCTAAGGCAGCTCTCCGGCGTAAACGACTAGGAACGATCGGCGGCGACATGGACGCTGGCAAACCCTCGATTTCCGAAACTACTGCTTCGGTAGACTCATCCCTCGGGCATTTCACTGTACTCTCATATAATGTATTGGACGGGGAGTCTACCGATGCTATGTTTTGTTTGTGTTCTATGGGTGCATTATGTTCAAGTTCGATTGACTCCATCTCGGCACTAGGACTCGGACCCGCGATAGAAGTTCTAGACTTGCTAACTTTTTTAGTTATTAACTAATCAATATGACGCCTATGAAGATGACCGTCATTCGTTTTAACCGCGTACGTAACCGGTTCTGGCCGTCGCACCACTACACCCTCTGCCCATTTTTGCCTATGTTTTGAATAATCCCGTACGATTACGGCATCCCCGACGCCTGCTTGCCGCAGCGGCGGACGCTGCCTGGCCGCGCGCTGTTCGTGCGCCAGCTGCGCGTCACGTACCAACTCGGCCGTGTCTGGCCGCAGTAAGTCTAGTCTGCCGCGCAGTCGACGCCCGAACATCGCCACCGCCGGCTCGCGCCCGGTGGTGCTATGCTCAGTGTTACGATACATAAACAGAAACTTACACAATGCAGTATTGTCGTTAACATTTTCTCGTGACGCCTTCTTTAAAACTCGTTTGATAGTACGTACTGCGTTTTCAGCAGCTCCGTTACTGGAGGGATGATATGGTGCAATGGGCAAATGTTTTATGCCATTACGCTTTAAATACGAACAAAATTCCACAGAGGAAAATGGCGGTCCATTATCGCTTACTATTTTCCTAGGGATTCCAAAACGAGCAAAAAGCCTTCTGAAACTATCGATGACAACCGTTGCCGATGTTGTGCTCACTCGTTCCACTTCAATCCACTTTGAGTGAGCATCGATTATTATTAAATAGTATCTATTGTGTAGTGGGCCTAAGAAATCAACATTTAGTCGTGACCACGGCTGCTCCGGCCAGGGCCACGAGTGCAACGGCGCTGGCGGAGGTTGAGCGCGCTGCGACACGCACGCCGCGCACTCACTACACGTACGTTCTATATCACTATCTACAGTTTCCCACCATACATAGTTGCGAGCTATTTGTTTCATTTTAACTATACCCGGATGACCCTCATGAATTTCTTGCAAAATTGATTGTTGTAATACTTTAGGTATAACAATCCTGTAACCCCACACTAAACAGCCGTGATCTATGTGTAATGAGTCTTTCCTATTAAAATATGGTTTTTCTTTATCTATGAGAACCTGTGGTGGCCATCCAAACATGACATAACCAGCAATTTTTTTAAGAAGAAAATCCTTATCCGTCTCTGTTTTAATTTGCTTAAAACTAAGTGGAAAATTTTCTTCAACAAAGTTTAGATAACTATACTCTTCGTCATCTCGTACTCGTTCTCTAGAACTGAGAGGGAGACGTGATAGGGCGTCGGCGAAACAATTCCTCTCCGATCTTACAAATTCTATTTTAAAATCATATGCTGCTAATTTAACGGCATATCGTTGAATTCTGCTTGCTGCAGTAACGGGTATCCCTTTATTGTCACCTAGTATATAGCTTAAAGCACGGTGGTCACTTCTAAGAATAAAATGTCGACCGTATAAATATTGGTGGTGTTTGGTCACACCAAATACAATTGCTAAAGCCTCCTTATCTAACTGTGAATAGTTGGACTCCGCTTGATTTAAAGTTCGCGAGGCACAACCAACCGGCCGCTCACTGCCATCATCATAACGTTGTAACAACACTGCACCCAAACCGTATGGGCTGCTATCTACTGCCAGTATAAGTTGTAAATTTGGATCATAATGTGCAAGCACCGGAGAGCTACTTAAGACGTTTTTAATTTTAGTGAAAGCATTTTCACATTTACTGTCCCAAGTCCATTTGACATTTTTTTTTAACAAATCATATAAAGGTTTTAAAACGTCACTCATATTAATGCAAAACTTTGAGTAAAAGTTTACAAGTCCTAAAAAACTTCTTAACTGCGTTATGTTACAAGGTGATGGAGCAGCTACAATTGCCTTAATTTTTTTATCATCTGTATGTAGGCCTTGTTTATCAATTTTATAACCTAAGTATGTCACCGATTCTTTAAAAAAATCACATTTACCATAATTAACCCGGAGGCCATTTTCCTTCAATCTCTGCAATACAGCCTTTAAATTTGATATATGTGATGACATACATGTACCCGTAACACAAATATCGTCTGCAAATACAGCAGTAAACGGCAAGCCACTCAAGGTCTCTTCCATTATTTTCTGAAAATTTTCAGGAATGCATTTAATACCAAACGGAACACGATTATAAACAAAAGTACCCATATGAGTGGTGATTGCCGTCATCGGCCTTGAGTCTTTATGGAGTAAACATTGTTGGAACGCATTCGACAAATCTAACTTAGTGAATCGTTCACCTCCTCCCAGCGTCGCGAACAAGTCCTCGATCCTTGGAAGCGGGTAATGAAAGTCTTTCAATCGCGGATTAATTGTGACTTTGTAGTCTCCGCAAATACGGATATCGCCATTTGTCTTTACTACCGGCACTATCGGCGTACCATAATCTGACCTATCGACTTTGTATATGACACCTTCCGCCTGTAAGCGATCGAGTTCTCGTTCGACGCGCACGCGCAAAGCCAAAGGCAATGGCCGCGCTTTCACAAACACGGGAGTCGTGTCATTTAGGTGCAATCGTATTTGCGACTTGAATGTACCTAATCCATCAGTGAAAACTTCAGGATATTCGTCCTTGAGTGTTTTCGCCAACGAATTGTCATCGGAAACATAATGGTGATTCATAAGTGCATCAAAAATTGATAATTTTAACTGTTTTATCCATGTGCGACCCATTAAAGGAGGGCCCCCATTTGTAATTACGTATAGTTTTAATTTAAGTTCCTTATTATTGTATGTAATTGTCACCAGTATGTATCCGAGTGTTTGAATAACGTCCCCTGTATAAGATTTAAAAGTTAATATTTTACTAATTATTGGAAACTTATAAAACATCTTATCATATAATTTTTTTGATATAGCAGATATCTTACTACCCGTATCTACTTCAAACTTTAAAAACCTACCTTCAATATTCAACTTAATGTAATAGGGACCGTCATCCTCACACACATTTATATTACTACTATGTTTGTTGTGACTCATGTTATAAAAATTACAATCAATATCAGTATCTGACTCAGTTACAGAATTGTCAAGATAGAACTGACCTTTATTTGTCTTCTTAGTATAATTACCATCCCTCTCACTTCGATTGCACACTGATTTTAAATGCCCTTTTTCACCGCACTTGTCACATGAATAATGTTTGTAACGACACCTGCCTTCCACATGGCCGGGCTTGCCGCACCGCGGGCACGCGCGCCGCTCGCGCCCCGCCGGCGCCGAACGCGCGCCGCCGACCCGATGCAGGCCGTCGCTTGCGCCAGCACTGGAGCCTGCGCTCGTAGCCTCCGCACCCGGAGCACTCGCCACGTTTGCATGTCGCTCCGCCGCTTCGAGAGCCGTCGCCAACTCCACACCGCGCTTGTAGTCAACGTTCTTTTCAGCGAATAACCTGGATCGCATCTCCTCACTGTACAACCCCGATACAAACTGGTCACGGAGGTTTACCTCCAGTGAGGCACCAAAATTGCAGGTTTTAGCCAGATGCTTCAAACTTTGTAGGTATGAACGAACGCTTTCACCGTGCTGCTGCTTCCTCTGCCTAAAAATATGCCTTTCGGCTATATCTGATCTCTCTGGTTCTAAATGACCTTTCACCAGTTGAACGAGCACATCAAAAGTCTTATCCTCTGGCTGATCTGGTGAACACAAATCGCACATTAAGTCGTAACACTCCGAACCGACTACCGTCACCAGCGTAGCCACGTGTAAGCGTACGTCGATGTCGTTCAACATTATGAACTGTTTAATTCGTCTAACGTAAGTGTCCCAATTCTGGGTTCCGACCTGAAAACTTTCAATCTTCCCGATCGGCATTTCAATTATTATTTTACAGTATACACACGCGTATATTAGTAATTTTCCTCGTCGCCAATGATATGTTTGACAATGTAATGAAACCAAGCGAGATTCAATGTAGACTGATTTAATAAAATGGAACACGTCCCGATACGTACGGTGAATTGCAAGCACAGATTATATAACTAATACAGATATTCTCTATAGTATTACTTAACGTTAATGAGGTCTCGTACACAACAACTACCTTTTTTTTTTTTGCAATGGGAAATCATCAAATGACTTCTCCCGCTCTGGGCGGAGCGGAAGGGTGTTTCAGACTTTTACTGACTAAAACCCACCCGTGTTTCTTCACTGGCCTGTGCGACGGTCAGGGCCGCGGTTTCTTGTTTAACCAACCCGCAACCCTGACCCAGGAGGCATCGGTCTTCGTAGACCCCGTCACGATGTGCTGACATCTCTTTGAGGCGCGCGTGAAACACGACGCGCCGTCGACTCGGGCCTGGTCCTTACCGGACGGCGAGCTGCCCACTGCTCACCACCCGCAGGCCCGCGCCTACGGTGGCTGGGTGTTAGGTGTCGTCTCGCGACCAGGGCGTCTACTGCGGCGGCTAGTGGCGTGAGGGCGCTGTGATTCCCGTTGCCTCACGCGCTCCGCCTCCTCCTTTGCCAGCATCACAGCTTCGCAGAAGGAGGTGACGGCCTGCCATGCACTCTCGCTCCGGACCATGGACCAGGGTCGGACGCGAGAGATTGCCGCCGATCGCCGCTACGAGGACACGGCGGTGCTCTACCCAAGCCGGGCAGACCTCCACCGTATGCTCCACCGTGTCCTCAGGGCGATCCACACAATGGTGACACCCTGGCGTTTCCTCCCGCCTAATACGGAACAGGAACCTCCCGAAACAACCGTGTTCGGTGAGGACCTGCGTAAGGCGGAAGGTGAGGGCGCCGTGGCGCCTCTCTAGCCACTCCTCAAAGAGGGGACTTACCGCCGCTTTTGTAGCGTGCCCAGCACTGGGTTGCGACAATCGCACTCTCCATGTCGCCATGAGATCCCCCGCCGGAGCTGTGTCCGCCGTACCGCGATTTCTCGCGGCAGCGGAGTTATGCCCCGGCGTTTTGCCTCCATTATATACTACCTGTGTGCCAAATTTCATTCAAATTCGTTTAGTAATTTTTGCGTGAAAGAATACACATAGATTTAAATTTTCACGTTTATACCATTGGTAGGATTATACTCGCAGATAAGTAATGCAATGTTAAAGGGGTTTTGCAACACGTTTTTGCTATCAACGCATCTGTGTTGAATCTGGGCAATAACAGTAAACGCAAAACCCACCTTTTAGCATACTGGATTTACATTTTAATCAGGTTTTAGTACCAACGATCGAAGTCTATATAAAGAAACATATTAAACTTACTAGCAAAATTCTGCAGACGCGACGGTGATCAATAACTAAACGCAATAAAATAAAAATGAAAACGGGATACTGTTCTATATTTAAAAGCTATTCCAACGAACCGGTTGTTGCAATATTTTGTTTCAATGCGGTTAGTGGAAATGATTAAGTAAATGAGATTCCGGCAAGTGCTGCCGACATCAGTGCTCTGAGAGGAATAACCGAAGAGGAAAGACAAGGAATAACTCATTATTTGAATGACTTATAAGTTAAGAAAATCAGTTTTTTTTTTTTTGCAATAATTTCATTCGTGACCGATGAACTCTAGTATGATACAACATGCTCTTCAAGAATGTCGATGATGTATGCAGTCACAGTTCCGTTTTAATATTTTTTCTTTGAGTCATCTACATCATATTTTCTACACGCAAACCCCTCTGAATACTTAGAGGGGTTTGTTTTATTAGTGACTGTTTAACCATACATTTTTGCCGTTTTAACGTCACTTATCTTTAATCATCGTTTATGAATAAACACCATAGTGTTTAAGGGATTTATTCATAAACGATGATTAAAGTTAAGTGAAGAGCAAACGTCAAAAATGTACGGTTAAACAGTCGCTAAAACTAGTCAAATTTAAGCAACGTCAACATTATAATTTCTTCCTAAAATGTTCACTTCTCGTTAGTGCAGTCCAAAAGCAGTAATTATAAATATAATTTTAGGGCAATACTCAATCCACAATCCAGCCTTAAAACCTTATAAGGTAAGCAATTACGTCGCGGTCGTTGACAACATGGTTTTGTGTAGTATCCCCTTACAAAGTCACCAGCCAATCGATTATTTAAAAATCACTTCTGAGCTAACAATAGTGCCAACCACCTAAGCATTAATTAGAATGACAACTCACTCCAGACTCATTTCACTTAATTATTTACGATGATATGGTTACAGTACTGCACAAGAGTCACCATGTCTTATCGATATTTAGTTGAGTCAAAGTCATCTAATACTTATAAAGACTAATTTCCTACATATTTTTTATATAATTACAAACTAGTGCTTAACCGCAATCCTGCCTGATGGTAAGCAGTGATGCAATCATTGATGGTACAGCGCCCTAGTTTATTAAGAGCCAATTTATTCTAGCATTAAAGACACTTAAATTGTAGTCAAACGAAAACACCGCCGCTGGCAAATTGTTCCAGTCCCTCGGTGTGCGAAGTGTAAAAGACGAGGGGAAACGCTTCGTCCGGACCGTAGTGGTGTCAACAACTAAGGCGATGGTGTCAGCAACTCGCCGCCCGCACGACGGGTCGTCCGATGATGAAACGGAGATACGGAAATTAAATCATGCAATTTCCGCACACACTCTCCAAAATGTATCCTATAGAACACAGTCAGACTGGCTACACGTCGCCTGTACTCTAGGCTTTGGAGACTGTTTTGAAACAAATCTGGGTCGCCAATTAGCTTCTTCGCACGCATCTCCACCGAATCCAAATAGCCAGGTGGCTTTCTACATTACTAATGCACGCCTATAATCCCCAGGGATTAAAACAGGAAAAATAAACATTTGTTTGGGCAGAGGCGTACCTATCTATAGTAGGTACACTCACATTTCACCAGTTATATTTTAAAGTCGCATGTAATAAAAGGTGATGCCTGCAACCGGCAAAAATTCAGACTCAGAACTGCTACAGGATTTTCTGATGGACAGAAACCCTATAACACTGCTCGATGTCATCGAACCCAGGGCCTAAGCTGAGAATGGGATTAAAGAGACCAAAGAGGCAGACAGTTTAGAGACGCATGTTAAGGCAGGGGATCTGACATGTAGATTATTATAGTGAATAATTCTTAGCAAGTAACAATGTAATTTTTATGAGTTATGAGTAATTTCTAAGTATACCTTGGACACCAAAGACTGATTAAAAGGTGAACGAAAAAATCTTGAGGAAACCTGGACTTTAAATCTCAAATCGCCAACCCGCATTGAGCAAGCGTGGTGATTACGCTCAATCCCTCTCTGTATGCGAGGAGACCTGTGCCCAGCAATGGGACGTTAAAAAGGTTGATGATGATGATGATAATGGCATAATATACGATCCCTTTCTCCAAGCTACTAAGTAGCACAACGGTAGCAATAATTTCTCACTGGGAGAAGATAACCCACAGATTCTGGCCTTGATCTGAAATGTATCCCTCTGCCTTTAGTATAGATAAAAAGATTTCAATGTAGGTACCAGTTCTATAACAATCTAACTCAGTGAAACGGAAGACTGAAATCTGCACTTCATTGTAACGCCACAGTTAACACAATAGAATTTTCAAATGATTAAAAAAAGAAAATGCATATGCAATACAAGGCTTATCGCCGATACCTAGCGATTTCACAACCAAGACAGTTGGAATATGAACTTAATGATAAAATTCCGGCTGCAGTTTTCCAGACAGGATGTTATTAATACCTATTGCGCACTGAAGAATGAAATCTGATAAACAAAATTCGGTATTCATCAGTAGATATGATAGAGAATGATATCACAGACCACCTTTTATCTGTTCTCTGAATGATATGAATTAGTATTAACTGGTATAAAGAAGCACCTACTGCACTAGTAGATTACAGGCCCATGTCCAAAAATGGATGGGTCATATGAACCACCAGGTGACGTATATAGGACTATATAAAAGCATAAAATAATAAGATTTAGCTCTATGCCGTCACTTGTAAGCTGTCCAACTGAGTGCTGGTGAGAATTCAAAAGCGCAGGTAGAGTGAGTACCTTTTGGGTAATATATTTTTGTACGGCATTGCGGAATAATGGATTAGAAGCTATATTGAAATAGAATGAAACTGATGCCGTACAGAATAAAATGACCAAATTTACCCTGGAAATTGTAAGAAAATCAAAAAAAATTACCGACTTTGCGGCGTATCATTTTTTTACGGCACTGCGCGCTTTCTTATTATTTTTCATGGATTTACCGATGGTAAAAATGCCGTACAAAAATATATGACCCAAAAGGTACTCACTCTACATGCGCTTTTGAATTCTCACCAGCACTCAGTTGGACAGCTTACAAGTGACGGCATAGAGCTGAATCTTATTATTTTATGCTCTTATATCGTCCCATATACGTCACCTAGTGGTTCATATGACCCATCCATTTTTGAACATGGGCATGTAGTCTATAGGACAAGTACCTACAGAATATTTAAGAATATATGTCTACTTGATTCTAATGTACATAGTTGTATGTATACAACACACGTTATTATTTTCGTGGAAAACTACGTTTGTTCAGAGGGTAATGCTATCCTCGTTGCCGAATAAGTGGCCGCATAAATTTAATAAAAAATATTCTTTATTAAGCAGAAGGAAAAAGCAGAGATTTCTAGAAGAAAAAATAGAAATCTGTTCACCTGTTCAGCGAATGCGATGCAATGGGTTTTATTTTGAGAGTTCGACAACATTCATTACGTTAGTTACGTTGTTGAGGAGACAGATTTTCGAATATAGGTTACAATGGACTAGCAATAAGGTTCAAAATGATTCCAACTGATAGTAATGGTGTGTTACGTAATCAGGGTGCTTGTCTGCGGGGCACTACAGGTACTACATAACAAGATAAAAGATTCCAATATTCATGCCAGTCCCACCTGCTGATGAGAAGATTGAGCGTAATCACCACGCTTGCTCAACGCAGGTTGGCGATTTCAGACTTAAAGTCCAGGTTTCTCAAGATGTTTTCCTTCACCTTTTAATCAGTCATTGATGTTCAAGAAATACTTAGAAAGTACATACAGAACAAAATTACATTAGTGCTTGCCTGACCTGGAATCGAACCCGCACACTAATACTTGAAAGACTGGTGTTTTAAGCACTAGGTCAGGCGCTTTACTTTGTGTAAATTATTTCATCATCAATGCCGTCAAAACGGTGAAGGAAAGCATTGAGAGGAAAGCGGCATCTCCTAGAACCAAAACCTTTGACATTCGAAGACATGTGACCCGCTGCCAACCCGTACTGGGCCCGTGTGGTAGATTCTGCCCCCACCCTCTCATGGAGAGGAGGCCTGTGTCCCAGTATTATGAATATTAGAGGCTCGTTTTTTATAAAATTATAAACTTGGGCTTGACTGCAATCCCGCCTGATAATAAGCAGTGATGCAATTGTTGATGGTAAAGCGCGATAGTTTATTAAGTAGGTATATTCAGTCAAAGAAGACGGCGGTTGAACGAGGTGATGCAATGTTAAACCCAACAACACGACCAACGATGCTGCGCCAGAGGCAGATTGATCTGGAGACCCTCCACAACCAAACTCGCAACATAACAAATATTTGGTGCATCGTACCCGGCACCCAACGCAACACAACTGCTTAGACCTGTCCTCCGTACGGCTTCACCAGACATCATGCCGGAACATGACGAATCGCTTGGAGGTAATACTTTATCTGGTGGGTGATAACTTTTGCCAGCAGCCGATATTATGGCCTTCCACCGAGAAAACCGAGGCTGATTATGAAGCTTCAATTCCAACGTCATAATTATTGACCTCTGTCTTCCAAAGCAAGTAACCTCGATGCTAACTATGACGCAGACTTGTAAACTTGCGACCTAAGTAGGTACCTACCTAACATCGATATTAATAAGTTTTATGTGTGTGGAAAATTACTACGACATTTTATTCTTGTTAGTCTCGAACATCTTTGTATTATTTATTCTGTAAACTAGCTGTGCCCGCGACTTCGTCCGCGTGGAATTTAACAAAAAAATTAATTCGTTTATTTTTTATTTTAGTTATCATTTATTTTCAGTTTTTTGTATTAGCTTTATTGAAAAATTTCTTTATATACAATATTTGGTGTACGATTTTCTTGGGCTAAAACAACAACGCTACTGGCATTCCTCGCACGTGAACATGCCACGTATAGTTGCCCATGGGTAAAGCAACCTTTTGTTAAATCTATACCAGCTTTACTTAACGTTTGTCCTTGGGACTTGTTGATTGTCATAGCAAAACTGACATTGATCGGGAATTGCAATCTTTTGAATTCAAATGGCAAATTTGATGGTATTATAGGAATCCGTGGTATAAATACTATTTCACCTCTGCCGCATCCGGATATTATACGACCTTCTATACCGTTTCTTTGCAACGACACTACTCGCAACCTAGTACCATTGCAAAGTTTCGGCGGATTTAAATTACGCAATAGCATGATGGGCACGCCAACTTTAAGTTTTAGTTTGTGGGAGGGTGACCAGGCACAATTATACTGTTTAAAAATTCTGTTGGGTAATTAACCACTTCATCCGGATTGCAAACTGTATTGATAGGGATATTCCGATACTAGTAAATACGAGTAGGTACTCGATACTTTTGATTCGATACCAAGTATTTATAGCATCGAATCAATCTTGTGATACTTACTGGGTATCGAAACAAAAGTACTTGGTATCAAATCGAATCAGCCTCACCACTTAAAAGAAACCGAACGCATCAGACAGAAAGATAATCTCTAGCTGATATGTGAAAAATCCAGTAGTTTCTCTTAAAACCAACCCATTTGCAGAATGGGATGACATGAAGTTAGTATTTCCTTGTCTGTACAAGTATGCTTAGCAATATTTAATTGTTGTTGCAACATCAGTTCCCAGCGAGTGCCTTTTTACAAGGAACAGCTTGTCTCCAAAATATCTCGAACAGTTACTGTTTTTGGGCATTCTTGATATTAAAAACTTTATTGTTTAAAGTACGTGCTTAAAGTGACGCAAACATTTATAATAAAAGTTTTATTTTTTTCCTCTTCAATTTCGTTTTAATTATTGCTCTTCAAAGTTCATTGTTAGTTTCCTCAAAATGAATAAAAAATAATAAAGTGCTAAAAGGATCGATATGAGTAAGTATCGATACTTTAGGAGTATTTATTTGAGTAGTATCGAAAAAAGATTTGAGTACTATCGAAATGAGTAGGTATCGATACTTTAATGGTATCGGAACATCCCTATGTATTGATGGAAAGATATGTTTGCGATTCACCTGTTAGCTTATCTAAAATGCACTGATTAAGCGCAGTAAGCTGGTCGTTCGTAGGCGCTAAAATTGATCCGTCACACAACCACGAATCTTCTTTGATATTGAGATTGTGAATATCATCATAAATACTTTTTATTTATTTGTATGTATGTATGTATGTATTACAAATCTAGAGGGTCATTCGCTCACGGAGAATCTTGACACCGTGATTCAGAAACGTGACGTCAGCGCACAGCGCCATCTATTGAAAAATTTAAGAACTCTTTGCGAAATGTACAAATAGAGGTAGTAGCTTTATTTTTCTAAAATAAAAGATTTTTTTTCTAAAATAAAAGTAGCCTAAGTTACTCCTTATTACATAAGCTATCTGCCAGTGGAAGTCCCGTCCAAATCGGTCCAGGCGTTCCAGAGGTTAGCCGGAACAAACAGACAGACAGACAGACAAAAATTGTAAAAAAATATATTTTAGTATGTGTACCGTATATACATTCATATGCATGTAGTAGGAAGCAGTTATTTTAATATTACAAACAGACACTCCAATTTTATTTATTTGTATAGATTACAATTAAATATTACGACTTAGCACGTTAAATATTGAGTTAGCGTACTTTCTGTTCTAACCACTAATTCACTAGGTTTTTAAATTGAAAATATAACTAAGGTGGAAGAGCAGCTCAAACAGCAGAAGTAGCAAAGGGTTGCTAATTTAAATACATTTTTAAACAAATGCATGCAATATTGTTAGACAGAGAATATTGTAGATATTTTAACTCTGATAGCAACAGATTGACAAGACCGAGTACAAGATGCAGACGGCCAACCTTTAGAATTGAAGAGGCACTGGAAGAAGAAGAAGCAACAAAAAGACCACCCATATTTTAATTTCGTATTCTCGTAATTTCTGCTCGATATTTGTACGCTGTTAACCGGAAAATATGGGGATAACAGCCAATCACTTTTTTTTTTAATAATAATAAACTAGCGCTTGACCGCAATCCCGCCTGATGGTAAGCAGTGATGCGATCGTTGATGGTAAAGCGCGCTAGTTTATTAAGAGCCTATTCACTCAGAAAAACTGAGCGAATAGGAAGGAAGACGGCAGTCGAGCGAGGTGCTGCTATGTTAAACCCAACAACACGACCAACGATGCTGCGCCAAAGGGAGATTGATCTGAAGACCCTCCACGACCAAACTCCCAACACAATAACATTAGGCGCATCGTACCCGGCACACATCGCAACACAACTACTCAGACCCGTCCTCCGTACGGCTTCACCAGACATCATACCGGAACACGACAAATCGCTTGGCGGCAAGGCTTTGTCTGGTGGGTAGTAACTTCTGCCGGCGGCCGATGTTATGGCCTACCACCGAGAAAAATACGATAAAACACTTATTCTATTTCAAACACCAATTTTTATATCTAAGTGCAATACACCAAAAACCTTGAAATTTCATCGCCAATCGCCATTGCCATCTCGTAGACACAACAGTCGGTACTTTTATACTATAGCTCACGATTGAAGATAAGGATGATTACATTATGTATGTATTGCAAGTAATCTACATGTAACATACGTCAGACAAGGCAAATACTGAGCTGTTCCTTAAAAACGGAACAAATGATCTTATTTGAATGAAGAAGGCACGCTTATTTATTTTTTGAGTGCGGTTTGTAGTCATGCGATATTCTGCAGTAAGATAATATGCCACCAGTAGCGACAGGTTTTATTTTACAGTTCAGCAACATTCATTGCGGTATTTCCGTCGTTGAGCAGACACATTTCTCGAATATATGGAGCAATGGATTAGCAATATGGTTCAAAATTATTCTTGATAGTAATAGTGTGCTCCGCAGTGGAGGTATCACCTTACTATGTAAGCAAAGTCTCGTATCTTCAAACATCGCTCACAAGATTACCTAATATTATAAGCGAGAAAGTTTGTATGAATAGAAGCGAGGATGTTTGAAACTCTGTCAAGTAAAATAGGATATTTGACTAAAAAAAACTAATTAGTCCGTCGGTCAGATTTCCAAAAAATACTAGATAAGTATTTTTTTCTTTTTTCATATAAACAAACAATGAGGACGACACAGTGCGTTGAAAACTCGTGAGACGTCACTGCACGACACTTTTTAGCGCGCAGTGACGTCACTAGCCACCACTCCTGATCTTTGATGCCTTTTATATTTGTAAATTTTTATTGATTTGATAAAATAAAATATTAGTATCCAATATTTTTCTATAATTTGAATGACGGACTGAATAGAATCATTTTTTTACCCAGAAAACATCCCTATTACCGAACTGATTTGAATATAATTTGGTAACTTACAGGTTTTGGTAATATATCCTGGCTATAAGCTGCCAACTTTAATCCTAATCCGTTCAGTAGTTTTGAAGTGATACCCCAAATTTTATCCTGATATTTCCATAGTATCTAAACTTATGAAACCGCAGGCGCAACTAATAAAAAATAATTCACAAATACCTCCAATTCCTTTGGATGTTTAAACCGTATGAGCGGCACACTGTCATCCCTATTTTCTTTAACTAAATTGAGCACTTTATCTAAGAAAGAGATCCCGTTCGATTCCATCTTTACTTTGTCGGACCGTCCACAGAATGCGTGTGCTCAAAGCAATAGAGACCGGCAGACTGAACGGGCAATCCGGCTATGGTACAACGTACATTGCAGGCCAATGCAGCTCACATAACAAAACACTACAGAGGTCAATCATATTCATTACACAAAGGTCAACATCGTTTACTATAACATAATTTTAATTATACCTAATTAAGATCTCAATGTAATTGTTTACACTGTCAACTGACCGGATATATAAAGTAAAAAGGGCAATGGCATGAGTCAATAATAATAATTAATGATACCTATTTAAAAGATTGCCTCTTTATTGAACGAGGAATAAGAACTGATTAAGTTTACTTATCGTTGTAGACAGGTTGTAAATTATTGAAGGTATGAGCTGTAAACAATAAGTCAGCAATAAGTTCAAATAGGCTTTCACCAACTTTATTATTCATTGCAATTATGGGCTACTATAACTGACCTATATTATACAAGTAAGCTAGACTAAATAAACTTTGCGTTAGGTACATATGTCTAACAATTTCAACCTAAATTTTGAATAAGACTTTATGAGTAATTCTTTGTTTTTTTTTTTAAATAATTACAAACTAGTGCTTGACTGCAATCCCGCCTGATGGTAAGCAGTGATGCAATCGTCGGTGGTAAAGCGCCGAAGATGCTAGATTATGAAGCCTATTCACTTAAAAACTTAGGAATAGGAAGGATGACGGCAATTGAGCGAGGTGATGTCATGTTAAACCCAAGACCAACACGACCCACGATGCTGCGCCAGAGGGAAATTGATCTGGAGACCTCCACGACCAAACTCCCGACACAACAACATTTGTCGCATCGTACCCGCCACACTTCGCAACACAACTGCTCAGACCCGTCCTCCGTAAAGCTTCACCAGACATCATGCCGGAACACGTCGAATCGCTTAGCGGCAAGACCTTGTCTGGTGGGTGGTAACTTCTGCCGGCAGCCGATGTTATGGCCTACCACCGAGAACTTATATTACATACATAATTATATGTAAAATTCATAGGGATATGACAAATTAATAAACTGAGTACAACGGTGCTGCTTGTTTCTTTTGACTAAGCTGGAGCACTTGGGCACACAAGAATTGCAAGCCCTTTTGGTAAGTAAAACACGCGAATTATGCTAACATATACCCTATGTAATCAAAGTCTTCCCAGATTAGACTCCATCCGTGATCTGGGAGTTCACCACGACTCTAAGCACAGCTTTGAAACGCAAGTTGATGCAATAGTTAAGAAGGCATCCAGATCACTGGGTTTTATAATGAGGTTATCCAAGTGCTTCTCTCAAGCGAAAACTTTAAAAATTCTATACTGTACTTTTGTAAGAAGCCACTTGGAGTACGCATCTGAAATATGGAACCCATGTTATCACAAATATATTAACCGCATAGAGAACATTCAAAAAAGATTTATAAAATACTTGTGTTATCATCAAAAAATACCATATCAGTCTGAAAATTACCTTAACCTTTGCAAAAAAGTTCATATATTACCCCTAGTTAGTCGTCGCGAGATCTCTGACTGCGATTGTTTGTTAAAAATTTTCAATAGTAGTATAAACTATCCTGAAATCTTGTCCAAATTTTATTTGAATACCCCTATGAAGTCAAAAAGATTTAATCCGCCTTTGTGTGTGCCATTATCCTCAACAAATTATCGTCAGAATTCATATATGTATAGTGCGTGCAAGCAGAAATTTAAACAAGTTGTGTATATATAGCTTATTGTAACATATTGACTTAAATGAAAATATTCTGTTTCGAACTCGTCTGCATTTATGTCTTCGCTAGCTTTCCGCTCGCACTTTCGCCCGCATGGAATTCGGTTATATCGTTTTTTAGATTTCCCTCGGAAATATCATCTTTTTCCGAGATAAAAAGTACTCTATTATTTATTCCGGACTTCTAACTTTTCGTCTGCAAAATTTCAAGGCAATCAGTTCAGTAGTTACGGCGTGAAAGCGGAACAAACAAACTCACTTTCCGATTTATAATATTACTAAGGATGATAAAATTCTGCAAATTCTTTGCATTTTTTGGTCAACTCATCAGATTCTATTGTTGTTAACTGACAAAGAAAACAAAATCAACTTGGTATACTGCCGAAAGATTTTTTAAACGTTTAATTAATTTTTCAATTATGGGAATGAACCTACACGCAACTTTTCCTTGCCACACAACTGTGCCGTTTCTGTTGATCCTTCAAAAAAAGTGGTGCGTATGCTGTGAAATATTTTTCTTTCAAATGTGTTTTTGTTTATGGATTTTTTTCTTTAGCAGACGTTTCATACTGTAGCATTGTACAAATGCCACACGTGTTCGCTATTGTGGCGTTGTACAAAGGCTACACATTTCCTCTTACGGTCGACTGTAAATCAGGTCGACCATTAATCACACAGAGGAATGCGGAAGTCATGGCGCGCGTCCCGGCGACCCTGACTCCCGCAGCGAGGGTTCCGACCCTGGCTCTCCCGTGGCGAGGGTTCTCATAAATTTCACCCCAGAACACATCTGCGTGACCAACGGTCAATGTGCGTGGGAAACTATAGCGAGTCGTCTAGCACGTGAAGACTGAACTGGCGCGCTTCTACATCAACCAATCATACGCCGCGGCCTGCCTCGATCAACGAATCAGCATCAAGAACGCACGCAAAACCGTGTGGACATCGCAGGACGGAAGCTGATTCGTTATTGGTTACCCCACTATCATTTAGAGATAGTTAGTATAGAGATAGTTAGTATTTAAGTGAGTGCATAGCTTGTAAGACACATTATTATTGTCATATTCTACATCATTGTACAACATCATTATACAACGTCATTATTATATCCATTCCTGAATCACACTCTTGTATCGCGTCATTTTACACGTCAAATACATTGTACTCTTTTACATTCGTGCAATACATAAAGTTCGATTTATCTGAGTTTTAATTACGCGACACGACCTACGCGCTACAGTGGTGACCTAAGCGACGTGAATCAAGACAAACGTGACGGTACTCGTGATTAGCACGTTCTAGTGGCTTCCCACAAGCGGGTCTCACCACTAGGATTTCAAGAGGCTATATTCACGGTATTGCTGCGTGATACACCAGAAGAGTAATCAGGATGGCGACCAACAACGCAACACAGGTAAGCAACGCAACACAGGTAGGAGGGCAAGTCGACACGCTCACACTACAAGCACGGCTGTCTGAGTTTTGGCCGGCGTATCCCAGACTATGGTTTACACACTTCGAAGCAGTAATGGCGCCACAGAGGCAAGGTGATGACGCGCGCTATCAAGCAGCTATCGCCCGACTAGGCCTGGACGCACTTCAGCAAGTAAGTGATATTATAATCAACCCGCCCATTGAAAACAAGTACGAAGCCCTGAAGTCCCGACTCATCAGTGTCTACGAGGAATCCGAGAGCCGGAAGCTGCAGAAGCTGATGGATGAGATGGAACTCGGAGATCAGAAACCCTCACAGCTGTTGCGAAAAATGCGGGAACTAGCCGGACAGAAAATACCAGACGGTGCACTGCGCATCATGTGGACCCGGCTACTTCCACCCTCAGTACGCGCTGTCCTCACCGTGAGCAACACTACGGACTTGGAAAAGTTATCGCAAGTAGCAGACAGTGTAATGGACAGTATCGCGCAACCTAACCAGGTCGCGCAGATTTCACGCACGAGCGATGTGGCTGCCCTACACGACCAAATAAGGCAGTTATCTCTGGAGCTGGCAGAACTCAAGGACAGGCAGGAATCCAGACCACGATCACACAGATCATTCGACAGACGGCGTTCAAGATCGCGTTCAACAAGCAACGATAATAGCAACCGCAAGTATTCAGAACAATCACTTATCTGTTATTATCATCGCAAGTACGGCGCAAACGCGCGTAAGTGTACACGCCCGTGCAACTTCAACAACAACAGTGCCCAGTCGGAAAACTAATGCCTGCGTCGGTTGAGGCGGCAACTGACGCGAACAACACGTATCACCGCCTATTCATAACTGATAGGAATTCGCGTCTGTCATTTCTAATTGATACGGGCGCAAACGTTTCCGTGATACCGAGGACAAAAGGCGGGAAAGCAAAGCAAACCGATTTCTGTTTGTACGCAGCAAACAACACGATCATTCCGACGTACGGAGAAAAAACCCTACAACTGGATCTCAACCTACGACGGCCGTACACCTGGAAATTTATCGTCGCTGCAGTCAGCAAACCCATCATCGGTGCAGACTTTCTGAAGCGTCATCAACTGCTTGTCGACATAGCCGGCCGACGCCTCGTCGACAAAGTTACCAACATGACCGTCAGAGCATCAGTCATTCGTTCCGCCGAACCTACAGTTCGAAGTATCGACATGGAACAGCCGTATCACCAGCTCCTCAGTAAGTTTCCTGATGTCCTGCGACCATCAAGCATGAAGGATACTCCCAAACACAAGGTAGAACACCACATCGAAACTACTGGCCCACCAGTGTTCAACAAGTGCAGACCTCTTCCTCCACATCGCTACCTGCCCGTGAAGAAAGAATTCGAGCTCATGATGCAGCAAGGAATTTGCCGACCAAGCAAAAGCCCTTGGTCCAGTCCGCTACACGTCGTTCCTAAGAAAAACGGCGACTTACGCATCTGTGGTGACTACAGAAGACTCAATGACGTCACCAAACCCGACCGCTATCCAGTCCCACGCCTCAAAGATTTTACCTACCTACTTCACGGCAAGAAAATCTTCAGTACTCTCGATTTAAACCGAGCTCATTCTCAAGTACCTATATTCGAACCTGATATCGAAAAGACAGCGATCACTACACCATTCGGTTTATTCGAATTTCCACGAATGTGCCCAGGTCTCAAGAACGCCGGACAGACATTCCAACGATTCATAAACAAAGTGCTCAACGGAATAGACTACGCGTTCCCATTCATCGACGATGTTATCGTTGCATCTGAAAGTGAAGCAAGCCACATCGGAGATCTGCAGGAAGTTTTACGCCGATTAGACACGTATGGTGTCACTATAAATCCCTCTAAGTGTGTTTTCGGCAGCGAAACCGTCAAGTTCCTAGGTTATGAAGTATCAAGCAAGGGGATCAAACCACTTCAAGACAAAGTCAAAGCAATCACAGAATACCCAAAACCCAAAACCATTCAAGACTTACGACGATTTATGGGGATGATAAATTTTTACCGAGACAATGTCCCAAATGCCGCAAGCATTCAGGCACCGCTGAATGCATTCCTTCATAATTCAAAAAAACGAGACAAGACGGAAGTAAAGTGGGACAATCAATCGACAAAAGCTTTTGAGTTGTGCAAACAAAGCATAATAAACGCTGCTTTATTGTCTTACCCATCCAGTGCGCCAGAGGACCAAATCGCTATTTTTTCGGACGCCTCAGCTACCTGCGCCGGGGCATCTCTACAACAAAGGCGAAGCAACGGACAATGGCTGCCACTCGGATATTTTTCAAAGAAATTTTCGGAAAGACAAAAAAAGTACTCCACTTTCGACAGGGAGCTGCAGTCAATAAATATGGCAATAAAACATTTCAGAAAGATGTTTGAAGGCAAAGAACTCGTGGTTTACACTGACCATAAACCGCTGACCTACGCAATTCGTAAGCCGCCTTCCGATAACGACACACCACGGCGAATTCGGCAGCTACTGTTTATCAGCGAGTTCACTACTGACATTCGACACGTGAGCGGAGCTCAAAACGTTGTAGCAGATGCATTATCACGCGTCGAAACTATCGACGTGCCCTCACCCATCAACTACGACGAGTTATCTCAAGCTCAAGAAAACGACAGTTGTATCCCTACATTGTCTCAACAGACCAACATACAACTCAAGAAAATCATTTTACCGGGTACTAACAAGCCAATACTCTGCGAAACATCAACGCCACATGTTCGTCCCTACTTAACAGCTGATTTTCGTCGCATAGCTTTCAATGCCGTGCACAGCCCAAGCCACCCAGGAGTACGATCCACACGGAAGCTGATGCAAGAGCGATTCTTTTGGCCTTCAATGAATACCGACATCGGCCAGTGGACTAAGACATGCAATTCGTGTCAGCTCTCCAAAGTACAGCGACACAATCATAGTGACATCGCAACATTCCCACCGAGCGAACGATTTCAACATATTCACGTTGATATCGTTGGACCGCTACCGACGTCAGCATGTGGACACAAATACTTGCTCACGATGATCGACCGGTACACACGATGGCCCGAAGCTGTACCACTTCAAGAGACAACCGCTGAAAACGTCGCAAGAAAACTTTACGAAGTATGGATATCTCGTTTCGGTTGTCCAATAAGAATCACTACCGATCAAGGACGACAGTTTGAAAGTCGACTATTCCGAAACCTCGCTCAATTACTCGGTGTAGAAAAAACCCGTACTACTGCATACCACCCGCAGAGTAACGGAATCGTCGAACGCTGGCACAGGACATTAAAAGCCGCACTCATGGCTAGACTAGAACAGCAACAAATGGATCGACGAATTGCCTGCTGTTCTAATGGGTCTCAGAGCCGCTATCCGCTCCGACTCTAACACAAGCGCAGCTCAACTCACCTACGGTCAAGCAATACGACTACCAGGCGATTTCATATCACCGACACCAGCTACACCGAAAATGGACCACGACTACGTTAATCACCTGCAAGAAGTTATCACCAAGCTCACACCTACATACAAATCGCATGCAAATAAGCGATGTATGTTCGTGCACAACGACCTACAAACATGTAGCCACGTGTTTGTACGCGATGACACCGTCCGCAAACCTCTGCAGCATCCATACCAAGGTCCATACAAGATCATCGAACGTAAGGAAAAGTATTTTACAATCCAGCTACCAGGACGAATTAGCAATATATCGATAGATCGCCTCAAACCTGCGTACACAATCAACACAGAAGATGATCCCAGGCATACGAACAGCGAGACCAATCAAGCACCTGCAGCTACCACAGATGAGCAAACCAGCCTACATCCAGACCCGCATACGAGGGAACAACGTACCTGATCAGGCAGGATCGTCAAGACGCCTGCACGCTACGTACGCTTTGTCTAAAAGCGGGGAGTACTGTAGCATTGTACAAATGCCACACGTGTTCGCTATTGTGGCGTTGTACAAAGGCTACACATTTCCTCTTACGGTCGACTGTAAATCAGGTCGACCATTAATCACACAGAGGAATGCGGAAGTCATGGCGCGCGTCCCGGCGACCCTGACTCCCGCAGCGAGGGTTCCGACCCTGGCTCTCCCGCGGCGAGGGTTCTCATAAATTTCACCCCAGAACACATCTGCGTGACCAACGGTCAATGTGCGTGGGAAACTATAGCGAGTCGTCTAGCACGTGAAGACTGAACTGGCGCGCTTCTACATCAACCAATCATACGCCGCGGCCTGCCTCGATCAACGAATCAGCATCAAGAACGCACGCAAAACCGTGTGGACATCGCAGGACGGAAGCTGATTCGTTATTGGTTACCCCACTATCATTTAGAGATAGTTAGTATAGAGATAGTTAGTATTTAAGTGAGTGCATAGCTTGTAAGACACATTATTATTGTCATATTCTACATCATTGTACAACATCATTATACAACGTCATTATACAACGTCATTATTATATCCATTCCTGAATCACACTCTTGTATCGCGTCATTTTACACGTCAAATACATTGTACTCTTTTACATTCGTGCAATACATAAAGTTCGATTTATCTGAGTTTTAATTACGCGACACGACCTACGCGCTACAATACTAATCAAAATTATCGCGTGCGGTGTTTGCATAACTAACTGATCAGAGATTTGGTAGTGGTTCGTTACAACGTCCTATGATATAATGCGTTATAATGTCCATGGTCATAGTGCTATTCCGTAAACATAGACTTGTGTTATTCATAATTCCCTAATCCGACCGATTGCAGTGAAATTTGGTACACAGATAGTCTAGAGCCTGAGAAAGGACATCAGGCGCATGCGCTCCATACAAGCAGAAAAGCTCTGCATACCCTAATAGTTTTCTAAAAAAATATATAATAATTTATATACTACAAACTTAAAACTGAAAGACTTTGTTAATCAGTTAGTGAGAACACTGCCATCTATTGGGCCTAGTGCTAACTACGAAATATCACTGGCCTTCGTCGCGACGGCCGCGCCACTTCTTTTAGCGGCGTAGGCACAAACAAAATGTGCCTCTTCCATATCTGTCTGTGTATAAAATTATTTGCTTGTGTGCCTAAATTGTTGTGTACGTGTGCGTGAAATTTCATTGACTTTTAAGGGCACGATAAGCACAGCTTCTAATAATGCGACGAATTTAAGAAGTTCAGAAATATAGCATGATTGTTGTTCGTTCAAATACCTTTTTATTTTAGCAGCTTATGTTGTTTCAATATTGGTTGTTTTAAGCGGAATTAAATATTCATTTATTTTAGAGTTTTTGGTTTAACACAAAAGAAAGGTTGTCTTTATAAAAAGTATTATGATAATTATATGTGGTTAGCAGGCTGTGTAGTGTGTACACACAAATAAATTGTTTTGTTTCTCGTGTAGGTATATTATTTTAAAACACGGCATTGACAGTTCGTTGTTATAAAAACTTAAAAGACCTTAAGTTTTTCAACCTACTTGCTTTTGAATTTCAATACTATACTTTATATTGGAATAATTTTCCTGAAGTTTACAAATTAGCAAAATTTAATAGTTATGATTCCAATGAGGAGTGCATTACGCATATTTATGAAAGATTTGTCTATATTTCCATTTTAAAAGAACTTTTAGCGATTTCACAACGATCTTATATATATTTAATTTTTACAGAGTTATTTAAAAATAGATAGGCGCGTTGATTTAATTTATAGATAGTAAAATATATTTTTTTAGTTTTTTGAGAAATAAATTATTACTTATTTACAGTTCAGTTAGTAATACCATTTCATTGTATTTTGACAGCCTCCATGGCGTAGCGGTAGCGAACGCGGCCGCTGCGTAAGGAGGCGCGGGTTCGATCCTCGCGCAATGTAAATATTTGTATGCATGAATATGAATATTTGCACTGCTCTGGTCGTGCCTCGGAAAGCCCGTTAAGCCGTTGGTTTCGGTTGCCATACGAACATCTAGTGGCAGTCGTTACGGGTTTTTGGAGCCCACAAGTCAGGCGGCAGTCGCTTCACGGAAAATGTCGAAATTTTGCCAAAATCAGCAATTAGACTGGAAAAGCGGACACCAGATTCCAAAGCTTTGGATGCGACTGGTATTAACCCTGAGATAATGATTTCATTGTATTCATTTGGGCAAAAAAAAATACCTAACACCCCACGTATATCATTTATTTGACTTGTTCTTATCATCAATCACATACTTAGATGTTCATTGTAGCCACGCACAAACATCAATTCGTTACGTTCGTTACGTTTTTTAAGTTTTACCATATATAAGCACAGAGATTTCGGTAGTAGGTATATCTATGCATACCTTCAAGAAAATCTCTGTGCACGCCCCTGAAGGACATAGGCTATAATTATAACATCCCGCTACGACTAATAGGAGCGGAGCAGTAACATAGAATGTTGCGAAAACGGGAGTGAACGCGGGCGTACATATTGCTCCCACTATTTTAACAGGCGCTTATTTTAAATCAACTGACGTCCTGTAAATAACCATTTTGCAAATCATTAATAGCATTGGCACGTGCAGACCATCTTTTCGAAAGAGACTTCAAGATTATATTTGCAACTAAATGTTTTGTCAAAATTTTCCATCGTTTTGTCGAAATAGAACAATTTTTTTTGTACATTTTGTAACATAGAACATAAATTCATAAACTTCTTTTATTCTCTGTTATTATTACCATAGTACTTCCCAGAGATATTTCATGCATTGTCATAGCTCTGACCACGACAATCTTTTATAGATATATCAAGGCTTTCAAAAAAGTTAAAATGGTATCTGATATGTATTGCGTATTATGTTAATCCATTATCCATAGGTGAAAATAGCAAAAACTCTCTCAATAGGATGGCCATCTTTTACGTAGATATCTAACAATGAAAATCAGGTGGTCGGCAGCTAGTTCACTAGGTGTTTTGTCGATTTGGTATTCCTTTGGAGTTACACTCTGACCAGGGTAGAAATTTCGAGCTTTCACTGTTTCAAGAGGTTTACCAATTGAAGAACCCCTATCCTAGCCGTCGACTATGTAACCGACCTGCGGCGTAAACTAAATGGAATACATGAGCTAGTGAGAGAGAGTGGTCTGAAAACCAATGAGAAAATGAAGATCCGATACGACCGCAAAGCTAACGTGCCCGGATTTGAAGAGGGAATTTTGGTATGATTACATAATCCCATTAGTAGAAAAGGAAAGAGTCCAAAGTTCCAAGCCAAATGGGAGGGTCCGTGAATATCGTACACGTAGACCGCCTAGCTCGCTATTATGGATCAAATCATGCTCGGGACGAGCATGACTAAGAAGGGGGCAGTGTTACGAATGCGCCATAAATGTCGATTCGGAGTCGGGTCGGAAAAGGTTAAAAATTGCATGCAGTACGTAACATTTAAGCCCTATAACTCGAGACCTAGGCAAAGTAGAGTTACAACATAAAAACTCATTGCTAGACCTAGGGTGGCCTATCGAACGGTACAGGTTTCATCAATTTTGTCAACGAAGTGTCGACATCTAAATTTCTAGAATCTCGTGCTGGTGAATTACCGTAGGTACCTGCTGAATGTACTCGAAATTATGCCCTATTATTGTTGATTCTAGTCGGGTCTGGAATGTTCGATCAGCTGATCTATACAGTATGTTAAGAAAACCCTGTCCGACCCATAAGGATAATAAAGGTTAGGTAAACACATGACCAAATATAATATAAAATTTTACGTAATCATCATAGTACCAATACAAATGAATTTTGAAATAATCTTTTTTCGCCCGAATTAATTCCAACTTCCCCGAAATTTGGTAATTTTTAAAAAAGTGACAACACCGGTATTATTATGAGCGAATAGCGATGCGACCACGTGCCGCGTGCCCTGCCGCCCGCCGCACGCGGAGTGGTGGTTAACGCACATTTATTAAGTTACCTCTTTTTGCGAAATAATATTTATTTTTTTAGGGGGATTTTTTTTAAGTTTAGCTCGGTTTTGTGTGCATTAGTAGAATCAAGTCGTGGAAGAAGTCGTGGTGGCCTAGTGGTTAAAACACCAGCCTCTCAAGTATGAATGCGCGGGTTCGATTCCGGGTCAGGCAAGTACCAATGTAACATTTCTAAAGTTATATGTACTTTCTAAGTATATCTTGGACACCAATGACTGAATGTGAAGGAAAACATCTTGAGGAAACCTGGACTTTAAGTCTGAAATCGCCAACCCGCATTGAGCAAGCGTGGTGATTACGCTCAATCGTTCTCTGTATGAGAGGAGACCTGTGCCCAGCAGTGGGACGATTAAAAGGTTGATAATGAGTAGAATCAGTTATCGATACCTAACAACACCTTCACGGGTCGGACAGGGTTTTCTTAACATACTGTATAAAGCCCAGTGACGCCAGCCCGCAGTCAGTCTGCATTTGACTAGCGAAGAGGAATAAGCGACAGTTAACAAGCGATACCAAAGAAGATCTACAGCGACAACCCAACGAGAACTTTGAGGACTACCAGAAGTAATATCTATGGTGTTGTTGCGTGTGTACGATACGGACTTCGTGGACGTCAGGGAAGACTTCGGTGCGACATCAGCTACGATCTACTTGTCATTGCCTACGATCGATTGTACTTTCGCTGCCAATAAACTTCGTAACCCTTAACCAGTATTTGAATACCCCCAGCCTGTACAGTATGTTTATTTTAGATGCATTGTGTCTTTAAAAATGTGCTGATTAAATGTATTTTCTTTCTTAGTAAATAAGGTCGGCTGCGTTTGGAAATATTAATAATTCGTACAGTAGGAATACCTGCAGTCACTGATATAATGGCGTAGTATATTCCACGTAATACCTTTCTGAAGTAATGTCTAATGTGTCCGACAAAAATGTTTTGAAAACCAACCAACTATCGGCCGATTTCGATAACCTCCATACTCTGCAAGATTATGGAGCGTGTGTTGAACTCGCGCCTCCTGGCATACCTGGAAGGTAACGATCTCTTCAGTGACCGACAGCACGGGTTTCGCCGCAATCGGCCAACTGGGGACCTACTAGTGTATGCCACTCACTTGTGGGGTGAGGCCCTCGAGAAAAATGGGGAAGCGATTGCCGTCTCCCTTGATGGCTCGAAGGCCTCATCGGGTATGGTACACTGGCCTTTTGAGTAAGCTTCCAGCGTATGGCATTTTCGCTGGCCTGACTGGCTGTCTGAGTTGTTGTCGAAGGATGCTCATCGGAGCCCATGTCGACTAATGCCGGCGTTCCTCAGGGGTCTGTTCTGTCTGCAACTCTGTTCCTGCTGCACATTAACGATCTGTTGATGCCCGGTATCTATGGGTATGCAGATGGCAGCACAGTTTTGGAGAAATACCTGCCGGTAGTTCGGGCTAGCAAGAAATCAATCCGGTCCGAAAGAGAAGCTATGGTAGAGCGTACGAGTGCTGCACTACAGGCAGTCTCCGAATGGGAATAGCCAATCTTGTAGCATTTATGGCCGCCAAAACACAGGCGTGTCTTTTCACTGCCAAAAGAAGTCCGTTCACCTTGGCTCCTACTTTTCAGAATGTATCCTTGGAATGCACCGACCGCCTTCAGCTTTTAGGAGTTGAGATTTCCTCGAATCTAAATTTTGGGCGGTCCATTGAGTCCAAGGCTAAGGGTGGGTGCCAGGAAACTTGGCGTTATCGCAAAGGTCCGGCGGTACTTCACACCAGGGTCCGCTCGTGGAGTACTGCAGCCACATTTGGGCTGGTGCTGCGAAATGTTACCTGGCTATTTTGGATTCAGTGGAGAGACGTGCGAAGAGGCTCATTGGCGACCCAGTTTTAACTCAAAACTGAAAACCTGGAGTACAGGCGTAGACTACTCAGCCTTTCGGTGTTCTATAGGATCCATTTTGGTGAGTGTGCAAGGGAATTGCATGATTTAATACCCCCATCTCCGCTCCATCACCGGACGACCCGTCGTACGGCGAGTTTCCATCCTTACGTTGTTAACACCACTACGATTCGGACGAAGCATTTCCTTCCTTTTTTATACCGCGTACATGAAGGACTGGGACAATTCGCCAGCGGCGGTCTTTCCGTCGGACTACAATTTGAGAGTTTTCAAGGCTAGAGTGAAGCTCTTAATAAACTAGCGCGCTTTACCATCATCGATTGCATCACTGCTTACCGTCAGGCGGCATTACAGTCGAGCACGTTTAAATTTACAAAAAAAATAAAATGAATATGTGTGGGAGAACTTGCAGGTCCTTCGGGGCCTCTCTAAGAATGGGGCCCTGGGCCCGGGCCCCGTGTGCCCTTATGGTGTAGACGGCGCTCACGTTGATGTCAAAGCTAAAATGGCGAAATAAAAATGGCTTCATTTTGTCATCTACAGGGCCCAGCGTACTTGCTCAGTGTAGGTTTCCAAAACAAGTTATGTTACAAAGTCACAAACAATAAATTATGATAAAGAAAACCGCGAAAATCATATCAAAATTAACCATAGACTCTGATGGCACACTGACAAATCAACTGTCAAATAGTGCACACAACTTCCCAGGTTTTATTTCGAAGAATGATTAAACTTATATGTATACTTATACATGTAAATTTATGTAATAAAATAGCAAAAGGAATTCGATCGTAGCCTACTAGACTGCTGCCACAAGGTTAAGGATTAATTAAGTGACTGTGCCATATCATCCAGACACCTAATCCAAAATTCACGTACATACAGCACAAATCCATCCATAGCCATGAATTTCCTCAAAAACAAGCAAAAGCCCAGGAGAGCCTCCATAAACGTTATAGCAGGCATCGAAAAATGGCGGAAATACAGCCGCAGAATGTCCCGTCGAGGACACGACCTATTTGACGAAGAACTAGATGAATACGAACCACGTTACAAAGAGGTTAAAAACTGGGTAGAGGAACTGTTTGAGAGGAAGAGTGATGCAGACAAAATAGACCAAGATGTTGAGATACAGCTGACCAAGAAACAGACTCTTATACTATCTACATTGGTCCCCGATGAAGTACTAATAATGGACAAGTAAGGTCTATAATTATAACGAAACTAAAATACTCATGCAAATAGATTGTAGAAGTGGTGACATAAATTATTTCTATTTTCCAGGTATGACACAACAAATTCAAAACGTTTCGTCGGCGTTCTTCTCATGGCTGATGTTTCGGGCTATACAGCTTTATCAGAACGATACAATAACACTGGCAAAGGTGGCACCTATAGACTGACAGTAACTTTAAACACATACCTCGGTTCACTAACAGAACTCATCTACGGGCACGGTGGTGACATCATAAAGTTCGCTGGCGATGCTTTCCTAGCACTTTGGAAGACTGATAAAAGTTCATTTCTCTGTCACACTATCCACACCGTAATAGCTTGCGCCCTCATTATACAACATTCCTACGCAATCTATGAAACCGATGTTAAAGTTAACTTAAAGGTAAAACTAGCGATATCTGCAGGCAATCTCATATTTGCACCTATCGGCACTGGAATAGATATGAATTATATTATTTTTGGCTTACCTGTCATAGAAGCCAAAGCTGCTGAAAGCGTCTGTGCTTCAGGGGAAGTAAAATTAACTCCGACAGCGTGGGGGCATTGTTATTCTAGAAATTACGATCATATTATAGACGAAAACGGATTTGTTACAATAAAATCTATTCTGTATGATCCGCATGAAAACAATGTGACAAAACCATTTGTAGGTTTTGGAAATTTAGTCAGACAAAGTAAAAAGCCATTCACTGCAATAGAAAACCTACCTGATTTCATATGGGATACACGCAAAGGTATAAATTTAATCGACGTTTTAAGGAAAACCGAAGCTTTGAGCCTTCGTAAAGCTATTTTAGTCGCTGAGGAAAAAAATAAAGGAAGCGAAATTAGAAAATTTATGATAAGACCCGTTTTAACACAAATTGATGCTCACCAACCATTGGAGTACCTTACTGAGATGAGACAGGTTTCAATTTTATTTGTGACCCTTAAACCAAGAAATTGTTCATTTACGCAATTAATAACAATCGTCAATAATTCTTATCAAATCACCTGTGGGATAGTATATAAATCGATGGGGTGTGTTAACAAGATAATTCTTTTCGATAAGGATGTCATGATTTTAGTCGTATTCGGATTACGAGGCTTCAAACACGAATCTGAAGCCCAAGCTGCACTAAAATGCGCGTATAGTATTAAAAAGTCCTTAGCTGCTCTCGACGGAGTATTACAAGTATCCATTGGAGTAACAACTGGTCAAGTATACTGTGGAGTGATAGGCCATCCACTACGAAGAGAATTTACTGTCATTGGTGCTATTGTTAACAAAGCCGCAAGGCTCATGTGTGGATTCCAAAATAAAATCACATGCGATGAAGCTACTTTTGTCAAAAGTAAAATGTCTAAGAATGGATTTACACTACAACCAACAATTGAATTAAAAGGTATTATAAAACCAGGAAAAATATATGAATACACGGAAGATATAAGAGTTAAGGAATTATATGATATACCAATGATAGCGCCACTCCTTAACCGTAGTGATGAAATAGACTACTTTGAAACCTGGCTAGAAGATAGCAGTGACACTTATAGAGATTTTGATGCTCTTTTAATGGTAGGTGAATCGCGAATTGGAAAGAGTAGAATGTTAGAATGGATGGCTCGCAACGCTAGGACAAAAGGTTTTCGTGTGTGTTACATAAACTTAACCTCCATACATTCTGCAACAGCATATTTAGCTTTAAGCCAAATAATGAACCAAATACTTGAGCTTAAGGAACCCGTTGAAGGTTTTGCAAAAGAAGAAAAAATTATACAATTATTAAACGCCTACTCTGACGATTTGTGTTATTTAAACAATATAATTAAAGTACGATTTGCTTATCATGAAGGAATTCATTCTTTAGATGAATCCAAGCGGAAAGAGAAAGCTAAGGCGATGTTTCAAATACTAATAAAAGCATTTACAGAAACAACTATCATATTTTTAGATGATTTACAAAACTTAGATTCATTTTCTTGGGAGTTCATATCAATGATGTTCAGCTCATTGAGAATATTTTTCGTACTCTCCGTAACACGTGGCAAATTTAGCGCTGTTCACAGTTGGCTATACAGTGTATTTATAAATAATAATATCAGAAAAATATGTTTAGGACCATTAGATTCAGAGTGGATCCCGGCTTTGGCTTGTCAAATATTAGATGTAGATGGAGTCTCCAGTGATTTATGTGGCGCCTTAGGAAGTAAATGTAAAGGAATGCCAGGCCTCGTTGAGAGCTTCATTACTCATTTATTTTCTACCGGAGCACTTGAAATAAAAAAGATACATGATAATGAAATAGACGACTGGAAAGAAGAAGAATTACAGTTTCCAGATCCAGCTTTGCTACATCCGCAAGCATTGGATGGTCAAAATCAAAGAACCCTTGATAATCTAATTCGAAATGAATCCACAGGAGATATAAGTATATGTATAGTCATTGCAAAGGAAGAGCTAAACACCAATATAAATGTCCATAATTTAGATGCACTAATTATGATACAAATTGACTCATTGACCCCATATCAACAGTTACTACTGAAAATTGCATCAGTGATCGGCGATGTTATACCAAGAGATCTTTTAGAAAATATAATGTATGAAAACAATGATTTGGTTACTGCGAAAGCTGTAAAAAGATTATTTGCTCTTCGTGTTCTCTCTTGTGCAAATGCTGACTCTTTGTATAGATTTGGTCGCAGAGGCACTTCTGCTTTAACTATATTGTCAAACAGTTCATGCCAAAACCCAAATCTTATTTGTGAATGTTGTTTCGTATATGATCCGGAAAGCTGCCATAATCTACCAAAGTATGCGTTTTGCAAACTAATGAGATTTAGAAGCAAAAACTCAAGAAAGACATGTTACGAATTGTTACCATTGAATCAAAAAAAAGAATTTCATACGCGGATTGTTAATTATTTAGAAAACAATAAACAAAAATGTGCCAACTGTGGTGGTACAGTTATGGTAGTCCAGTCTATAATAAGTTTAGGCGATGCAGCACCAACAGATAATAGCTACTCAAGTAATTCCGATGACACAACGATGAGTAGAGATGAAATCTCAGAGGAGTCTGTAATAACCTTACAAAGCGGATCTATATCAAAAGAACCTAATGCTGGTTATTTACATAAATCAAAATCAGAAACTGTTTCTCTCCCTAAAGACATTTCAAAGTCAACAAAAGCATCTAGTGAAATAATGCCATCTCATATCTCAATAGACAATAACCAATATGATATGAGAAATTCGCATGTAGCACCAATTTTGAAAACTAGAGGCAGCGTTGATCAGGCTGGCCCAAGCAACCAAAGATCAATTAAAAAAGTAACCATGACTAATTTTCCTGGACTTCAACAGAAGAGCTCGGAAGATTATAAAGATTACAAGATTTTTGACATGCTTCGTGAGGTTGCCGAAGCTGATAATCCTAGTGATTGGCAGAAGCTCGGCATCATTGACAGTCAAGATGACATAGACGAAATGAGCAATAACAAAAATACTTTTAGTGTCAAAATAGAAAAAGGAGTTTCAGCAACGAACTTTGCTACATGCACTTGTACAGAATTAAATATAACTATTTGTGATCAAGTCATCTACCATGCACAACAGGCAGAATTGAAATCAAAAGCCATTGATTTCCTGATCAAGTATTGCCATTTGTGTTTATTAAGTAATAACGTTGAAAACGTATTTCAAAAACTCGATGAAGCGGAAAGCATGTGTGAAATGATTTCCGATCTAGATCCATTTGAAAAAAAGCGTTTTTTAGGGAAAATATATTCAGTGAGAGCTGCCACATGCCTAACATTGGGAAGACTTGTTGCAGCAAAAGTAGAAACCGAGCGAGCGGCAGAAATATATCATATCAATATACACAAAGTACCAGAATACTTAAATTTAAAAAATATAGCAAAGGCCTTTAAATTCGAAAAACAAAAGCATCGTCTGCATAAAACAATATTGAAAGCGGATTCAGTGTTCTGTTTGAACATAGTGACCTTACTATATTCCATGCTTGGTGATGAAAGAGTCTCGAGGATGACAGCATTCCGTGCCTTAAATATAGTTCAGACTGTAGAATGTTCTGTAGTGAATATCTGCGACACTTATTGTAACGCTTTGCAAATAGAATTGGATCGCGGTATGCCGGAAGCCACAGCTGAAATAGAACAAATGGCAGCTCAATCTTTGAAAAACCTTCCAAACCCGATTCAGGCTGATGAACTTTTTGCTGTTGGAAAACTATTTATGACATCCTTTCGAGCTCGGATAGCCAGAGGGCAACTGGCAGCAACGATACGCTCCGGCTTCCGTGCATTAGCTGTTAGTCGTTTCCTGCTGGCTGACGATGTATCTTTGGAGCTAATTCCAGACTTATTTTACATTCTACTAACCCGTCGACGCATAGCAGAAGCTGTCGACATCTTGCAATTCGCCTTGCGTACATGCCAGGACCATATGTCATATGATTCTGAGACGTGGTATTATGCACTGTGCATAGACATGATACTGGACGCAGGATTTCAACTGGAATCACCACAAGATATAAGTCGGTTTGCTGAATATGCGATCAGTAGGGGTAAATCTGCAGGGCCTAGTCGGCGCCGGCTAGTAGCAGGGCTGTGGACCTATTGGCTCAGGGCAGATTCGGAAAGAAGAGCAAAACGTTTCGAGTCTGAAGCGCTAAGTTGGACATCCCATGAAGATGATGCTTCGATGTGCACTCTTTTAAGTGCAATGAGACTTGCAGAGGGAATGCTTGAAAGTTTAGCAAGAAAAGTAGACGATTTGCGAAAGGTAAATGAATGTTGCTTCGCTATGTATTTAAGACTGATGCATTAATTAAACAATCTTTAACTCATTACTTCACATGACATTCTTGCTTGTCCATTAGGTGGTAGATCTGATGGAGCTTCGTTCGATAGCAGATAGGGAACTAGCACGATTAGAAAGCGACGCCCGTTTGTTGCGCACTTTATATCCTCGCTGGTGTCTACTACGAGCGAACTCTTCTATGTTATCTGGACGATTTGCAGTTGCCAATGGTTTCTTCATTCAAGTACGTTATTTCAAACATAGATAATCACAACTACCCTTCAGGTAGGTTGTTCATTAAGTTAGTTAAATTTGTATATTCACGACTTTAATTTTAAGCAAATTCTACAGGCTTTAGAAGAAGCAACGAAGATGAACAATCAGCTCGAAGAAGCCATGGCTCGAGCCGTTAACTCTAACTCAGTATTCTGGATACAAAACGCACGCACAGGACAGTTCATCCATTGGCGTGAGGGGGAAAAACACGCGCGCGCATCCTGGCACCAGATAATGTACAAAATAACAACTACGAGGCGATAAAATTAACTATTATGTCTATAAATAAGATTAAGGTCACAAAAATCAATGTTATTGACTATTTATTATAGTTTAAAATATATTCATAAATATATTCAGACTTAATTCTGAAAAAGTGGATGTTAATTTATATGTATTTCCCCTACTGTTTTTTTTTTTTTTCTATATGATTACATTAAATTCAAAATCATTATGATTTGTTACAATAAATAAGCATAACACCTTTGTAACAACAAATTATTATTACGTCATTCCTTGAATAAAAATTATATATGACGGAGGAAGAACCTCCGTGGTGTTTTTAAAAAGTGTGACGTCAGCATAGCTGACGTCACAAAGGTTATCTTCACGATGATCACTCATTGTGGATCTTCCAAAGGAAACTTCACAAATTCCGCAACAACTTCTTTTATTCAACAAACAACGTAGTGACGTCACAACTAGGTCCTTACTGTTCGGTGGCTCAGAACTGAATGCCCGAGTGCCGGTGGTGCGGTCGTATTTATAGTCGTCGCCCCCACTCTCGTGCAAATATTACAATAACAAAGATAGTGATTTGCTGTTTAACGTTAATTTGACATCGTAATAAACTGTAAAGTAATTAATCTACTGATTTTAGAACCATCAAATTAGAATGTTAATTATTTAAGTGATTAAGTATTGTGATTGCGCCGACACGGCCATTCTGACAGGCGGTGCGCGCTCTGCACCAGCCTCGTTGATTCTCTGCGTGATATCTGTAAGAATAGAAAGAACTTCCTCTGAGTTGGATATCTGAGAACAACTTGCGTTGCTTTATATTAAGTAGTCATGTAATAACAGGCAGTCTAAGAATATCAATAAGGTAATGCAAGTTTTTGGAGGTTCTCGAAGAGGTCTCGGAGGATCTCGGCAGGTTCTCGGAGGGTTCTCGGAGGGTTCTCGGAGGGTTCTCGGAGGGGTCTCGGAGGGGTCTCGGAGGGGTCTCGGAGGGGTCTCGGAGGGGTCTCGGAGGGTTCTCGGAGGGTTCTCGTAGGGTTCTCGTAGGGTTCTCGTAGGGTTCTCGTAGGGTTCTCGTAGGGTTCTCGTAGGGTTCTCGTAGGGTTCTCGTAGGGTTCTCGTAGGGTTCTCGTAGGGTTCTCGTAGGGTTCTCGTAGGGTTCTCGTAGGGTTCTCGTAGGGTTCTCGTAGGGTTCTCGTAGGGTTCTCGTAGGGTTCTCGTAGGGTTCTCGTAGGGTTCTCGTAGGGTTCTCGTAGGGTTCTCGTAGGGTTCTCGTAGGGGTCTCGTAGGGTTCTCGTAGGGTTCTCGGAGGGGTCTCGGAGGGGTCTCGGAGGGGTCTCGGAGGGGTCTCGGAGGGTTCTCGGAGGGTTCTAGGAGGGTTCTCGTAGGGTTCTCGTAGGGTTCTCGTAGGGTTCTCGTAGGGTTCTCGTAGGGTTCTCGTAGGGTTCTCGTAGGGTTCTCGTAGGGTTCTCGTAGGGTTCTCGTAGGGTTCTCGTAGGGTTCTCGTAGGGTTCTCGTAGGGTCTCGCAGAATCTCGTAGGGTCTCGCAGAATCTCGTAGGGTCTCGCAGAATCTCGTAGGGTCTCGCAGAATCTCGTAGGGTCTCGCAGAATCTCGTAGGGTCTCGCAGAATCTCGTAGGGTCTCGCAGAATCTCGTAGGGTCTCGCAGAATCTCGTAGGGTCTCGCAGAATCTCGTAGGGTCTCGCAGAATCTCGTAGGGTCTCGCAGAATCTCGTAGGGTCTCGCAGAATCTCGTAGGGTCTCGGAGAATTCCTATTGCATTTGTTAGGCTATTTGAAATGATTGAATTTAGTTACTTACCCCTTCTTCTGATGGGTGGTTGCTTGGTTGTTTTCGCAAGTTTCCTCGTACGTCAATGGTATAGGCTCTGCTGCAGGATCTCGATGAGGCCTACTCAAGTCTGCCTAGACTTTCATACGGACATCGAATTCCGTCCAGTTTGTACGTTTCGATCGCTTGGTCGATATGCTGGTACCATTCTCGTAAACCGATGAGAGTATTTGGATCAAATGATGGTAGATAGACGTCCTTAATCCTTATTTTTGCTTCGGCTGGCGTAGTACATAAGTACTTCGACATTATCTGCATCATTTCCTATATTTGCATCATAAATTGTGGTGGTATGCTGCCCATTTGCATTTCATGGTACATTTGCGGTCTTGATTGGAACACAGCTTCTAACGGTGCATTGGTAACCAACACGGGCTCGCGTTGCTGGGTGATAGTTGGTTCCAATTGATCAGGTGGTGAACGGTCTGATGAGGAAATGGTTTGGGTAGGAGCTTCCTGCAATCCCACTTCTGATGACGGAGGAAGAACCTCCGTGGTGTTTTTAAAAAGTGTGACGTCAGCATAGCTGACGTCACAAAGGTTATCTTCACGATGATCACTCATTGTGGATCTTCCAAAGGAAACTTCACAAATTCCGCAACAACTTCTTTTATTCAACAAACAACGTAGTGACGTCACAACTAGGTCCTTACTGTTCGGTGGCTCAGAATTGAATGCCCGAGTGCCTTTTTTTTTTTTTTTTTTTTGATATGGCATCTCGTAGTTGACCTTGAGAGGTCGTGACTACTTAACCGGACTATCCTGTGGCTGCCTTAAGTGAATTTAAAGCCTCCAGCCAGGGCTACTAAAAGCTAAGCGACTACACGCTAAGGGCACCCCCTGTGGGGTACGAACCTCGGCTTAGGGTGTCGCTGGAGAAAACAGCAAGGGACGGCTGGATCGAATTATTTTATTTTTATTTCGGTTTGATGACCACGGCGTTTCCTAGTACTAGCTCTGAGAAGAAACGGCCGAAACAAACTCAGAGGTCATAGTCGGGAGTTTATATTTACTGGCTCAGCTGCGGCGCGGGCTGGCCTTCATCGGACAAGGGACGGGGAGGGCGATTACTACGTTGAACGCGTCGCGATGGACCTCGGCGGCGAGGTCGGTAGGTCGGTTTTTTGTGTTTTGTGCTTGTGGCCCTATTGGCCTCTTGGAGGAGGGTAATGGGGTCATCAGGGTCTGTGAGAACGTGCCTAGGTCGGCGAAGCTTACTTATTTTGGAGGGGGTGTACTTTGCTGCCGCGACAACCAGAGGGTTGTGATGTTCAGCGGCTGTGTCAAAGAAACGCTTGGATAGGCGTTTCATGTACTGCTGGATAGTGGGGATTTTGAGATCTAGATGGAGGATCTCATTTCGGACGAACCAAGGGGCGTTTGTTGCTTTGCGAAGAAAGCGGTTTTGGAGTGTCTGCATCCTATGGATATGACTGGGCTCGGTGTGTGCGAAGACTACACAGGCGTATGTCATGATGGGGCGTATGCAGGCTGTGTACAGGCGCATTTTGCACCTGAGGGACAGCTTGCTGCGCGGGTTGAGGAGAGAGTGGAGTTGATAGAGTGCGTAGGCGGCGCGCGAGCGTACCGTCCTTATGTGCTCTCCGAAGGTGAGGTGTTCGTCTAGGATGACTCCTAGGTATTTGGCTCGCTTTTCCCAAGGGATCGGCTTGCCAGACATGGTGATTGGTCGGGGGAGGGTGGGTTTGCTGCGCGGTTTGGAGTGGAGAACCGCTTGGCTTTTATCGGGATTAACTTCTATTCTCCATTTTTTAAACCAGTCAGCAAGTGCGTTGACAGCGGTTTGGAGATTTAGTTTAATTTGGTTGGGGCTGGTTCCTGAACAGTAAATGGCTGTGTCGTCTGCGAAGAGAGCGAGTTGGGCCTTTTTACTTTTGGGGATGTCGCTGGTGAACAGCGTGAAGATCAAGGGGGCCAGTACGGAGCCCTGGGGGACTCCAGCCCGGATGAGGTGGGGGGGGGAGATAGCTCCTTCGGTTTTGTAGCGGAAAGTGCGGTTTGACAGAAAGTCTCGCAGGATGAGCACGAGACGGTCAGGCACGCCGAGTTGGTACAGCTTGTATATTAAGCCGTTGTGCCAGACTTTGTCAAAGGCTTTCGCTATGTCGAAGTAAATAACACCTGTCAGCCTACCACGTAGGAATCCTGCGTGGATGTGCTCGGTGATACGGAGGATTTGTTGGACACTGGAGTGTCGAGAACGGAACCCGAATTGTTCGTCGGGAATGAGACCCTTGTTCTCGGCAAAGGCCCTGAGACGCTTGTAAATAAGCCTTTCATAGACTTTGCCGAGAACTTTTAGCAAGCTGATAGGACGGTAGCTCGAAGGCTCTGATTTTGGCTTGCCGGGCTTAGGAATGCCTATTACGGTCGCTTCCTTCCACGTTTGTGGGAAGATATTGTTGCCCATGGCTCCATTGAAGATGGTGGCCAGTAGGATAATCAGGTGGGCAGGGAGGAGTCGGATCACTTTATTGGTGATGCCGTCAGAACCGGGAGCTTTTTTAGGTTTGAGACCTCTGATAATATCCTGCACTTCGTCTGGTGTGACGGGAGGCAGAGGATCTTCAGGGTCTTCGACGGGTGGGAGGGAAGCTCTGCGTTCGACCTCCGCGTCAACCTTCAGAAGGTGAGCTGGGTCTACTGGTTGAGCGCTGGGGGAGCATTGGGCTTCAAGGCTGATGGCTAGACATTCAGCCTTGTCATCATCGTCAAAGGCGATGGTTTTATCCGGTCGGGTTAGGGGTGGAATGGTGACTTCTTCTCTGGATTTAAGAGTCCTTTGAAGATTCCAGAAGGCTTGGTGGTTTGGCTCTAGTTCGCTCAGCAACTTGTCCCAGCTGGCTTCACGCCACTCCGATATGCGTTTCTTTGCAGTTCGCTGCAAATGGCGCATATGGGCTTTGTTTGCTTCGCAGGGGAAGTTGCTGTAGGCACGGACTGCTGCATTCTTCTCGTTCAGTAGTTCACGTATGTCGTCAGGGAGCTTTCCGCGGCGGTCGTCCGTCGCTGAGATCTCCCTAGAACAGTCGTTCAAGACTGACTGTACGTGTTCCGTGAACGAGTCGATTGCGGCAGCCGTGCTCGCGACTGAGTCCAAAACAGCGGGAATGGAGTCTAAGTGGGGGGATCTGGTGGATTTCAGACTTTCGCCTACTTTCCTCCAGTCCGTTACCACTTTAGTCGTGGGACGTTGGGTGCCCGAGTGCCGGTGGTGCGGTCGTATTTATAGTCGTCGCCCCCACTCTCGTGCAAATATTACAATAACAAAGATAGTGATTTGCTGTTTAACGTTAATTTGACATCGTAATAAACTGTAAAGTAATTAATCTACTGATTTTAGAACCATCAAATTAGAATGTTAATTATTTAAGTGATTAAGTATTGTGATTGCGCCGACATATATAATATTTTCCTAAATATAGTCCAAAAGACAAGTATTCAAACATCCTAAAACAATGAAAAGTAACTTTGCTGTTTTTTTTTTATTTATTTAATTGACAGGCTGTATGGCGTATCATGCCTTTGCCTTTTCCGTTCGGAAGTACGGAAAGAAGAGAACATAATGTTGTATCTGACCTTCACTCTCTTCCTAAAGATCATCTGTATGAAGCCTGGGAAAATTTATGGAATATTTCAAGTAGTCGTAAAGGTCAATATTATAAACGTATACAACAAAGAATACCTCTCAAAGTATGGTTTTCCAAATTAAAACTTTCCAAGCTTGCAACCTCCAGTTTGATACGAATGCGCTTGGGTCATGTTTGCACAGCCTCTCACCTTGCTAGACTTGGGATTATTCACAATAATTTATGTTGTTGTGGTTGTGAGGAAGATTTGAATCATATATTTTTTGCATGCCCCAACCGTGACTCTTCTTCATTCATTAACTCCCTTAATGAACTCTCTGTCCCTCTTCCTACATCAATCCCTACATTGTTAAGCTCCTTAAATTTTGATATTTATAATTTAATATCTACCTTTATAACTATTAATAATATTAAAGTATAAATTTTTTTATTTCCCAACTCCCAATTTTAATTTCTATTTAATATATATGTTTGGTATATCTTTATTTATTTATTATATTACCACCAAACCTGATCCTATTATCCTTTGTTCCAAAATTCCGTAATCCGTTCCTACGCATTTCAATGAATTTATTTGGTTTCCCTACCTTTATACTTGTAGTGGCAAATGCACAAACCGTGCGAGCCAAATTATTAAAAAAAAAAAAAAAAAAAAAAAAAAAAAAGAAGAGAACCAAAAAAAAATTATTTTATTGAGAGAGGGAATACTACTTCAACTCTTCAATTGCCTCATGTGTTTAGATAGATACCACAATTTTGCCAATAACACGTGTAACAAAATAAATTCTTTAAATATCGCCAATGACAGTTCTTGTTTTATTGAAGCTTTGGTTACTAGGCCATTAGCTTAAAATGAATTTGACAATAATGTAACATTGCTGTCATCGGTGATAATTAATTGATAACAAGCATGTTGTTATCAGTAAGTTTTAAAACTCAATATCAAGAACTCGTGTTTAATTACGTAATTTGTTAAGGTTCTTATTATTTTTTGCCTTACTAGTGTTATATAAGAATGACGAATAAAACAGTCGTATTTGTTGGAACAATCGCTAGTTCGAGTTCTTTAAAGAATCTTATTATAAACTCCGGTTATGTCGCCGTTCAGGATGGAAAGGTAAGAACTAACTTTAATATTTATGCTTCGCATTCACCACATTTGTATGCAAATGAAGTTAACGTTCACAAAAAAGATACAATACTACAAAATATTTTTTTTTAAATAGTTGCTTTTGTGCTTTTTGTTTTTTTTTTTTTTCTACAGATCACGAAAAACGGTTCAACGGAAGAGTTTGATACACTCGAAAAGGCTGGAGAGTTCTCTAACTACAAAGTCATAAAGTTAAGCCGGGACCAGTTTATAATTCCTGGATTTGTGGATTGCCACACACATGCTCCACAGTTCCCTAATATTGGTCTAGGTCTGGATAGACCCCTTTTAGAATGGCTAACGAAGTACACATTCCCTTTGGAGAAGAAGTATAGTGATACAGATTTCGCTGCCAAAGTCTATGACCAGGTTGTGGTGAGTAGCTAAATAAATTATTTACACTAGAAAATATACTTAATCATTGTATGCCATCCCTGGATTTTTCTGTTTAATTGTATCTAATTATTCTTCACAAAAAAAAAAACTTAATTGACTGTTGAAAAATCTGCCCTTACAGTAAAGTAAGATAACTACTGCTATTTCTGTCAGATTGGTTTTTGCTCAGACTAAATTTATTTGGCTTATATGAATTTAGTAAACCTATTCAGCTATTAATATAGCGTTTGCATCACTGCTTACATCATATTCACAGTCAAGCACTACTTAATAACATAAAAAATAAAATATTGTTTATGAAATACCATTACTTATACATATGTATGTGCATAGCCCACTTATATTATTATTACACAGATTCTTTTACTCATAATTATAAATATAATTTAACTTTCTTCAGCAAAGATTACTGAAAAATGGAACCACAACCGCCTGCTATTACGGATCTTTGCATGTAGACGGGACACTCGAACTAGTAAAAAGTGTCATGAAGCACCACCAGAGGGCACTGATAGGCAAAGTGAGCATGAATAAAGAAAATGATGCAGGGTATTATAATGACACCAAGAAAGAGTTGGCAGAAGTTGAAACATTTGTCAAACATGTTATTTCTTATCAGGTTTGTGTCTCCATTTATTTGTTTAGCTTGAGTTCAGCAATGGCTTTCACTAATCACTTTTCCTTAGCCTTTGTTTTAGAACTACCTACATTTGGTTTTATGGAAGTCTTGATAATTAATTTTATTGACTTATTGAGGGATATTCAGACCTTTTGTGCTATCATCTCTAAATAAACATTATCATTAACATCTAACACACATTACAAATATATAAAATGTTGTCTATTCCAGAATGAGCTGATTGAACCTATAGTGACTCCAAGATTTGCACTCAGCTGTGATAAAGAACTAATGGATGGACTGTCATACATTGCTAAGAAATATGACTGCAGGACACAGGTTTCCACTTCAGAATTTTTCAATTTTTATTCTCTATAGCAACACAAATTTAAAAGAATGATATTCCTTTTACACACAGAGCCACATATCAGAAAACCTCTCAGAAGTTGAATATGTCTTGGATACCTATCCTAAATGCAAGAGCTATGGAGATGTCTATGATCAGAGCAGTATTTTAAATGACAAGGTAAGCTGTAAATATCTTTTGTTAAGAAAATTGTCTATAATTGTCTCGTTCGTAATCTTCTCGTCGTCCAAGATACCACAGTGTCAGAAGTCTAGTCTTTGATCAGTGAGTGTGATGACATACACAACTGGAACATAATCTAATACGAAGGCTCAGAGTCACACAAAGGGCTATGAAAAGAGCTATGCTCGGAGTTTCTCTGCGCGATCGAATCAGAAATGAGGAGTTCCGCAGAAGAGCCAAAGTCACAGACATGGCTCTTCGAGTCGCTAAAATTAAGTAGCAATGGGTGGGGCACATTGCACGTAGAACTAATGGCCGATGGGGCAGTAAGGTTCTGGAGTTACGGCCACATACCGGTGGACGCTGCGTAGGGAAGCTCCCAACAAGGTGGACCGATGACCTGGTAAAGGTCGCGGGAATCACAAGACCGGTCATCGTGGGAAGCCTTTAGGCTAAGCTCTATAGGCTGAAGAAGAAGAAAATTGTACAGTATGGGCCATCATTATGGCCCATGACGACGTATCAAACGGTAGCAGGGTGTGGTGGGTCAAGCCGGTGCATTTCACACTGATCTGATATTATGTGTGTTTATGCTTATTCATAGTCAAGCTAACAGTTTGCGCCTACGCCGCTCGAAAGCTCAAAATAGATATTTCCACCTTGAATACAACTCTACTTTCTACCACTAGCCATGGCTACCGCTAAAAGTCGATTTTATTAGCAGTCTAAATAAAGGCCATTCCTTTATTTAGACTGCTCAATAAAATCGTCTTTAATAAAAGTTTGAGGTCGCAGCATGCCCAGACCAGACAGGTGATAACGATAAGCTAGAAACATTTAATCAAGAATGGTCTTCGGCAGTTCTGGACAGAGAGAGATAGAAATAAGAGAAGGTCTTTGCCCAGCAGTTTAATAAAAAAAATGTCCGATGAAGGCCAGCCCGCGCCGCAGTTGAACCAGTAAATATAAACTCCCGACTATGACCTCTGAGTTTGTTTCGGCCGTTTCTTCTCAGAGCTAGTACTAGGAAACGCCGCGGTCATCAAACCGAAATAAAAATAAAAAAATTTTGATCCACCCGTCCCTTGCTGTTCTCTCTAGCGACACCCTAAGCCGAGGTTCGTGCCCCACAGGGGGTGCCCTTAGCGTGTAGTCGCTTAGCTTTTAGTAGCCCTGGCTGGAGGCTTTAAATTCACTTAAGGCAGCCACAGGATAGTCCGGTTAAGTAGCCACGACCTCTCAAGGTCAACTACGAGATGCCATATCAAAAAAAAAACAAGTAATAAAAAAAAACGTACTCACCATCTCCTCTCTGTCAACTTGGTTTCTTTTCCAGTGTATAATGGCCCATGCAGTACACTTGACAGATGAAGAGCTAATCTTGTTGAGTAGCAAAGGAGTGTCAATAGCACATTGTCCAGCTTCGAACACCCGGCTGAAGTCTGGCATGTGTCCTGTCAGGAGGATTATCAATGCTAATATTACTGTTGGATTGGGGACAGGTAAATAATATGTATTTTATACAGTAATCAACAATCAAGTATTATATTATACTTATGCCAAAGTATTAAGGGTCACAGCGTGACGTTTTGTTTAATAAACTCTTATCAGCCTCCTTGAAATAATAATATTAAACCCCGTTTAATACATAATAGGAATTATCTATATTCACACCTCCATCCACCAGATGAGCCGTCAGCTTAATTCCATTACAATATCTCGAGTTTCAATCCAAAATCATGCAAAAAAAATTTTTTTTTTAAATTAGGTAATACAGTAACTTCTTCAATGACAAAAAAAATATTTTTATTTATTAGGTAATACAGTAACTTCTTGAATAACAATAAAAAATGATTTTTATTTATTAGGTAATACAGTAATTTCTTGAAAGACAAACAAAAAATATTTTTATTTATTAGGTAATACAGTAAAACTTCTTGAATGACAAAAAAAAATTATATATTAGGATTTATATCTAATTTGACAGGATTAAACTAAAATGTTATCTTCTATCCTTTTCTTAACGAAATAGAAAGAAAAAGAAACATTCACTCAAAATTAGTTTAGATTGTTAAGAAGAGAATCGGCGCCAATATAAGAATTCTTAAACGTTTACCAAAATTCAGAATATTCGAACTCTTTTCTACGTTATTCAGATGTTTCCGGTGGCGACAGCGCATCGATACTTGACGCCATTCGCAGAACGATGGACGTATCCATGTGTTTAGAGATGCAGGGCAGCCCCAAATCCGCCCTGAATTGGAAGGAAGCATTCTACCTCGCCACACTAGGGGGTGCCAAAGGTATGCTCAATAATTACTCCCCTATTTATCTAACCAGCTTGTTGAACAGTTTCATACTCACCCTAGAAACTTTGTAAACTTAAAAAAAAATATTCGAAGGATTGTTAAAATCGGTTCAGAGGTCGATATATCAGGAAGTTACAAGCATGCTAGCTATGTAAGATTACAAAACTTCTGTCTGACAAAAGTTGACGACACGGTTGGTGCAGTGGCTGAGCGATCGACTGCTGCGCTGCGTGTCGCGGGTTCGAACCCCGCACGGGACAAATATTTGTAAGGCAATATTCCGGGTCAGCTACAATTATTCCGGGTCTGGCTATTTGTGTATGTGAGTTTAAAGGTTTGTAAACTCAACCAGACAAAGTCTTGCCGCCAAGCGATTCGTCGTGTTCCGGCATGATGTCTGGTGAAGCCGTACGGAGGACGGGACTGAGCAGTTGTGTTGCGATGTGTGCCGGGTACGATGCGCCTAATGTTGTTGTGTCTCTCCATCACCACCTGCATCACCTCGCTCAACTGCCGTCTTCCTTCCTATTCGCTCAGTTTTTCTGAGTAACCTATTCACTCTTAATAAACTAGCGCGCTTTACCATCAACGATCGCATCGCTGCTTACCATCAGGCGGGATTGCGGTCAAGCGCTAGTTTATAATTATTAAAAAAAAAAAACACACACAGGAGTAATTCCTAGTGCGGGGCAAAGGTTAAAAAAAAGTCATGAATCATGACTTCTGTCGGCGCATCACATATGCGCGTGATTGGTCGAAGGTACGGCGCGGGGCATCGAGATGCCGAGCTCGGTGCACTTCGCTCCACTAAACTCACAGACGCGCTCTGTCAAAAAATCATTTGTTTTTCTCGTATACGTTGATCATGTAAATTATGGTATTACACCTATTCTAATACAATCCACTTCTTTTTTTTTTATAATTATAAACCAGTGCTTGACTGCAATCCCGCCTGATGGTAAGCAGTGATGCAATCGTTGATGGTAAAGCGCGCTAGTTTATTAAGCCTATTCACTTAAAAAACTTAGTGAATAGGAAGGAAGACGGCAGTTGAGCGAAGTGATACAATGTTAAACCCCTCCACGACCAAACTCCCGACACAACAACATTTGGTGCATCGTACCCGGCACACATCGCAACGCATCTGCTTAGTCCTCCGTACGGCTTCATCAGACATCATACCGAAACACGACGAATCGCTTGGTGGCCAGACTTTGTCTGCTGCTGTCGGCAGCCGATATTATGGCCTACCGCCGATTGAGCACTTTCAAATTCAAAGCTTAGCTATTGGCTACTCTGTGATCAATTAGGTACTTTGTAAAAACATGTTCTCTATGGTACCCGAGCAATTCTTTAACTAAATTCATTTTATATTCCGTAGCTCTGAACCTAGACCACAAAATTGGCAGCTTTGATGTCGGCAAAGATTTCGACGCTTTGCTGATCGACGTATACACCAAAGGAAGTAAAATTGACAAGTATGAAGGATCATTACCAACTAGTGTTGAAGAATACGCAGCAGAATTACTACAGAAATTCATATTCGTCGGAGATGACAGGAATATTGTTCAAGTTTATGTGAAAGGACAAAAAGTTAAAGATTTAATTTAAGAAAGTAAAAGTTTTTTTTTTTATATAAATTATAAACCAGCGCTTGACCGCAATCCCTCCTGATGGTAAGCAGTGATGCGATCGTTGATGGTAAAGCGCGCTAGTTTATTAAGAGCCTTTTCACTCTAGCCTTGAAGACACTCAAATTGTAATGTGACGGAAACACCGACGCCGGCAAATTGTTCCAGTCCCTCGATGTACGCGGTATAAAGGAGGAAGCAAAACGCTTCGTCCCGATCGCAGTGGTGTCACGATGTTTTCCTTCACCGTTTATTCTCCGAATTGTAATTACATAGTGCTAACTGTGGAGGCCTGTAAATGACTTGTCGTGAATTACCTTTTTTTTTAATAATTATAAACTAGTGCTTGACTGCAATCCCGCCTGATGGTGGGCAGTGTTGCAATCGTTGATGGTAAAGCGCGCAAGTTTATTAAGCCTATTAAAAATCTTAGTGAGTAGGAAGGAAGACGGCAGTTGAGCGAGGTGATGCAATGTTAAGCCCAACAACACGACCAACGATGCTGCGCCTGAGGGAGATTAATCTGGAGACTCTCCACGCAAACTCCGGACACAATAACATTTGGCGCATCGCACCCGGCGCACATAGCAATACAACTGCTCAGACCCGTCCTCCATACGGCTCCTTATTATTTTTGTTTAGTTAGCTGTATAAGCAACCAAAGTGAAAAAATAAAGTGTCATTACATAAAGTTTTTATTCATCAATATTCTAATAATTAAATTCAACTAGTTGAATATTTCCCAGATTATTATTCAAATGTGATATTTACGCAGCTCAATTATTTTTATATGAAAATGATGCATTTAAATTTACAATATACAGTTTTTATAATTATTAAAAATGTTTTTTTTTTCTCCATTTTAACCTAATTATAGATGAAAGAATTAAAACGCAGCAGTAATTTGTTATACTTTTTATTCTTGTGTAATTCTTTATAATTTGTGTAGAAAAATGTGCAAATATAAAGTGAAAATACAAACTGAATTTACATAAGCAAATACTGTAATACAATACTAAAGGCATTAAATTGTAATATATCCCCATATTACACACGACGAACATAAATGCAAGTGTACCCTACCATTGCACTTGTTCGGACTTGTTACATTTTCCTAATAAAATTAATATTAATTTACTATCAATGTGTATAACTCGCTACTAACACTTGATAATTTTGTTAAAGCTCCGAGATCAGTTACAATATTTAATGACAGAAAATAATACTCAAATGCAACTGGTGTTGTTATATTAAGTCGGTGGAATGATAAGATAAATGTATTCGAGAGTTAGTAATAAATTATAACATATAAACAGTCTTATAACGTCAAAAATAATATACTATCTAAACTTTAGAGCAACTAATAATATTGTACAAAAATGTTACTAGTATTTAGTTAATAAGGTTATCCATTAAAAATGTTAATTTATTAAAAATAGGACGCACTTGAATAAAGACGAAAAATATAAGCTAACGTTTACAATTTACAAAAATGTTGTTTGTTGCTATTGCTATCACATGAGTATCTGTCGCTCGTTTGACGGCGCCGCTCATATCGTTGTGATGACAACACCAACAAGTCTTTCGATCTCAAAATCTACACATTAAAACTACAACATTCGTTTATTCTCCTAACGCTAATCAATGAACACAGGAACTTGGACGTGCAAATCCAAAAATGCAAGCCAGGTATTAATTAATATTTAGGTTTTTTTTTACTTTTTTACTATTTGGCAACTTACGGGACCACTTGACACAGTGATCGCCAGAGCCTTATAGAATTAACATATCTTTACCAGTAACATGTTCGTATACGGCATGGAACTTTTCGCCGACCATGCCAACAATGGGGGAATACTTCTACAGTTGACAACAAATACCTCATCGAGGTATTAAAATTTTTGGATGATAAAATAAAAAACGAATATAACAAAAAGTAGGTACTTCTTAATATGGCCATGACATAGCCGGGGGTAGCAGCGATGGAACCACTAGCCGAGTGCTAATACTTAGAAATACGAAATTACACAACGAATATAAAAATTACTTTGAGCTGCCTTCAATACACAAACCTCTACAATAACAAACAGGCACTAACACCCGAACACTTGTGTACAATTATCAATAATAATATAATAACATAATGAAAACTGCTTTTCACCTGCATTGAGTTAATTTAACCTAAAACAGTCTTAAAATACACTCTTACAAATAAAAGGTACATTTTATAAAAATAATGTGCGAATTGTGTGCATAGAACACTTGTTACTCCAATAATAACTAAAGTATTTACATTCATTTTTAACAAAAACATTTGATCCATAGCAAGTCTTATAAACTTATAAGTATAACATTACATTTTAATAGTTACCTATATTTAATGTGAAAATAAATGATGTAAGGAAATAATATAGTCTATTTAAATGTCAACATTAAGTATAACTAAATGAATTTTCTCATAAAATCTTTCTGAATTACTAGCACCTATGTAAATTTATTAAGATCCAATTTTAGATATTTACAGAAAGTTACAAAACAAACATTATTCAAAAATTCGACAACTGTATAATGTTATTTTGTACTATTCAATAATAGACCTCGTTATAATTGCAATATATGAATGTGACTGTAATGACAACTATGTATCTATGCATAGTTTCAAATCATGTTTGTTCTTTAGGTAAGATAAACTTCTCTAAACATAGCTCAGTCTTTTGTATGTGGCTCAAATTTGGCGGACACTTGGAATCAATTTCTAGTGAGCCAATCGAAAGCAGTAAATTTTGGCATGACTTGGGATTTGCAGCATTTACTATCTACGTGTGAATAACATAACAGCAGAAATTAAGCTGTATATTACAAAATAAAATAATGTAGTTTTTTAACATTAGTTTCATGACATATTAGACTTCAACGAAGTGGGGGAAAGTTATAGCTTTAATTAAATAATAATTAAACTAACTATACCATTTATATACAGGAATGTTGAGTCATATTTATTTTACATTGGCAACACTCTTGTGCCCAAATTATAAAGGAGTCTACCCACTACACCGTATCATACCATGACCGTAATAGGAACGTATCAAGCACGGAAGGTAATACGATTCGGCTTGCTTTGCCCACTGAAACGAGTCGACGGCGTTTAATGTCCGTATGATGCCGCTATGGTGTCCGTATGCAACCCGTATGTTGCCCACCCGTAATTTGTATGACTATTGATAGGAAGCCGTTTCAGTATCGCATATGTATCGGTAATGCCTGGACGTCTGGGGAGTGATTTCAAGTTATAAAATAATAAAATATAGGTATGGCTATTAAAAGATTAACTGTTAGACAACTGGCAATGATTGCCATAATATTGGATGAGGAAGAAGAAGAGAACCAAAAACCCACTCGACGCTACTGGATTCACGATACTTTAAAAAAAAAAAAAACAAAAAAAATACGTGCGTCCTGTTGAACCGGCAACGTATGACTAAACTCAGCGTTTATAACTGTCCTTATACGCGGTTATAACCCGTATTATCACCGTTTTGCTGCCGGCACGCATCGGTTTGGCAGCGTCGCGTGCCATGCGCGGACCGTATCGGCACCGGCAAAATATTCTCGCCGACATTTATCAACGCACCGTGCATGGCACGCGACGGTACGAGTCGGTGACGGAACGGTCTAGTGGACATAGTACCATGCTTTTCTGTACAAAGAATATTTTTTTGCCTGACACGTTCCTATTACGGTCATGGTATGATACGGTGTAGTGGGTAGACTCCTTAAGGGTTTTCCTTAATGGGGTCGATATTAAAACCATTTTTGTGTAGGTACATTTTTCATGGCATAGAAAACAATGTTCAGTTTTAAGTCCTAATCGTAATCACGTTTTGTGTACCAATGCTTGCGTAAATATGTAATGTGTGATACTCTAGAACGAACGAGGTTTTTTAGAACCGACATTGTAAACATTGCACACTGAATTTTATTAATATTGTGTGTACTAATTCATCTATGATCACACAGCATAATAATTTTGAGTTGACATTTAATTCGAATGGAATCTCAATATGGAAAAACGACGTGATTTGTATGAATATCGTTCTTGAGACTAAAAATATGACCTAAAGCGTACAGCAGCTATAAAAACGTACAAATTTCGTAATCGCACAAACTACACTCTATCACATATATTTAGTAAATCAGCACAACACCAAAATGACTCCACGAATTATTGGAAAAAAAAAATTCGCGCCGAGTTTCGGTCGCGCGCCGGACTACCCTAGCTAGAGGTGGCGAGCCTCGTATATATACCTAATACTGGCGGGAGAACGCAACTCTTTTATCTAACTGGTATTCCTATAGAAAATCTTAGACTTTATAACAATTCACTACGAATTGCGTCAGTATTATTGTATATTTTTTTAAAGTTCTGTTACAATTATAAAATTTGATGTTCAGATGTGTGACACACAACTTCGGAGGAACAGTAATGGTTAATAAGTGTTTCCGAAGAATTGTTCTGGTACACAGAGTAGTAATCAAATGGAGTAAACTGCTCTTAAATGACGCTTAATTAATAGTTAAGACATAAAAGGAAATGCAACGAAATATCTGTAGACAATCGCTCATGATTTATTATTTGCAAAACAAGCAGCGTGTGTCGACATAAAGCTTGCATTTCATCCAACATATCATAACTCCATTTGCTACTCCTTGACCGAACAAGAGTACCCGACGTGTAAATACGAAACCTCGAGTTCTAGAAACATACACTGACTCTGTACAGAGATAAAGGGGACGCTCTCTACAAAGCGTTTTCTAGATCCCGATGTACATTCAAGGGAACTCGAGTGATAAGCAGATCTCATATTACGCCAAAAAACAGTTTTATACCTATTTCAAACGACTGACAAAGAATGTCTAGCCTTTTTAGAATTTACGAACAAATTGCTTATCAATCAAGTTCCCTGGCTGTATTAAATAACCGGCCGGGTGCTGTAGAAGCCAGATGTTGGTTACCTCGTCGCTCTGATAGGATCTTCAGCCGAGTGCGCGTGCCTCAGTCAGGCGGTCACTTTACGAGGCTGGAGAGCGAGCGGGATTTCAGTGTCGGAGTGTGTGAGTGCGCGGCACGCGGGGCCGCCGCAGCACACGCGCGAGCGCCGGGACCGACGCCGCGAGCTGCGCCGCTCGTTACCTAAAGTGCGGCCAGTGGTTACTCTGTGCTCTTATGGGCTCCTGGTACCAAGGACGGACATGCGTGTTCACTTTTGTTTAAAAAAAAACATTACTGAATGATAATTAATTAGGTGAAAATTATGGTTTTAAATAATAAGTTTACTGTAATTTAAAATTATTGCTGAGAAAGTTACAAGAATTACTGAAAATTTTATACGTATTGTTATGAAGCTACGTTAGAACTGTTTTAATAAAACATTGATTTTCATACATAAATAACTAAGTATTGTATTTCTTCTATTGTAGTTTATTTTGTATAATTTAACTTAGTATAGTGTACTTTCAGAAATCCATTTTTCATTAAGAATAATCAAAAAACACGCATGATCGTCTGCTAAATTATTTCTAGTAGCAATAGCAAAATTAACAAAAAAGGTGTGTTATGTTTTCAAATCTTCTGTTTAGTACTTATAAAATAGATTTATTTATTCAAATAAAACTAAAATAGCAAGCATTTCATGACTAACAAATTATCGAAATTTGAAAACATTTTATAGAAAGCAAAGACTAATTTTCCAACCGTTCTATAATTTTGGTAAATTAATCTTCATATTCAAATTCTAATATACTCAAACCATTTTATTATCCAATACTAAATAAAAGATAAAAATAAATTCCATTTGAAAAAAAATAGACGTTGCTCTCTCAGTGAACAAAAAGCTTTGGCAAGTGGATATAATTTTCTTGCCATATCACAACATATAACACAGTACTGCATTCACTGCATGATATAATAGCATTGATATACAATGAAAGTGTTACAATCTGGCATTGTTCTCAGAGGTGGAAGTTTAATGGTTCGTGACTGATGTCCAAGCATGTGACGTCACAAAACCGAACATGCTAGACGAACAGTATTTCTGCGTTTCCAACACATGCTATTTATGACATTCTTGATGATGCACAATGTGCTGGCAAAGCTGCGTAAACTATACACTATCGTATTTTATTGTTACTGCTACTGTTTTGAACATCAAAATTCTCCATTATGAATAGCAGAACTATTTACAATATAGAAATATTATATAGGATACAATAAAAAGTATTAATAATAGAGACTAAAAATTAATACAAAACTATTTATAATAGAAGCAATTACTACAACCTTAGGTTGTAGGTTTAACATTTACATAGGTGAATATAGATAACGGGAAAGAAGTGTATGATATCTAAAAAGAAGAAACAATAAAAGGACATGGAACACATGAGCGATCATGCTATGCAAATGTCAACGTGACGTGCGACATGTAGACTATCTGTGAAATGACACATGCGATGCGCCCAAAGCGTAAGCCCGCACCAAGCGTTGGTATCGCCCTGCGAGTACAAGCTCCGGAGGCTTTGCTTCTGCTGACCAGACCCCTAGACGAAGTCACGTAATTTAGTTTATATCAATGCCATACATTTATAGCGTTTCTGGTAACGTAACGAATTTCGAGGTGACTTCATCACGGGTTCCGAACGTGCCAAAAGGGTTAAAAAAAATATGACTAGCTTTCCCATAAACGCCCCGATTCTTTTACCATAGGGCTTTAACTCAGACTCGATTAGTTAGAAGATGCGTAGCGTCGCAGCCTAAGGAGCGAGCAAAGCCTCCGCGGTTTAGTTAGTCCTCTCCGCACCGAAGCGAACGAATACAGTTTCACAGTACCGGTGCGCGAGGTCAAAACAAAAATTCTAGGCAGGCGACAAGCACGTAGAGAGCGGTGCTCTCGTTGCGAGCCTCCGCCGCGCACGCGTGCGGCCGGCGGGCGGGCGGCGGGGGGCCCGCGGGTCCCGGGGGCCCGGGGGAGCCCGGGGGCCCGGGGGGGCCCGGCGGCGCGGACTGCGTACCCGCGCGCGCTCTTGCCGCGTCCAGCGACGCGGCCGGCTGCAGGAACCACTCGGACCGCGTACGCATGCGCGCGCGCTGCCGCTCGTGCACCTACGCACCGCACCACCACGTCACCGAGCGACACCGAGCGACACCTCGTCGCCCTCACCACGCGACCCCGCACTCCCCGTTTCTCCCTACCCCTTACTCACTCTATTACTATTTCCTTTCGACAACCGGAACGATATTGTAATGTATCTCTCTTAGGACATCCGCTAAGTCAAACGTCTTTCGCTCACCGTTTGTTTACAACTGTTTCAAAAGTACCTGTTGAAAATGTAAACAAATGGAGTGGATCCACATTTGTAATTGCTATGATTATTAGAATACCCCAAAATTTTAATTTACACATCACACTTAAGATGGTTTTAATTTGAACTGAGATTAATATTATAACACAATTTTCGTCCACGATTTTTATTTAAAAACAAGAGTGACACGAAATTTAGTCTGATAGGGTTTGTTTACATTTCATTTGGATATAACTCGTTTTAATGATTTAATAAAAAAATACTAGAACGGCATACGAAACACGAAAGACTTCGCAGTGGTTTTAATGCCGAAACTTACTCGATTTCCCATACTTTAACACTAATATTACAACATATCTTAGATGTTTTTGTATGGCCCTGCACTCATACTTCGTGAGGTTGTGATCCTTGAAAAATATTGGAAAATCGAGCCAATTTAGACTATTCAACTATTGTATATTAGGGACGGACTGTCCAAAAACAATAATAGGAAGTGGGGGGTCGCGACAAGAGGCGATTAATTTCGTCCGGTAACAATTAATTATTCTAGTACCCACCCTACTTCGGATTTTCTTAAGTTATTACCAACTGGGGTTAATTACGATAAACATGGAGCTAATGTTAATATTTTATTAGTAACTATAGCTACCATTAGTCAATAAAAATGGAATATTAGCTCGCCAACAGGGCATTACCACAGACGTTTACCAAAACCGAAATATTATTACATTTCAAGGAAAGATAGATTATTCAATTATGTTATTGAGAAAACTGTTACATTGATCGAAATTACTGTAATTATTGTAAGAAGAAAGAAATATCACAAAATTATAAACCTAAGGTATTCGTTTTGGGGTGCCCACACTGCACCGTTGAGTGCTGCTAAAAGCATCTGTGTATGTGTGTGTGCGTTGCCACACCGAGTTCTTGAGTAAGCACATGGTGTCCAACATTCTCTTGTATGTCACACGGTGTATACCATTAAATAATATTATATAAAAGGAAATCTAAGAACTAACAGATCAGCCACAAGTTGTCCTAAGTTATCAGGGGGATACAGACATCACTCATGCATGTAAGAATAAAACGTGGACCACAGGCAATTCGCGACTGTTTAGCATCGCTTTTACTAGCGTACTCTATGCTATAGAAAATGTACTAAGTTACCTATTTGTTTATATACAATAATTGTTTATGTCAATTGAGGCCAAAATATCACCTATTTAAACATTAAGCTAGACATTGGCGCAGATTCTCTTGTTGTTCACAAACTAATAATTTTAGTTAAGTGCATCTTTTTCTTTCTATTTCATTAATAAAAAGATAGGATATACAGTATGTTAAGAAAACCCTGTCCGACCCATAAGGATAGTAAAGGTTAAAGTAAACACATGACGAAATACAATATAAAATTTTACGTAATCATCATAGTACCAATACAAATGAATTTTGAAATAATCTTTTTTTCCCGCGAATTAATTCCAACTTCCCCGACATTTGGTAATTTTTAAAAAGTGACAACACCGGTATTGGGTCGATTTCAAACACAGCTAAAAATGTTGTCATCTCTAATAACTTTGATTTTGTTTGCGATTGTTTTTGTTTTATTTTTTAATATCATAGTCTTCATTTACCTTTTTACGTTCCAGAACAAAACAATACCCAAAATTGTACCATTTGCGAGAAAAATAAAACTTTAAAATGTAGTCCCTTAAGAAGATAGCGCTCATTTTCCGGTTACGTTGAAATAAAGTCGGATAAAAACGAAATTACTCGTAGAAATTCTATATATTTAATATTTTATATCATGATAATGTGTAAGCCTTCAAACGTAGAATACATTTTTTATTTGAGGATAATAGAATACTCTTATCCTAGTGTTTTAAACATGAATCAAGGTTTAACTATCATTAGTGTAGCTTAAGTTAATGCAGTCATAATATTAAATCCATGGCGGTCCTGAAACCCCGCCTCACCTCATACGCCAAAACATCGTCATTGGCCTTGCAGCGTGTCTTCGGAGTGGTGGTGCGTTACATATTTTTTGCAAGATATTCATATTTCTACCGATTTCCGTGCTTTGGATAAAACTCTACTCATTCATGTCTAAAGTGTAATTGCAAAAGTATTGTAATCAAATATTTATAACCCAGTAATTCTAAGAGCTAACAGGAACGTGCATATTTTAAATGTATTCGATTGCCGCCTAGAAAGGTCTACAAGCTTAAAAATTTTAAGTTTGTCCCAAATATCATTTGTGTTACTGTCATTTGTGTCAATTTCTCAAGTAACACTAATGATAGTGAATGTAACACTAATGAAATATTATAATAATGAATTAAATAAAAGAGCTTTTCCGCCTATAATTCTCCTTTTTTTGTGTAATATGATGAAAATCCACAGTTATACTCATATTTACATGATTATCTACAAAATTTGTTAAATTATTATCGGTGTTTATATTTTGAGATTGAATGTGACTTAGTATAATTAAGTTTGGACTTCTTCTTTTTCTTCAGCCTATGGATGTCCACTGCTGGACAAAGGCCTTCCCCAAGGCTTTCCACGCTGACCGGTCTTGTGCTGCCCGCATCCATCGGCTTCCCGCGACCTTCACCAGGTCATCGGTCCACCTTGTTGGGGGTCTCCCTACGCTGCGTCTTCCAGTACGTGGCCGCCACTCCAGAACCTTACTGCCCCATCGGCCATCGGTTCTACGAGCAATGTGCCCTGCCCACTGCCACTTCAGTTTAGCGACTTGCAGAGCTATGTCGGTGACTTTGGTTCTTCTGCGGATCTCCTCATTTCTGATTCGATCACGCAGAGAAACTCCGAGCATAGCTCTTTCCATTGCCCTTTGTGTGACTCTGAGCCTTCGTATGAGGCTCATTGTGAGCGACCACATTTCAGTTCCGTAAGTCATCACTGGCAACACACACTGGTCAAAGACTTTGGTCTTGAGACACTGTGGTATCTTGGACGACGAGAAGATGTATCGTAGCTTCCCGAACGCTGCCCAGCCGAGCTGGATTCGACGAGACACCTCTTTCTCGAAGTTGGACCTACCTAGTTGGACTGTTTGTCCCAGGTATATATACTCGTCAACAACTTCGAGTGCAGAGCAACCTACTAGAATTGGAGTGGGTGCGACATGAGAGCTCGACATGATCTTCGTCTTATCCATGTTCATCTTTAGACCCACTTGTTGGGAAGCTCCGCTGAGGTCATTGAGCATTTTACCCAAGTCTTCCAGGGTCTCAGCCATGACCACGATATCATCTGCAAAACGGAGATAAGTGATGTACTCGCCGTTGATGTTGATGCCAAGTCCACTCCAGTCCAGGAGCTTGAAGACATCTTCCAACGCAATAGTGGAAAATTTAGGAGATATGACATCTCCTTGTCTCCTTGTTTCGAGTCCTGATCCTGGATACGGACTGACATGGTGGCGTTTTTGTACAAACACTTTATCACCTCAATGTATCGATGGTCAATTTGGCACCGCTGGAGAGACTGTAGCACCGCCCAAGTCTCGATCGAATCGAAGGCCTGCTCATAGTCCACCAACGCCAAGCATAGTGGTTTGTTATACTCCTCGGACTTCTGTATAACTTGCCGCAGCGTATGTGGTCTATGGTGCTAAAGCCTTTTCGGAAGCCTGCTTGTTCGGGAGGCTGGAAGTCGTCGAACCTGCGAGCGAGACGATTCGTGATGACCCTAGAAAACAGCTTATAGACATGGCTCAGGAGGGATATCGGTCTGTAGTTTTTCAGGAGGGTATTGTCACCTTTTTTGAATAACAACACCACCACGCTCCTGTGCCATGCCTTAGGCGTTTCGCCTTTAATAATGACGAAATTAAATAGCTTCTGAAGCGCTTTAAGAACCGGTTTGCCACCGGCTTTCAGAAGCTCAGCCGTAATTCCATCATCCCCAGCCGCCTTAACGTTCTTGAGCTGTTTCAGGGCCATACTAATCTCGTAGAGGCTGACGTCCGGGATATCGTCGGTGTAGTGTCGGGTTCTCAATCTCACCCAAAATCTCGGGCTTGAAAGTGACGATCCTACCATCCCCAGTCTTCAGCTTTGCAAGTAGGCTCTGTCCAACAGACAAATCTCGTGCGAACACTTTGGAGCCTTTGTTCCGCTCGATAGCCTCTTTAATACAATTTGTATTAAATTGTATATCGCGAGTCAGAGACTTTGAGATTTGTCTGTTAAGGCATCTGGCACGCGAAGCGTCATCAGGGGATTTTAAGACCAGCTCCCGTCTTTCTTCCATTAGCCGACGGGTGGAACCGGAGATCTTCTTCTGTCCTTTTGAACGGAGGGTTTTGTAAAACTTGGACCTTTCCGTTTGGAGAGTTTCCACAAACCTGTTGTTATAGTCGTCCACATCTACGCATTCACCGAGGCATTCGAAGCGATTTTGCAGTTCGATCTGAAAGCTTTCGGGGTTTTGGAGTTGGGTTGACGCTGGACGGAGCGTAGACTTCATAAGTCGAGAGCGTTCGAGCCTAATGTTGAGGTTCAAGATGCCTCTAACAATACGGTGATCTAAATAAATAATGATTAAAAAAAAACCAAAGGAAATCAAAGACAAAATCAGCAAAATTATGGATAGATAAATACAAAATATTAATTGAAATATGGAAAACTTAAAAAAGTTTAAAGATTGTTCTTAAACGAATATATTACATTATATTCCTAAGGTTCCTTCTAAGAAGACTGAAAAATTATGTGCGTCCAAATAATATTTTAATGATTCTTATGAGACAATAAACTGATTTAATCTATTTGGGTTGGTTTTATTTTTTTAGTTTTAGTCATATAGAGTTCATCGCAAAATTATTACAATGAGTGATTACACTTGTTTTATTTTTAATTATGTTTTCATTAGTAGGCATCTAATCTCATTAGTGTTTTAGATAATTTCATTAGTGTAACAACATCACTCATTCGTGTCACTCTGATTTCAATTTTTCAATAGTTCTATTTAAAAAATCATTAATATTTTATTTAACTTGTGTTAATATAACCCCATAGAATGAGCTTATACCATTAATTACCCAAAAAACGGGTATTTAAGAAATCATGCAAAAAAGTATAAATTTAATTCGAAATATGAAATCGACCCTATTATTATGAGCGAATAGCGATGCGACCACGTGCCGCGTGCCCTGCCGCCCGCCGCCTCCGCCGCCTCCGCCGCCGCGCGTGTAAGGGAGCATAACGCACGTTTATTAAGTTACATTTTTTAGGGGGATTTTTTTTTTTTAAATTTAGCCCGGTTTTGTATGCATTAGTAGAATCAGTTATCGATACCTAACAACACCTTCACGGGTCGGACAGGGTTTTCTTAACATACTGTATAGACAGTTTAGACGCGATTATAAACATGGCGACCAAATATACGTCAATGTAAGTAAGGAGCGGACTAATTTGACAGGTCTAAACTAACATTTTATCTTCTGTCCTTTTCCTAATGAAATATAAAGAAAAAGATTTACTAAACTTAAATTTAGTTTAGATTGTGAACAAGGGAATCTGGGCCATTAAAAGTAATATCAATCCTACGATTACTTTTACTACAATTTAGAACAGTTTTTTTTATATATATTTAGCGAGCGGTCCACGTTGCTTCATATACAACAGGGGAAACAGACTTAGAATCTACAGGTGGATACTGAGAAAATTCTCGTCACCATCACTTAGTCTTAAAAAACATGTTCCTCAGTGAGCGCTAGAATTGAAACAATACTCTTTATACAAGTTATTTAGTTTAAAGGGTTCAATGAGGTCCATATATGATGTGACCATTTTTAGTGCTGGTAAGGTGTTGCGATTTGTTGATTTTTATGCTGGCAATACCAAATTTGTTATGTCATTTCATTTAGGGGGCTTAGATAATTTTACTCTTTATTAGATTGAACACATAATCATATGGACTGTTAGAACCATTTCAGAAATCATTTTCGATAATGTGTATGTAATTTCTATCACTTTCAAACAAGCAAAATTTAATAATTCGGTTAAAAATGATTTCTCAAACAATACCTCACCAAGACAGAGAGAGACAAGAATCATTTCAAGAATATAGTCAAAGTTATTGGAAATGAACCAAGTAGGTAGTAATTGAGAGATGGTAGTAGCATAGCGGTTGATAACGTACCTGGGGTAGGTAGGAGAGACTCTTTGTGCTTTCCGCGTATTTATTGATGGCTCTTAACTCTTCTAAAGTCATATGAGGACTTGAGTTGCTGCGCGATGATTGAGATGACGAGCTTACTGATACCTGAAATGTTAACAATGAGACTTTAATATGATTAAGGGGGGGGGGGGGGGGTAGTTTGAAAAAAAAAACGCAATTTTAAATAGAATCGTGGTCACCTCACAAATTAGCTGTAACATATATTTTAATCGTGTATTACCTACTTTTCTATAAAAAAAAGCATATTTTTTGATAACAGTCGTATTTTTCGTCGTCGTCGTCACTCTTGGGTCTACAATAGAGATTGCCCGACCCCTACAGTGGAAAAATTACATGTAATTAATTCATAACCCAAACCAAACACATACAAGTTAATTTAAACATTGAACATCAGGCTACTACAATCCGTTAGTTCTCTTTATTTGATTTTCAACTTTATTACTAAAGCAATAAGGCTCAAGATTGATTGGGAATATTTGACAGTTTAGGGTCCTTGACCTGCTGTCGTCCGTACATAAACGTACGTAAATAATAAAAAAAATAAAGTATGTAAATAACGACGAATTAAAGGTATAATTTACACATTAAATGACCTATCTAGTGGTCCCAGATGCAAACACAATAATTCCAATATAAAATACACACTTTTCTGGAAGCTTCCATGATTAATGAAGTTACACAAAAACAATGTTTTCAGATGGCTCGCTGATTGCAAACTGATTATTTGATTGCATTATCGTGTCGCGAATTTACTTGACCTTATTATTTGTGATATTGCTCTAGTTATCGATTTACTTTTATGAAGTTCAGCTTCAACGATTAAGAAAACAATTGGTAGGAACCTTTTTAACTTATTACGAGTCGGTTTCCCGTTTGTAGGCGGATTTTTTTTTTTCTGTTGGAAGATAGTCATATTTAGCTGTTCCAACTTGTCATAACAAATCACAATGTTGATTTATACATGGTGCAAGAGCACAAACCGCATTAAATGCGTATCATCAATTTTAATCATTTTTTTTTTAATAATTATAAACTAGCGCTTGACTGCAATCCCGCCTGATCGTAAGCAGTGATGCAATCGTTGATGGTAAAGCGCGCTAGTTTATGAAACCCATTCACTTAAAAAACTTAGTGAATAGGAAGGAAGACGTCAGTTGAGCGAGGTGGTGCAATGTTAAACCCAACAACACGACCAACGATGCTGCGCCAGAGGGAGATTGCTGTGGAGACGCTCCACGAACAAACTCCCGACACAACAACACTTGGCGCATCGTACCCGGCACACATCGCAACACAACTGCTCAGACCCGTCCTCAGAACGGCTTCACCAGACACCATGCCGGAACACGACAAATCGCTTGGCGGCAAGGCTTTGTCTGGTGGGTGGTAACTTCTGCCGGCGGCCGATGTTATGGCCTACCACCGAGAAAACCATTTTGAAGCATACTGCTAATACATTGCTCAACAACGCAAATAAAGCAATGAATGTTGTTGAACTCTCAAAATGAAATCCAATGCTAGTGATGACGTATTACACACTTATTACACGCCTGCTGATTAGGTAGGTGAGATGATAGATCATGCGGTAGATTAATTAATGTAGGTACTATCAAAATAAGAAATAAGTTGATAAAATCGGATATTAATTATACATTGTAAATACACCACTACAATCCAGACCAAGCGTTTCGCCTGTTTGAAGTCTTTTATACCGCGTACATCGAGGGACTGAAACAATTTGCCAGCGACGGTTTCCGTCTTGACTACAATTTAACCCTCTTATTCATAAACACTGCTTAAAGTAAACTAGTGATTAGCGATTTTTTAAACATACATTTTAAACACTTGCAGGTCACTTAACTTTAAAAATCCATTATGAATAAACCCCTTAAACACTATGGTGTTTATTCATAAAGGATTATTTAAGTTAAGTGACGTTAAAAGGTCAAAAATGTATGGCTAAAGAATCGCTAATCACTCGTTAACTTTAAGCAGTTTTTATGAATAAGGGGGTGTGGTGAATAAGGGGGGGTGGGGGGGGATGTGTCTTCAAGGCTAGAGTGAATAGGCTCTTAATAAACAAGCGCGTATTTACCATTAACGATTGCATCAAGAGTTTCATTTCTAACTTCAACAATATTCATTGCGATATTTACGTTGTGGTTGTGGGGCAGATACATTTTTAGAACATATGGAGCAATGTATGAGCAATATGTCTCAAAATTATTCAAATTACCTAATAATAATAATAGCGTGAAACGCAATTAGTGTGCTGATGCCGCTATAACAACAAATCCATTATTTTGTATAGATAATGATACGCCGTGCACGAGTCCGACCCCAATTGGCCGGCTTCTTTATAAGTGAACGGGAACTAGGGCGGCCTTTGGCCTGCAATGGAACATTATAATTGCCTCACTGCTGTCAGAGGTAAAATAACTATATCTGCAGGGTAATTGCGTAACAGACTATCAGTAGCAATCTGGTTCATTTTGACAGTTCAACAACATTCATTGCGTTATTTACGTTGTTGAGCAGACATATTTTTCGAACATAAAGAGCAATGGATTAGCAATACGCTTTAGTGTGGCTACCATGAGTTTTTATTACGAGACTCTATCACATGCATCGACCACGTTTAGCGCTCCCATTGGTTGAGAGTTCTTACAACCTTGAAGCGGGCCAATCGATGAGATCGCGGTCGATATCGATTATCGAGTCTTCGGAATGAAAACTCATAGTAGCCACACAGCACATTGATACACATTTAAATATAAATATACGTACTTTAAAAACGCTTTCTTCAAGAGATATGGACAGCCTTGTGCAGGAATCCAGCAGACTATGCTCGGGTATGATCCCGAGCACGCCCCCCGCCGCACCCGCCCCTCCACCCCCTGCCAGCGCAGGCATCGACTGACACTCTTCAGACTTCGACAACCCTGCAAGACAATCCACTGAACTTTATATAATCTACTGCTAAGTAATAGTAGCACAGGGATTGGAGGACGATAAATTTTGGTGTCTGTCCTACTGCTGAAAAGGAAACAACTAACTATACAGGTTATTTTCTCGTCTAAGTTACATACTAATAATAAAAAAAAGTAAAAGAGGTATTCGATACACACATGTATAATCTTCCCTCATACTGAATATTCCAATGTGACGGCAAAAATTTTCTTAGGGCATTACTTCATATACCATTCTGTATATAGGATAGTTGATGTTAACTTTCCAGACTACCATACCGGCCAAGAAACTCTCTATTGTATTTTTATTGAGCCAGAAAAAAGGCGTTACACAACGTCACTTTTTCTTTATACGAGACCTGAATACAGTTCGTTCAGAATAAGCTACGTATCTAATCATTTTTACACCATGTTATATTTTTTCCCAAATACATTTAGAAGTTCTTGCAGTGTGGTGACCGAGCGCATAACTCATTTGACGTTAGATCATAGTACTAGGCGCGTGAGACAGGGCACCACAGCGCAGCGTCGCTGCAGTCGCGGCCGGGGGAGCAGTGCGTTGACTATTTTTTTGGTGACACAACCAGGTAAGATAACAACCTCATAATTTTGTGGTTTTACATGATATATGTTTAAAATTTATTATATAGATTCTTTACTTAAAAATACTGGACACGTGTTTCGGGTTCCGCATACACAAAAATAACGTCTTGTCGCTTCCTTATTATAGGCGATGGCACAGACGCCTTAGTCAGAAAGTGTTGATTGCTTTTGCCTGAGTTAAATTAATAATTTCGCTTAAAAGTGTAAAAAATACGAAATACTTTCTTATATTTGAATGATTCTCGCCAATATGCAGTATGCTATTCACGCTAGTTATATCAAGAACCGATGCAGTTGTAATTGCTACTATTCACGCTAATAGGGATGTTTCCTGGGCAAAAAAAATTGATTCTATTTAGTCTGTCATTCAGTAGGCCTAGTATGAGTTTTCAATACGAAACTCGATCGTCGATAACGAGCGCGTTAGGCGCTCTCATTGGTTGAGAGTTCTTACGACCTTGAAGCGGGCCAATCGCTGAGTCAAACGCGCTCGATATCGACGAACGAGTTTCGTAATGAAAACTCATACTAGGCCTACAGAATATAGAAAAATATTGGATACGTATTATTTTGTTTTATCAAATCAATAAAAATTTAGAAATATAAAAGGAATCAAAGATCAGGAGTGGTGGCTGGTGACGTCACACGAGTTTTCAACGCACTGTGTCGTCTTCATTTTTTTGTTCATATATGAAAAAAGATAAAATACGTGTCTAGTATTTTTTGGAAATCTGACTGACGGCCTAATTAGTTTTTTTTTTAGTCAAATACCCTATTGTTTTTCTTGAATCTTTCTTAATAGTTATCAAATCTAACGTCAAAGGGATGGTCATGAATTCTGTAAGTCACATGACACATTCCTGATTTCTTATATTACTATCCTGACTGCATTAGTCCCCTTCTTTTGCCACTGGGTTAGTTTATATACTTTCATTATTTAATTACAGAAGAGCCATTATAATTATGGTCGAGTTGCAACAATTTAAAGTCAATTGGATTTTAAATTTGTTGATATTACACTTATTACTAAGGAGTTTTAGTCCAAAGATTATGCCCAGATCACAATTTTAAAAGAAGCATAACATATATGAGGGAAACACATTGTGCAAGAGCATAACGCTTGGAAATTATAATATATTATGGAACTTTAAGATTGATATCTAACTCCCAAAAACAAACACCTGAAAACTTATAACTCATTTGCATAAAAAATTACCAGTATAAAGTAATAACACAGTTTCCCTGAGATAGAGTACAAGTTCAATAAGTGACTGTGTGTATACTTAATAATAGAAAACAATTTAGATGACCCAGACCCAGTTAGTAATCCCAAGTACTAACTATTACCTACTCAAAGATGAAATCAAACTCATACGCGGGTCTACCACTATAAAGATCGAAACATACTATCAAAACGCAACGCAATGTGTCACACACTCGCCGTTCACATAGGCAACACGCCACACGATGCTACAACACGTATCGTGTAGTGTAGTCACTCACGAAATGCTGAAGTGTATTGTCGTGTCACGTGGCCATGGATTCGATTCTGCTTGAAGACGAGCTAGATGAGGATTTTGAAGAAGATTTATTGCAGGTTTTGGGGATATATTTTGTACAGAAACAGTTAATAAAAAGACGTACTCATATCCTATAACAATGAGTACCGTTTTTCCCTTTTTCTATTAATTGTTCATCCGACAGCCAATTTTTAAACAAAAACTAACAAAAAATATCTTTTCTTTTATCATACCCTTAAAAATGTTCACGAAACTGAAAGACTGACGCGTGGCGTCGGGTGTTAACTAGAAACACACTGCGCTGATTCGTCGGGTGGCGTATCCCCCCTTCTCCCGGCAACACGCTGATCCAAATCGGTTGGATGTTGCGGCGTGTGGTCACGTAGCGTGTTGCCTATGCGCTTCTGACCATATTAAATATATGGAATTAATACGTACTCACATGCGTCGGGTGGCGTGGCGTCGTGTCACGTTTTGATAGTATGTTTCGACCTTAATACGCCAATGTTCGTGACAGTACGCGGTCAAAAAACGCCGTACGAAGGGCAAGGCCACAACACTGCGTTGCGGCGTCGCATCGTAAAAAACTACGACGCCGCACAATGCATCGTGGAAATTTAAGATGCGATGACGCAACGTACAAATCTGCAATGCGACGACGCGCTAGGCGCTACCTCTTAGTGTCCACATTGAATGAAGTGCGTACCTTTCATGGTGGCGGATTACGATATCGATTACCTGATATCCTTAGTTCAGGAACGTCCCGTCCTCGTCCTTTGGGACAAAAGTATCATCATCGACCTTTTAATCGTCCCACTGCTGGGCACAGGTCTCCTCTCATACAGAGAAGGATTGTGCGTAATCACCACGCTTGCTCAATGCGGGTTGGCGATTTCAGACTAAGTCCAGGTTTCCTCAAGATGTTTTCCTTCACCTTCAGTCATTGGTGTCTAAGATATACTTAGAAAGTACATATAACTTCAGAAAAGTTACATTGGTACTTGCCTGACCTGGAATCGAACCCGCGCACTCATACTTGAGAGGCTGGTCTTTTAACCACTAGGCCTAAAAGTATGTCAAACTACAAAGACACTAGAAACTGACAGTTAGCGTCTTGTCGTACGATGTAGTCTGCGATGAAATTTTTGCGTTGCGTCATCGCATTGTGTTGCTGTGCGGCGTCGTTATTGCGATACGATACCGCAACGCAGTGATGTGGCCTCGCCCTAAGAAGGGACGCGCCGTCGTCGCAGGTCGTGTGACCACGACTATCACAAGTCTTGGCGTCTATAGTGTGGTGGCTACAAAATCTCAATCTACAAACACTGTGCTACCAAAACCCATTTATAAAACAAATCGATTATGAAGTATGAAAACTATAATGTGGATGTTATTCAACTCTTTGACAAATTTCGTTCAAAACTCACCAAAAATTACTATAATATTATTTGCTATAAATTTGGTAACTTGACTATGTATTTTTAACAACTTAAACGACTTTCTTTCGGACGACCTGCGAAAAATGTTCTGTTTATGAGAAATAATTCCTAAGTTAAATAGCAGTTTTATTATACTGAAATAATGTGAGATATTTACCTTCTAAATTGAATTTATTGCCCCAACGATCACATTCACACTGCAGCCATGTTTTTTCAGCCTCCAAAGATAATTGTCCTGTGAACAAAAATTTTAATAATTAATCATCTTTAAAACCGCTGTTCTTTAATGCACACACATACAACTCATGATAACTATCTTAATTATATTTTAATTATCATACAAACGATTCGAATCTTGTTACAAGTTTTCTTTTGTTTAAAAGCTTGCAAAAACCCTAAAGAATTAAATGTTATAAATAGTTAAGTATGTGAATTCACAAAGATGTTTTTATCGTTACATACAAGATGGCGGGAACGGATGGACGTACAACAGAAGTGCGATTCTATGAGCATCTATTTAAGTGAGCGTGGATTGAATTTTCATTACAACTAATGCTAGGTATTGATACTATTAGAAACCACAAGCAAATATGTAATAGAAATCAACCTTCGGAGTATTTCTCTCTCGAATTTTGAGGCCTAAATTCCTCCCCGGAGTTACTTTAAATACTTAAATTTGGTGACCGTTAAATGATCGTGGCCATGACTCGCTAGCTTGCTAGTTCAAAAGGAAGTGCGTTCGCTACGCCGCCGCGCCGCGACGTGCGGCGGTCATCAGAAGGACGCACACTGCTCAAACACTGTTTACTTTTAAAACTATGATAAAAAGACATTGCCTCTCTCTTTAAACATATTATTAAATTTTATGTGTTCGTGTATGATATTTATTAATTAGATGTATAAATTTATTTATACCACTTAACGTATATATTTATTGTATAATCTATGTAAATAGTACACTGTAGACTACCTACATCATTTCTTTATCCTTCCCCTTAGAATTCCATCCAAAGGTTGTCTGTAAAAGATCGCTCTTAGCGATAAGACGGCCTATTGTGTTATCCTTTGTAAAATATTATCTTCGTCGTTTATCAATGTAAAATCGACTGACTCATTGAAAAATGCTCTACCTCTTTTTTTAATACGATTAAAAACTTCAACGGGGTTGATGTCCGTGGACTACCCGGTATAAAAGATATTTTTTTATGGATTTCATGTTACATACATCGTATTACAAGGTAAAGATTTTTTATTTCCTATGCGATTTATAACGTAATATTTTATATACGATACCTGAATATAATTTGATCAGAATAAGCAACGAAATCGATTCCAATAACTTTTACACCATGTTATATCTTTTCCCAAATACATTTAGAAATTTTTGCAGTGTGGTTACCGAGCGCACAACACAGTTGACGATAGATCATAGTACTAGGCGCACAACGAGACAGGGCCCCGTTCCGCGCCGCAGGCACGGCCGGGCGAACAGTCCGTTGACTATTATTTTTGTTGGAATAACCAGGTAAGATAACAAGCTCATAACTTTGTGGTTATTCATGATATCTTTATGAAATTTTGTACATAGATTATTTACTTAAAAATACTGGACACGAGTTTCGGGTTTGACATATACTAAAAATAACGTTGTACAATATAGGTATGTGTATGCTACACGTACACTGTTAAAGTATAACCGAACAAAAACACGACAAGTTATCAAAAAATCAACACAATAAATTACTTAAAATTCATCCGCGTCAAGAATCTTCATATTTCCGTCGAAAACTAATTCTTATAACGCGTCCTTGATACGAAGAGCACACTCAATAAAACTCTTGGAACAATGTGTGTTGTGACTGAAGTCTTCCATAACACCAAGCTAAGTTTCCGAGTTTAATAACAATATATGTTTAATTTTCTCATGTATGTTTATGCAAATACAACCTGATACTATTATCTTCTTAATTTAAAGTCAAAAATCTAGTAAATTTAACTTCTGTTATATCTTAATATTTAATTAATGTGTAGGGTTGCCAACCGTACTCTAAAAAAAAGTAATATTCGACTGCACGGTTAGCGCAGTGGTTGAGCTATTGACTGATGTGCTGTGTGTCGCGGGTTCGATTCCCGCACGGAACAAATATTTGTATGACTTGCAAGTAGTTGTTCCGGGTCTGGCTGTTTGTGTATGTGAGGTTATATGTTTGTAAACACACCCACGATACTGGAGAAATTACTAGAGTGGGGCAAAGTACTCTATATCATGTATCTATAGCACAAATGGACTATGCTAACACAAATAGTCGACTTTTTACTTTTGTATTATTTACATAAACAAAATTTACCTTTTTAGAAATATAAAATAATGAATACTCTTATTTTGTAAGTCCGTACTCTTCCAATTTATTAGAAGAAGTAAAGCTGACAACCCTAACACTATTTTCAGTGTTAGGGTTGCCAACTTTTAACTGCAACAAATTTTAAGTTGGCAATCCTAACTGCAATGGTGATTGAAACTGATATATTATCGGCTTAATAATAACTATAGCTTCCGACGTATGTTATTACTCATGGTTGTAAATATTATCTTATTGGTATCGCCATAGGATACTTCAAGCCTCTTAAGACAAGGACGAAAAAAGTACACTAATCGTTATTTGTTTATCTCTTAACTTTCATTGAAGGAGCAAGGACACTAAGTACAGCCTTGACTGTAATGAATATGAACGAAAACACACGTCCATTGTGATGTTCGTAACGATAAGGAAAATAACAACAAAAACCGGCCAAGTGCGAATTGAATTTGCGTACGAAGTATTCCGTAGCAATAACTATAGGAAAAAATATATTCAACAATTTTTTTTTTATACGACACCTGCATATAATTTGTTCAGAATAAGCAACTGAATGGATTCCCATAATTTTTACATCATGTTATATTTTTTCTCAAATACATTTAGAAATTGTTGCAGTACAGTTACCGTCACCGAGCGCGCCACGTAGATTACGGTAGACCATAGTACTGCGCACACCCGCGCAACAGCTGACGCTACAGGTCAACACACCGCTTAATTTTTGGTGGGACAACCAAGTAGGAAGCCATGGTGTTTCATGGTCCCCGGCGGGCGCCGCCACCCGGCTCACACATCGTGGTGGTGGTGGTGGGTGGGGGGTGGTTGTGGGTTCAGATCGCTGTCGAGTCCACTATGAAGTACCTAGGATTGGACCATTTCCGGCGGCTGGCGCCCAAGTTGTTGGGGGCGGCTGTATACTTTCAACGATATTTCCCAACCTGGGGGGGCGGAGCGCCGCTTGCAGGCGGCTCTACATGGGAATCGTGCGATCGATGACCCTGTATGGTGCCCCAGTATGGGCCTCTGACCTGACGGCCGGCAGCATCGCTGTACTGCGGAAACCGCAGAGAGTGATAGCCGTCAGAATCATACATGGGTATCGCACGATCTCCTATGAGGCGGCCTGCCTACTGGCTGGATCCCCGCCATGCGACCTGGAGGCGAAGGTCCTCGCGTCACTGTACCGGTGGCGTGAGCAGGTGCAAGATTGGGGCGAACGGCCGATGCAGCGTCAGCTTGTGCAGCGTCGGTCGCAGCTCAGCGAGGTCCTGGTGGCGGAATGGCCGGACAGGCTTTCACGCCCTACTGTTGGCCTCACCAACATCGAGGCCATCCAGCCGGTACTGGCGGACTGGCTCGGGAGAAGGCATGGCTCCCTGACGTTTCAGGTGACACAGGTGCTCTCGGGGCATGGTTGCTTCGGAAAGTACCTGTGTCGCATAAACAGGGAGCCAGACGCCCGGTGTCACCATTGCGTCGAATGCCGGGAGGACACGGCGCATCATACGCTGGCAGAGTGTGCCGCTTGGGAGGAGCTGCGCCGTGCCCTCATCTCTGAAGTAGGCAGAATCCTGGGATGCGGTGGTTTCCTTCTGCGAAACAGTTGTCTCGCAGAAGGAGGGTAAGGAAAGGGAGAGGGAGATCTTGTCCTCTCGCCCGGCCCGCAGCAGGCGTACCGGGCGTCGCCGGAGGGCGGATAACGCCCTCTTACAGCCCCCTAAATGGGTCCAGGGGCGATAGACTCGGGGACATCTGTCGCCCCCCAAACATCAGGACCCAAGATGGCGGCGCGAAGTGTTTCACGCGCGCCACTCTTAGACGTCACGGGGGGAGTTCTAAACCTCACTCCCCTCCCTGACCCGAGGAGACCCACAGCGGCGGGCGGCATAAATCAGGGGTTGCGGAAGCAGTATTAGTTCTCGCAGCCCCCGATGTAGGTGTGAGACGAAACACCCGGGTGGTTTTTAGTCAGTAGGAGTCTGACAGACCCCGTCGCCCACCCCAGGGCGGCGGACATCCATGAGGATTTTACACCAGGAAAAAAAAAGGCTTCCCGTTTAACCGGATTCAGAACTTCACAACCCAGTTACTCGGTAATATGATGTATCTATGTCAGAGATGGCGAACCAATGGCACTCGTGCCGTTGGTGGCATGTAACAAAATAATTTCGTCACGGCATGAATTCATTAAATGTATTAAAAAATAACACACAAGTATAGTTATGTTTTTTTTTTCATCATCATCATCATCATCACAATCAGTCTATAATGTTCCCAGTGTTGGAGACAGGCCTCCTCTTGATGAGAGGGAATGTGGGCCATAATCTAACACGCTGGCCCAGTGCGGGTTGGTAGATTTCACATGTCTTAGATATTTTTTTATTGGCTCTAAGACAAGCTGTTTTCCTCACGACGTTTTCTTCGCCGTTTTGAGAGCAGTGGTGATGAAATCATTTACTTATTTAGAGCCTGATGTGGTTCGAACCTACGACCTACAACTTGTAATTAACGACCGATACCACTTGGCTACCGCTGCTCTCTGGTTTTTTTTTTTCAGTCATCATTAACTCAAGATTTGTTTGTTAGCACGTCTTGACCACATGAAATATTTAGTTGGAAAAATTGGCACGTATACGATAGAGATTCGCAATCCCTGCCCTATGTTCTATGTTAAGGGTTCGGTAGAGAGCACACATTCTCAGCGTGTTTGTACACTTGGTTACCACAAGTAAAGTGCGAGTCGTGAGATAAAAAATACTGTATGTTTCAGTCCGATTCAAACTTTATGGCGGCTCGGAACATAAAGCGAGTCGCTTCGTAATAACAAGTCCATCTGTCAGCGAGGATGAGGGATGAGGTGAGGAACCAACATAAAGTTTAAATTAGGCTGTACACAGCTGGCTGTATATACCTAGTAGGTACTAATATGTGTACAGCGCTGATACATACTAGCATAAGCTTCCTGATCGCGGTGATGCCTCGGCGGAGGCGGGTCCCTGAAGGAACATATCCACTCGTCCTTGACGCGTAAGATGCGTCCCGTTACCCTCGCGTAGTACTCGTAGTTGTCTCGTCCGAACAGGTCACCTGCGCTGAACTGCTCAATCAGTTGACGCATGATGCGGGTCGCCACCTGGTGGGAAGTTCCGGGTTAAGTGACTGTTGGAAAAAATGGTAAATTGTGGTGAAACAACTTACGCAAGACTATGATTTACTCTAAAAAAGAGGCAACAAATGGATCAGAAAACGTACCTGTAAATGCCGATATGCTACATTAAATCCAAAATTTTAATATTTTATTTTACAATTTCGGTTATTTATTTATAATTTTGTAAGGTCGATGTCCATTATAATTTAATCATTTTATATTATTGGAAAAAGTTTTTAGTTGAGCTGAACGATTTCTGACAAATGCGTGCACTGCCTAGACGGTCCTCTCAACCTGTGTGGTACTTTCTTTAAAAGACCATCTCAAATATCGATCTACACGGACTTCATATGATCTGACCCAAATTAAGTCTGGACTTTAAAAGGAACAGACCTCTAAGTTTATTTCGGTATTCTTTCTCAGAGTAGTCAAATTGAAAACACCACACTCAACTAGTTTAAAAAAAATATGATGTTGTGAACTTGTATTTTGTGTTTGTTTAAAGACGTACAGAAATAATATAGTATATCATTTAGTGTTGAGATATAAGTTGGAACCTTCTAAATACAGATGAATATGTTACCAATTCCCTTTAGTGTGTCATTAGCATTAAATAAAAATTAAATCTGAATTGGAACAGTTTCAGCTGATCATACTTTTATAGAGTATGAGGATTCCATTTAAACAGTGTGTTATGATTTCACTGGAGATGGAATTGTGAGAAACGTGCGTCTAAAGGAAGTTGACACAGAAGTATCATCTGTGTTACTTGTTGAATCGATCTTATCGAGAGTGTTACATTCCTCTCTAACATCCATAGTTCATATCTTTTTATAGGACACATTTAAATACATGCAGATAATTTACAGAAAATCCGTTTTTACCAAGCCGTTGATAATAAAGTAAATTTTTATTTAAGTAGCAAGAAAACATAAATATTGTCTGCATTCAATTTAAATATTGAGTCATAATATATTTTGACAAAAATAAAATGAAAATTAATAGTTTATCAATAAATTACTTAAATCACCTTGATAGTGAATGGTTATTTCAGTTACTAATACAAAATTTAGTTAATCAGTGTAGTGAAATGCATGCAGGAAGTGAGTAACCCGTGGATTCTATGAATCAAGGTTATCAGTGTGGGGTCGTAAAAATAAATAGGTGATGCTACTGACTATACCGATAAGAAGCAAATACAAGCATTATACGAAGAAATATCTGTTCTATGAAACTGTACTAGGAATACAACCACCAAAAGAAATAAATCACCATCTTTGGGCACCCAAAATTAATCAGATTGTGATTGACAGTATGTTGCAATGAGGGTGCTAAACAGCGCCCTAATCGGCGAACACATTTTTGTCAAATGATTGCGACTAGTTGGGATCAGTTGGGATCGTTCGGACCGCCCATTGGTCCGTTAGGTCGAAATGATCCCAACTAGTCGCAATCATTTGACAAAAATGTGTTCGCCGATTAGGGGGCAGGGTTCTTTTATTTAATTAATATTAACACCGCCATCTTGTTATTTCAATACATTTTTGCAATAATCTGTCAACATCTTTCGAGCGCAAAAGATCCTTGTAACACTGTACATGTGAGTCAAACTTTTTCAAAAACTTAATGTTCCACGTTGATGTAATCTTTACAGGCATAACAAAAATACCAATAAAAATTACGCAAAAGCGCATAACATCAAACAGCAAGCATGTAATGCGTATAACACAAATTATTAAAGCCGGTAACGAAATCGTAGTACGATCAGCTACATGAGTAATGTGGACGAAAGTAAAACGGATTGATTGTATAATGTTATACTTACGCTGACTTCAGCCTTCGGATGCATGTTTAAATACAGTTTTAGTGAACACAGTTATAAAGCTATTTACAGTAACGCTATTATAGACATTTCTTTACATAGGGTGTGATCAGCTGATGTGGACAAAATCAACGACATAAGAACAAGTTTTCAATGCTAGCTACCCAGACAGATTTTTCCTGTCAAAAGTCATTGGGTGGAGTTTTTTTTTTCTCGCTTTTTTCATGTTTTTTTCTCTTCATAACAACTTTATGCCTTAACGAAACTTTGAAAAAAAAATTTGCCGAATTGGTCGAACCGTCTTTGACTTTTGCGCTTAGCAACGCATTTTGCGATCCCCCGCACAGTGCAAATATTTGTATGCATGAATATTTGCACTGGTCTGGTCGTGCCTCGGAAAGCATGTTAAGCCGTTGGTCCCGGTTGCCATACGAACATCTAATGGCAGTCGTTACGGGTTGTTGGAGTCCTCAAAAGTCCAACAATTGGTCTAACTGCAATGCTTCCATGTCGCCTTCGGGTTGTGGAGGTCAGACAGCAGTCGCTGCACGGAAAATATCGAAGTTTAGCCAAAATCAGCAGTTAAGACTGGTAAAGCGAACCCCAGACTCCAAAGCTGAACATGCTACGGATGCGACTGGGATTAACGCTGAGATGGTGATTATGATGATGAGGTTAGGTGAAAGACAAAGCTAAGTAGATAATGATGGAAAACCCAAATCTCTGATCAGTAGGCTAGATTTTCACAGGGACAATGGCATTACATTCGCCCCGACTATTACATCGGACTTCAGACATAACTATCGATATGTGGGTGAAGGGTATTTGCCTAACCCTCGCGGTATTACATATATTATATTCCCTTATATATCCATTATAGATCCCTTTTTCGCCCCTTATACGCAACCAAACATAACAAAACAGGTATCAGAATGCACAGAATTTATCGGATATTCTGCCTCACGTAGTTACATTCAACGATATCATTATTTTTTTTCAAAAAAATACCTACTTTATAAATCGCCCGGTTTGAGAGCGAGCGCAGCCCGCTCGTATTATACATAATTATTGTTTTGACTAGGCTCAAATTTCATTTAAGTTGGAACTCCTATTAAACAACTAAAATTATCATTCCAATATATATAATGAGTATAATTAAAACCGTAATGCATATCAAAGACAATAAGAAAATCTCCGATATCAAAAGGTTAATTAAAGAACTATGCAATCGGTAGTCATGAAACTGTGCAATATGTCATAAAAAAACATTGAATGCTCCGACATAGCCATGTGGCTTATAAAGTCAAGTAAGGCAGAAACGTTCACACACATGTTAGGGAGCTTTTTTCCTTGCATTCTTTTAGTCTAACCAACCTCTACTCTGTTAGTCCGTCGATGAAGATATGAACACGTCCAAAAGCTTTTGATCCATAAAAACAAAAATCAAATCGTATTAGCGGAGGGCAGAAAGACATCGGGTCAGCTACCAAAATGTGTCCTGATTCATTCTACGTCCAAGGCCCGAACTAATATTATGATCATAATACATGAATATACTTTGTACAGACGACAGCACATCAAGAAACTACAATCTGACAGATTTCTTTATTAGATTTTCAACTTAATCTCTAAAGTATTAAGGCTTAAGGTTGGTTGGGCATATTTGACCTACCTAACCATTATTTAAAATATTTTAAGTAACTACTTTTACTTTAATCGTCAGTAGTCTCCAATTCGTCACCAGTGTGTGAAAATTGGTCAGCACAAAAGTTCTGACCTAAAAATAGTGATTTCGGAATACCTCAGGGTAGTATTTTGGGCCCTACCCTTTTCTTAATCTATATAAACGAGTTAAGCAGCCTATCACTACAAAACGGTGTCATAATGTCTTATGCTCATGACACAGCTCTCGTGTTTTCAGGTAAATCTAAAGATGAGGTCTATGCACTAGCACAAAATGGTTTCAATATAGTGTCTAATTGGCTTTATAATAAGTCCGTCCGACGAATATGTACTAGAGTATAAATTAACATAAGTTTTTAAAAATTTACGCAACATAGCAGACTTTACTTTAATTCGGCAGGTATATATTATGGCTTATGGCTTTGTGTCAGTCTATTCTTACCTATTGTATTAGCTCCTGGGATGGTGCCCCTAAAACTATACTTCTGCCCTTGGAACGGGCCCAAAGAACAATCCTGAAGGTCGCTAGCTCGCGTCCTTTGAGATTTCCCACCCACCAGCTTTACAGTGAGTGCAAAGTGCTAACAGTACGCCAGTTATTTATTTTGAATATAGTACTACTCCAGCACGCTGATATTGGTTTTAGCCCTGTACCTTCTGGCAAGAGAAGAAAGGATTTAGTTTGCACTAACTCACGGACGAAACATGTTTTACTAACAATTTTATTTATTTCTCGGACCATATTTATATAACAAATGTAACAAACTGCTAAAGATATACAGTGAAAGCTCGACCAAACAGCGCTCTAGTTACTAAGCCATGACTCCAACCTCAATAACAATGCAGTGGTAAGTATAAAGTTTAATGTTAAAGAAGGTTGTGCAATGAAACAGCCTCTACGACTCATCATCATCTCAGCCTTAATCCCAGTCGCATCCGAAGCTTTTTTTTTCAGCTTTAGAGTCTCGGGTCCCTTTTAGCAGTCTATTTGCTCATTTTGGCTAAACTTCGATATTTTGCGTGACTCGTCTGCCGTCTGACCTCCACAACCCGAAGGCGATATCGAAGCATTGCAGTTAGACCAATTGTTGGACTTATGAGGGCTCCAACAGCCCGCAACGACTACCATTAGATGTTCGTATGGCAACCGGGACCAACGGCTTAACCAGACCAGTGCAAATATTCATATTCATTCATACAAATATTCATATTCATGCATACAAATATTTGCACTCCACGGGGATCGAACCCGCGCCTCCTTGCGCAGCGGCCGCCGCTGAAACAGCCTCTACTACTGGTGTCATTTAAAGGTACGTCTGCCGCACCCTTTTTTTTTCCGGGGTGGAAATCCTCATAGGATGCCCGCCGCCCTGGGGTGGGCGACGGGGTATGTCAGACTTTTACTGACTAAAACCACCCCGGTGTGTCTTCTATCACGAGCGCGCGTGGGGCCGCGGGAGTCTAAATTCTTCCACGGCCCCACCCTCGTGCTGGCCCGGTCTGTCCGGGCCTCGTCTCCTGCACGGGGTAGTGGGGTGTTAAACTACCCCGTGCATCGCCCCAAAGGCGCGCGCCGACACTCGAGCGCCTCCGCCTCGGGGTCCATCGATAGGGGGGGCGGGGACTTCCCCATGTCCCTCGCCCCTGGACCCATTCATGGGGGAGGGAAGAGAGCGTTATCCGCCCTTCCTCGGCGCCCGGTGCGTCTTCTGCGGCCCGGGAAGGGAGTTGATATCTCCCTCTCCCGTTCCGCAGCTTCCTTCTGCGACATCATGTCCTCGCAGAAGGACACCACCGCGTCCCACGACTCTGAGCTGCCGAAGTTCCTTCGCACTACTGCCGGCAGCGTCAGGTCGCCTCCTACTTCATTTGTGAGGACACGGCGCTGCTCCTCAACCCTGGACTGACCTCGTTTATATTCAGCCCATAATGTTGCCACTATCGGGACACAGGCCTTTCCTCAGTAAGAAGAAGTAGGTTGTAATTCGCCACGTAGGGTCTATGGTTTGGTTGGTTACTTTCAAAGTCGAAAATTCTTACTAACAATCTTGTTAAGTCAGTTACTTGAATAAAGAAACTTCCATTCTATGACATGCGGGCTTCTTCACGATGTTATCCTTCACTGTTTTAAGAGCAGTGTTGATGAAATAATTTACACAAAGTGCCCGCCTGGGTTCAACTGGAATACTTAGGTCGCAACAGATTCCCGTTTATATACGGAAATTAATCTACGCTTACTAAAGTCGTTTCGTGAAATAATGACCGTCCTTTAAACATCCAGAGGGGGAGAGAAACCTATTGCGAGAAAGGGGGAGAGACAGGAGAGAGAAAGGAGAAAGATAAAGGGGGAAGGAAAAGGGGGAAGGAAAAAGGCGAAGGAAAAAGGGGAAGGAAAAAGGGGAAGGAAAAGGGGGCAAGGAAAAGGGGGAAGAAAAGGGGAAGAGACAGGGGAGAGAGGGAAAGAGGGAGAGAGAGAGGGTTAGAGGGGGAGAGAGAGAGAGAGAAAGTAGAGAGGGGGGATATCAAGTCTGACAATCAGTCTTACTAAGGGAAGAAAAAAGCGAAAAGTACATACAATGACAATTCTAAACGCATTACAAAAGTAGTAAGTACTATCAAAAGATAATTTAAATTCAACTCTTGTATCAGTGATAAGAAAACACTATTAGAGACTTGACATTGCTGATAAAAAACCCGTGTATTAACTATGAATTGCGATAGCAAGATTATATTGTTGACTTTCTTAGATTTCGCTTTTATTGTTACTGTTGACTTAGACCGATATATGTACCTTGTTCAATGACTTATGAGTCACTTTTATACGCATGTCATCCAGCAGTTTGGATTAAAGGAAATATATTTTTAAAGACTACAGATAAGTTAATAATTCAATTTATCAAAAATAAAAAGTCATTTATTCAAATTAGGCTGAGAATCAGCACTTTTTGACGTCAATATTACATTAGAGTCCCCCCAAACGCCCGCCCTTGTGCAAACACACATCTCATCACATTTTGTAAATTATTTTTATAAAGAATGTGTTTGTTAAATCACTTTTGAAGATTGCTGTTGAGGATTTTATTAAGAATGGCTTTCATTTCGACAGTTCTACAACATTTATTCAATTATTAATATTGTTGAGTGCATATTGTATAATATATGAAGCAAAGAATTAGCAATTTCCTTTTTTTTTGTTGTCATGTTTTTCTACGATCGAATATTACAACAGTAATCAGATGGTAGGTCTTCCGTACGTCATAAAATGATTCTCCATTATGAATCATCCCACATGTGGTTTAGGATCTCTTCAATTTCTGTCTGAGTTCAAATATATGCAACGTCTTAAGGGTTTGATATCTTCAATCAATATTTATATCATCAGCGTACACAGACCTGCGTTCTTCCAGAGGCAGTGGGCAGTAATCTATATTGCGGACCTATTGCGAGTTGGTAGTTGACACATGACTTCGATGTCAGGGATGTGTTAGTTTTCTCACGAGGTTTTCCTTGACCGTTTTGAGAACAGTACGGGGATGAAATCATTTACATTAATATAAAGCGTCTGTCTGTGTTCGAACCCACGATCGACAACTCTTAAGCCGGAGACGTTACCACCGGGCTCCCACTACTCTCTCTCTCTCTCTCTGAGATGTATCCATTCATCACTGTAGAGTAAATCAATGAGAGAATTGGTACGAGTCTTCAATTTATTTTTATATATTTCACCTAAAAATGCAGTCGACGAAAAATTCATCAATATTTCTTTAACTGCAGGCTTTAGAGACCGTTGAGGTCTCTAAAGCCTGCAGCAAAGGCGACGAATAGCCAGCCTGTCGGTATTATAGAGGATCCATTTTGGAGAGTGCGCGGGTATTAGGTAACTTAATTCTACCATCTCCGTTCCATCAGCGGACGACCCGTCGTACGGCGAGTATCCACCCTTACGTTGTTGACACCACTATGATCGCGATAAAGGGTTTCGCATCATCTTTTATACCCGGTACATCGAAGAATTAGAACAATTTACCTGCGGCGATCTCTGCGTCTGTCTACAATTTAAGTGTCTTCAAGGCTAGAGTGGATAAGTTCTTAATTAACTAGTGCGCTTTACCATCAACGATTACATTACTGCGTACCATCGGGCGGGATCCGGCCGTTCAAGCACTAGTTTAAAATGTTTAAAATAAATAGATATACGGAGTACCTACATCTCCACTTTGAAAATAAAAATGGAAGACAAAATACCGCCGAATTACTTTTATTGTAACTAAGTAGTCGATACACTCGCGCGATGAGCAACCAAAACAAACGTATGTACACATGTCCACATCAGGTGATTACACCGAAACTCGATATGTTTAATCGTCGATAATGGTGCAGCTATCACATTGTGCGACACATACATACATATGCATTATACATGTATCACTTTACAAAGCGCATTCAATCCTCTTCTACACACAGTTAACCGTAGTTTAGATCAGGTCTAACCAACCATATCATATCATCAATCTCGTATTAACTGTAGTGAATTAGAAACAGCTGTTCCATTTCCAAGAAATATTTTTTACAATTCATATCTAGGAAGTACTTGACATGTCTGATAATGTGAGCTTAGTCATAGTTTGATGAGATTTTAAATGCCTAAGGTCTTATCCATTTCATCATACCGTGAATTCATAAAAGTAAGTCACCTCTGACTCACTTGAAGTTAGAATGTTACAGAAGGTATGTAGTTCATAGGACGCCATGGCAACGTCGAACAAACTATAGCGAATCAATAATATCATTACATATACATATTTAATATTTCCTTGTACAACATTGTACGCCCCACGGTCCATTAAATCATATAAAACCTTTTTTTATTGTGTGACATATGACATATAATGATTAAACCAACCTTGAATCTCTGAACATCCTCCATTGTGGCTGTTTTGCCGTCCGACACGCAAGAGTGGAAAAATGATGGGGCCACGGACACGCCCAGGGCTTCGGATGTCATACCTGTACCTAGAAACAATGCAAGAATCATTTGAAATACATTACATATTTTGTAACTCACTAAACGTTGATGAACCGCCATAAATGGGAGCAAATATCTTTTAAAACAATTCAATTAGTAGATAAACGAAACACTTTTTGCCAAGTAAAATAAACCACACAGCGTATGAAATTCACGGAAAACAAATTAACTTTTTTCCCGTCTTCATTTAAAAAGTGAAGTCGTTCAACTTGACTGTTTTATCTATTTTTAACAGATACAAAAAAAAACTATTTTAGCGGCAAATTACAGTAATTAAAACTAGAGACACAAAATTAGCCATGTTTTCAATTAAAACAGTAGTCGTAATAGAATGCATAAATGGTATTGGCCTGTTGCACGCAATGGCGAATGAACGGAAGATTTCTGGGCAGTAAAAAAAACAAAACAAAAACACAAGTTTGTAATCGTCATACATAAGTCATAACTGAATGGCATTGATGCATTCCATCAATTCTTCTAACATGAATTTTAGCGTGAAATTAAAAGAAATACAACGACGAATAACTGGTTATTCACAGCTCTGAAACAGGCTGAATTTGATTGCAGACTACAAAAAGCCAACATAAAAGCAAAAAAGTCATTCGACAGCTGCCGTTTAAGCTGAAGTCAAGCGAGAAGTCTTAAATAAGAAGTTCCTGTCACAATTGGAGCATGTAACCACAGTCTGGTGTCCATATCTTGAAAACACACACAGCCGTAATTAACATAATATTTTACATATTAGTACCTGCGATGACAATGACGTTGAGACAGACGCACATCGCATTAAACAAGGCTCGATAAAGAGCCCATGTGAACCGTATATGCGCTTGACAATCGCACGACGCTTTTGTCGGCGACGCAGACATTGTGACAGAAAACTGTATAGATATTAAAAGGAGACGTGTCGCATGTCGATTGTCATCATTCATACGATCTGTTACAATGTGTGTTTATAAGAAAGAAGAATAGAACACTAGTATATGGGGAAGGCATAGGAGTAAATTATTAATGTGGCATCGGCCTTTTAATATGCAAAACACACACAATGTTATACTAAGATCATGAATATAATCGTGCCATATTTATTACTTCACTAACTAGCTGTCTTGCAACTTAGGAAAATGCGACAGGTCGTCGAAAAAAAAAAAGAAAATTTTCCGTCAGATCGAAGCAGTGACATTTTCTGTGAAATCGCGACTTTTAGCAGAAAGTAGGACAACACAGCGCGACCCAAATTATTAATATAAATATAATAGATCAAAAAGGTTACGACCAAAGCTACTAAACCGAAGACGTCATCACGAACTAGGCCAACAAATAATACGGCGAGACGTTCTGAAGAAACATTAAATAATCGCACAATGAATGTAAAGCCGTTGCATCACGCGTGCTCCCACGCAAGCTCGCGTGTAATTGGCATAATTACCACTAAATTACTTTCGTCAGGCCAGTGCCGAATGCTGGCTATGCATTGTCATATACATAACATCATAATAAGCCCTAATCAGAACATTCTGAGCAGTATCAAAACTCATTCATGTGAAAAATTCAACATTTTTATCATGAACATTTTCAAGTTACTCAAGTCAAATATTTGTTAACAACACTTCAGTTTTATTTTATTTGTAGTTACTTTAATCTTAATTAGATTATTTCGCGAGTGGCCTCATTTTAAATATTTTGTGAAATTCCTAACAATGTCTATGAAGCAAGTTGGCTGTGTCGATAGCAATTTTGGAAGACGAATACTATTGTAAGAGTTTGGAACAAGAAATGGCGCCCCAAAAGTAAAGTCCAAGACAAAAAACTTGAATCTTGTGTTATTTCAAAACATTATGATTTCGTCTAGTTACAATCAAGACACCTACAGCTAAGCTACAGCAAATGAGCGAAGACTAGTTCCACAACAGTTTTCCAAAAGATCTAACTGTAATTACCGGCATAACACATAATCAGTGTGCTGAAACACAGACTTCGTAGTGGTAAGTGCGTCGTAATCCACCACGCGGGCCTAATCTGGCTTGATAGACACACACATTTTCGATGTTTTTGGTTTCACGATGTCTTCCTTCACTATTTTGGGGGTGAGAAATTACCTACCATGTTCTTGTTAACCAAACAACAGCTCCCCAGCTGCAGGAAATATTAATCGAAAGAAAGTTGTAATATCCCACCTGCTTTATCAGCGTTGGAGGCCATGACCCGAAACGTGCCGAAAAGCAGCACCAACAACCTCTGCGTGCAGACAGGCAGCGACAGAAGTAGTCTGTGGACAAAAACTTGCATTCATAACTTATTCTTGAAGAAGTGGTATTTAATTCTTTAAGTTCTTTCGACTACCAACCAGATCAGGCAGCGTATTTGACAGACGGCAGCAGATCCAGTAAATCAATGAAACGGCTAAATAAAGCACGGTAGTCAATGACACAGAGCCCAGTAGACTACCGCATTGTAAAAATTAAACAGTCGATGCTAAATAGCTTATTTAAGTTACGCCTAAGTTTTGCTTTTAGTTCTTAGTGATTAGTATCATAAAGTTTTCATTTTTTCTTCTTCAACTCAATCAGTTTTGGATTTTGTATCATTTCACTCAGAAAAACTGTGAATAAGTCCTGTTTCAATATCACACTAAGTTACCAAAGACCCAAAAACGCATCCTACTTAGTATCAGAATTCTTTCTTCAGCACTTCCTAGTATAGTAGTACCTTATGAAGGGAAGAAGTGGGTGCAACCAAGTTATGATATATTTGAAACATTATACTATATATCGGCCAAATTCGATAAAGAATAGAGGTAAACAAACCGTTGCTAGGCAACGAGTAGTTTACGCCTAAAAGACAGATGTTAACAACCTTTTCTAGATACATGATTTTCATAAAAGTAATAATTCTACTTCCTACTAATGTAAACCGTTTACTTGTTTAGATATTTATGGTTTGCATAGAACGCTTAATCGATTTGAATGAAATATGACACACATGTAAGCTAATTTCCTAATAGGTTAATTTTTTTGATACATATGTATTATACTTGTCCATACTTGAAAGTATTACAATGCATGTGTTACGCAGTTTTTTTTTTTATTATTAATTTTTAAACCAGCGCTTGACCGCAATCCCGCCTGATGGTAAGCAGTGACGCAATCGTTGATGGTAAAGCGCACTAGTTTATTAAGAGCCTATTCACTCTAGCCTTGAAGACACTCAAATTATAGTCCGACGGAAACACCGCCGCCGGCAGATTGTTCCAGTCCCTCGATGTACGCGGTATAAAGGAGGAGGCGAAACGCTTCGTCCGGATCGTAGAGGTGTTAACAACATAAGGGTGGAAACTCGCCGTACGACATGAAAGAAATGATATGAAAGTAGTTAAAATACGCAAAATCGTATTGACAAATGCTTCAAATTTATTCATTGGTTGAATTCCACAAAATGTGTTTAATACCTGGATTTCATTCATCTATTTTTTTTTTTTGTAGGGCTATCACGTAAAATTAATGTCGACTTTTTAATCGTTTTTCGAAATATCAAGTTATTGTGCATGTATATGCTGCAATAGGAATTGTTCATAAATAGCATGTAAAAGTCGATAATCATGTAAATATTAGGACATTTGTAAAACGTGAGTTGTGATAACCCTAAATTGGTTTGTTTATCTCTATTCTTTATGGAGATAGGCGAGAATATAGCTAGAAATGGCTGGCCAGTTTGTTAACAGACTTCAAAAAAGGAGGAAACTCTGGATGTATATATTTTATTATGATATTGTACAGACGATAGCACATCAAGCTGCTACAATAAGTCAAATTTCTTCATTACATTTTCAACTTTATCGCTAAAACATTAAGACTCAAGGCTGAGTGGGAATATTCGAGTTTCGGGTAGCCTGCCCTGCTGTCATCCGTACATTTAAGTATTTTTCTTTGTATCTTTAATGTATGTAGTGACATTTTATGACAAATACATTTGTTTTATTTATTATAGACTACTTCTCTAGAATGTCGTGGTGGCCTAGTGGTTAAAACACCAGCCTCTCAAGTATGAGTGTGCGGGTTCGATTCCAGGTCAGGCAAATACCAATGTAACTTTTCTAAAGTTATATGTACTTTCTAAGTATATCTTGGACACCAACGACTGAAGGTGAAGGAAAACATCTTGAGGAAACCTGGACTTTAGAAGTCTGAAATCACCAACCCGAGTTGAGCAAGCGTGGTGATGACGCTCAATCCTTCTCTCTATGAGAGGAGACCTGTGCCCAGTAGTGGGACGATAGAAGATTGATGATGAAGATGATGATGACTTCTCTAGAATCGGCACAGCGTCCTGTCAACGGTCCTTGAATTGCCATTCATGCATGAGAATAACCTAATTTGACCTGACGAGGTTTACCATATCAATTGTAACATTTTTAATTGATACTAACACGCAACTCCTCGTGCACGAGATTTATGTAAACACAAAGTCTACGCTGAATGAAAGCGAAAATAACAAAATAAAGGTATAGTATTTTATAATACCGTTGAATTCTGCGAAAAGATTACGAGAAAAGAATCGCATGTTTGCACGTATGATAGCGATCTATATCACAAGCTATCATATTGCTGTACCCCACGCGATGACTAACATTTTATCACTAGACTTAAAAACAAAAGAAACATTATTTCTATAAAATAAAATGTTAATATCTGTGAACCCTATAAAACAAATGACCTTTTTAAAAATAAACATTAATAGAATTAAGGAAAACAAACTGCCAACTCCATTACAATCTAAATCCAATTAATAATTTTCCCGATATTGCGGTTACTGGTACCTATTTCGATGGTGTTATCGAAGTGACACAATTATAAGAGAAAAATTAAAAACGAGAGGGTATTGACCCTCAGTGAATAATTGACGGCAAAACCGCACGAATAACTCGGTTAACTCAAGATTGATATCAATGAGTTGAACGAAGGCATTGTATACTGTATGAGGCGTCTACTTATCGCTCGAATGACCAACGATTACGCTAATGCGATCAATGCTGTTCCGATTATACAATGAATTGGGCCCCGTCTTTGTATACAACGCAGTGTTTTGAACAGGGTTCGAAAATATCCGATATTTATAATAAATGTCAAAATATCGGATATTTATGATATATATCCGATTATATATCCAAAATCGGATATATATCCGATATTTATATCCATTTCTTAAAACTTTCATTTTATTATCATATTGCTAAACAGATACATGACAATTAATTATTATGAATTATTATTACAATATAAAAACAACATATTTTAAGTTTTTATTTAATAAAATAAACATAAAAACATAATATAAAATTTTTAATGCACAAAAATCAACTAAAAAAAAATCTTCATGTCTTATACATATATTAGGGAAACAAAATTAAAATATCTTAAAAATTCTAATATTTGTACTCAGTCGAGTTATAATCAAATAACAAATTAGTCTTTTTCTAGTCAGCTAGAACTGTCAAATCGCCTGTTGACATTCCTAAGGAATTAACATTTCACTTAAATTTTAACATACTCCATGTTTACAAATGATAGAATTGAAAATTATTTTGGCTCTTTTATGTTACACTATTATTATTGATCGCAGTACCTACTATTCGAATTATTACAGTCTGAAGGCAGAAAAAACGACTAATTTGCCAGCAGCGCGTCGGTAAAAGTACTTTAATGCAATTTACCTGGTAAATTTTGATATATATCACAAAAAATCATTTGATATATCACGGATATAAAGGGTGTCTCTGACATCGACGCACAAACGATTCAGTACGTGATTCTGAACGCCCCAGTGGTGGAATTTTTCGTCGGCTTTTTCATGGTTTAAAATATATATATGCATTTTTTCACTTTAGATCATTCATAATTGCTATACTTTTATAACCCAATAAGATTTTAATGTAAAAATTAATTAATTCGCTAATTACACAAAAAAAAACCTATCTTAACAGCTGATTTAATAGAGTTCACAACTGGGATCAGCGTCATACCTACAAACCCGCACGGCGGCACGCTTGTAACATTCAAAGGCCGAGCCGACACTTTTTTTAGAACACTGTGAATTCTGTAACCGTTCATTAACGACATAAATGACATCATAATTTTATTAGTGACAAGCAGTCTAGCCTTTTCGCGTAGTTTGCGTTACGATGTCAGATACAGCCTGTCTATCGGATATATATCAATTGATGTATCCTTCGAACCCTGGTTTTTAATGCGTTAAAAGTTTCAGTAGTTTAGTATCGGTTTAATTATGTAAAGTAAAATAGAGACTAAATTAATGCCAGTCATTGAAACGTTCAGTTGAGCGAAACGTCTTCTACAAGGCTTTGTTTAAAAAAGAAAGTTCAATAGCTAACTGCTGACCATGGCTTAGAAATCGGAGGTTCACGGTCAATGAAGTTATTTATGGTTCAGTAAATTTAAAGCTAGCAATATTGGTGTCCTGACGACACTACCATCGACAATACCGACATATACCAATGGACATGCCTTAGAGAGAGATTAGAATTGTGATACTCCAAAAGAAAGAGAGGAAACGAAGTTTCGTCTATCTTTATCTCTCTCAAAATCATCAAACATCTTTGAGGAAAGAGATAGTGCTAGACCGAAAGCATAGGCCATCTCTCTCACTCTTTTCAAAGCAAAAATATTGCTGTAAATTATACGCGTACGGCATGTCCATTAGTATATCTCTATGGACACAGCCGTTCAGATTTGAACGCGGAACTGTCAATGAACGCTAATTCACGCTAGTCCACAGCATAGAGAATTTACACAATATGTAAAGAAAACCCTGTCCGATCCGTAAAGGTATTGTTAGGTATCAATAACTGATTCTACTAATGGATACAAAACCGGGCTAAAGTTAAAAAAAATCCCCCTAACAAAATAAATATTATTTCGCAAAAAGAGGTAACTTAATACATATGCGTTAACCACGCTTCCGCGGGCGGCGGGCGGCAGGGCACGCGGCCGTGGTCGCATCGCTATTCGCTCATAATAATACCGGTGTTGTCACTTTTTAAAAATTACTAAATTTCGGGGAAGTTGGAATTTATTGCGGAAAAAAAGATTATTTCAAAATTTATTTGTATTGGTACTATGATGATTACGTAAAATTTTATATTTCATTTGGTCATGTGTTTACCTAAACTTTATTATCCTTATGGGTCGGACAGGGTTTTCTTAACATATTGTACATTAGTATTAATACCTATGGCCAAAAATCTATCATACCTGTATTCCCTAACGAGGTGCACGGTAACTTAATGGTAGACTGGCTTCAAACAGTTTAAACACGACGTGTTCATATTGAACCCAGAGTTCACGCTCAATATGTCAGAGACACACCTATCTTTTAAGCTTTTGGGGCCACACACGTTTGTTTTAATCTTCGTCGATTGTATGGACCTATAGTTTTACTTCATCACCGAAGTGTTTCATTTGTAGTTTAACGAAAAATATTTTATTTTTTAATCAAACAGTTAAGCTATGACAAACAAACTACGCTTTTTGTTTCACCGAATTTAGCGAAATCGTTTTGTTACTCTTTGATTAATACACTCTATAATTATTTTACACGTCAATCATATTTTAACACCGTTTAGTCTGTTTCCTTTTTCGACAACTCTCGAGAAGAAAGGAGTTTCTGTAATGGTATTTTAAAGAAAATTAATACAAAGAGTAACGTATTATGTATGGGTAGTATAAAAAATAAAGACTCCAAAACTAAAGTCTTAATTTGTCATCTACCCATGACATCGAGGGTTATCCGTCGGCCAACTAAAACTCTTCAACAAAAAAACATGGAAAATTAGAGTGATGCTCGTTTTTGGCCGTGACATGTCCAATTACATTTGTCTCGGTTACGATTACGAGACTAACTCTTATTTAGAGTTGGATTAAATACAAGGATATAACTGTCTATTTAGTTGCCCGATCAATAACAGCCATCAATTTATAGAAGTTTATATCAGCAGCAGCTTATACCAACGGCATCACCCGCCTGACCAGACTTAAAAGTGGACTATGTCCTTCGTCAGGATGCCAACTATCTTCATGCCAAATTTAATTGATTAGGAATAAGTGTTTTAGGTGGATAAGGTATAAGCAAATCTACTTTCGAGTTTAAAGAAAATTGTACGGATGTCCAAGACTAGTCTTTGACCAGTGTATGTTGCCAGTGGCCTGATACGAAGGCTCAAAGTTACACAAAGTGCGATGGAAAGAGCTATGCTCAGAGTTTCTTTTTTGTAAAATCTTTATATTTACGTTCTGTCATCTATATGGTGTACATAATAAAGAGTATTCTATTCTAAGAACCAAAGTCACCGACATAGATTCCTCGAGTCGCTAAAATTAAGTGGCATTGGGCGGGGCACATTGCTCGTAGAACCGATGGCCCATGGGGCAGTAAGGTTCTGGAGTGGCGGCCACGTACCGGAAGACGCAGCGTAGGAAGGCCCGCAACAAGGTAGACCGACATCCTGGTGACGGTTTGCGGGAAGCCGATGAATGCCGGCAGCGCAAGACCGGTCATTGTGGAAAGCCTTGGGGAGGCCTTTGTCCAGCAGTGGACATCTATAGGCTGAAGAAGAAGTATGGATGTCGCAATATCATTTTATAGGAATCATTACAGAAGAGAGGTTTTCTTTACGGAGGAGAGGTTTGTAAACGTGGCATAACTTAGATGAAATATGGTCCCAATTGCCCATATCATATGGCTGCTTTTGGTGAGTTTTCTTCGCATATAAATATTAACAGCGCAGCAATATAAATAAAGGCTTTAAATATTGAATGTATTTAGTCTGCATTTACAAGCTCATAACACTTAAAATATAATTTATTTGTTTACCGCCATGTCCATGGCAACCGAAGCTCACCGTTACTACGCGTGAGCGCATCAAAATTCAGGTCGGGTGTTCAATAAACAACCATTGTTCCTATCCATAATACTGATGTATTGTGAAAGTCCTATACCGTGGCAGAATAAACGGTAAATTATGACAAAGTAAATATCGGTTGCCGGCAGAAGTTACCACCGACCAGACAAAGTCTTGCTCCAAAGCGATTCATCGTGTTCCGATTTGTGCCGGGTACATTCGCCAAATATTGTTGTCGGAAGTTTGGTCGTGGAGGGTCTCCAGATCAATCTCCTTCTGACGCAGCATCGTTGGTCGTGTTGTTGGGTTTAACATTGCATCACCTCGCTCAACTGCCGTCTTTCTTCCTATTCACTGAGTCTTTTGTTTTAGGTGAATAGGTTCTTAATAAACTAGCACGCTCTACCATCAATGATTGCATCACTGCTTACCATCAGGCAGGATTGTGGCCAAGTTTACTGTAACGGTGGTTTTCGTTGCAGATGGGGCCCCCTAGCATGTGCTAAGGATTGCTGCGGTAGTGGTTTTAGTCGGTACAAGTTCGGTAGTACCACAGTATAAAAATCATAGTCGGGCCGGGTCAGATCGACGCCTTTCATCTCGTGTAAAATGCCGACATCGTCTAGACAGTAACGCATGGGCCAGGGTTGTCACAAATAAACAATTATTTATTTATTGCAGATCAACATCGATATTTGTATTATAAATAAAATAATATTAATAATGAAACAATTTTTTAACCCGCTCTTTATTGCATGTATTATTATGGAGTTGTGACACTTACTGTACTGTAATATTGTTTAAATGAATAAATAATTCAGTTGTCAATGCAACATCACGGTTCGGAAAAGTTCACTGCTTGAATTCTGCCCGTGACAGTTGTTTTTAAATTTCTTAAATTATGTGATATCAATAAATCGATTCCATGATAATGTCATAAATAAAAAACAAACACGCGTCAGCCCTTAATGATATATCCCGAACTTCTAACATCGTTTTCTTCGCAGTTCGGTATGCGCTTACCCGCTTCTCGCCCCTCACACCCCGCACGATTGCCCTGTCTAGACGTCTTCGTTGGACGACTGTATGATTTTTAGACTGTGGTAGTACCCTCATTATCAAGACGGAGACATGCATCCGTAGACAGCACGCCTTACTACAGTAACTTTAACTTCTGGGTAGTTAACCAAGTAACCAATCTCGCCTAGACCAGGCACGGACTTGTAATGCAATTTTGCTTGCACCCGAGTTGGAGGATATTCTCTGTGAACAAGTCTTATTATGGTGAAGAAGATTGTCCTCCACGGTAAAAAATAAACTCATTTAGTAACTATTGTAGTTTTTCTATACACGTTGTTAATCCATACGAGTTGTTGATCGTGAGTCCGCAACCAAGCAGGACCACTACCCTCTCAAAAGACTTGTGAAAAACACCGTAAGAAAATCGGCATGTCTTAAAATTAGTACTGGGTAGTCAGACAGTTCGGAAACTAATACGCCGGTCGGTACAGTTACTAAGCTTAAATTGGTTTGATATGGTAGTACGGACGACCGTCGATAGCAGGTTAAGCTACCCTAAACTGTCAGATATTCCTAATCGAACTTGATGACTTAATGCTTTAAAGATAATGTTGAAAATCAAATAAGGAAATCTGACAGATAGTAGTAGCTTGATGTGCTGTCCTCTGTACATATAATCTATACTAATATAATAAAGCTTTATAATAAAGTTTGTTTGTTTGTTTGTTTGAACGCGCTAATCTCCGAAACTACTGGTGCGATTTGAATAATTCTTTTTTTGTTGGATAGTCCATTTATCGAGGAAGGCTATAGGCTAAATAACATTACGCTATGACCAATAGGAGCAAAGACAGAGCGGTAAATGTGTAAAAAACGGGGAAAATTATTCATTTTTGAAGGCTTTCTTTGCGTGCGCTGCGAAAACGGTTCAAGATACACAAAAAATATGTATGAAAGAATTATTCCTCTATACATGATCTAAAAAAAAGTCCGCGACGGCATATGTCTATCTTTTAAGGTTTAGTCACAATGACCGTTTTTATGGTACCAAATTTGGTCGAAATAATTTGTTTAAGTTGTATCAACATAATAATATTAATCTTTATTCAAATATAAATATAAATATGTTGTTGGTTAAGAGTACTTCATTGTGAATAAAATTGTCTTTGACATAGCTTAATTTCAACAAAAAACTTTAAAGATTACAATGATAAATAACTCCGAAACAAAACCAACTCGCTCTCTGCGCTCACTGCGCTGGCCGGCGCGGCGGGAGAGAGGCGGTGCTTGCGGGCAAGCCGGGAGGGGGGTGCAGCTCTACGAGATACCATGCCGCGCGGCTCACTCGCGCCGGTCGGCTCCCTACTGAACGGTTGAATACAGCGCTAATTTGTTTATGCGATATAATTATCATCGTAATATTACTTTTTAAACACAGTTTCATTTTGAGGTTGTTTTCTATATAGTAGGTACTTTATTTGTTTTAGGATAGTATTTAGTGACACAATAATAACACTTTTTTGTTTTCATGTAGATTATTAATTAATAAGTATGTGTTTTTTAAAAGTATAGTATCGTTTGTTTTAAAAATAGTATTCAGTTTCTAATATTTTTTTGTGGTACATAATACCTGTAGGTACCTAAATAGGTATCGCCTACTTAATTATTCTTATTAGATTAGGGTTTAGTTTAACGTATTTAGTTTCTATTTTTTTTTTCGCTTTAGGTAAAACCTGTAAATAGGTGTGGTCTACCTATTTATTCTCATTAGATTAGGGTTAAGTTTAAGTATAAAGTTTGTTAACTTATTTTCATTTTACGGATTTTCTTTTGACATAATCGTTAAAAATAAAAACAATTAGGTTCCTAATTATTAATCTTACGTTTCTTTTTTTTTACGAGTTACGCTTTAGTTAAGTTTTCATTTTCTACGTTCTTTCTTCATCACTATAATGCCGAGAAAAAGAACTCAACTTTCTCGGCAGACTGCTACTGCAAAGCGGCTGCGAGTTTTGCGCAGCAATGAAACTGAGGATGAAAATATGCACAGGTTGGCTACACAACGAGCAATTACTGAACAAAACCGTGCAAGGGAATCAAGCGTTGAACGTTCGCAGCGTTTAGCGTCACAAAATTTCCGAACTTTGGCGAACCGGCAACGGGAATCGAGTGCTGATCGTTCTCAACGTTTGGCCTCACAGAATGCCCGAACTTTGGCTAACCGCGATCGGGAATCCAGTGCTGAACGTTCTCAACGTTTGGCCTCACAGAATTCCCGAACTTTGGCTAACCGTGATCGGGAATCAAGCGCTGAACGATCCCAACGATTAACACAGCAAAATGCCCGATCAACTAGGAATAGAACTCGCAGACAACATAATTTATTAAATGCTGCTTTTGCTTATGATTGTACCGTTGACTATTCTGAGCTAAATGATATTGATATTGGCAGAATGGATAAAATATGCAACTTATGCCAAGCAAAAAAATGGGCAGCTGAAACTCCTGGATTGTGTTGTAGTGGTGGCAAAGTAAATATACCTATAATTCCGGAACCAACATCCGTTTTAAAGGAACTGATATCAGGCTCACATCCATCATCTAAGCATTTCTTAAATCACTCAAGACAATATAATACATTATTTCAGATGACTTCATTTGGTGCCAAAGAAATTCGTGAGGGAAACTTTATGCCCACTTTTAAAGTCCAAGGGCAAGTTTATCATTTAATCGGTGACTTACTTCCAGCTGTAGGGGCACAACCCGAATTCCTACAAATATATTTTGTTTCCCATGCAGATCAGGTATCCTTGCGCTCAAATTTAAACCCAAGCTTGCAAATCGATCTTATCGACGTTCTCCAAACATATCTTCATGATCATAATACGTATATTCAAAGTTTTAAGTACAATCTAGAAAATAGACCACCGAATGATTTAAAACTTATCATTCATGCTGATGTAAAACCTCCTAATGAGCATAGAGGTCGGTATAATGCGCCGGTAGTAGATGAAGTAGCTGTTCTTATGATAGATGAAGACAAAGGTCCCCGTGATATTGTATTGACTGCGAGAGATGGTCGACTTCAACGAGTTTCTGAAATTCATAGATCTTATGACCCGCTTCAATATCCCTTACTGTTTCCCTTTGGAAACGACGGATACTGTATTAATATTCCACAGCAGAATACTACGGCTACATCTAAAACTGTTTCATGTATGCAGTTTTATGCATTTAGATTCATGGTGAGAATAAATGACTTTAACAGTATACATTATTTTAAAGGATTATTCAACCAATATTGTGTTGATATGGCGGCAAAAATGATTTCTGAGAGGCTGAACTTCATCAAAAGAAATCAAAAAAAAATTGAGAGCAGAAGATTACATTCATTTAAGAGATGCCGTCGTAAATGATGGACATTTAAACGCTTCTAATATTGGCCAGCACGTTATATTGCCGTCGTCATTTACAGGATCCCCCAGATTCATGAATGAAAAAAGTCAAGATGCCATGACATATGTCAGGAAATTTGGAAGACCTGACCTCTTCATTACATTTACATGTAACCCCGAATGGCCAGAAATAAAAAGTGAGTTATTGCCCAATCAACATTCTTATGATAAACACGATTTAATTTCTAGGGTATTTCATTTAAAACTCAAAAAAATGATAGACCTATTAACGAAGAAACATATTTTTGGCCCATCGAAAGCCTTTGTTTACAGTGTAGAATGGCAAAAAAGAGGTTTACCTCACGCCCATATTTTATTGTGGCTGGCTAACAAAGTTCAACCAGATTCTATAGATGCAATAATATCGGCTGAAATACCTGACATACAACAAGATCCGATTCTTCATAATATTGTCATAAAAAATATGATACATGGTCCTTGCGGATTTCATAATCCTGCATCACCATGTATGAAAGAAAACGTTTGTTCTAAAAAGTACCCGAGGCATTTTATTTCGGAAAAACAAACCGGGGATGACGGTTATCCAACCTACAGACGCAGGTCTCCAGATAATGGTGGATTCACAGCTATAATTCGTGTAAAAGGTACAGAAATGAGCGTGGATAATCGTTGGGTGGTTCCCTATAATCCACTGCTGTCACGCATTTTCAATGCACACATTAACGTAGAGTTTTGTCAATCGGTCAAAGCTATTAAATACATCTGTAAGTATATTCATAAAGGTTCTGATCAAGCCACATTTTCGTTACAAAGTAATAACGACGAAGTAGAAAAATATCTAAATGGTCGCTATATAAGTTCCTCGGAGGCGTTTTGGAGAATTTTTCAATTTTCGATTCATGAACGTTTTCCGGCAGTAGTTCATTTAGCCGTTCATTTGGAAAATGGACAAAGAGTATATTTTTATAATAATGAAAATCTCCAAGATCGTGTGAACAATCCTTCATCAACGACACTTACAGCGTTCTTTGATCTCTGCAAAAGCGACGATTTTGCAAAAACCCTTTTATATCACGAAGCTCCCCAGTATTACGTTTGGCAAAGAAATTCATTTTCTAGAAGAAGACGCGGGCAAGATGTTGAGGGATATCCCGGTGTAAAAAAAGACACAACTTTAGGCCGTGTTTATAACATTCATCCAACTCAAACTGAATGTTTTTATTTAAGAATGTTACTGCAATATGTTCGCGGTCCAATGTCATTTCAACATCTACGAACCGTGAATGGTGTTATTTTCCAAACGTACCAAGGCGCTTGCAAGGAATTAGGTTTACTGGAGGGAGATGAACATTGGCAAAATACCATGTCCGATGCAATTATATCCGAGCCAGCTACAAAATTAAGAGAATTATTTACCACTATCCTTATATTTTGCCAACCATCTGACCCCTTAGAGTTATGGAATAAATTTCGTGATGCTCTATGTGAAGATATATTAAACAGAATGCGTAATGAGAATCAGGATATGACATTAGCATATAATGATGATATATACAATGATGGACTAATCATAATTGAAGATAAAATTCATGAGATTTCAGATAAATCCCTAACCGACTTTGGGCTTCCTGCAGCAAAAAGAAATAATTCGCTTCTGGACCCGTTAGAAGTAGCGTTGCGAAAACCATATAATTTAAATGATTTAAATGAATATATCACAGAAAATGAACCAAGATTAGTAAATGACCAGGTGACAACGTATAATTGTGTCATGAAAAGTGTTAGTTTTTATGAAGGAAAAATTTTCTTTTTGGATGCTCCCGGTGGGACCGGCAAGACGTTTATTACTAATCTTATATTGGCAAAAGTAAGGTCTCTAGGAAAGCTAGCCTTAGCAGTAGCGTCGTCAGGTATTGCTGCAACTTTATTAGCAGGTGGACGCACAGCTCATTCCACTTTTAAACTGCCCCTAACTGTGTCTTTAGAGAAAGATAGCGTGTGCTCTATACGCAAAAATGGACCTTTGGGAAAAGTTTTACAAGACGTCAGTCTAATAATCTGGGACGAATGTACCATGATACATAGAGCTCACGTAGAAGCTCTAGACAGAACTCTCCGAGATATTAGAAACTGTGATAAAATCATGGGTGGGATTACGGTTATGTTTGCTGGGGACTTTCGCCAAACCTTACCGGTAATAGTAAGGGGAACCAGAGCAGACATTGTGAAGGCTTGCCTTAAAAGTTCTCCATTATGGAAATTTGTAAATATTTTAAAATTATCTACAAATATGAGAGCACATTTGGGGGGAGGTAGTATAACTTTCCCGTCAAAATTACTTTCTGTAGGAAACGGGAAAATACCTCATTCTAATAATAAAATTGAAATTGATTGCGATTTAGGAGTAAAAGTGGGTAACATCGAGGAATTAATAACTAAGGTATACCCTGACATCAGCCAAATAGAAAACAAGGACCACCAATGGATGTGTCAAAGAGCAATATTGGCGGCAAGAAATAGTAACGTTGACGAAATAAATGATATAATTTTAAGTAAACTCCCAGGAGATATTGTAACCTACACATCCATTGATACCGTGATGGATCAAGAAGATGTAGTTAATTACCCACAGGAGTTCCTCAATTCCTTGAACCCAAGCGGCCTTCCCCCACATTCTCTTAATTTAAAAATAGGTGCCCCAATCATTTTACTAAGAAATCTCAAACCACCAAATTTATGCAACGGGACCCGACTTCAAGTAAAATTTCTGCGCAATAACGTCATCGTTGCAATAGTTTTGACTGGTCCAGCAGTTGGTCAAACAGTCCTCATACCCCGCATCCCAATGATACCCAACGACTTACCTTTCAATTTTAAAAGAATACAATTTCCGATTAAATTATCCTTCGCAGTCACAATAAATAAATCACAGGGGCAGACATTCAAACACGTGGGGATCGATTTACGCCAAGACTGTTTTTCGCACGGCCAGTTATACGTCGCCTTATCAAGATCAGGTTGTGGCGAAAATCAATATATTCTTCTGCCACAAGACAATAAAACAAAAAATGTAGTATATGCAGAAGTTCTATAATAATTTAATTTACTTAAAAAATTGTACAGATATAAATAGTTTGGAACTCGAAAAAAAAACATAGGTTTTATCCTAAAAATTCTGCGGAAACTCGACCATTCCGAAAATCCCGCAAGAACGGGAACTATGTGGGAAAAACCAAAAATCTGCCGGAAGTCACTATTCCACGCGGACGAAGTCGCGGGCAAAAGCTAGTATCATATCATAAAGGACAACAAGTAACACAATAGCGTATTCACAATAAATAGAGAAAAACAAATGCTGCTTTTCTATTCTGTATACAGGACAAGAATGCAACGTAATAAATTATAAAATCCACAACATCCTAAAGTGATACTCAAAAACTAAACTCATACAAAAAAAAAAAATTGAAAATTCTCGGCAACTAATTTCCATTTCATTAAAATGCAACAACAATATGCATATGAGGTGCTTATCATCCTACACAATTACATAAAAGTCTACAGAGGAAAACGGGTTACCTACGAACATTACACTCGCGCGATGAGCTAACAAACTGTATTAATACTTACACAAATGCACGGGAAATTGGCGTTTTCCATTTGTATGATAAATTACATTCGCCCTGCGGTTTTACGCGGGTAAGTTTCGATCCCGTGTATCATCGGGATAAAAAGCATGTAATAGGCTACATGATTTTTATCCCGATTACTTACTAGTAGTTACTCCTTATTACGTCTACCTGCCAATAAAAGCCCCGTCACAATTGGTACAGCCATTTCAGAGATTCTTCTTCTTCTTCTGGCTATAGATGTCCACTGCTGGACAAAGGCCTCCCCCAAGGCTTTCCACGATGACCGGTCTTGTGTCACCAGGTCATCGGTCTACCTTGTGGGGGGCCTCACTACGCTGCGTCTTCCGGTACGTGGCCGCCACTCCAGAACCTTACTGCCCTATCAGCCATCGTTTGTACGAGCAATTTGCTCCGCCCACTGCCACTTCATTTCAGCGACTCGAAGAGGTATGTCGGTGACTTTAGTTCTTCTGCTTATCTCCTCATATCTGATTCGATCCCGCAGAGAAACTCCGAGCATAGCTCTTTCCATCAAGATTAGCCGGAATAAATAGACAGAAATAAATTGTAAAAAAAGGGTTACTTTGGTGTACCGTATATGTTAGACAAATACCCTTATTAGGGTACCCTAAAGACTACAGTCGCGAGGTATTGCTCTTTTTTCTTAAAATTCTATGACACCGAGGATCGCTAACCGTAACTTTATGGCTCCACTTCAATTTGTCAATGGAAATGAAATTGAACTCTGTGTAGTTGTGATAAGTCGAAGTTTTTCCTATGTCAACTTTTCATCTAGCGCTCTGGTACTTTTCCCTACACATTTACATAATCAGACTATAAAGTCCCCACGCCTGGGACACAGCTTTCCTCTCGGTACGAAGGAGTGGGCCGTGGGCCCAGTGCGGGTAGGTAGATGTCACATGACTTCGAAGTTTTGATATGCCGGTGATATCTAGGATATGCCGGTTTCCTCACTATGTTTTCCTTCACTGTTTCGAAAGCAGCAGTGATGAAATAATTTACACAAAGTAAAGCGCCTGATATGGTTCGAAGCTAAGGCTTAAAAGTTGTAAGTCGTGGCCGATAGCACTTGGCGGAGCAACGGTCTGCAATCGCGTCTGGTGGTAAGCAGTGACGCAGTCGTTGATGGTAATGCGCACTAGTTTATTAAGAGCCTATTCACTCTAGCCTTGAAGACACTCAATTTGTAGTCCGACGGAAACACCGCCGCTGGCAAACTGTTCCAGTCCCTCGATGTACGCGGTATAAAGGAGGCGAAACGCTTCGTCCGGATCGTAATGGTGTTAACAACGTAAGGGTGGAAACTCGCCGTACGACGGGTCGTCCGATGGTGGAACGGAGATGGGGGAATTTTATCCAGCTTTTCGTCCAAGATTTAAAACTTCAGACACGTCAAAAAAAGGTTTTCTGCTAACCTTACCATCTTCCCTCAAAATACAAAACAGTTGCTAATCATGTGATCAGTTGATGCGGTTGTCACCTTGATTTTCGTCATTGATTCCTCAAGTTTTATGTGTATAATAATAATACATTAATATTACACTTAAGTACAACAAGAAATCTCGATGTTTTGTAAATCGTAATACATAGTTAGGCCCTTAATCTTAAATTAAATTAAATTAAATTAAATTATCCAGGTCAATAAAAGGAGGAGACCATTGTGTATTTTGTAGTGTTTCATTCAATTTGTTGTCTTTTTATGGTAACTAAATGTATATAGTTTTTTCTCTTTTTCTTTTGTTCTGGATGGGATATCATAAAATGACCTCTCCCGTTCTGGGTGGAGCGGAAGGGTGTCATACTTGTACAGGCTAACCCACCCGTGTTTCTTCACTTGCCTATGCGCTAAGGCCACGGTTTCTTATCAAGCCATGCCTTAAGACTATATATCTATTTTCGTTAACAAGGAAAAAGGGCAAATCTACTTTCCCTTTCTAGCAGTGCTACATTGAAGCGAAATTAAGAACAACTCTTTCAGAAATGACTAACCATCAGCTCTATTTTCTTCATTTGTAAACATATAGAGAAGGATACTGGTGATAACAAACCACCTCTGGATAATAGACAAGAAAGAAAACAGGTAGGTAACCCCAAACATTACCACAAAATAAACACACATTTACATTTCCTTTGGACAGCAACTCTTCAAGATATAATGCATATGCAAATAGTTTTGTTTCAAGTATACATTATCGTAGAACCTCTCTCAGAAATAAACCTGGTAAGTTGACTGATTAAACAACTCCTATACCTGTTTGTTAACTGCTAATTAAATGTACATATCATTCAATTACTTCAAAATGAGGACAAAATTTACATTTATATCTAACTTCTTCTATCAAAATGGAACAATTAGACTTATTATTATAATACCTGAAGAACCAAACTTCACCTGGTCTTTGATTTACATTTTAGCCAGGTAAATTATTGGTTTAAAAGATCATTTTTGGAACAAAACAAAAAAGTTTTCATACACAATTAGAGAAATACTTATAACACCAAGTAAAGCAACTAACCTGCGTATTTCATCAACTTGCTGTTCCTCTGGAAGCTCAACAGCAGTGAACAGATGCATTTCACCATCTCTACCAAATACTCCACCAGGTATTTTTCTAAACCAAAAAAATACATGAAATAGGAATCTGAATTACTTCTGCAAAGGGTTTAGCAATCAAAAGAATGATTCCATACTAATTTTTCACGCACAATGGTTCACTTGAGGAAGTGAGTGCGGAAAGCAAACCCGTAACATAAAACATAATGATTTTTCTTAGTGCCATGTAGTTTTTCAGAAAAATAAGGAAAATGAGCCACCAAGCATTTAACTAGCTGAGAATACAATTATATTTGAACACAAAATAATATGACTTTGTACTCAAGTATCTGCCTCTCTGTCTGATGTGTGACAACAGCATCTGACAATTATGGCTGTAGCTACTGCATACTTCTGAAGTTAGCACTAGAGCTTTTTTATACTCATTTTCCAATAAAAGATCTATTGCCAACCCTTACACTAGTCCTCTATCTCAATCAATCTACACAGAACAAAGTAGATACCCAACATTATTATCACTTATTTTAGAGCAAACAAAAATATTTACTTAAAATCTTATCAGATTATAGAAAACTTGTGTTTAATGTTTATTTTGATAAACATGCAACAACTGAATTTAGCAGCTTTCTTAAAAAAATATGGCTTGAAAATGGTACAACAGAATTCTTTTAATATTATTTGTTATTGGACAGTCCATATTTAGAATACAATGTCATGAGTTAAAGTTATAAATAATATCCCTAATTCATTGTTAAATCTTACCTGAGGAATTTTTTGAGCACACTAGCAATAGTATAGACTGAGTAATTGTCTACATTAACCAGGCGGCCGGTTTGCAAGAAATGTATGAGTTTCTTCATGGCGCCCTGATGACCCGGCGCGCGGAAGACATCGCGCCGTAGCGGCGCTTCTTTGTTCAGCTTCAGTATCAGCACCTGCACATCGCCACAGTTTTATCTCCAAAACAAATTCACGACACACTGAACACTTCCGAGCCTTCTTGACAATTTATCAAGTCTCAGACACATAATACTATGGTAGGTACACTTATCGAGAAGTATACGCAGGAGCCGCACTATGGCAGTAAGTTAGGCGTTAAACGGCTACCAGACAAACCTGTCCATACCATTTCAGCTCTAAACACCCAGTCATATTCATAATGATCATCAAAACTTAACATAAACTCAGGGGCGTTGTCAAGAACTCGAGTCACAATAATACTAACAAGCAGGGGTCCAGGAATATCATCCTTGCACACTTCATGTAATGGTACACCAAACTTCACTTTTTCTAATCTCCTTGGATATGGCAAAGAGTTGGGATGCCCGCAAGACGTAACCACATTGCTCAATGTAGCAGCTCGTCGATGCATCCTTCTCGCCCAGTTACTCATTTTGCCTGTTCACAGGATGTCAGGCTAGGGGTAATACTAAGAAAAAATTATCATAAAAGCAACGTGCATTTTTTGTAGAGGTAATTTAGACCGAATTTATATTAAATTAAAATTTAAACTGTAAAATTTTTAATTATTTCGATAAATCCGCGTTCTCCGTTCGTTCGTTTGCCTGCCGTCGCTTGTCGAACCGCACGCACGCACAGCACAATACATACAGTGATACAGATGATAAATAAGTGAGCTGTGACAAACCGTATATATTCGTTACTGAGTAACGGGTGCGCTATCTAGTTTGAAGTAACGAAACGTTACACTCGAATGCATTTCGTTACTCGTACTTTTCGTATGAGCACCTACACTGTTTCAGTTCACGCAAGTATTGTTGAGGTCGTGTTTTTTAATCAAACGATTTCATGAGTGTAAAATATATTGTCGGATAAAAACAGCAAAATTATATATTAGACAAACGTAACTAAGGCAACCATATATGTACATAGATAAAATAAGAAAATTTTCAAAAAAGAGTTCCTAGAACATTAACTCTAACATCCTCCCTTTTTGAATGTTTCTTTATTTTCTTAATCCCATATACTTTGCCATAGAAACAATTTTAGGCTGGTGCAGAGGTTTCGTTAGTATATCCGCTAACTGAAACTCAGTTGGTATATACTGTACTGATAGTTCACCAGCAGTCACCAGTTCTCTGACATAGAAATGACGGATGGCAATATGCTTCGTTCTCCTATGTAACTCAGGATTGTGTGAGATCTTTATGGCTGCGTCATTATCAACCTTGAGCACAGGAATCTCCTTTAGGTTTGATATCTCTGCGAAAAGCCTTTTGATCCAGACTATTTCTCTAGCCGCTTCACTAGCTGCAACTAGTTCAGCTTCCGTACTTGAAAGAGCAACACATGTTTGTCGTCGACTCGACCAGGATATTGCTCCTCCTGAGTATATACATAATATGCCTGATGTTGACCTGCCAGTGGTTTTATCGCCGCCATGGTCGGAATCACTGTAACAGTCTAAAATACCACTATTGTTGTTTTTCTGATATGTGATTCCATAATCCAAAGTTCCTTTGATGTATCTTAAGACACGTTTCAGTCTTTGGATATCGTCTTTGTTTGGGTTTTCTAGTGATCTGGACACTACACTCATAGCATACGCCAAGTCTGGTCTGGTTCCAACTGTTAGATATGCTAGAGCACCAACAGCTTCTCTATATGGAAAGTTTACAGGCTCTACTGAATCTTTCACTTGATTTAGGTGTCCATCCTGCCCATCCTTTAGAATAGGAGTAGTTGCAGGTTTACACTCAGACATTCCAAAGCGATCCAACACTTTTTGTGCGTAATGCTTCTGTGTAACCGTGATATCACCACTTACATTCATAATTTCCAAACCCAAGAAATATGAGGCATCCTTACTTGTGATTTTAAATCTTCGCTTTAACTCAGATATAAATCTATCACATTCTTTTGGATTTGATGCAGCTATAAGACCGTCATCAACGTATAGCGCAAGAATAATCTTATCATTTGAACGATTTCGAATAAATAGACATGTATCTGTATCGCATTGCTTAAACCCAATGGTTTTCAAATAATCAACCATGCATTTATTCCAGCATCGAGGGGCTTGTTTAAGACCATATAAGCTTCTTTTCAATTTACACACCTTCTTAGATCCATCATTATAGCCATCAGGTTGATTCATATAAATTTCTTCATTTAACGAACCATAAAGAAATGCGGTCGAGACATCAAACTGGGCGAGTGTCAAGCCTTCATTTGCGGCAATGCTTAATAGCGTTCTAACCGTTGTCATTTTTGCGACAGGACTGAACGTTTCATCATAATCAACGCCTTTCTTTTGTGTATAGCCTCGAGCTACTAGTCGAGCTTTAAACTTATCAAGACTTCCATCAGCATTTGTCTTTACTTTGAAGACCCATTTGCTGGACACTGGTTTACGACCCTTGGGTAGGTCTACCAAAATCCAAGTTTTGTTTTCCGCCAGTGATTTAATCTCATTTTCCATAGCTTTCAGCCATTGTTCCTTTTGAGGACTATTAACAGCTTCTTTATAAGATCTAGGCTCAATAAACGTACTTATATCATCATACGCTGACATCGCATAGTCATGGAATCTTTGCGGTGGTTTCAGCTGACTTCTGTCTCGTAAAACCATTCTAGGACTATCATTTGCTAAGTCCTCTATGTCTTCTGGTGTGCCAGTATGATCATCACCGTCTTCGTCAGCTATAGCATCTTCATATCGAGGTGAGCTTAGTGGTGAAGTTTCTGGAAACTCTTGTAATGGTTCAGCAAAACCTTGAGATGTGGGAGGCACAGTTAAGCTAGGACTGTTGTCAGAGCTGTCTACGTTACGTATATCCTCCCTTGCATCACACATCAAAGGTGTAGTAATTGGATAATGAACTTCAACTGAAGGATATTCTTGATTATCTTCAGGATCGTCAAAACCAATTGAGTTTAATGCTGACTCATTAAATACGACGTCTCTGGATCTTACAAGAGTAGGCTTACCATTTTTATTGAAGCCTAACAAGCGGTATCCGTCATCACCTTCATAACCAATCAACACACATTTTTGAGCTTTTTTCGACAGCTTAGTTCGCTTTTGCTTGGGGACATGGGCGTAACTTTCGCATCCAATTACTCTTAAATGTTTTATAGATGGTTTTCTATTTAACCAAAGTTCATAAGGTGACTTTCCATCTACGCTTGAAGGTCCTGTCCTATTTAGGACATATGCAGCTGTGTTCACTAATTCAGACCAGCAACTAACAGGTAATTCTTCATGAGAATGCATTAAACTGCGTGCAGCTTCAACTAACGTCCTATTTTCCCTTTCACTCGATCCGTTTTGTTGGGGAGTGTAGGGCATAGTCATCCTTTGTTTTATGCCAGCTTCTTGCAAAACTTTCTTGACATTCGCATTATCGAACTCTCCACCGTTATCGCTTAAAAGTTCTTTTATAGTATGACCAGCTGTTTTACTTTCTTGAAGAACTTGTTTGAGTTTTTCACAAACTTCAGATTTATGTTTCAAGAAATAGACAAATTTGTATTTACTGAAGTCATCTTTGAAGAGAACAAAGTGTCTGTACTTGCTAAAAGAATAGGGAAAAGGTCCACAAACATCAGCATGCAGTATTTCTCCAGGTTCTTTAGCCTGCACTCTTGTTCCAAATTTCTTTCTATGTGCCTTTCCATAGATGCACCCAGTACAAAATTCAGAATCGATTGGTACTTTAATACCAAGTTCATGTTCGATAACTTTCTTAACATGTCGTTTATTCTGGTGAGCAAATCTCTCATGATAAAGTTGAAGGCTGGACTTGGACAATACGTTCACTTCTTCAGTGCTATTGCCAGTAACTGTTTTTGCATTGAGCTTATACAGCCCTCCATTTTTAGAGCGTTTTCCTATTAGGTAAACTTGTCCCTTCACTTTAAGTGAGCAAGTCTCTCTTTCAGAAGTAAAGACACTGTTATTCAGTTTATCTTGGGCAGCCAGAACTGAGAAAAGATTCTTTTTAATTGCAGGTACGTACCAAACTTCATTAAGCATTATGTCTTGCCTTTTATTGTTGACAAAAGAGATCAGATGTACAGTCCCCTTACCAAGAGCACCAACTGTGGCTCCATTTGCAGTAGTCAAAGTATTAGTGTTACAGCTTTCGAAAGTAGTGAAAAAATCTTTTCGATTCGTGACATGATTGGTCGCTCCGTTATCAATGTACCAACTGTCTATATCATTTTCCGATACTGCATTCACTTCTTGCTTGTCTTCAACGTACATCAAGACAGTGTTTACTTTGGCTTCGTTACTGGAAGGTGTAGGTTTTGGTGGTCTACCATCTGACATCCATTTATGACATTTCTTAATCTTGTGACCTAGTTTACCGCAATAGCTGCATTTCTTTTTATTAAACTTTACATTACTGTTTTGTGTAGCAAAAGCTTCAGTAGACCCAGCCTGATTATGTTGACTTGTAAGAGACTTTTCAAAGTTGCATAATTGTACAGTCAAATTTTCGATATTGCGATCAGCTTTTGATAATAGTAACCAGCTTGACTTAAACGGGAAAAATGATTCGGGTAGTGTGTCGAGAATTTTGCAAATAAGTAAAACTTCTGGTAATTCACACTTGAACTCCTTCATCAGCTCAATTGTCAAGTTATGCCACAAATTCTTTAGTTTCGAAATATGTGTACCCATATCATGCTGCGGATCCTTGCAATAATGGAAAAAATCTAGTGAGTAGGTATAAGTTTTGTCGTCTGTTGAACGATCAAACAATCGATGTAGCTCGTCCCATAATTCTCTAGACGTCTCTAGTCTCATAATCTTCTGTAGGGTCGTATCCGACATGTTTGCTGTTAGTAATAGCAAGGCTTTACTATCTGCTTCATTATACTTTTGTAATTTTTCCTTATATGATTCGATCTCTTGTGGGCTGGCATCTTTGGGCAGGACAGGCTTTTTTAGTCTGCCTTCTACTGCTTCCAGTGCCCAAACAGTGCCCCTGAGCAGTTGCAAAACTTTATATCGCCATGTCGGCCAATTTTCATTGCCTTCTAAATGGCCGATTTCAATCTTGAAACTTTGCATATTTAGGAATATACTTTTCTCAAATCGTTTGGTTAGTACTTACTCTAACAGGAATAAACGTTTAACCACGCACTGCTACCATGTTGAGGTCGTGTTTTTTAATCAAACGATTTCATGAGTGTAAAATATATTGTCGGATAAAAACAGCAAAATTATATATTAGACAAACGTAACTAAGGCAACCATATATGTACATAGATAAAATAAGAAAATTTTCAAAAAAGAGTTCCTAGAACATTAACTCTAACAAGTATACCATCAGAAAAGTTATGAAATTAATTAATGGCGCCACTGGCGCTTACCTCATAGAGTACGGTATGATATCCTCATACGAGTATGGTAGCCTCGTTGATTTAAAAAATCCTTTGACATGACTTTCTTGACACATTATACCGTTGATGCGTGTGTATATCGAAACGTCGTTACTACTTTAAATTACCTCTTAATATTTGTTACTTTTTCATTAATTTTTGTTGTATTGCGTACACGTACAGTACGGGTACGCAATACGGCTGAATTCGTTGCTATATCATAACATAGCGTATTATAAGGTGTCAGAAGTAACGAGTGACTAACGATACGAGTACTAATTGTTAAAGTTTTTTATTTATTTTATTTTATATACGGACAAATCACACAAATTGAGCTAGCCCCAAAGTAAGCTCGAGACTTGTGTTATGGGATACTAACTCAACGATACTATATTTTATAATAGATACATATATAGATAAACATCCAAGACCCAGGCCAATCCAGGCCTGATGCTGATCCATACGTCATGTTCGTGAACGGACGCCGTCAGAGGGGACTGGTCATCTCTTAGCTGCTACGGCGTATTTTAATTTCTGAATTGTTGTTTTTTTTTTTCCATAATGGACGCTCTCAGCGTACAATATATTTCTGCATCGTTCTCACACGATTGATTTCAAAATGAATGATGTAATCAAATATTTGTATCAATAGCTTAATATTTTAAAAGAGTGTCCATGGAGTTTCTTGCCCGTTCTTCTCCATAGGTACCTACTCTTTGGAATGGGCGACTAGCTTCACCTTACTGACTGACCGACCTTCTGACAATTCAAAAGTGCCTGTAACTGGTTTATTTGAAATAAATGCTTTGATTTTGATTTTTTTTTGAATCAGGAAAAGACCGTTTTCCATCATGACCTGGCCGGGGATCGAACCCGGGGCCTCCACGTCGCAGGCAGGCGTGTTGACCGCTGCGCCACGGAGACCGACTGATATATGCGGGTAAAGTAAGTTTCATCTAATAGTTCCTTTGCCGTCATGTTGGCATTCATTTTTGACGTGATAACGTCTATTAAATCGGTATGCTGGGAGTCATTCGCGAAAACTGCGTAACAGCCGAATCTGACGCTACACGGAGTCCACGCCTACTAAAACTAACCTTAGCCTTGTAGCTTTAGAGTGCAATATTATTTACCTAAAAGCACGGTTGTAAACAATTAGTAGCAGTTTTTCGCATACATGATTAAAGCATTGATAGCCGAGTGGTGAAACGCTCGGATTAATATCGACTCACTCAAGAGGTGCCGCGGATCGATTCCTGACGGCATCGGACGTTTTTTATCCTTTTTAATTTTTAAATTTTTCCTTTTTAATTTTTCTTTTTCTTTTTTCTTTTTGCTTTTTTTTTTATTTTTTTGAAAATTTAAACAAACTATTAAATAAAAATATAAATGTTATACATTACTTTATTTTAAATAATTTCATTGCACCCAGAAAAAATTACCATGTAATAGACGTTATCACGTTCAAATATCGGCAGTAGACGGAGTTCTACAGACAGCCAATTTTTTGTCACTATCGTAAACAGGGTTGACGCACTCTGCATCTCTTTCTCTCTCACACTAATTTGCATTAGTGCTAATATGATGGTAAAGGAATTATTAGATGTAACGCACTATACGCTTTTTTTCGTTACTTTTACACTTCAAAATTACTAGGGATGTACGTACGTTGTTGTAGCATAACCTGGTATAACTGTTATTCTGATAAAATAACAGGTTAAAATACAATACCCATTGTACTTTGTCTGATTTTAATTTTCTGTAATAACAATATTACTCCCTTTTCTTTGGTAGATGGGTAAAAAGGAGAAGCATAATAAGTTTCATCAAATTAGATTCTCAATCAAATGTTTCATCAAACAATTCTCAAACAGAAGCTTTGATCGTACCATCTGTATGACAGTTACTGAAAATCAAGTTGAATAGCGTGCGATTAGAGGTACCTGAGTCCCCCAGAGCAAACTGAAAATTAATACTTATCATCATCATCATCATCTCAGCGTTAATCCCAGTCGCATCCGAAGCTTTTTTCAGCTTTGGAGTCTGGGGTCCGCTTTACTAGTGTAATTGCTGATTTTGGCGAAACTTCGACATTTTCCGTGGAGCGACTGCCGTCTGACCTCCACAACCCGAAGGCGATATCAAAGCATTGCAGTTAGACCAACTGTTGTACTTTTGAGGGCTCCAACAACCCGTAACGACTGACGTAGATGTTCGTATGGCAACCGGGACCAACGGCTTAACGTGCTTTCCGAGGCACGACCAGACCAGTGCAAATATTCATATTCATACATACAAATATTTGCACTGCGTGGGGATCGAAACCGCGCCTCCTTGCGCAGCAACCGCGTTCACTACCGCTACGCCACGGAGGCTGTCGAAAATTAATACTTATGACGGTAAGAAAAAAATAATGAAATACTTAAATTAGATACATATTAAACCAACACAAACCATTTCTGGTTGAATAGTATGTACAAAATAGACAAACCTATAATAAAACTGTAATTCTTAAATAAATAATTTATTTAACCAAGTTAATCAATATAAAAAATTGCACTCGAAGAAATAAAAAATACTCGTAAGATCTTGCAGAAGCGCATAGACAACATGCTATGTGACCACACGCCGCAACATCCAACCGATTTGGACCAGCGTGTTGCCGGGAGGGGGGGGGGACACGACACCCGACGAATCAGCGCAGTGTGTGTCTAGTTGACACCAGACGTTTTATGGCGGTTATAATAATAGAATTTTTTTTGTTTAAAACTCAGGTTTACTCAGGTCCCCGCGGTTTCACCCGCGTGGGTTTCGATATATTTTTTTTAACGTTAACCACCCTTCGCCTGCCGCCCGCGGGGTGCGGGCGGCAGGGCACGCGGCACGTGGTCGCATCGCTATTCGCTCATAAAAATATCGGTGTTGTCACTTTTTAAAAATTACCAAATTTCGGGGAAATTGGAATTAATTCGCAGGAAAAAAAGAATATTTCAAAATTCATTTGTATTGGTACTATGATGAATACGTAAAATTTTATATAATATTTGCTCATGTGTTTACCTAACCTTTATTATCCTTATGGGTCGGACAGGGTTTTCTTAACATACTGTATAATTAGTGTAGATGAGTACGTCATTTTTATTTACTGTTTCTGTACAAAATATATCCCCAAAATCTGCAATAAATCTTCTTCAAAATCTTCATCTAGCTCGTCTTCAAGCAGAATCGAATCCATGGCCACGTGATACGTCAATACACTTCAGTCTTTCGTAAGAGACTACACTACACGATACGTATTGCCTATGTGCAAGACGAGCGTCGGGTGTCGGCACAACACATCGCGTTGCCACCCGACGTATGCCAGTACGTAACAATTCCATATATTTAATATGGTCAGAAGCGCATAGCCAACACGCTATGTGACCATACGCCGCAACATCCAACCGATTTGGATCAGCGTGTTGCCGGGAGAGGGGGGGACACGCCACCCGACGAATCAGCGCAATCTGTTTCTAGTTAACACCCGACGCCACGCGTCTGTCTTTAAAAAAATAGATATTATTTCGCAAAAAGAGGTAATTTAATAAATGTGCGATAAGCACCCTTCCGCGGGCGGCGGGGGGCAGGGCACGCGGCACGTGGTCGCATCGCTATTCGCTCATAATAATATCGGTGTTGTCACTTTTTTAAAAATTACCAAATTTCGGGGAAGTTGGAATTAATTCGCGGGAAAAAAAGGTTATTTCAAAATTCATTTGTATTGGTAATATGATGATTACGTAAAATTTTATATTATATTTATTCATGTGTTTACCTAACCTTTATTATCCTTATGGGTCGCACAGGCTTTTCTTAACATACTGTATATTCTTAAAACATGAAACTGGACTTCCAGGTATTTTTAACTGTGATTCTGTTCAGTCGTTGCGTCACTACATCACAAAAAACCGTTCTATTTCACCTTCAACTCATAACCCAAAGGCCAAGGAGAAAAGCGCGGGAAACGTTCGTACTTGGCGGGCGCGTCCTTTGAGGCTTTATAAAATGAAATAATTTTTAAGTATACATAAGATCAGTAGCTGTAGTGTATTGTATATATTCTGCTAATTAGTATAAATTTAGTTTCGTTTTATACATTTCATCGCTTGGTAAGTCAAATTTTTATCAATTATATAGAAAGTGAGCGTGAATGAGCCGCCCGATCCGGGGGACTTTGTCCCACCGGCGGGGAACTTCGTAACCATACAATCCAATGACTCTGGCATGGACACCGATAGGTCCACTTCACCCGTTTTTTGAAAATAAGCCGCATTTCTGTATGCAAACACTGCAACAAATGTCATCGTCGACATCATGGCTCAGATGCAGTTAGTTGTGGTTGTCAGGATACTCAGTTAAATGAAACTGAGCACGCATGCATTCTTGTAGCATTCAATGCCGCCAAAACGCAGGCGTGTCTTTTCACCGCCAAAAGGAGTCCGTTCACCTTGGCTCCTACTTCTCGGAATGTATCCTTGGAGTGTACCGACCGCCTTCAGCTTTTGGGTGTTGAGATTTCCTCGAACCTAAACTTTGGGCGGTTCATTGAGTCCAAGGCCAAGGTGGCTGCCAGAAAACTTGGCGTTATCGCAAAGGTCCGGCAGTACTTCACACCAGGGCAGCTTCTAATGTTGTACAAAGCACAGGTCCGTTCGTGTGTGGAGTGCTGCAGCCACATTTGGGCTGGTGCTGCTAAGTGTCACCTGGCCACTTTGGATTCAGTTGAGAGGCGTGCGATGAGGCTGATTGGTGACCTTGATATAACTCGAGTTGGTCTCCAAAGCCTAGAGTAGCCAGCCTTTCGGTGTTCTATAGGATACATTTTGGGGAGTGTGCGAGGGAATTGCACGATTTAATTCCCCCATCTCCGTTCCACCATCGGACGACCCGTCGTACGGCGAGTTTCCACCCTTATGTTGTTAACACCTCTACGATCCGATCTTTATACCGCGTACATCGAGGGACTGGAATAATCTGCCGGCGGCGGTGTTTCCGTCGGACTACAATTTGAGTGTCTTCAAGGCTAGAGTGAATAGGCTCTTAATAAACTAGTGCGCTTTACCATCAACGATTGCGTCACTGCTTACCATCAGGCGGGATTGCGGTCAAGCGCTGGTTTATATTTTAATAAAAAAAAAAACTGAAAAAAGTTAACATGGATACTACAAACAAAATTATCAACACAGTCCAAACTATTACCTCTCAGAGTCCCTCCACCCCTGTAGGACGGAACACATACGATAAAACCGAGTGTGCACCTTACATTATTCATGTGCAAAAACAAACTTTGTCACAAAACGATGGCACCCCATTACATTTGTTCAAAAAAAAAAACAATATTCCCAATATCATCACCGAAAGTGTGAAGCGCATAGGGCGTAATAAAATTTGGTTAGCTTTTTCAAATTTTTCAGACGCCAATTCTTTTTTAAATAATGGATATCTTGAAGCAGAACAATTCAAAGCTTTCATTCCAAGGTTCAACGTTACTCGTATGGGGTTTAGTTCAAAGAAATTTAAATACATAGAATTATTACGAGAAATAATAACATCTGAACAACAACATTCAAAAATAAACCTAAATCCTACCCCATATAGCTTAAATTGCCACAAAGTTTACGCATAAATACCTAAAGTTCCGAATGAGAGGCATCGAAAGGACCCTGTGTCCCGTGCGAATTAAAACTACCATATGGTAAATTTGATATATAAACTTCATCCACTCGTTTTGTTATTTACGCTGATATACAATATTATATCAGTGACTCGTGATTGATTAAGCATTAAAATATTTAACTGCTTAGCTCAACATTTAATCAATGCATTTATTGTGATTAAACAATAAATAAAAGTAAAACAATATTAGCGGATAGTATAAGCTACAGAATGGCAACACCGGTGACATATTGGGTTCAAAGAAATTTAAATATATAGAATTTTTACGAGTAATAATAACATCTAAACAACAACATTCAAAAATAAACCTAAATCCTACCCCATAAAGCTTATATTGCCACAAAGCTTACGTATAAATAGCTAAAGTTCCGAATGAGAGGCATCGAATGACCCCTGTGTCCCTTTCCCGCAGACTGCCAGTGAGAAATAAAACTACCATATGGTAAATTTGATACATAAACTTCATTCACTCGTTTTGTTATTTACGCTGATATACAATATTATATCACTGACTCGTGATTGATTAAGCATTAAAATAACTAACTGCTTAGCTCAACATTTAATCAATGCATTTATTGTGATTAAACAATAAATAAAAACAAAACAATATTAGCAGATAGTATAAACTATAGAATGGCAACACCGACGACATATTGGGTTAAATAATCAATATGGTCGATGCAAATTTTTCTTTGTCGTATTTTTAAGGTATCACGCTATTTTTTCGAAGTTTGAGGTAAAAATCTAATTTAAAATGACAAGAATTTGTTGTGTGCGAGGATGTAATAGTTATTACTACCCCGGTTGTGATCGTTCAATGTTTAGGTGTATCTGTACCAGTTTGTTTACAAAATATGTGGCGTTGGATTAGAATAATGTTCTGTAAAAAAGACAAGACAGCTGAACAAAGAACATTTTCCTTTTTTAAGTTTGTTTAATTAAAAAAACGAGTGTGCTTATGACCACACGACTGAAGTGAAACTTCTTTTGCACCATCTGTATGTATATAAGTATATATATATATATATGTGTACAATATATACATGTATACACATACAGTATGTTACGAAAACCCTGTCCGACCCGTGAAGGTGTTGTTAGGTATCGATAACTGATTCTACTAATGCATACAAAACCGGGCTTTACTTAAAAAAAAAATCCCCCTAAAAAAAATAAATATTATTTCGCAAAAGGAGGTAACTTATTAAATGTGCGTTGACCACCCTTCGCCTGCCGACCGCGGGGGGCGGGCGGCAGGACATGCGGCACGTGGTCGCATCGCTATTCGCTCATAATAATACCGGTGTTGTCACTTTTTAAAAATTACCAAATTTCGGGGAAATTGGAATTAATTCGTTGGAAAAAAAGATTATTTCAAAATTCATTTGTATTTGTACTATGATGAATACGTAAAATTTTATATTATATTTGGTCATGTGTTTACCTAACCTCTATTATCCTTATGGGTCGGACAGGGTTTTCGTAACATACTGTATACATATATTAATTTTCTATAAATATTTAAATTTATTACATGCTTTCATTTATAAATTCATATTTTTGCATAGACCTCCAATTTAAAAAAAAAAAAAAAAAAAAGTGGATTCCCTCGGGGCCATAAGGTCGGGCTCTTCCTCCTGAATCAGGGGACCCCTCAGTCGACGACCTCTGGTTCCCGAGATAATCCACGGGGGGGTGAGGTAACTAAAGGGGGTCGGGGAGGGGGATAGGTTTCGTGGGGTTGCGGGGGAGGGGGAGAGGAGGGGAGTGGATTCCCTCAGGGCCAAAAGGTCGGGCTCCTCCTCCTGATTCAGGGGACCCCAAACTCGGGTAGTCCACGACCTCTGGTTCCCGAGATAATCCACGGGGGGGTGAGGTAACTAAAGGGGGGGGGGGGTAGATTTCGTGGGGTTGCGGGGGATAGGGGGGAGGGGGGAGTGGATTCCCTCGGGGCCAAAAGGTCGGGCTCCTCCTCCTGATTCAGGGAACCCCAAACTCGGGTAGTCCACGACCTCTGGTTCCCGAGATAATCCACGGGGGGGTGAGGTAATCAATGAGGGGGGTCGGGGGGTGTTCGCAGCGTCATGTTCTCGAAGAAATTCATAGTTCTTAATCAATCAAGGTACTTAGCTTAATAATTGAGCTTATGAGGCTCGAAAGCAATTTGTACTTTGTGTCCAATTTATTATCGTATTGTGACGATATCTTAAAGCTTCTATACTTTCAATTATATCAGAAATGTTCAGCAAAAATATATAAAACAATATAAAGGCCAGAACAGAACGAAATTTATAAATTTATTTGTGCTCTTAGGTAATCAATTGTTAACAAATCTTAAAAAGATCCAAAAAATATATATTGCCTTCGGCGAGATGCGAACTCACAACTTCATACTCGACTCAATTGTTAACAAATCTTAAAAAGATCCAAAAAATATATATTGCCTTCGGCGAGATGCGAACTCGCAACTTCATACCCGACAGCCTTCATACATCATACATGAGCCAACTCCTTGTTTGTATTACAGACGAAATAGGCCTATACTCTGCTTCCGTTCGCCTTCATCATTTTTTTTCCTATCATTTTTCGTAACGCTTTCGCTAGTTTACTCCCCAAGTCAAGCGTGCCTAAAGAAGTTTCACTTCAAAAGTATAGATTTACTAGAAACAAATTGTATATTTTCTTGAAAATTTTTATACCTAATATGTACTAAAGAAAATGTAACAAACAGCGTATCAGTGTATGTCAACTATCTGTATTAGCTATACCTACTTACCTTACACTGATACAAAAAGTTTAACCTACTTGAATAACTAACCTAACCATTTTATTATTAATATATATAAAATATTTTTTTTTTATAAATTTATAAACTAGCGCTTCACCGCAATCCCACCTGATGGTAAGCAGTGACGCAATCGTTGATGGTAAAGCGCACTAGTTTATTAAGAGCCTATTCACTCTAGCCTTAGAAACACCGCCGGCTGGCAAATTGTTCCAGTCCCTTGATGTACGCGGTATAAAGGACGAGGCGAAACGCTTCGTCCGGTTCGATATTTATTGATTGTTGGTGAACATAATTTTCTTACAGTTTTCCAAGTGATGATGGAATTCAAGAATAATGGGCTGAAGTTATTCCATTAGAACCAACAACTAAAACAAGGTTTTATAAATTTGCAGTATGATGGTAGACAATTTTTTGTCTTTCAAAGTGTATTTGTTAGGTCTGTAACACTTTGTATAAATAAATGTGTTGATTTCTTGAACATGGCTTTTTGTTATTTTTTCATTATATTAAGCAGCGTAGCGCGCCGCGTCGTCCTATTATAAAGGCCAAAATTTGCGAAAATGGGTATTATAAAATTTCAGATTATTTAGAAGACAAAAAAGCTTGGGACTGAGCTGCTCGCTCTGTTAAGCATTGTTATTAAGCAATATGCGTAATTATAACGTAAATTATTGTAAACATTTTCATATTTAATGTCTGGACTTGAAAAAAGACGATGATCCTTAAGTTTGTTTCGGCTATTTCTTCTCAGAGGTAGTCAGTTAGGAAATGCCGGCTAAATCTAGTTTAAAAAAAAACATGACGTGTAAAAGTGATCGGTGATCCTACTTGCTTGCTTGATGAGCGATTTCATTTCATTTCATTTCTTATCATAGCGGTGCGTGCGTGACTACTAGCTAGACTGCTAGCTAGAGTACCGAAAGGGCACCCGAATTGAGGCGCGTGGGCGTGGGTATGACTTGCGTTCCAAGCGTTTCTATTAAGTCAACGTACTAAAAACCTTATTAACTCAAATCATTTTGCATTTTATATATATCAACATTGCCTTTTACAGCATGTAATTTAATAAATATTTTCGAAGATATTACAGAGACATAGAGGCTGTAGCGCACAGGAGCAACGCGAGCCTGTAACTGTCCCTATGTATGTTTAGATCTTTAAAACTAAGTAACGGGATGCGCTTTTCTTTAATAGATAGAGTGATTCAAGATAAAGTTATATATACCTAATATAATACATTTATTCGGGCGAAGACAGGTCAGGTCACTAGTATACAATATAAATATAGTTCATGTTTTATTTTGTAGCAACCTCTTACTGTTATTAGTATTTTACTCAAAACAATTTTGAAGTTTATTAAATGTCCCAATTTTCTCATGAACTGTGTACACCCTACTAGAAAGGGACACAGGGGTCATTCGTGCGTTTCTCTTTCTAGGAACGCCTTTGCCGGTTCGTTAGCGTTCTAGGTATTTATGTAAATTCTTTGGAAACATACCATCCGAATGGAAATGTCAAATGGTGTTGCCATTTTAAAAACCGAATAAAAACTCTTAGGACGTATCTTCTTACCGACCTATAGTTCTATCCTCAGTGTTAATTAAATTAGCAGAACATTTAATAAAAAACCGTCTAGAATGGTACATTGAAAGCGAAGGCCTACTGAGCTGTTCGCAATACGGTTTTACAAAAGGGGAAGGACCACTAACTGTATAAGTATTTTAACCACCGATATTTATATACCGAGGTTCCCGAAACCTTGGCGGGAAGGCCAACTGTGCCTCCTCCGGAAGGAAGGGCGGCCGGCGGTCTCGCTCTCGGCTTACCAGCCCATCGTCTTGCTTGACGAGACCGGTAAGATGTTCGAGGGGATTATCGCCGCTCGCCTGAAGCGCCATCTGCGGAACGTGGGACCGGACCTGTCGGACGCCCAGTTCGGTTTTCGAACTGGCCGTTCGACAGTCGACGCCCTGGCCCGTCTAAAGGGCCAGGTGACAGAGGCGGTAGGAGTGGGGGATGTAGTGTTGGCTGTGTCATTCGACATTGTCAACGCCTTCAACTCCATCCCCCACTCCACCATCCTGGAGGCGCTCCGGTTCCACGGTGTGCCCCTATACTTACGGGGCCTCCTGACCAGCTAATTGGAGGACCGTGCCGTACTCCTCGTGGACGGAGCTGGCCAGGTCTGGCGGTATGGCGTGGAAACCGGCGTTCCATAGGGGTTCATTCTAGGGCTTCTTCTGTGGAACGTCGGTTATGACTGGCTCCTGCGGGGAACCCTCCTTCGAGGCAAGAGTGTCATCAGCTACGCGGATGACACTCTCCTTTCCGCGGGAGCACCTTCTGGCAGGTGGCCAGTTTGGCGTCTGCAGGCGGATCCTTAGTGGCGGAAATGATCCGCCGCCTGGGCTTGAGGGTGGCGCTGCACAAAACGGAGGCCGTGTTCTTTCACGGCCCCCGGCAGCGCCCCCCACCTGACGAAGGGGCCTGGGCGGCGATGGCCTCCTTTTGCGAGGTCATGATGTCTCAGAAGGAGGCCGTGGAGCGCGAGCAAGAGGAGGATCCCCTCGCTCCGGCGCTCCGCAAGCGGCGTAGGGGCCGGAGAAGGCGGGATTTCGCAAGCTTTCTCCCTCCCTGAGGAGGGCTCAGCATGAGGGTGGCTGAGCCACGGCCCCTTCCTGTGGAGGGGCGAATGAGGACCCGCCTTAGTAAGTGGGCATATCGCCAGTGGGGGACTGGTAGCCAAGGCTCCGCTTTTTCCCAGTCCCCCGCCACCAAGGTGATACCGGAGTGCCGCTGGGGTTTTTAGTGGTTATACCGGGAGGCTCTCTAACGGAGAGTCCTTCATACCCCTCCCGTCCCCCGACGGGCGGGGATGCGTAATTGTCATTTTCCCCAGCGACAACAAAAAAAAAAAAACAAAAAGGTTAAGGTAGGATAAATTAGGATATAAACTTACTCCATCGGACGCGTCCCCAAGTGGCGGATAGGGGAACGGCCCCCAGATATGGGGGTTATCGGTTTACCGGCACGGACCAAAAACCAAAAGTGGGGACTGCTTCGGCGGTCACACGTGCGGCGGGTCGGCCACCACTCCAGGTGGCTGACGTGACCCGAACTCCGGGTCACCGTCGGGCCACCCGGTCTCCTCACTGAGAGGAGCTGGGGGCCCCGTTTGATTCCGGGCAAACGAGTGGGGCTAAGAGGAAGGACACCTCGCTAAAAAACCCTTGGCTGCTGCGTCTTCTCGCACAAGAAGACGTACCCAGCCGGGCCCCTCCCTATGGAGGGCCTACCGTGGGCCCGCCTTTTGGCGGGAATCGCCGGCGGAGGATTGGTAGAAAGGCTCTGCTATTTCCTATGACCCCGCCACTAAGGCGATGTCGGTGTGCCGCTGTTTGGTTTAAGTGGGTATTCCCGGCTTCGGCTGGGCGAGACCCACACACGCCCTTCGGGGAATGGTGCGTAAAGGCATTTCCACAGTCAAGAAAAAAATATAAAAAAAAGGATATAAACTTACTCAAGAAACAAGTTACTAAGTCTAGACTGACCACTGGGGGCATCTCGCTACAGTTTGCATGGATTCCGGCCCATGCTGGAATCCAAGGCAATGAAGTGGCCGATGCTCTAGCTAGTGATGCGGTGCATTGTGGGGACTTAGTCCCATATAAAATTTTTAATTATGACCTTTTAACTCTGCCTAAGGGTTTTCTCCGGGACACCTGGAAGGTAGCCTGGGATACCAGTAGCAGATTGAAAGGACATTACTTTTCTCTTGTCCAACCCGAGATTCCGGAAAAACCATGGTTTGGCAGGGCAAAATTTGGCAAAATGGAGACCTCTATTCTAATACGAATGAGACTGGGCCATGTTTGTTCCCCATCCCATCTTTCCAAATTTCACATTATTGACGATCCCATTTGCTCTTGTGGCACAGATGTAGGCGACCTTAACCATATCTTTTTCTCCTGTCCCTTGTATGACCGTTCTTCCTTCTTCTGTAACCTGTTATCCCTTGATATTCCTTTTCCTACTTCAATACTATCTTTACTTTGTACAAATAGTTTTCCTGTATATAAATGTATAGTCTCATTCATCACCTTAAATAATATAAAGTTGTAAATATTTGCCATTGTAAACTTCGCATCATTCTTACATAAAAAAAAAAAAAAAAAAAACTGATCCTATATCTCCGTCCTATCCAAAATTCCGTAAAATTTTAAATCCGTTTCCCTACCTTTAGTACCTAACAATCCCAACACACTTGACATTGGCTGAATGCACAAACCGTGCGAAGCCAAAGAAGAAAAGAAAAAAAAAAGAAGTCTAGACTGTATGGCGTACTATACCTTTGCCTTTTCGTACGGAAAGAAGCGAACAAAAAAAAATTATCAAGTTTGTAAATTTTGACAATAGGGATGTGACATGTACACATCTTTCTTTCTTTTCTTTTATGGCTTCGCACGGTTTGTGCATTTAGCCAATGTCACGTGATGAATTGTTCATGTCGAAAAACACGACCGCGTGATCCGTCTTACGATGGAGGTTTGAGGAGACCAAATCATGATGTGGCCACTATGTTGCGATATTTCACTGTTCTTTATGTATTATTTACTGAATGCACTTTTTACTACATAAATCACGCACTTTTATTTAATAAACAACACTATAAATAATTTTAAAAGTTCGGTGAAAAATGAGCGTGACACTCAGCATGATTTTCCCGCCAAAAACTCCACATGTACACATAGAAAATTGAACTTTCCTAAGTTTTTCAATTCGAATCTTTCCTGTTCAAGAGAGGCTACGGTAGAGCTATCGAATGGTGCACTACAAGCTGTCTCTGATTGGGGCAAAGCCAATCTTGTAGCATTCAATGCCGCCAAAACAGAAGCGTGTCTGTTCAGCGCTAAAAGAAGCCCGTACACCTTGACTCCTACTTTTCGGAATGTATCCTTAGATTGCACCGACAGTCTTCAGTTTTTAATAGTGAGTTAAAATTTCCTCAAACCTTAACTTTGGGCCGCTCATTGAGTCCAAGGCCAAGGTGGCTGCCAAGAAACTTGGCGTTATCAGATACGTCCGGTGGTACTTCACACTGGGACAACTTCTAATATTATACAAAGCACAGGACTGTTCGTATGTGAAGTACTGCAGCCACATTTGGGCTGGTGCTGCAAAATGCCACCTGACTACTTTTTATTCAGTGGAGAGGCGTGCGAAGAGGCTTATTGGCTCCCAGATTTAGCTCAAAACGGTCTCTTTGTCCATCCATTGGACAATTCAAAAGCTTTTATACTTAATTATTGGTTGGGTTCGTTCCCGCACGAAACAAATATTTGTATGACCTACAAGTACTTTTAGTCTGTAAACGCACCCATGATAGGTACAGAAGTAATTCCTGGTGTAGGGCAACGTTAGAAAAATGGTTTAGTAATTTGAAATAAATGCTGTTAATTTGATTTCGTTAATGTGATATTACGGAGATTTGACTGTTTGCCTGAAGTCCTATGTCTAGCAGTGGACGTCTTTCGGCTGAAATGATGATGACGAACATCAGTCATCTGTTTCTAAATAACGTATTAAAATCGATTTTTTTATCGATGTTTAGTCGATTTAGATTTCACATCCCTATTTGACAATCAATCACGTGGTCGCTTTGAGGAAGAATGGGCTCGTTGTTGTTTTCAATTCAGTTTAACAGTTGCTTTGAACAGGGCAGCAGGCTTCGGTCAACCTACTAGTGTTCGCTTGTACACAAGTATTATTTCATTGAAAGAAATATTTGCAAGTCGTGTTAAATCAATAGACATAAAATGGCTGATTGGGAAGATGATTGGAACGAGTCGGCGTGTGTTATACCGGCGCCATCAGCTCCCGCGCCCCAAACGCGGCAGTATCGTGGAAGGACGTTCAGAGGCAGAGGATCAAGCTCCTACAATGATAGTAACTGGCGGCAACGTGGTAATAACAGCGGTGGCGATTACCGCCGCAACGGCGGCGGCGGCGGCGGCGGCGGCAGCGGCAGCGGCAGCGGCGGCGTGGGCGCGGGCGGCCGACGCGACTTCCAACAACGTGATTTAGGTAACAAAAAAGTTATTTACGTTCCTTCTGACAAAGTCGGGCGCATAATCGGCAAAGGAGGAGCCAAAATAAAAGACCTACAATACGAAACTGAGGCCAAGATTAAAATCGGTGATTCTAGCGGTAGCGAAGCCGATGTCACCCTGACAGGCACAGATGCTGCCATCTCGAAAGCAGAAGAGATGATAAACAGCTTGATTGAAGATTTCAAACCCCAGGAAAAAGACCACAATGCAACTGATGACAGCACTCGGACAACTGAATTTTTTAAACTTTCTGCGGATGGTGTTCAAGTCATTGACTGGGAAAAGCTCAACGCTTATCATGATGCAGCTCAAAATAGTAGATATGAAAAATTGCCACCAATCGTCAAAGATTTCTATAAAGAAGATCCAAAGGTAGCAGCCATGTCAGCAGAGGAGGTGACACGTTGGAGACTTGCCAACTTTGATATACAGGTAAAGCGTACATTTGATGATAAACCTGACTTGCGCCCTATTCCAAATCCTGTATTGACTTTTGAACAAGCATTCCAACATTATCCAGAAATCTTAGAGGAAATATACAAGCAAGACTTTAAAACACCATCTCCAATACAAAGCCAAGCTTGGCCCATTCTATTGAGAGGTGAAGATATGATTGGAATAGCCCAAACTGGTACCGGAAAGACTTTGGCCTTCCTCCTGCCAGCTCTCATACATATTGAAGGCCAGACAATTCCACGTGAAGAAAGAGAGGGCCCAACAGTTCTTATCATGGCCCCTACCAGGGAGCTTGCATTACAGATAGACAAAGAAGTGTCTAAGTACCAGTACAAAGGTATTAAATCAGTTTGTCTCTATGGTGGCGGAGATCGTAAAGAGCAGATTAAAGTAGTTGGTAAAGGTGTAGACATGGTAATAGCCACTCCAGGCCGACTGAATGATTTAATACTGTCACGCCACTTGAATGCCATTAATTTCTCTTACATTGTCTTGGATGAGGCCGACAGGATGTTAGATATGGGATTTGAACCACAGATTAGGAAGTCATTGTTTGATGTAAGGCCTGACAGACAAACGGTCATGACTTCAGCTACTTGGCCTCCAGGTGTACGGCGTCTTGCTGAATCTTACATGAAGGACCCAATACAAGTAAATGTTGGATCTTTAGATCTTGCTGCAGTGCACACTGTCACACAGAAAATAATGTTTGTGGAAGAAGATGACAAAGAAAAAGCGTTGTTTGAATTTATAAATTCTATGGATCCTGCTGATAAAGTAATCATATTTTGTGGTAAAAAAGCAACCGCATCTCACATTTCAACAGAATTCGCTCTTAAGGGCATAGAGTGTCAATCTCTGCATGGAGACCGAGATCAGACTGATCGTGAGGCTGCTTTAAGTGACATGGTGGAAGGAAGTGTCAATATATTGGTTGCTACTGATGTGGCATCACGAGGTATTGACATAAAAGACCTCACTCATGTGATTAACTTGGATTTCCCACGGCATATTGAAGAGTATGTACACCGAGTTGGTAGGACAGGTCGTGCTGGAAAAACAGGCATATCATTGACATTTATAACTAGGAATGATTGGGGAAGTGCAAGGGAGCTTATAAAAATTCTTGAGGAAGCAAATCAGGAAGTGCCAGATGAACTTGAACAAATGGCTTCGAGGTTCGAAAACATGAAGTTACGTAGGGGTGGAGGCCAGGGTCGTGGTCGTGGTCGTGGTGGTGGCGGCGGCCGGGGCTATGGCGGAGGAGCACAGAGCGATCTTAGGAGAAGGGATTGGTTTTAAATCCAAATTTATACTTGTATTCCATTCAAGTTAACATTAGAATAGTAATGTTAACATTCTATCTTAGCCATTTAGATTGTAAAATAAGATGTTATTTTTTCATGAAAACAAAAGATTTTTCACCTTTTCTGTGATTTAAAAAAAAGATTTGCTCTTCCAACACTTGTTATTTTATTGTGAGTTTTCATGTTATCCAGATTGGATTAGATGGGTTAGTTAACTAAGAGAAACCAAGATATTCTGACAGTATAGCACTGTATTGGAAATTATGTTCATGTTCACACTCTAGTTATTATTATATTTATTATTGTTTGATTGTGAGCTAAATGAATAGTCCTCTATTATGGTTGGTATGTATATTCCAGTGTTTGTATGTATTGATTTTTCTAATAGATGAACTGTATTGCATCTAGCAAAAGAGAGATTGTGTCAAAATGTACTCGGCCTATTTATCAGTATTGTTATATATTTAAGTAGGTGTGCCTATATTTTTTTTATTTAACTCTTATTGTCAAAGTTGTTTTGATATTTTACTATAGTGAGAACAATAGACATACTTAGTTTTTAAGTCTCAGTTCAACAATTAATATTCATTAAGATATCAGCATGCACCACACAGTTTTAAATTTGTAAACATCTAAAATATGACTTTGTTTTCATTATATAACTCGGTCTTTCCATAATATGCGTGCATTTTTTTTGTCATTGTACACATGCAAGGCATGGCATAATAAATTTAAGAAAAGTAGAAGTTAATTGTTTAATATATTATTAGACTTAAGTTTGATTTTCTTACTGTGATAGAAAGTGAAATGTAAAATTCACTGTCTATTTAATTGTAGTTTGTAATATACTTCATTTTGAAAGCGATACATAATTTATGTATAACTACTGTTTTACAACTAACGGTGAAGTTAATGATATTAAATTATATCATTAACATTTCTATTTTGCAATCTCATATTAAAATGTTTCTGTGATCTGATCATTCTGTTTTATTATTTTACTACTACCACCATATAAAGTAAAAGTGCCACTATAATTCGCGCAAGTTAACTGTGAACCTTTCTGTGTGGCGTCATTCGGACGTCACCGTCTGCAAAAAAATGAGAATTATGTAGAAAAAATTTAAATTACACTTTTTTATGTTAATAAAAGTCATTTTACTCATGACGTTTTGCAATTAAATTGATGCCTACATATGGATTAAAATATAATGTTGGTGCAACCAACAGACTTCACTATAGCGTCGAAAATATAAAAAAAACAAAGCATAAACTCCACAGAAACAATAATAGCAACAGGTAATTTAAACTGTATTTAGACAATTGTAACAAAGACGCTAACGCTACCATGCGCTTACGGGGAATGTGGGGCGTCGCGAGGGGAAACGGGACAGGGGTCGCATTCCAGCGAGGTGCATAGTTAACTTGCGAGAATACCTAGTACACATGTGATACAATGGAGGCGGCACATGGACGTGATCAAAATAGCTGTATAGAAAGTAATAATAACTACTTTTTCCTACACAAAATAAGTAAGTATTCGTTTTATGAGGTCCTCTGGTTGAGTTAAAACCAGCGATCTACATCGAACAGTCTCAGTTTTGAATCTGGTGACAAACTTCGGGATGGGAAAGGGGAACAAATAAAGTACGTTTTAGTATTTTGTCTCAGTATTTATTATTAGTCTTTATTTTCATATCGCGTCCGCGCAGACATAATAGCATGATACTCGACAAACTGTCATTGATAATGGACTTAATCCCAAATGTAATAGAGTTCAAAATAGCGTGCAAGGTGTCTCGTGACATGTGCGCTAATTTGTAAGTAAGGGCACACCACTGCACAAATATTACCTCATAACGACGCCGATCCAGCGCAGTAATGGCCCAACATTGTCTCAAAATCTGCCCGCTTCTCAAACCTGCTGTTAGCAAGATTACCGCTCGCTTCTGACACGCCGCCGGTGAGATGCAATACTCCAGCGCAGCAGTCCATCACCGCCTCGAAAAATTGCACCGGTTTGTCATGAGCGCGGAGTCAGTAAGATGAATAGCTTGTCAATAAGCGACATGGCATAGTAAAGCATTTTCGTAAGCGGAAATGATTTTGAATCTTATTTTCATACTAATATAGCCGATATATACATCGACGTAAGCCAAATCATTATTGTTTTTTTTTATTTGTGGCTACAGTGTGCAAATCTTATTAATCACTTTAAAATTATTTCTTGATTTCATTATAAATTTTTGAGGATTTTCTCATATTCATATCAAAGCAGTCACTGCTTCTGGCACCGAGTCACTTCTTTTATACCAAATCCCGCCGATTAGAGCACAAATCCTGAAGTTTCTATTCATTTGTTTGTAGGGTAAACCACCCAATTATTGGCACTTTAAGCAGCTTCTTCACAAAACCGGTAAAATTTTCATATAAAAATATGTTTTAACAAAGACAAAAGCATTCATATTGGTCTTCTAATCTCTGCAGAATATTATAAAGTACTTGTCATTAATAAATTATATCGTTTTCTTTAATATAATGTACTTTTAAAAAAAATGCCTCAAACACCAGTTGCTGGCATAGCCAAACCTTTTATTGGCAGTGATTATTACCTATTATTGTCACTGTTCTCCCAAAACTGAAAAATAGCTGCTAGGTCTTATGTAGGGGTTTTAAAACGTATTTTACATCGTCTATTTACCTATTTTAAGATAATTCATAATAGAAATAAACAAAATAAAATCCTTTGTTAAGAAAAGTAACATTTATTTGTATAGGAACATACCATATCAATTGAAACGCTTATAGTTAAATCAACTTTACATAAAGTATTAAAACAAAAACAAAAAAACCTTCTACCTAGGCTTGAACAAAAAATAGAACAATTTTAGCTTAAGACTATGTAACTTCCTTAATTATATTTAATTAAATCACAGCTCTAATTGGTTGAGATCATACGAGTAAGTAATTCTTAAGTAACGTTAATCATCTGAATCAGTCTCGGTCAACATTTTTTCTATCTCAGCAGCACTGTAATTTTTGCTAGTACTTGCTTTTTGGTTTTCTTTGTTATAATTTTTAAGTAAAGCTTCCAATTTGTCATTGTCATGTTTATAGAAATCTTCCGAAAACAAAATTTTGGACACATTGTCTTTGGCTTTAGTTTGTTTTTTGTTTTTCTTTACCATTTTCTTCTCTTTTTCCAATTTCTTTTGTTCTCTTTCTTCTTTTCTCTTTTTAACACCTTCTGCTTTCTCTTCTTTAATTTTAATTTTTTCATTTTCCTGAGCTTTCCATTCGGCAGATGTTAGTACAAAAGGCGTCTTCATGGTATTTTTTATCCCTTTTCTTTGTGGCGTTTTAGGAAGTACCAAAATATCTTGTAATTTTACTATAGTATTGTCTTCCTTAACCAGTGGTGCTTTCAGTTGCATAAAATTATTTTGATCTGCACTTATTTTGACATCTCCAGTTACTCTGATAGACGGTTTTTGGGGAGTTGAATATATTGATGATTGCTGCTTCAGGAATCTTAGAAGTTATCTCGCCAGGTAATCTTTTATATGGAAAAATTACCATTGGCGGAGTAACTTGACCATCTGCACCAAAAGTAAACATGACGGTTAGTGAAGTTTTAGCTTGGGCGTGGTCAATTTCGTATACGTTTTTTTCTCCCTTAGAGCTTAAAACAATACCTGTTTTTGGACATAGAACAAAATTTGTTTCATCGCCATTGAATACTCTTGATGGATCTGATAAGATGTCATAGTAGCTATTTTCAGTCATGTAAATCCTTATTTGTTCAAACCAGCCTCTTACATCAGAAGCAGAGACCGTGGAGCTGGCAGCTGTTACGGCTTCTGGTGTTCGAAATGTAACTGTTGGATGTCTAGCTAAAAACAATTTAAACCACTTGTCACCATTCCTAAAACTACTGGCTCTCCCCGATTTATTAATAAAGTCTGAAACACTCTTTATCAAATCTTCTTTCCTCTTCGGAAACCCTTTCTTGCTACTGATTTTTATCCAGTCAACAAAAAGCTGTTCTTCTTCGTCAGTTAAAATTGTGGGAGGACCGGGCTTAGAGCGATGATCAGGATTTTTCAGTCTGAATTGTACGGTAGACCGTGGTACGCTGAAGGTTTTTGCAGCAAGTTTTTTGCTCATGCCTTTTGATATTTCGTGGAGAGCTTTTTGTAGGTTCTCTTCTGTATAAATTTTCCGTTTCAAACATTTTTTACTATTTTTTTTTCTAGACTTCTTCTGACTAGGCTTCATTTTGAAAGTGGCTGAAAAGACAATATTTAATTTTATTGGCACGTTTTTACCCAATGTTTGGCACCCGTGCCAATAAATGGATTTTATATAATTGGCAGGGGGGCAACTTTTGGATTGGTGTATCCAAAACGTTAGAAAATATTTTTAATTCAATTTAAACTCAATTTTGAGACAAACAAGGTATAATTTTTAATAAACTCAAATTATTTAAAATGCCCTTTTATTGGCATGTATGCCAATAAAATGGATAAACCAATATTACGCATACCAAATGTTGTCACCCCACAAATAACTAAAAGTTGGCGGTTAAATGATAAAATAATGTTTTAAAAAGGCAGTTAATATATTCAATAATAAGACAAAATGATTATGTATAAGAAAAACAAAATAGATTTCCAAGTTTTAAAAGATTGTGATAGCTCTTACCTTAGTAAAAAATGAATATTTTGATTGTTTTTGTCGCACAGGTCGCGGCTTGTTAAACAGATGGTAAATGCGCCGCCATGTTTGAAAAAAAATAAAACATGTGTTGCCAGTTGAGTAATAAATGATACTACTGTTTAATTTCTACTAAAAAATTTAAGTCTGGCTACAAATAGATCTTAATTTTCTTAAAAAACTAGAGCATGCCAATAAATTGGTGGAGTGCCAATGATTGGGTGGTTTACCCTATTCATTGCCATGATTTTGTACAAAGATTAAGAGACATTTGTAATTCTGGAGTGATAAATAAATGATTATTTCCTGTATGAGTTCAAAAAGAGGGGAGAGAAAAGCGTAAGCTATTATTTAATTACTTTTTTAATGTAATTATTTTATGTATGAGGAAGGAAATTTATTATATTCTAGGGTGGGCCCGGCCTAGCCTGTCCCATGGCCACGAGTATTCAATCGAATTATATATAAAGTAATAAATTTCGACTGCTCTAGCACCCGTAATTGCGTAACACAGTATCAATCTTAATTAATTGTTCAAAATTATGCATACATTGCTTCATGTATTTGAAAAATGTCTCTGCTCAACTACGTAAATAACGCAATGAGTGTTGTCGAACTCAAAATTCAAACCGTTAGGTACTCCTGTTGTGTTACGCAATTATGCCACCATTCGATCGATCATAATCTTGCTGTATCTACCAAATACTACTTACAGCAAGATTGTGATCGATCGAATTAAAGATGTAATCTAATTTTCCTGTATGTACTAGGTATACATTATATGTCTTATGACACGCCCTTACGATAGGTATATAACATTCCTTTAAGATTTGAATGAAAAGTTGTTACTTAATCGAATAGTATGCATATATTTCGAGTTCACAATATTTGTAGACACAACATCGCCAAGCAAAACGTACAGAATTTCATATTTTTCAAATACTCTACCAATTATTAGTCGATTTTCTTCGAACCAAACGTACCGTTTATAACATTAAATATAATTTGATATACTAAATGTGCTTCGCTAACGATTTGTGAGTAAAACCTCTAGAGAAACAGGTATACTTAATTATATTAACAACAGTAATTTAGATTATATAGGTAAAATAGTCAACATTCAGAGTCACGATATATCCTTCCTTACTTCCCGCAGGTAAAACTGAATACAAAACTGTTGACAAAAACAACAGCGCAAATAAATAATAGCAAGTTCTTCAAAAGACTATAATACACGATATCATACGTAAGTATTATGCAAAGATGCACAGGTTTTTACGTAAAATTACAGCATGTTAACGTCACCCATAATATTGTCGAAAATTTTGTTTAAATAATATCTAATCTTTCCATTTCTTTTTTGAGTTCGTGGCCCATTTTGGCTGGGGAGCGAGTCACGATTACGCCAGCATTTTCTAGAGCCTTTATCTTATCCATGGCACCTCCCTTTCCGCCTGAGATGATGGCACCGGCGTGACCCATTCGCCTGCCAGGGGGGGCTGTAAGTCCCGCGATGAAAGCCACCACCGGCTTCGCCTTCTGTCCCTGTAATTGACATAATAAAAAGTATTATTATTTAATATACTACTCCTTTAGCTGCATGAAGCTGCTGCTTCACGTAGTCGTTTTAGTTTAATTATACGAATAATTTCATAAAACAAAACAAATTTATTGATAGATTTGTCAGTTCGTTTAAAGCCGTGACAATAGATTAATGCATGCGCTCCATTGCTCTTTGACAAGTCCCAAGACGGAACTTCTGCAACTTTGTGCCTCAGGCGTCGTTGGAGCCGACCCAGGAAGGGATGGCTAGACGGCCTCGACGCAGTTCCCGGAGTTATATCGAGTTGGCTTTAGTAAAGGATATATGGATAGATTTAAGTGAGGCCTTTACACAGCAATGGGATAAATCGATTAGTATCCCAAAGACAACGGCCCTGATTCCCTTGTTGACAAACTGGGGAAATTAGTCGGCGCCTGGCGTATTGACATAAACTTTAAAATATAGTTGTACTTTTTATTTAGATTCTATGCTCCTTTACATTTTTTAACTTTTATCACGAATAATAAAATATAACAGAGCCACAAATAACAACATGATGTCTGAAAATTAGTTTCTTTGTTCATCTGTGGAATACTTTTCACTGTATGTTTTCCCTATCGCATAAAAATGGCTAGACAGGTACTCACGTTAATCTTTATCATAGAATTGGATGCAATAAATACCTACTTCTTGAAAAATTTATCTTCACAGTTCATTCCAGTTCCTTAATTAACTCATTATAGAGTATTATTAATTTACAATAACCCTTATTAACTAGTATTTAACTACATATAATAATTACTAATTCATTAAGACACTTAATTAACTCATTAGAGTTTTAATGCTAATGATCAAATAACTAATATTAAATATGTAGTAGTAATTAACTATAACAATTAGGTACTTAACTAATGAATATTTAACATCCAACAGGTTTTATTTGCAGTTTACTTTTAACTAAACGGTTAGCCGTGTGGTATGTCGTGGTGGCCTAGTGGTTAAAACACCAGCCTCTCAAGTATGAGTGCGCGGGTTGGATTCCAGGTCAGGCAAGTACCAATGTAACTTTTCTAAAGTTATATGAATTTTCTAAGTATATCTTGGACACCATTGACTGAAGGTGAAGGAAAACAACTTGAGGAAACCTGGACTTTTTATTCAATTAACAGAATTACCACGATATCGTGGTAATTCATTTTATTACAATTAACAGAATTACCACAATATCATGGTAATTCTGTTAATTGTAATAAAATGAAATACTTGACACCAAATGTATTTTCTAAGTATATCTTGGACACCATTGACTGAAGGTGAAGGAAAACATCTTGAGGAAACCTGGACTTTATAAGTCTGAAATCGCCAACCCGCATTGAGCAAGTGTGGTGATTATGCTCAATTCTTCTCTGTATGAGAGGAGACCTGTGCCCAGCAGTGGGACGATAAAAAGGTTGATGATGAAACGGTTAGCTAATTAACTGAATGGTATTCAATAAATTATCTTTTTTTTTTGGATCATCAATGTATGGAATGTTCCATAACTACTCAGAATTGGGTTAAGGTTAAGTCATATTTTTTTTAAAAAGTGTTAATATGGTCTGGATATCGAAATTATGGAATAGATCCAAACTACTTCTGACAATATTTCACTAGACAACAAATGAATTGCTTCGCTAAAATTCAAATGAAATAATAACTAATAAAGTTAGACACCAAGCAAAAACAACACGTGTTAACGTAAGTATTATTACTTACGTTAAAGTATAGGTTTCCTCAAGATGTTTTCCTTCACCTTCAGTCAATGGAGTTCAAGATATACTTAGAAAATACATTTGATGTCAAGTAGATATTTCATTTTATTACAATTAACAGAATTACCACGATATCGCGGTAAATCTGTTAATTGTAATAAAATTTATGTTTAGTTTGTGAACACGGAAAGCTGAACTAATGTCAACTTTAAAAAGATAGTTGTACTTTTTATTTAGATTCTATGCTCCTTTATATTTTTTTACTTTTATCACGAATAATAAAATATAACAGAGCCACAAATAACAACATGATGTCTGAAAATTAGTTTCTTTGTTCATCTGTGGACTACTTTTTACTGTATGTTTTCCCTATCGCATAAAAATGGCTAGACAGGTACTCGCGTTAATCTTTATCATAGAATTGGATGCAATAAATACCTACTTCTTGAAAAATTTATCTTCACAGTTCATTCCAGTTCCTTAATTAACTCATTATAGAGTATTATTAATTTACAATAACCATTATTAACTAGTATTTAACTCCATATAATAATTACTAATTCATAAAGACACTTAATTAACTAATTAGAGTTTTAATGCTAATGATCAAATAACTAATATTAAATAGTAGTAATTAACTATAACAATTAGGTACTTAACTAATGAATATTTAACACCCAACAGGTTTTATTTGCAGTTTACTTTTAACTAAACGGTTAGCCGTGTGGTATGTCGTGGTGGCCTAGTGGTTAAAACACCAGCCTCTCAAGTATGAGTGCGCGGGTTGGATTCCAGGTCAGGCAAGTACCAATGTAACTTTTCTAAAGTTATATGTATTTTCTAAGTATATCTTGGACACCATTGACTGAAGGTGAAGGAAAACATCTTGAGGAAACCTGGACTTTTTATTCAATTAACAGAATTACCACGATATCGTGGTAATTCATTTTATTACAATTAACAGAATTACCACGATATCATGGTAATTCTGTTAATTGTAATAAAATGAAATACTTGACACCGAATGTATTTTCTAAGTATATCTTGGACACCATTGACTGAAGGTGAAGGAAAACATCTTGAGGAAACCTGGACTTTATAAGTCTGAAATCGCCAACCCGCATTGAGCAAGCGTGGTGATTATGCTCAATTCTTCTCTGTATGAGAGGAGACCTGTGCCCAGCAGTGGGACGATAAAAAGGTTGATGATGAAACGATTAGCTAATTAACTGAATGGTATATTCAATAAATTATCTTTTTTTTTTGGATCATCAATGTATGGAATGTTCCATAACTACTCAGAATTGGGTTAAGGTTAAGTCATTTTTTTTAAAGTGTTAATATGGTCTGGATATCGAAATTATGGAATAGATCCAAACTACTTCTGACAATATTTCACTAGACAACAAATGAATTGCTTCGCTAAAATTCAAATGAAATAATAACTAATAAAGTTAGACACCTGACACCAAGCAAAAACAACACGTGTTAACGTAAGTATTATTACTTACGTTAAAGTATAGGTTTCCTCAAGATGTTTTCCTTCACCTTCAGTCAATGGAGTCCAAGATATACTTAGAAAATACATTTGATGTCAAGTAGATATTTCATTTTATTACAATCAACAGAATTACCACGATATCGTGGTAATTCTGTTAATTGTAATAAAATGAATTACAACGATGTCGTGGTAATTCTGTTAATTGTAATAAAATTAATTACCACGATATCGTGGTTATTCTGTTAATTGTAATAAAATGAAACACTTGACACCAAATGTATTTTCTAAGTATATCTTGGACACCATTGACTGAAGGTGAAGGAAAACATCTTGAGGAAACCTGGACTTATAAGTCTGAAATCGCCAACCCGCATTGAGCAAGCATGGTGATTACGCTCAATCCATCTCTGTATGAGTGGAGACCTGTACCCAGCAGTAGGACGATAAAAAGGTTGATGATCAAGCAAACACGTGTTAACGTGAGTCATAAATTCGTGGGAATTCTATTCATTGTATACTCTTAAATTGCTTTCTACGAAACAATGGTTTACTTAAAGTCGGTAACTTCATTTTTATTCGAACTACCAGAAGTAATGAGTCTCAAATAATTACCACGCTTTAGTGTTTCAAGGTAAGGGAACAAAACATTTTTTCGAGATTTTGAGGTTTTCGGCTTATCTAGGTTCGACTTAACGAGGTTCTACTGTATAAACTTGATATTTGTCTAGCTTGATATAACACCAATTTGACTCATTTGTTTGAATAGATTTTATGTGTATTTTAGATATATTATGATGTAACTAGACGTCACGACGGTCGTGATATGATAAAAAATAATGCAAATAATACTACCAAGGTTCTAAGTCAGTAATGAAAAATATCTTTGATATGATGAAGTTTACTAGATGATAAGATCAACTATTGTACGTACTGCTTAGGTGCTCAAGTATTTTTGTATGTTGAAGTAAAAGTAAGAAAACTCAACCTATCTATCTAAAATAAATACAATAAAACTGTTATTTAAGGAGTTACCATAATTTCTTACCCTTCTTTGACTCTGTATTGGACAAAATAAAAATAAATTAAACATGTTATTTTGTGGAAACGCGGAGAAATACAAAAACAACTAAATTAAAATAGATCCAACCCTTATCGCGTTTTAAGTAAAGCATGGTATGGCGGAATAATGCTCCGGATGTGCTACGGCTACGGATATGCTGCAGCCTGCTATCGGTGGCTTGAGCACATCCGTTTACCGTGAAAATCAGAACGGGTGTCGTAAGCAACACTGGGATACCCCGGCCTACAAATACTTATGACCTAAGACAGCAACTAACAGCTAAGTTTACAGTCTGATTTAACAATAGCATTGTTACTAATTGTACTAAATCGATGGAAAGGGATCGACTTGCACCCTAAGTTAGTATAAGCATATCTTTCTATTCATAAATGCTTCTTAAATTTAACTAGTGATTGGTGACTATTTAACCTTACATTTTTGACATTTGTATGTCAATTAACGTTAATCATGGTTTGTGAATAAACCATTTAAAGATGAATGGACTTATATTATTAGGAATGTGTTCCAATTACAAACAGACTGAAGAATAAAAAACAATCGAACAACCCTTACCCTGTTGTTTTGTATAAGAAATTCGGAAGCCATCTCCTCGGCATTACCACCAATTTCTCCAATGAGTACAATACCCTTTGTGTTGGGGTCTTTCAAGAAGAGATCTAAACAGTCAATGAAGTTTGTTCCATTGAAGGGATCTCCTCCAATACCAACGCACAGTGTTTGTCCGAGGCCTGTCTGTAAATATACACAAATATTAATAGTAAGGAATATATATAACCAACAACCAACCCAACCAACCCGCATTGAGCAAGCGTGGTGATTACGCTCAAACCTTCTCTGTATGAGAGGAGACCTGTGCCCAGCAGTGGGACGATAAAAAGGTTGTTGTTGATGATGATGATGATATATAACATAATTTCTATACATATGTGTAGGTTCAAAGAATTAACTGTCGATTATTATATTAAGAAATTTGTTATTGTGAACTCTGAAGTTTAAAGTCCCCAGAATCCGCGGTTGAGATCTAAAGCAAACAGGTTTTTACCCTTGCTTCTAAATAAAGTATATCCCTAGCTATATTTTCATTAAATTTTGTTATTTAAAAGATGTCATGTTGTTTTAAGTTATAATAGTTTTGTCTTACTTATATTAATTTATTTTCACTTCAGAATTATTTTTTATATTTTTTAGTATGGACGCGCCTTCATGGTTAGGCTCTTAATAAACTAGCGCTCTTTACCATCAATTATCACTAGTTTATAATAAGTGTTTAAAAAAAAGGTTCCAATGTGCACATTTTTCTATACAGTATGTTAAGAAAACCCTGTCCGACCCACAAGGATAATAAGGGTTAGGTAAACAAATGACCAAATAAAATATAAAATTTTGCATAATCATCATAGTAACAATACTAATGAATTTTGAAATAATCTTTTTTACCCGCGAATTTACTGTAACTTCCCCAAAATTCGGGAAATTTAAAAAAGTGTAAACACCATTTTAGACCTTAAACTGTCGGCTTTCCTTTGATTCTTTTGTTAGGTTCTTTAGCGGCGTCAGTGTGTCTAGCCGCTGACGCGCAAAGGAATAATTAGAGCTGTACTAGTTTTTGCGTAATAACGTTTTGTTTTTGTCGCTACTATTCGAAACTTTTACCTGCTCGAATGATTTGTTGTAAAAACGCAGATTACCTAATGGTAAAAGTACTTTTTTTGATTATCGATTAATTATTCATAACAATATTGTAACACAAGTACCTATTATTAGTAAATAGGAACTAGAAAGGTCTTATGAAATACGATTTTAGGAGAATATTATAAACAATGTAAAGCATTTAAGTTCACCTGATTTAAGTTATGTGAAAGTTCTAAAATCTAAAGAATGCCATGCGATGTTGAATCGATGCGTGAAATTCTGAAATACAAAATTGATACCAAAAATCGATACGAGAAATATTTTGAATACTTTCACACCTCTAGTCAAAGGGCACCGCCGTGCAGTTAGAGTACCTATTTTTATGAAATAAAAATCATTTTTATTTTAAATTTATTAGTTTCGCGTAGACATTGCGTCCGTGTAGACGTATCGTTTATTGTGTGATCATATAGTTTTCTAACGTAATGTAACCTGCTGATGGAAGGTACCTAGTAAAACTGCAATTGTGTTGTGTTGTGATCAGGTGTTGAACGATTCGGATGTGACTACTTCTTGGTCAATGTGGTTCCAGCATGACGGTGCCCCACCATATTTTTGCCGACCTGTACGTGAGTACCTCCACTATCAGTTCGGCGAGCAGTGGATTGGTAGGAGTGGACTAACGTTGTGAAACACCGTGCTAATCTCGTGGGACGGTGCCAGGCCGGTATCGTTCTTAGTGAACGAAATATGGAACAACATCTCCGCCACAGCCATTGTGCTCATCGAATGAAATTCGAAGATACATTCGGAGGGTCAGACGACCTTCCTACTTAAAAAAAAGTTCTTTTCACGAGCTGCCTAAGTAGGTATCATTGTTTCTTTCTAGAGTCGATAAACGTGGTTAGACTACCAATACCTACATGCATGAGGTCAACTGAGGTCATGACCTGTGCCTGTGTTGCCATGAAATTACCTATTTATTTTATTTAAGTTATTTATTTTTAAGGGGGTATTTTTTTTTTTAGTTTAGCCAGGTTATGTACGCATTAGTAGAATCAGCTAACGATACCTAACAACACCTTCACGGGTCGGACAGGGTTTTTGTAACATACTGTATAATTCTGATATGTATTTTTAATAATGTAATTAATATTTAGTAATAATTTTATGATTTAAATGAGTGTAGAATATTGAAACTGAACAAAGCTCCAAAGGATGAATACTAACCATAGTAGTCTGATGGACAGCCTCATATGTGAGAGTACCTGAGCGTGATACAACACCAATGCAGCCAGGCTTATGGATAGAAGCGGGCATGATTCCAATCTTGCATGCGGCAGGCGGACAGATGATGCCTGGGCAATTGGGACCCAAAAGACGAGTCTTATTCTGACGTAGTAATGCATGTTTTACTCGAACCATGTCCTGCAATGTATAATAAAATCAGTCAATTTCACTTAGGAGCAAAATATTTTATGATTGGCACATCTAATCATTATCACATCTCTCTGTCATCTAAACTAACATTACAATAAAGAGATAAGACTTAATTTTCTGTAAGTATGCATTCATGCTAAAACATCTGAACAAATTCCGATAAAATCTGGCACATGGATGGACTATGACCTGAAGTAGGACATAATAATGTTACTAATACATTTTATAAAGATATTTCTACTATTCAGACTTATGCAGGTGAAGCTGCACAGTGAAGCTAGTACAGGATAAAGCAGATTGCAGTGTGAATCAAATTGCATGGAACATGTTATTCAATTAAGGTTGCATTACATAAATACATGCATAAAAGAGCTGCTTTACTTTGATAAAAATAAATAGAAACCTGTCAATATACTAAAAAGTTAGAAATTCAGATATAAAAGCTACCTATTAGGTCAATCAAGTAGTAGATAAGAGTTAAGTAAAAAATCCTTACATGCTGTGGGACACCCTCAGTGATGCAGACAACAAGTGGAATTTCTGCTTCAATAGCCTCAAGCACTGCAGTAGCAGTTCCTGCAGGTGGTACATAGATAGCTGAAGCTGTAGCTCCAGTGGCCGCCATTGCTTCTTTCACTGTAGCAAATACTGGTTTCCCAAGATGTTCTATGCCTGCCTTTTTAGGCGAAACTCCACCAACAATATTTGTGCCATACTCCATAGCCTGCTTAGCATGGAATGTACCCTGCTTTCCAGTGAATCCCTGAACAATTACTTTAGTGTCTTTGGTCAGTAATAAGTTCATGTTAGTTGAATCATAACCACTCGTGTCAAGAGACATACATCTGACTGGGGATAGCCTAATCACACCTGGAAGAAGAAATAGCAAGATGTTAATTAATATTTTATCTGAGATTATAAAGTATAAATGGTTTTTAAAGATGTCCCGACTAGTTGGTTAAACAGACTATTCGGCCGCTTTTGTAGTCAGCGAGTAGTCGGTGGCTAGTCGGCAAAAAACGCCGACTAGTCTTTTTACTTTGTATGTATTTCTTATTAATATGTACTATATCAGGGGAACTGAAAAGAAATAAAACCATAAATATTTATTTGGATTTTATAATCATCTTACAAATTTCCCTAAGTAAAGCAAATCAGTCTTCTTCAGTAATAATTTTCTAAAAAATACTGGCTTGAAAGAAGACATACATATCTATGTTATTATATCAACAAAACAAAGTTGGTACTTTCTTAAAATTGGTATTAATTGACAAACAAAATAATATCTTCTTAACTTAAATAAACATTTATTAATTCTTAATCAAATAAAAAAGTAAATATTTTTAATGACCAACAAATTAAAAAATAAATATTCAATATTTTAAACACAAACTGTTTCAAGAAAATAAAAAAGAAACATAGGAACTTATAGATTTAACCGAACACAACCCAAATCAAAATGTCATATTTTTATAATAAAAAATATTTATAGTATTAATGGTAGATTATGATGTAAGAAGACTAAAGCTTCTGCCCTTTCTGGCAGCAAATGGTTTCTTTTTGTTTCGTATATGTTTCCAGCTTCTGAGAACAGCATCTTACTGTAAACACTTTGGTGATTTGCGACATTTCAGGATACGTGTGGATAGTGTGCGAACAAGCTGAGAACAAAGTTGTACGGAAATCTCCGAAACCGAGATTGGCGTACCCGACTAGTCGGCTAAATGGCCTCTTTAGAGCCGGCTAGTTGGCTAGTCTGTCAAAGTGGTAGTCGGCACATCTCTAATGCTTTTATTTCAAATAGAGGTTTTGAAATAAGGGTACATTTTTTCCCAAAATGGTAAAATGATAATAAGGAACACTAAACTTATTAGTGTCAGAAAAATTACAGTTAGTCTGCATCATCCAACTGCTGTTCAAAGACCTCCCCCATGCCTTTTAGCCATTTTTTTTTTTAATAAATTAAATTAGTAACCTTTTTGATCTTGTCCATACTCATATACTGTTACATGGTTTGCATACCTAACAGGGTGGGGCAAGTTAGATTTTTATCTTAATTTCTTTAACAAACAAAATTTGCCTTGATTGAATAAGACAATCAAATGAATACATGAATGAAAATGATATTTGAGAAAAATAATCAGTATGAATTTGTCACACTTTTCTTTTAACTTTGTAGATTTAGTCACTAATGCTATGTTTAGTAATACTATTAGGAATTGAAGAAAACTGTCACTTCCTAAGGATTTATATCAGACTTGTAGAATATAATAATTAAAAAATAGTTTTTAATGAAAATCAACAGTTTACTTATCACTATGTAACAGTATAATATACTAACTTATAACTATATATTCCCAATAAACAACAACAACATTGGTTCATATCTGATCAAAGGTCATTATATGAACCAATATGAGAACGGCGGAGAAATGATATTGCATTTAGGGAACGCTGTTTTAAGTCTAATTTTGGGTTTATATAACAAAAAGATATATTCGCCGAAACTTATCACAAGAAGCGACACTGATCGTATTTTTAGATGAAGGTCTCGGTTACATTCAATTTGGCATAATGAGTACGACATTGGAGTTTCACTGTATAATTCTTCTACTGCTCATATTAAAATGTATTTGATCTAATTAGAAAGTATTATATTCGTCAGATGCCAGATTAATTGCAAGGTTAACAACGTAGGTCAACCCAGTCAGAAAATTGACGTGACGTGATTAATTTTCATCAAATCAGGGATATTTATTAAAACTACAAAATTTATGAAATGATTTATAAGATAATAGGATTTCTAACCTTTGAACCGACATAAATTCCGGATGGAAAGGGCCATTTTAACCTGAAAAGAATTATTTATAAAAAGGGTAGAAATTCAGAATTTAAATAATTTAGGGTGACACTGCACTGACAGCGGGCTGCTAGCTGCTGTAGTATCAATCAGCTAGGGACAGCTAGGCCCATTATGTAATCGACTACAGAACAGATCATAGAGTATAACAAGTACTAGGTACTGAATACTGATAGAGTATAGAAGTACTGTGTGACGGGGTTTTGGCGGGAAAGTCAAGCTGAGTGTCACGCTCGTTTTTCATTGGACTTTTAAAATTATTTATAGTGTTGTTTAGTAAATAAAAGTGCGTGATTTATGGAGTAAAAAGTGCATTTAGTAAATAGTTCATAAAGAACAGTGAAATATCGCAGCATAGTGGCCACATCTTGACTTTGCCACAGACCTCACACGTAAGACGGGTCACGCTGCAGTCTTTTTCTACATGAATAATTCATAATTACTTGACATTGGCTAAATGCACAAACCGTGCTAAACCAAAAAATAAAGAAAGAAAAAGAAACTGTGTGACCAGTGTTCTGACACATACCCCCTTATTCATAAACGCTGCTTAAATTTAACTAGTGATTAGCGATTGTTTAAACCTACATTTTAGACGCTTGCACGTCACTTAACTTTAATCGTCGTTTATAAATAAACCCTTTGAACTCTGTGGTGATCATAAAGGTTGATTAAAGTTGAGTGACGTTAAAAGGTCAAAAATGCATGATTAAAGAATCGCTAATTACTAGTTAACTTTAAGCAGCGTTTATGAATAAGGGGGATTATCATGGAATTACTACTAAGTCCATTTTCTCATGGAGTAGTACGTGGGTATTGTACTACCCCATACCCCATAAGTTGTTGGAAGTAATCTCAACTCCTTTGTGAGAATACTGGCCGAATCATGGATTGCGTGTTTTTAAATAGTGAATGTCAAAATAACTAGAAGGTTTGTACTGCGTCAAATTGACGCAGTTCACTATGAACCATATTGTTGTAAAGATGTCTAAATTGTAATAGTTATTTCTAGTAATATATATGAACAAAGGAAGATATGTAATAAAGGGGTTTGAGTCATAAATTTTAATCTTTCATTTGTGAGCCCTGCAAGAGACCTGTAAGGTTCAACAGGTTATGGGCCCAGAACGCAGGAACGAGAAGAAAGTAATACGGTTGTAAGATGGAACAATTGAAGATGGAATAAATGAAGGGCGCACAAATGAAGGGCGCACAAATGAAGGGCGAACAAATGAAAGTGATTCAGAGAATGAAGAAATAAGTGAACAAATAAATGAGTGTAGGGAACAAAACACAAGGATACAGTTGGACAACCAAAGGGAAACCAGTATTGGGAGAAATTTTGGAGATAGAGTTGAAGTAGAAGTTGAAATAAATCATGAGATTGATAATGAAGCTGATACAGAGGAGATGCGAGTCAAGAGATTATTGAAGAGAGAGTTAATGAGTGTGAAGAAGAATCTAGTGTACCCAGGAGGAATCCTTATAGAGAGAGGAAGGTTCCTAATAGATTTAATGAATTTGAGATGGATTTCTTAGCAGAGTGGCGCAGTTGGAAGTTATAGATAGGGAGTTTGTTGAAGTTATAGATAGGGAGTTTGTTGAAGTTATAGATAGGGAGTTTGTTGAAGTTATAGATAGGGAGTTTGTTGAAGTTATAGATAGGGAGTTTGTTGAAGTTATAGATAGGGAATGGTTAGAAGCAATAGAGGAGGAAAAGTGTTCGTTAGAGAAGAATGGGACATGGGAATTAGTAGACGAAAAAGAAGCTTACGGAAGAAAATTAGTGACTTGTAAGTTAGGTTAGTTTAAGGGGGTGCACTTAAGTTTTGTGATAATCAAAGATTTTTATTAGGGGAGGAGAAACACTGCGTTAGCACAGTGGAAGCGTGAGCATAATAATATTGGAATAGGTTTGTGAAACATTGGAAAAGGTTTGTGAACTCTTTTTTATGCGTTTATAGGTACGATTTATGGGATTATGTATATGTTTTTTAGATTTATGTGGTTGTGTATGATTTGTAGTTTTTCTTTGTTAAGGTTGGTAGAGTGTTTAGTTTTTGTCTTATTGTTGTGAGGTTTAGGGTTAGTTTTGTGTTTGGGTTTGATTGTTTAGAAAGTTTTTGAGAAAATGGTGTTGTCCAAAGTGTTAAAAAAAATTTACAGTAAGGTTTTCGAGAATGTAGTTAAGGTGTTTAAAGTGGTTCTGGATGTTTTCTCTCCAAAGGGTTGAGATTAAGGGGGTGTGTTGGAAGTAATCTCAACTCCTTTGTGAGAATACTGGCCGAATCATGGATTGCGTGTTTTTAAATAGTGAAATGTCAAAATAACTAGAAGGTTTGTACTGCGTCAAATTGACGTAGTTCACTATAAACCATATTGTCGTAAAGATGTCTAAATTGTAATAATTATTTCAAGTTATATATATGAACAAAGGATGGCATATAATAAAGGGGTTTGAGTCCTAAATTTTATCTTTCATTTGTGAGCCCTGCAAGAGACCTGTAAGGTTCAACATAAGTTTCCCAACAAATTGGTCTTGTTGGTGACCAAAAAACTTAATTTAAAATTTAGAAAAGCCCCGAAAAATAGAATACTTTTGACTAGAAGAGGGAATACTTTGAAATCATAATAAGGATCATAACATAAAAGCACAGGTTGTCTGTGGTTTTAGAATAGTAAATCTACGGTCCGTATTCCAGGACAAAACTCAAGCGTTGATCTCTGTTTAAGCATTACTTAAAACTAGTTTCAACCAATCAAATGGCTTGAAACGAGACTTAAGTAGAGCTTGAGTTTTGAGTGACGATCTGTAATACAGACCCGGACCTTTCCCTAGTACTATTATACTCTTTGCCCGGACCCACCCGGGACCTACGTAGTTCATCCAGTGTTGAGAATATGTGGTAGGTTGTCGTTACCAATGTGTAAAATTGGTAGGTACGTACCTAATTAGAAGCATACAGATAAATTAGTAGCCGACCCCAATATTGGTGGGAAAAGCTAGAAATTATTATAATCTAGAATCAGAAACATTTAGTCGAATGAATAAAATTCTTTTTATAGATTAGCAAGACTGACCACCTATTTTTTTTCTGTAACATCTTATTTGTTGTGTTTATGATATGACGTGTAAATTGTACTTATCAGAAATTTATTATAACTTTTTGTTTCGTGTTATTTTACACTAAAAAACGAAACTCGTTAGAATTTAATCATTATTCGTATTAAGTGGTAGTAAGTTAACGTACGCCACCTTTGAAATCTAATTTGTTCTTTGTGTTGATAAGGTGGAAAGTTTGCTTAGATAACAAAAGTTCCGGCTTTCATTGTGTTTTTTATTAATAATTTTACCAATTATTAAAGAAAATGTGTGGTTCTGACAAAAAACTGGGAGAAATTCGAGCTCTTATACTCGTGGGAGGATATGGAACTCGTTTAAGACCTTTGACTCTAAGCAGACCGAAGCCTCTCGTGGAGTTTGCCAATAAACCTATCCTACTGCATCAGATTGAAGCTTTGGTTGAAGCAGGAGTCACTCAGGTAATTACAAAGTTAAAATTATAGGTTTATAAAAAACTGGTTGGGCAACACCCGCCAGGAATGTAGTTCTGCATACACACACTGTATCAATTCTAAAAAGAGACTGAGTAGGAAGTAGAATAGGCAACACTCTTTTCTTACCAGATTATTTCTGCCTGTGAATTCCAACTGCAAGCTAAGAAACTTTGTTCCAATAAACCGGTGCTGACTAAAGTTACAAAAGCTGCAGCAGCAGAATCAACTTCAACAGAATTGTTCTGTGGTTGATGAAATAAATGCTACAATAACTCTTTAATTACGAGGTTCTGTGCTTAGCATTTATGTTGTGATTGTTGCAGGTTATACTGGCAGTATCATATCGGGCAGATGACATGGAAAAAGAGCTGACAGAAGAAGTTTCGAAGCTTGGTGTATCTCTCACATTTTCTCATGAAAATGAGCCTCTGGGCACAGCTGGACCCCTTGCACTGGCACGTGAACTCCTCAGTACTAGCCCTGAGCCATTCTTTGTATTAAACTCGGATGTGATTTGCGACTTTCCATTCAAAGAACTTGCCAAATTCCACAGAAACCATGGAAAGGTATGAAATGATTTTATTTAATATTTTATGAGAAATCCTTAAAAAAGCAATAAAACAGACAGTAGAGTCTTTTTTTTTTAATTTAAGTTTCTGGCTGCTTGAGTGCACTCTTATTTACAATAGAACACTTCACAAACTACTGAGGTTCACTCAGCAGTGTCTTAGTTTTTTTTTTTTATCCTTTTTTTTTCTTATTGCAATCTGTCTGGGAGACATTCAACAATACTTAAGAAATGATGTATGGTATGTGAGGTACAGATCCAGTGATAGGCCCTCCAAAATGATGTTTTAAATAATTAAGTCTTGAGGAACTCTCTTCTTTAGTCTCCTTGCACTTGGAAGGAAATCGTCCATAAGGTGGTGTGCCAATATGTTAGGGTGCTGCTGCAGTCTGTCTTTATATGTTGTGATTCTCTCCTTTATTTACTCTTTTACACTTTTGATGCCAAGCTCTCGGTGAAGTCTTTCGTTAGTGACATACCATGGTGCGTCTACTATCATCCTTAACATTTTTGATTGAAACCTTTGTAGGATTTCCAAATTGGAGTTGGCAGCCGTGCCCCATAGCTGTATTCCGTATGTCCATATTGGCTTTATTATACTCTTGTATAACAAAAGTTTATTTTCCATTGAGAGCTGGCTGTTTCTATTCATCAACCAATACATCTTGCGCACTTGTTGTCCCATTGCTAGGCGTTTGGTAAAAATGTGTTTTCTCCATGTTAGGCGTCTGTCTAGATACATTCCAAGATATTTCGCTTCGTCAGATTGTGGAAGCTGGACAGCATTCAGTGTGACTGGGGGACAAGTCTGTCGCCGGGTAGTAAATGTTACCTGAAGTGATTTTGTTTCATTGGCTTTGATGCGCCAGTCCTTTAGCCATGCCGTGATCTTATCCAGGCTGTTCTGTAGTTTGCGAGAAGCTTGAATTGGTGAGTCATCTGATGCCATGATAGCTGTGTCATCAGCAAACGTGCCTATAACAACATCGTCAGATATTGGCAAGTCTGCGGTATAAAGAAGATACAGAGCAGGTCCCATTACACTACCCTGCGGCACTTCCGCTTGAATTTCTTTAAGTTCCGTATTTCCTTCACCGTGACTAACGAAAAAGTGTCTGCCGAGCAAGTAGGACCTTATTAGCCTGTAAAAGTTGGTGGGCAGTGTCTTTTTGATTTTATACAATAGTCCATCATGCCAGACTCTATCAAAGGCCTGTGATATATCAAGGAAGGAAGCTGTGCAATATTCTTTTTGTTCAAATGATTTTGATATACCATCAACGAGTCCATGAATTTGCTCGACTGTACCATGTTTTTCCCTGAATCCAAATTGGTGGTCGGGTATGAGGTTGTAGCACCAGAGTCTTAGTAATAAGATTATTTTGCCATCCTTATTTTTTTTTTTTTGGAATCTATTAAATATTGGAAGATCTAGTGAGCTTGTTAATCAAAAAAAAATCTCGTCCTCTTTGATAAATCTAGTGTTACATCTTAGTACCCAAAAATGCTTAATATTTTGCCTTCTTCATAAATTCAGAGATATGAAATAGCTAGAAAGTTTTAACAAGTATTCAATATGATGTAGATAATACAAATATTGATATATAGAAAGTAAAAGCAAAACACTGTGGTAGTTATTTACCCTCTGCACCCTCCATGATAAAGTGAACCAAAAATTTCTTATCTCTATTGTTTATCACTACAATGTAAGATATATATAGTATGAATGCAGCTATGACTTGGAGCAGACTATTACAACTAACTTGATCTCCTCCGCCATAGCTGAGATACCGCAATAGTTTCGCCATGACCTGTCTCATGAACAGACGCCAGATAAAACTACTACATACAGTCTGTCAAATTTCTTTGAGAAATTTCAAGGTTGATTGGGACAGACATTTTCGGGCAGCTTGACCAGCCCGCAGGTCTGTACGATAAGTCGAAAATATTTCCAAATACTATGTGTATAATACTACAAAAAACTGCCATATTAAAACACTTGCAGCATAGAAAAAAAATTTACAAGTAGATTTCGATGATAATTTCACAGCAGTACAGTAGGCCTAGTATGAGTTTTCAATACGAAACTCGTTCGATCGTATCGAGCGCGTTTGACTCAGCGATTGGCCCGCTTCAAGGTCGTAAGAACTCTCAACCAATGAGAGCGCCAAACGCGCTCGATACGATCGAACGAGTTTCGTATTGAAAACTCATACTAGGCCTACTGAGCAATTTACCAACCCAAAATAATGACTACAATCTCACCCTACTTCACACCTATGAGATTCTACAAATACTAGGTAATAAACAGAAAATTGAGATTATTACTATTGAACCAAAACATACATAGCCAAAGTTTGCATACCAGTTACATACCTAGACTTAAAAAACTAATAATAGACACAAGGAAAGAGAGAATAAAGAACAAAATTAATTTTGGCTCTTGTCAATCATGTTTCGCTAATCTGCGCGAAAACCACTCAATTATGACTTTATTATATGTTCTTTTTCTAAGACTAATTTGATTTATCTGTTTTTAGGAGGGTACTATTGTTGTGACGAAGGTAGAAGAACCTTCAAAGTATGGAGTGGTTCTCTATAAAGAGGATGGTCAAATCGATAGTTTTATTGAAAAACCACAGGAGTTTATCTCAAATAAAATTAATGCTGGTAAGGATTATCTCGATTTGGGATATTTTCTTTTAAATCATAAAAGAAAACCGAAGAAAAGTAACTAAAACTTCTTTTGCTTCTTTCTCAGGAATGTACATTTTAAATCCTTCGGTTTTAAGTAGAATAGAATTGAGACCAATGTCCATCGAAAAGGAAGTTTTCCCATTCATGGCCACGGATGGTCAGCTATATGCAATGGAGCTCCAGGGTTTTTGGATGGATGTAGGACAACCCAAAGACTTTTTAACAGGTATTGATTTCCTTTTCCATTCAGATATATAATTGCTGCGAGTAGAAGGCAAAACTGTGAAATATTATGAATATTTCACAAATTTTCCTTCTACCCAAACAATACTTAAACATTAAATAAAAAATATTGTTAACGCATTTTATAAAATAATTGTATATTTCAGGAATGTGTTTATACCTAACCAGTCTACGGCAAAAGAACTCAAAACAATTGTATGATGGCGCTGGAGTGGTCGGGAATGTTCTGATTGACCCCACAGCTACCATCGGTAAAGGATGCCGGATAGGTCCGAACGTCACTATTGGACCAGACGTCGTTATAGAAGATGGTAAGCGCAATCATCGAATGTCTTTGTCGACGGCCGCAGTTGCTTCTGCCGTTGGCAACGTGCCGCTTGTGTATCTATATGCTTGATGGTAAACAGTAATGCGATCGTTGATGGTAAAGCACACTAGCTTATTAAGAGCCTATTCACTCGAAGAAACTGAGTGACTAGGAAGGCAGACGGCAGTTCAGCGACGTGATGCAATGTTTGACTCAACAACACTACCAACGATGTTGTGCCAGAGTCTCATTGTGCCAATACTATGTTCTACCGCCACCTGTGGCGTTCGCTCGGTAACTACACTGCAACAATTTTTAAAATGTCTTTGGGAAAAAATATAACATGGTGTAAAAATTATTGGAATCAATTCAATTGCTTATTTTGAACGAACTATATTCAGGTTTCGTATAAAGTAAATAAGCAATATTCAATGGTATCTGTAGCTATTACAAAGGGTTCTCCTTGACAACATCATTGCTCGACGTTTATTTAAGTAAATATCACCATTATTCATAAAAATAAAACAACAGTTTATTCATATTCTTGTTTACCTGCATGACGCAGAATGAACAATTAAACACCATCTGTACTTATAAATACAGGTGTTCGGTTGCATTTGCATAAAAGACTTACCTATGACTTTGTTTGCCGTGTAAACTCACTTTTCGCTTCTAGAGCGTCAGCAGAAGGTCGATTTTTGTGAAATTTATCAACGCAGTCGTCATAGTCGCTCGTAGAACCGATGGCCGATGGGGCAGTAAGGTTCTGGAGTGGCGGCCACGTACTGGAAGACGCAGCGTAGGGAGGCCCCCAACAAGGTGGACCGATGACCTGGTGAAGGTCGCGGGAAGCCGATGGATGCGGGCGGCACAAGACCGGTCAACGTGGAAAGCCTTGGGGGAGGCCTTTTCCAGCAGTGGACATCCATAGGCTGAAGAAGAAGACGAAGAGAAGTCGTCATATAAAACGTCTCTCCAATCGTGTCCGATTGCCGATACATCTTCTCATCAAATCATGAGAGCGAGGGAAGGTGTACACTTGGGTCTACGAATAGTTATGTACTATAATATCGCACGCACCAAAGGGTACTCTATGTTCTGGTTGACCGCCATGATTGAAATACTGTTTGAGGACTACACAAAATGTAGGCCGCCCAAAAAACTGACTGATTGTAGAACTATGCAGTGTGCGAAAACACTTAATTTTTACAAATGCAAACAGTAGACCGTATGAAGACTTGAGAGCTTAATATATCCGATTAGATTTTGAGTAATAGGACATTATGTACGAGAGTGATTAAAGCGAATAAATTACGTAGTGATAAATGATGACTATGTGAACCACATTCCATTGAATAACTGAGTGGGCGGGGCATACTTATCTGACAATACAAGATATAAAAATTTACATAATTATACGAAAGAATTCTAGGTAAACAGCTATGCCAGCCAACTAATAGAAAGCGATTGTAAATACTTTTAAATGCTTATTGTTTTTTTTTTTTTTTTTTGCTGAACATTTTTTGTGGTCTGTACTGAAGCCTGAATGCTTGTTATTTTCTAGCCGTCCTGTCGTAGGTTAGGTAAGAAGTAATTTAGATACTGGGAAAACACATGTTGATGGAAACGCAGCCGCTTGATTGGTTTCACGATAACATTTTTATAAACTGGGTTTCCCTGTTTTTAGGACATACAAATGGATTTATATGGGACACCATGTGACAAATGACATCCAAACCCATTTAGCCATTAAGGCGTGTAAAGTTAAAAGTCGCACAAGAGGACACAAGTGGCCAATGCACAAACCGTGCGGTGCCAAAAAAAAAATACAGTATGGAATTCTTGTTTGCATCTATAGATGCGGGATAGTCAGGACAGTTCCAGTTTTTAACATGAACGAAAGACGCCTCCATAAAAGTTATTCTTCCAGTAATCATTCTCTTGCGTTTATCTCCATTTATTGGAGGTCTGGGCAACTTTCATCTACACTTCTTTGTTGGCATCCTCTTTAACTATCGTGTATATCTCTTTTAGGAGCGTGTATAAAACGCAGTACAATACTCCGCGGCGCCTGCGTCCGACAGCATGCTTGGCTCGACGGCTGCATCGTCGGGTGGCGCTCCGTCGTTGGCCGCTGGGTACGCATGGAGAACTGCACAGTACTTGGCGAAGACGTTATCGTCAAAGATGAGCTGTATGTAAATGGAGGGCAAGTACTACCCCACAAATCCATAGCCCTATCCGTGCCAGAACCACAGATTATAATGTAAAAGACTGAGAGGGGCAAATGTTGACTGCTGGGCTAGTTTTTTAAAGATTATTTTTAATTTTAAGTGTTTGTTCGGCAGTCAGTTAGCTTTTGTCGGTGCAGACAATATTTTAATGTACAATTTTTGTTGCCCCTGAGTTTTAATTCTCGGTACTGAGCAGTGCGCTGGAAATCCTGTTCGAGACAGAAAATCGTATGCTCTTACAAGGCTTAAATGAAGATTTGATTTTGATGACTTGAGTCTACATTTTTTGGTTTTTTGGTCTCCTGTTCCAACCTGTTACCGCTCTCACTATTGACGCCTCAGTATACCACGCGCTCACTTCATTCGAGAAATCTCAACTCTTGTTGATTTAAAGTGCCTGGTTTTAAGTCGTAGCGGCTATGATGACGTCAGTTTCAGATGTGCGTCAACAGATTTAGGCATTCAGATGTCTGATATGATATAGTTATTTTTTTTGTTTCTTTGTACAATCTTTCACTTTATTATATCAGACACTTTGGTGACATAAGCTTCGTACGAATATCATTCTTATCTTATAATTTTACAAAAGATGAAAACTATAGATATATATATACATCCTTATGATAAATGGTTAAACTAATTGGTTTATATTGTAAAACATTATTTTCTTATATCATAATCTAATGAATATTTTATTTTTCCTATGTTCCAGCCAGAATTGTTTATTTTAGTTATTTTCATAGTCTTATGACTTATGGGATTCTTCTCTGGGGAACTTGTGCGGACATCAATACCATCTTTGTTTTACAGAAAAGGGCTGTTCGAGCCATTTACAACCTTGGTCCTAGAGATTCTCTTAGAGAAAAATTCAGAGAGGTGAACATTCTGACTGTAGCTTCGCAATATATATTTGAAAATCTTATGTATGTACATAAAAATATATCTAATTTTAAGAAAATAAGCGATATTCATAATATAAATACCAGGAACAAACACAATCTTGCTGTACATCACACTCGTCTCCACAGAGTAGGCAACTCGTTCATGGGTCAATGTATACACTTTTACAACAAGCTTCCCATGGACATTCGAAACTTACCCATTAAACGATATAAAACCTATATAAAGGCCAAACTTTGCAAAAAGGGGTATTATAAAATCTCAGATTATTTAGAGGATAGAGAGGCTTGGGACTGAGCTGCTCGCTCTGTTAAGCATTGTTATTAAGCAATATGCGTAATTATAACGTAAATTATTGTAAACATTTTCATTTTTAATGTCTGGACTTTAAAAAAGACGATGATCCCTGAGTTTGTTTCGGCTATTTCTTCTCAGAGGTAGTCAGTTAGGAAATGCCGGCTTCATCTAGTTTAAAAAAAAAAAGAAGAAAAAAAAAACATATGACGTGTAAAAGTGATCAGTGATCCTACTTGCTTAATAAACGATTTCATTTCATTTCATTTCATTTCATTTCATTTCATTTCATTTCCTAGCTTACATATGTAGCTATAATTTTGTTATTTAAATTTATGGTTATTTATACGTTTCATAGGTTTATATGCATTCTGTCATTGATTAAAATGTTATTATTTTCAAGAAATTTATTAAATTTTCATATATTTTTATTTTTTGTTCATAGACACATTCCACTTTAGCTTGTCGGAATACGTATGCATTTACTTTGCATACGTATGTAGTACGAATGTAAATCTTATTCTTTTGTACTGGTATGGGTACAGCCAAGGAATGGAAATGCACATAGCTCCAAAAAGTTTTTTTTTTTTTGCTAACAAGCTAAATGCAACAGTAAAACAATGTAAAGTGCACCACCTATAAAGGGTGTATCTGACATCGACGCACAAACGAGTACCATGGATCCAGTACATGATTCTGAACCCCCCAGTGGTGGAATTTAGCGTCGGATTTTTCATGATTTAAAAAAATATATATATGTAGTTTTTTTTCACCTTAGACCGTTCATAATTGCTAAACTTTTATAACCCAATAAGATTTTAAAGTAACATTAATTAATTCGCTAACTACACAAAAAAGTACCTACAATGAAAACAAAACTCGAAAAACTATCCTATCAGCTGATTCAATAGAGTTCACATCAGGAATCAACGTCATACCTATAAACCCGCACGCTTGCAACGTTCAAGGGCCGAGCCGTAACTTTTTTTTAAACACTGTTATATCTGTAACCGTTCATTAACGACATAACTGACTATCATAATTTTATTAGTGGCATGCGGTCTAGCCTTTTCACGAAGTTGGCGGTACGATGTCAGAGACACCCTGTATAAGGAAGGAATGTGTTCGAAAATTGCTAAACGTTATCACTCCTTGACTGTATCTGAATATGAAGTTTGTACAAGGTGTGTACCTAGGTACATAGCAGCGTGTGTATAGGTATAAACATAAAGTAACAATGCGCACGAATCAGTACGGACATAGTAATATCCACACTTCCACAGGCTTTATTTCTATCGCCGCGTTTAGTTTATGCGAAACCTGAAGCACGTGTCCAGTATTTTTAAGTAAAGAATCCATGTAAGTACAAAATTTTAAAAAGATATCACGAAAAGAAACAAAGTTATGAGCTTGTTATCTTAATCGATTCAGTAGCTTATTCTGAACAAACTATATTCAGGTTTCGTAAAACTAAAAATAATATTGTATAGCCTTATAGAGACAGATGCTAGCAGGTCAAGCTATACGAAACTGTAAAATGTTCTCAATCTACCTTAGACCTTAACACTTTAGCGAAAAGGTGAAAATCTATTATAGAAATTTGACAAATTGTAATTACCTGATGGTTTGGCGTCTGTGCTATCGCAAAAACCTATATCTAACCATTTTGAAAACAAGATCCCGTGCACACACAGCTGCGTCCTGGGTAAAACAAAAGAGGATCCTTTTGAGGGCTCGACAACAGTAATAAATTTTACGTTGGTCAGATATAAGATTTTGGCGACAGTATAGTAGCTGGTATACTTCGTATTTGTATTTTGTATCCGCAGTCTGAAGTCGGAGATCTCTCGTCTAATTGCATCCCCTCCTCCACTGCTTAATGCATACATTGGCACAGATTCTGCTGTTCACAAACTAAACTTATTTTAAGTTAATTGCATCTTTTTCTTTCCATTTCATTAAGAAAAGGACACAAGATAAAATGTCAGTTTAGACCTGTCAATTTAGTGCGCTCCTGACGTAAACTAGCGTGTTTTAGTCGCCATGTTTATAATCGTGTCTAAACTGTCTATGGAGTATCTTAATTTGACAGAATTAAATTATAATGTTATCCACTAAAGCGTCCGTGCCAACAAATTTGCCTAAAAATTTTTGGCGTTAAGCGTTCAGGCAACCATGGTGGCCTCACCGACATGTGCACTTTAAACGAGTTTTTATATATGGTACTAGCGGCCGCCAGCGACTTCGTTCGCGTGCTTAAGTTATGCTCCGCTCCTATTAGTCGCAGCGTGATGTTATATAGCCTAAAGCCTTCCTGGGTTAAAGAATTTTTCAAATCGGACCAGTAGACCCTGAGTATAGCGTGTTCAAAAAACAAACAAACAAGAAGCTGAAGAGATTGTTTGTTTGTTACAAACAACCTCTTCAGCTTTATATATTAGTATAGATCTATCAAAGAGCTTCATGAACTTCTCACTAGATGGTTCTGAATTAAACAACGATTCTTGGATGTATAAAACAGTGCCCCACCTGACACATAACATCGGAAAAAAAAGTTTGTTTATAAACGGTGAGTGCAGTTTTATACAGTGGCAGTGAGTTCTGCGATTAAAATGAGAGTAATAAATTATTATTTTTTATTATCGGACTCTTATTAGTGTTACATATTAAAATAATTGCCGAGATTTATTCTTTCTGAATATGTATAAATACTTTGTATCCAAAGTCTGATAAGTTGTCCTTACAAGTGTTAAAGTGGATGATGAAATGATTGCTCATTGCTCATTGTGTGCCGGATTTTCGTCAAGTTTTTGTTTGATATAATATCTTAAAATATGACAAAATAATCCCTGCAGGAAAAATAGTTCATATTTAGTCATTAAATAGACTTCTGCTAAAAAATAAGAAGAATATAACGAGGATTTTACGAGCGCTCGGCGCGGCTTAATACCGATCGCGGGCTCGGACGTACAACGCATTTCCAGCTGTCACATCGGGACGTTCAAGTGGTTATCTTCTATCCTTTTCTTAACGAAATGGAAAGAAAAAGATGCACATAACTTAAAATTAGTTTGTAAACAACAGAATCGGCGCCATTGTATAGATATTTTAGTAGTGAAGCGCAACATTTTCAATTAGACGATCTCAATGCTATTAATGCATTGTTGACATAATAATGAAATAATGGCCAGATGTTGCTATTAAAACACGTCATACCAGTGAAAACTATACAGTTTAAAATGTGTTTATTTTATAAACTACAGCGTACAACGTCGTAATGTACTGCCATTTTTACACCAAACCTTTTAGAATAAGATTTGTTGTCAATGTAAACTATTTTGTGAATATTGATTGATTCTACTTATTACTTAGACTATAAAAATAAGACAACACAATAAAAATTATTGAATACTTTTGAAGTTGTTTAATTTTTTATTATTTTTTTTAATAATAATAAACAAGCGCTTGACCGCAATCCCGCCTGATGGTAAGCAGTAATGCGATCGTTGATAGTAAAGCGCGCTAGTTTATTAAGAGCCTATTCACACAGAAAAACTGAACGAATAGGAAGGAAGACGGCAGTTGAGCGAGGTGATGCATTGTTAAACCCAACAACACGACCAACGATGCTGCGCCAAAGGGAGATTGATCTGAAGACCCTCCACGACCAAACTCCCAACACAACAACATTAGGCGCATCGTACCCGGCACACATCGCAAAACAACTGCTCAGACCCGTCCTCCGTACGGCTTCACCAGACATCATGCCGGAACACGACAAATCGCTTGGCGGCAAGGCTTTGTCTGGTGGGTGGTAACTTCTGCTGGCGGCCGATGTTACGGCCTACCACCGACTAGAATTTCTAGACCTATGCCTTCACTGACCTCTATAATTACCACTGGACTGGCGGCTGTCAAAGTGCTTTTGTGCCTGTTTGATAATCGCCATTTTGGCGCTGTCGAACGTAGCGAGTGTCTGTGGTACTAAAACTAGTGATGTCGACATCAGCGAACAAAATATATCGATAACTCTTGATAATAAGTTTACAAATATAAATAAAAGTATTATCATAACTATTTCCTATATTATACTAACAATTTACAAAACACTAAATATGAGTAGTTGCTTAACTTTATGTAAATAAAATATTAATTAAAATGATTAAAACCTGACCTCAAAAATAAATATTAATTTTCTTCAGTCAGTGTTTTTATAATTTGTTTTTGATGTGAAACATCTATAACCGCACATAAAACAGAACTCATACCGTGGCCACACTATATGATGGTATATATATTTTACAAAATAATCTCGATGTTTCACATCTGCCAGGCGTCCCGTGACGCCAAATCTAAGCGTTATTCTTAGGTTTTTCAATGTATCTTTTTATCATTTTATCTTATTGTTTTTAGCTTTCTTCATTAATATTGCAATTGGCCTGTTAGTCTAGTGGTTAGTGACCCTGACTACTATGCCGGAGGTCGTGGGTTCGATTCCCACCCAGGTCAAATGTTTGTGTGCACGATCATTTGTTCTGTCTAGTTGTAATTTATCTATTATATGTATGTATTTAGAAATATATATGTATGTTTATCAGTTGTCTAGTACCCATATCACAAGCTCTGCTTAGCTTGGGACTAGACGGCGTTGTGTGATAGTTGTCCGATATTATATTAATTGCATTGTTCCCCAAGTTAAACTACCAACTAAAAGAATTTCAGCAATCCAACTTCATTCTTAGATGTACGCGGACAAGCATGCAAACATAAAAATTTGGAACACATGTTAAAACGCTGGTATAGAGTAACATACGTGTATGCAAAAACTATGAAATTCTAGTGATATTAGATAGGGCAGAAAGGATAACCTCCTTTTTTGAAGTCTTAAAACACACGATCTATGTCTTAATCAGACTGATTTTATACTGCGAATGTTTAGACGAATATTTGTTACAATTTCACTTTTAGATCCGTATTCCAGAAGGAAACTAAAGCATTTATCTCTGTTTAAACTAGTTTCAACCAACCAAATGGCTTGAAACGAGTTTAAAAGTAATGCTTGAGTTTTGAGTGAGCTTCTGGAATACGGGCCTTAGCTACATAATCAGACGATATTTGGCACATGTTAGATACCTGGATAAACAAACCGATAGATATTTTTATCGGTTGGCTACGAGAAGCCATGGAATAATGAATTAAGTAACATAGTCGTAAAGGTAAAATAAAACACGTTTTATAATTTTACTTTATATTTTTAATTAAGAAGAGAGAAATTTCTTATACTTTGACCTGTAATCGACAAAGAATAATTTTTCGTAGCTGCAAAAATTCTTACATCGATGTACTTAATTATAATTTGTTTAAATCAAAATGACTATTTAAAGTTTCAAACATCATTGTTTTTAAAAAATGAACGCGTAATTCTGGAATCAAATTATTTGATTTTGGAGCTGAATAAAAATGAAGAGTTAGAGCAAAAGCATGTAACTGTGGAAAAAAGCATGTAACTATTTATCATGATTTACGCTTTTTTTTGAGGTTGGTTATTTTTAATTTCAACCTCCGTACACGTTGGCTTAAAGTTTTTGCTTTTGAAATTTTAAGGATCTTCTCCTTTGTTGGGCAAAGTTTTTTGACGACCTTGGTGTAATTTCATAACAATGGTCATGTAAAAATCCAAATTCAATTCTTGCCTTTTTAGGAGTTGATGAGACATCATAATCATGATCAGTTAGCTGTTCTTGATTCCACTTTGACTTATCCGATAATTCTATAATATTTGCATCACAAAATAATTTTCGTTTGGCTGAACCAGTACCTACATTAGCCGACTTTGTAGTTAACGGACTAGGCAATGACGTAGACGCTGACGGACGAGACGAAGATGTAGACGTTGACGGACGAGGCGATGATGCAAAGGTAGATGTTCCTGAAAAGTAGACAAAAATCTTAATATCACAGCTCAATGAATATTTATGATAATTTTAGCATGAAAACACAGGGTAGATTTAATGCCAATATACACATCCAGAAATATGCTTGCTCGGTTCGAGAGATTTAGGTGTCACATATATGTATATATTTGCATATCTATTTATACTTTTGCATACAACTGTATGCAGGCGGACTTATGCCATAGGCATTTTCTACCAGTCAACCGTTGAGTGATGCAGAGACGATTTGTGCTAGGTGCAATGAAGTTATCATAAAAGATACATAAGTATCACATTATGAAACAGATACCCAGATACATGTGATATTGTAGGAATCAGTATTTAACCAACCAAACACATTGGTCCGAGTAATAGACCCAGGTCTGAGCAATGGTGGCACTCAGTGCGATGGATCCTTTGATTAATTATAAGGATTGATCAGGCAAGGAGGGCAACTGTGTCATATAAGTACTTCTAGTAAATTAATTTATATAAAAACAACAAACATTCAAATATTGTAGTTTCCATATTCTCAAGCCAAACTTTTCTCGCCTCAAAGTCCTTTGGAAATCTGGAAAAAATATAGATTAAGTAACATAATTTACAATGAAGGTTTGAACATTTCATATCCATTAGCATCCTGACCATGATCATTGATCTTGACTACCCAAGCTATATCAATATCACAGAAAAAAATGTGTTAAATTAACTATCGATAATGAAAATATCGATATGATGCAACCACTGTCGGTTCTAGTTGAAACTTGTAAATAAAAAGATTCTTTGGTAATACGTATAATTGCATTAATGTTTCTTTAGAATAAAACATGATAAAAGAAGTAAGAAGACAGGATTATTACGAGTAAAGTTTCTGATATGTAAAAATATGACTAAATAAATTACTACAAACAACAAACCTGTGGAATGATATTTCACTGCCTTTTTTATAGCGTCGCTTACAATATACACATGACCTCATTCTTGATAACTTTTATATAATGCTTATAACAATCACAACATAAAATTCTAACCAAATATTTAAAAATGCAAAATTACTTTACTGTAAACAAACAGTTCTCTCGCAGCCATTTACAATATACGTCAAAATTAATTCTGTGGACACACGCTAGTGGCGTAGGTATCCAGAGATGAACGAATTTAGTCAGTCCACCTTATTGGACTGCGACCTCTAGAACGTCGTCCATCCACCTTCCCAGAAACCATTGTCTCCATCCTTTCTGGAAATACGGCCAAAATAATCCAAAATTCTTCAAAGGCAGACAGAGGAATGTCTTTTTGTGGCACCCAGCTCTCGAAGGATTGATTGATTTGTGCGGAATGCTGTCCAAGGAATTTGAAGCATCTTTCTCCAGTACCATATCTCGAAAGGGTCCCCGAACCATAACTGAAGATAGAGAAGATGAAAGATCTGATGAGTTTCATTTTAGTCTTCCATGAGATGTCTGGTCTCCTTATTTCCAATTCACATGAACCATTGTTGCTTTATGCTTATACTAGACCCCAGATAGATGAAATTGTAGACTATTTCTAGATTCAGCGCCCCAGTGATCTCTAGCTTGTTGGCACATCAACAGCCATTACCTTCATTTTGCATGGTTTATTCTGAGGCCTAGTTCCAGGCTGATGTATGTGACCCTGTTCAGGAAATCTGCCATTTCTGACACATCAGCTGCACCATCATCAGCACCAACAAAGACACCTCCATGCCAGATCTCACATGCCCGTCTGATAATATATATAATGGGTCCAAAACAGAATTATCAACCCTAACAACACCCCGACCAGTAGTGTATAGGGACTGAATCAGAGCAACCAAATGTACAGGTACTCCAAGAACTCTCCACAATCTCGACCAGACAACGCAATCAAAGACCTGACTATAATGTATAAAACACATGATGACGGGTGTGTTACAACTCGTAGGACCTTTCAATCAACTGGAAAATATTAAGGACCTGTTCACGTATCCCTCTACCTTTTACAAAGCCGCCCTGTTCTTGAGGAATCTGCCGCCCAAGGAAGAGGTTGATCCTGGCCAAAGACTATCTCTTTGATCCTGGCGTTTAAAATATATACAAAGACTTGGTAGCATGAGATATAAGTGCTAGAGTTCTGTAATTGCTGCATTTGTTGTGGACCCCTTTTTATGTAACATAATGGCAGAATAATTGATCAAGTCCAATAGCATATGCCTGCATATGTCGTGTATCGCGTCCACTCCAACTGGACCCATGGCTTTTAAAATTTCCGCTGCAAGCTGGTCAGAACCAGGAGCTTTTTTTATAAATGACTATCATAATTTTATTAGTGGCATGCGGTGTAGCCTTCTCGCGAAGTTTGCGTTACGATGTCGGATACACCCTGTATTTTGCTAATGTGTTTAAGATTTATATATCAATGCTCGCATCACATCGCGGTAGATTAGTGATAAAGAGAAAGTAAAAATAAGAGACTGGTAATAGTGATCTATTCTATTTAGTACTAGCGACCCGCCCCAGCTTCGCACGGATGCAATGCAACGTTACAATGCAACGTTAGGGTTGTAACGGAGCTTCGCCTCCGCCTCCGTTACTGCGGAAGTGCCGCAAGAAATCGTATCTTCGCCTCCGCCTCCGACTTCGCACAACTTTATGCGGAATTATAACGGAGGCTTATACACGTATTCATAAAATATCAACGTGCAAGCAGCGACGCTCGACAACCATCCGGCGGCGTATTGCGCGGAATGTTCAAGAATCAACAAGTGCAAGGCGGGAACGGGGTTGAATGGGGGTATGTCGGCATATGTCGATTCGTTTGTCAAATTAATGATTGACAGACAGCAATGAACCTATCGAAGAGCTTTGACGTAGTTTTCTGGATGTTATGTAATTCTAATTGAACCACAGAGCAAGTAATTACTACGTTTATCGGACCAGTAGTTTCTGAGATTAGAGCATTTAAACGAACAAACAAACTCTTCAGCTTTATATATTAAGTATAGAGTATAGACTTATTTTTTCAATGATTTTCTTTATGTAAGAATCTCATTTCTACCAAGGTGTGTCCTTTTATTTTTAAAATCCCTGAGTCGAAAAGGCTTTCCACAAATATGTTTCAATTGGTGCAATTTTTCTATAGGCACATAGGTCAAGTCCTCATTACCCATTATTGTTACCCATTGTTTGCACCTACAAAGTAAAATGATTGATGAATACCATTAATGCAAAAACTATTTCTATTTGTCACAGCTCAGTCGCTGAACTGATTTTAATGAAAACTGAATTTAACGATGTTATGAACTTATAAGGAATGACTGAAGGTGAAGGAAAACATCTTGAGGAAACCTGGCCTTATGTCTGAAATCACCAACCCGCATTGAGCAATCGTGGTGATTACGCTCAATCCTTCTCTGTATGAGAGGAGACCTGTGCCCAACAGTAGCACGATAACCAACCCAACAGTGACATGGGGAAAGCCAAGATGAGTGCCACGCTCATTTTTCATTGGAATTTTAAATTATTTATAGTGTCGTTTACTAAATAAAAACGCGTGATTTATGTAGTAAAAAGTGCATTCAGTGAATAATTCATAAAGAACAGTGAAATATTGTAGCATAGTGGCCACATCATGTCTTTACCCCAAACCCATCCTAGGCGGCCTTACGCGGGAAACGAAAGGAGATAGGTTAAGTTAAGTTAAGCTGGGATAAGGTAGGATAAATTAGGATAAGTTAGGATCGGAGCAGGAGCGAGAGGAGGATCCCCTCGCTCCAGCGCTCCGTAGGCGGCGTAGGAGTAGGAGAAGGCGGGACCTTGCCCGCTTTCTCCCTCCCTGAGGTGAGCGGCGGGCGTGAGGCACGGGGGTGCCCGCGCCCGCCTTGCACCGCTCACCACGCGGGAGCTACGGCCCCTCTTTAAGAGGGGCAAATGAGGGCCCGCCTCACTAGGCGGCGTTCGCCGGCGGGGGAGAGGTAGCTCAGGCTCCGCTAGTTTCCCACTCCCCCGCCACTATGGCGATGCCGGAGTAGCGCTGGGGTTTTTAGTGGGTATACCGGGAGGTTCTCTCCCGGGGAGTCCCACATACCCCTCCCGTCCCCCGACGGGTGGGGATGCGTAATTGACATATTCCCCAGCGACAAAAAAAAAAAAACAAGGATAAGTTACGATATAAACTTACTCAAGAAAAAAGTTACTTAAGACTAGGCTGTATAGCGTACTATGCCTCTGCCTTTTCCGTTCAAAAGTACGGAAAGAAGTGAATAAAAAAAAAATGAAAATGACATATAAAATTGAAAACGGACTGTCAATTCAAAACGTCTATTTTGACAGTACGTTGACATAAACATTTGACAGTTTAGTTTACTAACATTTTGCGCCAAAACGTAATAATCCGGTGCCCAATTACTTCAATGAATTTTGTGTAAAATTATTCAATAATGTCGAAACGTAACAGCGTCGGTGCCTCAAACACATTATTTAATTACTTCTCTAAAACACCCCCTGTTAACAAGAAAGTGAAATCAGAATTAGAGGTCGATAAAAGCCCGAAAGTTAATTCGCCACTTCAAAACGGCGACAAGCAAAGTAAAGTTGAAAGTAAGTTTTATTTACAGAGTATACCCTTTTTAAACATGATATTATAAAAACCCTAAACCGCTGTCACTAAAATACACATCTTTTCATTCAAACTTTCTTATTATGTTACTATTTTTATTTTAAAAATATGAGTGATCCGATAGCTGCAAGTACACATAAAAGCAGAAGTAATTTCTTAACTTCTAACTTCCCGAGATGTTATCAAAGTCGTTAGTACACTCTAAAGTCTATAGTTTTAGACTAGCGATAGTTGTTTGATAAAATACCATTTTCAGTGCTTAGAGGTTATTTAAGTTTCGAAATCATTTTCAAACATATGTTTCATACTCGCGTATCAATAACTTACCTAGCACTAAAATGTTTAACTAAATAAGTAATATTCAGTTCTTTTAAAAAAAAAAAAAAAAGAATATAAAAAATGTAAATTTGAAATTGCTAATCATATTTTTTTTTTCAGACAAAAAACGAGAGAGACAAGTAACCCCCTCACCTGAAGTGAAACAGAACAGTGACAGTGAGGATGAGGTGCCCATTACTTCCAAACCCAGGAAGAGGATCCGACTCAACCCTGTGGACTCAGATGACTCTGATGTTGAGAATAAAGGTGTGTTACAAACAGCAACATGCACATCCAAAGTACCAATACATATTTGTGAATAAAACCTTAGTAAAAAAATAAAATGTTGAATGCAGCACAGCTTGAATGCGTCTTGGTCTTTTGTGTTACAAATGAACATCATCAAATAATATTTAAAAGTAGTTGTTTCCATTGGATTGACTAAAACTAAGGCCTTGAGTAAGTTTCTGCAAGCCTTAGTCATTTCTATTCTAAGATAAATTAAGTATTATTTGTTCAAGAATTTCCTTAAACATTGCTTCTAGCACACAAAAAATGACTTCTGACTTAATTATATATCTTCAAGTTTGTTTTTAAAGCCCTAGTTTTAATTAATGAAAGTAATTTTTCAGCAGATAACAAAATGGATATATCTGACATTGAGAAGCCATCTATGGAAAAGAAATTGCAGGACAGTTTCAAGTTTGAGTCTCCTAAGGCGAAGAAACCCAGTAAACCAGTAAACAAGTCCTCATCTAATAATGGGTAATTAGCTGATTTATTTTTGTAGAAGATATGTCAGGATTACAGCAACCCAACCAATCAGCCCAATAAAGTCCCCACTACTGGGACATGGGCCTCATATGTGAGAAAGAGTAGGCTATTAATCAACTATGCAGACCCAGTGGGGGTACAAAGCCCCACCCAAACCAACCCAAACCTTTTTGGGTTTATACCCATTACACCCATTATAGGTATACTTTATACACACACAGTACAGACTTGACAAAATAATTAAGATGTTGAAATAGTAGAGGGTCATAACAGCTATATCAGTCAGAAATGCTTTACTAAAAGACTATATTCCTTTCTTATTTTAACTGACATTATTTTTGCTAACATTAATGCAAGTAAATATACTCTATTCTAAATATCTGTTGAGTTTAACTATTTATTAAAAAAACAGCCCTGATTACATAACATCTGTCAATCAGTTTTTGTAAGATAATTATAGCAATTTTTCAAGATATTGCTATTCAGAATGTCTGTGGATCCCTTTGACTGGAGCCTCCTTAATAGTGTCTGAAAATACAACTCTAGTTTATTGTTTCTATTAAAGCTATAGTTTGACCGAAAGCACTATGCCACATGTTTGTTTTAATATACATACATCCTTTGTCTTCAAAAAAATCCTTTTCAGTCCTGCACCATCACCAGCAAAACCAGCAGAACAAGAAAAGTCTATTGCAGCTGATGAAGGCAACTGGGTGCACTGCAAACTGGACTGGTTGAAGCCTGACAAGATCAGGGATGCCAAGAAAAGGAGGCCTGACCATCCAGAATATGACCCTTCTACTTTATATGTTCCACCCGATTTTCATAAGAGTCAGACTCCTGTAAGTATTATTTAAAGACGTAGGCAAACTGAAGTAAATCTTGCTTGTGGTGCTAGGCGAAATTCGCTCAGTGTCAATGTGAATGCCCGGGTTCTACCAAATATGCTACAATGCAGAATTTACAATCAATTTGCCATTTGGACATACATAGTTACATTCTTCACACAAGTGCCTGTTTCGATCTATTGGCTGGTGCGGAAGCAGCTCTGAAAGTCAATCAATGCCTTGTACTACTGTCTAACTATAATCATAAAATTTTATTACATTTTGAACAATGCTTTGTGAATACCAGTTTTAGCAATCTGCGTAAGGTTGAATTTGCAATAATTGCTTTTAGTATGACTACAACAACATATTATGCAGCATTGAAAAGTGTTTCAATGACAATTTCAAATGTTATGTTTGTTGAATCAGTTCATCTAGAGTTTTTGTATATCAATGCTTTGTTTTATTACCCTAAGATTGAATGTCTCTAGCATGATCTATTAGTCTGTGTTACAGTTCAGTTTCAATTTATTTGAAATTGTTAAAATAGTCTTTTTTCTTTTAGACCTATTTATAAGACTAAATATTCTATGTGTGGCGTTAAAAATGTTATTTATATTATTTAATTGTTTCAGGCGCACCGTCAATGGTGGGACATGAAATCATCTCACTATGACTGTGTGCTGTTCTTCAAAGTGGGCAAGTTCTATGAACTGTACCATATGGATGCAGCTGTTGGTGTTAATGAACTTGGGTTCTCTTATATGAAGGTAAGGACTGATATTCTCAAGTCTACCCCTTGCTTCGGAGGTTATTTTCTCTTAAACAATTATAAACTTTATGCAAGTGTCAATTAAGTTCCATTTGAAATCTAAAATTGCAAAATGTTTCAAGTTGTAAATCAATTCGAACTTTATATGTTGTTATTATTATAAAGGGGAGACTCTGGCGCCAAGGAATTTAAAAAAATAGGTATTTGAAGAAACTATTGCCGCCGCGCAGTGAAATGAAATCGCTTATCAAGCAAGTAGGATCACTGATCAGTTTTACACGTAATGTTTTTTTTTTTTTAAACTAGATGAAGCCGGCATTTCCTAACTGACTACCTCTGAGAAGAAATAGCCGAAACAAACTCAGAGATCATCGTCTTTTTTCAAGTCCAGACATTAAAAATGAAAATGTTTACAATAACTTACGTTATAATTACGCATATTGCTTAGTAACAATGCTTAGCAGAGCGAGCAGCTCAGTCCCAAGCTTTTTAGTCTTCTAAATAATCTGTAATTTTATAATACCCCCTTTTGCAAAGTTTGGCCTTTATATAGTTTTTAAATCGTTTAATGGGTAAGTTTCGAATGTCCATGGGCAGAGTTGCAGCTCAGGCTGATTTTATACAAAAACGTTGACCATATATAATATAATATAATGTCATTTATTTCAGACCAAAAAGTCCATAGTTTTGTTAGTAACAATTTATTACTTATAGCTAATGTTAGTAACCAATAGTAATAATCAAACAATAATAAATTATGTCAACTAGAATTAAAATAATACATTATGTCAAAAACCGAATTCTAATATTAAAATAAAAACTTAACGTCTTTCTGCACGTGAATCATGCGACAGTGGTTGAGGTAGTGGCAGTCGAGCCGTTCAGCAAAAGCGCTCAGGATACTGTTGCGGCTGCCCCGCACCCTATGCTCCAGGGATGTGCACCGCTTGCGCATGATTGTGTGGAAACAATCCACACGCGCCTCCGCAAACATCCCCGAGGCGCTACAGAAGCGAGGCAGCCCCAAGAGCACTCTGAACGCGTTGTTGTACTGGACACGTAGAGCACTGTACTGTTTCTGCGTATAATCTACCCACAGACTGCCAGTGTAGAAGGACGTACAGAATGCCCTGAATAGGGCTATTTTGACGCCACTTGAACACCGAGCAAATCTGCGTGCTATCATATTCGCACGAACAGACAGCGCCCTACGTTCCCTTTCAATGTCGGCATCGTCTTTCAAGTCTGAGGTTAATAAATGTCCGAGATATTTAAATGTATCAACATTCTTAAGGGGGCATCCGTTGAGCTTAATTATGGGCAAGTAATCTGGACACCTCCTTGCCTGAAAGACCATGCATTCGCTCTTCTTCGTGTTATACAACAAACCATGTTCCTCAGCATATCTTTCGCACATACCAATTAATTTCGTCACCCCACAGACAGAGGCGCTGAGCAGCACCATGTCATCAGCATAACTGATATTGTTAAGGCACACACCCCCAATATGGCAACCAACATGCGTGCTGCTGAGCCCCTCTATTAGCGCATTAATATATAGGTTGAAGAGCTTAGGAGAAGTTAGCCCTCCCTGTCTCACGCCACACTGTAACCTGTACGGGTTTGAGTAAGCCCCCGCCCAACGAACAACGTTGACCTGATTGTTGTACCAGTATTTAAAGATACGGGTCAGTTCATCTGGCACTGATGCTTGCTTCAGTTTTTGCCATAGCAAATCATAGCAAACGAGGTCAAACGCCCTCGATAGGTCGAGGAAACAAGCAAAAACAGGTGTATTTCTATCCGTGTAGTACTTGACAGTTTGCTTTAAACTCAATATAGCTGTTTCTGTAGAAAGACCAGCCTTAAAACCAAACTGATTATCATGTAACCTCAAACATTTCTCCAACTGAGTATTAAGCAAACCGTCAAGCACCTTTGAAATAACAGTGGCCAAAGAAATGGGTCTATAGTTATTTTTGTCACTAACATCACCAGTCTTGTTCTTAATAACTGGCACCACCACAGTCTTCATCATCCGCTCAGGCAGATACGAATGCCCTATACACAAGGAGTAGAACATCGCCAAAACTCTGGGCAAATGATGACCAGCGTGCTTAAGATGCTCAACACTTAAGTGGTCGTGGCCTGGAGACTTACCCCTCGACATAGACATAATAACTTGTCTAACCTCCTTTGCCGTAAACCGGGTACTGGACTCCTGACCACTACACCCGGCACTACTTGTAGACTGTGGCGGTCCCAACGGCGACGAAACAGTGAAATGCTCCCTAAATAACTCAGCAATCTGTGAGCCATCAGCAGCGCCACTGACACTCACCGGCAGGCCCGGTCTACTATTGAGTCTATTGGTGGACTTCCAAAAATTTCGGAAGTCGCCCCTAGAATGATGCGACGCCAGTATATCCATTTTAATTTGATCACTATTGTCCTGGCACCATCGTAAGCGCGACTTAAAAAACCTTCTACTGGTTTGCATCTCAATCCAGACACGACCCTCGCGCGGTCTTCCATAAGACACCCACTGCTCAAACTTTAGCCTGGCCTGCCTGTGAGCATCACTCACGTGCCTATTCCACCCGACAACTGGCTTCCTATTTCGCACACGATCTGGTACATAACTTTCAGATGCTGCCCGGCACAAAATATTAACAATGTCATCATACATATTATCAATAATAACTCTGTGGTCCAATTTATTACAAACATAGTCAGAACATTTACTCAATTCTCTTGGAAAATCAATGCATTTTAAATTATCATTACAATATTTTGTATAAATGTCAATTTGCTCAAGTTTTCTACACTCCCATTTTATTGTATTATAAAGCATATTATTATTGTAAATATTTGAATTATACAATTTTGGTTTGATTTCATTTAAATTGCATTGTATTATAAGAGGGAAGTGATCGGACCAAAGTACATCATATTTAACACTTACATTAACAATAGTGCACATGGCTGCTTTCGTCGCAACACAGTGATCTAACCAGCGTCTCGAGCCATTCGCATCACTTATAAAAGTATGAGTGTCAGAGTGCACTCCCAACAATTCTACATCAGCACATAATAAGTCAGATTCCCGACAAAAAGAAATTAATTCATTATAGAATTGTTCATTGGGATGCGAATTAAAGTCTCCGAGTATAAAAGCAGTTTCGATATCGCTATTATTGATAATAGCACTTACGAGGCTAAGGCAGTCCGTAAAATCCGTTAAGTTCGCACTATTATCCGTCGGCATGTAGACACTGAACACTAGAAATGACCTCGAATTCATGCATACTTTAACCGCACACACTCTCGGGTTATCACACTGCACTACCGAAACGTTGACAAATACACTTTTCCGCCACAGCAATGCCACTCCGCCGTAGGGACGTCCTCGTAGCATGCCAGCCGTAGTATCCACCGCCGACGTCCCGGTGCACCCGAAATCAGCATTAATATTGCTCAGGAACGAGATATCGTGGGGCAGCAACCATGTTTCTTGCAAGGCAATTATGTCTGACGTGCTACATAGCTGCCTAACGCTCTCCACCGAACGTTTAATACTCTTACAATTGTAGCTTGTTAACTTATACATTAATACCTACTTTACGCCATTACAGCACTGCTGTTTGCACCGTTCGTATATTTATTGTTTTTCATTTTAAAATTTACGAATTTTCTAAAAATAATTCCCTCGGGCCACAGATTGCTGTCAAGAAACTTCTCCACTTTAGTTTCCGAAATAAAAAATTTGTATGCATTATATTCTTTCGGATATTTAAATGATACACTTTCAAGTGTGATCACCTCGCCCGTTTTATGATACACATAATCTGAAATGTCTTTCGCCGTCGTGTCTTTATGAACTTTTGTGATGAAAATTGGCAATGTTTTTATTACAGCTTTGAATTTCCCTTCCTTGTCCCTTGCGGTACCGGAGGTGCCCAAGTATCTGTAGCTCGTAGTATTACGCTGTCTGCGGTACGAAACGTTCTTCCATCCGTCATTGTTATTATTTTGCACCGGCTCATTTACGATAGGCGCGTTAGGTGCCACCGCAACATGCTCATACGAACTGTGCTGCGGTGACGTCACGGCGATAGTAGTAACTTCACCGACCCGCGCGTCGATTGGCTGAGTCACCGACATTGGGCTCCGGCCCCCCGCGACGCCCGCGCTTGCCCGCTCACACTCCGTAGCTCTCGACCGTTGCCACTGACTCTTTTCAAAAGTACACCTTTTTTCTTCATCTACCACCATTTCTCTGTACTGTGGTAAAACCGATAAATTATTATTAGTCAAATCGTCTATTGAGTTATTGATGTTCTCATGCGATAATCCCACAGGCCCGCTATCCAGCCACGCTCCACGGTTTGTATTTATTTTAAATGCGGACGTCGGCGGTAAGGAGTCTTTTCTAATTCGCAAAATTTCGGCCTTTACATCTTGCACACTGTCTTTGGTTGCATAATTGTTCTTTATGTTCTCGATTTCCGCTTTCACGATTAATATATCCTTCAGCACCTTCGAGCAGTCTAAATGATCCCACAATATTGGAGGCAACTTATCCAACTGTCGCGCAACAAACACAGGGATTTCGTCTGGTTCCGTGGATTTCAACAATGCAATAATATCCGATAAATCACGCTCTTCCTTGCCTTTATTTTTACGAAGTATTTTTCGTTTATCCGTCGGTAAGGCTTCATATAGAAGCGTCTTCGATTTCTTTATTTCGTCACTTGAAAAAGCCGACGCACATATTCGCACTAATGATACTTCATCGGCAATCGAAATTTTCTGCTGCACATAACATAGCAACTCATCCACTATGAGATTACAAGCATTACATTTTAATATATTCGTCATTATTATACTAATCAACGCCACTACCCGAGTGCACACGACCGTCACCGATGGGCGCGCGGGTAACTGTGAAAGAAAGACGTTTCGTATTCCGCTGTTTTCTTTTTCGAAACACGACAGATCTCAATTATTTTTAACATAAAAGTTTAGAGGAAATGTATACCTATATTTTATTCTTTTCTTTTTTGTCAAAAACTTATCTAAACACTGCTTAAAGTTAACTAGTGATTAGCAATTCTTTAACCATACATTTTTGACCTTTTAACGTATTTTAACTTTAATTATCGTTTATGAATAAACTCCTCAAACACTGTGGTGTTTATTCATAAAGAATAATTTAAGTTATGTGACGTTAAAAGGTCAAAATTTTATGTTCAAAGAATTGCTAATCACTAGTTAACTTTACGCAGCGTTTATGAATAAGGGGGAATATGTCTAATAGTCGTCTGAACATCGCGGTAAAAAGGGGTTATTTTTCGGGATTTTGTAATATCACATTTCTTTTATTAATTCAGTTTTGGAATGAAGGTGTAAGATTGTAGAAAAAAAAAGAAAATTGCTGAAGCGTTATCCATGAAAAAACAGCGGAATAAGTTTGTAAAGAGAAAGCGCCACTTGAGTCCCCTCTTAAAGTTGTTTTTACAAAAATACACTTGTGTCTATAGGTTGAAAAACTAAACACAAACTACCTCCCTAGCATTCGTGTGATACATTGCTAAATTAAGGGCTAATTACACTCACACATTAATTATACTATTATAACATCTTCAGGGCGAATTTGCGCATTCGGGTTTCCCAGAGAGTGCGTACGGCAGAATGGCGTCCACACTTGTTTCGAAAGGATACAAGGTCGCAAGAGTGGAACAAACAGAAACACCTGACATGATGCAGGAAAGATGTAAAAAAAGTAAGTTTTTAAACATACTCACTTAACTTTTTTTAAATATTGTAAACTAGTCATCATCATCATCATCATCAACCTTTATATCGTCCCACTGCTGGGCACAGGTCTCCTCTTATACAGAGAACGATTGAGTATAATCACCACGCTTGCTCAATGCGGGTTGGCGATTTCAGACATAAAGTCCAGGTTTCCTCAAGATCTTTTCCTTCACCTTCAGTCACTGGTGTCCAAGATATACTTAGAAAGTACATATAACTTTAGAAAAAATACATTGGTACTTGCCTGACCTGGAATCGAACCCGCGCACTCATACTTGAGAGGCTGGTGTTTTAACCACTAGGCCACCACGACTTTGTAAACTAGTGCTTGACCGCAATCCCGCCTGGTGGTAAGCAGTGATGCCATCCATCGTTGATGGTAAGGCGCGCTAGTTTATTAAGAGCCTATTCACTTTAGCCTTGAAGACACTTACATTGTAGTCAAGCGGAAACACCGCCGCTGGAAAATTATTCCAGTCCCTCGATGTACGCTGTATAAAAGACGAGGCAAAACGCTTCTTTCGGATCGTAGTGGTCTCAACAACGTAAGGGTGGATACTCGCCGTAAGAAGGGTCGTCCGATGATGGAACTAAGTCATGCGATTCCCGCACACACACACTCACTGTGATATGTTACAAATGAAAATTTTAATAATAATGAAATGGAATAGACAGCATTTGTAATAAAAAATACATTATTGGTTGAAATTGTCGTGGCGCCCTAGTGGTTAAAACCAGCCTCTCAATCTCAAGTATGAGTGTGTGGGTAACTTTTTTTAAGTTATATGTACTTTCTAAGTATATCTTGGACGCCAATGACTGATTAAAAGAAAAACATCTTGAGGAAACCTGGACTTTATGTCTGAAATCACCAACTCGCATTGAGCAAGCGTGTTGATTACGCTCAATCCTCCTCTGTTTGAGAGGAGACCTGTGCTCAGCAGTGGAACGATAAAAAGGTTGTTGATGATGATGATGATGAACCCCGCTGGGCTACTTTCTCATGAACTGTCGTAAAAATTTGCCACGCAGATAATGCTTCTCAGATATTTAAGCCCTCCCAACATGTGTAATGGCACGAGACTTCTTATAAAGGAGCTAAAAGATAATTTAATAGTAGCGAAGATTATCACCGGTCCTGCAGCTGGGGAATTAGCTCATATACCACGAATACCCATGATTCCTACTGATTTGCCTATACCATTCAAAAGGCTAAAATTTTCAGTAAAAATTTCTTTCGCACTAACGATAAACAAATCCCAAGGCCTAACATTCAAATTAGTAGGAATTGATTTACAAAAAGAGTGTTTTACGCATGGGCAACTTTACGTTGCCTTATCACTACAGGGCTCCTGATCATCAGTATATTTTGTTACCTGAAAATAATTTCAATTTAAGTTCTCTGTATGAGAGGAGACCTTTGCCCAGCAGTGGGACGATAAAAGGTTGAAAATGAAGATGTATTTTCGAGGTTCTGTTCTCGTTAGTTGGATATTATAGGTATCTAATTACCTTCGCCCCGCGGTTTGACCCGCGTAAGTTTTCATCTTCTGAGGATATCGGGATTTTAACTATTTGACATGTTAATCCAGGTTAGAAACCATGTGTGTGTCAAATTACATCTAAATCAGTTCAGATTTTTTGTGTGATGAGTAACAAGCATACATACAAACTTTTGCATTTATGTAGTACTAGCTGCGTCCAGTGGTTTCACCTGCGGGATGAAAAGTATCCTATGTGTTATTCCTGATTATAAACCTTATGTGTGCCAAATTTCATACAAATCCGTCCAGTAGTTTAGGCGTTAAAGTGGAACTAACAAACTCTCTTTCGCAAGGATATAGTACGATTTAAATTGATTTACTGACAGGACGCACGTCCTAAAGCTGAGCTCAGAAACAAAAATTTTATAGAATAGTTCTTCATAATGAGCACTAAATAAAATTTAAAAGTGCTAAATTGAAGATGAAAGCTTCTGGGAAGATCGTCAGTTTTCAAATCTCGTTGGGCGCCTGGCTTATCCTTGACAATTACAAACTAATAATCCTGTCGTTTCAGCTGGCCTGAACAGCAAATTTGACAAAGTGGTCCGTCGAGAAATCTGCCAGGTGTCCATGAGGGGAGCGGAAGTGTGTGGTCTACAGGACAATGGGCCAGCGGACCCCTCTGCCGCTTACATGATGGCAATTGCTGAAGAGGTACTTTCTTATTGGCGTTTTTCTAGCTGACTGTAACACTCCAAAATCTCCAAATAAAAAAAAAAGATTTTGGAAGAATGGTACAGCAATTCCTGAAATAGTTTAAGAAAAGTGTCCTAACAACGTTATTTTAGCTACAATGGGAAGGTGTTTACCCTTACTGCCTTGTCTCATTAATGCACTTTGCAGGATTTGAAACACGCGCCTTATTATTATTTTTTTTCTTTATGCCTGCTAGGTGTATTTAGGCATAATGCCTGGCCGCCATTTCAAAAAGATAACAAAATGGCGCGACAGTATGTATGCCAGACTCTTATAGTATTCTAATCCTGCTTTATTAAGTAAGTTCGAATCACTGAGTATGACCATTTTAATACTATGTATTTGTCTATTTTGTTTACTCTTGCATCTTATACCAGGAACTTACGCATTTCCACAGGAGAGCAATGGTAGCAGTACATACGGCATATGCTTTGTGGACACCTCGATAGGTCTGTTTCACGTTGGTCAGTTTCAAGATGACAAACATTCCTCCAGACTGCTTACAACATTGGCGCATTATCCACCAGCGTTGGTAAGTGTTTCATTTATATCTTTGGTCAGCCCCCTAATCGGCGAATACATTTTTGTCAAATGATTGCAACTAGTTGGGATTGTTGGGACCGAACGGACCAATGGGCGGTCCAAACGATCCCAACTGATTCGGGGGCAGGTCTTTTTTCATTAAATAATATCTATAATAAATGCTGTATAATGTGGTGGCCTAGTGGTTAAAACACCAGCCTCTCAGGTATGAGTGTGCGGGTTCGATTCCAGGTTAGGCAAGTACTAATGTAACTTTTCTAAGTTATATGTACTTTCTAAGTATATCTTGGACACCAATGACTTATTACAAGGTGAAGGAAAACATCTTGAGGAAACCTGGACTTTAAGTCTGAAATCACCAACCCGCATTCAGCAAGCTTGATTACGCTACATCCTTCTCTGTATGGGAGGACACCTGTGCCCAGCAGTGGGACGATAAAAAAGTTTATGAATGGATGTTTAATGCTAAAATGAGTTTGTTTGTTACACTTTCACTCCAAAATGGCTAATTGAATAGAGCTTGCCTTGTAGCTTGGCACCTGGAGAAGTACCCAGGCTAGTTCTCATCCTAGATCTCAGACAACATCTCCAGCTAGAATCTACTTCATTCTACCCACTCTTTTTCAGATAATTTACGACCGTAAAACAACGTCCCGTACATCGAAATTGCTTAGTACACATTGCCACAACGCGCGCAGAGAGGCTCAGACCCTGTGGACGCCTGAAAAGACGCTCAAAACTTTAGCTGAGAAGTACTACAGGACTAATGCGGATGGAGACTGGCCTGAAGGGATTAAACCATTCTTGCATGAAGGTAATTTTGTTTCCTTTAAAATATCAGTCGGTAGTGACATCGATGTGCAACATCTTGTCACGGACCGGCCGCCCGCGACTTTTTCTTTTCTGACTTTCGCGTGGAGTTATTTGAACATTTTATTTAAACCCCAAAATATACAGCATACATTTTAAATTATTGTTATGCTCCGCTCCTATTTGTCGCAACGTGCTATTATATAGCCTAAAACCTTCCTGAATAAGCTATTTGACAGATTTTTAATTTCTATCTTGAATTACTTAGATACGGTTAAGAAGTTCACCGAAAGTATTTTTTATTTTAAATACGTATTTCGTAAGAAACATGCAAATAAAAATTCAAAATTCAAACAAGCCGCCGAAACGCTTTATTTAGCAATATGGCGTCGCGCCTTGTAAGTGACGTCACAAGCATATAAACGATTTTCGGTTCCGCAGTGGTGTTTGTATTTATCCGTTATTTGTTGTTGTTTATCTAATAAAATGGTTTACAAGTGGTGTGCTGTACCGGGCTGTACAAATACATCGATAAAACACCTGAGAACACATAGAACAACAAGTGCTGATGCGCGTATGACGTCATCGTGACATTAGCCAATCCGGATCGTTTCACAATATGTGGCGCGAGATACAAAAAGTCAAATATATTTTTGTGTTTTTGGATATATTAATTGTTATTATTTTTATTAAAACTCATCTAAATGACATAAAAAACTGTCAAATAGCCTATTAATGGGATATCCAACGCAAAAAGAATTTTCCAAATCGGACCAATAGTTCCAGAGTTTAGCGTGTTCAAACAAACTCTTCAGCTTTATAAATTAGTAGTATAGACGTAGTGCATAATTCGGAACCTCCATTCGTCGAAATTCATCGTAGGATATTAAAAGAAATAGTTACATTTTGTTCTCATAGGTTGTAATAGGTAATATCGCATGATGTCCGCACCTCCACGACAAGACGCACGTGTGCGTACATGTTTTGCACTAGTGTCCGACCGAAACTGGTTTTTCTGCCGAAACCAAAACTGAAGCCAAATCCTCGGCCAGGGCTTCAGTTTCGGCCGAAACCGAAACTCACATGTCTAAGTATAAAATTTCTTAAAATACTGAAATTTGGAGCATTTTAGGTACCTATTATTTTGCATTAATTAGGGCATGAAATGGCAACACAGTATATTAAGTTTGTTGTAATTATTTATTTAACATAATATAAAAAAATATATCTATTAATAACATTTTTATTATTTCGACAAATTAAGTTTTCATAGCAAAATTTTAATCATTTCACAATAATGAAATCAATAATTTGAAATTATGTTTCATTTACAATCTCTCTTTTACATGTGACTTGATTTGTTAATACAAAGTTACTGACTCAATATTTAATTAAGTTACTATATAAATCATTTAAGTATAGAAACAAAACAAAAACTTACTTGTAATCAGTTCCGTCAATGTTTACGTCGCGTCGGGCGCACACGCACTAAGTTTTATTGCTACAGAGAGCCATCCGAATGGCGCACGACAATTCCCGAACAGGGCCGACCGACAGCGTCCGTCAAGGCGTTGCCGCGGGAAACGGAAGTTGGGCGAACGCGATCGTGCGGAAACTTTCGAAATAAGTTTCGGTTTCGGCATAAGTTTCGGCCTATTTTGGCGAAACCACCACCGAAACTTGATTTTTGGCCGAAACTCTGCCGAAACCGAAACCGAAATTTCGGTCGGACACTATTTTGCACTCTTACGCACGTATTTTGCGTACGAATGGGAATATCAAGGAAAGCCAGCAACTTGGAAGTTACTGACTATCCCTATACTGGGTTACAGAAGGAAGCGCTTTGCCTTAAATGTCGCGATCAACGGACGGTTTAGCATCACATGCGCCGCTGTCTCGTCATCCTCCATTCTGACCCTGCGCAATGGACTGTCTGTAATCCCTATGACAACTACCGTGGTCAGTTCGCGCTGCAATAACTGTGCGCAGCTTTAGTTTATTATATAGACGGAGAACCTGTAAGCCTGGTGAACCTGAAAAGCTAAGGAAGCACTTCCCACAATATATGGCCACCTCACTCATGGTGGTCATAAATTGTGAGAAGCGCTTGGCTCCATTCGCCCAGTTCTGTCCAATGTTTGTCATGTTGGTCCCTGGTGCGGTTAATTATCAGAGTGGGTAAATAACCGAAAGCCAGTTGACGCAATGGGTTCAAGTCCCAGTGGTGCCATGCTCGACTCTATTCTGACAAGTTCTTCGGCTGCATCGTTACCTAGCGAACCGCAGTGTCCTTTGATCAATGTTCGCGCAGATATTGCACTTAAGAAACAGTAGGTAGGTATCAAAATCAAAAGTCATTTATTCAAATTAGGCTTAGAATCAGCACTTTTTGAACGTCAATATTACATAAGACAGTCCCCCAAAACGCCCGCCCATCGACACTTCTTAGTGCTTTCGCTGACAAGAAGAAATGGCGGAAGAAACTCCCCAGAAGAAACTCATGGTAGCCACACTGTGCCACCTTGTATTGTTGAATCATCATCATCATCATTATCAACCTTTTTATCGTCTCACTGCTGGGCACAGGTCTCCTCTCATACAGAGAAGCATTGAGCGTAATCACCACGCTTGCTCAATGCGGGTTGGCGATTTCAGACTTGAAATCCAGGTTTCCTCAAGATGTTTTCCTTCACCTTCAGTCATTGGTGTCCAAGATATTCTTAGAAAGTACATATAACTTTAGAAAAGTTACATTAGTACTTACCTGACCTGGAATCGAACCTGCGCACTCATATTCTTAGTATTGTTGAATGAAGAAATAATAATAATAATACAGCTTTATTACATTCCACAGTTAATCAAGTGATATTAATATAATTCCATTTATTAATCCAATTCATTAAATAAAAAAATAAAAAACATTTGTACAAGATATTGTTGTTTTGATTGTTTGAATTCAGTTAGTGTGGACCCCCTTAGGACAAAACCTCCTCTAAAGAATCCCATTTATTTTTGTCTCTGGCGGTGGTCTATTCTCTTCATGCGTTGGTCACAATCTCATCCTGCTACCGAGCGCTAGGACGACCCGTACCTTGCCTACCATATGGTTCTTTACAGTTTGTGATGTTGATTGTCCAACGATTGTTCTTCTATCTCGCGACATGGCCAGCCCACCTCCGTTTTAAACTTTTAGCAAATTAAGAAGTATTGATAACTAATTCACCAAGACATAAAACTGTCTTATGGCGCGGGCGCTATTTTAGATAAGAGGGACTTAAAACTAGAATACTGGGGGGCAATCGCGCTAAAATATTTCAACCAAAACAGAATTGGATCGCAACCAAACCATAACTTTTTGTATGTTTCGTATCGCGCTAACCTTTTGACAGATGGTTTAACCATAACTGGATTGCAATTGGAACGTAACCGCTGTCAAATGAAAAAGTTGAAACAAAGCTAACTTTTTCTGAGCCATTTGTCAACCTTTTGTTTAAACGATTGGATTTATTTAGTTTTAATTATTTTATCTGACGAAATGTATCACTCATGCATTGATTTGTTAGAGATATCCCATGAAAATGATCTTTCTAGGGAAAGAACCCTAACCAAAAGGGAAAATCTCCGCAACCGTAAGCAAACAGCGTTTTCACTGACTGATAGGCAATTTATAAAGCGTTATAGGTTGTCTAAACAGTCTGCAATAAGTTTAATTGAGGAACTAACTCCTTTTATGCCGCCAGTACTACGTTCTGATAGTTTGACTACAGAAACTAAGGTAAGATAAAAATTGTTTACATTGTGTGACAAACATAACCTTTTCAATGTTTTCATTTCTTGTTTTTTTTTCCAAAATATCGCTCAGAAAGTCTTTTTACTGCTAATACAAATATATTTTAATGGATATTTTTTACTTTTTTGTAGGTGTTGGTAGCCTTAGCATTCTATGCCACTGGGTCCTACCAAACGATAGTAGGAGACAGCCGGAAGCATAGCATTTCTCAGGCCAGCGTGTCTAAAGCAATACGGCAAGTCACGAATGCTTTAAACAAACAAGCAATATTAAAAAAATATATTGCATTTCCCTTCAATAGAACGGAGCGAGAACAATTGAAAAGAGAGTAAGTTTCTATGTTATAAGAAATTACATAAAGGTCTATAACATAAGATAAGAAATTAATTGACCTGTTTTCTGTGTTATATGTATAACACATCCTATTTTAACAATTGGTTTAAGTTCTTATCAGAATACAAATTTTCTAAGTTTGATTATAAGTTTATCTCTATAGTATGTCTTTAAGACATAGTTAAAAATTTATTTACTGTTTTTACAATATTACTTTTATTAGTTGTTTCAGAAAATTTAAAATGCCTGGAATGCTTGGTTGCATTGATGGGACACAAGTAGCAATCGTACGTCCTGTGGAAAACGAGGAGAGATTTTTTAATAGGAAAGGCTACCACTCTCTTAATGTTTTAATAGTAAGTAATATCTTAAAGGTACAACCTATTGAAGAGAGGCACGCCTTTAAATAGATGTTTATGATATTCAAGATATGTTGAGCTTGCACTTTAGGTTCACTTTTAAATGTTAATTATTTAGTGTCACACCATTACTTTGCAGTTATGTGATTCAAAAATGAATATTATGTGTATGGATGCCAGCTACCCTGGGTCAACTCATGATAGTGTTGTGTGGGCAAACCATCCCCTCAAGAGTTATATAGAGCGACTGCATACTCATGATGGAGAAGATTTGTATCTTTTAGGTATGCATATAAAAATTTAAATATTTTAACTGACCTTGAAAAACTGTTATGACCTCACTTTGTTTCTCAGAGAGATTATTTTCGATTAGCTAGAGAGCTAATTTTACCAATAGCGGCCAAATAGTTATTTATGTTTAATGTCGTGGTGGCCTAGTGGTTAAAACACCAGCCTCTCAAGTACGAGTGTGCAGGTTAGATTCCAGGTCAGGCAAGTACCAATGTAACTTAGAGTTATATGTACTTTCTAAGTATATCTTGGACACCAATCACTGAAGGTGAAGGAAAACATCTTGAGGAAACCTGGACTTAAAGTCTGAAATCGCCAACCCGCATTGAGCAAGCGTGGTGATTATGCTCAATCTTTCTCTGTATGAGAGGAGACCTGTGCCCAGCAGTGGGATGAAAAAAAAAGTTGATGATGAGTTATTTATCTTTTTACAGGTGATTCTGGTTATGCCTTAAGGCCCACAATGATGACACCCATCTCAAACCCTGAGCCTAACAGTCCTGAAGCTTACTATCAGGAACTACATTTAACAGCAAGAAATGTAGTTGAGCGATGCATAGGACTTTTGAAAGCTCGTTTTAGGTAAATAAAATTTATATATATGTAAATATGTTAGATAAATTCTAGAATTTTCTTGATTAAAGTGATTCTTTTCTGCAGGTGTTTGCTGGTTGATCGAAAGCTGCATTACTCACCTATAGTAGCAGCTAAGATAGCGAATGCTTGTAGTGTGCTCCATAATATAGCTCACAAAGAGCATGTACCATACACACCACTTAGTGTTGAAGAGGCCAGACGTGAGCGCTTGCTTACTGAGGGGGCCAGTGGTAGTGCAAATCGAACCCAGCTTAGTGCAATTTCCAATCTGGAGCTAGGCAGAGCTCGACGTGCAGCACTGATACAGTGTTTGTGGTCAAATAGGTCAACATTAAATTAAAGATAAAATGAATGGAATATATTTTTTATTTTTACTCAAAATATTAATAATTAATTTAAATTAAACATCAACTTCTTGCTTATTGTGGACAAAACTGAAACAAAAACAAATAGATAATGAAATATTATTAAAATTGTATAAGGCTGTTAAATATAAAATAAAATTTTTTCCTTATCCGTGAAACGGTCTATGCTTTGGGCAATAAGCCTGGAGGAATCCGAAAATGTAAGGATAGCCTCTGATATATTTAAGCCAGCCTGTGCTCTCAGTTTTTCTATCTCCAGAACCATTCTTCTAGACTCCTCTAATGATGTTCTGGCTGCTATAAAAAAAAAATATAAATAAGGTACAGAAATTATAGAAATAATTTTTAAATAATTAATAAATTGAACTGGAAATGAGAATGCTTACTGTGAGGTGCATTTACACGAGCTATGGGCTGACGTAATGCTCGCTCAGCTCTTCGTCTCTCCCTAAAGGTCGTAACTCTGGATACTGTTGATATAAAATGAATGAACATAAACTTTTAGTACCAATTGTCAGTGGCATATCCAACTTATATCACTATATAAAACAAACTTGCTTCTTGCTGACTGTCCCTAAGCTTAGATCTTAACATCCATTATTATAATAGACAGAGTGAACTAAGAGGAAGGTTTACTTGTATATAGTAATATTATATTCTTACTAATTTTATAAATGTGATAGTGATTCTGTCTGTCCAGCTTTCACATCAAAGCCACAGAACCGATTTTGATAGAATTAGGTAAAAAGAAAAAGCTGCTTTTCATCCTGATTGCAGACTAAGTATAAAATAGATAAGAATAAAAAGGATATAGGTAGGCTCTGATTTTAGTAGTCTGCTGTGGTATTTATGAAGGATTAATAAGACTACCTAAGGTGTTGGCATTATATTATATTCATGATAAGACTTACCTGGAGATACTGTAGGAGTATGACCAGATTCTGAAGGTACAGGAGATGCCACAGGTGTTGTAATTGGAAAGCACACATCAGCTACAATTCTGTTTAAACAGAAAAAAAGGTTAATGATTATCATAATTATGCATATAATAATAAAGAAAACCTATAGTATTTTATCAACTTCATTGTTGGACAAAGGTAAAGTATCTATAGTATTAGTAAAAATAGGCAACCAAATAATATTAAATCATTGGAACTAACCTAATTGGAGATTGTGCACTTTCTTGTTCGGGCATTTCCTCTAGTTGGATTTCTTCAATTACAATATTATTCTGCAAACACAAAGTAATTACAAGAGAGGAAATAAGGGTATAAAAAATTTGTTCATTTTACTTACATCATTTGTACCAAAATGGTCTTGGGTAACATTAGGCAGTGGACCAACATCCCTACCTAGAATGTTGGCCACCCTCTCCTCCAACGCAGTCAATGTTGTTGTGGTACTGGGTCCACCACCTGTAGTTCTTCGGCTTGCATTAATCTTCACTAACTTCGCCCTGACTTTACATTTGAAATCATTCCAAACCTATAACAGTATTCATCAATGCAAATATGATATCAAACTATTTCTATATATAATAAAGGGCACTTAGGTGTCATTAAGAGATATTCAAACAAACTTTTGACCACTCCTTTGCTGTTCTACCAGGGCCCTCAACGTTTACAATATCGGCACACTCTGCCCATAAACGTGACCCCATTGTCCTAGCCTCCTTCGATCTCACTCGTCCAAGAGCAAGATCTTTGTGGTGTTCTAAAAATTCAGTTAGTAATTCTAACTGTCTCACGGTAGTACACCTTCGTCGCTCTTCCATTTTTGAACCTCTGGAGAGAAAATGGAAATTATTTATGTTTAAAGTATTTAGGTACCTACATACGACGAAGAGCACATCAAGCTACTACTATCTGTCAGGTTTCTTTATTAAATTTTCAACTTAATCTCTAAAGCATTAAGGCTCAAGGATGATTAGGAATATTGACAGTTTTAGGTAGCTTGATATGTCGTCGTCCATTAAGTACGTATATGAAAAAACATAATATTAGCTGTTTCTTAGCAAGGAAATACAAGGATTTAAACTTACTTGAGTATTACAAATATATATTTCCAGTCCAGATATAGACACAGATGTATATTTTATAGAATTTAAAACCCAAGAAAACACTGAGCAAGTAATCACTAAGTTTTCAAGAAAAGTTAAGTACTTTCGTTGTCAAAGTTTAGATTTCGCGCTGAAAAAAAAAATGATAATGTTGCCAAAATCTTAGAATCGATGATCGATTGTGTGTCGGTAACAGATAGTTACTAAAATTTTTCGGTACGTCTCTAAAGGTTCATATTTGGTTATGGTTCGGAAATGGTTCAACTTCAACCGAAGTTAAACTTTTAGCGCGATACCAAATGTGATCGAAACTAAACCATAACTGTAACTGGATTAGAAACGAATCAGAGTTGAACTTCGACTGTTTTATTTAGCGCGATCACCCCCCTGACTACAACACGGGATAACCCAACGTTTATAGCGTAGGAAAATACCTTTCAAGTTATTTTTGCGTAAGTGGTTCTGTGTAAGTTGTTCATCGACTATTTCTCATTATTCTTCTCTTTATAAGAGGAGACTTGTAATAGGCTGACAGTTACACTTACCTACTATTTTTTACTTCTTGTGTAGCGGTTGTTTCATAGAAATAATAATAATAATTACAGATTTGTATTAAACAAGATATTTCAATACAACAGCCATATTTAGGGTATAACTTTACGTAGATGATTAACCGTAAGCATTATTTTCATTATAAAAGTGGATGTAAATGTTGGGTCACAATCTAAGATTTCATTTTTCAGGCGACGCTCTCGGCCTAACTCCAGCCGCTAACTGCTACCTAGCAATAAAAGCCTTAGGCGGCGTAGTATCCTGTCTAACAGATTGTCTCTTAGACATTCAAGTACTAGGAATGAACCAATTCACCTCCTACGCACCCCCCGACGTGCTAAACAAGACCTTGCCGGCTCAGGTTAAGGTTGAAAATCGCTGGGAAGGCGGCAGCACCATGGTTTTGGACGCAATAACGCTGAGGAACCTCAGGATTGTGCAAGATGAAGGGTGTTTGTATGACAGGCTGAATTTCTGTTCGACTCATATGGGAAAAAGGTTGGTATAACAATTTGTTTTTTTTTTACATAAAGTTACCACTTAAAAAATTTTAGGTTTCTTTTAGGAATTATATCATCGAAGTTTATTCATAAATCTAAAAGTAATCAAATAAAAAAAATGGTGACGCTAAGTTCAAGTAGAGTTTCGTACGAAAGTAAACCTTGTTCTTTTTTAATAGAGGTTCATATTTACAGTCATATTACATCACAGGCGCGTAAAATCGTACGTATGTACCGTACGGACGAAGGGTCTGAGCAGTTGTGTTGCAATGTGTGCCGGGTATGATGCACCAAATGTTGTTTTGTTGGTGGTTTGGTCGTGGAGGGTCTCCTGATCAATCTCCCTCTAGCACAGAATCGTTAATCGGTTTGTTGGGTTTAACATTGGATCACCTCGTTCAGCTGCCGTCTTCCTTCCAAATCACTAAGTTTTTCAAGTGAATAGGCTTAATAAACTAGCGCACTTTACCGTCAACGATTGCATCACTGCTTAGCATCAGGCGGGATTGCGGTCAGGCACTAGTCTATAAATATAAAAAAAAAAATGTGTGCCTGTACTAGTGTACACACGTAAGAAGTGAAACTTCAAACAAATAAGGTTCATTTTAGTATAGAATGATATTGAACTTCAGCACTTGATTTGTTTGTTGATTCGCTGATAATCTCTCACGAAAGAGTATTAGACTGAGAGGCTTACAATTGAGATTATGTAGTACCTACACAGTATAAGTATATTAAACAAAATTTGTTCTATTTTAGGTTACTATATCAATGGATTTGTGCACCGAGTTGCAATTTATCAGTAATAAAGGAGAGACAAGAAGCTGTAAAGGAGTTATTAGACAACCAAGCGTTGTGTCAAGATGCTAAGAGTATTTTAACTACGTTACCAGACTTGGAAAGGTTATTGGCTAAGTAAGTGTTGTTTTTAATTACACTAAACATTATAACCAAGAAAAACTTTGTATGTGTGGATCACGCATTTCAATTGAAGTTTATTGGACTTAGTTACCAGTCTAGCTGAACGATATCTCGTCTTAACCAACATTCGAACATTGGAAAAGCTTGTTCTAATTTTAAAAATAAGGAGTCTTTGTATTCTGTATATCGACTCTTCCTTTTTTAATATTGGTTAAAAATTGGCTGCCTCTCAAACAAAAAGGCACTTACCTTCATTGCACAAAGCACACTCAAGTGCAGTGACAGTTTTATCGATGACTTATCGACACAAAAACTTGCTTCTTTATCGATATATCACGTTACATCCCTGGTTTTTGATGCTAGAGTTAAGTGTGATTAGTTATGGATATTAACAAAAGCATTTTATTTTCAGAGTACATGCTTTAGGTAACCTTAAACGTTCTAAACAGCACCCCGACTCACGCGCCATTTTCTATGAAGAGAAAACTTATTCTAAACGAAAAGTTTTAGACTTTATATCAGTATTGAACGGATTTACCTCTGCATTGAAACTTGTTGATATGTTCTTGGATACTGATGCTAAGCTGTTAAAGAGGATCATGCAATTCCATCCTGACGGGAAGTATCCGGATTATAGGGATACGTTGAAGTTTTTCAAAGTGAGTATGTAAACATGCAATATTGTGATATATACAGGGTGTATCAAACATCGTAACGCAAACTTCGCGAGAAGGCTACACCGCATGCCACTAATAAAATTATGATAGTCATTTATACCGTTAATGAGCGGTTACAGAAATAACAGTGTTTAAAAAAATGTGTCGGCTGAGCCTTTGAACGTTGCAAGCGTGCCACCCCGCGCATTTTTGTGGGTATGACATGACCCCTGATGGGAACTCTATTAAATCAGCTGATAGGAGAGTTTTTCCAGTTTTGTTCACATTGCGCTTTTTTGTGTAATAACTGTAATAAGCGAATTAATTATTTTTTACTTTAAAATCTTATTGGGTTATAAAAGTATAGCAATTATGTACGGTTCAAAGTGAAACGACTACATATTGTTTTTTTTTTAATCATGAAAAAGCCGACGAAAAGTTCCACCACTGGGGGGTTCAGAATCATGTACTGGATCCATGATACTCGTTTGTGCATCGATGTCAGATACAGCCTTCTGAATTATAAAAATAATTACATTTCAGGCTAGTATTTATGTCCGGATGACAGCAGGTCAAGCTACCCGAAAATGTCAAAAATTTGATTGGAAATTTGTTTTTAATGCAGTGGCGATAAAATATTGTAATTTACATAAAGTAAAGCGCCTGATAGGGTTCTTACCTACGACGTACATCACTAAAACAGTCTTATTTGAACTCTATTACATATAGTCTGTTATTTTTGTCTACCGTCTTTTACTGCACTAATACACAATAAGTCTTCTTCTTCATCTCAGCGTTACTCAGTCGTATCAGCAGCTTTTCAGCTTTGGAGTCTAGGGTCTGCTTTACCAGTCTAACTGCTCATTTTGGCTAAATTTCGATATTTTCCATGAAGCGACTGCCGTCTGACCTCCACCAATATACAATAAGTAACATCAGTTATCTTCTCTCCCGTTCCTATTGCGTGTATCAGTAAAACTTTTTCGCCAATACACTTTTACTGCCATGTTTGTAGTTTGAAAGTTTGTGAGCAAATAAGAATATGAGAATATAAATCCATGATTAATACTTAGTTGTCAGGCTATCCCCACAGTGGTGATACCCTAGCGTTTACTCCCGCTTTATACGGAACAGGACCCTCCCGAAACAGCCGTGTCCGGTGAAGACCTGCGTCAGGCGTAAGGTGAGGGTGCTATGGCGTCTCTATAACCACTCTTCAATGAGGGAATTTACCGTCGCTATTATGGCGTATCCAATGCCATAAGGGCCTCAGCTCGCGGCCGCTGCGCAAGGAGTTCCCGCTGAGTGCAAATATTTGTATGCATGAATATGAATATTTGCACTGGTCTGGTCGTGCCTCGGAAAGCACGTTAAGCCGTTGGTCCCGGTTGTCATACGAACATCTAATGGCAGTCGTTACGGGTTGTTGGAGCCCTCAAAAGTCCAGCAATTGGTCTAACTGCAATGCTTCGATATCGCCTTCAGGTTGTGGAGGTCAGACGGCAGTCGCTTCACGGAAAATATCGAAGTTTAGCCAAATCAGCAGTTAGACTGGTAAAAGCTCCAAACCTGGAAACAAAAAGCTTCGGATGCGTCTGGGATTAACGCTGAGTAAATGCAACGCTAACGCAATGTAAACCAATCAAAGCCTGAGAAAGAGTTTGATTCGAGTGACGTTACATGGATTTTACATTGTATTAAAAAATAAGTTGCTGGCTTTAGTTCCGATTATCGCCGCGTGACAATAGATCCTCGTACAACTATACACAAAAGTATGTTTCATGAAACTAAGGCGTTATGTTCTAGGAAGCGTTCAATCAAAAGGAGGCCGAGAAAGAAGGCCGCATTCTTCCCGGGGAGGGAGTGGACCAAGAGTATGACAATACGCTGCAACTTATAAAGGAGATCGAAGAAGAATTGAAGGACTATCTCAGTGAACAAGAAAAGTATTTTAAATGTCGGGTAAGTTTTTTTTTAAACCTTTAACCTTATTTTTTAAAAAGACGATAGTCAGTGTGCAATGTATTCATTATAGACTTTAGTAGACAGTCGTCATGAAGATCCTTGGGGAAAGCCTATGTCCAGCAGTGGACGTCTTACGGCTGAAATGATGATGATACAAAAAAAATACACTATTTTTTGTTCACCTGACCTGCCTAATCGGCGAACACATTTTTATCAAATGATTGCGACTAGTTGGGATCCGTTTGGACCGAACGGACCAATGGGCGGTCCAGACGGTCTCAACGGATCCCAACTAGTGGCAATTATTTGATAAAAATGTGTTCGCTGATTAGGCAGAGCATAATTTTTGTTCGCCAAGTTAACTTCCCACTTTTTATTATTATTATAAACTAATACTTGACCGCCATACAAAGAAGATATGTGCATTGATCACACCCTGATAATTTAAATACGTAACTTACTCTTAAACAAAAATAATAAGAGAGATTTACATCCAACATGTTTCACACATCAATTGGACTTTTAAAACTTAATTAATAAGAATTTTGCTTCAGCTCGGTCAGCAATAGAATAACATGTATCGCGGATGCAGATTGGTACCCTCTAATCGTATAAACCTTCATTCTAGTTATCATACGTGGGCTCAGATAAGAAGAGGTATCAGATCGAAGTGCCGCAGGGAGCTGCGTCCAAGGCTGGCCCCGATTACAACCTGGAAGGAGCTAGGAAGGGATACAAGAGATTCTCTACAAGCGAGACGAAGGTATGTACAGGCTTGTTCACACTGAATTGTGTTGTATCCTAAAAATAATTTAATGTCCATCAGATAGATTTATAAAAAATATTGAACACGTATTTTTTAGTTTTTCTTTCATTCAAATACTTAGGAAGATTTATTGATTTGAAATGTCGCATGACGTCACGCCGTGTTACAAAATACACCACGGCGTGACGTAAATAGCCCCCACTCCGTAACTTTAATCCGCTATATCTCAGTAGTTTTTGGTATATCGACAAAATAAAAAATACGTGTCTTATTTTTTTTTATTATCTATAATACGGACTATTTTTTTTTTCATACCTTGTATACATCCCTATTATTGAGACAGCAATTAAGGTACGCTTGACAGCATATTAAGTCACACATTACCAGTGAAAACTGCCTTCACATTGTATGAAAAACTAATGCAAAAGGAGGTGATTCCTCATTTTCGGCGATTAATTATCGTATCATGTAACTTCAATGTTTACATTAGCATATTTGTTTTCAATATATTACCTTGTTTTAAACGACACACAACACCATCGATCACCCAACTGGTATGAAGCTAATACTATTTTTGTGTTCCCTTGGGAATATCATATTTTTTCTGGATAAAAAGTCTTTATTATTTAATCTGGACTTCTAACTTTACGTCTGCAAAATTTCAAAGCTCAATTTCCGATTTATAATATTAGTAATGATTGTAATCAGAGATTTTAAAGAATTTTAATGAAAGTGTTTGTACTGCTGACAGCAGGTCAAGCTACCTCAAAGTGTTAGATACTCCCAATCACCTTGGGCCTTAATGCTTTAGAAATAAAGTTGAAAATCTAATAAATATATCTGACAGATTGTAGTAGCTTGATGTGCAGTCGCCTATACAAACCTACTTCAGAAATAAAATCAGCCAAATAAATATTTAATATTTTTTCTAGGACCTGCTCGCCCGAATGATAGCCGCAGAAGAACAAAAGACGAATGTGCTAAAGGATCTCAGTCGAAGAATATTCGAGAAGTTTTCTTCTCACTACAACCAATGGGAGACTGCGCTACAATGCTTGGCCACTTTAGACATATTGTTGGCTTTCTCTGAGTTCGCGAGGCAACAGAGTGGGGATGTGTGCCTGCCTGAAGTAACTTACGATGAAGACCGAAAGGTAAACTACTAGTCACACACATTAGTAAGTTTTTGAAGTGAAACTTCTTTACGCACGCTTGAGTTGGGGAGTAAGCTGGCGAACGCGTGACGTAAGCGTTACGAAAAGTGATTGGGCAAGGCGAACGGAAGTTAAGTGGGGGATATAAGCACAGAGGCGCCCGATGCGCGAGCTTGGTACTACTAGGTCTACAATGAGTTATTTTTTCAATAAAAATAGAAGATCTATGCAAAAATATTAATTTACCAATGAAACCATGAAATAAATTTATAGAAAATTAATATATGTATATGTGTATACATGTATATATTATACACTTATATATATATACATAGAGATGGAGCGAAAGAAATTTCACTTCAGTCGTGTGGTCATAAGCACACTCGTTTTTTTTTTTTTAACTTTACTATATGCCAGTGCTTGACCGCGATCCTGTGTGATGTTAAACAGTGATCGATATTTGTCGTACTCCGTGGCGCAGCGGTCAACACGCCTGCCTGCGATGTGGAGGCCCCGGGTTCGATCCCCGGCCAGGTCATAATGAAAACGATCTTTTCCTGATTGGCCTGGGTCTTGGATGTTTATCTACATATGTATCTATTATAAATATAGTATCGTTGAGTTAGTATCCCATAACACAAGTCTCGAACTTACTTTGGGGCTAGCTCAATCTGTGTGATTTGTCTGTATAAATTATATTATATTATTATTATATGATCGATAAATCGATATCAGAAACTTAGAACCGTGAACTAGGGTTTTCTCCGAAATGTAGATTTTAGAATCAAATAGTTTTTTTTACCAGACTGCCAGGAAGAAAACGTTGCCCTTCACTAGGAATTTCTCCTGTATCGTGTATCTCATACAAACATATAAAGTCACGTACCCAAATAGCCAGGCCTGGAACAACTAATTGTGAGCCACACAAGTATTTGTTCCGTGCGGGAATTGGCTTGTATCCTAAAAAATAGTTTAATGTCCATCAGATAGATTTATAAAAAATATTGAAGACGTATTTTTTATTTATTCTTTCATTCAAATACTTATGAAGATATATTGATTTGAAATGTCGCATGACGTCACGCCGTGGTACAAAATATTGCACGGCGTAACGTAATTAGCCCCCACTCCGTAACTTTAACACGCTATATCTCAGTAGTTTTTGGTAATTACGACAAAATAAAAAATTAGGGTCTTAATTTTTTTTCTTATCTATAAGATGGACTAATTATTTTTTTGATTTTCATACCTTGGATACATCCCTATTGGAACTGCGACACGCAGCGCTGCAGTCTATCGCTCAGACACTGCACCAATCGAGTCATCGTTTTGTTTATGGTTAAAACATATTACCTATACAGTATAATCTCACTAATCAGGCACTTCGATAGATTGGCACGTCCAATAATCCGGCACAAGCAGTACAAGAAGAAAGCTTTGTAGAAATATTAGAGCCACCAACTACTACAACTGCTGTAAGAGTTAAACCAGATAATGCATTGATTTGTTTCAATACGTGCATAACATGGGCGGAAGAAAACGGCATGTCTGCCAAAGATATTATAAGTCTTCGCAACATGCGAGAAAAGGTTTTTAAGCAAGGACTACAAGTTGCACACAAGCAGACCTCAATTACGGATTATTTTAAAACTACATAGTTAATCACATATGTACCTACATGTTAATCGAATACATTACATACATTGACTCCCTCTATGAAATGCTTTATTTTATTCTTTACCTATGACTTTTTCACTATAATCCAATAATCCGAACATTCCAATAATCCGGCACCCTCCGGTTTTTAATAGTGCCGGATTAGTGAGATTATACTGTACTTGTAAAATAATTTAATGTAATATTGTTTCTATTTTACAGCCCTACGTAAACATTGTTGAAGGCCGTCACCCCTGCATACCTAACTTGGAAGACTTCATTCCCAATGACACACAACTGGGCACTGAAGACTCCAACCTGTTACTGCTGACCGGCCCTAACATGGGCGGCAAGTCCACGCTCATGAGACAAGCGGGGCTCCTCACTGTGCTGGCTCATCTAGTAAGTTATAATATAACAAACAGTTTAGCTTAGGGACGACGAACCATTGGCACGCGTGCCGTTGGGACGTAATAAAATAATTTCGGCATGGCATACTTTCAGGTGCTCAAATCTTAAAAAAAGCAGAATTTGCACTAATTTATCATGTCATTTAAATAAATATGAATTTATTTATAAGTATACAATATGTAAAGAAAACCCTGTCTGGTCTGTGAAGGTATTATTAGGTATCGATAACTGATTCTACTAATAAATTAAAAAAAAAAGACATTTTAATTCAGACTTTACAATCCATAGTGTGTTAGTATAGTAAAACTTACGAAAAACTAGTATTAGAAAAATATAAAAAGTAAAATTGATAACATAAACTGAAAACAAAATAAATAATTAAATGACGTTAAAATAATCCGGTGCTTATTTCTTAATGTGGGTATAAACCCAGTGCTGGACGTAACGCGTATCCAGTCTATCCGCAATAACAGCCAGAATGCTGTTGGTGCTGGCAAGCGCCGCACCAACTAATGCCTACAAAGCCGGGCTAAACTTAAAAAAAAAATCCCCCTAAAAAAATAAATATTATTTCGCAAAAAGAGAACTTAATACATGTGTAGGCGATACATGCGCCTGCGAAATGGTGTTGTCACTTTTTAAAAAACTACCAAATTTTTGGGAAGTAGGAATTAATTCTCGGAAAAAAGATTATTTCAAAATTCATTAGTATTGATACTATGACTATTATGTAGAATAAACAGACACTAGATAATAAGTAGTTTTTCTTTTTGATTGAACTAACACTCTATGGATTATCTGGTCCGAAATAAAAATCATTTTATTTTTTTTTAATTTTTAAAATGTCATATTTTATTTGGTCATGTGATTAACTAAACTCTATTATTCTTATGGGTCGGACTGGGTTTTCTTTACATATCGTATATATTTATATATGTGAAAAAGCTTATTATTTACATTACAGGGTAGTTACGTACCCGCCTCCGCCTGTTCGCTAAGCCTGGTAGATCGTATCTTCACCCGCCTGGGCGCGTCGGACGATATCTTCTCCGGACAGTCCACGTTCTTAGTGGAGATGAATGAGACTGCCGCCATTGTGACACATGCGACTGTACACTCGCTTGTATTGCTGGATGAGTTGGGTAAGTGACCATGGAGATCTTGTAAAAATGTTCGAAGTTTCTAGTAGTTTTGATGTCGACCCCTCGTTGTCTATATTGATGCAACTTGTATAGTTCGATAGGTCACCTTAGGTCTAGCAATGCATTTTTAGATCGTACCTCTACAATGCCTAGGTCTCAAGATATAGGGCTTAAAGCTACATAAGGCATGTCACGCAATATTGAACCTTAAGCCATTGACATAAGGTGCATTCGTAACAAAACTTTATTTCTGTTCAGTGTTCGCTCGCAATTATTATTTTATTTTAACGCTTAGATACATACAGCTTACAGTTCCTCAATAAAGGCCAATTATAAGTTTCACTGACAATGTTAGGTTAGCAAGAACAGGTTTTGATTTTGGTATGGTAAGACATTTCTCAGACTCAAGTCCAGGTTTACAACATCTTGAGTCATTGGTGTTTAAGATATACTTAAAAAGTACAAAGTTACAGTTAGGTAGGTAGTTAAATTTAGTCTGAAATTGCCAACCCGCATTGAGCAAGCATGGTGATTACTCTCAATCCTTCTCTGTGTGAGAAGAGACCTGTGCTCAGCAGTAGAACTATAAAAAATTTGATGGTGATGGTGATGATGAAGACATTTCGTCGGTCTCCGTGGCGCAGCGGTCAGCACGCCTGCCTGCGACGTGGAGGCCCCGGGTTCGATCCCCGGCCAGGTCGTGATGGAAAACGATCTTTTCCTGATTGGCCTGGGTCTTGGATGTTTATCTATATATGTATCTATTATAAAATATAGTATCGTTGAGTTAGTATCCCATAACACGAGTCTCGAACTTACTTTGGGGCTAACTCAATCTGTGTGATTTGTCCGTATATATTTATTTATTTATTTTTACACAGATTTTTTCATTATTATAGATCTAATTTTTTTTTATTTTTGTTATGCGAGTTCACAGTCTAACATTAACTTTTTGAACACGTTTATGAGAGAAATAGATTCCTTTCCTTTACTATAATTTATACATCTTGTCGTAGGTCGTGGCACTTCTACATACGACGGTACTGCGATCGCTTCAGGCGTCTGCGTAGAACTAGCTAAGCGCGGCTGCAGATGTATATTCTCTACTCACTATCATTCGCTGGTGCACCACCTGTCTTCACACCCTGGGATTATGTTGGGGCATATGGTAAGTGACAATTACTAATTTCATCAGTAAAGTCTCCTGCCTTTCCAGAAAACCAAGAACCTCAAGCTATTACAAATTCTTCAATTTTCTTACAGGCCTGCATGGTAGAAACAGACGAATCAACACCGGACAGTGAAGACTATATCCCAGAAGAAACCATAACATTCCTCTACAAACTGTCACCAGGTGCCTGTCCAAAATCCTATGGTTTCAACGCGGCCCGTCTCGCAGGAATTCCTAAAGAAATAACCCTTAGGGCACATCAAATTTCGAAGAATTTGGAGAAAGAAGCAACGTATGTGCGTGCTTTCAGGGATCTTATCAAACAGGATAGTCCTAGGGATGTTAGAGCAATGTTGGCAGCCCTGAGTCTTTAATAAAGAGTGTTATGGTAGTCGCGTTTTAGAATGGCATAGTGGTCATTGTCCTTTCCCTAATATCTGACCATAAGAACTCGTTCTCTGAAGTTTACTATAGACGTTGATTCAGGATCTTTACAGATATATTTTTTTTTAATAACACTTAGTTTTGTTCGCGAGCCCACAACTCACTTACCATGTTAAAATGCGACATCTATAGCCCATTCGAAGTTATTTTAACTCTGATTTTGTCATAACCGCAGTAATCCTTGTTTCGTTTACAATAATTAACAGTTCGCACGTGTTATTGGCAAAATTGTGATGCCACAAGGGCCATTGATCAAGAGTTGAAATAGACAAAATAAGATGGCGCCTTTAGTTTCAATTATGGCCACGCGCCAAAAGATTCTTGTTACGTAATATTTCTGTTTTTTTTTTTTTTCATCCGTTTTATAAAAGTTACGTTTAAGTTTCATTTTATAGTTATTATTATGGCCTGTGCGATCAGAGAAGTTGAATTGAGGAAAAAAAAAATGTTTCATACTCTGATGCACTAGGAAAAGTCGTTTTGTTATTGAATCGAATTGATGTCGCCTGTATGTTGATAATGTGATTATTTTGTGATTAAGTTCCCACCTATTATTGAATCTTTAATAAACCAGATTTTGTATCAATTTATGGTTTTATTTCTACCCCCTTATTCATAAACGCTACTTAAAGTCAACTAGTGATTGGCGATTCGTTATCCATACTTTTTTGATGTTTTAAAGGTCACTTAAAGTAACGCTAAAAGGTCAGAAATGTATGTTAAAAGAATCGCTAATCACTAGTTAACTTTGAGCAGCGTTTATGAATAAGGGGGATAGTCACATAATTTATACTTAAACATTCACTACTTGTAGGCAACGCGATGTTTAATGTTTTTATTTAATTTGAATTCATTTTCAATAAAATTCAATTTGCGTTGACTAATGCGGCACTTCCAATAATCCTTTCCACGCCATGGGAGGCGGATTAAAATGTAAGTATAAATATCCCGCATTTTGAGTAGGTACCACTAGGTAACCATGCTAGTATATAATCACATATTTCGTTATCAATCATAGGTTATTTCAACTGTGTGCAATTTTAATAAGCGAATTACCACTACATACATCACCGCCTTCCAAAGTTCTCATCTTTTGTAATCAGTAGGCCTAGTATGAGTTTTCATTACGAGACTCGATCGTCGATATCGAGCGCGTTTGACTCATCGATTGGCCCGCTTCAAGGTCGTAAGAACTCTCAACCAATGGGAGCGCCAAACGCGCTCGATATCGACGATCTAACTGGATTGCGAAGTTGAAATAAAAAACGAGACGAGCGAGAGAATAGAAATAGATATGCGTCTCTTTCTAATAGGGCTTCCCATTGTTTTATGACAGAAAAAAAAATAAGAACAATGTAGGATAACAAAATCAACCATTGTAATTTTTCCTAGACTTTACACTGCTTATTTTGTTGTGTGTGTATTACAACAGAAAACTTAGTTTATTGATTTACATATATTGCGCTTGATATTGATAAATATTTTTTGTATTCTAAAATATAAAACTTTGTCAATTAACAGAAAAAGTACCAAATATTTTCAAAGACATTTTTTATATTTTGACGTCCTGTAGATAAGGAATGTCGTGGTGGCCTAGTGGTTAAAAGACCAGCCTCTCAAGTACGAGTGCGCGGGTTCGATTCCAGGTCAGGCAAGTACCAATGTAACTTTTCTGAAGTTATATGTACTTTCTAAGTATATCTTGGACACCAATGACTGAAGGTGAAGGAAAACATCTTGAGGAAACCTGGACTTTAAGTCTGAAATCGCCAACCCGCATTGAGCCAGCGTGGTGATTACGCTCAATCCTTCTCTGTATGAGAGGAGACCTGTACCCAGCAGTGGGACGAATTAAAAAAAAAAAAAAAAAAAAAAAAAAAAAAAAAAAAAAAAAAAGGTCGATGATGAAGATAAGGACGCATTACTACTCTAGTGTTATCTCAAGCGGCTCGATCGGAGGTGCTGCAATAAAATAACCTTATTGTAATGTCACAAAGTTTAAAATTGTATTCAGAAACGCTAAGCGTGTGCGAGATTCATATAAAATATAAATTCATGGTATTTTCTTACGTTAACGCGACCGAAACGTTTATGGCATTCGGCGCAGTGATTAGGCCGCTCAAAGTGCCGACCTCTTTTTTGTTTGGGATGGCAAAGCATCAAATCAAAGCATTTATTTCAAATAAACCAGTTACAGGCACTTTTGAATTGTCAGAAGGTCGGTCAGTCAGTAAGGTGAAGCTAGTCGCCCATTCCAAAGAGTAGGTACCTATGGAGAATAACGGACAAGAAACTCCATGAACACTCTTTTAAATTATCAAGCTATTGATACAAATATTTGATTACAGCATTCATTTTGAAATCAATCGTGTGAGAACGATGCAGAAACATATTGTACGCTAAGAGCGTCCATTATGGAAAAACACAAAAAAAAAACAACAAAAAAGACTAACCCAACAAATGGATGCTTTACAGCAAGTACATTGTGCTCACACGTGTGCCATGCAATTATACAATACTAAGAAATTGAATCTACACAATGCAAAGACAGTTTTGTCCTTGTGTTGTGTTGTTTTTGTTCAGCAGCTCCAACAGTGTTCCCGAATGATAAGTTTAGCTCCTGTGTAGCTGCCCTAGTGCCGAATACCCCTGTCAGCGATGCAATTCCGTAACGTATAATATGCATGGCTACATAGTGTGTTAATAATTAAAACTACAAGAGGGAAAATCAAAGAACAGTCGGTGTAAGTATAGAAATCGGACGCAGCTCAAGCCCAGAAGCGTAGCGTGCCTTAGCGGGGCCCCGTATAAAAATTTGTTTTGGGGACCCTTAGGAAGGGTAAAGAAATCTCACAAAAGAAAAAAAAAATGCATTAAATTAATAGAAATATTTATTCATCATAATTATCTGTCTATCACTTTTTCCAAAATTTGAGAACTTTGCTTCCCCCGGAACCGTTCGGAAAATCAGAGCTCTCATTGGATGTCGCTCGTCGCTCGTCGCTTGTCGCGCGCAGTGTGCAGAGGCCATTACGTAAGAAAAAGAAAAAATTGCTTTTTTGACTTTTGTTATATGTGAAATTAAAAAAAAGTTGGGAAGTATTTATTAATTTTTGCTTACACGAGTTGGGGCCCCCCATGGAATGGGGGCCCCGTATAATTGATACGGCAGATACGGCGGTAGCTACGCCCCTTTTTTTTTTTTTTTTTTTTGCCGGGGTGGAAATCCTCATAGGATGCCCGCCGCCCTGGGGTGGGCGACAGGATATGTCAGACTTTTACTGACTAAAACCACCCCGGTGTGTCTTCTATCACGAGCGCGCGTGGGGCCGCGGGAGTCTAAATTCTTCCACGGCCCCACCCTCGTGCTGGCCCGGTCTGTCCGGGCCTCCTCTCCTGCACGGGGTAGTGGGGTGTTAAACTACCCCGTGCATCACCTCAAAGGCGCGCGCCGACACTCGCGCGCGCCTTCGCCTCGGGGTCCATCAATAGGGGGGGCGGGGACTTCCCCATGTCCTTCGCCCCTGGACCCATTCATGGGGCGCGGAAGAGGGCGTTATCCGCCCTTCCTCGGCGCCCGGTGCGTCTTCTGCGGCCCGGGAAGGGAGTTGATATCTCCCTCTCCCGTTCCGCAGCTTCCTTCTGCGACATCACGTCCTCGCAGAAGGACACCACCGCGTCCCACGACTCTGAGCTGCCGACCATCCTCCGCACTACTGCCGGCAGCGTCAGGTCGCCTCCTACTTCATTTGTGAGGACACGGCGCTGCTCGTCCCATGCTACACACTCGGAGAGCGTGTGCTGCGCCGTGTCCTCCCCGCATTGGACGCAGTGGTGGCACCGAGCGTCGGGCTCTCTGCCTAGGCGACGCAGGTACTTGCCGAAGCAGCCGTGCCCCGACAGTACCTGCGTCACCCTGAACGACAGGGAGCCGTGCCTCCTCCCGAGCCAGTCGTCGAGTACTGGCCGGATCGCCTCGACGGTAGCGAGGCCGGCGGTAGGGCGCATAAGCCTCTGCCGCCAGTCCGCCACCAGGACCTGACGGAGCTCCTCTCGGCGCAGCTCGATCTGTCGCTGCACCGGACTGGAGCCCCGTGTCCGCTCTTCCTCGCGCCATTGGTACAATGACGCGAGTACTTTCGCCTCTAGGTGGTAGCTACGCCCCTAACTCAAGCCCAAGCCTTTTTGTCGTCAATATAATCCTTAACACTATAAAATGCTTTCTGACACAACTTACGTTTAATGAAGGATTTGAATTTATTCAGGCTCAGATCTTGAACCACCTCTGGAAGTCTATTGTAAAAATGTATATTACATTGGCATCTAAAAGAGCCACCTATTTTCTTGAGCCTTGTTGTAGGTACAATAAATTTGTGCTTGTTCCTAGTATTTATATTATGGATATCACTGTATTTTTTAAACAATTTTATATTTTTATGAACACACAAAAGATTTTCATAAATATATTGAGACAGCACGGTCAGTACATTAATCTCTTTAAATTTTTCTCTGAGAGTGTCTCGGACTTAATTTATAAATTGCACGAACAGCTCGTTTCTGCAAAAAAAATATTGTTTGAATATCAGTGGCATTTCCCCACAACAGAATGCCGTACGACATTACGCTATGGAAATAGCCAAAGTACACTAAACGGGCCGTCTCAATATCAGTGTAAATTACGAATTGTTCTAACTGCGTATGCAGCAGAACTTAGTTTTTTTGACAATTTTTGTACATGTGAACCCCATTGAAGCTTAGCATCCAGAGTTATACCCAAGAACACTGTCAAATGTCCTCTCCCGCTCTGGATGGAGCGGAAGGGCGTGTCAGACTTACTGACTGAAACCCACCCGTGTTCCTTCACTTGCCTGTAGACCAGGGCCACGCTTTCTTTTTTAACCAACTCACAATTCCAAGTGCCGACCTTGAAGTGGTTTAATCGCAGCGCCAAAAGTCATAAACATCTCGATCGCCTTAACGTAAACAAACTTGACAAAAAGACAAAAAATAAACTTGGATTAAGCCTTCTATAGCGAAAAGATTCTATGCTCCATTATCCTCAGTTAATCTAAAGCACTCAACTTACTTTTATTTGAAGAAAGGTTTTATTTGCCAGCGATAGTGTTTCCGTCGGGCTACAATTTGAGTGTCTTCAAGGCTAGAATAAATAGGCAATTAATAACCTAGTGCGCTTTACCATCAACGATTGCGTCACTGCTTACCATCAGTCGGGATTGCGGTCAAGCGGTAGTTTATAATTTATAAAAAAAAGGTGGCATTGATATAATTGTGTACCAATGGGGGGAGGGGGGGGGGATTATAAAACGATAAAATGTTTCCTCGTCTTTATTTTACACATCGTCATTGTACTTAAATTACAAAATCATTGCACATCATGTCATCGTAGACACTTTAGTAATCCTTTAAAAGGGTTTAGCAGGACAAATATGACGAGTCGGACCCCAAATGGAAACCTGGTTCGAAACTTCTATTTTAATCATCGTCACTATTGTGACGTCACATTTTATATTGTTTGATTTTATTCCTCTAGCTTATTTAGTTTATTAGATTTAGTTAACTTTGAATAATAGTCATGCGTGTGGTTATTTTTTCCATTTGGGGACTCTCTTCATATTTATCCTGCTAAACCCTTTATCTACTTATGTACATTTTGTATAAGCGTCAACTAACATTAATTATTTTATAAAAATTAAAATACATAATAATTTTGTGATAGCAATTGGCTTAAATAGTATAGGAATTATAATCTATAATAAATGCCTCTGGGATTCAAGAATAACATGTATACAAAAATCATTTTATAAAATGTAAAAAATGACTAGTATGGAAATTCGATGAAGAATTTGGGAAGCTCCTAAAATGGTGAATATATTATTGTTATTGAAAATAAATGGAAATTAACTCATGATATGCCTCACATTTGGACAGTCATTTACAATTTACCAAACTTATCCGAACCAAATTAGGTATCATCTTCATCAATACCATCATTTTTTTTTTTGGTAACATCATAAAGAAATGAGGAAATTATTGCAAGTGTTGAAAAAGTTCATTTATAATGCAACTATGTATGCATTATAAATGAACTTTTACGCAGTCGATGTTATAACATTAATCGACTACGGTTTAGCGGCCCGTAGCTCATTCATTGATAAAACATTTACGCATGTATACATTATATTCCTCATTCATCAGTTTTTCATTTAACAAATTCACATTCAGAAAATAATTCAGCGACCTAATGACTAAAAAAACTTAATTCCTGTACTAAATTCCGATTTTTAATTTGTTCGAAATGACAGCTGTAATCGACATTTTTTTGTAATGTTGACAGTATTCACTATTACGCAGCTGTCATTTTAACCTAAAGTTCGTTTTTTTTAATCTCAAAAACTGGGATTAAAAAAAGACACTTTAGACTAAAATACACAAACAACAAAACATAATATACTTCAATGTGTTTTTAGTACAGAAATTTGGAAAAACTTACTTTATAATTTTACAGGTATACCTGACACAATCTCGAGTATATTTGTTAAACTCAGACATTGGTTTAAAAAAACTTCAGCAAAGGAAAATTCCAAACAAACCGCAGTTTCTTGGCATATAGTAAAATAATTAATATAATCAAATGAATATCTTAATATATAATTAAGTCATATGAAGGAATGCAATTGAAGTTATACTGTTATAAAATTTTTGATCAATTTTAACCAGTCTGCATGTACAAGATGTACATAACTTTTAATATTTCTATATCAGTCATGGTACCATAAGACCTCAATGTACCATAATACTGAGAAATAAATAAATAGAAATGTCAATTATCTATTAATATTACAATTATTAAATTAATCAGGAGAAGAAATGCTGCAAGTAATAATTTCAGCAATTTTCAACCGATATTACCTACTTGGAATAAAATCTTATCAATACGAAATAATAAGTAAGTCATGAACCGCATCGTTTATAAAAAAAAGATTTCGGTAATAAATATTCTCCGAAATGGGAGTTATTTTTAAAATGGCAGATTTTTAAAGTCAGAATTAGAAAGCTTCAAATATATTTTTGTTACCATTAAAACAGTTTTATACATATTAATATTAAGTCACGACTAATTATTTTAAGTATATAAATAATATACAAGTCTCAATGAAGCATTCTGTATACTGTTTTATCTTGATGGTCGATAAACTCGAGTATAATAATCGTCTGCAGTCTCCTTTTTAAGCACTATTTACAGAGTCATTAATAAGTACCTGTCCTTTATATTTTACAAAAAACGTAGAATATAAAACTTTAAAACAAACTAAATATTTTTAAAATGTGAATAGGAATCTTTAGTAAAATATTAAATTATATATGTACATTGTAAGAGATGGACAAACATTTAAAAGATGGTTTGTAAATTAAAAAAAAAAAAAACTAGCAAATAAGACCTCCCAAGAATCTGTCTTCTGCCTCGGCTCCAAAAGGAAAGCCACCCCTTATCGATAATAACCCATCCCAATAAAATGTCCCTAACACACCTGAACGTGGCTTTGATATGAATAAGAAGAAAGCTATCTGTTAAAATGAATTTATTTGTTAGAGATTCACTGCCACAAGACAGACTACAGAAATAAAAACCAACCTTTCCACAGTTGGGCCGATGAGAGAATGCGCACCGTTTTTAACGGTTCAAACACCTGTCAGTTTCATACAAATGAATGTTTTGTGAATTTGATTATTACTAACTAATGGAATTGTCATACTGACAGATGTCACGAACACATTCTCTCAACGGCCAGTATAAAATACCATACTTTTGTCCATCTCCGACATATAAAACAAATTCATGGCAGTACCTACTAAAAATATGTGTCTAGTGCCCTAAAAAATAATAAAATAACCTCTATTTCTAACACTAATATACATAATAATAAATTATAGTTAAAACGTTATTAGATGATATTATTATTCAGTTTTATTAACTTTTTTGGTAAGGCGAAGCTTACTATATATTCCAAATGTTGATCCGTCCTTTTATAATTTTTTACAGTTCAGCACCATTTCACTCATTTTACCCATAATTCGTACCTTTTAGTGGGATGTTGTGAACGGCCGAATAGTGCAGACTTGGCTTTATAATGATTAATATTTCAATTATGGCTTTAAAAAGATTATGGCCGCTTTTGTACTTATGAAACATTGAAATTGTTTGTCATATGCTAGCTGATATTACCACACATAACATTTGATAAGTATTTAACACATTTGAGCAACTAACTAGCAAAATAGTTAATAATTATATAATTCAAATATAATCACACTTCTCGTACAAAACGGGGGGTATTTAAAATGGAAAAGCTTAACCTAAGAAAAATATTCATTCATAAAATCAGTTGTACTCCAAACTAGACCAGTTTATTATCATTGCTCAAAATCTTTTAAAACTGAATGCCACCCTAAAGCTGATTATAGACTTGTACTACTTTACGCTGCGCTGAAACTTTTGTACCACGGCTGAATTATTTCAAAGGATTTATTTCTTACACTGGAATTATGAAATGACAACTCTTAATATATCGTCATAGGAGGTGCTCTTCGCCTAGTACCTATACATCCATCCTGTCTGAGCTGCCTCCTAGTTAATGAGATTCCCTAGAGTTTACGTTCCGCTGCGTAAAATGCCACAAGTCTTCAGCTAAAAGCACAACAGTTCAACCGATTCCTTTGCCGGAAGCCTGCACCTTACACGGCCGCTACAACAGCCTAAACTCATAGTTCGTCGAAGGACGAACTCTCTCGCTCGTCGAAAGGCCGCGCTCGCTCGCCCCAACGGTCCCATCGGTCGGAGCTGAGAAGTGACTCCGATTCTTCCTCTTGGCTCGGAGTCGGAAACACGAGGCCGTCTCCGAAGCTACACCGTCGATTTTTGTCATTATCTTGTGTTTTTGTTATTTAGTGGGTGGTAGTGATTTGATAAAACGAAAAGGATGTAGATTTCACATTAGGGCATAAATGTAACAAGCTAATACCGTTTAATGGTGCATCAAGTGTTCATGTAAGTGCACAATCATATATATTATACAGTATGTTAAGAAAACCCTGTCCGACCCATAAGGATAATAAAGGTTAGGTAAACACATGACCAAATATAATATAAAATTTTACGTATTCATCATAGTACCAATACAAATGAATTTTGAAATAATCTTTTTTTCCCGCGAATTAATTTCAACTTCCCCGAAATTTGGTAATTTTTAAAAGTGACAACACCGGTATTATTATGGGCGAATAGCGATGCGACCACGTGCCGCGTGCCCTGCCGCCCGCCGCCCGCAGAATGGGGCATAGGTGTGCATAGCGCACATTTATTAAGTTACCTCTTTTTGCGAAATAATATTTATTTTTTTAGGGGGATTTTTTTTAAAAGTTTAGCCCGGTTTTGTATGCATTAGTAGAATCAGTTATCGATACCTAACAACACCTTCACGGGTCGGACAGGGTTTTCTTAACATACTGTATAAATAAATTGATAAACAATTTCGCGATTCTCTTTTTCTTAAACTAACCAAAATTTTAATGCAGTGCATCTTTGTCATGCTATTACATAAAGAAAATGACGGAAGAAAAATATTAGTTTACTCCTTTCAATTTAGCCAGCGCTTAGCACAAATTGACCTATATTTAGTAGACATGTTAATGAAATAGATAAAAAAAAGTTGCACTAGCTTAAATTTTGTATAGTTTGTGAAAAAGGGAATCGGTCCAATTGTGGTGATTGAATCGGTAATAAAGCAAAATCTTAAACACATTAGCAACATACAGGCTGTATCTGACATCGTAACGCAAACTTCGCGAGAAGGCTACACCGCATGCCACTAATAAAATTATGATAGTCATTTATATCGTTAACGAGCGGTTACACAAATAACAGTGTTTGAAAAAATGTGTCGGCTCGGTCTTTGAACGTTGCAAGCGTGCTTCCGCACGTGTTTGTGTGTATGACGTTAACCCCTGATGTGAACTCTATTGAATCAGCTGATAAGATAGTTTTCGAGTTTTGTTCACATTGCGCTTTTTTATGTAATTAGCGAATTAATTATTTTTTACTTTAAAATCTTATTGGGTTATAAAAGTATAGCAATTATATACGGTTTAAAGTGAAAAAAAAAAAACTATATATTATTATTTTTTTAAATCAGATAAAAACCGACGACAAATTCCACCTGTGGGGGGTTCAGAATCATGTACTGGATCCATGGTACACGTTTGTGCGTCGATGTCAGAGACACTCTTTATAAATATGCAATTCGTACAAAGAGCCTTTGCTGTGATACACATCTACACTACTAATTGAAATTGATGTGTCTATATTTTCTAACATTAAAATAACAGCTTTTTACTAAATGCACATGAAATTATATAACTACGGTATTAATAAATATTATTTTTGTCTGTCTCTGTGTTCCGGCTAGTCTTCGACATGATTGTATCGATTTTGACGGTGTTATAATTTCGTAGAGCCATTTATTTTAGAAACATAATTAATAAAGAGATACATTGGCGCCAATTCCCTTGTTTACAAACGTAAATTTAAGTTTAATGCATCTTTTTCTTTCTATATCGTTAAGAAAAGGACAGAAGATAAATATTACTTTAGTCCTGTAGCATTGTACAAATGCTACACATGTTCTCTTATCCGCTGGGAAAAGGTCGACTATAAATCACACCAGATCACAGTGTAGCAGGCGCTACACAAAGGTCGACTGTAAATCACACCAGAAACGCGGAAGTCATGGCGCGCGTCCCTGCGACCCTGACTCCCGCAGCGAGGGTTCCCATAAATCTCACCCCGGAACACATCTGCAGGACCAACGGTCAACGTCCGCGGGAACCATAGCGAGTCGTTGGGCACGTGACTGAATTGGCGCGCTTTCTACATCAACCAATCATACGCCGTGGCCTGCCTCGATCAACGAATCAGTTTTAAGAACGCACGCAACACCGCGTGGACATCGCAGGACAGCAAGCTGATTTGCTATTGGTTACCCCACTATTATTTAGAGATAGTTAGTATTTAAGTGAGTGCATAGTTTGTAAGACACATTATTATTATATTCTACATCATTATTACATTACAGTCCATTCCTTGTTCACACTCTTGTATCGCGTCATTGTACACGTCAAATACATTGTACTCTTTTACATTCGTGCAATACACAAAGTTCGATTTATCTGAGTTTTAATTAAGCGACACGACCTACGCGCTACAGTCCTATCAAATTAGTCGCCGCCTGACATAAATTGACTTATTTTTGGCGCCATATTTTAATCACGTCTAAACTGTCTATGGTAATATTTATCATCTGTCCTTTTCTTAATGAAATAGAAAAAAAAGATGGACTGAACTTAAAATTAGTTTAAGTTTCTTAACAAAGGAATCGGAGCCATTATTGTTTTCCGAAATTCGTGCAAACGAACTCGCGGGCACAGCTATTTTGCAATAGAAGTCTCATGTGCATAGAAATAATTAGTGCCTTGATTGAGTCTAGGATTGTGTGGTGTCGCAAGTTGCCATCAGTATGGTACTGGTTCCGCTTCCATTGTAGAGTTGTCAGACTAGAAATAGCTATTTTTGGTATTTATACTTTGTAGGGAATATTTTTAATGGCATTTGTATCACAGCCGTTTTATCTACTTTCGTTAAGAATTATTAACTTTGAATGTGTACATATATATAGAGCTTCACCTTATATTACTTAAAAGTAAATGATAATTGAATAAACGATCTTTCTTTACGTATTATTTAAATTGTACTTCGCCAAAATATGAGCATGTTAGTGGAACACACGTAGTGAAATGTGACATGTTCTAAAACTTCATAGTATTTTTATCTCATAAAGCGACGCGTGGTTTATTTCTGAACACCAAATGTGTCCCACGACGGGAATATGTGTAAAAATACAGGAGCTATCAGTACCAATCGGAACAATGGCGAAGTCGTGGGTATTCCAAGCGTTTTTGTACACTTGGTTACCACAAGTAAAGAACGCGTTGCTTTGTGAGATAAAGGCACTGTCTCTATTGTGCTATTAGGTACACATACAGGGCAACGTTGCATGATGATGTCATTATGCGTTCATGACAATCATGACCGATAGTATAAAGTGCCGTATTTCGGGCGCAATTTGTACAGTTCGCTATGAGATTGCTTACTTGCCCACGACATGGGCTAATTCAGTGACAAAACAAATTAAAAAAATGAAGGTCGATTTAGACTTTAGTGTATCAAAATATTATCTAACAATCAACGATACCAATAACCGAGTCTGGATATTTGTAAAGTCTTATAGATACAACATGTATACAATATGTTTGCTTAAATTAGCAGCAATGACTCATGCGTTTTTCATCAAATATTTACTTAATGACACCGCCATAACAAACAACCTGTATAAGATTCATCTACAGCGGCTAAATATAATGTGCAAGCGCAACTCAATTCTCAGGTTGCGCTCACCTGCATATAAGTAAAGCTTCTACATCCGGCTATATCAGCATGCAAAGGGACACCTATTTAATGGGCTACCTACGTAAAAAAAGAAGTGAATGACATAAATTTAGAATCGTTATCAAAAAGGTAGAATGACGCCAGTGAATGAAAAGCAATGTTAATTAGTTGAACGGATTTATTTAAATATACTTATTGTAATAAAATATAGCGAAATGGAAAATGTTAGATCCTTATACTATTTGCGGGACGGTCCGGCCCTTTCTGGGGCAAAGTCTCCATCTCTCAGTCTCGCGGCCCATCTCCGAGCTAAAACGTTAATAAACTTTCTTATTTTCCTATAACCGATAAAATAGAATAATATTTTTGATATAATAGTTATATTTTGAAAGATGAAGCGTGGGTGTTACAGACGTTTCGATTGTTTAAATTCTTAAAAGAAAAGGAATCTTTTATACTTTTGATTAAAAAAAATACTTAAAAAATATATATAAATGGTTTCTTATTACTTGACGCTGATTTTTAAGTCAGATAAGTTTTAGTAGAGATAAGTATGGTAGTTTGAAAAGTTTGTTTCATACAGCTGTCAATCCGCCATCTTTATTCCACATATAAAAAAAAATCTGACGATTAAAAAATCGGCCCTGAAATGTTTACTTTCGTTTAAAAACCGACTTTTTCATCGCCAGATAACGGTAATAGATAAATGAAACTGACGTTTGACAGATTTTGTATGAAACATCTCAAAATTCATTCCATGAAATAAAGTTATCAATTGATTTTAAAATCAGTCCTAAATAGAAAAAGTGTTATTAACACTTGTGATATAAAATTATGGCATATAACTTATGTTCTTCGAATATCTGCTCTGTAATTTGAACTGAACACTCCAAAAATCCCGGCGAACAACAGAGGAGTTATGTATCTCTAAACTTATCTGCAGCACCCAAAGACATGCATAGGCATAGACTGAGAGAATAGACAAATAACTTGAAGATAACAAGTATAGTAAGATATACAGCACACAGACGTTTTAAATTAGAAAATTAGTAAAACACTTGCAATGAAAGTTATTATTATTAAGCTACTACCACATTATTTGGATCCTTTTGCTTGCTAGCCGCTACAGCTGTCTACGTAAGCGTCATGTGATCAAATCAAATGTAGCATCGTGAAATAAAAAACGAAATCAAAGAAACAAAATATTTTTATTGTGCACAAAACATACTTACAAAATATTTTTTCTAAATTTATCAGTATCAGTCTTGTGTGTTGTATATAGCTCAGAAATAAATGCATTAAAAAGCAATTTGCATATTGCACAGTAGTCTTGAAATTTAAATCATGATTATTAAAATATTAAACACGTGTCAGCTGTAATTTCCCACATAACTTGAGCATATTACTAGCTAAACATCATTTACGTCGTGAAAAAGTTTACAGTTAGTACTAAAATGTTACTAAATAACTAAATTGAGCACATACATGACAAAAAGGCACTGTTGGTAGATGTAACAGAACCTCCCAATCTAATTATTCTGTTACGTATTAAAAAAAAAAAAAATATTACTATAGATATGAATTCGCATGCACAACTCGACTAAACAGCTGTTGATTTACTCCTTACTTAAGACAACTATCTCTAAGCTCGGTCATGACTAAAAGATAGCTACGAGTAGTCAGATCAAATAAAATATTCAAAATCATCTGCCGATCACAATATATGGCAAGATAAATTCATAATACAGACCTCATTCTAATGGCATAAAATTTACTTTAAGTTTCAATATACATTATTTTAGCAGAGCCCACTTTGATCGTTTCAGAGTGGGCATCAAGAAATCGTGAAAACGGACACATAAATTATGCTGTATAAAGGGTCCATAACAGCGCGAAATGTTGGAATTTTTACCGCACTGAAACGGTATGTTCAGTGGCGGACCTTTTTAGGCGGTGTTACCGTACGTCATCTTGTTGTCAGTATATTCGTAAGTACTAGATGATTAGGCATAATATCCTCAAGGTATGTGGTTTGCTGAAGGGTGTTCGTCCTTGGAGTCTGACCTTGACCGCGTGGTGCCCATGGACTCGTACCCATGAGTTTCCTGGGGCGTTGTAAACGTCTGAAGCTGGTGCTCCCGACGGACGGGGTATTCGCATCCGTCTCCGAGGCTGACAAAATGATCACCATTTGAGAGGGATTTGAAAAGCGTGGCGGGAACGAAGCTATGGTTTAGTAAGTAAAAGTAATAATCGGTAGAAAAATTTCTATTAAAGTTTACAAAAGCGTGTTTTAGTGATAAAACAATGCGAAAATTATATTCGGGATTATGAAAAATAACTAAATACATGCAATAGATAAACAAAATGTAATAAATAATAACTTGTGGGGTCATAAAATGGTCCAAAGTTCGCCCACGCCACGTTTAAAATAACTTTTTAGGGACAAATTTGCAAAAATTTATGCTTTTAATACATATAATATTATTATGTGGTGGCCTGACATGTACACAAAGGTAAAATCTAGCAAGTGGAAGCTATGTTCAGATGGCATGATAATTATTTCATTATAACTCCAAAACCCAAGCTTTTAAAAGGTTTAGTTATTAAAAAAAAAAAAAATCAAACAATTCACATCAGCACGAATTTATATTAGTATTATATTCATTCCTGTTAAGTTATCGACAAAAAGTCTGATCTCTTTAATTTTGTTGTGATGAAAACTATAAACAAATAGTGGAAAAAAATACTTCTAAATGTCGGCGAAGTATTTAGGTAAGTAAGAGAGATGATAATAATGAAATGATGAAAAACAACATCGTATATAAATATTGTATTTTTTATTATTCGTGTACATACATAATATATACACAAGATAAAAGCGAACGAGACCCTACCTCCATGCCTAGTTAGTATATGAGACACTTCTTTCTTCGTTGCCAATGTACTGTTACTTTGTTATTATCAACACTAATCTATACACACTAACAATTGTAAGAATTAGTCATTCACTTCTTTTTTCATCAGACATGTAAGGGGACATGCACACAGGTCACACTTAACACGTAAATACATATATATATTTAGCATCCATATACGTATTAGACCTATATACGTGCGTTTTGACTATTTACCCGAACATGCTGTATAATAAGTTCCGTGTTGCCATAGTATCGTCAGTGTTGCCAGAACCAAAATGGCCCGATGAGTTTTTATTTTTATGAAAAAGAGGTTTTACCTGGTGAAGACGGGTACCAGCCAGAGGTTAGGGCTGTTGCCGAAGACTTCCTTGAAGTTGTTGAAGTGGCCGATGGAGAAGCCGTTCTTATCGGTACCTCCACGGAACATAGGTGCTTTAAACGCCTCTGAAAATGTTCAATCAAACATTCAATGAAAATGTACATTAGTATTTGGTTTTCATGGAAGTGTCTCATTGATCTACAGTCCTTCTATTATCCTGAAATCAAACTGAGAAAAATATCATGAGCAAAGTTTTTGAGTATGATTAGAATATACATGGTCATAATAGTAGCAGGATACAAAATAAATGATCGACGGACTGTGTGTAAAGTACTAAGATTATTTAGTTAAAACTAAACTAAATAATAATACCTAATTGAGAGGACAACTAATTTGAAAGAAAAATATATGTAGTGCCTACCCAAACTAACTTATTTACGTTACTTTTAACGACTACCCGATATTACAAAGATAATGTTTTGAATCTGATATTGTGAGCCTGTAGGCACTAACATTCATTTCAGATCAAAGTATCTACAGTCGACTCAACTACGATACAATCTAATGATAAATGGTACACAACTATTATTGGAAATGACTGCAATTACCAGCGACCAAGGACTTAAGCATATTGTTAATGATCTGTCCTGTAGGACTGCTCAAGCTTCGGTAAGAAACAAGCATATCTGAAAGAAAATTTTACTTTAGTGTCATTAAAAAAAAACTTTTTTGGTCATAATAATAATTGCAGTCATTTACTTTGTAACTAAAATCCATAGACAATAAGAGGCTTTAATAAAAAAGGTATCAAAAGATTTCAAACAAAAAGTAGGTCTTGGAAAAAGTGTGAATCTTACCTAAAGTAGTCCTATTATTGATAACGAGGTAGCAATGGTACCCGAAGAGCGAGCCCAGCGATATAGCAAACATCATCGCTACAAAAAACGCAAATACTATGTGATAGCGTCCCGCACTGGCTGCCGTACCAAAGTCGCCCTGAAAACGGACTCAAAACATCACAAAATTGTCAATATCGCCGAAAAATCAAATTACTTTTTCTCCTATGGCAACACTTTTTTGAAATAACATGGTAACTCTCTTATTTCGTTTCGTGCGAGGATTATATAGTATGTTAAGAAATCCCTGTCCGACCCATAAGGATAATAAAGGTTAGGTAAACACATGACCAAATATAAAATTTTACGTAATCATCATAGTACCAAGACAAATGAATTTTGAAATAATCTTTTTTCCCGCGAATTAATTCCAACTTCCCCGAAATATGGTAATTTTTAAAAAAGTGACAATACCGGTATTATTATGAGCGAATAGCGATGCAACCACGTACCGCGTGCCCTGCCGCCCGCCGCCCGCGGAGGGGGTGTTTACGCACATTTATTAAGTTACCTCTTTTTGCGAAATAATATTTATTTTTTTAGAGGGTTTTTTTTTAAGTTTAGCCCGGTTTTGTATCCATTAGTAGAATCAGTTATCGATACCTAACAACACCTTCACGGGTCGGACAGGGTTTTCTTAACATACTGTATACTCTAGGGATTATAAGACTGTGTCCATCATAAGAGATAATGAACATTTTTATTTTTAATATTTATGGGTGTAACAAATTAAAGTATTCAATTATAACTACGGACTTTTTTTAAAAAAAGCTACATGATGAGAAAATACCAAAATACTTTTAACTCCGGAATGTCTTTGGTTTTGTATTTTCGGTTTTTGCTTTCGACTTGTGATTTTACAATTATTTAACATTTTGTCGTGTTCTTAATTTTTTATAAGTAAATAACAATCACAGTAACTTATTATAACGTCATCAACGTAGACTGAGTGAAGAAAATGTTTTATTGATGCTCACTCTAAAATCAGTTATCAGAACTTGTCCAAATATACACTCTAACATATATAATTAAAACCGCATGGATAACCCTTTATTTACTTTAAAAAAAAAATGCATTCACGCGATTGCCATGTTAAGTTTAAGTGAGATTAAGAAGAATTATGAAACAGCGTATTTTGTATGTCATATGGATAGAGTAAAAAAAAAACTAATAAGCAAAATAAAATCCAATTGATTATTTTATACCTGTGCAAACTATACAATGCATATCTACAGAGTATTGTAACTACAATAGATTTATACGATAACGGTTAGTAGGTACGGATTTTTATTCTACGTTAGTAATCATCATTATTATTATTATAACTCAGGCGAATTAACTGTGCACCTCACTGAAATGCGACCCCTCTACCGCTTCCCCGCGCGGCGCCCCGCTTTCGCCGTAAGCGCTTTTTTTTTTTAATGTTTATAAACTAGTGCTTGACTGCAATCCCGCCTGATGGTAAGCAGTGATACAATCGTTGATGTTAAACCGCGCTAGTTTATTAAATCCATTCACTTAAAAAACTTAGTGAATAGGAAGGAAGACGGCAGTTGAGCGAGGTGATGCAATGTTAAACCCAACAACACGACCAACGATTCTGCGCCAGAGGGAGATTGATCTGGAGACCCTCCACGACCAAACTCCCGACACAACAACACTTTGCGCATCGAACCCGGCACACATCGCAACACAACTGCTCAGACCCGTCCTCCGTACGGCTTCACCAGACATCATGCCGGACCACGACGAATCGCTTAGCGACAAGACTTTGTCTGGTGGGTGGTAACTTCTGCCGGCAGCCGATGTGGCCTTTCACCGAGAGAATCCCCTGTTGTTATTACTGTTTCTGTGGAGATTTTGCTTTGTTAAGTTTTTTTTTTTGTTTTTTACATTTTAGCGCGTTAGTAAAGCCTGTTGGTTGCACTAACATTATATTTCAATCCATATGTATCAATTTAATTGCAAAACGTCATAAGTAAAATGACCTAGTATTATGACGCTTTATCATCAAAACGACCTTTTATTAACATAAAAAAATTGCAATTTATATTTTCATTTTGCTCAAACGGTATCGTCTGAATGACGTCACAGAGCGAGATGCACAGTTAACTTGCTTTGTAGAAGCGGAATTAAGCAACACACAAGACCAAAATACGTACTGGCATTGTGACTCATAAAATAAAAAGTGTAAGTTATCTATGTATCACTAAATTCCAAGATTAGCTAAGTACCAAATGCCAAGCGGTTATGATAATTAAAACTACACTAAATGTTCCACACTGTCAAAGGTTTATAAATAGTTTTAACAAATAAATATGAAGTCATCCCACTGCGAACCGGTACCTACTAAACATTTAAACAATGTGGAACATACGAAGATAAAAAAAAATATGTAGTGTGTGATTCTATAACTATATCAATTTTATCAGATAAATTTCAAGGTAAATGATAATAAGTTAATGTATGCGGATGATTGCACATAGCTAAGTACAAAATGCATAGATTTTGGTCAAAATTAATGACGTTTAGAGTACGGTCTACTTAATAAGCAGTAATGTGAAAAACTCTAAACGTTTCACGATGCTAGACCAGTTTGTTATTTAAACCAGAACAAGATTAATCAGTTAGAACTAATTAATAATTCATTGATAAATGAGACTGGTTACATTTGTAATTTATCACGAAGAAAATTGTATTCAATATAAGTCTAATTCAGACGAAAAGAAATAAGATACGGTTTCGTTTATCGAATTCGCCAGACTTTATCAAAGGGCCCACCTACACGCACATTTTTGGGAGTGCCACTAACCCATTAATATTAAGTATATTAGAAATTTAATATAACCGCACTCATCGACCAACGTGAAATGATAACATTTTCTATGACTTAGATATGAGATAATGGACATTGAACTGTGCAATAAAGTATGTAATAATAACATCTAATCTATGTAGCAACATTAACCTATTGGTGGCGCCAACGTAAACAGGCTTGATTAAAGTAAAAATAATTAAACAATTACGTTAATCATATCCATGCACATTTTAGAAACAGAGCCTTTTTCAATCAAACGGTCGCAGTGGGCATACTTGTAATCCTGATACATCTGGAAATACATCTTGAAATGTAATTTTGTTGTTAAAAATATTAAAAAAAAAACACCGATAATGTCGGCTTTTATCACCACTGCTTCCCTATTTAGTGTAGTTAGTTGAATCTACAAACAAAATTCTAACCGTTATAGAAGATAATTATTTATAATGATGTTACATTAATTTATCATAAGAAATAAAGTTACTTGCAAAAAAATCCAATTACAAAATAGGGCTGGAAGAAATAAATACTGGCCAAAAAGAATCGACACTCAAATAAACAAAAATAAAATAAAAAGAGGAATATACCTTCCAGAATTTAATGAAGTAAGGTAGACACGTGGCCATGATGAATAGACAATAGAAGAGAGCATAGCCGAGGAAGAGCATGAAAAACTTGTAGTTGAAGAAACAGACGCAGTTGTTGACCCACGGACAATGGTGGTCCATTTTCAGGACGCAGCGGGCGCATATGCTGCAGTGATGCGCGCGGTCGGGCTTCACGAGCACGCAACGGTTGCAGTAGCGGACTGAGCCAGACATCGTCCTAAAAAAAGAATTAATATTTATTATATTTGTAGATTTTCTTTATTTTTACTTTTAGTGTAATTTTCCAACCTCTTCTTAAATTTTTTCATATGACAAATCACTACCAATTCGACTGACAACAATACTCTCATGAACATCTTTAGGCCTTCAACAATCGAGGCCAGATATTTCTGGCCATTTCAGTTTTGATATCCAGTTCTGCCAATATTGTTATTTTTAACGTGCAAATAGGGATTTCATGGGCTGGATTTTGTATTATTATTACTCAATAAGAGTTTATCGAGTTTCCCTCTAGGATGCGTCACGAACCGCAGTCCTCCGCCTTGTTGTATTTTGGATATCAATGTAGGTATCAATGATGACATCAAAGTAGGACTTGTACTAGTGTTGTGTCACGTTTCAACATTAGGTTTTCTTTTTCAGGAACATGTAGAGATTTATGTACCTCTGTTATGTGACAGTGTGTTTTATATCTAAAAATGTATCTTTCCAACAGACACTTTGCCTATCATTTAGCAGAAAAAAAGTGCTAATAATTCTTGGAAAAACAAAGTTACACACAACATTAGTAAAACTTTGTAATTCCGTTTGTGTTTGTCTACTAGTGTATTTTTTCTCAATTCTAGCTACACAGTAACAAACTAAGAACAAACCTCGTTAATACGGGTATGGTTTCGACAAAGCCTTCTAAAATCTGGTTTTTGGTAGTCATAGGAAAAAGAAACCCACCGACGGTTCTCACAAGATCAATAACTCTAGAATTGAGAAAAAAAACCGAATCAAAATAAAAATATAGGAAAGGAAAATATGATAATAATTTTAATGCCCTTTGAGGAAAGGCAAACCCGAATGTAAGTTTTTTTTTTTTTTTAGATTGGAAATCATTAAACGACCTTCCGCTCTGGGCGGAGCGGAAGGGCGTGACAGACTTTTACTAACTAAAATCCACCCGTGTTTCTTCACTTGCCTGTGCGCCAGGGCCACGGTTTCTTTTTTAACCAACCCGTAACCCTGGCCCAAGAGGCATCGGTCCTCGTGGACCCCGTCACGATATGCTGACATCTCTTTGAAGCGCGCGTGATACACGACGCGCCGTCGACCCAGGCCTGGTCCTTACCGGGCTGCGAGCATGGACAGCTCGCCGCCCGGTAAGGACCAGGCCCGGGTCGCGCGCCTACGTTGGCCGGGAGTCCGATGTTGTCTCCCGACCAGGGCGCCTCCTGCGGCCTCTAGGACTATGCCCGCTCCCTTACACGCTCCGCCTGCTCCTTTGCCAGCATCACTGCATAGCAGAAGGGGACGGCCTGCCATGCACTCCCGCTCCGAACCATGGCCTGGACCAGGGTCGGACGCGAGTGATCGTCGCCGATCGCCGCCACTAGCCAAGCCGGGCAGACCTCCACCGTATACTCCACCGGGTCCTCAAAGCGATCCCCACAGTGGTGACACCCTGGTGTTTCCTCCCACCTTATCCGGAACATGAACCTCCCGAACCTCCCGACCTGCGTCAGGCGGAAGGTGAGGGCGCCGTGGCGCCTCCCTAGTCACTCCTCATAGAGAGCATTTACCGCCGCTGTTGCGGCGTGCCCAATGCCAGGATGCCTTAGGACATACTAGTGACCTTATTGATAATCAGGATGGTCAGGTGTGTAGTACTCGCAACCGACGCGCGTATACGAACAGATAGATGCATGAACGTAAACGAAGGAAAACCTTAATTAAAACCGCATAGTTATGAGATTATAGGAATTTGAGTTATATTGGCCCAAGAATAGTACCAACCCATATCCTCCCGTGGATGTCGTAAGAGGCGACTAAGGGAACTCTCACCAGGGAAGCGGGCAGCAGCGCTTCTCCTGTGGAATATCAAATCACTGCGATCCCCAACCCGCCTGCCAAGCGTGGGGATTATGGCAAACCCACCCCAATGATGCACTCGACACAGCTCAGGCCCCTAGTCCCCGGCAGCTCCGCTATACCTGTCTACGGTAGCGGACTCGGTTACAGCGGAGCAAGGGGTGCTAAGAATCTCCGGAAGAGATCCGGCTACCATTACCAACGGCAACCTTTGGCCCTGGCAACATATAACACGCACACACTACGGACCGATGAGAAGATTGTCGAACTGGAGGAAGAACTGAGCCGGGTGCGCTGGGACATTGTGGGGTTATCTAAAGTCCGAAGAGAGGGAGAGGACTCGATAATCCTGAAGTCCGACAACCTGCTCTATTTCCTGGAAGGCGACTAGCTGTTCCAGGGTGGGTTTGTTGTTCACAAGTCCCTCGCCGACTTTAACAAAGTTGTGTTGTGAAGTCGGGAGCTTTTCGACTCGGGTGGTGTGGCGTACCTTGTACTCAGAATAACCAAACGATATTCGTTAAAGGTTAAACAGGTCTAGACTCCGACGTCTAAACACTCCGACGATGAGGTCGAGGCTATGTATGAGGACGTCAGTAGAGCCATACCTTACTCCAAAACCCACTACACTGTTGTCATGGGGGCCTTTAACGCAAAACTGGGCATGCGAGACCAAAGTGGGGCAATTGCATCGGAATCCTCGAGGTCAGATGCTAAAGGATTTCATGGAAAAGGAAGGACTCTTTGTGATGAATTCTTTTTTCAAGAATCCATTCCACCGCAAGCGGACCTGGATTAGCCCCGATGGTCATACCAAAATCGAGATAGACTTCATAATGTCAACGAGAAGGCAAGTGTTCAACGATGTCTCCGTGATCCATGCGGTTAAAACCAGGAGTGATCACCGTATTGTTAGAGGCATCTTGAACCTCAACATTTGACTCGAACGCTCTCGACTTATGAAGTCTACGCTCCCACCAGCGTCAACTCAACGCAAAACTCCGAAAGCTTTCAGATTGAACTGCAAAATCACTTCAAATGCCTCAGTGAATGCGTAGATGTGGACGACTATAACAACAGGTTTGTGGAAACTCTCCAAACGGAAGGATCCAAGTTTTAAAAAACTCTCCGTTCAAAAGGACAGAAGATCTCCAGTCCCACCCGTCGGCTAATTGAAGAAAGACGGGAAGTGTTCTTAAAATCCCCTGATGACGCTTCGCGTATCAGATGCCTTAACAGACAAATCACAAAGTCTCTGACTCGCGATATACTCGCTATCGAGTGGAACAAAGGCTCCAAAGTGTTCGCACGAGATTTATCTGTTGGACAGAGCCTACTTGCGAAGCTAAAGACTGGAGATGGTAAGATCGTCACTTCCAAGCCCGAGCTTTTGGGTGAGATTGAGAAATTCTACGGAGAGTTATACACATCAACACACGCAGCTGTTGTAAGCCTGGCTAATGATCCTAGACCCAGACTACCCGACACTACACCGACGATATCCCGGACGTCAGCCTGTACGAGATTGATATGGCCCTGAAGCAGTTCAAGAACGCTAAGGCGGCTGGAGATTGTGGAATTACGGCCGAGCTTCTGAAAGCGGGTGGCAATCCGGTTCTTAAAGCGCTTCAGAAGCTATTTAATTCCGTCATTCTTAAAGGCGAAACGCCTAAGGCGTGGCACGTGGCAGCACCTAAGGCAGCGTGGTGGTGTTATTTTTCAAAAAAGGTGTCAATGCCCTCCTGAAAAACCACAGACCGATATCCCTCCTGAGCCATGTCTATAAGCTGTTTTGTAGGGTCATCACGAATCGTCTCGCTCGCAGGTCCGACGACTTCCAGCCTCCCGAACAAGCAGGCTTCCGAAAAAATTTTAGCACCATAGACCACATATATACGCTGCGGCAAGTTATACAGAAGTCCGAGGAGTATAACAAACCACTATGCTTGGCGTTTGTGGACTATGAGAAGGCCTTCGATTTGATCGAGACTTGGGCGGTGCTACAGTCTCTCGAGCGGCACCAAATTGACCATCGATACATTGAGGTGATAAAATGTTTGTACAAAAACGCCACCATGTCAGCCGTCTCCAGGATCGAGACTCGAAACCGATCTAACTGCAGCGTGGAGTGAGACAAGGAGATGTCATATCTCCCAAATTGTTCACTGCTGCGTTGGAAGATGACTTCAGGCTCCTGAACTGGAACATAATTAATCTCCGTTTTGCAGATGATACCGTGGTCATAGCGGAGACCCTGGACGACTTGGGCAAAATGCACAATGATCTCAGCAGAGCTTCCCAACAAGTAGGTCTAAAGATGAACATGGATAAGACGAAGATCATGTCGAACTCTCATGTCGCACCCACTCCAATTCTATTTGGTTGCTCTACACTCGAAGTTGTTGACGAGTAGCTGGAATACCTGGGACAAACATTCCAACTAGTTAGGTCCAACTTCGAGAAAGAGGTGTCTCGTCGAATCCAGCACGGCTGGGCAGCGTTCGGGACGCTACGCTACATCTTCTCGTCGTCCAAGATACCACAGTGTCTCAAGACTAAAGTCTTTGACGAGCGTGTGTTGCCAGTGATGACTTACGGAACTGAAACGTGGTCACTCACAATGGGCCTCACACGAAGGCTCAGAGTCACACAAAAGGCAATGGAAAGAGCTATGCTTGGAGTTTCTATGCGTGATCGAATCAGAAATGAGGAGATCCGCAGAAGAACCAAACTCACCGACATAGCTCTTCGAGTCGCTAAAATTAAGTGGCAGTGGGCAGGGCACATTGCTCGTAGAACCGATGGCCGATGGGGCAGTAAGGTTCTGGAGTGGCGGCCACGTACTGGAAGACGCAGCGTAGGGAGGCCCCCAACAAGGTAGACCGATGACCTGATGAAGGCCGCGGGAAGCCGATGGATGCGGGCAGCACAAGACCGGTCATCGTGGAAAGCCTTGAGGGAGGCCTTTGTCCAACAGGCTGATGAAGTAGAAGAAGAGTTATATTGCCTTGTGCCTTAGACTATAAAATAGTATAAAAGCTATCTATATAGTTTCTGGCGATACACGAACGTCAAATGCTTCGGGACCTATGACTAAATTTAATGTCAACAGAGACAATACACTAGTGTTTGCTATAATACTGTTTACACTTATAATGTAAGAAGTAAATCTAGCTCCTGAAAGTGTCTTTGTCTCTGGAAATCACATTTTAAGTGTTTTTTTTTATTATTCTTCATGGTGGGCAAGACACCCTTTTGGGTCAACTGTTTTTAAAACAGGAGTAAAAAAAGTATATCACATTACCTAGTTACTATAGGGAGGTCTTTGGCATAATTATCCAATATCGCTCGTTGCGCGTCTTCGGATTCCGCGCTCAATAATTTTTCTAGTTCATTCTCTGGTAATTTAAACTGAAACAAACAATGAGTAAATATTTGAAGTTTATTAAAAAAATATACCCTATAGTAGGTATAGGGTACCTCGTTGGTAGTGGTTGCAAGCGCCACGGTTCATTGTAAGGTTCCACCATTCAGTGTATTTTTTACATAACTGGGCTAACAATTCTTTCAAACAAGGGATTAACAATATCCTTCAAAATTATTCAGATTGTAGTTGTGTGTTACATAATTAGGGTGCTGGTTGACTACCCAACAATATTTTGCGCTCTCATTGGTTGAGAGTTCTTACAACCTTAAAGCAGGCCAATCGATGAGTCAGGCCAATCGATGAGTCAGATGCGGTTGATATCGACGATCGATTCTCGTAATTGAGGCATAACGTTTAAATTGAACTTAATATAAATGTCACTATTATGTACCCTTATCATAATTTATTTGGCAATATCTTGGCATTCACCCCCCTTTCTAATAAAATAATCATTCACAAAGTCTATTTATTGTTTCTTTCGCTTTTTCCTACTCTATAGCCATCAACATTCATACTCCAAAGTTTTCTCACATTTTCCTTATTTCTCCATGCACACATGCCATGGTAATGAATTTTGACACAACTTTTTGGCTACTGGTATCACTTTCAGACTCAAGTTAATTAGTAAATAAACTTAATAAATTCAACATAAATGGCAATGAATTAAAATTTATTGCAGTACTTGAGTTATACTACTTCTATGACAATGAAAAGGAAACTATTAGCAGGAAATTAATTCAATATCAGTCACACTAAAATGAGACATGTAATAACCCAACTTTGCGGAGTTTGAATATAACATAATATATACACGGAATATAACACAGTTTACAATAATAACACAAGATCACAATTTTACTATTTCTATGGGAAAGTGTATGAATATGATAAAAAATATATCTCGACAGTCTAATTTATTAAGTCCAATTTATTATTTAGTGCAGTATTTTTATTATATTTATTATATAATAAAAATACTAGTACTGGATACAGTAGTAATAATTATTTAAATATTTATTAACTGGTTTTTGTTGATGTAATGGATACAGCTTCGACAATCTAACCTAAATACAGAGAATATTTTCTAGGAAATTTATGAATTTCTATGAATAGACCATATTTAGAGGAAAACATGGCAACAGTTTTGCATTATGCTGTAAAATGTTTTCAGTGTTAACTGTTGTACTGCGGGTAGTTTTAATACTAAAGTTGCTGAAGGGAGGATATATGTAAGCATATAGAAGTTTATTGTCTAATATGACTTGAATATTAGTTTATCACATCTTAGATAATAGAAAGCACACATTATAGCCCGTTTAATTGAACACTTTTTAACAACCACATTGTCTTAACAGTTCAATACAACTTGAAAGTAGGTCAAATACATTACAGCGATAATATTGCTTCATTAAGCAATTGTAAGTGCTACTGAAAAAAACACTGTTGCTCTATGTACAATGAGTCAGTCAATGTCATGAGACATTTTGTATATTTTGTTTACAATAACTAGGGTGGTTTACATATTTATTATTTTTGTTCTCAAATTCTGCAGGTGTTAAAACACATTTGCATAGTTTCTTGAGAATAGAACTTTACATGGAGCACCTGCCTCTCTGGTTTTCTGGGTTAACTTGGTTACTGGGTAATGTGGTTCTTTGTTTATAGGCCTATGGGAAAAAAAAAATTGTACACACATATCGTTGTTGCTAGCCCCTTGCGCCCTAATGGCTCACTTTCGACAGGAAACGACAACAAACAAAAGAACAAAACATAAACAACTCAATGACAGCCCACCATAATAGAAACTAATATTAATGGTTAGAAAGTTTAGCTTACCTTTTCTGGAATTGGTTTGATTTCAGCAAAAACAGTACGCCAGTATGACCAGCAGAGCATTATTAGAAGAATATGATATAACACCAAATAGATACACTGTTGAACCGTACTCTCAATGGTAACTGAAAAGGATTTTAGTGTGAATATTTGTTGCAAAATACATGCATAAACAATCTGTTATTTATTCACAATTTATTCAAATACTAACAAATGCACAATTGGATAACGTAGGCATAATAAGACCAAGTTATAATGGACACTATTAACAATACAGGGAGCCATTTAAAAGCTCTCCAACACCACATATTGCACGTTCTACAACACACACAATATCCAGGCGGCGAAACTCGGTTGTTTTGCACGGATGAAGCCATTATTAGTATTAAATTATGAAACTGAAAATATCCATGTTCTCCTCACAAAAAGGATAATAAAAAGTGACAACTATGCAGCGATTGCTAGTTGCATTAATTAAATAGTTTGACAGGCCTTCTTTGTTGGTTATTCTTTTTCCATCGATTGTATAATCAGAAAATTAATGTTGCCATAACATGTTTTCGATACGCACCGGTTATTTAACTCTACTTTCATAGACAACTAGATTGGGAACGCTACTTGTCAGGAATACCAACATTCAGATTTTAGACAATAAATGTCAATTTGGGAGTTGATTTCTTTCTGTGGCGTCTAAAAATTTTATTGTTTTTGTATAAAACGATTTCCAGAAAACTCTTTAAATCAAACTCATCCTAGTATTTTATTTTAAATCATGGAGGTCAAAGAATGCAACGATTTAGCTGAAGAAGTAAGTAGCAGTACTTCTTCCTAATGTTTGGTTAGTAAATATTGATTCACATTTTTTTTACCGAAATGACGTGTTTCAGAATCAATTCATAGTAGACGATGTGAGTAAAATTATCAAAGAAGCTATTGAGAATTCAATCGGAGGTACCGCCTATCAGCACAACAAAGTTAATCAATGGACTTCGGCAGTCGTGGAGTCTTGTCTGGGCCAATTGACCAAGCTACAAAAACCTTACAAATACATAGGTGAGTAGAAAATTATTGCCTACCCTATTGATCACCGGTGTTTCAAACAAAAAATCTTGCTGATGCAGTGTGCACTGCACTATTGTAACTACATGAATTCTGTTCATTATTATCATGTCAAGCATGTAATATAAAAAAGAAATCTTATAATTTTCAGTGACATGCACAATCATGCAGAAAAATGGAGCAGGTCTACACACAGCATCTTCTTGTTTTTGGGACAATAATACTGACGGATCCTGCACTGTGCGCTGGGAGAACAAAACAATGTACTGCATTGTCTCCGTATTTGGCCTTGGAATCTAATTCTTTAAATGCTTCATTATATAATAACATTATGGTAATAATAAATCCACAAAATATCAATAATCATTTCCAGGAACAAATATTGCATATAATTTAATAGAAAGGTAACATTTGAGTAAATTGGTAGTAAGCTAAAATTATTATTACTAAGACATTATATTAGTTATTGTAATTTGGTATTGATGATTTTAAAGCATACAGCAACCTTTTTATTTATGATGATGGTGTTTTAGGATTAAATATTTTAATTTGCTTATAATAAATAAATAATAAAAACAGCACACTTATCTATTCTTTCAGAGTTGTAACAGACTTATTTTATAGTCATTACTTAACTTGTAAGTAACTAGGATATGTTTTCATACACAATAAAGTATATCTAAACATACTTCGTTTTGTCTTTAATTGCTTTTATTTTGCATAAACAATCTGATCATCATTGATTATACACACAGCAGAACATTCATTATATTTACAAGTCTTTGATTGAACGAAACAAAGGTGACCGCCAGTCTTAACCAGTGACTGGATTGCAGAAGTCAGATAGGCAAGCATTCCATATAAAATAGTGGTATTGACTGTATCAGGTTAGACTGGATGATGACCCCAGCATTTTATATTTACATAATTAATTTCATGAGAAATTCTATAAAATTTAAAAGAAACATTAGTTTTACATTTTTAATTGATGGGCACAAAACTAAGTCTTGTCATTTATATAGCAATGACTGTCTGAGGAGTAACATTTTTGACAATGATATGAAAAATATCATCGTAAACTATGATTAGTGGTGCTGCTTCCACATGCTTCATTAGTTTGGGGCAGACAACAATGAATAGCTCTATTGATGTTGTCTTATGGCAATTACTTATTGAATCAGTAGGTAGATTTGAAATGAAATAAAATATACACATTGTTTTTGTAGAATAAATAGTACACTTGCAATTTTTATACCTATAAAGTAAATAGAATGTTATGAAATAAAATGGTTCCTTGCCCATGCAGGTATATCTTTTTGGGGAGAATTACTTGGTATGGTGACCAACGAAAGGTATTTAGCACTACAGTTTTGTATTGAATCATCAGATACAATATTTGGACATAATGTAGGTCTATCCTATGGCACACCATTAAACTCAATCTTCGGCAATTCTCATCCAGCTGCTACCAGCCATCTTGCAAGATTGTCGCTTCACCTAACCTAAGGTGCTATAGGATAGGAGAGGCCTACGTCTAGCAGTGGACTGCTGCGGGCTGATGATGTTGATACAATATTTTTATAATATCGTTCAAACTGTTTCTGTCTATTCAGATGATACCACAACTCCACAGATTTTGTTGCTCTTAATTCTCTTCGAGTAGAGGTTATGCCACTTTGCGGTTAAGCACACTCTCGAGAGATTTTTATTAAAATTTGGCTCTAGATTTTAACTTCAGAAATTAAACAAAACAACCTATACTATTGTTGTATTAAAAAAATAATAATGTAAAGATCCCGAACAGACCCAATTATACCCTATTTTTTATGTTGTTAGAGTAAGAAAGGACCACAACCACCAACTTATAAAAAAAAATATATAAAAAAAAAACAGCCGTAATAACTTTAATTTCATAAGACGGTGAAAATAAACGACGTTTTATGATTCACATTTTAGTTATATCTACCTCCTACCTATCTACACTAAAAAAATCATCAAAATAAACTCGTATTATTGAAGCAACTTGAAAACCTCACAAGAAAATTTAATATTGGACCACCTCTGAAGCATACGTCTACAACTCCATTATAAAAGTAACACCATTAGGTAATTTAAGAGTAAGTACTTTATAAGTTTTTAAGAAGAATTTTGCAAATCGGCTTATCTATATAAATAAAAATCAATGCCACTTTCTTTGTAATTTTATAGCTCAAGAACGGACTCGCCTATCCAAACCAACCCCCTTATTCATAAAAGATGTTTAAAGTTAACTAGTGATTAGCGATTCTTTAACCATTCATTTTAGACGTTTGCACGTCACTTAACTTTAATCTTCGTTTATGAATAAACCCCTTAAACACTGTGGTGTATATTCATAAAGGATGATTTAAGTTAAGTGACGTTAAAAGGTCAAAATTGAATGGTTGAAGAATTGCTAATCACTAGTTAACTTTAAGCAGCGTTTATGAATAAGAGGGCAAATGTTTAGGCTTTGTTGTGACTAATTAGTAGATGGTTTATGTGAATTCGTGATTCGTCATTTATCAAGTTTTTTGTAACAAATTAATTCAATGAACGGCGGATCATCATCTCATCTATCTATAATTCTATGCCACTTTCTTTGTAATTTTATAATCCACCAAAGCTGTGTAATGGTACCAGATTGGCAGTGTAAAACTTATTGTCAAATTTTTGAAGCTACGATTTTAACTTGTACATAAATCAAAAGGAGATGTTTGTTTGATACCCCGTATCCCTATGATCACAATTGATATGCCATTTGAGTTCAAACGATTGCAATATCCTGTGCGTTTATCATTTGCTATGTCCATCAACAAAGCTCAACTTTATGTTGCCTGTTCGAGAGTCGGTACCCTCTGTACGATCTTTTGCTCTAGCAAAAGATCATACAGAAGTAAGAGGAGATAAAAGTATTGTGTGATCTATCACACAATACTTTTAGATGATGTGGGCAGAATACAATAAAAGATGTTGAGTTTAAATAAACCTATATTGTTTCAAAGTTATAGGTAAAATGATTAGCTCATTTTACCTATAACTTTGAAACAATATCTTAATATATATAAATCTCGTGTCACAATGTTTGTCCTCAATGGACTCCTAAACCACTTAACCGATTATAATAAAATTCGCGCACCATGTGCAGTTCGATCCAACTTGAGAGATAGGATAGTTTAAATCTCAAATGATAGTCGCAATTTTAATTTATTGCTAATTATTTGTCTGTTATTATTTGTCAGTCACAATTATCTGTTAACTCCAAATGATTCTAACAGATGTCGATACCTTTCGACTGGGTTGAGTAAGTAATCAATAGAAGGCGCTGCTATGGTAAATCTACGAACGTGTCATAACTCATATAAGCTAATGCAATGTGTAACATCAAAAAGAATAGTGGAATAGCTGCAGTGTTGCGGAAGAGTTCTATAATAATTTAGGATAAAAGCACAATGGCACACAAATATTCACTTGAAGCATTAATGCTTAAACAATGTTCTGTTTAAACAGAACTATGCAAGATTTAAACAGCAATAATAAACTTTTCGGTGGTGCTATCTTACTTTTGTCTGGTGACTTCCAGCAAACCTTACCGGTTATACCTCGCTCTACTTTCGCGGATGAGATTAATGCATGTTTGAAACAATCATTCTTATGGCGAAGTGTTGAAACACTTCGATTCACCATAAATATGCGAGTACAATTGCAAAATGATCCATCAGCACAAATATTTTCCGAACAACCACTAGATATTGGGAACAGTAAAATAGAAGTGCAACCAAATACGCAATGCATTAAACTACCACACAATTTTTGCACTGTTGTTCAGGATAAAAATGAATTGATTCAGAGTATTTTCCCGGATATACAGAATAATAATTTGAATCATGAATGACTTAGTCAACGGGCGATTTTGGCTGCCAAAAACGTTGATGTTGACGAAATTAACTTCCAGATACAACAGTTGTTACCAGGCGATCTGATGTCTTTTAAATCAATCGATACTGTTGTTGATGAAAATGAAAGTGTAAATTTTCCGATTGAATTTTTAAATTCATTAGATATCCCTGGAATGCCACCACATAATCTTCGATTAAAAATTGGTTCCCGTAATATTCTCCTCCGTAATTTGAATCCACCTCAATTATGTAACGGTACGCGTTTGGTCATCAAAAAAAGATCACCGGAAACATTCTTGAAGCAACCATTTTGGCTGGGAAGTTTAAAGGAAAAGTGGTCCTGATGCCACGTATTCCAATGATACCATCAGATTCTACCATACCCTTCAAAAGGCTACAGTTTACAATTTGTTTAGCTTTCGCCATGTCTATAAATAAATCTCAAGGTCAAACAATGTCCATTTGTGGTTTAGATTTGGAAAATCCATGTTTTTCTTATGGGCAACTATATGTTGCGTGTTCACGTATTGGGAAACCGTCGAATCTATTTGTGTTAGCTAAAGACAGGTTAACCAAAAACATTGTGCACCGATTGGTGTTACATTAAATTGAAATTGAAAGTATTTATAATTAAAAAAAAATAGATATTAATGTTTAAAAGTTTAAGACTGTCTGCCTTGCCTACCTCATTCATGAGTTTAAGCGTCACATGTTATTTACTGTATTATACTTATATTTGTTATAAAATTAAATGGAAATAATAAATCTGATAAATTTTTATTTTGTACGTATTGATTTCTGCTTAATATCAAGTGTAAGAACATTTTAATTAATTGTGTTCAACGTACTTCCCCTTCAAATCTCAATCCAGTGAATTTGTATAGGTACCAACATCAACATTTTCGTCTTTGTTCGTAAATAATTTCATTGTACTAAAGGGTTATAGTAGTAGAAAGTCAAATAAGGAGATCACCATATTTTTTTACAAATACCATCTGTGTGAAAAAGCATAGTGGACTCCGTGACTGATGTTCTCTTATTGTACTTCTTAGATTGTTTACTATAATGTAATATAACAAAAACTTTAGCCACAGCAACGCGTGGCCGGGTCAGCTAGTAGGTTTATATAAACTGGACTGATGTGCGTGAAATGAGTGACATGTGGCCTTTGCTGGCCGTAAAGAGTACGCCCGACTTGAAGGCTCGACGCGAATTAATTATTATTATAAAGTAAAAATGAATGCGTACATACTGACGACGCTATGCTGATGTGCGGTTGCACCGTACACCCTCAGTCGTTTGTTTATACATGCTAGAAATGGAATAACAACGAATATTGTTTATCTAAATGTTTTGTATTATGTTTTAAAATTGCTAGCAATTTAAAAAATATATTTTATGTTTGAATAAATAGTTTTGATGATCCAATAAATTTGTTTTTATTATTTCACTATAGACGTAGCAAAGCACGTATCGGGCCGCTAGTACAATATGTAAAGAAAACCCTGTCCGATCCGTGATCGTGAAGGTGTTGTTACGAAATGATTTTTTTTTTTTTTTTTTTTTGATATGGCATCTCGTAGTTGACCTCGAGAGGTCGTGACTACTTAACCGGACTATCCTGTGGCTGCCTTAAGTGAATTTAAAGCCTCCAGCCAGGGCTACTAAAAGCTAAGCGACTACACGCTAAGGGCACCCCCTGTGGGGTACGAACCTCGGCTTAGGGTGTCGCTGGAGAAAACAGCAAGGGACGGCTGGATCGAATTATTTTATTTTTATTTCGGTTTGATGACCACGGCGTTTCCTAGTACTAGCTCTGAGAAGAAACGGCCGAAACAAACTCAGAGGTCATAGTCGGGAGTTTATATTTACTGGCTCAGCTGCGGCGCGGGCTGGCCTTCATCGGACAAGGGACGGGGAGGGCGATTACTACGTTGAACGCGTCGCGATGGACCTCGGCGGCGAGGTCGGTAGGTCGGTTTTTTGTGTTTTGTGCTTGTGGCCCTATTGGCCTCTTGGAGGAGGGTAATGGGGTCATCAGGGTCTGTGAGAACGTGCCTAGGTCGGCGAAGCTTACTTATTTTGGAGGGGGTGTACTTTGCTGCCGCGACAACCAGAGGGTTGTGATGTTCAGCGGCTGTGTCAAAGAAACGCTTGGATAGGCGTTTCATGTACTGCTGGATAGTGGGGATTTTGAGATCTAGATGGAGGATCTCATTTCGGACGAACCAAGGGGCGTTTGTTGCTTTGCGAAGAAAGCGGTTTTGGAGTGTCTGCATCCTATGGATATGACTGGGCTCGGTGTGTGCGAAGACTACACAGGCGTATGTCATGATGGGGCGTATGCAGGCTGTGTACAGGCGCATTTTGCACCTGAGGGACAGCTTGCTGCGCGGGTTGAGGAGAGAGTGGAGTTGATAGAGTGCGTAGGCGGCGCGCGAGCGTACCGTCCTTATGTGCTCTCCGAAGGTGAGGTGTTCGTCTAGGATGACTCCTAGGTATTTGGCTCGCTTTTCCCAAGGGATCGGCTTGCCAGACATGGTGATTGGTCGGGGGAGGGTGGGTTTGCTGCGCGGTTTGGAGTGGAGAACCGCTTGGCTTTTATCGGGATTAACTTCTATTCTCCATTTTTTAAACCAGTCAGCAAGTGCGTTGACAGCGGTTTGGAGATTTAGTTTAATTTGGTTGGGGCTGGTTCCTGAACAGTAAATGGCTGTGTCGTCTGCGAAGAGAGCGAGGTGGGCCTTTTTACTTTTGGGGATGTCGCTGGTGAACAGCGTGAAGATCAAGGGGGCCAGTACGGAGCCCTGGGGGACTCCAGCCCGGATGAGGTGGGGGGGGGAGATAGCTCCTTCGGTTTTGTAGCGGAAAGTGCGGTTTGACAGAAAGTCTCGCAGGATGAGCACGAGACGGTCAGGCACGCCGAGTTGGTACAGCTTGTATATTAAGCCGTTGTGCCAGACTTTGTCAAAGGCTTTCGCTATGTCGAAGTAAATTACACCTGTCAGCCTACCACGTAGGAATCCTGCGTGGATGTGCTCGGTGATACGGAGGATTTGTTGGACACTGGAGTGTCGAGAACGGAACCCGAATTGTTCGTCGGGAATGAGACCCTTGTTCTCGGCAAGGGCCCTGAGACGCTTGTAAATAAGCCTTTCATAGACTTTGCCGAGAACTTTTAGCAAGCTGAGTTACGAAATGAAATGAAATGAAATCGTTTATTAAGCAAGTAGGATCACTGATCACTTTTACACGTCATATGTTTTTTTTTTCTTCTTTTTTTTTTTTAAACTAGATGAAGCCGGCATTTCCTAACTGACTACCTCTGAGAAGAAATAGCCGAAACAAACTCAGGGATCATCGTCTTTTTTAAAGTCCAGACATTAAAAATGAAAATGTTTACAATAATTTACGTTATAATTACGCATATTGCTTAATAACAATGCTTAACAGAGCGAGCAGCTCAGTCCCAAGCCTCTCTATCCTCTAAATAATCTGAGATTTTATAATACCCCTTTTTGCAAAGTTTGGCCTTTATATAGGTTTTATATCGTTTAATGGGTAAGTTTCGTATCTGCGCAGAACTTACCGCATTCAAGGCGCAAAAGAAATGTTTACGATCTATCCTCAAGTTAAAACTAGACGTGGTCGTTATTTCACGTAACTGGTTACAATAACCAGCGACGCGATGTGTAACTAAATCACTAGTTACGAGTCAAATTAAAAAGTAGTTATTTTTGTAAATGCGTTATTTCATACACACGTTATGCCGTAACGTGCATCACACCGGTGCCGCGGCGGCGCGCGTCGCTGGTTATTGTAGGTAACTAATTAGGTGACATAAGGGCCACATCTAGTTTCGTTTCGTGTGTAACTGTATAGTTGGTAGTTATATTTATGTAAACAATCACAGTAGCTGAATTAAAATAACTAGCTAAAAAAATAACTTGTTTTATTACAGGTTACGCCGATCAAGTAACTGGTTATATTACGTTTCTTAAAAAAAAGGCGTTACGACCCACACCTAGTTAAAACCAACTGACAGTTGCCTACCATTTTTAAAAAAAACTGAAGCTGTTAACCCTACCATGTATGTATATTTTTGAGACAGCGGTAATCGAAAGTCTTTCTTTTCTTTAGAGTGAATACTACTTCAACTCTTCAATGGCCTCTGTGGTTAAATACCACAATTTTGCCAATAATACGTGTAACAAATTATAGAAATTCTTTAAAAAATTTATTTCACAACAATGCCCGGAAACTTGGCGTTATCTCAAAAGTCCGGCAGTACTTCACACCAGGGCAGCTTCTAATGTTGTACAAAGCATAGGTCCGTTCGTGTGTGGAGTACTGCAGTCACATTTGGATGCGTGCGAAGATGCTGATTGGTGACCCTGATTTAACTCGAGTTGGTCTCCAAAGCCTAGAGCACAGGCGTAGAGTAGCCAGCCTTTCGGTGTTCTATAGGATACATTTTGGGGAGTGTGCGAGGGAATTGCATGATTTAATTCCCCCATCTCCGTTCCACCATCGGACGACCCGTCGTACGGCGAGTTTCCACCCTTATGTTGTTAACACCACTACCATCCGGACGAAGCGTTTCGCCTCCTCCTTTATACCGCGTACATCGAGGGACTGGAAGAATTTGCCAGCGGCGGTGTTTCCGTGGGACTACAATTTGAGTGTCTTCAAGGCTAGAGTGAATAGGCTCTTAATTAACTAGTGCGCTTTACCATCAACGATTGCGTCACTGCTTACCATCAGGCGGGATTGCGGTCAATCGTTGGTTTGTAAATGAATAAAATAATAATAATAATAAGAATGCCGGATATCGCCAATGACAGTTGAAAAAACTGCCGCGTAAGCCACCTACTAGGAGATTTGATGCAAAGTCATGATGTGGCCACTATGCTGCGATATTTCAATGTTCTTTATGAATTATTCACTGAATGCACTTTTTACTGCATAAATCACGCGTTTTTCGAAGCGCGCGTTTTCAGAAGTCGGCGAGACCCTTGTTGGGGGAGAAATACGCCTCCACGATGACGATGCCACCCGAGACCGCAGCAACCCAGCCGCGGCCCCGAGACGGGTAGATCAGAGTCTCGTCAATAATGGCCACCAAACCGTCAATGCATCCCAGCCAGTCGTCACAGGCGGGGCTGAAATACGGCTCGGCGACTACAGCCACTTGTATCGAACACTGCGCCATGCTCTGGGACAAAAGATCCTGTTCTCTGGCACAGGGATTGATTGTTGCCCTGGAGGAAACGGAGTTGTGCCATTATTGACACTCCATTCCCTGTCGGTCGTCGGCCACGGTCCTGGGCCGGGAGTCGGCCGCAGGGGAGGCGAGTTTTCCCCGGCAGACTTAGAGCTCCTCTTCTTCTTCTTTGTGACCTTATTGCTGGCAGGCGTGCCACAGGCCCCTCCGCCCACTCTGTGTCCCGCTGGCCTCCCTGCAGCCGAACGCAAGCTGTAGTTGAGCGCCGTGGAACACTGGGCCGCCTTGTGGCTGGACTGACCGCAGCGATAGCAAAGATCGATACGGTCAACCTCAGCGGTGCACTTGGCTCGGACGTGCCCCTTCTCCAGGCACCGGAAGCACCGCAAAGCTCGGGGCTGCAGGAGTTTAACCCTCGCTGAAACCCAGCCTACTAGCAATCTGCCACTTGCGGCGGTTTTATTCGCCGACGCCATAGGGTACCGAACCCAGACCGCGCCGAGGCCGGTGGCGTCGGTGCGAATATCGCCAGACCGCACCTTGTCCGGTGGATACTCTCCGATTCGGGCAACGGCCGCCACCACCTCCTCAGGAGTCACGGACTCGTCCAGACCAGCAATCTGCACCTCTGCGGTTTTAACTTGTCTGGAGATCTGGACGTCCTCAGCTTGGCGGCCAGAACGTCCGCCTTATCGGCATTGCCGCTCGCAGCACCAGCCACCTCAAACAGCGTCGCACCCGTGACAGCATGCTTGACGGTGACGGACTGAAGGCTAAGATCCGACAACTTGGTCTTGGCCTTGACCTCAGCAAGGACCGAGCCGTACGTTACGCCGCACCCCGCAGCGCCGCGCTGAGGCGTGAGCGTCACGGCCTCGGAACGCGGGGCATGCACAGCCGGTCTTTGGGACCGCCTTTGCCAGTCCGCCGCGCAGACTCCGGAACAGCCTTTGCGGTTTGCCTGGACGTGCGCGCTGGTGCTGCTTAGCAGCTTTGTAGGCCTTCTTGCGACTCACGACTGTCGCCCAGGTCTCACCCTTAGACCCCGCAGTCGTGGGCTGTTCGCTCTCTGGAGCGCGCTGAGGCGCAGTTCCCTGCGTCACCTCAGCCCTCCGCCGTTTGTCGGTTAGAGGCGGGCGGAGGTTTTCCTCAGGGAGGCGCCGGGAATGCGCCTCAATTTGGGCTTTGACCATGCTCTCACACAGGAGCATGTACATACGGACGATGCGCTCAAAGCACGATGCGCTCAGCTCATCCCCCGTACGTACTTCGAAAGCGGCATCGGTGGGCGTGACGCTACAATATAATGTGTAAAATTTGTTGAAATCGCAAATTGGCGTCGGCCTATACAATATATAAAGAAAACCCTGTCTGATCCGTCAAGGTAAGGTAATTGTTAGGTATCGATAACTGATTCTAATAATGGATACAAAGCCGGGCCAAACTTAAAAAAAAATCCCCCTAAAAAATAAATATTATTTCGCAAAAAGAGGTAACTTAATACATTTGCGGTAAACAACCCTTCCGCGGGCGGCGGGCGGCAGGGCACGCGGCACGTGGTCGCATCGCTATTCGCTCATAATAAAACCGGTATTGCCACTTTTTTTAAAATGACTAAATTTCGGGGAAGTTGGAATTAATTCGCGGGAAAAAAAGATTATGTCTAAATTCATTAGTATTGTTTCTATGATGATTACGTAAAATTTTATATTATATTTGGTCAAGTGTTTACCTAACCTTTATTATCCTTACAGGTCGGACAGGATTTTCTTTACATATTGTATAGAAAATATAGCGGTGGTCATCGGTGACCACCACGGCGTTCAATGTGTTAAGAAATTATTTGACTTTTTGACTTTAATTCCTATTATAATGTAATCATTTATTTAGTTATTTTTTATTATTTGTATTTGTATGCCTATAATAGGCTGATCATAGCGCACTTTGTCCTCAAATATGAATAACCACTGTACCTATGTATCACAAATAAAATATTTCTGATTTCTGAAATAATTAAATAAATTATAAGGTTTATACAATGGCAATGGCATATATAGCCATCCTAATTTTATGGTATGGTATGGTAGGTGAGGACACAGGCACACAACCGTGTGTTGCCAACTCTGATTTTGAAAAAGGCGTAGACCTGTTGAGAAAATTACGTAGATTTAGTAAAAATGAGTTACTAAAAGTTCGTAGATCTACGTATTTTTTTTTTCAAGGTAAAATGAAGAAGTTTGGGTAGGAGAAATTAAATAAAACGAGTATTTTGATATACCTTCACCTTGTAATTAGTCATTGGTGATATAGTTACAAAATACATATAACTAGAAAAAGAAAAGTTACATTGGTACTTGCCTGACCTGGAATCGAACCCGTACACTCATACTTGAGAGGGTGGTGTTTTAACCACATATTCTACGTGTTCGTGAGTAGGCTCAATGTTTCTTTTTTGGACAGAGAAGTAAGTCTGTTAGCGTGTCAGTAGTAAGTCTGTTTCTGATGTAATTTTTCATTACATTGATCGACTGAAATCATTACAGGCACTGACGATCCTCTCCTTATCCTTAATCCTCTTTTTATGTACCTAATTAAAATATCTGTGCCAAGAGGAAGCGCTCTTCGTTATCAAAAATAGATAAACTTCTTTGAATAGAAATAAACACCTATCTATGTTTTGGATAGTTTTCACGCGACCTCTGACAGAACAGAACATAATATGTAACTGCAAATTTGTCTCGTCTGATGGCGCCGTAATGTTTCCGCCAACTGTCAATGTCAATTTCATGTTGTTTTTCTTGTGATAAACTATATTAAATTTCTGAGAAGACATGTTCAAATCATTAAATGTTATACCAGTATTTGGTTAAAACCACTGGATAATAATAATAGAAAAAAAGAGACCGGAAACTCTTTGAATGACAACAACTTCCTTTCCTTTAAAGGAAAAGCAAAGGTTTAGAGCCCATACAGTCAAGTACAAAGACACTAGGGCCTCCGTAACAGTGAGAAAGACAGTGTGACAATATAATTTTTGCATCAGTTTAGTTACTTTGCATACTTTTACAAATTGACTAAAAGTACGTAGATTCTGGGACTGAAAGTCGTAGGTTTTCAGGAAAGACCTAAAATACGTAGATCTACGTAAAAAGACGTAGAGTTGGCAACGCTGACACAACGTTCCAAGAATCCTTGTTTTGTTTTTTGTTGATCAAGAAGTTATTTGATCGAAATCAGAATTTCATTGTAAAATAAACACTGCCCATAACTAAATATACGTGTTTCTTTAGTTTTCAAATATTAATTTTATTAAAAATCAATTAGTTTTCATTAAAATCACAGGCATTGTCAAATAGGTACCGAAGAGCATTAATTAAAACAACGCTGGTCGAGAATTATTTGAATATTGGCGCGCTAGCTACAGCGCTGCATATTTGTGTCACGTGATCGTCATCGATCCAATGGTTGAACGCTTCTCGGGTCCATTCAACTCGGATCGGCCATCACCGGGGAGAGGGACACTTCACAACACCGATTCTATTCATACATAGGAAATATTTATATATCGCTGTCTCTTTTACTCGTATTGAGAAATAATTAAATGAATGGTGAACGAGCGAAACGGGAATATGTTCAAGTGGAAATTATTGAAAGCTGGGCCAGGCCAGTCGCCATGTAGAATTTTTTGATGTGGGTGTTGTGTCTTGGAACGTCAAACGCTTCAATGATTATTATTTTCAAGTGGACATAATTTTAGTGTAAATCGACATTTGACTATTCGCTTATTGTTAAAAGTGTATTTGGTGAACAATTGCACATATTGTTTTGTGATCGTGAGCCATCTAATCTGGTGACGGCAGATAATAAACTGGAGGGGGGCTGCTAAAATACTACGCTAGGATAGTAACGACGTTTTACAACTCGAGAGCGCTCATAAAATTTCTCATCTCGGTGCGGGCGATTCGAACTTCCATTTTGTTTTATTATGTGGTTTGGTTGTTTACACTGTGCGTCGCGTTGTGGACAATGGAAAACGACGGTGAGTATTGCTAATTCAGTACTATCGAGAGAGGAAATTAAATGATGTCTGCGCATGTAGAACGCACATGACAATAAACATGCAACAGTGAATAAGTAATGGTATTCGATTTTGTGCATCGTGTGGCGCAGCCGTGGTGGTGGCAGGTCTCATTAGTCATAGCGAGGAGCACGCGCCGGCAGCAGCCGCGACTACAGAGTTAGGTACGCGGCATAGCACGTTCCGATGGGCTAATTGATTTCAGTTAAATCTGTAAGCATGCGCCGATCGTGTGCAGTACGCCTATGTAGGTACGTAGTGTGCGCGTTTACATCGCCCTTATCAGCTGATTACACTCCAACAGTGCAGTGGCTGCCTTGCACCAGCAAATGTTTTTATTAATCGTGCACGTCGACGGGTACCGCTGCTAATCATTTATACGAAAACTGTACACTATTGTGAGTACACAGAGATTATTTAAAATGTGTGTTCTTTTAATTTCAATCGTTCAAGCCAATATCTGTGTATGAAGCTAAAAGTAAACATCTCAACCTATTTTGCTAAATCAATCTATCAAGACAAAACAAAAACCTGCTATCACTACAGAGTATAATAATATTTTATTTTGCTATTAACCAGTTGGCAACAAAACAAATGAGAGATGATATTTTGCTTCTACCTGTTAAAATGAATTATTTTGTTGTTATTTCTTATCTGAACACCTACATAAGTGGTTATAATTATACCAATGATTTTGGTTCCCTGTAAAAGTCTGAGTTTATGCTGGCACTAACTTAGATTTATAATGTATTACTGAATTAATAAATTTTGAAAAAATCCATCTCTGTGGAGATAAAAACTGAATGACACAACAATAAAAATAAGACTAGATTGTGGTGGAATGTTTCTATTATTGTACAGAGTTTTTGTATAGGTGTAGTATAGATGTATAAGTGTTATTATTTATTTGTAAATAACAAGCTTGATACAGGAAAACGGCACTACTTATATCAATATTTTTATAAACTAAATGCAGAATCATTAGAATTCACATATATGTATACTGTTGTTTAATAGTTTTTGCATTCTGTACAATTTTACACTGGAGATCCCCTGCTGTAGTCACTCATCATTATGCCTATAATCTCTCAACTGCAGGAACATAGTTCTATAACACAAAAGTTACCATAAACTGCCAGGATGCAGATCTATATCCCAATTTTAGTGTTTAAAAATGGCTTTATTTTTAAAGAAAGTAAGTAAATTTTATCCTGTAAACTGACATAAATGAATGAAAAGATGAACGGAGGAATAAAATGTTATTAATATGTGAGTAATGTGTGGCAGTTGGAGAGGTTAATAAATAAAAAAACACAACTTTGTATTGCAATAATGTCCTACAATAACATTTTCCTTCTCTGCTATTACATGGTCATTAATTTATTCAATGAAATCTGTCCTTTTTTTACCTAACTAGTAATACACTCAATGGTTTTTCTATCAATTTATCTTTATGCTGAACATGTTTAGACTATTTATTTGCATCATGAATGCCTTTACATGAATACTATGACATAATAATACCCGTTGTAGAAATTTTAATTTAATATTATTAATGGTTTGATTGTAAGAAGCAGGGAAAATAATGAGAAGAACACGGTATTCAGGCCCAAATCTGATAATGATTCATTCTAAATTTATTCATTCAAAACCATAAATATTTTACACATTTTTTTTTTCCTAAAGAAAAATATTCAGATATTGCTGTATGTATGTAGATGCTTATAATTTTCTCTGAGAGGTGGAAGGTGAATTAAAGTGACATGTAGATAATTGCTATGTCGTGTGACTCACAATCAACAGCTATATTTTGTATACAAATACTTACACAGTCATAATCTTAGGTATTACCTCAGCCAACATGGAATATATTAAGAACCGTTGACTAAGGCTATGGAGCTCGGGGTCTTAGACATGTTTGAACATGTCTGATTTTTATAAATAGGTTGCAAGCTCGAAGGCCATAAGAACTTTAGGTAGGTTTATATTACTGTTTCTTTAAACCATCCATTTTACAACATATAGTTAAATGAATATGAAAGCTAAGATTGATTATTAAGTAATTTGAGTGTTTGCTTTTCATTAGATGATGTATACAGCATAGTAAACACAGCATAGAACTGGTATATAATGAAAAACTTTCTTAAGAATTATGTACTGTGTTAACAGTCTGCAATTACTGTAATTCTAAACAATTTACATAGCATTCAAAGTTTAAAGAACTAAGATGTTTATGCTGTTTTCTTCCTCCTCCATAGGGATTGTGGGAGCCAATACTTAACTGTTTCATTGATAAATTTTATTAATTATTCTTATCAAGCTGTGGTCTTATCTTAGTTGCTGTTAGTTTGTGGTTTCTTGTTATTTAATGTACCTAGTAGAAGTATTCTTGTTATTTTTCTAACTAAATTGGGAGCCAGATAAAAAAAATAAACTGTAGGAATTTCTTGACATATTTTTGTTTACCTTATTCAAATTAAAGATGTTAAATCGGATCGAAATCTTTGCTTCAAACAAACTGATAGATCTCCTATGTTTTTTAACATTTCATTAATGTCAGCATAATCCCCTCTGTTCATAAACATTGCTTAAAATTAACTACTGATAAGTGACTTTTATCCACACATTTTTGACTTACCTTTATGGAATAAAGGAGAGTATCTCTGTTCCCAACAATAGTCAGTATGTATCACGGTTAGATAGTCGTATAAGTATAATAGGTACCTATGTACCTTTTTATATTGTAAGTAAACCGAAAGAATGATAAACATAATAAGCTTAAAATTCCTTGTGGAACAACACTGGCCTCTTCTGTGTGAGAGGGAGTGTACCATCATAATCTAGTTTTGTCGCCTGGGTAGTCATTTATAGTATTGACACATACCTAATAATTAATATTGTGAAATTATGTACTTAATAAGTTTTTATTGAGAAATAATCAAATTAATGGTGAACGAGCGTAAAGATTGTGTACCGAAGTAGCTGACAAACATTAAAAGTTTCACCACATTTATTTATAACGCGTAAGACAATTCAAACGCATGTAGCCAGGAAATGCGATCGTAGCTTCTCATTTGTATCTAAAATATTTTTTGTTTATCTCATAATAACGGCAAAGAAAGGTCACGCCATGGCTGATAATTCCGTAATTAATTTACTTATATTCGTAGACTTTACTCCACTCCGCCTACACACGTTGAGTTTATTTTGCGTAGTTCGTAAGCATACCGACTTACCCTTGTATATTTTTACGTAGGAGTAATTGTAGTAAACAACCTCGACCACCAACAACAGCCATCGGATAGTACTTAAGTATAATATTGCTAACTTAACTGTTCAATACTGAACTTTTAGCCGTGTTTTATAAGAAATCATTTGTGATGTAACAGTCATTAAAAGCCACAGGCAGGCTAACAATTCATTAAAAAATAATTGACTAGCGTTACGATTTGATCGGTTACCAGCTAGCTATAGTCAAGCTTTGACCGAGATAGTTATATTGCACTGTAGCGTAAATGCTCGGAAAATTCCTTCCATCAGTTAGGCCATTAATGATTTTTCCGACTCCTAAATAGAGCGAGGTGTTACCGTTACTATAAATAATATTTCAGAGTCTCCTAAATATGTACATCATAATCAACCTTTTTTATCGTCCCACTATTGGGCACAGCCGCACAGGTCTCTTCTTATACAGAGAAGGATTGAGCGTAATCACCACGCTTGCTCAATGCGGGTTGGCGATTTCTGATTTACCCCCTTACCTGACCTTGAGAAATAACATAAATATGTATAGTTTTGATTCCGGACTTTAGAAGAGTTCTCTTGGAAACGCGATATAATAACCGAACTCCACGCGGGCGAAGCCGCGAGCGGAAAGTTAGTTGGTAAATATGTACAACGAGGTATAATCTGTTTAATCCCTACTCATTATTTCTCTGATTCTCTAAATTACACACACACACACATACATTTCCTTCCATGACACTTAAAATCAGCGGGTGCTACCGCTATCGACATCATAAACACAGCGAGGTATGACCATACAACACATATTCAGACTATAATGTTCCCACTGCTGCACCCTAATTGCGTTACACACCATTACTATCAGTTGGAATCATTTTGAAGCTTATTGCTATTCCATTGCTCCCTTTGTTCTAAAATGTGTCTGCTCAACACAGTATATAACGCAATGCATGTTGTTGAACTGTCAAAATATAACCTATTGCTACTGAGTACCGGTCCTGCTGGTCGTAGTCTACTGCATGAGCCCAACCTAGTGCGGGTTGTTAGATATTATAATTTATGTGTTCGAAAAGAAATACTGGTTTATTTTTTAAATGCAGCTAGGTATGACCGTCACTTATCATATCTCCAGCTCCCAGCGAAGTATTATCGTCGGTCATCATTTCTTCGGTTTTTTCTTCACTTAACTTTGACGTATTAATTTTTTCGAAGCTCAACACGTTTTGGGATCATTTAGATGCACGATCATAATTATTATGGCGTTAAAGCGAGCAAATTTGATATTCTCTCAAAGTTCGATGAGAATCTGAGATACGTGCAGTGTTCCGCGTATAAAAATTAAACAAAAGAGAGACCTCTTAGCCTCAGGTTATTGATCCGAGCTGAATCTATTTTAAAATTAACTTAAAATAGCGAAGTGCCGTGAATGCATTTGTGAAAAGTTAAAAAAAATCTGCCCACGTCAATTAACTTATATATATATATTAGCTTATATATAGGTTTATCTCCGTATTACGCTTCTACATGTAATGAAGCATTTCTAATGAATATAATAATACCTTGTATTGCCGCTCGGTAGGTAGGTATTTTATCATCATTTGATTCCATTACTCATCACCGGTTTTTCAATATTTTTTGCTTGCGATACCTATAACAAGTTTTGTTGTACTGTCATAAATTGACGTCTAGTCGATCCTGGACAGGACACAATAATTAGACAACACTTTAATTACTTTCGTAAGATAAAAAAACTATTTATTGTTTATATTGTTTCATATGATATCAATAATTGTATGCAGCTGAAATATGATTCCCTAAGGGTAGATACATCCTTTGGAAATCATAGTCTGAACAAGTGGTAACATCTTGACTAACAGATAATAAAGATCAGTGATATCTATAGTCTAATTATTTTCCAGGTTTAGGCTGTTATTTTTTGTTCTGTATTTTTAAGTCTAAATTAAGTAGATATTGTGGTAGTGGAAATTCGCAAGATAACGTTCAGAATCAGATTTTCCTCGCCCGCATCTTAGTTTGTTTTATTACTCTGGCCTTTCCTCCTAACATTGTCAAGGATTTATTTCTAGTAAAGTTGTTGGATTACTTTTTACGACCATTACTTAAACAGACAAGTCATTAAGACTTCACCAAAAATCAGACAAAAGTGTACTTGTGTAGCACAAACTCCTACTCCATTTGTTTCCTTTGTTTGAGGTCAGTTGAGATTATATAATATCCGAAAACTCTACGGTGCAAAAGCATTAACTTACTTTTTATATTTTCTATTTTTATAGCTTCACGTTAAAACCATTTCGCTGTCCAATTCGAACTGTCGGGCGGGCGTGCCTTTAACAGGTTCCACTTTAGGAATTAGATTAAAATTAATACACCTGAAAAACTGGGATGCTTGCAAAATTAGGACGGAGCCGGTCGAATTGCAACTAAATTACAATCGTAATCTCATCATAAGAGAAGTATTTCAGTCCAGCTAGCTTAAATACACGGAGTGACAGGTTTTTATGAGTCACTCACTTACTGTGATTCAGTTAGTTGAAATCGTTCGCAGAGTAACACTCTCTATTGTTAATGTGACAAAGTATATTTACGTTTAAAGTGTGTAGCGCTTAACTGAGGATATTAATATTGTTGTAATGAGTATAAACTCGTATCTTGTGCTTTTTACGTTCACGTATAATGATTCAATAAGGTCATACTGATTTGATCATTAGGGTTGCCATGCCAGATTCCGGACATTTGTTTTCACTAACAAAACAATAAGAATGAGTGTACATTACAAATACATTATAGTCTGTTATACTATTCGTAAAATTTTAATGAACGTTGTTATATCGAATGCAATAATCGACAACTGAATATCGAATTCAGAACTATTTCTGATATCCGCACAGACAGCCGGATATCTCCGAAAGTAGGACAAGTTCTGAGAAACCAGGACGGCACCAACCCTAGATATCGGATACACTAGTGTTAGTGCTCACTGTACAGTGAAGAGCTGACCATCAGTGACGTGTAAAGCATACTATAGTTGATAGAACAGGTGCTAATGTCATACAGCCCTCCGTATAATGTTCCTAGTTATGGAGTAATTTTTAAAGGGTGTTTAATATCATCATCATCATCATCATCATTTCAGCCGAAAGACGTCCACTGCTGGACATAGGCCTCCCCCAAGGTTCTCCACGACGACCGGTCCTGCGCCTCCCGCATCCAGCGGTTTCCCGCGACCTTCACCAGGTCGTCGGTCCACCTTGTCGGGGGCCTACCCACGCTACGTTTAATATCAGCTGGAGTCTTATGACCGTCTGCGACAGGAGAGGCGCTATTGTTTGTTTAACTAATTAAAGGGACGAGCTAAACGAAACTAACGAATGACGAAACTTATTACGTGCAAATACCGGCTCCCGATCCTTCTTTGTAGTAAAAAGTGGAGTGCTTGGGCACAAATGAAAAAAAAAAAAATCATTTTTGCCCAAGTACCACTTTTTACTACAATAATTACCTATATTATAAAAATAAAAAATGATTACCGGCTCGCCTAGCGGCGAGCTGCCCATTATTCGTCGCTGCGCTACGCGTTCTATTTCCTGTAGGCCTAGTATGAGTTTTCATTACGAGACTCGATCGTCGATATCGAGTGCGTTTATCCACACGTGTTATGGGACCGATCAGCATCATCATCCTCTTGTCATTTTCTCAATAGGTCGGTGTAGGACAACTTTTCCATAGGTAAATGTATGTTCTCTATAACCCTACATTATATTTCCCGTCCCTCTTTTTGTCAAATTTGAAACAATACGTCCATTGTTTTTTAGACTTTCCAACTCTCTCAAAGTAAGTCCATACAGGCTTTTGTTTTCTCAGTGTTGTTCTTCTTATTATATGTATATCACAAAATTATTTCGTTTGCCAATCCCGTCTCCAATGCAATTTGTCCATACACCGCCGATTGTCACTTCTTTGTCTGATGAGAGATGAAGAACACGCAATTCTTGGTACACAACTACACATTTATGACCTCTAACCGCAATGATATGGATCTTTAACTATGGTATAAATACAATACCTGTTTCGTTCAGTTTTAAATAGATCAACAGACTAATGTGCAGCCATATAGGTCAGACTACGAACGTTATAGTTTCATCTAAAGTTTGCTTGGATGATAGGATAATATTGCATTTTTGTACATCTGTTTTATAATTCTATTGAAATATTTCTCTGTGACTACAAATTATTTTTTCGCGTTGTAGTATGAATGAATGATTTCCTTGTATTATCGATATTTGATAGCAAGATAACACTTTATTAACTTATATGATAGTATGTATTTATATTCAGAATGATTATATAGGAAAACATTCACAACTTGATGGACCAGCGGAGCTACAGTTGCCGTCAGTATGCATGCGGGGATTTCCAAGTCTATGCGTTTAGTAAATGCTAAGTGTTTGTTTCCGCACTCAAAACTGAAATGGATATCAAAAATAGACTTGCAGTCCGTACCATTCTGAAACATCGTTGTCGTAGCGACGATTTCTCCATTATCTACATATAGACAAATTTAATTATATTACATATGTATAACAGGAAATATTTTCAAACATTGTCATGCATCTCAGCTCCTCCAATATGGCTCCTTCCACGAATAAACACGTGAATGTAAAACCGATACCAGACGTTTTACTTTTCGTCATCTTTCACTCTAACTGAAACGTTTGAACACCGAATGAATCAAAATTGTAAACATTCGTGAACCAATCTTTGGATTGTTTCACAAACCGATTGGTCGAAAAATTAAATGAAGAGAGTAGACGGACATCACTCTTCAATAATTTTGTCGTGAGACGTTGAATGAACTGAAATGATAATTCACGCAGTCAAACGTCTGTATCGGCTTTATAGCAGAGTGATAGGTGAATCATCGGTTCATATCGTACAATAGCACTGAACTTTGTTTTTTTTTCGGCAGGCATGCGTTACGGGCGCAATGAGTGACCGGTGGTAGCGGGAGGCGGTGATGCAGCGAGCCCACGCGGGCGGCGCCCCGCATTCGCAGGCCTCCGCCTCCGCTTCCGGTCACCAGCACGTACGCTCACATAACTCTTACGGAGACATTGATGATCAAGTAAGGTTCACCATAATATACTAAGTATAATGCTCTCCACTTGGGAATAATTATACAACGCTATTTTTACTTTATACCAGGGTTCGAAGGATTCGGTAAAAGTACTAAAATGCAATAAAGTACATTTTGATACAAAAAGTTGTTTGATATATATCATGATATATATCAACCAACTTTTTTTTTGTATCAAAATGTACTTTATCTACTCTCATGTCAAAAAATTAAAAATATAAAAATATAAAGGAGTTAATATTGACGTACTTTACCCATAGTATATCGAAAGTAAATTAAAAAATTAAATTATAACATTATTTCTCTAACAAAATAATGTTATAATAATTTTTTTTTTCATTATCGTACAGATTACAAACCATAGACAGCAATATTTCATTTTTTATATGTGGCTGCGCGCGCTTTGGCGCGTGCGCGGTGATGCAGGGTGCAGAATTTTGGCGCCTAATACGTTTCTTTGCATTGCAAGTCGTTGTTGTGTTTCGCTGGACACATAATTGATTATTATTATTTCTTAAAATGTTAAGTGATAATGAAGAAAATTTGACGCCGCCCGATATTTTAGAGGCTGCGACAGCAGTCAGTCTTAATTTACTACCAATCAAGTCAAGAAAATTATATGATAAAGGTAATCAAGACATAGAAAACATTAATAAAAGTGCTACTTCATATATTCAATACAATGTATGAGATTAGATAAAGTAGTGTATGAAACTGTACATAATTAGGTATTACACACTCGTGTGATACTATTAAAAAACTCACACTCGTGCATAATATCCCTCATTATGTAACAGTTTCATAAACTACTATTATTGCATTTAAGTACTTTTACCGACGCGCTGCTGACATATTCGTCGTTTTTCAGCCTTATAACTATAATCGTAATATTTCGAATTTCCCAAGTAGGTACTGCGATAACGGAGCCAAAATAGTTTTCAATTCTATCATCTGTAAACATACTCCTTAAAAGTGAAGTGAAGTAAGTATTAATCCTTTAGGAATGTCAACACGCGATTTGACAGTTTAAGCCGACTAGAAAAAGACTAATTTGTTATTTGATCGTAACTCGACTGAGTACAAATACTAGGATTTTTAAGATATATTAATTTTGTTTCCCTAATATATTACTGTTTCTGAGAAAAGATGTTTTTTTAAGTTGATTTTTGACAATTATAATAAGACTTTATGTTTTTATATTTATTTTGTTAAATAAAAACTAAAAATTTGTTGTTTTTATATTGTAATAATAATTCATAATAACAAATTGTCTTGTACCTGTGCAAATCGTATAGTAGTAAGACAATAAAATGCCAGTCTTAAGAAATGGATATAAATATCGGATATATATTCGATTTTGGATATAAAATCGGATATATATCATAAATATCGGGTATTTTGATATTTATTATAAATATCGAATATTATCGAACCCTGCTTTATACGAAATCTGAATATAGTTTTTCAGAATAAGCAACTGAATTGATTACAATCATTTTTACACCATGTTATATTTTTTTTCCAAATACATTCTGAAATTGTTTTAGTGTGGTTACCGAGCGCACACAGCTGACGGTAGATCATAGTATCTACTATGAAAACAGTGAGACAGGCCCTCCCCCGCGCCGCGCCACTGGCGCGGACGGGCGATCGGTTCGTTGCCCATATTTTTGTTGGGACGACCAAGTAAGAGACAGCTCATAACTTCGTGATTTTTCGTGAGATATTTTTGAAATTTTATACAGAATCTTTACTTAAAAATACTGGATACATGTTTAGGGTTTCGCGTAAACAAAAAATAACGTTGTATAATTAATGCTTACAAAAAAAAGTTGACGGTGAATGTTGTTGCCTATTCTTTTCCACACGAAAACTACTTTTTGAAATGGGGGCGACTCAAATACTATATTTTTTTTATTGTAAACTAGCTGACCCGGCGAACTTTGTTCCGCCTTAAAGGCAAATATCACATGATCACATTTTTTACTTTTTCAATTAGGAACATTGTAAATAATAAAAATAATATTATTATTTCTAATTGAAATCAGTTCCTAATTGAAAAAGTAAAAAATCCATGATTTTTTTATTTATCATTTATTTATTGTAGCACCTTGTGAAAGAAATTATGAATTTCTACCTGTGCTTCGTAAATTATCTAGCTGTTGATCTCTGAGATGTCGTGGTGGCCTAGTGGTTAAAACACCAGCCTCTCTTGTATGAGTGCGCGGGTTCGATTCCAGGTCAGGCAAGTATCGATGTAACTTTCTAAAGTGATATGTACTCTTTAGGTATATCTAGGACACCAATTACTGAAGGTGAAGGAAAATATCTTGAGGAAACCTGGACTTTATAAGTCTGAAATCGCCACCCCGCATTGAGCAAGCGTGGTGATTACGCTCAATCCTTTCTGCATGAGAGGAGACCTGTGCCCAGCAGTGAGACGATAAAAAGATTGATGATGATGATGATGATCTCTGAGGTTTGTTCGCCGATTTCGCATTGTCAACGGAGCAGTTTCACGGACTGCCGCCTCCCTTTGCTCTTGTGAGTGAGAAGAACGAAGTCGGGTCATACTAAGGCGGCGCTCTTCACGTGCAATTTCTTGCTCTTCTTTAGTGCTTTCATTCAGAATGTTTCGATTTACTCTTGCACTACGGCATTGTTGAGAAAGATTTGTTGGTCTTGGTCGCGGCATGGTATTTTTATTGATGATAAATGGCACAGCAATACAATATTAGAAATTTTGAAGTTGAAGTTGGCTTTGTGGTTTTTTATTAGAAACTTTAAACTAGCAGAGAGTATTTATATTCTTTGCTTTAAACAATTGCTTCAACCGGTTAGACTTTTTTTTTAAATATGTTCAGCTGTCATTTGCTTTTCGTTATGCCATTTTATTATTCGAATCGCTGACTTACATTTTGAATGAGTTGGTTTGTTATTTCATGTCAGTTGCGTTTTGTTATACCACGTCTTATGTCACGTCACATGGGAACGACGGGGACGGGTTCTTAACTACCTCCCACCAATATTCAGCTAAATCGGTTCAGCCGTTCTTGAGTTATATATAAATAGTGAATAAGCAACTGAATCGATTCCAATAATTTTTACACCATGTTATATTTTGTCCCAAATACATTTAGAAACACAATAAACCTCATTCATTCATCATTATCAAATCATCATAATACATGAAAGAAGGTTTATTGTGCATAGTTTGTTGACGTGCAAGGTACCAGGGTAGCACAAAAGTGTAGGAGAAATCGAAACAATAAAAAAGCTCATTCATCATTATCAAATCATCATAATACATGAAAGAGGTTTTATTGTGCATAGTTTGTGGACGTGCAAGGTACCAGGGTAGCAAAAAAGTTTAGGAGAAGTCGAAACAAAGAAGCTCATTGATTTCCAAAGGAACGACGGGGAGTGACATAGAAAGTATCCTTTGTCCTTCTCCCGGCTCTAAACTACCTCCCTGACAATTTTCAGCTAAATCGGTTCAGCCGTTCTTGAGTTATAAGTGGAGTAACTAACACGACTTTCTTTTATATATACAGTATGTTAAGAAAACCCTGTCCGACCCATAAGGATAATAAAGGTTAAAAAAAATTAATAAAGGTTAGGTAAACACATGACCAAATATAATATAAAATTTTACGTATTCATCATAGTACCAATACAAATGAATTTTGAAATAATCTTTTTTTCCCGCGAATTAATTCCAATTTTCCCGAAATTTGGTAATTTTGAAAAAGTGACAACACCGGTATTATTATGAGCGAATAGCGTTGCGACCATGTGCCGCGTGCCCTGCCGCCCGGCCCCCGCGGGCGTCAGGCGAAGGGAGGTTAACGCGCATTTATTAAGTTACCTCTTTTTGCGAAATAATATTTATTTTTTTAGGGGGATTTTTTTTTTAAGTTTAGCCCGGTTTTGTATGCATTAGTAGAATCTGTTATCGATACCTAACAACACCTTCACGGGTCGGACAGGGTTTTCTTAACATACTGTATAGATTATGACACCTAGTGCTATTAAACCTATTGTTAAAATTACTAATTGGACACAATTATTGTGTATTTATTGGGCACATACACATGGTTTTATAAATACGCATAATGAGCTTGTCTTCGTTTCTCCCCCATGGTTTCTCCCTGTTGCATCTTTGTCTTTTCTTGCAATAATTAAGTTTATTATCTTTGTTTTAATATCTGCGCTTGAGCGAGAATCTCAACCCGCGTTTTTAGACCAGTATCCTTTGTCTTATTGTAGTACCTACTTTCTTTTTGTGCCTTTTAACAAAAGATTCAATTTCTTATTATCCATTTTTTGGGATGATCGTTGACTGTCGAAAAACTTGCCTAATAAACTATTTTGTGGAGAAGCGGCTTGATGGAATTCGCTTTGAAAAAACTAAAAAAAGTAATTAGTGCAATGGTGACTTTAGTTTTTCAAGCAGTTATACTAAGTTGTCTTTGTGCAATATATGTATAGTAAAGCATTGTAAATACAAAATCATATCATTCTACATATATACTCTATTAATAGGATTTATTTAATACTACAATTCATTGTTCCAATTAGATATTTTATACAAATTACCTTATAATTCGTATTACCCATAGAGGAATATCTTATGAATTACTCATAATATGACGAATGCCATTAAAGATATCGCTTACCATTGATTTCACGGTGTTCGTGAGGTTAGTATGAATGGAGTCGATATATGAGTTAGCATGATTTTATTTATTAATTTTATGAGGATTAGTGTGAGTATGTTATGAATTATTAATGGTAAAATGGAAGCACTGTGAAATTTCATCATTTCGGGCGGGCGTTTCAGAGGATTGTTTTATGTAATTTTGAAGTTGGAAAAGGGATGATTCGCAGCCAAATTTGAATGAATTAGTTTTGATTTTCATTGAAGTTATATTTTGTATGATACCGTATAAAAGATAACTTGTAAATGTATAAACGTATTCAAATCAAATTGAGTTATTTTTTAATAAGTAGAGCTAATCTTCTGTGTATTTATTCTACGAAAAATTCAACATTAAACGACTTCTCTTCCTGTTTACGCGTAAAGCCATTTAACCAGTGTTATTAACACATTGTATACTAAGTTTCACTAGACATTTAAATATCAATAAGGAAAAGTACGTTAGCTAATTTCTTTTATAGCATATGTTATAAATTCTGACTTTGATTTTTGTTACAGATACCTGCTTCCGTGATAAGCAGCGTGGGCACAGTGAGCCTGTCTCAATCATCGACACATCCTACTCCAAACATAACCATGGCTAATCCCACAAACCTGGGCAACGCCAGTAGCGGCAACGTCCAGCCGGCTGCCCAACAAACACCAACTCAAGCACCCGTGCGAAACTTGCCCAAGAAACGGAAATTCGACCCCTCCGTGCTTGAAGAAATGAGCTGTGCTAACAACAACACAGTGAATGCTCCACTTCCAATGGAATATCAACCAACGCAGTACCAGCAATCTGTGCTACAGCCTTCCCCAATCATTCAGCGTTCATCTCCACCATCTGAGCTGAAATCTTACATTTCATACCCTAATATCGACTTATCGGAATGGCGGGACCACAGAGTGTTGGCTAAACAACGCGGCCTATATATTCCGGGAGTGATCCGTCAAGCTGAGGGCTGTAAAGTTGTGGTAGAACTCGACGGGCTCGAAAGTGACCCGATCGAGTACAGTGACGTGTTCGGAGTGAACAAGAACGATGTAATTAGTGATGCGAGTCCCCAAATGAGCCATCTGCACATGGGATCGCTGTGTGTAGTGAGGACTACGGACCCAAATCGGGAGAATGTGCAAAGTGTTTTCGTTGAAGGTCTCGTGTACGAAGTGCTTAATTCTCCTATAAGGATACGAGTTAAGGTGAGGATTTTAATATATCTGTATTTACGTGGGACACTCAGAAAGATTTGTGATAATAAAAAAGATGTTCTATAGGTACAAATATTTTATTACATCTTTTCAAAGTAGGAGAGTACTTTGAAAAGATGTAATAAAATATTTGTACCTATAGAACATCTTTTTTATTATCACAAATCTTTCTGAGTGTCCCACGTAACCAGCCCTCTATACAAAGTTTCATCCGTCTGAGCCAGTTTTCGAAACACATTCCAGCGCAGACACCTCGTTTATACAGTCTGCTCAAATGCTGACAGCGCATCATTCGGCGGCGAAAATTGGATCCCTTTGAGCTGATCTTTTATTTTTGGGAATAAGAAGAAGTCACACGGTGCTAGGTCAGGGCTGTGAGAAGGGTGACCCAGGAGTTTGACGGGTATACTGTCCAGGAAGTCCCTCGTTTTGATGGCTGTGTGGGCGGGCTCATTGTCGTGGTGAAGCAGTAACCTGCGGAGCCCCGTGACGCAAATCCATTTTTCAAAGAGACACCATAATATTAATTAGCAATAATAATATTAAAAAATGTGGAGGGAATTTTTGAATTTGGATCATACCTATTATTAGTTATATATAATCATATTTTTTAAATAAATTATAATTTATATAAAAAATTGCTAGTTTCTCACACATAAAAACTTTTTGACGCAATACTTTCTGAGTGACCTGGTATATTAGGTAACCTGTAAATATTTTGTAGCTGAATATTGGGCTTCCCCAATGATAGTGCATTAATTAACACGCTGTAGGTTTTCCAGCACATTAAACTCAGGCGCGTGCGCTCCATAGAGGCAGATAAGCACTGCATACCCTAATAATTTTCTAAAAAAAATATATAATAATTTATAATATACTACAGTAAAATAATTTATACAGTATGTTACGAAAACCCTGTCCGACCCACAAGGATAATAAGGGTTAGGTAAACAAATGACCAAATAAAATATAAAATTTTGCATAATCATCATAGTAACAATACTAATGAATTTTGAAATAATCTTTTTTACCAGCGAATTTACTGTAACTTCCCCAAAATTCGGGAAATTTAAAAAAGTGTAAACACCATTTTAGACCTTATATCTGTCGGCGGCGTCAGTGTGTCTAGCCGCCGACGCGCAAAGGAATAATTAGAGCTGTACTAGTTTTTGCGTAATAACGTTTTGTTTTTGTCGCTACTATTCGAAACTTATACCTGCTCGAATGATTTGTTGTAAAAACGCAGATTACCTAATGGTAAAAGTACTTTTTTTGATTATCGATTAATTATTCATAACAATATTGTAACACAAGTACCTATTATTAGTAAATAGGAACTAGAAAGGTCTTATGAAATACGATTTTAGGAGAATATTATAAACAATGTAAAGCATTTAAGTTCACCTGATTTAAGTTATGTGAAAGTTCTAAAATCTAAAGAATGCCATGCGATGTTGAATCGATGCGTGAAATTCTGAAATACAAAATTGATACCAAAAATCGATACGAGAAATATTTTGAATACTTTTACACCTCTAGTCAAAGGGCACCGCCGTGCAGTTAGAGTACCTATTTTTATGAAATAAAAATCATTTTTATTTTAAATTTATTAGTTTCGCGTAGACATCGCGTCCGTGTAGACGTATCGTTTATTGTGTGATCATATAGTTTTCTAACGTAATGTAACCTGCTGATGGAAGGTACCTAGTAAAACTGCAATTGTGTTGTGTTGTGATCAGGTGTTGAACGATTCGGATGTGACTACTTCTTGGTCAATGTGGTTCCAGCATGACGGTGCCCCACCATATTTTTGCCGACCTGTACGTGAGTACCTCCACTATCAGTTCGGCGAGCAGTGGATTGGTAGGAGTGGACTAACGTTGTGAAACACCGTGCTAATCTCGTGGGACGGTGCCAGGCCGGTATCGTTCTTAGTGAACGAAATATGGAACAACATCTCCGCCACAGCCATTGTGCTCATCGAATGAAATTCGAAGATACATTCGGAGGGTCAGACGACCTTCCTACTTAAAAAAAAGTTCTTTTCACGAGCTGCCTAAGTAGGTATCATTGTTTCTTTCTAGAGTCGATAAACGTGGTTAGACTACCAATACCTACATGCATGAGGTCAACTGAGGTCATGACCTGTGCCTGTGTTGCCATGAAATTACCTATTTATTTTATTTAAGTTATTTATTTTTAAGGGGGTATTTTTTTTTTTAGTTTAGCCAGGTTATGTACGCATTAGTAGAATCAGCTAACGATACCTAACAACACCTTCACGGGTCGGACAGGGTTTTTGTAACATACTGTATACTACAGACTTAAAACTGAAAGACTTTGTTAATTAGTTAGTGATAACACTCAGGGGCGTGCACAGAGATTTTTTTGAGGGTATGCATAGATCATCATCATCATCACTATCAATCTTTTTACCGTCCCACTGCTGGGCACAGATCTCCTCTCATACAGAGAAGGATTGAGCGTAATCACCACGCTTGCTCAATGGGGGTTAGCGATTTCAGACTTAAAGTCCAGGTTTCCTCAAGATGTTTTCCTTCACCTTCAGTCATTGGTGTCCCAGATATACTTAAAAAGTACATATAACTTTAGAAAAGTGTATGCATACATACACAACCAAATCTCTGTGTTTATACAACGTTATTTTTTCTTTATACGAAACCTAATCGTTTCTAATCTTTTTACACTATGTATGTTATATTTTTTCACAAATACATTTAGCCATTGTTGCATCGTGGCAACAGCTGACGGAATTCAACGCCCCGCGTGCCCATCGTCTGAGCGTGGACCATATTTTTCGTTTATTAAGCGATTCGTCGAGACCACGTCATCTATTCTACCTTTTCCAAAAATTTGGTACTTTAAATAAGAATCTAAATGTTTTTCCGAAGAATCGTATTTAGAGGGGGCTTTGTGAAAATTATGTAAATCTGAATATCAAAAACCCCAAACATTTTTACTATCATGTTTTGAAAATAATATACACAGGAAACAAAATAATTTGTGTGTACACAGCCTGCTAACCAGTTATAATTATCATAATACTTTTTATTAAAACAACGTGTGATATTACCTTTTTTTGAGTTACATCCAAATTGGGAACACAACGCTCTTTAATTTATATTTTTGCTCAAAACTTTACGTTGAAAAACAACTAAACCAACAAATCTCACAGGTATAATTTTGCATATTTTAGAAAGAAATACGTATTAAAGTAAATAAACTTAATTCAATTTATTTGCACTTAAAACGAAAACAAACATCACAAATCACGACAACAAAAACATGGAGTAATTTAACATTGCAAAGCTGGTAAAATAAATAGGTATTTTAACGAAAAACAATTATGCTATTTGTCATAGCCTCTAAACTTGGTCGGTTTGCCAAATAGGCACTGCCTTTCCGGGCTTAAAAGTGAATGAAATTCTGCGGGCACACTAGAGAAAATTACTCACACCAACAAATAATTTTATATAAATACACGGCCATTCTCGCTAAAAAATAAGCAAATTTAGTTCGTGCCTACGTCGCTCTCCGCTCCGTAGCGCTAGTGCCGCGTACGCACGCATATGTAATGTGTGTTAGCTAGTTTCCGCTAGCCCCAAAAGATGGCGGTATTACTGTTTTAGTGTAGTGTTTTAACAAAATGTATTGTAGTACAAAAAATATATTATAATACGATTAGGGTGTTCCGAATTGGAAAATTATTAGGGTATGCAGTGCTTAAATGCCTCTATGGAGCGCACGCGCCTGATAACACTGCCATCTATTAGGGCTAGTGCAAACTACTAACACTCATTACAATGCAGCCCGCAATCTGCTTCGCCGCGACGCCCGCGCCACTTCGCGTAGCGGCCTAAGCAGTTACTAAATGTGCCTCTTCCACACGCGTCTGTGAATAAAATTATTTGTTTGTGTGCATAATCTTTGCGTACGTGGGCGTGTAATTTCATTGAGTTTTTAAGGCCGAACAAGCACAGCTTCTAATAATGCGGCGAATTTAAGAAGTTCACAAATATAGCATGATTGTTGTTCGTTCAAATACCTTTTTATTTTATCAGCTTATGTGTTGTTTCGTAATTGGTGTATTTGGTTAAATATGTACCTATATTGGTTGTTTTAAGCGGAATTGAATATTCATTTATTTTAGAGTTTTTGGTTTAACTCAAAAGAAAGGTTGTCTTAATAAAAAGTATTATGTTAATTATATGTAGTAGCAGGCTGTGTAGTGTGTACAAATAAATTGTTTTGTTTCTCGTGTAGGTATATTATTTTAAAACGCGGCATTGACAGTTCGTCGTTATAAAAACTTAAAAGACCATACGTTTTTCAACCTACTTGCTTTTGAATTTCAATACTATACTTTATATTGTAATAATTTTCCTGATGTTTACAAATTAGCAAAATTTAATAGTTATGATTCCATCACGCGTATTTATGCAACACACAGGGCCAAAGCAGACTCACAGATTTGTCTATATTTCCATTGAAAAAGAACTTGTAGCGATTTTAAAACTATCATATATAGGTATATTTAATTTATACAGAGTTATTTAAAAAAATATAGGCGCGTTTGTTTTAATTTATAGATAGTAAAATATTTTTTTTAGTTTTTTGAGAAATAAATTACCTATTACTTATTTACAGTTGAGTTAGTAATAACATTTCATTGTATTTTGACAGCCTCCGTGGCGTAGCGGTAGCGAACGCGGCCGCTGCGCAATGAGGCGCGGGTTCGATCCTCGCGCAGTGCAAATATTTTTATGCATGAATATGAATATTTGCACTGATCTGGTCGTGCCTCGGAAAGCATACGGTCCCGGTTGCCATACGTGCATGCATACCCTCAACAAAATCTCTGTGCACGCCCCTGATTAAACTACTAAATCTGTCATATTTATTAAATAGATTTTCAGCTTTATCGCTAAAGCATTATGGTTCAAGATTGGGAAAATTCGTCAGATTCGGGTAGCTTGACTTGCTGGCGTTTGTACCTAACGTCATGGTCTCATGGTCCAATGTTGGTCGCTTACCGGAGTAATATTCTCGTAATTTTAGAAATGTTGACAGTTTGGTAAATAATTATTATTCTGTTAAAAATATGTGCAGACAAGTCAAGTTTATGTTTATTTTTATGTATAATTATAAACTAGTGCTGTTGCAATCGTTGCTGGTAAAGCGCGCTAGGTTATTAAGAGCCTATTCACCCAAAAAAAAAAAAAAAAATGAGTGGATAGGAAGGAAGACGGCAGTTGAGCGAGGATGCAATGTTTTGGCACGGCGATAAGGCCTTCGGGCTGACCCCGTGACACTCTCATCGCAAGGCCCGAGGGTAACCGAGTGGTTTTAGTGGGTATTCCCGGCTTCGGCCGGGCGAGTCCCACACACGCTCGTCGCCTAGCTAGCGGCGGGTATGGTGCGTAAATGCATTTCCACTCGTAAAAAAAAAAGGATGCAATGTTTAACTCAACAAAACGTCCAACGATGCTGCGCCAGAGGGAGATTTATCTAGAGACCCTGCACGACCAAACTCCCGACACAACAACATTTGGCATCGTACCCGGCACACATTGCAACACAACTGCTCAGACCCGTCCTCCGTACGGCTTCACCAGACATCATGCCGGAACACGACGAATCGCTTGGCGGCAAGACTGTCTGGTGGGTGGAAACTTCTGCCAGCTGCCGATGTTTCGTTCTATAAAGCTTTAAGGCTCAAGGTTGATTGGGAATTTTTGACAGTTTTGCGTAGGTTGACCTGCTGTCGTCCGTACCTCTAATCAAGTTTTTGACATTTGTTTGATAAGTCTGCGACTAGATTTAAATTACGAAGGCGTCGATATTCTGCATGAAATTTAAAAAAAAGAAGGCCGATTGCCTTCTTTTTTTTAAATTTCATGCAGAATATAATTTTGTAGGCTCTTTTAAGTTTGAAACAGTATTAGCAACACTATCGCAGAATACTTTTTATAGTAGTTTTTCAGCGATCGGATATCTAGGGTGTTTCGGATGAACGCCTTCCATCGGATTCTGGCGGATTACAAAAAAAATGACTAATATCATGTCGATGGTTATCTCGAAAGTTGTTTATTGCTATTTAGCGCAATTTAGGTAAATTGAATATTTGTAGATTATAGGTATTGCACAATCATTTTCTTTTTTTCCCTTCAATAATGAATGGATACATATTACAAACTCGGTCTGTTAAATATAGTTAGATTTGGTTTCAAATCTTAACAAAACGGCTTGTACACTTATATTATTGTATAAAAAAATGAAGAAATGTAGGTATTTATTAAGTGTTTCTATAGTTTGTGTTATGTAAATCATAGTAAATAACTAGAAAAATATTAGTCATGCGTAAGACGTGCCTTAGTAGAAACTTCATGTAATTCCCCATTTTTATCGAATACGCATCATTGATTATATCGACCTTTACGCCAGTCCGAAATCTTTTATTATCACTGTTTAAATAGTTACAGGATTTGTTTCAATATAAATACGTTGCGTTAATTGAAATACGTGCGGGGTGCAGTATATTGTAGATGTTTTAAATATGCAGTTCATTGAAGACGCTGTCAAGTCCTATTCGCTTCGTGTCGACTTTGATGAACCGTAAGCGATAAAAACGTACGTTAAAAAAAATGTGACGAGATAAAATCTCGTCCTTAGAAGCATGAGGTCGTATGTATCTGCGTCAGCTCGATTTTAGAAGCAATAAGCCGTATGTGTAGATCGTCGTACCTATACTTACGACATAATGCTTCAAAGGTCGAGAAATACTAATCAAAATATTCGTTCAATCAACATGTCGTTCTGGTTTTCTTGAATACCAGTATCCAAAAAAATAAAAAAAAATATATGTTAAAACATCTTAGTTTACATAATCAAATTTTCCTGTCTCTTCATATTCACTTAAGTCTTCCTATCGCAGGTCTGCTGGAAGAAATATCTCGAAAAATAAGCTGTTAGCTCCTTTGTAATACTAATCCCAAAAGAATTCATCATTTTATAAAATTATTTTTTTAAGAACGAAATTAAGCTTCACCGTTCGATATTTAAAATTGATGACTATTAGTACTCATACGAAGACAAGGCTGAATAGCGAAGCGACCTATGTCATTGGGCTGAATAAATGTCTATTGCCAGTATGATGGTTAGATGTTCACGAACTTTTTGAAAGAGTAAAGAGTTTTTTTTAAATTGCTTAGCGCTAATTGGTCACCTACAAGCCCCATTTGGGGACAATAAGGACCTACTTACCGAATATGAGAGATGTAAAATTATTATATTTTATTCAAAGATTTCCTTTGGAACATAACAAGAACTTATTTTTAAACCAGGTATCAGACGGTGATCTCTGCAAAGAAATGGTGGAAGTGAAGCGGGCAGACATCAGACTGCTGCAGCCCCCTTGGGCTGACGAGCTGGAGGATGCGGGCACGCACTCCTCATCCTCGCTGCACCCGGCACTGCGCATACATCACGGTTCTACTCAGGTGAGTTTCTCAGACTGCTGCAGCTACACAATGACACAAGATAATCTCAAATTGATTTTTTATTTAGCGAATATTCGAATCCCAATTCTTAAAATGTAATGTAATAAATCTATATATATAAAAGAAAGTCGTGTTAGTTACATCATTTATAACTGAAGAACGGCTATACCAATTTGGCTAAAAATTGGTAAGGAGGTAGCTAAGAACTGGGAGCAGGACATAGGATACTTTCTATGCCGCTCCCTGTCGTTCCTGTGGGAATAAATGAGTTTCTTTGTTTCGACTTCTCCCACGCTTTTATGCTACCCTGGTACCTTGAAGGTCAAAAAAATATGCACAATAAACCTTCTTTCATGTATTATGATTATTTGATAGTGATGAATGAATGACGTTTATTGTTTCGACTTCTCCTACAGTTTTGTGATACCCTGGTACCTTCCACGTCAAAAAAATATGCACAATAAACCTTCTTTCATGTATTATGATTATTTGATAATGATGAATGAATGACGTTTATTGTTTCGACTTCTCCTACAGTTTTGTGATACCCTGGTACCTTCCACGTCAAAAAAATATGCACAATAAACCTTCTTTCATGTAATTATGATTATTTGATGATGATGAATGAATGACGTTTATTGTTTCGACTTCTCCTACAGTTTTGTGATACCCTGGTACTTTGCACGTCCACAAACTATGCACAATAAAACCTCTTTCATGTATTATGGTGATTTGATAATGATGAATGAGCTTTTTTATTGTTTCGATTTCTCCTACACTTTTATGCTACCCTGGTACCTTGCACGTCAAAAAATATGCACAATAAACCTTCTTTCATGTATTACGATTATTTGATAATGATGAATGAATGAGGTTTATTGTTTCGACTTCTCCTAAACTTTTGTGCTACCCTGGTACCTTGCACCTCCACAAAGTAGGAAACACGTGTCCAGTATTTTTAAGTTAATAATATTATGTACAAAATTTCAAAAAGATATAATGAAAAACCACAAAGTTATAATAAGCTTGCTACGTGTATCTACTTCGTTGTCCCAACATAAATATGGTCAAAGATCCGCGGGCGAGCAAGCACGGTGCATTGACCTCTAGCGTTAGCTGTTGCGCGCGCACAATACTATGATGATGTATCGTAAGCTGCGTGACGCACTCGGTAACTACACTGTAACAATTTCTAAATGTATTTGGGACAAAATATAACATGGTGTAAAAATTATTGGAATCGATTCAGTTGCTTATTCACTATTTGTATATAACTCAAGAACGGCTGAACCGATTTAGCTGAATATTGGTGGGAGGTAGTTAAGAACCCGTCCCCGTCGTTCCCGTGTGACGTGACATAAGACATGGTCCAACTCATTCAAAATGTAAGTCAGCAATTCATATACCAAAAATGGTATAACAAAAAGCAAATGACAGCTGAACATATTTAAAAAAAAGTCTAACCGGTTGAAGCAATCGTTTAAAGCAAAGAATATAAATACTCTCTGCTGGTTTAAAGTTTCTAATAAAAAACCACAAAGCCAACTTCAACTTCAAAATTTCTAATATTGTACTGCTGTGCCATTTATCATCAATAAAAATATCATGCCGTGACCAAGACCATCAAATCTTTCTCGACAAAGCGGTAATGCAAGAGTAAATCGAAACATTCTGAATGAAAGCACTGAAGAAGAGCAAGAAATTGCACGTGCAGAGCGCCGCCTTACTATGACTCGACTTCGTGCTTCTCACTCACAAGAGCAAAGGGAGGCGGCAGTCCGTGAAACTGTTCCGTTGACAATGCGAAATCGGCGAACAAACCTCAGAGATCATCATCATCATCATCAATCTTTTTATCGTCCCACTGCTGGAGACAGGTCTCCTCTCTCCAGCTCTCTTGCTCAATGCGGGGTGGCGATTTCAGACTTATAAAGTCCAGGTTTCCTCAAGATTTTTTCTTTCACGTTCAGTCATTGGTGTCCTAGATATTGTACTTAGAGAGTACATATCACTTTAGAAAAGTTACATCGATACTTGCCTGACCTGGAATCGAACCCGCGCAATCAGACAAGAGAGGCTGGTGTTTTAACCACTAGGCCACCACAACATCTCAGAGATCAATAGCTAGATAATTTACGAAGCACAAGTAGAAATTCATTTCTTTCACAAGGTGCTACACTAAATAAATGACAAATAAAAAAATCATGGAATACTTTTTTTTTTTATTTACAGTGTTCCTAATTTAAAAAGTAAAAAATGTGATCATGTGATATTTATTGCCTTTAAGGCGGAACAAAGTTCGCCAGGTCAGCTATTTGGGACAAAATATAACATGGTTTCAAAATTATTGAAAACGATTCAGTTGCTTATTCACTATTTATATATAACTCAAGAACGGCTGAACCGATTTAGCTGAATATTGGTGGGAGGTAGTTAAGAACCCGTTCCCGTCGTTCCCGTGTGACGTGACATAAGACATGGTCCAAGTCATTCAAAATGTAAGTCAGCAATTCATATACCAAAAATGGTATAACAAAAAGTAAATGACAGCTGAGCATATTTAAAAAAAAGTCTAACCGGTTGAAGCAATCGTTTAAAGCAAAGAATATAAATACTCTCTGCTGGTTTAAAGTTTCTAATAAAAAACCACAAAGCCAACTTCAACTTCAAAATTTCTAATATTGTACTGCTGTGCCATTTATCATCAATAAAAATATCATGCCGTGACCAAGACCATCAAATCTTTCTCGACAAAGCGGTAATGCAAGAGTAAATGGAAACATTCTGAATGAAAGCACTGAAGAAGAGCAAGAAATTGCACGTGCAGAGCGCCGTTTTAGTATGACTCGACTTCGTGCTTCTCACTCACAAGAGCAAAGGGAGGCGGCAGTCCGTGAAACTGTTCCGTTGACAATGCGAAATCGGCGAACAAACCTCAGAGATCATCATCATCATCATCAATCTTTTTATCGTCCCACTGCTGGAGACAGGTCTCCTCTCATGCAGAGAAGGATTGAGTGTAATCACCACGCTTGCTCAATGCGGGGTGGCGATTTCAGACTTATAAGTCCAGGTTTCCTCAAGATTTTTTCCTTCACGTTCAGTCATTGATGTCCTAGATATTATACTTAGAGAGTACATATCACTTTAGAAAAGTTACATCGATACTTGCCTGACCTGGAATCGAACCCGCGCAATCATACAAGAGAGGCTGGTGTTTTAACCACTAGGCCACCACGACATCTCAGAGATCAATAGCTAGATAATTTACGAAGCACAAGTAGAAATTAATTTCTTTCACAAGGTGCTACACTAAATAAATGACAAATAAAAAAATCATGGAATACTTTTTTTTTTATTTACAGTGTTCCTAATTTAAAAAGTAAAAAATGTGATCATGTGATATTTATTGCCTTTAAGGCGGAAGAAAGTTCGCCGGGTCAGCTAGTCTATATATATAAAAGAAAGTCGTGTTAGTTACATCATTTATAACTCAAGAACGGCTGAACCAATTTGGCTGAAAATTGGTAAGGAGGTAGCTAAGAACTGGGAGAAGGACATAGGATACTTTCTATGCCGCCCCCCGTCGTTCCTGTGGGAATAAATGAGATTCTTTGTTTCGACTTCTCCTACACTTTTGTGCTATCCTGGTACCCTGCACCTCCACAAAGCAGGCAAAATCTCCCTGCATATGTATGTCTTCAACACAGGTAAGAACGACCCGCGATTATAGAGTTTTGATTGTGGTTACTTGGGCAGATAAAAGCTAGAGTGTCTTCCCTGGGTAGGCGTTTTGCAGCGGTAACCGACATCCAGGCGGGCGGAATTGCAGGCGACCGCTATGTAGTATAAAACAAAGTCGCTTTCTCTGTCCCTATATCCTATGTATGCTTAAATCTTTAAAACTACGCAACGGATTCTGATGCGATTTTTTAAAATAGATAGAGTGATTCAAGAGGAAGGTTTATATGTATAATACATGAACCCGTGCGAAGCCGGGGCGGGTCGCTAGTTGTTTGAATAAAGAGTAGCGGTGGCCTAGTGGGCGAGACATACAAGCTGTAGTTCGTAGGTGCGAACCCCTTCAGTTGCTTTACTTAGTGTAAATTATTTCATAACCACTGCACCCAAAACGGCCAAGGAAAAGATCTAAAACTAAAAAGTTCAAAGATATCTGACATCTACAATCCCACACTGGGCCAGCGTGGTGAATTACCCTTTTCCTCTCATCTACAGTAGGTCTTTGTCCCAAAAGTTGGAACATTATGTTGTTAACACCTCAACGATCCGGACGAAGCGTTTCGCCTCGTCCTTTATACCGCGTACATCGAGGGACTGGAACAATCTGCCGGCGGCGGTGTTTCCGTCGGACTACAATTTGAGTGTCTTCAAGGCTAGAGTGAATAGGCTCTTAATAAACTAGTGCGCTTTACCATCAACGATTGCGTCACTGCTTACCACCAGGCGGGATTGCGGTCAAGCGCTGGTTTATATTTTAATAAAAAAAAAAAAAAAAAAAAAATTATAGGCTTCATTATGTAGGTATGTATATGAATAATGTAATCTAATAAATTACGCACTGTAGGTATATGTTTATTTAAATTTGTGTAAAATCGATAATTATGTTTTATTGGTTTGCATACAATGTGATTCCAGAGCATGGAGGGCTCTTATAACAAAACATGTACCTATTTACATAATGTACATGGGTATCCAGTACATAAGATGTTTGCAAAAAAAAGAAATTATTTCATTTTTGTATATTAACAAAATATGACATTATTTCCATAAATATTCCCCTTGTTGTTCTCCTAAACTAAAGCACAAATGGCGATATAATTACACCTTCTGTCATCTTAACCTTCAGACGCATTGTACGTCCCACTGCTGGTACAAGTCTCCTCTCATACAGAGAAGGATTGAAATGAAATCGTTTATTAAGCAAGTAGGATCACCGATCACTTTTACACGTCATGTTTTTTTTTTTTTTTTTTTTATAAACTAGACGGAGCCGGCATTTCCTAACTGACTACCTCTGAAAAGAAATAGCCGAAACAAACTCAGGGATCATCGTCTTTTTTAAAGTCCAGACATTAAAAATGAATATGTTTACAATAATTTACGTTATAATTACGCATATTGCTTAATAACAATGCTTAACAGAGCGAGCAGCTCAGTCCCAAGCCTCTCTATCCTCTAAATAATCTGAGATTTTATAATACCCCTTTTTGCAAAGTTTGGCCTTTATATAGGTTTTATATCGTTTAATGGGTAAGTTTCGAATGTCCATGGGAAGCTTGTTGTAAAAGTGTATACATTGACCCATGAACGAGTTGCCTACTCTGTGGAGACGAGTGTGATGTACAGCAAGATTGTGTTTGTTCCTGGTATTTATATTATGAATATCGCTTATTTTCTTAAAATTAGATATATTTTTATGTACATACATAAGATTTTCAAATACCTATATATTGCGAAGCTACAGTCAGAATGTTCACCTCTCTGAATTTTTCTCTAAGAGAATCTCTAGGACCAAGGTTGTAAATGGCTCGAACAGCCCTTTTCTGTAAAACAAAGATGGTATTGATGTCCGCACAAGTTCCCCAGAGAAGAATCCCATAAGTCATAAGACTATGAAAATAACTAAAATAAACAATTCTGGCTGTATTCACATCAGTTATCTGTCTAATTTTCTTAACAGCATAAGCGGCAGAACTGAGTCTACCCGACAGCTTCTCAATGTGAGGACCCCATTGTAACTTGGAGTCAATAGTCAATCCAAGAAAGACTGTCGACTCGACAGGGATCAACTCTACTCCATTCAGTTGAACATTGGTACTTAGCTGCCTGACATTTGGCGTAGAAAATTTAATGAATTTAGTTTTTTTTTCATTCAAAAGAAGGTTATTTACATTAAACCAATGGACAACTTTCGAAAGTGCATTGTTAACTTCGTCAAAATTTGGTAGCTGACGCTTGACTTTAAAAATAAGAGAAGTGTCATCCGCGAACAATACTATGTTGTGATTATCCCTCACGTGATGAGGTAAGTCATTAATATAAATTAAAAACAAGAAAGGACCTAGAATTGAGCCCTGCGGAACGCCCATGGTGACCTCAGACCCTGCAGATTTGCTGCCATTAACATCAACCCTCTGAATTCGATTATTCAGATAAAAAGTCAGAAGGTCGAGAGCTCTGTCCCTTAAACCATAATGGTACAATTTCCTAATAAGAGTATCATGATGTACGCAATCAAATGCCTTGGACAAATCACAAAAAACACCAAGAGCATCTTGCGATTCCTCCCAGGCCCCAAATATGTTCTTTAGCAACGCACGCCCGCATCGGTAGTTGAACGACCCTTTGTAAAACCAAATTGTTTCACGTGCAATAAATTATATAAGTTGAAGTGTCCCAACAACTGTTTCAAAATTAATTTTTCAAAAATTTTGCTCAAAGTTGGTAATATCGAAATTGGCCGAAAATTCGTGGGATCAGTTGTATTACCAGATTTGAACAGTGGAATTACTTTGCTAAGTTTCATCAAATCAGGAAATATACCAGATGTGACACAAGAATTAAAAACAATTGCTAAGAAAGGTGCGATAACATCTATTATTGAAGCTACAGTATATACTGACAAACCCCAATGATCGGCAGTTTTTTTTACATCAAGATCCTTAAAAGATTCTATAATGTCTTTCGCAGTCGCAAACCTAAATTCAAAGTGTTTGTCACATTCTGGAACACATTCTTTTAGTATGGCGCAAGCAGAAGTGGAGGAAGAAGACAAAGTTTTTGTTGTTATTATTGGAGCGTAATCACCACGCATGCTCAATGCAGGTTGGTGATTTCAGACTTAAAATCCAGGTTTCCTTAAGATGTTTTCCATCACCTTGTAATCTAAAAAATTACCAAAAGTACGTTATTATAGATGACTGACTTTTCTACGCAGATGGGCGGCGACAACTTCTACACGTCATCTCCCATGCCGGGCACGGGTGCCGGCGGCGTGGTGACAGTGGGCGCGCTCTCCAACGGCTCAATTGACGATCTCCGCAAGAGACCACCCTTCGACGATTACGGCGAGAGCGACGACGATCTGCGAAGAGAAGATATTATGTTCCCCGCTGATGTGTCTCACATGGGTAACTATGGATTATATCTGCTTCCTCTTTTATACCGCGTACATGAACGCGGACTGGAACAATTTGCCAGCGACGGTGTTTCCGTCAAACTACAATTTGAGTGTCTTCAAGGCTAGAGTGAATAGGCTTTTAATAAACTAGCGCGCTCTACCATCAACGATCGCATCACTGCTTACCATCAGGCGGGATTGCGGTAAATCGCTAGTTTATAATATACAGAGTGGTGCTGACAATACGACAAAAAATTAAACATCGTGTACCTCAACACATTCTCAGTCTACCCATTAAAAAGATCATATAAATATGTCCATTAGTTTAGTCACAGGAAATTATTTTTCATTTTTCACATTTTCTACATGATGTACATGTTGATAAAGAACCGCTTACAGGTTAATGACCGCCGCATCCTGCGGTATCAAACTTTAATAATAATGGCGCGAAAAAAGCAAGCCGATACAGGATCGCGCTGTCGCCGATCGGAGGTCAGTGAACCGATATTTTTAAAGGATGTCCTATTCCGTTTGCAATTTTATGCGATTTAGTTTGTTTGAAATTTTCATTTTTTTTTGTTATTTTTGATCCTAGGTTTTTTTCTATGGTTTAGGATTATTCCTATGAACCAGCATTGTTCATGTTTTCATTTATTGTCGTATTGTCAGCACCACTCTGTATATATTAAAAAAAATACTGGCCTATTATTATCCCACTGCATGTCAAAAACCTCTTGTCGTACAAAGAAGCCACGAACACGTGCAGCGATGTCCAATATTAAAAGAAAATATTATAAATTGAAAAACTTCCATTGGTATTTCCTGCTTTAAACACCCTTACGTTGTTGTCGAAGGACTGGAACATTTTGCCAGCGCCGGTGTTTCTGGCTGACTACAATTTAGGTGTCTTCAAGGCTAGAGCAAGTAGGCTCTTAATAAACTAGCGCGCTTTGCCATCAACGATTGCATCACTGTTTACTATCAGGCGGGTTTGCACTGGTTTATAATGTTTAAAAAAAAAATTAGGCTATTACAAAATTTGAATCTTCAAAAATACTGTTTTTATCCACAACATAGTTTACTCGTATGCTTAATGTTATCCAAATTCGTAAATCTTTTAATTACTCCGATTTTCTTGTTTACACACTAAAGTAAATTTAAGTTTAGGGCAATTTTTCTTTCTATTTCATTAAGAAAAGGACAGAAGATACTCAATATCTTTATTGCTTTACCATAAGTTCATATAAGGGTGGTAACAATTTATGTGAGATCAATTATGGACCCTGTAGGGCACAGCAAAATAGGCTAACATTAGAGAGGAAACTCTGTTTGAATATCTTAAAATAATATAATTATATTGCAATTTAATTTAATAATAAATAAAATATATACGGAGATTATTAGCATCATTTTACTTAATCTACAATTTATATATTATTTTATCTTTGGTATCTGACTAATTTTACTTAATTTATTTATTTCCTTATTTATATATTTGATAACATTGGTATGTTAACTTCTGTATCAAATAGAAAGTCCATAGATAGTAAATATATTGCTAATAAAAATACATAAATTTACGACAGGCATGGACTAATTTGTCGACGGATTCTCTTTTAATGAAATCCGTTAAAAAATTCGTATGTTAGTCATTGATATAATATTAAACTAAGGTAGATAAGTCACTAGCGCATTGAAAATGAAACGTAGAAAAGATTGTAATTCAAATCTCTTGCTTCAGTCACTCTCGGTACTCTCGTTCCTTACGCGCGTGTGTCCTGGTGGCTAAGGAAAACCTTTTCCGCATTTAAAATGCCGTTTTGTGTAATGCGTAAATGCACGAATTATTTTAGAAAAGCCAACAAAAGTCATGGAATCGCATATCATAAGAAAGTATTCCAAAATTAAATTTAGATAAATAATATATCTAGTTTCAATTATTTTCTCAAACATTCTTACAAATAGCTTAGCCGGTCATAGTATGTATAAAAAGTAGCTAATTGGATTTCTTGCGAGTGTGATAAAGATGCGAACGCATTAGACTTAGATTAGTTGCACAGAAGCGACAATGTTGATGGTGACATTAAAACCTACAATTATAGTTCTGTTTCACTTTATTTTCGCGCCTGTGTCCTTAGTTACAATTTATGAATTTCTTATGGCAACAGTTAAGTAAAACATTGATAAAACTACGTGTTTATTTTGCGTTGCTAAGTAATAGAGTCAAGTGACATGAAATAATTATTAAATGGGAAAGTGTGAGTCGATATTAAATAAACATGAAGTAGGTATCATCACTCACACCAATTAGACTAGCTCCAAAGTAAGCTTAAGGTATAGCTTCACATAGATAAATAAATATTTATATAGAAATATATACAGAATGTTTGCATAATGATTTACATTTGAAAAATAAAAATAGGATTTGAAATATAGTAAATATTGATTTAACCGAATGAATTTCACTAATTACTATGGTTTATAATTGTTTATTTTATTGCATTAGGTTTCCTTTAGTCATAGTCACAAAATATTAAATACACTTTAATCAAGTATTACAAAATTTGAATGACAAACATTCAAGTTTTGTAATACTTGATAAAAAAAAAATATTTGTACCTAATTGAGCACCTACTACTTACCGTCTACGAAATTACTAATTACATACCGTTAACTCTGTTATATTTCCTATCTGCATTTTTGTTAGTCTTTGCCAAACTTGTCATGATTGCTGCGCTGTTTCCATTTAAGCGCAAACGACAAACACTAGCCATCTTTTTCTTCTCTATGCTTTAGATTGCGCCCCATCTCATTTACACTGTACTGATGTAGTGAAATGTACGCAGAATAAAAAATATGCATGTGTGCTACTGCTCCGTTCGACACATTTTTTTCGGTTAGTTTGTTAGAACATATTATTCTGTTTAGTATTATATCAATGATGTTAAGTATACACTGTTCCACTGCTCAGCAAAGATGTCTCCCCCTAGCGATACGTCTTAAAATCGTTTCGCCACCTCGTCCTAAACCTAAAAAATCTTTAGTGTAATTTGGTAAGATGGGGCATGTTACGTCCATATACATTATCATCAACCTTGTTACCGTCCCATTGCTTGATGAGATTGAGCATAATCGACGCTTGCTCAATGCGGGTTGACGATTTCAGACTTGAAGTACAGGTTTCCTCAAAATGTTTTCCTTTACCTTATAATCAGTCATTGGTGTCCATGATATACTTAGAAAGTACATATAACTTTAGAAGAGTTACATTGGTACTTGACTAACCTGGAATCGACCCCGCGCACTCATACTTGAGAGGCTGGTGTTTTAACCACTAGGCCACCACGACATCAAACCTTCCATACACGTTGTTAGTTAATGCGGGTGTTACTTGAGATACACACCCAACTACCTGAGGTTATTGAAGGACTCACAGACACAAAAAAAAAGATCGTCATTCAATAAGACCTGATGCTTACCATTTGCATCCCGAAAGTTTTGAAAATGTAATTGTTCCCCTTGATCGGTGCTTACCTAACCTCGTCATTTAACAAAATACAATCTACAAACTCTTATGACACTAATATATGACCTGACATTCAATAATACCGGACATGCTACGCAAATATTGCATTTCCACAGAAATAATTCTATTTTCATGCTTTTAGCCACACCCAGCATTCACTTCTCATACCCGACTATGTAAAATGCATACCATTGTGGACAGTCGACCGTACTTTTTTCACAATAACTTTAATACGCGAAATCCCTCTGTAAACTAAATAATTCTTTAATAAAAATTTAAAAAAAAAACAACCGACTTCCAAAAACCACTACAAAGTGAAAGATAACTTATTTCGGAAGTCGGTGACTTTGGTTCCTGTATATTCCTTTTTGACACTGACTTCCGAAATTAGTTATTTTTCACTTTGTAGTGGTTTTTGGAAGTCGGTTGTTAATTTTTTTTTTTTTAAGTTTTTATTTCACACTTTTTAGTTGTGAAAAGTACTGTTCAGTTGCATCCGGTCAGACTGGACGCTGACGCTAATATAGTTGGGGAACGACGTAATTTTGTTTACTTTAATTTTTACCCGCAATTTTGGTTTGAAAACCAAACCACCGAACCAATTTCTATAAAATTCTTATGACACCAAATTGTAAGTATGAACAATGCTAGATTTGACGCAATTACACAATCGCGTCATATCTTACAACTAAAATTCAGTCTCTTGATTTTAATTGATTGTTGCATAAGTATGACAAGTAGGTGGTGGTAGTGGTTGTCCTATGTTAAACATCAAAGCTGTAAATTTTTGAAGAATTCCCTCGACTGTCTACAGTCTTCATCATCAGATTTACTACAAACCATCACTTTAACCCATATAAATATGTGTAAAGTTCTCATCAATATAAATGAATTAAGTTTAAACACAAAGTAGCTATTGTAAACCATTGAGGAGTTCCCTTAACTGTCCTTCGTCATGTCCTAATGACAATCACAATACATCTAGGTGTAAAGCTCTTATTAATATAAATTAATCCCTTAAATTAATTAAGGAGTTCCCTCGAATGTCCCTCGGCTCCATCATCAAATCTACTGCATACCTTCATTATAACGCATACAGGTGCAAAGTTCTCATGAATATAAAAGAATTAAGTCTAAACACAAGGTAACTACTGTAAACCGTTGAGGAGTTCCTTGAACTGGCCTTTGTCTTCATCATCAGAGCTCTTACGACAGTCACAACCCATCTAGGTGTAAAATTATTATCAATACAAATTAATCAAGTCCAAACACAAGGTAGCTGCTGTGATTGTTGAAGAGTTCCTTCGACTGTCTCCTGGCTCCATCATCAGATCTACTCCAGACCTTTATTAAATTGTAGTGCTTTAAAATACTCAATGAAATTACAAAGAAATTTCTCTGGTCTTCCATCATCAGATCCTGATGTACTTATCATGGGACTACCTTGGAACTATCTTCTTTCCAATAAAAAAATAATTATAAAAATCGGTTCATAAACGAAGAAGTTATCCGCGAAAAACCTAAAAAAGCATATATACGGTCGAATTGAGTAACCTCCTCCTTTTTGAAGTCGGTTAAAAATGTGAACATTTTTTCTTTGACATGACGAGTTCACGGGGTTAGGGGAAAATTTTTTTTAATTTACAGTCGGTAGCCGAAGGACTACTGACTGTAGAGCCTGAGACTGTGAGACTGTCTACTGTAAAGTCTGACCAACGATCTTACCTTGTAAAATATCAATATTTAACGGCAACTGGTTTAACTGCTAACCGAACTCATCATAGTTGGGAAGAGGCGAGGCAGATGAGCTATTTAGTTACTTTAAAAATCTGAAACATTTTTTATATTATGTAGATATTTGTTGCAGGGTCAATAAAATTTTCGATTTCTGGTCAGTTCTTCAAACGTATGAAACTACAGGAAATAAGTTAAACCCGTTAAATAAGTTATACGAGGGTCAAACTGAAAGTTCTTAGAACTGGCCACTTATAAACAATATAATAAAAAAATAATTCTAAAATTTGAAAATAGAACTCTTTGGCAATATTACTGAGTATATATTTCATTCATTTGTCATTAGTTATACGATTTGGCGGCAAATTGAAAATTATCTGTGTCCCGTCAACATGAATAAATTTTAAAAAACACGAGAAAATTTTCGTGCAATGATTTTTTATGACTTTCGATGTCATTTAAGTCAACAAGAAAGTTATGATAGACTACGATTGGCCTTTCACGATGAAGCCCCATCTCGTGCGACTGTTTACAACTGGTTTAATGAGTTTAAACGTGGTCGCACTAATCTAACTGATGATTTACGTGAGGGACGGCCTTCTACGGCGACGACTGAAGATAACATCTGTGTTGTGCGGCGTATGATAGAGACTGACAACAGAATGACCTATCAGCAGATTCGGACAAGCTTAGGCATCGGTATGAGTCAAGTGCACAAAATCCTCCACGAACATTTAGCGGTCAGGAAGCTTTGCGCCCGGTGGATACCTCATAATTTGACTGAGGCTCAAAAACTCCATCGTGTGGATTGGTGCCGTAAAATGATTGAAAGATTTAACGGAGGTGACTCAAATGCTGTGTTCGACATACTAACAGGTGACGAAAGCTGGATTTACTGTTATGATCCTGAAGCCAAAAGACAATCTGCTCAGTGGGTGTTTCCTTTCGAGGAGTTGCCAACTAAAGTGAAGAGAGATCGAAGTGCGGGAAAAAAAAATGGTGGCCTCGTTCTTTGGAAGGATAGGTCATTTCGCAACAATTGTGTTAGAGGATCAAAAAACAGTTTCTGCAGAATGGTACACTACCAATTGCTTGCCACTTGTCTTGGAAAAAGTTCGAGAGAAACGACCTCGCAGTAGGATCCTCCTTCACCACGACAACGCCTTGTCGCACACCGCCAAGCGAACGATCGACTATTTGGCGACATCAAACGTTGAATTACTGGGTCACCCGCCGTATAGTCCCGACCTCGCGCCTTGTGATTTTTATTTATTTCCAAAAATTAATGAAAAACTTAAAGGAAAGCGGTTTATGAATGCTGAAGAAGCGGTGGCTGCGTATCGCGATGCCATTGAAGAGACCCCTAAGGACGAGTGGGCAAAGTGCTTTTCCCAGTGGTTCCATCGCATGCAACGGTGTATTGACGTGAATGGACAATATTTTGAAAAGATATAATAAAACTAATAACTGGCTAATGTTATCAGTTTTTGATTTTCTAAGAACTTTCAGTTTAACCCTCGTATAACTCGGCACACAGTATAGAACTTTACGAGTTAATTCAAATAACATCAACTCATAATTTAAAATCCGCTATTTTAGATACTATCTCAGTACCTATCTAACTAGTGTTTTATGAGTTTAAAATAAATTACAATAATTTCCTTGATAACATAGGTATATTTATGATCAAATTAATGTACAGACGACAGCACACCAAGCTGCTATAATCTGTAAGATTTCTTTATTAGATATTCAACTTTATATTTGAAGTATTAAGGCTCAAGGTTGATTGGGAATATTTGATAGTTTCGGGTAGCTTGACCTGTCGTCCGTTTAAGTTACATAACACAGCAAGCAGCATAATGTGTGTAGGATAAACTTTACGAGTTAATTCAAATAATACCAACTCACTATTCATTTATCTAATTAGTTTGAAATAGATTACAACAATTTCCTTGATGACATACATTTATGACCGAATTAATTTGATTTAAAAATGCAATCAACATTGTACTCAAATAGATGAACATTTGGTCACTTTGTTAGGTATTTATATTTTTTGCTGGACTATGTGCAGTCGTTTATAATTAGTCACACATAAGAGAGACATAAGACATAAGTACCTACATTCCTAACACTTTTTCATTTTCACAAATAAACGCATGCGCATTTCGAACTGCTTCGTAGAAATGACCTATTTTATGCCGCTGTTGTTTATCCACTATTTGATGTGACTTAAACGCAACGTAGTCGCTGAACAAACGCTATTCTAACGCCTGGACAGGGCTACGTTGTTTGACACAGTCACTTCTATTTGACGCTAGTATGTGCGTTTTCCTATCGATTACGCGGCGTCGATACGACGGTAAAACGTATGGTACCGGGCATATAGAATAGTACCATCTCATATCCTCCCGTGGGTGTCGTAAGAAGCGACTAAGGGAATTCTCACCAGGGAAGCGGACAGCAGCGCTTTTTAACCGACTTCAAAAAGGTGGAGGTTACTCAATTCGACCGGTATATATGTTTTTTTATGTTTGTTCGCGGATAACTTCGTCGTTAATCAACCGATTTTGATAATTCTTTTCTGTTGGAAAGAAGACATTCCCAAGGTGGTCCCATGATAAGGACATCAGGGTTTGATGGTGGAAGACCAGAGAAATCAGGGGGAACTTTCAAAAATCGTAGGGGCAACCAGTGCGTTTGTAAGTTTTTTCATTAAGTATTTTAGCGTCAGCATCCATTCTAATCGGATGCTGAACAGTACTTTTCACAACTAAAAAGTGTAAAATAAAAACGTTTTTTACAAAAAAAAAAAAAACAACCGACTTCCAAAAAACACTACAAAGTGAAAAATAACTAATTTCGGAAATCGGTGTCAAAAACTAATATACAAAAACCAAATGCACACGACGAATCCCCGGCAAGACTGTCTGGTGGTAATTTCTGCCGGCAGCCGATGTTAGGGCCTACCACCGAGATCACAACCGTCAACAGTGTCTATCCCTAGCAATAGTTGAAAGACAGTCACGCTACACCCACTTCACCTAAGTTTTTACTGTGAGGTGGTTACAGAATCACACTGCTACCAGTTTGTTTCTACTCCCATATTTAAGCGCCCCAATTACAGTGAGGACTGTGTTTGTGCACACGGATCTTTTGACATAGACAAGGGGACTCGCCCTTGTCATGTTGGAAAAAATAGGGTAGTTTAATTAGTCCGTCAGACAGATTTCCAAAAAATACTAGACACGTATTTTTTCATTTTTCATACGACACGGTGCGTTGAAAACTCGTATGATGTCACTGCACGCTACACTTTTTAGCGAGCAGTGACGTCACCAGCCACTGCTCCTGATCTTTGATGCATTTTATATTTGTCAATTTTTATTGATTTGATAAAACAAAATATACGTAAGTATCCAATATTTTTCTATAATCTGTATGACGGACTAAATAGAATATTTTTTTTTTTTACCCAGGAAACATCCCTATTGTGAGATTTTCACAGATATTGTAGACAAAACAAGATGGCGGCGTTAGTTCGGATTTTAGCCACTCGCCAAATGAACCTTGCTCCGTTTTCATATATGTAATATAACATCATGTTGTATTGTCAGCAGACTGCAGCAACAGCAAGCGCAGCAGTCTCCAGAGTCGCGGCAGCACTTCGAGCTTGCTGGAGCGCAGTCTCACACCCAGATCTCAACCTCCTACTCCTAGGTGAGTTACGAACCTTTGGTCAAGTTTTTTCATAAATTACGTCCCAACCACCCTCACAATACGAAAAAAAATGCGCTACTTGCAATCTCGGAGCTTTAGGCTCATATACTTATCGGTTGTAAACCTGAATAATAAAACATTCTGCTAGATTCGCCAGTTAATTTATATGCTAAGTTTATACTTTGAAATACATGGATACAACATCTTTAACGCTCGAAGGGCTTGTGGTAGTAATGAGTCGTTTCAGGTAGTTATAAACCCGAAAGTTTGGCAATCAGTCTTGATAAGTTCTTGGGTGGAGTTACCTAGTAAATGGGTTGTGGATGTCACACCCCGTAAAACACATAGTTGGGAATATTCTCTCAAATAAACAACATTCTTCACATTAACAGATCTCAAGCGGCAACCCCGCACAAGTACAAGAAAGGTGACGTAGTCTCAACCCCAACGGGCATCCGGAAGAAATTCAACGGCAAACAATGGCGACGGTTGTGCTCCAAAGATGGTTGCACTAAGGAGAGCCAACGAAGGGGCTTTTGCTCCCGACACCTGTCTCTGCGAGGAGTCACCAGATCTTCAAATACTCCACTGGCACAAGGATCAACTCATACTCCGCAGCAGAGGTAAATGCACCAAATATAAGAAAATACTGCCTACCCACGCACCGGAAGACGCAGCGTGGGTAGGCCCCCGACAAGGTGGACCGACGACCTGGTGAAGGTCGCGGGAAACCACGGGAGGCGCAGGACCGGTCGTTGTGGAGAACCTTGGGGGAGGTCTATGTCTAGCAGTGGACGTCTTTCGGCTGAAATGACGATGATAAGAAAATAATATTTACCGTTACCAAATAAAGCTGGTCATAATTTAAAAAGCACCACCCACCAGACAAAGCCTTGTCGCCAAGCGATTTGTCGTGTTCCGGCATGATGTCTGGTGAAGCCGTACGGAGGACGGGTCTGAGCAGTTGTGTTGCGATGTGTGCCGGGTACGATGCGCCTAATGCTGTTGTGTTGGGAGTTTGGTCGTGGAAGGTCTTCAGATCAATCTCCCTTTGGCGCAGCATCGTTGGTCGTGTGGTTTGGTTTAACATTGCATCACCTCGCTCAACTGCCGTCTTCCTTCCTATTCGCTTAGTTTTTCTGAGTGAATAGGCTCTTAATAAACTAGCGCGCTTTACCATTAACGATCGCATCACTGCTTACCATCAGGCAGGGTTGCGGTCAAGCGCTAGTTTATAAATATTAAAAAAAAAAACCCTAATATACACCTGTTAAAACGTACGCTGTAAAAGCATAAAAATAAAATTGCTAACCTAAACAAAAAACTACATTTAAAAACATCGTTTGTAAGTAAATACAGGGTAACAGGATATATAGGAGAATAAAAATTAAATCGAAAATTATCTGAACTTGTTGACCAACTATCGTGGGTAGAGAAATAAAACGTAATTTGTTTTGATGAATGATTTTATTTCTGTAAGTAGGTGTACACCTTTACACATCAATCACATTTATTGAAACCTGATTAGGTTGGCGTTACCTATTTGACTACTATGAGAAGACACCGAAAAAAACTAGGGTCACAGAACCTTTTAAAGTCCTGGTATAATTTTGTCAGATCTAAAGTTAAAGTTCTAAGCCCGGTACCACAAGGAGGACAAAATATCTAATATTAATCCATATCCTCCCGTGGGTGTCGTAAGAGGCGACTAAGGGAACCCAACAGGGAAGCGAGCAGCAGCGTTTCTTCTGTGGAATATCAAATTACTGCGATCCCCAACCCACTTGACAAGTGTGAGGATTATGACGAAAAATGTAATGGAAAACCTTGGAGGAGGCCTTTCTCCAGCAGTAGACCTCTATCTATAGGCTGATGAAGAAGTAGATATTTTATGTCTCTTCGCGAGACTTACATTTGTTTTTGTTAAAGGAATTCAAATATTATTGTACTTCGCAAGTGGTGCGATAATTCTTGTGTTGTAGTTTAATTTGATTGTGGTTTTGGCTCAGATGTCGGCCATGTTTTGAACCGAATTTTTTTTATACAATGCATGTTGGAACAATACCTAAAACCACAATTGAAATTTGATATTATTCATGCAGACTTAATTGTTAAAATTGATTGTTTGACTGAGTGTTTAAAACATTGGGATTTCTCCGTAACTTATTGAACAAAGAGTCTTGTTGGTTGGCTGGTGTTGGTTCAAGTTAAGAAATATACTAATAAGTTTGTTGTGTTCACTAGGTTAATGTCTAATGTGTTAATAATCAAAATTTTTCTATAAAGAATAATTATTACTTACAGTTTGGCATAATGTCTGTAGAAAAGTATTAATTAATTCTCAGATATTTTTTTCGTATTATATACTCATGACCGTAGATACAAGTCTTTCAGTCGAATACATTTGTATATGTGTTTTAATAATTATAAGCATAGGAATATTACAATAGTTAGAAATACAAGTACTATTATCTACATAGGTCAATCTGTTCTTTCAAATTATCCACTTGCCTGCCTTAAAGTTATTTGACCTTTGCCAGATGTAATAATTTTGTATATTTTACAGTTTCATTCCATAAATTAAAAAAGACGTGTTTCATAGTTCGGGTTTTAAGTACAAAAAAAAGTTACCAATTCTGAATAATTCACTGTACATTTTGATGTCTGAATTTTGGAAATCAGTAAGCCTAATCTATGGAATAATTGCGTTTTCCCGATTCAAATTGTGTAACTTCGTAATTTTGCATCCTGTTTTGTTAAATCGCCATATAACAGGAAGTCGACTAAAAATAGTTTCAAAAGTTTCATAATCCACTAGGTACCCTTAATTAATAGTAATTGGTTACAGTTATGTTCCTAAAAACACAAAATGGGTCGGATTTTCAGTATAATATTTCTAGGGTCGGCAAACAAAAGAACTTAAGTAAAAACATCGAACTTTTCAGCAAACAAAAAAAACTGTTTATAAATTTAGAAAGCGCTAATCTTTAAACAATACATTTTAATTATGTAAGTAAATAATAATATCTCTCAGTTAAGATTTAGTATTTAAATGAAAAATTTGTAGTTTCATATTTAGATGACATTAAGGGCGTATCCGACATGGATGCATAAACGAGTACCAAGGATCCAGTACATGATTCTGAACACCCCAATGGTGGAATTTTTGTATTATATATGTAGTTTTTTTCACTTTAGACCGTTCATAATTATGAACGGTCTAAAGTGAAAAAAACTACATATATTTTTTTTTAAATCATGAAAAATCCGACGAAAAATTCCACTTTCACACTTTTCCATTTTTTCACTTTAGACCGTTCATAATTGCTATTCCCAATAAGATTGATATTGGTAAAAGTTGAACGGATATAACAGGGGTATTTTCAGGTACACTGGAACCTCTTATAGTTATAATTACTTAATAAATTATGAATCTATATCCAGCGTATCCTTATGAGAAACGATGCCGAATTATTTTTCATATGGTAGCCACTTTTTCCAGCCACTTATACGGGTGGCCATGGACAGTCAAGTTATACGTCCATAAAAATTTTGGAATAGTTTTTCCGCGTTTGTCGTCGGTTTCTGTACCACCTATCGAAGATCTTTTTTTGGAATTATCGGTGTCGTCTAAAGTTCAATTTAAAGTTTTATAGGCCTGCCCTAAGTTACGTTTAAACTTTTTTTTCTCCTTTTTAATTCGTCGGTTTCTATAATAAAATATTGCACGTACAAAGCAACAGTTAGTATATACTTAATTTATTGTATGCATATTAGATTAGACCCACTTCTCAATTTCTGTTTAGACCATAAATTATTTTTAAGTACCTTCATTCTCATGACAAAGTGCTACACTTGATGTTTCTAATGACACAAGTCAAAGTTTTTGTGCCAAACCAGTGGTCACTTGAAGAGTTCCTTTTAACAAATGTCGACTTATGTGCTTTTGTTTATCATAGTGTAATTGAATAGGGATGTATCCAAGGTAAGAAAAAAAAAAAAATAATTAGTCCGTCTTATAGATAATAAAAAAAATTAAGACCCGTATGTTTTATTTTGTCGAAATTACCAAAAATTACTGAGATATAGCGTATTAAAGTTACGGAGTGGGGCTAATTACGTCACGCCATGGTATATTTTGTACGACGGCGTGACGTCATGCGATATTTCAAATCAATATATCTTCCTAAGTATTTGAATAAAAGAAAAAATAAAAAATACGTGTTCAATATTTTTTAGAAATCTATCTGATGGACATTAAATTATTTTTTAGGATACAAGCCAATTGTTACTGGTTGATAAAGTACGCAACTCTGATACGAAACCAAATAATTGAGTGTGACTTAGGTGCTTTAGTCAGCATGCGTATTGAATAAAATGTATATCGACTGCGTAATAAAGAAAATATCGGAAATTTTGACTTATGTGCTTAGTCTGCCGACCCTAGATTTCGTAATTAAAACCTTGTGTTGTCCCAGGACCAATTAAATCAGTTCTACCTAATTTAAAACTGGATATAGTTTTGAATTCGCTGGAACTGATTTAATTGTACCTGTTTCCGCAAGCAATAAAATAACAGTTTCCGTTGCCTGTATTCATTGACTAATTTATTAATAGATTTTTTTTTTGCATAAAAATATACCTAGTACTTGTAAATGCAGACATTCACCATCGCCAAGGAAATATAAATTGTAAAAATTAGACACTGCCAAGTCTTTTAATTTTTTAACATTTTATTAAGTGTGCGAGTTTTTATAACATTAAGTTATGTGGATAAGCATTTGATGTAGACCTATATAATCTTAATATTACATACCTATAATATAATCTTCCTTATAAATTTACAAGGGAGATTATTGCAGGTAAGATAATTAATTATCAATCAATCATTACAGTTTTTAGGACTTGACGAAACATCAACAACATTATACTATTAATTGAGGTCAGTCAGCCTGGTCTAGAGAAGTAGTTAAACATTAGCGATCTAAGGTATCTGTTTACCTGTTTAATTGAATTACTGAATATCATTGTGCCTGCTAGTTCAACGGCGCCGTTTAGTAAAAAGGCTACGCAGTTGAGAATTGAAAGGTGATATACAAATTGTACATTGTACTAATATAACATGTCTATTTCAGAAGTAGCAGTAAATCGCTGTCATCAAGCGGTACTGGCGTGGAAGGCGATGAGACTTCGCGGGAATCTGACACAACGCCCCCACACTACCGCGTGACTGGTCGCTTTGATTCTGATGAGACGGAGGCCGCTAATATGCTGGGTATGTTAGATAGAGAGATTTAATTAATTTATTTAGTTGCGGACAAGAGAACACGACACAAAAAAGCACGATTATAAAATAACACTTTAAGGAAAACATTTTAAACATGCATAGTATTAATGAAATTACTAACAACCAATATAGAACAACATAAACTATGACATAAGCATGTACTAAGTACTATAAAGATTAATGCAGCGTGAGTTTCAAGGTTGTACCAAATGGTCCAAACTTGAAACTACGGTATGTTATAACTTCCATCCTTCTCAGTCTATCTGCCTTCTACTTCTTTCGCTCTTTTGATTGCTAAAATACACTTTAATTGCTTAACACATAATCCTAAGTATGTTGAAAGAAATTCCTAATACTACTATTACAATGGCCCTGATTCTCTTGTTCACAAACTAAACTAAATTTAAGTTCAGTGAATATTTTTCTTTATATTTCATTAAGAAAAGGACAGAACATAATATGTTAGTTTTCAAATTAGTCAGCGCTTGACGTAAATTGATATAATTTTGGTCGCCATGTTTATAATCGCGTTAAACTGTCTATGGAATATCTTAATTTGACGGGATTACACTAAAATGTTCTGTTCTAAAGTGTTCTTAAATGTTAAAAAAAAAAACATTATAACAAAATACCTGTAATAACATACGAGATTACAGACACCACCTGAGTACAATGCTCGAAAACCTCAGTAGAGCCTCCGAGCGAGTCGGTCTTAAAATGAACATGGGCAAGACGAAAGTCATGTCTAATGCCCATGTTGTACCGACTCCTATAAAGATTGGAGACTCTGTTCTCGAAGTTGTTGACAGTTACGTGTACCTGGGACAAACTATCCAGTTAGGAAGGTCCAACTTCGAGAAAGAGGTCAATCGTCAAATCCAACTCGGCTGGGCTGCTTTCGGGAAGCTACGTAGAATCTTCTCGTCCGAAATACCGCAGTGTCTCAAGACAAAAGTCTTCGACCAATGTGTGTTGCCAGAGATGACTTATGGAATTGAGACGTGGTCGCTAACAATGGGCCTTATAAGAAGGCTCAAAGTCACTCAAAGGGCAATGGAGAGGGCTATGCTTGAGGTTTCACTGCGCGATCGAATCAGGAATGAGGAGATCCTCAGAAGAACGAGAGTAACCGACATAGCCCGAAGAATTGCAACACTAAAGTGGCAGTGGGCTGGACACATTGCCCGTAGGACCGATGCCCGATGGGGCCGACAGGTTCTCGAGTGGCGACCACGCACCGGAAGACGTAGCGTGGGTAGGCCCCCGACAAGGTGGACCGAAGACCTGGTGAAGGTCGCGGGAAACCGCTGGATGCGGGAGGCACAGGACTGGTCGTCGTGGAGAACCTTGGGGAGGCCTATGTCCAGCAGTGGACGTCTTTCGGCTGAAATGATGATGATGATGATGATAACAGGTAGATTGTTATAATTTTTTTTTAAACATTGCCTCCCAAGATGAATTACTACTGTATCGTGGGTGCGTTTACAATCTTTTAAACTCACATACACAGACAGCCAGACCCCATACAACTCGATACTCTAAATGTAAGTAATAATTACCACAACCACATCCTGTTCAATTGACGTCACGCCATAGTAAAGTTGTTTGACGTCACTCTATGCAGATAGCCGATAGATATCGTTGTTTTATTATAACCGTTCGATCTTATCAAATTTCGAATGATTGTAATGTCTGTTGTGCTTTCGACAGGAATGTGAAAAAATATCGCAAGGATAGGACATACAAGGCGTGTCTTGCGTGCCTACCCAAGCGAAGGTTGATTATTTGTTTATTTTACAGTATAAAGGGTGTCTCTGACATCGACGCACAAACGAGTACAATGGATCCAGTACATGATTCTGAACCCCCCACAGGTGGAATTTTTCGTCGGTTTTTCCAGATTAAAAAAAAAATAATATGTAGTTTTTTTCACTTTAAACCGTTCATAATTGCTATACGTTTATAACCCAATAAGATATTAAAGTAAAAAATAATTACTTCGCTAATTACACAAAAAAGCGCAATGAAAAGAAAACTCGAAAAACTATCTTATCAGCTGATTTAATAGAGTTCACATCAGGGATCAACTTCATACCTACAAACCCGCACGGCGGCACGCTTGCAACGTTCAAAGGCCGAGCCGACACATTTTTTAAACACTGTTATTTCTGTAACCGCTCATTAACGATATAAAATATAAAAATAAAAACTATCATAATTTTATTAGTGGCATGCGGTGTAGCCTTCTCGGGAAGTTTGCGTTACGATGTCAGTCAGATACACCCTGTATGTACTGTGTATAAACAGACAAGATGAAATTTTCTACACAATAGTTACTTACAAAGGTAGTGCTTATTTCTAAAGATATCTAGTCCAGCATATTTGCCACACGAGAATAGATAGAAAAAGATGTAGACACAAAATACCTATTTAAACACATTCTTGTAAAATTATAGACCTATACAGTAGCACTCTATAAGTCGAATATCAAGAAAAACGCCAAAAATTCGACTTATAGAGTTTTCGATTTAGACGGATTATTATTCGACATAAAGAGGTTGAGATTCATTCTTATAAATTTTTGCAATTTTAGCGATAATTGCAGTAGAACCAAACTACTTATGACAATATTTAATTCGACAACAAATTAATTGCTTCGCTAAAATTTAAATGAAATAAAAACGAATAAAATTAAACACCTGACACCAAGCAAGTAAACACGTGTTAACGTTAGTAATAAATTCGTGGTAATTCTATCCATTGTAATAAAATGAAACACCTGACACCAAGCAAGCAAACAAGTGTTAACGTGAGTCATAAATTCGTGGTAATTCTAATTAGTATACTCTTAAATTGCTTCCTACGAAACAATGGTTTACTTACACTATCGGCGAATTCAAAGTCGGTAACTTATTTTCATTCGAACTACAGAAGTAATGAGTCTCAAATAATCGAGTTGTAAAGGTTGTAAAATAAAACATTGCTATGTTCGAGATACAGAGGTAAAATTAAATTTTTCGAGGTATGGAGGGAAAATATGTACCCAAATGGCTTGGAGGGACTCACTATTATTTCGAGTAATGGAGGTTTTGGTGTTTTAAGGGAAGGGAATAAAACATTTCTTCGAGATATGGAGATTTTCGACTTATCCAGGTTCGGTTTAACGAGGTTCTACTGTATGTGGATGGATTGATGTTTCTTACTGTTTCGAACAAAAACTACTGAACGGATTTGGTACACAGATAGTTTGTAACCAGGAATAACACATAAGAACATTGTATTCCGACATTCCCGCGGGATCGAAACTTCATCATCATCTCAGCGTTAATTCCAGTCACATGACACATCCGAAGCTTTTCAGTTTTGGAGTCTGGGATCCGCTTTACCAGTCTAACTGCTGATTTGGGCAAAACTTCGATATTTAACGTGAATCGATTGCCGTCTGACCCCCACAACCCGAAGGCGATATCGATGCATTGCAGTTAGACCAATTGTTGGATTTTTGAGGGCTCCAACAACCGGGACCAACGGCTTAACGTGCTTTGACGCTTGTGCTTGACCAGACAAGTGTAAATATTCATAAACATGCATACAAATATTTGCCCTTCGCGGGGACCGAACCCGCGCCTCCTTACACAGCGGCCGCGTTCGCTACCGCTACGGCACGGAGGCTGTCCACGGGACCGAAACTTATGCGGGTGAAATCGCGGAACGCAGATAGTTTAATGTATAAAATAAATAAAGAAGACATCACTCTACTAAGATTCCTCGTGTTCACACTCTGGTCCCACTGCTCACCATTCACCATTTTCGAATGATTCGCGGGCCTAGTGCTAATTGGTAGTGGCCACAACCACGATCAACCCGTACTGAGCCCGCGTGTTAGATAGATAATGTGATAATTATGTGAGGTCTTAAATTCATTTACCATGAGGAGGCCTAAATCGCTGGACTTAGAAGCATTAAATTGTCTTATTTAACAAAAGTTAACTTTTACGTTACGTTACTTTTTTTAAGACACTTTTGTTAAGTTAACGAGTGCTAGAGGGGCTTAAATAGGGGATGAAGTTTGAATGGAAATTCGACACTTTGAAGCTGGTATCGCGGAAGATTTTTGTTTGTATGTTAAAGTTAGTTAAGAAGGGGTTTTGTAAACTCATTACCTATATTTCATCCTCTAAGGCACCTGAGAAGTTGCCAAAATCCAATCGGGCATACGGCTTGTAAATATAAATTCTTAAAGTTACAACTTGCTTTTTCATCTCACAGTGTCGCTGGGCAGTTCCCGCTCAGGCAGTCCTGGTGCATCGCCAGTAGGTGGTGGAGGGTCGCCGGGGTTACGCAACAACCTGTTCGTGCCCATCTCCTCACCCCAGCCGCAGCCGCACCACCCTGCGGCTTTGTACCATCATCACCTTATCAGGTATTTATTATATATATTTTTTTGGTGTCGGGGTCCCGTTTGCACTGTATTTAACACTGACATGTTTTATTCCAGGCCTGAATTAGTCCGCCCCAGCAGGGTGAACTCGCCCGTCGGAGGAGTGGCCACCAGTGTCATAAGAGTTTCACCAGGACCTAACTACCATTACCAGGTATTACAAATAACTTTTAAAACTTACGGTATGATTTAAGTAATAATTAAGATATAAGTAGTAAAATTAGACCTTCATTTCCCAGGTGGAAAACAGGAACGGGCCTACAATCGTGCAAACGAACAACGTGACTCAGTCCAATGTGATCGGCGTTCAAACCTCAGGGCTGAACTTACAGAATACTATACACACAAGTATAAATGCTACAACCACAACTCTTTCAAGCTTAACGCTCCCTTCGAGTATTTCTCTCAACTTGAACAACTTAAATACTCAGAGTCTGCAAACGAGCATCGCAAACACAATCCGTAATACCAACGAACTAGCACACAACCTAATCGTCCCTAGGACTATTCCAACGTCAAACGGAATAGACGTAGACCAGATCTACCGAACACAGACGATCCAACGAAACGGAATCCACGACAACTACCGGCGCGACACAGAAATGTCACCTCCATTAAATAATCATGAAAATTTTCTAAATAGAAGAGTCTCGGAGTATGATGATGATGAGAGAGATCATCAAACTCAAAGAGAGAACAATATTCTCCGTAATGTTATCGACACTCGGCCCCCAGAACTATCCGAGACTCGCGTAATAGAAGACAATAATAAGAGGATCCTAAAACCGGCGCCGCTTCAGGCTCGTTTCTTGTCCGTTGTGGAACCGGATATGAAAGACCCTGTAAAAAGATACTATGTTACTATGGTGCCACAGAATACTACGGAAAAGAAGTACGTTTTTATAAAAAACGAGCCGCCGGAGACAGTTCAAGTAAGTATCAAACACGTTTTTTTATGTACTGATAAGTAGGGTAATTTTATCGAGTGCCAAATGACATAGGATATTCGATTGCTTGTCTTCAATCGGGACGTCGTGGAGAAGTCGTGGTGGCCTAGTGGTTACAACACCAGCCTCTCAAGTATGAGTGCGCGGGTTCAATTCCAGGTCAGGCAAGTACCAATGTAACTTTTCTAAGTCATATGTACTTTCTAAGTATATCTTGGACACCATGGTGAAGGAAAACATCTTGAGGAAACCTGGACTTTAAGTCTGAAATTGCCAACCCGCATTGAGCAAGCGTGGTGATTACGCTCAATCCTTCTCTGTATGAGAGGCGACCTGTGCCCAGCAGTGGGGCGATAAAAAGGTTGAGGATGAATGACGACACTACCAATAAGAGTCATTGAAATAATTGAACAGACACAGCTATCAAGTTACCAGTGAGGATGGACGTTATCTGTGATAAGTTTCCCCTGTCTGGGGACTCTCATTTAGTGTCCGACCGAAATTTCGGTTTCGGTTTCGGCAGAAAAACCAGTTTCGGTCGGACACTACTCTCATTGCATATCAACATTAATCACAACTTAGTACATTGTTCATTTTATAATTAACTAGCGGCCCGATACGTACTTCTCTACGTATAAAGTGAAACAATAAAAGAAAAATTATTGGATCTTCAAAATTATTTCTTCAAACATATTTTTTTTTTTTAATTGCTAGACATTTTGAAACTTAATCCAAAACATTTAGATAAGCAGTATTCTTTATTTTTCCATTTATAGCATGTATAAACAAACGACTGGCGGTACCGACTCTCGAATAGGCAACATAAAGTTGGCCATGTGAAAAACATGATTCCTCCAAACTCACACCACAAACGTGAAATCTTTGCCTTTGGGCTTTGTTGATGGACATAGCAAATGATAAACGCACAGGATATTGTAATCGTTTGAACTCAAATGACATATCAGTTAGGACCGTAGGGATGTGCGATATCAAATAAACTACTCCTTTTGATTTACCAGTTAAGATCGTAGCTTCAATTAAACTTGGCAATAAGTTTTCCACTGCCAATTCGGTCCCATTACACAGTTTTGGTGGGTTATAAAATTACAAAGAAAGTGGCATTGATTTTTATATATATAGATACATGAGATGATGATCTACCGTTCATTGAATTCATTTGTTACAAAAAATGGAATAAATGAAGAACTGCTCGACCGATTTTGTTCAAACTTCACAAAAACCAACTACTAATTCGTCAAAACAAAGCCTAAACATTTGCTTTGGATAGGTGAGTCCGTTCTTGAGTTATAAAATTACAAAGAAAGTGGCAATGATTTTTGTATATATAGATTTATACATTTGTATTTTTCCTTTTAATTATCTTACGCTCCTGTGGCAGTGTCAATATAATTGCATTATCTTAGTAAAAATGGATATCAATATTAAGCACGTGTTAATTATCTGGCGTTTTATCAGTAAGCTTTTGCTTATCGGCCAAAAACACAAATTTTATTGCATAAACCTGAGTCGTATAAATGCTCTAAATGGTAAAGACCGAATCAAAACCGATTGCGCAGACAGAGAGACACGAAATGCGACTTCCTTATGTGTAGGTAATTAGGTATAGATTTGTTTATAATCTATTTCCTAGGCCTTAAAAGTTAGGCCGTAGGGTGATGAACAATCAGTCAGATATTCTACTATTTACAAAATTATAAATAGGGCAGTGTGCTAATTAATGTCACGGAGTGTCGTGCGCTTTATTAAGTGTACAAGCATGTTGCAAATTTGTATAAACGGAGGAACTCACTATACCGAGATTGTCGGAAGGGTAGGTATGTGTGTTTTATGCTGATAACATTATTTTGTCTTTACGCTGATGAGTCCATCACAAACAAGTTTTGTTTTTATAATTATAAACTGGTGCTTGGCCGCTATCCCGCCTGATGGTAAGCAGGGACGCAATCGTTGATGGTAAAGCGCGTTAGTTTACTAAAAGCCTATTCACTCACAAAAAAAAAAAAAAAATAGTGCATAGGAAGGAAGACGGCAGTTGAGCGAGGTGATGCAATGGTCGTGTTATTGGCATTAACAACACGACCAACGCTGCTGCGCCAGAGGGGGGCATTGATCTGGAGGCCCTCTACGAGCAAATTCCCAACACAACAACATTTGGCGCATCGTACCCGGCACACATTACAAAGGACTGCTCAGATCCGTCCTCCGTAATATAACCTACCTTCGTTCTTGTGAAAGTCTCAGACTGCTTTAAGCTGATGGTACATTTCAGATCGAGCAGCGGATCAATCATCTCCAACAGCAGCTGAATAACAATGATAATGAACAGGAACATCGGAGTTTAGATAATGGAGACCATGTAAGTAGCATTTAAGTACTTAATATTACTGCTGTTCTACTGTGAGAGATCATCATTGTTATGTGTAGTAACGTCTAAATATCTCTATATGATTAAATGTAATGATCGTTTTTTTTAAAACCACTATTTTAAACATTTTCTTGACGTACAATTTCAAACTTTTCTTTGATAGATAGAGGAAGTCAATATAAAGAGAGGAGGATACTTCCTCTCCTACGCTACGCCGGTGACCTACTCTTCCTCCGTCTTACGAATTTTCGATCAGGTCACGTGCCCTGACGCGCGTTTAACATTTTTTACCCATCCCAAAAAAATGGACAACGCCGCTAAAGAAGTTTTCACTTCCATAATTGGGGACAATGTAAAAGTAAAGAAATCCAATTATTCTTTCCATAAGCTCGTAGAGAAGATGGCCGAACGGCTCTTGAATGGCGTGGGACGCCCACCGGCCTGGTGGTCGGATAATCTGACCAAAATCGCAGGGAAACGCTGGATGCAGGCCGCGTCCAACCATTATTTTTGAAAATCCTTTGAGGAGGTCTATGTCCAGTAGTTAGACTTCATGTGACTGAGATAATGATGATGGAGCATGCGATCGAAGTGCAGAGTCACCAATTTATATATAAAACATTAATTATAGGTAAACAACGTGAACAGCAGTGCAGTGATAGTGCACCCTAACCAGTTGTTACCGGTATTGCCGCCACCAACATCACACACGATTATCGGTGAGTACTATAACTAAGTACATTGTACTACTATACACAGGAAAGTGTAATCAGAAAGTATTTCTCTTTATCTCTGATTAGGTTTTTGTAAGTGTCAATGTCCTTGATTTTTTAGCTATGTATCTTGTTTGTTTGCTCTTTCAGGCCGAGTATGCGGTATGATATATCACGTTTGCAAAAATATTTGTTTAGACTGATGCCAATAGAGATATCCTTTACATTCTGTTTAGTCACTCATGGTTTTTCCCTATCATCTAAATTGATAGAAAATGATTCAGGTGGTCATGTCTTACCTAAGAGTTAATGCGATTTCAAAATATTAGATCAGATTTATTTATGTACTATTTTGTCAAATAAGTAAGATTTAGAAAACTGAAGTGTTATTTCTGACCGTAGACATACACTTGTATCAGTTAGATTCTCTTAACTCAATTTCTTATTTCAACTATGCGAAGGGCGGACGTTTTGGGGGGACTGTCTTATGTTTTATTGGTGCCGATTTTATTGTTCGCAAACTAAACTAATTTTAAGTTTTATTTTATTAGGGACAATAAACAGCAACAATATAAAGACACACACAGAAAGGATAATTAAAAATATTAGCAATATTGTAGCCCACTACATTATCCACATATTAACAAAAAAATATGATAATGAGTGCCACTAGTTAGGTAATAAGTATCTTAATAATTATATCACAATAATGATTAAAAATATATATATATAAAAAAAAACAAATAACAATCATTAAATAAATCAGTGCATCTTTCCATTTCGTTAAGAAAAGGATAGAAGACAACATTTTAGTTTAATCCTGTCAAATTAAGATACTCCATAGACAGCTTAGACGCGGTTGGTTATAATGAAATATTTACGGTATAAAATACGGGAATATACGCGGATATATATAAAAAAAAAACACTCAACAATAAGTTTACGTCAGGAGCGCACTAATTTGACAGCTCTAAATTGACATTTTATCTTCTGTCCTTTTCTTAATAAAATAGAAAGTAAAAGATGTATTGAACTTAAATTTAATTTAGTTGTGAACAAGGGAATCGGGGCCATTGACGTTCAAAAAGTGCTGATTCTCAGCATAATTTGTAATAAATGACTATTGATTTTATGAATCTGTTCTCGCCAGTATCAGGCAACACATTTCCATGGCAATCCCTCGTGCCTCTTCTGAGCGGCTCCCCGCCACCGGCGAGTGCGGCAGGTGCGAGCGCGGCGGCGCCCCCCTCCCCGCGCACCCCGCGCACCCCGCGCACGCCTCACACGCCGCACACGCCTCACACTCCGCACACGCCCGCGCCGCTTATCAAGACCGAGGATCAGATTAAGACGGAGGCTAGCGGTATGTATTTATAACTTTTGTTTCTCTTTTGTTGTATCAGGTATACCATATGTAAAGAAAACCCCGTCCGACCCATAAAGACAATAAAGGTTAGATAAAACATGACCAAATAAACTATGAAATTTTACATAATCATCATAGTAACAATACTAATGAATTTCGAAATCATCTTTTTTTCCGCGAATTTAATTCCAACTTCCCCAAAACTTAAAAAAAAAAAGTGATAACACCATTTTTGACGGTATTATTATGAGCGAATAGCGATACGACCGCGTGCCGCGTGCTCTGCCCCCCTTCGCTCTTTTGATGTATTAAGTTACTTCGTTTTGCGAAATAATATTAATATTTTTAGGGGCTTTTTTTAAGTTTATCCCGGCTTTGTAGGCATTAGTAGAATCAATTATCAATAACTAACCTAACCAAACAATACCTTCCTGGATCGAACAGGATTTTCCTTACATATTGTAGAAGTCCAAGTACAAGACTTGGTATTATTATTTAATTCGAACTAAGTAGTGATTTGCATACACAGTTTTCAAAAGCCATGGAATATCAAACATTTCGTTTTCATTTTCTTAATGCCATTATCCATATAATTTTAAACGAGTGAGAAATTTAATGAGTGTCTTCAGGTCAGTATGACAAGAGCGCTCTGCTATTCGAAGCTGTTTGTTCTCTCGCGCCGGGTATGCGTTATGGTATATGATGTTTGAGAAAATATCTAGTTAGACTGATAGCAATACCTTTAAATTTTTTTTAGTCACTCATGGTTTTTACCTATCATCTAAATTGATATAAATATTTGTCTACCCGTATATGACTGTCAAACTCATATTCAGCTCCATCCAGTTAAACTTAAAACCGGCTCCGACATAGCTGGAAAAAGACTATGTAGGTTAATTATGAAAAGGCTATTCAGATTAATTATAAAAAGTCTAGGCGGAATAATTATGAAAATAAAAGCTATGCAGATTAATTATAAAAAAGGCTAGGCAGAATAATTATGAAAAAAAAGCTATTCAGATTACATAATTATAAACAGGCTAAGCAGAATCATTATAAAAGAAGTACTATTAGTATACTGATAGTGCGAGCGTCGTTTTCCCATGATTTCCAGGTTTGCCTTCAAATAATGTCGTAAAACCATTGAAACTGAAAGTATCTGTGTTCTGTTTGTCAATTTGTAAGACAAACAATGTATTCCAGATCCTCCAATGTGCATGGATGAGGATGACGAGGTGTTTGAGTCCGAAGACTCTGGGGTTGGCGGAGAGGACTCTAACAAGCGGCCGTCGCAGAGCACGTCTGCGCTTAATTCGCCTGCTACACAGGAGAAGGTAATGTTACGGATCTAAGCATTTATTTCTCATTAGCTGCGCCTCGCGGGTTCCGCCGCGTAGGTTTCGATACGTTTTTTTTTATATGCATGATGTTATATAGCCTAAAGCCTTCCGGGATTAATGAGCTATCAAACGCAGGAAGAATTTTTCAAATCGGACCGGTACTTCCTGAGAATAGCGCGTTCAAACAAACAAACTCTTCAGCTTTATGTATTAACTAACGGTCGCCAGCGAATTCGTTTGCGTGGAGTTAGTTATGCTCCGCTCCTATTGGTCGCAGCGTGATGTTATATAGCCTAAAGCCTTCCTGGATTAATGAGCTATCCAACGCAGAAATAATTTTTCAAATCGGACCGGTAGTTTCTGAGATTAGCGCGTTCAAACAAACAAACTCTTCAGCTTTATACATATATTAACTAACGGCCGCCAGCGAATTCGTTCGCGTGGAGTTAGTTATGCTGCGCTCCTATTGGTCGCAGCGTGATGTTACATAGCCTAAAGCCTTCCTGGATTAATGAGCTATCCAACACAAAAAGAATTTGTCAAATCGGGCCGGTAGTTCCGGAGATTAGCGCGTTCAAACAAACAAACAAACTCTTTAACTTTATATATTAATTAGTAAATTAGTATTAGTATAGATTTAGGTACAGGAAAATTAAGCTAGTTGCCCATTCCAAAGCATAGTAAGTACTAACTTCAACTCGTATAAAAAGATGTACACAGTGAATGTTAGCTTAATGTACTATACAGTAGGAGCTACTAAAGTTTCAACACAATCTGATCGATGGTTTCAAAACACATAGAGGACACATAAAGGTTGTCTGTAAAAGATCGCTCTTAGCGATAAGACCGCCAATGGCGTCACCCTTTGTAAAATCTTTGTACTTATGTTCTGTAATTTATTTGGTGTACATAATAAAGAGCATTCTATTCTAGTCTATTCTAGATGATAATTATTTGTTAATTATGTATATAAATACTACACGAACATGTGTTTGCATTTATGGTGGCCTAAAATTCAGCTGCACGACATCCGCTTATTTGATACACTCGTATGGTCGATAAGTGCGTAGGTGACAGGATCGGTTGCGAAAAAAATAATCCTTTATAACTCGAGTTTACTGTGCACCTCGCTCTGTGACGATATTCAGACGGTACCGTTTGTAAATAATGAGAAATATATAAATTACTATTATTTTTTTAATGTTAATAAAAGGTTGTTTTGATGATAAAGCGTCATAATACTAGATCATTTTAATCATGACGTTTTGCAATTAAATTGATACATATGGACTGAAATATAATGTTGGTGCAACCAACAAGCTTCACTCATCATCATCATCATCTCAGCGTATAATCCCGGTTGCATCCGCGGCTTTCGCGTTGGAGCCCAGGGTCCACTTTCCTACACTTATTCCTCCATTTTGCACGATCTCTGGCATCCCGTGGTGTGAGATTGTTGGCACGCATGACATCACTTACAACGTCAAGCCAGCACTTCTTTGGTTTACCTTGCTTGTTGCGGCCCGGTAAGGCAAGACATTTGTTACCCACGTAACATTTCGTAAGTTGTGACAGTACCAGCGTAGGCGACCCTCTTGCAGTTTGTCTGCTATGTCACTGACACGAAGACCGCCACGGATGCGGGAGTTCCTGTAGTGATCTTTCCGCGTAACTCCACACATCCATCGCAGCATATTCATCTCCGTGACACGCAGCTCCTGCTTGTGTAGCTCAAGCACAGGCCACGCCTCACTGCCATACAGAAGAACAGGTCCCAATGATGATCTTATAGACCTGTCCCTTAAGATTAACCGGCATTTTGGGGTCGCGTTGGGGACGCGTGGAGCGCAGACCCCAAGTATTTAAACTGGTCTGTGCACTCGTCCATATCTCCGCCTATGCACACAGACATAGGGTCTGTCGTGTTGCTGGCCATGCACACCGTCTTCGCTACTATGAGTTTAAGACCTCCGTTCTCAAGCGAGTTCTTCCACACATTCACCCGTCGCAGCAACCTTTCCCTGTCCGCGTCTGCCAGCGCGATATCATCAGCATACATGAGCAACCAGGGAGGTTGCTCTTGTGAATTTTTGATGCTGTCTGACAAGACGTCCAATATCACGCTGAACAGAAACTTCACAGAACAGGACGTTTGTTAACATGTCCACACCGCGAGGACCCATCGCCTTCCAGGCCTCAATGGGGACTTCGGATTCCATGCGACTATGCGGCACTAACCCATGGTTCACCCAACAGGCTTCACTAATGCGTCGAAAATGTTAAAAACAAAAACAAACTTAATAAAAAACACTTAGCTAAAACTCCACAGAAACCGTACTAACAACAGGGGATTTAAACTCTGTTTTGACAATTGTAACAAAGATGATATCGCTACTCCATGCTTACGGCGAATGTGGGGTGCCGCGCGGGGAGCGGAAGAGGGGTCGCATTCCACAGTTAACTCGCGCGAGTAGTACTATACATTTTCAATAGGTAATTTTGTATATTATTGTTTGAAAAAAAAAAAAGTAAATTATAAGAACAGGAAGTTATTTTTTTAATCTTTTCTACAGAAGGAGCGTCGCATCCGTCGTCCAATGAACGCATTCATGATATTCTCCAAACGCCACCGTCAGATCGTGCATCAAATGCACCCGAACCAGGACAACCGTACCGTCAGCAAGATTCTCGGCGAGTGGTGGTACTCGCTCAAGCCGGAGGAGAAACAAAAGTACAACGAACTTGCTAGCGAGGTTAGTAACTAGTTTAGGTCGGATATACCGGCGCTTAAATACCTAAACTTGATATGATGAAAGAAAAATATAGAAATGCCTTGCGGTAGACCTAGTTAATGTGTATGCTACTATAGGTTTTGTTTATAAATATTTCTAAAAATAACACCAGATGGCGTATAACAAAATATTTCGTCATTTTTTTTATGAAAAAAAAATCTGTACTGGTATATAAATATTATGTCGGAGTCAGCGCCAGCGGAGCGGTAGGGTCGTCAGCATCAAGGTGTGGTAGCAAAGGTGATCCATTTCGTATTAAGAAAACCCTGTCCGACCCATAAGGATAATAAAGGTTAGGTAAATACGTGACCAAATATAATATAAAATTTTACGTAATCATCATAGTACCAATACAAATGAATTTTGAAAATAATCTTTTTTTCCCGCGAATTAATTCCAACTTCCCCGAAATTTGGTATTTTTTAAAAAAGTGACAACACCGGTATTATTATAAGCGAATAGTGATGCGACCACGTGCCGCGTGCCCTGCCGCCCGCCCCCCGCGGAAGGGCGCAACGCACATTTATTAAGATACCTCTTTTTGCGAAATAATATTTATTTTTTTAGGGGGATTTTTTTTATGTTTAGCCCTGTTTTATATGCATTATTAGAATCAGTTATCGATACCTAACAACACCTTCACGGGTCGGACAGGGTTTTCTTAACATACTGTATGTACAAGAAAGATAATATAATTATATTTATAATGAACTTGTACAGACCAGAGAAGCATATGCACCTTGTTCCATTCCCTACTGCATTAGTGAATAGAACAAGGCTCCTAATGTTGATTATGATGATGATGCTTATATGAGTAGCAGTGACTTTATTAATTGAAAACCGCGTACGTTATACGATTTTTGGACGTAGTTCTGTGCCTTTACACTGAACACTAGCAAGCCACACTGTACATGTATACCGACCATTGTATTGCCATTCTCATGTTCAAGCTTGGTTACCTTCTAATACCCTACTAATGTATTGTTACCATAACATTGTGATACCCATCACAATGTCATCATAAAACCGTCTACAATACAAACGAGTGTATCATGTAACATTGTATTTTAAATTATATGTTGTAATAAATAGTGTTCTTTTTATTCTCAGGTCAAAGAAGCGCATTTCAAAGCTCATCCCGAGTGGAAGTGGTGCAATAAAGATCGCAGGAAGTCTTCGAGTAGCAAAGATCCGACCGGATCTATGCCACAGGTAATACTAAAGAATAAACAATTTGAACCTTATTTCAACGTCAAAAGGTTCACCCAGAATTTAAATTTCCATTTTCATGGAGACATTTTTACAGAATAAACCTGCATAAGTCTGAAAGTAGACTAGTTGAAGCTCTTTTCTAGTTAGGTTAGTTGGTCCTATCTTTGTGACCTGTATCTTTATGGTTGTATCTTCTTTTTTTTTCGTTTCGTTCTTGACAGAACGGTCGTGGTCACTTTGACTGTATTCGAGACGTTGATGTATCGATCTCTCTCCATCTGTCCCTATTGGACGACAGTCTGGAGCAGTCATTTACAGTGCCGACTTGATTTGGTCGGTCCACCTCATCGGTGACCCGGTATACTTCTAGACTAATTTCACGCCATGTTTGTTTGCAGAGTCCCCGAACGCCATCAGAGGTGGTTACCAGCGGTTCTCTCACAATCAACTCTGATCTGCCGGTGCCGGTAGCTTCGTACAACCAAATTGGATCACCACATCTTAGCGACGATGAACAAATGGTTTGTTTATTCACCTGCATATAAGTAGTAGCCTCCTGTATATTACGCCGTTCTTTTACGTACAGTACTGTGAAGTATTTGACCAGCATTCGCATTTTAGAAGAAAGTAGAGTTTGTAATACAAATCAAATACATCAAACGGATGAGGGATTCATCAAACAGATCAATTTAAATGGTGTTATCTCACAGTAAAGTAAGGGAAGCAGGCAGCAGCGGATTCTTTTTATTTGAGCGTATGGACTATAGTGCTAAGGATGTTGACCTTCTGCCCTATGTCTTACGATCTCATGACTTACAGACCTTGCAATACTTTCGTCAATTATTTCGTTCTCATCTACTCATTTGTGTTACAGCCACCACAGGCGCTAGAAGAACCACCAGTAGCAGTGCAAAACATAGAGATCGACTTGAAATGTGGAGAGAAGGTAACAGATTCGGACTCTGAAGGACTGGACACACGAGATTATTTGCCGCCGCACCACGACCACACTAGAAGGCCTAAACCTATTAAAGCTAGGTAAGTTTAGCCATCTTCATTTATTTACGTGTTTGCGGATGAATGGAATAAGCTTCTGCGTGTATGTTTGGTTGTCTGTGAAAGAAAGAATGTGAGAGAGTCCACTATTCCATGGCAGTTTTAGTAGTAGTTTTTAAGTTAGTTAATGTATTTGTTTGTTTCTATGTTAATTAATGTAATTGGTGTTGTACCGTCTTAATTAACTATAAATTTATTATTTAATATCTTGCACTGGTACTTAAGTTCGTTATGATGATTTGAGCATGAAATGCAATTTGTTTTGCCATTTTCTGTTCAAAAAGTAAAGTATATTATGATTAAAGTGGGAATGAACAGTATTTTGTAGTAATAATTGTTTTTTTTAAAGTTTTAAGTACATACATACAACAGCAGGTCAACTTACTCGAAACTGTCAAATATTCCGAATCAACCTTGAGCCTTAGATATGCTTTACCGATAAAGTCGGCTGTACATTCATTTAAATTCATTAGAGATATCCGCGCAACCTATTCAATGTAATATTAATTTTAAAGGATGCGTAAGTCTCACCAATACTGATAATTTAAGGCTAACTAAACTATACCCAGCTGCATGCACGCTGTTTTACGTATTTACATGCAAGTTTATTTTTGTTGAACAACAAGCTACAATATCTTAAGAAAAACAGTATACTAATACCGTTTTCAACAGCATGGTTATTAATCCTACATATAGGATGCTTATGATGTTACAGATGTTTTGAGGTAGTGATGCCCACAGACTATCAGGTGGCCAACCAGTCGTTTGCTTACAAATAACATCACTATTAGAATAGAATGATATCTTATTAATATTGTTACTGCAAATAAAAGTTAAGAAAAAAATGTATACTAAGAAAATCGTTTTTTTTTTAACTTAAAAACTAAGAAACAACCTCAATGCAATACCGATAATTGCATTATACCTACCATTATAAGTAGGTGTTCTTAGAATGTAAGGATACTTAGCGACAAAATAAGTAAACTTATTAAAACGAGTTTTTTTTTGCATTTCCAGGGCTGGTTCGTCGGACAATCTTCTCGGCGGTATAACAGCGTCTAGTCCAGGTGGACCTAAAGGTTTCCAGCCGACTGGCGGTGCTTTCAAGTCTACCCATGCTGATACTAGTAAGTTATAAATAGTAATACCAACTTATTTTTTCGCACTGGAGGGTAAATGACACTTCTCAATCAAATTCAAAATCAAAATGGTTTATTTCAAATTAACCATGTGTTGGTGCTTTTGAATAGTCAATGTCGGTCAGTCCAAGAAAAGTGAAGCTAAATTGTATGTTCCAAAGCGTAGATCTCTATGGAGAAGAACGTGCAAGAAACTTCATTACCACAACAACCATTCAGGGAAGACATAAGTATACGTCATTACAATTGCCCAAGGCGGATTCGTTGGTAATTTAACTAACTTATGATTGATTCATAGTACACCATGTTTTTCGTTACCAATACACATAAAATTTTAATGATATCTAAGAATATTCATGACGGATTTATAAAAGTATTTTCATGAGAATTCAGAATGGCCAAAGCAAGGTAAACCTATTGAGGTGGAGAGTTTTTTATGTAAAGAATTTATGTACAAAATTTCAAAAAGCTGTTAACTGAAATCACAAAGTTATGAGCTTCTTATCTTACCTGGTTGTATACTAAACTTATATTCAAGTTTCGCAAAAAAAGTAATGGTGTATAATATCTTAATTCGTATAGTGTACATAATTAAGAGTGTTCTTCTATTCTATAAATTCACGGTGTACTCATAATCATTATTATTTCCAGGCGAAAATCACAGACAATGGACAGCCTTTACTCAGATTAACAAGCCGATGCTGTCGAACCAGGTTCCAAGCTCTCCTCATCCGACTTCCATAGCATCCAGCACACAGAGCCTCACTCACAGTGTGCAAGGCATATCTCTCAGCACGCCCAACCTGTCCACTCAGGCCGCGTTAGACAACGCTATAGCGTCCATTATGAATTCGCCCACTTCTACGTGCGGTGTTCAGGTAATAATAATAATAAATTTTCTTTTTAACAGATTAAAAAGTACCTGTTTGTATTGTTTAGTGTTGCTTGCTTGTAGAGACATGTGTGTGGATAACTTCTTCAGGCTTCATTTAAAAACTCGCGGTTTAGTGACGTTTCTTTAGATTTGATTATGAATTAGTTATTAGCACCCAATTTGCGTGATAAACTTTCTTTCACAAGGATTTTGATGTTAGTGTGTTATTAGGCTATATGGTGTTCCAGTGTGAAAAAATTGTGATAAAGAAATAAATTAAAATTAACTCCCGTCGTCAAAAACCCTGAAAATAACTTAATATGGGATCAGTACTATCGTGTTCAAAAAAGGAATCAAAGTATTAGCCTGTATGTAATCACAATTTTTATTGCAATGAAACTAACTGAACATACATTTATATACATATATGCCGTAACATTCCCCTTTATTCATAAATTTTGCTTGTAACTAGTAATTAGTGACCATTTAATTATACATTTTGGCATTTAAACATCACTGTAATCATTGTTTATAAATAAACCCTATTATTTAAAAGTCAAAGTTTCCATTTGCATATATGTACATAAAATTATAATCTGTGTCGATTACAGGTAATTTCAAGCGGTATGTCCAACACAATCCCGACGCCGACGTCGACGCCACTAACATCGACGCCACTTAGTAACCCCGTGCTCAAAAGTTTCACATTCGTCAAGAGGAGTATTGGTGATAATTCGCCTTGTAAGTATAAGTTTTAGACATCTTTTAATCTTACCTATTTTCTTATAACATAGCATACCTTCATTCATTTGGGATAACATTTGATTCTTAAAATTAAAAAAAAAAAACATCTAAATGTATGATAAAATAAAAAAATATGGAAGATACACGTGCTCAGTGGCATATATTATGTAGTCTGAATCAACATTTGAATTCTTGTTGCAAGTCTTTAAAGGGCATAAAACAAGATGTAAACTAAAATTTACACTCGTGTTCGAATAGTTGGCGTGCTAAACCTTGTAGGTTTTAGGTAATAAAATTAAACCCATGTTTGGCGCCGAGATAATTTGTAGACAAATTATATGGGCCCTAACAACGCATGACGGACCCGCAATCTATATAAGTTAGCTACTCGTAAATGAGCCTTATCAACCTGTTGCAAGATTTTAAAACGATTTCCCTTTGTTCCACTAGGTCCTGGTCCCCTCACCCTCTCCCTGGACGCGTCAGGTAACCTGCTGCTGAAGCCGAGCCAGGCGTCCTTGAGTCCCGCCTCTGAGCAGTCGATGCACTGCGTTCACCTGCAGAGACTGTATGTGCCGACCTTCAATACTGGTGAGTGTACATCGAAGATAGACAACCTTTATTCCAACTCGGTCTAGGCTTGCGTGGTCTATTATAACCTCTTTCACAGAGGGAGAATTCCTGGGTCCCAAAAGAGGAAACAGCTGAGTTACTTAATCAGAAAACCTCTTAATCTGTTATTAATAAAAATACGAGAGATAATCCTGCTGCTCTAACAGGTAAAAGTATTCAAAAAAATTTAGTTTAACATTTGAACTAAGTTTTCAGCTACTGTGGCGCTATGATTTTTACCATTTATAGCAGTATTATCAATTAAACTCAGTATTAAAAAATACATTTAGACCACTCTGGCTCTCATGGCCTCAATTGTTCTTCTCAACATTCAACAAGCAAACGACATAAACCTCATTGTCTTAATCTAAACACAAAAGCAGCAATGAGACTGGCAGTAGAAAAGGCACGGGGCTTAACCACGTGCATGTTGCTCTCATTCACTATACTCATGGCTTGTAGAACTTCTTAGACCATTCCTCATCAATATTCCCACGATTATCATTTATAAGCTACAACTTTCTCGGTGGTAGGCCATAACATCGGCCGCCGGTAGAAGTTACCACCCACAAGCGGCGGCAAGACAAAGTTTTGCCGCCAAGCGATTTGTCGTGTTCCGGCATTATGTCTGGTGAAGCCGTACGGAGGATGGGTCTGAGCAGTTGTTTTGCGATGTGTGCCGGGTACGATGCGACAATTGTTGTTATGTTGGGAGTTTGGTCGTGGAGGGTCTTCAAATCAATCTCCCTTTGGCGCAGCATCGTTGGTCGTGTTGTTGGGTTTAACATTGCATCACCTCGCTCAACTGCCGTCTTTCTTCCTATTCGCTCAGTTTTTCTGAGTGAATAGGCTCTTAATAAACTGGCGCGCTTTACCATCAACGATCGCATCATTGCTTACCATCAGGTGGGATTGCGGTCAAGCGTTAGTTTATAAATATAAAAAAAAATAAAAATAATTATGGTTGAAAAGCGTGAAGAAATTGAATTTTCCCTCAATATTATGTTATTTGTATTTACTTTTGTCTTATTTTAACAGTAGCCCTATTATAATTTGTAAATGACTATTTCTACAGAAGTGGAGACGCCAAAGAATAATAACCAGAGCGTGCTGAACGTCCAGAGCGGACAATCTGTGATAGTATCTCAGAGCAACAACAACAATACTGCACCAAAAACTACAACGTGAGTATATTATGTACATTTGTATACTCTTTGTGGTCACATTCAATTTATTTATACCTACAACATTATTTTTTGTTTAATGCTAAACCTGAAACGCATTTCCAGTATTTTTAAGTAAAGAATCTATGTACAAAATTTCAAAAAGATGTCATGAAAAACCACAAAGTTATGAGCTTGTTATGTCCCAACAAAAATATAGTCAACGCTCCGCTCGGGCGGGCGAGCGGTGCGTTGACCGGTGGCTTCAGCTATTGCGCGGGCGTGCCGTACCGTAAGTTGGATGGCGCGCTCGGTAACCACACTGCTACAATTTCTACATGTATTTGGGAAAAAAATATAAAATGGTGTAAAAATGATTGGAATCGATTCAGTTTCTTATTCTGAACAAACTTTATTCAGGTTTGATATAAAGAAAAAAAACGTTGTATATTAGTATAGTTCTTGCAATTCACGAACGCGCGTGGCTCTTAGTTGTGTTCAAGTCGTATCTGTATACGTGTAAATGTGTGCGTGAGCGTAGACGCGCTACGGTTAGCATACAAATAATCAATGTTAAAATTATTTTTTCTTTGAAACCAACAATGACAATAAAACAAATATTTTAATAGTAAGTTTTATTAAAATTAATTATTATTCATCGTCAGAAGTGTCACTATCTTCAAACTCTTCAGTGTCGCTATCAGTTGATTCTACATTAATCATTAACTCGAAGTCCAAATCGAAATATTTTCTATATATTCTTCTTCAAGTTTTTCGACATGCTTGCAAGTTTTACGCCAGGTATCATTGTCGATATCGTTCAAACACTCATTTATTAAATTTTGTAAAATAATCATATTTTGCCCGATATTTTTAGTTGCAATTTTATTTTTTACAATTCCCCAGATATTTTCGATACAGTTCAACTCAGGGTGATAGGGCGGCAAACGTAATATTTCAAAATTCTTGCTTTTAACTATTTCGTCAATTTTGAATGTTATGAAACGATGTTTATTATTTTTTATTAAATCATAGAGTTCGATTTTTTTTAATCGTTCGTCACATAAAATTCCGTTATCAGTTAGCCATTTTATCATATCGCTCTTCCTTGAGCTGGACGTAGGAATTTTACTGCTCCGGGCGTTATGATAGGACGCGTTATCCATCACAATAACTGCCCTTTCTGGCAAATTTGGCATAAGCTTCTCTTCTAGCCACTTCTTATAATTTTTAAAACTCATATTTAGTGATAATCTCCAGTTGTGGAGGATGCTTTATATACGTTTTTTCATTGGTGAAAGAAACTTGGCAGATGTAGAGGGCAACTCTTTTTCTTCTTTCAAAATAGAAGTTACAGTACGTTCACTGACCCCTGTCGCTTACGTTAGCCCAAGGACTCAAATCACAATTATCATTATTATTCGCCTTCATGAAATGATATTCTTCTTGAAGAAAATGAAAAACTCGGGCGATAATTGCACGACCCTACAAATAATAAAGATAATACAATTTTCATGATCGTTGATCAATACAAAAAGTTTAATATTAAATTAACGCTATAAATGCATATTTAAATAACTCACCTCACTACGAATAATTTTTCGCTTTTTATCGGTATTTGACATGCTGACGGTACTTCGTGGCGGATAGCGACGTGAAAACAATAAGCACAAGTGACCTGAGCGGGCGACGGCTCGCTACTGAACGCTCCGTCAGGCACACACACTAACGCATTGTGCATGTACACAACATACCACAAGCAAGAGTCACGCGCGCTCGTAAATTGCAAGAACTATAATGTGTCTTATGTTAATCGCCTTGTATTTCTACTCAGTCCCTCTCTATTCATAAATGTTGCTTAAAGTTAACTAGTGATTAGTGAATTTTAACCATACATTTTTGACTTTTTAGGTCACTTAACTATAATCATCGTTTATGAATAAACACCATAGTCTTTAAGGGGTTTATTTCAATTTAGCGTCTGTTAGTCTATTCTGTAAATAAATATTCTCACCATGAAAACATTGATGAAGAAGTCATTTTTTTTTTGGAGGTTTTGGCTTGGTTGCTAAGGCCTTTGAGCCATTTCTTCGTTGTAATCTTGTATTCTTTCGTAACCTTTTTTTTTGAAACGCTGTGGAAATGCCTTTACGCACCATACCCATCGCTAGCTAGGCGACGGGCGTGTGTGGGACTCGTCCAGCCGAAGCCGGGAATACCCACTAAAACCACAGCGGCACATCGACATCGCCTTAGTGGCGGGGTCTTGGGAAATAGCACAGCCTGCACTACCAGTCCCCCGCCAGCGATTCCCGGGCCCACAGTGGTCCCCCCGTACGGAGGGGCCGGGCTGGATACGTCTTCTTGTGCGAGAAGAGGCAGCAGCCAAGGGTTTTTTAGCGAGGTGTCCTTCCTCTTGGCCCCACTCGCTTGCACGCAGCCAAGCGGGACCCCCAGCTTCTCTCAGTGAGGAGCCCGGGTTGTCCGACGGTGACCCGGAGTTCGGGTCACGTTAGCCACCTGGAGTGGTGGCTAACCCGCCGCATGTGTGACCGCCGAAGCGGTCCCCACTTCTGGTTTTGGTCCGCGCCGGTAAACCGGTAACCCCCATATCTGGGGGCGGTTCCCCTATCCGCCACCTGAGGACGCGTCCGATGGCAGGCCAGAAACTGCACACAGATTTCTATCCTAACTAATTTAACTTAACCTAACCTAAACCTATCTACTTTCGCGTCCCGCGTGAACCCAGTAGCAGGAAGGTTTGGGACAAGTCGTGATGTGGCTACTATGCTACAATATTTCAATGTTCTTTATGAATTATTCACTGAATGCACTTTTTACTACATAAATCACAAGAAGTCATTCATTCCTGCTGATCGATTCTGTGTGACTGCCATGAGTTCTCATTACGAAGATTCGATCTTCGATATCGACCGCGTTTGACTCATCGATTGGCCCGCTTCAAGGTTGTAAGAACTCTCAACCAATACGAGCGCCAAACGCGATCGATAACGACACTATACACCATCACTTTCCTTTAGTGTCTTGCATCATGTAGTCTGTCTACCTCCACTTATTGGTCTGTTCTTGTTGGAATGCAAGTCAATTTTGTATTCCTGAGTTCAATGCTTTATATACTATCCTGTCTTCTAAACTAAGACCATTGTAGTATAGTAAATAAACAGTTAAAGGCTACCCGACAAAAGTAAATTAAATCCCTTTAATCCCTTTCTTGATTTAGTGTTGATTTCCCTGCCCTTCAGAAACCGTATGTTACGTACAACTCGCGCGAGTTAACTGTGCACCTCGCTCTGTGACGTCATTCGGACGGTACCGTTTGTAAAAAATGAGAATTATTAAAAAAAAAATACTTTTTTATGTTAATAAAAGGTCGTTTTGATGATAAAGCGTCATAATACTAGATCATTTTACTCATGACGTTTTGCAATTAAATTGATACATATGGACTGAAATATAATGTTGGACGTTGGTGCAACCAACAGGCTTCACTAACGCGTCGAAAATGTAAAAAAACAAAAACAAACTTAATAAAAAAATAACCACAGAAACACTAATAATAACATGGGATTTAACCTGTATTTAGACATTTGTAACAAAGATGCTATCGCTACTCATCGCTTACGTCAAATTTGGGGCGCCGCGCGTGGAAGCGGGAGAGGGGTCAAATTCCAGCGATGTGCACAGTTAACTTAAGCAAGTGTTACTATACAATGCATTTTCCTTATCAGGCAATGGGAGACTCCTGCGGAAGAGGCCCGTCCATTCCCGTTAGCACCAACGCCTGCACAGCTTGGCAGAGCGCCGCTACAGAAAAGGCTTAGTCGAGGTAAGTCGTTATATCAACATTGAATTTGAAGTTCACTATCATACCTTTGATTTACCCATTTTTGAAGATTGTATAGTACCTAATGCATCGCCACATGCATCTTTTTAATTAATTATCATATAACTTGGTATACTTGTTTTCTTAACTGCACCCTAATGGACTAACAATATACAGAGTGGTGCTGACAATACAACAATAAATTAAACTTCGTGTACCTCAACACATTCTCAATCTATCCATAAAAAAATCATATAAATATATCCATTAGTTTAGTCACTAGAAATCATTTTTCATTTTTCACATTTTCTACATGATGTACATGTTGATAAGGAAGCGCTTACAGGTTAATGACCGCCGCATCTAGCGGTACTAAACTTTAATAATAATAACGCCAAAAAGCAAGTCGATACAGGACCGCGCTGATCGGAGGTCATTGAACCAATATTTTAAAAGATGTTCTATTACGTTTGCAATTTTTTGCGATTTAGTTTGTTTGAAATTTTCATTTTTTTATTTTTGATGCTAGGTTTTCTTCTATGGTTTAGGATTTTTCCTATGAACCAGCATAGTCTGTGTTTTCATTTATTGTCGTATTATCAGCACCACTCTGTATGTAATTCAAATTTAGATTAATGGTGTGTCCATTATCTAAATTTGAATTTTATTGTTAGTCCATTGCTCTTTATGTTCGAAAAATGTGCCTGCTCAACAACGTAAATAACGCAATGAATGTTGTTGAACTGTCAAAATTAAACCCATTGCTACTGATAGTGTGTTACACAGTTACTCTGCTGTTTTATTACTTTTGAAAACTTCCAGTAAATTGAAACTCAAGGTCGATTGTACATCTATTGAAGTGGTTGCTATTCTAACTGTACAAGTTCAAATTAAATTAGCTAGCAAAACTTTGGAGATAGGATGAGAATTCATACCTACTATCAATTGCAAGTAACTACTATTGCTATTAGTTATTTGAAATTATGATTTAAGAAAATCTTTTTCATTTTATTAATTATGTACACAAAGTTAAATACACAGTGGCATAACAAAATATTGTCTTTTTATTTTATCAATATATATCACATCGTTTCGTGAAGTTTTGCTAGCTAATTTATTTTGACCTTGTATTTGATTCATATCTTTTTTCAATAGCCAGCTCAATAGAAATATTAGGAAAAAGATTAACCATCCAGACAGGTAATATGACCGTATATAATTGCACAAGGATTTTACGGCGCTCGCCCGAAATTGAAACTAAATAAATCTAATTTAAACTAATTAAATAAAATCAATCACTTATACACTAGATACACAGTCTCGAACAAAACTCTTATTAAAAATGGCGACATGTATTAAGCAGTCTTAAAGTAATCAAAATAAATATACATTAATTTAAAATCAGCCTTAAGTGCAGTGTATAAAGTTCTTAGCACAAAGCAGTACGAAAAGCCATTATTTTTTACGACCGAGTCCATGGTACATCAAACCAAATTCAACCTTACACGCACGTACTCAAGTCAGAATTATAAAGTAAGTACTAAATGAAAGAAGCGCCCAAGTGCTGCGTTGTTCGCTTGTTCAGTTCATCAATTTTTTTACGCTGACTGTGAATCTAGTGTATAACTGATCGGTGTTAAATAACCGTGCCGCGCGTGTATTTCAGTACTACAGAGTCTACAGAGCTTGTACGGCGAAGGCAAACTTATTAAGAGTCCATTGTCCTTCTATCTTGTCTCCAGGCTGGATTTCTTGGACCGTCATCGCTGTAATACAAAAAAAAAATGCAATATGTAACAAAAACCCTGTTGTTCCTTCAACCTACGTTTTAAGAATCGGCATACGGACGTAATAAAGCAAGTAATTTATAAAAATTGTTCAACAAAAATAATTAAAATAAATGTTTAATTATTAATATTTATAATCTGTAACTGATTTCTTAGCTCGGCAAGTCATGAAGAAACTAGACATAAGTAGAACGTTCCCGCCAATTTTTTTAATTTATAAAATCAGATATTCTAAAAAAAAATTCGATTTTGTCGGTTTTAATAGGTATTTGATTGTGACCCCTCGACTAGACAATGATTACTGTTTTCTAATTATGACTTCATTAATGATGTGCTTGTAGGTAAAATTATATGTCCCTGAAAGGAACAACAGAGTTTTTGTTACATAGTGTATATTATTATGTCGTAACGACGTTAGAAGCAGTAGGTCGTATGTGTAGATCGTCGGACCTATACATACGACATTAACTGAACAGTTGTGAGTAAATTAGTTGTCACGGTATGAGCATGTGAAAATTTTTAATAACAGCACCTCCTTGTTAACATCATGGGCACGTAAAGATCCTTGTATTACTGTATGATACATATTCAACAAAAAAAATCAGGCATCTAACATCAACTTATCATCAGGGACATCTACCGGATCCACAGGCAGCAACGAAACAGCTACTTCAGCCGGCTGCAATGTCAACGTACCTCGGTCTGAGGCATCGATGAGCAACGGAACCTTAAGTTCAGACGACGCGACTTCGCCCAAGCAACACAATGACCTTCCCAGTCCATCGCAAAAGAAGCTTATTTTCAAAAAACGAAACGAGGACGGACGAGACAAGTAAGTGGTAACAATAAGTTTCTCTTACCAAAAAGGCTAAGGCATCTCTTATATCAATGAGGGATGTCTTTCTAGCCTTTTTGCCTTTCATAGACATGCTTTAAAAAAAAAACATTGCCCCACACTAGGAATTACTCCTGTATCGTGGGTGCGTTTAGAAATATTTAAACTCACATACACCAACAACTAACTTGTTTCTCATGATTCCCGTGCGGGAATCGAACCCGCGACACGCAGCGCAGCAGTTGAACGTCCGACCACTGCACCAGTCGTGTCGTCGGTTTTAATCTCAAGCTATCATCAGTGACGGAAGTCATACATACTACTTGGCCTTACATTGGTGACATTAATTTTAACACACGAGAAGGGCTAGTGGCGTAATTATACAAATTGTAACAACATAAAATAATTCGTTATTTGAAAAACAGCGCCTGCGCCGCTCACGGACATAAAGCTCTTTCTCTCTCTCTCCTTCAATTCTCTACTCTTTGCTCGTTAATATTTACACTTCGCTGATGAGATGTTATAACCCTTGCGCTACAGTTCTTTATGTACAGGTAGGTCCAAGATATGATTTCAGAACATAGTAAATTAATATAATATTTAATTTAATATTTAATAAACCTACTATCTACCTACCTCATTTGTATAAATCAATCGAGTGACGTATGGATAAAATAGCTTTAAACTATAACTGATAGATAGATTTACATAATGCACTGTGCCAACTGTGTTTTCAAATGTATGATTACTTGTTACTGTAACATGTCCAATATATTGATAAAAAATATGGGTAGACGACCCAAAGTGTGATACGATAACTGACAAAATAAAACGTACTTTGCTTGCCGTGTATACTATGCTAGTATGTTGAATGAGGAAACAGGATAATGTGCGGATGCACCGAAAATACCACTGGCGGTATTTGAATCCCTAATTATACCAAAAGAAAAACAATCGAAAAAATGCGTTTTATTATTTTACTAAAGATTTTATTTATTATGAACTAGTGCTTGACCGCAATCCCGCCTGATGGTAAGCAGTAATACAATCGTTGATGGTAAAGCGCGCTAGTTTATTAAGAGCCTATTCACTCTAACCTTGAAGCCACTAAAGTTGTAGCCCGACGGAAACACCGCCGCAGGCAAATTCTTCCAGTCCCTCGATGTACGCGGTATAAAAGAAGAGGTGAAACGCTTCGTTCGGATCATTGTGGTGTCAACAAAGTAAGGGTGGATACTCGTCTTACGACGGGTCGTCTGATGATGGAACGGAGATGGAGGAAATAACAACCTTATCGACGTGTTCTAACTTATTATTCTTGTCCTACAGAGTACTGGAGACGGTGAACTTCGAGCAGAAGTTCAGCACTCTACCACAGTTCAAGCCTGAGGCTTGTAGCCCTAGTGCCATGGTGGTGCCGCGCAGCCCGCAGCTCTACATGAGGAAGAAACATACCAAAATGGGTATGTTATATATCTTCTTCGTTTCGTTCTTGACAGAACGGTCGTGCTCACTATGATTGATTTCGAGACGTTGATGTAGCTCGCCGTACGATCTCTCTCCATCTTTTTCTGTCGGACGCCAGTCTGGAGCATTCATCATGTTATTCACAGTACATGAAGTTATTGCTGTCTGTTTCTAAGTTTAAAAATTAGACTAAAAATACTTAAGAATTAGTATAGGGCTGGCGCTAGAGTAGATTATAAAATTGAAAATATATTTTCCATAGTGCCAAAAGGGTTCTGGAGCGGCTTTGGAGGGTTTTGGAGGCTGGGGTCCGCTTTACCAGTCTAACTATATCTATTATCAGCCTATAATGTTCTTACTTTTGGGACACAGGCCTTCTCTCCGTGAGAGGGAATGGGTATCCACCCTTCTGGACCAGTGCTTGGCAAAATAAAAAAATATGTGTGCGTGTATTATTGTACACACGCAAGAAGTGAAAATTCTTAGAAAAAGATAGCGAAGAAGTTTTACTTCAATAAAATAACATTAATAAAGATTAAAACTTAGCGTCCCCAAAAAGGGGACGGTCCACGACTAAATACAACACCAAATTTAAAACTAAACTAACCTAAAGATACAGCCTGTATGTCCCAACAATTGCACGCGCCAGCACCAGGTGAGTCAGTGTGGAATGCGAAATGCGGGATGCGGAATCCCCCGGGGCCAGAATGTTGGGCTCTTCCTTCCGATTCCGAAGAGCCCAAACTCGGCTAGTCTAGGACCTCCGGATCCCGAGACAGGCCGCGGGGGGGGTGAGGTGGCCTGAGGAGCAATTTGGGTAAGGGAGTGTAGAGGAGAAGGGTGGGGAGGCTAGGTTGAGTCTAGGGGGAGGGGGGAGGGGTATGTGAGGGGGGGGGGGTGTCTAAGTTTTGGGAGGATCCTGTCCACCTGGGGTCACAACATGAGGGGAGAGTGGGAGGGGACAGGACACTGGAATCTCGGAATGTATGTGCTATATGGGTATTGGGGGTCAGGTACTATGGGGTCAAAATGGGGGTCTAGGGGTCCTATCTGAATATAGGTTCCGGCTGGGAGGGGAGTTAGTAAGGGGAGGGGGGATTTTGTCAGAATTTTGAAATTCCCAGCCGTTTCCGAGATATCCGGGATTTTAGGTAATTTTTTTTTCCAACGCCGATAAAGAAGTTTCACTTCAAAAATAATTTGTAATTTTATACCTCGTTTAAAATCTGGTATTTAGATTATTTAACCAAATCTCAATCTCTTGCATCAAACTACTTGATTTTATTATCAACATTTTTGTCACTAAGAAACACGTCGGTAGTGGAATAAATATTTTCATATTAACCTTATTATCATTGTCCACAGAGGAAGAGAACACAGTGGTGACTCCGCAGCTTGAACAAGAAGTGATGAACGGCAACGGAATGCCGACGCCGCATTCTTACGGCACCCCGCATACGACCACTAACAAACTGGTCGGAAACACATTCTTTGGACCTGACTTCAATCTAGATACTTATAGAGGTACGTGGTTTTAGTTTTGTCATACATTTTTAGTTTTAGCTGTCTGTAGTTCTATTCTCAACGTATTCGCAACGAAAAATTAGGGTTATAGCCAAATTATAGACAAATCCCAGTTTAATAAATTATGCAAATATTGGCGGCCATTTTGGATTTATGAAAGGAGCTATAAATATTTTATGATTCATTCTGACACATACACATAAAGATGAGTTACTCTGTTGACTTATTTACGTAAATATAAGAGTAAGCGACGCGAGCTACAAAATTTCAGTGCCCTTCAAATATATTTTGCACATGGGGCCCAACTTCAATCTCTTTCTCACTGAATGTATGTGGGACTTCATTTGAAAGTGCTTCTCAAGATTTAGAGCCCCGGGGCTCGCCAGGTGCAGTGCTATAACTCCGTCCGCCTTTCAGTGTCGGCAGAGGGCGTAGAAGACATGTCCCCGCGCACGCCGTGCTCGGCCAGCGCGGCCCGCGGCGAGGCGGGACACCGGCGCGTGCTGGAGCAGCGCCGCCATCTGGTGCTCAAGCTGTTCCAGGAGCACGGCATGTTCCCCACTACGCAGGCCACCACGCACTTCCAGGTAATTTATGTGGCCAGTCCACCAGGCACGATACCCAGAGAAATATTACACCTCGATTTTCTCGGTGGTAGGCCATAACATCGGCCGCCAGCAGAAGTTACCACCCACCAGACAAAGCCTTGCCGCCAAGCGATTTGTCGTGTTCCGGCATGATGTCTGGTGAAGCCGTAGGGAGGACGGGTCTGAGCAGTTGTGTTGCGATGTGTGCCGGGTACGATGCGCCTAATGTTGTTGTGTTGGGGGTTTGGTCGTGGAGGGTCTTCAGATCAATCTCCCTTTGACGCAGCATCGTTGGTCGTGTTGTTGGGTTTAACATTGCATCACCTCGCTCAACTACCGTCTTCCTTCCTATTAACTCAGTTTTTCTGAGTGAATAGGCTCTTAATAAACTAGCGTGCTTTACCATCAACGATCGCATCACTGCTTACCACCAGGCGGGATTGCGGTCAGGCGCTAGTTTATAATTATAAATATATATATATATATATAAGAAGAGAGATAAGTAAAGACACTTATCTGAGATACATAATGCTCATAGTACCTACTTATGGAGTCAAAAAAAAACATTTTTATTTAAAAAAATCTCACTTCCCTAGTAATGACACATGTATCGTGGATGTATCGTGGATGGGTACAAACATTTACTCACGTACACCAAAAGCCAATAATTTATAACGTGTAATTAAAAAAAAAAACCCATTTCAACCTGTTTGTTTTTTTTATGTTTTTAGGCAACCCACATGGACATTTTCCCCACAAAGATGGCTCTACAACTAAAGATTCGCGAAGTGCGACAGAAACTGATGGCTCAGTCGAATCTTACGCCCCACTCCGAAGTGAATACCCCTACTAGTAAGTATTACTAGAGTGTACAAAATTGTAATCATTATTTCTACAGTTGAAAAATGATAAAACCTAAATAAAAAAGTTATTAAAATATTCTCTTCTGGTCAAACTCTATCATCAACTTTATAAGCTTAAAAAAAACGACCCGTTTTCACTACACTAAATAAACAATACATAAATTAATTATGTGTCTTCAATGATCACTTGAAGTTAGTGTAAAACGCAAATTCAATAAGTGGATGTTTACCTGATGTAGTATCTGTTATGCAAACTCGACCCATTACCTGAAAACATGTTGTTTTCAAAACAAAATATAATTTTTATTTCAGTAAATTCTCCAATCGCGTCCGCGCCCCTGCAGCCGACTTCAACGGCCAGTTAGCGATGCGGATACACCATCTCCATTATTGTGCGGGAGTAGAAGCACGGGACTCTTAAGTCGTTGACAGCAGACGTAAAAAAAAAACGCCTCAAAGTTATTTTAACTCTGACGGCAGTAACCTGACACCATCCTTATTGTCACGAGAAAAACTCAATGATTTTGACGGATTTCTCAATGGGAGCAACCTTGTAAGAATGGAAATAAAGATTGATAACATGATTTGACACCAGAGTGAAAAAAACTTTGAAGAGAATATAATATACAGCCCTTTTGACGTACAGTCAGGTATTGCCAGCAAAAAACTGTCAATAACAAATTTCCGATGAGTTTAAAAACTCCGAGTTTCCATATTAAAAGGTATCAAAATTAACTACACTGACAACGGCTAAATATCTACGTGTTCTATATGATGGAGAGACAATTGTTTATTATAAATGCAGAAGCATTTAATACAGTGATTAGATTAATCTATAGCTACTCGTTTATAGTATTTTATTATTATTATTCAGAAATACTTATTTAATTAATAAAAGTTGAAAAAATCATAAAAATTAATTGGTAATGTTAAGTCCGTGAGAATTGGCGATGCATGGTCTAATTGATTCGTTGATTTGAATTGTATGTTTAAAATAGTTTTATCTGAAAAATAACAGTGGTACTAATGGTTTGTCCCCTTTTCCAAAACTTAGTATATTTTGATCTTAACCAATATTGATGCCACCATACTATATCGCACTAAGAAGCCAGATGGGAACAGCTACTCTGAATTACGTGACCGGCTGCTTCCTGCGACTTCCGTATAAATGTGTGAAGGTAATCAAATGGTTATGAGATATTCATATCTAGTGTTTTATATTACAATACAAAAAAAGAAAAATCACAAAAAAATCCGATTTATTTCTTCTAAGGATTCTTTAATATCACATTGTATGAAACAGTTTTTAGAGTTTTAAAGTTTCAACATAAAGACATTAGAGCATCCTCAGATTAAAAGAAACATAATATCTATATTCGCTTTTAATTGGTTATTTAAATAATAGATCATTAATTTCATTGTTTAAAGCACGTCGTAATTATGGGCACGATCTCAATTCTTATTTGTATATTTGTATTTAAGTACTTTTATTGGCGAGTGCTGTATGACTGAAATCTGTGTTGTTGCAAAACCACTTATTAACTTAGATGGGAAAATTACATCGAAAATAACCCTTCTGCTAGACGTAAATACCAAAATCAAGTATATTTTGAACTATATTTTGTTTTCAAAATGCTCAATAGTTTGTTTTAATTCTCTCGGTATTGTCTTTCAATTTTATCCTTTGATTTAACTTTGAAGTTAATATAAATAATATATCACCCATTATGGGCAAAAACAAATAATAATTTTATAGAAATGACCAGTTGAATTTCGTTGCAATATGAGAATCACTTTATTACAAACGATACAATTATATATTTTAGAGAAATATATATTTGCAATTGATATAGTATATTTACTCCAGATTTGTGTGTTTATCGAGAAATATTGTTTATTTATTGTTGCCTTTACTCAATTAAATATTGAGCGAGTTGCGTGTAAGAGTGTCTTATGGAACTTCGTTTGTAGTTGTGAATTGATTTAGTGATAAATGGGTCTCTATTTGTCGAAACATTGTCAATCAATAATATTCAACTGGTAAAAAGCAATCTTTTTCATTTGCAATGATTGACTGCTAATTTATGTAGTGAACAATTTCAACAAATGAGATTATCATTAATAGTAATTATCAATGAGCCGAATTCTCGTAACATTGATGCATTTACAATACAACAGACACTTTGGTGTTTTACCATAAATGGGGAATATTGAAAGTATGGAAGATAGTGTAATTTTGTACGAATATGGAGACCTGAATAAGTGATATGTCTACTGCAACACAGTGTGTGATGCGTGAGTTTGATGAGCATGTAGAGCGAGGTTGACGCAAGGAACTTTGGTGCGAACATTTTTCACTATTGTTTAAGTCTCTATTATTTTGTATTGTTTTCTATTTATGTTGTGATGTTGGTCTTCCAAGTGTTTCAAATTATTTCATTTTTATATTAGATTTAATATCTACTTATTTAATTATTTTTAATAATGTACTTTGTACAGTGATTTATCAAGCGAGTTGTTGTAGTGTTGACGGTACATAATGTATGCAGTGTTTGGATGAATCGTGAGGGGTGACGCAAATTGTGAACGTTTTAATAATCATTACTCTTTCTGCCAGGAAGCGATACATTATAAAACGTACTGCTATGGTTTATAAAAATAGCTCAAATCAGTAACGACACTAGATAAATCAATATTTATACAATATAATAATCTCATTGTAAATATTAGTTGTATTGTATACTAGCACTAAGTATTCCTGGCTCTCAAAGTAATTAAGGTTTTATTTAGATAATACTAATTATATTAATATAGATAAAAAGATAAATATATAATTTATACACGTGAAATTTCGGCCAATACACATATTATGTATATCAAAATTGTATTTTTTAAATGATCTCTTCGGCGTTAATAGTATTTAGATAATTGCTTTAGGAGTCCGGAAGTGAAATGAATTTATTAAAAGTATAAAACTTAAGAGATATTTTCGCACGATTAAATATTGTATCTCGATAGGCAAGTAGTCGGGGCTTGTACCAAAACTCTAGTTTGTTCTACTCAAATGTACCTCGTGGCTTACGTCGATAGAACCTCTAGAGCTATCGTGATCTTGTATTGTTCAAGCTGCCAATATGAAACTAGCCGGATTTGGTACTCAACCCCGCGTAGTCAATTCATCATAATCGTCATTGTTGTCATACATTTTTACTCTTAAATAAATAATAGAACTGTTGTTACCAGTTAGTAATAAAATACACATATATTTTCGTCCCTAATTTGAATTAGTTATTCGACCTAGACGCTGTTTCGTGTCACATGCACTTAGTGACTGTTGTACTTTATGTTAACGTTCTGGAGAGCAGGGTAATTAATTCAAAGTAAGGGCAAGTGATAGGCCTCTTTCCTTAATCAGTGAAATAACTATAACTTTGACTCGGAATAACACCCATAACATAAGATTGGTTTTTGATTTTACAGTATATCAATATAATAGAAATATATTTACTAATCATTATAATATCTTGTTGTGTCAGGCGAATATCATCGCGAATTAGTGAAAACAGTTTAATTTTCTTCGAACGTTCAGTTACGAAACGATTTTAATTCGATTATTTTAACGAAAGTAAATGTAGGTTTATATATTTTATGTTTTTCACACGCACTACAACATATATGTTTTCATAAAATTTCATAAATGGAACTATTTCAATGATATCAAATAATTTAGACTTTTACGTTTCAAATCAATACACTAAAATTACGCAAAATCAAGTTTGCATTTAGTTTGTCACATTATAACTTTATGGAATTTGTATGAAAGCATACATGGTGATTTTACTTACACAGTTAATTGCAATATCTTTAATAATAATATTTAAATAAAAAAATTGAAGTTTTCCTCCATGGTTTATGATTGCGATAGTTTGTACTACATGTTTCAATTTGTTTTTGAACTGTCCATGTCTTTAAGTTTGCCTTTTGTTGAAATAATTCTAGTTTTGATGGTATGTTGAGTTTTGAGTGGATGTCTTTTGAGTGTTTTATAGTAATAACAAATATGAAAAATTTAACTAGCTGCATATTTCTAGTGCCTTATTGACTTTCAAAACTTAGCTGTTTGTACTCATTGCAATCGCGAATACAGAATTGTGCTTCTGATTTTGTTTTCTAGGGTTTGTTAGTCAATAAACAACAGAGAATAGGCAGTCTTATTTTATTAGACTGAATTAACTATGTTGCATAACAAGTTAAATGTTATATTTTAAGAAATATTAGCAATTATTTCGAAAGGACATTTTAAATAAAGCATTTCATATTCGTTATTTATTTCTTCTAAATAAGCTATTAGTGTAATTGTTTAGTCAAAATGGTAAATGTAAATATCTTGTTTAGATGATTTATTTAGATATTAAGTGTTCAATTTAATGTATATTAGATTGAATTAGAGACAAAACAATCATAAGAAAAAATGAATATCTGAATCAGTAACCACTTTTACATGTGCAAGTTTTTTATATCCAACTATTGGACCAATAAGTGGCACTTTAAATTTAGGCATTGTAATCAACAACAAATCAACTGTGAACAGGTAATAGAGAACGAACCCATAGTGTTGTGGACAGTTTGTTCAAGCATATTGGATCATTGTATGAACTTATGTTAAAACATAAAAACCTCGAAAACATTTTTCGTATTTCATTTTAGTTTTAAAAATACCCCCTATGCTATATTATTCAAGTAAGCAGGCACTGTTTCACAAATTGACATTGTAAATCATAGGAAATTGCAAACCTGCGCTACGTCGATGACACTTTATTTGCGACCAGCGCGGTCTACGAGTACATGGAAGAGCTGCTCCTCAAGATGGAGCGCGTAAGTCTTACGTTTGGATTAAAAATTAATCGGAGTAAGACGAAAATCATGATCGTCGACTGTGTTGGTAATAATTCGCCCAAGGTAACACAAATCGCGAATTGTGACGATTCGTAGGTAGTGTGGATGAGATCTAGCGGCGCATGGCCATGACAAGAGGGGCAATGGACAAGCTCAAGAAAATATGGAGGATTCACGACACCTAAAGCCACTAAGATCAGGCTCGTCTGAGCACTAATATTTCCCATATTTTTCTACGCAGCAGAAACGTGGACGTTACGGGAATTGGAAAAGAAAAAGAAAGACGCTCTACCTACCAAGTCGGCAGTGGGGGGAACTGTTAATAAATGCACCAGACTGTCGTCCAATAGAGATAGATGGAGAGAGATCGTGCGGCGTGTGACATTAACGTCTCGAATTCAGTCATAGTGACCACGACCATTCTGTCAAGAGCGAAATGAAGATTATAGGAAATCTTTATTCCTATTACATGGATTACATAATCCGCTAATGTTTCCACTGCTGAGACATAGGCCTCCTCTCATTGAGGGAGTGGGCTGTATTCATGACTGCCCACTGCAGTCTGGTATATATTACATCTTCAAAGTTTTGGTTCTATATGTCGGCCAAATTCGATAAAGAATAGAGGTAAACAAACCGTTGCTAGGCAATGAGTAGTTTAATGGTTTTTCGAAATACTAAGTTATTATGCATGTTATTTTAGTGATTCTATTGAAATATGCTGCAATAGGAATTGTTAATAAATAGTTAACATGTAAAAGACAATAATCATGTAAATAACAGGAGATTTGTAAAATGTGATAACCTTAAATTGGTTTGTTTATCTCTATTCTTTATGGAGCTTGGTGAGAATATTATGGCGGTGTTTTCTTTCACCATTTTGAAAGTAATGGTGATTAAATTATTTATATAAATTACTGCCCGGGTATTAATCCATGAGCTACAACTCTTTAGTTATAAGTCATTACAACTGGGCTACCACTGTTTTCTGCAGAAAAATAAGCTTATCAGACAAAACCAAGATCAAAACCAACACACAGGTAACAAATAATTTATTATAACTAAATAATAATTACACCAAATTACTAATCTAGTTTCCTAACCACTATATAGCTTTTATTAATAAGCCAGGCTTTTCTTGTTCCAACATTGAGAGAGCAGCCTGTAAGTTCATATTATCATTAGGATCTGTAATAACTAAGAACTTCAAAGCTGGCATTCTGATTAGTGCAAAGATACATCCTACACATATGTTACAACCACTTATATCTAAGTATTCCAGGGTGTCTCCATTCTGACCTGCTACTCTGTCTATGCCCCAAACATCTACAAACTTATTATTTTTCAAACTTAACCACTTCAGAAAATTAAGGTTGACCAGGTTTTCTAAGCCCTCATATCGGATACCATTGTGGTGGAAGTTCGAACAGTCTATAGCTTCTACCAAGTATCCATCAGTATAACGATCAGGAAGATTCAATGTGGTTATATCACCAGAAATCCATTTAGGTGAATTCTTCAACCTGAAATTAAAATTGTATTTTTTTGTCATTGTCATTTAATATGTCATGAACTGCCCTAAATCTAAGTTGGAGTTTAGCCAAGATAATATTACTTAAATAGAAAAAAAAAATGTCTGGAAAATAAATTATTTTTGTGTTGGATAGCCCATTACTACAGGAAGGCTTAAGGCTATATATCATCATGCTGCGACGAATACGAGCGGAGCAAAACTAACTCCATGTGAACAATATCACTGGTGGCCGCTAGTGAAGAATAATGTACCAGTTCTCAAATTGGTACATTAGTCATTCTGCTGCTCTTATCTCAATTTATTTGGGGTTGGTGGAAAATGTTTTTCTTCACTGCTAGCTGCCATCTCTGTTGTATAACCAGCCATGCAGTCTATGCGTTTCTATGGTCTTAAATTGGTACATTATTAGTTAGTTTACAGAAATTATAATGTTTCTTGAAATACATGTTTACATAGTACACAGTATTACCTGACAGCACATTCACGATGTGTAAAGAAGTGCACTGCTGCTAAATTTGATCCAAGAGTGGCAACTCTTTTTGGCATATACCTCTGGTTCTCTATTTCTTGAAGTATTTTCATTTCAGCCCACCAGTCTTTTATTACTTTCATTGATAAATTAGGTAAATTTGACATAACATTCAAAATATCAGGATTTGGATTTTTCTCAACGAAAACGGACAATTTGCTTCTGAACTCTCCATCTCGTTGTATCCAGGGTTTTCTCCAGTCTGGGTACGGTTGACCATGAACAACCCGTGGTTTTTGTCCTTCTTCTTCAATTTGATATTTAGTCTTGTCATCAGAGTAATACCGACTAATTCCAAAAACTGACCGATAACATCTAAAAGGTTTTAAACTGAGCGACATTTTCTCTCTCCAAAACAGTTTGGACAAACACATCTAGTGCTGTGGTAATAAAATTTTAACTAAAATGGGTTTGTAACTGTTATATTGTATCAAGACACTGATTGATTGAACTTGGTTTTTGAATTTTGAGGTTATTTCAAATGTTTTGACATTCAAGGGACTGTCACAGGGGGGGCACACTTAGTACTTTATGAATTTCTACAGTCGACAGCGACATCTAAACAAAAGTGTGTGAACAACTGGGCAGCCATCTTATTGACCTAAAGGTCTTGGTTACCAGGTCGTAAAATTTCAAAAAAAAAAAAAAAGCAGCCATCTTATACCAAGTCATATTTTTTTATTTCAATTTTCAAGCTATGGAAGCAAGATGGCGGATAGAGAATCAAACAATTTTATTTTATTTATACTCGCGTTGAATGAATATATGAAATATTGATATGATGTACGCACGTGTTATTGGCAAAATTGTGGTGTCTTTTCCACAAAGGCCATTGATCAAGACTTGAAGTTGAAGTTCAATTTTCATGATTTGTTGTCATGTTTCAACTCCCAAGAAAATATTGTATTTTTGACTATGATGCTTTAGGTAAGTGTTTATTACTGTACCCTACCGTATTATCTATATAAGTAAAAAGGTTTTTATGTTCTATAATATGTTTTTTTTTTTTGCCCAAATTCTGATAAGTAATATTATTCACAAATTTCATTCCAATTTCAGTTGCACACGGTGTACCCTTTCTCCGACTCCCCAACCCTGAAAAGGACCCTGATTAGTTCGCTACTTTGATAGCCGCTGTTGGCAGCCAAGTTAGAGAAAGTGATCATATGAAGATTTATAAGAATATGTTCAAAAGAATATGTGATCACCATTTTGATCAATCAAGACAGCTGGAGGTCGTCTTATTTGTTCAGGAGCACCAACAGTTAATAAGAATCGTAAGTAGAATTAAGTTAGCTCAATATTTGTGTGAACACAACATTTATTACCATACCAAATTGTTCCAATTCATATTTACAATCATTTGTGGGGTGACTTTTCAAAAGGACTTATTTCTGTGTGAACTCTAAAGAGAAATAGCCCCTTATGACTTTGTGAAAGGGCTTATTTCTGTATGAATTCTGCAAAAGAAATGCAGTCCTTCCGAAGAGTCTCTCCTCAATTGGATTTTGCTAATCAGTAACTTAAAAGTACCTACTCTGAAAATTGTGGAAGAAGCAGAAGTGTGTGTCTGACTTTTACTGACTAAAACCCACCCCATGTTCCTTAACTTGCCTGTGTGACGGCCAGGGCCACGGTTTCTTTTTTAAACAACCCGCAACGCTGACCCAGGAGGCATTGATCTTCGTGGACCCCGTCACAATGTGAACTGGTAATAACCTTGCATTGTATGTTACAGGTATTCAACAAATAATCAGTACCTTTGTGGAGACAGACCATAAATACTAATTTCCAAACTGTTAATTTCTGACACTTTCGGCTAATTTGTAATATTATTTTATTTCTGTGTACTTCATAATTAACGTAATGTTTTATATAACGATTTTATGTTTACATACTATCAGCTGTGAAGTTTTCACTCATAAAATAAATAAATTACTGAATACTTTGTTTTAATCATCTGAAAACCCAGACCTATAATATACATTACATAGCTACGTACGCATAGATACGTAGCTATAACATACATAGCTACGTATGCATAGGTACGTAGCTATAATATACATATCTACATACGTATAGCTATGTACCTGTATCATTCAGCTACATACGTATAGCTACGCACCTACATTCACTAGTAGTTGTTCACCTACTAAACTGAAGACGGCAGCACTTTCCATACATGCATATTTTACCGCAGAGTTGGCACTCTTTAATTATATACTTACTATACTCTTTGGACTGTCATGACACTGTGCGCATGGTAATAGTAAGTACTAGCTTTTACCCGCGGCTTCGCTCCCGTTAAATTCGGGGTAACACGGTTTCCCTTTTCTTCTTGTCCGATGAAGGCCAGCTCGCGCCGCGGCTGAGCCAGTAAATATAAACTTCCGACTATGACATCTGAGTTTGTTTCGGCCGTTTCTTCTCAGAGCTAGTACTAGGAAACGCCGTGGTCATCAAACCGAAATAAAAATAAAAATTCCTTCCAGCCGTCCCTTGCTGTTCTCTCTAGCGACACCCTAAGCCGAGGTTCGTACCCCACAGGGGGTGCCCTTAGCGTGTAGTCGCTTAGCTTTTAGTAGCCCTAGCTGGAGGCTTTAAATTCACTTAAGGCAGCCACAAGATAGTGAGGTTAAGTAGTCACGACCTCTCAAGGTCAACTACGAGCTTACTTTGGGGCTAGCTCAATCTGTGTGATTTGTCCGTATATATATTTATTTATATATTTATTTATATTTTCTGATTCAGAACTCAGAAGAGAACTCTGAACAGAATATTATTTTAATTTGCTACTGTAGAATTTGAAGTTAGAAGCCAAATTTTACAAAAAAAAAAAAAAATAAGCCAGTTTTTTTGTTAGTCACAAATAGTTCGCATACCAAAACCCAATTTGGTATGCGGACTATTTGTGACTAACAAAATAATCTGGCCCTGCCTTGAAAATTGAAGTAAAAATTTCCTCCCTCCATTGTAAGGAAGAGGGGGGTTAGAAAAAGACCAAAGTAGCCTATGTACGATAGATGTATTCAAGTATAAAATATTTTAATTGCTAGCAATTTTAAAACTTACCCCCTTATTTATAAAAGCTGCTTAAAGTTAACTAGTGATTAGCGATTCTTGAAACATACATTTTTGACCTTTTAACGTTATTTACCTTTAATCATCGCTCATAGATAAACTAGATAACACTATAGTGCTTATTCATAAAGGATGATTTATGTTAAGTGACTTTAAAAGGTCAAAAATGTATGGTGAAAGAATCGCTAATCACTAGTTAACTTAAGCAGCGTTTATGAATAAGGCGGTTAATCTAAAACATTTAATGTACTAAACAAACGACTGGGGGTAGCGATTCTCGAACTAAAGGTTAAAGTTGGCCATTTGAAAAACACAATTCCTCCAAATTCAGACTACAAACGTGAAATGTTTGCCCTTGGGCTTTGTTGATGGACATAGCAAATGATAAATGCATAGGATATTGTAATCGTTTCAACTCAAACGGCATATCAGTTGGGATCATAGGGATACGCGGTATCAAACAAACTTCTCGTTTTGATTTACCAGTTAAGATCGCAGCTTCAATTAAATTTGGCAATAAGTTTTTCACTGCCAATCTGGTGCCATTACACAGTTTTGGTGGATAATAAAATTACAAAGAAAGTGGCATTGATTTTTATATATTTTTGGAGGTACACTCCTAAATAAAAGTCGTGGATACGGGAACAACAGTTTAATCACTATCACAATTTGCTATAGGCGTAACGTAACGCAAGTTAACAATGGTAGGAAGAACACTGAGAATACTGAGATGAGTTATGAGAGTTAAAGTCCACTCTTTTATAACCGTCCGCTTGTCGTAAGGTTTGTATACGTACTGACGGCAATGCAAGCCGCAAGCGGAGTTATGTGTATTTAATGTCGGAAACATTAGGTGTTTAGGGTTGTAACATTAACTAGTATTGTGACACAATACGCCACATATTATATAGATGAGATGATGATCCACCCTTCATTGAATACATTTGTTACAAAAAATGTGATAAATGAAGAACCGCTCGACCGAATCTGTTCAAACTTCACATAAACCATCTACTAATTAGTCCAAACAAAGCCTAAACATTTGGTTTTGGATAGGTGAGTTCGTTTTTGAATTATAAACTTAAAAAGAAAGTGGTATTGATTTTTATTTATAGATGAGATCCACCGTTCATTGAATTCATTTGTTACAAAATATGTGATATATGAAGAATCGCTCGACCGATTCTGTTCAAACTTGACATAAACCATCTACTAATTAGTCAAAACAAAGCCTAAACATTTGGTTTGGATAGGTGAGTCCGTTCTTGAGTTATAAATTTACAAAGAAAGTGGCATTGATTTATATATATATATATAGATAAACTAGCGCTTGACCGCAAACCCGCCTGATGGTAAGCAGTGACGCAATCGGTGATGGTAAAGCACACTAGTTTATTAAGAGCCTATTCACTTTAGCATTGAAGACACTCAAATTGTAGCCCGACAGAAACTCGCTGCTGGCAAATTGTTCCAGTCCCTCGATTTACGCGGTATGAAAGTAGAGGCAAAACGCTTTGTCCGAATCGTAGTGGTTCTAACGACGTAAGAGTGGAAACTTGCTTGAACTCGTGAACAACGTTTAAGGACTCCTACGATAACATTGATTGATGTTCCTTACTGTACGGAAGCGTATCGACTGGTTGAGAATAGTTACGCAGAACTCCTTGCTACTCGAAGAATAGGACGCCAACTTGGCCCAATTTCATTTCATTTCTTGCATTGTCGCTAATAGATACCTACGTAATTGCGATGTGGTCACATTGTGGCTAATGTTTGCAAATAGTCTCGCTGGTGGTTGCGTTGCCTATCTCATTTTGAAGACAAAAAAGAGGGGTTAACTGCGATTTTCTTCAATACTAATCTCTCATTTTATCTTTTATTAATGTTTCGCTTGAAAAGGCAGAGCTTTCGTGGTATAGCTGGCGTTTTACTTGTATTGGACTCTAGGTACTCTTAGGTCCGTATTACAGAACCTCACGCAAAAGTCAAGCTTTACTTAAATCTCGTTTGAAAGTATTTGATTGGTTGAAACTAGTTTTAAGTAATGCTTAAATCTTGAGTAAGGTTCTGTAATAAGGTCCTAAGTCTTCTACTGATGAGATGATGGAGTCTTGTCAGAGAAAAGTTACTTCTCTATATGTATGCACTATTTCTATAGTATGACTGTACATAGAGTCATCAGTCTCTGAGAGCATAGAAGGCTCTTCGTTTTTCGATTGCTGTGACATCCTGATGAAAACGTTCCGTTCATTACTAAATAAAAAACCTTTTCGGGGAAAAAATCCAAATGTGAAAGAGGAATATTTAATTTTAATGACATACCGTCTATTTTAAGGTAGTAGTTTATCAAAAGGTGTACCTACCTATTATATGTATATTCGTTCGCGAAAGTCTGTAGGTTTGCTACATTGCCAAGGAATTTTTTGCATGCCATTAAAAGCGCGCATGCTTGTTTTTCAATATGATTAAAAGTGAATCCTCAATCAACATCATCATCATTATCATCTCAGCGTTAATCCCGGTCGCCTCCGAAGCTTTTTCAGCTTTGGAGTCTAGGGTCCGCTTTTCCGGTCTAACTGCTGATTTCGGCTAAACTAGGATATTTTTCCGTGAAGCGACTGCCGTCTGACCTCCACAACCCGAAAGGGGATATCGAAGCATTGCAGTTAGACCAATAGTTGGACTTTTGAGGGCTCCAACAACCCGTAACGACTGCCATTATATGTTTGTATGGCAACCGGGACCAACGGCTTAACGTGCTTTCCGAGGCACGACCAGACCAGTACAAATATTCATTTTCATGCCTACAAATATTTGCACTGCGCGGGGATCGAACCCGCGCCACCTTGTGCAGCGGCTGCGTTCGTTACCGCTACGCTGCGCAGGCTGTCAAATCCTAAGTCAACGAGGTGACATAATGATTCATTTTGCGATTGATGGTATGTTACGTATTGAGGGTGCAGCGTTCTATGTCCAGATCTACGAATAGGGACCTTATGGTTTTAACTTATTAAGCTTAAGAAACTTCCCGTTTTCTCCGCTTCTAGACGTGATATCAAAATAAAATGCGTACCTACAGATATTTATTAATTATTTATTAATCTCAATCTGAACCGTACGGAAATGTTGTATTGTATTATTTTATATTTTTTAAATATTATATTTATATTTTAGTACAATTTTAATTTAAAAGAATCTAAAAATAATATCTATTAAACATAGATTAGACTTGACCAATATCGACGAGTTCTTGAGTGGCGACCACGCAGCGGAAGACGCAGCATGGGTAGGCCCCCGACAACGTGGACCGACGACCTGGTGAAGATCGCGGAAAACCGCTGGATGCGGGAGATGCAGTACCGGTCGTCGTGGAGAACATTGGGAGACGCCTAAGTCGAGCAGTCGACGTCTTTCGGCTGAGATAATGATCATGATGATTTTTTTAATTTAATTTTATATTTTTAGGTTCACCAACTAAGTATTGATTACAAACAACGAAATAATATATTCCCAAAGGTAAAATAACAGTGAATCAATTACTTATAGTACAGGTAAGCTAAGACTATACTTCAAAGTTGTATTAATGTTACACCCATTTTCTTATTTCTAGTAAATTAAAAACAGCTAGATTAATGGCATCAGCCGTTAAATAGATTTCTCGGTCATATTTCATCAAGTCACTTTTTATTTCTCTTTGCGGGTAAATTTAATTATCCCGTCGTCACGTCTTGAGCATAAAAGCTTAGTATTTTTATGTTTTTTTTTTTAGAACGCGGAGTATTTGCGCTTTTAGAACATTTCCTTGAAGGAAGCAAGTTGGTAGGTAATTATGTGTGCGTTAGATAGTGGTTCTTGGTTCCTGTTTAGTTCTTCATTCGTTTGAAGCTGAGCTGAAAATGAAAACAAAGTCTGCTGTACGAATAAATAATTGAAGAGCCACATAAAAGTTAAAAAAGCATGTACAGACGACGGCACACCAAGCTACTAGAATCTGTCAGATTTCCTTATTAGATTTTCAACTTACCTCTAAACCATTAAAGCTCAAGGTTGATTGGGACTGTTTGACAGTTTCCTGAAGCTTAACCTGCTGTCGTCCGTACTAATAGAATGTTCCGCGTTCGCGTCTCAAAGTTAATCTCACATTTGATATTCCTTGTTGGTACCACCAATAAATCTATTATCTCGGATCGTTTTTTGCCTCGTTGTCTATGCATCTCACCGGTTGGGAGTACTAAGTATCTGAAGTTTCTGATGAACATCACCAATCATCACTCGTAAATCTACTTACTAGAAAATTGATATATTTATTTATTCTTTCGCACATAAATTGTACAGAGGCGGACTTATGCCTTAGGCATTCTCTAACAGTCAACCATAGGTGGTGAATAGATTAGTAGCAGGTGCTTTAATTGAAAACATTACAATGAAAACATACTCTTAACACTATTTAAATAAATCCTTAAATAAGCTTTATACACATACATACTATTACCAAAATATATACTTATTATATATACATACAAAACTAAAAATTTGGGAGAGAGGTGTTGAAATGACTCGACCCTAACTGTTGCGAAAATAACTTTGCAATTTCCGCCTAAATGCAAACCGACTGGCGGCCATCCTGATTTCAAGAGGAAGCGCATTCCACTGAAGAATAGATTGAATATGAAATGAAGAGTGAAAAAAGTCGTATGAGAAGGACAGAGTAAGAGAAGATTGTTAGAAGATCACAGATTCTTAGTGTGTGAAGAACATAAATACTGGAAGTGAGTCTCAAGATAATAAGGAGGAGTGGGTGAGTTAAGAAGGGAGAAAAGCGTGGTCAAAGAGCGCAAATTTCTTCTTTGGCGAATGGACATCCATTTGAGTTCAGACCTGTAGCTCGACACATGTTAATATTTCCTGAGATTGAATATGATATACAGTATGTTAAGAAAACCCTGTCCGATCCGTGAAGGTGTTGTTGGGTATCGATAACTGATTCTACTAATGCATACAAAACCGGGCTAAATGAAAAAAAAATCCACCTAAAAAAATAAATATTATTTCCCAAAAAGAGGTAACTTAATAAATCTGCGTTATCCACCCTACCGCGCGCGGCGGCGGAGGCGGCGGGCGGCAGGGCACGCGGCACGTGGTCGCATCGCTATTCGCTCATAATAATACCGGTGTTGTCACTTTTTAAAATTTACCAAATTTCGGGGAAGTTGGAATTAATTCGCGGGAAAAAAAGATTATTTCAAAATTAATTTGTATTGGTACTATGATGATTACGTAAAATTTTATATTATACTAGCTTTCCGCCCGCGGCTTCGCTCGCGTGGTGATCGGTTATATCGCGCTTTTAGATTTCCCTCGTGAATATAATTTTTTTCCGGGATAAAAAAGTACCCTATTATTTAATCCGGACTTTTAACTTTACGTCTGCAAAATTTCAAAACAATCGGCTTAGTAGTTACGGCGTGAAAGCGGAACAAACAAACAAACAAACTTACTTTCCGATTTATAATATTAGGATATTTGGTGTACACATACAAATATTCCAGTAATCTCCCTTGGGAACTTGATGTTTCTTTAGGACCAAAAGTAGCCTATTACTCTCCTTCTTTTCAACTAACTGTATGCCAAAAATCAGGTCGATTGATTGCTTAGCTACGGCGTGTAGGAAGGACAAACAAACAAACAAACACACTTTCACATTTATAATATTAGTATGGATTTGGTCATGTGTTTACCTAACCTTTATTATCCTTATGGGTCGGACAGGGTTTTCTTAACATACTGTATATTATCTATTAAGCTTATCCAGCAAAGCCGCATTCAGATCAAAGTGGCACACATCACCATAGTCGCTAATAGGGAAAATCAGAGTTTGCCTATCATTATGTGTCTTTATTACCGTGTCCCGAATGTTGAAGCTGACCTTCCACTAATTTGGAAACAAGATGGATATGACAAGAGGTGTTTAGCTCTTTTTTTCTTTGGCAACAGAGTCGATGTCGACTATTCTGCATTGCATGATATCTTTTGTTGTTAATTTGATTTCTGGTCATTATATTATCATAGACAAGAAGAGAATTATTCGAATTGATCGAACAATATGAATAAAAGTATTGTTTGCAAACAGAATTACGTCGATCCTTTTTTTTGTCAAGGATTGGAGAAGCTCGAGTAGGTAAAGGTTGTCTGCAAAAGTCGACCTTATTTTATGCAGGCTGGCAAAAAAATAGCTACAGTTGCATTGGAACTTTGCAAACGAATTCTAGCAGGTTTCTTCTTCTTCTTCAGCCTATGGATGTCCACTGCAGGACAAAGGCCTCCCCCAAGGCTTTCCACGCTGACCGGTCTTGCGCTGCCCGCATCCATCGGCTTCCCGTGACCTTCACCAGGTCATCGGTCCACCTTGTTGTTTACTGTTTCTATAAAAGTTGATAGTATATGCGCATTGATGTAACCCCGTTCGCCTGGAATAAACGTAAAACTTTGAATTTTGTATCATTTATAGCCCCCACACTATAAACACCCTAATAATACATTATAAATATATTTTTAAAGCATTTTCTTTAATCTCGGTTTCTAATAACACAATAAAGCTTAGTGGATTAGATTTTAATCGGATCCAGATGATGTCTGGCCCGAGTCGGCTGCACTCGCTAAGTTGGCTTGACACACAGTAATTGTGGGAGACAGAGTCGTTAATCTTGATTTAAAGCTGAGCTTACACTAAATATCCAAGGATTTTCAGTACATTGTTTTATTATTAGGTGTGTTTTTAGAAATATTGCGGAACGAGAGAAACGTCAACTGACCGATAAATTTTACAGATGTAAAACATAGAAAGGTTTTGCGATGTTTCAATGATGTCAAAAATCTATGGTTTGGTGGTAGATTATAATCACTATTTAACTTTAAGCAACGCTTATAATTAAGGGTATATAATTATGATCTAATCTAATGATTTTTAAACTTATTATCCTATAAACTTAATGTGTATGTTTTTATGCTTAAGTTGAATCCCCAAATAGTCTTAAAATATCCATTCGATAGCTAAGCTCCTGAATTGAACAGAACACGCGTTCAAATTAAAATTGTACCAGTTTTAAATGTACCTATATTTCGACGATGAATTTCGCCCTAGAGCACCTCCGCCGTAGTTGGCAACTTTGGCTTAATTTCGTGTACAGCGGGATTTTGACTATCAGAGTCGCACGTTTGTTCCCCGCTTAATACTTTGAGTCTCGGATTGGACGTGTGTGGCGTGCCTGTTAATTCGATTGTTCCACAGGTAATGAGCCAAGAGCCAGCCTGAAGTAATAACTTTGAGATTTTAATACAATCTTGCTTTATTTTCCACTTGAGACACAAGCTCGGCAATTGGTCTAGTTTTCTAATGTCTTTGATTAGGTTTGTACGTGGGATGTCCAATTTAGAAAATGGGTAGATTTAAAGGCTTAACTTATTCTTTTTATTTATGTTATGGTACTTTTTTCAAATATAATTTGTAACTTAGTGCTTGACCATTGTCACGCCTGATGTTAAGCAATGAGATAATCGTTGATGGTAAAGCGCGCTAGTTTATTAAGAACTTATTCACTTTAGTCTTGTAACGTAGTAGATATCAATGACTTACCGAAATGTATTGACAACCTTTGACATTATATGCAGATGACAGCACCTTGACAATACCTTCAATAAGTGTTGATACATACCAAAGTAACATTAATAATTCGTTAAAATTGATTACAAAATGGTTAGAAGAAAATAACTTGAAAATAAAATTAAATAAAACAAAATTAATCCCATTTAACCAACGTATGACAGATATAGACAATCTCAATGTGAAATATAATGGTAATCAAATTAACGAGGTCGTTAGTACAAAATTTCTAGGGCTAGAATTAGATAAAAAACTTAGCTGGAAACAACACATTAAGTTACTTTGTAAAAAATTAAGTTCTAATCTTAATCTGCATATGCTCTATATACCTTGTCTGCGGTTGTAAATCTGGATGCATGCCTTACTGCATAATATGGTATAGTAAATTGTCATCTGCGATACGGAGTTATATGTTGAGGCAATTCAACAGAAAAAGAAACTGCATTTAAGGCCCAAACAAGATGTATACGATCTATTTTTAAATTGAAAACTACTGATAGCTGCGTGACATATTTTAAACGGTATAAATTATTAACTCTCCCATGTTTGTATATTTTGGAAATGGCAATGTTCGTAAAATTAAACCCAGATCGCTTCATACGAATGGCTGATGTATTTGCAAGGAATAGGCGTGACAACAGCAGTCTACGTATCCCTGGTGCTAGAACAGCTATAATGAGCAGAGGTGTCTGCTGCATGGCACCGCTTGCCGAATCGGCATGTCAGGTCACCAGCCGATCACCATAGTGTCGGTTTACCTCCCCCCCACCAGCTCTGCAGAAAACTATGCGCTTCTCGCAGACGACATCTCCCTTCTCCTTGGCATGAGCGACTCTGTTATCATAGCAGGCGACCTTAATGCCAAGCACACTGCCTGGAACAGCACCAGGACCAACACCAGGGGCAGACACCTATTTGACCTCTCCTCCCACTTCAACTTCGACGTTGTGGGCCCTCTGACCCCAACTCACTTCCCCGCTGTCCCCGGACAAACCCCCGACGTCCTCGACGTGGCACTTCTGAAGAATGTCAACCTACGGTTAGACTCTATAGAAGTGTCCCACGAGCTTAACTCAGACCACCGTCCAGTCATCATCCGACTGGCTCCCCGCGTTGGCCTAAATGACCCCGACCAACTTCCCACGACTAAAGTGGTAACGGACTGGAGGAAAGTAGGCGAAAGTCTGAAATCCACCAGATCCCCCCACTTAGACTCCATTCCCGCTGTTTTGGACTCAGTCGCGAGCACGACTGCCGCAATCGACTCGTTCACGGAACACGTACAGTCAGTCTTGAACGACTGTTCTAGGGAGATCTCAGCGACGGATGACCGCCGCGGGAAGCTCCCTGACGACATACGTGAACTACTGAACGAGAAGAATGCAGCAGTCCGGGCCTACAGCAACTTCCCCTGCGAAGCAAACAAAGCCCATATGCGCCATTTGCAGCGAACTGCAAAGAAACGCATATCGGAGTGGCGTGAAGCCAGCTGGGACAAGTTGCTGAGCGAACTAGAGCCAAACCACCAAGCCTTCTGGAATCTTCAAAGGACCCTTAAATCCAGAGAAGAAGTCACCATTCCACCCCTAACCCGACCGGATAAAACCATCGCCTTTGACGATGATGACAAGGCTGAATGTCTAGCCATCACCCTTGAAGCCCAATGCTCCCCCAGCGCTCAACCAGTAGACCCAGCTCACCTTCTGAAGGTTGACGCAGAGGTCGAACGCAGAGCTTCCCTCCCACCCGTCGAAGACCCTGAAGATCCTCTGCCTCCCGTCACACCAGACGAAGTGCAGGAAGTGCAGCTCAAACCTAAAAAAGCTCCCGGTTCTGACGGCATCACCAATAAAGTGATCCGACTCCTCCCTGCCCACCTGATTATCCTACTGGCCACCATCTTCAATGGAGCCATGGGCAACAATATCTTCCCACAAACGTGGGAGGAAGCGACCGTAATAGGCATTCCTAAGCCCGGCAAGCCAAAATCAGAGCCTTCGAGCTACCGTCCTATCAGCTTGCTAAAAGTTCTCGGCAAAGTCTATGAAAGGCTTATTTACAAGCGTCTCAGGGCCTTTGCCGAGAACAAGGGTCTCATTCCCGACGAACAATTCGGGTTCCGTTCTCGACACTCCAGTGTCCAACAAATCCTCCGTATCACCGAGCACATCCACGCAGGATTCCTACGTGGTAGGCTGACAGGTGTTATTTACTTCGACATAGCGAAAGCCTTTGACAAAGTCTGGCACAACGGCTTAATATACAAGCTGTACCAACTCGGCGTGCCTGACCGTCTCGTGCTCATCCTGCGAGACTTTTTGTCAAACCGCACCTTACGCTACAAAACCGAAGGAGCTATCTCCCCCCCCCACCTCATCCGGGCTGGAGTCCCCCAGGGCTCCGTACTGGCCCCTTTGATCTTCACGCTGTTCACCAGCGACATCCCCAAAAGTAAAAAGGCCCACCTCGCTCTCTTCGCAGACGACACAGCCATTTACTGTTCAGGAACCAGCCCCAATCAAATTAAACTAAATCTCCAAACCGCTGTCAACGCACTTGCTGACTGGTTTAAAAAATGGAGAATAGAAGTTAATCCCGACAAACAGGGGCGTGCACAGAGATTTTTTTGAGGGTATGCATAGATCATCATCATCATCACTATCAATCTTTTTACCGTCCCACTGCTGGGCACAGATCTCCTCTCATACAGAGAAGGATTGAGCGTAATCACCGCGCTTGCTCAATGGGGGTTGGCGATTTCAGACTTAAAGTCCAGGTTTCCTCAAGATGTTTTCCTTCACCTTCAGTCATTGGTGTCCCAGATATACTTAAAAAGTACATATAACTTTAGAAAAGTGTATGCATACATACACAACCAAATCTCTGTGTTTATACAACGTTATTTTTTCTTTATACGAAACCTAATCGTTTCTAATCTTTTTACACTATGTATGTTATATTTTTTCACAAATACATTTAGCCATTGTTGCATCGTGGCAACAGCTGACGGAATTCAACGCCCCGCGTGCCCATAGTCTGAGCGTGGACCATATTTTTCGTTTATTAAGCGATTCGTCGAGACCACGTCATCTATTCTACCTTTTCCAAAAATTTGGTACTTTAAATAAGAATCTAAATGTTTTTCGAAGAATCGTATTTAGAGGGGGCTTTGTGAAAATTATGTAAATCTGAATATCAAAAACCCCAAACATTTTTACTATCATGTTTTGAAAATAATATACACAGGAAACAAAATAATTTGTGTGTACACAGCCTGCTAACCAGTTATAATTATCATAATACTTTTTATTAAAACAACGTGTGATATTACCTTTTTTTGAGTTACATCCAAATTGGGAACACAACGCTCTTTAATTTATATTTTTGCTCAAAACTTTACGTTGAAAAACAACTAAACCAACAAATCTCACAGGTATAATTTTGCATATTTTAGAAAGAAATACGTATTAAAGTAAATAAACTTAATTCAATTCATTTGCACTTAAAACGAAAACAAACATCACAAATCACAACAACAAAAACATGGAGTAATTTAACATTGCAAAGCTGGTAAAATAAATAGGTATTTTAACGAAAAACAATTATGCTATTTGTCATAGCCTCTAAACTTGGTCGGTTTGCCAAATAAGCACGGCCTTTCCGGGCTTAAATCTGAATGAAATTCTGCGGGCACACTAGAGAAAATTACTCACACCAACAAATAATTTTATATAAATACACGGCCATTCTCGCTAAAAAATAAGCAAATTTAGTTCGTGCCTACGTCGCTCTCCGCTCCGTAGCGCTAGTGACGCGTACGCACGCATATGTAATGTGTGTTAGCTAGTTTCCGCTAGCCCCAAAAGATGGCGGTATTACTGTTTTAGTGTAGTGTTTTATCAAAATGTATTGTAGTACAAAAAATATATTATAATACGATTGGGGTGTTCCGAATTGGAAAATTATTAGGGTATGCAGTGCTTAAATGCATCTATGGAGCGCACGCGCCTGCCGACAAAAGCCAAGCGGTCCTCCACTCCAAACCGCGCAGCAAACCCACCTTCCCCCGACCAATCACCATGTCTGGCAAGCCGATCCCTTGGGGAAAGCGAGCCAAATACCTAGGAGTCATCCTAGACGAACACCTCACCTTCGGAGAGCACATAAGGACGGTACGCTCGCGCGCCGCCTACGCACTCTATCAACTCCACTCTCTCCTCAACCCGCGCAGCAAGCTGTCCCTCAGGTGCAAAATGCGCCTGTACACAGCCTGCATACGCCCCATCATGACATACGCCTGTGTAGTCTTCGCACACACCGAGCCCAGTCATATCCATAGGATGCAGACACTCCAAAACCGCTTTCTTCGCAAAGCAACAAACGCCCCTTGGTTCGTCCGAAATGAGATCCTCCATCTAGATCTCAAAATCCCCACTATCCAGCAGTACATGAAACGCCTATCCAAGCGTTTCTTTGACACAGCCGCTGAACATCACAACCCTCTGGTTGTCGCGGCAGCAAAGTACACCCCCTCCAAAATAAGTAAGCTTCGCCGACCTAGGCACGTTCTCACAGACCCTGATGACCCCATAACCCTCCTCCAAGAGGCCAATAGGGCCACTAGTACAAGATACAAAAAACCGACCTACCGACCTCGCCGCCGAGGTCCATCGCGACGCGTTCAACGTAGTAATCGCCCTCCCCGTCCCTTGTCCGATGAAGGCCAGCCCGCGCCGCAGCTGAGCCAGTAAATATAAACTCCCGACTATGACCTCTGAGTTTGTTTCGGCCGTTTCTTCTCAGAGCTAGTACTAGGAAACGCCGTGGTCATCAAACCGAAATAAAAATAAAATAATTCGATCCAGCCGTCCCTTGCTGTTTTCTCCAGCGACACCCTAAGCCGAGGTTCGTACCCCACAGGGGGTGCCCTTAGCGTGTAGTCGCTTAGCTTTTAGTAGCCCTGGCTGGAGGCTTTAAATTCATTTAAGGCATCCACAGGAAAGTCCGGTTAAGTAGTCACGGCCTCTCAAGGTCAACTACGAGATGCCATATCAAAAAAAAAAAAAAAAAAATGCTGCATGGCACCATTGATTTATAATAAAATACCTAGTCGTTGGAAGGACTGAAATTTGACATTGTATAAGAAAAGACTTCGTAATTATTTAGTAGACAAGGCTTATTATAGAGTTGCAGACTTTTTGTTGGAGAAAGATTTTGGTTAACTATTTTACTGTACTTATTAGATATTATTAGAAATGGTGACATTAATTGTATTATTGACTGATGACATTGAAATAGAATTATTATATTTATTGATTAAATTATATTATTAAGTAGACGATGAACTAGATAATTTGATGTAAATATATTTTTTTAAATTGTGAACATTTTAATTTTGCATGTCCAATAATTGGCGAAATATGGCTGTTTATATAGATATTATGTACCACCATGATTTACCCTTATTTGCAAAATAAAATATCTTTATCTTTACGCAACTGCTCAACTCAATTGAAACGCTATGTTCTTATAATATTTCAGCCTAGCTATGTGTATAATATTTAAAATGTCTTTTCCTGTGGCATATGTATTGTAGTAAGTGCATTCGTACGTAAGTCTTGTATTAATTCATCATTTGAAGTGCTGACAGAAATATGAAATTCACCTTTTGCATTTCCAGAACGTTTATTTTTAATTTCAATTATAAATTCACTTGTTTATTCAATTACTGGAGAAATTCGGTTCATATGTAGTCTGCAACTTCGAATCAAATATCTTCGTTGTTTCCATTGAAATTGGTTTGCAAAAATGTTGCGAATCCACGATAGCCAGTATTCGGATCACGTCGTCGTACTTTTTGTGAATCAGGGACGACAAACATTTAAATTGTTCCCCAAATTACTGGGTACCATGTTCGACAGTGTACTGTTACAATATCGAATAACTATTTTGTATTCGAATGAATTTCAATCTACATATTGGCCATTAATTGTTGTTTACTCTGTGGAACTTGTGCAGTCGTTAGTTTGTTTGTTTCAATATTGATACGAGTAGAATAAGTTAAAAGGAAACCGTAGAAAAGGTAGAATTGATTACAAACTCGGTTCCTCTGTGCGTCAAAATTGATGTAATATGATTTATGGACTGCAGCTGTAAACAGAAAAGTTAATTTTTACTTATGTAAAACTTCAAGCTTTTTTTATAAGTATAAATTAGTGTTTGACCGTAATCCCGCTGATGGTAAGCAGTGAAGCAATCGTTGACGGTAAAGCGCGTTAGTTTATTAAGAGCCTATTCACTCCAAAATCTGAGTAAATAGGAAGGAATACTGTAGTTGACCAGTTTCTGGCCTAGTATCGGACGCGTCCCCAGATGGCGGATAGGGGAACGGCCCCCAAATATGCGGGTTATCGGTTTACCGGCGCGGACCAATGCTAGACGCGGGGACTGCTTTTGCGGTGACACGTGCGGCGGGTAGGCCACTACTCCAGGTGAGCTGACACGACCTGAACTCGGGGTCGCCGTCGGACAACCCGGGCTCCTCACTGAGAGGAGCTGGGGGCCCCGCTTGCATGCGTGCAAACGACTGGGGCTAAGAGGAAAGACACCTCGCTAAAAAACCCTTGGCTGCTGCGTCTTCTCGCACAAGAAGACGTACCTAACTCGGCCCATCCCTATGGAGGGACCACTGTGGGCCCGCCTTTTAGGCAGGAATCACCGGCTGGGGATTGGTAGCGCAGGCTCTGCTGGTGTCCCATGACCCCGCCACTAAGGCGATGTCGGTGTGCCGCTGTGGTTTTTAGTGGGTATACCGGGAGGCTATCTCTCGGGGAGTCCCACATACCCTTTGGGGATGCGTAATTAACATTATCCACAAAAAAAAAAAAAAAAAAAGTTACGGAATGTTAAACACAACACAACCAACAATGTTGCGCTAGAGGTAGATTGACCTGGAGACCCTCCACGACCAAACTCCCGAACAACAATATTTGGCAGCATCACAACTGCTCAGACTCGTCCCTCGTACTGCTTCTCCGGACATCATGCCGGGACACGACGTATCGCTTGGCGGCAAGACTTTGTCTGGTGAGTGGTAACTTCTGCCGGCAGCCAATGTTATGGCCTATCACCGAGGCGTATTAGCTCTCCAGGTTTTTTATGGGTGAATTGCGCAACGAACGTACATGACTGCGTCAGCGATGAGGTACACGCTCGTAATTTGGCGTGATACAACCTAATCATCGTAATTTCAGCTAGCAAACGGCCCAAATAACAGGGTTGTCACTTATCACATAAAATGCACAATAAACAGCGTACGAGACAAGTATTTACATAACGAAATCACACAGCAACTGTGATATTTCTAAGCCGTTGGGTAGAAGACGTATGGACATGATTAAGCTAGTATTATTGTGTCTTCAGAGGCATATTTCAGTCGGTCGAGCATTATTCGCACAGTTGGAAGCTCGCCAGCCCCGCTCGTGATGTATCCTCGGGTTACTTCCGGACTATTAATCATAATTCAATAATGTCGGCCCATGAATTGCCCATTTTCGGCGTTCAAGAAGTTTTTACGTAGGTAACGGTTTTGTGTAAGTCGTTTTTGTGAAGAGTTGTTGAGTGGTAATTACGTAAATGTCCGTTAATGTTCATCTCTATGTCTCATTGTTTGCCATTTACGTGAAGATCTGTCGCTCTCACAAATTCTAAGGGCGTGTTGACGTTGAATATGTGAAACCAATTCTGTTTGATTTAAAACTGAGTATAAATAAATATCTGTGAAGACAAACTTTATTTAAGTAACGATTTCGAGCAGATAAAACCAACGTCCCCTAAAAAAATAAGTCGATACTACAACAGGCAGTATTTATCCGAAAAACTGTTGAATTTATCTAATTAGATCAACAGGACGGTCTTTAGTAGCAACTGTCTCTTGATAGTTTGAAGTTACCGAAGTTTGTTAGAAAGAGGATTTTTGTGCCTAATCAGGACAGGTATTTCGGTATTAGAAGAAAAGAACGAAATAAAGAAAACATGCGTTTATTGGTGTTATGCGTTTGTTTCTATTGGAATGAAGTTCCTTAACATGATATGCGGTATAAGAGTCGACTGTTAGAAATCGTCAGGTAAGGAAAAAGCGCATGCCATGCTCCATATGACTTTCTCCCTCTTTCTTTATGCATGGTTACGCAATAATAGATTTATAAAAATCTCTTTCTTTTCCTTTGACCTATGGCATGAGAATAATCAAGGTAAAGGGTTCAGTTATCAGCCCAAGGTAGGTTTGCGAGACAAAAGTGATGGTATCTTAAAAATGGGTTGACAAAATATACTGATTGCGTATTGCCAACAAGCGGATGGCAATAAAGTTTGGGTATAATTTCCCAAACTTTATTTATTATTGTTCTATCACTATTTACAACTGCACATTATCCATTTCGTCTTCCATCCATCTCCTGGAATCATAAAATCGAAGTATATGAATACTTAATGATAAAACATTTATTACGGGCTGAAATGGCCCATACATATGACTTATAAACAACATAGTATATACCACCGTTTGTTATACTATGTAAACTCGAAATTATTATCGATGTTAGTATACAATTTAAATTATGAACTTATATTGTACTAACGACAGGATTTTTTTAAAGATGCCTCATAATCGGCTGTAATCGTGCCATCTCTTATTATTATTATTATTATCTACGATTTTACACTGGGCTTGCGCCATAATCAAGCCGACTGGCTTGACTATAGTGCAAGGAGAAGAACGCCGCAGCAGTGATCACCACCAAGAGGACACGGCTGTGCTCTACCCAAACCAGGTAGACCTCCACCGTATGCTCCACTGTGTCCTCAGGGTGATCCCGATAGTGATGATACTCTGACGTTGCTTCAACAACAACAGAAACAGCCTTCTCCGGTGAAAACCTGCGTCAGGCGGAAGGTGAGGGCGTAATGGCACCTCTCTAGCCACTCCTCAAAGAGGGGACTTACAGCCACGATTGTGGCGTGCCCAGCACTGGGTTGCGACAATCGCACTCTCCATGTCGCCATGAGATCCCGCCTGAGCTCTGTACGCCGTACCGCGATGCGATTTCTCGCGGCAGCGGAGTTATGCCCGGCGTTTTAGCCTCCTCTCGCCACTTCCATATGTGGACTTTGACCTCCAGATTTCATGGTGACAATTCGGTAAGGAGGCTCGCCGCCTCAGCGGAGACCGTGTGGTATCCCCGGACAAGCCGAACGGCCATGACCCTGTGGGACGCGGTTAGGCATTGGGCTGGTAAAAAAAAACCAAGTCTCATACTAATTTGGCATTATGACAGCATTTTACAATATAATAGCGCTTTACCATCAACGATCGCATTACTGCTTACCATTAGGCGGGATTGCGGTTAAGCGCTAGTTTATAATTTATAAAAAAAATATATGAATATATGAGTAGTTGTTACAAAGACATGGTCACTGTGGACGTTGTCCGGTACAAGTAAGTAGGAGAAAGAAAGAGCAGTTTCATTCGACCAATTAATTGATATTTATATTAGATTTTTATTTCTTGCTACCTGATGTATGTTTATTTTAAATGTATTGTGTGTCTTTATGTCTGTGCTGATTAAATGTATTATCTCTATTTCTTTTTTCTATACCTACAAATAATTTTAAAAATACTTAAGATAACAGAATTTTTTTAGCGTTATAAACTAGCGCTTGACCGTGATCCCGCCTGATGGTAAGGAGTGAAATTCTAAATATTAGAGATAGCAAGCTGTGTTAGTGAATTCTGTCTGAAATATGGTTCTATTCAAACGCTATGTTCCACAAATGTTGTGAGTAGGTATTACGTATTATCCATACATTGTAAATCACAGTAAAAGGGACGACGATTTTTCACTAAGGATACAATAGTTTGTTCATTTAATCTGAGTAAACATTGGACATAAATATCATCCCTTTCACATGAATCTTACTGCTTTATTGTGGAACGTTCGTCTCATAAACTACGGGATTTTATGCGTTTTTATATTTTATTAATCGGAAATTAAATTCGTAATGTTCGCCAGGATTAAACTATCTCCGTCATTACGACTTTAAACGATGTTTTGTTTTTAGTGTATAGTTTATTGATGAACTCTTGCTTTAAGAATTAAGAGGAAACTCTAGTTTGTGCTCTCTCTATACAAACGTATTCCGCTGTTCTCTTCGTGGATAATGCTTTTAGAGCAATTTATTTTTCAATTTTTCTCGGTGGTAGGCCATAACATTGGCCGCCGGCAGAAGTTACCACCCACCAGACAAAGTCTTGCCGCCAAGCGATTCGTCGTGTTCCGGCATGATGTCTGGTGAAGCCGTACGGAGGATGGGTCTGAGCAGTTGTGTTGCGATGTGTGCCGGGTACGATGCGCCAAATGTTGTGTTGGGAGTTTGGTCGTGGAGGGTCTTCAGATCAATCTCCCTCTGGCGCAGCATCGTTGGGTTTAACATTGCATCACCTTGCTCAACTGCCGTCTTCTTTCCTATTCGCTCAGTTTTTCAGAGTGATTAGGTTCTTAATAAACTAGAGCGCATTACCATCAACGATCGCATCACTGTTTACCATCAGGCGGGATTGCGGTCAAGCGCTAGTTTATAATATAAAAAAAAAATATATTGTTTTTCTACAAATTTACATCGTGATTATACGTGCCCCTATCATTTGAATTATTCCGAAACTTAATTAATAAAAGAAATACGGTACTTCAAAATCGCAAAAATAACCTATTTTTACCGTGATGTACAGATCACTATTTAACAAACGTGATAAGTTTTTGACAAAAAAGAAAACAATAGAAGCATAGGTATACTTTTCCTCTAAATTTTGGTATAAAAATAATTGAGATCTGTCGTGTTTTGAAAAAGAAAACAGCGGAATACGAAACGTCTTTTGGTCAACGTTTTTGTAGGTAAAATCAGCCTGAGCTGCATCTGTCCTTTTCGCACTTTACTGGGAGAGGTTGGAAGCAGCGCGACGGCAATAGTTTCTTCAAATACCTATTTTCCAAATTCCTCGACACTAGAGTCAAATCAAATCAAATCAAATCGTTTATTGCAATCCATAATGTACAGTTACAGGTGGTAAATATTTTATTATAATATTGGAAACAATTATGGACCCTGTTGGGCACAGCAAGTTTTAAATAAGTAGAGAGAGGAAGAGCGCTTCATGTTTCCATTTATCTATTTATTTAGTTTTATGTAATTCCTATTCATTTTTTTTTATTATTTGTATTGTTATTGAGTATTTATTCTCTTGCTATCTCTTTATATTATACATATTATAGTAATTATAAAATATTCGTTTATTAACAATTTCTTTAATTATATTGAAATTATTTTTATTTGGTACTCGATTAAAATTTGTTCATTATTATAAATGTATTATATGTAATTAAGTTTATCATTGTATTTTTTTTTCTTTAACCTTTCTTTACCCCCCTTATTCATAAACGTTGCTTAACTAGTGAATGTCGATTGTTCAACCATATCTTTTTAGTCTGTAGTTCCGCTTCACGTTGTATATATATCACCTAGGTATGTGCACAAAAAACATATTCACCAAATCCAAGCAACAGTGTAAAACAACAAACTAACTCGCTATATGGCAGTAAAATATACGAGTATAACTTACACTACACATCTCATCTACGTAACACGACACTAATACCGCCCCGCGGGCTCGCAAACTTTAAAATGAGCCATTTCAAAACAATATCTGACGGAGATTTCCCAAAGGTCGTAACTTCATATGTGCCGAACAGGTCATATAACACGCGAATACAAAAACTATGTTATAAAAAAGTTATGTGAAACATGAACGTGTTTATATTGACACGACTTTATAGACTAGCGAGCCTAACTTTTTGGTTTTACAGTCTAAAATGGATTTTCGATCATCAGTGATTCTGATTTTTGACTTGAGAGTGTAGACGTTTAGTTCCGCGTAGCCAAATGCTACGGCGTAGAGTCTACGCCATGACTACGGCGTAGTTAGTATTCCTCTTTGAAATGTCAGATGAGTTTCTTTGCATTACAGAGGTTATTTTCTTTGATACTAATAACATGTAGATAGGCAAAAGTAATTAATAGTTTTTTTTTTAACACAACAGGACGAACTAGGGCCTTAGTTGTACCTAATAGAAATTTCACCTGTGATTTTAATGGCTGCATTTCACTCCGTCAAATCATGAGATTTTTTGATTTAGTGTAAATTCATGATGATGATGAAGACATTAGTTTTGTGTTTTCATGTTTCAGACGTAAATGATATAAGGAAAATTTATAATTTAGTTCATTAATTAACAAAATGGTTTACATTTTACATATAATTCTAACAACTAGTACACACGTTCAGTATGTAACATATTTCGTGTGTTCACGCCTTACAAAGTGAAGTATATTCGCTAATATTGCAGGGAAACTTTCCGGATCGAATCTAACTTAAAGTTAGTCCAAGTTAGAGGACCGGCTTTACTTCGTATGTGTCTTTTAGATTGAAAATATTTCGGGATCTGTGTATATTGTTACTGTGATGTTTTAGAAAAATTTACACAGTTTACAATAGAAGTATTTTTAGGGGTATTTGGCAAAGATGGCGCTTGGTTTAAGCGTATTAAGTGTTCTAGCGCGTTTTGCCATCAACGATTGCATCATTGCTTACCATCAGGCGGGATTGCGGAGAAACACTAGTTTATAATAAATAAAAAAAAACACTGTCGAGTAAATCGCTGATACCACACCACGGGGTAAATCGCATCTGCATCGTAATTGAAGCAATCTGTGGACCCAGGACAAGAGGCATGTTTTTTTTTTTTTTAAATAATTATATCGTTCCCGCCTGATGGTAAGCAGTGATGCGATCGTTGATGGTAAAGCGCGCTAGTTTATTAAGAGCCTATTCACTCAGAAAAACTGAGCGAATAGGAAAGAAGACGGCAGTTGAGCGAGGTGATGCAATGTTAATTCCAACAACACGATCAACGATGCTGCGCCAAAGGGAGATTGATCTGAAGATCCTCGATCTTTTTCTGATTGGCTTGGGTCTTGGATGTTTATCTATATATGTATCTATTATAAAATATAGTATCGTTGAGTTAGTATCCCATAACACAAGTCTCGAACTTACTTTGGGGCTAGCTCAATCTGTGTAATTTGTCCGTATATATTTATTTATTTTATTTATTTCCTATATTTGAGAATAAGTCAATGAAAAAAAAATACGCGTTTTGCATGATAGTCCAAGTTCAAGTTCAAGTTCTTTATTTCATAACAAAAAATACATTTGTGTTGAAATGTTTACATTAGGAATACAAATAAAAAAGCAACATAAATATTAGAATATAAGCAATCTCAAAGTGCAGTATTTATACATAGCAAACAAAGTCATTCTATATAGCAATTTATTACTGTGTGATTTGTCCGTATATATTAATGTAAAAACAAAAAAAAAAAAAAAAATACACAACAATGTCAAACAAAGAGTACACACAAATATAGTTTCATGTCAACATAATATTAATCTAAGCTTTTGTCAAGTACAAAATTCGTCAACACTGTAATAGGCTTTGTTGATTAACAAATCTCTGAGTTTATTTTTGAATATGTTCACATTCTGAATATTCTTCAATTCTGTTGGTAATTTGTTAAACAGATTGACCGACTGCACAAGTGATGAATGATCAACAACATTAAGCTTTGCCTGCACAAAAGTAGTAAGATCTTTTCTACGAGTGACAACTCTATTTTTTCTTTCATTATCTGTTTCAAACTCGTTTAAGTTTTTGATTAAATGAGTAAGAAGAACTAAAACATAAAGACATGGTACTGTCAAAATTCTAAACCTGACAAACAACTCCCTACATGATTCTGTCTGGTTTAAACGAAGCATGGTTCGTAATGCTCGCTTTTGTATAGTAAAGGCTGCCTTAACATTGTACCTATAGCTGTTTCCCCAAAATTTAATACTATATCTAAGTTTAGATTCAACCAGAGCAAAATAGACAGCGCGAAGTTGGGAAATTGATAGCGTATCCCTCAGAGATCTGATAGCATAACAGGCACTACTTATTGTGCCCGTAATTGAATTAAGTTCTGGCTTCCAATTAAGTAAGGAATCAATTTGTATCCCCAAAAATTTTACAGTCTCTACTACATCAATTGGCCTACCGAAAAATCCTACGTTTACAAGAGCCTTGTTTCTAACTGTTGATCTAAACATCATACACTTCGTCTTATTAACGTTTAATTTAAGATTATTCATAGAAAACCAGGTTTCACAAGCGGATAGCCAACACGGAGACAATAATATCAGAAGACGTAGCATTGCATAGCACAATACAAACGACAGCAGGTCAAGCCGGCCAAATATTACCAATCGACCTTGCGTTTACGCTGTAGCGAAAAGACTAAAAAAAAAAAATAGATTTGACAGATTGTAGTAGCTTGATGTGCTGACGTCCGTACCTACATTATATATATTTCATATGTTGATAGCGTAAATTTTTCAAGGCAAGTTCCACAGAGAGTAAAATCTGAAAAATTATGCCAATTATGCGCAAATAAAACCACATTTGCGTTGTATTTTCCAAGCGAGGAATTCACACGAGCGATTCAAAAATTGTTCCCCAGCCAGAATCCTCAATTACGCGAAACTGTTTTGTGAAAAATAAACAATACTTTATTAAAAGTCAATAAAGCGTTTTATTTTTATATCTCACTCATAAAGTCGGGTTGCGCTCAAATGACCGTTAATTACGGTGGAAGATTAGCACCGTATTACCATACCTTAAGGTTTTCCCGTAAACAAACTTTACTGAGCAATTTATGAAGGAAAAACCGAGAACTACACTTCTGGACACATCTATTGGCCCACCTTGCATTTTCAGTTTCGTTTGGTCTTAGCTAAAATTTTATATTAGGTCGAGCAAAAAGTTTTTATGCAGTTTTGAACCTGGCACATTCACAATTTCATTCAATAGTCTTTTTTTGAATTTCGAACACAGAATTGAAAGAAACAAAAGACCATTTGGAGCCTGTTTGTTGATATCAAACAATGGAATACTAAGAAAACTTGATTTTATTGGTTTACTTGGATCCCAAGTAACCCAAGCTGTGGCACTTATTCAGGCCGGACACAGCCAAAGAAATGTGAGTGCTCAACTTACTTTAAGTCGATCTGCTGTCCGAAATGTTTATCGGAGGTACCTAGAGACTGGTGGCTTTGTTCGTCGTCAAGGAAGGCCACGATCTCGGGTCACAACTGAAAGGCAGGATCGATTCATCGTGACGACCAGCTTGAGAAATCGTCACCTTACCTCCATTGAGATACAAAACCAACTTCACGTTTTCCACGGAGCGCTCGAACTGTTCGAAGAAGGTTAAAAGAACGCGATATGGTACCACACAAGCCAGCTAATGGGCCAAAAACTAACGCGAGCCCACTGAACAGCGCGCCTGCATTTCACACGCACTCATTTAAATTGGACACAGCAAGATTGGAGCCTGGCAATGACGTAAGAAAGAAGGTCTACCGACGTAAGGGAGAGCGTTTCGCACAATGCTACTTTGAAGAGAGGGTTGCTTATGGCGGTGACTCATGGACTGTCTGGGGCGGATTGAAGTCAAATAAATTATATGCGTGGGGTGTTAGGTATTTTTTTTTGCCCAAATGAATACAATGAAATCATCATCATCATCTCAGGGTTAATACCAGTCCCATCCAAAGCTTTGGAATCTGGGGTCCGCTTTTCCAGTCTAATTGCTGATTTTGGCGAAATTTCTACATTTTCCGTGAAGCGACTGCCGTCTGACCTCCACAACGCAAAGGCAATATCGAAGCACTGCAGTTAGACCAATTGTTGGACTTTTGTGGGCTCCAACAACCCGTAACGACTGCCACTAGATGTTCGTATGGCAACCGAAACCAACGGCTTAACGTGCTTTCCGAGGCACGACCAGACCAGTGCAAATATTCATATTCATGCATACAAATATTTACACTGCGCGAGGATCGAACCCGCGCCTCCTTACGCAGCGGCCGCGTTCGCTACCGCTACGCCATGGAGGCTGTCAAAATACAATGAAATGGTATTACTAACTCAACTGTAAATAAGTAATAATTTATTTCTCAAAAAACTAAAAAAAATATTTTACTATCTATAAATTAAATCAACGCGCCTATCTATTTTTAAATAACTCTGTAAAAATGAAATATATATAAGATCGCTTTGAAATCGCTAAAAGTTCTTTTAAAATGGAAATATAGACAAATCTATGAGTCTGCTTTGGCTCTGTGTGTTTCATAAATATGCGTAATGCACTACTCATTGGAATCATAACTATTAAATTTTGCTAATTTGTAAACTTCAGGAAAATTATTACATATAAAGTATAGTATTGAAATTCAAAAGCAAGTAGGTTGAAAAACTTAAGGTCTTTTAAGTTTTTATAACGACGAACTGTCAATGCTGTGTTTTAAAATAATATAGGAGAAACAAAACAATTTTTTTGTGTGTAAGCACTACACAGCTTGTTAACCACATATAATTATCATAATACTTTTTATAAAGACAACCTTTCTTTTGTGTTAAACCAAAAACTCTAAAATAAATGAATATTCAATTCCGCTTAAAACAACCAATATAGGTACATATTTAACCAAATACACCTATAATGAAACAACATAAGCTGCTAAAATAAAAAGGTATTTGAACGAACAACAATCATGCTATATTTCTGAACTTCTTAAATTCGTCGCATTATTAGAAGCTGTGCTTATCCTGGCCTTTAAACCCAATGAAATTACACGCCCACGTACGCAACGGTTTAGGGCACACAAGCAAATAATTTTATTCACAGACACAAACGGAAGAGGCACATTTTGTAACTGCTTACGCCGCTACGAGAAGTGGCGCGGGCGTCGCGACGAAGGCGAGTAATGTGTTTCTTAGTTAGCACTAGCCCCAATAGATGGCAGTGTTATCACTAACTGATTAACAAAGTCTTTCAGTTTTAAGTTTGTGGTTATAAATTATTTTACTGTAGTATATTATAAATTATTATATATTTTTATAGAAAACTATTAGGGTATGCAGAGCTTATCTGCCTCTATGGAGCGCACGCGCCTGGGCGTAGCTCCATGTCGTATGGTATTCTGAATTCAAATTTAAAACAATACGATCGAAATAGATGGTAAAATGTATCAGGTTTAAAACTGCAACAATAGTTTTTGTTCAATCTAGCAATCATATTTCGGTAGGAGCCATCGAAACCTAAACTCTAAGGTGGGCCAATAGATGTGCCCAGAAGTGTATGTAGCAGTTAATAGTTCATATTTTCTGACCAGTGAACAAAACCGAACCGTCATTATGGTCAGTGATGCTGAATCAGTTATATTCGGCCCCAGTCGGCTGGTGACGCTGTGTCGCGGGTACTCGATTTCAGATGTTTGGTGAAACTGAATCGGCAGGGTATTTAAGTAACTCACTATCAGTAGCAATGGGTTTCATTTTGACCGTTCAACAACATTCCATTGCGTTGTATAGGTTGTTGAGCAATGACAGTTTTCGAAAGAATGGAACAGTGGTTAGCAATATGCTTCAAAATTATTTACATTGAGAGTAATAGTGTATTGAGGGGGGTAAGCGTAAACATGGCGGATGACTTCTCAGGTACAAGGACGTTCAGAAGAGCCACATGAAAAGATGCAGTATTGAGCCCTCTCAATGGGAACGTTGAACGGAATGCTTACGATCCCTCAGTGCGCATGGCTATATAAGCTACCTTCTTGCAAATGACCGACGAGCTGACTAAGAGTTAAAGCAGTCGCCATGACCGAAATCGGTCGGAACAATCATCATCATCATTAATAGTGTGTTACGAAATCAGCCCCCTAATCGGCGAACACACTTATGTCAAATGATTGCGACTAGTTGACATCAGTTGGGGTCGTTCGTCCATTGGTCAGTTCGGTCCAAACGATGCCAACTAGTCGCAGTCATATGACAAAAATGTGTTCGCCGATTAGGGGGCTGGTTGCAGGTATACACAGTTCTAGTCAGTTGATACTTAAAACAAATATTGGGCCAAAACGCAGTATTTCACTTCTATCGTGTGGTCATAGATATAAAAACAGCGTAACAAGCAAAAAGTTTTTGTTTTTTATCAAGTCACGTCTTTGTCTATGCGGGCGATTGTGGTACATACACTCAGTTAACAAACAGGCGTGTTATATCTGCGTATATGTGTGTGTGGATAAGCACAAAATATTTTAAATATTAACACTACCTGTAGGAATGGTGGTGGTGTAGGAATGGTGTATATATCAGCCGGTAAATTTGGTACTTCAACTATTATAATCAACGAGTTCGCGGGAAGCAGGTGCATCTCCAGAAATAATTATATTACGATTGCTCGGATATTAACGAGCTTAATTTAATTTACCTAGTTAACATCGAAACTACGAAATTGTAAGTAGTTCTGTTCTAGTTAAGACCTTAGTGGCTTAGGCACCGGTACCACGGAAGAAACGAATATGTCTCCGCTATTTACTCGCCCAAGAAGCATACAAAAGGTTGTAGGCTGGTGTTAATAAAAAAAATACATTGACAATTGATTGTTGATTGCTCACACACATTCGCGGGCAAGTTCATCCGTTTATCACAGCCACTAAAACTATCAAAGAGAGCGCTGTAAAAAATCATGCAATGTTATGATTTCTCCACGTTTATCCCAAGCAAATGATTTTACATCACTACCTTTACATTAAAACTGCTTTCTTCTAATTTTATTGGATTGATCTAATTCAACCAGAGTTCTTTTATTGCTGACCTACTAGACGTAGACAATAGTTTTTTTTTTTTAATAATTATAAACTAGCGCTTGACCGCAATCCCGCTTGATGGTAAGCAGTGATGCGATCGTTGATGGCAAAGCACGCTAGTTTATTAAGAGCCTATTCACTCAGAAAAACTGAGCGAATAGGAAGGAAGACGGCAGCGAGGTGATGTAATGTTAAACCCAACAACACGACCAACGATGTTGCGCCAAAGGGAGATTGATCTGAAGACCCTCCACGACCAAACTCCCAAGACAACAACATATGGCGCATCGTACCCGGCACACATCGCAACACAACTGCTCAGACCCGTCCTCCGAACGGCTTCACCAGACATCATGCCGGAACACGACAAATCGTTTGGCGGCAAGCCTTTACAGTAGCTACTCGCTTAGCGGAGCTTCACGCTTCGTATATCACATACGACAAGTCGGCGTCGTACACTTGCAGCTTGCTAAGCTAGCTCTGATCGTTTCTCTTAATAGCGATGGATTGGGACAGGTACCTTATACAGTACCGTATAGACGTAAATTATTTGCTTCTCACCACTCATGTTTTATAAAAATCAGGACTGAGCATAAAATCAAAACTCAGGCGAAGGCTTTAAGGAAGCTGTCAGAAACGTCAATCCAAGTATCTTACTATTAAGTTGCTTACTTCTCCTTAGCGTTCACGATTCCGAAAAGACCTGGTGTAAATTGAAACTTCACTCACATAAATTACTCATCTGTCACAGAGACAAACAGACCTTGTCGTTTTATGACACTCAAGTGACCAGCTGTACTTAGCGATAACAAATCCCCGAGGCTTATAATTAAAATTGCCGGTGTAATTCCTTACTAGTTACATTTTAGTTAAGGAGTAATGAATTCCAAAATCCCTCTTCATCAGTTCCTAAACTCAAATGTTTCTTTTTGTACAAAAGTGGAATGCTTATAATAATTTATAGATTAGCAAATAGTAATACTGGTCATATGTATATAAATACCAGTGAATGAAAAAACAAATGACGAACCTATGAAAAGGAATACATAATTGAAATAAAAAAAAAAATGTGTAGTCTTAATTCATAGTAGTAGAGAGTAATCTATATTTCTATCTGGGCTATCACGGAACGGAATCAATTTTAACTTATATAATATAATAAATATCCACTTTGTTTTCACATAAGCGCTAAATATTCACACATACATATAAACATACACTCACTCTATCATAATTCACTACACCACAAACACTTTCTAAACATAATCATCAAACACTTACTCTTACTACAAACAATTTCACTCTTCACCGTTTCACTCTCATATTTTTAAAGTTTGACACAAGGTCAAAATTCAAGAACTAGCTAGTCCACTGGCACATCTGCCAAAATTGCATTGAAATGAAATGAAATCGTGTATTAAGCAAGTAGGATCACCGATCACTTTTACACGTCATGTTTTTTTTTTTTTTTTTTTTTTAACTAGATGAAGCCGGCATTTCCTAACTGACTACCTCAGAAGAAATAGCCGAAACAAACTCAGGGATCATCGACTTTTTTCAAGTCCAGACATTAAAAATGAGAATGTTTACAATAATTTACCTTATAATTATGCATATTGCTTAATAACAATGCTTACCAGAGCAAGCGGCTCAGTGCCAAGCTTTTTTGTCTTCTAAATATTCTGTGATTTTATAATACCCCTAGTTTTTAAATCGTTTAATGGGTAAGTTTCGAATGTCCATGGGAAGCTTGTTGTAAAAGTGTATACATTGACAGTTGCCTACTCTGTGGAGACGAGTGTGATGTACAGCAAGATTGTGTTTGTTCCTGGTATTTATATTATGAATATCGCTTATTTTCTTAAAATCCGATATATTTTTATGTACATACATAAGATTTTCAAATATATACTGTGAAGCTACATTCAGAAAGTCCACCTCTCTGAATTTTTCTCTAAGAGAATCTCTAGGACCAAGGTTGTAAATGGCTCGAACAGCCATTTTCTGTAAAACAAAGATGGTATTGATGTCCGCACAAGTTCCCCAGAGAAGAATCCCATAAGTCATAATACTATGAAAATAACTAAAATAAACAATTCTGGCTGTATCCACATCAGTTATCTGTCTAATTTTCTTAACAGCAAAGGCGGCGGAACTGAGTCTATCCGACAGCTTCTCAACGTGAGGACCCCATTGCAACTTGGCGTCAATAGTTAATCCAAGAAAAACTGTCGACTCGACAGGGATCAACTCTACTCCATTCAGTTGAACATTGGTACTTAGCTGCTTGACATTTGGCGTAGAAAATTTAATGACTTTTTTTTCATTTAAAAGAAGGTTATTTACATTAAACCAATGAACAACTTTAGAAAGTACATTGTTAACTTCGTCAAAATTGGCTAGCTGACGCTTGACTTTAAAAATAAGAGAAGTGTCATCCGCGAACAATACTATATTGTGATTATCCCTCACGTGATGAGGTATGTCATTAATATAGATTAAAAACAAGAATGGACCTAGAATTGAGCCCTGCGGAACGCTCACGGTGACCACGGACCCCGCAGATCTCTTGCCATTAACATCAACCCTCTGAATTCGATTATTCAGATAAGAAGTCAGAAGGTCGAGAGCTCTGTCCCTTAAACCATAATGGTACAATTTCCTAATAAGAGTATCATGATGTACGCAATCAAATCATTATATAGCATACCCTATAGCAGGACATTGCCCCCTAAGATACAGACCTAACCTAGTTTAGGTTAGGTATTAATTATAGGTATATTTTCGAGCCGTTTGGGGTTGAAACTCTTGGGCCGTGGGGTCCGAGTGCTCTTTGCCTTTTTAATGAACTGTCCAAACGGCTTGTTGACACTTCCCGTGACCCAAGGGCTGGCTTTTACCTTGGCCAGAGACTAAGCATTGCCATTCAACGCGGCAATGCTGCCAGTCTCTTGGGTACATTACCAGTCGACAGCGATGATGACGAATTTTTTGATGCTGTATTGTAATTTATTAATAGTTTTAATTAGGGTAATAGCTTTATTTAGTAATTTGTATTTATTTAGTTTTATAAGATTGTATATATTTGAAAATAAACTTATAATTGGTTTAGTTTTAATTATTATATCTGATAAAATATACCTAGTTTAGGGGACAGGGATAAACCTATTATAATCCATTATGTACATAAAAATTTAAAAATGTATTTTAATTCCCAATAAATATTTGTATTGTATTGTATCTACAAATCTGAGCATAATTACAATCAAAACACATTCATATTTAGCTGCTCGATGCAAGCTAATCCAATCCAATGTATTCGGAACGAAAATAACAAAGCAGCAACTTCGTTTATGAGCTCAAGAAATAATGTTACTAGAAGTTTTTCAATAAAACCTGCTTGTACTTTGAATGGCGGCCATTGAGTAGCTAACAAAACAACATTATCGGAATAATGAGCGTATTCCGAGCTACGTATAGTTAGCCTCAAAAAAGAAGAAGTGCTCCGAAGTGGTCATCGCATTAGAGTTTCTGCAGCTTCAGTAACATTAGAATTGTGGCAGAATATTAGTGACTACGGTGGAATATACGTGATAGAACTGCGGCTCCCATGAGATGATTTGTTCCAAACAGTATGCTGTATGTGGTTGCTTGGAGAGTGTCTGAAGAAATGATAAGCGATGGACTATAACTTAACTATTTGCTTTGATAACACACGCGTTTGTTATGGCCCGCTTTACATATTTAAAACCGGTGGAATTACATCAGCTTTACGAGCAAGGGTGTTAAAATAGTACATTACGATATTAGTGCGTATGATGGTTATAACATGCGAGGCGGAATTTCAGTCCGAGCCGAAGGCGAGGGCGTAATTGAGCCGAGCATGTTATAATGCACGTATATCTTACGTTTTTTAACACACTTGCGAGGAAACAGAAAAAAATTGTTTATTTCAAATATGACATCTGTTATTTTAAATAAACTCAATCTGTGAATGTACACTGTTGCTTTCCCGCCATTAGTTTTATTTTTTGCCATTTCAAATATGGAACAGCGCGCTGCTCACTAGCTGGAGCCGTGCGGCGGCGATCAGTTCCATAATTATTTGAAATGGCAAATAATGCTGTTATGGAATTTGTATGGACTATAACTTAATTATTTGCTTTGATAACACACGTGTTTGTTATGGCTCGCTTTACATATTTAAAATCGGTGGAATTACATCAGCTTTACGAGCAAGGGTGTTAACGGTAATGCACTTTTGACCCTCACTGTACATAATTTTTATAACATTTTGCTTTCTAACTAGTACTGATGTATAATTTGCCTGAACTAGGTAGAACCTGTGCTTCAGGCGTTAAGTGCTTATTATAAATTTTTATTTTGCAATAAATTAACAATAAAAGTAGTACGTAAAACTCTAGGACACAATGTAACTATGCAGTGTTATTATTAGACTTGTGTTGCTTACATAGTAATATTAGATAGGTTAGGATAGGTTAATGATTATCTCTAAATTTATTTACATACTGGATGTAGGTCTTCAGTCTGTTTGTTACAAACATGAACTGAGGTAACTGCATCTTCTTTTTAAATTAGTGTACTATATCTAAAACAGTCTTCGACGTATTTTCTTCAAGCCCCGTTTTATGTTACTAAGTTGACTCTTGTCTTTATCTCGTTCCTGTTACTGCCAATATAACTCAGCGAAAGCTATCTTGGTGAAACTAAACTGCAACAGAACAAAGAATTAATTATTCTCCCAGCGAACAGCAGATAGGTAAGTGGTACTCCTGATGTCAGCATCAATTTAAATTTCATTCGGGTTACGACCGCGCCTGAATCTGCTAAACATGCACTATACACTTACATCACCAGCTTACTAAGACCTTCTTTACTTAAAGGCCCATGTTCCAAACAATTCTGTAATTGGGAAAGTAAAGAGGGGTGAAGTAGGTCAGTTTATACCGGTTTATGGAGTAAAAGGAATTCGGCTAGTGTGGACAATGTTGCAATTGTGACGACAGCTGCACTGTATAAAACTAAACAATAATACTTAATAAACTTTTCATTATTAGGTATGTAGAAAGTTTTGTCCTGTTTGTTGTTTTCAAGTGTCTATTAGTAACACATTGTTTTGTCGCATTTAAGTGAGTTTTTGTGTAGAGTATAATGCAGACTACTCTCAAAACATTGTGAGGACACTAGGTTGTTTTAGAATTAAAAAAACTAGGACATATGACATCTGCCAGCTCGCACTGGGCCCGTATGAAGGATTATAGAATAGTGCGTCTTTTCGAGAGGAGTCTTTCGTCTTAGCAGTGAGAACATTATGTGCTATGTTGCAGACACCTGATTTTCATAAAACTTTACGAAGCATTTCCTAGGGATTCGCCAAGAATATAGACAACTTTAGACGGTCATAGCTAAAATTAGAGAACTTCGACGCTGCAGATGCTTATACAGTATGTTAAGGAAACCCTGTCCGACCCATAAGGATAATTAAGGTTAGGTAAACACATGACCAAATATAATATAAAATTTTACGTAATCATCATAGTACCAATACAAATGAATTTTGAAATAATCTTTTTTTCCCGCGAATTAATTCCAACTTCCCCGAAATTTGGTCATTTTAAAAAAAGTGACAACACCGGTATTATTATGAGCGAACAGCGATGCGACCACGTGCCGCGTGCCCTGCCGCCCGCCGCTCGCGGAAGGGTGGTTAAAGCATATTTATTAAGTTACCTCTTTTTGCGAAATAATATTTATTTTTTTAGGGGGATTCTTTTTTTAAGTTTAGTCCGGTTTTGTATGCATTAGTAGAATCAGTTATTGATACCTAACAACACCTTCACGGGTCGAACAGGGTTTTCTTAACATACTGTATAATTGTCGCCAAACTTTACCCATATAAGATTTTGAATTATTTAGAAAGGCACATTTTGTTTTAGTTTGAATAAGGATGCGCAGCCTGTGCAGTTTTTTTTATAAACTAGTGCTTGACAGCAATCCCGCCTGATGGTAAGCAGTGATGCTAACGTTGATGGTAAAGTGCGCTGGTTTATTAAGAGCCTATTCACTCTAGCCATGTAGATCCACTTAAATTGTAGTCCGATGGAATCACCGCCGCTGGCAAATTGTTCCTGTTACTCGATGTACGCGGTATAAAAGACGAGGCGAATTAGACAACCTTTTCCCAACTATGTTGGGGTCGGCTTTAAGTCTAACTGGATGCAACTTCCACAGAGCGACTTCTTATCTGTCCGCCACAAGCAGTTACTGGGTTACACGATAACCCTTGGTACGACACGTTCTTAGGCTTTTGGGCTTCTGATTACCCGTAATGACTATCAAAGATCCACGAATGACAGTTGGTCGAGCTAGGTATCTGGAGCTCCAGGAGGACACGGGAGTATGCCGCTTGGAAGGAGCTGCGCCGTGCCATCATCTCTGAAGTGAGCAGTGACCTGTCGCTGCCGGCCGTAATCGGGACGATGGTCGGCAGCGAAGAGTCCTGGGATGCCGTGGTTCCCTTCTGCTAAACAGTCGTCTCGCAGAAGGAGGCTGCGGAAAGGGAGAGGGAGATCTCGTCCTCTCACCGCACCGCACCGCACCGGGGGTCGGCGGAGTACGGACAACGCCCACTTCCAGCCCCCCTAAATGGGTCCAGGAGCGACAGACCCGGGGACATCTGTCGCCCCTTAAACATCAGGATCTGAGGTGGCAGCGCAAAGTGTTCCACGCGCGCCACTCTTTGACGTCACGGGGTCCTACCCGAGGAGGCCCATAATGGCGAGCCAGCATCAATCGGGGGTTGCGGAAGCAGTATTCGTTCTCGCAACCCCCGGTGTAGGTGTGAGATGGAACACCAGGGTGGCTTTTAGTAAGTAAGAGTCTGACAGACTCCGTCATCCGCCCCAGGGCGGCGGACATCCATGAGAATTTTCTACCCCAGAAAAAAAGGTATCTGGAGCTTTCTGCCCGATAATTACATACATATAATAAAATGGTAGCGTTGGCCTAGTCGTATTGGCCGCGACTCACAAGTTGTAGGTCATAGGTTCAAACCCCATATGGTGCCTTACTTTGTGTATATTATTTCATTACCACTGCTCTCAAAATGGGGAAAGAAAACATCGTGAGGAAACTGGTAAGTCCTAGAGCTAAAAGAATCCTGTATCCCACTAGCTGGAATATTATAAGCTGATTATGATATGATTAGCCACCCGTCCCAGCTTCGCACGGGTGCATGTATTATACATATAAACCTTCCTCTTGAATCACTCTATCTATTTAAAAAAATCGCATCAATATCCGTTGCGTAGTTTTAAAGATTTAAGCGTACATAAGGATATACGGACTGAGAAAGCGGCTTTGTTTTATACTACATAGCGGTCGCCCGGAGCTCCGCCCGCGTGGATGTCGGTTACCGCTGCAAAATGCCTACCCAGGGAAGACACGGTCTCAAAAATGGTTCCCAAATCAATTCACAGACACCGACACTAACATCGATGACGTAATCATAATCCGCAAGCTGCATAGATTATCTCTATGAGGATGTTAAAGTTGTTAATGATGAAAATATTTTAATGTAATTAATACCTACTAAGTTTTCACTTCTGCCAGTCCCGGAGTGCAACCCGTTGTTTTAGGATAGATAACTAAAGCGATTATTGTAGAGCTTCTCTATAAATAACATTTGACGAAAATTATTTTCAGGTAACAAAATATACTGATGATCAGGAGCCCAGTAGTGATAAGGCAACGTAAAGTTGCCCATGCGTAAAACACTCTTTTTGTAAACCAATTCCTACTAATTTGAATGTTAGGCCCTGGGATTTGTTTATCGTTAGTGCGAAAGAAATTTTTACTGGAAATTCTATTGAAGGGTATAGGCAAATCAGTAGGAATCATGGGTATTCGTGGTATATGAGCTAATTCCCCAGCTGCAGGACCGGTGATAATCTTCGCTACTATTAAATTATCTTTTAGCTCCTTTATAAGAAGTCTCGTGCCATTACATATGTTGGGAGGGCTTAAATATCTGAGAAGCATTATCTGCGTGGCAAATTTTTTCGACAGTTCATGAGGAAGTAGCCCAGCGGGGTTCAGAGAATTTAAAAATCCCTGGGGGTAGTGTACTGCGTCCCTTGGTAACGTGAGCGTTAAATTTTCTGCTGCACGGCATGTTGCGAAGCTCACTTCGCAATATGCCGTGCAGCAGAAATGGTAATATTTTAATTTCGCCATAACATCAAAACTGGAAGTCCAATTTTAATCATTCACATACCAAATATAATCTGTATAAACTGTACTTAGTGATAAAATAATTAATTTTGATAAGGATTAATAGCATGAGTAAAATAAATGGGTTTAAACATAGTCCAAAAAAATTCAAGTTTTTCAAATAAAAAAATGGTTGTTGTGCCTCACTCGACATAGATAGGTATAGTCTGTCTATTCATAAGATCTACAATTACGCAGCGTACGCAAAATAAGTAACTTTTTGGTTGATTTTTTACACCTTGTGTTCAAAAAACCCAAATATCTTACGGACCCTATTTTTTTTCTAAACTAAAATGTTGCCTATGTTACTCAGTGATCATGTAGCTTTCTAATGAAAAACGAATTATTAAAAATGGTCCAGTACTTTTTGAGTTTATTCGTTACATGCAAAAATACAGCTCTTTCCTCTTTATAATATTAGTGTAGATGAATTAAAATAATAGATGAAGTATTTGGTCATAATCTCTTAGGAAATTTAATCAATACAATGATCTGTGTTTTACATTGATAACTATCCTGTTTATATTATTAGACTTTTAACTATAGAATGTGTAGTATTTGATTTTTGAACTCCTATATTCCGCTGATAGTATATTTCAGTGTGATTGCATCTGTATCACATTCCGTTCCGCATGAGTAATCGTTTTTCCATTTATAAACGAGCCAATGATCCGAAAATTAAGATAATACGGAAATTTTGCAGCTGGACTAATGGTCGTAAGCGCACTATAGATTAAATAACCATTTACATTAGCGACACGTGTGATATTGTTTCAATGTTGGCTTTAAGTAAATACTAGTTATACGATTTGAATTGTTTGGACATTCACAAGTTATGGCTAGAGATGTTGGAACGGTAAAAAAGACTATGATATGTGACTTTTTTCAGTGTTTACCAAAGTGCCGAAGTTATTTAATTTATAAAATATGATTGACGCATATAAAGTGGTTCTACTAATCTTCTTTTAGAAATATAGACTTATTGTATGTAAAATTAATAACCCTGTCATTTGTAGATCTTCGGCAGTCGATATGGGTCGCCAGAAACTTGAAAGTTTGACCACCAGACCAACCCCAACATAGTTGGGATAGTACATCATAAGATAATAATAATAGAAAATGTATGTAAAATTTATTAAAAAAGTAAACAGGTTATTTTGTGTGTATTTTTGTCCGTTTTTCTGTATGGATATGACGCAGAAAAGTTGAACGGACTTACATGAAAATTGGCACATAGTTAATAACCAGGATGATATTATATTGTATTAGTAACTTACCAGAACTTATTGTACTTACCAGAAAAGATAGAGAAAACCTTGAACATCTGATGATTACTGGGAAGATGGATGGATAAATGTTCTAGAGGTCACAGTCCAATAAGGTGGACTGACCAAATTCGTTCATCTCTGACTGACATCTTCATTCATACTATACTCGCGGCCAGGAATCGGAAAGGATGGCGAACTATCATAAAGGAGAAGATAATTCCACAGGGACATCTTGACCCTCAGAAATGAGGAGAACGACTTGAGGAGGAGGAGGATTAGTAACTTACATAAGTAATTATAATACCGGCAGTACGCCACAATGGGGAATCCACGTGCAATCACTATTAGTAAATAAATAGGTATCAATAACATAAAATAAATCTCTTCTTCCTAGCTTAACCGCAGCCAGATAATATGAAACACAGTTACAAACCTGTAGAGGAAAGCAGCCATAAACCTGATGCTTATCATAAGAACCGATACAACATCAGACACTAATGGTTACATTTTACTTGTCTGCTAAAACTTACCGTCAAGTCCAACTATTCGAGTCGATACAACTGTTCGGAGTTTATCCTAAACATATGAAGTTTCCTGAACATTGCAAGATGTTAAGATTTGTTGTGCGGTTCGGTTTTACAAACTTTTCCTCTCCCGGTAAAGCTTCATTTTTCTAGAAGAAAGGTGGGCCTTATAGAGTCGATAATTTACCGGCGAATAATGTCACTGTTCACGTTATTTATGTAACTTGTTTGTGTTGTTTTCGAAAGAGCGTTTTTTGACAGCGTGATGTAAAACCCCTGTGCCCGTAGATTTATATAAATCGATAGATTTGCCTTCGTCACATCAGTTTTCTTCACTGTTCAGAAAGAGGGCAGGTTGTCAGGGCCACCGTAGAATTGGGAGGACTCGGTACCCCGAAAAGGCAGATGACGCAAAGTTGTTTTTTTTGCCGGTAAGAGTCCAGCTCCATTGGTTACGTGGAGGATAGTCCATGAGGATTTTTCCACCTTCGGAAACAAAAGGTGTCAGGGTCCCGAGTGGTACGAAAGAGATTCCGTGGCCCCTGGTGCACAGGCAAGTCAAGGAACACGAGTGGGTTTTAGCCAATAAAAGTCTAGCACGCCTTTCCGCTCCACCCAGAGCGTGTGAGGTCATTTGATGATTACGCAAAGATTATTCATCTTAGAGTAACAAATATTAGGTTTAATAAAACATAATAATCATACCGGCAAGTTTATATTTGTTCAGCATGTTCTTAGAGTCGACAAATGCGATCATTTGTTATTGTTAATGACTAATCCACGGTTGAATAATAGTGAGGACGTGGCGGGTGTAATTGCCAAATTATTCAAATGATTTATGAAGCGGATCCTGGATTCACTAGGACCTGAATGATAATATTGTTCAGTTATAAATAATTGTGCTTGTTCCTGGATTGATTATGTATACAGATGAGACAGGTTTTGAATGAATGAATAAATCAATATTCTTTCGTTAATCGTAAGTATTAGAAAAGTTTCTTGTATAAATTATTGGCTATACTTTTCTTTCTTTTCTTTAGGGTGAATACTACTTCAACTCTTCAATGGCTTCTGTGGTTAGATACCACAATTTTGCCAATAACACGTGTAACAAATTATAGAAGTTCTTTACAAATTTTATTTCACAATAATGGCGGATATTGCCAATGACAGTTGAAAAAACGGCCGCGTGAGCCGCTTTCTAGGAAATTTGATGCAAAGCCATGATGTGGCCACTATGCTGCGATATTTCAATGTTCTTTCTGAATTATTCACTGAATGCACTTTTTACTACATAAATCACGCGTTTTAATTTAGTAAACGACACCATAAATCATTTTAAGAGTCCAATGAAAAATGCGCGTGACACTCATCTTGGCTTTCCTGTCAAAACTCCTTGGCTATACTTAACTGAATACTTGTGTACTAAACAGATTGCGTCAACTATTTTTTCTATCTGTGGTGTGTCACTGGATGTGTGGTGTGGGACTGTTAAACTGTTCCTTTAGAACCCTACTAGGTAGACATTTAATTTTCACAGAGTATATACTACTGTCGCGGCTACAAATAATAAAACGAAAATAAGATTTATCTTCTGTCAATATAAAGAAAAAGATGCGCTATGGACGCGCAACGGCACGATACGGGGAAGACGATAAATCTTCTGTCCTTTTCAAAATAGACTAAACTAATAATTTAATATCAGTTTAGTCCCGTTAAATTAAGATACTCCGTAAACTACACATGCCTACTAAAAATATGTCAATTTACGTCAGGCGCGGACTAATTTTACAGGACAAAACTAATATTAATCTTGTCCTTTTCTTAACCGAATAAAAAGAAAAGAATCATTGAACTTAAATTTATTTTAGTTCATAAACAAGAGAATCTGTACTAATATGTTATACTTAGTTATCCTGATGTGCTTGAAACTCAAAATGCAGATCAAATCAGAATCATTTTATTTTCGATAAATAATTCACTAGAATTAAAGCTGTGATTTCCTTAGAGCCTAGAACGGTGGCACAATATCGGCTGTCCAAATGCAGAGCGTATGTAACAGCTTTGTATCTGACAAAGCTGTTACACACATTGGTGAAACTTACAGATTTTCATGACAGACATTATAACGATGAAACCAAGTCTTGTTCATCTGAATCCATAAGAAAACAAAGACTTAAGTTACGTAACTATGCTTCGTGTGTTCGTGTTAAAACCTATTGTTACGGGCTAGGGGTATTAAAATGCCGGCTAAGCTTTTCAAAGTCTGTTGGCAACGAAGGTACAGTCGCTCGTAGATCGATAGAGTAGATCGTAGCTGATGTCGCACCGAAGTCTTCCATTACGTCCACAAAGTCGGTGTCGTAAACACACAATAACACTACAGATGTTACTTCCTGTAGTACTCAAAGTTCTCGTTACAGTTGTCGCAGTAGGTATTCTCAAAGATCGCTTCTTAACTGTCGCTTGTTTTCGTATCGGTAGTCGAATGCAGACTGACTGTGCACTGGCGTCACGGCGGTATATATAGGTCAGCTAATAGCACATAACTTCGAGTACATCCAGTGGGTAACTACCATCATTATCACTATTGACCGGAGACGAGTTTCTGAAAATTTCGATGTCGATACTTAGCTGACAAAATTGTTGAGACCTGTACCATTCAATAGGTTACCCTAGGCCTCAACAATGTCTAGGTTTCGAGTTATAGGGCTTAAAAGTTACGCACTGCATGTCATGCGATATTGAACCTTATGCCATCGATATAAGGTGCATTTGTAACGCTATGATTCAACCTTATTTCAGACACCTTTACTAAGCCAACGGCCACAAATAGAACACATATAATATGAATGCAACAACAGAATAATTAAAACCACATTTGAGGTATGTAGTGTAATCTAAAGAGGTACGTGCGAACCCATGTTAATGTATGCGAAAGAACGTTACTCACGCTTTCCACCAGTAATGCTTAATATGTATTTATTTCTAGTATTTCTTAGTTGTGCATAATTGTGTTGTGACTTTATGGAGTTGTTTTAGCATGAACAATTAGGTCTAGCGTTGGTTTTACTTCATGTGGGTATGTAATCTGTATGTTTCCGATATCATTGGAGTAGTTTTGAGGTACACGCTATTTTTATGTAATAAAATATTATTGTCGCGATTTTATTTGTATCTCTATACCATACTATAGAATCTGTCGAAAAGTATCCCAAGGGAACGTACTGCTGAGGCAAAAAGTAAAGTGTTTAAACTTAAGTCATGGTCTACCTGGTCTCACTGGTCTTTTTTTACAAAAAAAAAAAAAAAATAACCGATTTCCAAAAAATACTATAAGTGAAAAACTTTGGTTTTTGTGTATTAATTTTTGACACCGACTTTCGAAATTGGTTATTTTTAACTTTGTAGTGTTTTTTGGAAGTCGGTTGTTTATTATTTTTTTTTTTGTAAAAAAAGTTTTTATTTTATACTTTTTAGTTGTGAAAAGTACTGTTCAGCTGCATCCGGTTAGACTGGATGCTGACACTAAAAAAGTAGGGAAAAGGCATGTAAGCAAACGATGTAATTTTGTTTACTTAAATGTGTGTAATGGAGCCTCTGAACCGATTTCTATAAAATTCCTATGAAGCCAAAATGAAAGTATGAACAATGCTAGACATGATGCGATTACGGAACGTAAATTCAGTCTCTTGATTATAATTGATTCTTGATTTCTTGATTGAACTTCAATGGTGTAAATTTTTGAGGAATTCCCTCAATTGCTTGTGGTCTTCATCATCAGATTTATTGCTTCCGCCTTTTTTTGAAGTCGGTTAAAAATGAATGTCTTCTTTATACAAATTGGCAGTTATATCGACGCTCAATCTATTCCGATGGATCCTGAACATGAATCTGAAACCCTTTGTCAAAATTCTCTTTGGTTATAATTAAAATTGCTGATCAATAAATTTTGAACGCGTGGTTTTTGTTAGAGAGAGACTTATTCCAGAAGCATGTACTGAACCATGGTAATAGCTTGTGTGTGTAAGTTATTGCAACTATAGAGTTGCAATAACTTACACACACAAGCTATTACACACGGAACGCCTATTTCTCTATAGAAATAGGGTTGCTAAGTAGTGTCTATAATTTGATGAACAACCAAGTTTGGTATGGAAAAAAATACTCGTATATTTTCTTTGGTGATCTAGAATAGAAACCCAAGATACCGACACCAAGAGTCAAACAAACAACTAGTCTTATTAAGTACTACAAACAGCTGTCTGCGAACTTAGAGTACGTACTACAAAAAGTTGCAAAAAGCTGTTCTCTCCGCGAGGACGTCGAAGTTTCTCTGAAAAATTGAATTCGTAACGAGGTGAGAACGAGATATACAAACTTTTCAAAAACTGAATGGTAATGTCTCTTAATAAAAAATATAGAAATACTCAAAATATTACAAAATATATATATTTTTTTTATAAATTATAAACTAGTACTTGACCGCATTCCCGCCTGATGGTTAGCAGTGATGCAATCGTTGATGGTGAAACGCGCTCGTTTATTAAGAGCCTATTCACTCTAGCCTTGAAGACACTTAAATTGTAGTCCGGCGGAAACTCGTCATACGATGTGTCGTCCGATGATGGAACGGACAAATGTTAATCTATCCAATGAAATCCAAGGTGAACAGGCTTCTTTTGGCGGTGAATAGACACGTTTGTGTTTTGGCGTCTTTGAATGCAATAAGATTGGCTTTGCTCCAATCAGAGACAGCCTGTATTGCAACATTCGTACGCTCACTACGGCAGGTATCTTCTCCACAACTGTGCTTCTTTGAATAAACACGCTTTGTTGATCCTGAATATTGACGCAGCATATAAAAAGTGTATATCAAAATGTAGCTGTTAGGCTTAGGCTTTGATGACAACTGATAATTGATGCCAATATTTGAACGAGGCTGGTTAACAGTTGAAAACAAAAACTCACATTGGGATTAGCGACAGATTACCAGTAATCGCTATCAAAAATGTACGCATTACAGCCGGTTTAACGTGCCTTCTGAGGTATGAAAATGATTTGTAATGAATTGTCAGTCATTTACAAACCCACTGCGGCAAGGGTGACCCGTGTGATTCATGCAATTTGGTCAGAAGGCCCTCTCTCGCAAATCTGCGAGGAAAATTAAACTGTTACAGTCTGTATGTTGTATGTTGTATGACTCCTGCTCTATTACTCCCTCAGAAACCAAAACCTCTCATATAAACGGAGTGTTTCGCATGTAATTATGTCATCACCTCTGCCACATTCTCTAATATTCGGCGACTTAGTCCTGGTATGTTTAATTAAAAGTAGTCCTGTGGTAAGGCTGGTTTACACTGGAACGTGGTGATGTTTTCTTTTTATAATTGTAAACTAGTGCTTGACTGGAATCCGGCCTGATGGTGAACAGTGAAGCGGTCGTCGAGTTTATTATGAGCCTATTTATTCACTCTAACCTTGAAGACACTTAAAGCTACTTGGATTCAGACGGAAACACCGCCGTTGGCAAATTGTTCTAGTCCCTCTATGAACGCGGTATAAAAGCGACCTTAATAGTATTACCATTTCGTGTATTGTGTGTACATCCGATCTGACCGGACTGATGTAGATGCAACATCTTCATTTATGGGCAGCATAATGGTCTTTAGGTAGATCAGAATGAGCTGTGTGTGATATGAAATCCGTCTCGTAGGACCAAAAAATGTTTTTGTGATTGTTTGATATTTCTTCGATAGCTGGACTGCTTTTATTAGGCGCGATTTTGGGAAATTGCATTCAAGCAGAATAAAAATGGGAAAGGGACTTACTGGAATATACAGCGCCGCATTCTCCGTCTGATGATGGTGGCCTCCACAATTGTTCACTGGTCTCTTTGGTTGTTGGATCCAAGGGGTAATGATTGATTTAAAGGATGGTCAGGATCCGCTGGCGGCGTCCGTTCTTGTTGCTAGTTTTGATGGCGATGTGTTTTTCCAACTAGAGAGAGATAGGCTGTTGTTTTTTTTGTAAGTTTTCTGGCTTAGTCTCTAGGCCTTTAAGCCAGATCTATGGAATTAGGAAGTGCATGGGAAGGAATCGGGAAATTTGAATGTGGTTGATGTAAGAATGGTTGCATGCTTTAACACTATGTATGCAAAAAAATTGCTCAATAGTTCCAAATCAGACAAGTATGGGTAGGTTTATATCATGAATTGTCTATGCTTCGTCTCGCCTCGTCATGGCCCGTCCTTAGCACAGTATATACCAGCCCTTACCTCATTGTCCCATCTCGTCCCGCCCTCAACACATGCACTAACAGTAACTCATTGTGGCTCTAGCTAACAACTTTTAATTCTTTGCACGAATTTCTAATCGAGCTTCTTTGTTAGTTTTGTACCTTGGTTTTAGTAATGATTGGGACAACAAAGTTTTTAGGAAATAAATCAGCCTTCGGGAGCAGTAGTGACTCACGGTTGGTACCAATGGGTAACAACCGTGATATACAAGGTAAGGTAGCAGTGGCGAAGGGTGAAATTTTGACAAAGGGAAGCCGGTCCAAAAAAATAAACACTTAAACACTTACCTACTGCAGGATATCTTGGAGGAGGTCTTCAGATAAGAATAATATGAAAAGCCCCACCTTCACCATACAAAAAAGGACTGATGATTTGATAACAGTGTCTTTCAAGTATGATAAAAGCGGCTTTGTGAAAAGCCTTTTTCGACGTGCATCTCTATACCACACATGCATGCTTGTTAGTAAGTACTAAGTTAAGTACCTATTGTTAGGGAATAAGAGTCAAGAAAAAATAAAATAAAAAATTACAAAAATAATAAAGTGTTAAAAACCGAACCACACAAACACCGATCCAAAACCAACAAAAATATTAAGCAAAAATAAAGCAAATTATACACAATCACAAGGTTATTTATATTCTAATGCAATGCGTCTGTTTTTTTTAACAAAATGAGCTAAAATGTTGTTATAAAAATTCGGATTACTTTTCATTTTATTAAGCAAATTTTGTTTGGCATTGATATTTTTATGCAAGGCGTATAGAACGGTCAGTACTGAAGCCTTACCGGTATTGGCGGGTGTACTTCCTGTCGATCTTGACGTACAACGACGTGCTTCAATGTACTATTCCGCGAGGGGGGAGGTCATGGACACTAATTTTGTTACACAACGCGACTTTAATAAGATTTCTAGATTATTTAAACCTCAGAATGAAATCTGGGAGGACCTCTTATCCGAATGGCAAAGTAGGTGGGATAATTCCATCAAGGGCCGGCCTCCATCTATTCTTTCCATCCGTTGGCGATCGGCTGGCTAAGACATGGCTGGAGGTTGACCACTGCGTTGCCCAATTTCTCACAGGTCATGGCAACTTTAAAAGTAAACTGTATTCTTTTAAACTTGTTCCTTCGCCTTTGTGTCAATGTTCTACATCGAACTGTGAATTTGAACAGTCCGCACATCACATCTTGTGGGAGTGTGTTCTTTGGCAGAATGAACGCAATATTATGTTGGATAGTGTACAAGTTACTTCCGGAGTCGTTTATTATACGGACCTTGTAGAAACTAGAACCAATTTCCGTGCGTTCAGGCGCTTTTGCCATACCTATTATTGGAATCAATTGTAACAGCTTATACCTACTTAGGACCCATTAAGTTAATCAAATTTTATTCCGTGGTGTTTGGCAATCTGGGCTTCTCCCAGTTGCAATATTGTCCCTTTGTGCCGATTGGCCTAGTTCTGTTCTGTCTCCTGCTTGATATGGAGGGAAGTGGAAAAAATATCTTTTTTCTTACTCCTCCGCTATTCTTATCTGATTAATTTCGTTGCGGGACCCAAGACAGTTGAATCGTTTCTCCGGGACTCGTCGAGCTTCATTGCTCGGCGTTTTTCTGGCGGTCTCCACTGTTCATTCTGGCTTTCAGGAGTTGCAGTGGTTGGGAAAAGTGTGGCGGGTGACTTTATCTATAATCGAGGAAAAAATACGCTTGTACGCCGTTTTGGGATCCGTGTCAGTATTTATTCGGCACCGTCGCCGCGGCGGCTCACAGATTTGTTCAATGCTGTGGAAAATGGTATCAAACAAATTAATAAATTCTTCCGAAATCCACCGTTCAAAAGAATCGATTTCGCGCTTTGCCACTTCAATGTCTACTTGCTTACTTTGAAGCAAAGCAAAAAGAACGTCTGTCTTTTCGAAAATGTCTGAGAAAATACGCAATAAGAAGCAAAATTGCATGTCTTCCAGTTTGTGTAACAAGCACTCGGACATTGAAATTGATTCGCTGTCCCATGATTCCGGTGAATCTAAAATACAATTCAAAGTTTCGATCATGTCGGTTCTGCAGTTGAAAATTACGTTAATTATGCGCGAGTGATAATGCCATCGCGTTTCTGCTACCCCCGGCATACGACGATGAGCAACTTCTTTCAAAAGATTCGATCTTTTAGAAGATTTATTAAAAAAGCGTACGATACTGTTAATATGACCAAAAAAAGCTTTTAATTCGGGTACGAATTCAAGAGACCGACTCAAGACTAAGTTTAAAATGTGAGCATAGCATGGAATAAACATCGCCATGGGACAGTTTTCACGAACTTTAGTTTGTACACCACCGTGCTCTCCAGACATAACTGCCGCACCATCGTAAGACTGTCCAATTAATTTATCTTTACAACGAAAGTCATCGAGAATACCGAGTAACATGGTGGTCAAAATTTCGGCATTTCGACCACCACTTACGTCATAGAAGCCCAGAAAACGCTCTTTAATTCCACTGCTGGACAAGTACCGCAATATAACAGTCAACTGTTCCCTGTGACTGACGTCCGGCGTTTCGTCGATCATAACCGATACAAATGAAGCTGAATTTATTTCCGACTTTATCTCGTCACGCATAGAAGACGCGATACAATGAATTAAGTCATTTTGGATGTCACTTGAAAGTCCTGAAAATACAGAATTTTGGGTCGAGGAACATTGCTCCAAATGAGAATCAAGGACTGTATCGTACTTGCACAAATAATTTAACGTTTCAATGTAATTTCCGCGATTGTCCGAATCTGCTCTTTCATTGTGACCGCGAAATGGTAATTCTTGCTTCCCCAAAAGAATGACCGTGTCAATAAAACGTTTCATTAACTCGCGGTTACGGTCAACTTTTCTGTTATGTACATCAAAAGCGTTGGAAAAAAATGACTCGATTCTGCCATTATTTCCAAATTCGTGGAGTAACAAGCAGCTGCGGATGTGTTTTTCAGTCTGAATGTGTTTTTTGGCTGAGTTAGACAAATTATTAATATCCGTAAAACCCGTACTGCTCCAAACAGATTTCGAATCAGAAAATAACAAACACGGAAAACAAAACATTTTGTTCAGTTTGCAACTGCCTGTCATCCATGTATATTTATCATATAACGACGCATGAAAATGTTTAAAAAATCCATCTCGCCTTTTGCAATCAATAATCATGTGTGGGAGTGCTCGACCTAACTGAATAACATGCTTCTTGTATGCATAACTTAGTTTTGAAAATGAAGTTTCTTTTGTAAGCAGGTAATCTGTTGAACAGCACTCTATATGAATTAAAGCCAAAATAACAAACAAAATCCACAGTATTTAACCAAATCTGCAATTAAATTACCTAGCAGAACCCGTCACAGTTTAAATAACACAAATATTAAAAACAAACGAAAAACTCACGCACCAGTAGTAGGTATAGAGAAACACATACTGACGCTGAAACGCTTTCTCGTAGTGGCGTGGTTTCTTTGTCTCTTTCTAATAGAGGAGAGGAGAGAACTACAAGCCGCTTGCCAGTAGCCTATATTTATCAAGTTTTACCGACGGTTAGCGAGCATTAGAAAGAGATGGCCTGACACGCTCTATCTCTTTTCGCCTCATAGTAAAACGTTGACCGAGGTAAGCTGAAATTCGTCGGCTTCCTTAAATGAGAACTACGAAAAGAAGTACGAAAAATTGAAGCGCTGATTAATTTACGACTATAAAATGAAATGTGATACTTAGGGTATTGCTAAAAATTGCGATTGCTATTGTATATCGCGCCGGCATTTGATTAATGATACTTTGTTAATGAAATAGAATGTAAATACTTTTGTATGAATATGGAACTGATTTTTGAAAGGTAACCCGGTGGGAATCGGCTTGTATGGACTCTTCGCCACTGTAAGGTAGTGATGTTCGGACTCAGGTAGGTACTTTATTTTTTATAATTTTATCACGTCTGCTCTCAAAATGGTAAAGGATAACTTTATACGGAAACCGGCATGTCCTACTACCAAAATTCAAAGGCGTGTGTCATCCTTCAACCAGTAACAAACTAGCGTGGTGAAATATGACTCAATGCCTATCACAGAGACGGCGATAGTGTCCTAGCATTCGATATCGATATTTTTTTAGTAATTCCGAATTCATCGCGTTAAACCGGACTTAATCATTACATTATTATACATTACATTTAACTAAAAGTGTTTAAATGAGCTAATTTACATAGAGTAACACTAAATGAACACACGAACACAATTAATATCGCCGCAAATACACAATAATTAAAATTAGAACATTTGCAATTTAATACATTCACTCAATGAAACCATTGCTACTTTTCACCGCACAAAATGAACCGTTTCACTAATCAGTGGTCGGTCTATGGAACACGTGGCTCATGGCTCGATGTTCGATGACACAAAGCTAATTTAGAGCAGTTCAACAGGGTGAATAAAATCTAATTATGCATTCGGGGTAGGCCTACAGGTCACACATGTCCTGTGATGTTGTATTCAGGAGTAATAACGGCTAATCCCACACCGGCTCCGTGGCGAGCTGACCTGCGTCGCTTGCGTCACAAATTACTCGCTTTTGTCCGTCACCGAGGATTTTGGCGCAATGTCTATGAATGCATTATATGCTCTTGCATAATGCAGAGCTGCGTGTAAGGCATTAACATAAAGGTCACGTAACCACTTGAATTACAGCAAAGTGCATAATATTTATAATCAGTGGTTGACGTCATGACGTGGTATTAGTTATGTTCATAGAACATTGTTTCATTGTTAGAATTGAATATAAAAATAGCTTATGTCAGAGTTTATACTTCTACTAGCGGAGATCTAGTTAATTGAACATTTTATTTTAACCCCAAAAGAGTTGATTTCTATAGATACTTTATTCTATAGATATGTGCATTATTCCAGATAATAATATACAGTAACAGTATACATATTAAACTTTTGTTATGCTCCGCTCCTATTGGCCGCAGCGTGTTATATAGCCTTACAACCTTCCTGGATTAATGGGCTATCCAAAGCAAACAGAATTTTTCAAATCGGACAAGTAGTTCTTGAGATTAGCGCCTACAAACAAACAAACTTAAAAATAAAAGAAAGAGAAAAGAAAAATAAAGATATTTAACCAAAAATCATTCAAGATATTATTAACACTTTTTAATTAGGAATAAAATATTGTATTCAAGGCGCTCTTAAATATTAAAGGGCAATGTGATAGTGGTCGTCGCCTATTAAAGCAGCAAATATTGCTATCATAAAGATATATTGTCAACGCAGGAGTATCCTTCATACAATAATGTCAAAGGCAGGGACTTCCGTCCGTTACCTTAGCAGCCAGTCCTTTGTTGGCCACGACAGCCTTCGGAAGCCGAACCAACTGAACCATCTTATAAATTAATATACGCCATCCATCTTCGTCATGTTGTCCTCGTGTTCATCAAGTACACGCAATGTTCGTCATTATTTTCTAGAACTACCGCACAATTTTATTTGTAACAACTCCCTGAACAATCTTCGACAAAATAATAAAACCGAAGTGTCTCTACAAAATGTCTGGCCACTCGAAATCTGTGAACGAAGGAGATTGTAGGATAGGGAAGGAAATATCCTCAGGGCTACTGCCAGACTGCAGGTCAGCAGTATTCAATGCAGTGTTTTTATGTGCAGTTTTAGTGATAATTTTCAAGGATCTCAAGAACCAGCAGAGAGGTTTTTGAAGTGATTTAAATATAAATCTTTAGCGGCGTTGTGTTTTTGGAATAGGTAAAATAGGTTAAAATTACGTCAGTGGCATGATCGAAAATTCGTAAGAAGAGGGTACTCCTTTCTTTCTATGCTTAAAATGTGTGTCTACTCCATAAAAAGTTTCCTCCCTGAATGTGTAAAGAAATTCGTGCAATATATATATACTTATACACACTTTTAGCCGCTTATAGCAAAGTCCTATAAAACAACTAACCAAGCCTTTTATTTTTTTTTTGACGCTGTGGAAATGCCTTTACGCACCATACCCTGAAGGGCGTGTGTGGGACTCGCCCAGCAGAAGCCAGGAGTACCCACTAAAACCACAGCGGCACATCGACATCGCCTGAGTGGCGGGGTTATGGGAAATAGCAATGCCTGCACTACCAAACCCCCGCCGGCGATTCCCACCTAAAAGGCGGGCCCACAGTGGTCCCCTCATACGGAGGGGTCGGCTGGGTACGTCTTCTTGTCCGAGAAGACGCAGCAGCCAAAGGTTTTTAGCGAGGTGTCCTTCCTCTTAGCCCCACTCATTTGCACGGATGCAAACGGGGCTCCCAGCTCCTCTCAATGAGGAGACCGGGTTGCCCGACGGTGACCCGCAGTTCGGGTCACGTTAGCCACCTGGAGTGGTGGCCGACCCGCCGCATGTGTGACCGTCGAAGCGGTCCTCACTTCTGGTTTTGGTCCGCGCCGGTAAATCGGTAACCCCCATATCTGGGGGCCGTTCCCCTATCCGCCACCTGGGGACGCGTCCGATGGCAGGCCAGAAACTGCACACGGAATTCTATAAGGACCAATAATAAATAACAAATAAATAAACCGAACAAAAATCCTGATGGAATACCCCATAACACTTTGCCTGGCCCGGGAATCGAACTCAGGCCATCATGCTCGGCAATGGAGTTTGAGCACACTAGACCAGCGAGGTAGTCTGGCAGTTTCAGGTTAGTTTTTCTTCCTAAAATTACTGCTAGGAACCATAATGATATGCTTACACACGTTTCAGCTCATATAAAAGTACAATGTAGCTTAGAAGGTTACTTTCAGTCGCTCGCTATCTAAACACGAGAAACAAACATTATTTCGCCAGTAATAACCTTATTTGTAGGCTTTGTTCTAAGCACTGAGTTAATTAGACGACCTATTTTCTTAAACAGGCTTTGTAATTACCTAACACCGGAAAATGGCGAAAATAAAAGGTTTTCTTTATTTTCGAAACTGTTTTTAGTGTAGTTTCAACCTCCCTCACATTGCGGTAGAAATGTAATGTGGTATTGTTACATAACATGTTGTGTGTGCATCTGTGCAATGTGCACTGTGCAAAATTCGCTGTGATATAAAAACGACGCGGGCATTTAATGTAATTAACTGTTTGTAAGTTGTTGCGTATTCCGCGCTCTCCACTTTCTTGTGGATTTAAACAATTACTGTTCATTAGGATGCACACAGAGCCCGCTTTTGTAATGCAAATCCATTGTTTTTGTGCACATCGTTCCTACACTTTTGTGTGAATGTATGTAGAACAGTAAACTTAATTTAAAGTACCTATGTACGAATACTTTGCTCGCTCTATAAATGAAAAGCAATTTTATAAGTGGAATGCGCCAGAAACTAGATTCGAAGTTCGTCTTAACTTTATATAAAATTCAATATTTCCGAGGAAACTGTGGCGCGTGGCGGTCCGAAGTCAAACAGTTGCGAGTCACCCGAATACACGAATTTAAAGGAATCCGCCATAAAAATAGTAAACACAATTTCTGGTTGTGAAAAGATAAATTTCGGTCTAGCAAACATGGTTGTATCTCGAGGGGCGGAATCTCGCGCAACTTTGATTTGATTCTTGAATTTGGCGCGGCATATAGAAAATATTGCAAATTCAGTTTGTAGTGTAGTGCGGAGGCGAGCGGTGCCGGGGGGCGAAGCTAGTAATCGTATTTCAGGCTTCGAAGCTGCTTGCTTAGTGTTGTGTTAGTATCAGCTGAAGTACTTTACGTTATATACATAACATTTAATTTCATTTTGTATTTACAATCAAATCAGAAACTTATGTTTCAGCCACCTGCTTGCAATCGAATCTGTCACGTTTCTTCTTCAGATTTATGAAATGGATATTAAAAAGCAAAGTGAATAAATATATACCAAGAACTGTAAATTATTATTATGACTGTATTATGGCTCCTCCGCCTGGCCGAAACAAGTGGGTAGACGACCAAAAAAGTGCTGGCTTGACGTTGTTAGAGATGACGCAACCAGTTATTTTTTTTTTTTATGACGGCGGCATCTCCCTCTGTTTCGGGAAATCAATACTAGGTAAATGAATACTAGTCATTTTGCGTATAAATTATTTCGGGGTCATATCAGTCGTATGCAGGATAACCGTTAGGAAAAGTTTCCATACAGTGGGTGTCTGAAGCTGGACGCCGCTGTCGAGGCCAATGCATCAGGGCAATAGCGTAATACATTATCAGTAGCAATGGGTTTCGGTCACGGGTTTGATTCCCGCACGGAACAAATACTTGTATGGCCTATAGGTAGTTATTCTGGGTTTGGCTGTTTGGGTAAGTGCGTTTAAATGTTTATAAACGAACCCACGATACAGGAGTAACTCGTAGTGTGGGTGAAAGTTTAAAAAAAAAGACAGCGTTGTTTACGTCATTGAGCAGACTGGGTTAGACCATTGTTGCATATGTTCGAATATGAAAATGTGTCTGAAAACACGGAGAGAAATATAAAGGGTGTATCTGACATCGACGCACAAACGAGTACCATGGATCCAGTACATGATTCTCAACCCCCCAGTGGTGGAATTTTTCGTCGGCTTTTTCACGAAAAATAAGATTTTAAAGTAAAAAATAATTAATTCGTTAATTACATAAAAAAGCGCAATGAAAACAACACTGGAAAGACTATCTTATCAGCTGATTTAGTAGATTTCACATCAGGGATCAACGTCATACCTACAAACATGCACGGCGGCACGCTTGCAACGTTCAACGGCCGAACCGACACTTTTTTTTAAACACTGAATTCTGAAACCGTTTATTAACGACATAAATGACTATCATAATTTTATTAGTGGCATGCGGTCTAGTCTTTTCGAGTAGTTTGTGTTACGATACACCCTGCATGTAGGTACTTCAAAAAGTTTCAAATTCATAGTAATAATGTTTGTTATTCATTTAGGGTGCAGTAATCGGTGGTGGCAAGATGACCTGATGCATACCGCGAGGGCTGCTTTGAGGTGATGTGAGGAAATAGTTCCTGGAAGGATTTTGGGCAGGTTTTGCCCAGTGATGGGACATTAAACAAATAAATGTAATTAACAAATAACATAATATGAAATATATGTCGGAGATCGTCGATTAATTTTAATAGAAGTTGCTGATTTGATTTACGTAGTAGACGGGCGAACGCTTGTGACGTTATTTTGTGATGGCGTCACATGGACAGAGTCGCTTTGGAAAGTGGGGTTCGTCGAACGGTTACTTTGCATCGAGGCGCGGACCAAGGCACTCCTTCGAACCGAAACTGTCGGTTTGCCTATTCAAATTGTTATTATGAAGATTGGAGGGTATATCTACACGTCGCGCTTCAATTCAAAACTCACCTACGAAATGGAACCTGTACCACCGCACCAAGATGCTGTCGACCATACCGCTCTGCCGTCGCTGTCTCCGACATCAGAAGTTGGATAAAGAACTACACTGCTCACAATCTCGTTATAAATCAAGGAACAGAATAACAGTCACTTTCTGCCAATATTTTTATAGTACTTGTGTGATTACTTGTGTGGTAGTTCTTCATTGCATTTGTATGACCTTCTGTAAATGCTGGATGTACTGGCAGTGAGGCTGGAAGTGAACGTCACGTTACGAGGTGCGCTCAATTGCTGACGCAGAAGAGATCGCTCCGCGTGATAGTGCGCTGCAGGAGTGTGCTACAGGAGTCCGCTGCAGGCGTGCATTTGCGGCTGGACGCGGTGCTGTCGCGACAGTGCTGGCTGATCCTTAGCACGCGACAGTGCTAGCTGATGCTTGGCGCGCAACAGTGCTGGCTGATCCTTGGCGCACGACAGTGTTGGCTGTTGCTTGGCGCGCGACAGTGCTGGCTGTTGCTTGGCGCGCGACAGTGCTGGCTGTTGCTTGGCGCGCGACGGCTGATGCAAGTGCGCTTGCGGAGCGCGAAAGGTGCGCCTGCGGAGCGCGCAGGGTGCGCTTGCGGAGCGCGCAGGGTGCGCTTGCGGAGCGCGCAAGGTGCCCTTGCGAGCGCGCAAGGTGCGCTTCTAGCTGCTTGGTGAATCACATCAATGGCGTGTGGCGCGGAGTCAGAGCTGCGTGCGCTTTGCGGAACGCCCAAGGTTTCAAGACTTGAGCATCTACTCTGCAGGCGATGAGAAGGTTTCAAAATACCCAAAATGTTTGTGGTAATGTAATGGGATTTTATGAGAGCTCAGATATGTCTGATGTGCAGCGATTGACAACTGCCAAGTGGCAGGTGTTTGCGAGAAATTGTCATAATCCGGTGAGTCGTACTATTTTTATTTTGATTCCGTGGCCGAATGTTCTCTTGTCAAGCAATCTGTAATTTCATTGGTATACGTACACACGCGATAGTACGTATACAGGGTATGGGTAGTACCAGCGTTGTGTACTGAACCATTTCTTTGCGACATGATAATAAGAGTTATTTTTGCAAATTTTATTTCTTGTACTACCCGATTATTGTTCGTTATAATGGGCTGAGAAATTTTAAATCAGGGTTTTAAAATTATGATGTCTGGTTTGTCTATATTTCGAAACTAAAGTTCACTGTGACCTATAGTTACGAGCTCACTTGAGTTTCTGATAGTATGTGTGGCTAGACTATTAAATCTTCTCAAGAGAACAAGCGGTAACGAACATAGAAATGAGTGCTATTTACGAAAAATCTAAATTTGATAGAAGTGAGCTAAAGTAATGAAATTTTATATTGGTGAGTTGTTTGATGGCGATAATGGCGATCGTTACCTATTGAAATCGTTGATTGGAAACAGAATTTATAAGTACCCCACGATCGCATAGGTACGAAAGATTTTTCCAAGTAATGTCTGCTGAGTTAGATTTTCATAATGTAGAAGATGGTGAGGAGGGTGCCTCCGCCAGCAAATGGAACACGTATCATGGCTATGTGGTCGCGCTGCACGCACTAGTCTGTAGTCGTAACTGCAACCCAGTGAGGGGTTGTTCAGAGCGCGATGGGCAGCTAGTGGTGTGGCGGGGACACTAGTAGGTATGGTCGCACTGCACGCACTAGTCTGTAGTCGTAACTGCAACCCAGTGAGGGGTTGTTCAGAGCTCGATGGGCAGCTAGTGGTGTGGCGGGGACACTAGTAGGTATGGTCGCACTGCATGCACTAGTCTGTAGTCGTAACTGCAACTCAGTGAGGAGTTGTTCAGGGGGCGATGGGCAGCTAGTGATGTGGCGGGGACTTTGGTAGATATGGTCGCACTGCATGCACTAGTCTGTAGTCGTAACTGCAACTCAGTGAGGAGTTGTTCAGGGGGCGATGGGCAGCTAGTGATGTGGCGGGGACCTGGGTCTCGGAGGAGACTATTAGTTGTACGGTCATGTGTTGACCTGGGAGTCGTGGACTCTAGAGTTGGTCGTATCACAAGAGGTGATGACGATATGGGTGTCAACTATGAGTTGTCACTAGCTACTGTGGTAGCGAACCATGGTGTGTTTTCTTTTTGATGATTATGATTTTGATTTGATAATTATGAGGCTTGGAGAAACCTTTTGTTTTCTTTTTGAATTTTGATAATTATGAGGCTTGAAGGAAGCGTTTAAGTTGTTAAAATGATTAAGCTTGTTTGGTTTTCTAATAGTCATTGTAACTAAACGGGACGTGTGACGGTCAGGTTGGCCGAGCTCTCAAAAATGCTTCAAAGTCGGTTTTCTGTGTTTTTTTTTTAATTTGTTACAGACATGCACGAGGACGTGCAACGGGAAATATCGAAGTTTGGCCGGAATCGGTGGTTGGCCTGGTGAACCGGATCCCGGACTCCGGGGCTGAGCGAGCTTCGGATACGACTGGGATTGGCGCTGGGATGATAATGATGAAGATGCACAAGGACGTGCAACTCGTCAGGCTGGCCGTGTCGGAGATCGTCGATTAATTTTAATAGAAGTTGCTGATTTGATTTACGTAGTAGACGGGTGAACGCTTGTGACGTTATTTTGTGATGGCGTCACATGGACAGAGTCGCTTTGGAAAGTGGGGTTCGTCGAACGGTTACTTTGCATCGAGGCGCGGACCAAGGCACTCCTCCGAACCGAAACTGTCGGTTTGCCTATTCAAATTGTTATTATGAAGATTGGAGGGTATATCTACACGTCGCGCTTCAATTCAAAACTCACCTACGAAATGGAACCTGTACCACCGCACCAAGATGCTGTCGACCATACCGCTCTGCCGTCGCTGTCTCCGACATATATATTTATTTTCCGGCTACAATAGCTACATTTGTTTGCGTTTTAATTAATTCCTCGCCATTTTCCCTTAAGAGGCTTCTTTTTATAGCTTCGAGCCACGTGGCTAAGATCAAAAGATAATTGAAGGAAACAAAGATCATAAACTGAGAAATAATATAACATAAAATAAATAATTTCCAGCTAAATGCAAATAAGCTCTATTCGAATATAAAAAACATAGCAATTATATCGCTCTTGAGCTTAAAGCTTTATCTGATAGTGTTTTTTTTTATTCGGTAGTATAAGCTTAAAGTAAATATAATTTGGTATTTTATAACCTATAAATTAATGTTGCCCGCGACTTTGTCTGTCTGTTGTTGTTGTCCAGGATGAAGAGTAGCCTATGTCCTTACATGAGTCAAGGTCTATCTGCTGGTCAAATTTCATCCAAAGCGTTAAGCCGTTTTAGCGTGAAAGCGAGATAAAGATATTTTATTTTGCAAAAACTGTTACAGGTCATTGTGGTACATACTTTATAAATAAAGAAACAGTCGTATTTCGACAATTTTAAGGCATGCAAAATTGCAATTTATAATAAGTGTGGAGGCATGAGTAAAATGGAGTAAAGTTCAGTTATCCTCTATAGAAAAGGGAGGATGAGTGAATCCTCTGACCAGGCGTGTGTTTTGTCTGACGGGCACTTGGTCAACGGTTGATGTTGGGAAGTTGTATATATGCTAGTTGCACGGTGAACTCTGCTTGCAAGATGTAGAATCCATGTGACGTCAGTATGACGCATTGTTTTGTATGTGGCCTGGTATGGTATCTACCACCATCACCGCTACAGTACTAAGTTGATTTGTCTGTAAAAGATCACTCTTAGCGATAAGACCGCCCACTGTGTCACCCTTTGTAAAATATTTATATTTATGTTCTGTAATCTATATGGTGTACATAATCAAAATAAAAATCAAAGCATTTATTTCAAATAAACCAGTTACAGACACTTTTGAATTGTCAGAAGGTCGGTCAGTCAATAAGGTGAAGCTAGTCGCCCATTCCAAAGAGTAGGTACCTAGGGAGAAGAACGGGTAAGGAACTCCATGGACACTCTTTTAAATTATCAAGCTATTGATACAAATATTTGATTACATCATTCATTTTGAAATCAACCGTGTGAGAACGATGTAGAAATATATTGTACGCTAAGAGCGTCCATTATGGAAAACACACAAAAAAAAAAGCATCAAAAAAAGACTAACCCAACAAATAGATGCTTTACAACAAGTGCATTGTGCTCACACGTGTGCCATGCAATTATACAATACTAAGAAATTGAATCTACACAATGCAAATACAGTTTTGTCCAAGGTTCAGCAGTTCCAACAGTGTTCCCGAATACTAAGTTTAGCTCCTGTGTAGCTGCATCAGTGCCGAATAATAAACAATATTTTTTTTCTATACTATTGCTCCACTTAGATGTGTGAGATTCTGTCAAAAGACCATTTATATATTGTCAATATCATATTGGTAACAGATAGACAGTCGAATTAATGGAGTTTGTGTGAATGTACCACCCTGTCATGAGTCAGTAGATAGTGTAGCGTCGGTGGGGAGCGAATTGAGATTCGGATATCACAATCACGGTTTTGTGGGTCAAGAAAACAGCCTTACACTAAAAACAATCTGACAAACTTCGTAATAGGGATGTTTTCTGGGTAAAAAAAAATTGATTCTATTTAGTCCGTCATTAAGATTATAGAAATATATTGGATACGTATATTTTGTTTTATCAAATTAATAAAAATTGACAAATATAAAGGGCATCAAAGATCAGGAGTGGTGACTGGTGACGCCACTGCTCGCTAAAAAGTGTAGCGTGCAGTGTCGTCTTCTAAGAAAAAAATACGTTTCTAGGATTTTTTGTAAATCTGACTGACGGACTAATTAGTTTTTTTTAGTCAACTACCCTATTATGTTTATTTTGTACTTGAGCGCTAGTCGTTAGCGCGCTAATTTTTTCGCCGCCATACGTAAACCTCCCTCTGAGCGCCTCTACCGGATCGCACAGAGAGCGCGCTTTCGAGTTGCCACATCATAAAACTTATTGCATAAAGACCAAAGATATGTATATTTTTTTTTTATTGAATAGGCTCTTAATAAACTAGCGCGCTCCAGCCTTGACCGCAATCCAGCCTGATGGTAAGCAGTGATGCAATCGTTGATAGTAGATTATTAAGAACCTATTCACTCTAGCCTTGAAGAAACTTACACTTCATTTGAAACACCGCCGTTGGCAAATTGTTCCAGTCCCTCGATGTACGCGGTATAAAAGAGGAGGCGAAACGCTTCGTCGGGATCGTAGTGGTGTCAACAACTTAAGGGTACAAACTCGCCGTACGACATACAGATCGTCAGACGGTGGAATGGAAATGGGGGAATTAAATCATGCAATTCCCTCGAACACTCACCAAAATCCTGGCTACACAGAAACACATGTATATTGTACCAGGTGTATAGAACAACGAAAGGCTGGCTATTCTACGCTTTAGTCTACACTTATCTTCATATAAGTGGAGGTGTTACCGCGTGCAGTGGCGAGTGTTTTCACTCGATTCCCGCGAGAGGTTTATATTGCCAACTGGTAAGTTACGGTGTGTTGACGTGAAACATGGCTGCTTCGTTTTAGTTTTATTTGGAATATTTTTAGACCGCTTTTTTGATGTTGTATATATGGCTTCACAAGCTGTATAGCTGCCATAAAAGATATAAAAACAGATAAATTATTGTGTTTACTTGTTTTAGCACCCTAATTGCGTGATACAATTTTTAGCACAATCATTTTAAGGGACGTTTCAAGTTCAATGCTTCATATGTTCGAAAAATTTGTCTGCTCAATAATGTAAATAACGCAATGAAAGTTGTTGAACTGTCAAAATGAAATCCATTCCAACGGTAACCTATCATACGTTTCACAAAATTGTTTATAAGAACGCCTAAGAGGCCCGCTGCCTACACAAGCTAAAATAGATTATTGCGGGCCGCACCCTGTGCCTACAATTATTAAGGGCAATAAGACTTCAAATTCAAATTCAAATTCATGTATTAATCTTGTGAACACAGGTTACAGTTATACAGATGTTATGTACAAAGAATTTTTGTCCATGCTATGTCCCGCCAAAAGGCATACAAAATATCATAGGAAACGAATGTAGATGTCACAGTTTCATGCAAAATAATATGTCAATAAATTAAGCCGGCACATTAACTCAATAGGCAGCAACACACAATAAAGTCTTAGAAACAATAAAATAAAATGTCAACAAATTACAATTTTTAAATATTAAACAAAAAATAAAATATAGTCAACAGAGTCAAGAGTCGTCAAATTTAGATAATATCATACAAATTTAAATTAATTAATAAAGTTTGTCATTAAGATATTCATTGATAGAGTAATATGTCTTTTTAATAAGTAATTTAAAAAGCTGACGCTTAAAAATATTCACGTTTTTAGCTGATACAATTTCATTTGGTAATTTATTGTATATCTTGGGAGCCATTGCATATATGCTTTTATGTAGAAATTTAGTTTTTGTGAAAAGCAAGTGTAACTTATTCGAGCGAGGTTGGCTTTCGACAGAACTATAGAGATCCTTATTATTTTTAATATAAATACAGGCCTCATAGATGTAGAGGGAAGGTACAGTCAATATTTTTAAGTTTTTAAAATGTGGCTTGCATGAATCGGTCCGTTTTATTTTGCATATAGCTCGAATGCATTTCTTTTGTGCAATCAGTACTTGCTCAATTTTAGTACCATTGCCCCAAAATATTAAGCCATATCGCAGGGTGGAGGCAACATAACCATGATAAGCTGCTAACAGTGCGGTCATGTTTGCACTTTTACCCAGCATCCGAAGAGCATAGGAGAACTTGCTAAGTTTCCCATACACAATGTCAATTTGCGTCCTCCAAGACATATCGTTGTCAATGTATAGGCCAAGAAATTTTGTTACATTCGATTGTAGTATTGAAGCTCCATTATAAGTGACTTTAATTTGTGATTGTCCTTTTTGTCCAATTTTGAAGTTCATAATTTTCGTTTTTATCAGATTAATTTTAAGATTATTTGCATTTAGCCAGTCAATAATCTTAACCAAACTAGCGTTAATGTCATTCTCTATTTCTTTGTCACTACCACTATTATAGATAACCGTACTGTCGTCCGCAAATAAAGACATCTGGTGTGTAATAGCTTGGGGAAAGTCATTTATATAACAAAAGAACAGCAAAGGTCCTAATATGGAACCCTGCGGAACACCGTAATGAAGAAATCTAGGATTAGACGAATATACTACTTCACTTTTTGTCTTAATATTCACTTGGCTAACCTGAGTAATTCCCGTCCGTCGAAATAGCCCGTCCGGTAGAAACTCCCGTGTATGAGTAGTATGTAATAAATCCTATCAGTGTGATATAATTATATATTTATGACAGATAATAAAATACTTGCAGGTGTTCCCCGTATGGTCGAAAGACACCAAGACACCGTCCCCGACTAGGAATGTCCAATCCCAATAATATCACCGGACGCCCAGATGCCATCTTTCTTCATTCTCGCAGCCCGTCACCAATGCGCCCGCGCCGAGATGCACGGTCTCTTAAATCTAATAGTTATACACTACACTTTGATGCCCCTAAGACACCCGAGTCCCAAGGAAAGAATTCATCATTATGTAAAACCACTGCCCCATCTCGCCCCGCGTGAAGACGTGCATGTGCCCGTAGCCGGTCTTGCGGGAGGAGCACCTATCCCATTCTGCTCAACTCGATGCCAAAAGCTGTGCCGATCCCAGGGCTTCCAAACGTCATATCGCCAAGATGCGGATCCGTATGCCACGCTTTTTTTTTTTTTTTTTTTTTTTTTTTCCGGGGTGGAAATCCTCATAGGATGCCCGCCGCCCTGGGGTGGGCGACGGGGTATGTCAGACTTTTACTGACTAAAACCACCCCGGTGTGTCTTCTATCACGAGCGCACGTGGGGCCGCGGGAGTCTAAATTCTTCCACGGCCCCACCCTCGTGCTGGCCCGGTCTGTCCGGGCCTCCTCTCCTGCACGGGGAAGTGGGGTGTTAAACTACCCTGTGCATCACCTCAAAGGCGCGCGCCGACACTCGCGCGCGCCTTCACCTCGGGGTCCATCAATAGGGGGGCGGGGACTTCCCCATGTCCCTCGCCCCTGGACCCATTCATGGGGGGCGGAAGAGGGCGTTATCCGCCCTTCTTCGGCGCCCGGTGCGTCTTCTGCGGCCCGGGAAGGAAGTTGATATCTCCCTTTCCCGTTCCGCAGCTTCCTTCTGCGACATCACGTCCTCGCAGAAGGACACCACCGCGTCCCACGACTCTGAGCTGCCGACCATCCTCCGCACTACTGCCGGCAGCGTCAGGTCGCCTCCTACTTCATTTGTGAGGACACGGCGCTGCTCCTCCCAAGCTACACACTCGGAGAGCGTGTGCTGCGCCGTGTCCTCCCCGCATTGGACGCAGTGGTGGCACCGAGCGTCCGGCTCCCTGCCTAAGCGATGCAGGTACTTGCCGAAGCAGCCGTGCCCCGACAGCACCTGCGTCACCCTGAAAGACAGGGAGCCGTGCCTCCTCCCGAGCCAGTCGTCGAGTACTGGCCGGATCGCCTCGACGGTAGCGAGGCCGGCGGTAGGGCGCATGAGCCTCTGCCGCCAGTCCACCACCAGGACCTGATGGAGCTCCTCTCGGCGCAGCTCGATCTGCCGCTGCACCGGACTGGAGCCCCGTGTCCGCTCTTCCTCGCGCCATCGGTACAATGACGCGAGTACTTTCGCCTCTAGGTCCCAGGGCGGGGATCCGGCCAGGACGCAAGCCGCCTCGTAGGATATCGTGCGATACCCGCGGACGACCCTGACGGCCATCGCCCTCTGCGGCTTGCGCAGAATGGCGAGTGTTCCGGCCGTCAGGTCCATCGCCCACACAGGGGCCCCATACAGGGCCATGGACCGCACGATTCCTACGTACAACCGCCTACAGGCGGCGCTCGGGCCCCCCATGTTGGGAAGCAACGTTGACAGCGCGCCTGCTGCACCCATCAGCTTAGGCGCCAGCCGCCGGAAGTGGGGTCCGAATTCCCACCGGCTGTCAAGCACCAATCCCAGGTACTTCATGCTGAACTCGACAGCTATCCGGGCCCCACTGACCACGATATGTGATCCCGGGGCCGGCGCACGCCGGGGGCCATGGAAAACCATGGCCTCCGACTTGTCAAGGGCCACCTCCAGGCCCAGGCGTCGGATGCGGTTCACCACCTGTGACACCGCAGCCGTGGCTATCAACGTCGCTTCCCTGTACGAGCTCCCCCGGGCAGTGACAAGCGTGTCGTCCGCATAACACATCAAGTCGGCGCCCGAAGGGAGCTCGCCTCTCAGCCAGTGGCGTAGCGTGGCTTTTCGCCGCCCGGGGCCGTCCGAAAATCCGCCGCCCTTTATTTTATTTATAAATAATTTAAAGTTTTAATATTATATTGAATGGACTTCATGCCCATTATTCACCTTAGGTATTTGTTGCAAGTCAAAATAAACTACCATGCACTGCTTCAGAAGGAAAATAAAGGGTTTTTTAATAGGGACGCTCGAACTTTGACAGTGCATAGCGGCCATCTTGGTAATGCGACAGCTGTCAAATTTGGCATGAATACATATTTAGTCGTGACATTTCACCATGGAACGCTACACGCTTCAACAACGCGTAGAAATTATTAAAATGTATTATCAAAATCAGTGCTGTATTCGCCTAACGTTCCGTGCTTTGCGTCCAATTTATGGCGTTTATGGCCGTCCTACAGAGTCCACAATCAGTCGTTTGATAAAAAAATTTGAGTCAACCGGATCGGTGATCGATGAAGCAGTTCCTGTACGTCAAAGAAACGCAAGATCGTTGCAGAATATTGTTGCCATTTGAGACAGTGTGCGAGAAAACCCCAGACAATCCATTCCGCGTCGTGCGCAAGAACTGGGTCTTTCTGCGACATCAACATGGCGAATTTTACGCCGAGATTTGGGTTTTCATCCATATAAAGTCCAATTAACTCAAGAGCAAAAACCCAATGACCACAGGCAGCGCCGTGTATTCGCTGGTTGGGCGTTGGAGCATCTGGCAGCTGATCCTGCTTTTGCAAGAAAAAAATCATCTTCACTGATGAGGCTCATTTCTAGTTAAGCGGCTTTGTTAATAAACAAAATTGCCGGATTTGGTGCGATGAAAATCCGTGGGAGATTCATCAGGTGCCTTTACAACCAAAAAAAGAAACTGTTTGGTGTGGATTTTGGTCCGGCGGTATTATCGCCCTTTATTTCTTCGAAGATGCGCAAGGAGCCGCACTCACTGTCAATGGCGACCGATATCGGACGATGATAACAATTTTTTTGTGGCCTAGGGTAGGTGGTATGGATCTCACAAACATGTGGTTCCAACAGGACGGCGTCACTTGCCATACAGCACAACAAATTTGTTGAAAGAGAAATTCGAGGGCTACGTCATCTCGCGTGGTGACGACATCAACTGGCCCCCGAGATCGTGTGACTTAACACCGCTTGATTATTTTCTGTGGGGCTACGTGAAATGTCTGTGAAACCACAGTCAATTGCTGCCCTAAAGGCCAACATAACTCGCGTTCTTCGTGAAATTGAGCCCCATTATGCGAAGACTTCCTTCAAAATTGGTCCACCAGAACACACCACCTACAGCGGAGTCGCGGTGGCCATTTCGCTGATATTATTTTCCACACATAATGTCATTGAATATTCTTTAAAATGTAATAAAAATTGTGGTAATATCACTTAAACAGATTGTTTTATTTTATTTCAATGTTCTAGTGCTCTTAATGAAAAACCCTATACATCTAAGAGAAGCAATTGCGCAAGAAACCCACGGGAAGTTTGATTTTCTTAAATGGCTCAGCTTTATTATGTAACGCTAGGTGTATAACAATAAATAATAATATCAGGTATTAAAGTATTTATTTGTCAATTGAGTGTAAATAATATCTTAAATTATACATAGTGCTCATTGAACGTAGAAGGAATGAAATATGTGCTTAATATTATTAGGGTTGTACCCTAGCTAACCAGTGCCACCATATTTTTTTCTTGATTACTCTTGTTATAGACCGACATTAAAAAAGTGGTTTGAAAAATAATATGTATCGAAGCTTTTTTTGAAATGATTTGTTTGAATTCATTTGATATTTGCAGCTAGTTACAGATTTAATTTCTGCTAAAAGTTGTCGTTTTTAGCTAATTTTGAATTTCGAACTTGCAGAATATAATATATACATTGTTTCAAAAGTAGCTTAGACCACCACTTTTTTTATTTCGGTCTGTAACAAGAGAAATCACGAAAGATTATCTGTGGCACTAGTTTTAGAGGGGTAAGTAAGCTCCTTAAATATTTTTGTTACTTTTACTTAAAAAAAAAAAAGATTAAAAATGTACTCTTCGTGCTTTTTTCAAAGCAAAATCTTTTACACAATCGTCAATATCAAATTGTATCTCATTTTAAATTGCCAGTATAGCTAGATTTGTTAGCCTCAACGTAGACATAGTCGACCTAAGGTAATTTTTTTATCAGCTTTAGTTTAGAAAAGCTTCTCTCACAACTGGCATTGCTGACGGCAGACGTTAAAAAAATTCTCAACATAATTACAATGTTTGGCAAGCCATCTTCAAGTTTGGAGTCAATAATATATTTTAATAGTCTCAGAGAGACGGACTTCATAAGCTCTTTTTTACAGTCTGGATTCGATGTGATTTGGAATAACTTTTTTTTTTCTTGTTCATGCAATGTTTTTTTCCTTATCCGCCGCCCTCTTTCATATGCCGCCCGGGGCCATGGCCCCCCCTGCCCCCCCCAAGCTACGCCACTGCTCTCAGCACCCAGTCGTAGCCGATGTTCCACAGGAGCGGTCCCAAGACCGATCCCTGTGGAACACCGCACGACATTTGGTGCCGACCGGCACCGTCACGTCCCCGATAGATGACGCATCTGTCCTCCAGATAAGCCCCTACTATGCGGCGGAGATAGGGAGGCACCCGATGGTATTTCAGGGCCTCCCTAATACAGCTCCAGGGTAGGGTGTTGAAGGCGTTGGAAATGTCTAAAGACACCGCCAACACCACCCCACCCCGGGACACCGTATCCTCCGCCAGGGCTCCGTATGCCACGCTATCCCAACCCCAATGGATCCGCTTGCGTGTCCGAACGCGGCGAATAATATTTTTAGTCTGAGTAAAATACTAATTACTACCACTGATGTGCCCCGATACACATCCGACGGCCGATCCGCCATTTTAAACTGAACATGTATTCTGAACATAGTGTCTTACGCAGTCACCCTGATAAGGTATATTTTTTATCAAATCATCGACCAAGGTAATTAGAATTAACTTCAAATGGATAAAAATTATGATAGTTAAATATTTTTGGCTTCTACAAATTATTTATTTATTGGAATCTTGTTCGAAATAAAAAAGCGTTATTTATATAATACTAAATAAGTTTGTCGCTGAATTCACCAGTATAATAACACTTTGGATTAAACAATCCAGAATCCAATGTCTTTTGCGAGATTTTTGCCAAATCTCGCATGGGGTATAAATTAACGTCATTAACACTTTAAATGGCACATATTATAAAAGGAACATAATAGGTTAACTTTCTAAGAGGTATAGACCTCTTTTTAATGTAGTTACTTGAAAAATATTTCAACTAACTACATTAAAAGAGAAGAAAGAAGAAGAGAAGAAAAAAAGGGAGAAAAGAATGAAAGGGAAAGTGTAAGATATTTATAAAATGCTTATTTTTTCTCTCTTTATTTTACTCACATACGAATAAAAAAGAACAGAAAAATAAGCACGAATGCTTTTAGAACCTTGAAAGAAAACATTATCCGGGAACCACGATTGCCGTCAAGCAATAGTTTATAATTACAAAAAAAAAAACCGGTACGTCCTAGAACGAAAAAAATTAAGTAATCTGACATCTAACAACTCGTACATCTAACAACATTCTCTTTCGAAGAGAGGAGGTTTGTGTCCCAAGAACAGTAATATTAAACTTAAGCTGAGTCTACATGAGGACAGGTAGTTGAGACAAAATTGTTTTCATATATAATTTAAAATTAGGTAAGTGGTCATAGGCTGTTTCCAGTCTACTTTAACTTCAGTCATATATGCAGCTTATGAAAAAGAAAGGTAAAAGACTACAAGACTAATTAAACTTACTTCATACTAGAAAGGCATTGACTACTCCCATAACAACAGCCGCATCGATAACAAACGCAACAATTACAAGCAAGTCCTAGGGTGTTTCCAGTCTAATTTCAGCCATATATGCAGCTTATAAAAAAGAAAGGTAAAAGACTACAAGGCTAATTAAAGTTACTTCATACGAGAAACGTATTGACTACTCCTCTAACAGCAGCCGCATCGATAACAAACGCAACGTTTACAAGCAAGTCCTCAATTAATCAAAGCGGTACCGCAACCACAGTGACACAATGAAACTGAACATTTCACGTTTTGTTTAAAGCGTGCGGCCCCAGGCCCTGCCACTTGCGGCCCGCGGCCCAAACGCGGCCCTCATTACGTCGATACCATCAGTCGACATGCGGTTCGCTAATGTGGTATACCTTTAATGTTTTTATCATACCTGTATGTATGCAGTTGACGGTTAAAAATGTAACAGTTGCGGTCTCGGAAATGGAAATCATATAATTTTATGCAACCAACTGGTTTAAATGGCCGACACAATTTATTATTAACGTGTCAGTATTTCAGCTGCCTTCCTTCGGTATTTCAAGTCGCTGATGAATTTATTGTTTATGGGTAGACTTAAAATGTATTATATCACCCGTATTTATTCCATATTATTTTTGGAATTGTTTGTAGATTGGTTTAATGAATTTGAGCTATTAGAAAACACAAGAATGTTAATTAAGCCTGGCGAACCATTGATTATGTAAGTGAAAAGTAAGAATCAGATTAAGTAATTTAGAAAATTATTGAAATCGTAGTTGTTTGATGGTCATTTGATGTCTTTTCATGGCTTCTTTCGTGATATTGCGGCAGTTCCAGGTGGGGGGTCGGGTTAGTCAGGAATAAGCTGGACTCTTTCGACAAGAAATGGTACTTATCAGCTTTCCACAGAGAAAAAGCGGAGAGTAGGGAGGCCTTTGCACTGTCCCAAATAAATTCAGTATTTTCTTTTGAAAAAAAAGAAAGAAAAATGCATTTATTGACATTACAGCAAGATACATAAATTTAAAACTATAAAACTTCGCTTGTAATGCCAAAAGGGCCTCAGCTCAGCATAATGTCAGATGACAACACGAAGTGTACCATCTGACGCTGATTTTCAGCTGCAACCCACGAGTGCCATACGCTAGAATTACAAAAACACAGTCTGCAATAATATAAATGATATATTATAATAATAGTAATCCAAATGATAGAAAAACTTAAACAGAATCACATAAAAATGTTGTGACATGCATAAATGTGTGTGTGTGTGTCTGTGTGTGTGTGTGTGTGTGTGTGTTTGTGTATGTATATACATATGTTAAATATATTGTAATTAATCAAGTAAAAAATAAGTATTCAATTTACAATAATTTTATAAACAAATACGTTAGATAAATATTAATACCTAAATAAATACCTAAAAACATTAAAATTAAATAAATAAATAAATCCGGAAAACAGAAAATACCCCCTCCCACCAATCATTGAAAATAAAATACGAGTAAAATGGCTTATATGGCAGATACGTCTGCTTGGAAATCTTCGAACTCTTTTTGATGACATAAAAGATAATCTTTTAATTTCAATTTGAAAGTCGAGGAACTTTTACAATACTTTATGGAAGGAGGGATATTGTTCCAGCATTTAGACGCTGCATACCGAAAACTGCCTCTAAAAGTCGCCGACTTGGGCTGTGGGACGGAAAGTTGCTGAGAACATTTTCTCCCCTCACCAATTCTGTGCCTGCTTGTCCACGCTAGCTTATCATACAAGTAGGAAGGGGAATGAGACTTAATAACTCCGAATAGTAACGTCGCCAAGTGAAGTGACCTCTAGCCTTCATTTTCAAACTCAAATCTGTGTGGTTCATTGCTCAAAAGACCATTTCCTATATTATTTACATGGTGTTTATCTGTTTTGACCTTTGGACTTTAAACGAGACTGTGAAGTCTGACTTTGTTAAAACTCTACTTCTTAGAGTCAGACAGGAAGGAACCACAGTTCTCATTTAGTTCTTTTTATTTTTTAATTTAACATCTAAAAGTGTCTAGTCTGATATTCTATTTACAGAATAACACCAAATCACCAAAAAAACCATGTAATGTATTTTTTTAAAATTATAAACCGCAATCACGCCTGATGGTAAGCAGTGATGCAATCGTTGATGGTAAATCGCGCTAGTTTATTCACTCAAAAAACTGAGTGAATAGCAAGGAAGACGGCAGTAGAGCGAGGTGATGCAATGTTAGTGCTTGATCACGTAGACTCGCGGGCGCGGTGGCGGGCTCGGTCACGAAATATCAAACAAATGACGAAATATCAAAGTGTTCACGTATGAAACGCACGTGCGGTGTAAGTAGCGGGCTAGCAGGCGACCGGCGCGCGCGGCGCGCTCGCTACAATTACAAACGCGAGAGATGTTTGTGTGTGTTCACGTTAAACTAGCCGCAAAGCGCGCGATTACCCCGCGACGTCAGGTAAGATCAACCAGTTTGAACTTGTCGCTTGAATCGCAATCGCGCAAACGCCTGGCGGCTAATGTGAACACGAACTCGCAACGTCTCCGCGCCCGAACCCGCCCCCGCGCCCGCGCGTTTCTACGTGAACAAGCACTTAAACCCAACAACACGACGAAGGATGCTGCGCCAGAGGAAGATTGACCTAATATGTCAACATACACATAAATGTTACACCCTTATTTACACAAGTAAGTATGCGAATAATTCATAGGGTTGTCCGGCCAACATTTAGTTACAAATGTCGATCGTTACAGTCTGGGATGCTATTTTTCAGGGTTGGCACGCAATCGGGCTACTTTATCACGCCCGAGTAGCGTTTTCAACGTACGCTGTGGCTGTTCAAGGGATGACAGGTGAAATTACGAATACTGCAACAAATAGGCGGAGAGATAAGCTCTCGTGATTAAATGTTTCGAATAAATCAGGGTTGCCATATCTCTTGGAAATTCCTTATTTCCTTTGTGTGTGAATATATTTGATAGTTTGAGTGTTTTGTATTCAAGGTTGGTACGTCGTAAGTGTACGTGGTTCGTCGAGTGCCTTAAGGCACTGTGATTAGATTTTATAAAGTCAAGAAATTCGGTATTTCAAGTGAAATGAGAAACCAATTAGGCAAGATTAGGAATTGCTTCTACGTTTTGAGAAGAATAACAAATAATTCGAAATTAATCTCGTGTAGTACCTACTTAATAAATTCAAAAATCAGCTTCAGCTTTTGTGAGTTGAAATTTCCTCGAATCTAAACTTTGGGCGGTTTATTGGGTCCAAGACCAAGGTTGAAAGAAACTTTGCGTTATCGCGAAGGTCTTACCTTACGGTACTTCACACCAAGGCAGCTTCTAATGTTGTACAAAGCACAGGTCCATTCGTGTGTGGAGTATTGCAGCCACATTTGGGCTGGTGCTGCAAAATGTCACTTTGGATTCAGTGGAGAGGCGTGCGAAGAGGCTGATTTTGGACCCAGATTTAACTCAAAACGGTCTCCAAAGTCTGGTGTTAAATACCGAACACCACGAAGGTACCCAGTACTTAAAAGTTGACCTTTATGGGTATACAAGTAGGGTTGACATAATCAAAATAAAACAACTACTGTATACTGTTCTATAGATGCGCTTACATTTCTTAAAATTTCAAAGGACCCAACCAAATCGTTGTCATACAACGCTTGCGACTTCTATTTAGACGTCAACGCCATCTAGTTGCATTTTGTGTAAACTTTTAAACTTGATGAACGACTTTGATCAAGCATGATCATTAACATACCGCCCACCAAGGACATTATTGACGGAATGTCCTTCTAGAAATGGTTATGGGTGTGAATGAACTGTTAACAATTTGACAACTTATTTGTGATCTACATATTAATAATATTGAAAAATAAATCTGTACTTAGTAAACTTAAAGCTACTTAAATAATTATTATATAATGCTTAAAATGTAAAAAATCAGTAATGGTAAAAAAAGGTTCTTAAAAATCTGACAATAAATTGATCTAAACAGATAAAAATCATGTAAATAAACAAGAGTAAAAATACTCTATAGGTACATTAAAAGTTGGTAAAATTTGACCTAAAATTGGTAAATTCATGAATCGGTCACCGGCAAAATGCAAAGTTTAGTGGTTGGCCTTATAATAACAGAATTCTTGGTAGGTACGTAATGTGACCACATGAGTGATATTATCATCTCCGGGATGCTTATCAATTACGCGACCTAACAACCAATGACTTGGCGGCATGTCGTCCTTTGCAATGCATTACAATTGTGTTCTTTAAATCAGAAGTTGTACTAGGCGTTTCTCTACCACCAACGACACCCGACAAGATCCACCCTAATGCAGTGTTCTGGGCCATCAGTGTACCAGGTGGATTTTTCAATAAACCAGCACAGCACTTTTATAATACAGCTATAAACATCAGCACCCAACAGAATATCGATTTTGTTTGGTGTCTTGAACACAGGATCAGCTAAATATACGTTATTGATACCCAACCAGTCGAAAGTGTCTGGATGAAGACTTCGTTCAGGCAGATAAGAGGTGATCTTCTTTAACACTTAACGGGTATAGTAGCCTCAATGACCTTGTGCATGTGGGCGGAGCTAAACGCCGTACTCCCGAATTCGTAAAATGCGCGCGGTGGCGCGCTAAACTAAAACGACAATCAAAGAATATCCAGAGATGCAGACAAGCCGCGTGTAGGTCGCGATTTGTGCCTACGATTTCAGACGGGGGTATGGATGCAAGACGATAAATGTATATTTTGCATTAATAAATGGTAATATCGTACTATGATATATTTTTAGTATTCTTTATCAATGTTTAAATAAAATCAAGGAGTGCTCGTTACACAGTTTAATGGCCGATCGCAGACTGACAGACATTTGTAAAACAAGTACCCACACATTATAATATATCATAACATTCACATAAAAAATAATGGTAGATGGTAATATCTACCGATTCAACATATTTGAATTTTTTTTTCACTACTTTTCAGTATATGAGTATCATGTCTTTGCAGTGTCCTTGAATTAATTACTAATGCGAATAACATAAACGAGTTCATCGCGTTAACGTAAACCAAACGCGCACTAGGCACTTTGTGATATTTTTATTAAAAAAAAAACGTTGAACCACACTAGAAATTACTTTTATCGTGGGTGCATTTTTAAACATATAAATTCACAGACACAAACAGCCAGACCCGGAACAACTACTTGTAGGACATGTTCTGAATATTTGTTCCGCGCGGGAATTGAACCCGCGACAAGCAGCGCAGCAGTCAATAGCTTAACCGCTGCGCTAACCGTGCTTTATATAGATGCCTTGAGATTACAAAGCGCGTAGTTTCGGCCGTTTTCCATAAAGAGATAGTACCCTATTTATACTGTGTCAGTGACGTCGGATTGAATGTACTTCGTCGTAATGAGGTTTCAAATAAAACACGAGTTATTTTAAAATCTGTAAATTTTAATTCTTCGATCCAATAAATAACATGCGAGATTATAGGCATATCTAAAGCTGCAGAAATTTCTTGCAGTTGAGAATGGCCACAGTCTATTTCTATTGTTCCTACAACTGCACAGCTGATATTGATTTCTGTAGGATGTGCAAAATGTTTCCATACACATACGGCATTTAAAAATAAATGGGAATGTAGTCCCACTTGTCGTTCTCCAACAATATCCACAGATCCTAAACCACAGTCTATAATTCTCCGTGCTTAGCAATTTTCTTTAGTTCTGAATAAAAGTAAGCAATATTAATTATGCGTCGCCCTTCGATGAAACAAGCTTGAGATTTGTTGAGGTTTTGGTGATATTTTGAGCTAAAAAAAGATATAACATACATTTTAATTAACCCTTGCAACACTGTTAGAGATTTATGTCAAGGAATTAAGAATTTATCAAGAAAAATTAATTAAGAATTAACAAAAAAATAATTTTACAGGTATATGATATATTTGTAAACTAAAAATATAGGTTGTAGGACATGCAGGCATAATTTTACCTGAATGATGATGATGGAACTTGCGTCGTTTTATTGTGCACATAGAGATATATAATATTATCATTTTCTTGACGACATTCTGTATGGATGTCTGACCTAGAATCAACTGCGTTAGTGTTCGACCCAAAAAGCAAATTAAACTTTTAAGTTCTGTCGATTGGTTTCTTTCTCTTCTTTTCTGTAAGTCGAAAAATGTTATTACAATATTATTTATTATTAATTAATATTATTTATTATTTATTTATTTATCCTACAGTATGTTAAGAAAACCCTGTCCGACCCGTGAAGGTGTTGTTAGGTATCGATAACTGATTCTACTAATGCATACAAAACCAGGCTAACTTAAAAAAAAATCACCCTAAAAAAATAAATATTATTTCGCAAAAAGAGGTAACTTAATAAATATGCGTTAAGCACCCTTCCGCGGGCGGCGGGCGGCAGGGCACGCGGCACGTGGTCGCATCGCTGTCGCTATTCGCTCATAATAATACCGGTGTTGTCACTTTTTTAAAAATTACCAAATTTCGGGGAAGTTATTTCAAAATTCATTTGTATTGGTACTATGATGATTACGTAAAATTTTATATCATATTTGGTCATGTGTTTACTTAACCTTTATTATCCTTACGGGTCGGACAGGGTTTTCTTAACATACTGTATATATACGGACAAATCACACAGATTGAGCTAGCCCCAAAGTAAGTTCGAGACTTGTGTTATGGGATACTAACTCAACGATACTACACACATCAAAAGTGTCTAGGGATCAAGCATTTTTATGCGGATTTCTTGAGATTGAGATGTGGCTTTGTAATAAATTTATGATTTTATAAATTTATATGGATCCTTTTTGGTGCATTTCATAATTTGAATCAGGAACTGTGAATCAAATTCGAGTAAAAGATGAAAATCAGCTGTCAATATTTTCCCTATAAAAACATACAACGCATTGAAGACATTATTAGTGCTACTGTTTCCCTACTACTGATTAAAACCAACGTTATTATGGAGCGGCGACGTCATTTAAGCAGGGAAGAAATGCTCAGAGCCGTGGGAATGATAGAAGCTGGTTCCCGGCAACGTACTGTGGCTTTAGCTCTGAATACAAGTCAGAGTGTTATCAGTCGACTTTGGACACGTTACCGAAGCACTGGTACCGTGGCTGAGCGCCATGGAGGACGGTATCGCTGCACCACACGGAGACAAGACCGATACATTCAAATCTTAACTCGAAGAGCTCCAACAATAACCGCCATGATGTTAGTCGTGAGGCTTCATCACTCTTCAGGGAACTTAATTAGCGACCAAACAGTCAGAAACCACTTGCATGAAGTGAACCTTCATTCCCGAAGACCGCTACGGGTACCACCTATAGCAATGCACAATCGTAGGATTCGATATCAATGGGCTCTTGAACACAGAAATTGGGCAGAAGAACAATGGCGTTTCGTGTGCTTTTCTGATGAGTCTCGTTTTGGTATGAGACCGGATACAAGACGTATACGACACTGGAGAACCCCTGGACGCCAACAGCGATTAAAATCCTGCCAGGAAGTCCATCCTTATAGTGGTGGAACCATCATGGTATGGGCGGGTATTTGGATCGGCGGAAGAACTGAGTTGATTTGGATCAGAGGCAACCTCAACGCTCAAATTTATGCTGAGACGATTGTATCAGACGTCATCGTTCCTCTACAGGTGCAAATCGGTCCCTTATTTCAGTTAATGCATGATAATGCACGACCGCACATCGCAAGAGTTGTAAGACAGACTCTCGCCGCAGCTAACATCAATGTCCTGCCCTGGCCTGCTCAGTCGCCAGACTTGAACCCGATTGAGCATGCATGGGATATGCTACAGAGAAGAGCTCTGCCGAATATGGACGGTATTCAGTCGCAAGAAGACCTTTTTTTGTTGTTGCAACGAACATGGGCGGCCATTCCACAGCGTGATTTGGATGAACTCATTTTGAGTATGCCAAACCGATGTTCTTGGGTTGTTAGTGTTCGCGGTAGAAACACGAATTATTAATTGTTTAAGTTACCCAATAAAATTTTAGAGAAAACTGTTATTTCAGTCTTTTTTTCGAACTTTTGTGTTAGTGGTTCAAATGTCAAATATCCCTTTATTAGGAAAATGGCAAATTTCTTTATTAATGCAAAGGTGACTTGGTTTATCGTTACTGTGACAAACGAAAACACTTTATTTGATGAATCCTTAAAGAAAATTTTAATTAATATCAATCAGGAGAAAAGTTATTGCAAAAATATATGTTGATCCCTAGACACTTTTGATGTGTGTATATTTATAATAGATACATATACAGTATGTTACGAAAACCCTGTCCGACCCACAAGGATAATAAGGGTTAGGTAAACAAATGACCAAATAAAATATAAAATTTTGCATAATCATCATAGTAACAATACTAATGAATTTTGAAATAATCTTTTTTACCCTGTAACTTCCCCAAAATTCGGGAAATTTAAAAAAGTGTAAACACCATTTTAGACCTTATAATTGTCGGCTTTCTTTTGATTATTTTTTTAGGTTCTTTAGCGGCGTCAGTGTGTCCAGCCGCCGACGGCGGCAAAGGAATAATTAGAGCTGTACTAATTTTTGCGTAATAACGTTTTGTTTTTGTCGCTATTATTCGAAACTGTACCTGGCCGAATGATTTGTTGTAAAAACGCAGATTACCTAATGGTAAAAGTACTTTTTTTGATTATCGATTAATTACTCATAACAATATTGTAACACAAGTACCTATTATTAGTAAATAGGAACTAGAAAGGTCTTATGAAATACGATTTTAGGAGAATAATATAAACAATGTAAAGCATTTAAGTTCACCTGATTTAAGTTATGTGAAAGTTCTAAAATCTAAAGAATGCCATGCGATGTTGAATCGATGCGTGAAATTCTGAAATACAAAATTGATACCAAAAATCGATACGAGAAATATTTTGAATACTTTCACACCTCTAGTTAAAGGGCACCGCCGTGCAATTAGAGTACCTATTTTTATGAAATAGAAATCATTTTTATTTTAAATTTATTAGTTTCGCGTAGACATGGCGTCCGTGTAGACGTATCGCTTATTGTGTGATCACATAGTTTTCTAACGTAATGTAACCTGCTGATGGAAGGTACCTAGTGAAACTGCAATTGTGTTGTGTTGTGATCAGGTGTTGAACGATTCGGATGTGACTACTTCTTGGTCAATGTGGTTCCAGCATGACGGTGCCCCACCATATTTTTGCCGACCTGTACGTGAGTACCCCCACTATCAGTTCGGCGAGCAGTGGATTGGTAGGAGTGGACTAACGTTGTGAAACACCGTGCTAATCTCGTGGGACGGTGTCAGGCCGGTATCGTTCTTAGTGAACGAAATATGGAACAACATCTCCGCCACAGCCATTGTGCTCATCGAATGAAATTCGAAGATACATTCGGAGGGTCAGACGACCTTTCTACTTAAAAAAAAGTTCTTTTCACGAGCTGCCTAAGTAGGTATCATTGTTTCTTTCTAGAGTCGATAAACGTGGTTAGACTACCAATACCTACATGCATGAGGTCAACTGAGGTCATGACCTGTGCCTGTGTTGCCATGAAATTACCTATTTATTTTATTTAAGTTATTTATTTTTAAGGGGGTATTCTTTTTTTAGTTTTTTTTTTTTTTTTTTTTTATATATTATAAACCAGCGCTTGACCGCAATCCTGCCTGATGGTAAGCAGTGATGCGATCGTTGATGGTAAAGCGCGCTAGTTTATTAAGAGCCTATTCACTCTAGCCTTGAAGACACTCAAATTGTAATGAGACGGAAACACCGACGCCGGCAAATTGTTCCAGTCCCTCGATGTACGCGGTATAAAGGAGGAAGCAAAACGCTTCGTCCGGATCGCAGTGGTGTCAACAACGTAAGGGTGGAAAGTCGCCGTACGACGGGTCGTCCGATGATGGAACGGAGATGGGGGAATTAAATCATGCAATTCCCTTGCACACTCACCAGAATGCATCCTATAGAAGACCGAAAGGCTGGCTACTCTACGCCTGTGCTCCAGGCTTTGGAGACCGTTTCGAGTTAAGTCTGGGTCGCCAATCAGCCTCTTCGCACGCCTCTCCACCGAATCCAAAGTGGCAAGGTGACATTTCGCAGTACCAGCCCAAATGTGGCTGCAGTACTCCACACACGAGCGGACCTGTGCTTTGTATAAAATTAGAAGCTGCCCAGGTGTGAAGTACCTCCGGACTTTCGCGATGACGCCTAGTTTTCTGGCAGCCACCCTGGCCTTGGACTCAATAAACCGCCCAAAGTTAAGGCTCGAGGAAATCTCAACTCCCAAAAGCTGAAGGCGGTCGGTACACTCCAAGGATACATTCTGAAAAGTAGGAGCCAAGGTAAACGGGCTCCTTTTGGCGGTGAAAAGACACGCCTGTGTTTTGGCGGCATTGAATGCTACAAGATTGGCATTGCCCCATTCGGAGACTGCCTGCAGTGCAGCACTCACACGCTCTACCATGGCCTCTCTTTCGGACCGGATTGTTTCCATACTAGCCCGAGCTTCCGGCAGGTATCTCCCCACAACTGTGCTGTCATCTGCATACCCATAGATACCGGGCATCAGCAGATCGTTAATATGCAGCAGGAATAGAGTTGCCGAGAGAACAGACCCCTGAGGAACACCGGCATTGGTCGACACGGGTTCAGATGAACATCCGTCGACAACAACTCGGAGGGACCGTTCAGTCAGGAAGTCTTTTACCCAGCCAGTCAGGCCAGCGGAAATGCCGTACGCTGGAAGCTTACTCAAAAGGCCGCATTAGTAGAATCAGCTAACGATACCTAACAACACCTTCACGGGTCGGACAGGGTTTTTGTAACATACTGTATAGATAAACATCCAAGACCCAGGCCAATCAGGAAAAGATCGTTTTCCATCATGACTTGGCCGGGAATCGAACCCGCGGCCTCCACGTCGCAGGCAGGCGTGTTGACCGCTGCGCCACGGAGGACGTCAAAAAAATTTACTGATAACTGTGACATTCCAAGCCCGCCAGCCCGCGTCCATCGGCTTCGGCTACTTTAAAAAAATACATATAGAAATAAAATATTTACAGGAAGAATCATTTAAAATAATCCAAGTAAGAGTTTTTATTACACATTTTTGCTAATATCGCAAAAACTAAAAGTCCTATCAACTCAAAACTTTTTGTAAAACTGTTTTTACACCAAAACCTTTAATTGAGTCCTAATTTTTGGTTTATATCACCATAAACAAAAAATCACATTTTCAAGTTACGTAAATTTCTGATAAGATTTTTATTTTTAAATCTCCTTACAAACCTATAAATTATAATCTAAGTGCGAGTGTTTACTTACCTGAATAGAGTCTTCTATATTATCAGCGGATGTAGTTAGTCGGATTATTGCCTTTCAAGTCTAAAGATTTCTTTCTAGATTTCCTGGAACAATTCGTAATTGTTTAACTTCAATTGTAAAAGAAAAATGGTTACAAAAGCTAATAGTAATTATAAAGAAAAATACAGTAATATGTAGGTATAAATACAAGAGTATAGGTAGATAGATACTTACGCCACCAGACGCATCTTCAATTCTCATTTGCGAGCTAATCTATGAACGTACACTGACACGATTCGCTCGTAAATATTTGCACTCACACAGACAACCACGCGTAGTCGGCGATAGCCGGAGCAGAGCAGCAAGCGACACAACCCTCCCGTCTGAATGCTAACGCACGACTGCCGCCCGCGCCCGCGCAGAGCACCTCTAAACCTATGTTTCAAAATAAGGATATTTTCTTGGCAAATGTTGATGGATTTAAATATGCTCTTGCATATCTGTAGTACTTCTAACCGCGAATTTTTCAGTGTAAAAATATTTTCACACATCAATGCCGTTTAGAAGTAATAACGAATATTAGCCAAAAATAGCGTTTTGGTAACTATTTTTTTAAGGCAAAAGGCAAAATCCTACGAAAAAATCATCTTTAGTAAATGTTGTACATGAATCAATAGACAAGATATATTTTTTTCAAATCTCAAAACCAAGCCGTTAATTAGAAATTAGCTTCCTAAAGTGACCATTTTACGCTACTAAATGAGACTAAGGCCCTTAAGCATTTAATGAATACTTGAAGCTTGGGTCGACATGAGATTTAATCGTTAATTGTACCATGTACTTTGCCATGGTTGACCTATGATTTCCTAATCCAGACACATGTCGTTGAATTGGCATCTTTTTTAGGTTAAGATGCTGTACTGCGGCCTCTGTTATGAAACAAGCCTGCGAAACTTGATCGACCAAGGCTCGGGCTGTTTGGTATTCACCAGTCTTTGACGAAGCTTCTATCAGCGCAGTGGCTAATAAAACCTGTCTGGGCTTAGCTACTTTCTTTGTAGATAAGCAAGAGACCATCTGAGTAGCACTAGTTGAAAGAATCGCATTCTCAGTAGTAGGCTTTGCTACAGACTCTTTATTGTCTAAATGTAGCAAGGAATGGTGGCGCTTTTGACATATTTTGCAACTTGTATTTTTCTTGCAGTTGTATACAGTATGATTGCTGCCTAAACAGTTGAAGCACATTTTGTTCTTAGCAACGAAATCCCACCTATGCTCGAGAGATTGTTTAGCAAACCCTTTGCAGAAACAAAGCTTATGAACCTCTGTGCAGTATTCGCATTTCATTCGCGATGACGAGACTGTTGCTAACAATGATCTAAGTGTATTATTGATCTGGCGTTCTGGACTTTTTTTTAGTTCTATGCACTCAAGTGCGCGAAAACGTTGTTATAAAAATCATTTTTAATTGTTCAAAAGTAGGAAAACTACTGTATACTGTTCTATAGATGCGCTTATATTTCTTAAAATTTCAAAGGACCCAACCAAATCGTTGTCATACAACGCTTGCGACTTCTATTTAGACGTCAACGCTACCTAGTTGCATTTTGTGTAAACTTTTAAACTTAATGAACGACTTTGATCAAGCATGATCATTAACACCTGGAGTGAAGCAGCAGGTGTAGAGTAGCCAGCCTTTCGGTGTTCTATAGATTGCATTTTGGTGAGTGTGCGAAAGAATTACATGATTTAATTCCCCCATCTCCGTTCCAGCATCAGACGATCGGTCATACGGCGAGTTTTCACTCATACGTTGTTAACACCACTACGATCCGGACGAAGCGTTACGCCTCCTCTTTTATACCGTGTACATTAAGGGACTGAAACAATTTGCCAGCGGCTGTGTTTCCGTCGGACTAAAATTTGAGTGTCTTCAAGGCTAGAGTAAATAGGCTCTTAATACACTAGTGCGCTTTACCATCAACGATTACGTCACTGCTTACCATCAGGCGGGTTTGCGGTTAAGTACTACTTTATAATTTATACATTTTTTTTTTATCAAAAATCATTTATACAAATTAAGCTCATACGAAGGCTCAGAGTCACACAAAGGGCAATGGAAAGAGCTATGTTCGGAGTTTCTCTGCGTGATCGAATCAGAAATGAGGAGATCCGCAGAAGAACCAAAGTCGACACCGACATAGCTCTGCGAGTCGCTAAACTTTAGTGGCAGTGGGCAGAGCACATTGCTCGTAGAACCGATGGCCGATGGGGCAGTAAGGTTCTGGAGTGGCGGCCACGTACTGGAAGACGCAGCGTAGGGAGGCCCCCCAACAAGGTGGACCGATGACCTGGTGAAGGTCGCGGGAAGCCGATGGATGCGGGCAGCACAGGACCGGTCAGCGTGGAAAGCCTTGGGGGAGGCCTTTGTCCAGCAGTGGACATCCATAGGCTGAAGAAGAAGGCTGAGAGTAAGCACTTTTTGAACATCAACATTGCAAAAGACAGTCTCCCAAAATCGCGCTCCCTTCACCACTTCCTAGTGCTTAAGCTTAAATATAGATATAAGTTAATATAGCTATCATACACAGTTTTACAACAGACCATTGTAAAACTGTGTAAAAAGTCATAAACATTGTTTTAATAATGTTCGTTTCACGTGCACATGTACTGCTAATCTACAAGTACAATTCACCTAGCATATCAGATTTTCGCTAGTAAGTTTAAAGTATATAAAGAAAAACTACAATTCTATAAAATGCTGCATTTTCCGTGTGAGTATCTGACATAGTGACTTCAATATGTAAATTGATGTGAGTGTATCAGTTTGTGTGTCCCGTCAATCTGATGGTTCGCCGCCATGACAGTACAGACACTCGGGAAATACACTGAGTGCTTCGTATGTAGGAGTGGTTTGTCACTTGATGCTGCGTTTAAACTCTTGATAGGCGATATATCCGAATCGAATATTACATATTTTCGGTCAACTGATTTGCTCAATATATATGTCGCTGTCGTCCATTGGTTTAAATTGACAACATTGGGCTCACATTTGGGCTTTATGAACAACGTTAAGAGGACTCCTGCAGATTTGATTCGGCAAGGGACTGTATCTTATTTTTGTTAATAATAGTTGTAATATTAGAAAGAATATAGAATAGAACAGGAATAGTCTTCATTAATTATACCATATAAATTACAGAACATAAAAATGGGCGGTCCTATCGTTAAGAGCGATCTTTTACAGAGAGCCTCAGAATATGTTAGATCTTTTATGTTATTTTTTATTTATTTAGTTCAGGCTACAAATGCCTATATTAAAATATAATACTATATTAAACATAAAAAAGAAACAAATATTAAATACTATAGATTTTCTGAGTGAATAGGCTCTTAATAAACTAGCGCGGTTTACCATCAACGATCGCATCACTCCTTACGCGCTACTGATTGCGGTCAAGCGCTAGGACCGCAATCCCGCCTGATGGTAAGCAGTGATATTTATAATCATTAAAAAAAAAAATCATATTTATTTGACATCGTCTTCACTAAATTTCACGTCACTAGACTTTCAAATTCGATCTGTTGACCTTTTTCGTATTATTCGTCTACTGCGATAAGGTATCATTTTCGAAACTCAAAAATAAAGAGAGTATCTTTTTACTGTTGTTAAGCTCATGAAGTTTTTAACTTCTCAATAAACTCATGAAAGAAAAAAGGATATCCGAAACCGATATCCGAAAATCATACAAGTAACTGGCGCTCAAAAGGATTGTGAATGCAGCATAGTATAATATCCAGAAATCATTGCGACTACATCACACGAGAGACGGCTAGCTGCGACCCACTAAAGGCCACGTAACAGATACCTGTCAAATATTACAGGTACATCTCCGCCAATTATATGCCAATGCCAGCTAATGGGGCTGCAATATTAATGTAGTCTATCGCTAATGTATTAGACGGTAACTGTTTTATGAAGACGGATTGGTTGAGAACTTCGGTAATACACAATTACATACATAATTACAACCATGCGGTAACTTACTCGATAATCAAGGTTATGGTTATTAAGGCACAAAAGTACTTCGAAAAGTTGGTTCGAGCAGTTGTGGTATAATTAATCTTAATTATTTAAAGGTTAGACGATGTGAAAAGGTGACCTGACTTAAATGGGAATGGGTAGGACATGTGTCTAACGCATGATAAACTGTGGGCCCTAATTGCACAGAACTAGTGCCCTGAGACAATGGGTCGCGGCAGACCACGTAGGTGACGGGGCGGAACAAGCTTTATAGGTTTCGTCTTTCAACATTAATCCTTAGATTGCGCTGAAGTGTCGAAGTTTGTAAATTTTTACAAAAAAAAAACTATTGACGGAGCTTTTAAATATTTGCAACAGTTGTAACGCCATAATGTATAAAAGTCCCGAATATAAGTAGAATAAGTGCAACATGACCTGCTCTCTTTAATTTGATTTATAAATTATCCCCCTTATTCATAAAAGCTGCTTAAAGTTAACTAGTGATTAGCGATTCTTTAAACATACATTTTTGACCATTTAAGGTTATTTAACTTTAATCATCGCTTATGGATAAACCCCTTAAACACTATGGTGTTTATTCATAAAGGATGATTTAAGTTAAGTGACGCTAAAAGGTCAAAAATGTATGGTGAAAGAATCGCTAATCACTAGTTAACTTTAAGCAGCTTTTATGAACAAGGCGGTATACTTCTTATAATATTCTACAGAAAATGATGCACATTAGTGATAGTCAAAATAAATAAATAAGAAATATTTTTATCTACTCTCATATCAAAAATTAAAGATATAAAACTAAAAAGGAGTTTATATTGACGTACTTTACCCATAGTATATCGAAAGGAAATTAAAAAATTAAATTATAACATTATTTCTCTAACAAAATAATGTTATAATAATTTTTTTTTTCATTACCGTACAGATTACAAACCACAGATAGCACTATTTTATTTTTTTATCTGTGGCTGCGCGCGCTTTGGCGCGTGCGCTTTGATGCAGGGTGCAGAATTTTGGCGCCAAATACGTTTCTTTGCATTGCGAGTCGTTGTTGTGTTTCGCAGGACACATAATTGATTATTATTGTTTCTTAAAATGTATGAGATTAGATAAAGTAGTGTATGAAACTGTACATAATTAGGTATTACACACTCGTGTGATACTATTAAAAAACTCGCTTCGCTCGTTTTTTAAACTCACACTCGTGCATAATATCCCTTATTATGTAACAGTTTCATAAACTACTATTTTAACTACGTACTACACAAATGACTGTACATTAAAAATCTCTATTAGTTTCAAATTTGCGTTGATACTTAGTGCAAGAATACACAATTAATTTTTCATTCCTCTTCTTATTTATTAGGTAGATATATTAGGATCTTTCAATAAAAAGGCTTTGTCAAACTCACTGAAGTTTGCAAGTTTTAACCTTTACCAAGTAAAAATGGAAATGATTTTTAAAAAAGATAAAAGGACTAAAAATCATACCGCCACAAAGGTTGCATCAGTCCGAATCCATAGTTAATTTATCCGGTTGATTTACCTCTGCTTTGCAAGTTTAGGCAGAGAGAGAGACAGACAGAATGATTCAAAATCGCCAGTTTAACTTTGGTCAAGTTAGAGTGGCGTTGGCAGTTTTTCTGAGTGAATAGGCTCTTAATAAACTAGCCCGCTTTACCATCAACGATCGCATCACTGCTTACCATCAGGCGGGAATGCGGTCAAGTGCTAGTTTATAACTATTAAAAAAAAAAAGTGGCGATTTTGAATCAATCTATCTGTTCTGCCTTCCTTAAGAATAAGTTAAATGTTAATAGTAAGTTCTACGTTAACTTTGGCAAAAAAAAACACAGATTTAACGATATTTACAAGTATATCATTCTAGCGTCGAGTTTTGAATTGCTATATTGCGTTTTTATGGAGTTTCTGCCTATTTTTATCTGAGCTCAGATATGGTCTTTATGTCATGATTGATTTATTTTTGAAAGAAACTGTAGATAAGTTTTTTTTTAAAATTAAAATAGGAACATAATAAAAAAATCACAAAAATAAAATTTTGCAAGAGGTAGTTCAAGCTCGTTCTGTAAAACTACCAAAAGTGTTTGTCTATAATATTAAAATAGCTTAAAGCCACAGTTTTTTTTATTGCAGTAAAAATGGTTTTTCACATTTTTGTCTTAGTACTTATCAAATTGTTTCAGGATTTTTAAAAAGAGATTATAATTCATCTGTGATATTATATACCAAACCCAGTGCGCTCACAAGGCTATAATAACGATGACTATACTACATCCTTTTATATTCCTGCTAAGGTAACAGGTTTCTAAAGGCTCACAAAATGTCACCAACTTTACGATAAAGGTTCTAATATTACATACACGCTACGTACCCTTATTTTGGTGGCGGTAATTAAATTTGATCAATTAAATGGCCCACATCAAATAGCTACTTAGGACCAAATTACAGTACCTGCTATGAATATTTAAATCTGTAAGTGCTGCTGTCAAAGTGATGGTTTGATAACGTTACTACATACTAAGTATGAGTTTAGTGAACACGCTTAAATCGTTTTTATTCCTGTAGGTGGGACTGGGGCGAGAGACAGACGATGATTTGAGCAGGAAAGCGATGCATCAAAGGATCTCTTCTTGAACCGTAGGCAAATACTTCCACTAGTTTGAAGCATGCACCTTATGGTTTTCACAATAAGTAATTGAAATATTTGTTTAAATTTATATTGGGATTGTGTTAAATTTATATCAACAATGACGGTGATGAGTTTGAGGAGTGGTTAGAGAGGCGCCACGGCATCCTCACCTTGCGTGATGCACCTCTTATGTTCGGCAGAAGGCTGAGGGAAACACCAGGGTATCACCAATGTGTGAATTGTCCTGAGAACACGGTGGAGCATATAGTGGAGATCTGCCTGGCTTGGGTAGAGCACCCCCATGCGGCTATCGGCTTCGACGATCTCCGGCGGCCCTGATCCAAACCATGGTACGGAGCGAGAGTGCATGGAACTGCGTCACCGAGGAGACGGATGGCCTGAGGGAGAGGTCCCTAATCAAGGGCCCTGGATATCAGAAGATAACAACCAACTCTCCGGTAAAGTCCAAGCCCGGGTCGACTGAGCGTTGTGTTCCACCGCGTGCAACAAAGACATTCGCAAATTGTGACGGGGTCCTGTAGGACAGATCTTCTTCTTTCTTCGGGTCTTTCGAAGAAAACCTGACCCTGGCAGGTTTTCTTCGAAAGAGATACTGCGGCCCCTGGGATATAGACAAATGAAAGAACACAGGTGGCTTAGTCGGTAAAAGTCTTTCACACCGTCCCACCTCAATGCGGAAGAGATCATTTGATGATTTCCCACCTCAAACAAAAGGTTAAATTTAAATGATTAAATTGTTTAATTGTTTTGTTTCGTGGTGAAATTGAATAAAGGTTCCCCGATAAAAAAATGGGTTTTTCGAATATTATCATTCATCAGGAAATATTTTAATAGCGCGAATTAACCCAAAGTATATCGCCCTAATGGTATATAAACAATACTAGTATAAATGAGAAAAAAGCGTGAGGCACTTTGTGCCATAATTTTTGTATATTAAGCGCCTCACGCTTTTTTTTCATTTATACTAGTATTGTTTATATACGATTGTCATAAAATAAATTTTAAAATTATTTTTAACTTTTTAGTATGATATTCTTTAAAAGCATGTTTTTTTTTAGTTTGTTAAACTATATTTATTTTCAACTTTTTAGTTCGATATTATTTTTTTAAATAATATACGGATAACACGAACGCTTAAGTGGTGCTCATTTGTTTTTACCAAACTTTTCTTAATCTCCAACAGACAGAATAGCAGGTGCTAAAATTCGTAATGATGCGTTACCCAAGTAACTAAATCTAAAGTAAATACTTTGCCTGCACAAATTAATGTAAGGTAAGGTTGAAAAAATTTTGAAAATTTGATTCCCTGGCTCGCTTTCAAATAATCAAATCTATCTATCTCTATATAATCTAGTATAATCTAAATATAATCTAGTTATTGATACTGATATTCCAAATATCAAAATCTAAGGCTCTTAAATTAACATTCCTACTTACCATAAGGAAACGAGTTACCGACGCTATCTGTTACCATCTGTGATAACTATTTGGAGTTACAGCGTCACAAAGAAATGATAAAGTTTAAAACATTTTTTTTTTCGGCGTGGCCGGGAGTAGAACCTACGATCGCTGAATCCGAACGCTGACGTCACTGAAGACGCGCTCCTTAGACCGCTCGGCCAACGAACGTATTGAAAACGGTGGGACATTTTACAGTAATGAGCCGCTCACCCGTAGTCCAAAGAGTTAGAGAATGACAAACAAACAAACAAGCAAGCAAAGACACAAGTGATACAAGTTCTATAATTTATATGGTGTACATAATAAAGAGTATTCTATTCTATTCTAATTTATACAAACTAGACAGGTTAAGTATGTTGGATTTTCTTTGGTAATTTTGGATTACGTGGACCGATTTAAATAATTATTTTTTTATTTGAAAGAAAATACGTTCACAATGAATGAAAAAGGACTTAAATAAAGATAAAAAAGCTTAAATATACAGTAAAATTATAAACTTAGTTCAGAAATTATTTTGTACAATTTTTCAAAAACTATTTAACTTATCTTAGTTCAAAATAATTTTCCTAGAAAGTTTTTATTATGTTCTACTTTTGAGTTTTTTTTTCATATTTTTTAAATTTATGGGTCAAGAGTTAGAGGCCGCCTTTTTTACTTTAGAAGAGATTATTTCTGAGAATATTAACATTATTAAAAAGTGATGTAAACGCGTATACTTTTATACATACCTATTCAACGATATATCACATGTTAGTGATGAAGAGGAAAAAATCTGTTTCCATTTTATGTGTATGGAACCCCCTTAATAAAACATTTTTTTATACTTTTTATTTTAGTACTTTGTTGGCCTGTTTGATTTAGATATTGCTACCAAATATCAGCTTTCTAGTGCTAACAGTCTCTGAGTTTATCCGCGGACAGACAGGCAGACAGACAGACTTAGCGAAACTACATATACCGTGACGGGGACCGCCTCCTGGGCCAGGGTTGCGGCTTGGTTAAAAATGAAACCGTGGCCCTGGCGCACAGGTAAGTGAAGGAAGACGGGTGGATTTTAGTCAGTAAAAGTCTGACACGCCCTTCCTCTCCAGGAGAGGTCATTTGACGATTTCTCATACAAAATAAAATAAAGGTTTCCTGGTTTACTACCGAACCCTAAAAATACCTGTTAGTCAGACTGACGCGATGTGATTCTAGTAGAAGAATTTCTATTAAAACCTCATGGAAATTGTTATATCAGAATAGGACATTTGACTAAAAAAAACTAATTAGTCCATCAGTCAGATTTTCATAAAATACTAGACAAGTATTTTTTCTTTTTTTATATAAACAAAAAATGAAGACGACACAGTGCATTGAAAAGTCGTGTGACGTCACTGGACGGTACACTTTTTAGCGACCAGTGATGTCACCAGCCACTACTCCTGATCGTTGATGCCCTTTATATTTGTCAATTTTTATTGTTTTGATAAAACAAAAAATACGTGTCTAGTATTTTTTGGAAACCTGACTGAAGGACTAATTACTTTTTTAGTCAAATACCTTATTAAGATGTTGCGCCGCGCGTCTCCAAGAGCCTTAAATCTACCATCATCCTACTGTCATTAGTATTATTAATAGGATCTTACATAACTTTTTTTTTTTTGTTGGGATGGGATATCATCAAATAACTTCTCTCGCTCTGGGCGGAACGGAAGGGTGTGTCAGACTTTTACTGACTAAAACCCACCCGTGTTTCTTCACTTGCCTGTGCGACGGCCAGGGCCGCGGTTTCTTGTTTAACCAACCCGCAACCCTGACCCAGGAGGCATCGGTCTTCGTGGACCCCGTCACGATGTGCTGACATCTCTTTGAGGCGCGCGTGAAACACGACGCGCCGTCGACTCGGGCCTGGTCCTTACCGGGCGGCGAGTTGCCCACTGCTCACCGCCCGCAGGCCCGCGCCTACGGTGGCTGGGAGTTAGATGTCGTCTCCCGACCAGGGCGTCTACTGCGGCGGCTAGTGGCGTGAGGGCGCTGGGATTCCCGTTGCTTCACGCCCTCCGCCTCCTCCTTTGCCAGCATCACTGCTTCGCAGAAGGAGGTGACGGCCTGCCATGCACTCTCGCTCCGGACCATGGCCTGGACCAGGGTTGGACGCGAGAGATCGCCGCCGATCGCCGCTACGAGGACACGGCGGTGCTCTACCCAAGCCGGGCAGACCTCCACCGTATGGTCCACCGTGTCCTCAGGGCGATCCACACAATGGTGACACCCTGGCGTTTCCTCCCGCCTAATACGGAACAGGAACCTCCCGAAACAACCGTGTCCGGTAAGGACCTGCGTCAGGCGGAAGGTGAGGGCGCCGTGGCGCCTCTCTAGCCACTCCTCATCTTACATAACCTTAATTTTCAGTATCATTCATATCGCATAAATAACTAATTATCTACCATTATTTAGTAGGCCGAATAGACTTGGTTGATCATTAATATTACAATTTTTAATTAGTTACAAGCAACTTCTGTGAGAGCATACTTAATTAAAAATTAATTTCCTGAGTATGAAGTCTATGAAACTCTTTACTTGTTTTTATTAAAAGTTTAATTTTCGATGAAGAAAACTTCACGCTGACCCATTTTTATTAGGTCGGGATAATGTACAATAGTTAGTAAAATAATGCTTAAACTTTTGAAGGAAGTAAATTGTATCTTTAAAATTTGGTTTTATTTAAATTTCTATAGAATCGCTTCTCTCAATATTGTTGGTTCACTTGAACTTGCTACTAACAGAACAGAATTTTGATACGTTCAGCTATAAATTTTTGATCTGCCTAAAATAGTGTTGGGTGAGCTCTATGACTGGTGTATGCAAGCTGTCTGTCGAGTCATTATTGATATTTTATTTCTATAATTTTATATGTATAACGGCGCGTGACTGGTTAATTTTGAATATTGTGATCTGTTTTGTGTCAGTATCAATTGTCCGTAAATTACTCTACTATTTTTTGAAGTCGATTAATCGATTGGTATTCAGATAAAATGATTTTTTTATTAAGAGCGGGTAACACTATGGAGCGAATGGTAACACCGACTGGAGTTGCGTTTGACATGGCGATGGACCGCGCGGGCATTCTGTGCTCAAGTTTCGGTCGAGTATGTTGGTCATACTCAAACCCAGTGGCTTTTGTCTGTTTTATTCTGAGATTATCATTGTAATCCCTTAATATTAAAGTGATCTAAGTGTCTATACAGTTTAAATAATAAAAATCGAACATCACACTATAGTTATTGTTCAACGTTTTCTCGAAATACTGCCCACGATGGATGCTCATGCAGATGAAATGACACCTCAACTATCCGGAACTTCGGTCCCGCCTTCCTGACACGGTTTTTCCCCGACATGTATATCTGTATAAAAATAACAGTTTTTTTGAAAGAGATACCGTGGCTCCTGACGCTGGCAAGTGAAGGAAGACGGGTGGGTTTTAGTGAGTAAAAGTCCTCCCAGAGCGAGAGATGATGTAATGATTTCTCACAAAAAAAGTTTAAATTACCGAATAAATAACCCGAGAAAAGGCAATTTCTCTTGATATAGTGAGACTGTATTCTTTTTTTTTCTCTTTTTTGGGTTTTTATCCTCAATCAAAATCAAAATCAAAGCATTTATTTCAAATAAACCAGTTACAGGCACTTTTGAATTGTCAGAAGGTCGGTCAGTCAGTAAGGTGAAGCTAGTCGCCCATTCCATAGAGTAAGTACCTATGGAGAAGAACGGGCAAGATACTCCATGGACACTCTTTTAAATTATCAAGCTATTGATACAAATATTTGATTACATCATTCATGTTGAAATCAACCGTGTGAGAACGATGCAGAAATATGTTGTACGCTACGAGCGTCCATTATGCAAAACACACACAAAAAAGACGTGTGGCACTCGGGGACTGCCGCGGTAAAGCTATTGCATAGCATTTTGTATCAATTTATGCAATTATAATTATTTATTTATTTTATTTATGCAGTATTTCTTTTTCTTTGATATTAATTCAAGTTACACTTTTTGAGCGTGGTGACCGATAAGAAAACAAATTTTTCTTTTATTAAATAAATAAAAAGTTAATATTATTTAAAATATTTTTATTATTTTACAATACATGCGGGTTTTATTACCTTACAGTAGCTGTTGGTTATTCAGGAATATTTATCATTGAAACTATAGGTTTATGATAACTGAAATAAGAAACATAAGTTTGCGACTTAATATCCTCTAAATACCTAGAAAATACCGCGTCAATGGTGGTCCCATATTTTGTTGTGGACTCTTGTGGATCATTATTCATTTTCAAATTCAATGTTTTTGATAGAAAAGTTGTCAACCGCTCTGATTTTTTATCAGCGAAGTTAATGTTGAAATCGCCAGCCAAGATAAGTGGAAATTTATTACCATTTGTACCAAGTATTTTCGAGCCTTCTTCAGTGTACTCCAGTAAAGTGCGATGAATAAAATGCTCTACCTCGTCCAATTTTGGATTCGGAGAAATGTAAATTGCTACCATAACTATTTGTAGGCCATTTCTAAGTTTGCATAAGCACGCACAAATATCTCCAACAACTGAGCGCCTAATATTAACATCGCTAACGTGTGCCATATTTATTTCAATATTCGGAGTCATAATATTAGTAATATCATTTTTATTTTGGTAAATAGCTACCCCACCTTTTGAAACAGTATCTCGTTTGAACTGAACAATACAATTAAAATTAGGTATTTCAATTGGATTATCATGCGTCATGCAAGTTTCGGTAAGAAGTAACACATTTGTTTGTCTCGTAACTGAATCTTGTAAATCGTATTTATTTAGACTTTGGCAGTTGAAAGTCATTATTGAAATGCCATTTCTATTACTAATGAAATCTAATACACTTTGAGCAATCGTCTGAACACTATTTAAAGACAGTCTTTTAAATTCTTGCAACAATTGAAAAAACGGCCGCGTGAGCACTTTTTACTCTATAAAATCACGCGCTTTTATTTAGTAAACAACACTATAAATAATTTAAAAGTCCAATGAAAAATTAGCGTGACATTCATCTTAGCTTTTCCGTTAAAAAAAAGCTATTTTATAAAAACACTACTAAATTAATTTGAATAAAAGTACTTAATAATTAATTATATGAAAAGTTTTTAAGGTAGCCATGACAACGTCGATGACGTCTATGACATATCTCTATAGAAGACCTATTTCAGAGAGAAAATTAATCGCAAGTTTAGCACATCGCGACTATCAGTAACATGGCAAGTGTGTAGAACTGAGTTCGCGCCCTGCAATATGCATGCTCTTTTTGAAAATCTATAAATTGTTTTCAAAAGATGTAGTCGCACGCACACAAACATACCGTGCCGAAGACTGCCGAACTAAAACGACGTTAGACGATGGGGAGCGTGAGGTTTTTTCGTTACGGAATTTCTGGATTCGGTCCCCGCGCTCAAGGCCCGCGATAGAAGCTATGCAATAGCTTAAAAAATAAAATAACAACAATTTAGAAATCAATAAAAAAAGACTAACCCAACAAATAGATGGTTTACAGCAAGTACATTGTGCTCACATGTGTGCCATGCAATTATACAATATTAAGAAATTGAATCTACACAATGCAAAGATAGTTTTGCCGTAACGTACAATATGCTTGGCTACACGGTGTGTACTGGCTTTGAGTAAAAAAAAAAAAAAAAAAACATAAACAATTACAAATTAAAACTACAAGAGGAAAAATCAAAGAACATACTCTTAGTTTCTTTATTCTTTTGTTTTCTTTCTAAATACTAACGAGACTAACTCAGGGTTAGTTTCTTGTCTGTCAAACATGATCCGTAAGGTCAATACAAATTTATTATATTATTGTAAAGCAAATTTTCTGTACATTTCGCTTGAACTATAGCAACGCAATGCGACGTTGGGTTGGCCCAACAAAATGTATGTATATCTGTATCGATGTTACCCAGTGTATAACTGGCTTTATTCTTCCATAATGCTTACCAATGTTTTTCTACAGACGATACAGATCATGTTGGGGGCTTCGGGCGTTTTAATTTGTGTGACATCATATTGTTGTATGAAAGGTATCTTGGTAAAACTGTACTTGTATGGATTTACTCCCGTTATTTCGATGTTTTAATTTTGCTATGTAATTGGAATTGAAATAAGTTGTTCCTTGATATGTTTTTATTAACATTTTGCTTTTTGATTTTATACGGATGGATTTAACAAGATTGAGATTAACGTTTGTACTATAACATGTAGGGTTTGGCAGAGATGTACCTAAAGAACACCGACTAGTAATATTGGATTTACTGATGTCCAAATTATCCTTATTTTCAACTCAGCGCTAATCCCAGTCGCATGTGAAGCTTTTTCAGCTTTGGAGTCTGGGGTCCGCTTTACCGGTCTAACTGCTGATTTTGGCTAAACTTCGATATTTTCCGTGCAGCGACTGCCGTCTGACCTCCTTTTGATTTTGATTCCACAACCCGAAGGCAACATCAAAGCAGTTGTATTTAGACCAATTGTTGGACATTTGAGGACTTAAACAACCCATTAGATATTCGTATGCTAACCGGGACCAACGGCTTAACGTGCTTTCCGAGGCACGACCAGACCAGTGCAAATATTCATATTCATAAATACATATATTTGCAATGCGCGGGGATCGAACCCGCGTCTCCTTGCGCAGCGGCCGCGTTCGCTACCGCTACGCCACGGAGGCTGTCCAAATTGTCCACCTATATACACATTAACAGACACCGTTTATTTGTTTTTTTTTTCTTGTGTCTTAACTTTATTTTGCACCTAAACAGTAGTATTCATTATTTTGCCTTGTATTTAAAATCTAACCATTTATAACTTAAACTCATCTAGATTATGGAAATTATTCAATTGTGTAAAATATATAGTTTATATGTTATTGAGGTCTGTAAGATCGAGGGACTGGAACAATCTGCCAGCGGCGGTGTTTCCGTCGGACTACAATTTGAGTGTCTTCAAGGCTAGAGTGAATAGGCTCTTAATAAACTAGCGCGCTTTACCATCAACGATTGCATCACTGCTTACCATAAGGCGGGATTGCGGTCAAGCACTTGTTTATAATTTATATTAAAAAAGAAGATCACTTGGCTACAATTGTTGACGAAGGTGGTCCCTGATACCTATAATTAAAGGATATTAAGTTATCTTAGCTTAGGTATTGCTTACAGCTTTAAATAGACCCGAAGGTCTATTAATTGTTTGTGTTTTCTTTACTTTAAGGTGCAAATAAATGTTTCTTTTAAATTTTATTTTATTATAAGGACGTGATTACTATACCGGGAGTCGGCAATTACTAAAAAGACAATGTAGGTATTAAAAAATAAGTAAACAATTTCTTTTATCCTTTCTTTTATACTTTTCAGTAGTAAGAACTTCCAAAAGAAACTTGTAATGTAGCTCGAACTAATTATGAACATATAAACCGCTTAAGTGTATAATTTCAGGTGGCTTAACAGGGCTCTGGGAAAGTTTTAATTTCGCGAGAAAACTTGTGAGCCCCTGGCTTTGTGGAATGTTACTGTAATCAGGTTAATTGGACTTTTGATACGCCGCCATTTTCTTTTGCACGAACCTCCGACACTGTTAATGATTGCACATGGAACAATGAGAAGAATAAGAAAGTGTTACATGAGGGCAAACCTGAAAACACAAAAAATGGATATTTATGTTTTTCAGGTTTATCATTATTTTTGTGTTTTCAAGGTTTTGGATAAAAGTTGTTAAGTCTATGGTGCTTAAATAATTATCTGTCCAATTTTAAAAGTGAATACACTGAAATTGATAAATTACTTGCAGACAATCCCCTTTATTCACAAACGTTGCTTAAAGTTATAAACTAGTGATTAGCGATTGTTTACCCATACAATTTTGACGTTTGCATGTCACTTAACTTTAATTTTTGTTTATGAATGAACACCATAGTGTTTAATGGTTAAAGTTAAGTAACGTTAAATCGTCAAAAATGTATATATTATAGTGATGAGTGTATACATAGTGTTGTATAAAGTCATGTGTTTTTTTTTAAACAGACAGCTGTGCTGCTGGGGAATTTGTGCCGCCCGGTCATCTTCTCAGCGAAAGCAATAGGAAGTAGCGAATTGCGGGCGTTTTAGGGGGACTGACTGTCTTATGTAATACTAGCTGTTGCCTGCGACTCCGTCCGCCTGGACTTCCGTTTACAGCTCGCGGTGGTTCCCATAAATTAAAGGAGCTCAGTTCATATAAAATAAGCGCCTGTTAAAATAATGGGAGCAATATGTATGAACGCGTTCACTCTCGTTTTCGCAACATTTTTTGTTACTGCTCTGTTCCTATTGGTCATAGCGGGATGTTATATAAAGGACATAGGCCTTTCTTAGGCTCTAGACTATCTGTGTACCAAATTTCATTACAATCGGTTCAGTAGTTTTGTCGTGAAAGCCGGACAGACAGACAGACAGACAGACAGAGACACTTTCGCATTTATAATATTAGTATGGATTGACGTTCAAAAAGTGCTAATTCTCAGCCTAATTTGAATAAATGACTTTTGATTTTGATTTTGAAAGTACGTCAAGTCATTGTCTCTGGTTCTCATTTGTAGATTTATGACAGGCGATACGTCAGAAGTCAGAATATCCGACTTCCAGTCTTATCGAGGGGGTATTACCTAGCAACTGGGTTGTGGAGGTCAGATTAGCAGTCGCTCCTTGTAAAATATTGGTATTCAGTTGAACCCGGTTAGACTGGAAGCTGACCACAACATATTTGGAAAAAGTCTAGGTAGATTATGATGATGTGAGTATTTTTTGTTTGTGAATAAAGTTACTAGGTAAGCTAGGTAACATAAGTATATGAGTCCCGAGGTGGACGTCATTTCATGTAATTGTTACATTATAAAAAGGACGTTCTAAAAATATTTGTAACTATTTAAGATCCAAGGATTGGGGGGTTATGGCTAGAGAGGCGCCACGGCGCTCTTCCTTCACCTTCCGCCTGATGCAGGTCAGTAAGAACTAGGCCTCTCGGTGGTAGGCCATAACATCGGCCGCCGGCAGAAGTTACCACCCACCAGACAAAGCCTTGCCGCCAAGCGATTAATCGTGTTCCGGCATGATGTCTGGTGAAGCCGTACGGAGGACGGGTCTGAGCAGTTGTGTTGCGATGTGTGCCGGGTACGATGCGCCAAGTGTTGTTGTGTTGGGAGTTAGGTCGTGGAGGCTCTTCAGATCAATCTCCCTTTGGCGCAGCATCGTTGGTCGTGTTGTTGGGTTTAACATTGCATCACCTCGCTCAACTGCCGTCTTCCTTCCTATTTGCTCAGTTTTTCTGAGTGAATATGCTCTTAATAAACTAGCGCGCTTTACCATCAACGATCGCATCACTGCTTACCATCAGGCGGGATTGCGGTCAAGCGCTAGTTCATAATTATTTAAAAAAAAAAAATAGGCCGTAATCGACGGCGTGTTTTGCCCACGCGCGCCTCAGAGGCATATCCTAATGGTGCTGTAAAAATCTCATCGTAAAACGGGAGCTTATGTAAGCATTCAGTTAACGGCCCATTAACGTAGTTTTCTTTGAGCCCCAGACGGGCTGATTTTTAATATATAAATTAGAAACTAGTGCTCGTTTTTTATTCCGTGGTGCTTGGCAATCTGGGCTTCTCCCAGTTGCAATAATGTCCTTTTGTGCCAATTGGCCAAGTTCTGTTCTGTCTCCTGCTTGTTATTGAGGGAAGTGGAAAAAATATCTTTTTTCTTACACCTCCGCTAATTTTTTCTGATTAATTTCGTTGCGGGACCCAAGACAGTTGAATCATTTCTCCGGGACTCGTCGAGCTTTATTGCACGGCGTTTTTCTGGCGGTCTCCACTGCTGATTTTGGATTTCAGGAGTTGCAGTGGGTGGGAAAATGTGTGGCGGATTTGTCCCAAAAAAAAAAAAACTAAGGTGGGTGGACCATGGAAGGCCATGCTCCTTTGAAGGCCAACTATTAAAAAATCGTAGTTGTTGACATTTAAATACATATTCCTGCTACTACACACTAGATCCTAGAAAATACAGGCCACAAACGTGGCGGCGTGTCGATCGTGTCACTATTGTGGCAGTTTTATCCAACGTTTCGTAGGCTTCGGTCGTCGACGTTACAATTGTTATTCGCGCGCACAACAAAGCGTACATTTTTAGTCAATAGCCTATTATTATTTCATGTTTTTTTAATGTGAATTGTCGTATTAGTATATGTTTATGGTACTAAAGAAAAAAGAACATAGCTTTGCCTCAATTTACATTAAAATATTGGTAGTGTTCCTAGGAAAGCCGGTGGTTCCTTATAAGGCCAATCAAAAATTTGACGGTTGGCCTTGCTATGGTGCATGGAACCACAAGGAACATTCACAAATCCTGAACAAATGAACACTTACTTTTTGGTTATAAGTAATGAGAAATTGTTATAATTATAATAGTTTGTAGTATCTATTATTTATTATAATTATTAGGACAAAGTTATAGTCATAATTATCAATTTTGGTCTTACAAAGAACGGACCCATAAGAAGGCCATTTTTGATAAAAAAAAAAATTGCAATTTCATAATAAAACCTGATGACAAGTTATTTAAGGCCAATATAATACTCATTACTAATATTTTTAAATAATTTATATTAATATATTCTTAGTTATAGACTGGTGTTCAAGTAATGTTCATAGAGTTTTTTATAGATGATAAAAATAAATTGAGCATTTAATGCTTCGCTTAAATAATAGAGCTTATTATGTAGTTTTAGTAAAAGCGGATATATTTAATGTTACAACTCTATTTTTAAGTTTAACAACAGATGTATAATGTTGGCCTTGTTTGGAGCCGTGTTCCATGCAAAGCCATTTGGAAGAGCTTTACAAAACTTAAATTTAATCAATGTTGTTTAAAGTTAGGATAAAAAAAAAAAGATTTTATACAGTGGACAATAAAACAAAGTATTACTTAATAATTTGTTTCCTTCATTTATCCAATAAATAAACGAATTAAAAGTATTTACTCGTTAGAGTGGCCATCCATGGTCCACCCACCTTAATATTTGTCCGCTTTTCCGCTTGATCGTAAGTAGTTACGCAATCGTTGATGGTAAAGCGCACTAGTTTATTAAGAGCCTATTCACTCTAGCGTTGAAGACACTCAAGTTTTATTCCGACGGAAACACCGCCGCTGGTAAATTGTTCCAGTCCCTTGATGTACGCGGTATAAAAGGGGAGGCGAAACGCTTAGTCCAGATCATAGTAGTGTTAACAACGTAAGGGTGGAAACTCGCCGTACGACGGGTTCACGTAATAAGGAGTAAACCTGATGTCACGAACCGGGCCCTAATTAAGACCTCGGATGCATATTTATACTCGTACTAACAGCGCATACCCCATATCCAAAAATATCAGATTTCAGTTTAACAAAGGTCACTTGTTTATTTATTCATTGAAGGAGTTATCGAAAATAGATAACAAAACAAAGTCTCGAATTTTAGCGATAAATTTTTTGAGTCTCGAATTTTAACAATAAATTCCCTACGATCTCCGACAACTGTTGAGGGTTACCCGAATCTGCGCATCGGAAAACTTTTAATTTTATTGGCACTCCAATATTGGGAGATAACGCCTTAAGAGATTACAGGTAACCCGCAGTCAGAAGTTCTGGCTACAGATAATCTCAGACTGTTCAAGAAAATAATAGAAAGATCCACGATTGTGTTACAACTTCGATTTTATGTTTTCATTTCTGTTTTACGGTGTAGGTAGCGTTTCCTGAATTTTTTGATTTTAAATGCATTATTAAGGTCCGACCACATTTTATTGACCACAAACACACCACACCACATCGCATCGACAAAATCACAAGTAGTGGTTACGTGTGAATAGTTTTAAAGTGGTTGTTGGTAACATTATTTTGTTGTAGCTTTAAATGAACACTAGAATCTGTACTAGTTTCTCCGTATCTAATGGAGGTGAGAATTTTGCCAGTTGTTAGCTGTATTCAATATCAGACCTCAGGCTACTATCAAGAATTTCGACAAATGAGCAAACCTCGCAACCCAGAATATATATACGAACATCACAATCACAGTAGGTATTAAATATTATATATACCTTTACATACTACAAAAGTCTGTTTTTTATTTATTTATTCTTTCGCACATAAATTGTACAGAGGCGGACTTATGCCTTAGGCAATCTCTGCCAGTCAACCATAGGTGGTGAAGAGATTAGTAGCAGGTGTTTTAATTGAAAAAAATTTAATAAAAACATACTCTCAACACTATTTCAATAAATACTTAAATAAGCTTTATACACATATATACTATTACAAAAATATATACTTATAATATATAGTTATATACATACAAAACCTATAAATTTGGGAGAGAGGTGTTGAAATGACTCTACCCTAACTGTTGCGATAATAACTCTGCAATTTCCGCTTAAGTGCAAATCCACTGGTGGCCATCCTCATATCAAGAGGAAGCGCATTCCACAGAAGAATAGATTGAATATAAAATGAAGAGTGAACAAAGTCAGACGTATGTGAAGGACAGAGTAAGAGAAGATTGTTAGAAGATCGCAGATTCTTAGTGTGTTCAGAAGATAAATATTGTAAGTGAGTCTCAAGATAAGAAGGAGGAGTGGGCGAGTTAAGAAGGGAGAAAAGCGTGGTCAAAGCGCGCTAATTTCTTCTCTGGCGAATGGGCATTCATTTGAGTTCAGACCGACATGGTCATATTTCCTGAGATTGAATATGAACCTGATCCCATTGTTGAGAAATCTATCAAGCTTATTCAGCAAAGCCGCATTCAGATCAAAGTAGCAAAAATCACCATAGTCGATAATAGGGAAAATCAGAGTCTGCACAAGCATGGTTTACATTTTAGCGGGTAAGAAATTCCTCAGGCGATATAGCGAACGCAGGGTACCGTTGACTCTTTGACTAACGTAGGAGTGACGTTGCCACCTAAGCGTCGAGTCAATATACAAACCAAGATCTTTAACAGTAGGGGTAATGGGTATGGCGGTTTTTATAACGAACGAAAAGTTGCTTTCATTGTTTAAGCATTAGTTACCAAAACATTATATCAGCTTACTGTAAGTATACAATATGTAAAGAAAACCCTGTACGATCCGTAAAGGTCTTGTTTGGTATCAATAACTGATTCTACTAATGGATACAAAACCGGGCTAAACTTAAAAAAAAAAATCCCCCTAATAAAATAAATATTATTTTAAATATTATTTCGCAAAGAGGTAACTTAATACATGTGCGGTAAGCAAACCTTCCGCGGGCGGCGGGCGGCAGGGCACGCGGCACGTGATCACATCGCTATTTGCTCATAATAATACCGGTGTTGTCACTTTTTAAAAATTACCAAATTTCGGGGAAGTTGGAATTAATTCGTGGGAAAAAAATATTATTTCAAAATTCATTAGTATTGCTGATGATTACGTAAAATTTTATATTATACAGGGTGTAAGGAGAACGCTTCCGAAGCCAGAACGTAGATTATATACAACCTAAATGCAAACGGATACCAATAACCTTTCGCTTTAAATTGATTATTTTCAAGACTTCATATTTCGTAAACAAGCATTGGATAGCGTACGAAACGTGAGGTCACTGACACGCAAGGCGACGTCGCACTACCGCGCCCGCGCTTATCAGCCGCCGAAAAGAGCCGATTTATACGCAATTTACAAACATCACTTTCAAAATCGCAATTGTAGTCCATTGTAAAAAGCTGACAGAGGCATTTTACGTACCTGTCTAAATCCTTTGAGGTTTGGCTCGAACTGAGTTCCATTCATTTCAATACAAAGCCGGGCCCGTCGCTGTGTCGATCCGTAAACACGAGGCATTAGTGTTGGATCCTCAACACATTCTTCCCGTAGTTTATTAAAAACACTCACTATTCTGCCCCGCATTTCATCAGCACTGTCACATTCCCGATCAAACACTGTTTCTTTCACATACCCCCATAAAAAGAAGTCCAACGGCGTTAAGTCGGGTGAACGAGCCGGCCAGGCGTGCGACCCCAGCCTTCCGATCCAGCAGTCATTAAAAAGATCAGGGAGACGCTCGCGGACGGGACGCGTAACATGCGGTGGAGCGCCATCGTGCTGGAACCATGCTCGACGAAATTCAGCCACAGACACATTGTCTAGCATATCATTTAAATGTCCATTTATAAAATTAAGATATGCTGATCCATTGAGGCGCTGCGGTAGAAACACTGGTCCTAGAATTCGTCCATTAAAAATACCAGCCCATACGTTGACGGACCATCTGGTCTGATGGCCAGTTTCTTGAGTGGCGTATGGGTTCACGGGACCATACATGGGCATTCCTCCTGTTCCACATCCCGTTTCTCGTGAATGTGGACTCGTCCGTCCAGATAATGTGCTCAATGAAGCCAGGCGTACGTTGTTGTTGATCTAGTAGCCAACGACAGTACGCACGACGACGAACGTGATCATTGGGCAGCAAAGCTTGTAGCCTTGTACTTTGTGTATTTTGTAGGGCCGCATTCTGTTCCGGCGCAAAACTTTATGAACTGTCCAGTGAGAGACTGTCGGTAAACCCCGGCGCCGCTAAGACTCGCTGAAAAGCTGCAGTTATCATGCGAGAATCAGATGGATGCCGGACGTTCGGAGATCTGTTTCGGTAAATTCTCAACGCTAGAGAAGCATTGCCAAGGGCTTCTCCTAAACACATCAACATGTTGCCGTATTCACGAGCACTGTACACGTATGCCTCAGGCATTGTTTAAAACAACAAAAAGTTATAACTAAAAAGAATAAAACAGCACTAAAAACATAACAATACCTAATAACTAAACACAAATTTAAAACTAACAAAACAATAATTAAATAATCGGTTAAAAACGTAACGCGCGTTAGCTCACGAACCGAGTCGGCAAGGAACTGTGATCAAACAAGCCGCCAAAGCGTTTGTCGGCTTAGGCGCGGGCGCGTAGGCAAAAGCGGTGTACCTATTTCATGTGCAAAGATCAATTTACAGAGGCGAAAATGCTAAAAGAATAATTACGAGATCAGAAATCAATTCATTTTAATTGTTAGGAAATTGTACTTATGCTTTATTACAAACTGTTTTCATTTTCTAACTTTTAAATAAGATTTAACTGGTTTCTTAGATTCAATTAATTTAATTATTCACTTTAAATTGATTAGGTTTACTTACTAAATGAAGGATCTAGTTCTTGCAATAAACGAGCACGCATCGTGTGACTTTAATTACATTGTTATAAAGTTCAAATTCAATTGATTCACGGGCGCAACTGTACATGCGATGAAAATTTTTTAGTCAATTACAGCTGTTGTCAGCGATCTTTTACTTTATTTCATTTACTATCTATTATCGACATAATACAAAACTGTTATTAAATTCACGACAGTGCATCAATTTAAAACTGTTGACTCCTCTGTAATGTTTATTTTTCTTTATTTTAGCGGCGCTTTACAAAGGATTTTTATGGCCTTACAGCCACGCCGCCGGCTGTAGGTATCTAAGTACCTTCGATATTTCGATCGTTCAGCCGCGCAACTGTTGCGATGTCGGTGACCGCACGCGGTCTTTGAACCCGAGTTTATGCGCGCGCGTCAGCTGATATTTATTTACGAATACATTGCTTGTTAGAGTTGTAAAGAAAAAAAAAAAATGTTTACTCGCAAATAATGGTTTCATTTAACTCATTTAACTGTTCCCACAGCATAGTGTACGAAAAATGCTTAAGTAAAATTGTTAAAAAAAAATCCTCATTTTTTGATGGTATCGTATCGAGAATCACTAGCCTTATCACCTGTCTTCGTTTTCGGAAGCGTTTCCCTTACACCCTGTATTTGGTCATGTGTTTACCTAATCTTTATTAACCTTATGGGTCGGACAGGGTTACATATTGTATATTATGTATTTACATATATTTTGTTTAGTTTTATTGAGTTTTTTATGATTTTATGTTTTTTGTCTCCTTAACTCGTTCACATGCTCTGTGCATGTCTGTATCTATTGTCTTATTGTAATGTCTTATGTAAAGCATCACATCTGTACCTAGTTATTGCTCTAATTTTTCTTTTTTATGTATATATGTGTGTTTATAAATGGTAAATAAATAATATAACCTTGAGGTTTGTAATTGCAATTGCACGGGGTTTTTAGTAGATTTTTGAATATTGTTATTAAAATCATAAAAGTGCGGTGTGAAAAAAAAAAAACAAAAATATAAAAGAATCGACATCACACATACCCACGATAAACTGAATATTTCATAGCTACAAAAACATGTCCTAGTGATTTGCGAAGCGGTATATTTTGTTTAGTTTTATTGAGTTTTTTATGATTTTATGTTTTTTGTCTCCTTAACTCGTTCACATGCTCTGTGCATGTCTGTATCTATTGTCTTATTGTAATGTCTTATGTAAAGCATCACATCTGTACCTAGTTATTGCTCTAATTTTTCTTTTTTATGTATATATGTGTGTTTATAAATGGTAAATAAATAATATAACCTTGAGGTTTGTAATTGCAATTGCACGGGGTTTTTAGTAGATTTTTGAATATTGTTATTAAAATCATAAAAGTGCGGTGTGAAAAAAAAAAACAAAAATATAAAAGAATCGACATCACACATACCCACGATAAACTGAATATTTCATAGCTACAAAAACATGTCCTAGTGATTTGCGAAGCGGATGGACTGGCCGAGCTATTGACATATTAAAGGAGACTGAAAGCAGGTGGACATTGCTCTCAACTGAGTCTCAACTAAGGTATTCGGGAATACGTGTCATCAGGCTGTATTCCTGGCAGCACAATGCTACCCAAGACCCAGTCAAAGGCTCGTTTCTCTTGTTTAAAAAACAATGTGTACCGCTTTGATGTATCCATATCACACCTAATTTCTTACAAAAACGGTACAAAGGCTGACTTAACGCATATTCAAAATTTAATATGACCTGTCAAAACTAACACAGATCTTCTACACATCAGGGTGGAAACTAAATTAAAAAAAAAAAAAGGATTTATCATTTATCCTCATTTTTTCTTTATATCCATAAAAGTTTTGTTAATTTACTTTAAAGTTTTACAATTGACTATAACCGTCTTCTTCAGCCAATGGAGGTTGACTGGACCAAGCCCTCCTCCAAGTTGGGGGGATTTGCCATAATCCCCACGCTTGGCAGGCGGGTTGGGGATCGCAGTAAGTTAATATTCCATAGAAGAAGCGCTTCCCTGGTGAGAGTTCCCTTAGTCGCTTCTTAAGACACCCACGGGAGGATATGGGTTAGTACTATTCTAAGTCCGATACCATACGGGTCGTTAATGAACATAATCTAACAGTATTAAAATAAAAATCGTGCTTTTCATAGAGAAACTTATTTTAGAGGCGCTGTGCTTAACTACTTGTCATATTATGTTTGAACATACCTGACCTTCTATTTGCCCAATTGCGCATTAACAATTATCCTGGAACCAGTTTGCCTGTACGTAAACATTTATAGTTCCATCTTTTGTGCCGGCTAATGCATTTCAAACACACTTCGTTCACTCATTCAATTATTCGGTCAGTTCGTTCGTTAAACTTTTTCATGGCAATGTGTTATTGACAAAGGTAATATTTATTCAGCCATGGTACTGGCTAGCGTTTGTTGTAAAATATTGTTTTCGTTAAATAAAAAATGGCGGTGCAGTGTTTGCGAATGATTAGTTACAATTTTAACGCCTGTCGGACGGTTCATGTGGAAATAGGGATGTTTCCTGGGGAAAAAAAAATATTCTGTTTTGTTATTCAGATTACAGAAAAATATTGGATACGTATATTTTGTTTTATCAAATCAATAAAAATTTACAAATATAAAAGGCATCAAAGATCAGGAGTGAGAGCTGGTGACGTCACTCGTTGCTAAAAGTGTAGCAATGAGTGACGTCACACGAGTTTTCAACGCACTGTATCGTCTTAATTTTTTGTTTATATGAAAAAAAAATGCGTGTCTAGCATGGGCGAAGGGTGAAATTTTGACAAAGGGAAGCCGGTCCAAAAAAATAAACACTTAAACACTTACCTACTGCAGGATATCTTGGAGGAGGTCTTCAGATAAGAATAATATCAAAAGCCCCACCTTCACCATACAAAAAAGGACTGATGATTTGATAACAGTGTCTTTCAAGTATGATAAAAGCGGCTTTGTGAAAAGCCTTTTTCGACGTGCATCTCTATACCACACATGCATGCTTGTTAGTAAGTACTAAGTTAAGTACCTATTGTTAGGGAATAAGAGTCAAGAAAAAATAAAATAAAAAATTACAAAAATAATAAAGTGTTAAAAACCGAACCACACAAATACCGATCCAAAACCAACAAAAATATTAAGCAAAAATAAAGCAAATTATACACAATCACAACGTTATTTATATTCTAATGCAATGCGTCTGTCTTTTTTAACAAAATGAGCTAAAATGTTGTTATAAAAATTCGGATTACTTTTCATTTTATTAAGCAAATTTTTTTCAATTGACATGATAGCCAAATCGGACAATCTCTGCTCTTTTTGGCAGTTTCGCACATACGTGTGAATGCGTTTTAAAGCAGAAAATGACCACTCAGCTGAAACTACTGAAATGGGGAGGGTCAGAATTAAACTGCAAAGAGTCGAAACTTGAGAAAATGCGTCTTTCAAAGACGTATTCTGGAGCTGTAAAAAAAGCTCATAGGTGTCCAATTTATTTAACGACGCTGACGTAAATAAGATTTTAAGTTCATTTTTCAACGCGGTAAAATCAAAAACTCCCGGAAAGTTCGCTGTCAAAGAGGAAACTTTTTCAGTTGGAAATGATTGGTTGTATTGAAGATACTTTGATTTATTAAGTAAATCAATAAATACAAGCTGAGAAAAAGATCGGTACCTTTGAGTAATTTGAGCTTTGACTTTATCTATAATCGAGGAAAAAATACGCTTGTACGCCGTTTTGGGATCCGTGTCAGTATTTATTCGGCGCCGTCGCCGCGGCGGCTCACAGATTTGTTCAATGCTGTGGAAAATGGTATCAAACGAATTAATAAACTCTTCCGAAATCCACCGTTCAAAAGAATCGATTTCGCGCTTTGCCACTTCAATGTCTACTTGCTTACTTTGAAGCAAAGCAAAAAGAACGTCTGTCTTTTCGAAAATGTCTGAGAAAACACGCAATAAGAAGCAAAATTGCATGTCTTCCAGTTTGTGTAACAAGCACTCGGACATTGAAATTGATTCGCTGTCCCATGATTCCGGTGAATCTAAAATACAATTCAAAGTTTCGATCATGTCGGTTCTGCAGTTGAAAATTACGTTAATTATGCGCGAGTGATAATGCCATCGCGTTTCTGCTAGCCCGACGATGAGCAACTTCTTTCAGAAGATTCGATCTTTTAGAAGATTTATTAAAAAAGCGTACGATACTGTTAATATGACGAAAAAAAGCTTTTAATTCGCGTACGAATTCAAGAGACCGACTCAAGACTAAGTTTAAAATGTGAGCATAGCATGGAATAAACATCGCCATGGGACAGTTTTCACGAACTTTAGTTTGTGCACCACCGTGCTCTCCAGACATAACTGCCGCACCATCGTAAGACTGTCCAATTAATTTATCTTTACAACGAAAGTCATCGAGAATACCGAGTAACATAGTGGTCAAAATTTCGGCATTTCGACCACCACTTACGTCATACAAGCCCAGAAAACGCTCTTCAATTCCACTGCTGGACAAGTACCGCAATATAACAGTCAACTGTTCCCTGTGACTGACGTCCGGCGTTTCGTCGATCATAACCGATACAAATGAAGCTGAATTTATTTCCGACTTTATCTCGTCACGCATAGAAGACGCGATACAATGAATTAAGTCATTTTGGATGTCACTTGAAAGTCCTGAAAATACAGAATTTTGGGTCGAGGAACATTGCTCCAAATGAGAATCAAGGACTGTATCGTACTTGCACAAATAATTTAACGTTTCAATGTAATTTCCGCGATTGTCCGAATCTGCTCTTTCATTGTGACCGCGAAATGGTAATTCTTGCTTCCCCAAAAGAATGACCGTGTCAATAAAACGTTTCATTAACTCGCGATTACGGTCAACTTTTCTGTTATGTACATCAAAAGCGTTGGAAAAAAATGACTCGATTCTGCCATTATTTCCAAATTCGTGGAGTAACAAGCAGCTGCGGATGTGTTTTTCAGTCTGAATGTGTTTTTTGGCTGAGTTAGACAAATTATTAATATCCGTAAAACCCGTACTGCTCCAAATAGATTTCGAATTAGAAAATAACAAACACGGAAAACAAAACATTTTGTTCAGTTTGCAACTGCCTGTCATCCATGTATATTTATCATATAACGACGCGTGAAAATGTTTAAAAAATCCATCTCGCCTTTTGCAATCAATAATCATGTGTGGGAGTGCTCGACCTAACTGAATAACATGCTTCTTGTATGCATAACTTAGTTTTGAAAATGAAGTTTCTTTTGTAAGCAGGTAGTCTGTTGAGCAGCACTCTATATGAATTAAAGCCACAATAACAAACAAAATCCACAGTATTTAACCAAATCTGCGATTAAATTACCTTACAGAATCCGTCACAGTTTAAATAACACAAATATTAAAAACAAACGAAAAACTCACGCACCAGTGGTAGGTATAGAGAAATACATACTATAGATAGTTCAATCCACGAAGACGCGCCCCACTATTTCTCCTAACCATTTATAGTATATGTGTGCAAGCTTCCGTCAATGTTTGAGTGTTATCCGTACACAATAATTATCTATGAGTGCACACCCACACTACAATAAATTGACTAATCAGGAGAGAGCGTCATGGTCAAAGTGAAAGATGCTCTACTTCAATTTTATACTCTTTACCCGACTGCAAGGAAAATTGAGGTGTGGATATTTTATGTGATTATTAGTTAATATACGATTATAATACCATTTTTATATAATAATAGGAGGTAATTAGAGACATAAATGAAATACGTGAAAAAGTTTTATGGAACTTTTTTTATTGAAATAAAAATCGTCAATCACTAGTTTCAGAAATGTACGTACGAAACGTACTCGCTTCATTTTTAGAATCAATATCCATTTCCGTAGTCGGCTCTGTTGTATGCTCTTCACTTTGGACTACAGAAACTATCGCATCCGTCTCCATAGTTATATTAGACTCCATAGTAGATACTGTAGTTTGCTTTTTTGTCTCAGTATAAGCCTTTCTTTCGCGTAGAATTCTAGTCACTGTGCTTTCAGATATTCCAACAGCCTGTGCGGTTCTCCATCGAGCATCAGTGAGTTTTTCTGCAAAATTTTGACTTGCTTCTTTTTTCATGAAATCGTAAACTTTAGAAATAATTTCTCTTGCCTACAATTAAAAAAAAAATAAAAAGAAATAACATTAGTCTTACTTTTAAATATAAAATGAAGTCTAGTTAGTAAAATTTAATTTTGAATTAAACTACTTTTCTTTTATTATTTTATGTGTTTCGTAACAATAATTTACATACCTGGCTTTTAAGTACAACACGCTGAGATTTTTTCGACATTTTAAAAAAATATAAAGTAGAGCAACTTTCGTGTCGAGTCTGGATTTTTGAAATACAGGTTGTACTACTTGTGTGCATCGAACCACTGACGGTCCGTGACTGACGCTCGAAGAAAACTCCCCGCGCCCCGCGATCCCCTCAACCTAAAATTGGTGGGGCGCGTCTTCGTGGATTGAACTATCTATAACAATACTTTAGTTTCAACTTTGTCGTGTTTCCTTTCTCGTAGTGGCGTGGTTTCTTTGTCTCTTTCTAAAAGAGGAGAGGAGAGAACTACAAGCCGCTTGGCATTAGCCTATATTTATCAAGTTTTACCGACGGTTAGCGAGCATTAGAAAGAGATGGTCTGACACGCTCTGTCTCTTTTCGCCTCATAGTAAAACGTTGACCGAGGTAAGCTGTAATTCGTCGGGTTCCTTCAATGTAATGTACGAAAAATTGAAGCGCTGATTAATTTACGACTATAAAATGAAATGTGATACTTAGGGTATTGCTAAAAATTACGATTGCTATTGTAAATCGCGCCGGCATTTGATTAATAATACTTTGTTAATGAAATAGAATGTAAATACTTTTGTATGAATATGGAACTGATTTTTGAAAGGTAACCCGGTGGGAATTGGCTTGTATGGACTCTTCGCCACTGGAATGTCTAGTTTTCTTTAGAAATCTGACTGACGGACTAATTAGTTTTTTTAGTCAACTACCCTATTGGGTAATAGTAGAATAGATATTTTACGGCACAGCTATTGTGTGATTTTTATTTGTGTTTATTCTACATATTTTCATTACTCGCAAGTGATTATTAATATTGGTATGGAATACCGAAACAAATAGTGTACACTTTACTTTGGGTGTTTTCTGGATTTATTTATGTTTTGATGTAGGTTTTGATATTTATCTGACTTATTTGTTTATAAAATAAATATACATTGAATATTTATTTTAATCTTTGACTAATTATAATTTATTTAACCCACATACATTAATTATGTATGTCATAACAATTTTATTTGATTTGGTTTGAGTTTTTTAATCGTTTGTATTATTATTATTATCTAACTAGGTATATCGCTTTTGTTATTGCGGACTGAAAACCTCTGTATTTTTTTTTTATTTTTTTATTTCGTATCTGTGTTTTTGTAATTCACTATTTTGTAATAGTCCATACACTACATGCTAACTTGTGTTGTCATCTGACATAATGCTGAGCTGAGGCCCGTTTGGCATTATAAACTAAGTTTTATATTTTTATAGTTTTAGGTGTATTTCTTTTGCTGGAATGTGAATAACTGCATTTTTTTATTTTTTCTTTACTATTAATATTTTTGGAAACTTTTAATTTAATTTATTTCATAAACGGTGTAGGAAACATCACTTAAACCAGGCACAGAGGACGCCACAAGCACATAAAGTTAACAAATCGCCGTATTGTATACTTTCATATCCTTGTCGTACTGAGCTATTTAAATGCAACAACTGGATATGCAGTATTCCGTTAAGATAGATCAAAATTTTCATTATACGGATTTTTATTATACGGAGGATGGGTCTGAGCAGTTGCGTTGCGATGTGTGCCGGGTACACTGTGCTAAATGTTGTGTTGGGAATTTGGTCGTGGAGGGTCTCCAAAGCAATCTCGCTCTGGGTTTAATATTACATCACCTAGCTCAACTGCCGTCTTCCTTCCTATTCATTCAGTTTTTTGAGCGAATATGCTTTTAATAAACTAGCGCGTTTTACCATCAACGATTACATCACTGCTTACTATCAGGCGGAATTGCGGTCAAGCACTCCTAATAGTGCTAATTGTTAACAATGATACCACCGCCGCCAGTGAAAACCAGTAGTACCGCAGCAGGGCAGGGTGCGGAGCGCGCGGGGCGCGGTCGTCCACCAAGATAGTTGCTGGATTCGACCTCTAACGACCTCTAACGAACACTAGCGTCACACAGTTGTTGTATTCATAAAACTATATTGTTTTACCGTTAACTTGTATTTATAAACTATTAAACTACAAAACTCAAAGGAACACGCATTTTATTATTTTGGAGTCAGAACAATATCGCAAACTTTTTGGTGACCACGACGTGATACTGTCGGTTGAATCGAATCGACGCGTTCAACAAAGAAGTGCAAGTTAACGACGACAGTCATTTTTGGACAACCTTTGATGCGACGAGTGTGGCTACCGGCTACCTGACTATCTGAAAAATTACTTGAGGAAATTATTCAACAACCTATCTACGAGTACGAAAACACTACGAGCGTGGATCATAATTATAGTGATTTGGTTAACCAAAACAGGCAAGTACGACCGATTTTAGTATATTATTACGTAAAAATATAATCGCATTTAAAGTTTTTTTCAAGTTGTCGTTGCTTCGATTTGTGTAAATTGTGTTTAATTTCGCTTGTAACTACGTTACGTACTGTACATAGGTAAATATCAAACAATTATGGCAATTGCTTTTTCAAGTTAATAATTATGCAACTACCTACTATAAATTAATTAATAAAATAAAGTAGTAGTCGGGCCAAGGTTAGAATAATTTTGTTTACATTGCTGTACTATTTCATATTGGTAAAGTATAAAACAATAGCCAATATAAGTAAATTGTCTATCTGCTCAATTTAAGCGAGCAACCTACCTAGGCGAATTAGCGGAAAATCGGAAAACCGTTCATAAACTTGACAGGGAGGGTCCGTGGTCTCCCTTATATCACGAATTTAAAGCTAACAGATCGGTCGACCTTGCATACGTTCAAAACATTTAAGTCAATGATAAGCATACCGCAGGCATAGAGGAAACAACAGAAGTACTAATTAATGCACTTATCCCTGATGATTCACCGGCTATCGATAGCGACTACCACCAACAGATTCGAGCGTGGGCTCCTGTGCCACCTGAATCACCAATGTCAGACGTACCATCTAATGACGAATTTATAAATATTGTTAGAAAACTACCGGTCAACAAAGCATCAGGTGAAGATAAAATATCTAATAGGATGATTAAAGAAGCCATCTTAACTGTATACAACCGATGCATTACTGAAGGCGTTTTTCCTCGTAAATGGCGACGCGGTTTCATACGAGTAATACCAAAGTGTGGTGACAAACCACCGGATGATCCGAAGTCATATCGTCCTATCACGCTTCTACCATCTTTAAGGAAACTTCTTGAGCGCCTCATCGTTCCAGGTTTACTACCGAACGGTCCAAAATTCCATAGTAATCAATATGGCTTCACCCTCGGTAAATCTACAGTCGACGCGGCGCTTTCTGTCAGAAGAACCGTTAACCAATCTGAAAACAAGTACGTAATTGGGATCTTCCTGGATATTTCTGGGGCTTTTGATAACGCCTGGTGGCCTATGCTGTTGTTAAAATTAAAAACCCGCGGTTGCTATAGAAACATATATAATCTCGTTTACTCGTACTTTATAAACGGTTCCGCGGTACTTAAGCTCGGTCATTTTTCTAGTACTAAAACACTAACCATGGGATGTCCTCAGGGTTCAGTTGTCGGTCCTTATTTATGGAATTTGGGTTTTGATGACTTCCTCGAGATCCCGCTTCCTTGCGGTTGTTCACTTACTAGTTACGCGGACGATGGCCTACTGCTCATTCAGTCAAGTACCCGAGCTGGACTTGAGAACTTGGCCAATACTTGCCTAAATTTAATATCTCAGTGGGGTGATCGTAACCGCCTAGCGTTTGCGCCGCATAAAACCTATCAACTTCTACTAAAAGGTAATCTTAAATCATTGCCTACTATTAAATTTAACAACGTTCCCATTAAAAAACAGCAATCCGTGTGCTACCTTGGTATGATCTTAGAAAGGAATTTTACATTTATCGAACATATAAAAATAGTTGGCGAAAAAGCTAAAAGGAGCTTTTATGCCCTAACTAGAATATCCAAAGCAACTTGGGGTCTATCATTCCTAACTTTAAAAACTATATATGGAGCTACCTACTTAGGATGTATGTGCTACGATGCACCTGTTTGGGCCGATAGGGCCAGCATAGGGGTGGCACGACGTAAACTGCTTCAAAGCCAACGTTTGGCATTGATATTTTTATGCAAGGCGTATAGAACGGTCAGTACTGAAGCCTTACTGGTACTGGCAGGTGTACTTCCAGTCGATCTTGAGGTACAACGACGTGCTTCAATGTACTACTCCGCGAGGGGGGAGGCCAAGGACACTAATTTTGTTACACAACGCGACTTTTATAAAATTTCTAGATTATTTAAACCTCAGACTGAAGTCTGGGAGGACCTCTTATCCGAATGGCAAAGTAGGTGGGATAATTCCGTCAAGGGCCGGCTCCGACCTCCGACCTCCATCTATTCTTTCCATCTGTTGGCGATCGGCTGGCTAAGACATGGCTGGAGGTTGACCACTGCGTTGCCCAATTTCTCACAGGTCATGGCAACTTTAAAAGTAAACTGTATTCTTTTAAACTTGTTCCTTCGCTTTTGTGTCAGTGTTCTACATCGAACTGTGAATTTGAACAGTCCGCACATCACATCTTGTGGGAGTGTGTTCTTTGGCAGAATGAACGCAATATTATGTTGGATAGTGTATAAGTTACATCCGGAGTCATTTATTATACGGACCTTGTAGAAACTAGAACCAATTTCCGTGCGTTCAGGCGCTTTTGCCATACCTATTATTGCAATCAATTGTAACAGCTAATACCTACTTAGGATCCATTACCTTAATCAAATTTTATTCCGTGGTGCTTGGCAATCTGGGCTTCTCCCAGTTGCAGTAATGTCCCTTTGTGCCGATTGGCCTAGTTCTGTTCTGTCTTCTGCTTGTTATGGAGGGAAGTGGAAAAAATATCTTTTTTCTTACTCCTCCGCTATTCTTTTCTGATATAATTTCGTTGCGGGGCCCAAGACAGTTGAATCATTTCTCCGGGACTCGTCGAGCTTCATTGCTCGGCGTTTTTCTGGCGGTCTCCACTGTTGATTCTGGCTTTCAGGAGTTGCAGGTGGGAACAGTGTGGCGGGTTTTGTCCCAATAAAAAAAAAAATATCTGCTCAATTTAAGTGAGCAATCTACCTAGGCGAATTAGCCGTAGATTGTCTACTCGCTGCTACGAGCGAACAATTTACAAAAATCTGCTATACTCATACAATATAAAATAAATTGTCTATCGCTAAATTTAGGCGAGCAATCTATCTAGGCGCAAATCAGCCGTAGATTGTCTACTCGCTGCTACGAGCGAACAATTTACAAATACCAGCTATATTGCTACAATATTAATAAAATGTCTATCGCTACATTTAGGCGAGCAATCCATCTAGGCGCAAATCAGCCGTAGATTGTCTACTCGCTGCCACGAGCGAACAATTTATAAATATCCGCTACAGCACGCAACTTCCGCAATTTATAAATATCCGCTATATTGCTACAATATCCGCAGTCTTTTACAATTACGCTTCACGCACGTTAAATAATTTTATTCGTGCACTAGTATCATTTCTTTCTTACGCTTTGCTTACCTTAGTTAATCGCATTCTCCAGGTTTCGCTTGCCTACCGCGTGCTTCCGGAATTTCTTCGAAAATACGGTGCGAGTACAAAGGTCAGCTGCGCAGCGGCAGCGTTAATTACCCGCCTTGCAGTATAGTGCAGGCGGGCTAACACGGCTTGAAATACATTTTAATTTTATGTTTGACTCTTTATTCTCTCCAGCTGTTAGTAAATAATATATTTGATACTGGTTTATTTCCTAGAAAAGTGCATATTCAGGCTAGGCAATATGCCGTCTGATTATAAGCAATTAATTGCCCAGAGAGGTTCAATTAAATCGAGAATCACTCTGTTTACAAAGTACCTTAATATATTAAAAGAAATTAAAATTAAACAAATTGATAACATAACATATAACGAATTGCAGTTGAAGTTGACAAGATTTCAAGAATTATTCACAACATTCGATGATATTCAAGCACAAATTGAAATATTGTCAGCCGATACTATTGATGCCGAAATCATTCAACGCGATGAAATCGAGTCATCGATGTGTAAGCAAATTTCCATAGCACAGAATATTATAGCGTCGTGTAATGGGCGTCGTAATGAAGATGAATCAAGTGATATTCATAACTCTATTGCAAGCGTAAACATGAGTTTGAGTAATATAAAATTGCCAACGATTAATCTGCCTACATTTGATGGTAATCACTTGAAGTGGCTCGAATTCCGAGATACTTACGAATCGCTTATACACAACAACGAATCCATTCCTCTCATCAACAAATTTCATTATCTTCGAAATTCGCTTGATGGTAGTGCGAGAGTGGTCATTAATTCAGTAAGCTTTACTTCTGCAAATTACAAAATTGCGTGGGATTTACTGTGCAATCGTTATAATAATAAAATAATATTAGTAAATAATCATGTTAAGGCTTTATTTCGTAAGTATTTCGATCAAATCTTGAAGGAATCGCACAAATCATTACGCTACATGATTGATTATTATACAAAAAATATTCGTTCATTGAAACAATTAGAAGAACCAGTAGACACTTGGAACACTTTACTCATTTATATCATGACTTCAAAACTAGATGGCGCCACATGTCGTAAATAGGAAGAACGTCGAAATACTTTTGATAACTCTCCGTCTTGTGAAGATTTCTTTGAATTCATACGTAGCCGCGCAGACGTTTTAGAAACCATGCAGTACGGTCGAAGTGACTTCGCAAAGGCCGATAAAAATTAACATAACGTCTTCTCACAACAATACACATGAAAATAAGTGTGTTGTATGTAAAGAAAGTCATATGTTATACGATTGCGATAAATTTAAACAAATTTCACTTAATTCAAAATACAACGTTGTTAAGAAAAACCATTACTGTTCAAATTGTCTTCGTCAAGGACATCGTGTTTCTTCCTGTCACTTCGGGCCTTGCAGAATGTGTAAAAAGAAACATAACACATTACTGCATAAACAAAGAGATTTAAGCAACACTAATTCTACAAACTCAACTGACACTGATTCGTCACAATCACTTTCACCTGAACAGACAGATATACCATCGCAATCGCAAAATCAACCGCAGGCCTCGTCCTCTAAAGTTTCTCTTTCTGCAGTAATACCCACTCAAGTACTTTTATGCACGGCAGAAGTATATTTAGTTGACGTCACAACTGATAAAGCTTATCCCGTCAAGGCGCTGCTTGACAGCGGCTCACAATCATCGTTTTTATCTGAAAAAATGCAGAAATTAATAAATATTCCATGTAGTAAAACAAACTCTGTCACAATTTGCGGAATTAATAATTCAGCATCTGACACAACTCAATACTGCGATGTATATATTAAGTCGCGTGTTAATAACTTTCAAATCCCAGTCTCATGTTTAGTTATTCCCAAAATAACAAGTCAACTACCAAGCGTAGCTATTGACGTAGCGAAGTTGAACCTACCCTCCAATATCCAGTTAGCGGATACAAGTTTCTTTCGTCCCTCTGAAATAGATATATTATTAGGAGCGGATGTATTTTGGGATATCGTTAATTCAAATCAAATAAAATTAGGGCGAAACAAACCCACATTGCAAGATTCTAAATTTGGTTGGCTAGTTGCTGGCCCAACCGGACAAAATACTAAGTCTACTTCCAAGGTTCAATGTAACTTCTCCCAAGAAATACGGGAAGCCCTCACTAAATTCTGTGAGGTTGAAGAACTGCCTTCGTCTGGCAAACTGTTGTCAGACATAGAAGAATATTGTGAACGCCATTTTGTCGAAAACACTAAGCGATTAGAAAATGGTAGATTTTCGGTCAAATTACCTTTGAGTGAGTCACCCGAAGATGTTCTGGGTGAATCACGTTGTATAGCTATTAGCTACAAAGCGTTTTTACTCATTAGAAAAACGACTGTCAAAAAATAATTTAAAAAATGATTATTCTGAATTTATTCGGGAATACGAACTTTTAGGTAATTTGCATGAAGTAATACCACCTAAATTTGGTTACTATATTCCACATCATAGCGTTATTCGCGCAACAAGTGAAACTACTTCGTCTTTGATGCATCTTTGCAAACTTCTACAGGCAAATCATTAAACAACATTATGCTAGTTGGTCCTGTGGTAAAAGATGATTTGCTATCGATTTTACTGCGATTTCGACAAAATGCATATGTAGTCACAGCTGATATCGAAAAAATGTACCGACAGATCAGTCTTGATGAATCACAGCGTCATCTTCAACTAATTTTATGGAGAAATAGCGAAGCCGAGCCTCTTAGGACTTTACGGTTAGACACTGTTACCTACGGAACAGCTTCAGCTCCCTTTTTAAGCACAAGATGCTTAATACAGCTGGCTGATGAGTGTACAGATGAAACGGTAGCCAATGTAATCAGACGTTATTTTTATGTAGACGATTTGAATACTGGGTCAGATTGTAAAGGTAAAAAGGGTCAGATTGTAAAGGTAAAAAGAAGCAAGTAGTTAAGGGTGTCATTAAAATGCTTAATAAAGGCTGCTTTCCGTTACGTTAATTCCGTACGAATGATCCTGACATATTTGATGACTTTCTAGTAGTTGATCAAAGTCAAGACTTTAGTAAAGAATCTACTGTACTTGGTTTAAAATGGATACCAAGCACAGACAAACTGCAATTTTCGACAAAACCCGAGACAATCTCAAAAGTAACAAAAAGAATTATTTTATCTATGTCATGCAAAATTTTTGATCCTCTTGGGCTATTATCTGCTATTACTATAATACCAAAAACAATATTACAAAAATTGTGGATTCTAAAGATGAAGTGGGATGATCCCATTCCTAAAGATATTCAAATATTGTGGGAGGCTTTCATTCAAAATTTGTGTCACTTGTCTACGGTAGAAGTGCCACGGCACGCAATGTCACGAAATCCCAATAATATTGAAATTCATTGTTTCACTGATGCTTCGCAAGTTGCATATGGCGCCTGTATTTATATAAAATCAACAGACCAAATAAATTCAAAAATTCAAGTCAATCTGTTATGCGCTAAGGCTAGAGTGGCACCTATTAAACCAGAAATGACAATTCCTCGCTTAGAACTATTAGACGCGTTATTGGGAGCTCGGTTGTACGCAAAGGTGATGAACTCACTAAGAGTTGAAATATCACAATCAATATTCTGGTCTGATTCAACCATAGTGCTAGGTTAGATAAAAACGAAAGATTTTTAAGTTTATGTAAATTACAAAGAGTAGTTGCCTATCTCATGCGATTTATGAATAATAGCAAAAATATAATACAAAGTTGCAAGGTGGTCTTACAAGTGATGAATTGAGTAAATCATTACTTATACTTGCAGAACAATCACAAAAGGATTCCTTTTCTAAGCACATACATTCACTATCTACTTACCAGACATTAAGTAAAAAGTCCAACCTTCTATCATTAAATGCTTTTCTTGATAATCAAGGCATCCTCCGCGTAGGGGGTCGCATACAAACGCATATCATTGCCCTTATGGTAAAAAACATCCGATTTTAATAGATTTTAAGCATCCATTTACTAAATTATTATTTATCAATGAACATTTAAAATTGTTGCATTGTGGTCCTCTACAATTACTCAGCTCCTTACGAGATCAATTTTGGCCTATTGGTGACAGGGCCTTTGCAGCTAAAACTGTCAATAAATGTATTAAGTGTACTAGATTTAAAGCCAAATCAATGCAACCAATAATGGGAAACTTACCTTCACCACGTGTGACTCCGGCTCCACCATTTCAAACTTGCGGAATTGACTTCGCTGGTCCATTTCGTATTTCTAATCGCAAGGGTCGTGGTTCTCGTACAACAAAATGCTATTTGTGTCTTTTTGTCTGCTTTTGCACCAAAGCATTACACCTTGAGGTAGTAACCGATTTCACTTCAAATTAATTTATTTTATGTTTGCGACGTTTTATTGCACGACGCGGAAAACCTCAAACGATATTCTGTGACAATGGAAAAAATTTCGACTTTTGAAATCGAGTCCACGAGCTATCGATGAGTTCGTTGCTGGTGAAGGCATTTCTTTAAATTTAATCCTGCGTACTCGCCCAATTTCGGTGGAATTTGGGAAGCAGGTGTAAAATCTGCTAAATTTCATCTCAAAAGAATCGCGGGCAATTCTAGCCTCACATTTGAGGAACTTAAAACGGTCTTTGCACAAATCGAAGCAATATTAAATTCGCGACCACTGACAGCAATGTCAGCAGATCCTTCTGATCTATCTCCACTTACTCCCGGTCACTTCCTGATTGGCAGACTATTAACCTCGCTGCCATCACAAACTGACACAGAAAGAGTCTGCATCAGCCGTTATCAATTATTAGAGCGTCTTCGACAATATTTTTGGAAGCGATGGACACAAGAGTATCTGTCAGATCTTCAGCAGCGAGGCAAATGGAAAACCACATGCAACGAAATTAAAAGAGGAGAATTGGTCATTCTCAAGGATGATCAAACACCGCCAATGAAATGGCTTCTTGGCAGAATCACTGCTTTATATCCAGGAAAGGATGGAGTTACTCGAGTAGTAGATATTACTACAAAAAAGGGAGTCATGAGACGCGCTCTCTCTCTCTAGAATTTGCGCCCTTCTGGATCAAGAATCCCATGAACTTCTTGAAAGCTCGGCTTTCAAGAGGGGGGGGGGGATGTTAACAATGATACCACCGCCGCCAGTGAAAATCAGTAGTACCGCAGCGGGGCAGGGTGCGGAGCGCGCGGGGCGCGCGCGCAAACACTAGCGTCACACAGTTGTTGTATTCATAAAACTATATTGTTTTACCGTTAACTTGTATTTATAAACTATTAAACTACACAACTCAAAGGAACACGCATTTTATTATTTTAGAGTCAGAACAATATCGCAAACCTAATTATAAAAAAAATTATCCTGGATAAAAAAAATCAAGACACATTCATTGATTTTGATTTATGTAGTAGTGGGGCAAACGCTGTGACGTTATTTTTTTAATGGCGGTACGTGAACAGAGTCGTTTTGGAAAGTAGAGATCGTCAAACGGTCACTTCGCTTTGAGACGGGGACCATGGCACTTCTCCGGAGCGAAACTGTCGGTTTGCCTTTTTAAATTGTAATTATCAAGATTAAAGGGTATATTTACAGTATGTGCTTTAATTCAAAACTTCACTTACGAAATGGAGCCCTTACCACCTCATCACGATTGTGACGACACTATCGCTCCGCCGTTGCTGACGTCGTCCCATAGGTATATTATGGCATCCTATGGCCAATCTAAGTACGGCTATTTAAAATATGAACGATCTGAAGAAACTGCTTCGCGAACGTTATGTGAGTTTGGAGGGAATAAAAATAATTGTGCCAACTTTTAATATTATTCAAGTCAATATAAATGAATGTAGTTTCACATATTTTTTTTTAGTTTTAGGCTTAGATTACTACTACGATGATTACTAATAACTTGTGTTGTGTAAAAACCTTTGTAGTACAAGCTATAATACAATCAAAAGTTTATTTACTTCATTAAATGAAAAAAAATAGAGTTATTTTTTATTTTGTGGCGGTCTTTACTTTATATGGCCATTAAAAAAATATTTACTGAATGCGCTAGTACTGCACTCTGGTGGGCGAAAATTGCAGTATTATCCCATTGAATCCCATTTACACGGAAAAACCTTCATCCGTATCTGTAGCTTATAATAGAAGGAAGGAAGGATAATTTTGTAATATTTAGGTAGTGTGGCGTAAAACAGGGCTAGTAGATCAAATACTCTCATGAAGAAACCTAGAATAAGAAACCATATAAAATGTTGTTGTATTCAAATTCCTAAATGTTGTTCAGTGATAGCGTGATACTTACTTACCGTATTTAGAATACTGAATTTTGGAAATTTGTATTTAATTTTATGATGGTATCAAAAAGGCTGCTATTAAAATTAAATCGATAGTATAATTAAGCAATTTACGTCTCATTCTTTGGCCTTTAGAACTGTATTCACACTTACGAAATTACGCACCACATTTTATGCCTTTTATCTTATTTGGTTCAGCCACAAATTAATTTATCTATCCCAAAAGCAGTTCAATAAAGTATTCATCCGCTTGATAAATCCGTAGCGTTTATTTATTCCGCCAGTCCGGCCGCAGTCAAAGCAAATGGTAATATTAAAATATTGCAAATAATATTCAGTTTGATTGTAGTCGATCCTCGGAGAAGATTCTTTATGAATGTCTGTGGGGATTTTTAGAGGTGAATGGTTTTCGACTGACAGAGCCCATAACCTTTGGCTGTGCAAAACAAAAATAAGTATTTTCTGCGAACAGAAGAATATAGAATCGTGTGTACTACGAGAAGACTTTAGTTAGCGAGTTTTTTTTAAAATCTGTATGTAGGCTTTGCTCATATGCTCTAATACGCACAAAGGTATTCAATGTAACTGGATTTCTGAATTGACGTTAAACTACGTTGTCTTATATATTCGAATTTAGGTTTTAAAAGTTTTTAAGTAATAGATATGTCAGCAAACTATTTACCTCTGTATTTGAGAAAGGTATTCTGCTTACAAAATCTTAAGAATTAGCGAATCTGACGAATTATAATAAACAAAGGATTAAATAAGGAGTAAAAACTATTAATTCTTTATTTATTATACTACCAACTTACTAGTTGCAATAAGAAAAAACAGGGAGTTTTGACAGGTAAGCTGAGTGTCACGCGCATTTTTCATTGGACTTTTAAAATTATTTATAATGTCGTTTACTAAATAAAAGTGCGTGATTTATGTAGTAAAAAGTGTATTCAGTGAATAATTCATAAAGAACATTGAAATATCGCAGCATAGTGGCCACATCATGCCTTTGCATCAAATCGCCTAGTAGTCGGCTTACGCGGTCGTTTTTTCAACTGTCATTGGCGATATCCGCCATTATTGTTAAATATTTTTTTTTAAGAATTTCCATAATTTGTTACACGTGTTATTGGCAAAAATCTGGTGTCTAACCACAGACGCCATCGAAGAGCTGAAGTAGTATTCACTCTAAAGAAAAGAAAGAAAGAAAGGAGAAGAAAAAACAGGAATTCATAAGCGAATCGAATGGACGTCCCACAAAGAATTGTGTAATCAGGAAGGGACGGGAAAACAGTAATAGCATTTCCTCACACAACAATAAAACCCACAAACGCTTGTTTAATTAATAAACAAAACAAGTATTAACCCAAAACAAACAGAGCAGGGGTAAGAAAAGCCGTAGTTAGTTGACTGTTCACATTATTGGCGGAACCGCGCAACTTGGCTTAGCGCGCCATCAGCGAAACACAAACACGCAATCAAAGACTCGTGTAGGCTGACCGACTCAACAGTTGTATTATGTAATGGAAGTACAATGTATAAGGAAATAACAAAGAAAATGTGATGCGGAAAAGGGAAATTCAATGCAAGGATTTCGAGAGATTTCTAACTTGTCCAAAGGGTTAAGTCAACTATAGCCAACACAATGTGGTTTGCAACATGTCAGGGTAAATCGTTGAAAGAAAAAAGTCAGTATACAGGCTCGCAGGAATATTATAATCTGTTAGCGGTCAGTAGATGTTTCTGAAACCTGCGTTGAAATTTTTGGTCGGTAATTAAAGCTGTGCAATATATTGTGCACTGTTGTTGGGTGTGTGGACGTTTGCACGTGTGTGTAATTCTATACTGTGACAGACCCAGATTTTGTTCAAAACGTCTCCAAAGCCGCTGGAGCACAGGTGAAGAGTAGCCAGCCTGTCGGTGTTCTATAGGATGCATTTTGGAGAGTGTGCGAGGAAATTGCATGATTTAATTCCCCCATCCCCGTTCCATCATTTGACGACCTGTCGTACGGCGAGTTTCCACCCTTACGTTGTTGACACCACATCGATCTAAACGAAATGTTTCGCCTCGTTTTTTATACCACGTACTTCGAGGGACTGCAACAATTTGTCAGTGGCAGTGTTTCCGTCTGACTACAAGTTAAGTGTCTTCAAGGCTAGTGTGAATAGGCTCTTAATAAACTAACGCGCTTTACCATCAACGATCGCATCACTACTTACTATCAGGAGGGATTGTGGTCTAGCACTAGTTAATAATTTATAAAAAAAAGTATAATTTTATTTACTGTACTTATAAAAAATCGTATTCTGTTATTTTGTTAATAAACTAAATATAAATATTAAATCCTGAGAATTTTATATTTGCAACTCTCAGTTCAGTTCTCGGTTCATAAATCTGAACTACACTAAGTAAAAGCGTTTTCTAAAGATCAAGCTCCATTTTTGGCGGCAGTAACAAAGTGCTATTGTTGACTTAGGAAATAAATAACAATGTAGCTCGAGCTTGTAGTCGAAATAATATTATCTATTGTGTTCGCGCGATAGCTTAGTATTAAGTGATCCAGTTGTAAGCCAAATTCCATCCAAACCCGTTCAATATCTAGTTCTTGGGTGAAAAAAGAGTAACACACAACATTTGTTCGGAAATGTGCTAATCTTGTTTTTTGGATGGAAAATCATGAAATTACTTCTTCTCCATTCTAGGCGTAGTGTAAGGGTGTGTCAGACTATTACTGACTGAAACCCACCTGTGTTTGATATTTGCTTGTGTGGAAAATCTATTTCTTTGGAACAACGTGCGACCCTGGTTGGCGTTAGCCCTAGCAGCACCCGTCACTGTGTGCTGAACACACTGAGAGAGCATCGACCCTTTCTTGGTCGTAACTGAAACGGCGACCGACCGAATCTACGGTGGCCGAATGTAGGCTGTAGATTTCTGACGCCCAGGGTAGACTCGCGTGTACCTATGGTGCCTATACTCACACACTAACACACGCGAGACGCTTTTTTGAGAATGGCCAGGCGGCCATTCTGCAAAAATCTCACCATGAAACGTGGTGAGGAGATACCAGGTAAAGTGAGCTGTTATTCCACCTGAAGCCACCTACAGATTGACACTATTGACTGGAGTGACCAGTCAATAGTGTCAAGCACATTTCACCTATTCACCAAGTTTTCGCGTTCAGAATTTTACAGTTCTATGTATTTAACAAAGGAGTGACCTTTGTCCTTAGTAAATAAATACGTAGAGGTGCGAAAAATTTGGTCCCCTGTGTGTGTCGTAACATTATTCGCAATAGGACAAAAAATATGTAAAAATATCCTACAATATTTTCTGTATAATGGAATCTGTATGAGGCGCTGCGTGGAACTTTCCAGGTATATGTGGGGAGGAAAAAACCTTGTTAATACTTTTATGACCTGCTTTTTGCTTTGAGAAAAATGAAGCTAAGTGTAAAACCCGGCCCCTCGGAATCTAGCCATTCTAGCCTTTTTATATAAAAAAAAAACTTTATTTATAAAGATACTTAAGATCCACAAGTATACGGACTCTAAAAAAAGTCTGCCTAGCCATTTTAATCAGGTATGTTGAGGTCAGCTTCTAATTTAACCGGTTGCACCTGAACAGCAGTATTTTACACGGAGTTCCTTGCCTACGAGTATTTAAATATATACGGAATAAATATATACGGACAAATCACACAGATTGAGCTAGACCCAAAGTAAGTTCGATACTTGTGTTATGGGATACTAACTCAACGATACTATATTTTATAATAGATACATATATAGATAAACATCCAAGACCCAGGTCAATCAGGAAAAGATTGTTTTCTTTCATGACCTGGCCGGGGATCGAACCCAAGGCCTCCACGTCGCTGGCAGGCGTGTTGACCGCTGCGCCATGGAGAACGTCAAATATTTCATCTTCATGAAGACTAAAGTACAGTATTTTCACCCAAAACCAGAAAAAGGACAAAAAGAAAGGTCTTAAGGACCGAGCAAAAACAAGAAAAGCAAGAAATAACTGAAGAAAATGCAACAATGGAACGTATCGGTACGGGCAGGCAATGCGATGCCACAAGGGATCATGAAATTTTGTTGCCAAAAAAATATCAAATCAATGATCAAGTTTTAAACCCTTTTTGCGTAGAGCCCAAACAAACTCGTAAACTTTTAATATGGTCAACAAAATGTACAAATATTTAAGCGCAGATTTAAAATTATGTTGAAAAAAGCTATTTATTTCACGAATGAACATTAAAATCTAAACCATTATGTCCCTAGGGAAATCAGATGGTTCACAAAATGTTGACGAGCCCTGGTCGGCGACGCGACAGACTTATTCTGTCATTACCCTGCGATTTACGATAAAAAAGGTTTATTAAGGAAACTGATTAGCCTGGCTCATAGCCCCGTTTATAAAGGGACAATTAGAAACGGATTAATGTTGTAATCGGATTTATCTGATTTTATGTGAGAGTACGTGGTCGTTATTATATTATGTTTGTATACATATTAATATCCGCCAGATATTAATATTGATGAGCTTGGAGTGCTTTTTTTGTATTGACCTTGAATATTACTTTTGTCCTTTTACAACTAAACTGTTTGCTTATTTTTATGGAGGAAGTGATGGAGCATGGCATTAAGTATTTATGAAAATAGAGAAAATTTGTAAGAAGCGAGGCAGAGGTGAAGCCGTAGTTGGTCGGGTTCAGCTCCTCGAAAGGCATCTTAAGCCGTTCGTCCTCACTTAGCAACGCCTTTCCCCAAGTCGTTCCAGTCACCGCTTTCTGGGTCCACCTTGGCGGACGTCGTCCATCTTTGATCTACCTTGGCGCCGATACCTACTCTTTATGAAAAACTAATTTTAATGTCACTGCATCTTTTCTTTTTATCTCATTAAGAAAGGGATACAAGATAACTTATTAGTTTAGTTTTCTCAAATTAAGATATACCTTAAACAGTTTAGTTTAGTCACGATTAAATTATATGGCGACTGAAAATATAATACATAAATGTACGTCAGGCGCGGACTAATTTGACAGGACTAAATTAATATTTATCTTGTCCTTTACTTGATGAAAAAGAGTGAAAAAGGTGCACTGATTTAAAATTAAGTTTGCTTAACATACATAAACAGCCAACAATGTTCTCACTCCTGGAATAAAGAGGGAGAAAGTGGCTCGTAATCTGCCTCGTAGGCCCAGTGTGGACTGGTAGATGCCACACAAACTGTCGGACTGTCGGACAAACTGCGAGCCCCTTTTCACTGACTTCAAAAGGCTCATAACTCTTTTGTTGGGCTTGGTATAACTTTATAACAAGATACCCTCTGCTTTGCTAGACTTGCCTTACAATGCATTTAAAGCACAAATCAAATCCAAGCTTTGTTCAAAGGCATATTATTCCGTGCATGACTATTTAAATGATAAGAATAGCTGGTCGCTCTGATTAACTCGGGACAATGTTTGTGTTCTTTCTCCGGAATTAGCTTGCTGATACGTTATATGAGTTCATATAATTTATTTTTTACAATACATAAATATGTAAGCTATCACGCCCTTTATGCCCGGGGCTTTTATTTAAGTAATACGTTTTTAGTTATTTACATTTCATTTAAATAAAAGCCCCAGGCATAAAGGGCGTGATAGCTGGCAGTAATTTGGCGTGGTAGCTGGCATATGGTAAATAATTTCATTGTTGTTGTATTTTCTTGTGTTCATCACTATACGTAGTATTGTATAAAGTCATGTGTTTTTTTTTAATGAACAGACAGCTGTAAATGTAATGTAAAATGTAATGTAATGTAGTCCATATAAATGCCCAGAGTATTCCGGCACATTATTCTGACATGCTAGTTAACCTTGACTGTAAGAACATCCACGCTATCCTTGTCTCAGAATCTTGGCTAAAGCCTTGCCTACCTTCTTCTTCCTATTCCTTGCCGGGTTATCAACTGATAAGAAATGATCGCGGGAGTGGCGGTGGTGGTGGTGTTGCCATATACCTTCGTTCACATATTCCTTTTTCAATTGTTGATATGTCCACACAGCCTCCACCGCAACATGGTGGCGAGCATCTCTTTTTGGAAGTAACCCTACACCATGTAAGAGTTCTATTGGGTGTTTATTATTGCCCTTCGTCACGCATAAGTTTCATGTCTTCCTTTGAAAAGATCCTAGAAAACCTAACACCCTCTTACAGTCATACAGTCATTATGGGGGATTTCAATACTTGCTTATTAAAAAACGACTTCCGCTCTTCTTCTCTTCGATCAATAGTCCAGTCTTCAAATCTTTCGATTCTACCTTTGAGTGCTACACATCATTTTCCTAACTGTAATCCTTCACTTTTAGATCTTCTCATTGTTTCTTCTCCGCAACACGTCAGCAAGCATGGTCAATGCCCAGCTGACATGTTTTCTTACCATCATCTATTATTCCTATCCTATAAAATTCGCCCACCTAAGGCAAAACCTAAAGTTCTCCTGCAGCGCAATTTTGGTGGTATGAATACTGATGATCTCCGAAGAGACGCTGTCAACATTGACTGGGCTTCTTTATTTGATGCTGAATCGGTGGATGATAAAATCAGGCTACTTACTGATCATTTGGTGCAGCTGTGTGATATTCACGCTCCAATTCGTGCAGTGAAAATCAAACATCTTCCGGCGCCATGGCTTACAGATGATATTAGGGCTATCATGCACAGAAAGGCTGTGACTAAAACTAAATATAAGTGCCGGCCCTCGCCTTCGAACTGGGAGATCCTTGTTGATGCACGCAATCGCTGCAATAAGGTATGTAGAGATGCACAACGCCGTTATATCCACACTTCCGTTGAAAACGGAGATCCAGCAAAAGTTTGGAAATTTCTCAAATCCATGGGTGTTGGAAAATCTCGCCAAGAATCGCTTCCCAAAGACTTAAATATTGATCTACTGAATCAACACTTCTCCTCTTCGTCCCACTGTAATGGGATCATAAAGGCGAATACAATTAACAATCTTTCGAACCTTCCAACACCGGATCATGACCCATTTATTTTTAGTCAATTCACTGATTGTGATGTTAAGAAGAGCATACTTTCGATCACGTCCAACGCAATCGGTAGTGATTGTGTAAGTCGGAAAATGATACTCCCTGTCCTCGACGAGATCCTTCCTGTCCTGTGCTACATCCTTAACTACTCTATCTCCTATGGTGCCTTTCCATCGATGTGGAAAGATGCCAAAGTCATTCCGTTACCCAAAAAATCCAATCCAACTTCGTTTTCTGAATACCGTCCCATATCCATCTTGCCTTTCCTCTCCAAGGTCCTAGAACGCATTGTCCATCATCAGCTTGGTACTTTTCTTTGTAAGAATAGTCTACTGAATCCTTTCCAATCTGGTTTTCGTCCTGGTCACAGTACCACTACAGCCTTAGTTAATGTCACCGATGACATACGTTTGGGTATGGAGCAGGGAAATCTGACGGTTCTTTGCTTACTGGATTTTAGTAATGCATTCAACAATGTCGATTTCGATATCCTACTTGGCATGCTTCGCTCGCTTAACATATCTCCAACGGCGATTGACTGGTTTCGTAGTTACCTGTATGGCCGTCGGCAACGTATATGCATAGAAGAGTCTAGCTCCTCGTGGTGCTATACTTCTTCCGGTGTACCTCAGGGCGGCGTTTTATCTCCTTTACTTTTCGCAATATTTATCAACTCCATCACCAAAAACCTTCTTTCCTCCTACCACCTTTATGCAGATGATTTGTAGATTTATAAACAAGCTGGCCACTCAGATCTAGCTGGCGCCATTCAAATTATCAACAAGGATTTGTTCTCAATCTGTGAGTGGAGTGAGGCGCATGGGTTGCATGTTAACCCATCGAAGACTCAGGTCATTGTTATTGGCAGCTCAAGGATGTTCCCCAGGATAGACTGGTCGCAACTTCCCCAAGTTCAGTTTAATGGTACTGTTATTCCGTTCAGTGAGAAGGTTAAGAACCTTGGGGTTTGGATCGACAAGCATCTTTACTGGGATCCACAGCTACAGGATGTCAGTCGCAAAATTTTTGCATCTGGTAGGTCTCTGAGACGGTTACGGAACTTTCTTCCTACTGCCACTAAAACTGCGCTTGCACAATCACTTCTACTTCCCATCCTTGACTACGCAGATGTCAGTTATCCAGATCTTACTGAGGCACAACTAGATAAACTTGAGCGACTTCAAAACTTTTGCATAAGATTTATATTTGGCCTGCGCAAATATGATCACATATCTGAATTTCGTACAAAGCTTAAGTGGCTTCCCATACGTCTTCGCCGGAATTCTCATATACTATTTCAGCTCTACAACATTTTGTTTAATTCTAAAACCCCCTCTTATCTTAAAGAACGTTTCAAGTTCCTTCATGACACACATAATAGATATCTGAGGTCATCGGAAAACCTGATATTAGACATGCCGATGCATTCCACTAGTTTCTATGATAAATCCTTTACTGTACAAGCAGTTCGGCTATGGAATGACTTGCCCGTGTCAGTAAGGCGTGCTGAAACACTGTTTACTTTTAAAACTATGATAAAAAAGCACTTCCTCTCTCTTTAAAGATATTATTATATTTAATGTGCTCTTGTATGATATTTATTAATTAGTTGTATAAATTTATTTAAACTAGTATGATACACTTAACGTATATATTTATTGCATAATCTATGTAAATAGTACACTGTAGACTACCTACACTATTTCTTTATCCTACCTCTTAGAATTCCATCCAAAGGTTGTCTGTAAAAGATCGCTCTTAGCGATAAGACCGCCCATTGTGTCACCCTTTGTAAATATTTTTATTTATGTTCTGTAATCTATATGGTGTACATAATAAAGAGTATTCTATTCTATTCTATTCTGTCGGGGAGTTTGTTCCGCCACTTCTTCTTCCCAGCGAAAGCACTAGGAAGTGTCGATGGGTGGGCATTTTGGGGGACTGTCTTATGTAATATTGACGTTCAAAAAGTGCTGATTCTCAGCAGTTTTACCTCTAGAACATGCCGGTTTCTTCACGATGCTTTCCTTCGCCATTTTGAGAGCAGTGATGATGAAATAATTTATGCAAAGTAAAGTGCCTAATGGGGTTCCTTCCAACCTACGAGCTACAACTTGTATACGTAAGTCACCGATATCACTAGGCCACTGCTGCTCTTCTAATTTACATAACCTACACGAAGTTTAGGAGACTCGGAATAAGGATAAAATGCAAGTCTCGACGGCGAACAATATTTTCACTCCTCTCCTTGCTATTATTATTCACAATCAGTGGTTACCTACATTTTAATCTTCGACAGCTATTGTTGTAAGAGAAAAACGTCTGCCTCAAAAGATATCAAGATAAAAATGCTGGTTTTGCAAGTAGAAGGTACTATGATATTGATGCCAATTTCTTTTGTCGTGTAGAATTTGTATAGAGAGTTTAAGTAGCTATCAGATGGTTTATATTTGGTAATGGAAAAATTATACAATCTATGTATCTATGATGGAACGTATAGGGGAAGTAACACGGGAATTTTGATCGGCAAAACTTCGCTGTAGTGAGCCATAGGTAGGGTTACCATGGACGAGGTTTTTTCGAAAGACATACCGTGGCTCCTGGCGCACAGGCAAGTGAGAGGTCATGTCATCATATGAAAAATTCCCATAAAAAAAAGGGTACGGTAACCACTTTGAAATTTTAAAAAGCCTCGACAAAAAAAATGGATATTTGCGAATCAAAAATGCGGGCTTTTTAATGTTGTCTAGGCCAGTCACATTTTTTTTTAAATCTTTATTTAAAGAGCTTTGTTAAAATTAAGTATGTCGCTCTGTAACAGCCATACTTTGTATACTTAGTTACATAAAATGATTGTAATATATTCTATAACTTATTTTAGCCGCATCTGACATAGGAGAACTTAAAGTACGTCAATATTACAAGATTTAGGTAACAGTCTTCTGAGGCGTGAGGATCCATCAAGATGTGGTGTACATCCTCATTTACTCCGCATGTTTGGCAATTTGGTGTAGGTGTAATGCCCATAAGGAAGGTAAACTTCCTTGATGGAATGACCAATCACATTTCATACAAAGTTGAGCCCAAAACCCAAGTAACAGTGAGTGCCTTTTCTAGACTACTACTAGATAGACTCTAACATTATAAAGGCAATGATATATAAAAGAGACAAAAGAAAGATGAAAAAAGAATTAGACATGGGAAAAAAAATGACCCACGATAGCCAATGCCGCAAAGAAATAAGCGGAAAAAAGAGTATTGGTAAAAGAATAAAAGAAAGACAAGAATTCTTGCCAAGCAAGAAGGGACAGAAGGCAAAACTCAAAAAAAAAAAAACATTATAAAGGCAAACGATTGTGAGTGTGTGTGAGTGTGTTTGTTACTACTAACGCACGAACGGCTTGGAGATAAAATTTGACATATAAATGGTTTATAACCAGTATTAAAATATAGAAAATTATTCTCACGATGTTCCCACGGGATCAAAACTTATACAGTACGTTCTCTCTCATATTAAAAGAAAGTTGGCCTTGCATAAATATTACCTACTATGACATAAAACTTTTACGAGTATAATTCTAGTGTTTTTCTTATTTTATTCTAAAAATCGCAACTTGTTATCTCATCTTTAAAAAGATTCAGATTTGGTGCAATATTTAAAAAAGTTAGGAGTATTGTATCGTATTCGTTGGCTGGCCATTTTGGATATAAGGTTCAATGCCTATGGCTGTTCTTAATTCAATTTATATAAAAAAAAATTGTTTGAAAAGTCCGGACAAATAACGAGGCCGGACAAAAGACCGGAATACCCGACGTGTCCTGACTAATCCGGAAGGATAGCAACCCCGCGGATATGTTGAAAATGTAAGTAGCAAATGTTCCAGTAGACTCTTTCTAGTAGACGGCGCGTGACAATAATTTTTGCTAACTAATACGTCGGAGTACATAAACGTTATTTACGATAGTCAATTTGCGTAATCATGCGGGGCTGGGTAATAACGCGATATGAGCGAAATTACAGATATGGTAGATATTGCTGGAGTGCTGCCAGTTCTGTGGAACTATATACGGCTAACGTTCTCGCGTGCAAGAACTTTCGACGGCAAAAACTCAGGATTTGTACTCCAGGTTCCGTTGGATCGCGAGGAATCTTAGCGTTTCCGGGAATTTGTTAGGTAAATATTTTCTGTAACCGTTTTTCCTTATTTGAATTCTTTAAACAGTGAAGCTTTGAAAATTATAGAATTTGTTTGCTTTTTTAAACACTAAGGCTTTGTAAATTATAGAATTAGCTTGGTTTTTTAAACACTGAGGCTTAGAAAATTATAGAATTTGCTTGCTTTTGAAGTGAAACTTCTTTACGCACGCTTCACTTGTTGGGGAGTAAGCTGGCGAACGCGTGACGTAAGCGTTACGAAAAGTGATCGGGCAAGGCGAACGGAAGTTAAGTGGGGGATATAAGCACAGAGGCGCCCGTGGCGCGAGCTTGGTACTACAAGGTCTACGAGTTTTTTTTTTTTTTTTTTTTCAATAAAAATAGAAGAGCTATGCAAAAATATTAATTTACCAATGAAACCATGAAATAAATTTAAATATTTATAGAAAATTAATATATGTATATGTGTATACATGTATATATTGTACACACATATATATCTAATATATAAAATTCTCGTGTCACGGTGTTCGAACTTAAACTCCTCCGAAACGGCTCGACCGATTTTAATGAAATTTTTTGTGCTTATCCGGTATCTATGAGAATCGGCCAACATCTATTTTTCATCCCCCTAAATGTTAGGGGTAGTCCACCCCTAATTTTTTTTTTATTTTTTAGACAAAATTTTTAATTTCTATTTTTTTTATGATACAACATACAAAAATACATACAATCCCCAATTTTCACCCTTCTACGATCAACCCTTATTTTTTAATAGCCATTTTAGTAATTTAATCTATTATTTATATTCTGACCCTGCAAACGTTGTTTTGCCATATAAATTTTATATGGCAAAACAACGTTTGCAGGGTCAGCTAGTATATATACAGTATGTTACGAAAACCCTGTCCGACCCATAAGGATAATAGAGGTTAGGTAAACACATGACCAAATATAATATAAAATTTTACGTATTCATCATAGTACCAATACAAATGAATTTTGAAATAATCTTTTTTTCCAACGAATTAATTCCAATTTCCCCGAAATTTGGTAATTTTTAAAAAGTGACAACACCGGTATTATTATGAGCGAATAGCGATGCGGCCACGTGCCGCGTGTCCTGCCGCCCGCCCCCCGCGGTCGGCAGGCGAAGGGTGGTCAACGCACATTTAATAAGTTACCTCCTTTTGCGAAATAATATTTATTTTTTTTAGGGGGATTTTTTTTTTAAGTAAAGCCCGGTTTTGTATGCATTAGTAGAATCAGTTATCGATACCTAACAACACCTTCACGGGTCGGACAGGGTTTTCGTAACATACTGTATATATATATATATATATATATAATATATATATATATATATATATACAGATGGAGCGAAAGAAGTTTCACTTCAGTCGTGTGGTCATAAGCACACTCGTTTTTTTTTTTAAAACTGAGGCTTTGAAAATTATAGAATTTGCTTGCTTTTTTAAACACTGAGACTTTGAAAAATCATATTGTCTTAAATTTATTTGCTTCTGTACATTTTAGCTTACCAAAAGATATGTAACTACTCTTTTAACGTTTTTGTACTTTCGAAAAAATAAAAATTATTTTATTATACACGCTGGAATTTTAATGGTTGTTTTCCCGCGGCAGAACGATTTGCTTTAAGGAGTACTTTCGATGAATAGAGTAAAAGACAAAATTAAAAATATTTGTGTTATAAAATAATAAAAAATAATTTAAAAAATAAATCATCAACTTGAAAAAGTGAGAAAAGTTAGTTACGCTACCTACATGTATATACAATCTTATAAAACTAAATAAATACAAATTACTAAATAAAGCTATTACCCTAATTAAAACTATTAATAAATTACAATACAGCATCAAAAAATTCGTCATCATCGCTGTCGACTGGTAATGTACCCAAGAGACTGGCAGCATTGCCGCGTTGAATGGCAATGCTTAGTCTCTGGCCAAGGTAAAAGCCAGCCCTTGGGTCACGGGAAGTGTCAACAAGCCGTTTGGACAGTTCATTAAAAAGGCAAAGAGCACTCGGACCCCACGGCCCAAGAGTTTCAACCCCAAACGGCTCGAAAATATAATTTCCGATAAGGTTGTTATATTTTCGCCGTTTGAGGTTTTCTGCAGCCGCAGCAGCAACGCCAGCACAGCACGTCGATCCAGGAAGATGGGATGGCGCAAGAGTATCGACGCAAGTTGCATCCCACACTAAAGGCCTACCCATCTTCCAAGGAAATAAGGACATGCCGTCCGGTCTCTTGCCATCATCGCGCACCAAGCCATTAGGTTCTAATACAGCTGGAACGCCGACAGTGACAAGAGCTCGTCGAATGATGTCGTTAATGTTTGCGTGCCGAGCTAAGCGACCCGCACTTCGGCTGCAAGCCAGGCCGTGGTGTCCGAGGCTGTTGACATCTGCACCACAGTGACAGCGATGAGGAGAACAGCAAGGAGCTCCTAGTCGTAAGGAAGCAGCGATGCGGAAAGTGGTGTCGTCGAACAAAGTGCCTATGTTCGACGAAGGTAGTGCATGAAGCCAAAGACCCGACTCCCACCTTCCCACAGCTAGCAGGCGCGCACGCTCCGCATCAGTAGCAGACGAGACAAGTAAATTGTTCCGTACTACTCTACAGAGCGGCTCGTCCCACTGTCTCTGGGAAGATGAATTGCTGGGTGGATCTGTATTCGGGCAAGTGATTCTCCAGGAATCCATAGCCTCGGAGAAGAACGGTACATCAAAATTAATCAGTGAGGGGGCTAAAATTTTCCTGATTAATTTATCAGTGCCGTGGACCGAGGATATGAAAGCCGGTAAACTAATATCAGAAATTTTGCGGACGCCGAGGCCCCCCATACGAATCGGGAGAGTAGCTTGTGCCCAAGCTCGGTCGTCCATGGCCACATTTAAAATCGAAGTTAATGTATGCCTGATAATTTTGTCCATTTTGTCTAAAAGGTGAGTGTGCTTCCATAAATGGGAAGCGCGAAGGAAGTAAATTAATTTAGGGCTAAAACAGCAGTAACGAATTAAGGTTATGGCCGAATGCATATTAATTTGCAACAATCTGTCCGAAACGTCATTGAAATTTTGAATTTTTTCGTCAATGGAAATGGGAAAGGAATTCTCGAAGATTGGAGACCCAAGGAGACGAAGAGATGTTTTTTCGATAATTTTGATATCTGGAGCTATTGACTTAAATTTTGGGAGTGCCAGGTGTCTGTCAGTACTGTCGGCTAAGTATAGTTCACATTTTGAAAGATTGAGATCGAGGCCTATGGAGTGAAGTTCATTTTGTAGGAATTGAAGGTCAGTTAGTACTGTTTCTACATCGCCTCCCAAAGTTCCATCATCGAGATACCAAACGTTAAATTTGGAATTTAGCTGTCGAATAATTGGGTGAATGGCTAAACTAAAAATCACTGGCCCGAGGGGGTCACCTTGTTGACAGCCAACAGCAGATTCCATGAGATTGTCCCGAAATAGTAATTTAGAAGGGTGTCTGTAACATTGCCAAATGAAACTATAAATTTGGGGTATTTCTTTTCTAGTTTCTGTCAGCAAGGTGTCCCTACATGTTACTACTCGGAATGGGCACGAAACCGCCTCAATGGAAAGCAATGCATTTAATGTTCAAACCATAATAAGCTCCCGCGCGCAGTGATAGGGCATAAAACAGCTTGTAGGCATCAATCCGAAAATTCAACGGCGTGCCAACAAAAAAAAAAAAATTGTAAAAACCAAAAAAATCTGTCATGTGCTTTAATAAGGTATAAAATAACTTAAATGTACCAATACTAAACATTACCGCTCAAACTAGCATTCAAAAAAACTACCGTTCAAAGGCGTTGCCGCTTTATAAATGTTCAAAGTAAAATAAGCTCTCGACTCTAGTGATACGACATAAAGTAGTCTGCGCGCAAAAATTACAAACAATTATCTTAGATAATAATTTTAGTTTCGTGTTCAGTAAATTGCAGCTAACAAGTATTTATGAAAATCGTAAGCCCGTAAAAGTATGAATGGATAATAGTTGAAGCACGCGGGTCAATGGCCCCGCGCTATTCAGCTGTAGATTATCAGAAGTTTACTGTTGGTTTGTGCTCACTTTCGAGTTTTCTTTTTATCACTATATTAAATCTGCCATTTTATGTTTCTAATATTTTATTTATTGATGAAATGATTGTATTACTAAGACAAAACCGTTTCGCTGCGGTCATACAACCATTGAAATTCCACGCTGTATAATTTGCTACTTTACAAATTAGTACCCAGACCGTATATTCTATGAAGATCTTGCTGTGAAAAAGGTGAAAGGGAGTTTGAAGTGAGCTGAGAATAGTGTCAATCCAGTGAGATAACTACTGCACAACACTTTATTTTTGTTGTCGGATGGAAACCTTCAAAAGGCACCCGACCTCTGGAGACCGAGGTCGGGGAGTATGGAATTTTTACCTCACTAAAACTACCCCAGTGATCACCATCCGCACATGGTGGCCCCGGTTCCTCTTAAAAGACCAATTCCGGAACCGCCCCTGCGCAAGGCCTGTAAAGGCCCATCTCTGGAGAGAATGAAAGGGGCCTCCCCTAGACCTCGCTGTGTACGGCAGCACGTGACCACTGCTACCGTTGCTCACAACACCTAGTTTTTCATGGTAAGATTAACACATTGAATAGCTAGGAGGTCAATTATGTAACACATTTCGATTACAATCCTACGAATTTAGAAGGAAATTTCTAATATTCGACCAGATGAGTTTTTTAAGCAAAGTACAGCCACCAAAAGAGATAAATAACCAGGTTCTTCAGTTATAGTAGAAGTTTAGTAAGAAATCAATGAATATTTTTGATACAAAACGAAACAATTCATTTATCAAATTAAATTTTATTGGAAAACAATAAATTGATCGCTTTCATAGTACACGTCAATTAGACCCTGTCCTGACCTGTTTTGGTGAGTGTATATTGCTTTGAACGTTTGAAGAATTCGTTGGGCCAATAACGACAAAATAAAAGGCGATTGTAAATTAAGTACTGAAAATGTTGTTGGTCAAATATTATTTGAAAAAATTAACAAATATTATCTGTAAAGATATCATCATCATCATCATGTCAGTCGAAAGACGTCCACTGCTGGACATAGACCCCCTCCCCCAAGGATCTCCACGATGACCGGTCCTGCTCCTCCAACATCCGGTGGTTTCCCGCGACCTTCACCAGGTCGTCGGTCCACCTTGTCGGGGGCCTATCCACGCTGCGTCTTCCGGTCCCCCGTACTGGAAGACGCAGTACCCACTTAACAATCTGTAAAATTTAACAAACACTATCTGTAGAATTTATCAAATACTATCCTTAAAAAAATAACAACTACTATCTGTAAAAAGTTAACATATAGTATCTGTAAAAAATTAACAAATACTATCTGTAAAATTTAACAAACATTCTCTGTAAAAACTTAGTTTGTTTTCGATTTGGGATAGATGAAACCTTAATATATTAACGCTTAACTGATTTAAAACGTAACATAACAACATATATCATCATACTTGATCCTTCCAGGAGGGTAATCGCGCTAAATAAAATAGTAGAAGTTCAATTCTTGTTCGTATCTAATCCAGTTAAAGTTATGGTTTAGTTTCGATCATATTTCCTATCGCGCTAAAGTTTCAACTTCGGTTGAAGTGAAATCTATGTAGGTATGAGTGATACATTTCATCAGATACAATAATTAAAACTAAATCAATTATAAGTAAATCTAATCGTTTAGACGTAAGTTTGACATGGCATAGAAAAAGTTAGCTTTGTTTCAACTTTGTCATTTGACAACGGTTACGTTCCAATAGCGATCCAGTTATGGTTAAACCGTTAGCGCGATACAAAACATAACAAAAGTTATGGTTTGGTTGCGATCCAATTCTTTTTTGGTTGAATTATTTTAGCGCGATTGCGCCCCTGTAGGGTTAGACTGAGGTTACCCCTTATTTCACAGGATATTTATTTAAAATTTATTTTATGTATTTTTATTCAAAGAGCAGAACAAAAGCTAAACATAAAGCACAGAAATAAGAAATATTCAAAAGACTCCCCATCACTACGTAGTCATTCAAAGTTTTGTATATTACTATATTGCGCTTATATGCATAGTAATATGTGACTGTGTGGTACAAAATATGCTAAAAATTCATACATTAGTACTTATGTAATATTAACAAGAGATTCTTTTATCTTGATACTAGCGAACCGCCACGGCTTCGCACAGGTGCAATGCTGAATACTAAACACACTACAGAAAAACCGCGAACGAAGTATAAATCTGTAATATCTTCCAAAATATTCTATTAAATCAATCTTTCAATATATTGAATGTCTTTAAGGTATTAAATTGGATAAGGATTGATGCAGTATTGGTTAAAATCGTTTCGAAAATTGGCCGGTATTTGTCGTAAAAAGTAAATAACAAAAAATGTTATTGTGGGATATCCATAAGAGATAGACATACGAGTATACCATCGCGGACTTTTTGTAGACCTTTTCAATGTGTACAATATTTCGTACATTATTTTGATAAAACTCGTAGGGTTCAGCCTGCGTTTCACTGCAAACGCGGAAAAAATTAAATTATTTACGACATCACATTAGAAACCTCAAAAATAATATTACTTCTCCACAATTTAATGTATGTTATTATACACATAAACCTTCCTCTTTAATCACTCTATCTGTTAAAAAAACTGCATCAAAATTCGTTACGTAGTTTTAAAGATTTAATCATACAAAGGGACATAGGGCAAGAGAAAGTGACTTTGTTTTATAATATGTAGTTTATACAAAAAAGGAATATTCGGAAAACAATTAATAACATTAGTGTGTGATGAACTGACAATTAATGTAATTAAATAAAATTGAATAGTAGTTATGTAATATTAACAAGAGATTCTTTTATCTTGAAATATTTAGTACCAAAAAAGGTATATTCGAAAAATAATAAATAACGTTGGTGTGTGATGAACTGACAAATAAATATAATTAAATTAAATATAAGAATAGTATGTATACATTGAAACACTAAATACTTTATTATATTCGCAAACCCATTCGCAACTCCTCATCCACACTCACCAACACAACATTGTATACTTAGCAATGCTTTGATAGTGCTAGCACTAATTCACTTCACTCTGTTTTTGATGCATAAATTGTATAGCTACTAAATTGTATATGCGTAATTGGCTGTAATATCAATATATATACAATATGTAAAGAAAACCCTGTCCGACCCGTAAGGATAATAAAGGTTAGGTAAACACTTGACCAAATATAATATAAAATTTTACGTAATCATCATAGAAACAATACTAATGAATTTTGACATAATCTTTTTTTCCCGCGAATTAATTCCAACTTCCCCGAAATTTGGTAAATTTTAAAAAAGTGACAACATCGGTATTATTATGAGCGAATAGCGATGCGACCACGTGCCGCGTGCCCTGCCCCCCACCGCCCGCGGAAGGGTTGTTTACCGCAAATGTATTAAGTTACCTCTTTTCGCGAAATAATATTTATTTTTTTTTGGTTTTTTTTTTTAAGTTTAGCCGGGTTTTGTATTCATTAGTAGAATCAGTTATCGATAACTAGCAATACCTTGACGTTTCGGATAGGGTTTTCTTTACATATTGTATATACATTTTAGAATACAATTTCAAAGAACCGTGGATTTTATGATTAATACCTAAATAAATACATATATTTATTTAATAAGCATAAACCGTGCGTAATATGTACTGGATATTTAGTAAAATAATTATTATTTAGTTATGTTTGAGCCTACGTCTGACATTACTTATTTGATACTACATCACCTTAACAAATACTAAAATATATAAAATGTCCCATTCACTAGAAATCTTTTGTTCACTCCCAAAAACCGTTCCTGTCATCACAAAAAACCCTGTATATAAATCTACATACAGATTGGTGCGAATGAGAGCAGTCGGGACTAAATTGGAACTAAATTGGCACAGCAGATGTGCTCTGCAATCCATCGGCTGATCAGACCAGGACAATTGAGATGAGACCCGAGTGATGTATATCACTTAGGGGTTAACCAACCCAGAGATAAACTGATAGAGAGGACTTTGAATGGTCAAGTTGATGGACAAATGGAATTGTTTTTTTTTTTATTTAAGGCTGTAGTGATAGTGGTTCCGAATCTCTTGTTTACAAACTAAATTAAATTTAAGGCCAGTGCATCTATTTCTTTATATTTCGTTAAGAAAGGGACAGAAGATAGATATTAATTTGGTCCTGTCGAATTTGTCGCCGCCTGACGTAATTTGACATATTTTTAGTATTAGTTTAGTCTACGGAATATCTTAATTTGGCAGAACTGAACTGGTATGTTATTTTCTGTCCTTTTGTTAATGACATGGAAAGAAAAATACTGTTTTGGCTTTTGTTTTAAAGAGGCAGTGATTGTGCTTCAACTCCAAGGTATATAAGTTTGTATGGTTATTTAATTTTTAATATTTTTTTTTATGGATAATGGTATAGTCCGACCAGCATTTGATGGGTTTTTGGTATGTTTGAATGCGTTAATCTCTAGAACTACCTCGCCCTACTAACCACCCTACTAAATGGATTTGAAAAATCTTTTTGTGTTTTGTATTCCAATATTTATAGCTACTTAATTTCACGCTTGGTCTTTTAGAAAACGAACAAAAACAAAAAAGTAATAATCAGCTTTAACCAAAAACTAAGTACGGACAGGCGACGCGTTGCGATGGGTTGGCGGAACAAGTCACATTACGCGGACGATGTCACGGGCAGAAGCAATAAACACATAAATCAAGAGATATTATTATTCATATATCAAAATCCTACATTAGTCCGTCAACAATAATCGAAAAAGTGAAGATTTTGTGAGTTTATTCTAGCTGTCTGGAAAATACCAAGTTACATTCTTTTATACTTAAAATAATATTGTAAGGCTGTACCTACGCCCTATCGGGAGCACTTAATGCTAAGCTAACGACACGAACACAATAGATAATATTATTTCGACTACATATATGTTCAAGCTCAAGCTCCATTCTTATTTATTTCTTAAGTCGACAATAGCACTTGGTTACTGCTATGAAAAATGCTAGGAATTGCTTTTACATGTTGTGATTCTGTATTTTACATGTTGTGATTCTTTATTTTACATGTTGTGATTCTGTATTTTAAAATGAGTCTACTAGTATCAGCACCCTAGTTGCGTAATACTCTATTACTCTTAATATGAAGAATATTGCTAATCCATTATTCTACATATATGTTCGAAAAATGTGTGTGCTCAGCAAAGTATACAACGCAATTAATGTTTTTTTATATACTACTAAACTAGTGCAATGACCGCAATCCCGCCTGATGGTAAGCCGTGATGCAGTCGTTGATGGTAAAGCGCGCGAGTTTATTAAGAGCTTATTCACAAAAAAAAAACTGAGTGAATAGGAAGGAAGGCGGCAGTTGAGTGAGGTGATGCAATGTTAAACCCAACAACACGACCAACAATGCTGCGCCAGAGGGTGATTAATCTGGAGACCTCAAGGACCAAACTGCCGACACAACAACATTTGGCGCATCGTACCCGGCACACATCGCAACACAACTCCTCAGACCCGCCCTCCGTCCGTACGGCTTCACTAGACATCATGCCGGAACACGACGAATCACTTGGCGACAAGACTTTGTCTGATGGGTGGTAACTTCTAGCGGCAGCCGATGTTATGGCCTACCACCGAGTTGTTGTTGTCAAAATGAATGATGGTATGTTTCGTTATTACTCTGCTGGTATATGTAATTGGCGATGAGGAAATGAATTTTGAATTTGATAAGTTAACTCCAAAATAAATACAAAATTTACGAGAATACGTCTGTTTTGTATTTATTGTTTCGGAGGCGATACGAAGTTCGGTCTTGTGAAGCCAAGTTAATACTTTTTTTTTTTTAATAATTATAAACTAGCGCTTAACCGCAATCCCGCCTGATGGTAAGCAGTGATGCGATCGTTGATGGTAAAGCGTGCTAGTTTATTAAGAGCCTATTCACTCAGAAAAACTGAGCGAAAAGGAAGGAAGACGGCAGTTCAGCGAGGTGATGCAATGTTAAACCCAACCAGACGACTAACATTGCTGCGCCAAAGGGAGATTGATCTGAAGACCCTCCACGACCAAACTCCCAACACAACAACATTAGGCGCATCGTACCCGGCACACATTGCAACACAACTGCTCAGACCCGTCCTCCGTACGGCTTCACCAGACATCATGCCGGAACACGACAAATCGCTTGCAATACGTAGAATGCATAATTTAATTTCGTTTCAGAAATCCGGTTGCATTGAATACTTACGTTTCTTACTAGACTAGGGGCGAGAGATTAGAGGCTAGAGTGAATAGGCTCTTAATAGCACGTTTAGCGCGTTTTACCATCAACGATTGCATCACTGCTTACCATCAGGCGGGATTGCGATCAAGTACTAGTTTATAATTTAAAAAAGGGGTTCAGATAAAAAAATAACTCGCAAATACTTATGTAGTAAGTACCCTTGACTCGATATTCTCCTATATTCCCCTGAAATACCCGTTTTTGTTTTACACAACTGAATGTTCTGTCAGTCGAAAACCATTCACCACTAACAACCTCTACAGATATCCATAGCAAATCTTCCCCGGGGATCCACTACAATCAAACTGAATATTATTTGGGATATTTTAATATTACCATTTGCTTTGACTGCGGCCGGACTGGCGGAATAAATAAAATCTACGGATTTATCAAGCGGATGAATACTTTATTGAACAGCTTTTGGGATAGACGAAGTCGTTACTGAAAAAAATTGGATAAAAGGCATAAAAATGTTGTGCGTAATTGTGAATAGTATAAATCTTAGGTTGAAGGGACCGCCCATTGTGTCGCACTTTGTAAAAACTTAATATTATTTTTTAATTTTTTTTTAATAATTATAAACTAGCGCTTGACCGCAATCCTGCCTGATGGTAAGCAGTGATGCGATCGTTGATGGTAAAGCGCGCTAGTTTATTAAGAGCCTATTCACTCAGAAAAACTGAACGAATATGAAGGAAGACGGCAGTTGAGCGAGGTGATGCAATGTTAAACCCAACAACACGACCAACGATGTTGCGCCAAAGGGAGATTGATCTGAAGACCCTCCACGACCAAACTCCCAACACAACATTAGGCGCATCGTACCCGGCACACATCGCAATACAACTGCTCAGACCCGTCCTCCGTACGGCTTCACCTTCCGGCTTCTTCTTCGGATGTATATGGTGTACATAATAAATAGTATTCTATTCTATCTTATTGTCTTACGGCCGCAGAATGTGATGTTAATTCATAATAATTATGCTTTGTTTTTAGCTAAATGTTTGTGGCTTTTTGACACAAAGGTCAAACTAATAAGTATAGTTAAATAATGTCAAATAATATCTTGTTCACAAAATTAACTAAATTTAAGTTAAGTGCGTCTCTTTCTGTATATTTCATTAAGAAAAGGACAGAAGATAAAATGTCAGATTAGACCTGTCAAATTAGTGCGCTTCTGACGTAAATTGGGATATTTTTAGTCGTCATGTTTATAATCGCGTCTAAACTGTCTATGGAGTATCTTAATTTGACAGGATTAAATTAAAATGTTATCTTCTATCCTTTTCTTTTCGAAATGGAAAGAAAAAGATGCACATAACTTAAAATTAGTTTAGTTTGTGAATAACGGAATCGGCGCCAATGTCAAAATATTGTCCAGCAAGTTTACTTGTAACATAAAAAAGTATGAAATTTTGTTTCTACCAACCCGCACTGGGTCAGCGTTTTAGATTACAGCCCACACTCTCTCTCTTACCGAAGGCCTGTGTCCCAATAGTGGGGATATTATAAGCTGATTATGTTATGTTATGATGTTACAAGTACGATGCAGTCGCAGGTAAATATTAAAAGGAGAGGTTAGTGGTCTCTGTGGTCGGAGAATGCATATAGCTCACACATAATAAAATTCTCATCTGCATTAGAAACAGAGAAATCAGTAGAGATTCTGGTGAATAGGCACAGTACATTACATAGTATATTTCACTAAAAGCTACAACAAACAATGTAAACAACGACTGTAAACATTCTTAGAGCCTGAACAGACGTAGCACGACCACACCACACCGCAGCGATCAAATGTGGGCAAGCAATGGTTACAAGTGAACAGTGTCGCTGCAGCTTCTTGTAGTTGCGCTGTGGTAATTATAAAATTCGGATATAGTTGCGTTGTTGTGAGTAAGAAATTGCAATGTTATATTGTAGCTAGACGTGTTTGCATTCAGATCAAGTGCGGCTGTGATAGTGTCATTGCCTAAATTCAACATTAAGTTGGTATTGTGGCTGCAACGTCACCTTGATGTGGTCATTTGGCCGTTAAAATCAAACGTGTGTGATCGCCCACACGTTTGATTTTAACGGCCAACTGTGATCCGTGTGAATAGAATATTATTTTACAAATATTTGCAACACACCACAACGAGGCCACATGGGCGGTGGCGTCGATGTGGTGTGATTTTCTTACGAGTGTTTGGACCCTTTTAGCGAAATTGAAAAATAAATAGACAGGAAACGTTCCCGAAAAATAAAACAGAAATGAGAAACATCAAATTCAAGATTACTTTTTGGATCAGTCCGAGATTACCGGTAACCTGAAGTTAAATCGCGTAATCCTTGCGGCGTTATTTCCCAATATTGGGGTGCTAATAAAGTTATCTGTTAAGGATAAATAGTTTGACTGAATAAATAAATAAGTAACCTTTATAGTTGTAAGAGAAATCTCTTTAGTTGAACTTATATTTGATATTTAGTTAATAGTTATTGATAGAAATACAGGTTAATAAAATACATGTATTATATTGTGTTTGAGTTAAGTTTTGTATATTGACATTAGTATTATATATTTATATTAGAATTGTATATTGAAATCCTCTTATTATTTGTTTTCAGTATATGTTTTCCTATTACATTTAATGTTGCTATTACGTTTCATTAATATTTTCTCCTCCTTTTTTATTGGTATTGATTTCTATTGGTATTTCATCATCATCAGCTTATAGCAGTTCACTACTGGACAAAGGCCTCTCCCATTTAACGTCATTCAACGCGATTTTCGGCAACTCTCATTCAATTATTACCAGTCATCCTGCGAAGGTCGTCGCTCCACCTAGCCTGAGCCACCTTTACTGATTCACGGTCGCCACTCAAGAACACGTCTACTCCAACGTCATCGGTTCTACGGCTAATATGGCCGACCACTTCTGTTTGCTTATTTTGTGAGCTATGTCGACAACTTTGGTTCTCTGCCGGGTCACCTTATTGCGGATTCGATCCCTCAGAGAGACTTCAAGCCCTTCCCAGCTGGATGGATCACAGAGCGACCATTAATTTAAGAACCAGCCGTACCGTGAGTGTCCTCGTTTCTGTTCCGTAGGTCATATCGTCGCACTGGTTAAAGACTTTAGTCTTTAAGGCTCTGTGGAATATGTGACGAAAAGATTCAACGAAACTTGCCAACTTCTTCTTCGCTGCTCAGCCCAGCTGAATGCTCCTGTTAGCCTCCCTCTCAGACCTGTTCTTGCCAAACTACAGAGTTTGCCCGAGGTTAACGTATTCTTGGAAAACCTTAAGAGTGACTTTGGATTCGGTGGAGAGGCGTGCGAAGAGGCTGATTGGCGACCCAGACTTAGCTCGAAACGGTCTCCAAAGCCTGGAGCACAGGCATAGAGTAGCCAGCCTTTCGGTCTTCTATAGGATGCATTCTGGTGAGTATGCAAGGGAATTGCATGATTTAATTCCCCCATCTTCGTTCCACCATCGGACGACCCGTCGTACGGCGAGTTTCCACCCTTACGTTGTTGACACCACTGCGATCCAGACGAAGCGTTTTGCTTCCTCCTTTATACCGCGTACATCGAGGGACTGGAACAATTTGCCAGCGTCGGTGTTTCCGTCAAAATACAATTTGAGTGTCTTCAAGGCTAGAGTGAATAGGCTCTTAATAAACTAGCGCGCTTTACCATCAACGATCGCATCACTGCTTACCATCAGGCGGGATTGCGGTCAAGCGCTAGTTTATAATTTATAAAAAAAAAAAAGAGTATCGCCATTGACAATGATAGGTCCCGTGGTAACGTGTTCATTGAATATAACCTGGTCTTTACCCAATTTCGTCATCATCATCATTATTTCAGCCGAAAGACGTCCACTACTGGACTTAGGCTTCCCCCAAGGATCTCCACGATGACCGGTCCATCGCCTCCCGCATCCAGCGATTTCCCGCGACCTTCACCAGGTCGTCGGTCCACCTTACCGGGGTCCTACCCACGCTGCGTCTTCCGGTGTGTGATCGCCACTCGAGAACCCGTCGGCCCCATCGGGCATCGGTCATTGTTTGCGGCCACGTCTCAGTTCCATAAGTCATCAGTGGCAAGGGCAACAAACACTGGACTTTTGTCTTGAGATACTGCGGTATTTCGGACGAGAAGATTCTACGTAGCTTCCCGAAATCGAATTCCCGAATGTTATATAGGATACATTTTGGGGAGTGTGCGAGGGAATAGCATGATTTAATTCCCCCATCTCCGTTCCACCATCGGACGACCCGTCGTACGGCGAGTTTCCAGCCTTATGTTGTTAACACCACTACGATCCGGACGAAGCGTTTCGCCTCCTCCTTTATACCGCGGACATCGAGGGACTGGAACAATTTGCCAGCGGCGGTGTTTCCGTCGGACTACAATTTGAGTGTCTTCAAGGCTAGAGTGAATAGGCTCTTAATAAACTAGTGCGCTTTACCATCAACGATTGCGTCACTGCTTACCAACAGGAGGGATTGCAGTTAAGCACTAGTTTATAATTATTAAAAAAAAAAAAAAACTGCGCCCCGCGGTTCCACGTTTGTTTCGATCCCGTCGGAAGTTTGGTATAAAAATATTTAATGCTCAATACGTTATTAAAGGTTATAAACCATCAGTGTACTAAATTTAATCCATATTCGTTCAGCAGTTTTTGCGTGAAAGGATAACAGATAATCCATCCGTACATACATTTCACAAAATTTCGTGTTTATATAATAAGTATTTAAGTCTCAATCCACTGGGAATATCGAGGTAAAAATATCTTGTGGGTTATTCATATTTTTTTTTTTATTTAAGAACGTTGTCCCTCTCTAAGAATTTCTCCTGTATCGTGGGTGCGTTTACAAACATATAATGTCACATACACAAACAGCCAGACCCGGAACAACTAATTGTAGGTCATACAAATATTTTTTCCGTGCGGGAATTGAACCCGCGACACGCGACTCAGCAGTCAATCGCTCAGCTACTGCACCAATCGTGTCGTATGAATATAATATAATTATAAACCGTCTGTGTGCCAATTTTCATCTAAATCTGTTCAAATGTTTTACGGGAAAAGTAACAATCACAAACTCTCCAAACTCTCTCTTATGTTGTTATGATTAACTTATAGCGGTCGCCAGCGACTTCGTTCGCGTGGAGTTTGTTATGCTCCGCTCCTATTGGTCGCAGTTATATAGCCTAAAGCCTTTCTGGATTAATGGGCTATCCAACGTAAAAAGACGCAACGCAAGCCCGCCTGTTCGGTGGTCGGGAGTTCCATGTCGTCTCCCGACCTGGGCGTCTCCTGCAACGGCTAGAGGCGTGTGGGCGCTGAGATTCTTGCTCTCTCTCGCGCTCTACTTCCTCCTTTGTCAGCATCACTGCTTCGTAGAAGTAGGTCGGTATGCCATGCACTCTCGCCCCGGTATATGGCCTGGATCAGGGCCAGCCGGGAGAAATCACCGCCGATCGCCGCCACGAGGACATGGTGGTGCTCCGCCCAAGCCGGGCAGACCTCCACTGTATGTTCCACAGTGTCTTCAAGGCGATCCCCACAAAGGTGATACCCCGGCGTTTCCTCCCGCCTTATCCGGAAAAGGAACCCTCCGAAATAGCCGTTTCTGGTGAGGACCTGCGTCAGGCGGAAGGTGTGGATGCCGTGGTGCCTCTCTGGCCAATTTGAATTGACTTTGGATCATGTTTGGCAGACATTAGACTAGAGGCGAAGAGAGAAAAAAAAATAACTGTTACTGCTAACTTATAAAGTCATTTCACATTTGATCTTGTTACGAAATTTAAGTAGGTACTCGTATTTATATTTAATTTGAAAATTTTATTATATAATATTATTCGCATCAAATTATATAACTTACTTGTTTATCTACACAGCAGTCTTGTGACAAGCTTTTGTATCATATAAATTGTGTCAAATGTGAAATGATGTTATAAATGAACAGAAAAAATATTTAATAAAAAGCGATATCTGAGTTAAAATTGAGTTCACTCGAACATACTTACAATGGAAGCTAATAAAAGCTCGCATTAATAAATAATAATACAACACTCAATCATGAAAGTTAATACAAATATTACTAATTTCAACAAATTAAACCAAAAAATGATACTGCAAACATAATAACAATAAACGTAATTACAATGTCAAATTAGTCGCATTAGCCCACCAAATGCCGCTTACAACAGTGGGAGATGATAGAGGAATCAATCCTTACCGCAAGCGCGTTCAGCACACTGGTTGCGCTATCCAGCACTCTTCGCATCAGCAGCGACGCACTTCTCTTGCGCATAGTGGCGTGGAAGCAATCCACATGTACATCCAGTCAGCAAACATTGCCGACGCGCTGCAATAGCGGGGGAGCGCCAACATAATTTTGAACGCGTTGTTGAACTGTACAAGAAGGGCACTGTAAGACTTTTGCGTATAGTCAGTCCACAAGCTGCAAGTGTATAGTGTAGGCAGTATGCTCCAAAAAGCGTTATTTTGACATCTTTAGAGCACCGAGCACACCTGCGGATAACCATGTTCGATCTGACCGACAGGGCCCTCCGTTCCCGCTCAATGTCTACATCATCGCTAAAGTAGTCACGAAATGCTCCAAGTACTTAAAATCTCTTCAATGAAACCATTAAAAGTTGTCAACGGTTTTTAATGGTTTTGGTGAAAAAATTCTATGTTAATTTTCTACTGTGAGATTTTTATAGAATGATCGGCTGTGCTTTTTTTTAAAGAATTGGTCACTCGAAATGGTCTCTAAAGGCTGGAGCACAGGCGTAGAGTAGCCAGCTTTCCTGTCTTCTATAGGATGCATTCTGGTGAGTGTGCAAGGGAATTGCATGATTTAATTCCCCCAGCTCCGTTCTACCATCGGACGACCCGTCGTTTACACCCTTAAGTTGTTAACATTACTACGATCCGGACGAAACGTTCGGCTTCCTCTTTTATACCGCATACATCGAGGGATTGGAACAATTAGCCAGCGGCGGTGTTTCCGTCACACTACAATTTGAGCGTCTTTAAGGCTAGAGTGATTAGGCTCTTAATAAACTAGCGCGCTTGCCATCATTAGGGCACATACGATTACAGCACGCCCAGTGGACACTCGACTTTACAATTGTACTCGTATGGATCATTTCGTAGGTGATGATTATTCCGAAAGGTTTAAAATAAATGTACAGTGTAATCGATTTAAAATTTCGATTGTGGAGCGTACAGTCGATTAATATGCAACAGTATTCATTGCTGTTGTTGTTGCGTGGAACCACAGACGTATTTGTAATGAATGCTAGAAATTATTTATGTACAGTTCGCTCGGATGCGTTGTGATTAAACAGGTGCATTATTTAAAATACATTACGTGTTTTCACTAACAATATGTGCCTTGAGCTCTTTATTGTAATTCGTTTGTGTAAGCTGCTGTCCATATAGGAAGGTTCATGTACCTAGTTAAAATTTTAAATAACTAGAACGATTTTAGGAGATCTATAGGGCCAAGCACCTGTTAATAAACTGAAGTATAATTCGTAAGTAAGCTTTTTTTTTAAAACATTGCCCCACACTAGGTATTTCTCCTGTATCGTGGGTGTGTTTATAAACAATTATAGTCACATACACAAACACCCAGACCCGGAACAACTAATAGGCTATACAAATATCATCATCAACCTTTTTTTATCGTCCCACTGTTGGGCACAGGTCTCTTCTCCTACAGAGAAGGATTGAGCGTAATTTCCACGCTTGCTCAATGCGGGTTGGCGATTTCAGACTTAAAGTCCAGGTTTCCTCAAGATGTTTTCCCTCACCTTGTAATCACTCATTGGTGTCCAAGATATACTTAGAAAGTACATATATGTAACTTAGAAAAGTTACCTGACCTGGAAATGAACCACACTCAAAATATCAGATTCTATTATGTACTGGGAGATTTAACACCGCTTTGCTTAAAAAAAACATTATAGATATGGCACCAACTATATTTAATAAATTACCAAATAGTATAAAGGGTCAGCCCGTAATAAAATTTAAGAGACTCTTGTCATTGTTTCTGACAGAAAAGTGCTATCACACTGTGACTGATTTTATAATTGATAAATTGTAATGTTTTTGTGATTGTAATGTTTGCTCTATTTTATTCTAATTAACTATGAAAATAACTTCTGACTTTTTTTTTTCTTTCTTTCTTTTATGGCTTCGCACGGTTTGTGCATTTAGCCAATGTCACGTAATGAATTGTTCATGTCGAAAAAGACGGCCGCGTGATCCGTCTTACGATGGAGGTTTGGGACAAAGTCATGATGTGGCCACTATGCTGCGATATTTCACTGTTCTTTATGAATTATTTACTGAATGCACTTTTTACTAAATAAATCACGCACTTTTATTTAGCAAACAACACTATAATAATTTTAAAAGTCCAATGAAAAATGAGCGTGACTCTCAGCTTGACTTTCCCGCCAAAACTCCAACTTCAGACTTAGCATGATCTCGTTTTTAATATGACTACCTGGATTGTAAATTATCTTTAAATGACCCTCTGTATTTTAGTATGCCAAAAGGCAGAATGTACCTACTGGAACTATATCTGACGAAAAACACATATATTGTAACACCTGCATTCTAGACAAATAAAGAAATTATTATTATTGTTATTATCATACTTGAGAGGCTGGTGTTTTAACCACTAGGCCACCACGACATACAAATATAATGAGAATATGTTATGATGTTACTTACAGAACGGCTCTAAAATAAGGGAAATATTTTCCAAAAACCAGTTCCACAGTGCACACACATAGACGTTGTTTCATTCGGCACCCACACTCCTGTCCCCTGATCAACATGTATGTGTCAACATGAAAGTAAAACGAAAATAAGTTGTATTGTATCTTCAAACGTTACAGTAATAAGGCTTATATCATCGTAATAACCCAAATAACAGCCTCAACCGGGACCATTCAACGGCTGAACGTGCTTCCGAGGCACTTAGGATATGAATCGTATTTCTTTTAGAAACTCCTGATGGTCAATTTTTCAAGTAGATACTTTAAAAAAAAAAAAAAATTATAAACTAGCGCTTGACCGCAATCCCGCTTGATGGTAAGCACTGATGCGATCGTTGATGGTAAAGCGCGCTAGTTTATTAAGAGCCTATTCACACAGAAAAACTGAGCGAATAGGAAGGAAGACGGCAGTTGAGCGAGGTGATGCAATGTTAAGCCCAACAACACGACCAACGATGCTACAATAAAGGGAGATTGATCTGAAGACCCTCCACGACCAAACTTACACAACAACATTAGGCGCATCGTACCCGGCACACATCGCAAGACAACTGCTGAGACATCATGCCGGAACACGACAAATCGCTTGGCGGCAAGGCTTTGTCTGGTTATTTTGTAACAGTTATTTTGATTTTGGCAATTCAAAAGTACCTGTAATTGGTTTACTGGAAATACATGTATGTTTTGATTTTGATTTTACCTCTACTCAATCTAAAAAAACTATGACTAAAGCAAATTTCTTAGAATGTCGATGTTATCGAAAAACATTTCGTGGCGTTACAGATCCTGAGAAGAATTCTAGTAACATTACATATGTATTTCTTTTAGTAGTAAATACTTATTTACTGTCTGTACCCAACTGTAAGAGTATTGATTAAAATTAAAACAAGCATGACATCACAAATATAACACAAGAACCATTAATATCTGAACTCAGATAAAAATAGGCAGAAACTCCACAAAAAAAGCAATATAATCAAAACTCGGCGCATGAATGGTAAAATTGTTAACATCGCTAAATCAGCGTTTTTTACTAAAGTATCTATTTAACTTAGAGCTCCTTTACTGTTAAATTTTGACTTGTTCTTAAGGAACTTAAGAGGCATGGGAGGTCAAGTTAGAGTGGAGATTCTGTATCAATTTATCTTTGCCTAAACTTGCAAAGCTGAGGTAAGTGACGCTGAAAAATTAACTGGTTTCGGCCTGGTACAAGCTTTGTAACGAAACGACTTTTGGGCCTCTTTCCTTTTTAAAATCATTTACACTCTTGAATGGTAATGGTTAAAACTTGCAGTTTGACAGCGGCCTAATTGCGTAACAAACTACTTATTACTATGAGTTGGACTCATTTCGAAGCAAATTGTTCATCCATTGCTCCATATGTTCGAAAATATGTTAGCTCAACAAAGTAAATAAAACGCAATGAATGTTGTTGAACTGTCAAAATGAAACTCATTGCTACTGATAGTGTGTTACTCAATTATTCTCCAGGCCTTTTCATTGAAAAGTCTTACCCACCACATAATGATCCTTACTAATATAATCAAAAGTTCAATGAGTTTGTTTGTTTCGCTTTCACGCCGTAACTACTGAACCGATTGCTTTGAAATTTTGCAGACGTTAAGTTACAAGACCGGATTAAATAATAGGGTACGCGGGCGGAAAGTAAAGAATAAAGAAAATTTTGTATTATTGCACGAAATATCAACGCACATTTGGAAGAAATGGAGGTATTTTATGTGTAGTAGTTAAAAATAATTCTTAATGAATTGTTTTGATCGACAATGACCACCATTTTGCATTATAATTCTAAATTATAATTCAAATAAAAAAAAGGACTTCAAGTTTCATATTTTCTGCTTGTATTCATGACAAGATTTATGAATACAAAGTCATTACAACCGTTGTGAATATTAAAAGAGTTCGTCCGCATCTTTTTGTAAGGTTTTGCAAACTTCAGCGCAGACGTAAATGGTTTAAGTTGAAAGTTCAATACACTGTTGATTAGACACCTTCGCAGTAAACTCTGCAGAATGACGTCATGATGAATGATGGAAATTTCACGAAAAGAAAATATGTATACTTCGATGGTTTATTGTTGATTTCGAACGCCGCGGAAATGTTTCGGCTCGAAGGACCAAACATTTATTTCTGTAATGTAACCTTTTGTTTTTATGGATAAATATTATTTGTGGAATGGATGACTGAAGAATTGAAGCAAGTTATCGGATTAATTATAAAAGCTAAGAGAAATGCCCCCTGCTTGGTCCACCCCATCTCCAACATGGTGTGCCGAGACGGTAGGTCTCGGCACAGTTACAGTTATGCCCTTTTCTTAATGAAATATTATATTACCTATATATTCACCGCCAAAAGAAACTCGTTCACCTTGGCTCCTATTTTTCGGAATGTATCCTTAAATTGCACCGACCGCCTTCAGCTTTTGGAAGTCCTCGAACCTTAACTTTTGGCGGTAGATTGGGTCCAAGGCCAAGGTGGCTGCTAGGAAACTTAGCGTTATTGCAAAGGTCCGGCGGTACTTCACACCAGGACAGTTTCTAATGTTATACAAAGCACAGGTCTGTTCGTGTGTGGAGTACTGCAGCCACATTTGGGCTGGTGCTGCAAAATGCTACCTGGCTACTTTGGATTCAGATTTGGCTCAAAACGTTCTCCAAAGCCAGGAGCACAGGCGTGGCCAGTCTGTCGGTGTTCTACAGGCTGCATTTTGGAGAGTGTGCAAGGGAATTGCATGATTTAATTCCCCAATATATTGTTGACACCACGACGATCCAAACGAAGCGTTTCGCCTCGTCTTTTATGCCGCGTACATCGGTGGATTAGAACAATTTGCCAGCGGCAGTGTTTCCGTTGCGCTACAATTTAAGTGTCTTCAAGGCTAGAGTGAATAGGTTCTTAATATACTAACGCGCTTTAACATCAACGATTGCATCACTGCTCACCATCAGGCGGGATTGCGGTCAAACACAAGTTTATAAATTATAAAAAAAAATTGAAAAAAAATGCATTGGGCTTAAATTTAGATTAGTTTGTAAACAAAGGTCATTGCCAATGTTAACTTAATAAGTGCGTCGTCACCAAGAGTTTAATTTCGAATTATTTGGTCTTATTCTCAAAACGTAGTCCTTGTGAGCGTATACAGTATGTTAAGAAAACCCTGTCCGACCCACAAGGATAATAAAGGTTAGGTAAACACATGACCAAATATAATATAAAATTTTACGTAATCATCATAGTACCAATACAAATGAATTTTGAAATAATCTTATTTTCCCGCGAATTAATTCCAACTTCCCAGAAATTGGGTAATATTTAAAAAGTGACAACACCGGTATTATTATGAGCGAATAGCGATGCGACCACGTGCCGCGTGCCCTGCCCCCGCCACCCGCGGAAGTGTTGTTTGTGGGTGCTTAACGCATATTTATTAAGTTACCTCTTTTTGCGAAATAATATTTATTTTTTTAGGGGGATTTTTTTTGCCCTGCCCCCGCCACCCGCGGAAGTGTTGTTTGTGGGTGCTTAACGCATATTTATTAAGTTACCTCTTTTTGCGAAATAATATTTATTTTTTTAGGGGGATTTTTTTTAAGTTTAGCCCGGTTTTGTATCCATTAGTAGAATCAGTTATCGATACCTAACAACACCTTCATGGGTCGGACAGGGTTTTCTTAACATACTGTATAATACCTAATTCTGCCCAATTGTTTTCTCTATGCCCACACTTCCAAGAAACACCGAATTTCTTGGCTTTATGAAATCTAATCACAGTGCCTTGAGGCACTCACAAACCACGTACACTTACCACGTACCAACCTTGAATACAAAACAACTAAACTATCAAATATACACACACATACACACAAAGGAAATAAGGAATTTCCAAGAGATATGGCAGTCCTGATTTATTCGAAACATTTAATCACGAGAGCTTATCTCTCCGCCTATTTGTTGCAGTATTCGTAATTTCACCTGTCATCCCTTGAACAGCCACAGCGTACGTTGAAAACGCTACTCGGGCGTGATAAAGTAGCCCGATTGCGTGCCAACCCTGAAAAATAGCATCCCAGGCTGTAACGATCGACATTTGTAACTAAATGTTGGCCGGACAACCCTATCAACTATTCGCATACTTAATTGTGTAAATAAGAGTGTAACGTTTATGTGTATGTTGACATATCAGGCGTATTTGATTATTATTATTTTATTATTTGGCATACAAGTCTCGAACTTACTTTGGGGCTAGCTCAATCTGTGTGATTTGTCCATATATACAGAGTGGTGCTGACAATACGACAATAAATTATACATCGTGTACCTCAACACATTCTGAGTCTACTCATAATAAAATCACATAAATATGACCATTAGTTTAGTCACAGGAAATTATTTTTCATTTTTCACATTTTCTACATGATGCACATGTTGATAAGGGAGCACTTACAGGTTAATGACCGTCGCATCCTGCGGTACCAGACTTTAATAATAATGGCGCGTAAAAAGCAAGTCGATACAGGATCGCGCTGTCGCCGATCGGAGGTCAGTGAACCAATATTTTTAAAGGATATTCTATTCCATTTGCAATTTCATGCGATTTAGTTTGTTTGAAATTTTATTTTTGATGCTAGGTTTTTTTTCTATGGTTTAGGATTATTCCTATGAACCAGTATTGTTCGTGTTGTAATTTATTGTCGTATTGTCCGTACCACTCTGTATATATAATTATATATATTTATTTCTTTTCGTGGCAGTTGGTTTGTTAGCAACCGCGGGTATTATCACTACATAGTATAAAACAAAGTCGCTTTCTCTGTCCCTATATATATCCCTACGTGTATGCTTTAAATCTTTGAAACTCCGCCACGGATACGGCTACAATTTGAGTGTCTTCAAGGAAACGAAATGAAATGAAATGAAATCGTTTATTAAGCAAGTAGGATCACCGATCACTTTTACACGTCATGTTTTTTTTTTTTTTTTACTAGATGAAGCCGGCATTTCCTAACTGATTACCTCTGAGAAGAAATAGCCGCAACAAACTCAGGGATCATCGTCTTTTTTCAAGTCCAGACATTAAAAATGAAAATGTTTACAATAATTTACCTTATAATTACGCATATTGCTTAATAACAATGCTTAACAGTGCGAACAGCTCAGTCCCAAGCTTTTTTGTCTTCTAAATAATCTGTGATTTTATAATACCCCTTTTTGCAAAGTTTGGCCTTTATATACTTTTTAAATCGTTTAATGGGTAAGTTTCGAATGTCCATGGGAAGCTTGTTGTAAAAGTGTATACATTGACCCATGAACGAGTTGCCTACTCTGTGGAGACGAGTGTGATGTACAGCAAGATTGTGTTTGTTCTTCAAGGCTAGGCAAGGCGTTGTCTTCAAGGCTAGAGTGAATAGGCTCTTAATAAACTAGTGCGTTTTACCATCAACGATTGCGTCACTGCTTACTATCAGGCGGGATTGTGGTCAAGCGCTAGTTTATAATTTATAAAAAAGGTAGAGTGATTGATGAGGAAGGTTTATATGTTTTTTTTTTTTTATTAATTTATAAACCAGCGCTTGACCGCAATCCCGCCTGATGGTAAGCAGTGACGCGATCGTTGATGCTAAAGCGCACTAGTTTATTAAGAGCCTATTCACTCTAGCCTTGAAGACACTCAAATTTTAGTCCGACGGAAACACCGCCGCTGGCAGATTGTTCCAGTCCCTCGATGTACGCGGTATAAAGGAGGAGGCGAAACGCTTCGTCCGGATCGCAGTGGTGTTAACAACATAAGGGTGGAAACTCGCCGTACGACGGGTCGTCAGATGGTGGAACGGAGATGGGAGAATTAAATCATGCAATTCCCTCACACACTCCCCAAAATGTATCCTATAGAACACCGAAAGGCTGGCTACTCTACGCCTGTGCTCTAGGCTTTGGAGACCAACTCGAGTTAAATCAGGGTCACCAATCAGCCTCTTCGCACGCCTCTCCACTGAATCCAAAGTGGCTAGGTGTGACACTCCAAGGATACATTCCGAAAAGTAGGAGCCAAGGTGAACGGGCTCCTTTTGGCGGTGAAAAGACACGCCTGTGTTTTGGCGGCATTGAATGCTACAAGATTGGCATTGCCCCATTCGGAGACTGCCTGTAGTGCAACACTCGTTCGCTCTACCATGGCCTCTCTTTCGGACCGGATTGATTCCCTACTAGCCCGAGCATCCGGCAGGTATTTCTCCACAATGTATGATAACAACCATTACATAGTAGAGAATCACTGTTAATTTTGAGGTTTCTAATGTGATGTCGTAAATAATTACATTCTATCCGCTTACATTGCAAACGCAGACTGAACCCCACGAGATTTATCAAAGTATTGTACACATTGAAAAGGTCTACAAAAAACACCACGATTTTATATGTCTATCTCTTATGGATATCCCACAATAGGAAAGCCAAGATGAGTGTCAGGCGAATTTTTCATTGGACTTTTAAAATTATTAAAATAGTGTAGTTTACTAAATAAAAACGCGTGATTTATGTAGTAAAAAGCGCATTCAGTGAATAATTCATAAAGAACATTGAAATATCGCAGCATAGTGGCTACATCATGGGTTTGCATCAAATCTCCTAGTAGTCGGCTCACGCGGCCGTTTTTTCAACTCTCATTGGCGATATCCGCCATTATTGTGAAATAATTTTTTTAAAGAATTTCTATAATTTGTTACACGTGTTATTGGCAAAATTGTGGTATCTAACGACAGAGGCATTGAAGAGTTGAAGTAGTGTTCACTCTAAAGAAAAGAAAAAAGAACATTATTGGTCATTCAGTTTTTACGAGAAATAATGACTAACCAATACAATATTAATCTTTATCCAATTAAACACCTTAAATACATCTGCAGTTCATTTAATATAGATCTATATGTCCCTGTACAGCACATGATTTAAATGAATATTTTCGATGATATTACAGATTTGAAAAATTGCGGGTCGGAGCGTTTGCGGCGGTACCGTCCGGCCGGCGCATTCACAGTTTTTCTTTAATGTATCAGCATTGCTCCCGTGTGAAGCCGGGGCGGGTCGCTAGTAGTTTTATATAACAGGCATATGTTCTAAGGTGGAAGATAATACACAGGTAAGAAAGTCACCATTTTCTTGAAGAAAATATTAATTAATAATATTATGTGGGTACCAACGGATCAGTAAATAGCTTGGTAATAGTGACTTTATACCCACTTATTCATAAACGCTGCTTAAAGTTAACTAGTGATTAGCGATTCTTTAATATATTTTTACGTCATTTTACTTTAATCATCGTTCATGAATAAACACCACAGTGTTTAAGGAGTTTATTTATAAAGGTCGATTAAAGTTATGTGACGTTAAAAGGTCAAAAATGTGTAGTTAAAGAATTGCTAATCACTAGTTAACTTTAAGCAGCGTTTATGAATAAAGGGGATTTCACAGAGAATCTTAACATAACACGGCGCCTGTAATCCCTAACGGGTTAGGCACAGATCTGCACAAACATTTCACCAGTTATGTTTAAATGCCATGGAATAGGGGTGAGCCTTTTGCCCAAATCCATATCATAAACTAAATAAAATTTTCTTTGATCTAAACCCAACAAGTTAATTACTTAGTACATTATCAGTAGCAATCGGTTTGATTTTGACTGTTCAACAACATTCATAGCGTTATTTACGCGGTTCAGCAGACAATTTTTTTGAACATACCTATGGAACAATGTTTTAATGCAATACGCTTCAAAATATTCCAATTGATAGTAATACTGCATTACGTAATTAGTTATTGTGACTGTAGTCATTAGACCACCTGGAAGTCAAAAATTAGCAGTCATAAAAGTAATGGTTGTGCTACACCATCTTGGGTAAGGAAAAATATAATTTATTCCATTTAGTGGACTGTATTTTTATTATTAAAGTGACTGCCTAACTGCTATGCGCTTGCACGTCCAATAGATCCAGGACGAAGATTTATCACGGGCCAAAGGTCAAGGATGGGTCTCAAGAACATGTGACCCATCCTATAGCCTTTCGCCATCGGGATTCTCCAGCTGGATAAGGGAGGCATTCATCATGTACAGGGTTCTCAGTCTGTATTATTTAGTAATATTTTGCAAAAGAGTATAACGGGCAAATGTTCACACTAATTAGTAGAAGAACGTGTTGAAGCCAAGGTGTCTCGAGGAGAACAAGAATTCCTTCCACGACATCTTCAGGCGAACAGAAGGCCAAATTAAAGTATCAAATTTACGTACTAACTCTGATTCTTACGTCAATTCACTGAACCAACTTATTCTTACACAGACTTAATTAGCTCACGAACTTATGTTTTTTTAAATGGTTATAAACTGCTCCATTACTATAATTTACAAACAAACCTACACTAATAGCGTGCACTGTAAACTCAGCTACTATAATTTAAGTCTGATCATAAATAGAAGGAAGGCAGCTGAAATACCGACACGTTAATAATAAATTGTGTCGGCCATTTAAACTGGTCGGTTGCATAAAATTATATGATTTCCATTTCCGAGACCGCAACTGTAAAATTTTTAACCGTCAGCTGCATACATACAGGTATGATAAAAACATTAAAGGTATACCACATTAGCGAACCGCATGTCGACTGATGGTATCGACGTAATGAGGGCCGCGTTTGGGCCGCGAGCCGCAAGTGGCAGGGCCTGGGGCCGCACGCTTTAAACAAAACGTGAAATGTTCAGTTTCATTGTGTTACTGTGGTCGCGGTACCGCTTTGATTAATTGAAGACTTGCTTGTAAACGTTGCGTTTGTTGTTATTGGAGGAGTGAATGCATTTCTAGTGTGGAGTAAGTTTAGTGTTATAATGTTTTACTTTAGTTTTAATAAACGTATATACGACTGATGTTAAAATAGACTGGATATTAAACAGAACACTGCGAGCTGTGACCTAATTGCTAACATGTGTAAAACTAACGTACTTAATGTTTTAATTTACTCCAAACAAATTATTAGTATAAAAACTACCTATAAAGAAAACAGAGGTTAAGTGAGCTTGTAGTAAGGTGACAATCGTGTTAATCCCTACAATCAGATGGAAAGACTTATGGAATCATCAGATGGAAGAGAGATGGATGTCTTGAAGCTTACAGTGTTTACAGAAGAGACCAGCTACTATGCTCTTGAAGCTATCAATTTGAAAAGCAAATTCTAACTAAATCTTCGCAGCCATTTCCCGTTTTAGAAAGTTGACGATCAGTAATAACAGTAGGCTTAGTATGAGTTTTCAATACGAAACTCGATCGTCGATATCGAGCGCGTTTGGCGCTCTCATTGGTTGTGAGTTATTACGACCTTGAAGCGGGCCAATCGCTGAGTCAAACGCGCTCGATATCGACGAATGAGCTTCGTAATGAAAACTCATACTAGGCCTAAGGAGCTCACGAAAGGAATAAAAATATAGTCTGTTCTCTATCGCGCGATACTCAGGCGACCATACTAAGAAGCGTAAACTAACTCAGTTGTAATTATTTTTTTAGTGCACGGAACATTGGCGACTCAGTGGTAACGGACCCGATGAAGTCTAGGTAGGCGGTTTATTTTGTGTAAATTATTTCAGAACCACGGTTAAAATGGTAATAGAAAACCTCATGAAGAAACCGACATGGCTCATTTAAAGAAGTAAATACCAACCTGCCTATCAACCTGGTTGATTATAGCCTAGTCCCTCTCAAGGGTTTTTTATTTCCCGTTATTTTACACGGAATTACTAGAATTCAAAATTTAGAAAATCACCAGAATACCAGTGCTGCGACATTTATTTTTTAAATGTCGAAGCATTACGCTGAGATAAGAGTCTTTTGGCCTCGTAAAGGACGTCACTCTGAAAGTAATGCGACAAAAAGTTTTTATGTATGAGAAACTGGCCAGTTACAGTTTATTTAAAAAATATAATTATTTATAACTAATAATAAGTACGTTCCAAATTCAAAACTTCCTTCTACATTTTTTGCGAGTAAATAACATTATTGTGTCACTTTGAAAAATCGATTTGCGTCGAGACCATTCTCGCGCTATGATTTTTTACGATTTCAAATGTCGCCTGTAAAAATCGTACTATAACTTCAAGTGGCATTCATGGATGAAGGCCCTTTTCAGGAAATCGTGTATCGGTGGTATAATGAATATAAGCGTGGTCGACTAACTTTGGGGGATGAAGAAAGAAGTGGTCGCTCTTTGACGGCTGTTACAGAAGAAAACGTGCTAGCAGTGAAAAGTTTGATTCAAGACAATAGACGAATTACACATAAAGAAATTCAGCATAATCTGCAGATTGGATCAGGAAGCCTTCACGAGATTCACACGTGCATCTTCGGTTGCAGAGTTTCACGCTGGGTGATTTTTATTTATTTATTTATGTTATTTTATTCGACAGCCTTCGTGGCGTCGTGGTAGCGAACGCGGCCGTTGCGCAAGGAGGCGCGGGTTCGATCCCCACATAGTGCAAATATTTATATGCATCAATATGAATATTTGCACTAGTCTGGTCGTGCCTCGGAAAGCACATTAAGCCGTTGGTCCCGGTTGCCATACGAACATCTAGTGGCAGTCGTTACGGGTTGTTGGAGCCCTCAAAAGTATAAGAAGTGGTCTAACTGCAATACTTAGATATCGCCTTCGGGTTGTGGAGGTCAGACGGCAGTCGCTTTATGGAAAATATTGAAGTTTAGCCAAAATCGGCAGTTAGACTGGTAAAGCGGACTCCAAAGCTGAAAAGCTGCGGATGCGACTGGGATTAACGCTGGGATGATGATGATTTTATTTTATTGGGGAAAACAAACAATTGTACATTACATGATAAATTAAGGTATACATTTCTTTAAATTAATGCACAATCCACTACGTTTCCACAGATAAAAAAAAAACAATATACAGTATGTTAAGAAAACTCTGTCCGACCCATAGGGTTAATAAAGGTTAGTAAACACATGACCAAATATAATATAAAATTTTACGTAATCGTCATAGTACCAATACAAATAAATTTTGAAATAATCTTTTTTTCCCGCGAATTAATTCCAACTTCCCCGAAATTTGGTAATTTTTAAAAAAGTGACAACACCGGTATTATTATGAGCGAATAGCGATGCGACCACGTGCCGCGTGCCCTGCCGCCCGCCGCCCGCTGAAGGGTGCTTACCAGTGGCGAAGGGTCCATACAAGCCGATTCCCACCGGGTTACCTTTCAAAATCAGTTCCATATTCATACAAAACTATTTACATTCTATTTCATTAACAAAGTATTATTAATCAAATGCCGGCGCGATTTACAATAGCAATCGTAATTTTTAGCAATACCCTAAGTATCACATTTCATTTTATAGTCGTAAATTAATCAGCGCTTCAATTTTTCGTACAAGGAACCCGACGAATTTCAGCTTACCTCGATCAACGTTTTACTATGAGGCGAGAAAGAGACAGAGCGTGTCAGACCATCTCTTTCTAATGCTCGCTAACCGTAGGTAAAACTTGATAAATATAGGCTACTGGCAAGCGGCTTGTATTTCTCTCCTCTCCTCTATTAGAAAGAGACAAAGAAACCACGTCACTACGAGAAAGCGTTCCATACCTATGGTGCGTGAGTTTTTCGTTTGTTTTTAATATTTGTGTTATTTAAACTGTGACGGATTCTGTAAGGTAATTTAATCGCAGATTTGGTTAAATACTGTGGATTTTGTTTGTTATTATGGCTTTAATTCATATAGAGTGCTGTTACTGTTAATACGTCTTTGAAAGACGCATTTTCTCAAGTTTCGACTCTTTGCAGTTTAATTCTGACCCTCCCCATTTCAGTAGCTTCAGCTGAGCGGTCATTTTCTGCTTTAAAACGCATTCACACGTATGTGCGAAACTGCCAAAAAGAGCAGAGATTGTCCGATTCGCTATCATGTCAATTGAAAAAAATTTGCTTAATAAAATGAAAAGTAATCCGAATTTTTATAACAACATTTTAGCTCATTTTGTTAAAAAAAAACAGACGCATTGCATTAGAATATAAATAACGTAGTGATTGTGTATAATTTGCTTTATTTTTGCTTAGTATTTTTGTTGGTTTTGGATCGGTGTTTGTGTGGTTCGGTTTTTAACACTTTATTATTTTTGTAATTTTTTATTTTATTTTTTCTTGACTCTTATTCCCTAACAATAGGTACTTAACTTAGTACTTACTAACAAGCATGCATGTGTGGTATAGAGATGCACGTCGAAAAAGGCTTTTCACAAAGCCGCTTTTATCATACTTGAAAGACACTGTTATCAAATCATCAGTACTTTTTTGTATGGTGAAGGTGGGGCTTTTCATATTATTCTTATCTGAAGACCTCCTCCAAGATATCCTGCAGTAGGTAAGTGTTTAAGTGTTTATTTTTTTGGACCGGCTTCCCTTTGTCAAAATTTCACCCTTCGCCACTGGTGCTTACGCACATTTATTAAGTTACCTCTTTTTGCGAAATAATATTTATTTCTTTAGGGTTTTTTTTTTTAAGTTTAGCCCGGTTTTATATCCATTAGTAGAATCAGTTATCGATACCTAACAACACCTTCACGGGTCGGACAGGGTATACATTATACAATAATACCTATAGTTTAGACAAATTTGAAGCAGGCTTGCCTCAGTGTGTCACGACATCGTTACAGGTGATGAATATTGGATTTATCAATACGATCCAGAAACGAAGCGGCAGTCGACGGTTTGGGTGTTCCAAAACGGATCAACGTCTACCAAAGTGAAGCGATCTAGAAGCGGGGGTAAGACTTTGATCGCGAACTTTTTCAGATTGACTGGCTACTTGATGTCAATTCCTTTATAATACCAAAGAAGCATTAACGCTGTATGGTAAACTATCAAATGCTTGACAGAAGTTTTGTCTGTTGTGAGCAATAACCGACCAAACATAGGGCTCCACGGGTTACTGCTTCACCACGACAATGAGCCCAACCATACCGCAATCAAAACGAACGCTTCCTGGACAGTACACCGGTCAAACTCCTGGGTCACCCTCCTTACAGCCCTGATCTAGCACCGTGTGACTTCTTCTTAATCCCAAAATTAAAAGATCAGCTCAAAGGGATACAATTTTCGTATGATGAAAAATGATGCACTGTCAGCGTACGAGCAGGCTGCAAACGAGGTGTCTGCGGCAGACTGAAAAAAAAGTGTTTCGAAAATTGGTTCAGACGAATGAAACTTTGTACAGATGCTGATGGAGAGTACTTTGAAAAGATGTAATAAAAATATATGTACATATAGATATATTTTATTATCCCAGAACTTTCTGAGTGTTCCTCGTATATAACTTGTTTTTATTTTATTTGTGTTTAACTCAGTTTATTTTTTTGGTCTTCCTGTACGAGTCACATAAAATATTTTTTCTTTCTTGCAAAGAGAGGCCTCCATTTGAAAGAAAGAAAAAGCAGTGGGAAATTATAAGATAGTATTTTAAATGTCCTGACTTCGTATATAAATCACCATATATTTATCTAATCAACTTTAGCTATCACTTAAACTCAATCACTTTAATACCTATGTTTAAACAAAAAAATAAAAAATGCTAAACTTCTCTCTAAAAATCGTCGTTTAAACAAGTCTAAACGCAGCTCCGTCGATCACCTTTTACAAATGACACCGTATCTGCTCAGCTCAACCCTCAGTCGCAGCCTAATGGGAGCCGAGATGGATGAGCTATCCCCTGGGACATGGCAGCGCAATTGGAGCGGTCGGTGCCAACGTTTTAACTTGTAAATTAAAATGACACACTTTTTAGGCCTATTGAGACCGAGGAAATGATAGATGCCATTGATTTTCGCGAGCGTTGGGGTAAACCGGGAAGGGTGATCGTTTTTAGTGCCGGGTCCCTGGTTCACAAACTTGTTTAAATTTAAGTTCTGTGTTTTAGTTAGTTTAGTCCTGTTAAATTAATCCTAGCGCATGGCGTTAATTGACGTATTTTTAGACGCCATATTTTTAATCACGTGACAGCCTCCGTGGCGTAGCGGTAGCGAACGCGGCCGTTGCGCAAAGAGTTACCCTCAATATTTGAGGGGTTCATGCATGCTTGCTATTTGTCTTCGTAAATATCCGAATGAATTTATAACTATTTCTTGAGGAAACCTGGACTCAGTGTGAAATCGCCATCCAGCATTGAGCAAGCGTGGTGATTACGCTCAATCCCTCTCTGTATGAGAGGAGAGCTGTGCCCAGCAGTGGGACGATAAAAGGTTGATGATTAGGACTGGCGCGGGCACCATGGCGGGGTATAGTGCGTCAAACCTACGGATAATGTGTTGTCGCCATTATTAGGCCATCCTTCATAAAGCGGCTTGTGACAGTATTAATTACTATTATCGTTATTAATTTGATCTTTAGAGTAGTTAAAATATTACATTAAAACCATTATACAATATGTAACGAAAACCCTGTTCGACCCATAAGGATAATAAAGGTTAGGTTAGTTGTTAATGTATGTTGTAAGTAGGTAGTGTTACAAAATGTTTCAACATTGTACCCTCAACATTATGTGTGTATCGATCGCTGTCCTCTTAATAAACGGTTCGCCAGTCGACCATATATTGCATTCAAGGAAGTCGTATTATTTCTCCAAAACCCCTATATACAATATTTGGCGACGAGTTGGACCATAGCGTGTTATACTGCGGTTAATACAAGATGCCTTTGGGAAAATTGGAAGTTTTTGACGTCGAAACTGATAATTGGACCTTGTACATTGAGCGGTTGGAGCAGTACTTTTTAGTGAATGATGTGAAAGTGGATTTAAAAGTACCAACATTGATAACGGTCATGGGAAGTGCGTGTTACGAATTATTAGTCACATTATGTACGCCGAAGAAGCCTTCTACATTAAAATTTGATGAGATTGTTACGATACTGCAAAGTCATCTTCAACCGAAACCAAATGTACTGGCCGAGAGATTTAAATTCAGACAAAGGAAACAGTTGAAAGGGGAGAATATCGCAACTTATGTAGCTGAACTGAAAAAGTTGACGAAGTTCTGTGATTTTGGGGAAGCTCTGGATAATAATCTCAGGGATCAATTTGTTTGCGGTATTGAAAATGATGTCATTCGGCAACGCTTGTTCGAGGGAGAGGTACCGACGTTCAGTAAGGCGCTCCAGTTGGCAGTGACGATGGAGGCGGCGGAGTCTGACGCGGCGATGGTAGAACCTCGGGCTCGGGACCGCGGTCAGTGCAGTGACGTCAGAGACGCGGCGCAAGGGGCAGCGACGCACTATGTTGGCGCGGCCGGGCGAGGCAGCGGGCGGTCGGGGGCTCGCGGCCGTCGGTCAGCGGAACATAACCCGCAGCAAGACACAAAGTGCGCGCCAGCGGTGAGTCAGCGTGGGGGCCGCGGTGCACGAGCGGCGCCGGCCGAGTCGAGGCAAACGCAACTAGCGGCAAGTCCGTGTGCCGCTTGCGGAGCATACCACGAGAAGAGTATGTGCCGTTTTAGAAGATATACGTGCCGTGTGTGTAATCTGGAAGGTCATTTAAAGAAGATGTGTCCTAGACTGAAAAAGGACAGAGATCTTATGTGGACACAAGTGAGGGACGAAGGGGAGGAGTCAGCCAGTAATAATGATTATTTCGATAACCTAGAACAGGTAAATTTAAATGTACTTCAATTAGATAATTCGGTGAAATATAAACCTTATTATATTGGCGTCTCAATAGATGAAAAAAATGTTTGTATGGAGGTAGATACAGGTAGTAGAATTTCGTGTGTAAGTTACGAGTTTTATAAAAAAAAATTAAGTACCCTGCCTTTAATTACATGCAATTTAGTACTTAACTATTATACTGGCGAAAAGGTGTATCCACGGGGCAGAATTAAACCCTATGTACGGTTTGGTAATACTTGCAAAGAGTTAGATTTATTTGTAATAGACCACGGTAAAGAGCCGTTATTGGGTCGAGAATGGTTATACGAATTGAAAATTAAGTTAGAAGTTATTGATAAACTCAATCAACAATGTATAAATAATATGACTAGTACTAAAGTTTTTAATATTAATGAATTGCGTTACAGATACTCTGAGGTGTTTTCTGACGGTCTCGGCTGTTTTACTGGTGGTGAAGTGAGTTTGCGTGTACGACCCGATGCGAGACCGGTATATTTGCGAGCGCGACCACTAGCATACGCGCTGCGGGAGCGTGTGGAGCAAGCGCTGGATCAGCTGGAGAGGGATGGTATCATCACACCTGTCGAGACGTCAGACTGGGCGACCCCGGTCGTACCAGTCATTAAGAAAGACGGCTCGCTACGATTGTGCGGTGACTATAAACTTACCTTAAATAAATGTTTAGAGGTTGACCGTTTTCCCCTACCTAGAATAGATGATTTATTAAGTAAATTACATTCGGGGCATAAATTTACAAAGATTGATTTATCTCAAGCATACGCACAATTTTGTCTGGATGAACCATCGAAATTATATACTGTAATCAATACACACCGGGGGTTATATAAATACAATCGTTTGATATATGGTTTGTCATCAAGTCCAGGGATATTTCAAAGAAAAATTGAACAAATTTTTGAAGGTATGCCTAGGGTAGGAGTTTTTCTTGATGATGTCATTTTGACAGGCCGGGACGAGGCAGAACATATGGATACTTTATTTAAAGTTTTCGATAGATTACAGCGGTACGGGTTAAAGGTTAAGAAAGAGAAATGTACGTTTTTTGCGGATGAGGTATCTTATTTAGGGTTCATAATTAATAAAGATGGAGTAAAGACATGCCCAAGTAAAGTAGAAGCTATAAAAAAGGTACCTATACCGTCCAATGTATCCGAACTTAGATCGTTCTTGGGTATGGTTATGTACTATGCCAAGTTTGTTAGGAATATTAGTATGAGGCTAACCCCCCTTTACGAGTTACTAAGGAAGGATAATAAGTTTGTTTGGACAAAAGATTGTACGGAAGTTTTCAACAGCATTAAAAATCTGTTGTCTTCTAGTGAGGTACTCGCGCATTATGATCCGCGTATGCCGGTAACACTGACGACGGATGCGAGTGCGCAGGGGGTGGGAGCGGTCATAGCTCATGTGCGGCCCGATGGAACCGAGCGTCCGATCGCTTACGCGTCGCGGGTTTTAAACGCATCGGAAGCAAACTACTCGCAGATTCAAAGGGAGGCGCTTGCTATTATTTTTGGAGTAAGGAAGTTCCATCAGTACTTATACGGGCGAGAGTTTGTTCTCAAAACGGACCACAAACCACTAGTTTCTATTTTTGGGGATAAAACGGGCATTCCAACGATGGCAGCAAGTAGGCTACAAAGGTGGGCGGTAGTCCTCTCTGGTTATCAGTATCGAATTCAATACGTACCTACCGATAAGAATGGTGCAGATGCGTTGTCTAGGTTGCCAGTGGGTACAAGGAACAAAGAACAGAACGAAATCACATATATAAATTTCGTACAGGATTTTTTACCGATAACCAGTCAAGATGTCAGTAAACTGGGGAATATGGATAGTGTTTTGAGAAAAGTCATGATATATATAAGGTCAGGTTGGCCTCCTTCATGTCCCGATGCGGAGCTACAAGCTTATTTTGTTAGAAGGAATGAGTTGTATGTCGAGTCGGGATGTGTAATGTGGGGCTATAGAGTTGTGATACCAACGGAATTGCGAAGTATTATATTAAAAGAGTTGCATATCAGTCACATGGGCATTGTTAAAATGAAATCAATGGCTCGTAGTTACGTTTGGTGGCCTGGTATCGATGCAGACATTGAACGCGTTTGCCAGGAATGCAATACATGTCGGTTGGAAGCTCCAGCTCCACCGAAAGCACCCCCTCAACCCTGGCCCTATATCTCAGAGCCGTGGAGTAGGTTACACGTTGATTTCCTAGGCCCTTTTCAGGGTAAGACGTTTTTTGTCATAGTGGATTCGTCGTCTAAATGGATCGAAGCTTTTGAAATGAAAAGAACGACCGGAAAGGAAGTTCTTAAGGTATTAAGGGATGTTTTAGCTCGGTTTGGGTTACCAAAAGAGATAGTATCGGACAACGGACCTCCTTTTACAGGTGTTGAAATAGCAGAATTTATGCGTGTTAACGGTATTAAACATATTTTTACGCCTGTTTATCACCCTGCATCGAATGGAGCTGCAGAGAATGCCGTTAAAATTTGTAAAAATGCGTTAAAAAAGGCTTTTAGGGACGGTATAGAGGTTGATACGGCATTGAAGTCGTACCTATTTATGTATAGGAATACCGTGCATAGCACGACGGGAGAGTCACCGGCGAGGTTACTGCAGCATAGAACGTTAAGGTCTCGCCTAGATCTGTTGAATATGGGCAATAAGGTTCAAGGCGTTAAACAAAGAGTGGAAGAGGCTCAACAGAAACAGGTCAAAAGTGCGGGTGGTATGATGCGTGCCTTAGAGATAGGGGATGACGTGTGGGCTCGAGGTTTTGGAAGGGAGGATAAGTGGATTAGAGGTAAAATTGACGGGAATTTAGGATCTCGTTATTACTTAGTTAGTAGGGAAAATGGTCCACCTTTAAAAAGACATATAGATCAAATTTGGAGAAAGTCTCCACGGTCTATGTTAACTTGTCCACTCCCAACTGACGTTGGCGAACCTGATACTGGAGTAAGTTCACCGACACCACCACCACCACCAGCAACAGCATCCGAGACCCGAAGTAAACGTGTAAGGAAACCGGTCACAAGGTACCAGCCATGAATAATATACTTAATTGTAAATTAGTTGTATAAGAGCAGTTTAGAATAAGTGGTAGGGTGTAATGTATGTTGTAAGTAGGTAGTGTTACAAAATGTTTCAACATTGTACCCTCAACATTATGTGTGTATCGATCGCTGTCCTCTTAATAAACGGTTCGCCAGTCGACCATATACTGCATTCAAGGAAGTCGTATTATTTCTCCAAAACCCCTATATACAATAGTAAACACTTGACTAAATATAATATAAAATTTTACGTAATCATCATAGAAACAATACTAATGAATTTAGAAATAATTTTTTTTCCCACGAATTAATTCCAACTTCCTCGAAATTTGGTAATTTTTAAAAAAGTGACAACACCGGTATTATTATGAGCGAATAGCGATGCGACCACGTGCCGCGTGCCCTGCCGCCCGCCGGCCGCGGAAGGGTTGCTTACCGCACATGTATTAAGTTACCTCTTTTTTGCGAAATAATATTTATATTTTTAGGGGGATTTTTTAAGTTTAGCCCGGTTTTGTATCCATTAGTAGAATCAGTTATCGATACCTAACAATACCTTCACGGATCGAACAGGGTTTTCTTTACATATTGTATATTAAAAAAAAATATTGCATTCATTTGGAAAATGAAATGTTGTCCAATGTGCATGTCTGCTTGTATGAAACTCTTATGTCTAATACTAACGCGAATGGAGTATATACGAGGTTATTTTTCCTTTATACGAAACCTGAATATAAATATAATAAACAACTGAATCGATTCCAATAATTTTTACATCACGTTATATTTTTTTCCGAAATATATTTGAAAAATGATACAGTGTGGTTATTGAGCGCACGATACAGTTCACAGCGAATCATGAATACCTTGTGCCCCCGCCGTGCCGCGCCGCTGTAGGCGCGAGCGGGCGAGCCGCGCTTTGACCATATTTTTGTGGGGACAACTAAGTAACACACCAGCTCATAACTGTGTGATTTTTCATGACAGCTTTTTGAAATTTTGCACATAGATTTTTTAGATAAAAATCCTGGACACGTGTTTCGGGTTTCACATATGTACAAAAATACGTTGTATATATTGTCACAAGTAAATTTATTCCAAACGAGCCACTAACATATAATCCCGTGTCACAGCTTGTCAGAGCGTGTATGTACACGATATCATTACTTGTAACGGTTGGATCGCGACGTATTCGCGCGTCCCCCAATGAGCATGTTAACATCCCCAGTGGGATATCGCTTGGGGACTATCACTACAACAAACGAAAGCGAATATCCCGTTTATCTGAATTTGATATTATTCACGACTTTGCTCAGACTATGTGGATACCTATTTATTACCTTATACTAGCCCCAGGCCGAGAGAAAAGTAGTAGATTTTTTGATTAGGCAATTCTCAGTATTGTTTGCTGCATTTGTGTCTGATTGATGGTTATAGCACCTATTTAAACATTACTAATTTTAAAAAGGCTTGGCTTTGGATTTGGCTATGACTTTGTTTTTGTGGTTTTAGCCTATTAGGAACGACATCGGCTGCTGGCAGAAGTTACCACCTACCAGACAGTCTTACCGCCAAGCGATTCGTCGTGTTCTGGCATGATGTCTGGTGAAGCCGTATGGAGGACGGGTTTGAGCAGTTGTGTTGCGTGTGTGCCGAGTACGATGCGCAAATTAGGCGCATCGTACTCGGCACACATCGCAACACAACTGGTGTCCTTGTTGAAAAGGGACTTTTTTGAGGGGGGCTTTTTTGATCCATTCTGAAACTATAGTTTGATAAAAATAATAAATTTTGATACCCTTCCATGATGAAATATTCAGTAACACAAACATCGTCTACGCAAAGGCGTTTCCTTATTTAGAAGACCAGCAATAGATTAAAGCACACTTTAACGCATGTAAGACTGAAGTATTTGATTGGGCATTATCAGATCATACAGCATAACTGCTATAGTGTCCTGTTAAAAAAATGTGTTCTATTAAGTATTGGCACGCTATGAGAAGTGACTACAGTACGGAAATAAAAATTATCTAACGAATCTTACCTTTTCAGAAATATATGATGGAGCCAAATGTAGCTTATAATCATTTCATTGAAATTTTCAAGCTATTTTATGATCTGTGTTTTCCATAAAAGTGGTTAAAATAAATACATTAAGAAGAAATAAGTGGTTGTCAAAAGGGATCAAATTGTGCAGTAAAAAGAAAAGGAAACTTCTATGGCAGTTTAGACCAAATCGTAGCAATATTAATAAAACCATATTATATAATTACCCTAAAACGTACAAAAAAAATTATTCACTTAACACAAAAAGTACAAAACAACCACAATATAAAAGCCTCTAAAAAAAATCGAATATTGCGTGGCAAAATCAATCGTCCAAAGTATAACGTACCTAAATATAACAGAAATAAAGTTAAAACGGGCAGCTGCATTATATCTCATCCCAAGACTATAATTGCAGAAGCGTTTAATATTTTTTTTATTGATAAAATACAACCAAAACTGAATGACAGTGTGCAGACCTGGGGTGTGTGCTTTAGATTTTAATAACAAGGCTATGTTTATGGCCCCTAGTATACCAGACGATATTAAAAAAATAATAATGTACTTGAATAATACGAGCAGTGTGGGATATGATGGTATTGCTACTTATACGAGTATACTAAAACAGGTTGCGAATGAAGTCTGTGGACACTTGAGTCATGCCATCAATCTGGACATTAGCGCAGGCGTTTACCATGATGCTCTAAAGGTGTTTATTGTTAAGCCACTTTTTAAGAAAGAAGACAGGGAGTTAATGCAGCACTATAGGCCTATATCACTGATTCCTATAATTTCTAAAATATTTGAAAAATACATTTATAAGGAATTAAATTCATTTATTCAGACATAATCCCTCTTATTCATAAACGCTGCTTAAAGTTAACTAGTGATTAGTGATTCTTTAACCATACATTTTTGACCTTTTAACGTCACATAACTTTAATCATCGTTTATAAATAAACACTACAGTGTTTAAGGGGCTTATCCATAAACGATTTTTAAAGTTAAGTGACGTTCAAACGTTAAAATTAATGGTTAAAGAATCGCTAATCACTAGTTAACTTTAAGCAACTTTTATGAATAAGGGGGAATATTATATGCGAGGAACAGAAAGGGTTTAGAATAGGCAAAACTATTAATATGGCCATATATGATTTTTTGTGCAATATAACTTTTAGCGTAGATAAAAGGAAACCGATCTGTGGCGTATTTTGTGATATGACGCAAGCCTTTGACAATGTCCATTATGATACACTTTTAAAAAAACTTGAAGCGTATGGAATTAGAGGAAATGTCAACAATCTAATTAAATCTCACGTACTTAACAGAACTCAGGTAACAAATATAAATCACATTAATATGACTAGTAAAAATGAAATTGTATTTCAATCCTCAGAACGTACAGTTTCGTTTGTGTGCGAACGCTAGGTAGCGTTCTAGGGCCACTTTTACCTCTAACACTATTTGCTGATGATAGCACTATAACGGTACCTTGTAAAAGTGTTGATACTTATGAAAGTGGTAATATGGTTTAACAGAGTCACATTTGTGCTATGTTGTCATTTTCTGGGGCAACTCACCTGAAAAAGACACGATGTTCACGGCCCAAAAGATATGCGTGCGTTCAATATTCAAAATTAAACCTACTGATACCCTACTTAAAAAAGTATGAAATGCTTACTTTTTGCCATGTCTGTACATTTTAGAGGTAGCTGTTTTTGTTAAAACAAATTCACACCGATTTAAACTATTAGATGTAATAGTCCCACGTAATAGGCGCGACAATAGTAGGATATTCACTCTTCCTCCGATAACAGTTTCAGTTACCTACTGTAACTTTTTGACATTTAACATAATTTAATATACTGTGATATAATTTATTTTTGACTTTAGGTAATTAATATATTTGACTTAATTTTTTCTTAACTGTAATATATTTTCCCTATAAGCTATCTTGACATCAATATTATTATTTGTTTGATTTGTATTTTGCTATGAGATTTAAAACGACCATATACCAATTATGTAAAATGTAATCCTTATACCTAGAACATTTGTACGCCGTGTTTGGCAAAACATGGATGCTCACAATATATATTTTCAATACCTGGCATGTCTGTCAAATCAGTTAATGTAAACGCATGTTTGACAAATAGATGATCTTTATCTTCTTTATCTTTAAAATAATATTAACTTTTAAGATCAAATTGAAAGCAAAACTTTAATTATAACACTTTATAAAAATCTCGCTAACAACTCTTTAGCTACTCTCTAGGTTACCACTTAGTTGGCTTTTAATCAATGCTAAACTTTTCTTTATTTAAAACCGCTAGTTAGGGGCCGTCCATTAATCACGTGACCTTTTTTTTGCATTTTTTAACCTCCTCCTCCCCTTTGGTGATACTTAGTGAGGTTTAAGATCTAAACAATCATCATCATCATCATCTCAGCGTTCAGTACTGGTTGCATCCGCGGCCTTCGCGTTGGAGCCCCGGGTCCGCTTAAGATCTAAACAATGGCCCCGATTCCCTTGTTTATAAACCAAATTAAATTTAAGTTCAGTGCATCCTTTTCTTTATATTTCATTAAGAAAAGGACAGAAGATAAAATGTCAGTTTAGACCTGTCAAATTAGTGCGCTCCTGACGTAAACTGGCGTAGTTTTAGTCGCCATGTTTATAATCGCGTCTAAACTGTCTATGGAGTATCTTAATTTGACAGGATTAAATTAAAATGTTGTCTTCTATCCTTTTCTTAACGAAATGAAAAGAAAAAGATGCAGTTAACTTACAATTAGTTTAGTTTGTGAACAAGAGAGTCGGCGTCAATATCATGTGTATTTTAAACTTTCAATACAGGTTTATACGAGGTATAATTTTATTTTATTTTGGAATTAATTAACTTTAAATACAGGTTTATAGTATAATTTTATTTTATTTTGGAATTAATTAATTTTAAATACAGGTTTATAGTATAATTTTATTTTATTTTGGAATTAATTAACTTTAAATACAGGTTTATAGTATAATTTGATTTTATTTTGGAATTAATTCACTTTAAATACGGGTTTATAGTATAATTTTATTTTATTTTGAAAATAAGACATTATGAAATAGAAATGCTTAGACGAAGAGGTTGAAGGTTGTTTTGATAGGCGTAAAAATAATTATAAACACAGGGTGTAATTACGCGAAAATATGTATTTTACTAGAACATATTTTTCACATTTACATTCTTGCTTTATCGACGGCAACAAATGCCACCAAAACCACTAAATCATAATTTATTTACTATCTTAAAGATCTCAAATGGGCCTACTACTTTGTTTTTTTTTTTTGTTTTTTCGGGGGGAAACCTTCAAAAGGCACCCGACCCGCGAGAAATGAGGTCGGGTAGTGTGAAATTTTTACCTCACTCAAACCACCCCGGTGATCACCATCTGCGCCTAGGGGTGGTCCCGGTTCCTTTTAAAAGACCAATTCCGGGACCCTAAGGAGAGGCTCTAAGAGGGCCTCTCCTAAACGTCCTATGCACGGCAAATTTGGTGCTTTATAATCTTATATATTAATCTATGATCTACTTTTCATTTCAATTAACAGATGTAAAGTAAATAGTAGTTAAGTAGGAATATCATATGACTATATGTCGTGGTGGCCTAGTGGTTAAAAGACCAGCCTCTCAAGTATGAGTGCGCGGGTTCGATTCCAGGTCAGGCAAGTACCAATGTAACTTTTCTAAAGTTATATGTACTTTCTAAGTATATCTTGGACACCAATGACCAAAGGTGAAGGAAAACATCTTGAGGAAACCTGGACTTTAAGTCTGAAATCGCCAACCCGCATTGAGCAAGCGTGGTATTTACGCTCAATCCTTCTCTGTATGAGAGGAGACCTGTGCCCAGTAGTGGGACGATTAAAAGGTCGATGATGATGATGATCATGTGACTGAAACGTAATACCTGATACTATATGATATTGAAATAATAAATAGAGATGATATTTTACTACATCCCCCCTTTCATGTTGGGAGATTTCATGATTTTGTCAATCTCATTCCCCCTTATCAAAACTCACACGAATAATGGATGGCCCCTTAGCAGATGATTAGTAGTTCTAAGAAATTATAAGTTCGATACCTATTAGAATCGAAATAGTTGATTTTAAAATCGAAGTTTTGGAAAAAATACTGGTCAAATCTATAATTTTTTATCTGTCGTGAGTTTGACGGAAAAAGAAAAGAAATTTTATGAGATAACTTGCGGCAATTCGCGATTTCGTTCGCGTTTTTTTATATGCTCCGCTCCTATTGGTCGCAGCGATGTTAAATAACCATCATAGATTAATGGGCTATCCAACGCAAAAAGAATTTTTCAAATCAGCCCAGTAGTTCTTGAGATTAGCGCGTTCAAACAAACGAACTCTTCAGCTTTATACATTCGTATAGATTAGTATAGATTTAAATATGAAAGACACTGGCAGAATAGTCGACATCGGCTCAGTTGCCAATGAAAAAAAAAACAATATGAATAAAATAATTCATTATAATAAAATCATTGTATTAGCGATGGTAATAAAGAAAAAAATAAGCTCCAATAATTGGAGTAAACAGGAAAAGATATTTATCTCAGAATTTATATCTACTTACTAATATAGACTGACGAAATTAATGTTAAAGCTGTAGCCGATAATAATAATTTATTTCCATTTCTTACAGGCTTGTTAACATGAATTTGCTTTTTAAGGAATGTAAGTGGGTAGATACTTGTCTGTATTACCTTACTTTCTACTGCTTTTGTAACGAGGTTTCAGTGTCTATTAATACCTATTATTATACTTGTTTGGAGGCATAATTTGGCTGCTGATATGATAGCCCAGCAATAATAGTATTCAACCTCGTAATGCCAGCGAGAGAGGAGACCATAATACGTGTATAGAATGGCACTTATGTGTTTGGAGACAGAGTATTGGAATATAAAAACAATTAATGTAAAAAACAATTACTGTAATAAATTAAATTAATACTGGGTGTATTTATGAATACAAAATCTAAAATAAAAAAAATAATATAGAGCAAAAATGTAGTTTTTTTAAGTATTATTTCTACAAAATGTCTCTTATTAATTGTGTGTGACTGTGAGAAATTCTCAGTTCGAGCCGATTCAGATTTAATATAAAAAACTGATTTGTAATAAAAAAAAATGTTCGATGTGCCTACACATGTGCCGCCACACAGCCCAGTGGAGGGACGTCACATAGCAGTGTTAAAAAGAAGGATGAGCGTCATCTGTTTCTTATACGGTTTCTAGAACATTCTGGAATAGACCGTACATAATGAGAGTAGATTGTGGTGAACGCGGTTCGAATTAGGTTCCGTTTGCGTTATGACAAGTTTTTGCCATTGATACTTGCTAAGATGATTTCTCGCTAACAATGGGCCTTATAAGAAGGCTCAAAGTCACTCAAAGGGCAATGGAGAGGGCTATGCTTGGGGTTTCACTGCGCGATCGAATCAGGAATGAGGAGATCCGCAGAAGAACGAGAGTAACCGACATAGCCCGAAGAATTGCAACACTAAAGTGGCAGTGGGCTGGACACATTTCCCGTAGGACCGATGCCCGATAGGGCCGACGAGTTCTCAAGTGGCGACCACGCACCGGATGACGTAACGTGGGTAGGCCCCCGACAAAGTGGACCGACGACCTGGTGAAGGTCGCGGAAAACCGCTGGATGCGGGAGGCGCAGGACCGGTCATCGTGGAGAACCTTGCGGGAGGCCTATGTTCAGCAGTGGACGTCTTTCGACTGAAATGATGATGATGATGAAGATGATTTTTCTACTTACATTAATCAACTCAACGTATTGCAGCCCAGTGCTGGCCATAGGCCTCTCCCTGGCTGCGTTATTACAGCCTGTCCTCCGTCTTCTGCAGCCAACTTATCTAGTCACCATTAGGTAGACGGTCATCTAGCTGGGGGGTGTCCCACACTACACTTGGCGATACGCGCCTTCCACATCAGGTCTGCTCTACTAGCAACCGATCGGTCTTTCGACCAACATTGTTTGCCCACTGTCACTTCAGTTTGCTCACTCTGCAAGCTTTGACGGTAACTCCGGTTTTTTTTCGGATAATTTCATAAAGTGTTGGATAAAATAGATAAAGATTTCAATCTACATTTCCGCAACATTGGACGGAAAAGAAATAATCATCATTCAGTAAATGTTTAATATTTACCAAAGTACCTGATCTTTTGAAGATTTTCTAGCCGACACTTTCTCTTTGCGATCAAGTAATATATTCTAATAAACATCACCAAAATCACAGACTGCCATACAAAGATATCAGGTAAACCAACCACACCCCGACGCGTTGTCTGGCCGTGTCGAGAATGTCATTAATTCAGTTTTAGTCGTCGACTGATGACCGAGCGGCGTGGCGTCATTTCCCCTGGCTCGCTTACAGTTGGCAAACATGTCAGAATTTGTCGCTGATCGACAAATATGATCGTGTCAAATGGTGACACAAGCACAGGATTGTTCCGAAGGCTCAGAAGAATTAGGTATCGAATGTCTACAGAAAATCTATTGCTAGATCGCGTGTAAAGTAATGTGATGATTGAATTAAATGATAGCGTAATCAGCTTAAACTGTTGTAACAACAGCCTAAAATGTTGTCCTCTTAGAAAAGGAGCAGGCGATTCACCTTACCACGCGGGCTCAGTGCGGGCTGGCAAATGTCAGATTACAAGTTGGTGTTGTCAACAACAATTGTCACATGTTTTCGAATTTTTGCCTCTAGTCAAACATCTGAGTTTATTTATTTATTTATTTGGACTTCTAACAGAGAGAACACCTTAATGCTAGAAAATATAAATAACAAGATGTGACCTTGTGCTTCTCCACTTATAAGAAGTCACAGCATGCAAATCTATATCAATATATAAAGCTGAAGAGTTTGTTTGTTTGTTTGAACGCGCTAATCTCAGTAACTACTAGTTCGATTTGAAAAAATCTTTTTGCCTTGGATAGCCCATTTATGCAGGAAGGTTTTAGGCATCATGCATATAATATCATGCTGCGACTAATAGGAGCAGAGCATAACTAACTCCACGCGAACGAAGTTGCTGGCGGCAGCTAGTATAATATAACGGCATGACTACAAATTGTTAATGTTGTATCAAATTAAATTTTAAAACAATGTTATATGAAATTAGATTTTAAAGCAATGTCATATTAATTAAATTTTAAAACAATGTTATATTAAACTAAATTTCACTTCTACAATTATTTTAATTCATTCCCGACACGGCCAGACAACGCGTCGGGGTGTGGTTGGTTTACCTGATATCTTTGTATGGCAGTCTGTGATTATGGTGATGTTTATTAGTATATATTACTTGATCGCAAAGAGAAAAGGGTTTCCTTACGATGATATTTTAATTAATATGTTTTGAGAGTCATAATTATCAACCTTTTTATCGTCCCACTGCTGGGCACAGGTCTCCTCTCATACGGAGAAGGATTGAGCGTAATCACCACGCTTGCTCAATGCGGGTTGGCGATTTCAGACTTAAGTCCAGGTTTCCTCAAGATGTTTTCCTTCACCTTCAGTCATTGGTATCCAAGATATACTTAGAAAGTACATATAACTTTAAAAAAGTTACATTGGTAATTGCCTGACCTGGAATCGAACCCGCGCACTCATACTTGAGAGGCTGGTGTTTTAACCACTAGGCCACCACGACTTGAGAGTATTTACACTTTATTAAAACATCTGTCTAGGTTCAAACTCAGGACCTACATTTAAGCACCTATACGATATTAAGCGCACTGGTCTTAGATAAATCATGAATTAATAGTCCTAACATATTGTTATTGTCATTTTCGACCGCAACAAGAGTGGTGCTTTTGTATTCAGTTGTCGTTTGAGCCTATAATAGATTCAGGTTTATGGAATGCTTAGTGACTAAACATGGATACGTTGGCTGGAAGTCCGGTGTCATGAGGGAGCTTTCTCTGAATTCGTGACGGCTTCGGTCACAAATCAGACTTAGATTTGATATCGATTCCCGCACGGAACAATTAATTATTTGTATTTCCTACATGTAGCTGTATCCGGAGTTCGACATACGGCAGTAAGGGTCCAGGCCTTAACTGCCCCATGCAAGTCCATCTTCCGGTACGTGGCTGCTACACTGGTGTGTGATGCAGTGTAGGAAGACCCCAACAAGGTGGTGAAGGTCGCGGGATACTGATGCACGCAGGCAGCACAAAACTGGTTATTGTGGAAAGCCTTGGGGAGGCGTTTGTCCAGCAGTGGTAGTAGAGCAGCCTCTATAGCCTGAGAAGAAGAAGAAGAAGTTCTTCTGGGTCTGGCTGTTTATGTTGTGAGCTTAAATCTAATATATAAAATTCTCGTGTCACGGTGTTCGGCTTTAAACTCCTCCGAAACGGCTCGACCGATTTTGATGAAATTTTTTGTGCTTAACCGGTATCTATGAGAATCGGCCAACATCTATTTTTCATCCCCCTAAATGTTAGGGGTAGTCCACCCCTAAATTTTTTTTTTTATTTTTTAGACAAAATTTTTAATTTCTATTTTTTTATGATACAACATACAAAAATACATACAATACCCAATTTTCACCCTTCTACGGTCAACCCTTATTTTTTAATAGCCATTTTAGTAATTTAATCTATTATTTATATGGCAAAACAACGTTTGCCGGTCAGCTAGTGTTTGTATAAAAAAGTCATATCAATAGAAGTGATGTTGTGTAATGTATTTTTTTTTAATTTTGATATAACTTACCGTTAGTACCTGTGGGACAAAATGAAATGAAATCGTTTATTAAGCAAGTAGGATCACCGATCACTTTTACACGTCATGTTTTTTTTTTTTTCTAACTAGATGAAGCCGGCATTTCCTAACTGACTACCTCTGAGAAGAAATAGCCGAAACAAACTCAGGGATCATCGTCTTTTTTCAAGTCCAGACATTAAAAATGAAAATGTTTACAATAATTTTCCTTATAATTACGCATATTGCTTAATAACAATGCTTAACAGAGCGAACAGCTCAGTCCCAAGCTTTTTTGTCTTCTAAATAATCTGTGATTTTATAATACCCCTTTTTGCAAAGTTTGGCCTTTATATACTTTTTAAATCATTTAATGGGTAAGTTTCGAATGTCCATGGGAAGCTTGTTGTAAAAGTGTATACATTGACCCATGAACGAGTTGCCTACTCTGTGGAGACGAGTGTGATGTACAGCAAGATTGTGTTGTACAGCAAAAGTGGGTAGGACAGTTAGTACAATAGGTAGAGCAGCTGATTGCAGAAGATCAATTCTTATAACTAGGATCGTTTAAAATGTAGTCATAATCTAGTAGGAAAAAGATATAAAGAGATTTTTTACATATTGAAATGGATGGAAGAGTATGGATGTATGTTACCCTATCACGCAAAAACTACTGAACGGATTTAGATGTAATTTGGCGTAAGGATACTTTATAACCAAGAATAACACCTAGGATATATTTTATCCCGATGTTCCTAAGTCGTGGTGGCCTAGTGGTTAAAACACCGGCTTCTCAAGTATGAGTGCGCGGGTTCGATTCCAGGTCAAGCAAGTACCAATGCAACTTTTCTAAAGTTATACGTACTTTCAAAGTATATCTTGGACACCAATGACTGAAGGTGAAGGAAAACATCTTGAGGAAACCTAGACTTTAGCCTGAAATCGCCAACCCGCATTGAGCAAGCGTGGTGATTACGCTCAATCCTTCTCTATATGAGAGGAGACCTGTGCCCAGCAGTGGGACGATAAAAAAAACAGGTTGATGATGTTGATGATGATGATGATCCTAAAATACAATTAAACACAAATCACAAAACGTAAATCAACTAATCAATTACTAAAGACAGCGTGGTTACAAAATCATTGCTTTTATAGAACAAGGAATTTATAGAACATAAACATTGTAGTTGTTGTGTTTAATGGCAATTTTTATTTATATACTCAAATGTTTCTTTTTTTTAACTTGTATTTTATTAACTTTTATATTACGTTGACATTTATAGTGTATGTATGATATTGACTTTTTTAATAACAGTCATTGACATTAATATACTTAAAATTTGACTAATGACATTTTAGATTTAGAGTGTTGACATTTAAATTTGTGTGATTGTGCTATTTTTTGATATTTGTCGATTTATTATAGTCTATAAACTTAAACTTTGCCTCTTTTTTGTTTTGACATTTTAATTTGCACGTCTCCTTGCAGGCAGAATACAAATAGCTATTGAGCTTTAAGATCTTCCCTTGTCGAATAATGTATTTTCTGGCAAATAAATATTTTTGGTTTGATTTGATTTGATAAACAAAAAAAATATCTCATCCCGGTATTCCCACGAGGTTGAACTTTATGCGAGTGAAACGCAGCTAGTAGTAATTAAAATATGGCTGACAAACATGTATCTTTTGCCGTAATACACATAAGTTGTTGAAAAATAAAGAAACAGACAGCACATCTGAGGAGATGCGCGGTAACCATGCGCGAGCTTGTGGGCGGTGAGCAGTGGGTAGTTCGCCGCCCGGTAAGGATCATGCTCGAGTCGACGGCGCATTGTATTTGATGCACGCCTCAAATTAGCACATCGTGACAGGACACACGAAGACCGATGCCTCCTAGGTCAGGGTTGCGGGTTGGTTAAAAAAAGGAACCATGGCCCTGGCCTATAGACAAGTGAAGGAACACGGGTGGGTTTTAGTCAGTAAAAGTCTGACTCGCCCTTCCGCTCCGCCCAGAGCGGGAGAAGTCATTTGATGATTTCCCATCCCAAACAAGAAAAGGAGATGTATGATGTATGTTATTCGTACAGTGTATACACACGCATATGTAATTCAATATAACATTACCTCTCCGTGTGTACCCGCCGAGCCGCCGAGCTAAAGTATTTTTTCTTGAGTGGAATTTTCCAGTTGGCGCTAGTAAACAGAAATGTGATCCGGTGTAATCTGTACAAGCTAATTATTTATTTTAGTGAGTTGTTGCGACGTTGCCTTCGGCGTAATCACATACTCACTTAATCTAGAACTGTTCAGCGTGCGTTGAAAGCCTTGGGATCGCAGTCATCATCATAGACCTTTTTTTAATCGTCCCACTGCTGGGCACAGGTCTCCTCTCATACAGAGAAGGATTGAGCGTAATCACCACGCTTGCTCAATGCGCGTTGGCGATTTCAGACTTAAAGTCCAGGTTTCCTCAAGATGTTTTCCTTCACCTTCAGTCATTGGTGTCTAAGATATACTTAGAAAGTACATATAAATTCAGAAAAGTTACATTGGTACTTGCCTGACCTGGAATCGAACCCGCGCACTCATACTTGAGAGGCTGGTCTTTTAACCACTAGACTACCACGACATATATCGGATCGCAGTAAATGTTATTTATTTGCGAGCTGAATGCCTGAGGCATTTTCTACCATAGGATGATGTAGAAACTAAACATGCGAGGTGCAATATTCGGGTCATAATTAAGAAATTACTACAAAATACAAGAATATACATAGAATGAAAATGAACTGCCGGAATAAAAAAATAGTTCAATGGCAGAAAAAACTTATTGAGTCTAACTAATGTTCATTATTACCAAGTAAGGCATTAAAAGGCTCAGAGTCACACAAAGGGCAATGGAAAGAGCTATGCTCGGAGTTTCTCTGCGCGATCGAATCAGAAATGAGGAGATCCGCAGAAGAACCAAAGTTACCGATATAGCTCTGCGAGTCGCTAAACTGAAGTGGCAGTGGGCAGGGCACATTGCTCGTAGAACCGATAGCCGATGGGGCAGTAAGGTTCTGGAGTGGCGGCCACGTACTGGAAGACGCAGCGTAGGGAGGCCCCCAATAAGGTGGACCGATGACCTGGTGAAGGTCGCGGGAAGCCGATGGATGCGGGCAGCACGAGACCGGTCAGCGTGGAAAGCCTTGGGGGAGGCCTTTGTCCAGCTGTGGACGTCCATAGGCTGAAGAAGAAGAAGAAGAAGAAGGCATTAAAAGCGTCTTGGAGCAGCAGATTTCGACACAACAAACAAATTTAAGGATTTCCGAATATGAAAAGGAGAAACGAACCCCTTATAAACAACACTTCGTTATCCATGAACCAAAACACTTTTTCACAGGAACCCATGGAGTTATTAAATACTCAAGACTAAAATCATATTTTGAAGAAGTGAAAAAAAAAAAAAAAAAACTCAAAAAATCACCTTTCGGTGGGCCAGTTTGATCTCACGCTTGACCAGTTTTTTTGACAAAAGGCTAATATGTTTACTTCAGAACATCAGCTATCGTCCAGTGAAAGTCGGTCAAGCCGTTTCAGAGATTAGCTGGAACAAACAGACCGAAGAAAACAATGTTTATTGTTATTATAAGTAGAGTACAAGCGCGCAGCTGCGCTGAAGCGGGCAGCAGCGCTTCTCCTGTGAAATATTAAGTTACTGCATATCTCAACCCGCCTGCTAAGGGAATAGTGTATTTGACTAAAAAATCTAATCAGATTTTCAAAAAAATACTAGACACGTTTTTTTTTTCTTTTTTCATATAAACAAAAAATGAAGACGACACAGTGTGTTAAAAACTCGTGTGACGTCACTGCACTGTACGCTTTTTAGCGACCAGTGACGTCACCAGCCACCACTCCTGATCTTTGATGCCTTTTATATTTGTCAATTTTTATTGATTTGATAAAATAAAAAATACGTGTCTAGTATTTTTTGGAAATCTGACTGACGGACTAATTAGTTTTTTTTTCGTCAAATATCCTATTATGGTGAACCCCCCCAAAGCAATGAAAGCCTTGGGGGAGGCCTTTTTCCAGCAGTGGACCTCTAAAGGCTGAAAAGAAGAAAAAGTAGAGTATGTACTTTCATGTGAATAAAGTTAAAAGTCTGTGGACTGAGAAGATGAAGAAGAAGAAACTAATTTTTTTTCGTCTGTCCTTTTCTTAATAAAATACTGCTGCTCTTCTAAAGTTATATGTACTTTCTAAGTATATCTTGGACACCGATGGCGATTTCAGACGCGAGATTGGAGATGGGCAGGTCATGCCTGCCCATCTCCATTATTAGCGAGAATGAGCGACGAGTGATGGGCAATCCGCACGAGCATGGCCAGATTCGACAGGCACTCGGAAAAAGGAAGACCTGTACGTAGATGGTCAGATGACATCATTGCAAGGGAAAACTGGATGATAATAGCCACTGCTGGGGTTCTCTGGAGGAGGCCTTCACCCTCAATATTTGAAGGGTGAACCCTTCGTGCAACCCTTCATTCTTTGCATGCTTGCTATTTGTCTTCGTAAATATCTGAATGAACTTATAACTATATTTCTTGAGGAAACCTGGACTTTAACTGTGAAATCGCCAACCCGCATTGAGCAAGCGTGGTGATTACGCTCAATCCTTCTCTGTATGAGAGGAGATCTGTGCGCAGCAGTGGGACGATAAAAGTTTGATGATTAGGACTGGCGCGGCCACCATGGCGGGGTATAGTGCGTCAAACCTACGGATAATGTGTTGTCGCCATTATTAGGCCATCCTTCATAAAGCGGCTTGCGACAGTATTAATTACTATTATCGTTATTAATTTGATCTTTAGAATAGTTAAAATATTACATTATAACCATTATACTATAATAAAAGAAAATATTGAATTCATCTCGAAAATGAAATGTTGTCCGATGTGCATGTCTGTTTCTATGAACCTCTTATGTTTAATACTAACGCGAAAGGAGTATTTTTCCTTTATACGAAACCTGAATATAAATATAATAAACAACTGTATCGATTCCAATAATTTTTACATCATGTTATATTTTTTTCCGAAATATATTTGAAAAATGATACAGTGTGGTTATTGAGCGCACGATACAGTTCACAGCGGATCATGAATATCCTTGTGCCCCGCCGCGCTGCGCTGCTGTAGGCGCGAGCGGGCGAGCCACGCTTTGACCATATTTTTGTTGTGACAATTAGATAACACAACAAGGTCATAACTGTGTGATTTTTATGACAGCTTTTTGAAATTAAACACATAGATCCTTAAGATAAAAATCCTGGACACGTGTTTCGGGTTTCACATATATACAAAAAATACGTTGTATATATTGTCACAAGTAAATTTATTCCAAACGAGTCACTAACATATAATCCCGTGTCACAGCTTGTCAGAGCGTGTATGTACACGATATCATTACTTGTAACGGTTGGATCGCGACGTATTCGCGCGTCCCCCAATGAGCATGTTAACATCCCCAGTGGGATATCGCTTGGGGACTATCACTACAACAAACGAAAGCGAATATCCCGTTTATCTGAATTTGATATTATTCACGACTTTGCTCAGACTATGTGGATACCTATTTATTACGTTATACTAGCCCCAGGCCGAGAGAAAAGTAGTAGATTTTTTGATTAGGCAATTCTCAGTATTGTTTGCTGCATTTGTGTCTGATTGATGGTTATAGCACCTATTTAAACATTACTAATTTTAAAAAGGCTTGGCTTTGGATTTGGCTATGACTTTGTTTTTGTGGTTTTAGCCTATTAGGAACGACATCGGCTGCTGGCAGAAGTTACCACCTACCAGACAGTCTTACCGCCAAGCGATTCGTCGTGTTCTGGCATGATGTCTGGTGAAGCCGTATGGAGGACGGGTTTGAGCAGTTGTGTTGCGTGTGTGCCGAGTACGATGCGCAAATTAGGCGCATCGTACTCGGCACACATCGCAACACAACTGGTGTCCTTGTTGAAAAGGGACTTTTTTGAGGGGGGCTTTTTTGATCCATTCTCAAACTATAGTTTGATAAAAATAATAAATTTTGATACCCTTCCATGATGAAATATTCAGTAACACAAACATCGTCTACGCAAAGGCGTTTCCTTATTTAGAAGACCAGCAATAGATTAAAGCACACTTTAACGCATGTAAGACTGAAGTATTTGATTGGGCATTATCAGATCATACAGCATAACTGCTATAGTGTCCTGTTAAAAAAATGTGTTCTATTAAGTATTGGCACGCTATGAGAAGTGACTACAGTACGGAAATAAAAATTATCTAACGAATCTTACCTTTTCAGAAATATATGATGGAGCCAAATGTAGCTTATAATCATTTCATTGAAATTTTCAAGCTATTTTATGACCTGTGTTTTCCATAAAAGTGGTTAAAATAAATACATTAAGAAGAAATAAGTGGTTGTCAAAAGGGATCAAATTGTGCAGTAAAAAGAAAAGGAAACTTCTATGGCAGTTTAGACCAAATCGTAGCAATATTAATAAAACCATATTATATAATTACCCTAAAACGTACAAAAAAAATTATTCACTTAACACAAAAAGTACAAAACAACCACAATATAAAAGCCTCTAAAAAAAAATCGAATATTGCGTGGCAAAATCAATCGTCCAAAGTATAACGTACCTAAATATAACAGAAATAAAGTTAAAACGGGCAGCTGCATTATATCTCATCCCAAGACTATAATTGCAGAAGCGTTTAATATTTTTTTTGTTGATAAAATACAACCAAAACTGAATGACGAGTGCAGACCTGGGGTGTGTGCTTTAGATTTTAATAACAAGGCTATGTTTATGGCCCCTAGTATACCAGACGATATTAAAAAAAAAGACGTGTGGCACTCGGGGACTGCCGCGGTAAAGCTATTGCATAGCATTTTGTATCAATTTATGCAATTATAATTATTTATTTATTTTATTTATGCAGTATTTCTTTTTCTTTGATATTAATTCAAGTTACACTTTTTGAGCGTGGTGACCGATAAGAAAACAAATTTTTCTTTTATTAAATAAATAAAATGTTAATATTATTTAAAATATTTTTATTATTTTACAATACATGTGGGTTTTATTACCTTACAGTAGCTGTTGGTTATTCAGGAATATTTATCATTGAAACTATAGGTTTATGATAACTGAAATAAGAAACATAAGTTTGCGACTTAATATCCTCTAAATACCTAGAAAATACCGCGTCAATGGTGGTCCCATATTTTGTTGTGGACTCTTGTGGATCATTATTCATTTTTCAAATTCAATGTTTTTGATAGAAAAGTTGTCAACCGCTCTGATTTTTTATCAGCGAAGTTAATGTTGAAATCGCCAGCCAAGATAAGTGGAAATTTATTACCATTTGTACCAAGTATTTTCGAGCCTTCTTCAGTGTACTCCAGTAAAGTGCGATGAATAAAATGCTCTACCTCGTCCAATTTTGGATTCGGAGAAATGTAAATTGCTACCATAACTATTTGTAGGCCATTTCTAAGTTTGCATAAGCACGCACAAATATCTCCAACAACTGAGCGCCTAACATTAACATCGCTAACGTGTGCAATATTTATTTCAATATTCGGAGTCCTAATATTAGTAATATTATTTTTATTTTGGTAAATAGCTACCCCACCTTTTGAAACAGTATCTCGTTTGAACTGAGCAATACAATTAAAATTAGGTATTTCAATTGGATTATCATGCGTCATGCAAGTTTCGGTAAGAAGTAAACATTTGTTTGTCTCGTAACTGAATCTTGTAAATCGTATTTATGACTATTTAGACTTTGGCAGTTGAAAGTCATTATTGAAATGCCATTTCTATTACTAATGAAATCTAATACACTTTGAGCAATCGTCTGAACACTATTTAAAGACAGTCTTTTGAATTCTTGCAACAATTGAAAAAACGGCCGCGTGAGCACTTTTTACTCTATAAAATCACGCGCTTTTATTTAGTAAACAACACTATAAATAATTTAAAAGTCCAATGAAAAATTAGCGTGACATTCATCTTAGCTTTTCCGTTAAAAAAAAGCTATTTTATAAAAACACTACTAAATTAATTTGAATAAAAGTACTTAATTATATGAAAAGTTTTTAAGGTAGCCATGACAACGTCGATGACGTCTATGACATATCTCTATAGAAGACCTATTTCAGAGAGAAAATTAATCGCAAGTTTAGCACATCGCGTCTATCAGTAACATGGCAAGTGTGTAGAACTGAGTTCGCGCCCTGCAATATGCATGCTCTTTTTGAAAATCTATAAATTGTTTTCAAAAGATGTAGTCGCACGCACACAAACATACCGTGCCGAAGACTGCCGAACTGAAACGACGTTAGACGATGGGGAGCGTGAGGTTTTTTCGTTACGGAATTTCTGGATTCGGTCCCCGCGCTCAAGGCCCGCGATAGAAGCTATGCAATAGCTTAAAAATAATAATGTACTGTATGATTGTTCGGTTGGTAAGTATTAAAAGACTTTAGATAATTAGACTGGTTTATTTTTCTTGTAGAATTATTATATTGGAAACGACCTCTTCTAGGTCAGATCCTAAGTTACAATGACAAGACAATAGACTATATTCATAGACACTAATACATAGAGATGGTATTAGTTACTCGACTACAGAGTAGTGATGTATGATACAACATCCCCCCTGTTTAAGTTTAAATTAACCCTTGACAAACAATGTTATAGAAACCTGACTTAGTTACAATTTAGACAATGACTTAAGACTATGGTTAGGTCTTAATCTAGGATACAATGTTCTACTTAATCTATTTCATCAATTAGCCTTCTGGTTGGCTTTACAACTCTTTCAGAACGAGTTACATGTTGACTGACTGAGGATTGAGATGAGAGCTCTTGAGGTCTAGACTCCTGCCTGTTACCTTCCTCTCTCCCCTGCGACGAATTGGATAGCATAGGAGAATATTTGTGTCTTAAATGAACCCTATTCCTCCTATACCTAACTCCATTGACATCCTCAACGACATATGACCTATTATTAGCCAACCTTAGCTTGACAATGGCTTGTTCCCAATTGCTATCAGGCTTTCTTTTAAAGTATACATGATCATTGGGATACAGTAATGACAATGACTTTGTATTTCTATTATAATATTTAGACTTATTTTTATTATTTTGCTTGACACATTCTTCATAATTTTTGAATGTAACCACTTTAGGTTTTAATTTCTTATAAGACATAGGAATGTTATTTCTTAAATTCCTGGACATTAACAATTGAGCTGGAGATGGTAAATTATTCTTAGGTGTGTTTCTATACTGTAATAAAGCTATGTATGGATCAGATGAGTTTCTTTTACATTTTTTTTAACATATTTTTGATAATTTTGACTGAACTCTCTGCTTGACCATTTGACTGTGGATGATATGGGCTAGTTACAATGTGTTCTATGTCCCATTCATGCATAAAATTCTTAAATTCTAATGACTGAAAAGGAGGACCACCATCAGACACTAAAGATAAAGGTATTCCATGACGAGCAAAAATGGACTTTAAATGTGTTATTACATTCTTTGCTGTACTGTTTTTATTTAACAAAGCTATTTCTATAAATTTAGAATAATAATCTGTGACAATTAAATAAGTAAGGTTATCAAAATACATCAAATCAACACCTACTTGTTGCCATGGATATTTATTTATTTCAAAATTTTTTAGTGGTTCCTTTGGATTATTAGGTTTAAATTGTGCACATACATAACATTGTTCTACCAAGTTTTTAATATCAGCTGACATGCTTGGCCAGTACAAAGACTCTCTAGCCAGTTTTAAGTATTTATTTATACCTTGGTGACCTTCATGAATTTTACCTAACATTTCCTTATACATTGACTGTGGTACTATTAATTTTGACCCTTTGAACAACAAATCTTTGACTACATGAATTTCAGCTTGTATGTTCCAAAATGGTTTTATTGACAGACTGACATTATTTTTATTTTTTGGCCAACCTTCATAATAATACTTTTTTAACAATTGCAAAGTATCATCTTTCTTAGTGTTCTGTAACAATTTTGTACAGTACTCCTTTGTGACTGCTAGACTTGAATGCATTAAATTGACATGACAAGATATTTCTGACTCATTCTCAGGTATATAATGTTCTTTCAATGCTGCTCTAGACAGAGTGTCAGATATAAACATTTCTTTACCTGGAACATGTATAACTTCCAAATCATATTTTTGTAAAGTTAACATCATACGTTGCAATCTTGCTGGTACATCATGTAATGGCTTTTTAAAAAGATAGACTAAAGGTTTATGATCAGTATGAACAGTTACTTTATGACCGTACACATACTGGTGAAATTTTTCACAACCAAACTGAATGGCTAACAATTCTTTCTCAATTTGAGCATACCTTGACTGAGTTTGAGTTAATGTTTTTGAACTATAAGCAATAGGTTTATTATTCTGCATAATGACTGCTCCTAATGCTGACTTTGACGAATCGACTGACAAGACTAATGTTGGCTAATAATAGGTCATATGTCGTTGAGGATGTCAATGGAGTTAGGTATAGGAGGAATAGGGTTCATTTAAGACACAAATATTCTCCTATGCTATCCAATTCATCGCGCAGTTTGTTCAGTAAAGCGAAGGGTACTCTTCTCGGAGCATCCACGCATGGCACTGCTTCAGGTTTGAGTTTCAGGCGACAGACTTGAGGTAGACATCCAAGACCCTGAAATACATCATTGTATTGTGTAAGAATTTGTTCACTAAAATTTTGTTGAGACACATAGAAAACTCTTTGAATTATACCTAATTTTTCACAAGTTGGTAGACCTAAAACATTCGGACAAACTAAATCTGTGACTATAAACACTATATTTACACTAATAGTGCTATTATTTAAAGATAAACTACATTTTACATTGACTTTGCCCATAATGGGTATTGATATACCACCAAACCCACTAACGTTTATTTGACATTTCTCAAGTGACATTTGACTTTAACATTTCAAAGATTGAAAAGTTTTCTTTGACATAATATTGATATCAGCTCCTGAATCAATAATGCAATTAATTTGTGTATGACCAACTAAAATGTTTATGTTCCATGACTGTTTAGAATAGTATTTGTTTTCTTTTGACTCGACTGTATTGACCTGTTTACTATGTGTTGACTTTGCTGTAATAATTCTACAAGTGTTTGTTGTGTGAGATTCCTCAGACTTGTGTCTGTACTCATCATTAAGATATGAATCTCGGCTAAGACCTGACACCATGTATGATTGTTCGGTTGGTAAGTATTAAAGACTTTAGATAATTAGACTGGTTTATTTTTCTTGTAGAATTATTATATTGGAAACGACCTCTTCTAGGTCAGATCCTAAGTTACAATGACAAGACAATAGACTATATTCATAGACACTAATACATAGAGATGGTATTAGTTACTCGACTACAGAGTAGTGATGTATGATACATGTACTTGAATAATACGAGCAGTGTGGGATATGATGGTATTGCTACTTATACGAGTATACTAAAACAGGTTGCGAATGAAGTCTGTGGACACTTGAGTCATGCCATCAATCTGGCCATTAGCGCAGGCGTTTACCCTGATGCTCTGAAGGTGTCTATTGTTAAGCTACTTTTTAAGAAAGAGGACAGGGAGTTAATGCAGCACTATAGGCCTATATCACTGATTCCTATAATTTCTAAAATATTTGAAAAATACATTTATAAGGAATTAAATTCATTTATTCAGACATAATCCCTCTTATTCATAAACGCTGCTTAAAGTTAACTAGTGATTAGTGATTCTTTAACCATACATTTTTGACCTTTTAACGTCACATAACTTTAATCATCGTTTATAAATAAACACTACAGTGTTTAAGGGGCTTATCCATAAACGATTTTTAAGGTTAAGTGACGTTCAAACGTTAAAATTAATGGTTAAAGAATCGCTAATCACTAGTTAACTTTAAGCAACTTTTATGAATAAGGGGGAATATTATATGCGAGGAACAGAAAGGGTTTAGAATAGGCAAAGCTATTAATATGGCCATATATGATTTTTTGTGCAATATAACATTTAGCGTAGATAAAAGGAAACCGATCTGTGGCGTATTTTGTGATATGACGCAAGCCTTTGACAATGTCCATTATGGTACACTCTTAAAAAAACTTGAAGCGTATGGAATTAGAGGAAATGTCAACAATCTAATTAAATCTTACGTACTTAACAGAACTCAGGTAACAAATATAAATCACATTAATATGACTAGTAAAAATGAAATTGTATTTCAATCCTCAGAACGTACAGTTTCGTTTGTGTGCGAACGCTAGGTAGCGTTCTAGGGCCACTTTTACCTCTGACACTATTTGCTGATGATAGCACTATAACGGTACCTTGTAAAAGTGTTGATACTTATGAAAGTGGTAATATGGTTTAACAGAGTCACATTTGTGCTATGTTGTCATTTTCTGGGACAACTCACCTGAAAAAGACACGATGTTCACGGCCCAAAAGAGATGCGTGCGTTCAATATTCAAAATTAAACCTACTGATACCCTACTTAAAAAAGTATGAAATGCTTACTTTGCCATGTCTGTACATTTTAGAGGTAGCTGTTTTTGTTAAAACAAATTCACACCGATTTAAACTATTAGATGTAATAGTCCCACGTAATAGGCGCGACAATAGTAGAATATGCACTCTTCCTCCGATAACAGTTTCAGTTACCTACTGTAACTTTTTGACATTTAACATAATTTAATATACTGTGATATAATTTATTTTTGACTTTAGGTAATTAATATATTTGACTTAATTTTTTCTTGACTGTAATATATTTTCCCTATAAGCTATCTTGACATCAATATTATTATTTGTTTGATTTGTATTTTGCTATGAGATTTAAAACGACCATATACCAATTATGTAAAATGTAATCCTTATACCTAGAACATTTGTACGCCGTGTTTGGCAAAACATGAAGGCTCACAATATATATTTTCAATACCTGGCATGTCTGTCGAATCAGTTAATGTAAACGCATATTTGACAAATAGATGATCTTTATCTTCTTTATCTTTAAAATAATATTAACTTTTAAGATCAAATTGAAAGCAAAACTTTAATTATAACACTTTATAAAAATCTCGCTAACAACTCTTTAGCTACTCTTTAGGTTACCACTTAGTTGGCTTTTAATCAATGCTAAACTTTTCTTTATTTAAAACCTCTAATTAGGGGCCGTCCATTAATCACGTGACCTTTTTTTGCATTTTTAACCTCCTCCTCCCCTTTGGTGATACTTAGTGAGGTTTAAGATCTAAACAATCATCATCATCATCATCTCAGCGTTCAGTACCGGTTGCATCCGCGGCTTTCGCGTTGGAGCCTCGGGTCCGCTTAAGATCTAAACAGAGATCTAAACAATGGCCCCGATTCCCGTGTTATAATTTAAGTTCAGTGCATCCTTTTCTTTATATTTCATTAAGAAAAGGACAGAAGATAAAATGTCAGTTTAGACCTGTCAAATTGGTGCGCTCCTGACATAAACTGGCATATTTTTAGTCGCCATGTTTATAATCGCGTCTAAACTGTCTATGAAGTATCTTAATTTGACAGGATTAAATTAAAATGTTGTCTTCTATCCTTTTCTTAACGAAATGAAAAGAAAAAGATGCAGTTAACTTACAATTAGTTTAGTTTGTGAACAGGAGAATCGGCGCCAATATCACGTGTATTTTAAACTTTCAATACAGGTTTATAGTATAATTTTATTTTATTTTGGAATTATTTAACTTTAAATACAGGTTTATAGTATAATTTTATTTTATTTTGGAATTAATTAACTTTAAATACTGGTTTATAGTATAATTTTATTTTATTTTGGAATTAATTAACTTTAAATACAGGTTTATAGTATAATTTTATTTTATTTTGGAATTAATTAACTTTAAATACAGGTTTATAGTATAATTTTATTTTATTTTGAAAATAAGACATTATGAAATAGAAATGCTTGGACGAAGAGGTTTAAGGTTGTTTTGATAGGCGTAAAAATAATTATAAACACAGGGTGTAATTACGCGAAAATATGTAATTTACTAGAATACATTTTTCACATTTACATTCTTGCTTTATCGACGGCAACAAATGCCACCAAAACCACTAAATCATAATTTATTTACTATCTTAAAGATCTCAAATGGGCCTACTACTTTGTTTTTTTTTTTGTTTTTTCGGGGGGAAACCTTCAAAAGGCACCCGACCCGCGAGAAAGGAGGTCGGGTAGTGTGAGATTTTTACCTCACTCAAACTACCCCGGTGATCACCATTTGCGCCTAGGGGTGGTCCCGGTTCCTTTTAAAAGACCAATTCCGGAACCCTCCCTGGGCAACGCCTGTAAGGCGCATCCCAGGAGAGGCTCTAAGAGGGCCTCTCCTAAACGTCCTATGCACGGCAAATTTGGTGCTTTATAATCTTATATATTAATGTATGATCTACTTTTCATTTCAATTAACAGATGTAAAGTAAATAGTAGTTAAGTAGGAATATCATATGACTATATGTCGTGGTGGCCTAGTGGTTAAAAGACCAGCCTCTCAAGTATGAGTGCGCGGGTTCGATTCCAGGTCAGGAAAGTACCAATGTAACTTTTCTAAAGTTATATTTACCTACTTTCTAAGTATATCTTGGACACCAATGACCAAAGGTGAAGGAAAACATCTTGAGGAAACCTGGACTTTAAGTCTGAAATCGCCAACCCGCATTGAGCAAGCGTGGTGATTACGCTCAATCCTTCTCTGTGGGAGGAGAGACCTGTGCCCAGCAGTGGGACAATAAAAAGGTTGAAGATGATGAGAGGAGACCTGTGCCCAGCAGTGGGACGATAAAAAGGTTGATAATGATGATGATGATTTACAATTCTTAGCTATCTACATTTTTTTCACTGTAAGATAATGTAAAAACCTCAGCTCCTATAACTTTATTCAAAATTGCCGAAAGTATTATCATGAATATTAAATCATTGGTATTTACGCTCAATCCTTCTCTGTATGAGAGGAGACCTGTGCCCAGTAGTGGGACGATTAAAAGGTCGATGATGATGATGATCATGTGACTGATACGTAATACCTGATACTATATGATATTGAAATAATAAATAGACATGATATTTTACTACATCCCCCCTTTCATGTTGGGATATTTCGTGATTTTTGTCAATCTCATTCCCCCTTATCAAAACTCACAGGAATAATGGATTGCCCCTTAACAGATGATTAGTATTAGAATCGAAATAGTTGATTTTAAAATTGAAGTTTTGGAAAAAATACTGGTAAAATCTATAATTTTTTATCTGTCGTGAGTTTGAAGGAAAAAGAAAAGAAATTTTATGAGATAACTTGCGGCTATCCGCGATTTCATTCGCGTTTTTTTATATACTCCGCTCCTAGTGGTTGCAGCGATGTTATATAACCATCATAGATTAATGGGCTATCCAACGCAAAAAGAATTTTTCAAATCAGCCCAGTAGTTCTTGAGATTAGCGCGTTCAAACAAACGAACTCTTCAGCTTTATACATTCGTATAGATTAGTATAGATTTAAATATGAAAGACAACGGCAGAATAGTCGACATTGGCTCAGTTGCCAATGAAAAAAAAAAAAATATGAATAAAATAATTCATTATAATACAATCATTGTACATTTTAGCGATGGTAATAAAGAAAAAAATAAGCTCCAATAATTGGAGTAAACAGGAAAGGGTATTTATCTCAGAATTTATATCTACTTACTAATATAGACTGACGAAATTAATGTTAAAGCTGTAGTCGATAATAATAATTTATTTCCATTTCTTACAGACTTGTTAACATGAATTTGCTTTTTAAGGAATGTAAGTGGGTAGATACTTGTCTGTATTACATTACTTTCTACTGCTTTTGTAACGAGGTTTCAGTGTCTATTAATACCTATTATTATACTTGTTTGGAGGCATAATTTGGCTGCTGATATGATAGCCTAGCAATAATAGTATTCAACCTCGTAATGCCAGCGAGAGAGGAGACCATAATACGTGTATAGAATGGCACTTATGTGTTTGGAGACAGAGTATTGGAATATAAAAACAATTAATGTAAAAAACAATTACTGTAAATACTGGGTGTATTTATGAATACAAAATCTAAAATAAAAAAAATAATATAGAGCAAAAATGTAGTTTTGTTAAGTATTATTTCTACAAAATGTCTCTTATTAATTGTGTGTGACTGTGAGAAATTCTCAGTTCGAGCCAATTCAGATTTAATATAAAAAACTGATTTGTAATAAAAAAAAATGTTCGATGTGCAGCCTAGTGGAGGGACGTCACATAGCGGTGTTAAAAAGAAGGATGAGCGTCATCTGTTTCTTATACGGTTTCTAGAACATTCTGGAATAGACCGTACATAATGAGACTAGATTGTGGTGAACGCGGTTCGAATTAGGTTCCGTTTGCGTTATGACAAGTTTTTGCCATTGATACTTGCTAAGATGATTTCTCGCTAACAATGGGCTTTATAAGAAGGCTCAAAGTCACTCAAAGGGCAATGGAGAGGGCTATGCTTGGGGTTTCACTGCGCGATCGAATCAGGAATGAGGAGATCCGCAGAAGAACGAGAGTAACCGACATAGCCCGAAGAATAATGGAGAGGGCTATGCTTGGGGTTTCACTGCGCGATCGAATCAGGAATGAGGAGATCCGCAGAAGAACGAGAGTAACCGACATAGCCCGAAGAATTGCAACACTAAAGTGGCAGTGGGCTGGACACATTTCCCGTAGGACCGATGCCCGATAGGGCCGACGAGTTCTCAAGTGGCGACCACGCACCGGATGACGTAACGTGGGTAGGCCCCCGACAAAGTGGACCGACGACCTGGTGAAGGTCGCGGGAAACCGCTGGATGCGGGAGGCGCAGGATCGGTCATCGTGGAGAACCTTGCGGGAGGCCTATGTTCAGCAGTCAGTCTTTCGACTGAAAAGATGATGATGATGAAGATGATTTTTCTACTTACATTAATCAACTCAGCCTATTGCAGCCCAGTGCTGGCCATAGGCATCTCCCTGGCTGCGTTATTACAGCCTGTCCTCCGTCTTCTGCAGCCAACTTATCTAGTCACCATTAGGTAGACGGTCATCTAGCTGGGGGGTCTCCCACACTACACTTGCCGATACGCGCTTTCCACATCAGGTCTGCTCTACTAGCAACCGATCGGTCTTTGGACCAACATTGTTTGCCCATTGTCACTTCAGTTTGCTCACTCTGCAAGCTTTGACGGTAACTCCAGTTTTTTTTCGGATAATTTCATTATTTTAGTTAGATATTAATTTTAATCAACAAAACTCATAAGTCTAAAGTGTTGGATAAAATAGATAAAGATTTCAATCACCATTTCAACAACATTGGACGGAAAAGAAATCAATAAAGTTTAATGTTTACCAAAGTACCTGATCTTTTGAAGATTTTCTAGCCGACACTTTCTCTTTGCGATCAAGTAATATACAGTATGTTAAGAAAATCCTGTCCAACCCATAAGGGTAATAAAGGTTAGGTAAACACATGACCAAATATAATATAAAATTTTACGTAATCATCATAGTACCAATACAAATTAATTTTGAAATAATCTTTTTTTCCCGCGAATTGATTCCAACTTCCCCGAAATTTGGTAATTTTAAAAAAAGTGACAACACTGGTATTATTATAAGCGAATAGCGATGCGACCACGTGCCGCGTGCCCTGCCGCCCGCCGCCCGCGGATGGGTGCTTAACGCACATTTTTTAAATTACCTCTTTTTTGTGAAATAATATTATTTTTTTTAGGGGGATTTTTTTTAAGTTTAGCCCGGTTTTGTATCCATTAGTAGAATCAGTTATCGATACCTAACAACACTTTCACGGGTCGGACAGGGTTTTCTTAACATACTGTATACTAATAAACATCACCAAAATCACAGACTGCCATACAAAGATATCAGGTAAACCAACCACACCCCGACGCGTTGTCTGGCCGTGTCGAGAATGTCATTAATTCAGTTTTAGTCGTCGACTGATGACCGAGCGGCGTGGCGTCATTTCCCCTGGCTCGCTTACAGTTGGCAAACATGTCAGAATTTGTCGCTGATCGACAAATATGATCGTGTCAAATGGTGACACAAGCACAGGATTGTTCCGAAGGCTCAGAAGAATGGGGTACATGCATTAAACTTATAATTTGATATTATATTGATATTCAAATTCAACAAGATATGATATTGCTAAACTGGAAGGTTTATAAGAAAAAAATGCTATTTTTACTTAATATTTTAAGTATAAATTACGTGAAATGGAACTTAATTTGAAACACCAATCAGGGAGCAGTGACGTCACTACATCGATTTCGGATTGTTTTGGATTGTATTTAGGTGTTAGCGAAAATAATAAATATGGATATAGGCTTTATTAAAGCAGATTCGAGAAATCTTCCGAAGGTAGACATGGATATGGTGAGGTTTTTCTTCATGGAAAATAAAAACTATACGGGTGTGGAGATGAAAGGGCAAAAACTTGCGCGGTGAGTTGAATTGAGGTTATGTTACTTTAGATGTTTGTTTAAAGTAAAAACACAAAATAATCGTCGAAGGGCAATCCATTTTGGGAGTTCCGTATTAATGTTTTATAAGATTAATCACAGATCACATGAGATTAATTTAATATTCAGACTTTTAATAATCTGCTAACCATAACCTTTGATAAAACAAAATCGATGCAGTGACGTCATGTCACGTGACTTGGCGTTATGGAGCGAAATTTGAAAAATCATATTTTGCACGCGGTTATTAAAATAAATATAGCATTTTTCTAAATTTGAGTTTTAAAATTATTTAAGTAAAGCCCAGATCTTTACTTTGCACCAAAAAAATAATCAAGTGCAAGTTCCCTATTAGGTATCGAATGTCTACAGAAAATCTATTGCTAGATCGCGTGTAAATTAATGTGATGATTGAATTAAATGATAGCGTAATCAGCTTAAACTGTTGTAACAACAGCCTAAAATGTTGTCCTCTTAGAAAAGGAGCAGGCGATTCACCTTACCACGCGGGCTCAGTGCGGGCTGGCAAATGTCAGATTACAAGTTGGTGTTGTCAACAACAATTGTCACATGTTTTCGAATTTTTGCCTCTAGTCAAACATCTGAGTTTATTTATTTGGACTTCTAACAGAGAGAACACCTTAAATGCTAGAAAATATAAATAACAAGATGTGACCTTGTGCTTCTCCACTTATAAGAAGTCACAGCATGCAAATCTATATCAATATATAAAGCTGAAGAGTTTGTTTGTTTGTTTGGACGCGCTAATCTCAGTAACTACTGGTTCGATTTGAAAAAATCTTTTTGCGTTGGATAGCCCATTTATCCAGGAAGGTTTTAGGCATATAATATCATGCTGCGACTAATAGGAGCAGAGCATAACTAACTCCACCCGAACGAAGTTGCTGGTGGCCGCTAATATAATATAACGGCATGAATACAAATTGTTAACGTTGTATCAAATTAAATTTTAAAACAATGTTATATGAAATTAAATTTTAAAACAATGTTATATTAAACTAAATTTCACTTCTACAATTATTTTAATTCATTCCCGACACGGCCAGACAACTCGTCGGGGTGTGGTTGGTTTACCTGATATCTTTGTATGGCGGTCTGTGATTTTGCTGATGTTTATTAGTATATATTACTTGATCGCAAAAGAAAAGGGTTTCCTTGTGATGATATTTTAATTCATACATTTTGAGAGTATTTACAGTTTATTAAAACATCTGTCTAGGTTCAAACTCAGGATCTACATTTAGGCACCTATACGATATTAAGCGCACTGGTCTTAGATAAATCATGAATTAATAGTTCTAACATATTGTTATTGTAATTTTCGACCGCAACAAGAGTGGTGCTTTTGTATTCAGTTGTCGTTTGAGCCTATAATAGATTCAGGTTTTTGGAATGCTTAGTGACTAAACATGGATACGTTGGCTGGAAGTCCGGTGTCATGAGGGAGCTTTCTCTGAATTCATGACGGCTTCGGTCATAAATCAGACTTAGATTTGATATCGATTCCCGCACGGAACAATTAATTATTTGTATTTCCTACATGTAGCTGTATCCGGAGTTCGACGTACGGCAGTAAGGGTCCAGGCCTTTACTGCCCCATGCAAGTCCATCTTCCGGTACGTGGCTGCTACACTGGTGTGTGATGCAGTGTAGGAAGACCCCAACAAGGTGGACCATTGACCTGGTGAAGGTCGCGGGATACTGATGCACGCAGGCAGCACAAAACCGGTTATTGTGGAAAGCCTTGGGGAGGCCTTTGTCCAGCAGTAGACCTCTATAGGCAAGAAGAAATTCTTCTGGGTCTGGCTGTTTATGTTGTGAGCTTAAATGTTTGTATAAAAAAGTCATATCAATGGAAGTGATGTTGTGTAATGTATTTTTTTTAATTTTGATATAACTTACCTTATGGAATTGAGACGTGGTATGGAATTGAGACGTGGTCGCTATGGAATTGAGACGTGGTCGCTAACAATGGGCCTTATAAGAAGGCTCAAAGTCGCTCAAAGGGCAATGGAGAGGGCTATGCTTGGGGTTTCACTGCGCGATCGAATCAGGAATGAGGAGATCCGCAGAAGAACGAGAGTAACCGACATAGCCCGAAGATTGCAACACTGAAGTGGCAATGGGCTGGACACATTGCCCGTAGGACCGATGCCCGATGGGGCCGACGGGTTCTCGAGTGGCGACCACGCACCGGAAGACGTAGCGTGGGTAGGCCCCCGACAAGGTGGACCGACGACCTGGTGAAGGTCGCGGGAAACCGCTGGATGCGGGAGGCGCAGGACCGGTCGTCGTGGAGAACCTTGGGGGAGGCCTATGTCCAGCAGTGGACGTCTTTCGGCTGAAATGATGATGATGATGATGATGATAACTTACCGTTAGTACCTGTGGGACAAAAGTGGGTAGAACAGTTAGTACAATAGGTAGAGCAGCTGATTGCAGAAGATCAATTCTTATAACTAGGATCGTTTAAAATGTAGTCATAATCTAGTAGGAAAAAGATAAAAAGAGTTTTTTTACATATTGAAATGGATGGAAGAGTATAGATATTTGTTACCCTTTCACGCATAAACTACTGATCGGATTTGGATGTAATTTGGCGTAAGGATACTTTATAACCAGGAATAACACATAGGACATATTTTATCCCGATGTTCCTAAAATAAAATTAAACACAAACCACAAAACGTAGTTTCGAAATCAAAATTTAAGTTGCAAGTGCATGAGAGGCTGTGGCTTGTATCCTAAAAAATAATTTAATGTCTATCAGATAGATTTCTAAAAAATATTGAACACGTATTTTTTATTTTTTCTTTTATTCAAATACTTAGGAAGATATATTGATTTGAAATATCGCATGACGTCACGCCGTCGTACAAAATATACCATGGCGTGACGTAATTAGTCCCCACTCCGTAACTTTAATACGCTATATCTCAGTAATTTTTGGTAATTTCGACAAAATAAAAAATACGGGTCTTAATTTTTTTATTATCTATAAGATAATAACTACTAATTATTTTTTTGATTTTCATACCTTGGATACGGATGTATCCAAGGTATGAAAAAACACAAAAACTCCCGCTGGATAATAGGGATCTATTATCCAGCGGGAGTTTTTGTGTGTGTGTGTGTATATATATATATATATATATTAGATGTATGTGTGTGTATATTTGCATGTATATATTAAAAAAATAAAATGATACATTATTGTTTTAAAAGTTAAGGTCATTTTTATGTTATACTTAGCTATGATATCCTGTTACTGGCTTTTATGAATTATATTTGTTTTAGTGTAAGCATCTATGTAAATCGCTGTTAGATATCTCAATAAAATAAAAAAAAAATAAACGCATGATATAAGATCAATTAATCAATTACTAGAGGCAGTGTGGTTACAAAATCATTGCTTTTGTAGTATTAAGGAATTTATAGTACATAAACATTGCAGTTGTTATGTTTAATGGCAATTTTCATTTATATACTCAATTGTTTCTTTTTTAACTTGTATTTTATTAACTTTTATATTACGTGGACATTTATAGTGTATGTATGATATTGATTTTTTTTAATAACAGTTATTGACATATTATACTTAAAATTTCACTAATGACGTGTTGACGTTTAAATTTGTGTTATTGTGCTATTTTTTTGATATTTGTCGATTTTTTATAGTCTATCAACTTAAACTTTGCTTCTTTTTTTGTTTTGACACTACAGACAAATTACATAATACAAATAGCTATTGAGCTTTAAGATCTTCCCTTGTCGAATAATGTATTTTCTGGCAAATAAATATTTTTGGTTTGATTTGATTTGATAAAAAAAAAACATATCTCATCCCAATATTCCCACGAGGTTGAACTTTATGCGAGTGAAATGGCGGGGTGCAGCTTGTAGTAATTAAAATATGGCTGACAAACATGTATCTTTTGCCGTAATAAACATAAGTTGTTGAAAAATAAAGAAACAGACAAAACATCTGAGGAGATGCGCGGTAACCATGCGCGAGCTTGTGGGCGGTGAGCAGTGGGCAGCTCGCCGCCCGGTAAGGACCAGGCCCGAATCGACGGCGCGTTGTGTTTCATGCACGCCTCAATGAGATCTCAGCACATCGTGACAGGGCCCACGAAGATCGATGCCTCCTAGGTCAGGGTTGCGGGTTGGTTAAAAAAAGGAACCATGGCCCTGGCCTATAGGCAAGTGAAGGAACACGAGTAGGTTTTAGTCAGTAAAAGTCTGACACGCCCTTCCGCTCCGCCCAGAGGGGGGAGAGGTCATTTGAAGATTTCCCATCCCAAACAAGAAAAGGAGAAGTAACCATGTGGTACTCTGCGGACAATACAATAGTTCGTATGTTATTCGTACAGTGTATACACACGCTGAAGTAATTCAATATAACATTATCTCTCCGTGTGTACCCGCCGAGCCGCCGAGCTAAAGTATTTTTTCTTGAGTGGAATTTTCCAGTTGGCGCTAGTAAACAGAAATGTGATCCGGTGTAATCTGTACAAGCTAATTATTTATTTTAGTGAGTTGTTGCGACGTTGCCTTCGGCGTAATCACATACTCACTTAATCTAGAACTGTACATATGTTCAGCGTGCGTTGAAAGCCTTGGGATCGCAGTAAATGTTATTTATTTGCGAGCTGAATACCTGAGGCATTTTCTACCATAGGATGATGTAGAAACTAAACCTGCGAGGTGCAATATTCGGGACATAGTTAAGAAATTACTACAAAATACCAGAATATATACTAACATGTAGTTAGATACATACATAGAATCAAAATGAACTGCCGGAATAAAAAAATAGCTGTAGGGATCATGTTGTTCAGTGGCAGAAAAAACTTATTGACTCTAACGAATGTTCATTATTACCAAGTAAGGCATTAAAAGCGTCTTGGAGCAGCAGATTTCGACACAACAAATTTGCGAATATGAAAAGGCGAAACGAATCCATAATAAACAACACTTTGTTATCCATGAACCAAAACACTTTGTCACAGGAACCTATGGATTTATTAAATACTCAAGGCTATAATTATATTTTGAAGAAGTGAAAAAAGAAAAATCAATAAATCGCCTTTCGGTGGGCCAGTTCGATATCTCGCCTGACCGTTTTTTTTTTGACAAAAGGCTTATATGTTTACTTCAGAACATCAGCTATCGTCCAGTGAAAGTCGGGCAAACCGTTTCAGAGATTAGCTGGAACAAACAGACCGAAGAAAACAATGTTTATTGTTATTATAAGTAGAGTACAAGCGCGCAGCTGCGCTGAAGCGGGCAGCAGCGTTTCTCCTGTGAAATATCAAGTTACTGCATATCTCAACCCGCCTGCTAAGGGAATAGTGTATTTGACTAAAAAAACTAATCAGATTTTCAAAAAATACTGGACACGTTTTTTTTCTTTTTTCATATAAACAAAAAATGAAGACGACAGTGTGTTAAAAACTCGTGTGACGTCACTGCACTGTACGCTTTTTAGCGACCAGTGACGTCACCAGCCACCACTCCTGATCTTTGACGCCTTTTATATATGTCAATTTTTATTGATTTGATAAAATCAAAAATACGTGTCTAGTATTTTTTGGAAATCTGACTGACGGACTATTAGTTTTTTTTAGTCAAATACCCTATTATGGTGAACCCCCCCAAAGTAGTGAAAGCCTTGGGGGAGGCCTTTTTTCAGCAGTGGACCTCTAAAGGCTGAAAAGAAGAAAAAGTAGAGTATGTACTTTCATGTGAATAAAGTTAAAAGCTGCAGTATGGTTCTGTAAAGGTCTCGCCGTAAAAACTTCGGTGAAATGAGCTGACGTTTCAACTAATGGTAAAGAATGTACACTATTGTCAGCTCATTCTAAGCTCACTCAATCAAACTTTCACGGTGAGATTTACAGAATAATAATAATAAACTTTATTGCTAAAAGATTACAGAATTTTGCATTGACCCCAAACTAGGCAAGCCTGTATCTTATCTATAAATGAGATGGGTAAGAATCGATGGGCTGTTATTTTATATTAAAAAGATACTTCAGTTTTGTTTATTTATATTTATTACGTCAAACTGTCATAAATATTCTTCTCATAACAGTTGTCTGACTATAAAAAATCCACAAGACAACCAGATTAATAGACCATAAAAATTCTATTTTATGACGAAAATTCCTCTACTTGATATACACAGACAAATGTCTTCCTTGTTCTCTCTCAATACAGTAACAATAACAGTGTGTAGTCTTAAAAACGTTATCTATCGGCAAAGGGAATATTAAAAGAATAAATTTATCGGCTGTCAAGCAATAACAATAAAGAAACTGCGTTGTCGAAGACGACGCAATGAATATTGTATTACGAGGCTTTGGGTATACAAGAACAACATGTAGACAAAGTGTGACAATAGACAAGGCACCTTATGTCTAATGATTAGACAAGGACACACTTATTAGATCCAGTATTAAGAGTAAAGAAGATAGAAATATATGTATGTGTTCTACGACAGTCTTACCAGTATTTTAGACCAGTGGTTCCCAATTAGGTTTTTCTACGTACTACCGGTTTTAACGACTCAAACTTGCGTACAATTTGCAGGAATGATAAATAAATATATATATATATATATATATATTTTTATAAAAAAGTAACAACCTACTTCATGGCGATTTTTTATATTCGGTTTTGGTTATTTTTACTTTGTAGTATTTTGTTGGAAGTCGGTTGTTATTTTTTTTAACCTTTTATTAAACCCTCTTTAGTAGTGAAAAATATTGTTCAGCTGCATCCAGTCAGACAGGATGCTACTTACTGCCAAAATAGTCGGGAACAGGTTAGCAAGCTAACGACGCAACTTGGTTTACTTGATTTTTTAGCCGTAATTTTGCTTTAAATACCAAACTACTGAACCGATTTTTATAAAAATTCCTATGGGAGTAAATTGAATGTATGAGCGATGGAAGAAACGACGCGATTACGAAACATACAATCAGTCGCTTACTTGTAGTGGTTTTCCTATGTTGAAATTCAATGCTGTAAATCGTTGAGGAATTCCCTCGACTGTCTGATGATGATGAAGAACCACAGTCTGTCGACTGTGTTTCTTCACTGCAGACTTTAGAGTTCTTATCAAAAGAATTAAATCCAAACACAAAGTAGCTACTGTAAACCGTTGAAGACTTCCCTTAACATAAGACCCCTAATGACAATCACGATCCATCTAGGTGTAAAACTGTTCTCAATATAAATTAATCAAGCACAAACACAAGGTTGTTGGTGTGAATTGATGAGGAGTTCCCTCTACTGTCTTCCGGTTTCATCATCAGATCTATTCCAGACCTTTATTAATTTATAGTGCTTTAAAATACTTAATAAAAAAAATTACTAAAGTAATGGTTTTTAAAAGTTTCCCTTGATTTCTGGTCTTCCGTCATCAGATCCTGATTTGATGACTATGGGACCATCTGAGAAGAATACCCTCTGAAACAAAAAAATAATTTTGAAATCGGTAAACATATATAAACAAAAAATATAAGATTACGAAGAATGGAGAACCTCTTCCTTTTTTTTGAAGTCTGTTCAAAATGAAATCAGATGTATTTTATATTTGTTATTATCAAATGAAACATTTATTCTCTGTAATTAGTCTTTGCACAATCCTAAAAATCTGGTTGTGTTTTGGTTACACGTACCACTAATACCTGTTTTATATAATTATAACTGGTTTAGACTACTGCAAAACAATTTAAGCACGGCATCGATTGAGAAATCGAAATTCTCAACGGTAGCAAATATAGAGACCGGTCATATTAACCGTTTTGGTTGCAAATTTCTTTGTTATGTGTGCAAATCGAGAAAAGGAATTTTCCTTGTCATATTATTTAGCACCTGGTTTGTTACAAAAGAAGGCAAACTAATTTGTTGATTTAATCATTCATGAACACGCTAATTAATAGACAAGAAGAAAAGAACCGTAAAAAGAGTAAAAATCTAGTGGATGTTAAGATGGACGAATGTAGAGGTTTTGAAGGATATTGCTAATCCTAACAATAGCTTTAATTTTATTTTTTAAATTTGGCAACTGCGTCATTAATTGTGTTAGGAAATTACTCCACTGTTATTACTGTCAAAGGGTATCGCTATCTCCTACGCTAACAACTAATATATACAATACTCTATCTACGTCTTTACGGCACAATAAATGTTAGAAAGAAGGTGCCGTTCGATGTCTTTGTTACCATGAATTATACGGATTCTGTACGAAATAGTGGGGAAAGAGAGATTATTTATGACTGCCAGTAAATCTCTGCTTATAATGTATCGGAGTCCTATTCACGGGCTCCTGTGACTAGCCTTGCCGCACGGCCTCGACTGCCAGCCTCCGCAATTTACGACACTATATTTTTACAAGTACGCTCTACGTAACACTGTGATATTTCATTTTATAAAATATACGTTGCCCGGAAACTTTGTAAACGGTTCCACTTTGAAAAACTTGAATGTTTTCGGAAAAAAAAAATTTAGCGTGTGTTTCCGAAATAGTTGGTTTGACAGTTTGAATGCTGCTAATGCATTTAAAGAGTTTTCGCGGGAAAGTCAAGCTGAGTGTCACGCTCGTTTTTCATTGGACTCTTAATATTATTTATAGTGTTGTTTACTAAATAAAAGTGCGAGATTTATGTAGTAAAAAGTGCATTCAGTAAATAATTTATAAAGAACAGTGAAATATCGCAGCATAGTGGCTACATCATGACTTTGTCTAAACCTCCCTCGTAAGACGGTTCACGCGGCCGTCTTTTTAGACATGAATAATTCATTACGTGACATTGGCTAAATGCACAAACCGTGCGAAGCCAAAAAAGAAAGAAAGAAGAATGCATTAAAACACTTTTTATTTCTCACTCCTGGGACACAGGCCTCCTCCCGGTGAGAGGAAGTGGGCCTTAATCTACTACGCGGGCCCAGTGCGGTTTGCTAGATGTCTTCAAAGTTTTGGCTCTAGGACATGCCTGTTCTCTTACGATATTTTCCTTCGCCATTTTGAGAGCATTTGTGGTGAAATAATTTACAAAAAGCAAAACACCTAAGTGGTGGCCTAGTGGTTAAAACACCAACCTCTCAAGTATGAGGGTGCGGGTTCGATTTCAGGTCAGGCAAGTATCAATGTAACTTTTCTAAGTTACATCTACATTCTAAGTATATCTTGGACACCAATGACTGATTATAAGGTGAAGGAAAACATCTTGAGGAAACCTGGACTTTAAGTCTGAAATCGTCAACCCGAATTGAGCAAGCGTGGTGATTACGCTCAATCCTCCTCTGTATGAGAGGAGACCTGTGCCCAGTACTGGGACGATAAAAAAGGTTGATGATGATGAAAGCGCCTGAAGGGGTTTGAGCCTACGAGCCCCGACCACATCGCTACTCTTGAACAGTCTGTTTATAATTTTTTTTTTTACCTCTAAGCGTAGCAACCTAACGGCAACCTTATTGTAAAAATAAAAAAGATAACAATGAATTTGACAAACTTGTCAGTGGCAGCAACCTTATTAGAACGAGAGTAAAGGCCATAATGGCTTGGACATTGATGCAATAAGACTTTATTCATCTGTAAGGTACGGATGAATAAAGTTTTCCCTTCCTTCTTCTTCGTTTCATTCTTAACAAAACGATCGTGGTCACTATGACTGATTTCGAGACGCTTGCTGCACGATCTCTCTCCATCTATCTCCGTTGGACGACAGTCTGGAGCAATCATTTACAGGTCCCTCACTGCCGACTTGATTTGATCGGTCCACCTCATCGGTGACCTTCCACTAGGTATGTTTCCTTCTACTCTGCCTTGGATGTCCAAACGCTCTATGGAGTTATTATTACGCTCTAACACGTGACCGAAAAACCCGAGTATACGGGACTGTACTAATTCTGAAAGACGCTGTTTGATGCAGAGTACTCGGAGTATAGAAACGTTCGTTCTAAACTCAGTCCATGATACCCCAAGCATTTTTTCAGAACACATTTCTTGAGAACACTTTTCATCCGTACCACTCTAATTGTAAAGCAGAGTGTCCACTGGGCAATCGTATGCGTCTTATGTGACCAATTTTTTAAACTAAAGTACAGCCGATGAAGTGAGTTTAGAGTGTTTTCAATGCAATAGTGACAATCCTTTAGGAATATTTGGAATGACAGCTCCCTCCATGCCCACTGCAACTAATTAAAAAAAAAATATGTTGTAAGAAGAATAATTTTCCATATATTTTTTTAATTATCCCGTATCCTACTCTCAATGATTTTGAAATTTTTTGTTGGCAAATTTTGTCTCAATCAATCAATCAAAAGCCATTTATTCAAATTAGGCTGAAAATCAGCACTTTTTGAACGTCAATATTACATAAGACAGTCCCCCAAAACGCCCGCCCATCGACACTTCCTAGTGCTTTCGCTGGGAAGAAGAAGTGACAGAAGAAACTCCCCAGCAGCACAGCTGTCTGTTCATTTAATTAAGAAAAAAACACATGACTTCATACAATACTATGTATATTGATGAACACAAGAAAATACAACAACAATGAAATTATTGAAAATATGCCAGCTACCACGCCAAAATACCAGCAAAGCAGAACAATTAAATGTAAATAACTAAAAACTTATTACTTCAATAAAACCCCCAGGCATAAAGGGCGTGACAGCGTACATATTTATGTATTGTAAAAAGTAAATTATATGAACTCATATAACGTATCAGTAATAGCTTACTGATACGTTATATGAGTTCATATAATTTACTTTTTACAACAAACAACTGTTTGTGACAATGTTTGTGTTCTTTCTCCAGAATTAGCATTCTGGAGAAAGAACACAAACATTGTCCTGAGTTAATCAGAGGGACCAGCTATTCTTATCATTTAAATAATCATTTACGGAATAATATACCTTTGAACAAAGCTTGGATTTCATTTGTGCTTTAAATGCATTGTAAGACAAGTCTAGCGAAGCAGAGGGTAACTTGTTATAAAAAGTTAATAACAATAAGTCTAATCAACAACGCAAGAAATACTGTAGAACTATCAAAAATAAATCCACTACTATTATTTAGTCCGCCCCCGCCAGTGCCACGGTATCTTAATTCTAGTTGGTTGCAGCGAATTGGCAAAAACGCTGTTCTTATTTTAAACTAAAAATAACTAACCTTAAGCTTTACGAATGTCAGCACACAAACCAAGTCATCGCACAAAAGCCTCTTTTCCCGGAGCTTCGTTATTTACCCACGGACGAACATTCGACTACGCAAAATTGATTCCAATTCCGATTTCACCTCTGGGAGCACTAATGTTTCACGATTCGGTGTTTTATCCTCATCTTCCTTTTTAGTTTTTTTTTCCACGTTATTTTATATACGGGTTTACGGGAGATTGGGACGAACTGTTTCTTTGATGTTTTGGTCTCAAATGTAGCCGTTGGTAGTTGCGAAGTTTGTTTTATTTATCTATGAAACATTATGCACATGTCAAAAAAAAAAATGTTCAGAGCCGAACTTGCTTGTCTACCAGTCTACCTTAGGGTGACACAGAGACAAAAGAAATGGCAGGTGTCAATACGTGATAGATAGCTTGGAAATTACTATAAAACACTACAATAAATACATTTACGTAAAAAAAACTTTGTCAGGAGAAATAATTAATCCAGCAAATCAGCGCGGGGATGATTTGGCCAACTTGAGAATTTTTACGTGCCTTCACTGTTAAACAATCGACTGGATGCCGTCCTGGTGTTCAGATGGAGCGCATTCTAAAGAAATTAGATTTTTTATTTAATTCTCATTAAGTCTTGGCGAAATAAATGTCAAAATATTGCGAAGTTAGAAGTTTTTTTTGACAGATTGAGTCTGCAAAAATGTGAAAAGAACAATGCATTTTGTCATTATTCCTTTTTCAAAATTAATTCTGTTTTAAAAACAAATCAAAGATTTTGAAATTAGAATTGTGTTCAAGACCCCTACGCGCACATTTATGTGCTATTAGAAATGGGGGCTTATCCTCGTTCTGAAATTCAAATTAAAAGTAATTAAACCGTCCCCATACAGTTGCAGAATTAAATTAATTACGGTTAATTAAATCTAAGTGGCCTGTATCGAGTTGCGGGCGTAGTCAGGTCTAATTCCGAGTCTACATACAGGCGGAGCGTTCCTCAAATTAGATTACGTTCCCTGTTCCCGGCTTAATTTCAACGCGAATTACTGTATAATGAACTCTGTGCAGACACGCCTTTTATTCTGCCTTTCAGTTTTACTTTTTTTTTTTTTATTAATGTCAGATCGATAACGATTGCTTTTGGCTTTTATATTTGTTTAAATATGTAGGTGTATTGGAAAATGGAATCATACATGCTATTGAATTTTATTTGCGTTAAAAGGTGAAAGAATTATGAAATATTGATAGATTAATTTAAAAAAAAAAAAGACGTGTGGCACTCGGGGACTGCCGCGGTAAAGCTATTGCATAGCATTTTGTATCAATTTATGCAATTATAATTATTTATTTATGCAGTATTTCTTTTTCTTTGATATTAATTCAAGTTACACTTTTTGAGCGTGGTGACCGATAAGAAAACAAATTTTTCTTTTATTAAATAAATAAAAAGTTAATATTATTTAAAATATTTTTATTATTTTACAATACATGTGGGTTTTATTACCTTACAGTAGCTGTTGGTTATTCAGGAATATTTATCATTGAAACTATAGGTTTATGATAACTGAAATAAGAAATATAAGTTTGCGACTTAATATCCTCTAAATACCTAGAAAATACCGCGTCAATGGTGGTCCCATATTTTGTTGTGGACTCTTGTGGATCATTATTCATTTTCAAATTCAATGTTTTTGATAGAAAAGTTGTCAACCGCTCTGATTTTTTATCAGCGAAGTTAATGTTGAAATCGCCAGCCAAGATAAGTGGAAATTTATTACCATTTGTACCAAGTATTTTCGAGCCTTCTTCAGTGTACTCCAGTAAAGTGCGATGAATAAAATACTTTACCTCGTCCAATTTTGGATTCGGAGAAATGTAAATTGCTACCATAACTATTTGTTGGCCATTTCTAAGTTTGCATAAGCACGCACAAATATCTCCAACAACTGAGCGCCTAACATTAACATCGCTAACGTGTGCAATATTTATTTCAATATTCGGAGTCATAATATTAGTAATATCATTTTTATTTTGGTAAATAGCTACCCCACCTTTTGAAACAGTATCTCGTTTGAACTGAACAATACAATTAAAATTAGGTATTTCAATTGGATTATCATGCGTCATGCAAGTTTCGGTAAGAAGTAACACATTTGTTTGTCTCGTAACTGAATCTTGTAAATCGTATTTATTTAGACTTTGGCAGTTGAAAGTCATTATTGAAATGCCATTTCTATTACTAATGAAATCTAATACACTTTGAGCAATCGTCTGAACACTATTTAAAGACAGTCTTTTGAATTCTTGCAACAATTGAAAAAACGGCCGCGTGAGCACTTTTTACTCTATAAAATCACGCGCTTTTATTTAGTAAACAACACTATAAATAATTTAAAAGTCCAATGAAAAATTAGCGTGACATTCATCTTAGCTTTTCCGTTAAAAAAAAGCTATTTTATAAAAAACACTACTAAATTAATTTGAATAAAAGTACTTAATAATTAATTATATGAAAAGTTTTTAAGGTAGCCATGACAACGTCGATGACGTTTATGACATATCTCTATAGAAGACCTATTTCAGAGAGAAAATTAATCGCAAGTTTAGCACATCGCGACTATCAGTAACATGGCAAGTGTGTAGAACTGAGTTCGCGCCCTGCAATATGCATGCTCTTTTTGAAAATCTATAAATTGTTTTCAAAAGATGTAGTCGCACGCACACAAACATACCGTGCCGAAGACTGCCGAACTGAAACGACGTTAGACGATGGGGAGCGTGAGGTTTTTTCGTTACGGAATTTCTGGATTCGGTCCCCGCGCTCAAGGCCCGCGATAGAAGCTATGCAATAGCTTAAAAAACAAAATCCTCGAAAGGTATTGAAAGTTTCACGGAATAATATTTAACATCCACTACCCATAAGTAATGGACATATGATTGGCTGTGACAGAGTGACGCCCAAGGACTAGAAGACGAGATGTTGGTCGTTTGGCGGTGAGATTGGCAGACGACATTGTTGACAATCGCGGGTGAAAGCTGTCGTTTGTGGTGCACGTTCCGACACATCATCTCGATATGTTCTTCAAGGTGTACGAACGGTTTCGTCAGCAAAACCAGACGTCAACACTTTTTGTATCTAATTTGTAGGCGCCCCAGTAAAGCACGTACATCTACCGCGCATTTGTCACGGCTTATCCAACAAACAAGGTCGGCCTACACCACAAGTAAATTAATCTCCGACCACACTCTGGTAAATCTACGGGACTTACCTGGGACTCAGTTTTCTCCGTCGCGACGTGAAGTCCGGAGAAGTCGACGCGCGCGCCGACTTTACGGTGACGTCCGAAGTCTTCAATTCACTGACTGTCCCATACCAGTCGACACACACCAAGTTCCCTTAATAGGGCACCAAAGCTCACCAACGTAAGAAGTTATTTAGCAGTATCAATCACGCCCGACAAAGATCGCCAATGAAACCACGTTTCCGATTCAAATTCAACTCAATTTACAGACGTCACTGTTACGTTTTATAATTCAAGTAAATACTTCAAAACACGGGCAACAATCGCGACAAACTATACAAAACGCGGCCGGTGGTATATATCATTTCCCGAAAATTACTCGTCCGAAACACGCCACGCGCGCGAGTATTTCGTCAAGAGATCAAGCAACGGACCACACCCGGTGCGGTCCCAAAACGTTGTGATATAATAATGGCGGCCGCGCGTCGCCATAGACAATACTAAATGCGCTAGCCCGTACCGATCGGGCATCTATCAACTCGACTAACTAAAATCGGACTCGGCCGACGAACTAGCGTAAACATAATTAATTATATAACATAATTAACTAGATACAAGAAGTGTATTTATAGTATTTTAAGTTTTTATGTTAATATAGTATTATCCAACGTTATTTTTTGGTTATGCGAAACCTGAATATAGTTTGTTCAGAATTCGCAACTGAATCGATTCTAATCATTACACCATGTTTTTCTCAAATACATTTAGAAATTGATGCAGAGTGGTTACTGGGCGGTTACGAAAGACATAGCACCTAAATGCGCGCGCCCCACAGCTGACGTCAGAGGTCAACGCACCGGGCACGCCACAATAGCGGCGGTAAGACCCCTCTTTGAGGAGTGGCTAGAGAGGCGCCACGGCGCCCTCACCTTCCGCCTGATGCAGGTCCTCACCGGACAAGGTTGTTTCGAGAGGTTCCTGTTCCGTATAAGGCGGGAGGAAACGCCAGGATGTCACCATTTTATGGATCGCCCTGAGGACACGGTGGAGCATACGGTGGAGGTCTGCCCGGCTTGGGTAGAGCACCGCTGTGTCCTCGTAGCAGCGATCGGCGGCGATCTCTGGCGTCTGACCCTGGTCCAGGTCAAGGTCCGGAGCGAGATTGCATGGCAGGCTGTCACCTCCTTATGCGAAGCAGTGATGCTGAAAAAGGAGGAGGTGGAGCGCATGAGGCAGCGGGAATCCCAGCGCCCTCACGCCTCTAGTCGCCGCAGGAGACGCCATGTTCGGGAGACGCTATCGAACTCCCAGCCGCCGCAGACGCAGGCCTGTGGGCGGTGAGCAGTGGCCAACTCGCCGCCCGGTAAGGACTAGGCCCGAGTCGACGGCGCGTTTTGTTAAACGCGCGTCTGAAAGAGATTTCAGCACATCATGACGGGGTCCACGAAGACCGATGCCTCCTTGGTCAGGGTTGCGGGCTGGTTAACAAAGAAACCGTGGCCCTGGCGCATAGGTAAGTGAAGAAAAACTGGTGGGTTTTAGTCAGTAAAAGTTTGACACGCCCTTCCGCTCCGCCCAGAGCGGGAGAGGTCATTTGATGATTTCCCATCCCAAACAAAAAATAGGTCAACCTGCCCGTGCGGAGCTTTGACCATATTCTTGTTGTGACAACCAAGTAGAATAAGCAAGCTCATAACTTTGTGGCTTTTCATTATATCTTTTTGAAATTTTATACATAGATTCTTTATTACCCGACTATCAGGAAGGGTTATGTTTTTAGCGCGTATCTTGTATGTAATATTATTTATTACCTTGTATCTCCAGAACCGCTTAACGGATTTTTACATTTGAGGTATCGTTAGAATTGCCTTAATAACCCAAGTGCTACTAAATAAGTAACATTAAAAACAAAACAAAATGTGAGGATGTATGACGCCATATTTCTTCCACAATCGCCTTCAATTCATCATTGAAGTTTTGGCGGGAAAGTCAAGCTGAGTGTCACGCTCATTTTTCATTGGACTTTTAAAATTATTTATAGTGTTGTTTACTAAATAAAAGTGCGTGATTTATGTAGTAAAAAGTGCATTCAGTAAATAATTCATAAAGAACAATGAAATTACTCAGCATAGTGGCCATATCATGACTTTGTCTCAAACCTCCATCGTAAGACGGGTCACGCGGCCGTCTTTTTCGACATGAACAATTCATTACGTGACATTGGCTAAATACACAAACCGTGCGAAGCCATAAAAAAAGAAAGAAAAAGAATTCATCATTGTTGACCTAAAGTCTTCAGAAGACCGCGAGGTTCATTTTTCAAGTCGAAATTCCCAGAACGGCAGCGAGCAAACCAATAACAGGTGGTGCCTTGGTTTGTAGTGTTAGCTTCGTAAACGTCGTTGATATTGCGTGCCGCTTGTACCGCGTTGTTACCACGACCGTACTTATATTCCATAATTACTCGAATTTTTAACGTATCCACGATGACGAAAAAGATTGAAATGTGATGGAAATGTACCACTTATCACTAAACAAATGACTACTTTTGAAAAAAAAAGCTCCATGTTGTCAAAAAAACTGCTATATTAATTTGCATATAACGCGATCATGACAGAAACGTTAGAAAAGCTCACAAAAGTATACAATGTTAGTGCTGTAGAAATCTCATTTGATCCTAAAACATATGGTCAAAAACCACGAGAAGAATACATACCTGAAGATCCCAATAAATCAGGTAGTATACCAAACCAACTCAAATTAGGTCTAGGTTCTCGAGCCATTCTAAGACGGAACATCAATGTTAACCATGGGCTGGTTAACGGTGCCATTGGTGTTATCCGACGAATAGATGGGCCAGCACTACGCAAAGAGCAGTTAGAGCCAGGAGAACTACCACGAGCGGTATTTATGGAGATCGATGACTCAAGTATAACAGGGAACCTACTTGGTATTGGAGTCTGAATGCAGCCTCGTGCTACAGAATTTGATGCTTTACCTGGTAGAGGCAAGATTGAGCCACGAATGTTTCCCTTAATTTATGCTGGGCAGTGACGGTGCATAAATTACAGAGCACAACTTTAGATCCAGCAGTTGTAGATTTAAGTAGAAACTTATTTGCAACAGGTCAAGCTTACGTTGCTTTGAGTAGAGTGAGGACTCTTTCCGGACTTGCTATCAGTTCTCTTGACCCTAACAAATTGCTAAATCCACCACATGACATAAACTCATTTACGGAATTAATCCGGATCTTTAAAAAATGATTCAGTGCTTATCTCCAGAACCAGAACATTGTAACATTTGTCTTAGACAGGTGACATTAAAAAAAAACACACACACACAAACTGGCGGATGTATGACGCCAAATTATGAGGGATTTTTTTTTACCACACATATCGAGTTTGTTTTAAAATGAAGGATTACTTACTACACAGGATACTCATTCTAAATATGCATATAACATGAAGATTCAATATTAAATGGAACGATGAAAAAGAATTATAATTTTTTTTAAGATTTGCAACATTAGAAACATAATTTGTCAAAACTTAAAAGATAGAAATATAAAAATATTATTTAAAAACAAAAAAACCGCTTGCATATAACTCTAACGAACTGAAAAGGCAGAAAAAAGTTGAACAATCGTAGTTGGGGGACTTCTTAGCTAGATAAACAAGTACTCCATAGAACAGTCCCCCAACTGTGATTGAGTGAACATTGCTCGTTGAACCGATGGCCGATGGGGCAGTAAGGTTCTGGAGTGGCGGCCACGTACCGGAAGACGCAGCGTAGGGAGGCCCCCAACAAGGTGGACCGATGACCTGGTGAAGGTTGCGGGTAGCCGATTGGTGCGGGCAGCACAAGACTGGTCATCGTGGAAATCCTTGGGGGAGCCTTTGTCCAGCAGTGGACATCTATAGGCTGAAGAAGCTATTTATGCACATATTCGTTACCATCTTTTATCTAACACGTACTTATTTTTTTATTATTTAAGTATGCATACAAACAGGTTCAGTTGGAAACAGCGTCAGGCACTAGTTGTGTGTCATGTTTGCTGAAGTGGGCCATTTTGGTGCAGTCGCGAGGTACACTTTACTGATATTTTTTACACCGGGATTTTTACTTTTATTGGATTTTTATTTGTTGCTACCTGATGTAAGTTTATTTTATAAAGATGTATTGTCTTTATTTAAGTCGGTTTTGAATAAATGTATTTTCTTTCTTTCTTTATTTCAATGATGATGAATGAAACGAAAAAAAAGTACCATTATAAACGCCATCTTGCTACACTTAATTAATTTACTTGATTCTCAAACTTGACAATAGCCCTTACTAACAACTAAATAAAGGCCAAATTAAACAAACACTTTATTAGTTCCCATTACACATCACAGCCCCGACCCGCGGGTCAAAATGCATCAGTCCTTTGTTTCCATTGTTCTAAAGTAACATGTAACATTGAACAAAGAGGTTTACGTATGCATTATAAATCTAAGCATCCATTTTGATAATAAGCCCGCATAATGTGGTACTAATTATATTAATCGTGGTTGGTTACGCCGCGAACAGGCTTGTAATGGTTTTTACTCATCTGGAGTTAATATGTTAATGTGGGGAACATATGCTTCGTTACCTCGACGGTGATTTGACGGGAAAAATGTATTATGGTGTTGTTTATGCGATTTTTTTCGAAGGTGCAGTGGAAATATCCCTGAAGTTTTTATGTATAAAGTAAATCGCGTAGGTACCTGGATTCAACTCGAAGTCAGGCCCCTGCCTCGAATTTTGCGGGCAGCGCGAGTGAGCGGCAGGATCTTATGCGTAAAATCAAATTGACCGGTTCTCGAAAACAGCGGCGCGGCAGCGGGGCGGTGCGGGCAGCGAGCGATGTACTTCTCGCGTTCGAATCTTGCGGGCAGCGGGCGGGCAGCGAGCGTTAGGAATAAATTTGAATCAAAAAGATGTTGCCGCCATTGTTCAGACATTTCTTTCGCGAATAAAAACAAATATCTCGTCGACACAATCATGAACACAACACTACTCGGCTATAGTGACGCGCGATCTGCCCGCTAGTTTCGAGAACCCCTTCTTCGATGCCCCCCCGGCTCCCGCGCCGCTGCCGCCGCCGCCCCGCTGCCCGCAACATTCAAAGCAGCGGCTCAGGGGTCGGCACTGGAATGACATTGCTCTCATAACGATGACAGAAAACATCGTGAGTAAACTGGCATGTCTTAGAAACAAACATTTGATTGCATGTGACATCTATCAACCCGTATTGGACCCGCATGGGAGATTACAACCCACTTCTTCTCGAAGGCAGTGAGAACATTAAAGGCTAATTATGATTTTGATTTTGATTAACTGTGACTTAACCTTTATTCAGAAATTCATGTGCTGCAGTTAGTATCGCCATATTTTTTCTATATTTAATACATTGGGGATGAGAATTTGAACAAGAATCAAGTGTCATTTTAATTCTATATTTATTAGTAGTGGTTTCACTAATTTGTATTCATTAATGTAGAGAAGAGGAAGGAGAAGAAGCCTCCTTGTCAGAATCAGTGCGGTACTGCTCTGGTAGGATCCAGCATACTCCAGACTGCACGATTGAGGAGGCCGTGGAATATCAGTGCGTCAAGACCAACTGGACTTTGAGTCTTTAAAGTCGTTCGAGGTGCATGTTCCGACACATCATCTCGAGAAGTTCCTCAAAGAAGAGTTCTGGCCGAAAGGTGTTGTGTATCGCCAATTTCATGGCCTGCTACGTGACACCAGTCAATGAAATACGACGCCGATAATAATAATAATAATATACACGGACAAATTACACAGATTGAGCTAGCCCCAAAGTAGGTTCGAGACTTGTGTTATGGCATACTAACTCAACTATACTATATTTATAATAGATACATATATAAATAGACATCCAAGACCCAGGCCAATCAGGAAAAGATCGTTTTCTATCATGACCTGGCCCGGGATCGAACCCCGGGCCTCCACGTCGCAGACAGGCGTGTTGACCGCTGCACCATGGAGGACGACTACATCACCATCGTGTACATTTGCTGTACCTGTAGTTAATTATGTTATACTTGTGAATCTTTTTTTTTTTTTTTTTTTGTTAATATAGCGTAGACATCAAAGAACAGAGAGTAAAGCTCACTCATCCTCCATAGAAAAGGGAGGATCATCCGGCCAGACGGGTGTTATGTCTGGTGGGCACTTGTCCAACGGTTCGTTCGTTGGACTTCTCTGTGACCCCGAAATGGAGCGCGAGGAGACGGTTTCGGGGCTCCTTTATGGCTCCATGACCGTGGCCTTTTCTCTCAGTCCCCAAAATTGGGGACCCGTCATTGGGTTGCACCCTAAGGGTGCCGTCTTCGTACACCTAAGCTGTCGCCGTAAGGTATGTCTCCCCTCCGGCGGTCATCGAAAACATGTTACGTGGGTATCAAATGTCTTGCCATGGCGCCTCCGCCGGGCCAGAACAAGCGAGGTAGACCAAAGCTATGTGGCTTGACGTTGTAAGAGATGACATGCGTATCAACAATCTCTTACCACAGGATGCTAAAGATCGCGCGAAATGGAGGAGAATGAGCAGGAAAGCGGACCCCGGGTTCCAACGCGGAAGCCCCGGATGCAACCAGGATTAAACGGTAAGATGATGATGACGGTGATGATGTAAATAAATATATAATGTACAGGGACGAGCACCAATATTAGCCACTGGGCAACTTGCAATTACGTTTTTTTTCGTGAAATGTAATGTTTCGAGGGATGTAATGTTGAAATACGACAAATTTCATACACATGTCACTTCATTCAAGTTCAAAAATGCTATGTTCGTAACAAAACAAAATTTCATTCAAAAATAAAGGAGAAAAATTACTTTTGAACAAACGAGTGTTACACTTTACTTGTGACTGTACAGACAGCAACAAAAGTCGATTACCACTTTAGTTTCCGTAGTATTAATTAAAGATCAGATTATTTTATTACACTCTGATTTTCCCCCTCTCTCTCTCTCTTCTTTAACTCTCTTTTATTATAAAATGCCAACAAGTGCAATATCGAATAACTTCTAGTAAACAGTTTTTTTTTTGCAAACGGCCATACATGGAAGTGTTACTGTGGTACGTACGACAGCAAGTCAAGCTACCCGAAACTGTCAAATATTTCCCCTCAATCATAAGCTTTAATACTTTGAAATTTGACAGATTGTAGTAGCTTAATGTGCTGCCGTCTGTACATTTAATTAATACCGTACGCTTACCCGTTCATTATATTTATGCTGTGTCTCGATAGGGAGTTCTAGCTTGTCTTTGAAGTTTCTTTGATCTTTAGTACAATATATGTATAACCAAATCACGTTATGTACGTTGTTAATTATTCAGGACCTTCATTATCTATCCCAAAAAGGCATTCATGAAACCACCTCGGGCAGGAATATATGTATATATATACAATTTATATGTACTTTTTTTGCTTTATATGTATAAAGGGTGTATCTGACATCGACGCACAAACGAGTACCATAGATCCAGTACATGATTCTGAACCACGTGGTGGAATTTTCCGTCGGCTTTTTCATGATTAAAAAAAATACATGTAGTTTTTTTCACTTTAGACCGTTCATAATTGCTATACTTTTATAACCCAATAAGATTTTTAAGTAAAAATTAATTAATTCGGTAATTACACAAAAAGCACAATGAAAACAAAACTCGAAAAACTATCTTATCAGCTGATTTAATAGAGTTCACATCAAGGAACAACGTCATACCTACAAACTCGCACGGCGGCACGCTTGCAACGTTCAAAGGCCGAGCCGACACTTTTTTTGAAACACTGTGAATTCTGTAACCGTTCATTAACGACATAAATGACTACCATAATTTTCTCTAGTCTAGCCTTTTCGCGAAGTTTGCGTTACGATGTCAGATACATCCTGTATACTTTCAAACAAAAAGATTTATAAAATTGGTTGAAAAATACACATATCGATGAACACAAGACGACACGGTTGGCACTGTGGCTGTGGTATAGACTGTTGTGTTGTGTGTCGTAGGTTTGTTTCCCGCACAGAACAAATATTTGTATTAACTACAGGTAGTTGTTCCGGGTCTAGCTGTTTGTGTATGTGACTTTATATGTTTGTAAACACACCCACGATACAGGAGTAATTTCTAGTGGCCAAAAACTAAAACGTGGCCAACGTTAAAAAAAAAAATGACACACAGGCGCACCACACATAGAATCACCGTTTTGAAGTCTGTGGAAAATACAACCAATACCTGTCCTTTTGTTTTGGTGTGGATGGGAAATTATCATATGACCTCTCCCGCTCTAAACTTAGCGGAAGGGCTTTCTTCACTTGCTTGTGCGGCAGGGCCACGATTTCGCTTTTAACCAACCCTAACCCAGGAGGCATTGGTCTTCGTGGACCCCGTCTCGATGTACTGAAATCTCTTTGAGGTGCGCGTGAAACACAATGTGCCGTCGTCGACCCGGTCCTGGTCCAGCGAACTGCTAGCCGCACGCAAGCCTGCTCGTGCCTACCGTGGCCGGGAGTTCGATGTTGTCTCCCGACCAGGGCGTCTCCTGCGGCGGCTTGAGGCTGCTATGAGGGCGCTGAGATTCCCGCTATCTCACGTGCTCTGCTTGCTCCTTTGGCAGCATCACTGCTTCGCAGAAGATATGATGGCCTGCCATAAACTGTTGCTCTAGATCATGTCCTAGATCAGGGTCTGGACCAGCACCCTTATTGATTAACACACTATTACTACCCATTGGAATATTTTTTAAGCATATTGCTAATTCATTGCTCCATATGTTCGAAAAATGTCTCTGCTCAACAAAGTAACTAACGTAATGAACGTTGTTGAACTGTCAAAACACCTTCAGAATATGTAGAATTAATAGGTTAACCTATGTTCAATATACTCATTCTATTTGGCCTCTAAAGACTTATTTCTGTTGATTTTCCCCTTCTGCCTGTTGTGGTCATCGTGATAAGCGATTTAATCAAAATAAACTGAACTAGAAGATTTTCGTTCGGATAACGGGTTTCTTTGATTATATATTTAGTTTGAGGTAATTGTTTTGGGTAATGAGATCCAAATCAACCTTACGATGTGTTTAGTCAAGTATATAATTTGTTATGCTAAAAACTGTGCGTGTGTAAATATCGCATTGGGTCTAGCCTATAAGGATATTTGTATATTTTGAGTAAATAATAGGACACGTTAAAAATACAATTATACAAAATAAGCACTGTTAAGCAAACGTGTAGGTGAGCACTGCTCTCCTAGCTAGGTTATGAAAACCTGTGTTAAGGAGAAGCAGTCTGGTCCCCTATGGTACAATGACGTTAAGTTACATAGTGATTCTGATGCTGCAATTACAATTTCAAATAAAGTAGTAAGTTTTGCTTATGAAGAAAGAAGTTACCACCCACCAGACAAAGTCTTGCCGCCAAGCGATTCGTCGTGTTCCGGCATGATGTCTGGTGAAGCCGTACGGAGGACGGGTCTGAGCAGTTGTGTTGTGAAGCTTGCCGGGTACGATGCGCCAAATTTTTGTCGGGAGTTTGATCATGGTCCATCCAGATCAATTTCCCTCTGGCGTAGCATCATTGGCCGTGTTGTTGGGTTTATAAATTTGCATCACCTCGCTCAACTGTCGTCTTTCTTTCCATTCACTAAGTTTTTTAAGTGAATGGGTTTAATAAACTAGCGCGCTTTACCATCAACGATTGCATCACTGCTTACTATCAGGCGGGATTGCAGTCAAGCGCTAGTTTATAATTATTAAAAAAAAAAAAAAAATGAAAGACTGCCGAGCATTGAGTCGCAAATACTTTCCAAGGGGAATTCGCATTGGGTCAGTGTTGCAGGTTGGTTGAAAGAGAAACCGTGGCTCTGGCGCACAGGCAAGTGAAGGAACACGGGCAAGCTTGCCTGTATGTATGTATTTAATTCGACGAGCTTTTTTTAGGAACAAAGACCGTTTATAGTATAGTTCGGTAATATTAGTTTTAAATAAAAAAAAGACAGTTTTTTGCGTGAAAGAGTAGCTAGTATTAAACGTTGAAGGTTGTCAAATGGATGGATGTTTGTTGCTCTTTGACGCAAAAACTACTAAACGGATATGTATGAAATTTGGGACACTGATGGTTTATAACCTGGATTAACATATAGGATAAGTATACCTTGTATGTATGTATTTTTTTGATTTTTCTTAATCAACCCTGTCACCCCGTTGCGGATTGACCGTGAGGTCTCGGACAACCTGTAAATATTAGGTTAGATGCAAAAAGTATTTGGTCCTTAATGTATCTTGATTCTTGAATAAAAATATCGACACCGTTTTACCCTATAAACTCTAAAACATTATTCAGATGCTAAACAAAACATTTCCTATAACATGTACCTATAGCAAAATGACGTAACAAATAAGTTAGCGCTGTACACCGCTTTATATAACCGGGTCAGCTGCAAGCGCCCGAGTAAGTCGACGATTTGTTGACTTAAACTTACCCGTTCAAGCAGGGTTGGATTGCGATGAAAAATCAATTATTGTAAAAGCGCGGTTTATCTTCGAAGTGCACTTTCAGCAAGGCGTTAGAAGTTAGTTGTGTGTAAACTATCCATTACCTATAAACCTATAAGTAATATGTTATGTTCATCCTTGCACCAAAACGTAAATAGGACCCACTGTCCTATTTACGTCTTGGTGTAAATTTGAAAAGCAGAAAACATGCTCTGCTCGCTAATTATGTTAATAAATAAATAAATATAAATATATATATATATACGGACAAATCACACAGATTGAGCTAGCCTCAAAGTAAGTTCGAGACTTGTGTTATGGGATACTAACTCAACGATACTGTATTTATATTAGATAAACATCCAAGACCCAGGCCAATCAGGAAAAGATCGTTTTCCATCATGACCTGGCCGGGGATCGAACCCGGGTTCTCCACGTCGTAGGCAGGCATGTTGACCGCTGCGCCACGGAGGTCGCCAAATGTTACCATGTTATCAATCACAATCTATAATAATATATAAAGCTGAAGAGTTTCTTTGAACATGCTAATTTCAGGAACTGCTGGTCGGATTTGAATACTTCTTTTTGCGTTGGATAACCCATTAATCCAGGAAGGCTTTAGGCTGTATAACATCACGCTGCGGCCTATAGGAGCGGAGCATATAAAACATTTAAAATATATACTTCTCTCCTTCTATTATGGTCTAGAAGTGTAATATAATAATGAAATGAATGAACGAATAAAATCTATAGAAATCGACTCTTTTGGGGTTAAAATAAAATGTTCAAATAACTAACTCCACGCGAAGTCGCGAGGAGCTGTTAGTCTCTAATAATTTTGAAATGTTAATCCATTGCTTTGTTAATACCAGCAAAGAAGTTGTCTATTCAACAGCGCAATGAGTGTTATTGTACTGTCAAAATGAGTTGCTATTGTGGAGTTTTTGGCTTGGTTGCTAAGACCTTTGAGCCATAATTATTGCTATTGTGTTATGCAATTACCTCGCTATAGTCGCTATTATGTACACACATCAAAAGTGTCTAGGGATCAAGCATTTTTATGCGGATTTCTTGAGATTGAGATGTGGCTTTGTAATAAATTTATGATTTTATAAATTTATATGGATCCTTTTTGGTGCATTTCATAATTTGAATCAGGAACTGTGAATCAAATTCGAGTAAAAGATGAAAATCAGCTGTCAATATTTTCCCTATAAAAACATACAACGCATTGAAGACATTATTAGTGCTACTGTTTCCCTACTACTGATTAAAACCAACGTTATTATGGAGCGGCGACGTCATTTAAGCAGGGAAGAAATGCTCAGAGCCGTGGGAATGATAGAAGCTGGTTCCCGGCAACGTACTGTGGCTTTAGCTCTGAATACAAGTCAGAGTGTTATCAGTCGACTTTGGACACGTTACCGAAGCACTGGTACCGTGGCTGAGCGCCATGGAGGACGGTATCGCTGCACCACACGGAGACAAGACCGATACATTCAAATCTTAACTCGAAGAGCTCCAACAATAACCGCCATGATGTTAGCCGTGAGGCTTCATCACTCTTCAGGGAACTTAATTAGCGACCAAACAGTCAGAAACCGCTTGCATGAAGTGAACTTTCATTCCCGAAGACCGCTACGGGTACCACCTATAGCAATGCACAATCGTAGGATTCGATATCAATGGGCTCTTGAACACAGAAATTGGGCAGAAGAACAATGGCGTTTCGTGTGCTTTTCAGTAGGCCTAGTATGAGTTTTCATTACGAAACTCGTTCGACGATATCGAGCGCGTTTGACTCAGCGATTGGCCCGCTTCAAGGTCGTAAGAACTCTCAACCAATGAGAGCGCCAAACGCGCTCGATACCAACGATCGAGTTTCGTATTGAAAACTCATACTGATGAGTCTCGTTTTGGTATGAGACCGGATACAAGACGTATACGACACTGGAGAACCCCTGGACGCCAACAGCGATTAAAATCCTGCCAGGAAGTCCATCCTTATAGTGGTGGAACCATCATGGTATGGGCGGGTATTTGGATCAGCGGAAGAACTGAGTTGATTTGGATCAGAGGCAACCTCAACGCTCAAATTTATGCTGAGACGATTGTATCAGACGTCATCGTTCCTCTACAAGTGCAAATCGGTCCCTTATTTCAGTTAATGCATGATAATGCACGACCGCACACCGCAAGAGTTGTAAGACAGACTCTCGCCGCAGCTAACATCAATGTCCTGCCCTGGCCTGCTCAGTCGCCAGACTTGAACCCGATTGAGCATGCATGGGATATGCTACAGAGAAGAGCTCTGCCGAATATGGAGGGTATCCAGTCGCAAGAAGACCTTTTTTTGTTGTTGCAACGAACATGGGCGGCCATTCCACAGCGTGATTTGGATGAACTCATTTTGAGTATGCCAAACCGATGTTCTTGTGTTGTTAGTGTTCGCGGTAGAAACACGGATTATTAATTGTTTAAGTTACCCAATAAAATTTTAGAGAAAACTGTTATTTCAGTCTTTTTTTCGAACTTTTGTGTTAGTGGTTCAAATGTCAAATATCCCTTTATTAGGAAAATGGCAAATTTCTTTATTAATGCAAAGGTGACTTGGTTTATCGTTACTGTGACAAACGAAAACACTTTATTTGATGAATCCTTAAAGAAAATTTTAATTAATATCAATCAGGAGAAAAGTTATTGCAAAAATATATGTTGATCCCTAGACACTTTTGATGTGTGTATTTGAAACTTGTCAGAGACAATACACAGACATAAGCAGTTTTTTTTAAATAATAAATTGCGCCACACTAGGAATGTCTCCTGTACAGACGACAGCATATCAAGCTACTATAAAGTGTCAGATTTCCGTATTAGATTTTCAACCTTATCTCTAAAGCGTTAAGGCTCAAGGTTTGGGGTAGCTTGATCTGCTGTCATCCGTACTTATCGTGGTGCGTTTCCAAACATTGAAACTCACATACACAATCATATGTATAGCTAGTTGGTACACATAGTTTGTGTCATAGAGTAACATACGTATACTGTATATACAATATGTAAAGAAAACCCCGTCCGACCCAAAAGGATAATAAATGTTAGATATACACATGACCAAATAAAATATGAAATTTTACATAATTATCATAGTGACAATAATAATTTATTTTGAAATAATCTTTTTTTTTTCCGCGAATTAATTCCAACTTCCCCAAAATTTGGTATTTTCTTTTAAAGTGACAACACCATTTGTGACGGAGCGAATAGCGATGCGACAACGTGCCGCGTGCCCCCTACACCCACGCATGTACCCGTAACGTGTTGCCTACCGCACATGCATTAAGTTACCTCGATAGGGGGATTTTTTTTAAATTTAGCCCGGCTCTGTTGACATTATCATTAGAATCAGTTAACGATATCTAACAATACCTTCACGGATCGGACAGGGTTTTCTTTACATATTGTATATACTGTTAATATCGTTATTTCCATCAAGAAGAGCACCAGTTTAAAAAAAATTACAATTGAGTAATGGAGGACGGGTCTGAGCAGTTGTATTGAAAGAAAGAAAGAAAAAACCTTTCTTTGCAGTAAACATGACGCAAGAGTTTACAACATCACAACAAATAAGAAAAAGTTGAGGGAAACATGCGTCACATCCACGCAAAACGGCTGTCGCTCAGCATAATGCTCAGCGACTCCATGCAAACACAGAGCCCAGTGCTGGTTTTCAGTGACAGCCGCCGCCGACGTAAAGACGTCACCCGATGCAACAAACAATTAAAAGATGTTGCGATCTGTGCCGGTGATATGATGCGCCAAATGTTGTTGTGTCGGGAATTTGGTCGTGGAGGGTCTCCAGATCAATCTCCCTCTGGCGCAGCATCGTTGGTCGTGTTGGGTTTAACATTGCATCACATCGCGCAACTGACGTTTTCCTTCCTATGCAGTCAGTTTTTTGAGTGGTTAGGATTTTTATTAACTAGCGCCCTTTACCATCAACGATTACGCTTACCATCAGGTGGGATTGTGGTCAAGCACTAATTTAAATTAAAAAAATAGAAAATTGTTTCATTTCATAAAAATACTTTCTCAAACATCACTTGTGATCTGTCGATCAATTCTGTAGGCCTAGTATGAGTTTTCATTACGAAACTCGTTCGTCGATATCGAGCGCGTTTGACTCATCGATTGGCCCGCTTCAAGGTTGTAAGAACTCTCAACCAATGAGAGCGCCAAACGCGCTCGATATCGACGATCGAAATTCGTAATGAAAACTCATACTAGGCCTACTGTAGAAATGTCAGCATGAAAAAACGGTCTCCAGAGTAGCCAGCCTGTTGGTGTTCTATAGGATGCATTTTGGAGAGTGTTCGCGGTAATTGCATTGCAAAACAGTACTTTTTACATTTACCATTTTTTGCGTGTATAGCATGTTACTAGTGCTGCCATCTTGTAGTGACATTTTTCGGAGTTTGATGGCATGAGATTATAATATTCAAGCGCTTTCTTAGTTTAATAGTTAACGAACTTATTTATTTCGAATTCCGAAATTATTGTTTTTATAATTTACTAAAAGTAATTTGTTGTTTGGCTGTGTTTGGGTTTGAACTCACAACCACTCATGACTTATGAAATTGCAAAAGTCGACATCTGTTAGCCAGTAAGCCAACCGAACATACTGTTACTTAGCTAAATTTGTTGATGAGTAGTAGCTATATTATTTTTTTGTTGGTTTAGGTAAATCCGTTATTAAGATATATAACGGTATATATTTAAAACACTTCTGCACTGTGACTGTTATAAATTGTTTAGCTCGATAAGTCTCCACAAGTCTCGTCAGTTTATTTTTAAACCACAAATGCAACCTTATTTCTTCGCAGGATCTAAAGGTTTATTCAACGGTAAATATTGTCGTTTCGTTCCACTTCTCTCAACACTTTAAGCTACCTTCGTCCTCCAACCTCTTGACCCAATGGCTTACAGAATATTTCTATAGCAATAACAATTTTATTACTTACTTGTAACAAGTGATTGGTTTGCACATTACCCAAATAATAATAAAAACAACTAACACAAAAGCCTGTTTCATATGATATTTGAGATATATTGAGTCATTTCGTATATAGGTCCAAAATATTTGCCTTAGCTACGATACTAATGTACACACATCAAAAGTGTCTAGGGATCAACATATATTTTTGCAATAACTTTTCTCCTGATTGATATTAATTAAAATTTTCTTTAAGGATTCATCAAATAAAGTGTTTTCGTTTGTCACAGTAACGATAAACCAAGCCACCTTTGCATTAATAAAGAAATTTGCCATTTTCCTAATAAAGGGATATTTGACATTTGAACCACTAACACAAAAGTTCGAAAAAAAGACTGAAATAACAGTTTTCTCTAAAATTTTATTGGGTAACTTAAACAATTAATAATCCGTGTTTCTACCGCGAACACTAACAACACAAGAACATCGGTTTGGCATACTCAAAATGAGTTCATCCAAATCACGCTGTGGAATGGCCGCCCATGTTCGTTGCAACAACAAAAAAAGGTCTTCTTGCGACTGGATACCCTCCATATTCGGCAGAGCTCTTCTCTGTAGCATATCCCATGCATGCTCAATCGGGTTCAAGTCTGGCGACTGAGCAGGCCAGGGCAGGACATTGATGTTAGCTGCGGCGAGAGTCTGTCTTACAACTCTTGCGGTGTGCGGTCGTGCATTATCATGCATTAACTGAAATAAGGGACCGATTTGCACTTGTAGAGGAACGATGACGTCTGATACAATCGTCTCAGCATAAATTTGAGCGTTGAGGTTGCCTCTGATCCAAATCAACTCAGTTCTTCCGCCGATCCAAATACCCGCCCATACCATGATGGTTCCACCACTATAAGGATGGACTTCCTGGCAGGATTTGAATCGCTGTTGGCGTCCAGGGGTTCTCCAGTGTCGTATACGTCTTGTATCCGGTCTCATACCAAAACGAGACTGATCAGAAAAGCACACGAAACGCCATTGTTCTTCTGCCCAATTTCTGTGTTCAAGAGCCCATTGATATCGAATCCTACGATTGTGCATTGCTATAGGTGGTACCCGTAGCGGTCTTCGGGAATGAAGGTTCACTTCATGCAAGCGGTTTCTGACTGTTTGGTCGCTAATTAAGTTCCCTGAAGAGTGATGAAGCCTCACGGCTAACATCATGGCGGTTATTGTTGGAGCTCTTCGAGTTAAGATTTGAATGTATCGGTCTTGTCTCCGTGTGGTGCAGCGATACCGTCCTCCATGGCGCTCAGCCACGGTACCAGTGCTTCGGTAACGTGTCCAAAGTCGACTGATAACACTCTGACTTGTATTCAGAGCTAAAGCCACAGTACGTTGCCGGGAACCAGCTTCTATCATTCCCACGGCTCTGAGCATTTCTTCCCTGCTTAAATGACGTCGCCGCTCCATAATAACGTTGGTTTTAATCAGTAGTAGGGAAACAGTAGCACTAATAATGTCTTCAATGCGTTGTATGTTTTTATAGGGAAAATATTGACAGCTAATTTTCATCTTTTACTCGAATTTGATTCACAGTTCCTGATTCAAATTATAAAATGCACCAAAAAGGATCCATATAAATTTATAAAATCATACATTTATTACAAAGCCACATCTCAATCTCAAGAAATCCGCATAAAAATGCTTGATCCCTAGACACTTTTGATGTGTGTATTAGCCTGCATATTGATTAAAAAAGTAAAATTAATAACACAAATATTTTATTTGAACTAGTGATTCACTTTGTTTCAAATCTACCCTCATCTTTTTAAAATGACCCTAATATAGAAAAAAATCTTAAAAGAAAGTATCATCGTTAAAGTTGCAGATCGGTATTTTTGCATATTTTGTTGTCAGCATTCATAACTCACCAATAAACATTTAAAAAGATTTTTGGAAGATATTAGATTTGAACTCGAACCACCTTAAATGCTTATCACGGCGGGGACCGCTTAGCCATTCGGAGACTTACTGTGAACGTTGAAATTAGTAAGTAGTACCTAACAATCATAAGCGGGCAGCAAGTTGTCAAAGTGTATGACTGTGTATCAAACACTATTATAGAAAAAGGTCGTAACTACAACTAGTATTGCTTGGCCATAGTTTTGTGAGATTGTAACTCGACTTTTGGTCGTGATAGTTGGTACATCGAGGGATTGGAACAATTTGGGTACGGCGACGTCTTCCCGTCTGATGATGATTTAAATGTCTTCAAGGTTAGAGTGAAAAGGCTCTTGATAAGCTAGTACACGTTACCATCAACGATTACATTACTACTTACCATCAGGCGAGATCGCGGTCGAGCACTAGTTTTTAACGTTAAAAAAAAGGATATCACATTCTCCGCATAACTTCATTGTCTCCTCACACAATAACATACATCGCTAACTCCTCATAAACTCACACACATTTTTATTCCCAGTTTCAGTTTTACATTTCATATCGTCGGCACAAGACTGCGTCCCTAGTACAGTCACGTGCAGATATTGCATTCGGTTCGAGTCTGGTCTTAGCTCTACTGCAAAGTGCGATGTCCACAGGAATACTTTGAGCGTGTCCGCAATCGTTTGTGTACGTGTGTCTGGTGCGCACGTGTTGAAAGTGAGATTGGATTAAAAAAAGAATTATTGCGTGAAAATAACTTTACCTTAAAACATTGCCAGACTTATATTGAAAGGACATGGCTAAACTGAAGTATGGAAAAGACACCGCAATGAAAATGAACGTATAAACATGAATCCTTATAATATATACACATCAAAAAAATCGAAACAGCTTATGTAAGGATTATCAGAAAGATACACATGTTTAGAAATGTATGTCATATGCCGTTTAATAGTGAAAGAAAAGAGGTTTTAAAATCCTAATGTTAATGTTCTAAATTCAAATTAAATTTTCATAGGATTCGTATTAGGGTATTTGACCAAAAAAAACTAATTAGTCCGTCAGTCAGATTTCCAAAAAATACTAGACACGTTTTTTTTTTGTTTTATCAAAACAATAAAAATTGACAAATATAAAAGGCATCAAAGATCAGGAATGGTGACTGATGACGTCACTGATCGCTAAAAAGTGTAGCGTGCAATGACGTCACACGAGTTTTCAACGCACTGTGTCGTCTTCATTTTTTGTTTATATGAAAAGAGAAAAAATACGTGTCTAGTATTTTTTGGAAATCTGACTGACGGACTTATTAGTTATTTTTAGTCAAATACCCTTTTGGTAACGAGTAGGTAATTTTTGCCTTCTATGGAGTAAAAGCTAGGAAAAGCTAATTTAGTAACTGGTATTCCCTCCCCAAGCTCTTATGACTGCTTCCATGCGGTTCTTCATGGATCGGATAAGAGTGACAATCAAACGTTGAGGCATTTTATTTCATTCTTCTTGAATCGCATGCTGCAGCTGGCTGAGTGATTCCAAGGCCGGATTTCTAGCACGAACACGTCTCTTTAACTCATCCCATAAATGATCGATGGGATGCATGTCCGGGCTTCTTGCTGGCCATTCCATAATGGGGATACCGACTTCGGCAAGATAATCTCGTACGACGCCCGCGGTGTGTGGCCTAGCATTGTCGTGCATGAATATGGAGCCGTTGCCAATAAAATGTGCATTGGGCATCACGTGAGGCTCAAGACACTGTTCGACGTACCGATGACAGTTTAGTGCAGGCAGACGTGCCCCAGACACGAACACTAGCTCTGTCTTACTTTCGGTGCTGATTCTTCCTTAAACCGTTCACGAACCGCCACCGTAGCTGACCTTTTCTTCAATACATCATTGTGCAATGCGTTCTCCATCTCTTCTATATACCTTGCTCCTTCCGTCGTTACTATATAGCATAATTTTACACTCATCAGAAAAGAGGACTTTGCGCCATTGGATGTATGACCAATTTAGGTGTTCACGTGCAAAGCTAAGCCATGCTCTCCGATGGTCTGCAGTTAATTTCGGCCCGTTTGCTGGTTTGTGTGGTATCAATCCACATCTCTTCTACCTTCTTCTAATAGTAAAGTCACTTACAGCCACATCACGTACAACATGAAGCTGCTGTAGTTGAAAAGCGTTAAGGCATCGATTTCGTAAAGAAGTTGTTACCATAAATCGATCATCTCGCTCTGAAGTAACGCGATTCCTGCCAGATCCTGAACGGCGCGTGAACAAACCAGTCTCCCGATAGCGTTTGTAAACTCTATGAACAGTAGACAGGCTTAGTTGCAATCTTTCAGCGACAACACGCTGACTAAGTCCAGAATCCAGTAATGCCACCACTTTGGCGATCTCTGCCGGTGACTTGTCCATGTTTTACAAAAAATATAAACTTTTTCAGACGTGCCGAAGCCGCAGATCAGAGAAAAGAAGAAAGACTTTCAAGATAAACGCAAAATTTTGGTTTACCAAGGTGAAATGTACTCTAACTCTAAACACACATTTGTTTCAAAACAGTGATACATTTCGTTTGTATATAAACAAATCAATAACAAGGCTTCAAGGACCCACCAAACAGACCCACGGGTTGGTCCCTGAAGACTGATATGTCTCCAAAGGCCCACTAGTGGGTCCATTGAAATTTGATTATCTTCGAAGACCCACTATTGAGATATTTTCTTTTGAGATGTTTAATTATTTTTATTTTGTCTCCTGATACTAAGTTCAATGTCAGAAAAAACAATAGCAAAATAACATAAATCAGTCCTTTACTTATCAACTATAAACTTTCTTAATTACACCTACTAATATTTTTGAATAGTGCGAATAGAAAAAAAAAACTGGTGAAAAAAATAAACTTAAAATATTATTCTAAGACTACAAAATATCAATTTTCTGCACAATAATTGCAATTAGTTATTAGACTAGTAGTAGGTACTACTGAAAAGTTATAACCTTAAATTAGTATTGGCAGGTCGAGAATAATATTGAAATAATCTTTTAAGTCAAGTTTTATCCTGTTTGCCATTATCATGCAGATATGTTCTATGTTCTATGTTATTGGTTCGGTTTCCGCACTCAGTCCCTTCAGCGGACCATTGTGCGTGGACCATGGCGGCCTTTGGCGGATTATTCCAGCCAGCCCACCTCCCTCCAAAAGCTCATCAGGTCTCCTAGCCTGTTGAGAACATCTGTGTAACATCTTGGTGCTCCTATGAATTTGTTTCTAATTTGGGTAACGCCTGTACACTCGAAGAGTACATGCGCAACTGTTTCGTCAGCCTCTATGCAGGCTCTGCACAGAGGGCTGTCCGTTATACCTATTGTGTGGAGATGCTTATTCAGCAGGCAGTGGCCCGTGATGATCCCCGTCATCAATCGTAGGGTTTTCCTATCCAGGCGCAACAGCCTTTTGGTTAGCTTGCCATCTAGGGATGGCAAAGCCTCCTTGGACTGCCTGCAGCCCGGTGACGAGGACCACCAAATCTCCGCTTGTTCGTAGGTATACCTTTGTAGCCATCTTCGTATTTGAATGAAGGGGATAGGCACAATGGGCTCCGGTCCGCTGACCAACGCGCTGGATGCCCTTCTGGCCAGCTCGTCAGCTGCGTCATTACCTAGTGAACCGCTGTGGCCCTTTATCCATTGCAGTGCCACGGTATTGCGGTCTGGTGCGGCTATCCGTTCCAGTGCATCGTGGCACTCAAGTATTAGACTTGATGTGATGCATCCCTGCTTTAGGGATTGGAGGACGGAAGCACTGTCAGTGAGTATGCGGATGCGCGTGTCCGCAACTCTCCTGGCTTTTATGGCTAGGGCTGCAAGGGTTATGCCCACACACTCTGCTTGGTAGACCGTGTTGAGCATCCCTAGCGATCTGGATATATTTATGTTGAGGTCCTGTGAGAACACTCCGACGCCCGTTCCCTGGTCGGTTTTTGATCCGTCGGTGTATACTCTCAACTCCTCCGGACCTGAGTAATCGCACTGCTCTTCCTCAAGTACTATCTGATAGTGCTTTTGAAAGCAGTATTGCTTTGGTACTCTGTCATTGGGTGCTTGTATCATTGGTTGCCTTTTGATTGCATCTAGCATTAGGCGCGTATGTTTGACCCTGGAGTCTTTGCTCAGGGTTCCTGATAGGTGGAGTCTGAAGGCAGCCAGTGTCGCTTCCTCCCTCACAACAAGGTGAAGGGGGGGCAGTCCTAACATCGCCTGCAGGGCGGCTGTAGGCGTGGTACTCATGCAACTGGTGATTGCCACACACGCCAACCGTTGTAGTTTCTCGAGGTCCTTTTGGGCTGTGCTCAGACTAGTTCTTGGCCACCAGACTAGTGAGCCGTATGTAATAATTGGCCGGATGATTGTGGTATAAAGCCAGTGAGTGACCTTGGGGCTAATCCCCCAGTTTTTACCAAGCATCCGCTTGCATTGCCACATTGCTATGCTGGCTTTTGTTGTGATGTAGTTGGTATGTTTCGCCCAATTCAGCTGTTTGTCCAGGTACATGCCTAGGTATTTTGTTTCAGCAGATAGGCTTAGGGTGGTGCCAAAGAATCTTGGCAGATTTAGCGGTGTGAGCTTTCTCTTTTTTGTGAAGAGGATCAGCTCGGTTTTAGTGGGGTTCACAGATAGTTGGTGTGTATCGCACCAATTTTCTACGATTTTCAGGGCCTGGTGCATTAGATTGCACAGGGTGTTTTCATGCATACCGTTTATTATTATTGTTATGTCGTCGGCATAACCCACGGTATAGTAACCTTTGTCATTTAGTGTTTTTATTAGGCTGTCTACTACCAGATTCCATAGTAACGGCGAGAGAACGCCTCCTTGCGGACATCCCTTCGCCACGATGGCCCTTGTAGTGTCGTTCACGGTAACTTGCACGGCTCTTTGGCCGAGCATGTTAGCGATCCAGCCTCTCAGTGACGGGTCTATGGTATGCCTGTTCAAGGCAGTGCTAATGCTTGTGAAAGTGGTCTTGTCAAAGGCGCCTTCGATGTCAATGAAGACGGCTAGTGCTGAGCATTTGTGATCCACGGCGCATTCAATCTTGGATATTACGCTGTGCAGCGCAGATTCTGTTGATTTGCCTGTGGAGTACGCATGCTGTTGTCTGTGGAGTGGCTTTGCCTGGAGAGGTCCGTCGCGGATGTACCGGTCGCAGATTCTCTCTAGGGTTTTTAATAGGAAGGATGTGAGACTTATGGGTCGGTATGATTTGGGTAGTGTGTAGTCCGATTTGCCAGGCTTAGGTATGAAGATAACCTTCACTTCCCGCCATGCAAGGGGTATGTATCTGTACGCTATGCATGCCTGAAAGATATTTACTAGGCATGGAGCGATGTGCACCAAACCCCATTGTAGTAGGGCTGGGAAGATGCCATCCAACCCCGCGGACTTGTATGGCTTGAAGGTGTTGATAGCCCACTTTAACCGGTCTTCTGTTATTAATTTGTAGGCATTGGACCAGTCTTGCTCTGTCGGAGTCCATTCTGGTGCAGCCTCCCAGGTCCTGTCCTCCAGGAGTTTGCAGTCCGGGAAGTGTGTTTCCAGGAGGACTCTGCTGGTTTCCTGATCCGTTGTTGTGTATGTGCCATCCGGTTTTTTCAGCGCTCCAAGGGTTCGGTCCTGATCGGTTGATAGGATTTTCCTTACCCTTGCGGCTTCGTTGTTTTCCTCTATAGACTCACAAAATTTCCGCCACGCTGTTCTTCTGGCGGTTCTGATTTGTTTCTTGTAGGTGTACTGGGTTTTTTTGTAAGTTTCCCAGTCTTCTGTGAGCCTACTATTTTTTGCTCTGTTGAAGTGCTTCCGTAGTGTTTGACGTAGCTTACCGAGCTCGGGATTCCACCACGGATTTCGCTTGCTGTTGGCTCGCGGTGTCCTTAATTTACAGCAGGCGTGGTAAGCTTCTATTATGTATTCTGAGAGCTTTGTTATGGTGTATTCCAGCTGTGCAATTGTTATTATATTTGTTTGTGACAAGTGCCTAGCTAGTAGGGCAGCTAGAAGGCGCTTGTAGCCGGGCACATCGGTACGCCTCGGGTTACGCTTCGGTGCGGGCTTTCTCACGTTGGTGGTCAGTGTAAAGCGGATTCTTCTATGGTCTGAGCAAGAAGGTTCGCCCGACACATGCCAATCTGTGATAAGGCTCGCAGCATTTTCCGAAGCGAGTGTTAAATCTATGATGGTTTGTCCTCGGACTGTAACCCAAGTGGGTTCAGAGCCTCGGTTTATAATATTGAGGTTAGTTGAGAACAAATAAGTGGATAATACCTCTCCTCTGGGGTTTGTTGTCTCGCTGCCCCAAAGTGGGTGATGGGCATTCGAGTCAGTGCAGATGACCAGGTCTAGCCCAGCGTCCTCGCAGTGCTGCACTAGGTCGGCCATCTCCTTCGGCGGGCAGTTTGTGTCTTCACCCGGCATGTACACCGAGGCCAGTATGATGTCTCCGGTGTCACCTATGGTCCCAAGCCTGACAGCCGTCAGGTTTCTGGAACAGAATTGGGTGAGTAGTGTGGTGGGGGTATCTTTGGGTGCGTAGACGCAGGTTCTGGGTTTATCCGTGTTATGTGTGTTAAGCATTAACTTACCTCCGATGTTGCTGAGGCCACATATTCTGTTGTTCCTGATCCACGGCTCTTGGATCAGTGCGATGGTGTTGGGCTTAACCTCCAGCGCTCTGCGTAAGCTAGCCGTGGCAGTCTGGCTGTGCTGGAGGTTAGCTTGTATAATATTGAGTGGCGTTGGCGATGATGAGTGGGGTGGGGTGTTAGTCGGTGTCCGATCCATCGGAACATCCTTCCCCCACCTCATCCCTGTACGCACTAAGTAGATCTTCTGGTGATGCCAGGAGCTATATGGCCCGGTCAGGAGATGTGAGCGTAGATGGCCCGGCTTCCTGTTCGTCAGCCATCGCTGCTCGGGCCATCTCCTCCTCCAGTTGGGCAATGTCGATGTTGTGGTCCTGTGAGTCCGTCGGTACTATCTGTGTCTCACTCGTAGGGTCTGAATTGCCGTCGGAGGGCTGGGTGCGGGGCCAGAAGCGCACTGTTACGGAGCGGGTCGGAAGACGGTTTTTAAAAAAGACAATTTAATTAGCTAAAAGAAAGATATATTCAATTATCAAACACGTATTACAAGTTACTATGCCCGACGGAAGTCCAATCCAAACTGATGGGAAAAACGGTTAGAATCGCTTACGAGAATAACAACGGTTTCCTATTGCATTGACGTAAATGCAATGGGAAACTCAGCATTTTAATTTATATACCAAGTAATAGTTAATCCGATATAACAACCCCCCCGTTAAGATCGATCATCACATCTGAAAGTGATGAGAGATGTAAGGGTTAATGTTTGCTAAATCTTGGATGCTAAATTGGATTTTCGTCGAAGCACTACAACATATTATGACAGTTAAAAACAAAAGAAACATAGTTATAATAAGAATAAAACATCGAGATAACAACCCTTTTTTTAAGATTTATATAAAATAGGAAGACATGAAAATAACTAGTAGGAAACAAATAGAACAGTTATTCTAAAATTATGATTATTACAATTGATTTATCATTATTTAAGATTTGATACAATACTATTAAAATTATTAAGATTAAAATTAAGACTAAAAGTTGCTTAAACAATATTTATCTTTATCTAGATTCAATGAGGATAACAATATAGATGGAACCAGCCATGTGCATTCGTCACAAATTAATTATCGCGAGTTTTGCTAAACAGGATGTTTCTTTTGATAGGGGTTGGTGTTACCCTTAAGTCTTCTACAGACTCTGACTCATCCTTATTGATTGTTGCTACTTTATCACCATGAAATGTGGTTTGACAAACGGGAACTGAATTATTTTTGGTATTATGACATTGGTTAAATATTTGAATGCAGCATGGGGCGTTAGTAGAACAAAAAGATTTGCGGCTCTTGTATATAATATATAACAAAGTTAACACAGAGATACACAGGCTAAAGGACAAATAGTGAGTGCTATAAGTTTGAAAATGAGATGGGTTTTCTATCTTATTAATCTCCTCCTCAAAAGTATCTAAGTGGATGCTGGCTTGTAGCAGAGAATCAAGGTTATCTAAGTTATTTAATTTTGAGAAAGGTAATCGCTGTAAGGTTTTATTCAACTTAGAACGCTCACAACAATCATCTTGTAAGATGTTGAAGTTTGATATTTTATTAGTTATATTTCCAATGAATGTTTCGCCTACAGCGGCGAATTGCAACGTCTTATAAAAAGCCTTGCAGCTCCTGGGCAAGGTCAAGATACCAGTACCAAACAAAATAACGTCAGAGTTTGTGTCTTTATCTTTACAAGTTACATGACACTTGCCAGGTTCAGACTGTACAAAAATCCAACGGTTTAAAGTTAACTTATGAAATAGATCGATTGAGCCATGAATAAGTTTCGTTACACATACGTCGGGAAGTTTGCTAATTACGTCACTTAAGAGAGTTGTTTCACACGTAGGGCTGGTAATCGCTGAAAACACATTAGTTAATACACACACATAACACTTATCACTTATTATTTTGCACTTGTCTATGTCTGTTATGAGTGAATAAAACATTCGGTCAGCTGTAATCGCCACATAAGAGCTAGTTGGCTCGATAAGAACGTAGGTATCGGGTTTCGACATATCGTAAGGAACAGGTAGGGGAATTATCCTATATAGGTCATAGACTTGTGGTAATATTAGAGGGATCTTAACGACAATAATAACTCTATTTAAATGGAAAAAACACGCAAGTTGCGAAATATCTATTAGGGCGTGTATATTCTGTAACGTTAAAGGTACAGGGAGTTCATAATGGTTAGGGAGGTTATTCCTATGCTTATCTAATTCACTATACAACTGGTGCGGACTGAGTACAGTAGGATGCAAAACGTTGAGTTTCGCGAAAAGGATTGCATTATTAATATCTTCGATATCGAATGACAATGTGATTATGATGGACTCTAATGAATGTAATAAAGAACTTAACTCAGATTTAATTTCTAATTTATCGTTACTATTTGTAACAGTTTCTAATATTTTATAGATTGTTTCCATATTACGTAATATGTGATTTTCGTTTTCATTCACCTTAGATATAGTGTTATTGAAGTATGATATAGTCGATTTAATTACGTGAATATTGTCTTTCATGAGATGAGCAAGACGTTTTTCATCCGTCTGTACTTCTTCTATGGCCTTTGAGAACTTTACCGCGTCCTCAGAGTCTAAAGTGCCAAAAATGGTTTTCAGCAGTGAGCCACCGAGGTCCATGAGACCTCTTTTAAAACGCCTATTGGGTTTTTCATCAGCTAATAAATATGATATAGAAGAGAATTTGCTTACGTTAAGAATATGACGATTTTTTAAAGCGGATAACGAATTAATACAGTCGGACTGTATTTTAGAAGAAGTTAGTGAGTTACAAAATACGTTAAGTTTTTCAAATAAAAATTCGACTTTATCTAGGTTAGGTTGTACATGACTTATATCTACGTATGCTATAACATTCCAATCATTATTAGTAAACTTAATATCTAAGAGCTTATCAAAGTAGAGGCCGGGACTGCTGACGATAGACGAAACATATTCGCATACGATCGGCGGTGGCAGCGTAGATCTGAAATAGCAATGAAGCGCTCGTGTATCATTCATTACGTCGCTAATGTTATACTTGTGACTGTTACGTCACCGGCCGGCTTGATTTCATCGTAATGGTGACGTACATGTTTACGATTAATGAGTAGTGTAACAGAATGGTTGCCATTCAACTTTATTATTTTGTAAGGGCCTTTCCATACTGGAGATAGTGCCTTATTCTGTTTATGGTGACAGCGGACATATACCATATCTCCTGTTTTATAGGATAATGGCTTCGTGCGGGAATCATAATAAGTTTTTGATTTCTCTTTGGAGGATTGAATATTTTGGAGAGCCTTCTGACGACTATAGTATAGTCGGTGATTAAGGGCCCGGATGTAATCCGTATAGGTATTAGTATCAAGGGTATCGATACTTGAAGGCAAGTAGGGTTTGAACCCGAAAAGCAATTCCAGGGGTGAGTAACCTGTGGTGCTATGTATATTTGAATTATATGCTATCATAGCACTGGGGATATAGAGGTCCCAAGTGTGTTGATTCTCACCTATATATGATCTGAGATACTCTTTTAGAGTGGAATGGCTGCGTTCAAGGGCACCGCATGTCTGAGGGTGGTAAGGAGATGCGAACACGTGTTTAATGCTAAACAGCTTCTCAAGTTGTTTGAAGACATCAGAGCAGAAGTTGGTGCCTTGATCGGATATTATTAGTTTAGGAATTCCCATATGGGATATGTATAGGACTAAAGATTTCGCTGTTTCTTCGGCAGAACAGGATTGCATAGGGTAGGCCTGAGAAAATTTAGTTAAGTCATCCTGCAGAGTAAGCAAGAACTTATATTTGTATTCATGTGTTTCAGGGAGTGGACCGACTAAATCAAGATAGATTTTTTCATTAGGCCGAGATGCCGTTGACGTGATAATCATAGGGGCCTTATTTGTTTGTCTTAAAGGTTTATTTATTTGGCAAGAGCGACAATTTTTCACATAATCCTCGATATCTTGCCTCATGTTTTTCCACCAAAATTGAGTTTTGATTCTTTCAAACATGCGCGATATACCTGGGTGGCCAGCTAGAGGAGAATCATGATTATCGCTAAGAATACGTTTGACCTCGTCAGGGGTCGGGTATCGTATAGAGTTACGGTAGATGTTGACTTTAATGTTCGTGTTGTGGAATAGAAATGATAAAATATTATAAATTTTTGTGTATGATAGTTTTGTGTAAGGATCTGTAAAGTCTGATATCGCGAATTCTTTCTCTTCTATATACCAATACTTTATCATGTCTCTATAATCACGAAGGAGGTTAAATATGTCTTTATAACTCATTTCGTCATAATGATTTATTTTTAGAAATAAATGAGTGAATAAATGATCATTATTAGACGTGGAATAGTAAGTGTTTAATTCGCGTTCTATGTAGCAAATATTAGGTTCGCTAGTGGAGGCATCCATAATATTGTTACGGGCTAGGGGTACTAAAATACCGGTTAAGGGTTACGAAGTTTATTGGCAACGAAGGTACAGTCGATTGTAGGCAATGACAAGTAGAATGTTGCTGACGTTGCACCGAAGTCTTCCCTTACGTCCACGAAGTCCGTGTTGTAAACACACAATAACACTACAGATGTTTCTTCACGTAGTACTCAATGTTCTCGTTACAGTTGTCGCAGTAGGTATTCTCAAAGATCGCTTCTTAATTGTCGCTGTTTTCGTCTCGGTAGTCGAATGCAGACTGACTCGCGTCGGCGTCACGGCGCTATATATAGTCCAGCTGATCGAACATTCCAGAATCGTCTAGACGTAATAATAATAGCGCATAACTTCGAGTACATTCACTAGGTACCTACGGTAATTCCCGGAAACGGGCTTCTAGAAATTTCGATGTCGTCACTTAGTTGACAAAATTGATGAAACCTGTACCATTCGATAGGCCACCTTAAGTCTAGGAATGCGTTTTTATATTACACCTAGACAATGTCCAGGTCTCGAGTTACTGAGCTTAAAATTTATGCACTGCATGTCACGCGATATTGAACCTTATGCCCTCGACATAAGGTGCATTCGTAACATTGCCCCCTTCTTAGTCGTGCTCGTCCCGAGCATGATTTGAACCATAATAGCGAGCTAGGCGGTCTACGTGTACGATCTTCAGCTTCCCTCTAGGTCCTTTCTTAATCCGGTAGGTGACATCGTTTATTCTGGTTACTATCGTGTACGGACCCTCCCATTTGGCTTGAAATTTCGGACTCTTTCCTTTTCTCCTTATGGGATTATGTAACCATACCAAAGTTCCCTCTTCAAATCCGGGCACGTTAGCTTTGCGGTCGTATCGGATCTTCATTTTCTCGCTGGTTTTCAGACCATTCTCTCTCACTAGCTCATGTATTCCATCTAGTTTACGTCGTAGGTCGGCCACATAGTCGACGGCTAGGATAGGGGTATCGGGGGGTGTTCCGGTAAGTGCATCTATGGGTAATCTAATTTCTCGGCCGAAGTTGACTTTCGCCGGTGTACAATTTGTGCTATCATGTATTGCAGAGCGGTATGACATTAAGAAGAGTGGAATGTATTGGTCCCAATCCCTCTGGTGTTCTTCAACTACTTTGGCCAAATGATTCTCTAGCGTCTGGTTGAATCTTTCGACCATTCCATCTGACTGAGGGTGATATGGTGTTGTACGAGTCTTATGTATCCCGAGTAGTTGGCAAACCTCTTGAAATAGTGAAGACTCGAAGTTTCTACCCTGGTCAGAGTGCAACTCCAAGGGGACGCCAAATCGACAGAACACCTCGTGAACTAGCTTTTTGGCAACGGTATGAGCTTCTTGGTTGGGTACTGCAAAAGCTTCTGGCCATTTGCTGAAATAGTCTTGCATGACGATGATATACCTATTCCCTTCTTCAGTAATAGGGAATGGCCCAGCTATATCGACAGCAACTCTTTCCCATGGTGCACCAACATTGTACACTTTCAGCCGACCTCTGGCTCTCGTTTGCGGTCCCTTTACTGAGGAGCAGGCTACACATTTCCTACACCAGTCCTCTACATCTTCGCGACAATGCACCCAATAAAATCTTTTTCTCACCTTCTCCAAGGTTTTCTTCACTCCTAGATGTCCTCCGGATACTCCGTCGTGCACCTGCTTTAGCACTGATGCGACTTTATCGCAGGGGACAACTATCTGTAAGGTGACCTCCTGTCCACTGGGTGATTCCCATTTCCTCTTCATAACTCCATTATCAATTATCAGGCTGTCCCATTGAGCCCAGTAACTTTTTGCTGTTGGACTAAGCGCTGATATTTCACTCCAAGCGGGCCTCTGGCCACGTTTCTTCCATTCGATTACTGTCTTCAAGTCACTATCTTCCTTTTGTGCCTCTTCCAATGATCGATTATCCCAGTCTTCATCCAAAGCGTTCACCTGGATAATCCTTACGTTCTCTTTCTTTTCCTGTTTGGCACAATGTCGGCAAGATTCTTCGCAAGGCCGTCTAGATAAAGCATCAGCATTATTGTGTGACTTGCCTTTTCGATGTTCAGTGACAAAGTCAAATTCTTGCAGCTGCTCTATCCACCTTGCTACTTGTCCTTCTGGGTCTTTGAACTGAAGCAACCACTGTAAGGCAGCGTGATCGGTGCGAAGTGTAAACTGTCTCCCAATCAAATATTTCTTGAAGTGTTGTAAGGTCTTAACAACGGCTAGAAGTTCTCGACGGGTAACACAGTAATTTCTTTCTGGCTTGGAAAGACATTTGCTGAAATATGCAATAACGACCTGCCGATCTCCTTGTGTTTGAGAGAGAACTCCTCCAATACCAACATTGCTGGCATCTGTGTCTATCAAAAATCGGCCTTCCCTACTAGGGTAACCTAATACAGGAGCCTCACACAAGTGAGTTTTCAGTACCGCAAATGCCTGTTCGCAGTCAGAGTTCCATTCAAATTGACACTTTTCCTCTGTTAAACGATGCAATGGTTTCGCTAACTCGGAGAAATTCTTCACAAACCGACGGTAATATGCACACAGACCCAAGAAAGAGCGTACCTCAGTTTTGTTACGAGGGGTAGGCCACTTCGACACGGCTATTATTTTTTCAGGATCTGTTCGAATTCCTTGCGCCGAAATAATGTGTCCTAAGTATCCAACCTCTTTCTGGAATAATGTACACTTACTAGGACTGAGTTTTAAATTCGCTTCACGCAGTTTTTGGAACACTTTCTCCAGATTGCGTAGGTGCTCTTCGAAGCTTCGTCCCATAATGATGATGTCATCCAAATAGACCAGGCATGCATCACCAAGCAACCCCACCAAAATGCGCTCCATTAGGCGCTCGAATGTAGCTGGAGCATTGCACAGTCCAAAAGGCATGACATTGAATTGCCAGAGACCGTTCCCAGGACCAGTGGAGAAAGCGGTCTTTTCTTTATCCTGCTGACAGATTTCCACCTGCCAGTATCCACTTTTGAGGTCAACTGTGGAGAACCATTTCATGCCACTTAGCAAATCCAAAGTGTCATCTATACGTGGCAGAGGATAACTGTCCTTTTTCGTGGCATCATTCAACATCCTGTAGTCAACGCAAAACCTTGTACTGCCATCCTTTTTCTTGACTAGTACAACTGGAGATGACCAAGGGCTGGTGGATGCTTCTATAATCCGGTTTCTCTCCATATCTCTTAACATTTCCGTGACTTCCTGTTCTCTTGCAAAGGGAATACGACGTGGTCTCTGTCTTATCGGCTGTGTATCACCCGTATCTATATGGTGTTTAACTAGCCCGGTCCTTCCCACGTCACCGTCGGTCTTCGCGAAGATGTCATGGAAGTTATGTAACAGTTGCTTAACTTTGTGACTTTCGAACTTGTTTAAATTGCCCTTACAACTTTCGAGCAGTGTCGATACATGTTCCTGCCACTTCTTATCAAGTTCCTTTTCGTGCACCTCTGTTTTTCTCAAAGATGCTACATTATCGCACACACCCACCATGTGGTTCTTTTCGAGAATTATTTCTTTTTTACTAACGTTGATAATGCGTATTTTTGGTTTATCGGAAATCATCATCAGTGTTCTTGCCGTTATCCAGTCTGGGTGATCTCCAGAATCCTCTATTATAATGCAACGTTTGCGGCATCCTTTTGGTGAAAATCTAATATCTACTAAAGTTTCTGATCTTGGTGGTAATACAGTTTTTCTTAAACAGTACACTGACCCTTGTTTTGCACCTTGAAGAAATACTTCTTGTTCTGGAAAACTCAATACTCCTTTTGCTACATTAAGGACGCATTGTTGTTTCTTCAAAAAGTCCAGTCCTATAATGCAATCATCTGTAATATTCGCTACTAAAACAGGATGCGTAAATGTCTTATCACCCATTTTCAAGGTCACATTTGTTTCCCCAAGGACGAGTACTGGTTGGCCGGTGGCAGTTTGTAACCGGCATTGTGAAGATCCTCTTTTCCATGCTATGGTCCGAGGAAATAGCTCCGGTCGTGCAATAGTTCTTGATGCACCAGTATCCAATGTGAAACTGCATGACTTACCATTCAATTCTCCTTCTATAATGAGACTGTTTCCGTCACCCACTTGTGATACTGTTATAATGGGGGCTTCACGTCGACCAGCCAGTACTCGCCCCATAGCCCTGGCTGTTCCTAGTTTAAATCCTCGGGTTCCACCTGTGTCCCAGAAGTACTTCTTCCTTTAGACTTCCTGGGACAATTGATCCGAATATGCCCCTTTTCGCCGCACTCATAGCAGGTTGGTCCTTGCCGAGTTTTTATTATTGGGGTTGTTACCTCACGAATGCGGTGGTGTTGTCGGCTATCTTGACGTACTGCTTCCACCTCCAGAGCGTGTGTCAAGGCTGCCTTAAGAGTCTGATGGTGACCCAGGCGAACTGCAGCCCTTACTTCCGCATCTCGGATTCCATCAGTAAACGCTTGCACCGTAGTAGTATCAATCAATCCCGGTGTTGATACATACGCCCTCCGAACAATACGTTCTACTTCCGTTGCCCATTGTTGCAAACCCTCACTGCTCTTCTGTGTGCGGTCGCGGAGTTGAGCCCTGTAGACATGTTCGAGGTGTTTCTCTCCATATCTAGACTCCAGCGCTTCTAACAGACAGGCTAGGGTATTGCAATCGCCGGAAATGTTCTCGAGGATTTGTACCGCATCACCACGCAGAGCAAGCGTAAGAGCGGTTAGCGCTTGATTGTCGTCCCAGTTGTTGGCTGTTGCGACCTTTTCGAATTGAAGGCGGAAGGCCACCCATGACGTTGTGCCGTCAAAATGAGGTACTAGGAACGTCGGCAAAGCACTGGGTACAGGAATCACACCTTTAATACCTCCTTTTTGTACTCTTTCTATTTCTTTCCCAAACTCCATGATGGTATTGTCCAGTTTCTCGAAACGCGCATCATGTTTGTCTATACGCGTATCTTGATGGTCCATACGCGCTTCTTGTTTGTCTATGCGCATATCTTGCTGGTCCATACGTGCATCTTGTTGTGCTGTTTTTACTCTAAGCTCGTTGACCTCTTCTTTGGTGTTTTCCCATTTTTCGTTTAATTCTAAGACCAGCTGCTGGGATTCCTTTATTTGTGCCTGGGTTTCTGCCTGGGATTTATCTATTTTTGCCTGGGTTTGTTTTATTTGTACCTGGGTTTCTGCCTGGGATTCTGCTATGCCTTTTATTTGAGCCTGGGTTTCTGCCTGGGATTCTGCTATGCTCAGCCTTATTTGCGCCGTCAAGTGAGCCAGTAATGCCGATAAATCGCAACCGCTGGTTCCGGGAATAGTGGTGGTACTAGGCGCACTCACATTCGTCGGTGTTACGACGGCCGCATCTTCTATGGGTGCAGGGACACTAAGCGATTCTTCCTCTTGACGCGCCAAATCCATCGCTGCTTGTCGTCGCGTGCGAACTCTTTCGTCTTCCCTTGGCGTGACCGGCATCCCACTTCTGACACCAATTGTTACGGGCTAGGGGTACTAAAATACCGGTTAAGGGTTACGAAGTTTATTGGCAACGAAGGTACAGTCGATTGTAGGCAATGACAAGTAGAATGTTGCTGACGTTGCACCGAAGTCTTCCCTTACGTCCACGAAGTCCGTGTTGTAAACACACAATAACACTACAGATGTTTCTTCACGTAGTACTCAATGTTCTCGTTACAGTTGTCGCAGTAGGTATTCTCAAAGATCGCTTCTTAATTGTCGCTGTTTTCGTCTCGGTAGTCGAATGCAGACTGACTCGCGTCGGCGTCACGGCGCTATATATAGTCCAGCTGATCGAACATTCCAGAATCGTCTAGACGTAATAATAATAGCGCATAACTTCGAGTACATTCACTAGGTACCTACGGTAATTCCCGGAAACGGGCTTCTAGAAATTTCGATGTCGTCACTTAGTTGACAAAATTGATGAAACCTGTACCATTCGATAGGCCACCTTAAGTCTAGGAATGCGTTTTTATATTACACCTAGACAATGTCCAGGTCTCGAGTTACTGAGCTTAAAATTTATGCACTGCATGTCACGCGATATTGAACCTTATGCCCTCGACATAAGGTGCATTCGTAACAATATCCTTGCAGTAAGGCACAGATTCGTCTAAGTCAATGGATGTCGGATAGGCAATAAGTTTACACTTTGCTTTCATTAATGACTCGTTGTGTTCTTGGACGATGGTGTCGAATGACACATCGGATTGTTTTATAATTTTAAGAAACTGCTCGTAAGTTTCTGATATGGATGCTGGATTATGTGAGTCTTCTTCGTTATTAGATGTTTCTGCAGGGTTGCAGATAATCGAATCAGAACTTTCATTATCTTGTAATACATTTACAGGGAACCGAGATAAAGCGTCGGCGTTTGCGTTCAATTTACCTTTCTTATAAACGATTTCGTAGTCGTACTCCTCAAGTTTTAAACGCCATCTAATGAGTCTAGATCCTGGGTCCTTGACATTGAAAAGCCATACTAGAGGTTTGTGGTCTGTAATTATTTTGAATTTACGACCAAACAAGTAAGGGCGAAATGTTTTTACGCCGAATAAAATCGCTAGGAGCTCTTTTTCAATAGTTGAATAGTTACCCTCGGCTTTATTTAGGGTACGCGATGCATACGAGACAGGTTTGTCAGAGCCGATTGCACCTTGAGAGAGTACGGCTCCTATCGCATAATTGGAAGCATCGGTTGTTAAAAGGAACGGTTGTGTAAAATCAGGATATTGAAGCAGAGGCGCTGAAGTTAGTTTATCCTTGAGGGTGGAGAACGCTTGTTCTTGACTATGTGACCATTGAAATATAGCATCCTTTTTCAGAAGGGCAGTCAGTGGTTTAGTGATTTGAGAGAAGTTATTAATAAAACGACGATAGTAGCCGACTAACCCTAGAAAGGATTTTATATCCTTCGGATTCTTGGGAGTAGAGAATTGAGAGACGGCTTTGACTTTCTCGGGATTTGGACAGACGCCTTTATCTGTGATTATATGACCAAGATAAGCGACCTCGCGTCGTAAGAACTCGCACTTGTCCGGTTGAAGTTTTAAGTTAAACTTTCGGATGCGGTCGAAGACTAACTTGATTTTTTCCATATGAGATATCAAATTACTACTGTAGATTATTACGTCATCAAGATACACATATGCGTGGAGGCCTTGGAGACCAGAAAGGACAGTATTCATCAACTTCTGGAAGGTTGATGGAGCATTTTTAAGCCCAAAAGGCATCCGCAGGAATTCGTAGTGCCCTGCAGTGCTAGAATTCGTGTTTATTGAGAACCCCGTCTTTTGTGCGTTCAGAGGATTCATTTTGATCTGGTGGAAGCCACTTGACAGGTCTAATGTGCTAAAATATTTTGAGTGACCTAACTGATCTAAAATATCAGTGATAAGCGGCAAGGGATAACTCTCAGAGACAGTGACGTCATTCAGACGGCGGTAGTCTATTACTACTCGCCATTTCTTTTTCCCAGAAGCATCCATCTTCTTAGGGACTACCCAAACAGGGGCGCTCCAAGGTGATGTTGACGGGCGTATAATATTTTGATCAAGCATCTTGCGAATTTGTGAGTCCACTTCTTCCTTGTGGCACTCAGGGAAACGGTAAGATTTTACATGAATAGGGGGCGCATCACCCGAATCTATAGTATGCTCGATCGCGTTTGTGAATGATAAAGGTTCACCTTCTAAGTGAAAAATATCTGTGTACTCAGAACAACATTCAAGCAAAGCTTCTTTTTCTTCGGAGTTTAGATGAGAACAGCGTATTAGATTTAAGACCCTTTGCGGTCTGTCAGATTCGGAATAGGATAAAGCGTTGACGGATTCGTTTGAATCTGTAGTGATATTACGTTCAAGAGGTGTTAATTGGACTTTAAAGTTTTGGACTTGGACATCAGAATCAGTAGTATTTAAGACGGTTACGTTAATTCTTTTATTCGGTTTTATAGTAACAAGACAATTTGCAAAATAAATACCTTCGCTTATAGAGTGATCTAATAATAAGCCCTCATTGTTATCATAATGTTCACGCGAGTAATTAGATACTGCGCATTCGATGACCGCTTCGGAGCGAGCGGGGATGACGTAAGTCGGTTGAATATAGTTGATGTCCAGACTCTGTCCGCATATATGAACCGATTGTGAGTTATAGTCTATATTGGCTTTGAAATGATTTAAAAAGTCGCTACCAATGATACCATCATACTCTAAGTTAATATTATCGTCAACTACATGAAATTTATACTCGTGGCGATTATTTTCTGAAGTAAAGTCTAATTGACATGTACCTAAAGTTTCTGAATAAGTGCCAATGTTATTAAAGCCTTTTATCTTAACTATTTCGCGAGACAATTCAGGCGCTTTGGTTAAACTTGACAGTTTGATCAAACTAATACTCGCTCCCGTATCGATAAGAAGACGCAACGGATGGACAGAAAGCGAAGTGGTTATATATATGTGAGGCAGTGACACTTTCTTCGAGTATGAAGATATCTCATAGACAGGAATTTCAGGATTAGTTTTAATTTCTTCCTTAGACTGCGGCACAGCGGATTCATTGTGAGAGGGAAGATTCGGACTCAACGACACGGCGGCTCTATTAGAAGCGCGTTGAGGTAAAATGGTATTTTGACTCGACGGAACAGCGGTTCTCTGTGGAGAGCGTCGAGATGAGACAGAGGGACGACTCAGCGAAACAGGGACTCTCTTCGGAGCATGCTGAGATGAGATGTGATTTTGACTCAACGATTCAGGGACTCTTGAAAGAGCGTGTTGAGATGAAACAGAGGGACGACTCAGCGAGACAGGGACTCTCTTCGGAGCATGCTGAGATGAGATATGATTTTGACTCAACGATTCAGGGACTCTTGAAAGAGCGTGTTGAGATGAAACAGAGGCACGACTCAGCGAAACAGGGACTCTCTTTGGAGCATGCTGAGATGAAATATGTTTTTGACTCAACGATTCAGGGACTCTTGGAAGAGCGTGTTGAGATGAAACAGAGGCACGACTCAGCGAAACAGGGACTCTCTTTGGAGCATGCTGAGATGAAATATGTTTTTGACTCAACGATTCAGGGACTCTCGTAAGAGCGTGTTGAGATGAAACAGAGGCACGACTCAGCGAAACAGGGACTCTCTTTGGAGCATGCTGAGATGAAATATGTTTTTGACTCAACGATTCGGGGACTCTCGTAAGAGCGTGTTGAGATGAAATGTCATTTTTATGCGTTTTTTTACGAGTGCCTAATTTATCCGGATAACGACGGCACGCTTTCGTAATCCGTGGGTTTAGTTTAAAGAGTTATTGGGGTCGTCATCATTTTCACACGGAATATAATAAGGTGTCGGTGACATCGGCGGCTCGAATGTAATATGATTCATCGCAGCCGGTCTGTCGCGATTATCAGAATTAGATATATTACGCCGTTCATTATTATATTTTCTTTTACGACATTGAGTAATATGATGACCCTTATTTTTACAATATTTACAGAAAAGTTGATTATTAGATGATGACCTCGAGTTATTAAATGATGTTGATGGTTGAGGGTCCGACGGAGCGTGCGGTGGCCCCGTGCGCTTTTGTCTCTCCCGGCATTCAAAATCCGAGTGCCCGGGCTTACCACAGACCCTACATTTAGGTTTCATAGATGTTTTGTATAGGAGATTTTGTATCTTTTCTTCCTCGAGAGCCACGTTAATCGCATCATTAAGTGATTTTGGGCTTCTGCATCTGACATTATTACTAAGTCGGGGATGTAACCCTAAAGTAAAAGTAAATAAGGCCAAATCTTCGGTCATAGCTATACGACCGGGTATATCCCTTTTTAGGGATTCAGAATTATAAATTTCCGATTGAAGATCGGTAAGGCAACTTTCTACGCGAAGTGCGAATTGCGCAACAGTTTCATTTGCCAATTGCCTGCACGACTGTAAATCTAGCAACAAATGATTATAATGTTTTCTCTCACCGAAGTTTTGTTTAAGAAAACATTTCAATTGGTCGAAATCTTCAAAAATTTTATTAGAGCATGCGATCTGAGCTTTGCCTTCTAGGCGCGATAAAATATATTTTGTTAATAAAACCGTTTGACTCGGTGATGCTAGATCTAAGGCGTTCTGACAATTGGTGATAAAAGCGGTAAGAGTTTCGCGTTCTCCCTTATAAGGGCTAATAAAATTACAGAGCACATTGATAGGAAACTGTTCGCTCAACACAATTTTTGCCGTTTTCTTAGAAGTACTCATAGTAGTTTCGTTAGTTTCTGTAGACATTATGATAAAGAAAGTAAAGTATTATTATTACAAAGAAAATTAAAAGGTAAATGTTTGATACAAGTATGGATAGAGTTTACGATATGCGATACCCTAGGTAATAGGAATGCCTACGCGTAATTTAAAATATTGTAGCGATAACAGTAAACAGATGTGTTTTACTCACAGACACAGGAACACGAAGTATTCGATACGCATTTCTTGGCACTGGATTAGCACGATTACTGGAGCAGGAGTACAGCGGCGCGATAATTCGCGGCCAGCACCAACAGGGACGTCAGGGACAGCGAGGTGGCGGCGCACGTCACCCGAGCGTCATCAACGCTTGCACGTGGCAGCACCACGCGGCAGCACCGCGTGTAAGGGCAGCAAGGGCAATCACCTGCTCCTTGCGGCGATATCACGATAACAGGGCTTGCGTATGTTGAGCCCCCTGGATGTAGAAGCACTGAGAATTCTGGATGATCGGCAGGCTTACGTAAGATACTCGTAAGGCTTACTGTCGCGACTCGTCTTAGGGAGATGGCACTGACTTTGTCGAGGTGTGTTTTCACTTAGCGAAAATAAGAACACCCCGGAGTTGGATTAGTTCGTCGGTAACGTAAAGTTCACATATGATCACTTCAGGATAACCACGACCCGATAGGGGATACCAGCGGAACGGTTACGGCGATATCAACACTGGTATCCCACTTCTGACACCACTGTTACGGAGCGGGTCGGAAGACGGTTTTTAAAAAAGACAATTTAATTAGCTAAAAGAAAGATATATTCAATTATCAAACACGTATTACAAGTTACTATGCCCGACGGAAGTCCAATCCAAACTGATGGGAAAAACGGTTAGAATCGCTTACGAGAATAACAACGGTTTCCTATTGCATTGACGTAAATGCAATGGGAAACTCAGCATTTTAATTTATATACCAAGTAATAGTTAATCCGATATAACAGCACGTATATCGACCCCAGGAGGTACGATACCCGCCGCTCCCGAGCCAGGACCTTTTCCACGTCCTCCGGTGGCACACCCAGGGTCAAGTAAGACCCATAGTTGTCTCCACCGACGGTGGTTGCCCTGTATAGTGACCACTGCGCCATGTTGTACCACTTGTTCTGACGGATCAGAGTTCTGTGGAGCCTCCGCATGTCTCCCGTGTAACGGGGGACAAAGAGGGAGGCCTTAACACGGGTGGGCACATCCGACTGCTTCAGTACCGTCAGTCTAGTGTCTGAGTCTGGGAGATTCAATCGGGGCACGTTTTTAGTCAGCCAGGTCAAGGCGTCGTCGTCCTCGCACCACACCTGTACTGTGCCGTCCACTACCCGTGGGTATCCGCGGAAGGCAGGGAGTTCCGTGGTGGGGTCGTCGTCGTCGAATAGGAGCAGGTTTTCCAGTCCTGCCTTGACCTGTTCGGCTTCCTCTGGAGTTAGGTCTCTCGAGGGGGGGGGAGTAACAAATTGCCACGGCGAGACGCGCAGGAATGTCCTTAGTGGCCCGCGCGTAGCTCTTTGCTTCTCCCTGGTCGGAGTGGATCCTCGCACGTTTTGCATCCCCCTGAAGCGTACCCGGTGAGGCCGAGTCGTTTGGGCGCTCTCTCTTCGACGAGCCCGTACCGCTTGGTCCAGGCTGCGTCGCAGAGGCGCCCGTTAGGGTGGTAGGCTTTTTGTGCGAGGATCCGCCCCGTTTCCCTCTGGTCTTTTTGTTTTTGGGTTTGTCCGTTGGCAAGGATCGGCTTGCGACCCCGGCTGGCTCCGCCTCATATGAGGGCTTTTCGCGCGGGGTTGCCCCCTCGCGTACTTGCCCCTGGGCTAGTGGTTCCGCGTCCGGCCTCTTTTCGCGCTGGGTTGCCCCTTCGCGTACTTGCGGCCGGTCGCTTGGTCCCACGTCAGGCCGCTTTTCGCGCTGAGGTGTCTCTTCGCGTACTTGCGGCCTTCCCACTTTTTCGGCGTCCGATTGTGCTCCGCGCTGGCTCATGCCTTCGCGGATTTTGCGCTTTCGGTCGCCTACTTTCCTCCCCCGGCTAGCAGGCTTTCCGCGCTTGGGTAGCAGGCGTAGGCCTTCCGCCGGGCGAGTGGTTGAGCCGCCAGGTTCGCTCACCTTTCCAGACGCCGTCTGCGTATCTGTCAGTTTCGGGTTGGTGGCACTGTTCTGTTGCCAGAGGTTCGTGGAGGGCGCACATCCTGTGTCATGTGTTGGCGCGTGTGGCGCTGCCGGGATGGTGCTTGTGGGCGCGTTGGTCGCTGCCTGTGTTATGGGCGCTAAAGCAGCCGGCCGTGCTGAAGTGCACGGCGAACTAATGCAAAATGTAGCCCCCCCCCAGAGTACGTTGGGGGCTGACCGCCGTGGCGGTGTGGGATTCCCCGGCCTGGCCGGGACCCACCTGGGTAGGCTTTTCTTTATCCTGCATGTTCATTGTTAAGAGGTGGTGGGCTTTTTTGGAATCGAGGTTGCCCTTCCTCTGGGACCGACGGGATATGGGAATAGGAGGGAGGGAAGTAAGGAAGGGAAGGTGTTTGATGGATAGGTTTTTTTTTTTTTTTTTTTTTTTTTTTTTTTTTTTTTTTTTTTTTTCCGTGGGTGGGTCACCCTAGGTCTGGGATTTGACCTAGGGATTTAGAAAGGAGTGACGGGAAGTAATGATAAGGGGTGGGATGGGTTTGTGTGGATTATTAGGAACATGGGATGAGGTGTGTGGGTTACCCTAAACTTGGGGTTTGGTGTTCGGGCACTTCTCTTGTCCGGGATCTCTTACGAGATGCTCCGGGTGCGGGACCAGCCACGGGTGGCCAGTCCCGCAGCCGGAGTTGGGCTATCCGCAACCTGCCCACCCGCTCGGTTGCATGAGAAGAAGTGCCCGGCTGTCCGGGTCGCTCCACCACGGATGTACGTATACATACGCGTTGGCGCGGTCCGGCCGCCCCGAGTGTAGCGGCCGCCCCGTATCATGCAGATATATGTCATCCGTAAAACATTATATTATAAATAAGTGGTGTATTTTAATAAGTGTAAAATGCTGCGTTGCAATGCAACTGAGAGCTGCTCTTCATCAGTTATCCAATTCAGACATACAATTTTTGAACAGAAGGGGTGGCAAAGTTTTTTTTTTATTGCATACACAAGTCACGTTGCTATGTATAAACTGTTTTACATCCGTCACTTCACATATCAGGTTCAGTTGAAAACCAGCGTCAGGCATTAGTTGTCTGACATTTTTGCCGAACTGGGCCTTTTTGGCGCAGCCGGGAGGCACACATTCCTGCTAGTTTTCTATATTAATTTGTTTTATCACAATTTACTTTATTTTATTATTACATTTTTTTTACTTTTTAATGTTTGTCTTTATCTGGTGTATTGTGTGTCTTTTAATCTGTGCTAAATAAATGTATTTTCTTTCTTTCTTCTTTCTTTCTTTCTTTCAAAGTACTTTTACACGAAGGATATCAATATTATAAAAAGAAAATTTATAAGTATGGATCCAGTATATGGCAGTGTAGTATGAGGAAAAAATATAAATCTACCGGCTCAATAACTATACAGGTACCTACCATATTGAGTTTAAAACTAATTGCAGTTATTTTTTCAAAGTTGATATTTTACAGTCTTAATTTTTCCGTTTTCCAGCAACCGCTTCGTAATCTATAATCTAATGAACATACCACGTCGGACCCGCAAAGCCCATGCAATCTCGATTTTGGCAAAAATTTGTGGCTGAAACAATAGAGGCAGTCAAGGAATATGTAAAAATTTCGACAAGTCTCATTCCGAAAATTTTAAAGACAAAATACAAGCTCCTCTAAAAGACAAGGGCTTACATTTGATAGGTAACACACCCTTATATGGAAACAAAATAAAACGCTTTTGTAGAATATGAGAAAACAATCACTGGGAGTAAGCAAGTGTGTTTTCAGGGATCTCAGGGAAGTAGAGATTCCTGATAAGTTTACATCCTTTTTATTAGCTGACTACTGTCACGATGATGACCGGATTCTTATATTTTCCACTAAAGAGTCAAGAAAATTAATGCCATCAATTAAAGAGATATTTGGCATTGGAACATTTTCAAGTTGTCCTCCACCATTCTTACAACTATTTACAATATTTGGTAATGTTGATGAATCCTTATTTAATATAAATGTGGTTCCGCTATGTTACGCTTTATTAAACAGCAAAACGGAAGAAACATACTTTGCGCTTTTTGAGATTCTAAAGTCACAATTCCCACATTGGAGGCCATCAAAACTTCATATAGATTTCGAAGTAGCATCCTCAAAAGCAATACTTAAAGCATTTCCCGATGCGACTATAAAGAAATGTTACTATAATATGACGCGTAATATTTGGAGGCGGGCTAAGAAAATAGTTTATACAAAATATCTTAGAAATAATATTGTAAGTTTATTTTTTTTACCGGTTTTTTTTTTCTATTCGCACCATTCAAAAATAATAGTAGGTATAATTAAGGATGTTTATAGTAAATAAGTAGGTAAAGGACTGATTTATGTTATTTTGCTATTGTTTTTTCTTACATTGAACTTAGGTATTAGGAAACAAAATAAAAACAATTAAACATCTCAAAAGAAAATATCTCAATAGTGGGTCTTCGAAGTAAATAAAATTTCAGAGGACCCACTAGTGGGCCTTTGGAGACATATCAGTGCTCAGGGACCCACCGGTGGGTCTACTTGGTGGGTCCTTGAAGCCCAAGTGAAACAAACGAAATTCTAATTTTGAATTTAAAATTTTCGCTTACTTTATTAATGGCCAAACTGCCAGCTATACATGATGTGTTTTTTTTCATGGGATAAATACTCGTTTGTGTAAAATTAGGATATACACCATAAAAAGGGAAGTGTTTCGAATTTTCTGATGAGAAGAGTATAATGCTGAATAATTAAAAATTAATATTTTGTAATTAAAATGCAACAAAATCTCCAAACAATAAGATTGCTATGAACTTTTATCTAGACTTTTAAAGGTGTCTGCGACGGTTTTTATTGATAATTATGTTTTTCACTGGTGATTTCGCGTTAAGGTATTTGAAATTAATATGTACAAAGAGGTTATTGCAAGAAAAGGACTTGATACAGCGCAGTTACGATACTCCCTGATCTTGTCATGTCAAAGCAAAATAATGCATAAAAACAATTGAGAAACTTTTTTATGTTTATGAGTTCTCGAAAGTTAAAAGAATTTTTATAAACTAAATAATTGATGAATATTACGTGTGAAATGTGTGGTCCACTGCTTCTGTGAGAGACAGTGGGCCGTAATCTACCACGCTGGCCCAGTTTGCTAGATGCCATCATGTTTTCAAATCGATCCTTACCGGGTCATGTTTTATCCGTGAACCATAATCCTACCAAACCCTTTCAGCTCTTAAGTCATAAATCGACATCAATATATGAATTCATATGATTACTTAAAGATAAAGGCAAACTAACCTCGATACAGACTTTTACTACAAGTACCCCAAAACAACACCTACATATAAGACCAAAAACCTCACCCCAATTTCTCAAACAAAACCTCTTTAGTTACAAGATAACGTTTACCGTGAGTTAACCGTTACTTAATAGTTATTTGACAATAATTTACGGTGACTAAGTACGGAAGGAGTGGCAGCATGGCGGCAGGATTGAGTTTCATCAATAATGAGGTTACAGGGCGCGCGGGTTCCAGTGTCAACGCTAACTAAGCCTTGAGCTGGTTAATGATAATTATATGCTGTCGCTTATAGAGAAAACTTGTGCTGTGAACTTGTGATGCTGGAGAGTTAAAGGTTTTTAATAAGAATGATTTTTAGTAAAAGATTATTTAAAAGCCATTTGAGAGGAGAGACACCTTTATTTCGTTTTAGTTTTTTTGTACTTACTAATTCCATATTTTTAGACAGTTTTGTTTAAATATCGAATGTAATTTTAGAAGATAATCCCCTTGGCTTGAGAGAATTTTAAATATAGTACCTCATAGATTTAGGATTTCATTGTTACGCAAAAGATACACAAAGCGTGTGAGCGAGAGATCCCAATCGAGTTTATTTCAGACGAGAGAGAAAGAGACAGCGATTAAATGACGGTTAGGACATTGTTTTTGCAAGTAGGGCCCATAGTGTCCCAGTGTGTTTTGCGACGTGGTGTATTTTGAGCATTTTTTAATAATCCCTAAATTAAAGTTCAAAAAAATTTAAAGCTCAGTTATTGTGTCCTGTTCTATGTGTGAATGTGATGCGACAAAAAGAATTAATACGAATTAATATACTTTTCACAGGTAAATATGATTTTCTCATCATAAGTTTCCGAACCATATTTTTTTAAATTTCTGCGATTAAATAGATAAGAAAAAAAGTAATTTCAATATATTACTTATTCCCATTGTTGTATGTAAGTATATTTTGTGATTATAAATAGGATTTATGAAAATATTGTGTAAAAAATAAAATTGTTTGTTTACGCTAGTGCTTGACAAAGCGTTTGCGTCACGAGTATCGATAAAATATTACTTAGTTTTAGAGACACCGTAACTGGAATACCATACTACACATTTAACCAAATTTTGTCTAGAAAGTACTAAAGGAAGAAAGTACTGGAAATCACAAGCGTTCGGCTTTTCATTTCTTGTTACTAAAGAACAGCTAATAAGATTTTGTTTAGTTTTTATTCTTTCAATATTTAAATAATATATTAAAAGTGGTCGTAGTTATTTCTGGTAAATTTGGCCACTAACTTACATCATTTATTTCGTACCCAAAAATGAAAGTACCGACCAGAATAAAAATATAGTAGATTCTTATTGCAAATAATGTCCTAAAGATTTTTTACTATTACTAGGAATGTCTACGATTAACTCCCACTACTCCGAGTCTGCTATTTTTGGGTTTAAAGTGAAGTGCCGTTAATAAAAAATCTATACTGGAATGTTACCGGAAATGACGTCTAAAGGTTTTTTTATGACCTAACGTCTACGATTACCGATTAGAATAATAGACTTGTGCGTTAAGTCATACTAACGTTTGATCATAGTAGGTAGGTAGTAAAATAAGAACAAAAACATTGGGGGGAAACTTTTATTATTAATTAATATACATGTTTTTATATTTCAATAGACCTTATTATAACGTATTCCAACCCCATTGCTGGTGGACTTATATGTTTTGCGAAGTTCATATACAATACCAAACACATTGTGTAACAGCAGCAACCGACGGTTCGTTTGCCTGCATTGCAAGTACAAGAATAATGTGTCATCGCATCCCCACCACTTAATCTTGTATTCCAGCCAAATATCTGATGTTCAGAATTCTGAGGCAACGGTGCAATTTCTTCACCTTGTAAACGATATATTTGATATAAATAAATAAATAACCAAACTCCCAACACAACAACATTAGACGCATCGTACCCGGCACACATCGCAACACAACTGCTCAGACCTGTCCTCCGTACGGCTTCACCAGACATCATGCCGGAACACGACAAATCGCTTGGCGGAAAATGGTTTTCTATTATATAAATAATCGATAATGTAATATTTATCGTAAGTCATCGTGGACAACACTAGTTTTCACTCAAACATTGTCATTTACGCACACATATGTATATACTTTTTTGACTCGTCACCGATTCGTTTATGTGTATCTTGTACTCCCTATATAGATATAGGAAGTACTTACTAATTAGTAGTATCTACTAATCCCTTCGTTTTATGACAGCATTGTTTGAATATCGAATATATCTCTTAACGTAACTATCACACTGTTAGGCGAAGACCTATTCTAGACAGAACAGGGTGAAGCAGACTTATATAATATTAACTCAGCGTGATGTCTATCATACGCCATTATATATTAGTACCGGGCGACCGAGCTTTGCTCGGCATCTTTTTTTTTTTGTTAGGTACATCGCGTGTCTCTATATTTTCAAAAGAAAAAATACATAACGAGCGAATTTTTTAAATAATATTTTTTGACTAATGTTTTTCGATCATACCGACATAATAATAAAAAAATATTATTAACTGTTATTTAAATATAAAATTACGAGTGCAATTTAGTTTAAAATTTTATTATAAATAAGTACTTATAGTTTAACAATCAGTTACATCAGTTATATATTATCATCAATACATAGTTTATGGTCTTAACCTAATACGTCCTTCCATACTATATTGCGGGTATGCTGAGGGTTTTCATTAATAATAATCATTTCACGTTCTGACGCACGCTGCCGCATATCTTGCATACGTCGCTCCCGTTGCTCATCATTTTCGGCGGCCACACGTTGTGCTGCACGCTCTCGTGAAACATCTAAATCATAAGACCTTTCTGTTCTTAAAAAGTTAGTCAAGTTTTGCAAGCATCTTACTTTAGCAGCACGTGTGAGATGAGCGGAAACCTGATGATTTTCATCAAGTTCTTATTCAAATGGGTCCTCACTGTGCGAAGTCTGACAAACACGTGTGGGACGAGCGAAAATCAGATTGTTTTCATGGAGGTTTTCTTCTGCTTCTTGAGATGAGTCACGGCTTCGTGGAGTTAAATTGTTCGTAAGCGTTTTTTTTAATGTTCTTTTTGGCAATTTCGTGTAAAAAAGACACATGATATTTTAAAAGCAATTTTCTGGGTCTAACCTCAAACCAAACATTGGCTTCGTGTACCATGAATGTAAACGTCATCTATATCAAATCAAAGTACTATATTAATTATCAGTTTAATTTAAATTTTATTTATAATAGTTCATAAATAATTTAAATGTATTTTGTGTACTTATGTGTTTTTATGAAGACTATGAACAATAGTCTGATGTAAATAATTCAATAATAATAATTATAACACAAAAAAGATGCCGAGCAAAGCTCGGTCGCCCAGGAACTTCATAATTATTATTAAATCATATTATATGGATGAATTTTACTTTGCCTACTTTGAGGAGGTGCAAGGTATCATAAGGTTAGCAATAATAATAATAATAACTGCTGACTGCAAATCGAATGCATCACCCACGATCATCGGTTATGAGGCTGTATATGCCGCGAAAATGTGGAGGTCGTGGCTTTTTAAACGCTAAGATCCTCCACAATCGCGAGATATGCAGTCTCAGGGAATATTTTCTAGAAACCGACGTGGGGATGCATCGAGATGTGGTCGCGGTTGACAAGGGCCTCACTCCGCTCTCCTTGGCTAAAGAGAACTGGCGCAAACCAGTAGTGCTTGACACCAATGACCGCATGGAGGTATGGAAGAGCAAAGAGCTTCACGGACGCTTTTTCAGAGCCCTATACGGGCTTGATGTAGATTTACAAGCGTCCGTAGCCTGGCTACGATTCGGTGACCTTTTTGGGGAAACCGAAGGTTTTGTATGTGCAATTATGGACGAAGTTATGATGACGAACAATTACCGGAGATTTATTGAGAATTTATTGTGTCGGGCAGGTCACCGGCCGGGGGAATCAATAAGGCATATTATCTCCGGGTGTTCTCGTCTAGCTAACGGAGAGTACTTGCATAGACACAACCTTGTAGCCAGGATAATTCATCAGCAACTTGCTCTCAAGTACAACCTTGTGGAATCGGAGGTGCCGTACTACAGGTATGTGCCCGACCCAGTTCTCGATAATGGTCATATCACATTGTACTGGGATCGATCCATCATCACTGACAGGACTATTGTTGCCAATAAGCCTGATATAGTGATGGTGGATCGATCAGAGCGGCGTGCAATGATTGTTGACATAACCATCCCGCATGATGAGAACCTCGTGAAAGCCGAGAAAGATAAACAAGTCAAGTATCTTGACTTGGCTCACGAGGTTGTCGACATGTGGGAGGTGGATTCAGGAATCATTGTGCCGATAGTCGTGACAGGCAATGGCTCAATAGCCAAGAGCCTCGATCAACACCTCAAGAGGCTCTCGTTAGGCAGCTGGATCAAAGGCTTGATTCAGAAAGCTGTACTTCTGGACACGGCTCGCATTGTCAGGAAGTTCCTCTCTCTGGAGCCCTGACCGCCGGTAGCTTGGACCCTGTTCCCGATGCCGGTGGGTTACTATTTTTTATATTTTTAAATGTTTTTTATATATTTTTTATGTAGAAATATTTAAAAATATAATTTATAAGTGTATTATAATGAAATAAAGGAATAATAATAATATTTCAGTTCGTGTTGTGGCAAGTCTGAAATGTTGACACTGTTGAGAAATTCTGTTGTAAATTCGACTGCTTCTTCAGGCTGATCTTTAAAATGATTGAGCTTCATTGTTTCGACTTCTCCTACACTTTTGTGATACCCTGGTACTTTGCACCTCCAAAAAGTAGGCAAAATAAAAGTTCTTCCAGGTATTATATATTTACAACAAAAAATATTGTTGTTTATATACAACATCATTTCTTTCACAATTGTTTCGACTTCTACACTTTTGTGCGACCCTGGTACCTTGCATCTCCACAAATTAGGCAAAACATAATTTCTTCCATTGATTTAATAAACGAAAAAGAAAATTCGTTGACGCCGTTTCCAATTATATAAAATGTAATAAAAAACATTAAACAACGCCATCATTGTTTTTTTAAAACTCAAAAAAAAGGAAAAAACAGTAAAATGTAATAAAAAGCATTAGACAACGCCATCATTATTTTTTTTAAAACTCCAAAAAAAAAGTAAAAACACTATATCGCCAAGGATTTGAACCCGAAGTCTACGAGCTCCGAATCAGATGCCGAAGCCCCTCAGCTATTCGTATCATTAAGAAGTACCGGGCGACCGAGCTTTGCTCGGCATCTTTTTTTTTTGTTAGGTACATCGCGTGTCTCTATATTTTCAAAACAAAAAATACATAACGAGCGAATTTTTTAAATAATATTTTTTGACTAATGTTTTTCGATCATACCGACATAATAATAAAAAAATATTATTAACTGTTATTTAAATATAAAATTACGAGTGCAATTTAGTTTAACATTTTATTATAAATAAGTACTTATAGTTTAACAATCAGTTACATCAGTTATATATTATCATCAATACATAGTTTAAGGTCTTAACCTAATACGTCCTTCCATACTATATTGCGGGTATGCTGAGGGTTTTCATTAATAATAATCATTTCACGTTCTGACGCACGCTGCCGCATATCTTGCAGACGTCGCTCCCGTTGCTCATCATTTTCGGCGGCCACACGTTGTGCTGCACGTTCTCGTGAAACATCTAAATAAGACCTTTCTGTTCTTAAAATGTTAGTTAACTTTTGCAAGCATCTTACTTTAGCAGCACGTGTGAGATGAGCGGAAATCTGATGATTTTCATCAAGATCTTCTTTAAATGGGTCCTCACTGTGCGAAGTCTGACAAACACGTGTAGGACGAGCGAAAATCAAATTGTTTTCATGGAGGTTTTCTTCTGGTTCTTGAGATGAGTCACGGCTTCGTGGAGTTAAATTGTTCGTAAGCGTTTTTTAATGTTCTTTTTGGCATTTTCGTGTAAAAAAGACACATGATATTTTAAGAGCAATTTTCTGGGTCTAACCTCAAACCAAACATTGGCTTCGTGTACCATGAATGTAAACGTCATCTATATCAAATCAAAGTACTATATTAATTATCAGTTTAATTTAATTTTATTTATAATAGTTCATAAATAATTTAAATGTATTTTGTGTACTAATGTGTTATTATGAAGACTATGAACAATTGTCTGATGTAAATAAATCAATAATAATAATTATAACAAAAAAAAAGATGCCGAGCAAAGCTCGGTCGCCCAGGTACTTCATCATTATTATTAAATCATATTATATGGATGAATTTTATTTTGCCTACTTTGAGGAGGTGCAAGGTATCATAAGGTTAGCAATAATAATAATATTAATATTTCAGTTCATGTTGTGGCAAGTCTGAAATGTTGACACTGTTGAGTAATTCTGTTGTAAATTCGACTGCTCCTTCAGGCTGATCTTTAAAATGAATGAGCTTCATTGTTTCAACTTCTCCTACACTTTTGTAATACCCTGGTACTTTGCACCTCCACAAAGTAGGCAAAATAAAAGTTCTTCCAGGTATTATATATTTACAACAAAAAATATTGTTGTTTATATACAACATCATTTCTTTCACAATTGTTTCGACTTCTACACTTTTGTACGACCCTGGTACCTTGCATCTCCATAAATTAGGCAAAACAAAATTTCTTCCATTGATTTAATAAACGAAAAAGAAATTTCGTTGACGCCGTTTCCAATTATATAAAATGTAATAAAAAGCATTAGACTACGCCATCATTATTTTTTTTTAAACTCCAAAAAAAAAGGAAAAAACAATAAAATGTAATAAAAAGCATTAGACAACGCCATCATTATTTTTTTTTAAAACTCCAAAAAAAAAAGGGAAATACACTGTATCGCCTGGGATTTGAACCCGAAGTCTACGAGCTCCGAATCAGAGGCCGAAGCCCCTCAGCTGTACGTATCATTAAGAACAGTGGCGAAATTTAGCTTCTTATGAGAAGTTTAGTAATTGTTCAGTGCCTCAAAACATGGAAAAAAGACATTTTCTGAAAATTAAACCTAGCTAGATCGACTTATCGTCCCCGAAGCCCCCTGCACACAAAATTTCATGAAAATCGTAGGAGCCGTTTCCGAGATTCCAATTATATATATATATATACAAGAATTGCTCGTTTAAAGGTATAAGATAGCGGCGAAATTTAGCATCTTATGAGAAGTTTAGCAATTGTTCAGTGCCTCAAAACATGGATAAAAGACATTTTCTGAAAATTAAACCTAGCTAGATTGACTTATTGTCCCCGAAGCCACCTGCACACAAAATTTCATGAAAATCGTAGGAGCCGTTTCCGAGATTCCAATTATATATATATATATATACAAGAATTGCTCGTTTAAAGGTATAAGATTTAGTTTTTCATGTATTTGTAAAAACCAAAGCTACAAGATGGGGGTTCATGAATCTCAAAAACAAATCCTCAGATTTGGCATGTATCTTGAATAAAATGAATACTATTGCCCTTCATCTCCAATTTAGGCGTCCCCTATCACACTCCCAATCCCAGTGTATGCGAACACAGTCAAACGGCAGGAGTGGCAACACAGCCTAACTTGAAGCACCACCACATAAAGGGTCAACTCATCCACAAATCACGCAATATATTCGAGTTCACTTGTATGTAGTGGCATAGTGTTCTCGCATAGGTTTTGTCTGTGACGTCACTTGTGAGCTTTGAGTTATGGCTTTTACAGACACTCGACCACGCGTGCGGGAATTTACAATGTGGGCAAAATGTTATTTATAGATATACAATATGTAAAGTAAACCCTGTCCGACCCATAAGGATAATAAAGGTTAGGTAAACACTTGACCAAATATAATATAAAATTTTACGTAATCATCATAGAAACAATACTAATGAATTTTGAAACAATCTTTTTTGCCCACGATATAATTCCAACTTCCCCGAAAATTTGGTAAATTTTAAAAAAGTGACAAGACCGGTATTATTATGAGCGAATAGCGATGCGACCACGTGCCGCATGCCCTGCCGCCCGCCGCCCGCGGAAGGGTTGCTTACCGCACATGTATTAAGTTACCTCTTTTTTGCGAAAAAATATTTATTTTTTTATTTTTTTTAAGTTTAGCCCGGTTTTGTATCCATTATTAGAATCAGTTATTGATACCTAACAATACATTTACGGATCGGACAGGGTTTTCTTTACATATTGCATATATAGGATTTTAATGAAGTTCTTTAGGGACGTATGATGGACGGTTTGGGCAAACACCAGCCGGGTTCATCAAAATCCAAAGTCATTATTTCAAATTAGGCTGAGAATCAGCACTTTTGTACGTCAATATTACATTAGACCGTCCCGACAAAAAGCCCGCCCTTCACCATTTCCTAGTGCTTTCGCTGGGAAGAAGAAATGGTGGAACAAACTCCCCAGCAGCACAGCTGTCTGTTCATTAAAAAAAAAAACACATGACTACATACAGTATGTTAAGAAAACCCTGTCCGACCCGTGAAGGTGTTGTTAGGTATTGATAACTGATTCTACTAATGGATACAAAACCGGGCAAAACTTAAAAAAAAATCCCCCCAAAAAAAATATTATTTCGCAAAAAGAGGTAACTTAATAAATGTGCGTTAAGCACCCTTACGCGGACGGCGGGCGGCAGGGCACGTGGCACGTGGTCGCATCGCTATTCGCTCATAATAATACCGGTGTTGTCACTTTTTTTAAAATTACCAATTTGCGGGGAAGTTGGAATTAATTTGCGGGAAAAAAAGATTATTTCAAAATTCATTTGTATTAGTACTATGATGATTACGTAAAATTTTATATTATATTTGGTCATGTGTTTACCTAACCTTTATTATCCTTATGGGTCGGACAGGGTTTTCTTAACATATTGTATATACAATACTATGAACAATACTATAAACACAAGAAAATACAACAACAATGAAATGGTGGTAACATGCCAGCTAGCCACGCCAAAATAGCAGAATAACAAAAAAAAAATGCCATTAAAATGGAAACGAAAATAAGTAAAAACTCATTATGTAAACAAAAAACCATTATATGGAACTCATATAACGTGTCAGTAAGCCAATTCTGGAGAAAAAAACACAAACATTGTCTTGAGTTAATCAGAGCAATCAGCTATTCTAGTTATTTAAATACTCGGTTACGGAATAATATGCCTTTGAACAAAGCTGGGATTTGATTTTTGCTTTAAATGCATTGTAATTTAAATCTAGTACCCCTTGCTTTAGTAGTTGCCTTACAATGCATTTAAAGCATCAAGTAACTTATTATAATAAGTTATACCGAACCCAACAAAAGAGTTATGAACCTTTTGAAGTCAGTAAGTTTATTCTGTAGAAATGTCACGTGAAAACTGAATTGAGAGTTAAGTAAACGTGAAACGGTGAAGTAAGCATAAATGAATTAAAGTGAGATGTCTTTAATAGGTGTACAATGTTTCAAACCTTTTTCCTTAAAAAAAAATAGCTTGGAACAATTTTAATCTCCCAGTTATTAGCAGTCTAGACATATTAGCATAGGCTTGTTACTTACACGCAATACTGTGATTACAAATATCACATTCGGTAAGAGTTTATGCTATGCTATTTTTATAAATATAAACGAAGTGCTTGACCGCAATCCCGCCTGATGGTAAGCAGTGATGCAATCGTTAGGGGCAAAGCGCGCTAGTTTATTAAGCTATTAGCCTTGAAGACACTCAAATTGTAGTCCGATGGAAATACCGCCGCTGGCAAATTCCTTCGATGTTCGCGGTATAAAGTAGGAGGCGAAACACCGCCCCTGGCAAACATGTTTTAATTTAACTTTTTTCTTTAAATGTAGATCGTTGGCTCAACTAAGCCAAGCAGTCAATTTACTTTTTGGATATTATTTTATCATCATTGTAATGGCCATCACGTTCTCAGATTATGTAACCTTACTGCCGCGGTATCATCATCACCATCAGCCTCTACTCGTCCACTGCTGGACATAGGCCTCCTCCATGGCACGCCAACAAGCTCGATCCTGAGCAGTTCTCTGCTTCACCGCGGTATACAGGCGCCAATATATAAAGCTAAGTAAGTTAAACTGTCAAATTTTCCCATCTAACCGAATCCCTAACCTAATGCTTTAGCGATAAATTAAAAATTTGTTGCAGAAATATAACAGATTGTAGGTAGTCTGTACGAACTTCTACTTTATAATTTGTTATGTATGTTTGTTTAAAATGTTCTTAACCTTTTTTTTATAAATTATGAACTAGTGCTTGACCGCAATCCCGCCTGGTGGTAAGCAGTGATGCAATCATTGGTGGTAAAGCACGCTAGTTTATTAAAAGCCTATTCACTCTAGTTGAAGACACTCAAATTGTAGTCCGACGGAAACACCGCCGCTGGCAAATTGCTCCAGTCTCTCGATGTAGGTACACGGTATAAAAGAAGAGGCGAAACGCTTCATTCGGATGGCAAACCTGCTTACATATGTTTTTCATTTTGTTAATTTTGCCAGTAATTACTGGTCGACAGAACCCCGAAGGTCTAGTAACCAGTTTTACCTAGAAGTGTGTTATTACCCAGTCACTGGGTTGTGGAGGTGAGATATGCAATCGCTCCATGTGAAATACTAGAGTGTGGAACCCGATTCCAATATGGAAAAGTTTTTCTCGGTGGTAGGCCATAACATCGGGCGCCGGCAGAAGTTACCACCCACCAGACAAAGTCCAGACAAAGACAGAGGACGGGTCTGAGCAGTTGTGTTGCAATGTGTGCCGGGTACGATGCGCCAAATGTTGTTGTGTTGGGAGTTTGGTCGTAGAGGGTCTTCAGATCAATCTCCCTTTGGCGCGGCGTCGTTGGTCGTGTTGTTGGGTTTAACATTGCATCACCTCGCTCAACTGCCGTCTTCCTTACTATTCACTCAGTTTTTTTGAGTGAATAGACTCTTAATAAACTAGCGCGCTTTACCATCAACGATCGCATCACTACTTACCATCAGGCGGGATTGCGGTCAAGCGTTAGTAGATAATGATTATAAAAAAAAAAAGCAAAGCATTACATGTTTGGTTTTAAAATAAAACTCGCTACAAGACTCAGTATCACCCTTATATCACCACCACTAAACCCTTCCCACCAATAACAATCTTGAACGGTATATCCACAACAACACCCTTATCAGACCCGACCCTCTTGCACCCCTTGTACCGTGATAATTGCAAGGCACCCGTTAAATTGATATTTACGTACTTAACACGTGAATCTTCACGGGACGCTGTATTTGCACGATCAGCGTGCATAAATCATCCGAATCGTGTCGGGCGTGCATTAAAACCGTCGATAGCGGTTGCATGGGAATGTTACATTCATATTTTGCATGCTATTGTGTAGGATTTGGTATAGTTTGAGGAGTACGGCTTTATTTTTGGCGATTATGAAATGTTTATTTATCGCCTACCTAGTAATCTATTGGCACATCTGCAAAAATTGTGAAGCTGAGTTTATAACATAATCTTTATTGGCTTTTATACTAGTACCTCGAATAAGTATGTAACCTTTATACAGGCTGTGTCTGACATCGTAACGCGAACTTCGCGAAAAGTCTAGACTGCATGCCACTAATAAAATTATGATAGTCATTTATGTCGTTAGTGAAGGGATACAGAAATCACAGTGTTTAAAAAAAAGCGTCGGCTCGGCCTTTGAACGTTGCAAGCGTGCCGCCGTGCGGGTTTGTAGGTATGGCGTTGATCCCTGGTGTGAACTCTATTAAATCATCTGATAAGATAGTTTTTCGAGTATTGTTTTCATTGCGTTTTTTTTTGTAATTAGGGAATTAATCAATTTTTACTTTAAAATCTTATTGGGTTATAAAAGTATAGCAATTATGAACGGTTTAAAGTGAAAAAAACTACATATATATTTTTTAAAATCATGAACAAGCCGACGAAAAATTCCATCACTGGGGGGTTCAGAATCATGTACTCGATCCATGGTACTCGTTTGCGCGTCGATGTCAGATACACCTTTATAATATCGGTATATATGCAAAAGTTGTGAAGCTGATTTTATTACAAAAACATCATATTTATTAGCCTTTATACTAGTACCTCGAATCCTTTGAACACTGCATTTGCTTACTAGTCTAGCCTCCTGGCTATACTAACCGAACGCCGTGTAATTAATTTCAAACATTTATACAGTCTTTGATCCGTTTTTCTGTAAAATATGAAAAACATAGATGTGCCAATTTCGTTGTTCTTAAAAAACGTTGCCCCATACTAGGAATTTCTCCTGTATCGTGGTTGCTTTTACAAACATATAAACTCACATAAACAAACAGCCAGACCTGGAACAACTACTTGTAGGTCATACATATATTTGTTCCGTGCGGGAATCGAACCCGCGACACGCGGCGCAGCAGTCAAAAGTTTATCCACTGTGCTAACCGTGCAGTCAGTGTAATATACTGACTGCACGGTAGATGAGCGATATGTTTGGGTATCAGCGAAGTATCAGTTAATAAGTGAATAGAATTCGCAAGTTTGCAGAAAAATTAAAGAAAAATGCGTTTATTGGCGTTACAGCTAAATACATCATCATCATCAACCTTTTTATCGTCCCACTGCTGGGCACAGGTCTCCTCTCCTACAGAGAAGGATTGAGCGTATAGGCACGCTTGCTCAATGCGAGTTGGCGATTTCAGACTTATAAAGTCCAGGTTTCCTCAAGATGTTTTCCTTCACCTTCAGTCAATGGTGTCCAAGATATACTTAGAAAGTACATATAACTTTAGAAAAGTTACATTGGAACTTGCCTGATCTGGAATCGAACCCGCGCACTCATACTTGAGAGGCTGGTGTTTTAACCACTAGACCAATACATAGGTACGCTTTAAAACTGAGCATGCGAATGCTGGGTACAGTTCTCTATTTGCGTACCCTTTTAAACATTTATCTTAGTTATTGTTACTTTTTTGACATACCTAGTAAAAATATGGATATATGGCCCTATCTGTCTAAGTCCCAAGGTCTCCAAAGCTTTTATTATTAACTGAAAGAAGTACGATTCTTTCTTGACCGAAATCGTGAATGGTACAGTCATCGAATCAATGCTTACCTACGTATTGTGTATGTACAGTCATCAACAGAGATAACTAATCGGCCTCTGGATATTTATTGCACATAGTTGAAGTTTTATAAAAAATCGATGGACATTTGGATTATAAATAAATTTCATAAAAGAACTTTAAATTTTTTAATAAATTATAAAAAAAACAAAAAATTCAAAAACATAAAGTGGTTTCTTACTAAACTTCAAATATATCCGACAACCCTGGTGACTTACCTCCTATGGCGATAGTACTAGAGAGGCCAAATCGGGTTTAAAGCATAACTTTTTCATTACAATTTAAGTTTCATTCATTAAATATTATTAACATTATGCAATATAGTTTAGTGATAGATAACAATCTACGTAAATGTGTACTTAAATAACAAATAGGCGCCCATCAATAGAGTTGTATAAGCTTCGATCAAAAATGTATAATCGAAGTGTGAATGAGTGACACAGTTCAAAGGGGCATTTGAAATAAATGCTTGGAGTTTATGTTTACAGACTGTGATTACCAAAGACGGTTCAATGTGTGATGCAAATGTTGAGATATCTATCATATCTATAAAGGGTGTATCTGACATCAACGCACAAACGAGTACCGTGGATCCAGTACATGATCTGAAACCCCCAGTGGTGGAATTTTTCATCGGGTTTTTCATGATTTAAAAAAAATATATATGTAGTTTTTTTCACGTTAGACCGTTCATAATTGCTATACTTTTATAACCCAATAAGATTTTAAAGTAAAAATTAATTAATTCGCTAATTACACAAAAAATGGCAATGAAAACAAACCTCGAAAAATTATCCTATCAGCTGATTTAATAGGGTTCACATCACGGATCAACGTCATACCTACAAACCCGCACGGCGGCACGCTTGCAACATTCAAAGGCCGAGCCGAACCTTTTTTTTTAAACACTGAGAATTCTGTAACCGTTCATTAACGACATAAATTTATTAGTGGCATGCGGTCTAGCCTTTTCGCGAAGTTTGCGTTACGATGTCAGATACATCCTGTATTTATCTATATCCATTATTTCATAAGTTCGAAAAAAGTGTCTGGTCAACAAAGTAAACAACGCAATGAATGCTATTGAACTGTCAAAATCAAATCCATTGCTACTGATAGTGTGTTACGAAATAAGCCTGCTGAACGTAACTTAAACCCCCAGCAATTCATAAACGCTGCTTAAAGTTAACTACTGATTAGCGATTGTTTAAACATACATTTTAGATATTTGCACGTCATTTAACTATAATCATCGCTTATGAATAAACCCCTTAAACTCTGTGGTGTTTATTCATAAGGGATGATTAAAGTTAAGTGAAGTTAAAAGGTCAAAAATAAAGATACAGACTTTTACTACAAGTACCAAAAACATATCACCTACATATAAAACCAAAGACCTCACCCCAATTTCTCAAACAAAACCTCTTTAGTTACAAGATAACGTTTACCGTTAGTTAACCGTTACTTAATAGTTATTTGACAATAATTTACGGTGACTAAGTACGGAAGGAGTGGCAGCATGGCGGCAGGATTGAGTTTCATCAATAATGAGGTTACAGGGCGCGCGGGTTCCAGTGTCAACGCTAACTAAGCCTTGAGCTGGTTAATGATAATTATATGCTGTCGCTTATAGAGAAAACTTGTGCTGTGAACTTGTGATGCTGGAGAGTTAGAGGTTTTTAATTTTAAATAAGAATGATTTTTATTAAAAGATTATTTAAAAGCCATTTGAGAGAATTAAAGGTGTCTCTGACACCTTTATTTCGTTTTAGTTTTTTTGTACTTACTAAATCCATATCTTTAGACAGTTTTGTTTAAATATCGAATGTAATTTTAGAAGCTAATCCCCTTGGCTTGAGAGAATTTTAAATATAGTACCTCATAGATTTTGGATTTCATTGTTACGCAAAAGATACACAAAGCGTGTGGGCGAAAGACAGCGAATAAATGACGGTTAGGACATTTTTTTTGCTTACGTGGTGTATTTTGAGCATTTTTTAATAATCCCAAAATTAAAGTTCAAAAAATTTAAAGCTCAGTTATGGTGTCCTGTTCTATGTGTGAATGTGATGTGACAAAAATAATTAATACGAATTAATACACTTTTCACAGGTAAATATGATTTTCTCATCATAAGTTTCCGAACCATATTTTGTTAAATTTCTGCAATTAAGTAGATGAGAAAAAAAGTAATTTCAATATATTAGTTATTCCTTTTGTTGTATGTAAGTATATTTTGTGATTATAAATAGGATTTATGAAAATATTGTGTAAAAAATAAAATTGTTTGTGCTTGACAAAGCGGTTGCGTCACGAGTATCGATAAAATATTACTTAGTTTTAGAGACACCGTAATTGGAATACCATACTACACATTTAACCAAATTTAGTCTTGAAAATACTAAAGGAAGAATGTACTGGAACTCACTAACGCTCGGCTTTTCATTTCTTGTTACTAAATAACAGCTTATAAGATTTTGTTTAGTTTTTATTCTTTCAATATTTAAATAATATATTAAAAGTGGTCGTAGTTATTTCTGGTAAATTTTTATTTACTTCTGCGAAATGGACACTAACTTACATCATTCATTTCGTACCCAAAAATGAAAGTGCCGGCCAGAATAAAAATATATATAGTAGATTCGTATTGCAAATAATATCCTGAAGATTTTTTACTATTACAAGGAATGTCTACGATTAACTCCCACTGCTGCCAGTCTGCTATTTTTGGGTTTAAAGTGAAGTGCCGTTAATAAAAAATCTATAATAGAATGTTACCCGAAATGACGTCTAAAGGATTTTTTTATGTCCTAACGTCTACGATTACCCCCTGCTACACCGAGGTAGAATAATAGACTTGCGCGTTAAGTCATACTAACGTTTGGTGATAGTAGGTAGGTAGTAAAATAACAACAAAAAGATTGGGTCAATCTTTTATTATTATTTAATATACATGTTTTTATATTTCAATATTCCTTATTATAACGTATTCCAACCCCATTGCTGGTGGACTTATATGTTTTGCGAAGCTCATATACTATACCAAACACATTGTGTAACAGCAGCAACCGACGGTTCGTTTGCCTGCATTGCAAGTACAAGAATAATGTGTCATCTCATCCCAACCACTTACTCTTGTATTCCAGCCAAATATCTGAATTTCAGAATTCTGAGGCAACGGTGCAATTTCTTCACCGTGTAAACGATATACTTGATATACTTAATCTTTTTTTTTTAATAATTATATACTAGCGCTTGACCGCAATCCCGCCTGATGGTAAGCAGTGATGCGATCGTTGATGGTAAAGCGCGCTAGTTTATTAAGAGCCTATTCACTTAAAAAAACTGAGCGAATAGGAAGGAAGACGGCAGTTGAGCGAGGTGGTGCAATGTTAAACCCAACAACACGACCAACGATGCTGCGCCAAAAGGAGATTGATCTGAAAATCCTCCACGACCAAACTCCCAACACAACAACATTAGGCGCATCGTACCCGGCACGCATCGCGACACAACTGCTCAGACCCGTCCTCCGTACGGCTTCACCAGACATCAAGCCGGAACACGACAAATCGCTTGGCGGCCAGGCTTTGTCTGGTGGGTGGTAACTACTGCCGGCGGCCGATGTTATGGCCTACCACCGAGAAGATATATATATATAAATAATCGTAGGAATAAAACGCAAAATTATTAAAACAGATGTTTTAACAAAGTAGACGTAGTTTAAGAATATTTTCAATCATTCGAAGGTAAAAATGGTAGACTTGTAATAAACTCGCAAACGTATTGGTTTTTTGGGGTTTATACAATTTCATTAAAATGGATACATGTTTTTATGTTGAAAAAAATAAGCTAAATTTCCTTCCATAATACCAACTATCCCAAGATCATTTGGAAACATTTTTCAGTGCTATCAGGTCCAAAGGGGGATTCAACGACAATTCAACAGTAATTTTTTTTTATTGCAGCATACAAAAGTTTAATTTTTATACTGAAATATATATACATACATTTCCGTTAACATATACATATTTAGATTTAGAATAAAAATAAGTGAAAGTGGCAATTGCTTAGAACTAGAAAAAAAAATCAATTTTATCTACTAACACTGTGTCAACAGTAGCTAAAATCAATAATTCTTTTAATTATAATAACATTTTCAAAGAGTTGATATAAGACAGTAACGAAGACAACGAAGAAACTAATTTCGGCGAAGAAATGGTACTGTAGGATTATTAAATTTCCATTTGGTGTGGCTAGCTGGCATATGGTAAATAATTTAATTGTTTTCTTGTGTTCATTATTATACATAGTATTGTATTAAGTCATGTGTTTTTTTTTTTAATAAACAGACAGCTGTGCTACTGTGGCGTTTGTTCCGTTACTTCTTCCCAGCGAAAGCACTAGGAAGTGGCGAAAGACGGGCGTTTTGGGGGACTGTCTTGTGTAATAAAGATGTTTAAAAAGTGCTAATTCTCAGCCTAATTAGAATAAAAGACTTTTTTGATTTATTCATTTTCGAATAAATAATTAGTTAAAAATAAAGTGTTTTTATTTTTGTATTACAATTAAAATCAGTGTTTCGCCTGAAATAACTTATCTTAAACTAGCGGAAAATGTTTTTCTATTATATAAATAATCGATAATGTAATATTTATCGTAAGTCATCGTGGAAAACACTAGTTTTTTTTTTTAAACCAGCGCTTGACCGCAATCCCGCCTGATGGTAAGCAGTGATGCGATCGTTGATGGTAAAGCGCGCTAGTTTATTAAGAGCCTATTCACTCTAGCCTTGAAGACACTCAAATTGTAATGAGACGGAAACACCGACGCCGGCAAATTGTTCCAGTCCCTCAATGTACGCGGTATAAAGGAGGAAGCAAAACGCTTCGTGTTTTCACTCAAACATTGTCATTGACACACACATATGTATATATTTTTTTGACTCGTCACCGATTCGTTTATGTGTATTTTGTACTTCCTATATAGATATAGGAAGTACTTACTAATTAATAGTACCTACTAATCCCTTCGTTTTATGCGAGTATTGTTTGAATATCGAATTTAATTATGTCTTGAACGTAACTATCCCACTGTTAGGCGAAGACCTATTCTAGACTGAAAAGGGTGAAGCAGACTTATGTACTTATATAATATGTACAAGCGGGCGCCAGCGACTTCGTTCGCGTGAAGTTAGTTATGCTCCGCTCCTATTGGTCGCAGTGTGATGTTATATAGCCTAAAACCTTCCTGGATTAATGGGCTATCTAACGCCAAAAAATATTTTTTTTCAAATCGGACCAATAGTTCCTGAGATTAGCGCGTTCAAACAAACAAAGTCTTTTTTTTTCAATAACTATAAACTAGCGCTTGACCGCAATCCCGCCTGATGGTAAGCAGTGATGCGATGGTTGATGATAAAGCGCGCTAGTTTATTAAACCCATTGACTTAAAAAACTGAGTGAATAGGAAGGAAGACGGCAGTTGAGCGAGGTGGTGCAATGTTAAACCCAATAAACACGACCAACGATGCTGCGCCAGAGGGAGATTGATGTGGAAACCCTCCACGACCAAACTCCCGACACAAGAACACTTGGCGCATCGTACCCGGCACACATCGCAACACAACTGCTCAGACGCGTCCTCCGTACGGCTTCACCAGATATCATGCCGGAACACGATAATTCGCTAGCCGGCAAGACTTTGTCTGGTGGGTGGCTTTATATATTAGTATAGATTAACTGAGCGTGATGTTTTTCAAACGCCATTATATTTTATGTAGTTTTTCATGTACCTATTGGTTAAAACCACAGCCACAAGATGGGGGTTCATAAATCTCAGAAACAAATCCTCAAATTTGGCATGTATCTTGAATAAAATGAATACTATTGCGTCCCCTATCACACTCCCAATCCCAGTGTATGCGAACACAGTCAAACGGCAGGAGTGGCAACACAGCCTAACTTGAAGCACCACCACATAAAGGGTCAACTCATCCACAAATCACGCAATATATTCGAGTTCACTTGTATGTAGTGGCATAGTGTTCTCGCATAGGTTTTGTCTGTGACGTCACTTGTGAGCTTTGAGTTATGGCTTTTACAGACACTCGACCACGCGTGCGGGAATTTACAATGTGGGCAAAATGTTATTTATAGATATATTTAAAGTATTTTAATGAAGTTGTTTAGGGACGTATGATGGACGGTTTGGGCAAACACCAGTCGGGTTCATCAAAATCCAAAGTCATTCACTCAAATTAGGCTGAGAATCAGCACTTTTGTAGGTCAATATTACATTAGACAGTCCCGACAAAAAGCCCGCCCTTCACCATTTTCTAGTGCTTTCGCTAGGAAAAAGAAGTGGCGGAACAACCTCCCCAGCAGCACAGCTGTCTGTTCATTAAAAAAAAACACATGACTACATATATACAATACTACAATACTATGTATAGTAATAAACATAAGAAAATACAACAACAATGAAATTATTTACCATATGCCAGCTAGCCACGCCAAAATGGCAGAACAGCAAAAAAAAAAAATTAAATGCCATTTAAATGGAAACGTAAATAAGAAAAAACTCATTACGTAAACAAAAAACCATTATATGGAACTCATATAACGTGTGTAAGCCAATTCTGGAGTAAAAAACACAAACATTGTCTTGAGTTAATCAGAGCAATCAGCTATTCTAGTTATTTAAATACTCTTTTACGGAATAATATGCCTTTGAACAAAGCTGGGATTTGATTTTTGCTTTAAATGCATTGTAATTTAAATCTAGTACCCTTTGCTTTAGTAGTTGCCTTACAATGCATTTAAAGCATCAAGTAACTTATTATAAATATGTAGTTATACCAAGCCCAACAAAAGAGTTATGTACCTTTTGAAGTCAGTCAGTTTATTCTGTAGAAATGTCAAGTGAAAATTGAATTGAGAATAAAGTAAACGTGAAATGGTGAAGTAAGCATAAATGAATTATGTAAAGTGAGCCGTCTCTAATAGGTGTACAATGTTTCAAACCTTTTTCCTTAAAAAAATAGCTTGGAACAATTTTAATCTCCTAGTTATTAGCAGTCTAGACATATTAGCATAGGCTACTTACACGCAATACAGTGATTACCAACATCACATTCGGTAAGATTTATCCTATGCTATTTTTATAAACATAAACGAAGTGCTTGACCGCAATCCCGCCTGATGGTAAGCAGTGATGCAATCGTTAGGGGCAAAGCGCGCTAGTTTATTAAGAGCCTATTTACTCTAGCCTTGAAGACACTCAAATTGTAGTCCGATGGAAATACCGCCGCTGGCAAATACATTCGATGTTCGCGGTATAAAGTAGGAGGCGAAACACCGCCCCTGGCAAACATGTTTTAATTTAACTTTTTTCTTTAAATGTAGATCGTTGGCTCAACTAAGCCAAGCAGTCAATTTACTTTTTGGATATGATTTTATCATCACTGTAATGGCCAACATGTTCTCAGATTATGTAACCTTACTGCCGCGGTATCATCATCATCATCACCCTCTACTCGTCCACTGCTGGACATAGGCCTCCTCCATGGCACGCCAACAAGCTCGATCCTGAGCAGTTCTCTGCTTCACCGCGGTATACAGACGCCAAAATATAAAGCTAAGTAAGTGAAACTGTCAAATTTTCCCATCTTTTTTTTTTCCGGGTGGAAATTCTCATAGGATGCCCGCCGCCCTGGGGTGGGCGACGGGGTATGTCAGACTTTTACTGACTAAAACCACCCCGGTGTGTCTTCTATCACGAGCGCGCGTGGGGCCGCGGGAGTCTAAATTCTTCCACGGCCCCACACCCTCGTGCTGTCCCGGTCTGTCCAGGCCTCGTCTCCTGCACGGGGTAGTGGGGTGTTAAACTACCCCGTGCATCACCTCAAAGGCGCGCGCCAACACTCGCGCGCGCCTCCGTCTCGGGGTCCATCAATGGGGGGCGGGGACTTCCCCATGTCCCTCGCCCCTGGACCCATTCATGGGGGGCGGAAGAGGGCGTTATCCGCCCTTCTTCGGCGCCCGGTGCGTCTTCTGCGGCCCGGGAAGGGAGTTGATATCTCCCTCTACCGTTCCGCAGCTTCCTTCTGCGACATCACGTCCTCGCAGAAGGACACCACCGCGTCCCACGACTCTGAGCTGCCGACCATCCTCCGCACTACTGCCGGCAGCATCAGGTCGAATCCCTAACCTAATGCTTTAGCGATAAATTAAAAATTTGTTGCAGAAATATAACAGATTGTAGGTAGTCTGTACGAACTTCTACTTTATAATTTGTTATGTATGTTTGTTTAAAATGTTCTGAACCTTTTTTTTATAAATTATGAACTAGTGCTTGACAGCAATCCCGCCTGCTGGTAAGCAGTGATGCAATTATTGATGGTAAAGCGTGCTAGTTTATTAAGAGCCTATTCACTCTAGTTGAAGACACTCAAATTGTAGTCCGACGGAAACACCGCCGTTGGCAAATTGCTCTAGTCTCTCGATGTAGGTACACGGTATAAAAGAAGAGGCGAAACGCTTCGTTCGGATGGCAAACCTGTTTACATATGTTTTTCATTTTGTTGATTTTGCCAGTAATTACTGGTCCACAGAACCCTGAAGGTCAACCAGTTTTACCTAGAAGTGTGTTATTACCCAGTCACTGGGTTGTGGAGGTCAGATATGCAATCGTTCCATGTGAAATACTAGAGTTAGTGTGGAACCCGATCCCAATATGGAAAAGTTTTTCTCGGTGGTAGGCCATAACATCGGCCGCCGGCAGAAGTTACCACCCACCAGACAAAGTCTTGCCGCCAAGCAATTTGTCGTGTTCCGGCATGATGTCTGGTGAAGCCGTACGGAGGACGGGTCTGAGCAGTTGTGTTGCGATGCGTGTCGGGTACGATGCGCCAAATGTTGTGTTGGGAGTTTGGTCGTGGAGGGTCTTCAGATCAATCTCCCTTTGGCGCGGCACCGTTGGTCGTGTTGTTGGGTTTAACATTGCATCACCTCGCTCAACTGCCGTCTTCCTTCCTATTCACTCAGATTTTCTGAGTGAATAGACTCTTAATAGAATAGCGCGCTTTACCATCAACGATCGTATCACTACTTACCATCAGGCGGGATTGTGGTCAAGCGCTAGTTTATAATTATTTTAAAAAAAAGTTAAGCAAAGTATGACATGTTTGTTTTTAAAATAAAACTCGCTACAAGACTCAGTATCACCCTTATATCACCACCCTTCCCACCAATAACAATCTTGAACGGTATATCCACAACAACACCCTTATCAGACCCAACCCTCTTGCACCCCTTGTACCGTGATAATTGCAAGGCACCCGTTAAATTGATATTTACGTACTTAACACGTGAATCTTCACGGGACGCTGTATTTGCACGATCAGCGTGCATAAATCATCCGAATCGTGTCGGGCGTGCATTAAAACCATCGATAGCGGTTGCATGGGAATGTTACATTAATATTTTGCATGCTATTGTGTAGGATTTGGTATAGTTTGAGGAGTTCGGCTTTATTTTTGGCGATTATGAAATGTTTATTTATGGCCTACCTAGTAATCTATTGGCACATCTGCAAAAATTGTGAAGCAGAGTTTATTACATAATCTTTATTGACTTCTATACTAGTACCTCGAATAAGTATGTAACCTTTATACAGGGTGTTTCTGACAAAACTTCGCGAAAAGGCCACCGCATGCCACTAATAAAATTATGATAGTCATTTATGTCGTTAATGAAGGGTTATAGAAATCACAGTGTTTAAAAAAAAATGTTGGCTCGACCTTTGAACGTTGCAAGCGTGTCACCGTGCGGGTTTGTAGGTATGGCGTTGATCTCTGATGAGAACTCTATTAAATCATCTGATAAGATAGTTTTTCGAGTATTGTTTTCATTGCGCTTTTTTGTGTAATTAGGGAATTAATCAATTTTTACTTTAAAATCTTATTGGGTTATAAAAGTATAGCAATTATGAACGGTTTAAAGTGAAAAAAACTACATATATATTTTTTTTAATCATGAAAAAGTCAACGAAAAATTCCTTCACTGGGGGTTTAGAATCATGTACTCGATCCATGGTACTCGTTTGTGCGTCGATGTCAGATTCACGTTTATAATATCGCTCACCTACTATAGTACAAAACATAGATGTGCGACCAAGCAAAAGCAACCACGATACAGAAGAAATTCTTAGTATGGGGCAACGTTTTTTAAGAACAACAAAATTGGCACATCTATCTTTTTCATATTTTACAGAAACACGGATCAAAGACTGTATACATGTTTGAAATTAATTACACGGCGTTCGGTTAGTATAGCCAGGAGGTTAGACTAGTAAGCAAACGCAGTGTTCAACAAACCTCGAAAAACTATCCTATCAGCTGATTTAATAGGGTTCACATCACGGATCAACGTCATATCTACAAACCCGCAGGGCGGCACGCTTGCAACGTTCAAAGGCCGAGCCGACCCTGTTTTTAAATACTGAGAATTCTGTAACCGTTCATTAACGACCTAAATTTACTAGTGGCATGCGGTGTAGCCTTTTCACGAAGTTTGCGTTACGATGTCAGATACACCTTGTATTTATCTATATCCATTATTTCATAAGTTCGAAAAAAGTGTACAGTCAAAGTAAACAACGCAATGACTGCTATTGAACTGTCAAAATCAAATTCATTGCTACTGATAATGTGTTACGAATTAAGTCTGCTGAATGTAACTTAAACCCCCAGCAATTCATAAACGCTGCTTAAAGTTAACTAGTGATTAGCGATTGTTTAAACATACATTTTAGATATTTGCACGTCATTTAATTATAATCATCGCTTATGAATAAACCCCTTAAACTCTGTGGTGTTTATTCATAAGGGATGATTAAAGTTAAGTGAAGTTAAAAGGTCAAAAATGTATGGTTAAATGATCGCTAATCACTAGTTAACTTTGAGCAGCGTTTCGTTTTTTTAAAATAATTATAAACTTGCGCTTGACTGCAATCCTGCCTGATGGTAAGCAGTGATGCAATCGTTGATGGTAAAGCGCGCTAGTTTATTAAACCCATTCACTTAAAAAACTTGGTGAATAGGAAGAAAGACGGAAGTTGAACGAGGTGATGTAAATTTATAAACCCAACAACACGGCCAATGATGCTATGCCAAAGGGAAATTGATCTGGATGGACCATGATCAAACTCCCGACACAACATCACTTGGCGCATCGTATAAGAATAAGAATAAGAATAAGAAATTTTATTTGCCCAAACATGTGTATACATACAGAATACAAAACTCATGCATGTAGATCTTGAGAAAGAGTGGCTCACGACATGTCTGCCACTTCTCATGGCGTGCAAATATTTTAGGTACATACATAATTATTACAATAGAATGGATGACTTATATTAAATTTTATATTTATATAATAGATATCGATCGCAACTCAAACAAATTAATAAAATGAAATTCAAATATTTACATTAATCACTAGAATATTTAACAAAAAATATTATTTATTTAGCACATGCTAAATATATACAATACCATGTCAATATTTCATATTATAATTATTACAATTAAGATTTACAACAATATTAAAACAATTCAAATTTTAGTAAAATTTATAATAAAAGCATTTTAAGTTCCCCACTACTACAGGACCACAATTACTACAATATTAGTTATACTTTTTAATTTATAATAGTTACTGAATCATTTAAAAAATCATTAATGCTATAATATGCTTTTTGTGCTAAAAACTTTTTCATTGTTTCTTTGAGTTTAGACACTGTTTGCTCTTTCCAACTTTTGGGTAATTTGTTGTAGATTATTGGTGCCATACTAAAGACACTCTTGTGCATAAGTGCAGTCTTTGAGGCGTGTAAACATATTTTGCTGTCATCACGTCTATTTCTAGGATTTTTTTCTGCCATGCGAGGAAACAAATGTGGATTTAGTTTTACAAACATTACTATTTCTATTTTCGTACCCGGCAAGCTTCACAACACAACTGCTCAGACCTCGTTACATTCTAATTTCACATCATCATCATAAATAATAATATTTAGTAAAAATAAAAAACATTTCATTTTTAGCATATTTTAGCCGCTACTCTTGGCTTGTACATGAAAAAAGTGAAGTAGATCCGTAATCCATCACGCGGGCCTATGTGGCTTAGTAGATTTCACATGTCTTTGAAGTTTCTGGAGGGAGATTGATCTAGAGACCCTCTACGACCAAACACCCGACACAACAACGTTTATCGCATCGTACCCGGCACATATCGTAACACAACTGCTCAGGCCGGTCCTACGTACGGCTTCACCAGACATCACGCCGGAACACGACGAATCGCTTGGCGGCAAGAATTTGTCTGGTGGGTGGTAACTTCTGCCGGCAGCCGATCGTATGGCCTACCACCGAGAAGAAGAGGAAAGAAAGCGTTTATGAATAAGAGGGATAGTGCACATGATGCGTTTACTTACAATTTTCCCGAGCTAATGAATTGCTTACCGGATACTTGCCTTCTTGAACTGTGAGAAATTTTTGAAATAGCAATGTTTGCCAGACGCCATGGCGTTCCCAAATTAGCAGTGTTAACATAACAGGTTTCTCCTATACAAAGCCTACTAGTCAGTCACACAATTTCAAGTCCTTTCCCATTGCTAACACGTACGCGTTTCCGCATTGATAATTTCAAGGGTAAACGCTGGCATTTAAATAGTCGGCAAAGAGAATAATTCCCGTTGTGCATCGTAGAGGGCAACGTAATAATGAAATGTCCAGAAAACCCACTCTACGAAGTGTGATAAAAAGCATAGTCTCTTTAGACAATCGATTCTTTAAAAACGTCACTGCAAAAACGTAGGTGAAGTGGGCTGCAAATGTTCTTCTTCTTCTTCAGCCTATTGGACAAAGGCCTTTTTTTCCGGGTTGTAAATCCTCATAGGATGCCCGCCGCCCTGGGGTGGGCGACGGGGTCTGTCAGACTTTTACTGACTAAAACCACCCCGGTGGCACTTCTATCACGAGCGCGCGTGGGGCCGCGGGAGTCTAAATTCTTCCACGGCCCACAGCCTCGTGCTGGCCCGGTCTGTCGGGCCTCTTCTCCTGCACGGAGTAGTGGGGTGTTAAACTAGCCCGTGCATTGCATCAGAGGCGCACGTCAACACTCGCGCGCGCCTCCGCTTCGGGGCCCATCGAATAGGGGGCGGGGACTTCCCCATGTCCCTCGCCCCTGGACCCATTCATGGGGGGTGGAAGAGGGCGTTATCCGCCCTTCCTCGGCGCCCGGTGCATCTTCTGCGGCCCGGGTAGGGAGTTGAGATCTCCCTCTCCTGTTCCGCAGCTTCCTTCTGCGACATCACGTCTTCACTGGACAAAGGCTTGCCCCAAGTCTTTCATTGCTTTTCGGGTTTTCGGGGGTTGCCATAATCTCCACGCTTGGCAAGCGGGTTAGCGTGGTATCGCAGTAATTTTACATTCCTCAGGAGAAGCGCTGCTGCCCGCTTCTCTAGTGAGAGTTCCGTTAGTCGCCTCTTACGACACCCGCCGGCCCGAAGCCTGGTAGGTACCCCACGGGTGAAGCTGACAATAATGCCAATTAATAGTACTAGTTAGAGTTACAGTTCACTTCACCTAAGGTTTGATAGTGAGAACACGGTTACAATACGGAATTGCACAGCAGGTTTATCCAATAATAATAGACGAAATGTAACTCATATGATTTTGAATTATTCTAATTTATCTACACGATACACAGTGCCATGTCAAATTAGGGACCGTCTCCACGAGCGACAGAATCGCCGTGACATGGTGCCACTTCTTTCTATAATACTCCCTTAGAACGAGAGAGAATATGAAAGCACGAAGAGACTGTCGCCGCATTTCTCTCGCCCGTTGGAATGGCGCATTTATGATTCTGTAGTTAATGTCGCCAATATCACGCACAATAGCTTGATGTAAGCAAACGTCATTCGATACGAGTCATTGTACGTCTACACGCTCGAAAGCCACGGTCTTCTGCCCTTCCCTCCGCAGTGTCACGCTGGGCGCCACACAAAGGCCTTGCGAGTCCACCGCACGTGTCAGCCTCGATCTAGGCCACGCAAGCTTATACACAACCACGGATGCAGAATTTTGAGTCTTTGCGCGGCCGCATACAGTATTCATAACGTGACCTGTAGGATTTGATGTGTGAGGTTTTCAAATATCATATTCGTCATGGTGGAGGGTGGAATTGCATTTGTATGATTTGTATCATACTGTCAGTTGGTCTTTGGATTTTGATGGCATGCTTGCTGATAGCAGTCGTACGTGTGCTAGCACATGTAGAACTCCCCTTCCAGCTTAAAGACTACTGTCGCCTGCGCTAAACCGGCCACGCACACTAACCCATTATTTTATATCCGTGTGTGTTATATTTCAACCAATCAACCGCATGCTGTGTAGTATCTCTACGAAGAATTAAAGATGTAGTCTATGCTAGACAAGGAAAACAATATTAGCAAACCGTTTTTTTTATCGCAGTATTCGTTTTCTTTAAAGTAATGCAAAATTTCGTTACTTTAGTTGAAGTTAAGTTAGCGGCCGCACTTAACAATGGTCGCACTTAATAACGGTGCTATTGTGGGTTCGAATCCTAGCTTTTGGGAGTTGAGATTTCCTCGAGCCTTAACTTTGGGCGATTCATTGAGTCCAAGGCCAAGGTGGCTGCCAGAAAACTAGGCGTCATCGCGAAGGTCCGGCGGTACTTCACACCAAGGCAGCTTCTAATTTTATACAAAGCACAGGTCCGCTCGTGTGTGGAGTACTGCAGCCACATTTGGGTTGGTGCTGCGAAATGTCACCTTGCCACTTTGGATTCGGTGGAGAGGCGTGCGAAGAGGCTGATTGGCGACCCAAACTTAACTCGAAACGGTCTCCAAAGCCTGGAGCACAGGCGTAGAGTAGCCTTTCGGTCTTCTATAGGATGCATTCTGGTGAGTGTGCAAGGGAGTTGCATGATTTAATTCCCCCATCGGACGACCCGTCGTACGGCGAGTTTCCACCCTTACGTTGTCGACACCACTGCGATCCGGACGAAGCGTTTTGCTTCCTCCTTTATACCGCGTACATCGAGGGACTGGAACAATTTGCCAGCGTCGGTGTTTCCGTCACAATACAATTTGAGTATCTTCAAGGCTAGAGTGAATAGGCTCTTAATAAGCTAGCGCGCTTTACCATCAACGATCGCATCACTGCTTACCATCAGGCGGGACTGCAATCAAGCGCTGGTTTATAATTTATAAAAAAAATAAAAAAAAAAATAAGAGAAAACTTTTTTGTTGTTTCATATAATTTAAAATTATGATAATTGATTTGTATTTTAAAGTAAAAATGTTTGCAAATAATATTTAAACGAATAGGACAATTTATTGAATATTTATACCAAAGAAAGGTTTTTATTATATGTTTTAGTTTACTATAGATGTAATATAATAAGAAACAATATACATTATAATGCAATATATAATAAAGTTACATATTATTACGTGTAGATATACTTATACTAATAAATGAAGCAAACGTTGATATGGCAGTATTGTACTATTTTATATAAAAGTAATCCCTGAGAAACTTATGATATTGTTATGGTAAAAAATATAAAAAACTTTTTTGCTTTTTAGATATGCAAATGATAATGTTATATGTTAACATTAAAAAGGCTTAATTATTATTCATTTTATTAAAGAGGATTGCAGCTTAACCTGAATATTATTACAATCATAAAATAATCTATAGAAAACAAAACAGTACTTTTTACATTGACAATTTTTTTGCATGTTTCTAGTGCTGCCATGAGATTATAATGTGCAAGCGCTTTCTTAGTTCAATAGTTAACGAACTTATTTCTTTTCGAATTCTGAAATTATTGTTTTTATAATTTACCAAAAGTTATAATTTGTTGTTACTGGGGTTTGAACTAACATTCACTTATATATTTAAAACACTCTGTCGGTCATTTCTGCACTGTGTTGTTATAAATTGTTTTTTTTTTTGTTTAGCTCAATAAGTCTCCACCAGTCTTACCAGTTTATTTTTAAACCAGAAATGCAACCTCCCTTCTTCGAATTTAACGGTTACGATTTAAAGGTTTATTCAACGGTAAATATTGTCGTAACGTTCCACTTATCTCGACACTTTAAGCTATCTTCGTCCTCCTACCTCTTGACCCAACGGCTTACAGTATTTCTCTAAAACAATAACAATTTTCTTACACACTTGCAACAAGTGATTGGTTTACACCTTACTCAAATAACAATAAAAACAACTTACACAAAAGCCGGTTTTATATGATATTTGGGATATATTGAGTCGTCGTAATGTATTAGCCTGCATATTGATTAAAAAAGTAAAACTATTAACACAAACTCGTAACTATATGTTCACCAACCAACAACAGCTAGTAATATTTTTTGAGTTTTGTAGCTAATAGGTAGTGGAATATTTTATGTGATCTATTGATTCACTTCGTTTCAAATGTACCCTCATCTTTTTATAATGACTCTAATATAGGAAAAATCTTAAAAGAAAGTATCATCGTTAAGTTACGGTTCGGGATTTTTACATATTTTTGTTGTCAGCATTCATAACTCACCAATAAACATTTTTTTAAAAATCGCAAGTTATTAGATTTGAACTCTAACCACCTAGAATAATAATCACGGCGAGGGCCGCTTAGCCATTCGGACGCTTAATGTGAACGTTGAAATTAGTAAGTAGTACCTAATAATCATAAGCGCGCAGCAAGTTATCAAAGTGTATGAGTACATATATATCAAACTTTATTATAGAAGAAGGTCGTAACTACAACTAGTATTGCTTGGCCATAGTTTTGTGAGATTGTAACTCGACTTTTGATCGTGATAGTACTTAAACAAGTATAGACTGATTGCAGTAGTACGTGTAAAAAAGCATAGTCTGGTTCAATTTTAGAACTGTGGCATTCACTTTGAAGCTGATGCAAATGTTTCTGACAAGCCAATAACTCGATTCATTTGTGTATTCAAAAGAGCTTCCCTTTTTTCTTTGTATGTAGCTTTTGAGATGGGCGTTGATAGTTGCGCCGCAGTTTTAACTTTTGTAGCTTTATTCGTTTTCATTTTGTTGTAAACCTGTATCCTAATAGTTGTTCCAAATAAGCATGTGTTATTATTCCGTTTATTTTTCTATAGAACATTATTCGTGTTGTGTCGTGTTCCGGCATGATGTCTGGTGAAGCCGTACGGAAGACGGGTCTGAGCAGTTGTGTTGCGATGTGTGCCGGGTACGATGCGTCTAATGTTGTTGTGCTGGTCGTGGAAGGTCTTCAGATTAATCTCCGTTTGGCGCAGCATCGTTGGTCGTGTTGTTGGGTTTAACATTGCATCACCTCAGTCATCCTTCCTATTCCTAAGTTTTTTTAAGTGAATAGGCTTAATAAACTAGTGCGGTTTCCATCAACGATTGCATTACTGCTTACCATCAGGCCGGATTGAAATCAAGCACTAGTTTATAATTATTAAAAAAGAAACTTAAGGAAGAGTTATTAATATTCCTCACAGTTTGTTAATTTATTCAACGACGATACGTGGTGAAAATTGGCGTACTTGGCAAATTTATTCGAACATCTTAACAAATTAAATACAGGTATGCAGAGACGAAATGAGAATATTCTGACGTCACCAGATAAAATAAAAGGCTTCGCAGAAAATTTAAAGCTATGGAAAAATCATATTTGCCAGGGCACTCTGTCCATGTTCCCGCAAACAGCGTCAAGAAATGTGGATTCTAGAATGAGATCTTTGATAAGAGATTCATTAGAATTGTTAAAAAAATTAAAATATAAACAAATACTTTCCCAATATCGAGGTTCAGAATTTTGATTAGGTAAGAGACCCGTTCAATTTTTCACTCAGTAGCTTGGTTGGTTTTGAATCGGAAGAGAAAGAACAGATTTGGGAGTTAAAAAATGACTGCACTTTGCTATTAAAATTATAGGAATTGAATGTAAATAAGTTCTGGTTACATGTTTCAGCAGAATATCCAGAATTAAGTAAAAATTGTTATTGCCTTTTTGCCGTTTTTGACATTTTACCCATGCGAACAAGGATTTTCAGCATTGACAAATATAAAAAGTAAAAATGGCGTACGTCTGCTATCTGTTGAAGAAGAGCTTCGAGTATGTTGGTCGACAATAGGGTAGTTGACTAAAAAAAACTAATAAGTCCGTCAGTCAGATTTAAAAAAATACTAGACACGTATTTTTTCTTTTTTCATATAAACAAAAAATGAAGACGACACAGTGTGTTGAAAACTCGTGTGACGTCACTGCACGCTACACTCTTAGCGAGCAGTGACGTCACCAGCTACCACTCCTGAACTTTGATGTTTTTTATATTCGTAAATTTTTATTGATTTTATAAAAGAAAATGTACGTATCCAATATTTTTCTATAATCTAAATGACGGACTAAATAGAATTATTTTTTTTTTACCCAAGAAACGTCCCTATTCGCCCCAGAATAAAAAGCCTTTGCTCCACACGCCAAGCTCAAATATCACATTAATTGATTATATCATGTTATTTAAATCCTATTAATATAATTAATAATAATAATAAAGTTTATTTTCTCCAAAAAAAAAAAACAATTACACGTGACAATTAAAACAGAAAAGTTAGGCACAATGATTATTAATAAACAATTAGGTTTTTAGGTATACTTCTAATATACTTACGCCTACCGAATTCTTTACTGGTGTGCCGTGAAAGTTTACTGAAATCATAAGTGTGCCGTTGACAATAAAAGGTTGAAAAAGTCTGCATTAAGTGATTGTCTATCCTCGACAACCCAGGTAGGTATAAGGTAATATGTCAAGGTATTAGTAACACCGGTGGTCAGACTTTTGGGTTTTTGACCACCCGTAACCAATGTCAAATGTCAGTATACGGTCGGGACCAACGGCTTAGCGTGGTTTCCGAGGCACGGTGCAGACTTGCTAGAGCTTACTATGGATTTTTTTTACCATTTATATATTAATAGACAAGAATAAACAGAACAGAATAAAGGTACAGGGGTGATGTTTATTTCATAAGAAATCGCTTTCAGCATACTTGCAATAGGACAATAGATAGAGAGGTGTCTAAAGCGTGTGAACAAATAAGCGCCACAAGGAACAAGTAAAGGGAATCAAAACCTTCCTCGAAAATAAAACAAAAATTATGAGAATGATCTAACATCCACTGATGTTAAATTTGTTTTTTTCCGGAGGGTCTACATACAGATAAATAAATTTTATCTCTTTATGATATTATGACTGTTATATTAGTAGGTACATATCAAAGCAAAGCTTACAACATAACACTATATTAATTATCAACCACCATTACCTAAATCCCAGCACTTTGCACGATGACTTCTAATTAGCTAATCGAAACACCGTCTGGTACATGAATAATAATAAGTTCGGATGACAAAGCTAGTGCCACGTTCCGTAATCACGGCGGACATTATCCGCAAGCTGGCTATGACGTGACGGCAATGACACGCTTGACGCGCTGTCACGTCATGTGACGTCGCTCACGTCAGTAATGCGGTGTTTGTGTTGTATCGGAACAATTGTCACAAAAATTTTGTATTCGTGTTTAGTTGTGATGAATATATTAGAAGGGTTTATTTTAGGAGTAATTGGAAATGTTTGTTACAAAATACTCAACATTTTATGTGAACCAGAGGTGTGATCAGTTTTATATATATTCTAGCCTCTATCTTTTTTTTAATATATATTATAAACTAGTGCTTGACTGCAATCCCACCTGATTGTAAGCAGTGATGCAATCGTTGATGGTAAAGTGCGCTAGTTTATTAAGAGCCTATTCACTGGGAAAAACTGAGCTAATAGGAAGGAAGACGGCAGTTGAGCGAGGTGATGCAATGTTAAACCCAACAACACGACCAACGATGCTGCGCCAGAGGGAGATTGATCTGAAGACCCTTGACGACAAAACTCCCAACACAACAACATTTGGCGCATCGTAACACAACTGCTCAGACCCGTCATCCGTACGGCTTCACCAGACATCATGCCGGAACACGACGAATCGCTTGGCGGCAAGGCTTTGTCTGGTGAGTGGTAACTTCTGCCGGCGGCCGATGTTATGGCCAACCACCAAGAAAAAACTGCGTCTTTTTATGTGTAAAATGTCTTATTTTCCGGACTGACTCTGTAGCATGACATGCTGCCCGTTCGCACTTTTAATTGTATTTTCTTAGCATTCTTTATGACTGTCCACTTGGTTCCTAAGGATAAAAAAGAAGAAGGATCAAGAAATAAAGAAAGTTTATAATTGGACTACCAATTGTAAAAAGATCTTTCCAAAACCGACTGGTAGTTCCAGGGTTTAGCGCGCCAAACAAACTCTACAGTTTTATTACTAGTATGGAGTATGGATTAATATTTATATGTAAATGTTAAATAATATCGTGTTATTTCATAAAGAATTTTGTTTGCAGTATCCAGTTAGGTTTTGTCAAGCGCTGCATGCATTAATTTATATGATTTTAACTGAAAATTCCCATTGAACAAATTTTAGCAAATGCACAGTTTCACTTTAAGCCTTGTTAAGCGTTAAGCTTTTGTGACGATTTAAATGTTGTTTGTATACCTGAATTTTCAAGCATTAATGCCGATCTGGTTTTTAATACGTAATACTTAAATTGTTGCTTTTACAAAACCTTTTAGTGGTCTACATTAATTACGCTTGCCATGGTTGGTCTTTGGTTGGTAAACATCTTTTTTTTTTGGTGGGTGGACAATCATCAAATGACCTCTCCGGCTCTGGGTGGAGGGGAAGGGCGTGTCAGACTTTTACGGACAAAACCCACCCGCGTTCCTTTACTTGCCTGTACGCCATGGCCACAGTTTCTTTTTTAACCAAACCGCAGCCCTGACCCAGAAGCCATCGGATTCTTTTTAATGTAGGTACACCATCTAAATTACAAAACAAAAATATAAAGATTTTACAAAGGGTGACACAATGGTCGGTCTTATCGCCGAGAGCGAAGAATATTATCGTTGGTTTTAATTTAGTCATTGTATGTAAGTATACAGATTGGTGCTGACAATACGACAATAAATTAAACATCGTGTACTTCAACACATTCTCAGTCTACCCATAAAAAATCATATAAATATGTTCATTAGTTTAGTCACAGGAACTTATTTTTCATTTTTCACATTCTCTACATGATGTACACGTTGATAAGGATACGCTTACAGATTAATGACCGCCGCGTCCTGCGGTACCAAACTTTAATAATAATGGCGCGAAAAAAACAAGTCGATACAGGATCGCGCTGTCACCTATCGGAGGTCAGTGAACCAATATTTTTAAAGGATGTTCTATTACGTTTGCAATTTTATGCGATTTAGAATTGCGTTTGAATTTTTTTTATTTTTGATGTTAGGTCTTTTTCTATGGTTTAGGATTATTCCTATGAACCAGTATTGTTAGTGTTTTTATTTATTGTCGTATTGTCAGCACCACTCTGTATAGGTACGTACAATGACTAAGTTTACGTTATCCCCTTAAGTTCCTGTCTAATGCATTAGAGTAAATCCTGTAATGATAATGCAAGCTGTTATAAAAATAAATAAAAACTGAAACCTAGTTCGGGTAAATGGCTAACCACGTTACATTCTAATTTCACATCATCACAGTAAATAATAATATTTAGTAAAAATAAAAAACATTTCAGTTTTAGCATATTTTAGCCGCTACTCTTGGCTTGTACATGAAAAAAGTGAAGAAGACTGTAATCCATCACGCGGGCCTATGTGGCTTAGTAGATTTCACATGTCTTTGAAGTTTCTGGAGGGAGATTGATCTAGAGACCCTCCACGACCAAACACCCGACACAAGAACGTTTGGCGCATCGTACCCGGCACACATCGTAACACAGCTGCTCAGGCCCGTCCTACCTACGGTTTCACCAGACATCAAGCCGGGACACGACGAAGACTCGCTTGGTGGCAAGAGCTTGTCTGGCTAGTGGTTACTTCTGCTGAACTTAAAAGTGCATCAGAAATCATTTATTTTAAATTTATTTGCTTTTACCGCCGGCATTACATACAATATTTACACTGGTTAGTAGTTAGTCACCGTAAACCGCAGTAGTGTAAATAGGTACGCGGCACCTTCGTTAAGCTGTGACGTGACAGCTGACGTCACACGGCACGTTGCTCTGATTACGGTGCATTTTTAATTATTAGCGCGTTTTGAAGTTTGTAGTAATGTTAATTAGAAGTCATTTGCAAATATATGAAGCTGTTTTTAGTAGTTTGTGTTTCCTTGTGTGGAGTACTGCAGTGTATTTGAGCTGATGCAGCAAAATGCCATGTGGCTACTTTAGACTCAGTGGAGAGGTGTGCGAAGATTCTAATTGGTGACCCTAGTTTGGTTAAGAACAATCTTAAGAGACTCAGGCGTAGGGTAGCCAGTCTTTCAGCATTTAGAGAGTGTGTGTGGGAATTATGTGAAATAATTCCGCCATCATCGGACGACCCGTCGTACGTCCAGTATCCACCCTTACGTTGTTGATACCGCTACGATTCGGACGAAGATTTTCACCTCGTCTATAAAACACGTGTACATCGAAGGACTAGAATAATTTGCCTATGACGGTCTTCCCGTGAGATTACAATTTGTCTTCAAGACTAGAGTGAATAGGCTCTTAATAAACTAGTGCGCCTTACCTTCAATGATTGCATCACTGCTTATCATCAAGTAGGACAGCGGTCAAGCACTAGTTTATAAGGTATTAAAAAATAAAGTTGTTATTACGGAAGCACAGAAATTATGCAATCAATCTACCCAGCTTTTTCCCAACTGTAGGTATTGGGGTTTTTTTCCAGTGTAACTGAATGTAGATGAATACCAATGTTTTGCACGGCGAGACTGCCTATCTAACAAACACAACTCAGTTACTGGGAAACATTACACTTCTTTCATCTCCAGACGACTTAGACAGACTATCAAATATTCAACAAGGACAGTCAGGACCAACGGCTTAAGGTGTTTTCGAAGGCACAGTGTCTGTTTAATTTTTTTATTCATTTAAAAAAAGGCAAGAAAAGTGATCAAGTTGATATGTTTTCTTCAGTAAATCATCATCATTTCAGGCGAAAGACGTCCACTGATGGACATAAGCCTCCCCAAGGATCTTCACGACGACCAATCCAGCGGTTCCCGCGACCTTCATTAGGTCGCCGGTCTACCTTATCGGGGGCCTACCTACGCTGCGTCCTCCGGTACGTAGTGGCCATTCGAGAACCCGTCGGCCCCATGAAAAAACACAGTAAAAAGTTCAGTGCAATAGGTACCGACTGCAAACCGAGACTACGAGTTCTCGCCGCACGGTAAAAAGCACTTCACAACGAAATTATCATCATTTCAACTAAAAAGGTGCAATAAAGCTTTGGGCTACTCGGCACACTCAGCATCATTACACCGAGCGGGGGAAAACTCGCTTTTACTGAAAATTGGATAATCGACGGCCGACAGGCGGTTTATTATTTTTAATATTGCCCCCGGAGAGTGTAAATGGTGTGCTCCCTGAGGGATGCTGTGTCGTAATGTCGGCATTAGTTTGATCGAGGAAATCCCGACCCGGTGTTAACGCTGATTGTGATACCCTTAATTGGTGATTAAAGTGCCTATTTATCTTTTTAAAACGCTGTTGAGATACTTAAATGTTGGTAAAGGTTTTATATTTTTTCGGCTAAACGAAGTTTAGGTATTGTTACATGATGTACTAAGTGTTGTAATAAAAGGTTCTGCGTACGTATTAGGTTATGTAATGAGTTTTTTTTTTATGAGTTCCTGGCGGATGTTTTATTTTATCATAATATTTTGGGAAATCTAACAAAACTTACTGTAGGTTTAAGGTTTATTGTTTTTGTTAACTCTCTCTTTTTACTTTAGTTTTCGAAAAGAAACATTAATTTCAAATAATATTCCTATTCTAGGAAAATACTAACAGCATAAAACTGACATTCCCTTTTACGTAGCCATCCTTATATTACTATTCTTATATTCCACTTAGTGCGGCATGCAATGTGAGAGAAATGCTTCAGAAATATTTAGACGTCGCCCGACGCCGACGACGTCGCGAGTCGCGAAAATATCTCGACCTACGACCGTGATTCGACGTGACACGACACCTCGTCCCCGGCATGTACCTAGACACCTTTGCCTCATGCCGTCGTGCCCTGCCCAAATTGAAACCGCTATTCGAGCTGTCATACTGTCACTCAACTGATGTTATTTTATGTTAACCTCAAGGTATATTTTTCGAATATTTTTAGAGGTGCGTCAGTTTTGTCATATTTTTCACTACAGGTAAGGTATGCCTTTACTCGCGCAAAAAGTGACCTTTAGTTAAAAATTGTGTTGATTTGCGTGTTGTGAAATTCGAGTGTTGTATGTTGATAGTTTGAAATCCTTCTTGGATGTCTTCACAAGTAACTAGCTGGTGCTAAGCTATGAATTTAAACATTATTAATATCACAGAATTTAATTCTCGTAATATTAATAACGTTCACGTTCCGATTTCAGTTTCAATCTGTCAATAAATCTTCAAATTTCCTTAAATTTTCACAAGTTCTTGACTTTTTTTTTTTGTCGCTGAGATGTGACAGCGACTACATTTTGAACATGATCCCCTTTATTAATAAACGTTGCTTAAAGTAATTAGTTATTATTGACTGTTTAACAATACATTTTTGACGTTTTAACGTCACTTAACATTACATACTACTTTCTCTTTTCCTAATTTTTTTTTTACTTTCCATTTTTTCTTTACTTTTTTTTTCACAGGAGCTTATTCATAAATTATGATAAAGAATTCGCGAAGAGTTTTGGCGGGAAAGCGAAGTGGAGTGCCACGCTCATTTTTCATTGAAGTTTTAAATTATTTATAGTGTCGTTTACTAAATAAAAACGCGTGATTTATGTATTGTGCATTCAGTGAATAATTCATAAAGAACAGTGAAATAGTGTAGCATAGTGGCCACATCATGTTTTTACGCTAAATCCCTCCTAATCGGCCTCACGCGGGAATCGAAAGGAGTTAGTTTAGATTAAGTTAAGTAAGGATAAGTTAGGATATAAACATACTGAAAAAAAAATACTTAAGAATAGGCTGTATGGCGTACTATGCCTTTGCCTTTTCCGTTCCTCTGAACGGAAAGAAGAAGAAGTGTGCACCAACGACGTATAACTAGCAACCTGAGACCGTGAATGTTGGCCACTATAGAAGCTTGCTTTAAAAAGCTTAAGCCATGTTTATTCAGTTTTATATTTTACTTATGAAAGTAGAAAACACTGCAAACTGAAACAATAAAACCGAACGAACTCTTATTAAACATCAGTATCATAGTCCCTCATTATGTCAGTATCAAAGCTGATTAGCGGTTGACGTGAATCAAACAGGCGAACATGTTGTAAATCAAGCGCGTATCGTCACGCGAGCGTGTCACGCTTGCCGAGCTATCTGTGACGTCATGTCACGTCGACTGCTTCAATTGACAGTTTAGTGTTTGAGGTAAACAATTACTGACTTAAATATATAAGATTACAGCTACTAATAGAAGCAATCATTTATTTATTGAGTACCTACATTTAATTTTGATCTTGTACTCAGTTTATTTATTCAGAAAATATAATAATATAAATTACCGTAATGTTACCAGACCTCCATTACCTATGTCACGGTAATTTATTTATATTTTTACATCAGTTTTAAAGGTCTGATTGGCATGAAACAAATGGCGTACATGTTGGACATCATGCGCGTACTGACACGCGAATATGTCACGCTGTCGCGTCACGTCACGTGACGTGTTTTAATTGACATTTAGCAGTTTGAAAACAATCCAGACTTAAATAAATAAAGTTACTTGGAAACAAGAAGTTTCTCGCATTCTGCTATAAAGTAATTAAATTAGCTACTATTGCGAAATTATAAGCGCTGTAGTGACTCTGTGGTAACGGGCAAGCTTTATGAGTTGTAAGATCGTGGGTTGCCCGTTGCCTCACGCGCTCCGCGTCCTCCTTTGCCAGCATCACTGCTTCGCAGATGAGGTGACGGCCTGCCATGCACTCTCGCTCCGGACCATGGCCTGGAACAAGGTCGGACGCGAGAAATAGCCGCCGATCGCCGCTACGAGGACACGGCGGTGCTCTACCCAAGCCGGGCAGACCTCCAACGTATGCTCCACCGTGTCCTGAGGCGATCCACACAATGGTGACACCCTGGCGTTTCCTCCCGCCTAATACGGAACAGGAACCTCCCGAAACAACCGTGTCCAGTGAGGATCTGCGTCAGGCGGAAGGTGAGGGCGTCGTGGCGCCTCTCTAGCCACTCCTCAAAGAGGGGACTTACCGCCGCTATTCTGGCGTGCCCAGCACTGGGTTGCGACAATCGCACTCTCCATGTCACCATGAGATCCCGCTCGCGGCAGCGGAGTTATGCCCCGTCGTTTTGCCTCCTCTCGCCACTCCCACATGTGGGCAAGGGCTTTGGCCTCCAGATCCCATGGCGGCAATCCGGCAAGGAAGCTCGCCGCCTCAGCGGAGACCGTGCGGTATCCCCGGATCAGCCGAAAGGCCATGATCCTCTGGGACGCGGTCAGGCATCGGGCTGGTCGCTTCCTTAGCGACCGCGCCCACACCGGTGCCCCGTAAAGGGCCATGGACCGCACGGCCCCCGCGTAGAGCCTCCGGCAGGAGGCGTTTGGTCCCCCTAGATTGGGGAAGAGCCGCCTCTGGGCAGCCTCGGCCCGTTCCAGTCTGGGTGCCAGACGTCGGAAGTGCACGCAGGCGCTTTACTGTGTGTTTATGACTTCATTACTACTACCCTCAAAACGGCGAAGGAAAACATCGTGAGGAATGAGGAGGATGTAGGTACTAGAATCATGAATTCGCAGACATGTGGAATCTACCAACTCGCAGTGGGCCTGCGTGGCAGATTGCAGCCCAATCTCTCTCCACCGGCCTCTTTCTCAGCAGTGGGAACGTTATAAGCTGATTATGCGACATTATAACAGCAAACTATACAATGAACAAAGTTTATTCCCGGTTGGCGTGTAACAAACCCAAAAAGTTTGTTTGAAATCGTGCGTGTTCGTGTCACGTGGCGTTGTCACGTGACAGAGATCGTGACGGGGACATAAATATCGACTATCGAAACTTGATTTGATTGGTTAACATTTAAACTTTATTTGTGTACTTTCCTTTAGTGGAAAAATGGATTGTGAAATGACAGCAGTGATATTTTAGATTAAACAAACGAAACACAAAAAAACACGCTTCTGTGTATACATTTTACCTTTGTAATGTTTTGCTTATAATCCTTCCCACTACCTACAAATAATGTAAACGTGAAAATCTGAATATACAAACATACATCAGAACTTCTCTTTTATGCAAAAAATAACAACAGCTTTGGATAAAATTTGGCACAAAAGTGGTTTGTTATAAACACTTAAAATAGTTTTATCCGGATAATCCCACGGGAATGAACCTTATGCTGGTTACACCGCGGGGCGTAGCTAGTCTATAATAATAATAAAACTTATGAATTTGTTTCTTTCTTTGTTTGAACACGCTGATCTCTAACTATACTAATTTTAGAAATTCTTTTAGCAATAGGGATGTGTCCTGGGTAAAAAAAAAATTGATTCTATTTAGTGCGTCAATTAGATTATGGAAAAATATTGGATACATATATTTTGTTTTATCAAATCAATAAAAATTTACAAATATAAAAGGCATCAAACATCTGGTGGCTGGTGACGTCACACGAGTTTTCAACACACTGTGTCGTCTTCATTTTTTGTTTATATGAAAAAATAAAAAATACGCAAATACGCATCTAGTATTTTTTGGAAATCTGACTGACGGACTAATTAGTTTTTTTTAGTCAAATACCCTATTGGTAGTCTGATTCTTGACATTACGCTAGGTTATTAAAGAGCCGACCAAAAATAAAAACAAGTCAGCAAGAACACTATAAGCAAATGCAGTTATCGCGCAAGCAGGCGATACAATACGATGGGTGGAGGGAATAAGAAATTTCACTTGTTATAAATGAATCTAATAGTTATAAATTAGATTCATTTATATTTTTCAGCATATAAAAACTACATGATATCACCAATTTACGACACCTACTTCATAAACTTTATTTATAAAAGTTTTCCGACTATCTATAACATTATTTTTTCGTTATACTAAACTTGAATATAGTTTGTTCAAAATAAGCAACTGAATCAATTCTAATCATTATTACACCATGTTCTATTTTTTCCCAAATGCATTTAGAAATTGTTGCAGTGTGGTCACCGAACTTATAACACATCTGGCGGTAGATCACAGTAAGACAGCCCACCCCCACGCCGCGCCGCTGCCGGCGCGGGCGGGCCAACAGTGGGTTGACCATATTTTGTCGAGACAACCAGATAAGATAACAAGCTCATAACTTTGTGATTTTTCGTGATACCTTTTTGAAATTTTGTACATAGATTCTTTACATAAAAATACGGACACGTGTTTAGGGTTTCGCATAAACAAAACATGGATGTTTATCTATATATGTATCTATTATAAATATAGTATCGTTGAGTTAGTATCCCATAACACAAGTCTCGAACTTACTTTTGGGCTAGCTCAATCTGTGTGATTTTAAGGTTGTATAGTGTGATTCTGTATCTATCCCCGTGATTACTCAGGTGAAATGAGCGAGGAGTAAGTTACCTGTCATTCTAACTAATGGAAAGGATTGCCAATATCACTTCACTTTTCACGGTTAGATTTTCACAGAATTAATCTTCCGATATTCTGTTTATGGACTAATTTATATAATAAATATAACAGAAAATTGCGCAGTCTGCTGAAAGGTTTTTATTGACAAGTAAGGAAGTGTCTCAAAAAAAAAACAAAATCCAAAATATAAAATTTGTACATGGTGTTCTTAGTGGCTAGTATTAATCTTTACTACAGAGTTTTAACACCCCCCCGCAATAAGAACACCCTATATACAATATTATGGATAAGGTATATAGACATATCAAAGTTAACTGTACACTTAACACTAATACATACTTACAAAAAATAGACACATTGATATACACCGACCTATCACTATCTTTACACAACTACTATACACCTGCAGAATAATAACAACATACACCTAAACCTAAACTAAGCCTAACAACTGTACACATTTACAGTGCTTCAGTCTCGGCAAAGGTTTGGTCAAAATGTCTGCAATCATTTCTGTCGTGGGTTTGTATTGAAGACGTATGCAGTGTTGTGAAAGCGAGTCTCGTATGAAATGGTGTTTAATGTCTATGTGTTTTGTGCGTGAGTGATATGTATTGTTGTGTGCCAGTTTTAAAGAACTTTGGTTGTCTGTATGTATGGTGATGGGAAGAGAGACGGCAAAGACTTCGTGTATGAGAGTTTTCAGGTAAATCGCCTCTTTGCAAGCTTCAGCTAGAGCCATGTACTCGGCCTCTGTGGTTGAAAGCGCGACTGTGCGCTGCTTGCGTGCTTCCCATGAGATTGGTGCACCACACATGATAAAGGTAAATCCAGTAAATGAACGTCGATCAATAATGTTGTTCCCGTAATCGGCATCAACATATCCGACTGGGTATGACTGACCTTTTGAAGTGTACTGAAGCTTTAGATCTTTGGTAGCCTTCAGGTACCGCAGAACCCTCTTAGCGGCCCTCCAGTGTACCCCCCCGTAATGTGCATTGAATTGGGAAAGATACGACACTGAGTGTGAGATGTCAGGTCTTGTACATATAGCAATGTACATTAGCGAGCCGATAAGTTCCTGATAAGGAGCTTCAGTTTCTTCTTCCTTCGAGGGAAGAGTTAGTTTCAGACCAGGTTCTAAAGGAGTTGATATAGTTATTGCATCATTCATCCCAAACTCTGTAACAAGTTTCTCTATGTACTTGGTCTGATCGAGAGTAGTGCAGCCTTTGCTCTGTATGACACGCATACCGAGACAGTCTCTAAGAGGACCAAAATCTTTAATTTTGAACATTTTTTTAAGTTCTTTTTTAAATGTCTCTCTCATGAGATCATTGCTGCTCAAAACAAGGAAATCGTCGACAAACACGGCAACGACTAGTATGTCATTACCATCTCTTTTAATGTAGAGACAGTGTTCGGATGGAACTTGAGTAAGCGACAAAGTGGCAAGTGCTTCGCACACTTTTTTATTCCATTGTCGTGGAGCTTGCTTCAAGCCATATAGTGCTTTTTTCAGTAAACACACTTTCCTTGGATCTTCAGAAAAACCTTCCGGTTGTTCCATATATATTTCCTCATCGAGATCTCCATTTAGAAAAGCAGTTTCTACATCTAGATGATGTACTTGTAGATTGTGATGAACTGCATATGCCAAAAGAAGTCTTACAGAAGAGAGTCTAGCAACTGGTGAAAAAGTTTCTCCGTAGTCTACTCCAGCCACTTGAGTGAAACCTTTTGCTACTAGTCTCGCTTTGTACTTTGTTATTTGTCCACTTGTATCTTTTTTAATTTTATAAACCCATTTGCATTTAGTTGTTTTCCGATCTGACGGTCGGTCGACTAGAACCCATGTTCCGTGATTCATTAAAGAATTGTATTCAGCATTCATTGCTTCTAACCATTTATCCTTTTGTGGATGTTGTGCAACTTCTTTGTAAGTCTCAGGCTCCATATCTGAAGTAAGGTAGATATTACAACCAGCTTCAAATCTATCAGGTTGACGTCTGTCTCGCTGAGGATATCTGCGCTCTGGCGATGGTGATTCTCTAGCTATAGCTTCATTTGGAGGAGGACTGGAAGAAGTTGAGGGTTCATCCAAAGGTACTTCCTCTGATGGTGGTATCGTCACAGGCTGAATGTCTCGCTGTTGCTGAGATACAGATTGTGGAACAGGTCCGTCTTCAATTGGTTCAGGATCAAGGGGTACAAGAACTTCTACTGACTTTGGAGGATCTGTTGATTCTAAATCTGGTTTTCCAGATTTAGTGTTGGCATATATTTTATCCTCTATGAAGACAACATCTCTTGCAATTATAATCGTTCGAGGATTTTCAGGATTTATAAGGCGGTAACCTTTGCTTTCAGTTGTATAGCCAACAAAGATACAACTTTCTGTTTTGGAATCCAGTTTCTTCCGTTTTTCTTTCGGGATAAGGACATGAGCTTCACATCCGAAGACTCGCAGGTTAGAGAGGTTAACTTTCTTCCTGGTCCATAATTCTTCTGGAATTCTGTTATTTAGGGCTTGGGAGGGCATACGGTTTTTAAGGTAAATTGCCGTATTTACCGCTTCTCCCCAATATGCTAAAGGTAAATTCGAGTCTTTGAGCATGCATCTGGCTTTTTCAATTATAGTCCGATTAGCACGTTCACTAACTCCATTTTGCTGCGGTGTGTATGGTACGGTGGTCTGATGGATGATTCCATTCTCCTTTAAAAAATTAGACAAATCCGTATTTACATACTCGCGACCATTATCTGAACGTAAAACCTTAATTTTTTCGCCAGTTTGGTTTTCAACTAAATATTTAAACTCCACAAACTTACTAAAAACTTCGGCTTTTGATTTCAAAAGATACCCGTAAGTTTTTCGACTGTAGTCGTCGGTAAATGTGAGAAAATATAATGCTCCGCCCCAAGAATGCGTACTCATGGGTCCGCATAAGTCCGAATGGACTAATTCTAGGACTTTACTTGATTTACTTTGAGATTTTGAAAACTTTTTCTTTGACAGTTTGCCCTGTAAACATGGAACACAAGTTTCATTACAATTCCCACTAAAATTAACGCCAACTCGTTTATTTTTTAAAATATTCATACTCCTTGCATTGAGGTGACCAAGGCGTCTATGCCACAACATAGGAGTCTCTTTGGTGGTAGAGCAAAGAGCTTGAGAACTCTTTACATCAAGTTTAAACATGCCTCTGTAGTGTGAACCTGAAGCAATGACATTACCTGTCACTTGACAACTGCCACTCAAAGATATGGTAGCCCCTTGTGATGTAAATAAAACATCATACCCCTTATTTACTAATTTACTGACTGATAGTAAATTAGTTGCAAGGTTGGGAACGTATAAAACATCAGAAACTCTATTTACATTGTCAGATATATTAATATTTACAGTACCTCTGCCTTGACTCAGGAGTTGCTCTTTATTAGCAACAGTGATTGGAGTAATATGGGTGGACAAAGTCTCAAACCACTCTTTGTTATTACTCATATGTGTGGTTGCACCAGAGTCTAGGATCCAATCCTCTGAACCTGAAAAAGGGATGTTAGAAAAACAAGATGAAAGTGTAGAGTGGGATGTATAATTTGAATTACACTTTGCCGAAACTGAAATCTTATTTTTCTTTAACTTCCTACACTGTGATACGACATGCCCGGTTTTTTTACAAAATGTACAAAAGAGTTTCTTCTTCTGCTGCTCGTTAATTTGCAATGCCGTCGTGCTAGGTTCTTTAACTCTGGTAGGTAAAGATTTCCTGGAGTCTTCCTTCAATAGGGCTGCTATAACATTTTCTGACGTTAGTTTGGTGTTCGTGTGTTCTAATGCCATTACTAGCGGTCGAAATTCTTCAGGTAGGCCTGCTAGTATGATAATAGCGAGAAACTCGTCTTCGACTGCCTTGCCAATTGCCTGTAGCTCTTGTTGAATGCTTGTTGCCGCGTTTGTGTAGCTCTGGATGCTACCAGTGTACTTATTGCTAAGCAACCTTTGCATAACTGATAATCTTCTGGTTAAGCCGCTATCCGCATATGCTTTTCTCAGCCTGTTTAGTACGTCAAAAGCTGATGTGGCCGGTCGTATAACTGGATATACAGACTCTTCGCAAAGTAGGCATATTTTCGCTCGTGCCTTCTCATCTCGCCTTTTTTGTACTGGATCACTGAGGTTGGGCTGACTTGTAGTAATCTCCCAGAGGTCAAGGTCGACTAAATAGCATTGTATAGAAAACATCCAATTAGAAAAGTTACTGCTACCTCTCAGCTTGTTTATGAGCTGCGATTGTGCCGGTAGTTCTGCCGTTGACGTGGTCTTCGACCGATCACCCGATGGTATATTTTCCATAGCACTTGCTCATAAAATACTTGCAGTATACGTATTTCTTACTGTTTTAACTGTATTCGTTATTCTTAATGGCCCATAACCACTAATTTATATAATAAATATAACAGAAAATTGCGCAGTCTGCTGAAAGGTTTTTATTGACAAGTAAGGAAGTGTCTCAAAAAAAAAACAAAATCCAAAATATAAAATTTGTACATGGTGTTCTTAGTGGCTAGTATTAATCTTTACTACAGAGTTTTAACATATGGGATACTGAGAATTGACAAAGGAAGTACCCTCGATCTAACTCCGGCATCACGCCTACGTATAATACCGGTAAATCGTAATAACGTGTTCGGTTTGCGGTGACGTGTATCCGATGTCATGATCTGGTTGTTAGCGATCCGCCATATTTTATTTATAGTCTATGGTCTCTGAATTATGTAAATGCTCCATTGCGATTGGTCCGTTGTTTACGCAGGATGTGTGGGTGGATTCATCTGTTTTGATTTATGTTTGATATTGAAATTAGGTATGCTGGGGATTTGTGTTTGGCAAGCTATTTTGGCAACAAATAAAAAAAATAAAGGTATGTTTTTTTTCTGTAAGCACATTACACTTTTCAGTCAAAGTATACCAACAGCTATAAACTTTCCTAAACGATTCATCATCATCATCAACCTTTTTATCGTCTCACTGATGGGCACAGGTCTCCTCTCATATAGAGAAGGATTGAGCTTAATCAGCACGCTTGCTCAATGCGGGTTAACGATTTCAGACTTAAAGTCCAGGTTTCCTTGATCATCATCTGCGCCTAGGGGTGGTACCGGTTCCTCTTAAAAGACCAATTCCGGAACCCACAACATAAGGCACATGCCAGGGCTCTAAGAGGGCCTCTCCTAAACATCCTATGCACGGTACCACGTGACCACTATGCCACTGTCTTCCCTGGGATTACTGGGCAGGCAGAGTCCCCGCTCTGTGTGCCCGCTACCCAAAAGGTACCTCAATAAGTAGGCGGGATTCGGCGTATTAAGCGCCAAGGCGGTTTGCCTCCCCAACGCCTCCTTCTCCGATCAGGATCAGCCCTCTCTCGATCCCGTTCGGCGCCTTCCTTCTTGGCCATCACGGTCTCACAGAAGGAAGCTACTTTTATCAAATTGTCTGTTTTTGCCAGCATAGCCCTTACTAGAAAAATGTGTGAGGGGCTTAATATACAAAAATTATGGCGCCTCATGCTTTTTCTCATTTTACTAGTATTGTTTATATACTATTGTCATAATTTAAATTTTAAATTTGTTTTTAACTTTTTAGTTTGATATTCTTTAAAAGCATGTTTATTTTAGTTTTTTAAACTATTTTTTTCAACTACGTTTCGCTCCTAGTCTTTTTTTTAATAATTAAAAACTAGTGCTTGACCGCAATCCTGCCTGATGGTAAGCAGTGATGCAATCGTTGACGGTAAAGCGCGCTAGTTTATTTAGCCTATTCACTAAAAAAACTTAGTAAATAGGAAGGGAGACGGCAATTGAGCGAGGTGATGCAATGTTAAACTCAACAACATGATCAATGATGTTGCGCCATAGGGAGATTGATCTGGAGATCCTTCACGAACAAACTCTCAGCACAACAACATTTGGTGCATCATAACCGGCACATATCGCAACACAACTTCTCAGACCCGTCACAACCGACACCAAATGCAGCTGAATACACTATTACATGATGCGACTGCCTATTTAACCTCCACAACCCATTTGCCGAGTAAATACAATTTGGTGAGATTCGTTGTCAGATTTTCAAGCTAGAAACTGCCGGAAACAACTCCCGAAGACCCACGAATGCCTGCCAGGACCAACAGATTAATGTGTTTTTCGAAGCAAGAATAGAATAAAATAGAGTACTCTTTACTATGTACACCATGATTACAGAACATAAATAGAAAGATTTTACAAAGGGTGACACAATGGGCGGTCTTATCGCTAAGAGCAATCCTTTACAGACAACCTTTGGATGAAATACTATGGGGAAGGAGAGAGAAATAATGTAGGTAGTCTACAGTGTACTATTTACATACATTATACAATAAATATATGTAAAGTGTATCATACTAGTTTAAATAAATATATATATATATCGAATTAATAAACATCATACAAGAGCAAATAAAATATAATAATGTATTTATATTTATTTCCATATTTATTTTATTATTTACTAGCGGCCGCCAGCGACTTCGTTCGCGTGGAGTTAGTTATGCTCCGTTCCTATTAGTCGCAGCGTGATGTTATATAGCTTAAAGCCTTCCTGAATTAATGGGCTATCCAACACAAAGAGAATTTTTAAAATCAGAGATTAGCGCGTTCAAACGAACAATTTCTTCAGCATTATATATTAGTATGTGATGTACACAAAATATAATACATAAGGATATTATGTTAAAATTAAGACTTAAGTGCAAAGGTGCTGCTTATTTCTTAACAAGCTTCTTCCAGCAGACCGGATGTAGTAGTAAAACAGAAATAATAAAAATAGTGTGTAAGAATAAGGAGAAAAAAATTAATATGATACGTATAAAAGTAATAGTATTAAATAAACCTAAACATATAATCCAAAAATAAATACACAAATATACTTAAATAAATGCATAAAATATGTAAATATTTACCAAATTCTCACAATACAGAAGAAGGACGTTTAAATATTGAAATACTGATAATGGAATGATGCGTTTAAAGAGAGAGGAAGTGTTTTTTTTTATCATAGTTTTAAAAGTGGACAGGTTGAGCACGCCTGACGGATACGGGCTAGCCATTCCATAGCCGGACTGTTTGTACAGTAAGCGCTCGTTCAGACATGCGGGAATCGTGCGTTTACGAATCGCGCGGTTTCAAACCGCAAAATTGTGAAGCTATTCAGACACGCGCAGTTAGTATGCGATTTCGTGCGGGTTAGCGTCAGTTTCAAAATGGAGGTCGGCGAAGAAGTGTGTTTATCGTGGTTGCTCCTTAAAAAAAAGAAAAGAAAAAGGCGGTATTGGGTGCATCCAATATTACGTGACCGACTAGTACATGGTCAGTTCGTAACATTATATCCCAAATTAAGAATGTATGATAACAAATTTTTTGACTATTTGAGAATGTCAATAAAATCTTTTGATGAACTAATTGAACTGATCAGGCAAGATATTTCATGCTCTTAAACGCATTTGAGGCCAAGCGTGTCACCGGAAGAGAAACTCGTAATAACTTTAAGGTAAGATTTATTTATTGTTCTTCAAAATCAGCATAAATATTTTCTATAACTGTAGAGGACTGAGAGCCAGAACTAAATTGCGATGGTGACGGTGACGGTGCCGGAACAGGAGGAGATGATCCAGATGTAGTAAAATATCCTTGCGGGCTTGTATACTGTTGTCCTTGCCAATAGGTAGGTGTGATCTGCTGAGTATTGTAGCGAACAGGGGGTGGTAAGCTTTGTCCTTTTTGTATCACTTGAAGTAATTCAATTTTGGTTGCTAAACGCCTATTTTCTGGTACTTTTCTGAGTTCTTTATATAACGACAAACAAAAGAGTTTGTCGTCATCTTGCTTGGTAATACTATTTTCTTGAAGTTCATTCTGAAAATGTTTTCGTGACTCGATACTTTTTTCTATTAAAACAGCTATTTTTTCTTCTGGCATTTGTGTTTTCTTACGTTTAGGGGGACGTATTTCAGTGGCTTCGGTTGCATTGGCGTTTAGTTCACTTGTCTCCTCACTTTGCCTTTCATTCTGTTCTTCAGTATTAGTTGTAGTGTCTTTATTACTTACACTATTCTGCAGGAAAGATAATCTTGAAAAATACATATATCGGGCTCCTTTACAAGCACCTGAACCAGAAGGAGTTGTTTTTTCTTTTTGTATTCTTTATTGTAGCAATCTTGTATGTTTTTCCATTTTTTTTGGAGTTGTGTACCTAAAAATAATAACATTATTAATAATATTCTTGTTTCAGATATCTTGGTACGGGTTGTTCATTTGGAGAACTAAGCTACAATTATCGCCTAGGAAAATCGACGATTACTGGAATTGTCCGCGAAGTATGTAAATCATTGTGGAATAAGTTGGTAAACATAGTCATGCCCGAAGCGACTGAAGATATCTGGAAGACAATAGCACGAGACTTTGAGAGATATGCAAATTTTCCAAATTGCATTGGTGCTATAGACGGCAAGCATATCCGAGTTATGAAGCCTGTTGATTCGGGTTCTTTGTATCATAACTATAAATATTACTTTTCCATAGTGCTCTTAGCACTTTGCGACGCCAACTATTGCTTTACTTATGTTGATATTGGGGCTTATGGCAAAAGCAGTGATTCTGCTATATTTAAAAATTCGGTTTTTTATAAACGCCTGACAGAAAAATCATTAAACATACCAACACCTAAACCAATATCTAATGTAGACCTAACACCAATGCCTTATGTTATAGTTGGAGATGAAGCCTTCGGCTTAGCAGAAAATTTAATGCGCCCATATTCAGGCAAATGTTTACCATATGAAAAAAGGATTTTTAACTATAGGTTATCGAGAGCCCGACGTAATATTGAGTGCACTTTTGGTATTTTGGCTAACAAATGGCGCATCTTTCATAGGCCTATAAATGTAAACATAGATTTTGCCGAAGATATAATAAAAGCTTCTTGTGTTCTACATAACTATGTGCGGACTAGAGATGGTCTAAAATTTAAAGATCCTAACTAATATTATAAATGCGAAAGTAACTCTGTCTGTCTGTCTGTCTGTTTGTCTGTCTGTCTGTCTGTCTGCTACTCTTTCACGCCAAAACTACTGAACGGATTTGAATGAAATTTGGTATACAGATATTCTAGACCCCGAGATAAAAAATAGGCTAATTTTTATCGCGAAAAAGGGGTTGTAAGGGGTTAAAAGGGGGGGGGGGGGGGAGTTGTATGGGATTTCATAATTTTTAAAGATAAAATCATGAAACTTTATATTTAAGCACTTGATAAAAAATAATAAAACATTTGTTCTAGCGTTTTTGAAATTTCGACCTGTGAGGGGATGAAATAGGGGTTGAAAGTTTGTATGAAGTTCGTCATTCTTGAAGATACCTTACATTTTATATTTAGGCATTTAGGCACTAAATAATAAACAAAAAATCGTTTGTTCTAGCATTTTAAAATTTACACCAGCGTGGGGGTGAAATAGGGGTTGCATGTGGGTGTTCGTCATTTTTGGAGATAAAACCATGTAACTTGGTACATAGGTCTCTTAGGATGTGCAAAGTTTTTATATAAGTAGGTACCAAAGGAATTCCAGAAATTGTAACTTTTGTTTTGTATCAATAAAAAAATCGACTTTTGAAGTTACGAATACTTATTCATCGCCGCCGCCTGCCGTCGGTCATCGGTCATCGTCACGCACTTTCGCCGAAGTGGGGCGAGCGCGGGGGGCGGTCGTGTGGTGGGGTAGCGCACGGCACGAATCTAACTATGCCTACCCGAACGGGGAGACACGTGAGGGCAGACGTCGTTGCCGGACGCATGCGATTAGAGAAATTTGCGCTACAGAGAAATTCATTTTGCAATAGAGTAAAAATATTTGATTGCTTCGCATAATTTTTTTAGTTCCTATTTTTTATTAGTAAGGTCCTAAAAATTAATTTTGTACATACTTAATATTTCGGGATATTTTAGTTCATAGTTCATTTTATGTTCATAGTAGGTAAGATTGTTTTCGTTACGTTAAAATAATACGATTAAGTTTAATTTTTTTAAGTACCTTAGTATTTTTTATTAGTTAGGTCCTGTAAATTAATTTTGTACATAGGTACTTAATATTTCGGGATAATATTTAGTTCATTTTATTCCATAGTAGGTAAGATTGTTTTCGTTACGTTAAAAAAATACGATTAAGTTTTATTTTTTTAAGTACCTCAGTATTTTTTATTAGTTAGGTCCTGTAAATTAATTTTGTACATACATAATATTTCGGGATATTTTAGTTCATAATTAATAGAAGGTAGGTAATATAATTTCCGTTACTTGAAAAAAAAAGATTTGCTTTTAATTCCTTTTTTTTAATTAATCCATACTAATATTATAAATGCGAAAGTAACTCTGTCTGTCTGTCTGTTACGCTTTTCCGCTTAAACCTCTCGACCAATTTTGATGAAATTTGGCACAGACAATCTTTAGACTCTGAGAAAGAACATAGACTATATATTTTATTGAAAAAAAAAGATATTCCCGAGGGAAATCTAAAAAGCGCGATATAACCGAATTCCACGCGGGCGAAGCCGCGGGCGGGAAGCTAGTACTTTATATAATGCACCCATGACTAATCTCAATACCTTGCATGCGGGAAGAGGGACACCGTCATCTTTGAATATCAGAGATAAATTCACTCATTACTTTGTGAACGATGGGCGTGTTCCATGGCAAGACACAAAGATATAGCTGCAACTAACATACCGTACTTGTAATGTTTAGGTACATAACTAAATGTAAACAAACGAAATATGGTAATACCGTTGTGACCTTCATTTGAAAAATGCTCGAAATGTCTGCATAAAGCAGCCGAAGTTTGTTTATATTTATTTAAGTACCTAAAGTATACCTAAGTATAAAGTATGTCGGTCTCCGTGGCGCAGCGGTCAACACGCCTGCCTGGGAAGTGGAGGCCCCGGGTTCGATCCCCGGCCAGGTCGTGATGGAAAATGATCTTTTTCTGATTGGCCTGGGTCTTGGATGTTTATCTATATATGTATTATCGTTGAGTTAGCATCCCATAACACAAGTCTCGAACTTACTTTGGGGCTAGCTCAATCTGTGTGATTTGTCCGTATACATTTATTTTTATTTATTTTTTATTTTTATACGGAGAGTATAATATACGCTTCATAACAATCATCATTTCAGCCGAAAGACGTCCACTGCTGGACATAGGCCTTCCCCAAGGTTCTCCACGACGACCGGTCCTGCGCCTCCCGCATCCAGCGGTTTCCCGCGACCTTCACCAGGTCGTCGGTCCACCTTGTCGGGGGCCTACCCACGCTACGTCTTCCGGTGCGTGGTCGCCACTCGAGAACCCGTCGGCCCCATCGGGCATCGGTCCTACGGGCAATGTGTCCAGCCCACTGCCACTTTAGTGTTGTAATTCTTCGGGCTATGTCGGTTACTCTCGTTCTTCTGCGGATCTCCTCATTCCTGATTCGATCGCGCAGTGAAACCCCAAGCATAGCCCTCTCCATTGCCCTTTGAGTGACTTTGAGCCTTCTTATAAGGCCCATTGTTAGCGACCACGTCTCAATTCCATATGTCATCACTGGCAACACACACTGGTCGAAGACTTTTGTCTTGAGACACTGCGGTATTTCGGGCGAGAAGATTTTTCGTAGCTTCCCGAAAGCAGCCCAGCCGAGTTGGATTCGACGATTGACCTCTTTCTCGAAGTTGGACCTTCCTAACTGGATAGTTTGTCCCAGGTACACGTAACTGTCAACAACTTCGAGAACAGAGTCTCCAATCTTTATAGGAGTCGGTACAACATGGGCATTAGACATGACTTTCGTCTTGCCCATGTTCATTTTAAGACCGACTCGCTCGGAGGCTCTGCTGAGGTCTTCGAGCATTGTACTCAGGTCCTCCGCGGTCTCAGCCATGACTACGATATCATCAGCAAATCGAAGGTGTGTCATGTACTCGCCATTGATGTTGATGCCCAGTCCTTTCCAGTCCAGAACCTTGAAGACATCCTCCAATGCAGCGGTGAACAATTTCGGGGAGATAACATCTCCCTGTCTGACACCACGCTGGAGAGGTATTGGTTTCGAGGTCTGGTCCTGTATTCGGACTGACATGGTGGCGTTTTCGTACAAACCCTTCAGCGCTTCAATATACCGATAGTCTACTTGGCACCGCTGGAGAGACTGCAGTACAGCCCAGGTCTCGATCGAATCAAAGGCTTTTTCGTAGTCCACAAACGCCAAGCAAAGGGGTAGGTTATACTCCTCGGTCTTCTGTATAACCTGCCGTAGTGTATGTATGTGGTCTACTGTGCTAAAGCCCTTTCGGAAACCGGCTTGTTCGGGTGGCTGGAAGTCGTCAAACCTGCAGGCGAGACGATTCGTGAGGACTCTCGAAAACAACTTATAGACATGACTCAGAAGTGAGATGGGTCTGTAGTTTTTCAAAAGGGTGTTGTCACCCTTTTTGAAAAAGAGTACCACCACACTTCTGTGCCATGCCTGTGGCGTTTTTCCTTGACTATGACGGAATTAAATAACTTCTGAAGGGCCCTAAGGATCGGTTCACCACCCGCCTTCAGTAGCTCTGCCGTTATTCCGTCATCGCCCGGCGCCTTGTTGTTTTTAAGTTGTTTCAGAGCCAATTGAATCTCCTGCAGGCTGACGTCCGGGATATCTTCGGTGTAGTGTCGGGTTAATCTTGCTCTAGGGTCTTCAGCAAGATTTAATGCGGGTTTTGTCGTCGAAGTGTAGAGCTGTCCATAGAAATTCTCGACTTCCCTCAAAAGCTCGGGCCCGGACGTTATGATCCTGCCGTCGTCAGTCTTCAGCTGGCTTAGCCGGCTATGCCCAATAGTCAGATCCCTAGCGAAAACTTTAGAGCCTCTGTTTCGCTCTATGGCCTCCGTTATACGCTCGGTATTATACCGACGTAGGTCGCGCTTCAGAGACTTTGAGATCTGCTTATTGAGCTGCCGGTATCTGCAAGCATGACTTGACGAACGCAAAACCATCTCACGTCTATCCTCCATGAGCTCGAGAGTGTAGTCCGAGAGCTTTTTAGTTCTATTTGTACGGCGGGTCTTAAAATACTTGGTCCCGACCGTACGGACAGCTTCTACAAACCCGTCATTGTATTCGTCCACGTCACCACTTAGGCATTCGAAGCGATTTTGGAGCTCGAGCTGGAAACCTTCGGAGTTATGGATCTGGATGGGTGCTGGCCGGAGCGTAGACTTCATCAGGCGAGATCTTTCGGACACTATGTTCAGATTCAATGTGCCTCTGACCATACGGTGATCGCTGCCGCATTTGAGCGAGTTGATCACTGAGACATCATTGAATATGTGCCTTTTTGTCGTCATAATGAAGTCTATCTCGTTCTTAGTGACCCCGTCGGGACTGATCCAAGTCCACTTCCGCTGTTCACGCTTCTTGAAGAAGGAGTTCATCATAAAGAGTCCCTCCCTCTCCATGAAGCCAGCCAACATGTGGCCTCGGTAGTTCCGACGCCCAAATCCAAAATTTCCCAGTCCGAGCTCCTCACCGCTCCGTTTTCCCAGTTTAGCGTTGAAGTCCCCCATGATAACGCTGTAGTGAGTTTTTGAGCTATGTATGGCTTTAGAGATGTCCTCATACATAGTCTCTACTTCATCGTCGGAGTGTGTCGAGGTCGGGGCGTATACCTGAATGACCTTCAGCGAATACCGTTTGATTATTCTGAGTACCAGGAACGCCACCCTGGTCGACACACTCTCGATCTTCACTACATTGTCCACAAGGGACCTGTGGACGAGGAACCCGACACCACCTTGGGACTGATGGTCGCCCTCCCGGAAATAGAGCAAGTTACCGGATTTAAGGATTATCGAGTCCTCACCCTCTCTTCGGACTTCAGATAATCCCAGGACACCCCATCGTAACCCGCTCAATTCTTCCTCCAGTTCAATAACCCTCTCGTCGGTCCGCAGTGTGCGCACGTTCAGTGTTGCCAGGTCGATCCGTCGTTGATTGTGGTAGCCGGATCTCTTCCGGAGATTCTTCGCACCCCTTGCCCCGCCGTTACCTTGGCCGCTACCACAATGACCAGGAATAGCGGAGCTGCCGGGGACTAGGGGCCTTGGCTTAGTCGTGTGCATCATTATGGGGGGGGGGGTTTGCCATAATCCCCACGCTTGGCAAGCGGGTTGGGGATCGCAGGATTTGATATTCCACAGAAGAAGCGCTGCTGCCCGCTTCCCTGGTGAGAGAGTTCCCTTAGTCGCCTCTTACGACACCCACGGGAGGATATGGGTTGGTACTATTCTAAGCCCGGTACCACACGGGGTAACATTCATAACAATAATTATAACATATTTCTGTCAATTATTTTTTGGTTAATAAACCTACTTACTTAAAATATTCTTTTTTTCCACCGTGTCTTCGCAATTTCCAAATATCTCCACCAACTCTTGCCAAGCTCGGTTCTTGATAATTTTATTTGAGTAATCATCACACTGAATGTCCCATATTGCAGGTCTCTTCTCCACCTCATCAATAAATAGTTCTGTGTCGAAACGATCCATGGCGAACTCACGAACAGTGACGTGCTCACCGCGCGGTATCCGCAACGCAACTGAACGCGAAGTAAAGACTCCATAGTAATAGAAACGCGCGGGAGCAGCGCGATTCTATTTTCTGGCGGTTGGGTTGCGGTAACCGCGCGGCTTGATTAACCGCGCGGTTATGTCTGAAGGATTACTAACTAAGTCATATAAATAAGACCCGCGCGATTTCCATGCGATTCTTTAATCGCGCGGTTCCCGCCGTGTCTGAACGAGCGCTAAAGGATTTATCATAGAAACTAGTGGCAAAGCACATAAACGAAACACTAAAAATTTATTTTAAAATAATGAACGAGTTTCCGTGCCTGTGTATTGTGATAAATTAGTGCTTAAATATTTTTTTTTTTTTTAATATTAACGGACCAATCACACAGATTGAGCTAGCCCCAAAGTAAGTTCGAGACTTGTGTTATGGGATACTAACTCAACGATACTATATTTATAATAGATACATATATAGATAAACATCCAAGACCCAGGCCAATCAGGAAAAGATCGTTTTCCATCATGACCTGACCGGGAATCGAACCCGGGGCCTCCACGTCGCAAGCAGGCGTGTTGACCGCTGCGCCACGGAGGCCGACAAAAGGCCGACAAGGCTTGACCGCGATCCTGATGGTAAGCAGTGATCCAAACGTTGATGGTAAAACCACGAGTTTATTCTGAGAATAGTCACCAAAGCCTTGAACACACTCCAATTATCCTGTATGTCTAAAACTGCGCCATTAAAACTGTTTACAGCACGTTAACAAAGCGTTGTTACTAATTATTATAACAAAAAGCAACCGCGGTATTTCTCTAATTATCTTGCCTTCCAAACAAGGAGGCCCAACGCGAAGGGCTTAAGTTTGTAAATTACGAGAAAACTTGGGTAATTTATCAATAATTACTTGAGAATTCATTGTTTAGAACCCTTTCTTTATGTTGTATTGTAATTAAATATTTTTGCCATTATGTTTTGGGTAGCGAGGCGATTAAAAACTTTTTGAATTCTGATCATGTCTAATTTAATTTCTATTCGTCTTTGGTGGAATAAATGAACGGTCTGGAAGTAAGTGAAAGCGAAGCGTTAACTGGAAATCTTGAAGGTTGTTTTCTATCTGTTTGTTTGATAGTGAAAGATCTAGGATTTTTTTTTTAAATTTTGTCTTGGTTTTCTATCCATTAGTAGAATCAGTTATTGATACCTAACAATACCTTTACGGATCGGACAGGGTTTTCTTTACATATTGTATATCTACGCTTCTTATTTATACTCATACTTATAATATATCATTCATTTCTGCAGGTACGGTTATCATTCATACGCATACCAGTATTATGAGGTGCTGTTCTGATTATACAAGTTGTATTTGACATCGTAACGCAAACTTCGCGAAAAGGCTAGACCGCATTCCACTAATAAAATTATGATAGTCATTTGTATCATTTGTGTCGGCTCGACCTTTGAACGTTGCAAACGTGCCGCCGTGCGAGTTTGTAGGTATGACGTTGATGTGAACTCTATTAAATCAGCTGATAAGATAGTGTTTCGAGTTTTGTTTCCTTTGCGCTTTTTAGTGTAATTAGCGAATTAATTATTTTTTACTTTAAAATGTTATTGGGTTATAAAAGTGAAAAAAACTACATACATTTTTTTTATCATAAAAAAGCTGACGAATAATTCCACCACTGGGGGGTTCAGAATCATGTACTGGTAAATAATATTTTTTGACTAATGTTTTTCGATCATACCGACATAATAATAAAAAATATTATTAACTGTTATTTAAATATAAAATTACGAGTGCAATTTAGTTTAAAATTGTATTATAAATAAGTACTCATAGTTTAACAATCAGTTACATCAGTTATATATTATCATCAATACATAGTTTAAGGTCTTAACCTAATACTTCCATACTATATTGCGGGTATGTCGAGGGTTTTCATTAATAATAATCATTTCACGTTCTGACGCACGCTGCCGCATATCTTGCAGACGTCGCTCCCGTTGCTCATCATTTTCGGCGGCCACACGTTGTGCTGCACGCTCGCGTGAAACATCTAAATCATAAGACCTTTCTGTTCTTAAAATGTTAGTCAAGTTTTGCAAGCATCTTACTTTAGCAGCACGTGTGGGATGAGCGGAAACTTGATGATTTTCATCAAGTTCTTCTTCAAATGGGTCTTCACTGTGCGAAGTCTGACAAACACGTGTGGGACGAGCGAAAATGAGATTATTTTCATGGAGGTTTTCTTCTGCTTCTTGAGATGAGTCACGGCTTCGTGGAGTTAAATTGTTCGTAAGGGTTTTTTTTAATGTTATTTTTGGCATTTTCGTGTAAAAAAGACACATGATATTTTAAAAGCAATTTTCTGGGTCTAACCTCAAACCAAACAATGGCTTCGTGTACCATGAATGTAAACGTCATCTATATCAAATCAAAGGACTTGATATTTTAAGAGCAATTTTCTGGGTCTAACCTCAAATCAAACATTGGCTTCGTGTACCATGAATGTAAACGTCATCTATATCAAATCAGTTTCATTTAATTTTATTTTATTTTGGAATGTTATATGTATATTTATAATAGTTTATAAATAATTTAAATGTATTTCGTGTATGTATTTTTATGAAAACTATGGACAATTGTCTGATGTAAATAAATTAATAATAATAATTATAACAAAAAAAAAGATGCCGAGCAAAGTTCGGTCGCCCGGGTACTTCATCATTATTAAATCATATTATATGGATGAATTTTATTTTGCCTACTTTGAGGAGGTGCAATGAATGAGCTTCATTTTTTCGACTTCTCCTACACGTTTGTACTACCCTGGTACTTTGCACCTCCACAAAGTAGGCAAAATAAAAGTTCTTGCATGTATTATATATTTACAACAAAAAATATTGTTATTTATAATATCATTTCTTTCACAATTGTTTCGACTTCTACACTTTTGTGCGACCCTGGTACCTTGCATCTCCACAAATTAGGCAAAACAAAAAATCTTTCATTGATTTAATAAACGGAAAAGAAAATTCGTTGATGCCGTTCCTAATTATACAAAATTTAATTAATAAAAAGCATTAGACAACGCCATCATTCTTTTTTTTTTAACTCAAAAAAAAAAAGGAAAAAACACTATATCGTCAGGGATTTGAACCCGAAGTCTACGAGCTCCGAATCAGAGGCCGAAGCCGCTCAGCTATTCGTATCATTAAGGACAGCGGCGAAATTTAGCTTCTTATGAGAAGTTTAGCAATTGTTCAGTGCCTGAAAACATGGAAAAAAGACATTTTCTGAAAATTAATCCTAGCTAGATTGACTTATCGTCCCCGCAGCCCCCTGCACAGAAAATTTCATGAAAAAAGTAGGCGCCGTTTCCGAGATTCCAATTATATATATATATATATATATACAAGAATTGCTCGTTTAAAGGTATAAGATTATAAACTTGCGCTTGACCGCAATCCCGCCTGATGGTAAACAGTAACACAATCGTTGATGGTAAAACGCATTAGTTTATTAAGAGCCTATTCACTCTAGCCTTGAAAACACTCAAATTGTAGTCCGATGGAAACACCGCCGCTAGCCAATTGTTTCAGTCCCTCGATGTACGCGGTATAAAGGAAGAGGCGAAACACTTCGTCCGGATCGTAGTAGTGTTAACAACGTAAGGGTGGAAACTCGCCGTGCGACGGGTCGTCCGATGGTGTAACGAAGATGGGGGAATTAAATCATGCAATTTACTTATTATTTATTTTATTTTTTTTAATTATTAATTCCCTTTGTGCTCATTGGCCTAGTTCTGTTCTGTCTCCTGCTTGTTGTGGAGGGAAGTGGAAAAAAATATTTTTTCATACTCTCCGCTATTCTTTTCTGATTAATTTCGTTGCGGGACGCCAAGACATTTGAATCGCTTCTCCGGGACTCGTCGAGCTTCATTACTCGGCGTTTTTCTGGCGGTCTCCGCTGTTGATTCTGGCTTTCAGGAGTTGCAGTGGGTGGGAAGAAGAGTGGCGGGTTTTGTCCCAAAAAAAAAAAAGACCTGCAGAAATGAATGATATATAAGTATGAGTATGCCTGAGTATGAGCCGGGACAAACGGCTTAACGTGCCTTCCGAGGCACGGAAAGGGTCTCGGTATGCATATCAAATGGTCACCCATCCACTGAAAAGTCGCGGCAAGCGTGGCTTTACTTGATCGTTCGACCTGAACAGCTGTTATTATTCAGCCCCGAGCTCCTCCAAATCTCTAAACAATTTCCACAACATACTCATAAACTATACATACATAAGTACTCATATGTCGAGTAACTACAAACATCTCCAATTCATGAATCTGCATTGGGACCACTTGAAGCGCGCTCGGTAATTAAGCACATCTAAGATGGCTACAGGGCATAAGTAATGATAGCTTGCCAACTTGTTAACTTATCTGGCTAATTTGTTGAAGCATGAACACATGATCAACTGGTTGAACTACATTCAACAGTTTGAGTTTAATTGTTTTAATATAAAGGCATGGATATGTTAGACATGGAGTCTATGTTTAATCTATACTAATATATAAAGCTGAATAATTTGTATGTTTGTTTGAACGCGCTAATCTCAGGAACTACTGGTCTGATTTGAAAAATTCTTTTTGCGTTGGATAGCCTTTAGGCTTCGCGCGAACGAAGTCGTGTTAATTACAGTATTTATAAGTCATGAAAGACTGAACTGATTTGGGCAAAAATTGGTGGTGGACGGATAGCTTACAACCAGGAGATGGACTTAGGACCATCCAGCCATCCATTACAGGCCATCAACTTTCGCATTAGAAGTAGTAAATTATCAAGGAGTCGGTAACTAAGAAATTTGAAGCACTTTTTTTTTATAATTATAAACTAGCGCTTGACCGCAACCCCGCCTGGTGGTAAGCAGTGATGCGATCGTTGATGGTAAAGCGCGCTAGTTTATTAAGAGCCTATTCACTCAGAAAAACTGAGCGAATAGGTAGGAGGGAATTGTTGCCAAAACGATCTTGAGAAGTGGTATGATGTTGATTCCAAAGGATAGTACGTTGCTATGGAGAAGATTCGTAAGAAGCTCCTTCCAGCCTCGTGGTTGTTCCTAAAGTTCTTGGTTATTGGGTTTCTGTCTTAGGTAAGGCTCCGCAGTAGAAACCATCATGGAACACTGCTCTTCAAACACTATCACACAATAAACATAACGGACAGCCTTTGCATGTAAGTTAATGAAATAGTTGGGTATGTGTTCTTTAAGTGCATAGGCGTCACCCAGTTTAGTTAGTTAAGTCGGAAACTTCTTCTCTTGTTGAGAACATTAGTGTAATATCTGGGTGTATAAACTGTATTCTTAAACTCGTTCCTTCGCCTTTGTGTCAATGTTCTACATCGAACTGTGAATTTGAACAGTCCACACATCACATCTGGTGGGAGTGTATTCTTTGGCAGAATGAACGCAATATTATGTTGGATAGTGTACAAGTTACATCCGGAGTCGTTTATTATATGGACCTTGTAGAAACTAGAACCAATTTCCGTGCGTTCAGGCGCTTTTGCCATATCTATTATTGGAATCAATTGTAACAGCACATACCTAGGAATACATATCTTTTTCTTACTCCTCCGCTATTCTTTTCTGATTAATTTCGTTGCGGGACCCAAGACAGTTGAATCGTTTCTCCGGGACTCGTCGAGCTTCATTGCTCGGCGTTTTCTGGCGGTCTCCACTGTTGATTCTGGCTTTCAGGAGTTGCAGTGGGTGGGAAAAAGTGTGGCGGGTTTTGTATCATTAAAAGAATCTGGGTGTCCAGGGAAGTAGTAAGCTTCTGGAGAGTCAGAAAACCTACAAAACCTAAAACAAGTTTACAGACTAAAACAAATTCAAATCATTTATCCCAAGCATCGCATCGGCCTCCTCTAAAGTGCTTTTTTAAATCTCACTTACTATTCTATCGTGAGGGGGCTTTGAAAATACTTGAGACCGCTAGCATTGTATGGGCACATTTTGTGAAGGGGACAGGCGAGAGAAAAGCGAAATAAGACTGACTGAGCTATTGTCCGCGATATATAAAAAGCTTAAGAAATGTTCGATAAGCCTCGTGCAGGGTTGCCATGGATTAAAATTATCAGGTTTGGTCTAAATCTAACGACTGTGGAACCGAAGTCATCAGAAGTGTTTTTTTTTACTGTGCTGACATCCTCGTGTCTGGGATTATGCCGGGTTATGTTGAACTCCTTTCAACAAAACCGCGACTGTTCGGTCTAGTACCATGGACCAGGGAGATACTTATACAAGTACATTTACCGCACCCCCTACTGCCTGCCGTGCTTAACGGGCACCAAGTACGGACGATTACACGACAGCATGTTCTTCGATTTAACCACGCATACTGCGTGCTATCCCTTTTAGCCTGATTGGTCCAGCAACGACACGGCCCCAATTTGTCGCCCGCGGGCCCTTTATTGTGGTGGCCGGGATCGTTAAGCGTTCTTCGACGTCCGGCTTTTCTTCTGATGGGGGTGAATGAATGGTATACCCTCCGCCGCTTCCTTTTCATGCATTAGCTCCTTGCAAAAAGTGACCCATGGGTCTTTACTTCTGATCATGGATGGAACCACGGCTGGAAATGAGAGAGCATCCACAAAGTGTCGTAGCGAGGGCATAGCGTTGTAGCCAAGCAGAGTGTTCAGCTTGGGCCCATTTCTGCCGCATCATACTAAGGGCGCTACTATTGTGGTGAGCTCCCACTTGGGTTGCGCAATTCGCTTCGTCTATTCAGCCACTAGGATCTGACAGAGTTCAATCCTTTATGCCTCGAATGCCCTAGGAATCGAAGTAGGAGATCAAGGGATCAACTCAGTGAATGAGTTGTGGAGGTCAGTAAAGCCGTCGATTCATGTAACATATTGATATTCAGATATATACGGTAAGACTAGGAGTCGACCCCAACATAGGTGAGAAAAGGCAGGCAGATGATATTAAAATAAGATTTCCTCGAAAAACTTCAAAAACCTTAAACATGAAAATGACTAAATCATTAAAAAAGCATTTTTTTTGCGCTCGTATTAATTAGCAATCAGTATGTGACAGGATATATTGTACCAAAATTTCAGTCAAATCGTTATCAAAAGTCGTTAGGTGGACTTTTTCCAAAGCCTAGAGCACAAGCGTAGAGTAGCCAGCCTTTCGGTGTTCTATAGGATGCATTTTAGGGGGTGTACGAGGGAATTGCATGATTCAACTCCCCCATCTCCGTTCCACCATCGGACGACCTGTCGTACGGCGAGTTTCTACTCTTACGTTGTTAACACCACTAGGATCCGGACTTAGCGTTTCGTCTCCTCCTTTATACCGCGTACATCGAGGGACTGAAACAATTTGCCAGCGGCGGTGTTTCCGTCGGACTACAATTTGAGTGTCTTCAAGGCTGCAGTGAATAGGCTTTTAATAAACTAGTGCGCTTTACCATCAACGATTCCGTCACTGGTTACCATCAGGCGAGATTACGGTCAAGAGCTAGTTTATAATTTAAAAAAAAAAACTTATAGGTAATATTAGGGTTATGTATAGGGTGTATCTGACATCGTAACACAAACTTCGCGAGATGGCTACACCGCATGCCACTAATAAAATTAAGATAGTCCAAAAAAAAATTGGTGAAAAATCCACCTGTGGGGGGTTCAGCATCATGTACTGGATCCATGGTACTCGTTTGTGCGTCATGTCAGAGACACCTTTTATATAAACGTGGACGAAGTCGATAAAGACGTAAGGAATTGGTTAAATAAAAGCTTAAAGCAGTGTTTCTAAATATACCAAATATTTTTTATCGATATTGTTAATATCCAATACAGCGGAAAGTGGTTTAAAGATTAAAGTATCAGGATTTTGGGAAAGGGTTATGACTGCACACAATTGTTGTTAACCTTACAATGAAAGGGATCAAAGATTAAAAGTAAAATTCCATGTTAGGCGTATTGTGGTTGTTAGAGATTATAATTCATACATATACAAACCCAGATTTTTGGAAGTAATGAGGATTTTCGCTTGATCTTTATGTTCCTGGAAGCTTTTTCCTTTGCTACCTTCTTTCGCATAAGTACCATGCGTCTCAATAGCGTGCGTCTCACTGTCATGTCACTCGAGTACGCGAATTGTGGAATAATGACGTATAAATGTGCCTGATTGAAAGGGTGCCTGAGGTACATCCTGACATGTATATCACGTTATCCCATTCTAGTCTCTCGTTATCATCAGGCACAATAGAAACACGGTTTGCAGTTTAAATAAACGAAATCTACGAAACGCAAGACTATTTCTAAGCTCATGTTGTTCATTCGAATCTTTCAATCCTCCCGAGCCGCCAGCTCATACCGCCTTTTTTAGTTGCCCTCGGCTCCAGCACTGCGGCTTGGGTAGAGCACCGCCGTGTCCTCATGGCGGCGATCTCTCGCGTCCGGCCCTGGTCAGAGCGTGGTCTGGAGCGAGAGGACATGGTACATGGACATGGCATGAAACCATCAGACAGAGTCTTGCCGCCAAGTGATTCGCCGTGTTCCGGCATGATATCTGGTGAAGCCGTACGGAGGACGGGTCTGAGCAGTTGTGTTGCGATGTGTCGGGTACGATGCCCCAAATGTTGTTGTGTCAGGAGTTTGGTCGTGAAACGTCTCTAGACCAAACTCCCTCTGGCGCAGCATCGTTGTTAGTGTTGTTTGGTTTAACATTGCATCACCTTACTCAACTACCGTCTTCCTTTCTATTCACTCAGTTTTTAAGTGAATAGGCCCTTAATAAACTAGCGCGCTTTACCATCAACGACTGCATTACTGCTTACTATCAGGTAGGATTGCAGTCAAGCACTAGTTTATAATTATAAAGAAAGCCTTTACAATTCTTTTTTTGTTTTTTGCTTGTAATCGTCAATCATTTTGGTCAGTCACAAGAATATAAAGAATGGCTTTTCAGTGTTGGAGATTGGCAGCCCTAACGTACTACAATGGGTATTGGATGGCCGGTTAATATTCTGTTTTGTATTTTCTCAAGAGCTTGTGTTCATTGAGTATGTTGGGAACTTGATCTGCTGGAACAGGAATGTGATTTCTTTTAGCTCTTTGTTGTGATTTTCACGTTATAACATTTTTGTCTCTCTAAGCGATGCGCGCTTTGCTTTTAGTTACCAAGTACTTAGTAATCAGTACTGCCCGAGAAAATGACGAAGTTTAAATGGAAGTGTGTATGTGTGTGTGTCTGACGCTATTCATGACGTACACTTAGAGAGTTTGTATTCTTGGCAACCATAAGTACAGCGGGCGTCGTTTCGTAATATATTATGTAAAATACAGTACGTTATGAGAAAGATCGGAGGAAAGCGGGATAGTATATCTATTTTAAATAGATTGACTAAAGTTTGATCGACTTTGAATAGACTTCCAACTATTTTGAACAATTGTTCAGATACTCATTGATGTACGATTAGGTACAATAGGTAATTTACACCCTATAAATTAATTTGTAAAGGCTAAGAGTTTTGTAGACCATTGTTGTATAGCCAGCAATAGAATTCGATGAACATGATATGATTCGATAAGGTATATTTTGGCATTTTATAATAGAAGCTAACCGAAGAAGAAAAAGAAAGAACCAGAGCGCTGTTCTTCATTTAAATTTCAAATCAATTAATTAATAAAACATTTTGTTTAATAATTAAGAATGATAGCGGCAAAAGAAGACCATAAACCGACCTGAGCAGTTGTTATTACTTCACCACGAACGAAAGGAAAAATATTTCTCGACCAACACGGGAAGTCAACTAGATAAACTTAATTTAAGACACGAACAGATAAACAAAAATTGAGAACCAGAGTTTTATATCGGTTTTGAAGTCAAACAGCAAAAAAGTCTTCTTTTTCTTCAGCCTATGGATGTCCACTGCTGGACAAAGGCCTCCCCCAAGGCTTTCCACGCTGACCTGTCTTGTGCTGCCCGCATCCATCGGCTTCCCACGACTTTCACCAGGTCATCGGTCCACCTTGTTGGGGGCTCCCTACGCTGCGTCTTCACTGGAAGTGGGTTCTGGAGTGGCGGGCACGTACTGACGTGCCCGCCACTCCAGAACCTTACTGCCCCATAGGCCATCGGTTCTACGAGCAATGTGCCCTGCCCACTGCCACTTAAGTTTAGCGACTCGCAGAGTTATGTCGGTGACTTTGGTTTTTCTGCGGATCTCCTCAATTCTGATTCGATTATGTAGAGAAATTCCGAGCCTAGCTCTTTCCATTGCCCTTTGTGTGACTCTGAGCCTTCGTATGAGGTCCATTGTGAGCGACCACGTTACAGTTCCGTAAGTCATCACTGGCAACACACACTGGTCAAAGACTTTAGTCTTGAGACACTGTGGTATCTTGGACGACGAGAAGATGTATCGTAGCTTCCCGAACATTGCCCAGCCGAGCTGGATACAAAAAAGTCTAGCAAACAATATTCAATCAATATTAAATTCAGGCCATCGCAGTCTACTGTTGGTCATATGCTTCTCTCATGCGCAAGAACACTATTTCCTCCGCCTTCTGCATTTAATCTTTCCCAGCTGCCTTAAAGAAGGTCCATCTACGAGTAGCTTGTAGTCGTAGGTCTAACCACCAACGACCATTTAAGTACAAAAACTGCATAATTTACTATCTCACCTATACAGTATGTTAAGAAAACCCTGTCCGACCCGTGAAGGCGTTGTTAGGTATCGATAACTGATTCTACTAATGCATACTAAACATAAAAAAATTATCCCTAAAAAAATAAATATTATTTCGCAAAAAGAGGTAATTTAATAAATGTGCGTTAAGCACCCTTCCGCGGGCGGCGGGCGGCAGGGTACGCGGCACGTGGTCGCATCGCTATTCGCTCATAATAATATCGGTGTTGTTACTTTTTTAAAAATTACCAAATTTCGGGGAAGTTGGAATTAATTCGCGGGAAAAAATGATTATTTCAAAATTAATTTGTATTGGTACTATGATGATTACGTAAAATTTTATATTATATTTGGTCATGTGTTTACCTAACCTTTATTATCCTTATGGGTCGGACAGGGTTTTCTTAACATTCTGTATACCCAATAAAAGCTTACCTAATGATGTCAATCGAAAACAAGCAGAAACTGTCAAACAGTTTTGTCTATGGACACCTGATTTACGACCTAACATACACGAATGATAATTCGGGTGCAATTCGATTCGAGCAATTTGCCAACATCATTTGCATCTGGACGTCACTAATCATAATTGACGAATATATAGTAGGCTGTGTTGCGATAGGGCCATAGATTATAGAATACAGTATTATATTGTTGGGATATTTATCTCTTCTTTTTTTTGCCTATAGACGTCCACTGCTGGACAAAGGCCTCTACCAAGGCTTTCATTCTATTGGAGGGCATTGCCATAATCCCCACACTTGGTAGGCGGGGGGATTATGGCAATGAGGATCGCAGTAATTTGTTATATTACAGACAAAACGCTACTGCCCGCTTCCATGGTGAGTTCCCTTAGTCCCCTCTTATGACACCTACGGGAGGATAGGGGTTGGAGGATATCTGCCTAACCAGATATCATACCAGACATCACATGGATATCTACCTGCCTAATATTTTCCCAACAATGAGGACGAGTTCCAATCTAACTGCAAGCTGTCCAATATAAGTCCATTAGGTAACACGATACTCCTTGGAAAAATGTTTTTGGGCCAACTTTTAGATGTTTCTGCACCTACACGACGCGATTTACCAACGTGTTATTGTGTTTACACCATGGAAGATACTTGACAGAAATTCTTTTTCTACGGCGCGGCGATTGATGTTGGGAAGTTGTATATGTGTAAACTCTTCTTGCGAGATATAGAAATCGTGTGACGTCAGTATGACGCGTTGTTCGTTTTTGAAACGTTTGTATGTATCACTACAAATGCATAATTTACGATTCGAAATATTAAAAGTTAAATTCATAATATATGTCATAATTTCTAAGCTACAAAATTGTAATGTCAATGAATAAAGTCATAATATCAAAAATATATATCGTAATGTCAAAGAATAAGTCATAATGTCAAGATAAAGTATAAATTACAATGTCCAAGAATTGATAATAATGTCATTATTAAAATGTGCATTACAATATAAAAAATGTGATTCAACAATTCATTGACGGAATAAAACATATGTCTAAGAGCCAAGCAACCATTTTACATTTAAATTAATTCACATGGTATGGATTAATATGGAAGCTTATTGACAAATTGGTATTTTCTAAGGTGCTGCTTTCATAAAGAAACCGTGTCATATGGAAATGACAACTTTTGATTAACGTGGAGGACGACGGGCCATAATATATAACATTATTTTTGTTTATGCGAACCCTGAATACAGTTTATTCAGAATAAGCAACTGAATGCATGCCAATCATTTTTACACCATGTTATATTTTTTCACAAATACGTTTAGAAATTATTACAGTATGGATACTGAGCGCGCAACGTAGGTTACGCGTGCGCATGCCTGCGCTCAGCCGACGCCACAGCTCGGCTCGCGCTTACAAACGGAGCGTGGACCATATTTTTGTTGGGACAGCCAAGTAGGATAACGAGCTCATAACTTTGTGGTTCCACATAATATCTTTTTGAAATTTTGGACATAGATTCTTTACTTAAAAATACTGGACACGTGTTTCAGGTTCCGCATAAACAAAAAGTAATGTTGTGCATGCTCCTTTTGTGCATATCGAGACATCTTGTACATTCCAGTAAATTCCTGTTTTCCAACCTCAACGGTGTTACTTCATGCATGTTAGATTAATGGTATCTACTCTGCGATTGTGTGGTCATTGTTTAGTTTGTATTGGACATCGATCTCTTTTGTGAATAATCCATCATTTTATGTGCATGGACATCTCATTTCTGTCCACAAACTCGTTGATATCTTCATGATGTGAAATGAACTCATTGTATCAGTTTTTTTCGATAATAATTAATCACGCGCAAAATGACCACTGTTTAGTATTAAAACACCACAGTTAAAGGTTTCTTCGAAAATCTATAGATTCTCAACTTACATATATGTCATGTCCTGAAAATTCAAAGACATACATGGGTCGTCTACCAACCCGCGCTGGTGGATTGGCCTATTCCCTTTCACAGATGAGAACTTACTGTATCTTAGAAGAGGAAAAAATATCTAGTTAGAGACTGATTTTGCTGTACACAAACACACTCGAACCTTTTCCACGTGAGGTAGATAGGAACTACTAACTTGCTCATCTGCACCCAAATCGCCTAACACGGTTTCAATTACAATCTACATTGATATTTGCTTGGATTTGAGGCCTTAAATCTCATGTATAAGAGTACCAAACCTGGTATCGTGATTCTTTTCATAATATATGAAAAATAAACCACCGTACGGAGCACGGGTCTGAGCATTTCTTGCGATGTGTGCCGGGTATGATGCGCCAAATCTTGTTGTGTCGGGAGTTTGGTCGTGGAGGGTCTTCAGATCAATCTCCGTCTGGCACAGCATCGTTGGTAGTGTTGTTTGGTTTAACACTGCATCACCTCACTCAATTACCGTCTTCCTTACTATTCACTCAGTTGTTTTGAGTGAATGGGCTTAATAAACTTACACGCTTTACTATCAACAATTGCATCTCTACTTACCACCAGGCGCAATTGCGATCAAGCACTAGTTTATAATTATTTAAAAAAAAGCCTATAACTTGAAGTATTTAATAAAAACGATGTTGTTATATCTACTCATGAGAAACGAGGAAAGCTTTCATAAGTACACACCCTCGTTTATACTCACATCACAATATGAAGCCTGAGTAAATCGCTAGCGTTAAGTGTGTAAACAAAACTGTTCTGTGGGCGTACCCGCGGCATATACCTTGTTCAGCAACTTTTATTAGTATTGGAAAAGTTTTATCGGGGTTTTTTGTAGCCCCAACTTTTGTTTGATAAAAATCTGTCAGGTGGTGTTGGGATATAGGCTTAGAGTCCGTAGACTTCATGATTGGCTGTCACGAAAAGGAATATTTCATCTTTCCGACAGTGGTTAACTGGATTGAATACTGCATTAATTCTGTATAAGTATTTTATTGTGTGCAAAAAGTTTCAATAAATAAATGAGTTAGATTCAGTGGTATTTAGAACCATTTTAAACTTCTAAACTATTTATGCTGTTTTTATAAAACCCGGCGAAAACAATATTTCAAATTCAATTTTAGGTGCATTTTTATCAGATTATCTATTAATGAAGACTTAAAAAACGGACGGACCAAAATTGTTGACGATTTCATTTTCTTGACTTTTTTTTGTTTTGTATGGAAAATCATTAAATGACCTCTCCTACTCTGGGCGGAGCGGAAGCGCGTGTCAGACTTTTACTGACTAAAACCCACCTGTGTTCCTTCACTGGCCAGGGCCATGGTTTCTTTTTTAACCAACCCGCAACCAATGACGCCCTAGACCATGAGGCATGGGTCTTTGTGGACCCCGTCACGATGTGCTGACATCTCTTTGAGTCACTTTCTTGGCCTTGTGTACAATATGGGGTCGGCATCACATGTTTTTCTTCCATATTTCTTTCTCATCATCATTATCTACCTAGCTTTTCTCGGCAATGTTGGAGTCAGCTTCCAGTCTAACCAGATACAACTGAATATTTTACACGGACCTGCTGCCTATCCGACATCCACAACCCAGTTACATGGAAATACAATACGACTTTGCTAAGACTTGTTGCTAAGTGAAGGTCGCGGGTAACCGCTAGATGCGGGAGACGCAGGACCGGTTGTCGTGGAGATCCTTTGGGGAGGCCTATGTCCAGCAGTGGACGTCTTTCGGCTGAAATGATAATGCAAACTTGTTGTCACAGATTCGGGCTTCCGACGACACGTAACGACATCACTTTTAAAGATCCACGAATGACAGCCGGAACAACAGCTTATCGTGATTGCCGAGGCAATGAGGAGTCTTGGTATGTAACGACGGTCACACAACAGCTAACAGCGGCAAGTGTAGTATCTATTGGGACCTGTGCAGCAAATGCATCGATTAAAATAATGTTTATACCATGTTATATTTTTTCCCAAATACATTTAGCAATTGTTGCAGTGTGGTTACCGAGCGTACACAGCTGACGATAGAACATAGTACTAGGAGCACAGTGAGACAGGGCCGTGCCGCACCTTATCAGGCGCGGGCGGGCGAGCGGTACATTGACAATATTTTCGCTGGGACAACCAAGTAAAATAACAAGCTCAGAACTTTGTGGTATTTCATGATATTTTTTTTAAATTTTGTTGGAAATAATTAAGAAAGAGTTAGTTTAAACCACGTTTATTGCACGGTAAAAGTTTTTTACAGAGTAGTACACACTAGCGCCACACGTTAATATATGGAACTAAAAGTTACGTTTAGAAACAAGTGAGTTGATTGATGTTTAGTATTTCAACATCCTCCCTTAAACTCAAATCAACCCCATCTTGGAGGCACAGTAGGCCAGTTTGGCATATGGTGTCGCTTTAGTTAGTGCATCTGCTACCATCAGGTCGGTTTGTATATACTGCACATCAATGGCCCCTTTAACTACTTTATCACGTACATAATGGTGCCTCACATCTATATGCTTAGTTCTGGAATGATAGCCATCGGATTCTGATAATTTAATAGAGCTTTGATTATCGCTGTAGATAGTCATTGCCTGATTCTTCAGTAGAGGCCAAAATATTTCTTGTAGTTGCTTTAGCCACATAGCCTCTTGAACACAGGACGACAAAGACATATACTCCGCTTCAGTTGTCGATAGAGCAACAGTTGGCTGCCGTTTAGAATTCCAGCTAATCGCTCCTCCCTGAAACAAGAAAATGTACCCAGTACACGAGCGACGGTCCTCTTCTGAACTTGCCCAGTCTGCGTCACAGAAGCCATGAGTCATAGTTTCCTCTGGATTGTGTTTATAACTCAACCTATAATCTTCAGTACCCTTTAAATACCGCATAACACGCTTCAATAACATCCAATGTGTCATTTCGGGTTTCTGATTATATTTACTCAATAAATTTATCACAAAACTTATATCTGGCCTAGTAATTTGTGAAATATACAACAAGCATCCAATAATTTCTTGATATGGGATTCCATTTAATGTATTGGATTCCTCAGATGTATTTATTAACTTTGTATTAATATCCATTGGAATCATAACACTTTTGCAATCAGACATGCCATATTTATTTAGTACTTCTCTTATGTATTTTTTCTGATCTAGATAAATTACTCCTTTCTCTCTATCTCTTTCTACATGTATACCAATGCAATAATTGATATCTCCCAAATCTTTTATTTTAAATTGTTTTTTTAACTCTTCTTTAAGATGATTTTTAGACTTTATATTATTTGTGAATAAAATTATGTCATCGACATAAGTAGCTAGAAAAATCATGTTACTGTTGTCTACAATTTTGTAATATATACAAGGATCTAACTTGTTCTGTAATAGACCTATTCCTTTAAGTGTAGAACTAAGCTTCTTATTCCATTGCCGGCTTGCCTGTTTTAATCCATATAATGATTTTTTTAGACGACATACTTGTTTACCATTCTCATACATTGGTGGCTGCATCATATAGATCTCCTCCTTTATGTCGCCTTGAAGAAAGGCTGATACCGCATCCATTTGACAGATGTCTAGATCAAATTTAACTGCCAAGGTAAACAAATATCTCAAAGAAGCATACCTTATCACTGGCGAAAATACTTCTGTGTAGTCTACACCAGGTCTTTGCGAACAACCTTTAATCACAAGCCGTGCTTTATACTTCACTGTCTCTCCATTTTCATTAGTCTTCTTTTTGTAGACCCATTTGCATGGTATGGGACGTTTGTTGTCTGGAAGAGTGGTGATATCCCAGGTGTTATTTTCTAATAATGACTGATACTCCTCATCCATTGCTGCCTTCCAATATTCAGCATCAGAGCCCGACAGGGCTTCTTCAGCAGTTAGTGGATCTGAAATCTGTTGAACACACATGAAGTTATTGTGTCTCTGATGAGATCTAAAGGTGATATTTCTTGTAATGTTATCAACACTACTATCATCATTGGAACTGGGATAATAAGTTTCATCATCAGTCATTTTATTCAACACACAACTATCAAAAGATGAGTCGGTACTCGAGTGTGATGATGCTTCATCTTGAGTCTCACTCTGCAGTGTATTTTCAACAGATATCACCTCATAATTTTCAGTTACAGGAATATTTACAAGGCCTTTGGTAAGTACAGGTTGCTGTGTCTCATTATTTAATGAGTTTTCCATAACTATGACATCCCTACTAATTATAATCTTTTTATTTGCAGGATCATACAGCCTAAACCCTTTGGTATTATCACAATACCCCACAAAAAATAATTGTTTCGACTTGCGATCCCATTTCAAGCGATTTTGTTTTGGGATATGTACCATAGCCTCAGAACCAAAAATCTTTAAATTTGAAAGGTTTGGTTTCCTACCTGTCCACTTTTCATAGGGAGTTACCTCAGCCAAAACCCGTGATGGTGATCTGTTTATGACATAGGCAGCAGCAGCGACCGCCTCTGCCCACAACTGTTTATGCAGCTTTGCTTCAAATAACATGCACTTTGCTCGTTCTACCAATGATCGATTCATTCGTTCCGCTAGCCCATTGTGCTCCGGCGTGTAGGGAGTACTGGTCTGATGCTTGATACCGGAAGCTGCTAGAAAAACAGAAAACTCCTTATTACAGTATTCTTTTCCGTTATCACTTCTTACTATTTTTATCTTCCTTTCCAATTCATTTTCTACTTCTTCTTTAAATTTTTGAAACACTGACTTAATATCCATTTTGTTCTTGAGAAAATATACATATACTTTACGGGAATAGTCATCTATAAAGGTTATGAAGTACCTCGCACCACCCACAGATGATGTCTCCATCGGACCACATAGATCAGTATGTACTATTTCTAGTAATGCTTTTGCTCTTGAACCAGTATGTGGAAACGGTAATCGTGTCTGTTTAGCTTCACAGCATGGTATGCAAACAGTATTAACATTTTTATTTTTTATAGTTATACCCTCAGCACATGATTCTAACCTCCTTACATCAGCTAAATTTAAATGCCCCATTCTCTTATGCCATGTGATAATATCAGTCTTATTTTCACAAGCAACAGCGTAAGCATTTACAGAAACAGTATTCAATTTATACATGTTATCAACTAGTCTTGCATTTGCTATAAGAATCTTATTGCCATTATATATGTTACAACCTTTCTCAGTAAATTCCACTTTACAACCATTCTTGGTTAATTGACTGACTGATAATAAATTTACACTCAGCTCAGGAATATATAAAACATCTCTTACCTGGATTGGACAATCAGTCTTGCAAAAAATAGTTTGTATGTTTACTTTACCAATATTTTGCACAGGGACCGCATCATTATTAGCCACTTTAATTTGCTGAATCGGAGATGCTTGCATGTCATACATCCAGTGAGAACGTCTTGTCATGTGCATTGTAGCACCTGAGTCAATGTACCACTCATCTTTATTTACATTGCTATAGGCTGAAAAAACTGCTGAAAAACTGTTTTGACTATGTTTCTTCCTTTTGGCTTGGCATTGTTTTTTGAGGGATTCTTGTGCTTTGTAAATAACGCTGAAGACGCGGAATCTTTGACTTCCTGTAAAAGTTTTGTCTTAACAAAGTCTGATGAAATTTTAATGCCGGAACTTTCCAGGCCCATGATCATTGGTTTATAATTATCAGGTAAACCCGCCAACATGAGTGTTCCCAACCATTCGTCGTCGACTTGAAAACCGATATTTCGTAATTTATATGCAGTACTCATAATTTTATTCACATATTCTTCGACGCTGGCGCAGTTATCTAGTGTTGTGTTGATTAAATCTCGCAATAAGCCGACTTTTCTTGATAACCCGGAGTCCTCGAAAGCATTTTGCAGGTTTTTCCATACTTCTCTAGATGACTCTGCATTTTCAATATGGATGTAGTTTATTGGTTCCACCAACAAAATGATTTTTGACTTGGCTTTTACATCTTTCTTAGAATCGACTTCGGTGCCGGGATCGACACATTCCCACAAATCCTCATGTTGAAGATATGATTTTACCGCAAACTTCCAAGTAGAATAATTTTCTCGCCCGGCTAACTTCTCAATTTGGAGGTTAGTCATAGCCATTTTTCGGGGCGTTTTTTAATGAAATTACGAAATATTCACTACTGTACGATACTTTCACTACAATAAATATTAAACTTTCAATCTATTTAGGTATATGGTCTGGGCCCATAACCTGTTGGAAATAATTAAGAAAGAGTTAGTTTAAACCACGTTTATTGCACGGTAAAAGTTTTTTACAGAGTAGTACACACTAGCGCCACACGTTAATATATGGAACTAAAAGTTACGTTTAGAAACAAGTGAGTTGATTGATGTTTAGTATTTCAACAAATTTTGTACATACATTCTTTATTTGGCCCCGGGTTCGATCCCCGACCAAGTCATGATAGAAAACGACCTTTTCTGATTGGCCTTGGTCTTGGGTGTTTATCTATATATGTATCTATTATAAAATATAGTATCGTTGAGTTAGTATCCCATAACACAAGTCTCGAACTTACTTTGGGGCTAGCTCAATCTGTGTGATTTGTTCGTATTTATTTATTTATTATTTAAAAATACTGGACATGTGTTACGGGTTTCGGGTAAACAAAAAAATACGTTGTATAGCCTCAAGGCCCTCAAACAAGTAAAAGAAAGATGAAAATGTAAAAGTTCCCTTATTGTAAAAGGGACCCCTAAAAACTTCAATGTTTACCGAGTTATTTATCGTTTTTTAACGAACACGCCTCCATCTTGGCCGAAATTGGGTTGAAACTGATCAAGAAGTATGAAGTCTCTAAGTTCGAGCGGCGTTAGCGATTGTTTGAGCTGCTCTTCAGTTTAAAATTGATAATGTTGGGGGATCTGAGAATAATGAAGCAACTTCTAAACTGTTTTAGGCAAGTTTTCACACGTCTAAGATTTTTCCTTACAGTACCTTGTTGTTTTGCTAATTCTTGTTTGTTTTGTTTCATTTGTTTTTATTATATCAATAAGCTCTTTGTAATCACATGTTTTTCTTCACGCTTCTTCGACATCTGCCGTAATCGTTTGACCAGATTGAAGAAAGCTGTAGTGAAAGACTAGACCACTAGTCCACCAAATGCTCACAAGTAGTTGTTTTTTAATCAATTTATGTTTGGTGTAGAACTTGGCTGGTTCACGAGAGTTCAGCCATTGAGATGAGCGTTTCCAATATTTTACAGGATCACACATTTATAGGATCATTCATGAGATACCCACTTATCAAGGATTTTCACTTCGCCAATTTGCTTCAAGTGTATTAAAACAGTTTTATCGCTAACACGGCAGCCTGAAGCAAACTCGGACGTGTTTCGTGATTGATCCGCTTCCAGAATAGTCTTTAATTCTTCATTATGTCAGCGAGTACCGACGCCCCACCCCAAGCTCATTATAAAAGGCGCTCCTGGGTCACTTTGGACAACGGACTCAGACTGGTAACATCGTCGTGCAAACTCTGTGAGACCTATATTTTATATATTAATTAGGAGCATATTGTTGCACATATTGTTGTGTGCTCAGTGATTATTATTGTGTTCCTATTTTAATTAATAAGTTCTGGTTGTGATTGTAATTCATATGGATAATATACGAACATTGGAACGTCTTGATTTGTTTCTTTAATAAATACCACTTCTGATCGCTAACAATTATGACCATTGGTCTCCGACCGTCCACGGGGTTTGTTCTGCAGGTCGAAATTTCCAGAAAGATAACGCTGGAATAAAAAACTCACTGTGTTTTGTAGCAATACCGCAGCCATACACATTATTAATCCTTAGAGCCGTTTCTACAGCACAGGTGCCACGATGGAACCCGTAATTTTTTTTACGCCTGATGGTAAGCAGTGATGTAATCATTGAAGGTAAAGCGTGCTAGTTTATTAGGAGCCTATACACTCTAGCGTAGAAGACAATAATGGCAAACAAATAACGCGATTTTTCTAGCTTTTCATTTTGTAAACTGAGTAACGGAAAGTAAAAACCGATCAATTACGATTTTCAAAACAAAACAAATTAAACATACACAATTAAATAACTGAATAAATTTCAAATTGGAATTCCTTACCAAAGAGGGGATATTTGAAATCAAATTGGCTATTATGACAAAACACCAATTTCATTATATGTAAGGACCTATTGAAAACATCTTCAGGAAACCTGGACTTTATAAGTCTGAAATCGCCAACCAGCATTGAGCAAGCGTGGTGATTACGCTCAATCCTTCTCTGTATGAGAGGAGACCTGTGCCCAGTAGTGGGACGATAAAAAAGTTGATGATGATGATGAAGGACCTATTTACTTTGTACTTACCTGTGGTCAACAATATTTTGATTAGAAACTGTTTTTAGAATGTTAACTCAAAATGTAAGCTACATAATTATTTACATATATTCAAAGCCTCCTACGTTTTTGCAACGTAGTTATTTTGCTTAAATAACATTACGACCCATTCATAGTGACGTAAATCTCTAAAATAGGAGTCTTTACATATCTAGGGTAGGCTTTACATATCTATTCTAATATTTTACGCCCTAAAGTAACGTTCTAAAATATCTGAGTGTGTGTGAATGTGTCTGTGAGTATATGTGTGTGTGAGTGTGTATCTGTAAGTATGTGTAAGTGTATTTATTTGTGTGTCTGTGTGTTACCTTTTCACGGATTTCAAAAAAACAACTTCATTGATCTAAAATATTGAAATTCTTGCTGTCATATTTATTTCACTGCATAATACTGGACATAATTTCATTTATTTTTGACTCTAATATACTTACACCATAATAAATTAGCAACAATTATGTATTATTATTTATTTATTTTGTATTTCGTAATAAAATTTAAAATGACTATCTGTAAAACGAAATTAAAACACGGACTGTCACAACATCTATTAATTCCACACCTTTTTTGGATGGTAAATCATCAAATGTCCTCACAGACTCGTATTTCTTCATTTGCCTTTGCGCTAGGGGGTATATATGCCACGGGTGGGTCGTAAAAGATACGTAGTATCTCTTTCGAGTAACCCGCGGCATTAATTCAATGCAAGATATTGAATGTGTGATTAGTCAGTTAACGTAAATGCATGTTTTACAAATAAATTAATTATCTTTATCTGTGTGGCAACGTGGCTACCACGAGACATTTGAATTTTAGGGGTGGGTGACTCCCGATTTAAACGAAATTCAACTTTCACTGGAACTATGTATATTTTACTTTCACTTTTCCTTAATACAAATGTCAGAAGGATTACATATGTACGGCCATACTGGGTCTCCAGAACCGACTGGCGTGGCTCGCCGCTGTTCGGCTCCAAGTGGCGGGGTTAGCTTACGCTGCAAATACATAGCCGCTACAGAATCAAGAATGAAGTGGACTGTACTTAGGATAGCAATGTATTAGAACCTATAAGCAAATATGTGATAAAATGATATCTTCGAAGTGTATCTCTCTGTTTGAGGTGCTAAAACCGTCAAACCACTTACCTCCAACCTTCAGATGTGGAGTTCGTAGACCACTAGACCAGATCACGTGGAGACGCACGTCGACACAATTCACTGGCAGACTTCCTAACTTTATTAATTTTGAATTTTGAGGCCCAATCCCCCCTGGGGTTACTTTAAATACTTAAAACTAATTAAATTTGGTGACCGTTAAAAGATCGTGGCCAAGAGTCGCTAGCTTGCCAGTTTGGAAATAAGTGCATTCGCCACGCCGTTCGGTGATTGGAAGAACGTTCCGTTTACTTGAAGTTTTTGGCAGCGTTCACCACCCATAAACACAAAAATCAGGGGAAATAATCAACATTATCATAATAATTTTATAGGGTTTTGATTGATGTTATGGCTGCCATGGCGTTGTAGTGCATCAGGGATATTGCGGATAATAATAATAATGGTTTTACTGTCATTATTAGGTGTACCTACTCCTAATGACGCGTGTTCATCGCAGCAACAACAGTATTCTCAGTGTGTTCACGGATCGGTGGGATTCTCCCATGTTGCAAAGGTGAATGCAGCTCCACGCTAAGTTTTAAGTTTTAATTATATGTAAGTATCTCTGTAACCTACTAACACTAAAAGTTAAGTGAAATTGTTAGATACTAACCTTATGGACTAAAATAAAAGTTTTCTGTTCCATCAGATGTATATTTTTTTTTAATTAGTTTGATATACTTTATGTTAATATTAGCTTTATGGTATTACATCCAAAGCCTGTCTGTAAAAGATCGCTCATGCTGGTAAAATCACACATTATGCTACTTACCCTTTATAAAATCTGCATATTTATGTTCTGTAATTTATCTTCTGTAATTTCTATGCTGTACATAATAAAGAGTATTTTATTCTATTCTTTATCATATGTAAAATGAGTCTCTTGAGTATTTCTTAGAATTACAATGAAACTCTACTACTAACCCCTCGGCACCTCGATCTGAAATTAAAAAAAACCTGAAATCTGAAATTAAATTAAAAAATCGGTGGTAGGCCATAACATCGGCCGCCGGCAGAAGTTACCACCCACCAGACAAAGCCTTGCCGCTAAGCGATTTGTCGTGTTCCGGCAAGATGTCTGGTGAAGCCGTACGGAGGACGAGGCTGAGCAGTAGGCCTAGTACGAGTTTTCAATACGAAACACGTTCGATCGTATCGAGCGCGTTTGGCGCTCTCATTGGTTGAGAGTTCTTACGACCTTGAAGCGGGCCAATCGCTGAGTCAAACGCGCTCGATACGATCGAACGAGTTTCGTATTGAAAACTCATACTAGGCCTACAGTTATGTTGCGATGTGTGCCGGGTATGATGCGCCTAATGTTGTTGTGTTGGGAGTTTGGTCGTGGAGGGTCTTCAGATCAATCTTCCTTTGGCGCAGCATCGTTGGTCGTGTTATTAGGTTTAACATTGCATCACCTCGCTCAACTGCCGTCTTCCTTCCTATTCGCTCAGATTTTCTGGGTGAATAGGCTCTTAATAAACTAGCGCGTTTTACCATCAACGATCGCATCACTGCTTACCATCAGGCGGGATTGCGGTCAAGCGCTAGTTTATAATTATTAAAAAAAAAACATATTTTAATAACAAGTTTATCGTTAAAACATGATCAGGAAGTCAAATTCAATTAAGAGCTGTTTTTTTTAAATTGTATGCTTAAAATACTTTTTATTCTCGTAATAGTATATTATTTTTGGAATTTTTGATCTCGAATAGCAACTGGGGGTTAATATTAAGCTGTCACTCCTAAAAAAAATCTCAAGATTTTATTTCCATAAGAAAAATGTATTTAGTTTTACTGGAACTTTAATTTCTGGGTATTAAAAATAATGTACTATAGCAAGAAGATAGATAGCATCTTGAAGAAGGACACAAAGTACTTTTAGTTTTTTTACAAAAATAATCCTATAGAGGGTGTTGTAAAAGATCACGGTTTGTATAGAAACCCAATCAAAGTATTTTTTTTATATAAAACGTTGCCATACACTAGGAATTTCTCCTGTATCGTGGGTGCGTTTACAAACATATAAACTCACATAAACAAACAGCCAGACCCGGAGCACCTACTTGTAGGTCATACAAATATTTGTTCCGTGCTGGGATCGAACCCGCAACACGCAGCGCAGTAGTCAATGGCTTAACCACCTCACCAACCAAGCCGTCGTTTTATAAATTAGCTTAGTTAATTTTCAACATCCACACGGGCGCAGCCACGAGCAGAAGCCACTGCAGCGTGTCCTCCTCTTTCTGTGAGACGGAGTTGGCCAAGATTCACCACGCAGATCCAATGCGTCAACAGAATTCAAACCTGTGGCCTACTCGTTAGTCGTCCCCGGTAACACTGGACCACCACTACTAATTATATATACACTATGTTTAAATGGGACAGCATTTATATGTAAGTGGGGAGATCACAATATCTTATAATTTGGGCAACCCCAAGCGTGTGACGTTTGTTGCAATTAACATGGATAGTGTTGCCAGAACAAACCAATTTCCCGTGGAGTTGAAATGTAAATTGTTATAAAAAAAATATTTTATATTTTTACCTAATGGTGTTGAAGTTTGATACCTAATTTTCGACGTAGTTCCTACCGTTCATTGAATTTCTAAGCAATCTGACAACTTATCATAGAAAGATATCATTTACTCTAATCATAAATATAATAATCACGAGCATAAAGCAGAAATGGTCAACAGCTGTACGTCACTGAGACAAGATACTTGGCATAATAAATACGTCCGTAGACAGCTACGTCGTAGCGAATGACTGATCAGCTACGAGCTACGCGCTAGATTCGTAGACTTTGTTGCTACGTGCTGCGAGTATAGATCTACAGTTTATTATTAATTTTCAGCAAAAATTTGCCGAAAAGAATTGAGACAAACAAAGACAGTGCTGAATTTTCATTCTAATCTTAAACTGCCAGCAATAACAAAAGTTAACCCAAATCTCTAACTTGCAAGTGTTGGTAACCCCGACAGAGCCCCGTTAGTTGTTATTTATTGCTGAATATTACCATCCGCCACTTACCCGGTAATATCGCAAATTATGTGCATATGTTAATTCAGTAACGAGCAGCGAATTCACGAGATACTACCTCGTAGTGCTATGAGGAATGTTGTTGTAGATTACAGCGCTGAAGTTTAATGTATTGTTAGACGTGAAGAGATGCTTTAAAGCGCTTCTTAGATCGAACTTTTTGTCTTTACTTACGAGATTTCGTCGTGACTTAGAACTGAATCAGGCGTTTTAGTTTCTGTAAATTATTTCTTCTGTTTTTCTTCCTCTTGAGCCTATAGAGGTCCACTGCTGGACCAAGGCGGGAGGTCTTTATTGCTTTGGAGGGTTTTTCCATAATCCCCACACTTTTCAAGCGGGTTGAGGTTCGCAGAAATTTGAAATTTGAATATTCCCCGGAAGAAACGCTGCTGCCCGCTTCCCTTGTGAGAGCTCCCTTAGTCGCCTCTTATGACACACACGGTAGGTACTGGGTTGTTACCATTCTAACCCCGGTACCTCACGGGAAGTAAATTATATAATCACCATAAAGCGCGCGCAACATAAGGACGTGCTCGGCCGAAATAAGAAATACTCGTTTGTCGCAATCTTGACGTTTTTGTCATATGGCAAGAGAATATGGCGTATTCCGTTTTCCGAAAGGTAAATAACCATTATGCCGAAATTTATTAAAAATGCTGGTAGAAAAAATATAGTTTAAAAAACTAAAAAAACATGCTTTTAAAGAATATCATACTAAAAAGTTAAAAATAATTTTAAAATTTAATTTATGACAATAGTATATAAACAATATTAGTATAAACGAGAAAAAAGCGTGAGGCGCTTTGTGCCATAATTTTTTTTTTATATTAAGCGCTTCGTGCCCTTTATACTATTGCCAGAAATTAATTTTTAAAATTATTTTTAACTTTTTAGTTAAATATTCTTTAAAAGCATGTTTTTTTTAGTTTTTAAAACTATATTTATTTTCAACTTTTTAGTTCGATATTCTTTTTTTAAATAATATACGGATAACATGAACGCTTAAATGGTGCTCATTTGTTTTTACCAAACTTTTCTTGATCTCCAACAGACAGAATAGCAAGTGCTAAATTTCTTAATGATGCGTTACCCAAGTAACTAAATCTAAATCTAAAACTATATTTAATTTAAAAAATACTTTGCCTGCAGAAATTAATGTAAGGTAAGGTTGAAAAAAATTTTGCGTTAGAGACGGACAAACAAACAAACAAGCAAACATACATAAGTGAAGCTAATAAAAAGCATGTAATAAAAGACATAAATTTGTAGGCCAAACGTCACGCTCATCGGCCATCGGTCTAAGAGCAACGTCGCCCGTTCACTGCCACTTCATTTCAGCAACTCAAATAGCTATATCGGTGACTTTGGTTCTACTGCGGATCTCCTTATTTTTGAATCGATTCGCTCTTTATAAGACCTTGACTCTTAGTATGAGGCCCATTATATTAAAACAAAAACAAACAAACGAAACAATTGTGAGCATTTTCTAGTAACCCGTCGTAATTAACCATAAGATTTCCTAATATTACGCCCAGCGAACCGTCTTTAGATTTAAAGGGTAATTGTGGTGCAGTCATGCGACTTACTCAATTACTTTAACCTTAACTGACCCATTATTCTGATCTGATGTGGCTAGCTAAGCTATAGCTTTACGCAGGATGAGGATTGATTAGTAGAACAATAAAATATTGAGAGAGTCTCACTGTAAAAGATTTTTTTTTAAATTGAGAGACTGTAAATGTTTCTTTTTTTTTTTTTGTTTATGTTGCATGAATTTTACCGTCAAATAAGATAGCATTTTTTTTTATGAATTATAAACCAGCGCTTGACCGCAATCCCGCCTGATGGTAAGCAGTGATGCGATCGTTGATGGTAAAGCGCGCTAGTTTATTAAAAGCCTATTCACTCTAGCCTTGAAGACACTCAAATTGTAATGTGACGGAAACACCGACGCCGGCAAATTGTTCCAGTCCCTCGAAGTACGCGGTATAAAGGTGGAAGCAAAACGCTTCGTCCGGATCGCAATGGTGTCAACAACGTAAGGGTGGAAACTCGCCGTACGACGGGTCGTCCGATGATGGAACGGATATGGGGGAATTAAATCATGCAATTCCCTTGCACACTCACTAGAATGCATCCTATAGAAGACCGAAAGGCTGGCTACTCTACGCCTGTGCTCCAGGCTTTGGAGACCGTTTCGAGTTAAGTCTGGGTCGCCAATCAGCCTCTTCGCACGCCTCTCCACCGAATCCAAAGTGGCAAGGTGACATTTCGCAGCACCAGCCCAAATGTGGCTGCAGTACTCCACACACGATTTATATTTAATATGTTATTTACGGCAATTTGGTAAAAAATGAATTTAAAGAAAAAGTAACATCAGCTGTTATTATGCTTATACTCGTACATACTTGTCGGCACGGTACCATCATCGAGCGTTTTCATAAAAAAGGATTCAAGTAGGTCGGCCTTAAATTTATGTGGCCCTCTGAGGATTATTGCAGAAGCACTACAGTAATTTAGCGGCCAGGCCCTCCTTCCCCGGTCTAGTTAATAGTCTACATGGTATAGGTAGGCCTTAACGTAGTGGAAACTGATCATCAAATTGAAGAAGTAATAGATTAGCAAACTCCTTTGAAATTATTCAGATTGAGATTTATAATTTGGTATAGAATAGAAAACTTTTATTTCAGACAGGACTCCATAAGGTTAGTAACAATTTTACATAACTTCTAGTGTTAGTAGGTTACAAACACAGATATACATACATAAAATTAAAACTTAAACGTTATCGATTATGCGGTCTCCAAAGCCTGAAGCACAGGCGTAGAGTAGCCAGCCTTTCGGTCCTCTATAGGATGCATTCTGGTGAGTGTGTAAGGGATTTGCATGATTAATTTCCCCCATCTCCGTTCCACCATCGGACGAACCGTCGTAAGGCGAGCTTACGTTGTTGACACCACTGCGATCCAGACGAAGCGTTTCGCTTCCCCTTTTACACCACGTACATAAATAATAAATAAATAAATAATAAATAAATAAATATATACGGACAAATCACACAGATTGAGCTAGCCCCAAAGTAAGTTCGAGACTTGTGTTATGGGATACTAAACTCAACGATACTATATTTTACAATAGATACATATATAGATAAACATCCAAGACCCAGGCCAATCAGGAAAAGATCGTTTTCCATCATGACCTGACCGGGAATCGAACCCAGGGCCTACACGTCGCAGGCAGGCGTGTTGACCGCTGCGCCACGGAGACCGACATGCCTTACATTTTGCGAGCTCTCTGCTGACACATCAACCGGTGTGCGAAAGAGTTCGCGTTATCGCGATAATGTAACCGCAGCATGTTAAATTACGTGTTTACGATTAACAATTAGTTATAGTCTGTTTACAGTTATCAGTAACAACGCGGCTACCATACGTGCTAAGTTCTATCTTTAACACTGAATTTCCATGAAATAAACCGCAGAGCTCTAAACCATGTTCGAAAGCTGTCATTGTCAATATTCCATAACAATGATGACACTAATAGGTCTTGAACGTAGTTTAGATGTGATCGCGTTCAAATTCTATGGTGCAATTGTTCCCATATTTATCATAGTACAGCTAGGTATTCACACATTGATACGCTTCTGTGCCGATTTGAACATCAATCAATGTCATCGAAGGACGCCCCAACAAGTTGTCACCGTAGGCGACCAGGCCTGGGTCGAGATCACATTTTATTTCACACGCGCCTTAAAGAGGTGTCAACACATCGAGACGGGATCCACGAAGACCGACACCTTGGTCAAGGTTGCGGGTTGGTTGAAAGAGTAACTCTTCCGCTCCGCCCAGAGCGGGAGAGTTCATTTTATGACTTCCCATCAGTGGCGAAGAGTTCATACAAGCCGATTCCCACCAGGTTACCTTTCAAAAATCAGTTCCATATTCATACAAAACTATTTACATTCTATTTCATTAACAAAGTATTATTAATCAAATGCCGGCGCGATTTACAATAGCAATTGTAATTCTTAGCAATACCCTAAGTATCACATTTCATTTTATAGTCGTAAATTAATCAGCGCTTCAATTTTTCGTACATTACATTGAAGGCAACTCGACGACAGCTTACCTCGGTCAACGTTTTACTATGAGGTGAAAAGAGACAGAGCGTGTCAGACCATCTCTTTCTAATGCTCGCTAACCGTCGGTAAAACTTGATAAATATAGGCTAATGCCAAGCGGCTTGCAGTTCTCTCCTCTCCTCTATTAGAAAGAGACAAAGAAACCACGCCACTACTTTTGCTTAATATTTTTGTTGGTTTTGGATCGGTGTTTGTGTGGTTCGGTTTTTAAAAGTTTATTATTTTTGTAATTTTTTATTTTATTTTTTCTTGACTCTTATTCCCTAACAATAGGTACTTAACTTAGTACTTACTAACAAGCATGCATGTGTGATATAGAGATGCACGTCGAAAAAGGCTTTTCTCAAAGCCGCTTTTATCATACTTGAAAGACACTGTTATCAAATCATCAGTCCTTTTTTGTATGGTGAAGGTGGGGCTTTTGATATTATTCTTATCTGAAGACCTCCTCCAAGATATCCTGCAGTAGGTAAGTGTTTAAGTGTTTATTTTTTTGGACCGGCTTACCTTTGTCAAAATTTCACCCTTCGCCACTAGTTCCCATTATATGACTCATAATTATTCCTTCTTTACAAACTTCATAATAGACTACACTTGGTACTATAATGGTGAAATATAACAAAACCAATATTGTTAAGAGAGAAATAAATAAATAATAATAATTTTAGTGCAGCGAGTTTCCACCCTTACGTTGTTGACAACACAACGATTCGGACAAAGCGCTTCGCCTCCTCTTTAATACCGCCTACATCGAGGTACTGGAACAATTTGAAAGCGGCCGTATTTCCATTGGACTACAATTTTATTGTCTTCAAGGCTAGAGTGGATAGGCTTTGAATCAACTAGCGCGCTTTACCATCAACGATTGCATCACTGCTTATCATCAGCCGGGATTGCGGTCAAGCACTTATTTATAATTATGTTTTCAAATGTTTTTTTTTTATTCTAATATTTAAAAATACTATTTATATGTTAATGTTAAAATAAAAGAATAATAATTATGGGTCACGATTACAACATGAAAATAACTTAACATTATTTATTCATCACTGCGTTATCTTCCCGACGATAAGGAGGACTCGATTTATGTAACACACACTTACTCATTGTACATACATAAGGCTGTAATCTAAAATACGACTCAGATTCATGGCACTTCGCGAAATATGAGCACATTTTGGCATCATGTTACGCATTATATTTTGTAACGTAAGCGGTAATGTGACGACGAATAACGCGAAGAGAAACATAGAAATAGGTATGTTGAATTGTAAGCATTAAAATTAACAAGTAAATAACAGAGGGCCTAGACAAAGTAACATTCTATCGGCGTCAACGACAGTAGAAAACGAAAAAAAATGAATGAGGCTGGAGAAAAACCACGTGACCATCGAAAACTAATAGAAATGTGCTAGACAACATGCTTATTTTGACAATCGTTGACGCTAGGTAACGTTTCGTTTCGAACGCTTTCTTTCTATCGGCTGGACCTTGTAGATAACGCTAGATAATGGCGGTTTGTCGGTCAGCTGTTTGTTTGAGGTGTGTTGTGTGCGAGTTATTTTGTTAGATTTGAATTATTTTATTTGTGATTACATTTTGTTTACTGTGAAATATGCATACATTACGATTATTATGGGCTGCACATAACGAAGAAGTATAAAACCGATAGGTATCGGTTTTATAAAAGTTATTTTCGTAAGCATTATCGTGATCTTCGCCGCTGGGCCAACTTGATGGGGTCTCGAGAACTGCCCTTTGAGTCAAAAGTAAGTGGTACTTCTATTTTTAGATATTACCGTAAAACGGGGTGAATAGAACTCCATCGTTTAAAAGAAGGATTTTAAAATTGCTTTTACAAACTAATAAACAAACTTGAAACAAATTTGGTCACTCAAATCCAGCAAATAATGAATATCATTATGATTTTTAAATAACTTTTAGTTCTGTAACAGTTAGAAACTTGCACAGTACTTACATTTCAATATCCTTTACAATTACACACAGCAAACACTTAAAATATAAACAAATCCTAATTATCAAAATAAACTCCGCGCGCGCTTTTTCAATGTCAAATGTGTCTTTTTTGTTGTCGAAGAGCGAATGATTGAGTGAATGATCGCTAACCACAGAGCAAGATTTCTCCAGTACGAATAGAATCAGCGATTGGCGTTAACTTGTGACTTTGTCTTGCATTCTATCGACAATAACGCTACTTAGTTATCGATCGTAGATTTAGAAACGCTACGAAGCTTGTGTACTTTGTCTAGGCCTTTTTTTTTTTTTTTTGGGATGGGAAATCATCAAATGACTTCTCCCGCTCTGGGCGGAGCGGAAGGGTGTGTCAGACTTTTACTGACTAAAACCCACCCGTGTTTCTTCACTTGCCTGTGCGACTGCCAGGGCCGCGGTTCAGATCTCGTATATTATAATATACTAGCGACCCACACCAGCTTCGCACGGGTGCAATGCTAATATTAAATATACTACAGAAGAACTTTGAACTTTGTATAAAAGACAGAGTGGCTCGCCGCTGCCGCCGCCACGGCCGGTCGGTACCGCGCAAACACGACGCCCCGCAAGTTTTTAATTTGTAATATCTTCGAAAATATTCATTTAAATCATATGCTGTAATGTATGGTCGATATGTATCTATATTAAATCAAAAATGTATTTAAGGTTTTAATTTCGATAAGGATTAATGCTCTATTGGTTAAAATTGCTTCGAAAATGAGCCAATATTTATCGTAAAAAGTAAATTAAAAAATATGGTTATTGTGGGATATCCATAAGAGATAGACATATACCATCGCGGAATTTCTGTAAATATTTTGAATGTGTACAATATTTAGTACATTATTTTGATAAATCTTAAAGGGTTCAGGCTGCGTTTCACTGTAAACGCAGAAAAAATTTAATTATTTACGACATTACATTAGAAACCTCAAAAATAATAGTATTTCTCCAATATTTAATGGATGTTATTGTACATACGTACAGGAAAATCTTACATATAAACTATCTTCTTTATTTATTAGAAAACAACCGCATCAAAATCCGTTCCGTATTTTTAAAGGTTTAATCATACATAAGGACATAGGGAAAGAGAAAGCGACTTTGACTTACAATTAATAATATTTCACAATTAATATAGATAGATAGCAGTAAAATTGCAGTTAAATAAATTTGCAGCCAGACCTAAAACTCTCAAAAACTGACACTGCTCAGCGAGGGCTTCCGAAGAAACCTCGGAGAACAGCTTTTTTCACGAAATATAAATGTTTGTATAAGCAAAATGAAATAACTTAAAGGCTTAAAGAATTTTGAAGAAAAGGTTGTCATAGAGACATAATCAACAGCGTTATCAAAAACTGTCATAACAATGAAAATATTAATGTAATTTATGTAATATGTAAATATATTAAGTTATAGCATTGTGTTGAGTAGGAAAATTAATACAGCACAGCATAGGTACAGCTTCTTACGCTAAGATATCACCAAGTCGGTGAAACTTAGGCTTGAAGTTGAGCACCGTATCGGTAAGCTAAATAATGAATCTTGGTGTAGTAAATTGTTATGAGAACAGCGCCTAATAATACTGGAATGCGTATTATGACCTGCAGAAATAAATGATATAAATGTATGAATATAAATACATAAGTGTAAGTATATGTAGATAAATACATAACACTACAAAAGAAAGTATCGTAAGTGTTAAGTCTAGTTTTATTTATTTACTAATGGCCGCCAGTGACTTCGTTCGCGTGGTTTAGTTATGCTCCGCTCCTATTGAACACAGCATGATGTTATATATCCTAATGCCTTCCTGGATTAATGGGCTATCCAACTCAAAAAGAATTTTTCAAATCGGAGCCAGGTTCCTGAGATTAGCGCGTTCAAACAAATAATCAAACTCTTCAGCTTTATATATTAGTATAGATTTATTTATTCTTTATAGTACACCAAAAACAAACATCGAACAAAATACATTGAATTCAATAAAACATACAATGGGCGGCCTTATCGTTAATGCAATCTCTTCCAGGAAACGAAAGAATGGTCAGATTCTCCCGAACCACAAATGGGACTATCGTTGGTGCAAATATTATTAATACAATATACTAAAATAGATACACAAGTGTTCCTTCACAAGTCTCTTGAATTCCTGCAAAGAATGCGCGCGTTTTGTTTGTTAAAATCCAGTCAATAGTTTTTGCGTGATAGATAAGACAAACAAGTCGTGGTGGCCCAATGGTTAAAACATCAGCGTCTCAAGTATGAGTGCGCCGGTTCGATTCCAGGTCAGTCAAGTACCAATGTAACTTTTCTAAAGTTATATGTACTTTCTAAGTATATCTTGGACACCAATGACTGAAGGTGAAGGAAAACTTCTTGAGGAAACCTGGACTTTAAATCTGAAATCGTCAACCCGCATTGAGCAAGCGTGATGATTACGCTCAATCCTTCTCTGTATGAGAAGAGACATGTGCCCAGCAGTGGGACAATAAAAGGGTTGACAAAATATTACTAGCTGTGCCCACATAATTCACATAGAATACTTTTTTACGACATTTATGCGGGTAAAACTGCGGAGCGCACCAAGTAATCACTAAATTAATTATTTTTGCTTTTTAGTATTTTTACACGTAGGTATGCGAAGATACTCTAAGTAATTTTAATTGACTACAGGCTCAATTAATATCGAGTATGAACACTGAGATTACATTAGCGATAAGGCCGCACATTGTCTATTTTGGTGTGCTGTAGGTAGGTGATATGCAATCATCAATTGAGCGTAATCACCACGCTTGCTCAATGTGGGTTGGCGATTTCAGACTTATACCCCCTTATTCATAAACGCTGCTTAAAGTTAACTAGTGATTAGCGATTCTTTAACCATTCAAATTTGACCTTTTAATGTCACTTAACTTAAATCATCCCTTATGAATATACACCACAGTGTTTAAGGGGTTTATTCATAAACAAAGATTAAAGTAAGTGACGTGCAAACGTTTAAAATGTATGGTTAAAGAATCGCTAATCACTAGTTAACTTTAAACATCTTTTATGAATAAGGAGGATTAAGTCCAAGTTTCCTCAAGATGTTTTCCTTCACCTTCAGCCAATGTTGTCCAAAATATACTTAGAAAATACATATAACTTTAGAAAAGTTACATTAGTACTTGCCTGACCTGAAATCGAACCCTGCGCGGGTTCGATTTCATACTTGAGAGGCTGGTGTTTTAACCACTAGGCCACCACGACTTAATAATGATAAATGATATGCAATAAAGTATACAAATATAAATAAATTGATAAACACTAAGGAAGGATTTCTGCATACTTAACCCCCTAAAGAGGTTAAACAGGGGAAGGAATTTTGAAAGAGAAAAAAATCATTTATTGTGACTCATAGGTACAGAAAAATCTTAAAAGTAAGCAAGTTATACATAAAAAAGTAACAATAATTAGAAAGTCCTTTACGAGGCCAAAAGGCTCCTCTCTCTTCTCTGCAAAGTACTTCGACATCTGAGAGTAAATGTCGCAGCGCTGGTATTCTGATAGGACCTAGTATGATATTTTGGAAGTTCATCATTAATTTTAATACATATTTGGCAATAGGAAACCCCATCGAGAACACGGCTTGTTGAATAGGGTATTTGACTAAAAAAAAACTAATTAGACCGTCAGTCAGATTTCCAAAAAATACTAGACACGTATTTTTCTTTTTTCATATAAACAAAAAATTAAGACGACACAGTGCGTTGATAACTCCTGTGACGTCATTGCGTGTGTAACTTGTTTCGTGTGTAACTGTATAGTTAGTGGTTATATTTATGTAAACAATCACAGTAGCGAATTAAAATAACTAGCTACAAAAAAAACTTGTTTTATATCAGGTGACGCCGATCAAGTAACTGGTTACGTTACGTTTCTTAAAAAGGCGTTACGACCCACACCTAATTCAAACCCACATGAGCCAGTTTGTAGATTTTTTTAATAATTTTTTAACTAGTGCTTGACCGCAATCCCACCTGATGGTAAGCAGTGAAACAATCGTTGATGGTCAAGCGCGTTAGGTTATTAAGAGCCTATTCACTCTAGCTTTGAATACACTTAAATTGTAGTCAGCGGGAAAGACTGCGGCTGGCAAATTGTTCTAGTCCCTCGACGTCCGCGTTATAAGAATCGTGGCGAAACGCTTCGTCCGGATCGAAGTAGTCTGATGAAGGAATGGAGATTTGGGAATTAAATCATGCAATTTCCGCGCACACTCTTCAAAATGCATCCTATAAAACACCGACAGATTAGCTACTCTTCGCCTGTGCTCCAGGCGTTGATTAGTAGGAAACCCTTGTACGCTTTCTAAACCACGATAAGCTGTCGGTCCCAGTTGTTATTTACAATCATTATGGTGTGTATCTTTGACAGTCATTACGGGTTATCAGAAGCCCGAAAATCTAACAGCCAGTCTTAAAAACCAATAACATTTCTCGGTGGTAGGCCATAACATCGGCCGCCGGCAGAAGTTACCACCCACCAGACAAAGTCTTGCCGCCAAGCGATTCGTCGTGTTCCGGCATGATGTCTGGTGAAGCCGTACGGAGGACGGATCTGAGAAGTTGTGTTGCGATGTGTGCCGGGTACGATGCGCCAAATGTTGTTGTGTTGGGAGTTTGTTCGTGGAGGGTCTTCAGATCAATCTCCCCTTGGCGCAGCATCGTTGGTCGTGTTGTTGGGTTTAACATCGCATCATCTCGCTCAACTGCCGTCTTCCTTTCTATTCGCTCAGTTTTTCTGAGTAAATAGGTTCTTAATAAACTAGCGCGCTTTACCATCAACGATCGCATTACTGCTTACCATCAGGCGGGATTGCGGTCAAGCGCTAGTTTATTATTACTAAAAAAAAACATACATCCAGTAAATGGATTGCGCACTTGCAGAGGCCAGATAGGTCCGATACAATACTAGTATTTAACTGAATACGGACTGACCGAATCCCCGCGGAGTGCAAATATTTGTATGCATGCATATGAATATTTGCACTGGTCTGGTCGTGCCTCGGAAAAGCGTGTTAAGCCGTTGGTCCCGGTTGCCATATGCACATCTAATGGCAGTCGTTACGGGTTGTTGGAGCCCTCAAAAGTCCAACAATTGGTCTAACTGCAATGCTTCGATATCGCCATCGGGTTGTGGAGGTCAGATAACAGTCGCTTCATGGAAAATATCGAAGTTTAGCCAAATCAGCAGTTGGACTGTTAAAGCGAACCCAGACTCCAAAGCTAAAAAAATCTTCGAATGCGAGATTAACGCTGAGATGATGATGGTCACGGACTGACTAGACTGGAAGCCGACTCCAACTCATTTGGAAAGAGACTAGGTGGATGATGACATAGTGTACGCAAACACACTTTTTTTTATAAATTATAAACCAGCGCTTGACCGCAATCCCGCCTGATGGTAAGCAGTGACGCGATCGTTGATGGTAAAGCACGCTAGTTTATTAAGAGCCTATTCACTCTAGCCTTGAAGACACTCAAATTGTAGTGTAACGGAAACACCGACGGTGGCAAATTGTTCCAGTCCCTCGATGTACGCGGTATAAAGGAGGAAGCAAAACGCTTCGTCCGGATCGCAGTGGTGTCAACAACGTAAGAGTGGAAACTCGCCGTACGACGGGTCGTCCGATGATGGAACGGAGATGGGTGAATTAAATCATGCAATTCCCTTGCACACTCACCAGAATGCATCCTATAGAAGACCGAAAGGCTGCCTGTAGAAAAGCCTCGCCTAAGGTTTTCATTACATTTTTTGCCATAATCCCCATGCTTATCAGGCGGGTTGGGATCGTAGTTTGATATTCCACGGGAGAAGCGCTACTGCCCGCTGCCCTGGTGAGAGTTCCCTTAGCCCCTTTACGACACCCACGGAAGAATATAGGATGGTATTATTCTAAGCCTGCAAACACACAAACTGATCAAACTTTAATAACAATCCTATTTGATAGATTAATAATTAATTTTCAATTCTAAATAGCGTCATATCAACTTTATGCGACGCGCTTATAATTGGAATGGGATAAATAATCTAATTCCAATTATGTAGTGTTTAATGTAACGATTGAATTCATTGTTTATTAATTATATCAGCCAACGACTCATTTGCACGTGGTTAGTTGCTCGCATCGAATAGCTAATTATTATATGTACATAGGTATTTTGTTTCGAGAATCTACGTAAAATCTTCTTGTCCGAAATATCGCAGTGTCTCAAGGCAAAAGTCTTCGACCAGTCTGTGTTGCCAGTGATGACTTATGGAATTGAGACGTGGTCGCTAACAATGGGCCTTATAAGAAGGCTCAAAGTTACTCAAAGGGCAATGGAGAGGGCTATGCTTGGGGTTTCACTGCGCGATCGAATCAGGAATGAGGAGATCCGCAGAAGAACGAGAGTAGCCGACATAGCCCGAAGAATTGCAACACTAAGGTAGCAGTGAGCTGGACACATTGCCCGTAGGACCGATAAAATAACTGCATTCGTATTTAATCTTCGTAAGTACGATCATGTATATTCTCACCAGTCCATCTTGAAATGACTACCCATCAGACAGCGCAGAGCTCTGAGAGCTTTGACGACCTTGTTTTCACTCCTACACAAACCCTGTTCTCCTTCTTATCTTACTTCTCATTTTCAATATTTGCTCTGCGCATAATAAGAATCTTCGTTCTTCCAATAATTGTCTTCTACGATGTCCTTCTCACCGCACTGGTTTTTTTAAGTCTTCATTTCTTGTCCAGGCGGTTTTCCTTTGGAATGATCATCCTCAGAATATCAGGACGTTGACCAGTTTGTACATATTTAAAGTTAAAGCTCGGGAATACTTACGCAAGAAATTGCCAGATTCATCCCACGTGTAATTTATTATTTTTCTCTATCTATAACTTTTTATCTCTCCCTACTGTTTATGTTTTGTATGTCTGTATTTATTATAATTTTTTTTCTCTCTTTTTACTTTAATTTATTTGCACCTACCATGTTTTGTCTCTGCATCACCTTAAGTTAGACTGGCAGAAAATGCCTAAGGCATTAAGTCCGCCATTGGGTTGTATCCTAAAAAATAATTTAATGTCCGTCAGATAGATTTATAAAAAATATTGAACACGTATTTTTTATTTTTTCTTTCATTCTAATACTTAGGAAGATATATTGATTGGAAATGTCGCATGACGTCACGCCGTGGTGCAAAATATACTTCGGCGTGACGTAATTAGCCCCCAATCCGTAACTTTAATACGCTATATCTCAGTAGTTTTTGGTAATTTCGACAAAATAAAAAAAGACGTGTGGCACTCGGGGACTGCCGCGGTAAAGCTATTGCATAGCATTTTGTATCAATTTATGCAATTATAATTATTTATTTATTTTATTTATGCAGTATTTCTTTTTCTTTGATATTAATTCAAGTTACACTTTTTCAGCGTGGTGACCGATAAGAAAACAAATTTTTCTTTTATTAAATAAATAAAAAGTTAATATTATTTAAAATATTATTATTATTTTACAATACATGTGGGTTTTATTACCTTACAGTAGCTGTTGGTTATTCAGGAATATTTATCATTGAAACTATAGGTTTATGATAACTGAAATAAGAAACATAAGTTTGCGACTTAATATCCTCTAAATACCTAGAAAATACCGCGTCAATGGTTGTTCCATATTTTGTTGTGGACTCTTGTGGATCATTATTCATTTTCAAATTCAATGTTTTTGATAGAAAAGTTGTCAACCGCTTTGATTTTTATCAGCGACGTTAATGTTGAAATCGCCAGCCAAGATAAGTGGAAATTTATTACCATTTGTACCAAGTATTTTCGAGCCTTCTTCAGTGTACTCCAGTAAAGTTCGATGAATAAAATGCTCTACCTCGTCCAATTTTGGATTCGGAGAAATGTAAATTGCTACCATAACTATTTGTAGGCCATTTCTAAGTTTGCATAAGCACGCACAAATATCTCCAACAACTGAGCGCCTAACATTAACATCGCTAACGTGTGCAATATTTATTTCAATATTCGGAGTCATAATATTAGTAATATCATTTTTATTATGGTAAATAGCTACCCCACCTTTTGAATCAGTATCTCGTTTGAACTGAACAATACAATTAAAATTAGGTATTTCAATTGGATTATCATGCGTCATGCAAGTTTCGGTAAGAAGTAACACATTTGTTTGTCTCGTAACTGAATCTTGTAAATCGTATTTATGACTATTTAGACTTTGGCAGTTGAAAGTCATTATTGAAATGCCATTTCCATTACTAATGAAATCTATACACTTTGAGCAATCGTCTGAACACTATTTAAAGACAGTCTTTTGAATTCTTGCAACAATTGAAAAAACGGCCGCGTGAGCACTTTTTACTCTATAAAATCACGCGCTTTTATTTAGTAAACAACACTATAAATAATTTAAAAGTCCAATGAAAAATTAGCGTGACATTCATCTTAGCTTTTCCGTTAAAAAAAAAAGCTATTTTATAAAAACACTACTAAATTAATTTGAATAAAAGTACTTAATAATTAATTATATGAAAAGTTTTTAAGGTAGCCATGCCAACGTCGATGACGTCTATGACATATCTCTATAGAAGACCTATTTCAGAGAGAAAATTAATCGCAAGTTTAGCACATCGCGACTATCAGTAACATGGCATGTGTGTAGAACTGAGTTCGCGCCCTGCAATATGCATGCTCTTTTTGAAAATCTATAAATTGTTTTCAAAAGATGTAGTCGCACGCACACTAACATACCGTGCCGAAGACTGCCGAACTGAAACGACGTTAGACGATGGGGAGCGTGAGGTTTTTTCGTTACGGAATTTCTGGATTCGGTCCCCGCGCTCAAGGCCCGCGATAGAAGCTATGCAATAGCTTAAAAATACGGGTCTTAATTTTTGTTATTATCTTAAGACGGACTAATTATTTTTTTGATTTTCATCCCTATTGCGCAATGTTAGTGCATAAACTTTTTAATAAATAATTAAAACTTCACAGTAAAAACTCGGGGCGTCCGTCGTCTGAACAGACTGGCCATCATAGTGTTTCAAGCGCGCCATTGGAGAGTGGATGCGACCACTGTGAGAATGGCTGTACGAGGAGATGAGATGGGGAAACCAGCATACCCCACTGTCAGCCCCACGATGGAGGGAGCCCAAGGATATTTGCACCGCGAAAGAAAAAATAAATCAACTGTCATTATTTACAGGGGCCCTAGATGTATTATTTGAAAACACTGTTTAAGCTCACTAGACTAAACTATTTACGTTACGATTTTTACAAAATACAGGATACTAAAAGGGTAAGAATCACTTTACCTCTCAAGTATGAGATGCGCGGGTTCGATTCCAGGTCAGACAAAAAGCAATGCAACTTTTCTAAAGTTATATGAACTTTCTAAGTATATCTTGGACACTAATGACTGAAGGTGAAAGAAAACATCTTGAGGAAACTTTGACTTTAAGTCTGAAATCGCCAGCCCACATTGAGCAAGCGTGGTCATTACGCACAATCCTTCTCTGTATGAGAGGAGACCTGTGCCCAGCAGTGGGACGATAAAAAGGTTGATGATGATGATGATCCAAAGAAAGTAGCATTAGAGTCTCGTATAGATGGAGAAACAATTTTTTACTTAGTGCATTCACAGGCGCAACATACAAAAATCAAAAATAATAAATGCACTTTATTTGAATTAAATTGAGTTCAAAATCGCCTAGAGAATGTTCAAACGAGACACTCATGACTATTCCCATAATTTGACACGCGAGATTCTCGTCCCGTGTAAATGAGCCTTCAAACAGTATGAACAGTGTGACAGGGAACAAAATTTAATCAAGGAAGTAATTGCTATAGTGATCACTGCGGTTCTGTCGTTTTATGTAAATTTTCGCCCGAATCCTAATATTGATTCGGCTGTCTATAGAAATGAGTAAAGATTCACGTGTATTTACGTAACGTGTTATGAGATATTTATGGATCTATGGTTTTTTTTTATAAGGAAATGTTGCTCCACACTAGGAATTTCCCCTGTAACGTGGGTGCGTTTACAAACATGTAAACTAACATAAACATTAAGCTAGACCCGGAACAACTAATTGTTTAGGTCATTTGGTCATACAAATATATGTTCCGTGTGGGAATCGAACCCGCGACACGCAGCGCAGCAGTCGATCGGTCAGCCACTGTGTCAATCGTGTCGTCGTGGTTGGTGGGCATAACCTAAATATTTAATGTAATGAACATATTGTACCAGGAGATGGATGATGTTTTGGTTTCATATGAAATGAAATCGTTTATTAAGCAAGTAGGATCACTGATCACTTTTACACGTCATATGTTTTTTTTTTAAACTAGATGAACCCGGCATTTCCTAACTGACTACCTCTGAGAAGAAATAGCCGAAACAATGTCAGGGATCATCGTCTTTTCTCAAGTCTAGACATTAAAAATGAAAATGTTTACAAAAAATTACGTTATCATTACGGATATTACGTTATATATACACAAAGGGCAATGGAAAGAGCTATGCTCGAAGCTTTTCTGCGTGATCGAATCAGAAATGAGGAGATCCGCGGAAGAACCAAAGTCACCGACATAGCTCTGCGAGTCGCTAAACTTAAGTGGCAGTGGGCAGGGCACATTGCTCGTAGAACCGATGGCCGATGGGGCAGAAAGGTTCCGGAGTGGCGACAAAGGCCTCTCCCAAGGCTTTCCACGCTGACCGGTGCTGTGCTGCCTGCATCCATCGGCTTCCCGCGACCTTCACCAGGTCATCGGTCCACCTTGTTGAGGGCCTCCCTACGCTGCGTCTTCCAGTACGTGGCCGCCACTCCAGAACCTTACTGTCCCATCGGCCATCGATTATACGAGCAATGTGCCATGCCTACTGCCACTTAAGTTTAGCGACTCGCAGAGCTATGTCGGTGACTTTGGTTCTTCTGCGGATCTCCTCATATGTGATACGATCACCCAGAGAAACTCCGAGCATAGCTCTTTCCATTGCCCTTTGTGTGACTCTGAGCCTTCGAATGAGGCCCATTGTGAGCGACCACGTTTCAGTTCCGTAAGTCATCACTGGCAACACAAACTGGTCAAAGACTTTAGTCTTGACACACTGTGGTATCTTAGACGAGGAGAAGACCTCTGACAGTGGACCTCTATAGAAAAAGAAGACAGAAGTGGAATGTATTATGTAATGATTTTTAGCGACACACCTTTTCAGGCAATACTTAATTCTCAAGTTTCACACCACACACTCGCTTAAACATGTACATTCAATAATTAAGAAACCTCAACCTTATTACTGAAAACGTTTTGTAGAAATTAATTCTTAGTTAAAAAGTGGGAAAGTTAATTAACGTACGCCACGAGGACTTTACTTGAGGAAAAATAGTCGAGTTTCACTCTTTTATCCCTCAGTTCTCCCCGACACTTGTAGATGAATTAAATTACAAGAAAAAGCTGAATTTTCTAACTCGTCGTCAGCTGATGTTGTTACAAGTTTTTTTTGGTTTAACTTCCAAAAGTTTCATTTTGGAATTCAAGGACTAACTTGTTGGTACATTGGTCTGAAAATTAAAGTCGGACGTGACTTTTAGTAGGAAATAACTATTCAGAATTGTCCGTTATATCACGCGGCCCCCTATCAGCATACTAGCGCTGCGACATTTACTTTTTAAATATCGAAGCATCAAGCTGAGATAGGAGCCTTTTGGCCTCAATTTTTTTTATACATAATTTGATTTTTTCTTTTGCTGGGATTATACGTATTACTAAACACAAATCATAAAACCTAGGGTTTTGAGACTAGAAGTAAAACTAAAGGTTTATGATTTTTCTGTACGAGTTAGAATAAATATTATTTTCTTTATTACTTTCAGAATGTACAGTAATGGCATGTATGTCTAAATTGATTTTTGCTCTCAAAACGGTGAAGGAAAACATTTGTTTGTTTGTTTGTTTTTTTTAACTCAAAGCCAGTACACACTATATAGCCAGGCATATTCTACGTTATGGAATTGCATCGCTGATAGGGGTATTCGGCATTGGTGCAGCTGCACAGGAGCTAAACTTAGCATTCGGGAACACCGTTGGAGCTGCTGAACCTTGGACAAAACTGTCTTTGCATTGTGTAGATTCAATTTCTTAGTATTGTATAATTGCGTGGAACACGTGTGAGCACAATGTACTTGCTGTAAAGCATCTATTTGTTGGATTAGTCTTTTATTGACTTGATTGTGCTATGGCTGTTGAGAGTATGTCATGCTCACTCAAATGTCTCGCTGGTGGTGGCGTGTGTGTTGGATCATTAGGTTCCCTTCAATATGGTTGAGCTGAATGATGCTGATCCATACGTCATGTTCGTGAACGGACGCCGTCAGAGGGGACTGGTCATCTCTTAGCTGCTATGGCGTATTTTAATTTCTGAATTGTTGTTTTTTTCAATAATGGACGCTCTCAGCGTACAATATATTTCTGCATCGTTCTCACACGATTGATTTCAAAATGAATGATGTGATCAAATATTTGTATCAATAGCTTGATAATTTAAAAGAGTGTCCATGGAGTTGCCAATTCTACTCCATAGGTACCTACTCTTTGGAATGGGCGACTAGCTTCACCTTACTGCCTGACCGACCTTCTGACAATTCAAAAGTGCCTGTAACTGGTTTATTTGAAATAAATGCTTTGATTTTGATTTTTGATTTTGAGTGAGAGAGATAATAAGAGTGTTATTATCTCTTAGGACCAAAAATTGGAATACACGTGACTTCTACCAACCTACACAGGCGCGCGTGGAGGTTTACAAGGGGAACAAGGGAACATTATCCAGGTCAGGTAAAGTGTTATTGGGCTTCTCTATACGAAACTTCTCAGTACCAGTCCGGAGTCTGGATGTGTGCTCAACTCAGAACTAACTACATGTCTGTGAACAAACCTCTGCCCAACCCCCGGGGAAGTACACAGATATTTGTTTAAAACATACATACTTTTCTAAGAAGGAAAAAACACACTTGGCACTTAAAAAAAAACATTCCACGTGACCTAAAAACAATTACAAACAAAAATTACAAATGGCACTTAAAAATATGAACTGACCTGCACTGAAAATTCACGGTACAGTCGCCGAGAGTAGGTACGTTTAGCGTCATCGCAGCCAGTCCGAAATGTATTGCTAATTGTACACACAATTCGTCTGTACATGTGCAAACACATTGGCTTTGTGAAAAGGTTAAAAGAGGGTATTTTAAAATGGTTTTGGTGGAGTAACACCTGATATTACAATTTCGGCTTTGGTTTTACCGAATATTTTTTAAGAAGCTGTGAATTGTTCGTCTAATGAAGGAAAAATATTCTTGTATTGGCGCTATAGTGGTCAGTGCGTTAAATGTTTATTATTTAAAAAAAAATCAAAGCATAACCAGTCTTAATGTTATAAACTTAAAGATCAATACACTCTCAAGTATAAAAAATTTATACGATATTTTTCTCTATTATACTATATGCGTTGATGAACGTTTTGCATAAACCAAAGAAAATACACAGCTGGACACAAGTCAATCTTATATCAGAAAAGGGCTTACGGCATTCGCTCAGCGCTCTGACAGCTTTTTTAGAGCTAAAGCTGATGTGAAGTCAAACACCCGGCCGGCGACAACCCTTAGTTAGGGACATGTCAAAACGGCACAAGAAAATAAGCAAAATACCAACACTTCCACTACCTAGAGACGGTAAAAAATACCGTTTTATATTCACTGATGACATGAAAAAAAGCAAAAATACTCCGCATATTTCTGTATTCGGCAGCCACAAGGCCGAATATCGCATTCGGCTTCTGGAAAAATCACGTACGGTACTCTAGCCTCAACGAAGGGTATTCGTTATGTATATGGGTTCCGCGCTTCGCAATTACAGGTACCTTTGATGTGTGAGCCGGCGAAAATGAAATAATGGGACTGGAAATATTTTGCCAACAGTTTGTCACTCCTGATGGATTGGTGTGACTACAATGTATGCGAATTAGTGTTGATAAATATTAACGTATTTTAAGCCGAAAAGTTACGTATTTGGGCTTTTCGGCTTTGTTTTCATTTGAATTTTTTGTTGACAGATTTTCGTGGTTTCAACGCCTTTTTGGTGTTATTTTAAGTTGATTTGATATGGAGATTCATATTCCTTTTTGTATTACTGTTATTTTTTCATACATTGCTTTCGTAATTTTTACAGACCGATACATCTGACAAAATGTAGCAGCTTGATGTGCTGTTGTCTGTACGTTTTTTATTTTTTTTGGGATAGGAAATCATCAAATGACTTCTCCCGGTGTCTCTCGTGGAGCGGAAGGGCGTGTCAGACTTTTACTCACTGAAACCCACCAGTGTTCAAGTATGCAAGTGGTTAACAATAAACATTAAAAATATAAAAGGCATCAAAGAACAGGAGTGGTGGCTGGTGACGTCACTGGTCGCTAAAAAGTGTAGCGTGCAGTGACGTCACACGAGTTTTCAACGCACTGTGTCGTCTTCATTTTTTATTTATATGAAAAAAGAAAAAATACGTATCTAGTATTTTTTGGAAATCTGACTGACGGACTAATTAGTTTTTTTTAGTCAACTACCCTATTATGATAATTAGCTTTTCGTTCTTAATGGTCTAAAATTGTTATCATGTGGAAAGAATGACGAGAGAAATAACTATTGCCTTGCCTGCACCCTAATTGCGGACATTATTACTGTCAGTTGGTCATTGTCATTTTCCTCGGTGGTAGGCCATAACATCGGCCGCCGGCAGAAGTTACCACCTACCAGACAAGGCCTTGCCGCCAAGCGATTTGTCGTGTTCCGGCATGATGTCTGGTGAAGCGAACGGAGGACGGGTCTGAGCAGTTGTGTTGCGATGTGTGCCGGGTTCGATGCACCTAATGTTGTTGTGTTGGGAGTTTGATTGTGGAGGGTCTTCAGATCAATCTCTCTTTGGCGCAGCATCGTTGGTCGTGTTGTTGGGTTTAACATTGCATCGCCTCGCCCAACTGCCGTCTTCCTTCCTATTCGCTCAGTTTTTCTGAGTGAATAGGCTCTTAATAAACTAGCGCGCTTTACCATCAACAATGGCATCACTGTTTATCAGCAGGCGGGATTGCGGTCAAGCGCTAGTTTATAATTATAAAAAAAAAAATGCTGGTCACATCTATACTTTTTTTAAAATATAAAGCTGAAGTGTGTGTGTTTGAACGCGCTAATCTCAGGAACTACGGGTCCGATTTCAAAAATTATTTTTGCGTTGGATAGCCCATTAATCCAAGAAGGCTTTTAGTTGTGTAACATCACGCTGCAATCAATAGGAGCGGGGCATAACAAAAAAATAAAATGTATGCTGTATATTTTTGGGTTAAAATAAAATGTTCAAATAACTAACTACACGCGAACGACGTCGCGCTACTTACGAAGACGCTAGTACTTAGATATATTATAATTGATTAACTGAACTACTTGAAAATTTATGTTGAATGAATGTATCTTAAGAATACTCGTTTTCTGAAGGTACAGCATCAAAGGCCATAACATCGGCCGCCGGCGGAAGATACCACCCACCAGACAAAGTCTTGCCGCCAAGCAATTTGTCGTGTTCCGGCATGATGTCTGGTGAAGCCGTACGGAGGACGGGTCGGGTGTCGGGAGTTTGGACGTGGAGGGTCTTCAGATCAATCTCCCTTTGGCGCAGCATCGTTGGTCGTGTTGTTGGGTTTAACATTGCATCACACTCAACTGCCGTCTTCCTTCCTATTCACTCAGTTTTTTCGAGTGATGGCTCTTAATAAACTAGCGCACTTTACCAGCAACGATCGCATCACTGCTTACCATCAGGCGGGATTGCGGTCAAGCGCTAGTTTATAATTATTAAAAAAGAAAAGTCACCTAACACTAATTCTCGAAATCTTAATTATTGCGCAAAATGTTTAATTTAGATCGAAATCAAAGTGACCTTTAATTAAAAAAGAGCATTCTGATTCAGTTTCGCTATTCTTTAACTCATTATAAAGTGTCAAAAAGTACATTATCAAATCATATCGTACGTTATCCTCCGTGGCGCAGCGGTCAACACGCCTGCCTGCGACGTGGAGGTCCCGGGTTCGATCCTCGGTCAGGTCATGATAGAAAACGATCTTTTCCTGATTGGCCTGAGTCTTGGATGTTTATCTATACATGTATCTATTATAAAATATAGTATCGTTGAGTTAGTATCCCATAACACAAGTCTCGAACTTATTTTTGGGCTAGCTCAATCTGTGTGATTTGTCCGTATATATATATATCATGTTAATTGACTTTTGTCGCTGATCGTAACTAACATGTTTTTACTAGTCAATATATACATATTCATTTCTATTCTCAGGCAAGTCTCGTACGTTTGTTTAGATTCTAGGCCAAGTCTGGACTTCACGAACGGAAACGGATCAAACTGGAAGTCGACTAAAGTGTGGTGAAAGTTTAGATGCAATTTACGACTTCAGACGGCTGTGGTTTTGAGAGTCTCGATTGTTTGGACATCTTTACAAACTTTCTGTTATCACCCATTATGTGTGTATCATTGACTTCTTCTTATTAAAGGTTTTTTAAATGTGTTTAACTACATAATACCTACATCTACATTTTTTTAATTGTAAGTATTATCTTTCACTTTTTTTATTGTTTACTAACTAACTAGTGCTTGACTGCGATTCCGGTTGATGGTAAGCAGTGACGCCATCGTTGATGGTAAAGCTCACTAATTTATCAATAGCCTATTCACTCTAGCCTTGAAGACACTTACATTGTAAGCAGATGCATTGTTGAAGTCCGTCGATATATATGGTATAAAAGACGAGACGAAACTCCACGTCTGGATCGTAGCGGTGTCAATAACGTACGACTCACCGTACGACGGGTCGTCCGACGATGAAACGGTGTTAGCGATATTCATCATCACCATCATTATCATGTCAGCCACAGGAAATTCACTGCTGGACATAGGCCCCCAAGGATTTCCAAAAAGACCGGTTGGACGCGGCCTGCATCCAGAGCTTCTAGTTGGTGGGTGTCCGACGGGTGTCTGGAATGAGGAGATACGTAGAAGAATGGAAATCGCCGGTATAGCCCAGCGGATCAGCTCTTTGAAGTGGCAGTGGGCAGTGCACATAGCACGTAGAGCCTATGGCCGATGGGGCAGAAAGGTTCTTGAATGGTGACCAAATACCGGCAAGCATAGCGTTGGATAGCAGAACTAATTCATTTAATTACATCCTATATCACACTGAAAGGTTGGCTACTCTACGCCTGTATTCCAGGCTTTGGATATTATTCTTAACCAGGTCTGCCAGTTAGCTTCTTCGCATGGCTGATTTCTTACGCTCATAGATTTTGTAATCTACCAAATACGTACATACATGTACATTCTTGCAGGCATTTTCTTTGGTATTGTTTGTTTAATTTATGAAGTGGTACAAGTAAGTACTTGCACATCACCTAATACCAAATGTATGTCATACTTTAAGGAACCCTGGCTCCTAAAATACAGGCTTTTATTTATAAGGAATTCTACGTAATGGCCCATTGTGTAATCATTTAAAATGCGTTGTAGTGCTACAACGCTATATGCGAACAATACGTTACACTGACGTCAAGTGAATCCTGCATCTCGTAAGTAATAAAATCGGAAAGATTTTAAAAGAAACGAGAATTCATTGCTGTATGTACCTATCAAAAAGTCTTCTGCTTGGCAACGTAAATACCGCAATGAAAATTGTCGGATTGTCAAAATGAAACTCTTTGCAATTTTTAGCGTATTACACAATTACCCCGCTGATTGCGGAAAAACAATACGATTGAAACTTTAATATTTTCAAAAATCGACGGAAAATTCTTCCTTTGATATTTTTACTTACCCTTCCATAACTACATCATAGCTCACACTAATGAAGCAACGATACTACCTACTCAACGCTCCTCCATCTCGATTTTGGCCTCAGCTACCTCACGATAACCCTCTCATCCTCATTAGTGGGGTCCTCATGTCATCTGTCATCCTCTCGTGGCCAGGACACTTTGATCTCATGCGAGCTAACTGGGTCAAAACATTGCCGATCCTTGAAACATGCACGGCCGTGTTTTGTATGTGAACACGAAACGGATTGGTGCAGAAGATCTACTGCAATAAAATAATAGAATATCTACAGGTGAAATGGAAATTGAACTTCACTCTGATTGGTTAAAAGAGAGTTGACTTCACTTACTTAAAAGAGTGTCCATGGAGTTTCTTGCCCGTTCTTCTCCATAGGTACCTACTCTTTGGAATGGGCGACTAGCTTCACCTTACTGACTGACCGACCTTCTGACAATTCAAAAGTGCCTGTAACTGGTTTATTTGAAATAAATGCTTTGATTTTGATTTTTTGATTTTTACTAAAAGTACCTTTGTTGAGTGGAGTGAGGGCGCATTGTTGGCTCTGTGGTCCCCCAACTTGCGTCAAGCATTAGGTGTCTGGACAACATCGAACTCCCAGCCACCGTAGGCGCGGGCTTGCAACAGATTGCCGCCCGGTAAGGACCAGGCCCGGGTTTGCATTGAGATGCAATATTAAGTATGGATATCTATTCTACATTTGTCCGAACGGAACCAGATTTGATCGTGAAAGAAGGAACGAATAACGCCAAGTTAAAGAGATAGTGATATAATTGGCAAACGAGTGAGCGAAACATAAACCATAATTATTGTTAACTGGACGTCCTTGAAAGGCAAATGTATTTTGTGTTAGAGGAAAAAAAAACTGATCTGATTCCTGTCAAGGTTTCTGTTTAGTGTTTATTTGCCTGTGAGCTTAACTTGCGCTTTTCAGATTAAGTTTATAGATGGGTGGTCATTTTTAATACATTGATTTGATAGTGTTATTTGTCTTCAGCACTTTCAATCTGTGAATCTGGTTTATTTTAAGGAAATTGCTAATCCTCTGTTTCTTAAGTTTATGGCAAAAACATTCTAGACGCCCATGGAACCTTTTAGAATCGGGTGGATCCTTCTGGAACATTCTAGAAACGGGTGGAACTTTATCGAACATTCGATCGATTGCAAAGAGATGTCAGCACATCGTAATAGAGTCCACGAAGACCGATGCTGGGTTACGAGTTGGTTGAAAAGAGAAACCGTGGCCCTGGCGCAAAGGCAACTGATGGAATACAGATGGGTTTTGATCAGTAAACGTCTGACACACCCTTCCACTCCTTCCAGAACGGGAGAAGTCATTTGATGATTTCTTATCAACACCAAAACAAAACACACCTTCTTTTATTTGTGCGGAAATAGGGAAATACTCATGGATACCCTCCATCTGGGAATAATGGAAGGTTATCTTGGACTCCTATCGAATAAAACAAAACACCACTATTCCTTCGAGTATCATGAGTCAGAGGCCCGAGTGATACTACTGCATTCGCCGCACCCCAGTCCGCTATCACTAGCGGGTGCCATCGCCAAATGCGGCCGATATTACGACGCACATCTCCCTCCTTGTGGCTTAGCGCTCGAGCGACGACATGGCCCCAATTTGGTCGTCCGCATGGTCTTTCTTTCGTTAAGCGCCTTTCGACGCCCGACTGCTCTTCTAGTGAGAGTGCAGTGAGAAGCATGCTCTCTCTCTCTCCCTCTCCGCAGCCTCCTTTGCATGCATCACCTCCTCGCATTTGTTGCTATCTGATATATGTATCTGGTGTATTGTGTGTATTTTAGACTGCGCTAAATAAATATATTTTCTTTCATTCTTACAAGTTGCAGGTTGTGAGTTCGAACGCAAGCTGGTACTTTACCAAGTATAAACTAATTATATAATATTTTATCACCGCTACTCTCAAAATGGCGAAGGGATCATAACGAACCAAAAATTCAACTTGGTGCATTATGGCCTTCTCTCGTTGAGAGGAATCTCTGGAATACTCTCTGGAACTACCATGCTAGTACCATTAGTGTTAAAAATTTAGCAATATTTCAGCAATAACGTTGTGCGAAAACGAAGTAATATCGTGATCAGACGATACGATGCAGAAAGACGGTAAGAAACTGGCAGAAACTAATATTCTTTCTAATAATCCTTTTGTATTGTCTGCATCATGACTCTATACTCTTGAACTAATAGCTGAAAAGTTAGACCGTTCCACTGCACTTATGTCAGAATTTATTATTATTGTTACGGAGTACAAGTACTGTCATTAACATCGCGCAGATTACGCGAAGTTCTAACTTCTGACAATTACAATAAACGCTTATTATCTGTTCGATACAGGGAATATTGGTTGACATTATTTGTTTCATATTAGTTTCTACATGTAAAGAAAGCCCTGTCAGATCCGTGAAGGTATTGTTAGGTATCGATAACTGATTCTACTAATGCCTACAAAGCCGGGTTAAACTTAAAAAAATGCTCCAAAATAAATAAATATTATTTCGCAAAAGGGGACAACTTAATACACATGCGGTAGGCAATGCATATGCGGGCGAAGGGGGGCAGGGCACGCGACATGTGGTTGCATCGCTCATAATTATATTGTTAAAAATGGTGTTGTCACTTTTTTAAAAATTACCAAATTTTGGAGAAGTTAGAAAAAAAATATTTCAAAATTTATTAGTATTATTACTATGGTGATTTTGTAAAATATCATATTTTATTTGGTTTTGTGTTTACCTAACCTTTATTGTCCTTTTGGGTCGGGCGGGGTTTTTTTTACATATTGTATACAGGTATGTAGGTAATAGCAATATATATACATTATTTTATTATACACTAGCTGCACACAGCGGTTCCCCATAATTTTTGATATTATTATAATTATATTATTATAATTTTTGACCGCCGGAATATCTGGATAAGTCTTAGTAAGTAAGTAGTAATTTCTAAATTTCCTCCAAACCCGTTCGTTTTAGCATGAAAGAGACCAAAACTTACATCCTCACAAACTTTCTCTTTTATAATTTTAGTAAGATAATAGGAAGTAGGATATGATAGGAATAATCATATGTATGTCGTGGTGGCCTAGTGGTTAAAACACCAGCCTCTCAAGTATGAGTGCGCGGGTTCGATTCCAGGTCAGGCAAGTACCAATGTAACTTTTCTAAAGTTACATGTACTTTCTAGGTATATCTTGGACACCAATGACTGAAGGTGAAGGAAAACATCTTGAGGAAACCTGGACTTTAAGTCTGAAATCGCCAACCCGCATTGAGCAAGCGTGGTGATTACGCTCAATCCTTCTCTATATGAGAGGAGACCAGTAGTGGAACGATAAAAGGTTGATGATGAATCATATGTATTATTTTGTAGCCCCATGTATTTACGGGACCATTGGTTTTACTTGTCATAAAAATATCTTACCATTTACCCGTTTTTACACATTCAATCATGTGGAATTTTGAAATACCTATTGCAGATAACCAGCTTCCTAATGATCTCTCCCGCTCTGGGCAGAGCGGAAGCGGAAGGGCGCCCCACCTGTGCACTTGCTTGTGTGTCAGGGCAACTTTCTTTTTCTTTCTTTCTTTTACTTTGGTTTCTCTTTCAACCAATCCGCAACTCAGAACCCAGGCATCAGCTTGCGTAGACCCCATTACTGCTTCTTCTTAACACAGGTTATTCTGTAACCTAGCTAGGAGAACAGTGCTTCACCCACTCGATTGTAGACTAACTAACATATTTTGTAAGAAACTTTTAACGATATGTACCTACTACAATCTGTCTCTTTGAGTAAATAAATTTATTATTATTTCGTTTATTTTTATATATATACATATTCATTTACATTTTTAAATATTTATAAAAAACATAAAAACATTTAAAAATATAAAAAATAGTGTTCCACCGATGGCGGGAGCGGGGTCCAAGCTACCGGTGGTTAGAGCTCCAGAGACAGAAACCTCCTCACGATGCGGGCCGTATCGAGGAGTACTGCCTTTTGAATCAGGCCTTTGATCCAACTGCCTAACGAGAGCCTCAATAGATGTTGGTCGAGGCTCTTGGCTATCAGACCATTGGCCGATACGACAATCGGTACAATGACTGCCGAGTTGACATTCCACATGTCAACAATCTCGTGCGCCAACGGTTTGCTAACATCTCTTTCATCATCTCTCGGGCCTGGTCTTTACCGGGCGGCGAGCTGCCTACCGCAAGCGCGCGCTTGTGGTGGCCGGGAATTCAATGTTGTCTCCGGACCAGGGCGTCATCCGGCGGCTAGAGACGTGAGGGTGCTGAGATTTCCGCTCCCTCCCGCGCCGCCTCCTCCTTTGCCAGCATCACTGCTTCGCAGAAGGAGGTGACGGCCTGCCATGCACTCTGGCTCCGGACCATGGCTTGGACCAGGGCCGGATGCAAGAGATCGCCGCCGCTCACCGCCACAAGGACACGGCGGAATGCTCCAATGTGTCCTCGATCCGCACAATGGTGACACCCTTGCATTACTTTCCGCCTTATCCGGAACAGGAACCTGCCGAAACAGCCGTGTCCAGTGAGGACCTGCGTCGGGCGCAAGGTGAGGACGACGTGACGACTCCCTAGCCACTCCTCAAAGAGGGTATTTACCGCCACTATTGTGGCGTGCCCATCCTAATGACCCCTCACGTCATTAGTAGGTCATTCAATTCTAGTAACTTTAAGACCGTTCACAGAGTAATCTAAATTTCAATCCGTCAAAAATGACGTATTTTAGACAGATTGGAAGTAACTAACTTCTAACTTGACTAGATTTTGACTGTTTTTAATTAAGAAAGAAAAAGTGTTTCTTGTGGCTGGTACAAGAAAATTATAAAATTAAATTAATATTATATATTTTGTTTCTTTTTAATTAAACGCTATTAAAAAATATAATAAAAAAGTAAAAAAAAAATCAAAACGTCCTATACGAGGACAAAAGGCTCCTATCTCTATATGAGACATCGACATTTAGAAAATAAATGTCGTAGCGCTGGTATTCTGATAGGCCCCGCAATGATGTCACGAGCAGTTAGAGCAAAAAATAAATATATGTTTAATGAAATAGATATAATTGATATTTGAAATATAATAAAATAAATAATTAATCTTTACTCCGCTCGAGGCGCACCCTTTATTTGACTATGTCATAAACAAGTGATATTGCTGTGACAAGCAAAGAGACGACGTATTATCTACCAATACTTCACATTACCCGACTAACCCGCCAACCCGCATTGAGCAAGCGTGGTGATTACGCTCAATCCTTCTCTGTATGAGAGGAGACCTTTGCCCAGCAGTGGGACGATAAAAGGTTGATAATGACTTCACATTAAGTTCACTATTATCACCGCTTGTCTGCGATCCCGCCTGATGGTAGGCAGTGATGCAATCGTTGATGGTAGAGCGCGCTAGTTTATTAAGAGCCTATTCACTCTAGTCTTGAAGACACTCAAATTATTCATTCATTAAGTATTTTAGCGTCAGCATCAAATCTAACCGGATGCAGCTGAACAGTACTTTTCACAACAAAAAAGTGTTTTTTTTTTACATAGAAAAAACAACCGATTTCCAAAAATACTACAGAGTGAAAAATAACTAATTTTGGAAGTCGGTGTCAAAAACTAATATACAAAAACCAAAGACACCTATCACACACATCTATTTGAAATTTTGTACATAAGTAGATTTTTTACAAAAATACTGGACACGTGTTTCGGGCTTTGCATAAACTAAAAGTAAAGTTATATCCTATTGTAAGTAACCTTACTACTGAACCTGTCTCTTAAGGTACAGGTTTTCCCAGTTTTTGACGCAAGGCTCACGATATCTGTATACAGATTTGTTACGGTTATAGTTATGATTTGCACCATTTATTAGCATTTAGTTAGTCTGTGTATAACTAATCAATGTATGTGTCGTTAAAATCAAAATCAAAGCATTTATTTCAAATAAACCAGTTACAGGCACTTTTGAATTGTCAGGTCGGTCAGTCAGCAAGGTGAAGCTAGTCGCCCATTCCAAAGAGTAGGTACCTATGGAGAAGAACGGGCAAGAAACTCCATGGACACTCTTTTAAAATATCAAGCTATTGATACAAATATTTGATTACATCATTCATTTTGAACTCAATCGTGTGAGAACGATGCAGTAATATATTGTACGCTAAGAGCGTCCATTATGGAAAACATAAAAAAAACAACAACAAAAAAAGACTAACCCAACAAATAGGCAGCAAAAGACGGATCGTCATGGAAAGCCTTTGGGGCGGCCTTTATCCAGCAGTAGAGCTCTATAGGTTGAGAAGCAGAAGAAGAACTCTACTCTACTTCTACTTCGACTCGGTGGTAAGCCATAACATCCGCCGCCGGCAGAAGTTACCACCCACCAGACAAAGCCTTGCCGCCAAGCGATTTGTCGTGTTCCGGCATGATGTCTGGTAAAGCCGTACGGAGGACGTGTCTGAGCAGTTGTGCTGCGATGTGTGCCGGGTACGATGCGCCTAATATTGTTGTGTTGGGAGTTTGGTCGTGGAGGGTCTTCAGATCAATCTCCCTTTGACGCAGCATCGTTGGTCGTGTTGTTGGGTTTAACATTGCATCACCTCGCTCAACTGCCGTCTTCCTTCCTATTCGCTCAGTTTTTCTGAGTGAATAGGCTCATAATAAACTAGCGCGCTTTACCATCAACGATCGCATCACTGCTTACCATCAGGCGGGATTGCGGTCAAGCGCTAGTTTATAATTATTAAAAAAAAAAGAAAGAAGAATACCAGAAATTGCCTCTGGTACTTTGTATTATACACTATGCACGACCAAGTGCTTCGTCCAGCATATTTATGATCAAAATCAATCAAAATCAAAAATGTTTATTTCAAATTAACTATCCGTTGGGGCTTTTGAATAGACAATGTCGGTCAGTCCAAGTAAAGTGAAGCTAAATTGCACGTTCCAAAGCGTAGATCTCTATGAAGAAGAACGTGCAAGAAACTCCAAGGACACTCTTTTAAAATCATGGTATGGGTTACATTTCTTCGTTGCATATTTCTGTTGCTTCTATCAAGTGAGCACAATGTATAAATATAAAAATTAATTAAAAGATAGAAAATGAATTTCAACTGCCATGCTCGTAATATCAAACAAGTAATATAAAAAAAAAAAAAACCATAGTCTCACATTCACAAACTTGAAAAGTGCTTTTACATTATACAATATTATATTACTTGCAAAATTATGGTAGCAAATCTTATGCGCAATTGAAATTAACAAATAAAAATAAAAAAGGGATATTTGGAAATCAACTAAAAGGGGTAATCGTATCTCTTCCAAACCTACAAAATTATCTGTAGCTGTGGAGCAGGACTGGCATCAACAGCTTAAATAAGTCTAACTTTAAATGCATCGAAAATCTTACTTAATATTTTAAATGTGAAAGTTTCTGTAGATGGGTGGATGCTTGATACGCTTTGACTCAAAAACTATTGAATGGATTTGGATAAAATTTGTCATACAATTTCAATAATTTTGAAGCATATTGCTAATCCATTGCTCGATATATTCTAAAGGTGTGTCTGCTGGACAACGTAAATAACGCAATGAATATTGTTGAACTATCAAAATGAAACCCATTGCTACACATAGTTTTTTACACAAAAATCTAACTTACTGGGTTATTGGATCAAGCAAAATGAAATTTATAACTACTCCGCAATAAATTGACGGACTAGGAACTCTTAACTAGAAAAAATTACAGTACCAACGGTATAATTATGTGGGTTTATGTACATTTACAATAGCACAGCTAATTTCTTAAACAAAAGATAAGATTTGAGATGTAAAACATTACCGCCAGTAATTTCAATTTACATCCGTACTTACCTCACATTAAACAAAATATAGCATGACAGTATAACATTACATTATACATAAATAATTCAAACGAACATTTACAAGTAAAATGATGCCAATTACCTTAATTACAAACATGACTTAAATCACCGTTTTAAGGGATAGCATTCATAACACGTACAGAGATTTGAAGAGATTCTTTGTGAGAAAGAGAAAGAAGATCTGTGCTTATTTATTTCTTTCTTCTTTGGCTTCGCACGATTAGTGCATTTAGCCAATGTCAGGTGTTGGGATTGTTAGAAAAGCCAATTCGTAATGAATTTTCATTAATGTCGAAAAAGACGGCCGCGTGAACCATTTACGAGGGAGGTTTGAGGCAAAGTCATAATGCGGCCACTATGCTGCGATATCTCAATGTTCTTTATGAATTATTTACTGAATTCACTTTTTACTACATAAATCACGCACTTTTATTTAGTAAACAACACTATTCATAATTTAAACGTCCAATGAAAAATGAGCATGACACTCAGTTTTACTTTCCCGCCAAAACTCGAAGACCCGTGTATTGAGATTCTCGTATTCAGCTTATAATATTCTACGTGAACCGAAATCGCTTGCGGGCCCAATGCGGGTTGGTAGATGCCTTCGAAGTTTTGCCTCTAGGAGATGCCGATTTCTTAACGATGTTTTCCTTCACCGTTTTGTGAGGCTCCTCCTTCTCAAGTCGTTCTTCTAATTACTGAGGGTCGTGATGTCCCTATGGAAAGGAGACGTCCTTTACAATAGTTCGCCATCTGGTACGATCCCTGGCCGCAAGTATAACATGTGTCCAGAGATGAACGAATTTGGTCAGTCCACCTTATTAGACCGTGACCTCTAGAACGTGGTCCATCCACCTTTCCAGTAACCATCAGATGTTCGAGTTTACCTCCACCTTTTCTGGAAATATGGCCAAAATACTATAAAATTCTTTGAAGGCAGACAGAGAGGAGTCTTATTGTGACATGATTGATTGATTTTGTGAGCAGTGATGATGAAATAATTTACACAAAGTAAAGCCTGTCCTGATCCTGCCTGATCCTTCTCTGTATGAGAGGAGACCTGTGCCCAGCAGTGTGACAATAAAAAGGTTGATGATGATGATGATGATGATGAAAGCCTCTCGGGGTTCGAACCTACGACCTGCGTCTGCAGTCGCGGCCAATACCACTGGGCCACCACTGCTCTATTGAGATTCTAGTGATGGCTAAGTATAAATTGTGATCCGGGTTTTTTTAAAAGAACGAAGTATAAGGTTTTATAGAGTTCGTTCCGGTTGTTAACCCCAACCAATAATATAATTAGTAACAAAGTATGAATCAAAATTCTTTAAAAAATTATATAAGTCATTAATTAGCCACAAAGATACTAATAAACTAGTATTGTGGGTATTGACGGTATAACGACGAAAGTAATTAAATATGTAATTGACCTTATAGCACCCGTGCTAGCACATAATATTAATGTCGGTATTACCGAGGGCATCTATCCCGAAGATTTAAAAAAGTCATAATAAAACCGCTCCACAAAAAAGAAGACAAAAAGCATATAAAAAATTACCGTCCCATAGCCAAAATTCCTATTTTTTAATTTTTTTTCAAAAAGTTATATAACTCGTTATATAAATTTCTTCATAAACACAAAACAACAACAAAACGGTTTTCGAAGAAATAAAACCATTAATATGGCCATTTTTGACTTCCTCAATAATATTATGTCTGCTGTGGATGATCTGCGCTATTTACACAGACATGACTAATGCCTTTAATTATGTCTCTCACAAAATCCTTTTAGACAAATTGCACTGCTATGGCATCAGAGGAAACATTTTAAAATTAATAGAATCGTATCTAAGTGATAGATTCCAATGTACAGAAATTACGAGAGTGTCTGCGAAGTCAAAATGGAACAAACGTATGTGTCAAATTTAAGGAAAATAAAATATGGGGTACCTCAGGGTAGCGTGCTCGGGCCACCTTTATTTCTCATATATATTAATGATTTACCGAAAGTGACGCAACAACAACTATAGTGACGGTAACTTGAATTAGAAACCGCATGTAGAACAGCTTTGTGGGAAAATTCATAAATCAGCATGTAACGCACTTTTTCAACTGGCCAGAAAAGTAAATATAGACTCGTTACTTATTGCTTAACCTAACCTTTTCGAAAAAATGACAACGGCACGAAATGTTCCACTTCGCAGTCAGTACAAAAATTGTTTGTGTAATTATAAATGCAACACTGCACTAGTCAAAAAAGTGTCCTAGGTATGGCTCCACGTATTTATAACAAAATTACAGACGCCATTAAAGAATTAAATTTAACACAATTTAATGACAAATGAAAACAATGGCCTAAAAAATGAAATTGTTCTTAATTGATAAATGCACTACACAATTGATGAATACCTGAACCTGAATGACGAATTAATGTAGAAATGCAATTTATTTTTATTGATTTTTTTTTTTATTAATTTTGATATTTTTTTGTTTATGACATCATAATTATTTTGACTTAGATTTTTTATTTTGACTGACACTTTTTTTTTACATTTAATAATTCCTCATTTAGTTATGACAACAATAATAAAAGAAATCTAGATTTGGATGTATATTTGTACGCCTACTGGCATAACATAGCGCTCTGCTCATCAAAATCAAGAACTGTATCTATATTACCTATGTTAACAAATAAAAGTATTATTATTATTACTAATAAAATACGTATTGTTCTTAATATTAAATCCAGACTACTTAATATGTACTACGAAAGTAAAATTTGTTTTTAACAGATTTAAAAAAAAAATCTTATTGCATTTGATAGCCCAATTATTAAGGAAGGTTATAGGCTATTTAACATCACTCTACGCCTCTTAGGAGACGAGCACAATGAAAAAAAAATGGAAGGAATATTAAGCTAAAATGAAGGACTAGCTCAGGCGACCGATTTGATGCGACGCGATGGGTCAAACATTTACGCAGAAAAAGTCGGGGTCTGAAGATAGTCCTTATCCTTACTAATATTATAAACTAGCTCCGCGACGCGGTTTCACCCGCGTTATCTTTTATATGCCCCGCTCCTATTGGTCGCAGCGTGATGTGATAAAGCCTAAAGCCTTCCTGGATTAATGGGCTATCCAACGCAAAAAGATTTTTCCAATCGGACCAGTAGTTCCTAAGATTAGCGCGTTCAAACAAACAAACTCTTCAGCTTTATATATTAGTATAGATTATATATTATATTATCCATACTAATATTATAAATGCGAAAGTAACTCTGTCTGTCTGTCTGTTACGCTTTCCCGCTTAAACCTCTCAACCGATTTTGATGAAATTTGGCACAGACAATCTTCAGACCCTGAGAAAGGCTACCTTTTATTGAAAAAAAAAATGATATTCCCGAGGGAAATCTAAAAAACGCGATATAACCGATTTCCACGCGGGCGAAGCCGCGGTCGGAAAGCTAGTAAATTATAAATGAGAAAAGTGAGTTTGTTTGTATTTTCTGCTTTCACGCAAAAACTACTAAACGTATTTGCATCAAATTTGGCCCACATTTTATAACCAGAAATATTACATAGAGTACCTACTCTTTATCCTGATATTTCCACGAGAACGAAACTTACTAAGGTGAAACCGTGGGGCGCAGCTAGTCCATTCTAATATTATAAATGCGAAAGTAACTCTGTCTGTCTGTCTGTCTGTCGGTTACGCTTTCCCGCTTAAACCTCTCGGCCGATTTTGATGAAATTTGGCACCGATAATCTTTAGACCCTTAGAAAGAACATAGGCTATTTTTTATTAAAAAAAAGATGATATAACCGAAAGCTAGTATAATATATTGTAATAATCATTTCAATCGTACATTGTGCACCGAGGGTACAAAGTCACTGATTATTAATGAGCGTGTACTTTGGGCATACACATGAGTTGGGAATCACAGTTTCTGTTGAGTGATAGATAGTGCTTTATACTACGAATTACATACGAGTAGATAGGTATAACGAACTTTTTTGGCAGTGGCTGAGCGACCGACTGCTGCGCTGCATTTCGCTGGATCGATTCCCGTACGGTATTAATATCTTTATGACCTACCTACAAATGGTTGTTTCGAGACTGGTTCTTTGTGACTTATATGTTCGTAAACGCACCCACGATATAGGAGAAATTCCTAGTTTGACCAAAGTTTTCTTAAAAAAAAGTGGCTTCGCTAAATGTCAAAAAAAAAAAATGTGGCTTTATAATTTAATTTGATATTCTGAGTTTTGTAATTTTAGTTTCTTTGCATGCCTACTAGGCTACTACTGTATATAGTCAGGTGTTTTGTTAATTGAATAGATAGCTGTGCTGCTGGGGAGTTTGTTCCTTCTTCTTCCGAGCGAAAGCACTAGGAAGTGGCGATGGGCGGACGTTTTGGGGGACTGTCTTTTCTATTGACGTTAAAAAAGTGCTGATTCTCAGTCTAAAGTGAAAAAATTCCTTGAGTTTGAATTTTTTTAAGAGAGAATAGCCGAATCATCATCATTTCAGCTGAAAGACTTCCACTGCTAGACATAGGCCTCCCGCAAGGTTCTCCACCATGACCGGTCCTGCGCCTCCCGCATCCAACGGTTTCCCGCGACCTTCACCAGGTCGTCGGTCCACTTTGTCAGGGGCCTACCCACGCTGCGTCTTCCGGTGCGTGGTCGCCACTCCAGAACCCGAATTTTAGTGTGTTAGGCAGTTAATATTATTATATAGTCAGCTAAATACAATAACACAAGCATATCAATTAGACTTAAACTCTCAACAAGCGCGCATTGTAGTGTTGATTTATTATAAAACAAAAACAAACACTGGCTGCAAGAATTATACTGTATATTCAACTAGAACAGCCATACATCACAACTTTAAACCGAACTTATAATCCGTTCAAACTAAACAGCAGAAAAACGCAATTTACATGATGTGAATAAAGTACACAGCAAAATGATAAAAATCAACCTAGACGCATAACTTGTTATTCACTAACCCACTTAGCTCGACAGTGTAAAAGAAAGTGTAAAAAATACACAACATTTTTTATGCAGTGTAATTACAACTCAACTGAATAAAATGATAACAAGTGAAACTTGCCCTTAACAGTGGGCTCGCGGCAAACATCAAATTAAATTGTGCTTCAAGTTTTTCTAGGCTGTTTTTCGCGCCATATACTTTTTCCACTCATTTCGTACGATATACCTGGAATTACTCTGAAATTATCTTAAAGTTTACCTGGAATTACCTTTAAGTTAGACTGGAATTTATTCCTCTGGACTGGGGATTGTGTTACCTCCGTATAAGGCAAACTTTGATATAAAGTCATTAGGTGAGAGCCGCGTTTAAGAAACTTATGTTGCTTCATCTTTTTGAATATTGGTAGTTTACTTATCTAAATGGTGTTGCCATGGGACGGATAATTCTTTTATGAAGATGATTTAAGGAAAAGTTAAGCAATTTAATTTTTGAGTCTGAAGGAACTTGGACTGTCTCAACTTTTGTTTAGGATCGTGTGGGGGCTACTACAACTTTAATTGTATATCAAGAAAAGCCTGTTTTAGCTATTCCAAATTTAATCAATGCATTTATTATACATTTCCTCTAATTTAAATGATTATTTTAAAACAAATCTATTTGTAAGCAACGCCATCTATTTGAACTTACATGGCACTAATTATAATTTATTTCAATTTGCCGCTAGATGTAATTTTCAGAGATTTTTTAAACATTACATACTGACCACGCTAGCTCAGCATGTGTTGCTAGATTTCACGTCTTCCAATTTTTATTCCTTTCTAGGACAAGTCTGTTTCCTTGCGAACTTTTACTGTAGAATGACCAACTAATAAATAATTTGCACAGAATTAAGCGACTGACGTGGTGGCCTAGTGGTTAAGACACCAGCCTCTCAAGTATGAGTGCGCGGGTTCGATTCTAGGTCAGGCAAGTATCAATGTAACTTTTCTAAAGTTATATTTACTTTCTAAGTATATCTTGGCCATCAATGACTGAAGGTGAAGGAAAACATCTTGAGGAAACCTGGACTTTAAGTCTGAAATCGCCAATCCGCATTGAGTAAGCGTGGTGATTACGCTCAATCCTTCTCTGTATGAGAAGAGACCTGTGCCCAGCAGTGGGACGATTAAAATATTGATGATGAAGCGACTAACAGGGATCGAACCTACACCTCTAGAACTCAGAAGTGGTAGACGTTACAACTGGCACACCACCGCCCTTTTAGTAAATATCTTTGCAAAAGCATAGTTTAAAGTAAAAACAAAATACTTTACCCGTTCAATTTTAATAAAAATTTTAAAATGAATAAAACAGGTAACTCTTAAACATCTTATTTTAACAAAGTGCTGAATCCTGAAAACTTGTGAAAACGTGCAACGATCGCTTTAACGATTCACAGTTACATAACTTGTACACCGTTGTGGAATTGTCCGGGATTTTAATAAAAGGACTCCTGAAAACTGCAAAAAATTATAAAAAGAAAATTGTACGACTGTGGTATATTTTATTTCGTAGTTTTGCCGGCACGGTTGGCGTTGTGGTTAAGGTATTGATTGGTGTGCTCTGTATCGCAAGTTCGATTCCCTCACGGAACAAATACTTGTGTTTCCTACAAGTTTGTTCCCGGTCTGGCTGTTTGTTTATGTGACTTTATATATTTTTAATAAACGCACTCAAGATACTGGAGAAATCTCTAAAAGTAGTGTGAAGAAATGTTTTTTAAAAAGAAAATAGTTGGGACCCAGGTGGAAGGTATTCTACCTGTGTCCTGTTATGCGTATTGGAGATGAAGTTGCGGTCGAAGAGTCATCTTCATCATCATTTCAGCTGAAAGACGTCCACTGCTAGACATAGGCCTCCCCCAAGGATCTTCACGACGACCGGTCGTGCACCTCCCGCTTCCAGTAGTTTCCCACGACCTTCACTAGGTCGTCCGTCCACCTTTTCCATCCACGCTGCGTCTTCCAGTGTGAAGAGTGGAAGTGAAATATTATAATGGTCACACGTATGAAAGTTTAAAGATGAATCATTTGGAATATTTTGCGAATTTGAGCCAAAATAGTGATTTTAATTTCTGGAGGGAACCCGGCCTTTTGTACAAGCCCGTGTAATTTGTGGTTGGTCCTGAATCTAAGGAATCAAGTTCCTTACGTGAAGCGGAACAACGTGGATTTTACTTGACAACGATCATTGAAGATATACAGAAAATCTTTGACCGGCAGACGGTCAAGACATACATCAGCAGAAAAATGGACTCCTTTGACTGGTTTAACTATTACCGATTGGATGACATTTATAAGTGGCTTTCAGACTTGGCCTTAGCTAATCCTAGCTAATTTAAAGGTACACTTTTTACCATACATACATAACGAATTAAAGTTAGTAGAGACAAAATATACTAATGTCTTGAATCTAGTCAGCGTCCTGTGACGGTTAGTAAGCAAGAGAGCAACGCTACTTCAAGACCGCGGCCATTTTGATTGAAAAAAAATCCTAACCCTAGTCTATGTTCCAAATTTCTTTCAAATCCGTTCAGTAGTTTTAGAAGAAATGTTTAACCAACAAACATACAAAAATCAAATCTTTTTCTCTTTATAACATTAGATTAAGTACCTATAAAACAATTTGAAGTTATTAATTACCTAGCTGCGTACTGCGATTTCGCCCGTATAAGTTTCGTAAAACTATGCTATAGTGCGATTTTTAATTCGAGTTAGTAAAATGGCATTTCCAATGTTGCAGGTTTTTTATTCCAAATATAAGTGATGTGGTAAATCGGGATTTTATAGTTAAAAGTTAGTCGAGATTGCATTTTTATAATTCATATTGCGTATAAATAAAAATACAGGATGGACCAAAAGTACGTTTATATTTGAAATGATGATAAAAAAAAATATTACAGTAGATAAAAATTGATTGTTTTCTATAGAATACAAAACGGGAATTCATTTCTTAAAAATCACATCATCCATATGCAATCTTTCATTATTCTGTCATTACTGCAATCTAGAGCGGAAATTTTCGATAAAAGCTTTACGTTTTTATTGTGTTGTTTTGGATTTCTGTGCGAATACGATCCTTTAATTCGTCAACTGGGTTGGTTTCGTAAGCAGCCTTAAGATATACCAAAGAAAAAAACCGAGTCGGGATAGATCCGGGCTACGAGGCGGCCAGTTAAAGTCCCATCTTTTTGATATCACTTTCGGGCCAAAAATGTGTCAAGCTGCCCTTGACGAGTCATCACATCTATATAGACAATCAACTCTCGTTAATTTAAACTTGTGATAATTCAAATCTCTCTATAATTCAAAGTTATCATGAGTTCCCGACAAAATCTCTTTATACATATTTCGAACTAAATCACACTTGGTAATTCGAATGAAAAAGTCATTGCTGTATAACAAAACGACACGTTAATTAGAACTCCACCACTCGACAATTCAAAGTTGCAAAGAAAAAGAGACGGAAAGATTGTAAGTACATTTTGCTACAATTTCAAACTTGTATCAACATACATCATCATCATCATCATTCATATTATTATCATACATATTTGACTTACACGTTTCACAAATGGGCTTGATTTGTTAAACGAGTGAAAAGACCATAGTTAAAAAACTAAAAAAAAACATGCTTTTAAAGAACATATTTTTTTTTTTATAATTATAAACTAGAGCTTGACCGCAATCCCGCCTGATGGTAAGCAGTGATGCGATCGTTGATGATAAAACGCGCTAGTTTATTAAGAGCCTAATCACTCAGAAAAACTGAGTGAATAGGAAGGAAGACGGCAGTTGTGCGAGGTGATGCAATGTTAAACCCAACAACACGACCAACGATGCTGCGCCAAAGGGAGATTGATCTGAAGACCCTCTACGGCCAAACTCCCAACACAACAACATTAGGCGCATCGTTCCCGGCACACATCGCAACACAACTGCTCAGACCCGTCCTCCGTACGGCTTCACCAGACATCATGCCGGAACACGACAAATCGCTTGGCAACAAGGCTTTGTCTGGTGGGTGGTAACTACTGCCGGCGGCCGATGTTATGGCCTACCACCGAAAATATGAAAATAAAAATTTAAAAATAATTTTAAAATTTAATTTATGACAATAGTATATAAACTAGAATTAACTAGAGCCAACTGGGGCATATTCGGATCAATAATTGTCCCAGGAAGACTAAGGGAGCTAAATCTAAGCTTTTCATCATCATCAACAACCTTTTTATCGTCCCACTGCTGGGCACAGGTCTTCTCTCATACAGAGAAGGATTGACCGTAATCATCACGCTTGCTCAATGCGGGTTGGTGATTTCAGACTTAAAGTCCAGGTTTCCTCAAGATGTTTTCCTTCACCTTCAGTCATTGGTGTCTAAGATATACTTAGAAAGTACATTGGTACTTGCCTGACCTGGAATCGTCCCCGCGCACTCATACTTGAGTGGCTGGTGTTTTAACCACTAGGCCACCACGACTTTTTTCTAAGCTTTTGTTTTACTTAATTTCTCTGACTATCTTTAAAAAAAAATTCTTCAGCTTTTGAAAAATGTTGTAGTGAGCAATTTATCAGTGTATTAAGGCTGGTAAGGTCCATATTTCTAAAATCCTATTGTTAAATACGGTATGTATTTACAATAAAAAAAAACCCTAATAAAATAATGCATGGCTAAATGTCTAAGTCTATTAATTGCCGAACATCACTATTGTAGCGGGTCACCCTTTTTTATATCAGTGACAGTTGCACTTGTCATTTTACTGACTCCAATTAAAAATTACACTATAAATATTAATCCTGGGTATAATAAAAAAATAATATAAATTAAAACTCAAAAAATTAGATTTCAAATAAATTATGTAAACTATAAAGGGTGTATCCGACATCGACGCACAAACGAGTACCATGGATCCAGTACATGATTCTGAACCCCCAGTGGTGGAATTATTCATCGGGTTTTTCATGATTTAAAAAAATATATATGTAGTTTTTTTCACTTTAGACCGTTCATAATTGCTATACTTTTATAACCCAATAAGATTTTAAAGTAAAAATTAATTAATTCGCTAATAACACAAAACATGGCAATGAAAACAAACCTCGATAAACTATCCTATCAGCTGATTTAATAGGGGTCACATCAGGGATCAACGTCATACCTACAAACCCGCACGGCGGCACGCTCGCAACGTTTAAAGGCCGAGCGGACCCTTTTTTTAACACTGAGAATTCTGTAACCGTTCATTAACGACATAAATGACTATCATAATTTTATTAGTGGCATGCAGTCTAGGCTTTTCCGCGAAGTTTGCGTTCCGATGTCAGATACACCCTGTATAATGTTAGTAAAAGTAAAGTTTAGCCTAATGTTAGTAATAAATTAACTAAAATGCGCCTGGACTCTTATCCACCTCACAGCCCCCACCGACTCTCCCCTCTTACGTGTTACTTTACGTCTGAAGAAAACATTCGCAAGCGCGCAATCATGGCAGCGTAATGTTTCCGCATGATTGCGGCAATCCCGTCGACCCTCGCCTCCGTGAAAATCTCTCTCGCGCTACAGCTGCACGGCAACCCCTGAACGCATTATTGTACTGTACGCGCAGGTCGCTGAATGCACGCTGGTCCACAGGCTGCACATGCAAAACGACTCTCAGAAATCCGTTATGCGCCTTATCTTAAGAGACTTAGAACATCGTATAGACCTGGGGGCCAGCTTGTTGCAACGGACAGCCGGCGACCTGAGTTCCCTGTCAATATCCACATTATCCTTCAAGTCGCCAGTGATCCAGTGGCCCAAATACTAAACAAACATACATCCACACAAACTTTTACGTTTGTAATGTTGACGCCTGTTAAAAGTATAAATTTACATAGCGTAACGAAGCCATTGATACATAGTCTAAATAAGCTGTTGATAACCTTCATTATCATCATCATTTCGGCCGAAACACGTCCACTGCTGGACATAGGCCTCCCCCAAGGTTCTCCACGACGACCAGTCCTGCGCCTCCCGCATCCAGCGGTTTCCTGCGACCTTCACCAGGTCGTCGGTCCACCTTGTCGGAGGCCTACCCACACTACGTCTTCCGGTGCGTAGTGATAACCTGGTAACCTTAAACATTATAAATTAGAAATAATTCCAAAACGCCTTTTTCCTCCAACGACCTCAATTTGCACGAAAACAAGCAATACCCTATGAAGTGCTTGGCCGCAATCCCGCCTGATGGTAAGCAGTGATTCAATCGTTAATGGTAAAGCACGCTAGTTTAATAAGGGCCTATTCACTCTAGCCTTGAAGACATTTAAATTGTATTTAGACGAAAAGACCGTCGCAGGCAAATTGTTCCATTCCGGCGATGTACTCGGTATAAAAGACGAGACGAAACGCTTCGTCCGGATCGTTTACTACAGTATACGGGAATATCTCATCATAATATTATTACAATAAACTTAGCAAAATAGGTTACAGCGTCTATACTAAGTATTTTAAGTTTGTACTTCACCCACACAGACTTATACCAAGAAGAACAAACTCAGGTAACACAAGCTAAGCGTTAATGCACTAGTTAAAACCTTAACTAAGTACCTACTTATGTAAGAGTACGTCCATTCAACGTAAAGTTGAAAGCGCTACTGTTTTATACAGTATGTATCAAAAAAAATTTTGTCGTCATATGGCGTACACACTTTAAGCGCGAACCGATTTCTTACTCTTGACTTTTTTTTTAAATATAGTTTAAATTCAACCTTTAAATTCCATTGAAGATACAAATACCTCATGCTGCATGTAATTTTCTTAATATTTTGAAATTTGTTTTAACTAAGAAATGCAACCGTTAAATTCAACTCAATTACTAGTACCTAATTATGATTTGACGTCGACCTTAAAACTTATTGTTAATTGGACTAAACAAGGATGTATCTTAAAACAACAAAATACGATATTTTTTCCGTCACCGGCGTAGCTTAATTTTTATATTTTTAACTTGTTACGAAATATTTTGTCAAAGAAATCAGATAGAAAAAGAAATAAGATGACGTGTAAAAGCCTTTGTACAAACATACTTATAGTAATAAAACAATTTATCATCGTACTGAATGAAAATGAAACAAACTTTGATATGGCAGCATTGTAATATTTTATATAAAAGTAATCCCTGACAAACTTATGATATTGTTATGGTAAAAAATATAAAAAAAACATTTTTGGTTTTTAGATATGAAAATGATAATAATACTAATAATAATAAATACTTTACTTTATTTCTCTCACTAAAGAACATTGATAAATTCGTTTGTAGACACAATATTCCGTATGCTCGAACCTTTGTGAGAGCTGGAGTCTGAACTAGGTTCGGAACTTGTTATACAGATCTCCAGGCTTACACCACTTTAAACATATAACATTAGTGACGGCATCAAAATAATTTTGTACATAGATATCTTATCATTAGTCGAAAAACATTTTAACAGAGAGGTAAAGCTATTAACAATCAAAAATGTGCAATCGATAAGTGAGGTGATGTAATTGTAGGAAAGTGTATAGTGTATGAAGGTGTAAATGTGTTTTGTGTAGGTACGATGCGCCTAATGTTGTTGTGTTGGGAGTTTGGTCGTGGAGGGTCTTCAGATCAAACATACTGTATGTTTACGTTTCAAGGGTTGGAACTTTTCAAGATTATAGGAATTGCGGGAGTGGACAGCGAGAATTAAATCTGGAATAAACAATTTCCGGATAGAGAGAACCTTACAGGGATTATAAAATTCCATGTTAGGATATCGATAAGGAAGGGACCAACCCACTTTAAGGATTAGCTCTTTGGGCTTGTTCTAGTTTCAACAAAAGCGTTTTTGCCCCAGACAACTATACAGTACTGTGCAATTGACTGGCAGAGAGCTAGATAAACTTATCTAAGTACCTGAGTGTCAGCCATATGGCGGAGATTCTTAAAAATAAATATCAGCTTGCACAGTCGAGAGGTAAGTACGTCTGTATGGTTATAAAATGATAATGAGTCATCTATTTGAACACCCAAATACCGCACAACCTCTGTGCGACCCAGGAGAGGGCAGCGACATAGTGTTTGATTCATTACAAGAATATGCACTTCGTGAAAACTGAGATATTCGCGCATTCTATAATAGCCTGCATATTTATTAAATAAGTAAAACTAATAACACAAACTAGTTACTATATGTTCACCAACCAACAATAGCTTAGTAATATTATTTAAGTTATTTTAGCTAATGGGTAGTGGAATATTTTATGTGAACTAGTGATTCACTTTGTTTTAAATCTACCCTCATCTTTTTATAATGACTCTAATATAGAAAAAATCTTAAAAGAAAATATCATCGTTAAGTTGCGGATCGGGATTTTTACATATTTTTGTTGTCAGCATTCATAACTCACCAATAAACATTTTTATTTTTTAAGTAATAACTTAAAAAATAAAAATGTTTATTGGCCATAGTTTTGTGAGATTGTAACTCGACTTTTGATCGTGATAGTACATCAGCAGTGATGCACTGCGGACCATCAGATGGGATTATAGTCAAGCTCTAGTTTAAAATTAAAAAAAAACCTTTTTATTTGAACACACATTTCTGATACACGCTGTATATTAAAACCGTCTAACCGCCACTTGTTATTCTGAAGCCCGAATATGGATTCAAAGGACATTCAAACTGTTTTACGATGACCGTAAACGCTTGAGAGAACGCTATCTCACTTAGTTCACGCAGTCGTTTACGTAAACGTAAAATATGAAGAAAGCATCCGAAATAAAGGTGTAACATAAAACTGGGCCAATGATAACAATATAAGAAACCGTAAAAAATTTACAAGCCCTTATAAAAGTTTTATATTGTTTACGATCATCTTGTAGCTAGAATTCATATCTGAGTTTTAGAACGTAACAAAGATGCTCTTTTTATAGATGACAGTATAAAATTGCTTGGTCGTGTTACCCGTGTCGCTTATGTCATTTTGATGTTACGATATTTTTACTTTTCTGCATCATCGTAAAATCGAAATAAATAAAATCAATGGTGCTTTGGTTTTATTTATTTTATATATACTGTGTGTATATAAATTTATTACAACGCAGGTACGTTTCATGATGTCTCTTACACCCTGTATAGGTTATACAGGGTGTGAAAGACATCGATGTGCAAACTTTGATGTATATGATTCTACATAGATACCAGAGTGATTTTTACAAACTTTTTTTGCGTAGAAAAATTATTGTTGGGACAACCAAGTACAATAGGAAGTTCATAACTTTATGGTTTTCCATTATATCTTTATGAAATTTTGTACATAGATTCTTTACATAAAAATACTGGACACGTGTTCAGGGTTTCGCATAAACAAAAAATTATGTTGTATACAGTATGTTAAGAAAACCCTGTCCGACCCATAAGGATAATAAAGGTTAGGTAAACACATGACCAAATATAACATAAAATTTTACGGAATCATCATAGTACCAATACAAATGAATTTTGAAATTATCTTTTTTTCCCGCGAATTAATTCCAACTTCCCCGAAATTATGTAATTTTTAAAAAAGTGACAACACCGGTATTATTATGAGCGAATAGCGACGCTACCACGTGCCGCGTGCCCTACCGCCCGCGCCCCGTGGAAGGGTGGTTAACGCAGATTTATTAAGTTACCACTTTTTGCGAAATAATATTTATTTTTTTTATGGGGATTTTTTTTTTAAGTTTAGCCCGGTTTAGTATCCATTAGTAGAATCAGTTATCGATACCTAACAACACCTTCACGGGTCGGACAGGGTTTTCTTAACATACTGTATAGGGTTAGCAACAACTTTAATAAATTTCTAGTATTAGTAGGTTATAGATACAGATATGCAATTAAAATACAGCCTGAAGCTGCATAAAGGGTGTATCTGATATCGACACACAAACGAGTACCATGGATGCAGTACATGATTCTGAACCCCCCAGTGGTGAAGTTTTGCGTCGGCATTTTACCGATTAAAAAAAAAATATGCAGTTTTTTTCACTTTAGAGTTTAGACCGTTTATAATTGCTACACTTTTATAACCCAATAAGATTTTATAGTAAAAATTAATTACTTAGTTAATTACACAGAATGCGCAATGTGAACAATACTAGAAAAACTATCGTATCAGCTGATTTAATAGAGTTCGCATCAAGGGACAATGTCATAGCTACAAACACGCACGGCGGCACGCTTGCAACGTTCAAAGGCCGAGCCGACACTTTATTTAAACACTGTTATTTCTGTAACCACTCATTAACGACATAAATGACTATCATAATTTTGTTAGTGGCATGCGGTCTAGTATTTTCGCGAAGTTTGCGTTACGATGTCAGATACACACTGTATACTTCCACAACATCGAATGTCTACGCAATAAGTAATTTCCCTTTTAATAAATTCGAATAGGTCGATCGCTAAAGCCATCCAGACAAAATAAATACGGGAAACATGTATTATTTTGTTATTCCACCCAGCAAATATAATCCTGTAATAATAAATCAATTCAGATATATATAACAAGGTCATTGGATGACCTGATTGGAATGGGCACAAGACAGATACGGTTGAAGTTACCAGATAGAAAATTAAAAAGTCCTGACAAAAAGCCTGATTACTATGGAAAGGTCTTGTGATTTTGCCGTATATGTAATTCACAAATCTGAGGCGAAAATTGTGATTGGTTGTGGACGTAAATTGATACTAAATCTAAAACTAAAGACAGTAAATTCGATTACTTATGTTTAGAAATATGTAAACGTTAATTATGTCCTAGGAATATTTATAACACCTTAAAAGTTGATTGCAACTTTTCGGTAATAAACAAAAAAATGGTTTATTTTTTTGAAAATCGTAAACCGAATCTCGAACATCAAATTTTAAAAAAGACATTACTCCAAAACGCCAACCCTTCACCATATCCTAGTGCTTTCGATAAAATTTGATTTGAAATGATTAGCCTGACAATCCTGAAATCTGAGTGATCTAACAACAATATTTTCATGAAAATGGATCTAAGTGCCCTACGTCATAGTGACCTCAGTGTCGGCCATCAATGAATTATGTATGTCAGCTCTTAGAAAGATGAATGAATATCTGACATCAATTAACATGGAACAGTGGTCTCACTTCTTTCACAGAAAACTATGTATGACAACCTCCGCGGTCAACACGCCTGCCTGCGACTTGGAGGCCCCGGGTTCGATCCCCGGCCAGGTCATGATGGAAAACGGTCTTTTCCTAATTGGCCTGGGTGTTGGATGTTTATCTATATATGTATCTATTATAAATATAGTATCGTTGGTAACTTACTTTGGGGCTAGCTCAATCTGTGTGATTTGTCATCCTTCCATTCATCCGTAATCACGTCGCATTCAGGGTTGGCCAGAAGAAGTGCATTCAGTACGACAGACTGGTATCATAATATATGTATATTCTGTACGTTTTATCATCTCACTCCTTCTAAATGGCTAGAACGATTAAAATAAACTTTTATGTGTAAATTTCAATGGTTTCCTGAGTGGTTTGAAAACACTATTGGACCCGGTCGAGCAGGATAGCGCCTGTCGAACCCGCTAGTAATATTAAAAAAACTATATAATGGCGTACAATTGGAGGGCATCTACAATATCTCCCGCGCAGAACTCGTTGAGATTTGTTAGAAATTAACAAATGCAGCATTAAGCGCATTCCCCGAGTAGGTACATTATTTACTAAAATATAGATCATATCAGCTTCATGCCATTTATTTTTCATAGTTATTTGCAGTGTCTTCTTGTCGCACCAACGCGGGTGTCCGCGCACCTTTACAACGTTTAGCAAAAAATTATGATACTGTTTTTTCAGAATTAGATTTATTTTCATTGTCACCTAATAAAATTCGCATTGAATTTCTTATGATGATAGAGGGGGCGGATGATTAACCGTGTCCCGTATGTATATATGTATGTATATATGTATGTATATATATATATATAACGGGACCTGATAGTTCGCCTCGTTATCAGACGGGTCAGCCATCGTTAAATGTCCGTAAATACAATTAGGTAGACACAGTAAAACACCTTATTAGTCTTTAGATGTAGTTTAAGATTTAAAATAACAACGGATGGCACAGATACAGACTGATTATCAAGACGGAAAACGCGGCAAGTTCGATAGCACGTGGCAACGACCGTTGACGCTCACGCTTCAAACTCGAATGTCCAGTGACACTGTCCCTCTCTCTACCACAAACCTCGACTGACGTTTTAAAAGGTCAAACGTCACGTAACAAACGTCATGTGTCAATCGGTAATCATACAGCCAGTGTTGCCACGTGAATCGACCTTACCCAAGTGTAGTACTTGACGTTTCCGTTACAAATTATTTGGAAGAATAATAACCAAATAAACTGGTCACACTAATTGATTAACTGACGTCATGATGCAAGGTTCCGACATATATATATATATATATATATACATACATATATATATATATAAGAGTAGTATTATAAGATTTATTCATTTTTAAGTTTAATTAGTAATGTTGTGCTCGTGCTCTTCTATTCGAATATGTAATATGTGGATAACGTAATTGGTTACGCACTGATATACCTATTTATAAGCCATTTTTAACGATGTAGTGTGTAATTGTTGGTTTTCCTTAATATATATAAAAAAAATAGTTATGTTATGAAAACAGACAGCTGCGTCATGTGTTAGTTGCTAAGGTGGGTATACAACCTCCAACAAGATTAATAACATATATAGTAAAAAAAAATTGATACCGGTTGTCATATCGGCCAATGGTTTGATAGCCAAGAGCCTCGACCAACATCTATTGAGGCTTTCATTAGGCAGTTCGATCAAGGGCCTGATTCAAAAGGCAGTACTCCTCGATACAGGCCGTATCAAATCAAATCAAATTAAAAGTTATTTATTCAAATTAGGCTGAGAATTAGCCCTTTTTGAACGTCAATATCACATAAGACAGTCCCACTTCGACACTTCTTAGTGCTTCCGCTGGAAAGAAGAAGTGGCGAAACAAACTCCTCAGTAGCACAGCTGTCTGTTCATTTAAAAAAAATAAAACACGTGACTTTATACAATACTATGTAGGTAGAGTAATAAACACAAGAAAACACAACAACGATTAAATTATTTACTATAATGCCTGCTAGCCACGCCAAAATACCAGCAAAGCAAAGCAAAAAATAAAAATATCATTAAAATGGAAATGTAAATAAGTAAAAACTTTATACCTAAATAAAAACCCCAGGTATAAAGGGCATGACAGCTCACATATTTATGCATTGTAATAAAGTAAATTATATGAACTCGTATAACGTCATGATCGTGAGGAGGTTCTAGTCTCTGGCCATAACTACCAGCAGCTTGGACCCTGCTCCCGTTATCGGTGGAACACTATTTTTTTAATATTTTTACGTATATTTTATATACAATATGTAAAGAAAACCCTGTCCGACCCTTGAAGGTATTGTTAGGTATCGATAACTGATTCTAATAATGCCCACAAAGTCGGACTAAACTTTAAAAAAATCCCCAAATAAGAATTAATATTATTTCGCAAAAAGAGGTAACTTAATATGTATTAAGTTACCTCTTTACGCTAGGCAATCCGTACGCGGGTGACGGAGGGCAGGGCACGCGTCACGTGGTCGCATCGTGGTGGTGTTGTCACTTTTTAAAAATTACCAAATTTCGGGGAAGTTGGAATTAGTCCGCGGGAAAAAAAGATTATTTCAACTTTCATTAGTATTGTTACTATGATGATTACGTAAAATTTTATATTATATTTGGTCATGTGTTTACCTAACCTTTATTACCCTTTTGGGTCGGACAGGGTTTTCTTTACATATTGTATAAATATTATTATAAAAAAATGTAAATGAATATGTATATGTGTGTATATATGTACATATATAGTAAAAATTGTACAAGTAACTCCCATGAAACTACCAGGAATACATGAATAACAGAAAATGAACTCAGCCAAGTGCAAGCCAAGCAAATAACTTAAGAGAAACCTTTACTTGATGTTAGCGCTTGCGTAAAGTGAGTCCTTGTGGTGTATTGTAAACTTCAAGCACCGAGCGTTATTACAGCGTCTTATGTCTTTAGGTATTATTTTACTTCTCTACTGAGTTAATCTACTTTAGTTCTTACTTGTTTTTCTTGAACACTGGTAAATGCATATCGTTCTGTATCATTCCCACTTGGTTTCAACATGAATCTATATTAATATATAAAGCTGAAGAGTTTGTTTGAACGCGCTAATCTCAGGAACTACTGGTCCGATTCGAAATGTTATTTTTGCGTTGGATAGTCCATTAATCCAGGAAGGCTTTAGGCTATGTAACATCACGCTGCGACCAATAGGAGCGGAGCATAACTCCACGCGAACGAAGTCGCTGGCGGCCGCTAGTGATTCATAATCATCATCTTAATTTGCCTAACAACAGGCTAAGAGTAGTGACCCTGTCGGTGTTCTATAGAATGCATTTTGGAGAGTATGTGAGGGAATTCCATGACCTAATTCCCCCATCTTCATTCCATCATCGGACGACCCGTCGTACGGCGAGGATCCATCCTTACGTTGTTGACACTCCTGCGATTCGGACGAAGCGTTTCGTTTCGTCTTTTATACCGCGTACATCGAGGGTCTAGAACAATTTGATTGCGGCTGAGTTTCCGTCTGACTACAATTTAAGTGTCTTCAAGGCTAGAGTGAATAGGTAACTCTTAATAAACTAGCGCGATTCACCATCAACGATTGCATCACTGCTTACCATCAGGCGGGATTGCGGTCAAGCACTAGTGGTTTTGTTTGTTCCATTTAGAACCGGCTAAGGTCAGAGAACATACTGCCGTGTCTTCATTCCTAACTAATCTAACTTAACGTAACCTAAACGTATCTCCTTTCGTTTCCCGCGTGAACCAACTCGGAGGAAGATTTGGGACAAAGTCATGATGTGGCCACTATGCTACAATATTTCAATGTTCTTATGAATTATTCACTGAATGCACTTTTTATTACATAAATCACACGTTTTTATTTAGTAAACGACACTATAAATAATTTAAAAGTCGAATGAAAAATAAGCGTGGCACTCTGCTTATCAACCAAAACCTCAAGCACTAGTTTATAATTTATAAAATATTTAAAAAAAAATCTACAATAGATAATTTCCTTATCCTGTCAAAAAAGCATAACAGACTCTAAAGGACAACGACCACACCCTCTTTTTAACTCTCTCATAACTTAAAATTCAATTTCAACATAAGCTTTAACTAAAATCCAGAACATCCCAAACAAACGTAAACACACAACAAAAACCGATACACATAAATTAATAATAAACACAATACAATACGTTTCCACACAACTTTTTACAGCGGATATTACGTGTAACTGGATGACAACAACACGCGTCGCATATGATTAATGTTGTGGGATGCTAACGCTAGATGTCAGTGCGGTCGCCAACGTACGCCGTACGGCTATAGCTGACGTGTAGATGTGTTATTATGTTTTGATAGCGGGACGTGAGTTATGGGAATGTGTTAAAGGTATAAATATATATACATATACAGAATGGTGGTGACAATACGACAATAAATGAAAACACAAACAATAGGAATAATCTAAACTTTAGAAAAAAACCTATATTGTAAAATTGCAAACGGAATAGAACAACCTTTAAAAATATTGGTTCACTGACCTCCGATCGGCGACAGTGCGATCCTGTATCGACTTACTTTTTTCGCGCCATTATTATTAAGGTTTGGTACCGCAGGATGCGGCGGTCTTTAACCTGTAAGCGCTTCTTGCGCTTCTTTATCAATATGTACATCATGTAGAAAATGTGAAAAATGGAAAATAATTTCCTGTGAATAAACTAATAGACATATTTATATGATTTTTTATGGGTAGACTGAGAATGTGTTGAGGTACACGACGTTTAATTTATTGTCGTATTGCTTACCCGTATCCTATACACAGAGTGGTGCTGACACCACTCTGTGTATAGGATATGGGTGATAGGGAAAATTCCCTATTTTTGCTCTTTATCAATAACTAGCGGTCCACCCAGGCTTCGCACGGGTGCAATGGTGATATTAATTACACTTTAGAAAACTGTGAACGTTGTATATAAAAACAGCGACGCGGCCAGCGGCCACCGGTACCGACCGCTAACGCTATGTCCCGCAATTTTTAAATCTGTAATATCTTCGAAAATATTCATTTAAATTACGTGCTGTAAGGGGCCTTACAGATTTCTATTAAATGAACAATGTATTTAAGGTGTCTAATTGGATAAGGATTAATCCTGTATTGGTTAAAATCGCTTCGAAAATTAGCCATTATTTGTTGTAAAAAGTAAATGACAAAAAACGATATTGTGTAATATCCATAAGAGTTTTCTGTAAACCTTTTCAATGAGTACAATACTTAGTATATTTATAAATTTCACAGGGTTTACCAGGCGTTTGCAATGTAAGCGGAAAAAATGTTACTATTTACGACATCACATTAGAAACCTCAAAAGTCTTCAACCAGTGTGTGTTGCCAGTGATGACTTATGGAATTGAGACGTGGTCGCTAACAATGGGCCTTATACGAAGGCTCAAAGTCACTCAAAGGGCAATGGAGAGGGCTGTGCTTTGGGTTTCACTGCACGATCGAATCAGAAATGAGGAGATCCGCAGAAGAACGAGAGTAACCGACATAGCCCGAAGAATTGCAACACAAAGTGGCAGTGGGCTGGACACATTACCCGTAGGACCGATGCCCGATAGGGCCGACGGGTTCTCGAGTGGCGATCACGCAGCGGAAGACGTAGCGTGGGTTGCCCCCGACAAGGTGGACCGACGACCTGGTGGAGGTCGCGGGAAACCGCTGAATGCGGGAGGCGCAGGACTGGTCGTCGTGGAGAACCTTGGGGGAGGCCTATGTTCAGCAGTGGACGTCTTTCGGCTGAAATGATGATGATGATTAGAAACCTCAAAACTTTGTTTTACACAATGTAGTGATGAAGAGTTTGTGGATTTGTTTGAACGTTCCAATGTGTCAAGAGATGTGACATGTACCAACTCGCACTGGGCCAGCGTGGACTCCCTCTTATCAAGAGGAGGCCTGTGTCCCAACAGTGGGACTGGTACATTGGACATTATGGACTGATAATGATGATGATGATGGCAAGGCTGGTTGTCATAGTTTCACGTTTCTGACTACTCATATCGGCTGTCAAATATCCACAAATAATAGCCGAGTGTTTAAAGGGCAGTAAAATAAATGGACTGACATTAAGGTCTGGTATATTGCCGTTAATAATAAATTTAATAGTTAACAGAATCCCGGGCAAACAGTTATTTAATTGAAAAAGAGGTTTGTGTCGCGGCGGGGTCCGTGGAAGCGAATAAGGTCCGAGCCGGTCCGCTCGCTTGGTCATGTCCCCGCCCGCGTCACGCTCCCGCTGCCGATGACGACTGCTCACGCCGCTGGCGCGTGCAGACCGCGACCATATTGGGTCTCATTCCCAACACCGAGATCAACGGCTTACCGTTTTTGTCGAGACAATCAAATCATTTATTTCAAATAAACCAGTTACAGGCACTTTTGAATTGTCAGAAGGTCGGTCAGTCAGTAAGGTGAAGCTAGTCGCCCATTCCTAAGAGTAGGTACGGAGAAGAACGGGCAAGAAACTTCATGGACGCTCTTTTAAATTATCAAGCTATTGATACAAAAATTTGATTACATCATTCATTTTGAAATCAATCGTGTGAGAACGATGCAGAAATATATTGTACGCTAAGAACGTCCATTATGGAAAACACACAAAAAAAAACAACAACAAAAAAAAAAGACTAATCCAACAAATAGATGCTTTACAGCAAGTACATTGTGCTCACACGTGTGCCATGCAATTATACAATACTAAGAAATTGATACAATACTAAGAAATTGAATACAATACTAAGAAATTGATACAATACTAAGAAATTGTGACTATATATATGTTAACGGAAATGTATGTAATGCGTCATTGTATACAATTCCTAGGAAATTTATGTAATTCCTAAATTTGCTCGGAAATGTGTGAAATAAATTTTATAACACACATTTCCTAGTAAATCTATACATTTCCTAAATAGCTAACGGAAATGTATTACTTTAAAGATGTCCATGAGTATGCGGGGATTATAACAAAACTAACATAACCTAACCTAACCTAATTGTTTCAACCGGAGTCTTAATAATAAATCTGTTTCTAAGTTTAACAACGTGTTTTATTAATTTTATTCATAGAAAGCATGGTTTTATACATTTCCTAATACGATATAGGAATTTTATACAATTTCTAGGAAATGTATACATTTCCCAGGATATGTGTGTATTAAATAATGTTTGGAACAATATTTTACACATTTCCTATATAGCTTCGGAATTGTATACATTTCCTAGTAATTGTATATAATTCCTAGGTTTCATTCATTTCCGGTAACATATATACAATACTAAGAATTGATACAATACTTGAAAAGTGAAGGGGATATGAATATAACCACCCTTTCGCAGACCAACTATTAAAAGCACAGCTTAACCTGATCACTCGATCCATGCGGTTTTATTACTAAACTACGGGCCAGATGTTCTGCTGCCTATTCTTATCCAAACACAATCAAACAATATCTTCTTGTCAACAATATCAAGAATTTATCAATTTTGGCATATCGTAACCCCTTATAAAGTATATGTACCTATGTGGTTATATAACTTCTGGCCCTTATCTCCTCCAATATGGAGAATATTGATCTTATATCATATGTTTACATTATGTAATTTGTGTTTACTTATCCGCTATTATTATAGGTTTATTGCCATCCAATTTTGTTACATATCAGCTTATAATCTGTTAGGTAAACTACTTTTCATATAAATTATTAGTTGTATAAATATCCTATTAATATTCTTATGGAGACATGGGATGCTTTCGGGAAAAGGTTATTTTGGAGCAACTGTTGGTGTCTTTATAAGATTACTTTTTAGCCTGCTGGTAAGCAGTGATGCAATAGTTGATAGTAAAGCGCACTAGTGTATTAAAGCCTATTCAATGTAGCCTTGAAGTCAATTAAATTGTAACCAGACGAAAACACCTCTGTTTACACACACACAAGAACATTCGTTCTTCGATGACGCGGACAGCGCGGCGGCGTCGACTACGGGACCGGCCACAAAAGCATCATTGCATCGTCCGACACGACCCCGTGCAGTCATCCCTTTAAAACTATAATTATTTGTTAAAGATTATTTTTAAATATATAGTATACATTCCGCTTGCCTTTAATTTAATACCTCATTAACATCTGAGCTTTAACAACCGCTTCAGGCAAATTCTTTCTGTCCTTCCATGTACCTGATATAAAAGACGAGGCGAAACGCTTCGTCCAGAACCTAGCGGTGTCAACAACGTAAGGGAGGATACTCTCCGAACGACAGACCGTCCGATTATGGAACACTGATGGCGGAATTAAATCATTTAATTCCCGCACACACTCTCCAAAAAGCATTATAGAGTATGTTAAGAAAACCCTGTCCGACCCGTGAGGGTGTTGTTAGGTATCGATAACTGATTCTACTAATGGATACAAAACCGGGCTAAACTTAAAAAAAATCCCCCTAAAAAAAATAATATTATTTCGCAAAAAGAGGTAACTTAATAAATGTGCGTTAAGCACCCTTCCGCGGGCGGCGGGCGGCAGGGCACGCGGCACGTTGTCGCATCGCTATTCGCTCATAATAATACCGGCGTTGTCACTTTTATAAAAAATTTTAAAAATCGGGGAAGTTGGAATTAATTCGCGGGAAAAAAAGATTATCTCAAAATTCATTTGTATTGGTACTATGATGATTACGTAAAATTCTATATTATATTTGGTCATGTGTTTACCTAACCTTTATTATCCTTATGGGTCGGACAGGGTTTTCTTAACATCTGTATAGAATACCGAATGACTGGCTACTCTACGTGTGTGCTCTAGGCTTTGGAGATTACTAACAGCACCACGTGGTTTAAGGTGGGAATAAACCATAAATGTATGCTGCTTATATGCTTATATACCCAATTTCGTGCAAATCCTATAAGTATTTTTTTCGCGAAAGAGAAGCAAACATCAAGCCATCCATCTTTACAAACTTTGACGTCTGTAGTGTTATTAAGTAGGATAGGATATGAGGTATTCCACACAAAACATTGCTGTCAATGACACTTGACAGCAAAACGACACTTAACAGCACAACGGTAGTGAATTGACCTACACGATTAATGACTAATACTTGTACTAACTAAAGATAGAAAATATCTTGAGGAAAACTGAAGGAAAACATCTTTAGGAACCCTGGACTTTAAGTCTGAAATCGCCAACCCGCATTGAGCAAGCGTTGTGATTACGCTGTGCCTGTGCCCAGCAGTGGGACGATAAAAAGGTTTATGATGATGACGTGTAGTAACTTAATTGGTCCACTTAGATGTGCTATTCTGTAATACCATTTCTATATTTTCTGCACCTGGTCTGACGAAGAATATCTCTGGAATTTAAAACAGACTTCAACCCTTGTGTTTGTTTCCCCATTCCTTTTCAAGGGTAGTTAGATGGGAAATTTTGACTATATCCAATCGGTTTAGGTAGTTAATAAAAGATAAAAAAATCACGATGTGACTTAGTAAACCAACTAAAAGAAACGTTACTTCTATTCAGTAATCATGGTCCGTGAGTTGTACTGTTCAATTCAGCAACGTTACCATTCTTTAAGATCAAAATAATAATAAAACAATTCTATAATATTCCTCCATAGCGCAGCGGCCAACACGCCTGCCTGCGACGTGGAGGCCCCGGGTCGACGACGGGTCGGCGACGTGGGTTCCATGATGGAAAACGATCTTTTCCTGATTGGCCTGGGTCTTGGATGTTTATTTATATATGTATGTATCTATTATAAATATAGTATCGTTGAGTTAGTATCCCATAACACAAGTCTCGAACTTACTTTGGGGCTAGCTCAATCTGTGTGATATTTATTTTATTTATTGATTTATATTTCTTTCTTTTTAATAATATATGACTTCCTTGTACCGCCCATCTAAACAGTTTAATCATAACATTGAAAATAATTCCCTGTATATGCGGGTCCTATGAGTTTTAATTATGATTCCCTCAAATACAAAAAAATATAAAAGGAAACATCACATCAGTTTATTCATAAGTAAAGTTACGATAAAGTAGTAATTGCTATGCTTGGGGTTTCACTGCGCGATCGAATCAGGAATGAGGAGATCCGCAGAAGAACGAGAGTAACCGACATAGCCCGAAGAATTGCAACACTAAAGTGGCAGTGGGCTGGACACATTGCCCGTAGGACCGATGCCCGATGGGGCCGATGAATTCTCGAGTGGCGACCACGCACCGGAAGACGTTGCGTGGCTAGGCCCCCGACAAGGTGGACCGACGACCTGGTGAAGGTCGCGGGAAGCAGCTGGATGCGGGAGGCGCAGGGCCGGTCGTCGTGGAGATCCTTAGGGGAGGCCTATGTCCAGCAGTGGACGTCTTTCGGCTAAAATGATGATGATGATCTATTAAAGACCGCATCAAAATCCGTTGCATAGTTTTAAACATGCATACATAGGGATATAGGGACAGAGAAAGCGACTTTGTTTTATACCTACTATGTAGTGATGTAGAGTTTGTAGATTTGTTTGAACATACAATGAATCATACATAGGGACATAGGGAAAGAGAAAATGACTTTGTATAATATATATGTATGTATATTATATATATATGTATATTATATATATTTATATGTACTGATAACAGTGTAGGTATTAGTAGCGCTACGCGTCGCCGAAGCGGTTTCGTAGCACCACTACGAGCGACCGCTACGCCCTGCCCAGGCTGACGCCAAATGCTTGAGTCGGCAACTCGCCAAACACTTCACCTAAATTGCATAGTTCAGTTATTAAATTGTTACGGTTAGATAAAATAGGTTTTAATCCATTCAAATTCATACCAATATTATAAATAGCAATGTGTGTGTCTCTTTGTTTGTCCGTCTTTTTCACGGCCAAACGGAGCGACAGATTGACGTGATTTGGCAATAGTTGAAGAGATGGAAAGTAACATGGGCTTTTTGTTTGTTTTAACTCGTTATAACGCGAGCGAAGATGTGGGCAATAGTTAAAAAAAAGTCGCTTTTCGTGTACTGCTTTCCAAGGGAGAGATAGAGTAGAGGGATCTCGGTACGTAAAGATCCCACACACCAGAGGTGTAAAAGTAACGAAAAAAAGTGTACCCGCATGTATTCGTTACTTTTACAATTAGTACTCGTTACTATCGTATCGTTACGTTACTCGTTACTTCTGACACCTTATAACACGCTTTGTTATGATATAGTAACGAATTCAGAAGCGTACTGTTCGCGTACGTAATACGACTGAATAATAGTATTCGTAGTAGTAATAGTAGAATTCGTATAATGCGTCAAGAAGGTCATAAGAACGGATTTTTAGCCAATGAGGCTACAATACTCTATGACGGACTCAGTGGCGCCATTAATTAATTTCATGACTTTTCTGATTCATTATACTTGCGTGAACTGAAACAGTGTAGCTGTGCTCATACGAAAAGTACGAGTAACGAAATGCATTCGAGTGTAACGTTTCGTTACTTCATACTAGATAGCGCACCCGTTACTCAGTAACGAATATATACGGTTTGTCACAGTTCTACCACACACCCACAGACTAATCGTGGCACCTAATCGGTCTACCTGCACGGCTAGTATTATTTAGCCACGAGCCCTCACACATGTATTCTATCTATACTAATATGTAAAGCTGAAGAGTTTATTTGTTTGAACGCGTTAATCTCGGGAACTGCGAAAATTCTTTTAGCGTTAGATAGCCCATGTATCCAGGAAGGCTTTAGGCTATGTAACATCACACTGTGAGCAATAGGAGCGGAGCATAGCAAACATTTAAAATGTAATGTATATTTTGGGGTTAAAATAAAATGTTCAAATAACTAACTCCACACGAACGAAGTCGCAAGCGGCAGCAAGTAACTTATATACAATATGTAAAGAAAGCCCTGTCCGATCCGTGAAGGTATCGTTAGGTATCGATAACTGATTCTACTAATGGATACAAAGCCGGGCTAAACTTAAAAAAAAAACATCCCCCTAAAAAAATAAATATTATTTCGCAAAAAGAGGTAACTTAATACATGTGCGGTAAGCAACCCTACCGCGGGCGGCAGGGGGCAGGGCACGCGGCACGTGGTCGCATCGCTATTCGCTCATAATAATACCGGTGTTGTCACTTTTTAAAAAATTACCAAATTTCCGGGAAGTTGGAATTAATTTGCGGGAAAAAAAGATTATTTCAAAACTCTTTAGTATTGTTACTATGTTGATTACGTAAAATTTCATATTATACTAGCTGACCGGCAAACGTTGTTTTGCCATATAAATAATAGATTAAATTACTAAAATGGCTATTATAAAATAAGGGTTGATCGTAGAAGGGTGAAAATTGGGGATTGTATGTATTTTTGTATGTTGTATCATAAAAAAATAGAAATTAAAAATTTTGTCTAAAAAATAAAAAAAAAATTTAGGGGTGGACTACCCCTAACATTTAGAGGGATGAAAAATAGATGTTGGCCGATTCTCATAGATACCGGATAAGCACAAAAAATTTCATCAAAATCGGTCGAGCCGTTTCGGAGGAGTTTAATGTCGAACACCGTGACACGAGAATTTTATATATTAGATTTGGTCATGTGTTTACCTAACCTTTATTACCCTTATGGGTCGGACAGGGTTTTCTTTACATATTGTATATAAACCAATCAATCAATCTGATTGCTTGAATTTTATTTAAAAAAAAAATCAAGTCCACTCATGTCTATTTGAATGCACCTGTCATAAATAATGAATAAATGCCATTAATCACATTAAACACCGAACACTATTACGCACATGTCATTTTTACGATGGATGCCCCATATTTTCCGTCACGGAGGTTATCCGATGTCACTTGTCCCTAATAGATCACTATTTTGTGTTATTTTTTTATGTTCATACATTTTATAGGATCTGTATATTTTGTAAGCAGGAACACTAAAAAAGCAATGTATTAAGTCCGTCTTTTCAGTTGTTTTTAATATTGCATCATGATAACTAACACAAGTATGTAAATAAAACTGAAGTTTAAAAGAACAGCTTTTTACTTAATTCATTTTTTTTTTAATATTTATAAACTACTGCTTGATCGCAATCCCACCTGATGGTAAGCAGTGATGCAATCGATGATGGTAAAGCGCGCTAGTTTAATAAGCCCATTCACTCAAAAAACTAAGTGAATAGGAAGGAAGACGGCAGTTGTGCGAGGTGATGCAATGTTTAACCCAGAGGAAGATTGATCTGGAGACCCTCCGCGACAAAACTCCCGACACAACAACATTTGGCCCATCGTCCTGACTGGCTCTGATTCTGGCTTCACCAGACATTATGCCGAATCGCTTGACGGCAAGACTTTGTCTGGTAGCAACTTCTACCGGCAGCCGATGTTATGGCCTACCACCCAATTCAATATAAAAATTATAAAAATTATTTTCAATAGAAAAAAATATATAAATCTCTCCCTCCTTGATAAAATCGAACGACCCGTCGAATGGCTAATATCCACCCTTGCGTTGTTGACACCACTACGATCCGTACGAAGCGTTTCGCCTCGTCTTTTATACCGCGTACATCGAGGAACTGGTACAGTTTCCCAGCGGTGGTGTTTCTGTCTGACTACAGTTTAAGTATCTCCAAGGTTCTTAATAACCTAGCGCGCTTATCATCAACGATTGTATCACTGCTTACCAACAGGCGGTCAAGCACTAATTTATAATTTGTATAAAAATATTAAAGTACGTACAAAAAAGCGTATGTGTAATATAGATAGTTCAATCCACGAAGACGCGCCCCACCAATTTTAGGTTGACGGGAGCGCGGGGCGCGGGGAGTTTGCTCCGAGCGTCAGTCACGGACCGTCAGTGGTTCGATGCACACAAGTAGTACAACCTATGTTCCAAAAATCGAGACTCGACACGAAAGTTGCTCTACTTTATATTTTTTTTAAATGTCGAAAAAAATCTCAGCGTGTTGCACTTAAAAGCCAGGTATGTAAATTATTGTTACGAAACACATAAAATAATAAAAGAAAAGTAATTTAATTCAAAATTAAATTTTACTAACTAGACTTATATTTAAAAGTAAGACTAATTTTATTTCTTTTTTTTTTTAATTGTAGGCAATTATTTCTAAAGTTTACGATTTTATGAAAAAAGAAGCAAGTAAAAATTTTGCAGAAAAATTCACTGATGTTCGATGGAGAACCGCACAGGCCGTTGAAATATCTGAAAGCACAGTGACTAGAATTCTACGCGAATCTATCTAAGACCTTATATTAAAAAACAAAGAAAACTTCCGCAAGTACAGAAGTGACGAATTATTAAAGGCACATGGATTCACAGTACTTCGGCTACCTCCTTATCACCCAGAGTTAAACCCAATCGAAAACATTTGAGGTATTGTAAAAAACGACGTTGCTAGCTGCAATTTCAATCAAAACTACACTTCGATTATGCCCATTTTAAATGATAATGATGCATATGATCGAGTAAATAAAGATGTCTGGTTCAATACTTGTCAGCACGTGGAAAAAATAGAAGACGAATACATGAGACACTGTGATCTTGATTTCAGTTTTATTATAAATGTCGGTGATACTTCAGAATCTGAATCAGATATTTCTGAAACGAGTGATTGACGATTTTCATTTCAATAAAAAAAGTTCCATAAAACTTTTTCACGTATTTCATTTATGTCTCTAATTACCTCCTATTATTATATAAAAATGGTATTATAATCGTATATTAACTAATAATCACATAAAATATCCACACCTCAATTTTCTTTGCAGTCGGGTAAAGAGTATAAAATTGAAGTAGAGCATCTTTCACTTTGACCATGACGCTCTCTCCTGATTAGTCAATTCATTGTAGTGTGGGTGTGCACTCATAGATAATTATTGTGTACGGATAACACTCAAACATTGACGGAAGCTTGCACACATATACTGTAAACGGTTAGGAGGAATAGTGGGGCGCATCTTCGTGGATTGAACTATCTATAATTTTGGTTTCAAGATAATAAGACGGAATGTATAATAAAATAATACCTATCTTATTTTCTCCAGCGATAAATCTTATGAATTTATGTATGTCTGTCTCTTTTTAATGTCGCTGTTTCTTTTTTTCGCCTTCCAAATAAGAACGACATTAAAGAAGTGGTCACTTCAAAAAGAACGTGTGTAATTATATACAGGCTGTACCTGACATCGTAACGCAAACTTCTCGAAAAGGCTAGACGAAAGTGTCGGCTCGGCCTTTGAACGTTGCAAGCGTGCCGCCGTGCGAGTTTGTAGGTATGACGTTGATCCCTAATATAATCTCTATTAAATCAGCTGATAAGATAGTTTTTCTAATTTTGTTTTCATTGCGTTTTTTTGTGTAATTAGCGAATTAATTATTTTTTACTTTAAAATCTTATTAGGTTATAAAAGTATAGCAATTATGAACGGTCTAAAGTGGAAAAAAATACACATATTTTTTTTTTCAAATCATGAAAAAGCGGACGATAAATAGCCCACCACAGGGAGCTCAAAATCATGTACTGGATCCATGGTACTCGTTTGTGCGTTGATGTCAGATACACCCCTTATATCTCTTTCGGATATATCTATTTCGGATAATCTCCAAAACGGCAGGACTGCTTTTGATAATATGTTTTTAGTATGGGTTTCCTTTAAGCCCTGAGTAAGGGCTAGTAACATAAGCTAGGTAAGTTTTGTCGACCTACCAAAAGAACGAAGCCGCACGTGGAAGCTATCTATGAAAATATCTATGAAATCTTGTAGACTGCATCCTTTCTCTCAATAAAGATCTTTGTTATTTTAACTATACAAATAAAATCAGTGACTTAAATAAGACTGACTGACTTAAGCTTAAATCATCATTGTCATCATCATCATAATTTCAGCCAAAAGACATCCACTGTTGGACATAGGCCTCCCCCAAGCATCTTCACGACGACCGGTCCTGCGCCTCCCGCATCCAGCGATTTCCCGCGAACTTCACTAGGTCGTCGGTCCACCTTGTCGGGAGCCGGAGAGGACCCGTCGGCCCCATCGAACATCCAATCTTAGCAAGTCAAATAAAGTACTTACGTACAAAAGCACCAAAAGGTTGATAAAAAATGGCCCCCAAAAAAATCATTACGTCACCCTAGCGAGGTGCTAAGTCCACAAGATATAAAACGTTAAATATTTTTCCATTTTACGTAAGTATATTTGTTCAGCAAGTCATAAAACTTGACTTAGAAGCGAACTAGTCGTCAGACATATTGCCCTCGACTGATATTGGAAATCTGAGTTGTATGCACCCTATATTTGAGGATCACTTGAATCGGTATGAAAACCCCGCCAAATTGAAAGGTAAGAAACTACTGACACGGTCGAGTATTGCAACTGCGATTCGATTTTGAAGTGTTAAATATTTGCTAAATAGATTATAGCTCTGAGACAAACTGATGTTTTTTTTTTTATAAATGAGTAGCTGCGGTTTCACCCGGGCAGGCAAATATGTACCATAATGTCTTGGTTAATATTTTGAATAATGGAGGTTTATGGTGTTTGAAGGGAATGCAACAAAGATTTTTTTTCGAGATGTGGAGATTTTCGAGTTGCGTCGTAGACCCTTCCAGATCAATCTCCCTCTGGCCTCCCTCTGGCATAGCATCGTTGGTCGTGTTGTTGGCTTTTATATTGTATCACCTCGCTCAACTGCCGTCTTCCTTCTTACTCACTGAGATTTTTAAGTGAATAGGCTTAATAAACTAGCGCGCTTTACCATCAACGACTGCATCACTGCTTACTATCAGGCGGATTGCAGTCAAGCACTAGTTTATAATTATTAAAAAAAAAAAATTGCGTCAAAGAGTAACAATCAATACAAATTTTCGCATTTAATCATATATTTTCAATTACAAACGCGAATGTTGAAGTTGTTAGTATGAAATAGGATGCTACGAATTCCTTTTAACATTTTAAAATTACTTACAAAATATATACCGATACACCTGTTTGATGAAAAAATAATAATAAGCATGTTACGTTGTTCCGCGCCTTAATCCATACTAATATTATAAATGCGAAAGTAACTCTGTCTGTCTATCGGTTACGCTATCCCGCTTAAACCTGTCGACCGATTTAGAAAATATTTGGCACAGACAATATTTAGATCCTGAGAAAGAACATAGGCACCTTTTATTGAAAAAAAAAAGTTATACTCCCGAGAGAAATCTAAAAAGCGCGATATAACCGAATTCCACGCGGGCGAAGCCGCGGACGGAAAGCTAGCGCTTCATAAATTATCGGTTTTACTTCTCCTTGGCTTTCATTCCGTAACGTCATTGTTCGAAATTCAATACTTTATCATCTAATACAGAAATCATAATATGCCTTCTATTATATTCTGTATAGCATTATTTCATTTACATACTTATTTATATAACAATTTCCTGCTACACTTACAGGTTTTTTTTATAAATGCCTTTCTTTCCCTTCTTGCATAGCAAGAAATCTTTTTAATCTTTTTATTATTAGTCTTTTTAGCAGTATAGTTTCCGCTCGTACTTTTTTGCGGCTGTCCATCTTTTACGGGTCGCTCTTTTCCCGTTGCGTACTATTTTCTTTTTTTTTTATAAACATTTTTACTTTTTTTTATTTACATACTTTTTATTCTTTACATTGTCTTCTTATCTTATATTATTTACATACCTATTTATTACTATTTCCACTTATTTCTTACACTATCATATTTCTTGCCAGCAGCTCGCCGGCTGTGCTGCTATCTCGTCCTGTTGCTCTATACTACTCTATCATCATCATCATCATCATTTCAGCCAAAAGACGTCCACTGCTGGACATAGGCCTCCCCCAAGGTTCTCCACGACGACCGGTTCTGCGCCTCCCGCATCCAGCGGTTTCCCGCGACCTTCACCAGGTCGTCGGTCCACCTTGTCGGGGGCCTACCCACGCTACGTCTTCCGGTGCGTGGTCGCCACTCGAGAACCCGTCGGCCCCATCGGGCATCGGTCCTACGGGCAATGTGTCCAGCCCACTGCCACTTTAGTGTTGCAATTCTTCGGGCTATGTCGGTTACTCTCGTTCTTCTGCGGATCTCCTCATTCCTGATTCGATCGCGCAGTGAAACCCCAAGCATAGCCCTCTCCATTGCCCTTTGAGTGACTTTGAGCCTTCTCATAAGGCCCATTGTTAGCGACCACGTCTCAATTCCATATGTCATCACTGGCAACACACACTGGTCGAAGACTTTTGTCTTGAGACACTGCGGTATTTGGGACGAGAAGATTCTTCGTAGCTTCCCGAAAGCAGCCCAGCCGAGTTGGATTCGACGATTGACCTCTTTCTCGAAGTTGGACCTTCCTAACTGGATAGTTTGTCCCAGGTACACGTAACTGTCAACAACTTCGAGAACAGAGTCTCCAATCTTTATAGGAGTCGGTACAACATGGGCATTAGACATGACTTTCGTCTTGCCCATGTTCATTTTAAGACCGACTCGCTCGGAGGCTCTGCTGAGGTCTTCGAGCATTGTACTCAGGTCCTCCGCGGTCTCAGCCATGACTACGATATCATCAGCAAACCGAAGGTGTGTCATGTACTCGCCATTGATGTTGATGCCCAGTCCTTTCCAGTCCAGAACCTTGAAGACATCCTCCAATGCAGCGGTGAACAATTTCGGGGAGATAACATCTCCCTGTCTGACACCACGCTGGAGAGGTATTGGTTTCGAGGTCTGGTCCTGTATTCGGACTGACATGGTGGCGTTTTCGTACAAACCCTTCAGCGCTTCGATATACCGATAGTCTACTTGGCACCGCTGGAGAGACTGCAGTACAGCCCAGGTCTCGATCGAATCAAAGGCTTTTTCGTAGTCCACAAACGCCAAGCAAAGGGGTAGGTTATACTCCTCGGTCTTCTGTATAACCTGCCGTAGCGTATGTATGTGGTCTACTGTGCTGAAGCCCTTTCGGAAACCGGCTTGTTCGGGTGGCTGGAAGTCGTCAAACCTGCAGGCGAGACGATTCGTGAGGACTCTCGAAAACAACTTATAGACATGACTCAGAAGTGAGATGGGTCTGTAGTTTTTCAAAAGGGTGTTGTCACCCTTTTTGAAAAAGAGTACCACCACACTTCTGTGCCATGCCTGTGGCGTTTTTCCCTCGACTATGACGGAATTAAATAACTTCTGAAGGGCCCTAAGGATCGGTTCACCACCCGCCTTCAGTAACTCTGCCGTTATTCCATCATCGCCCGGCGCCTTGTTGTTTTTAAGCTGTTCCAGAGCCAATCGAATCTCCTGCAGGCTGACGTCCGGGATATCTTCGGTGTAGTGTCGGGTTAATCTTGCTCTAGGGTCTTCAGCAAGATTTAATGCGGGTTTTGTCGTCGAAGTGTAGAGCTGTCCATAAAAATTCTCGACTTCCCTCAAAAGCTCGGGCCCGCACGTTATGATCCTGCCGTCGTCAGTCTTCAGCTTGCTTAGCCGGCTATGCCCAATAGTCAGATCCCTAGCGAAAACTTTAGAGCCTCTGTTTCGCTCTATGGCCTCCGTTATACGCTCGGTATTGTACCGACGTAGGTCGCGCTTCAGAGACTTTGAGATCTGCTTATTGAGCTGCCGGTATCTGCAAGCATCACTTGACGAACGCAAAACCATCTCACGTCTATCCTCCATGAGCTCGAGAGTGTAGTCCGAGAGCTTTTTAGTTCTATTTGTACGGCGGGTCTTAAAATACTTGGTCCCGACCGTACGGACAGCTTCTACAAACCCGTCATTGTATTCGTCCACGTCGCCACTTAGGCATTCGAAGCGATTTTGGAGCTCGAGCTGGAAACCTTCGGAGTCATGGATCCGGATGGGTGCTGGCCGGAGCGTAGACTTCATCAGGCGAGATCTTTCGGACACTATATTCAGATTCAATGTGCCTCTGACCATACGGTGATCGCTGCCGCATTTGAGCGAGTTGATCACTGAGACATCATTGAATATGTGCCTTTTTGTCGTCATAATGAAGTCTATCTCGTTCTTAGTGATCCCGTCGGGACTGATCCAAGTCCACTTTCGCTGTTCACGCTTCTTGAAGAAGGAGTTCATCATAAAGAGTCCCTCCTTCTCCATGAAGCCAGCTAGCATGTGGCCTCGGTAGTTCCGACGCCCAAATCCAAAATTTCCCAGTCCGAGCTCTTCACCGCTCCGCTCTCCAAGTTTAGCGTTGAAGTCCCCCATGACAACGCTGTAGTGAGTTTTTGAGCTATGTATGGCTTTAGAGATGTCCTCATACATAGTCTCTACTTCATCGTCGGAGTGTGTCGAGGTCGGGGCGTATACCTGAATGACCTTCAGCGAATACCGTTTGGTTATTCTGAGTACCAGGAACGCCACCCTGGTCGACACACTCTCGATCTTCACTACATTGTCCACAAGGGACCTGTGGACGAGGAACCCGACACCACCTTGGGACTGATGGTCGCCCTCCCGGAAATAGAGCAAGTTACCGGATTTAAGGATTATCGAGTCCTCACCCTCTCTTCGGACTTCAGATAATCCCAGGACACCCCATCGTAACCTGCTCAATTCTTGCTCCAGTTCAATAACCCTCTCGTCGGTCCGCAGTGTGCGCACGTTCAGTGTTGCCAGGTCGATCCGTCGTTGTTTGTGGTAGCCGGATCTCTTCCGGAGATTCTTCGCACCCCTTGCCCCGCCGTTACCTTGGCCGCTACCACAATGACCAGGAATAGCGGAGCTGCCGGGGACTAGGGGCCTTGGCTTAGTCGTGTGCATCATTATGGGGGGGGTTGCCATAATCCCCACGCTTGGCAAGCGGGTTGGGGATCGCAGGATTTGATATTCCACAGAAGAAGCGCTGCTGCCCGCTTCCCTGGTGAGAGAGTTCCCTTAGTCGCCTCTTACGACACCCACGGGAGGATATGGGTTGGTACTATTCTAAGCCCGGTACCACACGGGATTGGGAGCGGTTTTGCCTCAAGGTGGCTAAAATAAGTATAGAGTATACTACTCTATACTCTATACTTATTTTAGCCACCTTGAGGCAAAACCGCTCCAGATACGGCCTGGAGTGCTTGTCTGCCATTATTTCGGCGATGGATGTTTCTGTCAATTTTTTACCGGTACTTACTTCCAGGTCGTATCTGTCGCGGTTGTGCCTCGGGCATTACAGCAACAAATGTTGGACTGTCTCCGTGGCCTGAGTGTCACACACACAGGCTGGACTGTCCTTTAACTTAAATTTATGCAGGTACGCGGCGAAGCCTCCGTGGCCCATCAGGATCTGCGCCCAGATAGACGTCCTGTCGAGGCACTTCAGGACCTTGCGCGCGCGCACCACGTCGGGGAAGAACATTCGCGTAACCCCAGCCGTGGCCCCGCCGGTGTACCTCCCGTTCCAGACAGCTACTGTGCTCTCTCTCAAACGTCTCTTGACGTAAGAGACTGGACACCTGTCATACGCTGGGGCGACCCTGGACTGGGCCGCCACCTGCCTAGCCAGTTCGTCGGCGCGCTCATTGCCGGGGATCCCGACATGAGCTTTCACCCAAAAGAACCGGAGGATTTTACCACTCCCCTCTTGCTCCCTGATATTCTTACGAATATGGGTAGCAAGGGGATGGTGCCTTTCCGGGTTTCGGATCAAGTCGAGCGAGGATCGAGAGTCGCTGAGCACCGCCGCGCAGTCGAAGCCTCTCAGGACAACCAGATCCGTAGCCCTGGCTATCGCGAGCAGCTCCGCCTGAAAGACGGTACACATCGGCTCCAACCTCATTCGCTTGGTCCGAATCTCGGACCCATCCCGCCAGTATGAATATGCCGCCCCGACCCCTTCATCCGTTTTACTACCGTCTGTGTAAATCAGACGAGCGGGGAGCTGTAGCTGAGCCACAGTTTCGGGGAGCATATTCTCCAGACACTGATAATCAACATCTGGCTCACTGGCGGGGTGAGGGGCCTCCGTAAAGGCCCTACGCTCCTCCAGTTCGCGGGATTCCAGCTCTTCAATCGAACGTCCCCGTTTGCACTCAAACAGCCGGGCGACCTCCAACACTCGAAGATTGAGCGGGAGGAGACCCGACAGCGAGTGCTGCATTGAGCGACACCGTACGATGCGACTTGGCGATCTTCTGTGCAAAGCCCCTCTGGACGGTAGCAAAGGTTCTTTGCACAGAGATCTTCTCGGCGGCTTTCACACTTACAGGTTACAACCTGTACCTAGGAAATTATCAAAACGCGCAAATTAGCCAACAATATAAGTTCCTTCAAACAATAAACATAGATTTACTGTTATACATAAAATTGTAAATACCAACACTAATTGTCTCTCCTTCTCCTTGCTATTCCATCCAAAGGTTGTCTGTAAAAGATCACTTTTAGAGATAAGACCGCCTATTGTAATGTACTGCATCTTCATATTTATATATTCTGTAATTTACATAATAAAAAGTATTCTATTCTATATCAATTACGACTCCTGAACAATCAGGCATTTTTTAATAGTGCGGTTACTAGAATAACGGACAAGCACAATATTATTATCCACTGCTGGAACACAGGCTGCTCTCTGTGAACGGCAATGGACTGTTATCCAACACTCAAAGCAAAGCTGGTTGGCAAAGATTCCATGGCTTCCACTTTCTGTTATAAATGCCAGTATCCTCAAGATACTTTTACAAACCGTTCTGAGAGCAATGGAAATGGATTAAATACGGGGCCGTGTCATCGCTCGAGCAGTCAGGTATAAAGAGGTGGCATGCAGTTTACTTGGCTTCATGGAAGGACGTGCGATCGTGGGATCGGTCGCACTTGGTGGCTCCCTCTAGTTATGGCGGGCTGACCATTCGGGGGTGCGGTGAATGTGCAAATGTCCTCCGGGCCCCAACTCATCGTACTAGAAGGAACAGTCGATATTAACCCTCCGGTATTCCCAGACGAACGGGTATCTATGAGGATTTCCCCACAATAAAAAGGGATGATGAAATAAATCACAAAAGTGTAATAAATCACGCAATAATAACACAAGTCAAGCGCTTGCTTGGTTTCGAACTTGCGATCTACATTTCTTACCACTGCTCTTTTATGAGGCCTTATTTTTGATGTTTATTTATTTCCGCAAAATGCTAATCGACGTTGCTTCACCCCATACTTAGCATAAGTTAATAGAAATTGCATATAAACAAATAAAATAACAAAAATAAAGTATACCTCTAAAAGAGCTGGTAATGTACGATGAATGACGCTCCCGTCACGTGATATACAGCTCAGTGTCATGAATAATTTAGCCATTACGAACACTCCCAATTTCCTGGCAACAGAAATAATGTTATTTTTGATTACGATATCCAGTTTCCGTCTGTGATCTCGAAACCATACATGGGAAAGGTTTATGGGAATGACTTAAGTTACGTTCTGGAAAATGTAACCAATTAGAAGTTACAGTTTTTCAGTATTATGAGGTAAATCAGATTGTAAGAATGTCTATAATAATCACAGTAATTATTCAATAAGATTTTATTATGCTCCTCTTTGTGTTTATTAGTCACAACAAAATGTGTAGAAGAAAAATTCACATGATAAATCAAAAGTCAAATAAGTGTCACTACACTTATTTGACTTTTGTGTGACCACTGATGTGTCACTACACATCTGCAGAACGGTGAAGATTCAGTTGTTATGACAAACCAAACGGTCAAAACGCGGCGTCTTGTTCAGCGCGCTACGCCACGGAGAGTTACGTGGCGTCATCGTCAATCTGTCTGTGTCAACATTTTACGGTGTGCGGTTTTTGTGACTAGCTGAATTGCCCAGAAAATGCATATAATTAGAATAATAGCTATTATAGAGGGCTTAAAAGACATTGCCGGTCTTCGTTAGCGCCACGCGGGCGATGCACGTTCAGCTACGCCCACCGAACTTTCGGTCGCGCAACGCATCGCGTGATGTGTCGCTTGCTAAGAAAAATACATTAAATGCGTTTAGCTGAAAAAACCGTCTGAAGAAAGGTTAGCCCCTACGCCGAACGCGGCGTAATTGCGACTGATGTATCATAGATTACTTGAAATACACTGCGAGCGTATTTAGGCGAACTTTCGGCGCCGTATGTTCCGCAGATGTATCGCGATACTTAGCCTGAGACTCGGCACTTTTCGAGCGTCAAAATTACCTAAGACAGTCGATAAGACGACTCTGCACAACTACCTAGTACTTAAGCTGAGAATAGAAGTGGAGCAACACATACACTTTATTTATACCTATATACTTTATTGTACACCAAAAACATACATTGATTAAAATACATTCAACACAGCAAAATATAATATACAATGCGAGGCTTCATCACTAATGCAATTTCTTCTAGGCAACCAAAGAATTGACAGAGATTCTGTTGAACCTCTAATGGGACTGTGTTAGTGCAAATGTTAAGAATACAATAAACTAAAATAGATACACAGATGCATACATATCTAAAATTATACATACATAAATAAATACATACATACTGTACATAATAGGTAAGCAAAGTAATTAAACAAAAATTTGCTTGTTGAACAAGATCATAACAACAAGTAGTGCTCCTTCACAAGTCTCGTGAATTCCTGCAACGACTGCGCGCGTTTTAATTCAATTGGGAATGCATTCCACAAACGCGGGACCTGAACAATAAAATATTTAAAAAGTAACGTTGTGGAGTGCATAGGCATTTTATTTATTTATTTATTTAAACTTTATGCACATACATTGCACATGGCGGACTTAATGCCTTAGGCATTTTCTACCAGTCTACCTTGAGGTGATGCAGAGACAAAACATGGTAGGTGCAAACAAATTAAAGTTAAAAGAGAGAAAAAAAAAATTATAATAAATACATAAATACATACATAAAATATAAACAGAAGAGAGAGATAAAAAAATCATACATAGAGAAAAAGAATAAATTATATATGTGATGAATCTGCCAATTTCTTGCGTAGGTATTCCCGAGCTTTCACTTTAAATGTGTACCGACTTGACAACGTCCTGATATTCTGAGGAAGATCATTCCAAAGGAAAACCGCCTGAACCAGAAATGAAGACTTAAGAAAACCAGTGGGGTGAGAAGGACATCGTAGAAGACAATTATTGGAAGAGCGCAGATTCTTATTATGCGCATAGAATAAATATTGGAAATGAGAAGTAAGATAAGAAGGGGAACAGGGTTTGTGTAGGAGTGAAAACAAGGTCGTCAAGGCTCTTAGAGCTCTGCGCTGTCTGATGGGTAGCCATTTCAAGATGGACCGGTGAGAAGATACATGATCGTACTTACGAAGATTAAATACGAATCGAATGCAGTTATTTAGAAGTCGGTCAAGTTTATTGAGTAGATCTGCATTAAGGTCGTAATAACACACATCACCATAATCAATAATGGGGAAGATAAGGGATTGGACAAGCATTGCCTTTATGTGTGATGGAAGAACATTTTTGAGCCAATAAAGCGACCACAACGTCCCGGTGACTTTTTTGCTCACACTTGCAACCTGCTTACGCCAGTCCAGGCAAGTGTCAACATTTTTCTGGCGGTCGCCACTGTTGATTCTGGCTTTCAGGAGTTGCAGTGGTTGGGAAAAGTGTGGTGGGTTTGTCCCATAAAAAAAAAAAAAAAAGTGTCAACATGCAGACCCAAATCCTTAACGTCGGAGCTGAACGGAATGACTTTGTCATCAAAGATAACCGGTGTCACCACTAAGCCACTCAGCCTACGTTGATTAAAGGTACTCCCTATAATAATGGCCTGGCATTTTGTAGGGTTAACCGCTACCCCGAAACGACTAGACCAATCCCTCACCACTTCCAAATTCCGGTTCAGCTCCCCAATCGCATGCGATAAGTTGTCAACACTTGTTAAGTCGTCTGATGACCCTAAATATCAAATTACTGCGATCCCCAACCTGCCTGTCAAGCGTAGGGATTATGGCAACCCCCCAGCAGTGGACCTCTATAGGCTGAAGAGGCAGAAGAAAATTATCTTTCCTTTTCCAGCCTTTTGCCTATTCGCAACTATGCTAACGTCGCCATCTACTCCATTTGTATTCAACTGAATATCAGTATTTTTCTTGGAGCGACAGCCTATATTACATCTATAACAGATATTGGGTAATATGATACACCTTGTTAAGACTGATCAAAATTAAAGCATTTATTTCAAATAAACCAGTTACAGGCACTTTTGAATTGTCAGAAGGTCGGTCAGTCAGTAAGGTGAAGCTAGTCGCCCATTCCAAAGAGTAGGCACCTATGGAGAAGAACGGGCAAGAAACTCCATGGACACTCTTTTAAATTATCAAGCTATTGATACAAATATTTGATTACATCATTCATTTTGAAATCAATCGTGTGAGAACGATGCAGAAATATATTGTCCGCTGAGAGCGTCCATTATAGAAAAAATAACAACAATTCAGAAATTAAAATACGCCGTAGCAGCTAAGAGATGACCAGTCCCCTCTGACGGTGTCCGTTCACGAACATGACGTATGGATCAGCATCATTCAGCTCAACCATATTGAAGGGAACCTAATGATCCAACACACACGCCACCACCAGTGAGACATTTGAGTGAGCATGACATACTCTCAACAGCCATAGCACTATCAAGTCAATAAAAGACTAACCCAACAAATAGATGCTTTACAGCAAGTAGATCGTGCTCACACGTGTGGTCAGACTTTTGGACTTCTGACGACCCGTCACGACTTTCAAAGGTCTATAAATGACAAACAGGCAGGCAGGGAGGGGTCATGGTATGTAAAGCAAAATCCGTTCACAAAGCAACCTTGGCAAGCGTACCTCAACCTGTTCCATCGAGCTGTGCGGCTAACACTAATGCTGGAAAAGGTACAGAAAATTTTCCTTAGATACCTCTTCCAGAGGTTATACCATTTTTTTCCTTTATGTACCCTACGATCTCTTAGGGATGTTGGAATTGATGGAAAAACTCGTTAGAAGTGAGAAGGGGTTTTGACCAGCTCATCGTAGCTTGTGAGACATTACGGGGATGTATAGACTGCCCAGAAATCCATGTTCTTTCTGCCGACTGTTTGTGCCTGACAAATATATCGGCCACCGTCAAAGCCGCAGGCACAATCTTTTTGCGCAACTCCCCGCAAATACAGTAGCCAGAGCTGAATCCCCGGTCTGTCGTACCTTAAAAGTGCTGAATGCTCTTCTGATGGCCAGCCCTGAATGTGACGTGTAGGCGGATGAATGGAAGAAGCTTATGTGTGTATGTTTGGTCTTCTGTGAAAGAAAGTATGCGAGAGAGTCCACTGTTCCATATTAGTTTTAGTAGTAGTTTTTAAGCTAATTAATGCAATCGTTTGTCTTTATGTTAGTTAGTGTAATTGGTTTTGTACCGTTTTAGCTAACTATAAATAAATAAATAATTATTTCAGCCACAAAGCCCCCAATCATCAAATATCAACAAATCCACAGGATTTTCTACAAAACTTTCTACTCCCCTAACTAAGCCTACCATTACAGTAATGCTTCGGTCTACCTCCAAAAACCTTTTCCTATTACAACAAAACATTACCAACTTTAATCCGTAACTTCAACAAAATCCACAATACCTAATATACGAAAAAATAAAGATATTCTCAATATCCTTAAAACTCTTGTCTCCTGTAGTCTATGAGTATCGTACGGGATTCCGCTGAGCACACTGGAACTCTTTCAATCAAAATTTAAGTTGATATTGGAAAAGTTCGTAACGGAAAATAGATGCGTACGTAACGGTTATTTGAACGACTCACTAAGGTATGACAATATCCTGCGTGAGTCGGTGTTGTTTTGCGATGCTATGCAGTGCCGTACAAGAGAAATATAGACTTATATCATCACTAGTTGTTGCCCGCGACTCCGTCCGCGTGTTGATATAAAATAAGCCCCTGTTAAAATAATGGGAGCAATATGTAGTACGTCCGCGTTCACTCCCGTTTTGGCATTTTTTTTTTGTTACTGCCCTGCTCCTATTGGTCATAGCGGGATGTTATGTAGCCTATGTACTTTCTCAGGCTCTAGTCTATCTGTGTACCAAATTTCATTACAATCTGTTCAGTAGTTTTGGCGTGAAAGCCGGACAGACAGACAGACAGACAGACGGACGGACAGAGACACTTTCGCATTTATAATATTATAATATGGATAATCAGCCTTTAATCTTCCGACTTCTGGGACACAGGCCTTCTCTCTGTGAGAAGGAGAGGCTTAGATAGGCTAATCTAATCCATAACGTGTGGTCGATCCTTAGCTATATTTTAAGCACTTATATCATCATCATTATCTACCTATCCTTTTACCTACTGGGTTGGGACCGACCCCAACACATTTTATATAAGGTAAGAACATGGTTGTCCAACAAAAATATGGTCAACGCACCGCTGCCCGCCCGCGCCTGTAGCAGCGCGGCGCGGGGTCCCTGTCTCATGGCACGATCATAGTACTATGATCTACCGTCAACTGTTTTGCGTGTTCGGTAACCACACTGCAACAATTTCTAAAATAAAATATAACATGGTGTAAAAATGATTGGAATCGGTTCAGTTGGTTATTATGAATTAACTATATTCAGGTTTAAAACTATAACATTGTTATATGTTATAGTTTTAAACCTGAATATAGTTAAATAATGTGCTGCCCGCATCCATCGGCTTCCCGCTACCTTCACCAGGTCATCGGTCCACCTTGTTGGGGGCCTCCCTACGCTGTATCTTCTTACTGCCCCATCGGCCATCGGTTCACTTAAGTTTAGCGACTCGCAGAGC